>CM067841.1:580880794-585880794 GCA_034509565.1 Triticum monococcum | reverse complement strand
AGAACTGCATATAAAAATCCTATGGGTTTGTCTCCATATAAAATGGTTTATGGAAAAGCATGTCACTTACCTCTCGAACTAGAACATAAGGCTTATTGGGCTATTAAAGAGCTCAATTATGATTTCAAACTTGCCGGTGAGAAGAGGTTATTTGACATTAGCTCACTTGATGAATGGAGAACCCAAGCCTATGAGAATGCCAAATTATTTAAAGAAAAGGTTAAAAGATGGCATGACAAAAGAATACAAAAGCGTGAGTTTAATGTAGGTGATTATGTATTATTATATAACTCTCGTTTAAGATTTTTTGCAGGAAAACTTCTCTCTAAATGGGAAGGTCCTTATGTTATCGAGGAGGTCTATCGTTCCGGGGCCATAAAAATCAACAACTTCGAAGGCACAAATCCGAAGGTGGTGAACGGTCAAAGAATTAAACATTATATCTCAGGTAATCCTATAAATGTTGAAACCAATGTTATTGAAACCGTAACCCCGGAGGAATACATAAGGGCCACTTTCCAGAACGTTTTAGACTCCGAAAAGGAATATGTATGTGGTACGGTAAGTAAACCGACTCCAAAGCAGTTCTAATGGCAATTTTCTTCCGTTTTGGAATATTTAGAAAAATAGAAAAATAAGAAGCAGTGCGGGAAGGACACAAGGGATCCACGAGGGTGGAGGGTGCGCCCTACCCCCTGGGCGCGCCCCCTATCTCGTGGGCACCTCATGTGCTCTCCGGACTCCGTTTTCTTACACGTCACGTATTTTGGTCGGTAAAAATTCATTATATAACCTCCCGAAGGTTTTGACCACCGTATCACGCAAAAATCTCCTGTTCTTGTTTCGAGCTGTTTTCTGCCAGGGTTGTCAAAGCCAAGCATCATGCCGTCTCCCTCCTCCTCCAACAATGAGGGCAACAATGCTTGGCTAATGAAGATTGAGCTGAAGAGAGAAGAGCCCATGGAGATCAACAAGGATGAAGGGATCAAGAAGGCCACGGAGGACCAAGTTCCGGCAACAGAAGACATCCTTCAACTTGATCACAATCTTCTTATCCCAACTAAGATCGAAGCTTTCAAGATGATTGAGCTAGCTCGTATACAAAACAAGTATCTCACACGTGAAAATATTTTGTTGAAGGAGCATATCATCACACTCAAGGGCATTATCCGCAAGTTGGAAGACCTCCTACGCTCGATGTGCGACTACCCTTCATCACCACCATCTTCTTCACCAACAAAGGAGACATAATCACATGGGTATGGGCACTCCCCTTGGCAACTTCCAAGCTTGGGGGAGTGCCCCGGTATCATATCACCATCACTTTTATCTTTACTGTTTTTCTTAGGTCGATCCTTTTGGTAATATCTTGATCTAGTAGTATAAAGTTTTTAATATGATCTAGTTGTGAGTTTTGCTTTATGATCCTTCTATGTAATCGAGTCCGTGAGCTATATAATAAAGATTAGTGTCGAGTCAAGGGCTTGATTATTTTGCCATGATATTGAGTGAATAAAATAAAAGAGAAAGAAATAAAAGAGATCATATGGATCTCATGGAGAGTAATGAGCTCACATATAAAAAGTATGATGAATAAAAGTTGTTGAGAGTTGACAAACATAGTTTTGGTCATTGTTGCAATTAATAGGAAGTAATAAAGAAAGAGAGGTCTTCACATATAAATATACTATCTTGGACATCTTTTATGATTGTGAGCACTCATTAAAATATGACATGCTAAAGAGTTGACGTTGGACAAGGAAGACAACGTAATGGGTTATGTTCTCTTACATCTGAGATACATTATATTGTCATGGATCATCCAACATGATTGAGCTTGCCTTTCCCCCTCATGCTAGAGAAATTCTTTGCACTAAGTAGAGATACTACTTGTCCTTCCAAACACCCTTAAACCAGTTTTGCCATGAGAGTCCACCATACCTACCTATGGATTGAGTAAGATCCTCCAAGTAAGTTGTCATCGGTGCAAGCAATAAAAATTGCTCTCTAAATATGTGTGACTTATTAGTGTGGGAGAAAATAAGCTTTACGGTCGTGTGATATGGAAGAAATAAAAGCGACAGACTGCATAATAAAGGTCCATATCACAAGTGGCAATATAAAGTGACGTTCTTTCGCATTAAGATTTTGTGCATCCAACCATAAAAGTGCATGACAACCTCTGCTTCCCTCTGCGAAGGGCCAATCTTTTACTTTTATCTCCTACCTTGCATAAGAGTCATGGTGATCTTCACCCTTCCTTTTTAAAATTTTATCTTTTGGGAAGCACAACATGTTGGAAAGATCCTGGTATATATGGATAATTGGATGTGAGTTTTCATGAACTATTATTGTTGACATTACCCTTGAGGTAAAACGTTGGGAGGTAAAATGTTGGGAGGCAAAACTATAAGCCCCTATCTTTCTCTGTGTCCGATTAAAACTCCATACCCACAAGTATTGCGTGAGTGTTAGCAATTGTGAAAGACTATATGATAGTTGAGTATGTGGACTTGCTGAAAAGCTCTTTTATATTGACTCTTTCGTATGTTATGATAAATTGCAATTGCTCTAATGACTGAGATTATAGTTTGTTAGTTTTCAATGAAGTTTATGATTCATACTTGAAATTGTGATTGAATTGTTATTCTAGCATAAGAGATCATATGACAAGAATTATATAAGTTGTTGTTTTAAGAATGATCATGATACCATCATGTCCGTATTTTTTTATCGACACCTCTATCTCTAAACATGTGGACATATTTTTTGATTTTGGCTTTCGCTTGAGGACAAGCGAGGTCTAAGCTTGGGGGAGTTGATACGTCCATTTTGCATCATGCTTTTATATCGATATTTATTGCATTATGGGCTGTTACTACACATTATGTCACAATACTTATGCCTATTCTCTCTTATTTTACAAGGTTTACATAAAGAGGGAGAATGCCGGCAGCTGGGATTCTGGGCTAGAAAAGGAGCAAATATTAGAGACCTATTATGCACAGCTCCAAAAGTCCTGAAACTTCACGGAAGTCATTTTCAGAATATATAAAAAATAATGAGCGCAAGAAGTTCCAGAGGGGGGCCACACCCTGCCCACGAGGGTGGGGGACGCGCCCTACCCCCCTGGGCATGCCCCCTGCCTCATGGGTCCCCTGGTGGCCCTCCGATGCCCATCTTCTGCTATATGGAGTCTTTCGATGAGGAAAAAAAATCATAAGCAACCTTTCGGGACGAGACTCCGCCGCCACGAGGCGGAACCTTGGCGAAACCAATCTAGGGCTCTGGCAGAGTTGTTCTGTCGGGGACACTTCCCTTCGGGAGGGGGAAATCATCGCCATCGTCATCACCAACGCTCCTCTCATCGGGAGAGGGCAATCTCCATCAACATCTTCACCAGCACCATCTCCTCTCAAAACCCTAGTTCATCTGTTGTATCCAATTCTTGTCTCCAAGTCCGGGATTGGTACCTGTTGGTTGCTAGTAGTGTTAATTACTCCTTGTAGTTGATGCTAGTTGGTTTATTTGGTGGAAGATCATATGTTCAGATCCTTTATGCATATTAATACCCCTCTGATTATGAACATGAATATGCTTTGTGAGTAGTTACGTTTGTTCATGAGGACATGGGAGAAGTCTTGCTATTAGTACTCATGTGAATTTGGTATTCGTTCGATATTTTGATGACATGTATGTTGTCTCTTGATAACCCACAAGTATAGGGATTCGCAACAGTTTTTGATAAGTAAGAGTGTCGAACACAATGAGGAGCTAAAGGCAAACCAAATATTCCCTCAAGTTCTATCGACCACCGATACAACTCTACGCACGCTTGATGTTTTCTTTACCTAGAACAAGTATGAAACTAGAAGTACTTTGTAGGTGTTGTTGGATAGGTTTGCAAGATAATAAAGAGCAGGTAAATAAAAAGTAGGGGCTGTTGTAAGTAAAGAAGCAATAAAGTAAATATAGCGAGTGTGGAAAAGTGGTGGTAGGAGTTGCGAAATTGCCCCTAAGCAATTGACTACTTTACTAGACCGATAACAAGTATTATGTGGGAGAGGCCTGATACGTCTCCAACGTATCTATAATTTTTGATTGCTCCATGCTATATTATCTACTGTTTTGGATGTTTATGGGCTTTATTATACACTTTTATATCATTTTTTGGGACTAACCTATTAACCCAGAGCCCAGTGCCAGTTTCTTTTTTTACCTTGCTTTAGAATATTGCAGAAAAGGAAAACCAAACGGATTCCAATTGACCTGAAACTTCACGGAACTTATTTTTGGATTAGAAGAAGCCCAGAAGACTTGGAGTGCACGTCAGGGGATCTACAAGAAGGCCACGAGGCAGGGGGCGTGCCCACCCCCTGGGTGCGCCCTACACCCTCGTGGGCCCCTCGTGGCTCCCCTAACGTACTTCTTTCGCCTATATATCTCCATATACCCTAAAACGATCATGGAGCACAATAGATCGGGAGTTCCGCCGCCAGAAGCCTCCGTAGCCCCTGAAAGCCAATCTAGACCCGTTCCGGCACCCTGCCGGAGGGGGAATCCCTCTCCGGTGGCCATCTTCATCATCCCGGTGCTCTCCATGACGAGGAGGGAGTAGTTCTCCCTCGGGGCTGAGGGTATGTACCAGTAGCTATGTGTTTGATCTCTCTCTCTCTCTCTCGTGTTCTTGATTTGGCACGATCTTGATGTGTCACGAGCTTTGCTATTATAGTTGGATCTTATGTTTCTCCTCCCCCTCTACTCTCTTGTAATGAATTGAGTTTCCCCTTTGAAGTTATCTTATCGGATTGAGTCTTTAAAGATTTGAGAACACTTGATGTATGTCTTGCCGTGCGTATCTGTGGTGACAATGGGATACCACGTGATTCACTTGATGTATGTTTTGGTGATCAACTTGCAGGTTCCGTCCATGAACCTATGCATAGGGGTTGGCACACGTTTTCGTCGTGATTCTCCGGTAGAAACTTTGGGGCACTCTTTGAGGTCCTATGTGTTGGTTGAATAGATGAATCTGAGATTGTGTGATGCATATCGTATAATCATACCCACGGATACTTGAGGTGACATTGGTGTATCTAGGTGACATGAGGGTTTTGGTTGATTTGTGTCTTAAGGTGTTATTCTAGTACGAACTCTAGGGCTATTTGTGACACTTATAGGAATAGCCCAACGGATTGATTGGAAAGAATAACTTTGAGGTGGTTTCGTACCCTACCAAAATCTCTTCGTTCGTTCTCCGCTATTAGTGACTTTGGAGTGACTCTTTGTTGGATGTTGAGGGATAGTTATGTGATCCAATTGTGTTATCATTGTTGAGGGAGCTTGCACTAGCGAAAGTATGAACCCTATGCCTTGTTTCAACGCATTGCAATACCATTTACGCTCACTTTTATCATTAGTTACCTTGCTGTTTTTATAATTTCAGATTACAAAAACCTTTATCTACTATCCATATACCACTTGTATCACCATATCTTCGCCGAACTAGTGCACCTATACAATTTACCATTGTATTGGGTGTGTTGGGGACACAAGAGACTCTTTGTTATTTGGTTGCAGGGTTGCTTGAGAGAGACCATCTTCATCCTATGCCTCCTACGGATTGGTAAACCTTAGGTCATCCACTTGAGGGAAATTTGCTACTGTCCTACAAACCTCTGCACTTGGAGGCCCAACAACGTCTACAAGAAGAAGGTTGTGTAGTAGACATCAAGGCCACTGCTAGCATGTCATCCCTGACTTGGAATTCTATGCACTTATGATTGGAAGTATTAGCAAGCATCCGCAACTACTAATGTTCATTAAGGTAAAACCCAACCATAGCATTAAGATATATTGGTCCCTCTTCAATCCCGTATGCATCAATTTCTATGCTAGGTTGAAGCTTCTGTCACTCTTGCCGTCCAATACATAGTGCTATCAACATACAACTAACCCTATGGTGCGATGCACGCGCGCACTCATATGATGGGCACCAAAGGACAGCAAGATAACCACAAGAAAATTAAATCAATCATAGCAGTTCATCAACCACCGATAGGACAACAAAAATCTACTCAGACATCATAGGATGGAAAGACATCATTGGATAATAATATGAAGCATAAAGCACCATGTCCAATTAGAGGGTACAACGGGTTGCGGGAGAGTGGACCGCTGTAGATAGAGGGGGGAAGGTGATGGAGATGTTGGTGAAGATGGAGGAGGTGTTGGTGTAGATCACGGTTATGATGATGATGGTCACGGCAGTGTTCCGGCGCCACCAGAAGAGAATGGGAGAGGGGGCCCCTTCGTCTTCTTCTTAAAAACAAGCAAACTATGCATCAAAAACAGAATCTGTCTAAAACAGAACAATCTGTAACAATCTGAACATTCACCATACTTCTGATACTTGAAAAATTCTGCCAAGATTAGGAAAAATAAAAAAATTTGTATAGAAATACAGTGCAAAAATAATCAGAACCGTTTGACGTTCCAGTAAAAAATGTAAAATCACGCACTATAGCCAAAGTTTCTGTCCTACACCGTACAAACCAACAAGCAAAGTAAACATCCTAAAGGCAAACCTTGGCACATTATTTTTATAATGCAATGGAATTGTACAAGGGGATAATTATTTTTATTGAAAAGTTAATGTATAAATAATTCATCTAGACTCTGTTTAGATGTGCTTTTATGTTTTAATTAGTGTTTGTGCCAAGTAGAACCGTTGGAAGACTTGGGGAAAGTCTTGTTGATCATGCTGTAAAAAACAGAAACGTTAGCGCTCACGAGGATTGCTGCCATTTTTATTTGGAGAGTTTTATTTAGTTAATTCTTTTTGAAGATGATTAATATATAAATTCCTAACGTCCAGCAATTTATTTGAGAATTTTATGAGTTCCAGAAGTGTACGTTTGATCCAGATTACTACAGACTGTTCTGTTTTTGATAGATTCTGTTTTTCGTGTGTTGTTTGCTTATTTTAATGAATCTATGGCTAGTAAAAGAGTTTATAAACCATAGAGAAGTTGGAATACAGTAGGTTTAACACCAATATAAATAAGTAATGAGTTCATTACAGTACCTTATGATGGTGATTTGCTTTCTTATACTAACGAAGCTTACGAGTTTTCTGTTAAGTTTTGTGTTGTGAAGTTTTCAAGTTTTGGGTAAAGATTTGATGGGCTATGGAATAAGGAGTGGAAAGAGCCTAAGCTTGGGGATGCCCAAGGAACCCCAAGGAAATATTCAAGGACAACCAAAAGCCTAAGCTTGGGGATGCCCCGAAAGTCATCCCCTCTTTCGTCTTCGTTCATCGGTAACTTTACTTGGAGCTATATTTTTATTCGCCACATGATATGTGTTTTGCTTGGAGCGTCAATTTATTTTGTTTTGTTTTGCTTGCTGTTTGAATAAAATACCAAGATCTGAAATTATTAAATGTTAGAGAGTCTTCACATAGTTGCATAATTATTCGACTACTCATTGATCTTCACTTATATTTTTCAGAGTAGTTTGTCGTTTGCTCTAGTGCTTCACTTATATCTTTTTAGAGCACAGTGGTGGTTTTATTTTATAGAAATAGATGAACTCTCATGCTTCACTTATGTTATTTTGAGAGTCTTAAATAACATGGTAATTTTCTTAAATAATCCTAATATGCTAGGCATCCAAGAATAGTAAAAACTTTCATATAGAGTGCATTGAATACTAAGAGAAGTTTGATGCTTGATGATTGTTTTGAGATATGGAGCTAATAATATCAAAGTCGTGCTAGTTGAGTAGTTGTGAATTTGAGGAATACTTGTGTTGAAGTTTGCAAGTCCCATAGCATGCACGTATGGTAAACGTTATGTAACAAATTTGAAACATGAGGTGTTCTTTCATTGTCTTCCTTATGAGTGGCGGTCGGGGACGAGCGATGGTCTTTTCCTACCAATCTATTCCCCTAGGAGCATGCGCGTAGTGCCGAGGTTTTTGATGACTTGTAGATTTTTGCAATAAGTATGTGAGTTCTTTATGACTAATGTTGAGTCCATGGATTATACGCACTCTCACCCTTCCATTATTGCTAGCCTCTCCGGTACCGTGCATTGCCCTTTCTCACATTGAGAGTTGGTGCAAACTTCGCCGGTGCATCCAAACCCCATGATATGATACGCTCTTTCACAAATAAACCTCCTTATATCTTCCTCAAAACAGCCACCATACCTACCTATTATGGCATTTCCATAGCCATTCAGAGATATATTGCCATGCAACTTTCCACCATTCCGTTTATCATGACACATTCATCATTGTCATATTGCTTAACATGATCATGTAGTTGACATCGTATTTGTGGCAAAGCCACCATTCATAATTCTTTCATACATGTCACTCATGCATCATTGCTATCCCGGTACACCGCCGGAGGCATTCATATAGAGTCATATCTTGTTCTAAGTATTGAGTTGTAAATAAATAGAAGTGTGATGATCATCATTCATAGAGCATTGTCCCAAGTGAGGAATAAAAAAAGATAAAGGCCATAAAAAAGAGAGAAGGCCCAAAAAAGAGAAAGGCCATAAAAAAGAGAGAAGGCCCAAAAAATGAGAGAAAAAGAGAGAAGGGACAATGCTACTATCCTTTGCCACACTTGTGCTTTGAAGTAGCACCATAATCCTCATGATAGAGAGTCTCTTGTTTTGTCACTTTCATATACTAGTGGGAATTTTTAATTATAGAACTTGGCTTGTATATTCCAACAATGGGCCTCCTCAAGTGCCCTAGGTCTTCGTGAGCAAGCATGTTGGATGCACACCCACTTAGTTTCTTTTGTTGAGCTTTCATACATTTATAGCTCTAATGCATCCGTTGCATGGCAATCCCTATTCCTTGCATTAGCATCAATCGATGGGCATCTCCATAGCTCATTGATTAGCCTCGTTGATGTGAGACTTTCTCCTTTTTGTCTTTTCCACATAACCCCCCTCATTATATTCTATTCCACCCATAGTGCTATGTCCATGGCTCGCGCCCATATATTGCGTGGAAGTTTAGAGGTTTGAGATTACTAAAGTATGAAACAATTGCTTGGCCTGTCATCGGGGTTGTGCATGATGAGAGCATTCTTGTGTGATGAAAATGGAGCATGACTAAACTATATGATTTTGTAGGGATGAACTTTCTTTGGCCATGTTATTTTGAGAAGACATAATTGCTTAGTTAGTATGCTTGAAGTATTATTATTTTTATGTCTGAACTTTTATCTTGAATCTTTCGGATCTGAATATTCATACCACAATTAAGAAGAATTACATTGAAATTATGCCAAGTAGCACTCCACATCAAAAATTCTGTTTTTATCATTTACCTACTCGAGGACGAGCATGAATTAAGCTTGGGGATGCTGATACGTCTCCAACGTATCTATAATTTTTGATTGCTCCATGCTATATTATCTACTGTTTTGGATGTTTATGGGCTTTATTATACACTTTTATATCATTTTTCGGGACTAACCTATTAACCCAGAGCCCAGTGCCACTTTCTGTTTTTACCTTGTTTTAGAATATCGCAGAAAAGGAAAACCAAACGGAGTCCAATTGACCTGAAACTTCGCGGAACTTATTTTTTGGATCAGAAGAAGCCCAGAAGACTTGGAGTGCATGTCAGGGGATCTACGAGGAGGCCACGAGGCAGGGGGCGCGCCCACTGCTACCTCTTGAGCACTGCGTTGGTTTTCCCTGAAGAGGAAGGGATGATGCAGTAAAGTAGCGTAAGTATTTCCCTCAATTTTTGAGAACCAAGGTATCAACCCAGTAGGAGGCTATGCGCGAGTCCCTCATACCTGCACAAAACAAATAAATCCTCGCAACCAACACAAATAGGGGTTGTTAATCCCTATAAGGCCACTTACGAGAGTGAGATCTGATAGATATGATAATATAATATTTTTGGTATTTTTATGATAAAGATGCAAAGTAAAATAAAGGCAAAGTAAATAGCAAAGGAAATAACTAAGTAGTAGGAGATTAATATGATGAAGATAGACCTGGGGGCCATAGGTTTCACTAGTGGCTTCTCTCGGGAGCATAAGTATTCTACGGTGGGTGAACAAATTACTGTTGAGCAATTGACAGAATTGAACATAGTTATGAGAATATCTAGGTATGATCATGTATATAGGCATCACGTCAGAGACAAGTAGACCGACTCCTACCTGCATCTACTACTATTACTCCACTCATCGACCGCTATCCAGCATGCATCTAGAGTATTAAGTTAAAAACAGAGTAACGCCTTAAGCAAGATGACATGATGTAGAGGGATAGACTCATGCAATATGAATAAAACCCCATCTTGTTATCCTCGATGGCAACAATACAATACGTGGCTTGCTGCCCCTACTGACACTGGGAAAGGACACCGCAAGATTGAACCCAAAGCTAAGCACTTCTCCCATTGCAAGAAAGATCAATCTAGTAGGCCAAACCAAACTGATAATTCGAGGAGACTTGCAAAGATAACCAATCATACATAAAAGAATTTAGAGAAGTTCAAATATTATTCATAGATAGACTTGATCATAAACCCACAATTCACCGGTCTCAACAAACACACCGCAAAAAGAAGATTACATCGAATAGTTCTCCACCAGAGAGGGGGAGTACATTGTATTGAGATCCAAAAAGAGAGAAGAAGCCATCTAGCTACTAACTATAGGCCCGTAGGTCTGAGGTAAACTACTCACACTTCATCGGAGGGGCTATGGTGTTGATGTAGAAGCCCTCCGTGATTGATGCCCCCTCCGGCGAAGCTCCAGAACAGGCCCCAAGATGGGATCTCGTGGATACAGAAAGTTGTAGCGGTGGAATTAGATTTTTGGCTCCGTATCTGATCGTTTGGGGGTACATAGGTATATATAGGAGGAAGGAGTACGTCGGTGGAGCAACAGGGGGACCATGAGGGTGGAGGGCGCGCCTGGGGGGGGGGGGGGTAGGCGCGCCCCCTACCTCGTGGCCTCCTCTTTTCTTTCTTGACGTAGGGTCCAAGTCTCCCGGGTCTTGTTCATTGAAAAAATCACGTTCCCGAAGGTTTCATTCCGTTTGGACTCCGTTTGATATTCCTTTTCTTTGAAACCCTAATACAAGCAAAAAACATCAATTCTAGGCTAGGCCTCCGGTTAATAGGTTAGTCCCAAAAATAATATAAAAGTGGATAATAAAGCCCAATAATGTCCAAAACAGTAGATAATATAGCATTGATGACCCACAAGTATAGGGGATCTATCGTAGTCCTTTCGATAAGTAAGAGTGTCGAACCCAACGAGGAGTAGAAGGAAATGATAAGCGGTTTCCAGCAAGGTATTCTCTGCAAGTACTGAAATAAGTGGCAACAGATAGTTTTGTGATAAGATAATTTGTAACGAGCAACAAGTAACAAAAGTAAATAAGGTGCAGCAAGGTGGCCCAATCCTTTTTGTAGCAAAGGACAAGCCTGGACAATCTCTTATAAGATGTAAAGCGCTCCCGAGGACACATGGGAATATCGTCAAGCTAGTTTTCATCACGTTCATATGATTCACGTTCGGTACTTTGATAATTTGGTATGTGGGTGGACCGGTGCTTGGGTACCGCCCTTACTTGGACAAGCATCCCACTTATGATTAACCTCTATTGCAAGCATCCGCAACTATAACAAAAGTATTAAGGTAAACCTAACCATAGCATGAATCATATGGATCCAAATCAGCCCCTTACGAAGCAACACATAAACTAGGGTTTAAGGTTCTGTCACTCTAGCAACCCATCATCTACTTATTACTTCCCAATGCCTTCTTCTACGCCCGAATAATGGTGAAGTGTCATGTAGTCCACGTTCACATAACACCACTAGAGGAGAGACAATATACATCTCATCAAAATATCAAAAGAATACCAAATTCAGATGACTACTAATAGCAAGACTTCTCCCATGTCCTCAGGAACAAAAGTAACTACTCACAAAGCATAAACATGTTCATAATCAGAGGGGTATTAATATGCATATAGGATCTGAACATATGATCTTCCACCAATTAAACCAACTAGCATCAACTACAAGGAGTAATTAACACTACTAGCAACCTACTAGCACCAATCCCAGACTTGGAGACAAGAATTGGGTACAAGAGATGAACTAGGGTTTTGAGAGGAGATGGTGCTGATGAAGATGTTGATGGAGATTGCTGTCTCCCGATGAGAAGAGCGTTGGTGATGACGATGGCGATGATTTCCCCCTACGGAAGGGAAGTTTCCCCGCCAGAACAGCTCTGCCAGAGCCCTAGATTGGTTTCGCCAAGGTTCTGCCTCATGGCGGCAGAGTTTCGTCCGAGAAGATGGCTTATGATTTTTTCCCTTCGAAAGAGTCCATATAGCAGAAGATGGCCACCGGAGGGCCACCAGGGGGCCCACGAGGTAGGGGGTAGGGCGCGCCCCCACCCTCGTGGGCAGGGTGTGGCCCCCCTGGTGAAGTTCTTGCTCTTAGTATTTTTTTATATATTTGGAAAACATCTTCCGTGAAGTTTCAGGGCTTTTGGAGTTGTGCAGAATAGGTCTCTAATATTTGCTCCTTTTCCAGGCCAGAATCCCAGCTGCCGGCATTCTCCCTCTTTATGTAAACCTTGTAAAATAAGAGAGAATAGGCATAAGTATTGTGACATAATGTGTAATAACATCCCATAATGCAATAAATATTGATATAAAAGCATGATGCAAAATGGACGTATCAACTCCCCCAAGCTTAGACCTTGCTTGTCCTCAAGCGAAAAGCCGAAATTGAAAAATATGTCCACATGTTTAGAGATAGAGGTGTCGATAAAAATTAAATACGGACATGAGGGCATCATGATCATTCTTAGAACAACAACTTATATAATTCTTTTCATATAATCTCAAATGCTAGAGTAATAATTCAATCACAATATCAAGTATGGATCGTAAACTTCATTGAAAACTAACAACTACAATCTCAGTCATTGAAGCAATTGCAATTTATCATAACATAGGAAAGAGTCAATGTATAAGAGCTTTTCAGCAAGTCCACATACTCAACTATCATATAATCTTTCACAATTGATGACACTCACACAATACTTATGGGTATGTGAAAGTGCGTTATTTCGACTAGAGGGGGGGTGAATAGGCGATTTTTGTGAAAGTCTTCAAAACGTGGAAGTTATGAAGACAAACAGAGTGAACAAGCCTATCACTATGCAGCGGAAGGTAGATTACACAACGCAAGCCATGATCAAGTATACAATATAGTGAAAGCACAGTGACAAATAGCTTCAGTGTAATGAGGATCAGGTTGGAAGAATTTATGAAGCCAAACAGATCATACAGTCAAGTTGTGAAGACAGAAGATAAAGCAAGCATGCAATAGCTTCACAATGTGTACTGGTAAGTAAAGGGAGGCGAAGATGAAACCAGTGACACGTTGAAGACAATGATATGTTGGACCAGTTCCAGTTGCTGTGACAACTGTACGTCTGGTTGGAGCGGCTAGGTATTTAAACCAAAGGACACACAGTCCCGGACACCCAGTCCTGAACACGCAGCTCAGGACACCCAGTCCTCACCGTTTTCTCCTTGAGCTAAGGTCACACAGACCCCGCCCAATCACTCTGGTAAGTCTTCAAGGTAGACTCCCAAACCTTCACAGACTTCGTTCACCGGCAATCCACAATTCCTCTTGGATGCTCAGAACGCGACGCCTAACCGTCTGGAGGATGCACAGTCCTCAAGTGTAATAAGTCTTCAGATCACTCAGACAAGAAGACTTAAGTGATGCCCAATTACTCTGGCTCTGGGTGGTTAGGGCTTTTCTCCTCACTAAGGATTTTCTCTTAAAGGCTTCGAGGTGGGTTGCTCTCAAACGACAAAAGCCGTGCACTGAAATCTGAGCAGCCAACCGTTTATGGTTGTAGGGGTGGACTATTTATAGCCGCTTGGCAACCCTGACCTGATTTGTCCGAAATGACCCTGGGTCACTAAGGAACTGACACGTGTACTAACGGTCGGATTTTGAACTCTCACGGCAACTTTACTTGGGCTGCAAGTAAAGCTGACTTGTCTGACTCTTGGACAAGATTTTCTCTCATTGTCTTCACTCGAAGACATAGGATTTGAATTAGGCATCACTTCAGTCATCCTGACTGGTTCTCTTGGACCCCACTTAACAGTACGGTGGTTCCTATGACACAACATGAATAAAGTAAAACTATGAAGGATCTAAGTCTTCGAGTTCCAAAGGCTTCATGGGGAGTCTTCATATGTCATTGTCTTCGACATGAATGTCTTCATGAACTACCATTGTCTTCAATGTCTTCGTACATTTTTAGGGGACTTCTACCTGTGTTATCCTGCAATTCTCACAAACACATTAGTCCCTCAACTAGGTTTGTCGTCAATACTCCAAAACCAACTAGGGGTGGCACTAGATGCACTTACAATCTCCCCCTTTTTGGTGATTGATGACAAACTAGTTGAAGTTTTCAATGGGGAATATAATTTGTGAAATTGTAAAGGAATTGTCTTCATAAGCTGCAAGGGCTCCCCCTGAGGATGTGCATATAAGTGATTTGCTTCTGGAGCGAGAATGCACATAGCGGGTTGTATTTGTGGGAATCCACTTCAACTTATGATGACAATCCATCATGCATGTAAAGATATAAGAAGATAATGGTATGCATAATGAAAAATGGACGTCTGCGAAATGATATAAGTGCGGAAATTATCGTTGTACATGCGGAATTTATCTTCGCAAAAACACAGTGGCAAACATAGTAGCAGACGACCATCAAGTTTAAGTGTTACAACTCAAAGAACCAAATGTAGCAAAACGAGAGTTGTAAGCACGAAGCAAAATATAATAAAGCACCCGCCCTTATTATTGACCCGCTTGAAGACTATAAACATCATATGCTTCTCCCCCTTTTGTCAGTGATGACCAAAAAGGTTTGAAGACATAGAGTTTTCTACGCGTTTCCAGGCGCAGCAGGGTCGGTGGAGGCGTTTGGTGGAGCTGGCGAGCTTGGTGCAGTGATGACGCGCACTGAAGAAGGTGGTGGTGATGTAGCGTCGTCTTCTTCCTCAATGATTTTTCCCGTCACTGTGGCAGCAGAGGAAGAGAACTCTGATTCTTCAAGCGACGGAGTTCCACGCAACACAGCTCTTCTGGGGGGTGTGGAGTTAAACTTGAATCGCTCTTTGAAGCCATCCTCTTGCAGTTCGGCTTCAGTGCACATCATTGTGAGGCCTTTCCAAGTGCGTCGACAGGTTTCATGTGCGACAAAGGCATTCTTGGTGGCCAGATTCCTGATGCGATTGACGTCTTGCATGATACTGCGCATATGCCTTTTGAGCCAGTCGTGATGCCTATCTTGCTTTTGGTGCAGAGCCACAAGAAGTTCACGGTTAGTGAGTGTACGAGCGCGTTTCTTGGATCTCTGTGCAGCTGTGCTGTCAGTGGCTTCAGTTGATGCAGGGGCACGTGTGGTGCCAGCCATTGGATAGACTCTGGAAATGGCTTCAACACCTTCATCATGCTGAGTGAAGCTTTGGTGTTCTGCATTCTGAAGACTTAATGGCTGTTTGGCAGGCTTAGGATAAATCGCTTCAGCAGAGGTGTCCACATCAGGTAAGAAGATTCTGTGGTTGCGGGCCGAGGGTTGATAGGATATGGCAGAGTGGAGCTTGATGAGTCTCATAACCCATGGAGCATAAATCTTCAGACCAAAGAGATCTGAGCCAGACGCTGCAAGTTGACGTATAAAGAGATCCTGGGCATTGAAGCATTTGCCATGCAGGATGCAGAAGATGAGAGTCTTCATGGCACCTTCAACCTTGGCATATCGAGAGTGCCCCCTAATGGGCCATAGAGTCCGCCTGATGATGTGATAGATAGTTCTAGGCAGGTACTCTAAGTCTTCAATGAAGAACTCGGTTGGGTAAGGTGCGTCAGGAGGCAATGGCTTCATCATTGAGAGCATCTGACTCATATTTGGCTCAGGTCGCTGAAATATGCTCTCAACTGCTTCAGCATGGAGTTGGCAGCCTTCTTCGAAGAGTTCGCCTGGAGTGGGTAGGCCGGTGAGCTCAATGATATCAAATGCATTGGCTTCATGATGGACGTTGCCGGTCATCCACTCCAGGACCCAAGTCTTCGGATCTCTGTTGTAGCCCTTGATATGCAATGTGGCATAGAACTGGAGCAGAAGCTCTTCATTCCAGTGCCCTTCATCCGTGACAAACGGCAACAGGCCAACTTGCTTGAAGCAGTCCAGTGCTTCTTCCAGACCAGGCAGACCAGCAATAGCTTCAACCTCAAGGCGCTGGTGTGGAAAGATACAGCCTTGGTTGTAGAGGACGCAGGAGTAGTAGCTGCGCTGTGGGTAGCTCCAGAACCTATCTGACACAATCCTTTCCCTTGAGTAAGGGTTCTTGGAGCGGTTGAAGAAGGTGTTATCTGCCCTGAAGCTATTGACATTAAAGGAGCCAGGAGCGGTGGCAGGACCTGGGAACCTTGGCAGTCGTGGGATTGGCTTCTGTACCTGGGGCCTGTGCGCAACATGATAGTTGAACTATGGACCGGCAGCAGACTCAGGCACAGAAGAGTCAGAGGCAGTAGCTTCAGTATCTCTTGAAGCTGTTGGTTGGTCGGGCTCCACAAATGCTTCAGTATTGGGTGTGGCAGCCGCAGTGGTGTCATCCTCATCACGTGTAGTGAGAGGGATGGATTCAGGTATGTTCTCCTTGAGAACTTCTTCCTGTTGGTGTGGGGAAGATGGAGCTTGAGGTTCTTCGTGCTCTTCTTCATGTTCTTCGGCTGAGGCAGCCGGAATGTCGTCAGCAGTCTGAGCCCTTGGCCCTTTGCGAAGCCTACGGAATGCAGGCGACGCCGGTGGAGTTGCAGTGGGCTGGGGATCATCCTCTTCCTCTTGCGGGCGATCTGCCCACGATGCATCTTGGGTGATTAGCGTCAAAGGACGACCAATGCTAATCATTTCACTCGTTTCGAGCTGAGGAAGGACTGCATCACCTTGCACATTGTCTTGGAGACCAATGTCTTCAGCAGTGTTGGAGTCGGCTGCTGGAATGTCTTCAGCATGCGGAGCCTCTGTGAGAGCAGGCTCATGCACGGTCAGCTGACGATCTTCATGAGGAAAGCGAACGGAGAGGGGTTCGACTATCAAGGGCTCTGTGGGAGCAGCCCGAGACTTCTTGGTCTTGCGCTTCTTGATGGTGGGGTCTGAAGTAGAGGCTTCAGGGTGTTTCCTCTTCCTTGCTTCGGCTTCAGCTGTCCTTGTCTTCTTAAGCTCTGAAGCGGTTGAGCGGTTCTTTGGCTTCGAGCCAGGCTTGGCAGTGGGGAAGACAATCGGAGCAGCTTCTTGGGGTGGGGCCTCTTGTTCAGCCATAGTGGGCTTCTTCTTTTTCTTAGCGGCCATCCTGGGGTCGATGCCGGGACGCCCAAGTGTCTTTCGCTTCTCGGCCTCATTGTAGGCCTGCACACAGAGATCAGCCAAATTCTTCATGCGCTCACATGAACCCTGAGCCTTTGCACGTTTCTGCATAAAGTTTTCCTTTAACTCGTGCAGCATGACTTTGAAGTCTTTGACTTCTTGGACGCTGAGCGTGGCCATGTTCTGCTTGAACTGAGCCTTTTCAAAGTCTATCTTCTGCTTCAGTTCCACTATGCGCTGGGCAATTGCGAGTTCTGAAGCAATAGCTCCTTGGAAGGCTACGCTGAGGCCAATGGGCAGCTGCAGATCATCGAAGCTGATGTTGGGTGTATCAAACCACTCATCAATGAAGTTGTGGATGATTGCTGCATCGAACAGAGGCAGATTGTTGAAGATTTCAGCCTCCTCCTTGCTCTTGATTAGCTGCTCAAGAGCGTCATCGGCAAGATCGTCGTCACTAGACAGATCAATGGCCTCGCAGCGAAGAACGGCAGCGGCAGTGAGCTCTTTGCTAGTGTGTGGCTGTGGCTTCTTGGCTTCTTGAGGCTTGGAGACTCGTGATAAGTCTTCAGACTGCACACTTGCTTCAGGAGGTGCAGTGGCCAATGGCTTCGCTCTGGAGATCTTGGGAGAAGCGGCTGGCTTGGAAGCTTTTGGCTTCTTCTTCATCTGCTTCGGCTCCGGGGCAACAGGAGCGTCATCAGACTCAGTGTCTGCTGGAGGGTCGTTCACTGCAGTCCCTTGGACCAGAATGCGAGTGATGAGGCCTTCGAGATTGGCATACGGCCCGATGACATTGGGATTTGCGTCGCGTGTGCCATCTGCCCTTGGTTTGGAGGGACCAGGGTTGAAGTCCAACCCAAACTCCTTCTTGTTTTGCTTCGCAGAGTTCTGAGCAAATTGGAAGTTGCGCTTGAACAGAGTGTCATCGCGACACCAGAGAAGGGATGACGGATGTGCGTCAGCTGGCTGTTGTCCCCTGACCATGCATGGAAAGAAGCCTTGAGCAATGGCTTCGTCTCTGGTTCGCGGTATGAGATTTTTGTACAAGACATCTCCCCATGGCCTCGTGAGGGCGTACTTCTCTGCATATTCCTTGGTGACAAAGCGGTAATGGAACCACTGCTCTGCCCAATATCTTCGAATCCATTGGATTCGTGTCTTGCGCTGACCATAGCTCTCTTCAGGATCAGTTTGGTACATTTCTGCCAAATCTTCAGGCAGATCTTTAGATGTGTCACCACGTCTCTGTCTGCCTCCCTTCCTTGATTGTTTTTCTGTTGCCATGAATCTTAACTTGGAAGGCTTCAAGAGATTCAAAGTCTTCAAAGGCTTCCTTTTGCTTGACCAACAGGAACTTGCTTCGGGTGAATTGATGTGACGCTGTAGGAACTCCGCAAATGAATGCAGACTATGAGAACCAAAAGATTCTCCCACAGACATGTACCTGTGACAGCATTAAGGTGCGAGGGAAGGGGAAGAGGTCATATGCATTCTCAGAAGATTTTGAAGATAAATCAGTTTAGAAGATATTGACCTCATCATGCGAAGACATTCACTTTATAGAAAAGAAGTTGGTTCCAGATTTGTACGAACCCATAGATCACTACAAGTCTAACTACTTCATGAAGAACAAGTGAATATACTAGGCAAGTTATGAGATACAGATGAGAGGGATGAAACTTGTGTCAATGGAAACCTCTTTTGGCAGAAAGTGATGGAGCTATAGGATCAAAAGAGGCTGTAAAAAGACTTGTTATTTACCAGACTTGGAACTGCTAGACAAGGTGAGAGTTGAGGCCGAGCAGTTCGATCCTCCGTGCCCTAACTTGGCGACGGAAGACACCTAGGGTGACGGCGGAGAGACTGATGTCCGCTGTCGGCGTGAGAACGGCGTCGGAGAGGTTGCGGCAGTGAAGCACTTCGTCGCCGGCGTCGTTGAGAGTTAGCGGTGGCGCTAGGGTTTGTGCGAGGGTGGAAGAAGAGATAATGACCGCAGTGAAACGTGTATTTATAGGGATATGGGCGGCACTGCGCTATTACTCAGGTGCCCCTGGCGATTCGCATCTGATCAGTACGTGGCCAGCATGCGGAATTGTGGGGGCAGTTTCACCCCACGCACGCCTGGTTTGTCGGGAGTCGTTCCTACTTCTCCGGAATTCTTGTTGATGGAAAAACATTGAAAGCTGTTTTAAAGTTTGTCTCTGTGTCTTCTTCTGACAAGGATGCAGTGAAGACATTCGACAGTTTCAATAGAGTGCATATGACTTGGAGAGATAGAGTTTGAGGTAGGAAGCATGGAGAGGTTAGGGTCCGATCACATTCACTTAGTTCAAAAGATTCAAACAAGAAGACATAGCTATAAGTGAATGCTGTAGAGGACAGAACACTAGTACATATATAATCAACATAGTGAAGATAATCATGAATACATGTTGAGATTGAAGCCAAACCAAATGTGAAGACATAGCAAATGTAATGCCATGAGTGAAACACTTCAAGCAGAAAAATTTGGTGGTGGCGCTACCCACCGTATAGGAAGTATTGGACCCAGACACGGCGCACAATTATCGTGGCGCTCCGAGGTCAAATTCCACGTTAATGTATTCACACTTAGAATGTATGTCTTCATTGATTGAAGATATACGTTACTTCGTGTGTTGCACATCTAAGTCATCATCATGCATAAGTGTTAGGATGTGTGCCTAATCACAGGACATTTGAGGATTCCAAGATATTTAGCTCACACCGTAACTTGCAAAATCTCTTCTCATCCAATGGCTTGGTGAAGATATCTGCCAATTGCTCTTCAGTGTTGACGTGTATGATATCAATGTCTTCCTTTGCAACATGATCTCTGAGAAAATGATGACGAATTTCAATGTGCTTTGTCTTCGAGTGCTGAACTGGGTTGTTGGCGATCTTGATGGCGCTCTCGTTGTCGCAGTAAAGTGGCACTTGCTTCAGATGAATGCCATAATCCTTAAGGGTTTGCTTCATCCATAGAAGCTGAGCGCAGCAGGATCCAGCAGCAATGTATTCAGATTCAGCAGTGGAGAGAGATACACAGTTCTGCTTCTTTGAAGACCAACAGACAAGTGATCGGCCCAGAAAGTGACATGTGCCTGATGTGGACTTCCGATCAACCTTGTCACCAGCGTAATCAGCGTCCGAAAATCCAACCAGATCAAACTCTGAGCCCTTTGGATACCATAACCCTAGAGTTGGGGTGTGAGCCAAATATCGAAGAATTCGCTTCACAGCTAAGTGATGCGACTCCTTTGGTGCCGCTTGAAACCGAGCACACATGCAAACACTAAGCATAATATCTGGCCTAGATGCACATAAATAAAGTAAAGAACCAATCATGGAGCGGTATACCTTTTGATCGAACTCTTTACCATTGTCGTCAGGACCCAGATGATGTTTGGCTGGCATTGGTGTTGTGAAGCCTTTGCAGTCTTGCATACCGAACTTCTTCAGGCAGTCTTTGAGATATTTCTCTTGAGATATGAAGATGCCATTGCGTTGTTGCCGTATCTGAAGACCGAGGAAGAATTTCAGCTCCCCCATCATAGACATCTGATATTGCTCTTGCATCATATATCCGAACTCCTCACTGTACTTCTGATTGGTGCAGCCGAAGATAATGTCATCCACGTATATTCGGCACACAAACAGTTCACCATCATATGTCTTTGTGAAGAGAGTGGGATCCAGGGAACCAGGTATGAAGCCTTTGCTCTTCAGGAAGTATTTGAGTGTATCATACCAGGCCTGAGGGGCTTGTTTGAGGCCATATAGTGCCTTTTTGAGCTTGTACACCATGTCAGGATGTTTTGGATCTTCAAACCCAGGTGGTTGTGCAACATACACTTCTTCTTCAATTTTGCCATTGAGGAAGGCACTTTTTACATCCATTTGATACAGGATTATGTTGTGATGATTTGCATAGGCCAGCAGTATACGGATGGCTTCAAGTCTGGAAACAGGAGCAAATGTTTCATCGAAGTCAATGCCTTCCACTTGAGTATATCCTTGAGCAACGAGACGAGCCTTGTTTCTGACGACTTGGCCATGCTCATCTTGCTTGTTGCGGTATATCCATTTGGTGCCTATTATGTTATGCTTCCGTGGATCAGGACGCTTAACCAACTCCCATACATTGTTCAGCTCAAATTGTTGAAGCTCTTCTTGCATAGCTTGAATCCATTCAGGTTCCATAAAGGCTTCATTAATTTTCTTGGGTTCTGTGATTGAAACGAATGCGAAGTGTCCGCAGAAGTTTGCCAGTTGAGTTGCCCTTGAACGAGTCAGTGGACCAGGTGCATTGATGCTATCAATTATTCTGTCAATCTGCACTTCATTGGCAACACGAGGATGTAGGGGTCGAAGACTTTGCTCTTGCTGACCTATGTTGTCATGGGGAGGAATGTCTTCAGGCTGAGCATTGTCTTCATGTGGATCAGGTGCTGAGATGATAAGTTCTTCTTCAGGACAAGCTTCAGAAGGTATAATTTCTCCGGTTCCCGTTAGCTTGATTGATTCACTGGCTGGAACTTCATCTAGCACATCTGGTAGTTGCTCTCTTTGTGACCCATTGGTCTCATCAAACCGCACATCCACTGTTTCAACCACTTTGTAGTGAAAGAGATTGAAGACTCTGTAGGAGTGCGAATCCTTTCCATATCCAAGCATGAAGCCCTCATGTGCCTTTGGAGCAAATTTTGAGGTGTGGTGAGGGTCCTTGATCCAGCATCTTGATCCAAATACTCTGAAGTAACTTACATTTGGCTTCTTGCCAGTCAGAAGTTCATAAGATGTCTTGTTCAGCAGCTTGTGAAGATATACACGGTTGATAGTATGGCATGCAGTGTCAATGGCTTCAGTCCAGAATTTTCTTGGTGTCTTGTACTCATCTAACATTGTTCTGGCCATCTCAATGAGTGTTCTGTTCTTGCGTTCGACGATGCCATTCTGTTGTGGCGTGTATGGAGCTGAGAATTCATGAGTGATGCCCAATGTATCAAGATATGTGTCAAGGCCGGTGTTCTTGAATTCTGTGCCATTGTCACTTCTGATGTGCTTTATCTTGGCGCCATAATTGTTCATTGCCCGATTTGCGAAGCGTCTGAAGACATCCTGCACTTCAGTCTTGTAAAGGATTATGTGCACCCAAGTATATCTAGAGTAATCATCAACAATGACGAAGCCATAGAGGCAAGCAGTAGTGGAGAAAGTTGAGTAGTGAGTGGGACCGAAGAGATCCATGTGAAGCAGTTCGAAGGGTTGAGTAGTGGTCATTATTGTCTTCGAAGGATGTTTTGCCCTTGTCATCTTCCCAGCTTCACAGGCACCGCATAAGTGATCTTTCTTGAACTTGACGCCCTCGATGCCTATGACATGCTTCTTCTTCGCAAGGGTGTGGAGGTTCCTCATGCCAGCATGCCCAAGTCTTTGATGCCAAAGCCAGCATTCTGAAGCCTTTGCGAGAAGACAAACTGCAAGCTGTGGCCCTGCTGAGAAATCTACCACGTACAAATCATCTTTTTGATACCCTTCAAACACTAGAGACTTGTCAGATTCCATTAGTACCAGACAACGATATTTTCCAAAGATTACAATCATGTTTAAATCGCAAAGCATTGAGACTGACATTAAGTTGAAGCCAAGGGATTCAACAAACATGACTTTATCCATGTGTTGATCCTTTGAGATTGCAACTCTACCTAGACCCAGTACCTTACTTTTACCAGTGTCAGCGAATGTGATGTGGCTCTTGTCAGATGGACGTAAGGTTGAGTCCATAAAGAGACTTCTTTTGCCAGTCATGTGATTTGTACACCCACTGTCAATAATCCATTCTGAAGACTCTGAAGTCACTGGTGTCGTACCCTACAGTTCAGTTAGGGGGATAGGCTTCACGAAGAGTGTTGTGAAGCAAAAACATTTGACGAACCAGTGGATTATGAAAACTTAGATCCAGGTTAGGACAAGTAGGGAGAGTAGCATGCGATTCAGGTATGAAATACATAGTGATGCCATTCGGGCATTTGATCTTGCGCCCCACAAGATTTTTAAGGTCCCCAGCAATAGCATCAGAAGATTTTGGTTTTGTGCTGGAGACCTTTCCCTGCAAAAGAGAGTTAGGCTTTCTTAACCACCCACATCTTCAAGGGTGGCTTAGAAGCAATAAGTCTAAGTGCAGCATCTGAAAATTTTGGCTTTGGAGCCCTAGTAAACAGTCTAGCAGGTGGGCAATAGTACTCATAAGAATAGGCAGAATAGTTTTTGGTCATATGAGAATGACGGTTTGAAGAACCGCTCTCATATGCCTGAGCATGGTTTCCCTGCAAAACATTTGTGTTAGTGCGACTCAAATGAGTCCTCTGCCTGTATGAAGCCTTTGGACCATATGAAGCCTTTGGTCTGAGGTTTGTCTTCTACATGTGAGGTGTCATGAGGACATTCACAGGAAGATTCTCAAGACACGTTTTTGGAACCCAGATCTTCTTCATAGGCGGTCCATTCCTGCAGTTAGTGCCAATGTACCTGGCAAATACTTCACCATTCTGATTCCTAAACAGTTTATAGTTTGCATCAAAGGATTCATCAATGATAATTGGATTAGCACAAGTGAAGCCAGATAGATTGGATGGATCTGCTGAGGATTCCTTTGCAGCAACCCATGTAGTTTTGGGGTACTGCTCAGGTTTCCAGTAAGAGCCATCTGCATTAATTTTCCTCACGAACCCAACACCCTCTTTCCTAGGGTTTTGGTTCAGAATCTGCTTCTTGAGGACATCACATAATGTCTGATGTCCTTTGAGACTTTTGTACATCCCTGTTTCAAGCAATGTCTTCAACCTAGCATTTTCATCAGCAATAGCAGTGGTATCCTCAGCAGAGAGGTTAGTTACCACTTCAATAGTTGAAGATATTGCAACAGCAGTAGCAGTGGAACATTCAGCAATAGAAATAGCATTATTACGCTCAATGCATTTAAGGCATGGTGGTTCAAATCCTTCCTGAGCAGAACTGATCTGTTCGGCTCGAAGTGACTCGTTTTCCTTTTGAAGATCTTCATGATCCGCTCTCAACTTCTCAAGATCTTGCTTCTTTTGAAGATACTCATAGGAAAGATTTTCATCAGTAGTTGAGAGAGTCTCAAGACGATCTTCGAGTTCCTGATACTTAACATGAAGATTTTTTATGTCTTCAATTAAGGATTCAGAACGAGTCATTTCAGCACCCAACAGATCATCGCTTCTGTCTAACAGTTTTTGAATATGTTCCATGGCCTTTTGTTGTTCAGTTGCAATTTTAGCAAGTGTTTTGTAACTGGGTTTTGAATTACAATCAGAGTCATCGTCACTTGATGTTTGATAGTGAGTAGTGCGTGTGTTTACCTTGGCACCACGTGCCATGAAGCAGTAGGTAGGAGTAGAGTCGTCCTTGTCATTTGCATCGGTGATGGTGATGGAGTCATTGTCTTCAGTGTTGAAGATGGACTTGGCGACGTAGGCTGTAGCCAGACTCGCAATGCCTGAATCAGACTCCTCCTCAGACTCCACCTCTGCCTCCTCAGAAGCGGACTCCTCCTCTGAATCCATTTCCTTGCCAACAAACGCACGAGCCTTGCCAGATGAACTCTTCTTGTGTGATGAAGACTTTGAGGAAGACTTGGACGAAGACTTTGAGTATTTCTTCGTCTTCTTATCGTCAGAGTCATATTCCTTGCTCTTCTTCTTTCTGTTCTCATTGTCCCACTGTGGACACTCAGAGATGAAGTGTCCAGTTTTCTTGCACTTGTGACATGTTTTCTTCTTGTAGTCATGCGTAGAAGCTTCATCATTCCTTGAGCTTGATCGTGAAGACTTTCTGAAGCCTTTCTTCTTGGTGAATTTCTGGAACTTCTTCACTAGCATTGCAAGTTCCCTTCCAATGTCTTCAGGATCATCAGAACTGCTGTCAGATTCTTCTTCAGATGATGACACAGCTTTTGCCTTCAAGGCACGAGTTCGCCTATAGTTTGGACCGTAGATATCTCTTTTCTCAGAAAGCTGAAACTCATGTGTGTTGAGCCTCTCAAGTATGTCAGACGGATCGAGTGTCTTGAAGTCTGGACGTTCTTGAATCATCAGGGCTAGGATGTCAAATGAACTGTCAAGTGATCTTAGCAGCGTCTTGACGATTTCATGTTTGGTGATCTCAGTGGCGCCGAGGGCTTGAAGCTCATTTGTGATGTCAGTGAGCCGGTCAAATGTGTGCTGGACATTCTCATTGTCATTTCGCTTGAAGCGGTTGAAGAGATTGTGAAGAACACTGATTCTCTGATCTCTCTTGGTTGAGATGCCTTCATTGACCTTGGAGAGCCAGTCCCAAACCAGCTTGGATGTCTTCAAGGCACTCACACGGCCGTACTGTCCCTTGGTCAGATGACCACAGATAATATTCTTGGCAGTGGAGTCCAGTTGAGTGAACTTCTTGACATCAGCCGCAGTGACACCTTCTCCAGCCTTGGGAACGCCGTTTTCGACGACATACCATAGGTCGACGTCAATGGCTTCAAGATGCATGCGCATCTTATTCTTCCAGTAGGGATATTCAGTTCCATCGAAGACGGGGCATGCCGCGGAGACTTTAATTATCCCTGTAGTCGACATAGCTAAAACTCCAGGTGGTTAAACCGAATCACACAGAACAAGGGAGCACCTTGCTCTGATACCAATTGAAAGCGCGTTATATCGACTAGAGGGGGGGTGAATAGGCGATTTTTGTGAAAGTCTTCAAAACGTGGAAGTTATGAAGACAAACAGAGTGAACAAGCCTATCACTATGCAGCGGAAGGTAGATTACACAACGCAAGCCATGATCAAGTATACAATATAGTGAAAGCACAGTGACAAATAGCTTCAGTGTAATGAGGATCAGGTTGGAAGAAGTTATGAAGCCAAACAGATCATACAGTCAAGTTGTGAAGACAGAAGATAAAGCAAGCATGCAATAGCTTCACAATGTGTACTGGTAAGTAAAGGGAGGCGAAGATGAAACCAGTGACACGTTGAAGACAATGATATGTTGGACCAGTTCCAGTTGCTGTGACAACTGTACGTCTGGTTGGAGCGGCTAGGTATTTAAACCAAAGGACACACAGTCCCGGACACCCAGTCCTGAACACGCAGCTCAGGACACCCAGTCCTCACCGTTTTCTCCTTGAGCTAAGGTCACACAGACCCCGCCCAATCACTCTGGTAAGTCTTCAAGGTAGACTCCCAAACCTTCACAGACTTCGTTCACCGGCAATCCACAATTCCTCTTGGATGCTCAGAACGCGACGCCTAACCGTCTGGAGGATGCACAGTCCTGAAGTGTAATAAGTCTTCAGATCACTCAGACAAGAAGACTTAAGTGATGCCCGATTACTCTGGCTCTGGGTGGTTAGGGCTTTTCTCCTCACTAAGGATTTTCTCTCAAAGGCTTCGAGGTGGGTTGCTCTCAAACGACAAAAGCCGTGCACTGAAATCTGAGCAGCCAACCGTTTATGGTTGTAGGGGTGGACTATTTATAGCCGCTTGGCAACCCTGACCTGATTTGTTCGAAATGACCCTGGGTCACTAAGGAACTGACACGTGTACTAACGGTCGGATTTTGAACTCTCACGACAACTTTACTTGGGCTGCAAGTAAAGCTGACTTGTCTGACTCTTGGACAAGATTTTCTCTCATTGTCTTCACTCGAAGACATAGGATTTGAATTAGGCATCACTTCAGTCATCCTGACTGGTTCTCTTGGACCCCACTTAACAGTACGGTGGTTCCTATGACACAACATGAATAAAGTAAAACTATGAAGGATCTAAGTCTTCGAGTTCCAAAGGCTTCATGGGGAGTCTTCATATGTCATTGTCTTCGACATGAATGTCTTCATGAACCACCATTGTCTTCAATGTCTTCGTACATTTTTAGGGGTCATCTCTGGTAACTAAACCGAATCAATGAGGGACTTCTACCTGTGTTATCCTGCAATTCTCACAAACACATTAGTCCCTCAACTAGGTTTGTCGTCAATACTCCAAAACCAACTAGGGGTGGCACGAGATGCACTTACAGTATGGAGTTTTAATCGGACACAGAGAAAGATAGGGGCTTATAGTTTTGCCTCCCAAGGTTTTACCTCAAGGGCAATGTCAACAGTAATAGTTCAAAACTCACATCCAATTAGCCATATATACTAGGATCTTTCCAACATATTGTGCTTGCCAAAGGATAAAATGTAAAAAGGAAGGGTGAAGATCACCATGACTCTTATGCAAGGTAGGGGATAAAAGTAAAAGATATGCCCTTCGCAGAGGGAAGCAGAGGTTGTCATGCGCTTTTATGGTTGGATGCACAAAATCTTAATGCGAAAGAACGTCACTTTATATTGCCACTTGTGATATGGACCTTTATTATGCAGTCTGTCGCTTTTATTACTTCCATATCACACGCTCGTATAAAGCTTATTTCCTCCACACCAATCAATCATACATATTTAGAGAGCAATTTTTATTGCTTGCACCGATGACAACTTACTTGATGGATCTTACTCAATCCATAGGTAGATATGGTGGACTCTTATGGCAAGACTGGTTTAAGGGTATTTGGAAGCACAAGTAGTATCTCTACTTGGTGCAATGAATTTGGCTAGCATGAGGGGGAAAGGCAAGCTCATCATGTTGGAAGATCCAAGACAATATAATTTATCTCAGATGTAAGAAAACATAACCCATTACGTTGTCTTCCTTGTCCAATGTCAACTCTTTAGCATGTCATATTTTAGTAAGTGCTCACAATCATAAAAGATGTCCAAGATAGTATATTTATATGTGAAGACCTATCTTTCTTTATTACTTCCTATTAATTGCAACGATGACCAAAACTGTGTTTGTCAACTCTCAACAACTTTTATTCATCATACTCTTTCTATGTGAGCTCATTACTCTCCATAAGACTCATATGATCTCTTTGTTTCTTTTTATTTCTTTCTCTTTTCTTTTATTCCTTTAGGATCATGGCAAAATAATCAAGCCCTTGACTCAACACTAATCTTTATTATATAGCTCACGGTCTCGATTACATAGAAGGATAATAAAGCAAAACTCACAACTAAATCATACTAAGAACTTTTATTCTACTAGATCAAGATATTATCAAAAGGATCGAACTAAGAAAAACGGTAAAGATAAAAGTGATGGTGATACGATACCGGGGCACTTCCCCAAGCTTGGCAGTTGCCAAGTGGAGTGCCCATACCAGATACTCAATTCTTCTTTGTTGGTGGAGACGGTGGTGATTTTGTTGATGGCATAGGCTTGTCGTCCTTCTTCCAAGGCATAGGCTCACCATCATAGAAGGATGACCGAGTCTCTGGGATCCTCAAATCTGCAGCCAAACTCATCCTTTTGAATCTATATTCATACTCACAGTTTTGGTTTTGCAGGTCATAGATTTGAGCTTGAAGGTGCTCGATTTTCTCGTGAAGCTTGAAGATGGTCTCCCTGATGTTTTCGGCATCCAGCTTGTGTTTGTTGGTGAACTCTGCGATCATGATGTGGTTGGAGTTGAGTCCACGCTCCACCATCCCCTGACACTTGAAAACTTGTTGCTCCATTGCTTCGAGCCTCGTCTCCACGCTTCCGGTCCCCTTCGGTCCCTCAGCATCACGGATGTGCAGCAACCCATCACGCATCTCAATGGTTTGAGGGTGTCGCTGCACCTCCGCGAGGTAAGGGTTGATGACCTTCTCAAAGAACTTGTCCTTGGGAGCACTTGGAGACGCCATGATAATCTAGATCCATCAGAAAAACAGCTCGAAACAAAGACAGGAGATTTTTGCGTGATACGGGAGTCAAAACCCCTGGGAGATTATATAATGAATTTTTACCGACCAAAATATGTGTCGTGTACGAAAACGGAGTCCGGAGAGCACACGAGGTGCCCACGAGGTAGGGGGCGTGCCCAGTAGGGTAGGGCGTGCCCTCCACCCTTGTGGAGGCCTCGTATCCTTCCCGGACTGCTTCTTATTTTTCTATTTTTCTAAATATTCCAAAACGGAGAAATATTGCCTTGAAAACTGTTTTGGAGTCGGTTTGCTTACCGTATCACATACCTATTCCTTTTCGGAGTCTGAAATGTTCCGGAAAGTGTCCCTTATGTATTCCTCTGGGGTTACGGTTTCGATAACATTGGTTTCAATATTTATGGGATTACCTGAGATATAGTGTTTGATTCTTTGACCGTTCACCACCTTCATATTTGTGCCTTCGAAGTTGTTGATTTTTATGGCACCGGAACGGTAGACCTCCTCGATAACGTAAGGACCTTCCCATTTAGAGAGAAGCTTTCCTGCAAAAATTCTTAAATGAGAGTTGTATAGCAATACATAATCACCTACAATGAACTCACACTTTTGTATCCTTTTGTCGTGCCATCTTTTAACTTTTTCTTTAAACAACTTGGCATTTTCATAGGCTTGGGTTCTCCATTCATCCAATGAACTAATATCAAATAACCTCTTCTCACCGGCAAGTTTAAAATCATAATTGAGTTCTTTAATAGCCCAATAAGCCTTGTGTTCTAGTTCGAGAGGTAAGTGACATGCTTTTCCATAGACCATTTTATACGGAGACATACCCATAGGATTTTTATATGCAGTTCTATAGGCCCATAATGCATCATCAAGTTTCTTGGACCAATCCTTTCTTGACCTATTAATAGTCTTTTAAAAAATTAATTTGAGTTATCTATTACTCAATTCTACTTGACCACTAGATTGAGGGTGATAAGGAGATGCAATTCTATGATTAACATCATATTTAGCAAGCATTTTACGGAAAGCACCATGACTAAAATGTGAACCACCATCAGTCATTAAATATCTAGGGACTCCAAATCTTGGAAAAATAACTTCTTTAAGCATTTTAATAGAAGTGTTATGATCAGCACTACTAGTTGGAATAGCTTCTACCCACTTAGTAACGTAATCAACAACAACTAAAATATGTGTATAACCATTAGAGGAAGGAAAAGGTCCCATATAGTCAAAGCCCCAAACATCAAACGGTTTAATAACAAGTGAATAATTCATAGGCATTTCTTGACATCTACTAATATTACCAATTCTTTGACATTCATCACAAGATAAGACAAACTTACGGGCATCCTTGAAGAGAGTAGGCCAATAAAAACCAGATTGTAGTACCTTATGTGCAGTCCTATCTCCAGCATGGTGTCCTCCATAAGCTTCGGAGTGACACTTGCGTAGGATCTGTTCCTGTTCATGCTCAGGTACACAATGTCTAATAACACCATCTACTCCTTCTTTATAAAGATGTGGGTCATCCCAAAAGTAATGCCTCAAATCATAGAATAACCTTTTCTTTTGCTGGTATGTGAAACTAGGTGGTATAAACTTAGCAACAATGTAATTAGCATATTCAGCATACCATGGGGCAGTATGAGAGGCATTTATGACATTTAATTGCTCATCAGGGAAGCTGTCATCAATAGGTAGTGGGTCATCAAGCACATTTTCTAACCTAGACAAGTTGTCTGCAACGAGGTTCTCAGCTCCTTTTCTATCAACAATATGCAAATCAAATTCTTGTAGCAAGAGAATCCATCTAATAAGTCTAGGTTTAGCATCTTTCTTTTCCATAAGATATTTAATAGCAGCATGATCAGTGTGAATAGTTACTTTAGAATCAACAATATAAGGTCTAAACTTATCACAAGCAAATACAACTGCTAAGAATTCTTTTTTAGTGGTAGCATAATTTCTTTGAGCATTGTCTAGAGTTTTACTAGCATATTGAATAACATTTAGTTTCTTATCAACTCTTTGTCCTAGAACAGCACCTACAACATAATCACTAGCATCACACATAATTTCAAAGGGTAAATTCCAATCAGGTGGCCGAACAATAGGTGTAGAGATCAATGCTTTCTTAAGTATTTCAAATACAACATCAAAGACAAATGGTATATCTTTTTGTAATAAATTAGTCAGAGGCCGAGAAATTTTTGAGAAGTCCTTAATGAACCTCTTATAAAAAATGGCATGACCAAGGAAACTTCTTATACCTTTGATGTCCTTGGGACATGGCATCTTTTCAATAGCATCAACCTTGGCTTTATCAACTTCAATACCTCTTTCAGAAACTTTATGCCCCAAGACAATACCTTCATTAACCATAAAGTGGCACTTTTCCCAATTCAAGAAAAGATTAGTTTCTTCACATCTCTGCAAAACTCGATCAAGGTTGCTCAAGCAATCATCAAAAGAAGATCCATAGACGGAAAATTCGTCCATGAAAACCTCACAAATCTTTTCACAAAAGTCAGAGAATATAGCCATCATGCATCTTTGAAAGGTATCAAGTGCATTTCATAAACCAAAAGGCATATGTCTATAAGCAAAAGTACCAAAAGGGCATGTAAAAGTAGTCTTTGATTGGTCTTTGGCTGACACAGGTATTTGAGAGAAACCAGAATAACCATCTAGAAAGCAAAAATGTGTATGTTTGGATAATCTTTCTAGCATTTGATCAATAAAAGGTAAGGGGTAATGATCCTTTTTAGTAGCCTTATTTAATTTGCGGAAATCAATTACCATCCTATAACCTGTAATAATTCTTTGAGGAATCAATTCATCTTTATCATTAGGAACAACAGTAATACCTCCCTTCTTAGGGACACAATGGACAGGGCTTACCCACTGACTATCAGCAACGGGATAAATTATACCTGCCTCAAGGAGCTTTAGTATCTCCTTTCTTACCACTTCTTTCATTTTAGGATTCAGCCGGCGTTGATGATCATGAACTGGTTTAGCATCTTCTTCCAAATTAATTTTATGTTGACATAGAGTGGGACTAATGCCCTTAAGATCATCAAGAGTATACCCAATAGCAGCACGGTGCTTCTTCAGAGTTTTCAATAATCTCTCTTCTTCATGTTCTGAAAGGTTAGCACTAATAATAACATGATATATCTTTTTCTCATCAAGATAAGCATATTTAAGAGTATCAGGTAACGGTTTAAGCTGAAACACAGGATCGCCCTTGGGTGGAGGAGGATCCCCTAGGATTTTAACAGGTAAATTGTTTTTCAGAATTGGTTCCTGTTTAAAGAATACTTCATCTAATTCTCTTCTTTCATTCATAAACATATCATTTTCATGGTCTAGCAAGTATTGTTCTAAAGGATCACTAGGAGGTACGGCAATAGAAGCAAGACCAATAATTTCATCCTTACTAGGTAATTCTTCTTCACGGTGTTGTCTACTAAATTTAGAAAAATTAAATTCATGAGTCATATCATCTAAACCGATAGTAACAACATCTCTTTTGCAATCTATGGTAGCATTAACAATATTTAAGAAGGGTCTACCAAATATAATGGGACAAAAGCTATCTTGTGGGGAACCAAGAACAAGAAAATCAGCAGGATATTTAGTTTTCCCACACAAGACTTCAACATCTCTAACAATTCCCATTGGTGAAATAGTATCTCTACTGGCAAGTTTAATTGTGACATCAATATCTTCCATCTCAACAGGTGCAATATCATGCATGACTTCTTGGTATAAGGAATAAGGTATTGCACTAGCACTAGCACCCATATCACATAAGCCATGATAACAATGATCTCCTATTTTAACAGAAATAACAGACATGCCTACCACATGTCTAGGTTTATCTTTATCACGGGGTTTAGCAATTCTAGCAGTTTCATTACAGAAATAAATAACGTGCCCATCTATATTACCAGACAAGAGATCTTTAACAATAGCAATATTAGGTTCAACTTTAACTTTCTCAGGAGGTGTATATGTTTTAATATTGCTTTTACGAACCACAGTTGAAGCTTTAGCATGATCCTTTATCCTAACATGGAAAGGTGGTTTCTCAACATAAGAAGTAGGAACAATAGGATCATTATAAGTGATAGTCTTTTCTTCAACTTTAATAGGTGCAACTACTTTTAGTTCTATGGGAGGATGATATTTAAACCACTTCTCCTTGGGGAGATCAACATAAGTAGCAAAAGATTCACAGAAAGAAGCTACTATCTCAGAGTCAAGTCCATATTTAGTGCTAAATTTACGAAAATATCGGTATCCATAAAAGATTTAACACAATCAAAAATAGGTGTCATATCTGACTCCTTACCATTGTCGAGGTCCCAATCTTCAGAATTGCGTTTAATTATTTCCAATAAATCCCATTTGAATTCAATAGTCTTCATCATAAAAGAGCCAACACAAGAAGTATCAAGCATGGGGCGATTGTTACCAGAAAGCCGAGCATGAATTTTTTGAATAATCATTTCTCTTGAGAGCTCATGATTGGGGCATGAATATAACATTGATTTAAGCCTCCCCCAAGCTTGAGCGATGCTTTCTCCTTCGCGAGGCCAAAAATTATATTGATAATTGCGATCACGATGAACAAGATGCATAGGATAAAACTTCTGATGAAATTCCAATTTCAATCGTTTGTAATTCCAAGACCTCATTTCATCACATAGCCTATACCACGTCGATGCATATCCCCTTAAAGATAAGGGGAAGACCTTCTTCTTAACAACATCTCCGGGTACACCTGCAAGCTTAAATAATCGACAAACTTCATCCACATATATCAAATGTTCATCAGGATGTTTTGTTCCATCTCCTAAAAAAGCATTAGCTAGCAGTTTTTCTATCATACCCGAAGGAACTTCAAAGCAAGCATTTTCATTTTCATATTCATTGTGAGTAGGTTGAGGAGCAACTCTTTGCTCTACTGGTCGGGGTGAAGATACCCCGAACAAGCCCCTCAGAGGATTTCCTTCCATGGTAACAAGTGATAGTAAATTTCAGGACACTATATAATTTTTTCCTTACCAAATTCCACCTACACAAGGCGCTTCACTCCCCGGCAATGGTGCCAGAAAAGAGTCTTGATGACCCACAAGTATAGGGGATCTATCATAGTCCTTTCGATAAGTAAGAGTGTCGAACCCAACGAGGAGCAGAAGGAAATGATAAGCGATTTCCAGCAAGGTATTCTCTGCAAGTACTGAAATAAGTGGTAACAAATAGTTTTGTGATAAGATAATTTGTAATGAGCAACAAGTAACAAAAGTAAATAAGGTGCAGCAAGGTGGCCCAATCCTTTTTGTAGCAAAGGACAAGCCTGGACAAACTCTTATAAGATGTAAAGCGCTCCCGAGGACACATGGGAATATCGTCAAGCTAGTTTTCATCACGTTCATATGATTCGCGTTCGGTACTTTGATAATTTGGTATGTGGGTGGACCGGTGCTTGGGTACTGCCCTTACTTGGACAAGCATCCCACTTATGATTAACCTCTATTGCAAGCATCCGCAACTACAACAAAAGTATTAAGGTAAACCTAACCATAGCATGAAACATATGGATCCAAATCAGCCCCTTACGAAGCAACACATAAACCAGGGTTTAAGCTTCTGCCACTCTAGCAACCCATCATCTACTTATTACTTCCCAATGCCTTCCTCTAGGCCTGAATAATGGTGAAGTGTCATGTAGTTGACGTTCACATAACACCACTAGAGGAGAGACAACATACATCTCATCAAAATATCGAACGAATACCAAATTCACATGACTACTAATAGCAAGACTTCTCCCATGTCCTCAGGAACAAAAGTAACTACTCACAAAGCATAAACATGTTCATAATCAGAGGGGTATTAACATGCATATAGGATCTGAACATATTATCTTTCACCAATTAAACCAACTAGCATCAACTACAAGGAGTAATTAACACTACTAGCAACCTGCTAGCACCAATCCCAGACTTGGAGACAAGAACTGGATACAAGAGATGAACTAGGGTTTTGAGAGGAGATGGTGTTGATGAAGATGTTGATGGAGATTGCCCTCCCCCGATGAGAGGAGCGTTGGTGATGACGATGACGATGATTTCCCCCTCCAGGAGGGAAGTTTCCCCGGCAGAACAGCTCCACCAGAGCCCTAGATTGGTTCCGCCAAGGTTCCGCCTCGTGGCGGCGGAGTTTCGTCCGAGAAGATGGCTTATGATTTTTTCCCATCGAAAGACTCCATATAGCAGAAGATGGCCACCAGGGGGCCCACGAGGTAGGGGGCGCGCCCAGGGGGTAGGGTGCGCGCCCAGGGGGGTAGGGTGCGCCCCCACCATCGTGGGTAGGGTGTGGCCCCCCTGGTGAAGTTCTTGCTCTCAGTATTTTTTATATATTTGGAAAACATCTTCCGTGAAGTTTCAGGACTTTTGGAGTTGTGCAGAATAGGTCTCTAATATTTGCTCCTTTTCCAGGCCAGAATCCCAGCTGCCGACATTCTCCCTCTTTATGTAAACCTTGTAAAATAAGAGAGAATAGGCATAAGTATTGTGACATAATGTGTAATAACAACCTATAATGCAATAAATATCGATATAAAAGCATGGTGCAAAATGGACGTATCAAGCATGGAGCAATCAAAAATTATAGATACGTTGGAGACGTATCAAGCATCCCCAAGCTTAATTCCTGCTCGTCCTCGAGTAGGTAAATGATAAAAACAGAATTTTTGATGCGAAGTGCTATTTGTCATAATTTTAATGTAATTCTTCTTTATTGTGGTATGAATATTTAGATCCGAAAGATTCAATACAAAAGTTCATATTGACATAAAAATAGTAATACTTCAAGCATACTAACAAAGCAATTATGTCTTCTCAAAATAACATGGCTAAAGAAAGTTATCCCTACAAAATCATATAGTCTGGCTATGCTCTATCTTCACCACACAAAATATTTAAATCATGCACAACCCCGATGACAAGCCAAGCAATTGTTTCATACTTTTGACATTCTCAAAACTTTTGCACCTCGTGGCCTCCTCTTTTCTTTCTTGACGTAGGGTCCAAGTCTCCCGGGTCTTGTTCGTTGAAAAAATCACGTTCCCGAAGGTTTCATTCTGTTTGGACTCCGTTTGATATTCCTTTTCTTCGAAGCCCTATAATAGGCAAAAAATAGCAATTCTGGGCTGGGCCTCCGGTTAATAGGTTTGTCCCAAAAATAATATAAAAGTGGATAATAAAGCCCAATAATGTCCAAAACAACACTACTAGGGAAAACCTTATACACAGAAGTTTATCAGTAGCATGGTTTAAAAGTGGGCGCTACTGCTAATTAGTAGTAGCGAGGGGTATAAAAACCGCGCTACTACTAAGTTGATAGTAGTAGCGAGGGGTATGAACCCGCGCTGCTAGTAAGTGGTCTCCAATAATGCCCCTAGGATAGGCCATAGTAGTAGCGAGGGGTATAAAACCGGCGCTACTACTATGTAAGTAGTAGTAGCGCAGGTTAGACCCTCACGCTACTACTAAGTTGTCCACCCCTCTCGCTCTACTAAACATGGCCACGCCGACCCTAAAAAAACATGGCCACTCCTCTCTCTCCTCCTCTCCCCTTCCCACCTCTCGCTCTCTCCCTCCCCCCGCACGCGGCGCACACTCATCCTGTCCTGATCCCCCCTCTGCTGCCGTCATCGCCGATCGATTCCGGCCTGCTCCGATGCCACCCCGCGCCGCGCCTCACCGGCCCGGCTCCCCCTTGCCCCCTCCGCCGATTCGCCGCCTCCGCCCCGGCCTCCCGCCCCTGTGCGCGCCCCCGAGGCAAACCCTAGTTTGTTAGCGCGGCGGTGTGGTGGCCGTCTTCCGCTCCTCCTCCCGAGCCCCCGTGCCCCTGCCTCGGGTACTCGGCACGGGCTTCCTCGACCACGACGCCTTCTGGTCCAACGGCGGTGGCGGTGGTCGTTCCCACTTCGTCTCCGTCTCGGTAATCCCCCGATTCTTCCTCCCCTTCCCCCTCTCGTGCTCCGGGTGGCTGATTGTGCGGCCATTTCTTGGCTACTAGTCCTATGGCCGTTGAATGGTTGTGCAATTCCTGTGTTGGCGTGATTGTATTACTGCTGGATGTGGTTCTATTAATGTCCTGATCCTCTGGCCTCCATTTCTAGGTGTTCCTAGAGTTTCTAGTTGTAAGTAGTGGCTGTGTCCATGGATATTATTTAGCTACTGATGCCGTGTGTTACTTGGTTCCTAGCGCTTCTGATGGTACTTCTATTCTGACGTTAGCTATAGATCATGTAGAGCTGTCTTATTGTTAGCTATTGTACTTCTATGCTTCTGTTCTATGGTTTCTAATGGTAGCTAAATTTCTACTTAATGGGATTGGCCCCCATGTCTTAGTTGTTACATACTAGGTGGTCATTATCCGTGGCCTAGACTAGCTAGTGCACTCCATAGATGGATGGATTGGATGAAAAAACTTTAGCACTCCCTCCGTTTGCAAATATAAGATGTTTTGGATATTTCAATATGGACTAGTACCTTCGGGATAAGATAAGATGTTGTAAAATAGTCTCGGCTTGAACTAAGTTCAAATTGGTTCAGTAAATCACTACGCAAATGAATGCTCCATTGCAGTAGTGCTGCACATGGACGTGGAGTTGTTATACAAGTGAATGTTGTTCTGCACTTTTGCTTATTGTACTCTGATTCAGCTAGGACATCACACGACCGTGCTCTATTTCTTCTCAGGTCCAGCCTGATTCGAGCTTCCTGGATAGCCACAAGGCATGCCTTGGCCGCCATTGAGTAGAATGCCGCTGGTGGCTAGCGGCGATAGAGTGCCGTCTCAGCGGACAAGGGAGTATCAAGCGAGACATCATCATCATCATCAAGCAAGCATGGGTGTTTTTCCAGCAAGCAAGTATCTCATTATCCTTACCTTCATCTGAACCACACTTGCATTTTTGAATCTTTGGAGATGGCGTAGGAGAGCTCATCCAATGTTTTCTTACTAATTTGAGAGCAGCCATCAGTTTAGCTTGTTGTCCCGAAATATATGTTCCTAGGTACATTATTTTGATATGGGAGATTAGGCTTTGTTAGAGGTGGTATTAAAATACAACATGGAAATTTTAGAGGCTGTTCTGTAGATACTTAAACACATATCACTTGTCAGATTTATTTTCGTATATTAAATCCTATGAAATTATCAAGGTGGGCTGTACTATGTTGGACAGAATTTTATGTTTGGACTTGGGTGAATGTAACCAGACTTATACTCTCAGATTTTGTCATAGTTGATGGTGTGAGGACTTATAATGTGATAAAGTATATACGTTGTTGCAACACCAAAATCAGTGAAATATATTGCCTTTTTTGCTGCCGATGATATCTCCTGGAATCTTTACTCCATAAAGTAAGGATTTAGATAACATCATATGTTTAGAGTTCAGTTCTTTTCTTAGCTGAAACTAACATATTTTACAATGGGCGTGATGGATGTTGCAGATTCATTGATGACAGCCAAGGGTTCATGCTCGGAAATGACTACATCTTGCTCCATGTTGTCGGCTCAGCTAGAGTCCTTAATCATGAGGAGATGGGACACGTCGATTGTTAGAGCACACTTGACAGGTGCATTTTGTGAAATTCTAGCCAGAAGATTGATAGCATGCTTGCCTGCTTGTTCTTTTCAGTTCAAATAAATTTTCCTTTTCTTGTTGAATCCAAAGTATCTAGCAAAGATCAAGTGGAAAGGTTGTTGATTGTCCCAAAGTTCTTGGACCATTTAGTTTGAATAGCCAGTGAGGAATTAAGCATATATTTTCGGCATGACCCCTTTAAATTGCTAGATGAGAAATAATCTTAACTTAATGGGTCTTGTGAATTGGAATATACCATTTAGTTGAACTGATACAATTTGCGTACTAACAAGTTTTCACTTTCTCGACATGGGCGCAGGGGTGATCGACGCTGACTAGCGCGGCCGGTGGGCGCTGTGCTCTTCAGCCACTCAGAGGAGGACTTCTCCGTGAAGCCGGTGGCCATGTCGCGTAGATGATTGTCCGGGTGATTTTGACACCGGAGGTCGTCGAGGTGGAGGACCTCGACGCCACCGTCCGTGGGAAGGGAGGATTCGGGTCCACCGGCGTCTAAGCTCCGAGTCTTGGTAGATACATCTAGGGAAGTGGTCTGTTTAGGTTGATGATGGAACACCAGGGAAGGTACCCACCTTTCGATGATCATTATGTGTGTCTGATGTTAAATGCAATCTTGAGAATGTTATGTGACGTTGGTTTGGTTTGCACTGGACGTATTGCCATCCATGAATACTACATCTAGCTTTTATTTTTTAATTCCTAAATTATTAGTAGTAGCATGGGAAACAAATGAGCGCTACTAGTAGTTTGGTTAGTAGTAGCGTGGGAAATAAGAAATGAGCGCTACTAGTAGTTAGGTTAGTAGTAGCGCGGGTGCACCCGCGCTGCTACTAACTTTTAGCTGTAGCACGATACTAGTAGCGCGAGTACCCGCGCTAATAGTAGCCATTTTACCCGCGCTGCTAGTAGCCTTTTTCCTAGAAGTGCAGTAGATAATATAGCATGGAGCAATCAAAAATTACAGATACGTTGGAGACGTATCACCCACCCCCTGGGCGTGCCCTCCACCCTCGTGGGCCCCTCGTGGCTCCCCTGACGTACTTCTTCCACCTATATATCTCCATATACCCTAAACGACCGGGGAGCACAATAGATCGGGAGTTCCGGTGCCAGAAGCCTCCGTAGCCACCGAAAGCCAATCTAGACCCGTTCCGGCACCCTGTCGGAGGGGTAATCCCTCTCCGGTGGCCATCTCCATCATCCCGGTGCTCTCCATGACGAGGAGGGAGTAGTTCTCCCTCGGGGCTGAGGGTATGTACCAGTAGCTATGTGTTTGATCTCTCTCTCTCTCTCTCTCTCTCCTGTTCTTGATTTGGCATGATCTTGATGTATCGCGAGCTTTGCTATTATAGTTGGATCTTATGTTTCTCCTCCCCTTCTACTCTCTTCTAATGAATTGAGTTTCCCCTTTGAAGTTATCTTATCGGATTGAGTCTTTATAGATTTGAGAACACTTGATGTATGTCTTGTCGTGCGTATCTGTGGTGACAATGGGATACACGTGATTCACTTGATGTATGTTTTGGTGATCAACTTGCGGGTTCCGCCCATGAACCTATGCATAGGGGTTGGCACATGTTTTCGTCGTGATTCTCCGGTAGAAACTTTGGGGCACTCTTTGAGGTCCTATGTGTTGGTTGAATAGATGAATCTGAGATTGTGTGATGCATATCGTATAATCATACCCATGGACTTGAGGTGACATTGGAGTATCTAGGTGACATTAGGGTTTTGGTTGATTTGTGTCTTAAGGTGTTATTCTAGTACGAACTCTAGGGCTGTTTGTGACACTTATAGGAATAGCCCAACGATTGGAAAGAATAACTTTGAGGTGGTTTCGTACCCTACCATAATCTCTTCGTTCGTTCTCTGCTATTTGTGACTTTGGAGTGACTCTTTGTTGCATGTTGAGGGATAGTTATGTGATCCAATTATGTTATCATTGTTGAGGGAGCCTGCACTAGCGAAAGTATGAACCCTAGGCCTTGCTTCAACGCATTGCAATACCGTTTACGCTCGCTTTTATCATTAGTTACCTTGCTGTTTTTATAATTTCGGATTACAAAAACCTTTATCTACTATCCATATACCACTTGTATCACCATCTCTTCGCCGAACTAGTGCACCTATACAATTTACCATCGTATTGGGTGTGTTGGGGACACAAGAGACTCTTTGTTATTTGGTTGCAGGGTTGCTTGTGAGAGACCATCTTCATCCTACGCCTCCTACGGATTGATAAACCTTAGGTCATCCACTTGAGGGAAATTTGCTACTGTCCTACAAACCTCTGCACTAGGAGGCCCAACAACGTCTACAAGAAGAAGGTTGTGTAGTAGACATCAAGGCCACTGCTAGCATGTCATCCCTGACTTGGAATTCTATGCACTTATGATTGGAACTATTAGCAAGCATCCGCAACTACTAACGTTCATTAAGGTAAAACCCAACCATAGCATTAAGATATATTGGTCCCTCTTCAATCCCGTATGCATCAATTTCTATGCTAGGTTGAAGCTTCTGTCACTCTTGCCGTCCAATACATAGTCCTATCAACATACAACTAACCCTATGGTGTGATCCACGCGCGCACTCATATGATGGGCACCAAAGGATAAAAACATAACCACAACCAAATTAAATCAATCATAGCAATTCATCAACCACTGATAGGACAACAAAAATCTACTCAGACATCATAGGATGGCAACACATCATTGGATAATAATATGAAGCATAAAGCACCATGTCCAAGTAGAGGGTACAGCGGGTTGCGGGAGAGTGGACCGCTGTAGATAGAGGGGGGAATGTGATGGAGATGTTGGTGAAGATGGCGGAGGTGTTGGTGTAGATCGCGGTGATGATGATGATGGCCACGGCAGCGTTCCGGCTCCACCGGAAGAGAATGGCAGAGGGGCCCCTTCGTCTCCTTCTTCAAAACAAGCAAACTATGCATCAAGAACAGAATATGTCTAAAACAGAACAATCTGTAACAATCTGAACATTCACCATACTTCTGATACTTGAAAAATTCTGCCAAGGTTAGGAAAAATAAACAATTTGTATAGAAAGACAGTGCAAAATGATTCAGAACCGTTTGACGTTCCAGTAAAAAATGTAAAATTGCGCACTACAACCAAAGGTTCTGTCCTGCACCGTACAAACCAACAAGCAAAGTAAACATCCTAAAGGCAAACCTTGGCACATTATTTTTATAATGCAATGGAATTGTACAAGGGGATAATTATTTTTATTGAAAAGTTTCTGTAATCAAGATTCACAAAGTTGCCGTGAGCATGAACAAAGTTCAAGGAGCTCTCCCACTTCAACAATGCTTGTCTTTCTCACTTTCACTTTCCTTTTTGAAAAAGTTTTGGGTTCCCCTCTTTATTTTTATTGTTTTTAAACTATATGAAAGCACTCAACAGAAATAAATGACTCTCTAAAACTTTCGGGTTGTCTCCCTGGCAGCGCTTTCTTTAAAGCCATTAAGCTAGGCATATAGTGCTCAAGTAGTGAATCCACCCGGATCCCAAGGTATATCAAAGCCAATTTTAATTAGCAATGATTTGCAATTTAGTAGTGAGCACAAAGCAAAATATATCATGTAATGATGAAGTCTAACTCTCTTCCTATGCATCGGCATGTCATAAAAGAACAATTCATGCACACATAGTAAAGGCCAATGCATAATATAAACAGTTTCTTGCAATTTTATCATGTTGGAAACATAGAGAGGTGGAGATATAGTTCCTCTCTCGTAATAATTGCTAGTAGGAGCAACAAGCACATGCATATTATATTCATCAAAATCATCATGTGTAATAGTAAAACGCAACCCATCAATATAATCCTTAATAAGTGCAAACTTCTCCGATATAGTGTAGTTTGGAGAATTCAAAAAGATAATAGGACTATCATGTGTGGGTGCAATAGCAACAATTTCATGTTTAACATAAGGAACTATAGCAAGTTCATCTCCATAATCATAATTCATATTGGCATCTTGGCCATAAGCATAGCAAGCATCATCAAAAAGGGATATTTCAACAGAATCAAAGGGATCATAACAATCATCATAGCAATCATTCTTCGGTAAGCACGAAGGGAAATTAAACAATGTATGAGTTGAAGAGTTACTCTCATTAGAAGGTGGGCACGGGTAGCTAATCCGCTCTTCCTCCTTTTGTTCTTCGCTCTCCTCCTCATCTTTTTCATCCAATGAGCTCACAGTTTCATCAATTTCTTCTTCCATAGACTCCTGCAAAATATTAGTCTCTTCTTGGACAGCGGGGTAGTCCTTGATCAATATATGGTTCAACATAGGCATTAGAAGCATAATTATCATAGCAATATTTAAGTATGGCAAAATTTTCAGATTTGTAAAGAGTAGCATTATACGTTTCAATCAAAGAAGCAATTTCATAAGCAACCTTAAAAGCAACAAATTCTTCAATTTGTTGAACATCATAGTAACTATAAACACCCTTAGCATACGAAGATATGATTCCATTATCACTAAACTCACATTGATAGGGAAGGTGTTTCTTAGGTGAGGGAGTCCTGGATTAGGGGGTCTCCGGACAGCCGGACTATATCCTTTGGCCGGACTGTTGGACTATGAATATACAAGATTGAAGACTTCGTTTCGTGTCCGGATAGGACTCTACTTGGCGTGGAAGGCAAGCTAGGAATACAGATATGTATATCTCCTCCTTTGTAACTAACCTTGTGTAACCCTAGCCTCCTCGGGTGTCTATATAAACCGGAGGGTTTTAGTCCGTAGGACAACATACAATCATACCATAGGCTAGCTTCTAGGGTTTAGCCTCTCCGATCTCGTGGTAGATCAACTCTTGTAATACTCATATCATCAAAAATAAATCAAGCAGGACATAGGGTTTTGCCTCCATCAAGAGGGCCCGAACCTGGGTAAAACATCATGTCCCCTGCCTCCTGTTACCATCCGCCTTAGACGCACAGTTCGGGACCCCCTACCCGAGATCCGCCGGTTTTGACACCGACATTGGTGCTTTCATTGAGAGTTCCTCTGTATCGTCGCCGTTAGGCTTGATGGCTCCTACGATCATCGATAGCGATGCAGTCCAGGGGGAGACTTTTCTCCCCGGAGAGATCTTTGTGTTCGGTGGCTTCGCACTGCGGGCCAACTCGCTTGGCCATCTGGAGCAAATCGAAAGTTACGCCCCTAGCCACCAGGTCAGGTTTGGAAGCTTAAATTACACAGACGATATCCGTGGAGACTTGATATTCGACGGATTCGAGCCCCTGCCTTGTGCGCCAGGCGGTCACGATGAGTACGATTTAGCTCTACCATCGGGCCGTGTTCAGGAGATCGCACCGGCAGCCGCTCCGAGCCTCAATTTGGAGCCAGTTGCGCCATCCATGGACGGGTGGATAGACCACGTCACGGAGGCCGTATCCTCAGTGGTGATCGAGCCGAATATCGACCTTACCCTTCACGAGAGCCGTGTTGCCAAACTGTCGGATCCTTCTCCGGCCACGGACTCCAAACCGCCTACGCCCGTTCCTATCGAATCCGATTGGGTGCCGATCATGGAGTTTACCTCCGCGGATATTTTTCAGCACTCGCCCTTCGACGACATACTGAACTCATTAAGGTCTCTCTCCTTGTCAGGAGGATCCTGGCCGAACTGTGTTCGGTAGGATTGGGATGCGGATGACGAAGAAATTTGCCGCCCACCCACCACGCACTTAGTAGGCACTATCAATGACTTAACTGACATGCTCGACTTCGACTCCGAAGGCATCGACGGTATGGACGACGATGCTGGAGGCAAAGAGGAACCACTGCCCATAGGGCACTGGACGCCCACTCCGTCACATGACGTATACATGGTGGACACACCCAAATAAAATAACGACGAGGAACAGAAGGACGCATCGAAGGGTGGTTCCCTTGAGAATCAGTCAAAGCAGCGGCATAAACGCCGCTCCAAATCCCGCCTCAGCAGAAATAACGATCATATAGACCCAGCGTTAGAGCAGGGTGAACCATTGCCCGACCACGCAACACGGAAAATCAAGCCGAACAAGCCAACCCCGTCGAAGATAACAGTCCGGGCGACATCACACCGGACAGGCACCAGGAGCAACATAATGCCCACCAAAGGCTTGTTTCCACGGCGAGTAGTTTGAAAAAACAGAAGCAAAGGCTCAAGGCTGCACAAGACACACTCAAAATCAAATGGAGTGAAGTACTCAACACTGCATCGAAATACGGCAGTAATCGCCACACCAAGAGCTATCCGTAGCGAAAGTTGCTACCTGAATTTGATGAGGAGGCCTTAGATCCTCCACAATTAAAAAATAAAACGGCCATCCGGTCGGATAGACGACCTCATAGCCAACATAAAGAGGCAAATGACGCCGCACATAAACCAGTACGCGATCCGCGCAAGGGCTCGCATCAAAAGGACGGCGCAACCAGATCCATCTATGGACCACGCAGGCACGCTCCAACATACAATGCAACACAACAAACATCCGAACACCATGATACGCCCAAATACAGGGGTGCCGCACACCCTCTATGTTTCACCGACGAGGTGCTGGACCATGAATTTCTAGAGGGATTCAAACCCGTAAACATCGAGGCGTACGACAGAACAACAGACCCTGGGGTCTGGATTGAGGACTACATCCTCCATATCCATATGGCTCGAGGAGATGATCTTCACGCCATCAAGTACTTACCCCTCAAGCTCAAAGGGCTAGCTCGGCACTGGCTTAAAAGCCTCCTCGAAAACTCCATCGGAAGCTGGGAAGAGCTTGAAGACGCCTTTCAGGAAAATTTTCAAGGGACATATGTCCGACCACCGGATGTAGACGATTTAAGTCATATAACTCAATAGCCCGATGAGTCAGCCCGAAAACTTTGGAACGGGTTCCTCACTAAAAAGAACCAAATAGTCGACTATCCGGACACCAAAGCCTTATCAACTTTCAAGCATAGCGTTCGAGACGAATGGCTTGCCAGACACCTCGGTCAAGAAAAGCCGAGAACAATGGCAGCATTAACAAGCCTCATGACCCGTTTTTGCGCGGGCGAGGACAGCTGGTTAGCCCGATGCAGCACCAGCGACCCAGGTACATCCGAAGTCAGGGATGGAAACGAGAAATCACGACGCAGCAAGAATAAGCGCTGGAATAAAGAAGACAGCTCGAAGAGCACGACGGTAAACGCCGGATTTAGAAGCTCTCGGCCGGGGCAGCAGAAGCCACCCTCCAAAGGCAACAGATACGAATTGTCCAGCCTAAACAGAATTCTGGACCAAATATGTCAGATCCATAGCACCCCAGATAAACCTGGAAATCATACCCACAGAGAATGTTGGGTCTTCAAACAGTCCGGCAAGCTCAACGCCGAACACAAGGGGCAGGATACACCAAGTGAAGACGAGGACGAGCCTCGCAAGCAAAGCACAGGGGAACAGAAGAAATTCCCACCAGAAGTCAAAACAGTCAACGTGTTACACGTGATAAAAGGGAGAAACAAAGTGGCACCTTTAGAGGAACATGCCCTAGGGCCTATCACCGCGGAGCTCCGCCACTGGTCGTCCCAACTGATCACCTTCGACCATCGGGATTACTCGGTAAGTATACGGCGTGCAGGATGGGCTGCCTTGGTATTAGATCCAATAATTGACGGATAACACTTCACCCGAGTCCTGATGGACGGCGGCAGCAGTTTAAATCTGATATATCAGGACACAGTCTGCAAAATGGGGATAGACCCAACAAAAATTTTCCGCAGCAATGTTACCTTTAAAGGAGTAACGCCAAGCCCGGAGGCTCACTGCAGGGGCTCCCTGCTACTAGAGGTTATATTCGGCTTCCCCAATAACTTCCGCAGCAAAAATTTAACTTTCCACGTCGCTCCATTCCAAAGTGGCTATCAAGCACTACTCGGACGTGAAGCTTTCGCTCGCTTTAACGCAATACCGCATTACGCTTCCCTCAAGCTCAAGATGCCCGGTCCACGCGGCATCATTACAGTAAATGGAAATATTAAGTGCTCCTTGCGCGCCGAAGACGGTGCGGCTGCCTTGGCCGCCGCACACTAAACGGCCTCACCAACTCAAGCATTTGATAAGTCGTTAAGACCACGGACACGGCTAGACGAGTCCCGCTCAGCTATATGTAATTAATACAGGTTTGATGGCTATACCCCTATTACAATACAAGGGGCTCAACGTGCGCGCAGAAGTGGCAATAAGGCTCACCTTTCCTCATCTTCAACTATATATTGTTTATTTAGTATAACTTAACTTTTGCATGGCAAATTTTCAATTAAGTTCCTCTCTTTTTTAGATGACCATCGTGCTACACCCGTTCAGGATACGGCACAACAGAGACACAGGCGCAGACGTGCAGCAGGGACCCGTTCCAAGGATTCTTTGTAGATTAAGACCCTGCGTAAACCTTTTTTACTGTCTCTTGCACTACAAAAAAATACACTTACATGATGATACATGTTTGTCACAGTAGGTCGCTTTTTTGTCATGCATGTACATCCATGAAAAATTTATGACAGAATCAAGATAGTCATACATGTGCTGTCGTAGAAGTGTTCCATGACATTACCAAAATTATCATCACGGAAGTGTCCACTTCCATGACGATAAATCGCGCGTCACAGAAGTGCTTTCGTCAAGGGTGACTGACACGTGGCATCCACCGTAACGGAACACCGTTAAGTTATCGGGTCGGGTTTTGGATCCGATAACCCGTTAACAGCCCCGACCAATGGGGATTTTCCATGTGTAAAATCATCATTGGCTGGAGGAAACACGTGTCGGCTCATTGTCGGGACAGATGTCAACCACTCATTGGACGGAAGGCGGCTATGATACGTCGACACGTGGCACGGTCCAACAGAGGCCCATTCCTGTGAAAAGTCCGGCCTGTTTGACTTGGTCAAAAGGTGGCGGGTCGGCCCATGGAAAGCCTGTTAACAGCATATTCGCATATAGCCCATTTACAGCCTGCTAACCCAAGGCCTGTTACGCCCTATCCGAATTAGGCCCAGTAGCGTCATCTGGGCCATCCAATATGATTCCAGCCCGTTATCACTTCTGGCCCATGTATGGCCCATGACGTCTTTTGTCCCATATGAGGCCCTATGTAACTCTTGGCCTATTAACGGCCCGTGGTGAAACTGGCCCGTAATGAACAGTGTATCACTTTACACCCATTAACGGCCCGTGGTGAAACTGGCCCGTAATGAACAGTGTATCACTTTATACCCATTAACGACCCGTTATTCCGTTGGGCCGTTTCCAGCCCATGTTATCTTTCGGCCTTCTCAGAGCCCATTTATTCTTGGGCTCATTTCCAGCATTCGTTTACTTACGGCCCATTACTGTCATTTTCTGCTTGTGGGCCAAATTCAACCCGTGGTTACAGTCGGCCCGTTTGTGGTCCGTTAATACGTTGGGCTGTTTTCATAGCGTCATCAAATACGGCCTATTAACGATGGCCCGTTACGGTCGCCCCATGAACGGACGATTCCAACTCTAGCCCGTTTATGGCCATAATGCGGCCTGTTATTGGCCCATGTTTGGCCAATCGATCATACGTCCCGTATAAGGCCCATTGATGATACGGCCCGTAGAAGGCCCATTGTTTCTACGGCCCGTAGAAGGCCTACTGTTTCTATAGCCCATAGAAGGCCCACTGTTTCTATGGCCCGTAGGAGGCCCAGTGTCACTACAGTAAATATTAGCCCATGGTTATTGTGGCCTAGTTTTAAAAAATAGGTTATTGCAGCCACTAGTTAACTGCAGAAAAAGAACTGCAATGACTACAAGCAAACAAATAAACAAGACAACAAGGAAATAAATAAGCAAGCAACTAACGCTAGGCTATCACGGCTATTACACATATTACATCCACTGGGCATCAAAGTTCACCACTAGTGCAAATATAGGGAACAAAGCAGCATATCATATACACTGGCCGTCAAAATTGGCCACCAGTGCAAATAAACGCGGCAGCAAAACAAGAGCATAACTGAAACAACTTCAGAAGAGCTCAAGAAACATTATCCTGGGTATCCACCATGCTGGCAATAAGCTTAGCAAGCTGATTAGCTTTGTCCTGTTTGGCGCTAAAATCCTCCAACACTTGATGTTGCACCAGAAAGTATGCATCTGAATGCTCCAGGGACTTCCGCAGTCCTTCCGCTTCTTGTCGCAGCACAGCTGATCGATGTCTTTCAGCTTGTAGTTGAGACTCAAGAAACCGAACTGATTCAGACAGTGAGTTTGAATAGCTTGTGCAAGCGGTAGTGGCCAGTAACTACAACACTAAACCCAGACAGGATGTGTCACTATCCTGAACCTTATCTGCATTACTTCCTTTACCGTTGCTTAATAAGGCACTCTTCCCCAATATTCTGTCAGCATTCTAAAAGAAGAATTAAACTACCAAGTCTTCTATTGCCAAGTACTAGTACATAATAAAAGCATCAAACAAACATATATCTATGTCCTATGGTAGCAATGGAATCTTAAATTAGAACAGTTGTTCTTCAGGTTTAGGCACTTGTTCTACATGAACAGAGTACAGTAAGACGCAAGAATATAATACTTAAAAATACAAAATAAGCTCATAGACCTTACCACATTCTTGGTTTGGGACCAGTACAGAACAAGGCGTTCCCAGTCATCGTCCAGTAAATGTGTCTCAGGAGAACGTAAGGGAATTTGATGAGTTTCGTTGCCGGTGAAGTACGTTTTCTTCAAGTAATTCCGATACTGCCACCAAGCATTCTTGAAGGTAGCAGAGGTATTAGCATAGGTTACCTCATTCCGAGTTTCCAAATCGGTCCTTCTCTATAGAGAAAAATGGGAAAATTTGCAATATTATAACCATCATGGAGGTAGGTGATAACCCACAAGTATAGGGGATCGCAACAGCTTTCGAGCGTAGAGTATTCAAGCCAAATTTATTGATTCGACACAAGGGGAGCCAAAGAATATTCTCAAGTATTAGCATCTGAGTTGTCAATTCAACCACACCTGGAAACTTAGTATCTGCAGCAAAGTGTTTACTAGCAAAGTAATATGATAGTGGTGGTAGCGGCAACAAAAGTAAACATAGCAAAAGTAATGTTTTCGGTATTTTGTAGTGATTGTAACAATAGCAGCGGGAAAGTAAATAAGCGAGAACCAGTATATGGAAAACTCGTAGGCACCGGATCAGTGATGGATAATTATGCCGGATTCGGTTCATCATGTAACAGTCATAACATAGGGTGACACAGAACTAGCTCCAATTCATCAATGTAATGTAGGCATGTATTCCGTATATAGTCATACGTGCTTATGGAAAAGAGCTTGCATGACATCTTTTGTCCTACCCTCCTGTGGCAGCGGGGTCCTATTGGAAACTAAGGGATATTAAGGCCTCCTTTTAATAGAGAACCGGAACAAAGCATTAGCACATAGTGAATACATGAACTCCTCAAACTATGGTCATCACCGGGAGTGGTCCCGATTATTGTCACTTCGGGGTTGCCGGATCATAACACATAGTAGGTGACTATAGACTTGCAAGATCGGACCAAGAACTCACATATATTCATGAAAACATAATAGGTTCAGATCTGAAATCATGACACTCGGGCCCTAGTGACAAGCATTAAGCATAGCAAAGTCATAGCAACATCAATCTCAGAACATAATGGATACTAGGGATCAAACCCTAAGAAAACTAACTCGATCACATGATAAATCTCATCCAACCCATCACCGTCCAGCAAGCCTACGATGGAATTACTCATGCACGGCAGTGAGCATCATGAAATTGGTGATGGAGGATGGTTGATGATGACGACGATGACGAATCCCCCTCTCCGGAGCCCCGAACGGACTCTAGATCAGCCCTCCCGAGATGTTTTAGGGCTTGGCGGCGGCTCCGTATCGTAAAACGTGATGATTTCTTCTCCTTGATTTTTTTCTCTCCGAAAGCAAATATATATAGTTGGAGTTGGCGTCGAAGGGCATCCAGGGGGCCCACGAGGTAGGGGGGCACGCCCCCACCCTCGTGAGAAGGGTGTGGGCCCCTGGTCTTCATCTTTGGCGAGGATTTTTTATTATTTTTTCTAAGATGTTCCGTGGAGTTTCAGGTCATTCCGAGAATATTTGTTTTCTGCACATAAAACAACACCATGGCAATTCTGCTGAAAACAGCATCAGTCCGGGTTAGTTCCATTCAAATCATACAAGTTAGAGGCCAAAACAAGGGCAAAAGTGTTTGGAAAAGTAGATACGACGGAGACGTATCAACTCCCCCAAGCTTAAACCCTTGCTTGTCCTCAAGCAATTCAGTTGACAAACTGAAAGAAAGAAAAACTTTTACAAACTCTGTTTGCTCTTGTTGTTGTAACTATGTCAAGCCAGCATTCAAGTTTTAAGCATAGATCATAACTAACCACATTTGCAATAATTCTCAGGTCTTATAATTACTCATATCAGTAGCATAATCAACTAGCAAGTCATAATAATAAATCTTGGATGACAACACTTTCTCAAAACAATCATAATATGATATAACAAGATGGTATCTCGCTATTTCTGAGACCGCAAAACATAAATGCAGAGCACCTTTAAAGATCAAGGACTGACTAGACATTGTAATTCATGGTAAAAGAGATCCAATCATAGTCATACCCAATATAAATTAACAGTGATGAATGCAAATGACAGCTATGCTCTCTAGCTAGTGCTTTTTAATAAGTGGGTGATGACTCAACATAAAAGTAAATGGATAGGCCCTTCACAGAGGGAAGCAGGGATTTGTAGAGGTGTGAGAGCTCAGTTTTGCAATAGAGATAATTTGTATTTTGAGCGGTATACTTCCATTGTCAACGTAACAACTAAGAGATGGCGATATCTTCCATGCTAAACACATTATATGCGGTTCCCAAACAGAATGGTAAAGTTTATACTCCCCCTCCACCAACAAGCATCAATCCATGGCTTCCTCGAAACAACGAGTGCCTCCAACATACATCAGGTCCTAGGGGGAGTTTTGTTTGCAATTAATTTTGATTTTGTTTTCATAAAGCATGGGACTGGGCATCCCGGTGACCAGCCATTTTATCGTGAGTGAGGAGCGGAGTCCACTCCTCTTGAGAATAACCCGCCTAACACGGAAGATAAGGACATCCTTGGTTGATACATGAGCTATTCGAGCGTACAAAATAGAATGTTTATTTGAAGGTTTAGAGTTTGGCACATACAAATTTACTTGGAACGGCAGGTAGGTACCGCATATAGGAAGGTATGGTGGACTCATCTGGAATAACTTTGGGGTTTAAGGGATTGGATGTACAAGCAGTATTCCCGCTTAGTACAGGTGAAGGCTAGCAAAAGACTGGGAAGCGACTAACTAGAGAGCGACAACAGCCATGTACATGCATTAAAATTAATAAACATTGGATGCAAGCATGAGTAGGATATAATCCACCATGAACATAAATATCGTGAAGGCTATGTTGATTTGTTTCAACTACATGCGTGAACATGTGCCAAGTCAAGTCACTTAAATCATTCAAAGGAGGATACCACCCCATCATACCCCATCATAATCATCTCAATAGCATGTTGGCACACAAGGTAAACCATTATAACTCATAGCTAATCAAGCATGGCACAAGCAACTATGATCTCTAATTGTCATTGCAAACATGTTTATTCATAATAAGCTGAATCAAGAACGAGGGACTCATCATATTTACAAAAACAAAAGAGGTCGAGTTCATACCAGCTTTTCTCATCTCAGTCAGTCCATCATATATCATCATAATTGCCTTTCACTTGCACGACCGAATGGTGTGAATAATAATAAGAGTGCACGTGCATTGGACTAAGCTGGAATCTACGAGCATTCAATAAACAGGAGAAGACAAGGCAATATGGGCTCTTGGTTAAATCAACAATAATGCATATAAGAGCCACTTCAACAATTTAATTATGGTCTTCTCCTACTGACCCCCAAAGAAAAGAAAAGAAATAAAACTATTTACATGGGAAGGCTCCCAACAAGCAAAAGAAGAAGGGGAAATATTTTTTTTGGTTTTCTTTTTAATTATTACTACTACAGCAGAAAAATAAACTACTACTAATTTTTTTTGGTTTTTCTTAAGGTTTAACAAACACATAAGAAGAAAGCAGGAAAAAGAACATAAACTGGCATGGATATTACAGTGAAAAAGTATGAGCACTGACATCTAGTAATGAGTGTGTGTGAACATAAATGTAATGTCGATGAGAAATACGTACTCCCCCAAGCTTAGGCTTTTGGCCTAAGTTGGTCTATGGCCACGGCTGGCCTGGCGGATATCCATAATAATAGTTGTTGGGGTCGTATTGCGACGAAGAATAGTTGGGATCATACTGATGTGCAGCGGTTATCGCCTGCTGAGCTGCAGGGTGGAGTCGAGATGCCTCCGCTCTCCTCTCGTACTCTTCTGCCTCCTCTTTGGTAATAACATGTCTTCTTTTTGTCTATGAATCAAAGAAGGCAGGAGCAGGGAGAGTAATACGGAAAACACGTCGTTTATCAAAAATTAAACGATATAAGAGAGGTGATTCAGGCCTCTCAACAAACTGGTGCGAAGCCATAGAGTCGTAATCTAAATATGCAGGAGGCAACTCCGTATCACCCTCATGAATGTCTATTTCAAGAAAATGAGCTAAGCGGGTTGCATAAATTCCTCCAAAGAAATCTCCATTATGTCTATTATGATGCAACCTACGAGCTACAATGGCTCCCATATGATAAGATTGGTCTCCTAACAAGGTTGATCAAGTCTTGTTAACAAACTCATTCCGATAATCATGAAACCGGAGAAATTTCGAATAACATTAAGTTACCTCGACGGGGATATGCACATCCCCTATAATAAGTATATCATATTTCTTTTTGACAGCAGGAAGAGGAAATTCAAAACCTCCAATTATAATCGATGGAATTTTTTCAATGGTCTATGAACTTGAGGTTGTTTCCTTGGAAAGTGTACCGTATACTCATTACCATTAACATGAAAAGTGACATTGCCTTTCTTGCAATCAATAACAGCCCCTGCAGTATTAAGAAAAGGTCTTCCAAGAATAATAGACATACTATCATCCTCGGGTATATCAAGAATAACAAAGTCCGTTAAAATAGTAACGTTTGCAACCACAACAGGCACATCCTCACAAATACCGACATGTATAGCAGTTGATTTATCAGCCATTTGCAAACATATTTTAGTAGGTGTCAAATTATTCAAGTCAAGTCTACGATATAAAGAGAGAGGCATAACACTAACACCGGCTCCAAGATCACATAAAGCAGTTTTAATATAATTTCTTTTAATGGAGCAAGGTATAGTAGGTACTCCGGGATCTCCAAGTTTCTTTGGTATTCCACCCTTAAAAGTATAATTAGCAAGCATGGTGGAAATCTCAGCTTCCGGTATCTTTCTTTTATTAGTAATGATATCCTTCATATATTTAGCATAAGGATTTGTTTTGAGCACATCAGTTAATCGCATACGCAAAAAGATAGGCCTAATCATTTCAGCAAAACGCTCAAAATCCTCATCATCCTTTTTCTTGGATGGTTTCGGAGGAAAAGGCATGGGTTTCTGAACCCAAGGTTCCCTTTCTTTACCATGTTTCCTAGCAACAAAGTCTCTTTTATCATAATGTTGATTCTTTGATTGTGGGTTATCAAGATCAACAACAGGTTCAATTTCTACATCATTATCATTACTAGGTTGAGCATCATTATGAACATCATCATTAATATTTTCATTAGGTTCATGTTCATTACCAGATTGTGTTTCAGCATTAGACATAGACATATCATTTGGATTATTAGGTGGTTCAGCAATAGGTTCACTAGAAGTTTGCACAGTTCTATCATTTTTCTTCTTCTTCTTTTTAGAAGAACTAGGAACATCAATATTATTTCTTTGAGAATCTTGCTCGATTCTCTTAGGGTGGCCTTCAGGATACAAAGGATCCTGAGTCATTCTACCAGTTCTAGTAGCCACTCTAACAGCATAATCATTTTTCTTACTATTCATTTCATCAAGCACTTCTTTTTGAGCCTTAAGTACTTGTTCTACATGAGTGGTAACCATAGAAGCATGTTTGCTAACAAGTTTAAGTTCACCTTTAATATTAGCCATATAATCACCCAAGCGTCTAATCATATAAGCATTTTCTTTTAATTGTCTACCAAAATAAGAATTGAAGTCATCTTGCTTAAACATAAAGTTATCAAACTCATCCAAGCACTGACTAGCAATTTTAGTAGGAGGGACTTCAGCTTTATCATATCTATAGAGAGAATTTACCTTTACTACCTGTGTCGGGATATCGGGATCAGGAGGTTCTTCAGTAAATAAAGAATTGAGATCATATGTTTCTTCAACAGGCGGTATATTAAGACCATGTATTTCTTCAATAGGAGGTAAATTCTTAACATCTTCAGCTTTAATACCTTTTTCTTTCATATATTTCTTTGCCTCTTGCATATCTTTGGGACTGAGAAATAGAACACCTCTCTTCTTCGGAGTTGGTTTAGGAATAGGCTCAGTAATTGGAGCAGGAGCTGGCTCAGGAGGTGCCCAATTATTTTCATTTGTCAACATATTATTCAATAGAATTTCAGCTTCATCCGGTGTTCTTTCCCTGAAAAGAGAACCATCACAACTATCCAGGTAATCTCTGGAAGCATCGGTTAGTCCATTATAAAAGATATCAAGTATTTCAGGTTTCTTAAGAGGATGATCAGGCAAAGCATTAAGTAACTTGAGGAGCCTCCCCCAAGCTTGTGGGAGACTCTCTTCTTTAATTTGCAAGAAGCTATATATTTCCCTCAAAGCAGCTTGTTTCTTATGAGAAGGGAAATATTTAGCAGAGAAGTAATAAATCATATCATGGGGACTACGCACACAACCAGGATCAAGAGAATTAAACCATGTCTTAGCATCACCCTTTAATGAGAACGGAAATATTTTGAGTATATAAAAGTAACGCGATCTCTCATCATTAGTAAACAGGGCAGCTATATCATTTAACTTAGTAAGATGTGCCACAACAATTTCAGATTCATAGCCATAAAACAGATCAGATTCAACCAAAGTAATTATATTAGGATCAACAGAGAATTCATAATCCTTATCAGGAACACAAATAAGTGAAGTAGCAAAAGCAGGGTCGAGTTTCATTTTATCTCTAAGTGATTCTTTGTTCCATTTAACTAATAACATCTTAAGCTCATATCTATCCCTGCAAGCTAAAATAGCGGCAGAAGATTCCATATCAAAAAGATAGCCCTCAGGAATAACAGGCATATTTTCATCATCACTATCATCATCGTATTCAGATTCAATAATTTCTTTTTCTCTAGCCCTAGCAATTTGTTCATCAAGAAATTCACCAAGGGGCACAATAGTATTAGGCATAGAAGCAGTTTCATCATAAGTATCATGCATAGCATAAGTGGCATCATCAATAACATGCGACATATCAGAACGAATAGCAGAAGCAGGTGTAGGTGTCGCAAACTTACTCATAACATAAGGTGAATCAAGTGTAGAGCTAGATGGCAGTTCCTTACCTCCGCTTGTAGTTGAGGGATAGATCTTAGTTTTTGGATCTCTCAAGTTCTTCATAATGATAAGCAGATATAAATCCCAAGTGACTCAAAGAATAGGGCTATGCTCCCCAGCAACGGCGCCAGAAATTAGTCTTGATAACCCACAAGTATAGGGGATCGCAACAGCTTTCGAGGGTAGAGTATTCAACCCAAATTTATTGATTCGACACAAGGGGAGCCAAAGAATATTCTCAAGTATTAGCAGCTGAGTTTTCAATTCAACCACACCTGGAAACTTAGTATCTGCGGCAAAGTGTTTAGTAGCAAAGTAATATGATAGTGGTGGTAGCGGCAACAAAAGTAAAGACATCAAAAGTAATGGTTTTGGTATTTTGTAGTGATTGTAACAATAGCATCAGGAAAGTAAATAGGCGAGAACCAGTATATGGAAAACTCGTAGGCACCGGATCAGTGATGGATAATTATGCCGGATGCGGTTCATCATGTAACAGTCATAACATAGGGTGACACAGAACTAGCTCCAATTCATCAATGTAATGTAGCCATGTATTCCGTATATAGTCATACGTGCTTATGGAAAAGAACTTGCATGACATCTTTTGTCCTACCCTCCTGTGGCAGCGGGGTCCTATTGGAAACTAAGGGATATTAAGGCCTCCTTTTAATAGAGAACCGGAACAAAGCATTAGCACACAGTGAATACATGAACTCCTCAAACTATGGTCATCACTAGGAGTGGTCCCGATTATTGTCACTTCGGGGTTGCCGGATCATAACACATAGTAGGTGACTATAGACTTGCAAGATCGGATCAAGAACTCACATATATTCATGAAAACATAATAGGTTCAGATCTGAAATCATGGCACTCGGGCCCTAGTGACAAGCATTAAGCATAGCAAAGTCATAGCAACATCAATCTCAGAACATAATAGACACTAGGGATCAAACCCTAACAAAACTAACTCGATTACATGATAAATCCCATCCAACCCATCACCGTCCAGCAAGCCTACGATGGGATTACTCACGCACGGCAGTGAGCATCATGAAATTGGTGATGGAGGATGGTTGATGATGAAGACGGCGACGAATCCCCCTCTCCGAAGCCCCGAACGGACTCCAGATCAGCCCTCCCGAGAGGTTTTAGGGCTTGGCGGCGGCTCCGTATCGTAAAATGCGATGATTTCTTCTCCTCAATTTTTTTCTCTCCGAAAGCAAATATATAGAGTTGGAGTTGGCGTCGGAGGGCATCCAGGGGGCCCACAAGGTAGGGGGGCGCGCCCTAGGGGGGGCGCCCCCACCCTCGTGAGAAGGGTGTGGGCCCCCTGGTCTTCATCTTAGGCGAGGATTTTTTATTATTTTTTATAAGATGTTCCGTGGAGTTTCAGGTCATTTCGAGAATATTTGTTTTCTGCACATAAAACAACACCATGGCAATTCTGCTGAAAACAACGTTAGTCCAGGTTAGTTCCATTCAAATCATACAAGTTAGAGTCCAAAACAAGGGCAAAAGTGTTTGGAAAAGTAGATACGACGGAGACGTATCAGTAGGATGTATGGGACGAAGCAAAGTAATTGCCATGAATAACATTACTTACACATAACTCCTAGACAAACACCTGCAACTGGCATTTTCCTTCATCTTCAGTATAATATTTCCAAGATGGGAAGATATGCACATGCGATTTAACAACATCAAATGCGATAGATGCTAAACTACGACTAGCTGGTTGTGCTTCCTCCAGAGGAATAGGCGTACTAACTGGTGGAGTTGGGGTTCACCATGATAGTACTGGCCCTATGGGCACTGGAGCTGCCTTACTAACTGCTCTTGTTTGGGAGCTCTGTGGTGGAGAAGGTGTTGTGTCAACAGGAACTGGGTTACTATCGGCTGGGGTTTGGGGTTAGATTGGCTGAAGCTGGTTCTCTGTCCATCGTAGTAGGGGTACAATCTGCGAGAGTTTGGGTTATGTGTGGTAGGGCTTGTTCTTGTGCATGTACAACCGGGGTGCTATCTCCACCAAGAGGTAGCACTGTTTTATTGGAAGACCGTGTTTTTAGTCCGCCAGATACTGGCATCACCTGCTCCAATTCAAATGGCTGATAAACAGGAAACATAGTTGAATGTACAAACATTGTATGAGAGACAGATGCAATAGATAGTGTGGAAAAAAGAGGGCATGAAATAGTTGACATGTATATTGTTTAACTAAAACGGATAGCATGACATAATTTCACATATATGATGTCTATCTAAACTGGATAGCATAGCATAACATAATTCAAAGATATGATGAATAACTAAACAGGATCGCATGACATAATTCACCTACATGTTATCTAAGTAATCAGGATCGCATCATTTAATTCACATATGTGATTTATATGCTAAACAGAGGGCATTCGATATGATGTCTGAACTAAGAACATGGTGTTGAATATTGTGTATATGATGTCTAAACTATGCAATGCAAGACACCGTATGCATGATATGAGCAGTATAACCATGCCAAGTTAGAGCATACACCTCAGTGGGGGAATAGGACTGGTCATCTGTCTCTGAATCCATCTCTGAGGAGCTATCGGGACCCAACAAGAGATCTGCTTCGACAGGTAGCACTGTCTGCTCTGAAGGCCTTGTTTTCACTCCAGATTTTTCCATCTCCCACCCAAATGGCTGATTCACAGGAAGAGTACTTTAATGTACAAACATTGTTGACAATTGGAAATGTAATGAAGAAAAGGATGAGCAAGATATCATTCAAATATATGATGCCTGGTTAAACAGGATGGCATTGCACATTTCACATATATTATGACTGGCTAAAAGACATGAGACTGCATAATTCCCATATATGATATAGAAACTAAATAGGTGGCATTACAAAACATGTCTAAACTAAGCAGATGACATATATGATGTTAAAAGTAGGCACTGCAAGGCAACATATGCATGATATGACTAACATCATCATGCCAAGGTAGAGCAAACACCTTGGGGGGTAAATAGGAGTGGTCAGCGACGTCCGAAGCCGCCTCAGAACAGATATCTTCCTCTGGATTACAATCTGGAGAGGGGTGGGGAGGGTTTGCCATTGAACCCACCAAGGAGCGATGTCTGCATGACATTGTATTGCCGCGCAAAACTCTTCTCTTTTTCTCTACATGTTCAACATGACTGTGTACAATATCTGACATGCATACGAAAAAAATATGGTGATATTATGTAAGGAGAGCATGCAGAAATTTAGAGTGATGGTAACAACCAGTGGATCGATATTTTTCCGTTGAACCAAAATAGCCCTAATGGATCGACGTGAATGTATAGTAATAAGTGATGCAACAAGTTTACAACCTCTTTGCCGTAGTTGTGTCGCCCTCAGCATCATTGGGTTGGTCGCTGAAGCAGTTGAGGCAGAGGTGGATGTCGGAGGTGTGGAGGAAGATCTGAGGAATCTGTAGACGGCATCCAGGGCACTGCTCTGTTGTGACGGATCGTTCTATCATTGGAGCAGCTCCGGTGAGCCGTAAGACGTCAAGGCTGAAGAAGCACAAGACAGACATCGTCAATCTCAAGTGGGATTCTAATAGCACCTCCAATAGATGATGTAAAATGGATGTAAAATTAACATCACCAAAAACCACCTGACTACAACAGATGAGGTAAAAACTGTTGACTCTGAACTTAACTGTCGAAACTGAAATTTACTGTGGAATCTGAATGCTACTGTCGAAACTGAACACAATGGTAGCAGAGAGGCACTTGACATGTAGTTTAGGGAGGGCCTGCAGTTCATCTTCAACCTGCACCCCCCTGAGCCGCCAGCCAGCACTGGTCGAACCGCCGCCCCCAGTGCCGCCTCGCCGCCCCGAAACAACTCACCACCGCCGCCCCGGCCAGCCCTCTAGGCCCCCCACCCCCACCCTGAACCCTAAGATAGATAGTGGGGTACCTCTCCGGCGAGCCCCCGTCCCCGCTGCGGGTGGTTCTTCCTTAACTCCGGCGAGCCCCCCAACCCTTGAAAATCGAGTGACCCAAAAGTCGATTCAGTCGACTGAAGTGTGGCTTAATCAGAGCAGAGCATCAGCACGAGCGAGGGCGAGAGCAGCAATAGCAGTTGGGCGAGCGAGCGATCGAGCGAGAGCCGGAGCAGCAGCAGCAGCAGATCCGGCCGGTATGGACGCCGCCGCCGAAGGGGGCTCGCACTAGGGGAGAGCCGCCGTGGAGATGTCGCCCGCGGCGCCGGCTTCAAGGTAGCCGCTCCATGAGGGTGCGGGATGGAGCACGGTCGGCGTCGGGAGGTCGAGTTAAGGAGAAGGTGCGATGCGATGAGTGTACAAACTCTTTGGTGGCACCGAGTAGGCCTCGGCTTCGTCCGAGGAGTCGGTGAGGATGCTGTGATTCCGGTGGAGCAGGTTAAGGCAGCGCTGTGGGGATGGAACAACCGCGATAGACGAGGCGATCGTCGGAGCAGCTCCTTGGAGGTGGAGGATGGGGCGGCTGAACCGGCGAGACGGCGAGATGGACGACGGATCCTCATCCGGGGAGGTGGACGAGGGACGTCGAGCTGTTGTGCTAGATGACGTCGTCGGGGAAGAGGCTCCGGCTGGGCAGCGGTGACGTGGCGGACGGAGGAGGGCGGGGTTTCACGGCTGGAGCGGAGAGGTTATGGTGGCCTGGGATTTCGAATGGCGAAAAGGGGCGATGGGAGGGGGTGAAGCATGACTTAGGAACGCGCTTGTCCAAAATTGTAACGCCCTCGATGCGGCTATATCTCTTACATGTCGAAGCACGACTTCGAGGCATAACCGCATTGAAAGCAATGTCGCAAGTGAGGTAATCTTCGCAAACAACCCATGTAATACATAAGGGAAAGAGATACATAGCTGGCTTACAATCGCCACTTCACACAATACATGAATAAAGCATTACCTCATCCAGATACAAACAAGGTCCGACTACGGAACCAAAATAAAAGAAGACTACCCTAAATGCTACACAGATCCCCGATCGTCCCAACTGGGCTCCACTACTGATCAACTAGAAACGGAACAACATAACGAACAGGGTCTTCATCGAGCTCCTCCTTGAGCTTGGTTGCATCACCTGCACGGTCTCATCGGCACCTGCAAGCTGGTTTTGGAAGTATCTGTGAGTCACGGGGACTCAGCAATCTCACACCCTCGCGAACAAGACTATTTAAGCTTATGGGTAAGGTAAAGGTATGAGGTGGAGTTGCAGCAAGCGACTAGCATATATGGTGGCTAACATACGCAAATGAGAGCGAGAAGAGAAGGCAAAGCACGATCAAGAAACTATGATCAAGAAGTGATCCTAGAACAACCTACGTCAAGCATAAGTCCAACACCGTGTTCACTTCCCGGATTCTGCCGGAAAGAGGCCATCACGGCGACACACGCGGTTGATGCATTTTAACTAAGTAAGCTTTGCGTTTTCTACAACCGAACATTAACAAATTCCCATCTGCCCATAACCGCGGGCACGACTTTCAAAAGTTCATAACCCTGCAGGGGTGTCCCAACTTAGCTCATCACAAGCCTTCACGGTCAACGAAGGATATTCCTTCTCCCAGGAAGACCCGATCAGGCTCGGAATCCCGGTTACAAGACATCCTCGACAATGGTAAAACAAGTCCAGCTACACCACCCGAATGTGCCGACAAATCCCGATAGGAGCTGCACATATCTCGTTCTCAGGGCACACTCAGATGAGCCAGACGTCGGGTAGGTATCGCAGCATGGGCATAGCAAAAGAGCGAGCAACTAGCAAGCAAAGATAGAATTGATTTCGAGGGTATGGTCATCTTGCCTGAAATCCTGCAAGGAAGAAGAACGAGTCCATGAAGAAGACAAACGGACGTAGACGAACGGATCCTCACAAACGCGACGTTATCGGAACCAACCCGAAGAAGCAACACCAGAAAGAAGCACACAACATAGTAAACAACCAACACATGAACATGGCATGATGCACAACCAAGTATGATGCATGCCCGGTTTAATGAAGCATGGCATGGAAAAGAGCACAAACAATCCTACAAATTAAGTGGAGCTCAATATGCAACTCCGTTGCATATTGACGAAACACCACATGACTTATTTAGTTCGATCTCGTTTATGTACTCAACAATATTAAATGTTGTTAGCATGGCAAGAGGTGAAGCATAATGAAAACTATCTATCTAGGCAAGTTTAAATGAGGCCAGAACAACAAAACAACAAGTCCGAAAACTCCTCATGTGCATATATTAGGTTTGCTACTGATCTGCCCTAACACAATTTTAGAGTTGTTAAACATGCAAGGCAAGTACACCATGTTAAACTAGGCATTTTTCTACCCCATTTACATATAAAGTTTATTTAAAACCGAGCTACAGTTATTAAGTTATGAATTAAATCATTTTAGCAAGTTATTTAAGCAAATTTAAACAAACAACATTTTAAACATTTTAAACATAGATGAAAGTGGCAAATTATTAATCTACATGAAATTCCAAGCAAGTTTCATATATTAAGTTTTTACATGTGATGCTTAGTTTGTGAGTTAAAGTATGCATGAAGTCTAGGGGGTTCTCTGTAAAACTGGCAGTTCTCTGATAAATAGCAAAATCGTTTAGAAAAAAAACAGGCACTCGGGCTGGAACTGAACAGGAAGCCCAACAAGGAAGGAAAAAAAGAGGGGCGCGGGGCAAACCACCATGGGTCAAGGCCCGCTGGATCTGGCCAAGAGGAGTTGGGTCTGGCGCGCGAGACAGGCCCACGCGCGGTCAGCGAGCGGTCAACAGGCACGTCGTGCGCTCGAACGGCTCGAGACAGAGGCGCCGTCCTCCTCTGCTCGACAGGAAGCAGGCATGGCAGTGTTGAGGACTCCGGCGAGCGTGGGGCACAACGGGATGGCGCGGGGAGGCGCCTGGGTCCAAATCCTACTAGGGGAGGTGCGGATCAGGTCTCCGAGCAAGGAAACGTGCTACTAGGCCATGGCAGCAGCTGTTTCCTGAAGAAAAGACAGGGAAGAAAAATTCAGAGGGGAAAACGTGGACGGGAAGAAGGGAGAGACGACGGGGAGATCGGAGAGAAAAGGAGCAGGGCACGGCCTCTCGATGCTCCGGGAGCTGTGGCTGCTCACCTATGCGGTCGGAGGTGAGGCTGCTGGGGGTGCGTGGATGAGGAGGTAGGAGAAGGCGCGACGTGCGCTCGGGCATGAGCAGAGGCAATGGTGGGGGTGCGGTTCAGACGAAGCAAGAGGCAACATTGATGGGGCTTGAGCTCGAGACGAACAGAGGGACGCCGGCCTTGGCGTGATGGCAACGGTGCGGACGAACGGGGCGGGAGGAGGCCGTGGAGGTCGAGGAAGACTGGGGTGATGGCCTGGAGCAGTTGCTGGTTCGGTGTGCTCCGGCGAGCAGCCACTGGTTGCCGGCACGGTCAGAGACGAGTCTGCACGGGGCGGAGGAGCTTGGGCAAGTGACGACGGCCTGGACCTTGGGACGACGGTTGCAGCTTGTCGTTCGGCGCAGGGTGAAGCAGAGGAGGCAAGAGTCGCGTTGGACGAGGAGACGAGGTGGTAGGGCGGCGTGGTCTTGTAGGTGAGGAGGGACTCCGGCAACGTCGATTCCTGGGGCGGCTTGGATCAGCGACCGAGGTGAGCTCCAAAACCATGGCGGGGACGATGGGCATCGGGGAGACGGGGCTTGTGGGCGCGCTGGATGCCTGCAGGGCTTCCATGCTTGATGGGTTGGATCGACGGGAGGAGGTGGTTGGCCAGAAGCTGAAAACGAGGGAAGTGGTCGGAGGCTTCGGTGGATCTGGGAGGATCCCGATGGAGATGGTGAGTGGGTGGCGGCGGTGCGATGGGAAAAGATGTATGGGACAGATCTTAAGATTAGGGTTTGGACGCATGTATACATCGCGTAGATTAGATTAGGGGCTACCTCGTCCCTCCGATCGTAAGTGGGCGGGCAAGAATAAATAGCTTAGGGGAACCTAACAAAGAATCGGAGATGTTTTGTAGATGTTTGGGGATGATCCGGATCCAACGGTGACGACTGCCCGATTCGGGTTCGGGTGAGTTTCGGACACGCGCGAGGGGTCGATGCACTGAGCAAAGAGGGGTTTCGGACCGTGCGATCGCAGCGGACGGCTCCGGACGCGAAGAGGGGTAGGCGGATGGACTAGGTGGGCTGTGGCGAGGCTGAGAGGAGAGAAGAGAGAGGGGGGTGCCCGGCAGCAGCTTTCGGAGACCAAAAACGTCCGACGATAGACCGGCTACTATTGCCGCTATAGTTATTCGTTGGGGCGTCAAACGGACTCCGAATGCCATGAAACTTGGCAGGCGGCCTACCTACAACATAACAACACCGCAAGCCAACTTTCAACCCATTTTCGAGAACATTTTCCGGACACTTATAAAATAATATTTCGGACGTGCCACGGGCGCGTGCAAGTGTGACTGGGGTCAGAACGAGCAACGGAAAGAACGGGGAGACCGGGACGGATGCAAGTTTTGAAAACATGATGATGCAATGCACATGATGACATGATGAGATGCAACACGCAGGAAAAGACATGGCAACATTGGCGAATAACTGGAAGACACCTAGCGCATCGGACTCGGGGGATTACAACACTCCACCACTACGAGAGGATCTTGTCCCGAGATCTAGAATGGCACCGGAGGGAAAACGGAAAAGAAACAGAAGAGGTAAAATTAAGTTGCTTCTTTGACAAACGAGTGAAACCAAAGAACCTTGAAAAAAAAGGTTAAACCATTTCGAGAAAAGAATGCAACGGAGACGAACGAAGTTGAAAACACTCCGTTAGAAAAGAGGAACAAGGAACATAACGAGAACCTTGTAGGTTGAAAGACATAAGAATAAAGGTTGCAATGAACAAGAAGCACATGCAAGCACTCCGGTTGAAAGAAGAAGCACACGGAACGATAGAGATCAAATACGACAACACTCCGGTTGGAAATGGAAGGAATTTAACATGATCTCGACAAGATGAGAAGATACTTGAAAAGAGGATGCGACACTCCGGTTAAATGGATAGGCATGAAAAGATCATGATCTTGACAAAACAAGATGATGGGTTGAAGAGAGCAGCATCACAATGCCTCCGGAACAAATAAAAGAGTGGACTAGAATGAACGAAGGGAAACAAGATCTTCTACCTCAAATGAGCTTGAAAAGAATCTTTAGGAGAAGGGTCAAACGGAGCTGTTGGAAAACCAACAACGACAAGAGTAAGCTTTTTGTGGGCTTATGGAAGACATCTCAAAATTATGAGGTGAAATTCTGCCACAAACGAAAACGATAGATTGGATTTATATCAACAAGGAGACGAGAACTATTTCACCGGGAGGATGAAAGAAGAACTTGGGTCATTTATAACCACCATAGATAGCAATAATCCTTAGGGAAGGCTTTAGGTGTAATATAACCCAAGATAATTTCAATGAAGAAAAAATTGATGGTTTAAAAAGATGTCTTGAGCGAAGAAAAATGATAGATTTAGATATGTCACTCTTGAAAACTTGTGAATCATGAGACACAACGGGAAATTATCAACAATGGCATAACACCACCTCAAAAGATGAGATATGAACGAATTACACTTCGAAATGCAAGCTGAAGACAACTTGATCTCCTCTGAAAAGAATCTCGATGAACACTTCGAGAAGGAATTAAATCCTTGATGAACCAACATGTAGAACCTTCATGAAGAACTCCGGTAGAAGAATGATCGACCCAAAAGGCAGTGAAGTAGAGAACACAAGGTGAAGTCTTGCGATGATTTAGATGACTCTCTGTGATGATATAATTGCGAGAGCTTTGAACTCCGGGAAAAAAAGAGAAGATGAACAATTGACAACGAGAATTAGTCATTGTGAACAAACTCCGGAAGAACGAATCCATCATTTGGATGAAGCAAGAATAAGAATTATGTTATGCGTATCCTTCACCAATTTAAGTTGATGACAAGCAACGGATTTGGCATACTACTTATTCTCATAGAAAGGATTAAGATAGATATAGCGTCAACTTGGAAAGGGCTTCAACGAACCACCGATAGGATTGAAACAACGAATAAATTGGTATGATAAACGAAGGAAGAGGAACTCTTGAACGAACCACCGTAAGAATTGAAAAACCAATGAAATAAAGTGGTGAATCACCAGTAAGAATTGGAAGAATGAACGAAGATACTTCAGAGAATTTAGATACTAGAGAATGAAGAGATCCCGAACTGATTAGAGAAAACTTGATTTATGCACCAGTATGATTTGGAGAACAATAGATGAAAGCTGAGAATGAATAAGTCTTCTGAGATGATGGGCTCCGGGTAATCAAACTGAAAAGACTCCTGAATTTCTCTGGATGGGTGATAAGAATTCTCACAATCGAAAAAACAATTATGAGAGGATGGCAGCAAGCTAGAACCATGGATCTTGAAGAGAATGGAGCAAGATTTAGAGGGAACAGTCTTTTTCGGTCTTCAAAATCTGAGAATGAGGACGAGAAACACCACCAAGAATTGTTGAGACACTCCGGAATGATTAAAAGAGGAGAGGTTGATCCAACGATGAAAAGAGTTTGAAAGATCTTAGAGAAGGACATTTGACTGATGAAATTCATTCTTACGTCAAACTTTGAAAAGAATTTTAAGGATATCTCTGGGAGAATTAGAAGAGTCAGGTAAGATCCTGGGAAAAGTCCTGTGGGTTAGGCCCACTCAAAAGATACACTGTTGAACGATTTAAGGAGAGAGATTGCACTGGTTGAATTAAAAGGCTTGAATAAGATAACATCTCCGAAAGAGCTTGAACGAATGTAGAGTGGAAACACGAATCTTCGAGATATCTTGAGCACTCCGGAACAATTGAATAGTCAGAAGTGGAAGATTAAGAGGTGCACCGGCATGAGGAGGTATTTGAAACGAAGAAAGGATATGATCAACAAAGCTTGAATTGGATCCACTGGAGAAGATAAAAGAAACGAAGAAAGATGCGCTTCAAGCTCCAGTAGAATATTCATGGGAATCGCCGAATAAGAATATTGACGAAAAAGAATGGAGAGACTTAACATCAATAAGATGGATATTAGATTGAGAAAACTGAGTCCTTGAAGAAAAAGGGTGGGTGGGTGGGGAAAACAAAAACAACTTGGGATGAATGAAATGAACACCATAGAGAAGAACTGATAATTGATTTTGCGGACGTTGAAATGATCGGATCCACTCGAAGAGAAATACACCGGTGAAAAGGATTGACAAGACAATCTCAATGATCAAGAAGGATTAGTATTCACATCGGAGTATGAGAACACCGTTTAGGAAAGGTATGGAATCAACATTTGACTTCGAAGAAACTTGAATACCACAACTCAAAACAAAACAAAGGATTGGCTTGCAAAACAAGCCAGAACAAACATATGATAGAGATTTCGTCCGAAGTTTTCGTGGTGGGGCCTACACGGGCTCGATCGTATAGCACCATCATGTACAAGGCAGTGCACATGACATACGAAGCGTCCCCAAGTCGGCATAGCCAAGGACTCTTTAAGACACAACGAGTCCACTGTAAAATCAACCCTGGATCAGCGGACCACTAGACGTCGAACCCCAATTTCTTATCATACATCTGTTGGAAAGATATCCTAAGAGCTACTTGAATTCCCACTTATAAACTCCCGAAATTTTCCGATTATGCAATCAGGTGTTGGGGATACAGGGGAAGCATAATATCTCACCCAAAACTAACAAATCCTACATCCAGCTGTATCCATCCTTCAACACATAACCAAGAAACCTTCAGAAATCGTTTACCTCAACCTTCGAAAAGCATCCGTTATACGAGTTATGGCAATAATCCCGAACTCCCGCCCCAGTACTAGGTGGCGTCGAGGTTATCTCACCAACAACTGCATAAAAGAGATTTTCGATGTCGGCGAAACTCAGGTATTCCAGAACTGCAATGATAAAATTGTGATGACAACACCTCGGAGCTCAACTCCCCGGGACACTGCCACAACCCCTAAATGTCAGGAGGCACCAAGAACAATGTTCTCGTCACAAAACCATCGGAATGATTCCAATATACCCGCGTGATCCTAAATTTTTTTAGTGAAATTTGAGAAGAGAAGAGTCAAAACTCTACGTCAGGATGTCTCACCAGAGTGACGAAGGTACTGAGGAGTAAAAAGAATCCTACTCTCCGATATATATAATCCTAAAAGACTCAAAACATTTTTGTAGACTCAACAACGCCAACGATTCGATCAAGCAGGGGGCTCCTAAGGTCGGGGAAGGCTCTGATACCAACTTGTAACGCCCTCGATGCGGCTATATCTCCTACGTGTCGAAGCACGACTTAGAGGCATAACCGCATTGAAAGCAATGTCGCAAGTGAGGTAATCTTCGCAAACAACCCATGTAATACATAAGGGAAAGAGATACATAGCTGGCTTACAATCGCCACTTCACACAATACATGAATAAAGCATTACCTCATCCAGATACAAACATGGTCCGACTACGGAACCAAAATAAAAGAAGACTACCCTAAATGCTACACAGATCCCCGATCGTCCCAACTGGGCTCCACTACTGATCAACTAGAAACGGAACAACATAACGAACAGGGTCTTCATCGAGCTCCTCCTTGAGCTTGGTTGCGTCGCCTGCACGATCTCATCGGCACCTGCAAGCTGGTTTTGGAAGTACCTGTGAGTCACAGGGACTCAGCAATCTCACACCCTCGCGATCAAGATTATTTAAGCTTATGGGTAAGGTAAAGGTATGAGGTGGAGTTGCAGCAAGCGACTAGCATATATGGTGGCTAACATACGCAAATGAGAGCGAGAAGAGAAGGCAAATCACGGTCGAGAAACTATGATCAAGAAGTGATCCTAGAACAACCTACGTCAAGCATAACTCCAACACCGTGTTCACTTCCCGGATTCCGCCGGAAAGAGACCATCACGGCGACACACGCGGTTGATGCATTTTAACTAAGTAAGCTTTGGGTTGTCTACAACCAGACATTAACAAATTCCCATCTACCCATAACCGCGGGCACGGCTTTCGAAAGTTCATAACCCTGCAGGGGTGTCCCAACTTAGCCCCTCACAAGCCCTCACGGTCAACGAAGGATATTCCTTCTCCCAGGATGACTCGATCAGGCTCGGAATCCCGGTTACTGGACATCCTCGACAATGGTAAAAAAAAGTCCAGCAACACCGCCCAAATGTGCCGAAAATCCCGATAGGAGCCGCACATATCTCGTTCTCAGGGCACACTCAGATGAGCCAGACGTCGGGTAGGCCAGCCCAAAGTTGCCACTTGTAGCCCCGGACATCGCTCTGTTGGACCAACACTTAGAGAAGCACTGGCCCGGGGGGGGGGGGTAAAATAAAGATGACCCTTGAGCCGGCCGACCCAAGGGAAAGAAAAGTCTAGGTGGCAAATGGTAAAACCAATGTTGGGCATTGCTGGAGGAGTTTTATTCAAGGCGAACTGTCAAGGGGTTCCCATTATAACCCAACCGTGTAAGGAAAGCAAAATCCGGGAACATAACACTGATATGACAGAAACTAGGGCGGCAAGAGTGGAACAAAACACCAGGCATAAGGCCGAGCCTTCCACCCTTTACCAAGTATATAGATGCATTAATTAAATAAGAGATATTGTGATATCCCAACAAAATATCCATGTTCCAACATGGAACAAACTCCAATCTTAACCTGCAACTAACAACGCTATAAGAGGGGCTGAGCAAAGTGGAAACATAGCCAAACAATGGTTTGCTAGGACAAGGTGGGTTAGAGGCTTGGCTTAACAATATGGGAGGCATGATATAGCAAGTGGTAGGTATCGCGGCATGGGCATAGCAAAAGAGCGAGCAACTAGCAAGCAAAGATAGAATTGATTTCGAGGGTATGGTCATCTTGCCTGAAATCCCGCAAGGAAGAAGAACAAGTCCATGAAGAAGAAAAATGGACGTAGACGAACGGATCCTCACAAACGCGACGTTATCGGAACCAACCCGAAGAAGCAACACCGGAAAGAAGCACACAACATAGTAAACAACCAACACATGAACATGGCATGATGCACAACCAAGTATGATGCATGCCCGGTTTAATGAAGCATGTCATGGCAAAGAGCACAAACAATCCTACAAATTAAGTGGAGCTCAATATGCAACTCCATTGCATATTGATGAAACACCACATGACTTATTTAGTTCTATCTCGTTTATGTACTCAACAATATTACATGTTGTTAGCATGGCAAGAGGTGAAGCATAATGAAAACTATCTATCTTGGCAAGTTTAAATGAGGCTGGAACAACAAAACAACAAGTCCAGAAACTCCTCATGTGCATATATTAGGTTTGGTACTGATCTGCCCTAACACAATTTTAGAGTTGTTAAACATGCAAGGCAAGTACACCATGTTAAACTAGGCATTTTTCTACCCCATTTACATATAAATTTTATTTAAAACCGAGCTATGGTTATTAAGTTATGAATTAAATCATTTTAGCAAGTTATTTAAAAAAGTTTAAACAAACAACATTTTAAACATAGATGAAAGTGGCAAATTATTAATCTACACGAAATTCTAAGCAAGTTTCATATATTAAGTTTTTACATGTGATGCTTAGTTTGTGAGTTAAAGTATGCATGAAGTCTAGGGGGTTCTCTGTAAAACTGGAAGTTCTCTGATAAATAGCAAAATCGTTCAGAAAAAAACAGGCACTCGGGCCGGAACTGAACAGGAAGCCCAACAAGGAAGGAAAAAAAGAGGGGTGCAGGGCAAACCACCATGGGCCAAGGCTCGCTGGATCTGGCCAAGAGGAGCTGGGTCTGGCGTGCGAGACAGGCCCAGGCGCGGTCAGCAAGCGGTCAACAGGCGCGGCGTGCGCTCGAACGGCTCGAGACAGAGGCGTCGTCCTCGGGGACGCCAACACCAAGTTCTTCCATCTCGAGGCAAACGCAAGGCGGCGAAAGAACTTCATCGCTTCCTTACGCGATGAGGGCGGTGGCATTGCCACGGACCAGCCGAGCAAGGCCAAGGTTGCATCTGATTTCTTCCTGAAACTCATTAGCGAGCATGGCGGCTGCCGCTCCTCGGTGGACTGGGACGGTCTAGGGCTGCAGCGGGTCAGCCTCAAAGACCTCGAGGCGCCGTTCACAGCGGACGAGATGCTAGCAGCCATCAAGGAGATGCCGGGTGACCGTGCGCCGGGGCCAGATGGATTCACAGGAGGGTTCTACAAGGCTGCCGCGACTATCATTTTGCCGGACATAGTTTCGGCATTCCAGCAGCTATACCAGTTGAACAGAGCCAGCCTACACCGGCTCAATACCGCTACTATCGTCTTAATCGCCAAGAAAGGCGACGCGGCCACCATGGCAGACTACAGGCCAATCAGCCTGTTGCATAGTGTCGCCACACTGTTCATGAAAGTGCTCACCATGCGTTTGGCGAAGCGGATCAGTGAGCTCATAGCCCCCGCCCAGTCTGCGTTCATCAAGGGTCGCTGCATCCAAGACAATTTCTTGTTTGTTCGTGGGATGGCAAGGCACTTCCGGCGCGCCAAGCGCGCCATGCTCTTCGTCAAGCTTGATATCGCAAAGGCGTTTGATACAGTCGCCTGGCCATACCTGCTTGACATGCTCCGGGCGAGAGGGTTTGGCTCGCGGTGGTGCGAGTGGATGGCCATGCTACTTGCGTCATCTTCTTCGCGCGTGTTGGTCAATGGAGTGTCTGGCCAGCTCATCATTCATCGGCGCGGGCTGCGGCAGGGTGATCCATTATCCCCTTTCCTCTTCATCCTCGCCATGGAACCCCTCCAACAGCTCCTTGACGTGGCTGTCGACGAGGGAGTGCTCTCTAAGTTGTGTGGCCGCATGCCTTCGCTCCGTGCTTCACTGTACGCGGATGATGTGCCTCTTTTTATCAACCCGGTGAAGACGGAGGTTGCAGCTCTACGCGCGATCCTCGTGGCGTTTGGATTGGCCTCTGGTCTCAAGGTCAACTTCCAAAAGAGCGTCGTCCTCCCCATCTGTTGTGAGCACCTTGATGTGGCTGATATCGTGTCGCCATTGGAGGCAAGGGTTGTTAGTTTCCCATGAAAGTTCCTGGGCCTGCCATTATCGCTGCGCTCACTTCGCAAGCTGGAGCTCCAGCCTCTTCTGGACAAGCTCCGCGCCCGCCTTGCCTGTTGGAAGGCTAGGCTGCTGACCCTCGCAGGAAGATTGGTGCTCCTCAACTCAGTGCTGTTAGCGTCCATGATCTACTGGTTGGCAGTCTTCGCCTTGCCACCTTGGGCGCGCAAGGAAATAGATCGGCTGCGTCGCGCATGGCTATGGCGTGGCGAGGAGACATGCCATGGGGGGCACTGCAAAGTGGCATGGGGACGCGTCTGCCAACCACGGGAGCTGGGTGGCCTGGGCATCATTGACCTGGACCGGTTCGGGGTGGCCCTTCGCCTGCGATGGCTCTGGGCAGAACGGACGGCAGACACGCCCTGGCTAGGTCTTCCTGCCCCGGTGGCTTTACCGGAGCGTTGTATGTTTGCTGCAGCGTGCGCGGTTACGATCGGCGACGGGCGCCGCGCGAGTTTGTGGTATGACAGCTGGCTCCCCGATGGCGCGCCATTCTTATTTGCCCCAGGGCATTTCGAGGTGGCTCGGCGCAAGTCACGCTCTGTGCAGCAAGCGCTGGCAGGCGACAAATGGGTCCAGGACCTGCGAGGCAGGGTGACCGGGCGGTTGCTGCCGTCGTTTGTGCGGCTGTGGGCTAACATCCGATCCATGCAGCCCCTAGCTGCCGGTGTCGCAGATGGCTTCCGTTGGAGGCTCACGGAGAACGGCGTCTACTCATCTGCCTCGACGCACCGGCTGTTCTTCATTGGCTCGACCTTGTACCCTCTTCAGAAGGAAATCTGGACGGCGTGGGCACTGGCAAAGTGCCGCCTGTTCGCCTGGCTGCTCACTCAGAGACGTATCCTGACGGCAGATCGGGTGCTGGCTCGGCACTGGCCAAACTCCTACTTTTGCCCGCTATGCTATCGCAGCTTGGAAACAGCAGCACACTTGGCCATGGAATGCCCATGGGCGCGGCAACTTTGGTCGCAGGTCGCTGCCAGATTCGGCGTCCCTAAGCTCCAGCCAGCTGCATTGTTTAATTCCCCCTCTCTCACGACCTAGTTCAGCGAGTTGAGTGGGGGCCCGACTTCGACCAAATTGGCACGGTCGGTGGCCCTACTCACCTTGTGGTGGATCTGGAAGGAGCATAATGCTCGCATCTTTGATGGGGGCGTCGAGCGTTCGACTACTCAGGTTTTGCACCTCCTTCTAGCGGAGGCACGCGATTGTGCGCTGGCCGCTGGCCGGCACTTAGTGCTGCGAGAATAGGTTTTTTGTAGCCGGCTCTCTGGCCATCCGTTTTGTCTTTCGTTCTTTTGTTTTGGCCTGCTCGCTGGTTTTTCCGCTAGCTTGTAACATGTAACCGGCTTCTTTGCCCTTCTTCTAATCAATCGAAATACGCAGCTCTCCTGCATTTATTTCAAAAAAAAGAGGCGTCGTCCTCCTCTGCTCGACAGGAAGCAGGCGCGGCAGCGCTGAGGACTCTGGCGAGCGTGGGGCACAACGGGATGGCACGGGGAGGCGCCTGGGTCCAGATCCTACTAGGGGAGGTGCGGATCGTGTCTCCGAGCATCGAAACGTGCTACTAGGCCATGGCTGCAGCTGTTGCCTGAAGAAAAGACGGGGAAGAAAAATTCAGATGGGAAATGCGGACAGGAAGAAGGGAGAGACAACAGGGAGATGGGAGAGAAAAGGAGCAGGGCACGGCCTCTTGATGCTCCGGGAGCTGTGGCTGCTCACCTGCGCGGTCGGAGGTGAGGCTGCTAGGGGGTGCGTGGATGACGAGGCAGGAGACAGCGTGATGTGCGCTCGGGCATGAGCAGAGGCAATGGCGGGGGCGTGGTTCAGACGAAGCAAGAGGCAACAGAGATGGGGCTTGAGCTCGAGACGAACAGAGGGACGCCGGCCTTGGCGTGATGGCAACGGTGCGGACGAACGGGGCGGGGAGGAGGCCATGGAGGTCGAGGAAGACTGGGGCGATGGCCTGGAGCAGTTGCTGGTTCGGTGTGCTCCGGCGAGCGGCCACTGGTCGCCGGCACAGTCGGAGACGAGTCTGCAGGGGGCGAAGGAGCTTGGGCAAGCAACGACGACCTGGACCTTGGGACGACGGCTGTAGCTTGTCGTTCGGCGCTGGGTGAAGCAGAGGAGGCAGGAGTCGCGTCGGACAAGGAGACGAGGTGGTAGGGCGGCGTGGTCTTGTAGGTGAGGAGGGACTCCGGCGACGTCGATTCCCGTGGCGGCTCGGATCAGCGACCGAGGTGAGCTCAAAAACCATGGCGGGGACGATGGGCATCGGGGAGAAGGGGCTTGTGGGCGCGCTAGATGCCTGCGGGGATTCCATGCTTGATGGGTTGGACTGATGGGAGGAGGTGGTTGGCCAGAAGCTGAAAATGAGGGAAGTGGTCGGAGGCTTCGGTGGCGGAGAGGTGGATCTGGGAGGATCCGGATGGAGATGGTGAGTGGGTGGCGGCGGTGCGATGGGAAAAGATGGATGGGATAGATCTTAGGACTATGGTTTGGACGCATATATACATCGCGTGGATTAGATTAAGGGCTACCTCGTCCCTCTGATCGTAATCGGGCGGGCGAGAATAAATAGCTTAGGGGAACCCAACAAAGAATCGGAGATGTTTTGTAGATGTTTGGGGATGATCTGGATCCAACAGTGATGACTGCCCGATTCGGGTTCGGGTGAGTTTCGGACACGCGCGAGGGGTCGATGGACTGAGCAAAGAGGGGTTTCGGACCGTGCGATCGCAACGGACGGCTCCGGACACGAAGAGGGGTAGGTGGATGGACTAGGTGGGCTGTGGCGAGGCTAAGAGGAGAGAAGAGAGAGAGGGGGGCCCGACAGCAGTTTTCGGAGACCGAAAACGTCCGACGATAGACCGGCTACTATTGCCGCTATAGTTATTCGTTGGGGCGTCAAACGGACTCCGAATGCGATGAAACTTGGCAGGCGGCCTACCTACAACATAAGAACACCGCAAGCCAACTTTCAACCCATTCCGAGAACATTTTCTGGACACTTCTAAAATAATATTTCGGACGTGCCACGGGCGCGTGCAAGTGTGATTGGGGTCAGAACGGGCAACGGAAAGAACGGGGAGACCGGGACGGATGCAAGCTTTGAAAACATGATGATGCAATGCACATGATGACATGATGAAATGCAACACGCAGGCAAAAGACATGGCAACGTTGGGGAATAACTGGAAGACACCTGGCGCATCGGACTCGGGGCGTTACAAAAATGTAGGGTGTGTTACAAAAGTACCCCACCACCGATTTGAACTAGCGGCCCTTTCAGCTCAGGGTTAGAAGGGGAATTCGCATGTCGGGATTTGGCAGCTGGAGGGAGTTTTCGCGCGCGTTGTAATTTCGGGATAGCAAGGCGCGGGTTGTGAAGGCGCGAGTTTTGGGAGCATGATATCTGAATTTTCGGGATATAACAAGACGTGGGTTGAATTTTAGGGACAAGCCTAACGTGTAGTAATATTGTACTTGTACCTACCAAATCAATTCGCACTTCCCTCAACCAAAAATAAAACTATTCACACCACACAAAGAGAGAGTCTTTCCCCGTTGTACTATACAAATGCTATTCAAAGCTACTCCCTCCTTCCATCTATATAGGGCCTAATGCGTTTTTCGATGCTAACTTTGACTAAATATTAGAGCAATGATATATGACATGCAACTTACACAAAGCACACCATTAAATTCGTCTGTGAAAGGTTCTTTCAATGATATAATTTTCACATTGTGCATGTCATGTACTATTAATCTTGTCAATAGTCAAAGGCGGTCTTAAAAATCTCATTACGCCCTATATAGATGGAAGGAGGGAGTATGAATCCATGTTATGTACGATTAAATTTTTTCGCTTGCTGTATAATGCATGTAACCTACTCATACCAACATTTTGGTGCATTCCAAATGGCTATACTACCGCTGCAATTCGAACTAAATTTGAATTTGTTTCTCTATTTCAATAAGAATCTAAAATCATGATTGTTGCCAACTTCAACCATCATAGTTTCCTTGCTATTCGCCAGATATAAATCAGACGGCCTATAATGCAGGATGGCAGGCACACCATCATCAACAACTCCGTTTTTTATAAGAGTAGAGATAAAACATAACAAATGTAGTATACCATGTTCATAACCACACCATCTGTATCACCGTTATATATATTCACACATCCGTCGGTTTGAAACACTATAATAAATTCTTCAAATATCCGAATTCGCTTTCTATAATGAAGTATATATGATCCCTATTCGTCTTTTACACCCACACAACCCTCTTATCTTTGTAGCTAGCACTAACTTTCTCTTGTGCATGCACACGCCCGAATCCCTCTCACCCTCCCTCAGCATTCTGTAGCTCCATCACGCAAATTCATCTTTTCACTTTAGGTCGTTCACCCATGGTGTGTGTAGGCCCCCCAGCTCCTTCTTTACGGCACACATCGATCGATATGCCTCTCTAGCCAGGTGTGCCTAGCACAAACACAAGCTTCCTCTCTTCCCTTGTCACCGTCCATGCCTCACTCCCACCACTCTTTTCATCATTCTCGTACTCGCACACTCCTCCCCCGAGATATAGTATGCCTCTCGTACCACCTCCTACATGCATCCCTCTCTCTCTCTATCCTTCTCCTCGTGCCTCATTTGCTTCTAACACACACATGCATGTATACCGATCGATCTCCCAACATATACCTAGATCGACTTTAACTACCCCCCCATCGATCGACGTACCTCACAAGTTATGTCTCTCCTTTATCTTACAAAGGGCGATTGATCTTCCTATGTAGTTACGTCTGCTTACCACAGCCACATCGTCCCCCTTCATCATTCGTGCATGCCTCCTGACCCGTCTCTCACATGCACGTGCACAGACAACAAGCAGCCATCTCCTCTCTTATTGATATTGCGGGCGTGCCCTCCGTTTGTCTAGCAAGCCTATCCCACCATTTGTTAGAAGCAACTCCACTACCACCCCCTCCAACACTCTAGCTATATCTCTGTCCCAACCTTATTCATCTCCTGCACATATGCATGGATGCCGATCGATCTCCCTTAATACATGAGGCAGGTCGATCTCCTTAATACATGAGGTAGGCCTCTCTCTCCTCCTCCACACATATACCAGCCATTGTACCTCTATAGTTAATTGGGCCTCCCTCTTCCCCCACCACACACCGATAGTCGAGCGCTGCAGGTAGGTATCCATGCCACAGAGACAAACTGCACATATCCCATATGATGTTCCAGTAGGCCAGCCACTCTATATTTTTGATGTGGGCACACACAAATTCGATGGCACTCTTTATCGATCGCGCGCGCGCGCGCACACACACACACACACATCATCCCTCTCTTCGATTCTATGGACACCTCAAGCCAATGATACCTCCACTCTCTTCTCGTGGATTGCTCCCCCTATATATATATGTTATAACCAGGACTCTATTTCACACACATTGCATATGTTAAATTTTTTGATTGACCCCCCCCCCACAAAAAAAACTCTCAAGAACCCACACACCCTATATCTCTCTAGGTTTGTATCTCTCTCACACAACCCCACGTAGGTGGTGTACGTATACAAGAAGAGAATAGGTGCACCGTGCACGTATTGACGCTTCGTGCCCAGCCACACCCGCGCGGGTACATGGTGGAGCTCATTTCTCCACAGAAGCTGAATTTGTTTTTGAAACATCAAGTGTCCAGAGACTCGAAAACTTATTTGCCCATTAGTGACTTGTCAGGGCGGTGGATTTTAGTTTGTACAATAATGCTGCATCCACATAAAGGAACGAAAGTTCTTACGTAAACTTCCTAGTAATTCCCTCTTCGTAGGTGCAACATTACTCCTAACATTTGTAATATCAGTTTGAAACTTGTAATATTGCCGTGTCCTATTGGCTATTCCCGCGTTTTCAAAATCCTGTGAATCAAACAGGTCCTGAGTTGGTGATGATGTTGTGCCTCCCATCTTTCACCAATAGCCATCGGATCTAGATCTGACGCATACAAACCAAGCTTCTCCATTTTTGCAAAAAGATGCCCGCACTTGTTCCCTCTTTACAAACAAATCCTTGTCTCTCACAATCATACTCATCTCCTCCCTACCACATCTAGGAGTAGAAGGCCGTGGAAAAATCTAGCGCGATGGCCGCTGCCGGAGCCGTCCACCCCCAATCTTGGTGTTCCGTCCAATGCACGGGCATCTATGCACGGGAAATTATGTCGAACAGGGCTAGTTGTAAGCAGGCTAGCTCTACAGCCATGATGATAGTAACTGCAGACGGTGAGGCTGACTATGGTATACCAATCACGGCGCCTATACTCAGGTGTCATCTCCGGCGCAGGGTCTTGTCACTTCACTATGAGGAGCAGCACGTAATAATTTGACCAACGGATAGTACAGTGCTAGTACTCCTACTACTACATTGGTAGTACTACTACTAGTACTAGTAGCACCACCGTCTGGATTTAGGAGTACTACCACGTCCATCTGGATTTTAGTATTTGACTAGCAATATCTAGTAATGCATGTCACTAAAAATGTACTACTCCCTCTGTAAATAAATACATGGTGTTTTATTCCTATCGGCGAGAGAACTTAATGTTTTTTTGCTACTCCTAACTAGAGTACTAATAGGATTACATGCAATGAACTAAACACTGCATGTCATGTTTGGTAGTCTCAAGTCATTGAAAGCATGCATGGCCCACATCTCTCATTGGTTGATATGTCATGAAATAAGAAACAAGGAGGTAGTTAATGCACCGTGCCTAAGTATTTTGGGATTATTTGGTTTTCGTAAGGTGACTTACACAACATTTTTGTTTACATGCATTAACATTTAATAGTTAAATCAAAGGTCAAAACTTGGCGCAAGGGGACCAATAAACCAGTAAACATCAAACTTCTCTCATTTGGCCCCAACTAGAGGTCCGGTGAGATGACTAGACTGCACTGGCACGGAGGGGGACGCAGCTTCATTGACTTACGGCAACTGCCTTTGGGTGAATGACACGTGGCCCCAAAGGGTGGCTGGCCCACCTATCATACAGCCAAAGGCAGGTGCAGTAGAGGGCCGAGGAGTAGTACGAAATCCTACGCACCTATGCACGCTAACCAAGGGCTGAGTGATCACTCGAATCGCAATATCAGTTGACTAGAAGCTATGCTAGACCCATGGAGGCGATGAGCGCGAGCATCAGCCGGCTGTGCCAGATGGTCCACGATGCCGGCCTGCGGCCCGACACCGAGGAACGTCTCCAGGTAGTATTGCTTGAGGCCACCAGGGCGAGGGGCCGCTTGGACGACAGCTTCGTCTCCTTGTTCGACGAGGTCCTCGTCGGTTTCCTCGACAAGTTCACCATCGTCAAGAAGTGCTACCTCTTGAGCTTGCCTTGGTTTTCCCCGAAGAGGAAGGGATGATGCAGCAGAGTAGCGTAAGTATTTCCCTCAGTTTTTGAGAACCAAGGTATCAATCCAGTAGGAGGCCACGCGCAAGTCCCTCATACCTACACAACACAAAGAGCTCCTCGCAACCAACGCGATTAGGGGTTGTCAATCCCTTCACGGTCACTTACGAGAGTGAGATCTGATAGATAATATTTTTGGTATTTTTGATATAGAGATGCAAAGTGAAAAGTAAAAGGCAAAGTAAAAAAGCAAAGCAAAGTAAAAGTGATGGAGATTGATATAATGAGAATAGACCCAGGGGCCATAGGTTTCACTAGTGGCTTCTCTCAAGAGCATAAGTTTTCTACGGTGGGTGAACAAATTACTGTGGAGCAATTGACAGAATTGAGCATAGTTATGAGAATATCTAGGCATGATCATGTATATAGGCATCACGTCCGTGACAAGTAGATCAAAACGATTCTGCATCTACTTCTATTACTCCACTCATCGACCGCTATCCAGCATGCATCTAGAGTATTAAGTTAAAAACAGAGTAACGCTTTAAGCAAGATGACATGATGTAGAGAGATAAATTCATGCAATATGAAATAAACCTCATCTTGTTATCCTCGATGGCAACGATGCAATACGTGCCTTGCTGCCCCTTCTGTCACTGGGAAAGAACACCGCAAGATCGAACCCAAAGCTAAGCACTTCTCCCATGGCAAGAACTACCAATCTAGTTGGCCAAACCAAACGGATAATTCGAAGAGACTTGCAAAGATAACCAATCATACATAAAAGAATTCAGAGAAGATTCAAATATTGTTCATAGATAGACTTGATCATAAACCCACAATTCATCGGTCTCAACAAACACACCGCAAAAAGAAGATTACATCGAATAGATCTCCACAAGAGAGGGGGAGAACATTGTATTGAGATCCAAAAAGAGAGAAGAAGCCATCTAGCTAATAACTATGGACCCGAAGGTCTGACGTAAACTACTCACACTTCATCGGAGAGGCTATGGTGATGTAGAAGCCCTCCGTGATGAGGGCCCTCTCCGGCGGAGCTCTGGAACAGGCCCCAAGATGGGATCTCGTGGATACAAAAATTTGCGGTGGTGGAATTAGGTTTTTGGCTCCCCTTCTGATCGTTTGGGGGTACGTGGGTATATATTGGAGGAAGGAGTACGTCGGTGGAGCACCGAGGAGCCCACGAGGCAGGGGGCGCGCCCCTACCCTCGTGACCGCCTCCGGTACTTCTTGGAGTAGGGTCTAAGTCTCCTGGGTCTTATCCGAGAAGAAAATCACGTTCCAAAAAGGATTTTTCTGTTTGGACTCCGTTTGATATTCCGTTTCTTCGAAACACTGAAATAGGCAAAAAAACAGCAATTCTGGGCTGGGCCTCCGGTTAATAGGTTAGTCCCAAAAATAATATAAAAGTGGAAAATAAAGCCCAATATAGTCTAAAACAGTAGATAATATAGCATGGAGCAATCAAAAATTATAGATACGTTGGAGACGTATCAAGAAGCTTGCGGACGACTTTGACATAAGCCTCCAGCCAACGCGCCCAGGCTCTACGATGCCCGCCACCCTCAACGGCCACTATGCTAACAACCTCTTCGACGCACTGGTGGCCCTGCGACTGCCCGCCGTCGTGCCGGAGAATGTCCACCTCGAGGTCGCGCTCGCCGCGCAGCGCCTGGCGCAGCAAGACACCATCAACATAATCACCCACGTCTATGCACAAATCGTCCACAAGGACTACTACATGCAAGAGGAGGACGATAGGACGCTGGCCTTCTTGGAGCGCAGGGCAACCTTGGACGGCACTGTTCAGAAGCAAGTTGAGCTCGCCGCCAATGCCGCTACTCCTCACACGTCGGTTGGTGACCCGGCGCACTAGGGCGTGAGGATGTCATTGAACGTTGATGGATCCGTATGTATTTTTATCTTTCCGTCAAATCCATGTAGTAGTTGAAGGAAATATGCCCTAGAGGCAATAATAAAGTTATTATTTATTTCCTTATTTCATGATAAATGTTTATTATTCATGCTAGAATTGTATTAACCGGAAACATAATACATGTGTGAATACATAGACAAACAGAGTGTCACTAGTATGCCTCTACTTGACTAGCTCATTAATCCAAGATGGTTATGTTTCCTAACCATGGACAAAGAGTTGTTATTTGATTAACGGGATCACATCATTAGGTGAATGATCTGATTGACATGACCCATTCCATTAGCTTAGCACCCGATCGTTTAGTATGTTGCTATTGCTTTCTTCATGACTTATACATGTTCCTATGACTATGAGATTATGCAACTCCCGTTTTCCGGAGGAACACTTTGTGTGCTACCAAATGTCAAAACGTAACTGGGTGATTATAAAGGAGCTCTACAGGTGTCTCCAAAGGTACATGTTGGGTTGGCGTATTTCGAGATTAGGATTTGTCACTCCGGTTGTCGGAGAGGTATCTCTGGGCCCTCTCGGTAATGCACATCACTTAAGCCTTGCAAGCATTGCAACTAATGAGTTAGTTGCGGGATGCTGTATTACGGAACGAGTAAAGAGACTTGCCGGTAACGAGATTGAACTAGGTATTGGATACCGACGATCGAATCTCGGGCAAGTAACATACCGATGACAAAGGGAACAACGTATGTTGTTATGCGGTCTGACCGATAAAAGATCTTCGTAGAATATGTAGGAGCCAATATGGGCATCCAGTTCCCACTATTGGTTATTGACCGGAGACGTGTCTCGGTCATGTCTACATTGTTCTCGAACCCATAGGGTCCGCACGCTTAAGGTTTTCAATGACAGTTATATTATGAGTTTATGAGTTTTGATGTACCGAAGGAGTTCGGAGTCCCGGATGAGATCGGGGACACGACGAGGAGTCTCGAAATGGTCGAGACGTAAAGATCGATATATTGGACGACTATATTCGGACATCGGAAAGGTTCCGAGTGATTCGGGTATTTTTCGGAGTACCGGGTAGTTACGGGAGAAGCAATGGGCCTTGATGGGCTTTAGTGTGAAGAAGAGAAAGGGCCAAGGGGCTGCTGCGCCCCCCCTCCCCTCTGGTCCGAATTGGACTAGGGAAAAGGGGGCCGGCCACCTTTCCTTCTCCTCTACTTCCTTCTCCCTTCCTCCCCTCTTGGTGGACTCCTACTAGGAGTTGGAGTCCTAGTAGGACTCCACATCCTGGCCGCACCAATTGCCTTGGCCGGCCTCCTCCTCCTCCTCCATCCTTTATATACTGAGGCAAGGGGCACCCTAGAGACAAGTTGATCCACGTGATCTTATTCTTAGCCGTGTGCGGTGCCCCCTGCCACCATAGTCCTCGATAATATTGTAGCGGTGCTTAGGCGAAGCCCTGCGACAGTAGTACATCAAGATCGTCACCACGCCATCGTGCTGACGGAACTCTTCCCCGACACTTTGTTGGATCGGAGTCCGGGGATCGTCATCGAGCTGAACGTGTGCTAGAACTCGGAGGTGCCGTAGTTTCGGTGCTTGATCGGTCGGGCCATGAAGACGTACGACTACATCAACCGCGTTGTCATAACGCTTCCGCTATCGGTCTACGAGGGTACGTAGACAACACTCTCCCCTCTCGTTGCTATGCATCACCATAATCTTGCGTGTGCGTAGGAAATTTTTTGAAATTACTACGTTCCCCAACAGTGGCATCCGAGCCTAGGTTTTATGGTTTGATGTTATGTGCACGAGTAGAACACAAGTGAGTTGTGGGCGATATAAGTCATACTGCCTACCAGCATGTCATACTTTGGTTCGGCGGTATTGTTGGATGAAGCGGCCCGGACCGACATTACGCGTACGCTAAAGCGAGACCGGTTCTCCCGACGTGCTTTGCACATAGGTGGCTTGCAGCTAACTGTTTCTCCAACTTTAGTTGAACCGAGTGTGGCTACGCCCGGTCCTTGCGAAGGATAAAACGGCATCAACTTGACAAACTATCGTTGTGGTTTTGATGCGTAGGTAAGATTGGTTCTTGCTTAAGCCCATAGCAGCCATGTAAAACTTTCAACAAACAAAGTAGAGGACGTCTAACTTGTTTTTGCAGGGCATGTTGTGATGTGATCTGATCAAGACATGATGCTAAATTTTATTGTATGAGATGATCATGTTTTGTAACTGAGTTATCGGCAACTGGCAGGAGCCATATGGTTGTCGCTTTATTGTATGCAATGCAATCGCCCTGTAATGCTTTACTTTATCACTAAGCGGTAGCGATAGTCGTAGAAGCATAAGATTGGCGAGACAACAACGATGCTACGATGGAGATCAAGGTGCCGCGCCGGTGACGATGGTGATCATGACGGTGCTTCAGAGATGGAGATCACAAGCACAAGATGATGATGGCCATATTATATCACTTATATTGATTGCATGTGATGTTTATCTTTTATGCATCTTATCTTGCTTTGATTAACGGTAGCATTATAAGATGATCTCTCACTAAATTATCAAGAAGTGTTCTCCCTGAGTATGCACCATTGCCAAAGTTCATCGTGCCCAGACACCACGTGATGATCGGGTGTGATAAGCTCTACGTCCATCTACAACGGGTGCAAGCCAGTTTTGCACACGCAGAATACTCAGGTTAAACTTGACGAGCCTAGCATATGCAGATATGGCCTCGGAACACGGAGACTGAAAGGTCGAGCGTGAATCATATAGTAGATATGATCAACATAATGATGTTCACCATTGAAAGCTAATCCATTTCACGTGATGATCGGTTATGGTTTAGTTGAATTGGATCACGTGATCACTTAGAGGATTAGAGGGATGTCTATCTAAGTGGGAGTTCTTAAGTAATATGATTAATTGAACTTAAATTTATCATGAACTTAGTCCTGGTAGTATTAGCAAATCATGTTGTAGATCAATAGCTCGCGTTGTTGCTTCCCTGTGTTTATTTTGATATGTTCCTAGAGAAAAACTATGTTGAAAGATGTTAGTAGCAATGATGCGGATTGGATCCGTGATATGAGGTTTATCCTCATTGCTGCACAGAAAAATTATGTCCTTGATGCACCGCTAGGTGACAGACCTATTGTAGGAGCAGATGCAGACGTTATGAACGTTTGGCTAGCTCAATATGATGACTACTTGATAGTTTAGTGCACCATGCTTAACGGCTTAGAATCGGGACTTCAAAGACGTTTTGAACATCATGGACCATATGAGATGTTCCAGGAGTTGAAGTTAATATTTCAAGCAAATACCCGAGTTGAGAGATATGAAGTCTCCAACAAGTTCTATAGCTAAAAGATGGAGGAGAATCGCTCAACTAGTGAGCATGTGCTCAGATTGTCTGGGTACTACAATCGCTTGAATCAAGTGGGAGTTAATCTTCCAGATAAGATAGTGATTGACAGAATTCTCTAGTCACCATGACCAAGTTAGTAGAACTTCGTGATGAACTATAGTATGCAAGGGATGACGAAAATGACTCCCGAGCTTTTCATGATGATGAAATCGATGAAGGTAGAAATCAAGAAAAAACATCAAGTGTTGATGGTAGACAAGACCACTAGTTTCAAGAAAAGGGCAGAGGGAAGAAGGGGAACTTCAAGAAGAACAGCAAGCAAGTTGCTGCTCAAGAGAAGAAACCCAAGTCTGGACCTAAGCCGGAGACTGAGTGCTTCTACTGCAAAGGGACTGGTCACTGGAAGCGGAACTACCCCAAGTGATTGGCAGATAAGAAGGATGGCAAGGTGAACATAAGTATATTTGATATACATGTTATTGATGTGTATTTTACTAGTGTTTGTAGCAACCCCTCAGTATTTGATACTAGTTCAGTTGCTAAGATTAGTAACTCGAAACGGGAGTTGCAGAATAAACAGAGACTAGTTAAGTGTGAAGTGACGATGTGTGTTGGAAGTGGTTCCAAGATTGATATGATCATCATCGCACACTCCCTATAAATTCGGGATTAGTGTTGAACCTTAATAAGTGTTATTTGGTGTTTATGTTGAGCATGAATATGATTTGATCATGTTTGTTGTAATACGGTTGTTCATTTAAGTAAGAGAATAAATTGTTGTTCTGTTTACATGAATAAAACCTTATATGGTTACACACCCAATGAAAATAGTTCCTTGGATCTCGATCATAGTGATACACATAATCATAATATTGAAACCAAAAGATGCAAAGTTAATAATGATAGTGCAACTTATTTGTAGCACTGCCGTTTAGGTCATATTGGTGTAAAGCGCATGAAGAAACTCCATGCTGATGGGCTTTTGGTATCACTTGATTATGAATCAGTTGATGCTTGCGAACCATGCCTCATGGGCAAGATGACTAAGACTCTATTCTTCGGAACAATGGAGCGAGCAACAGATTTGTTGAAAATCATACATACTGATGTATGTGGTCCGATGAATATTGAGGCTCGCGATAGGTATCATTATTTTCTGATCATCACAGATGATTTGAGCAGATATGAGTATATCTACTTGATGAAACATAAGTATGAAACATTTGAAAAGTTCAAAGAATTTCAGAGTGAAGTGGAGAATCATCGTAACAAGAAAATAAGGCTTCTACGATCTGATCGTGGAGACAAATATTTGAGTTATGAGTTTGGTCTTCAATTAAAACAATGTGGAATAGTTTCACAAATTCGTGCCACCCGGAACACCACAACATAATGGTGTGTTCGAATGTCATAGCCGTACTTTATTAGATATAGTGCAAATCTATGATGTTTCTTACCGATTTACCACTATTGTTTTTGAGGTTATGCATTAAAGACAGCTGCATTCACGTTAAAAAGGGGCACCATCTAAGTCCGTTGAGATGACACAATCTGAACTGTGGTTTAGCAAGAAACCAAAGTTGTCGTTTCTTAAAGTTTGGGGTTGTGATGCTTATGTGAAAAAGTTTCATCCTGATAAGCTCAAAACCAAATCGGAGAAATATGTCTTCATAGGATACCCAAAAGGAGACTGTTGGGTACACCTTCTATCACAGATCCTAAGGCAAGACATTCGTTGCTTATAATGGATCCTTTCTAGAGAAGGAGTTTCTCTCGAAAGAAGTGAGTGGGAGGAAAGTAGAACTTGATAAGGTAATTGTACCTTCTCCCTTATTGGAAAATAGTTCATCACAGAAATCTGTTCCTGTGACTACTACACCAATTAGTGAGGAAGCTAATGATGATGATCATAAAACTTTAGATCAAGTTACTACCGAATCTCGTAGGTAAACTAGTGTGAGATCCGCACTGGAGTGGTACAGTAATCCTGTTCTGGAAGTCATGTTACTAGACCATGACGAACTTGCGAACTATGAGGAAGCGATGATGAGCCCAGATTCCGCAAAATGGCTTGAGGCCATGAAATCTGAGATGGGATTCATGTATGAAAACAAAGTATGGACTTTGGTTGACTTGCCCGATGATCGGCAAGCCATAGAAAAAATAAATGGACCTTCAAGAGGAAGACGGACATTGATAGTAGTGTTACTATCTACAAAACTAGAATTGTCGCAAAAGGTTTTCGACAAGTTCAAAGTGTTGACTACGATGAGAGTTTCTCACTCGTATCTATGCTTAAGTCTGTCCGAATCATGTTAGCAATTGCCGCATTTTATGAAATCTGGCAAATGGATAAACAAAACTGCATTCCTTAATGGATTTCTTAAAGAAGAGTTGTATATGATGCAACCAGTAGGTTTTGTCAATCCTAAAGGTGCTAACAAAATATGCAAGCTCCAGCGATTCATCTATGGACTGGTGCAAGCATCTCAGAGTTGGAATACACGCTTTGATAAGTTGATCAAAGCATATAGTTTTATACAGACTTGCGGTGAAGCCTGTATTTACAAGAAAGTGAGTGGGAGCACTACAGCATTTGTGATAAGTATATGTGAATGACATATTGTTGATCGGAAATAATGTAGAATTATTCTGTAAAGCAAAAAGGAGTGTTTGAAAGGAGTTCTTCAAAGAAAGACTTCGGTGAAGCTGCTTACATATTGAGCATCAAGATCTATAGAGATAGATCAAGACGCTTGATAAGTTTTTTCAATAAATACATACCTTGACAAGATTTTGAAGTAGTTCAAAATGGAACAGTCAAAGAAAGAGTTTCTTGCCTATGTTACAAGGTGTGAAATTGAGTAAGACTCAAAGCCTGACCACGGCAGAAGATAGAAAGAGAATGAATGTCATTCCCTATGCCTTGGTCATAGGTTCTATAAAGTACGCCATGCTGTGTACCAGATCTATTGTATACCCTACCACTGATTTTGGCAAGGGAGTACAATAGTGATCTAGGAGTAGATCACTGGACAGCGGTCAAAATTATCCTTAGTGAAATAAGGATATGTTTCTCGATTATGGAAGTGAAAAAAAGGTTCGTCGTAAAGGGTTACGCCGATGCAAGTTTTGACACTAATCTAGATGACTCTAAGTCTCGGTCTAGATACATATTGAAAGTGGGAGCAATTAGCTAGAGTAGCTCCTTGCAGAGCATTGTTGACATAGAAATTTGCAAAATACATGCGGATCTGAATGTGGCAGACCCGTTGACTAAGATTCTCTCACAAGCAAAACATGATCACACCTTAGTACTCTTTGGGTGTTAATCACATAGCGATGTGAACTAGATTACTGAATCCAGTAAACCCTTTGGGTGTTGGTCACATGGCGATGTGAACTATGGGTGTTAATCACATGATGATGTGAACTATCGGTGTTAATCACATGGTGATGTGATCTAGATTATTGACTCTAGTGCAAGTGGGAGACTGAAGGAAATATGCCCTAGAGGCAATAATAAAGTTATTATTTATTTCCTTATTTCATGATAAATGTTTATTATTCATGCTAGAATTGTATTAACCGGAAACATAATACATGTGTGAATACATAGACAAACAGAGTGTCACTAGTATGCCTCTACTTGACTAGCTCGTTAATCAAAGATGGTTATGTTTCCTAACCATGGACAAAGAGTTGTTATTTGATTAACGGGATCACATCATTAGGTGAATGATCTGATTGACATGACCCATTCCATTAGCTTAGCACCCGACAGTTTAGTATGTTCCTATTGCTTTCTTCATGACTTATACATGTTCCTATGACTATGAGATTATGCAACTCCCGTTTGCCGGAGGAACACTTTGTGTGCTACCAAATGTCACAACGTAACTGGGTGATTATAAAGGAGCTCTACAGGTGTCTCCAAAGGTACATGTTGGGTTGGCGTATTTCGAGATTAGGATTTGTCACTCCGATTGTCGGAGAGGTATCTCTGGGCCCTCTCGGTAATGCACATCACTTAAGCCTTGCAAGCATTGCAACTAATGAGTTAGTTGTGGGATGATGTATTACGGAACGAGTAAAGAGACTTGCCGGTAATGAGATTGAACTAGGTATTGGATACCGACGATCGAATCTCGGGCAAGTAACATACCGATGACAAAGGGAACAACGCATGTTGTTATGCGGTCTGACCGATAAAAGATCTTCGTAGAATATGTAGGGGCCAATATGGGCATCCAGGTCCCGCTATTGGTTATTGAACGGAGACGTGTCTCGGTCATGTCTACATTGTTCTCGAACCCATAGGGTCCGCACGCTTAAGGTTTCAATGACAGTTATATTATGAGTTTATGAGTTTTGATGTACCGAAGGAGTTCGGAGTCCCGGATGAGATCGGGGACATGACGAGGAGTCTCGAAATGGTCGAGACGTAAAGATCGATATATTGGACGACTATATTCGGACATCTGAAAGGTTCCGAGTGATTCGGGTATTTTTCGGAGTACCGGGTAGTTACGGGAGAAGCAATGGGCCTTGATGGGCTTTAGTGGGAAGAAGAGAAAGGGCCAAGGGGCTGCTGCACCCCCCTCCCCTCTGGTCCGAATTGGACTAGGGAAAAGGGGGCCAGCCACCTTTCCTTCTCCTCTACTTCCTTCTCCCTTCCTCCCATCTTGGTGGACTCCTACTAGGACTTGGAGTCCTAGTAGGACTCCACATCCTGGCCGCACCAATTGCCTTGGCCGGCCTCCTCCTCCTCCATCCTTTATATACTGAGGCAAGGGGCACCCTAGAGACAAGTTGATCCACATGATCTTATTCTTAGCCGTGTGCGGCGCCCCCTGCCACCATAGTCCTCGATAATATTGTAGCGGTGCTTAGGCGAAGCCCTGCGACAGTAGTACATCAAGATCGTCACCACGCCATCGTGCTGACGGAACTCTTCCCCGACACTTTGCTGGATCGGAGTCCGGGGATCGTCATCGAGCTGAACGTGTGCTAGAACTCGAAGGTGCCGTAGTTTCGGTGCTTGATCGGTCGGGCCGTGAAGACGTACGACTACATCAACCGCGTTGTCATAACGCTTCCGCTATCGGTCTACGAGGGTACGTAGAAAACACTCTCCCCTCTCGTTGCTATGCATCACCATGATCTTGCATGTGCGTAGGAATTTTTTTGAAATTACTACGTTCCCCAACAGTAGTATATGATACTACTGTAATTATCTTGTCGGATGGCTGAGAAAACAGGAGGGAGAAGAGATGGTTGTAGCACGGACTCCAAGAAAATTGGTGTCGGATGGGACTCGTGTGGGTGGCGTGTGCCGTACTGCTCGACGTGAATTCTACTGAGTTATGGCCCATGCCACCCCACTATATTGAAGTACGTAGAACAAATTTCCTGTAGTCCGTGCTCAGCCCTCCTCTATCTGTCTTCTCAGCCAGTCAGCGGACGCGCGGAGCCCATCGTCTGTTTGCTCACATGCGGCCCCACATGCCAGTGAAAATGCAAGAGGACCCACTGAACCTGCACATCTTTCACCTCGACGTGCTGGTGATGAAAAACAAATCCAATAAAGATCTTCGGTGGCCGCTTTTGGAGTTACTCAAGAGTAGTAAGATTCTATTTACAGTTTAACCCAAGATGCACATCTCGTGGCTTCAACTACCACTCTATTTTCTTTCATGACACGACCTAGATGTTGGATGTCCCACGTGTCGACAAAAGGAGGAAGAACCCGACCAAATCTTCTGTTCTGCTATCGGATGAGATTAGCGCACTTGTTGATACTCCTACTAGAATAGAGGCTAGACATGAGACTAGATGCGAGGAAGCAACGTCTACTTCTTTACACTCAAAGAAGAAAGAAGCACGCAAGATCGAGCCTCCGCAGATCAACAATGAATGCATCGAGAAGGCACTAATCCAACTTACAGGAGTAGTAAAATGTATTCTTGTGGTTCTAGTTTTCTTTGGTCTTGCTTTTCTAGTCAAAATTATCGTTGGAATTCGTGCAAAACGAAGGTCCATTTGGGGTCGTGCGTTGGAATTGGTCTTACAAGTGGGACCGTAGTTAAGGAATCCGACTATCGGCAAACCCCCACCTCGCCTGCCGCGCGATGGCTGGAGTTAGGTTGGTCATAGTGGGAGTAACTTAGCAAGTAACATAGCGCATTTCAAGACAAGTTTGCTTATGTGGCATACAGTTAATGAGGAGAGAAATGTTTGGAGTAACATAATATGTTACTATAACATAACGCAAACCAAAGCAAAATGAGTCTATAATGTAATAAATGCAATCATCTATGATACTACTTGTATGTTACTTTGCACTATCAAGGTAGTAACAAAGACTAGTGTCATATGCACGACGCTAGTCTAAGTTACTCCCCACTATAACTAGCCTTAGAGAAACGACGAGGTTGAAGAGATTGCTCTAGCACGGACTCCAAGAAATAATATGGTGTCAGATGGATGTCATGGTGGTGGCGTGTGCCATACTCCTGGACGTGAATGCTTGTTCTGGCCCATGCCACCCTACTACTCCTACTACTTACTCCTACTAGTATATAGTATACTAGTATTGAGGATTCGAGGTGTTGGTTACGTACAACGAACACATTAACATATGGCTACAGTAAAAACACCCACCCGATGCGTGAAGCATGTGAAGCTAGTACAGATTTAGTGAAGCGACTCGAAAGCCATTCATAATTTTAGTAAGTTTATCACAGGCATATCATTTTATTACATACAACAGGTCATCAACCCACATCGACAACAAGGATACATTATAAATACTAAAGTTTTCACCACACAACAAATAACAAGCCATGAAATGAACTTCAACTCAACCATTCCGTGGCATTGGAAACGCTTGCTTTGAACCACAACCGATTCTCTGGGACGGGCCATCTGTTGTCGATCTGGAGACCAACGCAGGACCGATCATCCAGGATGAAGCGGCCTACTATATCAGTACGAGGGTAGGGAACCACCCAAATGTCTGAGGTATAAGCACAGTTGCTTCTCATAAATGTGTCAGCAGCAGTTGGATCGCCTTTCACCATCATCGGATAGTTTTGTCCAAGGAAGAGTGAGTTTTCTCCAAGACTATCAATTCTGTGCTAGGGAGAAGGTGTTGGCGCTAGCACACTAGTATCCATCCCGAATACCATGCAACGGGTGTTGGAATAGGTCCGGAGAGTGCGACCATGGGAGACACCTGCTTCCTTACCAGTAACATCATTAGTGGGTTGTATACACACAAGAAGAGGTGATCCATCGGAATTAGTTGCCAGGCGCCACGGAGTATATCGGCGCTGCTCGTCCTCATGCTCGTGATCATCACCATCGTCATCTCCCCCTTGGTTATAAAATTTTTCAAGTATAGGTGGTGGGATGTTCACAGGACCTTGGAAACACAAGAAGAAGGATAATTAGTAAAGGGAAACTTGCTAACCTGCATGCATGTGGATGAAACAATTATAATTACAGTGGAAGACAAATGTACCAAAACTACTAGGATGCCATGCAAAAATAGCGCCACGAGTGGTGGCAGCAAACACAAGGCCCTCGTATTGAATTGCATCACAGTACTCATCCATGTACAGAAACTGATTTTTGAGCAATATCCATCGAGTCGAACCACGAAGGACGGCAACAAGCTTGTCGAAGATAGCAACAACTTGATAGTTGTTATAATTCCAAGAGCGGTTGGGAACTCGACAAATTGCTATCTTCCGTAAAAGACAGTCACCATGATCGTATTTGAACGTGCGTACATTACCGGTGTGCTCAACCTCTGGGCAGTGTGCTGAGATTTTTGGAAGTGGAACCCAGTGACGAGTGTACACATTCACAAGTTCCCACTCGCAGTTGGACCCAATGTAAACAACCCAATCTCCATTTGCACCCGCCCAAGCCTTGCCCTTGAGCGATGGCATCTTAACATCATATGTATCATTATCAAGCGGCATCAACTGGCACAGGGCAAGGCCTCCGTCATGCCAGCGCCAGTCATCAGGGTCACGACAAAGAAGATAGGGGAGATCAAACCGCTCCTTGACTCTTGGGTTCTTTGTAATGATGTTATTAGTTGAGTCGAGAATGGGCTTGAACGAACCTGCCATGCTAGCCGAGGTGATGACGTCGCACCGATCAATGAGTTCCTCCACCATGTCATCTTTCAGATCGGGGCAAGAATAACGGGGTCATTTCCGGCATGTTCCCTCCATGGAGAAGATGATCGAACAATGGTAGAAGAAAGGATGAAGGGCTGAAGGAAAATGGAGGAGGGAGAGGAAGAGCGTGCGACAGCAGTTCCAAATCGAGAGGGAAAGGCGAAGAGTCGGTGGATGGTTGCGAGTTTGCCACGGTTCACGAAGAGGCGCCCCGGCCTACACGTCCGTTCGGAAATACTGGGCTGTGCGGGACACTCTAGCCTGTCTAGACAGCCTTTTCTTTTATGTTTACGACAGACCAGCCCAGTAGTTTTTTTTCTTTCTGAAAATGGCTAGCCGAGTTCTTTTGTGATTTGTCAAGTAAGTCGCTTTATCAGGCCTGCTGGGCTGCAAATCTTTCAAGACAAGGAGAGCTTCATTCGGCCGGCCGAGAAAATGGCCTATCAGTAATGAGAAATGGGTTGTACATTTTTAAAACATATCAAACCGGCAATTATTTTCAAATATCTTTTTTTTCATTTCGAGATTTTAAATTGCATTGATTTTTATGCGTGGACAATTTATTGGATTTTATATTAATTTACATTTATTTTTAAAATCAGTCTGAATGTGACTCGAAATTTTGGGATTAAAAACAGTTCAGACCGCACCGACATATGCAAAATTTCGTATAATTTTTTAACCGTGGCCACAATATGGGCTGTAATGCTAACATAAAGAATGTGGGCTCCAAAAAACCCGTAAGAATTAGCAAATGGGCTGTAAATTATTTGAAATAATGGCAGATGGGTTGTATGCTGTTTTCCACAGATTTGAGGCTTTCCACAGATGACATGTATACTGTTGGATGTCCATCCAACGGCCGTCGTGCTTCTTCAATCTCTGCTCTTCCTGCTCCAGCCGCTCAAACAAGCGCCGGCGGGACTGCCTGCTCCCTCCTCCCCGCGGCCAGCTGTGCTGCCGGGCAGGCCTCACCGCCCACCGTACTCCCATCGCTGGCCTAGCCATCCCTCTACTCACCCACACCTGCTGTTATTCTCCGACGACGGCAGACGAACCAGTAAACCCTCGTACAGCCGTACTACCCTCCGCGTGGGAAACAAAAACAACGGCCAAGTCTTCCCTGCCTCTGTGTCGTTCCCTTCCTAGGCCTCGCCGTCGTCCACCGCCCTGGTACTCTCGGCGTGGTGTGGTTAGCGTGGTCAACGACCGACATGCATCTGAAGTGGATTGTACATGGAGAGGCTCACAGCTGGGTCCACGGCCGCACGCAAGGAAATGCCTCCTTATTACACGCAAAATAATTATTTCCTCCACCTGACATCTGGGACCCACCGAAACGGCCTCTGTATTTCGCGAAAAAACGTTACCGCCACTGACAGCTCGGACCCACCAGCTATATCTTCGCACGCAAGGAAGTGCCTCCTTATTACGCACAAAAAAATGAATACTCCCCCTGCTAGCTGGGACCCAGTACAGTGGGCCTACTAAGTTGACGGGGACGAAGGGCTTTGTCAACTTAATCAATACGCACGATTCTAGCTCGACTGACCGTACGATGTCCATCCAACGACCTTACTGCTTCTTCAACCTCTGGTCTTCTTGCTCCAGCCGCCCAAAGCAGCGCCGGTCATGCCGGCTTCTCCTGCCTCACGTGGCTGGCTGTGCTGCCGCAGAGGCCTCACCGCCCCCATACTACTCCCACCACTGGCCAGACCATCCCTCCACTCCACTCACCCACACCCCCTGTTATTCTGCGGCAACGGCAGTGCAGCCGAACCAGTGAACCCTCGTACTCCTCTCCACGTGGGCTTCCACTGCCGCGTCTTCCCCGGCTCCGCGTCGTCCCCTTCCTAGGCCTCGTCGTCGTCCATCGCCGTGGTGCTGTCGGCGCGGCGTGGTGAATGTGGTCAACGACCGAATTCCATCGGAAGAATACTGTACGTGGAGAGGCTGACAGCTGGGTCCACGTCAGCCGCAAGGAAGTGCCTCCTTATTACGCGGAAAATAATTATTCCTCCACCTCACAGCAGGGACCCACCGGACGCCCACCAGTATATCGCGAAAAAAACGTTTACCCCTGACTGTTGGGACCCACCCGACGGGCCACTGTATTTCGCGAAAAAACGTTCCCGCTGCTGTCAGCTCAGACCCACCGGAAATGCCTCCTTATTACGCACAAAACAAATGAATACCCCCTGCTAGCTGGGACCCACCTTAGTGGCAGGCTGACTTGTGGGCCTACTAAGTTGACGGGGACGGAGGGCTTTGTCAACTTAGTCAATATGCATGATTCTAGCTCCAGTGACCGTACGATGTCCATCCAATGGCCGTAGTGCTTCTTCAACCTCTGGTCTTCTTGCTCCAGCCGCCCAAACCAGCGCCAGTCGTGCCTCGTGCTCCTGCCTCCCGTGGCCGGTTGCGATGCGGCGGAGGCCTCACCGCTCCCTACTACTCCCACCGCTGGCCAGGCCATCCCTCTACTCACCCACACCCCCTGTTATTCTGCGGCGACGGTAGCCTCACACCACAGTGAACCAGTGAACCCTCGTACTCCTCTACGCGTGGGCATCCACTGCCACGTCTTCCCCGGCTCCGCGTCGCCCCCTTCCTGGCCTCACTGTCGTCCATCGCCCTGGTGCTCTCGGCGCGGCGTGGTCAACATGGTCAAGGAACGGCTTCCATTAGATGTGGACTGTACGTGGAGAGGCTGACAGCTGGGTCCACGACCACAGCAAGGAAGTGCCTCCTTATTACGTGCAAAATAATTATTCCTCCACCTGACAGCGGGGACCCACCAGACGGGCCCCTAGTATTTTGCAAAAAAATCTTTTCCCCCTGACTGCTGGGACCCAGCGGACGGGCCACCGTATTTTGTGAAAAAAACGCCCCCCCCCCCCCCCCGCTGTCAGCTCAGATCCATCGGAAGTGCCTCCTTATTACGCACAAAAACATGAATACTCCCCCGGCTAGCTGGGACCCACCTTGCTGGGAGGCTGACTTGTGGGCCTACTAAGTTGACGGGGACGAAGGGCTTTGTCAACTTAGTCAATATGAACGATTCTAGCTCCAGTGACCGTACGATGTCCATCCAACGGCCGTAGTGCTTCTTCAACCTATGGTCTTCTTGCTCCAGCCGCCCAAAACAGCGCCGGTCGTGTCGCATGCTCCTGCCTCCCGTGGCCTGCTGTGCTGCCGTAGAGGCCTCACCGCCCCCTACTATTCCCACCGCTGGCCAGGCCCTGCGGCGATGGCAGCCTCACACCGCAACCGAACCAGTGAGCCCTCGTAGTCCTCTCCGCGCGGGCTTGCACTGCCGCATCGTCCCCTTCCTAGGCCTCGTTGTCGTCCACCACCGTGGTGCTCTCCGCGCGGCGTGGTCAACGTGGTCAAGGAACGACTTCCATCGAAAGAGTATTGTACATGGAGAGGCTGACAACTGGGTCCACGGCCACAGCCTAGTTTTTTTGTGATTTGCCAAGTAAGTCGCTTTGTCAGGCCTGTTGGGCTGCAAATCTTTCAAGGCGAGGAGAGCTTTCATTCGGCTGGGCGAGAAACTGGCCCATTAGTAATGAGAAATGGGTTGTACATTTTTAAAACACACCAAACCGGCAATTAGTTTCAAATATCTTTTTTTTCATTTCAAGATTTTAAATTACATTAATTTTTATGCGTGGAGAATTTGTTGGATTTTATATTGATATACATTTATTTTTAAAATCAGTTTGAATATGCGTCGAAATTTCGGGATTAAAAACAGTTCGGACCGCACCGAAATATGCAAAATTTCATATAATTTTTTAACCGTTGCCACAATATGGGCTGTAATGCTAACAAAAAGAATATGGGCTCCAAAAAAACCTTAAGAATTAGCAAATGGGCTGTAAATTATTAGAAATAATGGCAGATGGGTTGTATGCTGTTTTCCACAAATTTGAGGCTTTCCTAAAAAAAGGTTGACGCACAAGCACTGACTGTTGGATGTCCATCCAACGGCCGTCGTGCTTCTTCAATCTCTGCTCTTCCTGCTCCAGCCGCTCAAACAAGCGCCGGCGGGACTGCCTGCTCCCTCCTTCTCGCGGCCGGTTGTGCTGCCGCGCAGGCCTCACCGCCCGACCATACTCCCATCGCTGGTCTAGCCATCCCTCTACTCACCCACACCTGCTGTTATTCTCCGGCGACGGCAGACGAACCAGTAAACCCTCATACAGTCATACTCCCCTCCGCATGGGAAACAACTACCGAGTCTTCCCTGCTTCCGTGTCGTCCCCTTCCTAGGCCTCGCCATCGTCCACCGCCCTGGTGCTCTCGGCGCGGTGTGGTCAATGTGGTCAAGGAACGACTTCCATCGAACGTGGACTGTATGTGGAGAGGATGACAGCTGGGTCCATGGCCGCAGCAAGGAAGTGCCCCCTTATTACACGGAAAATAATGATTCCTCCACCTGACAGCTGGGACCCACTGGACGGACCACCGTATTTTGTGAAAAAAAACGTTTCCCCCTGACTGTTGGGACCCACCAGCTACATCTTCGCACGCAAGGAAGTGCGTCCGGGCAAAAAAACGATTCGCCCCTTGACTGTTGGGGCCCACCAGCTACATCTTCGCAGGCAAGGAAGTGCCTGACAGTCAGGACCCACCTGGTCGAAGCGTACGTAGCGTGGTCATTCTGGTCGCGAATGTGTATGTACATACTGGTCGATGTAGAGGCGCGCACATGCCGTAGTAGAGGCGCGCATGTGTCGTAGTAGAGGCGCGCACGTGTCGTAGTAGAGGCGCGCACGTAGCATGTACACGTACGTACAGCGGCCCGGGTGCAAGAAAGAAAATACGTCCACGTATGTGTACATATGGGCAGGGTCTCGAACGCCTACTCACGCATACGTACGGCGAGGGCTCATGTACATGGCTGGATCAGAACGGAGAAACATCGTCGTCGTCGTGTTCATGGGGAGGCAAAGGAATGCGTCGTGTTCATGGGGAGGCAACGGAATGCGTCGTGTTCATCGGGAGGCAACGGAACGTGTGGGAGCCAACCGGCTGGGTCGGAACGGAATGCGTGGTCGTGTTCATCGGGAGGGCTTGGACGGAACATGCGATGGAAACAAGGCCTGGCGTACCGCACAGCGGAGGAAACGGACCTCCTACGTTCGGAACAGGGTGCTGTTGATCGGGAGGGGTCTGGCGTACCGCAAAACGGAGGAAACGGACCTCATACGGTCAAAACGGGGGTCCTATTGATCAGGAGGGGTGTGGCGTACCGCAAAATGGATGAAACGGACTTCTTTTGGAGTGCTACGGTCGAAACGGGGGTCCTGTTCATCGGGAGGGTGTGGCGTACCGCAAAACGGGACTCCACGGGATAATGTTCATCTCCACCGTCGACCCCCTCCAGCCTCCACGAGCTACTATTCATCCACCATTGACCTCCTCCAGCCTCCACCTGCGACTGTTCATCCACGGGCTCCTGTTCATCCAGCCTCCACCGCGCACTACTCCACCGGCTACTGTTCAACCAGCCCTCTCCACGGGCTCCTGCTCAACCACACCTCCACGGGCTACTGTTCATCCTGCCCTCCCCCATCTACTGTTCATCCTGCCCTCCATGGGGTGGTCCTGTTCATCCAGCCCTCCACGGGGTCCTGTTCATCCAGCCACAACCAGCTCGATCAATCGGGGTCCTGTTCATCCAGAGGCAACACCACGGGGTCCTGTTCATCCACCCCCACCGGGAACTGTTCATCCACCCCCCCTCGCAACGCTCACTGTTCATCCAGAGGCAGCATCGATCGGCTTCAGTTAGCAGCAGTAGCGAAGGAATCACTCGATCGGGTTCAGTTAACAGCCATCGATCGATCACTCGGGTTTAGTAACGCATAGCCTGCAGTGCAACCGCTCGGGTTCAGTTAGAGCCCAATGCCTCGCTCGGGTTCAGTTAGAGCAAACGCCTCACACACACGCATGTGCATGTACGAGAAAAACGCGCATCGCTCGGCCCCTGACCACCCATCGTAACCGGGAACTCCCCGAAATTTTCCTCCCCCTCGCTTCTACCACGGTTTTTTCCGTCATGGACGGCCCAAATAATGTCATGCAGTTGCGTCTCCGGCCCGCCCAGGACGAAAAGCCCATTTTCTGTCATGATTTTTGTCATAGAAGTAGGAGCCCACCACATCTATAATGATATTGGGTTTTGTCACAATTATCGTCATAGAAGTGTCATATGTATGGCAGAAAAATAATTTGTTCGGCCCAAAATGTCACGGATGTGTCTTTTTTTGTAGTGTTGTTGATTTACATCCCTCGGATTCTCAGTACAGCCGAGAAGGATGTTAACGTCTTGGCATGTGGCCACGCCAGAATAATGCACGTACCTGGACACCAGGGGCTTATTACAAAGGGTACTGTTTAGACCCGGTTTACACCATAAAGACCGAATACCTTAGGGAGTGTTCGGCGTCGCGAGTTTGGCCTTATATGCATCAGCTCCGAATCATGTCTTTGGTCAAATGTTGGGTTTGCCCGGCTCCTATGTTTTGCTGCCTTACATTCCGCTCTATCGGCTAAGGCGGCACTAGGAGAACTACTGCGATTGTGCCCTGATTCATCTGGACGAGCACCTCAGTAGAGAGAGCCAAAAACTGACCGTCATGATATAGCGTGAGACTGGTCAACCACTCGATGACTTATTGGAATCTTCGGGATTCCTCCGCATTAACGAAGGGCCGTTTCCCAGCCAGGGATGTACGCACCCCGAATCCGGACGAGTGCGGAGCCACCAAGGGCTATATAGTAGCCCCACTGTCAAACTCCTATGGCTAAGTGAAAGTGTTAAAGCATTATAGTCCGGTTGCCTAGTTCGTTGCGCTATCACCTCCTTATTAGGACCAAGACGTTGGATTAAGTGTGAATACGCATCTTCTGCGAACACCCCCGCATTATATGCGTGGGGGCTGAAGCCGACAACTGCAATCTTTCAAGTTATATACAAATATACATAAACGGCCGCACAGGAGGCATCACAATACTTTCGGGCAAAAGTATAAATACAGCCTTGATAAATTCAATAAAACATTGTTTTTACAATGGGAATACATGTCACTCAAACATAACATTCTTCGAGCACTGGGCCTCTGTCGAACAAGTGCCCTCAAGAACTTCTTCAAAATAGTGCTCGGCTGCCACTCGGCCTATGGCCGAACCCTGCGTCGCGATAGTGGTGGCATCCATCTCCACCCAGTATGTTTTGACACGGGCAAGGGCCATCCACGAGCCTTCTATGCACATCGGCCTCTTCATCATATTAATGCGTGGCACCACACCAAGGAACTGCTGCACCAAGCTAAAATAGTTGTTCGGCTTTGGCCTTTCCGGCCACAGATGATCCACGACAGAACTCATGGCGAGTCCGGACAACCTATTGAGTTCGGCCCATTCGGCAAGCTGATCAGTCAATGGAAGCGGACGCTCTGGAATGTTAAATTGCGGCTAGAACAGCTTGTCCACTTCACGATCTATTTGATCTCGGAAGTATTCGGCCGCATCGACAGCGCTCGCCGCTAAGTCCATATATGCGTCGGCCGAACTCCATAGCCGATCCAGAGGGGCATACCGCGGATCGCCGAACTTCCTCCGCAGCATAAAGGGCTTCTCAGCCACAATGTCCCCGGCTTCACGCAGTTCCTCCTTCTTCGCTCTCATTGCAGAGCGGGTGTCTTTGGTCGCCATCGTGGCCTTTTCAAGGTCCGTAGCCTTCTCCCGGTTTTCTTCTTCAAGAAACTGGCAGCGGTCGGCAGTGTCTTTTAACTTCACAGCCATTTTGGCCATTTTCTCTTTGCTCTCGCTATGAGCGGCCTTCTCGGCTCTCAACTCTTCAGCCGCCTTCAAAACGGCCGCATTACTACTCCTTGGTTGCTCCTTGGCTCGGGCAAGCTCCGCCCGCAAGGCCTCCACGGTGGTAGCTCCATCTGCAGTCACAACATATTAAAGATACTGGCATCACGCTGCTCTTACTATGTGACATCCACTATAAATATCACCTACCCTGGGCCTCGTCAAGCCGCTTGTTAACAAGCTCGATGTCGGCATCCGCCGCATCCAGTTGCCGCTTTAGTTCGGCAACCCCATCAGTCCGGCTAGCCACCGAAGCTCCAGACACCTGCACATAAAGGCGGTCTGGTTATTACCTGGGACTATGATCCTCTGTTCGCCATCGTTTTCGACGACAACCAGAGTCTCGGGGGCTCCTATCTACACAGGGCACACCTAAAAATGTGCGGTTCTACTACAAATGCATATCATTTCACGTACCTCAAAGCCCATTAGTAGACTCATAAAGGCTTCATGCAACCCGCTTTCGGCGGACGAAATCCTTTCAATCACCATACCCATCAATGTACAGTGCTCTTCTGAGATAGTGGCTCGCCCTAGCAGATCCCTCAGTGCGTCCGACCGCAGACCAGACGGTGCCGGATTCTTTTGGTTGCTCTCTTCAAGAGCCGGATACTAAGGGCTTCGGGTGACCATGTGATTACCTTCTGGCCTTGCCGGATCCGGAGAAACTCTCTATGATGACACTTCAAGGTCGTCCGCTTCTTGAGCCAGGGAGTCCGGGGGAGGCGTTTCGCTCTCCATCATCTCCGGAAGAAGATCCCCCGAAGACGAGCTCTGCTGAGACGGGCTCAGATCCGAACTGCAAGATAGATGCTTCGGTTATCTTACTCAGAAGTAAGGTAGTATATCTTCACTATTAAGTACTTTTTGGTTACTTACAGCTCGTTAGAGGGCTGATCCCCGCACGGACTTTGTGCGGCAAGAGCACCCTCCAAGGCGGGACCCTCTGGTGGAGTTTTCTTCTCCTGTTTGGAAACCTTGGTTTCCGGGTCATCACAGGTAGTCCTCTTCCTCCCCTGGGGCGAGGGAATGTCAGATTCCTTCCCTTTGTTATCCTCCCTCACGGAGGTGCTCGTTCCCTCGGTTGGAATAGGTAGTGGTGGGGGCCGCTTTTGCCCTCTTTATTCCCCCCTTCATCTTCCTTTGAGGGCACCAGGCAAGGTGCTGGCTCGAGCATCTTTTCCAGCACCGGATTGTCCAAGCCTTCGGGCAGGGGGGCCGAACACCGGATCATCTTCGCCTTTGTTATCCAGTCCTGGTCAAAAAGCGATTCTTCAGAATGATGTCATGATAAATGAAAGACAGTGTGTTCGGTTAGAGAATTACTTACTTGGGCCGCGGTGCAGTTGCTGCTCAGGCCCACATCCTCGGAGGTGTCCGAACACTCTATTTGGGGTCCGAAGAACGACTTGTACATCTCCTCGTGCGTTAGGCCGAGGAAATTCTGAATAGTGCGCGGTCCTCCTGGGTTGAATTCCCACAAGCGGAGGGGCCGACGTTTGCAAGGCTGGACTTGACGAACCATCATGACTTGCACTACCATAACCAAACTAAAATCTCCCTCGAAGAGATCCCGGATGCAGCTCTGCAGTATGGGCACATCCTTGGCTGGACCCCAGCTCAGCCCCCTACTGATCCATGACATTAGTTGTGGTGGAGGGCCCGAGCGAAAGGCAGGGGAAGCTACCCATTTGGCACTTCTGGAAGCGGTGATGTAGAACCACTCCCGTTGCCATAATCCGGATACCTATGGAAAGGAACCTTTTGGCCACGGAGCTCCATCAATCTTGCTTATTAATGCACCCCCGCACGCTGCATACTGCCCCTCGACATTCTTCGGCTTCACATCAAAGGTCTTGAGCCACAGGACGAAGTGAGGGGTAATGCGGAGGAAGGCCTCACATACGACAATAAATGTCGAGATGTGGAGAAAGGAATCCGGGGCTAGATCGTGGAAATCAAGCCCGTAATAGAACATCAAACCCCTAATGAAGGGATCCAGAGTGAGGCCTAGTCCTCAGAGGAAGTGGGAGATGAACACGACGTCTTCATTGGGTTCAGGAGTAGGGACGACCTGCCCTCGGGCGGGCAGCCGATGTGAGACTTCGGCGGTCAGGTATCTTGCCTCCCTCAACTTCTTGATATCCTCTTCCGTGACGGAGGAGGGCATCCACCGGCCCTGGAGGCTGGATCCGGACATGATTGAAGGTCCGAAGCACCAGACTTGGGCTTTGAGTGTTAGAACTCGAGGTGGGGGAAGGATTCGATTGAGCACGGGAGGAAAAAAGTAAAAGCCTTGTCCCTTTGTAAAGAGGGTGAATATCAAGCGTCCTCCCCGTGGCCATTTGGGACTTGCCTAAAATCTAGGAGTCCTAGGCACGGTTGGGTTACCCACACCCGTATTGATGATAATCCCGTAATAAGGGGGACACGATCTCTGCTTTGACAAGACGTGTCAAGAAACTACCTCGCGTTATGTGCGGAGCTAGTTAAAGGAAACGGTTCGAATAGTCACCAAGCCATGGAATAATGTCATGTTGCCAAAACGTGTCAGCAGATTAGATTTGTGGAAATATTATTCTCTCTACGGTGGTATGTGGAACTTATTTTGCAGGGTCGGACACTATCCTTGTATCCAAATTCTTCCGTGGTGTATTCGGAGGAGGAACCCGCCTTGCAATGCCGAAGACAATACTGCGCGCCGGACTCATCGTCATTGAAGCCTGGTTTCAGGGGCTACTGAGGGAGTCCTGGATTAGGGGGTCTTCGGACAGCCGGACTATATCCTTTGGCCGGACTGTTGGACTATGAAGATACAAGATTGAAGACTTCGTCTCGTGTCCGGATAGGACTCTACTTGGCGTGGAAGGCAAGCTAGGAATACAGATATGTATATCTCCTCCTTTGTAACCGACCTTGTGTAACCCTAGCCTCCTCCGGTGTCTATATAAACTGGAGGGTTTTAGTCCATAGGACAACATACAATCATACCATAGGCTAGCTTCTAGGGTTTAGCCTCTCCGATCTCATGGTAGATCAACTCTTGTAATACTCATATCATCAAGAATAAATCAAGCAGTACGTAGGGTTTTACCTCCATCAAGAGGGCCCGAACCTGGGTAAAACATCGTGTCCCCTGCCTCATGTTACCATCCGCCTTAGATGCACAGTTCGGAACCCCCTACCCGAGATCCACCGGTTTTGACACCGACATTAGGGTTTTCAGAACAACAAGTAATATCATATATTTCGCATAAATTCCAAGCATAGCATTGCAAACGATGAATTTGACCCAGTAAAAGTTCCCTTTTTCAGATATTCGGTGTCGCACATAAAAAGCATGCTCATCTAAGGATTTGCCTCAACTAAGCTAGTTGGGGTTTCAGTAGGAGCACATAGGGATCGAAGATGATCCAAGTAATAAGCTTTAGCAGTGTGATAGATTTTGAGTGGTTCTTCAACCATTGGTTTAGTAGGTACACCTAATTTTTTTTGGTATTTTGCGTTTCCTACCCATAACTAAAGATAGAAAACAACTAAGAACAGCAAATAAAAATTACTTAGTGATAAAGCAAACAAGCACACACGAGAATATTCACCCCACGCTATTGCTCCTCGGCAACGGCGCCAGAAAAAGGTCTTGATAACCCACAAGTATAGGGGATCGCAACAGTTTTCGATAAGTAAGAGTGTCGAACCCAACGAGGAGCTAAAGGCAGAACAAATATTCCCTCAAGTTCTATCGACCACTAATACAACTCTACGCATGCTTGATGTTCGCTTTACCTAGAACAAGTATGAAACTAGAAGTACTTTGTAGGTGTTGTTGGATAGGTTTGCAAGATAATAAAGAGCTAGTAAATAAAAATTAGGGGTTGTTGTAAGTAAAGAAGTAATAAAGTAAATATAGCGAGTATGGAAAAGTGGTGGTAGGAGTTGCGAAATTGCCCCTAAGCAATTGACTACTTTACTAGACCGATAGCAAGTATTATGTGGGAGAGGCCACTGCTAGCATGTCATCCCTGACTTGGAATTCTATGCACTTATGATTGGAACTATTAGCAAGCATCCACAACTACTAACGTTCATAAAGGTAAAACCCAACCATAGCATTAAGATATATTGGTCCCCCTTCAATCCCGTATGCAACAATTTCTATGCTAGGTTGAAGCTTCTGTCACTCTTGCCCTCCAATACATAGTCCTATCAACATACAACTAACCCTATGGTGTGATCCACGCGCGCACTCATATGATGGGCACCAAAGGACAGCAACATAACCACAAGCAAATTAAATCAATCATAGCAATTCATCAACCACCTATAGGATAACAAAAATCTACTCAGACATCATATGATGGAAACACATCATTGGATACTAATATGAAGCATAAAGCACCATGTCCAAGTAGATGGTACAGCGGGTTGCGGGAGAGTGGACCGCTGTAGATAGAGGGGGGAGGTGATGGAGATGTTGGTGAAGATGGCGGAGGTGTTGGTGTAGATCGCGGTGATGATGATGATGGCCACGACAGCGTTCCGGCGCCACCGGAAAAGAATGGGAGAGGGGGACCCTTCGTCTTCTTCTTCCTTGACCTCCTCCCTAGATGGGAGAAGGGTTTCCCCTCTGATCCTTGGCCTCCATGGCATGGGAGGGGCGAGAGCCCCTCCGAGATTGGATCTGTCTCTCTGTTTCTGCTGCCCTTTCACCGTTTCATATATATATATATGGAGATCCGTAACTCCGATTGGCCTGAAACCTTCGCCGCGATTTTTTACCAAAACTTAGCTTTCTTGTGGCCGAAGAAGGGCATCAACCACCTTATGGGTGGCCCACGAGGGTCAGGGGCGCGCCCAGGGGGGCAGGTGCGCCCCCTGCCTCGTGGCCACCTCGGGCACCGTCTCACGTGGATTTTTCTTCCAGAATTTTCCAAATATTCCAAAAATAAGCTCCGTCTGTTTTTATCCCGTTTGGATTCCGTTTGATATGGATATTCGCAAAACATAAAACATGCAACAAACAGGAACTGGCACTGGGCACTGGATCAATATGTTAGTCCCAAAAATAGTATAAAAAGTTGCCAAAAGTATATGAAAGTTGTATAATATTGGCATGGAACAATAAAAAATTATAGATACGACGGAGACGTATCATCTCTCCTCTAGTGGTGTTATGTGAACGTTGACTACATGCCACTTCACCATTATTTGGGCCTAGAGGAAGGCATTGGGAAATAATAAGTAGATGATGGGTTGCTAGAGTGACAGAAGCTTAAACCCTAGTTTATGCGTTGCTTCGTAAGGGGCTGATTTGGATCCACATGTTTCATGCTATGGTTAGGTTTACCTTAATACTTTTGTTGTAGTTGCGGATGCTTGCAATAGAGGTTAATCATAAGTGGGATGCTTGTCCAAGTAAGGACAGCACCCAAGCACCGGTCCACCCACATACCAAATTATCAAAGTACCGAACACGAATCATATGAACGTGATGAAAAATAGCTTGACGTATTCCCATGTGTCCTCGGGAGCGCTTTACATCATATAAGAGTTTGTCCAGGCTTGTCCTTTGCTACAAAAAGGATTGGGACACCTTGCTGTACTTTATTTACTTTTGTTACTTGTTACTCGTTACTAATTATCTTATCACAAAACTATCGGTTACCTATAATTTCAGTGCTTGCAGAGAACACCTTGCTGAAAACCGCTTATCATTTCCTTCTACTCCTCGTTGGGTTCGACACTCTTACTTATCGAAAGGACTACGATACATCCCCTATACTTGTGGGTTATCAATGAGCACGGACAGGAATAATTTGACCTAAAGGCGATGTTGTTCGTGACCATCAATGATTGGCCTGCTCTCAGTAATCTTTCAGGACAGACAAACAAGGGATATCGCGCATGCACGCACTGTTTGGATGATACCGATAGTATATATTTGGATAATTGTAGGAAGAATGTGTACCTGGGACATCGTCGATTTCTTCTGAGCAGGCATCCCGTAAGAAAGAAAGGCAAGCATTTCAAAGGTGAGGCGGATCATCGGACGAAGCCTCGCCACCGTACTGGTGCTGATGTACATGACATGGTCAAGGATTTGAAGGTAGTCTTTGGAAAGGATCCTAGCGGACAACCTGTTCCGAATGACGCTGACGGACGTGCACCCATGTGGAAGAAGAAATCTATATTTAGGGACCTGCCCTATTGGAAAGACCTAGAGGTCCGCTCCGCAATCGACGTGATGCACGTGATGAAGAATCTTTGCATGACCCTTCTTGGCTTCTTGGGTGTGTATGGGAAGACAAAAGATACTCCTGAGGCACGGGAGGACTAGCAATGTATGCACGGAAAAGACGGCATACATCAGGGTCATGCTGTTGGGGAACGCAGTAATTTCGAAAATTTTCCTACGCACACACAAGATCATGGTGATGCACAGCAACGAGAGGGGAGAGTGTTGTCTACGTACCAACACAGACCGACTGCGGAAGCGATCACACAACGTAGAGGAAGTAGTCGTACGTCTTCTTCACGATCCGACTGATCCAAGCACCGTTACTCCGGCACCTTCGAGTTCTTAGCACACGTTCAGCTTGATGACGTTCCTCGGGCTCCGATCCAGCAAAGCGTCGAGGAAGAGTTCCGTCAGCACGACGGCGTGATGACGATCTTGATGTACTACCGACGCAGGGCTTCGCCTAAGCACTGTAACGGTATGATCGAGGTGGAATTTGGTGGCAGGGGGCACCGCACACGGCTAAGGAACGATCTCAAGGATCAACTTGTGTGTCTTGGGGTGTCCCCTGCCCCCGTATATAAAGGTTGGAGGAAGGGGGGCCGGCCGGCCAGGGAGAGGGAGGCGCAGGGGAGTCCTACTCCCACCGGGAGTAGGACTCCCCCCTCCAATCCTATTCCAATTAGGACTCTCGGGGGGAAAGGAGAAAGAGGGGGGCCGGCCCCTTCTCCTAGTCCTACCAGGACTTGGGGAAAGGGGGGGCGCCGGCCAGCTATGGGCTGCCCCTTTTCTCTTTTTCCACTAAGGCCCAATAGGCCCATTAGTCTCCCGGGGGGTTCCGGTAACCCTCCCGGTATTCCGGTAAAATCCCGATTTCACCCGGAACACTTCCTATGTCCAAACATAGGCTTCCAATATATCAATCTTTACGTCTCGACCATTTCGAGACTCCTCGTCATGTCCGTGATCTCATCCGGGACTCCGAACAACCTTCGGTACATCAAAATGCATAAACTCATAATAACTGTCATCGTAACGTTAAGCGTGCGGACCCTACGGTTCGAGAACAATGTAGACATGACCGAGACACATCTCCGGTCAATAACCAATAGCGGGACTTGGATGCCCATATTGGCTCCTACATATTCTACGAAGATCTTTATCGGTCAGACCGCATAACAACATACGTTGTTCCCTTTGTCATCGGTATGTTACTTGCCCGAGATTCGATCGTTGGTATCCAATACCTAGTTCAATCTCGTTACTGGCAAGTCTCTTTACTCGTTCCGTAATACATCATCTCACAACTAACATATTAGTTGCAGTGCTTGCAAGGCTTATGTGATGTGCATTACCGAGAGGGCCCAGAGATACCTCTCCGACAATCGGAGTGACAAACCCTAATCTCAAAATACGCCAACCCAACATCTACCATTGGAGACACCTGTAGTACTCCTTTATAATCACCCAGTTACGTTGTGACGTTTGGTAGTACCCAAAGTGTTCCTCCGGTAAACGGGAGTTGCGTAATCTCATAGTTATAGGAACATGTATAAGTCATGAAGAAAGCAATAGCAACATACTAAACGATCGAGTGCTAAGCTAATGGAATGGGTCATGTCAATCAGATCATTCAACTAATGATGTGACCTCGTTAATCAAATAACAACTCTTTGTTCATGGTTAGGAAACATAACCATCTTTGATTAACGAGCTAGTCAAGTAGAGGCATACTAGTGACACTCTGTTGGTCTATGTATTCACACATGTATTATGTTTCCGGTTAATACAATTCTAGCATGAATAATAAACATTTATCATGACATAAGGAAATAAATAATAACTTTATTATTGCCTCTAGGGCATATTTCCTTCAGTCTCCCACTTGCACTAGAGTCAATAATCTAGATTACACTGTAATGATTCTAACACCCATGGAGCCTTGGTGCTGATCATGTTTTGCTCGTGGAAGAGGCTTAGTCAACGGGTCTGCAACGTTCAGATCCGTATGTATCTTGCAAATCTCTATGTCTCCCACCTGGACTAAATCCCGGATGGAGTTGAAGCGTCTCTTGATGAGTTTGGTCCTTTTGTGAAATCTGGATTCCTTTGCCAAGGCAATTGCACCAGTATTGTCACAGAAGATTTTCATTGGACCCGATGCACTAGGTATGACACCTAGATCGGATATGAACTCCTTCATCCAGACTCCTTCATTTGCTGCTTCCGAAGCAGCTATGTACTCCGCTTCACATGTAGATCCCGCTACGACGCTTTGTTTAGAACTGCACCAACTGACAGCTCCACCGTTTAAAGTAAACACGTATCCGGTTTGCGATTTAGAATCGTCCGGATCAGTGTCAAAGCTTGCATCAACGTAACCTCTTACGGTGAGCTCTTTGTCACCTCCATATACGAGAAACATATCCTTAGTCCTTTTTAGGTATTTCAGGATGTTCTTGACCGCTGTCCAGTGATCCATTCCTGGATTACTTTGGTACCTCCCTGCTAGACTTATAGCAAGGCACACATCAGGTCTGGTACACAGCATTGCATACATGATAGAGCCTATGGCTGAAGCATAGGGAACATCTTTCATTTTCTCTCTATCTTCTGCAGTGGTCGGGCATTGAGTCTGACTCAACTTCATACCTTGTAATACAGGCAAGAACCCTTTCTTTGCTTGATCCATTTTGAACTTCTTCAAAATCTTGTCAAGGTATGTGCTCTGTGAAAGTCCAATTAAGCGTTTTGATCTATCTCTATAGATCTTTATGCCTAATATGTAAGCAGCTTCCCTGAGGTCTTTCATCGAAAAACTTTTATTCAAGTATCCCTTTATGCTATCCAGAAATTCTATATCATTTCCAATCAGCAATATGTCATCCACATATAATATTAGAAATGCTACAGAGCTCCCACTCACTTTCTTGTAAATACAGGCTTCTCCAAAAGTCTGTATAAAGCCAAATGCTTTGATCACACTATCAAAGCGTTTATTCCAACTCCGAGATGCTTGCACCAGTCCATAAATGAATCGCTGGAGTTTGCATACTTTGTTAGCTCCCTTTGGATCGACAAAACCTTCTGGTTGTATCATATACAACTCTTCTTCCAGAAATCCATTCAGGTATGCAGTTTTGACATCCATCTGCCATATTTCATAATCATAAAATGCGGCAATTGCTAACATAATTCTGACGGACTTAAGCATCGCTACGGGTGAGAAGGTCTCATCGTAGTCAACTCCTTGAACTTGTCGAAAACCTTTCGCGACAAGTCGAGCTATATAGACAGTAATATTACCGCCAGTGTCAGTCTTTTTATTGAAGATCCATTTATTCTCAATTGCTTGCCGATCATCGGGCAAGTCAACCAAAGTCCATACTTTGTTTTCATACATGGATCCCATCTCAGATTTCATGGCCTCAAGCCACTTTGCGGAATCTGGGCTCACCATCGCTTCTTCATAGTTCGTAGGTTCATCATGATCTAGCATCATGACTTCCAGAACTGGATTACCGTACCACTCTGGTGCGGATCTCACTCTGGTTGATCTACGTGGTTCAGTAGTATCTTGTTCTGAAGCTTCATGATCATCATCATTAGCTTCCTCACTGATTGGTATAGGTGTCGCAGAAACAGTTTTCTGTGATGTACTATTTTCCAATAAGGGAGCAGGTACAGTTACCTCATCAAGTTCTACTTTCCTCCCACTCACTTCTTTCGAGAGAAACTCCTTCTCTAGAAAGTTTCCGAATTTAGCAACAAAAGTCTTGCCTTCGGATCTGTGATAGAAGGTGTATCCAATAGTTTCCTTTGGATATCCTATGAAGACACATTTCTCCGATTTGGGTTCGAGCTTATCAGGTTGAAGCTTTTTCACATAAGCATCGCAGCCCCAAACTTTAAGAAACGACAACTTTGGTTTCTTGCCAAACCATAGTTCATAAGGTGTCGTCTCAACGGATTTTGATGGTGCCCTGTTTAACGTGAATGCGGCCGTCTCTAAAGCATAACCCCAAAACGATAGCGGTAAATCAGTAAGAGACATCATAGATCGCACCATATCTAGTAAAGTACGATTACGACGTTCGGACACACCATTACGTTGTGGTGTTCCGGGTGGCGTGAGTTGCGAAACTATTCCACAATTTTTCAAATGTACATCAAACTCGTAACTCAAATATTCTCCTCCACGATCAGATCATAGAAACTTTATTTTCTTGTTACGATGATTTTCAACCTCACTCTGAAATTCTTTGAACTTTTCAAATGTTTCAGACTTATGTTTCATTAAGTAGATATACCCATATCTGCTTAAATCATCTGTGAAGGTGAGAAAATAACGATATCCGCCACGAGCCTCAATATTCATCGGACCACATACATCGGTATGTATGATTTCCAATAAATCTGTTGCTCTCTCCATAGTACCGGAGAACGGTGTTTTAGTCATCTTGCCTATGAGGCACGGTTCGCAAGTACCAAGTGATTCATAATCAAGTGGTTCCAAAAGCCCATCAGTATGGAGTTTCTTCATGCGCTTTACACCGATATGACCTAAACGGCAGTGCCACAAATAAGTTGCACTATCATTATTAACTTTGCATCTTTTGGCTTCTACATTATGAATATGTGTATCACTATCTTCGAGATTCAACAAGAATAGACCACTCTTCAAAGGTGCATGACCATAAAAGATATTACTCATATAAATAGAACAACCATTATTCTCTGATTTAAATGAATAACCGTCTCGCATTAAACAAGATCCAGATATAATGTTCATGCTCAACGCTGGCACCAAATAACAATTATTTAGGTCTAATATTAATCCCGAAGGTAGATGCAGAGGTAGCGTGCCGACCGCGATCACATCGACTTTGGAACCGTTTCCCACGCGCATCGTCACCTCGTCCTTTGCTAGTGTCCGCTTATTCCGTAGTCCCTGTTTCGAGTTGCAAATATTAGCAACAGAACCAGTATCAAATACCCAGGTGCTACTGCGAGCTCTAGTAAGGTACACATCAATAACATGTATATCACATATACCTTTGCTCACTTTGCCATCCTTCTTATCCGCCAAATACTTGGGGCAGTTCCGCTTCCAGTGACCAGTCTGCTTGCAGTAGAAGCACTCAGTTTCAGGCTTAGGTCCAGACTTGGGTTTCTTCTCCTGAGCAGCAACTTGCTTGCTGTTCTTCTTGAAGTTTCCCTTCTTCTTCCCTTTGCCCTTTTTCTTGAAACTAGTGGTTTTGCTAACCATCAACACTTGATGCTCCTTCTTGATTTCTACCTCCGCAGCTTTCAGCATTGCGAAGAGCTCGGGAATAGTCTTGTTCATCCCTTGCATATTATAGTTCATCACGAAGCTCTTGTAGCTTGGTGGCAGTGATTGGAGAATTCTGTCAATGACACAGTCATCTGGAAGATTAACTCCCATCTGAATCAAGTGATTATTATACCCAGACATTTTGAGTATATGCTCACTGACAGAACTGTTCTCCTCCATCTTGCAGCTATAGAACTTATTGGAGACTTCATATCTCTCAATTCGGGCATTTGCTTGAAATATTAACTTCAACTCCTAGAACATCTCATATGCTCCATGACGTTCAAAACATCGTTGAAGTCCCGATTCTAAGCCGTAAAGCATGGCACACTGAACTATCGAGTAGTCATCAGCTTTGCTTTGCCAGACGTTCATAACATCTGGCGTTGCTCCAGCAGCAGGCCTGTCACCCAGCGGTGCTTCCAGGACGTAATTCTTCTGTGCAGTAATGAGGATGATCCTCAGGTTACGGACCCAGTCCGTGTAATTGCTACCATCATCTTTCAACTTTGCTTTCTCAAGGAACGCATTAAAATTCAACGGAACAATAGCACGAGCCATCTATCTACAATCAACATAAACAAGCAAGATACTATCAGGTACTAAGTTCATGATAAGTTTAAGTTCAGTTAATCAAATTACTTAGGAACTCCCACTTAGATCGACATCCCTCTAATCTTCTCAGTGATCACGTGATCCAAATCAACTAAACCATAACCGATCATCACGTGAGATGGAGTAGTTTTCAATGGTGAACATCGTTATGTTGATCATATCTACTATATGATTCACGCTCGACCTTTCGGTCTCCGTGTTCCGAGGCCATATCTGTATATGCTTGGGTCGTCAAGTATAACCTGAGTATTCTGCGTGTGCAACTGTTTTGCACCCGTTGTATTTGGACGTAGAGCTTATCACACCCGATCATCACGTGGTGTCTGGGCACGACGAACTTTGGCAACGGTGCATACTCAGGGAGAACACTTCTTGATAATTTTTAGTGAGAGATCATCTTATAATGCTACCGTCAATCAAAGCAAGATAAGATGCATAAAAGGGATAAACATCACATGCAATCAATATAAGTGATATGATATGGCCATCATCATCTTGTGCTTGTGATCTCCATCTCCGAAGCACCGTCATGATCACCATCGTCACCGGCGCGACACCTTGATCTCCATCGTAGCATCGTTGTCGTCTCGCCAATCTTATGCTTCCACGACTATCACTACCGTTTAGTAATAAAGTAAAGCATTACATCGCGATTGCATTGCATACAATAAAGCGACAACCATATGGCTCCTGCCAGTTGCCGATAACTCGGTTACAAAACATGATCATCTCATACAATAAAATCAGCATCATGCCTTGACCATATCACATCACAACATGCCCTGCAAAAACAAGTTAGACGTCCTCTACTTTGTTGTTGCGAGTTTTACGTGGCTGCTACGGGCTTAAGTAAGAACTCATCTCACCTACGCATCAAAACCACAACGATAGTTCGTCAAATAGACTCCATTTTAACCTTCTCAAGGACCGGGCGTAGTCACACTTGGTTCAACTAAAGTTGGAGAGACAGTCTTCCGCAAGCCATCTATGTGCAAAGCACGTCGAGGGAACCGGTCTCGCGTAAGAGTACGCGTAAGGTTGGTCCGGATCGTCTCACCCAACAATACCGCCGAACCAAAGTATGACATGCTGGTAGGCAGTATGACTTGTATCGCCCACAACGCACTTGTGTTCTACTCGTGCAAATAACATCAAACCATAAAACCTAGGCTCGGATGCCACTATTGGGGAACGCAGTAATTTCGAAAATTTTCCTACGCACACGCAAGATCATGGTGATGCACAGCAACGAGAGGGGAGAGTGTTGTCTACGTACCAACGCAGACCGACTGCGGAAGCGATCACACAACGTAGAGGAAGTAGTCGTACGTCTTCTTCACGATCCGACCGATCCAAGCACCGTTACTCCGGCACCTCCGAGTTCTTAGCACACGTTCAGCTCGATGATGTTCCTCAGGCTCCGATCCAGCAAAGCGTCGAGGAAGAGTTCCGTCAGCACGACGGCGTGATGACGATCTTGATGTACTACCGACGCAGGGCTTCGCCTAAGCACTGTAACGGTATGATCGAGGTGGAATTTGGTGGCAGGGGGCACCGCACACGGCTAAGGAACGATCTCAAGGATCAACTTGTGTGTCTTGGGGTGTCCCCTGCCCCCGTATATAAAGGTTGGAGGAAGGGGGGCCGGACGGCCAGGGAGAGGGAGGCGCAGGGGAGTCCTACTCCCGGTGACTCCCCCCTCCAATCCTATTCCAATTAGGACTCTCGGGGGGAAAGGAGAAAGAGGGGGGGCCGGCCCCTTCTCCTAGTCCTACTAGGACTTGGGGAAAGGGGGGGCGCCGGCCAGCTATGGGCTGCCCCTTTTCTCTTTTTCCACTAAGGCCCAATAGGCCCATTAGTCTCCCGGGGGGTTCCGGTAACCCTCCCGGTATTCCGGTAAAATCCCGATTTCACCCGGAACACTTCCTATGTCCAAACATAGGCTTCCAATATATCAATCTTTACGTCTCGACCATTTCGAGACTCCTCGTCATGTCCGTGATCTCATCCGGGACTCCGAACAACCTTCGGTACATCAAAATGCATAAACTCATAATAACTGTCATCGTAACGTTAAGCGTGCGGACCCTACGGTTCGAGAACAATGTAGACATGACCGAGACACGTCTCCGGTCAATAACCAATAGCGGGACCTGGATGCCCATATTGGCTCCTACATATTCTACGAAGATCTTTATCGGTCAGACCGCATAACAACATACGTTGTTCCCTTTGTCATCGGTATGTTACTTGCCCGAGATTCGATCGTCGGTATCCAATACCTAGTTCAATCTCGTTACTGGCAAGTCTCTTTACTCGTTCCGTAATACATCATCTCACAACTAACATATTAGTTGCAGTGCTTGCAAGGCTTATGTGATGTGCATTACCGAGAGGGCCCAGAGATACCTCTCCGACAATCGGAGTGACAAACCCTAATCTCGAAATACGCCAACCCAACATCTACCATTGGAGACACCTGTAGTACTCCTTTATAATCACCCAGTTATGTTGTGACGTTTGGTAGTACCCAAAGTGTTCCTCCGGTAAACGGGAGTTGCATAATCTCATAGTTATAGGAACATGTATAAGTCATGAAGAAAGCAATAGCAACATACTAAACGATCGAGTGCTAAGCTAATGGAATGGGTCATGTCAATCAGATCATTCAACTAATGATGTGACCTCGTTAATCAAATAACAACTCTTTGTTCATGGTTAGGAAACATAACCATCTTTGATTAACGAGCTAGTCAAGTAGAGGCATACTAGTGACACTCTGTTGGTCTATGTATTCACACATGTATTATGTTTCCGGTTAATACAATTCTAGCATGAATAATAAACATTTATCATGACATAAGGAAATAAATAATAACTTTATTATTGCCTCTAGGGCATATTTCCTTCACATGCCAGCTATGCTCTTACCAAAGAAGAGAAGGAAATCTTCTTTGAATGCCTGCTCAGTATTAAGGTACCCTCTGGCTTCTCATCGAATATAAAGGGAATAATAAATATGCCAGAGAAAAAGTTCCAGAACCTAAAGTCTCATGACTGCCACGTGATTATGACACAACTGCTTCCGGTTGCAATGAGGGGGCTTCAACCAAAAAACGTTCGATTAGCCATTGTGAAGCTATGTGCATTCCTCAATGCAATCTCTTAGAAGGTAATCGATCCAGAAATCATACCAAGGTTAGAGAATGATTTGGTGCAATATCTTGTCAGTTTCGAATTGGTGTTCCCACCATCCTTCTTCAACATCATGACGAACGTCCTAGTTCACCTATGCGAAGAGATTAATGTTTTGGGTCCTGTATTTCTACACAATATGTTCCCCTTTGAGAGGTTCATGGGAGTCTTAAAGAAATATGTTCATAACCGTGCTAGGCCAGAAGGAAGCATCTCCAAGGGCCATGAAAATGAGGAGGTCATTGAGTTTTGTATTGACTTTATTCGTGACCTTAAGCTAATTGGTGTTCCTGAATCGCGGCATAAGGGCAGACTGGATGGAAAAGGCACGCTAGGAGGGGATCAAATGATATGTATGGACGGACATTATCTCACTGAAGCACACTACACAGTTCTACAGAATTCTGCCTTGGTGGCTCCATATATGGACGAACACAAGAACTTTCTACGCTCCAAACACCCAAAGCGGTCTGATGACTCGATTACACGTGAAAAAACGAGGATTTTTGTCGGCTGGTTCCAGACACGTACCATGCATGATGCCTCTATTGAAGATGACCTGCACTCGCTGTCCCAGTTACCATCTTCGAATATAATGACTTTCAAAGGGTACGAGATAAATGGGAATACATTTTACACGATCGCCCAAGATAAGAAGAGCACCAACCAATATAGTGGTGTCCGCTTTGATGCAGCAACCAAGACGGGAAAGGAAACGTATTATGGTTACATAGAGGACATATGGGAACTTGACTATGGACGTGGTTTGAAGGTCCCTTTGTTTCAGTGCAAATGGGTCAATATGACACGAGGCGGGGTAACGGAAGACCCGCAGTACGGAATGACAATAGTGGATCTCAACAATCCTGCGTATGTAGACGAACCATTCGTCCTAGACAATGATGTGGCATAGGTTTTCTATGTGAAGGACATGTCTACCAAGCCGAGAAAAAGAAAAGATAAGGAAGCGAATGCATCATACGATGAGCCAAAGTGCCACATAGTTCTTTCTGGGAAGAGAAACATCGTGGGAGTGGATGACAAGACAGACATGTCAGAAGATTATGAAAAGTTTGATGCAATTGCTCCATTCACAGTGAATATTGACCCGAGCATCCAGTTAAATGATGAAGATTTTCCAGATTACGGCGCGAAGGGACACACGCGAAGAAAAAGTTTCACACCCAAAGATCTAGGATGTGATCGGCTTCACTGTCATCACTCTCTTCTGTGTTTCACACACAGGAGGGAATCTCTATAATAGTTAGGGTAGTTATGTGTTTTGGCATTTGAAACGCGAAGAAATTTTGTGCAAACAAATTCTTTCATGCATTTGGCTATTTTTTCAGCTAAATGACCCTGAAATTGAAAAGCACTTCAAATGAACTCAGAAAAGGTTGAAAGTTGGCATGGTATCATAATTTCACCCACATAGCACGTGCAAAAAAGTAGATAGGGTTACGGAAAAAACTGGATGCACTTCGTGTACAAAATGGACAATCTCTTTCAAAGTATCAGGGTTTCAGACGAAAACTCATCCGTTACAAAGGCATTCCATTTTTTAAATAACCTAAGCATTACCAAATTTAATATAATGATAAAACACACTAATATTAAACATAAGAAAAAATAATCACTAAAAAATCTATTTCCAAAGTTAAGTTATTCACAAACTAGTGATTCACACAAATTTCAAATAATTCAAAATTTAAACTATTCAAATTTGAAAACTACTGGCACTAACAGAAAGTTTGTAATTTTTTGTACCTATAGCAAAAATATTCACAAAGACACTCTAAGTACAGCAAAAAACAACTCAAAATAAATAAAGAAAAAATAAATAAAGCAAGAAAAATAAGAAAATAAAAAAGCCCGCCTACTGCGCCACAGCGGCCTGCATACGACTAGAGACCCAACGTGTTGTTGGCCCAGGATGCAGGCCCGCAAAGGCCCAGTAGGCCCACAGGGCAGCACAGAACAGGTAGGCCTGGTAGGCCTGCTTTGGAGAGGAGCTCGAGAGAGCTACCGCACTAGGGCTTATAAACCAGTGCGGACGCCCCTTGGCTAGCAAGGTGGGACTAAACTTGCCGCACCACACCTGCGCCAGCGCACCCCCTTTAGTACCGGGTCGGGGTGCGCTTCCCGCCACTTCGCCTGGTCAAAACAGACCTTTAGTACCGGTTGGTGGCTCCAACCGGTACTAAAGGGGGGGTTCTATATAAGAAAACACTTCAAAAAAATTCAGTTTCTCATCTCTCCCTCTGCTTCTTCTCCTCTGCCGCGTCGCTGCCGCCCCTCATCGTCGTCCCCGTCGCCGTCGCCGTCCGTAGCCGTCGCCGCCGCCCCTCGTCGACACCCCAGCCGTCCCCGTCGTCCCCGTCGCCGCGCCCGCCCCGTCGTCCCGCCATCGTCCCCGCCCGGCCCGTCCCCGTCGTTGCTGCCGCGTCCCCATCCCAGTCGTCACCGCCCGTCGCCGTCCCCGTCGCCGCCCCCCGTCGCCTCGCCTCAGCGGTGAGCTCCTACCGCGAGCCGCCATGTCCACACACACACACACACATTGTTTTTTAGTTATAAATTTTAGTTATAGAAATTTTTCTGTTTTTTAGTTATAGAAATATTAGAAATGTTAGTTATATAGAAATGTTATAAATTTTTTCTATTTTTAGTTATAGAAATGTTAGCAATTTTGATTTTTTTTAGTTTCTTATAATTTCAGTTATAGAAAAATTTAGAATTTGCATATAGAATTTTACTTATCACAATCCAATCATTTAAAAATGTTACTTTTTGCGGGCATATAGTTTTGTTCTCGACGATGCCCGGCCCGCATCCCCGTCGTCGACCCGTTCATGACAACGTCTGGCTGACCCATGTCCGGGACGGTGCTACCTGCAGGGGCGCACCGCTTGGTCAGGAACTCGGCCTCGGGTCCCGTCGTCGACCCTGATCTCCTTTGGTGGCCTTCACGTGGTCCACATTCGGTGCAAAGGGAGCCAACCTCGCCGGAGGTGGTGCGTCGCCGTGTCAGGGAGGAGGACGAGCACGTCCATCGCTACATGGCTGCTATGGACGTCAGGTTCTCCAATACCTGACAGGTTCTTTGGGCAGATGACCGGAGATATGATCATGTGATGGTTCCTTCTCTTTGGGTGTCCACCGCCCGTGCCCCAGGAACCGCAAGTGGCCTAGATTCTTCTGTAGTGTTCGATCTTTATTAGCTACCTAGCTAGTGATGTATTCGATATATAATATCCGAGATGACGTATTCAAGATTATATATATTATTAGAGACGATGTACTCGAGATTATATATTATTCGAGATGATGTATTCGAGATTATATATTATTCGGGACGATGTATTTGAGATTATATATTATTCGAGACGATGCATATTATGTACTATATGATTGAGTTTTTCCTAATTGATTGCATCCATGCATTGTAATTTGAATACTAAATTGTTTTATATTTCTTCTGGATTAGTTAAATAAAAGCTATGGCGGACAATACTGGCAGAGAGGGAGAAGAGGCCCTGTTCGAGATCATACGCAGCCCTCGCAGGCCAGATGATCTGAATGAAGCAGATGACGGCTCCCAATATCTGAACAATACCGGGGAGGGTGATGATAAGATATTCGATCTCGATGACCGAGCTGATAAAGTCATGAATTATGATTATGATTATGATGACGCAGACAATGATTATGATGACGCAGACAATGTTGATCTTGAAATAACAAAGACTACCGGCGAGGTATATGTATATAAGCAGGCATATGGTGATCATCACATGTTTTTTTATTTGAAGATATATTAACGAATCGATCTTTCTTCTTTCAGCCCTCCGGATCGAGCAAATCTGCTTCTACAGACAGCAGGACAAAGCGAGGCCCGGGCAAAAAGTTGAAGGAGGGTGTAAAGTACAACATCGATTCCATCAAAGTTAATGGCGAACCCCTCATGCCTAAGAACATTGCGAACAAGTTCGTTCGTCAGTGCGGAGTTCTTGTGAAGGACCAACTCCCGATCTCCATTCAAGAATGGAAAGAGCCAAAAACTAAACGTCCAGATGTTACTTGGGTAGACGACAGAGCAAAAGAAAAGCTTTGGGAATCTCTGATGGAACATTTCACCCTACCAGATCATTTCACTGATGCAGATGTGCAGAAATTCAAGGACGCTGCTCTTAGGAAGATGGCAATTGCATTCAACACCCACAAGAAAACTGTATGGGCCAACTACGTCATTGCAGAAAGGAAGACTCCAGAATTCAAGGGAACACTGGAGAAGCAAAGAGAACACTGGCCCGCTTTCATGAAATTCAAGGAATCAGAATTATCTAAGGAACGGTCGAGGAAAAACAAGGCCAATGCCGCAAAAAAGACGCAGTTCCATAGGCTGGGGCCAGGTGGCTACGCGGGGGTAATGCCTAAGTGGGATAAGTCTGAGCAAGAGATGGTGGATGGAGGGGTCACTCCAGTTACTAGGAGCTGCCCCCCAGGTGCAGAACTTGGTTCTATGCGCATGGGTGGGCGTTGGACCCGAAGACAGGCCTGGTTTCGAAGAAGGCAAGTCTAAAAGGAGCCGAACAAAAGTTACTTGACGCAATAGAAGATGCTCGAAAGGGGGTGTTCATGCCCAACAGAGAGAAGGACGAGCTTACGCGCGCCCTGGGAAATCCTGAACACCCGGGAAGAACACAAGGCAAGGGCGTTATTCCCTAGTATGAGGGCTTTTTAGAATGGAACGGCGACTACAGGTGCTGTGCAAGAAAGAAGATGGTGGAGGAGAAGAAGAGGAAGCTGGAGGAGGAGCAGAGGAAGCAGGAAGTAGAACGCTTTCAAGGCCTAGAAGCAAGGCACGCGGACTTGGCACTCAAATTCCAGTGGCAGCGGCAGCAGATCGACTCACTTAGCCAGGAAAGGGGGGTCTCAGCAACGGCAGCAGCTAGCGGATGATCCAACATTGGATAGCACCGTCCCATCCATGCCGAGAAGCAGCGTTGGTTCCGCCTCGGGCGACGCACTGCTAGATACATACCCTGTGGATGACTGAAGGAAATATGCCCTAGAGGCAATAATAAAGATATTATTTATTTCCTTATATCATGATAAATGTTTATTATTCATGCTAGAATTGTATTAACCGGAAACATAATACATGTGTGAATACATAGACAAACAAAGTGTCACTAGTATGCCTCTACTTGACTAGCTCGTTAATCAAAGATGGTTGTGTTTCCTCACCATGGACAAAGAGTTGTCATTTGATTAAATGGGATCACATCATTAGTTGAATGATCTGATTGACATGACCCATTCCACTAGCTTAGCACCCGATCATTTAGTATGTTGCTATTGCTTTCTTCATGACTTATACATGTTCCTATGACTATGAGATTATGTAACTCCCGTGTGCCGGAGGAACACTTTGTGTGCTACCAAACGTCACAACATAATTGGGTGATTATAAAGGTGCTCTACAGGTGTCTCCAAAGGTACATGTTGGGTTGACGTATTTTGAGATTAGGATTTGTCACTCCGATCGTCGGAGAGGTATCTCTGGGCCCTCTCGGTAATGCACATCACTTAAGCCTTGCAAGCATTGCAACTAATGAGTTAGTTGCGGGGTGATGTATTACGGAACGAGTAAAGAGACTTGCCGGTAGCGAGATTGAACTAGGTATTGGATACCGACGATCGAATCTCGGGCAAGTAACATACCGATGACAAAGGGAACGACGTATGTTGTTATGCGGTCTAACCGATAAAGATCTTCGTAGAATATGTAGGAGCCAATATGGGCATCCAGGTCCCGCTATTGGTTATTGACCGGAGACGTGTCTCGGTCATGTCTACATTGTTCTCGAACCGTAGGGTCCGCAAGCTTAAAGTTACGATGACAGTTTCATTATGAGTTTATGTATTTTGATGTACCGAAGGTTGTTCAGAGTCCCGGATGTGATCGTGGACATGACGAGGAGTCTCGAAATGGTCGAGACATAAAGATCGATATATTGGACGACTATATTCGGACACCGGAATTGTTCCGGGTGATTTCGGATAAAACCGGAGTGCCGGAGGGGTTACCGGAACCCCCCGGGGAAGTAATGGGCCTTAGTGGGCCTGAGGGGAGAGAGAGGGCAGCAGCCCAGGAGGTGGCGCCCCCCCCCCCCTCTTGGGGAGTCCGAATTGGACTAGGAGGGGGGCGGCCCCCTTTCCCTCTCCCTCTCCCTATCTTTCCTTCCCCCTCTCTATTCCGAGTTAGACTAGGAAAGGGGAGTCCTACTCCCACTAGGAGGAGGACTCCCCCCCTCTCCTTGGCGCGCCCCAAGGGCCGGCCGGCCTCCCCCTTGCTCCTTTATATACGGGGGCAGGGGGGCACCCTAGGACACACAAGTTGATCATCGTGATCTTTCCTTAGCCGTGTGCGGTGCCCCCCTCCACTATATTCCACCTCGGTCATATTGTAGCAGCGCTTAGGCGAAGCCCTGCGATGGTAGAACATCAAGATCGTCACCACGCCATCGTGCTGACGGAACTCATCCCCGAAGCTTTGCTGGATCGGAGCCCGGGGAGCGTCATCGAGCTGTACGTGTGCCAAGAACTCGGAGGTGCCGGAGTAACGGTGCTTGGATCGGTCGGACCGGGAAGACGTACGACTACTTCCTCTACGTTGCGTCAACGCTTCCGCTTCGGTCTACAAGGGTACGTAGACAACACTCTCCCCTCTCGTTGCTTTGCATCACCATGATCTTGCGTGTGCGTAGGAAAATTTTTGAAATTACTACGTTCCCCAACAATGACATCATAGAGAACACTAACTGTGAGCTACACTTCAAAATGAAGAACATATCCATGAAGGTGGCGGGCGTCATTGCTTTTACAAATCCCTCCGAAGCAACCTTCCATTGCAACCCGATTCCAGCGGGCTATGCTCGTGTCTTGGTTGATGAGGTGGTGGACCAATATTCGGGGCTAGAGCTTGACATTCCTGGAGGTGACGATGAGCACACACTGGGAGAGGCCATACATCGTATCATCCTATGGATAAAGGATTGCATCATCTTTCGAAGGCCACAGACACCGCGTCAGCCGACTCCTCCTCAAAGTCCGCCACCGAGTCAGCAGACTCCCGCTCCTCCAAGTCCACAAATGCGTGAGCCGACTCCTCCTCGAAGTCCGCCACCGTGTCAGCAGACTCCCGCTCCTCCAAGTCCACGAACGCGTGAGCCGGCTCCTCCTCGAAGTCCGCCACCGTGTCAGCAGACTCCCGCTCCTCCAGGTCCACCAATGCGTCAGCAGACTCCTGCTCCAACTCAGCCACGGCAACCGTCTCCGCCACCTCAGCAATCGCAGAAGAGAGCCGTTGCAGCTATGGTGCGTAGCGGTATGAGTCGAGGTAGTACAGGAGGTACAGGCGGAGGCAAGCGATATAAATATGGTCCAAGCCTCGCTCCTCTTCCTCAGAGGCCTTACGACATGACTGATCAAATGTAAGTATAGTGGGGTTTTACGCCCAAACTGCGAGTGTCGTGTACTCCTCAGGGACTAGGCAACGGCAACTATGCTCGGCTAAAGCTAGATAACACAATTACGGTGATGATCGCAAGAAAATATAAACCTAAAATAATCAAGAATGATGACAAAATAAAATGACAAACAACATGGAGAGATTAAGATTGAAACTCACTATATTTTTGGTATTTTTGTTTTACTAGAAACACTAAAACACTAACATAAAGGGAAGCAACGGGACATGAACACATATATTACTATCATACAAGTAACTAAGGGGAAGAAAGAGTACTATGACAGAGACAGAAATATATCACAACACAAACATATATATTTTCACATGAACGCAATTAACATAGGGACTACAAAACACACATCACACATATGCAAACAGGGGGAGGTTACAAGACATAATTCTAGTACTCTGAGATGAACAACATAAGTACTATTAATCAAGCACAAGTCTGAAACTAAACAAGTTTCAAGCACTACTCAAATCTGAACATTACAGAGCATTACACATCTTAGCTTACAGAAAATTCAGAAAATGGGAGGGTGTGTGCGAGAGAGAGAGAGAGGTTGAAAGAGAACATCAGGAGTAGGGGATTTAGACTTCAGAGAAAAAGGAAGCAGCAAACAGATTCAGGAAGAGAAGAAGAACAGCAGCAAAGGGGCGAAGGGAGTAGAAGAATAGGAGCAGCATAGGTTGGAGTTCAGAGAAGTAAGAGAGGCAGCAGGGAGCGTTGAGGAGGAGCAGCAATACTAGTGCAATGAGAGGAGAGGAGCGACAGCAAAAGGCAGGGGAGCAGCAGTAGTTTTGGGGAAGAAGCAGCAGCTGTAGGCGTTGAGGGAGAAGAGGGAGAAGCATCGGTAGGGTTCAGAGAAAGGAAGAGAAGCGGCAAGGCAAGGAAAGGGGGAGCAGCAGCAAGGCGTAGGAGAAGAAGAAGATCAACAGCACGGGGGCGCTCATGTGGAGGACCAGACGCCCGTGACCCTCTTGTCTGGCCGGGCGCGCGAGGAGTGGAGGTGGCTGGAGATGGTGGCGATGGTGGATGGATTTGGTGGCGTGTGGTGGGTGTGCTGGTGGCGTGGTGGCAAGCCACCACGCCGGCCTAGCCGCGGCGGCGGCCGGTGGTGGAGAAGGAGGGTGAGGGAGAGAGATGTGTGCTAGGCCCGAAGGGGATCGGTGGCTAGCGCTAGGGATTTGATCCCACGATCAGATTTGCCACTTCTTGATTTGGCCCTCCTGCTCCCTTCTTTCTTCACAAGCACATCCCTTACCTTCTCTAGTTTGGCCCTCGGTTTCTTCTTTCCTTCATGCTCAGGTCCCCCTTCTTTCTTTCCCGTCCTTGTCTTGTATTCTTCGGCCTCTTAGTCGGAATCTTGAGGTTTATAGTGCCTTTGCGCACTTTTCTGCGGAAGAAACAAATGACGAGTAAATGATCTTTTATATGATTTTCATCCAAATATATCACAGTTCATAGTAAGAATGGATGAACATATATCAATAAATGGTGTATATATGTGCCAAAATTATGTATATGAAATGTGCTTATCAATGACTGAGGAGCAAAACACAACCATAGTGCAGGCCCAACTAGATGCCCATTTTGAACTGAAACCGGCACCGCCGCCAAGGGAGAAAGTGCCTGAGGAAAAGATTGACCACTTCATTCGTATGGCTAGACCGCCAGCTCCCAGGCATGTTGACTCAGACTATGAGTGCCAAATCAGGAAGGCACATCGAGCACGAATACAAAAGGAAGCGAGCTCGAGCTCGAGCCAACAAGTAGCTGGCAAAAAATGCGGGAAAACCGTTCCCCATCTAGGAGAATAGGCGGCGCAATCGATCCCCCCGCTTGTTGTGCCAACAACACATGAGAGTACGTGCGCCCTATATTATTGTGGGCAAACCATTTCCCAGCTGGACAATCTGGTAATAACCGAGGATAAGGATGGCAATTTTATCCATGGACATAGATATCCATGGATATCCGACCCGAATGGATAGGGTTTGGATATGCTTTTGTGTCCATGGGCGGCGCCCAAACCCGACCCGATTGTTCGTGGATAGGGCATGGATATAATCTTGTACCCATGGATATACCCAAACCCGACCCGATAGTATGACTTAATGGGGGAAAATCTGCTATCCTTGCCCCACGGTCATATGTCCCACAACAATTTTACACTTTTTAATCTAAAACATGCATAAGAAGTTACACAATCCCCATCGTAACTTTTTTTAGTTGACATTCACTCCCCTCTGTAACACAATCCAACACCCCTTCCCTTATTTTTACCTCCTCCTTAAATGACTCGTCATTCTCATCTGTTAGAACAATACTAAATGATCTTAGGTTGTTATTGGATGTTGATTTACCATAAGTGAAGCCTAGCCTACCACGAGGTGAAGAATGGAAGAGTTTATGTTAATATTGTGTTATGTATTATTTATATGTCTCGAGAGGACCCAATGGATATCCAATGGGTATGGATATCCATCGGATTTAGACATGGACACAATTTTTCACCCATGGATTTTTACGTGGGCGGACAAAGACTGTCTTCTTGGACATGGATATGGATTTGAGATTGTTCAACCCGATCCAAACCCGACCCATTGCCATCCTTAACCGAGGAGCATATAAGCCAGGCTAAAATGCTCGGTATCAGTGTTGGATAATTCCTCGAGATCGAGCCCATGTCTCCGCTTAGAGAGGAGGAAATAAAACGGAAATATGTCTGCGGCCAACCTTTGGTCGAGCCCGAGTAGGTCAAGAACCTCCCAACGAGAATGTATGAATTGCATCTATGGCACATGAACATTACCAAGATTTTCAATCGAGAGTCCCTCATGGTGAATGTCAAGGAGGAGCATTACTTCCATGAGAAAGCTCTAGCTGTTGAGTATACAGAACTATTTCAATTATTCAATCAAGACACACTCGATAAATCTATCGTCAGTTGCTATTGTTTGTAAGTGATTTCTGTCTGTAATTTAAGTCTCAAGCTAGCTGTAGTGATCATTTTGATCAATCATTACCTGCAATTATCCTCACTATATTCTTTTCTGTGGTATTATGCAGGATGAAGATGTATGAAATGAAAAAATCTGGACGCTATGGCATTGGGTTCATTGACCCAAGTACCGTTAATGAACACACATGGAAAATTCCAAGTTGTCGAGCAAGTTTAGAGGAAAGCATGCTAGAGTTCTTCAAGCGCCTCAATACCAATGAAGATATACTACTTTCTTATAACTTCGTGTGAGTCACACTGTCTTGTACTACAAATTCTGTTTTTGCTTACTAGCTAGCTAGATGTTAATAATTAAGTGTATATGGTTTAGGGTAGTTGATTAGTGTTGTGCACATGCCCGCTTAATTAAGACATGCAATGGTTTGGGGTAGTTGATTAGTGTTGTGCACATGCCCACTTAATTAAGACATGCAAACGTGTGCGCATGCAGTTACTGAAGGAAATATGCCCTAGAGGCAATAATAAAGTTATTATTTATTTCCTTATATCATGATAAATGTTTATTATTCATGCTAGAATTGTATTAACCGGAAACATAATACATGTGTGAATACATAGACAAACAGAGTGTCACTAGTATGCCTCTACTTGACTAGCTCGTTAATCAAAGATGGTTATGTTTCCTAACCATGGACAAAGAGTTGTTATTTGATTAACGGGATCACATCATTAGTTGAATGATCTGATTGACATGACCCGTTCCATTAGCTTAGCACCCGATCGTTTAGTATGTTGCTATTGCTTTCTTCATAACTTATACATGTTCCTATGACTATGAGATTATGCAACTCCCGTTTGCCGGAGGAACACTTTGGGTACTACCAAACGTCACAACGTAACTGGGTGATTATAAAGGAGTACTACAGGTGTCTCCAAAGGTAGATGTTGGGTTGGCGTATTTCGAGATTAGGATTTGTCACTCCGATTGTCGGAGAGGTATCTCTGGGCCCTCTCGGTAATGCACATCACATAAGCCTTGCAAGCACTGCAACTAATATGCTAGTTGTGGGATGATGTATTACGGAACGAGTAAAGAGACTTGCCGGTAACGAGATTGAACTAGGTATTGGATACCGACGATCGAATCTCGGGCAAGTAACATACCGATGACAAAGGGAACAACGTATGTTGTTATGCGGTCTGACCGATAAAAGATCTTCGTAGAATATGTAGGAGCCAATATGGGCATCCAGGTCCCGCTATTGGTTATTGACCGGAGACGTGTCTCGGTCATGTCTACATTGTTCTCGAACCGTAGGGTCCGCACGCTTAATGTTACGATGACAGTTATTATGAGTTTATGCATTTTGATGTACCGAAGTTAGTTTGGAGTCCCGGATGTGATCACAGACATGACGAGGAGTCTCGAAATGGTCGAGACATAAAGATTGATATATTGGATGACTATATTCGGACACCGGAAGTGTTCCGGGTGATTTCGGAGAAAACCGGAGAGCCGAAGGGTTATCGGAACCCTACCGGGAGAAGTAATGGGCCTTATGGGCTTTAGTGGAGAGAGAGAAGGGCTGCCAGAGGTGGGCCGCGCGCCACCTCCTCCCTGGTCCGAATTGAACTAGGGGAGGGGGGCGGCGCCCCCCCCCCCCCTTTCCTTCTCCCACTCCACCTCTTTCCCCCTCCTAGTAGGAGTCCTACTCCTACTAGGAGGAGGACTCCTCCTTGGCGCGCCACACCTGGTCGGCCGGCCTCCTCCCCTTGATCCTTTATATACGGGGGCAGGGGCACCCCAAGACACGCAAGTTGATCCACGTGATCGTTCCTTAGCCGTGTGTGGTGCCCCCTGCCACCATATTCCACCTCGATCATATCGTTGTAGTGCTTAGGCAAAGCCCTGCGTCGGTAGAACATCAAGATCGTCATCACGCCGTCATGCTGACGGAACTCCTCCCCGAAGCTTTGCCGGATCGGAGCCCGGGGATCGTCATCGAGCTGTACGTGTGCTAAGAACTCGGAGGTGCCGGAGTAACGGTGCTTGGATCGGTCGGATCGGGAAGAAGACGTACGACTACTTCCTCTACGTTGTGTCAACGCTTCCGTTGTGATCTACAAGGGTACGTAGATCAGACTCTCCCCCTCGTTGCTATGCATCACCATGATCTTGCGTGTGCGTAGGAAAATTTTGAAATTACTACGTTCCCCAACAGTTACCAATGGATCTTGTTAGTCATTAAAGTTGATAAAGAAACAGTTGAAGTACTGGACTCACTCCTTAAGGAAGAAAGTGACTTCGCCATCCTGAAGGGGATAGTCGACAGGTAATTTCAATCATTATTAACTATATCTCGGTCTATTTAATTAGTTCGTCATTTCCTGATATCAACTATTTAATAACCTCTTTATTCATTTTTTGTGCTGGCGGGCAGGGCTTAGGCAAAGTTCATCAAGGTGACTCCAGGCAACTGGAAAAAAGCTGTATTGGTGGCGACCCAAGGTAAGTAATTAAGTAGTACTAGCTAGCTAGCTACCATCTCTTTAATTCTTATTTTAATACCATTAATTAATTATCATGCTTGATTAATCATTATCTGATTAAATTTCATTCTCGTAAAGGCCCTGAAGCAGGCGTCGGGACTGATCTGTGTGCATACTACGTTTGTGAGAATATTCGCATGATGGCATCCGAAAGGAGCAAATCTGATAGACAGGAATGGGTACGTTTGCCAGAACACTATTCACAATATTTACATCGTTATCGATATCTAGTCACACAACTAATACACATGCATATTGATCTCCTTCTTAACAGTTCAAAGAGGTGCGGGAAAAACTCCTACCAACGGTGTGCATACTAGCACTTCAAGAGGAAATAGCGGGTTTTTTGCTCGACCAAGTCATAGATCCCAAAGGAGAATACTATTACCCGCTACCGCCCCATGAACCACTTGTCATCTGAATAATTAATGATGGTTGTGAGACATTGGATGATATATATATATATATATGATCGATTCTACGAGAAAATCTATTTATATATATGCATAACGTGTACAATATGTAGTAACGTAAAATACCAGCAAACAAAAAAGAATTAAATGGAAAACATAAAATTAAAGAAAAAATAAAAAATAAAACCACCCCCCCCCCAAACATTTAGTACCGGTTGGTGTTACCAACCGGTACTAATGGTCTACCCGCACCCGGGCCTGGCTCATGCCACGTGGTGGCACTTTAGCGCCGGTTCGTGCCGAACCGGTACTAAAGGAGGGGGCCTTTAGTCCCCACTTTTTGGTGCCGGTTGTAGAACCGGCACTAAAGGCCCTGACGAACTGGCACTAAAGCGCGATTCTACACTAGTGCCGCCTAACCCTGGAGCGGTTGACCACGAGATCTAGCCCTTTGACTTTCCATGGACGGGCTTTGACCAGTGGACCTCTCCACCCGGTTGTGGTAGGTCAGCCCATAGGAACACTTGGGACCAACATCCCGGTCAAACCCACAACAAGATCCCCTCCGTGTAGACCCGACGTGGCGTTTTCCTCCTCCAGGTGCCGGCGGCGGCGCCGTCCGTGAGGGGGGCCACACCCTGAAGACGCGTGTTGTCTCTTCAGACACGCCACCACACTGTACGGTATGTATGAGGGCCCGGTGCGGCGCTCCGGTGGCATTGCTACCCCTAGGGCCCCCGGCCCGCCTAACCCTGGAGCGGTTGGCCATGAGATCTAGCCCTTTGACTATCCCCGTACGGGCTTTGACCAATAGACCTCTCCACCCAGTTGTGGTAGGTCAGCCCATAGGAACACTTGGGAGCGACATCCCGGCCAAACCCACAGCAAGATCCCCTCCATGTAGACCCGACGCGACCGTTTTCCCCCTCCAGGTGTCGGCACCGGTGCCGTCCGTGAGGGGGGCCACACCCCGGAGAAGCGTGTCGCCTCTTCAGGCATGCCACACACTACCCGATTGTGGTAGGCCAGGCCATACAAACACTTAGGAGCAACGCCCCTCCGTATAGACCCGGTGCGGCTGTTTCCCCACTCCAGGTGCCGGCGGCAGCGCCGTCCATGAGGGAGGCACACCCCGGACATGAGGGGGGGGGGGGGGTTACACTTCGGAGACGCGTGCCGGGCGTTTGCAACCGCCACAACAAATCTGTCGGCATAGCTGTTTTTGATTTTAATAAAGTATAAGGACCTATATATATTCAAAAGAACATGATGACACATTATTAACGTACTTGCAAAAAATACAAACTACATATATATTCATAATATATGGAAAAAAATTCACCAGATCGATAAATAATGTATGTATGTTTATATTTACACATGCTACATGTTAGTTAATCAAATAATAATACATAAAAACATTAAAAATTATATATGAAAACAAAAAAATATAACTATGTCGACGGCAGTACTGCGGCTAGGGGGTAGATGGTCGGCGCGCCGCGGATCGATGACGTGGCAGGTATGCCGACGGCAGCCGTCGGCATATATGCTGGTCGGTGCGCTTCGGATCGATGATGTGGCGTGCGTATCTATGCCGATGGCTGCCCTTCTCTGCCGTCGGCATAGTTTCAACGCCGTTAGCTGTCCATCACGAGAGGGGTCACCGGGCCCATAGCTATGCCGACGGCAGCTGTAGCCGTACGCGTAGCTAGGTCGACAGCGTTTCTGTGCCGATGGGGGCCGTCGGCATTGGTAAGGATAGCCCGACGGCCTGTGTACGCCGACGGCCTAAACCTGGCTGTCAGCATAGCCCGGAGTAGGCCGACGGGGGTCGTCGGCATATCTTCGGCCGTCAGGGTAGGGCCGTGTTTCGGTAGTGGGTGGAGATTAACGATTCTAAAAAGGGGAGCGTTGGATGTACGGTTGTAAAAGGTGACAAGTACTAGCCGATTGCCTCTCAGACCCATAAATATACGTGAAAAAATATAAATCGTGCGCGTCTAGTCTGATGGTTTTCTTACTAGATCGATCAATCAAGTGGCTTGCAACGCCGGTCAAAAAAAAAAGTGGCTTGCTACCCTAACCTCCATTGCGACGACACGTGGAAAAGATTGATGGAGGCGCTGCCGTGCGACATCCTTCTAGAGATCTTCCGCCGGCTGGACGCATCCACCCTCTTTCGATGCGCCGTTGCCTGCAAGCGGTGGCGGTGTGCCATCGTCGCCGACGCGCCATGCCTCCGTCCTCGGCCGGACCGCTTCTGCCCCGACCTGCTCGTTGACATCACCCTGGCCGAGCATGCCGCCGGCGTTGACCTATCCTCTTACGGCAAGATGCTCTCCTCGCGCGACGACCTCGTCCTTCTCGGTGGAAGCCGAGACCTCTGCCTCTACAACCCCATGAACGGGAACCACACCGTCCTCGAAGGCGCCGCCGCCGCCGTCAAGTTCAAGCCTCGCGTCTACGTCCTGCTCACTGGCCACGATCTCCCCCAGCCGAGCACAGCAGAAGAGTTCGCGATACTCGCAGCAAGCTACGACGGGGGCGTGCTGACGCGTCAGGTCTTCTCCTCAAAGGCCGGCGAGTGGGGCCCGGCCATGAGCTCCCCGGAGATCAGGGTGAGTATGCTCAACGGCCACGAAGCTGTCTGCGGCGGTGTCGTCTACTGGCTTGCCTACGCCAACTACGAGATGAAGCAGATCGTCTATGTGGACGTGCGCACTGGACGCACGAGGACGACGGATTTACCGGAGGAATGTTGGACGCTAGACTGGCTGAGTTTCGACTTTCGGGGTCCTCGCACTGACTACCTCTGGCGACGGGCTGCGGCTGTCCGTGGCCATGTCCACGGCCATGTCGATGGGCGAAGACAAGATCCGCATTTGGGAGCTCGATGGCGGCGGCAGAAGCGGCAGTGGTCTGGGCGTCGGTGTCTGGACGGAGCGGCGGATGATTGATCTAGGAAAGCATGTGCCGGGCAACGTGTTCGTGTCGCTATGGAGGTTTTGCCCAAGGAGCGGTTGGCTGCTGGCCGGAGCGGGCCGCCAGGCGCTGCGTGTCCACGTCGAGGGTGCTGGGCCGGTCCAGTGCTTAGCTGACGAGCGTGGGCGTGGCGAGTTCGTCTGCGGCTACGAGATGGATTTCTCTACTCGCATCTCAAATATGAAGCTCTTCTGAGACATGATTTATGTTTTATTTTTTTCACATGAATCATTTCTATATATTGCATGTATTTTTTACTTTATTATTATTTGGTTTTAACAAAGGGTCAGGTTAGAACTAAAACTTCCTGAAGTCACAGTCAGCTGACATTAGTGTGTAACCCAGCTTGTTTAGTGCCCTCTTGCCGTTTCGTTGTTTCGGGCATTCTCTGTCTGGGCGGCGTCAGCCATACACTGGTCGGACACAAGGAGCAATGCTTGTGGCGCGATCAGGATAAATGGTGAATGGTTTGCAGCGTACATCTCTTTTCACGTCACTTTTTCTTGTCTTTTTTTCTTGTTTACTTTTTGGTTGTTTCTTCATAAATGTTTACATTTTTCTATGATGTTTTCGGAAAAAAGTGTTCTCACATTTTAAAAAAATATCTTTGTATTTTAAAAATGTGTGTGGTGCATTCAAAAGAAGTTTAACTTTACAAATGATTGTTATGTATTTTAAAAATATTCAAATTTCTTTCAGAAAAATTTCATTGTGTATTTAAAAAACAACATGTGCTCCCTCCGTTTCTTTTTAGTCCGCATATAAGATTTGGTCAAAGTCAAACTTCATAAACTTTGAGTAACTTTATAGAACAAAATATTAACATTCATAATATGAAATCAATATTACTATATGCATCATGATATTAATTTTCATAGCATGTAGGTTTAGTATTGTAGATGTTGATATTTTTTGATATATATTTGGTCAAACTTTGCATCAATTAACTTTGATCAAATCTTATATGCAGACTAAAAAAAACGGAGGGAGTATTAAAAAATGTTCGCAATGTATTTAGAAAAAGGTCAACTTGCATTTAAAGAAATCGTTATGTATTTAAAAGGGTTCACATAGAAAACAAAAACATAAAATAAGAAAATAATAAGATAACACTAGCTGCACATGATTGAGGTTGGGGGCGACACTTGCAGTGTGCGTATTTATTGCCAGACATGTAACCGGCCCACTACCCAAACAAACATCACTAAATTCCAATTGCGTTGAAGAGATGTCGTTATAGTGGAAGACATGCAACTCCCCGCCCCCACAAAACACCATTAAGTTGCGGTCACATTGAAACATGTAGTTGCAATTGAGGATGACACTTGCAGTTACGTGCCTGATGGCATCCATGCAACCGCCCTTCCCCCCGACAAAACACCACTAAGTTACAATCAAGGGGACACTCGCAGTTGTGTGTCTAGTGGCAGACATGTAACTGCCCCCTTCCCACACAAAAAACACCACGAAGTTACAGTCACATTGAAGATATGAAGTTGCAATTCAGGGGTGACACTTGCAGTTGCGCCTTGTGGCAAACATACAAGTACCCCCTCCCTGACAAACCCCCACTTAGTTGTAGTCGAGGGTGACACTGTTGCAGTCGCGTCGAAGACATGCAGTTGCAGTTGCATGCCTTGTGGCGGACATGCAACTGCCTACTAAAAAAACACCACTAAATTGCAGTCAGGGTGACACTTACGTTGCGTACCTAGTGGCGGACAAGCAAGCCCCCCTCCCATCCCTCCCCCCTCCCCCTCCACGGACAAAACTGTCGGCGTTCTGGGAACGGGGGTCCCCAGACTTGCCTGCCTGCGACCTGCGGCGTGGCTTAAATGGGGGCCCAACATGGCCCATCTTCATCAGCACAAGACTCAAGACCCTCGCGAGGGGGCCAAGCCTCGCGAGGCGGACGACACGGCGCATCCTCAGGCGCAGCCTCCTCAGGCTGGCTCGCAAGGAGACGGAGATATCAAGGCAGGGTACCTCGCGAGGTGCCCATGACGCAAGCCATGACGATCGAGGGTGCCAGGCGGGCGCCAGCGCGCGCAGCGTCCTTCTTTCCTCTTTGGTGCAAAGGGGGCAAGCGCAGCCGCGGAGTACCGAGGCATCAGGCAAAGGTTGCCATTTCGGTGCAACGAGACCAGGACCAAGCGGACTACAAGACGGAGGTCACCATGGAGCCCAGCACGGCGTCACCGCAGAGTCTTTCGCAGGCGAAGACCACCTTTAGTCAGGATAAGTGTACTAGATGTTCCCCTTCGAATTGGCCAATTGTTGGCACCCTTCCCGCTCAATATTTGGGAAGAGGCCCAGGGCCTTCGCCTATAAATAGGGACGGCCACCCACGTAGCAAAGGGTTCGGCATGTGGATCCGGCTAGCAAGCAGAGAGAGTAAGTGAGAGAGAGAGAGTGAAGGTGACTGAACTTCTCCCAGTAGTTCGTCGCCCCAGCCAAGAACAGACCCACGCGAGGCTGTTCTTCCTGGTACTGTTCATCATCACCAGCCCCAGGAGGCAATCCACCCACCACACACTGGAGTAGGGTATTACACCACAATGGTGGCCCGAACCAGTATAAATCTTGTGTCCCTTGTGCAGTTCCTTTAGTAGTTTAGATCTTTGTGAGACGGGGAGGTAGAAGGCCAGATCTCCGCGCGCACCCCAGTGTTCGAACCTTAAGGGTCTGCCGGAACCCGTGAATCCGACATTTGGCGCGCCAGGTAGGGGTGCGCCAGAATCTATCTTCCGCCGCTCCGTTCTCCTCCGACCGTCGCATCCATGTCCGACGCTCGTCGGGCCCGCGCCGAGCGCCGGGCCGCCATCTCTTCTCGCGTCGCCCAGACGGCCCCCGTTGGTGGGCGTCCTCGTCGTTCCCCGTCGCCCGCCGTCAACGCCGCCACCGGCCCAGCGGGGGGCGAGCAGCAAGCGTCGTCTCAGCATCCGTCCGTGCGCCAAGACAGCCGCACCGCTACTCCATCACTCGCACCAGCCGGTTCTTCGTCCCGCGCGCTCCGCGCACCCTTGGAGGCTCGAGTTGCGCTCCTCGCGGCAAACGAGCTCCTGCGCTACCGCCCCGTCGACGACGTCTACGAAGAGTGGCTCGACCGCGTCGCCGAGCTTGTCCGCGCCGCAGGGGGCTCTTCCGCACCATCCGTTCCTCTGCGCCACACTCCGCCCCGCGCGGGCAAGGAAGCTCCAGAGGCGCACCAGCCGCCTCCCCATCAAGAAGATGCCATGGCTCCAAGGCGCTTGGCCCCTGGGCGGAACCCGCTCCGTCAGGCGCCAGCGCAACAAGAACGGAGGTGCCAAGAAGTCCCTCGCCCGCAAGGGGCTGCCAGGGCGCTCCCTGCTCCGGCACGCCGCGACCCTGCTCCAACTCCGGCGCGCCAAGACCCCGCCCTGCTCCTAGCTGCAGCGCGTGGGGACCCTCAAGACCAAGCTCTCCACCAACCGAAGCCTTTCGTGGCCACCGCGGGCTGCCGCGCCTACACCACCGAGCTGCGTAGCGTCGCGTGGCCCGGCAAGTTCAAGCCTGACCTGCCTCCTCGCTACGACGGCACGACTGATCCCGCAGAGTTCCTCCAGCTCTATGAGCTGGGCATCGAGGCTGCCAGCGGGGATGAAAAGGTCATGGCGAACTGGTTCCCCACGACGCTGAAGGAAGGAGCTCGAACCTGGCTCCTGAATCTAGCTCCAGGCACGATCTCCTCCTAGGACCAGATGCGCACCCGCTTCATCACCAACTTCCAAGGTACTCGCGACCGGCCACCCGCCGTGAGCGACATGCGCCGCATCAAGCAACAACCCGGAGAAACCCTGCAAAAGTACATCCAACGCTTTAACAGCGCGCGCCTCAAGATCCCCAAGGTGTCCGAGGAAGCCATTATCTCGGCTTTCTCCGATGGCGTCCGCGACGTCAAGATGAAGGAGGAGCCGGCGATGCACGAAGACCTCTGCACCTCCCTGGAGCTGTTCAACTTGGTGAGCAAGTGCGCCAGGGCTGAGGAGGGACGTCTCTCCCTCCTCGAGCCGCCTGCCGCGGACCCAGAAGAGAAGAAGCCCAAGGCCAAGGACGTGAAGCGCAAGGGGGCTGCCGTACTCGCCGCAGAACCAAACACCAAGCGGGGCAAGGATCTGCCCGAATCCTCCAGGGGCAGCCGGTACTGTGTGTACCACGACCTCCACACCCACAACACCAACGAATGTCAAGAACTCCGCGTCGTGCGAGAGGGAAGGATCGGCCGTCGCCCTGACCGTGCTGACCGGGGCTACGGCCGAGGAGGAGGAAGAAACCCAGGACGCTGGGAAGATCGCGGCCCGCGCCAGGGGTGGCGCGACCAACCTCGCGAGGACTGCTGGCGGGACCTGCCTTGCGAGGATGACTGGAGAGATCAGCCTCGTGAGGATCGCCCTCATGGCAACGCAGGCCTACCTCCGCTGCCGCCTCAGCCAAGGAGGAACGAAGACCGCCATCAAGACGAGGGGGCTGGGGGCTTCCAAGAGCCGCGCGCAATCGCCTGCATCCTGGGCGGAGCTCAAGCCCCAGCCTCTCAACGTATCTTCAAGCAGTTTGCCCGCGAAGTGAATGCAGTTCTCCCCAAGCTCGAAGCAACGCGCCCCCTCAGGTGGTCGGCGTGCGCCATCACGTTCAGCTCGGCAGACCAGCTCAAGTGCGCGGCCACGGCAGGAGTCCTCCCGATGCTTTGCTCCCCAGTCATCAGCAACATGCTGGTCACCAAGACCCTCATCGATGGTGGGGCAGGGCTCAACGTCCTGTCCGTGGAAACATTCACCAACCTCCAAGTGCCCTATGACCAGCTTCAGCCGACCAAGCCTTTCTCCGGAATCACCGACGGTTCCACAGTCCCGATCGGGCAGGTCTGCCTCCCTGTCACCTTCGGGGCTCGCAGCAACTACCGCACCGAGCTCATCGACTTCGATGTCGCCCACATCCGCCTGCCGTACAACGCCATCCTCGGGTACCCAGCGCTGGCTAAGTTCATGGCTGCGACTCACCACGGCTACAACGTCCTCAAGATGCCAGGAAGTGGCGGAGTCATCACGGTACCCAATGCCTCAGAAGCTCCTCCTCGCGCTACTGGTAGCCTCGCGCAAGCTGCGTCACTACTTCCAGGCTCATCCCATCAAAGTCGTCTCATCGTACCCCCTGGAGAGAGTGCTCAGGAGCCCTAACTCAGCCGGAAGGGTCGCCGAGTGGAACATAGAGCTGCAGGCGTTTCAGCTCGAGTTCAGCACAACCAGGGTCATCAAAGGGGCAGCATTGGCGGATTTCGTGGCGGAATGGGCGGAGGCGCCAGGCCTCAGGGACAATGAGGATCGGTCCCTCTCTCCGGGGAGTGAGGCGCCGGCAGGCTGGGTCATGTACTTCGATGGGGCGTTCTCCAGGCACGGCGCGGGGGCTGGTGCGGTGCTGGTATCACCCACTCTGGATAAGCTCTACAATGCCGTACAACTCTGTTTCCAGCAGGGTGAAAAGGTCTCCAACAACATAGCAGAATATGAGGGACTGATAGCCGGGTTGAAGGCCGCAGTAGCCCTGGGAATAAAACGCCTCACCGTCAAGGGCAACTCGCAGCTCCTAGTCAACTTCTCCAACAAGGTGTACGAGCCGAAGGACAAGCATATGGAGGCCTACCTAGCGGAGGTCCGCAAGATGGAAAAGCAGTTCTGGGGGCTGGAACTGCAGCATGTGCCTTGTGGCACCAATCAGGAGGCCGACGATATCGCCAAGCGCGCGTCCAGGCGGTTACCCCAGGAGCCTGGCGTTTTCGAGGAGTGGCTCTTCAAGCCCATAGCTCTGCCGTCACTGTCAAACACGGCTCAGCCCTTGGAGGAGCTCCCCCAGCCACCTGCCTCGGGAGCTCCGACCTGTGGCCCGGCCTCAGGAGCGCGCCTGCTCCTGGCGATGGAACCTCAGGAGGGTTGTTGGATCACAGAGCTCCGGAGCTACCTGGCGCAAGGGACCTTGCCGGAGAGGGAGGAGGAAGCGGAGCGAGTGGCGCGGCAGGCCACGACATACTGCATCAGAGATGGAGAACTCTATCGAAAGCGACCAAACGATGTACTTCTGCGTTGCATCTCCAGGGAACAAGGAAAGGAACTACTGGAGGACATACATGGCGGAGACTGCGGGCACCACTCATCATCACGGACCCTCGTCGGCAAGGCATTCCATAGCGGTTTCTATTGGCCCACCACGCTCAACAACGCAATCGAATTGGTAAAGGCTTGCGAAGCCTGCCAGTTCCACGCCAAGAAGATCCATCAGCCAGCAGGAGGCTTGCAGACTATCCCCCTTTCGTGGCCATTCGCAGTCTGGGGGCTGGACATTTTGGGCCCGTTTCCACGGGCGCCAGGGGGCTATCGCTACCTCTACGTTGCCGTGGACAAATTCACCACGTGGGCTGAAGTGGAGGCTGTCCGTGCCATCCCTGCGGGTTCTGCGGTCAAGTTCATCAAGGGCATCGTAAGCCGGTTCGGGGTGTCGAATCGCATCATCACGGACAACGGTTCGCAGTTCACCAGTAACCTCCTCAAAACATACTGTGCTAACCTTGGAACGCAGATATGCTACGCCTCAGTGGCGCACCCCCGAAGCAACGGCCAGGCCGAGCGAGCCAACGCGGAGGTCCTGAGGGGCCTCAAGACCAGGACGTTCAAGAAGAAGCTGGAGGCCTGTGGCAGAGGATGGTACGACGAGCTGCAGTCCGTGCTATGGTCCATCCGCACCACCGCGACCAAACCAACTAGGGATACCCCATTCTTCCTGGTCTACGGAGCGGAAGTAGTCCTCCCTCACGAGGTCAGACGTCGCTCCGCGCGGGTCCTGGCGTTCGACGAGGCGCAGCAGGACGCCATGCGGGGGATGGACCTCGTGCTGGGGGAGGAACGTCGTGTTGGAAATATGCCCTAGAGGCAATAATAAATTGATTATTATTATATTTCCTTGTTCATGATAATCGTTTATTATCCATGCTAGAATTGTATTGATAGGAAACTCAAATACATGTGTGGATACATAGACAACACCATGTCCCTAGTAAGCCTCTAGTTAACTAGCTCGTTGATCAATAGATGGTTACGGTTTCCTGACCATGGACATTGGATGTCGTTGATAACGGTATCACATCATTAGGAGAATGATGTGATGGACAAGACCCAATCCCAAGCATAGCACTAGATCGTGTAGTTCGTATGCTAAAGCTTTTCTAATGTCAAGTATCATTTCCTTAGACCATGAGATTGTGCAACTCCCGGACACCGTAGGAGTGCTTTGGGTGTGCCAAACGTCACAACGTAACTGGGTGACTATAAAGGTGCACTACGGGTATCTCCGAAAGTGTCTGTTGGGTTGGCACGAATCGAGACTGGGATTTGTCACTCCGTGTGACGGAGAGGTATCTCTGGGCCCACTCGGTAGGACATCATCATAATGTGCACAATGTGATCAAGGAGTTGATCATGGGATGATGTGTTACGGAACGAGTAAAGAGACTTGCCGGTAACGAGATTGAACAAGGTATCGGGATACCGACGATCGAATCTCGGGCAAGTATCATACCGCTAGACAAAGGGAATTGTATACGGGATTGATTAAGTCCTTGACATCGTGGTTCGTCCGATGAGATCATCGTGGAGCATGTGGGAGCCAACATGGGTATCCAGATCCCGCTGTTGGTTATTGACCGGAGAACGTCTCGGTCATGTCTGCATGTCTCCCGAACCCGTAGGGTCTACACACTTAAGGTTTGATGACGCTAGGGTTATAAAGGAAGTTTGTATGTGGTTACTGAATGTTGTTCGGAGTCCCGGATGAGATCCCGGACGTCATGAGGAGTTCCGGAATGGTCCGGAGGTAAAGATTTATATATGGGAAGTCCTGTTTTGGTCACCGGAAAGGTTTCGGGTTTTATCGGTAACGTACCGGGACCACCGGGAGGGTCCTGGGGGTCCACCAAGTGGGGCCACCGGCCCCGGAGGGCTTCATGGGACAAGTGTGGAAGGGGACCAGCCCCAAGTGGGCTGGTGCGCCCCCCCACAAGGGCCCAAGGCGCAAGGGAGAGGAGAAGGGGGCAAACCCTAGGGCAGATGGGCCCTAAGGCCCATCCTGGTGCGCCTCCCTCTCCCCCCCCTTGGCCGCCTCCCTTAGATGGGATCTAGGCTGGCCGCCACCCCTAGGGGTGGAAACCCTAAAGGGGGCGCAGCCCCTCCCCTTCCCCTATATATACTTGGCCTAGGGGCTGCCCAATACACGCGATTTGATCTCTCTCATTGGTGCAGCCCTCCCTCTCTTTCTCCTCATATCCCGCGGTGCTTGGCGAAGCCCTGCAGGATTGCCACGCTCCTCCACTGCCACCACGCCGTTGTGCTGCTGCTGGATGGATTCTTCCTCAACCTCTCCCTCTCTCCTTGCTGGATCAAGGCATGAGAGACGTCACCGGGCTGTACGTGTGTTGAACGCGGAGGTGCCGTCTGTTCGGCGCTAGGATCTCCGGTGATTTGGATCACGATGAGTACGACTCCTTCAACCCCGTTCTCTTGAACGCTTCCGCTTAGCGATCTACAAGGGTATGTAGATGCACTCTCCTTCCCCTCGTTGCTAGTCTCTCCATAGATAGATCTTGGTGACACGTGGGAAAATTTTGAATTTCTGCTACGTTCTCCAACAGTGGCATCATGAGCTAGGTCTATTGTGTAGATTCTATGCACGAGTAGAACACAAAGTAGTTGTGGGCGTTGATATTGTTCAATATGCTTACCGTTACTAGTCCAATCTTGTTTCGACGGCATCGTGGGATGAAGCGGCCCGGACCAACCTTACACGTACGCTTACGTGAGACCGGTTCCACCGACTGACATGCACTAGTTGCATAAGGTGGCTGGCGGGTGTCTATCTCTCCCACTTTAGTCGGAACGGATTCGATGAAAAGGGTCCTTATGAAGGGTAAATAGCAATTGGCATATCACGTTGTGGTTTTGCGTAGGTAAGAAACATTCTTGCTAGAAACCCATAGCAGCCACGTAAAACATGCAAACAACAATTAGAGGACGTCTAACTTGTTTTTGCAGGGTATGCTATGTGATGTGATATGGCCAAAAGGATGTGATGAATGATATATGTGATGTATGAGATTGATCATGTTCTTGTAATAGGAATCCGACTTGCATGTCGATGAGTATGACAACCGGCAGGAGCCATAGGAGTTGTCTTAATTTATTTATGACCTGCGTGTCAACATAAACGTCATGTAATTACTTTACTTTATTGCTAACCGTTAGCTGTAGTAGTAGAAGTAATCGTTGGCGAGACAACTTCATGAAGACACGATGATGGAGATCATGGTGTCATGCCGGTGACAAGATGATCATAGAGCCCCGAAGATGGAGATCAAAAGGAGCAATATGATATTGGCCATATCATGTCACTATTTGATTGTATGTGATGTTTATCATGTTTATACATCTTGTTTACTTAGAACGACGGTAGTAAATAAGATGATCCCTCATTAAAATTTCAAGAAAGTGTTCCCCCTAACTGTGCACCGTTGCGACAGTTCGTTGTTTCGAAGCACCACGTGATGATCGGGTGTGATAGATTCTAACGTTCACATACAACGGGTGTAAGACAGATTTACACACGCGAAACACTTAGGTTGACTTGACGAGCCTAGCATGTGTACAGACATGGCCTCGAAACACAGAAGACCGAAAGGTCGAGCATGAGTCGTATAGAAGATACGATCAACATGAAGATGTTCACCGACGTTGACTAGTCCGTCTCACGTGATGATCGGACACGGCCTAGTTGACTCGGATCATGTAATCACTTAGATGACTAGAGGGATGTCTATCTGAGTGGGAGTTCATAAGATGAACTTGTTTATCCTGAACATAGTCAAAAGGATTTTGCAAATTATGTCATAGCTCGCGCTTCAGTTCTACTGTTTAGTTATGTTCCTAGAGAAAATTTAGTTGAAAGTTGATAGTAGCAATTATGCGGACTAGGTCCGTAAATTGAGGATTGTCCTCATTGCTTCATAGAAGGCTTATGTCCTTAATGCACCGCTTAGTGTGCTGAACCTCGAACGTGGTCTGTGGATGTTGCGAACATCTGACATACACGTTTTGATGACTACATGATAGTTCGGTAATGTTAAATGGTTTAGAATTGAGGCACCGAAGACATTTTTGAAATGTCGCGGAACATATGAGATGTTTCGAGGGCTGAAATTGGGATTTCAGGCTCATGCCCACGTCAAGAGGTATAAGACCTCCGACGATTTTCTTAGCCTGCAAACTAAGGGAGAAAAGCTCAGTCGTTGAGCTTGTGCTCAGATTGTATGAGTACAACAATCACTTGAATCGAGTAGGAGTTAATCTTCCAGATGAGACAGTGATGTTTCTCCAAAGTCATTGCCACCAAGCTGCTAGAGCTTTGTAATGAACTATAACATATCAGGGATAGATGTGATGATCCTTGAGATATTCGCGATGTTTGACACCGCAAAAGTAGAAATCAAGAAGGAGCATCAATTGTTGATGGTTGGTGAAACCACTAGTTTCAAGAAGGGCAAGGGAAAGAAGGGATGCTTCATGAAACGGCAATTCAGCTGCTGCTCTAGTGAAGAAACCCAAGGTTGAACCCAAATCCGAGACTAAGTGCTTCTGTAATAAGGGGAACAGCCACTGGAGCAGAATTACCCTAGATACTTGGTAGATGAGAAGGCTGGCAAGGTCGATAGAAGTATATTAGATATACATTGTGTTGATGTGTACTTTACTAGTACTCCTAGTAGCACCAGGGTATTAGATACCGGTTCGATTGCTAAGTGTTAGTAGCTCGAAATAAAAGCTATGGAATAAACGGAGACTAGCTAAAGGTGAGCTGACGATATGTTGGAAGTGTTTCCAATGTTGATATGATCAAGCATCGCACGCTCCCTCTACCATCGAGATTGGTGTTAAACCTAAATAATTGTTATTTGGTGTTTGTGTTGAGCATAGACATGATTGGATTATGTCTATCGCAATACGGTTATTCATTTAAGGAGAATAATGGTTACTCTGTTTATTTGAATAATACCTTTAATGGTCTTGCACCTAAAATGAATGGTTTATTGAATCTCGATCATAGTGATACACATGTTCATGCCAAAAGATATAGGATAGTAATGATAGTACCACCTACTTGTGGCATTGCCACTTAAGTCATATCGGTATAAAACGCATGAAGAAGCTCCATGTTGATGGATCTTTGGGCTCACTCGTTTTTGAAAAGTTTGAGACATGTGAATCATGTCTATTGGTATATATGCATGAAGAAACTCCATGCAAATGGACCGTTTTGACTCACTTGATTTTGAATCACTTGAGACATGCAAATCATACCACATGGGCAAGATGATTGAAAGCCTCATTTTCAGTAAAATGGAACTAGAAAGCAACTTGTTGGAAGTAATACATTTTGATGTGTGCAGTCCAATGAGTGCTGAGGCATGTAGTGGGTATCGTTATGTTCTTACTTCACAGATGATCTGAGTAGATGTTGAGTATATTTACTTGATGAATCACGAGTCTGAATTATTGAAAGGTTCAAGTAATTTCAGTGTGAAGTTGAAAGATCGTCGTGACAAGAGGATAAAAGATCTATGATATGATCATAGAGATGAATATCTGAATTACGAGTTTGGCACAAAATTAAGACATTGTGGAAATTGTTTCACAACTAATACAGCCTGGAACACCATAGTGTGATGGTGTGTCCGAACATCATAACGGCACCCTATTGGATATGATGCATACCATGATGTCTCTTATCGAATTACCATGATAATTTATGGGTTAGGCGTTAGAGACAACCACATTCACTTTAAATAGGGCACCACGTAATTCCGATGAGATGACACTGTATGAACTATGGTTTAGAGAAACCTAAGCTGTCATTTCTTAAAAGTTTGGGGCTGCGACGCTTATGTGAAAAGTTTCAGTCTGATAAGCTAGAACCCAAAGCGGATAAATGCATCTTCATAGGACACCCAAAGCAGTTGGGTATACCTCCTGTCTCAGATCCGAAAGCAATAAGGGATTGTTTCTAGAATCGGGTCCCTTCTTGAGAAAAAGTTTCTCTCGAAAGAATTGAGTGGGAGGATGGTGGAGACTTGATGAGGTTATTGAACCGTCACTTCAACTAGTGTATAGCAGGGCACAAAGAGTTGTTCCTATGGCACCTACACCAATTAAAGTGGAAGCTTATGATATTAATCATGAAACTTCATATCAAGTCACTACCAAACCTCGTGGGATGACAAGGATGCGTGCTACTTCAGAGTGGTACGTAATCCTGTCTTGGAAGTCATGTTGCTAGACAACAATGAACCTACGAGCTATGGAGAAGCGGTGGTGGGCCTGGATTCCGATAAATGGCTCGAGGCCATAAAATCCGAGAGAGGATCCATGTATGGAAACAAAGTGTAGACTTTGATAGAACAGCTCGATGGTCATGAGGCTGTTGAGTACAAATGGATTTTAAAAGGAAGACGGACAATGATGGTAAATGTCACCATTAAGAAAGCTCGACTTGTCGTTAAGAAGTTTACCGACAAGTTCAAGGAGTTGACTATGGTGAGACTTTCTCACTCGTAGCGATGCTAAGAGTCTGTTGGAATTATGTTAGCGATTACTGCATTATTGATGAAATCTTGCAGATAGGATGTCAAAACATTGTTTCCTCGACGATTTTTCTTGAGGAAAGGTTGTATGTAATACAACCGGAAGGTTTTGTCAATCCTGAAAGATGCTAACAAGTATGCAAAGCTCCAGCAATCCTTCTAAGGAGTGGAGTAAGCATCTCGGAGTTGGAATGTATGCTTTGATGAGATGATCAAAGATTTTGGTGTATACAAAGTTTATGAGAAACTTGTATTTCCAAAGGGTGAGTGGGAGCACTATAGAATTTCTGATGAGTATATGTTGTTGACATATTGTTGATCAGAAGTGACATAGAATTTCTGGAAAGCATATAGGGTTATTTGGAAAGTGTTTTTCAATGGAAAGCCTGGATTAAGCTACTTGAGCATTGAGCATTAAGATCTATAAGGATAGATCAAAATGCTTAATGGAACTTTCAAATGAGCACATACCTTGACAAGATTTTGAAGGAGTTCAAAATGGGTCGGCAAAGAAGGAGTTCTTGGCTGTGTTATAAGGTGTGAACATTGAGTAAGACTCGAAACCTGACCGCGGCAGAATAGAGAGAAAGGACGAAGGTCGTCCCCTATGCTTAAGACATAGGCTCTACAGTATGCTATGATGTGTACCGCACCTGAAGTGTGCCTTGCCATGAGTCAGTCAAGGGGTACAAGAGTGATCCAAGAATGGATCACAGGACAGCGGTCAAAGTTATCCTTAGTAACTAGTGGACTAAGGAATTTTCTCGATTATGGAGGTGGTAAAAGAGTTCGTCGTAAAGGGTTACGCCAATGCAAACTTTGACACTAATCCAGATTATTCTGAGTAGTAAACTGGATTCGTATAGTAGAACAATTATTTGGAATAGCTCCAAATAGAACGTGGTAGCTGCATCTAGGAGATGACATAGAGATTTGCGAAGTACATACGGATCTGAAAGGTTCAGACCCGTTGACTATAACCTCTCTCACAAGCATAACATGATCAAACCCAGAACTCTTTTTGGGTGTTAGTCACATGGGGATGTGACCTTGAGTGTTAATCACATATCGATGTGAACTGGATTATTGACTCTAGTGCAAGTGGGAGACTGTTGGAAATATGCCCTAGAGGCAATAATAAATTGATTATTATTATATTTCCTTGTTCATGATAATCGTTTATTATCCATGCTAGAATTGTATTGATAGGAAACTCAGATACATGTGTGGATACATAGACAACACCATGTCCCTAGTAAGCCTCTAGTTAACTAGCTCGTTGATCAATAGATGGTTACGGTTTCCTGACCATGGACATTGGATGTCGTTGATAACGGGATCACATCATTGGGAGAATGATGTGATGGACAAGACCCAATCCTAAGCATAGCACTAGATCGTGTAGTTCGTATGCTAAAGCTTTTCTAATGTCAAGTATCATTTCCTTAGACCATGAGATTGTGCAACTCCCGGACACCGTAGGAGTGCTTTGGGTGTGCCAAATGTCACAACGTAACTGGGTGACTATAAAGGTGCACTACGGGTATCTCCGAAAGTGTCTGTTGGGTTGGCACGAATCGAGACTGGGATTTGTCACTCCGTGTGACGGAGAGGTATCTCTGGGCCCACTCGGTAGGACATCATCATAATGTGCACAATGTGATCAAGGAGTTGATCATGGGATGATGTGTTACGGAACGAGTAAAGAGACTTGCCGGTAACGAGATTGAACAAGGTATCGGGATACCGACGATCGAATCTCGGGCAAGTATCGTACCGCTAGACAAAGGGAATTGTATACGGGATTGATTAAGTCCTTGACATCGTGGTTCGTCCGATGAGATCATCGTGGAGTATGTGGGAGCCAACATGGGTATCCAGATCCCGCTATTGGTTATTGACCGGAGAACGTCTCGGTCATGTCTGCATGTCTCCCGAACCCGTAGGGTCTACACACTTAAGGTTTGATGACGCTAGGGTTATAAAGGAAGTTTGTATGTGGTTACCGAATGTTGTTCGGAGTCCCAGATGAGATCCCGGACGTCACGAGGAGTTCCGGAATGGTCTGGAGGTAAAGATTTATATATGGGAAGTCCTGTTTTGGTCACCGGAAAGGTTTCGGGTTTTATCGGTAACGTACCGGGACCACCGGGAGGGTCCCGGGGGTCCACCAAGTGGGGCCACCGGCCCCGGAGGGCTTCATGGGCCAAGTGTGGAAGGGGACCAGCCCCAAGTGGGCTGGTGCGCCCCCCCCCCCCCCCCCACAAGGGCCCAAGGCGCAAGGGAGAGGAGAAGGGGGCAAACCCTAGGGCAGATGGGCCCTAAGGCCCATCCTGGTGCGCCTCCCTCTCCCCCTCCCCCTTGGCCGCCTCCCTTAGATGGGATCTAGGCTGGCCGCCACCCCTAGGGGTGGAAACCCTAAAGGGGGTGCAGCCCCTCCCCTTCCCCTATATATACTTGGCCTAGGGGCTGCCCAATACACGCGATTTGATCTCTCTCATTGGTGCAGCCCTCCCTCTCTTTCTCCTCATATCCCGCGGTGCTTGGCGAAGCCCTGCAGGATTGCCACGCTCCTCCACCGCCACCACGCCGTTGTGCTGCTGCTGGATGGAGTCTTCCTCAACCTCTCCCTCTCTCCTTGCTGGATCAAGGCATGAGAGACGTCACCGGGCTGTACGTGTGTTGAACGCGGAGGTGCCGTCTGTTCGGCACTAGGATCTTCGGTGATTTGGATCACGACGAGTACGACTCCTTCAACCCCGTTCTCTTGAACGCTTCCGCTTAGCGATCTACAAGGGTGTGTAGATGCACTCTCCTTCCCCTCGTTGCTAGTCTCTCCATAGATAGATCTTGGTGACACGTAGGAAAATTTTGAATTTCTGCTACGTTCTCCAACACGTCGCCGGGAGGCCGCGCTGCGAGCGGCGAGGTATCAGCAGGCGCTGCGGTGATATCACTGCCGCAACATCTGCCCCAGGACTCTCGAGGTAGGAGACCTCGTGCTTAGGCGGGTTCTCTCCAGGGAGGGGTTGCACAAGCTCTCTCCCATGTGGGAGGGCCCGTTCAAGGTTGTTCATGTTTCCAGGCCCGGCTCCGCGCGCTTGGAGACTCAGGAGGGAGTGCCGGTCCAGAATGCATGGAACATCCAGCACCTCCGGAGGTTCTACCCCTGAAAAGGCCCAGAGCCTATGAAGCAAGGCGAGTGCCTGTGAAGCTATCGCGTTTTGGAAAGGCCCAGAGCCTGTGAAGCAAGGCGAGTGCCTGTGAAGCTATCGCGTTTTGGAAAGGCCCGGAGCCTGTGAAGCAAGGCGAGTGCCTGTGAAGCAATCGCGTTTTGGAAAGGCCCAGAGCCTGTGAAGCAAGGCGAGTGCCTGTGAAGCTATCGCGTTTTGGAAAGGCCCAGAGCCTGTGAAGCAAGGCAAGTGCCTGTGAAGCTATCGCGTTTTGGAAAGGCCCAGAGCCTGTGAAGCAAGGCGAGTGCCTGTGAAGCTATCGCGTTTTGGAAAGGCCTGGAGCCTGTGAAGCAAGGCGAGTGCCTGTGAAGCAATCGCGTTTTGGAAAGGCCCAGAGCCTGTGAAGCAAGGCGAGTGCCTGTGAAGCTATCGCGTTTTGGAAAGGCCCGGAGCCTGTGAAGCTCGCCGCCCCGTGACACTCTCACGTAATAATGAGTGGGGCTGTACACGCCCCGGAGTCTCAGGAGCGCCGGCCTCAGGCCCTGGGGCTCCCTCCCACGCCCAGTGGTAGCACTTAGCTCCGCGCTGGTGAGAAGACGTCGAAGACTAGATTAGGTGCCGGACGCGGCTTTTTCATTTGCTTTCCGCAGTTGACGTGTTTACTTGTATTTGAAGTCTTATTGAAGTTATCGCTGTTGCTGATTTGTGGTTCGTCGATTTTTGCTCCTTGCTTTGGTTTCTCTCGCAAACGACCTCGCGAGGGGTGGTACTCAAACGCCCTCGCGAGCGTTTTTGCTCTAGCCGCTGGAAGGTTTCATGACCCGGGCACGTTACAGGAGCACCCCTCTAGTCTGTGTCCCTCGGGCACCGCGACGCGCACATAGGGCCTAGGTCGGTCGCCCCTGTTGGGGAACGTAGTAATTTCAAAAAAATTCCTACGCACACGCAAGATCATGGTGATGCATAGCAACGAGGGGGAGAGTATTGTCTACGTACCAACGCAGACCGATTGCGGAAGCGATCTCACAACATAGAGGAAGTAGTCGTACGTCTTCTTCCCGATCCGACCGATCCAAGCACCGTTACTCCGGCACCTCCGAGTTCTTAGCACACGTTCAGCTCGATGACGATCCTCGGGCTCCGATCCAGCAAAGCGTCAAAGAAGAGTTCCGTCAGCACAACGGCGTGGTGACGATCTTAATATACTACCGACGCAGGGCTTCGCCTAAGCTCTACAACGATATGACCGAGGTGGAATTTGGTGGCAGGGGGCACCGCACACGGCTAAGGAACGATCAACAATGATCAACTTGTGTGTCTATGGGGTGCCCCTGCCCCTGTATATAAAGGATGGAGGAGGAGGAGGCCGGCCAAACCTATTGGTGCGGCCAGGGTGGGAGTCCTACTAGGACTCCAAGTCCTAGTAGGAGTCCATCAAGAGGGGAGGAAGGGAGACGGAATAGGAGGAGAAGGAGAGGTGGCCGGCCCCCTCTTCCCTAGTCCAATTCGGACCAAAGGGGAGGGGGGGCGCAGCAGCCTTTTCCTCTTCCCACTAAAGCCCATCAAGGCCCATTACTTCTCCCGTAACTACCCGGTACTCCGAAAAATACCCGAATCACTCGGAACCTTTCCGATGTCCGAATATAGTCGTCCAATATATCGATCTTTACGTCTCGACCATTTCGAGACTCCTCGTCATGTCCCCGATCTCATCCGGGACTCCGAACTCCTTCGGTACATCAATACTCATAAACTCATAATATAACTGTCATCGAAACCTTAAGCGTGCGGACCCTACGGTTTGAGAACAATGTAGACATGACCGAGACACGTCTCCGGTCAATAACCAATAGCGGGACCTGGATGCCCATATTGGCTCCTACATATTCTACGAAGATCTTTATCGGTCAGACCGCATAACAACATACATTGTTCCCTTTGTCATCGGTATGTTACTTGCCCGAGATTCGATCGTCGGTATCCAATACCTAGTTCAATTTCGTTACCGGCAAGTCTCTTTACTCGTTCCGTAATACAACATCCCGCAACTAACTCATTAGTTGCAATGCTTGCAAGGCTTTAAGTGATGTGCATTACCGAGAGGGCCCAGAGATACCTCTCCAACAATCGGAGTGACAAATCCTATTCTCGAAATACGCCAACCCAACATCTACCATTGGAGACACCTGTAGTACTCCTTTATAATCACCCAGTTACGTTGTGACGTTTGGTAGTACCCAAAGTGTCCTCCGGTAAACGGGAGTTGCATAATCTCATAGTCATAGGAACATGTATAAGTCATGAAGAAAAGCAATAGCAACATACTAAACGATCGGGTGCTAAGCTAATGGAATGGGTCATGTCAATCAGATCATTCAACTAATGATGTGACCTCGTTAATCAAATAACAACTCTTTGTTCATGGTTAGGAAACATAACCATCTTTGATTAACGAGCTAGTCTAGTAGAGGCGTACTAGTGACACTCTGTTTGTCTATGTATTCACACATGTATTATGTTTCCGGTTAATACAATTCTAGCATGAATAATAAACATTTATCATGATATAAGGAAATAAATAATAACTTTATTATTGCCTCTAGGGCATATTTCCTTCAGTCTCCCACTTGCACTAGAGTCAATAATCTAGTTTCACATCGCCATGTGATTTAGCAGCAATAGTTCACATCACCATGTGATTAACACCCATAGTTCACATCGTTATGTGACCAACACTCAAAGGGTTTACTAGAGTCAGTAATCTAGTTCACATCTCTATGTGATTAATACCCAAAGAGTACTAAGGTGTGATCATGTTTTGCTTGTGAGATAATTTTTAGTCAACGGGTCTGTCACATTCAGATCCGTAAGTATTTTGCAAAATTCTTTGTCTATAATGCTCTGTACGGAGCTACTCTAGCTAATTGCTCCCACTTTCAATATGTATCTAGACCGAGGCTTAGAGTCATCTAGATTAGTGTCAAAACTTGCATCGGCGTAACCCTTTATGACGAACCTTTTTATCACGTCCATAATCGAGAAACATATCCTTATTTCACTAAGGATAATTCTGACCGTTGTCCAGTGATCTACTCCTAGTTCACTATTGTACTCCCTTGCCAAATCAGTGCAGGGTATACAATAGATCTGGTATACAGCATGACATACTTTATAGAACCTATGGCCAAGGCATAGGGAAAGACTTTCATTCTCTTTCTATCTTTTGCCGTGGTCGGGCTTTGAGTCTTACTCAACTTCACACCTTATAATACAGGCAAGAACTCTTTCTTTGACTGCTCTATTTTGAACTACTTCAAAATCTTTGTCAAGGTATGTACTCATTTAAAGAACTTATCAAGCGTCTTGATCTATCTCTATAGATCTTGAAGCTCAATATGTAAGCAGCTTCACCGAAGTCTTTCTTTGAAAAACTCCTTTGAAACACTCCTTTATGCTTTACAGAATAATTCTACATTATTTCCGATCAACAATATGTCATTCACATATACTTATCAGAAATGCTGTAGTGCTCCCACTCACTTTCTTGTAAATACAGGCTTTACCGCAAGTCTGTATAAAACTATATGCTTTGATCAACTCATCAAAGCGTATATTCCAACTCTGAGATGCTTGCACCAGTCCACAGATGGATCACTGGAGCTTGCACATTTTGTTAGCACCTTTTGGATTGACAAAACCTTCTGTTGCATCATATACAACTCTTCTTTAATAAATCCATTAAGGAATGCAGTTTTGTTTATCCATTTGCCAGATTTCATAAAATGCGGCAATTGCTAACATGATTCGGACAGACTTAAGCATAGATATGAGTGAGAAAAACTCATCGTAGTCAACACTTTGAACTTGTCGAAAAACCTTTTTCGACAATTCTAGCTTTGTAGATAGTAACACTACTATCAGCGTCCGTCTTCCTCTTGAAGATCCATTTATTCTCAATTGCTTGCCGATCATCGGGCAAGTCAACCAAAGTCCATACTTTGTTCTCATACATGGATCCCATCTCAGATTTCATGGCCTCAAGCCACTTTGCGGAATCTAGGCTCACCATCGCTTCTTCATAGTTCGTAGGTTCATCATGATCTAGTAGCATGACTTCCAGAACTGGATTACCGTACCACTCTGGTGCGGATCTCACTCTGGATGATCTACGTGGTTCAGTAGTATCTTGCCCTGAAGTTTCATGATCATCATCATTAGCTTCCTCACTAATTGGTATAGGTGTCGCAGAAACAGTTTTCTGTGATGTACTATTTTCCAATAAGGGAGCAGGTACAGTTACCTCGTCAAGTTCTACTTTCCTCCCACTCACTTCTTTCGAGAGAAACTCCTTCTCTAGAAATGATCCATTCTTGGCAACAAATGTCTTGCCTTCGGATCTGTGATAGAAGGTATACCCAATAGTTTCCTTTGGGTATCCTATGAAGACACATTTCTCCGCTTTGGGTTCGAGCTTATCAGGTTGAAGCTTTTTCACATAAGCATCGCAGCCCCAAACTTTAAGAAACGACAACTTTGGTTTCTTGCCAAACCATAGTTCATAAGGCGTCGTCTTAACGGATTTTGATGGTGCCCTATTTAACGTGAATGCAACTGTCTCTAATGCATAACCCCAAAATGATAGCGGTAAATCAGTAAGAGACATCATAGATCGCACCATATCTAGTAAAGTACGATTACGACGTTCGGACACACCATTACGCTGTGGTGTTCCGGGTGGCATGAGTTGCGAAACTATTCCACAATTTTTCAAATGTATACCAAACTCGTAACTCAAATATTCTCCTCCACGATCAGATCGTAGAAACTTTATTTTCTTGTTACGATGATTTTCAACTTCACTCTGAAATTCCTTGAACTTTTCAAATGTTTCAGACTTATGTTTCATTAAGTAGATATACCCATATCTGCTTAAATCATCTGTGAAGGTGAGAAAATAACGATATCCGCCACGAGCCTCAATATTCATCGGACCACATACATCGGTATGTATGATTTCCAATAAATCTGTTGCTCTCTCCATAGTACCGGAGAACGGTGTTTTAGTCATCTTGCCCATGAGGCATGGTTTGCAAGTACCAAGTGATTCATAATCAAGTGGTTCCAAAAGCCCATCAGTATGGAGTTTCTTCATGCGCTTTACACCGATATGACCTAAAACGGTAGTGCCGCAAATAAGTTGCACTATCATTATCAACTCTGTATCTTTTGGCTTCTACATTATGAATATGTGTATCACTACTATCGAGATCCAACGAACTTGTTTCATTGGGTGTATGACCATCGACGGTTTTATTCATGTAAACAGAACAACAATTATTCTCTGACTTTAATGAATAACCATATTGCAATAAACATGATCAAATCATATTCATGCTCAATGCAAACACCAAAATAACACTTATTTAGGTTCAACACTAATCCCGAAATTTATAGGGAGTGTGCGATGATGATCATATCAATCTTGGAACCACTTCCAACACACATCGTCACTTCACCCTTAACTAGTCTCTGTTTATTCTGCAACTCCTGTTTCGAGTTACTACTCTTAGCAACTGAACTAGCATCAAATATTGAGGGGTTGCTATAAACACTAGTAAAGTACACATCAATAACATGTATATCAAATATACTTATGTTCACTTTGCCATCCTTCTTATCCGCCAATCACTTGGGGTAGTTCCGCTTCCAGTGACCAGTCCCTTTGCAGTAGAAGCACTTAGTCTCAGGCTTAGGATCAGACTTGGGCTTCTTCACTCGAGCAGCAACTTGCTTGCCGTTCTTCTTGAAGTTCCCCTTCTTCCCTTTGCCCTTTTCTTGAAACTAGTGGTCTTGTCAACCATCAACACTTGATGTTTTTCTTGATTTCTACCTTCGTTGATTTCAGCATCACGAAGAGCTTGGGAGTTGCTTCCGTTATCCTTTGCATATTATAGTTCATCACGAAGTTCTACTAACTTGGTGATGGTGACTTGAGAATTCTGTCAATCACTATCTTATCTGGAAGATTAACTCCCACTTGATTCAAGCGATTGTAGTACTCAGACAATCTGAGCACATGCTCACTAGTTGAGCGATTCTCCTCCATCTTTTAGCTATAGAACTTGTTGGAGACTTCATATCTCTCAACTCGGGTATTTGCTTGAAATATTAACTTCAACTCCTGGAACATCTCATATGGTCCATGACGTTCAAAACGTCTTTGAAGTCCCGATTCTAAGCCATTAAGCATGGTGCACTTAAACTATCAAGTAGTCATCATATTGAGCTAGCCAAACGTTCATAACGTCTGCATCTGCTCCTGCAATAGGTCTGTCACCTAGCGGTGCATCAAGGACATAATTCTTCTGTGCAGCAATGAGGATAAACCTCAGATCACGGATCCAATCCGCATCATTGCTACTAACATCTTTCAACACAATTTTCTCTAGGAACATATCAAAATAAACACAGGGAAGCAACAACGCGAGCTATTGATCTACAACATAATTTGCAAAATACTACCAGGACTAAGTTCATGATAAATTTAAGTTCAATTTAATCATATTACTTAAGAACTCCCACTTAGATAGACATCCCTCTAATCCTCTAAGTGATCACATGATCCAAATCAACTAAACCATAACCGATCATCACGTGAGATGGAGTAGTTTTCAATGGTGAACATCGTTATGTTGATCATATCTACTATATGATTCACGCTCGACCTTTCGGTCTCCGTGTTCCGAGGCCATATCTGCATATGCTAGGCTCGTCAAGTTTAACCTGAGTATTCTGCGTGTGCAAAACTGGCTTGCACCCGTTGTAGATGGACGTAGAGCTTATCACACCCGATCATCACGTGGTGTCTGGGCACGACGAACTTTGGCAACGGTGCATACTCAGGGAGAACACTTCTTGATAATTTAGTGAGAGATCATCTTATAATGCTACCGTCAATCAAAGCAAGATAAGATGCATAAAAGGATAAACATCACATGCAATCAATATAAGTGATATGATATGGCCATCATCATCTTGTGCTTGTGATCTCCATCTCCGAAGCATCGTCATGATCACCATCGTCACCGGCGCGACACCTTGATCTTCATCGTAGCATCGTTGTCGTCTCGCCAATCTTATGCTTCCACGACTATCACTACCGCTTAGTAATAAAGTAAAGCATTACATCGCGATTGCATTGCATACAATAAAGCGACAACCATATGGCTCCTGCCAGTTGCCGATAACTCGGTTACAAAACATGATCATCTCATACAATAAAATTTAGCATCATGCCTTGACCATATCACATCACAACATGCCCTGCAAAAACAAGTTAGACGTTCTCTACTTTGTTGTTGCAAGTTTTACGTGGCTGCTACGGGCTTAAGTAAGAACTCATCTCACCTACGCATCAAAACCACAACGATAGTTCGTCAAATAGACTCCGTTTTAACCTTCTCAAGGACCGGGCGTAGTCACACTTGGTTCAACTAAAGTTGGACAGACAGTCTTCCGCAAGCCATCTATGTGCAAAGCACGTCGAGGGAACCGGTCTCGCGTAAAAGTACGCGTAAGGTTGGTCCGGATCGTCTCGTCCAACAATACCGCCGAACCAAAGTATGACATGCTGGTAGGCAGTATGACTTGTATCGCCCACAACTCACTTGTGTTCTACTCGTGCAAATAACATCAAACCATAAAACCTAGGCTCGGATGCCACTGTTGGGGAACGTAGTAATTTCAAAAAAAAATCCTACGCACACGCAAGATCATGGTGATGCATAGCAACGAGGGGGAGAGTATTGTCTACGTACCAACGCAGACCGACTGCGGAAGCGATCTCACAACGTAGAGGAAGTAGTCGTACATCTTCTTCCCGATCCGACCGATCCAAGCACCGTTACTCCGGCACCTCCGAGTTCTTAGCACACGTTCAGCTCGATGACGATCCTCGGGCTCCGATCCAGCAAAGCGTCGAAGAAGAGTTCCGTCAGCACAACGGCGTGGTGACGATCTTGATGTACTACCGACGCAGGGCTTCGCCTAAGCTCTACAACGATATGACCGAGGTGGAATTTGGTGGCAGGGGGCACCGCACACGGCTAAGGAACGATCAACAATGATCAACTTGTGTGTCTATGGGGTGCCCCTGCGCCTGTATATAAAGGATGGAGGAGGAGGAGGCCGGCCAAGCCTATTGGTGCGGCCAGGGTGGGAGTCCTACTAGGACTCCAAGTCCTAGTAGGAGTCCATCAAGAGGGGAGGAAGGGAGACGGAATAGGAGGAGAAGGAGAGGTGGCCGGCCCCCTCTTCCCTAGTCCAATTCGGACCAAAGGGGAGGGGGGGCGCAGCAGCCTTTTCCTCTTCCCACTAAAGCCCATCAAGGCCCATTACTTCTCCCGTAACTACCCAGTACTCCGAAAAATACCCGAATCACTCGGAACCTTTCCGATGTCCGAATATAGTCGTCCAATATATCGATCTTTACGTCTCGACCATTTCGAGACTCCTCGTCATGTCCCCGATCTCATCCGGGACTCCGAACTCCTTCGGTACATCAATACTCATAAACTCATAATATAACTGTCATCGAAACCTTAAGCGTGCGGACCCTACGGTTCGAGAACAATGTAGACATGACCGAGACACGTCTCCGGTCAATAACCAATAGCGGGACCTGGATGCCCATATTGGCTCCTACATATTCTACGAAGATCTTTATCGGTCAGACCGCATAACAACATACGTTGTTCCCTTTGTCATCGGTATGTTACTTGCCCGAGATTCGATCGTCGGTATCCAATACCTAGTTCAATTTCGTTACCGGCAAGTCTCTTTACTCGTTCCGTAATACAACATCCCGCAACTAAATCATTAGTTGCAATGCTTGCAAGGCTTTAAGTGATGTGCATTACCGAGAGGGCCCAGAGATACCTCTCCGACAATCGGAGTGACAAATCCTATTCTCGAAATACGCCAACCCAACATCTACCATTGGAGACACCTGTAGTACTCCTTTATAATCACCCAGTTACGTTGTGACGTTTGGTAGTACCCAAAGTGTTCCTCCGGTAAACGGGAGTTGCATAATCTCATAGTCATAGGAACATGTATAAGTCATGAAGAAAAGCAATAGCAACATACTAAACGATCGGGTGCTAAGCTAATGGAATGGGTCATGTCAATCAGATCATTCAACTAATGATGTGACCTCGTTAATCAAATAACAACTCTTTGTTCATGGTTAGGAAACATAACCATCTTTGATTAACGAGCTAGTCTAGTAGAGGCGTACTAGTGACACTCTGTTTGTCTATGTATTCACACATGTATTATGTTTCCGGATAATACAATTCTAGCATGAATAATAAACATTTATCATGATATAAGGAAATAAATAATAACTTTATTATTGCCTCTAGGGCATATTTCCTTCAGCCCCCCCCCTCGGCAGGGGCCAAAAACTACCTACGCACAGGCGTGTGGTTAAGAGGCGCAAAAATAAGATCAAGGTAATGGCTAAAACGGCGATAATTCCCAACACGCCCAAGCGGGGCTCCATGCAGCTGTTTTGTCTTACACAGGAAACAAAAGGAAAAGGAAAGGACGAGCCCGGCGCGGCCATCCTTACACCGGCCCGCGGAGGCGACACGGGCTGCCTCCGGGCCTAAGGCGGACTCCCTCTCGCGCTTCACCAGGGCACGGCGGCGGGCGGACGAACCACCACCTCCCAAGCAAGCTCGACGGCGCGGGGGTGGGCTGCTGCCACCGCTGGAGGAGTCGCTTGAGGAAGAGTTGACGAAGCTTGGGGAGTCGCGGACGCCGCCATCCGCGCGGGCGCTATCTCCTCCATCGCCATCAGAGCGGGGCCCCCGGACGCGGTCGTCGTCCTCAGGGCAACACCCCGCGCGGCGACCATCTTCCCCAAACACCCTCACATAGAGGGTGGCGTCGCCATCGAACCTGAAGTGCAGAGTACACCGGCGCTCCAGGCCACGAGCGCGGGCGAACGCCTGCCAGCCACGAGTTAAGGCCAAGCCCCCGCTGGCGGAGACCTCCAGCGCGACCCATGAGGACCTGCTGCAGCGTCCCTCCGCCTGGAGCCAGAGGCCGCCAGGAGCGCCGGCCGGAAGTTCACCAAGGAGGAAGCGAGGGAGTGGGAGCCGAGCACTGGTCAACTCCGCCGACCAGACCACGAACTCCGACAGCACCTGCACAGTGCGAAAGCACGGCCTGGGGGAGCGCGCAACCCAGGCACGTCCCTCAGCCACGGCGGCTCGCCCGCCGCCGCGCTGGGAGCCGTCCCCATGACCGGCAAACGCTACCGGGGCGGGCACCGGGTGCTTTCGAGGGCGCCCACGACCGCGCTTGGGCGGGGGAGAGGTGGGACCGCCCTGAAGGGCCTTCCCCTTCTCCGCAGCCGAGTACCTCCTCGATGGAGCCATCACACCAAGACGAAGCAAGAACTGGGGGCAGAGGAGAAAGCAAAGAGAGATGGACTGGAAGGGCACGCGCCGTACCGTACTTATAGCCGGCGAAGGCTAACCGCCGGCCTCCACGAGCATAGGTAATCATGACACGATTTGCATGCAGGGACTTGTCCAACTCACGCGATCACCGAGGCGCCATGGGGAAGTGGAGTCGCCCACGTCTAGTCAACCGCCACGCGGCGCCCAAGGCCGCAGGCTGTTAGGGCCCGCGGCGCTTCGCCCTTGCCCTTTCGCCTCTCGGCACGGCCAAGTCCATGCGCGCCTCGGGCCCGGGTGTTGGGGAACGCAGTAATTTCAAAAAATTTCCTACGCACACGCAAGATCATGGTGATGCACAGCAACGAGGGGGAGAGTGTTGTCTACGTACCAACGCAGACCGACTGCGGAAGCGATCTCACAACATAGAGGAAGTAGTCGTACGTCTTCTTCCCGATCCGACCGATCCAAGCACCGTTACTCCGGCACCTCCGAGTTCTTAGCACACGTTCAGCTCGATGACGTTCCTCGGGCTCCGATCTAGCAAAGCGTCGAGGAAGAGTTCCGTAAGCACGACGGCGTGATGACGATCTTGATGTACTACCGACGCAGGGCTTCGCCTAAGCACTACAACGGTACGATCGAGGTGGAATTTGGTGGCAGGGGGCACCGCACACGGCTAAGGAACGATCTCAAGGATCAAGTTGTGTGTCTATGGGGTGCCCCCTGCCCCCGTATATAAAGGCCAGGGGCAAGGGGGTCGGCCGGCTAGGAGGGAGGCGCAGGGAGGAGTCCCACTCCTACCGGGAGTAGGACTCCTTCCCCCAAATCCTATTCCTAGTAGGACTCTTCGGGAGAAAGAGAAGAGAGGGGGGCCGGCCCCTTCTCCTAGTCCTAATAGGACTAGGGAAGGGGGGTTCGGCCGGCTAGCCTGTGGGCTGCCCCTTCTCTCTTTTCCACTAAGGCCCAATAGGCCCATTTGCCTCCCGGGGGGTTCCGGTAACCCTCCCGGTAATCCGGTAAAATCCCGATTTCACCCGGAACACTTCCGGTGCCCAAATATAGGCTTCCAATATATCAATCTTTACGTCTCGACCATTTTGAGACTCCTTGTCATGTCCGTGATCTCATCCGGGACTCCGAACAACCTTCGGTACATCAAAAATGCATAAACTCATAATAACTGTCATCGTAACGTTAAGCGTGCGGGCCCTACGGTTCGAGAACAATGTAGACATGACCGAGACACGTCTCCGGTCAATAACCAATAGCAGGACCTGGATGCCCATATTGGCTCCTACATATTCTACGAAGATCTTTATCGGTCAGACCGCATAACAACATACGTTGTTCCCTTTGTCATCGGTATGTTACTTGCCCGAGATTCGATCGTCGGTATCCAATACCTAGTTCAATCTCGTTACCGGCAAGTCTCTTTACTCGTTCCGTAATACATCATCTCACAACTAACTTATTAGTTGCAGTGCTTGCAAGGCTTATGTGATGTGCATTACCGAGAGGGCCCAGAGATACCTCTCCGACAATCGGAGTGACAAACCCTAATCTCGAAATACGCCAACCCAACATCTACCATCGGAGACACCTGTAGTACTCCTTTATAATCACCCAGTTACGTTGTGACGTTTGGTAGTACCCAAAGTGTTCCTTCGGCAAACGGGAGTTGCATAATCTCATAGTTACAGGAACATGTATAAGTCATGAAGAAAGCAATAGCAACATACTAAACGATCGGGTGCTAAGCTAATGGAATGGGTCATGTCAATCAGATCATTCTACTAATGATGTGACCTCGTTAATCAAATAACAACTCCTTGTTCATGGTTAGGAAACATAACCATCTTTGATTAACGAGCTAGTCAAGTAGAGGCATACTAGTGACACTTTGTTGGTCTATGTATTCACACATGTATTATGTTTCCGGTTAATACAATTCTAGCATGAATAATAAACATTTATCATGATGTAAGGAAATAAATAATAACTTTATTATTGCCTCTAGGGCATATTTCCTTCAGTCTCCCACTTGCACTAGAGTCAATAATCTAGATTACACTGTAATGATTCTAACACCCATGGAGCCTTGGTGCTGATCATGTTTTGCTCGTGGAAGAGGCTTAGTCAACGGGTCTGCAACATTCAGATCCGTATGTATCTTGAAAATCTCTATGTCTCCCACCTGGACTAAATCCCGGATGGAGTTGAAGCGTCTCTTGATGTGTTTGGTTCTTTTGTGAAATCTGGATTCCTTTGCCAAGGCAATTGCACCAGTATTGTCACAGAAGATTTTCATTGGACCCGATGCACTAGGTATGACACCTAGATCGGATATGAACTCCTTCATCCAGACTCCTTTGTTTGCTGCTTCCGAAGCAGCTATGTACTCCGCTTCACATGTAGATCCCGCCACGACGCTTTGTTTAGAACTGCACCAACTGACAGCTCCACCGTTTAAAGTAAACACGTATCCGGTTTGCGATTTAGAATCGTCCGGATCAGTGTCAAAGCTTGCATCAACGTAACCTCTTACGGTGAGCTCTTTGTCACCTCCATATACGAGAAACATATCCTTAGTCCTTTTCAGGTATTTCAGGATGTTCTTGACCGCTGTCCAGTGATCCATTCCAGGATTACTTTGGTACCTCCCTGCTAAACTTATAGCAAGGCACACATCAGGTCTGGTACACAGCATTGCATACATGATAGAGCCTATGGATGAAGCATAGGGAACATCTTTCATTTTCTCTCTATCTTCTGCAGTGGTCGGGCATTGAGTCTTACTCAATTTCACACCTTGTAGCACAGGCAAGAACCCTTTCTTTGCTTGATCCATCTTGAACTTCTTCAAAATTTTGTCAAGGTATGTGCATTGTGAAAGTCCAATTAAGCGTTTTGATCTATCTCTATAGATCTTTATGCCTAATATGTATGCAGCTTCCCCGAGGTCTTTCATCGAAAAACTTTTATTCAAGTATCCCTTTATGCTATCCAGAAATTCTATATCATTTCCAATTAGCAATATGTCATCCACATATAATATCAGAAATGCTACAGAGCTCCCACTCACTTTCTTGTAAATACAGGCTTCTCCAAAAGTCTGTATAAAGCCAAATGCTTTGATCACACTATCAAAGCGTTTATTCCAACTCCGAGATGCTTGCACCAGTCCATAAATGGATCGCTGGAGTTTGCATACTTTGTTAGCTCCTTTTGGATCGACAAAACCTTCTGGTTGTACCATATACAACTCTTCTTCCAGAAATCCATTCAGGAATGCAGTTTTGACATCCATTTGCCATATTTCATAATCATAAAATGCGGCAATTGCTAACATAATTCTGACGGACTTAAGCATCGCTACGGGTGAGAAGGTCTCATCGTAGTCAACCCCTTGAACTTGTCGAAAACCTTTTGCGACAAGTCGAGCTTTATAGACAGTAACATTACCGTCAGCGTCAGTCTTTTTCTTGAAGATCCATTTATTCTCAATTGCTTGCCGATCATCGGGCAAGTCAACCAAAGTCCATACTTTGTTCTCATACATGGATCCCATCTCAGATTTCATGGCCTCAAGCCACTTTGCGGAATCTGGGCTCACCATCGCTTCTTCATAGTTCGTAGGTTCATCATGATCTAGCATCATGACTTCCAGAACTGGATTACCGTACCACTCTGGTGCGGATCTCACTCTGGTTGATCTACGTGGTTCAGTAGTATCTTGATCTGAAGCTTCATGATCATCATCATTAGCTTCCTCACTGATTGGCATAGGTGTCGCAGAAACAGTTTTCTGTGATGTACTATTTTCCAATAAGGGAGCAGGTACAGTTACCTCGTCAAGTTCTACTTTCCTCCCACTCACTTCTTTCGAGAGAAACTCCTTCTCTAGAAATGATCCATTCTTAGCAACGAATGTCTTGCCTTCGGATCTGTGATAGAAGGTATACCCAACAGTTTCCTTTGGGTATCCTATGAAGACACTTTTCTCCGCTTTGGGTTCGAGCTTATCAGGTTGAAGCTTTTTCACATAAGCATCGCAGCCCCAAACTTTAAGAAACGACAACTTTGGTTTCTTGCCAAACCATAGTTCATAAGGCGTCGTCTCAACGGATTTTGATGGTGCCCTATTTAACGTGAATGCGGCCGTCTCTAAAGCATAACCCCAAAACGATAGCGGTAAATCAGTAAGAGACATCATAGATCGCACCATATCTAGTAAAGTACGATTACGACGTTCGGACACACCATTACGCTGTGGTGTTCCGGGTGGCGTGAGTTGCGAAACTATTCCACAATTTTTCAAATGTATACCAAACTCGTAACTCAAATATTCTCCTCCACGATCAGATCGTAGAAATTTTATTTTCTTGTTACGATGATTTTCAACTTCACTCTGAAATTCCTTGAACTTTTCAAATGTTTCAGACTTATGCTTCATTAAGTAGATATACCCATATCTGCTTAAATCATCTGTGAAGGTGAGAAAATAACGATATCCGCCGCGAGCCTCAATATTCATCGGACCACATACATCGGTATGTATGATTTCCAACAAATCCGTTGCTCTCTCCATAGTACCGGAGAACGGCGTTTTAGTCATCTTGCCTATGAGGCACGGTTCGCAAGTACCAAGTGATTCATAATCAAGTGATTCCAAAAGCCCATCAGTATGGAGTTTCTTCATGTGTTTTACACCGATATGACCTAAACGGCAGTGCCACAAATAAGTTGCACTATCATTATTAACTTTGCATCTTTTGGCTTCTACATTATGAATATGTGTATTACTATCTTCGAGATTCAACAAGAATAGACCACTCTTCAAAGGTGCATGACCATAAAAGATATTATTCATATAAATAGAACAACCATTATTCTCTGATTTAAATGAATAACCGTCTCGCATTAAACAAGATCCAGATATAATGTTCATGCTCAACGCTGGCACCAAATAACAATTATTTAGGTCTAGTATTAATCCCGAAGGTAGATGTAGAGGTAGCGTGCCGACCGCGATCACATCGACTTTGGAACCGTTTCCCACGCGCATCGTCACCTCGTCCTTTGCTAGTGTCCGCTTATTCCGTAGTCCCTGTTTCGAGTTGCAAATATTAGCAACAGAACCAGTATCAAATACCCAGGTGCTACTGCGAGCTCTAGTTAGGTACACATCAATAACATGTATATCACATATACCTTTGCTCACTTTGCCATCCTTCTTATCCGCCAAATACTTGGGGCAGTTCCGCTTCCAGTGACCAGTCTGCTTGCAGTAGAAGCACTCAGTTTCAGGCTTAGGTCCAGACTTGGGTTTCTTCTCCTGAGCAGCAACTTGCTTGCTGTTCTTCTTGAAGTTTCCCTTCTTCTTCCCTTTGCCCTTTTTCTTGAAACTAGTGGTTTTGTTAACCATCAACACTTGATGCTCCTTCTTGATTTCTACCTCCGCAGCTTTCAGCATTGCGAAGAGCTCGGGAATAGTCTTGTTCATCCCTTGCATATTATAGTTCATCACGAAGCTCTTGTAGCTTGGTGGCAGCGATTGGAGAATTCTGTCAATGACGCAGTCATCTGGAAGATTAACTCCCATCTGAATCAAGTGATTATTATACCCAGACATCTTGAGTATATGCTCACTGACAGAACTGTTCTCCTCCATCTTACAGCTATAGAACTTATTGGAGACTTCATATCTCTCAATTCGGGCATTTGCTTGAAATATTAACTTCAACTCCTGGAACATCTCATATGCTCCATGACGTTCAAAACGTCGTTGAAGTCCCGATTCTAAGCCGTAAAGCATGGCACACTGAACTATCGAGTAGTCATCAACTTTGCTCTGCCAGACGTTCATAACATCTGGCGTTGCTCCAGCAGCAGGCCTGTCACCCAGCGGTGCTTCCAGGACGTAATTCTTCTGTGCAGCAATGAGGATAATCCTCAGGTTACGGACCCAGTCCGTGTAATTGCTACCATCATCTTTCAACTTTGCTTTCTCAAGGAACGCATTAAAATTCAACGGAACAATAGCACGAGCCATCTATCTACAAGCAACATAAACAAGCAAGATACTATCAGGTACTAAGTTCATGATAAGTTTAAGTTCAGTTAATCAAATTACTTAGGAACTCCCACTTAGATAGACATCCCTCTAATCCTCTAAGTGATCACGTGATCCAAATCAACTAAACCATAACCGATCATCACGTGAGATGGAGTAGTTTTCAATGGTGAACATCGTCATGTTGATCATATCTACTATATGATTCACGTTCGACCTTTCGGTCTCTGTGTTCCGAGGCCATATCTGCATATGCTAGGCTCGTCAAGTTTAACCTGATTATTCTGCGTGTGCAAAACTGGCTTGCACCCGTTGTAGATGGACGTAGAGCTTATCACACCCGATCATCACGTGGTGTCTGGGCACGACGAACTTTGGCAACGGTGCATACTCAGGGAGAACACTTCTTGATAATTTAGTGAGAGATCATCTTATAATGCTACCGTCAATCAAAGCAAGATAAGATGCATAAAAGGATAAACATCACATGCAATCAATATAAGTGATATGATATGGCCATCATCATCTTGTGCTTGTGATCTCCATCTCCGAAGCACCGTCATGATCACCATCGTCACCGGCGTGACACCTTGATCTCCATCGTAGCATCGTTGTCGTCTCGCCAATCTTATGCTTCCACGACTATTACTACCGTTTAGTAATCTAGTAAAGCATTACATCGCGATTGCATTGCATACAATAAAGCGACAACCATATGGCTCCTGCCAGTTGCCGATAACTTAGTTACAAAACATGATCATCTCATACAATAAAATCAGCATCATGCCTTGACCATATCACATCACAACATACCCTGCAAAAACAAGTTAGACGTCCTCTACTTTGTTTGTTGCAAGTTTTACGTGGCTGCTACGGGCTTAAGTAAGAACTCATCTCACCTACGCATCAAAACCACAACGATAGTTCGTCAAATAGACTCCGTTTTAACCTTCTCAAGGACCGGGCGTAGTCACACTTGGTTCAACTAAAGTTGGAGAGGCAGTCTTCCGCAAGCCATCTGTGTGCAAAGCACGTCGAGGGAACCGGTCTCGCGTAAGAGTACGCGTAAGGTTGGTCCGGATCGTCTCACCCAACAATACCGCCGAACCAAAGTATGACATGCTGGTAGGCAGTATGAATTGTATCGCCCACAACTCACTTGTGTTCTACTCGTGCATATAACATCAAACCATAAAACCTTGGCTCGGATGCCACTGTTGGGGAACGCAGTAATTTCAAAAAATTTCCTACGCACACGCAAGATCATGGTGATGCACAGCAACGAGGGGGAGAGTGTTGTCTACGTACCAACGCAGACCGACTGCGGAAGCGATCTCACAACGTAGAGGAAGTAGTCGTACGTCTTCTTCCCGATCCGACCGAACCAAGCACCGTTACTCCGGCACCTCCGAGTTCTTAGCACACGTTCAGCTCGATGATGTTCCTCGGGCTCCGATCCAGCAAAGCGTCGAGGAAGAGTTCCGTCAGCACGAAGGCGTGATGACGATCTTGATGTACTACCGACGCAGGGCTTCGCCTAAGCACTACAACGGTACGATCAAGGTGGAATTTGGTGGCAGGGGGCACCGCACACGGCTAAGGAACGATCTCAAGGATCAAGTTGTGTGTCTATGGGGTGCCCCCTGCCCCCGTATATAAAGGCCAGGGGCAAGGGGGTCGGCCGGCTAGGAGGGAGGCACAGGGAGGAGTCCCACTCCTACCGGGAGTAGGACTCCTTCCCCCAAATCCTATTCCTAGTACGACTCTTCGGGAGAAAGAGAAGAGAGGGGGGCCGGCCCCTTCTCCTAGTCCTAATAGGACTAGGGAAGGGGGGTTCGGCCGGCTAGCCTGTGGGCTGCCCCTTCTCTCTTTTCCACTAAGGCCCAATAGGCCCATTTGCCTCCCGGGGGGTTCCGGTAACCCTCCCGGTAATCCGGTAAAATCCCGATTTCACCCGGAACACTTCCGGTGCCCAAATATAGGCTTCCAATATATCAATCTTTACATCTCGACCATTTCGAGACTCCTCGTCATGTCCGTGATCTCATCCGGGACTCCGAACAACCTTCGGTACATCAAAAATGCATAAACTCATAATAACTGTCATCGTAACGTTAAGCGTGCGGACCCTACGGTTCGAGAACAATGTAGACATGACCGAGACACGTCTCCGGTCAATAACCAATAGCGGGACCTGGATGCCCATATTGGCTCCTACATATTCTACGAAGATCTTTATCGGTCAGACCGCATAACAACATACGTTGTTCCCTTTGTCATCGGTATGTTACTTGCCCGAGATTCGATCGTCGGTATCCAATACCTAGTTCAATCTCGTTACCGGCAAGTCTCTTTACTCGTTCCGTAATACATCATCCCGCAACTAACTCATTAGTTGCAATGCTTGCAAGGCTTAAGTGATGTGCATTACCGAGAGGGCCCAGAGATACCTCTCCGACATTCGGAGTGACAAATCCTAATCTCGAAATACGCCAACCCAACATGTACCTTTGGAGACACCTGTAGAGCTCCTTTATAATCACCCAGTTACGTTGTGACGTTTGGTAGCACACAAAGTGTTCCTCCGGCAAACGGGAGTTGCATAATCTCATAGTCATAGGAACATGTATAAGTCATGAAGAAAGCAATAGCAACATACTAAACGATCGGGTGCTAAGCTAATGGAATGGGTCATGTCAATCAGATCATTCTACTAATGATGTGACCTCGTTAATAAAATAACAACTCCTTGTTCATGGTTAGGAAACATAACCATCTTTGATTAACGAGCTAGTCAAGTAGAGGCATACTAGTGACACTCTGTTGGTCTATGTATTCACACATGTATTATGTTTCCGGTTAATACAATTCTAGCATGAATAATAAACATTTATCATGATGTAAGGAAATAAATAATAACTTTATTATTGCCTCTAGGGCATATTTCCTTCACCGGGGGCTACTGTCGGTGTTCTGGGAACGGGGGTCCCCAGACTTGCCTGCCTGCGGCCTGCGGCGTGGCTTAAATGGGGGCCCAACATGGCCCATCTTCATCAGCACAAGACTCAAGACCCTCGCGAGGGGGCCAAGCCTCGCGAGGCGGACGACACGGCGCATCCTCAGGTGCAGCCTCCTCAGGCTGGCTCGCGAGGAGACGGAGATATCAAGGCAGGGTACCTCGCGAGGTGCCCATGACGCAAGCCATGACGATCGAGGGTGCCAGGCGGGCGCCAGCGCGCGCAGCGTCCTTCTTTCCTCTTTGGTGCAAAGGGGGCAAGCGCAGCCGCGGAGTACCAAGGCATCAGGCAAAGGTTGCCATTTCGGTGCAACGAGACCAGGACCAAGCGGACTATGAGACGGAGGTCACCATGGAGCCCAGCACGGCGTCACCGCAGAGTCTTTCGCAGGCGAAGACCACCTTTAGTCAGGATAAGTGTACTAGATGTTCCCCTTCGAATTGGCCAATTGTTGGCACCCTTCCCGCTCAATATTTGGGAAGAGGCCCAGGGCCTTCGCCTATAAATAGGGACGGCCACCCACGTAGCAAAGGGTTCGGCATGTGGATCCGGCTAGCAAGCAGAGAGAGTAAGTGAGAGAGAGAGAGAGAGAGAGAAGGTGACTGAACTTCTCCCAGTAGTTCGTCGCCCCAGCCAAGAACAGACCCACGCGAGGCTGTTCTTCCTGGTACTGTTCATCATCACCAGCCCCAGGAGGCAATCCACCCATCACACACTGGAGTAGGGTATTACACCACAATGGTGGCCCGAACCAGTATAAATCTTATGTCCCTTGTGCAGTTCCTTTAGTAGTTTAGATCTTTGTGAGACGGGGAGGTAGAAGGCCAGATCTCCGCGCGCACCCCAGTGTTCGAACCTTAAGGGTCTGCCGGAACCCATGAATCCGACAAAAACACCACTAAGTTGCAGTCGTGTTGAAGAGATGCAGTCATGCAGTTGCGTGCCTAGTGACCGACATGCATGATACGTCTCCAACATATCTATATTTTTTTTATTCCACGCTATTATATTATCCATCTTGAATGTTTTATATGCATTATTATGCTATTTTATATCATTTTTGGGACTAACCTATTAACCTAGTGCCAAGTGCTAGTTGTTGTTTTCTCTTTGTTTTTGCCTTTTATAGAAAAGCAATACCAAACGTAGTCCAAACGGAATGAGACTTTTTATCGAATTTTCTTGGACCAGAAGACACCCAGGAACCTTCGGGAGGAGGTCAGAGGGGCCACCAGTTGGCGACAAGCTCGGAGAGGGCGCCCCCCAGGCTTGTGGGCTCCTTGATGCTCCTCTAACCCTAGTCTTTGTTCTATAAATACCCAAATATTTCTCATATACCAGAGGACACACCAAAAGTACGTTTTCGTCGCCGCAAGTTTCTGTCCTCGTGAGATCCCATCTGGAGACCTGTTCCGGTACTCCGCCGGAGGGGGATTCGATCATGGAGGACCTCTACATCAATCTTGTTGCCCTTCCGATGATGTGTGAGTACTTTACCACAAACCTACGGGTCCATGGCTAGTAGCTAGATGGCTTCTCTCTTATACAATGTTCTCCTCGATGTTCTTGGAGATCTATTCGATGTAATCTTCATTTGCGGTGCGTTTGTTGAGATCAGATGAATTGTGGATTTATGATCAGATTATCTATCATATTATTTGAGTCTTCTCTGAACTCTTTTATACATGATTAAGATAGCTTTATTTTTCTCTCCGATCTATTGATTTGGTTTGGCCAGCTAGATTGATTTTTCTTGCCATGGAAGATGTGCTTTGTAATGGGTTCAATCTTGCGGTGCTTATTCCCAGTGACAAAAGGGGACATTACACGTATTTGTATTGTTGTCATTAAAGATAGAAAGGTGAGGTTTGTTCATATTGATTGGATCTATCCATCTACATCATGTCATCTTGCTTAAGGAGTTACTCCATTCTTGTTAACTTAATACATTAGATACATGCTGGATAATGGTCGATGTGTGGAGTAATAGTAGCAGATGCAGGCAGGAGTCGGTATACTTGTCACGGACATGACGCTTATATTCATGATCATTGTCTTAGATATCATCATAATTATGCACTTTTCTATCAATTGCTCAACAGTAATTTGTTTGTCATCACATGCGTTCTTTCAAGAGAGAAGCCTCTAGTGAAAACTATGGCCTCCGGGTCTATCTTTTTATCATGTTATTTTCAGATCTATAAAACCAAAAACTCCAAAATACCTTGCTGCATTTTATTTACCTTTGCTTTATTTTGCACTTTTATTTATCTTGTATACCTATCTCTATCATATTTCATCCTTGCAAGTAACCGTGAAGGGATTGACAACCCCTTTATCGTGTTGGGTGCAAGTATTTATTTGTTTGTGTAGGTGCAATCATTGGTGACTTGTGTGTTCCTCCTACTGGATTGATACCTTAGTTCTCAACTGGGAGAAATACTTATTTCTACTTTGCTGCATCACCCTTTCCTCTAGAAAGGAAAAACCAAAGCAAGCTCAAGAAGTAGCAATGCAATTGGCCCATTCTTCCAACAAAACACCATTAAGTTGCGGCCATGTTGAATACATGCAGTTGCAGTCGAGGGCGACACTTGCATTTGCATGCCTAATTGCGGACATGCAACTACCCCCTCCCCGATAAAACACCACTAAGTTGCAGACAGGTTAAAGGCATGCAGTTGCAGTCAGGGGCGACACTTGCAGTTGTGTACCTAGTGGAGGACATGCAAATCACCTCGATAAAACACCACTAAGTTGTAGTCGCATTAAAGACATGTAACCACAGTCGTGGGTGATACTTACAGGTGCATGCCTAGTGACACACATGCAACTACCCCCTCCCTAACAAAACACCACATAGTTGCAGTCGCGTTGAACGCATGCAACTGTAGTCGAGGGCGATATTTGCGGTTGTGTGCTTATTGGTGGGGGGAAGTTCTGATTCCACTACCATACCACTGTACCTTCTATCCTCACCATTCATCTTTGCATAGAAGTTAATGCAAGCAAACTTCTTTTTCATGTCTCTGACAAAACACCACATAGTTGCAACCGCGTTGAACTTGAAAGTTTATACATCAACACCACACAACTACTATAATGTGCAAAAATGTTTACGGATTTTTGGCCCAACGTAAATTTTAAAAGATGATACAACGTATTCTAAATTTAAAATTGAAAAACTTATGTTTCATTAAAAAATCAAAAACATTTTATACAACGAGTGACACTTGCTTATAGTTGACCTGTAAATATCCACCTACCCCTAGTTGCTCGTTTGTTGTACCCGAGATGACATTACATCAAGCCCATTTCTTGTTTGTTTCACCCATCCGTTATTATACTAGTAGAACTTTCATTGTCGCGAACCAACCTGTGATTGAGATGGTTAGATGTACGGAGATGTTCATAGGGATAGGGTGTGCGTGTATACGTTCATAAGCATAAGTGTATGCGCTGATACTAAAAAAAACTTTCATTGTCTTTCCGAGCGGACGTGGGCAGTTGCCACAGAGTCGCAAGGAGACGGCCGGAGTCCCTTCTGCAGTCACGTCGCTTTGCTGTTTGCCGAAGCGGTGCGTCTCTCCCATATGCATGCATGCATGCATCCATTGGCTAGCGGCTGGACACACACACACGCTCAACGCGCACGTGCACTAGTAAAACTGCTGCCGATCCATGGTGGGAGAGTATCAGGTGATACCACCTTCTAAATGCTCCCATGATACAATTTGAAAAGGTTTAATTTTAAATGTTCAAAAAATTCTGAAAAAAATTGTAGATGTTCGCATCACAGGAATGTGCGGCCCATAAAAATTCCAGGTCCAAATTCTAAATACACATTGAGAAACAAAAAAGATAAATCTGGATGTGAATAGTGACATTTTGACTTTTCTCTTTTTTGACACTATTCATGCTGGATTTGTCTTCTTTGTTTCTCAATGTATATTTGGAATTTGGATCTGAAATTTTCAGGGATTGTACATCCATGTGGCGTGAACATCTACAAATTTTTTCAGAATTTTTTGAAACATTTAAAATTGAATTTTTTTTGAAATGGTATCATGGTATCACCTAAGGGTCTGTCTAGGACACATCTAGATGTGACATAACTATGTCACATCTAACCTGATGTCCACTATGTTTGTGGTCTGTTTTTTTTATCCCAGCTTTTTTTTCGTTCCTTGTTGCTATGTTATTTGTGAGAGATTAGATGTGACATCCTTAGAAAACATCTAGATGTGAATTAGACAAACTCATCACCTAAGAGATGGTATCATGTGATATTTTCCCCCGATGCATGCACTGGAGTTTGATTGGCTAAACTAACCAGCCAATCCATAGACTAGCACTAACACACGTACATGCTCTAGTCATGTGACTTTGCCACACGTACACATATACACTCTAATTTGTGAAGATTAACAGAGGGAGAAAAGAGGGAATTAAAACCCAGATTTTAATCTATTATTTCTAGCAACCATCAGACTAGAACTCTTAATTAAAATCTCACTATAATTTACATTAGCCACATAAAATATTCTTACACCAATTACATTCAGACTGGAAGTATAAGACCATCTGATCTCAATATACTCACCCCCCACAACCCACACACACGCGCGTGCTAGGTGAAACTTCTCGATATTTGTACAAGATGAACCAAATGTCGTGCACAATGGTGGTGGTTGTTGTGTAGTTGGTGCACTTCATCGTGATATAAAATTATCTATTGCATAGCTAGGAACCACATGTAGAATCCTTATGGTTAGGTGCTACTTACTCCCTCTGTCTCAAAATATAAGAACGTTTTTAACATTACACTAGTGTCAAAAACATTCTTATATTATGAGACGGATGGAGTAGTTACAAAAAAGTAGGGGGTCAAAAAAATTTGCGCACACGCAAAAGCATTGCGTGCCGATATAATAGACAGAAGGGAATGTACATAGGTACAGATTGTGGCAGTAGATCACGACCAAGAATACAACCGCTGGGGAGATGGTGATGATCGGGCAGCCAACAACTCCAGCCCAGGACGACCTAAGATTTCGAGCTAACTATCTCCAGATTACGTCCAACTCCTTAGCTCTTGCCATCCTCCATAGTTGGCCCTCATTTGCAATTTTGACGTCGAGCTACTGCTCCAAGCTGTCGTGGCCTTGGTGTGTCTACGTGGGGCAATGCAACGCGTGTGGTGGTCCACCGATCGGCGACGTGAGCACCACATCCGGGGGAGATACGTCAAGTCGTAGCGCGCAAGGGTGGAGGTCTAGATAGTCCTCGAGTATTGGCACCCGGTGGCGATGTTTGCAGAGGCCTCCGGTGGCGATGAGCAGAGTGTGTAGGCTCCATGGTTAGCGAGGCCATGTCACTGCCGCCGGTCGGCTGTCCAGAGGCGGTCTTGGACCACTAACCACACGTTCAATTTCAATGTGGTAGTATGATTACTGATTTCAGTTAGTGTTTAGTGGTCCTCGAATATTGGGATAATGTGATTTATTTGTGTGCACCCCAAAAAAGATGGGAGCGACCTTTGCAAAGAATAGTCCTTAATTAGTGATTTCAATAGAATGACGAAGATTTGAGCGAGCGAGGAGGTAGTGAGCGTGGTGCAACCCATCTAGTAGTACATTGGTAGCCATTGGGCTGCCCCACTTCCAAATTCAAACCGATCTGGCAGGCTAAGACCCCCCCCCCCCCCCCCCCCCCATCGGTGCGCCCTTTGTGCATCTTTTGAGAATTTTGATCATATTTTCTTTAGGTATGTTCTTGCCAAGTTGGCCTAGTGCTATATTCGTTCATGGGTGGGTGTTTCTTGGCCCCAACTCCTTTGCCGAACTCTGTTCTTTGTCGTATGCGTTGCAGGGCTAGACCAAGAGGTTGTTCTGGTTTGGGTTCTCAATGATTTGCTGGTCCTTATGGACCACTAGGAACAAATTTACTATCGAGCAAATCTTCCTAACAGACCGACTGACTGTTGGTTTAAAATGTGTATCTTCTTGCAGCTGTGGAAATTATTGACTAAAGAGATTGATCGGGACGCAACGGAGGTGCTTAATTCCATGGACTGGGCTTCTGCTTTCTTGTTGACTCAACAAGATCCTGCCACCCAAGCTTAATCATCATTGCGTATCTGACGCGGTTGTTGTAGGTTGTTGGCTTGCGCGCCTTTTTCTTTCTTATTGTTGTTGCTGGGCTGTGTGTCGTGAACTTCATCGGGCCGGTGTGCCTTCTTGTTTGCTTATGTGCTTGTTGGCCCAGGTGGGCGGTACTTTGTTATGTTGCTGTTGTGTGTGTGTGCGAGCGGGACATAACTGTGCCCAGCTAGCCGTGCATACGAGGGATGGCCCAGTACCTTTCATCAGGTTGATGTCATGATGACATCATGCATGTTTCTTTAATATTTTGAAATATTTAATTAAACATACCCGATTAAATTTAAAAAATACATATATTTTAAAACTTAAATTTGATTAAAATAATAAACATGTGGTTGTGAAAAATGTTAGCACAGTGTACAAAAATTGTTGTCGTCATTCAAAAAATATGTTTGTGTCGTTAAGAAAAAAATTATTTGTAACACGAAAATGTTCATGTGTTTCAAGAAAATGTACGTGGCATTATTAAAAATGTTAATGATGTATTCCTGATGTATACGATAAATATAAAACAAGTATGAATGAAGTAGACGTTAGACATATATAAAAAAATGTTAATCATGTATTTAAGAAATGTTAAACATGTATAGAAAAAGGTTTCTAGTGTATACGAAAAATGTAAAATATATACATGAAAATATAAACATCAAAACATATATTTGAAAAAAAATTGTTAATTATGTATTTCAAAATGTGAAAGATGCATAAACAATGTTGCTGATGTACACGGAAACTGTACAACATGTATGAAAGAAAGTAGACATTAAAAAAATGTTAATCATGTATTTCATAAAAATTAAGCGTGTATAAAAATGTCCCTAATGCATACGAAAAATATACATTGTGCATGCAAAAATGTAGACACGTGCTGCAAAAAAAAGATGATGAAAACCTAAAAGAAAAAAGAAGAAAGGATTCGGGCTACGGGTGCGCAGCCGTAGCCCATTTGATTGCCGACCAAATGGTGACACTTTCATTAAAAAATTGTGACACTCCCATTTTGTGGACGCATCCACATTATTGACTTGCCATAAAAAAATGCAATAGCCCGCACTTCTCCACGGCTTCTTATTCCGCCTGAATTGACACAAATGACCTGAAGGCGTAACATATTCACAGAACGAACTAAACTATTTCACCTAGCTAACCCTTTTGTATAGCGCCCGACGCCTAGGTGCTATGGCATAGCGCCGTTCTAACTGGCGCTACACTCGGTGGCACGGCCAGGTATACAAAGTGACCTTGTATACAAAAACAGAAGGAGTATAACATGTTTGGGATATTTTAATATGAAGTACTTGCAAAAATGAGTGAACAGTCACGTTAAAACATGTTTTATATATATCCGATTTTGAAAAAAGCTAGAACATCTTATATTTGTGAATGGAGAGAGTATTATAGAAATAGATAAATTTCTCTATAAATTTGGTCAAACTTTGGGACTTTTGACTTCCATGAAAATCATTGTGCACTATATTATATGGGAGAAAGGGAGTATTGAATTAATTTGGTGCAGCTTAAATACTTCAATATTGAAGCCCGCAGAAATAGGATATTAGGTTTCATCCCAACAACATATAATTTAGACTTCAGCTCAAAGCCTAATGTAACTCATCTCTACTCCCCATAAATGCTACTTCCTCCGTCCCAAAATATAAGAGCATTTTTGGTACCACACTAGTGTAAAAAACGATCTTATATTATGGGACGGAGGGAGTATATTGCAGGTCTAAAGAAATGTCGACACTTCCATTTAAAAATTGTGAAGTTGTTTCTATGCTTCATCGGAGCTATGTGTTAAGTTGATGGGGCCATTGCCCCCAACTATAAATGAATTTCTAGAGAATATTTTATTGGAGGGTTTAGATGAGGAACTTTTACCCTTTGACCCTTAAACAGTCATATTCTGTCTTGCCCCCACGATATATTTTGTCTAGCTCCACCATTACTTCTTGGCCTGGTGATCCGAATAAGTAGAAAGGTAATCCTATCGTCAGTTCAAGCCCCCTCTCTTTCTCATCCCTCGACCCATTCCAAGCCATCCCCCTCCCTCTCAGTGGCGGAGACACCGCCCAGCGACCCTGGGCACTTGCACGGGCTCACTGGGGCAGCAACAGCAGCGATCGATAAAAATGTAATGGGCCAAACCTGTTCGGTTTCCTAATTTACCCGGGCAAAAAAACAAGTTGGGCCTTTGTTTCTTACAGTTCACAGCCCAGGCCAAAACAATTGACGTGAGGGAATCAGCATATCGATCTCTCTTGTCTAAAAAAAACAGACCGATCTCCTCTACTCTCTACTCCCTTTCTCTGTTCGTCTCTTAGGGCTGGCGGCTGGCGACTGGCCTTCAGACGGCTAGACGCACGCGGCCGGGGAAGTCTAGTCGTCCCTCATCCCCTCCTTCCTCTCATTCGACTTCAGCAGTTCCTTCGGTAAGAATCCTCCATAGAAATTAGGGCTAGGGATTGAATCAACCAAGACCTCAAGCACAACCTCACAAGAGCAGCAGCGCGACGCTCCTCTATGCTATGATGTTAGTTAAATTGTTAATTACTACTACTACTACATGCCTTCAGAAGAAACAATCTTCATACGAAAGTGTTTGATGATTTTTTTTACATCTGAAAAGTCATTTGGCATTTGGCAATGAACCAATAGACTTAGGGCTAAAATTTAGAGAATGTTTCGTTGGGTATGCTGATGGCTAGAGAAAAATTATATTTGTTGGATGCTGGAAAGTGGAAACTTGTTACTTGTAGCTCATTTTTTATTTACTTATGTAACAATTAACTTCAAGTTTTATCATTAAATTTCAGGGATGAGGTGGTTTTTGGTTAAAAGAGCAAGCACTGAAAATGTGAATGGTGTGTAAACGGAAATAGAAGTCGAGGAACAGACAACACCTCACATTGCCAATGAATTTAATCCAAATGAGATTGAGCATGTACTGCAATAAAGTCTCGGAAAGCGCATTTGCCTTGCGATTTTCTTTACCGCACTATTGGTATGTCCCATGTTACCATATCTATTTTCGCAAGCTTTCTATTTTGAATATATTCACATCTCATAGCTAAATTTATTTGAACTATAAATCCATTTTTTTTCTACAGTGTCTTCTAGGACTTTGGTAACATGGCGAGTTTGCCTCTGCAAGGCTGGTTATGCATCCTTCTTTTGGCAAACATGAACAAGTGGGAGATGATTTTGACTGTGGCGAAAGAACTTGCACATTGACATCTGGTATGGATAGTTTCGTTGGCAACATGGCGAGTTTCCTCTATGCAAGGCTAGTTATATGTCTTCTGTTTGTCAAGTTTAGTTTATTTGGTCTACGAAACTTCATTTTTGTGATACTATTATGTTTATGTTTTCACTTAGTTATTAATGTGGATTTGTGGTTTGGAAGTTTGGTGCTATATTATATGTTGCCTATCCGAATACCCTGTTATTGTTTGCTACATTATACACTTACGCCCAATTTGCCCAGACTCCACAAAAATTCTGGCTCCGCCACTGCTCTCTCTCTCTCTCTCTCTCTCTCTCTCTCTCTCTCTCTAGAAAGAACTAGAAAGAACTAGTTACTAGCATGGGCAGATCCAGTGCAGGGCTTATGGGAGCCATGGCTCCCACAAACATTTTGCAAAACTTTCTTTGTGAATGCTTATAATCTATTTCTTCCGTCCCACAATATAGTCGTATTAGGCCTTTTAAAAGTCAAATGATATAAATTTGACCAAGTTTTCAAAAAAAAGTGAAAAAATAGAATACTAGATCTTTACCGTTAGATTCATCAAAATATATTTTCATATGATGTATATTTGGTACTCCCTCCATTCACGAGTACTCTCTCCGTTTTTTATACAACACCGCTTCATATTTTTATGTCTAACTTTGATAATTAATTTTACCAATAAAATATGAGCTTTCTGCCAGAAAATGTATACCATTGGATGCATAATTCAAACAACTTTCCGTTGGTATATTTTTAATGACATATAGCCCATATTTTTTGACCAAAATTATAAGTCAAAGTCTGACACAAAAAACAAAGTGACCTTGCATACAAAAACGGAGGGAGCATAACATGTTTGAGAAATTTCAATATGGATTACTTACAAACTGAAATGAGCGAACAATCACACTAAAACATGTTTATATACATCTGATTCTGAAAAAAAGTTAGAACATCTTATAGTTGGAGTGGAGGGAGTACCATAGAAATATATAAATTTCTCTATAAATTTGTTCAAACTTTGCGACATTTGACTTCCACCAAAATCATTGTGCACTATATTATATGGGACAAAGGGAGTATTAAATTAATTTGGTGCGGCCTAAATACTTCAGTACCAGAGGCCACGGAAATAGAAGATTAGGTTTCATCCGAACAACATATAATTCAGTCTTCAGCTCAAAGCCTAACACAACCCATCTCTACTCCCCATAAATACTATATTCCACGTCTAAACAAATGTCGACAATTCCATTAAAAAATTTGAGGTTGTTTCTCCGCTTCATCAGAGCTATGTGTTAAGCTGAGGGGGCATTGCCCCAACTATAAAGGAATTTCTGGAGATTTTTTTATTGGAAGGGCTAGATGAGGAAATTTCAGCCGTTGACCGTTAAACAGTCATTTTCTGTCTTGCCCCGAAGACAAAATTGTCTAGCTCCACCACTGCATGCGGGTGGGATGTTGGTCGGTCTCAGCTCGACTAGGTGGGCTTGACCAACGCAACCAGTTAGACGGGTTCGGTTCAGTGCAAATAAACCAGACAAAAAATCAGAAGTAAAATAAACCGTTGGACTGGTATGCAAAGTCAGTATCAAAATGAAGGGGAAATTAAACAGGGTAAAATGTGGCATAAAGTTGCTTAAATGGGTGTAAATTAAGAATTTTCACTAAATGAAGTACTAATATTTGTCACAAAGGTGAAACTTTGGGGTAAAATGGAATTATCTCTTTTTGATGCTGGTATAGGTAAATTCAGTTCTCACTTTCGCTAACCAAACATAATTTGTCCAGTTCGGTTTTATCCCGGTTGACTGGTCAGCGTGAAGAACAATCGAAAACCAGGCACAACTAGCATCTCCCGTGAGTCCCACCCATGCCATTAGTGACGTGAAATCCTAGTTGACGCTTGATTGATCGAACAATCGACAAAACACACAGGGGTCTCGATGGGTAGAGAGGACTGGCCAACCCATCTAAGATGGTTGTTGTTAGTTCCAGTTTTGGGAACCTTCTAGCAGGTTCTTGTGCGGTTTTTTCCAGTATTCGGAACCTTCTCGTTAGACCAGTTTAACTTTTTTGTTTTTCCTGGGTTTTTCCAGATTTCTCTTGGGTTTTTTGTTTCTATTTCTTTTTGTTCTTCTCTTTTTTTTAAAGAAGCTTTCACAAATTTTAAAATATGTGTTAAACCTTCAAAATTTGTTTACATTTCTTGATTTTTTAGATTTCAAAGTTTGTTCACAAGTTCAAAAAATAGTTAAACTTTTAAAATTTGTTTAAATTTTTCAGAAGTTTTTTTGAAGGACAAAAAATGCTCGTATTTTCCAAAAATTGTGCACAATTCTAGGAAAAATATTCACAATTGTAAAAAAGTTTGAAATTTAAAGAATTGTCCGCTTTTGCGAAAAATGTTCTAATGTTTTTAAAGAAAATTGAGTTTTCAGAACATGTTCCCGGTTTAAAAAATGTTCTCAACATTTTTAAAAATGTTTACTTTTTTCAAATTATTTTTCAAGTTTGAAAAAATGTTCACACAGTGAGAAAAATGTTAACTTAAGAAAAATATCCACAACTTTTCTGAAAGACTTCACCTTTTAAAAATATATTTTCCCTAGAAAACCGAATGAAAAAAAAACTACAGTAACCAGGCTGCCACGGTACTCAGGTTGCTACAGTGCGCCTTTGTTTCGCTCCCGGAACAGAATAGAAAGCTGGAAGAGAAACGGTCGCTACAATCGTCACGTCGCTACAGCGCTCCGGTTTTGCTACCATCGTCGCGTCGCTACAGCGTGCTGCCTTCTACAGTGGCCGACCAGGAGGGGGAAGGCCTATGCCAATGATGCAATGAAACCTGACCAAATGATGCAATGATACCAGATCCAACTTGTATTTTTTGCAACAAGACCCTGCGTATATATTATGTGCACCAAGCAGAGTCCCACCAAAGAGCAATATCCATACCCTAAAAAAAAGAGCACAATCCATACCAGATGAGGGCAAAGAAAAACCTTCCTTTTAGAAAGAACTTCTGATCTATTCGTCTTTAGTCATGGCAGTACAATGAACACTAGAAATAACAAAAAACTAGATCATCGATGGCGCGCGTTGCCGTGCCCGTCGATTTTGAATTTTATATTGTAGTGTTAGAATGTTTTCTAAAACATGGAGTTCAAGTTTCTTTTCAAGGTGAGAATGCGGTATGAATGTTCCATCATATTCACTGGGCTTGTTATGGGACTTAATTTTTTGCATTGTCCCATGGACCCCAGCTCAAACCTTATCTCTTCTCTGATTTCTTATCTTTATTTTTAGATGTTATTTATTTACCCCTAGAAAAAAACGATGTTATCTGATTTATTGTGGTGAGGAACCTAATGATGCACAATGGCAGCCATCCAGTTTTTCCAATGGGATGGTAGTGATTTCAACAAATATATGGGTCGGAGGTTAGAAAGGCATTTTTCAAATGCCATTTCATATTAAAGAACATAACGATAATTAGTTTGAAGAACAATGCAATTTTTTTTAAACAGTGTCATTATTTGGGAACATATGTCTGGTAATTTTTGGAATAGAATACAATCAGTTCAAACCGGATATATATGGCGTAGATTTCTCATCCAACAGTTGATGTATCAAAATAGTCGGTGTGCTATCTAGCACCGTGTGTAACATAATGAATCTACAAAACCACTATATCTGAAGGAAATCATTCACCTAATCTACTATCGTTGTTTGATTCAAGCTATAATTAAACAAAATGAAAAACACAAATCTAACTAAGAGCAAATTAGCATAGGCACTTACCCAAGATGGTGTGTTGTTGCATGTGTCTGTTTTCATAATGGTAGCAGAGTCCAGAAGTATATCAAGTGCTCGATGACTGAATTGGAAAGAAGTGTTATGTTTACCAGTGCCATAACTTTTCATCTCAAAACTGTATCAATTCATCATTCCACATGAATGAAAAAACGATGCATCACTTAGGTGAGTAGCAATAGTTCTCAACATGCCTATAGTATTTGCCATGAACAAGCAAACATACAGGTTACATGAGATAGGTTATAAAGAAAGCGGTAATCTGATCAAGTCTATAAATATACTTCAAATATGGATGATCGAAAGGAACGGTTTTAATAAAACATGTCGGCTTATTCATAGACACTGGAGATGAACAATTCCAAAGTTTCCTGATGGACTCTAAAAAGTCAATATCATTTATCATTGACCATTTCTTGCTTTCTTCTGATTTGTTTGCCAGCCAGATTGAATGTATGCTAACTCAGATTTGAGGAGTTATTCTATGGTTGAATAACTATGTATGATCTACAAAAGAAGCAAAAGTTTCTTAAGCTAAAAATCATCATAAAATGCACGATCAAATCAGTTGGATTGAATTTGAGCTAAATCAGATTTGAGGTGCTCTTCTCTGGTTCATTACATATGATTACAATAAGAAGGGCATTTTCTTAAGCGAAAAATCATGTTCAAACACATTATAAAATTGTGGCAGGTTGTGAAATAATCGCTCAAGTAGAACATGCAAGGCAACTTGCTCACAGTGAAGCAACCTAATGTCTTAAATTGGTGAAGCAGTCAACCAAGGTATCAATACAGAAATATGGTCCCAGCTAAAACAATTTATAGTTGCTCTGTAAGATAACATCACCTTCCTTGGTAGTTTATTTGAAAAAAAAATAAGGAGTTCAGAGAAACAAACTTTGACCACAATATGCATAATAAATTAGCAGTGCAAGCATCTTAGATCTTCTTGTATTACACCTTGAGTAGATGGATGCTTTTGCTGCACTTCTGTAGTATATGACTATAGGGTGACAAAAAAATAGTATCACTGCAAGTGCATCAGAAAGACAAACTTGAATTTTGCGAAGCACCATCTTCTTACAAGGATTTTGTGAAGCACTTGATTTAACTAATGCAACTACCTGGTGGCCGAGCTAACAATATCATCATTGTTGATTCCTGTTTGCGCTAAGGACGCCCAGCCGGAAGGAACAGATGAGCAAGAGTTGTGAACCTAGGTTTGTAGAAAAAACAAAGAATAAAGGATTGAAACCAGTCATATTGGGCGACAAAACATGCAGGGGCGGGCCCAGGAATTGAAGACTGTGTATTTAAATTTTGAATTTCTTTTGGGAAACCTATAGCCTTCCTTTTGGCGTGTATAACCGATTATAGTTGTATATTGTACTAGTTCTAAACTATATAAAAGATATTTCATAATGTTTTATATTCATCAAAATTGATCATAACTTGCATTGTTCAACATATAAAAGTAATTGTTCAACATATTGTGGCAAAATCTAATATATAGAGAGAATAGAAAATATAAAAGGATAAGAAACCTTACAAATTACAGGAGTACTATTCTTTAGATAATGTTCACTGTAGCAAAATCAAAATTTATAAACATTCTCACATTACAAATTTAAATGGGAAATTGCAAATTCTCATGTCTAAATAATTCACAATCGACTGCAAACAAGTTCTAATTTCACTATAATTAAATAGGCAGAGAAGTGTTCAAACTAACTTACTTTTGTTTGTATGTACTGTAGTGCATCCTCCTTAACGAGAAGAAAATTCTGCTCCTGCCTGCAGCGATATATTATTCAGTTGGACTAGGAAATAAGAATTGGCATGAGAAGAGAGCTCCCAATTTCAGAAGTGAAGGATTAATATATCCAATTAGCAATTATACCTGAATCTGTGGGTTGTGCCTTTGAAACTGAACCAATGCCTGCTGGCTGCTGCCCGCTGCTGGATCAGAACCAGGGTAAGCGGGGGATGAATTCGTCGCGCCGTCCGGGCCGCCATTTGCACGTCCAATCACCGAGCAGGCGATGGCAACCGCCGTGGCCTCCTGGCGGCTCGCCGCTCGCGTGGGAAGAGAACAAGGCAAATGTGTCGGTTCATCTCCGTCTGACCTGATCGATAGATTTTTTTTTGAGGGCCGATGGTCGACAGATCGATGGTCTGCATGCGTGCGCGCGCTACAGCCACTTGGGCCAATGGGCCAAGTCCCGGAGTCGTGGAGTTTTGGGCTGAAATACTTAACTAGCAAGTTTGACTGTACAGTTTCGTTTTTCCTTATATATACACAGTATATACATTATATATATATCTAGTTTTTTGGCAAAATTAACGGGTATTCAACTGAATACCCTTGAATTGAGGTGGGCCCACCCCTGAAAACATGATGTGTAATCGATAATCACACATGGCCGCCACATCAGGAGAAGCTCTTGGCATGGTGGATCCATATCAACCAGCTAACGCTTCAATTTCCTTCATGAGAAAGTCAAATATTATGTTCCCAACCTTATTCTCGTGAACCCAAGAATCTCTCCCTAATCTCTCCCTAATAATAAAGCACGGACTGACTCCGTGGGTTCACCGTCATAATACGTTTCTTTCCGTGATTTTACGCTTTTAATTTGAATTTAAAACATATATACAAGGTGGTACTAAATTTCCCTCTGTTTACTTTCGTATGTCCGTTTTTACACCTGCGAGCCTTCGTTCGTATGTCGCCCAGGTCTCCACGATGAAACTCGCTGGTCGTAGGTCACTTGGGCCTGAAATTTTATAATAACCACGTCCCGGCAGCTATCCTAGCCCAGCTAATTGGCCGCCAAAACACGGGCCTTCTCTTATGGGCTAAGTGCACACGAGTGGGCTTTTTTATCTTAGATCTTAGAGAAAGAAAAAATACATTACTGTGGAGAATCGAACATGAGATTTCTTCTATTTCTCTGGGCTACGACAACCAACTGAGATAAACATACTACTTGATGAATAATAATACCACCTCGCGATTTGAAGGACACACATACCAGTTAATATGGCGCAGTAATTAACAAACAGACGTGAAAAGAGAAGAGCTAATTAAGCGGACAGGCTAATTAAGCAAATGAATGTGGCTAAATAGATGCGGCTAATTCAAAGGAAGGAAGGATTGTGTGGACTCAGCAGAATATTTGAATGGATGGGATCCTTAATAGGCAAGGAAAAAGGAAGGAAGGAATTATGTGAGGCTAATAATTAAAAGGATTGTGGGCTGAATATTTAACAAGGGTGGAATCCTTACGAAGGATTGTGTGAAGCTAAAATGGAAGGATTTGATTGACGCTTGAATATTTCGACGGCTGAGGTGCACGCAACGTTATTTATGGAGGAAAGAAAATATGAGCCCGGCTAAAATAACGGATCCTTTTTTAATGTTGTATTTGTACGGCTGAAATATTAATGATTTTATTTCTGTAAGATTTTAACGCTTGTCGGTTTGAAATATCAATTAAACTAGGAGCATTACAAGTCCACAAAATTATAAGTTATTAGGCAAGAGAGACTTGCGAAGCTGTGTGATAGAGTATGATGATCAAACTCATATATGTGGGATTAATGACGTTTGTCATGAATAGGTGGGCAAGAGAGACTACCTAAGACAATTGTGATGAAATGAAGAATTAGCGACAACAATGAGTCTCTAGAAATGTACAATTCTTTGTTTCTATGGTTGTAATGATAACCACCGGTTGTATCGACGCGAAAAGCAATTCGTCCTATCAATATCAACAAGCCCAACCATATGGACCATGTGGTAAGCTAGCTGGAAAAAATATTAACAAGCCCAATAATAAAAGCAAATTGCATGCTACTGAGTCAACTAAAGTCAATGAGCACCAGGTATATCCATTATCTTCTTCCATAAGTAATATTAATATGTCAATCAACCGTGTAATCTCATTATTTATGCTTTTTATTAATATTAATTTTATTTATAGAGATAAGTCGGTACGTCTTCTCCTTAAAAGTTTATGACGTATCATCCTTTCTTAATCGAAACACATGTTTTTAGGACCTCTAGAGCTTGCTACCTACTATTTTTGTTTTGTATAATTGTTTGTGTAAAAAATGCCAGCATTTCCACTTTATTATTTTTTGTTTTGTTAATATTGTGTGACAACGGCATGGATCAATGACAACTGGTTCTCACCAGGCACCCAACACATGCCAACACAACCTCTACAACCATCATGTAGTATATTTCAAGCTGGGATCAAAGATAACCAGTTCTATTTTAAATTAGAATATGATGGTGAATTATAGCTCTATTTGGAATCAGCAAATTGTTATTGTGTTGGTCTACGGATTTTGGCGAGCATTAAATTTCACACGAATATCAATTTGTTTTCCCATATAGTTCTAACTAAATTTTAAATACACTTCAATTATGTCTTCCGTTGCAACGCACGGGCATTTGTGCTAGTAATAAACATAATCAACAATACATCGGATTTGTGGTACGCATCCCGATTCTTTCTAAGAAATTCCAGGGAAAACCGGGAGACCAGACCTTAAAATCATCGAAACCATGAAAGATTTGTGGTACATAATAACGTACCTGTACCGAGGCAGCGAAGGATGGAAACAGAGAGGAAACTATCCAATAATCCCCACCGGCGAGGGGCGCACATCATCCGCCGTGAAGAGTGATTACTTCCCATCGATCCCCTCATACAGCGACGAACTCCGCCACCTAGGGCTCACGAAAGGAGAGGGATCGGGAGAGGTCGGGAGAGGTGCACGATGACCGGGGGTCGGCCCCTCTTCAGCCCCTCAACCCGGTCTGCGATGGCTCCTGCGACTTCAGGTACTTGATGCAGGCAATGCAATTGCCGAGATTGGGCTCCTCGCCGGACATGGCTACTGCGGTGGCGTGGACGCGCATTGCAAGGGCGGCGCCGCCGCAAAAGTATGTCTAGGGTAAGGATGGCAATTTTACCCATGGGCATGGATACCCATGGATATCCGACCCGAATGGATAGGGTTTGGATATACTTTTGTGTCCATGGGAGGCGCCCAAACCCGACCCGATTGCTCGTGGGTAGGGCATGGATATAATCTTGTACCCATGGGTATACCCAAACCCGATCCGATAGTATGACTTAATGGGCAAAAAATTGCTATCCCTACCCCACAGTCACGTGTCCCACTGCAATTTTACGCTTTGTTATCTAAAACATGCAAAAGAAATTGCATAATCCCCGCTGTAACTTTTATTAGTTGACATTTAATCCCCTCAGTAACATACTCCAACGACCAACGCCCCTTCCCTTATTTTTATCTCCTTGTTAAATGAATTGTCATTCTCATCTATTAGAAAATAATAAATGATCTTAAGTTGTTAGTGGACGTTGATTTACCATAAGTTGATGTTTACCACAATTGAGGCCTAGCCTGCCACGAGGTGAATACTGGAAGAGCTTATGTTAACATTGTGTTATGTCTTATTTATATGTCTCGAGGGGACCCAATGGATATCCAATGGGTATGGATATTCATCGGGTTTGGACATGGACACAATTTTTCACCCATGGATTTTTTTCATGGACGGACAAAGACTGTCTTCATGGATATGGATATGGATTTGATATTGTTCAACCCGATCCAAACCCGACCCATTGCCATCCTTAGTCTAGGGTCTTACCCCAAAGATCGCGAGAAAAAAGATGAAACGGAGGGGATGCGAATGGCGATGGAGATTGGAGAGGCAATGCGTCGATTTCCTTTTTCTTCCAGGTCGCGATGGAGAGGAGAGGTCGGGAGGGGAGCGAGCAGTTTCTCCTTCTTTTTTTCCGCGGCGAGTGGCTGAGGTATCTTTTTCCGAGGGCACGAGGCTAAATGGGCTGCGTAGATGGCCCAGTTAACCAGAAACCTTCGATTTTTCTACCGGAGTAGCGGTTTAACGGACAGCCGGCCCAAGACTTATAGCTTCGACTCAAACGAGGACTCGACGGTAGATGACGATCAGAAAACACGATCAAACGGCCGAGGAGAATGGAGGCGTGAGAGGCCAGCAAAGTGGCTCGGTTTTACTGTCCTAAAAATATATCCCGATCCGTAGACCACCTACCGATGACTACAAGCAGTGAAGAGAGCCTATGGTGCGCCGTGGTCATCGCCCTCCTCGTCGGCGTCGGACAAAATTGTTGTAGTATATAGTCGAAAAGTCATCATGTTAAGGCCCCATATGACTAGTGCACCAGAATAACAACCTTCGTTGATGAAGAGAAGTGTGGATCGAAAGGATCAAACCTGAAGACACACGACACAGACAAACGAAGATTAGATCCGAAAAGATCTAACAAAGATAGATCCACTAGAGATAGACCTCCACACGCCATCTGACGTTGCTAGGCGCACCACCAGGACGGGGGCTAGCCGGGGAGAACTGTGTTCCATCTTCAGGGAGTCGCCGTCGTCTCGCCTTCTTGAGCAGAACACAAACTCTCACAAAACTCAAAGAAATATATAAAAAACGGAGCCCTCCCACTGACAAGGGCAGTGATCCACCGCCCCCATCGCCCTAAGGACACAGGAGATGAGGCAGGTCGGCGCCACCGACAGGAGGTAGAAACCCTAGTCGCTTGTTCGCTAGGATAGATGAAGGCAAAGAAAAACCCTTACAAAATACTAAGGGCATCTCCAATGCTGACCATCAAATTGGACACATATCCTTCCGTGGACCGGTGGGGGCTAGCCTGTGCACAGTGATGCAGGAGCCGATGATCCGACCTCATTCCCTAAAAGTACGGTCAGGTCCGGCCAATTTAAAATTCAAATGTATAGGGTCCGATCACATAGTGCTCGATCACATCCAAAAAGAGGCAAGTATGCAGAGATTTTACATGTTCGATCACAGAAGAATATTAGTCTGGCAGTCCGTCTCTCTCTCTCTCTCTCTTGCCAGCTCCTTCTCACCATCCACCTCCTTCTCGGCTGCCTCCAGGTCGGCCTCCATGCGCTTCAACATCCTAACATGGACGCTTGCACGATCATCATTGCATCGCCATCCAACTCCTCAATCTTCAAGCTCAACATCTTTGTGACCTCCAAAGAGACCGTGATCTTAACATTCTTCTCTGTTAAAAACAAGCATAATAAAGTGATGTAAGTGGGCCAGGCTAAGTTAAATAATATATTCTTGCTAAGTTGGAGGAGAGAAAAAAGGAAAGAAGATAAGCGGGTTGTAGATTAATAGCCGGCTACAATACGCGCTTCTAAAAACTTTGTGAGAGTGTAAAGTGAGGCATAGTAGTAGATATTTATAGCTACTATTGTAAGTGATGACTAAAAGATTGACTATAGATGACATGGCAACAACATATAGCTAGTAGGCAGCTATATTATTAACCATGCTCTTACGACTCTCCCAATGCAAGTTTCTTAACAAGATTTTATAGGTTTTGCTGATGTGGCATATTAGTTAATGAAGATAGAGATAGAGAGAGAGAGAGGATGTAACTTAGCTAAAATACAACCCTTGCACATGGTCATAGGCAAAAAAAAAACTGCTAGCTCAATCACTTGTATGCATGCGCCCTTGAAATCATTAAATTTAGATACAACCCTTAAAACAATCTCCTTGGGCTAGTTGTCTCTTAAGTTGTATATCTTCTATGATAACGTGCTAAGAGATGGTGCATTGAGAGAGGCCTGATAGTACCTGCAATTATCTTGCATGCTATTGATCACATGATTGTCTTAAATACATGGTTTTGTTCACTATGTTATATACTGCGCGACACAAAGAAAATCTAGTTACCCATCCGTCCAAAGTTCAAACACTAACGCCCGCGCTTAAGGTACATGCAAGCATGGTCATGCACATGTAGGAACTTGAACACCTCCCGAAAAAACGAGGAAAACTAAAAGTTACACAATGAATTCGTGGGCTAAGGGGCGCATGCACACACCGAGCTAAGAACTGCTATGTATGTGTCATGTCCATAGCCAAAGAGACATTTTTACAACCAGGCAGCTTTGTGTGAGAGAATTTGCAGCAATGGATAGTCCGACTGGTGCATGAATGTCCAACAAATGGATTGTCAAGGTAGACCTAGAACCGCAACATACATGTGGAAAATCTGGATTGGGTCGGTGTGGCCAATGTTTTACTGACATCTCTCACACCCATCTCTATAATCTACACTTTTGCACAACTCTTGGTGAGGTCACACTGGTAGAAAAAAGCCCTTTAGTCCCGGTTCGCAACAGCCTTTAGTCCCGGCTGTGCAACCGGGACTAAATAAGCGCGACTAAAGACCCCCCCCCCTTTAGCCGCGGCTCTTACGGACCGCGACAAAAGCCTTTAGTCCCGGTTCTTGTGGCTGACCGGGACCAAAGGCCCGCCACGTGGGCGCCCGTGGTCCGTCGGGGCCGAAGACCTTTAGTCCCGGCTCTCGTGGCCAACCGGGACTAAAGGCCTCCTCCGCAGGTTTAGGGTTTTAGCCCCCCTAAACCTGGTTTCTTTTTAATTTGTAGTGTTTTATTTGTTTTATATTTTATTTTGTGTTTTATTTTATTTTGGATGAAGTTTCAGTACACATATTCTACGCTTCTATATACATGCATATGAAATTTCAAACAAGAAGAATTCAAGAGGAATATATAATATATATTCAATCTCGGGTGACCATATACAACTTCGAACAAGTTTCCATACACAATTAGGATGGATGATCATATACAACTTCGAACAAGTTTCAACCTCGGGTATGCATATAAATTTCTTCGTCCTCGGTATAGTGTTGTCCTTTAGGATTGATGACTTCCCTCATGAAAAATCCTGCTAATTCTTCTTGAATTGGTCGGAAGCGAGCTTCTGGACTAAGCCTCCTCCGCAAGTTATCCGTCGCGTTCCGCACGCTAGCTGATGCCTTCCGCTCAGTGGTTTGTCTCCGGATGTTCTCACAAACATAGTATCCACATAGATCGGTCCCCGATGGCTGCTGATCCACATTAACTAACTTTCTGAAATCTAGCTCATGTTTGAATTCACCGACAGTTTCTTCTGAGAACCGTCTCCAAACCCTACAGGGCAAAGAAAATTAAATGAATAAGGGATTTATTAGTTAGTTGATATTAGGAAATGAAGAGACCGATCGATATAGAGCTCAAATGATTGAAAATAATTACTTTTGCAGCATTTTTCTCATGTCGGCCCAACGCTTTGGATCCGAATCCTTAGAGTCCATGATTAGAACTGTGGAGGTGTGAAGTTCAATATTTAGCAGAATCCAGTGGAACCTGCGGACACGTTACATGCACAGTCATGCATAACTCATCGATTAGACATACCATGCATGGAGTAAACAAAATAGAATGGGCACAAGAGAGAAACACTCACCCAAAATGGTAAGGAAATAGAATATGACTTTTGAGTTGATGCTTTTTAAGAAACTTGTACAGGTCTTTCTCCATGTCTTTGGGGTGATGTTCTAACACATGTCCATTAACGATATGTGGGTCAATGAACCCAACATCATGGATGTTTCTTATTTTGCATTCCCAAATCTTCAATCTGCATAATAGCGTACGCAACAATATAGTTAGGACAATATATATATATATATATATATAGTGCAGGCAATGAAGAACGAGATGAGGTAGAAATAAATCACTTACAGAACGTAGCAACTCAGCATAGATTTGTCGAGGGCGCGCAGATTGAACAGCTGGAATAATTCACTCATATGAACTTCTACAGAGTACCGTTTGATGTGATGCTCATGTGTAACATCCGCATAAACATATTCTTTGTCGGCCCATGTTATGAATTGCTTGTACCAACGTAGCAGATTTCGCATTTGTGTTGGTAGACTATTTTCCTTCTCAGGCTCGACGAGAGGCCCCTTCCGCACATATTGTAATGTTATCTCACCTGCAGGCGCATCCTCAAGGTCTAAGAAGGCACGAACAGTCAAACCCATCTCGGACGCTTGTTTCATGGCAGCCGCTACAGTCAATCCAAGTGCTGCCGCAGCTGCTATGATCTCGGGGTCCTCTTCCGGACCGGCTTTCACTATGAGCGGGGGGATCGATTGCTTCTTCTGCATCCCGAGCTGGTCAACTTGTTTCCCGCTTTTTTTACTTTCTTCCTCCTTCAATATTTTTGCTTGCCTACGAATTTCATGTCCATAGTCGTCAGGCATATTCAGCTCGGCTTGGGACGGTGTCGTCAAAAAATCCTTAGCCCACTTCTTTTGCTTCTCAGTGAATACTTGCTTGGGCTCAGGCACTTTTTTCGCCTTCATATCCGCCTTCCATTTCTCATAATCAGTAGACGCGGCCAATGTGAGGTCAGCTTCACTAAGTTCCCCAGGCCTTGGGAGGAGAGGCTTCAGCGATGGCTCCGGTACCCTTGTGGTCTTAGGTACATAAGGGTCCGGGTTAATAGTCCAGGAGCAGGTTTCCTTGCTGTCCGCCTGCTTCTGCTTCTTTGCCGGAGGTGGATTGGGGGGCGTCGTACCCGCCGAAGGAGGATTGGGGGGCGTCGTACCCGCCGGAGGTTGTGGATCGGGGGACGGCGTCGAATGGCGTGAAGGAGGTGTAGGTGAACCACCACGACCACCACCACCGCCACCACCGCCACCACCACCACCACCATCGGAGGGGGGTGGACTTGCTAGCCTTGGCGCCTCGTCTGGAAACACTATGTACTTCTTTTTCCATAGAATGAACTGGCGCTTGACATCTCCAAGTCTGCTATCCCCTTCGGGTGTAGGTTTGTCAATCTCCAGGTCCTCAAACCCTTGGACTATGTCTTCCACCGTGACACAAGCATAGCCATATGGAATGGGGTTGTTGTGGTGGAGTGCTCCAGGTTTACAGGGTAAAGCACTGCCGCTAGCTACCTTCGTGGAAATGTTCCCCACGGGATAATGCAGATCACAGTCTTTCATCTTCTTTACATCATCCACGGGGTAGTGAGGCTCCGGTGCACGAATCTCGATCATCGGTGCACTAGCACCAGGCGGGGCATCCGTGGAAGCCACGCTGCTTCTCCGCTGCTGGCTTCCGCAATCCGCTTCATGATCTTCATGCGGCCCTGCAGCCGATTTTTCTTTCAACAGTTCATGCACGCTCTGCTTCAACTCATGGAGTTCCGATGCAAACTTCGTCATAAGATCTGCATCCCGGTCCGTCTTTCTCTTACGGCTTCTGTAACCGTACGGGTCATTGTCTTGGGAAAACCCTACTTTCCACGAAACTTTGCCTTTGCCTCGTACACGTCCTCCGTGTTCATCATTCCCGAGGGCTAAAGTCAGTGCGTCTTTCTCTCTGTTGAACTTGATCAAGCCCGCTTGAGCTTGGGTCATTGCGTCAATAAGGGCTTGGGTCGGAGCAAAGCGTCGATGCCGGTGAACACACACCCCTGTCTCCGGGTCTAGCGATCCCCCATGCCCGTACCACCAGCTTTTGGCCCTTGGGTCCCATCCCTCTGTACCTAGAGGGATTCCTCGCACCCTCAGGTCCTCCTCCATCTTCTGCCACCTAGGGTCCGCAAGGCGGTATCCTCCTGGCCCCATAATATGATGGTACTTTTTCTTAGCCGCATTATCCTTATTTTTTCGATATTTCCTTGAAATGGTCCGATTGCTTTTGCCTCACAAATTCTGGCCAATCATCTTTCAGTTTCTCATATTGTCCATTGAAATCCGGAGTCTTGCCCTTGTTGACATAGTCACGGGTTAAATTTTTCTTGAAGTTCCGGAATGCATCGGCCATCTTCTGAAGAGCGAACTCTTTAACTAGCCTCCTCCTCTGACGTCCACCCGGAACCTCGTTACCGAATTCATCGACTTTGTTGTATTCCGGAGGTAGAATGAAATGTTCCATAAGCTTTCTCCAGCAATCCTTTTTCGTTCTCTTGTCGACAAAACTGAAACCAAGACGTGCCTTCTTTGGCTCTTTCCATTCCTGGACGGTGATCGGGACGTTGTCTCTAACAACGACTCCGCATTGGTTGACAAACTTTGAGGTGTGCTGTAGGGGCTTGCCGGTTTCACTGACAGACTCAATGGCATATGTTTCTCCTGTTTTCATCGCCTTGGATTTGCCACGCTGCTTTGTCGTACTCGATCCGGAGGGCTAAAAAAAGAAAGAGAGTCGCGCGCGTTAATACATATGTATTCACATTTCAGTAAGTTTGTATCACGAGAGGCTCTCAATGTATATATATACCTCGCCGGAGGTGGTTGCTTCTTGCAATTGGAGATCGTCGGTTGTTGACGGTTGACCTCCGTCGACAATGTCCGTTCCTTCACCTTCTCGATCATCGTCACCGTCAAGGTTCATATAAGAAGAGACTACATCCTCTTGTTGCTCATATTCTGAGCCCGGCACATAAGGAATCTCGTTGTTGATGATGTCCATTAAATAACGTTCAGCCTCCGGATCCCTAAGCGGCTCGGTTCTGTCGTCCGCCATATGTCACTCCTGCATGTAGTAAAAATTCTTTAAGTATAAAGGAATTAAAAAATAAGATTAAGGGGACATAGAGGAGGAGGAATTAAAAAATAAGATTCTTTAAGTAAAAATTCTTTTTTTCTTCTTCTTCCTTTCTTCTTCCTCTTTCTTCTTCTTCCTTTCTTCTTCTTCCTTTTTCCTTTCTTCTTCTTTCTTTCTTCTTCTTCCTTTCTTCTTCTTCCTTTCTTCTTTCTTTCTTCTTCTTCCTTTCTTCTTTTTTCTTTCTTTCTTCTTCTTTCTTTCTTCTTCTTCCTTTCTTCTTCTTCCTTTTTCCTTTCTTCTTCTTTCTTTCTTCTTCTTCCTTTCTTCTTCTTCCTTTCTTCTTTCTTTCTTCTTCTTCCTTTCTTCTTCTTCCTTTCTTCTTTCTTTCTTCTTCTTCCTTTTTCTTTTTTCTTTCTTTCTTCTTCTTTCTTTCTTCTTCTTCCTTTCTTCTTCTTTCCTTTTCCTTTTTACTTTCTTTCTTCTTCTTCCTTTCTTCTTCCTTTCTTCTTCTTTTTTTCTTCTTCCTTTTTCTTTCTTCTTTCTTTTGGTTTTCATTTGGTTTTTATTTGGTTTTCATTTTTGTCTTCTTCCTTTTTCTTTCTTGTTTTTTCTTCTTCCTTTTTTTCTTCTTTCTTTTCTTCTTCCTCCTTTTTATTGTTTTTTTCTTCTGTTTGTTTTTTTGTTTTCTTTTGTTTTTTTCTTCTTCCTTTGTTTTTCTTCTGTTTTTTGTTTTCTTCTGTTTTTTGTTTTCTTTTGTTTTCTTCTTCTTCCTTTTTCTTTTTTCTTTCTTTCTTCTTCTTCCTTTCTTCTCTTCTTCCTTTCTTCCTTCCTGCGGAGGACGGCAGGCAGGGCGGCGGGCGGCGGGCGGCGGGCGGAGGGCGGCAGGGCGGCGGGCGGCGGGCGGAGGGCGTCGGGCGGCGGGCGGCAGGGCGTCGGGCAAGGGCGGCAGGGCGGCGGGCAAGGGCGGCGAGCAAGGGCGGCGAGCAAGGGCGGCGCTCACTGGGGACGGGGGCGGCGGCGCGCAGGGCTTCGGCGTCGGCGTCGGGGCAGGGCTTCGGCGTCGGCGTCGGGGCAGGGCTTCGGCGTCGGCGTCGATCGGCGTTTGGGGAGACAGAGGAGATCGATCGGCGTATATATAGACGCACCTTTAGTCGCGGTTGGGGAGGAGGACCGCGACTAAAGGTACCCTTTAGTCGCGGCTGGGGAGGCGGACCGCGACTAAAGGTACCCTTTAGTCGCGGTCCCCCTCCCCAACCGCGACTAAAGGGTTTTGGCGCCGCTTCCTTTCCCGCGCAGAAAGACCCTTTAGTCGCGGTTGGGGACAACAACCGCGACTAAAGGGTACCCTTTAGTCGCGGTCCGCCTCCCCAGCCGCGACTAAAGGGTCTGTGCTGAACTGGCGCGGTGCGGTGGGATGTTTAGTCCCACCTCGCTAGCCGAGAGGCTTCGACAGTGGTTTATAAGCGCGGCTGCGCTCACCACTTCGAGCTCCTCTCGAATGCAGGCTTACGGGCCTATTCTGTTACTATGTGCCTGTGGGCCTGCTGGGCCTTCTGCGGGCCTGAATCCTGGCCCATTAATGGGTTTCTAGTCGTATTCAGGCCGTGGTGGCCCAGTAGGTGGCATATTCTTTTTTTTCATTTTTGCTTTATTTATTTTGTTTTGTTTCTACTTACAACAAAAAACTTATTTATTTTATTTTATTTTGTTTCTAATTACTTATTTATTTTTACTTTATGATAATTACTTATTTATTTTACTTTATGATAATTATTTTATTTTATTAAAGTTTATATTATTTTGTTTCTAATTCATTTTAAAATCTTAAAAATACAATTATATATCAAAAAAATCAGAAAATAAAACTAATTCATTTTAAATTCTTGTTTTTCTTCTGTTTTTTTCTTCCTTTTTCTTCTGTTTTTTTCTTCTGTTTGTTTTTCCTTTTTCTTGTTTTTCTTCTTTTTCTTCTTCCTTTCTTCTTCTTTCTTTCTTCTTCTTCCTTTTTCTTTTTTCTTTATTTCTTGTTTGATTTTTATTTGGTTTTCATTTTTTTCTTCTTCCTTTTTCTTTCTTGTTTTTTCTTCTTCCTTTTTTTCTTCTTTCTTTCTTCTTCTTCCTTTCTTCTTTCTTTCTTCTTCTTCCTTTTTTTCTTCTTTCTTTCTTCTTCTTCCTTTCTTCTTTCTTTCTTCTTCTTCCTTTTTCTTTTTTCTTTCTTTCTTCTTCTTTCTTTCTTCTTCTTTCTTTCTTTCTTCTTCTTTCTTTCTTCTTCTTCCTTTCTATTCTTTCTTTCTTCTTCTTCCTTTCTATTCTTTCTTTCCTCCTTTTTATTGTTTTTTCTTCTGTTTGTTTTTTTGTTTTCTTTTGTTTTTTTCTTCTTCCTTTGTTTTTCTTCTGTTTTTTTGTTTTCTTTTGTTTTTTTCTTCTTCCTTTTTCTTGTTTTTCTTCTTTTTTTTCTTCCTTTCTTCCTTTTTCCTTTTTTAAAATCTTCTGACATTTTAAAATCTTAAAAATACAATTATATATCAAAAAAATCAGAAAAATAAAACTAATTCATTTTAAAATCCCTTGAAGGTTCGACCAAATACAAAGTTTGGTACAATAAATTATTACACATCAATTCTTCCCTTGTACGTCCCTGCTTGCTTACGATTGTGCCGTATCCATGGAGCATCCTCATCATTTAACTTAATGCTTGGGTCAGTGTTCACTTTGAAGGGCGGAATTTCACCAAACATATTATAATCTTCTGACATGTCTGTCTTGTCCTCCACTCCCACGATGTTTCTTTTCCCTGAAAGAACAATGTGGCGCTTTGGATCATCGCATGATGTACTGATCGTTTTCTTATCTTTCCGTTTCCTCGGTTTGCTACTCATGTCCTTCAAATAAAAAACCTGAGCGACATCTTTGGCAAGGACGAATGGTTCGTCAAGGTAACCAAGATTGTTGAAATCCACCATTGTCATTCCGTATTGCTCGTCCACCTTTACCCCACCTCTTGTTAGCTTGAACCATTTGCACCGGAACAAAGGGACCTTAAAGGAGGGTCCATAGTCAAGTTCCCATATCTCCTCTATGTAACCATAATATGTGACCTTTTGCCCATTCTCGGTTGCTGCATCAAAGCGGACACCACTGTTTTGGTTGGTGCTCTTTTTATCTTGGGCGATGGTGTAAAATGTATTCCCATTTATCTCGTACCCTTGGAAAGTCGTTATAGTCGAAGATGGTTTCTTGGCCAACATGTACAGCTGATCTCCAACATCATTGTCATTCATTAAATGTTTTCGCAACAAACTGCCGAAAGTCTCCATGTGAGCCTTTCTAATCCAGGATTCAGGCTTCCCCGGGTTGTCCGAGCGTAAAATATTCTTGTATTGCTCGAAGTACGGAGCCACCAAGCTGGAATTTTGCAGAACTGTGTGGTGTGCTTCAGTCATAGAATGACCATCCATACATATCGTGGTATCCCTTCCGATCTTGCCTTTTCCACTTAGTCTCCCCTCGTGCCGCGATTGAGGAATACCAATCGGCTTAAGGTCAGGAACATAGTCAATACAGAACTCAATTACCTCCTCATTTTGATGGCCCTTGGAGATGCTTCCTTCTGGCCTAGCACGGTTACGAACATATTTCTTTAATACTCCCATGAACCTCTCAAAGGGGAACATATTGTGTAGAAATACAGGACCGAGAATGGAAATCTCTTCGACTAGGTGGACCAGGAGGTGCGTCATAATATTGAAGAAGGATGGTGGGAACACCAACTCGAAACTGACAAGGCATTGGACCACATCGTTCTGTAACCGTGGTAGATCTTCTGGATTGATTACCTTCTGAGAGATTGCATTGAGGAATGCACATAGCTTCACAATGGCTACTCGAACATTTTTCGGTAGGAGCCCCCCCAAAGCAATCGGAAGCAATTGCGTCATAATCACGTGGCAGTCGTGAGACTTCAGGTTTTGGAACTTTTTCTCCGGCATGTTTATTATTCCCTTTATATTCGACGAGAAGCCAGACGGGACCTTCATACTGCTCAGGCATTCAAAAAAAATGACCTTCTCTTCTTTGGTAAGAGCGTAGCTGGCACGACCTTGAAACCATTCCGGATGCCGGTCATCTGGGTCTTTCAAAAGTTGCTGGTCCTGCCGTGCTTCCTTTGTATCATTTGTCTTCCCATACACGCCCAAGAAGCTTAGCAGGTTCACGCAAATATTCTTCGTAACATGCATCACGTCGATTGCAGAGCGGACATCTAGGACTTTCCAATATTCTAGCTCCCAAAATATAGATTTCTTCTTCCACATGGGTGCGTGCCCGTCAACTCCCCGCGGAACTGATTGTCCGGCAGGACCCTTTCCAAAGATGACTTTCAAATCCTTGACCATATCAAATATCTCAGCACCAGTACGTTCCGCAGGCTTCGGCCGGTGATCTGCCTTCCCGTTGAAATGCTTGCCTTTCTTTCTTACGTTATGATTTCGGGGAAGAAATCGACGATGACCCAGGTACACGTTCTTCTTACAATTAACCAAACGTACACTTTCAGTCTCATGTAAGCAGTGCGTGCATGCATTGTATCCCTTATTTTTCTGTCCCGAAAGGTTACTGAGAGCAGGCCAATCGTTGATGGTTACAAAAAGCAACGCTCGTAGGTCAAATTCCTCTCCTTTGTGCTCATCCCAGACACGTACACCAGGTTTCGCCCAAAACTGTAAAAGTTCTTCAACTAATGGCCTTAGGTACACATCGATGTCGTTACCGGGTTGCTTAGGGCCTTGGATGAGAATTGGCATCATAATGAACTTCCGCTTCATGCACAACCAAGGAGGAAGGTTGTAGATGCATAGAGTCACGGGCCAGGTGCTATGGTTGGAGCTCTGCTCGCCAAAAGGATTAATGCCATCAGTATTTAGACCAAATCTTAAGTTCCTTGCGTCAGCTGCAAAATCTTTGAAAACTCTGTCGATCTTTCTCCATTGCGTTCCATCAGCGGTGTGTCTCGACTGCCCGTCGGACAAACGGTCCTCTTTGTGCCATCGCAACAACTTGGCATGCTTTTCGTTCATGAACAGACGTTTCACCCGTGGTATTATAGGAGCATACCACATCACCTTGGCGGGAACCCTCTTCCTGGGTTTCTCGCCCTCAACATCGTCACCAGGGTCATTGCCTCTGATCTTATAACGCAATGCAGTGCATACAGGGCATTCATTCAAATTCTCGTATTCACCGCGGTAGAGGATGCAGTCATTAATGCATGCATGTATCTTCTGAACCTCTAAACCTAGAGGGCAGACAACCTTCTTTGCTTCGTACGTACTGGCGGGCAACTCATTATTCTTCGGCAACATATTCTTCAATATTTTCAGCAAATTTTCAAATGATGAGTCACCTACACCTTCCTGTGCCTTCCATTTTAGCAAATCCAGTGTGCAGCCCAGCTTTTTCAGACTATTATCGCATCCTGGATACAACGACTTTTTCTGATCCTCTAACATGCGATCCAAATTCTCCCTCTCCTTGTCAGTTTCGCAGCGACTCCGTGCATCAGCAATGGTCCGACCAAGATCATCAGCGGGCTCATCATGTGCCTCTTCTTCACCTTCACCTAACCCTTCCACACCTTCAGCATCATCCTCCATGAAAGTATCACCGAAAAGATCACGATAGTTGTCATCGATATCATCCCCTTCTTCATCTTCTTCCATTCTAACCCCTCTTTCTCCATGCTTGGTCCAACAATAATAGCTTGGCATGAAACCATGCTTAAGCAGGTCCATGTGAACTCTTCTTGAGGAGGAGTAACCCTTCTCATTCTTACAGACAGCACATGGACAGATAATAAAACCTTGCTGCTTGTTCGCATTTGCCACTACGAGGAAATCTTTCAAACCCGTAGTGAACTCGCCGGAGAGTCGGGAACCGTACATCCATTGCCGATTCATCTGCATTATTATTATATAAAGTATATAATTAACCATCATGCATTTGTTAAACTAACTAGCTAGAAATAATACAAATTAAACAATGAACTACACACATGCGTATTTTATCAATGACACATGAAAGGTTCGAGTTGCTAACCGCGATCGCGGAGGAAAAATAAATGAGAAAGCTCAAATGTGGCTTGTTTCAGGCTCTCGGGCATTTCATCAAACACCTTGTGTGCATAGGAGAAACCAAAAGCAAACCCACCACCACCCCACCACCACCTTCTGAAAATTGTGAAGTGAGCCGAGTGAAGTGAAGTGAGCTGAGTATATATAGGGCCTTTAGTCGCGGTTGGCCAGGCCAACCGGGACTAAAGCCCCTCCCGTCCGCCAGCTGGATGGGCTTTAGTCCCGGTTGGCCTGGCCAACCGCGACTAAAGGCCTTCTGGGACCTTTAGTCCCGGTTGGCCACGCCAACCGGGACTAAAGCCCCTCCCGTCCGTAGTTGGTCGCGGGTCTTCTCCCGAACCGCGACTAAAGACCCCTTTGGTCACGGTTCGGTTGTTTTGGGGACTAATGGGGGCGTATGGAAGCCTCGTTTTCTACCAGTGTCACCAACTCAGTCGTTGACTTATGTTTGCTTGATTTTCTTCTCTTGATCTATGGATCCATCACAAGGTAGGAGCTCCATATATATCACCTACATTGCATTAGTTAAGGCAAGGCCCGAATATTTTTGCCCTAGTCGAACTAATTATAAGCACATGATTTGGTGATCCACACTAAAACATACACGAAACTAGTCAACCCAAGTGGGGTGCAATTGTGTTGTTAATTGTTTTCTCTCTGTGGTAGTGCCTACTATACCTGAACTAAGCACATGAAGCAGCCATAAACACATATGATCTGATGTGATCTTGATATCCACCCCATGCTCGTCACATTCAATACATGTAACAATATTTGCCTACCAAATATGTTCAATTTTACTTTGCTCCCAATTTCATCCGGGATTTCGGGTTGGAAGTAAAAGATCATCCGATCTAATATATCCACCAACCCCCACATGTGGTGATACTACTGAATATTGTATAAGATGAACCGAATGTCGTGCACAATGGTGGTGGTTGTGTCATACTTAGTGCGCTTCAGTAAAGGTACAATGCATCATGTTACAAAGTTTTCTACTACATAAGAAACCACATGTAGAATCCCTATGGTTAGGTGGTACTTAGTTAAAATGGTTAGATCATTCTTGTTAAAGAAATTAGGGTCAATTTAATGTGCTAGTATGATTTTCTTTCGATATGTCCCCTCTTGGGATTGGGTTTCACTATATGCCATCTAATAGGTTCAAAACTACTGATGATCCTTGACATCAGTGGTCACGTGGAGGTAACTTGTAACGGTCTCAAGATGGACGGTGTAAATGATAAGCAACTAAACTAATTTTGTTGTGGATTATATAATTAGTGAATCTTGGCAGAAATGTCCAAATTGTATGAAGTACCGGACGGGGGAGAACTATATAAAGATATTGGTGCCAAGAAAGAATAAAATAGGAAAGGCATCTTATAGAGGGTCTTAGGGACACCACTATGTAGGCCAAATAGCGATACCAAAAGAAATATGTAGCTTTTGCACTAGTTCCCTATGGTGTGGAGGTAGTGCCAAATTTCAAAAAGTGGGAACCAGAGCAGCTAGTTGCTCCGATGCCAAACTCCTTTAGCTGGATAAACAATGGGGGTGTAAAGCAGTCCACTGTGAAGGAGAAGAGCAGCTAGGTGAAAAAGAAAGTTCATTTGTGTCAGTGCAGGGTCCACTTGCTACAGAATTTGGCAATGGCAACACTGCAGAACTTTGCCAAATTTGACATCGGTGCTTCTTGATTGCTATATTGCTATTTTGGCTTGGCGTATGTAGTGGCTGCTCTTAGAGGTTAGAATTGACCAACAAACTTGTGAAGCACGGGTTGCTATGACATGTCGGGAAGAGATCATCCTTATGATGATTTGGACCTGGATCCATCAAATCGATTGATGACGTCAGAAAGATTACAGATCCATTGCCATCGAGCTGCCATTCCTACTCCAAGGCCTCTATCTTGTCCCATTCGTCAACGCTTCTACGTACAAATTACAACAATCATCAACGGCGAACAAACAAATAGACCTCATTGCCCTGAACAACGGGGGAGCAAACGAGGTCATTGGCTTCTCGATGCAAGATCACTTTTATAGTACATACCCGTAGTTACACCCCGAAGCGCCATTTTTGTTACGTCAAACCCACAGTTTGTTCGTTCCCATCGTTATAGTGTTGGATTGTTTGTTTTGCATTCTCTAACCGACTGTTTTTCATTCTCCAACCTAGATGGTTCGATTTGGAAGAATATATATGATCCATAGGATTACCTTAATACATGATTTGCTTAACTATATTGCACGGCAGAAAGAAAATGAAGTGATCCACCCATCCAAGTTCATATGTTAGAGCTTGTGATTATACGTACACACGAGCGTTGTTCGACACCAGTATTATGATATTTCCAGATTTATCTAAGGTCCTTTGCGTTTTGGGTCTTTACTTTTTGTTGCTTAATTCCCAGTGGATTGTCAGCGTGCAATGTGTTTGGGATGACGTTCTATCACGCAGACCCACGGTGGCATCTCATTTCATTTGGTGATTGCCAGCAGTCTACGTCGACGATAGAGAGAGGGGAGAGCTGTCGAGGTTGTATCAACGGTGTGACCCTCGAGCTCTTCATCGACTGAAAGGTACAAAAGCGGTGGGCTCTAATTTTCACGCAGTCCGTGTCGGGGGTGCTGATCCCACGGACACCTATGGGACCACGGCGGACCAAGGCCCCTTTCGGTTCGGCAGGGGGCGGAGAGTGCACGAAGAGCAGATCGAGGCGAAACACACGAGCACGCGATCAGTTTACCCAGGTTCGGGCCGCACGGATGCGTAAAACCCTACTCCTGCTTGTGGTTTGTATTGTGTTCTTACTCGGGAGCGATGAATGCTACAGTACGCTCAAGTGGCTAGCGAGACCGAGCGTGAGAATCAATGTCCGACCCCCTCTACGTTGCACACGGGCCTCCTTTTATATGTCTAAGGGGTCACCGGCAGGTGGCAAAGTAGATGAGGGTAAAAATATAAAAAGGCATGCAGTTGGCACCGCCGCCTACAACAGTGCTATCATACCTAACCCTGACGGCAGGGGACAAAGGCATTAAATGCCTGTCTGTGTCACCTAGACGGTGCAGAAAGGGACCGCTAGGGACGCCATTGCTTGCCACGATGGCTATCTTGTCAGCGTCGCTTGCCACCGTGTACCTCTGGCTGCACAGCCTTCCGCCACGTACGCCTAGAAGGGTTCCAGAGCGACACGTTGGTGGATGTGCTGGAGCGCAGGCACGGGATGGAAGCTTGCCGCGGCAAGTGCCTTGCCGCGGTTATTATCTTGTTGCGTCCAGGAGCTTATCGCTCACTGGGTCTTGCCGAGACGCATGGTGCGCTGCGGCAAGTTCCTTGAGATGCCTTAGTTGGCCTCCCCGGCAAGCTCCTCTCGCCGGGGTCTTGTCTCCTTCCCGGCAAGCTCCTCTTGCCGGGGCCTTGTCTTCTTGGTTTGGATACTTTGTTCTTGAATGGCTCCAAAGGAACCACGGAGGATCTTGGCGGTCGCCCGGCAAGCCTTGCCGCGGGATGCTGCGACTGCCCGTGCACAAGTTCGGGATACTAAGGTACCCCTACTTTAGTACACCGACAGGAGCCCCCGGGCCTGGGCCATACACGGTGCCGAGCGCTGTTGGGCCAGGCCCAAAACAGGGCACGGGCATGCGCGGCCTAGGTTACGCCGTATTTCACTCCGCATCCACCGCGCCCTCCTCGCATGGCACGCGTCGAACGCGGCATCGTGGGAGAGATCGTGGGCGGTTTCTTTATTAGGAAAGGCGGAACGTCCGCCATCTCCCCCTTTATAAGCAAGGGGGGGCGGGGGTAGTGCGCCCACTCGCCCCATTCCAATCTTAGAAAACTCTGCCCCGCCTCCGTCTTCTCAAAGCAGCAAGAGAGCAGCGTCCTGCCCCCCCCCTATCGCCACCAGCACCACCAACGCCGTCGGCCTCCTCCACCATATTCGCCATGGCTCCGAAAGCCGACAAGGGGAAGGCCGTGAAGTCGACCGAGGCGCAGCGGCTTGCGGCGCTGCGGAAGGAGCGAGCCATCTTCCCCCCAAGCTCGGCGCGAAGGAGCTGTGGGAGTACTATTACCTTTTCTGGTCGACGGAGACGCGAGCTCACCCGCGGACCAAGGTGCTCCCGGCCACTGCTCACGCGACGGCTCCGGACGGGTACCCCTTCTTTGCCGTATTCTTCTACTGCGGGCTCTGCCCGCCCTTTTCCGAATTCTTCTGTGACATCATGAACACATATAACCTCTGCCTCCTTGACTTCACTCCCAACGCTGTCCTCACCATGGCTGTTTTCGCACACCTTTGCGAACATTTTGTCGGAGTCCACCCAAACGTAGCTTTATTCCGTCATTTCTTTATTCCCCGGGTAGAGAGAGGAGAGCCCTTGTCCGGCGGAATCGCCTGGGTCTCTAGGACCGGCAAGAAGGATTCATATTTGGAGGGTGAGTTCCGCGGCAAGTGGGAGGAGTGGAGGGCAGATTGGTGCTGGATTGTCGAGGAGAGCCCGCAGCCGTTCACCGCCCGGCGCCAAGTAGCAGTAGTGCGCGGCAGCGACTGGAGTGACGTGGCCCCGGAGGACAGCAAGTTAAGGATTGCCGTCACCAGGATCCAATGCCTCAGGCTTGCCGGACTCACCGTAGGCACTGTTGGCGCAGACTTTCTTCGCCGCCGCATCGCCCCTCTGCAGGAACGGGGGAGGCCTGCCTGGGAGTTCAAGAACGCGGCAGATATCATGAGGCTGCGTCCGGGCCTCAGTTACAATTTCACTGTCCTTGAGCTCAATGGAATACTGCAGGAGCTCTTCAAGCAAGATCCAGATCACCCCAAAGTCTTTAGGTTGCTGCAGGGCGTCGTCCCGTTGTGCAACAATTCTGCGCTCGACCGCATCAGGGCGATGATGCCGTTGTGCGACTCGCACGGACTCGTACCCACTTGGCAAGAGCCCGAAGACGAGGTCATGCAGCAGTTCTTCGACAACCTGGCGGAGGTGCCAATTCGCGCTGACGAGAAGGACGGCCTCATCCGCGACACCACCGAGGCGGAGTTGGCGTACCTCGCCACCAGGTTGGAAGAGGCGGCGGCAGCCGCAGCGGCAGGCAAGTTCGGGTTTACTTTGGAGGAGGCAGCGGCAGCAGAGGCGAAAAACCGTGCCGAGCGAGAGGAATTCTCCGGCAAGAAAGAGCTTGCCCGGCAAGAGGAGCTTGCCGGCAAGGAAGACCTTGCCGGGCGTGACGCCGAGCCGAGCGAGCCCGCCGAGGATGCGAGCAGCTCGTTGGAGATCGGCTCCTCCTCCACTTCGTCCTCAGACAGTACGCCGCCAGCGGCGCCTCCGTCTCCACCAAGAAGGCGTCTCCGCAAGGTCGGGGATGCAGCGAGGCGGCAGGCACGTCGACAGTCGCCGCGCCGCACGACGCGCTCCACCGCGGCAAGCACCGTTGCCGCGGGAGCGCCCCATGCTGCTGCTTCAACTGGAGCGGGGTCTTCTCGGACTGCCGCTTCTGCTCTCGCCAAGCGACCAAGGGAGCCTACTCCTCCACCTTCCCGCGCCGGACGCGAGCCGGATTTTGACTTCTCCGCGTTCAGCTCCGACGAGGAAGAAGAAGAAGAGTAAGTTCTTCTTATTGTACTTGCAGTTCTTCAATCTTTGCTATTTCTTGTCTTGCATCTCATTTGCTTTTCTCTGAATCTGTGCCTTTTCAGGACTCTGGCCCAGAGAGCGGCAAAGAGGGCCAAGGCGCCGGTGATTGTCATCAAGGACGAACCCACCGCGTCTGCAGGGGACGCGCCTGAGACAAACTTTCCGGACCCGGCGCCTGATCTTCAGAGCAGCCCCCAGCATAAGTGTCTTGTTCGTTTTCCGTTGTCGGGCACGCACGAAGATCCTTGCTTTGCTGATACTTGTTTATTGACTTGTGCAGGAGCAGAGCAGCCTCACTAGGAGAGCCTGGAGGCCACTCCCGAAGCGCCAAGGGAGAGTCCTCCGGCGAGGGAGAGGTCTCCGGCAAGGGAGGAGACTCCGACAAGGGAGGAGCCCCCGGCAAGGGAGGAGACTCCGGCAAGGGAGGAGCCCCCGGCAAGGGAGGGGCATCCGGCAAGGGACTGCATCAGCGATCCCCCGGCGACGGAGACCACAGCTGCAGACCCTGGCACAGGTAATTTCCTTGCTTCAAAACTCCCCTTGGCTTCTTCATTTTCTTGATCTTTCTCTTGGATTTTGCTCGAATTTTGCTTGAATCTTCTCCCCTCTTCCGGCTGCCAGATCCATCTGCTGCAGAGCCAATGGAGACTAAGGTTGCCGCCGACGACGCTGTTGCCGTCGAGGAAGCGGCCGGCGCCAGCGAGGAGGCCGCCAGGGCTGCCGCCGCAGAGGCGGGCGGGGAGTCTGGTGGTCGTACTGACGACCCGGAGGCCGCAGGAGCGCCAGGCGCTGCTCCGACCACCGACTCCTCTGCCGCTGCCGCCGCGCCAGGCTCCGAAGAGCCCCAGCCTGGCGTCTACCTGAAGGCCGGCGATGACATCTTCATCAACCTCCCCTGGGCGTCAAACTCCAGGGCGCCGGTCGAGGGAGAGATGCTTGACGGAGAAGTGCTTGCCTCCGCCGGGCTAAAACTGGTCGACGCGCCAAGCAGCAGCAGCAGCGAACCCGAAGAGGAGCGTCTGCTGCGGAAGTTGGTGGCGCTCTACCGCGCCCGGCAGGCCAAGCTGGAGTCCCGCGAAGCACTCGTTGCGAAGGCGGGAGCCGACATCGAGAAGCGCGTGGAGGAGCTCCAGGGCGCCAACCAGGAAGCTCTCCGCTCCCTGGCAAAGGAGCGGGAAGATCTTGCCGAAGCACATCAGGCCTTCCTCCTCGAGAAGGCCGACATCGAAGAGCGCCAACGTCTTGCCGCGGAGAAGTTGTCTTCGCAGGAGGGTGACTTGGCGCAGCGGAAGGTCCACCTCGACAGCCACGAGGAGGAGCTTGCCGCGCGCGAGCGAGCAGTTGGCGGAGCCCTCAAGCAAGCCGAGGACGCCGCCGCAGCTGCCGAGGCCGCCAAGACTGAGCTGGAGCTGAAGATGGTGCAGCTGGAGGCGGGCCTCAAGGCGAGCGGCGACGAGCTTGCCGCGCTCAAGCTTGAGCGGGAGAAGGACGCTAACAGCTATTCGGAGCTGCAGGCCCTTCTCGCCGAGAAGGGCAAGGAACTGGACGCCGCCAAGAACTCCAACGTTGATCTCGAAGTGAAGCTGGCGGCTCTGACCAAATCTCTGGACGGCGCCAAGGAGCAGGATACGGCCTTGAAGGAAGAAGTCGAGGCCGGCAAGGTGCTGCTGGCGAACGCTGCTGCCGCCCAGAAGACCTTGTCGGAGAACGTGGAGCACTGGACGGAGGGTCTGGTGAACGTCGCCGCGGACGTCGACAAGGAGTTGGCGCAATTGGGGATGGTGGATCTCGGGTACTCTTCCGACGAGAATCTCCAACCCAGCGCCAAGCTGACTCTGTTCTTCAAAGGCGTGGCGATGGCGCTTCAGCGACCCCGGGAGCAGATCCCAAAACAGCTTGCCGACGAGTCGCGCAAGATTTGTGCGGGAGCTCTCCAGAAGGTGCTGATGAAGGTGGCTTTCCGCAACCCAGGCCTCCGCCTCACCAACGTCCTCCGAAGCTTGCCGCCAGATGCTGATCTGGAGGAGCTCAAGGCCCTTGTCGCACCTATTGTGGATAGGGTGAGCGGAATCAGGAGGGTCGAGGGTGACCGCGTAGACTAGGCCATCCATCCTCTTCTTTCCTTGTCGCTATTAATCATATTATGAAAAACAGTCTGTTAGAGCTGCGACAAGTTATTTTGTAATATACTCTATCTTGGGTATTAATTGCTATGTTATTTCCTTTACTTGATTCCTTCCCTTGTATGTTTTTACCCTATGCTTTTAGGGAACTTGCCGGCGCGGGCACCTTTGCCGCGAGCGCTGAGTGCGGAACATCATTAGCCTGCAAGCGGTGCCGCGGCCGACAAGAAACCTTGTCGCAGAGCTAGTCGCAGCTCATTTAAGTTGTTGAGCGGACTCGAAACAACAGTAAGGGCGCAACTAGCTACGAGTTGGTTCCTCCGCGCACAGGTTTTCCATACAAGGGATGGTCGTTCAAGGAAGATAACTCTATAAATTTAAGAATCTGATTGCTCAAACTTTGGCAAACTTATCTTTTCTGTTGTTTGCCTCCCGGCAAGGCGCAACCTTCTTAAACGACGCCTGGTCCATACCGTATCTTCTCCCTTCCCTCCCGGCAAACTTGTGCACAAAGGGACCTTCTTTTCCTTGCGAAAAAGAAAAAGAACGAAATAACAGTATGGAGCCTTAAGGCTCGTTATTGCTTACCGGGGGTAAGTGCTGCACAAAATGTCAGATAATACATGCAAAATTTAAAAAGCATGAAATCGACAAGGTGTGCTGAGCACATAAGCTTTATGCACGGGATCTGCGCCCGGCTTTGTACAAAGGATTATATGCGACAACGGCAAGACTTGTACCAAAGGTGGTTGCCGGAACGGGTTCCGGCAACCGTGCCTTACGGGTAAAGTTTGCGAAGATGCTCAATATTCCAGGAGTTGCTCACTGGTACGCCATCTTCGGTCTCAAGGCGGACAGCGCCAGGCCTAGTGAATCGTTTCACCCAGTAAGGGCCTTCCCACTTTGGCGTCAACTTGTTGGAATTCTTGGCGGACTGAACGCGCCGAAGAACAAGGTCGCCTTCCTCGAAACTTCTGGCGTTAACTTTGCGGCTATGGTAGCGGCGCAAAGTTTGCTGGTAGTGAGCAGCTCGCACAGCAGCCTGAAGACGGTCTTCCTCAAGGAGCAGCGCGTTATCTCGCCGCAGCTGCTCTTGCTCAAGCTTATCGTAAGTGAGCACTCGAGGCGACCCGTATACGAGTTCCGTGGGGAGAACTGCCTCCGCTCCATAAACTAGAGCGAAGGGTGTCTGGCCAGTGGCTCGATTTGGCGTCGTCCTGATCGACCAAAGAACCACCGACAGCTCCTCGATCCAGTTTCTTCCGCACTTGTGCAGCCTGTCGAAAGTTCTGGTCTTGAGCCCGCGCAACACTTCAGCATTTGCCCTTTCCGCTTGACCGTTGCTTCTCGGGTGAGCAACAGAAGCGAAGCAGACCTTGGCGCCAAGATCTTGGACGTCTTGCATGAAGGTGCGGCTCGTAAATTGCGTACCGTTGTCGGTGATTATCCTGTTAGGGATCCCGAAACGGCAAACAATCGACCTGAAGAACTTGACTGCTGACTGTGTTGTCACCTTCCTCACTGGTTCCACTTTCGGCCACTTTGTGAACTTGTCGATTGCAACGTACAAGTACTCAAAGCCCCCAACAGCTCGGGGGAAGGGGCCTAGGATATCGAGCCCCCAGACCGAAAATGGCCAGGATAAAGGGATCGTCTGGAGAGCTTGGGCTGGCTGGTGTATCTGCTTGGAATGGAACTGGCACGCTTCACACTTGGTTACTTGTGCAGTTGCATCCTGGAGGGCTGTCGGCCAAAAGAAGCCTTGCCGGAATGCTTTGCCGACAAGTGCTCTTGCACCAATGTGGTGACCACATATGCCTCCATGTATCTCTGCCAACAGCTTTTGTCCATCTTCCCGGGGAATGCACTTTAATTTCACACCATTGAGTCTTCTTCTGCACAGTATGTTATCGACAAACTGGTACATACTAGACTGTCGGGCTACTCTTTTCGCTTCTTCTTGCTCTTCGGGAAGTTCTCCTGTCTGAAGGAAATGAACAATCTGCTGCGCCCATGCTGGAGCTTGTGGCTCGACAACAAGGACTAAAGGCATGTCTGCTGCTGCGGGAACATCCGATTCTACGGCAAGAACCTGCGACTCTGCCGGAGCTTGACGTTCCCCGGCAAGCTTGCCGGAGCGAAACTTGTCGGGAGCGTCTGCTTCAACGGAACAAACCCTGGGGCTTGCCGGAGCAGACTGCTCCTCAGCATTGTTGGTGTTGATCTTGGGGACCTTTTTGGCGGCGGCTTCGGGAAGCTCTGCCAGAAAATAGTCGCCAGAAACCAACTTCCTCTTTTTGCTCTGTCCAGTTGACGGTGTTACGGACGGCTGAGTTAGCTTGAGCACAAAGATCCCTGGTTCCACAGGTAACTTAAGTGCGGCGCACTTTGACAGGCCGTCGGCAATGTCATTTTGGGCTCTCGGGACATGCTCCATCTGCAGGCCGTCAAAGTGCTCTTCTAGCTTTCTCACTTCGTCAACATAGGCTTCCATCAAAGGACTCTGGTAATTCTTGTTCACTTGGTGGACGACAAGCTGCGAGTCACCCCTGACAATGAGCTTCTTAATCCCAAGTTCTGCGGTGATCCTGAGACCGGCAAGCAAGCCTTCATACTCTGCAGTATTGTTTGTCGCTTGCTCCTTGGGAAAGTGCATCTGGACTATGTATTTGAGGTGCTCTCCGGTGGGTGCGACAAGCAGCACGCCAGCACCGGCGCCTTGCAGCGAGAAGGCACCGTCAAAGTACATGAGCCACTCTTTGTTTGTTTCCTTAACGGGGATGCTCGTCTCTGGAATTTCTTCATCTGGAGTTGGCGTCCACTCTGCTATGAACTCTGCCAATGCTCTGCTTTGGATCGTTGATGTACTCTCAAATTTGAGGCCAAAACTTGACAGTTCCAGTGCCCACTCGACAATCCTGCCTGTTGCTTCTGGATTTTGCAATATCCTCTTCAGCGGAAAGCGAGTGACAACTGTGATCTCATGTGCTTGGAAGTAATGGCGCAGCTTTCTCGAGGCCATGAGAAGGCCGAAAAGCAACTTCTGCACACCAGAGTACCTTGACCTAGCCCCCTGCAAAAGGGAATTGACAAAGTAAACTGGGCGCTGCACCATCTTCTTCTGTATCTCCTCTTGCGTCTGCGCAGACCCATGCTTGTCGGGACCAGAGCTTGTCGGGGAAGCCCCCTGCTTGTCGCTGGATGTGCTTGCCGCTGTTGCTGGCTCGTCATCTGCCTCCCTCTCCGCTACTAACGCAGCACTAACCACTTGATTGGTTGCCGCTATGTACAGCAGCAACTTCTCTTGCGGCTTAGGTGCGACAAGTGTTGGAGTGGAGGACAGGTATCTCTTCAAGTCCTGCAGCGCAGCCTCTGCTTCTGGAGTCCATTTCATTGGACCTGCCTTTTTCAAAATTTTGAAAAATGGCAGGGCGCGCTCAGCAGACCGAGAGATAAACCTGCTGAGAGCAGCCACGCAACCGGCAAGCTTCCGTACATCCTTGACGCGTTTTGGTGCTTCGATCTGTTCGATGGCCTTGATCTTGTCGGGATTAGCTTCAATTCCTCGCTGAGACACAAAGAACCCGAGAAGCTTGCCGGAAGGGACTCCAAACACACACTTCTCGGGGTTGAGCTTGAGGTTGATCTTGCGCAGATTTGTAAAAGTCTCTTCTAAATCTTGTATCAGAGTTGCCCTGTCTTTGCTCTTGACCACTATATCATCCATGTAAGCTTCTACATTTCTGTGTATCTGTGGTTTCAAAGCGACATGGACTACTCTGGCGAATGTTGAACCAGCATTCTTTAATCCAAAAGGCATCCGTATGAAACAGTACGTGCCACATGGAGTAATGAATGCTGTTTTCTCCTCGTCCTTTTCTGCCATGAAGATCTGATGATACCCTGAATATGCGTCAAGAAATGAAAGCAAATCACATCCGGCTGTGGAGTCAACAATCTGGTCAAGGCGCGGCAAGGGAAATGGATCTTTGGGACAAGCTTTATTAACATCAGTAAAGTCAATACAAAGCCTCCATTTTCCATTTGCCTTGCGCACGACTACAGGATTGGCCAGCCACGTGGGATGGAGCACTCCTCTAACAAGGCCTGCTGCTTCCAGTTTCTTGATTTCTTCTGCTATGAATTCCTGGCGCTCCACTGCTTGTTTCCTGACCTTCTACTTGACGGGCCGTGCATGAGGACAAACAGCAAGATGATGCTCAATTACTTTCCTGGGAACACCGGGGATGTCAGACGGTTGCCACGCAAACACGTCGACATTCGCCCGCAGGAAAGCAACGAGCGCGCTTTCCTATTTAGGGTCAAGCGTGGCACTGATGGTGAAGGTACCACCAGTGTCGTCCTCCTTGGCGGACACCTTCTTGGTATGTGGTGGAGCTGCCATCGCCTTTTTACACTTGCCGGTGGAGCTCGATGGTGCCTCCTCGACGGCAGCGCAACACTCCGAGGAGGTGCGCTTGCCAGAGTGGGCATCAGAGCTCTTGCCGGACTTGGTCTTCTTCTTCCCCCTGGGAGCTTCAGCGGCAAGTGTCTTGCGATCTGTAGCGGCTGCTGCTTCCCGGTAGATCTTGTCGGCGCAGATAAGGGCATCTTTCTTGTCGCCAGGGACAGAGATGACGCTTATCGGGCCTGGCATCTTGAGCATGTTATATGCATAATGAGAGGCTACCATGAACTTGGCGAGCGCTGGACGGCCAAGTATGCCATTGTAAGGCAATGGGAAATCGGCAACGTCAAAAGTGACCCTCTCAGTCCTGAAGTTCATTTCGCTGCCGAATGTTACCGGCAATGTGACTTTCCCTTTTGGCTTGCTCCTTCCCGGGTTGATTCCTTGGAATGTGCCGGTCTCTTCGAGCTCGCTGTCAAGGATCTGGAGTTTCTGGAGTACAGCTGAGGAGATCAGATTTAAGCCGGCCCCGCCGTCAACTAACATCTTAGTGACCTTGAGGTTGCGTATAGTTGGTGAAACCAACAACGGCAAGCACCCGACCGCAGTTATGCGATCAGGGTGGTCCTCAATGTCAAAGATGATAGGCGTGTTGGACCATTTCAGAAGTTTGCGTGATTCGACATGTGGCTCTGCCGCATTAACTTCCCGCAGCCACTGTTTGAGTTGGCGGTGGGAAGTATGCAGAGAAGCACCGCCGTCAACACACAAGACTTCCGTAGCTTTTTGAAACTCCTGCCCACTGTTCTCGGCATCCTCCATGTCTTCGTCATCGTCGTCTTCATCCTTGTCGCGACCGCGGGGAGGTCTGTCTCCTTGCCGCTGTTTGGCCTTGCCGCGGCGTCCTCCCCGGCCAGCGCGCTTCTTGCCGGCCTCTCCACCGCCTCCTTGGGCTCTCTCCTTGTCGCGCCGCTCGTACTCAGCTTTTTGTTGTTGGACAAGCTGCTCGACCTTCTTGCAGCTCTGGAGATCATGGCCCTTGGTGCGGTGGATCTTGCAGTACTGCTTGTCGGAGCCGTCCTGCTTGTCGGTGGCCGCCACAGCTTGGCAGTTGGTGCATGCGGCAACCTCCTTGCCGGAGCTGCCAACCTTGGTTTGCTTGGCGCCATCGTCGTTGCCGGACTGCTCAACGACTAGTACCTCTTTGCCTTTTCTTCTTCCTGTTGCACCTCCGGTTTTTCTTTGCTGGGGCAGCATCTTCGCTGTCAGATCCTCCTGCTCCAGTATTCTCTTCGGGGAGTTTCCTCCCTTCTTCAGCGCGTGCACACTTGTCGGCCAGGGCGTATAGCTCGCTGACGTCTCTGATCCTGCTCATCGCCATGTCCTCCCGCATCCTGCGATTACGCACGTTCTGATGGAACGCGCTGATAACCGCGGCAGGGTGGATGTCTGGGATGTTGCGCTGCACACGGTTGAACCTTTGAATATACTTGAGCAGGGGCTCTCCTTCCTTCTGGGCAAGCAGGTGAAGATCACTTTCCTGGCCATGTGGCTTGTGGCCGCCTGTAAAGGCGCCGACAAACTGATGGCAAAGGTCTGCCCAAGAAGATATGGAGTTGTCCGGCAAGTGCATGAGCCAGGACCTGACTTCGGGCTTGAGCACCAGTGGGAAGTAGTTGGCAAGGACCTTGTCGTCTCGCCCCCCGGCAGCTTGCACCGCAATGGTGTATATGCCGAGGAACTCTGACGGGTGCGACTTGCCGTCGTACTTCTCCGGTACGTCTGGCTTGAAATGTTTCTGGCTGGGCCACTGGACTTGCCGTAGCTCACGGGTAAACGCAGGGCAACCTACCGCGTACGGCAAGTCGCCTGGTTCTCCGGGCGCGTGCATGTCAACAGAGGGCCCAGCGCGCAGGTCTGATTGACGCCGCGCTTCTCTTCGGCGCTCGATGCGTGTTCGAGCGTCTTCTTGCTGTCTCTCATGAAGAACTTGGCGCTGATCGCGACGAGCTCGCGGATCTGATGACGCGGTGGAGTCGCTGTCGAGGTGGATCCGGCGAGTCGGCGATCTTGGCCTTCGAGGCGGAGAGTGCACAGTGGTTGCACCCTCCCCGGTCTTGTCGCCACCAGCTCGCGCCTGACTAACTTGCCGTGGCTGTGATGCGCTCGGCTGCCGCGGGTCGTCGCCGTTGGCGAAGCCGATGAGGCTCTGGATAGTGGCCCTCCAGTCATCGATCTTTTCTGGCGCTGGAGGATAATCTAGGAGCAGTTGAGCTCGTGCCAAAGGTTCTGCCGGAGTGGCGGGCGGCGGCGGCGAACGGCGCGATGAACGAGATATGCTCGGACTTCTAACTACGTTAGAAGGAGCAATTTCTCGTCCAGGCGATCATGCCCCGCTCGCGCCAGCACGCTGGCGTGCATGCTGGTCTTGAGCACTCCGGGATCCGCCAGCTTAATCTTGGCCCAGCAAACGTATGGTACCGTGAGTACCGTGACGCTGCTGGCCCCGCGCCTCCTGAGATGGGCGCGGTGCGTGTACGGACGCCGAGGTCTTGGAGTGCGCTCGGTCGTTGTGGGAGCCGACCGCGCCGCCGATGTGCAGCGCAGTCTTGTCCTTGGACCTGGCAGCACCATGAGCCTCCTCGTCGGCGCTCGTTCTCCCGCCAGCGCCTACTCCACTTGCCGTTTGCTCTTGCAGTGGTGGGCTCGGCGCCGACGGAGCAGCTACCTCCGAGGCCTTCTTCTTCGGCGGCATGTTGATGAAGATGATGAAGATTCGGCTCGTGCGAACGCCGGATCAGATTCACACAGCCTCGACGCACCCCTACTTGGCGCGCCAAAGATGTCGGGGGTGCTGATCCCACGGACACCTATGGGACCACGGCGGACCGAGGCCCCTTTTGGTTCGGCAGGGGGCGGAGAGTGCACGAAGAGCAGATCGATGCGAAACACACGAGCACGCGATCAGTTTACCCAGGTTCGGGCCGCACGGATGCGTAAAACCCTACTCCTGCTTGTGGTTTGTATTGTGTTCTTACTCGGGAGCGATGAATGCTACAGTACGCTCAAGTGGCTAGCGAGACTGAGCGTGAGAATCAATGTCCGACCCCCTCTACGTTGCACACGGGCCTCCTTTTATATGTCTAAGGGGTCACCGACAGGTGGCAAAGTAGATGAGGGTAAAAATGTAAAAAGGCATGCAGTTGGCACCGCCGCCTACAACAGTGCTATCATACCTAACCCTGACGGCAGGGGACAAAGGCATTAAATGCCTGTCTGTGTCGCCTAAACGGTGCAGAAAGGGACCGCTAGGGACGCCATTGCTTGCCACGATGGCTATCTTGTCAGCGCCGCTTGCCACCGTGTACCTCTGGCTGCACAGCCTTCCGCCACGTACGCCTGGGAGGGTCCCAGAGCGACACGTTGGTGGATGTGCTGGAGCGCAGGCACGGGATGGAAGCTTGCCGCGGCAAGTGCCTTGCCGCAGTTATTATCTTGTCGCGTCCAGGAGCTTATCGCTCACTGGGTCTTGCCGGGACGCATGGTGCGCTGCGGCAAGTTCCTTGAGATGCCTTAGTTGGCCTCCCCGGCAAGCTCCTCTTGCCGGGGTCTTGTCTCCTTCCCGGCAAGCTCCTCTTGCCGGGGCCTTGTCTTCTTGGTTTGGATACTTTGTTCTTGAATGGCTCCAAAGTAACCACGGAGGATCTTGACGGTTGCCCGGCAAGCCTTGCCGCGGGATACTGCGACTGCCCGTGCACAAGTTCGGGATACTAAGGTACCCTACTTTAGTACACCGACAGTCCGGCAACAATGTATAGCTAGGATCCGAGAATCAAAGACCAAATGCACATTGGTTGACATTTGGAGAAAGAGTGCCGAAGCATGCCCAAGGAAGATTGAAGAATCTGCATCAACTAGCATTTGGACCGCTACACGAATCTCCAACAAATGGACTGCCAGAATAGATCGGGAACCCTAACATACACGCCGAACTGCTGGGCAAGACTAACATTTTACTGACACCTCCCACGCCCATCCCTATAATCTACACCGTGCATCACTCTAGGCCTCACTATTCAAATGACCGTCTTCGTGCATCAATCGTCTTGCCTTGGTCTATCAATCAACGCAAGGTAGGAGCTTCATATATAGTCAACTACACATTACAGTAATCAATGCAAGGCCAGGAGGTAGTTGCAACTTGCAATAGCCAAACTGAACGTAGGCACATGATGTGATCCTCCACATTAACACATCCGCCAACGTGAGGCAAAGGAGACGATTGAATTGTTGCGGTCAAAAAAAAATCAAGGAACACATCACCACCCCGGCTTCGTAAGTAAATCGCCACCCCGACGAGGACCAGATCTGCTTTTATTTTTTGAGCACCAATCTGCTGTATGTCACTGTGTCCCAGCTTCCAAGCCCATCCGTCTCCCCTATCTTGACCAGGCCCACAAAAGTACGGGCCAGCCCCTCGCCCGGACACGTCAAGTTCGGCCCGCTCCGTGTACCCATCGCGCTCCCGCACGAGACGGACTGATGGAGACGGACACGGACCGGGTAACGCTCCCAGATCGCCGCCGCCTAGCCCTAAAAAAAAAAGGACCGCCGCCGCGTAGCCTTTCGCCGCCGGGTTCGACGAGGGAGCCGGGGCACGCAAGCCGGCCTATACCCTATAGAGAGACTGGTCCGGGGATGTTCGGGGATGCGGGCCAGCAGCGCGGCAACGTCGTGGGTGGTGGGGCGGACGCGCATCTCCTCTACGACGACCCGCTGTCATCCCGGCGCTCCTCGGCTCCCGCTTCGACGGCGATTAGGTCGACGCTCAAGCGCCTCCTCGCCCTCATCACGCAGGGCTTCTACGTCGCCCACCTCTCCCGGCAGGTCCCGCTAGCGTCCCATTCCTCGCATCGTCTTATCTCATATCGCGAATTCCGGCGACTGAATTGCGTGTGTGCTTGCGGCGCAGGCGGTCAAGAACGTGCCGGCATAGTCGCTCGAGGTGAAGAAGCACGTTTACCTCTACCTGCTCCGTTACGCCGCGAAGTAAGCTCACCCCCCTTCCCTGCTTGTGATAAGTGAAGCCAAATCCTAACTAGATTCGTCTGCAATTTTCCCCTGTGATTAGTCAACCTAAATCCTAAGTAGATTCGTTTGCATTTTTTCCTGCATGTGGTTAGTCGAGGCAGATCGGAGCCAAGTGGGAAATTAAAAAACAATTTCTTTATCAAAACCAAGTTCTTTGATGCTTGGACCAGGAAATTGCTGCCATTGCAATTTTGATACGTTAAAATATTAGAAGTGACCGTGCGCCTTGCCGCGCCGCTTAGTTGTGGGGCCTTCTGTAGGATAAAGCTATGAATCTACTGCTTCATCCATTCCTGCATCTCTGAACTGAATGTCTTCTGTAGTTTCAGGATTGACTTACTCAGAAAATTGCCTTTTAAATTCATAGCTTTATCAAAGGAACTCATAAATTTACCATTTTCTTCATGCATCTCTTTCAATTGAAGTTGCGTTCGGAAAATTTTGATCTCTAAATGCCATCCTTGTGGCTGCATTTTTTGTCCAGTGTCTTGGGCTCTTCACAGGATGAACCATACGCAAGAAGACCTCTGGTTGGTCAACCAGCATGATATCATTAACAATATTCCTTCCATAAGAAGGATGGATGTTTTGCCAGTCGATTACATCTTCAATCTGAGGTATGGAAGGGTAATTTACATCTTGTTTCTCCTCGGTATTGACAATAGCTTGTTCATAGAGGAATTGATGCGTGTCTAGAAAGAGTGCACGGCGCTGCAAACGGGCGACACGACCAAAGACACGTGCACACCCGAGACAGACACAAGCTCTCTCATTGGACAAGGGCCCGCCCAGTGAGTCGAGCAACCTGGTCAAAATCGATCACCAAATCGAAATTAGTGACCTCAATCGATTGTGAGCCTTTCCACCTCTAGGGAGCTTAGTGATTTAAAGGATAATCTTCTGATGTCGTGGACACTTGCGTTTGACACTTGTGCACAATCTTGATTCTAGATGTGAATAATCCTACTGAACAGACATGATGCATTTTTATTCAGGCAAGCTATTTTGTTTGGGGAAGTCTGAAATCTGTATACTGCTTCTCTAGAAAAACTCCCGTCTGCGTTCATCTTAAGCTTGATCATCTTCTGATTCCGAAGATGAAGAAGAACATAGCATAGGATCTTCTTCAATGCTGTTAAGAAGAGAGTGGATGCTCTTCTTCCTCTTCTTCTTGGCTACTGCAGATCTCTTTCTTTTTCTTCCTTGTGTTTGTGATGTTGAAGTCTCCTGTTGAGCTTGGGCTTCATTACCTTCATTACCTAAATGTTCACCGACATTGTCATCAGGAGTGATCTCAGTAATGAACTCATTGTCTTCATCCTCCAGAACATCACTGATGACCTTCTCTATGGGGTCTCTGTTCTTATTTTCTCTCTTATGCTGCAGCCTTGCGTTGAATTTGACGAAGACAAGATCCCTCAACCTATCACTGAGTAGTCTGTTACATTGTTTTGCATGAACCTACATAGTGAAGGAAAATTGAGTGTAGGTGAAAATAAATCAAGGAACACATCACATGTGAGAACAGAAATCAACTATTTTGTAGACTTTTAGAGTTATAGTTTCCTTTCTTGCTTGTTTGAATGATGACCAGTTTCTCTCACAAGCTGAGGAGCTGCATGTCAATGTGAGGATCTTTCTTACCAAATTCTTCAGCTTGGGTGCGCTTGTGCTTTGATTCAACCACCATTTTGCTGCATCAAGTCATTCACAGATTATTAGTTATATACTTACGCATATACAAAATGAGAAACAGAGAAAGTTTGAAACTGGTTTAACACAAATAGCACTAACCTGGATCAATTTCTTTGTTTCTTCTCTGCCGTGTGGCAATGTCCGTTCCAAAAGAGTCAGCCTCTTCTTCATATATGTTGAGTTCGTCAATAATCTCCTCTTGCAACATTTCATCTTGAATCATCCTTGTAATGCAATGGATGACGGCTGCCCTGAATGATCCATCATTCTCGATTGTATTCTTGTTTGGATAGTAATAGTAGGGATTGAGAAAGTACCCAGCCAAATCTAGTGGCATCTTGAGTTTGTTGTCCCACCTCTTGTCAATGATATCTATAAGAGCTTTGAAGCGACTCTCATCATTGTCAAACCACGAAGAAATTCCTTTTTTGCATCTAGCGTATAACCATGGAAGACTCCTGTCGCCGGCACATCACTATCCATCCTTCTTAGCACATTAGCCATTGGCTCAAAGAAATTGACAGCAGTGTCAACACCTTTCCAAAAGGAATCAGTTTGCACAACTTTTTGAGCTTTCTTACCCTTGTCCTTCTTTAAGTACCCCATGTCATTTAGCTCCTCTGATCTGAATAGTTTAAGCACATCCTTCTTGTTGTCTTGCAAAAATTTTATATTGAGATCAGCCGTGGCAAATCTAGTAACACCAGCACGGACCAAGTCTCTTCCAAGTGTTTTCCTCATCGAAGCCAAAACCCTCGTATGAGCATACAAGAATACGGTAACTTGCCTTTCATGGACAATTGTTTTCTCAACTAGAGGCAGCTTCACAATATCTTCCAACATGAGATCAATACAATGGGCTGCACATCCAGTCCAAAAAATGGGTGGTCTCTTTGCTTTCATTAGACTTGCAGCTGCTGTATTAACACCAGCATTGTCAGTCACCACTTGAACAACCTTTTCTGGCCCAATATCTTCAATACACCTGTCTACAAGGTCGTAGATGTATTTCCCATTTTTTTTTGACATCCGAGCAATCAACCGAATCCAAAAATAAGACCCCATATGCGCTGTGAACAACTAGGTTCATTACTCCTCTGCCTTTCCTATCTGTCCATGCATCGGTCATTACCGTACAACCTGTGTGCTCCTATGCTTTCTTATGGTTCTTGAATGAGTCAAGCACCTTCTTCTTTCTTTTCTGCAGGAATGGCCCACTCATCTCATAGGCACTAGGTCCTCGAAGGGTTTTGCCAAAACCTGCAATGTCCACAAGCATACATGCAAAGCTAGGAAGTGTCACCGTGTTGTGTGGATTGCCAGCTTCATAGAAAAACTGACATATGTACCCACAAGCTCTATTCCTCTTCTCTTCTAACTGTTGAGATGACAACTTTGATTGAACCTTTTCGCTGAGAGTTTTCCCTTGATTCCTCTTGACACATTCTTCTACACTTAACTGGCAGAACTTGTCCATAGGGCCACCTTGGGATCTGCTTGTGCCTGGTGTTGGCAACAACATATCATCATTGTCACTGTCTTCATCACTCTCCTGTTCTCCCTCTGAGTGATCAAAGTTAACTGAACTTCTTAACTTTTCCAATTCTGTGATTTTCTTATCCTTCGCATCATTACTCTTTAGGAGCAAAACCTTCATCTCCTGCTTGACATCCTGAGGAACCTTCTGGCATGGTGTAGCATTGCACTTCTTAATTCCAGCAAGGTGGTACTTTACCCTTGTTACGCCGCTAGTTAATATCTTGTTACAGAAATTGCATTGCAGAGCGTATGTTCTATTAGGATCTGGCACAGTACAGTACTTCCGTGCAGCCTCATTTGATGCAACGACATGAGCTGCTGCTGTTTGTGTACGGAGGCAGTGCTTGAGATACCTGCACCTATGAAACAAAAAAAACAGAATTAAGTTAGGCAAAACAGGAATTAAACATATCATCAACTCTACTGAAACAACAATGTTTAATCTACTCCAAGTTCAGAGATTCAGAAATTTTAAGAACAGCAAGCAAGCACGCACGCACATATAATGAAAGAATGCACAAGACAAATCTGAGGACAAAACTTGGCTATCCATGGGGTGTGTGCACAGTTCATGCTACAGTGATTCAGTGTATGCACAGTTTAGAGATTCAGTGTACGCAAGGACAACAAGCAAGCACGCACATATAACAAATACTTTGCATATAACAGAGATCCCATTACAATGAAGCACTGGTTGGATCAAATCATACATCCATTTATCATGCTACAAGGGGGGAAGAGTAGAAAAAGGACAAATCCAAGGACAAAACTTGCCTGTCGATGGGGTCTGCTGACTCATTGTAGGCTAGGGCGATACTGCTTGGAGAAGATGGCTGGAGAGGGGGCATCACCGGGAAAGGGGCCGTCGAAGGAGGCGTAGATGATCATGGCAAATATATTTTGTGTAGAATATCAATAGTATCTATAGTTTGATTATGCTATATCATGTAATATTTTATTCAATGTCTCGTGGAACTGGCCCTGTCTGCTAGATGCAACAAATGACATGCAAAAAGGTAACATACTGCATTGATGATTGTCTATCGGCACAGAGCCAAATATTTGATCTCATGTAGTACATAGATGATGTGATTTCCAGTAATATTTCCAGTCAGCTCTGAACGTTATTAGTTTGTTACTTACGTACTGACATTATTGTCCTGTTTTATGTTGTCCACATGAAGGTTGTTCTTCTCACTCAACAGATCTGGAACTATCAGTAATATAATGAGTTGTTTTGTTTCCAGGCCAAGGTTCTTCCACCCCACCCTTATCTTCTCAAGGAAATATACATCAGTATTCTTCATATGGTGGTGGATACGAGAGTGGTAGTACAACAAAAAAGATTGATATCCCAAATGGAAGGTATGCTACTTGGGAGTTTACTCGTTTGATTTTTTGCATTCTTGCAGTTGATACAAGGTTGCATGAAGTGCATTTTTTGCTCTGCTAACAGATAATGTTCATAACTTCTTTTAGGTTGGTGTTATCATTGGAAATTCTAGAGAAACTATAAAGCATATCCAACTTTAGTGAGGGGCAAAGATCCAAGTAACGAGGGACATGGATGTTCAACCCGGGTCACAGACAAGATTGGGTGATCTTTCGGGCACTCCTGAGCTGTTGATAAGTGATGTTTTTGCAGAGGTACTGTGATATATTTTTTAGGGTCAGGACTTCACATTTAATTGTGTATCCATTTATTCAACCATACTTGAAAAAAATAATGACCTTCTGCAGGCTGATGCTTACTCATTTGGCACTATCTCTAATTGGAAGTACAATGCACCTCAACCTAGTGTTGATCAATTCCAGATGCAAATTGCTAACAAGGTAAACTGGCTGCTTTCTTGACGAGATAGTGAAAGATGTTTGGTAGATTAAGAAAATTTATGTCGAGTAAATAAGCATGGTGGTTCTTATATTGGTGGATGAATGGATCTTTAATAAACTTGAAGCAATTTGGATTTAGTTAGGTGATTATGATCTTGAAACCAAATTTCATGGTGGATTACGAGATTTTGATGCATTTATTTAGTTCATTATGATCTTGAGGAGATAGTCAAAGATGTTCGGTGGATTAATTAATCTTAGACAATTTGGATTTAGTTAGGTGATTGTGATATTGAACCGTACTTATGATGGATTATGATATCTTAGTTGGATTTAGTTACGTGATTTAATCTTGAGAAGATAGTAACAAAATGTTCGGTGGATTATGAGATTTTAGGTATAGTAGATGACCGTGGTGATTATTATATTGGTGGATAAATAGATCTTTAATTTTGTTTGGAACATTTTGGATTTAGTTAAGTGATTGTGATCTTAAACCAAATTTCACGATGGATTATGAGGTTTTGCTTGGATTTAGTTAGGTGATTATGATCTTAACGAGCTAGTAAAAGATGTTCATTGGATTATGTGAATTTAGGTCTAGTAGGTGAGCATGGTGGTTATTATATTGGTGAATAAGTAAATTTTTATTAAACTTGAGAAAATTTGGATTTAGTTAGGCGATTGTGATCTCGAATCAAATTTGATGATGGATCACAAAATTTTAAATGAATTTAGTTAGTTGATTGAGACCTTAGGAGATAGTCAAAGATGTTCGGTGGATTAATTAATCATGAACAATGTGGATTTAGTTCGGTGATTGTGATATTGAACCAAATTTCTCGGTGATTTATTTGATTGTAGGTGGATTTAGTTAGGTGATTGTGTCTTGAGAAGATAGTCAAAATGTGTCGTGGATTATTATATGAGAAATGATTCCCTTCAATCGATAGATCTTATGCGAGCGTCCGCCGTCTCCATGTTCGTTGGATGGGCTTCATCAAACAGTCGGGAGCTAACCTCTCCGTGTTTCTCCAACTGGTCCATTGTTTTAGAAAAAGATTCTGCAACTAGGCTCTTGTTGCAAACCGACGAAGAGCTAGATCCCGCAACATGACTTATGTTGCAAAACAAATCCCACAACGCGACGCATGTTGCAAAAAAAATCTACAACACAACCAATGTCGCAAAACAAATACCGCAACACAATCTATGTTTGCAAAAAAAAAAACGCAACTATGCAACAAGACATCTGTTGCAAAGTACAATTGTCGGATTTGACGGCTTGCCACCGGCCGATGCCTAGCAGCCCCCTTATTATATTGGTGCATAAACAGATCTTTAATTTAGTTTGGAGCAATTTGGATTTAGTTAGGTGATTGTGATTTTTAACCAAATTCATGGTGGCTTTTGCGGTTTTGTTGCATTTAGTTAGGTGAAAGTGGTCTTGACGAGATAGTCAAAGATGTTTGGTGAATTATGTAAGTGAGCATGGTGGTTATTATATTGGTGGATAAATGAATCTAGTAAACATGGAGCAGTTTGAGTTTAGTTAGGCGATTGTGATATTGAACAAATTTCACAGTGGATTACGAGAGTTTCAATGGATTTAGTTAGTAGATTGTGATCTTGGGGAGGTGTAAAAGATTTTTGGTGTATTAATGAATCTTGAACAATTTTGATTTAGTTAGGTGATTGTTATATTGAACCAAATTTCTTGGTGATTTATGAGATTTTAGTTGGATTTAGTTAGGTGATTGTGTCTTTAGAAGATAGTCAAAGATATTCGGTGGATTATGAGATTTTAGGTATGGTAAATGAGCATGGTGATTATTATATTGGTGGATAAACAAATATTTAATTTAAATTGGAACAATTTGGATTTAGTTAGTTGATTGTGATATTTTGATTAAATTTTACGGTAGATGATGAGGTTTTGGTCGGATTTAGTTAAGATGATTGGGATCTTGATGAGCTAGTAAAATATGTTAAGCAGATTATGTGAATTTAGGTCTAGTAGGTGGGCATGTTGGTTATTATATTGGTGGATACATAAATTTGTATAAACTTGGAAAATTTGGATTTAGTTTGGCAATTGTGATCTCGAACCAAATTTGATGGTGGATTATGAGATTTTTGATGGATTAATCGATTGTGATCTTGAGGAGATAGTCAAAGATGTTAGGTGTATTATTTAATCTTGAACAATTTGGATTTAGTTAGGTGATTGTGATACTGAGCCAGATTTCTTCGTGATTTATGAAATTTTGGTTGGATTTAGTTAGGTGATTGTGTCTTGAGAAGATAGTCAAAGATGGTTGGTGGATTATGAGATTTTAGGTCTAATAGATGAGCATGGTGATTATTACATTGGTGGATAAACAAATATGATATTTATTTGGAACAATTTGGATTTAGTTAGGTGATTGTAATCTTTTAACCTAATTTTACAGTGGATTATAAGGTTTTGTTGGATTTAGTTAGATGATTATGATTTTAGCGAGCTAGTAAAATATGTTCAGTGGCTTATCTGAATTTTGGTTCTAGCATGTTGATTATTACATTTGTGGATACATGGATCTTCAGTAAACATGGAGCAATTTGGATTAGTTGGGCGATTGTGATCTTGAACAAATTTCATGGTGGATTACGAGATTTTTAATAGATTTTGTTGATTGTGATCTTGAGGAGATAGTCCAAGATGTTTAGTGGATTAATTAATCTTGAACAATTTGGATTTAGTTAGGTGATTGTGATATTGAACCAAATTTCTTTGTCATTTATGAGATTTTAGTTGGATTTAGTTAGGTGGATTGTGTCTTGAGAAGATAATCAAAGATTTTTGGTGGATTAGGAGATTTTAGGTCTAATAGATGAGCATGATGATTATTATATCGGTGGATAAACAAATATCTAATTTAGTTTGGAACAATTTGGATTTAATTCAGTGATTGGGATCTTTTAACCTAATTTTACGATGGATTATAAGATTTTTGTTGGATTTAGTTAGGTGATTGTAATTTTGACGAGCTAGTAAAAGATGTTCGGTGGATTATGTGAATTTAGATATAGTAGGTGGGCATTTTGATTATTATATTGGTGGATAGAGATGAGGACCACACAAGTGACTCAAGGCGATGATGCCATTACTGAAAATTATTAGTAAACAAGGCAACAAAGGCGCAGGGAGACTGGAGGTAGTGGCAGCATGGACTTGATCCAACATCCCACGTGCCTGTGCACTCTCCGTTCCTCTCTAATCTGGCTTGGTGTCCTTGTCCTGTTTGCGGATTTGTGTCACGCACTTGATTAAGCACCCCACGTTCTCCTACCGTGTGCCCTTGACCTGGACGATAGGTAGCGCCGTGTTCTCGGGCACGTCCCGTGGGTAAAATCCAGGTATGCGCCCATTGTTTGAGCTCTTGCTCACCATTGGTGGTGCTTGAGCTTGCGGTTATGGTGTCATGCAGCAAGGGAACACGGGATGTGGGATCAAGACAGCACACATAGCAACCCGCTAGCAGGCAACGGATGCCCATTCAGATTTATAGGGAGCGGAGGTGGACACAAAGGTGGATGTTGAGCCCATAGCAGTCTCAATAGTGTGCTCATTAGTAAGAGCAAAATGGGCAAGAAGATCCTGGATATACTTCTCTTCGGAAATAAAGAAGCCATTAGAGGTAGAAGAAACCTCCATCTCAAGGAAGTAGCGACTTCTTTAGTAAACATGGAGTAATTTGGAATTTGTTAGGCGATTGTGATCTTCAACAAAATTCCTGGTGGATTACGAGATTTTTCAATGAATTAAGTTGATTTTGATCTTGAGGAGATAGTCAAAGATATTTGATGGATTATGTGATCTTGAAGAATTTGGATTTAAGTAGGTGGTTGTGATACTGAACCGAATTTCACGGTGAATTATGACATTTTAGTTGGATTTAGTTAGGTAATTGTGTCTTGAGATGATAATCAAAGTTTTTTTATGGATTATGAGATATTAGGTCTAGTAGATGAGCATGGTGATTGCTATATTGGTGAATAAATAGATATTTAATTTAGTTTGGAACAATTTGGAATTTGTTAGGCGATTGTGATCTTGAACAAAATTCCTGGTGGATTACGAGATTTTTCAATGAATTAAGTTGATTTGGATCTTGAGGAGATAGTCAAAGATATTTGATGGATTATGTGATCTTGAAGAATTTGGATTTAATTAGGTGGTTGTGATACTGAACCGAATTTCACGGTGAATTATGACATTTTAGTTGGATTTAGTTAGGTGATTGTGTCTTGAGATGATAATCAAAGTTTTTTGATGGATTATGAGATATTAGGTCTAGTAGAAGAGCATGGTGATTGCTATATTGGTGAATAAATAGATATTTAATTTAGTTTGGAACAATTTGGATTTAGTTAGGTGATTGTGATCTTTTGAGCAATTTTTACGATGGATTATGAGGTTTTGGTTGGATTTAGTTAAGATGATTGGGATCTTGATGAGCTAGTAAAATATGTTCAACAAATTATGTAAATTTAGGTCTAGTAGGTGAGCATGTTGGTTATTATATTGGTGGATACATAAATTTTTATAAACTTGAAAAATTTGGATTTAGTTTGACGATTGTGATCTCGAACCAAATTTTATGGTGGATAATGAGATTTTTGATGGATTAGTTAATCGATTGTGATCTTGAGGAGATGGTCCAAGATGTTTCGTGTATTATTTAATCTTGAAGAATTTGGATTTAATTAGGTGATTGTGATATTGAGCCAAATTTCTTGGTGATTTATGACATTTTGGTTGGATTTAGTTAGGTGATTGTGTTTTGAGAAGATAGTCAAAGATGTTTGGTGGATTATGAGATTTTAGGTCTAATAGATGAGCATGGTGATGATTATATTGGTGGATAAACAGATATGTTATTTGATTGGAACAATTTGGATTTAGTTAGGTGATTGTGATCTTTTAACCTAATGTTACAGTGGATTATAAGGTTTTGGTTGGATTTAGTTAGGTGATTATGATTTTAGCGAGCTAGTAAAAGATGTTCGGTGGCTTATGTGAATTTTGGTTCTAGCATGTTGATCATTACATTGGTGGATAAATGGATCTTGAGTGAACATGAAGCAATTTGGATTAGTTAGGCGATTGTGATCTTGAACAAATTTCATGTTGGATTACGAGATTTTCAATAGATTTTGTTGGTTGTGATCTTGAGGAGATAGTCAAAGATGTTCAGTGGATTAATTAATTTTGAACAATTTGGATTTGGTTAGGTGATTGTGATATTGAACCAAATATCTTTGTCATTTATGAGATTGTAGTTGGATTTAGTTAGGTGGATTGCGTCTTGCGAAGATAATCAAAGATTTTTGGTGGATTAGGAGATTTTAGGTCTAACACATGAGCATGATGATTATTATATTGGAGGATAAACATATGTTTAATTTAGTTTGGAACAATTTGGATTTAATTCGGTGATTGTGATATTTTAACCTAATTTTATGATGGATTATGAGATTTTTGTTGGATTTAGTTAGGTGATTGTAATTTTGACGAGCTAGTAAAAGATGTTAGGTGGATTATGTGAATTTTGATATAGTAGGTGGGCATTTTGATTATTATATTGGTGAATGGAGATGGGGGCCACACAAGTGAGTCAAGGCGATGATGCCACTGCTGATAAACAAGGCAACAGAGGCGGAGAGAGATTGGAGGTACTGGCAGCAAATGGACTCGATCCTGCATCCCACGTGCTTGTGCAGTCTCCGTTCCCCGCTAATTCGGCTTGGAGTCCTTGTCCTGTTTGCAGATTTTGTGTCACGCACTTGATTAAGCACCCCACGTTTCTCCTACTGTGTGCCCTTGACCTTGACGATAGGTAGCGCTGTGGTCTCGGGCGCGTCCCGTGGGTAAAATTCAGGTGTGCGCCCATTGTCTGAGCTCTTGCTCGTCATTGGTGGTGCTTGAGCGTGCGGTTATGTTGTCACCCAACAAGGGAACACGGGATGTGGGATCAAGACAGCACACATAGCAACCCGCTACCAGGCAATGGATGCCCATCCGGACTTACAGGGTGCAGAGGTGGACACAAAGGTGGATGTTGAGCTCCATAGCAGTCTCAATAGTGTGCTCATCAGTAAGGATAGCATGTGCTCATCAGTAAGGATAGCACGAGCAAGAAGATCCTGTATATATTTCTCTTAGGAAATAAAGAAGCCATTAGAGGTAAAAGAAATCTCCATCTCAAGGAAGTGGCGACTTCTTTAGTAAACATGGAGCAATTTGGAATTAGTTAGGCGATTGTGATCTTGAACAAAATTCGTGGTGGATTACGAGATTTTTCAATGAATTAAGTTGATTGTAATCTTGAGGAGATAGTCAAAGATATTTGATGGATTATGTGATCTTGAACAATTTGGATTTAATTAGGTGGTTGTGATACTGAACCGAATTTCATGGTGGATTAAGAGATTTTAGTTGGATTTAGTTAGGTGATTGGGATCTTGATGAGCTAGTAAAAGATGTTCGGTAGATTATGTGAATTTAGGTCTAGTAGGTGAGCATGTTGGTTATTTTATTGATGGATAAATAACTTTTAATAAACTTGGAAAAAAATGAATTTGTTTAGGCAATTGTGATCTTGAACCAAATTTTGTGATGGATTATGAGATTTTTGATGGATTAGTTAGTTGACTGTGATCTTGAGGATGTAGTCAAAGATGTTCGATGTATTAATTAATCTTGAACAATTTGGATTTACTTTGGTGATTGTGTGCTCATCAGTAAGAGCAACACGAGCAAGAAGATTCTGGATATACTTCTTTTAGGAAATAAAAGTCATTAGAGGTATAAAAAATCTCAATCTCAAGGAAGTAGCGTCTTTTTTAGTAAACAAGGAGCAATTTCGAATTAGTTAGGCGATTGTGATCTTGAACAAATTTCATTGTGAATTACGAGAATTTTCAATGAGTTTAGTTGATTGTGATCTGGAGGAGATAGTTAAAGATATTTGATGGTTTATGTGGATTAAGAGATTTTAGTTGGATTTAGTTAGGTGATTGTGTCTTGAGATGATAATCAAACATTTTTGGTGAATTATGAGATATTAGGTCTAGCAGATGAGCATGGTGTTTACTATATTGGTGAATAAACATATATTTAATTTAGTTTGGAACAATTTGGATTTAGTTAGGTGATTGTGATCTTTTGAGCAATTTATACGGTGGGTTATGAGGTTTTGGTTGGATTTAGTTAGGTGATTGGGATCTTGACGAGCTAGTAAAAGATGTTCGGTAGATTATGTGAATTTAGGTCTAGTAGGTGAGCATGTTGGTTATTTTATTGATGGATAAATAACTTTTAATAAACTTGGAAAAAATTGAATTTGTTTAGGCAATCGTGATCTTGAACCAAATTTTGTGATGGATTATGAGATTTTTGATGGATTAGTTAGTTGATTGTGATCTTGAGGATATAGTCAAAGATGTTTGATGTATCAATTAATCTTGAACAATTTGGATTCAGTTTGGTGATTGTGTGCTCATCAGTAAGAGCAACACGAGCAAGAAGATCCTGGATATACATCTCTTAGGAAATAAAGAAGCCATTAGAGGTATAAAAAATCTCAATCTCAAGGAAGTAGCGTATTTTTTAGTAAACATGGAGCAATTTGGAATTAGTTAGGCGATTGTGATCTTCAACAAATTTCATAGTGAATTACGAGATTTTTGAATGAGTTTAGTTGATTGTGATCTGGAGGAGATAGTTAAAGATATTTGATGGTTTATGTGATCTTGAACAATTTGGATTTAGTTAGGTAGTTGTGATACTGAACCGAACTACACGGTAGATTATGAGATTTTAATTTGATCTAGTTAGGTGATTGTGCTTAAGATGATAATCATTTTTTTGGTGGATTATGATATTTTAGGTTTAGTAGATGAGCACGGTGATTACTATATTGGTGAATAAATAGATATTTAATTTAGTTTGGAACAATTTGGATTTAGTTAGGTGATTGTGATCTTTTGAGCAATTTATACGATGGATTATGAGGTTTTGGTTGGATTTAGTAAGGTGATTGGGATCTTGACGAGCTGGTAAAAGATGTTCGGTAGATTATGTGAATTTAGGTCTAGTAGGTGAGCATATTGGTTATTTTATTGATGGATAAATAACTTTTAATAAACTTGGAAAAAATTGAATTTGTTTAGGCAATCGTGATCTTGAACCAAATTTTGTGATGGATTATGAGATTTTTGATGGATTAGTTAGTTGATTGTGATCTTGAGGATATAGTCAAAGATGTTCGATGTATTAATTAATCTTGAACAATTTGGATTTAGTTTGGTGATTGTGTGCTCATCAGTAAGAGCAACACGAGCAAGAAGATCCTTGATATACTTCTCTTAGGAAATAAAGAAGCCATTAGAGGTATAAAAAATCTCAATCTCAAGGAAGTAGCGTCTTTTTTAGTAAACATGGAGCAATTTGGAATTAGTTAGGCGATTGTGATCTTGAACAAATTTCATAGTGAATTACGAGATTTTTCAATGAGTTTAGTTGATTGTGATCTGGAGGAGATAGTTAAAGATATTTGATGGTTTATGTGATCTTGTACAATTTGGATTTAGTTAGATAGTTGTGATACTGAATCGAATTACACGGTGGATTATGAGATTTTAATTGGATTTAGTTCGGTGATCGTGCTTAAGATGATAATCAATTTTTTTGGTGGATTATGATATTTTAGGTCTAGTAGATGCGCACGGTGATTACTATATTGGTGAATAAATAAATATTTAATTTAGTTTGGAACAATTTGGATTTAGTTATGTGATTGTGATCTTTTGAGCAATTTATACGGTGGATTATGAGGTTTTGGTTGGATTTAGTTAGGTGATTGGGATCTTGACGAGCTAGTAAAAGATGTTCGATAGACTGTGAATTTAGGTCTAGTAGGTGAGCATGTTGGTTATTTTATTGATGGATAACTAACTTTTAATAAACTTGGAAAAAATTGAATTTGTTTAGGCTATCGTGATCTTGAACCAAATTTTGTGATGGATTATGAGATTTTTGATGGATTAGTTAGTTCATTGTGATCTTGAGGATATAGTCAAAGATGTTCGATGTATTAATAAATCTTGAACAATTTGGATTTAGTTTGGTGATTGTGTGCTCATCAGTAAGAGCAACACGAGCAAGAAGATCCTGGATATACTTCTCTTAGGAAATAAAGAAGCCATTAGAGGTATAAAAAATCTCAATCTCAAGGAAGTAGCGTCTTTTTTAGTAAACATGGAGCAATTTGGAATTAGTTAGGCGATTGTGATCTTGAACAAATTTCATAGTGAATTTCGAGATTTTTCAATGAGTTTAGTTGATTGTGATCTGGAGGAGATAGTTAAAGATATTTGATGGTTTATGTGATCTTGAACAATTTGGATTTAGTTAGGTAGTTGTGATACTGAACCGAATTACACGGTGGATTATGAGATTTTAATTGGATTTAGTTAGGTGATTGTGCTTAAGATGATAATCATTTTTTTGGTGGATTATGATATTTTAGGTCTAGTAGATGAGCACGGTGATTACTATATTGGTGAATAAATAGATATTTAATTTAGTTTGGAACAATTTGGATTTAGTTAGGTGATTGTGATCTTTTGAGCAATTTATACGGTGGATTATGAGGTTTTGGTTGGATTTATTTAGGTGATTGGGATCTTGACGAGCTAGTAAAAGATGTTCGGTAGAGTATGTGAATTTAGGTCTAGTAGGTGAGCATGTTGGTTATTTTATTGATGGATAAATAAGTTTAATAAACTTGGAAAAATTGAATTTGTTTAGGCAATGGTGATCTTGAACCAAATTTTGTGATGGATTATGAGATTTTTGATGGATTAGTTAGTTGATTGTGATCTTGAGGATATAGTCAAAGATGTTCGATGTATTAATTAATCTTGAACAATTTGGATTTAGTTTGGTGATTGTGTGCTCATCAGTAAGAGCAACACGAGCAAGAAGATCCTGGATATACTTCTCTTTGGAAATAAAGAAGCCATTAGAGGTATAAAAAATCTCAATCTCAAGGAAGTAGCGTCTTTTTTAGTGAACATGGAGCAATTTGGAATTAGTTAGGCGATTGTGATCTTGAACAAATTTCATAGTGAATTACGAGATTTTTCAATTAGTTTAGTTGATTGTGATCTGGAGGAGATTGTGAAAGATATTTGATGGTTTATGTGATCTTGAACAATTTGGATTTAGTTAGGTAGTTGTGGTACTGAACCGAATTACACGGTGGATTATGAGATTTTAATTGGATTTAGTTAGGTGATTGTGCTTAAGATGATAATCAATTTTTTCGGTGGATTATGATATTTTAGGTCTAGTAGATGAGCACGGTGATTACTATATTGGTGAATAAATAGATATTGAATTTAGTTTGGAACAATTTGGATTTAGTTAGGTGATTGTGATCTTTTGAGCAATTTATACGGTGGATTATGAGGTTTTGGTTGGATTTAGTTAGGTGATTGGGATCTTGACGAGCTGGCAAAAGATGTTCGGTAGATTATGTGAATTTAGGTCTAGTAGGTGAGCATATTGGTTATTTTATTGATGGATAAATAACTTTTAATAAACTTGGAAAAAATTGAATTTGTTTAGGCAATCGTGATCTTGAACCAAATTTTGTGATGGATTATGAGATTTTTGATGGATTAGTTAGTTGATTGTGATCTTGAGGATATAGTCAAAGATGTTCGATGTATCAATTAATCTTGAACAATTTGGATTTAGTTTGGTGATTGTGTGCTCATCAGTAAGAGCAACACGAGCAAGAAGATCCTGGACATACGTCTCTTAGGAAATAAAGAAGCCATTAGAGGTATAAAAAATCTCAATCTCAAGGAAGTAGCGTCTTTTTTAGTAAACATGGAGCAATTTGGAATTAGTTAGGCGATTGTGATCTTGAACAAATTTCATAGTGAATTACGAGATTTTTCAATGAGTTTAGTTGATTGTGATCTGGAGGAGATAGTTAAAGATATTTGATGGTTTATGTGATCTTGAACAATTTGGATTTAGTTAGGTAGTTGTGATACTGAACCGAGTGACACGATGGATTATGAGATTTTAATTCGATCTAGTTAGGTGATTGTGCTTAAGATGCTAATCAATTTTTTTGGAGGATTACGATATTTTAGGTCTAGTAGATGAGCACGGTGATTACTATATTGGTGAATAAATAGATATTTAATTTAGTTTGGAACAATTTGGAATTAGTTAGGTGATTGTGATCTTTTGAGCAATTTATACGGTGGATTATGAGGTTTTGGTTGGATTTAGTTAGGTGATTGGGATCTTGACGAGCTAGTAAAAGATGTTCGGTAGATTATGTGAATTTAGGTCTAGTAGGTGAGCATGTTGGTTATTTTATTGATGGATAAATAACTTTTAATGAACTTGGAAAAAATTGAATTTGTTTAGGCAATTGTGATCTTGAACCAAATTTTGTGATGGATTATGAGATTTTTGATGGATTAGTTAGTTGATTGTGATCTTGAGGATATAGTCAAAGATGTTCGATGTATTAATTAATCTTGAACAATTTGGATTTAGTTTGGTGATTGTGTGCTCATCAGTAAGAGCAACACGAGCAAGAAGATCCTGGATATACTTCTCTTAGGAAATAAAGAAGCCATTAGAGGTATAAAAAATCTCAATCTCAAGGAAGTAGCGTCTTTTTTAGTAAACATGGAGCAATTTGGAATTAGTTAGGCGATTGTGATCTTGAACAAATTTCATAGTGAATTACGAGATTTTTGAATGAGTTTAGTTGATTGTGATCTGGAGGAGATTGTTAAAGATATTTGATGGTTTATGTGATCTTGAACAATTTGGATTTAGTTAGGTTGTTGTGGTACTGAACCGAATTACACGGTGGATTATGAGATTTTAATTGGATTTAGTTAGGTGATTGTGCTTAAGATGATAATCTATTTTTTTGGTGGATTATGATATTTTAGGTCTAGTAGATGAGCACGGTGATTACTATATTGGTGAATAAATAGATATTTAATTTAGTTTGGAACAATTTGGATTTAGTTAGGTGATTGTGATCTTTTGAGCAATTTTTACGATGGATTATGAGGTTTTGGTTGGATTTAGGTAAGATGATTGGGATCTTGATGAGCTAGTAAAATATGTTCAACAAATTATGTAAATTTAGGTCTAGTAGGTGAGCATGTTGGTTATTATATTGGTGGATACATAAATTTTTATAAACTTGAAAAATTTGGATTTAGTTTGACGATTGTGACCTCGAACCAAATTTTATGGTGGATTATGAGATTTTTTATGGATTAGTTAATCGATTGTGATCTTGAGGAGATGGTCAAAGATGTTTCGTGTATTATTTAATCTTGAAGAATTTGGATTTAGTTAGGTGATTGTGATATTGAGCCAAATTTCTTGGTGATTTATGACATTTTGGTTGGATTTAGTTAGGTGATTGTGTTTTGAGAAGATAGTCAAAGATGTTTGGTGGATTATGAGATTTTAGGTCTAATAGATGAGCATGGTGATTATTATATTGGTGGATAAACAGGTATGTTATTTGATTGGAACAATTTGGATTTAGTTAGGTGATTGTGATCTTTTAACCTAATGTTACAGTGGATTATAAGGTTTTGGTTGGATTTAGTTAGGTGATTATGATTTTAGCGAGCTAGTAAAAGATGTTCGGTGGCTTATGTGAATTTTGGTTCTAGCATGTTGATCATTACATTGGTGGATAAATGGATCTTGAGTGAACATGAAGCAATTTGGATTAGTTAGGCGATTGTGATCTTGAACAAATTTCATGTCGGGTTATGAGATTTTCAATAGATTTTGTTGATTGTGATCTTGGGGAGATAGTCAAAGATGTTCAGTGGATTAATTAATTTTGAACAATTTGGATTTAGTTAGGTGATTGTGATATTGAACCAAATTTCTTTGTGATTTATGAGATTTTAGTTGGATTTAGTTAGGTGGATTGCGTCTTGAGAAGATAATCAAAGATTTTTGGTGGATTAGGAGATTTTAGGTCTAATACATGAGCATGATGATTATTATATTGGTGGATAAACAGATGTTTAATTTAGTTTGGAACAATTTGGATTTAATTCAGTGATTGTGATCTTCTAACCTAATTTTATGATGGATTATAAGATTTTTGTTGGATTTAGTTAGGTGATTGTAATTTTGACGAGCTAGTAAAAGATGTTCGGTGGATTATGTGAATTTAGATATAGTGCGTGGGCATTTTGATTATTATATTGGTGAATGGAGATGAGGGCCACACAAGTGACTCAAGGCGATGATGCCACTGCTGAAAATAACTAGTAAACAAGGCAACAGAGGCGGAGAGAGATTGGAGGTAGTGGTAGCAGATGGACTCGATCCAGCATCCCACGTGCCTGTGCAGTCTCCGTTCCCCGCTAATTCGGCTTGGTGTCCTTGTCCTGTTTGCGGATTTTGTGTCACGCACTTGATTAAGCACCCCACGTTTCTCATACTGTGTGCCCTTGACCTTGACGATAGGTAGCGCCGTGTTCTTGGGCGAGTCCCGTGGGTAAAATTCAGGTATGCGCCCATTGTCTGAGCTCTTGCTCGCCATTGGTGGTGCTTGAGCGTGCGGTTATGTTGTCACCCGGCAAGGGAACGCGGGATGTGGGATCAAGACAGCACACATAGCAACCCGCTACCAGGCAACGGATGCCCATCCGGACTTACAGGGTGCAGAGGTGGACACAAAGGTGGATGTTGAGCTCCATAGCAGTCTCAATAGTGTGCTCATCAGTAAGGGCAGCACGAGCAAGAAGATCCTGTATATATTTCTCTTAGGAAATAAAGAAGCCATTAGAGGTAAAAGAAACCTCCATCTCAAGGAAGTGGCGACTTCTTTAGTAAACATGGAGCAATTTGGAATTAGTTAGGCGATTGTGATCTTGAACAAAATTCGTGGTGGATTACGAGATTTTTCAATGAATTAAGTTGATTGTAATCTTGAGGAGATAGTCAAAGATATTTGATGGATTATGTGATCTTGAACAATTTGGATTTAATTAGGTGATTGTGATACTGAACCGAATTTCATGGTGGATTAAGAGATTTTAGTTGGATTTAGTTAGGTGATTGTGTCTTGACATGATAATCAAACATTTTTGGTGAATTATGAGATATTAGGTCTAGCATATGAGCATGGTGTTTACTATATTGGTGAATAAACATATATTTAATTTAGTTTGGAACAATTTGGATTTAGTTAGGTGATTGTGATCTTTTGAGCAATTTTTATGATGGATTATGAGGTTTTGGTTGGATTTAGTTAGGTGATTGGGATCTTGATGAGCTAGTAAATGATGTTCGGTAGATTATGTGAATTTAGGTCTAGTAGGTGAGCATGTTGGTTATTTTATTGATGGATAAATAACTTTTAATAAACTTGGAAAACATTGAATTTGTTTAGGCAATTGTGATCTTGAACCAAATTTTGTGATGGATTATGAGATTTTTGATTGATTATGAGATTTTTGATGGATTAGTTAGTTGATTGTGATCTTGAGGATATAGTCAAAGATGTTCGATGTATTAATTAATCTTGAACAATTTGGATTTAGTTTGGTGATTGTGTGCTCATCAGTAAGAGCAACACGAGCAAGAAGATCCTGAATATACTTCTCTTAGGAAATAAAGTAGCCATTGGAGATATAAAAAATCTCAATCTCAAGGAAGTAGCGTCTTTTTTAGTAAACATGGAGCAATTTGGAATTAGTTAGGCGATTGTGATCTTGAACAAATTTCATAGTGAATTACGAGATTTTTCAATGAGCTTAGTTGATTGTGATCTGGAGGAGATAGTTAAAGATATTTGATGGTTTATGTGATCTTGAACAATTTGGATTTAGTTAGGTAGTTGTGATACTGAACTGAATTACACGGTGGATTATGAGATTTTAATTGGATTTAGTTAGGTGATTGTGCTTAAGGTGATAATCAATTTTTTTGGTGGATTATGATATTTTAGGTCTAGTAGATGAGCACGGTGATTACTATATTGGTGAATAAATAGATATTTAATTTAGTTTGGAACAATTTGGATTTAGTTAGGTGATTGTGATCTTTTGAGCAATTTATACGGTGGATTATGAGGTTTTGGTTGGATTTAGTTAGGTGATTGGGATCTTGACGAGCTAGTAAAAGATGTTTGGTAGATTATGTGAATTTAGGTCTAGGAGGTGAGCACGTTGGTTATTTTATTGATGGATAGATAATTTTTAAAAAACTTGGAAAATTTTGAATTTAGGTAGGTGATTGTGATCTTGAACCAAATTTTATGATGAATTATGACATTTTTGATGGATTAGTTAGTTGATTGTGATCTTGAGGATATTGTTAAAGATGTTTGATGTATTAATTAATCTTCAACAATTTGGATTTAGTTAGGTGATTGTGATATTGAACCAAATTTCTCTGTGATTTATGAGATTTTAGTTGGATTTAGTTAGGTGGTTGTGTCTTGGGAAGATAGTCAAATATGTTAGGTTGATTATGAGATTTTGGCTCTAATAGATGAGCATGGTGATTATTACATTGGTGGATATATGAATTTTTAATAAATTTGGAATAATTTGGATTTAGTTAGGCGACTGTGCTCTTGAACCAACCTTTATGGTTGATTATGAGATTTAGTTCGGCTGCGCCATGCCTCTTCGTCGAGGAGCATGCGCAGTGCGGTGGTGCGGCATCTCGTGCGGCGTGCAGTGGCTTTAGAAGGCGGGGCGCCGACACCTGCAGCTTGTGCACCATGGCGACTCCACGCCCTGCAACCCTCTCCTTGCGGGGCAAAACAGGTGATTCAGGTTTGCCTCCTCTCGCCCCCCCCCCCCCCCTCCCCCCTCCCTTTTTTGTTTCATTCTGCAGCTTCATTCAAGCATATATTTTAAATTGGTACATATTCCAGGTAGTTAGCTTATTATGGACTACAACTACATTTGATGTTAGAACTCTGATACTAATTTATGTTCTTGTTGCATAGGTGAATGGTGCTTTAGCTTCAATGACCAATTTTATTGCTAAATATTTTTCCCACTGGAAGTGTCAAAGAATATACAACTTGATATAGAGAAGTTTTCTTATGGGGAAATAAAGATTCTTGTATGCAGAACTATTTGGGCTCTTGCAGCTGTATCAGTTGGTTTTAGTTCTCAGATTTTTACTTTGCCTGTTTTGGCAAAAAAATTGGATGTATATGAATCTGAGATCTGGATCACTGCTTCTTTTCATCTGCAGTCGCGAGGAAGAGTAGGAAGATCAGGCAGAGAGGGTTTCACATACCTCTTCTACACTGACAAGTCTTTGCTTTCCAGGATTGCCATGGTGAGCTGCTACTGTAATGCTTTAATTTTCTTTTGTTTTGTCACTTTGTTACTTTGTTCTCTTATTTTGATGCTATGATTTGTGATGGCTAGATGAGATTTGTGGTGAAAAGTCTCTTTTATTTTGTTTACCTACAGATCTTGAATGCGTGATTGATAATTTTGCTGGATAGTTTAGAAATCTAAATAATCGACATTTTAAAGGATGTAGTTGTTAAACATGGAAAGCCAAGAGAAATATATAGCTTACTTGCAGTGTTGTTTGATCCATCGCTCTGCGGCAGGCTCACTGATGGACTTGAAGTATGACTAATCTTGGACTGAATGTATTGCCTGTTGTTGGTGTGTTTCTTTTATTCTATATTTAGGGGGTTCTAAGCTATTGAATTAGGAAGCATACAATTTATCCGTTTGAGACCCGCTTCAGTCTGTTGGCTACTGCAGGGAGCTTTGGATGGTGTTCTTCATATTCCGCACAGTGACAAGAGACTTGCTGGCTTCAAGAAGGATAAGAAGCAACTGGGCGCTGAGATTCACCGCAAATACAGCTATGAAGGTCATGTTGCTGACTACATGAAGGTGAGTTGGATCCATTGCCCTCGTGGTATTATAATGCCATTTCTTCACTCCCTAGGGCTATCGTTGTTGTATACATGAATTCTTTTTGGAGGATATATATGGGCCTGATTCACCCATATAAAGTATCCTAAAGCAGTGTACTTTGTTCTTATTTCTGAAGCAGCTTACTGAATATTGCTCCTTTGGATATATGCTGTCAAACAGAAAATTCTTTTAATTTATTGGGGCGAAAGAATTGTTGTTTGAGTTATAAGTCTTGGCTACCTTTGCTTGCTTTCAATGTTCAGTTCACCAATTCTCTGCTCTTTCCTTAATTTCTCCCTTCTAGATTATTATGCTTCACTGTCAAACTATCTGCTGTAGAAGAACACGAGATGTGTGTCAAGCATGAGGACAAATTCAGAGCTGGTGTTCGATGGCCTCTGCAAGTGCATCCATGCAAATATTGCAGGGTGGTATGTGCCTTCCATAGGCTGGAAGATAACCTACAAGGCTACAACTACCCCATGCACGACAGCTGTGAGATTCAAGTCTTTGGGCAGTAGCAATGTGACTTAATTATAACAATTTTGGACTTTGAGGTCTGATCATCTGTCGTGTCCGTGGCAGCGAGTTGAATTCACGTCATGCACTACATCCGGGAGTACAACGGGCTAAACCTTGAGAGGCAGATCACTTAGGTAAGTTGGTGTTTTTGGGCAACTTCATCTATTTTTGTAGGACGCAAAATTTGCAGATCTGTGCTGATTGTTTGTTGAACCAAAATTGCAGCATCGATTGGCCTAGCTGCGCAAGTCCATTGCTTACAAGGTGATCTCGATGAGGGGAAACAAGGGTGAACTATGAAATTTCATGATCCAGGATGTGATCTTGTGAAGATGATGGATGTGCTGCAGTCTGGCGTTTGGCATTTTGGCTTGGTCTATGAAGACTACAGATTTCTGTGGAAGATCAAAATACCTCCTAAAATCAGAATGTTCCTTTGGTTGGTGCTGAGGGAAAGCATTTTAATTAGAGACTTCTGCTGAATAGGGGTGGAAAATGTGAATTGGGTTGTCTTTTCTGTGGCCCCAAAGACTCGATAAATCATCTGTTTTGCTTAATACATTTGGAATGTGATCCAGTGTAGTCTGGGGGTTGAATGTAGGTTCACAGATGCAAAAGCCTGTTTTAATGGATGGCTTAAAGGGATGCACTCCCAGAGGAGAGAAGTATGTACAGTGGGTGTAGCAGCTGTTCTCTGGGGGATTTGGAAAGCGAGGAACTTGGCGTGCTTTAATCATAAATGGCCTGTTGATCTGTCTATTGTTATGTTTTGAGTTGCCTATTGGATTACTGACTGGAGTGTCTTGCAGGTGTCGGAGGACGCAAAACTGTTACTTCTGGAGCAAGTCGCGGCTGAAGTTTATGGCGCCAAAAGAAGCTGGGCGATGGGAGCTGATGCTGGGATTGTGATGTCTTAGGATTGTTTTTGGGCTGCGTTAATTTTTGTTAGTGTTCATGTTGTGTCTCCGTCCTTGTTAGACTTTCTGGCTATCGGCATGTTGCTGGAGTTAATTTCCTAGGCTGCTGTTCAACTAGGGTCTATCTTCTCCCCTGGGTCGGTTCGATCTCAGGGTGTGGAGGTCGCTTTTGTGTGGCGGGTGTGTGTGTGTGTGTGTGTGTGGGGGGGGGGGGGGGGGGGGGGGGGGGGAAGAAAAAAGGAAGAACAGTTAGCTTGTTTTAGCTTCCACCACTTTAGATGGTGTGGGAGTGCTTGTAGCTTGTAACCTGACTGGTTAGCCGAGTAGATCTGTGCTGACAGAGACACACTATAAGTTTGCAATGATGCTGGCGTGAAGACATGATAATTAAGCTTCCATCCCATATGCTAGGTGTGGAAGTGTTTGTAATCCCAGTGTGGTTTGCCATCGTGTAAATATATGAACGCAAGAGCCAAATCTGTGGGAGCTTGAGTTTGTTTGCGGCCTACATATTACTGTGTCGTTTGAATGAGAAAATATGTTGACATGAAGAGCTTGAGTTTGTAGTTGGAATGTGGAAAATGAAATAATTTCCCGTTTCAGTCCCCTGTGTAAGTCTGAGACATGTACTGCGCTGCGAGTGATGAATGATTTTCTGTTTACATGAATATTATGCATGTCGGTTGGGCGATTGCTGCTGCATTAGTTAGGAAAAATAGGTCAAGCATGCATGATAGTCTGACAGCTTGAAATAAACTAATGAGCTGGTACATAAGATCAGTTTTTATTGCTGAATATAAGTAGCCATTACAGGAAATTTACATTGATCGATCCGCCTAAGCTCAGTGAACTGGAGGCGCCACACAAAAGATGAGCTTCTGTTTATTTTCAAAAAAAAAAGATGAGCTTCTGACTACCAAAATGTAGACCGACAGAGACTAAGAACTGCTTACTAATGTAACCACACATACACACAATCGGGTAGTGAGATACAGTTTGGTGCAGAGCTACAGGCTGCTGGAATACGAGCTACAACTGACAGAGTCTGGCCTGAAGGCAATAAATGGGCCCCTGGCAGAGGTAATCGAACCCACGATCTACAACTGCTAGCCACTCCGACCAGATGACTTATGTTGACGATCTACAGCGTGATTTCTAAACAAACGAACAGCCGGGCAAAACACAAAAGAGCAGCTTACAAATATTTCCGAAAATTGTGTTTTAATGGACCCGTGAGAGAACCACGTCACATGCCACTACCTCATAGATTTGCCGAGTAAAAATGGCAGCGCAGAATTTTTTTTTAAATTTCGAATTTGATTTTCTTCTCACAAAAGTATCTTTTTTTTGTTCAAAAACGAACATTTTCAGAAAAATAAATAAATTTATAAAGTCTCAAACATTTTTTGGAAATCTCACTTTTTAAAAAAGGGACAATGTTGAAACGATAACTTTTTGAAAAAAATGCGAACACTTAGTGAAACAGCAACAAAATTGAAAAAGGCAAACATTGTTTTCAAAACATGAACATTTTATGAAATTCCCAAATATTTTTAAAATTTGAGAACAAATTATGAAAACATGAAATTTTTTAATTTGTGAACAGATTTTGAAAAGGAGAAATTTTTTAAAAATTTCGGAATGTTTTTTGAAATTGTGTACAAATTTTGAAAATGAGAACATTTTTTGAAACATGAACATTTTTTAAATTGTGAACAAATTAACATTTTTTGAAATTGTGAACGAATTTTGAAAACAAGAACATTTCTTGACATTGTGAACAAATTTTGAAAACGAGATTTTTTTAAATTCGTGAACATTTTTGAAAAAATGAACAAAAACATTCCAAACGATTTTTGAAAAATGGAAACAATTTTTGAAATTCCCTAACAATTTTTGAAAATGCGAACATTTTTTGAATACATGAACAATCTTTGAAAACACGACCATTTAAAAAAATTGAACGTATTTTAAAGCATGAACTTTTTTAAGGTTTCAAACAATTTTTGAAATATGAACTTTTAAAAAATGAAACTTGACAAATAAAAAAGAAACAGAAAAAAAATAAAAAAACCGAAGAACAAAAAAAGGAAAAACCAAAAAGAAATAGGAAAACCGGATCACAAAAAACTGGCTGCGAAACTCTAGAAGGTTCCCAAAACCGAAAACGCTGGAACATGTTAATGGGCTGGCCGAGGTTACTGCTCGATCACGAGCTCTGTGCAAAACGTCGACTGTTCAACGCAGAATGCGTCGAATAGGATATTCCCAGTTGGTGGGCCATAGTCCGAAATTAAGATGCATATACCGCCAAGAATACACAGTGCAAACCTAGGGGAATGCAAATCTCGGTGATAGCGAGCGACGGAATAACGATTGCAGAGCGGACAGCTCCCATTTGATCGCCAACCTGAAAGAAAGAAAAAGAAAAGGAGTCGGGCTACGGTTGCGCAGCCGGACAGCTCCGATTTGATTGCCAATCAAATGGCTGACACTTCCATAAAAAATTGTGTCGCTCCCATTTTGTCACCGCGTTCACGTTGTTGACTTGCGCATTTCAACAGGGGATGTAGTGGCCCGCACTTTTCCATGGCCTATCACTCCGGCAGAATTGACAAAAATCACCCGAAGACGCAACAAATTCATAGAACGAACTGTCCGCGAAACTATTTCACCAGCTAACCCTTTCGTATAGCGCCCGACGCGTGGGCGCTATACCACATGGCGTAGTGCCGTTCTAACAGGCACTAGACTCCTTGCCAACATGGCGTGGCCCGGCTAGGTCAGGGCCCACCCCTCGTTGTGTGAAGCCTTTTGTCTAGGCGCTATGCTATGGAGCATAAAGCCTTTGCCTTAGGTGCTACACACCGACTTAGAGAATTTCCAGCTCGCCCCGGCGCTCATATGCTCTCTGGCTCCGACAATGGGAAAACACTAAGTCCTAAAGTAGTGCCTTTGCGTTGGGCGCTATCCAGCACATCATAGCGTCTTCCTCTTAGGCGCTATAATAATGAAGACAATGACAAGCCCATCAAAAGGCAGTGACAAGATGGCCTCCAACACGCTGACACAGAAACGTTAATGCCATCCATATGCAACAAGGCAAAATGATAAACGAGCTCCTTGACCAAGGCTTGAGTGAATGATAGATAATTGTCCTTATAGCAGTAAATGAGGAATTGATGCTCCACGGCACAGCAAGTGAAAGGGGTCTTGGAAATGGGCAGCTATAGCAACAACAACAAGCTTACCACATACCTCATCATCTCATATCTCATTTCCTTCGCTCCGCACGGCTAGCCTAAAATCGCACCCAGGCAGCTGCACTGCACCCAGTTCAAATCAACTTTTCGGTTACCATAAACCAAACAATCAATCAACCGGCTTGTGCCAGGTGCGCATCGATGAATGACCTTCTGCCCGCTGGTCAGTGTTACAGTGATACCAACAGCGTTCCTCCCACTAACCAGTGTTACAACGATACCAAAGATCTCGCCACCACACATCGGCTAGCAAGCACAAAGAGAGGTGAACTTCCAGGGTCCAAGTGAGGTGTGCTATCGTTACCTTTCAGACGATGGTTGCATAAGTGAAAAACAGAGCGAATTGATCGGCCACTGAGGGAGTCCTGGATTAGGGAGTCTCCGGACAGCCGGACTATATCCTTTGGCCGGATTGTTGGACTATGAAGATACAAGATTGAAGACTTCGTCCTGTGTCCGGATGGGACTCTCCTTGCGTGGAAGGCAAGCTAGGCAATACGGATATGTAGATCTCCTCCCTTGTAACCGACTCTGTGTAACCCTAGCCCCCTCCGGTGTCTATATAAACCGGAGGGTTTAGTCCGTAGGACAACGTACAATCATACCATAGGCTAGCTTCTAGAGTTTAGCCTCTACAATCTCGTGGTAGATCAACTCTTGTAATACCCATATCATCAAAAACAATCACGCAGGACGTATGGTATTACCTTCATCAAGAGGGCCCGAACCTGGGTAAACATCGTGTCCCCTGCCTCCTGTTACCATCCGCCCTAGACGCACAGTTCGGGACCCCCTATCCGAGATCCACCGGTTTTGACACCAACATTGGTGCTTTCATTGAGAGTTCCACTGTGCCGTCACCGTAAGGCTTGATGGCTCCTTCGGTCATCGGTAACGATGCAGTCCAGGGTGAGGTTTTCCTCCCCAGACAGATCTTCGTATTCGGCGGCTTCGCACCGCGGGCCAATTCGCTTGGCCATCTGGAGCAGATCGAGAGCTACGCCCCTGGCCATCAGGCCGAGTTCGGAAACTTAAACTACACTGCCGACATCCGCGGAGACTTGATCTTCGACGGGTTCGAGCCCATGTCAGGCGCGCCGCACAGCCATGACGAGCATGACGTAACTCTGCCGTCGAACAATATTCGGGAGATCGCATCTACAACTACTCCGGCCGTCAATCCGGAGCAAATCGCGCCATCCGAGAGCGGAGGGATAGATCCCGCCATAGAGGCCGCACTCTTAGTGGAGATAGAGCCGGATACTGACTTCACCCCTTACGAGAGCTGTGTCGCCGAACCACTGGATTCATCTCCGGCCACGGACTCCGAGCCGCTTACATCCGTGCCCGTTGAATCTGACTGGGCGCTGATAATGGAGTTCACCTCGGCGGATATCTTTCAGCACTTGCCTTTTGGCGATGTGCTAAATTCATTAAGGTCTCTCTCCTTGTCAGGAGAACCTTGGCCGAACTATGTCCGGCTAGAATGGGATGCAGACGACGAAGAAATTCGCTGCCCACCCACCACCCACTTAGTAGCCACTATCGGCGATTTAACCGACATGCTCGACTTCGACTCCGAAGACATCGACGGTATGGACGACGATGCAGGAGACGAGCAGGAACCACCGCCCACAGGGCGCTGGACCACTACCTCATCATATGATATATATATATACATGGTGGACACCCCCAAAGAAGGCAATGGCGACGAGACAACGGAGGATGACCCCTCCAAGAAGCAACCCAAGCGCCAACGTCAGCGGCGCCGCTCTAAGTCCCGCCACAGCAAAAGTAGTGATACCGGCACAGGAGACAATAACACTCCGGATAGTGCCGGAGACAACCACAATCCCCTCCAGCATGATGTAGAGCCGGAGGATGCACAAGCTAGCCCTCCAGAGCAGGCAGTAGATGGAGAACCGGAGGAGGACAATTACATGCCTCTCTCCGAAGACGAGGTGAGCCTCGGCGATGAAGAATTTATCGTGCTTGAGGATCCCGTTGAGCAGGAGCGCTTCAAGCGCCGGCTTATGGCCACAACAAATAGCTTGAAGAAAAAGCAACAACAGCTTCAAGTTGATCAAGACTTGCTAGCAGACAGATGGACCAAAGTCCTTGCGGCCGAGGAATACGAACTCGAGCGCCCCTACAAGAGTTACCCAAAACGCAGGTTGCTACCTCACCTCGAGGAGGAAGCATTGAAACCTCATTCACCAGTGTACGATGCGGCTGACCGGCCACCGCGTGGCCGAGCTAGAGAGGCGTTTCGGCCTGAAGTTCAGCCTGCACCCCACCGCCACTCAATCAAAAATACCAAGGCCCGGGGCAACACACGGGACCTGCGAGACGTATTGGACAGTAAGGCAAAACTCGCAAGGTCAATATACGGGTCACGGGCGCATGCGCCAACGCGGAACGATGATCGTCACGCCGGATACACCAAAGGTAAATCCGGCCGGGCCGAATACAGCAGACAAGACTCATATGAATTGCGTCGTGATATAGCCCGGCACAGAGGCGCCGCACACCCCCTATGCTTCACTGATGAAGTTATGGAGGGTTTTAAACCCGTAAATATCGAATCATATGATGGTACAACAGATCCCGCTGTATGGATTGAGGATTTCCTCCTTCACATCCACATGGCTCGCGGTGATGATCTACATGCCATCAAGTACCTCCCACTACAACTCAAAGGACCAGCTCGGCATTGGCTGAATAGCTTGCCAGCAGACTCTGTCGGCAGTTGGGAGGACCTGGAAGACGCATTCCTTGACAACTTACAGGGCACTTATGTGCGACCACCGGATGCTGATGAGTTGAGCCATATAACTCAGCAGCCAGGGGAATCGGCCAGACAATTCTGGACACGGTTCCTGACTAAGAAAAACCAAATTGTCGACTGTCCGGACGCAGAGGCCCTAGCGGCATCAAGCACAACATCCGTGACGAGTGGCTTGCCCGCCACCTTGGCTAGGAGAAACCGAAGTCTATGGCAGCCCTCACGACACTCATGACCCGCTTTTGCGCGGGCGAGGATAGCTGGCTGGCTCGCAGCAACAACACATCGAGGAATCCGGGCACTTCGGATACCAAAGATGCCAACGACAGACAACGTCGTAACAGACCAAAGCGCCGCAATAACGGCGATAACACCGAGGATACGGCAGTCAATGCCGGATTCGGAGGCTCTAGATCCCGTCAGTGGAAAAAGCCATTTAAAAGAAGTACTCCGGCTCCGTCCAGTTTGGATCGCATACTGGATCACTCGTGTAAAATCCATGGCACCCCGACAAGCCAGCCAATCACACCAACAGAGAATATTGGGTGTTCAAGCAGGCCGGCAAGTTAAACGCCGAAAACAAGGACAAGGGGCTGCATAGTGATGACGAGGAGGAGCCCCGGTCGCCGAACACGGGAGGACAGAAGGGGTCCCTCCCACAAGTGAAGACGGTGAACATGATATACGCAACCCACATTCCCAAGAGGGAGCGGAAGCATGCGTTAAGGGACGTCTATGCGATGGAGCCCGTCGCCCCAAAGTTCAACCTATGGTCTGCTTGCCCGATCACCTTTGATTGCAGGGACCACCCACTAGTATCCGTCATGGCGGATCCGCCGCACTGGTCCTAGACCCCATCATCGACGGATTTCACCTCACTCGAGTCCTTATGGACGGCGGCAGCAGCCTAAACCTGCTCTATCAGGATACAGTGCGAAAAATGGGTATCGATCCCTCGAGGATCAAACCCACCAAAACCACCTTTAAGGGCGTCATCCCAGGTGTAGATGCCCATTACACGGGCTCAATCACACTGGAAGTGGTCTTCGGATCACCGGACAACTTTCGAAGCGAGGAGTTAATCTTCGACATCATCCCATTTCGCAGTGGCTATCACGCACTGCTCGGATGAACTGCATTTGCAAAATTCAATGCGGTACCGCATTACGCATACCTCAAGCTCAAGATGCCAGGACCTCGGGGGGTCATAACAGTGAATGGAAACACACAACGCCTGCTCCACACGGAAGAGCACACTGCGGCCCTCGCAGCAGAAGCACAAAGCAGCCTTTTAAGGCAAACCACTAATTCGACGATACAGCCCCCGAACACCTTCAAGCGAGTTCGGAGTAAACTGCAATAGGATCGCCTGGCACGTTCAGAGCTCGCCTAGCAATTCGGCCCCCGTCCCAGTCCCAGTCACGCGACGAAATCCGTGCCGCGCGTACATAATTACGCACTGAAAATACCATGAACATGGGCGGGGGCACGATCAGGGCACGTCCCGCAACGCGGCTTAACCGCCCTAGGGGCTGTATACCTTTATCATTTCTTCTCTCTTTTAGGGCCTAACTCTCTGGAAGCCCTTTCCGGCAGTACGATTGCCGGACACATTACGGGAAGGAACAACCAAGGCGGCAAGAAGCTAAAATGTACATGGGAACCCCCAGGTGGTCTCTAATAATAATTGATATACCCGCTTTCTACTATACATATGCAGCTTGCCCTTGGATAGGACATTTTGAATAGTCCTACTTTCTGCTTATTACACTACTTGTACCAGTACGTTTAGACGTATTATTTAAATAACAATGCATAGCATTAGTCTATTATCGCATTATTCATCCTTTATTTATTTATTTATTTATTTATATGTCCATTTACGACAATCCGCACCCGTACATTCGGGTACGGTCAATACGCCAGGGGCTTTCGTTTACCCCATAATACGGCGCGAGAAGTCCGAACACTTTCGACAGTGCGACACCCCGAACTTATAGCACTATATGCATCAGCTCCGAATCATGTCAATAGTTGGGTTTGCCCGGCTCCCATGCTTTGGTACCTTACGTTCAGCTATATCGGCTAAGGTAGCGGTGGGAGAACTACTGCGATTGTGTCCCGGTTCTTCCGGACGAGCACCTCAGTAGAGAAAGCCGAAAACTGACTGTCATGATAAGGCGAGAGACTGGTCGCTGTTCGAGAGGTCTCAAGTCCTTAAAGACTTTTTCCGCTTCGGGCGAGGAGTCGGCCTTGTCCGGCTTAGGCGTGTATAGCGCCCCAAATTCGGCCTTCTAAATACTAGGGTTTCGCCAAAATTTAAAATTGTAGACTTCTATGGCTAAGTGAGAGTGATAAAGCCTTATAGTCCGATTGCCTGGTTCGTTGCGCTGAACACCTCCCTTGAAGGACCCAAAATTGGAGTAAAGAGTGTTCAGGTTTATCCCGAACACCCCAGTACTAGTTACATGGGGGCAGAAACCGACGACTGGCCAACTCTCAGATTTTATAAACGGCCGCACATAAGGTAATATTTTAAATAAAAAAGCGTCGCATGGCGCAAATGAACTCGTTTCATATTACAGGATCACATGAGCATGTTCATTCAAAAATTACATCCCTGACACATTCATCCGCCACAAGGCGGGAACCCTTCAGGACACTCTCATAATACATTTCGGGGCAGTAACACTCCTTGCCCTCTGGCGGCCCCTCCTTCACCAGCTTCACGGCGTCCAGCTTCGCCCAGTGCACCTTCGCTCGGGCAAAAGCCCTGCGCGCACCCTCGATGCAGACAGACTGCTTTATAACTTCAAGTCGTGGGCAGGCATCCACAAGCCGCCTCACCAGACCGAAGTAGTTGCCGGGTAGGGGCTCGCTAGGCCACATCCGGACTATAAGGCCCCTCATGGCCTGTTCGGCCGCCTTGTGAAGCTCGACCAATTGCTTCAGCTGGTCGCTCAAGGGCATGGGGTGTTCGGTCCCAGTATACTGAGACCAGAACAACTTTTCCGTCGAGCTCCCCTCCCGAGCTCGGTAAAACTCCACGGCATCCAGTACACTGCGGGGAAGATCTGCGAACGCCCCTGGAGAGCTCTGAAATCGAGTAAGTAAAAGGAAAGTTTCCTTCACATGCTTGCTTTGCATAATGAATGCCTTACCCGCTGCTATCTTCTTCACCACATCAATCTCCTCGAGGGCCTTGTGGGCTTCAGCCTTGGCGCTCCGGACGCTTTCAAGCGCCTGCGCGAGCTCGGACTCTCGCGTCTTAGAGTCAAGCTCCAAGGACTCGTGCTTTTTGGCGAGAGCCTCGAGCTCCTGCTGCACCTCGCCTACTCGGGCTTCTTGCTTCTCCTGCTCAATGCGCTCCTTGGCCGCTTTGTCTTCGGCCTCGGACAGCGCCTTCTTCAGGGTCGCCACTTCGGCCGTGGCCCCTGGCAACTCCATGATGATCCTATTACTTTACAATTGCACTTCTTTAAAAAAAGCGTAGACAAGGTATTACTTACCTTTGCTCTCCTCGAGCTGCCTCTTGGTAAAGCCGAGCTCGTTCTTGGACCGCTCCAGGTCCTGCTTCAGTGCAGAGACCTCCGCAGCACGTGCAGCAGCGGCCAGGAGTGAAGCCTGCACATACACATAGCTATATTCTGATTAGACTCCTGAGTCGTCATTTGATCCTCTATTCGGCCTGTCTTCTCGAACGTCGAACAGAGCATCAGGGGCTACTATCTATGCTGTAATATTTTCTTATATTTTGATTTCTTACCTCAAAGCCTGTGAGGAGGCTGGCGCAAGCTTCGGTCAGTTCGTTTTTGATGGACTGAACTTTCTCGATCACCACACTCATGGTAGTGTGGTGCTCTTCGTTGATGGAAGCGCCGCAAGGCACTTCCAGCAAGTTATCCGGTGCCTTTGGATGGACAGAGGACACCGGCACGGGCGGCTGGCCCCCCTTAATGGGGGATCGCCTGCCGGAGTCTGGAACCATCGAAGGTTCCGGTGTAGTGTTCGGCTGGGGGCCGAACTCAGAGCCCATGGGAGTTTTGCTCCCTTAGCGCCCAGGGTCTGGGAGGTCACCTCGAGGTGCCCCAGGACCACCTCCCCTCGGCTCGGTGCCTTTCGAGACAACACCTCAACGTTGTCCATAGGGCGAGGGGTGGAGGCGGTCGGAAGAGAACCGTTGTTCATATCCGACGAGTCCAATGAACCGCTCGACGAAGATACATCGAGATGAGCTCGGGACGGACTTCATAATCATGTTCGGCATGAGGAGAAGCAGTGCAATAAAACATACCATGAATTACTATGGTGTCCGGATACTTACGACTTCGCCAGGGGCTTGACCCTGGGTAGCCACTCGTCGCCGCTGTAGGCGGCCGTCATGGAGCAGTCCGGAGGGAGGGTCCTTCCCTTCTTGGACCATTCGGCCTCCCCGGTTGGGTCGGCCTTCCTTTTCTTGTCTCCCCCGGCTGGGGGAGGGGAGGACTTTCCTCCCCCTCCTTGTTTTCATGGGAGAAGTGCACGTCGGAGTCATCGGACGATGAGTCCGATACAACCTTGCGCCGGAGACCCTTTCGGGTCCCCGTTGTTGGGGAACGTAGTAATTTCAAAAAATTTCCTACGCACACGCAAGATCATGGTGATGCATAGCAACGAGAGGGGAGAGTGTGATCTACGTACCCTTGTAGATCGACAACGGAAGCGTTTGGTTGATGTAGTCGTACGTCTCCACGGCCCGACCGATCAAGCACCGAAACTACGGCACCTCCGAGTTCTAGCACATGTTCAGCTCGATGACGATCCCCGGACTCCGATCCAGCAAAGTGTCGGGGAAGAGTTCCGTCAGCACGACGGCGTGGTGACGATCTTGATGTACTACCGTCGCAGGGCTTCGCCTAAGCACCGCTACAATATTATCGAGGGCTATGGTGGCAGGGGGCGCCGCACACGGCTAAGAATATGATCACGTGGCTCAACTTGTGTTTCTCTGGGGTGCCCCTGCCTCCGTATATAAAGGCTCAAGGGGGGGTTGCGGCCGGCCAAGAGGTGGCGCGCCAGGAGGAGTCCTACTCCCTCCGGGAGTAGGACCCCCCCCCCCCCCCCAATCCTAGTTGGAATAGGATTCACGGAGGGGGGGGGGGAAAGAGAAAGGGGGCCGGCCCCCTCTCCTTGTCCTATTCGGACCAAGGGAGGGGAGGGGCGCGCGGCCCATCTTAGGCTGCCTCTTCTCTTTTCCACTAAGGCCCACTAAGGCCCATATAGCTCCCGGGGGGTTCCGGTAACCTCCCGGTACTCCGGTAAAATCCCGATTTCACCCGGAACACTTCCGATATCCAAACATAGGCTTCCAATATATCAATCTTTATGTCTCGACCATTTCGAGACTCCTCGTCATGTCCGTGATCACATCCGGGACTCCGAACAACCTTCGGTACATCAAAACGTATAAACTCATAATATAACTGTCATCGAAACCTTAAGCGTGCGGACCCTACGGGTTCGAGAACAATGTAGACATGACCGAGACATGGCTCCGGTCAATAACCAATAGCGGGACCTGGATGCCCATATTGGCTCCTACATATTCTACGATGATCTTTATCGGTCAGACCGCATAACAACATACGTTGTTCCCTTTGTCATCGGTATGTTACTTGCCCGAGATTCGATCATCGGTATCCAATACCTAGTTCAATCTCGTTACCGGCAAGTCTCTTTACTCGTTCCGTAATACATCATCTCGCAACTAACTCATTAGTTGCATTGCTTGCAAGGCTTAAGTGATGTGCATTACCGAGAGGGCCCAGAGATACCTCTCCGACGATCGGAGTGACAAATCCTAATCTCGAAATACGTCAACCCAACATGTACCTTTGGAGACACCTGTAGAGCACCTTTATAATCACCCAGTTACGTTGTGATGTTTGGTAGCACACAAAGTGTTCCTCCGGCACACGGGAGTTACATAATCTCATAGTCATAGGAACATGTATAAGTCATGAAGAAAGCAATAGCAACATACTAAACGATCGGGTGCTAAGCTAATGGAATGGGTCATGTCAATCAGATCATTCAACTAATGATGTGATCCCGTTTAATCAAATGACAACTCTTTGTCCATGGTTAGGAAACATAACCATCTTTGATTAACGAGCTAGTCAAGTAGAGGCATACTTGTGACACTTAGTTTGTCTATGTATTCACACATGTATTGTGTTTCCGGTTAATACAATTCTATCATGAATAATAAACTTTTATCATGATATAAGGAAATAAATAATAACTTTATTATTGCATCTAGGGCATATTTCCTTCAGTCTCCCACTTGCACTAGAGTCAATAATCTAGATTACACAGTAATGATTCTAACACCCATGGAGCTTTGGTGCTGATCATGTTTTGCTCGTGGAAGAGGCTTAGTCAACGGGTCTGCTACATTCAGCTCCGTATGTATCTTGCAAATCTCTATGTCTCCCACCTGGACTAGATCCCGGATGGAATTGAAGCGTCTCTTGATGTGTTTGGTTCTCTTGTGAAATCTGGATTCCTTTGCCAAGGCAATTGCACCAGTATTGTCACAAAAGATTTTCATTGGACCCGATGCACTAGGTATGACACCTAGATCGGATATGAACTCCTTCATCCAGACTCCTTCGTTTGCTACTTCCGAAGCAGCTATGTACTCCGCTTCACATGTAGATCCCGCCACAACGCTTTGTTTAGAACTGCACCAACTGACAGCTCCACCGTTTAATGTAAACACGTATCCGGTTTGCGATTTAGAATCGTCCGGATCAGTGTCAAAGCTTGCATCAACGTAACCGTTTACGATGAGCTCTTTGTCACCTCCATATACGAGAAACATATCCTTAGTCCTTTTCAGGTATTTTAGGATTTTCTTGACCGTTGTCCAGTGATCCACTCCTAGATTACTTTGGTACCTCCCTGCTAAACTTATAACAAGGCACACATTAGGTCTGGTACACAACATTGCATACATGATAGAGCCTATGGCTGAAACATAGGGAACATCTTTCATTTTCTCTCTATCTTCTGCATTGAGTCTGACTCAACTTCACACCTTGTAACACAGGCAAGAACCCTTTCTTTGCTTGATCCATTTTGAACTTCTTCAAAATCTTGTCAAGGTATGTGCTTTGTGAAAGTCCAATTAAGCGTCTTGATCTATCTCTATAGATCTTTATGCCTAATATGTAAGCAGCTTCACCGAGGTCTTTCATTGAAAAACTCTTATTCAAGTATCCCTTTATGCTATCCAGAAATTCTATATCATTTCCAATCAGTAATATGTCATCCACATATAATATCAGAAATGCTACAGAGCTCCCACTCACTTTCTTGTAAATACAGGCTTCTCCGAAAGTCTGTATAAAACCAAATGCTTTGATCACACTATCAAAGCGTTTATTCCAACTCCGAGAGGCTTGCACCAGTCCATAAATGGATCGCTGGAGCTTGCACACTTTGTTAGCTCCCTTTGGATCGACAAAACCTTCCGGTTGCATCATATACAACTCTTCTTCCAGAAATCCATTCAGGAATGCAGTTTTGACATCCATCTGCCAAATTTCATAATCATAAAATGCGGCAATTGCTAACATGATTCGGACAGACTTAAGCATCGCTACGGGTGAGAAGGTCTCATCGTAGTCAACCCCTTGAACTTGTCGAAAACCTTTTGCGACAAGTCGAGCTTTGTAGACAGTAATATTACCGTCAGCGTTAGTCTTCTTCTTGAAGATCCATTTATTCTCAATTGCTTGCCGATCATCGGGCAAGTCAACCAAAGTCCATACTTTGTTCTCATACATGGATCCCATCTCAGATTTCATGGCTTCAAGCCATTTTGCGGAATCTGGGCTCACCATCGCTTCTTCATAGTTCATAGGTTCATCATGATCTAGTAGCATGATTTCCAGAACAAGATTACCGTACCACTCTGGCACGGATCTTACTCTGGTTGATCTACGAGGTTCAGTAGTATCTTGTTCTGAAGTTTCATGATCATTATCATTAGCTTCCTCACTAATTGGTGTAGGTGTCGCAGAAACAGGTTTCTATGATGTACTACTTCCCAATAAGGGAGCAGGTACAGTTACCTCGTCAAGTTCTACTTTCCTCCCACTCACTTCTTTCGAGAGAAACTCCTTCTCTAGAAAGGATCCATTCTTAGCAACGAATATCTTGCCTTCGGATCTGTGATAGAAGGTATACCCAACAGTTTCCTTTGGGTATCCTATGAAGACACATTTCTCCGCTTTGGGTTCGAGCTTATCAGGTTGAAGCTTTTTCACATAAGCATCGCAGCCCCAAACTTTAAGAAACGACAACTTTGGTTTCTTGCCAAACCATAGTTCATAAGGCGTCGTCTCAACGGATTTTGATGGTGCCCTATTTAACGTGAATGCGGCCGTCTCTAAAGCATAACCCCAAAATGATAGCGGTAAATCAGTAAGAGACATCATGGATCGCACCATATCTAGTAAAGTACGATTACGACATTCAGACACACCATTACGCTGTGGTGTTCCGGGTGGCGTGAGTTGCGAAACTATTCCGCATTGCTTCAAATGTATACCAAACTCGTAGCTCAAATATTCTCCTCCACGATCAGATCGTAGAAACTTTATTTTCTTGTTACGATGATTTTCAACTTCACTCTGAAATTCTTTGAACTTTTCAAATGTTTCAGACTTATGTTTCATTAAGTAGATATACCCATATCTTCTTAAGTCATCTGTGAAGGTGAGAAAATAACGATATCCGCCACGAGCCTCAATATTCATCGGACCACATACATCTGTATGTATGATTTCCAACAAATCTGTTGCTCTCTCCATAGTGCCGGAGAACGGTGTTTTAGTCATCTTGCCCATGAGGCACGGTTCGCAAGTACCAAGTGATTCATAATCAAGTGGTTCCAAAAGTCCATCAGTATGGAGTTTCTTCATGCGCTTTATACCGATATGACCTAAACGGCAGTGCCGCAAATAAGATGCACTATCATTATCAACTCTGCATCTTTTGGTTTCAACATTATGAATATGTGTGTTACTACTATCGAGATTCATCAAAAATAGACCACTCTTTAAAGGTGCATGACCATAAAAGATATTACTCATATAAATAGAACAACCATTATTCTCTGATTTAAATGAATAACCGTCTCGCATTAAACAAGATCCAGATATAATGTTCATGCTCAACGCTGGCACCAAATAACAATTATTTAGGTCTAATATTAATCCCGAAGGTAGATGTAGAGGTAGCGTGCCGACCGCGATCACATCGACTTTGGAACCGTTTCCCACGCGCACCGTCACCTCGTCCTTTCCCAGTGTTCGCTTAATCCGTAGTCCCTGTTTCGAGTTGCAAATATTAGCAACAGAACCAGTATCAAATACCCAGGTGCTACTGCGAGCTCTAGTAAGGTACACATCAATAACATGTATATCATATATACCTTTGTTCACCTTGCCATCCTTCTTATCCGCCAAATACTTGGGGCAGTTCCGCTTCCAGTGACCAGTCTGCTTGCAGTAGAAGCACTCAGTTTCAGGCTTAGGCCCAGACTTGGGTTTCTTCTCTTGAGCAGCAACTTGCTTGCTGTTCTTCTTGAAGTTCCCCTTCTTCTTCCCTTTGCCCTTTTTCTTGAAACTAGTGGTCTTGTTGACCATCAACACTTGATGCTCCTTTTTGATTTCTACCTCCACAGCTTTCAGCATTGCGAAGAGCTCGGGAATAGTCTTATTCATCCCTTGCATATTATAGTTCATCACGAAGCTCTTGTAGCTTGGTGGCAGTGATTGGAGAATTCTGTCAATGACGCAATCATCTGGAAGATTAACTCCCATCTAAATCAAGTGATTATTATACCCAGACATTTTGAGTATATGCTCACTGACAGAACTGTTCTCCTCCATCTTGCAGCTATAGAACTTATTGGAGACTTCATATCTCTCAATCCGGGCATTTGCTTGAAATATTAACTTCAACTCCTGGAACATCTCATATGCTCCATGACGTTCAAAACGTCGTTGAAGTCCCGATTCTAAGCCGTAAAGCATGGCACACTGAACTATCGAGTAGTCATCAGCTTTGCTCTGCCAGACATTCATAACATCTGGTGTTGCTCCAGCAGCAGGCCTGGCACCCAGTGGTGCTTCCAGGACGTAATTCTTCTATGCAGCAATGAGGATAATCCTCAAGTTACGGACCCAGTCCGTGTAATTGCTACCACCATCTTTCAACTTTGCTTTCTCAAGGAACGCATTAAAATTCAACGGAACAACAACACGGGCCATCTATCTACAATCAAACATACATAAGCAAGATACTATCAGGTACTAAGTTCATGATAAATTTAAGTTCAATTAATCATATTACTTAAGAACTCCCACTTAGATAGACATCCCTCTAATCTTCTAAGTGATCACGTGATCCAAATCAACTAAACCATAACTGATCATCACGTGAAATGGAGTAGTTTTCAATGGTGAACATCACTATGTTGATCATATCTACTATATGACTCACGCTCGATCTTTCGATCTCAGTGTTCCGAGGCCATATCTGCATATGCTAGGCTCGTCAAGTTTAACCTGAGTATTCTGCGTGTGCAAAACTGGCTTGCACCCGTTGTAGATGGACGTAGAGCTTATCACACCCGATCATCACGTGGTGTCTGGGCACGACGAACTTTGGCAACGGTGCATACTCAGGGAGAACACTTTTATCTTGATAATTTAGTGAGAGATCATCTTATAATGCTATCGTCAATCAAAGCAAGATAAGATGCATAAAAGATAAACATCACATGCAATCAATATAAGTGATATGATATGGCCATCATCATCTTGTGCTTGTGATCTCCATCTCCGAAGCACCGTCATGATCACCATCGTCACCGGCGTGACACCTTGATCTCCATCGTAGCATCGTTGTCGTCTCGCCAATCTTATGCTTCCACGACTATCGCTACCGCTTAGTGATAAAGTAAAGCATTACAGCGCGATTGCATTGCATACAATAAAGCGACAACCATATGGCTCCTGCCAGTTGCCGATAACTCGGTTACAAAACATGATCATCTCATACAATAAAATTTAGCATCATGTATTGACCATATCACATCACAACATGCCCTACAAAAACAAGTTAGACGCCCTCTACTTTGTTGTTGCAAGTTTTACGTGGCTGCTACGGGCTTAAGCAAGAACCAATCTTACCTACGCATCAAAACCACAACGATAGTTTGTCAAGTTGGTGCTGTTTTAACCTTCACAAGGACCGAGCGTAGCCACACTCGGTTCAACTAAAGTTGGAGAAACTGTCACACGCAAGCCACCTATGTGCAAAGCACGTCGGGAGAACTGGTCTCGCGTAAGCGTACACGTAATGTCGGTCCGGGCCGCTTCATCCAACAATACCGCCGAACCAAAGTATGACATGCTGGTAAGCAGTATGACTTATGTCGCCCACAACTCACTTGTGTTCTACTCGTGCATATAACATCAACACATAAAACCTAGGCTTGGATGCCATTGTTGGGGAACGTAGTAATTTCAAAAAAATTCCTACGCACACGCAAGATCATGGTGATGCATAGCAACGAGAGGGGAGAGTGTGATCTACGTACCCTTGTAGATCGACAACAGAAGCGTTTGGTTGATGTAGTCGTACGTCTCCACGGCCCGACCGATCAAGCACCGAAACTACGGCACCTCCGAGTTCTAGCACACGTTCAGCTCGATGACGATCCCCGGACTCCGATCCAGCAAAGTGTCGGGGAAGAGTTCCGTCAGCACGACGGCGTGGTGACGATCTTGATGTACTACTATTGCAGGGCTTCGCCTAAGCACTGCTACAATATTATCGAGGGTATGGTGGCAGTGGGCGCCGCACACGGCTAAGAATATGATCATGTGGATCAACTTGTGTTTCTCTGGGGTGCCCCTGCCTCCGTATATAAAGGCTCAAGGGGGGGTTGCAGCCGGCCAAGAGGTGGCGCGCCAGGAGGAGTCCTACTCCCTCCAGGAGTAGGATCCCCCCCCAATCCTAGTTGGAATAGGATTCACGGAGGGGGGAAAAGAGAAAGGGGGCCGACCCCCTCTCCTTGTCCTATTCGGACCAAGGGAGGGGAGGGGCGCGCGGCCCATCTTAGGCTGCCTCTTCTCTTTTCCACTAAGGCCCATATAGCTCCCGGGGGGTTCCGGTAACCTCCCGGTACTCCGGTAAAATCCCGATTTCACCCGGAACACTTCCAATATCCAAACATAGGCTTCCAATATATCAATCTTTATGTCTCGACCATTTCGAGACTCCTCGTCATGTCCGTGATCACATCCGGGACTCCGAACAACCTTCGGTACATCAAAACATATAAACTCATAATATAACTGTCATCGAAACCTTAAGCGTGCGGACCCTACGGGTTCGAGAACAATGTAGACATGACCGAGACATGTCTCTGGTCAATAACCAATAGCAGGACCTGGATATTGAAGAAAGCAATAGCAACATACTAAACGATCGGGTGCTAAGCTAATGGAATGGGTCATGTCAATCAGATCATTCAACTAATGATGTGATCCCGTTTAATAAAATGACAACTCTTTGTCCATGGTTAGGAAACATAACCATCTTTGATTAACGAGCTAGTCAAGTAGAGGCATACTAGTGACACTTAGTTTGTCTATGTATTCACACATGTATTATGTTTCCGGTTAATACAATTCTAGCATGAATAATAAACTTTTATCATGATATAAGGAAATAAATAATAACTTTATTATTGCCTCTAGGGCATATTTCCTTCACCCGTGGCCTTCTTTGCCGGCACCTCGTAAGGTGCCGGAGCTAGCATCTCCGTTAGGAGAGCATTTGCCGGATCTTCAGGCAGGGGGGCTGGGCAATCGAGCTCCTCCGCTGTCTTTATCCAGTCCTGTTAGTGACATGGAAGCTTAGATCCCGCACATGATTTAACTGGGGCAAATAAATACCTTGTGAGATATCGAAACTTACCGGATTGGCATGGCGCTTTGCGCTGAGTCCGCGGTCCTCGGTGAGGGAAGGAGGAACCTCGGCTCCCTTGAACAGCACCCTCCAGATGTCCTTGTGCGTCGTGTCGTAGAGCTCTCGTAGCGTCTGGTGCTTGGCCGGGTCAAACTCCCACAAATTGAATGCCCGTCGTTGACACGGGAGAATCCGGCGAAAGAGCATGACCTGGACCACGTTGACGAGCTTGATTTTCTTGCTCATCATGTTCCTGATGCAGGTCTGGAGTCCGATCAGCTCTACCGAAGAACCCCAGGACAGGCCATTCTCTTTCCAGGAAGTGAGCCGCGTGGGGATTCCGGATCGAAACTTGGGGGCCGCCGCCCAGTTGGTGTCGCGTGGCTCGGTGATGTAGAACCACCCCGATTGCCACCCCTTTATGGTCTCCACATAGGAGCCTTCGAGCCAGGTGACATTTGGCATCTTGCCCACCATGACGCCTCCGCACTCCGCTTGCTGGCCGACCACCACCTTCGGTTGACATTGAAGGTCTTCAGCCACAGGCCGAAATGGGGCTTGATGCGGAGGAAGGTCTCGCACACGACGATAAACGCTGCGATGTTGAGGATGAAATTGGGGGCCAGATCATGAAAATCCAGCCCGTAGTAGAACATGAGCCCGTGGACAAACGGGTGGAGACGAAATCCTAGTCCGCGGACAAAGTGGGTAAGAAAAACTACCCTCTCATGGGGTTCGGGTGTTGGGATGATTTGCCCTGCATCTGGCAGCCGGTGCGCGATATCCACGGCTAGATATCCGGTTTCCCGTAACTTTATGATGTTCTCCTCTGTGATGGAGGAGACCATCCACTTGCCTCCTGCTCCGGACATGCTTGGAGTGGTTTGAGAAGAAGAACGCGAGCTTGGGCGCTGGAGCTCGAGTGTGCGGGAATGGGTAAGCAAGGATGAAGAAGGCGTGGGTGAAAAGAGTGAATCTTTGTCCCTTTATAAGGGCGGAGGAGGCGATGCGCCTCCCCACTTGCCTGGTAAAATCGCTTATTCCCCAAGCACCGTAATTGATGGCGCCGTTGGGTTACCCACGTCCGTATTGATGAGAATCCCGTAATAAGGGGAACACGATCTCTGCTTTGACAAGATGTGTCAAGAAAACCGCCTCACGATATGTGCGGTGCTGGTTGAGAAAAAACGGTTCGAATAATGAACGGGCCATGGCGTGATGTCATGCTGTCAAAACGTGTCAGCTGATTAGATTTGTGGAAATATTATTCTCTCTACGGTGGTATGTGGAACTTGTTTTGCGGAGCTGGACACTATCCTTGTGTTCAAAATCTTCCATGGAGTATTCGGAGAAGGAACCCGCCTTGCAATGCCGAAGACAATACTGCGTGCCGGACTCATCGTCATTGAAGCCTGGTTCAGGGGCTACTGAGGGAGTCCTGGATTAGGGGGTCTCCGGACAGCCAGACTATATCCTTTTGCCGGACTATTGGACTATGAAGATACAAGATTGAAGACTTCGTCCCGTGTCCGGATGGGACTCTCCTTGGCATGGAAGGCAAGCTAGGCAATACAGATATGTAGATCTCCTCCCTTGTAACCGACTCTGTGTAACCCTAGCCCCCTCCGGTGTCTATATAAACCGGAGGGTTTAGTCCGTAGGACAACATACAATCATACCATAGGCTAGCTTCTAGGGTTTAGCCTCTACGATCTCGTGGTAGATCAACTCTTGTAATACTCATATCATCAAGAACAATCAAGCAGGACGTAGGGTATTATCTCCATCAAGAGGGCCCGAACCTGGCTAAACATCGTGTCCCCTGCCTCCTGTTACCATCCGCCCTAGACGTACAGTTCGGGATCCCCTACCTGAGATCCGTCGGTTTTGACACCGACAGCGGTCTTGCAGGGAACCTTCGGGTGTACAAATCAGGATAAGGATCTTGTCACTGCCTTTTGACAGGCTTGTCACTACCTTCATTATTATAGCGCCTAAGAGGAAGACACTATGATTTGTTGGATAGCGTCTGACGCATAGGCGCAACTCTAGGACTTAGTGTTTGCTCGTTGTCGGAGCCAGAGAGCAACAAAGAGCATATGAGGGCTGTGGCGAGCTGGAAATTCTCTAAGTCAGCGTGTAGCACCTAAGGCAAAGGCTTTATGCTCCTTAGCATAACGCCTGGACGAAAGGCTTCACACAACTAGGGGTGGGCCCTGACTTGGCCACGCCACACCATGTTGGCAGGGAGTCTAGCGCCTGTCAGAATGGCGCTCCGTCGTGTAGTATAGCGCCTACACGTTGGGCAGTACACGAAAGGGTTAGCTGGGTGAAATAGTTTCGCGGACAGTTTATTCTGTGAATTTGTTACACCTTGAGGTCATTTTTTTTTCAATTCTGCCTCTCACTCCATCCCGGCGGCCCTTTGTAGTTCTACCTCATGATGTGGCTGGGTTGGACCATGCGCCATGGCTGCCACAAACATTTTGCAAAACTTTTTTTTACTATTGAATGATTATAATATATTTCCTTTGTCCCACAATATATTCATATTAGGTCCTTTTAAGGTCAAACGATATAAACTTTGATCAAGTTTTTAGAAAAAAGTAAAAATTAGGATACTAAATCTTCATCATTAGATTCATCGTGAAATATATTTTCATATGATGTATATTTGGTACTCCCTCTGCTCACAAGAACTCTCTCTATTTTTCTATACACACCGCTTCATATTTTTATGTCTAATACTGATAATTAATTTTACCAATAAAATATGAGTTATATGTCACAAAAAGTATACCATTGGATGCATATTTTGGATGCATATTTCAAACAACTTTTCGATGATATATTTTAAATGACATATAGCCCATATTTTATCGACCAAAATTACAAGTCAAAGTTTAACACAAAAAACAAAGTGACCTTGTATACAAAATTTAAGGGAGTATAACATGTTTGGATATTTCAATATGGAGTGCTTACAACTGAAATGAGTGAAAACATGTTTTATATACATCCCATTCTGAAAAAAAGCTAGAACATCTTGTATTTGTGGATGGAGCCAGTATTATAGAAATAGATAAATTTCTCTATAAACTTGGTCAAACTTTGCGATGTTTGACTTCCACGAAAATCATTGTGCACTATATTATATGGGAGAAAGAGAGTATTAAATTAATTACATGTGGCTTAAATACTTCAATATTGAAGCCCACAGAAATAGAATATTAGGTTTCATCCCAACAACATATAATTTAGACTTCAGCTCAGACCCTAATCCAACCCATCTCTACTCCCCGTAAATACTATATTTTACGTCTAAACAAATAGCGTCACTTCCATTAAAAAATTATGAAGTTGTTTCCCAGCTTCATCGGAGCTATGTGTTAAGTTGATGGGGACCATTGGCCCCAAGTGTAAATGAATTTCTGGAGATTTTTTTATTGAAGGGCTTAGATGAGAAAGTTTTAGCCTTTGACCCTTAAACAATCATATTATGTCATGCCCCCACGACAGATTTTGTCTAGCTCTGCCACTACTTCTTGGCCTGGTGATCCGGAGAAGTAAAAAGGTAATCCTATCGTTAGCTCAAGGCCCCTCTCTTTCTCGTCCCTCGACCCATTCCAAGCCATCTCCCTCCCTCTCCTCTCTCTCTGTCTCTCTCTCTTTCTCTCTCAACCCTCTTTAGAAAGAACTGGTTACTAGCATGGGGCAGATCCAGTGTGGGACTTATGGGGGCCATAGCTGCCAGAAACATTTTGCAATTTTTTCTTTGTGAATGCTTATATTTCCTCCGTCCCACAATATAGTCGTATTAGGGCTTTTAAAAGTCAAATGATATAAATTTGACCAAGTTTTCAGGAAAAAATGTGAAAATTTAGAATACTAAATCTTTATCATTAGATTCATCATGAAATATATTTTCATATGGTGTATATTTGGTACTCCCTCGGTTCACAAGTACTCTCTCCATTTTTCTATATAACACCGCTTCATATTTTTATGTCTAACTTTGATAATTAATTTTACCAATAAAATATGAGTTATATGCCATAAAATGTGTACCATTGGATGCATATTTCAAACAACTTTCCGTTGATATATTTTAATGACATATAGCCCATACTTTTTGGTCGAAATTATAAGTCAAAGTTTGACACAAAAAACAAAGTGACCTTGCATACAAAAACGGAGGTAGCATAACATGTTTGATATATTTCAATATGGACTACTTACAAACTAGAATGAGCAAACAATCACACTAAAACATGTTTATATACATCTGATTCTAAAAAAGTTAGAACATCTTATATTTTTAGTGGAGGGAGTATTATAGAAATATATAAATTTCTCTATAAACTTGGACAAACTTTGCGACATTTGACTTCCACCAAAATCATTGTGCACTATACTATATGGAACAAAGGGAGTATTAAATTAATTTGGTGCAGCCTAAATACTTCAGTACCGAAGCCCACGGAAATAGAAGATTAGGTTTCATCCGAACAACATATAATTCACTCTTCAGCTCAAAGCCTAATACAACCCACCTCTGCTCCCCATAAACACTATATTCCACATCTAACCAAATGGCGACACTTCCATTAAAATATTGTGAAGTTGTTTCTCTTCATCAGAGCTATGTGTTAAGCTGAGGGGGCATTGCCCCAACTATAAAGGAATTGCTGGAGATTTTTTTTATTGGACGACCAGATGATAAATTTTTAGCCTTTGACCCTTATAACAGTCATTTTATGTCTTGCCCCCAAGACAAATTTTGTCTAGCTCCGCCACTACATGCGGGTGGCATGTTGGTCGGTCTCGGCTCGACTAGGTGGGCTTGACCAACGCAACTAGTTAGACGGGTTCGGTTCAGTGCAAATAAACCAGCCAAAAAATGAAAGTAAAATAAACCATCGAACTGGCATGCAAAGTCAGTATCAAAATGAAGGGAAAATTAAATAGGGTAAAATGTGGCACAAATTTGCTTAAATGGGTGTAAATTAAGAATTTTCATTAATGAAGTAATATCTGTCACAAATGTGAAACTTTGGGGTAAAAATGGAATTATCTCTTTTTATGCTGGTACAGGTAAATTCAGTTCTCACTTTCGCTAACTGAACATAATTTGTCCAGTTCGGTTTTATCCCGGTTGAGTAGTCAGCGTGAAGAACAACCAAAAACTAGGCACAACTAGCTTCTCCCGCGAGTCCCACCCATGCCATTAGTGACGTGAAATCCTATTTGACGCTTGTTTGATCGAACAATCGACCAAACTCACAGGGGTCTCGATGGGTAGAGAGGACTGGGCCAACCCATCTAAGATGGTTGTTGTTAGTTCTAGTTTTGGGAACCTTCTAGCAGGTTCTTATCCGTTTTTCCAGTATTCGGAACCTTCTCATTAGACCTATTTAACTTGTTTGTTTTTCCTGGTTTTCTTCCAGATTTCTCTTGGGTTTTTTGTTTCTATTTCTTTTTGTTCTTCTCTTTTTTTAAAGAATCTTTCACAAATTTTAAAATATGTTAAAAACCTTCAAAAATTGTTTACATTTCTTGATTTTTTAGATTTCAAAGTTTGTTCACAATTTCAAAAAAATATTTAAACTTTTAAAATTTGTTTACATTTTTCAGAAGTTTTTTTGAAGTACAAAAAATGCTCCTATTTTCTGACAATTGTTCAGACTTTCAAAACTCCTCACATTCTAGAAAAAGTTGTTCACAATTGTAAAAAAGTTTGAAATTTAAAGAATTTTCCACTTTTGTGAAAAATGTTATAATTTTTTTTAAAATTAATAGAGTTTTCAGAACATGTTCCCGGCTTTAAAAAATGTTCTCAAATTTTTTTAAAATGTTCACTTTTTTCAAATTATTTTCAGGTTTAGAAAATGTTCACAAAGTGATAAAAATGTTTAAAATTTGAAAAATGTTAACTTAACAAAAATGTCCACAACTTTTCTGAAAGACTTCACCTTTTAAAATATTTTTTCATGTTTTCCCCCAGAAAACCGAATGAAAAAAAACTACAGTAACCAGGCTGCCACGGTACTCAGGTTGCTACAGTGCGCCTTTGTTTTGCTCCGGGAACCGAATAAAAAGCTGGAAGAGAAACGGTCGCTAGAATCGTCACGCCGCTACAGTGCTCCGGTTTTGCTACAATCGTCGCGTCACTACAGTGCCGACCAGGAGGGGGAAGGACTGTGCGAATGATGCAATGATAACTGACCAAATGATGCAATGATACAAGACCCAATTTGTCTTTTTTGCAACAAGAATGTGCGTATATATTATGTGCACCAAGCAGAATCCCACCAAAGAGCAATATCCATACCCTCGAAAAAAGCACAATCCATACGAGATGAGGGCAAAGAGAAATCTTCGTTTTAGAAAACTTCTAATCTATTCGTCTTCAGTCATGGTAGTACAATGACCACTAGAAATAGCAAAAAAAAATAATCCTGATCCATAGACCAACTAGCGATGACTACAAGCAGTGAAGATAGCCGATGATGCGCCGCGGCCATCGCCCTCCTCGTCAGCGTCGGACAAAACTTGTTGTAGTATACAATCGAAAAGTCGTCATATTAAGGCCCCATAGGACCAGCGCACCAGAATAGCAACCTTTGTTGATGAAGAGAAGTCTAGATCGGAAGGATCGGACCTAAAGACACACGACATAGACAAACGAAGATTAGATCCGAGAAGATCTAACAAAGACAGATCCACTGGAGACAGACCTCCACACGCCATCCGACGTTGCTAGGCGCACCACCAGTACGGAGGCTAGCCGGGGAGAACCGTGTTCCATCTTCAGGGAGTCGCCGTCGTCTCGCCTTCTTGAGCAGAACACAAACTCTCACAAAACTCAAAGAAATATATAAAAACGAAGCCCTCCCACTGACAAGGGCCGTGATCCACCGCCCCCATCGCCCTAAGGACAAAGGAGATGAGGCAGGTCGGCGCCACCGACAGGAGGTAGAAACCCTAGTTGCTTGTTCGCTAGGATAGACGAAGGCAAAGAAAAACCCTTACAAAATACTAAGGGCATCTCCAATGCTGATCCTCAAATTGGACACATATCCTTCCGTGGACTGGTGGGGGCTAGTCCGTGCACAGTGATGCAGGAGCCGATGATCCGACCTCATCCCCTAAAAGTACGCTCAGGTCCGGCCAATTTAAAATTCAAATGTATAGGGTCCAATCACATAGTGCTTGATCACATCCAAAAAGAGGCAAGTATGCAGAGATTTCACATGTTCGATCACAAATGAATATTAGTCTGGCAGTCCGTCTCTCTCTCTCTCTCGCCAGCTCATTCTCACCATCCACCTCCTTCTCGGCCGCCTCCAGGTCGGCCGCCATGCGCTTCAACATCCAAACACGGACGCTTGCACGATCATCATTGCATCGCCATCCAACTCCTCAATCTTCAAGCTCAACATCTTTGTGACCTCCGAAGAGACTGTGATCTCAACATTCTTCTCTGTTAAAACAAGCATAATAAAGTGATGTAAGTGGGCCAGGCTAAGTTAAATAATATATTTTTGCTGAGTTGGGGGAGAGAAAAAAAGGGAAAGAAGATAAGCGGGTTGTAGATTAATAGCCAGCTGCAATACGTGCTTCTAAAAACATTGTGAGAGTGTAAGGTGAGGCATAGTAGTAGATATTTATAGGGACGCGGAGTTTCTGCACCCGAGCTCAAATGAGCTCAGGTGAACAGTAAAATCAAAACTAAATCAATTTTTTTTTTGAAAAAATCCATTTTTTTTGGGGAGAAACATTGACAAAAGTTCTAAGTGCTTGCAAAAATTCGCCATGAAATCACATCTCTAGAAGGCGTGGCAAAAAAAAACAAAATCAGTACTCTGAAAAAGCTACTTTCAAAAGTATTTTGGAGCACTGAATTTGTTTTTTTGCCACGCTTTACAGGAATGTGATTTCATGATGAATTTTTGCAAGCACTTAGAACTTTTGTCAATGTTTCTCCCAAAAAAATTGGAATTTTTTGAAATTTTTTTGATTTTTTTTATTTGACTGTTCACCGAGCTCAAATGAGCTCGGGAGCAGAAAGGCACTTTCGATATTTATAGCTGCTATTGTAAGTGATGACTATAAGATTGACTATAGATGACATGGCAACAACATATAGCTAGTAGGCAGCTATACTATTAACCATGCTCTTACGACTCTCCCAATGCAAGTTTCTTAACATGATTTTATAGGTTTTGCTGATGTGGCATATTAGTTAATGAAGATAGAGAGAGAGGATGTAACTTAGCTAAAATACAACCCTTGCACATGGTCATAGGCAAAAAAAGCTGCTAGCTCAATCACTTGTATGCATGAGCCCCCGAAATCATTAAATTTAGATACAACCCTTAAAAACAATCTCCTTGGGCTAGTTGTCTCTTAAGTTGTATATCTTCTATGATAACGTGCTAAGAGATGGTGCATTGAGAGAGGCCTGATAGTACCTGCAATTATCTTGCATGCTATTGATCACATGATTGTCTTAAATACATGGTTTTGTTCACTATGTTATATACTGCGCGGCACAAAGAAAATCTGGTTACCCATCCGTCCAAAGTTCAAACACTAACGCCCGCGCTTAAGGTACATGCAAGCATGGTCATGCACTTGCAGGAACTTGAACACCTCCCGAAAAAACGAGGAAAACTAAAAGCTATACAATGAATTTGTGGGCTAAGGAGCGCATGCACACACCGAGCTAAGAACTGCTATGTATGTGTCATGTACATAGCCAAAGAGACATTTTTTACAGCCAGGCAGCTTTGTGTTAGAGAATTTACAGCAATGGATAGTCCAACTAGTGCATGAATGTCCAACAAATGGATTGTCAAGGTAGACCTGGAACCGCAACATACATGTGGAAAATCTGGATTGGGTCGGTGTGGCCAATGTTTTACTGACATCTCTCACACCCATCTCTATAATCTACACTTTTGCACAACTCTTGGTGAGGTCACCAACTCAGTCGTTGACTTATGTTTGCTTGATTTTCTTCTCTTGATCTATGGATCCATCACAAGGTATCCATATATATCACCTACATTGCATTAGTTAAGGCAAGGCCCGAATATTTTTGCCCTAGTCGAACTAAATGTGAGCACATGATTTGGTGATCCACACTAAAACATACACACAACTAGTCAACCCAAGTGGGGTGCAATTGTGTTGTTATTTGTTTTCCCTCTGTGGCAGTGCCTACTATACTTGAACTAAGCACATGAAGCATCCATAAACACATATGATCCGATGTGATCTTGATATCCACCCCATGTTCGTCACATTCAATGCATGTAATTATATTTTCCTACCAAATACGTTCAATTTTACTTTGCTCCCAATTTCATCCGGGATTCCCGGTTGGAAGTAAAAGATCATCCGATCTAATATACCCACCAACCCCCACATGTGGTGATACTACTCAATATTGTATAAGATGAACTAATGTCGTGCACAATGATACGTCTCCGTCGTATCTACTTTTCCAAACACTTTTGCCCTTGCTTTGGACTCTAACTTGCATGATTTGGATGGAACTAACCCGGACTGACGCTGTTTTCAGCAAAATTGCCATGGTGTTATTTATGTGCAGAAACAAACGTTCTTGGAATGACCTGAAACTCCACGGAGCGTCTTTTTGAAAATAATGAAAAATACTGGCAAAAGATCAAGGCCAGGGGGCCCACACCCTAGCCACGAGGGTGGGGGCGCGCCCCTACCTCATGGGCCCCCTGGAGCTCCTCCGACCTCAACTCCAACTCTATATATTCTCTTTCGGGGAGAAAAAAATCAAGGAGAAGGATTCATCGCGTTTTACGATACGGAGTCGCCACCAAGCCCTAAAACCTCTCGGGAGGGCTGATCTCGAGTCCGTTCGGGGCTCCGGAGAGGGGAATCCGTTGCCATCGTCATCATCAACCATCTTCCATCACCAATTTCATGATGCTCACCGCCGTGTGTGAGTAATTCCATCGTAGGCTTGCTGGACGGTGATGGGTTGGATGAGAGTTATCATGTAATCGAGTTAGTTTTGTTAGGGTTTGATCCCTAGTATCCACTATGTTCTGAGATTGATGTTGCTATGACTTTTCTATGCTTAATGCTTGTCACTAGGGCCCGAGTGCAATGATTTCGGATCTGAACCTATTATGTTTTCATCAATATATGAGTGTTCTTGATCCTATCTTGCAAGTCTATAGTCACCTACTATGTGTTATGATCCGGCAACCCCGAAGTGACAATAATCAGGACCACTCCCGGTGATGACCGTAGTTTGAGGAGTTCATGTATTCACTATGTGTTAATGCTTTGGTCCGGTACTCTATTAAAAGGAGGCCTTAATATCCCTTAGTTTCCATTAGGACCCCGCTGCCACGGGAGGGTAGGACAAAAGATGTGATGCAAGTTCTTTTCCATAAGCACATATGACTATATTCGGAATACATGCCTACATTACATTGATGAATTGGAGCTAGTTCTGTGTCACCCTAGGTTATGTCTGTTACATGATGAGCCGCATCCGGCATAATTCTCTATCACCGATCCATTGCCTACGAGCTTTCCATATATTGTTCTTCGCTTATTTATCTTTTTGTTGCTATTGTTACAATCACTACAACATACCAAAAACATTACTTTTGTTATCATTACCTTTTGCTACCGATACCACTACTATCATATTACTTTGTTACTAAATACTTTGCTGCAGATATTAAGTTTCCAGGTGTGGTTGAATTGACAACTCAGCTGCTAATACTTGAGAATATTCTTTGGCTTCCCTTGTGTCGAATCAATAAATTTGGGTTGAATACTCTACCCTCGAAAACTGTTGCAATCCCCTATATTTGTGGCTTATCAAGACTATTTTCTGGCATCGTTGCCGGGGAGCATAGCTCTATTCTTTGAGTCACTTGGGATTTATATCTGCTTATCATTATGAAGAACTTGAGAGGTCCAAAAACCAAGATTTATCCCTCAACTACAAGGGGAGGTAAGGAACTGCCATCTAGCTCTGCACTTGATTCACCTTCTGTTTTGAGTAAGCTTGCAACACCTAAACCTGCTTCTGCTATTCATTCTGATATGTCGCAAGTTATTGATGATGCCACTTCTGCTTTGCATGATACTTATGATGAAACTACTTCTATGCTTGATACTACTATGCCACTTGGTGAATTTCTTGATGAACAACTTGCTAGGGTTAGAGAGAATGAAATTATTGAAACTGATAATATTGATGAAAGTGATGATGAAGACTCTCCCCCTAATAAATATGAATTGCATGTTGTTCTTGAGGGTTATGTTCTGGATGAAGAATCTGCTAGAGCTATTCTTTCTTGCAATGATAGATATGATCTAAAGAGGTTATTAGCTAAATGGAAGCAACAATCTCTTAATGCTAGAATGAAACCTGACCCTGCTTTTGCTACTTCACCTATCTGTGTTATTGATAAGGATTATGAATTCTCTGTTGATCCTGATATAATTACTTTGGTTGAATCTGATCCTTTTTATGGCCATGAATTTGAAACTGTTGTGGCACATCTTACTAAATTAAATGATATAGCCACCCTGTTCACTAATGATGAGAGAACCCGCTACTTTTATATCCTTAAAATATTTCCGTTCTCATTAAAGGGTGATGCTAAGATATGGTTTAATTCTCTTGATCCTGGTTGTGTGCGTAGTCCCCAGGATATGATTTATTACTTCTCTGCAAAATATTTCCCTGCTCATAAGAAACAAGCTGCCTTAAGGGATATATATAATTTTGTGCAAATTGAAGAAGAGAGTCTCCCACAAGCTTGGGGAGGCTTCTCCAATTACTTAATGATTTGCCTAATCACCCTCTTAAGAAAAATGAAACACTTGATATCTTTTATAATGGACTAACCGATGCTTCCAGAGATTACCTGGATAGTTGTGTTGGTTCTGTTTTCAGGGAAAGAACAATACATGAATCTGAAATTCTATTAAATAATATGTTGACTAATGAAAATAATTGGACACTTCCTTAGCCTATTCCTAAACCAACTCCGAAGAAGAGAGGTGTTCTATTTCTCAGTCCTGAAGATATGCAAGAGGAAAAGAAGTCCATGAAAGAAAATGGTATTAAAGCTGAAGAAGTTAAGAATTTACCTCCTATTGAAGAAATACACGGTCTTAATTTACCGTCTGTCGAAGAAATGCATAATTTTAATCCATCTCCTATTGAAGAAATACATGGTCTTGATAACCCGACACAGGTAGTAAAGGTAAATTCTCTCTATAGATATGATAAAGCTGAAATCCCATTTACTAAGTTTGCTAGCCCATGTTTAGATGAGTTTGACAAATTTATGGTTATGCAAGAAGACTTCAATGCTTATTTTGGTAGAGAATTAAAACGCAGTGCTGATATGCTTGAACACTTGGGTGATTATATGGCTAATGTTAAAGGTGAACTTAAACTTATTAGTAAACATGCTTCTATGGTTACTACTCAAGTAGAACAAGTACTTAAAGCTCAAAATGATTTTCTCAATGAATTGAATAGTAAGAATAATGATTTTGCTGTTAGAGTGGCTACTAGAACTGGTAAAATGACTCAGGAACCTTTGTATCCTGAAGGCCACCCTAAGAGAATTGAGAAAGATTCTCAGAGAAATAATATAGACGCACCTAGTCCCTCTAAAAGGAAGAAAAAGAAAAATGATAGGACTTTGCATGCTTCTAGTGAACCTATTACTGAAACACCTGAGAATCCCAATGATATTTCTATTTCTGATGCTGAAACTCAATCTAGTAATGAACCTGAAACTAGTGATAATGTTAATGATACTGTTCATGATGATGCTCAACCTAGCAATGATAATGATATAGAAATTGAACCCGCTGTTGATCTTGATAACCCGCAATCAAAGAATCAACGTTATTGTAAGAGAGACTTTGTTGCTAGGAAACATGGTAAAGAAAGAGAACCATGGGTTCAGAAACCCATGCCTTTTCCTCCCAAACCATCCAAGAAAAAGGATGATGAGGATTTTGAGCGCTTTGCCGAAATGATTAGACCTATCTTTTTGCGTATGCGATTAACTGATATGCTTAAAATGAATCCTTATGCTAAGTATATGAAAGAAATTGTCACTAATAAAAGAAAGATACCGGAAGCTAAAATTTCCACCATGCTTGCTAATTATACTTTTAAAGGTGGAATACCTAAGAAGTTAGGAGATCTAGGAGTACCCACTATACCATGCTCCATTAAAAGAAACTATGTTAAAACTGCTTTATGTGATCTTGGAGCCGGTGTTAGTGTTATGCCTCTCTCTTTATATCGTAGACTTGATTTGAATAAGTTGACACCTACTAAAATATCTTTGCAAATGGCTGATAAATCAACTGCTATACCTGTCGGTATTTGTGAGGATGTGCCTATTGTGGTTGCAAACGTTACTATTTTAACGAACTTTGTTATTCTTGATATTCCTGAGGACGATAGTATGTCTATTATTCTTGGAAGACCCTTTTTGAATACTGCAGGGGCTGTTATTGATTGCAACAAAGGCAATGTCACTTTTCATGTTAATGGTAATGAGCATACGGTACACTTTCCGAGGAAACAACCTCAAGTTCATAGTATCAATTCTATTGGAAAAATTCCATCAATTATTTTTGGAGGTTTTGAGTTTCCTCTTCCTACTGTCAAGAAGAAATATGATATTCTTATTGTTGGGGATGTGCATAACCCTGTTGAGGTAACATAGTGTTATTCGAGAATTCTCCGATTCCATGTTATTCGGAATGAGTTTGTTAACAAGACTTGATCAACCTTGTTAGTGGATTCCTTTAGATGAACATGAGATGGATGAATTTAGAAAACACAACTCTTTGTACCCTCCATTTACTTTATGTTATTTATATTAAATAAAGCAAAAATAGTAATTTCTGTCTGTTTTCTGAATTATCCGTGCAATATAAAAATACCCCGAAAATAAAAGTTCTCCAAATGCCCTGAAATTTAAATATGATTTTTTATGGAATATTTGAGAATATCTAGCACTGAGAACACAGCAGGGGGAGTGATACGTCTCCAACATATCTATAATTTTTGATTGCTCCATGCTATATTATCTACTGTTTTAGACATTATTGGGCTTTATTTTCCACTTTTATATTGTTTTTGGGACTAACCTATTAACTGGAGGCCCATCCTAGAATTGTTGTTTTTTTACCTGTTTTAGGGTTTCGAAGAAAAGGAATATCAAACGGAGTCCAAACGGAATGAAACCTTCGGAAACGTGATTTTCTCATCAGATAAGATCCAGGAGACTTGGACCCTCCGTCAAGAAAGCCACGAGGTGGTCACGAGGGTGGAGGGCGCGCCCCTACCTCGTGGGCCCCTCGAAGCTCCACCGACTTACTTCTTCCTCCTATATATATCCACATACCCCCAAACGATCGGGGATGGAGCCAAAAACCTAATTCCACCACCGCAACTTTCTGTATCCACGAGATCCCATCTTGGGGCCTGTTCCGGAGCTCCGCCGGAGGGGGCATCGATCACGGAGGGCTTCTACATCATCATCCAAGCCCCTCCGATGAAGTGTGAGTAGTTTACTTCAGACCTATGGGTCCATAGCTAGTAGCTAGATGGCTTCTTCTCTCTTTTTGGATCTCAATACAATGTTCTCCCCCTCTCTCGTGGAGATCTATTCGATGTAACCTTCTTTTTGCGGTGTGTTTGTTGAGACCGATGTATTGTGGGTTTATGATCAAGTCTATCTATGAATAATATTTGAATATTCTCTGAATTCTTTTATGTATAATTGGTTATCTTTGCAAGTCTCTTCGAATTATCAGTTTGGTTTGGGCTACTAGATTGGTTTTTCTTGCCATGGGAGAAGTGCTTAGCTTTGGGTTCAATCTTGCGGTGTACTTTCCCAGTGACAGAAGGGGAAGCAAGGAACATATTGTATTGTTGCCATCGAGGATAACAAGATGGGGTTTTATCATATTGCATGAAACTATCCCTCTACATCATGTCATCTTGCTTAAGGCGTTACTCTGTTTTTAACTTAATACTCTAGATGCATGCTGGATAGCGGTCGATGAGTGGAGTAATAGCAGTAGATGCAGAATCGTTTCGGTCTACTTGTCTCGGACGTGATGCCTATATACATGACCATACCTAGATATTCTCATAACTATGCTCAATTCTGTCAATTTCTCAACAGTAATTTGTTCACCCACCATAGAATAGTTATGCTCTTGAGAGAAGCCACTAGTGAAACCTATGGCTCCCGGGTCTCTTTCTCATCATATCAATCTCCATCACTTTATTATTGCTTTGCTTTTGCTTTGCTTTTACTTTTTACTTTGCATCTCTATACCAAAAATACCAAAAATATTATTTATCATCTCTATCATATCTCACTTTCGTAAGTGACCGTGAAGGGATTGACAACCCCTAAGCGCGTTGGTTGCATTGAGATATTGTTTTTGTGTAGGTACGAGGGACTTGAGCGTAGCCTCCTACTGGATTGATACCTTGGTTCTAAAAAACTGAGGGAAATACTTACGCTACTTTGCTGCATCATCCCTTCCTCTTCGGGGAAATCCAACGCAGTGCTCAAGAGGTAGCAAGTAGAATTTCTGGCGCCGTTGCCGGGGAGTCTGCGCAAAAGTCAACATACCAAGTACCCATCACAATCCCTATCTCTCGCATTACATTATTTGCCATTTGCCTCTTGTTTTCCTCTCCCCCACTTCACCCTTGCCATTTTATTCGCCCTCTCTCTCTCTCTCTCTCTCTCTCTCTCTCTCTCTCTCTATCCTCCCTCTCTTTCTCTATTTGCCTCTTTTTGCACGTTTGCTTTTTGTTTGCTTGTGTGTTGGATTGCTTGTTTGTCGCGATGGCTCAAGATAATACTAAATTGTGTGACTTCACCAATATCAACAATAATGATTTCCTTAGTACTCCGATTGCTCCTCTTACCGATGTTGAATCTTGTGAAATTAATACTGCTTTGCTGAATCTTGTCATGAAAGACCCGTTCTCCGGCCTTCCTAGTGAAGATGCCGCTACACATCTTAATAGCTTCGTTGATTTGTGTTACATGCAAAATAAAAAAGATGTCGATAATGATATTGTTAAATTGAAGCTATTTCCTTTTTCGCTTAGAGATCGTGCTAAAGCTTGGTTTTCGTCTTTGCCTAAAAATAGTATTGATTCATGGAACAAGTGCAAAGATGCTTTTATCTCTAAGTATTTTCCTCCCGCTAAGATCATCTCTCTTAGAAATGATATTATGAATTTTAAACAACTTGATCATGAACATGTTGCACAAGCTTGGGAGAGAATGAAATTAATGATACGTAATTGCCCTACTCATGGTTTAAAGTTGTGGATGATTATACAAAAAATTTATGCCGGATTGAATTTTGCTTTTAGAAATCTTTTAGATTCGGCCGCGGGAGGCACTTTTATGGAAATTACTTTAGGATAAGCTACTAAACTCCTAGATAATATTATGGTTAATTATTCTCAATGGCATAGTGAAAGATCTACTACTAAAAAGGTGCATGCGATAGAAGAAATCAATGTTTTGAGTGGAAAGATGGATGCAGTTATGAAATTATTTGCTAATAAAAGTGTTCCTCTTGATCCTAATGATGTGCCCTTGTCTACTTTGATTGATAATAATAATGAATCTATGGATGTGAATTTTGTTGGTAGGAACAATTTTGGTAACAACGCGTATAGAGGAAATTTCAATCCTAGGCCTTATCCTAGTAATCCCTCTAATAATTAAGGTAATTCCTACAACAATTCTTATGGAAATTATAATAAGATGCCCTCTGATTTTGAATCTAATATTAAAGAATTTATTTCTTCGCAAAAGAATTTTAATGCTATGATTGAAGAAAAATTGCTTAAGATTGATGATTTGGCTAGGAACGTTGATAGAATTGCTCTTGATGTTGATTCTTTGAAACTTAGATCTATTCCACCTAAGCATGATATCAATGAGTCTCTCAAAGCCATGAGAATTTCCATTGATGAGTGCAAAGAAAGAACCGCTAGGATGCGTGCTAAGAAAGATGCCTTTATAAAAGCGTGTTCTTCTAGTTCCTATGAAAATAATGATGAAGATCTAAAAGTTATTGATGTGTCCCCTATTAAACCTTTGTTTTGCAATATGAATCTTGATAATGATGGGACTGAATATAATCCACCTTTACCTAGAAGGCGGTCTAAGAATTCGGAATTTGTTGATCTTGATGCTAAGTTTGATAAAAGTGGGATTGAAGAAATTAAAACCCTAGATGTTGCTAAACCCACTATTATGGATTTCAAGGAATTTAACTATGAAAAAATTGCTCCTTGATTGATTGTATTTCCTTGTTGCAATCCGTGCTAAAGTCTCCTCACGCTTATAGTCAAAATAAAGCGTTCAGTAAACATATCGTTCATGCCTTGATGCAATCTTATGAAGAAAAACTTGAATTGGAAGTTTCTATCCCTAGAAAACTTTATGATGAGTGGGAACCTACTATTAAAATCAACATTAAAAATTATGAGTTTTATGCTTTGTGTGATTTGGGTGCTAATGTCTCTACTATTTCCAAAACTTTATGTGATTTGCTAGATTTCCGTGATTTTGATGATTGCTCTCTAAACTTGCATATTGCGGATTCCACTATTAAGAAACCTATGGGAAGAATTAATGATGTTCTTATTGTTGCTAATAGGAATTATGTGTTGGGGAACGTTGCAGAAAACAAAAATTTTCCTACGGTTTCACCAAGATCCATCTATGAGTTCATCTAGCAACGAGTGATTGGATTGCATCTACATACCTTTGTAGATCGCGAGCGGAAGCGTTCACTAGAACATGGATGACGGAGTCGTACTCGTCGTGATTCAAATCACCGATGACCAAGCGCCGAACGGACGGCACCTCCGCGTTCAACACACATACGGAGCGGATGACGTCTCCTCCTTCTTGATCCAGCAAGGGGGAAGGAGAAGTTGATGAAGATCCAGCAGCACGACGGCGTGGTGGTGGATGCAGGGTGTCACGGCAGCAGGGCTTCGCCGTGTACTACGAGAGAGAGGTGTAGCAGGGGAGAGGGAGGCGCCAAGGATGATTGGTGCGGCTGCCCCCTTCCCCCCTTCCCTTTACATAGGCCCCCTAGGGGGGGCGCCGGCCCTAGGAGATGGGATCTCCTAGGGGGGGGGGGGCGGCGGCTAGGGCTGGAGTGGCCCCCAAGCCAAGGTGGGGCGGCCCCCACCCCTAGGGTTTCAACCCTAGGCGCATGGGGTGGGCCTAGGGGGGCGCACCAGCCCACTATGGGCTGGTTCCCCTCCCCACTTTGGCCCATGGGGCCCTCCGGGATGGGTGGCCCCACCCGGTGGACCCCCGGGACCCTTCCGGTGGTCCCGGTACAATACCGGTGACCCCGAAACTCGTCCCGATGGCCGAAACAGCACTTCCTATATATAATTCTTTACCTCCGGCTATTCCGAAACTCCTCGTGACGTCCGGGATCTCATCCGGGACTCCGAAAAACATTCGGGTTACTGCATATACATATCTTCACAACCCTAGCGTCACCGAACCTTAAGTGTGTAGACCCTACGGGTTCGGGAGACATGTAGACATGACCGAGACGACTCTCCGGTCAATAACCAACAGCGGGATCTGGATACCCATGTTGGCTCCCACATGCTCCACGATGATCTCATCAGATGAACCACGATGTCGAGGATTCAATCAACCCTGTATGCAATTCCCTTCGTCAATCGATATGTTACTTGCCCGAGATTCGATCGTCGGTATCCCAATACCTCGTTCAATCTCGTTACTAGCAAGTCACTTTACTCGTACCGTAATGCATGATCCCGTGACCAGACACTTGGTCACCTTGAGCTCATTATGATGATGCATTACCGAGTGGGCCTAGTGATACCTCTCCGTCATACGGAGTGACAAATCCCAGTCTTGATCCATGTCAACCCAACAGACACTTTCGGAGATACCCGTAGTCTACCTTTATAGTCACCCAGTTACATTGTGAAGTTTGGTATACCCAAAGCATTCCTACGGTATCCGGGAGTTACACGATCTCATGGTCTAAGGAAAAGATACTTGACATTGGAAAAACTCTAGCAAACGAACTATACGATCTTTATGCTATGTTTAGGATTGGGTCTTGTCCATCACATCATTCTCCTAATGATGTGATCTCGTTATCAATGACATCCTATGTCCATAGCCAGGAAACCATGACTATCTGTTGATTAACGAGCTAGTCAACTAGAGGCTTACTAGGGACATGTTGGTGTCTGTTATTCACACATGTATTACGATTTCCGGATAACACAATTATAGCATGAATAAAGACAATTATCATGAACAAGGAAATATAATAATAATGCTTTTATTATTGCCTCTAGGGCATATTTCCAACAGTCTCCCACTTGCACTAGAGTCAATAATCTAGTTACATTGTGATGAATCGAACACCCATGGAATTCTAGTGTTGATCATGTTTGGCCCTAGGGAGAGGTTTAGTCAACGGATCTGCTACATTCAGGTCCGTATGTACTTTACAAATATCTATGTCTCCATCTTGAACATTTTCACGAATGGAGTTGAAGCGACGCTTGATGTGCCTTGTCTTCTTGTGAAACCTGGGCTCCTTGGCAAGTGCAATAGCTCCAGTGTTGTCATAGAAGAGCTTGATCGGCCCCGACGCATTGGGTATGACTCCGAGGTCGGTGTTGAACTGCTTCACCCAAATTGCTTCATGTGCTGCCTCCGAGGCTGCCATGTACTCCGCTTCACATGTAGATCCCGCCACGACGCTCTGCTTGCAACTGCACCAGCTTACTGCCCCACCATTCAAAATATACACGTATCCGGTTTGTGACTTAGAGTCATCCAGATCTGTGTCGAAGCTAGCATCGACGTAACCCTTTACGATGAGCTCTTCGTCACCTCCATAAACGAGAAACATTTCCTTAGTCCTTTTCAGGTACTTCAGGATATTCTTGACCCCTGTCCAGTGTTCCTTGCCGGGATTACTTTGGTACCTTCCTACCAAACTTACGGCAAGGTTTACATCAGGTCTGGTACACAGCATGGCATACATAATAGAACCTATGGCTGAGGCATAGGGGATGACACTCATCTCTTCTATATCTTCTGCCGTGGTCGGACATTGAGCTAAGCTCAATTTCATACCTTGCAACACAGGCAAGAACCCCTTCTTAGACTGATCCATATTGAACTTCTTCAATATCTTATCAAGGTATGTGCTTTGTGAAAGACCTATGAGGCGTCTCGATCTATCTCTATAGATTTTGATGCCTAATATATAAGCAGCTTCTCCAAGGTCCTTCATTGAAAAACTCTTATTCAAGTAGGCTTTGATGCCGTCCAAGAGTTCTATATCATTTCCCATCAAAAGTATGTCATCTACATATAGTATGAGAAATGCTACAGAGCTCCCACTCACTTTCTTGTAAACACAGGCTTCTCCATAAGTCTGTGTAAACCCAAACGCTTTGATCATCTCATCAAAGCGAATGTTCCAACTCCGAGATGCTTGCACCAGCCCATAAATCGAGCGTTGGAGCTTGCACACCTTGTCAGCATTCTTAGGATCGACAAAACCTTCCGGCTGCATCATATACAATTCTTCCTTAAGGAAACCATTAAGGAATGCCGTTTTGACGTCCATTTGCCATATTTCATAATCGTAAAACGCGGCAATTGCTAACATGATTCGGACGGACTTTAGCTTCGCTACCGGTGAGAAAGTCTCATCGTAGTCAACCCCTTGAACTTGTCGATAACCCTTAGCGACAAGCCGAGCTTTATAGATGGTCACATTACCATCCGCGTCTGTCTTCTTCTTAAAGATCCATTTATTCTCTATGGCTCGCCGTTCAACGGGCAAGTCAGTCAAAGTCCATACTTCGTTTTCATACATGGATCCTATCTCGGATTTCATGGCTTCTAGCCATTTGTCGGAATCCAGGCCCGCCATCACTTCTTCATAGTTCGAAGGTTCACCGTTGTCTAACAACATGATTTCCAAGACAGGGTTTCCGTACCACTCTGGTGCGGAACGTGTCCTTGTGGACCTACGAATTTCAGTAGGAGCTTGATCAGAAGTATCTTGATCATCATCATTAACTTCTTCTCTAGTCGGTGCAGGCACCTCAGGAACATTTTCTTGAGTTGTGCCCTTTTCCGGTTCAAGAGGTAATACTTCATCAAGTTCTACTTTCCTCCCACTTACTTCTTTCGAGAGACTTTCTCTAGAAAGGATCCATTCTTGGCAACAAAGATCTTGCCTTCGGATCTGAGGTAGAAGGTATACCCAATAGTTTCTTTAGGGTATCCTATGAAGACGCATTTTTCCGACTTGGGTTCGAGCTTTTCAGGTTGAAGTTTCTTGACATAAGCATCGCATCCCCAAACTTTTAGAAACGACAGCTTAGGTTTCTTCCCAAACCATAATTCATACGGTGTCGTCTCAACGGATTTCGACGGAGCCCTATTTAAAGTGAATGCGGCAGTCTCTAAAGCATAGCCCCAAAAAGATAGCGGTAAATTGGTAAGAGACATCATAGATCGCACCATATCTAATAGAGTGCGATTACGACGTTCGGACACACCATTACGCTGAGGTGTTCCAGGCGGCGTGAGTTGTGAAACTATTCCACATTTTCTTAAGTGTGTGCCAAATTCGTGACTCAAGTATTCTCCTCCACGATCTGATCGTAGAAACTTGATTTTCCTGTCACGTTGATTCTCAACCTCGCTTTGAAATTCCTTGAACTTTTCAAAGGTTTCAGACTTGTGTTTCATTAAGTAGATATACCCATATCTACTTAAGTCATCAGTGAGGGTGAGAACATAACGATAGCCACCGCGAGCCTCAACACTCATTGGACCGCACACATCAGTATGTATGATTTCCAATAAGTTGGTTGCTCGCTCCATTGTTCCTGAGAACGGAGTCTTGGTCATTTTACCCATGAGGCATGGTTCGCACGTGTCAAATGATTCATAATCAAGAGACTCTAAAAGTCCATCTGCATGGAGCTTCTTCATGCGTTTGACACCTATGTGACCAAGGCGGCAGTGCCACAAGTATGTGGGACTATCATTATCAAACTTACATCTTTTGGTACTCACACTATGAACATGTGTAGCATTACGCTCGAGATTCATTAAGAATAAACCATTCACCATAGGAGCATGACCATAAAACATATCTCTCGTATAAATAGAACAACCATTATTCTCGGATTTAAATGAGTAGCCATCTCGAATTAAACGAGATCCCGATACAATGTTCATGCTCAAAGCTGGCACTAAATAACAATTATTGAGGTTCAAAACTAATCCCGTAGGTAAATGAAGAGGTAGCGTGCCGACGGCGATCACATCGACCTTGGAACCATTCCCGATGCGCATCGTCACCTCGTCCTTTGCCAGTCTCCGCTTATTCCGTAGCTCCTGCTTTGAGTTACAAATGTGAGCAACTACACCGGTATCAAATACCCAAGAGCTACTATGAGTACTGGTAAGGTACACATCAATTACATGTATATCACATATACCTTTTGTTTTGCCGGCCTTCTTGTCCGCTAAGTATTTGGGGCAATTCCGCTTCCAGTGACCACTTCCCTTGCAATAAAAACACTCAGTCTCGGGCTTGGGTCCATTCTTTGGCTTCTTCCCGGCAGCTTGCTTGCCGGGCGCGGCAACTTCCTTGCCGTCCTTCTTGAAGTTCTTTTTACCCTTACCCTTCTTGAACTTAGTGGTTTTATTCACCATCAACACTTGATGTTCCTTCTTGACTTCTACCTTTGCTGATTTCAGCATAGCAAATACTTCAGGGATGGTCTTTTCCATCCCCTGCATATTGAAGTTCATCACAAAGCTCTTGTAGCTCGGTGGAAGCGACTGGAGGATTCTGTCAATGACCGCATCATCCGGGAGATTAACTCCCAGCTGAGTCAAGCGGTTATGCAACCCAGACATAGTGAGTATGTGCTCACTGACAGAACTATTTTCCTCCATCTTACAACTGAAGAATTTGTCGGAGACTTGATATCTCTCGACCCGGGCATGAGCTTGGAAAACCATTTTCAGCTCTTCGAACATCTCATATGCTCCGTGTCTCTCAAAACGTTTTTGGAGCCCCGGCTCTAAGCTGTAAAGCATGCCGCACTGAACGAGGGAGTAGTCATCGGTACGTGCCTGCCAAGCGTTCATAATGTCTTGTTCAGCAGGGAGGACAGGTGCATCACCCAGTGGTGCTTGTAGGACATAATCTTTCTTGGCAGCTATGAGGATGATCCTCAGGTTTCGGACCCAGTCCGTGTAGTTGCCGCCATCATCTTTCAGCTTGGTTTTCTCTAGGAACGCGTTGAAGTTGAGGACTACGTTGGCCATTTGATCTACAAGACATATTATAAATATTTTAGACTAAGTTCATGATAATTAAGTTCATCTAATCAAATTATTTAAGGAACTCCCACTTAGATAGACATCCCTCTTCTAGTCATCTAAGTATAACATGATCCGAGTTAACTAGGCCGTGTCCGATCATCACGTGAGATGGACTAGTCAACATCAGTGAACATCTTCATGTTGATCGTATCTTCTATACGACTCATGCTCGACCTTTCGGTCTTCTGTGTTTCGAGGCCATGTCTGTACATGCTAGGCTCGTCAAGTCAACCTAAGTGTTTGCATGTGTAAATCTGTCTTACACCCGTTGTATGTGAACGTTAGAATCTATCACACCCGATCATCACGTGGTGCTTCGAAACAACGAACTGTCGCAACGGTGCACAGTTAGGGGGAACACTTCTTGAAATTATTATGAGGGATCATCTTATTCACTACCGTCATTCTAAGTAAACAAGATGCAAAAACATGATAAACATCACATGTAATCAAATAATAAACGTGACATGATATGGCCAATATCACATAGCTCCTTTGATCTCCATCTTGGGGCTCCATGATCATCTTGTCACCGGCTTGACACTATGATCTCCATCATCATGATCTCCATCAACGTGTCTCCATGAAGTTGCTCGCCAACTATTACTTCTACTACTATGGCTAACGCGTTTAGCAATAAAGTAAAGTAATTTACATGGCGTTTCTCAATGACACATAGGTCATACAAAAAATAAAGACAACTCCTATGGCTCCTGCCGGTTGTCATACTCATCGACATGCAAGTCGTGATTCCTATTACAATAGCATGAACATCTCATACATCACATATAGATCATTCATCATTCATCACAACTTTAGCCATATCATATCACAAAGCACTTGCTGCAAAAAGAAGTTAGACGTCCTCTAATTGTTGTTGCAAGTTTTACGTGGCTGAATTAGGGTTCTAGCAAGAACGTTTTCTTACCTACGTGAAAGCCACAACGTGATTTGTCAACTTCATTTACCCTTCATAAGGACCCTGTTCATCGAATCCGCTCCAACTAAAGTGGGAGAGACAGACACCCGCCAGCCACCTTATGCAACTAGTGCATGTTAGTCGGTGGAACCGGTCTCATGTAAGCGTACGTGTAAGGTTGGTCCGGGCCGCTTCATCCCACAATACCGTCGAAGCAAGATAAGACTAGTAGCGGCAAGAAAGTTGACAACATCTACGCCCACAACCAATTGTGTTCTACTCGCGCAAGAAGAACTACGCATAAACCTGGCTCTGATCCCACTGTTGGGGAACGTTGCAGAAAACAAAAATTTTCCTACGGTTTCACCAAGATCCATCTATGAGTTCATCTAGAAACGAGTGATTGGATTGCATCTACATACCTTTGTAGATCGCGAGCGGAAGCGTTCACTAGAACGTGGATGACGGAGTCGTACTCGTCGTGATTCAAATCACCGATGACCAAGCGCCGAACGGATGGCACCTCCGCGTTCAACACACGTACGGAGCGGATGACGTCTCCTCCTTCTTGATCCAGCAAGGGGGAAGGAGACGTTGATGAAGATCCAGCAGCACGACGGCGTGGTGGTGGATGCAGGGCGTCACGGCAGCAGGGCTTCGCCGTGTACTACGAGAGAGAGGTGTAGCAGGGGAGAGGGAGGCGCCAAGGATGATTGGTGTGGCTGCCCCCTTCCCCCTTCCCTTTATATAGGCCCCCTAGGGGGGGCGCCGGCCCTAGGAGATGGGATCTCCTAGGGGGGGCGGCGACTAGGGCTGGAGTGGCCCCCAAGCCAAGGTGGGGCGCCCGCCCCACCCCTAGGGTTTCAACCCTAGGCGCATGGGGTGGGCCTAGGGGGGCGCACCAGCCCACTATGGGCTGGTTCCCCTCCCCACTTTGGCCCATGGGGCCCTCCGGGATGGGTGGCCCCACCCGGTGGACCCCCGGGACCCTTCCGGTGGTCCCGGTACAATACCGGTGACCCCGAAACTCGTCCCGATGGCTGAAACAGCACTTCCTATATATAATTCTTTACCTTTGGACTATTCCAAAACTCCTCGTGACGTCCGGGATCTCATCCGGGACTCCGAACAACATTCGGGTTACTACATATACATATCTTCACAACCCTAGCGTCACCGAACCTTAAGTGTGTAGACCCTATGGGTTCGGGAGACATGTAGACATGACCGAGACGACTCTCCGGTCAAGAAGCAACAGCGGGATCTGGATACCCATGTTGGCTCCCACATGCTCCATGATGATCTCATCGGATGAACCACGATGTCGAGGATTCAATCAACCCCGTATGCAATTCCCTTCGTCAATCGATATGTTACTTGCCCGAGATTCGATCGTCGGTATCCCAATACCTCATTCAATCTCGTTACTAGCAAGTCACTTTACTCGTACCGTAATGCATGATCCCGTGACCAGACACTTGGTCACCTTGAGCTCATTATGATGATGCATTACCGAGTGGGCCCAGTGATACCTCTCCGTCATACGGAGTGACAAATCCCAGTCTTGATCCATGTCAACCCAACAGACACTTTCGGAGATACCCATAGTCTACCTTTATAGTCACCCAGTTACGTTGTGACGTTTGGTATACCCAAAGCATTCCTACGGTATCTGGGAGTTACACGATCTCATGGTCTAAGGAAAAGATACTTGACATTAGAAAAACTATAGCAAACGAACTATACGATCTTTATGCTATGTTTAGGATTGGGTCTTGTCCATCACATCATTCTCCTAATGATGTGATCTCGTTATCAATGACATCCTATGTCCATAGCCAGGAAACCATGACTATCTGTTGATTAACGAGCTAGTCAACTAGAGGCTTACTAGGGACATGTTGGTGTCTGTTATTCACACATGTATTACGATTTCCGGATAACACAATTATAGCATGAATAAAGACAATTATCATGAACAAGGAAATATAATAGTAATGCTTTTATTATTGCCTCTAGGGCATATTTCCAACATTATGTGCCCATAGATTTTATCATTCTTGATATAGATTGCAATCCTTCTTGCCCTATTATTCTTGGTAGACCTTTCCTTAGAACGGTTGGTGCAATTATTGATATGAAGGAAGGGAATATTAGATTTCAATTTCCATTAAAAAAGGGCATGGAACACTTCCCTAGAAAGAAAATAAAATTACCATATGAATCTATCATGAGAGCCACTTATGGATTGCCTACCAAAGATGGCAATACCTAGATCTATTCTTGCTTGTTATGCCTAGCTAGGGGCGTTAAACGATAGCGCTTGTCGGGAGGCAACCCAATTTTATTTTTATTCCTTGATTTTTGCTCCTGTTTAGTAATAAATAAATTATTTAGCCTATGTTTTGGTTGTGTTTTTGTGTTTAATTAGTGTTTGTGCCAAGTAGAATCGTTGGGAAGACTTGGGGAAAGTCTTGTTGAACTTGCTGTAAAAAACAGAAACTTTAGCGCTCACGAGAACTGCTGTCATTTTTATTTGAAGAGTACTATTTAGTTAATTATTTTTGAATATGATTAATATATAAATTCCTCACGTCAAGAAATTTATTTTAGAATTTTTGGGGTTCCAGATCTTGCGCTAGCTACAGATTACTACAGACTGTTATGTTTTTGACAGATTCTGTTTTTCGTGTGTTGTTTGCTTATTTTGATGAATCTATGGCTAGTAAAATAGTTTATAATCCATAGAGAAGTTGGAATACAGTAGGTATAAAACCAATATAAATAAATAATGAGTTCATTACAGTACCTTGAAGTGGTCTTTTGTTTTCTTTCGCTAACGGAGCTCACGAGATTTTCTACTTTAAGTTTTGTGTTGTGAAGTTTTCAAGTTTTGGGTAAAGATTTGATGGATTATGGAACAAGAAGTGGCAAGAGCCTAAGCTTGGGGATGCCCATGGCACCCCCAAGATAATCTAAGGACACCTAAAAGCCAAAGCTTGGGGGTGCCCCGGAAGGCATCCCCTCTTTCGTCTACTTCTATCGGTAACTTTACTTGGAGCTATATTTTTATTCACCACATGATATGTGTTTTGCTTGGAGCATATTTTATTATTTGAGTCTTTGCTTATTAGTTTACCACAATCATCCTTGCTGTACACACCTTTTGAGAGAGCCATACATGATTTGGAATTTGATAGAATACTCTATGTGCTTCACTTATATCTTTTGAGTTATATAATTTTGCTCTAGTGCTTCACTTATATCTTTTAGAGCACGGTGGTGGATTTGTTTTATAGAAACTATTGATCTCTCATGCTTCACTTAGATTATTTTGAGAGTCTTAATAGCATGGTAATTTGCTTAAAATCCTAATATGCTTGGTATGCAAGATTAATAATAAAACTTTCGTATGAGTGTGTTGAATACTAAGAAAAGTTTGATGCTTGATGATTGTTTTGAGATATGGAGGTAATAATATCAAAGTCATGCTAGTTGAGTAGTTGTGAAATTGAGAAGTACTTGTGTTGAAGTTTGCAAGTCCCATAGCATGCACGTATGGTAAACGTTATGCAACAAATTTGAAACATGAGGTGTTATTTGATTGTCCTCCTTATGAGTGGCGGTCGGGGACGAGCGATGGTCTTTTCCTACCAATATATCCCCCTAGGAGCATGCGCATAGTGCCGAGGTTTTTGATGACTTGTATATTTTTGCAATAAGTATGTGAGTTCTTTATGACTAATGTTGAGTCCATGGATTATACGCACTCTCACCCTTCCATCATTGCTAGCCTCTTCGGTACCGTGCATTGCCGTTTCTCACATTGAGAGTTGGTGCAAACTTCACCGGTGCATCCAAACCCCATGATATGATACGCTCTGTCACACATAAACCTTCTTATATCTTCCTCAAAACAGCCACCATACCTACCTATTATGGCATTTCCATAGCCATTCCGAGATATATTGCCATGCAACTTTCCATCATTCCGTTCATTATGACACATTCATCATTGTCATATTGCTTAGCATGATCATGTAGTTGAGATAGTATTTGTGGCAAAGCCACCGTTCATAATTCTTTCATACATGTCACTCTTGGTTCATTGCATATCCCGGTACACCGCCAGAGGCATTCATATAGAGTCATCTTTGTTCTAGTATCGAGTTGTAATCATTGAGTTGTAAATAAATAGAAGTGTGATGATCATCATTATTAGAGCATTGTCCCAAGTGAGGTATAAAAAAAGAAAGGCCATAAAAAAGAGAAGGCCCAAAAAAATAAAAGAAAGGCCATAAAAAAGAGAAGGCCCAAAAAATGAGAGAAAAAGAGAGAAGGGACAATGTTACTATCCTTTTACCACACTTGTGCTTCAAAGTAGCACCATGATCTTCATAGTATAGAGTCTCTCATATTATCACTTTCATATACTAGTGGGAATTTTTCATTATAGAACTTGGCTTGTATATTCCAACAATGGGCCTCCTCAAGTGCCCTAGGTCTTCGTGAGCAAGCAAGTTGGATGCACACCCACTAGTTTCTTTTGTTGGGCTTTCATACATTTATAGCTCTAGTGCATCCATTGCATGGCAATCCCTACTCCTTGCATTAACATCAATCGGTGGGCATCTCCATAGCCCATTGATTAGCCTCGTTGATGTGAGACCTTCTCCTTTTTTGTCTTCTCCACATAGCCCCCCTCATTATATTCTATTCCGCCCATAGTGCTATGTCCATGGCTCACGCTCATATATTGCGTGAAAGTTTATGAGTTTGAGATTACTAAAGTATGAAACAATTGCTTGGCTTGTCATCGGGGTTGTGCATGATGAGAGCATTCTTGTGTGACGAAAATGAAACATGACTACACTATATGATTTTGTAGGGATGAACTTTCTTTGGCCATGTTATTTTGAGAAGACATAATTGCTTAGTTAGTATGCTTGAATTATTATCATTTTTATGTCAATATGAACTTTTGTCTTGAATCTTTCGAATCTGAATATTCATACCACAATTAAGAAGAATTATATTAAAATTATGCCAAGTAGCACTCCGCATCAAAAATTCTGTTTTTATCATTTACCTACTCGAGAACGAGCAGGAATTAAGGTTGGGGATGCTTGATACGTCTCCAATGTATCTATAATTTTTTATTGCTCCATGCTATATTATCTATTGTTTTAGACATTATTGGGCTTTATTTTCCAGTTTTATATTATTTTTGGGACTAACCTATTAACCGGAGGCCCAGCCCAGAATTTTTGTTTTTTTGCATGTTTTAGGGTTTCGAAGAAAAGGAATATCAAACGGAGTCCAAACGGAATGAAACCTTCGGAAACGTGATTTTCTCATCAGATAAGATACAGGAGACTTGGACCCTCCGTCAAGAAAGCCACGAGGTGGTCACGAGGGTGGAGGGCGCCCCCCTAGGGCGTGCACCCTGCCTCGTGGGCCCCTTGAAGCTCCACCGACGTACTTGTTCCTCCTATATATATATATATATCCACGTACCCCCAAACGATCGGGGACGGAGCCAAAAACCTAATTCCACCGCCGCAACTTTTTGTATCCACGAGATCCCATCTTGGGCCTGTTCCGGAGCTCCGCCGGAGGGGGCATCGATCACGGAGGGCTTCTACATCATCATCCAAGCCTCTCCGATGAAGTGTGAGTAGTTTACTTCAGACCTACGGGTCCATAGCTAGTAGCTAGATGGCTTCTTCTCTCTTTTTGGATCTCAATACAATGTTCTCCCCCTCTCTCGTGGAGATCTATTTGATGTAACCTTCTTTTTGCGGTGTGTTTGCTGAGACCGATGAATTGTGGGTTTATGATCAAGTCTATCTATGAATAATATTTGAATCTTCTCTGAATTCTTTTATGTATGGTTGGTTATCTTTGCAAGTCTCTTCGAATTATCAGTTTTGTTTGGCCTACTAGATTGGTTTTTCTTGCCATGGGAGAAGTGCTTAGCTTTGGGTTCAATCTTGCGGTGTCCTTTCCCAGTGACAGAAGGGGCAGCAAGGCACGTATTGTATTGTTGCCATCGAGGATAACAAGATGGGGTTTTTATCATATTGCATGAAACTATCCCTCTACATCATGTCATCTTGCTTAAGGTGTTACTCTGTTTTTAACTTAATACTCTAGATGCATGCTGGATAGCGGTCGATGAGTGGAGTAATAGTAGTAGATGCAGAATCATTTCGGTCTACTTGTCTCGGATGTGATGCCTATATACATGATCATACCTGGATATTCTCATAACTATGCTCAATTCTGTCAATTGCTCAACAGTAATTTGTTCACCCACCATAGAATACTTATGCTCTTGAGAGAAGCCACTAGTGAAACCTATGGCCCCCGGGTCTCTTTCTCATCATATCAATCTCCATCACTTTATTATTGCTTTGATTTTGCTTTGCTTTTACTTTTTACTTTGCATCTCTATACGAAAAATACCAAAAATATTATTTATCATCTCTATCAGATCTCACTTTCGTAAGTGACCGTGAAGGGATTGACAACCCCTAAGCGCGTTGGTTGCGTTGAGCTATTATTTTTGTGTAGGTACAAGGGACTCGAGCGTAGCCTCCTACTGGATTGATACCTTGATTCTCAAAAACAGAGGGAAATACTTATTCTACTTTGCTGCATCATCCCTTCCTCTTCGGGGAAATCCTACGCAGTGCTCAAGAGGTAGAAGGGAGCAAGCACCTGGCCACGAGGGTCCATGGCGCGCCCACCCCCTGGGCGCGCCCCCTGCCTCGTGGGCCCACGGTGGCCCTCCTCCACTTATTCCTGCACCCACACACTTCTTCTTCCTCGCACAAACACCAATATCCAGCTCAAGCACGAGTTCTAGCTCATTTTGCTGCGATTTTCGATCTCCTTGCTCAGAGCACCTCTCACAAAACTGCTTGGGGGGATTGTTCCTTAGTATGTGACTCCTCCATTGGTCCAATTAATTTTTGTTCTAGTGCTTCATTCATTGCAAATTTGTGCTGCCTAGCTGACCATGTTCTTGAGCTTGCATGTCAAATTTATATGGTTCCAAGTAGTTCTAATGCATGATATAGGCTCTAGGCACTTGTAGGAGTAGTTGATATCAATTTTGTTGAGTTTGGTTTACTTTTATTTGAAGTTACTAAAAATTTCAGAATTTGTTTAGAAAATAATGAAGAGATTTTTGAGGGGCTCATCGAGCCGAAGCTCGAAGGAAAAGCAAAATGAAGAAGCAGAGAGGCCCAAATATAATTTGCCTCGCACCGCGGAGGTTCGGCCGTGTGAATGGCCTTCCGATGATTTCTTGAGAGCAGCCGGGATTTATGATGATTTTTATGAGTTGGCTAAGAATGCAGGCCTCACCGACTTCCTCCGCAACCAATGCGAACAGTATCTCTTACTCACCAATACTTTTGTGCAAAACTTCTACTATTATCCTAGGCAATCACCTCCTCTAGTAGAGTTTCATTTATATGATGTGGTTAAGAAGATGTCACTAGATGAATTTTGCAGGGTTTGCAAAATACCTTTCGAGGGTAGCTTAGAGGAACCACATCGTAGAGATGTGTACGGGTTTATTGACACTATCACTGTAGGGGAATCTAGAAAGTTTCCGATGCAAGAATCACTAGCATACATTTTCCTGCGCTACTTTGCAATATTTGCTAGTCGTTGCTTAATTGGTCGCGGAAACTTGTTGGGGAACGTAGTAATTTCAAAAATATTCCTACACACACGCAAGATCATGGTGATTCATAGCAATGAGAGGGGAGAGTGTGTCCACGTACCCTCGTAGACCTAGAGTGGAAGCGTTAGCACAACGCGGTTGATGTAGTCGTACGTCTTCACGATCCGACCGATCAAGCACCGAACGCACGGCACCTTCGAGTTCTTCACATGTTCAACACAATGACGTCCCTCGAACTCTGATCCAGCCAAGCTTTGAGGGAGAGTTTCGTCAGCACGACGATGTGGTGACGATGATGATGTTCTACTGACGCAGGGCTTCGCCTAAGCACCGCTATAGTATTATCGAGGTGGACTAGGGTGGAGGGGGGCACCGCACACGGCTAAAAGATCAAATCAATTGTTGTGTCTATGGGGTGCCCCCTGCCCCCTTATATAAAGGAGCAAGGGGGGAGGTGCGGCCGGACAGGAGGAGGCGCGGCAGGAGGAGTCCTACTCCCATCGGGAGTAGGACTCCCTCCCTTCCTTGTTGGATTAGGAGAGGGGGGGAAGAGGAGGGAGAGAGGAAGGAAAGGGGGGCGCCCCCCTCTCCTTGTCCTATTCGGACTAGAGGGGGAGGGGCGCGCGGCCCTGCCCTAGCCGCCTCTCCTCTTCTCCACTAAGGCCCACTATGGCCCATTAAGCCCCCGAGGGGTTCCGGTAATGTGGGGACCCCGACTCATAAGTCGTGATCACCGAATGCAAGTGTACAGTGATCCCAGAGATCAATGCTCACTGAACACACAGAAGCTGAATAACAAGAGTCTTACATCCATACATACCGTATTACACAAGTAGGACCATTACGGTCAAGTCTTGAGTATAACATCGCAGCGGAAATCTTCATCGACAACTGGGACCCATGCCATCTGCCTTAACCCTACAGGCATTCTGACTGGGAAGCGTCCTAGCTCGCATGTTCGTCACCGAAGTATTCTTCATCATATCCTGTTCTTTCATGCCTGGCCAATAAAATAACCAGTGGCAAGCCAATGAGTACTTTGAATGTACTCACAAGCAACCCATGTTTTGGTTCAAGGTAAAACAATGCATGATATAGGTAAACTTTGCGGAAAGCTAGTTTTTGAGTGCAATGACATGTTCAACAGCTTGTAAGACATGCATCAGGAGAATTTGAGTAACCATAAGAACAGGTTACAGATATCAACATAGATAGAGTGGGCACCAACCCAACTCAAACATGTCAAGTCCTCTGACTTGACCCAAGTAGTGGTATCATCATAAAAGGAGTGGGCACCAACCCAACTCAATCATGTCAAGTCTTCTGACTTGACCCGAGCAGTTCTTCCCATTTATTCAAATACTCACACAGGTTCGAAAACATGTGGACGTAGTTTAAGCAGCACCGCCCAACTGTCCTTGACCATGGACACGGCTATTCGAATAGTTTTACACTCTGCAGAGGTTGCACACTTTACCCACAAGATCCGGGGAACTTCCGTATCATCCACGACCCGCGGTACCTCAAGTACCCGGGGTAAGCACCCGATCACTATCTTTCCCTAGACGACACTAACATGGAGTCCACTCGATTGGTAGTAACCCCCGTGCCCAACATTTCACAACTTAAAATTGTGGAGCCTCACTCCTATATTCATCACATACCACTGGCACGGGGTACCAACGGTGTGTCCGGTGCCCCATAAAAATGTTCTTGGCCGCCCTACCTGGCACGACCCCGTCCCGAGAGAGCGCACCAACAACTCTCCCATCACTAGTAATGCGGGCTCCAAGCTAGTATCGGCCTAGATAATCAATAATGCCCTTTCCCATACAAGGGTAGATTGGTTGCGCATGTAAGGTTGGGACAGTCGACAAATCTTAAATCTAATCCGTTTTCGAAAACAACACACACACTTGCCTCGGTTACACCACTTCATCATCAAGTGGTTACCCATTTCATTATCTCCCTCGGGCATAAGTGGCACCCGACGGGGTTTTCGAAAAGTCCTTTGAAAATGCTTTGCCTCAACACTATGCATATACCCGTCCCTTTTTGCGTAGCGGCTACTGAGCATCCTATCTACTCCCACCGGCATAACCCTCATAAGGAGGTAGGGTCATACACAAATGCAAGTATCAATAAGGGGGAGATGAGGGCAACCCACCAAAGTGGCTACCCTCTCATCATGATTCCGATGCAACAATAGTAAAGTGCTATATGAAAGGCATAAAAAGGGTTTCATAGACATGGTCAAAGGGCTGCTTGCCTGTTTTAACAAAGTCTTCGAGGTCTTCAAATATCTCTGGTCCAACTCCAAGCATTTCGTCTACTTCGTCAACTATCGTCGAAAGCAACCACAATAAGCAACACAACAAGGTAGAAAATAAAAGTGCTCCAAAAATATTGATTTGATTTTTCTAGGATACCTCTGGTCACATGAGGAATGACCAAAGTGATTTCATTCGAAGTGGATCAATGGATATTTCTAAACATTTTGATATGATGGAATCAGGGGTTTATGGAATTGCAAGAAGTGGACAGAAAAATATTTTTGAAAAATGAGAAAAGGTACCCATTTAACAAAGGATGATTTTAGAAGCATCTAGGAATTGGTTTCACTGGATTTGGAGTTGAAATGACTTTCCTATGAATTTACAAAGTTGACAAATATGAAGAAATAGACCATTATTTGAGGTGAGACAGAAAGTATTGGTAAAAATGTTCAAAAACTAAGTTTTGAACTTAGAAACTTCTAGGAATTTGAATCATGGCATTTGGATCAAAGATGGGCTCCCTGTGATTTTCTAAAGTTCATCACAGAAATAGGAAAAATGAGATTTGATAAATATTTGTGAAGAGAAAGTTTTTGGAAAAATGTGCAAATAGCACCAACAGGTAGATCATGATTTATGGAGTCACAAGAAATTTGAATCATCAAATTTGGACTTAGAATAAATAATCTATGGATTTTTGAAGTCTACAGAAAAAGAAAAAGAAAAGAGAAAGGGTTTTACCCTTATCCTGCGCAGTGGGCGGGAGATAGCAGCAGGACGCCACTGGGCCGGCCCAGCGGCTCGGCCACAGGCGCACAGGGGCCACGTCGGAGGCGGCTTCCTGGAAATACGCCTTCGCGTGAGGGAGACGGCAACGCCGGAAGCCGTCTCCACTTAAACGGGTGGGGTCCGCCCACTGGGTCACTGACGAGCGGGGCCCGGGGCTCAGGTCGTCTCCTACCTCCCGCTCGAATAGAGGAGAGGCAGGGGAAGCGAGGCCGAGCGGCGTCGGCGCTCTCCCGGGCGGCACGAGCCACCCCCATGGGCACCCGACACACCGGCGTGCTCGGGAGAGTGCGACGCATCCTCTGAGGTACTCCACGGGCACGGGGGCGGTCTGAGGTGAGCGCCCCGTCGTCCATGGCGGAGGAGGCCGACGGCGAGGTTCAGCACGGCGGGGCAGACGCAGGGAGGAGGAACTGGAGCTCGGGGTGAGTCAGTGGTGGTGATGATAGGGCGATGGGGCGGCTAGGTGGGAGAGAGAGTGGCTGAGGCGCCCGGATTTTGGCGGAGGCCGACGGCTTGGCTCTGGCCTTGGAGAAGGATGGAGGGCACGGGAGGAAGGATGGGTTGGCCTGGGTGGTATTCGGGAGAGAGGGAGAGCGAATGGAGCAGAGAGGAGGGCTCGTAACGGCCTCATATGGGCGCGGTTAGGAGCACCATGGACGGAGCTCACGGCCACGGCCCAGGGCGTCGCCAGGGGCCAAACGAGTGCTTTGGGGCGTGTCTGAGGTGCTCGTGAGCATGGTCCAGGTCAAGGGAGAGAAAGGAGAGAGAGCAGGGAGGGCCAAGGGCACCGCGCGTGTGAGCGTGCTCACTGGTGCGCTTGGGCCGCCGGCGCGCGTGCGAAAGAAGGCCGCGGGAGGGAGAAGGAGGAGGGGGACAGGGGTTTAGCGTGACGCAGACGCCGAGGCACATCGTCGGGCGCGCTGGGGAGGCCCGAGGTGGCCGGGAGTGCTTGGTCGTGGGCGGCTACAGTGCCAGAGCGCACTGTAGCGCGCTCCAGAGCGTGTCTTTGGCCGGCATGGCTATTATTTTGGCAATGTGGGCGCGGCCACTATTGTCTGGTAGTGCTAGGGGGTAGTAAACAAGTGGGGAGGGGCATTGGGTGCCTTGGAGATCCACTGGAGTGAGGTGGGAGGTGGGAAAGGAGAAGAATGCTGCTGTCCAGAAGGATAAATGGGGGTGTTTCTCCCTTCAATCATTGAGCTGAGGCCAGGGAAGAGTTACTGGAGGTAGGAGAGGACTAGGAGGAGCTGTGGTAAAAATTTGAGCTATCCAAGAATAGTGGAAGAGGTCAAAACAGTGGTTTTAGCAAAATGTCAGAAGGTGTTTGATAATGGTTTGGGCAAGCAAATGAACTCCAATTGCCATGATACTTAACAGGATGGAATGACACTTAGAAATAGGGTGTTCCACCAAATTTGAGCTCATTTGGGCAAAGTGGCCAATGTAACTTTGGTAAACCCTAGAAATTAGTAGAAATGGTTTTACCAAGATTTAGTCATGCAAATCAATTCTCCATGATGCACCACTTGGTGTAGTGTCATCATTTGAGGTTATGAACATGTCCACAAAAGTTGAGATCAAAAGGAGAAAGTTTCCAATGTAGAGTTGTTCAAATTTGGTTCTGGTCAAAGAGGGTTTTGGGGCACTTTGAGCAATATAACATTCTCTCCAACTTGTTCCATTTGGTCTAGATGAATAATTAGACCATTTGAGAATGTGCACCAAGTTTGAGAGCATTTGGACATGTTTGACAATGCAAAGTTGTTCAAACTTGAAAAAGGACAGAAGTGGTTTTGAGAGAGTTTCATGGGGTTATACTATTCTCCATGACATGATACTTGGCAAGATCATCAAACATGTCATATTTGACATGCTAGAAGTTTCTTGGATTTTTATGAAAATATTTCCTATAGAAATATTTCAAATCCTCGAAATGGGCAGAAATGGTTTTTGAGGGATTTGACCAATATTTTGAACATGACCATGTGTTGAAACTCTTATATATGGACAATATATGTCCATTGAGTTTCCCTAAATTTTCTCAAATATTTTTGAAACATTAAAATAATTTTTCCCTATTAAAGACCATTTCTGGCCTTAAGAAAAAGCTTTTAAACAAAATAATAAAATAACTTTTAAAATTATATTTTTGTGGTTTATGGGAGTCCTATATCTAATAGGTTTCAAATAAATTTTTGGAAAGATTTTTCACACCTCAAATCAAGTACTTGCAGTGCAAATCTCAATTCAAGGGGTTTTGGAAAACTAATTTTAGAAAATACTTTTTGGCCAAATTATTTTTGTAAGAAAATACTATATTGTACTATACACATGGCATGATCATTGGGAAAAAGTTTTGGATCATGGAGAAGGAGTATAAGAGTTGGAGGATTTGTTTGATTTTTAGAGCACTTGCAAACAACACACAAAAATCCAATCAAGCAAAGTCCAAAACACTCAAAAGTTTTTGCAAAACCTCATTTTATCATGATTAAATAGCTTAAGTGTTGAGGCATGAAAATCAGGGTGTGACAGACCTACCCCCCTTACAAGAATCTCGTCCCCGAGATTCCCAGACTAGGCGCGGAAAGGAATACGGAAACTTGGACTTGGGGTAGTCTTCACGTCCTCATACCGCTTCTGCTTCCGTTTGGTGCTCCATTGAACCTTGAAGTACTCGATGGCGTGGCTTCGTGTTTGTCGTCCTGCTTGATCCAGATTGCCATTGGGGTCTCTTGCGTAGGTCATAATGGGCTGGAGGTCGATGGCTCGGTGATTGATGTCCTTGCAGAGATCGGGCTAGATAGGAAGTGGGAAACACTTTCGGAGTGGTGTCGTGTGGAAAAACGTGGTGCACAATGGGTAACTCAGGTGGTAGTTCCAACCGGTAAGCCACTTCTCCATGTCGTGCGGTGATCTCGAAGGGGCTGATAAATCTAGGTGCGAGTTTCCCCTAACGTGGAAACGCTTGGTTCCCTTAAGAGGAGTCTCTCGTAGGTACACATGGTCTCCGACTTGTAAGTCTACTTGTCGGCGACGAGTGTCAGCATAGCTCTTCTGTCTGGACTTAGCGGCCTTCAGTTGTTCTCTGACTAGCTGAACTTGCTCCTCTACTTCACGGAGGATCTCTGGCCCAAATATTAGTCCTTCTCCGGTTTCTGACCAATTGAGGGGTGTGCGGCACTTGCGCCCGTACAACACCTCAAATGGTGCCATCTTGAAGGCTTGACTGATAACTGTTGTTGTAGGAGAACTCGGCGAAAGGGAGGTAATCTTCCCTCTTAGCTCCATATGCTAAGACACAGGCTCGGATCATATCTTCGAGTATCGGTTTCACTTGTTCTGTCTGGCCTCCGGTCTGCACAATCTCCTTGGGAACACCATGAAGGCTTACGATTCAGTTGATGTAGAGGCTGGCTAGCTGATTTCCCTCATAAGTGGTCTTCACAGGAATGAAATGGGCTACCTTAGTCAGGTGATCGACTATGACCCAGATGGAGTCATGTCCCTTCTTTGACCTAGGTAGTCCAGTGATGAAATCCATCCCGACTTGATCCCATTTCCACTCGGGAACCTTGAGTGGTTGGAGCAATCCAGCAGGTCGCTGATATTTAGCTTTGACCTTATGACATAGAAATGCTTGGTTCCATTGAGTGAAGGGGTTTGCAGATGCACCTGGTCTTCAACGCGGACGTTTATTTCTTGGCGATGGTGGTTGGTACAGTTCTTCCTCCTTGGCATGGCGGTCTTCAAATGTTTTCTTCACCAGCCCAGTGATTCTTCTTCCGTCTTCGGGTAGACAAGTATGTCATCAAGGGAGGATGACAACTACTTGTCCGAGTACTCCGTGAAGACTTGCCCACGGGGTACATAGGGTATAGGTTGGGGTATCAGTGGTGGTCATGGTTGGGTATTGGCCAAGGTTTCCTTGTCCTAGAGCCAAAGCCCACGGCTGTGATTCCGACCATAACGTGGCTTGGTGGGGCTTAAGGGTTTCAAGGATTCTAGTGTGCGAGCGAACGTTTGTCACCTTATCCTTAAGCACGGTTCCTGAGATGCCAACTGTTCTATCCAGTCCTTTAAACAAATAACCTTATACCACCGAAAGCACCAACTCTTGTGCTGTTTTAGGGTGATAATGTGCTCGTTCACTATGTCCACTAGTTCCATAATGAACCCAGTGATAAGCAAGGTTACGGAGGCTTAACTTGTCCTCTTGCAATTCTATGGGTTAAGCACATGGTTAAGGACTGAGCTGGGGTATCTCGTGAAGTCTCGAAGGGTCTAAGAATGGGTTTCTAGTCTGGAGGGTTAAACATAATTCTACGGGGTTACACTTGGTCGAGGAGGCTGCAACAAAAAGTCTTCAGTGCTAGTTGGTCACCGAAGTAGAATCCTTGGTGCATCTTGTCTTGCTGGTCTTCAGTTGAGGAGAGAAATGAGAGGGGAAAAGTAGCATAGAGGAGGGGAATGCCTAAAGGGGGTTCTATAGTGCAGGTGCAAACAAACAAGCGTCAAAAAGGGTCAAACAAAGGAAAACAAGGAAGGTGATATAGTCGCGTACTTGTTGCCTAGGGCAAAAGTGCGACTTATATCGAAACACAACCAAATAAAAACAAACAACACACAATCATGGTTCTATTCGAACCATCATACGGACTCGACTGCGCATAGGGGGGGTACACGACTCATCCTGCCCTAGGGGTTCTCAGACTAAGTAGTCGTGCCTTGTCTCGTGCAGTCTTCTGAGTTTTCCTCAGGTGTTACCACGTCTCTCGTAGTTGTTCGATGAAACGATCTGGGTTGAGCCTGAAGAGTCTTCAACAACTTCTCGCCTTTTGAAGTGATGGGGTGAAGGTGGCTCCTCGTAGCAGGCATTGACTCGGTCTTCTATTGTCTTCTTAATCATGACGACCCATTTTTGTCTTTTAAGGCGTTGATGGTACCAGGTTTGCAATCCTTTATGCAAGGACATTAACAAGGCATAGTAGAGGTCCAACATGTCGGTTATGTTGATGAAAACATCGACACCGAGAGCGGGGGACGAAGAGAACCGTTTTCGTGCTCACTATCATGAGGCGGGCCAGATGGCGAGGTTCTCATCCACCGGTGGTTGCTGATACAACAACGGTAAGGACATGATTACTCTATTAGCGATGTCTATCATGATCTTGCATATCCTATGCCCTGATCGTCGTAGGCTAAGGTTGCATCATCTTGGGGCAGTGTCAAGGGTGTCACCATCTCTTGGATCTTCAGGTCCTCATTCCTCGAGGATGTATCTTCTGTTGGTATCGTCTTGTTGTGATGTCGCCAATCTTGTGTTCAGGAGATGTGGGTGAATGTCCGGCAAGGCATCTTCCTTCCAGATTATCCACGAGGATTACAAGGAATCCAGTGGTCAGGGGCATAAGGGTTCTAACGACCAAAGGTTTTGAAGGGGAAGAGATCAATAAGGAAAGTATACCTTAGTTTTTCGAAAAACTAAGATGGGAAGAGAAGTATAGATAGTTTTTAAAACTAGTAGTAGTTTTGAAAATAGTTTTACCCTAACTAACGACCATGCTAACTAAGGCTTCCTACAGTCAGGATGGCTCTGATACCAGCTCTGTGGGGACCCCGACTCATAAGTCGTGATCATCGAATGCAAGTGTACAGTGATCCCAGAGATCAATGCTCATTGAACACACAGAAGCTAAATAACAAGAGTCTTAGATCCATACATACCGTATTACACAAGTAGGACCAGTACGGTCAAGTCTTGAGTATAACATCGCAGCAGAAATCTTCGTCGACAACTGGGACCCATGCCATCTGCCTTAACCCTACAGGCATTCTGACTGGGAAGTGTCCTAGCTCGCATGTTCGTCACCGAAGTATTCTTCATCATATCCTGTTCTTTCATGCCTGGCCAATAAAATAACCAGTGGCAAGCCAATGAATACTTTGAATGTACTCACAAGCAACCCATGTTTTGGTTCAAGGTACAACAATGCATGATATAGGTAAACTTTGCGGAAAGCTAGTTTTCGAGTGCAATGACATGTTCAACAGCTTGTAAGACATGCATCAGGAGAATTTGAGTAACCATAAGAACAGGTTATAGATATCAACATAGATAGAGTGGGCACCAACCCAACTCAAACATGTCAAGTCCTCTGACTTGACCCAAGTAGTGGTATCATCATAAAAGGAGTGGGCACCAACCCAACTCAATCATGTCAAGTCTTCTGACTTGACCCGAGCAGTTCTTCCCATTTATTCAAATACTCACACAGGTTCGAAAACATGTGGACGTAGTTTAAGCAGCACCGCCCAATTGTCCTTGACCGTGGACACGGCTTTCGAATAGTTTTACACTCTGCAGAGGTTGCACACTTTACCCACAAGATCCGGGGAACTTCCGTGTCATCCACGACCCGCGGTACCTCAAGTACCTGAGGTAAGCACCCGATCACTATCTTTCCCTAGACGACACTAACATGGAGTCCACTCGATTGGTAGTAACCCCCATGCCCAACATTTCACAACTTAAAATTGTGGAGCCTCGCTCCTATATTCATCACATACCACTGGCACGGGGTACCAACGGTGTGTCCGGTGCCCCATAAAAATGTTCTTGGCCGCCCTACCTGGCACGACCCCGTCCCGAGAGAGCGCACCAACAACTCTCCCGTCACTAGTAATGCGGGCTCCAAGCTAGTATCAGCCTAGGTAATCAATAATGCCCTTTCCCATACAAGGGTAGAGTGGTTGCGCATGTAAGGTTGGGACAGTCGACAAATCTTAAATCTAATCCGTTTTCGAAAACAACACACACACTTGCCTCGGTTACACCACTTCATCATCAAGTGGTTACCCATTTCATTATCTCCCTCGGGCATAAGTGGCACCCGACGGGGTTTTCGAAAAGTCCTTTGAAAATGCTTTGCCTCAACACTATGCATATACCCGTCCCTTTTTGCGTAGCGGCTACTGAGCATCCTATCTACTCCCACCGGCATAACCCTCATAAGGAGGTAGGGTCATACAAAAATGCAAGTATCAATAAGGGGGAGATGAGGGCAACCCACCAAAGTGGCTACCCTCTCATCATGATTCCGATGCAACAATAGTAAAGTGCTATATGAAATGCATAAAAAGGGTTTCATAGACACGGTCAAAGGGCTGCTTGCCTATTTTAACAAAGTCTTCGAGGTCTTCAAATATCTCTGGCCCAACTCCAAGCATTTCGTCTACTTCGTCAACTATCATCGAAAGCAACCACAATAAGCAACACAACAAGGTAGAAAATAAAATTGCTCCAAAAATATTGATTTGATTTTTCTAGGATACCTCTGGTCACATGAGGAATGACCAAAGTGATTTCATTGGAAGTGGATCAATGGATATTTCTCAAAATTTTGATATGATGGAATCAGGGGTTTATGGAATTGCAAGAAGTGGACAGAAAAATATTTTTGAAAAATGAGAAAAGGTACCATTTAACAAAGGATGATTTTAGAAGCATCTAGGAATTGGTTTCACTGGATTTGGAGTTGAAATGACTTTCCTATGAATTTACAAAGTTGACAAATTTGAAGAAATAGACCATTATTTGAGGTGATACAGAAAGTATTGGTAAAAATGTTCAAAAACTAAGTTTTGAACTTAGAAACTTCTAGGAATTTGAATCATGGCATTTGGATCAAAGATGGGCTCCCTGTGATTTTCTAAAGTTCATCACAGAAATAGGAAAAATGAGATTTGATAAATATTTGTGAAGAGAATTTTTTTGGAAAAATGTGCAAATAGCACCAACAGGTAGATCATGATTTATGGAGTCACAAGAAATTTGAATCATCAAATTTGGACTTAGAATAAATAATCTATGGATTTTTGAAGTCTATAGAAAAAGAAAAAGAAAAGAGAAAGGGTTTTACCCTTATCCTGCGTAGTGGGCGGGAGATAGCAGCAGGACGCCACTGGGCCGGCCCAGCGGCTCGGCCACAGGCGCACAGGGGCCACGTCGGAGGCGGCTTCCTGGAAATACGCCTTCGCGTGAGGGAGACGGCAACGCAGGAAGCCGTCTCCACTTAAACGGGTGGGGTCCGCCCACCGGGTCACTGACGAGCGGGGCCCGGGGCTCAGGCCGTCTCCTACCTCCCGCTCGAACAGAGCAGAGGCAGGGGAGGCAAGGCCGAGCGGCGCCGGCGCTCTCCCGGGCGGCACGGGCCACCCCCGTGGGCGCCCGACACACCGGCGTGCTCGGGAGAGTGCGACGCATCCTCCCAGGTACTCCACGGGCACGGGGGCAGGCTGAGGTGAGCGCCTCGTCGTCCATGGCGGAGGAGGCCGACGGCGAGGTTCAGCACGGCGGGGCAGACGCAGGGAGGAGGAACTGGAGCTCGGGGTGAGTCAGTGGTGGTGATGATAGGGCGCAGGGGCGGCTAGGTGGGAGAGAGAGTGGCTGAGGTGCCCGGATTTTGGCGGAGGCCGACAGCTTGGCTCCGGCCTTGGAGAAGGATGGAGGGCACGGGAGGAAGGATGGGTTGGCCTGGGTGGTGTTCGGGAGAGAGGGAGGGCGAATGGAGCAGAGAGTGAAGGAAATATGCCCTAGAGGCAATAATAAAGTTATTATTTATTTCCTTATATCATGATAAATGTTTATTATTCATGCTAGAATTGTATTAACCGGAAACATAATACATGTGTGAATACATAGACAAACAGAGTGTCACTAGTATGCCTCTACTTGACTAGCTCGTTAATCAAGGATGGTTAAGTTTCCTAACCATGAACAATGTGTTGTTATTTGATTAACGAGGTCACATCATTAGTTGAATGATCTGATTGACATGACCCATTTCATTAGCTTAGCACCCGATCGTTTAGTATGTTGCTATTGCTTTCTTCATGACTTATACATGTTCCTATGACTATGAGATTATGCAACTCCCGTTTACCGGAGGAACACTTTGGGTGCTACCAAACGTCACAACGTAACTGGGTGATTATAAAGGAGTACTACAGGTGTCTCCAATGGTAGATGTTGGGTTGGCGTATTTCGAGATTAGGATTTGTCACTCCAATTGTCGGAGAGGTATCTCTGGGCCCTCTCGGTAATACACATTACACAAGCCTTGCAAGCATTGCAACTAATGAGTTAGTTGCGGGATGATGTATTACAGAACGAGTAAAGAGACTTGCCGGTAACGAGATTGAACTAGGTATTGGATACCGACGATCGAATCTCGGGCAAGTAACATACCGATGACAAAGGGAACAACGTATGTTGTTATACGGTCTGACCGATAAAGATCTTCGTAGAATATGTAGGAGCCAATATGGGCATCCAGGTCCCGCTATTGGTTATTGACCGGAGACGTGTCTCGGTCATGTCTACATTGTTCTCGAACCGTAGGGTCCGCACGCTTAATGTTACGATGACAGTTATTATGAGTTTATGCATTTTGATGTACCGAAGGTTGTTCGGAGTCCCGGATGTGATCACGGACATGACGAGGAGTCTCGAAATGGTAGAGACATAAAGATTGATATATTGGAAGCCTATGTTTGGACATCGGAAGTGTTCCGGGTGAAATCGGGATTTTACCGGATTACCGGGAGGTTACCGGAACCCCCCCGGAGCCATATGGGCCTTATTGGGCTTTAGTGGACAGGTGAAAGGGGCTGCCCATAGTGGGCTGCGCGCCTCCCCCCTCCCCTAGTCCTATTAGGACTAGGAGAGGTGGCCGGCCACCTCTCTCTCTCTCATTCCCCCTTGGGAGTCCTATTAGGAATAGGATTGGGGGGGAGTCCTACTCCCGGTAGGAGTAGGACTCCTCCTGCGCCTCCATAGGCTTGGCCGGCCAGCCCTGCCCCTTGGATCCTTTATATACGGGGGCAGAGGGCACCTCTAGACACACAAGTTGATCCTTGAGATCGTTCCTTAGCCGTGTGCGGTGCCCCCTGCCACCATATTCCACCTCGATCATATCGTTGTAGTGCTTAGGCGAAGCCCTGCGTCGGTAGAACATCAAGATCGTCACCACGCCGTCGTGCTGACGGAACTCCTCCCCGAAGCTTTGCTGGATCGGAGCCCGGGGATCGTCATCGAGTTGTACGTGTGCTAAGAACTCGGAGGTGCCGGAGTAACGGTGCTTGGATCGGTCGGATCGGAAGAAGACGTACGACTACTTCCTCTACGTTGTGTCAACGCTTCTATTGTGATCTACAAGGGTACGTAGATCAGACTCTCCCCCTCGTTGCTATGCATCACCATGATCTTGCGTGTGCGTAGGAAAATTTTGAAATTACTACGTTCCCCAACAGTGGCATCTGAGCCTAGGTTTTATGGTTTGATGTTATGTGCACGAGTAGAACACAAGTGAGTTGTGGACGATATAAGTAATACTGCCTACCAGCATGTCATACTTTGGTTCGGCGGTATTGTTGGACGAGACGACCCGGACCAACCTTACGCGTACGCTTACGCGAGACCGGTTCCCTCGACGTGCTTTGCACATAGATGGCTTGCGGGCGACTGTCTCTCCAACTTTAGTTGAACCGAGTGTGGCTACGCCCGGTCCTTGAGAAGGTTAAAACGGAGTCTATTTGACAAACTATCGTTGTGGTTTTGATGCGTAGGTGAGATTGGTTCTTACTTAAAGCCCGTAGCAGCCACGTAAAACTTGCAACAACAAAGTAGAGGACGTCTAACTTGTTTTTGCAGGGCATGTTGTGATGTGATATGGTCAAGGCATGATGCTAAATTTTATTGTATGAGATGATCATGTTTTGTAACCAAGTCATCGGCAACTGGCAGGAGCCATATAGTTGTCGCTTTATTGTATGCAATGCAATCGCGATGTAATGCTTTACTTTATTACTAAGCGGTAGTGATAGTCATGGAAGCATAAGATTGGCGAGACGACAGCGATGCTACGATGGAGATCAAGGTGTCGCGCCGGTGACGATGGTGATCATGACGGTGCTTCGAAGATGGAGATCACAAGCACAAGATGACGATGGCCATATCATATCACTTATATTGATTGCATGTGATGTTTATCTTTTATGCATCTTATCTTGCTTTGATTGACGGTAGCATTATAGGATGATCTCTCACTAAATTATCAAGAAGTGTTCTCCCTGAGTATGCACTGTTGCGAAAGTTCTTCGTGCTGAGACACCACGTGATGATCGGGTGTGATAGGCTCTACGTTCAAATACAACGGGTGCAAAACAGTTGCACACGCGGAATACTCAGGTTATACTTGACGAGCCAAGCATATACAGATATGGCCTCGGAACACGGAGACCGAAAGGTCGAGCGTGAATCATATAGTAGATATGATCAACATAATGATGTTCACCAATGAAACTACTCCATCTCACGTGATGATCGGACATGGTTTAGTTGATTTGGATCACGTAATCACTTAGAGGATTAGAGAGATGTCTATCTAAGTGGGAGTTCTTAAGTAATATGATTAATTGAACTTAAATTTATCATGAACTTAGTACCTGATAGTATCTTGCTTGTTTATGTTGATTGTAGATAGATGGCTCGTGCTGTTGTTCCGTTGAATTTTAATGCGTTCCTTGAGAAAGAAAATTTGAAAGATGATGGTAGCAATTACACGGACTGGGTCCGTAACTTGAGGATTATCCTCATTGCTGCACAGAAGAATTACGTCCTGGAAGCACCGCTGGGTGCCAAGCCTGCTGCTGGAGCAACACGAGATGTTATGAACGTCTAGCAGAGCAAAGCTGATGACTACTCGATAGTTCAGTGTGCCATGCTTTACGGCTTAGAATCGGGACTTCAACGACGTTTTGAACATCATGGAGCATATGAGATGTTTCAGGAGTTGAAGTTAATATTTCAAGCAAATGCTCGGATTGAGAGATATGAAGTCTCCAATAAGTTCTATAGCTGCAAGATGGAGGAGAACAGTTCTATCAGTGAGCATATACTCAAAATGTTTGGGTATAATAATCACTTGATTCAATTGGGAGTTAATCTTCCAGATGATTGTGTCATTGACAGAATTCTCCAACCACTGCCACCAAGCTACAAGAGCTTCGTGATGAACTATAATATGCAAGGGATGAACAAGACTATTCCCGAGCTCTTCACAATGCTGAAAGCTGCGGAGGTAGAAATCAAAAAGGAGCATCAAGTATTGATGGTTAACAAAACCACTAGTTTCAAGAAAAAGGGCAAAGGGAAGAAGAAGGGGAACTTCAAAAAGAACGGCAAGCAAGTTGCTGCTCAGGAGAAGAAACCCAAGTCTGGACCTAAGCCTGAAACTGAGTGCTTCTACTGCAAGCAGACTGGTCACTCGAAGCGGAACTGCCCGAAGTATTTGGCGGATAAGAAGGATGGCAAGGTGAACAAAGGTGTATGTGATATACATGTTATTGATGTGTACCTTACTAATGCTCGCAGTAGCACCTGGGTATTTGATACTGGTTCTGTTGCTAATATTTGCAACTCGAAACAGGGACTACGGATTAAGCGAAGATTAGCTAAGGACGAGGTGACGATGCGCGTGGGAAACGGTTCCAAAGTCGATGTGATCGCGGTCGGTATGCCACCTCTACATCTACCTTCGGGATTAATATTAGACCTAAATAATTGTAATTTGGTGCCAGCGTTGAGCATGAACATTATATCTGGATCTTGTTTAATGCGAGACGGTTATTCGTTTAAATCAGAGAATAATGGTTGTTCTATTTATATGAGTAATATCTTTTATGGTCATGCACCCTTGAAGAGTGGTCTATTCTTGTTAAATCTCGATAGTAGTGATACACATATTCATAATGTAGAAGCCAAAAGATGCAGAGTTGATAATGATGGTGCAACTTATTTGTGGCACTGCCGTTTAGGTCATACCGATGTAAAGCGCATGAAGAAACTCCATACTGATGGACTTTTGGAACCACTTGATTATGAATCACTTGGTACTTGCGAACCGTGCCTCATGGGCAAGATGACTAAAACAACGTTCTCCGGTACTATGGAGAGAGCAACAGATTTGTTGGAAATGATACATATAGATGTATGCGGTCCGATGAATATTGAGGCTCGTGGCGGATATCGTTATTTTCTCACCTTCACAGATGATTTAAGCAGATATGGGTATATCTACTTAATGAAACATAACTCTGAAACATTTGAAAAGTTCAAAGAATTTCAGAGTGAAGTGGAAAATCATCGTAACAAGAAAATAAAGTTTCTACGATCTGATCGTGGAGGAGAATATTTGAGTTACGAGTTTGGTGTACATTTGAAAAATTGTGGAATAGTTTCACAACTCACGCCACCCAGAACACCACAACGTAATGGTGTGTCCGAACGTCGTAATCGTACTTTACTAGATATGGTGCGATCTATGATGTCTCTTACTAATTTACCGCTATCGTTTTGGGGATACGCTCTAGACATGGCCGCATTCACGTTAAATAGGGCACCATCAAAATCCGTTGAGACGACGCCTTATGAACTATGGTTTGGCAAGAAACCAAAGTTGTCGTTTCTGAAAGTTTGGGGTTGCGATGCTTATGTGAAAAAGCTTCAACCTGATAAGCTCGAACCCAAATCGGAGAAATGTGTCTTCATAGGATATCCAAAGGAAACTATTGGATACACCTTCTATCACAGATCCGAAGGCAAGACTTTTGTTGCTAAATTCGGAAACTTTCTTGAGGAGTTTCTCTCGAAAGAAGTGAGTGGGAGGAAAGTAGAACTTAACGAGGTAACTGTACCCGCTCCCTTATTAGAAAGTAGTACATCACAGAAAACTGTTTCTGCGACACCTACACCAATAAGTGAGGAAGTTAATGATAATGATCATGAAACTTCGGAACAAGATACTACTGAACCTCGTAGATCAACCAGAGCAAGATCCGCGCCAGAGTGGTACGGTAATCCAGTTCTAGAAGTCATGCTACTAGATCATGATGAACCTACGAACTATGAAGAAGCGATGGTGAGCCCAGATTCCGCAAAGTGGCTTGAAACCATGAAATCTGAGATGGGATCCATGTATGAGAACAAAGTATGGACTTTGGTTCACTTGCCCGATGATCGACAAGCAATTGAGAATAAATGGATCTTCAAGAAAAAGACTGACGCTGACGGTAATGTTACTGTCTATAAAGCTCGACTTGTTGCAAAAGGTTTTCGACAAGTTCAAGGAGTTGACTACGATGAGACCTTCTCACCCGTAGAGATGCTTAAGTCTGTTCGAATCATGTTAGCAATTGCCGCGTTTTATGATTATGAAATATGGTAGATGGATGTAAAAACTGCATTCCTGAATGGATTTCTGGAAGAAGAGTTGTATATGATGCAACCGGAAGGTTTTGTCGATCCAAAGGGAGCTAACAAAGTCTGCAAACTCCAGCGATCCATTTATGGACTGGTGCAAGCATCTCGGAGTTGGAATAAACGCTTTGATAGTGTGATCAAAGCATTTGGCTTTATACAGACTTTTGGAGAAGCCTGTATTTACAAGAAAGTGATTGGGAGCTCTGTAGCATTTCTCATATTATATGTGGATGACATATTGCTGATTGGAAATGATATAGAATTTCTGGATAGCATAAAGGGATACTTGAATAAGAGTTTTTCAATGAAAGACCTCGGTAAAGCTGCTTACATATTGGGCATTAAGATCTATAGAGATAGATCAAGACGCTTAATTGGACTTTCACAAAACACATACCTTGACAAGATTTTGAAGAAGTTCAAAATGGATCAAGCAAAGAAAGGGTTCTTGCCTGTGTTACAAGGTGTGAAGTTGAGTCAGACTCAATGCCCGACCACTACAGAAGATAGAGAGAAAATGAAAGATGTTCCCTATGCTTCAGCCATAGGCTCTATCATGTATGCAATGCTCTGTAACAGACCTGATGTGTGCCTTGCTATAAGTTTAGCAGGGAGGTACCAAAGTAATCCAGGAGTGGATCACTGGACAGCGGTCAAGAACATCCTGAAATACCTGAAAAGGACTAAGGATATGTTTCTCGTATATGGAGGTGACAAAGAGCTCACCGTAAGAGGTTACGTTGATGCAAGCTTTGACACTGATCCGAACGATTCTAAATCGCAAACCGGATACGTGTTTACTTTAAACAGTGGAGCTGTCAGTTGGTGCAGTTCTAAACAAAGCGTCGTAGCAGGATCTACATGTGAAGCGGAGTACATAGCTTCTTCGGAAGCAGCGAACGAAGGAGTCTGGATGAAGTAGTTCATATACGATCTAGGTGTCATACCTAGTGCATCGGGTCCAATGAAAATCTTTTGTGACAATACTGGTGCAATTGCTTTGGCAAAGGAATCCAGATTTCACAAAAGGACAAAACACATCAAGAGAAGCTTCAATTCCATCCGGGATCTAGTCCAGGTGGGAGACATAGAGATTTGCAAGATACATACGGATCTGGATGTTGCAAACCCGTTGACTAAGCCTCTTCCACGAGCAAAACATGATCAGCACCAAGGCTCCATGGGTGTTAGAATCATTACTGTGTAATCTAGATTATTGACTCTAGTGCAAGTGGGAGACTGAAGGAAATATGCCCTAGAGGCAATAATAAAGTTATTATTTATTTCCTTATATCATGATAAATGTTTATTATTCATGCTAGAATTGTATTAACCGGAAACATAATACATGTGTGAATACATAGACAAACAGAGTGTCACTAGTATGCCTCTACTTGACTAGCTCGTTAATCAAAGATGGTTAAGTTTCCAAACCATGAACAATGTGTTGTTATTTGATTAACGAGGTCACATCATTAGTTGAACGATCTGATTGACATGACCCATTTCATTAGCTTAGCACCCGATCGTTTAGTATGTTGCTATTGCTTTCTTCATGACTTATACATGTTCCTATGACTATGAGATTATGCAACTCCCGTTTACCGGAGGAACACTTTGGGTGCTACCAAACGTCACAACGTAACTGGGTGATTATAAAGGAGTACTACAGGTGTCTCCAATGGTAGATGTTGGGTTGGCGTATTTCGAGATTAGGATTTGTCACTCCGATTGTCGAAGAGGTATCTCTGGGCCCTCTCGGTAATACACATTACACAAGCCTTGCAAGCATTGCAACTAATGAGTTAGTTGCGGGATGATGTATTACAGAACGAGTAAAGAGACTTGCCGGTAATGAGATTGAACTAGGTATTGGATACCGACGATCGAATCTCAGGCAAGTAACATACCGATGACAAAGGGAACAACGTATGTTGTTATACGGTCTGACCGATAAAGATCTTCATAGAATATGTAGGAGCCAATATGGGCATCCAGGTCCCGCTATTGGTTATTGACCGGAGACGTTTCTCGGTCATGTCTACATTGTTCTCGAACCGTAGGGTCCGCACGCTTAACGTTACGATGACAGTTATTATGAGTTTATGCATTTTGATGTACCGAAGGTTGTTCGGAGTCCCGGATGTGATCACGAACATGACGAGGAGTATCGAAATGGTCGAGACATAAAGATTGATATATTGGAAGCCTATGTTTGGACATCGGAAGTGTTCCGGGTGAAATCGGGATTTTACCGGATTACCGGGAGGTTACCGGAACCCCCCGGGAGCCATATGGGCCTTATTGGGCTTTAGTGGAAAGGTGAAAGGGGCTGCCCATAGTGGGCTGCGCGCCTCCCCCCTCCCCTAGTCCTATTAGGACTAGGAGAGGTGGCCGGCCACCTCTCTCTCTCTCTTTCCCCCTTGGGAGTCCTATTAGGAATAGGATTGGGGGGAGTCCTACTCCCGGTAGGAGTAGGACTCCTCCTGCGCCTCCATAGGCTTGGCTGGCCAGCCCTCCCCCTTGGATCCTTTATATACGGGGGCAGGGGGCACCTCTAGACAGACAAGTTGATCCTTGAGATCGTTCCTTAGCCGTGTGCGGTGCCCCCTGCCACCATATTCCACCTCGATCATATCGTTGTAGTGCTTAGGCGAAGCCCTGCATCGGTAGAACATCAAGATCGTCACCACGCCGTCGTGCTGACGGAACTCCTCCCCGAAGCTTTGCTGGATCGGAGCCCGGGGATCGTCATCGAGCTGTACGTGTGCTAAGAACTCGGAGGTGCCGGAGTAACGGTGCTTGGATCGGTCGGATCGGAAGAAGACGTACGACTACTTCCTCTACGTTGTGTCAACGCTTCCGTTGTGATCTACAAGGGTACATAGATCAGACTCTTCCTGGAAATACGCCTTCGCGTGAGGGAGACGGCAACGCCGGAAGCCGTCTCCACTTAAACGGGTGGGGTCCGCCCACCGGGTCACTGACGAGCGGGGCCCGGGGCTCAGGTCGTCTCCTACCTCCCGCTCGAACAGAGCAGAGGCAGGGGAGGCGAGGCCGAGCGGCGCCGGCGCTCTCCCGGGCGGCACGGGCCACCCCCATGGGCGCCCGACACACCGACGTGCTTGGGAGAGTGCGACGCATCCTCCGAGGTACTCCACGGGCACGGGGGCGGTCTGAGGTGAGCGCCCCGTCATCCATGGCGGAGGAGGCCGACGGCGAGGTTCAGCACGGCGGGGCAGACGCAGGGAGGAGGAACTGGAGCTCGGGGTGAGTCAGTGGTGGTGATGATAGGGCGCTGGGGTGGCTAGGTGGGAGAGAGAGTGGCTGAGGCGCCCGGATTTTGGCGGAGGCCGACGGCTTGGCTCCGGCCTTGGAGAAGGATGGAGGGCACGGGAGGAAGGATGGGTTGGCCTGGGTGGTGTTCGGGAGAGAGGGAGAGCGAATGGAGCAGAGAGGAGGGCTCGTAACGGCCTCATATGGGCGCGGTTAGGAGCACCATGGACGTAGCTCACGGCCATGGCCCAGGGCGTCGCCAGGGGCCAAACGAGTGCTTTGGGGCGTGTCTGAGGTGCTCGTGAGCGTGGTCCAGGTCAAGGGAGAGAAAGGAGAGAGAGCAGGGAGTGCCAAGGGTACCGCGCGTGTGAGCGTGCTCACTGGTGCGCTCGGGCGGCCGGCGCGCGTGCGAAAGAAGGCCGCGGGAGGGAGAAGGAGGAGGGCGACAGGGGTTTAGCGTGACGCAGACGCCGAGGCACATCGTCGGGCGCGCTGGGGAGGCCCGAGGTGGCCGGGAGTGCTTGGTCGTGGGCGGCTACAGTGCCAGAGCGCACTGTAGCGCGCTCCAGAGCGTGTCTTTGGCCGGCATGGCTATTATTTTGGCAATGTGGGCGCGGCCACTATTGTCTGGTAGTGCTAGGGGGTAGTAAACAAGTGGGGAGGGGCATTGGGTGCCCTGGAGATCCACTGGAGTGAGGAGGGAGGTGGGAAAGGAGAAGAATGCTGCTGTCCAGAAGGATAAATGGGGGTGTTTCTCCCTTCAATCATTGAGCTGAGGCCAGGGAAGAGTTACTGGAGGTAGGAGAGGACTAGGAGGAGCTGTGGTAAAAATTTGAGCTATCCAAGAATAGTGGAAGAGGTCAAAACAGTGGTTTTAGCAAAATGTCAGAAGGTGTTTGATAATGGATTGGGCAAGCAAATGAACTCCAATTGCCATGATACTTAACAGGATGGAATGACACTTAGAAATAGGGTGTTCCACCAAATTTGAGCTCATTTGGGCAAAGTGGCCAATGTAACTTTGGTAAACCCTAGAAATTAGTAGAAATGGTTTTACCAAGATTTAGTCATGCAAATCAATTCTCCATGATGCACCACTTGGTGTAGTGTCATCATTTGAGGTTATGAACATGTCCACAAAAGTTGAGATCAAAAGGAGAAAGTTTCCAATGTAGAGTTGTTCAAATTTGGTTCTGGTCAAAGAGGGTTTTGGGGCACTTTGAGCAAGATAACATTCTCTCCAACTTGTTCCATTTGGTCTAGATGAATAATTAGACCATTTGAGAATGTGCACCAAGTTTGAGAACATTTGGACATGTTTGACAATGCAAAGTTGTTCAAACTTGAAAAAGGACAGAAGTGGTTTTGAGAGAGTTTCATGGGGTTATACTATTCTCCATGACATGCTACTTGGCAAGATCATCAAACATGTCATATTTGACATGCTAGAATTTTCTTGGATTTTTATGAAAATATTTCCTATAGAAATATTTCAAATCCTTGAAATGGGCAGAAATGGTTTTTGAGGGATTTGACCAATATTTTGAACATGACCATGTGTTGAAACTCTTATATATGGACAATATATGTCCATTGAGTTTCCCTAAATTTTCTCAAATATTTTTGAAACATTAAAATAAATTTTCCCTATTAAAGACCATTTCTGGCCTTAAGAAAAAGCTTTTAAACAAAATAATAAAATAACTTTTAAAATTATATTTTTGTGGTTTATGGGAGTCCTATATCTAATAGGTTTCAAATAAATTTTTGGAAAGATTTTTCACACCTCAAATCAAGTACTTGCAGTGCAAATCTCAATTCAAGGGGTTTTGGAAAACTAATTTTAGAAAATACTTTTTGGCCAAATTATTTTTGCAAGAAAATACTATATTGTACTATACACATGGCATGATCATTGGGAAAAAGTTTTGGATCATGGAGAAGGAGTATAAGAGTTGGAGGATTTGTTTGATTTTTAGAGCACTTGCAAACAACACACAAAAATCCAATCAAGCAAAGTCCAAAACACTCAAAAGTTTTTGCAAAACCTCATTTTATCATGATTAAATAGCTTAAGTGTTGAGGCATGAAAATCAGGGTGTGACAGACCTACCCCCCTTACAAGAATCTCATCCCCGCGATTCCCAGACTAGGCGCGGAAAGGAATACGGAAACTTGAACTTGGGGTAGTCTTCACGTCCTCATACCGCTTCTGCTTCCGTTTGGTGCTCCATTGAACCTTGAAGTACTCGATGGCGTGGCTTCGTGTTTGTCGTCCTGCTTGATCCAGATTGCCATTGGGGTCTCTTGCGTAGGTCATAATGGGCTGGAGGTCGATGGCTCGGTGATTGATGTCCTTGCAGAGATCGGGCTAGATAGGAAGTGGGAAACACTTTCGGAGTGGTGTCGTGTGGAAAAACATGGTGCACAATGGGTAACTCAGGTGGTAGTTCCAACTGGTAAGCCGCTTCTCCACGTCGTGCGGTGATCTCGAAGGGGCTGATAAATCTAGGTGCGAGTTTCCCCTAACGTGGAAACGCTTGGTTCCCTTAAGAGGAGTCTCTCGTAGGTACACATGGTCTCCGACTTGTAAGTCTACTTGTCGGCGACGAGTGTCAGCATAGCTCTTCTGTCTGGACTTAGCGGCCTTCAGTTGTTCTCTGACTAGCTGAACTTGCTCCTCTGCTTCACGGAGGATCTCTGGCCCAAATATTAGTCCTTCTCCGGTTTCTGACCAATTGAGGGGTGTGCGGCACTTGCGCCCGTACAACACCTCAAATGGTGCCATCTTGAAGGCTTGACTGATAACTGTTGTTGTAGGAGAACTCGGCGAAAGGGAGGTAATCTTCCCTCTTAGCTCCATATGCTAAGACACAGGCTCGGAGCATATCTTCGAGTATCGGTTTCACTTGTTCTGTCTGGCCTCCGGTCTGACACAATCTCCTTGGGAACACCATGAAGGCTTACGATTCAGTTGATGTAGAGGCTGGCTAGCTGATTTCCCTCATAAGTGGTCTTCACAGGAATGAAATGGGCTACCTTAGTCAGGTGATCGACTATGACCCAGATGGAGTCATGTCCCTTGTTTGACCTAGGTAGTCCAGTGATGAAATCCATCCCGACTTGATCCCATTTCCACTCGGGAACCTTGAGTGGTTGGAGCAATCCAGCAGGTCGCTGATATTTAGCTTTGACCCTATGACATAGAAATGCTTGGTTCCATTGAGTGAAGGGGTTTGCAGATGCACCTGGTCTTCAACGCGGACGTTTATTTCTTGGCGATGGTGGTTGGTACAGTTCTTCCTCCTTGGCATGGCGGTCTTCAAATGTTTTCTTCACCAGCCCAGTGATTCTTCTTCCGTCTTCAGGTAGACAAGTATGTCATCAAGGGAGGATGACAACTACTGGTCCGAGTACTCCGTGAAGACTTGCCCACGGGGTACATAGGGTATAGGTTTGGGTATCAGTGGTGGTCATGGTTGGGTATTGGCCAAGGTTTCCTTGTCCTAGAGCCAAAGCCCACGGTTGTAATTCCGACCATAACGTGGCTTGGTGGGGCTTAAGGGTTTCAAGGATTCTAGTGTGCGAGCGAACGTTTTTCACCTTATCCTTAAGCACGGTTCCTGAGATGCCAACTGTTCTATCCAGTCCTTTAAACAAATAACCTTATATCACCGAAAGCACCAACTCTTGTGCTGTTTTAGGGTGATAATGTGCTCGTTCACTATGTCCACTAGTTCCATAATGAACCTAGTGATAAGCAAGGTTACGGAGGCTTAACTTGTCCTCTTGCAATTCTATGGGTTAAGCACATGGTTAAGGACTGAGCTGGGGTATCTCGTGAAGTCTCGAAGGGTCTAAGAATGGGTTTCTAGTCTGGAGGGTTAAACATAATTCTACGGGGTTACACTTGGTCGAGGAGGCTGCAACAAAAAGTCTTCAGTGCTAGTTGGTCGCCGAAGTAGAATCCTTGGTGCATCTTGTCTTGCTGGTCTTCAGTTTAGGAGAGAAATGAGAGGGGAAAAGTAGCATAGAGGAGGGGAATGCCTAAAGGGGGTTCTATAGTGCAGGTGCAAACAAACAAGCGTCAAAAAGGGTCAAACAAAGGAAAACAAGGAAGGTGATATAGTCGCGTACTTGTTGCCTAGGGCAAAAGTGCGACTTATATCGAAACACAACCAAATAAAAACAAACAACACACAATCATGGTTCTATTCGAACCATCATACGGACTCGACTGCGCATAGGGGGGGTACACGACTCATCCTGCCCTAGGGGTTCTCGGACTAAGTAGTCGTGCCTTGTCTCGTGCAGTCTTCTGAGTTTTCCTCAGGTGTTACCACGTCTCTCGTAGTTGTTCGATGAAACGATCTGGGTTGAGCCTGAAGAGTCTTCAACAACTTCTCGCCTTTTGAAGTGATGGGGTGAAGGTGGCTCCTCGTAGCAGGCATTGACTCGGTCTTCTATTGTCTTCTTAATCATGACGACCCATTTTTGTCTTTTAAGGCGTTGATGGTACCAGGTTTGCAATCCTTTATGCAAGGACATTAACAAGGCATAGTAGAGGTCCAACATGTCGGTTATGTTGATGAAAACATCGACACCGAGAGCGGGGGACGAAGAGAACCGTTTTCCTGCTCACTATCATGAGGCGGGCCACATGGCGAGGTTCTCATCCACCGGTGGTTGCCGATACAACAACGGTAAGGACATGATTACTCTATTAGCGATGTCTATCATGATCTTGCATATCCTATGCCCTGATCGTCGTAGGCTAAGGTTGCATCATCTTGGGGCAGTGTCAAGGGTGTCACCATCTCTTGGATCTTCAGGTCCTCATTCCTCGAGGATGTATGTTCTGTTGGTATCGTCTTGTTGTGATGTCGCCAATCTTGTGTTCAGGAGATGTGGGTGAATGTCTGGCAAGGCATCTTCCTTCCAGATTATCCACGAGGATTACAAGGAATCCAGTGGTCAGGGGCATAAGGGTTCTAATGACCAAAGGTTTTGAAGGGGAAGAGATCAATAAGGAAAGTATACCTTAGTTTTTCTAAAAACTAAGATGGGAAGAGAAGTATAGATAGTTTTTAAAACTAGTAGTAGTTTTGAAAATAGTTTTACCCTAACTAACGACCATGCTAACTAAGGCTTCCTACAGTCAGGATGGCTCTGATACCAGCTCTGTGGGGACCCCGACTCATAAGTCGTGATCACCGAATGCAAGTGTACAGTGATCCCAGAGATCAATGCTCAATGAACACACAGAAGCTGAATAACAAGAGTCTTACATCCATACATACCGTATTACACAAGTAGGACCATTACGGTCAAGTCTTGAGTATAACATCGCAGCGGAAATCTTCGTCGACAACTGGGACCCATGCCATCTGCCTTAACCCTACAGGCATTCTGACTGGGAAGTGTCCTAGCTCGCATGTTCGTCACCGAAGTATTCTTCATCATATCCTGTTCTTTCATGCCTGGCCAATAAAATAACCAGTGGCAAGCCAATGACTACTTTGAATGTACTCACAAGCAACCCATGTTTTGGTTCAAGGTACAACAATGCATGATATAGGTAAACTTTGCGGAAAGCTAGTTTTTGAGTGCAATGACATGTTCAACAGCTTGTAAGACATGCATCAGGAGAATTTGAGTAACCATAAGAACAGGTTACAGATATCAACATAGATAGAGTGGGCACCAACCCAACTCAAACATGTCAAGTCCTCTGACTTGACCCAAGTAGTGGTATCATCATAAAAGGAGTGGGCACCAACCCAACTCAATCATGTCAAGTCTTCTGACTTGACCCGAGCAGTTCTTCCCATTTATTCAAATACTCACACAGGTTCGAAAACATGTGGACGTAGTTTAAGCAGCACCGCCCAACTGTCCTTGACCGTGGACACGGCTTTCGAATAGTTTTACACTCTGCAGAGGTTGCACACTTTACCCACAAGATCCGGGGAACTTCCGTGTCATCCACGACCCGCGGTACCTCAAGTACCCGGGGTAAGCACCCGATCACTATCTTTCCCTAGACGACACTAACATGGAGTCCACTCGATTGGTAGTAACCCCCGTGCCAAACATTTCACAACTTAAAATTGTGGAGCCTCGCTCCTATATTCATCACATACCACTGGCACGGGGTACCAACGGTGTGTCCGGTGCCCCATAAAAATGTTCTTGGCCGCCCTACCTGGCACGATCCCGTCCTGAGAGAGCGCACCAACAACTCTCCCGTCACTAGTAATGCGGGCTCCAAGCTAGTATCGGCCTAGGTAATCAATAATGCCCTTTCCCATATAAGGGTAGAGTGGTTGCGCATGTAAGGTTGGGACAGTCGACAAATCTTAAATCTAATCCATTTTCGAAAACAACACACACACTTGCCTCGGTTACACCACTTCATCATCAAGTGGTTACCCATTTCATTATCTCCCTCGGGCATAAGTGGCACCCGACGGGGTTTTCGAAATGTCCTTTGAAAATGCTTTGCCTCAACACTATGCATATACCCGTCCCTTTTTGTGTAGCGGCTACTGAGCATCCTATCTACTCCCACCGGCATAACCCTCATAAGGAGGTAGGGTCATACACAAATGCAAGTATCAATAAGGGGGAGATGAGGGCAACCCACCAAAGTGGCTACCCTCTCATCATGATTCCGATGCAACAATAGTAAAGTGCTATATGAAATGCATAAAAAGGGTTTCATAGACATGGTCAAAGGGCTGCTTGCCTATTTTAAGAAAGTCTTCGAGGTCTTCAAATATCTCTGGTCCAACTCCAAGCATTTCGTCTACTTCGTCAACTATCATCGAAAGCAACCACAATAAGCAACACAACAAGGTAGAAAATAAAAGTGCTCCAAAAATATTGATTTGATTTTTCTAGGATACCTCTGGTCACATGAGGAATGACCAAAGTGATTTCATTGGAAGTGGATCAATGGATATTTCTCAAAATTTTGATATGATGGAATCAGGGGTTTATGGAATTGCAAGAAGTGGACAGAAAAATATTTTTGAAAAATGAGAAAAGGTACCCATTTAACAAAGGATGATTTTAGAAGCATCTAGGAATTGGTTTCACTGGATTTGGAGTTGAAATGACTTTCCTATGAATTTACAAAGTTGAAAAATATGAAGAAATAGACCATTATTTGAGGTGATACAGCACGACGGCGTGGTGACGATCTTGATGTTCTACCGTCGCAGGGCTTTGCCTAAGCACCGCTACAATATTATCGAGGATTATGGTGGAAGGGGGGCACCGCACACGGCTAAGAGAACGATCACGAAGATCAACTTGTGTCAACGGGGTGCCCCCTGCCCCCGTATATAAAGGAGTGGAGGAGGGGAGGCCCGGCCCTCTCTATGGCGCGCCCTAGGGGAGTCCTACTCCCACCGGGAGTAGAATTCCCCCTTTCCTAGTCCAACTAGGAGTCCTTCCAAGTAGTAGGAGTAGGAGACAAGGAAGGGGAAGAGGGAAGATAAGGAAGGAGGGGGCGCCGCCCCTCCCCCTAGTCCAATTCGGACTAGTCAATGTGGGGGGGGGGGGCGGCCTGCCTCTCCCTCTCCCCTAAAGCCCAATAAGGCCCATATACTTCTTCCCCCGTATTCCCATTGAAGGAAATATGCCCTAGAGGCAATAATAAAGTTATTATTTATTTCCTTATATCATGATAAATGTTTATTATTCATGCTAGAATTGTATTAACCGGAAACATAATACATGTGTGAATACATAGACCAACAGAGTGTCACTAGTATGCCTCTACTTGACTAGCTCGTTAATCAAAGATGGTTATGTTTCCAAACCATGAACAAAGAGTTGTTATTTGATTAATGAGGTCACATCATTAGTTGAATGATCTGATTGACATGACCCATTCCATTAGCTTAGCACCCGATCGTTTAGTATGTTGCTATTGCTTTCTTCATGACTTATACATGTTCCTATAACTATGAGATTATGCAACTCCCGTTTACCGGAGGAACACTTTGGGTACTACCAAACTTCACAACGTAACTGGGTGATTATAAAGGAGTACTACAGGTGTCTCCAATGGTAGATGTTGGGTTGGCATATTTCGAGATTAGGGTTTGTCACTCCGATTGTCGGAGAGGTATCTCTGGGCCCTCTCGGTAATACACATCACATAAGCCTTGCAAGCATAATAACTAAGACGTTAGTTATGAGATGATGTATTACGGAACGAGTAAAGAGACTTGCCAGTAACGAGATTGAACTAGGTATTGGATACCGATGATCGAATCTCGGACAAGTAACATACCGATGACAAAGGGAACAACGTATGTTGTTATGCGGTCTGACCGATAAAGATCTTCGTAGAATATGTAGGAGCCAATATGGGCATCCAGGTCCCGCTATTGGTTATTCACCGGAGATGTGTCTCGGTCTTGTCTACATTGTTCTCGAACCGTAGGGTCCGCACGCTTAACGTTACAATGACAATTATTATGAGTTTATGCATTTTGATGTACCGAAGGTTGTTCGGAGTCCCGGATGTGATCACGGACATGACAAGGAGTCTTGAAATGGTCGAGACGTAAAGATTTATATATTGGAAGGCTATGTTTGGACATCGGAAGTGTTCCGGGTGAAATCGGGATTTTACTGGAATACCGGGAGGGTTACCGGAACCCCCCGGAAGGCAAATGGGCCTATTGGGCCTTAGTGGAAAAGTGAAAGGGGCTGCCCAATAAGGGCTGCGCGCCTCCCCCCTTCCCTAGTCCTATTAGGACTAGGAGAAGGTGGCCGGCCACCTCTTCTCTCTTTCCCCCTTGAGGATTCCTATTAGGAATAGGATTGGGGGGGAGTCCTAATCCCAGTAGGAGTAGGACTCCTCCTGCGCCCCTCTCCCTGGCCGGCCGAACCCCTCCCCCTCCTCCTTTATATACGGGGGCAGGGGGCACCCCATAGACACACAAGTTGATCATTGTTGATCGTTCCTTAGCCGTGTGCGGTGCCCCCTGCCACCAAATTCCACCTCGGTCATATCGTTGTAGAGCTTAGGCGAAGCCCTGCGTCGGTAGTACATCAAGATCGTCACCACACCGTCGTGCTGACGAAACTCTTCCTCGATTCTTTGCTGGATCGGAGCCCGAGGATCGTCATCGAGCTGAACGTGTGCTAAGAACTCGGAGGTGCCGTAGTAACGGTGCTTGGATCGGTCGGATCGGGAAGAAGACGTACGACTACTTCCTCTATGTTGTGTCAACGCTTCCGTTGCGATCTACAAGGGTATGTAGATCAGACTCTCCCCCTCGTTGCTATGCATCACCATGATCTTGCGTGTGCGTAGGAAAATTTTCGAAATTACTACGTTCCCCAACAGTGGCATCCGAGCCTAGGTTTTATGGTTTGATTTGCACGAGTAGAACACAAGTAAGTTGTGGGCAATGCAAGTCATACTGCCTACCAGCATGTCATACTTTGGTTCGGCGGTATTGTTGGACGAGACGATCCGGACCAACCTTACGCGTACTCTTACGCGAGACCGGTTCCCTCGACGTGCTTTGCACATAGATGGCTTGCGGAAGACTGTCTCTCCAACTTTAGTTGAACCAAGTGTGGCTACGCCCGGTCCTTGAGAAGGTTAAAACGGAGTCTATTTGACAAACTATCGTTGTGGTTTTGATGCGTAGGTGAGATGAGTTCTTACTTAAGCCCGTAGCAGCCACGTAAAACTTGCAACAACAAAGTAGAGGACGTCTAACTTGTTTTTGCAGGGCATGTTGTGATGTGATATGGTCAAGGCATGATGCTGATTTTATTGTATGAGATGATCATGTTTTGTAACCAAGTTATCGGCAACTGGCAGGAGCCATATGGTTGTCGCTTTATTGTATGCAATGCAATCGCGACGTAATGCTTTACTTTATTACTAAGCGGTAGTGATAGTCGTGGAAGCATAAGATTGGCGAGACGACAACGATGCTACGATGGAGATCAAGGTGTCGCGCCGGTGACGATGGTGATCATGACGGTGCTTCGGAGATGGAGATCACAAGCACAAGATGATGATGGCCATATCATATCACTTATATTGATTGCATGTGATGTTTATCCTTTTATGCATCTTATCTTGCTTTGATTGACGGTAGCATTATAAGATGATCTCTCACTAAATTATCAAGAAGTGTTCTCCCTGAGTATGCACCGTTGCCAAAGTTCGTCGTGCCCAGACACCACGTGATGATCGGGTGTGATAAGCTCTACGTCCATCTACAACGGGTGCAAGCCAGTTTTGCACACGCAGAATACTCAGGTTAAACTTGACGAGCCTAGCATATGCAGATATGGCCTCGGAACACAGAGACCGAAAGGTCGAGCGTGAATCATATAGTAGATATGATCAACATGACGATGTTCACCATTGAAAACTACTCCATCTCATGTGATGATCGGTTATGGTTTAGTTGATTTGGATCACGTAATCACTTAGAGGATTAGAGGGATGTCTATCTAAGTGGGAGTTCCTAAGTACTTTGATTAACTGAACTTAAAACTTATCATGAACTTAGTACCTGATAGTATCTTGCTTGTTTATGTTGATTGTAGATAGATGGCTCATGCTGTTGTTCCGTTGAATTTTAATGCGTTCCTTGAGAAAGCAAAGTTGAAAGATGATGGTAGCAATTACACGGACTGGGTCCGTAACCTGAGGATTATCCTCATTGCTGCACAGAAGAATTACGTCCTGGAAGCACCGCTAGGTGCCAGGCCTACTGCTGGAGCAACACCAGATGTTATGAACGTCTGGCAGAGCAAAGCTGATGACTACTCGATAGTTCAGTGTCCCATGCTTTACGGCTTAGAATCGGGACTTCAACGACGTTTTGAACGCCATGGAGCATATGAGATGTTCCAGGAGTTGAAGTTAATATTTCAAGCAAATGCCGGAATTGAGAGATATGAAGTCTCCAATAAGTTCTATAGCTGCAAGATGGAGGAGAACAGTTCTGTCAGTGAGCATATACTCAAAATGTCTGGGTATAATAATCACTTGATTCAGATGGGAGTTAATCTTCTAGATGATTGCGTCATTGACAGAATTCTCCAATCACTGCCACCAAGCTACAAGAGCTTCGTGATGAACTATAATATGCAAGGGATGAACAAGACTATTCCCGAGCTCTTCGCGATGCTGAAAGCTGCGGAGGTAGAAATCAAGAAGGAGCATCAAGTGTTGATGGTTAACAAAACCACTAGTTTCAAGAAAAAGGGCAAAGGGAAGAAGAAGGGGAACTTCAAGAAGAACAGCAAGCAAGTTGCTGCTCAGGAGAAGAAACCCAAGTCTGGACCTAAAGCCTGAAACTGAGTGCTTCTACTGTAAGCAGACTGGTCACTGGAAGCGGAACTGCCCCAAGTATTTGGCGGATAAGAAGGATGGCAAGGTGAACAAAGGTATATGTGATATACATGTTATTGATGTGTACCTTACTAGAGCTCGCAGTAGCACCTGGGTATTTGATACTGGTTCTGTTGCTAATATTTGCAACTCGAAACAGGGACTAGGGAATAAGCGGACGCTAGCAAAGGACGAGGTGACGATGCGCGTGGGAAACGGTTCCAAAGTCGATGTGATCGCGGTCGGCACGCTACCTCTACATCTACCTTCGGGATTAATATTAGACCTAAATAATTGTTATTTGGTGCCAGCGTTGAGCATGAACATTATATCTGGATCTTGTTTAATGCGAGACGGTTATTCATTTAAATCAAAGAATAATGGTTGTTCTATTTATATGAGTAATATCTTTTATGGTCATGCACCTTTGAAGAGTGGTCTATTCTTGTTGAATCTCGATAGTAGTGATACACATATTCATAATGTAGAAGCCAAAAGATGCAGAGTTGATAATGATAGTGCAACTTATTTGTGGCACTGCCGTTTAGGTCATATCGGTGTAAAGCGCATGAAGAAACTCCATACTGATGGGCTTTTGGAACCACTTGATTATGAATCACTTGGTACTTGCGAACCGTGCCTCATAGGCAAGATGACTAAAACACCGTTCTCCGGTACTATGGAGAGAGCAACAGATTTATTGGAAATCATACATACCGATGTATGTGGTCCGATGAATATTGAGGCTCGTGGCGGATATCGTTATTTTCTCACCTTCACAGATGATTTAAGAAGATATGGGTATATCTACTTAATGAAACATAAGTCTGAAACATTTGAAAAGTTCAAGGAATTTCAGAGTGAAGTTGAAAATCATCGTAACAAGAAAATAAAGTTTCTACGATCTGATCATGGAGGAGAATATTTGAGTTACGAGTTTGGTGTACATTTGAAAAACTGTGGAATAGTTTCGCAACTCACGCCACCCGGAACACCACAGCGTAATGGTGTGTCCGAACGTCGTAATCGTACTTTACTAGATATGGTGCGATCTATGATGTCTCTTACTGATTTACCGCTATCGTTTTGGGGTTATGCTTTAGAGACGGCCGCATTCACGTTAAATAGGGCACCATCAAAATCCGTTGAGACGACGCCTTATGAACTATGGTTTGGCAAGAAACCAAAGTTGTCATTTCTTAAAGTTTGGGGCTGCGATGCTTATGTGAAAAAGCTTCAACCTGATAAGCTCGAACCCAAAGCGGAGAAATGTGTCTTCATAGGATACCCAAAGGAAACTGTTGGGTATACCTTCTATCACAGATCCGAAGGCAAGACATTCGTTGCTAAGAATGGATCATTTCTAGAGAAGGAGTTTCTCTCGAAAGAAGTGAGTGGGAGGAAAGTAGAACTTGATGAGGTAACTGTACCTACTCCCTTATTGGAAAATAGTACATCACAGAAAACCGTTTCTGCGACACCTATACCAATTAGTGAGGAAGCTAATGATGGTGATCATGAAACTTCAAGACAAGATACTACTGAACCACGTAGATCAACCAGAGTGAGATCCGCACCAGAGTGGTACGGTAATCCAGTTCTGGAAGTCATGCTACTAGATCATGATGAACCTACGAACTATGAAGAAGCGATGGTGAGCCCAGATTCCGCAAAGTGGCTTGAGGCCATGAAATCTGAGATGGGATCCATGTATGAGAACAAAGTATGGACTTTGGTTGACTTGCCCGATGATCGGCAAGCAATTGAAAATAAATGGATCTTCAAGAAAAAGACTGACGCTGACGGTAATGTTACTGTCTATAAAGCTCGACTTGTCGCAAAAGGTTTTCGACAAGTTCAAGGGGTTGACTACGATGAGACCTTCTCACCCGTAGCGATGCTTAAATCCGTCAGAATCATGTTAGCAATTGCCGCATTTTATGATTATGAAATATGGCAGATGGATGTCAAAACTGCATTCCTGAATGGATTTCTGGAAGAGGAGTTGTATATGATGCAACCAGAAGGTTTTGTCGATCCAAAGGGAGCTAACAAAGTATGCAAACTCCAGCGATCCATTTATGGACTGGTGCAAGCATCTCGGAGTTGGAATAAACGCTTTGATAGTGTGATCAAAGCATTTGGCTTTATACAGACTTTTGGAGAAGCCTGTATTTACAAGAAAGTGAGTGGGAGCTCTGTAGCATTTCTGATATTATATGTGGATGACATATTGCTGATTGGAAATGATATAGAATTTCTGGATAGCATAAAGGGATACTTGAATAAAAGTTTTTCGATGAAAGACCTCGGGAAGCTGCTTACATATTAGGCATAAAGATCTATAGAGATAGATCAAGACGCTTAATTGGACTTTCACAAAGCACATACCTTGACAAGATTTTGAAGAAGTTCAAAATGGATCAAGAAAAGAAAGGGTTCTTGCCTGTGTTACAAGGTGTGAAGTTGAGTCAGACTCAATGCCCGACCACTGCAGAAGATAGAGAGAAAATGAAAGATGTTCCCTATGCTTCAGCCATAGGCTCTATCATGTATGCAATGCTGTGTACCAGACCTGATGTGTGCCTTGCTATAAGTTTAGCAGGGAGGTACCAAAGTAATCCAGGAGTGGATCACTGGACAGCGGTCAAGAACATCCTGAAATACCTGAAAAGGACTAGGGATATGTTTCTCGTATATGGAGGTGACAAAGAGCTCACCGTAAGAGGTTACGTTGATGCAAGCTTTGACACTGATCCGGACGATTCTAAATCGCAAACCGGATACGTGTTTACTTTAAACAGTGGAGCTGTCAGTTGGTGCAGTTCCAAACAAAGCGTCGTAGCGGGATCTACATGTGAAGCAGAGTACATAGCTGCTTCGGAAGCAGCGAACGAAGGAGTCTGGATGAAGGAGTTCATATCTGATCTAGGTGTCATACCTAGTGCATCGGGTCCAATGAAAATCTTCTGTGACAATACTGGTGCAATTGCTTTGGCAAAGGAATCCAGATTTCACAAAAGGACCAAACACATCAAGAGACGCTTCAACTCCATCCGGGATTTAGTCCAGGTGGGAGACACAGAGATTTGCAAGATACATATGGATCTGAATGTTGCAGACCCGTTGACTAAGCCTCTTCCACTAGCAAAACATGATCAGCACCAAGGCTCCATGGGTGTTAGAATCATCACTGTGTAATCTAGATTATTGACTCTAGTGCAAGTGGGAGACTAAAGGAAATATGCCCTAGAGGCAATAATAAAGTTATTATTTATTTCCTTATATCATGATAAATGTTTATTATTCATGCTAGAATTGTATTAACGGGAAACATAATACATGTGTGAATACATAGACCAACAGAGTGTCACTAGTATGCCTCTACTTGACTAGCTCGTTAATCAAAGATGGTTATGTTTCCAAACCATGAACAAAGAGTTGTTATTTGATTAACGAGGTCACATCATTAGTTGAATGATCTGATTGACATGACCCATTCCATTAGCTTAGCACCTGATCGTTTAGTATGTTGCTATTGCTTTCTTCATGACTTATACATGTTCCTATAACTATGAGATTATGCAACTCCCGTTTACCGGAGGAACACTTTGGGTACTACCAAACGTCACAACGTAACTGGGTGATTATAAAGGAGTACTACAGGTGTCTCCAATGGTAGATGTTGGGTTGGCGTATTTCGAGATTAGGGTTTGTCACTCCAATTGTCGGAGAGGTATCTCTGGGCCCTCTCGGTAATACACATCACATAAGCCTTGCAAGCATAATAACTAAGACGTTAGTTATGAGATGATGTATTACGGAACGAGTAAAGAGACTTGCCATTAACGAGATTGAACTAGGTATTGGATACCGACGATCGAATCTCGGACAAGTAACATACCGATGACAAAGGGAACAACGTATGTTGTTATGCGGTCTGACCGATAAAGATCTTCGTAGAATATGTAGGAGCCAATATGGGCATCCAGGTCCCGCTATTGGTTATTCACCGGAGATGTGTCTCGGTCATGTCTACATTGTTCTCGAACCATAGGGTCCGCACGCTTAACGTTACGATGACAGTTATTATGAGTTTATGCATATTGATGTACCGAAGGTTGTTCGGAGTCCCGGATGTGATCACGGACATGACGAGGAGTCTCGAAATGGTCGATACGTAAAGATTGATATATTGGAAGGCTATGTTTGGACATCGGAAGTGTTCCGGGTGAAATCAGGATTTTACCGGAATACCGGGAGGGTTACCGGAACCCCCCGGAAGGCAAATGGGCCTATTGGGCCTTAGTGGAAAAGTGAAAGGGGCTGCCCAATAAGGGCTGCGCGCCTCCCCCCCTTCCCTAGTCCTATTAGGACTAGGAGAAGGTGGCCGGCCACCCCTTCTCTCTTTCCCCCTTGAGGATTCCTATTAGGAATAGGATTGGGGGGTCCTACTCCCGGTAGGAGTAGGACTCCTCCTGCGCCCCTCTCCCTGGCCGGCCGAACCCCTCCCCCTGCTCCTTTATATACGGGGGCAGGGGGCACCCCATAGACACACAAGTTGATCGTTGTTGATCGTTCCTTAGCCGTGTGCGGTGCCCCCTGCAACCAAATTCCACCTCGGTCATATCGTTGTAGAGCTTAGGCGAAGCCCTGCGTCGGTAGTACATCAAGATCGTCACCACGCCGTCGTGCTGACGAAACTCTTCCTCGACGCTTTGCTGGATCGGAGCCCGAGGATCATCATCGAGCTGAACGTGTGCTAAGAACTCGGAGGTGCCGGAGTAACGGTGCTTGGATCGGTCGGATCGGGAAGAAGACGTACGACTACTTCCTCTACGTTGTGTCAACGCTTCCGTTGCGATCTACAAGGGTACGTAGATCAGACTCTCCCCCTCGTTGCTATGCATCACCATGATCTTGCGTGTGCGTAGGAAAATTTTCGAAATTACTACGTTCCCCAACACCCATAACTCCCCGGTACTCCGAAAAATACCCGAACCACTCGGAACCTTTCCGATGTCCGAATATAGTCGTCCAATATATCGATCTTTACATCTCGACCATTTCGAGACTCCTCATCATGTCCCCGATCTCATCCGGGACTCCGAACTCCTTTGGTACATCAAAACTCATAAACTCATAATATAACTGTCATCGAAACCTTAAGCGTGCGGACCCTACGGGTTCAAAAACAATGTAGACATGAACAAGACACGTCTCCGGTCAATAACCAATAGCGGAACCTGGATGCTCATATTGGCTCCTACATATTCTACGAAGATCTTTATCGGTCAGACCGCATAACAACATACGTTGTTCCCTTTGTCATCGGTATGTTACTTGCCTGAGATTCGATCGTCGGTATCTCAATACCTAGTTCAATCTCGTTACCGGCAAGTCTCTTTACTCGTTTCGTAATACATCATCTCGCAGCTAACTCATTAGTTGCAATGCTTGCAAGGCTTATGTGATGTGCATTACCGAGAGGGCCCAAAGATACCTCTCCGACAATCAGAGTGACAAATCCTAATCTCGAAATACGCCAACCCAACATGTACCTTTGGAGACACCTGTACAGCTCCTTTATAATCACCCAGTTAAGTTGTGATGTTTGGTGGCACACAAAGTGTTCCTCCGGCAAACGGGAGTTGCATAATGTCATAGTCATAGGAGCATGTGTAAGTCATGAAGATAGCAATAGCAACATACTAAACGATCGAGTGCTAAGCTAACGGAATGGGTCAAGTCAATCACATCATTCTCCTAATGATGTGATCTCGTTAATCAAATCACAACTCTTTGTCTATGGTTAGGAAACATAACCATCTTTGATTAACGAGCTAGTCAAGTAGAGGCATACTAGTGACACTCTATTTGTCTATGTATTCACACGTGTATTATGTTTCCGGATAATATAATTCTAGCATGAATAATAAACATTTATCATGAAATAAGGAAATAAATAATAACTCTATTATTGCCTCTAGGGCATATTTCCTTTAGTGGTAAGCTAACGGAATGGGTCAAGTCAATCACATCATTCTCCTAATGATGTGATCTCGTTAATCAAATGACAACTCATGTCTATGGTTAGGAAACATAACCATCTTTGATCAACGAGCTAGTCAAGTAGAGGCATACTAGTGACACTCTATTTATCTATGTATTCACACATGTATTATGTTTCCGGTTAATACAATTCTAGCATGAATAATTAACATTTATCATGATATAAGGAAATAAATAATAACTTTATTATTGCCTCTAGGACATATTTCCTTCAGTCTCCCACTTGCACTAGAGTCAATAATCTAGTTCACATCGCCATGTGATTTAATACCAATACTTCACATCACCATGTGATTAACACCCATAGTTTACATCGACATGTGACCAGCACCCAAAGGGTTTACTCGAGTCAATAATCTAGTTCACATCACTATGTGATTAACACCCAAAGAGTACTAAGGTGTGATCATGTTTTGCTTGTGAGAGAAGTTTAGTCAATGGGTCTGCCACATTCAGATCCGCAAGTATTTTGCAAATTTCTATGTCAACAATGCTCTGCACGGAGCTACTCTAGCCAATTGCTCCCACTTTCAATATGTATCCAGATTGAGATTTAGAGTCATCTGGATCAGTGTCAAAATTTGCATCGACGTAACCCTTTACGACGAACCTTTTTGTCACCTCCATAATCGAGAAACATATCCTTATTCCACTAAGGATAATTTTGCCTGCTGTCCAGTGATTTACTCCTAGATCACTATTGTACTCCCTTGCCAAAAACAGTGTAGGGTATACAATAGATCTGGTACACAACATGGCATATTTTATAAAACCTATGGCCAAGGCATAGGGAATGACTTTCATTCTTTTTCTATCTTCTGCCGTGGTCGGGCTTTGAGTCTTACTCAGTTTCACACCTTGTAACACATGCAAGAACTCTTTTTTTGACTGTTCCATTTTGAACTACTTCAAAATCTTGTCAAGGTATGTACTCATTGAAAAACTTATCAAGCGTCTTGATCTATCTCTATAGATCTTGATGCTCAATATGTAAGCAGCTTCACCGAGGTCTTTCTTTGAAAAACTCCTTTAAAACACTCCTTTATGCTTTGCAGAATAATTCTACATTATCTCTGATCAACAATTTGTCATTCACATATACTTATCAGAAATGCTGTAGTGCTCCCACTCACTTTCTTGTAAATACAGGCTTCACCGCAAGTCTGTATAAAACTATATGCTTTGATCAACTTATCAAAGTGTATATTCCAACTCCGAGATGCTTGCACCAGTCCACAGATGGATCGCTGGAGCTTACATATTTTGTTAGCACCTTTAGGATTTGACAAAACCTTCTGGTTGCATCATATACAACTCTTCTTTAATAAATCCATTAAGGAATGTAGTTTTGTTTATCCATTTGCCAGATTTCGTAAAATGCGGCAATTGCTAACATGATTCGGACAGACTTAAGCATAGATACGAGTGAGAAACTCTCATCGTAGTCAATACCTTGAACTTGTTAGAAACCTTTTGCGACAATTCTAGCTTTGTAGATAGTAACACTACTATCAACGTTCGTCTTCCTCTTGAAGATCCATTTAATCTCAATGGCTCGTCGATCATTTGGGAAGTCAATCAAAGTCCATACTTTGTTCTCATACATGGATCTCATCTCAGATTTCATGGTCTCAAGCCATTTCGCGGAATCTGGGCTCATCATCGCTTCCTCATGGTTCGTAGGTTCATCATGGTCAAGTAACATGACCTCTAGAACAGGATTACCGTACCACTCTGGTGCGGCTCTCACTCTGGTTTACCTACGAGGTTCGGTAGTAACTTGATCTGAAGTTACATGATCATCATCACTAGCTTCCTCACTAATTGGTGTAGTAGTCACAGAAACAGATTTCTGTGATGAACTACTTTCCAATAAGGGAGCAGGTATAGTTACCTCATCAAGTTCTACTTTCCTCCCACTCACTTCTTTCGAGAGAAACTCCTTCTCTAGAAAGGATCCATTCTCAGCAATGAATATCTTGCCTTCGGATCTGTGATAGAAGGTGTACCCAACAATTTATTTTCGGTATCCTATGAAGACGCACTTCTCTGATTTGGGTTTGAGCTTATCAGGTTGAAACTTTTTCACATAAGCATTGCAACCTCAATCTTTAAGAAACGACGGCTTAGGTTTCTTGCCAAACCATAGTTCATATGGTGTCGTCTCAACGGATTTAGATGGTGCCCTATTTAACGTGAATGTAGCTGTCTCTAATGCATAAGCCCAAAATGATAGTGGTAAATCGGTAAGAGACATCATAGATCGCACCATATCTAATAAAGTACGGTTACGACGTTCGGACACACCATTATGCTATGGTGTTCCAGGTGGCATGACTTTTGTGGAACTATTCCACATTGTTTTAATTGAAGGCCAAACTCGTAACTCAAATATTCGCCTCTGCGATCAGATCGTAGAAACTTTATTTTCTTGTTACGATGATTTTCCACTTCACTCTGAAATTCTTCGAACTTTTCAAATGTTTCAGACTTACGTTTCTTCAAGTAGATATACCCATATCTGATCAAATCGTCTCTGAAGGTCAGAAAAATAACGATACCAGCCGCGAGCCTCAACACTCATCGGACCTCATACATCAGTATGTATTATATGTAATAATTCAGTTGCTCACTCCATTGTTATAGAGAACGGAGTCTTAGTCATCTTTGCCCATGAGGCATGGTTCGCAAGCATCAACTGATTCATAATCAAATGATTCCAAAAGCCCATCAGCATGGATTTTCTTCATGCGCTTTACACCAATATGACCTAAACGGCAGTGCCACAAATAAGTTGCACTATCATTATTAACTTTGCATCTTTTGGCTTCAATATTATGAATATGTGTATCACTATGATCGAGATTCAACAAACCATTTTCATTGGGTGCATAACCATAGAAGGTTTTATTCATGTAAACAGAATAACAATTATTCTCTAATTTAAATGAATAACCGTATTGCAATAATCATGATCAAATCATATTCATGCTCAACGCAAACACCAAATAACACTTATTTAGGTTCAACACTAATCCCGAAAGTGTATGGAGTGTACGATGATGATCATATCAATCTTGGAACCACTTCCAACACACACCGTCACTTCAACCTTAACTAGTCTCTGTTCATTCTGCAACTCCCTTTTCGAGTTAGTACTCTTAGCAACTGAACTAGTATCAAATACCGAGGGGTTGCTATAAACACTAGTAAAGTAAACTGATAACCCACAAGTATAGGGGATTGCAGCAGTTTTCGAGGGTAGAGTATTCAACCTAAATTTATTGATTCGACACAAGGGGAGCCAAAGAATATTCTCAAGTATTAGCAGCTGAGTTGTCAATCAACCACACCTGGAAACTTAGTGGTAACGATAGCAAAAGGTAACAGTAGTAAAAGTAATGTTTTTGGTATTTTGTAGTGATGATAGCAATAGCAACGGAAAAGTAAATAAGCGAAGAACAATATATGGAAATCTCGTAGGCAATGGATCAGTGATGGAGAATTATGTCGGATGCGGTTCATCATGTAACAGTCATAACCTAGGGTGACACAGAACTAGCTCCAGTTCATTGATATAATGTAAGCATGTATTCCGAATATAGTCATACGTGCTTATGGAAAAGAACTTGCATGACATCTTTTGTCCTACCCTCCCGTGGCAGCGGGGTCCTTACGGAAACTAAGGGATATTAAGGCCTCCTTTTAGTAGAGAACCAGAACAAAGCATTAACATATAGTGAATACATGGACTCCTCAAACTACGGCCATCACCGGTAAGTACCCCGATTATTGTCACTTCGGGGTTAACGGATCATAACACATAATAGGTGACTATAGACTTGCAAGATAGGATCAGGAACACTCATATATTAATGAAAACATAATAGGTTCAGATCTGAAATCATCGCACTCGGGCCCTAGTGACAAGCATTAAGCATAGCAAAGTCATAGCAACATCAATCTCAGAACATAGTGGACACTAGGGATCAAACCCTAACAAAACTAACTCGATTACATGATAGATCCCATCCAACCCATCACCGTCCAGCAAGCCTACGATGGAATTACTCACGCACGGCGGTGAGCATCATGAAATTGGTGATGGAGGATGGTTGACGATGATGATGGCGACGGATTCCCCTCTCTGGAGCCCCGAACGGACTCCAGATCAGCCCTCTCGAGAGGTTTTAGGGCTTGGCAATGGCTCCATATCGTAAAACGCGATGATTTCTTCTTCCTGATTTTTTTCTCCCCAAAACTCAATATATGGAGGTGGAGTTGGAGTCGGAGAGGCAACAGGGGGCCCACGAGGTAGGGGGGCGCGCGCTAGGGGGGCAGGCGCGCCCCCACCCTCGTGGCAAGGTGGTGGGCCCCCTGGCCTTCATCTTTTGCAAGTATTTTTCTTATTTTTTAAAAAGTGGCCCCATGAAGTTTCAGGTCATTCCGAGAACGTTTGCTCCTACACATAAATAACACCATGGTAATTTTGCTGAAAACAGCGTCAGTCCGGGTTAGTTCCATTCAAATCATGCAAGTTAGAGTCCAAAACAAGGGCAAAAGTGTTTGGAAAAGTAGATACGTTGGAGACATATCAACTCCCCCAAGCTTAAACCTTTGCTTGTCCTCAAGCAATTCAGTTGATAAACTGAAAGTGATAAAGAAAAACTTTTACAAACTCTGTTTGCTCTTGTTGTTATAAATACGTAAAGCTAGCATTCAAGTTTTCAGCAAAGATTATAACTAACCACATTCACAATAACGCATAGGTCTCAAGTTTATTCATATCAATAGCATAATCAACTAGCGAGCCATAATAATAAATCTCGGATGACAACACTTTCTCAAAACAATCATAATATGATATAACAAGGTGGTATCTCGCTAGCCCTTTCTGAGACCTTAAAACATAAATGCAGAGCACCTTTAAAGACCAAGGACTGACTAGACATTGTAATTCATGGTAAAAGAGATCCAGTCAAGTCATACTCAATGTAAACTAACAATAATGAATGCAAATGACAGCAGTGCTCTCTAACTGGTGCTTTTTAATAAGAGGATGATGACTCAGCATAAAAGTAAATAGATAGGCCCTTCACAGAGGGAAGCAGGGATTTGTAGAGGTGCCAGAGCTCGGTTTTGAAACAGAGGTGAATAATATTTTGAGAGGTATACTTTCATTGTCAACATAACAACCAAGAGATGGCGATATCTTCCATGCTACACACATTATAGGCGGTTCCCAAACAAAATGGTAAAGTTTATACTCCCCCTTCCACCAACAAGCATCAATCCATGGCTTGCTCGAAACAACGAGTGCCTCCAACTAACAACAGTCCCAGGGGAGTTTTGTTTGCAATTATTTTGATTTAGTTTGCAGAAAGCATGGGACTGGGCATCCCGGTGACCAGCCATTTTTCTCGTGAGTGAGGAGCGGAGTCCACTCCTCTTGAGAATAACCCGCCTAACATGGAAGATACAAACAACCCTAGGTGATACATGAGCTATTCGAGCATATAAAACAGGATATTTATTTGAAGGTTTAGAGTTTGGCACATACAAATTTACTTGGAACGGCAGGTAGATACCGTATATAGATAGGTATAGTGGACTCATGTGGAATAACTTTGGGGTTTAAGGGATTGGATGCACAAGCAGTATTCCCGCTTAGTACAGGTGAAGGCTAGCAAAAGACTGGGAAGCGACCAGCTAGAGAGCGACAACACTCATGAACATGCATTAAAATTAATCAACACCGAATGCAAGCATGAGGAGGATATAATCCACCATGAACATAAATATCATGAAGGCTATGTTGATTTTGTTTCAGCTACATGCGTGAACATGTGCCAAGTCAAGTCACTTAAGTCATTCAGAGGAGGATACCTGTAACGCCCCATATGTGACCTTCCGAATTGTACTCCAACTCATGTTGTTTCCGGCATTAAGTTATATTTAATTCTCGGGTTCGGGTCCTTGTCTCCGTGTGTTGTTTTTGTTTTCGTGCATCTCATATCATGTCATCACGTGCATTGCATTTGCTTACATGTTCATCTCATGCATTCGAACATTTTCCCCGTTGTCCGTTTTGCATTCCGGCGCTTCGTTCTCCTCCGGTGGCCATTTCTAGCTTTGTTTCGTGTGTGGGGATTAAACATTTCCGAATTGGGCCGAGACTTGCCATGCGGCCTTGGTTTACTACCGGTAGACCGCCTGTCAAGTTTCGGGTCATTTGGACTTCATTTGATACTCCAACGGTTAACCGAGGGACCAAAAAGGCCTCGTGTGTGTGCAGCCCAACACCCCTCCATTTTGGCCCAAAACCCACCAAACTCTGCTCCAACGTCTCGGTCGTTCGATCACGATCGTGTGGGCAAAAACCGCACCTCATTTGGACTCTCCTAGCTCCACCTATGCCTATATATACCCCCTCCATTCGGATCTCCTCTTCCCCCGTCCAAAACCCTAAAAAAAGGAATCCAGATCCAGCGCGCCGGCCGGACACGTCCGCCCCGGCCGGACGCGTCCGCCCTCGCCGCCGAGCCACTCAGCGGCCGCCACGCGTCCCGCGCGGGGACCGCTTCGCCCGTCGCCGCCGCGGCCCGCAGAGGCCTGCCGCGGGCCCTCCCCGGCCCGCATCGCCCCGCCGCCGCCTACCGCCAGCCGCCGCCCTCCTCCTCGCGGCCGGCCGCCCGAGCCGCCTGAGCCGCCGCGCGCCGCTTACCCCGGCGAGCCGCCACAGGAGCCCGCCGCCCGAGCCGCCGCGGGAGCCCGCCGCCTCGCTCCTGCTCCGGCCGCCGCGGGGCCCTGCTCCGGCCGCCGCCGACCCCGCCGTCCGGCAGCCCTCGCCGGCGCCGACTCCGCCCTCGCAGGAGCCCTGCTTCCTCGCCGGAGAAGCTCCGGTGAACAGTGCCGGCCGTGCCTCGGTTTCCGTGCAAAACCCTAGATCTAATCCGGGAGGTTTTTTTTTGCTAAGTCCCAGGATTTTTTTCACTTCTTATGCTCCTGTTCATCGCATCATAACCTTGCACCTGTGGCTCCGTTTTGGGCATATGATATATCAAAATCTTCGTCTCGACGAGTACATCATTTCATTCCATTGCATCATTTGCATTTGAGGTCATCTTGTTGCCCAAAATGCTGTTGTAAGGAGGCATCCTGAGTTAAATTGCAGATCCGTTAGTTCATCATGCACTTTTGTCATTTTTGCCATGTTTAATCCGTGCATGATATGCCTGTGCCCCTTTGGGATGAATTGTTAAGCATGTTGTCTTCTTTCCAAAGGTGCCTCCCATGCATTTTTAGGATGTGTGTGTTGTCTTGTGCAAGCTTGCGAAGAGGGCTACCTGAGTTTACTGATTTCAGGGACTTAGTGAAAATCACTAAGTCTGGGATGTTTTAGCTCACGATGCTATATATCCGGCTTGTTTCCTAGTGATCCGTGCCTCTTTTGAGGATGATCAGTAAGAGTGGTTTGTTATACTTGTTGTTCTTAATCCATCCATGTCTTTACTTGTTATGTTGGGGCACCCTAGGTTGACTCAATCAAGCTCAACTTTTGGATAGTTGTTGTTTTGGGCAGATCGTGAACTCTTTTGCGATTTTGCCGGAGTTATTGCTAGTGATCCATGCATGCTATGCCATTGTTCTTGCCATGTCTAGCTAGCATTTTGTGCCTTCTTAATGGATATATGCTTGCCTTGCCATGACTTGCACCGTTGTGAGAGCATCGAGCTCGTTTACATGCCTCCGCGAGTTATTATTTCAGCATGTCCCAGTTTTCACTAAGTCTGAAAACTGATTGTGTTTCATCGATGTTCGTGTGCTCGGTAGAGTATTTTGTGAACCCTTTTGGCCCCAGGTAATTTTGGGTGTTTTGTTAAGCTTGTTGAGTAGCCCCATGCCATGCTCTTACTTGCCATGTTCAGGTTTTTCTTCATGTTGTTTTGCTGCTCCGAAGAGAGCATCGTGGTCTGAAATTTCAGACTAGCGTTAATTTCGCTAAGTCTGAAATCTGTTTTGCTTATTCAGTTTTGCCATGCTTGTTTGAAGCCCTTAATGGATGAATTTGCCTATGCCTCAGTCCTAGTGATTTGTTAAGCTTCTTGAGTACATCACTGCCATGGAATTTGTTTTCATGTTTGGTGGCTGTAGCATGTTCATTTTGTTGCATTTAGGAGCCTACTTGTTGTAAATCGCAGATCGGTTCGTTTAGTAAATCGCTTGCCATTTCTAAACCGTAGCTCCGATTGCCATGATCTTTATATCGTTTTCAGGGGATTTCTTCCCCTCTATCCAGTGGCACACTTGGGTTTCCAAGTTGAGGCCAGGTTCATGCATTTCCTGTCACATCTTGCATTTTGCATCCCGCATCGCATCCCGCATAGCATATCATCTTTGCATATTATTGGTTGCCCTTGCACGTGGTTGATTGTATCCTTGTTGCTTGTTTGTGTTGTTGGGTAGAGCCAGGAGACGAGTTCGCTAACGAGGAGCCCGTTGAGTTTGCTTTTGAGGATCCAGTCAATTCTGACAACTGTGCAGGCAAGATGATCACACCCTTGAAATCACTACTATCTTTGATATGCTAGTTTGCTCGCTCTTTTGCTTTGCCAATGCTACGATGCCTACCACTTGCTTGTCAGCCTCCCAATTGCCATGATTGAGCCTCTAACCCACCTTTGTCCTAGGAAACCATTGATTGTCTATGTTACCGCTTTGCTCAAGCCCCTTCTTATAGCGTTGTTAGTTGCAGGTGAAGATTGGAGCCGTTCCTTGTTGGCTCTGTTGGAAAAGGCAGTGCCTAGGAGGCGCTTAGGCACGCCTAGGCGCTAGGCAGTGACCAAACGCCTCGCCTAGGGCATAAATGAAGGTCTAGGCAGGGCAAGCAAGGAATTATCTACCCAAGTAAGAAATCATGCCACATACCGCACTAATATGCAAAACGGGTTATATTCCAATGGCAGTAGATGGTAATCAACTTATTTATATGCCCTAAACTAATATCAACACCCATATAATAATCACAAAGAAACTACGAGTAAAAATTATATTACCGCCTAGGCCACGCCTAGGGCGCTTAGGCACTGCCTAGGCACTAGGCGAAGGACAACCGCCTCGCCTACACCTACCGCTTTTTCCAACCCTGCTTGTTGGAACATTTATTTACTTGTTGGGATATCATTGTATTGCTATGTTATCTTTACTCATCTATATACTTGGTAAAGGGTGGAAGGCTCGGCCTCTCGCCTAGTGTTTTGTTCCACTCTTGCCGCCCTAGTTTCCGTCATATCGGTGTTATGTTCCCGGATTGTTGCGTCCATTACGCGGTTGGGCTATAATGGGAACCCCTTGATAGTTTGTCTTGATTAAAGCTTTTCCAGCAATGCCCAACATTGGTTTTACCATTTGCCACCTACCTCCTTTTTCCCTTGGGTTTCCGGAGCCCGAGGGTCATCTTATTTTAGCGCCCCCGGGCCAGTGCTCCTTTGAGTGTTGGTCCACCCTAGAGCACCGTGCGGGGCCGTCCCTTGGCAACTTGGGTTACGTTGGCTCCCGTATGCTTAGCTTATCCGGTGTGCCCTGAGAACGAGATATGTGCAGCTCCTATCGGGATTTGTCGGCACAGCGGGTGGTGTTGCTGGACTAGTTTTGACCTGTCGAATCATCTTGTTGTACCGGGATACCGAGTCTGATCGGTGGGTCCTGGGTGGAGGTCTATTCCTTCGTTGACCGTGAGAGCTTGTTATGGGCTAAGTTGGGACCCCCTGCAGGGATTGATCTTTCGAAAGCCGTGCCCGCGGTTATGGGCAGATGGGAATTTGTTAATGTCCGGTTGTAGATAACTTGAACCTTAAATAATTAAAATGAATCAACTGAGTGTGTTGCCGTGACGGCCTCTTCTTGGCGGAGTCCGGGAAGTGGACTCGGCGTTGGAGTTATGTTTGCGTAGGCTGCTCTATTTAGTTTCCGCTCGAGCTTTGCTACCTCTTCTCGCTCTCCTTTGCAAATAAGTTAGCCACCATATATGCTAGTCGCTTGCTGCAGCTCCACTTACATTACCCCTTTCCTACCTATTAAGCTTAAATAGTCTTGATCGCGAGGGTGCGAGATTGCTGAGTCCTTTGTGGCTCACAGATTACTATTACACCAGATGCAGGGACCGATGATACTTCTCCGGATGGCGCGCTCGAGCTGAAGTGGGAGTACGACGAGGACTCTCAGCGTTACTATGTGTCGTTTCCTGATGATCAGTAGGGATGCCTATTCGGGGTTCGATTCAGGGTTTAGTCGCTTGTTGGGGGTCTTTTCTATTTTGGCGCCGTAGTCGGGCCATGAGTGATTGTATGATGGATGTTATTTATGTACTTTGATGTGACGTGGCGAGTGTAAGCCAACTATGATATTATTCCCCTTTATATTATATATGTACATGGGTTGTGTAATGATTCCCGACTTGCGACATTGCTTTCAATGCGCCTATGTCTCTAAGTCGTGCCTCGACACGTGGGAGACATAGCCGCATCGAGGGCGTTACAATACCACCCTATCATACCACATCATAACTATCTCAATAGCATGTTGGCACACAAGGTAAACCATTATAACTCATAGCTAATCAAGCATGGCACAAGAAACTATGATCTCTAGTTGTCATTACAAACATGTTTATTCATAATAGGCTGAATCAGGAACTATGAACTAATCATATTTACAAAAACAAAAGAGGTCGAGTTCGTACCAACTTTTCTCATCTCAGCCAGTCCATCATATATCATCATAATTGCCTTTCACTTGCACGATCAAATGATGTGAATAATAATAATAGTGCACGTGCATTAGACTAAGCTGGAATCTGCAGGCATTCAATAAACAGGAGAAGACAAGGCAATATGGGTGCTTTTTGTCAGATCAACAATAATGCATATAAGAGCCACTTCAAAAGTTTAATTATGGTCTTCTCCTATCGACCCCCAAAGAAAAGAAAAGAAATAAAACTATTTACACGGGAAAGCTCCCAACAAGCAAAAAGAAGAACAGGAAATCTTTTTGGGTTTTCTTTTTTAATTACTACTACAAGCATAGAAATTAAAGCTAGCTAAAAGCTACAACTATTTTTTTTTGGTTTTTCTTAAGGTTTATTAAACACACAAGAAGAAAGCATAAAAAGGAAAATAAACTAGCATGGATGATACAATGAAAAAGTATGAGCACCGACATCTAGCAATGAGTGTGTGAACATAAATGTAATGTCGGTGGGAAATACGTACTCCCCCAGGCTTAGGCTTTTGGCCTAAGTTGGTCTATGGCCACGGCTGGCCTGGCGGATATCCATAATAGTAGTTGGGGTTGTACTGAGATGAAGAAGAGGAAGACTCAGCTTGCCACTGGCTGACAATCATCTCCGGATCCCACTGGTAATTAGACTGTCGTGAAGGATCAATTTGTGGTTCCGGCTCTGGCTCCTCAGTTGGTGCAGGGTTCCGGTAGGCGTGAATAGCCTTCAACGAAACAAGGTATGTGCCTACAGATAAATCAAACAAAGAAGGAGCAGGCAGGGTAATAGTCTCAGGATGATGTTTATTAAAGAACAATTGATATTTAAGCTCTCCTTCCCTATTCTTAACAATAAAATCATGTGCCACCATACTTCTATAATCTAGACAAACACGAGGCAGCACTTTTTCTTCCTTCTTAGCATGCCTAATAGGTATGTTAAAGTGTGCAGCTAGGCGTGAGGCATAGATGCCTCCAAAGATGGGGCCCTTGGTATGGTTCAGACTTAACCATTTAGCAATAATGCCGCCCATACTAAAAGTGTTATCACTGTATAAACCTTGGAGCAAAATAATAATATAAGGGATACTAAGTTTTCCACAGTTTCCACGATCAATTAAGCAACGACTAGCAAATAATGCAAAGTAGCATAAAACGGGAAAATGTATGCTAGTGATTTGTGCATCAGAAACCTTCCTTGTTTCCCCTACAGTGATAGTATCAATAAACCCCTCCACATCATCACGATGTGGTTCTTCTGTCTTTCCCTCAAAAGGGACTAAACAAATCCGACAAAAATCATAAAGTAACATCTCCTTATGCTCATCATATAAATGAAAGTCCACCGTAGGTGGTGAGTTCCTAGAATGAAAATGAAAGTTTTGCACAAAGGTATTTGTGAGTAAGAGATACTGATCGCATTGGTCGTGGAGGAAAGCGGTGAGGCCTGCATTATGAGCAAATTCATGAAAATCTTCATAAATCTCGGCTGCTCTTGAGAAATCATTGGAAGGCCATTCACACGCCCGAACCTCCGCGGTGCGCGGAAAATTATACTTAGGCTTCGGTGCCTTTTCCTTCGAGCTTTGGCTCGATGAGCCCTCAATAGTCTCCTCATCATTTTCTGAAAAATTCTAAAAAAAATTAGTAACTTCAAAATAAAAGTAAACCAAACTCAATAATATTGATAGCAACTACTCCTACAAGTGCCTAGGGCCTATATCATGCATCAAAACTACTTCTGACCATATAAATTTGACATGCAAGCTCAAGAACAGGGTCACCTAAGCAGCAAAAATTTGCAATGAATAAAGCACTAGAACAAAAACTAATTGGAACAATGGAGGAGTCACATACCAAGGAACAATCTCCTCAAGCAGTTTTGTGAGAGGTAATTTTAGCAAGGAGATCAAAAATGGCAGCAAAACGAGCTTGGACTCGGGTTTGAGCTGGATATTCGTGTTTGTGGGAGGAAGATGAAGTGTGTGGGTGCAGGAATAAGTGGAGGAGGGCCACCGTGGGCCCATGAGGCAGGGGGCGCGCCCTCCACCCTCGTGGGCAAGTGGTTAACCCCCCTGGTGTGTTCTCAGTTCCATAAATCCTCAAATATTCTAGAAAAAATCATATTTAAATTTCAGGGCATTTGGAGAACTTTTATTTTCGAAGTATTTTTATATTGCACGAATAATCAGATAACAGACAAAAAAATATTTATTTTTACTTTATTTAATATAAATAACAGAAAGTAAAAGTGGGGTACAAAAGGTTGTGCCTTCTAGTTTCATCCATCTCATGATCATCAAAAGGAATCCACTAACAAGGTTGATCAAGTCTTGTTAACGAACTCATTCCGAATAACATGGAACCGGAGAAATTTCAAATAACACTATGTTACCTCAATGGGGATATGCACATCCCCAATAATACGAATATCATATTTCTTCCTGAGAGTAGGAAGAGGAAATTCAAAACCTCCAAATATAATCGATGGAATTTTTCCAATAGAGTTGATACTATGAACTTGAGGTCGTTTCCTCGGAAAGTGTACGATATTGTGACGCCCGGGTAATTAAGCTACAGTGATCCTCTGCTAATGGTGCCACGTCACCTCATTTATAGTTGCTAATCTCGAGTTAGTTCGAAACCGATTCAAATTCAAATTCAAAAAAATAGGCAAACAATAAAAGTTTTCAAATATTAAAACTAAAATGTTCGGGGTCAACCAAATATTGCATAGATAATTATGGGGGAAAAACCACACTTTTATAAAACGTTTAAAGACTCTAAAGTAATTAAAACAACAACTATGACCATTAATTAGATGCCTTTAAAAAAATTATAATAATACAAACTATTTTATTTAGGTGTCAAACTTTTTGTGGCAGTAGAATAAGTTATAACATTAATTTAGGAGTTGTAGTTATATTTTATAAAACTAAGTTTATTGGAACATAAACAGAAAATAGTGAAAGTAAATAAAAGAAAAAAAGAGAAATAAAAAGAAAACAAGAGGAAACCCCCCTGGCCAACTGGGCCGAACGGCCCAACTGGCCGCCGAACCAACCGACCCAGGCTGGCCCACCCCCAGTCCCCCTTATCCCCCACCCCCCAGAAACCCTAGATCGAAACCCCACCCCACTCGCCCACTTCCCCTCCCCACACCCCGCTCCTCCCTCTGTCCCCCCGATTGGATCGGGGGAATCAACCCCATCGACGGCGCCGCTCTCCCCGTCGCCCCGCCTCGCTGGACGCCCCTGCCGCCTCGACGTCGCGCCCCTGCCTCGGGTCGTCCTCCACCCGTCGCCTCGCCGGCGCCGTCCGACCCGCGCCACCTTGTCCGCGTCGTGCTCGCCGCCCCGACGCCGACTCGCTGTCGCCCCGCAGCTCTGGCCCTCCCCGAGCACACCCATGCACCTCTACAGGTCCGGTGAGGACCTCCCCGTCTCGACCCCATCTTCCCTCCCTACGGTCACCACGCTCCCGTTCGCGCGCTGCTAGCTCGACACCGACCGCGCCTCACAGGGCCGTGCGCCACCCACGCCCGTGCCTCGCCCACACCCCGCGCCGCCGCCCGTGTGTGGCATGTGCGCCTGCCGGCGCTCGCCGTGCGCCTCTGCGTGTGCGCATAGCCGGCCATGGCCTCTGCCGGCTGTGCCTATGACCAGTGGGCCTAGGCAGTTTAATTAGGAGGGCCTAATCCGTTTTTAGTTTAATCCCCCTAATACTCGCTGACTAGAGGGCCCTCTCTCTAAATAGAATCTGTTAAAACTAAATACCTGTTGTTAACCACCTCTGAAAATGACAACTGGGCCCCCACCTGCTAATTAAATTAACATAAAAAAAAGATAACTCTGTTAATAACTGGGTCAATGACAGGTGGCCCCCAGTCAACCTATTAACCGGTCAATAGTTGACTGCTGACTCAACAGTCAACAGGGCCCACTGCCAGCCTCTATACTGCTTTGCGGTGTACACTTTGTGTGTGCACGTAGCAATTTAATCTTTATTTCCGATTTATTAATAATTCCACCGTATTTTCAAAACTATGAAAAATCATATAAAATAATCCGTAACTCGGATGAAAATACTTTGTACATGAAAGTTGCTCAGAACGACGAGACGAATCCGGATACGCAACCCGTTCGTCCGCCACACCTCCCTAACCTATCGAACTCGCAACTTTCCCCCTCCGGTCCTCTGCCCGAAAATGCAAAACACCGGGGATACTTTCCCGGGTGTCATCCCCCTTCACCGGTATCACCTACTACCGCGTTAGGGCACCTCTAACGCCGTTACTTGTCATGTCATGTATCACTATGCATATGCTTGCTTAAATATTTATTGTTTCTTCCCCCTCTTCTCTCGATAGACACCGAGACCGATGCCGCTACTACCCAGTACGACTACGGTGTTGACGACCCCTCTCTCTCGCCAGAGCAACCAGGCAAGCCCCCCCTTTGATCACCAGATATCGCCTACTCTTCTCTATACTGCTTGCATTAGAGTAGTGTAGCATGTTACTGCTTCCCGTTAATCCTATACTGATGCATAGCCTGTCCTTGCTACTACTGTTGTTACCTTTACCTGCAAACCTAATGCTTAGTATAGGATGCTAGCTTATCATCAGTGGCCCTACATTCTTGTCCGTCTGCCATGCTATACTATCGGGCCGTGATCACTCGGGAGGTGATCACGGGTATATACTATATACTTTATACATGATACATGTGGTGACTAAAGACGGGTAGGCTCGTAGGAGCACCCGCGAGTGGATCTTTGAGGCGGAGCGACAGGGCAGGTTCCGACCACCTAGGAGAGAGGTGGGCCTGGCCCTGGTCGGTGTTCGTGGATACTTAACACGCTTAACGAGATCTGGGTATTTGATCTGAGTCTGGCCATTTGGTCTATACGCACTAACCATCTACGTGGGAGCAGTTATGGGTATCCCGGCGTCGTGGTATCAGCCGAAGCCTTCGTGACGTCAGCGACTGAGTGGCGCATGCCAGATTGGAACGTAAGCCTGCTCTTGTATTAAGGGGGCTAGTTCTGCTTCCGGCCGCGTTCGCAACGTGCAGGTGTGCAAAGGGCGATTGGCCCAGACCCCTGCGCCATAGGATTTAGACCGGCGTGCTGACCTCTCTGTTGGGCCTAGGTAGGGCTGCGACGTGTTGATCTTCCGAGGCCGGGCATGACCCAGGAAAGTGTGTCTGGCCAAATGGGATCGAGCGTGTTGGGGTATGTGGTGCACCCCTGCAGGGAAGTTTATCTATTCGAATAGCCGTGTCCCTCAGTAAAAGGACGACCCGGAGTTGTACCTTGACCTTATGATAACTAGAACCGGATACTTAATAAAACACACCCTTCCAAGTGCCAGATACAACCGGTGATCGCTCTCTCACAGGGCGACGAGGGGAGGATCATCTGTTAGGATTATGCTATGCGATGCTACTTGGAGGACTTTAGTCTACTCTCTTCTACATGCTGCAAGACGGTGGTTACCAGAAGCGTAGTCTTCGAAAGGACTAGCTATCCCCCTCTTATTTCGGCATTCTGCAGTTCAGTCCACATATGATACCCTTATTCCATTTGATACCAGTGCATACATATGTAGTGTAGCTCCTTGCTTGCGAGTACTTTGGATGAGTACTCACGGTTGCTTTCTCCTTCTTTTCCCCTATCCCCTCTTCCTGGTTGTCGCAACCAGATGTTGGAGCCCAGGAGCCAGACGCCACCGTCGACGATGACTCCTACTACACCAGAGGTGCCTACTACTACGTGCTGCCCGCTGACGACGACCAGGAGTAGTTTAGGCGGATCCCAGGCAGGAGGCCTGCGCCTCTTTCGATCTGTATCCCAGTTTGTGCTAGCCTTCTTAAGGCAGACTTGTTTAACTTATGTCTGTACTCAGATATTGTTGCTTTCGCTGACTCGTCTATGATCGAGCTCTTGTATTCGAGCCCTCGAGGCCCCTGGCTTGTAATATGATGCTTGTATGACTTATTTTATTTGTAGAGTTGTGTTGTGATATCTACCCGTGAGTCCTTGATCTTGATCGTACACATTTGCGTGCATGATTAGTGTACGGTCAAATCAGGGGCGTCACAAGTTGGTATCAGAGCCAACTGCCTGTTGGAATCCCCCTTCCAACTCCTTGGCCGAAGTCGAGTCTAGACATTGCAAAACTTTTACTAACATGGCTGTGTGTCTTACGGGCACACGTCGCCATCGGGTGGTATTAGGATCTTTTACTCCTTGTCTATACTCTGGGACTCTGATCTCTCTTCTATTCGGGTTAAATGAATTTTGATAAATCTAACATTAGGATCTCGTTATCACTTTCACCCGGAGAGCGCCTTATTATTGCTGATCGCCTGCTATACCAGAAGACCCTGAAGATACTCTTCGATCATTCCCGAGACCCTTGTGCCCGTCACTTTTGCAATTCCCTATTATCGATATATCTCTATGGATAAATACATGCACTTGTCGTTCTTACCTTTATTCCTGGCTGCTCTTGTTATTACAAGATACCCCGAAATACTCGTCGTTGTTTCGATAATCCTTTGAGCTTACTGCCTTGTTGTTCTTTGTCACCTGAATACCCCTAGGGATAATTCTCGCACTTATCGAGTGTCCGCTCATCCCCCGGTTGTTCATGTGTTTCACAATGGTCTTCGAAATACTATTCGATCCTCCAAAAATCCTTAGTAGCTTATTGCTCTGCAATACTTGCATGCTTGCATTATGGATGCTTTCCATATGTCTGGCGATATTCGTTAGTATCCTTAGGCATCGTCTTTTGATCCTATTGATTCAACTTGAGTGCGAATGCACGCAATCATCAGTTGATCCTTTTAAATTATCTTTCCGGCTCAGACGTTATTTTAAAACATGAGCTGGATCTCGACCAATCAAATTGATGTCGATTGTACCCTTAAGGCTATTCAACTTACCCATCCCTGATCAGAGCATTGCTTCTGATCCCTTGTCTTGGAATTGATAATTCCTTTGCATTTGAGCCTTGAATTAGTCAGTAGTTTCTAAAGTCTGATCTCCTTGCATTGTTTCTCCCTCTGGTTGAGTACCGATGCTCACACCAGATCCCTTGAGGACCACCAGATCATTTGCTGGATTTTATCCGACAGCGTCCTTCATATTCAATAAGTCTGTGAGCCTCTCCTCAGATACATAATACATTTGGTAAATTGTATCCTCTGCTTTCTCAAACATGCTCTACTATCGAGCTGGTGTTATTTATTCTTGAAACTTGGGGTATATGTTTGTAAGAAGCCCCTATGGGTTGAACATATGCCTTCTCTAAACTGTGTGAACTCGAAAGCTTTCACGAGTCATACACCTTTGGTATTTTGCCAGATAAAATTTCAAACACTACAACTTCTTCGAAAGTGAGAAGTGAATGAAATGTTATGCATTGGAGAAGTGGGAGTCGACCTTGAACTTGTGTTCATGCCCATGGACACGATGTAGATCTTATCGTTAAAGCTTCTCTTAAAATTAAATTATTCCTTTGGTATAAGTTCATCTTATATCTAGGATCTGACCTTTTTCAATCGTGGTTCCGACCATGTTCTCCTTTAAATACCATTTCGCGTGCAAGTTTAAGCGCTTGTCTTTTGTAGAGCAATACCCCAGGCCAACCTCTACTTTGACCTGTCATCGAGTATTACCCCCTCTGGTATCTCGAGATTATCACGGAACTGCATAACTTCTTATGAGTTCTTCTTCAGGTATTATTTGACTTTCGCTGCATCAGCATTTGACTTGATGTCATCGCCAACCGATTACATCTTCATGAAATTTCTCGACAAATGTGTCGTGGTCATCATCAACATCCTGAGCTCTTCCAAGATATATATCGAATTCTTGATGAGAAATACCATCCTCGCCCCTCAATGGTTTTTATTATCACCGACCACTTTATTGCCTTCCGTTCAACACAAACTTATTCGTGTTTTGTGTTATACCTTGAGATCCTTGCTATCCAGCATTTGTTCTTCTTTACCTTGGAATGTTACCACCTTTTATGTCCAGAATGTCGTGGTAATTTTACCACCTCTTGAGAATTCTTGATATAGTAATATCTCTCGCCTTTTGCGTTCATTTCTTGGTCTCCGTGTTGTTTCTAACCGGAATACCGATAAATGGTCTGTGCTGTGTAAACTCTAAACTTCTAGCAACCTTATTGCTTGAAGTTATTGGTCTACAGTTTCATTCTAAGTCTATTGATTATTGAATCATCATTCAAACATTGATCGTGCTACCTAGTCCAGATTCCTGGGTGCACCCTTCTATCATTGTTCAGTTGTGTATGTTTCCCTCGAGCATACATCATTATGACATTTGATCCGACAAATGATATTTCCTTGTTCACATAATTGTGGAAATCAATCCTTTGGAAATCTCAGTGATTTGTTGCTGAGCCTATCAGCCACCTCCTCATCCTCTCCTTGGTTTACTGATGACCTCTTGTTTCAGAGCTCACTTACATAGATCACTTCTGAGAATCTCACAATGTCATCTCGTCAAATTGTGTTGCACCTTTTCTTCTCAGGCATCCCGAGTCTGAGGTATCCTGACACCAATCAAATCTGAATCTCGGTCAGATAGGATGGTTGGAACATATTTCCAAGAGTTATAACGTTGGTCTTTAGATGACCCGGTAAGGTGGTATCATACCTAGCCCACCTGGCCAAAGGCCCTATTATTATAGTTTCCTTTTCAGCAAGGTTACCCATTCTGTCATGTGGAAACTGTAAGGCTTATTCTACAAGTTGTTCCTGATGAATCCTTCTTGTACCCAAGTCTGACCTTTGATTGAAGACCATGTCAATGCTATCTCGAAGCATGTCTGTGGTACTCCGATTTTCAATAAGAAAATTTGAAGCCCAATGCTAAATGTTTCCTGCTCAATTATCCAAACACCGATGTATGGTTAATGTCATCAAATTTCTCTCCCCTACCTAAAAGGTTTTCTACATTATATCCTGTCATGGATATCATACTCTGCTTGTATTGGGAAGGATATACCCCTGAAATATGTGCTTAACCACATTTTTCCTTTCCATTGTTCTGTTTAATCTGATAATCACATTTTCCTTTCCATTGTTCTGTTTAACCTTCTTGAGGTTTATATAATCTAAGCAGTAATACGTCACTACTTTTATAAGCACCTCAGCGTACGACTCTGTCAGTAAGACCCTATTACTATTGTTGTTGACATTCCGGTAACCACCGATGGACGAGAACTTTGCCTATTGGTCCGCCTTGTTTCAACGAGCAGGAAAATGGTTCTCTTCGTTCCTCGCCCTTGGTACCGATGTTGTTGCCGACATAAATGACAAGCAATCCTCTGACATGCCTTGCTCACATGATCGTGCAAGATGTCACCGCCCTTCCTACTTTTAACCCACATGTGGGCCCATAACCCACAGGTCCCGGGATCGAAACCTGACTCTCCTATACACCCTGTTGCCAAAGTTATTCCTAGAGCTTAACTTCGTATGTAATTTGCGAGCCACCTTCCTAGTGATCAATTCTGGTATCGGACCCAATACTTATTCCCGTTGCTCTGAACCCCATTCACACTCTGTTTCAGGCAATGAACGATTGCCTATCCGCTTGAAACTTCTTATTGCACCACTTTGCTCTCGATGTGTTTCATTTGTTCAACTCAAGAGATATTCATATGTTCATACTTGGGAAACCCCTCGAAGATTTTCCCTTATAACATCCTATCGTTGTAGAGCAGCCCCTTACCTATTCGTAAGTACGATGGAGATCCCGAAGAAAGGATGACAAATTGATCATGGTGACTTGAAGCAGTGAAATGAAGACATCAATGTAATGGATCGACCACTTCGAGAAGAGCAATCAAGACCGAGAACATTCGTTAGAATTTCGTAACTAGTCATTACCCCTAGCCCCTCTCTTAAATCTCGGGACGAGATTTCTTGTAGTGGAGGAGATTTGTGACGCCCGGGTAATTAAGCTACAGTGATCCTCTGCTAATGGTGCCACGTCACCTCGTTTATAGTTGCTAATCTCGAGTTAGTTCGAAACCGATTCAAATTCAAATTCAAAAAAATAGGCAAACAATAAAAGTTTTCAAATATTAAAACTAAAATGTTCGGGGTCAACCAAATATTGCATAGATAATTATGGGGGAAAACCACACTTTTATAAAACGTTTAAAGACTCTAAAGTAATTAAAACAACAACTATGACCATTAATTAGATGCCTTTAAAAAAATTATAATAATACAAACTATTTTATTTAGGAGTTAAACTTTTTGTGGCAGTAGAATAAGTTATAACATTAATTTAGGAGTTGTAGTTATATTTTATAAAACTAAGTTTATTGGAACATAAATAGAAAATAGTGAAAGTAAATAAAAGAAAAAAAGAGAAATAAAAAGAAAACAAGAGGAAACCCCCCTGGCCAACTGGGCCGAACGGCCCAACTGGCCGCCGAACCAACCGACCCAGGCCGGCCCACCCCCAGTCCCCCTTATCCCCCACCCCCCAGAAACCCTAGATCGAAACCCCACCCCACTCGCCCACTTCCCCTCCCCACACCCCGCTCCTCCCTCTGTCCCCCCGATTGGATCGGGGGAATCAACCCCATCGACGGCGCCGCTCTCCCCGTCGCCCCGCCTCGCTGGACGCCCCTGCCGCCTTGACGTCGCGCCCCTGCCTCGGGTCGTGGTCCACCCGTCGCCTCGCCGGCGCCGTCCGACCCGCGCCACCTTGTCCGCGTCGTGCTCGCCGCCCCGACGCCGACTCGCTGTCGCCCCGCAGCTCTGGCCCTCCCCGAGCACACCCATGCACCTCTACAGGTCCGGTGAGGACCTCCCCGTCTCGACCCCATCTTCCCTCCCTACGGTCACCACGCTCCCGTTCGCGCGCTGCTAGCTCGACACCGACCGCGCCTCACAGGGCCGTGCGCCACCCACGCCCGTGCCTCGCCCACACCCCGCGCCGCCGTCCGTGTGTGGCATGTGCGCCTGCCGGCGCTCGCCGTGCGCCTCTGCGTGCGCGCATAGCCGGCCATGGCCTCTGCCAGCTGTGCCTATGACCAGTGGGCCTAGGCAGTTTAATTAGGAGGGCCTAATCCGTTTTTAGTTTAATCCCCCTAATACTCGCTGACTAGAGGGGCCCTCTCTCTAAATAGAATCTGTTAAAACTAAATACCTGTTGTTAACCACCTCTGAAAATGACAACTGGGCCCCCACCTGCTAATTAAATTAACATAAAAAAAGATAACTCTGTTAATAACTGGGTCAATGACAGGTGGCCCCCAGTCAACCTATTAACCGGTCAATAGTTGACTGCTGACTCAACAGTCAACAGGGCCCACTGCCAGCCTCTATACTGCTTTGCAGTGTACACTTTGTGTGTGCACGTAGCAATTTAATCTTTATTTCCGATTTATTAATAATTCCACCATATTTTCAAAACTATGAAAAATCATATAAAATAATCCGTAACTCGGATGAAAATACTTTGTACATGAAAGTTGCTCAGAACGACGAGATGAATCCGGATACGCAACCCGTTCGTCCGCCACACCTCCCTAACCTATCGAACTCGCAACTTTCCCCCTCCGGTCCTCTGCCCAAAAACGCAAAACACCGGGGATACTTTCCCGGGTGTCATCCCCCTTCACCGGTATCACCTACTACCGCGTTAGGGCACCTCTAACGCCGTTACTTGTCATGTCATGTATCACTATGCATATGCTTGCTTAAATATTTATTGTTTCTTCCCCCTCTTCTCTCGATAGACACCGAGACCGACGCCGCTACTACCCAGTACGACTACGGTGTTGACGACCCCTCTCTCTTGCCAGAGCAACCAGGCAAGCCCCCCCTTTGATCACCAGATATCGCCTACTCTTCTCTATACTGCTTGCATTAGAGTAGTGTAGCATGTTACTGCTTCCCGTTAATCCTATACTGATGCATAGCCTGTCCTTGCTACTACTGTTGTTACCTTTACCTGCAAACCTAATGCTTAGTATAGGATGCTAGCTTATCATCAGTGGCCCTACATTCTTGTCCGTCTGCCATGCTATACTATCGGGCCGTGATCACTCGGGAGGTGATCACGGGTATATACTATATGCTTTATACATGATACATGTGGTGACTAAAGACGGGTAGGCTCGTAGGAGCACCCGCCAGTGGATCTTTGAGGCGGAGCGACAGGGCAGGTTCTGACCACCTAGGAGAGAGGTGGGCCTGGCCCTGGTCGGTGTTCGCGGATACTTAACACGCTTAACGAGATCTGGGTATTTGATCTGAGTCTGGCCATTTGGTCTATACGCACTAACCATCTACGTGGGAGCAGTTATGGGTATCCCGGCGTCTTGGTATCAGCCGAAGCCTTCGTGACGTCAGCGACTGAGTGGCGCGTGCCGGATTGGAACGTAAGCCTGCTCTTGTATTAAGGGGGCTAGTTCTGCTTCCGGCCGCGTTCGCAACGTGCAGGTGTGCAAAGGGCGATGGGCCCAGACACCTGCGCCATAGGATTTAGACCGGCGTGCTGACCTCTCTGTTGGGCCTAGGTAGGGCGGCGACGTGTTGATCTTCCGAGGCCGGGCATGACCCAGGAAAGTGTGTCTGGCCAAATGGGATCGAGCGTGTTGGGGTATGTGGTGCACCCCTACAGGGAAGTTTATCTATTTGAATAGCCGTGTCCCTCGGTAAAAGGACGACCCGGAGTTGTACCTTGACCTTATGATAACTAGAACCAGATACTTAATAAAACACACCCTTCCAAGTGCCAGATACAACCGGTGATCGCTCTCTCACAGGGCGACGAGGGGAGGATCATCTGTTAGGATTATGCTATGCGATGCTACTTGGAGGACTTCAGTCTACTCTCTTCTACATGCTGCAAGACGGTGGTTACCAGAAGCGTAGTCTTCGAAAGGACTAGCTATCCCCCTCTTATTTCGGCATTCTGCAGTTCAGTCCACATATGATACCCTTATTCCATTTGATACCAATGCATACATATGTAGTGTAGCTCCTTGCTTGCGAGTACTTTGGATGAGTACTCACGGTTGCTTTCTCCTTCTTTTCCCCTATCCCCTCTTCCTGGTTGTCGCAACCAGATGTTGGAGCCCAGGAGCCAGACGCCACCGTCGACGACGACTCCTACTACACCGGAGGTGCCTACTACTACGTGCTGCCCGCTGACGACGACCAGGAGTAGTTTAGGAGGATCCCAGGCAGGAGGCCTGCGCCTCTTTCGATCTGTATCCCAGTTTGTGCTAGCCTTCTTAAGGCAGACTTGTTTAACTTATGTCTGTACTCAGATATTGTTGCTTTCGCTGACTCGTCTATGATCGAGCTCTTGTATTCGAGCCCTCGAGGCCCCTGGCTTGTAATATGATGCTTGTATGACTTATTTTATTTGTAGAGTTGTGTTGTGATATCTACCCGTGAGTCCTTGATCTTGATCGTACACATTTGCGTGCATGATTAGTGTACGGTCAAATCAGGGGCGTCACAGATATGCTCATTGCCATTAACATGAAAAGTGGCATTGCCTTTAGTGCAGTCAATAACAGCCCCTGCAGTATTCAAAAAGGGTCTTCCAAGAATAATAGACATACTATCGTCCTCAGGAATATCAAGAATAACAAAGTCCGTTAAAATAGTAACGTTTGCAACTACAATAGGCACATCCTCACAAATACCGACATGTATAGCAGTTGATTTATTAGCCATTTGCAAAGATATTTCAGTAGGTGTCGACTTATTCAAATCAAGTCTACGATATAAAGAGAGAGGCATAACACTAACACCGGCTCCAAGATCACATAAAGCAGTTTTAACATAGTTTCTTTTAATGGAGCATGGTATAGTGGCTACTCCTGGATCTCCAAGTTTCTTTGGTATTCCACCCTTAAAAGTATAATTAGCAAGCCTGGTGGAAATTTCAGCTTCTGGTGTCTTTCTTTTATTTGTAATAATATCTTTCATGTACTTAGCATAAGGATTGGTTTTAAGCATATCAGTTAATCGCATACGCAAAAAGATAGGTCTAATCATTTCAGCAAAGCGCTCAAAATCCTCATCATCCTTTTTCTTGGATGGTTTGGGAGGAAAAGGCATGGGTTTCTGAACCCAAGGCTCTCTTTCTTTACCATGTTTCCTAGCAACAAAATATTTTTTATCATAACATTGATTCTTTGATTGTGGGTTATCAAGATCAATAGCAGGTTCAATTTCTATATCATTATCATTACTAGATTGGGCATCATTATGAACATTATGATTAACATTACCACTAGTTTCAGGTTCATTACTAGATTGAGTTTCAGCATCATAAATAGAAATGTCATTTGGATTCTGAGGTGTTTCAACAATAGGATCACTAGAAGCATGCAAAGTCTTATAATTTTTCTTTTTCTTCCTTTTAGAAGAACTAGGTGCATCTATAGTATTTCTCTGAGAATCTTGCTCAATTCTCTTAGGGTGGCCTTGAGGATACAAAGGTTCCTGAGTCATTCTACCAGTTCTAGTAGCCACTCTAACAACATAATCGTTATCTTTACTACTCAATTCATTGAGCAAATCATTTTGAGCTTTAAGTACTTGTTCTACTTGAGTGGTAACCATGGAAGCATGTTTACTAATAAGTTTAAGTTCACCTTTAACATTAGCAATATAATCACCCAGGTGTTCAAGCATATTTGAATTGTATTTCAATTGTCTACCAAAATAAGCATTAAAGTCTTCTTGCTTAACCATAAATTTATCAAACTCATCTAAGCCTGGGCTAGCAAACTTAGTAAATGGGATTACAACTTTATCATATCTATAGAGAGAATTTACCTTTACTACCTGTCTCGGGTTATCAAGACCATGAGTTTCTTCAATAGGTAATGGATTAAGATTATATGTTTCTTCAACAGGCGGTAAATTAAGACCATGTATTTCTTCAATAGGAGGTAAATTCTTAACACCTTCAGCTTTAATACCTTTTTCTTTCGTAGATTTCATTGCCTCTTGCATATCTTCAGGATTGAGAAATAGAATACCCCTCTTATTCGGAGTTGGTTTAGGAATAGGCTCATGAATTGGCTCCGAAGGTGTCCAATTATTTCCATTTGTCAACATATTATTTAATAGAATTTCAGCTTCATCCGGTGTTCTTTCCTTGAAAATAGAACCAGCACAACTATCCAGGTAATCTTTGGAGGCATCGGTTAGTCCATTATAAAAGATATCAACTATTTCATTTTTCTTAAGAGGATGATCATGCAAAGCATTAAGTAATTGGAGAAGCCTCCCCTGAGCTTGTGGGAGACTCTCTTCTTCAATTTGCACAAAATTATATATATATATATATCCCCTAAAGCAACTTGTTTCTTATGAGCAGGGAAATATTTAGCAGAGAAGTAATAAATCATATCCTGGGGACTACGCACACAGCCAGGATCAAGAGAATTAAACCATATCTTAGCATCACCCTTTAATGAGAATAGAAATATTTTAAGGATATAAAAGTAACGAGTTCTCTCATCTTTAGTAAATAGGGTAGCTATATCATTTAATTTAGTAAGATGTGCCACAACAGTTTCAGATTCATAACCATGAAAAGGATCAGATTCAACCAAAGTAATTATATCAGGATCAACAGAGAATTCATAATCCTTATCAGTAACAAAGATAGGTGAAGTAGCAAAAGCAGGGTCAGGTTTCATTCTAGCATTTAGAGATTGCTTACTCCATTTAGCTAATAATCTTTTGAGTTCAGTTCTATTTTGGCACGCTAAAATAGCTAAGGAAGCTTCTTGATCAAAGACATAACCCTTAGGAATAACAAGTGATTCTTCATCATCACTTTCATCAGTATCATCAGATTCAATATTTTCAATCTCTCTAGCCCTAGCAAGTTGTTTATCGAGAAAATCACTAAGTGGCATAGTAGTATCAGGCATAGAGGTACTTTCATCATAAGTATCATGCATAGCAGAAGTGGCATCATCAATAACATGCGACATATTAGAACGAATAGAAGAAGCAGGTGTAGGTGTCGCAAGCTTACTCAAAACAGAAGGTGAATCAAGTGCAGAGCTAGATGGCAGTTCCTTACCTCCCACATAGTTGAGGGATAGATCTTGGTTTTTGGATCTCTCAAGTTCTTCATAATGATAAGCGGATATATATCCCAAGTGACTCAAACAATAGAGCTATGCTCCCCAGCAATGGTGCTAGAAAAGAGTCTTGATAACCCATAAGTATAGGGGATCGCAACAGTTTTCGAGGGTAGAGTATTCAACCCAAATTTATTGATTCGACACAAGGGGAGCCAAAGAATATTCTCAAGTATTAGCAGCTGAGTTGTCAATTCAACCACACCTGGAAACTTAATATGTGCAGCAAAGTGTTTAGTAGCAAAGTAATATGATAGTAGTGGTAACGATAGCAAAAGGTAACAGTAGTAAAAGTAATTTTTTGGTATTTTGTAGTGATGATAGCAATAGCAACGGAAAAGTAAATAAGCGAAGAACAATATATGGAAAGCTCGTAGGCAATGGATCAGTGATGGAGAATTATGCCAGATGCGGTTCATCATGTAACAGTCATAACCTAGGGTGACACAGAACTAGCTCTAGTTCATTGATATAATGTAGGCATGTATTCTGAATATAGTCATACGTGCTTATGGAAAAGAACTTGCATGACATCTTTTGTCCTACCCACCCGTGGCAGCGGGGTCCTTACAAATCTAAGGGATACTAAGGCCTCCTTTTAATAGAGAACCGGAACAAAGCATTAACATATAGTGAATACATGAACTCCTCAAACTACGGTCATCACCGGTAAGTATCCCGATTATTGTCACTTCGGGGTTAACGGATCATAACACATAATAGGTGACTATAGACTTGCAAGATAGGATCAAGAACACTCATATATTGATGAAAACATAATAGGTTCAGATCTGAAATCATGGCACTCGGGCCCTAGTGACAAGCATTAAGCATAGCAAAGTCATAGCAACATCAATCTCAGAACATAGTGGACACTAGGGATCAACCCTAACAAAACTAACTCGATTACATGATAGATCCCATCCAACCCATCACCGTCCAGCAAGCCTACGATGGAATTACTCACGCATGGCGGTGAGCATCATGAAATTGGTGATGGGGGATGGTTGATGATGACGATGGCGACGGATTCCCCTCTCCGGAGCCCCGAACGGACTCAAGATCAGCCCTCCCGAGAGGTTTTAGGGCTTGGTGACGGCTCCGTATCGTAAAACGCGATGATTTCTTCTCCCTGATTTTTTCTCCCCGAAACTCGATATATGGAGGTGGAGTTGGAGTCGGAGAGGCAATAGGGGCCCACGAGGTAGGGGGCGCGCCCTAGGGGGCAGGCATGCCCCCACCCTCGTGGCAAGGTGGTGGGCCCCCTGGCCTTCATCTTTTGCAGGTATTTTTCTTATTTTCTGAAAAGTGGATCAGTGAAGTTTCAGGTCATTCCGAGAACGTTTGCTCCTGCACATAAATAACACCATGGTAATTCTGCTGAAAACAGCGTCAGTCCGGGTTAGTTCCATTTAAATCATGCAAGTTAGAGTCCAAAACAAGGGCAAAAGTGTTTGGAAAAGTAGATACGTTGGAGACATATCATACACATCAATAACATGTATATCAAATATAGCATCTGTTCACTTTGCCATCCTTGTTATCCGCCAAATACTTGGGGCAGTTCCGCTTCCAGTGACCACTCCCTTTGCAGTAGAAGCACTTAGTCTCATGCTTAGGTCCAGACTTGTGTTTGTTCACTTGAGCAGCAACTTGCTTGCTGTTCTTCTTGAAGTTCCCTTTCTTTCCATTTGCCCTTTTCTTGAAACTAGTGGTCTTCTTAATCATTAACACTTGATGCTCTTTCTTGATTTCTACCTTCATCGATTTCATCATAATGAAAAGCCCGGGAATCATTTTCGTCATCCCTTGCATACTATGGTTCATCACAAAGTTCTACTAACTTGGTGATTGTGACTAGAGAATTCTGTCAATCACTATTTTATCTGGAAGATTAACTCCCACTTGATTCAAGCGATTGTAGTACCCACACAATCTGAGCACATGCTCACTGCTTGAGCTATTCTCCTCCATCTTTTAGCTATAGAACTTGTTGGAGACTTCATATCTCTCAACTCGGGTATTTGCTTGAAATATTAACTTCAACTCTTGGAACATCTCATATGGTCCATGACATTCAAAACGTCTGTGAAGTCCCGATTCTAAGCCGTTTAAGCATGGTGCACTAAACTATCAAGTAGTCATCATATTGAGCTAGCCAAACGTTCATAACATCTGCATCTGCTCCTGTAATAGGTTTGTCACCTAGCGGTGCATCAATGACATAATTCTTCTTTGCAGCAATGAGGATAAACCTCAGATCACGGATCCAATCCGCATCATTGCTACTAAATCTTTCAACTTAGTTTTCTCTAGGAACATATCAAAAATAAAACAGGGGAGCTAAACGCGAGCTATTGATCTACAACATAGATATTCTAATACTACCAGGACTAAGTTCATGATAAATTTAAGTTCAATTAATCATATTACTTAAGAACTCCCACTTAGATAGACATCTCTCTAATCCTCTAAGTGATCACGTGATCCATATCAACTAAACCATAACCGATCATCACGTGAAATGGAGTAGCTTTCAATGGTGAAGATCACTATGTTGATCATATCTACTATATGATTCATGCTTGACCTTTCGGTCTCAGTGTTCCGAGGCCATATCTGCATATGCTAGGCTCGTCAAGTTTAACCGTAGTATTCTGCGTGTGCAAAACTGGCTTGCACCCGTTGTAGATGGATGTAGAGTTTATCACACCCGATCATCATGTGTTGTCTGGGCACGACGAACTTTGGCAACGGTGCATACTCAGGGAGAACACTTTTATGTAGAAATTTAGTGAGAGATCATCTTATAATGCTACCGTCAATCAAAACAAAATAAGATGCATAAAAGATAAACATCACATGCAATCAATATAAGTGATATGATATGGCCATCATCATCTTGTGCTTGTGATCTCCATCTCCGAAGCACCGTCATGATCACCATCGTCACCGGCGCGACACCTTGATCTCCATCGTAGTATCGTTGTCGTCTCGCCAATATTATTCTTCTACGACTATCGCTACCGCTTAGTGATAAAGTAAAGCATTACAGGGCGATTGCATTGCATACAATAAAGCGACAACCATATGGCTCCTGCCAGTTCCCGATAACTCGGTTACAAAACATGATCATCTCATACAATAAAATTTAGCATCATGCTTTGACCATATCACATCACAACATGCCCAGCAAAAACAAGTTAGACGCCCTCTACTATGTTGTTGCAAGTTTTACATGGCTGCTACGGGCTGAGCAAGAACCGTTCTTACCTACGCATCAAAACCACAACGATAGTTTGTCAAGTTGGTGATGTTTTAACCTTCGCAAGGACAGGGCGTAGCCACACTTGGTTCAACTAAAGTTGGAGAAACTGACACCCGCCAGCCACCTGCATGCAAAGCACGTCGGTAGAACCAGTCTCGCGTAAGCGTACGCGTAATGTCGATCCGGGCCGCTTCATCCAACAATACCGCCGAACCAAAGTATGACATGCTGGTAAGCACTATGACTTATAACACCCACAACTCACTTGTGTTCTACTCGTGCATATGACATCTACGCATAAAACCTGGCTCGGATGCCACTATCGGGGAACGTAGTAGTTTCAAAAATTTCCTACGCACACGCAAGATCATGGTGATGCACAGCAACGAGAGGGGAGAGTGTTGTCTACATGCCCTCGTAGACCGAAAGCGGAAGCGTTAGCACAACGCGGTTGCTGTAGTCGTACGTCTTCATGATCCGACTGATCAAGTACCGAACGCACGGCACCTCCGAGTTCAGCACACGTTCAGCCTGATGACATCCCTCGAACTCCGATCCAGCCGACTGTTGAGGGAGAGCTTCGTCAGCAAGACGGCGTGGTGACGATGATGATGTTCTACCGACGCAGGGCTTCGCCTAAGCACCGTTACAGTATTATCGAGCTGGACTATCATGGAGGGGGGCACCGCACACGGCTAAAAGATCAAATCAATTGTTGTGTCTATGGGGTGCCCCCCTGCCCCCGTATATAAAGGAGCAAGGGGGGAGGTGCGGCCGGCCAGGAGGAGGCGCGCCAGGAGGAGTCCTACTCCCACCGGGAGTAGGACTCCCTCCCTTCCTTGTTGGATTAGGAGAAGGGGGAAAGAGGAGGGAGAGAGGAAGGAAAGGGGGGCGCCCCCCTCTCCTTGTCCTATTCGAACTAGAGGGGGAGGGGGGCGCGGCCCTGCCCTAGCCGCCTCTCCTCTTCTCCACTAAGGCCCACTATGGCCCATTAAGCCCCTGAGGGGTTCCGGTAACCCCTCGGTACTCCGGTAAAATCCTGATTTCACCCGGAACATTTCCGATATCCAAATATAGGCTTCCAATATATCAATCTTCATGTCTAGACCATTTCGAGACTCCTCGTCATTTCCATGATCACATCCGGGACTCCGAACAACCTTCGGTACATCAAAATTCAAAAACTCATAATATAACCGTCATCAAACTTTAAGCGTGCAGACCCTACAGGTTCGAGAACTATGTAGACATGACCGAGACACTTCTCTGGTCAATAACCAATAGCGGAACCTAGATGCTCATATTGGCTCCTACATATTCTACGAAGATCTTTATCGGTCAAACCGCATAACAACATACGTTGTTCCTTTTGTCATCGTTATGTTACTTGCCTGAGATTCGATCGTCGGTATCTCAATACCTAGTTCAATCTCGTTACCAGCAAGTCTCTTTACTCGTTCCGTAACACATCATCCAGCAACTAACTCATTAGTTGCAATGCTTGCAAGGCTTAAGTGATGTGTATTACCGAGTGGTCCCAGAGATACCTCTCCGACAATCGGAGTGACAAATCCTAATCTCGAAATACGCCAACCCAACAAGTACCTTCGGAGACACCTATAGAGCACCTTTATAATCACCTAGTTACGTTGTGACGTTTGGTAGCACACAAAGTTTTCCTCTAGTAAACGGGAGTTGCATAATCTCATAGCCATAGGAACATGTATAAGTCATGAAGAAAGCAATAGTAACAAACTAAACGATCAAGTGGTAAGCTAACGGAATGGCTCAAGTCAATCACATCATTCTCCTAATGATGTGATTCCATTAATCAAATGACAACTCTTGTCTATGGTTAGGAAACATAATCATCTTTGATCAACGAGCTAGTCAAGTAAAGGCATACTAGTGACACTCTGTTTGTCTATGTATTCACACATGTATTATGTTTCCCGTTAATACAATTCTAGCATGCATAATAAACATTTATCATGATATAAGGAAATAAATAATAACTTTATTATTGCCTCTAGGGCATATTTCCTTCGGTCTCCCACTTGCACTAGAGTAAATAATCTAGTTCACATCCCCATGTGATTTAGTACCAATAGTTCACATCACCATGTGATTAACACCCATAGTTTACATCGACATGTGACCAACACCCAAAGGGTTTACTAGAGTCAATAATCTAGTTCACATCGCTATGTGATTAACACCCAAAGAGTACTAAGGTGTGATCATGTTTTTCTTGTGAGAGAAGTTTAGTAAACGGGTCTGCCACATTCAGATCCGTAAGTATTTTGCAAATTTCTATGTCAACAATGCTCTGCACGGAGCTACTCTAGCTAATTGCTCCCACTTTGAATATGTATCCAGATTGAGATTTAGAGTCATCTGGATCAGTGTCAAAATTTGCATCGACATAACCCTTTACGATGAACCTTTTTGTCACCTCCATAATCTAGAAACATATCCTTATTCCACTAAGGATAATTTTGACCGCTATCCAGTGATCTACTCCTAGATCACTATTGTACTCCCTTGCCAAAAATAGTGTAGGGTATACAATAGATCTGGTACACGGCGTGGCATATTTTATAGAACCTATGGCCAAGGCATAAGGAATGACTTTCATTCTCTTTCTATCTTCTGTCGTGGTCGGGCTTCGAGTCTTACTCAGTTTCACACCTTGTAACATAGGCAAGAACTCTTTTTTGACTGTTCCATTTTCAACTACTTCAAAATATTGTCAAGGTATGTACTCATTAAAAAACTTATCAAGCGTCTTGATCTATCTCTATGGATCTTGATGCTCAATGTAAGCAGCTTCACCGAGGTCTTTCTTTGAGAAACTCCTTTCAAACACTCCTTTATGCTTTGCAGAATAATTCTACATTATCTCCAATCAACAATATGTCATTCACATATACTTATCAGAAATGATGTACTGCTCCCACTCACTTTCTTGTAAATATAGGCTTCACCGCAAGTCTGTATAAAACTATATGCTTTGATCAACTTATCAAAGCGTATATTCCAACTCCGAGATGCTTGCACCAGTCCATAGATGGATCGCTGGAGCTTGCATATTTTGTTAGCACCTTTAGGATTTGACAAAACCTTATGGTTGCATCATATACAACTCTTCTTTAATAAATCCATTAAGGAATGCAATTTTGTTTATCCATTTGCCAGATTTCATAAAATGCGGCAATTGCTAACATGATTCGGACAGACTTAAGCATAGATACGAGTGAGAAACTCTCATCGTAGTCAATACCTTGAACTTGTCGAAAACCTTTTGCCACAATTCTAGCTTTGTAGATAGTAACACTACTATCAGCGTCCATCTTCCTCTTGAAGATCCATTTAATCTCCATGGCTCGCCGATCATTGGGCAAGTCAACCAAAGTTCATACTTTGTTCTCATACATGGATCTCATCTCAGATTTCATGGCCTCAAGCCATTTCGCATAATCTGGGCTCATCATCGCTTCCTCATAGTTCTTAGGTTTGTCATGGTCAAGTAACATGACCTCCAGAACAGCATTACCGTACCACTCTGGAGCGGATCTCACTCTGGTTTACCTACGAGGTTCGGTAGTAACTTGATCTGAAGTTACATGATCATCATCATTAGCTTCCTCACTAATTGGTGTAGTAGTCATAGGAACAGATTTCTGTGATGAACTACTTTTCGATAAGGGAGCAGGTACAGTTACCTCATCAAGTTCTACTTTCCTCCCACTCACTTCTTTCGAGAGAAACTCCTTCTATAGAAAGGATCCATTCTCAGCAATGAATATCTTGCCTTCGGGTGTGTGATAGAAGGTGTACCGAACAATTTCTTTTGGGTATCCTATGAAGACGCACTTCTCCGATTTGGGTTTGAGCTTATCAGGTTGAAACTTTTTCACATAAGCATTGCAACCTCAAACTTTAAGAAACGACAACTTAGGTTTCTTGCCAAACCATAGTTCATATGGTGTCGTCTCAACGGATTTAGATGGTGCCCTATTTAATGTGAATGTAGCTGTCTCTAATGCATAACCCCAAAATGATAGTGATAAATCGGTAAGAGACATCATAGATCGCACCATATCTAATAAAGTACGGTTATGACATTTGGACACACCATTACGCTGTGGTGTTCCAGGTGGCATGAGTTTTGTGAAAGTATTCCACATTGTTTTAATTGAAGGCCAAACTCGTAACTCAAATATTCGCCTCTGCGATCAGACCGTAGAAACTTCATTTTCTTGTTAAGATGATTTTCCACTTCACTCTGAAATTCTTTGAACTTTTCAAATGTTTCAGACTTATGTTTCTTCAAGTAGATATACCCATATATGCTCAAATCATCTGTGAAGGTCAGAAAAATAACGATACCCGCCGCGAGCCTCAACACTCATCGGACCTCATACATCAGTATGTATTATATCCAATAAGTCAGTTGCTCGCTCCATTGTTCTAGAGAACAGAGTCTTAGTCATCTTTGCCCATGAGGCATGGTTCGCAAGCATCAACTGATTCATAATCAAGTGATTCCAAAAGCCCATCAGCATGGATTTTCTTCATGCACTGTACACCAATATGACCTAAACGGCAGTGCCACAAATAAGTTGCACTATCATTACTAACTTTGCATCTTTTTGCTTCAATATTATGAATATGTGTATCACTACGATCGAGATTCAACAAACCATTTTCATTGGGTGCATAACCATAGAAGGTTTTATTCATGTAAACAGAATAACAATTATTCTCTAACTTAAATGAATAACCCTATTGCAATAAACATGATCAAATCATATTCATGCTCAACGCAAACACAAAATAACACTTATTTAGGTTCAACACTAATCCCGAAAGTGTATGGAGTGTACGATGATGATCATATTAGTCTTGGAACCACTTCCAACACACATCATCACTTCAACCTTAACTAGTCTCTGTTCATTCCGCAACTCCCGTTTCGAGTTACTACTCTTAGCAACTAAACCAGTATCAAATACCATGGTGTTGCTATAAACGCTAGGAAAGTACACATCAATAACATGTATATCAAATATAGCATTTGTTCACTTTGCCATCCTTCTTATCCACCCAATACTTGGGGCAGTTCCGCTTGGAGTGACCAGTCCCTTTGCAGTAGAAGCACTTAGTCTCATGCTTAGGTCCAGACTTGGGCTTCTTCACTTGAGCAGCAACTTGCTTGCTGTTCTTCTTGAAGTTCCCTTTCTTTCCCTTTGCCCTTTTCTTGAAACTTGTGGTCTTGTTAATCATCAACACTTGATGCTCTTTCTTGATTTCTGCCTTCATCCATTTCATCATAATGAAAAGCTCGGGAATCGTTTTCGTCATCCCTTGCATACTATAGTTCATCACGAAGTTCTACTAACTTGGTGATTGTGACTAGAGAATTCTGTCAATCACTATTTTATCTAGAAGATTAACTCCCACTTGATTCAAGAAAATTGTAGTACCCAGACAATCTGAGCACATGCTCACTGCTTGAGCTATTCTGCTCCATCTTTTAGCTATAGAACTTGTTGGAGACTTCATATCTCTCAACTCGGGTATTTCCTTGAAATATTAACTTCAACTCCTAGAACATCTCATATGGTCCATGACATTCAAAACGTCTTTGAAGTCCCGATTCTAAGCCGTTTAAGCATGGTGCACTAAACTATCAAATAGTCATCATATTGAGCTAGCCAAACGTTCATAACATCTGCATCTGCTCCTGCAATAGGTTTGTCGCCTAGCGGTGCATCAATGACATAATTCTTCTGTGCAGCAATGAGGATAAACCTCAGATCACGGATGCAATCCGCATCATTGCTACTAACATATTTCAACTTAGTTTTCTCTAGGAACATATCAAAAATAAAACAGGGGAGCTAAACGCGAGCTATCGATCTACAACATAGATATGAAAATACTACCAGGACTAAGTTCATGATAAATTTAAGTTCAATTAATCATATTACTTTAGAACTCCCACTTAGATAGACATCTCTCTAATCCTCTAAGTGATCACGTGATCCATATCAACTAAACCATAACCGATCATCACATGAAATGGAGTAGCTTTCAATGGTGAACATCACTATGTTGATCATATCTACTATCACTGTTCAAGATATCTTCTGATATGCCGATAAATCGGCCGATTTATCGCTTACCGTTGTCAGACCGATAAGATAAATTGGCCAATAAATCAGCCGATATGGCGATAAATTGGCCGATATGCCGATAAACTGGCCGATTTACCCCTTATCATGGGTCGACCGGTAAGTTCCCAATAAGCGATGTCCCCAACATTGTCTACTATATGATTCATGCTCGACCTTTCCGTCTTAGTGTTCCGAGGCCATATCTGCATATGCTAGGCTCGTCAAGTTTAACCAGAGTATTCTGCGTGTGCAAAACTGGCTTGCACCTGTTGTAGATGGACGTAGAGCTTATCACACCCGATCATCACGTGGTGTCTGGGCACGACGAACTTTGGCAACGGTGCATACTCAGGGAGAACACTTTTATCTTGAAATTTAGTGAGAGATCATCTTATAATGCTACCGTCAATCAAAGCAAAATAAGATGCATAAAAGATAAACATCACATGCAATCAATATAAGTGATATGATATGGCCATCATCATCTTTTGCTTGTGATCTCCATCTCCGAAGCACCGTCATGATCACCATCGTAGTATCGTTGACGTCTCTCCAATCTTATGCTTCTATGACTATTGCTACCGCTTAGTGATAAAGTAAAGCATTACAGGGCGATTGCATTGCATACAATAAAGCGACAACCATATGGCTCCTGCCAGTTGCCGATAACTCGGTTACAAAACATGATCATCTCATACAATAAAATTTAGCATCATGCTTTGACCATATCACATCACAACATGCCCTGCAAAAACAAGTTAGACATCCTCTAGTTTGTTGTTGCAAGTTTTACGTGGCTGCTACGGGCCGAGCAAGAACCGTTCTTACCTACGCATCAAAACCACAACGATAGTTTGTCAAGTTGGTGTTGTTTTAACCTTCGCAAGGACCGGCCGTAGCCACACTCGGTTCAACTAAAGTTGGAGAAACTGACACCCGCCAGCCACCTGTGTGCAAAGCACGTCGGTAGAACCAGTCTCGCGTAAGCGTACGTGTAATGTCAGTCTGGGCCGCTTCATCCAACAATACCGCCAAACCAAATGTGACATGCTGGTAAGCAGTATGACTTATATCGCCCACAACTCACTTGTGTTCTACTCATGCATATTACATCTACACATAAAACCTGGCTCGGATGCCACTGTTGGGGAACGTAGTAATTTCAAAAATATTCCTACGCACAAGCAAGATCATGGTGATGCATAGCAACGAGAGGGGGGAGTGTGTCCACGTACCCTCGTAGACCGAAAGCGGAAGCGTTAGCACAACGCGGTTGATGTAGTCGTACATCTTCACGATCCGACAGATCAAGCACCAAATGCACGGCACCTCCGAGTTTTGCACACGTTCAACTCGATGACGTCCCTCGAACTCCGATCTAGCCGAGCTTTGAGGGAGAGTTACGTCAGCATTAAGCCCCCGAGGGGTTCTGGTAACCCCTCGGTACTCCGGTAAAATCCCGATTTCACCCGGAACATTTCCGATATCCAAATATAGGCTTCCAATATATCAATCTTCATGTCTCGACCATTTCGAGACTCCTTGTCATGTCCGTGATCACATCCGGGACTCCGAACAACCTTCGGCACATCAAAAGTCATAAACTCATAATATAACCGTCATCAAACTTTAAGCGTGCAGACCCTACGGGTTCGAGAACTATGTAGACATGGCCGAGACAGTTCTCTGGTCAATAACCAATAGCGGAACCTGGATGCTCATATTGGTCCTACTTATTCTACGAAGATCTTTATCGATCAAACCGCATAACAACATACGTTGTTCCTTTTGTCATCGGTATGTTACTTGCCCGAGATTCGATCGTCAGTATCTCAATACCTAGTTCAATCTTGTTACCGAAAAGTCTCTTTACTCGTTCCATAACACATCATCCCTCAACTAACTCATTAGTTGCAATGCTTGCAAGGCTTAAGTGATGTGTATTACCGAGTGGGCCCAGAGATACCTCTCCGACAATCGGAGTGACAAATTCTAATCTCGAAATACGCCAACCCAACAAGTACCTTCGGAGACACCTGTAGAGCACCTTTATAGTCACCCAGTTACGTTGTGACATTTGGTAGCACACAAAGTGTTCCTCTGGTAAACGGGAGTTGCATAATCTCATAGTCATAGGAACATGTATAAGTCATGAAGAAAGCAATAGCAACAAAATAAACGATCAAGTGCTAAGCTAATGGAATGGGTCAAGTCAATCACATCATTCTCCTAACGATGTGATCCCATTAATCAAATGACAACTCATGTCTATGGTTAGGAAACATAACCATCTTTGATCAATGAGCTAGTCAAGTAGAGGCATACTAGTGACACTCTGTTTGTCTATGTATTCACACATGTATTATGTTTCCGGTTAATACAATTCTAGCATGAATAATAAACATTTATCATGATATAAGGAAATAAATAATAACTTTCTTATTGCCTCTAGGGCATATTTCCTTCAAAACTATGGAAACCTTAGTGTTCCTGATATTATTATTTTGTTTCATGGTTTATTCCATGACGACTCTGTTAGTATGGGCGGTATTATTGCCAAACGGTTAAGTCTGAACCGTACAAAGGGCCCCATCTTTGGAGGTGTCTATGCTTCACGCCTTGCTGCATACTAAAACATACCTATTAGGCACTACAAAAAGGAAGAAAAATTACTGCCTACTATTTATCTAGATTATAATAGTATGGTAGCACATGATTTTATTGTTAAGAATAGGGAAAATGAGCTTAAATACAAATTGTTCTTTGATAAACATCACCCTGAGACTATTGCCCTGCTTGCTCCTTCCTTGTTTGATTTATCTGCACGCAAGTACCTTGTTCCGTTAGAGGCCATTAACGCCTAATGGAACCCTACATCAGCTGCAGAGCCAGAGCCGAAACCACAATTAGAGCCTCCACGACAGTCTGATTACCGGTGGGATTCGGAGGCGATTGCCAGCCAGTGGCAATCTGACTATGCATCTCAGTACGACCCCAACTACAACCTTGGATATCCGCCAGACCATCCGTGGCATTAGACCAACTTAGGACAAAAGCCTAAGCTTGGGGGAGTACATATTTCCCACCGACATTACATTCATGTTCACACACTCATTGCTAGTTGTCGGCGCTCGTACTTTTTCATTGTATCATCCATACTACTCCCTCCGTTCACTTTTGTAAGTCATTTCAGACAGCTCAAATGGGTTGTTTTGTATATTGTCTGAAATGTTTTCAAGGTCTTATAAAAGTGAAAAAAGGGAGTATTTTATTTCCTTTTTATGATTTCTTCTTGTGTGTTTGATAAACCTTAAGAAAAACCAAAAAAATAGTTGTTGCTTTTAGCTAGCTTTAATTTCTATGCTTGTAGTAGTAATTAAAAAGAAAACCCAAAAAGATTTCCTGTTCTTCTTTTGCTTGTTGGGAGTTTTCCCATGTAAATAGTTTTATTTCTTTTCTTTACTTTGGGGTCGATAGGAGAAGACCTTAATTAAACCATTAAAGTAGCTCTTATATGCATTATTGTTGATCTGACAAAGAGCCCATATTACATTGTCTTCTCTCTTGAATTGAATGCTTGCAGATTCCAACTTAGTCCAATGCACGTGCACTATTATTATTATCCACACTATTCGGTCATGCAAGTGAAAGGCAATAATGATGATTATATGATCAACTTATTGAGATGACAAAAGCTAGTATGAACTCGACCTCTTTTGTTTTTGTAAATATGATTAGTTCATCGTTCTTGATTCAGCCCATTATGAATAAACATGTTTGCAATGACGATTAGAGATTGTAGTTACTTATGCCATGCTTAATTAGCTAGGAGCTTATAATGGTTTACCTTGCGTGCCAACATGCTATTAAAATGGTTGTGATGTGGTATGATAGGGTGGTATCCTCTTTTGAACGATTCGAGTGGCTTGACTTGGCACATGTTCACGCATGTAGTTGAAACAAAATCAACATAGCCTCTATGATATTTTGTTCATGGTGCATTATATCCTACTCATGCTTGCATTCGGTGTTGATTAATTTTAATGCATGTTCATGACTGTTGTCGCTCTCTAGCTGGTCGCTTCCCAGTCTTCTTATAGCCTTCACCTATACTAAGCGGGAATATTGCTTGTGCATCCAATCCCATAAACCCCAAAGTTGTTCCATATGAGTCCACCATACCTACCTATATATGATATCTACATGCCGTTCCAAGTAAATTTGTATGTGCCAAACTCTAGACCTTCAAATAAACATTCTATTTTGTATGCTCGAATAGCTCATGTATCAAGTAGGGATGTCTGTATCTTCCATGTTAGGCGGGTTATTCTCAATAGGAGTGGACTCCGCTCCTCACTCATGAGAAAATGGCTGATCACCAAGATGCCCAGTCCCATGCTTTATGCAAATCAAATCAAAATAATTGCAAACAAAACTCCCCCTGGGACTGTTGTTAGTTGGATGCACTCGTTGTTTCAAGCAAGCCATGGATTGATGCTTGTTGGTGGAGGGGAGTATAAACTTTACCATTCTGTTTGGGAACCGCCTATAATGTGTGTAGCATGGAAGATATCGACATCTCTTGGTTGTTATGTTGACAATGAAAGTATACCGCTCAAAATATTATTCACCTATATTTCAAACCGAGCTCTGGCACCTCTACAAATCCCTGCTTCCCTCTGCGAAGGGCCTATCTATTTACTTTCATGTTGAGTCATCATCCTCTTATTAAAAAGCACCAGTTGGAGAGCACCGCTGTCATTTACATTCATTACTGTTAGTTTACATTGAGTATGACTTGATTGGATCTCTTTTACCATGAATTACAATGTCTAGTCAGTCCTTGATCTTTAAAGGTGCTCTGCATTTATGTTTTGCGGTCTCGGAAAGGGCTAGCAAGATATCATGCATCTTGTTATATCATATTATGATTGTTTTGAGAAAGTAGTGTCATCCGAGATTTATTATTATTGCTCACTAGTTGATTATGCCATTGATATGAGTAAACATGAGACCTGAGAGTTATTGTGAATATGGTTAGTTCATAATCTTTGCTGAAAAATTTAATGTTGGGGCTTTACATATTTATAACAACAAGAGCAAACAGAGTTTGTAAAAGTTTTTCTTTATCACTTTCAGTTTGTCAACTGAATTGCTTGAGGACAAGCAAAGGTTTAAGCTTGGGGGAGTTGATACGTCTCCGTCGTATCTACTTTTCCAAACACTTTTGCCCTTGTTTTGGACTCAAACTTGCATGATTTGGATGGAACTAACCCGGACTGACGCTGTTTTCAGCGGAATTGCCATGGTGTTATTTATGTGCAGAAACAAAAGTTCTCGGAATGACCTGAAACTCCACGGAGCGTCTTTTTGGAAATAATCAAAAATACTAGCAAAAGATCAAGGCCAGGGGGCCCACACCCTAGCCACGAGGGTGGGGGCGCGCCCCCTACATCGTGGGCCCCCTGGAGCTCCTCCGACCTCAACTCCAACTCTATATATTCTCTTTCGGGGAGAAAAAAATCAAGGAGAAGGATTCATCACGTTTTACGATACGGAGCCGCCGTGTGACGCCCCGAGACCGTTGCGCCAGCTGTCTCCCAGTTATCCGTTGCTGTTGTCTTGCCATTTGTCGGCATGTTGCATCTTGCCATGTCATCATATGCATTGCATCATCATGTTTTCAAACTTGCATTTGTCCAGGTTCTCCCTGTTCTCCCCGTTGCCCGTTCTGAGCTCATACACACTTGCACGCGCCCGCGGCATGTCCGAAATATTATTTTATAGGTGGCCGGAAAATGTTCTCGGAATGGGATGAAAGATGGCGTGCGGTGTCGTTTTGTTGTTAGTAGGTCGCCTGCCAAGTTTCATCGCATTCAGAGTCCGTTTGACGCCCCAACGGTTAACTATAGCGGCATTATAGCCGGTCTAACATCGGATGTTTTCGGACTCCGAAAACGGTTGCCAGGCTGTCTTCTTTCCTCTCCTCTCAGCCCAAGCCCCTCTACACAGTCCTCTACCTGCCGTCAGGCCCAACCTAACCTCTCTCGTCAGCCCACGACCCTCCTCGCGCGCGCATCCGAGAGTTGTCCCGAACCCGACCCGGTCTGTCGCTATTGTTGTGCCCAGATCATCCCCAAACATCTACAAAACAACATCGTTTTCTTATTTGGACTCCCTAGCCTATTTTTCCTGACCGTCCGATTTTGATCGGAGGGACGAGATAGCCCCTAACCTAACCCGTGATGTATATATGCGTCCACCCCTAGTCCAACCCTAAAATTTAGCTCCTTTGTCCCATCACCCGCCGCCACCTTCCAAATCCACCTCCGGATCCACCCAGATCCGATCAAACCAACCCAGCACCTCCAATGTTCTCCTCCCGATCCTAATCCTCTCCGCCCCTCCCTGTTTTTCAGCACCGCCCAAATCGCAGCAGCAGGAACCGAGGCCCCCCTGCTCCCTGCCTCCTCCTCGTCGCCTTTGAGCCCGAGCGCACCACAACTAGTGACCTGCAGCCCGACCCCGTCGCCGCTCCTCCCCTACTCTTTTCCTTCTCCTTCCCTGCCTCTACTCCCTCCTCACACATCTCTCTCTCTCTCTCACACATGAACCGATCAGCGCCGCCTCCCTTGGAACTCCTCCGCCATGGACGCCGGGTCCCAACGTCCCCGCGCCCATCCTCATGGTGCCCCGCAGCCTCTTCGTCGCTTTGGAGCTTCTCACCATCGCTTGCGTTGGTGCCATGTCTGCCACCCCGGTGCCTCCGCTTCGATCCGGCAGGAAACATGACCCGAAGACCTATCGCGCTTGGATCCGGACGCCACCGAGCTCCCGCGTTGACCCCTCCCCATCCTGCCGCTCGCCGGAGTCCTCAGCGCCGCCGTGCCCTGCTGCCATGTCCCGTTCCCGGCCGCCAAGTCCCACGCCGCCGCTGCTCTTCTTCTTGTCGAGAAGAGGAGGACGACGCCTTTGCCTCGAGTCGTTCGAGCAACCGCATTGACCCTTCCCCAAGCGAGTCGTTCTTGCCTAGATAGGTAGTTTTCATTTGCTCCACCTCTTGCCATGCTAACCAACATTTAATATTGTGGGGTACATAAACGAGAGTGAACTGAATAAGTCATGTGGTGTTTCGTCAATATGCAACTCGTTGCATATTGAGCTCCACTTAACTTGTAGTTTTGCTTGTGCACTTTGCCATGCCATGCCTCATTAAACCGGACATGCATCATACTTGGTTGTGCATCATGCCATGAATATGTGATGGTTGTTTACCATGTTGTTTGCTTCTTTCCAGTGTTCCTTCTTTGGGTTAGTTCCGATAACGTCGCGTTTGTCAGGATCCATTCGACAACGTCCGTTTGTCTTCTTCATGGACTCGTTCTTCTTCCTTGCGGGATCTCAGGCAAGATGACCATACCCTCGAAATCACTTCTATCTTTGCTTGCTAGTTGCTCGCTCTATTGCTATGCCGCGATACCTACCACTTGCTATATCATGCCTCCCATAGTGCCATGTCAAGCCTCTAATCCACCTTTCCTAGCAAACCGTTGTTTGGCTATGTTACCACCTTGCTCAGCCCCTCTTATAGTGTTGCTAGTTGCAGGTGAAGATTGAAGTTCGTTCCTTGTTGGAACATGGTTTTTGTTGGGATATCATTATTATATCTTGTTTACTTTAATGCATCTATATACTTGGTAAATGGTGGAAGGCTCGGCCTTATGCCTGGTGTTTTGTTCCACTCTTGCCGCCCTAGTTTTCGTCATACCGGTGTTATGTTCCTTGATTTTGCGTTCCTTATGCGGTTGGGGGAATCGGACCCCCTTGACAGTTCGCTTTGAATAAAACTCCTCCAGCAAGGCCCAACCTTGGTTTTACCATTTGCCACCTAAGCCTTTTTCCCTCGGGTTTCCAGAGCCCGAGGGTCATCTTTATTTTAAACCCCCGGGCCAGTGATCCTCCGAGTGTTGGTCCAACCTGTCAGCAGCTGGTGGCCACCAGGGGCAACTCTGGGTTGGCCTACCGAAATCTTGGACAATCCGGTGTGCCTTGAGAACGAGATATGTGCAGCTCCTATCGGGATTTGTCGGCACATTCGGGCGGCTTTGCTGGTCTTTTTTTACCATTGTCGAAATGCCTTGTAACCGGGATTCCGAGTCTGATCGGGTCTTCCTGGGACAAGGAATATCCTTCTTTGACCATGAGAGCTTGTGATGGGCTAAGTTGGGACACCCCTGCAGGGTTTGAACTTTCGAAAGTCATGCCCGCGGTTATGGGCAGATGGGAATTTGTTAATGCCCGGTTGTAGAGAACTTGACACTTAACTTAATTAAAATGCATCAACCGCGTGTGTAGCCGTGTTGGTCTCTTTCCGGCGGAGTCCGGGAAGTGAACACGGTTCTTGTGTTATGCTTGAACGTAAGTAGCTTCAGGATCACTTCTTGATCACTTCTAGCTTCACGACCATTGCGTTGCTCTGCTTCTCGCTCTTATTTGTGTATGTTAGCCACCATATATTCTCAGTGCTTGTAGCCGCTCCACCTCACTACCTTTCCCTACCCATAAGCTTAATTAGTCTTGATCTCGCGGGTGTGAGATTGTTGAGTCCTCGTGGCTCATAGATACTTCCAAACAGTTGCAGGTGCCGATGATACCAGTGCAGATGATGCAAATGAGCTCAAGTGGGAGCTCAATGAATGTCTTGTTCGTTGTTTTGTGTCTTTTCCGGTTGATCAGTAGTGGAGCCCAGTTGGGACGATCGGGGACCTAGCATTAGGGGTTGTCTTATTTTATTTTGGTTCCGTAGTCGGACCTTGATTGTATTCTTGATGGTGTATGTTAAGTTGTATTTGTGTGAAGTGGCGATTGTAAGCCAACTCTTTATCCCTTTCTTATTCAGTACATGGGATTGTGTGAAGATTACCCCTCTTGCGACAAACCTACCATGCGGCTATGTCTCTAAGTCGTGCCCCGACACGTGGGAGATATAGCCGCATCGTGGGTGTTACAAGTTGGTTATCAGAGCCATTCCCGACTTAGGAGCCCCCTGCTTGATCGAACCGCTAACGTTGTTGAGTCTAGACAAAATGTTTTGAGTCTTAGGATTATATATATCAGAGAGTAGGATTCTTTTTACTCCTCAGTCCCTTCGTCGCTCTGGAGAGGCCTCCTGACGTAGAAGTTTTGACTCTTCTCTCCTCAAATTTCACTAATTTTTTTTAGGATCACGCGGGTATCTTGGAATCGTTCCAATGGTTTTGTGACAAGAACATTGTTCTTGGTGCCTCCTGACATTTAGGGGTTGTGGCAGTGTCCCGGGGAGTTGAGCTCCGAGGTGTTGTCGTCACAATTTTATCGTTGCAGTTCTGGAATACCTGAGTTCGCCGACATCGAAAATCTCTTTTATGCAGTTGTTGGTGAGATAACCTTGACGCCACCCAGTACTGGGGCGGGAGTTCGGGAGTATTGCCATAACTCGTATAACGGATGCTTTTCGAAGGTTGAGGTAAATGATTTCCGAAGGTTTCTTGGTTATGTGTTGAAGGATGGATACAACTGGATGTAGGATTTGTTAGTTTTGGGTGAGATATTATGCTTCCCCTGTATCCCCACCTGATTGCATAACCAGAAAGTTTTGGGAGTTTATAAGTGGGAATTCAAGTAGCTCCTAGGATATCTTTCCGACAGATGCATGATACGAGATTGGGGTTCGACGTCTAGTGGTTCGCCTATCCATGGTTGGTTTACAGTGGTCTCGTTGTGTCTTAAAGAGTCCTTGCCTATACTGACTCGGGGACGCTTCGTATGTCATGTGCACTGCCTTGTACATGATGGTGCTGTAGGATCGAGCCCGTGTGGGCCCCACCACGAAAACTTCAGACGAAATCTCTATCATATGCTTGTTCCGGCTTATCCTGCAAGCCAATCCTTTGTTTTGTTTTGAGTTGTGGTATTCGAGTTGCTTCGAAGTCAAGTGTTGATTCCATACCTTTCCGAAGCGGTGTTCTCATACTACTATGTGAATACCAATCCTTCATGATAATCGAGATTGTCATGTCAATCCTTTTCAACCAGCGTGTTTCTCTTCAAGTGGATCCGATCATTTCAACATTCGCAAGATCAATTCTAAGTTTCTCAACGGTGTTTGTTTCATCCGTCCGAAGTTGTCTTTGTTTTTCCCGCCCTCCCACCCTTTTCTTCAAGGACTCAGATTTCTTAATCAAATATCCATTTTATTCATACCAAGTCTCTTCGTTCTTTTCAGTCAACGTTCTTACCCGGTATTTTCTCATGAACATGCTCTACTAGTTTATCATTCTTCATTATTTTCTTCTCCGATGGATTTAATTCAAGCTTTGTCGATCATATCATTTCCTTGTTTCAAATGTTTTCTCATGCCGGTGCACCTCTTTATCATTCACCTCTCACTATTCAATTGTTCCGGAGTGCTGAAGATATCTCAGAAGACTCACGGTTACATTCTCGATCCGTTCAAGTTATTTCAAGGTTGTTATCTCATTCAAGCCATTTAATTCAACCGGCGCAATCTCTCTTAAGTTGTTCTATGGTGTTTTCTCTTGAGTGGGCCCTAACCCACATGTCTTTTCCCAGGATCTTACATGACTCTTCTTTTCTTTTCCTGGAGCTACCTCTCAAATTCTTCAATATCTGTCAAATTATTTTCATCGTTGGTTCAACCTTTCTAATTTCCATTCCGGAGTGTCTCAACAATTCATGGTGTTGTTTCTCATTGTCATTCTCTGCATTTGAAGACCGAAGAAGATTTTTGTCTCAATCTTGCTCCGTTCTCGTGAAAATTCATGGTCCTAGCTTGTTGCCACCCTCTCATAATTATTTTCGATTGTGAGAATTATTTTCACCCTTCCGGAGCAAATCAGGAGCCTTTTCAGTTTGATTCTCCGGAACCCATCATCTCAAAATTATTCATTCTAGCTTTCAGCTCTCGTTCTCCAAATCTTACCGGTGCATCATTCAAGTATTCTCTAATCAGCTCGTGATCTATTCGTTCTCATGTATCTAAATTCCCTCAAGTATGTTCATTCGTTTTCTAATTCTTCCTGGTGTTTCCTTATCTTGTCTTCGTTCATTTTAAATTCTTACGGTGGTTCGTTCAAGAGTTCTCTTCCTTGGTTATCATATCAATTCATTCGTTCTTTCAAATCCTAATGGTGGTTCATTGAAGTCTTTTATCAAGTTTGCACTATATCTATCTTAATCCTTTCTACGAGAATAAGCAGTATGCCAAATCCGTTGATTGTCATCAATTTAAATTGGTGAAGGATACACATAACATAATTCTTATTCTTGTTTCATCGAGTAAATTCAATTCCTTATTCCGGAGGCTCATCAAGTTCTCGGTTTTCAATTGTTTCATTTTTTCCTTTCTCGGAGTTCCAAGCTCTCGCAATTATATAACCACAGAGATCCATCTAAATCATTATAAGGCTTCACCTTGTGTTAACTTTTCTTTCTTTTTATCATCATTTTTTACCAGAGTTCTTCATGGAGGCTACATGATGGTTCGTCAAGGATTCCTTTCATTCTCGATTTGTTCTTCAAGATTTCTATCGGAGTTATGTTACGCCAAGCTATACTCTAAAATAAACGTGGTGCAAAACACATGTTTTGTCTTGAGGAGTTCAAGCATTCTTCATGTTGCATTCCGAAGTGCAATTCTTTCTTTCTTATCTTTTGAGGTGGTGTTATGTCATTGTTGATAATTTCCCTTCGTGTTTCATGATTCACAAGTTCTCAAGAGTGACATATTTTAAAACCATCATTTTCAATTCGTTCATGAGATCCTTTGCTACCCATTAATCTCTCATTGGAATTATCTTGGGTGAGATTTCACCTAAAGCTTTCCCTAAGGGGTTGTTGCTATTTATGGTGCTTATAAATGACCCAAGTTCTTCATTTATCCTCCCAGTGAAATAAGTTTTCTCGTCTCCTTGTTCATATCAATCAAATCTATCGTTTCCTTAGTGGCAGAATTTCACCTCAGTTTTGAGATGTTTTCCATAAGCCCACAACAAGCTTACTCTTTTCATTGTTGGTTTTCCAACAACTCCGTTCGACCCTTCTTCTAAGGATGCCTTTTCAAGCTCTTTTGTGACAGAAGTTGGCATTTTCTTCTCCATTCTTTTATTTCAATTATCCATCTTCTATTCTCTCTTCCCGAAGCATTGTGATGTTGCTCTCTTCACTCCTCATCTCGGTTTGTGAAGACCATATTCTTTCCTTTGCTAATCCATTCAACCGGCGTGTCGTGTCCTCTTTTCAAGTATCCTCTCATCTTGTCAAGATCATGTTCAATTCCTTCCATTTACATTCGGAGTGCTGTCCAAATTATATCATTCTTTTTCCTCCTCTATCTTGTGTTGACCGGAGCGTTGTGTCTATCATTCCTCTTCTAACCGGAGTCTCATCCAAGTGCTTTCATTTTGCCAAGTTCATATTCTTTACCTTCCTTTTCCAACCGGAGTGTTGTCGTAATTGATCCTTATCATTCCTTGTACATCTCGTTTCAACCAGAGTGCTTGCATGTACTTCTTGTCCATTGCAACCCCTTTTCTTATGTCTTTCAACCTACAATGTTCTAGTAATGTTCTTTGTTCCTCTTTCCTAACGGAGTGTTTTCAACTTTGTTCATCTTCGTTATTGTTCTTTCTTTCAATTTGTTCAACCTCGCAAGGTTCTTTGGTTTCACTCGTTTGGCAAAGAAGCAACTTAGTTTTACCTCTTCTCTTCCTCTTCCGTTTCCCTCCGGTCCATCCTAGATCTCGGGACGAGATCCTCTCGTAGTGGTGGAGAGTTGTGACGCCCCGAGACAGTTGCGCCAGGTGTCTCCCAGTTATCCGCTATTGTTGCCTTGTCATTTGTCGGCATGTTGCATCTCGCCATGTCATCATGTGCATTGCATCATCATGTTTTCAAAACTTGCATTCGCCCGGGTTCTCCCAGTTCTCTCCGTTGCCCGTTCTAAGCCCATACACACTTGCACGCGCCCGTGGCACGTCCGAAATATTATTTTATAGGTGGCCAGAAAATGTTCTCGGAATGGGATGAAAGTTGGCGCGCGGTGTCGTTTTGTTGTTAGTAGGTCGCCTGCCAAGTTTCATCGCATTTGCAGTCCGTTTGATGCCCCAACGGTTAACTATAGCGGCATTATAGCCGGTCTAACGTCGGATGTTTTCGGTCTCCGAAAACAGTTGCCGGGCTGCCTTCTTTCCTCTCCTCTCAGCCCAAGCCCCTCTACACAGTCCTCTACCTACCGCCAGGCCCAACCTAACCTCTCTCGTCAGCCCACGGCCCTCCTCGCGTGCGCGTCCGAGAGCTGTCCCGAACCCGACACGGTCTGTCACTACCATTATGCCCGGATCATCCCCAAGCATCTACAAAACATCACTGTTTTCTTATTTGGACTCCCTAGCCTATTTTTCCTGACCGTCTGATTTTGATCGGAGGGACAAGATAGCCCCTAACCTAACCCGTGATGTATATATTCGTCCACCCCTAGTCCAACCCTAAAATTTAGCTCCTTTGTCCCATCACCCGCCGCCACCTTCCAAATCCACCTCGGGGTCCTCCCAGATCCGATCGAACCAACCCAGCGCCTCCACTGTTCTCCTCCCGATCCTAATCCTCTCCGACCCCTCCCTGTTTTTCAGCGCCGCCCAAATCGCAGCAGCAGCAACCAAGGCCCCCCTGCTCCCTGCCTCCTCCTCATCGCCTTTGAGCCCGGGCGCACCACCACCAGTGACCTGCAGGCCGACCCTGTCGCCGCTCCTCCCCTGCTCTTTTCCTTCTCCTTCCCTGCCTCTACTCCCTCCTCTCACATCTCTCTCTCTCACGGGAACCGATCAGCGCCGCCGCCCTTGGAACTCCTCCGCCATGGACGTCGGGTCCCAAGGTCCCCGCGTCCGTCCTCATGGTGCCCCGCAGCCTCTTTGTCGCTTCGGAGCTCCTCACCATCGCTTGCGTTGGCGCCATGTCTGCCACCCCAGTGCCTCCGCTTCGATCCGGTAGGAAACATGACCCGAATACCTCTCGCGCTTGGATCAGGATACCACCGAGCTCCCGAGTTGACCCCTCCCCATCCTGCCGCTCGCCGGAGTCCTCAGCGCTGTCGTGCCCTGCTGCCATGTCCCGTTCCCGGCCGCCAAATCCCATGCCGCTGCTGCTCTTCTTCCTGTCGAGAAGAGGAGGACGACGCCTCTGCCTCGAGTCGTTCGAGCGACCGCATTGACCCTTCCCCGAGCGAACCAAGCAGGCCGGCCCAGGGCGCCCCTGTCGGCCTCTCCCTCTCCACAGATCTGGGCCAAGCCTGCTGGGTGAGCAGCCCTAGCGCCTGTTCCTGTTGGGCCAACCTCTGATTCGGCCCATATATGTTTTTTTACATATCTGCAATTTTAGCTTTATTCAGAGGCCATCAGTTTTACAGTTTAGTCCCTAGAGTTCATGCATATAATAACTTAATAACCGTGCATCGGTTTAAAATGTTTTATATATGAAAATGCTTAAAATTGTGTCTAGTTTCATTATATCCAACTTTCATGCATGTTTAAAATGTTTAAAATGGTGTTTGTGTTTATTTTGCCTAATGCCATGCTAAAATGATTTAATTCATAACTAAATAACCATAGCTCCAATTTTAATAAACTTTATATGTAAATGGGGTAGAAAAATGCCTAGTTTAACATGGTGCCCTCTTCTTGCATGTTTATAACAACTCTAAAATATGGTTTATGGCAGAACAGTACCAAAACCTAAAATATGTAAATGAGGAGTTTCCAGACTTGTTGTTTGTTGTTCCGGCCTCATTTAAACTTGTCTAGATAGGTAGTTTTCATTTGCTCCACCTCTTGCCATGCTAACCAACATTTAATATTGTGGGGTACATAAACGAGAGTGAACTAAATAAGTCATGTGGTGTTCCGTCAATATGCAACTCGTTGCATATTGAGCTCCACTTAACTTGTAGTTTTGCTTGTGCGCTTTGCCATGCCATGCCTCATTAAACCGGACATGCATCATACTTGGTTGTGCATCATGCCATGATTATGTGATGGTTGTTTACCATGTTGTTTGCTTCTTTTCGGTGTTGCTTCTTCGAGTTAGTTCCGATAACGTCGCGTTTGTGAGGATTTGTTCGACAACGTCCGTTTGTCTTCTTCATGGACTCGTTCTTCTTCCTTGCGAGATCTCAGGCAAGATGACCATACCCTCAAAATCACTTCTATCTTTTCTTTCTAGTTGCTCGCTCTATTGCTATGCCGCGATACCTACCACTTGCTATATCATGCCTCCCATACTGCCATGTCAAGCCTCTAATCCACCTTTCCTAGCAAACCGTTGTTTGGCTATGTTACCGCCTTACTCAGCCCCTCTTATAGCGTTGCTAGTTGCAGGTGAAGATTGAAGTTTGTTCCTTGTTGGAACATGGGTTTTGTTGGGATATCATTATTATATCTTGTTTACTTTAATGCATCTATATACTTGGTAAAGGGTGGAAGGCTCGGCCTTATGCCTGGTGTTTTGTTCCACTCTTGCCGCCCTAGTTTCCGTCATACCGGTGTTATGTTCCTTGATTTTGCGTTCCTTATGCGGTTGGGGGAATGGGACCCCCTTGATAGTTTACTTTGAATAAAACTCCTCCAGCAAGGCAACCTTGGTTTTACCATTTGCCACCTGATGAAGCTGTGTACCTAGGGTAGGGTCATGGACCTGTCCAAACTGACCTACCCAAGGACGTCTCCAGAAGAAATCATCTTTCAATCGACTTGAAGGCGTCTCACTCGACAGACTTGAAGATACTCATCCAAGAAGCAATCACTCGACCAAGACCAAGTCACTCGATGGTCAGGTGGCCTAAAGGCACTCCGCATGCTAACGGTCGGTTATTAAGTAGCTTTTATGGTCATCATAGCACTTTATTACTAGCGTTACCAGTAACGCCCTGCCTTAATGTACATTGAACCCTTTGTATCGTGGGCCGGCTGGGGTCTTGGCGCACTCTATATAAGCCACCCCCCTCCTCCGAAACAAGGGTTCGCACGCCTGTAACTCACACACACATAATCCAGTCGACCGCCTCCGGGCTCCGAGACGTAGGGCTATTACTTCCTCCGAGAAGGGCCTGAACTCGTAAATCTTGCGTTCCTACAACTCCTCTATAGCTAAGGTCTTGCCTATCCATACTCACCCCCCTACATCACTGTCAAACTTAGAACCACGACAGTTGGCGCCCACCGTGGGGCAGGTGTTTTAGCGTTTTGTTGGAGGAGTTGCAATCTTTTCTGACCTGAATCATCATGGTTTTCGGCGGAGTTTTGGTGGAGGGCCGCGAGATCCGTCTCGGCGCGCTCACGTTCATCGCCGACGACTCCGCGTGGCTTCAGGAGGCTCCGCTCAACGTGGACGCACTCCCTGTCCGCGGGGCAACGCACTTTAGCGCGTGCGTCCGTGGCGTTCTCCTGCGGCAACCGTCGACCCCCTATCGGTCGGCTCCTGTGTTGTCCTCCCTCCCAGTTTCCCACCGGCACAAGCGCTCTGGTCGGTCGAGACTCCAGCGGTGGGTGAGACATGAGGTGGCACGCCAATCGGCCACCCCTCAAGTCGTGGTGATCGAGCCCGACGAATCTCTCTACGGCCTGTTCGACCTATCGACGGGCTCCGTAGAGACCGCATCCGAGTGCGACAGCAGTGATCCGGCGGCGGAGGTTCTAATGGTCGATGGACCTCCCAGTCCTCCCAGTTTTCCCCGCACCGACGGAGGCGCGGGTGGAGGTGACCCGTCGCGTCCTCATGAGGAATATCTTCCCGAGCCTCTCACGTCGCTGCAGAGAGAAGAACTTCGCCGCCTGAACATGGATGCATTACACACTCCTATCATTGGAGAAACCCCCGAGGCTCGCGCCTTGGAGGACGCGCGCCTGGCAAACTTGGCCGAGCGCACTTGACTGGAGAACCTCCAGCGAGCACTCGACGAGCGTGCGCGACAACGGGTTCCCGAATCCAGTCGACGTCAGCTCTTCCCGCCCCCGCAGGTATATCGAACTCCGATTCAGAATTTAGCAGCTGCAGCCCGCATAGCAGAGTCGATTCAGCCTTCCCAGTCGGAGGCTGGCTGAGGCTTGCTGCAGATCAGAGCATTGCTCCGGGCAGCAGGAGACCAGAATTCCGCTGTTTCTCAGTCACGGAACAGGATTCATAGTAGATCCGTTGCCGCAGACACAGTCCAGTCGGCTCATAGCCCAAGATCGCCCCCGAGGCGTGAAGGACGTGGAGACCGGCGTAATCAGCATGGTAACCATGAGCAATATGATCACCGATTCGATCAAGATGATCGACATCGAGTGCCCACCCCTCCCCCGAGGAGCGGGTCGTATGCGCCTCGACAACGGGATGTTAGGCGCCCTCGTAGTGTTGGGCAAAGGATTCTAGTCGACTCCAGGGAGCCAGGCTTCGATGCGAGATCCATTCTTGTTCAAGGTTTGGTTGACAGGAACAGAGCTCACCGGGAAGGACACGACAGAGATGCTCCTACCAGCAGCAAAGCACATGTTTCGGGGACAGAGTGCTTTAGTAGGGCCATCAGGGCCGCTGTGATTCCTCCCAACCTTAGGTTGGCGACTGGAGTCAGCAAGTTCACTGGCGAGTCCAAGCCCGATACTTGGCTTGAAGACTACCGAGTGGCCGTCCAGATTGGCGGCGACAATGATGAGGTGGCCATGAAGCACCTGCCTCTCATGTTGGAGGGCTCGGCCAGAGCGTGGCTGAACTAGTTAGCACCCAGCAGCATTTACACTTGGGAAGATCTCGCCCGAGTGTTTGTCACCACATTCGAAGGAACATGCAAACGACCGGCAGGGTTGACGGAACTGCGGTCCTGCGTGCAGAAGCCGAATGAAACCTTGAGGGATTACATCCAGAGATGGATCACGTTGCACCACACGGTAGAGAATGTGCCTGACCACCAAGCAGTCTGTGCCTTCAAAGAAGGCGTCAAGTACAGAGAACTGAATCTAAAATTCGGTCGAACCGGAGATATGTCTCTGAACCGAATGATGGAGATTGTCACCAAGTACACTAATGGAGAAGATGAAGATCGACTCCGGAGTGGCAAGCTGAAGTCAGTCGCCCAAGAAACCGGAGGAAATTCCAATCGGAAACAGAAGCGGAAAGCCGAGCCAGCTGCTCCTAGGGAAGCTTTGGCTGTGACTCAAGGAAAGTTTAAGGGGAAAACCAAAGGACCTTGGAACCCCAAGAAAGTTAAAGACCAGGACAGAAATGATGTGTTGGATTTGTCGTGCCTCGTCCACACCAAGAAAGATGAAGAGGGTAACTTTATTTACCCAAAACACGCCACTCGACAGTGTCGACTCTTGATCCAGCAGTTCCAGGGCAAGCAGCCCAAAGATAAAGAAAAGGAGTCAGACAAAGTTGAGGACAAAGAAGATAGCGACGATGGATACCCCCAAGTCAATTCCACCCTGATGATTTTTGCTGATGTTGAGAGCAAAAGTCGACTGAAAGTCATCAACCGAGAGGTGAATATGGTTGCTCCAGCGACATTAAGTTATTTGAAATGGTCTCAGACTACCATCACGTTCGACCAATCCGATCACCCAACGCATATTGCCACCCCTGGGAGGCAAGCTTTGGTGGTCGACTCAGTGGTTGAAGGCACTCGACTGACCAAAGTCTTGATGGATGGTGGCAGTGGTTTGAACGTATTATATGCTGAGACGTTGAAAGGGATGGGCATTCCGATGTCCAGACTCAGTGCCAGCAACATGAGTTTCCATGGAGTCATTCCTGGGAAGAAGGCTGAATCACTCGGCCAGATTGCTCTTGATGTGGTTTTCGGTGATTCCAAGAATTACTGCAAAGAAAAGTTGACATTTGAAGTTGTAGACTTCCAGAGTGCCTACCACGCTATTTTGGGCAGGCCGGCTTATGCACGCTTCATGGCCCGACCATGTTATGTGTATCTCAAATTGAAGATGCCTGGCCCCAAAGGTGTGATCACTATTACGGGCAATCGGAAGAAAGCGGAAGAATGTTTTCAGAAAGGTTCGAAGATCGCTGATGCTCAGATGGCAGTGGTGGAGTTGCAGGAATAACGGAAGACTGCAGACCCGAGTGATTTGTTGCGAGCCAAGAAGCTCGCCATAGAATCGACTTTTCAGTCGACTGGCGATACGAAGACAGCTCACATCCACCCGACCGATCCCGGCGCTGCTCCGACTCATATCTCGACAACACTCGACTCCAAATAGGAAGAAGCGCTCATCCAGTTCCTCCATGAGAACTGGGACATTTTCGCATGGAAGCCTTCTGACATGCCAGGTGTTCCCAGGGAGCTGGCTGAGCATCGCCTGAGAGTCGACTCAAAAGTAAAACATGTCAAGGAACATCTCCGATGGTCCGCCGTCCAGAAGAGAAAGGCCATTGGCGACGAGGTGGCTCGGCTCTTAGCAGCGGAGTTCATCCGAGAAATTTACCACTCCGAGTGGCTCGCCAACGTTGTTATGGTCCCCAAGAAGGACAAGTCACTTCGCATGTGCATTGACTTTAAACATATCAATCGGGCCTGCCTGAAAGATCATTTTCCTCTCCCCCGCATCGATCAGATAGTCGACTCGACTGTGGGATGTGAGCGATTGTCTTTTTTAGACGCCTATTCCGGGTACCATCAGATCCGTCTGTATGGACCTGACGAGATCAAAACAGCTTTCATCACTCCATTCGGGTGCTTCTGTTATGTTACCATGCCATTCGGCCTCAAGAATGCCGGGGCCACATTCATGAGGATGATTCAGAAGTGTTTGCTCACTCAAATCAGTCGGAATGTGGAGGCGTATATGGATGATATTGTGGTCAAGTCACAGAAGGGTTCCGACATGCTGGCTGACCTTGCTGGAACCTTTGCCAACCTCAGGAGGTATGATATCAATCTTAATCCATCAAAGTGCACATTCGGAGTTCCTGGCAGAAAATTACTCAGTTTTCTCGTTTCCGAACAGGGAATCGACACCAATCCAGAAAAAGTCGGCACTATACTCCGAATGAAAAGTCCTATGCGAGTGCACGACGTCCAGAAGCTTACTGGTTGCTTGGCCGCTTTAAGTCGATTCATATCTCGTCTCGGTGAAAAGGCATTGCCCCTTTACTGATTGATGAAGAAGTCCGACAAGTTCGAGTGGACTCCTGAAGCTGATGCAGCGTTTGCAGAGCTCAAAGCTCTGCTCTCCACCCAGCCGGTGCTTGCTGCCCCAATCAGTAAGGAGCCTTTGCTGCTTTACATTGCAGCCACGGGACAAGTTGTCAGTACGGTACTTACGGTCGAGCGGGAAGAAGAAGGAAAAGCCTTCAAAGTTCAGCGCCCAGTATATTATATTTCTGAAGTTTTGACCCCGTCGAAGCAAAGATATCCTCATTATCAGAAGCTTGTATACGGGATTTATATGACCACAAAGAAAGTTGCTCATTACTTCTCTGATCATTCCATTACAGTCGTCAGTGACGCTCCATTGTCAGAGATCCTGCATAACAGGGATGCAACCGGTCGAGTGGGAAAATGGGCGATTGAACTCCTTCCTCTAGATATCAAGTTTGAGGCAAAGAAATCTATTAAGTCCTAGGCAATCGCAGATTTCGTCGCCGAGTGGATTGAACAGCAGCTGCCGACTCAGGTTCACTCGGAGCATTGGACCATGTTCTTCGACGGTTCCAAGATGTTGAATGGTTCCGGTGCCGGAGTAGTGTTGGTCTCCCCCAGAGGAGATAAAATCAGTTATGTTCTTCAAATCCACTTTGATTCCTCCAACAACGAGGCAGAATACGAAGCACTTTTGTATGGGTTGCACATGGCCATTTCACTCGGCGTCCGTCGCCTCATGGTCTATGGCGACTCAGATTTAGTGGTTAATCAGGTGATGAAGGAATGGGACGTCAGAAGTCCAGCCATGGCTGGTTATTGCAATTTAGTGAGAAAGCTGGAGAAAAAATTTGAGGGGTTAGAGCTTCACCACATACCCCGACTGAAAAATCAAGCAGCTGATGATCTGGCAAAATAGGTTCCAAAAGAGAAGCCATCCCCATCAATGTGTTTTTGGAACACATTCACATACCATCAGTTCAGGAGGATCCCTTCAGTGAAGAGGTCCCGCAGTCAAAAAGCGCCGCGGATCCGACTGAAGTTGAAATTACAGCTGTAGTCGACCTGATCATGGAAGTCTTGGTCATCACTCCCGACTGGACAGTACCGTACATTGCATACATCCTAAGGAAAGAGCTCCCAGAGGACGAAGAAGAGGCTCGACAGATCGTCCGACGATCCAAGGCCTTTACAGTCATAAAAGGACAGTTATATAAAGAAAGCGCGACTGGAGTCAGTCAGAGGTGTATTACACCAGAAGAAGGTCGGATGATCCTTGATGATGTCCACTCGGGGACCTGTGGTCACCATGCGTCCTCTCGGACCATTGTGGCTAAAGCATACCGAGCGGGATTTTACTGGCCAAGAGCCAATGAAATGGCAAAAGAGATAGTCGACAAGTGCGAAGGATGTCAGTATTACTCCAATATGTCGCACAAGCCCGCGTCAGCCCTGAAAACCATTCCACTTGTCTGGCCCTTCGTTGTTTGGGGGCTGGACATGGTTGGACCACTGAGAACAGGCAGGAGCGGCTTCACTCATGTGCTAGTAGCAGTCGACAAGTTCACCAAATGGATTGAAGCCAAGCCTATCAAGAATCTTGACGCTTGCACTGCTATCAGTTTTGTCAGAGGGTTGATATTCAGATATGGAGTTCCGCACAACATCATCACTAACAATGGGTCAAACTTCGATTCTGACAAATTCAGGGCCTTTTGCGCCTCTCAGGGTACCCGAGTCGACTATGCTTCGGTCGCTCACCCCCAGTCGAATGGGCAAGCAAAAAGGGCAAACGGCCTAATTCTCAAAGGACTGAAACCCCGGTTGATGCGCGATCTGAAGCACGCAGCAGGTGCATGGGTCGACGAGCTTCCATCAGTCCTTCGGGGATTGAGTACAACCCCAAACCGATCGACCGGAGGAACCCCATTCTTTCTGGTTTACGGAGCCGAGGCAGTCTTGCCGAGTGACCTGCTTCCCAACGCTCCCCGAGTTGAGCTCTACTCTGAAGATGAAGCAGAACAAGCCCGGCAGGACGCAGTCGACCTCCTGGAAGAAGAAAGAGAAATGGCCATGATCCGATCGACCGTCTACCAACAAGACTTGCGTCGATTCCATGCCAGAAATGTGAAGGGTTGAGCCTTCCAAGAGGGAGACTTAGTCCTCCGAGTGGATCAGCAGAAACCACACAAACTCGCCACTACATGGGAAGGCCCCTTCATAGTCACCAGAGTCCTTCGCAATGGAGCATACCACCTCTACAATGCCGATCGCCAGATTGATGAGCCGCGAGCCTGGAATGCGGAGCTTCTCCGCCCCTTTTATACTTGAATCCTCACTCGTTCCTTAGACAGACAAGTTGATCCTTGAGATCGTTCCTTAGCCGTGTGCGGTGCCCCCTGCCACCAAATTCCACCTCGGTCATATCGTTGTAGAGCTTAGGCGAAGCCCTGCGTCGGTAGTACATCAAGATCGTCACCACGCCGTCGTGCTGACGAAACTCTTCCTCGACGCTTTGCTGGATCGGAGCCCGAGGATCGTCATCGAGCTGAACGTGTGCTAAGAACTCGGAGGTGCCGGAGTAACGGTGCTTGGATCGGTCGGATCGGGAAGAAGACGTATGACTACTTCCTCTACGTTGTGTCAACGCTTCCGTTGTGATCTACAAGGGTATGTAGATCAGACTCTCCCCCTCGTTGCTATGCATCACCATGATCTTGCGTGTGCGTAGGAAAATTTTCGAAATTACTACGTTCCCCAACAGTGGCATCCGAGCCTAGGCTTTATGGTTTGATGTTATTTGCACGAGTAGAACACAAGTAAGTTGTGGGCGATACAAGTCATACTGCCTACCAGCATGTCATACTTTGGTTCGGCGGTATTGTTGGACGAGACGATCCGGACCAACCTTACGCGTACTCTTACGCGAGACTGGTTCCCTCGACGTGCTTTGCACATAGATGGCTTGCGGAAGACTGTCTCTCCAACTTTAGTTGAACCAAGTGTGGCTACGCCCGGTCCTTGAGAAGGTTAAAACGGAGTCTATTTGACAAACTATCGTTGTGGTTTTGATGCGTAGGTGAGACGAGTTCTTACTTAAGCCCGTAGCAGCCACGTAAAACTTGCAACAACAAAGTAGAGGACGTCTAACTTGTTTTTGCAGGGCATGTTGTGATGTGATATGGTCAAGGCATGATGCTGATTTTATTGTATGAGATGATCATGTTTTGTAACCAAGTTATCGGCAACTGGCAGGAGCCATATGGTTGTCGCTTTATTGTATGCAATGCAATCGCGATGTAATGCTTTACTTTATTACTAAGCGGTAGTGATAGTCGTGGAAGCATAAGATTGGCGAGACGACAACGATGCTACGATGGAGATCAAGGTGTCGCGCCGGTGACGATGGTGATCATGACAGTGCTTCGGAGATGGAGATCACAAGCACAAGATGATGATGGCCATATCATATCACTTATATTGATTGCATGTGATGTTTATCCTTTTATGAATCTTATCTTGCTTTGATTGACGGTAGCATTATAAGATGATCTCTCACTAAATTATCAAGAAGTGTTCTCCCTGAGTATGCACCGTTGCCAAAGTTCGTCGTGCCCAGACACCACGTGATGATCGGGTGTGATAAGCTCTACGTCCATCTACAACGGGTGCAAGCCAGTTTTGCACACGCAGAATACTCAGGTTAAACTTGACGAGCCTAGCATATGCAGATATGGCCTCGGAACACAGAGACCGAAAGGTCGAGCGTGAATCATATAGTAGATATGATCAACATGACGATGTTCACCATTGAAAACTACTCCATCTCACGTGATGATCGGTTATGGTTTAGTTGATTTGGATCACGTAATCACTTAGAGGATTAGAGGGATGTCTATCTAAGTGGGAGTTCCTAAGTAATTTGATTAACTGAACTTAAACTTATCATGAACTTAGTACCTGATAGTATCTTGCTTGTTTATGTTGATTGTAGATAGATGGCTCATGCTGTTGTTCCGTTGAATTTTAATGCGTTCCTTGAGAAAGCAAAGTTGAAAGATGATGGTAGCAATTACACGGACTGGGTCCGTAACCTGAGGATTATCCTCATTGCTGCACATAAGAATTACGTCCTGGAAGCATCGCCAGGTGCCAGGCCTGCTGCTGGAGCAACACCAGATGTTATGAACGTCTGGCAGAGCAAAGCTGATGACTACTCGATAGTTCAGTGTGCCATGCTTTACGGCTTAGAATCGGGACTTCAACGATGTTTTGAACGTCATGGAGCATATGAGATGTTCCAGGAGTTGAAGTTAATATTTCAAGCAAATGCCCGAATTGAGAGATATGAAGTCTCCAATAAGTTCTATAGCTGCAAGATGGAGGAGAACAGTTCTGTCAGTGAGCATATACTCAAAATGTCTGGGTATAATAATCACTTGATTCAGATGGGAGTTAATCTTCCAGATGATTGCGTCATTGACAGAATTCTCCAATCACTGCCACCAAGCTACAAGAGCTTCGTGATGAACTATAATATGCAAGGGATGAACAAGACTATTCCCGAGCTCTTCGCGATGCTGAAAGCTGCGGAGGTAGAAATCAAGAAGGAGCATCAAGTGTTGATGGTTAACAAAACCACTAGTTTCAAGAAAAAGGGCAAAGGGAAGAAGAAGGGGAACTTCAAGAAGAACAGCAAGCAAGTTGCTGCTCAGGAGAAGAAACTCAAGTCTGGACCTAAGCCTGAAACTGAGTGCTTCTACTGCAAACAGACTGGTCACTGGAAGCGGAACTGCCCCAAGTATTTGGCGGATAAGAAGGATGGCAAGGTGAACAAAGGTATATGTGATATACATGTTATTGATGTGTACCTTACTAGAGCTCGCAGTAGCACCTGGGTATTTGATACTGGTTCTGTTGCTAATATTTGCAACTCGAAACAGGGACTACGGAATAAGTGGACGCTAGCAAAGGACGAGGTGACGATGCGCGTGGGAAACGGTTCCAAAGTCGATGTGATCGCGGTCGGCACGCTACCTCTACATCTACCTTCGGGATTAATATTAGACCTAAATAATTGTTATTTGGTGCCAACGTTGAGCATGAACATTATATCTGGATCTTGTTTAATGCGAGACGGTTATTCATTTAAATCAGAGAATAATGGTTGTTCTATTTATATGAGTAATATCTTTTATGGTCATTCACCTTTGAAGAGTGGTCTATTCTTGTTGAATCTCGATAGTAGTGATACACATATTCATAATGTAGAAGCCAAAAGATGCAGAGTTGATAATGATAGTGCAACTTATTTGTGGCACTGCCGTTTAGGTCATATCGGTGTAAAGCGCATGAAGAAACTCCATACTGATGGGCTTTTGGAACCACTTGATTATGAATCACTTGGTACTTGCGAACCGTGCCTCATAGGCAAGATGACTAAAACACCGTTCTCCGGTACTATGGAGAGAGCAACAGATTTATTGGAAATCATACATACCGATGTATGTGGTCCGATGAATATTGAGGCTCGTGGCGGATATCGTTATTTTCTCACCTTCACAGATGATTTAAGCAGATATGGGTATATCTACTTAATGAAACATAAGTCTGAAACATTTGAAAAGTTCAAGGAATTTCAGAGTGAAGTTGAAAATCATCGTAACAAGAAAATAAAGTTTCTACGATCTGATCGTGGAGGAGAATATTTGAGTTACGAGTTTGGTGTACATTTGAAAAACTGTGGAATAGTTTCGCAACTCACGCCACCCGGAACACCACAGCGTAATGGTGTGTCCGAACGTCGTAATCGTACTTTACTAGATATGGTGCGATCTATGATGTCTCTTACTGATTTACCGCTATCGTTTTGGGGTTATGCTTTAGAGACGGCCGCATTCACGTTAAATAGGGCACCATCAAAATCCGTTGAGACGACGCCTTATGAACTATGGCTTGGCAAGAAACCAAAGTTGTCGTTTCTTAAAGTTTGGGGCTGCGATGCTTATGTGAAAAAGCTTCAACCTGATAAGCTCGAACCCAAAGCGAAGAAATGTCTCTTCATAGGATACCCAAAGGAAACTGTTGGGTATACCTTCTATCACAGATCCGAAGGCAAGACATTCGTTGCTAAGAATGGATCATTTCTAGAGAAGGAGTTTCTCTCGAAAGAAGTGAGTGGGAGGAAATTGAACTTGACGAGGTAACTGTACCTGCTCCCTTATTGGAAAATAGTACATCACAGAAAACCGTTTCTGCGACACCTATACCAATTAGTGAGGAAGCTAATGATGATGATCATGAAACTTCAGGACAAGATACTACTGAACCACGTAGATCAACCAGAGTGAGATCCGCACCAGAGTGGTACGGTAATCCAGTTCTGGAAGTCATGCTACTAGATCATGATGAACCTACGAACTATGAAGAAGCGATGGTGAGCCCAGATTCCGCAAAGTGGCTTGAGGCCATGAAATCTGAGATGGGATCCATGTATGAGAACAAAGTATGGACTTTGGTTGACTTGCCCGATGATCGGCAAGCAATTGAAAATAAATGGATCTTCAAGAAAAAGACTGACGCTGACGGTAATGTTACTGTCTATAAAGCTCGACTTGTCGCAAAAGGTTTTCGACAAGTTCAAGGGGTTGACTACGATGAGACCTTCTCACCCGTAGCGATGTTTAAATCCGTCAGAATCATGTTAGCAATTGCCGCATTTTATGATTATGAAATATGGCAGATGGATGTCAAAACTGCATTCCTGAATGGATTTCTGGAAGAGGAGTTGTATATGATGCAACCAGAAGGTTTTGTCGATCCAAAGGGAGCTAACAAAGTATGCAAACTCCGGCGATCCATTTATGGACTGGTGCAAGCATCTCGGAGTTGGAATAAACGCTTTGATAGTGTGATCAAAGCATTTGGCTTTATACAGACTTTTGGAGAAGCCTGTATTTACAAGAAAGTGAGTGGGAGCTCTGTAGCATTTCTGATATTATATGTGGATGACATATTGCTGATTAGAAATGATATAGAATTTCTTGATAGCATAAGGGGATACTTGAATAAAAGTTTTTCGATGAAAGACCTCGGGGAAGCTGCTTACATATTAGGCATAAAGATCTATAGAGATAGATCAAGACGCTTAATTGGACTTTCACAAAGCACATACCTTGACAAGATTTTGAAGAAGTTCAAAATGGATCAAGCAAAGAAAGGGTTCTTGCCTGTGTTACAAGGTGTGAAGTTGAGTCAGACTCAATGCCCGACCACTGCAGAAGATAGAGAGAAAATGAAAGATGTTCCCTATGCTTCAGCCATAGGCTCTATCATGTATGCAATGCTGTGTACCAGACCTGATGTATGCCTTGCTATAAGTTTAGCAGGGAGGTACCAAAGTAATCCAGGAGTGGATCACTGGACAGCGGTCAAGAACATCCTGAAATACCTGAAAAGGACTAGGGATATGTTTCTCGTATATGGAGGTGACAAAGAGCTCACCGTAAGAGGTTACGTTGATGCAAGCTTTGACACTGATCCGGACGATTCTAAATCACAAACCGGATACGTGTTTACTTTAAACGGTGGAGCTGTCAGTTGGTGCAGTTCTAAACAAAGCGTCGTAGCAGGATCTACATGTGAAGCGGAGTACATAGGTGCTTCGGAAGCAGCGAACGAAGGAGTCTGGATGAAGGAGTTCATATCCGATCTAGGTGTCATACCTAGTGCGTCGGGTCCAATGAAAATCTTTTGTGACAATACTGGTGCAATTGCTTTGGCAAAGGAATCCAGATTTCACAAAAGGGCCAAACACATCAAGAGACGCTTCAACTCCATCCGGGATTTATTCCAGGTGGGAGACATAGAGATTTGCAAGATACATACGGATCTGAATGTTGCAGACCCGTTGACTAAGCCTCTTCCACGAGCAAAACATGATCAGCACCAAGGCTCCATGGGTGTTAGAATCATCACTGTGTAATCTAGATTATTGACTCTAGTGCAAGTGGGAGACTGAAGGAAATATGCCCTAGAGGCAATAATAAAGTTATTATTTATTTCCTTATATCATGATAAATGTTTATTATTCATGCTAGAATTGTATTAACCGGAAACATAATACATGTGTGAATACATAGACCAACAGAGTGTCACTAGTATGCCTCTACTTGACTAGCTCGTTAATCAAAGATGGTTATGTTTCCAAACCATGAACAAAGAGTTGTTATTTGATTAACGAGGTCACATCATTAGTTGAATGATCTGATTGACATGACCCATTCCATTAGCTTAGCACCCGATCGTTTAGTATGTTGCTATTGCTTTCTTCATGACTTATGCATGTTCCTATAACTATGAGATTATGCAACTCCCGTTTACCGGAGGAACACTTTGGGTACTACCAAACGTCACAACGTAACTGGGTGATTATAAAGGAGTACTACAGGTGTCTCCAATGGTAGATGTTGGGTTGGCGTATTTCGAGATTAGGGTTTGTCACTCCGATTGTCGGAGAGGTATCTCTGGGCCCTCTCGGTAATACACATCACATAAGCCTTGCAAGCATAATAACTAAGACGTTAGTTATGAGATGATGTATTACGGAACGAGTAAAGAGACTTGCCAGTAACGAGATTGAACTAGGTATTGGATACCGACGATCGAATCTCGGACAAGTAACATACCGATGACAAAGGGAACAACGTATGTTGTTATGCGGTCTGACCGATAAAGATCTTCGTAGAATATGTAGGAGCCAATATGGGCATCCAGGTCCCGCTATTGGTTATTGACCGGAGATGTGTCTCGGTCATGTCTACATTGTTCTCGAACCGTAGGGTCCGCACGCTTAACGTTACGATGACAGTTATTATGAGTTTATGCATTTTGATGTACCGAAGGTTGTTCGGAGTCCCGGATGTGATCACGGACATGACGAGGAGTCTCGAAATGGTCGAGACATAAAGATTGATATATTGGAAGGCTATGTTTGGACATCGGAAGTGTTCCGGGTGAAATCGGGATTTTACCAGAATACCGGGAGGGTTACCGGAACCCCCCGGAAGGCAAATGGGCCTATTGGGCCTTAGTGGAAAAGTGAAAGGGGCTGCCCAATAAGGGCTGCACGCTTCCCCCCCTTCCCTAGTCCTATTAGGACTAGGAGAAGGTGGCCGGCCACCCCTTCTCTCTTTCCCCCTTGAGGATTCCTATTAGGAATAGGATTGGGGGGGAGTCCTACTCCCGGTAGGAGTAGGACTCCTCCTGCGCCCCTCTCCCTGGCTGGCCGAACCCCTCCCCCTGCTCCTTTATATACGGGGGCAGGGGGCACCCCATAGACACACAAGTTGATCATTGTTGATCGTTCCTTAGCCGTGTGCGGTGCCCCCTGCCACCAAATTCCACCTCGGTCATATCGTTGTAGAGCTTAGGCGAAGCCCTGCGTCGGTAGTACATCAAGATCGTCACCACGCCGTCGTGCTGACGAAACTCTTCCTCGACGCTTTGCTGGATCGGAGCCCGAGGATCGTCATCGAGCTGAACGTGTGCTAAGAACTCGGAGGTGCCGGAGTAACGGTGCTTGGATCGGTCGGATCGGGAAGAAGACGTACGACTACTTCCTCTACGTTGTGTCAACGCTTCCGTTGCGATCTACAAGGGTACATAGATCAGACTCTCCCCCTCGTTGCTATGCATCACCATGATCTTGCGTGTGCGTAGGAAAATTTTCGAAATTACTACGTTCCCCAACATAAAAGTTTGTTCACTCCGCAGGAGGAGGGCTGGCATTCTCGACGAACTCATCCAGGTCGACGCCGTCAGCTATCCGAGTGGCTGCAGCAATGAAAGTCTCCATAAAAGTCCGGAAGTCATGTTTCTGGGTGTTGGCGACCTTGATTGCTGCCAGTTTGTCTTGTCGCACCTCCTTGCAGTGGACACGAACCAAAGACAGAGCCACATCAGCGCCACACCGAGCAGCAGACTTCTTCCACTCCTGCACTCGGTCAGGGATTTCATTTAGTCGAGTTATCAGGGACTCAAGATCATTTTGGAGCACAGCCTCTGGCCAAAGTGCCGGGTCGATCCGCGACATGGCGACCTTCAGTCGAGCCAAGTAGTCCACGACACCGTCAATGCGGGATTCCAGTCGGAGCAGATTCATGGCAGTTTCATCTTTCACAGGAGAATTGATTGGATCTAAACCAGGTTCGATCCGCCTAGTCTCCTCCTCGAAGTTCTGGCAAAACTCTGCATCACGATCCAAGGATAAGTCAATTTACATACGCCGAGTCGACACAAAAAAATCAGTCGGAACAAAATGTGCACCTTCAAGCTTGATGAACAACTTCTTGGCAAGACTCCTCAGGTAGCTCTCCAGATCGTCCCTCCTGTGAGCAATGCTTTCCATCTTCTCGCCCAGGATGAGATTCTCCTTCTTCCAGCGTGAGCACTCCTTGTTGGCGTCATTCAGAGCAGACTTCAGCCTGGTATTCTCTTCTTCCAACTGGCCGACCGAAGCCAGTTTCTGGGCAGCTAGAGCGGTTTTGTCGTCAGCCTCCTTTCGAGCAGCATCCAAATCCTGGTCCTTCTTCGCCAGAGCTTCTCTCAGTTTTTCTATAAAGAAATGATGCCTGATTCAGAAAGAGCAGAAGAGAACTCAAGCTTAAGACAGACCAGTCGACAAATGCGTCTTACCAGTGGCGTCGTCCTTGACCCTTTGCAGCTCTGTCTTGGCCAGCTCCAAGTCAAGGTTCAGTTGGATCTGCTATTTCTCCAAGTCAGCAAAGCGAGCTCCAAGATCACAAGATTTCTGAAATCAAAGGGGAGAAGTTATTTTTACAGCAAAAAAAAGTTACTAAGGCTACGGTCGACTGCCCGCAGTCCACCATAGCCTCGGGGACTACACCCAGCGGGTGCACTTTGCGTGCCCCCGCCAGTTCTGATCCCACTCGACCGGCCCACCGGAGTCGAGTGCAGGGAGTAAAAAAAATATGACAGAAAGAGCTCAGACCACAGTCGACTGCCAGCAGTCGACCGCGGTCTCGGGGACTACACCCAGTGGGTGCACTTGGCGTGCCCCCACCGGTTCCGACCCCACTCGACCAGACCGAGTGGAAGAGACAAACTATCAATTCGGTTTACACTCGACAAGATACAAAGACTACAGTCGACTGCCCGCAGTCCACCGCAGTCTCGGGGACTACACCCAGTGGGTGCACTCAGCGTGCCCCCACTAATTCAAAGTTCAAGCAACGCACCCAGTGGGTGTACTAACGCAAAGATTTTCAGAAAGGACTCTTCAGATATCATATCCTAACAGAACAAGCGGCGACCAACTAACCTGAACGTTGCTTTGGAGAGCCGAGCTGGCGTCATAGGCGGCCTGACTAGCGTCTCGCACCATCTTCATCTTCTCCATCATGACACCCACCTGGCGTATAGCTTCCCTGGCAGCATTCACTTCGTCTTCTGGGACATGATGGGTCGCAAAAACCGAAGGTGGGTCGACAGGGGCCTGAGCAGTCGACAAAGAAGGCAAGGCACTCGATAGTGGCACGGCGAAGGTAACAGAACCCCGATTGGCGTCACCAGCGTCCTGAACGACTGGTTCCGCCCTCGGCGTCGACCGTAGCGCCTCGCTTGTAGGGGCTTGCCTACTCTTCCTCGTCAAAGACCTCTTGGGCTCTTCATCATCGTCAGGGAGGTCAATAACGTTGGGAGCTGTGCAGGGTACAATTGCCAAAGTCACGTCACCCAACGATGCACATTGCAATTGGATCGACTAAACAAAGACAGTACGGCAGAAATCATACCCAGATTAGAACTGACCGCATCCTCCATCACCTCGTCCTCGTCCCTGTAAGCTGAGGTCCCGGAAGTGGCAGCACTGACAATCCCAAAGTCTGTCCAGTTAAAACAAGAAAAACAAACAGCGTGAAGCGTCGAGTGAATACGAAAGAAGACACTCACGCGGAAGCAACGGGGATGTCAATCTTAATCTTCGGCAACGCCTTCCGAGTCTCCAGCTCTGCAACTTTGGGGTGCATTGGCACTTTCTCAGTCGGGGTTGGTGAAGAGACCCGAGGACACTTCGAAGACTGACCAGCCTGAGCAGTTACCTTTTCACGGGCACTCGGTCATTCTTGGTCGAGCTTGGATCGCCTCTCCCGGCGAGGAGGTGACTCGACTTCTTCTCCATCACTTGAGTCGTCGCTTCCTCCACCCCCTTCACCGTCGGAAGTCCACTAGCCACTGTCGCCGCCGCTCGCCTCGCCTTCCAGAGCTTGCTTTTGCTCTCCGTTGGGCATTGAATACATTTCAATAATGGCCTGAAAGAAGGCAGGGAGAACAAAGTCAGTCGACGCAGTGTATGCAGGAGCGAATTCAAATTACAAAGCAAAAACTCAGAATCAGACCTTCTCTGGTGCATGAGACTGGTCGAATGGAGGGACTCTCCTGGCTCCCCTGGGGTTGTCCTTATTCCCGGTAATGCCCGACAGCCACTTCTCCAGGGTGTCGTCGTCGACCTCCTCCAGGTGGATCCGAGTGGACTCTTCAAGACCCGAATACATCCACATCGGATGGTCTCGGGCTTGAAGAGGCTGGACGCGCCGCTGAAGGAAGACCTCCAAGAGATCCATACCGGTGACCCCGTCACGGATAAGCTGGACTACTCGATCGACTAGCACCCTCACCTGCGCCTTCTCCTCCGGGAGCACCTTCAAAGGGGAGGGTTTCCTCACTCGGTCCATGGTAAAGGGAGGGAGGCCAGTCGACTGCCCTGGCGTCGACTGGTCCTTACAGTAAAACCAGGTCGACTGCCATCCGCGGACTGAGTCGGGAAGAATCATGGCCGGAAAAGAAATTTTCCCCCTCATCTAGATACCAAGACCCCCACACATATGAATCACTTGCGTCCTCTCGTCACTCGGGTTAGCCTTTTTCACCGTCTGGGAGCGACAAGTGAAAATGTGCTTGAAAAGACCCTAGTGAGGCCGGCAACCCAGGAAGTTCTCACACAAAGAAATGAAAGCGGCGAGATAAACGATTGTGTTGGGAGTAAAGTGGTGGAGTTGTGCCCCAAAGAAGTTCAGAAACCCTCGAAAGAAAGGGTGAGGAGGCAAGGAAAATCCACGATCGACGTGGGTGGCAAGAAGAACACGCTCACCCTCCCGAGGTTGCGGCTCAGATTCCTTCCCCGGAAGCCGCGCCGAGTCATAGGGGATCAGCCCCCCTTCGGCCAGGTCATCGAGGTCTTCTTGGGTGATCCTCGAGTGGATCCAGTCGCCCTGGATCTAGCACTTCGGCAGGCCGGTTCGCGAGGAAGATCCGCCCCGGCTGGTCGCCTTCCCCTTCGACCTCACCGTCGCCTTCTTTGCCCGCTCCAGAGCCGCCGTCCTCTCCTTCCCCATTGTCGCCGGCGAGACGCGTACGGAGCGGTGGTGCTGGGGCGAGAGCGAGCGCAGCGGAGGGGCGTGGAGAGGAGAAGAGGTAATGGGAACGCACTGTTCGAGAGACTCCGGTCCAACGCCTTATATGAGGCCGCTTCCGAGTGGCTGACGGGTAGGCCCAGGCGGCTCTGTCAAATCCCGTAACAATCGTGCGCGCGATACGTGGCGAAAAAGGTGGCGCGGGGATCGAGGCGGCTTCGCTCTATCCCATCCGATTACTGCGGCCTCCCCCGTCCTGCGCGCTTCCCAAAATTCGGATCCCACAAAATCCACGGACAGCAAAACAACTTGTCAAACCAAAGATCTCCTCCGCACCGTCACTCGGAGCCTTTCAGTAAAGAAACTCACTCGACGAAGAATTAAGAATGGATCAAGGCGACTGGAAAGGAAGCCGCTGTCAACACTTGGGTTCATTGACCCGAAACAAGGTATGCTCGCGGCATGAAAAACGAGTCGGAAAAATGCTCAAACCCTGTCCCACTCAAACCTCGATCCATTCGGGGGCTAATGATGAAGCTGTGTACCTAGGGTAGGGTCATGGACCTGTCCAAACTGACCTACCCAAGGACGTCTCCAGAAGAAATCATCTTTCAATCGACTTGAAGGCGTCTCACTCGACAGACTTGAAGATACACGACCAAGAAGCAATCACTCGACCAAGACCAAGCCACTCGACAGTCAGGTGGCCTAAAGGCACTCCGCATGCTAATGGTCGGTTATTAAGTAGCTTTTATGGTCATCATAGCACTTTATTACTAGCATTACCAGTAACGCCCTGCCTTAATGTACATTGAACCCTTTGTATCGTGGGCCGGCTGGGCTCTTGGCGCACTCTATATAAGCCACCCCCTCCTCTGAAACAAGGGTTCGCACGCCTGTAACTCACACACGCATAATCCAGTCGACCGCCTCCGGGCTCTGAGATGTAGGGCTATTACTTCCTCCGAGAAGGGCCTGAACTCGTAAATCTTGCGTTCCTACAACTCCTCTATAGCTAAGGTCTTGCCTCTCCATACTCACCCCCTACATCACTGTCAGACTTAGAACCACGACACCACCTAAGCCTTTTTCCCTCGGGTTTCCGGAGCCCGAGGGTCATCTTTATTTTAAACCCCCGGGCCAGTGCTCCTCCGAGTGTTGGTCCAACCTGTCAGTAGCCGGTGGCCACCAGGGGCAACTCTGGGTTGGCCTACCGAAATCTTGGACAATCCGGTGTGCCCTGAGAATGAGATATGTGCAGCTCCTATCGGGATTTGTCGGCACATTCGGGCGGCTTTGCTGGTCTTTTTTTTACCATTGTCGAAATGCCTTGTAACCGGGATTCCGAGTCTGATCGGGTCTTCCTGGGACAAGGAATATCCTTCGTTGACCGTGAGAGCTTGTGATGGGCTAAGTTGGGACACCCCTGCAGGGTTTGAACTTTCGAAAGTCGTGCCCGCGGTTATGGGCAGATGGGAATTTGTTAATGCCCGGTTGTAGAAAACTTGATACTTAACTTAATTAAAATGCATCAACCGCGTGTGTAGCCGTGTTGGTCTCTTTCCGGCGGAGTCCGGGAAGTGAACATGGTTCTTGTGTTATGCTTGAACGTAAGTAGCTTCAGGATCACTTCTTGATCACTTCTAGCTTCATGACCATTGCGTTGCTCTGCTTCTCGCTCTTATTTGTGTATGTTAGCCACCATATATTCTCAGTGCTTGTAGCCGCTCCACCTCACTACCTTTCCCTACCCATAAGCTTAAATAGTCTTGATCTCGCGGGTGTGAGATTGTTGAGTCCTCGTGGCTCATAGATACTTCCAAACAGTTGCAGGTGCCGATGATACCAGTGCAGATGACGCAAATGAGCTCAAGTGGGAGCTCAATGAAGATCTTGTTCGTTGTTTTGTGTCTTTTCTGGTTGATTAGTAGTGGAGCCCAGTTGGGACGATCGGGGACCTAGCATTAGGGATTGTCTTATTTTATTTTGGTTCCGTAGTCGGACCTTGATTGTATTCTTGATGATGTATGTTAACTTGTATTTGTGTGAAGTGGCGATTGTAAGCCAACTCTTTATCCCTTTCTTATTCAGTACATGGGATTGTGTGAAGATTACCCCTTTTGCGACAAACCTACCATGCGGCTATGCCTCTAAGTCGTGCCCCGACACGTGGGAGATATAGCCACATCGTGGGTGTTACACGCCGCCAAGCCCTAAAACCTCTCGGGAGGGCTGATCTGGAGTCTGTTTGGGGCTCCGGAGAGGGGAATCCGTTGCCATCGTCATCATCAACCATCCTCCATCACCAATTTCATGATGCTCACCGTCATGCGTGAGTAATTCCATCGTAGGCTTGCTGGACGGTGATGGGTTGGGTGAGATTTATCATGTAATCGAGTTAGTTTTCTTAGGGTTTGATCCCTAGTATCCACTATGTTCTGAGATTGATGTTGCTATGACTTTGCTATGCTTAATGCTTGTCACTAGGGCCCGAGTGCCATGATTTCAGATCTGAACATATTATGTTTTCATCAATATATGAGTGTTCTTGATCCTATCTTGCAAGTCTATAGTCACCTACTATGTGTTATGATTCGGCAACCCCGAAGTGACAATAATCGGGACCACTCCCGGTGATGACTGTAGTTTGAGGAGTTCATGTATTCATTATGTGTTAATGCTTTGGTCTGGTACTCTATTAAAAGGAGGCCTTAATATCCCTTAGTTTCCATTAGGACCCCGCTACCACGGGAGGGGAGGACAAAAGATGTCATGCAAGTTCTTTTCCATAAGCACGTACGACTATATTCGGAATACATGCCTACATTACATTGATGAATTGGAGCTAGTTCTGTGTCACCCTAGGTTATGACTGTTACATGATGAACCACATCCGGCATAATTCTCTATCACCTATCCATTGCCTACGAGCTTTCCATTTATTGTTCTTCGCTTATTTACTTTTCCGTTGCTATTGTTACAATCACTACAAAATACCAAAAACATTACTTTTGTTATCATTACCTTTTGCTACCGATACCACTACTATCATATTACTTTGCTACTAAATACTTTGCTGCAGATATTAAGTTTCCAGGTGTGGTTGAGTTGACAACTCAGCTGCTAATACTTGAGATATTTTTTGGCTCCCCTTGTGTCGAATCAATAAATTTGGGTTGAATACTCTACCCTCGAAAACTGTTGCGATCCCCTATACTTGTGGGTTATCACACAATGGTGGTGGTTGTGTTATACTTAGTGCGCTTCAGTAAAGGTACAATGCATTGTGTTACAAAGTTTTCTACTGCACAAGAAACCACACGTAGAATCCCTACGGTTAGGTGGTGCTTAGTTAAAATGGTTAGATCATTCTTGTTAAAGAAATTGGGGTCAATTTAATGTGCTAGTATGATTTTCTTTCGATATGTCCCCTCTTGGGATTGGGTTTCACTATATGCCATCTAATAGGTCCAAAACTACTGATGATCCTTGACATCGGTGGTCACGTGGAGGTAACTTGTAACGGTCTCAAGATGGACGGTGTAAATGATAAGCAACTAAACTAATTTTGTTGTGGATTATATACTTAGTGAATCTTGGCAGGAATGTCCAAATTGTATGAAGTACCGGACGGGGGAGAACTATATAAAGATATTGGTGCCAAGAAAGAATAAAATAGGAAAGGCATCTTATAGAGGGTCTCAGGGACACCACTATGTAGGCCAAATAGCGATACCAAAAGAAATATGTAGCTTTTGCACTAGTTCCCTATGGTGTGGAGGTAGTGCCAAATTTCAAAAAGTGGGAACCAGAGCAGCTAGTTGCTCCGATGCCAAACTCCTTTAGCTGGATAAACAATGGGGGTGTAAAGCAGTCCATTGTGAAGGAGAAGAGCAGCTAGGTGAAAAAGAAAGTTCATTTGTGTCAGTGCAGGGTCCACTTGCTACAGAATTTGGCAATGGCAACACTGCAGAACTTTGCCAAATTTGACATCAGTGCTTCTTGATTGCTATATTGCTAATTTGGCTTGGCGTACGCAGTGGCTGCTCTTAGAGGTTAGAATTGACCAACAAACTTCTGAAGCACGGGTTGCTATGACATGTCGGGAAGAGATCATTCTTATGATGATCTGGACCTGGATCCATCAAATCGATTGATGACATCAGAAAGATTATAGATCCGTTGCCATCGAGCTACCATTCCTACTCCAAGGCCTCTATCTTGTCCCATTCGCCAACGCTTCTACATACAAATTACAACAATAATCAACGGCGAACAAACAAATAGACGTCATTGCCCTGAACAACAGGGGAGCATCATTGGCTTCTCGATGCAAGATCACTTTTATAGTACATACCTGTAGTTACACCCCGAAGCGGCCATCGTTATAGTGTTGGATTGTTTTGCATTCTCTAACCGACTGTTTTTCATTCTCCAACCTAGATGGTTTGATTTGGAAGAATATATATGATCCATAGGATTACCTTAATACATGATTTGCTTAACTATATTGCACGACAGAAAGAAAATGAAGTGATCCATCCATCCAAGTTCATATATTAGAGCTTGTGATTATACGTACACACGAGCGTTGTTCGACACCAGTATTATGATATTTCCAGATTTATCTAAGGTCCTTTGCATTTTGAGTCTTTACTTTTCGTTGCTTACTTTCCAGTGGATTGTCAGCATGCAATGTGTTTCGGATGGCGTTCTATCACGCAGACCCACGGTGGCATCTCATTTCATTAGGTGATTGCCAGCAGTCTACGTCGACGATAGAGAGAGGGGAAAGCTGTCGAGGTTGTATCAACAGTGTGACCCTCGAGCTCTTCATCGACCGAAAGGTACAGAAACGGTGGGGTCTAATTTTCACGCAGTCCAGCAACAATGTATAGCTAGGATCCGAGAATCAAAGACCAAATGCACATTAGTTGACATTTGAAGAAAGAGTGCCAACGCATGCCCGAGGAAGATTGGAGAATCTGCATCAACTAGCATTTGAACCGCTACACGAATCTCCAACAAATGGACTGCCAGGATAGATCGGAACCCTAACATACATGCGGAACCGCTGTATACGGTGAGCGTGACTACATTTTACTCACACCTCCCACGCTCATCTCTACAATCTGCGATGTGCATCACTCTAGGCCTCACTATTTAACTGATTGTCTTCGTGCATCGATCGTCTTGCCTTGGTCTATCAATCAGCTCAAGGTAGGAGCTTCATAATAGTATAGTCAACTACACATTAAAGGAAGTCAATGCAAGGCCAGGAGGTTGTTGCAACTTGCAATAGCCAAACTGAACGTAGGCACTTCAAACACATCCGCCAACGTGAGGCAAAAGAGACGATTGAATTGTTGCGGTAAAAAAAAGTGCGTCAAAAAAAAAAGAAACGATTGAATTGAAGCAGCGGCTTCGTAAGTAAATCGCGGGAGCAACTAGTTAACGAGCGCTTCTTTGGGAGCCTCGCAACGATTAGCGCCACTTGGTGCGCTCTCAGCCATTCGCCACGTGTCGCGCTCTGGACGCTTCCTTTGGATTTTGTTTTTTTATTTTTCCGCACGCGTTTTCGGCTTTTTAAATGGTTTTTTTCCGGATTTTTTCGACGTTTTGGTTTTCCCCGGTCTTTCTTAGCTTTTCGATCAAAAAAATTTCGATTTTTTTTTGTGAAAAAACGCGTTTTCTTTTTTTTTCTTTTCGTGAAAGTCACGGTTTTTCTTTCGCGAGAGGCATGGTTGTGCTTTAGCGAGAGTCACGGCCGTGCCTCTCGGAAACAAAAAAAAGCGCTTTTTATTTTTTTCTTTTGTGAGAGTCACGGTTTTGTTTTCGCGAGAGGCACGGTTGTGCTTTCGCGAGAGTCACGGCCGTGCCTCTCGGAAAGGGAAAAACAAAACGTGTTTTCTGTTTTTTTTCGTTCGTGAGAGTCACGGTTTTGCTTCCGCGAGAGGCACGGTTGTGCTTACGCGAAAGTCACGACCGTGCCTCTCGGAAAGGGAAAAAATACATGTTTTTTATTTTTTTCTTTCGCGAGAGTCACGGTTTTGTTTTCGCGAGAGGCACGGTTGTGCTTTCGCGAGAGTCACGGCCGTGCCTCTCGGAAAACGGAGAAAAACGCGTTTTCTGTTTTTTTTCCTTACACGAGAGTCACGGTTTTGCTTCCACGAGAGGTACGGTGGTGATTTTGCGAGAGGCACGGGCATGCCTCTTTCGGAAAAGGAAAAAACCGTGCTCCCGGTTCGTTTTTTCGCCCGGTTTTTTTCTTCCGGTTTTTTTCGTAAAAAAAGTTCGCCAAAACCTATCAACATGAGATCTAGTTTTGAAGATCTCGACGTGAGAAATCCAACGATGAAAACGGTTCAAGATTTGGACGCGCGGTTTAAGAGATAAAACATTTTGAATAAACGAATCTACGAAAAAAGGGAAAACTTCCAAGTTGCGACAAGTGGCGTGCTGCATGTGCACCACTTGTCGCGACCTAGGAAAGTGGAGTGTTTTTTTTACAGGAAGGCCTTCATGGCTAGCTCTATTTCCTCAAATAAAAGTTACATCATCAACTAAAAAGGTAGATATAAAGTGGAGTGTTTTTTGCAACGAGTACTCCTTAATTAGTATTAAGTGATTTTGGTAAATCGCCACCCCGACAAGGACCAGATCTGCTTTTTTTGGAAGACCAATCTGCTGTATGTCACTGTGTCCCAGCTTCCAAGCCCATCCGTCTCCCTATCTTGACCAGGCCCACAAAAGTACGGGCCAGCCCCTCGCCCGGACACGTCAAGTTCGGCCCGCTCCGTGTACCCATCGCGCTCCCGCACGAGACGGACTGACGGAGACGGACACGGACCGGGTAACGCTCCCAGATCGCCGCCGCCTAGCCCTAAAAAAAAAAGGACCGCCGCCGCGTAGCCTTTCGCCGCCGGGTTCGACGAGGGAGCCGGGGCACGCAAGCCGGCCTATACCCTATAGAGAGACTGGTCCGGGGATGTTCGGGGATGCGGGCCAGCAGCGCGGCAACGTCGTGGGTGGTGGGGCGGACGCGCATCTCCTCTACGACGACCCGCTGTCATCCCGGCGCTCCTCGGCTCCCGCTTCGACGGCGATTAGGTCGACGCTCAAGCGCCTCCTCGCCCTCATCACGCAGGGCTTCTACGTCGCCCACCTCTCCCGGCAGGTCCCGCTAGCGTCCCATTCCTCGCATCGTCTTATCTCATATCGCGAATTCCGGCGACTGAATTGCGTGTGTGCTTGCGGCGCAGGCGGTCAAGAACGTGCCGGCATAGTCGCTCGAGGTGAAGAAGCACGTTTACCTCTACCTGCTCCGTTACGCCGCGAAGTAAGCTCACCCCCCTTCCCTGCTTGTGATAAGTGAAGCCAAATCCTAACTAGATTCGTCTGCAATTTTCCCCTGTGATTAGTCAACCTAAATCCTAAGTAGATTCGTTTGCATTTTTTCCTGCATGTGGTTAGTCGAGGCAGATCGGAGCCAAGTGGGAAATTAAAAAACAATTTCTTTATCAAAACCAAGTTCTTTGATGCTTGGACCAGGAAATTGCTGCCATTGCAATTTTGATATGTTAAAATATTAGAAGTGACCGTGCGCCTTGCCGCGCCGCTTAGTTGTGGGGCCTTCTGTAGGATAAAGCTATGAATCTACTGCTTCATCCATTCCTGCATCTCTGAACTGAATGTCTTCTGTAGTTTCAGGATTGACTTACTCAGAAAATTGCCTTTTAAATTCATAGCTTTATCAAAGGAACTCATAAATTTACCATTTTCTTCATGCATCTCTTTCAATTGAAGTTGCGTTCGGAAAATTTTGATCTCTAAATGCCATCCTTGTGGCTGCATTTTTTGTCCAGTGTCTTGGGCTCTTCACAGGATGAACCATACGCAAGAAGACCTCTGGTTGGTCAACCAACATGATATCATTAACAATATTCCTTCCATAAGAAGGATGGATGTTTTGCCAGTCGATTACATCTTCAATTTGAGGTATGGAAGGGTAATTTACATCTTGTTTCTCCTCGGTATTGACAATAGCTTGTTCATAGAGGAATTGATGCGTGTCTAGAAAGAGTGCACGGCGCTGCAAACGGGCGACACGACCAAAGACACGTGCACACCCGAGACAGACACAAGCTCTCTCATTGGACAAGGGCCCGCCCAGTGAGTCGAGCAACCTGGTCAAAATCGATCACCAAATCGAAATTAGTGACCTCAATCGATTGTGAGCCTTTCCACCTCTAGGGAGCTTAGTGATTTAAAGGATAATCTTCTGATGTCGTGGACACTTGCGTTTGACACTTGTGCACAATCTTGATTCTAGATGTGAATAATCCTATTGAACAGACATGATGCATTTTTATTCAGGCAAGCTATTTTGTTTGGGGAAGTCTGAAATCTGTATAATGCTTCTCTAGAAAAACTCCCGTCTGCGTTCATCTTAAGCTTGATCATCTTCTGATTCCGAAGATGAAGAAGAACATAGCATAGGATCTTCTTCAATGCTGTTAAGAAGAGAGTGGATGCTCTTCTTCCTCTTCTTCTTGGCTACTGCAGATCTCTTTGTTTTTCTTCCTTGTGTTTGTGATGTTGAAAGTCTCCTGTTGAGCTTGGGCTTCATTACCTTCATTACCTAAATGTTCACCGACATTGTCATCAGGAGTGATCTCAGTAATGAACTCATTGTCTTCATCCTCCAGAACATCACTGATGACCTTCTCTATGGGGTCTCTGTTCTTATTTTCTCTCTTATGCTGCAGCCTTGCGTTGAATTTGACGAAGACAATATCCCTCAACCTATCACTGAGTAGTCTGTTACATTGTTTTGCATGAACCTACATAGTGAAGGAAAATTGAGTGTAGGTGAAAATAAATCAAGGAACACATCACATGTGAGAACAGAAATCAACTATTTTGTAGACTTTTAGAGTTATAGTTTCCTTTCTTGCTTGTTTGAATGATGACCAGTTTCTCTCACAAGCTGAGGAGCTGCATGTCAATGTGAGGATCTTTCTTACCAAATTCTTCAGCTTGGGTGCGCTTGTGCTTTGATTCAACCACCATTTTGCTGCATCAAGTCATTCACAGATTATTAGTTATATACTTACGCATATACAAAATGAGAAACAGAGAAAGTTTGAAACTGGTTTAACACAAATAGCACTAACCTGGATCAATTTCTTTGTTTCTTCTCTGCCGTGTGGCAATGTCCGTTCCAAAAGAGTCAGCCTCTTCTTCATATATGTTGAGTTCGTCAATAATCTCCTCTTGCAACATTTCATCTTGAATCATCCTTGTAATACAATGGATGACGGCTGCCCTGAATGATCCATCATTCTCGATTGTATTCTTGTTTGGATAGTAATAGTAGGGATTGAGAAAGTACCCAGCCAAATCTAGTGGCATCTTGAGTTTGTTGTCCCACCTCTTGTCAATAGATGAGCATGATGATTATTATATCGGTGGATAAACAAATATCTAATTTAGTTTGGAACAATTTGGATTTAATTCAGTGATTGGGATCTTTTAACCTAATTTTACGATGGATTATAAGATTTTTGTTGGATTTAGTTAGGTGATTGTAATTTTGACGAGCTAGTAAAAGATGTTCGGTGGATTATGTGAATTTAGATATAGTAGGTGGGCATTTTGATTATTATATTGGTGGATAGAGATGAGGACCACACAAGTGACTCAAGGCGATGATGCCATTACTGAAAATTATTAGTAAACAAGGCAACAAAGGCGGAGGGAGACTGGAGGTAGTGGCAGCATGGACTTGATCCAACATCCCACGTGCCTGTGCACTCTCCGTTCCTCTCTAATCTGGCTTGGTGTCCTTGTCCTGTTTGCGGATTTGTGTCACGCACTTGATTAAGCACCCCACGTTCTCCTACTGTGTGCCCTTGACCTGGACGATAGGTAGCGCCGTGTTCTCGGGCACGTCCCGTGGGTAAAATCCAGGTATGCGCCCATTGTTTGAGCTCTTGCTCACCATTGGTGGTGCTTGAGCTTGCGGTTATTTTGTCATGCAGCAAGGGAACACGGGATGTGGGATCAAGACAGCACACATAGCAACCCGCTAGCAGGCAACGGATGCCCATTCAGATTTATAGGGAGTGGAGGTGGACACAAAGGTGGATGTTGAGCCCATAGCAGTCTCAATAGTGTGCTCATTAGTAAGAGCAAAATGGGCAAGAAGATCCTGGATATACTTCTCTTCAGAAATAAAGAAGCCATTAGAGGTAGAAGAAACCTCCATCTCAAGGAAGTAGCGACTTCTTTAGTAAACATGGAGTAATTTGGAATTTGTTAGGCGATTGTGATCTTCAACAAAATTCCTGGTGGATTACGAGATTTTTCAATGAATTAAGTTGATTTTGATCTTGAGGAGATAGTTAAAGATATTTGATGGATTATGTGATCTTGAAGAATTTGGATTTAAGTAGGTGGTTGTGATACTGAACCGAATTTCACGGTGAATTATGACATTTTAGTTGGATTTAGTTAGGTAATTGTGTCTTGAGATGATAATCAAAGTTTTTTTATGGATTATGAGATATTAGGTCTTGTAGATGAGCATGGTGATTGCTATATTGGTGAATAAATAGATATTTAATTTAGTTTGGAACAATTTGGAATTTGTTAGGCGATTGTGATCTTGAACAAAATTCCTGGTGGATTACGAGATTTTTCAATGAATTAAGTTGATTTGGATCTTGAGGAGATAGTCAAAGATATTTGATGGATTATGTGATCTTGAAGAATTTGGATTTAATTAGGTGGTTGTGATATTGAACCGAATTTCACGGTGAATTATGACATTTTAGTTGGATTTAGTTAGGTGATTGTGTCTTGAGATGATAATCAAAGTTTTTTGATGGATTATGAGATATTAGGTCTAGTAGATGAGCATGGTGATTGCTATATTGGTGAATAAATAGATATTTAATTTAGTTTGGAACAATTTGGATTTAGTTAGGTGATTGTGATCTTTTGAGCAATTTTTACGATGGATTATGAGGTTTTGGTTGGATTTAGTTAAGATGATTGGGATCTTGATGAGCTAGTAAAATATGTTCAACAAATTATGTAAATTTAGGTCTAGTAGGTGAGCATGTTGGTTATTATATTGGTGGATACATAAATTTTTATAAACTTGAAAAATTTGGATTTAGTTTGACGATTGTGATCTCGAACCAAATTGTATGGTGGATAATGAGATTTTTGATGGATTAGTTAATCGATTGTGATCTTGAGGAGATGGTCCAAGATGTTTCGTGTATTATTTAATCTTGAAGAATTTGGATTTAATTAGGTGATTGTGATATTGAGCCAAATTTCTTGGTGATTTATGACATTTTGGTTGGATTTAGTTAGGTGATTGTGTTTTGAGAAGATAGTCAAAGATGTTTGGTGGATTATGAGATTTTAGGTCTAATAGATGAGCATGGTGATGATTATATTGGTGGATAAACAGATATGTTATTTGATTGGAACAATTTGGATTTAGTTAGGTGATTGTGATCTTTTAACCTAATGTTACAGTGGATTATAAGGTTTTGGTTGGATTTAGTTAGGTGATTATGATTTTAGCGAGCTAGTAAAAGATGTTCGGTGGCTTATGTGAATTTTGGTTCTAGCATGTTGATCATTACATTGGTGGATAAATGGATCTTGAGTGAACATGAAGCAATTTGGATTAGTTAGGCGATTGTGATCTTGAACAAATTTCATGTTGGATTACGAGATTTTCAATAGATTTTGTTGGTTGTGATCTTGAGGAGATAGTCAAAGATGTTCAGTGGATTAATTAATTTTGAACAATTTGGATTTAGTTAGGTGATTGTGATATTGAACCAAATATCTTTGTCATTTATGAGATTTTAGTTGGATTTAGTTAGGTGGATTGCGTCTTGCGAAGATAATCAAAGATTTTTGGTGGATTAGGAGATTTTAGGTCTAACACATGAGCATGATGATTATTATATTGGAGGATAAACATATGTTTAATTTAGTTTGGAACAATTTGGATTTAATTCGGTGATTGTGATATTTTAACCTAATTTTATGATGGATTATAAGATTTTTGTTGGATTTAGTTAGGTGATTGTAATTTTGACGAGCTAGTAAAAGATGTTAGGTGGATTATGTGAATTTTGATATAGTAGGTGGGCATTTTGATTATTATATTGGTGAATGGAGATGAGGGCCACACAAGTGAGTCAAGGCGATGATGCCACTGCTGATAAACAAGGCAACAGAGGCGGAGAGAGATTGGAGGTACTGGCAGCAAATGGACTCGATCCTGCATCCCACGTGCTTGTGCAGTCTCCGTTCTCTGCTAATTCGGCTTGGAGTCCTTGTCCTGTTTGCAGATTTTGTGTCACGCACTTGATTAAGAACCCCACGTTTCTCCTACTGTGTGCCCTTGACCTTGACGATAGGTAGCGCCGTGGTCTCGGGCGCGTCCCGTGGGTAAAATTCAGGTGTGCGCCCATTGTCTGAGCTCTTGCTCGTCATTGGTGGTGCTTGAGCGTGCGGTTATGTTGTCACCCAACAAGGGAACACGGGATGTGGGATCAAGACAACACACATAGCAACCCGCTACCAGGCAATGGATGCCCATCCGGACTTACAGGGTGCAGAGGTGGACACAAAGGTGGATGTTGAGCTCCATAGCAGTCTCAATAGTGTGCTCATCAGTAAGGATAGCACGAGCAAGAAGATCCTGTATATATTTCTCTTAGGAAATAAAGAAGCCATTAGAGGTAAAAGAAATCTCCATCTCAAGGAAGTGGCGACTTCTTTAGTAAACATGGAGCAATTTGGAATTAGTTAGGGGATTGCGATCTTGAACAAAATTCGTGGTGGATTACGAGATTTTTCAATTAATTAAGTTGATTGTAATCTTGAGGAGATAGTCAAAGATATTTGATGGATTATGTGATCTTGAACAATTTGGATTTAATTAGGTGGTTGTGATACTGAACCGAATTTCATGGTGGATTAAGAGATTTTAGTTGGATTTAGTTAGGTGATTGGGATCTTGATGAGCTAGTAAAAGATGTTCGGTAGATTATGTGAATTTAGGTCTAGTAGGTGAGCATGTTGGTTATTTTATTGATGGATAAATAACTTTTAATAAACTTGGAAAAAAATGAATTTGTTTAGGCAATTGTGATCTTGAACCAAATTTTGTGATGGATTATGAGATTTTTGATGGATTAGTTCGTTGACTGTGATCTTGAGGATGTAGTCAAAGATGTTCGATGTATTAATTAATCTTGAACAATTTGGATTTACTTTGGTGATTGTGTGCTCATCAGTAAGAGCAACACGAGCAAGAAGATTCTGGATATACTTCTTTTAGGAAATAAAAGTCATTAGAGGTATAAAAAATCTCAATCTCAAGGAAGTAGCGTCTTTTTTAGTAAACAAGGAGCAATTTCGAATTAGTTAGGCGATTGTGATCTTGAACAAATTTCATTGTGAATTACGAGAATTTTCAATGAGTTTAGTTGATTGTGATCTGGAGGAGATAGTTAAAGATATTTGATGGTTTATGTGATCTTGAACAATTTGGATTTAATTAGGTGGTTGTGACACTGAACCAAATTTCATGGTGGATTAAGAGATTTTAGTTGGATTTAGTTAGGTGATTGTGTCTTGAGATGATAATCAAACGTTTTTGGTGAATTATGAGATATTAGGTCTAGCAGATGAGCATGGTGTTTACTATATTGGTGAATAAACATATATTTAATTTAGTTTGGAACAATTTGGATTTAGTTAGGTGATTGTGATCTTTTGAGCAATTTATACGGTGGGTTATGAGGTTTTGGTTGGATTTAGTTAGGTGATTGGGATCTTGACGAGCTAGTAAAAGATGTTCGGTAGATTATGTGAATTTAGGTCTAGTAGGTGAGCATGTTGGTTATTTTATTGATGGATAAATAACTTTTAATAAACTTGGAAACAATTGAATTTGTTTAGGCAATCGTGATCTTGAACCAAATTTTGTGATGGATTATGAGATTTTTGATGGATTAGTTAGTTGATTGTGATCTTGAGGATATAGTCAAAGATGTTCGATGTATCAATTAATCTTGAACAATTTGGATTCAGTTTGGTGATTGTGTGCTCATCAGTAAGAGCAACACGAGCAAGAAGATCCTGGATATACATCTCTTAGGAAATAAAGAAGCCATTAGAGGTATAAAAAATCTCAATCTCAAGGAAGTAGCGTCTTTTTTAGTAAACATGGAGCAATTTGGAATTAGTTAGGCGATTGTGATCTTCAACAAATTTCATAGTGAATTACGAGATTTTTCAATGAGTTTAGTTGATTGTGATCTGGAGGAGATTGTTAAAGATATTTGATGGTTTATGTGATCTTGAACAATTTGGATTTAGTTAGGTAGTTGTGATACTGAACCGAATTACACGGTAGATTATGAGATTTTAATTGGGTCTAGTTAGGTGATTGTGCTTAAGATGATAATCATTTTTTTGGTGGATTATGATATTTTAGGTTTAGTAGATGAGCACGGTGATTACTATATTGGTGAATAAATAGATATTTAATTTAGTTTGGAACAATTTGGATTTAGTTAGGTGATTGTGATCTTTTGAGCAATTTATACGGTGGATTACGAGGTTTTGGTTGGATTTAGTTAGGTGATTGGGATCTTGACGAGCTAGTAAAAGATGTTCGGTAGAATATGTGAATTTAGGTCTAGTAGGTGAGCATGTTGGTTATTTTATTGATGGATAAATAACTTTTAATAAACTTGGAAAAAATTGAATTTGTTTAGGCAATCGTGATCTTGAACCAAATTTTGTGATGGATTATGAGATTTTTGATGGATTAGTTAGTTGATTGTGATCTTGAGGATATAGTCAAAGATGTTCGATGTATTAATTAATCTTGAACAATTTGGATTTAGTTTGGTGATTGTGTGCTCATCAGTAAGAGCAACACGAGCAAGAAGATCCTGGATATACTTCTCTTAGGAAATAAAGAAGCCATTAGAGGTATAAAAAATCTCAATCTCAAGGAAGTAGCGTCTTTTTTAGTAAACATGGAGCAATTTGGAATTAGTTAGGCGATTGTGATCTTGAACAAATTTCATAGTGAATTACGAGATTTTTCAATGAGTTTAGTTGATTGTGATCTGGAGGAGATTGTTAAAGATATTTGATGGTTTAAGTGATCTTGAACAATTTGGATTTAGTTAGATAGTTGTGATACTGAATCGAATTACACGGTGGATTATGAGATTTTAATTGGATTTAGTTAGGTGATCGTGCTTAAGATGATAATCAATTTTTTTGGTGGATTATGATATTTTAGGTCTAGTAGATGAGCACGGTGATTACTATATTGGTGAATAAATAGATATTTAATTTAGTTTGGAACAATTTGGATTTAGTTAGGTGATTGTGATCTTTTGAGCAATTTATACGGTGGATTATGAGGTTTTGGTTGGATTTAGTTAGGTGATTGGGATCTTGACGAGCTAGTAAAAGATGTTCGATAGACTATGTGAATTTAGGTCTAGTAGGTGAGCATGTTGGTTATTTTATTGATGGATAAATAACTTTTAATAAACTTGGAAAAAATTGAATTTGTTTAGGCTATCGTGATCTTGAACCAAATTTTGTGATGGATTATGAGATTTTTGATGGATTAGTTAGTTCATTGTGATCTTGAGGATATAGTCAAAGATGTTCGATGTATTAATAAATCTTGAACAATTTGGATTTAGTTTGGTGATTGTGTGCTCATCAGTAAGAGCAACACGAGCAAGAAGATCCTGGATATACTTCTCTTAGGAAATAAAGAAGCCATTAGAGGTATAAAAAATCTCAATCTCAAGGAAGTAGCGTCTTTTTTAGTAAACATGGAGCAATTTGGAATTAGTTAGGCGATTGTGATCTTGAACAAATTTCATAGTGAATTACAAGATTTTTCAATGAGTTTAGTTGATTGTGATCTGGAGGAGATAGTTAAAGATATTTGATGGTTTATGTGATCTTGAATAATTTGGATTTAGTTAGGTAGTTGTGATACTGAACCGAATTACACGGTAGATTATGAGATTTTAATTGGATCTAGTTAGGTGATTGTGCTTAAGATGATAATCAATTTTTTTGGTGGATTATGATATTTTAGGTCTAGTAGATGCGCACGGTGATTACTATATTGGTGAATAGATAGATATTTAATTTAGTTTGGAACAATTTGGATTTAGTTAGGTGATTGTGATCTTTTAAGCAATTTATACGGTGGATTATGAGGTTTTGGTTGGATTTAGTTAGGTGATTGGGATCTTGACGAGCTAGTAAAAGATGTTCGATAGACTATGTGAATTTAGGTCTAGTAGGTGAGCATGTTGGTTATTATATTGGTGGATACATAAATTTTTATAAACTTGAAAAATTTGGATTTAGTTTGACGATTGTGACCTCGAACCAAATTTTATGGTGGATTATGAGATTTTTTATGAATTAGTTAATGGATTGTGATCTTGAGGAGATGGTCAAAGATGTTTCGTGTATTATTTAATCTTGAAGAATTTGGATTTAGTGAGGTGATTGTGATATTGAGCCAAATTTCTTGGTGATTTATGACATTTTGGTTGGATTTAGTTAGGTTATTGTGTTTTGAGAAGATAGTCAAAGATGTTTGGTGGATTATGAGATTTTAGGTCTAATAGATGAGCATGGTGATTATTATATTGGTGGATAAACAGGTATGTTATTTGATTGGAACAATTTGGATTTAGTTAGGTGATTGTGATCTTTTAACCTAATGTTACAGTGGATTATAAGGTTTTGGTTGGATTTAGTTAGGTGATTATGATTTTAGCGAGCTAGTAAAAGATGTTCGGTGGCTTATGTGAATTTTGGTTCTAGCATGTTGATCATTACATTGGTGGATAAATGGATCTTGAGTGAACATGAAGCAATTTGGATTAGTTAGGTGATTGTGATCTTGAACAAATTTCATGTCGGGTTATGAGATTTTCAATAGATATTGTTGATTGTGATCTTGAGGAGATAGTCAAAGATGTTCAGTGGATTAATTAATTTTGAACAATTTGGATTTAGTTAGGTGATTGTGATATTGAACCAAATTTCTTTGTGATTTATGAGATTTTAGTTGGATTTAGTTAGGTGGATTGCGTCTTGAGAAGATAATCAAAGATTTTTGGTGGATTAGGAGATTTTAGGTCTAATACATGAGCATGATGATTATTATATTGGTGGATAAACAGATGTTTAATTTAGTTTGGAACAATTTGGATTTAATTCAGTGATTGTGATCTTCTAACCTAATTTTATGATGGATTATAAGATTTTTGTTGGATTTAGTTAGGTGATTGTAATTTTGACGAGCTAGTAAAAGATGTTCGGTGGATTATGTGAATTTAGATATAGTGCGTGGGCATTTTGATTATTATATTGGTGAATGGAGATGAGGGCCACACAAGTGACTCAAGGCGATGATGCCACTGCTGAAAATAACTAGTAAACAAAGCAACAGAGGCGGAGAGAGATTGGAGGTAGTGGTAGCAGATGGACTCGATCCAGCATCCCACGTGCCTGTGCAGTCTCCGTTCCCCGCTAATTCGGCTTGGTGTCCTTGTCCTGTTTGCGGATTTTGTGTCACGCACTTGATTAAGCACCCCACGTTTCTCATACTGTGTGCCCTTGACCTTGACGATAGGTAGCGCCGTGTCCTCGGGCGAGTCCCGTGGGTAAAATTCAGGTATGCGCCCATTGTCTGAGCTCTTGCTCGCCATTGGTGGTGCTTGAGCGTGCGGTTATGTTGTCACCCGGCAAGGGAACGCGGGATGTGGGATCAAGACAGCACACATAGCAACCCGCTACCAGGCAACGGATGCCCATCCGGACTTACAGGGTGCAGAGGTGGACACAAAGGTGGATGTTGAGCTCCATAGCAGTCTCAATAGTGTGCTCATCAGTAAGGGCAGCACGAGCAAGAAGATCCTGTATATATTTCTCTTAGGAAATAAAGAAGCCATTAGAGGTAAAAGAAACCTCCATCTCAAGGAAGTGGCGACTTCTTTAGTAAACATGGAGCAATTTGGAATTAGTTAGGCGATTGTGATCTTGAACAAAATTCATGGTGGATTACGAGATTTTTCAATGAATTAAGTTGATTGTAATCTTGAGGAGATAGTCAAAGATATTTGATGGATTATGTGATCTTGAACAATTTGGATTTAATTAGGTGATTGTGATACTGAACCGAATTTCATGGTGGATTAAGAGATTTTAGTTGGATTTAGTTAGGTGATTGTGTCTTGACATGATAATCAAACATTTTTGGTGAATTATGAGATATTAGGTCTAGCATATGAGCATGGTGTTTACTATATTGGTGAATAAACATATATTTAATTTAGTTTGGAACAATTTGGATTTAGTTAGGTGATTGTGATCTTTTGAGCAATTTTTATGATGGATTATGAGGTTTTGGTTGGATTTAGTTAGGTGATTGGGATCTTGATGAGCTAGTAAATGATGTTCGGTAGATTATGTGAATTTAGGTCTAGTAGGTGAGCATGTTGGTTATTTTATTGATGGATAAATAACTTTTAATAAACTTGGAAAACATTGAATTTGTTTAGGCAATTGTGATCTTGAACCAAATTTTGTGATGGATTATGAGATTTTTGATTGATTATGAGATTTTTGATGGATTAGTTAGTTGATTGTGATCTTGAGGATATAGTCAAAGATGTTCGATGTATTAATTAATCTTGAACAATTTGGATTTAGTTTGGTGATTGTGTGCTCATCAGTAAGAGCAACACGAGCAAGAAGATCCTGAATATACTTCTCTTAGGAAATAAAGTAGCCATTGGAGATATAAAAAATCTCAATCTCAAGGAAGTAGCGTCTTTTTTAGTAAACATGGAGCAATTTGGAATTAGTTAGGCGATTGTGATCTTGAACAAATTTCATAGTGAATTACGAGATTTTTCAATGAGCTTAGTTGATTGTGATCTGGAGGAGATAGTTAAAGATATTTGATGGTTTATGTGATCTTGAACAATTTGGATTTAGTTAGGTAGTTGTGATACTGAACCGAATTACACGGTGGATTATGAGATTTTAATTGGATTTAGTTAGGTGATTGTGCTTAAGATGATAATCAATTTTTTTTGGTGGATTATGATATTTTAGGTCTAGTAGATGAGCACGGTGATTACTATATTGGTGAATAAATAGATATTTAATTTAGTTTGGAACAATTTGGATTTAGTTAGGTGATTGTGATCTTTTGAGCAATTTATACGGTGGATTATGAGGTTTTGGTTGGATTTAGTTAGGTGATTGGGATCTTGACGAGCTAGTAAAAGATGTTTGGTAGATTATGTGAATTTAGGTCTAGGAGGTGAGCACGTTGGTTATTTTATTGATGGATAGATAATTTTTAATAAACTTGGAAAATTTTGAATTTAGGTAGGTGATTGTGATCTTGAACCAAATTTTATGATGAATTATGACATTTTTGATGGATTAGTTAGTTGATTGTGATCTTGAGGATATTGTTAAAGATGTTTGATGTATTAATTAATCTTCAACAATTTGGATTTAGTTAGGTGATTGTGATATTGAACCAAATTTCTCTGTGATTTATGAGATTTTAGTTGGATTTAGTTAGGTGGTTGTGTCTTGGGAAGATAGTCAAATATGTTAGGTTGATTATGAGATTTTGGCTCTAATAGATGAGCATGGTGATTATTACATTGGTGGATATATGAATTTTTAATAAATTTGGAATAATTTGGATTTAGTTAGGCGACTGTGCTCTTGAACCAACCTTTATGGTTGATTATGAGATTTAGTTCGGCTGCGCCATGCCTCTTCGTCGAGGAGCATGCGCAGTGCGGTGGTGCGGCATCTCGTGCGGCGTGCAGTGGCTTTAGAAGGCGGGGCGCCGACACCTGCAGCTTGTGCACCATGGCGACTCCACGCATCTTCTGCGCCCTGCAACCCTCTCCTTGCGGGGCAAAACAGGTGATTCAGGTTTGCCTCCTCTCGCCCCCCCCCCCCCCCCCTCCCCCCTCCCTTTTTTGTTTCATTCTGCAGCTTCATTCAAGCATATATTTTAAATTGGTACATATTCCAGGTAGTTAGCTTATTATGGACTACAACTACATTTGATGTTAGAACTCTGATACTAATTTATGTTCTTGTTGCATAGGTGAATGGTGCTTTAGCTTCAATGACCAATTTTATTGCTAAATATTTTTCCCACTGGAAGTGTCAAAGAATATACAACTTGATATAGAGAAGTTTTCTTATGGGGAAATAAAGATTCTTGTATGCAGAACTATTTGGGCTCTTGCAGCTGTATCAGTTGGTTTTAGTTCTCAGATTTTTACTTTGCCTGTTTTGGCAAAAAAATTGGATGTATATGAATCTGAGATCTGGATCACTGCTTCTTTTCATCTGCAGTCGCGAGGAAGAGTAGGAAGATCAGGCAGAGAGGGTTTCACATACCTCTTCTACACTGACAAGTCTTTGCTTTCCAGGATTGCCATGGTGAGCTGCTACTGTAATGCTTTAATTTTCTTTTGTTTTGTCACTTTGTTACTTTGTTCTCTTATTTTGATGCTATGATTTGTGATGGCTAGATGAGATTTGTGGTGAAAAGTCTCTTTTATTTTGTTTACCTACAGATCTTGAATGCGTGATTGATAATTTTGCTGGATAGTTTAGAAATCTAAATAATCGACATTTTAAAGGATGTAGTTGTTAAACATGGAAAGCCAAGAGAAATATATAGCTTACTTGCAGTGTTGTTTGATCCATCGCTCTGCGGCAGGCTCACTGATGGACTTGAAGTATGACTAATCTTGGACTGAATGTATTGCCTGTTGTTGGTGTGTTTCTTTTATTCTATATTTAGGGGGTTCTAAGCTATTGAATTAGGAAGCATACAATTTATCCGTTTGAGACCCGCTTCAGTCTGTTGGCTACTGCAGGGAGCTTTGGATGGTGTTCTTCATATTCCGCACAGTGACAAGAGACTTGCTGGCTTCAAGAAGGATAAGAAGCAACTGGGCGCTGAGATTCACCGCAAATACAGCTATGAAGGTCATGTTGCTGACGACATGAAGGTGAGTTGGATCCATTGCCCTCGTGGTATTATAATGCCATTTCTTCACTCCCTAGGGCTATCGTTGTTGTATACATGAATTCTTTTTGGAGGATATATATGGGCCTGATTCACCCATATAAAGTATCCTAAAGCAGTGTACTTTGTTCTTATTTCTGAAGCAGCTTACTGAATATTGCTCCTTTGGATATATGCTGTCAAACAGAAAATTCTTTTAATTTATTGGGGCGAAAGAATTGTTGTTTGAGTTATAAGTCTTGGCTACCTTTGCTTGCTTTCAATGTTCAGTTCACCAATTCTCTGCTCTTTCCTTAATTTCTCCCTTCTAGATTATTATGCTTCACTGTCAACTATCTGCTGTAGAAGAACACGAGATGTGTGTCAAGCATGAGGACAAATTCAGAGCTGGTGTTCGATGGCCTCTGCAAGTGCATCCATGCAAATATTGCAGGGTGGTATGTGCCTTCCATAGGCTGGAAGATAACCTACAAGGCTACAACTACCCCATGCACGACAGCTGTGAGATTCAAGTCTTTGGGCAGTAGCAATGTGACTTAATTATAACAATTTTGGACTTTGAGGTCTGATCATCTGTCGTGTCCGTGGCAGCGAGTTGAATTCACGTCATGCACTACATCCGGGAGTACAACGGGCTAAACCTTGAGAGGCAGATCACTTAGGTAAGTTGGTGTTTTTGGGCAACTTCATCTATTTTTGTAGGACGCAAAATTTGCAGATCTGTGCTGATTGTTTGTTGAACCAAAATTGCAGCATCGATTGGCCTAGCTGCGCAAGTCCATTGCTTACAAGGTGAACTCGATGAGGGGAAACAAGGGTGAACTATGAAATTTCATGATCCAGGATGTGATCTTGTGAAGATGATGGATGTGCTGCAGTCTGGCGTTTGGCATTTTGGCTTGGTCTATGAAGACTACAGATTTCTGTGGAAGATCAAAATACCTCCTAAAATCAGAATGTTCCTTTGGTTGGTGCTGAGGGAAAGCATTTTAATTAGAGACCTCTGCTGAATAGGGGTGGAAAATGTGAATTGGGTTGTCTTTTCTGTGGCCACAAAGACTCGATAAATCATCTGTTTTGCTTAGTACATTTGGAATGTGATCCAGTGTAGTCTGGGGGTTGAATGTAGGTTCACAGATGCAAAAGCCTGTTTTAATGGATGGCTTAAAGGGATGCACTCCCAGAGGAGAGAAGTATGTACAGTGGGTGTAGCAGCTGTTCTCTGGGGGATTTGGAAAGCGAGGAACTTGGCGTGCTTTAATCATAAATGGCCTGTTGATCTGTCTATTGTTATGTTTCGAGTTGCCTATTGGATTACTGACTGGAGTGTCTTGCAGGTGTCGGAGGACGCAAAACTGTTACTTCTGGAGCAAGTCGCGGCTGAAGTTTATGGCGCCAAAAGAAGCTGGGCGATGGGAGCTGATGCTGGGATTGTGATGTCTTAGGATTGTTTTTGGGCTGCGTTAATTTTTGTTAGTGTTCATGTTGTGTCTCCGTCCTTGTTAGACTTTCTGGCTATCGGCATGTTGCTGGAGTTAATTTCCTAGGCTGCTGTTCAACTAGGGTCTATCTTCTCCCCTGGGTCGGTTCGATCTCAGGGTGTGGAGGTCGCTTTTGTGTGGCGGGTGTGTGTGTGTGTGGGGGGGGGGGGGGGGGGGGGTGGGGGGTGGAATCCCCTTTAGAAAGTAAAGAAAAAAGGAAGAACAGTTAGCTTGTTTTAGCTTCCACCACTTTAGATGGTGTGGGAGTGCTTGTAACCTGACTGGTTAGCCGAGTAGATCTGTGCTGACAGAGACACACTATAAGTTTGCAATGATGCTGGCGTGAAGACATGATAATTAAGCTTCCATCCCATATGCTAGGTGTGGAAGTGTTTGTAATCCCAGTGTGGTTTGCCATCGTGTAAATATATGAACGCAAGAGCCAAATCTGTGGGAGCTTGAGTTTGTTTGCGGCCTACATATTACTGTGTCGTTTGAATGAGAAAATATGTTGACATGAAGAGCTTGAGTTTGTAGTTGGAATGTGGAAAATGAAATAATTTCCCGTTTCAGTCCCCTGTGTAAGTCTGAGACATGTACTGCGCTGCGAGTGATGAACTAATGAGCTGGTACATAAGATCAGTTTTTATTGCTGAATATAAGTAGCCATTACAGGAAATTTACATTGATCGATCCGCCTAAGCTCAGTGAACTGGAGGCGCCACACAAAAGATGAGCTTCTGTTTATTTTCAAAAAAAAAAGACGAGCTTCTGAATACCAAAATGTAGACCGACAGAGACTAAGAACTGCTTACTAATGTAACCACACATACACACAATCGGGTAGTGAGATACAGTTTGGTGCAGAGCTACAGGCTGCTGGAATACGAGCTACAACTGACAGAGTCTGGCCTGAAGGCAATAAATGGGCCCCTGGCAGAGGTAATCGAACCCACGATCTACAACTGCTAGCCACTCCGACCAGATGACTTATGTTGACGATCTACAGCGTGATTTCTAAACAAACGAACAGCAGGGCAAAACACAAAAGAGCAGCTTACAAATATTTCCGAAAATTGTGTTTTAATGGACCCGTGAGAGAACCACGTCACATGCCACTACCTCATAGATTTGCTGAGTAAAAATGGCAGCGCAGAATTTTTTTTAAATTTCGAATTTGATTTTCTTCTCACAAAAGTATCTTTTTTTTGTTCAAAAACGAACATTTTCAGAAAAATAAATAAATTTATAAAGTCTCAAACATTTTTTGGAAATCTCACTTTTAAAAAAAGGAACAATGTTGAAACGATAACTTTTTGAAAAAAATGCGAACACTTAGTGAAACAGCAACAAAATTGAAAAAGGCAAACATTGTTTTCAAAACATGAACATTTGAAGAAATTCCCAAATATTTTTAAAATTTGAGAACAAATTATGAAAATATGACATTTTTTAATTTGTGAACAGATTTTGAAAAGGAGAACATTTTTAAAAATTTTGGAATGTTTTTTGAAATTGTGTACAAATTTTGAAAATGAGAACATTTTTTGAAACATGAACATTTTTTAAATTGTGAACAAATTAACATTTTTTGAAATTGTGAACAAATTTTGAAAACAAGAACATTTCTTGACATTGTGAACAAATTTTGAAAACGAGATTTTTTTAAATTCGTGAACATTTTTGAAAAAATGAACAAAAACATTCCAAACGATTTTTGAAAAATGGAAACAATTTTTGAAATTCCCTAACAATTTTTGAAAATGCGAACATTTTTTGAATACATGAACAATCTTTGAAAACACGACCATTTAAAAAAATTGAACGTATTATAAAGCATGAACTTTTTTAAGGTTTCAAACAATTTTTGAAATATGAACTTTTAAAAAAATGAAACTTGACAAATAAAAAAGAAACAGAAAAAAATAAAAAAAACCGAAGAACAAAAAAAGGAAAAACCAAAAAGAAATAGGAAAACCGGATCACAAAAAACTGGCTGCGAAACTCTAGAAGGTTCCCAAAACCGAAAACGCTGGAACATGTTAATGGGCTGGCCGAGGTTACTGCTCGATCACGAGCTCTGTGCGAAACGTCGACTGTTCGACGCAGAATGGGTCGAATAGGATATTCCCAGTAGGTGGGCCATAGTCCGAAATTAAGATGCATATACCGCCAAGAATACACAGTGCAAACCTAGGGGAATGCAAATCTCGGTGATAGCGAGCGACGGAATAACGATCGCCAACCTGAAAGAAAGAAAAAGAAAAGGAGTCGGGCTACGGTGCGCAGCCGGACAGCTCCGATTTGATTGCCAATCAAATGGCGACACTTCCATTAAAAAATTGTGTCGCTCCCATTTTGTCGCCGCATTCACGTTGTTGACTTGCGCATTTCAACAGGGGATGTAGTGGCCCGCACTTTTCCATGGCCTATCACTTCGGCAGAATTGACAAAAATCACCCGAAGACGCAACAAATTCATAGAACGAACTGTCCGCGAAACTATTTCACCAGCTAACCCTTTCGTATAGCGCCCGACGCGTGGGCGCTATACCACATGGCATAGTGCCGTTCTAACAGGCACTAGACTCCTTGCCAACATGGCGTGGCCCGGCCAGGTCAGGGCCCACCCCTCGTTGTGTGAAGCCTTTTGTCTAGGCGCTATGCTATGGAGCATAAAGCCTTTGCCTTAGGTGCTACACACCGACTTAGAGAATTTCCAGCTCGCCCAGGCGCTCATATGCTCTCTGGCTCCGACAATGGGAAAACACTAAGTCCTAAAGTAGTGCCTTTGCGTTGGGCGCTATCCAGCACATCATAGCGTCTTCCTCTTAGGCGCTATAATAATGAAGACAATGACAAGCCCATCAAAAGGCAGTGACAACATGGCCTCCAACACGCTGACACGGAAACGTTAATGCCATCCATATGCAACAAGGCAAAATGATAAACGAGCTCCTTGACCAAGGCTTGAGTGAATGATAGATAATTGTCCTTATAGCAGTAAATGAGGAATTGATGCTCCACGGCACAGCAAGTGAAAGGGGTCTTGGAAATGGGCAGCTACAGGAACAACAACAAGCTTACCACATACCTCATCATCTCATATCTCATTTCCTTCGCTCCGCACGGCTAGCCTAAAATCGCACCCAGGCAGCTGCACTGCACCCAGTTCAAATCAACTTTTCGGTTACCATAAACCAAACAATCAATCAACCGGCTTGTGCCAGGTGCGCATCGATGAATGACCTTCTGCCCGCTGGTCAGTGTTACAGTGATACCAACAGCGTTCCTCCCACTAACCAGTGTTACAACGATACCAAAGATCTCGCCACCACACATCGGCTAGCAAGCACAAAGAGAGGTGAACTTCCAGGGTCCAAGTGAGGTGTGCTATCGTTACCTTTCAGACGATGGTTGCATAAGTGAAAAACAGAGCGAATTGATCGGCCGCTGAGGGAGTCCTGGATTAGGGAGTCTCCGGATAGCCGGACTATATCCTTTGGCCGGATTGTTGGACTATGAAGATACAAGATTGAAGACTTCGTCCTGTGTCCGGATGGGACTCTCCTTGCGTGGAAGGCAAGCTAGGCAATACGGATATGTAGATCTCCTCCCTTGTAACCGACTCTGTGTAACCCTAGCCCCCTCCGGTGTCTATATAAACCGGAGGGTTTAGTCTGTAGGACAACGTACAATCATACCATAGGCTAGCTTCTAGAGTTTAGCCTCTACAATCTCGTGGTAGATCAACTCTTGTAATACCCATATCATCAAAAACAATCAAGCAGGACGTATGGTATTACCTTCATCAAGAGGGCCCGAACCTGGGTAAACATCGTGTCCCCTGCCTCCCGTTACCATCCGCCCTAGACGCACAGTTCGGGACCCCCTATCCGAGATCCGCCGGTTTTCACACCGACATTGGTGCTTTCATTGAGAGTTCCACTGTGCCGTCACCGTAAGGCTTGATGGCTCCTTCGGTCATCGGTAACGATGCAGTCCAGGGTGAGGTTTTCCTCCCCAGATAGATCTTCGTATTCGGCGGCTTCGCACCGCGGGCCAATTCGCTTGGCCATCTGGAGCAGATCGAGAGCTACGCCCCTAGCCATCAGGCCGAGTTCGGAAACTTAAACTACACTGCCGACATCCGCGGAGACTTGATCTTCAACGGGTTCGAGCCCATGTCGGGCGCGCCGCACAGCCATGACGAGCATGATGTAACTCTGCCGTCGAACAATATTCGGGAGATCGCATCTACAACTACTCCGGCCGTCAATCCGGAGCAAATCGCGCCATCCGAGAGCGGAGGGATAGACCCCGCCATAGAGGCCGCACTCTCAGTGGCGATAGAGCCGGATACTGACTTCACCCCTTACGAGAGCCGTGTCGCCGAACCACTGGATTCATCTCCGGCCACGGACTCCGAGCCGCTTACATGCGTGCCCGTTGAATCCGACTGGGCGCTGATAATGGAGTTCACCTCGGCGGATATCTTTCAGCACTCGCCTTTTGGCGATGTGCTAAATTCATTAAGGTCTCTCTCCTTGTCAGGAGAACCTTGGCCGAACTATGTCCGGCTAGAATGGGATGCAGACGACGAAGAAATTCGCTGCCCACCCACCACCCACTTAGTAGCCACTGTCGACGATTTAACCGACATGCTCGACTTCGACTCCGAAGACATCGACGGTATGGACGACGATGCAGGAGACGAGTAGGAACCACCGCCCACAGGGCGCTGGACCACTACCTCATCATATGATATATATACATGGTGGACACCCCCAAAGAAGGCAATGACGACGAGACAACGGAGGATGACCCCTCCAAGAAGCAACCCAAGCGCCAACGTCAGCGGCGCCGCTCTAAGTCCCGCCACAACAAAAGTAGTGATACCGGCACAGGAGACAATAACACTCCGGATAGTGCCGAAGACAACCGCAATCCCCTCCAGCATGATGTAGAGCCGGAGGATGCACAAGCTAGCCCTCCAGAGCAGGCAGTAGATGGAGAACCGGAGGAGGACAATTACATGCCTCTCTTCGAAGACGAGGTGAGCCTCGGCGATGAAGAATTTATCGTGCTTGAGGATCCCGTTGAGCAGGAGCGCTTCAAGCGCCGGCTTATGGCCACAGCAAATAGCTTGAAGAAAAAGAAACAACAGCTTCAAGTTGATCAAGACTTGCTAGCAGACAGATGGACCGAAGTCCTTGCGGCCAAGGAATACGAACTCGAGCGCCCCTCCAAGAGTTACCCAAAACGCAGGTTGCTACCTCACCTCGAGGAGGAAGCATTGAAACCTCATTCACCAGTGTACGATGCGGCTGACCGGCCACCGCGTGGCCGAGCCAGAGAGGCGTTTCGGCCTGAAGTTCAGCCTGCACCCCGCCGCCACTCAATCAAAAATACCAAGGCCCGGGGCAACACACGGGACCTGCGAGACGTATTGGACAGTAAGGCAAAACTCGCAAGGTCAATATACGGGTCACGGGCGCATGCGCCAACGCGGGACGATGATCGTCACGCCGGATACACCAAAGGTAAATCCGGCCGGGCCGAATACAGCAGACAAGACTCATATGAACTGCGTCGTGATATAGCCCGGCACAGAGGCGCCGCACACCCCCTATGCTTCACTGATGAAGTTATGGAGGATTTTAAACCCGTAAATATCGAATCATATGATGGTACAACAGATCCCGCTGTATGGATTGAGGATTTCCTCCTTCACATCCACATGGCTCGCGGTGATGATCTACATGCCATCAAGTACCTCCCACTACAACTCAAAGGACCAGCTCGGCATTGGCTGAATAGCTTGCCAGCAGACTCTGTCGGCAGTTGGGAGGACCTGGAAGACGCATTCCTTGACAACTTACAGGGCACTTATGTGCGACCACCGGATGCTGATGAGTTGAGCCATAAACTCAGCAGCCAGGGGAATCGGCCAGACAATTCTGGACACGGTTCCTGACTAAGAAAAAACAAATTGTCGACTGTCCGGACGCAGAGGCCCTAGCGGCATCAAGCACAACATCCGTGACGAGTGGCTTGCCCGCCACCTTGGCTAGGAGAAACCGAAGTCTATGGCAGCCCTCACGACACTCATGACCCGCTTTTGCGCGGGCTAGGATAGCTGGCTGGCTCGCAGCAACAACACATCGAGGAATCCGGGCACTTCGGATACCAAAGATGCCAACGACAGACAACGTTGTAACAGACCAAAGCGCCGCAATAACGGCGATAACACCGAGGATACGGCAGTCAATGCCGGATTCGGAGGCTCTAGATCCCGTCAGTGGAAAAAGCCATTTAAAAGAAGTACTCTGGCTCCGTCCAGTTTGGATCGCATACTGGATCACTCGTGTAAAATCCATGGCACCCCGACAAGCCAGCCAATCACACCAACAGAGAATATTGGGTGTTCAAGCAGGCCGGCAAGTTAAACGCCGAAAACAAGGACAAGGGGCTGCATAGTGATGACGAGGAGGAGCCCCGGTCGCCGAACACGGGAGGACAGAAGGGGTCCCCCCCCACAAGTGAAGACGGTGAACATGATATACGCAACCCACATTCCCAAGAGGGAGCGGAAGCATGCGCTAAGGGACGTCTATGCGATGGAGCCCGTCGTCCCAAAGTTCAACCTATGGTCTGCTTGCCCGATCACCGACCACCCACTAGTATCCGTCATGGCGGATCCGCCGCACTGGTCCTAGACCCCATCATCGACGGATTTCACCTCACTCGAGTCCTTATGGACGGCGGCAGCAGCCTGAACCTGCTCTATCAGGATACAGTGCGAAAAATGGGTATCGATCCCTCGAGGATCAAACCCACCAAAACCACCTTTAAGGGCGTCATCCTAGGTGTAGAGGCCCATTACACGGGCTCAATCACACTGGAAGTGGTCTTCGGATCACCGGACAACTTCCGAAGCGAGGAGTTAATCTTCGACATCATCCCATTTCGCAGTGGCTATCACGCACTGCTCGGATGAACTGCATTTGCAAAATTCAATGCGGTACCGCATTACGCATACCTCAAGCTCAAGATGCCAGGACCTCGGGGGGTCATAACAGTGAATGGAAACACACAACGCCTGCTCCACACGGAAGAGCACACTGCGGCCCTCGCAGCAGAAGCACAAAGCGGCCTTTTAAGGCAAACCACTAATTCGACGATACAGCCCCCGAACACCTTCAAGCGAGTTCGGAGTAAACTGCAATAGGATCGCCTGGCATGTTCAGAGCTCGCCTAGCAATTCAGCCCCCGTCCCAGTCCCAGTCACGCGACGAAATCCGTGCCGCGCGTACATAATTACGCACTGAAAATACCATGAACATGGGCGGGGGCACGATCAGGGTACGTCCCGCAACGCGGCTTAACCGCCCTAGGGGCTGTATACCTTTATCATTTCTTCTCTCTTTTAGGGCCTAACTCTCTGGAAGCCCTTTCCGGCAGTACGATTGCCGGACACATTACGGGAAGGAACAACCAAGGCGGCAAGAAGCTAAAATGTACATGGGAACCCCTAGGTGGTCTCTAATAATAATTGATATACCCGCTTTCTACTATACATATGCAGCTTGCCCTTGGATAGGACATTTTGAATAGTCCTACTTTCTGCTTATTGCACTACTTGTACCAGTACGTTTAGACATATTATTTAAATAACAATGCATAGCATTAGTCTATTATCGCATTATTCATCCTTTATTTATTTATTTATTTATATGTCCATTTACGACAATCCGCACCCGTACATTCGGGTACGGTCAATACGCCAGGGGCTTTCGTTTACCCCATAATACGGCGCGAGAAGTCCGAACACTTTCGACAGTGCGACACCCCGAACTTATAGCACTATATGCATCAGCTCCGAATCATGTCAATAGTTGGGTTTGCCCGGCTCCCATGCTTTGGTACCTTAAGTTCAGCTATATCGGCTAAGGTAGCGGTGGGAGAACTACTGTGATTGTGTCCCGGTTCTTCCAGACGAGCACCTCAGTAGAGAAAGCCGAAAACTGACTGTCATGATAAGGCGAGAGACTGGTTGCTGTTCGAGAGGTCTCAAGTCCTTAAAGACTTTTTCCGCTTCGGGCGAGGAGTCGGCCTTGTCCGGCTTAGGCGTGTATAGCGCCCCAAATTCGGCCTTCTAAATACTAGGGTTTCGCCAAAATTTAAAATTGTAGACTTCTATGGCTAAGTGAGAGTGATAAAGCCTTATAGTCCGATTGCCTGGTTTGTTGCGCTGAACACCTCCCTTGAAGGACCCAAAATTGGAGTAAAGAGTGTTCAGGTTTATCCCGAACACCCCAGTACTAGTTACATGGGGGCAGAAACCGACGACTGGCCAACTCTCAGATTTTATAAACGGCCGCACATAAGGTAATATTTTAAATAAAAAAAGCGTCGCATGGCGCAAATGAACTCGTTTCATATTACAGGATCACATGAGCATGTTCATTCAAAAATTACATCCCTGACACATTCATCCGCCACAAGGAGGGAACCCTTCAGGACACTCTCATAATACATTTCGGGGCAGTAACACTCCTTGCCCTCCGGCGGCCCCTCCTTCACCAGCTTCACGGCGTCCAGCTTCGCCCAGTGCACCTTCGCCCGGGCAAAAGCCCTGCACGCACCCTCGATGCAGACAGACCGCTTTATAACTTCAAGTCGTGGGCAGGCATCCACAAGCCGCCTCACCAGACCGAAGTAGCTGTCGGGTAGGGGCTCGCTAGGCCACATCCGGACTATAAGGCCCCTCATGGCCTGTTCGGCCGCCTTGTGAAGCTCGACCAATTGCTTCAGCTGGTCGCTCAAGGGCATGGGGTGTTCGGTCCCAGTATACTGAGACCAGAACAACTTTTCCGTCGAGCTCCCCTCCCGAGCTCGGTAAAACTCCACGGCATCCAGTACACTGCGGGGAAGATCTGCGAACGCCCCTGGAGAGCTCTGAAATCGAGTAAGTAAAAGGAAAGTTTCCTTCACATGCTTGCTTTGCATAATGAATGCCTTACCCGCTGCTATCTTCTTCACCGCATCAATCTCCTCGAGGGCCTTGTGGGCTTCAGCCTTGGCGCTCCGGACGCTTTCAAGCGCCTGCGCGAGCTCGGACTCTCGCGTCTTAGAGTCAAGCTCCAAGGACTCGTGCTTTTTGGCGAGAGCCTCGAGCTCCTGCTGCACCTCGCCTACTCGGGCTTCTTGCTTCTCCCGCTCAATGCGCTCCTTGGCCGCTTTGTCTTCGGCCTCGGACAACGCCTTCTTCAGGGTCGCCACTTCGGCCGTGGCCCCTAGCAACTCCATGATGATCCTATTACTTTACAATTGCACTTCTTTAAAAAAAGCGTAGACAAGGTATTACTTACCTTTGCTCTCCTCGAGCTGCCTCTTGGTAAAGCCGAGCTCGTTCTTGGACCGCTCCAGGTCCTGCTTCAGTGCAGAGACCTCCGCAGCACGTGCAGCAGCGGCCAGGAGTGAAGCCTGCACATACACATAGATATATTCTGATTAGACTCCTGAGTCGTCATTTGATCCTCTATTCGGCCTGTCTTCTCGAACGTCGAACAGAGCATCAGGGGCTACTATCTATGCTGTAATATTTTCTTATATTTTGATTTCTTACCTCAAAGCCTGTTAGGAGGCTGGCGCAAGCTTCGGTCAGTTCGTTTTTGATGGACTGAAATTTCTCGATCACCACACTCATGGTAGTGTGGTGCTCTTCGTTGATGGAAGCGCCGCAAGGCACTTCCAGCAAGTTATCCGGTGCCTCTGGATGGACAGAGGACACCGGCACGGGCGGCTGGCCCCCCTTAATGGGGGATCGCCTGCCGGAGTCTGGAACCATCGAAGGTTCCGGTGTAGTGTTCGGCTGGGGGCCGAACTCAGAGCCCGTGGGAGTTTTGCTCCCTTTGCGCCCAGGGTCTGGGAGGTCACCTTGAGGTGCCCCAGGACCACCTCCCCTCGGCTCGGTGCCTTTCGAGACAACACCTCAACGTTGTCCATAGGGCGAGGGGTGGAGGCGGTCGGAAGAGAACCGTTGTTCATATCCGACGAGTCCAATGAACCGCTCGACGAAGATACGTCGAGATGAGCTCGGGACGGACTTCATAATCATGTTCGGCATGAGGAGAAGCAGTGCAATAAAACATACCATGAATTACTATGGTGTCCGGATACTTATGACTTCGCCAGGGGCTTGACCCTGGGTAGCCACTCGTCGCCGCTGTAGGCGGCCGTCATGGAGCAGTCCGGAGGGAGGGTCCTTCCCTTCTTGGACCATTCGGCCTCCCCGGTTGGGTCGGCCTTCCTTTTCTTGTCTCCCCCGGCTGGGGGAGGGGAGGACTTTCCTCCTCCTCCTTGTTTTCATGGGAGGAGTGCACGTCGGAGTCATCGGACGATGAGTCCGATACAACCTTGCGCCGGAGACCCTTTCGGGTCCCCGTTGTTGGGGAACGTAGTAATTTCAAAAAATTTCCTACGCACACGCAAGATCATGGTGATGCATAGCAACGAGAGGGGAGAGTGTGATCTACGTACCCTTGTAGATCGACAACGGAAGCGTTTGGTTGATGTAGTCGTACGTCTCCACGGCCCGACCGATCAAGCACCGAAACTACGGCACCTCCGAGTTCTAGCACACGTTCAGCTCGATGACGATCCCCGGACTCCGATCCAGCAAAGTGTCGGGGAAGAGTTCCGTCAGCACGACGGCGTGGTGACGATCTTGATGTACTACTGTCGTAGGGCTTCGCCTAAGCACCGCTACAATATTATCGAGGGCTATGGTGGCAGGGGGTGCCGCACACGGCTAAGAATATGATCACGTGGATCAACTTGTGTTTCTCTGGGGTGCCCCTGCCTCCGTATATAAAGGCTCAAGGGGGGGTTGTGGCCGGCCAAGAGGTGGCGCGCCAGGAGGAGTCCTACTCCCTCCGGGAGTAGGACCCCCCCCCCCAATCCTAGTTGGAATAGGATTCGCGGAGGGGGGGGAAGAGAAAGGGGGCCGGCCCCCTCTCCTTGTCCTATTCAGACCAAGGGAGGGGAAGGGCGCGCGGCCCATCTTAGGCTGCCTCTTCTCTTTTCCACTAAGGCCCACTAAGGCCCATATAGCTCCCGGGGGGTTCCGGTAACCTCCCGATACTCCGGTAAAATCCCGATTTCACCCGGAACACTTCCGATATCCAAACATAGGCTTCCAATATATCAATCTTTATGTCTCGACCATTTTGAGACTCCTCGTCATGTCCGTGATCACATCCGGGACTCCGAACAACCTTCGGTACATCAAAACGTATAAACTCATAATATAACTGTCATCGAAACCTTAAGCGTGTGGACCCTATGGGTTCGAGAACAATGTAGACATGACCGAGACATGTCTCCGGTCAATAACCAATAGCAGGACCTGGATGCCCATATTGGCTCCTACATATTCTACGAAGATCTTTATCGGTCAGACCGCATAACAACATACGTTGTTCCCTTTGTCATCGGTATGTTACTTGCCCGAGATTCGATCATCGGTATCCAATACCTAGTTCAATCTCGTTACCGGCAAGTCTCTTTACTCGTTCCGTAATACATCATCTCACAACTAACTCATTAGTTGCATTGCTTGCAAGGCTTAAGTGATGTGCATTACCGAGAGGGCCCAGAGATACCTCTCCGACGATCGGAGTGACAAATCCTAATCTCGAAATACGTCAACCCAACATGTACCTTTGGAGACACCTGTAGAGCACCTTTATAATCACCCAGTTACGTTGTGACATTTGGTAGCACACAAAGTGTTCCTCCGGCACATGGGAGTTACATAATCTCATAGTCATAGGAACATGTATAAGTCATGAAGAAAGCAATAGCAACATACTAAATGATCGGGTGCTAAGCTAATGGAATGGGTCATGTCAATCAGATCATTCAACTAATGATGTGATCCCGTTTAATCAAATGACAACTCTTTGTCCATGGTTAGGAAACATAACCATCTTTGATTAACGAGCTAGTCAAGTAGAGGCATACTAGTGACACTTAGTTTGTCTATGTATTCACACATGTATTGTGTTTCCGGTTAATACAATTCTATCATGAATAATAAACTTTTATCATGATATAAGGAAATAAATAATAACTTTATTATTGCCTCTAGGGCATATTTCCTTCAGTCTCCCACTTGCACTAAAGTCAATAATCTAGATTACACAGTAATGATTCTAACACCCATGGAGCTTTGGTGCTGATCATGTTTTGCTCGTGGAAGAGGCTTAGTCAACGGGTCTGCTACATTCAGCTCCGTATGTATCTTGCAAATCTCTATGTCTCCCACCTGGACTAGATCCCGGATGGAATTGAAGCGTCTCTTGATGTGTTTGGTTCTCTTGTGAAATCTGGATTCCTTTGCCAAGGCAATTGCACCAGTATAGTCACAAAAGATTTTCATTGGACCCGATGCACTAGGTATGACACCTAGATCGGATATGAACTCCTTCATCCAGACTCCTTCGTTTGCTACTTCCGAAGCATCTATGTACTCCGCTTCACATGTAGATCCCGCCACGACGCTTTGTTTAGAACTGCACCAACTGACAGCTCCACCGTTTAATGTAAACACGTATCCGGTTTGCGATTTAGAATCGTCCGGATCAGTGTCAAAGCTTGCATCAACGTAACCGTTTACGATGAGCTCTTTGTCACCTCCATATACGAGAAACATATCCTTAGTCCTTTTCAGGTATTTTAGGATGTTCTTGACCGCTGTCCAGTGATCCACTCCTAGATTACTTTGGTACCTCCCTGCTAAACTTATAGCAAGGCACACATCAGGTCTGGTACACAACATTGCATACATGATAGAGCCTATGGCTGAAGCATAGGGAACATCTTTCATTTTCTCTCTATCTTCTGCATTGAGTCTGACTCAACTTCACACCTTGTAACACAGGCAAGAACCCTTTCTTTGCTTGATCCATTTTGAACTTCTTCAAAATCTTGTCAAGGTATGTGCTTTGTGAAAGTCCAATTAAGCGTCTTGATCTATCTCTATAGATCTTTATGCCTAATATGTAAGTAGCTTCACCGAGGTCTTTCATTTAAAAACTCTTATTCAAGTATCCCTTTATGCTATCCAGAAATTCTATATCATTTCCAATCAGTAATATGTCATCCACATATAATATCAGAAATGCTATAGAGCTCCCACTCACTTTCTTGTAAATACAGGCTTCTCCGAAAGTCTGTATAAAACCATATGCTTTGATCACACTATCAAAGCGTTTATTCCAACTCCGAGAGGCTTGCACCAGTCCATAAATGGATCGCTGGAGCTTGCACACTTTGTTAGCTCCCTTTGGATCGACAAAACCTTCCGGTTGCATCATATACAACTCTTCTTCCAGAAATCCATTCAGGAATGCAGTTTTGACATCCATCTGCCAAATTTCATAATCATAAAATGCAGCAATTGCTAACATGATTCGGACAGACTTAAGCATCGCTACGGGTGAGAAGGTCTCATCGTAGTCAACCCCTTGAACTTGTCGAAAACCTTTTGCGACAAGTCGAGCTTTGTAGACAGTAATATTACCGTCAGCGTCAGTCTTCTTCTTGAAGATCCATTTATTCTCAATTGCTTGCCGATCATCGGGCAAGTCAACCAAAGTCCATACTTTGTTCTCATACATGGATCCCATCTCAGATATCATGGCTTCAAGCCATTTTGCGGAATCTGGGCTCACCATCGCTTCTTCATAGTTCATAGGTTCATCATGATCTAGTAGCATGATTTCCAGAACAGGATTACCGTACCACTCTGGCGCGGATCTTACTCTGGTTGATCTACGAGGTTCAGTAGTATCTTGTTCTGAAGTTTCATGATCATTATCATTAGCTTCCTCACTAATTGGTGTAGGTGTCGCAGAAACAGGTTTTTGTGATGTACTACTTCCCAATAAGGGAGCAGGTACAGTTACCTCATCAAGTTCTACTTTCCTCCCACTCACTTCTTTCGAGAGAAACTCCTTCTCTAGAAAGGATCCATTCTTAGCAACGAATATCTTGCCTTCGGATCTGTGATAGAAGGTGTACCCAACAGTCTCCTTTGGGTATCCTATGAAGACACATTTCTCCGATTTGGGTTCGAGCTTATCAGGTTGAAGCTTTTTCACATAAGCATCGCAGCCCCAAACTTTAAGAAACGACAACTTTGGTTTCTTGCCAAACCATAGTTCATAAGGCGTCGTCTCAACGGATTTTGATGGTGCCCTATTTAACGTGAATGCGGCCGTCTCTAAAGCATAACCCCAAAATGATAGCGGTAAATTAGTAAGAGACATCATGGATCGCACCATATCTAGTAAAGTACGATTACGACGTTCGGACACACCATTACGCTGTGGTGTTCCGGGTGGCGTGAGTTGCGAAACTATTCCGCATTGCTTCAAATGTATACCAAACTCGTAGCTCAAATATTCTCCTCCACGATCAGATCGTAGAAACTTTATTTTCTTGTTACGATGATTTTCAACTTCACTCTGAAATTCTTTGAACTTTTCAAATGTTTCAGACTTATGTTTCATTAAGTAGATATACCCATATCTTCTTAAGTCATCTGTGAAGGTGAGAAAATAACGATATCCGCCACGAGCCTCAATATTCATCGGACCACATACATCTGTATGTATGATTTCCAACAAATCTGTTGCTCTCTCCATAGTGCCGGAGAACGGTGTTTTAGTCATCTTGCCCATGAGGCACGGTTCGCAAGTACCAAGTGATTCATAATCAAGTGGTTCCAAAAGTCCATCAGTATGGAGTTTCTTCATGCGCTTTTTACCGATATGACCTAAACGGCAGTGCCACAAATAAGTTGCACTATCATTATCAACTCTGCATCTTTTGGTTTCAACATTATGAATATGTGTGTTACTACTATCGAGATTCATCAAAAATAGACCACTCTTTAAAGGTGCATGACCATAAAAGATATTACTCATATAAATAGAACAACCATTATTCTCTGATTTAAATGAATAACCGTCTCGCATTAAACAAGATCCAGATATAATGTTCATGCTCAACACTGGCACCAAATAACAATTATTTAGGTCTAATATTAATCCCGAAGGTAGATGTAGAGGTAGCGTGCCGACCGCGATCACATCGACTTTGGAACCGTTTCCCACGCGCACCGTCACCTTGTCCTTTCCCAGTGTTCGCTTAATCCGTAGTCCCTATTTCGAGTTGCAAATATTAGCAACAGAACCAGTATCAAATACCCAGGTGCTACTGCGAGCTCTAGTAAGGTACACATCAATAACATGTATATCATATATACCTTTGTTCACCTTGCCATCCTTCTTATCCGCCAAATACTTGGGGCAGTTCCGCTTCCAGTGACCAGTCTGCTTGCAGTAGAAGCACTCAGTTTCAGGCTTAGGCCCAGACTTGGGTTTCTTCTCTTGAGCAGCAACTTGCTTGCTGTTCTTCTTGAAGTTCCCCTTCTTCTTCCCTTTGCCCTTTTTCTTGAAACTAGTGGTCTTGTTGACCATCAACACTTGATGCTCCTTTTTGATTTCTACCTCCACAGCTTTCAGCATTGCGAAGAGCTCGGGAATAGTCTTATTCATCCCTTGCATATTATAGTTCATCACGAAGCTCTTGTAGCTTGGTGGCAGTGATTGGAGAATTCTGTCAATGACGCAATCATCTGGAAGATTAACTCCCATCTGAATCAAGTGATTATTATACCCAGACATTTTGAGTATATGCTCACTGACAGAACTGTTCTCCTCCATCTTGCAGCTATAGAACTTATTGGAGACTTCATATCTCTCAATCCGGGCATTTGCTTGAAATATTAACTTCAACTCCTGGAACATCTCATATGCTCCATGACGTTCAAAACGTCGTTGAAGTCCCGATTCTAAGCCGTAAAGCATGGCACACTGAACTATCGAGTAGTCATCAGCTTTGCTCTGCCAGACATTCATAACATCTGGTGTTGCTCCAGCAGCAGGCCTGGCACCCGGTGGTGCTTCCAGGACGTAATTCTTCTATGAAGCAATGAGGATAATCCTCAAGTTACGGAACCAGTCCGTGTAATTGCTACCACCATCTTTCAACTTTGCTTTCTCAAGGAATGCATTAAAATTCAACGGAACAACAGCACGGGCCATCTATCTACAATCAAACATACATAAGCAAGATACTATCAGGTACTAAGTTCATGATAAATTTAAGTTCAATTAATCATATTACTTAAGAACTCCCACCTAGATAGACATCCCTCTAATCTTCTAAGTGATCACGTGATCCAAATCAACTAAACCATAACCGATCATCATGTGAAATGGAGTAGTTTTCAATGGTGAACATCACTATGTTGATCATATCTACTATATGACTCACGCTCGATCTTTCGATCTCAGTGTTTCGAGGCCATATCTGCATATGCTAGGCTCGTCAAGTTTAACCTGAGTATTCTGCGTGTGCAAAACTGGCTTGCACCCGTTGTAGATGGACGTAGAGCTTATCACACCCGATCATCACGTGGTGTCTGGGCACGACGAACTTTGGCAACGGTGCATACTCAGGGAGAACACTTTTATCTTGATAATTTAGTGAGAGATCATCATATAATGCTACCGTCAATCAAAGCAATATAAGATGCATAAAAGATAAACATCACATGCAATCAATATAAGTGATATGATATGGCCATCATCATCTTGTGCTTGTGATCTCCATCTCCGAAGCACCGTCATGATCAGCATCGTCACCGGCGCGACACCTTGATCTCCATCATAGCATCGTTGTCGTCTCGCCAATCTTATGCTTCCACGACTATCGCTACCGCTTAGTGATAAAGTAAAGCATTACAGCGCGATTGCATTGCATACAATAAAGCAACAACCATATGGCTCCTGCCAGTTGCCGATAACTCGGTTACAAAACATGATCATCTCATACAATAAAATTTAGCATCATGTATTAACCATATCACATCACAACATGCCCTGCAAAAACAAGTTAGACGCCCTCTACTTTGTTGTTGCAAGTTTTACGTGGCTGCTACGGGCTTAAGCAAGAACCAATCTTACCTACGCATCAAAACCACAACGATAGTTCGTCAAGTTGGTGCTATTTTAACCTTCACAAGGACCGGGCGTAGCCACACTCGGTTCAACTAAAGTTGGAGAAACTGTCACCCGCAAGCCACCTATGTGCAAAGCACGTCGGGAGAACTGGTCTCGCGTAAGCGTACGCGTAATGTCGGGCCGGGCCGCTTCATCCAACAATACCGCCGAACCAAAGTATGACATGCTGGTAAGCAGTATGACTTATATCGCCCATAACTCACTTGTGTTCTACTCGTGCATATAACATCAACACATAAAACCTAGGCTCGGATGCCACTGTTGGGGAACGTAGTAATTTCAAAAAAATTCCTACGCACACGCAAGATCATGGTGATGCATAGCAACGAGAGGGGAGAGTGTGATCTACGTACCCTTGTAGATCGACAACGGAAGCGTTTGGTTGATGTAGTCGTACGTCTCCACGGCCCGACCGATCAAGCACCGAAACTATGGCACCTCCGAGTTCTAGCACACGTTCAGCTCGATGACGATCCCCGGACTCCGATCTAGCAAAGTGTCGGGGAAGAGTTCCGTCAGCACGACGGCGTGGTGACGATCTTGATGTACTACTATTGCAGGGCTTCGCCTAAGCACCGCTACAATATTATCGAGGGTATGGCGGCAGTGGGCGCCGCACACGGCTAAGAATATGATCGCGTGGATCAACTTGTGTTTCTCTGGGGTGCCCCTGCCTCCGTATATAAAGGCTCAAGGGGGGGTTGCGGCCAGCCAAGAGGTGGCGCGCCAGGAGGAGTCCTACTCCCTCCAGCAGTAGGATTCCCCCCCCCCCCAATCCTAGTTGGAATAGGATTCACGAAGGGAGGAAAAGAGAAAGGGGGCCGACCCCCTCTCCTTGTCCTATTCGGACCAAGGGAGGGGAGGGGCGCGCGGCCCATCTTAGGCTGCCTCTTCTCTTTTCCACTAAGGCCCATATAGCTCCCGGGGGGTTCCGGTAACCTCCCGGTACTCCAGTAAAATCCCGATTTCACCCGGAACACTTCCAATATCCAAACATAGGCTTCCAATATATCAATATTTATGTCTCGACCATTTCGAGACTCCTCGTCATGTCCGTGATCACATCCGGGACTCCGAACAACCTTCGGTACATCAAAACGTATAAACTCATAATATAGCTGTCATCGAAACCTTAAGCGTGCGGACCCTACGGGTTCGAGAACAATGTAGACATGACCGAGACATGTCTCTGGTCAATAACCAATAGCGGGACCTGGATGCCCATATTGGCTCCTACATATTCTACGAAGATCTTTATCGGTCAGACCGCATAACAACATACGTTGTTCCCTTTGTCATCGGTATGTTACTTGCCCGTGATTCGATCGTCGGTATCCAATACCTAGTTCAATCTCGTTACTGGCAAGTCTCTTTACTCGTTGCGTAATACATCATCTCGCAACTAACTCATTAGTTGCATTGCTTGCAAGGCTTAAGTGATGTGCATTACCGAGAGGGCCCAGAGATACCTCTCCGACGATCGGAGTGACAAATCCTAATCTCGAAATACGTCAACCCAACATGTACCTTTGGAGACACCTGTAGAGCACCTTTATAATCACCCAGTTACGTTGTGACGTTTGGTAGCACACAAAGTGTTCCTCCGGCACACGGGAGTTACATAATCTCATAGTCATAGGAACATGTATAAGTCATGAAGAAAGCAATAGCAACATACTAAATGATCGGGTGCTAAGCTAATGGAATGGGTCATGTCAATCAGATCATTCAACTAATGATGTGATCCCGTTTAATAAAATGACAACTCTTTGTCCATGGTTAGGAAACATAACCATCTTTGATTAACGAGCTAGTCAAGTAGAGGCATACTAGTGACACTTAGTTTGTCTATGTATTCACACATGTATTATGTTTCCGGTTAATACAATTCTAGCATGAATAATAAACTTTTATCATGATATAAGGAAATAAATAATAACTTTATTATTGCCTCTAGGGCATATTTCCTTCACCCGTGGCCTTCTTTGCCGGCACCTCGTAAGGTGCCGGAGCTAGCATCTCCGTTAGGACAGCATTTGCCGGATCTTCAGGCAGGGGGGCTGGGCAATCGAGCTCCTCCGCTGTCTTTATCCAGTCCTGTTAATGACATGGAAGCTTAGATCCCGCACATGATTTAACTGGGGCAAATAAATACCTTGTGAGATATCGAAACTTACCGGATTGGCATGGCGCTTTGCGCTGAGTCCGCGGTCCTCGGTGAGGGAAGGAGGAACCTCGGCGCCCTTGAACAGCACCCTCCAGATGTCCTTGTGCGTCGTGTCGTAGAGCTCTCGTAGCGTCTGGTGCTTGGCCAGGTCAAACTCCCACAAATTGAATGCCCGTCGTTGACACGGGAGAATCCGGCGGAAGAGCATGACCTGGACCACGTTGACGAGCTTGATTTTCTTGCTCATCATGTTCCTGATGCAGGTCTGGAGTCCGATCAGCTCTACCGAAGAACCCCAGGACAGGCCATTCTCTTTCCAGGAAGTGAGCCGCGTGGGGATTCCGGATCGAAACTTGGGGGCCGCCGCCCAGTTGGTGTTGCGTGGCTCGATGATGTAGAACCACCCCGATTGCCACCCCTTTATGGTCTCCACATAGGAGCCTTCGAGCCAGGTGACATTAGGCATCTTGCCCACCATGACGCCTCCGCACTCCGCTTGCTGGCCGACCACCACCTTCGGTTGACATTGAAGGTCTTCAGCCACAGGCCGAAATGGGGCTTGATGCGGAGGAAGGTCTCGCACACGATGATAAACGCTGCGATGTTGAGGATGAAATTGGGGGCCAGATCATGAAAATCCAGCCCGTAGTAGAACATGAGCCCGTGGACAAACGGGTGGAGACGAAATCCCAGTCCGCGGACAAAGTGGGTAAGAAAAACTACCCTCTCATGGGGTTCGGGTGTTGGGATGATTTGCCCTGCATCTGGCAGCCGGTGCGCGATATCCATGGCCAGATATCCGGTTTCCCGTAACTTTATGATGTTCTCCTCTGTGACGGAGGAGACCATCCACTTGCCTCCTGCTCCGGACATGCTTGGAGTGGTTTGAGAAGAAGAACGCGAGCTTGGGCGCTGGAGCTCGAGTGTGCGGGAATGGGTAAGCAAGGATGAAGAAGGCGTGGGTGAAAAGAGTGAATCTTTGTCCCTTTATAAGGGCGGAGGAGGCGATGCGCCTCCCCACTTGCCTGGTAAAATCGCTTATTCCCCAAGCGCCGTAATTGATGGCGTCGTTGGGTTACCCACGTCCGTATTAATGAGAATCCCGTAATAAGGGGAACACGATCTCTGCTTTGACAAGATGTGTCAAGAAAACCGCCTCACGATATGTGCGGTGCTGGTTGAGAAAAAACGGTTCGAATAATGACCGGGCCATGGCGTGATGTCATGCTGTCAAAACGTGTCAGCTGATTAGATTTGTGGAAATATTATTCTCTCTACGGTGGTATGTGAAACTTGTTTTGCGGAGCTGGACACTATCCTTGTGTTCAAAATCTTCCATGGAGTATTCGGAGGAGGAACCCGCCTTGCAATGCCGAAGACAATACTGCGTGCCGGACTCATCGTCATTGAAGCCTGGTTCAGGGGCTACTGAGGGAGTCCTGGATTAGGGGGTCTCCGGACAGCCAGACTATATCCTTTGGCCGGACTATTGGACTATGAAGACACAAGATTGAAGACTTCGTCCCGTGTCTGGATGGGACTCTCCTTGGCATGGAAGGCAAGCTAGGCAATACGGATATGTAGATCTCCTCCCTTGTAACCGACTCTGTGTAACCCTAGCCCCCTCCGGTGTCTATATAAACCGGAGGGTTTAGTCCGTAGGACAACATACAATCATACCATAGGCTAGCTTCTAGGGTTTAGCCTCTACGATCTCGTGGTAGATCAACTCTTGTAATACTCATATCATCAAGAACAATCAAGCAGGACGTAGGGTATTATCTCCATCAAGAGGGCCCGAACCTGGCTAAACATCGTGTCCCCTGCCTCCTGTTACCATCCGCCCTAGACGCACAGTTCGGGATCCCCTACCTGAGATCCGCCGGTTTTGACACCGACAGCGGTCTTGCAGGGAACCTTCGGGTGTACAAATCAGGATAAGGATCTTGTCACTGCCTTTTGACAGGCTTGTCACTACCTTCATTATTATAGCGCCTAAGAGGAAGACACTATGATTTGTTGGATAGCGTCTGACGCATAGGCGCAACTCTAGGACTTAGTGTTTGCTCGTTGTCGGAGCCAGAGAGCAACAAAGAGCATATGAGGGCTGTGGCGAGCTGGAAATTCTCTAAGTCAGCGTGTAGCACCTAAGGCAAAGGCTTTATGCTCCTTAGCATAACGCCTGGACGAAAGGCTTCACACAACTAGGGGTGGGCCCTGACTTGGCCACGCCACACCATGTTGGCAGGGAGTCTAGCGCCTGTCAGAATGGCGCTCCGTCATGTAGTATAGCGCCTACACGTTGGGCAGTACACGAAAGGGTTAGCTGGGTGAAATAGTTTCGCGGACAGTTTATTCTGTGAATTTGTTACACCTTGAGGTCATTTTTTTTTCAATTCTGCCTCTCACTCCATCCCGGCGGCCCTTTGTAGTTCTACCTCATGATGTGGCTGGGTTGGACCATGCGCCATGGCTGCCACAAACATTTTGCAAAACTTTTTTTTACTATTGAATGATTATAATATATTTCCTTTGTCCCACAATATATTCATATTAGGTCCTTTTAAGGTCAAACGATATAAACTTTGATCAAGTTTTTAGAAAAAAAGTAAAAATTAGGATACTAAATCTTCATCATTAGATTCATCGTGAAATATATTTTCATATGATGTATATTTGGTACTCCCTCTGCTCACAAGAACTCTCTCTATTTTTCTATACACACCGCTTCATATTTTTATGTCTAATACTGATAATTAATTTTACCAATAAAATATGAGTTATATGTCACAAAAAGTATACCATTGGATGCATATTTTGGATGCATATTTCAAACAACTTTTCGATGATATATTTTAAATGACATATAGCCCATATTTTATTGACCAAAATTACAAGTCAAAGTTTAACACAAAAAACAAAGTGACCTTGTATACAAAATTTAAGGGACTATAACATGTTTGGATATTTCAATATGGAGTGCTTACAACTGAAATGAGTGAAAACATGTTTTATATACATCCCATTCTGAAAAAAAGCTAGAACATCTTATATTTGTGGATGGAGCCAGTATTATAGAAATAGATAAATTTCTCTATAAACTTGGTCAAACTTTGCGACGTTTGACTTCCACAAAAATCATTGTGCACTATATTATATGGGAGAAAGAGAGTATTAAATTAATTACATGTGGCTCAAATACTTCAATATTGAAGCCCACAGAAATAGAATATTAGGTTTCATCCCAACAACATATAATTTAGACTTCAGCTCAGACCCTAATCCAACCCATCTCTACTCCCCGTAAATACTATATTTTACGCCTAAACAAATAGCGTCACTTCCATTAAAAAATTATGAAGTTGTTTCCCAGCTTCATCGGAGCTATGTGTTAAGTTGATGGGGACCATTGGCCCCAAGTGTAAATGAATTTCTGGAGATTTTTTTATTGAAGGGCTTAGATGAGAAACTTTTAGCCTTTGACCCTTAAACAATCATATTATGTCATGCCCCCACGACAGATTTTGTCTAGCTCCGCCACTACTTCTTGGCCTGGTGATCCGGAGAAGTAAGAAGGTAATCCTATCGTTAGCTCAAGGCCCCTCTCTTTCTCATCCCTCGACCCATTCCAAGCCATCTCCCTCCCTCTCCTCTCTCTCTGTCTCTCTCTCTTTCTCTCTCAACCCTCTTTAGAAAGAACTGGTTACTAGCATGGGGCAGATCCAGTGTGGGACTTATGGGGGCCATAGCTGCCAGAAACATTTTGCAATTTTTTCTTTGTGAATGCTTATATTTCCTCCGTCCCACAATATATTCGTATTAGGGCTTTTAAAAGTCAAATGATATAAATTTGACCAAGTTTTCAGGAAAAAATGTGAAAATTTAGAATACTAAATCTTTATCATTAGATTCATCATGAAATATATTTTCATATGGTGTATATTTGGTACTCCCTCGGTTCACAAGTACTCTCTCCATTTTTCTATATAACACCGCTTCATATTTTTATGTCTAACTTTGATAATTAATTTTACCAATAAAATATGAGTTATATGCCATAAAATGTGTACCATTGGATGCATATTTCAAACAACTTTCCGTTGATATATTTTAATGACATATAGCCCATACTTTTTGATCGAAATTATAAGTCAAAGTTTGACACAAAAAACAAAGTGACCTTGCATACAAAAACGGAGGTAGCATAACATGTTTGATATATTTCAATATGGACTACTTACAAACTAGAATGAGCAAACAATCACACTAAAACATGTTTATATACATCCGATTCTGAAAAAGTTAGAACATCTTATATTTTTAGTGGAGGGAGTATTATAGAAATATATAAATTTCTCTATAAACTTGGACAAACTTTGCGACATTTGACTTCCACCAAAATCATTGTGCACTATACTATATGGAACAAAGGGAGTATTAAATTAATTTGGTGCAGCCTAAATACTTCAGTACCGAAGCCCACGGAAATAGAAGATTAGGTTTCATCCGAACAACATATAATTCGCTCTTCAGGTCAAAGCCTAATACAACCCACCTCTGCTCCCCATAAACACTATATTCCACATCTAACCAAATGAAGACACTTCCATTAAAATATTGTGAAGTTGTTTCTCTTCATCAGAGCTATGTGTTAAGCTGAGGGGGCATTGCCCCAACTATAAAGGAATTGCTGGAGATTTTTTTATTGGACGACCAGATGATAAATTTTTAGCCTTTGACCCTTATAACAGTCATTTTATGTCTTGCCCCCAAGACAAATTTTGTCTAGCTCCGCCACTACATGCGGGTGGCATGTTGGTCAGTCTCGGCTCGACTAGGTGGGCTTGACCAACGCAACTAGTTAGACGGGTTCGGTTCAGTGCAAATAAACCAGCCAAAAAATGAAAGTAAAATAAACCATCGAACTGGCATGCAAAGTCAGTATCAAAATGAAGGGAAAATTAAATAGGGTAAAATGTGGCACAAATTTGCTTAAATGGGTGTAAATTAAGAATTTTCATTAATGAAGTAATATCTGTCACAAATGTGAAACTTTGGGGTAAAATGGAATTATCTCTTTTTATGCTGGTACAGGTAAATTCAGTTCTCACTTTCGCTAACTGAACATAATTTGTCCAGTTTGGTTTTATCCCGGTTGAGTAGTCAGCGTGAAGAACAACCGAAAACTAGGCACAACTAGCTTCTCCCGCGAGTCCCACCCATGCCATTAGTGACGTGAAATCCTATTTGACGCTTGTTTGATCGAACAATCGACCAAACTCACAGGGGTCTCGATGGGTAGAGAGGACTGGGCCAACCCATCTAAGATGGTTGTTGTTAGTTCTAGTTTTGGGAACCTTCTAGCAGGTTCTTATCCGTTTTTCCAGTATTCGGAACCTTCTCATTAGACCTATTTAACTTGTTTGTTTTTCCTGGTTTTTTTCCAGATTTCTCTTGGGTTTTTTTGTTTCTATTTCTTTTTGTTCTTCTCTTTTTTTAAAGAATCTTTCACAAATTTTAAAATATGTTAAAAACCTTCAAAAATTGTTTACATTTCTTGATTTTTTAGATTTCAAAGTTTGTTCACAATTTCAAAAAAATATTTAAACTTTTAAAATTTGTTTACATTTTTCAGAAGTTTTTTTGAAGTACAAAAAATGCTCCTATTTTCTGACAATTGTTCAGACTTTCAAAACTCCTCACATTCTAGAAAAAGTTGTTCACAATTGTAAAAAAGTTTGAAATTTAAAGAATTTTCCACTTTTGTGAAAAATGTTATAATTTTTTTTTGAAATTAAAAGAGTTTTCAGAACATGTTCCCGGCTTTAAAAAATGTTCTCAAATTTTTTTAAAATGTTCACTTTTTTCAAATTATTTTCAGGTTTAGAAAATGTTCACAAAGTGATAAAAATGTTTAAAGTTTGAAAAATGTTAACTTAACAAAAATGTCCACAACTTTTCTGAAAGACTTCACCTTTTAAAATATTTTTTCATGTTTTCCCCCAGAAAACCGAATGAAAAAAAACTACAGTAACCAGGCTGCCACGGTACTCAGGTTGCTACAGTGCGCCTTTGTTTTGCTCCGGGAACCGAATAAAAAGCTGGAAGAGAAACGGTCGCTAGAATCGTCACGCCGCTACAGTGCTCCGGTTTTGCTACAATCGTCGCGTCACTACAGTGGCCGACCAGGAGGGGGAAGGACTGTGCGAATGATGCAATGATAACTGACCAAATGATGCAATGATACAAGACCCAACTTGTCTTTTTTGCAACAAGAATGTGCGTATATATTATGTGCACCAAGCAGAGTCCCACCAAAGAGCAATATCCATACCCTCGAAAAAAGCACAATCCATACGAGATGAGGGCAAAGAGAAATCTTCGTTTTAGAAAACTTCTAATCTATTCGTCTTTAGTCATGGCAGTACAATGACCACTAGGAATAGCAAAAAAAAAAAATCCTGATCCATAGACCAACTAGCGATGACTACAAGCAGTGAAGATAGCCGATGATGCGCTGCGGCCATCGCCCTCCTCGTCAGCGTCGGACAAAATTTGTTGTAGTATACAATCAAAAAGTCGTCATATTAAGGCCCCATAGGACCAGCGCACCAGAATATCAACCTTTGTTGATGAAGAGAAGTGTAGATCGGAAGGATCGGACCTAAAGACACACGACATAGACAAACGAAGATTAGATCCGAGAAGATCTAACAAATACAGATCCACTGGAGACAGACCTCCACACGCCATCCGACGTTGCTAGGCGCACCACCAGTACGGAGGCTAGCCGGGGAGAACCGTGTTCCATCTTCAGGGAGTCGCCGTCGTCTCGCCTTCTTGAGCAGAACACAAACTCTCACAAAACTCAAAGAAATATATAAAAACGAAGCCCTCCCACTGACAAGGGCCGTGATCCACCGCCCCCATCGCCCTAAGGACAAAGGAGATGAGGCAGGTCGGCGCCACCGACAGGAGGTAGAAACCCTAGTTGCTTGTTCGCTAGGATAGACGAAGGCAAAGAAAAACCCTTACAAAATACTAAGGGCATCTCCAATGCTGACCCTCAAATTGGACACATATCCTTCCGTGGACTGGTGGGGGCTAGTCCGTGCACAGTGATGCAGGAGCCGATGATCCGACCTCATCCCCTAAAAGTACGCTCAGGTCCGGCCAATTTAAAATTCAAATGTATAGGGTCCGATCACATAGTGCTCGATCACATCCAAAAAGAGGCAAGTATGCAGAGATTTCACATGTTCGATCACAAATGAATATTAGTCTGGCAGTCCGTCTCTCTCTCTCTCTCCAGCTCATTCTCACCATCCACCTCCTTCTCGGCCGCCTCCAGGTCGGCCGCCATGCGCTTCAACATCCAAACACGGACGCTTGCACGATCATCATTGCATCGCCATCCAACTCCTCAATCTTCAAGCTCAACATCTTTGTGACCTCCGAAGAGACTGTGATCTCAACATTCTTCTCTGTTAAAACAAGCATAATAAAGTGATGTAAGTGGGCCAGGCTAAGTTAAATAATATATTTTTGCTGAGTTGGAGGAGAGAAAAAAAGGGAAAGAAGATAAGCGGGTTGTAGATTAATAGCCAGCTGCAATACGTGCTTCTAAAAACATTGTGAGAGTGTAAGGTGAGGCATAGTAGTAGATATTTATAGGGACGCGGAGTTTCTGCACCCGAGCTCAAATGAGCTCGGGTGAACAGTAAAATCAAAACTAAATCAATTTTTTTTTGAAAAAATCCATTTTTTGGGAGAAACATTGACAAAAGTTCTAAGTGCTTGCAAAAATTCGCCATGAAATCACATTTCTAGAAGGCGTGGCAAAAAAAAACAAAATCAGTACTCTGAAAAAGCTACTTTCAAAAGCATTTTGGAGCACTGAATTTGTTTTTTTGCCACGCTTTACAGGAATGTGATTTCATGATGAATTTTTGCAAGCACTTAGAACTTTTGTCAATGTTTCTCCCAAAAAAAATTGGAATTTTTTGAAATTTTTTTGATTTTTTTTTGATTTGACTGTTCACCGAGCTCAAATGAGCTCGGGAGCAGAAAGGCACTTTCGATATTTATAGCTGCTATTGTAAGTGATGACTATAAGATTGACTATAGATGACATGGCAACAACATATAGCTAGTAGGCAGCTATACTATTAACCATGCTCTTACGACTCTCCCAATGCAAGTTTCTTAACAAGATTTTATAGGTTTTGCTGATGTGGCATATTAGTTAATGAAGATAGAGAGAGAGAGGATGTAACTTAGCTAAAATACAACCCTTGCACATGGTCATAGGCAAAAAAGCTGCTAGCTCAATCACTTGTATGCATGAGCCCCCGAAATCATTAAATTTAGATACAACCCTTAAAAACAATCTCCTTGGGCTAGTTGTCTCTTAAGTTGTATATCTTCTATGATAACGTGCTAAGAGATGGTGCATTGAGAGAGGCCTGATAGTACCTGCAATTATCTTGCATGCTATTGATCACATGATTGTCTTACATACATGGTTTTGTTCACTATGTTATATACTGCGCGGCACAAAGAAAATCTGGTTACCCATCCGTCCAAAGTTCAAACACTAACGCCCGCGCTTAAGGTACATGCAAGCATGGTCATGCACATGCAGGAACTTGAACACCTCCCGAAAAAACGAGGAAAACTAAAAGCTATACAATGAATTTGTGGGCTAAGGAGCGCATGCACACACCGAGCTAAGAACTGCTATGTACTCCCTCCGTTCCTAAATACTTGTCTTTCTAGTCATTTTAACAAGTGACTACATACGGAGCAAAATGAGTGAATCTACACTCTAAAATATGTCTACATACATCCGTATGTAGTAGTCATTTGAAATGTCTAGAAAAACAAGTATTTGGGAACGGAGGGAGTATGTGTCATGTACATAGCCAAAGAGACATTTTTACAGCCAGGCAGCTTTGTGTTAGAGAATTTACAGCAATGGATAGTCCAACTAGTGCATGAATGTCCAACAAATGGATTGTCAAGGTAGACCTGGAACCGCAACATACATGTGGAAAATCTGGATTGGGTCGGTGTGGCCAATGTTTTACTGACATCTCTCACACCCATCTCTATAATCTACACTTTTGCACAACTCTTGGCGAGGTCACCAACTCAGTCGTTGACTTATGTTTGCTTGGTTTTCTTCTCTTGATCTATGGATCCATCACAAGGTATCCATATATATCACCTACATTGCATTAGTTAAGGCAAGGCCCGAATATTTTTGCCCTAGTCGAACTAAATGTGAGCACATGATTTGGTGATCCACACTAAAACATACACACAACTAGTCAACCCAAGTGGGGTGCAATTGTGTTGTTATTTGTTTTCCCTCTGTGGCAGTGCCTACTATACCTGAACTAAGCACATGAAGCATCCATAAACACATATGATCCGATGTGATCTTGATATCCACCCCATGTTAGTCACATTCAATGCATGTAATTATATTTTCCTACCAAATACGTTCAATTTTACTTTGCTCCCAATTTCATCCGGGATTCCGGGTTGGATGTAAAAGATCATCCGATCTAATATACCCACCAACCCCCACATGTGGTGATACTACTCAATATTGTATAAGATGAACTAATGTCGTGCACAATGATACGTCTCCGTCGTATCTACTTTTCCAAACACTTTTGCCCTTGCTTTGGACTCTAACTTGCATGATTTGGATGGAACTAACTCGGACTGACGCTGTTTTCAGCAGAATTGCCATGGTGTTATTTATGTGCAGAAACAAACATTCTCGGAATGACCTGAAACTCCACGGAGCGTCTTTTTGAAAATAATGAAAAATACTGGCAAAAGATCAAGGCTAGGGGGCCCACACCATAGCCACGAGGGTGGGGGCGCGCCCCTACCTCATGGGCCCCCTGGAGCTCCTCCGACCTCAACTCCAACTCTATATATTCTCTTTCGGGGAGAAAAAAATCAAGGAGAAGGATTCATCGCGTTTTACGATACGGAGCCGCCGCCAAGCCCTAAAACCTCTCGGGAGGGCTGATCTCGAGTCCGTTCGGGGCTCCGGAGAGGGGAATCCGTTGCCATCGTCATCATCAACCATCTTCCATCATCAATTTCATGATGCTCACCGCCGTATGTGAGTAATTCCATCGTAGGCTTGCTGGACGGTGATGGGTTGGATGAGATTTATCATGTAATCGAGTTAGTTTTGTTAGGGTTTGATCCCTAGTATCCACTATGTTCTGAGATTGATGTTGCTATGACTTTGCTATGCTTAATGCTTGTCACTAGGGCCCGAGTGCAATGATTTCGGATATGAACCTATTATGTTTTCATCAATATATGAGTGTTCTTGATCCTATCTTGCAAGTCTATAGTCACCTACTATGTGTTATGATCCGGCAACCCCGAAGTGACAATAATCAGGACCACTCCCGGTGATGACCGTAGTTTGAGGAGTTCATGTATTCACTATGTGTTAATGCTTTGGTCCGGTACTCTATTAAAAGGAGGCCTTAATATCCCTTAGTTTCCATTAGGACCCCGCTGCCACGGGAGGGTAGGACAAAAGATGTCATGCAAGTTCTTTTCCATAAGCACATATGACTATATTCGGAATACATGCCTACATTACATTGATGAATTGGAGCTAGTTCTGTGTCACCCTAGGTTATGTCTGTTACATGATGAGCCGCATCCGGCATAATTCTCTATCACCGATCCATTGCCTATGAGCTTTCCATATATTGTTCTTCGCTTATTTACCTTTTCGTTGCTATTGTTACAATCACTACAAAATACCAAAAACATTACTTTTGTTATCATTACCTTTTGCTACCGATACCACTACTATCATATTACTTTGCTACTAAATACTTTGCTGCAGATATTAAGTTTCCAGGTGTGGTTGAATTGACAACTCAGCTGCTAATACTTGAGAATATTCTGTGGCTTCCCTTGTGTCGAATCAATAAATTTGGGTTGAATACTCTACCCTCGAAAACTGTTGCAATCCCCTATATTTGTGGCTTATCAAGACTATTTTCTGGCATCGTTGCCGGGGAGCATAGCTCTATTCTTTGAGTCACTTGGGATTTATATCTGCTTATCATTATGAAGAACTTGAGAGGTCCAAAAACCAAGATTTATCCCTCAACTACGAGGGGAGGTAAGGAACTGCCATCTAGCTCTGCACTTGATTCACCTTCTGTTTTGAGTAAGCTTGCAACACCTAAACCTGCTTCTGCTATTCATTCTGATATGTCGCATGTTATTGATGATGCCACTTCTGCTTTGCATGATACTTATGATGTAACTACTTCTATGCTTGATACTACTATGCCACTTGGTGAATTTCTTGATGAACAACTTGCTAGGGTTAGAGAGAATGAAATTATTGAAACTGATAATATTGATGAAAGTGATGATGAAGACTCTCCCCCTAATAAATATGAATTGCATGTTGTTCTTGAGGGTTATGTTCTGGATGAAGAATCTGCTAGAGCTATTCTTTCTTGCAATGATAGATATGATCTAAAGAGGTTATTAGCTAAATGGAAGCAACAATCTCTTAATGCTAGAATGAAACCTGACCCTGCTTTTGCTACTTCACCTATCTGTGTTATTGATAAGGATTATGAATTCTCTGTTGATCCTGATATAATTACTTTGGTTGAATCTGATCCTTTTTATGGCCATGAATTTGAAACTGTTGTGGCACATCTTACTAAATTAAATGATATAGCCACCCTGTTCACTAATGATGAGAGAACCCGCTACTTTTATATCCTTAAAATATTTCCGTTCTCATTAAAGGGTGATGCTAAGATATGGTTTAATTCTCTTGATCCTGGTTGTGTGCGTAGTCCCCAGGATATGATTTATTACTTCTCTGCAAAATATTTCCCTGCTCATAAGAAACAAGCTACCTTAAGGGATATATATAATTTTGTGCAAATTGAAGAAGAGAGTCTCCCACAAGCTTGGGGAGGCTTCTCCAATTACTTAATGATTTGCCTAATCACCCTCTTAAGAAAAATGAAACACTTGATATCTTTTATAATGGACTAACCGATGCTTCCAGAGATTACCTGGATAGTTGTGTTGGTTCTGTTTTCAGGGAAAGAACAATAGATGAATCTGAAATTCTATTAAATAATATGTTGACTAATGAAAATAATTGGACACTTCCTTAGCCTATTCCTAAACCAACTCCGAAGAAGAGAGGTGTTCTATTTCTCAGTCCTGAAGATATGCAAGAGGAAAAGAAATCCATGAAAGAAAATGGTATTAAAGCTGAAGATGTTAAGAATTTACCTCCTATTGAAGAAATACACGGTCTTAATTTACCGTCTGTCGAAGAAATGCATAATTTTAATCCATCTCCTATTGAAGAAATACATGGTCTTGATAACCCGACACAGGTAGTAAAGGTAAATTCTCTCTATAGATATGATAAAGCTGAAATCCCATTTACTAAGTTTGCTAGCCCATGTTTAGATGAGTTTGACAAATTTATGGTTAAGCAAGAAGACTTCAATGCTTATTTTGGTAGAGAATTAAAACGCAGTGCTGATATGCTTGAACACTTGGGTGATTATATGGCTAATGTTAAAGGTGAACTTAAACTTATTAGTAAACATGCTTCTATGGTTACTACTCAAGTAGAACAAGTACTTAAAGCTTAAAATGATTTGCTCAATGAATTGAATAGTAAGAATAATGATTTTGTTGTTAGAGTGGCTACTAGAACTGGTAAAATGACTCAGGAACCTTTGTATCCTGAAGGCCACCCTAAGAGAATTGAGCAAGATTCTTAGAGAAATAATATAGACGCACCTAGTCCCCCTAAAAGGAAGAAAAAGAAAAATGATAGGACTTTGCATGCTTCTAGTGAACCTATTACTGAAACACCTGAGAATCCCAATGATATTTCTATTTCTGATGCTGAAACTCAATCTGGTAATGAACCTGAAACTAGTGATAATGTTAATGATACTGTTCATGATGATGCTCAACCTAGCAATGATAATGATATAGAAATTGAACCCGCTGTTGATCTTGATAACCCGCAATCAAAGAATCAACGTTATTGTAAGAGAGACTTTGTTGCTAGGAAACATGGTAAAGAAAGAGAACCATGGGTTCAGAAACCCATGCCTTTTCCTCCCAAACCATCCAAGAAAAAGGATGATGAGGATTTTGAGCGCTTTGCCGAAATGATTAGACCTATCTTTTTGCGTATGCGATTAACTGATATGCTTAAAATGAATCCTTATGCTAAGTATATGAAAGAAATTGTCACTAATAAAAGAAAGATACCGGAAGCTAAAATTTCCACCATGCTTGCTAATTATACTTTTAAAGGTGGAATACCTAAGAAGTTAGGAGATCTAGGAGTACCCACTATACCATGCTCCATTAAAAGAAACTATGTTAAAACTGCTTTATGTGATCTTGGAGCCGGTGTTAGTGTTATGCCTCTCTCTTTATATCGTAGACTTGATTTGAATAAGTTGACACCTACTGAAATATCTTTGCAAATGGCTGATAAATCAACTGCTATACCTGTCGGTATTTGTGAGGATGTGCCTATTGTGGTTGCAAACGTTACTATTTTAACGAACTTTGTTATTCTTGATATTCCTGAGGACGATAGTATGTCTATTATTCTTGGAAGACCCTTTTTGAATACTGCAGGGGCTGTTATTGATTGCAACAAAGGCAATGTCACTTTTCATGTTAATGGTAATGAGCATACGGTACACTTTCCGAGGAAACAACCTCAAGTTCATAGTATCAATTCTATTGGAAAAATTCCATCAATTATTTTTGGAGGTTTTGAGTTTCCTCTTCCTACTGTCAAGAAGAAATATGATATTCTTATTGTTGGGGATGTGTATAACCCTGTTGAGGTAACATAGTGTTATTCGAGAATTCTCCGGTTCCATGTTATTCGGAATGAGTTTGTTAACAAGACTTGATCAACCTTGTTAGTGGATTCCTTTAGATGAACATGAGATGGATGAATTTAGAAAACACAACTCTTTGTACCCTCCATTTACTTTATGTTATTTATATTAAATAAAGCAAAAATAGTAATTTCTGTCTGTTTTCTGAATTATCCATGCAATATAAAAATACCCCGAAAATAAAAGTTCTCCAAATGCCCTGAAATTTAAATATGATTTTTTATGGAATATTTGAGAATATCTGGCACTGAGAACACAGCAGGGGGAGTGATACGTCTCCAACATATCTATAATTTTTGATTGCTCCATGCTATATTATCTACTGTTTTAGAGATTATTGGGCTTTATTTTCCACTTTTATATTGTTTTTGGGACTAACCTATTAACTGGAGGCCCATCCTAGAATTGTTGTTTTTACCTGTTTTAGGGTTTCGAAGAAAAGGAATATCAAACGGAGTCCAAACGGAATGAAACCTTCGGAAACGTGATTTTCTCATCAGATAAGATCCAGGAGACTTGGACCCTCCGTCAAGAAAGCCACGAGGTGGTCACGAGGGTGGAGGGCGCGCCCCCTGCCTCGTGGGCCCCTCGAAGCTCCACCGACGTACTTCTTCCTCCTATATATATCCACGTACCCCCAAACGATTGGGGATGGAGCCAAAAACCTAATTCCACCACCGCAACTTTCTGTATCCACGAGATCCCATCTTGGGCCTGTTCCGGAGCTCCGCCGGAGGGGGCATCGATCACGGAGGGCTTCTACATCATCATCCAAGCCTCTCCGATGAAGTGTGAGTAGTTTACTTCAGACCTACAGGTCCATAGCTAGTAGCTAGATGGCTTCTTCTCTCTTTTTGGATCTCAATACAATGTTCTCCCCCTCTCTCGTGGAGATCTATTCGATGTAACCTTCTTTTTGCGGTGTGTTTGTTGAGACCGATGTATTGTGGGTTTATGATCAAGTCTATCTATGAATAATATTTGAATATTCTCTGAATTCTTTTATGTATAATTGGTTATCTTTGCAAGTCTCTTCGAATTATCAGTTTGGTTTGGCCTACTAGATTGGTTTTTCTTGCCATGGGAGAAGTGCTTAGCTTTGGGTTCAATCTTGCGGTGTACTTTCCCAGTGACAGAAGGGGAAGCAAGGCACGTATTGTATTGTTGCCATCGAGGATAACAAGATGGGGTTTTATCATATTGCATGAAACTATCCCTCTACATCATGTCATCTTGCTTAAGGCGTTACTCTGTTTTTAACTTAATACTCTAGATGCATGCTGGATAGCGGTCGATGAGTGGAGTAATAGCAGTAGATGCAGAATCATTTCAGTCTACTTGTCTCGGACGTGATGCCTATATACATGACCATACCTAGATATTCTCATAACTATGCTCAATTCTGTCAATTTCTCAACAGTAATTTGTTCACCCACCATAGAATACTTATGCTCTTGAGAGAAGCCACTAGTGAAACCTATGGCTCCCGGGTCTCTTTCTCATCATATCAATCTCCATCACTTTATTATTGCTTTGCTTTTACTTTTTACTTTGCATCTCTATACCAAAAATACCAAAAATATTATTTATCATATCTATCATATCTCACTTTCGTAAGTGACCGTGAAGGGATTGACAACCCCTAAGCGCGTTGGTTGCGTTGAGCTATTGTTTTTGTGTAGGTACGAGGGACTTGAGCGTAGCCTCCTACTGGATTGATACCTTGGTTCTAAAAAACTGAGGGAAATACTTACGCTACTTTGCTGCATCATCCCTTCCTCTTCGGGGAAATCCAACACAGTGCTCAAGAGGTAGCAAGTAGAATTTCTGGCGCCGTTGCCGGGGAGTCTGCGCAAAAGTCAACATACCAAGTACCCATCACAATCCCTATCTCTCGCATTACATTATTTGCCATTTGCCTCTTGTTTTCCTCTCCCCCACTTCACCCTTGCCATTTTATTCGCCCTCTCTCTCTCTCTCTCTCTCTCTCTCTCTCTATCCTCCCTCTCTTTCTCTATTTGCCTCTTTTTGCCCGTTTGCTTTTTGTTTGCTTGTGTGTTGGATTGCTTGTTTGTCGCGATGGCTCAAGATAATACTAAATTGTGTGACTTCACCAATATCAACAATAATGATTTCCTTAGCACTCCGATTGCTCCTCTTACCGATGTTGAATCTTGTGAAATTAATACTGCTTTGCTGAATCTTGTCATGAAAGACCCGTTCTCCTGCCTTCCTAGTGAAGATGCCGCTACACATCTTAATAGCTTCGTTGATTTGTGTTACATGCAAAATAAAAAAGATGTCGATAATGATATTGTTAAATTGAAGCTATTTCCTTTTTCGCTTAGAGATCGTGCTAAAGCTTGGTTTTCGTCTTTGCCTAAAAATAGTATTGATTCATGGAACAAGTGCAAAGATGCTTTTATCTCTAAGTATTTTCCTCCCGCTAAGATCATCTCTCTTAGAAATGATATTATGAATTTTAAACAACTTGATCATGAACATGTTGCACAAGCTTGGGAGAGAATGAAATTAATGATACGTAATTGCCCTACTCATGGTTTAAAGTTGTGGATGATTATACAAAAAATTTATGCCGGATTGAATTTTGCTTTTAGAAATCTTTTAGATTCGGCCGCGGGAGGCACTTTTATGGAAATTACTTTAGGATAAGCTACTAAACTCCTAGATAATATTATGGTTAATTATTCTCAATGGCATAGTGAAAGATCTACTACTAAAAAGGTGCATGCGATAGAAGAAATCAATGTTTTGAGTGGAAAGATGGATGCACTTATGAAATTATTTGCTAATAAAAGTGTTCCTTCTGATCCTAATGATGTGCCCTTGTCTACTTTGATTGAGAATAATAATGAATCTATGGATGTGAATTTTGTTGGTAGGAACAATTTTGGTAACAACGCGTATAGAGGAAATTTCAATCCTAGGCCTTATCCTAGTAATCCCTCTAATAATTAAGGTAATTCCTACAACAATTCTTATGGAAATTATAATAATATGCCCTCTGATTTTGAATCTAATATTAAAGAATTTATTTCTTCGCAAAAGAATTTTAATGCTATGATTGAAGAAAAATTGCTTAAGATTGATGATTTGGCTAGGAACGTTGATAGAATTGCTCTTGATGTTGATTCTTTGAAACTTAGATCTATTCCACCTAAGCATGATATCAATGAGTCTCTCAAAGCCATGAGAATTTCCATTGATGAGTGCAAAGAAAGAACCGCTAGGATGCGTGCTAAGAAAGATGCCTTTATAAAAGCGTGTTCTTCTAGTTCCTATGAAAATAATGATGAAGATCTAAAAGTTATTGATGTGTCCCCTATTAAACCTTTCTTTTGCAATATGAATCTTGATAATGATGGGACTGAATATAATCCACCTTTACCTAGAAGGCGGTCTAAGAATTCGGAATTTGTTGATCTTGATGCTAAGTTTGATAAAAGTGGGATTGAAGAAATTAAAACCCTAGATGTTGCTAAACCCACTATTATGGATTTCAAGGAATTTAACTATGAAAATTGCTCCTTGATTGATTGTATTTCCTTGTTGCAATCCGTGCTAAAGTCTCCTCACGCTTATAGTCAAAATAAAGCATTCAGTAAACATATCGTTCATGCCTTGATGCAATCTTATGAAGAAAAACTTGAATTGGAAGTTTCTATCCCTAGAAAACTTTATGATGAGTGGGAACCTACTATTAAAATTAAAATTAAAAATTATGAGTTTTATGCTTTGTGTGATTTGGGTGCTAGTGTCTCTACTATTCCCAAAACTTTATGTGATTTGCTAGATTTCCGTGATTTTGATGATTGCTCTCTAAACTTGCATACTACGGATTCCACTATTAAGAAACCTATGGGAAGAATTAATGATGTTCTTATTGTTGCTAATAGGAATTATGTGTTGGGGAACGTTGCAGAAAACAAAAATTTTCCTACGGTTTCACCAAGATCCATCTATGAGTTCATCTAGCAACGAGTGATTGGATTGCATCTACATACCTTTGTAGATCGCGAGCGGAAGTGTTCACTAGAACGTGGATGACGGAGTCGTACTCGTCGTGATTCAAATCACCGATGACCAAGCGCCGAACGGACGGCACCTCCGCGTTCAACACACGTACGGAGCGGATGACGTCTCCTCCTTCTTGATCCAGCAAGGGGGAAGGAGAAGTTGATGAAGATCCAGCAGCACGACGGCGTGGTGGTGGATGCAGGGCGTCACGGCAGCAGGGCTTCGCCGTGTACTACGAGAGAGAGGTGTAGCAGGGGAGAGGGAGGCGCCAAGGATGATTGGTGCGGCTGCCCCTTCCCCCCTTCCCTTTATATAGGCCCCCTAGGGGGGGGGGGCGCCGGCCCTAGGAGATGGGATCTCCTAGGGGGGGGGGGGCGGCGGCTAGGGCTGGAGTGGCCCCCAAGCCAAGGTGGGGCGCCCCCCCACCCCTAGGGTTTCAACCCTAGGCGCATGGGGTGGGCCTAGGGGGGCGCACCGGCCCACTATGGGCTGGTTCCCCTCCCCACTTTGGCCCATGGGGCCCTCCGGGATGGGTGGCCCCACCCGGTGGACCCCCGGGACCCTTCTGGTGGTCCCAGTACAATACCGGTGACCCCGAAACTCGTCCCGATGGCCGAAACAGCACTTCCTATATATAATTCTTTACCTCCGGACTATTCCGAAACGCCTCATGACGTCCGGGATCTCATCCAGGACTCCAAACAACATTCGGGTTACTGCATATACATATCTTCACAACCCTAGCGTCACCGAACCTTAAGTGTGTAGACCCTACGGGTTCGGGAGACATGTAGACATGACCGAGACGACTCTCCGGTCAATAACCAACAGCGGGATCTGGATACCCATGTTGGCTCCCACATGCTCCACGATGATCTCATCGGATGAACCATGATGTCGAGGATTCAATCAACCCTGTATGCAATTCCCTTCGTCAATCGATATGTTACTTTCCCGAGATTCGATCGTCGGTATCCCAATACCTCGTTCAATCTCGTTACTAGCAAGTCACTTTACTCGTACCGTAATGCATGATCCCATGACCAGACACTTGGTCACCTTGAGCTCATTATGATGATGCATTACCGAGTGGGCCTAGTGATACCTCTCCGTCATACGGAGTGACAAATCCCAGTCTTGATCCATGTCAACCCAACAGACACTTTAGGAGATACCCGTAGTCTACCTTTATAGTCACCCAGTTACGTTGTGACGTTTGGTATACCCAAAGCATTCCTACGGTATCCGGGAGTTACACGATCTCATGGTCTAAGGAAAAGATACTTGACATTGGAAAAACTCTAGCAAACGAACTATACGATCTTTATGCTATGTTTAGGATTGGGTCTTGTCCATCACATCATTCTCCTAATGATGTGATCTCGTTATCAATGACATCCTATGTCCATAGCCAGGAAACCATGACTATCTGTTGATTAACGAGCTAGTCAACTAGAGGCTTACTAGGGACATGTTGGTGTCTGTTATTCACACATGTATTACGATTTCCGGATAACACAATTATAGCATGAATAAAGACAATTATCATGAACAAGGAAATATAATAATAATGCTTTTATTATTGCCTCTAGGGCATATTTCCAACAGTCTCCCACTTGCACTAGAGTCAATAATCTAGTTACATTGTGATGAATCGAACACCCATGGAATTCTGGTGTTGATCATGTTTTGCCCTAGGGAGAGGTTTAGTCAACGGATCTGCTACATCCAGGTCCGTATGTACTTTACAAATATCTATGTCTCCATCTTGAACATTTTCACGAATAGAGTTGAAGCGACGCTTGATGTGCCTTGTCTTCTTGTGAAACCTGGGCTCCTTGGCAAGTGCAATAGCTCCAGTGTTGTCATAGAAGAGCTTGATCGGCCCCGATGCATTGGGTATGACTCCGAGGTCGGTGATGAACTCCTTCACCCAAATTGCTTCATGTGCTGCCTCCGAGGCTGCCATGTACTCCGCTTCACATGTAGATCCCGCCACGACGCTCTGCTTGCAACTGCACCAGCTTACTGCCCCACCATTCAAAATATACACGTATCCGGTTTGTGACTTAGAGTCATCTAGATCTGTGTTGAAGCTAGCGTCGACGTAACCCTTTACGATGAGCTCTTCGTCACCTCCATAAACGAGAAACATTTCCTTAGTCCTTTTCAGGTACTTCAGGATATTCTTGACCGCTGTCCAGTGTTCCTTGCCGGGATCACTTTGGTACCTTCCTACCAAACTTACGGCAAGGTTTACATCAGGTCTGGTACACAGCATGGCATACATAATAGAACCTATGGCTAAGGCATAGGGGATGACACTCATCTCTTCTATATCTTCTGCCGTGGTCGGACATTGAGCTAAGCTCAATTTCATACCTTGCAACACAGGCAAGAACCCCTTCTTAGACTGATCCATATTGAACTTCTTCAATATCTTATCAAGGTATGTGCTTTGTGAAAGACCTATGAGGCGTCTCGATCTATCTCTATAGATTTTGATGCCTAATATATAAGCAGCTTCTCCAAGGTCCTTCATTGAAAAACTCTTATTCAAGTAGGCCTTGATGCCGTCCAAGAGTTCTATATCATTTCCCATCAAAAGTATGTCATCTACATATAGTATGAGAAATGCTACAGAGCTCCCACTCACTTTCTTGTAAACACAGGCTTCTCCATAAGTCTGTGTAAACCCAAACGCTTTGATCATCTCATAAAAGCGAATGTTCCAACTCCGAGATGCTTGCACCAGCCCATAAATCGAGCGTTGGAGCTTGCACACCTTGTCAGCATTCTTAGGATCGACAAAACCTTCCGGCTGCATCATATACAATTCTTCCTTAAGGAAACCATTAAGGAATGCCGTTTTGACGTCCATTTGCCATATTTCATAATCGTAAAATGCGGCAATTGCTAACATGATTCGGACGGACTTTAGCTTCGCTACCGGTGAGAAAGTCTCATCGTAGTCAACCCCTTGAACTTGTCGATAACCCTTAGCGACAAGCCGAGCTTTATAGATGGTCACATTACCATCCGCGTCTGTCTTCTTCTTAAAGATCCATTTATTCTCTATGGCTCGCCGTTCAACGGGCAAGTCAGTCAAAGTCCATACTTCGTTTTCATACATGGATCCTATCTCGGATTTCATGGCTTCTAGCCATTTGTCGGAATCCAGGCCCGCCATCACTTCTTCATAGTTCGAAGGTTCACCGTTGTCTAACAACATGATTTCCAAGACAGGGTTTCCATACCACTCTGGTGCGGAACGTGTCCTTGTGGACCTACAAATTTCAGTAGGAGCTTGATCAGAAGTATCTTGATCATCATCATTAACTTCTTCTCTAGTCGGTGCAGGCACCTCAGGAACATTTTCTTGAGTTGTGCCCTTTTCCGGTTCAAGAGGTAATACTTCATCAAGTTCTACTTTCCTCCCACTTACTTCTTTCGAGAGACTTTCTCTAGAAAGGATCCATTCTTGGCAACAAAGATCTTGCCTTCGGATCTGAGGTAGAAGGTATACCCAATAGTTTCTTTAGGGTATCCTATGAAGACGCATTTTTCCGACTTGGGTTCGAGCTTTTCAGGTTGAAGTTTCTTGACATAAGCATCGCATCCCCAAACTTTTAGAAACGACAGCTTAGGTTTCTTCCCAAACCATAATTCATACGGTGTCGTCTCAACGGATTTCGACGGAGCCCTATTTAAAGTGAATGCGGCAGTCTCTAAAGCATAGCCCCAAAAAGATAGCGGTAAATCGGTAAGAGACATCATAGATCGCACCATATCTAATAGAGTGCGATTACGACGTTCAGACACACCATTACGCTGAGGTGTTCCAGGCGGCGTGAGTTGTGAAACTATTCCACATTTTCTTAAGTGTGTGCCAAATTCATGACTCAAGTATTCTCCTCCACGATCTGATCGTAGAAACTTGATTTTCCTGTCACGTTGATTCTCAACCTCGCTCTGAAATTCCTTGAACTTTTCGAAGGTTTCAGACTTGTGTTTCATTAAGTAGATATACCCATATCTACTTAAGTCATCAGTGAGGGTGAGAACATAACGATAGCCACCGCGAGCCTCAACACTCATTGGACCGCACACATCAGTATGTATGATTTCCAATAAGTTGGTTGCTCGCTCCATTGTTCCTGAGAACGGAGTCTTGGTCATTTTACCCATGAGGCATGGTTCGCACGTGTCAAATGATTCATAATCAAGAGACTCTAAAAGTCCATCTGCATGGAGCTTCTTCATGCGTTTGACACCTATGTGACCAAGGCGGCAGTGCCACAAGTATGTGGGACTATCATTATCAAACTTACATCTTTTGGTACTCACACTATGAACATGTGTAGCATTACGCTCGAGATTCATTAAGAATAAACCATTCACCATAGGAGCATGACCATAAAACATATCTCTCGTATAAATAGAACAACCATTATTCTCGGATTTAAATGAGTAGCCATCTCAAATTAAACGAGATCCCGATACAATGTTCATGCTCAAAGCTGGCACTGAATAACAATTATTGAGGTTCAAAACTAATCCCGTAGGTAAATGAAGAGGTAGCGTGCCGACGGCGATCACATCGACCTTGGAACCATTCCCGATGCGCATTGTCACCTCGTCCTTTGCCAGTCTCCGCTTATTCCGCAGCTCCTGCTTTGAGTTACAAATGTGAGCAACTGCACCGGTATCAAATACCCAAGAGCTACTACGAGTACTGGTAAGGTACACATCAATTACATGTATATCACATATACCTTTTGCTTTGCCGGCCTTCTTGTCCGCTAAGTATTTGGGGCAATTCCGCTTCCAGTGACCACTTCCCTTGCAATAAAAACACTCAGTCTCGGGCTTGGGTCCATTCTTTGGATTCTTCCCGGCAGCTTGCTTGCCGGGCGCGGCAACTTCCTTGCCGTCCTTCTTGAAGTTCTTTTTACCCTTACCCTTCTTGAACTTAGTGGTTTTATTCACCATCAACACTTGATGTTCCTTCTTGACTTCTACCTCTGCTGATTTCAGCATAGCAAATACTTCAGGGATGGTCTTTTCCATCCCCTGCATATTGAAGTTCATCACAAAGCTCTTGTAGCTCGGTGGAAGCGACTGGAGGATTCTGTCAATGACCGCATCATCCAGGAGATTAACTCCCAGCTGAGTCAAGCGGTTATGCAACCCAGACATAGTGAGTATGTGCTCACTGACAGAACTATTTTCCTCCATCTTACAACTGAAGAATTTGTCGGAGACTTGATATCTCTCGACCCGGGCATGAGCTTGGAAAACCATTTTCAGCTCTTCGAACATCTCATATGCTCCGTGTCTCTCAAAACGTTTTTGGAGCCCCGGCTCTAAGCTGTAAAGCATGCCGCACTGAACGAGGGAGTAGTCATCGGTACGTGCCTGCCAAGCGTTCATAACGTCTTGTTCAGCAGGGAGGACAGGTGCGTCACCCAGCGGTGCTTGTAGGACATAATCTTTCTTGGCAGCTATGAGGATGATCCTCAGGTTCCGGACCCAGTCCGTGTAGTTGCCGCCATCGTCTTTCAGCTTGGTTTTCTCTAGGAACGCGTTGAAGTTGAGGACTACGTTGGCCATTTGATCTACAAGACATATTGTAAATATTTTAGTCTAAGTTCATGATAATTAAGTTCATCTAATCAAATTATTTAATGAACTCCCACTTAGATAGACATCCCTCTTCTAGTCATCTAAGTATAACATGATCCGAGTTAACTAGGCCGTGTCCGATCATCACGTGAGACGGACTAGTCAACGTCGGTGAACATCTTCATGTTGATCGTATCTTCTATACGACTCATGCTCGACCTTTCGGTCTTCTGTGTTCCGAGGCCATGTCTGTACATGCTAGGCTCGTCAAGTCAACCTAAGTGTTTGCATGTGTAAATCTGTCTTACACCCGTTGTATGTGAACGTTAGAATCTATCACACCCGATCATCACGTGGTGCTTCGAAACAACGAACTGTCGCAACGGTGCACAGTTAGGGGGAACACTTCTTGAAATTATTATGAGGGATCATCTTATTCACTACCGTCGTTCTAAGTAAACAAGATGCAAAAACATGATAAACATCACACGTAATCAAATAATAAACGTGACATGATATGGCCAATATCACATAGCTCCTTTGATCTCCATCTTGGGGCTCCATGATCATCTTGTCACCGGCTTGACACTATGATCTCCATCAACGTGTCTCCATGAAGTTGCTCGCCAACTATTACTTCTACTACTATGGCTAACGCGTTTAGTAATAAAGTAAAGTAATTTACATGGCGTTTCTCAATGACACGTAGGTCATACAAAAAATAAAGACAACTCCTATGGCTCCTGCCGGTTGTCATACTCATCGACATGCAAGTCGTGATTCCTATTACAATAGCATGAACATCTCATACATCACATATAGATCATTCATCATTCATCACAACTTTGGCCATATCATATCACAAAGCACTTGCTGCAAAAACAAGTTAGACGTCCTCTAATTGTTGTTGCAAGTTTTACGTGGCTGAATTAGGGTTCTAGCAAGAACGTTTTCTTACCTACGTGAAAGCCACAACGTGATTTGTCAACTTCTATTTACCCTTCATAAGGACCCTGTTCGTCGAATCCGCTGCAACTAAAGTGGGAGAGACAGACACCCGCCAGCCACCTTATGCAACTAGTGCATGTTAGTCGGTGGAACCGGTCTCACGTAAGCGTACGTGTAAGGTTGGTCCGGGCCGCTTCATCCCACAATACCGTCGAAGCAAGATAAGACTAGTAGCGGCAAGAAAGTTGACAACATCTACGCCCACAACCAATTGTGTTCTACTCGCGCAAGAAGAACTACGCATAAACCTGGCTCTGATCCCACTGTTGGGGAACGTTGCAGAAAACAAAAAATTTCCTACGGTTTCACCAAGATCCATCTATGAGTTCATCTAGCAACTAGTGATTGGATTGCATCCACATACCTTTGTAGATCGCGAGCGGAAGCGTTCACTAGAACGTGGATGACGGAGTCGTACTCGTCGTGATTCAAATCACCGATGACCAAGCGCCGAACGGATGGCACCTCCGCGTTCAACACACGTATGGAGCGGATGACGTCTCCTCCTTCTTGATCCAGCAAGGGGGAAGGAGACGTTGATGAAGATCCAGCAGCACGACGGCGTGGTGGTGGATGCAGGGCGTCACGGCAGCAGGGCTTCGCCGTGTACTACGAGAGAGAGGTGTAGCAGGGGAGAGGGAGGCGCCAAGGATGATTGGTGCGGCTGCCCCTTCCCCCCTTCCCTTTATATAGGCCCCCTAGGGGGGGCGCCGGCCCTAGGAGATGGGATCTCCTAGGGGGGGGGCGGCTAGGGCTGGAGTGGCCCCCAAGCCAAGGTGGGGCGCCCCCCCACCCCTAGGGTTTCAACCCTAGGCGCATGGGGTGGGCCTAGGGGGGCGCACCAGCCCACTATGGGCTGGTTCCCATCCCCACTTTGGCCCATGGGGCCCTCCGGGATGGGTGGCCCCACCCGGTGGACCCCCGGGACCCTTCTGGTGGTCCTAGTACAATACCGGTGACCCCGAAACTCATCCCGATGGCCGAAACAGCACTTCCTATATATAATTCTTTACCTCCGGACTATTCCGAAACTCCTCGTGACGTCCGGGATCTCATCCAGGACTCCGAACAACATTCGGGTTACTGCATATACATATCTTCACAACCCTAGCGTCACCGAACCTTAAGTGTGTAGACCCTACGGGTTCGGGAGACATGTAGACATGACCGAGACGACTCTCCGGTCAATAACCAACAGCAGGATCTGGATACCCATGTTGGCTCCCACATGCTCCACGATGATCTCATCGGATGAACCATGATGTCGAGGATTCAATCAACCCTGTATGCAATTCCCTTCGTCAATCGATATGTTACTTGCCCGAGATTCGATCGTCGGTATCCCAATACCTCGTTCAATCTCGTTACTAGCAAGTCACTTTAATCGTACCGTAATGCATGATCCCGTGACCAGACACTTGGTCACCTTGAGCTCATTATGATGATGCATTACCGAGTGGGCCTAGTGATACCTCTCCGTCATACGGAGTGACAAATCCCAGTCTTGATCCATGTCAACCCAACAGACACTTTCGGAGATACCCGTAGTCTACCTTTATAGTCACCCAGTTACGTTGTGACGTTTGGTATACCCAAAGCATTCCTACGGTATCCGGGAGTTACACGATCTCATGGTCTAAGGAAAAGATACTTGACATTGGAAAAACTCTAGCAAACGAACTATACGATCTTTATGCTATGTTTAGGATTGGGTCTTGTCCATCACATCATTCTCCTAATGATGTGATCTCGTTATCAATGACATCCTATGTCCATAGCCAAGAAACCATGACTATCTGTTGATTAACGAGCTAGTCAACTAGAGGCTTACTAGGGACATGTTGGTGTCTGTTATTCACACATGTATTACGATTTCCGGATAACACAATTATAGCATGAATAAAGACAATTATCATGAACCAGTAAATATAATAGTAATGCTTTTATTATTGCCTCTAGGGCATATTTCCAACATTATGTTCCCATAGATTTTATCATTCTTGATATAGATTGCAATCCTTCTTGCCCTATTATTCTTGGTAGACCTTTCCTTAGAACGGTTGGTGCAATTATTGATATGAAGGAAGGGAATATTAGATTTCAATTTCCATTAAAAAAGGGCATGGAACACTTCCCTAGAAAGAAAATAAAATGACCATATGAATCTATCATGAGAGCCACTTATGGATTGCCTACCAAAGATGGCAATACCTAGATCTATTCTTGCTTGTTATGCCTAGCTAGGGGCGTTAAACGATAGCGCTTGTCAGGAGGCAACCCAATTTTATTTTTATTCCTTGATTTTTGCTCCTATTTAGTAATAAATAAATTATTTAGCCTATGTTTTGGTTGTGCTTTTTGTGTTTAATTAGTGTTTGTGCCAAGTAGAATCGTTGGGAAGACTTGGGGAAAGTCTTGTTGAACTTGCTGTAAAAACAGAAACTTTAGCGCTCACGAGAACTGCTGTCATTTTTATTTGAAGAGTACTATTTAGTTAATTATTTTTGAATATGATTAATATATAAATTCCTCACGTCAAGAAATTTATTTTAGAATTTTTGGGGTTCCAGATCTTGCGCTAGCTACAGATTACTACAGACTGTTATGTTTTTGACAGATTCTGTTTTTCGTGTGTTGTTTGCTTATTTTGATGAATCTATGGCTAGTAAAATAGTTTATAATCCATAGAGAAGTTGGAATACAGTAGGTATAAAACCAATATAAATAAATAATGAGTTCATTACAGTACCTTGAAGTGGTCTTTTGTTTTCTTTCGCTAACGGAGCTCACGAGATTTTCTACTTTAAGTTTTGTGTTGTGAAGTTTTCAAGTTTTGGGTAAAGATTTGATGGATTATGGAACAAGAAGTGGCAAGAGCCTAAGCTTGGGTATGCCCATGGCACCCCCAAGATAATCTAAGGACACCTAAAAGCCAAAGCTTGGGGGTGCCCCGGAAGGCATCCCCTCTTTCGTCTACTTCTATCGGTAACTTTACTTGGAGCTATATTTTTATTCACCACATGATATGTGTTTTGCTTGGAGCATATTTTATGATTTGAGTCTTTGCTTATTAGTTTACCACAATCATCCTTGCTGTACACACCTTTTGAGAGAGCCATACATGATTTGGAATTTGATAGAATACTCTATGTGCTTCACTTATATCTTTTGAGTTATATAATTTTGCTCTAGTGCTTCACTTATATCTTTTAGAGCACGGTGGTGGATTTGTTTTATAGAAACTATCGATCTCTCATGCTTCACTTAGATTATTTTGAGAGTCTTAATAGCATGGTAATTTGCTTAAAATCCTAATATGCTTGGTATGCAAGATTAATAATAAAACTTTCGTATGAGTGTGTTGAATACTAAGAAAAGTTTGATGCTTGATGATTGTTTTGAGATATGGAGGTAATAATATCAAAGTCATGCTAGTTGAGTAGTTGTGAAATTGAGAAGTACTTGTGTTGAAGTTTGCAAGTCCCGTAGCATGCACGTATGGTAAACGTTATGCAACAAATTTGAAACATGAGGTGTTATTTGATTGTCCTCCTTATGAGTGGCGGTCGGGGACGAGCGATGGTCTTTTCCTACCAATATATCCCCCTAGGAGCATGTGCATAGTGCCGAGGTTTTTGATGACTTGTATATTTTTGCAATAAGTATGTGAGTTCTTTATGACTAATGTTGAGTCCATGGATTATACGCACTCTCACCCTTCCATCATTGCTAGCCTCTTCGGTACCGTGCATTGCCCTTTCTCACATTGAGAGTTGGTGCAAACTTCACCGGTGCATCCAAACCCCGTGATATGATACGCTCTGTCACACATAAACCTCCTTATATCTTCCTTAAAACAGCCACCATACCTACCTATTATGGCATTTCCATAGCCATTCCGAGATATATTGCCATGCAACTTTCCATCATTCCGTTCATTATGACACATTCATCATTGTCATATTGCTTAGCATGATCATGTAGTTGAGATAGTATTTGTGGCAAAGCCACCGTTCATAATTCTTTCATACATGTCACTCTTGGTTCATTGCATATCCTGGTACACCGCCAGAGCCCAGAGGCATTCATATAGAGTCATCTTTGTTCTAGTATCGAGTTGTAATCATTGAGTTGTAAATAAATAGAAGTGTGATGATCATCATTATTAGAGCATTGTCCCAAGTGAGGTATAAAAAAAGAAAGGCCATAAAAAAGAGAAGGCCCAAAAAAATAAAAGAAAGGCCATAAAAAAGAGAAGGCCCAAAAAATGAGAGAAAAAGAGAGAAGGGACAATGTTACTATCCTTTTACCACACTTGTGCTTCAAAGTAGCACCATGATCTTCATAGTATAGAGTCTCTCATATTATCACTTTCATATACTAGTGGGAATTTTTCATTATAGAACTTGGCTTGTATATTCCAACAATGGGCCTCCTCAAGTGCCCTAGGTCTTCGTGAGCAAGCAAGTTGGATGCACACCCACTAGTTTCTTTTGTTGGGCTTTCATACATTTATAGCTCTAGTGCATCCATTGCATGGCAATCCCTACTCCTTGCATTAACATCAATCGGTGGGCATCTCCATAGCCCATTGATTAGCCTCGTTGATGTGAGACCTTCTCCTTTTTTGTCTTCTCCACATAGCCCCCCTCATTATATTCTATTCCGCCCATAGTGCTATGTCCATGGCTCGCGCTCATATATTGCGTGAAAGTTTATGAGTTTGAGATTACTAAAGTATGAAACAATTGCTTGGCTTGTCATCGGGGTTGTGCATGATGAGAGCATTCTTGTGTGACGAAAATGAAACATGACTACACTATATGATTTTGTAGGGATGAACTTTCTTTGGCCATGTTATTTTGAGAAGACATAATTGCTTAGTTAGTATGCTTGAAGTATTATCATTTTTATGTCAATATGAACTTTTGTCTTGAATCTTTCGAATCTGAATATTCATACCACAATTAAGAAGAATTATATTAAAATTATGCCAAGTAGCACTCCGCATCAAAAATTCTGTTTTTATCATTTACCTACTCGAGGACGAGCAGTAATTAAGCTTGGGGATGCTTGATACGTCTCCAATGTATCTATAATTTTTTATTGCTCCATGCTATATTATCTATTGTTTTAGACATTATTGGGCTTTATTTTCCACTTTTATATTATTTTTTGGACTAACCTATTAACCGGAGGCCCAACCCAGAATTTTTGTTTTTTTGCATGTTTTAGGGTTTTGAAGAAAAGGAATATCAAACGGAGTCCAAACGGAATGAAACCTTCGGAAACGTGATTTTCTCATCAGATAAGATCCAGGAGACTTGGACCCTCCGTCAAGAAAGCCACGAGGTGGTCACGAGGGTGGAGGGCGCCCCCCTAGGGCGTGCACCCTGCCTTGTGGGCCCCTTGAAGCTCCACCGACGTACTTCTTCCTCCTATATATATATATATATATATATATATATATATATATATATATATATATATATATATATATATATCCACGTACCCCCAAACGATCGGGGACGGAGCCAAAAACCTAATTCCACCGCCGCAACTTTTTGTATCCACGAGATCCCATCTTGGGCCTGTTCCGGAGCTCCGCCGGATGGGGCATCGATCACGGAGGGCTTCTACATCATCATCCAAGCCTCTCCGATTAAGTGTGAGTAGTTTACTTCAGACCTACGGGTCCATAGCTAGTAGCTAGATGGCTTCTTCTCTCTTTTTGGATCTCAATACAATGTTCTCCCCCTCTCTCGTGGAGATCTATTTGATGTAACCTTCTTTTTGCGGTGTGTTTGCTGAGACCGATGAATTGTGGGTTTATGATCAAGTCTATCTATGAATAATATTTGAATCTTCTCTGAATTCTTTTATGTATGATTGGTTATCTTTGCAAGTCTCTTCGAATTATCAGTTTTGTTTGGCCTACTAGATTGGTTTTTCTTGCCATGGGAGAAGTGCTTAGCTTTGGGTTCAATCTTGCGGTGTCCTTTCCCAGTGACAGAAGGGGCAGCAAGGCACGTATTGTATTGTTGCCATCGAGGATAACATGATGGGGTTTTATCATATTGCATGAAACTATCTCTCTACATCATGTCATCTTGCTTAAGGCGTTACTCTGTTTTTAACTTAATACTCTAGATGCATGCTGGATAGCGGTCGATGAGTGGAGTAATAGTAGTAGATGCAGAATCGTTTCGGTCTACTTGTCTCGGATGTGATGCCTATATACATGATCATACCTGGATATTCTCATAACTATGCTCAATTCTGTCAATTGCTCAACAGTAATTTGTTCACCCACCGTAGATAACTTATGCTCTTGAGAGAAGCCACTAGTGAAACCTATGGCCCCCGGGTCTCTTTCTCATCATATCAATCTCCATCACTTTATTATTGCTTTAATTTTGCTTTGCTTTTACTTTTTACTTTGCATCTCTATACGAAAAATACCAAAAATATTATTTATCATCTCTATCAGATCTCACTTTCGTAAGTGACCGTGAAGGGATTGACAACCCCTAAGCGCGTTGGTTGCGTTGAGCTATTATTTTTGTGTAGGTACAAGGGACTTGAGCGTAGCCTCCTACTGGATTGATACCTTGGTTCTCAAAAACTGAGGGAAATACTTATGCTACCTTGCTGCATCATCCCTTCCTCTTCGGGGAAATCCAACGCAGTGCTCAAGAGGTAGAAGGGAGCAAGCACCTGGCCACGAGGGTCCATGGCGCACCCACCCCCCTGGGCGCGCCCCCTGCCTTGTGGGCCCACGGTGGCCCTCCTCCACTTATTCCTGCACCCACACACTTCTTCTTCCTCGCACAAACACCAATATCCAGCTCAAGCACGAGTTCTAGCTCATTTTGCTGCGATTTTCGATCTCCTTGCTCAGAGCACCTCTCACAAAACTGCTTGGGGGGATTGTTCCTTAGTATGTGACTCCTCCATTGGTCCAATTAATTTTTGTTCTAGTGCTTCATTCATTGCAAATTTGTGCTGCCTAGGTGACCATGTTCTTGAGCTTGCATGTCAAATTTATATGGTTCCAAGTAGTTCTAATGCATGATATAGGCTCTAGGCACTTGTAGGAGTAGTTGATATCAATTTTGTTGAGTTTGGTTTACTTTTATTTGAAGTTACTAAAAATTTCAGAATTTTTTTAGAAAATAATGAAGAGATTTTTGAGGGGCTCATCGAGCCGAAGCTCGAAGGAAAAGCAAAATGAAGAAGCAGAGAGGCCCAAATATAATTTGCCTCGCACCGCGGAGGTTCGGTCGTGTGAATGGCCTTCCGATGATTTCTTGAGAGCAGCCGGGATTTATGATGATTTTTATGAGTTGGCTAAGAATGCAGGTCTCACCGACTTCCTCCGCAACCAATGCGAACAGTATCTCTTACTCACCAATACTTTTGTGCAAAACTTCTACTATTATCCTAGGCAATCACCTCCTCTAGTAGAGTTTCATTTATATGATGTGGTTAAGAAGATGTCACTAGATGAATTTTGCAGGGTTTGCAAAATACCTTTCGAGGGTAGCTTAGAGGAACCACATCGTAGAGATGTGTACGGGTTTATTGACACTATCAATGTAGGGGAATCTAGGAAAGTTTCCGATGCAAGAATCACTAGCATACATTTTCCTGCGCTACTTTGCAATATTGGCTAGTCGTTGCTTAATTGGTCGCGGAAACTTGTTGGGGAACGTAGTAATTTCAAAAATATTCCTACGCACACGCAAGATCATGGTGATTCATAGCAATGAGAGGGGAGAGTGTGTCCACGTACCCTCGTAGACCGAAAGCGGAAGCGTTAACACAACGCGGTTGATGTAGTCGTACGTCTTCACGATCCGACCGATCAAGCACCGAACGCACGGCACCTTCGAGTTCTTCACATGTTCAACACGATGACGTCCCTCGAACTCCGATCCAGCCAAGCTTTGAGGGAGAGTTTCGTCAGCACGACGATGTGGTGACGATGATGATGTTCTACTGACGCAGGGCTTCGCCTAAGCACCGCTATAGTATTATCGAGGTGGACTAGGGTGGAGGGGGGCACCGCACACGGCTAAAAGATCAAATCAATTGTTGTGTCTATGGGGTGCCCCCTGCCCCCGTATATAAAGGAGCAAGGGGGGAGGTGCGGCCGGACAGGAGGAGGCGCGGCAGGAGGAGTCCTACTCCCACCGGGAGTAGGACTCCCTCCCTTCCTTGTTGGATTAGGAAAGGGGGGGAAGAGGAGGGAGAGAGGAAGGAAAGGGGGGCGCCCCCCTCTCCTTGTCCTATTCGGACTAGAGGGGGAGGGGCGCGCGACCCTGCCCTAGCCACCTCTCCTCTTCTCCACTAAGGCCCACTATGGCCCATTAAGCCCCCGAGGGGTTCCGGTAATGTGGGGACCCCGACTCATAAGTCGTGATCACCGAATGCAAGTGTACAGTGATCCCAGAGATCAATGCTCACTGAACACACAGAAGCTGAATAACAAGAGTCTTACATCCATACATACCGTATTACACAAGTAGGACCATTACGGTCAAGTCTTGAGTATAACATCGCAGCAGAAATCTTCATCGACAACTGGGACCCATGCCATCTGCCTTAACCCTACAGGCATTCTGACTGGGAAGCGTCCTAGCTCGCATGTTCGTCACCGAAGTATTCTTCATCATATCCTGTTCTTTCATGCCTGGCCAATAAAATAACCAGTGGCAAGCCAATGAGTACTTTGAATGTACTCACAAGCAACCCATGTTTTGGTTCAAGGTACAACAATGCATGATATAGGTAAACTTTGCGGAAAGCTAGTTTTTGAGTGCAATGACATGTTCAACAGCTTGTAAGACATGCATCAGGAGAATTTGAGTAACCATAAGAACAGGTTACAGATATCAACATAGATAGAGTGGGCACCAACCCAACTCAAACATGTCAAGTCCTCTGACTTGACCCAAGTAGTGGTATCATCATAAAAGGAGTGGGCACCAACCCAACTCAATCATGTCAAGTCTTCTGACTTGACCTGAGCAGTTCTTCCCATTTATTCAAATACTCACACAGGTTCGAAAACATGTGGACGTAGTTTAAGCAGCACCACCCAACTGTCCTTGACCGTGGACACGGCTATTCGAATAGTTTTACACTCTGCAGAGGTTGCACACTTTACCCACAAGATCCGAGGAACTTCCGTATCATCCACGACCCGCGGTACCTCAAGTACCCGGGGTAAGCACCCGATCACTATCTTTCCCTAGACGACACTAACATGGAGTCCACTCGATTGGTAGTAACCCCCGTGCCCAACATTTCACAACTTAAAATTGTGGAGCCTCGCTCCTATATTCATCACATACCACTGGCACGGGGTACCAACGGTGTGTCCGGTGCCCCATAAAAATGTTCTTGGCCGCCCTACCTGGCACGACCCCGTCCCGAGAGAGCGCACCAACAACTCTCCCGTCACTAGTAATGCGGGCTCCAAGCTAGTATCGGCCTAGGTAATCAATAATGCCCTTTCCCATACAAGGGTAGAGTGGTTGCGCATGTAAGGTTGGGACAGTCGACAAATCTTAAATCTAATCCGTTTTCGAAAACAACACACACACTTGCCTCGGTTACACCACTTCATCATCAAGTGGTTACCCATTTCATTATCTCCCTCGGGCATAAGTGGCACCCGGTGGGGTTTTCGAAAAGTCCTTTGAAAATGCTTTGCCTCAACACTATGCATATACCTGTCCCTTTTTGCGTAGCGGCTACTGAGCATCCTATCTACTCCCACCGGCATAACCCTCATAAGGAGGTAGGGTCATACACAAATGTAAGTATCAATAAGGGGGAGATGAGGGCAACCCACCAAAGTGGCTACCCTCTCATCATGATTCTGATGCAACAATAGTAAAGTGCTATATGAAATGCATAAAAAGGGTTTCATAGACATGGTCAAAGGGCTGCTTGCCTGTTTTAACAAAGTCTTCGAGGTCTTCAAATATCTTTGGTCCAACTCCAAGCATTTCGTCTACTTCGTCAACTATCGTCGAAAGCAACCACAATAAGCAACACAACAAGGTAGAAAATAAAAGTGCTCCAAAAATATTGATTTGATTTTTCTAGGATACCTCTGGTCAGATGAGTAATGACCAAAGTGATTTCATTGGAAGTGGATCAATGGATATTTCTAAACATTTTGATATGATGGAATCAGGGGTTTATGGAATTGCAAGAAGTGGACAGAAAAATATTTTTGAAAAATGAGAAAAGGTACCCATTTAACAAAGGATGATTTTAGAAGCATCTAGGAATTGGTTTCACTGGATTTGGAGTTGAAATGACTTTCCTATGAATTTACAAAATTGACAAATATGAAGAAATAGGCCATTATTTGAGGTGATACAGAAAGTATTGGTAAAAATGTTCAAAAACTAAGTTTTGAACTTAGAAACTTCTAGGAATTTGAATCATGGCATTTGGATCAAAGATGGGCTCCCTGTGATTTTCTAAAGTTCATCACAGAAATAGGAAAAATGAGATTTGATAAATATTTGTGAAGAGAAACTTTTTGGAAAAATGTGCAAATAGCACCAACAGGTAGATCATGATTTATGGAGTCACAAGAAATTTGAATCATCAAAGTTGGACTTAGAATAAATAATCTATGGATTTTTGAAGTCTACAGAAAAAGAAAAAGAAAAGAGAAAGGGTTTTACCCTTATCCTGCGCAGTGGGCGGGAGATAGTAGCAGGACGCCACTGGGCCGGCCCAGCGGCTCGGCCACAGGCGCACAGGGGCCACGTCGGAGGCGGCTTCCTGGAAAGACGCCTTCACGTGAGGGAGACGGCAACGCAGGAAGCCGTCTCCACTTAAACGGGTGGGGTCCGCCCACCGGGTCACTGACGAGCGGGGCCTGGGGCTCAGGCCGTCTCCTACCTCCCGCTCGAACAGAGCAGAGGCAGGGGAGGCGAGGCCGAGCGGCGCCGGCGCTCTCCCGGGCGGCACGGGCCACCCCCGTGGGCGCCCGACACACCGGCGTGCTCGAGAGAGTGCGACGCATCCTCCGAGGTACTCCACGGGCACGGGGGCAGGCTGAGGTGAGCGCCTCGTCGTCCATGGCGGAGGAGGCCGACGGCGAGGTTCAGCACGGCGGGGCAGACGCAGGGAGGAGGAACTGGAGCTCGGGGTGAGTCAGTGGTGGTGATGATAGGGCACTGGGGCGGCTAGGTGGGAGAGAGAGTGGCTGAGGCGCCCGGATTTTGGCGGAGGCCGACGGCTTGGCTCCGGCCTTGGAGAAGGATGGAGGGCACGGGAGGAAGGATGGGTTGGCCTGGGTGGTGTTCGGGAGAAAGGGAGAGCGAATGGAGCAGAGAGTGAAGGAAATATGCCCTAGAGGCAATAATAAAGTTATTATTTATTTCCTTATATCATGATAAATGTTTATTATTCATGCTAGAATTGTATTAACCGGAAACATAATACATGTGTGAATACATAGACAAACAGAGTGTCACTAGTATGCCTCTACTTGACTAGCTCGTTAATCAAAGATGGTTAAGTTTCCTAACCATGAACAATGTGTTGTTATTTGATTAACGAGGTCACATCATTAGTTGAATGATCTGATTGACATGACCCATTTCATTAGCTTAGCACCCGATCGTTTAGTATGTTGCTATTGCTTTCTTCATGACTTATACATGTTCCTATGACTATGAGATTATGCAACTCCCGTTTACCGGAGGAACACTTTGGGTGCTACCAAACGTCACAACGTAACTGGGTGATTATAAAGGAGTACTACAGGTGTCTCCAATGGTAGATGTTGGGTTGGCGTATTTCGAGATTAGGATTTGTCACTCCGATTGTCGGAGAGGTATCTCTGGGCCCTCTCGGTAATACACATTACACAAGCCTTGCAAGCATTGCAACTAATGAGTTAGTTGCGGGATGATGTATTATAGAACGAGTAAAGAGACTTGCCGGTAACGAGATTGAACTAGGTATTGGATACCGACGATCGAATCTCGGGCAAGTAACATACCGATGACAAAGGGAACAACGTATGTTGTTATACGGTCTGACCGATAAAGATCTTCGTAGAATATGTAGGAGCCAATATGGGCATCCAGGTCCCGCTATTGGTTATTGACCGGAGACGTGTCTCGGTCATGTCTACATTGTTCTCGAACCGTAGGGTCCGCACGCTTAACGTTACGATGACAGTTATTATGAGTTTATGCATTTTGATGTACCGAAGGTTGTTCGGAGTCCCGGATGTGATCACGGCCATGACGAGGAGTCTCGAAATGGTTGAGACATAAAGATTGATATATTGGAAGCCTATGTTTGGACATCGGAAGTGTTCCGGGTGAAATCGGGATTTTACCGGATTACCGGGAGGTTACCGGAACCCCCCCGGAGCCATATGGGCCTTATTGGGCTTTAGTGGAAAGGTGAAAGGGGCTGCCCATAGTGGGCTGCGCGCCTCCCCCCTCCCCTAGTCCTATTAGGACTAGGAGAGGTGGCCGGCCCCCCCTCTCTCTCTCATTCCCCCTTGGGAGTCCTATTAGGAATAGGATTGGGGGGGAGTCCTACTCCCGGTAGGAGTAGGACTCCTCCTGCGCCTCCATAGGCTTGGCCGGCCAGCCCTGCCCCTTGGATCCTTTATATATGGGGGCAGGGGGCACCTCTAGACACACAAGTTGATACTTGAGATCGTTCCTTAGCCGTGTGCGGTGCCCCTGCCACCATATTCCACCTCGATCATATCATTGTAGTGCTTAGGCGAAGCCCTGCGTCGGTAGAACATCAAGATCGTCACCACGCCGTCGTGCTGACGGAACTCCTCCCTGAAGCTTTGCTGGATCGGAGCCCGGGGATCGTCATCGAGCTGTACGTGTGCTAAGAACTCGGAGGTGCCGGAGTAACGGTGCTTGGATCGGTCGGATCGGAAGAAGACGTACGACTACTTCCTCTACGTTGTGTCAACGCTTCCATTGTGATCTACAAGGGTACGAAGATCAGACTCTCCCCCTCATTGCTATGCATCACCATGATCTTGCGTGTGCGTAGGAAAATTTTGAAATTACTACGTTCCCCAACAGTGGCATCCGAGCCTAGGTTTTATAGTTTGATGTTATGTGCACGATTAGAACACAAGTGAGTTGTGGACGATATAAGTCATACTGCCTACCAGCATGTCATACTTTGGTTCGGCGGTATTGTTGGACGAGACGACCCGGACCAACCTTACGCGTACGCTTACGCGAGACCGGTTCCCTCGACGTGCTTTGCACATAGATGGCTTGCGGGCGACTGTCTCTCCAACTTTAGTTGAACCGAGTGTGGCTACGCCCGGTCCTTGAGAAGGTTAAAACGGAGTCTATTTGACAAACTATCGTTGTGGTTTTGATGCGTAGGTGAGATTGGTTCTTACTTAAAGCCCGTAGCAGCCACGTAAAACTTGCAACAACAAAGTAGAGGACGTCTAACTTGTTTTTGCAGGGCATGTTGTGATGTGATATGGTCAAGGCATGATGCTAAATTTTATTGTATGAGATGATCATGTTTTGTAACCAAGTTATCGGCAACTGGTAGGAGCCATATAGTTGTCGCTTTATTGTATGCAATGCAATCGCGATGTAATGCTTTACTTTATTACTAACCGGTAGTGATAGTCGTGGAAGCATAAGATTGGCGAGACGACAACAATGCTACGATGGAGATCAAGGTGTCGCGCCGGTGACGATGGTGATCATGACGGTGCTTCGGAGATGGAGATCACAAGCACAAGATGATGATGGCCATACCATATCACTTATATTGATTGCATGTGATGTTTATCTTTTATGCATCTTATCTTGCTTTGATTGACGGTAGCATTATAAGATGATCTCTCACTAAATTATCAAGAAGTGTTCTCCCTGAGTATGCACCGTTGCGAAAGTTCTTCGTGCTGAGACACCACGTGATGATCGGGTGTGATAGGCTCTACGTTCAAATACAACGGGTGCAAAACAGTTGCACTCGCGGAATACTCAGGTTATACTTGACGAGCCAAGCATATACAGATATGGCCTCGGAACACGGAGACCGAAAGGTCGAGCGTGAATCATATAGTAGATATGATCAACATAATGATGTTCACCAATGAAACTACTCCATCTCACGTGATGATCGGACATGGTTTAGTTGATTTGGATCACGTAATCACTTAGAGGATTAGAGAGATGTCTATCTAAGTGGGAGTTCTTAAGTAATATGATTAATTGAACTTAAATTTATCATGAACTTAGTACCTGATAGTATCTTGCTTGTTTATGTTGATTGTAGATAGATGGCTCGTGCTGTTGTTCCGTTGAATTTTAATGCGTTCCTTGAGAAAGCAAAATTGAAAGATGATGGTAGCAATTACACGGACTGGGTCCGTAACTTGAGGATTATCCTCATTGCTGCACAGAAGAATTACGTCCTGGAAGCACCGCTGGGTGCCAGGCCTGCTGCTGGAGCAACACCAGATGTTATGAACATCTGGCAGAGCAAAGCTGATGACTACTCGATAGTTCAGTGTGCCATGCTTTACGGCTTAGAATCGGGACTTCAACGACGTTTTGAACGTCATGGAGCATATGAGATGTTTCAGGAGTTGAAGTTAATATTTCAAGCAAATGCCCGGATTGAGAGATATGAAGTCTCCAATAAGTTCTATAGCTGCAAGATGGAAGAGAACAGTTCTGTCAGTGAGCATATACTCAAAATGTCTGGGTATAATAATCACTTGATTCAATTGGGAGTTAATCTTCTAGATGATTGCGTCATTGACAGAATTCTCCAATCACTGCCACCAAGCTACAAGAGCTTCGTGATGAACTATAATATGCAAGGGATGAACAAGACTATTCCCGAGCTCTTCGCAATGCTGAAAGCTGCGGAGGTTGAAATCAAAAAGGAGCATCAAGTATTGATGGTTAACAAAACCACTAGTTTCAAGAAAAAGGGCAAAGGGAAGAAGAAGGGGAACTTCAAGAAGAATGGCAAGCAAGTTGCTGCTCAGGAGAAGAAACCCAAGTCTGGACCTAAGCCTGAAACTGAGTGCTTCTACTGCAAGCAGACTGGTCACTGGAAGCAGAACTGCCCCAAGTATTTGGCGGATAAGAAGGATGGCAAGGTGAACAAAGGTATATGTGATATACATGTTATTGATGTGTACCTTACTAATGCTCGCAGTAGCACCTGGGTATTTGAGACTGGTTCTGTTGCTAATATTTGCAACTCGAAACAGGGACTACGGATTAAGCGAAGATTAGCTAAGTACGAGGTGACGATGCGTGTGGGAAACGGTTCCAAAGTCGATGTGATCGCGGTCGGCACGCTACCTCTACATCTACCTTTGGGATTAATATTAGACCTAAATAATTGTAATTTGGTGCCAGCGTTGAGCATGAACATTATATCTGGATCTTGTTTAATGCGAGACGGTTATTCGTTTAAATCAGAGAATAATGGTTGTTCTATTTATATGAGTAATATCTTTTATGGTCATGCACCCTTGAAGAGTGGTCTATTCTTGTTAAATCTCGATAGTAGTGATACACATATTCATAATGTAGAAGCCAAAATATGCAGAGTTGATAATGATGGTGCAACTTATTTGTGGCACTGCCGTTTAGGTCATACCGGTGTAAAGCGCATGAAGAAACTCCATACTGATGGACTTTTGGAACCACTTGATTATGAATCACTTGGTACTTGCGAACCGTGCCTCATGGGCAAGATGACTAAAACACCGTTCTCCTGTACAATGGAGAGAGCAACAGATTTGTTGGAAATCATACATACAGATGTATGCGGTCCGATGAATATTGAGGCTCGTGGCGGATATCGTTATTTTCTCACCTTCACAGATGATTTAAGCAGATATGGGTATATCTACTTAATGAAACATAAGTCTGAAACATTTGAAAAGTTCAAAGAATTTCAGAGTGAAGTGGAAAATCATCGTAACAAGGAAATAAAGTTTCTACGATCTGATCGTGGAGGAGAATATTTGAGTTACGAGTTTGGTGTACATTTGAAAAATTGTGGAATAGTTTCACAACTCACGCCACCCAGAACACCACAGCGTAATGGTGTGTCCGAACGTCGTAATCGTACTTTACTAGATATGGTGCGATCTATGATGTCTCTTACTAATTTACCGCTATTGTTTTGGGGATACGCTCTAGAGACGGCCGCATTCACGTTAAATAGGGCACCATCAAAATCCGTTGAGACGACGCCTTATGAACTATGGTTTGGCAAGAAACCAAAGTTGTCATTTCTGAAAGTTTGGGGTTGCGATGCTTATGTGAAAAAGCTTCAACCTGATAAGCTCGAACCCAAATCGGAGAAATGTGTCTTCATAGGATATCCAAAGGAAACTATTGGATACACCTTCTATCACAGATCCGAAGGAAAGACTTTTGTTGCTAAATTCGGAAACTTTCTTGAGAAGGAGTTTCTCTCGAAAGAAGTGAGTGGGAGGAAAGTAGAACTTAACGAGGTAACTGTACCCGCTCCCTTATTAGAAAGTAGTACATCACAGAAAACTGTTTCTGCGACACCTACACCAATAAGTGAGGAAGTTAATGATAATGATCATGAAACTTCGGAACAAGATACTACTGAACCTCGTAGATCAACCAGAGAAAGATCCGCGCCAGAGTGGTACGGTAATCCAGTTCTGGAAGTCATGTTACTAGATCATGATGAACCTACGAACTATGAAGAAGCGATGGTGAGCCCAGATTCCTCAAAGTGGCTTGAAGCCATGAAATCTGAGATGGGATCCATGTATGAGAACAAAGTATGGACTTTGGTTGACTTGCCCGATGATCGGCAAGCAATTGAGAATAAATGGATCTTCAAGAAAAAGACTGACGCTGACGGTAATGTTACTGTCTATAAAGCTCGACTTGTTGCAAAAGGTTTTCGACAAGTTCAAGGGGTTGACTACGATGAGACCTTCTCACCCGTAGGGATGCTTAAGTCTGTCTGAATCATGTTAGCAATTGCCGCATTTTATGATTATGAAATATGGCAGATGGATGTAAAAACTGCATTCCTGAATGGATTTCTGGAAGAAGAGTTGTATATGATGCAACCGGAAGGTTTTGTCGATCCAAAGGGAGCTAACAAAGTGTGCAAACTCCAGCGATCCATTTATGGACTGGTGCAAGCATCTCAGAGTTGGAATAAACGCTTTGATAGTGTGATCAAAGCATTTGGCTTTATACAGACATTTGGAGAAGCCTGTATTTACAAGAAAGTGAGTGGGAGCTCTGTAGCATTTCTGATATTATATGTGGATGACATATTGCTGATTGGAAATGATATAGAATTTCTGGATAGCATAAAGGGATACTTGAATAAGAGTTTTTCAATGAAAGACCTCGGTGAAGCTGCTTACATATTGGGCATTAAGATCTATAGAGATAGATCAAGACGCTTAATTGGACTTTCACAAAACACATACCTTGACAAGATTTTGAAGAAGTTCAAAATGGATCATGCAAAGAAAGGGTTCTTGCCTGTGTTACAATGTGTGAAGTTGAGTCAGACTCAATGCCCGACCACTGCAGAAGATAGAGAGAAAATGAAAGATGTTCCCTATGCTTCAGCCATAGGCTCTATCATGTATGCAATGCTCTGTACCAGACCTGATGTGTGCCTTGCTATAAGTTTAGCAGGGAGGTACCAAAGTAATCCAGGAGTGGATCACTGGACAGCGGTCAAGAACATCCTGAAATACCTGAAAAGGACTAAGGATATGTTTCTCGTATATGGAGGTGACAAAGAGCTCACCATAAGAGGTTACGTTGATGCAAGCTTTGACACTGATCCAGACGATTCTAAATCGCAAACTGGATACGTGTTTACTTTAAACAGTGGAGCTGTCAGTTGGTGTAGTTCCAAACAAAGCGTCGTAGCAGGATCTACATGTGATGCGGAGTACATAGCTGCTTCGGAAGCAGCGAACGAAGGAGTTTGGATGAAGGAGTTCATATACGATCTAGGTGTCATACCTAGTGCATCGGGTCCAATGAAAATCTTTTGTGACAATACTGGTGCAATTGCTTTGGCAAAGGAATCCAGATTTCACAAAAGGACCAAACACATCAAGAGACGCTTCAATTCCATCCGGGATCGAGTCCAGGTGGGATACATAGAGATTTGCAAGATACATACGGATTTCAATGTTGCAGACCCGTTGACTAAGCCTCTTTCACGAGCAAAACATGATCAGCACCAAGGCTCCATGGGTGTTAGAATCATTACTGTGTAATCTAGATTATTGACTCTAGTGCAAGTGGGAGACTGAAGGAAATATGCCCTAGAGGCAATAATAAAGTTATTATTTATTTCCTTATATCATGATAAATGTTTATTATTCATGCTAGAATTGTATTAACCGGAAACATAATACATGTGTGAATACATAGACAAACAGAGTGTCACTAGTATGCCTCTACTTGACTAGCTCGTTAATCAAAGATGGTTAAGTTTCCTAACCATGAACAATGTGTTGTTATTTGATTAACGAGGTCACATCATTAGTTGAATGATCTGATTGACATGACCCATTTCATTAGCTTAGCACCCGATCGTTTAGTATGTTGCTACTGCTTTCTTCATGACTTATACATGTTCCTATGACTATGAGATTATGCAACTCCCGTTTACCGGAGGAACACTTTGGGTGCTACCAAACGTCACAACGTAACTGGGTGATTATAAAGGAGTACTACAGGTGTCTCCAATGGTAGATGTTGGGTTGGTGTATTTCGAGATTAGGATTTGTCACTCCGATTGTCGGAGAGGTATCTCTGGGCCCTCTCGGTAATACACATTACACAAGCCTTGCAAGCATTGCAACTCATGAGTTAGTTGCGGGATGATGTATTACAGAACGAGTAAAGAGACTTGCCGGTAACGAGATTGAACTAGGTATTGGATACCGACGATCGAATCTCGGGCAAGTAACATACCGATGACAAAGGGAACAACGTATGTTGTTATACGGTCTGACCGATAAAGATCTTCGTAGAATATGTAGGAGCCAATATGGGCATCCAGGTCCCGCTATTGGTTATTGACCGGAGACGTGTCTCGGTCATGTCTACATTGTTCTCGAACCGTAGGGTCCGCACGCTTAACGTTACGATGACAGTTATTATGAGTTTATGCATTTTGATGTACCGAAGGTTGTTCGGAGTCCCGGATGTGATCACGGACATGACGAGGAATCTCGAAATGGTCGAGACATAAAGATTGATATATTGGAAGCCTATGTTTGGACATCGGAAGTGTTCCGGGTGAAATCGGGATTTTACCGGATTACCGGGAGGTTACCGGAACCCCCCAGGAGCCATATGGGCCTTATTGGGCTTTAGTGGAAAGGTGAAAGGGGCTGCCCATAGTGGGATGCGCGCCTCCCCCCTCCCCTAGTCCTATTAGGACTAGGAGAGGTGGCCGGCTACCTCTCTCTCTCTCTTTCCCCCTTGGGAGTCCTATTAGGAATAGGATTGGGGGGGAGTCCTACTCCCGGTAGGAGTAGGACTCCTCCTGCGCCTCCATAGGCTTGGCCGGCCAGCCCTCCCCCTTGGATCCTTTATATACGGGGGCAGGGGGCACCTCTAGACACACAAGTTGATCCTTGAGATCGTTCCTTAGCCGTGTGCGGTGCCCCCTGCCACCATATTCCACCTCGATCATATCGTTGTAGTGCTTAGGCGAAGCCCTGCGTCGGTAGAACATCAAGATAGTCACCACGCCGTCGTGCTGACAGAACTCCTCCCCGAAGCTTTGCTAGATCGGAGCCCGGGGATCGTCATCGAGCTGTAGTGTGCTAAGAACTCGGAGGTGCCGGAGTAACGGTGCTTGGATCGGTCGGATCGGAAGAAGACGTACGACTACTTCCTCTACGTTGTGTCAACGCTTCCGTTGTGATCTACAAGGGTACGTAGATCAGGCTCTTCCTGGAAATACGCCTTTGCGTGAGGGAGACGGCAACGCCGGAAGCCGTCTCCACTTAAACGGGTGGGGTCCGCCCACCGGGTCACTGACGAGCGGGGCCCGGGGCTCAGGTCGTCTCCTACCTCCCGCTCGAACAGAGCAGAGGCAGGGGAGGCGAGGCCGAGCGGCACCGGCGCTCTCCCGGGTGGCACGGGCCACCCCCATGGGTGCCCGACACACCGACGTGCTCGGGAGAGTGCGACGCAGCCTCCGAGGTACTCCACGGGCACGGGGGCGGTCTGAGGTGAGCGCCCCGTCGTCCATGGCGGAGGAGGCCGACGGCGAGGTTCAGCACGGCGGGGCCGACACAGGGAGGAGGAACTGGAGCTCGGGGTGAGTCAGTGGTGGTGATGATAGGGCGCTGGGGCGGCTAGGTGGGAGAGAGAGTGGCTGAGGCACCCGAATTTTGGCGGAGGCCGACGGCTTGGCTCCGGCCTTGGAGAAGGATGGAGGGCATGGGAGGAAGGATGGGTTGGCCTGGGTGGTGTTCGGGAGAGAGGGAGAGCGAATGGAGCAGAGAGGAGGGCTCGTAACGGCCTCATATGGGCGCGGTTAGGAGCACCATGGACGGAGCTCACGGCCACGGCCCAGGGCGTCGCCAGGGGCCAAACGAGTGCTTTGGGGCGTGTCTGAGGTGCTCGTGAGCATGGTCCAGGTCAAGGGAGAGAAAGGAGAGAGAGCACGGAGGGCCAAGGGCACCGTGCGTGTGAGCGTGCTCACTGGTGCGCTCGGGCAGCCGGTGCGCGTGCGAAAGGAGGCCGCGGGAGGGAGAAGGAGGAGGGGGACAGGGGTTTAGCGTGACGCAGACGCCGAGGCACATCGTCGGGCGCGCTGGGGAGGCCCGAGGTGGCTGGGAGTGCTTGGTCGTGGGCGGCTACAGTGCCAGAGCGCACTGTAGCGCGCTCCAGAGCGTGTCTTTGGCCGGCATGGCTATTATTTTGGCAATGTGGGCGCGGCCACTATTGTCTGGTAGTGCTAGGGGGTAGTAAACAAGTGGGGAGGGGCATTGGGTGCCCTGGAGATCCACTGGAGTGAGGAGGGAGGTGGGAAAGGAGAAGAATGCTGTTGTCCAGAAGGATAAATGGGGTGTTTCTCCCTTCAATCATTGAGCTGAGGCCAGGGAAGAGTTACTGGAGGTAGGAGAGGACTAGGAGGAGCTGTGGTAAAAATTTGAGCTATCCAAGAATAGTGGAAGAGGTCAAAACAGTGGTTTTAGCAAAATGTCAGAAGGTGTTTGATAATGGTTTGGGCAAGCAAATGAACTCCAATTTCCATGATACTTAACAGGATGGAATGACACTTAGAAATAGGGTGTTCCACCAAATTTGTGCTCATTTGGGCAAAGTGGCCAATGTAACTTTGGTAAACCCTGGAAATTAGTAGAAATGGGTTTACCAAGATTTAGTCATGCAAATCAATTCTCCATGATGCACCACTTGGTGTAGTGTCATCATTTGAGGTTATGAACATGTCCACAAAAGTTGAGATCAAAAGGAGAAAGTTTCCAATGTAGAGTTGTTCAAATTTGGTTCTGGTCAAAGAGGGTTTTGGGGCACTTTGAGCAAGATAACAATCTCTCCAACTTGTTCCATTTGGTCTAGATGAATAATTAGACCATTTGAGAATGTGCACCAAGTTTGAGAGCATTTGGACATGTTAATGCAAAGTTGTTCAAACTTGAAAAAGGACAGAAGTGGTTTTGAGAGAGTTTCATGGGGTTATACTATTCTCCATGACATGATACTTGGCAAGATCATCAAACATGTCATATTTGACATGCTAGAATTTTCTTGGATTTTTATGAAAATATTTCCTATAGAAATATTTCAAATCCTTGAAATGGGCAGAAATGGTTTTTGAGGGATTTGACCAATATTTCGAACATGACCATGTGTTGAAACTCTTATATATGGACAATATATGTCCATTGAGTTTCCCTAAATTTTCTCAAATATTTTTGAAACATTAAAATAATTTTTCCCTATTAAAGACCATTTCTGGCCTTAAGAAAAAGCTTTTAAACAAAATAATAAAATAACTTTTAAAATTATATTTCTGTGGTTTATGGGAGTCCTATATCTAATAGGTTTCAAATAAATTTTTGGAAAGATTTTTCACACCTCAAATCAAGTACTTGCAGTGCAAATCTCAATTCAAGGGGTTTTGGAAAACTAATTTTAGAAAATACTTTTTGGCCAAATTATTTTTGTAAGAAAATACTATATTGTACTATACACATGGCATGATCATTGGGAAAAAGTTTTGGATCATGGAGAAGGAGTATAAGAGTTGGAGGATTTGTTTGATTTTTAGAGCACTTGCAAACAACACAGAAAAATCCAATCAAGCAAAGTCCAAAACACTCAAAAGTTTTTGCAAAACCTCATTTTATCATGATTAAATACCTTAAGTGTGAGGCATGAAAATCAGGGTGTGACAGACCTACCCCCCTTACAAGAATCTCGTCCCCGAGATTCCCAGACTAGGCGCGGAAAGGAATACGGAAACTTGGACTTGGGGTAGTCTTCACGTCCTCATACCGCTTTTGCTTCCGTTTGGTGCTCCATTGAACCTTGAAGTACTCGATGGCGTGGCTTCGTGTTTGTCGTCCTTCTTGATCCAGATTGCCATTGGGGTCTCTTGCGTAGGTCATAATGGGCTGGAGGTCGATGGCTCGGTGATTGATGTCCTTGCAGAGATCGGGCTAGATAGGAAGTGGGAAACACTTTCGGAGTGGTGTCGTGTGGAAAAACATGGTGCACAATGGGTAACTCAGGTGGTAGTTCCAACTGGTAAGCCACTTCTCCACGTCGTGCGGTGATCTCGAAGGGGCTGATAAATCTAGGTGCGAGTTTCCCCTAACATGGAAACGCTTGGTTCCCTTAAGAGGAGTCTCTCGTAGGTACACATGGTCTCCGACTTGTAAGTCTACTTGTCGGCGACGAGTGTCAGCATAGCTCTTCTGCCTGGACTTAGCAGCCTTCAGTTGTTCTATGACTAGCTGAACTTGCTCCTCTGCTTCACGGAGGATCTCTGGCCCAAATATTAGTCCTTCTCCGGTTTCTGACCAATTGAGGGGTGTGCGGCACTTGCGCCCGTACAACACCTCAAATGGTGCCATCTTGAAGGCTTGACTGATAACTGTTGTTGTAGGAGAACTCGGTGAAAGGGAGGCAATCTTCCCTCTTAGCTCCATATGCTAAGACACAGGCTCGGAGCATATCTTCGAGTATCGGTTTCACTTGTTCTGTCTGGCCTCCGGTCTGACACAATCTCCTTGGGAACACCATGAAGGCTTACGATTCTGTTGATGTAGAGGTTGGCTAGCTGATTTCCCTCATAAGTGGTCTTCACAGGAATGAAATGGGCTACCTTAGTCAGGTGATCGACTATGACCCAGATGGAGTCATGTCCCTTGTTTGACCTAGGTAGTCCAGTGATGAAATCCATCCCGACTTGATCCCATTTCCACTCGGGAACCTTGAGTGGTTGGAGCAATCCAGCAGGTCGCTGATATTTAGCTTTGACCCTTTGACATAGAAATGCTTGGTTCCATTGAGTGAAGGGGTTTGCAGATGCACCTGGTCTTCAACGCGGACGTTTATTTCTTGGCGATGGTGGTTGGTACAGTTCTTCCTCCTTGGCATGGCGGTCTTCAAATGTTTTCTTCACCAGCCCAGTGATTCTTCTTCCGTCTTCGGGTAGACAAGTATGTCATCAAGGGAGGATGACAGCTACTTGTCCGAGTACTCCGTGAAGACTTGCCCACGGGGTACATAGGGTATAGGTTGGGGTATCAGTGGTGGTCATGGTTGGGTATTAGCCAAGGTTTCCTTGTCCTAGAGCCAAAGCCCACGGTTGTGATTCCGACCATAACGTGGCTTGGTGGGGCTTAAGGGTTTCAAGGATTCTAGTGTGCGAGCGAACGTTTGTCACCTTATCCTTAAGCACGGTTCCTGAGATGCCAACTGTTCTATCCAGTCCTTTAAACAAATAACCTTATACCACCGAAAGCACCAACTCTTGTGCTGTTTTAGGGTGATAATGTGCTCGTTCACTATGTCCACTAGTTCCATAATGAACCCAGTGATAAGCAAGGTTACGGAGGCTTAACTGGTCCTCTTGCAATTCTATGGGTTAAGCACATGGTTAAGGACTGAGCTGGGGTATCTCGTGAAGTCTCGAAGGGTCTAAGAATGGGTTTCTAGTCTGGAGGGTTAAACATAATTCTACGGGGTTACACTTGGTCGAGGAGGCTGCAACAAAAAGTCTTCAGTGCTAGTTGGTCGCCGAAGTAGAATCCTTGGTGCATCTTGTCTTGCTGGTCTTCAGTTGAGGAGAGAAATGAGAGGGGAAAAGTAGCATAGAGGAGGGGAAAGCCTAAAGGGGGTTCTATAGTGCAGGTGCAAACAAACAAGCGTCAAAAAGGGTCAAACAAAGGAAAACAAGGAAGGTGATATAGTCGCGTACTTGTTGCCTAGGGCAAAAGTGCGACTTATATCAAAACACAACCAAATAAAAACAAACAACACACAATCATGGTTCTATTCGAACCATCATACGGACTCGACTGTGCATAGGGGGGTACACGACTCATCCTGCCCTAGGGGTTCTCGGACTAAGTAGTCGTGCCTTGTCTCGTGCAGTCTTCTGAGTTTTCCTCAGGTGTTACCACGTCTCTCGTAGTTGTTCGATGAAACGATCTGGGTTGAGCCTGAAGAGTCTTCAACAACTTCTCGCCTTTTGAAGTGATGGGGTGAAGGTGGCTCCTCGTAGTAGGCATTGACTCGGTCTTCTATTGTCTTCTTAATCATGACGACCCATTTTTGTCTTTTAAGGCGTCGATGGTACCAGGTTTGCAATCCTTTATGCAAGGACATTAACAAGGCATAGTAGAGGTCCAACATGTCGGTTATGTTGATGAAAACATCAACACCGAGAGCGGGGGACAAAGAGAACCGTTTTCCTGCTCACTATCGTGAGGCGGGCCAGATGGCGAGGTTCTCATCCACCGGTGGTTGCCGATACAACAACGGTAAGGACATGATTGCTCTATTAGCGATGTCTATCATGATCTTGCATATCCTATGCCCTGATCGTCGTAGGCTAAGGTTGCATCATCTTGGGGCAGTGTCAAGGGTGTCACCATCTCTTGGATCTTCAGGTCCTCATTCCTCGAGGATGTATCTTCTGTTGGTATCGTCTTATTGTGATGTCGCCAATCTTGTGTTCAGGAGATGTGGGTGAATGTCTGGCAAGGCATCTTCCTTCCAGATTATCCACGAGGATTACAAGGAATCCAGTGGTCAGGGGCATAAGGGTTCTAACGACCAAAGGTTTTGAAGGGGAAGAGATCAATAAGGAAAGTATACCTTAGTTTTTCGAAAAACTGAGATGGGAAGAGAAGTATAGATAGTTTTGAAAACTAGTAGTAGTTTTGAAAATAGTTTTACCCTAACTAACGACCATGCTAACTAAGGCTTCCTACAGTCAGGATGGCTCTGATACCAGCTCTGTGGGGACCCCGACTCATAAGTCGTGATCACCGAATGCAAGTGTACAGTGATCCCAGAGATCAATGCTCATTGAACACATAGAAGCTGAATAACAAGAGTCTTACATCCATACATACCGTATTACACAAGTAGGACCATTACGGTCAAGTCTTGAGTATAACATCGCAGCGGAAATCTTCGTCGACAATTGGGACCCATGCCATCTGCCTTAACCCTACAGGCATTCTGACTGGGAAGTGTCCTAGCTCGCATGTTCGTCACCGAAGTATTCTTCATCATATCCTGTTCTTTCATGCCTGGCCAATAAAATAACCAGTGGAAAGCCAATGAGTACTTTGAATGTACTCACAAGCAACCCATGTTTTGGTTCAAGGTACAACAATGCATGATATAGGTAAACTTTGCGGAAAGCTAGTTTTTGAGTGTAATGACATGTTCAACAGCTTGTAAGACATGCATCAGGAGAATTTGAGTAACCATAAGAACAGGTTACAGATATCAACATAGATAGAGTGGGCACCAACCCAACTCAAACATGTCAAGTCCTCTGACTTGACCCAAGTAGTGGTATCATCATAAAAGGAGTGGGCACCAACCCAACTCAATCATGTCAAGTCTTCTGACTTGACCCGAGCAGTTCTTCCCATTTATTCAAATACTCACACAGGTTCGAAAACATGTGGACGTAGTTTAAGCAGCACCGCCCAACTGTCCTTGACTGTGGACACGGCTATTCGAATAGTTTTACACTCTGCAGAGGTTGCACACTTTACCCACAAGATCCGAGGAACTTCCGTGTCATCCACGACCCGCGGTACCTCAAGTACCCGGGGTAAGCACCCGATCACTATCTTTCCCTAGACGACACTAACATGGAGTCCACTCGATTGGTAGTAACCCCCGTGCCCAACATTTCACAACTTAAAATTGTGGAGCCTCGCTCCTATATTCATCACATACCACTGGCACGGGGTACCAACGGTGTGTCCGGTGCCCCATAAAAATGTTCTTGGCCGCCCTACCTGGCACGACCCCGTCCCGAGAGAGCGCACCAACAACTCTCCCGTCACTAGTAATGCGGGCTCCAAGCTAGTATCGGCCTAGGTAATCAATAATGCCCTTTCCCATACAAGGGTAGAGTGGTTGCGCATGTAAGGTTGGGACAGTCGACAAATCTTGAATCTAATCCGTTTTCGAAAACAACACACACACTTGCCTCGGTTACACCACTTCATCATCAAGTGGTTACCCATTTCATTATCTCCCTCGGGCATAAGTGGCACCCGACGGGGTTTTCAAAATACGCCAATCCAACAAGTACCTTCGGAGACACCTGTAGAGCACCTTTATAATCACCCAGTTACGTTGTGACGTTTGGTAGCCCACAAAATGTTCCTCCGGTAAACGGGAGTTGCATAATCTCATAGTCATAGGAACATGTATAAGTCATGAAGAAAGCAATAGTAACAAACTAAACGATCAAGTGGTTGTAGGGGAACATAGTAATTCCAAAATTTCCTACGCATACGCAAGATCATGGTGATGCATAGCAACGAGAGGGGAGAGTGTTGTCTACGTACCCTCGTAGACTGACAGCGGAAGCGTTATGACAACGCGGTTGGTGTAGTCATACTTCTTCACGGCCCGACCGATCAAGCACCGAAACTACGGCACCTCCGAGTTCTAGCACACGTTCGGCTCGATGACGATCCCCGGACTCCGATCCAGCAAAGTGTCGGGGAAGAGTTCCGTCAGCACGACGGCGTGGTGACGATCTTGATGTTCTACCGTCGCAGGGCTTCGCCTAAGCACCGCTACAATATTATCGAGGATTATGGTGGAAGGGGGCCACCGCCCATGGCTAAGAGAAACTCATAAACTCCTTCGGTACATCAAAACTCATAAACTCATAATATAACTGTCATCGAAACCTTAAGCGTGCGGACCCTACGGGTTCAAAAACAATGTAGACATGAACGAGACACGTCTCCGGTCAATAACCAATAGCGGAACCTGGATGCTCATATTGGCTCCTACATATTCTACGAAGATCTTTATCGGTCAGACCGCATAACAACATACGTTGTTCCCTTTGTCATCGGTATGTTACTTGCCCGAGATCCGATCGTCGGTATCTCAATACCTAGTTCAATCTCGTTACCGGCAAGTCTCTTTACTCGTTTCGTAATACATCATCTCGCAACTAACTCATTAGTTGCAATGCTTGCAAGGCTTATGTGATGTGCATTACCGAGAGGGCCCAAAGATACCTCTTCGACAATCAGAGTGACAAATCCTAATCTCGAAATACGCCAACCCAACATGTACCTTTGGAGACACCTGTACAGCTCCTTTATAATCACCCTGTTAAGTTGTGATGTTTGGTGGCACACAAAGTGTTCCTCCGGCAAACGGGAGTTGCATAATCTCATAGTCATAGGAGCATGTGTAAGTCATGAAGAAAGCAATAGCAACATACTAAACGATCGAGTGCTAAGCTAACGGAATGGGTCAAGTCAATCACATCATTCTCCTAATGATGTGATCTCGTTAATCAAATCACAACTCTTTGTCTATGGTTAGGAAACATAACCATCTTTGATTAACGAGCTAGTCAAGTAGAGGCATACTAGTGACACTCTATTTGTCTATGTATTCACACGTGTATTATGTTTCCGGTTAATATAATTCTAGCATGAATAAGAAACATTTATCATGAAATAAGGAAATAAATAATAACTCTATTATTGCCTCTAGGGCATATTTCCTTTAGTGGTAAGCTAACGGAATGGGTCAAGTCAATCACATCATTCTCCTAATGATGTGATCTCGTTAATCAAATGACAACTCATGTCTATGGTTAGGAAACATAACCATCTTTGATCAACGAGCTAGTCAAGTAGAGGCATACTAGTGACACTTTATTTATCTATGTATTCACACATGTATTATGTTTCCGGTTAATACAATTCTAGCATGAATAATAAACATTTATCATGATATAAGGAAATAAATAATAACTTTATTATTGCCTCTAGGGCATATTTCCTTCAGTCTCCCACTTGCACTAGAGTCAATAATCTAGTTCACATCGCCATGTGATTTAATACCAATACTTCACATCACCATGTGATTAACACCCATAGTTTACATCGACATGTGACCAGCACCCAAAGGGTTTACTAGAGTCAATAATCTAGTTCACATCACTATGTGATTAACACCCAAAGAGTACTAAGGTGTGATCATGTTTTGCTTGTGAGAGAAGTTTAGTCAATGGGTCTGCCACATTCAGATCCGTAAGTATTTTGCAAATTTCTATGTCAACAATGCTCTGCACGGAGCTACTCTAGCTAATTGCTCCCACTTTCAATATGTATCCAGATTGAGATTTAGAATCATCTGGATCAGTGTCAAAATTTGCATCGACGTAACCCTTTACGACGAACCTTTTTGTCACCTCCATAATCGAGAAACATATCCTTATTCCACTAAGGATAATTTTGCCTGTTGTCCAGTGATTTACTCCTAGATCACTATTGTACTCCCTTGCCAAAAACAGTGTAGGGTATACAATAGATCTGGTACACAACATGGCATATTTTATAGAACCTATGGCCAAGGCATAGGGAATGACTTTCATTCTTTTTCTATCTTCTGCCGTGGTCGGGCTTTGAGTCTTACTCAGTTTCACACCTTGTAACACATGCAAGAACTCTTTTTTTGACTGTTCCATTTTGAACTACTTCAAAATGTTGTCAAGGTATGTACTCATTGAAAAACTTATCAAGCATCTTGATCTATCTCTATAGATCTTAATGCTCCATATGTAAGCAGCTTCACCGAGGTCTTTCTTTGAAAAACTCCTTTAAAACACTCCTTTATGCTTTGCAGAATAATTCTACATTATCTCTGATCAACAATTTGTCATTCACATATACTTATCAGAAATGCTGTAGTGTTCCCACTCACTTTCTTGTAAATACAGGCTTCACCGCAAGTCTGTATAAAACTATATGCTTTGATCAACTTATCAAAGTGTATATTCCAACTCCGAGATGCTTGCACCAGTCCACAGATGGATCGCTGGAGCTTGCATATTTTGTTAGCACCTTTAGGATTTGACAAAACCTTCTGGTTGCATCATATACAACTCTTCTTTAATAAATCCATTAAGGAATGTAGTTTTGTTTATTCATTTGCCAGATTTCATAAAATGCGGCAATTGCTAACATGATTCGGACAGACTTAAGCATAGATACGAGTGAGAAACTCTCATCGTAGTCAATACCTTGAACTTGTTAGAAACCTTTTGCGACAATTCTAGCTTTGTAGATAGTAACACTACTATCAACGTTCGTCTTCCTCTTGAAGATCCATTTAATCTCAATGGCTCGTCGATCATTTGGGAAGTCAATCAAAGTCCATACTTTGTTCTCATACATGGATCTCATCTCAGATTTCATGGTCTCAAGCCATTTCGCGGAATCTGGGCTCATCATCGCTTCCTCATAGTTCGTAGGTTCATCATGGTCAAGTAACATGACCTCTAGAACAGGATTACCGTACCACTCTGGTGCGGCTCTCACTCTGGTTTACCTACGAGGTTCGGTAGTAACTTGATCTGAAGTTACATGATCATCATCATTAGCTTCCTCACTAATTGGTGTAGTAGTCACAGAAACAGAATTCTGTGATGAACTACTTTCCAATAAGGGAGCAGGTATAGTTACCTCATCAAGTTCTACTTTCCTCCCACTCACGTCTTTCAAGAGAAACTCCTTCTCTAGAAAGGATCCATTCTTAGCAATGAATATCTTGCCTTCGGATCTGTGATAGAAGGTGTACCCAACAATTTATTTTGGGTATCCTATGAAGACGCACTTCTCCGATTTGGGTTTGAGCTTATCAGGTTGAAACTTTTTCACATAAGCATTGCAACCTCAATCTTTAAGAAACGACGGCTTAGGTTTCTTGCCAAACCATAGTTCATATGGTGTCGTCTCAACGGATTTAGATGGTGCCCTATTTAACGTGAATGTAGCTGTCTCTAATGCATAACCCCAAAATGATAGTGGTAAATCGGTAAGAGACATCATAGATCGCACCATATCTAATAAAGTACGGTTACGATGTTCGGACACACCATTACGCTATGGTGTTCCAGGTGGCATGACTTTTGTGGAACTATTCCACATTGTTTTAATTGAAGGCCAAACTCGTAACTCAAATATTCGCCTCTGCGATCAGATCGTAGAAACTTTATTTTCTTGTTACGATGATTTTCCACTTCACTCTGAAATTCTTTGAACTTTTCAAATGTTTCAGACTTACGTTTCTTCAAGTAGATATACCCATATCTGATCAAATCGTCTCTGAAGGTTAGAAAAATAACGATACCCGCCGCGAGCCTCAACACTCATCGGACCTCATACATCAGTATGTATTATATCTAATAATTCAGTTGCTCACTCCATTGTTATAGAGAACGGAGTCTTAGTCATCTTTGCCCATGAGGCATGGTTCGCAAGCATCAACTGATTCATAATCAAATGATTCCAAAAGCCCATCAGCATGGATTTTCTTCATGCGCTTTACACCAATATGACCTAAACGGCAGTGCCACAAATAAGTTGCACTATCATTATTAACTTTGCATCTTTTGGCTTCAATATTATGAATATGTGTATCACTATGATCGAGATTCAACAAACCATTTTCATTGGGTGCATAACCATAGAAGGTTTTATTCATGTAAACAGAATAACAATTATTCTCTAATTTAAATGAATAACCGTATTGCAATAATCATGATCAAATCATATTCATGCTCAACGCAAACACCAAATAACACTTATTTAGGTTCAACACTAATCCTGAAAGTGTATGGAGTGTACGATGATGATCATATCAATCTTGGAACCACTTCCAACACACACCGTCACTTCAACCTTAACTAGTCTCTGTTCATTCTGCAACTCCCTTTTCGAGTTAGTACTCTTAGCAACTGAACTAGTATCAAATACCGAGGGGTTGCTATAAACACTAGTAAAGTACACTGATAACCCACAAGTATAGGGGATCGCAACAGTTTTCGAGGGTAGAGTATTCAACCTAAATTTATTGATTCGACACAAGGGGAGCCAAAGAATATTCTCAAGTATTAGCAGCTGAGTTGTCAATCAACCACACCTGGAAACTTAGTGGTAACGATAGCAAAAGGTAACAGTAGTAAAAGTAATGTTTTTGGTATTTTGTAGTGATGATAGCAATAGCAACGGAAAAGTAAATAAGCGAAGAACAATATATGGAAATCTCGTAGGCAATGGATCAGTGATGGAGAATTATGTCGGATGCGGTTCATCATGTAACAGTCATAACCTAGGGTGACACAGAACTAGCTCCAGTTCATTGATATAATGTAGGCATGTATTCCGAATATAGTCATACGTGCTTATGGAAAAGAACTTGCATGACATCTTTTGTCCTACCCTCCCGTGGCAGCGGGGTCCTTACGGAAACTAAGGGATATTAAGGCCTCCTTTTAGTAGAGAACCGGAACAAAGCATTAACATATAGTGAATACATGGACTCCTCAAACTACGGTCATCACCGGTAAGTACCCCGATTATTGTCACTTCGGGGTTAACGGATCATAACACATAATAGGTGACTATAGACTTGCAAGATAGGATCAGGAACACTCATATATTGATGAAAACATAATAGGTTCAGATCTGAAATCATCGCACTCGGGCCCTAGTGACAAGCATTAAGCATAGCAAAGTCATAGCAACATCAATCTCAGAACATAGTGGACACTAGGGATCAAACCCTAACAAAACTAACTCGATTACATGATAGATCCCATCCAACCCATCACCGTCCAGCAAGCCTACGATGGAATTACTCACGCACGGCGGTGAGCATCATGAAATTGGTGATGGAGGATGGTTGACGATGATGATGGCGACGGATTCCCCTCTCTGGAGCCTCGAACGGACTCCAGATCAGCCCTCCCGACAGGTTTTAGGGCTTGGCAATGGCTCCGTATCGTAAAACGCGATGATTTCTTCTCCCTGATTTTTTTCTCCCCAAAACTCAATATATGGAGGTGGAGTTGGAGTCGGAGAGGCAACAGGGGGCCCACGAGGTAGGGGGGCGCGCGCTAGGGGGGCAGGCGCGCCCCCACCCTCGTGGCAAGGTGGTGGGCCCCCTGGCCTTCATCTTTTGCAAGTATTTTTCTTATTTTCTAAAAAGTGGCCCCATGAAGTTTCAGGTCATTCCGAGAACGTTTGCTCCTACACATAAATAACACCATGGTAATTCTGCTGAAAACAGCGTCAGTCCGGGTTAGTTCCATTCAAATCATGCAAGTTAGAGTCCAAAACAAGGGCAAAAGTGTTTGGAAAAGTAGATACGTTGGAGACATATCAACTCCCCCAAGCTTAAACCTTTGCTTGTCCTCAAGCAATTCAGTTGATAAACTGAAAGTGATAAAGAAAAACTTTTACAAACTCTGTTTGCTCTTGTTGTTATAAATATGTAAAGCTAGCATTCAAGTTTTCTGCAAAGATTATAACTAACCACATTCACAATAACGCATAGGTCTCAAGTTTACTCTTATCAATAGCATAATCAACTAGCGAGCCATAATAATAAATCTCGGATGACAACACTTTCTCAAAACAATCATAATATGATATAACAAGGTGGTATCTCGCTAGCCCTTTCTGAGACCTTAAAACATAAATGCAGAGTACCTTTAAAGACCAAGGACTGACTAGACATTGTAATTCATGGTAAAAGAGATCCAGTCAAGTTATACTCAATGTAAACTAACAATAATGAATGCGAATGACAGCGGTGCTCTCTAACTGGTGCTTTTTAATAAGAGGATGATGACTCAGCATAAAAGTAAATAGATAGGCCCTTCGCAGAGGGAAGCAGGGATTTGTAGAGGTGCCAGAGCTCGGTTTTGAAACAGCGGTGAATAATATTTTGAGCGGTATACTTTCATTGTCAACATAACAACCAAAAGATGGCGATATCTTCCATGCTACACACATTATAGGCGGATCCCAAACAAAATGGTAAAGTTTATACTCCCCCTTCCACCAACAAGCATCAATCCATGGCTTGCTCAAAACAACGAGTGCCTCCAACTAACAAGAATCCCAGGGGGAGTTTTGTTTGCAATTATTTTGATTTAGTTTGCAGAAAGCATGGGACTGGGCATCCCGGTGACCAGCCATTTTTCTCGTGAGTGAGGAGCGGAGTCTACTCCTCTTGAGAATAACCCGCCTAACATGGAAGATACAAACAACCCTAGGTGATACATGAGCTATTCGAGCATACAAAACAGGATATTTATTTGAAGGTTTAGAGTTTGGCACATACAAATTTACTTGGAACGGCAGGTAGATACCGTATATAGATAGGTATAGTGGACTCATGTGGAATAACTTTGGGGTTTAAGGGATTGGATGCACAAGCAGTATTCCCGCTTAGTACAGGTGAAGGCTAGCAAAAGACTGGGAAGCGACCAGCTAGAGAGCGACAACAGTCATGAAAATGCATTAAAATTAATCAACACCGAATGCAAGCATGAGGAGGATATAATCCACCATGAACATAAATATCGTGAAGGCTATGTTGATTTTGTTTCAACTACATGCGTGAACATGTGCCAAGTCAAGTCACTTAAGTCATTCAGAGGAGGATACCACCCTATCATACCACATCATAACTATCTCAATAGCATGTTGGCACGCAAGGTAAACCATTATAACTCATAGCTAATCAAGCATGGCACAAGAAACTATGATCTCTAGTTGTCATTACAAACATGTTTATTCATAATAGGCTGAATCAGGAACGATGAACTAATCATATTTACAAAAACAAAAGAGGTCGAGTTCGTACCAACTTTTCTCATCTCAGCCAGTCCATCATATATCATCATAATTGCCTTTCACTTGCACGATCAAATGATGTGAATAATAATAATAGTGCACGTGCATTGGACTAAGCTGGAATCTGCAGGCATTCAATAAACAGGAGAAGACAAGGCAATATGGGCGCTTTTTGTCAGATCAACAATAATGCATATAAGAGCCACTTCAAAAGTTTAATTATGGTCTTCTCCTATCGACCCCCAAAGAAAAGAAAAGAAATAAAACTATTTACACAGGAAAGCTCCCAACAAGCAAAAAGAAGAACAGGAAATCTTTTTGGGTTTTCTTTTTTAATTACTACTACAAGCATAGAAATTAAAGCTAGCTAAAAGCTACAACTATTTTTTTGGTTTTTCTTAAGGTTTATTAAACACACAAGAAGAAAGCATAAAAAGGAAAATAAACTAGCATGGATGATACAATGAAAAAGTATGAGCACCGACATCTAGCAATGAGTGTGTGAACATAATTGTAATGTCGGTGGGAAATATGTACTCCCCCAAGCTTAGGCTTTTGGCCTAAGTTGGTCTATGGCCACGGCTGGCCTGGCGGATATCCATAATAGTAGTTGGGGTCGTACTGAGATGAAGAAGAGGAAGACTCAGCTTGCCACTGGCTGACAATCATCTCCGGATCCCACTGGTAATTAGACTGTCGTGAAGGATCAATTTGTGGTTCCGGCTCTGGCTCCTCAGTTGGTGCAGGGTTCTGGTAGGCGTGAATAGCCTTCAACGAAACAAGGTACGTGCCTACAGATAAATCAAACAAAGAAGGAGCAGGCAGGGTAATAGTCTCAGGATGATGTTTATTAAAGAACAATTGATATTTAAGCTCTCCTTCCCTATTCTTAACAATAAAATCATGTGCCACCATACTTTTATAATCTAGACAAACACGAGGCAGCACTTTTTCTTCCTTCTCAGCATGCGTAATAGGTATGTTAAAGTGTGCAGCTAGGCGTGAGGCATAGATGCCTCCAAAGATGGGGCCCTTGGTATGGTTCAGACTTAACCATTTAGCAATAATGCCGCCCATACTAAAAGTGTTATCATTGTATAAACCTTGGAGCAAAATAATAATATCAGGGATACTAAGTTTTCCACAGTTTCCACGATCAATTAAGCAACGAGTAGCAAATAATGCAAAGTAGCGTAAAACGGGAAAATGTATGCTAGTGATTTGTGCATCAGAAACCTTCCTTGTTTCCCCTACAGTGATAGTATCAATAAACCCCTCCACATCATCACGATGTGGTTCTTCTGTCTTTCCCTCAAAAGGGACTAAACAAATCCGACAAAAATCATAAAGTGACATCTCCTTATGCTCATCATATAAATGAAAGTCCACCGTAGGTGGTGAGTTCCTAGAATGAAAATGAAAGTTTTGCACAAAGGTATTTGTGAGTAAGAGATACTGATCGCATTGGTCGTGGAGGAAAGCGGTGAGGCCTGCATTATGAGCAAATTCATGAAAATCTTCATAAATCTCGGCTTCTCTCGAGAAATCATTGGAAGGCCATTCACACGCCCGAACCTCCGCGGTGCGTGGAAAATTATACTTAGGCTTCGGTGCCTTTTCCTTCGAGCTTTGGCTCGATGAGCCCTCAATAGTCTCCTCATCATTTTCTGAAAAATTCTAAAAAAATTAGTAACTTCAAAATAAAAGTAAACCAAACTCAATAATATTGATAGCAACTACTCCTACAAGTGCCTAGGGCCTATATCATGCATCAAAACTACTTCTGACCATATAAATTTGACATGCAAGCTCAAGAACAGGGTCACCTAAGCAGCAAAAATTTGCAATGAATAAAGCACTAGAACAAAAACTAATTGGAACAATGGAGGAGTCACATACCAAGGAACAATCTCCCCAAGCAGTTTTGTGAGAGGTAATTTTAGCAAGGAGATCGAAAATGGCAGCAAAACGAGCTTGGACTCGGGTTTGAGCTGGATATTCGTGTTTGTGGGAGGAAGATGAAGTGTGTGGGTGCAGGAATAAGTGGAGGAGGGCCACCGTGGGCCCACGAGGCAGGGGGTGCGCCCTAGAGGGGTGGGCGCGCCCTCCACCCTCGTGGGCAAGTGGTTAACCCCCCTGGTGTGTTCTCAGTTCCATAAATCCTCAAATATTCTAGAAAAAATCATATTTAAATTTCAGGGCATTTGGAGAACTTTTATTTTCGAGGTATTTTTATATTGCACGAATAATCAGATAACAGACAGAAAAATATTTATTTTTACTTTATTTAATATAAATAACAGAAAGTAAAAGTGGGGTACAAAAGGTTGTGCCTTCTAGTTTCATCCATCTCATGATCATCAAAAGGAATCCACTAACAAGGTTGATCAAGTCTTGTTAACGAACTCATTCCGAATAACATGGAACCGGAGAAATTTCAAATAACACTATGTTACCTCAATGGGGATATGCACATCCCCAATAATACGAATATCATATTTCTTCCTGAGAGTGGGAAGAGGAAATTCAAAACCTCCAAATATAATCGATGGAATTTTTCCAATAGAGTTGATACTATGAACTTGAGGTCGTTTCCTCGGAAAGTGTACGATATGCTCATTGCCATTAACATGAAAAGTGGCATTGCCTTTAGTGCAATCAATAACAGCCCCTGCAGTATTCAAAAAGGGTCTTCCAAGAATAATAGACATACTATCGTCCTCAGGAATATCAAGAATAACAAAGTCCGTTAAAATAGTAACGTTTGCAACTACAATAGGCACATCCTCACAAATACCGACATGTATAGCAGTTGATTTATTAGCCATTTGCAAAGATATTTCAGTAGGTGTCAACTTATTCAAATCAAGTCTACGATATAAAGAGAGAGGCATAACACTAACACCGGCTCCAAGATCACATAAAGCAGTTTTAACATAGTTTCTTTTAATGGAGCATGGTATAGTGGCTACTCCTGGATCTCCAAGTTTCTTTGGTATTCCACCCTTAAAAGTATAATTAGCAAGCATGGTGGAAATTTCAGCTTCTGGTATCTTTCTTTTATTTGTAATAATATCTTTCATGTACTTAGCATAAGGATTGGTTTTAAGCATATCAGTTAATCGCATACGCAAAAAGATAGGTCTAATCATTTCAGCAAAGCGCTCAAAATCCTCATCATCCTTTTTCTTGGATGGTTTGGGAGGAAAAGGCATGGGTTTCTGAACCCAAGGCTCTCTTTCTTTACCATGTTTCCTAGCAACAAAATCTTTTTTATCATAACATTGATTCTTTGATTGTGGGTTATCAAGATCAATAGCAGGTTCAATTTCTATATCATTATCATTACTAGATTGGGCATCATTATGAACATTATGATTAACATTACCACTAGTTTCAGGTTCATTACCAGATTGAGTTTCAGCATCATAAATAGAAATGTCATTTGGATTCTGAGGTGTTTCAACAATAGGATCACTAGAAGCATGCAAAGTCTTATCATTTTTCTTTTTCTTCCTTTTAGAAGAACTAGGTGCATCTATAGTATTTCTCTGAGAATCTTGCTCAATTCTCTTAGGGTGTCCTTGAGGATACAAAGGTTCCTGAGTCATTCTACCAGTTCTAGTAGCCACTCTAACAACATAATCGTTATCTTTACTACTCAATTCATTGAGCAAATCATTTTGAGCTTTAAGTACTTGTTCTACTTGAGTGGTAACCATGGAAGCATGTTTACTAATAAGTTTAAGTTCACCTTTAACATTAGCAATATAATCACCCAGGTGTTCAAGCATATAAGAATTGTATTTCAATTGTCTACCAAAATAAGCATTAAAGTCTTCTTGCTTAACCATAAATTTATCAAACTCATCTAAGCCTGGGCTAGCAAACTTAGTAAATGGGATTACAACTTTATCATATCTATAGAGAGAATTTACCTTTACTACCTGTCTCGGGTTATCAAGACCATGAGTTTCTTCAATAGGTAATGGATTAAGATTATATGTTTCTTCAACAGGCGGTAAATTAAGACCATGTATTTCTTCAATAGGAGGTAAATTCTTAACACCTTCAGCTTTAATACCTTTTTCTTTCGTAGATTTCATTGCCTCTTGCATATCTTCAGGATTGAGAAATAGAATACCCCTCTTATTCGGAGTTGGTTTAGGAATAGGCTCATGAATTGGCTCCGAAGGTGTCCAATTATTTCCATTTGTCAACATATTATTTAATAGAATTTCAACTTCATCCGGTGTTCTTTCCCTGAAAATAGAACCAGCACAACTATCCAGGTAATCTTTGGAGGCATCGGTTAGTCCATTATAAAAGATATCAACTATTTCATTTTTCTTAAGAGGATGATCATGCAAAGCATTAAGTAATTGGAGAAGCCTCCCCTGAGCTTGTGGGAGACTCTCTTCTTCAATTTGCACAAAATTATATATATATATATCCCTTAAAGCAACTTGTTTCTTATGAGCAGGGAAATATTTAGCAGAGAAGTAATAAATCATATCCTGGGGACTACGCACACAGCCAGGATCAAGAGAATTAAACCATATCTTAGCATCACCCTTTAATGAGAACAGAAATATTTTAAGGATATAAAAGTAACGAGTTCTCTCATCTTTAGTAAATAGGGTAGCTATATCATTTAATTTAGTAAGATGTGCCACAACAGTTTCAGATTCATAACCATGAAAAGGATCAGATTCAACCAAAGTAATTATATCAGGATCAACAGAGAATTCATAATCCTTATCAGTAACAAAGATAGGTGAAGTAGCAAAAGCAGGGTCAGGTTTCATTCTAGCATTTAGAGATTGCTTACTCCATTTAGCTAATAATCTTTTGAGTTCAGTTCTATTTTGGCACGCTAAAATAGCTAAGGAAGCTTCTTGATCAAAGACATAACCCTTAGGAATAACAAGCGATTCTTCATCATCACTTTCATCAGTATCATCAGATTCAATATTTTCAATCTCTCTAGCCCTAGCAAGTTGTTTATCGAGAAAATCACTAAGTGGCATAGTAGTATCAGGCATAGAGGTACTTTCATCATAAGTATCATGCATAGCAGAAGTGGCATCATCAATAACATGCGACATATTAGAACGAATAGAAGAAGCAGGTGTAGGTGTCGCAAGCTTACTCAAAACAGAAGGTGAATCAAGTGCAGAGCTAGATGGCAGTTCCTTACCTCCCCACATAGTTGAGGGATAGATCTTGGTTTTTGGATCTCTCAAGTTCTTCATAATGATAAGCGGATATATATATATCCCAAGTGACTCAAAGAATAGAGCTATGCTCCCCAGCAATGGTGCTAGAAAAGAGTCTTGATAACCCACAAGTATAGGGGATCGCAACAGTTTTCGAGGGTAGAGTATTCAAACCAAATTTATTGATTCGACACAAGGGGAGCCAAAGAATATTCTCAAGTATTAGCAGCTGAGTTGTCAATTCAACCACACCTGGAAACTTAATATGTGCAGCAAAGTGTTTAGTAGCAAAGTAATATGATAGTAGTGGTAACGATAGCAAAAGGTAACAGTAGTAAAAGTAATGTTTTTGGTATTTTGTAGTGATGATAGCAATAGCAACGGAAAAGTAAATAAGCGAAGAACAATATATGGAAAGCTCGTAGGCAATGGATCAGTGATGGAGAATTATGCCAGATGCGGTTCATCATGTAACAGTCATAACCTAGGGTGACACAGAACTAGCTCTAGTTCATTGATATAATGTAGGCATGTATTCTGAATATAGTCATACGTGCTTATGGAAAAGAACTTGCATGACATCTTTTGTCCTACCCACCCGTGGCAGCGGGGTCCTTACGAAACTAAGGGATACTAAGTCCTCCTTTTAATAGAGAACCGAAACAAAGCATTAACATATAGTGAATACATGAACTCCTCAAACTACGGTCATCACCGGTAAGTATCCCGATTATTGTCACATCGGGGTTAACGGATCATAACACATAATAGGTGACTATAGACTTGCAACATAGGATCAAGAACACTCATATATTGATGAAAACATAATAGGTTCAGATCTGAAATCATGGCACTCGGGCCCTAGTGACAAGCATTAAGCATAGCAAAGTCATAGCAACATCAATCTCAGAACATAGTGGACACTAGGGATCAAACCCTAACAAAACTAACTCGATTACATGATAGATCCCATCCAACCCATCACCGTCCAGCAAGCCTACGATGGAATTACTCACGCATGGCGGTGAGCATCATGAAATTGGTGATGGGGGATGGTTGATGATGACGATGGCGACGGATTCCCCTCTCCGGAGCCCCGAACGGACTCAAGATCAGCCCTCCCGAGAGGTTTTAGGGCTTGGTGGCGGCTCCGTATCGTAAAACGCGATGATTTCTTCTCCCTGATTTTTTCTCCCCGAAACTCGATATATGGAGGTGGAGTTGGAGTCGGAGAGGCAACAGGGGCCCACGAGGTAGGGGGCGCGCCCCCACCCTCGTGGCAAGGTGGTCTGCCCCCTGGCCTTCATCTTTTGCAGGTATTTTTCTTATTTTCTGAAAAGTGGATCAGTGAAGTTTCAGGTCATTCCGAGAACGTTTGCTCCTGCACATAAATAACACCATGGTAATTCTGCTGAAAACAGCGTCAGTCCGGGTTAGTTCCATTTAAATCATGCAAGTTAGAGTCCAAAACAAGGGCAAAAGTGTTTGGAAAAGTAGATACGTTGGAGACGTATCATACACATCAATAACATGTATATCAAATATAGCATTTGTTCACTTTGCCATCCTTGTTATCCGCCAAATACTTGGGGCAGTTTCGCTTCCAGTGACCACTCCCTTTGCAGTAGAAGCACTTAGTCTCATGCTTAGGTCCAGACTTGGGCTTCTTAACTTGAGCAGCAACTTGCTTGCTGTTCTTCTTGAAGTTCCCTTTCTTTCCCTTTGCCCTTTTTTTGAAACTAGTGGTCTTCTTAATCATTAACACTTGATGCTCTTTCTTGATTTCTACATTCATCGATTTCATCATAATGAAAAGCCCGGGAATCATTTTCGTCATCCCTTGCATACTATAGTTCATCACAAAGTTCTACTAACTTGGTGATTGTGACTAGAGAATTCTATCAATCACTATTTTATCTGGAAGATTAACTCCCACTTGATTCAAGCGATTGTAGTACCCACACAATCTGAGCACATGCTCACTGCTTGAGCTATTCTCCTCCATCTTTTAGCTATAGAACTTGTTGGAGACTTCATATCTCTCAACTCGGGTATTTGCTTGAAATATTAACTTCAACTCTTGGAACATCTCATATGGTCCATGACATTCAAAACGTCTGTGAAGTCCTGATTCTAAGCCGTTTAAGCATGGTGCACTAAACTATCAAGTAGTCATCATATTGAGCTAGCCAAATGTTCATAACATCTGCATCTGCTCCTGCAATAGGTTTGTCACCTAGCGGTGCATCAATGACATAATTCTTCTATGCAGCAATGAGGATAAACCTCAGATCACGGATCCAATCCGCATCATTGCTACTAAATCTTTCAACTTAGTTTTCTCTAGGAACATATCAAAAATAAAACAGGGGAGCTAAACGCGAGCTATTGATCTACAACATAGATATACTAATACTACCAGGACTAAGTTCATGATAAATTTAAGTTCAATTAATCATATTACTTAAGAACTCCCACTTAGATAGACATCTCTCTAATCCTCTAAGTGATCACGTGATCCATATCAACTAAACCATAACCGATCATCACGTGAAATGGAGTAGCTTTCAATGGTGAAGATCACTATGTTGATCATATCTACTACATGATTCATGCTTGACCTTTCGGTGTCAGTGTTCCGAGGCCATATCTGCATATGCTAGGCTCGTCAAGTTTAACCGTAGTATTCTGCGTGTGCAAAACTGGCTTGCACCCGTTGTAGATGGATGTAGAGCTTATCACACCCGATCATCATGTGTTGTCTGGGCACGACGAACTTTGGCAACGGTGCATACTCAGGGAGAACACTTTTATGTTGAAATTTAGTGAGAGATCATCTTATAATGCTACCGTCAATCAAAACAAAATAAGATGCATAAAAGATAAACATCACATGCAATCAATATAAGTGATATGATATGGCCATCATCATCTTGTGCTTGTGATCTCCATCTCTGAAGCACCGTCATGATCACCATCGTCACCGGCGCGACACCTTGATCTCCATCGTAGTATCGTTGTCGTCTCGCCTATATTATTCTTCTACGACTATCGCTACCTCTTAGTGATAAAGTAAAGCATTACAGGGCGATTGCATTGCATACAATAAAGCGACAACCATATGGCTCCTGCCAGTTCCCGATAACTCGGTTACAAAACATGATCATCTCATACAATAAAATTTAGCATCATGCTTTGACCATATCACATCACAACATGCCCTGCAAAAACAAGTTAGACATCCTCTACTTTGTTGTTGCAAGTTTTACGTGGCTGCTACGGGCTGAGCAAGAACCGTTCTTACCTACGCATCAAAACCACAACGATAGTTTGTCAAGTTGGGGATGTTTTAACCTTCGCAAGGACTGGGCGTAGCCACACTTGGTTCAACTAAAGTTGGAGAAACTGACACCCGCCAGCCACCTGCATGCAAAGCACGTCGGTAGAACCAGTCTCGCGTAAGCGTACGCGTAATGTCGGTCCGGGTCGCTTCATCCAACAATACCGCCGAACCAAAGTATGACATGCTGGTAAGCACTATGACTTATAACGCCCACAACTCACTTGTGTTCTACTCGTGCATATGACATCTACGCATGAAACCTGGCTCGGATGCCACTGGCGGGGAACGTAGTAGTTTCAAAAATTTCCTACGCACACGCAAGATCATGGTGATGCATAGCAACGAGAGGGGAGAGTGTTGTCCACATGCCCTCGTAGACCGAAAGCGGAAGCGTTAGCACAACGCAGTTGCTGTAGTCGTACGTCTTCATGATCCGACTGATCAAGTACCGAACGCACGGCACCTCCGAGTTCAGCACACGTTCAGCCTGATGACATCCCTCAAACTCCGATCCAGCCGACTGTTGAGGGAGAGCTTCGTCAGCAAGACGGTGTGGTGACGATGATGATGTTCTACCGATGCAGGGCTTCGCCTAAGCACCGTTACAGTATTATCGAGCTGGACTATCATGGAGGGGGGCACCGCACACGGCTAAAAGATCAAATGAATTGTTGTGTCTATGGGTGCCCCCCTGCCCCCGTATATAAAGGAGCAAGGGGGGAGGTGCGGCCGGCCAGGAGGAAGCGCGCCAGGAGGAGTCCTACTCCCACCGGGAGTAGGACTCCCTCCCTTCCTTGTTGGATTAGGAGAAGGGGGAAAGAGGAGGGAGAGAGGAAGGAAAGGGGGGCGCCCCCCTCTCCTTGTCCTATTCGAACTAGAGGGGGAGGGGGGCGCGGCCCTGCCCTAGCCGCCTCTCCTCTTCTCCACTAAGGCCCACTATGGCCCATTAAGCCCCTGAGGGGTTCCGGTAACCCCTCGGTACTCCGGTAAAATCCTGATTTCACCCGGAACATTTCCGATATCCAAATATAGGCTTCCAATATATCAATCTTCATGTCTCGACCATTTCGAGACTCCTCGTCATTTCCGTGATCACATCCGGGACTCCGAACAACCTTCGGTACATCAAAATTCAAAAACTCATAATATAACCGTCATCAAACTTTAAGCGTGCAGACCCTACAGGTTCGAGAACTATGTAGACATGACCGAGACACTTCTCCGGTCAATAACCAATAGCTTAACCTAGATGCTCATATTGGCTCCTACATATTCTACGAAGATCTTTATCGGTCAAACCGCATAACAACATACGTTGTTCCTTTTGTCATCGGTATGTTACTTGCCTGAGATTCGATCGTCGGTATCTCAATACCTAGTTCAATCTCGTTACCAGCAAGTCTCTTTACTCGTTCCGTAACACATCATCCAGCAACTAACTCATTAGTTGCAATGCTTGCAAGGCTTAAGTGATGTGTATTACCGAGTGGTCCCAGAGATACCTCTCCGGCAATCGGAGTGACAAATCCTAATCTCGAAATACGCCAACCCAACAAGTACCTTCGGAGACACCTATAGAGCACCTTTATAATCACCTAGTTACATTGTGACGTTTGGTAGCACACAAAGTTTTCCTCTAGTAAACGGGAGTTGCATAATCTCATAGCCATAGGAACATGTATAAGTCATGAAGAAAGCAATAGTAACAAACTAAACGATCAAGTGGTAAGCTAACGGAATGGGTCAAGTCAATCACATCATTCTCCTAATGATGTGATTCCGTTAATCAAATGACAACTCTTGTCTATGGTTAGGAAACATAATCATCTTTGATCAACGAGCTAGTCAAGTAGAGGCATACTAGTGACACTCTGTTTGTCTATGTATTCACACATGTATTATGTTTCCGGTTAATACAATTCTAGCATGCATAATAAACATTTATCATGATATAAGGAAATAAATAATAACTTTATTATTGCCTCTATGGCATATTTCCTTCGGTCTCCCACTTGCACTAGAGTAAATAATCTAGTTCACATCCCCATGTGATTTAGTACCAATAGTTCACATCACCATGTGATTAACACCCATAGTTTACATCGACATGTGACCAACACCCAAAGGGTTTACTAGAGTCAATAATCTAGTTCACATCGCTATGTGATTAACACCCAAAGAGTACTAAGGTGTGATCATGTTTTTCTTGTGAGAGAAGTTTAGTAAACGGGTCTGCCACATTCAGATCCGTAAGTATTTTGCAAATTTCTATGTCAACAATGCTCTGCACGGAGCTACTCTAGCTAATTGCTCCCACTTTGAATATGTATCCAGATTGAGATTTAGAGTCATCTGGATCAGTGTCAAAATTTGCATCGACATAACCCTTTACGACGAACCTTTTTGTCACCTCCATAATCTAGAAACATATCCTTATTCCACTAAGGATAATTTTGACCGATGTCCAGTGATCTACTCCTAGATCACTATTGTACTCCCTTGCCAAAAATAGTGTAGGGTATACAATAGATCTGGTACACGGCGTGGCATATTTTATAGAACCTATGGCCAAGGCATAGGGAATGACTTTCATTCTCTTTCTATCTTCTGCATGTGCAAAACTGGCTTGCACCCGTTGTAGATGGACGTAGAGCTTATCACACCCGAACATCACGTGGTGTCTAGGCACGACGAACTTTGGCAACGGTGCATACTCAGGGAGAACACTTTTATCTTGAAATTTAGTGAGAGATCATCTTATAATGCTACCGTCAATCAAAGCAAAATAAGATGCATAAAAGATAAACATCACATGCAATCAATATAAGTGATATGATATGGCCATCATCATCTTGTGCTTGTGATATCCATCTCCGAAGCACCGTCATGATCACCATCGTCACCGGTGCGACACCTTGATCTCCATCATAGTATCGTTTTCATCTCACCAGTCTTATGCTTCTACGACTATCGCTACCATTTAGTGATAAAGTAAAGCATTACAGGGCGATTGCATTGCATACAATAAAGCGCAACCATATGGCTGCCGCCAGTTGCCGATAACTCGGTTACAAAACATGATCATTTCATACAATAAAATTTAGCATCATGCTTTAACCATATCACATCACAACATGCCCTGCAAAAACAAGTTAGACGTCCTCTACTTTGTTGTTGCAAGTTTTATGTGGCTGCTACGGGCCGAGCAAGAACCGTTCTTTCCTACGCATCAAAACCACAACGATAGTTTGTCAAGTTGGTGCTGTTTTAACCTTCGCAAGGACCGGGCGTAGCCAAACTCGATTCAACTAAAGTTGGAGAAACTGACCCCCGCCAACCACCTGTGTGCAAAGCACGTCGGTAGAACCAGTCTCGCGTAAGCGTACGCGTAATGTCGGTCTGGGCCGCTTCATCCAACAATACCGCCGAACCAAAGTGTGACATGCTGGTAAGCAGTATGACTTATATCGCCCACAACTCACTTGTGTTCTACTCGTGCATATTACATCTACGCATAAAACCTGGCTCGGATGCCACTATTGGGGAACGTAGTAATTTCAAAAATATTCCTACGCACACGCAAGATCATGGTGATGCATAGCAACGAGAGGGGAGAGTTTGTCCACATACCCTCGTCGACCGAAAGTGGAAGCGTTAGCACAACGTGGTTGATGTAGTCGTACGTCTTCACTATCCGACCGATCAAGCACCGAACGCACGTCACCTCCGAGTTCTGCACACGTTCAACTCGATGACGACCCTCGAACTCCGATCCAGTCGAGCTTTGAGGGAGAGTCTCTTCAGCACGACGGCGTGGTGACGATAATGATGTTCTACCGGCGCAGGGCTTCGCCTAAGCACCGCTACAGTATTATCAAGGTGGACTATGGTGGAGGGGGCATCGCACACGGCTAAAAGATCAAATCAATTGTTGTGTCTATGGGGTGCCCCCTGCCCCCGTATATAAAGGAGCAAGGGGGGAGTGCGGCCGGCCAGGAGGAGGCGCGCCAGGAGGAGTCCTACTCCTACCAGGAGTAGGACTCCCTCCCTTCCTTGTTGGATTAGGAGAAGGGGGAAAGAGGAGGGAGAGAGGAAGGAAAGGGGGGCGCCGCCCCCTCTCCTTGTCCTATTCGGAATAGAGGGGGAGGGGCGCGCGGCCCTGCCCTAGCCGCCTCTCCTCTTCTCCACTAAGGCCCACTATGGCCCATTAAGCCCCCGAGGGGTTCCGGTAACCCCTCGATACTCCGGTATAATCCCGATTTCATCCGGAACATTTCCGATATCCAAATATAGGCTTCCAATATATCAATCTTCATGTCTCGACCATTTCGAGACTCCTTGTCATGTCCGTGATCACATCTGGGACACCGAACAACCTTCAGTACATCAAAACTCATAAACTCGTAATATAACCGTCATCAAACTTTAAGCATGCAGACCCTACAGGTTCGAGAACTATGTAGACATGACCGAGACACTTCTCCGGTCAATAACCAATAGCGGGACCTGGATGCTCATATTGGCTCCTACATATTCTACGAAGATCTTTATTGGTCAAACCGCATGACAACATACGTTGTTCCTTTATTCATTGGTATGTTACTTTCCCGAGATTCGATCGTCGGTATCTCAATACCTAGTTCCATCTCGTTACTGGCAAGTCTCTTTACTCGTTCCATAACGCATCATCCCGCAACTAACTCATTAGTTGCTTGCAAGGCTTAAGTGATGTGTATTACCGAGTGGGTCCAGAGATACCTCTCCGACAATCGGAGTGACAAATCCTAATCTCGAAATACGCCAATCCAACAAGTACCTTCGGAGACACCTGTAGAGCACCTTTATAATCACCCAGTTATGTTGTGATGTTTGGTAGCACACAAAGTGTTCCTCCGGTAAACGGGAGTTGCATAATCTCATAGTCATAGGAACATGTATAAGTCATGAAGAAAGCAATAGCAACAAACTAAATGATCAAGTGCTAAGCTAACGGAATGGGTCAAGTCAATCACATCATTCTCCTAATGATGTGATCCCATTAATCAAATGACAACTCATATATATGGTTAGGAAATATAACCATCTTTGATCAACGAGCTAGTCAAGTAGAGGCATACTAGTGACACTCTATTTGTCTATGTATTCACACATGTATTATGTTTCCGGTTAATACAATTCTAGCATGAACAATAAACATTTATCATGATATAAGGAAATAAATAATAACTTTATTATTGCCTCTAGGGCATATTTCCTTCGAAACTATGGAAACCTTAGCGTTCCTGAGATTATTATTTTGTTTCATGGTTTATTCCGTGACGACTCCGTTAGTATGGGTGGTATTATTGCCAAATGGTTAAGTCTGAACCGTACAAAGGGCCCCATATTTGGAGGTGTCTATGCTTCACGCCTTGCTACATACTATAACATACCTATTAGGCACTACGAAAAGGAACAAAAATTGTTGCCTACTGTTTATTTAGATTATAAGAGTATGGTAGCACATGATTTTATTGTTAAGAATAGGGAAAATGAGCTTAAATACAAATTGTTCTTTGATAAACATCATCCTGAGACAATTACCCTGCCTGCTCCTTCCTTGTTTGATTTATCTGCAGGCAAGTACCTTGTTCCGTTGGAGGCCATTCACACCTACCGGAACCCTACATCAGCTGCAGAGCCAGAGCCGGAACCACAATTTGAGCCTCCACGATAGTCTGATTACCAGTGGGATCCGGAGGCGATTGCCAGCCAGTGGCAATCTGACTATGCATCTCAGTACGACCCCAACTACAACTTTGGATATCTGCCAGGCCATCCGTGGCATTAGACCAACTTAGGCCAAAAGCCTAAGCTTGGGGGAGTACGTATTTCCCACCGACATTACATTCATGTTCACACACTCATTGCTAGTTGTCAGCGCTCGTACTTTTTCATTGTATCATCCATACTAGTTTATTTCCTTTTTATGCTTTCTTCTTGTGTGTTTGATAAACCTTAAGAAAAACCAAAAAAATAGTTGTAGCTTTTAGCTAGCTTTAATTTCTATGCTTGTAGTAGTAATTAAAAAGAAAACCCAAAAAGATTTCATGTTCTTCTTTTGCTTGTTGGGAGTTTTCCCGTGTAAATAGTTTTATTTCTTTTCTTTTCTTTGGGGGTCGATAGGAGAAGACCTTAATTAAACTGTTAAAGTGGCTCTTATATGTGTTATTGTTGATCTGACAAAGAGCCCATATTACCTTGTATTCTCTCTTGAATTGAATGCTTGCATATTCCAGCTTAGTCCAATGCATGTGCACTATTATTATTATCCACACTATTCTGTCGTGCAAGTGAAAGGCAATAATGATGATTATATGATGAACTTATTGAGATGAGAAAAGCTTGTATGAACTCGACCTCTCTTGTTTTTGTAAATATGATTAGTTCATCGTTCCTGATTCAGCCTATTATGAATAAACATGTTTGCAATGACGATTAGAGATTGTAGTTGCTTATGCCATGCTTAATTAGCTAGGAACTTATAATGGCTTACCTTGTGTGCCAACATGCTATTAAAATGGTTGTGATGTGGTATGATAGGGTGGTATCCTCTTTTGAACGATACGAGTGGCTTGACTTGGCACATGTCCACGCATGTAGTTGAAACAAAATCAACATAGCCTCTACGATATTTATGTTCATGGTGCATTATATCCTACTCATGCTTGCATTCAGTGTTGATTAATTTTAATGCATGTTCATGACTGTTGTCGCTCTCTAGCTGGTCGCTTCCCAGTCTTTTTCTAGCCTTCACCTGTACTAAGCGGGAATACTGCTTGTGCATCCAATCCCATAAACCCCAAAGTTGTTCCATATGAGTCCACCATACCTACCTATATACGGTATCTACCTGCCGTTCCAAGTAAATTTGTATGTGCCAAACTCTAAACATTCAAATAAACATTCTATTTTGTATGCTCAAATAGCTCATTTATCAACTAGGGTTGTCCGTATCTTCCATATAAGGCGGGTTATTCTCAAGAGGAGTGGACTCCGCTCCTCACTCACGAGAAAATGGTTGGTCACCAGGATGTCCAGTTCCATGCTTTATGCAAATCTAATCAAAATAATTGCAAACAAAACTCCCCCTGGGACAGTTGTTAGTTGGATGCATTCGTTGTTTCGAGCAAGCCATGGATTGATGCTTGTTGGTGGAGGGGGGGTATAAGCTTTACCATTTTGTTTGGGAACCGCCTATAATGTGTGTAGCATGGAAGATATCGCCATCTCTTGGTTGTTATGTTGACAATGAAAGTATACCGCTCAAAATATTATTCACCTCTATTTCAAACCGAGCTCTGGCACCTCTACAAATCCCTGCTTCCCTCTGTGAAGGGCCTATCTATTTACTTTCATGTTGAGTCATCATCCTCTTATTAAAAAGCACAAGTTGGAGAGCACCGCTGTCATTTGCATTCATTACTGTTAGTTTACATTGAGTATGACTTGATTGGATCTCTTTTACCATGAATTACAATGTCTAGTCAGTCCTTGATCTTTAAAGGTGATCTGCATTTATGTTTTGCGGTCTCAGAAAGGGCTAGCGAGATACTATCTTGTTATATCATATTATGATTGTTTTGAGAAAGTGTTGTCATCCGAGATTTACTATTATTGCTCGCTAGTTGATTATGCCATTGATATGAGTAAAAATGAGACTTGAGAGTTATTGTGAATATGGTTAGTTCATAATCTTTGCTGAAAACTTGAATGCTGGCTTTACATATTTACAACAACAAGAGCAAACAGAGTTTGTAAAAGTTTTTCTTTATCACTTTCAGTTTGTCAACTAAATTGCTTGAGGACAAGCAAATGTTTAGGCTTGGGGGAGTTGATACGTCTCCGTCGTATCTACTTTTCCAAACACTTTTGCCCTTGTTTTGGACTCTAACTTGCATGATTTGGATGGAACTAACCCGGACTGACGCTGTTTTCAGCAGAATTGCCATGGTGTTATTTGTGTGCAGAAACAAAAGTTCTCATAATGACCTGAAACTCCACAGAGCGTATTTTTGGAAATAATGAAAAATACTGGCAAAAGATCAAGGCCAGGGGGCCCACACCCTAGCCACGAGGGTGGGGGCGCGCCTGCCCCCCTGGGCGCGCCCCCTACCTTGTGGGCCCCCTGGAGCTCCTCCGACCTCAACTCCAACTCTATGTATTCTCTTTCGGGGAGAAAAAATCAAGGAGAAGGATTCATCGCGTTTTACGATACGAAGCTGCCGTGTGACGCCCCGAGACAGTTGCGCCAGGTGTCTCCCAGTTATCCGCTGTTGTTGCCTTGTCATTTGCCAGCATGTTGCATCTTTCCATGTCATCATGTGCATTGCATCATCATGTTTTCAAAACTTGCATTCATCCGGGTTCTCCCAGTTCTCCCCGTTGCCCGTTCTGAGCCCACACACACTTGCACGCGCCCGCGGCATGTCCAAAATATTATTTTATAGGTGGCCGGAAAATGTTCTCCGAATGGGATGAAAGTTGGCGTGCGGCGTCGTTTTGTTGTTAGTAGGTCGCCTGCCAAGTTGCATCGCATTCGGAGTCCGTTTGACGCCCCAATGGTTAACTATAGCGCCATTATAGCCAGTCTAACGTCGGATGTTTTCGGTCTATGGAAACGGTTGTCGAGCTGCCTTCTTTCCTCTCATCTCAGCCCAAGCCCCTCTACACGGTCCTCGACCTACCGCCAGGCCCAACCTAACCTCTCTCGTCAGCCCACGGCCCTCCTCGCGCGCGCGTGTGAGAGCTGTCCCGAACCCGACCCGGTCTGTCGCTACCGTTGTGCCCGGATCATCCTCAAACATCTACAAAACATCACCGTTTTCTTATTTGGACTCCCTAGCCTATTTTTCCTGACCGTCCGATTTTGATCAGAGGGATGAGATAGCCCCTAACCTAACCCGTGATGTATATATTCGTCCACCCCTAGCCCAACCCTAAAATTTAGCTCCTTTGTCCCATCACCCGCCGCCAGACTATAGGAATCAGCTACTTTGCCGTCTGCCAAGGCAGATGGCAAAGGCATGGAAGGCGGACGGCAAAAGCTGCCGGCAAAGAAAGGATCCGCAAAGACCTTCTTTGCCGTCTGCTTCCTGACACGGACGACAAAGGAGCCTTTGCCATCAGCGGCGAACGGCAAAGAAAGCAGATGACAATAAACTCGCTGTTAGTCCGTTAGGTGGCTAACGGCAGTCTTTGCCATCTGTGGCTGACGGCAAAGAGGATCAGGCCTTTGTTGTCTGCCGCTGTAGGCAAATTGACCAAATGGTCAGCTGCCAGAAAACACAGGTAGTTGCCACGTGGCTTCTTTGCCGTCCGCGGCGGACGGCAAAGAGCCCGTTGCCGTTGGTGGCAAATGGCAAAGAGCCTGCATTGCCTTTTTTCTATTTTTTCTTATACTCAACCATTTTCACAACAAATAGATGATACATATATATTTTTCACACGGCAAGTTCACAGCAAACATATGAGATATCCAACACATATAATTTCATCATAAATGTATAGTTCCATCAACCATACATAGCAAGTTCCACATACATCCATCCAACCATACATATTACAATAGTGTCATCAAAGCATACATGCATAGTTCATCGATAGAAAAGAAACATAGTTCATCCAAACAAGCACTCCATGTATGCAAGCTTCCGTGAAGCAAATGAATTCTGCAAAATGGGAAATAAGAAAGTTAGAAGAAGAAGATTAGAAGAAGAAGAAGATGATGATGATGATGATGATGATGATGATGAAGAAAACGAAGAAGAATGGGTCATTTTAGAGCTAACTTAGGTAAAATGGATCGTTTATGAGCTAACTAAGGTAAAATGGATCATTTTAGAACTAACTTGGGTAAAATGGATCGTTTATGAGCTAACTAAGGTAAAATGGATCATTTTAGAACTAACTTAGGTAAAATGGATCGTTTATGAGCTAACTAAGCTAATTATGCCATTTTTGACATAAGTAAGCTAAGTACATGTCATTATTGAGCAAACCTAGTTAACTAAGCATATTAGAGCTAACTTTGGTCATTTTGGAGGAAACAAAGCTAAGTATAGATCGTTTTAGAGCTAACTTAGGTAAAATGGATGGTTTTCGAGGTCAGTAAGCTTATTAAGTCATTTTGGAGGAAATAAAGCTAAGTCTAGGTCTTTATGCATTTGTTAAGCAAAACACTAGAGAAACTTACCATGATCATGGAGGTGTGGGAGCGGGCTGGCTCGTGCCGGTACCTGGAGAAGGATCGTGCGATGCTTGTCTGGAGTTACGCTACACCAAAGATCATTTCCAATGTCTTGTTAGCATGATGACACTCAAATGTTCATCTTTCCAATGTCTCGTTAGCATGATGACACTCAAATGTTCAGACTAGCAAGTAGTGTCCATTCAAATTAAACTCACCGTCGTCCCAGGAGCAATCACTAGCATCAGCGGAGCGGTCTGACCGGACTTCTCGCACACAGACTGCACATTTGGTTTTGACGACTCAGTCATACTAGTTAGTAATGAGACAAACACTACATGAATGTTTTGGCTAATCAGCAGAAGAAACTTACCACAAGGAGCTCATACATTGCCCTTGCCTGCATGTCATTTCATGCCCTCTCCTCCTCCAACATCTTTGTCACCCTCTCCTCCAACTCCCGCTGCCTCTCCGCCGCCTCCGACAGAAGTTTCTCCGTTCTATCTCTCTCACTCTGTATAGCAGCCTGCAACAACACTCCTCATTAGCATTCGTAATCATTGATGGAAGCGCACACAATGTAATGTAGAAAGATAGCTGAGTACGTATAACTAGCCTTGAAGGCGAGTTGGACTGGCCGTTCACGAGGCCTTATCTCAAGAGCGGATCTTGACTGGTGCGCCTTGATCTCCAGGAGAGTGCTAGGACAACGGATAAGTCCATCTCCAATGGCTATCGAGCCATGGGACCTCCCGCCACCAGCTATCATCACCAGCTCTGGATCAATGGGACCCTGGCTCGGGTTAAAGTCCTCCCCTTTCCTCGCCTTCCCTTCATCTCTATATTTCACGAGCTTGTCGTGGGAGGAGATGTTGGTGAAGTTGTTTGCATCATCGAGGTCAGACGGAGAGAATTCCTTGACTTTCTTGTAAGAGGCAGTATAGGTCGTGGCATAGAGGTCGTACACCTCTAGCACCTTATCTGCCTTATTGTAGCGTGCCTGAAAGAGAGAAACAACGTAAATTAGTAATTAAAGGGCTCAAGCTAGCATGATGAATGAATTGCATGAATCATGAAGCAAACCAAATAACCAGTTCCGCCCGAACTGATATAAGTTGGAGCTGCCTTGATGGTGTGGCACACCTTCCATTTGGGCACGTTTGTCCTTGGCCGCGTTGTGGACGGCTAGCCATTCTTTTGAGCACCACTCATTGACCAACACCTCCCAACAATCCATTTGATCCGCAGACCATCTCAGAGGCACCTAAGTTAGCAAATAGAAACTTGAGCACTACAGCTATGAATTAATAAATGAAGTAAGTACAAGGCCTTAAGAATTACCTTCATGTATTGCTCCTTACTCAGGAACTTCTCGCGGCACGCCGGCTTGGGCTTCTTGATACCACGCAAGGCGTAGTAGTCTCGAACAGCCTACACCCGAGCCTCGTGCCGTAAGTTCTATAGTAGGCGCTTGCAGATGTTCTCGATAACATTTGCCGCCTCCTCCTCGTATCCCTCCTCACACCTGTAGAATGTCTGCAATCAAATGAGACAATATTGATTAGTACAATTAATAACTAGCTAGTTGAAGATTTTTAATTGTGTAAAGGAGAAATTACCTAGAACTTTCTGATCACCATGTCTGCCCTCGTGTTGCACAAGACACCGTCGATAATCTCACCCGGCGGGGCCGGGGCAGCCAAGTAGTGCTCCCAGCTCAATCCAAGCTCTAGAAGCCGACCCTCACCAGGCAACATGACAAACCCCGGGAAGTTTTGCCGGCAAAGCACTCCAAGGACGGAGTTGGGCCGGCGGACCTTCTCATGGTGGTCCCAACCCCTGCAGCATGACAAGGCCAACGCATTAGATATTTGAAGAAATGTGAATGCAGAAGGTACACAAAATATTAAATGCACTTACCTCTCCCCATCAGGGATAATCAACCACCTCTGCTCGCGGGTCGCCGGCACGGACGAGAGCCGTGTACAACCACGCTGGTAGATGGTGCCCCCCTCCTCCTCAATATCAGTCGGCTCCCCGCCATCATCAGCATGGCCACTCGGCCCCTCAGGCTAATTCGTCCTGGTACCCTATCTAGACATGTGCTTGTCCGAGGTCTCGTGGGCCCAACTATCATGGGCCGAAGGCTCGTGGACCCAAGGCTCGTGGACCGGAGTCTGTGTAGCCTCCTCCTCGGACGAGTCCACCCTAGCAGTCACGTGCTCGGGTGAAACAGCTGGGGGTGGCGGCGAGGAAGGCACCCTAGCAGTCATGTGCACGGGTGAAACAGCTGGGGGTGGCGGCGGGGAAGGCACCCTAGCAGTCACCCTACCTCCTCTCCCACGACCACGTGCTCCAGCTCCTCTCTTCTTCCCTCCCTTTCCTCATCCCCTGCTAGGCACCGCGGTTGACGAAGAAGGGCCCGACGGTGTCGCCATACTTTCCAGCAATGCTCGTCGGATTTGTGCGGGTGGAATGGAAGACCTCCCACCACACGCCGACGAAGAAGGGGCCTCGGAGCGCTCCGGACCAGCGCCCACCATCTTTCAACACCTGCCATGACAAAGAGTAAACAAAATTAATACAACATAAAAAAATTCCGACATGAATAATAATATATGATGTTTTTCATAACAAAATCAAAAAATATATATGGTGTCAGGGTGGCGTGTCGGGGTCGGGGTGCTGTTTCGGGGTCTGGGTGTCGGGGGTCGGGGTGTCGGGGTCGGGGTGTGGTGTCAGGGTGTCGGGGGTCGGGGGTCGGGGTCGGGGTGTCAGGGGGTCGGGTCGGGGTCGGGGTGTCAGGGTGTCGGGGGTCGGGGTGCCGTGTCGGGGTCGGGGTGCTGTTTTGGGGTCTGGGTGTCGGGGGTCGGGGTGTCGGGGTCGGGATGTGGTGTCAGGGTGTCGGGGGTCGGGGTGTCGTGCTGGGGTGTCGGGGTGGCGTGTCGGGGTCGGGGTGCCGTGTCGGGGTCGGGGTGCCGTGTCGGGGTCGGGGTGTCGGGGGTCGGGGTGTCGGGGTCGGGGTCGGGGTGTGGGTCGTGGTCGGGGTACGTGACAGCCTTTTCTTCTTCTCTTCTTCTCCTCCTCCTCTTCCTCCCTCCTCCTCCTCCTCTTCTCCTCTTCCTCCTCCTCCTTCTCCTCTTCCTCCCTCCTCCTCCTCCTCCTCCTCCTCTTCTTCTTCTTCTTCTTCTTCTTCTTCCTTTCTTCTTCTTCTTCTTCTTCTTCTTCTTCTTCTTCTTCTTCTTCTTCTTCTTCTTCTTCTTCTTCTTCTTCTTCTTCTTCTTCTTCTTCTTCTTCTTCTTCTTTCTTCTTCTTCTTTTCTTTCTTCTTCTCCCTCATCCTCTTCCTCCCTCCTCCCCTCTTCTTAAAACTAAAACTAATCTAAAATAAACTAAACTAAAAATAAAAACTAAAACTAAACTGAAACTAAAACTAAAGTAAAACTATAACTAAAACTAGGGTTTAGGGTTTCCTCTTCTTTTCTTTCTTCTGCTCCCTCCTCCTCTTCCTCCCTTCTCCCCTCTTCTTCTTCTTCTTCTTCTTCTTCCCCTTCTACATATTCTAGCACTAAAACTAAATTGAATCTAACACTAAATCTAACACTAAAACTAAACTGAATCTAACACTAAATCTAACAACAACAAAAGAAAAAAAAGAAAAAAATAACTCACCGGATCGAGCGGCGGCGACGGGGGTGGCGGTGGCGCCGGGGCGGTGAGCGGCGGCGCCGAGCCGGCAGGGAGGCGGGGGCAATGGGGCCGCGGAGGCGCCAGGGGCGATGGTGGCGCCGGGTGGTGGGCGGGTGGAGGGGGCACCGGGGTGGTGGGGGCGGTCGGGCGGCGGGGTGGTGGGGCGACGAGGCATCGGCGTGTGGGGGGCGGCGGGGTGGTGGGTCGACGGGGCAAGCGGCGGAGGGTGGCGGGGGCGGCGGCGGGTAGTGGGGGCGACGGCGGTGGCGGGGGCGGCGGTGGGCGGCGGGGAGGAGAGAGGGAGAGAAACAGAGAGAAGGGGCGGGGTGGGGCTCGGCCATTAGTTAGGAAGAATCTTTGTCGTCCGCCCACCCTTTGTCGTCCGCTTTGTTTCCTCTTTGTCGTCTGCTAGCAAATGACAAAGAGGGGGCCGTTAAATTTTCCTCAATTAACTCGTTTAGTGGGGCCAGCTCTCTCCTTGCCGTCACCCAGCGGACGGCAAAGAACAGGCTGATGGCAAAGACCTTCTTTGTCGTCTGCCAGTTCTTTGCCATCCGTTTTCCTTAAGCTAACGGAAAAGACCTTCTTTGCCGTACGCCAGCGGATGGCAAAGAACTGGAAGATTAACTCCCACTTGATTCAAGCAAATTGTAGTACCCAGACAATCTGAGCACATGCTCACTGCTTGAGCTATTCTGCTCCATCTTTTAGCTATAGAACTTGTTGGAGACTTCATATCTCTCAACTCGGGTATTTCCTTGAAATATTAACTTCAACTCCTGGAACATCTCATATGGTCCATGACATTCAAAACGTCTTTGAAGTCCCGATTCTAAGCCGTTTAAGCATGGTGCACTAAACTATCAAGTAGTCATCATATTGAGCTAGCCAAACGTTAATAACATCTGCATCTGCTCCTGCAATAGGTTTGTCGCCTAGCGGTGCATCAATGACATAATTCTTCTGTGCAGCAATGAGGATAAACCTCAGATCACGGATCCAATCCGCATCATTGCTACTAACATATTTCAACTTAGTTTTCTCTAGGAACATATCAAAAATAAAACAGGGGAGCTAAACGCGAGCTATCGATCTACAACATAGATATGAAAATACTACCAGGACTAAGTTCATGATAAATTTAAGTTCAATTAATCATATTACTTTAGAACTCCCACTTAGATAGACATCTCTCTAATCCTCTAAGTGATCACGTGATCCATATCAACTAAACCATAACCGATCATCACATGAAATGGAGTAGCTTTCAATGGTGAACATCACTATGTTGATCATATCTACTATCACTGTTCAAGATATCTTCCGATATGCCGATAAATCGGCCGATTTATCGCTTACCGTTGTCAGACCGATAAGATAAATTGGCCGATAAATCAGCCGATATGGCGATAAATCGGCCGATATGCCGATAAACTGGCCGATTTACCCCTTATCATGGGTCGACCGGTAAGTTCCCAATAAGCGATGTCCCCAACATTGTCTACTATATGATTCATGCTCGACCTTTCCGTCTCAGTGTTCCGAGGCCATATCTGCATATGCTAGGCTCGTCAAGTTTAACCAGAGTATTCTGCGTGTGCAAAACTGGCTTGCACCCGTTGTAGATGGACGTAGAGCTTATCACACCCGATCATCACGTGGTGTCTGGGCACGACGAACTTTGGCAACGGTGCATACTCAGGGAGAACACTTTTATCTTCAAATTTAGTGAGAGATCATCTTATAATGCTACCGTCAATCAAAGCAAAATAAGATGCATAAAAGATAAACATCACATGCAATCAATATAAGTGATATGATATGGCCATCATCATCTTTTGCTTGTGATCTCCATCTCCGAAGCACCGTCATGATCACCATCGTAGTATCGTTGACGTCTCTCCAATCTTATGCTTCTATGACTATTGCTACCGCTTAGTGATAAAGTAAAGCATTACAGGGCGATTGCATTGCATACAATAAAGCGACAACCATATGGCTCCTGCCAGTTGCCGATAACTCGGTTACAAAACATGATCATCTCATACAATAAAATTTAGCATCATGCTTTGACCATATCACATCACAACATGCCCTGCAAAAACAAGTTAGAAATCCTCTAGTTTGTTGTTGCAAGTTTTACGTGGCTGCTACGGGCCGAGCAAGAACCGTTCTTACCTACGCATCAAAACCACAACGATAGTTTGTCAAGTTGGTGTTGTTTTAACCTTCGCAAGGACCGGCCGTAGCCACACTCGGTTCAACTAAAGTTGGAGAAACTGACACCCGCCAGCCACCTGTGTGCAAAGCACGTCGGTAGAACCAGTCTCGCGTAAGTGTACGTGTAATGTCAGTCTGGGCCGCTTCATCCAACAATACCGCCAAACCAAATGTGACATGCTGGTAAGCAGTATGACTTATATCGCCCACAACTCACTTGTGTTCTACTCATGCATATTATATCTACACATAAAACCTGGCTCGGATGCCACTGTTGGGGAACGTAGTAATTTCAAAAATATTCCTACGCACACGCAAGATCATGGTGATGCATAGCAACGAGAGGGGGGAGTGTGTCCACGTACCCTCGTAGACCGAAAGCGGAAGCGTTAGCACAACGCGGTTGATGTAGTCGTACATCTTCATGATCCGACAGATCAAGCACCAAATGCACGGCACCTCCGAGTTTTGCCCACGTTCAACTCGATGACGTCCCTCGAACTCCGATCTAGCCGAGCTTTGAGGGAGAGTTACGTCAGCATTAAGCCCCCGAGGGGTTCTGGTAACCCCTCGGTACTCCGGTAAAATCCCGATTTCACCCGGAACATTTCCGATATCCAAATATAGGCTTCCAATATATCAATCTTCATGTCTCGACCATTTCGAGACTCCTTGTCATGTCCGTGATCACATCCGGGACTCCGAACAACCTTCGGCACATCAAAAGTCATAAACTCATAATATAACCGTCATCAAACTTTAAGCGTGCAGACCCTACGGGTTCGAGAACTATGTAGACATGACCGAGACACTTCTCTGGTCAATAACCAATAGCGGAACCTGGATGCTCATATTGGTCCTACTTATTCTACGAAGATCTTTATCGATCAAACCGCATAACAACATACGTTGTTCCTTTTGTCATCGGTATGTTACTTGCCCGAGATTCGATCGTCAGTATCTCAATACCTAGTTCAATCTTGTTACCGAAAAGTCTCTTTACTCGTTCCATAACACATCATCCCTCAACTAACTCATTAGTTGCAATGTTTGCAAGGCTTAAGTGATGTGTATTACCGAGTGGGCCCAGAGATACCTCTCCGACAATCGAAGTGACAAATTCTAATCTCGAAATACGCCAACCCAACAAGTACCTTCGGAGACACCTATAGAGCACCTTTATAATCACCCAGTTATGTTGTGACATTTGGTAGCACACAAAGTGTTCCTCTGGTAAACGGGAGTTGCATAATCTCATAGTCATAGGAACATATATAAGTCATGAAGAAAGCAATAGCAACAAACTAAACGATCAAGTGCTAAGCTAACGGAATGGGTCAAGTCAATCACATCATTCTCCTAACGATGTGATACCGTTAATCGAATGACAACTCATGTCTATGGTTAGGAAACATAACCATCTTTGATCAATGAGCTAGTCAAGTAGAGGCATACTAGTGACACTCTGTTTGTCTATGTATTCACACATGTATTATGTTTCCGGTTAATACAATTCTAGCATGAATAATAAACATTTATCATGATATAAGGAAATAAATAATAACTTTCTTATTGCCTCTAGGGCATATTTCCTTCAAAACTATGAAAACCTTAGTGTTCCTGATATTATTATTTTGTTTCATGGTTTATTCCGTGACGACTCTGTTAGTATGGGCGGTATTATTGCCAAACGGTTAAGTCTGAACCGTACAAAGGGCCCCATCTTTGGAGGTGTCTATGCTTCACGCCTTGCTGCATACTAAAACATACCTATTAGGCACTACAAAAAGGAAGAAAAATTGCTGCCTACTATTTATCTAGATTATAATAGTATGGTAGCACATGATTTTATTGTTAAGAATAGGGAAAATGAGCTTAAATACAAATTGTTCTTTGATAAACATCACCCTGAGACTATTGCCCTGCTTGCTCCTTCCTTGTTTGATTTATCTGCACGCAAGTACCTTGTTCCGTTGGAGGCCATTAACGCCTAATGGAACCCTACATCAGCTGCAGAGCCAGAGCCGAAACCACAATTAGAGCCTCCACGACAGTCTGATTACCGGTGGGATCCGGAGGCGATAGCCAGCCAGTGGCAATCTGACTATGCATCTCAGTACGACCCCAACTACAACTTTGGATATCCGCCAGACCATCCGTGGCATTAGACCAACTTAGGACAAAAGCCTAAGCTTGGGGGAGTACATATTTCCCACCGACATTACATTCATGTTCACACACTCATTGCTAGTTGTCGGCGCTCGTACTTTTTCATTGTATCATCCATACTACTCCCTCCGTTCAGTTTTGTAAGTCATTTCAGACAGCTCAAATGGGTTGTTTTGTATATTGTCTGAAATGTTTTCAAGGTCTTATAAAAGTGAAAAAAGGGAGTATTTTATTTCCTTTTTATGATTTCTTCTTGTGTGTTTGATAAACATTAAGAAAAACCAAAAAAATAGTTGTTGCTTTTAGCTAGCTTTAATTTCTATGCTTGTAGTAGTAATTAAAAAGAAAACCCAAAAAGATTTCCTGTTCTTCTTTTGCTTGTTGGGAGTTTTCCCATGTAAATAGTTTTATTTCTTTTCTTTACTTTGGGGTCGATAGGAGAAGACCTTAATTAAACCGTTAAAGTAGCTCTTATATGCATTATTGTTGATCTGACAAAGAGCCCATATTACATTGTCTTCTCTCTTGAATTGAATGCTTGCAGATTCCAACTTAGTCCAATGCACGTGCACTATTATTATTATCCACACTATTCGGTCGTGCAAGTGAAAGGCAATAATGATGATTATATGATGAACTTATTGAGATGACAAAAGCTAGTATGAACTCGACCTCTTTTGTTTTTGTAAATATGATTAGTTCATCGTTCTTGATTCAGCCTATTATGAATAAACATGTTTGCAATGACGATTAGAGATTGTAGTTACTTATGCCATGCTTAATTAGCTAGGAGCTTATAATGGTTTACCTTGCGTGCCAACATGCTATTAAAATGGTTGTGATGTGGTATGATAGGGTGGTATCCTCTTTTGAACGATTCGAGTGGCTTGACTTGGCACATGTTCACGCATGTAGTTGAAAAAAAATCAACATAGCCTCTATGATATTTTGTTCATGGTGCATTATATCCTACTCATGCTTGCATTCGGTGTTGATTAATTTTAATGCATTTTCGTGACTATTGTCGCTCTCTAGCTGGTCGCTTCCCAGTCTTCTTATAGCCTTCACCTATACTAAGCGGGAATATTGCTTGTGCATCCAATCCCATAAACCCCAAAGTTGTTCCATATGAGTCCACCATACCTACCTATATATGATATATACATGCCGTTCCAAGTAAATTTGTATGTGCCAAACTCTAAACCTTCAAATAAACATTCTATTTTGTATGCTCGAATAGCTCATGCATCAAGTAGGGATGTCCGTATCTTCCATGTTAGGCGGGTTATTCTCAATAGGAGTGGACTCCGCTCCTCACTCATGAGAAAATGGCTGATCACCGAGATGCCCAGTCCCATGCTTTATGCAAATCAAATCAAAATAATTGCAAACAAAACTCCCCCTGGGACTGTTGTTAGTTGGATGCACTCGTTGTTTCGAGCAAGCCATGGATTGATGCTTGTTGGTGGAGGGGAGTATAAACTTTACCATTCTGTTTGGGAACCGCTTATAATGTGTGTAGCATGGAAGATATCGACATCTCTTGGTTGTTATGTTGACAATGAAAGTATACCGCTCAAAATATTATTCACCTATATTTCAAACCGAGCTCTGGCACCTCTACAAATCCCTGCTTCCCTCTACGAAGGGCCTATCTAGTTACTTTCATGTTGAGTCATCATCCTCTTATTAAAAAGCACCAGTTGGAGAGCACCGCTGTCATTTACATTCATTACTGTTAGTTTACATTGAGTATGACTTGATTGGATCTCTTTTACCATGAATTACAATGTCTAGTCAGTCCTTGATCTTTAAAGGTGCTCTGCATTTATGTTTTGCGGTCTCGGAAAGGGCTAGCAAGATATCATGCATCTTGTTATATCATATTATGATTGTTTTGAGAAAGTAGTGTCATCCGAGATTTATTATTATTGCTCGCTAGTTGATTATGCCATTGATATGAGTAAACATGAGACCTGAGAGTTATTGTGAATATGGTTAGTTCATAATCTTTGCTGAAAAATTTAATCTTTGCCTCCCGATCCTAATCCTCTCTGCCCCTCCCTGTTTTTCAGCGCCGCCCAAATCGCAGCAGCAGGAACCGAGGCCCCCCTGCTCCCTGCCTCCTCCTCGTCGCCTTTGAGCCCGAGCGCACCACCACTAGTGACCTGCAGGCCGACCCTGTCGCCGCTCCTCCCCTACTCTTTTCCTTCTCCTTCCCTGCCTCTACTCCCTCCTCACACATCTCTCTCTCACACAGGAACCGATCAGCGCCGCTTCCCTTGGAACTCCTCCGCCATGGACGCCGGGTCCCAACGTCCCCGCGCCCAACCTCATGGTGCCCCGCAGCCTCTTCGTCGCTTCGGAGCTTCTCACCATCGCTTGCGTTGGTGCCATGTCTGCCACCCCGGTGCCTCCGCTTCGATCCGGCAGGAAACATGACCCGAAGACCTATCGTGCTTGGATCCGGACGCCACCGAGCTCCCGCGTTGACCCCTCCCCATCCTGCCGCTCGCCGGAGTCCTCAGCGCCGCCGTGCCCTGCTGCCATGTCCCGTTCCCGGCCGCCAAGTCCCACGCCGCCGCTGCTCTTCTTCTTGTCGAGAAGAGGAGGACGACGCCTTTGCCTTGAGTCGTTCGAGCAACCGCATTGACCCTTCCCCAAGCGAGTCGTTCTTGCCTAGATAGGTAGTTTTCATTTGCTCCACCTCTTGCCATGCTAACCAACATTTAATATTGTGGGGTACATAAACGAGAGTGAACTGAATAAGTCATGTGGTGTTTCGTCAATATGCAACTCGTTGCATATTGAGCTCCACTTAACTTGTAGTTTTGCTTGTGCACTTTGCCATGCCATGCCTCATTAAACCGGACATGCATCATACTTGGTTGTGCATCATGCCATGATTATGTGATGGTTGTTTACCATGTTGTTTGCTTCTTTCCAGTGTTCCTTCTTGGGGTTAGTTCCGATAACGTCGCGTTTGTCAGGATCCGTTCGACAACGTCCGTTTGTCTTCTTCATGGACTCATTCTTCTTCCTTGCAGGATCTCAGGCAAGATGACCATACCCTCGAAATCACTTCTATCTTTGCTTGCTAGTTGCTCGCTCTATTGCTATGCCGCGATACCTACCACTTGCTATATCATGCCTCCCATAGTGCCATGTCAAGCCTCTAATCCACCTTTCCTAGCAAACCGTTGTTTGGCTATGTTACCACCTTGCTCAGCCCCTCTTATAGTGTTGCTAGTTGCAGGTGAAGATTGAAGTTCGTTCCTTGTTGGAACATGGTTTTTGTTGGGATATCATTATTATATCTTGTTTACTTTAATGCATCTATATACTTGGTAAATGGTGGAAGGCTCGGCCTTATGCCTGGTGTTTTGTTCCACTCTTGCCGCCCTAGTTTTCGTCATACCGGTGTTATGTTCCTTGATTTTGCGTTCCTTATGCGGTTGGGGGAATGGGACCCCCTTGACAGTTCGCTTTGAATAAAACTCCTCCAGCAAGGCCCAACCTTGGTTTTACCATTTTCCACCTAAGCCTTTTTCCCTCGGGTTTCCAGAGCCCGAGGGTCATCTTTATTTTAAACCCCCGGGCCAGTGATCCTCCGAGTGTTGGTCCAACCTGTCAGCAGCCGGTGGCCACCAGGGGCAACTCTGGGTTGGCCTACCGAAATCTTGGACAATCCGGTGTGCCCTGAGAACGAGATATGTGCAGCTCCTATCGGGATTTGTCGGCACATTCGGGCGGCTTTGCTGGTCTTTTTTTACCATTGTCGAAATGCCTTGTAACCGGGATTCCGAGTCTGATCGGGTCTTCCTGGGACAAGGAATATCCTTTGTTGACCGTGAGAGCTTGTGATGGGCTAAGTTGGGACACCCCTGCAGGGTTTGAACTTTCGAAAGTCATGCCCGCGGTTATGGGCAGATGGGAATTTGTTAATGCCCGGTTGTAGAGAACTTGACACTTAACTTAATTAAAATGCATCAACCGCGTGTGTAGCCGTGTTGGTCTCTTTCCGGCGGAGTCCGGGAAGTGAACACGGTTCTTGTGTTATGCTTGAACGTAAGTAGCTTCAGGATCACTTCTTGATCACTTCTAGCTTCACGACCATTGCGTTGCTCTGCTTCTCGCTCTTATTTGTGTATGTTAGCCACCATATATTCTCAGTGCTTGTAGCCGCTCCACCTCACTACCTTTCCCTACCCATAAGCTTAAATAGTCTTGATCTCGTGGGTGTGAGATTGTTGAGTCCTCGTGGCTCATAGATACTTCGAAACAGTTGCAGGTGCCGATGATACCAGTGCAGATGATGCAAATGAGCTCAAGTGGGAGCTCAATGAATGTCTTATTCGTTGTTTTGTGTCTTTTCCGGTTGATCAGTAGTGGAGCCCAGTTGGGACGATCGGGGACCTAGCATTAGGGGTTGTCTTATTTTATTTTGGTTTCGTAGTCGGACCTTGATTGTATTCTTGATGATGTATGTTAAGTTGTATTTGTGTGAAGTGGCGATTGTAAGACAACTCTTTATCCCTTTCTTATTCAGTACATGGGATTGTGTGAAGATTACCCCTCTTGCGACAAACCTACCATGCGGCTATGTCTCTAAGTCGTGCCCCGACACGTGGGAGATATAGCCGCATCGTGGGTGTTACAAGTTGGTTATCAGAGCCATTCCCGACTTAGGAGCCCCCTGCTTGATTGAATCGCTAATGTTGTTGAGTCTAGACAAAATGTTTTGAGTCTTAGGATTATATATATCAGAGAGTAGGATTCTTTTTACTCCTCAGTCCCTTCGTCGCTCTGGAGAGGCCTCCTGACGTAGAAGTTTTGACTCTTCTCTCCTCAAATTTCACTAAAAAAATTTAGGATCACGCGGGTATCTTGGAATCGTTCCGATGGTTTTGTGACAAGAACATTGTTCTTGGTGCCTCCTGACATTTAGGGGTTGTGGCAGTGTCCCGGGGAGTTGAGCTCCGAGGTGTTGTCGTCACAATTTTATCGTTGCAGTTCTGGAATACCTGAGTTCGCCGACATCGAAAATCTCTTTTATGCAGTTGTTGGTGAGATAACCTCGACGCCACCCAGTACTGGGGCGGGAGTTCGGGAGTATTGCCATAACTCGTATAACGGATGCTTTTCGAAGGTTGAGGTAAATGATTTCCGAAGGTTTCTTGGTTATGTGCTGAAGGATGGATACAACTGGATGTAGGATTTGTTAGTTTTGGGTGAGATATTATGCTTCCCCTGTATCCCCACCTGATTGCATAACCAGAAAGTTTTGGGAGTTTATAAGTGGGAATTCAAGTAGCTCCTAGGATATCTTTCCGACAGATGCATGATACGAGATTGGGGTTCGACGTCTAGTGGTTCGCCTATCCATGGTTGGTTTACAGTGGTCTTGTTGTGTCTTAAAGAGTCCTTGCCTATGCTGACTCGGGGACGCTTCGTATGTCATGTGCACTGCCTTGTACATGATGGTGCTGTAGGATTGAGCCCGTGTGGGCCCCACCACGAAAACTTCGGACGAAATCTCTATCATATGTTTGTTCCGGCTTATCCTGCAAGCCAATCCTTTGTTTTGTTTTGAGTTGTGGTATTCGAGTTGCTTCAAAGTCAAGTGGTGATTCCATACCTTTCCGAAGCGGTGTTCTCATACTCCTATGTGAATACCAATCCTTCATGATAATCGAGATTGTCATGTCAATCCTTTTCAACCGGCGTGTTTCTCTTCAAGTGGATCCGATCATTTCAACATCCGCAAGATCAATTCTAAGTTTCTCAACGGTTTTTGTTTCATCCGTCCGAAGTTGTCTTTGTTTTTCCCGCCCTCCCACCCTTTTCTTCAAGGACTCAGATTCTTAATCAAATATCCATTTTATTCATGCGAAGTCTCTTCGTTCTTTTCAGTCAACGTTCTTACCCGGTATTTTCTCATGAAGATGCTCTACTAGTTTATCATTCTTCATTCTTTTCTTCTCCGATGGATTTAATTCAAGCTTTGTCGATCATATCATTTCCTTGTTTCAAATGTTTTCTCATGCCGGTGCACCTCTTTATCATTCACCTCTCACTATTCAATTGTTCCGGAGTGCTGAAGATATCTCAGAAGACTCATGGTTACATTCTCGATCCGTTCAAGTAATTTCAAGGTTGTTATCTCATTCAAGCCATTTAATTCAACCGGCGCAATCTCTCTTAAGTTGTTCTATGGTGTTTTCTCTTGAGTGGGCCCTAACCCACATGTCTTTTCCCAGGATCTTACATGACTCTTCTTTTCTTTTCCCGGAGCTACCTCTCAAATTCTTCAATATCTGTCAAATTATTTTCATCGTTGGTTCAACCTTTCTAATTTCCATTCCGGAGTGTCTCAACAATTCGTGGTGTTGTTTCTCATTGTCATTCTCTGCATTTGAAGACCGAAGAAGATTTTTGTCTCAATCTTGCTCCGTTCTCGTGAAAATTCATGGTTCTAGCTTGTTGCCACCCTCTCATAATTATTTTCGATTGTGAGAATTATTTTCACCCTTCCGGAGCAAATCAGGAGCCTTTTCAGTTTGATTCTCCGGAACCCATCATCTCAAAATTATTCATTCTAGCTTTCAGCTCTCGTTCTCCAAATCTTACCGGTGCATCATTCAAGTATTCTCTAATCAGCTCGTGATCTATTCGTTCTCATGTATCTAAATTCCCTCAAGTATGTTCATTCGTTTTCTAATTCTTCCCGGTGTTTCCTTATCTTGTCTTCGTTCATTTTAAATTCTTACGGTGGTTCGTTCAAGAGTTCTCTTCCTTGGTTATCATATCAATTCATTCGTTCTTTCAAATCCTAATGGTGGTTCATTGAAGTCTTTTCTCAAGTTTGCACTATATCTATCTTAATCCTTTCTACGAGAATAAGCAGTATGCCAAATCCGTTGATTGTCATCAATTTAAATTGGTGAAGGATACACATAACATAATTCTTATTCTTGTTTCATCGAGTAAATTCAATTCCTTATTCCGGAGGCTCATCAAGTTCTCGGTTTTCAATTGTTTCATTTTTTCCTTTCCCGGAGTTCCAAGCTCTCGCAATTATATAACCACGGAGATCCATCTAAATCATTATAAGGATTCACCTTGTGTTAACTTTTCTTTCTTTTTATCATCATTTTTTACCAGAGTTCTTCATGGAGGCTACATGATGGTTCGTCAAGGATTCCTTTCATTCTCGATTTGTTCTTCAAGATTTCTATCGGAGTTATGTTACGCCAAGCTATACTCTAAAATAAACGTGGTGCAAAACACATGTTTTGTCTTGAGGAGTTCAAGCATTCTTCATGTTGCATTCCGAAGTGCAATTCTTTCTTTCTTATCTTTTGAGGTGGTGTTATGTCATTGTTGATAATTTCCCTTCGTGTTTCATGATTCACAAGTTCTCAAGAGTGACATATTTTAAAACCATCATTTTCAATTCGTTCATGAGATCCTTTGCTACCCATTAATCTCTCATTGGAATTATCTTGGGTGAGATTTCACCTAAAGCCTTCCCTAAGGGGTTGTTGCTATTTATGGTGCTTATAAATGACCCAAGTTCTTCATTTATCCTCCTGGTGAAATAAGTTTTCTCGTCTCCTTGTTCATATCAATCAAATCTATCGTTTCCTTAGTGGCAGAATTTCACCTCAGTTTTGAGATGTTTTCCATAAGCCCACAACAAGCTTACTCTTTTCGTTGTTGGTTTTCCAACAACTCCGTTCGACCCTTCTTCTAAGGATGCCTTTTCAAGCTCTTTTGTGACAGAAGTTGGCATTTTCTTCTCCATTCTTTTATTTCAATTATCCATCTTCTATTCTCTCTTCCCGAAGCATTGTGATGTTGCTCTCTTCACTCCTCATCTCGGTTTGTGAAGACCATATTCTTTCCTTTGCTAATCCATTCAACCGGCGTGTCGTGTCCTCTTTTCAAGTATCCTCTCATCTTGTCAAGATCATGTTCAATTCCTTCCATTTACATTCGGAGTGTTGTCCAAATTATATCATTCTTTTTCCTCCTCTATCTTGTGTTGACCGGAGCGTTGTGTCTATCATTCCTCTTCTAACCGGAGTCTCATCCAAGTGCTTTCATTTTGCCAAGTTCATATTCTTTACCTTCCTTTTCCAACCGGAGTGTTGTCGTAATTGATCCTTATCACTCCTTGTACATCTCGTTTCAACCGGAGTGCTTGCATGTACTTCTTGTCCATTGCAACCCCTTTTCTTATGTCTTTCAATCTACAATGTTCTAGTAATGTTCTTTGTTCCTCTTTCCTAACGGAGTGTTTTCAACTTTGTTCATCTTCATTATTGTTCTTTCTTTCAATTTGTTCAACCTCGCAAGGTTCTTTGGTTTCACTCGTTTGGCAAAGAAGCAACTTAGTTTTACCTCTTCTCTTCCTCTTCCGTTTCCCTCCAGTCCATCCTAGATCTCGGGACGAGATCCTCTCGTAGTGGTGGAGAGTTGTGACGCCCCGAGACAGTTGCGCTAGGTGTCTCCCAGTTATCCGCTGTTGTTACCTTGTCATTTGTCGGCATGTTGCATCTGGCCATGTCATCATGTGCATTACATCATCATGTTTTCAAAACTTGCATTCGCCCGGGTTCTCCCAGTTCTCTCCGTTGCCCGTTCTAAGCCCATACACACTTGCACGCGCCCGTGGCACGTCCGAAATATTATTTTATAGGTGGCCAGAAAATGTTCTCGGAATGGGATGAAAGTTGGCGCGCGGTGTCGTTTTGTTGTTAGTAGGTCGCCTCCCAAGTTTCATCGCATTTGCAGTCTGTTTGACGCCCCAACGGTTAACTATAGCGGCATTATAGCCGGTCTAGCGTCGGATGTTTTCGGTCTCCGAAAACAGTTGCCGGCCTGTCTTCTTTCCTCTCCTCTCAGCCCAAGCCCCTCTACACAGTCCTCTACCTACCGCCAGGCCCAACCTAACCTCTCTCGTCAGCCCACGGCCCTCCTCGCGCACGCGTCCGAGAGCTGTCCCGAACCCGACACGGTCTGTCACTACCATTGTGCCCGGATCATCCCCAAACATCTACAAAACATCACCATTTTCTTATTTGGACTCCCTAGCCTATTTTTCCTGACCGTCTGATTTTGATCGGAGGGACGAGATAGCCCCTAACCTAACCCGTGATGTATATATTCGTCCACCCCTAGTCCAACCCTAAAATTTAGCTCCTTTGTCCCATCACCCACCGCCACCTTCCAAATCCACCTCGGGATCCTCCCAGATCCGATCGAACCAACCCAGCGCCTCCACTGTTCTCCTCCCGATCCTAATCCTCTCCGACCCCTCCCTGTTTTTCAGTGCCGCCCAAATCGCAGCAGCCGCAACCAAGGCCCCCCTGCTCCCTGCCTCCTCCTCGCCGCCTTTGAGCCCGGGCGCACCACCACCAGTGACCTGCAGGCCGACCCTGTCGCCGCTCCTCCCCTGCTCTTTTCCTTCTCCTTCCCTGCCTCTATTCCCTCCTCTCACATCTCTCTCTCTCTTTCTCTCTCACGGGAACCGATCAGCGCCGCCGCCCTTGGAACTCCTCCGCCATGGACGTCGGGTCCCAAGGTCCCCGCGTCTGTCCTCATGGTGCCCCGCAGCCTCTTAGTCGCTTCGGAGCTCCTCACCATCGCTTGCGTTGGCGCCATGTCTGCCACCCCAGTGCCTCCGCTTCGATCCGGCAGGAAACATGACCCGAATACCTCTCGCGCTTGGATCTGGATACCACCGAGCTCCCGCGTTGACCCCTCCCCATCCCGCCGCTCGCCGGAGTCCCCAGCGCTGCCATGCCCTGCTGCCATGTCCCGTTCCCGGCCGCCAAATCCCATGCCGCTGCTGCTCTTCTTCCTGTCGAGAAGAGGAGGACGACGCCTCTGCCTCGAGTCGTTCGAGCGACCGCGTTGACCCTTCCCCAAGCGAACCAAGCAGGCCGGCCCAGCGCGCCCCTGTCGGCCTCTCCCTCTCCACAGATCTGGGCCAAGCCTGCTGGGTGAGCAGCCCTAGCGCCTATTCCTGTTGGGCCAGCCTCTGATTCAGCCCATATATGTTTTTTTACATATCTGCAATTTTAGCTTTATTCAGAGGCCATTAGTTTTACAGTTTAGTCCCTGGAGTTCATGCATATAATAACTTAATAACCGTGCATCGGTTTAAAATGTTTTATATATGAAAATGCTTAAAATTGTGTCTAGTTTCATTATATCCAACTTTCACGCATGTTTAAAATGTTTAAAATGATGTTTGTGTTTATTTTGCCTAATGCCATGCTAAAATGATTTAATTCATAACTAAATAATCATAGCTCCAATTATAATAAACTTTATATGTAAATGGGGTAGAAAAATGCCTAGTTTAACATGGTGCCCTCTTCTTGCATGTTTATAACAACTCTAAAATATGGTTTAGGGCAGAACAGTACCAAACCCTAAAATATGTAAATGAGGAGTTTCCAGACTTGTTGTTTGTTGTTCTGGCCTCATTTAAACTTGTCTAGATAGGTAGTTTTCATTTGCTCCACCTCTTGCCATGCTAACCAACATTTAATATTGTGGGGTACATAAACGAGAGTGAACTAAATAAGTCATGTGGTGTTTCGTCAATATGCAACTCGTTGCATATTGAGCTCCACTTAACTTGTAGTTTTGCTTGTGCGCTTTGCCATGCCATGCCTCATTAAACCGGACATGCATCATACTTGGTTGTGCATCATGCCATGATTATGTGATGGTTGTTTACCATGTTGTTTGCTTCTTTTTGGTGTTGCTTCTTCGAGTTAGTTCCTATAACGTCGCGTTTGTGAGGATCTGTTCGACAACGTCCGTTTGTCTTCTTCATGGACTCGTTCTTCTTCCTTGCGGGATCTCAGGCAAGATGACCATACCCTCGAAATCACTTCTATCTTTTCTTTCTAGTTGCTCGCTCTATTGCTATGCCGCGATACCTACCACTTGCTATATCATGCCTCCCATACTGCCATGTCAAGCCTCTAATCCACCTTTCCTAGCAAACCGTTGTTTGGCTATGTTACCGCCTTACTCAGCCCCTCTTATAGCGTTGCTAGTTGCAGGTGAAGATTGAAGTTTGTTCCTTGTTGGAACATGGGTTTTGTTGGGATATCATTATTATATCTTGTTTACTTTAATGCATCTATATACTTGGTAAAGGGTGGAAGGCTCGGCCTTATGCCTGGTGTTTTGTTCCACTCTTGCTGCCCTAGTTTCCGTCATACCGGTGTTATGTTCCTTGATTTTGCGTTCCTTATGCGGTTGGGGGAATGGGACCCCCTTGACAGTTTACTTTGAATAAAACTCCTCCAGCAAGGCAACCTTGGTTTTACCATTTGCCACCTGATGAAGCTGTGTACCTAGGGTAGGGTCATGGACCTGTCCAAAATGACCTACCCAAGGACGTCTCCAGAAGAAATCATCTTTCAATCGACTTGAAGGCGTCTCACTCGACAGACTTGAAGATACTCGTCCAAGAAGCAATCACTCGACCAAGACCAAGCCACTCGATGGTCAGGTGGCCTAAAGGCACTCCGCATGCTAACGGTCGGTTATTAAGTAGCTTGTATGGTCATCATAGCACTTTATTACTAGCGTTACCAGTAACGCCCTGCCTTAATGTACATTGAACCCTTTGTATCGTGGGCCGGCTGGGCTCTTGGCGCACTCTATATAAGCCACCCCCTCCTCCGAAACAAGGGTTCGCACGCCTGTAACTCACACACACATAATCCAGTCGACCGCCTCCGGGCTCCGAGACGTAGGGCTATTACTTCCTCCGAGAAGGGCCTGAACTCGTAAATCTTGCGTTCCTACAACTCCTCTATAGCTAAGGTCTTGCCTATCCATACTCACCCCCCTACATCACTGTCAAACTTAGAACCACGACAGTTGGCGCCCACCGTGGGGCAGGTGTTTTAGCGTTTTGTTGGAGGAGTTGCAATCTTTTCTGACCCGAATCATCATGGTTTTCGGCGGAGTTTTGGTGGAGGGCCGCGAGATCCGTCTCGGCGCACTCACGTTCATCGCCGACGACTCCGCATGGCTTCAGGAGGCTCCGCTCGACGTGGATGCACTCCCTGTCCGCGGGGCAACGCACTTTAGCGCGTGCGTCCGCGACGTTCTCCTGCGGCAACCGTCGACCCCCTACCGGTCGGCTCATGTGTTGTCCTTCCTCCCAGTTTCCCGCCGGCGCAAGCGCTCTGGTCGGTCGAGACTCCAGCGGTGGGTGAGACATGAGGTGGCACGCCAGTCGGCCACCCCTCAAGTCGTGGTGATCGAGCCCGATGAATCCCTCTACGGCCTGTTCGACCTATCGACCGGCTCCGTAGAGACCGCATCCGAGTGCGACAGCAGTGATCCGGCGGCGGAGGTTCTAATGGTCGATGGACCTCCCAGTCCTCCCGGTTTTCCCCGCACCGACGGAGGCGCGGGTGGAGGTGACCCGTCGCGTCCTCACGAGGAATATCTTCCCGAGCCTCTCACGTCGCTGCAGAGAGAAGAACTTCGCCGCCTGAACATGGATGCAAGACACACTCCTATCATTGGAGAAACCCCCGAGGATCGCGCCTTAGAGGACGCGCGCCTGGCAAACTTGGCCGAGCGCACTCGACTAGAGAACCTCCAGCGAGCACTCGATGAGCGTGCGCGACAACGGGTTCCCGAATCCAGTCGACGTCAGCTCTTCCCGCCCCCGCAGGTATATCGAACTCCAATTCAGAATTTAGCAGCTGCAGCCCGCATAGCAGAGTCGATTCAGCCTTCCCAGTCGGAGGTTGGCTGAGGCTTGCTGCAGATCAGAGCATTGCTCCGGGCAGCAGGAGACCAGAATTCCGCTGTTTCTCAGTCACGGAACAGGATTCATAGTAGATCCGTTGCCGCAGACACAGTCCAGTCGGCTCATAGCCCAAGATCGCCCCCGAGGCGTGAAGGACGTGGAGACCGGCGTAATCAGCATGGTAACCATGAGCAATATGATCACCGATTCGATCAAGATGATCGACGTCGAGTGCCCACCCCTTCCCCGAGGAGCGGGTCGTATGCGCCTCGACAACGGGATGTTAGGCGCCCTCGTAGTGTTGGGCAAAGGATTCTAGTCGACTCCAGGGAGCCAGGCTTCGATGCGAGATCCATTCTCGTTCAAGGTTTGGTTGACAGGAACAGAGCTCACCGAGAAGGACACGACAGAGATGCTCCTACCAACAGCAAAGCACATGTTTCGGGGACAGAGTGCTTTAGTAGGGCCATCAGGGCCGCTGTGATTCCTCCCAACCTCAGGTTGGCGACTGGAGTCAGCAAGTTCACTGGCGAGTCCAAGCCCGATACTTGGCTTGAAGACTACCGAGTGGCCGTCCAGATTGGCGGCGACAATGATGAGGTGGCCATGAAGCACCTGCCTCTCATGTTGGAGGGCTCGGCCAGAGCGTGGCTAAACTAGTTAGCACCCAGCAGCATTTACACTTGGGAAGATCTCGCCCGAGTGTTTGTCACCACATTCGAAGGAACATGCAAACGACCGGCAGGGTTGACGGAACTGCGGTCTTGCGTGCAGAAGCCGAATGAAACCTTAAGGGATTACATCCAGAGATGGATCACGTTGCACCACACGGTAGAGAATGTGCCTGACCACCAAGCAGTCTGTGCCTTCAAAGAAGGCATCAAGTACAGAGAAATGAATCTGAAATTCGGTCGAACCGGAGATATGTCTCTGAACCGAATGATGGAGATTGTCACCAAGTACACTAATGGAGAAGATGAAGATCGACTCCGGAGTGGCAAGCTGAAGTCAGTCGCCCAAGAAACCGGAGGAAATTCCAATCGGAAACAGAAGCGGAAAGCCGAGCCAGCTGCTCCTGGGGAAGCTTTGGCTGTGACTCAAGGAAAGTTTAAGGGGAAACCCAAAGGACCTTGGAACCCCAAGAAAGTTAAAGACCAGGACAGAAATGATGTGTTGGATTTGTCGTGCCTCGTTCACACCAAGAAAGATGAAGAGGGTAACTTTATTTACCCAAAACACACCACTCGACAGTGTCGACTCTTGATCCAGCAGTTCCAGGGCAAGCAGCCCAAAGATAAAGAAAAGGAGTCAGACAAAGTTGAGGACAAAGAAGATAGCGACGATGGATACCCCCAAGTCAATTCCACCCTGATGATTTTTGCTGATGTTGAGAGCAAAAGTCGACTGAAAGTCATCAACCGAGAGGTGAATATGGTTGCTCCAGCGACATCAAGTTATTTGAAATGGTCTCAGACTACCATCACGTTCGACCAGTCCGATCACCCAACGCATATTGCCACCCCTGGGAGGCAAGCTTTGGTGGTCGACTCAGTGGTTGAAGGCACTCGACTGACCAAAGTCTTGATGGATGGTGGCAGTGGTTTGAACATATTGTATGCTGAGACGTTGAAAGGGATGGGCATTCCGATGTCCAGACTCGGTGCCAGCAACATGAGTTTCCATGGAGTCATTCCTGCGAAGAAGGCTGAATCACTCGGCCAGATTGCTCTTGATGTGGTTTTCGGTGATTCCAGGAATTACTGCAAAGAAAAGTTGACATTTGAAGTTGTAGACTTCCAGAGTGCCTACCACGCTATTTTGGGCAGGCCGGCTTATGCACGCTTCATGGCCCGACCATGTTATGTGTATCTCATATTGAAGATGCCTGGCCCCAAAGGTGTGATCACTATTACGGGCAATCGGAAGAAAGCGGAAGAATGTTTTCAGAAAGGTTCGAAGATCGCTGATGCTCAGATGGCAGTGGTGGAGTTGCAGGAATACCAGAAGACTGCAGACCCGAGTAATTTGTTGCGAGCCAAGAAGCTCGCCATAGAATCGACTTTTCAGTCGACTGGCGATACGAAGACAGCTCACATCCACCCGACCGATCCCGGCGCTGCTCCGACTCATATCTCGACAACACTCGACTCCAAATAGGAAGAAGCGCTCATCCAGTTCCTCCATGAGAACTGGGACATTTTCGCATGGAAGCCTTCTGACATGCCAGGTGTTCCCAGGGAGTTGGCTGAGCATCACCTGAGAGTCGACTCAAAAGTAAAACATGTCAAGGAACATCTCCGGTGGTCCGCCGTCCAGAAGAGAAAGGCCATTGGCAACGAGGTGGCTCGGCTCTTAGCAGCGGAGTTCATCCGAGAAATTTACCACTCCGAGTGGCTCGCCAACGTTGTTATGGTCCCCAAGAAGGACAAGTCACTTCGCATGTGCATTGACTTTAAACATATCAATCGGGCCTGCCCGAAAGATCATTTTCCTCTCCCCCGCATCGATCAGATAGTCGACTCGACTGCGGGATGTGAGCGATTGTCTTTTTAGACGCCTATTCCGGGTACCATCAGATCCGTCTTTATGGACCTGACGAGATCAAAACAGCTTTCATCACTCCATTCGGGTTCTTCTGTTATGTTACCATGCCATTCGGCCTCAAGAATGCCGGGGCCACATTCATGAGGATGATTCAGAAGTGTTTGCTCACTCAAATCAGTCGGAATGTGGAGGCATATATGGATGATATTGTGGTCAAGTCACAGAAGGGTTCCGACCTGCTGGCTGACCTTGCTGGAACCTTTGCCAACCTCAGGAGGTATGATATCAAGCTTAATCCATCAAAGTGCACATTCGGAGTTCCTGGCAGAAAATTACTCGGTTTTCTCGTTTCCGAACGGGGAATCGACACCAATCCAGAAAAAGTCGGCACTATACTCCGAATGAAAAGTCCTATGCGAGTGCACGACGTCCAGAAGCTTACTGGTTGCTTGGCCGCTTTAAGTCGATTCATATCTCGTCTCGGTGAAAAGGCATTGCCCCTTTACTAATTGATGAAGAAGTCCGACAAGTTCGAGTGGACTCCTGAAGCTGATGCAGCGTTTGCAGAGCTCAAAGCTCTGCTCTCCACCCAGCCGGTGCTTGCTGCCCCAATCAGTAAGGAGCCTTTGCTGCTTTACATTGCAGCCACGGGACAAGTTGTCAGTACGGTACTTACGGTCGAGCGGGAAGAAGAAGGAAAAGCCTTCAAAGTTCAGCGCCCAGTATATTATATTTCTGAAGTTTTGACCCCGTCGAAGCAAAGATATCCTCATTATCAGAAGCTTGTATACGGGATTTATATGACCACAAAGAAAGTTGCTCATTACTTCTCTGATCATTCCATTACAGTCGTCAGTGACGCTCCATTGTCAGAGATCCTGCATAACAGGGATGCAACCGGTCGAGTGGGAAAATGGGCGATTGAACTCCTTCCTCTAGATATCAAGTTTGAGGCAAAGAAATCTATTAAGTCCTAGGCAATCGCAGATTTTGTCGCCGAGTGGATTGAACAGCAGCTGCCGACTCAGGTTCACTCGGAGCATTGGACCATGTTCTTCGACGGTTCCAAGATGTTGAATGGTTCCGGTGCCGGAGTAGTGTTGGTCTCCCCAGAGGAGATAAAATCAGTTATGTTCTTCAAATCCACTTTGATTCCTCCAACAACGAGGCAGAATACGAAGCACTTTTGTATGGGTTGCGCATGGCCATTTCACTCGGCGTCCGTCGCCTCATGGTCTATGGCGACTCAGATTTAGTGGTTAATCAGGTGATGAAGGAATGGGACGTCAGAAGTCCAGCCATGGCTGGTTATTGCAATGTAGTGAGAAAGCTGGAGAAAAAATTTGAGGGGTTAGAGCTTCACCACATACCCCGACTGAAAAATCAAGCAGCTGATGATCTGGCAAAATAGGTTCCAAAAGAGAAGCCATCCCCATCAATGTGTTTTTGGAACACATTCACATACCATCAGTTCAGGAGGATCCCTTCAGTGAAGAGGCCCCGCAGTCAAAAAGCGCCGCGGATCCGACTGAAGTTGAAATTACAGCTGTAGTCGACCTGATCATGGAAGTCTTGGCCATCACTCCCGACTGGACAGTACCGTACATTGCATACATCCTAAGGAAAGAGCTCCCAGAGGACGAAGAAGAGGCTCGACAGATCGTCCGACGATCCAAGGCCTTTACAGTCATAAAAGGACAGTTATATAAAGAAAGCGCGACTGGAGTCAGTCAGAGGTGTATTACACCAGAAGAAGGTCGGATGATCCTTGATGATGTCCACTCGGGGACCTGTGGTCACCATGCGTCCTCTCGGACCATTGTGGCTAAAGCATACCGAGCGGGATTTTACTGGCCAAGAGCCAATGAAATGGCAAAAGAGATAGTCGACAAGTGCGAAGGATGTCAGTATTACTCCAATATGTCGCACAAGCCCGCGTCAGCCCTGAAAACCATTCCACTTGTCTGGCCCTTCGTTGTTTGGGGGCTGGACATGGTTGGACCACTGAGAACAGGCAGGAGCGGCTTCACTCATGTGCTAGTAGCAGTCGACAAGTTCACCAAATGGATTGAAGCCAAGCCTATCAAGAATCTTGACGCTTGCACTGCTATCAGTTTTGTCAGAGGGTTGATATTCAGATATGGAGTTCCGCACAACATCATCACTAACAATGGGTCAAACTTCGATTCTGACAAATTCAGGGCCTTTTGCGCCTCTCAGGGTACCCGAGTCGACTATGCTTCGGTCGCTCACCCCCAGTCGAATGGGCAAGCAGAAAGGGAAAACGGCCTAATTCTCAAAGGACTAAAACCCCGGTTGATGCGCGATCTGAAGCACGCAGCAGGTGCATGGGTCGACGAGCTTCCATCAGTCCTTTGGGGATTGAGGACAACCCCAAACCGATCGACCGAAGGAACCCCATTCTTTCTGGTTTACGGAGCCGAGGCAGTCTTGCCGAGTGACCTGCTTCCCAACGCTCCCCGAGTTGAGCTCTACTCTGAAGATGAAGCAGAACAAGCCCGGCAGGACACAGTCGACCTCCTGGAAGAAGAAAGAGAAATGGCCATGATCCGATCGACCGTCTACCAACAAGACTTGCGTCGATTCCATGCCAGAAATGTGAAGGGTCGATCCTTCCAAGAGGGAGACTTAGTCCTCCGAGTGGATCAGCAGAAACCACACAAACTCGCCACTACATGGGAAGGCCCCTTCATAGTCACCAGAGTCCTTCACAATGGAGCATACCACCTCTGCAATGCCGATCGCCAGATTGATGAGCCGCTAGCCTGGAATGCGGAGCTTCTCCACCCCTTTTATACTTGAATCCTCACTCGGGTGAGATGTAATAAGAAAAAAAAACTCCTGTAGTTTATTTTTCAAAGACAAGAGCGTTATAATTTTCCCAGTGATTGTTATTGTTTTCTGTTTGCGAATGAAATCCCCAGTGGGTGGCTTAGCTGCGAATCCGTTTCGCCTAAGTTTGAAAAAATCCTACCGAGTGGAGAGCAATCCTCCCACTCGGGGGCTTAGCTGCAGTCCAGTACTCGCCTAAGTTCTCTCACTTGAGGACTTAGCTGCAGTCAGGCACTCGCCTAAGCTTGAAAAAATCCTACCAAGTGGAGAGCAGTCCTCCCACTCGGGGGCTTAGCTGCAGTCCAGTACTCGCCTAAGTTCTCTCACTTGAGGACCTAGCTGCAGTCAGGTACTCGCCTAAGTTTGAAAAAATCCTACCGAGTGGAGAGTAGTCCTCCCACTCGGGGGCTTAGTTGCAGTCCAGTACTCGCCTAAGTTCTCTCATTTGAGGACCTAGCTGCAGTCAGGTACTCGCCTAAGTTTGAAAAAATCCTACCGAGTGGAGAGCAGTCCTCCCACTCGGGGGCTTAGCTGCAGTCCAGCACTCGCCTAAGTTCTCTCACTTGAGGACTTAGCTGTAGTCAGGCACTCGCCTAAGCTTGAAAAAATCCTACCAAGTGGAGAGCAGTCCTCCCACTCGGGGGCTTAGCTGCAGTCCAGTACTCGCCTAAGTTCTCTCACTTGAGGACCTAGCTGCAGTCAGGTACTCGCCTAAGTTTGAAAAAATCCTACCGAGTGGAGAGCAGTCCTCCCACTTGGGGGCTTAGTTGCAGTCCAGTACTCGCCTAAGTTCTCTCATTTGAGGACCTAGCTGCAGTCAGGTACTCGCCTAAGTTTGAAAAAATCCTACCGACTGGAGAGCAGTCCTCCCACTCGGGGGCTTAGCTGCAGTCCAGTACTCGCCTAAGTTCTCTCACTTGAGGACCTAGCTGCAGTCAGGCACTCGCCTAAGTTTGAAAAAAAATCCTACCGAGTGGAGAGCAGTCCTCCCACTCGGGGGCTTAGCTGCAGTCCAGTACTCGCCTAAGTTCTCTCACTTGAGGACTTAGCTGCAGTCAGGCACTCGCCTAAGTTCGAAAAAATCCTACCGAGTGGAGAGCAGTCCTCCCACTCGGGGGGCTTTGCTGTAGTCCAGTACTCGCCTAAGTTCTCTCACTTGAGGACTTAGCTGCAGTCAGGCACTCGCCTAAGTTTGGAAAAATCCTACCGAGTGGAGAGCAGTCCTCCCACTCGGGGGCTTAGCTGCAGTCCAGTACTCGCCTAAGTTCTCTCACTTAAGGACTTAGCAGCAATCAGGCACTCGCCTAAGCTTGGAAAAATCCTACCGAGGGGAGAGCAGCCCTCCCACTCGGGGACTTAGCTGCAGTCCAGCACTCGCCTAAGTTTGAAAAAATCCTACCGAGTGGAGAGCAGTCCTCCGACTCGGGGGGCTTAGCTGCAGTCCAGTACTCGCCTAAGTTCTCTCACTTGAGGACTTAGCTGCAGTCAGGCACTCGCCTAAGTTTGAAAAAATCCTACCGAGTGGAGAGCAGTCCTCCCACTCGGGGGCTTAGCTGCAGTCCAGTACTCGCCTAAGTTCTTTCACTTGAGGACCTAGCTGCAGTCAGGTACTCGCCTAAGTTTGAAAAAATCCTACCGAGTGGAGAGCAGTCCTCCCACTCGGGGGCTTAGTTGCAGTCCAGTACTCGCCTAAGTTCTCTCATTTGAGGACCTAGCTGCAGTCAGGTACTCGCCTAAGTTTGAAAAAATCGTACCGAGTGGAGAGCAGTCCTCCCACTCGGGGGCTTAGCTGCAGTCCAGCACTCGCCTAAGTTCTCTCACTTGAGGACTTAGCTGCAGTCAGGCACTCGCCTAAGCTTGAAAAAATCCTACCAAGTGGAGAGCAGTCCTCCCACTCTGGGGCTTAGCTGCAGTCCAGTACTCGCCTAAGTTCTCTCACTTGAGGACCTAGCTGCAGTCAGGTACTCGCCTAAGTTTGAAAAAATCCTACCGAGTGGAGAGCAGTCCTCCCACTCGGGGGCTTAGTTGCAGTCCAGTACTCGCCTAAGTTCTCTCATTTGAGGACCTAGCTGCAGTCAGGTACTCGCCTAAGTTTGAAAAAATCCTACCGAGTGGAGAGCAGTCCTCCCACTCGGGGGCTTAGCTGCAGTCCAGTACTCGCCTAAGTTCTCTCACTTGAGGACCTAGTTGGAGTCAGGCACTCGCCTAAGTTTGAAAAAAAATCCTACCGAGTGGAGAGCAGTCCTCCCACTCGGGGGCTTAGCTGCAGTCCAGTACTCGCCTAAGTTCTCTCACTTGAGGACTTAGCTGCAGTCAGGCACTCGCCTAAGTTCGAAAAAATCCTACCGAGTGGAGAGCATTCCTCCCACTCGGGGGGCTTAGCTGCAGTCCAGTACTCGCCTAAGTTCTCTCACTTGAGGACTTAGCTGCAGTCAGGCACTCGCCTAAGTTTGGAAAAATCCTACCGAGTGGAGAGCAGTCCTCCCACTCGGGGGCTTAGCTGCAGTCCAGTACTTGCCTAAGTTGTCTCACTTAAGGACTTAGCAGCAATCAGGCACTCGCCTAAGCTTGGAAAAATCCTACCGAGGGGAGAGCAGCCCTCTCACTCGGGGACTTAGCTGCAGTCCAGCACTCGCCTAAGTTTGAAAAAATCCTACCGAGTGGAGAGCAGTCCTCCGACTCGGGGGGCTTAGCTGCAGTCCAGTACTCGCCTAAGTTCTCTCACTTGAGGACTTAGCTGCAGTTAGGCACTCGCCTAAGTTTGAAAAAATCCTACCGAGTGGAGAGCAGTCCTCCCACTCGGGGGCTTAGCTGCAGTCCAGTACTCGCCTAAGTTCTCTCACTTAAGGACTTAGCTGCAGTCAGGCACTCGCCTAAGCTTGGAAAAATCCTACCGAGTGGAGAGCAGCCCTCCCACTCGGGGACTTAGCTACAGTCCAGTGCTCGCCTAAGTTTGAAACACATCCTGCTCTGCAGTAACAAGGGGTAGGTCGACTGCCTCCTCCTCCTTGGGGAGCTTCGCCACAAATACAACGCGCACTTCATCCTGCTCTGCAGTAACAAGGGGCAGGTCGACTGCCGCCTCCTCCTTGGGGAGCTTCGCCACAAATACAACGTACGATCCATCGATGACCCGCAAAGACGATGAGGTGCAGGTCGACTGCTACCGTCTCCTTCAGAGCTGCGCCGCAAATACAAAGGTTGTCTCGGATAAAGAACGATTCCCACCCGACGGGGAATGCATAAAGATATTCAACGATAAACCAAGTTCGGATGAATCCTAAAGGTTTTTGGACCACAAATCAAAGTGCTCGAGCATTCCGCCCGAAAGAGTTTAACGGTTACAAAAACCACTCGGCATTCCGAGGCGAATTTAAAGTGAGGCATAAAAGTTTGTTCACTCCGCAGGAGGAGGGCTGGCAGGCTCGACGAACTCATCCAGGTCGACGCCGTCAGCTATCCGAGTGGCTGCAGCAATGAAAGTCTCCATAAAAGTCCGGAAGTCATGTTTCTGGGTGTTGGCGACCTTGATTGCTGCCAGTTTGTCTTGTCGCACCTCCTTGCACTGGACACGAACCAAAGACAGAGCCACATCAGCGCCACACCGAGCAGCAGACTTCTTCCACTCCTGCACTCGGTCAGGGATTTCATTTAGTCGAGTCATCAGGGACTCAAGATCATTTTGGAGCACAGCCTCTGGCCAAAGTGCTGGGTCGATCCGCGACATGGCGACCTTCAGTCGAGCCAAGTAGTCCACGACACCGTCAATGCGGGATTCCAGTCGGAGCAGATTCATGGCAGTTTCATCTTTCACAAGAGAATTGATTGGATCTAAACCAGGTTCGATCCGCCTAGTCTCCTCCTCGAAGTTCTGGCAAAACTCTGCATCACGATCCAAGGATAAGTCAATTTACATACGCTGAGTCGACACAAAAAAATCAGTCGGGACAAAATGTGCACCTTCAAGCTTGATGAACAACTTCTTGGCAAGACTCCTCGGGTAGCTCTCCAGATCGTCCCTCCTGCGAGCAATGCTTTCCATCTTCTCGCCCAGGATGAGATTCTCCTTCTTCCAGCGCGAGCACTCCTTGTTGGCGTCATTCAGAGCAGACTTCAGCCTGGTATTCTCTTCTTCCAACTGGCCGACCGAAGCCAGTTTCTGGGCAGCTAGAGCGGTTTTGTCGTCAGCCTCCTTTTGAGCAGCATCCAAATCCTGGTCCTTCTTCGCCAGAGCTTCTCTCAGTTTTTCTATAAAGAAATGATGCCTGATTCAGAAAGAGCAGAAGAGAACTCAAGCTTAAGACAGACCAGTCGACAAATGCGTCTTACCAGTGGCGTCGTCCTTGACCCTTTGCAGCTCTGTCTTGGCCAGCTCCAAGTCAAGGTTCAGTTGGATCTGCTGTTTCTCCAAGTCAGCAAAGCGAGCTCCAAGATCACAAGATTTCTGAAATCGAAGGGGAGAAGTTATTTTTACAGCAAAAAAAAGTTACTAAGGCTACGGTCGACTGCCCGCAGTCCACCATAGCCTCGGGGACTACACCCAGCGGGTGCACTTTGCGTGCCCCCGCCAGTTCTGATCCCACTCGACCGGCCCACCGGAGTCGAGTGCAGGGAGTAAAAAAAATATGACAGAAAGAGCTCAGACCACAGTCGACTGCCAGCAGTCGACCGCGGTCTCGGGGACTACACCCAGTGGGTGCACTTGGCGTGCCCCCACCGGTTCCGACCCCACTCGACCAGACCGAGTGGAAGAGACAAACTATCAATTCGGTTTACACTCGACAAGATACAAAGACTACAGTCGACTGCCCGCAGTCCACCGCAGTCTCGGGGACTACACCCAGTGGGTGCACTCAGCGTGCCCCCACTAATTCAAAGTTCAAGCAACGCACCCAGTGGGTGTACTAACGCAAAGATTTTCAGAAAGGACTCTTCAGATATCATATCCTAACAGAACAAGCGGCGACCAACTAACCTGAACGTTGCTTTGGAGAGCCGAGCTGGCGTCATAGGCGGCCTGACTAGCGTCTCGCACCATCTTCATCTTCTCCATCATGACACCCACCTGGCGTATAGCTTCCCTGGCAGCATTCACTTCGTCTTCTGGGACATGATGGGTCGCAAAAACCGAAGGTGGGTCGACAAGGGCCTGAGCAGTCGACAAAGAAGGCAAGGCACTCGATAGTGGCACGGCGAAGGTAACAGAACCCCGATTGGCGTCATCAGCGTCCTGAACGACTGGTTCCGCCCTCGGCGTCGACCGTAGCGCCTCGCTTGTAGGGGCTTGCCTACTCTTCCTCGTCAAAGACCTCTTGGGCTCTTCATCATCGTCAGGGAGGTCAATAACGTTGGGAGCTGTGCAGGGTACAATTGCCAAAGTCACGTCACCCAACGATGCACATTGCAATTGGATCGACTAAACAAAGACAGTACGGCAGAAATCATACCCAGATTAGAACTGACCGCATCCTCCATCACCTCGTCCTCGTCCCTGTAAGCTGAGGTCCCGGAAGTGGCAGCACTGACAATCCCAAAGTCTGTCCAGTTAAAACAAGAAAAACAAACAGCGTGAAGCATCGAGTGAATACGAAAGAAGACACTCACGCGGAAGCAACGGGGATGTCAATCTTAATCTTCGGCAACGCCTTCCGAGTCTCCAGCTCTGCAACTTTGGGGTGCATTGGCACTTTCTCAGTCGGGGTTGGTGAAGAGACCCGAGGACACTTCGAAGACTGACCAGCCTGAGCAGTTACCTTTTCACGGGCACTCGGTCATTCTTGGTCGAGCTTGGATCGCCTCTCCCGGCGAGGAGGTGACTCGACTTCTTCTCCATCACTTGAGTCGTCGCTTCCTCCACCCCCTTCACCGTCGGAAGTCCACTAGCCACTGTCGCCGCCGCTCACCTCGCCTTCCAGAGCTTGCTTTTGCTCTCCGTTGGGCATTGAATACATTTCAATAATGGCCTGAAAGAAGGCAGGGAGAACAAAGTCAGTCGACGCAGTGTATGCAGGAGCGAATTCAAATTACAAAGCAAAAACTCAGAATCAGACCTTCTCTGGTGCATGAGACTGGTCGAATGGAGGGACTCTCCTGGCTCCCCTGGGGTTGTCCTTATTCCCGGTAATGCCCGACAGCCACTTCTCCAGGGTGTCGTCGTCGACCTCCTCCAGGTGGATCCGAGTGGACTCTTCAAGACCCGAATACATCCACATCGGATGGTCTCGGGCTTGAAGAGGCTGGACGCGCCGCTGAAGGAAGACCTCCAAGAGATCCATACCGGTGACCCCGTCACGGATAAGCTGGACTACTCGATCGACTAGCACCCTCACCTGCGCCTTCTCCTCCGGGAGCACCTTCAAAGGGGAGGGTTTCCTCACTCGGTCCATGGTAAAGGGAGGGAGGCCAGTCGACTGCCCTGGCGTCGACTGGTCCTTACAGTAAAACCAGGTCGACTGCCATCCGCGGACTGAGTCGGGAAGAATCATGGCCGGAAAAGAAATTTTCCCCCTCATCTAGATACCAAGACCCCCACACATATGAATCACTTGCGTCCTCTCGTCACTCGGGTTAGCCTTTTTCACCGTCTGGGAGCGACAAGTGAAAATGTGCTTGAAAAGACCCTAGTGAGGCCGGCAACCCAGGAAGTTCTCACACAAAGAAATGAAAGCGGCGAGATAAACGATTGTGTTGGGAGTAAAGTGGTGGAGTTGTGCCCCAAAGAAGTTCAGAAACCCTCGAAAGAAAGGGTGAGGAGGCAAGGAAAATCCACGATCGACGTGGGTGGCAAGAAGAACACGCTCACCCTCCCGAGGTTGCGGCTCAGATTCCTTCCCCGGAAGCCGCGCCGAGTCATAGGGGATCAGCCCCCCTTCGGCCAGGTCATCGAGGTCTTCTTGGGTGATCCTCGAGTGGATCCAGTCGCCCTGGATCTAGCACTTCGGCAGGCCGGTTCGCGAGGAAGATCCGCCCCGGCTGGTCGCCTTCCCCTTCGACCTCACCGTCGCCATCTTTGCCCGCTCCAGAGCCGCCGTCCTCTCCTTCCCCATTGTCGCCGGCGAGACGCGTACGGAGCGGTGGTGCTGGGGCGAGAGCGAGCGCAGCGGAGGGGCGTGGAGAGGAGAAGAGGTAATGGGAACGCACTGTTCGAGAGACTCCGGTCCAACGCCTTATATGAGGCCGCTTCCGAGTGGCTGACGGGTAGGCCCAGGCGGCTCTGTCAAATCCCGTAACAATCGTGCGCGCGATACGTGGCGAAAAAGGTGGCGCGGGGATCGAGGCGGCTTCGCTCTATCCCATCCGATTACTGCGGCCTCCCCCGTCCTGCGCGCTTCCCAAAATTCGGATCCCACAAAATCCACGGACAGCAAAACAACTTGTCAAACCAAAGATCTCCTCCGCACCGTCACTCGGAGCCTTTCAGTAAAGAAACTCACTCGACGAAGAATTAAGAATGGATCAAGGCGACTGGAAAGGAAGCCGCTGTCAACACTTGGGTTCATTGACCCGAAACAAGGTATGCTCGCGGCATGAAAAACGAGTCGGAAAAATGCTCAAACCCTGTCCCACTCAAACCTCGATCCATTCGGGGGCTAATGATGAAGCTGTGTACCTAGGGTAGGGTCATGGACCTGTCCAAACTGACCTACCCAAGGACGTCTCCAGAAGAAATCATCTTTCAATCGACTTGAAGGCGTCTCACTCGACAGACTTGAAGATACACGACCAAGAAGCAATCACTCGACCAAGACCAAGCCACTCGACAGTCAGGTGGCCTAAAGGCACTCCGCATGCTAATGGTCGGTTATTAAGTAGCTTTTATGGTCATCATAGCACTTTATTACTAGCATTACCAGTAACGCCCTGCCTTAATGTACATTGAACCCTTTGTATCGTGGGCCGGCTGGGCTCTTGGCACACTCTATATAAGCCACCCCCTCCTCTGAAACAAGGGTTCGCACGCCTGTAACTCACACACGCATAATCCAGTCGACCGCCTCCGGGCTCTGAGATGTAGGGCTATTACTTCCTCCGAGAAGGGCCTGAACTCGTAAATCTTGCGTTCCTACAACTCCTCTATAGCTAAGGTCTTGCCTCTCCATACTCACCCCCTACATCACTGTCAGACTTAGAACCACGACACCACCTAAGCCTTTTTCCCTCGGGTTTCCGGAGCCCGAGGGTCATCTTTATTTTAAACCCCCGGGCCAGTGCTCCTCCGAGTGTTGGTCCAACCTGTCAGTAGCCGGTGGCCACCAGGGGCAACTCTGGGTTGGCCTACCGAAATCTTGGACAATCCGGTGTGCCCTGAGAATGAGATATGTGCAGCTCCTATCGGGATTTGTCGGCACATTCGGGCGGCTTTGCTGGTCTTTTTTTTACCATTGTCGAAATGCCTTGTAACCGGGATTCCGAGTCTGATCGGGTCTTCCTGGGACAAGGAATATCCTTCGTTGACCGTGAGAGCTTGTGATGGGCTAAGTTGGGACACCCCTGCAGGGTTTGAACTTTCGAAAGTCGTGCCCGCGGTTATGGGCAGATGGGAATTTGTTAATGCCCGGTTGTAGAAAACTTGACACTTAACTTAATTAAAATGCATCAACCGCGTGTGTAGCCGTGTTGGTCTCTTTCCGGCGGAGTCCGGGAAGTGAACATGGTTCTTGTGTTATGCTTGAACGTAAGTAGCTTCAGGATCACTTCTTGATCACTTCTAGCTTCACGACCATTGCGTTGCTCTGCTTCTCGCTCTTATTTGTGTATGTTAGCCACCATATATTCTCAGTGCTTGTAGCCGCTCCACCTCACTACCTTTCCCTACCCATAAGCTTAAATAGTCTTGATCTCGCGGGTGTGAGATTGTTGAGTCCTCGTGGCTCATAGATACTTCCAAACAGTTGCAGGTGCCGATGATACCAGTGCAGATGACGCAAATGAGCTCAAGTGGGAGCTCAATGAAGATCTTGTTCGTTGTTTTGTGTCTTTTCTGGTTGATTAGTAGTGGAGCCCAGTTGGGACGATCGGGGACCTAGCATTAGGGATTGTCTTATTTTATTTTGGTTCCGTAGTCGGACCTTGATTGTATTCTTGATGATGTATGTTAACTTGTATTTGTGTGAAGTGGCGATTGTAAGCCAACTCTTTATCCCTTTCTTATTCAGTACATGGGATTGTGTGAAGATTACCCCTTTTGCGACAAACCTACCATGCGGCTATGCCTCTAAGTCGTGCCCCGACACGTGGGAGATATAGCCACATCGTGGGTGTTACACGCCGCCAAGCCCTAAAACCTCTCGGGAGGGCTGATCTGGAGTCTGTTTGGGGCTCCGGAGAGGGGAATCCGTTGCCATCGTCATCATTAACCATCCTCCATCACCAATTTCATGATGCTCACCGTCATGCGTGAGTAATTCCATCGTAGGCTTGCTGGACGGTGATGGGTTGGGTGAGATTTATCATGTAATCGAGTTAGTTTTCTTAGGGTTTGATCCCTAGTATCCACTATGTTCTGAGATTGATGTTGCTATGACTTTGCTATGCTTAATGCTTGTCACTAGGGCCCGAGTGCCATGATTTCAGATCTGAACATATTATGTTTTCATCAATATATGAGTGTTCTTGATCCTATCTTGCAAGTCTATAGTCACCTACTATGTGTTATGATTCGGCAACCCCGAAGTGACAATAATCGGGACCACTCCCGGTGATGACTGTAGTTTGAGGAGTTCATGTATTCATTATGTGTTAATGCTTTGGTCTGGTACTCTATTAAAAGGAGGCCTTAATATCCCTTAGTTTCCATTAGGACCCCGCTACCACGGGAGGGGAGGACAAAAGATGTCATGCAAGTTCTTTTCCATAAGCACGTACGACTATATTCGGAATACATGCCTACATTACATTGATGAATTGGAGCTAGTTCTGTGTCACCCTAGGTTATGACTGTTACATGATGAACCACATCCGGCATAATTCTCTATCACCTATCCATTGCCTACGAGCTTTCCATTTATTGTTCTTCGCTTATTTACTTTTCCGTTGCTATTGTTACAATCACTACAAAATACCAAAAACATTACTTTTGTTATCATTACCTTTTGCTACCGATACCACTACTATCATATTACTTTGCTACTAAATACTTTGCTGCAGATATTAAGTTTCTAGGTGTGGTTGAGTTGACAACTCAGCTGCTAATACTTGAGATATTTTTTGGCTCCCCTTGTGTCGAATCAATAAATTTGGGTTGAATACTCTACCCTCGAAAACTGTTGCGATCCCCTATACTTGTGGGTTATCACACAATGGTGGTGGTTGTGTTATACTTAGTGCGCTTCAGTAAAGGTACAATGCATTGTGTTACAAAGTTTTCTACTGCACAAGAAACCACACGTAGAATCCCTATGGTTAGGTGGTGCTTAGTTAAAATGGTTAGATCATTCTTGTTAAAGAAATTGGGGTCAATTTAATGTGCTAGTATGATTTTCTTTCGATATGTCCCCTCTTGGGATTGGGTTTCACTATATGCCATCTAATAGGTCCAAAACTACTGATGATCCTTGACATCGGTGGTCACGTGGAGGTAACTTGTAACGGTCTCAAGATGGACGGTGTAAATGATAAGCAACTAAACTAATTTTGTTGTGGATTATATACTTAGTGAATCTTGGCAGGAATGTCCAAATTGTATGAAGTACCGGACGGGGGAGAACTATATAAAGATATTGGTGCCAAGAAAGAATAAAATAGGAAAGGCATCTTATAGAGGGTCTCAGGGACACCACTATGTAGGCCAAATAGCGATACCAAAAGAAATATGTAGCTTTTGCACTAGTTCCCTACGGTGTGGAGGTAGTGCCAAATTTCAAAAAGTGGGAACCAGAGCAGCTAGTTGCTCCGATGCCAAACTCCTTTAGCTGGATAAACAATGGGGGTGTAAAGCAGTCCATTGTGAAGGAGAAGAGCAGCTAGGTGGAAAAGAAAGTTCATTTGTGTCAGTGCAGGGTCCACTTGCTACAGAATTTGGCAATGGCAACACTGCAGAACTTTGCCAAATTTGACATCAGTGCTTCTTGATTGCTATATTGCTAATTTGGCTTGGCGTACGCAGTGGCTGCTCTTAGAGGTTAGAATTGACCAACAAACTTCTGAAGCACGGGTTGCTATGACATGTCGGGAAGAGATCATTCTTATGATGATCTGGACCTGGATCCATCAAATCGATTGATGACGTCAGAAAGATTATAGATCCGTTGCCATCGAGCTACCATTCCTACTCCAAGGCCTCTATCTTGTCCCATTCGCCAACGCTTCTACATACAAATTACAACAATAATCAACGGCGAACAAATAAATAGACGTCATTGCCCTGAACAACAGGGGAGCATCATTGGCTTCTCGATGCAAGATCACTTTTATAGTACATACCTGTAGTTACACCCCGAAGCGGCCATCGTTATAGTGTTGGATTGTTTTGCATTCTCTAACCGACTGTTTTTCATTCTCCAACTTAGATGGTTCGATTTGGAAGAATATATATGATCCATAGGATTACCTTAATACATGATTTGCTTAACTATATTGCACGACAGAAAGAAAATGAAGTGATCCATCCATCCAAGTTCATATATTAGAGCTTGTGATTATACGTACACACGAGCGTTGTTCGACACCAGTATTATGATATTTCCAGATTTATCTAAGGTCCTTTGCGTTTTGAGTCTTTACTTTTCGTTGCTTACTTTCCAGTGGATTGTCAGCATGCAATGTGTTTGGGATGGCGTTCTATCATGCAGACCCACGATGACATCTCATTTCATTAGGTGATTGCCAGCAGTCTACGTCGACAATAGAGAGAGGGGAAAGCTGTCGAGGTTGTATCAACAGTGTGACCCTCGAGCTCTTCATCGACTGAAAGGTACAGAAACGGTGGGCTCTAATTTTCACGCAGTCCAGCAACAATGTATAGCTAGGATCCGAGAATCAAAGACCAAATGCACATTAGTTGACATTTGAAGAAAGAGTGCCAACGCATGCCCGAGGAAGATTGGAGAATCTGCATCAACTAGCATTTGGACCGCTACACGAATCTCCAACAAATGGACTGCCAGGATAGATCGGAACCCTAACATACATGCGGAACCGCTGTATACGGTGAGCGTGACTACATTTTACTCACACCTCCCACGCTCATCTCTACAATCTGCGATGTGCATCACTCTAGGCCTCACTATTTAACTGATTGTCTTCGTGCATCGATCGTCTTGCCTTGGTCTATCAATCAGCTCAAGGTAGGAGCTTCATAATAGTATAGTCAACTACACATTAAAGGAAGTCAATGCAAGGCCAGGAGGTTGTTGCAACTTGCAATAGCCAAACTGAACGTAGGCACTTCAAACACATCCGCCAACGTGAGGCAAAAGAGACGATTGAATTGTTGCGGTAAAAAAAAGTGCGTAAAAAAAAGAGACGATTGAATTGAAGCAGCGGCTTCGTAAGTAAATCGCGGGAGCAATTAGTTAACGAGCGCTCCTTTGGGAGCCTCGCAACGATTAGCGCCACTTGGTGCGCTCTCAGCCATTCGCCACGTGTCGCGCTCTGGACGCTTTCTTTGGATTTTGTTTTTTTATTTTTCCGCACGCGTTTTCGGCTTTTTAATTGGTTTTTTCCGGGTTTTTTCGACGTTTTGATTTTCCCCGGTCTTTCTTAGCTTTTCGATCAAAAAAAATTTCAATTTTTTTTGTGAAAAAACGCGTTTTTTTTTTTTTTTGTGAAAGTCACGGTTTTTCTTCCGCGAGAGGCACGGTTGTGCTTTAGCGAGAGTCACGGCCGTGCCTCTCGGAAACAAAAAAAAGCGCTTTTTATTTTTTTCTTTTGCTAGAGTAACGGTTTTGTTTTCGCGAAAGGCACGGTTGTGCTTTCGCGAGAGTCACGGTCGTGCCTCTCGGAAAGGGAAAAACAAAACGTGTTTTCTGTTTTTTTTCGTTCGTGAGAGTCACGGTTTTGCTTCCGCGAGAGGCACGGTTGTGCTTACGCGAAAGTCACGACCGTGCCTCTCGGAAAGGGAAAAAATACATGTTTTTTATTTTTTTCTTTCGCGAGAGTCACGGTTTTGTTTTCGCGAGAGGCACGGTTGTGCTTTCGCGAGAGTCACGGCCGTGCCTCTCGGAAAACGGAGAAAAACACGTTTTCTGTTTTTTTCCTTATACGAGAGTCACGGTTTTGCTTCCACGAGAGGTACGGTTGTGATTTTGCGAGAGGCACGGGCATGCCTCTTTCGGAAAAGGAAAAAACCGTGCTCCCGGTTCGTTTTTTCGCCCGGTTTTTTCTTCCGGTTTTTTTCGTAAAAAAAAGTTCGCCAAAACCTATCAACATGAGATCTAGTTTTGAAGATCTCGACGTGAGAAATCCAACGATGAAAACGGTTCAAGATTTGGACGCGCGGTTTAAGAGATAAAACATTTTGAATAAACGAATCTACGAAAAAAGGGAAAACTTCCAAGTTGCGACAAGTGGCGTGCTGCATGTGCACCACTTGTCGCGACCTAGGAAAGTGGAGTGTTTTTTTTTACAGGAAGGCCTTCATGGCTAGCTCTATTTCCTCAAATAAAAGTTACATCATCAACTAAAAAGGTAGATATAAAGTGGAGCGTTTTTTGCAACGAGTACTCCTTAATTAGTATTAAGTGATTTCGGTAAATCGCCACCCCGACAAGGACCAGATCTGCTTTTTTTGGAAGACCAATCTGCTGTATGTCACTGTGTCCCAGCTTCCAAGCCCATCCGTCTCCCTATCTTGACCAGGCCCACAAAAGTACGGGCCAGCCCCTCGCCCGGACACGTCAAGTTCGGCCCGCTCCGTGTACCCATCGCGCTCCCGCACGAGACGGACTGATGGAGACGGACACGGACCGGGTAACGCTCCCAGATCGCCGCCGCCTAGCCCTAAAAAAAAAAGGACCGCCGCCGCGTAGCCTTTCGCCGCCGGGTTCGACGTGGGAGCCGGGGCACGCAAGCCGGCCTATACCCTATAGAGAGACTGGTCCGGGGATGTTCGGGGATGCGGGCCAGCAGCGCGGCAACGTCGTGGGTGGTGGGGCGGACGCGCATCTCCTCTACGACGACCCGCTGTCATCCCGGCGCTCCTCGGCTCCCGCTTCGACGGCGATTAGGTCGACGCTCAAGCGCCTCCTCGCCCTCATCACGCAGGGCTTCTACGTCGCCCACCTCTCCCGGCAGGTCCCGCTAGCGTCCCATTCCTCGCATCGTCTTATCTCATATCGCGAATTCCGGCGACTGAATTGCGTGTGTGCTTGCGGCGCAGGCGGTCAAGAACGTGCCGGCATAGTCGCTCGAGGTGAAGAAGCACGTTTACCTCTACCTGCTCCGTTACGCCGCGAAGTAAGCTCACCCCCCTTCCCTGCTTGTGATAAGTGAAGCCAAATCCTAACTAGATTCGTCTGCAATTTTCCCCTGTGATTAGTCAACCTAAATCCTAAGTAGATTCGTTTGCATTTTTTCCTGCATGTGGTTAGTCGAGGCAGATCGGAGCCAAGTGGGAAATTAAAAAACAATTTCTTTATCAAAACCAAGTTCTTTGATGCTTGGACCAGGAAATTGCTGCCATTGCAATTTTGATATGTTAAAATATTAGAAGTGACCGTGCGCCTTGCCGCGCCGCTTAGTTGTGGGGCCTTCTGTAGGATAAAGCTATGAATCTACTGCTTCATCCATTCCTGCATCTCTGAACTGAATGTCTTCTGTAGTTTCAGGATTGACTTACTCAGAAAATTGCCTTTTAAATTCATAGCTTTATCAAAGGAACTCATAAATTTACCATTTTCTTCATGCATCTCTTTCAATTGAAGTTGCGTTCGGAAAATTTTGATCTCTAAATGCCATCCTTGTGGCTGCATTTTTTGTCCAGTGTCTTGGGCTCTTCACAGGATGAACCATACGCAAGAAGACCTCTGGTTGGTCAACCAGCATGATATCATTAACAATATTCCTTCCATAAGAAGGATGGATGTTTTGCCAGTCGATTACATCTTCAATCTGAGGTATGGAAGGGTAATTTACATCTTGTTTCTCCTCGGTATTGACAATAGCTTGTTCATAGAGGAATTGATGCGTGTCTAGAAAGAGTGCACGGCGCTGCAAACGGGCGACACGACCAAAGACACGTGCACACCCGAGACAGACACAAGCTCTCTCATTGGACAAGGGCCCGCCCAGTGAGTCGAGCAACCTGGTCAAAATCGATCACCAAATCGAAATTAGTGACCTCAATCGATTGTGAGCCTTTCCACCTCTAGGGAGCTTAGTGATTTAAAGGATAATCTTCTGATGTCGTGGACACTTGCGTTTGACACTTGTGCACAATCTTGATTCTAGATGTGAATAATCCTATTGAACAGACATGATGCATTTTTATTCAGGCAAGCTATTTTGTTTGGGGAAGTCTGAAATCTGTATAATGCTTCTCTAGAAAAACTCCCGTCTGCGTTCATCTTAAGCTTGATCATCTTCTGATTCCGAAGATGAAGAAGAACATAGCATAGGATCTTCTTCAATGCTGTTAAGAAGAGAGTGGATGCTCTTCTTCCTCTTCTTCTTGGCTACTGCAGATCTCTTTCTTTTTCTTCCTTGTGTTTGTGATGTTGAAGTCTCCTGTTGAGCTTGGGCTTCATTACCTTCATTACCTAAATGTTCACCGACATTGTCATCAGGAGTGATCTCAGTAATGAACTCATTGTCTTCATCCTCCAGAACATCACTGATGACCTTCTCTATGGGGTCTCTGTTCTTATTTTCTCTCTTATGCTGCAGCCTTGCGTTGAATTTGACGAAGACAAGATCCCTCAACCTATCACTGAGTAGTCTGTTACATTGTTTTGCATGAACCTACATAGTGAAGGAAAATTGAGTGTAGGTGAAAATAAATCAAGGAACACATCACATGTGAGAACAGAAATCAACTATTTTGTAGACTTTTAGAGTTATAGTTTCCTTTCTTGCTTGTTTGAATGATGACCAGTTTCTCTCACAAGCTGAGGAGCTGCATGTCAATGTGAGGATCTTTCTTACCAAATTCTTCAGCTTGGGTGCGCTTGTGCTTTGATTCAACCACCATTTTGCTGCATCAAGTCATTCACAGATTATTAGTTATATACTTACGCATATACAAAATGAGAAACAGAGAAAGTTTGAAACTGGTTTAACACAAATAGCACTAACCTGGATCAATTTCTTTGTTTCTTCTCTGCCGTGTGGCAATGTCCGTTCCAAAAGAGTCAGCCTCTTCTTCATATATGTTGAGTTCGTCAATAATCTCCTCTTGCAACATTTCATCTTGAATCATCCTTGTAATGCAATGGATGACGGCTGCCCTGAATGATCCATCATTCTCGATTGTATTCTTGTTTGGATAGTAATAGTAGGGATTGAGAAAGTACCCAGCCAAATCTAGTGGCATCTTGAGTTTGTTGTCCCACCTCTTGTCAATGATATCTATAAGAGCTTTGAAGCGACTCTCATCATTGTCAAACCACGAAGAAATTCCTTTTTTGCATCTAGCGTATAACCATGGAAGACTCCTGTCGCCGGCACATCACTATCCATCCTTCTTAGCACATTAGCCATTGGCTCAAAGAAATTGACAGCAGTGTCAACACCTTTCCAAAAGGAATCAGTTTGCACAACTTTTTGAGCTTTCTTACCCTTGTCCTTCTTTAAGTACCCCATGTCATTTAGCTCCTCTGATCTGAATAGTTTAAGCACATCCTTCTTGTTGTCTTGCAAAAATTTTATATTGAGATCAGCCGTGGCAAATCTAGTAACACCAGCACGGACCAAGTCTCTTCCAAGTGTTTTCCTCATCGAAGCCAAAACCCTCGTATGAGCATACAAGAATACGGTAACTTGCCTTTCATGGACAATTGTTTTCTCAACTAGAGGCAGCTTCACAATATCTTCCAACATGAGATCAATACAATGGGCTGCACATCCAGTCCAAAAAATGGGTGGTCTCTTTGCTTTCATTAGACTTGCAGCTGCTGTATTAACACCAGCATTGTCAGTCACCACTTGAACAACCTTTTCTGGCCCAATATCTTCAATACACCTGTCTACAAGGTCGTAGATGTATTTCCCATTTTTTTTTGACATCCGAGCAATCAACCGAATCCAAAAATAAGACCCCATATGCGCTGTGAACAACTAGGTTCATTACTCCTCTGCCTTTCCTATCTGTCCATGCATCGGTCATTACCGTACAACCTGTGTGCTCCTATGCTTTCTTATGGTTCTTGAATGAGTCAAGCACCTTCTTCTTTCTTTTCTGCAGGAATGGCCCACTCATCTCATAGGCACTAGGTCCTCGAAGGGTTTTGCCAAAACCTGCAATGTCCACAAGCATACATGCAAAGCTAGGAAGTGTCACCGTGTTGTGTGGATTGCCAGCTTCATAGAAAAACTGACATATGTACCCACAAGCTCTATTCCTCTTCTCTTCTAACTGTTGAGATGACAACTTTGATTGAACCTTTTCGCTGAGAGTTTTCCCTTGATTCCTCTTGACACATTCTTCTACACTTAACTGGCAGAACTTGTCCATAGGGCCACCTTGGGATCTGCTTGTGCCTGGTGTTGGCAACAACATATCATCATTGTCACTGTCTTCATCACTCTCCTGTTCTCCCTCTGAGTGATCAAAGTTAACTGAACTTCTTAACTTTTCCAATTCTGTGATTTTCTTATCCTTCGCATCATTACTCTTTAGGAGCAAAACCTTCATCTCCTGCTTGACATCCTGAGGAACCTTCTGGCATGGTGTAGCATTGCACTTCTTAATTCCAGCAAGGTGGTACTTTACCCTTGTTACGCCGCTAGTTAATATCTTGTTACAGAAATTGCATTGCAGAGCGTATGTTCTATTAGGATCTGGCACAGTACAGTACTTCCGTGCAGCCTCATTTGATGCAACGACATGAGCTGCTGCTGTTTGTGTACGGAGGCAGTGCTTGAGATACCTGCACCTATGAAACAAAAAAAAACAGAATTAAGTTAGGCAAAACAGGAATTAAACATATCATCAACTCTACTGAAACAACAATGTTTAATCTACTCCAAGTTCAGAGATTCAGAAATTTTAAGAACAGCAAGCAAGCACGCACGCACATATAATGAAAGAATGCACAGGACAAATCTGAGGACAAAACTTGGCTATCCATGGGGTGTGTGCACAGTTCATGCTACAATGATTCAGTGTATGCACAGTTTAGAGATTCAGTGTACGCAAGGACAACAAGCAAGCACGCACATATAACAAATACTTTGCATATAACAGAGATCCCATTACAATGAAGCACTGGTTGGATCAAATCATACATCCATTTATCATGCTACAAGGGGGGAAGAGTAGAAAAAGGACAAATCCGAGGACAAAACTTGCCTGTCGATGGGGTCTGCTGACTCATTGTAGGCTAGGGCGATACTGCTTGGAGAAGATGGCTGGAGAGGGGGCATCACCGGGAAAGGGGCCGTCGAAGGAGGCGTAGATGATCATGGCAAATATATTTTGTGTAGAATATCAATAGTATCTATAGTTTGATTATGCTATATCATGTAATATTTTATTCAATGTCTCGTGGAACTGGCCCTGTCTGCTAGATGCAACAAATGACATGCAAAAAGGTAACATACTGCATTGATGATTGTCTATCGGCACAGAGCCAAATATTTGATCTCATGTAGTACATAGATGATGTGATTTCCAGTAATATTTCCAGTCAGCTCTGAACGTTATTAGTTTGTTACTTACGTACTGACATTATTGTCCTGTTTTATGTTGTCCACATGAAGGCTGTTCTTCTCACTCAACAGATCTGGAACTATCAGTAATATAATGAGTTGTTTTGTTTCCAGGCCAAGGTTCTTCCACCCCACCCTTATCTTCTCAAGGAAATATACATCAGTATTCTTCATATGGTGGTGGATACGAGAGTGGTAGTACAACAAAAAAGATTGATATCCCAAATGGAAGGTATGCTACTTGGGAGTTTACTCGTTTGATTTTTTGCATTCTTGCAGTTGATACAAGGTTGCATGAAGTGCATTTTTTTGCTCTGCTAACAGATAATGTTCATAACTTCTTTTAGGTTGGTGTTATCATTGGAAATTCTAGAGAAACTATAAAGCATATCCAACTTTAGTGAGGGGCAAAGATCCAAGTAACGAGGGACATGGATGTTCAACCCGGGTCACAGACAAGATTGGGTGATCTTTCGGGCACTCCTGAGCTGTTGATAAGTGATGTTTTTGCAGAGGTACTGTGATATATTTTTTAGGGTCAGGAATTCACATTTAATTGTGTATCCATTTATCCAACCATACTTGAAAAAAATAATGACCTTCTGCAGGCTGATGCTTACTCATTTGGCACTATCTCTAATTGGAAGTACAATGCACCTCAACCTAGTGTTGATCAATTCCAGATGCAAATTGCTAACAAGGTAAACTGGCTGCTTTCTTGACGAGATAGTGAAAGATGTTTGGTAGATTAAGAAAATTTATGTCGAGTAAATAAGCATGGTGGTTCTTATATTGGTGGATGAATGGATCTTTAATAAACTTGAAGCAATTTGGATTTAGTTAGGTGATTATGATCTTGAAACCAAATTTCATGGTGGATTACGAGATTTTGATGCATTTATTTAGTTCATTATGATCTTGAGGAGATAGTCAAAGATGTTCGGTGGATTAATTAATCTTAGACAATTTGGATTTAGTTAGGTGATTGTGATATTGAACCGTACTTATGATGGATTATGATATCTTAGTTGGATTTAGTTACGTGATTTAATCTTGAGAAGATAGTAACAAAATGTTCGGTGGATTATGAGATTTTAGGTATAGTAGATGACCGTGGTGATTATTATATTGGTGGATAAATAGATCTTTAATTTTGTTTGGAACATTTTGGATTTAGTTAAGTGATTGTGATCTTAAACCAAATTTCACGATGAATTATGAGGTTTTGATTGGATTTAGTTAGGTGATTATGATCTTAACGAGCTAGTAAAAGATGTTCATTGGATTATGTGAATTTAGGTCTAGTAGGTGAGCATGGTGGTTATTATATTGGTGAATAAGTAAATTTTTATTAAACTTGAGAAAATTTGGATTTAGTTAGGCGATTGTGATCTCGAATCAAATTTGATGATGGATCACAAAATTTTAAATGAATTTAGTTAGTTGATTGAGACCTTAGGAGATAGTCAAAGATGTTCGGTGGATTAATTAATCATGAACAATGTGGATTTAGTTCGGTGATTGTGATATTGAACCAAATTTCTCGGTGATTTATTTGATTGTAGGTGGATTTAGTTAGGTGATTGTGTCTTGAGAAGATAGTCAAAATGTGTCGTGGATTATTATATGAGAAATGATTCCCTTCAATCGATAGATCTTATGCGAGCGTCCACCGTCTCCATGTTCGTTGGATGGGCTTCATCAAACAGTCGGGAGCTAACCTCTCCGTGATATGAAGAGCTTGAGTTTGTAGTTGGAATGTGGAAAATGAAATAATTTCCCGTTTCAGTCCCCTGTGTAAGTCTGAGACATGTACTGCGCTGCGAGTGATGAATGATTTTCTGTTTACTTGAATATTATGCATGTCGGTTGGGCGATTGCTGCTGCATTAGGCAGGAAAAATAGGTCAAGCATGCATGATAGTCTGACAGCTTGAAATAAACAAATGAGCTGGTACATAAGATCAGTTTTTATTGCTGAATATAAGTAGCCATTACAGAAAATTTACATTGACCGATCCGCCTAAGCTCAGTTAACTGGAGGCGCCACGCAAAAGATGAGCTGCTTACTAATGTAACCACGCAAACACACAATCGGGTAGTGAGCTTCTCTAATAGGACGAGGAGTGTGGCAGCAGGTTCGCGCCTGCTTACAGCAGCGCTACGCTGATGGAGAGATACAGTTTGGTGCGGAGCTACACGGGAGCTGCTTTTTTTTTTGAGACAACATCTCGAGGCTTTATTAATTCGTCACAATGTTTACAGGGACGGATGGTAGATTCCCGGGATGGCCTAACCAAACACGGCGACCACCACCGAGAGATAATGCATGCCTCGCTAAGTTGTGAGCTTCATAATTGGAACTCCTAAATTCATGGCTAAAGCTACAAAATTCAAAGGAATTAGAATGGGCTATTATTTCATGTACAATTGCACCATAGCTCGCCAGATTATCCTTCTGTAGATCCTCCACTACAACTTTGCAATCCAACGCCACTTCAATCTGTCGTAGATATAGATCATCTGCCAGTGCCAGTGCTTCCCTGATCGCCAGGGCTTCAAGGGTTGGTGGATCTACAATGTTTCTAAACCCGCAGGTGGATGCCCCGATGAAACGACCTGATTGGTCTCTGCATATCACCCCAATAGAACCGAATCCCTGCCTAGACACAGCCGCGTTAACGTTCATCTTAGCATTGTCCGCAGTCGGGGGTATCCACCTTTTTGCGTTCTCGAAGCTATGCACCGTCACGACCGGGTTCTTGGCATTTATCATCTTCAGCTCCCCCAAGTAACTTGATATGAAACTGCTCACAGAATGGGGTGATTGATAAATGTTCTCATGGATGGCTTTCCTTCTGGCTCCCCATATCGCCCACAGTGAGACCACCAAGCGATCAAAAAGCTCTTTAGATAGTATTTCATGGATTGCAAACAGCCAATCCTTCGGATGCTCCTCGCCGCGTTCTAGCATATGATGCACCAGATCTTCGGGAGCAAGCGCCCATACACTTGCCGACATGGGACATGAGATCAGTGCATGCTTCCATGTGTCCACGGCTCCACAGAGTAGACATGTATTTTCTGTTGCCATGTTCCGGTGCTCCAACACGGTCCCCGTTGGCATTGAATGCCTGGCTAAGCGCCATAAAAACATCTTTAGCTTTGAGGGAACTTGGATATGCCAAATCGTTGACCAGTTGTTGGATTCGTTGAACTCATATGAAGTCCCACCCTCCTCATTTAGCCATGCCTTCCTGCTATGCTTTGTGTTAAGAATCATGTGATATGCAGACCGGACGCTGAACCTTCCTCTAGGATCATGATGCCATGCCCAGAAATCCTCGACTCGGCGCGTGCATAGCGGGATTTTCAAAATCGCCTCGGCGTCAAAATGAGTGAACATAGTTCGGATCAAGCCCTCGTTCCAGCAAGCAGACGTGCTGTCGATGAGTTGTGCCACTCGCACCGGAGGATTGGGCGTCAGAGATGTTATAGGGCGCTTGAAACTGTCTCTAGGAATCCAGTTGTGTTGCCATATATCCGTCGTTGCACCATCCCCTATTCTGCGCACCACACCTTGTGCAAGGATATCGCGCCCATCCAATATAGCCCTCCATATCTGAGACGGGTGTGCTCCTAGTTCGGCTTGAAGTAAAGAACAATCCGGGAAATACACTGCCTTGAGGATTCGAGCGCTGAGAGATGTGTCATCTGTAAGTGTGCGCCAAGCCTGCCTTGCTAACAATGCTAGGTTGAATATTTCCAAGTCGCGGAAATCCAAACCTCCCAAATGCTTCGGCATGGTTAAGATATCCCATGCTACCTAGCTAGGCTTCCTCTTCCCTTGCTTGGAACCCCACCAAAATTGTCGGATAATCGACGTGATACTATCACAGAGTCCCCTTGGTAATTTGAAGCACGACATCGAGTACACGGGGATCGCTTGTGCTACAGATTTAATTAAAACTTCCTTGCCAGCAGCAGACAGTAACTTCTCCATCCATCCTTTGATCTTTTCCCAGACTCTGTCCCGAAGGTATTTAAACGTACCGTTCTTCGAGTGTCCAACATCCGTCGGCATACCCAGGTAGCGTTCACTCAGAGACTCATTCCACACTTGCAAATTGGTCTTTATAGTTTCTTTCAACTGTGCAGGGCAGCCCTTACTGAAGAAAATTGAAGATTTTTCATTGTTGATTCTTTGTCCTGACGCCTGACAGTAAATATCAAGTAGGTTTGACACCTGGATTGATCCCTCCCCACTGGCCTTGAATAGCAACAGGCTGTCATCTGCAAACAGGAGATGGTTAACGGTAGGAGCCGAAGGAGCCACCTGAATTCCTGTTAGTGACGACTGAGAACTTGATTTAAGGAGGCACGAGAGGCCCTCTGTTGCAATCAAGAACAAGTAGGGGGAGATTGGGTCTCCCTGCCGAATACCTCGTGTAGGCTTGAAAGAATCAAGTTTTTCACCATTGAAACATACAAAAAAAGATACTGAGGATACCATACCCATAACAATATTTATCCAGTGCTGGTCAAAACCCAACTTTGTCATGATACCTCTCAGGTAGTCCTATTCCAATCTATCATATGCCTTCATCATGTCCAGCTTCAAAGCACAAAAACTGTTGGATTTTGATCTCGACCTTTTCATAAAATGCAAGCACTCATAAGCGCAAATGATATTGTCTGTGATAAGCCTTCCAGGGACAAAAGCTGGTTGTTCCTCAGAGATTATGTCAGGCAAGATCACTTTCAATCTATTAGCTATCACCTTCGAAGCTATTTTATATAGAACGTTGCATAGACTTATGGGACGGAATTGAGCAAGTACTTTGGGAGTAGTTACCTTGGGGATTAAAACAAGCACTGTATCATTGATGGATTCTGGGCTCTCCTCGCCGTTCACCATTCTCAGAACTATTCTTGTTACTTCGTCCCCACAAACTTCCCAATGTCTCTGATAGAAGTGTGCAGGAAAACCATCGGGCCCCGGAGCTTTGGTTGGAAACATTTGAAACAGAGCAATTTTAACTTCCTCTTTGGTGTATGGTGCACACAGACTAGTATTCATTGCTGCTGTTATCTTATGCGACACATGGTTTAGCACTGCATCCAAGTTGTGAACTCCCTCGGACAGGTACAAGGATTGATAAAAATCATGTGCCATCGCCTTTAGCTCTCCCGGATCAGATATCTCAACACCCAAAGAGTTCTGCAGTGCCTTGATCATATTCTTTTTCCTCCTCAAGCTGGCCCTGAGATGAAAAAACTTTGTATTTTTGTCGCCTGCAGAAAGCCATTCGACCCTGGCTCTCTGGCGCCACATGATTTCTTCTCTGTGATACATCTCAATTAGCTTTTCGTTGATCTTCAGCTCGGCATAAGTTGGGCCTGTCCTTAGAGGATCACTCTTTAGTTCATCGAGAGATATCTTGAGATTTTTTATCTCTTTCCTCACGCTTCCAAATGTATCCCGACTCCATCTTCCTAAATCCCCTGCCAGGTCTTGCAATTTCAGTCGCGACTCCTCCACAGTTGAGCACGGAGGACCTATGCCCCAACCCTGGTTTATCACATCCCGGAAACTATCATGTGTCTCCCACATTGTCTCATATCTGAAGGGGCGATTAACATGATTGGCCGTCCCAGCTTCCAGTTCGAGCAGCAACGGTGAATGGTCCGATGTAACCCCTGTCAAATGTGTAACCGATGCTAGTGGAAACCTCGACAACCACTCTGCACTGACTAGTGCCCGGTCAAGTCTGCACCTTGTGAAAGTGCCGCCTGTTACCTTCTTCTCGAAGGTCCAAAAATTACCTTTGTAGCCCAAGTCGAGCAACATGCAAACATCTAAAACATCACGAAAAGCTTGGATTTGAGCGTTGCTTCTTTGACCCACACCATGGTGCTCGTCTGGACGTAACACTTCATTAAAATCCCCCACACATAGCCAAGGAAGTGTGCTCAAAGTGCTAACGTTTTTCAACGTTGTCCATGTTTGGTGTCTCAAATGCGTTTGTGCCTCCCCATACACACACGTCATCCTCCAATTCTCTCTGCCTTGTTCCTCAATAGAGACATCTAAATGATAGTCAGAGTAGCCAAGGATTTCAACATTTATTGAATCATTCCAAAACAAGCCAATGCCTCCACTTCTACCTCGACTACTAACAGCATAAGATTTATCAAAACCCAAAGTACCAGCTAGTGCTTCTACCCTCCCGCTTTCCAGCTGTGTTTCGACAATACAAAAGAGGGTAGGGGAAAATTGCCTCGCAAAATCGCGAAGCTCCCGAACTGTCGCAGCTTTTCCCACACCGCGACAGTTCCAGCAGAAAATATTCATTGGGCCCGGCGGCGCTCCTCGAAGGAGCCCGCCATAGAAGAGACGGTCCTGCCAAGACTGTCAATATTTTCCAAAATGTCCTCCCCTATATCTGAGCTCCTCTTGGTTCGCTTCAAATCTTGTTTGCTGCTCGGACTAGCTGGAACAGTTGCGGGTGCTGGTAGCAAGAGCCTCGTCCCCTGGTGTGCATCGCTGGCCTCATTATTCCCTGATTGCATCCCCTGTTGCGCCCTCTTTCTGTTGTTATCCCTCTCATCCATAACAATATCTGAAGCACTGCCCGTACCATCCTGCCTTTCGCTGCACTTGTCATGATCAAAGTGAGGGCCGGCTGCACGACCTCCCCGGCCTCCCCTCCGACCACCTCTACGTCCGCGTCCTCCTCCTGGTCCCTGTCCGGTCCGCATAACCCATGAAGCTCTCAGATCTTTGAAAACCAAAGCTGATGGTGGATGAATTCCATTGCCATGCTCTTTGAACTGATGACCCAACATGCCACAAACCGCACACCAATCCGGGAGTTTTTCATATCTGAGTCTATAGATCTGACGCTTCCCGTCCCTTATCATCGAGACAGCATTCCTTAGTGGCTTGTTGACATTGATCTGAATCCATATACGATGGAAATTGCCCGTGAAATCTTGTGACTGTGGCTCGGCATATAGGACCTCTCCGACCTTTGCAGCTAAGGATGGCACCAGGTGGGCATACAAGGGTGGCACATCGTGGATTTGCACCCATATATCAATCGTATCAAGCAGGACCGTAGATGGTTTAGCCAGCCCATCATACGGTTTGATTATCACAGCATCACCCCGGAAGTGCCACGGGCCATCACGCGTAACTCTTTCCCAATCACCAAGGCAAGAGAATTGCACAGTATATAGATTATCTTCCAGAGGCTTGAACTGCACCTCCTGTGCTAAATCCCACGCAGCTCTCATGTTCTTGAAAAACCAATATTGGCTATATGACTTTGGCGAGTGAACCCTAGCCAGTGCTATCCAACGCGCCGCCTCATCCGGGGCTTCATCTTCGTTGAAAACCACGTCGTCTAGGTCCTCCTCCCGAAGACCTAGTTCCTTCATCAGCGCAGCCACATCATCCGGATCCATAGGCCCTGAATTCGACCCCGAAGCTCCGCCTGATGCCATTACTCTTCGAACCCTAACCCGATCAACAACGAACCGGGTCTTGCAGGAACCCTAGAGCCTCCTTCCTTCCCTCCCCCCACCTGGATCGGTGAGCCCTGACGGACTCGATCGCGAGCTAAGGACTAGGGAAGGCAACGAGGACAGGGAAAGCAGGTCTCAACGGCGGCGATCAAGATCGCCCCGAGAGGAACAAAAATGCAATATGTTATCGATAGCGATCCGGAGACGGCGCTCCGCCTACACGGGAGCTGCTGGACCTCCTGAACTGACAGAGTCCCGCCTGAAAGCAATAAATGGGCCCCTGGCAGAGGGAATCGAACCCACGATCTTGACTATCTACAGCGTGATTTCTAAACAACCGAACAGCAGGGCAAAACACAAAAGACCAGCTTACAAATATTTCCGAAAAATGTGTTTTAATGGCCCCGTGAGAGAACCACGTCACATGCCACTAGCTCATAGATTTGTTGAGTAAAAATGGCAGCGCAGCGATTTTTTTTATAAAATTTCGAATTTGATTTTCTTCTCACAAAAGTATATTTTTTTGAAAAATGAACATTTTCAGAAAAATAAAGAAATTTATAAAGTCTCAAACATTTTTTTTGTAAATCTAACTTTTTAAAAAAGGAACAATGTTGAAACGATAACTTTTTGAAAAAAAAATGCAAACACTTAATGAAACAGCAACAAAATTGAAAAAGGTAAACATTGTTTTCAAAACATGAACATTTTATAAAATTCCCCAAAAAATTTAAAATTTGAGAACAAATTATGAAAACATGACATTTTTTAATTTGTGAACAAATTTTGAAAAGGAGAATTTTTGAAAAAATTTCGGAATGTTTTTTTGAAATTGTGAACACATTTTGAAAATGAGAACATTTTTTGAAACATGAACATTTTTTAAATTGTGAACAAATTAACATTTTTGGAAATCTCAGAACATTTTTTGAAACTGTGAACAGATTTTGAAAACAAAAAACATTTCTTGAGATTGTGAACAAATTTTGAAAATGAGATTTTTTTTAATTCATGAACATTTTTGAAAAAATGAACAAAAACATTCCAAACGATTTTTGAAAAACGGAAACATTTTTTGAAATTCTCTAACAATTTTTAAAAATGCAAATATTTTTTGAATACATGAACAATCTTTGAAAACACTGCCATTTAAAAAAAATTGAACGTATTTTAAAGCATGAAGTTTTTTATGGTTTCGAATAATTTTTGAAATATGAACTGTTTAAAAAAATGAAACTTGACAAATAAAAAAGAAACAAAAAAATAAAAACAGAAGAACAAAAAAAGGAAAAAAAAGAAATAGGAAAACCGGATCAGAAAAAACCGGTTGGGAAACTCTAGAAGGTTTCCAAGACCGAAAACACTGGAACATGTTAATGGGCTGGCCGAGGTTACTGCTCGATCGCGAGCTCTCTGCGAAACATCGACTGTTCGACGCAGAATGCGTCGAATAGGATATTCCCAGTTGGTGGGCCATAGTCCGAAATTAAGATGCATATACCGCCAAGAATACACAGTACAATACCTAGGGGAATGCGAATCTCGATGATAGCGAGCAACGGGGATAATGATTGCGGAGCCGGACAGCTCCCATTTGATCGCCAACCTGAAAGAAAGAAAAAGAAAAGGAGTCGGGCTACGGTTGCACAGCCGGACAGCTCCGATTTGATTGCCAACCAAATGGGGACACTTCCATTAAAAAATTGTGTCACTCCCATTTAGTCGCCAAGTCCACGTTGTTGACTTGCGCATGTCAACAAGGGATGAAGTAGCCTGCACTTTTTCATGGCCTATCACTCTGACAGAATTGACAAAAATCATCCGAAGACGCAACAAATTCATAGAACGAACTGTCCGCGAAACTATTTAACCAGTTAACCTTTTCGTGTAGCGCTCGACGCGTGAGCGCTATACCACATGATGTAGTGCCGTTCTAATAATAGGCACTAGACTCCTTACCAACATGGCGTGGCCTGGCCAGGTCAGGGCCCACCCCTCGTTGTGTGAAGCCTTTTGTCTAGGCGCTATGCTATGGAGCATAAAGCCTTTTTACCTTAGGTGCTACACATCGACTTAGAGAATTTCTAGCTTGCCCCGGCCCTCATATGCTCTCTGTTGCTCTCTGGCTTCGGCAATGGGCAAACACTAAGTCCTAGAGTAGTGCCTATGCGTTGGGCGCTATCCAACACATCGCAACGGCTTCCCCTTAGGCATTATAATAATGAAGACAGTGACAAGCTCGTCAAAAGGCAGTGACAAGATGGCATCCAGCACGCTGACGCAGAAACGTTAATGTTCCGTGGATCCATCCACATGCAATAAGGTAAAATGACAAACGAGCTCCATGACCAAGGCTTGAGTGAATGATAGATAATTGTACTCATAGCAGTAAATGAGGAATTGATGCTCCGCTGCACAGCAAGTGAAAGGGGTCTTGGAAATGGGCAGCGACAACAACAACAACAAGCTCACCACATACCTCATCATCTCATATCTCATTTCCTTCGCTCCGCACGGCTAGCCTAAAATCGCACCCAGGCAGCTGCACTGCACCCAGTTCAAATCAACATTTCGGTTACCACAAACCAATCAATCAATCAACCGGTTTGTGCCTGGTGCGCAACGGTGAATGACCTTCTGCCCACCGGTCAGTGTTATAGCGATACCAACAGCGTTCCGCCCACCGACCAGTGTTACAACCATTGTTCAAGAATTCATCCGATTAATCAGTTAACGGGCCAGTTAATGGCTACTCATCACATAGCCGAATCGAATAACACCTATTCGTCGCGTTATTAACTTGTCAGGCCGATTAATTGGCCAATTAGACCGATTAATCAGTTGTCATGCCGATTAATCCCTACTGGCCCATTAACGGGTGGGCAAACAAAGCCTAAAATTTTGGCCCATAACACCTTCCAGCTCCATGCCGCTCCTTAATAGATAGAATTAATAATTTTACCTCCTCTCTATGCTTTTCATATGTGTATGGCAGCATATTTTACTATACTACATAGCTGGGAGCATGACAGTATGGTATAATACATTAAAAAATTTAGATATATGTTGGCAAGTTTCTATTCAATCTACCGATTAATGGCCGGCCGATTAATCCAGTTAATAGGTCGATTCATCGATTAATCGCTACTCCTAAACTAACCGAGCAGCTATCAGTTAACGATTTCTTGAACATTTACAGCGATACCAAAGATCTCGCCACGGCACATCCGCTGGCAAGCACAAAGAGAGGTGAACTTCCAGGGTCCAAGTGAGGTGTACTATCGTTACCTTCCAGACGGTGGCTGCATAAGTAAAAAGCAGAGTGAATTGATCGGCGGCCTTGCAGGGAACCTCTATGTGTACAAATCAGGATAAGGATGTTGTCACCGCCTTTTGACACGCTTGTTACTACCTTCATTATTATAGCATCTAAGAGGAAGGCACTATGATTTGTTGGATAGCGTCTGACGCATATGCGCTACTCTAGGACTTAGTGTTTGCTTGTTGCTGGAGCCAGAGAGCAACAAAGAGCATATGAGGATTGTGGCAAGCTGAAAATTCTCTAAGTCAACGTGTAGCACCTTAGGCAAAGGCTTTATGCTCCATAGCATTTATGCTCCATAGCATAACGCCTAGACGAAAAGCTTCACACAACTAGGGGTGGGCCCCGACCTGACCACGCCACACCATGTTGGTCGGGAGTCTAGCGCATGTCAAAACGACGCTACATCGTGTAGTATAGTGCCCATGCGTCGGGCGATACACGAAAGGGTTAGCTGGGTGAAATAATTTCACGGACAATTCATTCTGTGAATTTATTACACCTTGAGGTTATTTTTTTCAATTCTGCCTCTCACTCCATCCCGGCGGCCCTTTGTAGTTCCGCCTCATGATGCGGCTGGGTTGGACCATGCGCCATGGCTGCCACAAACATTTTGCAATTTTTTTTACTATTGAATGATTATAATATATTTCCTCCATCCCACAATATATTCATATTAGGTCCTTTTAATGTCAAACGATATAAACTTTGATAAATTTTCAAAAAAGAAAAAGAATACTAAATCTTTATCATTAGATTCATCGTGAAATATATTCTCATATGATGTATATTTGGTACTCCCTCTGCTCACAAGAACTCTCTATTTTTCTATACACGCCGCTTCATATTTTTATGTCTAATATTGATAATTAGTTTTACCAATAAAATATGAGTTATATGCCACAAAAAGTATACCATTGGATGCATATTTCAAACAACTTTTCGATGATATATTGTAAATGACATATAGCCCATATTTTATTGAACAAAATTATAAGTCAAAGTTTGACACAAAAAACAAAGTGACCTTGTATACAAAATTGAAGGGAGTATAACATGTTTGGGATATTTCAATATGGAGTGCTTACAACTGAGATGAGTGAAAACATGTTTTATATACACCCCATTCTGAAAAAAGCTAGAACATCTTATATTTGTGGATGGATAATGACCCATAAGTACAGGGGATCTATCATAGTCTTTTCGATAAGTAAGAGTGTCGAACCCAACGAGGAGCAGAAGGAAATGATAAGCATTTTCAGTAAGGTATTCTCTGCAAGCACTGAAATTATCGGTAACAGATAGTTTTGTGATAAGGTAATTTGTAACGGGTAATAAGTAATAAAAGTAAATAAGGTGCAGCAAGATGGCCCAATCCTTTTTTAGCAAAGGACAAGACTGGACAAATTCTTATATAAAGGAAAGCGCTCCCGAGGACACATGGGAATTATCGTCAAGCTAGTTTTCATCACGTTCATATGATTCGCGTTCGGTACTTTGATAATTTGATATGTGGGTGGACCGGTGCTTGGATACCGCCCTTCCTTGGACAAGCATCCCACTTATGATTAACCCCTCTTGCAAGCATCTGCAACTACAAAATAAGTATTAAGGTAAACCTAATCATAGCATGAAACATATGGATCCAAATTAGTCCCTTACGAAGCAACTCATAAACTAGGGTTTAAACTTCTGTCACTCTAGCAACCCATCATCTACTTATTACATCCCAATGCCTTCCTCTAGGCCCAAACAATGGTGAAGTATCATGTAGTCAATGTTCACATGACACCACTAGAGGAAAGACAACATACATCTCATCAAAATATCGAACGAATACCAAATTCACATGACTACTTATAGCGAGACTTCTCCCATGTCTCCAGGAATGAACGTAACTACTCACAAATCATATTCATGTTCATAATCAGAGGGGTATTAATATGCATAAAGGATCTAAACATATGATCTTCCACCAAATAAACCAACTAGCATCAACTACAAGGATTAATCAACACTACTAGCAACCCACAGGTACCAATCTGAGGTTTTGAGACAAAGATTGGATACAAGAGATGAACTAGGGTTTGAGAGGAGATGGTGCTGGTGAAGATGTTGATGGAGATTGACCCCCTCCCGATGAGAGGATCGATGATGACGACAGTGGTGATGATTTCCCCCTCCCGAAGGGAAGTTTCCCCCTCCCGACGGTTGTGATTGGTTCTGCCTTGTGGCGGCGGAGTTTCGTCCCGTAAGCTTGCTTATGATTTTTTTCTCGGACGAAAGACCTCATATAGCAGAAGATGGGCACCGGAGGCCTGCCAGGGGGCCCACGAGGCAGGGGGCGTGCCTAGGGGGTAGGGCGCGCCCCCACCCTCGTGGATGGTGGGTGGCCCCCCTCTGGTACTCCCTTCGCCCAATATTTTTTATATATTCTGAAACATGCTCCCGTGAAGTCAGGACTTTTGAAGTTGTGCAGAATAGGTCTCTAATATTTGCTCCTTTTCCAGCCTAGAATTCCAGCTGTCAGCATTCCCCCTCTTCATGTAAACCTTGCAAAATAAGAGAGAATAGGCATAAGTATTGTGACATAATGTGTAGTAACAGTCCATAATGCAATAAATATCGATATAAAAGCATGATGCAAAATGGACGTATCAACTCCCCCAAGCTTAGACCTCGCTTGTCCTCAAGCGGAAGCCGAAATCGAAAAATATGTCCACGTGTTTAGAGATAGCGGTGTCGATAAAATAAAATACGAACATGAGGGCATCATGATCATTCTTAGAACAGCAACACACACACACACACACATATATATATATATATTGTCATATGATCTCTTATGCTAAAGTAACAATTCATTCACAGTTTCAAGTATGAATCATAAACTTCATTGAAAACTAACAAACTCAACACTAATAAACCATACATATTTAGGGAGCAATTTTTATTGCTTGCAACAATGACAACTTACTTGAAGGATCGTACTCAATCCATAGGTAGGTATGGTGGACTCTCATGGCAAAACTGGGTTTAAGGATATTTGGAAGCACAAGTAATATCTCTACTTGGTGCAAAGAATTTGGCTAGCATGAGAGGGAAAGACAAGATTAACATGTTGGATGATCCATGACAATATAATTTATTTCGGATGTAAGAAAACATAACCCATTATGTTGTCTTCCTTGTCCAACACCAACTCTTTAGCATCTCATATTTTAATGAGTGCTCACAATCATAAAAGATGTCCAAGATAGTATATTTATATGTGAAGACCTCTCTGAAAGGATCGATATGGTTGACTAGAGGGGGGGGGGGGTGAATAGGCAACTACCAATTTTTAACTTAACTTTATCAAATTAAACATTGCATCAAAGTAGGTTGTCTAGATGTGCAACTAGGTGAGCAACCTATATGATGCAGTACCAACAAGCAAACAAGCAAGCAAGAGAAGTAACACTAAAGAGCTTGCACAAGAAAAGGTAAGAGATAACCAAGAGTGGATCCGGTGAAGACGAGGATGTGTTACCGAAGTTCCTTCCCTTTGAAGGGAAGTACGTCTCCGTTAGAGCGGTGTGGAGGCACAATGCTCCCCAAGAAGCCAATAGGGCCACCGTATTCTCCTCACGCCCTCACACAATGCGAGATGCCGTGATTCCACTATTGGTGCCCTTGAAGGCGGCGACCGAACCTTTACAAACAAGGTTGGGCAATCTCCACAACTTAATCGGAGGCTCCCAACAAAACCACGAAGCTTCACCACAATGGACTATGGCTCCGTGGTGACCTCAACCGTCTAGGGTGCTCAAACACCCAAGAGTAACAAGATCCGCTAGGGATGAGTGGGGGAATCGAAAATCCCTTGGTGGAAGTGTAGATCGGGGCCTTCTCAACCACTCCCGAGCAAATCAACAAGTTTGATTGGCTAGAGAGATAGATCGGGCGAAAATGGAGCTTGGAGCATTTAATGGAGCTTGAGCAATAAATGGAGCTTGAGGGGGGAGAGATGGGTCAAAGAGAAGAAGGGGACCCCCTTTTATAGTGGGGGCAACAATCCAACCGTTGCCCCCCACCAACCAGCCCCGCACAGGGCGGTACTACTGCAAGAGGGGGCGGTACTATCGCTAGGTCAGCGGTACTGCGGCACCAGCCAGCGGCACTGCCGCGCAGAGAAGACAAGGAGGGAATAGGACCCAACACGGTACTACCGTGGTGGTAGGGGCGGTACTGCCGCTCTAGAAACGGTACTACCGCCTCTACAACCGCAACTAGTGCCGCAAAACCCGACACGAGAAAAAGAGCCCTCGAGTCGAGGCGGTAGGAGCCAGACAGCCCAGCGGCCAGACAGCCCAGCGGTACTACGGCAGCGGGGTCACGGGCGGTACTACCGCTATGGAGCGGAACTACCGCTTGTGACCCCTCGGCCATACTACCGCTGGTAGTGCGGTACTACCACTGGGACATAGAAGAGAGAGAGAGGATCTCTCCAAAGAGGCCGAGGACGAGGCGGTGGTGCCAGGCACCCCAGCGGTACTACTGCTATGGAGTCACAGGCGGTACTACCGCTGTGGAGCGGTACTGCCGCTTGTGGCTCCTCAGCGGTACTACGGCTGGGTTGCGCGGTACTACCGCTGGGACCCAGACAGGACAAAGAGAAGTGGAGAGATCTCTTCAATGGAATGGAAAAGCTCGGAGGGTGAGAAGCTGATGTGTACGTGTTGATTCCACCCATGCAATACCCCAGCAGACCCCCTCTTGATAGAACGGTGCCCTCTATGCAACTAGTCCACCAAGAGAGAAACGAAAGAGCTACACCGTCTTGAAAGACACTCCGAAGGGAAGAAAATGTCTCGTGCCAGGGATGAATCTGTGAACTATTCAAAGTACATGATTAGTCCGCAAACATGTTGTCATCAATCACCAAAACTACCTTGAGAGAGATATGACGTAACAATCTCCCCCTTTTTGGTGGACTGATGACAACTAGGGATTTGCGCAAGGAAACGAAATAAATGTAAGAAAACTAAGAACTACAAAATATAGACGGGCTCCCCCAGAATGTGTGCACCTAGTTAGAGGAGCATTCGGAAAGGAAGACACACACATCCGGATCAACATTCCCCCTATATTTTATAGTCCAACAATACTAAGCACAAGATATATGAGAGAAGAGTATAAAACAGGACAAGCATGCAACTCATAATAAACTACAATACTGAATAGACATAAGAAATAAGGTAGCGATAGGGAGCATATGTCTCACACCATATGTCTAGAACTTAGGTCTCACATGCACCAAACCAAACCAAACAAAGACACCGAGAGAACACACAAGAAAACACAAGACGACACACACAAACTCAAAGCACGGCAACAACACAAATCCCTACACTCTCCCCCCCCTTTGGCAGCAAGACACCAAAAAGGGCAAAGAGTGACGCTACGACTCCAGGTGATGGGAAGATGAGGATCTCGAACATCACATCTCAGCGTGATCGTCTGCATCTTCATCGTGGGTCGAAAACTGCTCGGCATCGGAGTCAGTCCAAGGGCAATGCTAATGAATCCATTCCTCCTCTTCAGTGATCTGACCCTCAGAACCACTGGCAACTGTCGCTCCCATCTGACGCATGAGCTCCTTGTGGCGCATCCTAGCATGCTTCTCCGCCACATGAGTCATGTACTGACCATGAGACTCCATGCAGAAAAGCTTCTTCATCTTGCGTTTAAGCTTCTGTGCCCATGACGGTTCTGTACTAGAGGGCCCAAAGTCCTCCTCATGATCATCAGTGGCAGCCCCACCCTCGGTCCCCATGGCAGCAGTAGCAGCAGACGGACCCCCTGTTTGAGGCGCTGGGGTGACCCAATTGTCCTTCTTCCTCAGACGCTTGATCTCATGAGAAACCAAGTCTCCAGTTTCTAGCAACACTCTGGGATAGATCTGTGCCCAGGCCCTCTCAATGAGCCTCATGATGAATGGACCATATATCGGGCACTTGCGCTCAGACACGGCAGAGAGAAGTTCAGACCACATGACATGAGAAATATCCAGGCTCTCTCCAGTGTTTGCGTCCTTCTCATGCTGACAGAACAGAAGCATGTCCACGAGATAAGAGTGGACCATATCCAGATTCCCGATGCGAGGAAAGAGAGTCTCACAGAAGATACGATGAAGAATGTCCAGATACGGAGACAGCTCATAGGTTTTCTTCTTAGTCACTGGGTGAACTTTCACAGTGCAGTAGGGCCAAAGGGCTTGCTTGTGGGTGGACGTATCATTGCGGTGAGGGCGGAAACCGACTGGAGTCTCAAGCCCGTGATCCACCACATCAAGTAACTCCATGAAAGCCTTCCACTTGACGGAAAGCAGCTTGCCATTGGTCATCCATGTCAAAGTTCTGTCGACATCTGTCCCAAGATGAACGGTGGCAAAGAATTGAGCCACCAAATCTGCATCGAAATCCTTGTTGAATTGCATGATCCTGAGAATGTTCAGCTGAGTGCACATCTAAAGGGCTTCGCCAAAGTACTCCAGGTCCTTCTCCATAGCATCAGTGTCAATGGAGTGAACATCAACAAAGAGATTCTTCTTGGCCTTGATCACATCAAAGTAGATGGCAAACTAAAATCGGTTCCAGAACGGGCGGTTGACCAAAGTGGGTTCTTGGTCCACCTCATAGGGATTCCGGCGACGCTTTTCTCAAAACTCCTTGTTGGTCATCTCAGTCACAGTCTTCCCTTTTGGCTTGTTGGCGGATCTCTTCGTGTGCCGAGGAGGTGGAGGAACACTTGCGGATGCACTTGCTGGAGGCGGTTGGGTGCTAGAGGAACCACCGGCTGGCTCAGAGGTGCGGTAGCGTTTTGATGTAGCACGCCCGGGGTCGATACGGCGAGCTTGATGCTCAGAATGATCATCACCTGGAGCCAAACACAAGAACATGCAAAACAACCAGAAAGAACGAGCATAAGCCAACAAACACAACAAAAAGGATCAAGGTAAAGTAGGAATATGATGGAATTTGGCAGGCAGCGGTAGTACCGCGACATGCTCGCGGTAGTACCGTACCAAAGAGAGCGGTAGTACCGCTCGAGGTCAAGCGGTAGTACCGCTCCAACGAGAGCGGTAGTACTGCTCGAGGCGGAGAAACTGCGGTTTCCTACATCACGAGGCGGAGAAACAACGGTTTCCTACTACCGTGGTCAGATCCGGCACTACCGGCTTGCCAAATTCAAAAATATTCCTACCAAACTCTAATCGAGATAGTCTAGTTGCCTTCTCCAACCAACTCAAGCCTAGATTTAGCCAAAAATCTAGAGATGCAACCACCATTGCCCCTAAGAAACAAGATCTGAAAACGAGACAAAAGGAGAGAAGGAATGGGGGCAATACCGGCATCCATGGCAAGAGAACGAGGTGGGGATCGACACCACCAAAGGAAATGGAGAGGGACGGCCCGGAGACGGAGATCCGCCGGAGCCCTCCCGCGGCGAGTTGAGGCTGGAGAGAGGAAGAGGAAAGAGGGGGCGAAGCGAATGGGTATGGGGGAGAAGAAACCTCCCCCTGCCCCGATATAACCCCCTGGTCCCGTCCCTCAGCGGTAGTACCGTGCTGGGGGCGGTAGTAACGCTTATGAGTGGTAGTACCACGCACCACCAGTGGTAGTACCAGCACGCCACGGCAACCTAACAACATGGCTTTTGCTCGAACAAAACGACAAGAAAAGAGAGCACACCAGCAAACGACCAAGACACACCTCTTCAAAAGAGGGCGGTGGCCGAGGCCACCTATGTTTGAGTCAAGTGGTATGGTGCCGCGAAGATTTTAACCTTGGGCCCATGACCAAAACTCGTCTTTGAAACACAAGTACCATCAACAATGGCTAAAGTGAAAGACTTGATCAATTTATGCATAATGGGGGGAGGGAGAGTTCATTGAGAGAACAACACTCCCCCTATGTCCATGCCTACACCTAAACTAGACAGCAAATTGAGCGTGGTGGGGTGTGCAAGGGTTCAAGCCACATTGCTCGAATCAATGATATTTAGCTCATGCCTTAACTCGCGAAATCTTGCTTCATCCAAGGGCTTCGTGAAAATATCTGCAAGGTTGTCATGAGTGTTGACATAGTTGAGCTCGATCTCTCCTCGCCTAATGTGATCCCGGATGAAGTGATACCGAATCTCAATATGCTTCGTCTTGAAGTGTTGCACCGGGTTGAGAGAGATCTTGATAGCACTTTCATTGTCACACCAAAGAGGCACTTTGTCACAAGTGACACCATAATCCTTTAAAGTTTGCCTCATCCATAGGAGTTGTGCACAACAACTACCGGCGGCAACATACTCCGCCTCAGTGGACGAGAGAGACACACAACTTTGCTTTTTGGAAGACCAACTTACCAAAGAGCAACCAAGGAATTGGCACCCTCCGGAAGTGGACTTCCTATCCACTTTGTCTCCCGCCCAATCGGAATCCGAGTACCCTACAAGCTTGAAGTTTGATCCTCTTGGGTACCATAAGCCAAAGTTTGGGGTATGAGCCAAATATCAAAAGATTCGTTTGACCGCCACATAGTGACTTTCCTTAGGTGCGGCTTGAAACCGTGCACAAATTCCCACACTCAACATGATGTCCGGTCTAGATGCACAAAGGTAAAGCAAGGAACCAATCATGGAACGATATACCTTTTGATCCACCACTTTACCATTTGGATCTAAGTCAAGTTGGCACTTGGTGGGCATTGGAGTGGAAGCCGGCTTGACGTCACTTAGCTTGAATCTCTTGAGCATGTCTTGAGTGTATTTGGATTGATTGATGAAGGTTCCTTCTCTTCTTTGCTTCACTTCGAACCCTAGAAAGAACTTCAACTCTCCCATGGAGGACATCTCGAACTTTGAGGTCATGAGAGCGGCAAATTCCTCATTGAAAGCTTTGTTTGGAGAACCAAAGATAATGTCATCAACGTATAATTGGCACACAAACAACTCCCCTTTGACCTTCTTAGTAAAAAGAGTGGGGTCGATTAGCCCAACTTCAAAACCACGGTCTTGTAACAACTCGGTAAGGTGGTCATACCACACACGTGGGGCTTGTTTAAGGCCATAGAGTGCCTTATCGAGTTGATACACATGATCGGGAAAGTAGGGATCCTCGAACCCGGGGGGTTGCTTGACGTAAACCAACTCATTAATAGGACAATTAAGAAAAGCACTTTTCACATCCATTTGTTGTAACTTAAAGTTATGATGAGAAGCATATGCAATCAACATGCGAATGCATTCAAGACGAGCAACAGGAGCAAAGGTTTCACCATAGTCGATACCCTCGACTTGGGAGTAGCCTTGTGCTACCAAACAAGCCTTGTTGCGAATGATAATCCCATGGGCATCTTGCTTGGTCTTAAATGTCCACTTGGTTCCTATGACATTGTGATTCCCGGTTGGTCTTGGCACCAATCTCCACACTTTGTTGCGCTCGAAGTTGTTGAGTTCTTCATGCATGGCATTGAGCCAATCCGGATCTTCTAGCGCTTCATAGACCTTGTGGGGTTCCACACAAGAGACAAACGCGTGATGCTCACAATAATTTGCTAATTGTCTATGAGTGCTTACCCCCTTTCTTAAGCTTCCAAGCACATTCGTCATGAGATGATCCTTGGTGGAGAGCTTGGAAGCAACCTTGGCGGCACGACGCTCTAATTCCTCCTCAGGGGTGAGATGAGGAGTGGTCACTTGATCATCTTGAGCGTCGTCTTGGGCTTGTTCTTGTTCTTGAACTTGCTCGGAGGAGAGAACTTGACCTTGGGCATCGCTTGATGTGTCAACACCGTCTTGAGCGTGATCTTGCCCTTGGTCAGGTTCTTGAGGATGAGGGCCTTCATGTTGTTCTTCGGAAGCGTGTGGGCCTTGGGTTGGTGATGGCTCCACTTGAGTGGAGCTTTGTCCTTCTCCTTCGGCCACAAGGGGTTCCTCAATGGGTAGGATAAAGCCAACACCCATTCTTATTATGGCTTGGGGAGGAATTTCATCACCTACATCACAAGTGCCACTTTGCTCCACTTGGGAGCCGTTATTCTCATCAAACTCCACGTTACACGTCTCCTCGATAAGTCCCATGGATTTATTGAGGACACGGTAAGCATTAGAGTTTGTAGCATAGCCAACAAATATGCCCTCATAAGCTCTAGCCTCAAATTTAGACACCTGAACACCTTTCTTGAGAATGAAACACTTACACCCGAATACCCGAAAGTACTTGAGATTGGGCTTGTTACCGGTGAGTATCTCATATGGAGTCTTGTTTAAGCCCTTGCGGAGGTAGAGCCGATTGGATGCATGACACGCGGTGTTGATGGCTTCGGCCCAAAAGTTGTACGGAGACTTGAACTCCGCCATCATGGTCCTTGCCGCATCCATCAACGTCCGGTTCTTCCTCTCTGCAACACCGTTTTATTGAGGGGTGTAGGGTGCGGAATATTGATGCTTGATTCCCTCATCACTAAGAAACTCATCCAAGGTGTAGTTCTTGAACTCGGTGCCGTTGTCACTTCTTATTGTCAAGATCTTTGCATTGTGTTGACGTTGTGCTTCATTTGCAAAGTCAATGACGGTTTGTTGGGTCTCGCTCTTCCTCTTGAAGAAATACACCCACGTGTACCTTGAGTAGTCATCCACAATCACCAAGCAATACTTCCTACCTCCAAGACTATCGAAGGATGGAGGCCCAAAGAGATCCATGTGAAGGAGCTCCAAAGGCCTCTTCAAATAAATGATAATCATGGGAGGGTGAGCCTTCTCATGTAGCTTTCCTTCGATACAGGCACTGCAAGCACGATCTTTAGCAAAACTAACATTCGTTAGTCCACGGACATGGTCCCCCTTGAGGAGACTTTGCAAAGACCTCATATTGACATGGGCTAAACGGCGATGCCAGAGCCATCCCACATCAACTTTAGCCATTAGGCATGTCGCGGTCTTAGTGGGTCGCTCCGAAAAGTTAATCACATATAGACCGTTCTCGACATGCCCAACAAAGGCTACTTTAAGAGTCTTGCTCCACAAGAGGGCCATAGTATCGATATCAAAGAAAGTGGCAAAGCCCATGATTGCAAGTTGACGAACGGAAAGTAAATTGTATGCAAGGGACTCAACAAGCATGACCTTCTCGATCGTGAGATCATGAGAGATGACCACCTTGCCAAGTCCCAATACCTTAGAAGATGAGGCGTCACCCCACTCGACATTGGTGGGCATAGATGGAACCTTGTGCACGTCCACCACCAAGTCCTTGCTTCCGGTCATGTGATTTGTAGCTCCGCTATCGAGCAACCATGACCCCCCACCGGAAGCAAACACCTACAAGAGATTAATTCTTGGTTTTAGGTACCCATTTTGTAATGGGTCCTTTGATGTTAGTAACAAGGGTCTTTGGAACCCAAATAGACCATTCAATGTATTCATGAGGAGAACCAACAAATTTGGCATAAACATGCCCATCACTAGCACGACATAACACATAAGACGGATTAAAATCGCCGGCTTTGTTGGGAGGGGTGGCATTGCCCTTCTTGACATTGCTGCCCTTTGCAATGTTCTTCTTCTTCTCCTTGGACACACTCTCTCCCTCCTTCACAAAGGTTTCCATGAGAGGAGGAGGTCGTTTGGTCTTGTCATTCTTCTTCTTGTTCTTGGAGTCGGGCATGTACCCAACCCCTTCCTTGGCCACGACTTCCTTTTGACTACTCAAAAGGTCGTTGAGGTTCTTTTCACTTTGTATGCATGACACAAGGCCTTTCTCAAGCTGCTCCTTCAACTTAGCATTTTCCTCAACAAGATGTATATGCTCACAACACGGGTTAGTAGCATTTGCATTGTCAATTAAAACCATATGAGGAAATGTGGCTTTCTCCTTAGTTAGCTTCACTTGGAGTTGATCATGAGACTCCTTGAGACTAGCATGAATACCCTTCAAGGCCTTGTGGGCCTTGTCAAGTATATCAAACTCCTCTTTGAGTCTAGCAAGATCAACCCCAAGTTTGGCCTTCTCAGAATTTAGCACACGAGAAACAACAAGAACATGATCATAATCGTTCTTTAACTTAGCATGATCAACGTTGTGTGACTCCTCAAGGGCCAAACGAAGACCACACTCTTCCTCAAGAGCATTGGAAAGATCCAAAATCTCATCGGCATAGTCACGACTATGCCCTTCCATCTTAGTGATGGTATCTTCGTGAGCCTCGATCATGTCACTGGCTTCACCAAGTTGTTCCAAGAGAGCAACAAAGTGCTTCTTGGATTTACCCTTAAGTTTGCCCATAAAGGCCTCAAACTCATTTGCCTCCACATTAGCTCCCTCATGTTCATCAATGCTATCCGTCGAAGAAGGATGATTAATGATGGTAGTTTTGATGTTGGGGGTTACCTTTTTGGTGGCTTTAGCCATGAGGCACTTGGCGGTGATGCTCTCATTGGGTGAGTTGAAGAGAGACACCCGTGGAGTAGTCGCAATGGCAACGGAGGCCATGGCAACCAACTCATCACTTTCATCATCGTCATCATCCTCATTGTACTCTTCTTGTACCACCAATGCCCTGGGAGGCGTCTTCTTGGTGAAGTTGCTCTTGTTGGGGAACGACTTGGCCTTGTCCTTTTGGATGAGCTTGCCACCATTGTCTTCCCTCTTCTCATACGGGCATTCCGCAACAAAATGAATCACGTTGCCGCAATTGTAGCAAGTCCTTACACATTGCTTGCCCCTCGTGCCACTTGAGTTCTTTTTGCTAAAGTTTGGCCTCGAGTTTTTCTTGCTCCAAAATTGCCTTGAAGCAAGTGCCATGTGTTCATGATATGCATACTTCGTATCTTCGGGGTTGCTCTCTTCTTCTTCCTCTTCTTCTTCTTCAACGGTGAGCTTGGACTTCAATGCAAGGTTAGGCCTCTTTGCCCTTTGAGAACAAAGCACCGCATTGTCGGCGGTCTTGTCCAAAATGTTCATGGCCACAAACTCATCCAACACTTCGTTTGAGGTCAAAGTGTGGAAGTCCGGTCTTTGACGAATGACGGAATACATGGCCTTGTGATAGGGAATCATTGCCTTGAGGAATTTGCGCTTGATCCAATTGTCATCCATGTCCTTGCTCCCGTGATCTCGTAGTGAGACCGCGAGTTTGGTTACTCTCCGATAAAGCTCACGAGGTTCTTCATCTTCTTTCATTGCAAACTCATCGGCCTCATCTTGTACCACTTCATAGTTGGAGCGTTGAATGCTTGCGCTTCCCCGGTAGAGAGAGACAACACAATGCCAAGCATCTTTGGCCAAGGCGAAGGGACGAAGATGAGGTAGGTCTTCGGGTGGAATTGCATCTTGGATGATGAAGAGAGCATTCTCATTGAATTGATTGTCCTCGGCTTCTCGAGGAGTGAAGTTGCTTGAATCATGCGGATAGAAACCTTCTTCAATGATTCTCCAAAGGTTAGTGTTCACATGATTTAAATGACGTTTAAAGCGGTAAACCCAAGAATCAAAGTCCTCATTTTTCACAATCTTAGGGGGAGGACCGGCATGATTCAAATGAGTAGAAGGAACCGGTCCACCATAAACAAGTGGTGGTTCCACATGAGCAAAGATGCCGGTGCCATTTTTACCACTAGAAGACGGAGCCTTTTCACTACTAGCTTCCCCCTTGTCGGGGATAACATCCGTCACCTTGTCGGTGGGATCACCCACTTTCAACGATGCGGTGGAAAGTTTAAGCCCCTCAAGAAATTTAGTAAACATGCTTTCAACCTCGGTCTTCATGGAGGTCTTCAATGTCTCTAAGGCCACATTGAACTCCTCACGAGAGACCGAGGTTCCCCCATCGCCCGTAGACGAGATCGGATTCACACCGGAGTGTTCCTCCACACCGTCTACGGTATCAACCATACTCTTTGGACAACAAAGTCCTTAATAAAGAGACGAGGCTCTGATACCAATTGAAAGGATCGATATGGTTGACTAGAGGGGGGGGGGTGAATAGGCAACTACCAATTTTTAACTTAACTTTATCAAATTAAACTTTGCATCAAAGTAGGTTGTTTAGATGTGCAACTAGGTGAGCAACCTATATGATACAGTACCAACAAGCAAACAAGCAAGCAAGAGAAGTAACACTAAAGAGCTTGCACCAGAAAATGTAAGAGATAACCAAGAGTGGATCCGGTGAAGACGAGGATGTGTTACCGAAGTTCCTTCCCTTTGAAGGGAAGTACATCTCCGTTAGAGCGGTGTGGAGGCACAATGCTCCCCAAGAAGCCACCAGGGCCACCGTATTCTCCTCACGCCCTCACACGATGCGAGATGCCGTGATTCCACTATTGGTGCCCTTGAAGGCGGCGACCGAACCTTTACAAACAAGGTTGGGGCAATCTCCACAACTTAATCGGAGGCTCCCAACAAAACCACGAAGCTTCACCACAATGGACTATGGCTCCGTGGTGACCTCAACTGTCTAGGGTGCTCAAACACCCAAGAGTAACAAGATCCGCTAGGGATGAGTGGGGGAATCGAAAATCCCTTGGTGGAAGTGTAGATCGGGGCCTTCTCAACCACTCCCGAGCAAATCAACAAGTTTGATTGGCTAGAGAGATAGATCGGGCGAAAATGGAGCTTGGAGCATTTAATGGAGCTTGAGCAATAAATGGAGCTTGAGGGGGAAGAGATGGGTCAAAGAGAAGAAGGGGCCCCCCTTTTATAGTGGGGGCAACAATACAACCGTTGCCCCCCACCAACCAGCCCCACACAGGGCGGTACTACCACAAGAGGGGGCGGTACTACCGCTAGGTCAGCGGTACTGCGGCACCAGCCAGCGGCACTGCCGCACAGAGAAGACAAGGAGGGAATAGGACCCAACGCGGTACTACCGCGGCGGTAGGGGCGGTACTACCGCTCCAGAAGCGGTACTACCGCCTCTACAACCGCAACTAGTGCCGCAAAACCCGACACGAGAAAAAGAGCCCTCGAGTCGAGGCGTTAGGAGCCAGACAGCCCAGCAGTACTATGGCAGAGGGGTCACGGGCGGTACTACCACTATGGAGCGGAACTACCGCTTGTGACCCCTCGGCCGTACTACCGCTGGTAGTGCGGTACTACCGCTGGGACACAGAAGAGAGAGAGAGAGAGAGGATCTCTCCAAAGAGGCTAAGGACGAGGTGGTGGTGCTAGGCACCCCAGCAGTACTACTGCTGTGGAGTCACAGGCGGTACTACCGCTGTGGAGCGGTATTGCCGCTTGTGGCTCCTCAGCGGTACTACGGCTGGGTTGCGCGGTACTACCTCTGGGACCCAGACAGGACAAAGAGAAGTGGAGAGATCTCTTCAATGGAATGGAAAAGCTCGGAGGGTGAGAAGATGATGTGTACGTGTTGATTCCACCCATGCAATACCCCAGGGGACCCCCTCTTGATAGAACGGTGCCCTCTACGCAACTAGTCCACCGAGAGAGAAACGAAAGAGCTACACCGTCTTGAAAGACACTCCGAAGGGAAGGAAACGTCTCGTGCCAGGGGTGAATCTGTGAACTATTCAAAGCACATGATTAGTCCACAAACATGTTGTCATCAATCACCAAAACTACCTTGAGAGAGATATGCTGTAACACTCTCTTTCTTTATTATTTCCTATTAATTGCAACGATGACCAAAACTATGTTTGTCAACTCTCAACAACTTTTATTCATCATACTTTTTATATGTGAAGTCATTACTCTCCATAAGATCCATATGATCTCTTTAATTCTTTTTATTATTTCTCTTCTTTTTTATTTTTTTATTTTTATTCCCCCAAGATCATAGCAAGATGGCAAAGCCCTTGACTCAACACTAATCTTTATTATATAGCTCATGGACTCTATTACATAGAAGGATCATAAAGCAAAACTCAAAACTAGATCATACTAAAACTTTATTCTACTAGATCAAGATATTACCAAAGGGATCGAACTAAGAAAAAGGGTAAAGATAGGAGTGTGATGGTCATATGATACCGGGACACCTCCCCCAAGCTTGGCAGTTGCCAAGGGGAGTGTCCATTGTGATGGCCTGGCTTATTAGGGATGATAGACTACTCATATCAATAAGGAATTCCTTCTTTTCCGGGAGCCCATTCTGACAGAACTCCAAAGTTAAGCGTGCTCAGCTTGGAGTAGTGTCAGGATTGGTGACCGACCGGGAAGTTGCTTCCGGGTGCGCACGAGTGAGGACAAAGTGCGCAGAAAAGACTACTATTAATCTGTGGGGCCAGTCTAGATCCCGCCAGGAGTAACGACCACCGGTGGGTGTGTCCGGGGCGTTACAAGTTGGTATCAGAGCCGATCCTCGCGGTTACACGGATGGTTGCGGACAGGTGCGCGGTCATGTTGTTCATGACGTTTGTGACCCGTCGTGGCACCCGACATGGCACATGTACCGGACTGGATGCACAGACGTATGTGCCAAGAGGGAACGTTCATGTGGCCCGACGAGGACGTCGGTTCCTCTGAGTGGGGGTGTATGTGATGGCCTGGCTTATTAGGGATGATAGACTACTCATATCAATAAGAAACTCCTTCTTTTACGGGAGCCCATTCTGACAGAACTCCAAAGTTAAGCGTGCTCAGCTTGGAGTAGTGTCAGGATGGGTGACCGACCGGGAAGTTGCTCCCGGGTGCGCACGAGTGAGGATAAAGTGCGCAGAAAAGACTAGTATTGATCTGTGGGGCCAGTCTAGATCCCGCCAGGAGTAACGACCACCGGCCGGTGTGTCCGGGGCGTTACATCCGTACCAGACACTCAGTTCATCTTTGTTGGTGGAGAAGATGACGGCAATGATGGATAGTCGCACATCGAGCGTAGCAGATCCTCCAATTTGCAGATGATGCCCTTGAGTGCGATGATATGTTCCTTGCTACCTCTTGAGCACTGCATTGGTTTTCCCTTGAAGAGGAAAGGGTGGTGTAGTAGAGCAGCGCAAGTATTTCCCTCAGTTTTTGAGAACCAAGGTATCAATCCAGTAGGAGACCATGCGCGAGTCACCTCGTACCTACACAAACAAATAAGAACCTCGCAACCAACGTTATAAAGGTGTTGTCAATCCCTTCACGGCCACTTGCAAGAGTGATATCTGATAGAGATGATAATAAGATAAATATTTTTGGTATTTTTATGATATAGATTGAAAGTAAAAGATAGCAAAATAAAGTAGATTGGAAACTTGTATGATGGAAAATAGACCCCGGGGCCATAGGTTTCACTAGTGGCTTCTCTCAAGATATCATAGGTATTACGGTGGGTAAACAAATTACTATCGAGCAATTGATAGAAAAGCGAATAATTATGAGAATATCTAGGTATGATCATGTATATAGGCATCACATCCGAGACAAGTAGACCGAAATGATTCTGCATCTACTACTATTACTCCACACATCGACCGCTATCCAGCATGCATCTAGAGTATTAAGTTCATAAGAACACAGTAACGCCTTAAGCAAGATGACATGATGTAGAGGGATAAACTCATGCAATATGATATAAACCCCATCTTTTTATCCTCGATGGCAACAATACAATACGTGTCGGTTCCCTTTCTGTCACTGGGATCGAACACCGCAAGATTGAACCCAAAGCTAAGCACTTCTCCCATTGCAAGAAAGATCAATCTAGTAGGCCAAACCAAACTGATAATTCGAAGAGACTTGCAAAGATAACCCAATCATACATAAAAGAATTCAGAGAAGATTCAAACATTGTTCATAGATAAACTTGATCATAAACCCACAATTCATCGGATCTCGACAAACACACCGCAAAAGAAGATTACATCTCCGAGAGAATCGAGGAGAACTTTGTATTGAGATCCAAAGAGAGAGAAGAAGCCATCTAGCTACTAGCTATGGACCCGAATGTCTGAAGTAAACTACTCACACATCAACGGAGGGGCCATGGAGTTGATGTAGAGGCCCTCCGTGATCAATGCCCCCTCTGGCGGAGGTCCAGAAAAGGCCCCAAGATGGGATCTCTTGGGTACAGAAAGTTGCTGCGGTGGAATTAGGTTTTCGTGGTGCTCCTGGATGTTTGCGGGGTATATGGATATATATTGGAGGAAGAAGTAGGTCGGTGGAGCAACGAGGGGCCCACGAGGGTGGAGGGCGCGCCTAGGGGGGTGGGCGCGCCCCCTGCCTCGTGGCTTCCTTGATTGATTCTTGACATCCACACCAAGTCTCCTGGATCACGTTTGTTCCAAAAATAATGCTCCTGAAGGTTTCATTCCGTTTGGACTCTGTTTGATATTCTTTTTCGGCGAAACTCTAAAATAGGCAAAAAACAACAATTTGGGCTGGGCCTCCAGTTAATAGGTTAGTCCCAAAAATAATATAAAAGTGTAAAAATAGGCCCATTAATATCCAAAATAGATAATATAATAGCATGAGCAATCAAAAATTATAGATACGTTGGAGACGTATCAGCATCCCCAAGCTTAATTCATGCTCGTCCTCGAGTAGGTAAATGATAAAAACAGAATTTTTGATGTGGAATGCTTCCTAAAATATTTCTCAATGTAATTTTTCTTTAATGTGGCATGAATGTTCATATCCGAAAGATTCAAGATAATAGTTTAATATTGACATAGAAATAATAATACTTCAAGTATACTAACTAAGCAATCATGTCTTCTCAAAATAACATGGCCAAAGAAAGTTATCCCTACAAAATCATATAGTTTGGCTATGCTCTATCTTCATCACACAAAGTATTAAATCATGCACAACCCTGATGACAAGCCAAGCAATTGTTTCATACTTTTGATGTTCTCAAACTTTTTCAATCTTCACGCAATATATGAGCGTGAGCCATGGATATAGCACTATGGTGGAATAGAATGGTGGTTGTGGAGAAGACAAAAAGGGAGAGGACAGTCTCACATCAACTAGGCGTATCAACGGATGTGAGTGAGTAGGGATTGCCATGCAACAGATGCACTAGAGCTATAAGTGTATGAAAGCTCAACAAAAGAAACTAAGTGGGTGTGCATCCAACTTGCTTGCTCACGAAGACCTAGGGCAATTTGAGGAAGCCCATCATTGGAATATACAAGCCAAGTTCTATAATGTAAAATTCCCACTAGTTTATGGAAGTGACAACATAAGAGGCTCTCTATCATGAAGATCATGGTGCTACTTTGAAGCACAAGTGTGGAAAAAGGATAGTAACATTGTCCCTTCTCTCTTTTTCTCTCATTTCATTTTTTTATTTGGGCCTTCTTTCTTTTTTTCTCTTTTCTATTTTTTTCGTCCGGAGTCTCATCCCGACTTGTGGGGGAATCATAGTCTCTATCATCCTTTCCTCACTCGGACAATGCTCTAATAATGATGATCATCACACTTCTTTTTACTGACAACTCAAGAATTACAACTCAATACTTAGAACAAAATATGCAATGAATCAAGACTAACATGTATGAAATTTTTTTATGAACGGCGGCTTTGCCACAAATACGATGTCAACTACATGATCATGCAAAGCAATATGACAATGATGAAGCATTTCATAATAACCGAACGGTGGAAAGTCAATATATCTCAGAATGGCTATGGAAATGCCATAATAGGTAGGTATGGTGGCTGTTTTGAGGAAGGTATATGGTGGGTTTATGGTACCGGTGAAAGTTGTGCGGTACTAGAGAGGCTAGCACTTGTGGAAGGGTGAGGGTGCGTATAATACATGGACTCAACATTAGTCTTAAAGAACTCACATACTTATTGCAAAAATCTATTAGTTACCGAAACAAAGTACTACGCGCATGCTCCTAGGAGGATAGATTGGTAGGAAAAGACCATCGCCCGTCCCCGACCGCCACTCATAAGGAAGGCAATCAATAAATAAATCATGCTCCGACATCATCACATAACGGTTCACCATACGTGCATGCTACGGGAATCACAAACTTCAACACAAGTATTTCTCAAATTCACAACTACTCAACTAGCATGACTCTGATATCACCATCTCCATATCTCAAAACAATCATCAAGTATCAAACTCAATGCACTTATATGAAAGTTTTTATTATGCCTAAAGGCAAATTGCCATGTTGTTCTAAAGGACTCTCAAAATGATATAAGTGAAGCATGAGAGATCAATTATTTCTATAAAATAGAACCACCACCGTGCTCTACAAGATATAAGTGAAGCACTAGAGCAAAAACTATATATCTCAAAAGATATAAGTGAAGCACATAGAGTATTCTAATAAATTCTAATTCATGTGTCTCTCTCTCAAAATGTGTGTACAACAAGGATGATTGTGGTAAACTAAAAAGCAAAGACTCAAATCATACAAGACGCTCCAAGCAAAACACATATCATGTGGTGAATAAAAATATAGCTCCAAGTAAAGTTACCGATGAATGAAGACAAAAGAGGGGATCCCTTCCGGGGCATCCCCAATCTTAGGCTTTTTGGTGTCCTTGTATTTTACCTTGGGGTTCCATGGGCATCCCCAAGCTTAGGCTCTTGCCACTCCTTGTTCCATAATCCATTGAATCTTTACCCAAAACTTGAAAACTTCACAACACAAAACTTAACAAGAGAATCTCGTGAGCTCCGTTAGCGAAAGAAAACAAAACACCACTTCAAGGTACTGTAATGAACTCATTCTTTATTTATATTGGTGTTAAACCTACTGTATTCCAACTTCTCTATGATTTATAAACTCTTTTACTAGCCATAGATTCATCAAAATAAGCAAACAACACATGAAAACCAGAATCTGTCAAAAACAGAACAGTCTGTAGTAATCTGTAGCTAGCGCAAGATCTGGAACCCCAAAAATTATAAAATAAATTTCTGGACGTGAGGAATGTATCTAGTAATCATCTTAAAAAATAATTAACTAAATAGCACTGTCCAATAAAAGATGGCAGCAATTCTCGTGAGCGCTAAAGTTTCTGTTTTTTACAGCAAGATCAAAAAGACTTTCCCCAAGTCTTCCCAACGGTTCTACTTGGCACAAACACTAATTAAACACAAAAAACACAACCAAAATATAGGATAGATAATTTTATTTATTAATAAACAGGAGCAAAAAGCAAGGAATAAAAATAAAATTGGGTTGTCTCCCAACAAGCGCTATCGTTTAACGCCCTTAGCTAGGCATAAAAGCGAGGATAGGTCTAGGTATTGCCATCTTTGGTAGGCAATCCATAAGTGGCTCTCATAATAGATTCATATGGTAATTTAACTTTATTTCTAGGGAAGTGTTCCATGCCTTTCCTTAATGGAAATTGGAATTTAATATTCCCTTCCTTCATATCAATAATTGCACCAATCGTTCTAAGGAAAGGTCTACCAAGAATAATAGGACATGAAGGATTGCAATCTATATCAAGAACAATGAAATCTACGGTCACATAATTCCTATTTGCAACAATAAGAACATCATTAATCTGTCCCATAGGTTTCTTAATAGTGGAATCCGCAAGGTGCAAGTTTAGAGAACAATCATCAAATTCACGGAAACCTAGCAAATCACACAAAGTTTTTGGAATCGTGGAAACACTAGCACCCAAATCACACCAAGCATAACATTCATGATCTTTAATTTTAATTTTAATTGTAGGTTCTCACTCATCATAAAGTTTTCTAGGGATAGAAGCTTCCAACTCAAGTTTTTCTTCATAAGATTGCATCAAAGCATCAAAGATATGTTTAGTAAAAGCTTTATTTTGACTATAAGCATGAGGAGAATTTAGCACGGACTGCAACAAGGAAATACAATCTATCAAAGAGAAATTATCATAATTAAATTCCTTGAAATCCAAGATAGTGGGTTCGTTGCTATTTAAAGTTTTGACCTCATCAATCCCACTTTTAACAATTTTTGCATCAAGATCTAAAAACTCTGAATTTTTGGGATGCCTTCTAACTAAAGTTGACTCATCTCTAGTCCCATCATTATCAAGATTCATATTGCAAAACAAAGACTTAATAGGGGACACATCAATAACTTTTAGATCTTCATCCTTATTATCATGAAAACTAGAAGAACACGCTTTTACAAAGCAATCTTTCTTAGCACGCATCCTAGCGGTTCTTTCTTTGCACTCATCAATGGAAATTCTCATGGCCTTGAGAGACTCATTGATATCATGCTTAGGTGGAATAGTTCTAATTTTCAAAGAATCAACATCAAGAGAAATTCTATCCACGTTCCTAGCCAACTCATCAATCTTAAGCAATTTTTCTTCAATCAAAGCATTGAAATTCTTTTGCGAAGTAATAAATTCTTTAATACAAGATTCAAAATAGGAGGGCATCTTATTATAATTTTCATAAGAATTGTTGTAGGAATTACCATAATTATTAGAGGAATTACTAGGAAACGGCCTAGAATTAAAATTACCTCTATACGCGTTGTTACCAAAATTGTTCCTACCAACAAAATTCACATCCATAGATTCATTATTATTCTCAATCAAAGTAGACAAAGGCATATCATTAGGATCAGTAGGAGCACTCTTATTAGCAAACAATTTCATAAGTTCATCCATCTTTCCACTCAAAACATTAATCTCTTCAATTGCATGCACCTTTTTACTAGTAGATCTTTTAGTGTGCCATTAAGAATAATTAACCATAATATTATCTAGGAGTTTGGTAGCTTCTCCTAAAGTGATTTCCATAAAAGTGGCTCCCATGGCCGAATCTAAAAGATTTCTAGAAGCAAAATTCAATCCGGCATAAATTTTTTATAATCATCCATAAATTCAAACCATGTGGTGGGCAATTACGTATCATTGATTTCATCCTCTCCCAAGCTTGTGCAACATGTTCATGATCAAGTTGCTTAAAATTCATAATATCGTTTCGAAGAGAGATGATATTAGCGGGAGGAAAATACCTAGAGATAAAAGCATCTTTGCACTTATTCCATGAATCAATACTATTTTTTAGGCAAAGACGAAAACCAAGCTTTAGCACGATCTCTAAGCGAAAAGGGAAATAGCTTAAGTTTAACAATATCGGTGTCCACATCTTTCTTCTTTTGCATATCACACAAATCAACAAAGTTGTTTAGATGGGTAGCGGCATCTTCACTAGGAAGGCCAGAAAACGGATCTTTCATGACAAGATTCAGCAAAGCAGTATTAATTTCACAAGATTTAGCATCGATAAGAGGATCAATCGGAGTGCTAATAAAATCATTATTGTTGTTATTGGCAAAGTCACACAAGTATTATCTTGAGCCATCGTGACAAGCAAGCAATCCAACACACAAGCAAACACGAAACATGCAAAAGAGGCAAATTGAAAAAGAGAAGGGGAACAGAAAGAGAGGGCGAAAGGAAAAGACGGCGAATAAAACGGCAAAGGTGAAGTGGGGGAGAGGAAAACAAGAGGGAAATGGAAAATAATGTAATGCGAAGGATAAGAGTTCTGATGGGTACCTGGTATGTCTTGACTTGGCGTAGATCTCCCCGGTAACTGCGCCAGAAATCGCACGTTGGCGGGAGATCGAATCTTGACTTGACTTTGCATAAGCCTCCCCGGCAACGGTGCCAGAAATCCTTCTTGCTACCTCTTGAGCACTGCATTGGTTTTCCCTTGAAGAGGAAAGGGTGGTGCAGTAGAGCAGCGTAAGTATTTCCCTCAGTTTTTGAGAACCAAGGTATCAATCTAGTAGGATACCACACGCGAGTCACCTCATAACTACACAAACAAATAAGAACCTCGCAACCAACACGATAAAGGGGTTGTCAATCCCTTCACGGCCACTTGCAAGAGTGAGATCTAATAGAGATGATAATAATATAAATATTTTTGGTATTTTTATGATATAGATTGAAAGTAAAATATAGCAAAATAAAGTAGATTGGAAAATTGTATGATGGAAAATAGACCCGGGGGCCATAGGTTTCACTAGTGGCTTCTCTCAAGATAGCATAAGTATTACCATGGGTAAACAAATTACTGTCGAGCAATTGATAGAAAAGCGAATAATTATGAGAATATCTAGGTATGATCATGTATATAGGCATTGCGTCCGAGACAAGTAGTCCCAAACGATTCTGCATCTACTACTATTACTCCACACATCGACCGCTATCCATCATGCATATAGAGTATTAAGTTCACAAGAACAGAGTAATGCCTTAAGCAAGATGACATGATGTAGAGGGATAAACTCATGCAATATGATATAAACCCCATCTTTTTATCCTCGATGGAAACAATACAATACGTGTCGGTTCCCTTTCTGTCACTGGGATCGAGCACCGCAATATTGAACCCAAAGCTAAGCACTTCTCCCATTGCAAGAAAGATCAATCTAGTAGGCCAAACCAAACTGATAATTTGAAGAGACTTGCAAAGATAAACCAATCGTATAAAAAAGAATTTAGAGAAGATTCAAATATTGTTCATAGATAAACTTGGTCATAAACCCACAATTCATCAGATCTCGACAAACACACCACAAAAGAAGATTACATCAAATAGATCTCCGAGAGAATCAAGGAGAACTTTGTATTGAGATCCAAAGAGAGAGAACAAGCCATCTAGCTACTAGCTACTAGATATGGACCCGAAGGTCTGAAGTAAACTACTCACACATCATCGGAGGGGCCATGGAGTTGATGTAGCGGCCCTCCGTGATCAATGCCCACTCCGGCGGAGCTCCGGAAAAGGCCCCAAGATGGGATCTCTTGGGTATAGAAAGTTGCGGCGGTGGAATTAGGTTTTCGTAGTGCTCCTAGATGTTTGCGGGGTATATGGATATATATATATATATATATATATATATATATATAGGAGGAAGAAGTAGGTCGGTGGAGCAACGAGGGCCCCACGAGGTTGGAGGGCGCGCCCAGGGGGGTGGGCACGCCCCCTTGCCTCGTGGCCTCCTCGATTGATTCTTGACGTCCACTCCAAGTCTCCTGGATCATGTTTGTTCCAAAAATAACACTCCCAAAGGTTTCATTCCATTTGCACTCCGTTTGATATTCCTTTTCAGCGAAACTCTAAAATAGGCAAAAAAACAGCAATTTGGGCTGGGCCTCGGGTTAATAGATTAGTCCCAAAAATAATATAAAAGTGTAAAAATAAGCCAATTAACATCCAAAATAGAGAATATAATAGCATGGAGCAATCAAAAATTATAGATACGTTGGAGACGTATCATTCCTTCAACAAAATATTTTCACTTGTGAGATACTTGTTCTGAATGCGAGCTAACTCAATCATCTTGAAAGCTTCAATCTTCGTTGGGGTAAGGATATTTTGATGAGGTTGAAGGATGTCTTCGTCTTCTACTGCCGGAACTTGATCTCCCATGGCCTTCTTGATCCCATCATCCTTGTTGATCTCCCGGGGTTCTTCTCTCTTCAGCTCTATCTTCATTAGCCAAGCATCGTTGCCCTTATTGTTGGAGGAAGGAGACGACATGATGTCTCCTGGCCTTGACAACCCTGGCAGAAAATAGCCCGAAACAAAAACATGAGATATTTGCGTGATACGGTGGTCAAAACCTCCGGGAGATTATATAATGAATTTTTACCGACCAAAAGAAGTATCGTGCAAGAAAACGGAGTCCGGAGAGCACACGAGGTGCCCACGAGGCAAGGGGCGCACCCAGGGGGTACGGCGCGCCCTCCACCCTCGTGGACGTCTCGTGTCCTTCCCGGACTACTTCTTATTTTCCTATTTTCTTAAATATTCAAAAACGGAGAAAAATTGCTATTAGAACTATTTTGGAGTCGGTTTACTTACCGTACCTCATACCTATTCCTTTTCGGAGTCTGAAACGTTCTGTCAAGTGTCTATTATGTATTCCTCCGGGGTTACTGTCGGTGTCAAAACTGGCGGATCTCGGGTAGGGGGTCCCGAAATGTGCTTCTAGGATCGATGGTAACAGGAGACGGGGGACACGATGTTTACCCAGGTTCGGGCCCTCTCTATGGAGGTAATACCCTACTTCCTGCTTGATTGATCTTGATGAATATGAGTATTACAAGAGTTGATCTACCATGAGATCATAATGGCTAAACCCTAGAAGTCTAGCCTATATGGGTATGTTAATGAGTATATGTTGTGTCCTTTCCGGACTATCCCCTTCGGTTTATATAGACACCGAGGGGATCTAGGGTTTACATGGAGTCGGTTACATAAGAAGGAATCTTCGGTCACCAAGCTTTCCTTCCACGCCAAGTAGAGTCCAATCCGGACACGGTGCAGTCTTCGGCCTTCATGTCTTCACAGCCCATCAGTCCGGCCCATGGATAACAGGCCGGACGCCCGAGGACCCCTTAGTCCTGGACTCCCTCAGTAGCCCCTGAACTAGGCTTTCAATGACGAGGAGTCCGGCGTGCAGATTGTCTTCGGAATTGCAAGGCGGGTTCCCCTTTCTCCGAACTCCAAGATAGTCTTCGGATGCAATGATAGTATCCTGACCTGTTACGCACACCATACACAACCGCAGAGAGAATATAATATTTGCACGAATCTAATCTGTTGACATCTTTTTTCCAACACGACATCACGTCTGTCCGGTTATAATTTCGAACCGTTTTTCTTCTGCCATTCCATGCTTTGAGACGCGGTTGCTATCGGCACGTCTTGTCGAAACAGAGATCGTGCCCCCTTATTGCGGGATTCTCATCAATGCGGGCATGGGTAACTCAACCGTGCCGTTTATACAGCCCTAGGGAACATGTGAATCCTAAGGCGAGTGAGGTGGTGTTTAATATTTGCTGCCTTTATAAGGGGATGAGGATTCCCTCTTCCTCTCCTAACGCTCTTTCTCCGTCTCCGCCTTTCCGTTCTCAAGCTCCAGCGCCCAAGTTCTCATCTCCTTTCCACTCAAGCAACCATGTCCGGATCTGGTGGTCAGGGCAAGTGGATGGTCTCCTTTGTCAAGGAGGAGGACATTACTAAGCTCCCACTACAAAAAAACACACTTCCGTGATGATACGTGTTTGTCACAGTAGGTCACTTTTTTTGTCATGCATGTACATCCATGACAAATTTATGACAGAATCAAGATAGTCATACATGTGCTATCATAGAAGTGTTCCATGACATTACCAAAATTATCATCACGGAAGTGTCCACTTCCATGACGATAAATCGTGCGTCACAGAAGTGCTTTCGTCAAGGCTGACTGACACGTGGCATCCACCGTAACGGAACGCCATTAAGCTATCGGGTCGGGTTTTGGATCCGATAACCCGTTAACAGCACCGACCAATGGGGATTTTCCACGTGTAAAATCATCATTGGCTAGAGGAAACACGTGTCGACTCATCGTTGGGACAGATGTCATCCACTCATTGGACAGGAGGCGCCTATGATAGGTCGACACGTGGCACGGCCCAACAGTGGCCCATTCCGGTGAAAAAGGCCGACCCAGTAAAAATTAGCAGGCCGGCCCATATAAGGCCTACTCCTGTCAGGTCCATTTAAGCCCACGGCCCATACAAGATGTGCCAATTCGGCCCGTTAAAGATTTGACACCATTGCAGCCCATCGTCAGTTCGAGCCCATTAACAGCCCGCTATATATTTGGGCTCAATATCGGCCTGATGAGATTTCGGCCTGTTAACGACCCATTTAATGGATGGGCCAATTTTCAGGATGTACATCTTTCGGCCTTTTAGCGACCCATTTAAATGTTGGGCTAATTTCCGGCCCGGTGTGTCTTTCAGCCTGTTGACGGCCCATAAATCTGATGGGCCATTTGTAGTCGGACCTGAGTTTCGGCCTTTTAGCGGCCCATTTAAGTGTTGAGCCAATTTCTGGCCCGATGTCACTTTCAGCCTGTTAACAGCCCATAAATCAGTTGGGCCCATTGTAGTTGGACCTGAGTTTTGACCTTTTAGCGACCCATTTAAGTGTTGGGCCAATTCCCGGTCCTGTGTGCCTTTTGGCCTGTTAACGGACCATAAATGAGTTGGGCCATTTGTAGTCTGACCTTAGTTTTGGCCTCTTAACGGCCCATGCCCTTCATGGTCCAATACCAGCCCGGTTTCTCTTTCGGCCTGCTAAAGGCCCACAACACAGTTGGGCCGTTTACAACACGACCTTACTTTCGGCCTCTTAGCGGCCTAAGAGGCCCATGCTCTTCATGGTCCAATACAAGCCCGCTGTCTCTTTCAGCCTGCTAAAGGCCTACAGTATAGTTGGGCCATATGTAGCCCAAACTTAGTAATGGCCTGTTAACGGCCCGTGAAATAAATTGGGGCCACCTGTTGCCCGCTTCGATGTCGGCCTGCTAACGACCCGGGAGGTAAGAGGGCCGACCATTAACTTTCGGCCTAGTAACGGCCCATTAACTTAATGGGCCCACTAAAGTTTGTTCATGTCTTTAGGCCAAATTAGATAATTTGAGCCCATTACGACGAGCAAAGGTACGACATACAGGGAATAACGTTGCACATCCAGAATATATTACAGGAAATTACATCCACTGGGCAATCAAAGATTGATGGCAGTGCAAATAAATGAGCAGAACCTAGCCATCTACAACGTCACAATCTGCAACCTCAGCACAGATGACGTCCATAAGCATGTGGGCAAGTTCCTGCTGCTTTGCCACACTGTCTTTGAAAAGATTGATCAGTTGTTGTGTCGCACAACTCTGCACCTCTGATTCATCCACCATTTCCATCATTGCTTCAGCCATTAATTGGTTCACAAACATACATTTATTCCGTCGCATTCGAGATAGAGGATACTGAACAGATTCAGATGGCGATTTTGGCAGGCTTGTATTATTAATAGTGGAGAGTGTCTTGACTACTACATCATAACATAAATTAGGACGGGAACCAAACAGATTAATCATGAGTTATTGCCATATTACCTGGCCTAGATTTACTGGAAAGAAACAATGGGGTTGCCTTGCTGTTTTCAGAGTTTGTCTTCTTATCTTCAGCAGCCTGCACAAAATTAACACACTGGCATTGCTATCATTGGCCAACTCAGACAATAGGAAAGCAAGATTGACACAACGAACGTTTGGGCAACTAGCCTACACCAAATTAACACAATATGACACATCTATCATTAGCCAGGTAAGGTAATACGAAAGCAACATTGACACAATGAATGAATGGGCAACCAGAGAAGCACTACAATTCAGTAATGTGCGTGATATGAGATAGCACATTCATGCAGCTTAGTACGCAAAACTACCACACAGTTTTTCTTACAAAAATCAACATTGACGCCTTTAACATTTTGCTACAACTAGTTTTAGATCAGATAAAGGTTAGATTTAGGCCGATTAACAAAATACATGCTGATGTAAAAATATAGTGATATACAACAGGTACTTACATCAGCACTAGAGCACAGAGAATTCCCGCAAGATATTTTCCTCGAATACGATCCCAATGGAGGAAGTCTTGTATCGTTTAACCTTATTTTCTAAAAGAGAGACGGGTAAGAAACATGTAGAAAATATGATCAGAATGCTATAAAATTTCATGATGCGAGGATACGCACACACTTCTTAGAATGGAGTTAACATTCTTTTGTTGGACTGGAGCGGACTAGTTCTTTGGCCACTGGAATCTGCTTATTATCAGTGGGAGTTGGGTTTCTCTCTGCTGGAGTAGTATCTATGAAAAATGGAGTTGGTTTATTATCTCTTGGCGTTTGGATCTTTTGCAAAGACCTGGTTTGTAACCCTTCATATTCTAACATAGCCATCTTCCCCTTGCATGTCTTATATAAAAGAATGGTGATTCAGTTATAAAACATGCTACAACAGAGATGGAATAGTTACTGAAGAATAGAAAGGCATGACATATTGACATGTATTCACTCCATCCAGAAATAAATGGATGGGTCTAGGCGTATTTCAGTTCTAGATACATCCAGTTTTATCAATTTCTGCGACATTTAATCCGGACGGAGGGAGTATGATGTAAGAGCTAGGGATACGACAGAACACTACAATAAAAAAATACTGAAAACCCACTGATATGAGATAGTACACTCATGCAGCTCAGGATGCAAAACTACCAGGCAGGTTTCCTTGCAAAAATCAACATTAAGGCCTTTAATCACACATTTTGCTACAACTAAATTTAGATCATATAAAGGTTGGATTCACGCCGATTAACCAAATACATGCTGATGTAAAAATATAGTGATATACAACAGGTACTTACATCTACATTGGAGCACAAAGAATTTCTGCAAGAATCTTTCCTCATAAACGATACCATTGCAGAAAATCTTCTATCTGTTGAGCTTATTTTCTAAAAGAGAGATGGGTAAGAAACATGTAGAAAATATGATCAGCATGCTATAAAATTTCATGATGCAAGGATACGCACACGCTTCTTAGAATTGAGTTGACATATTTTTGCTGGACTGGAGCGGACTAGTTCTTTGGCCACTGGAATCTGCTTATTATCAGTAGGAGTTGGGTTTCTCTGTGCTGGAGCAGTATCTTTAAAAACTGGAGTTGGTTTATTATCTCCTGGTGTTTGGATCTTTTGCAAAGGCCTTGTTTGTAACCCTTCAGATTCTAACATAGTCGTCTTCCCCTTGCATGCCTTGTATAGAAGAATGGTGCTTTAATTATAAAACATGCGGCAACAGAGAGATGGAATAGGTACTGAAGAATAGAAAGGCATGACATATTGACATGTATTCCCTCCATCCGGAAAAAAATGGATGGGTCTAGGCGTATTTCAGTTCTAGATACATCCTTTTTTATCCATTTCGGCAACATGTAATCCAGACGGAGGGAGTATGGTGTAAGAGCTAGGGATACGACAGGACAACACAGCAAAAAAACACTAGTTGAATGTAAAACTGTATGCTAGCGAAATACATACAGAAATAACTAAGGCAACATACACGTGTATGATTGGGAAAATAAGATGGCATTGCAACAGAGCACTAGAACAACACTTCAATGTAAAAAAACATGGTATGGTAGACAGATGAAGTACATACTGATGAATAACAATGCATAAGATATTCAGAAGCATGATGTCCAAATTAAGCAGATGGCATTGCGATAGAGTAGAATGACAGTACTTAAATTTGAAAACATGTTATCATGAATGGAATAGGTACTGAAAAACAGGAAGGCATGACATATTTACATGTATGATCAGCATGCTAAGCACATGTCATTGCAACAGAGTAGATACACTCCAGGACATTATATGCATGTTGTACCCATATCACAGGACAAGTTAGAGCAAGGACCTTGTGGGGTGAAGAGGATTCATCATCTTTCTGCATGTCTTCTGAAGAACTGCCTTTACATGTTCCATCATATTGGGTATCATTGACATCAAGTTTATTGGCCTTTACATTGCTCTGTGAGGTTCTTGTGGATATATCAGTGTGTGCAATTATATCTGACATGTATGGACGACAAATAGTAGTTAGATTTATGTAATGAGTGCCTGTAGGAGACGACATAAATAGTAGGACCGGGGTTAACTAGCAGCAACAGGTCTCATAAACTAAAGGGAGAACACAGATGAAAGCTACAGAATATGTATCGTTTGTACTCGAGATTAACTAGATGGCACACAAAAGTATTAAAGAACAACATAGGAAATACTAGAAGAGGTATAATACTATAATCACCAGCCTGTGGGATAGCATTGGCGATGGATGATAACTATGGAACAGTGTTACCTAAAGAACAAGTATCTTAGCTGAACTATGGAACAGCGTTAACTCCTGAACAAGACCCGTAAGAGATCAGCATGAATATACAGTGAAATGTGATGATCTATTTTCTATGCTTAGATGAATAACAAAGCCATAAATGTTGCACACAAGTAAGATGAGGGTACAACCTATCTAGCTGCCATCCATAGGAGTGAGCATCATGTGCTGACTTGTGGATGGCCCTGCAGTTGTTGTGGCTGTGCATGTCGGGCACGCGCATTCGATGCAGGGAACTGTTGAGTGGGGACTATAGCTCCCTTCTGGTGTATGCTTCCCTTGTTGGAGCAGCTGCGGTGAGTCGGAAGACGGTGTGTCTGAAGATGCAGATAACGCATAATGTTAAGAACGACATATCTCTTTGATATAAAGAAATACACTAAGAGATCAACAACAAGGTACGAGAGTGGTCACACGTTTGTTGACTGAAGACTAAATTGGGGTCACACGATTTTATTTTATTTTGGTACTGTCCGATCTACACCGGATGGCTGGCTGTCTTGTGCCTCCCGGCTGACACTATTGAGAACCTTCCCCGAAGAGCCAGCGACCAACGGCAAAGCAGCCTGCCTCCGCCGTCTGTGGCCCCGGCCAAAACCCCGCTCCCCGCCCCACCGCACTGTCGTGGTTGCGCCGCCCCCGGGCCAATCCACAAAGACTCCCCGTCATCCAGATCTGACGCGGTAGTACCTTCAACCCACGCAGGTAAAATGTTGGGAGGCAAAACTAGAAGCCCCTATCTTTCTCTGTGTCCGATTAAAACTCCATACCCATAAGTGTTGCATGAGTGTCAGCAATTGTGAAATATTATATGATAGTTGAGTATGTGGACTTGCTGAAAAGCTCTTATACATTGATTCTTTCCTATGTTATGATAAATTGCAATTGCTTCAATGACCAAGATTGTAGTTTGTTAGTTTTCAATGAAGTTTACGAGTCATACTTGATATTGTGATTGAATTATTACTCTAGCATCAGATATTATATGACAAAGAATTATGTAAGTTGCTGTTCTAAGAATGATCATGATGCCATCATGTTCGTATTTTATTTTTATCGACACCTCTATCTCTAAACATGTGGACATATTTTTCGATTTTGGCTTTTCGCTTGAGGACAAGCGAGGTCTAAGCTTGGGGGAGCTGATACGTCCATTTTGCATCATGCTTTTATATCAATATTTATTGCATTATGGGCTGTTATTACACATTATGTCACAATACTTATGCCTATTCTCTCTTATTTTACAAGATTTACATAAAGAAGGAGAATGCCGGCAGCTGGGATTCTGGGCTGGAAAAGGAGCAAATATTAGAGACCTATTCTGCATAGCTCCAAAAGTCCTCAAACTTCACGGATGATGTTTTCCAAATATATAAAAAATACTGAGCGCAAGAACATCACCAGGGGGGCCACACCCTTCCCACGAGGGTGGGGGCGTGCCCTACCCCCAGGGCGCGCCCCCTACCTCGTGGGCCCCCTGGTGGCCCTCCGGTGGCCATCTTCTGCTATATGAAGTCTTTCGATGGGAAAAAATCATAAGCCATCTTCTCGGACGAAACTCCGCCGCCACGAGGTGGAACCTTGCAGAATCAATCTAAGGCTTTGGCGGAGCTGTTCTGTCGGGGAAACTTCCCTCCCGGAGGGGGAAATCATCGCCATCGTCATCACCAACGCTCCTCTCATCGGGAGAGGGCAATCTCCATCAACATCTTCATCAGCACCATCTCATCTCAAAACCCTAGTTGATCTCTTGTATCCAATTCTTGTCTCCAAGTCTGGGATTGGTGCTAGTAGGTTGCTAGTAGTGTTAATTACTCCTTGTAGTTGATGCTAGTTGGTTTAATTGGTGGAAGATCATATGTTCAGATCCTATATGCATATTAATACCTCTCTGAATATGAACATGTTTATGCTTTGTGAGTAGTTACTTTTGTTCCTGAGGACATGGGAGAAGTCTTGCTATTAGTAGTCATGTGAATTTGGTATTAGTTCGATATTTTGATGAGATGTATGTTGTCTCTCCTCTAGTGGTTTTATGTGAACGTCGACTACATGATACTTCACCACTATTTGGGCCTAGAGGAAGGCATTGGGAAGTAATAAGTAGATGATGGGTTGCTAGAGTGACAGAAGCTTAAACCCTAGTTTATGCGTTGCTTCATAAGGGGCTGATTTGAATCCATATGTTTCATGCTATGGTTAGGTTTACCTTAATACTTTTGTTGTATTTGCGGATGCTTGCAATAGAGGTTAATCATAAGTGGGATGTTTATCCAAGTAAGGACAGCACCCAAGCACCGGTCCACCCACATACCAAATTATCAAAGTACCGAACGCGAATCATATGAACGTGATGAAAACTAGCTTGACGATATTCCCATGTGTCCTCGGGAGCGCTTTACATCATATAAGAGTTTTGCCAGGCTTGTCCTTCGCTACAAAAGGATTGGGCCACCTTGCTGCACTTTATTTATTTTTTTTACTTGTTGCTTGTTACAAATTATCCTATCATAAAACTATCTGTTACCACTTATTTCAGTACTTGCAGAGAATACCTTACTGGAAACCGCTTATCATTTCCTTCTGCTCCTCGTTGGGTTCGACACTCTTACTTATCGAAAGACTATGATAGATCCCCTATACTTGTGGGTCATCAGCGGCTACGGGCTTCTAGCAACAACCGTTCTTAACTACGCAAAAACCACAATGGTGATTCATCAAGTTTGTTGTTTTAACCTTCTTCAAGGACCGGCCGTAGTCAATTTTGATTCAACTAAAGTAGGAGAAACAGACACCCTCCAGCCACCTTTTATGCAAAACTAGTTGCATGTCAGTCGGTGGAACCGGTCTCATGTGATTGGACATGTAAGGTTGGTTCGGGCCGCTTCATCCCACAATACCGCCGAATCAAAATAAGACGTTAGTGGTAAGCAGTATGACTATCACCGCCCACAACTCTTTGTGTTCTACTCGTGCATATCATCTACGCATAGACCTGGCTCGGATGCCACTGTTGGGAAATGTTTCATGGAAAACAAAAAAAATTCTATGCACACGCAAGATCTATATATCAATGGAGATGCATAGCAACAAGAGAGAGAGTGTGTCTACGTACCCTCGTAGACTGTAAGCAAAAGCATTTAACAACGCGGTTGATGTAGTCGAACTTTTCTGCGCTCCAACCAATCAAGTACCAAACGTACGGCACCTCCGTGTTCAGCACACGTTCAACTCGGTGACGTCCTCCGCCTTCTTGATCCCGTAAGACGGCGAGGTAGTAGATGAGTTCCGGCAGCATGACGACATGGTGACGGTGATGGTGAAGCTATCTCCGCGGGGCTTCGCCTAAGCACTACGAAAATATGACCGGGCGTGTAAACTATGGAGGGGGGCGCCGCACATGGCTAAGATAATGTTTTGGAGTGCTAGCCCCCCTCCCACATATATATAGGTGGGGGGAGGGAGCAGCCAGGAGGGCGCCCCAAGTAGGCTGAATCCTACTTGGGGTCTCCTCCCAAGTGGTGCCCCCCTGCCATGTATGCGGGGGAAAGGCAGGGGAGGGTGCCCCCCCTTTCCTTTCTCCCATGAGAAGGGGAATGAAGGAGGGGCTAGCCATCCCCCTTTCCTTCCCTAGGGCTGGCCGGCCAGGGAGAGGGGTGCACCAGCCCCTTGTGGGCTGGTATGTCCCCTCCTTGGCCGATTAAGCCCATACACCTACCTGGTGCACCCGAAACTCTTCCAGTATCCGAATACCGTCGTTCTATATATCAATCTTTACCTCTCGACCATTTCGAGACTCCTCATCATGTCCGTGATCTCATTTGGGACTCCGAACAACATTCGGTCACCAAATCATATAACTCATATAACACTATATCATCAACGAACGTTAAGCGTGCGGACCCTACTGGTTAGAAAACTATGTAGACATGATCGAGACACCTCTCCGGTCAATAACCAATAGCGGAATCTGGACGCCCATATTGTATCCTACATATTCTACAAAGATCTTTATCGGTCGAACCGTTATGACAACATACGTAATTCCCTTTGTCCATCGGTATGTTACTTGCCCGAGATTTCATCATCGGTATGTTCATACCTAGTTCAATCTCATTACCGGCAAGTCTCTTTACTCGTTCCATAATACATTATCATGCAACTAACTCATTAGCCACTTTGCTTGCAAGGCTTCTTATAATGTGTATTACCGAGAGGGCCCAGAGATACCTCTCTGATACTCGGAGTGATAAATCCTAATCTCGATCTATGCCAACTCAACAAACACTTTTGGAGATACCTATAGAGGATCTTTATGATCACCCAATCACGTTGTGACGTTTGATAGCACACAAGATATTCCTCCGGTATCCGGGAGTTGCATAATCTCATAGTCGGAGGAATATGTATTTGACATGAAGAAAGCAATAGCAATAAACTGAATGATCAATATGCTAAGCTAACGGATGGGTCTTGTCCATCACATCATTTTCCTAACGATGTGATCCTGTTATCGAATGACAACACATGTCTATGGTTAGGAAACCTTAACCATCTTTGATCAACGAGCTAGTCTAGTAGAGGCTTACTAGGGATACGATGTTTGTTTATGTATTCACACATGTATTTAAGCTTCCAATCAATACAATTCTAGCATAAATAATAAACCTTCATCGTGAATAAGGAAATATAAAATAACAACTTTATTATTGCCTCTAGGGCATATTTCCTTCAATACAAGTAGCAACTAGAACTCTTATTCAATCATAACATCCAATCAAAACTACAATATCTAGTTATCTTAAACTTTCCCTCCATATTTAGTTAACATGAATGACTCAGTTGAACGCTTCCTGCAGTTTGTAGCATTTTGGCATGGTTTTTTACGCCAGCCGACTCAAGTCTGCTCAGAACACAAACCACATGATGCGTTGAGGTAGTCTTGTCTTCCGGCTCCCTGTGCTGCTACTGGTGTATGGTGACAGAGCCTTGGCTGGTTACTACTGCCACGAGACTCTGAAACTGGACCCGAGCAGTGTGTTCCAGGGTGACGGCGACACAGAGGATGAGCACGGTGGTCGTGAGGCCGGGTGCAGTCTATGAATGAAGATTTGTCAAAGGACACTAGATCTCTTGAAGCTATCCGATAAATGGAGACCGTAGCCAAAACTGAGGTTAGTGGCCTCAATTGCTGTCACATGAAGAAACTTAGAGAAGGAAAAGTATATGTAAAGAATCAACTCGGGGTTGCAAACACTACCAACCGGAAACATCTTAAGGGCTGGTTCATTGCAGCTAGCTCAGCTCGGTTAGCCACTAGAACCAGATCATGCATAAGATAGTAAAGGCGAAGTATTGTATATTATAGTCTATATGCCTTCAGGACACCATTAGAGCACTAGATAACGGACATTGTGAAGTCATTTTAAACCATTGAAACAATGAAACGTGAATCCATAAGTCATCTTACCCCTATAAAATCTCCGAACCGATCGTCGTGTATGCCCGAGGGGCCAGACGAGCATATAAGAGTTCAGAGGGGGGCATGGGTGTGCGTATGTGCATAATAGGATCATTTAGGTGAATAAATGTCAGGTTTCTCCTGTAGAAGCTCTGAATGCCACGTCGGTGTTGATTTTGACGAGCCGATCCACTCATGGGTCGTCCCAGCGGTGCTGAATTTAATTCAGCGGGAAAGGTACCGCAAACAGAGAAGCGGTCCTCTTGTCCCTTGTTCCATCAATCAACAATGATAGATTCTATAAGGCCTCTTCCAATGCATTGATGTTAAGGTGAAGTTCTAAGTGCATTAAAAAGCTTAGCAACTAATCTTTCCAATGCCTAGGTGCTTAGCTTTTGTTGCTAAGCTTCTGACATTTAATCGTTTAACCATTAAACTCCTTCACGCATTGGTTGCTAGGCATTTTGCATAGGTTCACATGCTTAGCATCGTTTCTTTCTGGGTCACCATAGTGCTATCTCCTCTTTTCGGCTCTGCTCAGTTTTGCTAAAAAAACATTACCTATATTTGCACAACACTCACTGGTAGAAAAAGAGGCTTCCGTCCAGCCCCATTAATCGCGAAACTGTAGGAACCGCGACTAATAAAGTCTTTAGTCGCGGTTCGGCAGACGAACCGCGACCAAATGCCTGGGCCCAGGGCGCTCGCGGGCTTTAGTCGCGGTTGGCCAGGCCAACCGCGACTAAAGCTCCTCCCCTTTAGTCCCGGTTTGTGGCACGAACCGGAACTAATGGGGTTGAGACCTTTAGTCCCGGTTCGTGCCACGAACCGGTACTAAAGGTCCCATTTTCAAACTCTACCCCCCCTGTGGATCGCCTTTTCAGTTTTTAAAAAAATAAAAGAAAATAATGGAAATGTCAAAAAAATAAAAGAAAATAAGTTTCTCATGTGATATGTGGTCTAGTTGTTGGGAGAATTTGCAAATGTGAATTTTGACTTTATTTGCAAAATCTCTCTGAAATTTGTAAAAATGGGCATAACTTTTGCATACTAACTCGGATGAAAAAGTTTTTTATATGAAAAATCATCTACTCGAAAAGTTACATCCAAATTTAACGGGGGAACCCCGTTAAATATTTTCAAAATCCTCAAAAACCTAATAGAAAAAAAGTTATGGGGCTTTTAAGATCTAGAGTGGAAAAAATTGAAAAATATTTAAACAGTGGGCAAACTATGGTCAAACAATGGTCAAACTAATTATTCTAGAATATTAGTGTTACTAAATAATTATTTTAATTATTTCAATTTTGGTCAAATCTGGTCAAACTATGGTCAACTGTGGTCAAACTGTGGTCAAACAATGGTCAAACTAATTATTCAAGAAATATTAGTGTTACTAAATAATTATTGTTTTTAAAAAAAATAGTTTCAAACTCAAACAGTGAAATGTGTCACTTCATGCTCAAGCAAAATTCCTGAAGGTTAATAGGATTGACATCTTATTATTGTCAGGAAAACAACAAGTGCAGACTTGGAGCGTGGGAGAATAGAACCCGGAAGTTAAGCGTGCTTGGGCTGGAGTAGTGAGAGGGATGGGTGACCGGTTGGGAAGTTAGATGATTTGGAATGATGAGGGGTGATAAAAGAATAAATTGAGAAGTGATGAGGGGTGGTGATTACAGACTAGAGGTTAAAATAATTCAGAAATTTGAAAATAAAAAAATTTCAAAAAAAAATTTCAATTTTTTTTTCAAAAACCTGTAGCGGCCTTTAGTCGCGGTTAGCCACAAGAACCGGGACTAAAGACTTTTGTCGCGGTCCGTAAGAGCCGCGGCTAAAGGGGGGGGGGGGTCTTTAGTCGCGCTTATTTAGTCCCGGTTGCACAGCCGGGACTAAAGGCTGTTGCGAACCGGGACTAAAGGGCTTTTTTCTACCAGTGACTTTTATTCATGAAAAAACGTTGTTTATACCTTTGTATGTTTAATAATGTTAATAACATTAATAACCTTGGGTAGTTTAAACAATATTTTTTTGAATACAAACGACATGCACATAAAGGTAATGTTTTTCTGAACATTTTAATATCTTATTTGCATTTGTACGAGTTCATATGAATTCTTTATGAATTTTCAAAGTATTGGTACGGTCAAAGAGCACTCGGATGACTTCAAAGACAAATCTAAGGGGAAAACCGAGTAGAGATAAAAAATAAGGGCAAAACCCACGGGCTTCCAAAACTAGAGGCAAAAGTGTAATTGTCCCATAATTAAAATTGCATGAATTAATCTAGAACTGTGGCGGCCTTTAGTCGCGGTTAGCCACAAGAACCGGGACTAAAGACTTTTGTCGCGGTCCGTAAGAGCCGCGGCTAAAGGGGGGGGGGTCTTTAGTCGCGCTTATTTAGTCCCGGTTGCACAGCCGGGACTAAAGGCTGTTGCGAACCGGGACTAAAGGGCTTTTTTCTACCAGTGACTTTTATTCATGAAAAAACGTTGTTTATACCTTTGTATGTTTAATAATGTTAATAACATTAATAACCTTGGGTAGTTTAAACAATATTTTTTTGAATACAAACGACATGCACATAAAGGTAATGTTTTTCTGAACATTTTAATATCTTATTTGCATTTGTACGAGTTCATATGAATTCTTTATGAATTTTCAAAGTATTGGTACGGTCAAAGAGCACTCGGATGACTTCAAAGACAAATCTAAGGGGAAAACCGAGTAGAGATAAAAAATAAGGGCAAAACCCACGGGCTTCCAAAACTAGAGGCAAAAGTGTAATTGTCCCATAATTAAAATTGCATGAATTAATCTAGAACTGCTGATTTGGAGATAGGATTCTTTGCAATAGTTTTGAGATAGAATGCGAGTAGTAGATGATTGTGACAGTAAAAGAGTTCGAATAAAGTAGTGGGGACATGTTGTAAACATCATGCAAGTCAATGCTCTTTCTTCATTAATTTACATAAAAGTGAGACCACTGTTGCAAATGGGCTTAAGTTGAAGAACATTGTAAGTAACCGCTCGCATAGAATGGGTCGGGGAAGTGCTATGGGGTTTGGCTACGCCAAACACTTTCCCCTAGGACAAAATTGGTTTCATGATAATCCTCGTGTAGATTATGAGATGATTGTACTAAGTGCTTGAGTTATTTTTAACTAATGCAAGTTTGCGATCTTTATGCACTTCCACCTATCCACATTTTCTAGTGACAATCAGACACACAAATCTTACTTTCCAAATGGCTTGTGAGCCATGAACCCATGAGCTTCTTGATTCATCAACACTGCTATGACGATGGTAAGTACATATCTTATTCATAATTGGATCAAATGTTGGTATTCTGTTGAGAAAGTTTGATTTGTTAAGTAGTCGGAGATACGATATTTTGGAGAGCTTTATGGATTTTTATGACAAATATTAAAATGTTTATCCCAGTTATCTAAAAACTAGCATTATTACACAGGGTTCGAATAAAATAGGAGCACACTTGCATTCTTCTGGCGAAAATAGAGAGTGGTGGCACGTATTAGTTAGTGCAAGTATACTAAGAGGTTTATAGGCTGCTTACAATGATATTTTTTCTATGTAAAGGGGAGACATGAAAAACTGAAACAAGTTTACTCTCCTACAAGAGCGAAAGAGCCCAGCTCCACACTTGCTTACAGGAAAATATATTGAAAATGGAGAAGAAAAAGAGTGAAGATGCGAAAAAAAAGTAACCTTATTGTACAATTGATGGTAAATAATGGATCTAAATGACACGGCTTCATCATATAGCCATCCATGCTCTTATCACACGATGCAACTCCGTCAATTTGTGGGCTTTTCGGGCGATAAGAACTTATAACGCTCAATCTCAACCCATGTAGATGCATGTAGCAGTTTTTGATTCAAACATGCCCACTTACACATGTCCACATGTATCTCATCTTGGGGAAAACGGTATACTTGACCTGAATGAACTTATGGAATGGTTAAAGATCACAAGCCTTGCAGCTTACAATGACATGACTTACAATGACATGGAAAAGTTAAAGAGCACATCAGTCGGTCATCAGATGACATGACTTACACTTCCCAATTCAGAGTTATTCCGACCATGCAGTTTTCTAATTAAAAGAAGCTTACAAACCGCCACAACAACAGAAGAAACTTAAATCAACATTAAATCAACGCATGCATATCCCAGCTACTTCAACATCGAATTAATCCCGACCCATTTATTCATGTCCTACAAGTACGTACGTTTTTTTTTTTTGCGGGTGCTACAAGTACGTACATGACGGACGGAAAGATTGATCACTAGCATTTGTTGGGGTCGTTGGGTGAAAGAAGTTGTCGGCGAAGTATCGAGCCTGCAGGCCGTCGCTGCACTTGATGAAGCCATGAAGGACTCAAACTTGAGCGGCAGCGCCTTTCCGATGGTGGGTTCGTCGACGAGGCCGCACGCGCTTGACAACGAGCTGTCCCCGACTCCGCGTACACCTTGCCCTCGTCGTTGGTGAAGGACGCCATCTGCGCCGACTGGATGATGAAGTAGCCTTGCTTCCCCGCCACTCCTGAAACCTTATTCAACTGCCGCAGCCCGTGCCGGCACTGCAGGTACACCGCCGCGCATGTAGAAGCACAAACACACACGGTCCATATATGCAATGTATCGATTGATGTCAGAATTCAGTCAATTACGGGCTCTTTTCACAGGGTCTATCAACAATGCAACTGGCTCCGAGCAGAAGACACTCAATACATCTTGGTTGCCTAATACGAGTATATGCCAAGGAGGCTATGGGCATTTTTGTATGTGAGAGTTTGCAGCAACGAGCTTTGGGATTGATGCACAGATCTACAACACATGGACTCTCAAGTTGACCAGGAACCTCTGTTGGAGCAGACCGGCGACGAACTCCGAGCTGCCCTCCGGCGACAAACGCCAAATTCACGCGATGACTGGAGACACCAGGAGACGAACTCGACACGAACTCGAGTACATGAGTACTTGCGGCCACATACGCCCCGGCGACGAACGCCGGTCTTTTTTCTCTGTATTCGACTCACGAAGATATACATGGCGACTCACACCAACTCTGGAAACGCACGCGTACACACGCAACTACATCGCGCCTCAGGCCCTCTACCTGGCTACTCTCACAGCCGAATACATGATGCTTATAAGGACCCAGACAACGTACGCCGCCGCCGAGTCTCACGGCCCAACGCCCAGCACGTCCACACGCACCGAGCAACAAACTCAGCGTGCAGCCACCAGACGATCCGAATGAGCCGGCCATCACGCAGCTAACTAACTCCAGTAACCCGTACGACAAACACATGCACGTATACTACTAAGTACTAACTAGCTAGCCGGTGCAACATGGATGCACTACAGGACTCGGCCCCTCCACCGCACTCCATGGCGTACGACGTAGCTTGCAAACCACTGACGACGAATGGACGTCCGCACGACCCGGCTAGCTCTCCGGCCGCTTCGCTCGTCACGGCCGCATGACTCGACAGGCAATGGAACCACGCACACGTCAAGATTAATCCTGACAAACCCAAGATAATGTGGTAAATCTTGATTGGGTCGGTCTGGCCAACATTGTACTCACACCTCCCACACCCATTACTATGTTCTACACTTTGCGCTCCTCCAGGCAACATCACTCAACCGACCACCTGTCTATAATTGATGTTCTTCTCTTATTCTATCGATCCAGAGTGAGGTAGGAGCTTCATATATGGCAACCTGCATCGCAATAGTTAATGAATGGCAAGGAGGTTGTTGCACCAGTCAAACTTAAAGTAAGCACATTTTTTGGCGAGCCACATTGACACTAACACATGCACTCAACTACTCAAATCAAGTGGAGTGCAACTCTGTTGTTGTTTGTTTCTCCTTTATAGGAGTGGCAACTAGTGGCGGAGCCAGGATCGTACCAAGCCTCGGGCAAAAAGAAATGGCGTATAAACTTCCCTAAAACTATCCTTTGTCAGAGCATAAAACAACATGGCTCAATTGCACAACCATCGTAGAATTTTAATTCAATATTTTTTTTAGAAAAGGAGGTTAACCCTCAGTCTCTGCATCAATCGATGCATGCAGCTATCTTTATTAATTATTCCACAAAGGACTGACAAAAATATACATCAATCCATTCGAAGTCACCACTCACACCTATAAACTCGATAATGTGGAGTGCTCTCACTCCCCATATCTAAAACCGGTGTCATCGCCGATCCATCAACATAACGTATCGGGACCAACATCCGATGCAGCCTACCTAAAGCGCACAACACATGCACATGTTTTAGGAGCCACCATCATCATCGGATCATTGATCCATCTCCAGGAGAGAGATCCGTATCATCCTTGCCAATCCGGACATCCGTTGACGCCACCACTACGCCCAACGGCGCCATCGCCTTGCGCTCGTTCATCCAGACACGAAGACTCTGGAAGATCTATCGTGCGTAGCACCTGCCAACCAGGCATGACTCAGCGTAGCACCTGTCGGGCACGCATGACTTGACACCTCCACCGAAGCTCCGTGCAAGAGGAAGCCGCTCCACCTCCTGCCTTTGTCTTCCAGCGCTGCTCCACAAACGATGCTCCCAAGAGAGAAACGACACCGTAGTACCGCCATCGGCCAATCTGGATGACCAGATCCTAGGGTTTCCCCCTAAGCAGCACGAGTGGGTCGACAACAGTTACACGACGATGCCTTCATCAAGGTAAAACGGTGCAAAACGCCGTCATCGCCCGCCAACAGCTCGGTTTTCACCGGCAACTATGTCTCCCCGACTCGTAGCCGGGACTAGATGACGAATATGAGATCCGACCACCCAGTCGCGGGCCGACCACCTCTGGCAGAAGAGATGACCACCACCGCCGGCTGCACCGGCCAGAACAGATCTAACTGGAGGTGCCGCCGACGCTACAACCAGGCCCTCCACTCCGCCGCCGTCGTCGATCCAAAGCCAGATAGCGCGCCGCCGCCGCCAACTGCAGCGCCCGCGACGTGCACCGCCTCAGATGCCGCCGCGCCGCTGCCGCCGTGTCTGCGGCCCGTGCCGCCGCCACGCCGCAGATCGGATCGGACACGTCTCCATACAAATCGGGACTCCGCACAACCCCAGAGACGCGGGAGAGAGGTGATGTCCTCCGCCACCGCCGTCGGCCCCAGGCTTAGACCGGCGGCGTCCCCCGGCGGCGGCAAAGGGAGGGGAGGAGGGAGTGCGGGCTAGTGGCGGCTAGGTTTTGGGGTGCGCCTGAGTCGCCCTAGCGGGAGGCGGCACGGGGGCGGTCTGGTATAATCAACAATGCAATAAAGTAGATAAAGCATGACATAAACGAAGTATAAGGATACAAGGGATAGTACCAAATCATTCATTTTGTTGATTAGAGCTTCCGTGACCACATCAATCGAAGAGTTTAAGACATAGAAAAGGGAATTGTGATGGTAGCATAGTAATTGCATAATATCGCACAACTATAAAGGGATCAAAGTCGTTGAGTGTTAAGTCTAGACCAATACTTTAGTCATGTATCCATCGTTGGCATTAGGTCTAAGCAGGATTTTGTTCGCACACGAACACGTCACCGTGTACCCTCGACGCCGGAGGTGATGCACCGCAGCTCACGTCGAAGGAGACCCGTCCGGAAGCGCGGTACGCAAGAAATCCGGCGGGTGCTTTTGAGGACCCGAAACCCCACACGCCCGGGAGGGACCCCGTCAGGGCGCACGGCAGCTATGGGCTGCCCTAGGTCAACCTGATCGCCCCTAGGGCCTCGAGGTTCGCCGCCCTGCAACAAGAAGAACAGACGAAGAACGAGGAAGAAGAAGAACTAGGGTGAAGGAGAAACGATAAAAGATAAAAAGTGGTAGATGATTTGATCGATTGTGTGTTGTTCAATCGGCCGTCACCCCTTAGGTATATAAGAGGCGGCTGGACTTCTCGTGCAAGGAAAAGGCTTGGATTCACGTCCAAAACCCTAGTGAAATTCGGATTGGTTTTGTCCGAACTTTCCAAAACTGTTCGGTTTAAACTGGCTGCACCTTGCGGGTCCTTTTTTGTGGTGGTAAACGATCTCGGATGGAAACGAGCCCAAAAGCAATCTTGACTGTTTCGACGAGACGAACAACTTTCATATTGAACGTTTTTCAATTTGAGGCCATCTTCTGGGCCAAAATGGTCACGCAGAACACCTGTTTGCTCGCGCTACCCATCAGACCTATGTCTAGTGGGGCGCGCCACATCTCGCCTCGTGACAGGGCTGCACTCCGATAACTCTATTTTTTGCATACGAACTCAGATTGGGACGATTTTTATATCAAAATCGACCTTTTCGACGAGACGAAGACATCATTTTTCCATATGAGGAGATCTTAATTGGGTTTCAAGTCAATCTTTAATCTGGTGTCAACATGAGCATCTCTGAAGTTGTCATAACTTTTGCATCCAAACTCCATTTTAGACCATCTTCATATTCATCTTGATCTTCTTGAAGAGAGCCATCTCATAATGACTTTAATAGTAAGTTTGAATTACTCTTGACATAGCTTCAAGCCACTCTTTATAAACGTGCCACTTTTGAGTGTCAACACATGCCCCCCTGTTTTTCGGCAAAGCTAGTGTGCCGAAAAATAACTTGTACCAAGTTTGTTCTAAGGACGATGTCAACACTCCATCGGCAATTTATATTTCCTTAGGACGATTAGTATATATCGACCATGTCTTATGTGAACTTTCTGATGCAAACTTGTGGGAAACCTTCTCAGCTTCATTAACAATCCGGTGATAAAGTACCATAGATATGTATCTCAAGGTCATCCTCCAAACCATATTGTTCACCCTTTTGCTAGGATTTTGTAGATAATCAACAATACTTTCTCCAATCCTTACTTTCGCCTGCTTAAAAACTTCATTAGTGGCCGAAGCTATGGACTTCGGTTCGGCCTTACCTATATTGACGAGACTAAGCATCCGCTATTGAGAAAAATGCAATACAACATGATTAACATAGTAGCTGGATGTTTGCTGTGCCAATTCTTTCGAATTGTCATGTCTAAATATATGAATAATTTTAAAGCAAACCAAGATAAATTTTGCATCTAGACATACCCCAAGATAAACTATGAGTGATTCATCAAAACATCGATAAACCCTGAATATTTGTTGCTCTACTCATAACGAATCACCGAAAGCCTCAGTATGTATAGCACCTATAGCAAGTAAAAGACTCAATCCGAATAACAATGCATATTCGGCTTTCATTAATCGTGCATAAAAATATTCTAAGAGGCATGGGGCTTAAAAAACAGTACCATAAAGAAATATATAAACAACACCAACACTTTGGCCATTGCTACGAATTGAACCATCAAAACATAATCTCCATAGTACTAGAAAGACAAGGCTAATGTCAACATTATGCATGTCATTAATCCGATGTTTAGTAATAAAATCAGTTATGATTTGGCCTCTTATAGATATCAGAGATGCATAAGCCAAATCATATCCAAACAAAGTATAGGCCCACTATCCAGTTCTGCAACTATGAATTGGCCTATGCAGCATATATTCAATGACATCGGTCACTATGTCCCAACTCCATTCAATCATAATATAGGCATACATATAAATTTCCATGAGCATGTACCTTGTCTCGCTCTCCAATCGAACTAAGGACGATATTAGAATACTACATCGGCCATGTATTGACATATTCTTAGGACGATAGATAAATATCGGCCATTACCATGTAAACTTCATTCAAAACATATACAACCGAAATAAACAAATGAAATGACAAATCAAGTATTTCGGCCCTTTGGATCAGCAACAAACTTGTAGCTAATCAAATGTATAGTGACTTGGTAATACCCTTTCATGACGTAAGAAATTACATTGCATCCATGTATTAAAATAAACCCATTGAGGGTTACCAATCATACCTGATGACGAATTCCATGGCATAGGCGTTAATGGCATAGTTGAAGAATATGGATAATGTGTAGACCAAAGATGTTGAAACCTTTGGCTTGGTCCTTCATAGTTTTCACTCCTTTCCCTCTTCACCTTTGCCGCACTTCTTGTAATGGAAGCTTGCACATAATTCTTATTTTGAGCACTTCCTTTGGGAACCCATGCCATGTTCCTTTCTTCAAGTTCTTGTTTTTGTAATTTATTCTTTTGCCAATACGATAAGCTGAGCAGGCATCTCGGCTGTGATTCTGTTTTGACCAATGGCAATTCATTTTTGGCCTTGTGCACTCTCAACTTCTTTTCTTCAAATTTGGCACTTCGACTCTCAATAATTGGTTGCTTTGTCTCATTGTCTTTAGTAGCCAATGTCAACACATTAATTGGCTCTTTTTCATTTGAGATCAAATCTGAAGTTGCACTCTTACGACCATCTCCTTTAACACGGTAAACTTGCTTGACCACCTCTTTCTTCTTCCTTGAGCTCTGCACCGATTCCTTATGATTGAAACGGTCTTTAACATATTATTGTTCAAATGTTGATCTTCTTGGAGCTGCATAATATTGGTGAGATGGTCTAAAATTAGATGGAGAATGTGCCCTTGTATCATACCTGTCCCATGAGGAATATGGATCTATATGAGCATAGGGAGGCATCCACGGCATTGGCATTGGCGGCCCAAAATAAGGATATGAATATGTTGCATTAAAATTCTCACTTGGCCAATACCGATCCTCATATTTGTGCCTTGGAGGTGATCTTGGTTTCTTTGCACGATTTGGTCGATAAGTATTCTTCTCTTCAATCTTCTTTTGATATTTATCCAATAGTTCAGCGAAGGTGATTTTTGATCTCTTACACTTGCGCTTATTTCGGCCTTTGTTTTCTTTTGGTTTGCTTTCATCAATCATTGGATTTTCTTGCTGCCCCCCAGTCCTTGGCGTCTCCATTGTAGCCTCGATGGAATTCTCGCCCTTAAGATTATGTTCATTATGCTCTTCAACAACTTCTTTACTTGAAAGCTTGATCCCATCACCTGCAGTTTTTACCTTCTCTTTAAATGGATCGGCTTGAAGCAGCCGATGCAAAAACTTTTTGCCATCGGGACCAATCGGAATAGACTGGTCATCTCTTGGTATTTCAACAAACTTCAATCGTCCTTTTTCAATGGCTGATTTAACTATTTGACGAAACATGTTGCAATCCTCAAAATTATGCTTGGACGAATCATGCAACTTACAATACATTCGTCCTTGGATTGATGGCTTAACATGGTGATCAAGAATTGTAATGTAGTTATTTATCAGCAACAAATCAAATATTTGATCACACATGCTTGAATTGAAGGTATGCTTCTTGTTTTCTAGCCGATCGTGTTGTGATAACGGCTTTGGAGTTAAGAAAACGAATGGTTCAGGTTTTGCATCACCCCATTCGGCTATGCATTGTGTTTTGCACTCTATCTCCGATGTCTTTGGATAAGATATTATATTAGCATCGGATTTCTCAAAAGAATTTGACCTTGGTTTTAAATTTCTGAAACGAAAATAGTTAGAATACACATGTCTCAATTGAGACCAAGTGCAAGCCAAGTAAGAAACAAGCAAAGCTACCCAATTAGATATGAGCTTTAGATAAAGCAATGGGGAAAGCCTTGGCTGCAATAATTTTTCACTATTGGTCTTTCTGAATGGTGCAATATGCTGACCGATATGCTTTGTGACAATATGATTGCTAACAAATAAATTACCCTTCTTCATTGGTCTCTCAATATTTCTTATGAAGATTTTTCTAATATATGCATCAACAACTAAGTCATGACCAAATCTGAAAACTGGTAAATTAATTGCTAGACATACCTCTTCAAATATGTTGGGAGAGCATGATGGTGGTGTGACTTGAAGAATATCTTTCTCTGCCTTCGGATAGCTCCCCAATGCTTTGTCATCATCTTTTTCTTGATTTGGTGCATCATTAGTTTGAAGAACTTGGTCCACCAAACTTTCTTCGGCCACTTTTTCTTGTTCTTGAAGCTCATCAATTTCTATGGCACGAAACTCATAGGGCAGGAAGTAGATTCCATTAACTTCAGAAAAATCAAGTATGGCTGTCTTGCTATACTTTCCATGCCCTTTCTCAATAATGTTTGCCTCTTTGGATTTGATGGATTCGAAATATATACTACTTGATTCGGCTTTTTCAACCGAAGAACTTTTAGTTTTCGAATCATTATTATTTTCACCGGTTATATCAATTGGCAAGGATTCTTTTCTTTGAGCTAATTCCCTATTAATTTTCTCTTGGCGAAGTACTTGCACCATATCACGCAAAGCTTTAACTCCCCTCTCAATTTCAGTCCACTCTAGATTAGTTTGCCCCCCAATGCTTTTAGGATCTTTCGGCAATGAAGTGTTAGTGTTGCCGAAATTTTGCAATTGTGTAGGGGGTGTATAATATGCTATGGTACTAGGTGGAGGTGTATGCACTGCTGTATAACCATATGCTCTCTCACCAATACTATCAATTGATGAAGTTTCATCTTCTTGCAAAACTTTAGCCTTTATTGCAGCATAATCAGGAAATAACCCCTTTTCATACTGTTCAAGGCAAAGAGCACTAATCCTCTTGTTTTGTGCCAAGCTCTTTTTTAATGCAGCCACAAGCGCTTCTGGAAGGAATTGCTCCGCAATACTTTCAGATTCTTTTGGCAATGATTTGTGAGTGTTGTTGAAATTCTTGAATTGCGTAGAGTATGCATTATATGCTACAGTATTTGATGACGGCACATGTGTTCCTATAAATTTTTCACTTATTCGGCTATGACCATGAAGATGCGGGGCCGAATTATGAACATCTATATTGCATACGATGCTGACAAATTACTAACATGAGGTGTAGCATATGATGGTTGAGAGTAACTGGCCGAATAGCTAGTAGTAGCATGGCCAATTCTCCCATCTATCGGCAAGGTTGGATTCACATATTGCAAATTAGTTGCCGATGAATAAAAAGGTGAAATACTTTCTTGTATGCTATTGGAAATTTTAACATGAGGTGTTTCAAATTGATTAACCAAACCCATCATGTTGTTCATCGGCATATGGATTTGTGGGGTTGCCGATGCATGAGAGTTTGGATACATATGTTTTACGTTGCTAAAATGATAAGAATTTGAAGCATGAAGATTGCTTTGCATTGGCCCTTGCGCATAATTAGATGCATGACTGATAAAACTAGGGCTGGCCGATACATTATGCTCATTAGGTGATCCAGCAACAACATATGGATTATTTGCATCTACAAAGGGGAATTGAGTATTCATATTACCTTTGTAGATTGCAGCAACTTGATGATGATCTCTTCGTAGCAAGAACGGGCCGGAGACAGTTCAAAGCTTCGTCCCCAGCGGAGTCGCCAAAAAGTGTGTTTGCACACGAACACATCACCGTGTACCCTCGACGCCGGGGGTGATGCACCGCAGCTCACGTCGAAGGAGACCCGTCCGGAAGCGCGGTACGCAAAAAATCCGGCGGGTGCTTTTGAGGACCCGAAACCCCACACGCCCTAGAGGGATCCCGTCAGGGCGCGCGGCAGCTATGGGCTGCCCTAGATCGACCTGATCGCCCCTAGGGCCTCGAGGTTCGCCGCCCTGCAACAAGAAGAACAGACGAAGAACGAGGAAAGAGAAGAACTATGGTTAAGGAGAAAAGATAAAAGATAAAAAGTGGTAGATGATTTGATCGATTGTGTGTTGTTCAATCGGCCTTCACCCCTTAGGTATATAAGAGGCGGCTGGACTTCTTGTGCAAGGAAAAGGCTTGGATTCACGTCCAAAACCCTAGTTGAAACTGCAACTATCCCTGGGTGGTTTTGGTAATTCCTAACAACATATAGCTCATTGAGCTAACATTATTCCAAGATTGATATTTCAGGAAAAACTCAATGAATGGCATGGCATGGATGAGGAAAGTGGATCCCTCAAAATTCTAAGGACAAAATTTTTGGTTCAAGCTTGAAGCTCAAGACTCTACATTTTATATTTTAGTGATCCAAGATCACATTGAGTCTATAGGAAAATCCAATACTATTAAGGAGGGATGAGGTGTTGCTTAATGACTTGCTTGCTCAAAATGCTTAGTGATATGCTCCAAAATCCTCAACTACCTTCCCACATCCACATATGACCTAAACCAAAAGTCAAACTCGGCCCCACCGATTCTTTCTATCCGGCGCCACCGAGTTTCAAATGTCATAGCCACTGCCACAAACCCTAGGCAAATCGGTCTCACCGATAGGGATCTCGGTCTCACCGAGATGGAATTGCAATCTCTCTGTTTCCCTTCATAACGTTTCTGTCTTACCGAGATGAGCGATCGGTCCCACCGAGATTGCAATGTAAACTCTCTGTTTCCCTTTTGTAACACTTCTGTCTCACCGAGATGAGCAAATCGGTCCCACCGAGTTTACCTGACCAACTCTCTGGTTAGCTTATTACCAAAATCGGTCCCACCGAGTTTGTGTAATCGGTCACACCGAGATTACGTTATGCCCTAACCCTAACCATATCGGTCCTACTGAGTTGCATCTCAGTCCCACCGAAAATCCTAACGGTCACTAGGTTTGCTGAATCGGTCCGACCGAGTTTAACCATTCGGTCCCATCGAGTTTGGCAAATTGTGTGTAACGGTTATATTTTGTGTGGAGGCTATATATACCCCTCCACCCACTCTTCATTCGTGGAGAGAGCCATTAGAACATACCTACACTTCCAATACACATTTTTTGAGAAAGAACCACCTACACTTGTGTTGAGGCCAAGATATTCCATTCCAACCATATGAATCTTGATCTCTAGCCTTCCCCAAGTTGCTTTCCACTCAAATCTTCTTTCCACCAAATCCAAATCCTATGAGAGAGAGTTGAGTGTTGGGGAGACTATCATTTGAAGCACAAGAGTAAGGAGTTCATCATTAACACACCATTTGTTACTTCTTGGAGAGTGGTGTCTCCTAGATTGGCTAGGTGTCACTTGGGAGCCTCCAACAAGATTGTGGAGTTGAACCAAGGAGTTTGTAAGGGCATGGAGATCGCCTACTTCGTGAGGATCTACCGATAGTGAGGCAAGTCCTTCGTGGGCGACGGCCGTGATGGAATAGACAAGGTTGCTTCTTCGTGGACCCTTCGTGGGTGGAGCCCTCCGTGGACTCGCGCAACCGTTATCCTCCGTGGGTTGAAGTCTCCATCAACGTGGATGTACGATAGCACCACCTATCGGAACCACGACAAAAACATCCATGTCTCCAATTGCGTTTGAATCCTCCAAACCCTTCCCGTTACATTCTTGCAAGTTGCATGCTTTACTTTCCGCTGCTCATATACTCTTTTGCATGCTTGCTTGAATTGTGTGGAGATTGCTTGACTTGTACTAAGATAGCTAAAATCTGCCAAGAACTAAAATTGGGAAAAGTCTAGATTTTTATTTGGTCAAGTAGTCTAATCACCCCCTCCTCTAGACATACTTTCGATCCTACATTAGTCAAATTCGGATTGGTTTTGTCCGAATTTTCTAAAACTATTCGGTTTAAACTGGCTGCACCTTGCGGGTCCTTTTTGTAGTGGTAAACGATCTCGGATGGAAACGAGCCCAAAAGCAATCTTGACTGTTTCGACGAGACGAACAACTTTCATGTTTAACGTTTTTCAATTTGAGGCCATCTTCTGGGCCAAAATGGTCACGCAGAACACCTGTTCGCTCGCGCTACCCATCAAACCTATGTCTGGTGGGGCGCGCCACATCTCGCCTCGTGACAGGGCTGCACTCCGATAGCTCTAACTTTTGCATACGAACTCGGATTGGGACGATTTTTATATCAAAATCGACTGTTTCGACGAGATGAAGACAATTTGTGTTGATCAATTTTTCATATGAGGACATCTTAATTGGGTTTCAATCCAATCTTTAATCTGGTGTCAACATGAGCATCTCTGAAGTTGTCATAACTTTTGCATCCGAACTCCATTTCAGACCATCTTCATATTCATCTTGATCTTCTTGAAGAGAGCCATCTCATAATGACTTTCAATAGTAAGTTTGAATTACTCTTGACATAGCTTCAAGCCACTCTTTATAAACGTGCCACTTTTGAGCGTCAACAGATTTATCAAGTCTGAAACTGAACTATAAAGTTGTCAAAGTGGGTCTTTCTCGAAAAAAACAAGTTGGACTGAATAGGAGTAGACCTCACAAAGGTAGGGAGATGTTTGAGTTGCACTTATTGGGTTGGCTAGCAGTTCCCTCCACCCTTCAAATACATTATCTATGTATACATGGGGAAGAAAAAGATCCCAGGCCTCAGAGGTGGTCCTAGGTGCTTGGGGCCTAGCTCCGCCCATGGTGACAACTACACCAACTGAACTTAGCACATAGCAAGTGGTCGTAAACCATGCGTACATTGTGCACATAACAGTGAACACATATGATACGATGTGATCTTAATATCAACCATAAGCTTGTAATGTTCAATGCATGCATTACTATTTTACTCCCATTTACCTCCAATACTACTTTGCTCCCAGATGCAACAAAATTAGGAGTGCATTTACTCAACAAAAGAGATTGAGAGTGCATGACCATCTGATCTTAATGTACTAACCTACCCCCAATTTCGGTGAAACCACTCAATGGTGTACCGGACAAACCAAATTTTGTGGACACATGTAAGTTGATGTGCTTCAGTAAAAATCTTCCAGTGCATCGTAGTGGAAAATTATCTCTACTGCATAGGAAATGGTTTATCACTCACCACTGACTAGTTATGTACGATGACAATCGAGAGAAACCATGTGTAGAATCCATATGGTTAGGTGATAATAGGTAGGTTAGTTGGGGGGAAACAGGGGTCAAGTTGATGTTGGTAGTATGATTTTCAAGCTACACAGAAGAATGTTGTAAAATATATAATCATTGAATCTTTGTAGGATATCCAGATTGTATGATGTACTCCCGCTGTAAACTAACTAATTACAGAGGGAATACAAAACATGAGGGAACTATAGAAAGACGGTTTACGGTGCTAGTAGAGAAAGAAATAGAAAAGATACAATATTGGCTCATAAAGGCTTTCTGAGTCTGAGTATACCAAGCATCTGAGGCATGTGCTGCTATGGCACATCGACCAAGGATGGATGACCTGGATCCGGATCCACCAAATCCCATCGACTAGGAGGAGGAGGGGGGATGCCAAATCGCTGGCATCGAGCCACAATTTGCAGTCCACTAGTGATTGGGGCGCCACCCTGTGGCGTCGTTTGAGAGAAAGTTGTGCGCATGTTTCTATTTAAAAAAATACATAGAGTCCTCACCCTCGTCTAAAAAAAATCTCAAAAAAATAATAATCGTCATCTTTATCTAATTTTTTTACCACAACATCCTACCAGCAAGTGCCACTTTGCATACCCACCATTTAAAAAATATCAGAGGTCTTCATCTCTATCTAAAAAAATACATTTAAAACATAATCCACACCTTCATCTAAAAAATTGCAAAAAGATTTCTCACCGCAGCCAACCAGCTTGCGCCATGTGGCATAGCTGGTTGGCCGCCCTTCACGACTAGTTTAATGGTTTTAATGGCTCCTATCTTGTCCCGGTTGCCGGCACTACTGCAAATTATAACAATCGGCAACAACAATCAGACAAACAAATCTCACTTCCAGAATGTCATGTGGGCAAATGAGTGCATGGCCTTATTGACTCATTAACACTATGACGATGGTAAGTACACATCTTATTCATAATCGGACCAAATGTTGGTATTCTGCTGAGACAAGTTTGATTTGTTAATTGATCGTACATATGATGTTTCTGAGAGTTTTATAGATTTTTGTTCTGGCGAATATTGAAGTGTTTATGTTGAAACCGTAGTCATCTCTCACTCTCGGCTAGAGGTAGAAAAAAACACAAGACATAAAAAAATTCGGGCCGGCGCACGAACGCCCGTCACGGGCACACGAACGCCCCAATCCTTTTCTTTTTTCAGTAGCTACATTGCTACATTCGGCTTCACTGCTTTTTATACCCGGACGCACACACACAACCCGACCATCACACCAGCCACTAACTCACGCACACACGTAGTAATCCAACCACCACTGGCCGGCTAATACGCTAACAGCCCATGCATGCATCCATATACTAACTACCTAGACTAGATGCACGTATGACCCGTGTGGCTCGGTCACCACCTGCGACCACTAATCCAGCTACATCCATGCACAAACTGTCACAACACACACGACTCGCGCTGCCTCTTCCACGCATACACGAACACGCATCTGGCGCACCCCACGCTGGTCGCCACCGCACAGCGCACATGGCATGGCTTATGCCAACAGTTTATCCAAACTACCCAAAACACTGACATTATCACACATAGTTCGAATAAAATAGGACCACACTTGCACTCTTCATGTGGCGATAGAGAGAGCCTATTAGTTAGAGCAGGTATAATAAGGGTTTATAGGCAGCAGACAATGATATGTTTTCCTATGTAAAGTGGAGACATGAAAAAATGAGACGAGTTTACTCTCAAGAAGAGCCCACCTCTACACTTGCTTATAGGCAAATCTTACATTCTTAAGAAGTTACTCCTCACTACAAGGTAGGAGTATTTTCTTAACATGCAGATGGTCCAACTCGGCATGCCATGTCATCAGATACCAGCCAATCACAAGATCACAACTCTCTCTCTCTCTCCCTGATGTTTATTATGCTCGCTTTAATTTTTTTCTCCTCAGTTTCTTTCTTTCTCCCTGGTGCCGCTTCGCTCTCCCTACGTTCACCTCTATTTGTTTTTTGACAAGCGCACAGTCACCTCTACTCCCCCCAAAGCTGGCCCGCCACACCGTTGCTCTTCCAGCCCGAAAGGCCCATCACACACTCGCTTCCTTCTCTCCACACGAGCGTCTTCGATTTGTCTCGGAAAAAAAACTAGCGTCTTCGATTCCCTATCGCGGCCGCGCTGCTTCATCAACCCTTCTCATCATGGTAGTCGGCAGTGCCCTTTCCTCTCCCAAAGGATTTCCCGTGGTGCTTCCCTCTGTCTTCTCCACAGCAGCCTCTCTCCCTCTTCACCTTCTCCAGCCTCAATTAAATCCTACTAATCTTCTCCTACAGAAACGGATGGATTTAATTCTCCCTGCCCAGGTAACCGATGCAATTCCTCTTCTCATTCATCAGTGGATCTGCTCGAGAGTCGCCGGGTTTTCCCCATGCTGGTGCTCTGCACTTGGTCGGGCACATCTGCACCCTCGACGCCGTACCTGCTTCCTCACAGCCTCCTCATCGTTCCTACAGGTCAATAAGTTACTTACTCACTGTTCAAAATTGTTTGCATTACTATGCTGAATTCAAATTATATGTATGCCTTCTTTTTCTGCAGTTTGCTCTTGCAATCATTAGCCAAAGGTTGGGAACATCATATGCCTGCGCCCCCAACGCCACATGCAACCTATTTCAATCCCATATTTGTACGAGGTTCTCCATGATTCCTCCACTCCCAATCTCCATGTACCATGTTGTTTCTTTGCTGATAGATCACTACCATGTGCTTGACATGTTGATCGTTTTCGCCCTGCTTTCCTTCAGTATATTCATACAAAGTCAATTTTATGTGTAGGTGAGAGTCCAAACCGAGCAATAGTACCAGGTTTAGAGATGCAGATGCAGATGGCCAATGATCTCAAACGTGTTTGTGCTGTAGCAGCATATATACAGTTCTGGTCATTCACTCACAAATTGGCAGAAATACAAATCAGTACGATCGTTCAGAAAAACCGCGTTACTAGCTAAATTACTGTATAGGCTACTTTGTTATAACATTTTGAATGTTGATTAGTACGCAGAACAACAAAGGTACCATTATTCCCTTAGATGATCACAGGTTTCTAATAAATATTTTTATTGAACCCTTGCGTGCATAAGATTGGGCGAAATGGATGTACCAGAAAGTTCTTCACAGGGTCGCTCTGTTGGGGTAGGTCGTGGGCGTACACGCGGACCATGCCACCGATCATCAGCACCTATTCTAACGGAAAGGTGTGACTACTCCCGGGTGTACTCACACCCGTTATCTTGGTCGTCCAGTACCAACCCATCCAATTATTCTATTGAGACACTCCTCCGGTGCAGGAACTGGAGTTCACGATTTGTCTATTTTTTACTTCAATTTTCCAGGCGAGGAAATCTTGAAGATCATATGCTTGATTTTTTGAAATGTACCTTTTTTTGTGCTGATAGTCATGCCGCTTGCTTCTTATTCTCATACATGGGAGCCAAAGGCAAGTTTTTTTCTTCTATAAAATCAGTAAATTTATGTCTTTTTCTGAGTGTTTTCTTATCAATATTTAATCAATATAAATTAAATATTGAGACTAACCAGTACACAAGACGCATACTGTCTTTGAATTAAATACCGTAAGTGACACTTGATACAGAGATACGTACCAGAGCACTTTCATGTTGTTTTAGGGGAAGACTACTATATATCAGCAATGTACCACAATTTTCCATGGCACTCACTTTACGTCTTTATGCAGCAGAGGAAATTTTTCAGGACAGGCAGAGTAATGCCGCTAGGAAAAAGAATATCAAGGTATTATGCACCACATATATTAGCAGATTGAACCAGTTCTTTAGGATGAATAAATTCGCCATTCTATCCACCTAATACCTTACTAACAATGCTACAGATTGTACACCATGCAGGGCAACAACATGCTTTGCTTCAATAAAGATACATGCTTCAGTGCCTTCCATACCAATTACCTCTATAGTACTTCCAAAATATAGATCGTTTTAGCAAGTTGTTTTAGCTTGCTAATACGACTTAGATTATGAAACGGAGGGAGTATAGTATTATCCTAGTGGCATTACTCTCCCTGTCCTGAATATTTTCCTATTATAACTGAGAAAAAATCTCATAGTTACACATATGTTTTAGCGGTACAAAACTAAAAATATATTATGATGTGGGACTAAATGTACCCACCACAACTCTCGACATCACCTACACATTTTCTTTGGCAAACTTCCACTTCGATTCATATTTTCGCCCCTTGAACTACCTTGTTGTGGATTTCCAACTCTAGAATGTGATGTTACCTGTCCAGTTTTGTCACTTTACTTTGCATACTGACCTTTCTCAGAAAATTTAGGAAAAAATCACGCAGCAACGCGCGGGGCATTATCTAGTATAATAAAAATGGGAAGAAAATGAGAGAAGTTGTGAAAAATACTAGTAACCTTTTAATATGAGTGATGATAAATAGTAACTCCAAATGACATGGCATCAGAATATAGCTACCCATGCATGCTCTTAGCCACCAGTCCCCGGGTACCCCCTCGAGGGGCTTTCCAGCAGACACTACCGAAGCGCACGTGAGCACTCCACCTGCCACGCGGTGCGCCACAACACCGCCACATGTCGCGTGTTGGCCGCACCCCGCAGGATAGATTTTTTCTATGTTTTTTTTTCATTTTTTCCTGTTTTTTTCTTTTTCCGATTTCGGCTGGTTTTTTCGAGGTTTTTTATTTTTTATTTATTCTTTGGTTTCTTTGTCTTATTTGGTGTGTTTTTTGCGTGAAGCACAAAAGCATATATAGTTGTGCTTCTGTGTGAAGCATATTTCTTCCTCCAAAGTGAAGCATAGGTGTGAGTCCGTGTGAAGCACAATTATGCTTTTGGGATAAGCACAAATTGTGCTTCTGTGCTTCCCAAAAAGGTGAATCATGCTTCTTTGTTTTTTTGTTTTTTGTTTACTGTTTTTTTCTTATGTTTTTTCTTTTTCTTCTCTTCTTTATGGTTTATCTCGGTTTATGTTTTTTGGGGTTTTTGCGTGAAGCACAAACTATGCTTATTTGTTTCCCCAAGTGAAGCACAAGTTAATTTACTTGGAAGCACGGGTTACTACAATTTGTAAGCACAAGATACAACTGGTTGGAAGCACAGATTTTACCAAAAGAAGTTCATTGAAATCTATCATGGGATCTAGTCTCAAATATCTCAATGTGTGGAACACAACAGAGAAATAAGTTTGTGATTTGGACACATTGTTCAAGAGATAAATATTTTTGAAAAATAGAACTGGGAAAAAGAAAGAAAAACCATGCCTCCCGTCCGTGGGAGGAAATTCTCACCAAAACTCGAAGGTTACGACAAGTGTCGCACATGCAGTGTACCACTAGTCACTGTCAGAGAAGATGGGATGACCTTTGTGAAAGGTATCCCTTAATTAGTGATTTTGTCTTATCATACGATTTGGCTAATAAGAGATTATAACGCTCAGTCTCAGCCCATGTAGAAGCATGTCCCGATTTTTTTTATCCAAGCAGGCCCACTTACATATTTCCACATGTATCTCTCCATATATTGGGGAAAACGTCATGAGCGGTTCCCTAGAAACCATTCCCCCTCCTCTCGCGTCATCCCTTGTGGGCGACCGAACCCTAGCACCTCGAGCCCTCCCTCCCCCTGCCACCGCACGAGGACCCCACCGGCCCTGGTGTACGGCCTCCAGTGAAGGTGGGGATGGTGGCGTGGATCTCGTCGGTGGATGGCGTCACAGGAGCTTGCCGTCCCTTCTGGCCGTGTGGGCGGCAGTAGGGTGGCGGATGTCCTCCATGGATGAGGGATGCTCCGGTGGCTCCGCCGGATGTGGATCCTGGCCTCCTCCCCTTGCTACGGCCCGCCCGACCAGATCTGGCTGTTGGGCATGGGGTGGCGGGAGCTCTGGAACGGGGGAAACCCCTGGTCTACTACGCGTCGACCTCGACGGCGTCGGCGCCCCTACGCCAGTCCACTCCTGTGGGCGCATCGAGCTTCCAATCTGGCCACCCCGCTTCTTCCCTCACACTCCCAGGTGAAAGCCTTGGCATTTTGGGCCGGACAACGGCGGCGTTCCAGCGGCTTGTTCCTCCTTGGAGGCGTCGTCCTAGGGATGTGCAAAGATTGCGGCTGTGGTGTTTGGTGAATGGTGGCGGCAGTGGTGCGTTGCTCTCTAGGCCGCCAGTGACATGGGAGGCGAGTTGCTGGTCCGCAATCCTTTAGCGGCTCTTGTCAGGTACCCTCATGGGTTGTTGGCCTGTGTACAACGTCCTCATGTAGTGGCACGGCATGGACGTAGGGGAGACTGCGTTCTCCTCTCCAACATTAGTCCCTTTGGGTCGACAATAGTGCCGGGTTTCTCTCCATGCGGTTCAGCCTCTCCCGTCCGTGTTCGTTGGCATCTATGGTTGGCCTCTACTCTACTGCTCTAGCTGCGGTGGGCCCTCCGACGGCTTGACTGTGGTTTCTTAGTGTAGGCGATGTCGTTTGTAGATGCTACTTATAACTCCTGGTCTCAAGCGTAATCTGCCTGTGACATTTCAGTTTTTGGTTAAATTTTGGCATTTGTAATCAGTTCCTTTGTATCCTAGCCGATTGATGACTTCATTAATTTGAAGTCGGGCTTCATGCCTTTTTTGTAAAACAATCTTGGGGAAACGATAAATCCGACTTGAACGAACTTACGAAGTAGGAGTGTTAGTTATACAGAGAGCCTTGTAGCACATCGGTTAGTCATCACATGACAGGACATACACTGCGCTAATCATATTCGAGTTATTTCGATCATGCGGTTGCTAATTAAAAGAAGCTTACAAAACCACTGCAACAACAGAAGAAACTTAAATCAACATTACAGCACCGGATATATATATCCCCAGCTACTCCAACAGCTAGTTCATCCTGAGTTCCTGACCCATTTATTCAAGTCCCATAAGTACGTACATGACGGATGGATGCGTCAGTAGCACTTGTTGGGGTTGCTGGGGCGGAAGAAGAAGTTGCCGACGGAGTAGAGCGCCTGCAGGCCGTCGCCGTGCTTGACGAAGGAGTCAAACTTGAGCGGCAGCCCCTCGCCGGCGGCGGGTTCGTCGACGAGGCCGCACGCGGTCGACGACGAGCTCTCCACGTACACCTTGCACTCGTCGTTGGTGAAGGACGCCATCTGCGCCGACTGGATGACGAAGTAGCCGCCCTGCCCCGATGCCCCTTGCACCTTCTTCAGCCGCCCCGGGCCGTGCCGGCACTGCAGGTACACCTCCACGCCTACATTTACAAACACACACAACGTATATGTTTCATCGATGCCAGAATGAAGGAGCGTGCACATGGGATGCGGAAGTAGTTAAAGAATGCAGAGGTTGGGGTTGTTAGGGCTGACCTTTGAGCGGGGAGGCGTCCATGTTGGCATTGTAGCCGATGTACCTGCAGGTCTTGCACCAGACCATGCCCTGCACGCCGATGGTGAAGTTCACTGGCGCATGAGGCTGGGGCAGGCCAATGGCGGAGGCGCCGGTGCCGAGCAGAGAGAGGAGCGCGGCGGAGAGGGAGAACAGAAGAAGGCACTTGGCTAGCACTAGCCCAGCCATGGTGGTGACCGGTGAGGTGGTCTTTTCCCTGGTAGCTAGCTAGAAAAGTTCACTAGGCAGACAGAAGCAGCTACCTATTGGCTGGGACAAGATCGAGTAGCTAGGACATATTCGTTGCCAAGACAAGAAGCGAGAGGTAGCAGATTTATAGTACTTGTGTGACAGTGTGAGGTACTAGGTAGTACTTGCTGAGCTGCATGACACTGCATGCATGAATAAGATGGTTCGTGGTGCAATCGTTGGATCAAATTTGTTGTTTATTTTATGGGCCAAGTTGTGCATACTTGATATACGAGGTTCGTTGGGGAAACATGCATGGTGCTTGGAGCCTTGTTGGAGTGCATCGCAAGATAGCTTAGCTATAGTACTCCTAGTATACTATTAGTACTACTACTATAGTAGTCGTATTTTCAACACAATTGGTTAGATTAAACGCTTGGATCCTGCTACGTTTTGAAGAGATGGCCGGCAGCTTGAGTACGCAGTGGAGTACCGCACACCCTAGCTAGCTCTACTTAACCCATGATCTGAATATCAGCATGCAAACCGAGGGCCGGCGCGTTGGATGAACGAGAGAAGGCCAACTTGAACGCATACATACATATATGTGCACCAGAAACCATGCAGCATTACGTACCGTTCAAGGCATCGTACGGATTATCGGGGAACCTACGTACGTAAGTATGGCGATGAGTTCAAGATTTCTTGGACATGGAGTTTCTGATCACACATGGACCTGGGCAATAAATTCTGTAAACAAATTTTTAAAGCAATACGTAGGAATACAAACTGATAATTTCAGGTACTAGACGTTTGTCAGTAAGAAAAGAGAGTGTGATCGCATGCAAGGACGGATTGTTGCATGCAGAGATGGTTCGATCTCTCTCCCCAAGATAATTACTTGCGCTTTATTTTGTTTCTCATACACGAATCTCAAGTACAACTCCAACGCTGGATGTTTCATCACTACATGCCGGCACCGTTAGAAAAACCTTTTTGGTGTTTGACATGGGTGCAAAATTTGAAATGCCTAGCAGTGGCGGTCGTAAAAAGCCTAGCAATAGCGGGCCTGGCTTTTAGGGCCGTTCATCACTGACCTCCCATCACAACTAATATGAACCCGCCCCTGGAAGTACCAGTGGCGGGTATTATTTATTGCACACCACATGTTGGTCTTTTTGCCCAACACAGATGCCATGTTAGCAGCGGTGGTGTTTCTTAGCACCCGCCGCTGGATGGCTAGACTCGAAAGAGTACATCAATTATTGACATTCCGTATTGACAAAATATTACTTCCAAAAAGTTAAATCACGTAGTGATATGATTCTCAATATAACTGAATCTGACTTAATTTATTTTGGAAAGAAATGATAAACTAATTAAGTAACACTTCAAATTTGTTTTGACTTAAGAAACAAACATCAATATATCACATCCATCTTGCATACTAACAGTTCATGGGCTAATATATTCATGACTTAGACCTTATTTCTAAACATGGTCAACGACCACCATCATCTGCAAGTCGTTGTGGTTGCTCTTCCTTATGGTGATTATCACAAGTGTGTCGACCCTTAGTTCTCTCTTTCCTGTCATGAACTCCTGCCAACCGGACTCATAGAAGAACACACACCCGTCTGATTCCGTCTTGTACTGAACATTGGTGGCATGCCCTGTTGATCCATGGCGTACTCCAGCGGTGCCGACGGCGGGGATGTCCACTCCGGAGACATCTTCATAGGTAACTTCTGAACTCTCCATCATTAAGAGCAAATAGAGAGCACGCAATGTTAGACATCTCACCATACTTGGTTATGAACAAAAAAAGATGAAAGAATACAAAACATCTCACCATGACTTTTTTTACGACGTTGGTTTTAGTTAAATGGTGCATAAAGGACTTCCGCAAGAAGGCCGCACTGGATGGTAACATCGCGCTGACATTCATGGTCTCATCCTGAGTAAGCTTCTTCACTCTTTGAGAGAAAAATGCAGAAAGGAATGGACCATCCTCATCATCTTGCTCATTCTCGTCATTCTGGCTGATCCTCATCTTCATGGATGTCCTCATCATTTTGGTTGCTTCCATCATCCTGGTCATCCTGGCTATCTTCATGATCCTGGTCATCGTCTTCATCAATCTCATCATGGTTGTTGGAGAAATGGAGTGTCCTTAACCTGTTGACCGCTCCTTCCATGGAAAAGTCTATGCACTCTCCTCCGATGAAACTATTCTTTGCAATGTACTGCTTCCATCCATCGCCATATATGATGGTTCTATCCTTTTGTTTACGCACATCCAGTACGAATGTGCGGTCCTCATCATCCTCAAAGTACATAACGTTACCACAAAAATTGTTGAAGTCAACCCTTATGTTTCATGGGATACACTATGCAATAGTTAATAATTAACAATAATGTCAGTAAAATAATTATACAAATGGTTAGAATTGAATACTAATTGAAGTTAAAGACCGTTACTACTGATTTTTTAAATCCCTGTGAATAACATTTGCAGATATGGGAGATCTTACGCCTCATGATCCCTAATAATCATTATGAAGCACTTAGCACTTGTAAATGGTTGACATGAATACTAGCTTATGAAATTAATATTGAGAAGGGGAACTGACTAACAAGGGTTCGAGAAAATTTGGCATGATGTTTGCTGAATATTGAACATATTGAGTACGAGAAATTTGATGAAACAAAAGTTAATCAACATTTCATTAAAACATTCACACTCATTTTCAAATCCCTATGAATAACATGCTAAGCCCATGCACTTGTCATATGTAAGAAAATTAAACAATATTGTTATAGAAAATGAAATTCAGCATGAACTTTGCCTGAAAAGTTAACATATTGAGTGATAGAAATTTGGCGAAACAGAAATGAATCGATGTTTCGCCAAAACTTTGTCACTATTTTTCAAATCCATGTGAATAACATGCTATGCCCATGCACTTGTCATATGTAAGAATATTCCACTCAACTCCACACATATGTAAGAAAATTAAACAATATTGTCATAGCTAAGCTTGCGAAAGTAATATTGAACAATGTGAGATATTATAATGCAATGCATATTGAGTGACAAAAAGGAGATTCGGCATGAACTTTGCTTAAAAAGATAACATATTAAGTGACAAAAAAATTGCGTAACGGAAATAAATCAACATTCTGCCAAAACTTTGTCACTCTTTTAAATCTCGGTAAATAACATGAAGTCCGTGCACTTCTCATATGTAAGAAAATTCAAACATCATTGCCACTTGTCATATTTAGCAATGTTCCAAATATTCTGACACCTCCCGATATGAGAAAGTGTTATTCGAGTCCATTAACTGGGCGGGCCTGAAGTTGCTGAAGCTGAAACCCTAGAGCATAATTTAATCTAGAAATTATCAAGATTAAAATCCCAAACCCTAGAGCGTAATTTAGTCACGGAGATAGTATACTGTTGGCAGCATTTTCGGCCACGAACGTGACGGCGTAGGAAAGTACGGCGGGAAGGCGGCGGCAGTCGAGGTGGAGGACAACAGTGATGGTCGAGGAGGAGGACGGCGGCCGCGGTAGAGGCGGAGAACTGCGCGGTGGTGGTCGAGCTGGACGCTCTATGAGACAGCGAGCAGATCCGGCGGCAGTCGCGGTCGAAGGGACGGTGTCGACGGTCCAGGCGCACGAAGGCATGGAAGGGGAAAGAAGAGGAACTAGCCGAGAGAAATGAAATGGTGGAAATGAAAACAGATCATGGACAATTGGACGAGCATGGAAGGGAAACTTTTCCAAAATTTGGATTTATTTGGCACGGTTTGCCAATATGTAGTTGCGGTAGGCGCCGGACAGCGCCCGGCACTATTTTATGAGAAAGCAGCGGCGGGCGCTAGCTTACTGCCCACAACTACACTTTCCATCCATGGGCTTATTTGGAAGAGCCTACCTGTCACAGATGCTAGCTCGCGCCTGCCACTGGATTGTCATTAGCTGTGGCGGGTCCTACATGTTAGCCGCCACTGCTATTTTGGAAAAGTAGCAATGACGTGTAGTCTGCTCTAGCTGCCATTAATTACAGTTCATCTGTTGGGCTTTTTTCAGTAGCGTGGGGGAAATATCAGGTACTCCCATCCTTGGAATACTCTTGATGCTCCAAATTTAAAGAAACCACTTATAAATGTTTTAAAAAAATCAGAAAAAATATGAATGATCGCAAGGAATGTAATTACAACCCCTAAAAAATTCAGATCCAAACTCGAAGTGCACATTAAGAAACAAAAATGTGAAATCTTGCATGAATAGTGTAAAGAAAAAGACAGAATCAACACTGGCACTATCACATTTGGATTTCACATTTTTATTTCTCAATGTACATTTCGAGTTTGGACCTGAAATTTCTAGGAGTTGTAGCCACATTCCTTGCGAACATTCACATTTTATTCCGAAATTTTTGGAAACATTTAAGATATGTTTTTAAACATGGAGCACCGGGAGTACATCAAAGATGGAAGTACCAGATATTCTTCCTAATGTAATGACATCCTGAAGGTCTGGGCAAAAAGAAAATATCAAAATCGATGCTCAAATTATATCATCACTGATGGACGAGTGGCCCCTGTGTGCCTCGGGTCAGTGATGAAAGTTCATTCCTAGACGGGCCACTTGACTAGTTAGTGATGACTATTACCACAGACAAGATAGACGGGGTGACGCTACGCGTCTACCGGCGAAAATTGAAAAAAAAAATCTGCCACCTCGCTGATCATTGGATGGAGACATTAATGACCGTCCGCTCTGTTGGAAACATAGTAATTTCAAAAAAATTCTACGCACATGTAAAATCATGGTGATGCATAGCAGAGTGTTGTCCACGTACCCTCGTAGACCGAAAGCGGAAGCGTTAGCACAACGCGGTTGATGTAGTCGTACGTCTTCACGATCCGACCAATCAAGTACCGAACGCACGGCACCTCCGAGTTCAGCACACGTTCAGCCCGATGACGTCCCTCGAACTCCGATCCAGCCAAGTGTTGAGGGAGAGTTTCGTCAGCACAACGGCGTGGCGACGATGTTGATATTCTACCGACGCAGGGCTTCGCCTAAGCACCGCTACAGTATTATCGAGGTGGACTATGATGGAGGGGGGCACCGCACACGGCTAAGGGACGATCAACTTGATCAACTTGTGTGTCTAGAGGTGCCCCCCTGCCCCTGTATATAAAGGAGCAAGGGGGAGGCCGGCCGGCCCTCTACTAGGAAGAGGAAAGGAAGGAGGAGAAGGAGAAGGAAGGAGAAGGAGGAAAAGGAGGAAAGGGGGCCGGCCCCCTAGTCCAATTCGGTTTGGGCTAGGGGGGTCACGCGCCCTGCCTCCTCTCTTCCACCACTTGGCCCATGAGGCCCATTACTTCTTCCTCGTATTCCCGTAACTCCCCGGTATCCCCGAAAATACCCGAATCACTCGGAACATTTCCGATGTCCGAATATAGTCGCCCAATATATCGATCTTTACGTCTCGACCATTTCGAGACTCCTCGTCATGTCCCCGATCTCATCCGGGACTCCGAACTCCTTCGGTACATCAAAACATATAAACTCATAATATAACTGTCATCGTAGCGTTAAGCGTGTGGACCCTACGAGTTCGAGAACTATGTAGACATGACCGAGACACGTCTCCGGTCAATAACCAATAGCGGAACCTGGATGCTCATATGGGCTCCTACATATTCTACGAAGATCTTTATCGGTCAGACCGCATAACAACATACGTTGTTCCCTTTGTCATCGGTATGTTACTTGCCCGAGATTCGATCGTTGGTATCTCAATACCTAGTTCAATCTCGTTACCGGCAAGTCTCTTTACTCGTTCCGTAATACATCATCCCGCAACTAACTCATTAGTTGCAATGCTTGCAAGGCTTATAGTGTTGTGCATTACCGAGTGGGCCCAGAGATACCTCTCCGACAATCGGAGTGACAAATCCTAATCTCGAAATACGCCAACCCAACATGTACCTTTGGAGACACCTGTAGAGCTCCTTTATAATCACCCAGTTACGTTGTGACGTTTGGTAGCACACAAAGTGTTCTCCGGTAAACGGGAGTTACATAATCTCGTAGTTATAGTAACATGTATAAGTCATGAAGAAAGCAATAGCAATAAACTAAACGATCAAGTGTTATGCTAACGGAATGGGTCAAGTCAATCACATCATTCTCCTAATGATGTGATCCCGTTAATCAAATGACAACTCATGTCTATGTCTAGGAAACATAACCATCTTTGATCAACAAGCTAGTCAAGTAGAGGCATACTAGTGACACTTTGTTTGTCTATGTATTGACACATGTATTATGTTTCCGGTTAATACAATTCTAGCATGAATAATAAACATTTATCATGAAATAAGGAAATAAATAATGACTTTATTATTGCCTCCAGGGCATATTTCCTTCAGTCTCCCACTTGCACTAGAGTCAATAATCTAGTTCACATCGCCATGTGATTTAACATTAATAGTTCACATCACCATGTGATTAACACCCATAGTTCACATCGTCATGTGACCAACACCCAAAGGGTTTACTAGATTCAATAATCTAGTTCACATCGCTATGTAATTAACACCCAAAGAGTATTAAGGTGTGATCATGTTTTGCTTGTGAGAGAAGTTTAATCAATGGGTCTGCCACATTCAGATCCGTAAGTATTTTGCAAATTTCTATGTTAACAATGCTCTGCACGGAGCTACTCTAACTAATTGCTCCCACTTTCAATATGTATCCAGATTGAGATTTAGAGTCATCTAGATCAGTGTCAAAACTTGCATCGACGTAACCCTTTACGATGAACCTTTTGTCACCTCCATAATCGAGAAACATATCCTTATTCCACTAAGGATAATTTTGACCAATGTCAAGTGATCTACTCCTAGATCACTATTGTACTCCCTTGCCAAACTCAGGGCAGGGTATACAATAGGTCTGGTACACAGCATGGCATACTTTATAGAACCTATGGCTGAGGCATAGGGAATGACTTTCATTCTCTCTCTATCTTCTGCCGTGGTCGGGTTTTGAGTCTTACTCAACTTCACACCTTGTAACACAGGCAAGAACTCCTTCTTTGACTGTTCCATCTTGAACTACTTCAAAATCTTGTCAAGGTATGTACTCATTGAAAAACTTATCAAGCGTCTTGATCTATCTCTATAGATCTTGATCCTCAGTATGTAAGTAGCTTCACCGAGGTCTTTCTTTGAAAAATTCCTTTCAAACATTCCTTTATGCTTTGCAGAATAAATCTACATTATCTCCGATCAACAATATGCCATACACATATCTTTATCGGAAATGTTGTAGTGCTCCCACTCACTTTCTTGTAAATACAGGCTTCACCGCAAGTCTATATAAAACTATATGCTTTGATCAACTTATCAAAGCGTATATTCCAACTCCGAGATGCTTGCACCAGTCCATAGATGGATCGCTGGAGCTTGCATATTTTGTTAGCACCTTTAGGATTGACAAAACCTTCTGGTTGCATCATATACAACTCTTCTTTAATAAATCCATTAAGGAATGCAGTTTTGTTTATCCATTTGCCATATTTCATAAAATGCGGCAATTGCTAACATGATTCGGACAGACTTAAGCATAGATACGAGTGAGAAACTCTCATCGTAGTCAACACCTTGAACTTGTCGAAAACCTTTTGTGACAATTCTAGCTTTGTAGATAGTAACATTACTATCAGCTTCCGTCTTCCTCTTGAAGATCCATTTAATCTCAATGGCTCGCTGATCAATGGGCAAGTCAATCAAAGTCCATACTTTGTTCTCATACATGGATCTCATCTCAGATTTCATGGCCTCAAGCCATTTCGCGGAATCTGGGCTCATCGTCGCTTCCTCATAGTTTGTAGGCTCGTCATGGTCAAGTAACATGACCTCCAGAACAGGATTACCGTACCACTCTGGTGCGGATCTCATTCTGGTTTATCTACGAGGTTCAGTAGTAACTTGATCTGAAGTTACATGATCATCATCATTAACTTCCTCACTAATTGGTGTAGTAGTCACAGGAACAGATTTCTATGATGAACTACTTTCCAATAAGGGAGCAGGTACAGTTACCTCATCAAGTTCTACTTTCCTCCCACTCACTTTTTTCGAGAGAAACTCCTTTTCTAGAAAGGATTGATTCTCAGCAAAGAATATCTTGCCTTCGGATCTGTGATAGAAGGTGTACCCAACAATTTCTTTTGGGTATCCTATGAAGACGCACTTCTCCGATTTGGGTTTGAGCTTATCAGGTTGAAAAAATTTCACATAAGCATTGCAACCTCAAACTTTAAGAAACGACAGCTTAGGTTTCATGCCAAACCATAGTTCATACGGTGTCGTCTCAACGGATTTAGATGGTGCCCTATTTAACGTGAATGTAGCTGTCTCTAATGCATAACCTCAAAACTATAGTGGTAAATCAGTAAGAGATGTCATAGATCGCACCATATCTAATAAAGCACGGTTACGACGTTCGGACACACCATTACACTGTGGTGTTCCAGGTGGCGTGAGTAGTGAAACTATTTCACATTGCTTTAACTGAAGGCCAAACTCATAACTCAAATATTTTATTTCTGCGGTCATATCGTAGAAACTTTTATTTCTGTTACTACGATTCTCCACTTCACTCTGAAATTCTTTGAACTTTTCAAATGTTTCAAACTTGTGTTTCATCAAGTAGATATACTCATATCTACTCAAATCATCTGTGAAGATCAGAAAATAATGATACCTATCGCGAGCCTCAATATTCATCGGACGACATACATCAGTGTGTATGATTTCCAACAAATCTTTTGCTCGCTCCATTGTTCCGGAGAACGGAGTCTTAGTCATCTTGCCCATGAGACATGGTTCGCAAGCATCAACTGATTCATAATCAAATGATTCCAAAAGTCCATCAGCATGGATTTTCTTCATGTGCTTTACACCAATATGACCTAAACGGCAGTGCCACAAATAAATTGCACTATCATTATTAACTTTGCATCTTTTGGCTTCAATATTATGAAAATGTGTATCACCACGATCGAGATCCAACAAACCATTTTCATTGGGTGTATGACCATAGAAGGTTTTATTCATGTAAACAGAAAACAATTATTCTCTAACTTACATGAATAACCGTATTGCAATAAACATGATCCAATCATATTCATGCTCAACGCAAACACTAAATAACATTTATTTTAGGTTTAACACTAATCCCGAAAGTATAGGGAGTGTGCGATGATGATCATATCAATCTTGGAACCATTTCCAATACACATCGTCACTTCACCCTTAACTAGTCTCTTGTTCATTCTACAACTCCCGTTTCGAGTTACTATTCTTAGCAATTGAACCAGTATCAAATACCGAGGGGTTGCTACGAACACTAGTAATATACACATCAATAATCTGTATATCAAATATACCTTTGTTCACTTTGCCATCCTTCTTATCTGCCAAATACTTGAGATAGTTCCGCTTCCAGTGACCAGTCTCTTTGCAGTAGAAGCACTCAGTTTCAGGCTTAGGTTCAGACTTGGGTTTTTCACTTGAGTAGCAACTTGCTTGCCGTTCTTCTTGAAGTTCCCCTTTCTTCTCTTTGTCCCTTTACTTGAAACTAGTGGTTTTGTTTACCATCAACACTTGATGCTTTTCTTGATTTCTATCTTCGCATCACGAAGAGCTTGGGAATCGTTTTCATTATCCCTTGCATATTATAGTTCATCACGAAGTTCTACTAACTTGGTGATGGTGACTAGAGAATTCTGTCAATCACTATTTTATCTGGAAGATTAACTCCCACTTGATTCAAGCGATTGTAGTACCCAGACAATCTGAGCACATGCTCACTGCTTGAGCTATTCTCCTCCATCTTTTAGTTATAGAACTTGTTGGAGACTTCATATCTCTCAACTCAGGTATTTGCTTGAAATATTAACTTCAACTCCTGGAACATCTCATATGGTCCATGACGTTCAAAACGTCTTTGAAGTCCCGATTCTAAGCCGTTTAATCATGGTGCACTAAACTATCAAGTAGTCATCATATTGAGCTAGCCAAACGTTCATAACGTCTGCATGTGCTCCTGCAATAGGTCTGTCACCTAGCGGTGCATCAAGGACATAATTCTTTTGTGCAGCAATGAGAATAAACCTCAGATCACGGATCCAATCTGCATCATTGCTACTAACATCTTTCAACTTAGTTTTCTCTAGGAACATATCAAAATAAACACAGGGAAGCAACAACGCGAGATATTGATCTACAACATGATTTGCAAAATACTATCAGGACTAAGTTCATGATAAATTTAAGTTCAATTTAATCATATTACTTAAGAACTCCCACTTAGAAAGACATCCCTCTAATCTTCTAAATGATCACGTGATCCAAATCAACTAAACCATAACCGATCATCACGTGAAATGAAGTAGCTTTCAATGGTGAACATCAATATGTTGATCATATCTACTATATGATTCACGCTCGACCTTTCGGTCTCAGTGTTCCGAGGCCATATCTGCATATGCTAGGCTCGTCAAGTTTAACCTGAGTATTCTGCGTGTGCAGAACTGGCTTGCACCCGTTGTAGATGGACGTAGAGCTTATCACACCCGATCATCACGTGGTGTCTGGGCATGACGAACTTTGGCAATGGTGCATACTCAGGGAGAACACTTTTATCTTGAAATTTAGTGAGAGATCATCTTATAATGCTACCGTCAATCAAAGCAAGATAAGATGCATAAAAAATAAACATCACATGCAATCAATATAAGTGATATGATATGGCCATCATCATCTTGTGCTTATGATCTCCATCTCCGAAGCACCGTCATGATCACCATCGTCACCGGCGCGACACCTTGATCACCATCGTAGCATCGTTGTCGTCTCACCAATCTTATGCTTCCACGACTATCGCTACCGCTTAGTGATAAAGTAAAGTATTACAGCAAAATTGCATTGCATACAATAAAGCGACAACCATATGGCTCCTGCCAGTTGCCGATAACTCGGTTACAAAACATGATCATCTCATACAATAAAATTTAGCATCATGTATTGACCATATCACATCACAACATGCCCTGCAAAAACAAGTTAGACGTCCTCTACTTTGTTGTTGCAAGTTTACGTGGCTGCTACGGGCTTTAGCAAGAACCGTTCTTACCTACGCATCAAAACCACAACGATAGTTTGTCAAGTTGGTGCTGTTTTAACCTTCGCAAGGACCGGGCGTAGCCACACTTGGTTCAACTAAAGTTGGAGAAACTAACACCCGTCAGCCACCTGTGTGCAAAGCATGTCGGTAGAACCAGTCGCGCGTAAGCGTAAGCGTAATGTCGGTCCGGGCCACTTCATCCAACAATACCGCCGAACCAAAGTATGATATGCTGGTAAGCAGTATGACTTATATCGCCCACAACTCACTTGTGTTCTACTCGTGCACAACATCAACGCATAAAACCTAGGCTCGGATGCCACTGTTGGGGAACGTAGTAATTTCAAAAATTTCCTATGCACACGCAAGATCATGGTGATGCATAGCAACGAGAGGGGGAGTGTTGTCCATGTACCCTCATAGACCGAAAGCGGAAGCGTTAGCACAACACGGTTGATGTAGTCGTACGTCTTCATGATCCGACCGATCAAGTACCGAACGCACGGCACCTCCGAGTTCAGCACATGTTCAACCCGATGACGTCCCTCAAACTCCGATCCAGCCGAGTGTTGAAGGAGAGTTTCGTCAGCACGACGGCGTGGTGACGATGTTGATGTTCTACCGACGCAGGGCTTCGCCTAAGCACCGCTACAGTATTATCGAGGTGGACTATGGTGGAGGGGGGTACCACACACGGCTAAGGGGCGATCAACTTGATCAACTTGTGTGTCTAGAGGTGCCCCCTGCCCTGTATATAAAGGAGCAAGGGGGGAGGCCGGCCGGCCCTCTATGGGCGCGCCAGGAGGAGGAGTCCTCCTCCTAGTAGGAGCAGGACTCCCCTTTCCTGCTCCTACTAGGAGGACGAAAGAAAGGAGGAGAAGGAGAAGGAATGAGAAGGAGGAAAAGGAGGAAAGGGGGGCCGGCCCCCTAGTCCAATTCGGTTTGGGCTAGGGGGGCCGCGTGCCGTGCCTCCTCTCTTCCACCACTTGGCCCATGAGGCCCATTACTTCTTCCTCGTATTCCCGTAACTCCCCAGTACCCCCAAAAATACCCGAATCACTCGGAACCTTTCCAATGTCCGAATATAGTCGTCCAACATATCGATCTTTACGTCTCGACCATTTCGAGACTCCTCGTCATGTCCCCAATCTTATCTGGGACTCCGAACTCCTTTGGTGCATCAAAACATATAAACTCATAATATAACTGTCATCGTAGCGCTAAGCGTGCGGACCCTACGGGTTCGAGAACTATGTAGACATGACCGAGACACGTCTCCGGTCAATAACCAATAGCGGAACCTGGATGCTCATATTGGCTCCTACATATTCTACAAAGATCTTTATCGGTCAGACCGCATAACAACATACGTTGTTCCCTTTGCCATCGGTATGTTACTTGCCCGAGATTCGATCGTTGGTATCTCAATACCTAGTTCAATCTCGTTACCGGCAAGTCTCTTTACTCGTTCCGTAATACATCATCCCGCAACTAACTCATTAGTTGCAATGCTTGCAAGGCTTATAGTGATATGCATTACCGAGTGGGCCCAGAGATACCTCTCCGACAATCGGAGTGACAAATCCTAATCTCGAAATACGCCAACCCAACATGTACCTTTGGAGACACCTGTAGAGATCCGTTATAATCACTCAGTTACATTGTGACGTTTGGTAGCACACAAAGTGTTCCTCCGGTAAACGGGAGTTGCATAATCTCATAGTCATAGAAACATGTATAAGTCATGAAGAAAGCAATAGCAACAAACTAAACGATCAAGTGCTATGCTAACAAAATGGGTCAAGTCAATCACATCATTCTCCTAATGATGTGATCCCGTTAATCAAATGACAACTCATGTCTATGGCTAGGAAACATAACCATCTTTGATCAACAAGCTAGTCAAGTAGAGGCATACTAGTGACACTTTGTTTGTCTATGTATTCACACATGTATTATGTTTCCGGTTAATACAATTCTAGCATAAATAATAAACATTTATCATGAATAAGGAAATAAATAATAACTTTATTATTGCCTTTAGGGCATATTTCCTTCACGATCTACCAACGTAAGGAGCCACCCTTGCAACAAGAGTGGTGTTTTTGCAATAGTCTGCTTGTTGTAATCAGCCGAGTCTGTATTTTTTATTTTTTGCAACAGAGATTTTATTGCAGACATTTTTCGCAACAGAGAACTTATTGCATAAATTTTAAAGATCATCCATGCATGTATTCTTTGGAAATTCCGCCGCCTCGCAAGCTATCGGATCAAGCTCAGTCTAGTGGCCAAGGGCCATCTCTATTTCTGCAACATAAGTCGTGTTGTAGAAACATTTGATAACATAAGCCATGTTGCAGAAACATTTGATAACATAAGTCATGTTGCAAAAATATTTGCAACAGAGATTGTGTTGCTAATTTTTTTTCACAATAGAGATGATGTTGCAGAAGTATTTGTAGGTTTTTTTGCAACAAAGGTCAAGTTGCAGAAAATTTATGCAACAGAGCTAATGTTGTAGGAACTGCTGTCATGGCTGAAGCTCGAGGGGGTGACAACAATGGAAGTCGGTGCTCCTCCTGGGCGACCGTGTCGGCGTGCTTGCCGACGGCGAGTCCCGATGGCGACGGCCAGAGCAATGTGGGATCCAGATCCCGCAACACACTAATTGTTGTGGTGGGGAAAGATTGCAACGACTACTGAGTTGCAAAACTTAATCTACGTAATACGTTGTTCCTGAGCCATCTCACTAAAACTAGATCTAACGGTTACGAAGGCGGCCAACGCACGTCGTTATCAATCGGGTGATTAGAATCTTTTCCCATTATCCTATTGGCGGCAAGCTAAAGCTTATCAGTGACTAGCTCTATTTAGTGATGCAAAGATTTTGGCTGGCAGCTTGGGCAACACTGCTATTTTTTTAAAAACACTTGTAACTTTATTTATACTCATAACAATTACAGGTACTCTAATTTGAACCTATAATTCAAGAAAATAGAAAGTAACTCTTATTGCTAGGAATTACAATGGAATCTCCCGAAAACACTTTCTTCACGGTATCAATCTTTGCTCGAAGAAATACTCCAAAGACTTTAGTAAAGATGTTGCAATTGGACTGAAGCAACGATGCTGTCACTCTTTCACCTGCACGAACATTAGCAATAATGGTTTTTGAAAGCGCCTTAAGTCACCCATCAAAAAGATGGAAAGCCTTGATCAATGAATGTACTTGAGTCGGGGATGATCCCTTAGAAGTGCAAGCCGTTGAATCACTATATCTTCACCATGATGTCGATGAAAAATTTCACCTCCATAAAGAATCAGACCAACAAAAAAAACTTGACACAGCAACATAAACTCATCAGATCCGAATAATCGGATCTACGAGGACAGAAAACTCTCTGACCTTGTGGCACCGCGAAAAGGAAGAGAGGAAATTTATTCTCGCAAAACTATGATAATCACTAGACGTTGACGAAGAACATAGAGGTCTTGAAGATCAGAGGTCCCCTCACCTCTCAGCGCCAAGATAGCAGCCAGAGGTAAGGGGACCTACATTTCTTAGACGGCAACGGCGACGGCGGTACGAGAAAACCATACTACTGGACAGCTAGCAGTGCGTCCCCAAGCAACATAGCAATACAAATCACATCATCAAATACAAATAATTTAGATATTCCATTACATATATACATATATAAAATCTTGTATATTTAATTTCATGTCATACACATACATTGCATTTGGTATCCTCACATAGAAACAATTGCATCAAATGTATGTGATTTTTTTAAATGTGTACAATGCAAAACAATTTTTTCCGTAATGTAAAAGGTTGTTTCATGCCTTTAAAAAAATGCACTTCACATTTCATGGAAATATTCCCGCGTTTCAAAAAAATGTTCCTGGCATTTAAAAATGTTATATACAAAAGTAAAATATATTTTTTTCAAATTAAAAAAATGTATCTTGACATTTAAGAAATATTTGCGTGTTTATAAAAATGTCTATGAAATTTTCAAAAATATTTATACGTTGCAAATAGAAAATTTTAGTTTAGGTTTTTATTATATTAAAAAAATACAACGTGTATTTGGAAATTTTTACCATTTTGTCCAATAACGTGTTCAAACCCATGCATTTTTTTAATAAAAATGTACTGCATCTATATTTGAAAATTTCTAATGTGTATTATAAAAATGTTTCACATGTTCCCTAAAATGTAAAGTTTGTATTGAGAAAATTTATACATGTGTGAAAAAGAAATGAAACCGATAAAAGCTGACAAATGAACAAAAACAGACCAAAGAAATAAAAAATGCCAAAATGAAGCAAGGAAACCCAAAAGTAAGAAAACAAAAAAGATGGGAAAAAATAGAAAACAAAAGTAAGGAAACAGAAAATGAAAACCGATGAAAAACTAAAGGGAAAAAGAAAAAACGAGAAAGAAAAATGAAGAAACGAACCTAGCAATCGAGTCAGCCACGAGAGCTCCCCGTTAACAAGCAGGGCGCTCGCGCGGGATGCAAGCGGGCCGCGGCCAAATATTGCACCAGCTCGCCCACTTCGCTTAGTTTTTCTTTTCTTTTCTTTCTCAGCTAGTTTTTCTCCGATTTTTTTCTGCAGTTGCTCTACTAAGAAAAAACCAGGCGGTTTTTACAGTACTTTTAAAAACATTTTGATACAATGTTTTTTGTATATTTGAAAAATAGTACACAAATGTTTTTAAAAAAATCACAAATTTGAAAATTGGTCTCGGAATTGAATAAATGTTCCTGAATCGGTTGATTTGTAAAAAGTTCACAAAGCTGAAATAAGTTGAGGGATTTGAATAAATGTTCACTAATTTGTGGATCTGAAAAAAGTTCATGAATTTGAAAAAAGTTGACAAATTTGGAAATATTTCATGAATTTGATTTTTTTAAAGTGCATGAATTTGGAAATAGTTCACAATTTTTAGAAAAGTTTATAAATTTTAAAATTATTAAAGAATTAGTATTTAAAGAAGTTTATGAATTTGAAAAAACTTCACAAGTTTGACAAAAATTCAAGAATTTCAAAATGTCTATGAGTTTGAAAAAAATTCAGAGATTTGAAAACGAGTTCATGAATTTGAAACAGTTCTAGAGTTCAAAAAAGTTCATGAGATTCTAAAAAAGTTCATAGATATGAAAACAATTCACAAACTTGAATAACTTGAAAGGATCAGAAAAAGATTGCGGGATTAAGAAAAATTTCATGGATTTCGAAAAAGTTCACTAATTTTGCAAAAAAAAATTATGAAATGGAAAAAGGTTTGTGGATTTGTTTTTAAATAATCATGGATTGAAAAAAGTTCAATGATTAAAAAAACTTTTCAGAGATTTGAACAAAGTTTAAGGATTTTTAAAAACGTTTGCGAATTTGGAAAATTCTGAACAATTTTGAAAAAGTAGTTCATGAATTTGAAGAAAAAATTGCAATTTTAAAATGGTTTGCACATTTGAAAAAAGGGAAATGGGAAAGGGAAAATGATAAGAAATAGAAATGTTAAAGGAAAGAAAAATAAAAGAAATAGGAGATAAGGAAAAGAAAAAACAATGCAGAAAACCTAAAAAAGAAAGAAAAAACCCAAGAAGCTTCCCAGAACTGGTAGGGAAGCTTCCCAAAACCAGCTACCGAAGCACCCTCAAGTACCAGTTGATTGGCCGGCCCGCATACGAGCCCTCGTACTACTAGCGTCAGTGTCTACGAAAAAGTAATATAATGGGTACTATGAGCATGAATGAATTTGTAAATTTACTAACCCCCCCTCCCCCCGCGTTCTTTGTTTGATGAGGCACCGGATGCCATCAATCGTTTGCTTATACTCCCTTCGTCCCGAATTACTTATCTCAATCTAGAACTAAAAATACGTCTAGATACATCCATTCTTACCACAAGTAATTCGGGACAAAGGGAGTCCTATTAAACATCAGTATGGGCGATACATAGGCGTAACCTAAATATCATGCCTCGGGAGTCGGGAGGGCCAGTCCGCAGGTTGGTCGTGGGCCTACGAAAAAATACCGCAAAATAAGCCCGCCGCTAAAGCCCACGAGGAATCATAAAAAAGGAAAGCCCAGGAGGACGAAATCTGGCCCGCCTCATCAGAAAAAAAAGGGAGGGCGAAATCCCCACTCTCTCTCACGATCCCCGCCGCTGCCTCTCTTCCTCGCCGCCACGCCGCCGATGCCCGACGCCGATGGGGTGGAGGGCGCCCGAAAGCTGGCGCGCGGGGCCTTCGCGAAGCTCTCCCAGTACGAGCCCGCCGCGTCCTCCTCGCCGCCCTCCGCTCCCACGGCTGACCTTCCGCAGCTCCTCAGCTGCTGCTTCCAGTTGCTGCGTCGCCTGGACCACGCCGACCCCGGCCTGGCGGCCAGATGCGTCAGCCTCCTCCGCGCCTTCATCCACAGCATCCCCTCCCGTGACCCCGACGCCTCCTTGGCCCCCGCCCTCGAGGTACCCCGATCAATTACCCCCGCACCCATCCTTAGTTGCTTCAGTCCACCAAAAATGTAGAGCATGATTGGTTTGGTACAAAAAACTGGCATGCCAATGTTCGGCATTGTGCCAAATATTGGCCACTAGTTGGTTGGTTTCAGAGTTGTCTCACATAAAGTTGGCATTTTTTTATTGGCAAATCTAGGCATTGCCAGCATTTGGCTAGCCAAACATTGGTAGCAAACCAATCATGCTCGTAATGCCCAGGGACGAGCTGTAGGAACTTGTTTCACTGAGATGGGCCAATCACTGTTTGCTTGTGATTTTGTCCCCCACCTGTATATATTACTCAGAGATTGCAATCCATCGTTAGAAGCAGAATTACAAGATCACTGATTTAGAAATTGATTAGGCATCCGGTTCTTGCAGGTGTGCCTTCAGAATTTTGTGGATATAAGCCAACTGAGGAATTGCACCATGCTCAATGATGCCATACAGGAAGAACCAAGGGTCTCTACCATGGCAAAATCATGCCAGTATGAGCTCCGTGTCAGGCTGGAGCTCATGTCCCACCATTTCATTTCATCGGTGCAAGATGAGGCAGAATTTGAGCAGTTCTTTAGTGCGCTCTCTTGGTCTGAGAAGGCGACGCAGCGCACTCCAGAACTTGGCTTGGCTGGAGCTATCTCCCTAGTCCAAAAGAGCTACTGGTTTTCTATGCCTGTTATTGCACAAGCTCATTTTGTATTGCTTGCATCCAGATGCGTTGGCAATGGGGATCTGAACCTGCATTTGCAAGTGTTTGAGAATGCCATGCATGCTTATTTGATATACTTGCCAGATTTGGGTGTTTTTCACAGAACTAATGCTGCGAAGAGCCTGTTCAGTCGCTTCGCCCACATGAAACTTCTTAAATCTTGTATCCAAGACGCAACTAATCAGAAGCTAAACTGTCAGGTCAATAGGCTGCTTTTGTTCTGCAAGGTGCACTGTGATGATGGCCGGCATGTCAAAGAGAGGAATGCCTTCGATATTTTTGTGAGCTTCATTGAGGAGAACCAGCATATCTTTCCGGAACAATCAAGGCAGGAAGCTGTTATTGTTGTGAAGAAAATAGTGTCAAATATCCTGGGTTGTGCTAAGCAGAAGGAGACACATGAATCGGATGCTAACATTTCAGAGGAGATGATCTACCTTGCTGCTGTACTTAGGCTAATGGGTTCCTCTTTTCTAGAGGTTCTTCGCTCTATTAGGGAAATGAGGGCTGCAGGTGACAGGCATCATGAAAATCATATATTACTTCGCATATCTGAAACCATCGGCTTACTTGGGCAATATGAAGCTAATGGACTTAACATACATGACTTATTTGGTATGGCTGAGAAGTCTGTTGACAAGGAAACCACCTCAGTGCTGATGCTTTTTCATTTTGCTAGCCTATTTGCCTTATGTTTAAGAATGAGGTTTGGTTTTCTGTGGAAAGCTTGCATTGTCATGATCATGATGGCCATGAATCTTGTGATTGATGAAGATAGAAGTCTGAGTGCATTTCAGTTTCTTATTGCTTCAAAAGAGCTTGCAATCTATTCAATTGACCAAGAGGATAGTTTGAAGGTGTTACACTTTTAGCTGCTTAATGTTTTGATCTGATTCCTCTGAACTATCTATATGTTGTCTTATTTTACTTTATTGCTTCCACTTTGTTTGAATCGATGACCATGCATGCAGGGTTCTGCCTGTAGAAAATCTTCTACATCAATAGCTTTGCAGTACACTAACGTGCATAAACGTTGTATTCAAGATGAGGCGGGGCCTGATTGTGTCGAGGACAGCAGGTAACCTCTATAACCATATAGCTGTTGGAGGTACACAATGGAGAAGATAATCTTCTAAGCTCTAACAGTTCTTTTACATCATGTTTTTTTAGCTTACTATAACAAATGTAAATCGTGCATGCTTCAATAGGAACCATCTAGTCTATTGCTTAAATCGTGCATGCTTCAATAGGAACCATCTAGTCTATTGCTTAAACCGTGCATGCCTTTCAATGCGTTGCATGCTTCAATACGAATTGATGAGTAGAAAATTAGGAAGGAAATCTAGTTCAAAGGAAAGGCATAGCATCTGCTGCAACCCATCCAAACATATCTTTTGTTTGTAATTGCCATCTTGAAAGTTGTGGCTTAGCATAACTTTAGTAAAAACAAGTTTGTCAAAATCACGAAGGGTAGCAAACAACTAAGCGTCTCTTAACATATTATGCTATTGGTTTCTTACTTGTGGGGCCTTAGCCTGCATCTCTTTTCAATGAACTGAAACGCAAAAGTCCTTTGCGTTTTCTTGAAAAAAAGAAAGATAATTCTTAGTACTGCGTGCTGGTTTCCTAAACTTGCTTGCAACTGCTTACTGGGCAGCCTCTGTGGCTTCACCGGTGGGTGGCAAGACGCTGCCCCTAAAGAAAATCTAATTGTAGTTAAATTTGATTTGTACTTGACTTGTTGCAATTTGGGCAGGGGTAAAACTGTAGACGGAACAGCCTTTTTCGAGTCCATTCTGGGAAACAAGAACTCCTCCGAGTGGGGTGATTTGGTGGATTATGTTGAATGCGAAGATGGCATGGATTATGCAAGTTGGCTGACGCAGCACAGGAAATTCAAGGAGTTTAGGGATGCCAAATGGATGAGTAGCAAGCGACCCAGCGCGGACATGTCAGAGATAAAGAGGGAATACGGTGCCAGTAAAAGTAAAAGACTGAAGAAGAAGGCCTCGCGGTGAGTCTTCTCTGGGTGATTGCATGGATTGGGGCCTGAAGAACAGACCGCGATACCACGGGAGAACAGCGACGCTCACCACGGAGCCTTGTGTATATATAGTTGTTATGGGCTCCTTTTAGGGAAAGACCTAGGGATAGTTTGTTTTGCTGAAGTGCTGATTAGTGGATCGTTTTTAACCGTTAATATCTGTGCTGTACTCTCCTGAAGCTTGGTATGTATCCGTGTCTGTCTGTTGAAATGTATCTCTGTGCCGTACAAGCTGGATATTACTGCCCCCACTCTAGATCTGAGATTCGTAAGTTGGATTAGTCTTTCTCTTCTCTTTTTTTGAGTCGTGCATTAAATTTGAATTTGGAAAGGTGCATTTTCTGCTGCAAATATTTGGTTCATATGTTGCATATGCTGCGATGATTGTTTTTACAGATTTTGCTGCGAAGATGGTTTTTTTGCAGACACGAAAAAATTGCTGCATGGATGCGCTTGAATTGCTGTGTTTTTTGCAACATTTTGACATACCGCGAGAAAATTATTGCTGATGTTCAAATTAAATGTTGCGGAAGACTATTTTTTGCTGCAACAAGCGGAAGCACCAGAGGTGGCCAATCCGCCCTCGCTGTAGTGTCGGCCCTTTGAAGATTCTGAGACATGACGACTCTTGTCCGGCACATGCCTTGTTTCTCCGTGGTTCGTAATCCGATTCATCAATGAAAAATTCAGCATAGAATCATCGTTGTTTCTTTTCTTTTCGCAAATGCAAAAAATTCATCTTAGGTAGTACGTACAGTTCCTAATTGGAAGAAGATTGAGTTGTTGTTTACGCACCGTCGGATCAAAGATAGACAACCCAGATGCTTCCTCCTCTTTCTGACCGTAATCTGCCTCCGTCAAACCCCCCTACCAATCTTCCCTTCCTCTGTCCTCCTTGTCCGCGCTGCCGTCCTCTCGACCGCGCCTGACCGGAGCCGTTGCCGCCGTAGCCCAGCGCGTCCTCCGCTCCGCCGCCTCTTCCCTCTCCCACTCTCCCATGGGATCTTCACCGCTGCTGTTTCCTCCCTTGGCCGCCGCCACAGCCAGAACGGACTCATTTCTTCTGCGCGCTCTCTCTCCCCGATTCCCCGTACCGCCGCCTATCTTCTCCAGCCTTCCACGGAGAACAAGATGGCATGAACGCGCTGCACGAGTTGAGTCCAATCGTTTGGGCGAAGAGGACGGCGGGAAGCACATCCGGCTATCGGAGGCCAAGGAATGAATCCTCACTGACTGCCGCTAGCACTGAAGAAACAACGGCAGTTATTCACACACAAAAAAAGAAACAACGGCAGCGGCAGCGCCGGTGGTCAGCCCCGTTTTGTCCTGCGATGATATTGCGCCTCGGCATCATCGCTCAGCGATGTGGTTGCCACTCACCTCAGGTCGCTCCCCCTCATCTGGATAGATATACAATTTTGATTCTGAAGTTGTTTGCTGATGAAGTTGGGGACCAACGTGTTACATTGCAGGCTTCGACTACTATTTTTCCTTAAAGATATATAGCAGCATTGTCCATCAGGTATTTTTCTTTCTCTCCATGATACTCGGCGTGACTGATTGCTTGACTAAAGGATTCAGTGGGATTAATTGGATGAAAGTGGAACTTCTGTTTTGCTCTGATTTCTGAATCATATTTCAGATCAATATTTTGTAGCTGGGGTAAATTGTTTTGTAGCTGGCCACCTACGACCTATGCACATATATATTCACAAAATCGTGTAGCATGTTGTGTTCCAATGGAAGGGGTAAGAAAGATAATGGAAGAATACAGATCTGGATACATTAAAAACTTAAAAAATTATGATAATTGAGCTCATGGCCAGTTCAATACTTCTCTTGCGATGGCTAGCTATGCCACCATTTTCTTAATGGTAATTTGTGTTCCTTTTATTCCCTAAGGAGTATTTATTTGAGCAGGAAGGGTCTGGCATGTACAGTGTGGTCTAGTTGTAGGTTCATCAGCGCTGGCAATGTGAAAAAATAAATTTGTTGGAAAGGAATTGCAATTATTCCATTTTAGACATCGCTGTAGTTTAAAATACTTTATTTGCACTAATATGGAGAGTAGTAGCTCTCCCATAGAATTGCCAGATTGAACTGGATGAACTCACTGCCATTTAATGTATTTGTCACGGCAAGTTCTGGTCAGCTAGGTCTTTCCAGGGGTTTTATCATGAGGAACTACACCCATTTCAATATAGTTGCAACAGATTTTCGGTTTTGTTGGTTGTTATTGTTATCAATATTTCCCAGGACTCTGGATATACTCTACTACAAGTTGAAAACAACCACACAGTTCTACATCCTGGGGTCTTCACACAAACAAAAGCAGAGCAGTAATTGTTATCTATTTTCTGTTCTAACTCTTTTCTGTCTCAATGAAAATTGAATATTTCTTAAATTTTACGTATAATTCTGTTGCTCCTTTTTAAATCAGGTGATGTGATTGCTTCCTACAGTTTTCAGAATGATTATTTTTCCCAGCCTGCACATGCATATCACCATTTGTGTTTCAGTGATTACCATCGAGCTAATGTTCATTTCACATTATTTGATTGGTTACCACATGAATTGATGTTGAATCACTATGTCCTTTGCTGTAATTCTTACATGCCCGCATTCAGTTCTCGGAAATCACACAGGATTGTTCTCTTCATTCAAATATGCTTTGTAACATTGTGTCAGCTTTAATGGTTTGAGGTACAATGTGGTGTGCCTTTTGGTATAGCGTAAGTAGCCATTTTTTTTTTCTGCCTTCTATATATCATGTTAATCCTCATCATCTTCTCGATTATTTAGACATAATCATAATCCAGCAGTTAGAGTTAGATGAACGTTGCACTTTATCATCTAGGAGAATTGTTAGGGTTATATCAGCAACGGTGTTTATCCTTTAGGAGATCATACCTAACTGGCAATATCTGTTCAAAACATGTAACCTTACTGCAAAGAATATGCCACCCACTTTGAACTAACTTAAGTACTCACGCTTCATAAAAGTCCATACTCTTTTCTTATAATTTATATAACATGTATTTAAGACAGGCTTTATCAGAAATTGTCCATTTTTCATTTAGATGATTATTTGAATGTATGCAAAATATGATCTATGCTGTTAATAGGCTGTGAAAACACTTCTACGCATATTTGTGGTAAAAAATTGAACAATTTGCATGTACGTTTATTGATTTGGATTAATTATGTTTCACGGTAACGTAGTCATACAATACACCAAGTGTAGACTTTTGTCTCATATGCTCCAAATGGCCCAAAGTCTTCAAAAATTCGAAATCTATAAAAGTTACAAAATATCCTTAAATGTTGTCCACATGTGCATGATATACACCGAGTGGAGACTTTTGACTCAGATGCTACAAATGGTTCAAAGTTTTAAGAAATTGGAAATTTATACAAGTTTCAAATATCCCTAAATATTTACCATGTGTGCATGTAAATTTTTAGAAGGAATGTCCACATGTGTTTTTGTTTGAGGTATGCCAGCTCTTCTCCCATCTCCCTCCCCCCGTTCATTTGCCCTAAGTTTGAGCCACCGCTGCTTTTCGTTACGCCTTCTCCCCCCCCCCCCCTCACATATATGTGCTTTTACTCTAAGCTTGAACCGCCTACACCCCTCCCCCACCTCACATGTTGTTGCCCTAAGTGGAACCACAACGCCGCTTTTTTGGGTACGCCTCCTCAGTCCTCTCTGACCCCCATGCTTTTACCCTAAGTTTGCGCCACTACTGATTTGTCGTTCTCATTTTCTGATATATGCCTCCCCACCCTCTTGTGTGTGGGTGTGTGCGCGCGCGTTTACCCTAGTTTGTTACTCATTTTTAAACTGCGATATATGGCCTTATATTATTCCAAGTAATTGCCCTTTTATCATATAGAAAGTTTGTGCATGGTTCAATGTTTCCTCTCCATATTTTTAAAGGAGATTTGAGGTTCAAATTTAAATGTTAATCTTCAATTTGGGCAAGTTTTTTGTGTAAAATTGAATAGATTATTCTTAAATGTTGCATGTTCTATGTTTTGTAATGTTCCCACTAATGCAATACATATGCCAATTTGGTGTCTTGTTTACATATGCGTGCATAGAATTATAGTTAGCTATATGTAGATTTTGTTAGGATTCCAACATTCTTGTACACATGTAAAAAAGACTCGCTGATATTATTTGTATGTCTATGGAAAATATAGTGGCATCCTATATTCAGTGAAACAATATTTCTTGTGAAGAATTTGTGGTATGCCATTTTCTTTCATTCACTTAGCATTTTCTTGTAATCAAGGTATCGACTTTCTGACAGAAATCGTGCGTGGTACTTTTCCGATGATGACCGTAGTTTGAGGAGTTCATATATTCACTATGTGCTAATGCTTTGTTACGGTTCTCTATTAAAAGCAGGCCTTAATATCCCTTAGTTTCCTTATGAACCCCACTGCAACGGGAGGGTAGGACAAACGATGTCATGCAAGTTCTTTTCTATAAGCACGTATGACTATTTACGAAATACATGCCTATATTATATTTATGAACTGGAGCTAATTCTGTGTCGCCCTAGGTTATGACTGATATCTAATGAATATCATCCAACGAAATCACCGAACCAATGCCTACGAGTTTTTCACATATTGTTCTTGCTGCGTGAATACTACTATTGCTACTGTCACAACTGCTACAAAACTGTTACTTCTGTTACTACTAATACTATCAAACTATTATATTACTGTGCTACTGATCACTTTGCTACAGATATTTAATCTCCAGGTGTGTTTGAATTGACAATTCAACCGCTAATACTTATAAATATTCTTTGGCTCTCCTTGTGTCAAATATATAAATTTGAGTCGAATACTCTATCCTCGAAAACTGTTGTGATCCCCAATACTTGTGGGTTATTAGACCCCGGACTTCGGTGGCCTATGACATGGAGCGAGATGGACTGCAACGACATGCCGATGAAGATGAAGTATGTTCATACTGAAGTTGGGTTGGCTCGGAGAGCACTCATGAGTGATTCACTGTGGCAGCTGGCTGGTAGCGGTATCACATAGGGTGTGGTGGTAGCTTGGGACCTGTCCCAGCAACCAACGTGAGGGATTCCTGTGGCAAAACAACATGGAAGGCAGAGACCACCTAGGAGAGAGGTGGGCCAGGTCCCTAATCGGTGTCCGCGGTTATTTCATAATAGCATGCTTAACAAGATTGGGTATTTGACCTGAGACTGCCATTGGCATATACGCACTAACCACCGCGCAGGGTAATGGTATATGGGACCCTCAGCGTCGTACATTCCTTTTGAAATCTTTCCAGATGTCACAGTTCAAATAGGCGGGCTGATTGTTGGGGTGGGCGACAAGCCTGATGAAGAGGTGGCTCTGGTCCTCGGCCAGTCACGCAACGTGCAGGAGTGCTTAGGGCGATCGGTTCATGACCCCTTCGCACTTAGGATTTAGACTGGCATGTTGACCTCTTTGGGAAGCCTATGTTGGTCTACGGCGTGTCGATTGCCCGAGGCCAGGCATTACCCAGAAAAGTGTGTCTGGCTAGAGGTAATTGAGTGTATTGGGTAATGTGGTGCACCCCTGCAGGGAAGTAATCTATTCGAATAGCCATGTCCACTATAACAGGACGACTTGGATTTGTATCCTGACCTCTTACACCCAAAATCGGATACTTGATAAAATACACCTAGATAACAGACAGATACCCCCGCAGATTGCTTTCTCACATGATGACGAGGAGAGGATCTCTGGGCAAGTTATTGCTATATGTATGTACAAGTTGATACTATACACGCTCCTCCTTTCTACTGCTGAAAAATGCAGTCTTTGATAGGATGAGCTTCTCCCCCTTATTCTGGCATTTCTGCGGTATAGTCCACATATACTACCCCATTCCTTTGATACCGATGCATATCTAGTTTTGATCTGATGTCAGTCTTGCAGGTACTTTGGATGAGTACTCACAGTTGCTTTGCTACCCCTTTTCATTCAACCCGGTTTTTGCAACAATTGGTAGCACCATGGATGCAGGTTACCCCAGTGGCGCGTTCTACATGGAGACCGACGATCAGGAGTAGTCTGGAGGTCCCTGGCAGGAGGCCTTGCCTTTCGATCTAATGTCGTTGTTTTGCTCATCCTTCTTAAGGAAAAACTTGTCTACTATGTCTATACTCAGATAATATTTGCTTTGATGACTTATGTATTTATGGGTCCTCTTGGCACTGGCTTGTAATATAAAGACTTATGTTTTTCCTTTATGTCATAGAGGTGTTGGGATATTCAAGTGAGTCACCATTTGTGATCATGCATGATGTGTGTATGATTAGTGCATGATTATAAACGAGGGCGTCACAAGTTGGTATCAGAGCCAACTTCCTGTAGGAACCCCTTCCAAACTCCTTGGTCGATGTTGAGTCTAGACTTGAAAGAAAAACTATTTACTAACTCTGTTGTGTGACTTACGGGCCCACATCACGTATGGGTGGGATTAGGATCTTTTACTTCGCTTCTTTACTCTGGGATTCTGATCTCTCTTATCTTCGAGTTAAATATATTTGCTAGCTCTAACTCTAGGTTATCGTAACAATTTCCTTCCGGAGATTCACTCATCCTCGATCATCCTGGATATTTCAAAACATTCCAGAGCACTCTTCGATGTTTTCCCAAGACCCTTGTGCCCACCGCCTTTTGCAATTCCCTACCACCCATGAAATCCCTATGGATAACTAAATACGCTTGTTGTTCATACATTCTTTCCCAGTTGCTCTTGTTATTACAACATGCCCTGAAATACACTCCGACGTTTCTAAAATCCTTTGTGCCTACTGCCTTGCATCTCCTTTACATATGAATACACCTACGAAGAATTTCTCACACTTGCCGGGGATTCGTACATCCCTAGTTATTCATGTGTTTCACAACATACTTTGAAATGCTTTCCGATCTTCCAAAAATCCTCTGCAACCTATTGCTCTTAAAATTCTTACATGACTACTTTATGGTTAATCCCATATGTCTAGTAATCTTAATTGACATCCTTTGTCATTGTCATTTTGAGCCTTTGATTCAATATGTGTGTGAATGCACGTAATCATCTGTTGATCCTTAGAATTATCCTTCCGGCTCAGACGTCATTGCGGATATGAGCTGCTTCTTGACCATCAAGTTTTGATCGGTTGTGCCTCTAAGTCTATTAAACTTACTCATCCTTGATTAGAGCTTCTACTTCTGCTCCACCGATTCAGAAATCATAACCCCTTTGTATTCTATACTTGGAGTTAATTAGATGATTCCATAACTTGATACGTTTGCATTCTTTCTTCTTCTGGTTGAGTACCGATACTCACATCAGATCCTTTGCAGGCCGCCAGATCCTTTGGTGGATTATTATCCGACCGTTCCTGCATATTCTAAACCTGGAGTTCTTCCCTTGATAGTTGCCCTTATTAAGTCATATCGTCTACTTTGACTTCGGTACTCTACTTTCGAACATGTATTTCCGATACGTCCATTTTGCATCATGTTTTCTTACTGTTGTTAATAATGTTTTTGTCCATAATAATGCTTTTTGGAGCAATTCTAATGTCTTTTCTCTCATAATATGCAAGGTATACACAAAGAGGGAGAATTCCGGCAGCTGGAAATCTGGACCTGGAAAAGCTACGTCATGCCACCTATTCTGCATAATTCCAAACAAGTTGAAACTAACAGAGAGTTTTTATGGATTATTTGCGGAATATTGGAGCAAATAACTACCAGAGGGGCCCCACCAGGTGGGCACAACCCACCTGGGCTCGCCAGGGAGCCCAGTCACGCCCTGGTGGGTTGTGCTCACCCAGGCCCACCTCCGGTGCCCATCTTCTGGTATATAGTCTGTTTTGACCTAGAAAAAAAATAAGGAGAGGACTTTCGGGATGGAGCACTGCCGTCTTGAGGCGGAACTTGGGCAGGAGCACTTTTGCCCTTCGGCGGAGCAATTCCGTCGGGGGAACTTCCCTCCCGGAGGGGGAAATCATCATCATCATCATCATCATCACCAACAACAACTCTCCCATCTTGGGGAGGGCAATCTCCATCAACATCTTCAACAACACCATCTCATCTCAAACCCTAGTTCATCTCTTGTGTTCAATCTTGTTACCGGAACTATAGATTGGTGCTTGTGGGTGACTAGTAGTGTTGATTACTATATGATTTATTTGGTGGAAGATTATATGTTCAGATCCAATATGCTATTTAATACTCCTCTGATCTTGAGCACGATTATCATTTGTGAGTAGTTGCTTTTGTTCTTGAGGTCACGGGAGAAATCATGTTGCAACTAATCATGTGAACTTGATATGTGTTCGATTTTTTGATGGTATGTATGTTGTGATTCCCTTAGTGGTGTCATGTGAACGTCGACTACATGACACTTCACCATATTTGGGCCTAAGGGAATGCATTGTGGAGTAGAAATTAGATGATGGGTTGCGAGAGTGACAGAAGCTTAAACTCAATTTATGTGCTATTCCGTAAGGGACCGATTGGATCCAAAAGTTTAATGCTATGGTTATAATTTATTCTTAATATGTTTCTCGTAGTTGCGGATGCTTGCGGGAGGGTTAATCATAAGTAGGAGGTTTGTTCAAGTAAGAACAACACCTAAGCACTAGTCCACCACATATCAAATTATCAAAGTACCGAACACGAATTAAGTCAACATGATGAAAGTGACTAGATCAAAATCCCGTGTACCCTCAAGAACGCTTTGCTTATCATAAGAGACCATTTTGGCTTGTCCTTTGCCTCAAAAGGATTGGGATACCTTGCTGCACTTTTGTTACTACTATCGTTACTTGCTCGTTACAAATTACCTTACTATCAAACTACTATGCTACTTACAATTTCAGCACTTACAGACATTACCTTGCTGAAAACCACTTGTCATTTCCTTCTGCTCCTTGTTGGGTTCGACACTATTACTTATTGAAAAGAGCTACAATTGACCCCCTATAATTGTGGGTCATCAAGGCTATTTTCTGGCACCGTTGCTGGGGAGTGAAGCGCCTTTGGTAAGTGGAATTTGGTAAGGAAACAATTATATAGTGTGCTGAAATTTATTGTCACTTGTTACTATGGAAAACAATCCTTTGAGGGGTTTGTTCGGGGTATCTTCACCTCGACCGGAACCACAATTAGCTACCCCTCAACCTACTACACCTAATGATAATATTGAATATGAAATTCCTTCGGGTACGATAGAAGAACTGCTACCTAATCCTTATGCAGGAGATGGAACCGAACATCCTGATATGCACTTGATATATGTAGAACAAATTTGTGGATTGTTCAAGCTTGCAGGTTTACCTGGAGATGAAGTTATGAAGAAGGTTTTCCCTTTATCTTTGAAGGGAAAAGCATTGTCATGCTATACGCTATGCGATGATATTAGATCTTGGAATTGTAATCGATTGAAATTGGAGTTCCACCAAAAAATTTGTCCTATGCATCTAGTTCATCGTGATCGGAATTATATATATATATATACATTTTGGCCTCGTGAAGGAGAGAGTATTGCTCAATCTTGTGGGACGATTAAGTCGATGTTATATTCATGCCCCAATCATGAGCTCTCAAGAGAAATTATTATCCAGAACTTTTATGCTCGGCTTTCTCGTAATGATCAAACCATGCTTGATACTTCTTGTGATGGTTCTTTTATGAAGAAGACTATTGAATTCCGATGGGATCTTTTGGGAAGAATTAAACGCAACTATGAAGATTGGGAACTCGACAAAGGTAAAGAGTCAGGTATTAAACTTAAGTATGATTGTGTTAAATCTTTTATGGATACCGATGCTTGTCAAAAGTTTAGCACTAAATATGGACTTGACTCTGAGATAGTAGCCTCCTTTTGTGAATCATTTTCTACCCATGTTGATCTCCCTAAAGAGAAGTGGTTTAAATATCACCCACCTATTAAAGAAGAAATCAAAGAACCGGTACCAGTTAAAGAAGAAACTATACTTTACAATGTTGATCCAGTTGTTCCTTCTGCTTATATTGAGAAACCACCTTTCCCTGTTAGGATAATGGAACATGCTAAAGTTTCAACCGTGGTTAACAAAAGCTATATTAGAACACCTAAACCTGATGAAAAAAATCAAAGTAGAACCTAGTATTGCTATGGTTAAAGATCTCTTGGAAGAAGATATGGATATGCATGTTATTTACTTCTATGAAGAAGCTGCTAGAATTGCCAAACCTGATAAAAAAGGTAAACATGGACCTGTTGTTGGCATGCCTGTTGTCTCAGTTAAAATAGGAGATCACTGTTTGTAACGCCCCAGATATTACTTTCCCAATTTGTACTCCAACTCTTGCCGTTTCCGGCATTAAGTTATATTTATTTCTCGGGTCCGGGTCTTTGTCTCCGTGTGTTGTTTTCTTTTTCATGCATCTCATATCATGTCATCATGTGCATTGCATTTGCATACATGTTCATCTCATGCATTCGAGCATTTCCCCGGTAGTCCGTTTTGCATTCCGGCGCTTCGTTCTCCTCCAGTGGCCATTTCTAGCTTTCTTTCGTGTGTGGGGATTAAACATTTCCGGATTGGACCAAGACTTGCCATGCGGCCTTGGTTTACTACCGGTAGACCGCCTGTCAAGTTTCGGGTCATTTGGACTTCGTTTGATACTCCAACGGTTAACCGAGGGACCGAAAAGGCCTCGTGTGTGTTGCAGCCCAACACCCCTCCAATTTGGCCCAAAACCTACCAAACTCTGCTCCATCGTCTCGGTCGTTCGATCACGATCGCGTGGCCGAAAACCGCACCTCATTTGGACACTCCTAGCTCCCTCTATGCCTATATATACACCCCTCCTCCAAATTCGCGGATCCCCCTCCTCAAACCCTACCTAAAAAAAAGAGAGAGATCCCCGCCGGGCCGGACACGTCCGCCCGTGCCGGACACCTCCCCGCCGACGCCCGCGCCCAACCGGGCGCCGACACGTGTCCCGGGCGGGCGCCCACATCGCCGCCGCCGCGCCGGCCCGCCCGAGCCCGCGGGGAGCCCGCCTCCTCGCCCGACCGGGCCACTCCACTCCGCCGCGCCCCGCCTCTTCTCCCTCGTCGCCGGGCCACCGCCACCTGCGTCGCCGGCGCCCCACCGCCGCCGTGCTCCGGCCGCCGTCCTCCGACCGGCCGCCGCCTCCTCGCCGCGTCTCCGGCCAGATCCGGCCGCGGGAGTGCCGGATCCGGCGACCCCGACCTCCCCGGCCTCTTCCCCGAGCCCCGGCGAGCTCCTAGGCCTCTCCGGCGCAACTCCGACGAGCAGCTACAGTGTTTCCGGCGTGCTTCGCAATCCGTGCCAAACCCTAGATCTGAGATCTAAAACGGAGGGTTGACTTTCATCCCTCTCCCCCTTAATTTTTATGCATTCTTTGACTGCTCATATCTCCGCATCCGTAGCTCCGTTTTGGACATATGATATATCAAAATCTTCGCCTCGACGAGTACATCATTTCATTCCATTGCATCATTTGCATTTGAGTTCATCTTGATGCCCAAAATGCTGTTAGAAGGAGGCATCGTGAGTTAAATTGCAGATCCGTTAGCTCGTCATGGACATTTGTCATTTTTGCCATGATTATTGTGTGCATGATATGCCTGTGACCCTTTGGGATGAATTGTTAAGCATTTTGTCTTCTTTCCAGAGGTGCCAACCATGCATTTTTAGGATGTGTGTGGTGACTTGTGCAAGCTTGCAAAGAGGGGTACCTGAGTAATCTGTTTTTAGGGACTTAGTGATTTTCACGAAGTCTGGGATGTTTTAGTTCATGATGCCATATGTCCAGCTTGTTTCCTAGTGATCCGTGCCCCTTTTGAGTATTCTCAGTAAGGGACATTTGTTAATCTTGTTATGCTCTATCCATACATGTCTTTACTTGTTATGTTGGAGCACCCTAGGTTGAGTCAATCGAGCTCAACTTTTGCATAGTTGTGTATTTGGGCAGATCGTGAACTCTTTTGCGGTTTTGCCGATACTATTGTTAGTGACTCGTGCATGCTATGCCATTGTTCTTGCCATGTCTAGCTAGCATTTTGTGCCTTATTTATAGATATATGCTTGCATTGCCATGACTTGCACCGTAGTGAGTGCATCGAGCTCGTTTACATGCCTCCGTGAGTTATAATTTCAGCATGTCTCAGTTTTCACTAAGTCTGAAAACTGATTGTGTTTCATCTATGTTCGTGTGCTCGTTAGAGTATTTTGTGAACCCTTTTGGACCCAGGTCACTTTGGGTGTTTTGTTAAGCTTGTTGAGGAACTCCATGCCATGCTCTTACTTGCCATGTTCAGGTTATGTTTCATGTTGTTTTGCTGCACCGAAGAGAGCATCGTGGTCTGAAATTTCAGACTAGTGTTAATTTCACTAAGTCTGAAATCTGTTTTGCTTATTCAGTTTTGTCATGCTTGTTTGAACCTCTTAATGGATGAATTTGGCCGTGGCTCAGTCCTAGTGATTTGTTAAGCATCTTGTGTACATCCCTGCCATGTATTTTGTTTTCATGTTTGGTGGCTGTAGCATGTTCATTTCATTGCATTTAGGAGCCTACTTGCTGTAAATCGCAGATCGGTTCGTTTCGTAAAACGCTTGCCGTTTCCAAACCGTAGCTCCGATTCCTATGATCTTTATATCGTTTTCAGGTGATTTCTTCCCCTCTATCCAGTGGCACACTTGTTTTTCTAAGTTGAGGCCAGGTTCATGCATTTCCTGTCACGTCTTGCATTTTGCACCCCGCATCGCATCCCGCATAGCATACCATCTTTGCATATTATTGGTTGCCCTTGCACGTGGTTGATTGTATCCTTGTTGCTTGTTTGTGTTGTTGGGTAGAGCCGGGAGACGAGTTCGCTAATGAGGAGCCCGTTGAGTTTGCTTTTGAGGATCCAGTCAACTCTGACAACTATGCAGGCAAGATGATCATACCCTCGAAATCACTACTATCTTTGCTATGCTAGTTTTCTCGCTCTTTTGCTATGCCATTGCTACGATGCCTACCACTTTCTTGTCAGCCTCCCAATTGCCATGATTGAGCCTCTAACCCACCTTTGCCCTAGCAAACCGTTGATTGGCTATGTTACCGCTTTGCTCAGCCCTTCTTATAGCGTTGTTAGTTGCAGGTGAAGATTGGAGCCGTTCCTTGTTGGAACATTTATTTACTTGTTGGGGTATCATTATATTGCTATGTTATCTTAATGCATCCATATACTTGGTAAAGGGTGGAAGGGTCGGCCTCTCGCCTAGTGTTTTGTTCCACTCTTGCCGCCCTAGTTTCCGTCATATCGGTGTTATGTTCCCGGATTGTTGCGTCCCTTACGCGGTTGGGCTATAATGGGAACCCCTTGATAGTTCGCCTTGATTAAAGCTTTTCCAGCAATGCCCAACATTGGTTTTACCATTTGCCACCTACCCCTTTTTCCCTTGGGTTTCCGGAGCCCGAGGGTCATCTTTATTTTAGCCCCCACGGGACAGTGCTCCTCTGAGTGTTGGTCCGAACAGAGCCACTTGCAGCGCCACCTCGGGGCAACTCGAGGGTTGGTTTTAGTTGTACATAGTGTTCATCGGAGTGTGCCCTGAGAAAGAGATATGTGCAGCTCCTATCGGGATTTGTCGGCACATTCGGGCGATGTTGCTGGACTTGTTTTAACCTGTCGAATCGTCTTGTTGTACTGAGATACCGAGTCTGATCGGTGTGTCTCGGGTGGAGGTCTATTCCTTCGTTGACCGTGAGATCTTGTTATGGGCTAAGTTGGGACCCCCCCTGCAGGGATTGATCTTTCGAAAGCCGTGCCCGCGGTTATGGGCAGATGGGAATTTGTTAATGTCCGGTTGTAGATAACTTGAACCTTAATTAATTAAAATGAATCAACTGAGTGTGTTGCCGTGATGGCCTCTTCTCGGCGGAGTCCGGGAAGTGGACACGGTGTTGGAGTTATGTTTGCGCAGGTTGCTCTCTAGTTTCTCGCTCGTGCTTTGCCTCCTCTTCTCGCTCTCTTTTGCGAATAAGTTAGCCACCATATATGCTAGTCGCTTGCTGCAGCTCCACTTATACATTACCCTTTTCCTACCTATTAAGCTTAAATAGTCTTGATCGCGAGGGTGCGGGATTGCTGAGTCCCTGTGGCTCACAGATTACTATTACACCAGATGCAGGGACAGATGATACAGCTCCAGATGGCGCGCTTGAGCTCAAGTGGGAGTACGACGAGGACTCTCAGCGTTACTATGTGTCTTTTCCTGATGATCAGTAGTGGTGCCCAGTCGGGGTAGATTTAGGGCCTTGTCGCATGTTGGGGTTTTTTTCTTCTATTTTGGCGCCGTAGTCGGGCCATGAGTGATTTGTATGATGGATGTTATTTATGTACTTTGATGTGACGTGGCGAGTGTAAGCCAACTATGTTCTTTCCCTCTATATTATTTATGTACATGGGATGTGTGATGATTTCCCGACTTGCGACATTGCTTTCAATGTGGCTATGCCTCTAAGTCGTGCCTCGACACGTGGGAGATATAGCCGCATCGAGGGCGTTACAAGTTGGTATCAGAGCCTTCCCCCCTTAGGAGCCCCCATTGCTTGATCGTTTTTAGCAGCCGAGTTGTGTCTAGAAAAATGTTTTGAGTCCTTAGGAATTATATATCGGAGAGCTTAGGAATTCTTTTTTACTTCCTAGTCTCCTCATCGCTCTGGTAAGGCATCCTGACGTAGAGTTTTGACTCTTCTCTTCTCAAATTTCACTAAATTTTTTTTTAGGATCACGCGAGTATCTTGGATTTGTTCCGATGGCTTATGATGAGAATACTATCTTGGTGCCTCCTGTCAAGGGTTTAGATGAAGTGTCCCGGGGAGTTGAGCTCTGAGATGTTGTGATCATAATTTTATCGTTGCAATTCTGGTATACTTGAGATATGTTCGCGACATCGAAAATCTCCTTTATGCAGTTCGTTGGTGAGATAACCTCGACGCCACCCAGTACTGGGGCGGGAGTTCGGGAGTATCGCCATAACTTGTATAACGGATGCTTTTCGAAGGTTGAGGTAGATGGTTTCCGAAGGTTTCTTGGTTATGTGTTGAAGGATGGATACAACTGGATGTAGGATTTGCTAGCTTGGGTGAGATATTATGCTTCCCCTGTATCCCCAACACCTGATTGCATAACCGGAAAGTTTCGGGAGTTTCATAGGTGGGAATTCAAGTAGCTCTTAGGATATCCTTCCGACAGATGTATGATATGAAATTGGGGTTCGACGTCTAGTGGTTCGCCTATTCACGGTCGATTTTACAGTGGTCTCGTTGTGTCTTAAAGAGTCCTTGGCTATGCTGACTCGGGGACGCTTCGTATGTCATGTGCACTGCCTTGTACATGATGGTGCTGTATGATCGAGCCCGTGTAGGTCCCACCACGAAAACTTCGGACGAAATTTCTATCATATGTTTGTTCCGGCTTATTCCGCAAGCCAATCCTTGGTTTTATTTTGAGTTGTGGTATTCAAGCTGCTTTGACGTCATTTGTTGATTCCACCCCTCGTTGATATACCTCTTCTACCTAATTCTTCGTGGCTTCGCAATTTAGGAATATGTGACCACTTCCAGAGAAGTGCATTCGTTCATTTTGTCCGGATGTAAATACTTTATGTTGCAATTTTCATTCCGTTGGTTTCAGCTTCATTTATCTGCCTATGTGCTAACGGTGGTCAACCTCTTCAGGATGGCTCCCGCTAAGATCACCAGTCAGAACCAGAATCAAGATCCGTCACCACCTCCGCCTCCTCCGGAAGCATGGCAAGCTGTGATGGCCGCAACCAATGCAAATACACAGTTGATCATGCAAATCCTCCAAGAGCGTCCAAGAGCGGAATCAAGGCAGTCAAGGGAATCAAGGCAACAATCAGAACCATTTTGCTACTTTGAACCAGTTCCTCGCCAATGGTCCAAAGGCGTTCAGCAATTGTGTTGAAGCTACCGATGCTGACGATTGGCTAGTGGATCTAGGCAAGCATTTTGAATGCAGCAACGTCAGGCATGAGGATTTCGTCAAGTTTGCTTCTTTCCAGCTCAAAGATCAGGCTGCAGAGTGGTTCCAGCAGTACAAAGATTCCAGAGGTGGATGTTTGATCACTTGGGATGATTTCCGTCATGATTTCCGAGCTCATCACATCCCTCAAAGTGTGACTAAAAGCAAACATGAGGAATTCCGCAATCTGAAGCAAGGCTCTTTGTCTGTCTATGACTACAACAAGTTGTTCCAGAAGCTCGCCCGTTTTGCCAAGCAGGATGTTCCTGATGAGAAGAGCATGATCTATCAGTTCAGGGGTGGTCTCCGTGAAGAAATTCAGCTTGCTCTTGTCCTCTTCGAGCCGCTGAGATACGATGAGTTCTACAACATGGCACTGAAGCAAGAGGCTGCTCAGTTAAGGTGTGATGCTTCCAGGAAGCGAGTCAGAGACACTACGCCTTCTTCCTCTACTCAAGTGGCCAAGCAGCAGAAGTATTGGCTTCCTCCTCCTCCGTTCCATCAGCCGTATCAGCAGAAGAGCAAAGGTGGCAGTGGTTCTTCCCACCCACCCAACCCAGGCTTTCAGAACAAGACTTCGTCCCAAGCTCCAAGATCGAGTGCTCCGTACCACCGTCCGCTTTCTGAGGTCACGTGCAACAAGTGCCAACAGAAGGGTCACTACGCCAACAAGTGTTTCAACCAGAGACGTCTTCTTCCTCCTCCTCCTGTCAGATCGGCAAGTACAGCAGTGGTTAAGCATAATCCCAAGCACACCAAGGTCAACTTGCTGAATGCAGCTCAGGCAGAGGATTCTTCAGATGTCATCATGGGTAACTTTCCAGTTAATTCTATTCCCGCAAGAGTTCTTTTTGACACGGGTGCATCGCATTGTTTCATGTCAAAGCCATTTTTTACCAAGCATGAGTTTGTTTCTTCTCATTTGGGTAAACAAATGGATATCGTTTCTCCTGGCAAACGATTGAGTGCAAGTCTGGAGGTGCCAGATGTCACTATCACGATGGGCGATTTCAAGTTTCTAGCTTATCCAATGGTTCTTGGTAATTCTGATATCGATCTTATTCTTGGGATGGACTAGCTCTCTAAACACAAGGCTCAGCTCGATTGTGCAGCCAAGCAGATTCAACTGACTCATTCGTCTGAGGATGTCATTGTCTTTGCTGCTCGGGATAATACAATCCGGTTGTTCTCTCTCAATGAGAAGGGTGAATTGGATGCTATTTCGCAGATCCCAGTTGTTTGTGAGTATCAAGACGTCTTCCCAGAAGAACTCCCAGGAATGCCTCCGCACCGGCCGGTTGAATTTGTTATTGAACTTGAGCCCGGTACGGAACCTGTGTGCAAACGTCCCTACAAGCTCGGCCCCGAAGAGTTGAAGGAGTTGAAGAAACAACTCGATGTTCAAGAAAGAATGGGTCTCATTCGGCCTAGTACTTCTCCGTGGGGTTGTGGTGTTCTTTTTGTGAAGAAGAAGGATGGAACGGACCGGCTTTGTGTTGATTATCGTCCATTGAACAAGAAGACCATCAAGAACAAATACCCACTTCCCAACATTAATGAGCTGTTCGAACAACTCAAGGGTGCCCAAGTATTCTGCAAGCTTGATCTTCGTATGGGTTATTATCAGATTCGCATTCGTGAGCAAGATATTCCCAAGACGGCATTCAGGACAAGCTATGGGTCATATGAATACACTGTCATGTCTTTTGGCCTCGCCAACGCTCCTCCGATGTTCTCTCGCATGATGAACTTCATCTTCAACCCCTACACCAATGACTTCGTTTTGGTCTATCTCGACGACATTCTGGTTTTCTCGAAGAACAAGGAAGATCATGCCAAGCACTTGCGTTTGGTTCTTGACAAGCTCAGGGAACATCAGTTCTACGCCAAGTTCTCCAAGTGTGAATTTTGGCTCGATGAGGTGCTTTATCTTGGTCATATCATCTCTGCCAAGGGCATTTCCGTCGATCCTGAGAAGGTGTCTGCAATTGTTAATTGGGAACCTCCTCAGAATGTGAAGCAACTCCGTAGCTTCCTCGGTCTCGCAAGCTATTGCCGAAGATTCATTGAAAACTTTTCCAAGATCGCGAAGCCTCTCTCAAATCTTCTTCAGAAGCACGTCAAGTACGTTTGGTCTCTGGAGTGTGATATTGCTTTCAACTCTTTGAAAGAGAAGTTGATCACTGCTCCAGTTCTGACTCCGCCCGATGAACAAGCCGTACGAGGTCTTTTATGATGCCTCTCTCCAAGGTCTAGGTGCTGTACTGATGCAAGAGAAGAAAGTTGTGGCTTATACCTCTCGCCAGTTGAAGCCTAATGAGAAGAACTACCCCACTCATGATCTCGAGTTGGCGGTAGTTGTGCACGCTTTGTTGACTTGGAGACATCTTCTATTGGGAAGAAAAGTGGACATTTTCACTGATCACAAGAGTCTTAAGTACATCTTCACTCAGCCTAATCTCAACCTCAGGCAGACTCGATGGGTCGAAATGATTCAAGAGTATAATCCGAGTATCGAGTATACTCCAGGCAAGGCCAATGTGATTGCTGACGCTTTGAGCAGAAAAGCATAATGCAACAGTCTGATTCTCAAGCCTTATCAACCCGAGCTTTGTGAAGCTTTCCGCAAACTTAATCTGCAAATTGTTCCTCAAGGTTTCCTTGCCAACCTTCAAGTTTCTCCTACCTTGGAAGAACAGATTCGCCAAGCCCAGCTTCTTGATGCTATGGTGAAAAAGGTGAAGATTGGTATTGCAAAGAGTCAGTCCAAGTACAAGTGCTACCGACTTGATGACAAGGACACTCCCTTCTTCGAGGATCGAATTGTTGTGCCCAAAGGTGACCTTCGTAAAGTGATCATGAACGAGGCTCACAACTCTCTCCTCTCCATCCACCCTGGGAGCACGAAGATGTATCAGGATCTGAAACAAACTTATTGGTGGACTCGAATGAAGCGCGAGATCGCTCAATTCGTGAATGAATGTGATGTCTGCAGAAGAGTGAAGGCCGAACACCAAAGGCCAGCAGGTCTCCTTCAACCTCTTGCCATTCCAGAATGGAAGTTTGACCACATTGAAATGGACTTCGTGACTGGGTTTCCAAAGTCCAAGCGTGGCAATGATGCTATATTCGTTGTCATCGACAAGCTCACCAAAGTGGCTCATTTTCTGCCTATTAAAGAGTCAATCACTGCAGCTCAATTGGCGGAACTCTACACCTCTCAAATTGTCTCTCTGCACGGTATTCCTCAAGTGATATCTTCAGACCGTGGCAGCATATTTACCTCCAAGTTTTGGGATTCTTTTCAGAAGGCCATGGGCACCAACATCCGCTTCAGCACTGCTTTCCATCCTCAAACAAGCGGTCAAGTCGAGCGTGTCAACCAGATTCTTGAAGATATGCTCAGGGCTTGTGTTATCTCCTTCGGCATGAAATGGGAGGATTGTCTTCCTTATGCTGAATTCTCATACAACAACAGTTTTCAAGCAAGTTTGGGCAAGGCCCCATTTGAAATTCTGTATGGGAGGAAGTGTCGTACACCTCTCAACTGGTCTGAAACCGGTGAACGTCAGCTGCTGGGTAATGACCTAATCACAGAGGCAGAAGAGATGTGCAAGGTCATTCGTGATAACCTCAAAGTAGCCCAATCCCGCCAGAAGAGCTACTATGATAGTAAGCACCGTGATTTGACTTTTGAGATCGGAGATCATGTTTACCTCCGCGTCTCTCCTATGAAAGGGACTCGTCGCTTCGGTATCAAAGGGAAGCTTGCCACTAGATACGTCGGACCTTTCAAGATTGTCAGCAAGAGATGCGACCTCGCCTATCAACTCGAGCTTCCTTCAAACTTTGCCAATGTTCATGATGTGTTCCATGTCTCCCAACTCCGAAAGTGCTTCAAGACGCCTGAACGCACCGTCAACTTCGAGGACATTGAGCTCGAAGAAGATCTCTCCTATCGTGAGCACCCAGTTGCAATCCTTGAAGAGACTGAACGCAGGACTCGCAACAAGTCAATCAAATTTCTCAAAGTAAAGTGGTCACACCATTTCGACCGTGAAGCTACCTGGGAACGCGAGGATCACCTCCGTTCTGAGTACCCGGAGTTCTTTCAGTCCTAGATCTCGGGACGAGATCTTTTCGTAGTGGTGGAGTGTTGTAACGCCCCAGATATTACTTTCCCAATTTGTACTCCAACTCTTGCCGTTTCCGGCATTAAGTTATATTTATTTCTCGGGTTCGGGTCTTTGTCTCCGTGTGTTGTTTTCTTTTTCATGCATCTCATATCATGTCATCACGTGCATTGCATTTGCATACATGTTCATCTCATGCATTCGAGCATTTTCCCCGTTGTCCGTTTTGCATTCAGGCGCTTCGTTCTCCTCCGGTGGCCATTTCTAGCTTTCTTTCATGTGTGGGGATTAAACATTTCCAGATTGGACCGAGACTTGCCATGCGGCCTTGGTTTACTACCGGGAGACCGCCTGTCAAGTTTCGGGTCATTTGGACTTCGTTTGATACTCCAACGGTTAAACGAGGGACCGAAAAGGCCTCGTGTGTGTTGCAGCCCAACACCCCTCCAATTTGGCCCAAAACCTACCAAACTCTGCTCCATCGTCTCGGTCGTTCGATCACGATCGCGTGGCCGAAAACCACACGTCATTTGGACACTCCTAGCTCCCTCTATGCCTATATATACACCCCCTCCTCCAAATTCGCGGATCCCCCTCCTCAAACCCTACCTAAAAAAAAGAGAGATCCCCGTCGGGCCGGACACGTCCGCCCGTGCCGGACACCTCCCCGCCGACGCCCGCGCCAAACCGGGCACCGACACGTGTCCCGGGCGGGCGCCCACATCGCCGCCGCCGCGCCGGCCCGCCCGAGCCCGCGGGGAGCCCGCCTCCTCGCCCGACCGGGCCACTCCACTCCGCCGCGCCCCGCCTCTTCTCCCTCGTCGCCGGGCCACCGCCACCTGCGTCGCCGGTGCCCCACCGCCGCCGCGCTCCGGCCGCCGTCCTCCGACCGGCCGCCGCCTCCTCGCCGCGTCTCCGGCCAGATCCGGCCGCGGGAGTGCCGGATCCGGCGACCCCGACCTCCCCGGCCTCTTCCCCGAGCCCCGGCGAGCTCCTAGGCATCTCCGGCGCAACTCCGGCGAGCAGCTACAGTGTTTCCGGCGTGCTTCGCAATCCGTGCCAAACCCTAGATCTGAGATCTAAAACGGAGGGTTGACTTTCCTCCCTCTCCCCCTTAATTTTTATGCATTCTTTGACTGCTCATATCTCCGCATCCGTAGCTCCGTTTTGGACATATGATATATCAAAATCTTCGTCTCGACGAGTACATCATTTCATTACATTGCATCATTTGCATTTGAGTTCATCTTGATTCCCAAAATGCTGTTAGAAGGAGGCATCATGAGTTAAATTGCAGATCCATTAGCTCATCATGGACTTTTGTCATTTTTGCCATGATTATTGTGTGCATGATATGCCTGTGACCCTTTGGGATGAATTGTTAAGAATTTTGTCTTCTTTCCAGAGGTGCCAACCATGCATTTTTAGGATGTGTGTGGTGACTTGTGCAAGCTTGCAAAGAGGGGTACCTGAGTAATCTGTTTTTAGGGACTTAGTGATTTTCACTAAGTCTGGGATGTTTTAGTTCATGATGCCATATGTCCAGCTTGTTTCCTAGTGATCCGTGCCCCTTTTGAGTATGCTCAGTAAGGGACATTTGTTAATCTTGTTATGCTCTATCCATACATGTCTTTACTTGTTATGTTGGAGCACCCTAGGTTGAGTCAATCGAGCTCAACTTTTGCATAGTTGTGTATTTGGGCAGATCGTGAACTCTTTTGCGATTTTGCCAATGCTATTGTAAGTGACTCGTGCATGCTATGCCATTGTTCTTGCCATGTCTAGCTAGCATTTTGCGCCTTATTTATGGATATATGCTTGCATTGCCATGACTTGCACCGTAGTGAGTGCATCGAGCTTGTTTACATGCCTCCGTGAGTTATAATTTCAGCATGTCTCAGTTTTCACTAAGTCTGAAAACTGATTGTGTTTCATCTATGTTCGTGTGCTCGTTAGAGTATTTTGTGAACCCTTTTGGACCCAGGTCACTTTGGGTGTTTTGTTAAGCTTGTTGAGTATCTCCATGCCATGCTCTTACTTGCCATGTTCAGGTTATGTTTCATGTTGTTTTTCTGCACCGAAGAGAGCATTGTGGTCTGAAATTTCAGACTAGTGTTAATTTCACTAAGTCTGAAATCTGTTTTGCTTATTCAGTTTTGTCATGCTTGTTTGAACCTCTTAATGGATGAATTTGGCCGTGGCTCAGTCCTAGTGATTTGTTAAGCATCTTGGGTACATCCCTGCCATGTATTTTGTTTTCATGTTTGGTGGCTGTAGCATGTTCATTTCATTGCATTTAGGAGCCTACTTGCAGTAAATCGCAGATCGGTTCGTTTCGTAAAACGCTTGCCGTTTCCAAACCGTAGCTCTGATTCCTATGATCTTTATATCGTTTTCAGGTGATTTCTTCCCCTCTATCCAGTGGCACACTTGTTTTTCCAAGTTGAGGCCAGGTTCATGCATTTCCTGTCACGTCTTGCATTTTGCACCCCGCATCGCATCCCGCATAGCATACCATCTTTGCATATTATTGGTTGCCCTTGCACGTGGTTGATTGTATCCTTGTTGCTTGTTTGTGTTGTTGGGTAGAGCCAGGAGACGAGTTCGCTAACGAGGAGCCCATTGAGTTTGCTTTTGAGGATCCAGTCAACTCTGACAACTGTGCAGGCAAGATGATCATACCCTCGAAATCACTACTATCTTTGCTATGCTGGTTTGCTCGCTCTTTTGTTATGCCATTGCTACGATGCCTACCACTTGCTTGTCAGCCTCCCAATTGCCATGATTAAGCCTCTAACCCACCTTTGCCCTAGCAAACCGTTGATTGGCTATGTTACCGCTTTGCTCAGCCCTTCTTATAGCGTTGTTAGTTGCAGGTGAAGATTGGAGCCGTTCCTTGTTGGAACATTTATTTACTTGTTGGGGTATCTTTATATTGCCATGTTATCTTAATGCATCGATATACTTGGTAAAGGGTGGAAGGCTCGGCCTCTCGCCTAGTGTTTTGTTCCACTCTTGCCGCCCTAGTTTCCGTCATATCGGTGTTATGTTCCCGGATTGTTGCGTCCCTTACGCGGTTGGGCTATAATGGGAACCCCTTGATAGTTCACCTTGATTAAAGCTTTTCCAGCAATGCCCAACATTGGTTTTACCATTTGCCACCTACCCCTTTTTCCCTTGGGTTTCCGGAGCCCGAGGGTCATCTTTATTTTAGCCCCCACGGGCCAGTGCTCCTCTGAGTGTTGGTCCGAACAGAGCCACTTGCAGCGCCACCTCGGGGCAACTCGAGGGTTGGTTTTAGTTGTACGTAGTGTTCATCTGAGTGTGCCCTGAGAAAGAGATATGCGCAGCTCCTATTGGGATTTGTCGGCACATTCGGGTGGTGTTGCTGGACTTGTTTTAACCTATCGAATTGTCTTGTTGTACCGAGATACCGAGTCTGATTGGTGTGTCTTGGGTGGAGGTCTATTCCTTCGTTGACCGTGAGAGATTGTTATGGGCTAAGTTGGGACCCCCCTGCAGGGATTGATCTTTTGAAAGCCGTGCCCGTGGTTATGGGCAGATGGGAATTTGTGAATGTCCGGTTGTAGATAACTTGAACCTTAATTAATTAAAATGAATCAACTGAGTGTGTTGCCGTGATGGCCTCTTCTCGGCGGAGTCCGGGAAGTGGACACGGTGTTGGAGTTATGTTTGCGCAGGTTGCTCTCTAGTTTCTCGCTCGTGCTTTGCCTCCTCTTCTCGCTCTCTTTTGCGAATAAGTTAGCCACCATATATGCTAGTTGCTTGCTGCAGCTCCACTTATACATTACCCTTTTCCTACCTATTAAGCTTAAATAGTCTTGATCGCGAGGGTGCGGGATTGTTGAGTCCCTGTAGCTCACAGATTACTATTACACCAGATGCAGGGACAGATGAGACAGCTCCAGATGGCGCGCTTGAGCTCAAGTGGGAGTACGACGAGGACTCTCAGCGTTACTATGTGTCTTTTCCTGATGATCAGTAGTGGTGCCCAGTCGGGGTAGATTTAGGGCCTTGTCGCATGTTGTTTTTTTTCTATTTTGGCGCCGTAGTCGGGCCATGAGTGATTTGTATGATGGATGTTATTTATGTACTTTGATGTGACGTGGCGAGTGTAAGCCAACTATGTTCTTCCCCTCTATATTATTTATGTACATGGGATGTGTGATGATTTCCCGACTTGCGACATTGCTTTCAATGCGGCTATGCCTCTAAGTCGTGCCTCGACACGTGGGAGATATAGCCGCATCGAGGGCGTTACACTGTTATCATGGTTTATGTGACATAGGTGCCGGTGTGAGTGCTATTCCTTACACCTTATATCAAGAAATTATGAATGACATAGCACCCACGGAAATAGAAGACATGGATGTTACTATTAAACTTGCTAATGGAGACACTATATCACCAATTGGGATTGTTAGTGATGTTGAAGTCTTGTGTGGGAAAATAAATTACCCTACTGATTTTCTTGTTCTTGGTTCCCCACAAGATGACTTTTGTCCCATTATCTTTGATAGACCTTTCTTGAACACCGTTAATGCTAAGATAGATTGTGAGAAACAAACTGTCGGTGTTAGTTTTGGTGATGAGTCTCATGAATTTAATTTTTCCAAGTTTAGTAGGAAGCTTCATGAAAAAGAATTGCCTAGTAAGGATGAATTAATTGGTCTTGCTTCTATTGCTGTACCACCTACTGATCCTTTAGAACAATATTTGCTAGACCATGAAAATGATTTTCATATGCATGAAAGAAATGAAATAGATAAGATTTTCTTTGAACAACATCCTCTACTTAAACACAATTTGCCTATTGAAACTCTAGGAGGTCCTCCTCCACCTAAAGGTGATCCTGTGTTTGAATTAAAACAATTGCCAGACACTTTGAAATATGCTTATCGTGATGAAAAGAAGATATATCATGTTATTATTAGTGCTAACCTTTTAGAACATGAAGAAGAAAGATTATTGAAAGTTCTAAGGAAGCACCGGGTTGCTATTGGATATACTCTTGATGATTTAAAGTGCATTAGTCCCACTCTATGTTAGCACAAATTTAATATGGAACCTGATGCTAAACCCGTGGTTGATCACCAACGTCGGTTAAATCCGAAAATGAAAGAAGTGGTAAGAATGGAAATATTAAAACTTCTGGAACCATGTATAATCTATCCCATAGCTGATAGTAGAAGGGTAAGTCATGTTCATTGTGTCCCTAGGAAAGGAGGTATAACTGTTGTTCCTAGTGATAAGAATGAACTTATTCCGCAAAGAATTGTTACATGCTATAGAATGGTAATTGATTTTAGAAAATTAAACAAAGCAACTAGAAATGATCATTACCCTCTACCTTTTATTGATAAAATGCTTGAAAGATTATCTAAGCACACACTCTTTTGCTTCCTTGATGGATATTCTGGTTTTTCACAAATACCCATTCCTCAACCTGATCACGAAAGGACCACTTTTACTTGTCCCTTTGGAACTTATGCTTATAGACGTATGCCTTTCAGTTTATGTAATGCACCTGCTACCTATTAAAGATGTATGACTGCTATATTCTCTGACTTTTGTGAAAAGATTGTTGAGGTTTTCATGGATGACTTCTCTGTTTATGGGAAGTCTTTTGATGACTGTTTAAGCAATCTTGATCGAGTTTTGTAGAGATGTGAACAAACAAATCTTGTCTTGAAGTGCAACTTTATGGTTAATGAAGGCATTGTCTTGGATCATAAAATTTCTAAAAGAGGTATTGAAGTGGACAAAGCAAAGGCTGATGCAATTGAGAAAATGCCATGTCCTAAGGATATAAAAGGTATTCATAGTTTCTTAGGTCATGCTAGTTTCTATAGGAGATTTATCAAAGACTTTTCTAAAATTTCTAGGCCTCTTATGAATCTTTTGCAAAAGGATATTACTTTTGTTTTTGATGATGATTGTTTAGAAGCCTTTGAAACACTCAAGAAAGCCTTAATCTCTACACCTATTGTTCAACCACCTGATTGGAACTTGCCTTTTGAAATTATGTGTGATGCTAGTGATTATGTTGTTGGTGCTGTTCTAGGACAAAGAGTTGATAAGAAATTGAATGTGATTCATTATGCTAGTAAAACTCTAGACAGTGCTCAACGAAACTATGCTGCTACTGAAAAGGAATTCTTAGTAGTGGTGTTTGCTTGTGATAAATTTAGACCTTACATTGTTGATTCAAAAGTAACTATTCACACAGACCATGCCGCCATTAAATATCTTATGGAAAAGAAAGATGCCAAACCTAGACTTATTCGATGGGTTCTCTTGTTACAAGAATTTGATTTACATATCATTAATAGAAAAGGAGCTGAGAACCCAGTAGCTGATAATTTATCTAGGCTTGAAAATGTGCCTGATGACCCACTAACTATTGATGATAGTTTTCCTGATGAGCAGTTAGTTGCAATAAATGTTGCTAGTAGTACTCCTTGGGATGCTGATTATGCTAATTACATTGTTGCTAAATATTTACCACCTAGCTTTACATATCAACAAAAGAAAAAAAATCTTCTATGATTTAAGACATTACTTTTGGGATGACTCACATCTTTATAAAGAAGGAATAGATGGTATTATTAGACGTTGTGTACCTGGGCATGAATAGGGAAATATCCTACGGAAATTTCACTCCGAAGCTTATGGAGGACATCATGCTGGAGATAGAATTGCTCACAAGGTATTGCAATCTGGATTTTATTGGCCTACTCTCTTCAAGGATGCCCGTAAGTTCGTCTTATCTTGTGATGAATGTCAAAGAATAGGTAATATCGGTAAGCGTCAAGAAATGCCTATGAATTATTCACTTCCTGTAGAACCATTTGATGTTTGGGGATTTGATTACATGGGACCTTTTCCTTCCTCTAATGGGTATACACATATTTTGGTTGTTGTTGATTATGTTACTAAATGGGTAGAAGCTATTCCAACCAGTAGTGATGATCACAACACCTCTATTAAAATGCTTAAGGAAGTTATTTTACCAAGGTTTGGAGTCCCTAGATATTTAATGACTGATGGTGGTTCACATTTTATTCATGGCGCTTTCCGTAAAATGCTTGCCAAGTATGATGTTAACCATAGAATTGCATCACCTTACCATCCCCAGTCTAGTGGTCAAGTTAAACTTAGCAATAGAGAAATAAAATTAATTTTGCAAAAGACTGTTAATAGGTCCAGGGATAATTGGTCTAAGAAATTAGATGATGCACTTTGGGCTTATAGAACAACATATAAAAATCCTATGGGTATGTCTCCTTATAAAATGGTTTATGGAAAAGCTTGTCATTTGCCTCTTGAGTTAGAACATAAAGCATATTGGGCTATCAAAGAGCTCAATTATGATTTCAAACTTGCTGGTGAAAATAGGTTATTTAATATTAGCTCATTAGATGAATGGAGAATGCAAGCTTATGAAAATGCAAAATTATTCAAAGAAAAAGTTAAAAGATGGCATGACAAAAGAATCCAAAAATGTGAGTTTAAAGTTGGAGAATATGTTCTTTTGTACAACTCTCATTTCTGATTCTTTCCAGGAAAACTCCTCTCAAAATGGGAAGGCCCCTATGTTATCGAGGAAGTTTATCGGTCTGGAGCCATCAAAATAAATAATTCCATATGTACTAACCCGAAGGTTGTGAATAGACAATGAATAAAACATTATATCTCAGGTACGCCCATTAATGTTGAAAGTAATATTATTCAAACTATGATACCAGAAGAACACATAAAAGAGTCCTTCTGGAACACTCCAGAATCGTGAAAATAAGGAGGTACGTGATACGGTAAGTAAACGGACTCCAAAAAATCCGCAAAAATATTTTTTGTCAGTTTTGGAATAAGAAACTACCGGGAAGCGTATCCTGGTGGGCCTGGCACACCCAGGTGGGTTGTGCCCACCTGGGACACCTTCTGGACTCCGTTTTTCTTCCGTTTGCTTGTCCCCCAAGATAAAAAAATCTATATATACTTCCCGAACCTGTTGATCACCGTATCACGGAGAAATCCTCTGTTCTCTCTTTTGTTGCTGTTTTCCGCGCAGTTCTGAAAATATGTCATCCCAAGACTCTGACAGAGAGAGCTTTGTCTCACATCTCATTGCTGACCCAAAGACCTATGGGGACCTATCTCCTTATGATTGAACTACCGATGACGAGGAGGATGCTCACTTGATGAGGATCGATGATTCAAGCTCGGATGAGGAGGATGTCCCTCTACCTCAACATGGGGATATGCACGTGGAATTCAAGAAGTTAAGTCTCCCTAAGAGAGATAACCGGTCTAAAAACCAATCTATTCCTCTTCGTTTTCGGCAAAAAAGCAAAGGGGATTTATGTGACAAGATCTTGAAGCTGGAGCTGGAAGTCGACGATTTAAAAGAGGAAGTTGCTCTCCTCAACTATAATATGAAAAAGTTGAAGGCACAATTCTCTTCATCACCACCATCATCATCTTCACCACCAAAGGAGAATTGAGTATCGGGTATGGGCACTCCCCTTGGCTCCCGCCAAGCTTGGGGGAGGTGCCCCGGTATCGTATCATCCCACTATCTTTTTACCTTTACTTATTTTAGTTTGATCTTTTGCTTTAGATGAATAAAACTTTAGTGCGATCCTTTCTTCCTTGAGAGTTTGCTTAGTTATCTATCCTTGTAATCGTGTGCAATTTATATAATAAAGTTTAGTTTGAGTTTTTGCTTTCTTTACTTCCATGTTGCAAATAAAAGAAAAGAAATAAGGAAGAAAAAGAGAAAAGAAATAAATGAAGGAAAGATCATATATTAATCTTATGGTAGGTGATGACACCACATAAGGAAATGTATAAGTAGAAAAATTTATTGGAGATTGACAAACATAGCATTAGTTAATGACGCAACTCATGAAAGAATTAATAAGGGAAGAGAAGACTCACATATAAATATACTATCCTATAAATCTTTTGAGATTGTGAGCCCTCATCAAAATATTATATGCCAAAATTGTTGAAGTTGGACAAGGAAGACAACTTAATGGTTTATGTTTGTTTATATTCACATAGAAGTCATATTGTCATGGATCCTTTAACATGTGGTGCTTTCCCCCTATCTTTGCTAGCCAAAAATTCTGCACTAAGTATAGATACTACTTGTGCATCGAAAGACCCTTAGACCCAAATCTTATTTTCAAGTGTCCACCATACCCACCTGGGGATTGAGCAAGATCCCTAAAGTAAGTTGTCATCGGTGCAAAAAGGCAATAAAAATTGCTTCTAAAAGTGTGAGATCATTTAGTGTAAGAGAAAACTGAGCATTGCACGAACTTGTGATGGTGAAGAATAAAACCGACAGACTGCATAATAAAGGTCTCTATCACAAGGGGCAATGCAACGTGACATTCTTTTGCACTAAGGGGTTGACCATACAAACCAATAAGCGCATGGCAACCTCTGCTTCCCTCTACGAAGGGCCTATCTTTTACTTTTATGTATTTACTTTTATGCAAAGAGTCAAAGTTTTCCTTCTATTCCTTTTTATTTTTCTCCTTTGGCAAGCATCATGTGGTGAGGAAAGATCTAGGCACATATGTGGCCAATTTTCATTTTTTGACCCTTTGTGCAAAGTTTAAATGGATCTGACCCCGGTTCGAAAATATTTTAGGATCTGACCCTTTTTCCTACCACCATAGTGTCTGGCGGTAGGGTAGAACAGGCTACCGCCAAGGTCCCTTGCGGTAGGACTTAACTGCGTCGTTATGCCTATTTAACGTGGAAAATACCCTACCACTAGGGCCCTTGGCGGTAGGTGAAGGAAATATGCCCTAGAGGCAATAATAAAGTTGTTATTTATATTTCCTTATATCATGATAAATGTTTATTATTCATGCTAGAATTGTATTAACCGGAAACTTAGTACATGTGTGAATACATAGACAAATAGAGTGTCCCAAGTATGCCTCTACTTGACTAGCTCGTTAATCGAAGATGGTTAAGTTTCCTAGCCATGGACATGTGTTGTCATTTGATGAATGGGATCACATCATTAGAGAATGATGTGATGGACAAGACCCATCTGTTAGCTTAGCATAATGATCGTTCAGTTTTATTGCTACTGCTTTCTTCATAACTTATACTTGTTCCTCTAACTATGAGATCATGCAACTCCCGAATACCGAAGGAACACCCTATGTGCTATCAAACGTCACAAGTAACTGAGTGATTATAAAGATGCTTTACAAGTGTCTCCGATGGTGTTTGTTGAGTTGGCATAGATCGAGATTAGGATTTGTCACTCCGTGTATCAGAGAGGTATCTCTGGGCCCTCTCGGTAATGCACATCACTCTAAGCCTTGCAAGCATTGTGACTAATGAGTTAGTTGTAGGATGATGCATTACGGAACGAGTAAAGAGACTTTCCGGTAACGAGATTGAACTAGGTATGAGGATACCGACGATCGAATCTCGGGCAAGTAACATACCGATGACAAAGGGAACAACGCATATCGTTATGCGGTTTGACCGATAAAGATCTTCATGGAATATGTGGGAGGCAATATGAACATCCAGGTTACGCTATTGGTTACTGACTAGAGATGTGTCTCGGTCATGTCTACATAGTTCTCGAACCCGTAGGGTCCGCACGCTTAACGTTCGGTGACGATCGATATTATGAGTTTATGTGTTTTGATGTACCGAAGTTTGTTCGGAGTCCCGGATGAGATCGGGGACATGACGAGGAGTCTTGAAATGGCCGAGACGTAAAGATCGATATATTGGAAGGCTATATTCGAACATCGGAAAGGTTCCAAGTGATTCGGGTATTTTTCGGAGTACCGGAGAGTTACGGGAATTCGTATTGGGCCTTAATGGGACATACGGGAAAGGAGAGAAAGGCCTTAAGGGTGGCCGCGCCCCTTCCCCATGGACTGGTCCGAATTGGACTAGGGAAAGGGGGCACCCCTTCCTTCCTTCCTTCTCCTTCTCCCTTCCCTTTTTCCTATTCCATGTGGGAGGTGGAATCCTACTAGGACTAGGGAGTCCTAGTAGGACTCCACACTTTGGGTGCACCCTATGAGGGCCGGCCTCCTCCTCCCTCCATCCTTTATATACATGGCCAGGGGGCACCCCATAGACACACAAGTTGATCATTGATCTCTTAGCTGTGTGCGGTGCCCCCTCTACCATAATCCACCTTGGTCATTGTAACGCCCCAGATATGACTTTCCCAATTTGTACTCCAACTCTTGCCGTTTCCGGCATTAAGTTATTTATTTCTCGGGTTCGGGTCTTTGTCTCCGTGTGTTGTTTTCGTTTTCGTGCATCTCATATCATGTCATCACGTGCATTGCATTTGCATACATGTTCATCTCATGCATTCGAGCATTTTTCCCGTTGTCCGTTTTGCATTCCGGCGCTTCGTTCTCCTCCGGTGGCCATTTCTAGCTTTCTTTCGTGTGTGGGGATTAAACATTTCCGGATTGGACCGAGACTTGCCATGCGGCCTTGGTTTACTACCGGGAGACCACCTGTCAAGTTTCGGGTCATTTGGACTTCGTTTGATACTCCAACGGTTAACCGAGGGACCGAAAAGGCCTCGTGTGTGCTCCAGCCCAACACCCCTCCAATTTGGCCCAAAACCCATCTAACTCTGCTCCATCGTCTCGGTCGTTCGATCACGATCGCGTGGGCGAAAACCGCACCTCATTTGGACTCTCCTAGCTCCACTTATGCCTATAAATACCCCCTCCATTCGGATCTCGTCTTCCCCGTCCAAACCCTAAAAAAACATCTCCCCGCAGATCCGCCGCCGACGGATGTGTCCGGCCCGCGCCGGACAACGTCCGCCGCCGCCCGCGCCAACCGGACGCCGCCACGTGGCGCCACCCGGACCACTTCCCCGCCGGCCCGCCGAGCCCGCATCCGGCCCCCGCGGCCCACTCGTGCCCGCCGCCGCCCGGTGCTCCCCTTCCTCCGCGCCAGCGCCTCGGGGCAGCTCCGGCCGCCGCATCGCCATCGCCGGCGACCCGTCTCCGGCAAAGCCGCGGCTCGCCCTCGCCGCCAACCCCGGCCACCACCGGACCCCGCGCCCCGGCGCCCTTCGCCTCGGCCGCCGCCGCCCAAGCGCCGCCTCACCGCCGTCCCCAACGCCCGCCTCGCCCCGGCCTCTTCCTCCCTCCACGCCGGTGAACCTCGTCAGCCGCGCCGGTGAACAGTACCGCGAGATCCGGATCTGGATCTGAGCATCGGTTGACTTTCCTCCTAACCCTAGTTTTTTATGCTATGTTTGACTGCTCATATCTCCGCATCCGTAGCTCCGTTTTGGACATATGATATATCAAAATCTTTGTATCGACGAGTACATCATTTCATCCCATTGCATCATTTGCATTTGAGTTCATCTTGATGCCAAAAATGCTGCTAGAAGGAGGCATCGTGAGTTAAATTGCAGATCCGTTAGCTCATCATTGACTTTTGTCATTTTTGCCATGATTATTGTGTGCATGATATGCCTGTGACCCTTTGGGATGAATTGTTAAGCATTTTGTCTTCTTTCCAGAGGTGCCACCCATGCATTTTTAGGATGTGTGTGGTGACTTGTGCAAGCTTGCAAAGAGGGGCACCTGAGTAATCTGTTTTCAGGGACTTAGTGATTTTCACTAAGTCTGGGATATTTTAGTTCATGATGCCATATGTTCGTCTTGTTTCCTAGTGATCCGTGCCTCTTTTGAGCATGATCAGTAAGGTACATTTGTTAATCTTGTTGTGCTCTATCCATCCATGTCTTTACTTGTTATGTTGGAGCACCCTAGGTTGAGTCAATCGAGCTCAAATTCTGCATCGTTGTGTATTTGGGCAGATCGTGAACTCTTTTGCGATTTTGCTGATGCTATTGTTAGTGACTCGTGCATGCTATGCTATTGTTCTTGCCATGTATAGCTAGCATTTTGTGCCTTCTTTATGGATATATGCTTGCCTTGCCATGACTTGCACCGTAGTGAGTGCATCGAGCTCGTTTACATGCCTCCGTGAGTTATAATTTCAGCATGTCTCAGTTTTCACTAAGTCTGAAAACTGATTGTGTTTCATCTATGTTCGTGTGCTCGTTAGAGTATTTTGTGAACCCTTTTGGCCCCAGGTCACTTTGGGTATTTTGTTAAGCTTGTTGAGTAGCTCCATTCCATGCTCTTACTTGCCATGTTCAGGTTATGTTTCATGTTGTTTTGCTGCTTCGAAGAGAGCATCGTGGTCTGAAATTTCAGACTAGTGTTAATTTCACTAAGTCTGAAATCTGTTTTGCTTATTCAGTTTTGTCATGCTTGTTTGAACCTCTTAATGGATGAATTTGGCCGTGGCTCAGTCCTAGTGATTTGTTAAGAATCTTGTGTACATCCCTGCCATGTATTTTGTTTTCATGTTTGGTGGCTGTAGCATGTTCATTTCATTGCATGTAGGAGCCTACTTGCTGTAAATCGCAGATCGGTTCGTTTCGTAAAACGCTTGCCGTTTTCAAACCGTAGCTCCGATTCCTATGATCTTTATATCGTTTTCAGGTGATTTCTTCCCCTCTATCCAGTGGCACACTTGGTTTTCCAAGTTGAGGCCAGGTTCATGCATTTCCTGTCACGTCTTGCATTTTGCACCCCGCATCGCATCCCGCATAGCATACCATCTTTGCATATTATTGGTTGCCCTTGCACGTGGTTGATTGTATCCTTGTTGCTTGTTTGTGTTGTTGGGTAGAGCCGGGAGACGAGTTCGCTAACGAGGAGCCCGTTGAGTTTGCTTTTGAGGATCCAGTCAACTCTGACAATTGTGCAGGCAAGATGATCATACCCTCGAAATCACTACTATCTTTGCTATGCTAGTTTGCTCGCTCTTTTGCTATGCCAATGCTACGATGCCTACAACTTGCTCGTCAGCCTCCCAATTGCCATGATTGAGCCTCTAACCCACCATTGTCCTAGCAAACCATTGATTGGCTATGTTACCGCTTTGCTCAGCCCCTTCTTATAGCGTTGTTAGTTGTAGGTGAAGATTGGAGCCGTTCCTTGTTGGAACATTTATTTACTTGTTGGGATACTATTATATTGCCATGTTATCTTAATGCACCTATATACTTGGTAAAGGGTGGAAGGCTCGGCCTCTCGCCTAGTGTTTTGTTCCACTCTTGCCGCCCTAGTTTCCGTCATATCGGTGTTATGTTCCCGGATTGTTGCGTCCCTTACGCAGTTGGGCTATAATGGGAACCCCTTGATAGTTCGCCTTGATTAAAGCTTTTCCAGCAATGCCCAACATTGGTTTTACCATTTGCCACCTACCCCTTTTTCCCTTGGGTTTCCGGAGCCCGAGGGTCATATTTATTTTAGCCCCCACGGGCCAGTGCTCCTCTGAGTGTTGGTCCGAACAGAGCCACTTGCAGCGCCACCTCGGGGCAACTCGAGGGTTGGTTTTAGTTTTACGTAGTGTTCATCTGAGTGTGCCCTGAGAAAGAGATATGTGCAGCTCCTATAGGGATTTGTCGGCACATTCGGGCGGTGTTACAAGTTGGTATCAGAGCCTTCCCCGACCTTAGGAGCCCCCATTGCTTGATCGTTTTTAGCAGCCGAGTTGTGTCTAGAAAAATGTTTTGAGTCCTTAGGAATTATATATCGGGGAGCTTAGGAATTCTTTTTACTTCCCAGTCTCCTCATCGCTCTGGTAAGGCATCCTGACATAGAGTTTTGACTCTTCTCTTCTCAAATTTCACAAAAAAAATTTAGGATCACGCGAGTATCTTGGATTTGTTCCGATGGCTTATGATGAGAATACTGTCTTGGTGCCTCCTGTCAGGGGTTTAGTGGAAGTGTCCCGGGGAGTTGAGCTCTGAGGTGTTGTCATCATAATTTTATCGTTGCAATTCTGATATACTTGAGATATGTGCTCGACATCGAAAATCTCCTTTATGCAGTTCGTTGGTGAGATAACCTCGACGCCACCCAGTACTGGGGCGGGAGTTCGGGAGTATCGCCATAACTTGTATAACGGATGCTTTTCGAAGGTTGAGGTAGATGGTTTCCGAAGGTTTCTTGGTTATGTGTTGAAGGATGGATACAGCTGGATGTAGGATTTGCTAGCTTGGGTGAGATATTATGCTTCCCCTGTATCCCCAACACCTGATTGCATAACCGGAAAGTTTCGGGAGTTTCATAGGTGGGAATTCAAGTAGCTCTTAGGATATCCTTCCGACAGATGTATGATATGAAATTGGGGTTCGACGTCTAGTGGTTCGCCTATTCACGGTCGATTTTACAGTGGTCTCGTTGTGTCTTAAAGAGTCCTTGGCTATGCTGACTCGGGGACGCTTCGTATGTCATGTGCACTGCCTTGTACATGATGGTGCTGTACGATCGAGCCCGTGTAGGTCCCACCACGAAAACTTCGGACGAAATTTCTATCATATGTTTGTTCCGGCTTATTCCGCAAGCTAATCCTTGGTTTTATTTTGAGTTGTGGTATTCAAGCTGCTTCGACGTCATTTGTTGATTCCACCCCTCGTTGATATACCTCTTCTACCTAATTCTTCGTGGCTTCGCAATTTAGGAATATGTGACCACTTCCAGAGAAGTGCATTCGTTCATTTTTGTCCGGATGTAAAGACTTTATGTTGCAATTTTCATTCCGTTGGTTTCAGCTTCATTTATCTGCCTATGTGCTAACGGTGGTCAACCTCTTCAGGATGGCTGCCGCTAAGAGCACCAGTCAGAACCAGAATCAAGATCCGCCACCACCTCCGCCTCCTCCGGAAGCATGGCAAGCTGTGATGGCCGCTACTAATGCAAATACACAGTTGATCATGCAAATCCTCCAAGAGCGGAATCAAGGCAGTCAAGGGAATCAAGGCAACAATCAGAACCATTTTGCTACTCTGAACCAGTTCCTCGCAAATGGTCCAAAGACGTTCAACAATTGTGTTGAGGCTACCGATGCTGACGATTGGCTAGTGGGTCTGGGCAAGCATTTTGAATGCAGCAACGTCAGGCCTGAAGATTTCGTCAAGTTCGCTTCTTTCCAGCTCAAAGATCAGGCCGCAGAGTGGTTCCAGCAGTACAAGGATTCCAGAGGTGGACGTTTGATCACTTGGGATGATTTCCGTTGTGATTTCTGAGCTCATCACATCCCTCAAAGTGTGACTGAAAGCAAACGTGAGGAATTCCGCAATCTGAAGCAAGGCTCTTTGTCTGTCTATGACTACAACAAGTTGTTCCAGAAGCTCGCCCATTTTGCCAAGCAGGATGTTCCTGATGAGAAGAGCATGATCTATCAGTTTAGGGGTGGTCTCCGTGAAGAAATTCAGCTCGCTCTTGTCCTCTTCGAGCCGCTGAGATACGATGAGTTCTACAACATGGCACTGAAGCAAGAGGCTGCTCAGTTAAGGTGTGATGCTTCCAGGAAGCGAGTCAGAGACACTACGCCTTCTTCCTCTACTCAAGTGGCCAAGCAGCAGAAGTATTGGCTTCCTCCTCCTCCGTTCCGTCAGCCGTATCAGCAGAAGAGCAAAGGTGGCAGTGGTTCTTCCCACCCACCCAACCCAGGCTTTCAGAACAAGACTTCGTCCCAAGCTCCAAGATCGAGTGCTCCGTACCACCGAACGCTTTCTGAGGTCACGTGCAACAAGTGCCAACAGAAGGGTCACTACGCCAACAAGTGTTTCAACCAGAGACGTCTTCCTCCTCCTCCTCCTCCTGTCAGATCGGCAAGTACAGCAGTGGTTAAGCATAATCCCAAGCACACCAAGGTCAACTTGCTGAATGCAGCTCAGGCAGAGGATTCTTCAGATGTCATCATGGGTAACTTTCCAGTTAATTCTATTCCCGCAAGAGTTCTTTTTGACACGGGTGCATCGCATTGTTTCATGTCAAAGCCATTTTTTACCAAGCATGAGTTCGTTTCTTCTCATTTGGGTAAACAAATGGATATCGTTTCTCCTGGCAAACGATTGAGTGCAAGTCTGGAGGTGCCAGATGTCACTATCACGATGGGCGATTTCAAGTTTCTAGCTTATCCAATGGTTCTTGGTAATTCTGATATCGATCTTATTCTTGGGATGGACTAGCTCTCTAAACACAAGGCTCAGCTCGATTGTGCAGCCAAGCAGATTCAACTGACTCATTCGTCTGAGGATGTCATTGTCTTTGCTGCTCGGGATAATACAATCTGGTTGTTCTCTCTCAATGAGAAGGGCGAATTGGATGCTATTTCGCAGATCCCAGTTGTTTGTGAGTATCAAGACGTCTTCCCAGAAGAACTCCCAGGAATGCCTCCGCACCGGCCGGTTGAATTTGTTATTGAACTTGAGCCCGGTACGGAACCTGTGTGCAAACGTCCCTACAAGCTTGGCCCCGAAGAGTTGAAGGGGTTGAAGAAACAACTCGATGTTCATGAAAGAATGGGTCTCATTCGGCCTAGTACTTCTCCGTGGGGTTGTGGTGTTCTTTTTGTGAAGAAGAAGGATGGAACGGACCGACTTTGTGTTGATTATCGTCCATTGAACAAGAAGACCATCAAGAACAAATACCCACTTCCCAACATTAATGAGCTATTCGAACAACTCAAGGGTGCCCAAGTATTCTCCAAGCTTGATCTTCGTATGGGTTATCATCAGATTCGAATCCGTGAGCAAGATATTCCCAAGACGGCATTCAGGACAAGCTATGGGTCATATGAATACACTGTCATGTCTTTTGGCTCGCCAACGCTCCTCCGACGTTCTCTCGCATGGTGAACTTCATCTTCAACCCCTACACCAATGACTTCGTTTTGGTCTATCTCGACGACATTCTGGTTTTCTCGAAGAACAAGGAAGATCATGCCAAGCACTTGCGTTTGGTTCTTGACAAGCTCAGGGAACATCAGTTCTACGCCAAGTTCTCCAAGTGTGAATTTTGGCTCGATGAGGTGCTTTATCTTGGTCATATCATCTCTGCCAAGGGCATTTCCGTGGATCCTGAGAAGGTGTCCGCAATTGTTAATTGGGAACCTCCTCAGAACGTGAAGCAACTCCGTAGCTTCCTCGGTCTCGCAAGCTATTGCCGAAGATTCGTTGAAAACTTTTCCAAGATCGCGAAGCCTCTCTCAAATCTTCTTCAGAAGCATGCCAAGTACGTTTGGTCTCCGGATTGTGATATTGCTTTCAACTCTTTGAAAGAGAAATTAATCACTGCTCCAGTTCTGACTTCGCCTGATGAAACCAAGCCGTACGAGGTCTTTTGTGATGCCTCTCTCCAAGGTCTCGGTGCTGTACTTATGCAAGAGAAGAAAGTGGTTGCTTATACCTCGCGCCAGTTGAAGCCTAATGAGAAGAACTACCCCACTCATGATCTCGAGTTGGCGGCAGTTGTGCATGCATTGTTGACTTGGAGACATCTTCTCTTGGGAAGAAAAGTGGACATTTTCACTGATCACTAGAGTCTCAAGTACATCTTCACCCAGCCTAATCTCAACCTCAGGCAGACCCGATGGGTCGAAATGATTCAAGAGTACAATCCGAGTATCGAGTATACTCCAGGAAAGGCCAATGTGATTGCTGACGCTTTGAGCAGAAAAGCATATTGCAACAGTCTGATTCTCAAGCCTTATCAACCCGAGCTTTGTGAAGCTTTCCGCAAACTTAATCTGCAAATTGTTCCTCAAGGTTTCCTTGCCAACCTTCAAGTTTCTCCTACCTTGGAAGAACAGATTCACCAAGCCCAGCTTCTTGATGCTATGGTGAAAAGGTGAAGATTGGTATTGCAAAGAGTCAGTCCAAGTACAAGTGCTACCGACTTGATGACAAGGACACTCTCTTCTTCGAGGATCGAATTGTTGTGCCCAAAGGTGACCTTCGTAAAGTGATCATGAACGAGGCTCACAACTCTCTCCTCTCCATCCACCCTGGGAGCACGAAGATGTATCAGGATCTGAAACAAACTTATTGGTGGACTCAAATGAAGCGCGAGATCGCTCAATTCGTGAATGAATGTGATGTCTGCAGAAGAGTGAAGGCAGAACACCAAAGGCCAGCAGGTCTCCTCCAACCTCTTTCCATTCCAGAATGGAAGTTTGACCACATTGAAATGGACTTCGTGACTGGGTTTCCAAAGTCCAAGCGTGGCAATGATGCTATATTCGTTGTCATCGACAAGCTCACCAAAGTGGCTCACTTTCTGCCTATCAAAGAGTCTATCACTGCAGCTCAATTGGCGGAACCCTATACCTCTCGAATTGTCTCTCTGCACGGTATTCCTCAAGTGATATCTTCAGACCGTGGCAGCATATTTACCTCCAAGTTTTGGGATTCTTTTCAGAAGGCCATGTGCACCAACATCCGCTTCAGCACTGCTTTCCATCCTCAAACAAGCGGTCAAGTCGAGCGTGTCAACCAGATTCTTGAAGATATGCTCAGGGCTTGTGTTATCTCCTTCGGCATGAAATGGGAGGATTGTCTTCCTTATGCTGAATTCTCATACAACAACAGTTTTCAAGCAAGTTCGGGCAAGGCCCCATTTGAAATTCTGTATGGGAGGAAGTGCCGTACACCTCTCAACTGGTCTGAAACCGATGAATGCCAGCTGCTGGGTAATGACCTAATCACAGAGGCAGAAGAGATGTGCAAGATCATTCGTGATAACCTCAAAGCAGCCCAATCCCGCCAGAAGAGCTACTATGATAGTAAGCACCGTGATTTGGCTTTCGAGATCGGAGATCATGTTTACCTCCGCATCTCTCCTATGAAAGGGACTCGTCGCTTCGGTATCAAAGGGAAGCTTGCCCCTAGATACGTCGGACCTTTCAAGATTGTCAGCAAGAGAGGCGACCTCGCCTATCAACTCGAGCTTCCTGCAAACTTTGCCAATGTTCATGATGTGTTCCATGTCTCCCAACTCCGAAAGTGCTTCAAGACGCCTGAGCGCATAGTAAACTTCGAGAACATTGAGCTCCAAGAAGATCTCTCCTATCGTGAGCACCTAGTTGCAATCCTTGAAGAGACTGAACGCGGGACTCGCAACAAGTCAATCAAATTTCTCAAAGTCAAGTGGTCACACCATTCCGACCGTGAAGCTACCTGGGAACGTGAGGATCACCTCCGTTCTGAGTACCCGGAGTTCTTTCAGTCCTAGATCTCGGGACAAGATCTTTTCGTAGTGGTGGAGTGTTGTAACGCCCCAGATATGACTTTCCCAATTTGTACTCCAACTCTTGCCGTTTCCGGCATTAAGTTATTTATTTCTCGGGTTCGGGTCTTTGTCTCCGTGTGTTGTTTTCGTTTTCGTGCATCTCATATCATGTCATCACTTGCATTGCATTTGCATACATGTTCATCTCATGTATTCGACCATTTTTCCCGTTGTCCTTTTTGCATTCCGGCGCTTCGTTCTCCTCTGGTGGCCATTTCTAGCTTTCTTTCGTGTGTGGGGATTAAACATTTCCGGATTGGACCGAGACTTGCCATGCGGCCTTGGTTTACTACCGGGAGACCGCCTGTCATGTTTCGGGTCATTTCGACTTCGTTTGATACTCCAACAGTTAACCGAGGGACCGAAAAGGCCTCGTGTGTGTTGCAGCCCAACACCCCTCCAATTTCGCCCCAAACCCACCCCACTCTGCTCCGTCGCGCCCCGCCTCTTCTCCCTCGTCGCCGGGCCACCGCCACCTGCGTCGCCGGCGCCCCACCGCTGCCGCGCTCCGGCCGCCGTCCTCCGACCGGCCGCCGCCTCCTCGCCGCGTCTCCGGCCAGATCCGGCCGCGGGAGTGCCGGATCCGGCGACCCCGACCTCCCCGGCCTCTTCCCCGAGCCCCGGCGAGCTCCTAGGCCTCTCCGGCGCAACTCCGGCGAGCAGCTACAGTGTTTCCGGTGTGCTTCGCAATCCGTGCCAAACCCTAGATCTGAGATCTAAAACGGAGGGTTGACTTTCCTCCCTCTCCCCCTTAATTTTTATGCATTCTTTGACTGCTCATATCTCCGTATCGGTAGCTCCGTTTTGGACATATGATATATCAAAATCTTCGTCTCAACGAGTACATCTTTTCATTCCATTGCATCATTTGCATTTGAGTTCATCTTGATGCCCAAAATGCTGTTAGAAGGAGGCGTCGTGAGTTAAATTGCAGATCCGTTAGCTCATCATGGACTTTTGTCATTTTTGCCATGATTATTGTGTGCATGATATGCCTGTGACCCTTTGGGATGAATTGTTAAGCATTTTGTCTTCTTTCCAGAGGTGCCAACCATGCATTTTTAGGATGTGTGTGGTGACTTATGCAAGCTTGCAAAGAGGGGTACCTGAGTAATCTGTTTTTAGGGACTTAGTGATTTTCACTAAGTCTGGGATGTTTTAGTTCATGATGCCATATGTCCAGCTTGTTTCCTAGTGATCCGTGCCCCTTTTGAGTATGCTCAGTAAGGGACATTTGTTAATCTTGTTATGCTCTATCCATACATGTCTTTACTTGTTATGTTGGAGCACCCTAGGTTGAGTCAATCGAGCTCAACTTTTGCATAGTTGTGTATTTGGGCAGATCGTGAACTCTTTTGCGATTTTGCCAATGCTATTGTAAGTGACTCGTGCATGCTATGCCATTGTTCTTGCCATGTCTAGCTAGCATTTTGCGCCTTATTTATGGATATATGCTTGCATTGCCATGACTTGCACCGTAGTGAGTGCATCGAGCTTGTTTACATGCCTCCGTGAGTTATAATTTCAGCATGTCTCAGTTTTCACCAAGTCTGAAAACTGATTGTGTTTCATCTATGTTTGTGTGCTCGTTAGAGTATTTTGTGAACCCTTTTGGACCCAGGTCACTTTGGGTGTTTTGTTAAGCTTGTTGAGTATCTCCATGCCATGCTCTTACTTGCCATGTTCAGGTTATGTTTCATGTTGTTTTTCTGCACCGAAGAGAGCATTGTGGTCTGAAATTTCAGACTAGTGTTAATTTCACTAAGTCTGAAATCTGTTTTGCTTATTCAGTTTTGTCATGCTTGTTTGAACCTCTTAATGGATGAATTTGGCCGTGGCTCAGTCCTAGTGATTTGTTAAGCATATTGTGTACATCCCTGCCATGTATTTTGTTTTCATGTTTGGTGGCTGTAGCATGTTCATTTCATTGCATTTAGGAGCCTACTTGCTGTAAATCGCAGATCGGTTCGTTTCGTAAAACGCTTGCCGTTTCCAAACCGTAGCTCCGATTCCTATGATCTTTATATCATTTTCAGGTGATTTCTTCCCCTCTATCCAGTGGCACACTTGGTTTTCCAAGTTGAGGCCAGGTTCATGCATTTCCTGTCACGTCTTGCATTTTGCACCCCGCATCGCATCCCGCATAGCATACCATCTTTGCATATTATTGGTTGCCCTTGCACGTGGTTGATTGTATCCTTGTTGCTTGTTTGTGTTGTTGGGTAGAGCCGGGAGACGAGTTCACTAACAAGGAGCCCGTTGAGTTTGCTTTTGAGGATCCAGTCAACTCTGACAACTGTGCAGGCAAGATGATCATACCCTCGAAATCACTACTATCTTTGCTATGCTAGTTTGCTCGCTCTTTTGCTATGCCAATGCTACGATGCCTACCACTTTCTTGTCAGCCTCCCATTGCCATGATTGAGCCTCTAACCCACCATTGTCCTAGCAAACCGTTGATTGGCTATGTTACCGCTTTGCTCAGCCCCTTCTTATAGCGTTGTTAGTTGCGGGTGAAGATTGGAGCCGTTCCTTGTTGGAACATTTATTTACTTGTTGGGATACCATTATATTGCCATGTTATCTTAATGCACCTATATACTTGGTAAAGGGTGGAAGGCTCGGCCTCTCGCCTAGTGTTTTGTTCCACTCTTGCCGCCCTAGTTTCCGTCATATCGGTGTTATGTTCCCGGATTGTTGCGTCCCTTACGCGGTTGGGCTATAATGGGAACCCCTTGATAGTTCGCCTTGATTAAAGCTTTTCCAGCAATGCCCAACATTGGTTTTACCATTTGCCACCTACCCCTTTTTCCCTTGGGTTTCTGGAGCCCGAGGGTCATCTTTATTTTAGCCCCCACGGGCCAGTGCTCCTCTGAGTGTTGGTCCGAACAGAGCCACTTGCAGCGCCACCTCGGGGCAACTCCAGGGTTGGTTTTAGTTTTACGTAGTGTTCATCTGAGTGTGCCCTGAGAAAGAGATATGTGCAGCTCCTATCAGGATTTGTCGACACATTCGGGCGGTGTTGCTGGACTTGTTTTAACCTGTCGAATCATCTTGTTGTACCTTGATACCGAGTCTGATCGGTGTGTCTTGGGTGGAGGTCTATTCCTTCATTGACCGTGAGAGCTTGTTATGGGCTAAGTTGGGACCCCCCTGCAGGGACTGATCTTTCGAAAGCCGTGCCCGCGGTTATGGGCAGATGGGAATTTGTTAATGTCCGGTTGTAGATAACTTGAACCTTAATTAATTAAAATGAATCAACCGAGTGTGTTTCCGTGATGGCCTCTTCTCGGCGGAGTCCGGGAAGCGGACACGGTGTTGGAGTTATGTTTGCGCAGGTTGCTCTCTAGTTCCTCGCTCGCGCTTTGCCTCCTCTTCTCGCTCTCTTTTGCGAATAAGTTAGCCACCATATATGCTAGTCGCTTGCTGCAGCTCCACTTATACATTACCCTTTTCCTACCTATTATGCTTAAATAGTCTTGATCACGAGGGTGGGGGATTGATGAGTCCCTGTGGCTCACAGATTACTATTACACCAGATGCATGGACAGATGATACAGCTCCAGATGGCGCGCTCGAGCTCAAGTGGGAGTACGACGAGGACTCTCAGCGTTACTATGTGTCTTTTCCTGATGATCAGTAGTGGTGCCCAGTCGGGGTAGATTCAGTGCCTTGTCGCATGTTGGTTTTTTTTTTCTATTTTGGCGCCGTAGTCGGGCCATGAGTGATTTGTATGATGGATGTTATTTATGTACTTTGATGTGACGTGGCGAGTGTAAGCCAACTATGTTCTTCCCCTCTATATTATTTATGTACATGGGATGTGTGATGATTTCCCGACTTGCGACATTGCTTTCAATGCGGCTATGCCTCAGAGTCGTGCCTCGACACGTGGGAGATATAGCCGCATCGAGGGCGTTACAGTCATATCGTAGCGGTGCTTAGGCGAAGCCGTGTTTCGGTAGCATCATCATCACCATCATCACGCGGTCGTGCTGACGAAGCTCTCTCTCGACACTCTGCTGGATCGTGAGTTCGTGGAACGTCACCGAGCTGAACATGTGCAGATCACGGAGGTGCCGTACTTTCGGTACTAGGATCAGTCGATTGTGAAGATGTACGACTACATCAATCGCGTTGTCATAATGCTTCCGCTTACGGTCTATGAGGGTACATAGACAATACTCTCCCCTCTCGTTGCTATGCATCACCATGATCTTGCGTGTGCTTAGGATTTTTTTTGAAATTACTGCTTTTCCCAACAGTGGTATCGGAGCTAGGTCTATGTAGAACACAAAGGAGTTGTGGGCGTGGGTATATACATATTGCTTGCCGTCACTAGTTGATTCTTGATTCGGCGGTATTGTTGGATGAAGCGGCTCAGACCAACATTACGCGTATGCTTACGCCAGACTGGTTCTACCACCGTGCTTCGCACACAGGTGCCTAGTGGGTGTCTGTTTCTCCAACTTTAGTTGAACCGGTTTCAATGAACAGGGTTCTTTCTAAAGATCAAAAAGCAATCACTATACTACATTGTGGTTTTTGATGCGTATGTAAGAACAGTTCTTGCTCAGCCCGTAGCAGCCACGTAAAACTTGCAACAACAAAGTAGAGGACGTCTAACTTGGTTTTGTAGGGCATGTTGTGATGTGATCATGTGATATGGTCAAGACATGATGAGATATAAATTTTTGTATGAGATGATCATGTTTTGTTGAAGTTATCGGCAACTGGCAGGAGCCTTATGGTTGTCTCTTTATTGCATAAGATGAAAGCGGCATTTAATTGCTTTACTTTATCGCTATGCGATAGCAATAGTTGCAAAAGCAATAGTTGGCGAGACGACCATGTGATGACACGTTGATAAAGATCAAGATGATGAAGATCATGGTGTTATGCAGGTAACGATGGAGATCATGATGGTACTTTGGAGATGGAGATCAAAGGCACAAGATGATGATGGCCATATCATGTCACATATTTTGATTGCATGTGATGTTTATCTTTTATGCATCTTATTTTGCTCAGTACAACAGTAGCTTTATAAGATGAACCCATGCTAAAATTTCAAGGTATAAGTGTTATCCCTAACTATGCACCATTGCGACAGTTCTTCGTGCCAAGACACCACGTGATGATCGGGTGTGATAAGCTCTACGTTCACATACAACGGGTGCAAGCCAGTGTTGCACATGCAGAATACTCGGGTTAAACTTGACGAGCCTAGCATATGCAGATATGGCCTCGGAACACTGAGACCGAAAGGTCGAACGTGAATCATATAGTAGATATGATCAACATAGAGATGTTCACCATTGAAAACTACTCCATCTCACGTGATGATCGGACATGGTTTAGTTGATATGGATCACATGATCACTTAGATGATTAGAGGGATGTCTATCTAAGTGGGAGTTCTTAAGTAATATGATTAATTGAACTTAATTTGTCATGAACTTAGTCCTGATAGTTTTTTGCATATCTATGTTGTAGATCAATAGCTTGCGATGTAGCTCCCCGTTTATTTTTTGATATGTTCCTAGAGAAAAATAAGTTGAAAGATGATAGTAGCAATGATGTGGACTAGGTTCTTGATATGAGATTATCCTCATTACTGCACATAAGAATTATGTCCTTGATGCACTGCTAGGTGACAGACCTATTGCGGGAGCAGATGCACACGTTATGAAAGTTTGACAAAGCTCAGTATGATGACTACTTAATAGTTTAGTGCACCATGCTTTACGGCTTAGAACCGGGACTTAAAAAACGTTTTGAACGCCATGGAAAATATAAGATGTTCTAAGAGTTGAAATTGGTATTTCATACTCATGCCCGTGTCGAGAGGTATGAGACCTCTGACAGTACTTTGCCTACAAGGTGGAGGAGAATAGCTCAACCAGTGAGCATGTGCTCAAATTGTCTGGGCACTACAATTGCTTGAATCAAGTGGGAGTTAATCTTCCAGATAAGATAGTAATTGATAAAGTACTCTAGTCACTATCACCAAGTTACTAGAACTTTGTGATGAACTATAATATGCAAGGGATGACAAAAGTAATTCCCAAGCTCTTCACGATGCTGAAATCGATGAAGGTAGAAATCAAGAAATAGCATCAAGTGTTGATGGTTAACAAGACCACTAGTTTCAAGAAAAGGGCAAAGGGAAAGAAAGAGGAACTTCAAAGAAGAAAGGCAAGCAAGTTGGCACTCCCATGAAGAAGCTCAAAGCTAGACCCAAGCCTCGAACTAAGTGCTTCTACTGCAAAGGAAATGGTCAATGGAAGTGGAACTGCCCTAGATACTTGGCGGATAAGAAGGATGGCAAAGTGAACTAAAGTATATATTTGATATACATGTTATTGATGTGTACTTTACTAGTGTTTATAACAAAACGTCAGTATTTGATACTGGTTCAGTTATTAAGAGTAGTAACTCGAAACAGGAGTTGAAAATAAACAGAGACTAGTTATGAAGGAAATATGCCCTAGAGGCAATAATAAAGTTATTATTTATTTCCTTATATCATGATAAATGTTTATTATTCATGCTAGAGTTGTATTAACCGGAAACATAATACATGTGTGAATACATAGACAAACTTAGTGTCACTAGTATGCCTCTACTTGACTAGCTCGTTAATCAAAGATGGTTGTGTTTCCTAACCATGAACAAGGTGTTGTTATTTGATTAACAAGGTCACATCATTGGTTGAATGATCTGATTGACATGACCCATTCCATTAGCTTAGCACCCGATCGTTTAGTATGTTGCTATTGCTTTCTTCATGACTTATACATGTTCCTAAGACTATGAGATTATGCAACTCCCGTTTCCCGGAGGAACACTTTGTGTGCTACCAAACATCACAACGTAACTGGGTGATTATAAAGGAGCTCTACAGGTGTCTCCAAAGGTAGATATTGGGTTGGCGTATTTCGAGATTAGGATTTGTCACTCCGATTGTCGGAGAGGTATCTCTGGGCCCTCTCGGTAATGCACATCACATAAGCCTTGCAAGCATTACAACTAATGAGTTAGTTGCGAGATGATGTATTACGGAACGAGTAAAGAGACTTGCCGGTAACGAGATTGAACTAGGTATTAGATACTGACGATCGAATCTCGGGCAAGTAACATACCGATGACAAAGGGAACAACGTATGTTGTTATGCGGTCTGACTGATAAAGATCTTCGTAGAATATGTAGGAGCCAATATGGGCATCCCGGTCCCGCTATTGGTTATTGACCGGAGATGTGTCTCGGTCATGTCTACATTGTTCTCGAACCGTAGGGTCCGCACGCTTAACGTTACGATGACAGCTATTATGAGTTTATGCATTTTGATGTACCGAAGGTTGTTCGGAGTCCCGGATGTGATCACGGACATGACGAGGAGTGTCGAAATGGTCGAGACATAAAGATTGATATATTGGAAGCCTATGTTTGGACATCGGAAGTGTTCCGGGTGAAATCGGGATTTTTCCGGAGTACCGGGAGGTTACCGGAACCCCCCGGGAACCATATGGGCCTTAGTGGGCTTTTAGTGGAAAGGTGAAAGGGGCAGCCCAAGGTGGCTGTGCGCCTCCCCCCTCCCCTAGTCCTATTAGGACTAGGAGAGGTGGCCGGCCCCCCTTCTCTCTATCCCCACTTGAGGATTCCTATTCCAACTAGGATTGGGGGGGGGAGTCCTACTCCCAGTAGGAGTAGGACTCCTCCTGGCGCGCCCCAAGGCTGGCCGCACCTCTCCCCCCTTGCTCCTTTATATACAAGGGTAGAGGGCACCTCTAGACACACAAGTTGATCATTGTGATCGTTCCTTAGCCGTGTGCGGTGCCCCCTGCCACCATATTCCACCTCGATCATATCGTTGTAGTGCTTAGGCGAAGCCCTGCGTCGGTAGAACATCAAGATCGTCACATGCCGTCGTGCTGACGGAACTCCTCCCCGAAGCTTTGCTGGACCGGAGCCCGGGGATCGTCATCGAGCTGTACGTGTGCTAAGAACTCGGAGGTGCCGAAGTAACGGTGCTTGGATCGGTCGGATCGGGAAAAAGACGTACGACTACTTCCTCTACGTTGTGTCAACGCTTCCGTTGCGATCTACAAGGGTACGTAGATCAGACTCTCCCCCTCGTTGCTATGGATCACCATGATCTTGCGTGTGCGTAGGAAGATTTTTGAAATTACTGCGTTCCCCAACAGTGGTATCAAAGCCTAGGTTTTATGGTTTGATGTTATATGCACGAGTAGAACACAAGTGAGTTGTGGGCGATACAAGTCATACTGCCTACCAGCATGTCATACTTTGGTTCGGCGGTATTGTTGGACGAGACGACCCGGACCAACCTTACGCGTACGCTTACGCGAAACCGGTTCCCCCGACGTGCTTTGCACATAGGTGGCTTGCGGGCGACTGTCTCTCCAACTTTAGTTGAACCGAGTGTGGCTACGCCCAGTCCTTGCGAAGGTTAAAACGGAGTCTATTTGACAAACTATCGTTGTGGTTTTGATGCGTAGGTGAGATTGGATCTTGCTTAAGCCCGTAGCAGCCACGTAAAACTTGCAACAACAAAGTAGAGGACGTCTAACTTGTTTTTGCAGGGCATGTTGTGATGTGATATGGTCAAGACATGATGCTAAATTTTATTGTATGAGATGATCATGTTTTGTAACCAAGTTATCGGCAACTGGCAGGAGCCATATGGTTGTCGCTTTATTGTATGCAATGCAATCGCGATGTAATGCTTTACTTTATCACTAAGCGGTAGCGATAGTCGTGGAAGCATAAGATTGGCAAGACGACAACGATGCTACGATGGAGATCAAGGTGTTGCGCCGGTGACGATGGTGATCATGACGGTGCTTCGGAGATGGAGATCACAAGCACAAGATGATGATGGCCATATCATATCACTTATATTGATTGCATGTGATGTTTATCTTTTTATGCATCTTATATTGCTTTGATTGACGGTAGCATTATAAGATGATCTCTCACTAAATTATCAAGAAGTGTTCTCCCTGAGTATGCACCGTTGCCAAAGTTCGTCGTGCCCAGACACCACGTGATGATCGGGTGTGATAAGCTCTACGTCCATCTACAACGGGTGCAAGGCAATTTTTGCACATGCAGAATACTCAGGTTAAACTTGACGAGCCTAGCATATGCAGATATGGCCTCGGAACATGGACACCGAAAGGTCGAGCGTGAATCATATAGTAGATATGATCAACATAACGATGTTCACCATTGAAAACTACTCCATCTCACGTGATGATCGGTTATGGTTTAGTTGATTTGGATCACGTGATCACTTAGAGGATTAGAGGGATGTCTATCTAAGTGGGAGTTCTTAAGTAATTTGATTAATTGAACTTAAACTTATCATGAACTTAGTACCTGATAGTATCTTGCTTGTTTATGTTGATTGTAGATAGATGGCTCGTGCTGTTGTTCCGTTGAATTTTAATGCGTTCCTTGAGAAAGCAAAGTTGAAAGATGATGGTAGCAATTACACGGACTGGGTCCGTAACTTGAGGATTATCCTCATTGCTGCTCAGAAGAATTACGTCCTGGAAGCACCGCTGGGTGCCAGGCCTGCTGCTGGAGCAACGCCAGATGTTATGAACGTCTGGCAAAGTAAAGCTGATGACTACTCGATAGTTCAGTGTGCCATGCTTTACGGCTTAGAATCGGGACTTCAACGACGTTTTGAACGTCATGGAGCATATGAGATGTTCCAGGAGTTGAAGTTAATATTTCAAGCAAATGCCCGAATTGAGAGATATGAAGTCTCCAATAAGTTCTATAGCTGCAAGATGGAGGAGAACAGTTCTGTCAGTGAGCATATACTCAAAATGTCTGGGTATAATAATCACTTGATTCAGATGGGAGTTAATCTTCCAGATGATTGCGTCATTAACAGAATTCTCCAATCACTGCCACCAAGCTACAAGAGCTTCGTGATGAACTATAATATGCAACGGATGAACAAGACTATTCCCGAGCTCTTCGCAATGCTGAAAGCTGCGGAGGTAGAAATCAAGAAGGAGCATCAAGTGTTGATGGTTAACAAGACCACTAGTTTGAAGAAAAAGGGTAAAGGGAAGAAGAAGGGGAACTTCAAGAAGAACGGCTGTCGGGGGTGCTGATCCCACGGACACCTATGGGACCACGGAGGACCGGGGCCCCTTTCGGTTCGGCAGGGGGGCGGAGAGTGCACGAAGAGCAGATCGAGGTGAACGCACGAGCAACGCGATCAGTTTACCCAGGTTCAGGCCGCACAGATGCGTAAAACCCTACTCCTGCTTTGATTTGTATTGTGTTCTTGCTCGAGAGCAACGAATGCTATAGTACACTTGCAAAGGGCCTCCTTTATATGTCAAAGGGGTCACCGACAGGTGGCAACAGAGATGAGGGTAAAAAGGTAAAAGAGGTGGTAGTTGGCGCCACCGCTTTCTACAGTTGTATCATACCTAAGCCTAACGGCAGGGGACAAAGGCATTAAATGCCTGTCTGTGTCGCCTAGACGGTGCAGAAAGGGACCGTCAGGGGCGCCACCGTTTGCCACGATGGCTATCTTGTCAGCGCCTGCTTGCCACCGCATGCCCCTAGCTGCACAACCTCCCGCCACGTACGCCAGGAACGGTCCCAGAGCGACACGTTGGTGGGTGAGCTGGAGCGCGGGCTGCGGAGTAGTAGCTTGCCGCGGCAAGCGCCTTGCCGCGGATGTTGTCTTATCGCGTCCGGGAGCTTGTCGCTCACCGGGTCTTGTTGCGTCCGGGAGCTTGTCGCTCACCGGGTCTTGTCGGGACGCGCAGCGCGTCGCAGCAAGCTTCTCGAGATGTCTTGGTTGGTCTTCCCGGCAAGCTCCTCTTGCCGGGGTCTTGTCTCCTTCCCGGCAAGCTCCTCTTGTCGGGGCCTTGGATACTTTGTTCTTGAATGGCTCCAAAGGAACCACGGAGGGTCTTGGCGGTCGCCCGGCAAGCCTTGCCGCGGGATGCTGCGACTGCCCGTGCACAAGTTCGGGATACTAAGGTACCCCTACTTTAGTACACCGACAGGAGCCCCCGGGCTTGGGCCATACACGGTGCCGAGCGCTGTTGGGCCAGGCCCAAAACAGTGCACGGGCACGTGCGGCCTGGGTTACGCCATAGCTCACTCCGCATCCACCGCGCCCTCCCCGCACGGCACGCGTCGAACGCGGCATCGTGCGTGACGTGGGCGGCGTGCGCGGGGCTAAGCCCCGCGTGCATGCGTCACGTCGTGGGAGAGGAGGCGGTTTCTTTATTAGGAAAGGCGGAACGTCCGCCACCTCCCCCCTTTATAAGCAAAGGGAAGCAGGGGTAGTGTGCCCACTCACCCCCATTCCGCTCCAATCTTGAAAAGCTCCGCCCCGCCTCCGTCTTCCCAAAGCACACAGAGCGCAGCGCCCTGCCCCCCACATTGCCACCACCACCACCACGCTGTCGACCTCCTCCACTGTTTGCGCCATGGCTCCAAAGGGCGACAAGGGGAAGGCCGTGAAGTCGACCGAGGCGCAGCGGCTCGCGGCGCTGCGGAAGAAGCGAGCCATTCCCCCCCCCCCCCCAAGCTCGATGCGAAGGGGTTGCGGGAGTACTATTATCTCTTTTGGGCGACGGAGACGCGAGCTCACCCGCGGACCAGGGTGCTCCCGGCCGCTGCTCACGCGATGGCTCCGGACGGGTACCCTTTCTTTGCCGTCTTGTTCTACTGCGGGCTCTGCCCGCCTTTTTCCGAGTTCTTCTGTGATATCATGAACACATACAATCTCTGCCTCCTTGACTTCACTCCCAATGCCGTCCTCACCATGGCTGTTTTCGCACGCCTTTGCGAGAACGTTGTCGGGGTCCACCCTAGCGTAGCCCTTTTTCACCACTTTTTCATTCCTCGGGTAGAGAGAGGAGAGCCTCTGTCCGGCGGAATCACCTGGATCTCCAGGTCCGGCAAGAAGGAATCTTATCTGGAGGGGGAGTTCCGCGGCAAGTGGGAGGAGTGGAGGGCTGATTGGTGCTGGATTGTCGAGGAGTGCCCGTAGCCATTCACCGCCCGGTGTCAAGTAGCAGCAGTGCGCGGCAGCGACTGGAGCGACGTGGCCCCAGAGGACAGCAGGCTGAAGATTTCCGTCACCAGGATCCAGTGCCTCAGGCTTGCCGGACTTACTGTTGGGGCCGTCGGCGCAGACTTTCTTCGTCGCCGCATCGCTCCCCTGCAGGAACGGGGGAGGCCTGCCTGGGAGTTCAAGAACGCGGCAGACATCATGAGGCTGCGCCCAGGCCTCAACTACAATTTCACCGTCCTTGAGCTCAACGGAATACTGCAGGAGCTCTTCAAGTATGATTCAGATCACCTCGAGGTCTTCAGGTTGCCGCAGGGCGTCGTCCCTTTGTGCAACAATTCGGCGCTCGACCGCATCAGGGCATGATGCCACTGTGCGATTCACACGGAATCGTGCCAACTTGGCAAGAGCCAGAGGACGAGGTTGTGCAGCAATTCTCCGACGACTTGGTGGAAGTGCCAATCTGCGCCGACGAGAAGGACGGCCTCACCCGCGACACCACCGAGGCGGAGTTGGCCTACATCGCCACCAGGTTGGAAGAGGCGGCGGCCGCTGCCGCGGCGGGCGAGTTCGGCTTCACTTTGGAGGAGGCAGCGACGGCAGAGGCAGCAAACCGTGCCGAGCGAGAGGAAATCTCGGGCAAGAAGGAGCTTGCCCGGCAAGAAGAGCTTGCCGGCAAGGAAGATCTTGCCTGGCGTGGTGCCGGGCCGAGCGAGCCTGCCGAGGACGTGAGCGGGTCGTTGGAGATCGGCTCCTCCTCCACTTCGTCCTCAGATAGCTCGCCGCCAGCAGCGTCTCCGTCTCCACCAAGAAGGCGTCTCCGCAAGGTCGGGGATGCACCGAGGCGGCAGGCGCGTCGACAGTCGCCGCGCCGCGCGACACGCTCCACCGCGGCAAGCACTGTTGCCGCAGGAGCGCCCCACGCTGCCGCAACGACTGGAGCGGGGTCTTCTCGGTCTGCCGCTTCTGCTCCCGCCAAGCGACCAAGGAAGCCTACTCCTCCACCTTCCCGCGCCAGACGCGGGCCGGACTTTGACTTCTCCGCGTTTAGCTCCGACGAGGAAGAGGAAGAGGAGTAAGTTCTCCTTATTGTACTTGCAATTCTTTGATTTCTGTTGTTTTTGTCTCGTCTTGTTTCTCACTTGCCTTTCCCTGTATTTTTTCCTTTCTAGGACTCTGGCGCAGAGAGCGGCAAAGAGAGCCAAGGCGCCGGTGATCGTCATCGAGGACGAACCCACTGCGTTAACAGGGGACGTGCTTGAGACAAGCTTGCCGGACCCGGCGGCTGATCTTCAGAGCAGCCCCCAGCGTAAGTGTCTTGTTTACTTCCCACTGTCGGGCGCGCACGAAGATCCTTGCTGTGCTGATACTTGTTTGTTTGACTTGTGCAGACGCAGAGCAGCCACACCAGGAGAGCCCGGAGGCTGCCCCCGAAGCGCCAAGGGAAAGTCCTCCGACGAGGGAGAGATCTCCGGCAAGGGAGAGCTCTCCGGCGAGGGAGGAGACTCCGGTTAGAGAGGAGCCCCCGGTAAGGGAGGAGCCCCCGGCAAGGGAGGAGGCTCCGGCAAGGGAGGAGCCCCAGCAAGGGAGGGATCTCCGGCAAGGGACTGCGTCGGCGATCCCCCGGCGACGGAGACCGCAGCTGCAGACCCTGGCACAGGTAATGTACTTGCTTCAAACTCCCCTTGGCTCTTTTTCTTCTTGATCTTTCCCTTGGATTTTGTTCGAATTTTGCTTAAATCTTCTCCCCTCTTCTGGCCGTCAGATCCATCTGCTGCAGAGCCGATGGAGACTGAAGTCGCCGCCGAGGAAGCAGCTGGTGCCGGCGAGGAAGCCGCCAGGGCTGCCGCCGCGGGAGCGGGCGGGGAGTCTGGCGGTCGTACTGACGACCCGGAGGCCGCAGGAGCGCCAGGCGCTGCTCCGACCACCGACTCCTCCGCCGCAGCCACCGCGCCAGGCTCCAATGAGCCCCAGCCCAGCGTCTACCTGAAGGCCGGTGAGGACATCTTCATCAACCTCCCCTGGGCATCGAGTTCCAGGGCGCCGATCGAGGGGGAGATGCTGGATGGAGAGGTGCTTGCCTCCGCCGGGCTGAGGCTGGTTGACGCGCCAAGCAGCAGCAGCGGCGAACCTGAAGAGGAGCGCCTGCTGTGGAAGCTAGTGGCGCTCTACCGCGCCCGGCAAGCCAAGCTGGAGTCCCGCGAGGCGCTCGTCGCGAAGGCCGGTGCTAATATCGAGAAGCACGCAGAAGAGCTCCGAGGCGCTAACCAGGAAGCTCTCCGCTCCCTGGCAAAGGAGCGGGAAGATCTTGCTGAGGCGCAGCAGGCCTTCCTCCTCGAGAAGGCCGATGCCGAAGAGCGCCAACGCCTTGCCGCAGAGAGACTGTCTTTGCCGGAGGGTGACTTGACGCAGCGGAAGGTCCACCTCGACAGCCACGAGGAGGAACTTGCCGCGCGTGAGCGAGCAGTTGGCGGAGCCGTCAAGCAGGCCGAAGACGCCGCCGCAGCCGCCGAGGCCGCCAAGGCTGAGCTGGAGCTGAAGGTGGTGCAGCTGGAGGCGGGCCTCAAGGCGAGCGGCAATGAGCTTGCCGCGCTCAAGCTCGAGCGTGAGAAGGACGCCAACAGCTACTCGGAGCTGCAGGCCCTTTTCGCCGAGAAGGGCAAGGAACTGGACGCCGCCAAGAACTCCAACGCCGATCTCGAAGTGAAGCTGGCGGCTCTGACCAAATCTCTGGACGGCGCCAAGGAGCAGGAGACGGCCCTGAAGGAGGAGGTCAAGGCCGGCAAGGTGCTGCTGGTGAAGGCCGCCGCCGCCCGGAAGACTTTGTCAGAGAATGTGGAGCACTGGACGGAGGATCTGGTGAACGTCGCCGCGGATGTCGACAGGGAGCTGGCGCAATTGGGGATGGTAGATCTCGGGTACTCCTCCGACGAGAATCTCCAACCCAGCGCCAAGCTGACTCTGTTCTTCAAGGGCGTGGCGACGGCGCTCCAGCGACTCCGGGAGTAGATCCCAAAGCAACTTGCCGACGAGTCGTGCAAGATTTGTGCGGGAGCTCTCGAGAAGGTGCTGATGAAGGTGGCCTTCCGCAACCCGGGCCTCCGCCTCACCAACGTCCTCCGAAGCTTGCCGCCAGATGCTGATGTAGAAGAGCTCAAGGCCCTTGTCGCACCTATCGTGGACAGGGTGAGCAGAATTAGGAGGGTCGAGGGCGACCATGTAGATTAGGCCATCCATCTTTTTCGTTCCTTGTCGCTGTCAATCATGTTATGAAAAACAGACTGTTAGAGCTGCGACAAGTTATTTTGTAATATACTCTATCCTTGGTAGTAATTGCTACGTTATCTCCTTTACTTGACTCCTTCCCTTTGTATGTTTTTACCCTACGCTTTTAGGGAACTTGCCAGCGCAGCCACCTTTGCCGCGAGCGCTGAGTGCGGAACGTCAGTAGCCTGCTGGCGGTGCCGCAGCCGACAAGAAACCTTGTCGCAGAGCTAGTCGCAGCTCACTTAAGTTGTTGAGCGGACTCGAAACAACAGTAAGGGCGCAACTAGCTGTGCCCGCGCCGGCAAGAAACCTTATCGCAGAGCTAGTCGCAGCTCACTTAAGTTGTTGAGCGGACTCGAAACAACAGTAAGGGCGCAACTAGCTACGAGTTGGTTCCTCCGCGTACAGGTTTTCCATACAAAGCACGATCGTTCAAGGAAAATAACTCAAAAATTTAAAGGAAATTTGATTGCTCAGACTTTGGCAACTTATCTTTTCTGTTATTTGCTCCCGGCAAGGCAAAACCTTCTTGAACGACGCCTGATCCATACTGTACCTTCTCCCTTCCCCTCCCCCCGGCAAACTTGTGCGCGAGGGAAACTCCTTTTCGCTGTGAAAAAGAAAGAGGGCGAAATGGCAATATGGAGCTTTAAGGCTCGTTATTGCTTACCGGGGGTAAGTGCTGCACAAAATGTCAGATAATACATGCAAAATTTAAAAAGCATGAAGTCGACAGAGTGTGCTGAGCACGTAATCTTTATGCACGGGATCTGCGCCCGGCTTTGTACAAAGGATTACATGCAACAGCGGCAAGACTTATACAAAAGGTGGTTGCCGGAACGGGTCCCGGCAACCGCGCCCAATGGGTAAAACTTGCGAAGATGCTCAATATTCCAGGAATTGCTCACTGGAATGCCATCTTCGGTCTCCAGGCGGACAGCGCCAGGCCTGGTGACTCGTTTCACCCGGTAAGGGCCTTCCCACTTCGGCGTCAACTTGTTTGAATTCTTGGCGGATTGAACGCGCCGAAGAACAAGGTCGCCTTCCTCGAGACTTCTGGCACTAACTTTGCGGCTATGGCAGCGGTGCAAAGCTTGCTGGTAGCGAGCGGCTCGCACAGCAGCCTGAAGACGGTCTTCGTCGAGGAGCAGCGCGTCGTCTTGCCATAGCTGCTCTTGCTCAAGCTCATCGTAAGCGAGCACTCGAGGCGACCCGTATACGAGTTCCGTGGGGAGGCCGCCAGGGCTGCGGCCGCGGAGGCGGGCGGGGAGCCTGGCGGTCGTACTGACGACCCGGAGGCCGCAGGAGCGCCAGGCGCTGCTCCGACCGCCGACTCCTCCGCCGCAGCCGCCGCGCCAGGCTCCGATGAGCCCAAGCCTTTTCACTGAAGACAGCGCAGTGGCTAAAGCCTCTCTTTTTTACCTTGGACACCGGGGTTCGATCCCCCAAGTGCCCCATATTTCCCCTACCTGGCGCGCCAAAGATGTCGGGGGTGCTGATCCCACGGACACCTATGGGACCACGGCGGACCGGGGCCCCTTTCGGTTCGGCAGGGCGGCGGAGAGTGCACGAAGAGCAGATCGAGGCGAACGCACGAGCAACGCGATCAGTTTACCCAGGTTCGGGCCGCACGGATGCGTGAAACCCTACTCCTGCTTTGATTCGTATTGTGTTCTTGCTCGAGAGCAACGAATGCTACAGTACACTTGGGTGGCTAGCGAGACCGAGCGTGAGAATGATCGTCCTCCTCTCCCCTGTTGCGCATGGGCCTCCTTTATATGTCAAAGGGGTCACCGACAGGTGGCAACAGAGATGAGGGTAAAAAGGTAAAAGAGGTGGTAGTTGGCGCCACCGCTTTCTACAGTTGTATCATACCTAACCCTGATGGCAGGGGACAAAGGCATTAAATGCCTGTCTGTGTCGCCTAGACGGTGCAGAAAGGGACCGTTAGGGGCGCCACCGTTTGCCACGATGGCTATCTTGTCAGCGCCTGCTTGCCACCGCATGCCCCTAGCTGCACAGCCTCCCGCCACGTACGCCAGGAACGGTCCCAGAGCAACACGTTGGTGGGTGAGCTGGAGCGCGGGCTGCGGAGTAGTAGCTTGCCGGGGAAAGCGCCTTGCCGCGGATGTTGTCTTGTCGCGTCCGGGAGCTTGTCGCTCACCGGGTCTTGTCGCGTCCAGGAGCTTGTCACTCACCGGGTCTTGCCGGGACGCGCAGCGCGTCGCAGCAAGCTTCTCGAGATGTCTTGGTTGGTCTTCCCGGCAAGCTCCTCTTGCCGGGGTCTTGTCTCCTTCCCGGCAAGCTCCTCTTGTCGGGGCCTTGGATACTTTGTTCTTGAATGACTCCAAAGGAACCACGGAGGGTCTTGGCGGTCGCCCGGCAAGCCTTGCCGCGGGATGCTGCGACTGCCCGTGCACAAGTTCGGGATACTAAGGTACCCCTACTTTAGTACACCGACACTTGGTATGTTGACTTTTTGCGTAGACTCCCCGGCAACGGCGCCAGAAATCCTTCTTGCTACGTCTTGAGCTTGCGTTGGTTTTCCCCGAAGAGGAAGGGATGATGCAGCAGAGTAGCGTAAGTATTTCCCTCAGTTTTTGAGAACCAAGGTATCAATCCAGTAGGAGGCCACGCTCAAGTCCCTCATACCTACACAAAATGATAGCTACTCACAACCAACGCGATTAGGGGTTGTCAATCCCTTCACGGTCACTTACGAGAGTGAGATCTGATAGATATAATATTTTTGGTATAAAGATGCAAAGTAAAAAGTGAAGGCAAAGGTAAAAAGCAAAGCAAGATTAAAGTGATGGAGATTGATATGATGAGAATAGACCCGGGGGCCATAGGTTTCACTAGTGGCTTCTCTCAAGAGCATAAGTATTCTACGGTGGGTGAACAAATTACTGTTGAGCAATTGACAAAATTGAGCATAGTTATGAGAATATCTAGGCATGATCATGTATATAGGCATCACGTCCGTGACAGGTAGATCGAAACGATTCTGCATCTACTACTATTACTCCACTCATCGACCGCTATCCAGCATGCATCTAGAGTATTAAGTTAAAAATAGAGTAACGCCTTAAGCAAGATGACATGATGTAGAGAGATAAATTCATGCAATATGAAATAAACCCCATCTTGTTATCCTCGATGGCAACGATACAATACGTGCCTTGCTGCCCCTTCTTGTTGGGGAACGTTGCAGAAAACAAAAAAAATCCTACGTTTTCACCAAGATCCATCTATGAGTTCATCTAGCAACGAGTGATTGGATGCATCTACATACCTTTGTTGATCGCGAGCGGAAGCGTTCAAGAGAACGGGGATGAGGGAGTCGTACTCGACGTGATCCAAATCACCGGAGATCCTAGCGCCGAACGGATGGCACCTCCGCGTTCAACACACGTACGGTCAGCGTGACGTCTCCTCCTTCTTGATCCAGCAAGGGGGAAGGAGAGGTTGATGAAGATCCAGCAGCATGACAGCGTGGTGGTGGATGCAGCAATCACCGCAGCAGGGCTTCGCCGTTCTTCTGTGAGAGGGAGAGGTGTAGCAGGGGAGAGGGAGGCGCCAAGAGTCAAGGGTGCGGCTGCCCCTCCCTCCCCCCTTTATATAGGCTCCCCAAGGGGGGGCGCCGGCCCTAGGAGATGGGATCTCCTAGGGGGGCGGCGGCCAAGGGTGGAGTGGCCCCCAAGGCAAGTGGGGCGCCCCCCACCCTAGGGTTTCCAACCCTAGGCGCAGGGGGTGGGCCAAGGGGGGCGCACCAGCCCACTATGGACTGGTCCCCCTCCCCACTTCAGCCCATGGGGCCCTCCAGGATGGGTGGTCCCACCCGGTGGACCCCCGGGACCCATCCGGTGGTCCCGGTACAATACCGGTGACCCCTGAAACTCTCCCGATGGCCGAAACTGCACTTCCTATATATAATTCTTCACCTCCGGACCATTCCAGAACTCCTCGTGACGTCCGGGATCTCATCCAGGACTCCGAACAACTTTCAGTTTACTGCATATTCATATCTCTACAACCCTAGCGTCACCAAACCTTAAGTGTGTAGACCCTATGGGTTCGGGAGACATGTAGACATGACCGAGACGGCTCTCCGGTCAATAACCAACAGTGGGATCTGGATACCCATGTTGTCTCCCACATGCTCCTCGATGATCTCATCGGATGAACCACGATGTCGAGGATTCAAGCAACCCCGTATACAATTCCCTTTGTCAATCGGTACGTTACTTGCCCGAGATTCGATCGTCGGTATCCCAATACCTCGTTCAATCTCGTTACCGGCAAGTCACTTTACTCATACCGTAATGCATGATCCCGTGACCAGACACTTGGTCACTTTGAGCACATTATGATGATGCATTACCGAGTGGGCCCAGAGATACCTCTCTGTCATACGGAGTGACAAATCCCAGTCTCGATCCGTGTCAACCCAACAGACACTTTCGGAGATACCCGTAGTATACCTTTATAGTCACCCAGTTACGTTGTGACGTTTGGTACACCCAAAGCATTCCTACGGTATCCGGGAGTTACACGATCTCATGGTCTAAGGAAAAGATACTTGACATTGGAAAAACTCTAGCAAACGAACTATACGATCTTGTGCTATGTTTAGGATTGGGTCTTGTCCATCACATCATTCTCCTAATGATGTGATCTCGTTATCAATGACATCCAATGTCCATAGTCAGGAAACCATGACTATCTGTTGATCAACGAGCTAGTCAACTAGAGGCTTACTAGGGACATGTTGGTGTCTATGTATTCACACATGTATTACGATTTCCGGATAACACAATTATAGAATGAATAAAAGACAATCATCATGAACAAGGAAATATAGTAATAATCCTTTTATTATTGCCTCTAGGGCATATTTCCAACACTTCTGTCACTGGGTAAGGACACCGCAAGATCGAACCCAAAGCTAAGCACTTCTCCCATGGCAAGAACTACCAATCTAGTTAGCCAAACCAAACGGATAATTCGAAGAGACTTGCAAAGATAACCAATCATACATAAAAGAATTCAGAGAAGATTCAAATATTATTCATAGATAGACTTGATCATAAACCCACAATTCATCGGTCTCAACAAACACACCACAAAAAGAAGATTACATCGAATAGATCTCCACAAGAGAGGGGGAGAACTTTGTATTGAGATTCAAAGAGAGAGAAGAAGCCATCTAGCTACTAACTATGGACCCGAAGGTCTTAGGTAAACTACTCACACTTCATCGGAGGGGCTAGGATGATGTAGAAGCCCTCCATGATGACGGCCCTCTTCCGGCGGAGCTCCGGAACAGGCCCCAAGATGGGATCTCATGGAAACAAAAAGTTGCGGCGGTGGAATTAGGTTTTTGGCTCCTGTTCTGATCGTTGGGGGTACGTGTGTATATATAGGAGGAAGGAGTACGTCGGTGGAGCACCGAGGGGCCCATGAGGCAGGGGGCGTGCCCTAGGGGGGGCGCCCCCACCCTCGTGACCTCCTCTTTGACCCCCTGGAGCAGGGTCCAAGTCTCCTAGATCACGTTCGGTGAGAAAATCACGTTCCCAAAGATTTTATTTTGTTTCGACTCCGTTTGATATTATGTTTCTCCGAAACACTAAAATAGGCAAAAACAGCAATTCTGGGCTGGGCCTCCGGTTAATAGGTTAGTCCCAAAAATAATATAAAAGTGGAAAATAAAGCCCAATATAGTCCAAAACAGTAGATAGTATAGCATGGAGCAATCAAAAATTATAGATACGTTGGAGACGTATCATTTGCCTCCCCCACCAACTAGGCAGCCAAGACTTCCAGCGCCACCACCACAAGCTCATGTTCCCACTCCCAATAATGGTTTGTGCTTTAGGTGTGGTCAACCAGGGCACCGTGCTAGGGAATGCAACCAGAACCAGAATCAACTGGCCCTCCCAGCAACTGGTCGTGGAAGCAACCAGCCCCGCAACAACAATGCCAAGTCTTATGGTCATGTTCATGCCAACCATGTTGATCTCAATGAAGTTCTAGACCAGTCTGCTACCGTGATGGGCACACTCCTCGTATATTTAGTACCGGCATTTGTTTTATTTGATACAGGAGCATCTCATTCATTCATATCAGCTGAGTTTGCATTCATGCATGGCATTAAATACGAAGAGATGAACACAGCGGTTGTGGTACACACTCCTGCGGGCCAGTGTCAAACCTCTATGGTTAGTCACAATGTTCCCGTTGAAATTGAAGGACTGGAATACCTTGCCTCTTCCATCGTACTGAAGTCCTGTAGCATCGACCTCATTCTGGGAATGGATTGGTTGAAAGCGCATACTGCTTCTATAGTTTGCGCCACTAAGGTCGTCCATCTGCTACACCCTTCTGATGAAATAATTGCTTACCAAGTTCATCTAGTTCAGAACGCCGAGGCACGTCTTTATGCCTTGAATGCATTGAACGCTGCACCACTCGAGGGCATTGAAAACATTCCCGTCGTTCGTGAATTCCAAGACGTCTTCCCAGAAGAACTTCCAGGGATTCCCCCTGCTAGAGCTGTCGAATTCATCATTGACTTGAAACCTGGCACCACCCCTATAGCCAAACGACCCTACAAGATGCCGCCACATGAACTCATTGAGCTTAAGGAGGAAATCGACAAATCTCTTGTCAAAAGTTTCATTCACCCTAGTTGCTCTCCTTGGGGAGCACCTTCTCTCTTTGTTAAGAAGAAGGATGGGACAAACCGATTAGTCCAAGACTACCGTCCTATAAACCAAGCTACCATTCAGAATAAATATCCTCTTCCTCAGATCAATGATCTTTATGATCAACTGGCTGGTTCATCAGTGTTCTCCAAACTCGACTTGAGGTTGGGTTACCACCACATCCGTGTTCGTGAAGAGGACATCCCAAAAACCGCCTTCGTGACTCGGTATGGATCATACGAGTACACCATCATGTCATTCGGCTTAACGAATGCTCCAGCCACCTTGTCTTGTCTGATGAACTATATATATTCATGGATTACCTCGACAAGTTCATCCTGGTTTATCTGGATGATATCCTGGTATTTTCCAAGAACAAAGAAGAACATGCTGAACATCTTCGTCTTGTGCTGGAAAAGCTTCGAGAGCATCAACTGTATGCTAAGTATTCCAAGTGTGAATTCTGGCTCCCCGAGGTAACCTATCTTGGGCATGTCATCTCCAAGGATGGTATTGCCGTCAACCCTGAATGAGTTCGGGCTATTCTCGATTGGACTCCTCCGAAGAATGTCAAGCAACTCCAAAGTTTTCTCGGTCTCGCCAGCTATTGACATCGATTCGTCGAGAACTTCTCCAAGATTGCCAGGCCTCTGACTAATCTGTTGCATAAGGGTGTCAAGTTCGAATGGACAGACAAGTGTCAAGAAAGTTTCCAGTCGCTCAAAGACAAGTTGACTTCTTCCCCAGTGCTTGCTCCACCTGATACTAAGAAGGACTTCGTCATTTACTATGACGCTTCCTGTCAAGGATTAGGCTGTGTCCTAATGCAAGAGCATAGAGTGATTGCTTATGCCTCTCGTCAACTGCGCCCTCATGAAGAAAACTACCCAGTTCACGACCTCGAGCTTGTTGCTGTCATTCATTCACTGAAGCAGTGGCGACATTACCTTCTCGGTAATCGTTGCGAGATCTTCACCGACCACCAAAGTCTGAAGTATTTGTTTACTCAGCCAGATCTGAACCTCCGTCAGTAGAGATGGATGGAGACTATTGCAGACTTTGACGTGGGTATATCCTATACCCCCGGCAAGGCTAATGTAATGGCTGATGCCTTGAGCCGCAAGTCTTACTGCAACCACCTCCAGGTTCACAAAGTTCAGCCCTCGCTTGTCGAAGAATTTAGAAAGCTGAACCTTCATATTGTTCCTCCTGGAGCACTCGCTCCCCCTCCCCCAGAGTTTCGAAAGATGAATCTTCTTGTTGTTACTAAGGGTTCTCTAAATACCCTGGCTGTTGTACCAGATCTCGTAGCTGGTATAAAGACTATTCAAGGTTATGACTCTGAAGTCCATAAGATTAAACGCCATCTAGCAGAAGGAAAGCCCTCATTCTTCACTATCGCCGATGATGGTGCCTTGTACTTCAAAGGCCGCCTAGTGGTACCATGTTCGAAGAAAAACCTGGATAAGACTAAAAGGGTTATGAAAGAAGCTCATGATACGCCTCTGTCCATCCATCCTGGTAGTACAAAGATGTACTAGGATATTCGTCAAAGATTCTGGTGGTCTAATATGAAGCAGCACATTGCTCGTTATGTTGCTGAGTGTGACGTTTGCCGTCGTATCACAGCTGGGCATCAAAGGCCTGATGGAACACTGCAACCTATCTCTATTCCTGAATGGAATGGGACCATGTTGAAATGGACTTCTTCACTGGATTTCCCAAATCGCAGAAAGGTAATGATGCTATTCTTGTCGTCATTTACCGGCTTTCTAAAGTTGCACATTTTCTGGCGGTCAAAGAGACAATCACTGCTAGTCAGCTTGCTACTCTCTACATGTCCAGAATTGTTTCACTTCACGGTATTCCACTTGTTATCATTTCAGACTGTGGCAGCTTATTCACTTCAAGATTTTGGGCAAGTTTCCAAGAAGCTATGGGAACTCATCTGTCGTTCAGTACGGCATTTCATCCCCAGTCGCAAGGACAAGTTGAACGTGTCAACCAAGTTCTCGAAGACATGCTTCGAGCTTGTGTAATTTCCTTCAGCAAGAAATGGGAGGAATCTCTTCCTTATGCCGAGTTCTCTTATAATAATAGCTATCAAGCTAGTCTGAAGATGTCCCCCTTCGAAGTGTTATATGGACGAAAGTGTCGGACCCCTCTGAACTGGTCAGAAACTGGGGAACGTCCACTCTTCGGTCCGGATATTATCCAACAGGCCGAAGAACAAGTTCGCATTATTCGCGAGAATCTCAAGACTGCTCAGTCACGTCAGAAAAGTCAGTATGACCGTCATCACAAGGACATGGTCTATCAACCTGGCGAAAAGGCTTATCTTCGAGTTACACCACTGAAGGGTGCTCACCGCTTTGGGATCAAGGGCAAGCTAGCTCCTCGCTATATCGGCCCCTTCACTATTCTCGAAACGTGTGGAAAAGTGGCATATCAACTGGAGCTTCCGTCAAACCTTTCTCAGGTTCACGATGTGTTCCACGTGTCACAACTCTGACGTTGCTTCAAGAATCCAATCCGAGCAGTGGATCATGAAGTGCTCCAATTGCAACAGGACCTCTCCTATAAAGAGCATCCGGTCCACATTCTCGACCAAGCTGAACGCCGCACACGTCAGAAGGCGATCAAGTTCCTCAAAGTCTAGTGGTCGAATCACTCTGAAGACGAAGCCACTTGGGAACGCGAGGACCGCCTGCATGATGAATACCCCGCACTGTTTCCTTCTACCTCCTAAATCTCGGGACGAGATTTCTTGTAGTGGAGGAGTTTTGTAACGCCCGGGTAATCAAGCTATGGTAATTACACGCTAATGGTGCCACGTCACCACGGTTACTATTGCTAATCTACCGTTAGTTCTAAAACGAGTCAAAACCGAGTCAAATTCAAACTCAAATTAATGTCAACAATAAAAGTTTTCAAAAGTGATAACAAAAATGTTCGGGCCGTGCCAAAAATGGCATAGGTAATTTTAGTGTAGCAAACTCATTTTTAGAAATTTCCTAAATGATTTAAAATGAACTAAAACAGAAAAGAGAAATAAAGAAAAAAAAATATAAAACAGAAAACTAACAAAAAGGGAAAAAAGGGAAACACCCCCCCCCCACACTGGGCTCCGGCCCAGCAGGCCATTGGGCCACCCACCTGGCCGGCCCACCCCCACTCCTCATAACCTCCCCCACTCCCCCAGTCAACCACCAACACCCCCGGTCCCTTCCCGAAAATATCTCCCCCCCCTCTCCCCCGATTTGGATCGGGATCGAGGAGGAGGCGCCCGACGCCATCGCCCGTCGCCGCCAGGAGACCACGCCGCCTCCCCGGAGCCCCTCTCCGCCGGCCTGCTTCCTCCTCTCCGCCGGCCTGCTTCCCCGCCGCACGTCGTCCCCGTCAACCCCCCCCCCCCTCGACCACCGCTGCCCAGTCCCTACCCTGCCGATGAGGCCTCGGCCTCTCCCCTCTTCTTGTGCCTCGCCCCCGACGAACGCGTCGCGCGCCTCACCAGGCCCTCGGCCTCCTCTTCCCTTGCCCCGCTCGCTGGCTACGCGCGCCCGCCTCCGCTCGCCACTGCTGCTACTGCTCCCGCCGGCCTCTGCCGCATGCAAGCGCTCACGCCCCCTACTCTCCTGCCCGACCTCGCCCGGAGCTCCCCGTCCGCCCGCACTCGCACGAACTGCCGCTCCCGCCTCGTCTACACGCGCGCCCGCTGTGGCTGCAGCCGGCCGTCGCCGACCCCGCGCTGCACCGCCCATGGCCGCGCCCTCCCCTACTCACTGTGTCGCTGGCCCAGCGCCCGCGCGCCCTCACTGCCCGACTACGCGCTGCTCGCGCCCGTGTCGCCCAGCCGCGCATTTGGCCCCCCTGCGCCGCACGCGTGCATCACCGTGGGCTGCGTCCCCGCGCCACCCTGCCGGCCCCCGCTAATGCCCCACCATCGTCCGCGGCCACCTCCTCCCGCGCCCGACCTTGGCCTCAACCGCGTTCCGCTCCGGCAACCACGGACGCATCCCCGTGTCCTTCGCCCGCCTCTGCTGCTTGCCGCCTCGCCCGCTGCGTCCCGGCTTGCCTGCGCCACCACGTTCCCCCCGCGCCCACTGTCCACTTCGCCTCCTGCTTGCCGGTCTGGTCGGCGCCTCCGGCCGGACACTTGGCCGTCGGCGCCCCACCGGCGTGGCGCCCGCATAGGCAAGCCCGTAACCCAAATGGGCTAGCGCCCTAGCGCCCGCTAGCAACCGCCCCGTAGTGGCCCTCTAGGCCACTAACTAGGGGGTCCCACCCCTTTAGAACGAAAATTAAAAAAAGGGGGATATATATATAATAATTCAAATAATAATTAATTAACTTAATTAACATTGTTTAAATTAACTAATTAAGATTAATTAGCCTAATCACTAAATTAAATTAACTAATCCTGCTTAGTTAACCTAAGTCATTGACAACCAGGACCCACTGGTCAATTTGACCAGTCAATGGTCAATGCTGACTGGGCCGTTGACTTTGACCGGCCCCATCAGTCAGCCTGTGCTGACTGGGCAGTTGACCAAGTCAACTGGGCCTACTGGTCAGCCACATAAGCCCATCTGTGGGTACACTTCTGTGTACCCATAGCAATTTAACATTTAAATTTTCAAATTTAAAATGATTAAATCCTTTTTAAATTAATATAAAATAAACCATAGCTCGGATGGAAAAACTTTGTACATGAAAGTTGCTCAGAACGATGAGACGAATCCGGATACATAGCCCGTTCGTCTGCCACGCATCCCTAGCATAGCGAACACGTAACTTTCCCCCTCCGGTTCATCTGTCCGAAAACACGAAACACCGGGAATACTTTCTCGGATGTTTTCCCCCTTCACCGGTACCACCTCGTACTGCGTTAGGGCACACCTAGCATCACGCTTTGTCATGTCATGCATCGTCATGCATTTGTTTGCATTATATTTATTGTTTCTTCTCCCTCTTCTCTTGCTAGACATCGAGACCGAAGCTGCTGCTACCCAGTACGACTACGGTGTTGACAACCCCTCTCTCTTGCCAGAGCAACCAGGCAAGCCCCCCCTGATCACCAGATATCACCTACTCTCCTCTATACTGCTTGCATTAGAGTAGTGTAGCATGTTACTGCTTTCCGTTAATCCTATCCTGATGCATAGCCTGTCCTTGCTACTACTGTTGTTACCTTTACCTGCAATCCTAATGCTTAGTATAGGATGCTAGTTTATCATCAGTGGCCCTACATTCTTGTCCGTCTGCCATGCTATACTATCGGGCCGTGATCACTCGGGAGGTGATCACGGGTATATACTATACACTTTATACATGATACATGTGATGACTAAAGTCGGGTTGGCTCGAGGAGTACCCGCGGTTGATTCACGAATTGGGGGCTAGAAGGACATACTTTCCCGACAGCCCTTTGTGTGGATCTTTGTGGCGAAGCGACAGGGTAGGTTGATACCACCTAGGAGAGAGGTGGGCCTGGCCCTGGTCGGCGTTCACGGTTATTTCAAGATAACATGTTTAACGAGATCTTGGTATTTGATCTGAGTCTGGCTACTGGCCTATACGCACTAACCATCTACGCGGGGACAGTTATGGGCACTCGACGTCGTGGTATCAGCCGAAGCCTTCGTGACGTCAGCGACTGAGCGACGCGTGCCGGGTTGGACTGGAACGCCTGCTCTTGTATAAGGGAGGCTAGGTCTGCTCACCGGCCGCGTTCGCAACATGCAAGTGTGCAATGGGCGATGGGCCTAGACCCCTGTGCCATAGGATTTAGACCGGCATACTGACCTCTCTGTTGTGCCTAGGTAGGGCTGCGACGTGTTGATCTTCCGAGGTCGGGCATGACCCAGAAAAGTGTGTCCGGACAAAGGGGATCGAGCGTGTTGGGAAATGTGGTGCACCCCTGCAGGGAAGTTGATCTATTCGAATAGCCGTGATCTTCGGTAACAGGACGACTTGGAGTTGTACCTTGACCTTATGACAACTAGAACCAGATACTTAGTAAAACACACCCTTCCAAGTGCCAGATACAACCGGTGATCGCTCTCTCACAGGGCGACGAGGGGAGGATCATCGGTTAGGATTATGCTATGCGATGTTACTTGGTGAACTTACCATCTACTCTCTTCTCCTGCTGCAAGATGGAGGTTACCAGAAGTGTAGTCTTCGAAAGGACTAGTTATCCCCCTCTTATTCTGGCATTCTGCAGTTCAGTCCACATATGATACCCTTATTCCATTTGATACCAATGCATACATATGTAGTGTAGCTCCTTGCTTGCGAGTACTTTGGATGAGTACTCACGGTTGCTTTGCTCCCTCGTTTCCCCTTTTCTATACCCGATTGCTGCGACCAGACGTTGGAGCCCAGGAGCCAGACGCCACCGTCGACGACGACTACTACTACTCGGGAGGTGCCTACTACTACGTGCAGCCCGCTGACGACGACCAGGAGTAGCTTAGGAGGATCCCAGGCAGGAGGCCTACGCCTCTTTCGATCTGTATCCCAGTTTGTGCTAGCCTTCTTAAGGCAAACTTGTTTAACTTATGTCTGTACTCAGATATTGTTTCTTCCGCTGACTCTTCTATGATCGAGCTCTTGTATTCGAGCCCTCGAGGCCCCCTGGCTTGTAATATGATGCTTGTATGGCTTATTTTATTTGTAGAGTTGTGTTGTGATATCTTCCCGTGAGTCCCTGATCTTGATCGTACACATTTGCGTGTATGATTGGTGTATGATTGAATCGGGGGCGTCACAAGAACCTCCAAACCCCGATAACCTGACACAGGTAGTAAAGGTAAACTCTCTCTATAGATATGATAAAGCTGAAATCCCTCCTACTAAAATTGCTAGTCAATGCTTGGATGTGTTTGATAATTTTATGTTTAAGCAAGAAGACTTCAATGCTTATTTTGGTAGACAATTAAAACAAGATGCTGATATGATTAAATACTTGGGTGATTATATGGTTAATATCAGAGGTGAACTTAAACTTGTTAGCAAACATGCTTCTATGGTTACCACTCAAGTAGAACAAGTACTTAAAGCTCAAAAAGAATTACTCAATGAGATGAATAGTAAGAAAAATGATTATGATGTTAAAGTGGCTACTAGAACTGGTAGAATTACTCAGGAACCTTTGTATCCTGAAGGCCACCCTAAGAGAATTGAACAAGATTCTAAGAGAAATAATATTGATGCACCTAGTTCTTCTAAAAAGAAGAAAAAGAAAAATGATAGAACTATGCAAACTTCTAGTGAACCTATTGCTGAACCACCTGATAATCCAAATGATATCTCTATGTCTGATGCTGAAACACAATCTGGCAATGAACATGAACCTAATGAAAATGTTCATGATGATGTTCATAATGATGCTCAACCTAGTAATGATAATGATGTAGAAATTGAACCTGCTATTGATCTTGATAACCCATAATCAAAGAATCAACATTATGATAAGAAAGACTTTGTTGCTAGGAAACATGGTAAAGAAAGAGAGCCTTGGGTTTAGAAACCCATGCCTTTTCCTCCCAAACAATCCAAGAAAAAGGATGATGAGGATTTTGAGCGCTTTGCTGAAATGATTAGACCTATCTTTTTGTGTATGCGATTAACTGATATGCTCAAAACCAATCCTTATGCTAAGTACATGAAAGATATTATTACAAATAAGAGAAAGATACCGGAAGCTGAAATTTCCACCATGCTTGCTAATTATACTTTTAAGGGTGGAATACCAAAGAAACTTGGAGATCCAGGAGTACCTACTATACCATGCTCCATCAAAAGAAACTATGTTAAAGCTGCTTTATGTGATCTTGGAGCCGGTGTTAGTGTTATGCCTCTCTCTTTATATCATAGACTTGACTTGAATAAGTTGACACCTACTAAAATATCTTTGCAAATGGATGATAAATCAACTGCTACACATGTCGGTATTTGTGAGGATGTGCTTGTTGTGGTTGCAAATGTTACTATTTTAACGGACCTTGTTATTCTTGATATTCCCGAGGACGATAGTATGTCTATTATTCTTGGAAGACCTTTTCTTAATACTGCAGGGGCTGTTATTGATTGCAACAAAGGCAATGTCACTTTTCATGTTAATGGTAATGAGCATACGGTACACTTTCCGAGGAAACAACCTCAAGTTCATAATATCAATTCTATCGGAAAAATTCCATCGATTATATTTGGAGGTTTTGAATTTCCTCTTCCTACTGTCAAGAAGAAATATGATATACTTATTATTGGGGATGTGCATATCCCCGTTGAGGTAACCTAGTGTTATTCGAAATTTCTCTGGTTTCATGTTATCAGAATGAGTTTGTTAACAAGACTTGATCAACCTTGTTAGTGGATTCTTTTTTGACGAGCATGAGATGGATGAAACTAGAAGCACAACCTTCTGTACCCCACTTTTACTTTCTGTTATTAAGTTGAAATAAAATAAAAATAAATAATTTCCTGTCTGTTATCTGATTATCCGTGCAATATAAAAATACCTCAAAAATAAAAGTTCTCCAAATGCCCTGAAAATTAAATATGATTTTTTATAGAATATTTGAGGATTTATGGAACATAGAACACACCAGGGGGCCAACCACCTTGCCACGAGGGCGGAGGGTGCACCCACCCCCTAGGACGCGCCCCCTGCCTCGTGGGCCCACGGTGGCCCTCCTCCACTTATTCTTTTAGCCACACACTTCATCTTCCTCCCCCAAAAACGAAAAACCAGCTCAAACCCGAGTCCAAGCTCGTTTTGCTGCCATTTTCGATCTCCTTGCTCAAAGCACCTCTCACAAAACTGCTTGGGGAGATTGTTCCTTGGTATGTGACTCCTCCATTGGTCCAATTAGTTTTTGTTCTAGTGCTTTATTCATTGCAAATTTGTGTTGTTTAGGTGACCCTGTTCTTGAGCTTGCATGTCAAATTTATATGGTCAAAAGTAGTTTTGATGCATGATATAGGCCCTAGGCACTTGTAGGAGTAGTTGCTATCAATATTATTGAGTTTGGTTTACTTTTATTTTGAAGTTACTAAAAATTTCAGAATTTTTCAGAAAATGATGAGGAGATTATTGAGGGGCTCATCGAGCCAAAGCTCGAAGGAGAAGGCACCGAAGCCTAAGTATAATTTTCCGCGCACTGCGGAGGTTCGGGCATGTGAATGGCTTTCCGAGGATTTCTTGAGAGCAGACGGGATTTATGAAGATTTTCATGAATTGGCTCATAATGCAGGGCTCACCGCTTTCCTCCACGACCAATGCGATCAGTATCTCTTACTCACAAATACCTTTGTGCAAAACTTTCATTTTCATTCTAGGAACTCACCACCTACGGTGGAGTTTCATTTATATGATGAGCATAAGGAGATGTCACTTTACGATTTCTGCCGGATTTGTTTGGTCCCTTTTGGGGGCAAGACAGAAGAACCACATCATGATGATGTGGAGGGATTTATTAATACTATCACTGTAGGAGAAACTAGGAAGGTTTCCGATGCACGAATCACTAGCATACATTTTCCTGTTTTATGTTACTTTGCATTATTTGCTAGTCGTTGCTTAATTGGACGCGGAAACTGTGGAAACCTTAGTATCCCTGATATAATTATTCTGCTCCAAGGTTTATACAGTGATAACACTTTTAGTATGGGTGGCATTATTGCTAGATGGTTAAGTATGAACCGTACTAAGGGTCCCATCTTTGGAGGCATCTATGCTACACGCCTAGCTGCACATTTTAACATACCTATTAGGCATGCTGAGAAGGAAGAAAAAGTGTTGCCTCGTGTTTATCTAGATTATAAAAGTATGGTGGCACATGATTTTATTGTTAAGAATAGGGCAGGAGAGCTTAAATATCAATTGATCTCTAATAAACATCATCCAGAGACTATTACCTTGTCTGCTCCTTCTTTGTTTGATTTGACTGTAGGCAAGTACCTTGTCCCATTGACGGCTATCCACGCCTACCGGAACCCTGCACCAGCCGAGGAGCCAGAACCAGAACCACAATTTGATCCTTCACGACAGTCTAACTATCAGTGCGATCCGGAGATGATTGCCAGCTTGTGGCAATCGGAGCCTTCTTCTTCCTCATCACAGTACGACCCCAACAACTATTATTATGGATATCAGCCAGGCCAGCCATGGCCATAGACCAACTTAGGCCAAAAGCCTAAGCTTGGGGGAGTAAGTATTTCTCACCGACATTACATTTATGTTCACACACACTCATTGCTAGATGTCGGTGCTCATACTTTTTCATTGTATCATCCATGCTAGTTTATTCCCTTCTATGCTTTCTTCCTTGTAGTAGTAATTAAAATGAAAACCCAAAAATATTTCATGTTCTTCTTTTGCTTGTTGGGAGCTTTCCCGTGTAAATAGTTTTATTTCTTTCCTTTCTTTGGGGGTCAGTAGGAGAAGACCATGATTAAATTGTTGAAATGGCTCTTATATGCATTATTGTTTATCTGACAAAAGAGCCCATATTGCTTTGTCTTCTCCTGTTTATTGAATGCTCGCATATTCCAGCTTAGTCCAATGCACATGCACTCTTATTATTATTCACATCGTTCAGTCGTGCAAGTGAAAGGCAATTATGATGATATATGATGGACTGACTGAGATGAGAAAAGCTGGTATGAACTCGACCTCTTTTGTTTTTGTAAATAGGATGAGTTTATCGTTCTTGATTCAGCTTGTTATGAATAAACATGTTTGCAATGACAATTAGAGATCATAGTTGCTTGTGCCATGCTTGATTAGCTATGAGTTATAATGGTTTACCTTGCATGCCAACATGCTATTAAAATGGTTATGATGTGGTATGATAGGGTGGTATCCTCCTCTGAATGATTTAAGTGACTTGACTTGGCACATGTTCACGCATGTAGTTGAAACAAATCAACATAGCCTTCACGATATTTATGTTCATGGTGGATTATATCCTACTCATGCTTGCGTCCAATGTTTATTAATTTTAATGCATGTACATGACTGTTGTCACTCTCTAGTTAGTCGCTTCCCAGTCTTTTGCTAGCCTTCACCTGTACTAAGCGGGAATACTGCTTGTGCATCCAATCCCTTAAACCCCAAAGTTATTCCAGATGAGTCCACTATACCTTCCTATATGCGGTATCTACCTGCCGTTCCAAGTAAATTTGTATGTGCCAAACTCTAAACCTTCAAATAATCATCATGTTTTGTATGCTCGAATAGCTCATGTATCAACTAGGGTTGTCTGTATCTTCCATGTTGGGCGGGTTATTCTCAAGAGGAGTGGAATCCGCTCCTCACTCACGAGATAAATGGCTGGTCACCGGGATGCCCAGTCCCATGCTTTATGCAAACTAAATCAAAATAATTGCAAACAAAACTCCCCCTGGGACCTGATGTATGTTGGAGGCACTCGTTGTTTCGAGCAAGCCATGGATTGATGTTTGTTGGTGGAGGGGGAGTATAAACTTTACCATTCTGTTTGGGAACCGCCTATAATGTGTGTAGCATGGAAGATATCGCCATCTCTTGGTTGTTATGTTGACAATGAAAGTATACCGCTCAAAATGTTATTCACCTCTATTTCAAAACCGAGCTCTGGCACCTTGACAAATCCCTGCTTCCCTCTGCGAAGGGCCTATCTATTTACTTTTATGTTGAGTCATCACCCTCTTATTAAAAAGCACCAGTTGGAGAGCACCGCCATCATTTGCATTCATTATTGTTAGTTTGCATTGGGTGTGGCTATGATTGGATCTCTTTTACCATGAATTACAATGTCTAGTCAGTCCTTGATCTTTAAAGGTGCTCTGCATTTATGTTTTGCGGTCTCAGAAAGGGCTAGCGAGATACCATCTTGTTATATCATATTATGATTGTTTCGAGAAAGTGTTGTCATCCGAGATTTATTATTATGGCTTGCTAGTTGATTATGCTATTGATATGGGTAATCATGAGACCTCAGAATTATTGCAAATGTGGTTAGTTATAATCTTGGCTGAAAACTTGAATGCTAGCTTCACATATTTATAACAACAAGAGCAAACAGAGTTTGTAAAAGTTTTTCTTTATTCCTTTCAGTTTGTCAACTGAATTGCTTGAGGACAAGCAAGGGTTTAAGCTTGGGGGAGTTGATACGTCTCCGCCGTATCTACTTTTCCAAACACTTTTGCCCTTGTTTTGGACTCTAACTTGTATGATTTGAATGGAACTAACCCGGACTGACATTGTTTTCAGCAGAATTGCCATGATGTTGTTTTATGTGCAGAAAACAAAAGTTCTCGGAATGACATGAAACTCCACGGAATATCTTACAATAAATAATAAAAAATCCTCGCCAAAGATGAAGACCAGGGGGCCCACACCCTTCTCACGAGGGTGGGGGCGCCCCCCCCCCAGGGCACGCCACCCTACCTCGTGGGCGCCTTGGAGACCTCCCGACTCCAACTCGAACTCTATATAACTGCTTTCGGGGAGAAAAAATAAGAGAGAAGAAATCATCGCGTTTTACGATACGGAGCCGCCGCCAAGCCTTAAAACCTCTCGGGAGGGCTGATCTGGAGTCCGTTCGGGGCTCTGGAGAGGGGGATTCATCGTTGTCGTCATCATCAACCATCCTCCATCACCAATTTCATGATGCTCACCGCCGTGCGTCAGTAATTCCATCGTAGGCTTGCTGGACGGTGATGGGTTGGATGAGATTCACCATGTAATCAAGTTTGTTTTGTTAGGGTTTGATCCCTAGTATCCACTATGTTCTGAGATTGATGTTGCTATGACTTTGCTATGCTTAGTGCTTGTCACTAGGGCCCGAGTGCCATGATTTCAGATCTGAACCTATTATGTTTTCATCAATATATGAGAGTTCTAGATCCTATCTTGCAAGTCTATAGTCACCTATTATGTGTTATGATCCGTTAACCCCGAAGTGACAATAATCGGGATACTTACCGGTGATGACCGTAGTTTGAGGAGTTCATGTATTCACTATGTGCTAATGCTTTGTTCCGGTTCTCTATTAAAAGGAGGCCTTAATATCCCTTAGTTTCCATTAGGACCCCGCTGCCACGGGAGGGTAGGACAAAAGATGTCATGCAAGTTCTTTTCCATAAGCATGTATGACTATATTCGGAATACATGCCTACATTACATTGACGAATTGGGGCTAGTTCTGTGTCACCCTATGTTATGACTGTTACATGATGAACCGCATCTGGCATAATTATCCATCATTGATCCAATGCCTACGAGCTTTCCATATACTGGTTTACGCTTATTTACTTTCTCGTTGCTATTGTTACAATCACTACAAAATACCAAAAACATTACTTTGCTTTCATTACTCTTTTGTTACCGTTACCATCACTATCATATTACTTTGCTACTAAACACTCTGCTACAGATACTAAGTTTCCAGGTGTGGTTGAATTGACAACCCATCTGCTAATACTTGAGAATATTCTTTGGCTCCCCTTATGTCGAATCAATAAATTTGGGTTGAATACTCTACCCTCGAAAGTTGTTGCGATCCCCTATACTTGTGGTTTAACAGTGCACTGAGCGCATTGGCGTGCTCGGACAGGGGCTGCGATGCTGTAGACGTGGCTGCGACATCGCCGGTGGCGAGGAGCTCTCGGGCTCGAAGGAGGCGGTGGCTACATGGCATAACCGAGCACGGGAAGTAGGGGGCTAGGTAGAGGAGCTCACGGCGGAGGTGCAGAGACGGTCAGTGGGCTCCGGGACACACGGGCGGCGGCGAACGGCGGTGGCGATCTCCGGCGGCCGAAGGTTGAAGATGGCGGGGTTTCCGTCGTTGCAGGGCGTCTAGCGAAGCTTGACTCGGCTAGAGGGTCGAGGCCGATGAGGCGGTCCCGTTGGACATGTCGGGGAGGCGAGGGGAAGGCAGTGGCCACGACTGTGGCGATCGGCGTCGGCGAGCTCCGCTCGGCCAGAGAGGAAAGAGAGGGGCAGGGGAGGGAGAGTGGCCAGGAAGAAGGAGAGGGGTTGTGGCGCTTCGGGCGGCGTCACAGCGTCGCTAGAAGGCCAGGGGGAGCCAGGCAGGCTGGTGCGTGGCGCCTCACGCGCGCACCATGCTCTGCTTCTCCTCTACCTTCTGGCATGAGGTGGAAGACAGAGCTGCCCCTGGTGGGCTGGCTGGGCCAGGTGGGCCGCCAGGTGGGCGCTAGGTAAGTGGCCAGGTGAGCTTCTCTCTCTCTCTCTCTCTCTCTCTCTCTCTCTCTCTCTCTCTCTCTCTTCTCTCTCTCTCTCTCTTATTCTTTCTGTTTTCTAATTTCTTTTTCTGTTTTTGATTTAACAAAAATACCAAATCATTTCCAAAAATCCTAAATTAAATTGTGGGCACTTTTGAAATATTTTCCAACAACCCTCAATCATTTTCAGGATTATTTGAGCATTTAAAATAATTACTAGAATTCAAATGCCCAAATGCAAATAACTTATGATTTAACTCAAAAATCCAAGATGACCTAGAAAGATGTAAACCATTTTTGGCAAAGGTTCTAGACCAAGACAAAAATGATGAACATTTTTGAGGGGCATTTTGGGTTCATTGAATAGGGTTTTATTCTGACCCAATTTGAATTTATTTAGTGCTAGGGTTTGAACATCCCCATTTCAACTTTCAAAAGTTAACATGATGACATGATGCACATGCAAGAGCAAGCAAAGGCTAAGCCAGGGCTGTGACAAATAACACCTTAAGACACAAATCAACCAAAACCCTAATGTCACCAAGATACTCCAATGTCAGCTCAAGTATCCGTGGGTATGATTATACGATATGCATCACACAATCTCAGATTCATCTATTCAACCAACACAAAGAACTTCAAAGAGTTCCCCAAAGTTTCTACCGGAGAGTCAAGAAGAAAATGTGTGCCAACCCCTATGCATAAGTTCACGAAGTCACGGAACTCGCAAGTTGATCACCAAAACATACATCAAGTGGATCATGTGAATAACCCATTGTCACCATAGATAAGCACATGCAAGACGTACATCAAGTGTTCTGAAATCCTTAAAGACTCAATCCGGTAAGATAACATCAAAGGGAAAACTCAATCCATTACAAGAGAGTAGAGGGGGAGAAACATCATAAGATCCAACTATAATAGCAAAGGTCGCGATACATCAAGATCGTGCCGAATCAAGAACACGGGAGAGAGAGAGAGAGAGAGATCAAACACATAGCTACTGGTACATACCCTCAGCCCCGAGGGTGAACTACTCCCTCCTCGTCACAGAGAGCACCGGGATGATGAAGATGGGCACCGGTGAGGGATCCCTCCTCTGACGGGGTGCCGGAACAGGGCCCCGATTGGTTTTTGGTGGCTATAGAGGCTTGCGGCAGCGGAACTCCCAATCTACGTTATTTTCTGGAAGTTTGGGGATATATAAGGGGCGTTGGCGGCGATCACGAAGGTCTTCTACATCAACATCATAGCCTCTCCGATGACGTGTGAGTAGTTTACACAGACCTTCGGGTCCATAGTTATTAGCTAGATGGATTCTTCTCTCCCTTTGGTTCTCAATACAAAGTTCTCCTCGATGTTCTTGGAGATCTATTTGATGTAATACTTTTTGCGGTGTGTTTGCCGAGATCCGATGAATTGTGGATTTATGATCAAATTTATCTATGAATAATATTTGGTTCTTCTTTGAATTCTTATATGCATAATTTGATATCTTTGCAAGTCTCTTCAAATTATCGGTTTAGTTTGGCCTACTAGATTGATCTTTCTTGCAATGGGAGAAGTGCTTAGCTTTAGATTCAATTTTACGGTGTCCTTTCCCAATGACAATAGGGGCAGCAAGGCACGTATTGTATTGTTGCCATCGAGGATAAAAAGATGGGGTTTACATCATATTGCTTAAGTTTATCCCTCTACATCATGTCATCTTGCTTAATGCATTACTCTGTTCTTATGAACTTAATACTCTAGATGCATGCTAGATAGCGGTCGATGTGTGAAGTAATAGTAGTAGATGCAGAATTGTTTTGGTCTACTTGACACGGACGTGATGCCTATATTCATGATCATTTCCTAGATATTCTCATAACTATGCGCTCTTCTATCAATTGCTCGGCAGTAATTTGTTCACCCACCATAATATATGCTATCTTGAGAGAAGCCACTAGTGAAACCTATGCCACCCGGGTCTATTTTCCATCATATAATCTTCTATTTTACATCATATAAGTTTCCGATCTACAATTCTAGTTTTCTATTTATTTTATTTTGCAATCTTTACTTTCCAATCTATACAACAAAAATACCAAAAATATTTATCTTTCTATCTTTATTAGATCTCACTTTTGCGAGTGACCGTGAAGGGATTGACAACCCCTTTATCGCGTTGGTTGCAAGGTTCTTGATTGTTTGTGCATGTACTAGGTGACTTGCGTGTTATCTCCTACTGTATTGATATCTTGGTTCTCAAAAACTGAGGGAAATACTTATGCTACTTTGCTGCATCACCCTTTCCTCTTCAAGGGTGTAACACCCGGAGAATCATGCTACAGTAATATCATGCCTAATGATACCATGACATCATAATTATTTTGATACTCCTCGCTTTGCTTCAAACCAAACTCAAATCCAGGTTTGAATGCCAAGTCAAATTATAATTTTATAAAACCGTAAATTAAAAATGTTCCTTAGGTTGGAAATATTCACTAAATAATTTCCATTCATTAAACAAATATTTTTGGAGATGTTTAAAAATACCCATGGATTTTAAACAGTGGACCAATGACACCTTTTTAGCCCTTTCAAAATACAATCATAATTTATATTAACTCCAATTGACCACAAACGTTTTGTGCAGCCCCAAAATATAGTGCTAGGGTTATGTGCAAATTTACATGGTCAATAAAATTCATTTGATAGCAGAACCTAAATAAAAACAGGAGCTAATAATAAATAGAACATGGAATAATAAAAACGAAGGAGACGAGGTGGACCTAAAATAATGTGCAGTATGGCCTAGCTAGCAAAGATGTCGGCCCAACCCACCACATCTCCTCTCCCTCCCCATGCTACAAGAAACAGGGGAGGCCGTGGCGGACATCCACGCCTCCCTGGCCGGCGATGCCGCCGTGGCGGCCATCCCACGGTTCCCCGTCGTGCCTCTTCCCCATTCCTCCTCACGCCGCGCCTCGCTTTCCCTCGACGCGCCCGCTGGCCCGAAGCCTCGTCACCGCGCCGCCGTCGTCCTCGTGGCAACCGGCCTCCCCCCGCCAAGCTGACGCGTCCAAGAGCTTCACCACTATCGCCCCCTTCGCCTACGCCGTTGGGTTGGACCGGCAGGCCCCGTACGCTCGCCATCGCCGTTGTCCGTCGCTTACATCGCCGACCGCCATCGACGATTCCGGCTCCGGTCCACCCCGGGCTTCATCGACCGCGCCCATGAGCTCTATGTGAGATCCTCCTCCATTCCCCCCTACTTGCCCCCTTGATTCGTTGCGGTAGCCTCCATCCCGAGCTCGTCGGAGCTCGTGCGTACGCATACGTATGTATGTGTTATGTGTGTACTGCTGCTGCCCCTGCGCTGTTGCTGCCGCTGCTGTGCGCGCGCGCCCGCACGTGTCCTCGCCGCGGTTGCTCGCCAACCGCTGTGGCTGCTTCGTTGCTCTGCTCCTGCGCGGCTGCGCTGCTTGCTGCCGCCGCCGCTCTTGCACTGCTGTTGCTCTGCCGCCATTGCCCCTTTGCTCTGCTGTTGCGTGCTGCTGCTTCTGCTAGCGTTGCTTTGCTGCTGCTACTGCCGCCTGCAATCGCCGGCTGCTGTTGCTGGTGACTACGGCCACGGCCATGGCCAAGGCCGTGTGTGGTCTGTGCGTGTGTGCACAACCAGCCTCACGGCTGTGCCACCATGCCGGCCCTTGTTTAGTTATGACTAGGCTTAGTTAGTAGTAATACTTTAGTGCTCAATTAGTCTAAGAGGGTGTTTGTTTTCAGGGACTTTTTTGTATAGGGACTAGAAAAAGTCCCTCTTAGAGACTTTTTTACCAAACGGGAGGGACTTTTTAGGGACTAAACTAGGCATTTGGGACTAAATGAAGAAGACTCTCAAGGAGAGTGTTTTTGGGACTTTTTGGGACTTTTCCAACAATGCCCCTCCATGCATTTAATGGCCCGCCATCTCATGGTGTTGTTTGATTGCTATTTTTCTATATACTAGAGGCAATATGGTCATTTAATAACCTCTAGGAAGGGACTAGGGACTTTTTAGTCTCTGCAAACAAGCAGGAAGGGACTTTTTAGGGACTAGAGACTTTTTAGTTGGGACTAGAAAAAGTCCTAGGACTTATGAACCAAACAGGGCCTAAGGCTGGTCACAATGGGGAGGAACTTAGGAGTAACATCACACACTCCAATACAACTTTGCTTATGTGGCACATATTTAATAAAGAGAGAGGTGCTTGTGGTAACTAGCTAAGTTACCGGAACATCACACACTTCAAGAAACAATGAGTCTATAACCTAATAAATACATCTTTGCATGACACTACATAGATGTTCCTACCCACTATGGAGGTAGTAACATAGTCTAGGGAAATGTGTAAGTTACTAGCTTATGTTCTTGCCCAGGTGGTCCTCTCTGTTTATTAGCTTTAATTAGTTGCTCTAAAAAGACCGAGTCTATGACAAATAGGCCCCACTGTTAATTAAACAATTTTCCCTAAACTACTAAGTTAGAGTCAATGACATGCGGACCCACTTCTACTATTCATTGATTGACTAGTCTTTGTTGACTCGGTCAATTAGGCCCTCTGTACCCACCTGTCACAGCCACATGTGCATAATGCTGGGTACACTTCGGTGTACCCGTAGCATTTACTATTTATTTTCGAAATAATAATAATGTTAGAAAATCATTTAAGATAATCTGTAACTCGGATGAAAATACTTTGTACATGAAAGTTGCTCAGAATGATGAGACGAATCCGAATATACGGTCCGTTCGTCCGCCACACGTCCTTAGCATAGCAAACATGCAAACTTTCTCCTTCGATTCGTCTGCCCTAAAATGCCTAACTCTGGGAAAACTTTCCCGGATGTTATCCTGCTACCTCTTGAGCACTGTGTTGGATTTCCCCGAAGAGGAGAGGATGATGCAGCAAAGTAGCATAAGTATTTCCCTCGGTTTTTGAGAACCAAGGTATCAATCCAGTAGGAGGCTACGTGCGAGTCCCTCGTACCTACACAAAAACAATAGCTCAATGCAACCAACGCGCTTAGGGGTTGTCAATCCCTTCACGGTCACTTACGAAAATGAGATCTCATAGAGATGATAAATAATATTTTTGGTATTTTTGGTATAGAGATGCAAAGTGAAAAGTAAAAGGCAAAGTAAAAAAGCAAAGCAATAATAAAGTGATGGAGATTGATATGATGAGAAAGAGACCCGGGGGCCATAGGGTTCACTAGTAGCTTCTCTCAAGAGCATAAGTATTCTACGGTGGGTGAACAAATTACTGTTGAGCAATTGACAGAATTGAGCATAGTTATGAAAATATTTAGGTATGATCATGTATATAGGCATCACATCCGAGACAAGTAGACCGACTCCTGTCTGCATCTACTAGTATTACTCCACACATCGACCACTATCCAGCATGCATCTAGAGTATTAAGTTAAAAACAGAGTAACGCCTTAAGCAAGATGACATGATGTAGAGGGATAGTTTCATGCAATATGACAAAAACCCCATCTTGTTATCCTCGATGGCAACAATACAATACGTGCCTTGCTGCCCCTTCTTTGACTGGGAAAGGACACCGCAAAATCGAACCCAAAGCTAAGCACTTCTCTCATGGCCAGAAAAACCAATCTAGTAGGCCAAACCAAACGGATAATTCAAAGAGACTTGCAAAGATAACCAATCATACATAAAAGAATTCAGAGAAGATTCAAATATTATTCATAGATAGACTGGATCATAAACCCACAATCCATCAGTCTCAACAAACATACCGCAAAAAGAAGATTACATCGAATAGATCTCCACGAGGGAGGGGGAGAACATTGTATTGAGATCCAAAAAGAGAGAAGAAGCCATCTAGCTACTAACTATGGACCGTAGTTCTGAAATAAACTACTCACACTTCATTGGAGGGGCTTGGATGATGATGTAGAAGCCCTCCGTGATCGATGCCCCCTCCGGCGGAGCTCCGGAATAGGCCCAAGATGGGATCTCGTGGATACAGAAAGTTGCGGCGGTGGAATTAGGTTTTTGGCTCTGTATCTGATCGTTTGGGGGTACGTGGGTATATATAGGAGGAAGAAGTACGTCGGTGGAGCAACAGGGGGCCCACGAGGGTGGAGGGCGCACCTGGGGGGGCAGGCGCGCCCCCCTACCTCGTGGCCTCCTGTTAATTGGCTTGACGTAGGGTCCAAGTCTCCTGAGTTGTATTCGGTGAGAAAATCACGTTCTCGAAGGTTTCATTCCATTTGGACTCCGTTTGATATTCCTTTTCTTCGAAACCCTAAAACAGGCAAAAAAATAGCAATTTTGGGTTGGGCCTCCGGTTAATAGGTTAGTCCCAAAAATAATATAAAAGTGGATAATAAAGCCCAATAATATCCAAAACAGTAGATAATATAGCATGGAGTAATTAAAAATTATAGATACGTTGGAGATGTATCAAGCATCCCCAAGCTTAATTCCTGCTCGTCCTCGAGTAGGTAAATGATAAAAACAGAATTTTTGATGCGGAGTGCTACTTTGCATAATTTTAATGTAATTCTTCTTAATTGTGGCATGAATATTCAGATCCAAAAGATTCAAGACAAAAGTTCATATTGACATAAAAACGATAATATTTCAAGCATACTAATTAAGCAATTATGTCTTCTCAAAATAACATGGCCAAAGAAAGTTTATCCCTAGAAAATCATATAGTTTAGTCATGTTTCATTTTCGTTAGACAAGAATGCTCTCATCATGCACAACCCTGATGACAAGCCAAGCAATTGTTTCATACTTTAGTAATCTCAAACCTATAAAATTTCACGCAATATATGAGCGCGAGCCATGAACATAGCACTATGGGTGGAATAGAATATAATGAAGGCGGTTATGTGGAGAAGACAAAAAAGGAGAAAGTCACACATCAACGAGGCTAATCAATGGGCTATGGAGATGCCCACCGATTGATGTTAATGCAAGGAGTAGGGATTGCGATGCAACGGATGCACTAGAGCTATAAATGTATGAAAGCTCAACAAAAGAAACTAGTGGGTGTGCATCCAACTTGCCTGCTCACGAAGACCTAGGGCACTTGAGGAGGCCCATTGTTGGAATATACAAGCCAAGTTCTATAATGAACATTTCCCACTAGCATATGAAAGTGATAACATGAGAGACTCTCTACTATGAAGATCATGGTGCTACTTTGAAGCACAAGTGTGGTAAAAGTATAGTGACATTGTCCCTTCTCTCTTTCTCTCATTTTTGGGCCTTCTCTGTTTTTCTGGCCTTTCTCTTTTTTGGGGGCCTTCTCTTTTTTATGGCCTTTATTTTTTCTTTTATTCCTCACTTGGGACAATGCTCTAATAGTGATAATCATTACACTTCTATTTATTTACAACTCAATGATTACAACTCGATACTAGGACAAGGATGACTCTATATGAATGCCTCTGGCGGTGTACCGGGATATGCAATGAACCAAGAGTGACATGTATGAAAGAATTATGAACGGTGGCTTTGCCACAAATACTATGTCAACTATATGATAATGCTAAGCAATATGACAATGATGAATGTGTCATGATGAACGGAATGATGGAAAGTTGCATGGCAATATATCTCGGAATGGCTATGGAAATGCCATAATAGGTAGGTATGGTGTCTATTTTGAGGAAGATATAAGGAGGTTTATGTGTGAAAGAGCGTATCATATCACGGGGTTTGGATGCACCGGCGAAGTTTGCGCCAACTCTCAATGTGAGAAAGGGCAATGCACGGTACCGAAGAGGCTAGCAATGATGGAAGGGTGAGAGTGCGTATAATCCATGAACTCAACATTAGTCATAAAGAACTCACATACTTATTGCAAAAATCTACAAGTCATCAAAAACCTCGGTACTACGTGCATGCTCCTAGGGAGATAGATTGGTAGGAAAAGACCATCGCTCATCCCCGACCGCCACTCATAAGGAAGACAATCAAATAACACCTCATATTTCAAATTTGTTGCATAACGTTTACCATACGTGCATGCTACGGTACTTGCAAACCTCAACACAAGTATTTCTCAATTTCACAACTACTCAAGTAGCACGACTTTGATATTATTACCTCCATGTCTGAAAACAATCATCAAGCATCAAACTTCTCTTAGTATTCAACACACTCATAAGAAAGTTTTATTATTAATCTTGCATACCAAGCATATTAGGATTTTAAGCAAATTACCATGCTATTAAGACTCTCAACATAATCTAAGTGAAGCATGAGATATCAATAGTTTCTATAAAACAAATTCACCACTGTGCTCTAAAAGATATAAGTGAAGCACTAGAGCAAAATTATAAAACTCAAAAGATATAAGTGAAGCACTAGAGTAAAACTATAGAGCTCGAAAGATATAAGTGAAGCACATAGAGTATTCTATCAAATTCCAAATTATGTATGTCTCTCTTAAAAGGTGTGTATAGCAAGGATGATTATGGTAGACTAACAAGCAAAGACTCAAATAATAAAAGACGCTCCAAGCAAAACACATATCATGTGGTGAATAAAAGTATAGCTCCAAGTAAAGTTACCGATAGAAGTAGACGAAAGAGGGGATGCTTTCCGAGGCATCCCCAAGCTTTGGCTTTTAGGTGTCCTTAGATTATCTTGGGGGTTCCATGGGCATCCCCAAGCTTAGGCTCTTACCACTTCTTGTTCGATAATCCATCAAATCTTTACCCAAAACATGAAAACTTCACAACACAAAACTTAAAGTAGAAAATCTTGTGAGCTCCGTTAGCGAAAGAAAACAAAAGACCACTTCAAGTTACTGTAATGAACTCATTCTTTATTTATATGGGTGTTATTCCTACTATATTCCAACTTCTCTATGGTTCATAAACTATTTTATTAGCCATAGATTCATCAAAATAAGCAAACAACACGCGAAAAACAGAATCTGTCAAAAACAGAACAGTCTGTAGTAATCTGTAGCTAGCGCAAGATCTGGAACCCCAAAAATTCTAAAATAAATTTATGGACGTGAGGAATTTATCTATTAATTATCTGCAAAAAGAATTAACTAAATAGCACTCTCCAAATAAAAATGACAGCAGTTCTCGTGAGCGCTAAAGTTTCTGTTTTTTACAGCAAGTTCAACAAGACTTTTCCCAAGTCTTCCCAACGGTTCTACTTGGCACAAACACTAATTAAATAAAGAAACACAACCAAAACAAAGGCTAAATAATTTATTTATTACTAAACAGGAGCAAAAAGTAAGGAATAAAAATAAAATTAGGTTGCCTCCCAACAAGCGCTATCGTTTAACGCCCCTAGCTAGGCATAACAAGCAAGAATAGATTTATGTATTGCCATCTTTGGTAGGCAATTCTTCAATGAGGCATCTATCTCCCTTAGGAAATTCTTTCTTTCTAGTGATTATCAAATTCTTAGGCACAAGATCGAAAAATTCATTTGTAGCAATTGGTTCCTTAACGATAGCAAAAAGATTGGGATGAATACTTATAGATTTAAGATCCGCAGTTTCCTTACTAGATGATTCACCCTTATTTTTAGGAACATACATAACCTTGGCAATTTTCATAGGAGGACTTGGAGTATTCTTTATGGAAGAAAAAGCGGTTCCCAAGTTCGTAATGATACCCTCAAGTTTATCGATTCTAGTGGAATCTAGATTTATTTTCTCATTAACTATGGGTTCTTTTTTCTTAATATTTTTCAAAGTCATTCCTACCTTAGATCCATATTGGGTAATTTCATTGTGGATCTTTTTATCTAGATTTTCAATTAATTCAATGGTAGCAACTTTATTTTCAATAATCTCAAGTCTTTGTATATGCATGCGGTAGGATACCAACATACTCTTGTACACATGTAGAAAAGAGGACTCGCTGATATCATCTACATGTCTATGAATATAGTGGTACCATATATTCTGGGAAGCAATATTTCTTATGAAGAATTGGTCGAATACCTTATTTTCACTTATCTAGCATTTTCTTATAATCACAGTATCAACTTTTAGACATAAACCGTGTGTGGTATTTTTTTTCAATTTATTAAATTTCACAATGATCCATGGTGTAACTGGTATCTATAATTGCTGATACCAATATATTCGATCAATGTCATTTATGCTGAGAGTTTTCTTCACATCCATCTCTTTGTGTATTGCAGAGGGAAAAAGACATAATACGTACTTTTTGTAACGGAAATAAACATATTTTTAACCTACACGGACATTGTTTTTTTACATCGTATAAACATTTGTAAAGTCTCACGATCATTTTTTTTAAACACGGTAATATTTCTTTAAACCGTCACTTGTATTTATTTTAATGGGATGATTTTACTTACATTATGTAAACTTTTATACTTTGCATTCACATTTTTTGAAAATGTCATGAAAACAAATTTCCAAACTTGTGAACTTTTTCAAAATATAACATACACTTTTTTGAATTTTCAAAAACTTTTTTGAATTTATCACATTTTTTACATTGTATCAATAATTTTTAAAAAGTTGCACACATTTTTTAAACACGTAAAAAATGTCAAAAAAAATATTGCACACATGACAAACATTTTTCGTTAACAGATGACTAACTTTTTTCCTTACATTCTACATTTTTCATATACATAGAAACATTTTTTCTATACATGTTAATTTTTCAAAAAAAAATTAATAACATTATTTAGAATTCCCTGTAAATTTTTGTTATATGTGTGTGTGTGTGTGTGTGTGTGTGTGTGTGTGTGTGTGTGTGTATTTAGAGTATTTCGAAATATAAACATTTGTAAAAAAAATGGGAAGAAAAAATCGAAGGAAATAATAGGAAAACATGAGTGACGTCAGTGTGACGCGGCCATGTGGTTACTGTGCCGGCCCAGCAACAACTCTATGCTAGGAATCGCAACGGCCAGCACATAGGCCCCCACCCCCAAATCTCCCATTTCTTTGATCTTCTTATCTGCGTCGTCGTCCTCTTGACTGCACCTAACTGGAGCCGTGGCCGCCATGGCCTCCTCCGACGCTCATGTTTATCGTTGTTGTGTCCTTCCTTAGCCGCCGCCACACGTGAGAACGACCTCATTTCTTCTGCTCTCTCTCTCTCTCTCCGAACTGCCACCATCTGGCTACCGGTGCCACAACGGTGCCAGCGGTCACCACCTGGATAGATTTCCTGTTTTGTTTCTCAAGTTGTATACAGATGAAATTGGGGATCGAGGTATTGCATGAATGCATGCCTCATGGATGCTGAAATTTTGTCTATTTTAAACCTAGTCCAATAGCAGTTTCAAAAATTCTTAATAAATCCTAAAGGCCCACGCAGCCCATTCGTGCAAGGCAAGAGATGGAACAAAATTTTAAACCCACATTGCTAGTTTAGAGTGAGTTGGACCTCTTTATAAGGGACGTTCTTTCCCCCACATGTATGAGCATGAAAATAAGAGGGACATCCACGCGCGCTCCTTCTCCGCCGCCCGCCACGCCTCGACGCCCCGTGTCGGAGTAAATAACCATGGGTAGCCTAGACGGCTTCCCCTGGCCCATCAGAAAAAATTACAAGCCCGGCCGACTCTCAAGAAGATTCAAGACCTGGGCCGCCCCCCCCCCCCTAGCCGACTACCTTCCTGGTCGGCTTCGGGGGCGGCTTGCCCTTTACCCTCATGAAGAAAGTTGTGGAGGGCCGACTACGAGAAGCCGGCTACAGGAAGGCCGGCTACAGCAAGGCCGGCTCCCATAAAGCAGTCAAAGTCATACCCGCAATGTACGCGTCCACCCTGCAATGATGAAGCGGGGCGTGGCTACAGTGGAGCCTGCCGCCCCCAAAACCCGGAGCACGCCTGGTACAGCGCACCGTGCGGGCAGCCACGGCCCGCCCGGCGCGGCACTGTAGCCACGGCGGCTCTGACGCCGTCCACGACGGGCCGCCAGCGTGGCCCCCGAGGCGGTGGGCCCCTTCGGGCAGAGAGATGCCGAAGGCGGCCGCACCTCCTCTCAAGCCGGCAAGATAAAGGGCCGGCTTCCCATAGCCGGCCTGCCACCTTCCTCGAAGGAGACGCCCATTAAGGGGACAAGATGCGGCGGGGCTACAGTAATCGCCTGCCAAGGCGGCGTTACTGTAGCCACGCTTACCGCGACCAAGCATGCGTCAACAGTATGGAGCAACGGTAACCAGCCACCGACCAGGCCCTGGCCTGTGGGGCCTGCCTGTCGACCAAGGAGCCGGCAGCCGGCGGGCCCCAGAAGCCGGCGAGCATAGTCACAGACAGCTGGGCCCCGCGCCCAGCCGGATTACCATTGTACCCCCGGGGGGTAGGCCTATATAAACCCCCCGGTGCACCCATGCAAAGGGTTGGACTCTCAATCTAGACCTAGACACCATACAAGGAGAGGAAGCAGGCTAGCTGAGCCCTTCTTCCTCCTTCCACCCAAAACAGCTCAAGGAGCATTGTAGCTACTTGTTCATATAGTAACCATGCGGAGACCCCGCAGAGCAGCAGTAGGGGTGTTATCTCCCCGGAGAGCCCTGAAGCTGGGTAAGATTCGCTGGCGTGCATGTCTTCGCCTCATCCCGTTTCCAGGCACCGGCGATGTTTTATTGGCCCCCGCAATGATAAGCCACCCGTTGGCATATGTCGCTCCTACCACCCGACATTTGGCGCCCACCGTGGGGCCAGGTGCACCGTCGTCCGGAGACCTGTTCTGGACGGGAACCCTTTTCCTTCCTCGCGAGCGTAGCCAGCCCGGCTCGCCCGATGGCGCTTGCCGCGACGCGCTGCATGGCGTCACCAACATTTGCGCGGTGAGCGTCCTCGCCGACCTCTTCGACAAGGCCCGCATCTCCGACGAGCTTGCCTCCGATGCGGGCACTGATCATCTCGCCAACCTCCTCGGCCAGCTCCACGTCTCCAGCGAGCCTGCTGCGGATTTGGAGTCGGTTGGCTCCACCGACCCGATGCCTGTCGACTCCGACACGGCATCCTACGACACCTTCCCCACCAACGTCACGGTCTACAACGACCCGCTCCCTCCGGCTAGTGATCGCGATTCTGACACTACCGAGGTGATGATTATCGGCCATGACGGCCCGACTGACGAGGGCGCCCGCGACGCCCCACGCGCGGCGGCCCACGACTTGTCCGCCCCCCTTCCGGCTGACGCCAACGACGAAGTTCTGGAGGCGCGCCGCCTTGCCCTCCTCGCGGAGGGCCGGCGGCTAGCCTCCGTAAGACGCCTCACCGAGGCCTACCAGCGCGAAGCTGACCGCGCCGCCTTCGGCACGCCGGCTTCGGCTGGCCCAAGCCGAGCTGGTGCTGTCAGGCAACGCGGCACCGTCATCGCCGACAGGCTTGGAGTGGATCGCCCGGTCTACGCCACCCCGCTCGAGAACCTGCGCGCCGCCCAGGCGGCCGTAGACGAGCTGGACGGCTTGGAAGCCGAAGACCTCCCCCACATGACGCGGCGCATCCAGCAACTAATCGACGCGGCCGCTCGGCGGCACGAAGCCGACGCGTGCGCGGGGAGCCCTCCCCCGCGCCGCGACCACGGCGCGACTTCCCGATCGCCGACTACAAGCAACACCCGCGCGCGGCGCGAGAAAGAGCCGGCTTCCAGCCGAAGCCGGACCCAAATCTCCATCGAGCGAGATGCGGACGACCGCCCCCGAGCCATGGAATGGCGGGGCACCCCGCCTCCGCCTCGAGCTCGCGGAGAGAGATACCCTACCCCGCCTCCAGTGGCGCACCCGACTCTCAGCGGCCGGCTTGGTCGCCGCGAGGGAGTCGGCGAAAACGATGCCCGCCACCGGATCGACCGCCTGGCCAGATCCTTGGCGCTAGAAGAAGAAGACGATGTCGGCCCGCCTTGCTTTGGCCCCCGCATCCGCGACGAGCCCTTCCCCAAAGGGTTCTCGCTCCCAAGAGACACGCACAAGTACAACGGCTCGGTGAAGCCGGAAGACTGGCTGACCGACTACTCCACAGCCGTCAGCATCGCCAATGGCAACCGGCGTGTTGCCGTAAAGTACGTGCCCCTCATGCTGCAAGGCACGGCGCGGACTTGGCTAAACAGTCTCAAGCCTCTCAGCATCAACAGCTGGGTGGATTTCACTAAAGCCTTCGTTCGCAACTTCACCAGCACCTACAAGCGGGCTCCCAAGCCCAGACAGCTCTCCCTGTGCGTACAGGGCCCAGCCGAGTCTACTCGCGACTATCTCACGCGTTGGGCCGAGCTCCGCAACTCCTGCGAAGGGGTGCACGAGGTGCAAGCCATCGAATACTTCACTGCCGGGTGCCGGGAGGGCACCCTCCTCAAGCACAAGCTTCTCTGCGATGAGCCGACTACCCTCGACGAGCTCCTGAACATCGCCGACAAGTACGCCACCGCCGACTCCTTGATGAAGACCGAGCTCCGGGTGGACGCGTCCGGAAAAGTGCTCAATCCGGCGCCTCAAGCGCCGGCTGGAGATGGCGGCCGACGCCAACACCAGAACGATCAGAAGCGCAAAGGCCCTGCGCCGCCTCCCGCTAGCCGGCAGGTGGCCACGGTCGAAGATGCGCCGCCTGAGGGGCGGCCCGCGCCCAAGAAGCCCAAGGGCGGCCGGCCGGCTTGGCAGCCGGCCTTCTCCTACGAGCAAACCCTTGATGCCCCGTGCAAGTTCCACAGCGGCGCGAAGCCGTCCAACCACACGACCCGCAAATGTAACTGGCTCGCCCGAATCTCCAAGGGCGAAGGGCTCACGCCAACTCCGCCTGCCGGCCCGCCGCCTCCGGCTCCGCCGCCCAAGGCCGCTCGGCCCGCGGTCGACACCGTGCAGGACGAGTTCCCCGACGAGCAAGCGTCTTACGTTGTCTTCACGAGCCAGCCCGAAGACCGGCGCAGCAAGCGCCGTGAGCAACAAGAAGTCAATGTGGCCGCCGCCAGCCCAGCCGGCCACATGCACTCGTCAGAGAAATCCATCAGTTGGAGCCGGGCCGACCACCCAGAGGTGATGCCGTCCCCCGGCTCCTACGCTTTGGTCCTGGAGGCCACCCTTGCAACGGATACGCGTGCCGCCCGCTTCTCCCGCGTGCTGAGACGGTGGAAGCAGCATCAACATCCTGTACCGCGACACCATGGAGAAGCTGGGTGTCAAGGCAAAGCAGCTTGCGCCAACTCGAACGGTGTTCCACGGCATCATACCCAGTTTGTCCTGCGCCCCCATCGGCAAGATCAAGATCGATGTACTCTTTGGGGGCAAGGATCATTTCCGCCGGGAAGCAATCTGGTTCGAGGTGGTGGACCTGGAGAGCCCTTACCACGCCTTGCTTGGCCGACCCGCCTTGGCCAAGTTCATGGCGGTCCCCCACTACGCTTACCTCAAGATGAAGATACCAAGTTTCAAGGGTGTCATCACCGTCGCCGGCGACTACAAGAAGTCCGCCGACTGCGCCGCGGCCAGCAGCCGGCTGGCCGAATCCCTCGTGATTGCCGCAGAGAAGAAGACGCTGGACAGGGTCGTGGCCCTGGCCAGCAAGCAGCTAAACCAGCCCGCTGACTCCAAGGAGTATGATGCCCAAGGATCTTTCCAGCAAGCCAAGGAGACCAAGAAGATACAGCTCGACCCCGAGCACCCCGAGAGGTTTGCCGTCATTGGGGCGAGCCTGGATAGCAAATAGGAAGGCGAGCTCGTCGATTTCCTCTGTGAGAATCGGGATATCTTTGCATGGTCCCCCAAGGACATGTCGGGTGTTCCGAAGGATTTCGCCGAGCACAAATTACATGTGCGGGAGGATGCCAAACCAATCAAGCAGCCTCTCCGCCGACTGTCAGAGGAGAAGAGAAGGATCGTAGGGGAGGAGATAGCCTGGCTTCTCGCAGCCGGCTTCATCATGGAAGTTTTCTTCCCCGAGTGGCTCGCGAACCCGGTTCTCGTGCTGGAAAAGAATAACAAGTGGCGCATGTGTATAGATTACACAAGCCTCAACAAAGCCTGCCCAAAAGATCCCTTCGCTCTGCCCAGAATTGATCAAGTGATAGACTCCACAGCCGGATGCGAGCTGTTGAGCTTTTTGGATGCCTATTCGGGATACCACCAGATAAAGCTGAACCCGGATGACCAACTGAAGACCGCCTTCATCACGCCGTTTGGAGCCTTCTGCTACCTGACTATGACGTTCGGCTTGAGGAATGCCGGCGCCACTTTTCAGCGTTGCATGCAGAAGTGCCTCCTCACGCAGCTCGGCAAGAATGCCCACGTCTACGTAGATGATGTTGTGGTGAAGACGGAGAAGCGTGGCACTCTGCTGGAAGACTTGAAGGAGACATTCGAGAACCTGCGTCGGTTCCGAATCAAGCTCAACCCTGAGAAATGCGTGTTCGGAGTGCCAGCCGGCCAGCTCCTAGGCTTTCCGGTCTCCGAACGCGGCATAGAGTGCAACCCTGTGAAGATCAAGGCCATTGAGAGGATGGCGGTCCCAACCAAGCTTAGAGAGATTCAGACGTTCACCGGGTGCCTGGCCTCTCTGAACCGCTTCATCAGCCGGCTTGGGGAGAAAGCCCTCCCTCTCTACCGCCTCATGAAGAAGAGTACCCACTTTGAGTGGAATGACCAGGCCGACCAAGCTTTCCGTGAGCTGAAGAAAATGCTGTCCACGCTGCCTGTCTTGGCGGCACCGACTGAGAAAGAGCCCATGCTCCTTTATATCGCCGCCACTAGCCGGGTGGTCAGCACCGTCATTGTGGTCGAACGCCCCGAAGAAGGCCGAGCCCAGCCGGTCCAGAGGCCGGTTTATTACCTGAGCGAGGTGCTGTCCGCCTCGAAACAGAATTACCCGCACTACCAGAAGATGTGCTACGGCGTGTACCTCGCCGCCAAGAAGCTGAAGCCGTACTTTCAAGAGCATCCCATCACGGTCGTATGCACTGCCCCGCTGGCCGAGATCATAGGCAGCCGGGATGCATCCGGCCGGGTGGCTAAATGGGCCATCGAGTTGGCCCCCTACACGATCTTCTACCAGCCCCGCACCGCCATCAAGTCGCAAGCACTGGCCGACTTCCTCGTCGACTGGGCCGAGACCCAGTACTTACCGCCAGCTCCCGACTCCACCCATTGGCGCATGCACTTTGACGGATCCAAGATGCGCACCGGCTTGGGAGCCGGCGTCGTCCTTACCTCTCCTAAGGGCGACAAGCTCAGATACACGCTGCAGATCCACTTCGCCGCCTCCAACAACGTAGCCGAGTACGAAGCGCTCATACACGGGCTCCGGCTTGCCAAGGAACTCGGCATCCGCCGGATCCTGTGCTATGGCGACTCGGATTTGGTGGTGCAGCAATCTTCTGGCGACTGGGACGCCAAGGACGCAAACATGGCGAGCTACCGCTTCCTGGTGCAGCAGATCAGTGGATACTTCGATGGATGTGAATTCCTCCATGTACCGCGAGCCGACAACAAGCCAGCAGATGCCCTGGCCCGAATAGGCTCCACGCGGCAAGCAATACCAACCGGCGTCGCCCTGCGGCGCCTCCTCAAGCCATCCATCAAACCGTCTTTGGAATCCGACTCCATCTTCGTGCCGCCTAACCCCGAGGGGGCCGGGTCCGGCTCGAAGAATCAAGCAGCCGGCCCGGGGACTTCAATACTCGGCTCGGGGACTGCAGTACCCGACTCGGGGACTGCCGCACCTGGCTCGGGGATTGCGGCAGCCGGCCCGGGGACTGCGGCAGCTGGCCCGGGGACTTCTTCAGCACAGCAAGCGGCGGCCGACTCCAGCACTTCATTACCCAGCCCGCCCACCCTGGTGGCTGTCGCCACATTGGTGGCAGAGGAAGTCGCCGCTCCATCATGGGCCCAAACCATCCGCAACTTTCTGGTGAACCAAGATTTGCCGGCTGACGAAACCGAAGCGAGACAAGTCCAGCGCCGAGCCGGAGCATACACAATCGTCAACAGAGAGCTTGTCAAGCGCAGCGCCACCGGAGTTTTACAGCGATGCGTCGAGCAGGAGAAAGGCATTGCAATCCTCAGAGATATACATCAAGGAGAGTGCGGCCACCACGCCGCATCAAGATCACTTTTCACCAAAGCCTTCCGCCACGGTTTCTTCTGGCCAACTGCTTTGGACGACGCCAAAGAGCTAGTCAAACACTGCAAAGGCTGCCAGCTTTTCAGCTCACAGCAACACATGCCGGCTTCGGCACTCAAGACAATTCCCATCACCTGTCCCTTTGCCGTCTGGGGATTGGATATGGTGGGCCCATTCAAGACGGCGCGCGGCGGCATGACACATTTGCTCGTCGCTGTCGACAAATTCACCAAGTGGATTGAGGCGAAGCCGATCAAGAAGCTGAATGGGCCGACTGCGGTGACTTTCATTGCAGATATAACAACCCGGTACGGCGTACCGCACAGCATCATCACCGACAACGGCACGAATTTTGCCAAAGGTGCCTTGGCACGGTTCTGCGCTGCACATGGTATCCGGCTGGACCTTGCGTCAGTCGCCCACCCGCAGTCAAACGGCCAAGTGGAGCGAGCAAATGGCCTCATCCTATCCGGCATCAAGCCCCGACTGGTCGTACCTCTGGAGCGTTCAGCCGGCTGTTGGCTCGATGAGCTGCCGGCTGTCCTATGGAGTCTGCGTACTACCCCAAACAGATCAACCGGCTTCACTCCTTTCTTCCTTGTATATGGTGCCGAGGCAGTCATCCCAACAGACATCGAGTTCGATGCGCCTCGGGTAACCATGTACACGGAAGCGGAAGCCAAAGAAGCAAGAGAAGACGGTGTCGACCTGCTGGAAGAAGGCCGGCTGTTAGCCCTCAGCCGGTCTGCCATCTACCAGCAGGGTTTGCGCCGCTACCACAGCCGGAGGGTCCGACCAAGATCCATCCAGGAGGGTGACCTTGTGCTCCGGCTGATCCAGCGAACAGCCGGCCAGCACAAGCTCGCAGCCCCCTGGGAGGGCCCCTTCGTCGTCAGCAGAGCTCTAGGTAACGATGCCTACTACCTCATCGACGCGCAGAAGCCGAAGGCACGCAAGAGAGACGACCCTGGCAAGGAGTCGGAGCGACCATGGAATGCAAATCTTCTTCGGAAGTTTTACAGTTAAAATGCAGTATGTATTATGTCCACTTTTGTATTAAGTACGAAACAATAGGCTCCCCGAGGAGGATTCGGGGACTGCCATCCTTTATTTTATGAATGAAAGTTATCATGCGTATGATATCACCTGTTCATTTATTTTGTCCGGCACCGGGTTCGACGAGTCGGCCCGGGGACTAGCCGACTGGAGTTATATTAGGAGCCCTACCCGCAGTCAGACAAGTAATGTGCCGACACCCAGGCTTGGCTCTTGCCAAAATCGCAGCTCGAAGAACCGACTGCCCGGCTGGCAAGAGTCATAAGCCGGAAAGGGTGCGCACACGAAAAACGGCTAGGGACTAACGGGCTTATATATAACAAAAGCCGGCTTGCCGCCTCCCGCCGACCGACTACCAGAGTAGCCGGCCGGCCGGCTTACATTCAGCCTACTTCAAATCCAAGAAAGCTCGAGTACTTGCCTTCCCAAAGAGGGAAGGCGGCAAAGGAAAAAGCCTAAGGATAAAAAAGCGCACTTGAATGGAAGCCAACACATGCATACATTAATATTTACACAAAGGACCTCCAGAGAGGTCGACATGCAACATTGTTCGATACACCCCCAGTGGGTGGAATTGCGGAAACTTGAAATTGTTCGAAAAAGCAAAAGCAGGAACAATAGGAACGGCAGATCAAGCCGGCGGGGCCGCTAATGAGCCGGGCTGGGCGGTGGAGGCGGTCTTGCCGGCTGGAGGAGCGGCCGGCTGGCCAACTTCGGCCTGATCATCGCCTCCGGCAGAGGGCGCGCTCCCGCGTGGCTCGTTGCTGGAGGCACGGTCGGCTTGAGGGCGGTCGGCCGTCTCACCAGTCGGCTCGGCATCTTCGCCGTCTTCCTCCTCGTCGTCCTCGCCCTCGTCGCTGGAGGCGATCTCCTCGGCCGAGTCCTCGCCTTCCGCCGGGTTCAGCCCGAACCACTCCTCCGGCTGGGCGACGCCATCATCATTGAGCTCCGGCGCGAAGACGCTGGTGTCGGTGCACTCGGCGATCGTCGAGGCGCGCTGCGCGATCACCGGCCGCACCTCCTCCAGCTCCGCGTCGGCCTCCAACCGCCAAGTCCGCAGCTGGTCCAGACTTAGCCCTGGGTACCATGCGCGGACGAACTCCAGCGCACGCCCGGCTCCAAGACAGGCTGCGGACGCCTTCCAAGCCTCGAAGCAGCCGACTGCGACTTCTAGCCAGTCGGCAGTCCGGCTTGGGGTGCGGGGAATCACCTGGCCGGGCCAGAGCGCGGCCAGCACCTGCGCCCCGGCACGTTGGAGCCGGCGGAGCATCCGATGGGCTGGCTGCAGTCGCGCTTGGATGGCGATGAGCTGCTCCGACAGCGTTCGATTCGCATCCGGCGGAATCACAACTCCGGCCTGACGGCGCGCCTCGCGATGGGCCTCGATGGCTTGGGCGGCGAGGACGGAGTGGCCGGGAAAGTATTCTGCGCAAGGTAGCAAGCACAAGTCAAAACAAAACCTCAGCCGGCCGGCAGATGGAGGAAGGGCAAGAAAGGCAGCTTACCGTCGATCAGATCTTCGATCCGGCCGAAGCCGTCTTCCAGCGCCTGGCGCGTCTCGGCCCAGCTCGCCTCCCTGGCCTCGAACTCCGCCTTCAGGGCAGCCTTGCCGTCCTGCGCCTTCTGCAGGGCCGCCTTGTGGCTTTCCTCCTGGTCGGCCAGTCTCTTGGCCAGGCGGTCGCGCTCCTGAACCAGGTCGGCATTCTCGGCGTCCTTGGCACGAAGAGCGGTCTGCACTTCGCCAAGCTCCCTCCGCAAGTCGGCGTTGGCCTCTGCATGAGCAAAAGACAAAGAGAAAAAGTCAGCAAGGGAAAAGTCGTCAAGGAAGATCCGACCCGACTACTCTGCAGTCGGCCCGAATCTCGGGGACTACACCCAGTGGGTGCGCTATCGCGCCCCCACGAGAAACAGATAAAAGCAATACACTTACGTCGGCTGCTGGCCAGGTCTTCGGTCCTCCGGCTCAGCTCCCGAGCCTGGGAGTTGAAGGCGGCAGCACGAGAGTTGTGATAATCCTAAAAAGATCAGACAGAAAACAGTTAAGATAGTCGTCGAGTAAGATCCGACCCGACTGCGCTGTAGTCGGCCCGGATCTCGGGGGCTACACCCAGTGGGTGCGCTAGCGCGCCCCCACGGAAAGAATCAGAGGAATAGCGCGGTCAGCAAGTAAAAAACTTACCCGGATTGCGGACCGCATCGACAGAAACTCCTGAGTAAATTGCCTCAGGAGGCTGGCCTGTGCCTGCAGCCGGCTCCGAATCCCTTGGGCCGCCACGTTCAGCTCGCCGCTTCCTCCACTGGGAGTCCACCCATACGTGGCGGAGCTGGCCGCCTCCAAGGCGTCTGCCGTCTGGTCGGCACCCGCGGCCCGGCGCGTGTCCGGCGTGGCCGTGCTCCCTCCGGCGCGCTGGCTCGCCGCCAGCTTGATTTCAAGACCGGCTTCGGCCTCGGGTGCGGCCCGGGCCGGCTCCTCCGGCACCGCCGACGACTGGCCGCCTTCGCCTACTCCAGCTGGCGCTGCAGGCGGCGTCTTGTCCGCGAAGATCTCGAAGAGTTCATCCCTCTGCACCGGTGGCTGATCGGGGGTGATCTCCTCCGCCGTGGGCAGCGGGATGTCCGGGTCCAAGGTGTGGAGGGGGATGGCGAGCAGCGGAGGCCGGCTATGCGCGCCCTCCGCCTCCGTCTCCGCGGCCGCCCGCTCCGATGGAGTCTCGCCCGCCTCGTCCGTTCGCTCCGTCGCCGCCCGGGCGGCCTCCCGCTCCGCCGCCTCCCTCTCTTGTCGCGCCTCGCGAGCGTTCCGCTCCGTGGTTTCTGCAAGATCGGCACGGGGGTCCATGCGGTGGGGCCCTGAAGATCCAGTACCCGGCCCGACCACAGAGCCGCCTGGGCCTCGCTCGAGGGAGAGCGGCGCCCTGCTCAGAAATCAGAGAAGAGTTAGCATAAAGGAAGACAACGAAAAACAAGCACGTAAGCGGCCAGAGGGCTTACGCGGAAACTGCCGGAGGTTTCTTCACCGCCTTCCGGAAGTGGGCCGCCTTCGCCGCCGCTTCGTCTCGCTTCGTGGCCACGGCGGAGGCCCTCGTCTTTTTCGGCCGGCTACTGAAGAGAGGAAGCGTGGCCCGGCATTTCGCCTTTCCACCACCGACAGCCGGCGCGGCGGACGAGCCCGCGCTATGGCGGTCGGTTGCCGGATGGTGGCGCGGGAGTTCTTCGGCGTCGGCGTCATCCGGCCAGTCGTCAAAGTTGGCCTAGAGCCCCGTGCCTCCGGGCTTGGTGACGTCCCCTGTGGCGGCGTCCTCCATGGCGACCGCGGACAAATCCGAGTCGTCGAGGTCGTCTACCGTGCGGTCCGGGGCATACTGGCGTTTGACTCCAGCCGCCCCGGCTGGCGGCGGGAGAAGAGGGTTCTAATAAAAGAGAAAAGAGAAGAGCCGCCTGGTCAGAAGCCGGCCGACTCATGCCGGCTGGTGACAGAAAGAAGGACTTACCATAGGCGGAGGATGGGCGCGGGAGTACGGCGCCTTGCCGAATTGCCAGTCGTCGGTGAGCTTGAGGTTGGCGATGTAGTTCACCATAAGTGCTACCTCGGCATGGGGCATCTCCCATGTGCTCAGCCGGCAAGGGTCGAAGCGGCCGCTCATCTGGCACAGCATGTGGGGCCGGCTCTGAAGGGGAAGAATCCGGCGCTCGACGAAGGCGGCCACCAGGTTGGCTCCGCGCAGGCCTTCCGACTGGATCATTACCCGAAGCCGGGCGATGGAGGCGTTCCCAACCGGAGACAAGGACTTGGACCGGAAGCCCCAATACGGTCGCCTCCCAGCCGGCAGATTGACGTAGTCGCCTTGCGGGGCGACGTTCTTGACGTAGAAGTAAGATTTCTGCCAGAGTTTGACAGATTGGATTAGAGGAATGTGCGGGAAGGGGTTGTTGTCGCTTGCCCTCTTCATCGCGATGAAGGCCCCGCAGGGAGCCGGCACGCCGGCGGAGACGGTGCCGAGCTTGTTCTGGAAGAGCTCGGCCCAGAGCTCCAGCGTCGGCAGCACTCCCAAGAAGCCTTCGCAGAGAGAGACGAAGGCCGACAGCTGCATCACCGCGTTGGGCGTGAGGTGATGCGGCTGGAGATTGTAGAAGTCGAGGAAGGATCGCATGAAGCCGCTCGCCAGGAAGCCGAAGCCACGCAAGAAGTGCGTGCGGAAGACGACGCGCTCGCTTTCCTCTGGCGCCGGCAAGATCTCCGTCTCCGGCGCCAGGCGAACCTGCACGAGGTTGGCGGCGGGCAGGCGCCGGGTCCGGCGGAGAAATTCGATGTGGTCTTCATGGATGTTGGACCCGTCCCACGAGCTTGACAGCGCCATGGACATGGCGGCGTGGGCGGGCTGCGGCGGGAGGCTGCGTCGGGCGCGAAGAAGAAGAAAGGGAAGAAGAAGAGCAAGGAGGGACGGGGAGCGGGGGAGCGAACGAGCCTTTGTCTCTCCCCCTCCCCCTCCTACTTGTAGGCTCGTGCGCCGGAGCCGAGGAGGCGCGGCGTGGGGGATCGTGGGGATCGATCGTGCCCATCTCCCCCACGCCCCGCGTTAATTGCGCGCCTTGATGACGCGAAGAAACGGCCGCGGGGAGGCGAGCAGTCCCCTCGGGCCACAGAAGATCTGCGCCCGGGCCGAGGCCAAGGAGTGGCGGGCCCGGGCCTGCGGTGGCGTCCCGTCACGCGCGTGCGACGGCAGGACTTCTCCGCCACGTGGCCCGTCGTGGGGCCCGCGGCCAGCCCGCGGGTCAGCCACGGTCACATTAATAAACAAAAAGCTCTCTGGAGTCGGCTTGAAACGGCGAGGTCGGCTCCTCAGGGTATGAAGCTGACCAAGCCTCTCGTCCCTCTGTCCGCCGTGAAGCTCGCCCAGCTTCGGGGACTACTGTCGGAGTAAATAGCCATGGGTAGCCTAGCCGGCTTCCCCTGGCCCATCAGAAAAAATTACAAGCCCGGCCGACTCTCAAGAAGATTCAAGACCTGGGCCGCCTCCCCCCTAGCCGACTACCTTCCTGGCCGGCTTCGGGGGCGGCTTGCCCTTTACCCTCATGAAGAAAGTTGTGGAGGGCCGACTACGAGAAGCCGGCTACAGGAAGGCCGGCTACAGCAAGGCCGGCTCCCATAAAGCAGTCAAAGTCGTACCCGCAATGTACGCGTCCACCCTGCAATGATGAAGCGGGGCGTGGCTACAGTGGAGCCTGCCGCCCCCAAAACCCGGAGCACGCCTGGTACAGCGCACCGTGCGGGCAGCCACGGCTCGCCCGGCGCGGCACTGTAGCCACGGCGGCTCTGACGCCGTCCATGATGGGCCGCCAGTGTGGCCCCCGAGGCGGTGGGCCCCTTCGAGCAGAGAGATGCCGAAGGCGGCCGCACCTCCTCTCAAGCCGGCAAGATAAAGGGCCGGCTTCCCATAGCCGGCCTGCCACCTTCCTTGAAGGAGACGCCCATTAAGGGGACAAGATGCGGCGGGGCTACAGTAATCGCCCGCCAAGGCGGCGTTACTGTAGTCACGCTTACCCCGACCAAGCATGCGTCAATAGTATGGAGCAACAGTAACCAGCCACCGACCAGGCCCTGGCCTGTGGGGCCTGCCTGTCGACCAAGGAGCCGGCAGCCGGCGGGACCCACCAGCCGGCGGGCCCCAGAAGCCGGCGCAGAAGCCGGCGAGCATAGTCACAGACAGCTGGGCCCCACGCCCAGCCGGATTACCATTGTACCCCCGGGGGGTAGGCCTATATAAACCCCCCGGTGCACCCATGCAAAGGGTTGGACTCTCAATCTAGACCTAGACACCATACAAGGAGAGGAAGCAGGCTAGCTGAGCCCTTCTTCCTCCTTCCACCCAAAACAGCTCAAGGAGCATTGTAGCTACTTGTTCATATAGTAACCATGCGGAGACCCCGCAGAGCAGCAGTAGGGGTGTTATCTCCCCGGAGAGCCCTGAAGCTGGGTAAGATTCGCCGGCGTGCATGTCTTCGCCTCATCCCGTTTCCAGGCACCGGGGATGTTTTATTGGCCCCCGCAATGATAAGCCACCCGTTGGCATATGTCGCTCCTACCACCCGACACCCCGCGCCGTGGGTTGCGGGAATGAAGATGCTATTTACCTTCTCTTTGTCAAATCACATGACTTGTTTTGTCACTGTTATATTAGTCATGCTTTATCTAATATTTATGCTAATAAAATCATTTGGTAAATTGCTCATATTTCCAACAATCCAAAAACCTTATTATAGGCAATTTACCCCAAGTGATTTGATGCTTCCATGAGACCTCCTATGTTTGAGGGTATCCATTATAAGAGGTGGCGCGTGAGAGCAGTCTTATGGTTTCAAACCATGAGTTGCTATGACGCCACTATCGGCAAACCTGAAGGAGAGCTTGATGCTCAACAGGCACAAGCCTTTCAGAAAATGGATACTCTGTTTAAGGCTGCTCTCTTGAGTGTTCTTGGTGAGAACATAGTTGATGCTTATGCGTCAATTGATAATGGAAAAGATATGTGGGATGCACTCGAGGCCAAGTTTGGGGTCTCGGATGCTGGCACTGAGCTGTACATCATGGAACAATTCTATGATTACAGGATGACTGAAGAGCGCTCCGTGGTTGAGCAAGCTCATGAGATACAGTCATTTGCTAGAGAACTTGAGCACTTCAGTTGTATGCTACCGGACAAGTTTGTTGTCGGAGGTATCATCACTAAGCTTCCTCCTTCATGGAGGAACTTTGCTACCTTGCTGAAGCATAAGAGGCAGGAGTTTTCCGTCCCGGATCTCATTGGCACTCTTGATGTGGAAGAAAAGGCGAGAGCAAAGGGCACACGTGCTTGAGGTATTGAGGGAGGATCTAGTGCCAATGTGGTACAGAATCAGAACTTCCAGCCCCACAAGTTCAAGAACAAGGGCAAGTTTGATGGGAAGAACAAGGTTGTCCAGCACAAGAACTTCAAGAAGAAGAATGACAAGAAGAAAGGTGTCTGTCATGTGTGTGGGGATCCTGATCATTGGGCTCCTAGTTGCCCTAATCGCTATGACAAGCATCATCCTGGGAAAGGCGGCAAGACCGCTAATGTTGTCATTGGAGGCATTGATATGAAGGATGCTGGGTATGGTATATTTCCCACTATTCTTTCAGTATGTCATTCTCCTGATTGGTTGATTGCCATGGGTGCTAATGTGCATGTATGCGGTGATATTTCCATGTTTTCGTCTTATCAGACCATAGGGACTTCAACCGTGCTGATGGGCAACGGTTCAAGTGCTTCTATTCGTGGTGTTGGCATGGTCGATCTGAAGTTTACTTCGGGGAAGATCGTGCGGCTGAAGAATGTGAATTATGTCCCCTCCGTCAATAAAAATCTTGTTAGCAGATCTCTTCTATGTAGAGATGGCTACAAGCTTGTCTTTGAGTGGAATAAATTTGTAATATCCAAGTATGGAGCCTTTGTTGGTAAAGGCTATGAGTCAGGAGGCCTGTTTCGTTTATCCTTATCAAACGTTTGCAATAAAGTTGTTAATCATATTTGCAACAATAGTGAATCAAATGTGTGGCATTCACGTCTTTGTCATGTTAACTTTGGTTGCATGTCACGACTAGCGAGGTTGAACTTAATCCCTAATTTCACCACTGTCAAGGGATCCAAGTGTCAAGTGTGTGTGTGTGTGTGCAAGCTAAACAACCTCGTAAGTCACACACGACTGCGGAAACGAGAAATCTTGCACCACTAGAGCTCATACATTCAGATCTATGTGAAATGAATGGTGTTTTGACAAAAGGTGGACAGAAATATTTCATGACGTTAATTGACGACTCCACTAGATACTGCCGTGTGTATCTTCTGAAACCTAAGGATGAGGCTTTGAACTTTTTCAAGATCTATAAAGCTGAAGTGGAAAACCAACTTGATCGAAAAATCAAGAGGCTTAGGTCCGACCGTGGTGGAGAGTATTTTTCCAATGAATTTGATGCTTTTTGTGCGGAACATGGTATAATCCATGAGAGAACGCCTCCCTACTCACCTTAATCAAATGGGGTGGCCGAAAGAAAGAACCGTACTCTAACAGATTTGGTTAATGCCATGTTAGACACATCGGGTCTCTCCAAGGCATGGTGAGGGGAGGCAATATTGACGGCATGTCATGTCCTAAACCGAGTTCCCACAAAGAACAAAGAGATAACTCCATTCGAGGAATGGGAGAAGAAAAGGTTAAAACTCTCTTATCTACGAACATGGGGTTGTTTGGCGAAAGTCAATGTTCCAATTCCAAAGAAGCGAAAGCTTGGACCAAAGACTGTGGATTGTGTTTTCCTGGGATATGCTTTTCATAGCATTGGATATAGATTCTTGGTTGTAAAATCTGAGGTACCTGACATGCATGTCGGTACGATCATGGAGTCGAATGATGCGACTTTCTTTGAAGATATCTTTCCCATGAAGGATATGACTATCTCATCTAATCAGGAGATGCCTAGTTTATCGAATCAGGAACCAGTTGCAATTGCCAAACCTGCCATTTCGATAGAACACTTTGAAAGTCCTGTGGAGGAAAACAATGAAGTTCCTACTAGGAGCAAGAGACAGAGGACTGCAAAGTCCTTTGGTGATGATTTTCTTGTGTATCTCATAGATGACACTCCCAGTTCTATTTCAGAGGCTTATGCATCTGAAGATGCTGACTACTAGAAGGAAGCGGTTCGTAGCGAGATAGATTCCATGTTAGCGAATGAAACTTGGGAGATAACTGATCGTCCTTATGGGTGCAAACCTATAGGATGCAAATGGGTATTTAAGAAGAAGCTTAGGCCTGATGGTACTATTGAAAAGTACAAGGCTCGGCTCGTGGCTAAGGGTTATACCCAAAAGGAAGGTCAAGACTTCTTTGATACTTACTCACTTGTGGCTCGACTAACCACTATTCGAGTTCTACTTTCACTAGCTGCCTCGCATGGTCTTCTCGTTCATCAAATGGATGTTAAGACTGCTTTCCTAAATGGAGAGTTGGACAAGGAAATTTATATGGAACAACCACATGGGTTTGTACTAGATGGTCAGGAAGGAAAAGTGTGCAAGTTGCTGAAGTCTTTGTATGGACTCAAGCAAGCACCCAAACAGTGGCATGAGAAGTTTGAAAGAACTTTAACAGCTGCAGGCTTTGTTGTGAACGAAGCTGACAAATGTGTGTACTATCGCCATGGTGGGGGCGAGGGAGTTATCCTTTGCTTGTATGTTGATGACATACTAATTTTCGGAACAAATCTGAATGTTATTAAGGAGGTAAAAAATTTCCTATCTCGTTGTTTTGAGATGAAGGATTTAGGAGTGGCTGATGTCATTCTAAACATCAAGTTGTTGAGAGACGATGATGGTGGGATTACATTGCTTCAATCTCACTATGTGGAAAAGATCTTGAGTCGCTTTGGCTATAGTGACTGCAAGCCCTCTCCAACACCATATGATGCGAGTGTGTTACTTCGAAAGAATTGAAGAATTGCTAGAGATCAATTGAAATATTCTCAGATTATTGGCTCGCTTATGTACTTAGCCAGTGCTACAAGACCTGACATCTCTTTTGCTGTTAGCAAACTGAGTCGGTTTGTCTCAAAACCAGGAGATGTGCATTGGAAAGCTCTAGAAAAAGTTTTGCGTTATTTGAAAGGCACTACGAATTATGGAATTCACTACACCGGGCACCCAAAGGTGCTTGAAGGGTATAGTGATTCAAACTGGATCTCAGATGCTGATGAGATAAAGGCCACGAGCGGATATGTATTCACTCATGGAGGTGGCGCTGTTTCTTGGAAGTCTTGCAAGCAGACCATCTTAACGAGGCCAACAATGGAAGCAGAACTCACACCACTAGATACAGCTACGGTTGAAGCAGATTGGCTTCGCCGGCTCTTGAATGACTTGCCGGTTGTTGAGAAACCTGTACCGGGTATTCTTATGAACTGCGGCAATCGAACTATGATCACGAAAGTGAGCAGCTCAAAGGATAACATGAAATCATTAAGACACGTTCAGAGAAGGTTAAAGTCTGTCAGGAAAATGAGAAACTCCGGAGTTATTGCATTGGATTATATCCAAACGTCTAAGAATCTGGCAGATCCTTTTACTAAGGGTCTATCACGTAATGTGATAGATAATGCATCGAGGGAGATGGGTATGAGATGATGGGGAACGCAGTAATTTCAAAAAATTTCCTACGCACACGCAAGATCATGGTGATGCACAGCAACGAGAGGGGAGAGTGTTGTCTACGTACCAACGCAGACCGACTGCGGAAGCGATCACACAACGTAGAGGAAGTAGTCGTACGTCTTCTTCCCGATCCGACCGATCCAAGCACCGTTACTCCGGCACCTCCGAGTTCTTAGCACACGTTCAGCTCGATGACGATCCTCGGGCTCCGATCTAGCAAAGCGTCGAGGAAGAGTTCCGTCAGCACGACGGCGTGATGACGATCTTGATGTACTACCGACGCAGGGCTTCGCCTAAGCACTACAACGGTATGATCGAGGTGGAATTTGGTGGCAGGGGGCACCGCACATGGCTGAAGAACGATCTCAAGGATCAACTTGTGTGTCTTGGGGTGTCCCCTGCCCCCGTATATAAAGGTTGGAGGGAGGGGGGCTGGCCGGCCAGAGAGAGGGAGGCGCAGGGGGAGTCCTACTCCTACCGGGAGTAGGACTCCCCCCTCCAATCCTATTCCAACTAGGACTCTCAAGGAGGAAAGGAGAGACAGGGGGGCCGGCCCCTTCTCCTAGTCCTACTAGGACTTGGGGAAGGGGGGGGGCGCGGCCAGCTGTGGGCTGCCCCTTTTCTCTTTTCCACTAAGGCCCAATAGGCCCATTAGTCTCCCGGGGGGTTCCGGTAACCCTCCCGGTATTCCGGTAAAATCCCGATTTCACCCGGAACACTTCCTATGTCCAAACATAGGCTTCCAATATATCAATCTTTACGTCTCGACCATTTCGAGACTCCTCGTCATGTCCGTGATCTCATCCGGGACTCCGAACAACCTTCGGTACATCAAAATGCATAAACTCATAATAACTGTCATCGTAACGTTAAGCGTGCGGACCCTACGGTTCGAGAACAATGTAGACATGACCGAGATATGTCTCCGGTCAATAACCAATAGTGGGACCTGGATGCCCATATTGGCTCCTACATATTCTACGAAGATCTTTATCGGTCAGACCGCATAACAACATACGTTGTTCCCTTTGTCATCGGTATGTTACTTGCCCGAGATTCGATCATCGGTATCCAATACCTAGTTCAATCTCGTTACCGGCAAGTCTCTTTACTCGTTCCGTAATACATCATCTCACAACTAACATATTAGTTGCAGTGCTTGCAAGGCTTATGTGATGTGCATTACTGAGAGGGCCCAGAGATACCTCTCCGACAATCGGAGTGACAAACCCTAGTCTCGAAATACGCCAACCCAACATCTACCATTGGAGACACCTGTAGTACTCCTTTATAATCACCCAGTTACGTTGTGACGTTTGGTAGTACCCAAAGTGTTCCTCCGGTAAACGGGAGTTGCATAATCTCATAGTTATAGGAACATGTATAAGTCATGAAGAAAGCAATAGCAACATACTAAACGATCGGGTGCTAAGCTAATGGAATGGGTCATGTCAATCAGATCATTCTACTAATGATGTGACCTCGTTAATCAAATAACAACTCTTTGTTCATGGTTAGGAAACATAACCATCTTTGATTAACGAGCTAGTCAAGTAGAGGCATACTAGTGACACTCTGTTGGTCTATGTATTCACACATGTATTATGTTTCCGGTTAATACAATTCTAGCATGAATAATAAACATTTATCATGATATAAGGAAATAAATAATAACTTTATTATTGCCTCTAGGGCATATTTCCTTCAGTCTCCCACTTGCACTAGAGTCAATAATCTAGATTACACAGTAATGATTCTAACACCCATGGAGCCTTGGTGCTGATCATGTTTTGCTCGTGGAAGAGGCTTAGTCAATGGGTCTGCAACATTCAGATCCGTATGTATCTTGCAAATATCTATGTCTCCCACCTGGACTAAATCCCGGATGGAGTTGAAGCGTCTCTTGATGTGTTTGGTCCTTTTGTGAAATCTGGATTCCTTTGCCAAGGCAATTGCACCAGTATTGTCACAGAAGATTTTCATTGGACCCGATGCACTAGGTATGACACCTAGATCGGATATGAACTCCTTCATCCAGACTCCTTCGTTTGCTGCTTCTGAAGCAGCTATGTACTCCACTTCACATGTAGATCCCGCTACGACGCTTTGTTTAGAACTGCACCAACTGACAGCTCCACCGTTTAAAGTAAACACGTATCCGGTTTGCGATTTAGAATCGTCCGGATCAGTGTCAAAGCTCGCATCAACGTAACCTCTTACGGTGAGCTCTTTGTCACCTCCATATACGAGAAACATATCCTTAGTCCTTTTCAGGTATTTTAGGATGTTCTTGACCGCTGTCCAGTGATCCATTCCTAGAATGCTTTGGTACCTCCCTGCTAAACTTATAGCAAGGCACACATCAGGTCTGGTACACAGCATTGCATACATGATAGAGCCTATGGCTGAGGCATAGGGAACATCTTTCATTTTCTCTCTATCTTCTGCAGTGGTCAGGCATTGAGTCTGACTCAACTTCACACCTTGTAACACAGGCAAGAACCCTTTCTTTGGTTGATCCATTTTGAACTTCTTCAAAATTTTGTCAAGGTATGTGCATTGTGAAAGTCCAATTAAGCGTTTTTGATCTATCTCTATAGATCTTTATGCCTAATATGTAAGCAGCTTCCCCGAGGTCTTTCATCGAAAAACTTTTATTCAAGTATCCCTTTATGCTATCCAGAAATTCTATATCATTTCCAATCAGCAATATGTCATCCACATACAATATTAGAAATGCTACAGAGCTCCCACTCACTTTCTTGTAAATACAGGCTTCTCCAAAAGTCTGTATAAATCCAAATGCTTTGATCACACTATCAAAGCGTTTATTCCAACTCTGAGATGCTTGCACCAGTCCATAAATGGATCGCTGGAGTTTGCATACTTTGTTAGCTCCCTTTGGATCGACAAAACCTTCTGGTTGTATCATATACAACTCTTCTTCCAGAAATACATTCAGGAATGCAGTTTTGACATCCATCTGCCATATTTCATAATCATAAAATGCGGCAATTGCTAACATAATTCTGACGGACTTAAGCATCGCTACGGGTGAGAAGGTCTCATCGTAGTCAATCCCTTGAACTTGTCGAAAACCTTTCGCGACAAGTCGAGCTTTATAGACAGTAATATTACCGTCAGCGTCAGTCTTTTTCTTGAAGATCCATTTATTCTCAATTGCTTGCCGATCATCGGGCAAGTCAACCAAAGTCCATACTTTGTTTTCATACATGGATCCCATCTCAGATTTCATGGCCTCAAGCCACTTTGCGGAATCTGGGCTCACCATCGCTTCTTCATAGTTCGTAGGTTCATCATGATCTAGTAGCATGACTTCCAGAATTGGATTACCGTACCACTCTGGTGCGGATCTCACTCTGGTTGATCTACGTGGTTCAGTAGTATCTTGTCCTGAAGCTTCATGATCATCATCATTAGCTTCCTCACTGATTGGTATAGGTGTCGCAGAAACAGTTTTCTGTGATGTACTATTTTCCAATAAGGGAGCAGGTACAGTTACCTCGTCAAGTTCTACTTTCCTCCCACTCACTTCTTTCGAGAGAAACTCCTTCTCTAGAAAGTTCCCGAATTTAGCAACAAAAGTCTTGCCTTCGGATCTGTGATAGAAGGTGTATCCAATAGTTTCCTTTGGATATCCTATGAAGACACATTTCTCCGATTTGGGTTCGAGCTTATCAGGTTGAAGCTTTTTCACATAAGCATGGCAGCCCCAAACTTTAAGAAACGACAACTTTGGTTTCTTGCCAAACCATAGTTCATAAGGTGTCGTCTCAACGGATTTTGATGGTGCCCTATTTAACGTGAATGCGGCCGTCTCTAAAGCATAACCCCAAAACGATAGCGGTAAATCAGTAAGAGACATCATAGATCGCACCATATCTAGTAAAGTACGATTACGACGTTCGGACACACCATTACGCTGTGGTGTTCCGGGTGGCGTGAGTTGCGAAACTATTCCACAATTTTTCAAATGTACACCAAACTCGTAACTCAAATATTCTCCTCCACGATCAGATCGTAGAAACTTTATTTTCTTGTTACGATGATTTTCAACCTCACTCTGAAATTCTTTGAACTTTTCAAATGTTTCAGACTTATGTTTCATTAAGTAGATATACCCATATCTGCTTAAATCATCTGTGAAGGTGAGAAAATAACGATATCCGCCACGAGCCTCAATATTCATCGGACCACATACATCGGTATGTATGATTTCCAATAAATCTGTTGCTCTCTCCATAGTACCGGAGAACGGTGTTTTAGTCATCTTGCCTATGAGGCACGGTTCGCAAGTACCAAGTGATTCATAATCAAGTGGTTCCAAAACCCATCAGTATGGAGTTTCTTCATGCGCTTTACACCGATATGACCTAAACGGCAGTGCCACAAATAAGTTGCACTATCATTATTAACTTTGCATCTTTTGGCTTCTACATTATGAATATGTGTATCACTATCATCGAGATTCAACAAGAATAGACCACTCTTCAAAGGTGCATGACCATAAAAGATATTACTCATATAAATAGAACAACCATTATTCTCTGATTTAAATGAATAACCGTCTCGCATCAAACAAGATCCAGATATAATGTTCATGCTTAACGCTGGCACCAAATAACAATTATTTAGGTCTAATATTAATCCCGAAGGTAGATGTAGAGGTAGCGTGCCGACCGCGATCACATCGACTTTGGAACCGTTTCCCACGCGCATCGTCACCTCGTCCTTTGCTAGCGTCCGCTTATTCCGTAGTCCCTGTTTCGAGTTGCAAATATTAGCAACAGAACCAGTATCAAATACCCAGGTGCTACTGCGAGCTCTAGTAAGGTACACATCAATAACATGTATATCACATATACCTTTGTTCACTTTGCCATCCTTCTTATCCGCCAATTACTTGGGGAAGTTCCGCTTCCAGTGACCAGTCTGCTTGCAGTAGAAGCACTCAGTTTCAGGCTTAGGTCCAGACTTGGGTTTCTTCTCCTGAGCAGCAACTTGCTTGCTGTTCTTCTTGAAGTTTCCCTTCTTCTTCCCTTTGCCCTTTTTCTTGAAACTAGTGGTTTTGCTAACCATCAACACTTGATGCTCCTTCTTGATTTCTACCTCCGCAGCTTTCAGCATTGCGAAGAGCTCGGGAATAGTCTTGTTCATCCCTTGCATATTATAGTTCATCACGAAGCTCTTGTAGCTTGGTGGCAGTGATTGGAGAATTCTGTCAATGACGCAGTCATCTAGAAGATTAACTCCCATCTGAATCAAGTGATTATTATACCCAGACATTTTGAGTATATGCTCACTGACAGAACTGTTCTCCTCCATCTTGCAGCTATAGAACTTATTGGAGACTTCATATCTCTCAATTCGGGCATTTGCTTGAAATATTAACTTCAACTCCTGGAACATCTCATATGCACCATGACGTTCAAAACATCGTTGAAGTCCCGATTCTAAGCCGTAAAGCATGGCACACTGAACTATCGAGTAGTCATCAGCTTTGCTCTGCCAGACGTTCATAACATCTGGTGTTGCTCCAGCAGCAAGCCTGTCACCCAGCGGTGCTTCCAGGACGTAATTCTTCTGTGAAGCAATGAGGATAATCCTCAGGTTACGGACCCAGTCCGTGTAATTGCTACCATCATCTTTCAACTTTGCTTTCTCAAGGAACGCATTTAAATTTAACGGAACAACAGCACGAGCCATCTATCTACAATCAACATAAACAAGCAAGATACTATCAGGTACTAAGTTCATGATAAGTTTAAGTTCAGTTAATCAAATTACTTAAGAACTCCCACTTAGATAGACATCCCTCTAATCCTCTAAGTGATCACGTGATCCAAATCAACTAAACCATAACCGATCATCACGTGATATGGAGTAGTTTTCAATGGTGAACATCGTTATGTTGATCATATCTACTATATGATTCACGCTCGACCTTTCGGTCTCCGTGTTCCGAGGCCATATCTGTATATGCTTGGCTCGTCAAGTATAACCTGAGTATTCTGCGTGTGCAACTGTTTTGCACCCGTTGTATTTGGACGTAGAGCTTATCACACCCGATCATCACGTGGTGTCTGGGCATGACGAACTTTGGCAACGGTGCATACTCAGGGAGAACACTTCTTGATAATTTAGTGAGAGATCATCTTATAATGCTACCGTCAATCAAAGCAAGATAAGATGCATAAAAGGATAAACATCACATGCAATCAATATAAGTGATATGATATGGCCATCATCATCTTGTGCTTTGTGATCTCCATCTCCGAAGCACCGTCATGATCACCCTCGTCACCGGCGCGACACCTTGATCTCCATCGTAGCATCGTTGTCGTCTCGCCAATCTTATGCTTCCACGACTATCACTACCGCTTAGCAATAAAGTAAAGCATTACATCGCGATTGCATTGCATACAATAAAGCGACAACCATATGGCTCCTGCCAGTTGCCGATAACTCGGTTACAAAACATGATCATCTCATACAATAAAATCAGCATCATGCCTTGACCATATCACATCACAACATGCCCTGCAAAAACAAGTTAGACGTCCTCTACTTTGTTGTTGCAAGTTTTACGTGGCTGCTACGGGCTTAAGTAAGAACTCATCTCACCTACGCATCAAAACCACAACGATAGTTCGTCAAATAGACTCCGTTTTAACCTTCTCAAGGACCGGGCGTAGTCACACTTGGTTCAACTAAAGTTGGAGAGACAATCTTCCGCAAGCCATCTATGTGCAAAGCACGTCGAGGGAACCGGTCTCGCGTAAGAGTACGTGTAAGGTTGGTCCGGATCGTCTCGTCCAACAATACCGCCGAACCAAAGTATGACATGCTGGTAGGCAGTATGACTTGTATCGCCCACAACTCACTTGTGTTCTACTTGTGCAAATAACATCAAACCATAAAACCTAGGCTCGGATACCACTGTTGGGGAACGCAGTAATTTCGAAAATTTTCCTACGCGCACGCAAGATCATGGTGATGCACAGCAACGAGAGGGGAGAGTGTTGTCTACGTACCAACGCAGACCGACTGCGGAAGCGATCACACAACGTAGAGGAAGTAGTTGTACGTCTTCTTCCCGATTCGACCGATCCAAGCACCGTTACTCCGGCACCTCCGAGTTCTTAGCACACGTTCAGCTCGATGACGATCCTCGGGCTCCGATCCAGCAAAGCGTCGAGGAAGAGTTCCGTCAGCACGACGGCGTGATGACGATCTTGATGTACTACCGACGCAGGGCTTCGCCTAAGCACTACAACGGTATGATCGAGGTGGAATTTGGTGGCAGGGGGCACCGCACACGGCTGAAGAACGATCTCAAGGATCAACTTGTGTGTCTTGGGGTGTCCCCTGCCCCCGTATATAAAGGTTGGAGGGAGGGGGGCTGGCCGGCCAGAGAGAGGGAGGCGCAGGGGGAGTCCTACTCCTACCGGGAGTAGGACTCCCCCCTCCAATCCTATTCCAACTAGGACTCTCAAGGAGGAAAGGAGAGAGAGGGGGGCCGGCCCCTTCTCCTAGTCCTACTAGGACTTGGGGAAGGGGGGGGGGCGCGGCCAGCTGTGGGCTGCCCCTTTTCTCTTTTCCACTAAGGCCCAATAGGCCCATTAGTCTCCCGGGGGGTTCCGGTAACCCTCCCGGTATTCCGGTAAAATCCCGATTTCACCCGGAACACTTCCTATGTCCAAACATAGGCTTCCAATATATCAATCTTTACGTCTCGACCATTTCGAGACTCCTCGTCATGTCCGTGATCTCATCCGGGACTCTGAACAACCTTCGGTACATCAAAATGCATAAACTCATAATAACTGTCATCGTAACGTTAAGCGTGCGGACCCTACGGTTCGAGAACAATGTAGACATGACCAAGATACGTCTCCGGTCAATAACCAATAGCGGGACCTGGATGCCCATATTGGCTCTTACATATTCTACGAATATCTTTATCGGTCAGACCGCATAACAACATACGTTGTTCCCTTTGTCATCGGTATGTTACTTGCCCGAGATTCGATCGTCGGTATCCAATACCTAGTTCAATCTCGTTACCGGCAAGTCTCTTTACTCGTTCCGTAATACATCATCTCACAACTAACATATTAGTTGCAGTGCTTGCAAGGCTTATGTGATGTGCATTACTGAGAGGGCCCAGAGATACCTCTCCGACAATCGGAGTGACAAACCCTAGTCTCGAAATACGCCAACCCAACATCTACCATTGGAGACACCTGTAGTACTCCTTTATAATCACCCAGTTACGTTGTGACGTTTGGTAGTACCCAAAGTGTTCCTCCGGTAAACGGGAGTTGCATAATCTCATAGTTATAGAAACATGTATAAGTCATGAAGAAAGCAATAGCAACATACTAAACGATCTGGTGCTAAGCTAATGGAATGGGTCATGTCAATCAGATCATTCTACTAATGATGTGACCTCGTTAATCAAATAACAACTCTTTGTTCATGGTTAGGAAACATAACCATCTTTGATTAACGAGCTAGTCAAGTAGAGGCATACTAGTGACACTCTGTTGGTCTATGTATTCACACATGTATTATGTTTCTGGTTAATACAATTCTAGCATGAATAATAAACATTTATCATGATATAAGGAAATAAATAATAACTTTATTATTGCCTCTAGGGCATATTTCCTTCATGAGACCCACAATATGAGTTGTTCACAGTGGTAACCTATTCTTTGTGATCGGAGATCCCGTGAATTAGATGTGGAAGACAAGCTGTTGGTCAACTGAGAGGAGAGTATCCTTACTATCAACAATACCACTCCATGAAGATGCAATACTCTCCTAATCTGCATGGCAGGTTGATGTATATCTTAATGTGTTCTAAGTGGCTCATTGAAGCAGAGATGTCGTCCTGCAGGACATCTTTTGAAGAACACACCTATATGAATCTGATTGTCAAACGTCGCAATCTATGAGAGTAGGGTTCTCTCTAGTAAACTCATGAAAGGTCTCAGAGTATGACGCATAAGCTCCACCCGCGGGGAAGACCCACGGTAGCCATGTATCGGTCAAGGCTTTATGTGAAGCTAGATTCGCAGAAAACTTGCAGTTCAAGGCCCAGTCCACTATTCAAGTTGCTTACTAGTGTAGCATAGAGTTCTAGGTGGAAGTTCAACTTAACAGTCTCCACTGCAGTACCGGTATATAAAACAGTGTTTTGGAACCAAAGGCAAATTTTGTGTGCCTCTGGGATCTGGTGGGGGATTGCTGGAATTTTGTCTATTTTGGGCCTAGCCCAATAGCAGTTTCAGAAATTCCTAATAAATCCTAGAGGCCCACACAGCCCATTCGTGCAAGGCAAGAGGTGGAACAAAATTTAGTCCCACATTGCTAGTTTAGAGGGAGTTGGACCTCTTTATAAGGGAGGTTCTTTCCCCACATATATGAGCATGAGAACAAGAGGGACATCCACGCGCGCTCCTCCTCCGCCGCCCGCCTCGCCAAGCCACGCGTCATCACGACGCGCCGCGGGTTGCGGGAATGAGCCGATGTATAAATTTTTGCCACGCACGATGGGTATACGAAAGGTCACGTGGGAGTTGAAATGTTTTCTGTAGTGGACACTGAATTCGAACGACGTGCCTCTTCGGCTGCTGCATGTTCGCTTCATCTTCCTTCGTTGCTTCACCTCCCGCCGCAGCCTCTTCGCGTCTTTCTCCTGTGCCTATATAAGAGAGGCCGCTCCTCTCCAGAGAGACACAATAGAAGCTCCTCTTCCTCTCGCCACAAAGTTTCGAGCACTGCGCTGCTACTACGTTCTTCCCCATCCCGTCTTGCGGCGTGCACCGCAGGTCGGGACAATAGGCCTCCGGAACCGCACCTTTTGAGTCATGTACGGGAGAAGGGTGATAAGTTTTTTGGGGAGCGCTCCGCGCGACTACTGGCTTCTTCATCACGGAGTCCGATGACTACTTCCCCGACGACGACTTCTTCCCCGACGTTCACGACCTCCTCGACGACATGGCAGGCGAGGACACCGACCCCAAGTCCAGCGCTTCTGCTGCTGCTGTCCCGTACGTGTTCTTCTCCTTTCTGTTAGAGGTCGTGCTACAGTTCCTTGTTCTAGTATTTGCCCTAGATATGTTAGACTCTATTTCATATATGCAACTTGCTATATTGTCTGCTCTAGATATGTTCAGTTACAGTTCATATATGAAGATGTTGTTTACCTTCTCTTTGTCAAATCGCATGACTTGTTTTGTCACTGTTATATTAGTCATGCTTTATCTAATATTTCTGCTAATAAAATCATTTGGTAAATTGCTCATATTTCCAACAATGGATATGTCCAATTTTTATGTACGGATGGTGTTTGTGACTACCGCTTATTTCCTATGTATGATAGTACCATTATCCATCATTTTTTTCCTTTCTATCCATGATACTTGGTGTAATTAGTTGCTTGACCAAAGGATTTAAAGGCACAAATTGGATAAAACTGGAACTATGTTTTGTGTTCTAATTTTAGAATCATATTTCAGATCAATATTATATACATCGGATAAATTGTTTTCTGGCAACTTCCTACCTATGCACATGTATATGCTAATCATGTAGCATGTTGTGTTCTAATCAAACCCGTAATAAAAACAATAGAAGGGTACAAATCATCAGCAATTAACAACTTAGAAACTTATAATTGAGCTCATGGGTACTTCAATAATTTTCTTTAGATGCAGTGAGTGATGTATATTTTTATTTTTGCATGTCAACATTTTCTTAATGCAAATTTGTGTTCCTTTTATTCCCTAATGAGTATTCATTTGAACAGGCAGTGTCGGGCATTTATATTGTGGTATAGTTGTAGGTTCATTAGCGGTGGCATGGTGATTTTTTTTGGAAAGGAACTAAAAGTTTTCCATTTTATTCCTAGTTGTACTTTAAAATAATTTATTTTTCACTAATATGGAGTGTAGTAGCTCTCCAATGGAATTGCCTGATTGAACTAGATGTACTTATGTGTACATAAGGCTCATTGCAATTTGATGTATTCAACATGTCAAGTTCTGGTCAGCTAGGTCCTTCCAGCAGTTTTATCATGAGGAACTACACCCATTTTAATATATTAGTTTATATTAATTCCCTTGGTCTCGTTGGTTGATGTTCCTATCAAAAACACTTCATAGGACTCCAAATCCTAGGTGCTTACACAAACAAAAGCAGAGAAACTATATTGACTATTTTATGTTATGAATCTTTTATGTCTCTATATAAAAATCAAATATTTCCTAAATTGTATATATAATTTTGCCGCTTCTTTTTAAATTAGCTTGATTGCTACCTATAGTTTTCTGAGTGATTATTTTCCTAAGCCTCCACTTGCACAGCACCATTCTTGTTTGATTGATTGCCATAGAATTAATCATCATTTCACATTATTTGATTGATTTCCACATGAACGGATGTCTAATCACAATGTCCTACGGTAATTCGTACATGCCCGTATTCAATTCTTAGAAATTACATGTGACTGTTTTGATCATTCAAATATTCTTTATAACACTGAGTCAACTTTAATGGTTTAACATGCAATGTGGTGTGCCTTTTGGTTTGGTGTAAGTAGCCATTCTTTGGTGTTTTTCTTCCTTGTATACATCATGTAAATCCACTTCTTCTAGAATCTTAAAGTTAGATTTAGATGGACGATGTAGTTTACCATTTTGTAGAATTGTTAGGGTTATATCAGTTATAGACTTTATCCTTTAGGAGATCACATCTGACTGGTAATATTCGTTCAAAATATGTAACCTTGCTTTAAAGAACATACCACCCACTTTAAACTAAATTTACTATTCATGCTTCATAAAAGCCCATACTCTTTACTTATAATTTAAATTAGGCTTGATTGGAATTTTTCTATTTAGATAATTTATTTGAATGTATGCAAAATACTATGTATGGTGTGAATAGGCTGCGGAAACCCTTCTACGCATATATATGTGCTAAAACTAAAAACAACCTTCAAGTATGTTTATTGTTTTGGATTAATTATGTTTCACAATAACACAGTCATTCGGTACACCGAGTGGAGACTTTTGACTCCTATGCTCCAAATGGTCCAAAGATTTTAAGCAATGGGAACTTATATCCTTAAATTCTTTCCACATGTTTACATAGAGGGGAGACTTTCGGAACCTATGCTCCAAATGGTCCAAACTTTTCCAAAATGGCAATCTATATAGATTTCAAAATATCCTTAAAATGTTTTCCATGTGTGTATGTAAAATTCCAGAAGGAATATCCAGATGTGCTTTTGTCTGAGGTTTGCCACCTCTTTTTCATCCTTTCCCCACCCCATGCTTTTTATCGTAAGTTTGAGCCTGCTAAGGGGGGGGGGGGGGGCTGTTTTCTTTCCCTTTCCCCTCCCCTCTCCTTCACATACGTGCTTTTACCCTAAGCTTGAACCACCGTCGCCGCTATCTTTTAATCCTAACCTTGTCCCCCACCCCATGTTTTTACCCTAAATTGAACCATAATGACATTCTTTTTAGGTATGCCTTCCCATTCCTCTCTCTCCCCCATGCTTTTACGCAACGCTTGTGCCACCATTGATGAGACGTTGTCATTTTCTGATTTATGCCTTCCCATTCCTCTCTCTCCCCCATGCTTTTACCCTACGCTTGTGCCACCATTGATGAGACGTTGTCGTTTTCTGATTTATGCCTCACCATCTCTCTTGTGTGCATGCTTTTACCCTAGTTTGTTACTCCTTTTTAAACCGCAATATATGACCTTATATTATTCCAAGTTATTGTCATTTTATAATATAGAAAATCCGTGCATGGTTCAATATTTCTTCTCCACTTTTTTTGTAACGCTGGTTTGAGGTTGAAGATTAAATGTCAATGTTCAGTTTGGGCAAGTTCTTCATGTTAAAATAAAAATATTATTCTTAAATGTTGCATGTGCTATCTTTTGATAATGTTAATGTTACCATTCATTGCAATACATATGCCAATTTGGTGTCTTGTTCACATATGCGTGTGTAGAATTATTATTAGCTAAATGAAGTGTTAGGATTACAACATACTTGTACACATATAAAATAAGCAGACTTGCTGATATCATTTGTATGTCTCTGGAAAATATAGTGGTACCATATATTACAGGAAGCAAGATTTCTTATGAAGAATTGGTCCAATACCTTTTTTCACTTATCTAGCATTTTCTTGTAATCTCGGTATCAACTTTCAGATAGAAACCGTGTGCGGTATTTTTTTCCTCAGTTATGTTATTTCGTAATGATTCACCATGTGACTGGTATCTATAATTGTTGACGTTAATATCTTCTCAATGTTATTTATGACAAGAATTTTGTTCTCATCCATCTCTTTCTCTCTCTCTCTCTCTCTCTCTCTATCTCTATGTGTGTGTGTTGTAGAGGAAACCAAACACAAATGTTATGTACATAATTTTGATGGAAGTAAAAAATCAACACAAAAATATTTTAAAATTGTATGAAGATTTTAAAGTGTCATGAACATTTTTTTGGAAAGCAGGAATATTTCTTTAAATGTCACTTCCATTTTTTCAATGGTATGATTTTATTTTACATCACATAAACTTTTTTTACATTGTATACACATTTTCAAAAAGGTCGCGAACACATTTTTGTGTGATTTTGTTCAAATGCAACATATTTGGTTTGGAATATACGAAACATTTTTTGGATTGTATATTTTTTTCAAAATGTCACATACATTGTTTTAAATGTGTGATATTTTTTAAACGTCACAAACATTTTGTGCACACATGACTAACATTTTTCTCATACACCCTCCGTCCCTAAATATAAGTCTTTTTATAGATTTAATGCGGACTACATATGAAGTAAAATAAGTGAATTTACACTCTAAAATACATCTATATACATATATATGTAGTATCTATTAAAATTTCTACAAGACTTATATTTAGAAAGGATACATAACTGGCGTCAGCATGACTCTGCCACGTGGTTATTGGGATGGCCCGGCAACAGCTCTGTAGGTGACCCTATGCTTGGAATCACAACAGGCGATACATAGCAAATAAGTAAATTTACCAGTGTTGGTATCTATCGGTGAGAAATCCACCATCCGTCGCTGCTTGTAGATTCGTGCGTGTGGACACCACAAGATTCTTGTTTCCACGCAGCTCGCTTTCCCACATCCAACTCTCTTCCCCCCTTTCTCTCGTCTGTTCATGCTGGTCGCTGGTCGCCAGCGCCGGTTGCTTCCGCCGGCGAGGAGAGACGCCAAATAACACCGGCGGAAGACTGATCCACATGGGCGTTGGGGAGACATGCTCCAACGTTGTTCGACCAGAGCGTGCACCAACAACGACAGGTCAACGAGGAGGATTGTCGCCGGATCTGGCGACTCCAAGCATGACCGGCACCGGATCTAGTGAGTCATGAAGCCCATGACCAGATGCATCCAGCCCACCCCAAGGTAAGCACAACTCCCCTAACATCTCTATCTCCGTGTTTACTTCGTGATTTTTGTTTTATGGTACATGATTTGAGCCCCCCCTCCCCCCCTTGCTTCATCACCATATGGACAGCTCCCCCTACTTGTGTGATATATGGAACTGTTATACTTGATGGAAGTGAAGGTGTCAAATTGAACTCGATGTGAAGACCTGAAGCACATTGTGTGATATATTTGATGTTGTTGTTCCGAAATTGAAATAGGTATGTAGATATGTGGAACTGTTATATCTGATGTGAAATACTGATTTGTGAAACTAATACCCGTGATGTGAAACGAAATTCTAATTGGAAAATATATTTTTGTGTTGAAATGTTTTTTATAAGAAATTGGAACGCATGTTTATGTTTGTGAAACTGTTGTTTTTTGTTATATGAATCAGAACTTGTAGGTTCATTTTTTTTGAAATGGTTTATGTGAGTACTTTGAAATAACCAGTATCACTCTTTTCTGCAATATGATATTTGGATAACTGAAATATAGTTCATTCATTTAGAAGTTAAAATATAGTGAAACTAGTATGTGTATGAAATATTTCACATTTTATATTTTTTTGTTTTTCTGTCACTCTTTTGTAATAATTAGTTTCACTTTTTTGTGAAAATATATGAAATTAGTTGTCCGAAAATATATGAAATTGGTATTTCATCATGTGTAATTTCTTATTTCGGTGTGATTTGTATTGAAAAAGTTGTTGAAATATAAATTGAGTTTGTTTGTGTCACTTTGGAAATAATGAATTTCATTCTTTTTGAGTAAAATGAATTTGGTATAACTAAAATCACCTTTTTAAGAAATTGAAATTGTTTATGTCATCCATTTGAATAATTGGTTTCACTTATTTGACTATTAAAATTAGTTACCAAAATGGATGAAATTAGTTTCTATTTCACTCATTTAAGAAATTGAAAAGAATGAATTTATTCTTTATTGAAATAATAACTTTTTTAGAAACTATTGAAACTAGTTTCTAAAATGAGTGAAATTAGTTTGATGAAATATGTCATAGAAAGAACTCAAATTACTTTGTTGAAATTTAGTGAAACTGAAAATGATATGTGTATCAAAGTTAATGAAACTAAAAGTTAAAAATTGTGAAACAGAAACCGATATGTGTATCAATTTTTTGGAAAACCAGTTTTTATAAATGAGTGAAATTGGTTTGGAAATAGTGAGTTTTTTGAAACTATTGAAATTAGTTTCTAATATGAGTGAAATTAGTTGTATTGAATTCAAATATGTGTTTTAAAAGATTTCAGATCAGTTTAAATTGAGAGAGGTTGATCCTTTTCAATATAGCTTTGTACGTGTGTGAAATGAGAGACTTGCCTTGGTCTTATGCTTAAAGCGAGTGGCATGGGTGAAATCACGCAGGTGGCCCCTGCTAGTGAAAGCACGTTGGTGGGCCCCAGCTGGTCAAAAACTGTGGCTTAAATGAAGAAAACAGTTAAATATAGAGATACAACAAAGGACAACTTTTGAGTTGGCAGGTTTCTATTGGTTGAAGGGCCGTCAGTAGCTACTGGCTTCGGTAAAAAACACTTTGCGCGATACATATATAGCTCCCCCTTGCTCTGTCCTTGTCCACCCAGCCATCCTCTCCACTACGCCTGATTGGAGAAGTGGCCGTCATGGCCGCCAGGGCTGCATTGGGATGACTCATCTTCACTTCAACTGTTTGCTGGGTCCGAAACTCTCAAGAGTTCTAATATGGCAATGTTCAGGTTCTCCTATTATGAGGGACTCATGGAGGTACTTTATTTGTGTCAGGCGACATCAGACAACTCACACTTGATAACTGCACTTTTGACGAGGTATCGCAGCCCAAACATGACGCCATTCCCCAGGCGTGCCCACGGATGTGGATGATCGAGGTGGGCAATTTCGTGAGCATCATAGAGTAGTTCCTTCCATGGCTATCCCAGGCTTGCTGTGAGCTCACGGACCTCAGCCCTATCAGATAATGAACGCGGACACCATTAGTTCCAACTTCTTCAACATCATATTCTGCTGAAAGATGATCACCAAGATGGACTTGAGCTTGTCTACAGGGGACAACTACATGGTCGACTGCGTGATCTTGCAACTGGGAGATACTCTCTGAGAGCTCATCTTGGACGGGTGGACATAGTTCACCGGCGACCTTGAAGAACCTCTCGGCTGGCGCTGCTACAGCCTGGCAGGCTCAGCTTGTGACACACCAACATCAACGATTGTACGTTGTGGTTCATGATGTCCGAGAAATTATAGTATCTTGAGGATATTGTGTTGGAGGGGACTTTCATCACCGATGAGGCACTGCAGGTTTTGCTCATGTAGCGGTTGCATAGTCTCCAGAAAATCAACACTCTGCATTGCCCCTGTGTCACATCATTTGCCACCGCCATGCAAGAGTTCTTTGAAAGATGCATGACTGAATGAAGGAAGTGACTTCTACGTTCCGAAGAACAAAATAAATCATGCAATGTACTGCTTTTTGTTATCATCTACTCCCTCCGACCCAAAATAAGTGTCGTGGCTTTACTATTGTTTTTGTTATTGTTTGAGGCTGAAGATTAAATGCTAATGTTCAGTTTGGGCAAGTTCTTTGTGTTAAAATAAATATATTATTCTTAAATATTGCATGTGCTATATTTTGATAATTTTAATGTTACCATTCATTGCAATACATATGCCAATTTGTTGTCTTGTTCACATAGGAGTGCATATAATTATTATTAGCTAAATGAAGTGTTAGAATTCCAACATACTTGGACACATATAAAAAAGCAGACCTACTGATATCATTTGTATGTCTACGGAAATATAGTGGTACCATATAATGAAGGGAGCAAGATTTCTTATGAAGAACTGGTCGAATACCTTTTTTCACTTATCTAGCATTTTCTTGTAACCTTGGTATAACTTTCTGATAGAAATTGTGTGCGGTATTTTCCCTCAGTTATGTTATTTCGTAATGATTCACCATGTGACTGGTATCTATAATTGCTAACATTAATATCTGGTCAATGTTATTTATGTGGAGAGTTCTTTTCTCATTCTCTCTCTCTCTCTCTCTCTCTCTCTCTCTCTCTCTCTGTGTGTGTGTGTGTGTGTGTGTGTTGTGGAGGAAAACAAACACAAATGTTATGTACTTAATTTTGATGGAAATAAAAAAATCAATGCAAAAATACTTTTAAATTGTATGAAGATTTTAAAGTGTCCCAAACAATGTTTTTGAAAAGTGGGAATATTTCTTTAAATGTCACTTCCATTGTTTTTATGGTATGATTTTTTTACATCACAGAAACATTTTTTACATTGTATACACATTTTTCAAAAAGGTCGCAAACACATTTTTGTGTGATTTTATTTAAATATAACATATTTGGTTTGAAATATTCGAAACATTTTTTAGATTGTATATTTTTCTTAAATGTCACATACATTTTTTTAGATGGATCCACAGATTTGGGTGTTGGGGAGACCTGCTCTGGCATTTGTCGACCATAACGAGAATCAACCACGACTGGTCAACGAGGTGGATCGTCGCCGGATCCGACGAGTCCAAGCATGACCGGCACTAGATCTGGTAAGTCATGAAGCCCACGACCAGATGCATCCAACCCCACCCCCAAGTAAGCACAACTCCCATAACATCTCTATCTCTGTGTTTACTTCGTGATTTTTATGTTATGGTACATGATTTGAGCTCCCCCTCCCCCTTGCTTCTTCACCGGATGGACAGCTCCCCCTACTTGTGTGATATATGGAATTTTTATACTCGATGGTAGTGAAGGTGTCAAATTGAACTCGATGTGAAGATCTGAAGCAGAGTGTGTTATATATGTGATGTTGTTGTTCTGAAATTGAAGTAGATATGCAGTTATGTGGGACTGCTATATCTGATGTGAAATATAGATTTGTGAAACTAATACCCATGATGTGAAACAAAATTGTAATTGGAAAGTATTTTTGTGTTGTAATGTTTTTTTCCATAAATTGGAACGCATGTTTATGTTTGTGAAACTGTTGTTTCTTCATTATGTGAATCATAACTGGTAAGATCATTTTTTAACCGGTTCATGTGAGTACTTTGAAATGACCAGTTTCACTCTTTTCTACAATATGATATTCAGATAACTAAAATATAGTTCATTCATTTAGAAGTTTAAATATAGTGAAACTAGTATGTATACGAAATATTTCATATTTTAATATTTTATATTTCATGTTTTTGTCACTCATTTATAATAATTAGGTTTACTTTTTTGTGAAAATATATGAAATTACTTGCTCGAAAATATATGAAATTCGTATTTCATAAGTGTGTAATTTTTTAGTTTGGTGTGATTTATATTGAAAAAGTTGTTGAAGTATAAATTGAATTTGTTTGTGTCACTTTTGAAATAATGAATTTACTCTTTTTGAGTAAAAATGAATTTGGAATAGCTGAAATCACCTTTTTAAGAAATTGAAATTGTTTATGTCATCCATTTGAATAACCACTTTCACTTATTTGTGACTATTGAAATTAGTTACTAAAATGTATGAAATTAGTTTCTATTTAACTCATTTAATAAATTGAAAAGATTGAATTTGTATTCTTTTTTGTTTCTGTAGTTCACTCATTTTATTGAAATAATAACTTTTTTGAAACTATTGAAACTAGTTTCCAAAATGAGTGAAATTAGTTTGTTGAAATATGTGATAGAAAGAACTCAAATTACTTTGTTGAAATTTACTAAAATAGAAACTGATATGTGTATCAAAGTTAGTGAAACTGAAAGTTAAAAAATGTGAAACATAAACCGATATGTGTATCATTTTTTTGGGAAACCAGTTTTTAAAATGAGTGATATTGGTTTGGAAATAGTAAGTATTTTTTGAAATTGTTGAAATTAGTTTCTAAAATGAGTGAAATTAGTTTTATTGAATTCAAATATTCATTTTAAAAGATTTCAAATCAGTTTAAATTGAGAGAGGTTGATCCTTGTAAATATAGGTTTGTACGTGTGTGAAATGAGACTTGCCTCAGTCTTATGCTTAAAGCAAGTGCCATGGCTAAAATCACGTGGGTGGCCCCTGCTGGTGAAAGTACGTTGGGGGCCTAGCTGGTCAAATATAGTGGCTTAAATGAACAAAGCAGTGAAATACAAATATACAACAAAGGATAACTTTTCGGTTGGCAGCTTCCTATTGGTTGGAGACCATCGGTAGCTACTGGCTTCGGTAAAAAGCACTTTGCATGATACATAGGTCCCCTTTCCTCTGTCCTTGTCCACCCTGCCACCCTCTCGACCATGCCTGACTGGAGCAGTGGATGTCATGGCCGCCAGGGCTGCACTAGGATGAATCATCTTGACTTCAACTTTTTGCTGGGTCCAAAACTCTCAAGAGCTCCAATATGACAATGTTCAGGTTCTCCTCTTATGATGGACTCATGGAGGTACTTTATTCGTGTCAGGAGACCATCATACAACTCACACTTGATAACTGCGCTCTCGACGTGGTATCACAACCCAAACATGACGCCATTCCCCAGGCGTGCCTGTAGATGTGGATGATCGAGGTCCGCAACTGCGCAAGCATCATAAATTTGTTCCTTCCATAGCTCTCTGAGGCCTGCTGTGAGCACACGAAGCTCAGCCTGATCAGATGACGAACGCAAACACCATTAGTTCCAACTTATTCGACATCCTATTCTGCTGAAAGGTGATCACCAAGATGGACCTGAGCTTGTGTGCAGGGGAAACTACATGGCCGACTATGTGATCTTGCAACTGGGAGATACTCTCCGGGAGCTCATCCTGGATGGGTGGAGATAGTTCATCGATGACCTTGAGGAGCCTCTCGACAGGCATTGCCGCTGTCTGGCCATGCTGAGCTTGCGATACACTGACATCAACGACCGTATGCTATGGTTCATGATGTCCGAGAAATTACAGTATCTTGAGGAGATTATTCTGGAGGGGACTTTCATCACTGACGAGGCATTGCGGGTTTTGCTCATGGCACAGTTGCCTAGTCTCTAGAAAATCAACACTCAACATTGCCCCTATGTCACTTCGTTCGCCGCTGCCATGTAGGAGTTCTTTGAAAGATGCATGACTGAATGAAGGAAGTGGCTTCTAGGATATGACGAACAAAAAAAATCATGCAATGTACTGCTATTTGTTATATTCTACTCCCTCCGACCCAAAATAAGTGTCGTGGCTTTACTATAGGCGGCCATATGCTAGGAATCGCAGTGGGAGACATATACCCCCCCTAAATCTTACCTTCCTATGTCCTTCTTATTCATGCCACCATCATCTCGACTGGGCCTAACAGGAGCAGTGGCCGTCATGGCCTCCTCCAGCAATCTCACATGATCTTTGTTGTCGTCGCCTCCTCCCTTAGCCGCCACATGTGAGAACAACCTCATTACTTCTCCTCTCTCTCTCTCTCTCTCTCTCTCTCTCTGATTTTGTGAAACACAGCTGACACTTCCTATCTTGTCCAACTTTACAATGGAGAATAAGATGACATGATTGCGCAACTACTTGCAGAAAGAGTTGAGTACAATTTTTTGGGCAAATAGGACGGGGACCAGCACATCTGGTTGCATGTGCCACAGTTGCACCGGTGGTCTGCACCGTTTTGTCATGCGACGATTGTGCGCCTCAACATCATCCTTCACATCCAGGTTCAATAATTTTTTAGCACTCACCTCAGTCGGGTCGCTCCTCCTCACCTGGAAATATTTACAATTTTGTTTCTCAAGTTGACTCCTACGCTCCAAATGGTCCAAAGATTTCAAGCAATGGGAACCTATATCCTTAAATGCTTTCCACATGTTTACACCGAGGGAAGACTTTTGGCACCTATTCTCCAAATGGTCATTGGTAATCTATACACGTTTCAAATTTCCTTAAGTGCTTTCCATGTGTGCATGTAAAATTTCATAAGGCATATCCAGATGTGCTCTTGTGTGAGGTTTGCCACCTCTTTTCCATCTCCCCTGCCCATGCTTTTTACCATAAGTTTGAGCTCCCCCTCCCCGGTGCCACTGCTTTTTTCACCTTCCCCTCCCCTGTCCTTCACATACGTGCTTTTACCATAAGCTTGACCCACCGCTACCGCTATCTTTTAATCCTATGCCTAACCCGCCCCACCCCATGCTCTCCCCTAAGTTGAAGCATCGCGCTGCAGTTTTTAGGTATCTCTTCCGATTCATATATCTACCCCATGCTTTTACACTAAGTTTGCGCCACCACCGATGCGACATCGTCATTTTCTAATTTATGCCTCTCCACCTCTCATGGCTACACACTTTTACCCTAGTTTGTTACACATTTTAAACCTACAATATATCACCTTATATTATTCCAAGTAATTGTCCTGTTATCATATAGAAAAGTGTGCATGGTTCAATGTTTTATCTCCATTTTTGTGAAGGAAGTTTGAGGTTGAAGATTAAATGCTCCCAAGAGCCGAATTAGATTTCTGGTCTGAGGTTGAAGATTAAATGTTAATGTTCAATTTGGGAAAGTTCTTCATGTAAAAGTGAATATATTATTCTTAAATATTGCATGTGTTTTGCTTAAATAATGTTGCCACTCATTGCAGTACATATGTCCATTTGGTGTCTGGTTCACATATGCGCACATAGAAGTATTATTAGCTATATGGAGATTTTGTTATGCCAACATACTTTTGTTTAATATAGTTTGGCTTGCTTATCATATATGTCATGTGGTAGGATACCAACATACTTGCACACATGTAGAAAAGCAGACTCACTGATACCATCTATATGACTATGAATAATATAGTGGTACCATATACTCTGGGAAGCAATAATATTTCTTATGAAGAATTGGTCGAATACCTTTTTCCACTTATTTAGCATTTTCTTGTAATCACGGTATCAACTTTCAGACATAAACCATGTGCAGTATTTTTTTCTCAAGTTTTTAAATTTCACAATTATCCATTGTGTAACTGGTATCTATAATTGCTGATATCAATATATTTGGCAATGTTATTTATGCTGAGAGTTTTGTTCTCATCCATCTCTATGTGGATTGCAGAGGAAAAAAGACACAATATGTCATGTACATTTTCTAATAGAAATAAACATATTTTCAACCTACGCGGACTTTTTTTTTGCATCGTATAACAGTTTTAAAGTGTGATGAACTTTTTTTAACTCGGTAATATTTCATTAAAACGTCACTTATGTTGATTTTAAAGATATTATTTTTACATTATGTAAACTGTTATACATTGTATACACATTTTTCTCAAATGTCACGAACACATTTTTGAAACTTCTGACTTTTTCAAAATGTAACATACTTTTTAAAAAAAATTACGAACATTTTTTACATTGTATCAATAACTTTTTTCAATACCACATACATTTTTTTAAACGCGTAACATTTTTAAAATGTCAAAAAAAATTGCACACATGACTAACATTTGCTGTATACACGATTAACATTTTCCACTTTTTTCCTTACATGCTACATTTTTCTATACATGTTAAACATTTTTCAAATGCATGATTGACATTATTTAAAATTGTATCTAAATTTTTGTCATATATATGTGAACGACCTCATTTCTTCTACTCTCTCTCTCTGTCTCTGATCCCCCGAACCGCCGTTGTTGCATATCATTTCCAACATTCCAGCGGAGAATAAGATGACATGACTACGCAGCCACATGCTGCAAGAGTGAGTTCACTTTTGGGTAAATAGGACGGCGACGAGCACATCTGCCTACTGGAGCCACAACGGCGCCAATGATCAGCACCGTTTTTTCCTGCAGCGATTGTGCGCCTCGACATCATCCTTCAGTCTAGGTCCAGTGATGTTTTTGGTACTCACCTTAGTTAGTTCGCTCCTCCTCACCTAAATAGATTTACAGTTTTGTTTCTCAAGTTGTATACAGATGAAATCGGGGATCGACGTATTGCATGCATGCATCCCTCATGGATATGTTCAATTTCTGACTACCGCTTATATTTCTTAAGGAGGATAGTAGCATTATCCATCATATTTTTTTCTTTATATCCATGGTACTTGGTGTGATTTTGCTTGACCAAAGGATTTAAAGGCACAAATTGGATAAAAGTGAAACTATGTGTTGTGTTATAATTTCATATCAATAGTTTGTACCTGGGATAAATTGCTATCTGGCCACTTCCTACCTATGCACATGTATATGCTAATTATGTAGCATGTTGCGTTCCAATGAAAGTCGTAAGAAAAACAATAGAAGAGTACAAATCAACATAACTTATAAATTTATAATTGAGCGCACGGCTAGTTCAATACTTCTCTTTCGATGCAGTGAGTGATGTCTGTTTTTATTTTTGCATGTCACCATTTTCTTAATGGAAATTTGTGTTCCTTTTATTCCCTAATGAGTATTCATTCGAATAGGCAGGGTCAAGCATTTACATTGTGGTATAATTGTAGGTCCAGTAGCGGTGGCAATGTGAAATAAAATTGTTGGAAAGGAAATCAATTGTTCCTTTAGTCATTGTTTTACTTTATAATAATTTATTTTTCACTAATATGGAGAGTAGTAGCTCTCCGATGGAATTGCCGGATTGAACTGGATGCACTTATGTGTGCATAAGGCTCATTCCCATTTAATGTATTCATCATGGCAAGTTCTGGTAAGCTAGGGCCTTCCAATAGTTTTATCATGAGGAACTACACATATCTCAAGATAGTTAGTTTATATTAATTTCCTTAGTTTTGTTGGTTGATGTTCTTATCAAAAACACTTTCCAGCACTCTGGCATACTCTACTACAACTTGAAAACAACCATATAGTTCTAAGTTCCTGGGTGCTTACACAAACAAAAGAAGAGCAACAATTATATATTGACTATTTTCTGTTATGAATATTTTCTATTTCTGTATAAAAATCAAATATTTCCTAAATTTTATATATAGTTTTGTTGTTTTTTTAAATTAGGTTGATTGCTGCCTATAGTATTCAGAGTAATTCTTTTGTGCAGCCTGCACTTCCACATCACCATTCTTGTTTGATCGATGTCCATAGAATTAATCTTCATTTCACATTGTTTGATTGATTTCCATGTCAATGGATGTCTAATCACAATGTCCTCTGGTAATTCATACATGCTCGTATTCAACTCATAACAATTACACGTGACTGTTCTGATAATTCAAATATTCTTTGTAACACCGAGTCATCTTTAGTGGTTTGACTTACAGTGTGGTGTGCCTTCTGGTATGGTGTAGGTAGCCATTATTTGGTGTTTTTCTTCCTTGTATACATCATGTCAATCTACTAGATTATTTTAATCATATCATAATCTTACAGTTAGAGTTAGATGAACGATGTAGTTTATCATTTTGTAGAATTGTTACGGTTATATGAGTGATAGACTTTATCCTTTAGGAGATCACATCTGATTGGCAATGTCCATTCAAAATATGTAACCCTACTGCAAAGAATATACCACCCACTTTAAACTAACTTAAGTACTCATGCTTCATAAAAGCCCATACTCTTTTCTTATAATTTATAGAACGTGTATTTAAGTTAAGCTTGATCAAAAAAATATTAAGAAAATTTATTTGAATGTATGCAAAATATGATTTATGGTGTTAATAGGCTGTGGAAACCCTTCTACACATATTTGTGCTGAAACAACAAACAGTCTTCTTGTATGTTTATTGTTTTGCATTAATTATGTTTCACGGTAACATAGTCATTCGGTAAACCGAGCGGAGACTTTTGACTCCTATTCTTCAAATGGTCCAAAGATTTTAAGCAATGGGAACCTATATCCTTAAATGCGTTCCACATATTTACACAATGGGGAGACTTTTGGCACCTATGCTCCAAATGGCCCAAACTTTTCAAAAATTGGCAATCTATATTGGTTTCGAAATACCTTAAATGCTTTGCATGTGTGCATGTAAAATTTCAGAAGGAATACCCAGATATGCTTTTGTCTGAGGTTTGCCACCTCTTTTCCATCTTTTCCACACCCCATGCTTTTTACCATAAGTTTGAGTCACCTGCCCACTACCGTTGTTTTCTTTCCCTTTCCCTCCCCTCTCCTTCACATATGTGCCATTACCCTAAGCTTGAACCACCACCGACGCTATTTTTAATCCTACACCCGTCCCCCACCCCATGTTTTTACCCTAAATTGAACCGTAACAACGTTCTTTTTAGGTATGCCTTCCAATTCCCCCCCCCCCCATGCTTTAACCCAAAGCTTGCACCACCACTGATGCGACGCTGTCGTTTTCTGATTTATGCCTCCTCATCTCTCTTGTGTGCATGTTTTTACCCTGTTTTGTTACTCATTTTTAAACTGCAATATATGACCTTATATTATTCCAAGTAATTGTCCTTTTATCATATAGAAAATTTGTGCATGGTTCAAAGTTGCCTCCCCCATTTTTTTGTAAAGGAGGTTTGAGGTTGAAGATTAAATATTTTTTTGAAGATTAAATATTAAGTTCAGTTTGGGCAAGTTATTCGTGTTAAAATAAGTATATTATTCTTAAATGTTGCATGTGCTATGTTTTGATAATGTTGCCATTCATGTAATACATATGCCAATTCGGCATCTTGATCACATATGCGTGCGTAGAATTATCATTAGCCATATGCAGTGTTAGGATTCCAACATACTTGTACACATGTAAATAAAAGCAGACTTGCTGATATCATTTGTATGTCTATGGAAAATATAGTGGTACATATATTCAAGGAAGTAAGATTTCTCATGAAGAATTGGTTGGATACCTTTTTTCATTTATTTAGCATTTTCTTGTAATCACGATATCAACTATCGGATGGAAAACCGTGTGCTTATTTTTCCTCAATTATTTTATTTCCTAATGATTCACCATGTGACTGGTATCCATAATTGCTGACGTTAATATATTTGGTCAATATTATTTATGTCGAGAGTTCTGTTTACATCCATCTCTCTCTCTCTCTCTCTGTCTGTGTGTGTGTGTTGTGGAGGAAAACAGACACAAATGTCACTTACATATTTTTGATGGAAATAAAACAGATCAACGCAACCATATTTATAAATCATATAAACATTTTGAAAGTGTCACGAACATTTTTCTGAAATGCAGGAATATTTCTTTAAAATGTCACTTATATTTTTCAATGCTATGATTGTTTACATCACACAAACTTTTTTTCATTGTATACACATTTTTTAAAAGGTCGCAAACACATTTTTGTGTGATTTTTTAAATGTGATATAATTGTTTTGGAATATAGAAAACATTTCTAACATTGTATAATTTTTTTCAAAATGTCACATACATTGTTTTAAACATGTGACATTTTTTAAATGTCACAAACATTTTTTCACACATGACTAACATTTTGCTTACACATGATTAACATTTTCCACCTTGTCTTTACATTGTACAATTTTCATGTATGCCAAAAACATTTATCTATACACGTTAAACATTTTTCAAATGCATGAGAACATTTTTCAAAATTTCCTGCAAAGTTTGTATATATATATATATATATATATATATATATATATATATATATATATATATATATAATATTTTGGAATATAAAAATTGTAAAAATGTAAAACTAAAAATGTGCAGAGAAAACAAAAAAAAGGGATACATGAGTGACGTCAGTGTGACGCTGCCGCATGGTTACTGGGCTGGCCTAACAACAACTCATGTAGGCGACCCTATGCTCGGAATTGCTGAGGGCGATACAAAGCCCCCTTCCTTTGTCCCGCTTGTCCACGCCGCCATCCTTTTGACCTCGCTTGATCGGAGCCATGGCCATCATGGCTGCCAGGGATGCATTGGGATGAATCATCTTGACTTCAATTATTTGTTGGGTCCGAAACTCTCAAGTGCTTTATGCACACAGAAAACACGAACACACACATGGAGGTACTTTCTCCATGTCAGGCGATCATCAGACAACTCACACTTGATGACTCCGCGTACGACAATGTATTGCAGCTCAAACATGACGCCATTCCCCGGGCGCGCCCGCGGATGTGGATGATCGAGGTGGGCAACTGCGCGAGCATCACACAGTTGTTCCTTCCATGGCTCTATCAGGCCTGCCATGAGCTCATGGAGCTCAGCCAGATCAAGATGACCAACGCGGGCACCATTAGTTCCAACTCTTCAACATCATATTTTGTTGAAAGATGATCACCAAGATGGACCTGAGCTGGTTTGGAGGGAAGAACTATGTGGCCGACTGTGTGATCTATGTACTCGGGGGTACTCTCTGGGAGCTCATCCTGGACGGGTGGACGTAGTTCACTGGCAAGCTTGAGGAGCCTCTCAGCACGCGCTGCCGCAAACTGGCCAAGCTCAGCTTGCGGTACACCGACATCAACGACCATGAGCTACAGTCCGTGATGTCCGAGAAATTACAGTATCTTGAGGAGATTGTGTTGGAGGGGACTTTGATCACCGATGAGGCACTGCAAGTTTTTCTTAGGTTGCAGTTGCCAATGCTCCGAAAAATCAACACTAAGCATTCCCCTATGTCACCTCGTTCGCCACCACCGTGCAAGAGTTCTTTGAAAGACGCACGACAGAATGAATGGTGTCGGTGTACTAAAGTAGGGGTACCTTAGTATCCCGAACTTGTGCACGGGCAGTCGCAGCGACCCGCGGCAAGGCTTGCCGGGCGACCGCCAAGACCCTCCATGGTTCCTTTGGGGCCATTCAAGAACAAAGTATCCAAGAGCAAAAACAAAGGCCCCGGCAAGAGGAGCTTGCCGGGAAGGAGACGAGACCCCGGCAAGAGGAGCTTGCCGAGAAGACCAACCAAAGCATCTCAAGAAGCTCGCTGCGGCGCACCACGCGTCCCGACAAGACCCGGTGAGCGACAAGCTTCCGGACGCGACAAGGCAACATCCGCGGCAAGCTACTACTCCGCCGCCCGTGCTCCAGCTCACCCACCAGCGTGCCGCTCTGGGACCGCTCCTGGCGTACGTGGCGGGAGGCTGTGCAGCCGGGGGCATGCGGTGGCAAGCAAGCGCTGACAAGATAGACATCGTGGCAAACGGTGGCGTTCCTAGCGGTCCCTCTCTGTGCCGTCTAGGTGACATAGATGGGCATTTAATGCCCTTGTCCCCTGCCGTCAGGGTTAGGTATGATACGTCTGTTGTAGGCGGTGGAGCCAACTACCACCTCTTTTTACATTTTTACCCCCACCTCTGTTGCCACCTGTCGGTGACCCCTTAGACATATAAAAGGAGGCCCATGCGCAATAAAGGGGGGAGGACGGCCATTCTCACGCTCGGTCTCGCCAGCTGCTTGAGCGTACTGTAGCACTCATCGCTCTCAAGCAAGAACTCAATACAACCACCAAAGCAGGAGTAGGGTTTTACGCATCCGTGCGGCCCGAACCTGGGTAAATCGACCGTCTCGCTCGCGCGTTCGCCTCGATCTGCTCTTTGTGCATCCACCGCCCCCTGCCGAACCGAAAGGGGCTCGGTCCGTCGATCCCCATAGGTGTAAGTGGGACCAGCAACCCCGACAGGGAGGTTGCTAGTGACCAAAACGCCACAGTAGACGTATTTTGGTCATAAACGTCTACGACCATTCCAAAAGAAAGGTCGCTATAGTCGGTTTATGACGGCCAGCTTTTGACCTTATGTTTTTGGTCACAAAAAGGTCACAAATGGAAATTTGTGACCATTCAGTGACCAATAGTGGTGGTCACAAGTCGACATATTTCTTGTAGTGTTTCTTCGATCGAGGACTTGAACTTACACAAATGATATTCCTGTTGTTTTGAGGTAAATTAAAAATGGCGAGATCATGATCTATGCGTTCATCGTGAACGAAAATGCACTGTGTGAAGTAGTTGAACTTCTGGGGCATGTTTGTTTGAACTTCACTCTGTTTTTGACGTGCTGTTTTTGACGTGTTGTTTTTTGCACTACGTGAAGTAGTTGAACTTCTGGGGCATGTCTGTTTGAACTTCACTCTGTTTCACTTTATTGTATTTTTATTATATGAAATACACACCATGTAGTACGTGAACTTCCGATCGTTATCACTCTGAACTTCTCTCTGGTTTGAGAGAATTATTTTAAAACACAAAAAACAACATATATTTTTTTGTATTTTCGACATCTAAATACACGGTGAAGCTCTCACAAGAATTTTTTAAACTTTTCCTCGCCGAGCACTTGAACTTCTAGCAACCATTTTTTCGTATATGAGTTGTTTTTAAAAGTGCAAAAAATAGCTTGTATTTTTTATTTTTTTAACAGGTAAATCCTATGTTTTAATAAACTCCGAACTTCTCTGTTATTTCAATTTGAACTTCACCTTTTCATATTTTGAGTAAAGAATTGTATTCGATTTTTATATGGAAAAAATCGAACATGGAAATACGGACATCTGGCCGTGACAAATCCACGATAGTTGGCGCCAACCGTGGGGCCGCGCGCACGGTGGTGTTGAGTTCTTGGTGGGATCTATCCCTTAGATTGAGAAGTTTGTGATTTTCTGGATGAAGAAGATCCTGTTTGGAAGATCTGCATCAACTTCAAGTTTCATCGGTTCAGATTTGTAATCTGTGAGATTCGAGTTTAAGAAAATTAGGGTTATGATCTGTTGGTTGCAGCAAGTCGCCAAGATTCAACAACCGGGTTTGTTGTAAGATCTCCTCGAGCCTAATGATGACCCAGAAGCGAGTTACTCCAAGACTCGGACTCCGCCATTGACCCGCCTGGTTGACCACCGGGCCTCACGTCGAGCCGTCACGGACTCGCACCGCCTTGAGACCTGTCTGCGTCACATAGCCAAGCCGCCACCGCTGATGGGGCCAGGCACCCCTCCCTGTATCTCATCATGAGCCGCCCCGCTAGGCTGTGCCTGAAGTCGCTCTGGCATCTTGTCGCTGCCACGAACCGCCTCGGTTTTCGCCTCACGCCGTTGTTGAACCGCCAGAGCACCCTCGTGCCTGCTTGAGTCACCATTGCACGGATTCACCTCATCGCCCCGGAGCGTTCTGCTGCCTCCATCATAGACGCGACCTAGCCCTAAGCCACCATCGACACACCCCCGCCGTGAGCAGACGTCGACGCGCCGTCGGAGAGACGCCCTCGCCGTCACCGGTCCGTCTTTGAAGCCGTCGCCTCTTACAAACTCACCACCAAGTCGCTGGCTACGCCAAGATGAGCCGCCCTCGGCGCGGGCCGCCATGCGTTGCTTCCGCCGAGGCCGCCTTAAAAACAACCGCCGCGGGTTGATCCTACTGTTGGGGAACGTAGCAGAATTTTAAAATTTTCTACGCATCACCAAGATCAATCTATGGAGTCATCTAGCAACGAGGGAGAGAGGAGTGCATCTACATACCCTTGTAGATCACGAGCGGAAGCGTTCAAGAGAACGGGGTAGATGGAGTCGTACTCGACGTGATCCGAATCACCGAAGATCCTAGCGCCGAACGGACGGCACCTCCGCGCTCAACACACGTACGGAGCGAGGACGTCTCCCGCGCCTTGATCCAGCAAGGAGGAGGGAGAGGTTGAGGAAGAGGGCTCCAACAGCAGCACGACGGCGTGGTGGTGGTGAAGCTGCAGTACTCCGGCAGGGCTTCGCCAAGCTCCTATGGAGGAGGAGAGGTGTTGGGGAGGGGAGGGGCTGTGCCTTGGATGTTCTATGCAGACCTCCCCTCACCCCTCTATTTATAGGGGAAGGGGGAAGGGGGCCGGCCCCCTCTAGATGAGATCTAGAGGGGGGGCGGCGTCCAAGGGGAGGGGGGCTTGCCCCCCAAGCAAGGGGGCGCCCCCCTTAGGGTTTCCCCCCAACCCTAGGCGCATGGGCCCTAAGGGGGGTGTGGCGCCCCAGCCCACTTGGGCTGGTTCCCTTCTCCATACAGCCCATAAGGCCCTCCAGAAGAGGTGGCCCCTCTCGGTGGACCCTCGGAACCCCTCCGGTGGCCCCGGTACAATATCGATATGCCCCCGAACATTTCCGGCGACCGTATGACAACTTCCCATATATAAATCTTTACCTCCGGACCATTCCAGAACTCCTCGTGACATCCGGGATCTCATCCTCTTGACCTTGCCTGATCGGAGCCATGGCCGTCATGGCTGCCAGGGATGCATTGGGATGAATCATCTAGACTTCAATTATTTGTTGGGTTTGAAACTCTCAAGTGCTTTATGCACACAGAAAACACGAACACACACATGGAGGTACTTTCTCCATGTCAGGCGACCATCAGACAACTCACACTTGATGACTCCGCGTACGACAATGTATTGCAGCTCAAACATGACGCCATTCCCTGGGCGCGCCCACGGATGTGGATGATCGAGGTGGGCAACTGCGCGAGCATCACACAGTTGTTCCTTCCATGGATCTATCAGGCCTGCCGTGAGCTCATGGAGCTTAGCCAGATCAAGATGACCAACGCGGGCACCATTAGTTCCAACTCTTCAACATCATATTTTGTTGAAAGATGATCACCAAGATGGACCTGAGCTGGTTTGGAGGGAAGAACTATGTGGCCGACTGTGTGATCTATGTACTCGGGGGTACTCTCTGGGAGCTCATCCTGGACGGGTGGACGTAGTTCACTGGCAAGCTTGAGGAGCCTCTCAGCACGCGCTGCCGCAAACTGGCCAAGCTCAGCTTGCGGTACACCAACATCAACGACCATGAGCTACAGTCCGTGATGTCCGAGAAATTACAGTATCTTGAGGAGATTGTGTTGGAGGGGACTTTGATCACCGATGAGGCACTGCATGTTTTTCTCAGGTTGCAGTTGCCAATGCTCCGAAAAATCAACACTAAGCATTCCCCTATGTCACCTCGTTCGCCACCACCGTGCAAGAGTTCTTTGAAAGACGCACGACAGAATGAATGGTGTCGGTGTACTAAAGTAGGGGTACCTTAGTATCCCGAACTTGTGCACGGGCAGTCGCAGCGACCCGTGGCAAGGCTTGCCGGGCGACTGCCAAGACCCTCCGTGGTTCCTTTGGGGCCATTCAAGAACAAAGTATCCAAGAGCAAAAACAAAGGCCCCTGCAAGAGGAGCTTGCCGGGAAGGAGACGAGACCCCGGCAAGAGGAGCTTGCCAAGAAGACCAACCAAAGCATCTCAAGAAGCTCGCTGCGGCGCACCACGCGTCCCGACAAGACCCGATGAGCGACAAGCTTCTGGACGCGACAAGGCAACATCCGTGGCAAGCTACTACTCCGCCGCCCGTGCTCCAGCTCACCCACCAGTGTGCCGCTTTGGGACCGCTCCTGGCGTACGTGGCGGGAGGCTGTGCAGCCGGGGGCATGCGGTGGCAAGCAAGCGCTGACAAGATAGCCATCGTGGCAAACGGTGGCGTTCCTAGCGGTCCCTCTCTGTGCCGTCTAGGTGACACAGACAGGCATTTAATGCCCTTGTCCCCTGCCATCAGGGTTAGGTATGATACGTCTGTTGTAGGCGGTGGAGCCAACTACCACCTCTTTTACATTTTTACCCCCACCTCTGTTGCCACCTGTCGGTGACCCCTTAGACATACAAAAGGAGGCCCATGCGCAACAGAGGGGGGAGGACGGCCATTCTCACACTCGGTCTCGCTAGCTGCTTGAGCGTACTGTAGCACTCATTGCTCTCAAGCAAGAACTCAATACAACCACCAAAGCAGGAGTAGGGTTTTACGCATCCGTGCGGCCCGAACCTGGGTAAATCGATCGTCTCGCTCGCGCGTTCGCCTCGATCTGCTCTTTGTGCATCCACCGCCCCCTGCTGAACCGAAAGGGGCTCGGTCCGCCGATCCCCATAGGTGTACGTGGGACCAGCAACCCCCGACATCTTTGGTGCGCTAGGTAGGGGGGCGTCGAGGTTGTGCGAACCTGATCCGGCGTTCGCACGAGCCGAATCTTCATCGTCTTCATCAACATGCCGCCGAAGAAGAAGATTTCGGAGGCAGCTACTCCGTCTGCGCCGAGCCCATCGTCGCCAGAGCAAACGGCGGGAGGAGTAGGCGCCGGCGGAAGAACGGGCGCCGACGGGGAGACCCATGGCGCCGCCAGGTCCAAGGACTAGGCTGCGCCGCACGTCGGCGGCGCAGTCGCCTCCCACAACGACCGCGCGCACTCCAAGACCTCGGCATCCGTACACGCACCGCGCCCGTCCCAGGAGGCGCGGGACCAGCAGCGTCATGGTACCCACAGTACCATACGTCTGCTGGGCCAAGATCAAGCTGGCGGATCCCGGAGTGCTCAGGACCAGCATGCACGCCAACATGTTGGCGCGAGCGTGGCGCGGTCGCTTGGACGGGATGTTGCTCCTTCTAACGCAGTTAGAAGTCCGAGCATATCTCGCTCCTCGCGCCGTTCGCTGCCGCCGCCCACCACTCCGGCGGAAGCGTTGGCACGTGCCCAGCTGCTCCTAGACTACCCTCCAGCGCTAGAGAAGATTGATGACTGGAGGGCCACCATCCAGAGCCTCATCGGCTTCGCCAACGGTGACAACCCACGGCAGCCGAGCGCATCACTGCCGCGGCAAGTCAGCCAGGCGCCAGCCGGTGGCGACAGGACCGGCGAAGGTGCAACCACTGTGCACTCTCCGCCCCGAAGGCCAAGATCGCCGACTCGCCGGATCCACCTCGACAGCTACTCCACCACGTCGTCAGATCTGCGAGCTCGTCGCAATCAGCGCCAAGTTCTTCATGAGAGACAGTAGGAAGACGCTCGAACACGCATCGAGCGCCAAAGGGAAGCGCGGCGTCAATCAGACCTGCGCGCTGGGCCCTCTGTTGACATACATGCGCCCGGAGAACCAGGCGACTTGCTTTACGCGGCAGGTTGCCCTGCGTTTACCCGTGAGCTGCGGCAAGTCCAGTGGCCCAGCCAGAAACATTTCAAGCCAGACGTGCCAGAGAAGTACGACGGCAAGTCGCACCCGTCGGAGTTCCTCAGCATCTACACCATTGCGGTGCAAGCTGCCGGGGGGCGAGACGACAAGGTCCTTGCCAACTACTTCCCGCTCGTGCTCAAGCCCGAAGTCAGATCCTGGTTCATGCACTTGCTGGACAACTCCGTATCCTCTTGGGCGGATTTGTGCCATCAGTTTGTCGGTGCCTTTATGGGCGGCCACAAACCACATGGCCAAGAGAGTGACCTCCACCTGCTTGCCCAGAAGGAAGGAGAGCCCCTACGCAAGTATATCCAGAGATTCAGCCGCGTGCAGCGCAACATCCCAGACATCCACCCTGCCGCGGTTATCAGCGCGTTCCATCAGAACGTGCGTAATCGCAGGATGCGGGAGGAGATGGCGATGAGCAGGATCAGGGACGTCAGCGAGCTGTATGCCCTGGCCAACAAGTGTGCACGCGCTGAAGAAGGGAGGAAACTCCCCGGAGAAGATGCTGGAGCAGGGGGATCTGACAGCGAGGATGCCGCCCCGGCAAGGAAAAACCGGAGGCGCAACAGGAAGAAGAGCGGCAAAGAAGTACTAGTCGTTGAGCAGTCCGGCGATGACGGCGCCGCCAAGCAAGCCAAAGTTGGTAGCTTCGGCAAGGAGGTTGCCGCATGCACCAACTGCCAAGCTGTGGCGGCCGCCGACAAGCAGGGCAGCTCCAATAAGCAGTACTGCAAGATCCACCGCACCAAGGGCCACGATCTCCAGAACTGCAAGAGGGTCGAGCAGCTTGTCCAGCAACAAAAAGCTGAGTACGAGCGGCGCGACAAGGAGAGAGCCCAAGGAGGCGGTGGAGAAGCCGGCAAGAAGCGCGCTGGCCAGGGAGGAAGCCGCGCAAGGCCAATCAGCGGCAAGGAGACAGACCTCCCCGCGGCCGCGACAAGGACGAAGACGAAGACGACGATGAAGACATGGATGATGTTGAGAACAGTGAGCAGGAGTTTCAGAAGGCTACAGAAGTCTTGTGTGTTAACGGTGGCGCTTCTCTGCATACTTCCCACCGCCAACTCAAACAGTGGCTCCGGGAAGTTAATGCGGCAGAGCCACCTGTCGAATCACGCAAGCTTCTGAAGTGGTCCAGCACGCCTATCGTCTTTGACATTGAGGATCACCCTGATCGCACAACTGCGGTCGGGTGCTTGCCGTTGTTGGTTTCGCCAACAATCCGCAACCTCAAGGTCACTAAGATGCTAGTTGACGGCGGGGCCGGCCTAAATCTGATCTCCTCCGCTGTGCTCCAAAAACTCTAGATCCCGGACAGCGATCTCGAAGAGACCGGTACATTCCAAGGAATTAACCCGGGAAGGAGCAAGCCGAAAGGGAAGGTCACGTTGCCGGTGACATTTGGCAGCGAGCTGAATTTCATAACGGAGAGGGTCACCTTTGACGTTGCCGATTTCCCATTGCCTTACAATGGGATACTTGGCCGTCCAGCGCTCGCCAAGTTCATGGCAGCCTCTCACTATGCATACAACATGCTCAAGATGCCAGGCCCGATAAGCGTCATCTCTGTCCCTGGCGACAAGAAGGATGCCCTTATCTGCGCCGACAAGATCTACCGGGAAGCAGCTGCTGCGACAGACCGCGAGACACTTGCCGCTGAAGCTCCCGGGGGGAAGAAGACCAAGTCCGGCAAGAGCTCTGATGCCTACTCCGGCAAGCGCGCCTCTTCGGAGTGCTTCGCTGCCGTCGAGGACGCACCATCGAGCTCCACCGGCAAGAGTAAGAAGACGATGGCAGCTCCACCACTTACCAACAAGGTGTCCGCCAAGGAGGACAGCACTGGTGGTACCTTCACCATCAGTGCCACGCTTGAACCTAAATAGGAAAGCGCGCTCGTTACTTTCCTGCGGGCGAATGTCGACGTGTTTGCATGGCAACCGTCTGACATCCCCGGTGTTCCCAGGAAGGTAATTGAGCACCATCTTGCCGTTTGTCCTCATGCGCAGCCCGTCAAGCAGAAGGTCAGGAAACAGGCGGTGGAGCACCAAGAATTCATAGCAGAAGAAATCAAGAAGTTGGAAGCAGCAGGCCTTGTCAGAGGGGTGCTCCATCCCACGTGGTTGGCCAATCCGGTTGTAGTGCGCAAGCGAATGGGAAATGGAGGCTTTGTATTGACTTTACTGATGTTAATAAAGCTTGTCCCAAAGATCCATTTCCCTTGCCGCGCATTGACCAGATTGTTGACTCCATAGCCGGATGTGAGTTGCTTTCATTTCTTGACGCCTATTCAGGATACCATCAGATCTTCATGGCAGAAGAGGACGAGGAGAAAACCGCATTCATTACTCCATGTGGCACGTACTGTTTTGTACGGATGCCTTTCGGATTAAAGAATGCTGGTTCGACATTTGCCAGAGTAGTCCATATCGCTTTGAAGCCACAAATACACAGAAATGTAGAAGCTTACATGGATGATATAGTGGTCAAAAGAAAATGCAGGGCAACTCTGATCCAAGACTTAGAAGAGACTTTTGCAAATCTGCGCAAGGTCAACCTCAAGCTCAATCCCGAGAAGTGCGTGTTTGGAGTCCCTTCCGGCAAACTTCTCGGGTTCTTTGTGTCTCAGCGGGGAATCGAAGCTAATCCCGACAAGATCAAGGCCATTGAGCAGATCGAAGCACCAAAGCGCGTCAAGGATGTACGGAAGCTTGCCGACTGTGTGGCTGCTCTCAGTAGGTTTATCTCTCGGTCTGCTGAGCGTGCCCTGCCGTTTTTCAAAATTTTGAAAAGGGCAGGTCCAATGAAATGGACTCCGGAAGCGGAGGCTGCGCTGCAAGACTTGAAGAGATACCTGTCCTCCACTCCAACACTTGTCGCACCTAAACCACAAGAGAAGTTGCTGCTGTACATAGCGGCAACCAATCAAGTGGTTAGTGCTACGTTAGTAGCGGAGAGGGAGGCCGATGACGAGCCAGCGACCGCGGCAAGAGCATCTAGCGACAAGCAGGGGGCTTCCCCGACAAGCTCTGGCCCCGACAAGGATGGATCTGCGTAGATGCAAGAGGGGATACAGAAGAAAATGGTGCAGCGCCCAGTTTACTTTGTCAGCTTCCTTTTACAGGGGGCTAGGTCAAGGTACTCCAGTGTGCAGAAGCTGCTTTTCGGCCTTCTCATGGCCTCGAGAAAGCTGCGCCATTACTTCCAAGCACACGAGATCACAGTTGTCACTCGCTTTCCGCTGAAGAGGATATTGCAAAACCCAGAAGCAACAGGCAGGATTGTCGAGTGGGCACTGGAACTGTCAAGCTTTGGCCTCAAGTTTGAGAGTACATCAACAATCCAGAGCAGAGCATTGGCAGAGTTCATAGCAGAGTGGACGCCAACTCCAGACGAAGAAATTCCGGAGACGAGCATCCCCGCCAAGGAAGCAAGCAAAGAGTGGCTCATGTACTTTGACGGTGCCTTCTCGCTGCAAGGCGCCGGTGCTGGTGTACTGCTTGTCGCACCCACCGGAGAGCACCTCAAGTACATAGTCCAGATGCACTTTCCCAAGGAGCAAGCGACAAACAATACTACAGAGTATGAAGGCTTGCTTGCCGGTCTCAGGATCGCAGCCGAACTTGGGATTAAGAAGCTCATTGTCAGGGGTGACTCGCAGCTTGTCGTCCGCTAAGTGAACAAGGTTTACCAGAGTCCGTTGATGGAAGCTTACGTTGATGAAGTGAGGAAGCTGGAAGAGCGCTTTGACGGCCTGCAAATGGAACATGTTCCAAGAGCTGAGAACGACATTGCCGATGGCCTGTCAAAGTGCGCAGCACTTAAGTTACCTGTGGAGCCAGGGATCTTTGTGCTCAAGCTGACTCAGCCATCCGTAACACCATCAACTGGACAGGGCAAGAAGAGGAAGTCGATTTCTGGTGATATCTTCTGGCAGAGCTTCCCGAAGCCGCCGCCAAGAAGGTCCGCAAGATCGACGCCAAGAAAGTTGAGGAGCAGTCTGCTCCGGCGAGCCCCAAGGTTTGTTCCGTTGAAGCAGATTCTCCCGACAAGTTTTGCTCCGGCAAGCTTGCCGGGGAACGTCAAGCTCCGGCAGAGCCACGGGCTCTTGCCGTAGAAGCGGACGTTCCCGCAGCAGCAAACGTGCCTTTAGTCCTTGTTGTCGAGCCACAGGCTCCAACATGGGCGCAGTAGATTGTCCGTTTCCTACAGACAGGAGAGCTTCCCGAGGAACCAGAAGAAGCGGAAAGAGTAGCCCGACAGTCTAGTATGTACCAGTTTGTCGACAACATACTGTGCAGAAGAAGACTCAACGATGTGAAATTGAAGTGTATTCCTCGGGAAAACGGACAGAAGCTGTTGGCAGAGATACATGGAGGCATATGTGGTCACCACATTGGCGCGAGAGCTCTTGTCGGAAAAGCATTCCGGCAAGGCTTCTTCTGGCCGACAGCCCTCCAGGATGCAACTGCACAAGTAACCAAGTGTGAAGCGTGCCAGTTCCATTCCAAGCAGATACACCAGCCAGCTCAAGCTCTCCAGACAATCCCTTTATCCTGGCCATTTTCGGTCTGGGGGCTCGACATCCTCGGCCCCTTCCCCCGAGCAGTCGGGGGCTTTGAGTACTTGTACATTGCAATCGACAAGTTCACAAAGTGGCCGGAAGTGGAACCAGTGAGGAAGGTGACGGCGCAGTCCGCGGTCAAGTTCTTCAGGTCGATTGTCTGCCGTTTCGGGATCCCCAACAGGATAATCACCGACAACGGTACACAATTTACGAGCCGCACCTTCATGCAGTACGTCCAAGATCTTGGTGCCAATGTCTGCTTCGCTTCTGTTGCTCACCCGAGAAGCAACGGTCAAGCGGAGAGGGCAAGTGCTGAAGTGCTGCGCGGGCTCAAGACCAGGACCTTCGACAGGCTGCACAAGTGCGGACGCAACTGGATCGAGGAGCTGTCGGTGGTTCTTTGGTCGATCAGGACGACGCCAAATCGAGCCACTGGACAGACACCCTTCGCTCTAGTCTATGGAGCGGAGGCAGTTATCCCCACGGAACTCGTATACGGGTCACCTCGAGTGCTCGCTTATGATGAGCTTGAGCAAGAGTAGCTGCGGCAAGATGGCGCGCTGCTCCTTGAGGAAGATCGTCTTCAGGCTGCTGTGCGAGCCGCTCGCTACCAGCAAGCTTTACGCCGCTATCATAGCCGCAAAGTTAACGCCAGAAGTCTTGAGGAAGGCGACCTTGTTCTTCGGCGCGTTCAGTCCGCCAAGAATTCCAACAAGTTGACGCCGAAGTGGGAAGGCCCTTACCGGATGAAACGAGTCACCAGGCCTGGCGCTGTCCGCCTGGAGACCGAAGATGGCGTACCAGTGAGCAACTCCTGGAATATCGAGCATCTTCGTAAGTTTTACCCTTAAGGCGTGGTTGTCGGACCCTGTCCAGCAACCACCCTTTTGTACAAGTCTTGCCGCTGTTGCATGTAATCCTTTGTACAAAGCCAGGCGCAGACCCTGAGCACAAGTAATTGAAGCGCTGGCGCCCAGAGTTATAGCATGCATGCTAGGTCGAGTCGAGTCCTTGGTTAGGGTTGATAGTGCTTAACAGTGGCTAACCCCTAACTTAGAGGTCGAGTGTGCGTCCCTTTGCCTTTCTTTCGTTTCCTTTGGTTCGCAGGGCTCGCATATCCTTGCCGGACCGCCTGAGGACGAAAAGGAGAAGAAGGACGTGCCGGCATCTGGACCCCGGCAAGCCAGTGTTGTCGGGGGCTGCAAATACCAAAGTCCACCCACGGCAAGCTAGAGTTGCCGGGGGCTGCGATCTCAGATAAGTCTTTCATCCCTCTTCATGCATTCTCTCATGGACTGGGAATACGAAACCTCGTTTCTTCCCGAAAACTACCGTGCTCCCTTAGCTCTAGGCCCTAGGGCTTGTTCCTGGGGCCAAGTTTTGGTCGTAGTAGCGGCAGCAAAGGGAGAAAACGAGGGGCCGCACCCGCCTCATCCCTGCCTCCGCCAAAAGCGTGAGAAAGGTCGAGCGGCGTGGGAAGACGGCAGGGCCTGTTGCCAGGGAAGAAGTGTTTATCTGAAAGATACCAAGGAACTGCTCCTTGGCGTGGGTTATACCCGCGAGACAAATAACACGGCAAACATCCCCTTTTCATTAAAAAACATTCCACACAGGTACAGTCCATAGAGGATGAAAAACGTGAAAGAGAGGATTACAAGTTCTAAATGCAACTAAGGCCCGAAGGCTTACAAATTAAAAAGATAAGATGCCCGTAATCCCTTTCTTGTCCCTCTTTTCAGGAGGTAGGTCAAGGAGGCCAAATGGGGAAAAGGAGCGCCTAGGCGAACTACGGGTGCCAGAAGACACCAAGAGAACATCCCGGGGGCCATCAAGGCTGGACGGTGATGGCAGCGCCGGAAGCGGGGCTCGAAGACGAGGCGGCAGGACGTCAGCACGCTGTCGAGGGCACCACGCCCTCGTACTCCGGCTTGACGGCCTTGCCGCTAGCCCTCTTCCTCTCCCGCAGCCTCCCTACGCCAACCGCCCAAGGAGACGACCCCGGGGAGTTCAAGGAGCCGGCGACACGGATGATGGGGTCGCCGGTGCCGCACGGAGCGGCGCCCGACACCTAGTCGGACCCGCCGTCCTGCCGCCCGCTACCCTCATCGTCACTGTCGCTCCCCTCCTCGTCACTCTCGCTCGAGGAGGGGCCTTCGCTATCGGAGGAGCTGTCCACACAGCACTTCGCCCGAGTGCCGAAGCACCCGAAGACCTTGACGGAGAGGAGATCGCCCTCCACCAACTTGAAAAGGAGGGTGAGCCCCTCCGTCAAGCTGTGGATACGGACGAACGTCTTCCACCCTCGACCAAGATACATCACACCGGGGGCTGGGACTTCAACGCGGACTCGCGTGCCGCTGATCCCACAAGCCCTCATGTGCAGTCTCAGCGTCTCGGGTGGATTCAACTCCATCACGCCCGCAAACGGAGTTGGGAGTCGGAGTCGACGACGCGGCGCATGGCGCAGCCTGACGAAGAACTCGCGGGGGTCGTCCCCAACATGGACCCCCGTGGGAAGAGGAGCCGCTGGCGGAGGCGAGGCCGACGCGCCGCCCCGCCCACCTCTTCCCCGAGCGCCGCGGCCTCGTCCTCGACCGCGTCCACGACCTCGCCCCCTCCCTCTTCCCCTTACGGCTGGCTCCGCCACCACGGGTGCGGGAGAGGGAGGGATGCGCTGTTTGGCGGTGACCCTCGCCGCCACTGACGAAGGACCAGGGTTCCCTTTCTCCATGGCGAATGAGGGGAAGGGGAGCAGAAACTGAAGGAAGAAGAAGATGAGAGAATGCGGGCTTCCGTCCTCCCCTCCCGCTCTTTATAAAGGAGCGAGGTGGGGGCTCGGCCACCCCGCTCAGCGAATCAAGACGCGGGAAAGCAGAGAGCTGGGGGCCGACCCGCTGCCTCGACCCACGATGGCCCCGTTTCCCGCCTCCGCCGTCCGCGACCCCAAGTGCATGGGAGCCGCGTGGCAGGCGTGCAGAACCGAGGCGACGGATGGGGCGGCCTCTCCCCACCCCGTGATCGTGGGGAGCGGGAACCTCGAAAACCGCCCACGATCTCTCCCACGATGCCGCGTTTGACGCGCGCCGTGCGGGGAGGGCGCGGTGGATACGGAGTGAGTTATGGCGTGACCCAGGCCGCGCATGCCCGTGCACTATTTTGGGCCTGGCCCAACAGCACTTGACACCGTGTATGGCCCAGGCCCGGGGGCTCCTGTCGGTGTACTAAAGTAGTGTTGGGGAACGCAGTAATTTCGAAAATTTTCCTACGCGCACGCAAGATCATGGTGATGCACAGCAACGAGAGGGGAGAGTGTTGTCTACGTACCAACGCAGACCGACTGCGGAAGCGATCACACAACGTAGAGGAAGTAGTCGTACGTCTTCTTCCCGATTCGACCGATCCAAGCACCGTTACTCCGGCACCTCCGAGTTCTTGGCACACGTTCAGCTCGATGACGTTCCTCAGGCTCCGATCCAGCAAAGCGTCGAGGAAGAGTTCTGTCAGCACGACGGCGTGGTGACGATCTTGATGTACTACCGACGCAGGGCTTCGCCTAAGCACTGTAACGGTATGATCGAGGTGGAATTTGGTGGCAGGGGGCACCGCACACGGCTAAGGAACGATCTCAAGGATCAAGTTGTGTGTCTTGGGGTGCCCCCTGCCCCCGTATATAAAGGCCAGGGGCAGGGGGTTCGGCCGGCTAGGAGGGAGGCGCAGGGAGGAGTCCTACTCCCACCGGGAGTAAGACTCCTCCCCTCCAATCCTATTCCAACTAGGACTCTTGGGGGGAAAGGAGAAAGAGGGGGCCGGCCCACCTCTCCTAGTCCTACTAGGACTTGGGGAAGGGGGGGCGCCGGCTAGGCTTGTGGGCTGCCTCTTCTCTCTTTTCCACTAAGGCCCAATAGGCCCATTTGCCTCCCGGGGGGTTCCGGTAACCCTCCCGGTAATCCGGTAAAATCCCGATTTCACCCGGAACGCTTCCGGTGCCCAAACATAGGCTTCCAATATATCAATCTTTATGTCTCGACCATTTCGAGACTCCTCGTCATGTCCGTGATCTCATCCGGGACTCCAAACAACCTTCGGTACATCAAAATGCATAAACTCATAATAACTGTCATCGTAACGTTAAGCGTGCGGACCCTACGGTTCGAGAACAATGTAGACATGACCGAGACATGTCTCCGGTCAATAACCAATAGCGGGACCTGGATGCCCATATTGGCTCCTACATATTCTACGAAGATCTTTATCGGTCAGACCGCATAACAACATACGTTGTTCCCTTTGTCATCGGTATGTTACTTGCCCGGGATTCGATCGTCGGTATCCAATACCTAGTTCAATCTCGTTATTGGCAAGTCTCTTTACTCGTTCCGTAATACATCATCTCATAACTAACATCTTAGTTATTATGCTTGCAAGGCTTATGTGATGTGTATTACCGAGAGGGCCCAGAGATACCTCTCCGACAATCGAAGTGACAAACCCTAATCTCGAAATACGCCAACCCAACATCTACCATTGGAGACACCTGTAGTACTCCTTTATAATCACCCAGTTACGTTGTGACGTTTGGTAGTACCCAAAGTGTTCCTCCGGTAAACGGGAGTTGCATAATCTCATAGTTATAGGAACATGTATAAGTCATGAAGAAAGCAATAGCAACATACTAAACGATCGGGTGCTAAGCTAATGGAATGGGTCATGTCAATCAGATCATTCAACTAATGATGTGACCTCGTTAATCAAATAACAACTCTTTGTTCATGGTTAGGAAACATAACCATCTTTGATTAACGAGCTAGTCTAGTAGAGGCATACTAGTGACACTCTGTTGGTCTATGTATTCACACATGTATTATGTTTCCGGTTAATACAATTCTAGCATGAATAATAAACATTTATCATGACATAAGGAAATAAATAATAACTTTATTATTGCCTCTAGGGTATATTTCCTTCAGTCTCCCACTTGCACTAGAGTCAATAATCTAGATTACACAGTAATGATTCTAACACCCATGGAGCCTTGGTGCTAATCATGTTTTGCTCGTGGAAGAGGCTTAGTCAACGGGTCTGCAACATTCAGATCCGTATGTATCTTGCAAATCTCTATGTCTCCCACCTGGACTAAATCCCGGATGGAGTTGAAGCGTCTCTTGATGTGTTTGGTTCTTTTGTGAAATCTGGATTCCTTTGCCAAGGCAATTGCACCAGTATTGTCACAGAAGATTTTCATTGGACCCGATGCACTAGGTATGACACCTAGATCGGATATGAACTCCTTCATCCAGACTCCTTCGTTCGCTGCTTCCGAAGCAGCTATGTACTCCGCTTCACATGTAGATCCTGCTATGACGCTTTGTTTAGAACTGCACCAACTGACAGCTCCACCGTTTAAAGTAAACACGTATCCGGTTTGCGATTTAGAATCGTCCGGATCAGTGTCAAAGCTTGCATCAACGTAACCTCTTACGGTGAGTTCTTTGTCACCTCCATATACGAGAAACATATCCTTAGTCCTTTTCAGGTATTTCAGGATGTTCTTGACCGCTGTCCAGTGATCCACTCCTGGATTACTTTGGTACCTCCCTGCTAAACTTATAGCAAGGCACACATCAGGTCTGGTACACAGCATTGCATACATGATAGAGCCTATGGCTGAAGCATAGGGAACATCTTTCATTTTCTCTCTATCTTCTGCATTGGTCGGGCATTGAGTCTGACTCAACTTCACACCTTGTAACACAGGCAAGAACCCTTTCTTTGCTTGATCCATTTTGAACTTCTTCAAAATCTTGTCAAGGTATGTGCTTTGTGAAAGTCCAATTAAGCGTTTTGATCTATCTCTATAGATCTTTATGCCTAATATGTAAGCAGCTTCCCCGAGGTCTTTCATCGAAAAACTTTTATTCAAGTATCCCTTTATGCTATCCAGAAATTCTATATCATTTCCAATCAGTAATATGTCCTCCACATATAATATCAGAAATGCTACAGAGCTCCCACTCACTTTCTTGTAAATACAGGCTTCTCCAAAAGTCTGTATAAATCCAAATGCCTTGATCACACTATCAAAGCGTTTATTCCAACTCCGAGATGCTTGCACCAGTCCATAAATGGATCGCTGGAGTTTGCACACTTTGTTAGCTTCCTTTGGATCGACAAAACCTTCAGGTTGCATCATATACAACTCTTCTTCCAGAAATCCATTCAGGAATGCGGTTTTTACATCCATTTGCCAAATTTCATAATCATAAAATGCGGCAATTGCTAACATGATTCTGACAGACTTAAGCATCGCTACGGGTGAGAAAGTCTCATCGTAGTCAACTCCTTGAACTTGTCGAAAACCTTTTGCGACAAGTCGAGCTTTGTAGACAGTAACATTACCATCAGCGTCAGTCTTTTTCTTAAAGATCCATTTATTCTCAATTGCTTGCCGATCATCGGGCAAGTCAACCAAAGTCCATACTTTGTTCTCATACATGGATCCCATCTCAGATTTCATGGCTTCAAGCCACTTTGCGGAATCTGGGCTCACCATCGCTTCTTCATAGTTCGTAGGTTCATCATGATCTAGTAGCATGACTTCTAGAACAGGATTACCGTACCACTCTGGTGCGGATCTTACTCTGGTTGATCTACGAGGTACAGTAGTATCTTGATCTAAAGTTTCATGATCATCATCATTAACTTCCTCTCTTATTGGTGTAGGTCTCACAGAAACAGTTTTCTGTGATGTACTATTTCCCAATAACGGAGTAGGTACAGTTACCTCGTCAAGTTCTACTTTCCTCCCACTCACTTCTTTCGAGAGAAACTCTTTCTCAAGAAAGTTTCCGAATTTAGCAACAAAAGTCTTGCCTTCGGATCTGTGATAGAAGGTGTATCCAATAGTTTCCTTTGGATATCCTATGAAGACACACTTCTCCGATTTGGGTTCGAGCTTATCAGGTTGAAGCTTTTTCACATAAGCATCGCAGCCCCAAACTTTAAGAAACGACAACTTTGGTTTCTTGCCAAACCACAGTTCATAAGGCGTCGTCTCAACGGATTTAGATGGTGCCCTATTTAACGTGAATGCGGCCGTCTCTAAAGCATAACCCCAAAATGATAGCGGTAAATCAGTAAGAGACATCATAGATCGCACCATATCTAGTAAAGTACGATTACGACGTTCGGACACACCATTACGTTGTGGTGTTCCGGGTGGCGTGAGTTGCGAAACTATTCCACAATTTTTCAAATGTACACCAAACTCGTAACTCAAATATTCTCCTCCACGATCAGATCGTAGAAACTTTATTTTCTTGTTACGATGATTTTCAACTTCACTCTGAAATTCCTTGAACTTTTCAAATGTTTCAGACTTATGTTTCATTAAGTAGATATACCCATATCTGCTTAAATCATCTGTGAAGGTGAGAAAATAACGATATCCGCCACGAGCCTCAATATTCATCGGACCACATACATTGGTATGTATGATTTCCAATAAATCTGTTGCTCTCTCCATAGTACCGGAGAACGGTGTTTTAGTCATCTTGCCCATGAGGCACGGTTCGCAAGTACCAAGTGATTCATAATCAAGTGGTTCCAAAAGCCCATCAGTATGGAGTTTCTTCATGCGCTTTACACCGATATGACCTAAACGGCAGTGCCACAAATAAGTTGCACTATCATTATCAACTCTGCATCTTTTGGCTTCAACATTATGAATATGTGTATTACTACTATCGAGATTCAATAAGAATAGACCACTTTTCAAGGGTGCATGACCATAAAAGATATTACTCATATAAATAGAACAACCATTATTCTCTGATTTAAATGAATAACCGTCTCGCATCAAACAAGATCCAGATATAATGTTCATGCTCAACGCTGGCACCAAATAACAATTATTTAGGTCTAATATTAATCCCGAAGGTAGATGTAGAGGTAGCGTGCCGACCGCGATCACATCGACTTTGGAACCGTTTCCCACGCGCATCGTCACCTCGTCCTTTGCTAGTGTCCGCTTATTCTGTAGTCCCTGTTTTGAGTTGCAAATATTAGCAAAAGAACCAGTATCAAATAGCCAGGTGCTACTGCGAGCATTAGTAAGGTACACATCAATAACATGTATATCACATATACCTTTGTTCACCTTGCCATCCTTCTTATCCGCCAAATACTTGGGGCAGTTCCGCTTCCAGTGACCAGTCTGCTTGCAGTAGAAGCACTCAGTTTCAGGCTTAGGTCCAGAGTTGGGTTTCTTCTCTTGAGCAGCAACTTGCTTGCCGTTCTTCTTGAAGTTCCCCTTCTTCTTCCCTTTTCCCTTTTTCTTGAAACTCGTGGTTTTGTTAACCATCAACACTTGATGCTCCTTCTTGATTTCTACCTCCGCAGCTTTCAGCATTGCGAAGAGCTCGGGAATAGTCTTGTTCATCCCTTGCATATTATAGTTCATCACAAAGCTCTTGTAGCTTGGTGGCAGTGATTGGAGAATTCTGTCAATGACGCAATCATCCGGAAGTGTAACTCCCAATTGAATCAAGTGATTATTATACCCAGACATTTTGAGTATATGCTCACTGACAGAACTGTTCTCCTCCATCTTGCAGCTATAGAACTTATTGGAGACTTCATATCTCTCAATCCGGGCATTTGCTTGAAATATTAACTTCAACTCCTGGAACATCTCATATGCTCCATGACGTTCAAAACGTCGTTGAAGTCCCGGTTCTAAGCCGTAAAGCATGGCACACTGAACTATTGAGTAGTCATCAGCTTTGCTCTGCCAGACGTTCATAACTTCTGGTGTTGCTCTTGCAGCAGGCCTGGCACTCAGCGGTGCTTCCAGGACGTAATTCTTCTGTGCAGCAATGAGGATAATCCTCAGGTTACGGACCCAGTCCGTGTAATTGCTACCATCATCTTTCAACTTTGCTTTCTCAAGGAACGCATTAAAATTCAACGGAACAACAGCACGAGCCATCTATCTTCAATCAACATAAACAAGCAAGATACTATCAGGTACTAAGTTCATGATAATTTTAAGTTCAGTTAATTTACTTAAGAACTCCCACTTAGATAGACATCCCTCTAATCCTCTAAGTGATCACGTGATCCAAATCAACTAAACCATAACCGATCATCACGTGAGATGGAGTAGTTTTCAATGGTGAACATCAATATGTTGATCATATCTACTATATGATTCACGCTCGACCTTTCGGTCTCCGTGTTCCGAGGCCATATCTGTATATGCTTGGCTCGTCAAGTATAACCTGAGTATTCCGCGTGTGCAACTGTTTTGCACCCGTTGTATTTGAACGTAGAGCCTATCACACCCGATCATCACGTGGTGTCTCAGCACGAAGAACTTTTGCAACGGTGCATACTCAGGGAGAACACTTCTTGATAATTTAGTGAGAGATCATCTTATAATGCTACCGTCAATCAAAGCAAGATAAGATGCATAAAAGGATAAACATCACATGCAATCAATATAAGTGATATGATATGGCCATCATCATCTTGTGCTTTGTGATCTCCATCTCCGAAGCACCGTCATGATCACCCTCGTCACCGGCGCGACACCTTGATCTCCATCGTAGCATCGTTGTCGTCTCGCCAATCTTATGCTTCCACGACTATCACTACCGCTTAGCAATAAAGTAAAGCATTACATCGCGATTGCATTGCATACAATAAAGCGACAACCATATGGCTCCTGCCAGTTGCCGATAACTCGGTTACAAAACATGATCATCTCATACAATAAAATCAGCATCATGCCTTGACCATATCACATCACAACATGCCCTGCAAAAACAAGTTAGACGTCCTCTACTTTGTTGCTGCAAGTTTTACGTGGCTGCTACGGGCTTAAGTAAGAACTCATCTCACCTACGCATCAAAACCACAACGATAGTTCGTCAAATAGACTCCGTTTTAACCTTCTCAAGGACCGGGCGTAGTCACACTTGGTTCAACTAAAGTTGGAGAGACAGTCTTCCGCAAGCCATCTATGTGCAAAGCACGTCGAGGGAACCGGTCTCGCGTAAGAGTACGTGTAAGGTTGGTCCGGATCGTCTCGTCCAACAATACCGCCGAACCAAAGTATGACATGCTGGTAGGCAGTATGACTTGTATCGCCCACAACTCACTTGTGTTCTACTCGTGCAAATAACATCAAACCATAAAACCTAGGCTCGGATACCACTGTTGGGGAACGCAGTAATTTCGAAAATTTTCCTACGCGCACGCAAGATCATGGTGATGCACAGCAACGAGAGGGAAGAGTGTTGTCTACGTACCAACGCAGACCGACTGCGGAAGCGATCACACAACGTAGAGGAAGTAGTTGTACGTCTTCTTCCCGATTCGACCGATCCAAGCACCGTTACTCCGGCACCTCCGAGTTCTTGGCACACGTTCAGCTCGATGACGTTCATCGGGCTCCGATCTAGCAAAGCGTCGAGGAAGAGTTCCGTCAGCACGACGGCGTGGTGACGATCTTGATGTACTACCGACGCAGGGCTTCGCCTAAGCACTCTAACGGTATGATCGAGGTGGAATTTGGTGGCAGGGGGCACCGCACACGGCTAAGGAACGATCTCAAGGATCAAGTTGTGTGTCTTGGGGTGCCCCCTGCCCCCGTATATAAAGGCCAGGGGCAGGGGGTTCGGCCGGCTAGGAGGGAGGCGCAGGGAGGGGTCCTACTCCCACCGGGAGTAGGACTCCTCCCCTCCAATCCTATTCCAACTAGGACTCTTGGGGGGAAAGGAAAAAGAGGGGGCCGGCCCACCTCTCCTAGTCCTACTAGGACTTGGGGAAGGGGGGGCGCCGGCTAGGCTTGTGGGCTGCCTCTTCTCTCTTTTCCACTAAGGCCCAATAGGCCCATTTGCCTCCCGGGGGGTTCCGGTAACCCTCCCGGTAATCCGGTAAAATCCCGATTTCACCCGGAACGCTTCCAGTGCCCAAACATAGGCTTCCAATATATCAATCTTTACGTCTCGACCATTTCGAGACTCCTCGTCATGTCCGTGATCTCATCCGGGACTCCGAACAACCTTCGGTACATCAAAATGCATAAACTCATAATAACTGTCATCGTAACGTTAAGCGTGCGGACCCTACGGTTCGAGAACAATGTAGACATGACCGAGACATGTCTCCGGTCAATAACCAATAGCGGGACCTGGATGCCCATATTGGCTCCTACATATTCTACGAAGATCTTTATCGGTCAGACCGCATAACAACATACGTTGTTCCCTTTGTCATCGGTATGTTACTTGCCCGGGATTCGATCGTCGGTATCCAATACCTAGTTCAATCTCGTTATTGGCAAGTCTCTTTACTCGTTCCGTAATACATCATCTCATAACTAACATCTTAGTTATTATGCTTGCAAGGCTTATGTGATGTGTATTACCGAGAGGGCCCAGAGATACCTCTCCGACAATCGGAGTGACAAACCCTAATCTCGAAATACGCCAACCCAACATCTACCATTGGAGACACCTGTAGTACTCCTTTATAATCACCCAGTTACGTTGTGACGTTTGGTAGTACCCAAAGTGTTCCTCCGGTAAACGGGAGTTGCATAATCTCATAGTTATAGGAACATGTATAAGTCATGAAGAAAGCAATAGCAACATACTAAACGATCGGGTGCTAAGCTAATGGAATGGGTCATGTCAATCAGATCATTCAACTAATGATGTGACCTCGTTAATCAAATAACAACTCTTTGTTCATGGTTAGGAAACATAACCATCTTTGATTAACGAGCTAGTCTAGTAGAGGCATACTAGTGACACTCTGTTGGTCTATGTATTCACACATGCATTATGTTTCCGGTTAATACAATTCTAGCATGAATAATAAACATTTATCATGACATAAGGAAATAAATAATAACTTTATTATTGCCTCTAGGGCATATTTCCTTCAAGTAGGGGTACCTTAGTATCCCGAACTTGTGCACGGGCAGTCGCAGTGACCCGCGGCAAGGCTTGCCGGGCGACCGCCAAGACCCGCTGTGGTTCCTTTGGGGCCATTCAAGAACAAAGTATCCAAGAGCAAAAACAAAGGCCCCGGCAAGAGGAGCCTGCCGGGAAGGAGACGAGACCCCGGCAAGAGGAGCTTGCCGGGAAGACCAACCAAAGCATCTCAAGAAGCTCGCTGCGGCGCACCACGCGTCCCGACAAGACCCGGTGAGCGACAAGCTTCCGGACGCGACAAGGCAACATCCGCGGCAAGCTACTACTCCGCCGCCCGTGCTCCAGCTCACCCACCAGCGTGCCGCTCTGGGACCGCTCCTGGCGTACGTGGCGGGAGGCTGTGCAGCCGGGGGCATGCGGTGGCAAGCAAGCGCTGACAAGATAGCCATCGTGGCAAACGGTGGCGTTCCTAGCGGTCCGTCTCTGTGCCGTCTAGGTGACACAGATAGGCATTTAATGCCCTTGTCCCCTGCCGTCAGGGTTAGGTATGATACGTCTGTTGTAGGCGGTGGAGCCAACTACCACCTCTTTTACATTTTTACCCCCACCTCTGTTGCCACCTGTCGGTGACCCCTTAGACATATAAAAGGAGGCCCATGCGCAACAGAGGGGGGAGGACGGCCATTCTCACGCTCGGTCTCGCCAGCTGCTTGAGCGTACTGTAGCACTCATCGCTCTCAAGCAAGAACTCAATACAACCACCAAAGCAGGAGTAGGGTTTTACGCATCCGTGCGGCCCGAACCTGGGTAAATCGACCGTATCGCTCGCGCATTCGCCTCGATCTGCTCTTTGTGCATCCACCGCCCCCTGCCGAACCGAAAGGGGCTCGGTCCGTCGATCCCCATAGGTGTACGTGGGACCAGCAACCCCCGACAGGGAGGTTGCTAGTGACCAAAACGCCACAGTAGACGTATTTTGGTCATAAACATCTATGACCATTCCAGAAGAAAGGTCGCTATAGTCAGTTTATGACGGCCAGCTTTTGACCTTATGTTTTTGGTCACAAAAAGGTCACAAATGGAAATTTGTGACCATTCAGTGACCAATAGTGGTGGTCACAAGTTGACATATTTCTTGTAGTGTTTCTTCGATCGAGGACTCGAACTTACACAAATGATATTCCTGTTGTTTTGAGGTAAATTAAAAATGGCGAGATCATGATCTATGCGTTCATCGTGAACGAAAATGCATTGTGTGAAGTAGTTGAACTTCTGGGGCATGTTTGTTTGAACTTCACTCTGTTTTTGACATGCTGTTTTTTGACGTGTTGTTTTTTGCACTACGTGAAGTAGTTGAACTTCTGGGGCATGTCTGTTTGAACTTCACCCTGGTTCACTTTATTGTATTTTTATTATATGAAATACACACCATGTAGTACGTGAACTTCCGATCGTTATCACTCTGAACTTCTCTCTGGTTTGAGAGAATTATTTTAAAACACAAAAAACAACATATATTTTTTTGTATTTTCGACATCTAAATACACGGTGAAGCTCTCACAAGAATTTTTTAAACTTTTCCTCGCCGAGCACTTGAACTTCTAGCAACCATTTTTTCGTATATGAGTTGTTTTTAAAAGTGCAAAAAATAGCTTGTTTTTTTATTTTTTTAACAGGTAAATCCTATGTTTTAATAAACTCTGAACTTCTCTGTTATTTCAATTTGAACTTCACCTTTTCATATTTTGAGTAAAGAATTGTATTCGATTTTTATATGGAAAAAATCGAACATGGAAATACAGACATCTGGCCGTGACAAATCCACGATAGTTGGCGCCAACCGTGGGGCCGCGCGCACGGTGGTGTTGAGTTCTTGGTGGGATCTATCCCTCAGATTGAGAAGTTTGTGATTTTCTGGATGAAGATCCTGTTTGGAAGATCTGCATCAACTTCAAGTTTCATCGGTTTAGATTTGTAATCTGTGAGATTCGAGTTTAAGAAAATTAGGGTTATGATCTGTTGGTTGCGGCAAATCGCCAAGATTCAACAACCGGGTTTGTTGTAAGATCTCCTCGAGCCTAATGATGACCCGGAAGCGAGTTACTCCAAGACTCGGACTCCGCCGTTGACCAGCCTGGTTGACCATCGGGCCTCACGTCGAGCCGTCACGGACTCGCACCGCCTTGAGACCTGTCTGCGTCACATAGCCAAGCCGCCACCGCTGATGGGGCCAGGCACCCCTCCCTGTATCTCATCATGAGCCGCCCCGCTAGGCTGTGCCTGAAGTCGCTCTGGCAGCTTGTCGCTGCCACGAACCGCCTCGGTTTCCGCCTCACGCCGTTGTTGAACCGCCGGAGCACCCTCGTGCCTGCTTGAGTCACCGTTGCACGGATTCACCTCATCGCCCCGGAGCGTTCTGCTGCCTCCATCATAGAAGCGACCTAGCCCTAAGCCACCATCGACGCACCCCCGCCGTGAGCCGACGTCGACGCGCCGTCGGAGAGACGCCCTCGCCGTCACCGGTCCGTCTTTGAAGCCGTCGCCTCTTACAAACTCACCACCAGGTCGCTGGCTACGCCAAGATGAGCCGCCCTCGGCGCGGGCCGCCGTGCGTTGCTTCCGCCGAGGCCGCCTTAAAAACAACCGCCGCGGGTTGATCCTACTGTTAGGGAATGTAGCAGAATTTTAAAATTTTCTACGCATCACCAAGATCAATCTATGGAGTCATCTAGCAACGAGGGAGAGAGGAGTGCATCTACATACCCTTGTAGATCACGAGCGGAAGCGTTCAAGAGAACGGGGTTGATGGAGTCGTACTCGACGTGATCCGAATCACCGAAGATCCTAGCGCCGAACGGACGGCACCTCCACGTACGGAGCGAGGACGTCTCGCGCGCCTTGATCCAGCAAGGAGGAGGGAGAGGTTGAGGAAGAGGGCTCCAATAGCTGCACGATGGCATGGTGGTGGTGAAGCTGCAGTACTCCGGCAGGGCTTCGCCAAGCTCCTATGAAGGAGGAGAGGTGTTGGGGAGGGGAGGGGCTGTGCCTTGGATGTTCTATGTAGACCTCCCCTCACCCCTCTATTTATAGGGGAAGGGGGAAGGGGGCCGACCCCCTCTAGATGAGATCTAGAGGGGGGGGCGGCGGCCAAGGGGAGGGGGGCTTGCCCCCCAAGCAAGGGGGCGCCCCCCTTAGGGTTTCCCCCCAACCCTAGGCGCATGGGCCCTAAGGGGGGTGTGGCGCCCCAGCCCACTTGGCCTGGTTCCCTTCTCCATACAGCCCATAAGGCCCTCCAAAAGAGGTGGCCCCTCTCGGTGGACTCTCGGAACCCCTCCGGTGGCCCCGGTACAATACCGATATGCCCCCGAACATTTCCGGCGACCGTATGACAACTTCCCATATATAAATCTTTACCTCCGGACCATTCCAGAACTCCTCGTGACATCCGGGATCTCATCCGGGACTCCGAACAACATTCGGTAACCACATACAAGTCTTCCTAACAACCCTAGCGTCACCGAACCTTAAGTGTGTAGACCCTACGGGTTCGGGAGACATGCAGACATGACCGAGACGACTCTCCGGTCAATAACCAACAACGGGATCTGGATACCCATGTTGGCTCCCACATGCTCCACGATGATCTCATCGGATGAACCACGATGTCGAGGATTCAATCAATCCGTATACAATTCCCTTTGTCAATCGGTACGTTACTTTCCCGAGACTCGATCGTCGGTATCCAATACCTTGTTCAGTCTCGTTACCGGCAAGTCACTTTACTCGTACCGTAATGCATGATCTCGTGATCAACCACTTGATCACATTGAGCTCATTATGATGATGCCTTACCGAGTGGGCCCAGAGATACCTCTCTGTCATACGGAGTGACAAATCCCAGTCTCGATTCGTGCCAACCCAACAGACACTTTCAGAGATACCTGTAATGTACCTTTATAGTCACCCAGTTACGTTGTGACGTTTGGCACACCCAAGGCACTCCTACGGTGTCCGGGATTTGCACAATCTCATGGTCTAAGGAAATGATACTTGACATTCAGAAAAGCTACAGCAAACGAACTACACGATCTTTGAGCTATGCTTAGGATTGGGTCTTGTCCATCACATCATTCTCCTAATGATGTGATCCCGTTATCAATGACATCCAATGTCCATAGACAGGAAACCATGACTATCTTTTGATCAACAAGCTAGTTAACTAGAGGCTCACTAGGGACGTGTTGTGGTCTATGTATTCACACATGTATTACGATATCTGGATAACACAATTATAGCATGAACAATAGACAATTATCATGAACAAAGAAATATAATAATAACCATTTTATTATTGCCTCTAGGGCATATTTCCAACACCTACTGCTATGAGTGGCTCCGTTCCAAGCCGCTTCCCCCAACGTCATGGCCTCGGGCCACCCCGCGGCCGCCGTTAAACCGCCCGTTGGTTGTGAGCCTCGCTCTCAACCTGCCCGCATCGCCGTCCTCCACACCGCGACCCGCCGGCCCTGCTCTCCGCCTCCGTCGTGCGTGGCTGCAGCCTTGAGCCACCGGGTCCCCATCCTCCGGAGTACTCCTCCGTTTAAGTCGCCACTGCTGAACCACCGGTTAGCCCTGCTCGTCAAACCAGCCACACCTGAGCTGGTCCTACTGCGCTTCCAAGTTGTTGAGCCGCCGCTGTGCCTTGAGCCAGCCGTGGGGCAATTGCCTGCTTCAATTATATGCTACGTACAGTGGAAGAACCTTCAGAAATCAGAACTCACATGTTCCTCTCGGAGTATTGCTAGCTAGTTCTGTACTTGATTGACTGGTTGATGATCATCGTCGAGCGCAAGCCGCTGCTACCTCTTAAGCACTGCGTTGGTTTTCCCTTGAAGAGGAAAGGGTGATGCAGTAAAGCAGCGTAAGTATTTCCCTCAGTTTTTGAGAAACAAGGTATCAATCCAGTAGGAGACTTCATTTTCATACATGGATCCTATCTCGGATTTCATGGCTTCCAGCCATTTGTCGGAATCCGGGCCCGCCATCGCTTCTTCATAGTTCGAAGGTTCACCGTTGTCTAACAACATGATTTCCAAGACAGGGTTGCCGTACTACTCTGGTGCGGAACGTGTCCTTGTGGACCTACGAAGTTCAGTAGCAACTTGATCTGAAGTTTCATGATCATCATCATCAACTTCCTCTCTAGTCGGTGCAGGCACCTCAGGAACATTTTCTTGAGCTGCGCCACTTACCGGTTCAAGAGGCAATACTTCATCAAGTGCTACTTTCCTCCCACTAATTTTTTCGAGAGAAACTCTTTCTCTAGAAAGGACACATTCTTGGCAACAAAGATCTTGCCTTCGGATCTGAGGTAGAAGGTATACCCAACAGTTTCTTTAGGGTATCCTATGAAGACGCATTTTTCCGATTTGGGTTCGAGCTTTTCAAGTTGAAGTTTCTTGACATAAGCATCGCATCCCCAAAATTTTAGAAACGACCGCTTAGGTTTCTTCCCAAACCATAATTCATACGGTGTCGTCTCAATGGATTTCGACGGAGCCCTATTTAAAGTGAATGCGGCAGTCTCTAAAGCATAGCCCCAAAATGACAGCGGTAAATCGGTAAGAGACATCATAGATCGCACCATATCTAATAGAGTGCGATTATGACGTTCGGACCCACCATTACGCTGAGGTGTTCCAGGCAGCGTGAGTTGTGAAACTATTCCACATTTTCTTAAGTGTGTGCCAAATTCGTGACTCAAGTATTCTCCCCCACGATCTGATCACAAGAACTTGATTTTCCTGTCACGTTGATTCTCAACCTCACTCTAAAATTCCTTGAACTTTTCAAAGGTCTCAGACTTGTGTTTCATTAAGTAGACATACCCATTATCTACTCAAGTCATCAGTGAGGGTGAGAACATAACGATAGCCACCGCGAGCCTCAACACTCATTGGACCGCACACATCAGTATGTATGATTTCCAATAAGTTGGTTGCTCGCTCCATTGTTCCTGAGAACGAAGTCTTGGTCATTTTACCCATGAGGCATGGTTCGCACGTGTCAAATGATTCGTAATCAAGAGACTCTAAAAGTCCATCTCCATGGAGCTTCTTCATGCATTTGACACCTATGTGACCAAGGCGGCAGTGCCACAAGTATGTGGGACTATCATTATCAACCTTACATCTTTTGGTATTCATACTATGAATATGTGTAGCATTATGCTCGAGATTCATTAAGAATAAACCATTCACCATTGGAGCATGACCATAAAACATATCTCTCATATAAATAGAACAACCATTATTCTCGGATTTAAATGAGTAGCCATCTGGAATTAAACGAGATCCTGATACAATGTTCATGCTCAAAGCTGGCACTAAATAACAATTATTAAGGTTTAAAACTAATCCCGTAGGTAAATGTAGAGGTAGCGTGCCGATGGCGATCACATCGACCTTGGAACCATTCCCGACGCGCATCGTCACCTCGTCCTTTGCCAGTCTCCGCTTATTCCGCAGCTCCTGCTTTGAGTTACAAATGTGAGCAACCGCAGCGGTATCAAATACCCAGGAGCTACTACGAGTACTGGTAAGGTACACATCAATTACATGTATATCACATACACCTTTAGTGTTGCCGGCCTTCTTATCCGCTAAGTATTTGGGGTAGTTCCGCTTCCAGTGACCACTTCCCTTGCAATAAAAACACTCAGTCTCAGGCTTGGGTCCATTCTTTGGCTTCTTCCCGGTAGTTTGCTTACCGGGTGCGGAAACTCCCTTGCCGTCCTTCTTGAAGTTCTTCTTACCCTTGCCTTTCTTGAACTTAGTGGTTTTATTCACCATCAACACTTGATGTTCCTTTTTGATTTCCACCTCTGTTGATTTCAGCATTGAATATACCTCAGGAATGGTCTTTTCCATCCCCTGCATATTGAAGTTCATCACAAAGCTCTTATAGCTCGGTGGGAGTGACTGAAGGATTCTGTCAATGACCGTGTCATCTGGGAGATTAACTCCCAGCCGAGTCAAGTGGTTATGCAACCCAGACATTTTGAGTATGTGCTCACTGACAGAACTATTTTCCTCCATCTTACAGCTGAAGAACTTGTCAGAGACTTCATATCTTTCGACCCGGGCATGAGCTTGGAAAACCATTTTCAGCTCTTCAAACATCTCATATGCTCCGTGTCTCTAAAAACGCTTTTGGAGCCCCGGTTCTAAGCTGTAAAGCATGCCGCACTGAACGAGGGAGTAATCATCGGCACGTGATTGCCAAGCGTTCATAATGTCTTGGTTCTCTGGGATAGGTGCGTTATCTAGCGGTGATTCTAGGACATAATCTTTCTTGGCAGCTATGAGGATGATCCTCAGGTTCCGTACCCAGTCCGTGTAGTTGCTTCCATCGTCTTTCAGCTTGGTTTTCTCTAGGAACGCGTTGAAGTTGAGGACAACGTGGGCCATTTGATCTACAAGACATATTGTAAAGATTTTTGACTAAGTTCATGATAACTAAGTTCATCTAATCAAATTACTCAATGAACTCCCACTCAGATAGACATCCCTCTAGTCATCTAAGTGAAACATGATCCGAGTTAACTACGCCGTGTCCGATCATCACATGAGACGGACTAGCCAACATCGGTGAACATCTTCATGTTGATCGTATCTTCTATATGACTCATGCTCGACCTTTCGGTCTTTCGTGTTTCGAGGCCATGTTTGTACATGCTAGGCTCGTCAAGTCAACCTAAGTGTATTGCGTGTGTAAATCTGGCTTACACCCATTGTATTCGAACGTTAGAATCTATCACACCCGATCATCACGTGGTGCTTCGAAACAACGAACCTTCGCAACGGTGCACAATTAGGGGGAACACTTTCTTGAAATTATTACGAGGGATCATCTTATTTAAGCTATCGTCGTTCTAAGCAAATAAGATGTAAAACATGATAAACATCACATGCAATCAAATAGTGACATGATATGGCCAATATCATTTGCTCCTTTTGATCTCCATCTTCGGGGCTCCATGATCATCGTTGTCACCGGCATGACACCATGATCTCCATCATCATGATCTCCATCATCGTGTCTTCTTGAAGTTGTCTCATCATCTATTACTTCTACTACTATGGCTAACGCTTTAGCAATAAAGTAAAGTAATTACATGACGTATATGTTGACACGCAGGTCATAAATAAATAAAGACAACTCCTATGGCTCCTACCGGTTGTCATACTCATCAACATGCAAGTCGTGATTCCTATTACAAGAACATGATCATCTCATACATCACATATATCATTCATCACATCCTTTGGCCATATCACATCACAAAACACTTGTTGCAAAAACAAGTTAGACGTCCTCTAATTGTTGTTGCAAGTTTTTACGTGGCTGCTATAGGTTTCTAGCAAGAACGTTTCTTACCTACGCCAAAACCACAATGTGAATTGCCAATTTCTATTTACCCTTTATAAGGACCCTGTTCATCGAATCCGATCCGACTAAAGTGGGAGAGACAGACACCCGCCAGCCACCTTATGCAACTAGTGCATGTCAGTCGGTGGAACCGGTCTCACATAAGCGTACGTGTAAGGTTGGTCCGGGCCGCTTCATCCCACAATGCCGCCAAATCAAGATAAGACTAGTGACGACAAGATAATTGACAATATCGACGCCCACAACTGCTTTGTGTTCTACTCGTGCATAGTAACTACGCATAGACCTAGCTCATGATGCCACTGTTGGGGAACGTAGCAGAATTTTAAAATTTTCTACGCATCACCAAGATCAATCTATGGAGTCATCTAGCAACGAGCGAGAGAGGAGTGCATCTACATACCCTTGTAGATCACGAGCGGAAGCGTTCAAGAGAACGGGGTTGATGGAGTCGTACTCGACGTGATCCGAATCACCCAAGATCCTAGCGCCGAACGGACGGCACCTCCGCGTTCAACACACGTATGGAGCGAGGACGTATCCCACGCCTTGATCCAGCAAGGAGGAGGGAGAGGTTGAGGAAGAGGGCTCCAACAGCAGCACGACGGCGTGGTGGTGGTGAAGCTGCGGTACTCCGGCAGGGCTTCGCCAAGCTCTTATGGAGGAGGAGAGGTGTTGGGGAGGGGAGGGGATGCGCCTTAGATGTTCTATGCAGCCCTCCCCTCACCCCTCTATTTATAGGGGAAGGGGGAAGGGGGGCGGCCCCCTCTAGATGAGATCTAGAGGGGGGGCGGCGGCCAAGGGGAGGGGGGCTTGCCCCCCAAGCAAGGGGCGCCCCCCTTAGGGTTTCCCCCCAACCCTAGTCGCATGGGCCCTAAGGGGGGTGTGGCGCCCCAGCCCACTTGGCCTGGTTCCCTTCTCCATACAGCCCATAAGGCCCTCCGGAAGAGGTTGCCCCTCCCGGTGGACCCCCGGAACCCCTCCGGTGGCCCCGGTACAATACCGATATGCCCCCGAACATTTCCGGCGACCGTATGACAACTTCCCATATATAAATCTTTACCTCCGGACCATTCCAGAACTCCTCGTGACGTCCGAGATCTCATCTGGGACTCCGAACAACATTCGGTAACCACATACAAGTCTTCCTAACAACCCTAGCGTCACCGAACCTTAAGTGTGTAGACCCTATGGGTTCGGGAGACATGCAGACATGACCGAGACGACTCTCCGGTCAATAACCAAAAGTGGGATCTGGATACCCATGTTGGCTCCCACATGCTCCATGATGATCTCATCGGATGAACCATGATGTCGAGGATTCAATCAATCCGTATACGATTCCCTTTGTCAATCGGTACGTTACTTGCCCGAGACTCGATCGTCGGTATCCAATACCTTGTTCAGTCTTGTTACCGGCAAGTCACTTTACTCATACCGTAATGCATGATCTCGTGATCAACCACTTGATCACATTGAGCTCATTATGATGATGCATTACCGAGTGGGCCCAGAGATACGTCTCCGTCATACGGAGTGACAAATCCCAGTCTCGATTCGTGCCAACCCAACAGAAACTTTCGGAGATACCTGTAATGTACCTTTATAGTCACCCAGTTACGTTGTGACGTTTGGCACACCCAAGGCACTCCTACGGTGTCCGGGAGTTGCACAATCTCATGGTCTAAGGAAATGATACTTGACATTCAGAAAAGCTACAACAAATGAACTACACGATCTTTGAGCTATGCTTAGGATTGGGTCTTGTCCATCACATCATTCTCCTAATGATGTGATCCCGTTATCAATGGCATCCAATGTCCATAGTCAGGAAACCATGACTATCTTTTGATCAACGAGCTAGTCAACTAGAGGCTCACTAGGGACGTGTTGTGGTCTATGTATTCACACATGTATTACGATTTCTGGATAACACAATTATAGCATGAACAATAGAAAATTATCATGAACAAAGAAATATAATAATAACCATTTTATTATTGCCTCTAGGGCATATTTCCAACACCTACTGCTATGAGTGGCTCCGTTCCAAGCTGCTTCCCCCAACGTCATGGCCTCGGGCCACCCCGCGGCCGCCGTTAAACCGCCCGTTGGCTGTGAGCCTTGCTCTCAACCTGCCTGCATCGCCGTCCTCCACACCGCGACCCGCCGGCCCTGCTCTCCGCCACTGTCGTGCGTGGCTGCAGCCTTGAGCCGCCGGGTCCCCATCCTCCGGAGTACTCCTCTATTTAAGTCGCCACTGTTGAACCACCGGTTAGCCCTGCTCGTCAAACCAGCCACACCTGAGCTGGTCCTACTGTGCTTCCAAGCTGTTGAGCCGCCGCTGTGCCTTGAGCCAGCTGTGGGGCAATTGCCTGCTTCAATTATATGCTACGTACAGTGGAAGAACCTTCAGAAATCAGAACTCACATGTTCCTCTCGGAGTATTGCTAGCTAGTTCTGTACTTGATTGACTGGTTGATGATAATCGTCGAGCGCAAGCCGCTGCTACTCTTAAGCACTGCGTTGGTTTTCCCTTGAAGAGGAAAGGGTGATGCAGTAAAGCAGCGTAAGTATTTCCCTCGGTTTTTGAGAAACAAGGTATCAATCCAGTAGGAGACCACGTGCGAGTCACCTCGTACCTACACAAACAAATAAGAACCTCGCAACCAACACGATAAAGGGGTTGTCAATCCCTTCAAGGCCACTTGCAAGAGTGAGATCTGATAGAGATAATAATAATAATATAAATATTTTTTGGTATTTTTATGATATAGATTGAAAGTAAAAGATAGCAAAATAAAGTAGATTGGAAACTAATATGACGGAGAATAGACCCCGGGGCCATAGGTTTCACTAGTGGCTTCTCTCAAGAGCATAAGTATTACAGTGGGTGAACAAATTACTGTCGAGCAATTGATAGAAAAGGGAATAATTATGAGAATATCTAGGCATGATCATGTATATAGGCATCACGTCCGTGACAAGTAGACCGAAACGATTCTGCATCTACTACTATTACTCCACACATCGACCGCTATCCAGCATGCATCTAGAGTATTAAGTTCATAAGAACAGAGTAACGCCTTAAGAAAGATGACATGATGTAGAGGGATAAACTCATGCAATATGATATAAACCCCATCTTTTTATCCTCGATGGCAACAATACAATACGTGTCATTTCCCCTACTCTCACTGGGATCGAACACCGCAAGATTGAACCCAAAGCTAAGCACTTCTCCCATTTCAAGAAAGATCAATCTAGTAGGCCAAACCAAACTGATAATTCGAAGAGACTTGCAAAGATAAACCAATCATACATAAAAGAATTCAGAGAAGAATCAAATATTGTTCATAGATAATCTGGATCATAAACCCACAATTCAGCGGATCTCGACAAACACACCGCAAAAGAAGATTACATCGAATAGATCTCCAAGAGAATCGAGGAGAACTTTGTATTGAGATCCAAAGAGAGAGAAGAAGCCATCTAGATACTAGCTATGGACCCGATGGTCTAAAGTAAACTACTCACATATCCCCGGAGAGGCCATGGAGTTGATGTAGAGGCCCTCCGTGATCAATGCTCCCTCCGGCGGAGCTCCGGAAAAGGCCCCAAGATGGGATCTCTTGGGTACAGAAGTTTGCAGCAGTGGAATTAGATTTTCGTGGTGCTCCTGGATGTTTGCGGGGTACGTGGACTTATATAGGAGGAAGAAGTAGGTCGGTGGAGCAATGAGGGGCCCACGAGGGTGGAGGGCGCGCCCAGGGGGTAGGCGCGCCCCCTGCCTCGTGGCCTCCTCGATTGTTTCTTGACGCACACTCCAAGTCTCCTAGACAGCATTTGTTGAGACAATCACGTTCCCGAAGGTTTCATTCTGTTTGGACTTCGTTTGATATTCCTTTTCGGCGAAACACTGAAATAGGCAAAAAAAACAGCAATTTGGGTTGGGCCGTCGGTTAATAGGTTAGTCCCAAATATGATATAAAAGTGTAAAATAAAGCTCATTAACATTCCAAACGGATAATATAATAGCATGGAGCAATCAAAATTATATATGTTGGAGACGTATCAAGCATCCCCAAGCTTAATTCCTGCTCGTCCTCGAGTAGGTAAATGATAAAAAGGAATTTTTGATGTGGAATTCTTTCTAACATATTTCTCAATGTATTTTTTCTTTATTGTGGCATGAATGTTCAGATCTGAAAGATTCAAGATAAAAGTTTAAGATTGACATAAAAATAATAATACTTCAAGTATACTAATTAAGCAATCATGTCTTCCCAAAATAACATGGCCAAAGAAAGTTATCCCTACAAAATCATATAGTCTGGCTATTCTCTATCTTCGCCACACAAAATATTTAAATCATGCACAACCCCGATGACTAGCCAAGCAATTGTTTCATACTTTTGATGTTCTCAAACATTTTCAATCTTCACGCAAATATGAGCGTGCGCCATGGATATAGCACTATATGTGGAATAGAATGGTGGCTGTGGAGAAGACAAAAAAGGAGAAGATAGTCTCACATCAACTAGGCATATCAACGGGCTATGGAGATACCCATCAATAGATATCAACGTGAGTGAGTAGGGATTGCCATGCAACGGATGCATTAGAGCTATAAGTGTAAGAAAGCTCAACAAAAGAACTAACTGGGTGTGCATCCAACTTGCTTGCTCATGAAGACCTAGGGCAATTTTGAGTAAGCCCATCATTGGAATATACGAGCCAAGTTCTATAATGTAAAATTCCCACTAGTATATAAAAGTGATAACATAGGATACTCTCTATCAAGAAGATCATGGTGCTACTTTGAAGCACAAGTGTGGAAAAAGGATAGTAACATTGTCCCTTCTCTCTTTTTCTCTCATTATTTTTTTATTTGGGCCTTCTTTTTTGCCTCTTTTCCCCTTTTTTATTTTTTTATTTTTCGTCCAGAGTCTCATCCCGACTTGTGGGGGAATCATAGTCTCCATCATCCTTTCCTCACTGGGACAATGCTCTAATAATGATGATCATCACACTTTAATTTACTTACAACTCAAGAATTACAACTCAATACTTAGAACAAAATATGACTCTATGTGAATGCCTTCGGCGGTGTACCGGGATGTGCAATGATGCATGAGTGACATGTATGAAGAATTATGAACGGTGGCTTTGCCACAAATACGATGTCAACTAGATGATCATGCAAGAAATATGACAATGATGAAGTGTGTCATAATAACGAAACGATGGAAAGTTGCATGGCAACATATCTTGGAATGGCTATGGAAATGCCATAATAGGTAGGTATGGTGGCTGTTTTGAGGAAGGTATGTGGTGGGTTTATGATACCGGCGAAAGTTGCGCGATAGTAGAGAGGCTAGTAATGGTGGGAGGGTGAGAATGTGTATAATCCATGGACTCAACATTAGTCATAAAGAAATCACATACTTATTGCAAAAATCTATTATTTATCGAAACAAAGTATTACGCGCATGCTCCTAGGGGGATAGATTGGTAGGAAAAGACCATCGCTCGTCCCCGACCGCCACTCATAAGGAAGACAATCAATAAATAAATCATGTTCTGACTTCATCACATAACGGTTCACCATATGTGCATGCTACGGGAATCACAAACTTCAACACAAGTATTTCTCAAATTCACAACTACTCAACTAGCATGACTCTAATATCACCATCTCCATATCTCAAAACAATTATAAAGTATCAAACTTCTCATAGTATTCAATGCACTTCTATGCAAGCTTTAATATTATTCCTAAAAGCAAATTTCCATGTTGTTCTAAAGGACTCTCAAAATAATATAAGTGAAGCATGAGAGATCAATTATTTCTATAAAATAAAACCACCGCCATGCTCTAAAAGATATAAGTGAAGCACTAGAGCAAAAACTATATGGCTCAAAAGATATAAGTGAAGCACATAGAGTATTCTAATAAATTTCAAATCATGTGAGTCTCTCTAAAAAGGTGTGTACAGCAAGGATGATTGTGGTAAACTAAAAAGCAAAGACTCAAATCATACAAGACGCTCCAAGCAAAACACATATCATGTGGTGAATAAACATATCGCTCCAAGTAAAGTTACCGATAGACGAAGACGAAAGAGGGGATGCCTTCCGGGGCATACCCAAGCTTAGGCTTTTTGGTGTCCTTGAATTTTACCTTCGGGTTCCATGGGCATCCCAATCTTAGGCTCTTGCCACTCCTTTTTCCATAATCCATCAAATCTTTACCCAAAACATGAAAACTTCACAACACAAAACTCAAAATAGAAAATCTCGTGAGCTCCGTTAGCGAAAGAAAACAAAACACCACTTCAAGTACTGTAATGAACTCATTCTTGATTTATATTGGTGTTAAAGCTACTGTATTACAACTTCTCTATGGTTTATAAACTCTTTTACTAGCCATAGATTCATCAAAATAAGCAAACAACACACGAAAAACAGAATCTGTCAAGAACAGAACAGTCTGTAGTAATCTGTAGCTAATGCAAACTTATGGAACCCCAAAAATTCTAAAATAAATTGCTGGACGGGAGGAATTTATCTATTAATCATCTGCAAAAATAATTAACTAAATAGCACTTTCCAAATAAAAATTGCATCAATTCTCGTAAGCGCTAAAGTTTCTGTTTTTTACAGCAAGATCAAAAAGACTTTCCCCAAGTCTTCCCAATGGTTCTACTTGGCAAAAATACTAATTAAACACAAAAAACACAACCAAAACAGAGGCTAGATAAATTATTTACTAATAAACAGGAGCAAAAAGCAAGGAATAAAAATAAAATTGGGTTGCCTCCCAACAAGCGCTATCGTTTTAACGCCCCTAACTAGGCATAAAAGCGAAGATAGATCTAGGTATTGCCATCTTTGGTAGGCAATCCATAAGTGGCTCTCATAATAGATTCATATGGTAATTTAAATTTATTTCTAGGGAAGTGTTCCATGCCTTTACTTAATGGAAATTGTAATTTAATATTCCCTTCCTTCATATCAATAATTGCACCAATCGTTCTAAGGAAAGGTCTACCAAGAATAATAGGACATGAAGGATTGCAATCTATATCAAGAATAATGAAATCTACGGGCACATAGTTCCTATTGCAACAATGAGAACATCATTAATTCTTCCCATAGGTTTCTTAATGGTGGAATCCCCAAGATGCAAGCTTAAAGAACAATCATCAAAATCACGGAAACCTAGCAAATCACACAAAGTTTTTGGAAGCGTGGAAACACTAGCACCCAAATCACACAAAGCATAACACTCATGATATTTAATTTTAATTTTTATTGTAGGTTCCCACTCATCATAAAGTTTTCTAGGGATAGAAACTTCCAACTCAAGTTTTTCTTCATAAGATTGCATCAAAGCATCAACGATATGTTTAGTAAAACATTTATTTTGACTATAAGCATGAGGAGAATTTAGCACGGATTGCAACAAGGAAATACAATCTATCAAAGAGAAATTATCATAGTTAAATTCCTTGAAATCCAAGATAGTGGGTTCATTGCTATTTAAAGTTTTAACCTCTTCAATCCCACTTTTAACAATTTTTGCATCAAGATCTAAAAACTCTGAATCATTGGAACGCCTTTTAAATAAAGCTGACTCATCTCTAGTCCCATCATTATAAAGATTCATATTGCAAAACAAATATTTAATAGGGGACACATCAATCACTTTTAGATCTTCATCTCTATTTTCATGAAAACTAGAAGAACACGCTTTTATGAAACAATCTTGTTTAGAATGCATCCTAGCGGTTCTTTCTTTGCACTCATCAATGGAAATTCTCATGGATTTGAGAGACTCATTGATATCATGCTTAGGTGGAATAGATCTCAGTTTCAAAGAATCAACATCAAGAGAAATTCTATCCACGTTCGTAGCCAACTCATCAATCTTAAGCAATTTTTCTTCAGTCAAGGCACTGAAACTCTTTTGCGAAGTAATAAATTATTTAATACTAGATTCGAAATCAGAGGGCATCTTTTTATAATTTCCATAAGAATTGTTGTAGGAATTACCATAATTATTAGAGGAATTACTAGGAAAGGGCCTAGGATTAAAATTACCTCTATACGCGTTATTACCAAAATTGTTCCTACCAACAAAATTCACATCCATAGATTCATTATTATTCTCAATCAAAGTAGACAAAGGCATATCACTAGGATCAGTAGGAGCACTCCTATTAGCAAACAATTTCATAAGTTCATCCATCTTTCCACTCAAAACATTAATCTCTTCAATTGCATGCACTTTTTTACTAGTAGATCTTTTAGTGTGCCATTGAGAATAATTAACCATAATATTATCTAGGAGTTTGGTAGCTTCTCCTAAAGTGGTTTCCATAAAAGTGCCTCCCGCGGCCGAATCTAAAAGATTTCTAGAAGAAAAATTCAATCCGGCATAAAAATTCTATATAATCACCCATAAATTCAAATCATGTGTAGGGCAATTACGTATCATTAATTTCATCCTCTCCCAAGATTGTGCAACATGTTCATGATCAAGTTGCTTAAAATTCATAATATCGTTTCTAAGAGAGATGATCTTAGCGGGGGGAATACTTAGAGATAAAAGCATCTTTGCACTTATTCCATGATTCAATACTATTTTTAGGCAAAGCCGAAAACCAAGCTTTAGCACGATCTCTAAGCGAAAAAGGAAATAGCTTAAGTTTAACAATATCATTATCCACATCTTTCTTCTTTTGCATATCACACAAATGAACAAAGTTGTTTAGATGGAAGAAGCATCTTCACTAGGAAGGCCAGAAAATGGATCTTTCATGACAAGATTCAGCAAAGCAGTATTAATTTCACAAGATTCAGCATCGGTAACAGGAGCAATCGGAGTGCTAATAAAATCATTATTATTGGTATTGGCAAAGTCACACAATTTAGTATTATCTTGAGCCATCGTGACAAGCAAGCAATCCAACACACAAGCAAACAAGAAACTGGCAAAAAGGCAAATAGAAAAAGAGAAGGGGAACGGAAAAAGAGGGCGAATAAAACGGCAAGGGTGAAGTGGGGGAGAGGAAAACGAGAGGAAAATGGCAAATAATGTAATGCGGAGGATAAGAGTTGTGATGGGTACTTGGTATGTCTTCACTTGGCGTAGATCTCCCCGGCAATGGCGCCAGAAATCCTTCTTGCTACCTCTTGACCATTGCGTTGGTTTTCCCTTGAAGAGGAAAGGGTGATGCAGTAAAGCAGTGTAAGTATTTGCCTCAATTTTTGAGAACCAAGGTATCAATCCAGTAGGAGACCACGCGCGAGTCACCTCGTACCTACACAAACAAATAAGAACCTTGCAACCAACGCGATAAAGGGGTTGTCAATCCCTTCACGGCCACTTCCAAGAGTGAGATCTGATAGAGATAATAATAATAAGATAAATATTTTTGATATTTTTATGATATAGATTGAAAGTAAAAGATAGCAAAATAAAGTCGATTGGAAACTTATATGATGGAGAATAGACCCGGGGGCCATATGTTTCACTAGTGGCTTCTCTCAAGAGCATAAGTATTACGGTGGGTGAACAAATTATTGTCGAGCAATTGATAGAAAAGCGAATAATTATGAGAATATCTAGGCATGATCATGTATATAGGCATCACGTCTGTGACAAGTAGACCGAAATGATTCTGCATCTACTACTATTACTCTACACATCGACCGCTATCCAGCATGCATCTAGAGTATTAAGTTCATAAAAACAAAGTAACGCCTTAAGCAAGATGACATGATGTAGAGGGATAAACTCATGCAATATGATATAAACACCATCTTTTTATCCTCGATGGCAACAGTACAATACGTGTCGTTTCCCCTACTGTCACTGGGATCGAGCACCGCAATATTGAACCCAAAGCTAAGCACTTCTCCCATTGCAAGAAAGATCAATCTAGTAGGCCAAACCAAACTGATAATTCGAAGAGACTTGCAAATATAAACCAATCATACATAAAATAATTCAGAGAAGAATCAAATATTGTTCATAGATAATCTGGATCATAAACCCACAATTCATTGGATCTCGACAAACACACCGCAAAAGAAGATTACATCGAATAGATCTCCAAGAGAATCGAGGAGAAATTTGTATTGAGATCCAAAGAGAGAGAAGAAGCCATCTAGCTACTAGCTATGGACCCGAAGGTCTGAAGTAAACTACTCACACATCACCGGTGAGGCCATGCAGTTGATATAAAGGCCCTCCGTGATCAATGCCCCCTCCAGTGGAGCTCTGGAAAAGGCCCCAAGATGGGATCTCTTGGGTACAGAAGGTTGCGGCGGTGGAATTAGGTTTTTGTGGTGCTCCTGGTTGTTTCCGGGGTACGTGGACTTATATAGGTGTAACACCCTCGATGCGACTATATCTCCCACGTGTCGAGGCACGACTTAGAGGCATAATCGCATTGAAGGCATATGTCGCAAGTGAGGTAATCTTCACACAACCCATGTAATACATAAGGGAAAAGATACATAGTTGGCTTACAATCGCCACTTCACACAAATACATGAATAAAGCATTACATCATTCAATTACACTCAAGGTCCGACTACGGAACCAAAATAAAAGAAGAACCCCAAATGCGACAAAGGTCCCCGATCGACCCCAATTGGGCTCGACTACTGATCAACTAGAACAAAGCAACACAAAGGACAAGATCTTCATCGAGCTCCTCCTGAGTTTGGTTGCGTCATCTGCACGGTCTCATTGGCACCTGCAAGCTGGTTTTGGAAGTATCTGTGAGCCACGGGGACTCAGCAATCTCGCACCCTCGCGATCAAGACTATTTAAGCTTATGGGTAAGGTAAGGGTATGAGGTGGAGCTGCAGCAAGCGACTAGCATATATGGTGGCTAACCTATTCGCAAAAGAGAGCGAGAAGAGAAGGCAAAGCACGGTCGATAAAAGTATGATCAAGAAGTGATCCTAGACTACCTACGTCAAGCATAACTCCAACAACCGTGTTCGCTTCCCGGACTCCGCCGGAAAGAGACCATCACGGTTACACACGCGGTTGATTCATTTTAATTAAGGTCAAGTTTAGGTTTTCTACAACCGGACGTTAACAAATTCCCATCTGCCCATAACCGCGGGCACGGCTTTCGAAAGTTCAAATCCCTGCAGGGGTGTCCCAACTTAGCCCATAACAAGCTCTCACGGTTAACGAAGGAATAGTCCTCCACCCGAGACGTTCCGATCAGACTCGGTATCCCAGTACAACAAGACATTTCGACAGGGTAAAACTAAACCAGCAACACCGCCCGATGCGCCGACATCCTGATAGGAGCTGCACATATCTCGTTCTCAGGGCAACACCGGATGAACACTACGTACAGCTAAAACCAGCCCTCAAGTTTCCCCGAGGTGGCGCCGCAAGTGGCTCTAGTTTGGACCAACGCTTAGACAAGCACTGGCCGGGGGGGGGGGGGGGGTTAAAATAAAGATGACCCTTGGGATGCGCGACTCCCAAGGGAAAAAAGGCTAGGTGGCAAATGGTAAAACCAATGTTGGGCATTGCTGGCAAAGCTTTACTTAAGGCGAACTGTCAAGGGGTTCCCATTATAGCCCAACCGCGTAAGGGACGCAAAATCCAGGAACATAACACCGATATGACAGAAACTAGGGCGGCAAGAGTGGAACAAAACACCAGGCATAAGGCCGAGCCTTCCACCCTTTACCAAGTATATAGATGCATTAATTAAATAAGGTATATGGTGATATCCCAACAAGTAAATAAATGTTCCAACAAGGAACAACATCTCCATGTTCCAACAAGGAACGAACTTCAATCTTCACCTGCAACTAACAACGCTATAAGAGGGGCTGAGCAAAGCGGTAACATAGCCAATCAACAGTTTGCTAGGACATTGGTGGGTTAGAGGCTGAACATGGCAATTGGGAGGCTAACAAGCAAGTGGTAGGCATCGTAGCAATGGCATAGCAAAAGAGCGAGCAAACTAGCATAGCAAAGATAGTAGTGATTTCGAGGGTATGATCATCTTGCCTGAAATCCCGCAAGGAAGAAGAACGAATCCATGAAGAAGACAAACGGAACGTAGACGAACGGATCCTCACAAACTCGACGTTACCGGAATCAACCCGAAGAAGCAATCACCGGATAAGAAGGACACAACATAGTAAACAACCAACACATCAACATGGCATGATGCACAAACGAGTATGATGCATGTCCGGTTTAAAGAGGCATGGCATGGCAAAGTGCACAAACAACACTACAAGTTAAGTGGAGCTCAATATGCAACGAGGTGCATATTGACGGAACACCACGTCAATTATTTAGTTCTCTCCCGTTTATGTACCCAACAATATTAAATGTTGATTAACATGGCAAGAGGTGAAACATGATGAAACTATCTAATCTAGGCATGTTTAAATGAGGCCGGAACAACAAAACAACAAGTCCGGAAAATCCCCATGTGCAAATATTAGGTTTGGTCCTGATCTGTCCTAAACACAATTTTAGAGTTGTTTAACATGCAAAGTAAGGTCACCATGTTAAACTAGGCAAAATTCTACCCCATTTACATATAAAGTTTATTAAATTCCGAGTTACGGTTATTTAGCTATGAATTAAATCATTTTAACATGGCATAGGGGCAAATTTAATCGAACAACATTTTAAATATTTTAACATGGCAAGAAAGTGGCATATTATTAATCTACACATAATTTTAAGCAAGTTTCATATATAAATTATTTACATCCGATGCACGGTTCGTGAGTTATTAAATGCATGATCATGAGGGCCTTTTCTGTAAAACTACAGTCTCTGGAAAATTAGACAAATCTCAGATCTGGAAAAAAATGGCTATGGGCCAAAACTGGCAGCCCAACCGAAATAGAGGAGGGGGTGCTGGGGGTGTGGGCTCACCCATGGGCCACGGCCCGGACGGTGGAGGAGGCCGGTAACTGGGCCGGCCGAAGGACGTGGCTGGGCCGGATCTGGCACGGTGGCCCTCATGCGCGGGAGGAAGCGGAGGCAGGCCGAGGCGGGGGCGCTGGGCCTTGAGGCACTGGCCCACGCGGGGTGAGGTCAACGGGCAAGGGGGGGAGCGGCTCCTCTGCTCGCTCCCGAGCGGCCATGGCGGCGGCGCACGACAGGGCCGGCGAGGATGGAGGTCAGGGACGACGGAGCGGGCAGATCAGGCCGGGAACTGTTGGATCCGGCCCTCGGCGGCGGAGGACGGTGGGTTAGGCGACCCGAGGCGGCAGGTGGCCAGGACGGCGCGGCTCCATCTCCATGGACGGGAGGCCATGGTTTTTTCCTCTCCTGCGAAGAGAAACGAGAGAGATGAGAGATTCCGAGAGAGAGGGAGGAGAAAGGAAGGAAGAGGAGAGGAGCGACGGGGCTCATCTGCTCGAAGCTCGTTGGCGGCGCGGAGACTAGGCGGGGTCAGGCCTTGATCGCTGCTGCACGGGGCGAGGAGGAGCTGCTGGTTGGCTCGGGCTGAAGACAAGGGGAGGTGGTGGTTGGTCTGATGGGGAAAAATGAGGAAGGAGGTGGGCTCGGCTGGATCGGGAGGGATCCCGAGGAAAACAAAGTGGCGGCGGCGCGAGAAAAAAAAAGGGAGGATGGGACAGGCTAGGACTAGGGTTTAGACTGTTATATATAGTAGGTGGATTTTGGATAGGGGCATTTGGTCCCTTGATTAAAATCGGACGGACACGAAATAAAAACTTAGGGAGACCAAATGAGAAAACGGTGACGTTTTGTAGACGTTTGGGGATGATCCGGATCCAACGGTGGCAACAGTCCGGGTCGGGTCCGGGACAACTTTCGGACGCGCACGGAGGGGGGTCGCGGGCTGACAAGAGAGGTTAGGTAGGGCCTGGCGATAGGTAGTGAGATGTGTAGACGGTCTCGAGCTGAGAGAAGAGAAGAGGGGGCGGCCCGGCGACTGTTTCCGGAGACCGAAAACGTCCGACGTTAGACCGGCTACTATTGCCGCTATATTTATCCGTTGGGGCATCAAACGAACTCCGATTGCGATGAAACTTGACAGGCGGTCTGTCTACACTATAATAAGACCACACATCAAATCTCATCCCATTCCGAGAACATTTTTCCGGCCACTTATAAGATACTATTTCGGACACGCCGCGGGCGCGGTGCAAGTGTGGTTGGGCTCAGAACGGACAACGGAGAGAACTCGGAGAACCCGGACGAATGCAAGTTTTGAAAACATGATAATGCAATGCACATGATGACATGATGACATGCAAGCAAATGACATGGCAACGACAGCGAATAACAGAACGACAGCTGGCACATCGGTCTCGGGGCGTTACAACACTCCACCACTACGAGAGGATCTCGTCCCGAGATCTAGAATGGCACCGGAGGGAAAGAAACGGAAGAGAAAGAGAAGAGGTAAAACAAAGTTGCTCCTTTGACAAACGAGTGAAACCATGAACCTTGAGAGGTTGAACAAATCGAGAAAAGAATACAACGAAGGTGAATTAAGTCGAAAACACTCCGTTAGATAAGAGGGACAAGAACATTGCGAAACCTTGAGATTGAAGGGAAGATATATATTGAAAACACTCCGTTAAAGAAGGGGATCAAGGAAGACCAAATTCGGGCAGCACTCCGGTTGGAAAGAAAAGAATTGAATAAGGTCTTGATAAGATGAGAAGATACTTGATGAAATCACCACACACTGCCACCGGAACTATTGAATGGATGGAACAAAGGGTAAGAAATATCTCGGACAGCACTCCGGTTGAGAAAGGATGTAAAACTTGATAAGATGAGAGAACTTGCATGAAAACACGACACTCCGGCTGAGAAAAGGGATGCAAGCCTTGATAAGGCGAAAAGAACTTTAACAAAGGGGCACAATACTCCGGTTAAGCAAGATAGGGAAGGAATAAGAGTGATATAATTTGGACAGCACTTTGTCTGTAAATGGAAGTAATTGAAGTTGACAAGATGAGAGGATACTTTAAAAGAGGACACAACACTCCAATTAAAAGGATAGGCACGACAAGAACACGATCCTGATAAAACAAGAAGATGGGTTGAAGAGAGCAACATCACCATGCCTCCGGAACGAAAAGAATAGAAGATAGATAATTGAAATAGGAGAATGGAGAAGAAAAATGCCAACTTCTGCCACAAAAGAGCTTGACAAGGCATCTTTAGGAGAAAAATCGAACGGAGTTGCTGTAAAAACAACAATGAAAAGAGTAATCATGATATATGGTCTTATGGAATACAACCCAAATTATGAGGTGACAACCTGCCACTCATGGTAAGAGAATTGGATTGATAAGACCAAGGAGACAAGAAACTATTTCACCGGGAGGATATATGAAGAACTTGGATAATGTACGAGCACAATTATCGCAACAATCCTTAGGGAAGGATTTAGGTGAAGTATAACCCAAGATAAATCCATGACGAGATTGATGGATTTAAAATATCTCATTCTTGACAACATGTGAATCATGAAAAATGAACTCAAATTATCAAGAATGACATAATACCACCTCCGATAATATGGTAGAAAGAAATTGCACTCCGGATAGCAATATGAAGAATGCTTGAGCACCTCTGAAAAGAAACTTGATGAACACTTCGAGAAGGAATTAAATCCTTTATGAACCATCATGTAGAGCCTCCATGAAGAACTCCGGTAATAAAAAGAATGATCCAAAATAATTGAATGATGAAAAGAATAAGATTGAAGCCTCGTAATGATTTAGATAGAGATCTCCGTGATAATATAATTGAAAGAGGTTGGACTCCGGGAAAAAGAGAAGATGAAACAAATGAAACCGAGAGTTTGAAGGGCCTCCGGAATAAGAATTAATCATTTGAATGAACAAGAATAAGAATTATGTTATGCTTATCCTTCACCACTTCAGATTGATGACAAACCATGGATTTGGCATATTACTTATTCTTGTAGAAAAGATTAAGAGAGATATAACATCAGACTTGGGAACGTCTTCAAAGAACCACCGATAAGATTGGACCAACAAATAAAATTGATATGATAAGAAAGGAAGAGAAATCCTGAACGAACCACCGGAAGAATTGATTATGAACAAAGAAAAGATAAAGAAACACCGGGAGAAATTAGCAAATATATGAAGATGCTTGAGAGAAATTATATATGAGAGAAAGAAGAGATCATGCACTGATTAGAGAATAGCTGATGCACTGGTAAAATTAGGAGAACGATAACTGAAAGCTGGGAATGAATAATTATGAGATGATGGGCTCCGGATGAACAAACTGAAAAGACTTCTAAATTACTCCGGATGGTTGAAAAGAATATCTCACACTCGCAAATAATTATGAGAGGATGGCAACAAGACAGGATAACTATTCTTGAAGAGAATGGAGCAAGATATGGAGGAGAACTCTTCTTCGGTCTTCAAAAACCTGAGAATGACGATGAGAAACACCATCATGAATTATTTATGAACTCCGAAAGAATCAAAACAAAGAGGTTAAACCAGCTATGAAAAGAATTTGAAAGATCTTGGAGAAAACACTTGACTGATGATGAATCATTCTTATGTCAAGCTTCGAAAAGAATTTTAAGGATATCTCCGGGGAAATTAGAAGAGTCAGGTAAGATCCTGGGGAAAAGACCTGTGGGTTAGGGCCCACTCAAAAGAGAACACCGTTGAAATGATATAGAGGGGAGGTTGCACCTGTTGAATTAAGTGACTTGAATGAGGGAACATCCTCGAAAGAACTTGAACGAAAATAGAGTGGAAACACGAAGATATCTTGAGCACTCCAGAACAAATGGATAGCGAGAAGTTAACTATTATGAAGTGCGCCAGCATGAGAATGGCATTGAAATGAGGAAAAGAATATGACCAAACATCGAAAGCTTGAATTGAATCCACCGGGGAAGAAAACGAGTGAAGAGTGACAAACTTGAAGTTCCGTTAGAATATTCATGAGAATCACCGGATAAGAATATTGATAGAAAAGAATCGAGAGACTTCACATCAATAAGATGAATACTTGAATAAGACATCGGATTCCTTGAAGAAAAACAAAGGGAGGGAGGGTGGGAAAAAATCAAAGACCATTTGGAATGGATGGAATGAACACCGTAGAGAAGAACTGATATTTCATCTTGCGGATGTTGAAATGATCGGATCCACTTGAAGAGAAACACGCCGGTTGAAAAGAATTGACATGACAATATCGATGATCGAGAAGGATTAGTATTCACATAGGAATATGAGAACACCATTTGGGGAAGGTATGGAATCAACATTTGACTTCGAAGCAACTCGAATACCACAACTCAAAACAAAAACAAAAGGGTTGGCTCGCAAAATAAGCCGGAACAAACATATGATAGAGATTTCGTCCGAAGTTTTCATGGTGGGACCTACACGGGCTCGATCGTACAGCACCATCATGTACAAGGCAGTGCACATGACATACGAAGCGTCCCCGAGTCAGCATAGCCAAGGACTCTTTAAGACACAACGAGACCACTGTAAAATCGACCATGAATAGGCGAACCACTAGACGTCGAACCCCAATTTCATATCATACATCTGTTGGAAGAAATCCTAAGGCTACTTGAATTCCCACCTATGAAACTCCCGAAACTTTCCGGTTATGCAATCAGGTGTTGAGGATACAGGGGAAGCATAATATCTCACCCAAGCTAGCAAATCCTACATCCAGCTGCATCCATCCTTCAACACATAACCAAGAAACCTTCGGAAACCATCTACCTCAACCTTCGAAAAGCATCCGTTATACAAGTTATGGCGATACTCCCGAACTCCTGCCCCAGTACTGGGTGGCGTCGAGGTTATCTCACCAACGAACTGCATAAAGGAGATTTTCGATGTCGCGAACATATCTCAAGTATACCAGAATTGCAACGATAAAATTATGATGACAACACCTCAGAGCTCAACTCCCCGGGACACTTCCACTAAACCCCTGACAGGAGGCACCAAGACAGTATTCTCATCATAAGCCATCGGAACAAATCCAAGATACTCGCGTGATCCTAAATTTTTTTTGTGAAATTTGAGAAGAGAAGAGTCAAAACTCTACGTCAGGATGCCTTACCAGAGTGACGAAGGGACTGGGGAGTAAAAAGAATTCCTAAACTCTCCGATATATAATTCCTAAAGGACTCAAAACATTTTTCTAGACACAACTCGGACGCTAAAAACGATCAAGCAATGGGGGCTCCTAAGGTCGGGGAAGGCTCTGATACCAACTTGTAACACCCTCGATGCGACTATATCTCCCACGTGTCGAGGCACGACTTAGAGGCATAATCGCATTGAAGGCATATGTCGCAAGTGAGGTAATCTTCACACAACCCATGTAATACATAAGGGAAAAGATACATAGTTGGCTTACAATCGCCACTTCACACAAATACATGAATAAAGCATTACATCATTCAATTACACTCAAGGTCCGACTACGGAACCAAAATAAAAGAAGAACCCCAAATGCGACAAAGGTCCCCGATCGACCCCAACTGGGCTCCACTACTGATCAACTAGAACAAAGCAACACAAAGGACAAGATCTTCATCGAGCTCCTCCTGAGTTTGGTTGCATCATCTGCACAGTCTCATCGGCACCTGCAAGCTGGTTTTGGAAGTATCTGTGAGCCACGGGGACTCAGCAATCTCGCACCCTCGCGATCAAGACTATTTAAGCTAATGGGTAAGGTAACGGTATGAGGTGGAGCTGCAGCAAGCGACTAGCATATATGGTGGCTAACCTATTCGCAAAAGAGAGCGAGAAGAGAAGGCAAAGCACGGTCGATAAAAGTATGATCAAGAAGTGATCCTGGACTACCTACGTCAAGCATAACTCCAACAACCGTGTTCGCTTCCCGGACTCCGCCGGAAAGAGACCATCACGGTTACACACGCGGTTGATTCATTTTAATTAAGGTCAAGTTTAGGTTTTCTACAACCGGACGTTAACAAATTCCCATCTGCCCATAACCGCGGGCACGGCTTTCGAAAGTTCAAATCCCTGCAGGGGTGTCCCAACTTAGCCCATAACAAGCTCTCACGGTTAACGAAGGAATAGACCTCCACCCGAGACGTTCCGATCAGACTCGGTATCCCAGTACAACAAGACATTTCGACAGGGTAAAACTAAACCAGCAACACCGCCCGATGCGCCAACATCCTGATAGGAGCTGCACATATCTCGTTCTCAGGGCAACACCGGATGAACACTACGTACAGCTAAAACCAGCCCTCAAGTTTCCCCGAGGTGGCGCCGCAAGTGGCTCTAGTTTGGACCAACACTTAGACAAGCACTGGCCCGGGGGGGTTAAAATAAAGATGACCCTCGGGATGCGCCACTCCCAAGGGAAAAAAGGCTAGGTGGCAAATGGTAAAACCAATGTTGGGCATTGCTGGCAAAGCTTTACTTAAGGTGAACTGTCAAGGGGTTCCCATTATAGCCCAACCGCGTAAGGGACACAAAATCCGGGAACATAACACCGATATGACGGAAACTAGGGCGGCAAGAGTGGAACAAAACACCAGGCATAAGGCCGAGCCTTCCACCCTTTACCAAGTATATAGATGCATTAATTAAATAAGGTATATGGTGATATCCCAACAAGTAAATAAATGTTCCAACAAGGAACAACATCTCCATGTTCCAACAAGGAACGAACTTCAATCTTCACCTGCAACTAACAACGCTATAAGAGGGGCTGAGCAAAGCGGTAACATAGCCAATCAACAGTTTGCTAGGACATTGGTGGGTTAGAGGCTGAACATGGCAATTGGGAGGCTGACAAGCAAGTGGTAGGCATCGTAGCAATGGCATAGCAAAAGAGCGAGCAAACTAGCATAGCAAAGATAGTAGTGATTTCGAGGGTATGATCATCTTGCCTGAAATCCCGCAAGGAAGAAGAACGAATCCATGAAGAAGACAAATGGAACGTAGACGAACGGATCCTCACAAACTCGACGTTACCGGAATCAACCCGAAGAAGCAATCACCGGAAAAGAAGCACACAACATAGTAAACAACCAACACATCAACATGGCATGATGCACAAACGAGTATGATGCATGTCCGGTTTAAAGAGGCATGGCATGGCAAAGTGCACAAACAACACTACAAGTTAAGTGGAGCTCAATATGCAACGAGGTGCATATTGACGGAACACCACGTCAATTATTTAGTTCTCTCCCGTTTATGTACCCAACAATATTAAATGTTGATTAACATGGCAAGAGGTGAAACATGATGAAACTATCTAATCTAGGCATGTTTAAATGAGGCCGGAACAACAAAACAACAAGTCCGGAAAATCCCCATGTGCAAATATTAGGTTTGGTCCTGATCTGTCCTAAACACAATTTTAGAGTTGTTTAACATGCAAAGTAAGGTCACCATGTTAAACTAGGCGAAATTCTACCCCATTTACATATAAAGTTTATTAAATTCCGAGTTACGGTTATTTAGCTATGAATTAAATCATTTTAACATGGCATAGGGGCAAATTTAATCGAACAGCATTTTAAATATTTTAACATGGCAAGAAAGTGGCATATTATTAATCTACACATAATTTTAAGCAAGTTTCATATATAAATTATTTACATCCGATGCACGGTTCGTGAGTTATTAAATGCATGATCATGAGGGCATTTTCTGTAAAACTGCAGTCTCTGGAAAATTAGACAAATCTCAGATCTGGAAAAAAATGGCTATGGGCCGAAACTGGCAGTCCAACCGAAATAGAGGAGGGGGCGCTGGGGGTGTGGCCTCACCCATGGGCCACGGCCCGGACGGTGGAGGAGGCCGGTAGCTGGGCCGGCCGAAGGACGTGGCTGGGCCAGATCTGGCACGGCGGCCCTCATGCGCGGGAGGAAGCGGAGGCAGGCCGAGCCGGGGGCGCTGGGCCTGGAGGCGCTGGCCCACGCGGGGTGAGGTCAACGGGCAAGGGGGGCGAGCGGCTCCTCTGCTCGCTCCCGAGCGGCCATGGCGGCGGCGCACGACAGGGCCAGCGAGGATGGAGGTCAGGGACGACGGAGCGGGCAGATCAGGCCGGGAACTGTTGGATCCGGCCCTCGGCGGCGGAGGACGGTGGGTTAGGTGACCCGAGGCGGCAGGTGGCCAGGACGGCGCGGCTCCATCTCCATGGACGGGAGGCCATGGTTTTTTTCCTCTCCTGCGAAGAGAAACGAGAGAGATGAGAGATTCCGAGAGAGAGGGAGGAGAAAGCAAGGAAGAGGAGAGGAGCGACGGGGCTCATCTGCTCGAAGCTCATTGGCGGCGCGGAGACTAGGCGGGGTCAGGCCTTGATCGCTGCTGCACGGGGCGAGGAGGAGCTGCTGGTTGGCTCGGGCTGAAGAAAAGGGGAGGTGGTGGTTGGTCTGATGGGGAAAAATGAGGAAGGAGGTGGGCTCGGCTGGATCGGGAGGGATCCCGAGGAAAACAAAGTGGCGGCGGCGCGAGAAAAAAAAAGGGAGGATGGGACAGGCTAGGACTAGGGTTTAGACTGTTATATATAGTAGGTGGATTTTGGATAGGGGCATTTGGTCCCTCGATTAAAATCGGACGGACGCGAAATAAAAACTTAGGGAGACCAAATGAGAAAACGGTGACGTTTTGTAGACGTTTGGGGATGATCCGGATCCAACGGTGGCAACAGTCCGGGTCGGGTTCGGGACAACTTTCGGACGCGCACGGAGGGGGGTCGCGGGCTGACAAGAGAGGTTAGGTAGGGCCTGGCGATAGGTAGTGAGATGTGTAGACGGTCTCGAGCTGAGAGAAGAGAAGAGGGGGCGGACCGGCGACTGTTTCCGGAGATCGAAAACGTCCGACGTTAGACCGGCTACTATTGCCGCTATATTTATCCGTTGGGGCGTCAAACAAACTCCGATTGCGATGAAACTTGATAGGCGGTCTGTCTACACTATAATAAGACCACACGTCAAATCTCATCCCATTCCGAGAACATTTTTCCGGCCACTTATAAGATACTATTTCGGACACGCCGCGGGCGCAGTGCAAGTGTGGTTGGGCTCAGAACGGACAACGGAGAGAACTCGGAGAACCCGGACGAATGCAAGTTTTGAAAACATGATAATGCAATGGACACGATGACATGATGACATGCAAGCAAATGACATGGCAACGACAGCGAATAACAGAACGACAGCTGGCACATCGGTCTCGGGGCGTTACAATAGGAGGAAGAAGTAGGTCGGTGGAGCAACGAGGGGCCCACGAGGGTGGAGGGCGCCCCCAGGGGGTAGGCGCTCCCCCTGCCTCGTGGCCTCCTCGATTGTTTCTTGAAGCCCACTCCAAGTCTCCTGGATCACGTTTGTTGAGAAAATCACGTTCCCGAAGGTTTCATTCCGTTTGGACTTCATTTGATATTCCTTTTCCGCGAAACACTGAAATAGGCAAAAAACAGCAATTTGGGTTGGGCCTCCGGTTAATAGGTTAGTCCCAAAAATGATATAAAAGTGTAAAATAAATCCCATTAACATCCAAAACAGATAATATAATAGCATGGAGCAATCAAAAATTATAGATACGTTGGAGATGTATTAGTCGCTGCTGTGACCAGCTGCTTCTATCTCACGGGCGCCGAGGCCCGCCGCCTCTGCTGCTGTTGAGCCGCTACGACCGCCCGGTGGCTTCGTCGTTGCAGGCCTCATGCCCTCGCCTCGCCTCGCCTCATCTTGAGAGCCACTCGCGCCAGGACGGCCTGCCCTCATCTCTGAGTCGCTGTGTAAATCGCAGAGACCCGCCTTGCACCTGAGTCGCCAGATTTTCCTCTGAGCCACCACTGTGCGAGATTGTGTCCGCAGTGATGAGCCGTCTAACGCATCCAAAGTGTTGGCCTCAACATGCCGGTTCACTGGTGCCTCTTCACTACCACGGCAATAACGCCTGGAGCCGCCGACGTGGCCTTAAGTTGTTGTTTCTGAGCCGTCTGTACCATTGCTCGTTTCCACTTCTGAGTCACCGGTGCCATTGCGTGTTTCTACCATAGATCGTTGGACTACAGTGTCCCGTGACGGCCTGAGCCGGCGTTGCCTCGCCGTATTTCGCCTGGCATGTTTGAGGATGCCAGGAGGAGCACGCTTGAGGAAGTTGAATACCAATGGATAGATTTAAAAAGAACATAACAGATGCTTACAACCTTTTTGAGGGATTCAAAACCAAAGCAACTGGCGGTTGTTGCCTAACTCCGGTTCTATTATGGTCGTGCTTGAAGCCGCCGATGCCGGTCAACGCCACCTCTGCCTCAGCCTCGAGAGTGGTTAACTCGCTGTTGAAATTACTGGAGGTGATCTACGGACGGAATGTATGACTCCATCTATCATCCAGATGAATAAGGTGACATCCATCCAAGTTTGTTTTATTAGAACATATTATTTTTGCCAAACAGCAGTTTATCTTTCCCTTGGTCTGCAATATTGTTTATGTAGGACAATTGTTCACTGCAAGAGCGATGGCCGTGTCATGGATGTATAGCTCGCGCCAGCATTAACATGTGCCAGCATCTGACCATGCCATGCTGCTCGATGAATATATGTGCAAACCGCCGATTTACAGCCCAATTTACATCAACATGACGCAGTTAACTCGCCCGTCCGTGCGGCTTACCGCGCCTGTGATTAACTCGCTCGTCCGCGCAGGCTAACAATGTCGCGGCCAGCTCATCTATCTGCTCCCGCGGCTGATTCGGCCGAGATTAATTTCAACTTCACCATGGTGAATATCAACTCCACGGTGGATAATTTCTGGCCTGACATATCAGGTGACATCCATCCAGTATATTTATTACATATTGTTTTCTTGGAAAGAGCAATTACTCTGGCTTGCAAGCTCTCTAAATATAGGACAAGTTATCTACTGCAAAAGGGACTATTCTATCACAGATCTGTTGAATGACTCATACCGGTTTATATCACGGTCAAATATGGAGAATCTCAAGACAACTCCTCGAGTCATCTTAAGACTCGGGGGCTACAATGACATGACTCGGTAAATCTTGCCAGCTCCAGCTAATTCAAGAAGCCCAGGTCATTGGAGGGAAGATAACCCGGTCCTGGAGGCTACTGCCATATTGATGAAAATATAAAGGCCATCAGAAAATTTATGGCTTAAAATTGAGGATTCTGGTTTAAAATCTGGCTCAAGGGAAATTTATCTCCCACAAAGCTTTGAAGCTCTCAATATCCGGTTTAGAATCCAGCTCAAGGGAAATTTATCTCCCACAAAGCTTTAAAGCTCTCAATATCCAGCTCACAACCCGGCTAAACGGAAATTTATCTCCCACAAAGCTTTGAAGCTCTCAATATCCGGTTTAAAACCCTGGCTCAGGAAGAATTTATCTCTCGTAAAATTTAAAAGGTTGCCAAAGAGAACTTGCTGCTATGATGCGCGGTTCAAACATGGGTATGCTGCCTTATTGGCTTATCACATTATTGGTCATTTGGGGGCTTCCTGCTCAATGAGCATAGCTATGATTACCCTCTTGATCTGGCTTGTATGCCTTGTTACAAAATACATGGGGGCTTCCTACTCACTGAGCATAGCTATGATTACCCTTTGATCCGGCTTATAGGCTGGGCTGTAAATATCACTTGGAGGCTTGACGACCAGTTTAAAGGGACCAAAGATAGTTTGATATACAGCACAACTCAAACATAGGTACCCGGCGAGCACAGCTCAAAAATATATCACTTGGAAGCTCCCTGTTCACAGAACATAGCTTTAATGACCCCTTCTTGGCTTGAAACGCCAGGTGTATAACACCAAAGAGCTTCAGTTGATCCTGCCTTGTATGTCTGCCACTCCGCCCAGGTAATCCTGGAATGACCCACCGAACTCTTGAACAGTCAATCTTATTAAAGACCCTAAACTTGTCAAGGTTAAAATGACAATTCATCATGTGAGGTCCGGCTTACAAGGTTTGAAGGATTAGCTCATGGCTGTGCAAGCCATGAAAATCACTTGGGTTTTAGGCCTGGCCGCCTATGAAAGACTTTTTTTATTTACATTTGATTTGAACATTCTTTGAGATTCCTTTCTTATGACATGTTAATACATGGTTGAAAACAGATGAGGGCTATGTTGCCTTATGGTTCATATCTGAATCTATCCGAGGTTTGTTAACCCGGCCTTGCTTTGGACTTTAAGTCGCTAGTTTATGATGATTTTATGTGCTTAGAGCGTTGTGCTCTAAGTTTTGGGATATTACCCCTTGCTGCATGCGGCGTTATAAGCTGGAGGTATAAATCAATTGAATAGGGCGTTGTGCTCTCAATCTTTGGGTTGTAGCCCTTACTGCATGGGTATGATAAGCCGGCAGTATGAACTGATCTCACAGGCCATGTAGCCTTGATTATATGACTCTTCATTGAGCATCTTCGCGTTTGATAACCCGCCCTGATAGCAGACTTTAAGTCGCCAGGATATTTTGCCCTGAGCAATCAAAATGATGATATTTCATGACTCTGGGTTGATACTGGCCCCGGATTATAATTATCAAGGCATCACCATGGTGTTAATTCACAGGTATGTTCTGTACTTGTTATATGAAGATGCATGGTTTGATAACCCGCCCTGGCTATGAACTTTAAATCGCCAGTATCTTTAGGCTTGGATGGCCTTGCTTATTCTTTTCAGTGATTACATAAGACTATATTGGGTTGTTACCCGCCCTGGTTTTTGACGTTAAGTCGCCAGGGCATATGTTGTTTAAGCTTTGTGCAGAACATGCAGTGCTATGGCTTACATAAATGATTAAGTTCAAGCCCATCATCAAAATTGATGTTTCAAATTGAGGTTATCAGTTCTTGATTGTTAAAGGCCAAGAGCCGTCGGGTTACAAAAATCCCGGATTACAACGGGCGCGTATTAAGTCGCCATTGGCCAAGAGCCGCCGGGTATTTAAACTCCGGATTTACTTGATAATCGATAAGGTATTCAAATCTTGAATAGCCAACATGGCTGGATTTTTATTATGGTTATCAATAACCAGTATTATGATTGAGATTTTCAAAGTTGCTTCAGCGCAATGGCTATTATTTCTTTATCAATAGATATGATTTATTCTGCAATGGAAGGAATAGTCCCGAGCCGCTGCAGGCTCACGACCTAGAAATTGGGGGCTACATTATTCAGATTGAGATTACATCAAATACGCAAGTCCCATGTCACTGCCAGCATGCACCATGGCACTTGGGGGCTAATGCAAAGTCATTTTTAACTTGCTTTATTGAAGACCCGACCCATCACATAGTGATGAGCCGGCCCTTGGGGGCTACTGATTGCTCCTGTGAATATTTCAAAGTACACAAGCCTTAATCCATTATATTGAAGGGTCCATTGCTCAGTTGGTGGAGCACAAGGCTCTTAACCTTGTGGTCATGGGTTCAAGCTCCACAGTGGAGGCTACATAATATGATGTTATTTTCAATGAAGTATATATAAAAGTCCTAGCTCAATATTATCTTACTAAGCCAGCCCTTGGGGGCTACACTGGTTGAAGTTTTTATGAGCATAAGGCAATTACAAGTCCCAGGCTGCTGCAAGCATGACAACCCGACACTTGGGGGCTACATATGTGGAATATTCAGTTTATGATTAATGACTGAGATGAACAACCCGGATTTCTTCAAGGTTGCAACATTTTATTGAAGTAAGTCTTAAGCTGTTATTGCGCTCCCTTCTTAAGACTTGGGGGCTACAAGTGATATGCATATAAGGGAGGTACATTTTCAAGCCGGATGTTAACAACAATTATGACCCGGTGCCATCAATACTTACAAACCGACTCTTTTGGTAATCATAAATGGGCAAGATTTACATATTCAAGTTAGCTGAAAATCAGATGAGTATTTCAAAGGCCAGTATTTTTGTTAAGCATTGGGAGCTGAATCAAATGAATTGTTCTTCACAATATTTTCCTGTGAGAAGCCAATGTCAACAAATTGATTATGAAGCTGGCCTATTGACCAGGATTTTCTAGAAGAAGGAAATGGCAAGTACTTAAGGATGATCAGGTACCGACTTACAATATTTTTTTAACCCGGAGCACAATCTATCAAATTCGTTCTTGTGTTTGTTTTACAGGATCAGTTTAATATGGATAGATCCAAATTAAACTTGGGGCTAATGTCGGGAATATACCCTGCGGTATGACCTGGCTGGGACTTGGTATTACATTGGTAAACCGTACGAGGACTGACGACTCACTAATGACCCGGCCGAGCCTGGTGACCCATTGGTGAGCCGGCAGATTGTAAGCCGGCGGACAGTTATAAGATGGCAGACAATTATAACCAGGCAGACAGTTATAACCCGGCAGACAGTTATGACCCGGCAGACAGATTGTAACCCGGTAAGTACTTAGCCATGAAAATGAGTCGCCTGGAGTTAAGAAGCCCAAGACACTAAGAAGCCCATGGTGAGAAGCCCGTGATGAGAAGCCCATGGTGAGACATCAAAATAGGTTAAGTCCTAATCTGAGTTGGACTCTACATGTAACCTGCCCCTTCAACTTATATAAGGAGGGGCGGGGCACCCCAAGAGACAGGTTTTTTGGAGACGTTTGAACAGACAAGTTGAATAATCTCTAAGGCTAGACACAACTAGAGGAGAGCTGTTGGGGAACGTAGTAATTTCAAAAAAAATCCTACGCACACGCAAGATCATGGTGATGCAAAGCAACGAGGGGGAGAGTCTGATCTACGTACCCTTGTAGATCGCAACGGAAGCGTTGACACAACGTAGAGGAAGTAGTCGTACGTCTTCTTCCCGATCCGACCGATCCAAGCACCGTTACTCCGGCACCTCCGAGTTCTTAGCACACGTACAGCTCGATGACGATCCCCGGGCTCCGATCCAGCAAAGCTTCGGGGAGGAGTTCCGTCAGCACGACGGCGTGATGACGATCTTGATGTTCTACCGACGCAGGCTTCGCCTAAGCACTACAACGATATGATCGAGGTGGAATATGGTGGCAGGGGGCACCGCACACGGCTAAGGAACGATCACGTGGATCAACTTGTGTGTCTTGGGGTGCCCCCTGCCCCCGTATATAAAGGAGCAAGGGGAGGAGGCCGGCCGGCCAGGTGTGGCGCGCCAAGGAGTCCTCCTCCTAGTAGGAGTAGGACTCCTACTAGGAGGGGGAAAGAGGTGGAGTGGGAGAAGGAAAAGGGGGGGCGCCGCCTCCCTCTCCTAGTCCAATTCGGACTAGGGAGGAGGTGGCGCGCGGCCCACCTCTGGCAGCCCTTCTCTCTCTCCACTAAAGCCTCTCCAGTTTTCTCCGAAATCACCCGGAACACTTCCGGTGTCCGAATATAGTCATCCAATATATCAATCTTTATGTCTCGACCATTTCGAGACTCCTCGTCATGTCCGTGATCACATCCGGGACTCCGAACTAACTTCGGTACATCAAAATACATAAACTCATAATAACTGTCATCGCAACGTTAAGCATGCGGACCCTACGGTTCGAGAACAATGTAGACATGACTGAGACATATCTCCAGTCAATAACCAATAGCGGGACCTGGATTCCCATATTGGTTCCTACATATTCTACGAAGATCTTTATCGGTCAGACCGCATAACAACATACGTTGTTCCCTTTGTCATCGGTATGTTACTTGCCCGAGATTCGATCGTCGGTATCCAATACCTAGTTCAATCTCGTTACCGGCAAGTCTCTTTACTCGTTCCATAATACATCAGCTCGCAACTAACTCATTAGTCACAATGCTTGCAAGGCTTATGTGATGTGCATTACCGAGAGGGCCCAGAGATACCTCTCCGACAATCGGAGTGACAAATCCTAATCTCGAAATATGCCAACCCAACATCTACCTTTGGAGACACCTATAGAGCTCCTTTATAATCACCCAGTTACGTTGTGACGTTTGGTAGCACACAAAGTGTTCCTCCGGCAAACGGGAGTTGCATAATCTCATAGTCATAGGAACATGTATAAGTCATGAAGAAAGCAATAGCAACATACTAAATGATCGGGTGCTAAGCTAATGAAATGGGTCATGTCAATCAGATCATTCAACTAATGATGTGATCTCGTTAATCAAATAACAACACCTTGTTCATGGTTAGGAAACATAACCATCTTTGATTAACGAGCTAGTCAAGTAGAGGCATACTAGTGACACTAAGTTTGTCTATGTATTCACACATGTATTATGTTTCTGGTTAATACAATTCTAGCATGAATAATAAACATTTATCATGGTATAAGGAAATAAATAATAACTTTATTATTGCCTCTAGGGCATATTTCCTTCAAGAGCCGGCTTATATGGCGACTCCCTTAAGATCATAATGAGACCTAGCCACAAACAACATGTAGGGTTATTACCGGATGATGTTTCCTGGGGCCCGAAGCTGTCTAAAATCCCGCGTCTCTCGTCCCGCTCAACCCCTCTCAAGCTACTACATAGATGTGTTGGCCTCACGACTAAGTCCTCACACTAGGACATCTGGCCGTGACAAATCCACGACATAGGGTGACACAGAACTAGCTCCAATTCATCAATATAATGTAGGCATGTATTCCGAATATAGTCATACGTGCTTATGGAAAAGAACTTGAATGACATCTTTTGTCCTACCCTCCCATGGCAGCGGGGTCCTATTGAAAACTAAGGAATATTAATGCCTCCTTTTAATAGAGTACTGGACGAAAGCAGTGAATATGTGAACTCCTCAAACTATAGTCATCACTGGGAGTGGCACCGACTATTGTCACTCTGGGGTTGCCGGATCATAACACGTAGTAGGTGACTATAACTTGCAATATCGGATCAAGAACACAAATATATTCATGAAAACATAATAGGTTCAGATCTGAAATCATGGCACTCGGGCCCTAGTGACAAGCATTAGGCATAGCAAATTCATAGCAACATCAATCTTAGAACATAGTGGATACTAGGGATCAAACCCTAACAAAACTAACTCGATTACATGGTAAATCTCATCCAACCCATCACGGTCTAGCAAGCCTACGATGGAATTACTCACGCACGGCGGTGAGCATCATGAAATTGGTGATGGAGGATGGTTGATGATGATGAAGGCGACGGATTCCCCTCTCTAGAGCCCCGAACGGACTCCAGATCTGCCATCCCGAGGAAGAACAGGGCTTGGCGGCGGCTCCATATCGTAAAACGTGATGAATCCTTCTCTCTGATTTTTTTTCACCCCGAAAGAGAATATATGGAGTTGGAGTTGAGGTCGGTGGAGGTCCAGGGGGCCCACAAGGTCGGAGGATGCGCCCCCACCCTTGTGGACAGGGTGTGGGCCCCCTTTGGTTGATTCTTTCGCCAATATTTTTTATTAATTCCAAAACTTATCTCTATGAAGTTTCAGGTCATTCCGAAGACTTTTTATTCTACACAAAAATAACACCATGGCAATTCTGCTGAAAACATCGTCAGTCCGGGTTAGTTCCATTCAAATCATGCAAGTTAGAGTCCAAAACAAGGCCAAAAGAGTTTGGAAAAGTAGATACGGTTGAGACGTATCACTCACAATTACAAAAGATGTCCAAGATAATATATTTATATGTGAAGCCTCTCTTTCTTTATTACTTCCTATTAATTGCAACAATGAACAAAACTAAGTTTTTCAACTCTCAACAACTTTTATTCATCTTACTCATTATATGTGAAGTCATTACTTTCCATAAGATCAATATATGATCTTTTTATTTATTTTTGTTCTTTCTTTTATTTAATTCCCTCAAGATCATAGCAACTAAGCAAAGCCCTCAACTCAAAACTACTCTTTATTATATATAACTCACGGACTTGATTACATAGATAGAGATCGAAACAAAACTCAAAGATAGATCATACTAAAAACTTTGTTCTACTAGATGAAGGCATAACCAAAAGGATCGAGCTAAGAAAAATGATAAAGATAGAAGTGTGACGGTGATACGATACCGGGGCACCTCCCCCAAGCTTGGCAGTTGCCAAGGGGAGTGCCCATACCCATGTAATTAGATATCTTTCTTCGGAAGTGGTGATGAAGGAGTTTCACACATCGAGCGTAGTAAATGCTCCAATTTGCAAATAATGCCCTTGAGTGCGATGATATGCTCTTGCAACTAAATAATTTCATGAGTGGGATACTTATTTTGCACACGAATTATTTCAATGATCTTGAAAGCTTCAATTTCAGTAGGAGTAAGATGATTGTAGTAAGGTTAAAGGATGTCTTCTTCTTCTACTGCCGGAATTGATCTTCCACGGCCTTCTTGATCTTGTCACCCTCATTGATTTCCCCAAGTTCTTCTCTCTTCATCTCCATCTTCATTAGCCCAGAATCGTCGCCCGCGTTGTTGGAGGAGGGGGACGACATGATGCTTGGCTGATAGCGGCTTGAAGCTACGTCGGTATTTCCCCAAAGAGGAAGGGATGATGCAGCACAATGATGGTAGGTATTTCCCTCAGTGATAAAACCAAGGTTATCGAACCAGTAGGAGAACCAAGCAACACAACGTAAATAACACCTGCACACAAATAACAAACACTCGCAACCCGACATGTAAAAGGGGTTGTCAATCCCTTTCGGGTACGGTGCCCAAGATAGGCAAAACAGACGTGAATAAATTGTAGTAGATTGATAGATCGAACGCCAAATAAAATAAATAAGAATATATTGCAGCAAGGTATTTTTGTATTTTTGGGTTTAGTAGATCTGAAAATAAAGGCAAAGGAAAATAGATCGCAAAGGAAAATAATATGAAGAAGAGACCCGGGGGGCGTAGGTTTCACTAGTGGCTTCTCTTGAGAAAAATAGCAAACGGTGGGTGAACAAATTACTGTTGGGAAATTGATAGAACTTAAAATACTCATGACGATATCCAGGCAATGATCATTACATAGGCATCACGTCCAATATTAGTAGACCGACTCCTGCCTGCATCTACTACTATTACTCCACACATCGACCGCTATCCAGCATGCATCTAGTGTATTAAGTTCATGGAGAAATGGAGTAATGCAATAAGAACGATGACATGATGTAGACAAGATCTATTTATGTAGAAATAGAACCGATCGTTTTATCCTTAGTAGCAACGATACATACGTGTCGGTTCCCCTTCTATCACTAGAATCAAGCACCGTAAGATCGAACCCACTACAAAGCACTTCTTCCCATTGCAACATAAATAGATCAAGTTGGCCAAACAAAACCCAAATGCCGGAGAAATATGAGGCTATAAGCAATCATGCATATAAGAGATCAAATAAACTCAAATAACTTTCATGGATAAAAAGAGATAGATCTAATCATAAACTCAAAGTTCATCGGATCCCAACAAACACACCGCAAAAGAGCTACATCATATGGATCTCCCAGAGACCATTGTATTGAGAATCAAATGAGAGAGACGAAGCCATCTAGCTACTAACTATGGACCCAGAGGTCTACAAAGAACTACTCACGCATCATCGGAGAGGCACCAATGGAAGTGGTGAACCCCTCCGTGATGGTGTCTAGATTGGATCTGGTGCTTCTGGACTCTGTGGCGGCTGAAATTGATTTTCATCGACTCCCCTAGGGTTTCTGGAATATTGGGGTATTTATAGAGTAAAGAGGCGGTCCGGGGGGTGACCCGAGGTGGGCACAACCCACCAAGGCGCGCCTAGGGGTTGTGGTCCCCTCGGAGCAGCCCCCCAGGTGCTTCTTTGGCCCATTGGTTGTCTTCTGGTCCAAAAAATCGACAAAAAGTTTCACTGCGTTTGGACTCCGTTTGGTACTGATTATCTGCGATGTAAAAAAATGCAAAAAACAGCAACTGGCACTTGGCACTATGTCAATAGGTTAGTACCAAAAAATGATATAAAATGATTATAAAACATCCAAGATTGATAATATAACAACATGGAACAATCAAAAATTATAGATACGTTGGAGACGTATCAGCATCCCCAAGCTTAATTCCTGCTCGTCCTCGGGTAGGTAAATGATAAAAACAGATTTTTTTCATGATAAAAACAGAAGCTTGTGTTCACATCATCAGAAACTAAAAGCTCGAGCTTAAAATAAGTAATTGCATGCATGTGTAGCCTCACTTTTGCATACAACAATTTTCTACTCGTGCATTTCTTAGAAAGTTACAAAGTTGTGTTTTATTATCTATACCTGCAATTGGTGCTCTTGGGCAAGTATCTTGTTGCCTAGACGATTTTCAGGTTGACATTTTACCTGATGGAGTGAGGCTTCAGCTGCATACATGAAGCCATTAACAAACTAACAATTGCGACTAATTAACCAAGAAACTATGAGATTTATATCATACCCTACATGGCCCCAAATAGCTACCAGAAATTTCATAAATATTCAATTCAAAATCCCAGCAGATAAGCACTAGATTGCCCAACCAACCTGGTTCAAAAAAAATTTGTAGTCAGCTATATTAGCAGACCGCATCATGTAATAATGTACTACTACAAAAACAAATCTCTTGATAATACAACATCAATTATTCGTAGACTACATCATAATACAACAACATTGGTAGAGTTCTAACAAGCTGATGTCCTAAAATGGAATCTCTTGGGAGTAATAGTGGGTAACCCCCTCATATATGATATATCATTATTGCTTCCAGAAAAGAAAAGGCATGGAACAAATTGCATGTCAGTTATGCAAAATAGAGAAGAAAACCTCAAAATACCTAGTTTTCTTTCAATGTATAGAGAAAAAATTATTTAATAATATGATGCCCCATTACTTAGATAAAAGGAATAACAAATTGAACTGAACTATGATTACGAAGTGATGACCTATGGACTGAACTAGGAGTATGTAGTGAACTGAACTAGGATTACGAACTGATGGCCTATGAAGATGAAAAGCTTATTATACCTTGGTGTTTTGAGGCCAGTAAGTCTTGGTTGGTTTCAACAGCAAGCAAATCAACCTGGACTACGGAGCAACGACAATGGGCCTTGCAGCTAGCTACTGCACGGACAGCAACAACCCATAAGGTTGCGGAGGCACAGTAGTAAACTGGTTCAGGGTTGAAGGGGGCGCTGTGGTGGGCTGGGAATCCTGCAGCACAACACTCTTGGTTAAAATTCATTAACTCTCAGTGGAGTAAGAATACTTTCAAGCAGTACTATCTTTGATAAATGAATGTATGAAACTATAAAACATTGCAATAAAGATCCTGCTATTTCCATCTTTTAACAAATATATACATGGGATTTCTATTAAGGACATGCTATTGCAGATCAATATGCACAACATGGACATCATTTGGTCCAGAAGATATAGTAATATATCGACTTCATTTAATTAGGTTTATTATGTGAGGACACTGGCAGCAGTGTAAATTGAACAGAGAAGGAAGCAGGACGTCCCCCACACCTTGCCTAACATTGCTATTTCATTTGTAGGATTTCTTCCATTAAAACTGATAACATATTTAGAAATACTTTCACCAATCTACACACACACCTTGCCTAACATTACTATTCATCACCCAGGGTGCAGAATAAGTTATTATTCACCCAAGGTAATCTTACGATCGCTTCTTAAATAAATTGCGTTTAAAATATAAATAGTTACATGTATATTGATTTAATATGTAAAATTTGGCATAAAAAACAAAAATATAGGTTATAAGATCAGAAATATCACATTTTATGTATGTTTTACACTATGTTCTTACATTCATAATTTTACGTAACATAAAATATTTTTTACGGTCAGTACATATTTTTCTTACATTCTTTTTTTATGTATAAAATAAGACAAAAATTACGAAACATAAAAATACGGTGCATTAATCTCAAAATAAAAGAGACCGTAAGAAAAAAAATATAATCGTTATAAAAAATATTTTATGTTATGTAAAATTATAAACATAAAAACATAGTGTAAAATACACATAAACTGCAAAAAAAATTGTCTTATGACCTATATTTTTATTTTTTATGCCAAATTTTACGTAGTGAATCAATAAAAATGTAAAGTTTTGCCTTATTTCTGACGTAAAACGAGACCGTAAGAAAATGTATAATCATCGTAAAAAATATTGTATGTTATGTAAAATTATAAACGTAAAAACAAAGTGTAAAATATACATAAACTACAAAGTTTCTTGTCTTACGACCTATATATTTGTTTTTTTATGCCAAATTTTATGTAGTGAATCAATAAAAATGTAACTATTTGAATTCCAAATGTAATTTAATTATGAAATTATCGTAAGATTACCTCGGGTGAAGAATATATATATGTAGCAAAAATTGCAACAGCTAATCAATGATATGACTACTGCCTTGAATCTGATTAGTACTATGCGGAATGTAGAATAACAACATAATAGTTACATGAGAAAGGAAGCAAGGAAACAAACTATGCGGAAATTAAACATGAGTGTAGACTGCACAAAAAACATCTTCTATAATTGAGAAAAGAATCAATATACAGTACTGATGCTTAATGATATATCAATGGAAAATATATATGGAAATGAAGATTTTTCTATGAGAAAATCAGTACATAAAGAGTATCTAGAAGGCATGTTACATATGCTACCTTCTTCTGGAAGGTATCGAACAAACTAGTAACAAGTTAGACTTTTGAAAAAAAACAAATACTCCTAAAGTATTTCTATGAACCTGAGAAATTTTTATCGAGAGAGCAAGAGGCCAATGGATTCTTTGATGGATTCGGGTCTAGTAGGTTACCTGCACGTCCTGCACATTGATGGCGGGGGGCTCATTGATGAGGAACCAGAACCTGGAGGCGTCGAGGTTGGTACCGGAGCAGATGACCCTGCTCGCTGATACGTCCATTTTGCATCATGCTTTTATATCGATAATTATTGCATTATGTGATGTTATTACACATTATGTCACAATACTTATGCCTATTATCTCTTATTTTACAAGGTTTACATGAAGAGGGAGAATGCTGGCAACTGGGATTCTGGGTTGGAAAAGGAGCAAATATTAGAGACCTATTGTGCTGAGCACAAGAATATATAAAAAATACTGAGCACAAGAAGTACCAGAGGGGGGCCACCCACCAGCCACGAGGGTGGGGGCACGCCCTACCCCCCTGGGCGCGCCCCCTACCTCGTGGGCCCGCTGGTGGCCCTCCGATGCCCATCTTCTGCTATATGAGGTCTTTCGTCCGAGAAAAAAAAATCATAAGCAAGCTTTTGGGATGAGACTCCGCCGCCATGAGGCGGAACCTTGGCGAAACCAATCTAGGGCTCCGGCAGAGCTGTTCTGTCAGGGAAACTTCCCTCCCGGAGGGGGAAATCATCACCACCGTCATCACCAACGATCCTCTCATCGGTAGGGGGTCAATCTCCATCAACATCTTCACCAGCACCATCTCATCTCAAACCCTAGTTCATCTCTTGTATCCAATCTTTGTATCCAAACCTCAGACTGGTACCTGTAGGTTGCTAGTAGTGTTGATTACTCCTTGTAGTTGATGCTAGTTGGTTTACTTGGTGGAAGATCATATGTTCAGATCCATTATGCATATTAATACCCCTCTAATTATGAACATGAATATGCTTTGTGAGTAGTTACGTTTGTTCCTGAGGACATGGGAGAAGTCTTGCTATTAGTAGTCATGTGAATTTGGAATCCGTTCGACTGTTTGATGAGATGTATGTTGTCATCCCTCTAGTCGTGTCATGTGAACGTCGACTACATGACACTTCACCATTGTTTGGGCCTAGAGGGAGGCATTGGGAAGTAATAAGTAGATGATGGGTTGCTAGAGTGACAGAAGCTTAAACCCTAGTTTATGCGTTGCCTCGTAAGGGGCTGATTTGGATCCATATGTTTCATGCTATGGTTAGGTTTACATGAATACTTCTGTTGTAGTTGTGGATGCTTGCAATGGGGGTTAATCATAAGTGGGATGCCTTTCCAAGTAAGGACAGTACCCAAGCACCGGTCCACCCACACATCAAATTATCAAAGTACCGAACGTGAATCATATGAACGTGATGAAAACTAGCTTGACGATAATTCCCATGTGTCCTCGGGAGCGCATTTCTATATATAAGAGTTTGTCCAGGCTTGTCTTTTGCTACAAAAAGGATTGGGCCATATTGCTGCACTTTATTTACACTTGTTACTTGCTACTCATTACCAATTACCTTATCACAAAACTATCTGTTATCGATAATTTCAGTGCTTGCAGAGAATACCTTGCTGAAAACCGCTTATCATTTCCTTCTGCTCCTCGTTGGGTTCGACACTCTTACTTATCGAAAGGACTACGATAGATCCTATATACTTGTGCGTCATCAAGACTCTTTTATGGTGCTGTTTCCGAGGAGCGAAGCATCCTTGGTAGGTGGAATTTGGTAAGGAAAAATTTATATAGTGTGCTGAAATTTACTGTCACTCGTTACTATGGAACATAATCCTTTGAGGGGTTTGTTCGGGGTATCTTCACCTCGTCCGGAACCACAACTAGTTACTCCTCAACCTACTGAACCTATTGAAATTTTTTACTTTGAAATTCCTTCAGGTATGATAGAGAAACTGCTAGCTAATCCTTTTGTAGGAGATGGAACATTGCATCCTGACTTACACTTAATCTATGTGGATGAAGTTTGTGGATTATTTAAGCTTGCAGGTATGCCCGATGATGTTATCAAGAAGAAGGTCTTCCCTTTATCTTTGAATGGAGATGCATTGACATGGTATAGGTTATGTGATGATATGGGATCATGGGACTATAAGCGATTGAAATTGGAATTTCACCAGAAGTTTTATCCTATGCATCTCGTTCATCGTGTTCGTAATTATATATATAATTTTTGGCCTCGCGAAGGATAATGCATCACTCAAGCTTGGGGGAGGCTTAAGTCAATGTTATATTCATGCCCCAATCATGAGCTCTCAAGACAAATGATTATTCAAAAAATTTATGCTCAGCTTTCTGACAACAATCGCCCCATGCTCGATACTTCTTGTATTGGTTCCTTTATGATGAAGACTATTGAATTCAAATGGAATTTATTGGAGAGAATTAAACGCAACTCTGAAGATTGGGATCTCGACGAAGGTAAGGAGTCAGGTATAACACCTAAGTTTGATTGTGTTAATCTTGTATGGATACCGATGTTTTCCGTAAATTATGCACTAAATATGGACTTGACTCTAAGATAGTAGCTTCTTTTTGTGAATCCTTTGCTACTCATGTTGATCTCCCTAAGGAGAAGTGGTTTAAATATAATCCTCCCATTGAAACAAAAGTAGTTGCACCTATTAAAGTTGAAGAAAAAACTATCACTTATGATGACCCTGTTGTTCCCACTGCTTATGTTGAGAAACCACCTTTCCCTGTTAGAATAAATGTGTGGGATCGAAAGTATGTCTAGAGGGGGGGTGATTAGACTACTTGACCAAATAAAAGCTTAACCTTTTCCCAATTTTAGTTCTTGGTAGATTTTAGCTATTTTAGGACAAGTCAAGCAATCATCACACAATTCAAGCAAGCATGCAAAGAGTATATTGGCAGCGGAAAGTAAAGCATGCAACTTGCAAGAATGTAAAGGGAAGGGTTTGGAGAATTCAAACGCAATTGGAGACACGGATGTTTTTCCCATGGTTCGTATAGGTGGTGCTATCCTACATCCACGTTGATGGAGACTTCAACCCACGAAGGGTAACGGTTGCGCAAGTCCACGGAGGGCTCCACCCACGAAGGGTCCACGAAGTAGCAACCTTGTCTATCCCACCATGGCCATCTCCCACGAAGGACTTGCCTCACTAGCGGAAGATCTTCACGAAGTAGGTGATCTCCTTGCCCTTACAAACTCCTTGGTTCAACTCCACAATCTTGTCGGAGGCTCCCAAGTGACACCTAGCCAACCTAGGAGACACCACTCTCCAAGAAGTAACAAATGGTGTGTTGATGATGAACTCCTTGCTCTTGTGCTTCAAATGATAGTCTCCCCAACACTCAACTCTCTCTCATAGGATTTGGATCTGGTGGAAAGAAGGTTTGAGTGGAAAGCAACTTGGGAAGGCTAGAGATCAAGATTCATATGGTAGGAATGGATTATCTTGGTCTCAACACATGAGTAGGTGATTCTCTCTCAGAACATATGAGTTGGAAGTGTATATGTGTTCTGATGGCTCTCTCCACGAATGAAGAGGAGGTGGAGGGGTATATATAGCCTCCACACAAAATCCAACCGTTACACACAATTTACCAATCTCGGTGGGACCAAATCAACAAACTCGGTCGGACCGAAAAGGTAAACCTAGTGACCATTAGAGATTTTCGATGGGACTGACATGCAACTTGGTAGGACCGATATGGTTAGGGTTTGGGCATAACGTAATCTCGGTGAGACCGATTACACAAACTCGGTGAGACCGATTTTGGTAATCAGCTAACCAGAGAGTTGGTCAGGCAAACTCGGTGGGACCGATTTGCTCTTTCGGTGAGACCGAAAAGTTACAAAAGGGAAACAGAGAGTTTACATTGCAATCTCGGTGGGACCGATCCGCTCTTTCGGTGAGACCGAAAAGTTACGAAAGGGTAACAAAGAGTTTGCAATCCCATCTCGGTGAGACCGAGATCCCTATCGGTAGAACCGAATTGCTAGGGTTTGGCAGTGGCTTATGACAAGTGAAACTCGGTGGCGTCGGATAGATAGAATCGGTAGGACCGAGTTTGGCTTAGGGTTTAGGTCAAATGTAGATATGGGAAAGTAGTTGAGGGTTTTTGGAGCATATCACTAAGCACATGAAGCAAGAGGCTCATTAAGCAACACCTCATCCCTCCTTGATAGTATTGGCTTTTCCTAAAGACTCAATGTGATCTTGGATCACTAAAATATAAAATGAAGAGTCTTGAGCTTTTGAGCTTGAGCCAATCCTTTGTCCTTAGAATTTTGAGGGTTCCACTTTCACATCCATGCCATGCCAATCATTGAGCTTTCCTGAAATAATCATCTTGGAATAGCATTAGCTCAATGAGCTATATGTTGTTATGAATTACCAAAACCACCTAGGGATAGTTGCACTTTCAATCTCGCCCTTTTTGGTAATTGATGACAACATATAGATCAAAGCTTCGACAAATGATAATAGGCATGAAATATATCATCGCTTTGAGAAGTATGTGATAAGTAAGAGCTCCCCCTAAATTTGTGCATATTTAAGATTTGCTTTGGACTGCAAATGCACAAAGAGTTAGAGTCATGGGTTACTCTTCCATGTCACATACATCTTGGTGGAGCGCTTAAAATGATAAGAATGAAATACATGCACCCATCACCAAGAATAGTGAATGATCACATAAGATAGATAGGATAATAGCATTAAGCAAGCATTAAGTGTAGCTTATGATCAAACACATGATCATCAATGTCTCACAGATAATGACATAGTAACATAGTACTCAAGCACTAAAAATCAAACAAAGTTCGAAAAAAACACCAAATAAAGCAAGAGAGAAAAGCAACACTCTCTCTCTCGAAGCCTATGATCTATACATTTTCTCCCCCTTTGGCAACTAGTTACCAAAAAGTTCCTAGAAAATGCATAGTGCTAAATCGACACTCAGGCTTGATCTTCAGGTGGTGGTGGAGTCCGGAGCACTCCAAGGACGAAGCCTTCTGTAGACGTGGTCAGAGTCGAGGCTGAAGTAGACGCTGGAGCTGGTGGAACTGAGGCTGTAGCTGGTGCAGAAGTGGTGGCTCTGGTGTCAGCAACTGGCACTGCAGACGACCTCGGACCTCGTGGCACTCTGGCAAAGGCATCAGTTGTAGTCTTGCCTCTCCTCTCCTGCATGTCATCTTGGAGCTGCTCCACTACAGTCTGAATCTCTGTCACCTTGATATCCAAGTCATAGAACCTTTGTTCTACGATCCTCTCTAGGCTTGCCTGGTTCTGAGTTAGGGTGGCTAATCCTTTCCCAATCCGCAGGGTGGATGCAATCAGGTAACCAAGCTGCTCTTGTTTGGTTTTCAAGAAATATTCAGATGCCTCCTCTTGAGTTGGCATCTTGGCAGCTTTTTCCTTCCTTGCCTTCTCCTTCTTGGCTTGTGCTTGGGCAGATGATGGTTCATTCTCAGTCATGACAACTTGATTATCTTCAAAATCTGGACGGATGGGCAGGTGTTCCTTGTCCAATAAGTATATGCCCGTGCCCATCTTGGAGTTAATGAGCTCCTGAATTTGTGTGGCATACCCACAGCTCCTCTTCTGGTCTGCTGCAGTCCTCTTGATGGTCTCTACCATGAGGCTCATCACCTTGAACTTCTGTGGCACATCAAAGATATGTAGCAAATTGATCGCATGGCCTCTGATCATCTTGTGATCACCTGACTTGGGCAACAAGGTGTGCCTCAGTATCCAATTGATGGTTGGCAGCCCTGACAGAAGATAGTGTACTGAGCCAAACTTGAAAGTGTCAAGTGCTTCATTTGGAATCTCCTTGTACATGTTTGACATTGAGTTGTGGTACATCTTCTTCTTGGCATAGATATCCAAGTCATCCTCCTGCTCTTGTGGGGCATTGATCAGTTGAGCCCATTCAGCAACTGTAGACTGGTACCTCGTACCCTCAGACATCCAAACAATTCTCCCATCTGAATAAAAATGTGCGGTGGAGTAGAACTGCATGATGAGTTCCTCGTTCCACTTTGTGAGCTTCTGCCCAACAAAGTCCTCTACTCCACATGCCTTGAAGCTGTCCTGCACTCCAGGGTAGTACTCTTCGTTGTCCTTGATGTATTGCCAATCAACCCATCTCATATCACATACAATTGGCTTCTTATCTAGTAGCACGGTATCATAGAAGTCCTACTGTTCCTTGGTGTGAAATCTGTAGTCCAAAGCAGTCCTCCTCCTTGAAGCATACGGATATGCTTCTCTCCACTTCCGGAGCCCTGAATCTCTCCTGAGCTTCATGTCCTCAGCCACAGGATGAGCATCGTTGTGGTCTGGGATCTTGGGCTTGAGTTTTCTGAGAACTTGATCTTCATCATCTTCTGCAGTGTCAGGCACTGGGGCCTTGTTCTTCTCAGCAGCTGGGATGCTTCTTGTATTCCTCTTAGGCTTTGGCTTTGGAGTTGGCTTGGCCTTGGAAGCAGCTGCCCCTGATCTTATGGCATCACCCATCAGCTTGGGTGCCTTTGGTGCTGGTGCAGCTACCTCTTCTTCTTCCTCCTCATCTTCCATGATGGAAGCCTTTCCAAGCACTCTGGCTACGGTCTTCTTGACCCTTTCCTTTCTTTTCTTGCCTTCAGCTGCAACTGGCTCTATGGGAGTGGGCTTCTCAGATGAAGCTCTGGCCTTTGACATAGGCTGCCTGCCTGCTGGCCTTTTGATCTTTAACCCTGGCTTTGTGCCCTGTGCTGGCTCAACTCTCTTGGAAGTTGCTTCCTCTTCTACCACATAGTCCTCATCCTCTGATTCTGAGGTTCTCTTCTTTCTCTATCTTGTGGCAGCTTTTGGCAGGTTGCTAGGAATACTTCTGCTGCCATCATCTGAAGAACTTGAAGGACTAGTGCCCTCACTCATCTGCACTTGCTGCTCTGACAAATTCTGGCTATCACTTTGATCAGACATGTTGCAAACTCTAACTGCTGACCCTGTGAATAGGTTATAGATGAGATAGAGTGGATGAGCATCACAAAAATGCAGAGATTTTTGCAAAAGAATAATTCAAAAACTTAGTTTTAGTTTCCCACTGATATCATCTCGGATCTATCGATTTTTAAACTCGGTGATACCGAAGCAGTTTTGGCACCTGAACTAGTGAACTCGGTCAGACCGAGTCACAGTTCGGTGGCACGGAGACTGCTAGGGTTTCACAAAGTTCCAAAATCGGTCACACCGATAAGTAATTCTCGGTCAGACCGAGTCTCACTTGTGCAATGGCATAAGCCAAATTGGTAGGACCGAGTTTTTCAACTCGGTGGGTCCGAGATGGTTTCGGCGGAAACCTAACCCTAAAATTTTCGAATTAAACCTAATCTACGAGTTCATTGACTGGATAGAAGTGTTTCAAACGTGGCAAGAATCATGATGATCACAATGTGCTAAGAATCGGATTGGGGAATAGCACAAAGATCGAGTCCGTACCCTAGTTCGGCGGAGACTCGCTACGGCGGCAACGGCGGGGTTGATTCCCGTTGACGGCGACGGAGACCAGCGACTGGAGGCAGCTGGCGGCGAGGAGACGATCCGGAGACCACGTTGGCAGAGCAGGTTATTGCGTGGGCAAAGGGGTTCGGAGAAATTTCCAAATTTTTGCCCGTGACTATATATAGCCCGACCCTGTCGGTGTGACCGAGTGGAACAACTCGGTGGCACCGAGATGCAAAACTGTATACAGTTGTTGCAACTCGGTGTGACCGAATGGTTCAAATCGGTTGCACCGAGATAGAAAACCTAGATCAACTTAATGATCTCGGTAGGACCGAAAGTAGGATACCGGTCAGACCGAGGATCACAAAGAGGTTTTGGAAGTTTAAGTCTATGACGAATCGGGGACTCCAAGCGCTCCTCACACAGAGTGGTTCGAATCTGACTTGATCAAATTTTGTGATGTAGCATGAATAGAGTTTGAGACGAGAAAAGCATAGATAGCTAGAGGAGGTTCTTAGGCATTCTTGTCCATCCACTTGGCAGAAGGAAATAAAACCAAACAATCAAAACAACAAGTGGATGTCCTCGAATGAGTAAAATATGCAACCAACATGCTCACACAATAAGATGGCAAATAAAATATGTGACAAAGCATGCACAACCAATTCTAGCATCTATCAAGCAATTTGCGATGACTAGGTCATCTATATATGAGTATATTGACTTAGGAGGCAAGTGAGAACACTTGACCATAGGTCATACTCATCGTTTAAGCTCAAGTGGGGTTACCACTTTTACATAAAGGATTGTTGTGTTCACATCTTTAGAGTTGCTTTGGCTCAAGTCTTAGAGTAAAGCTCCCCCTAGATGTGATATCCCCCCTAAGAGGGATGAACTAACCTTGGGTTTTGTCGATGATGACTTCATGTAGATGTTGAAGATGTGGATGCTCAATGTTGATGTAGATCACTTGGAGCTATCCATTTGAGTGAATTGCACTTTCAATACCTACATGGGTTAGTCCCACAAGGAACAAACAAGGATATCCATAGACATAGAGTGATGCACACACAAGATGATGTCCATGAAAACTTTTAGGTTACCTTGTCCCTTGTCTTACCAACAAGAGGGTTTGTGACTCCTTGAACTAGTGCAAGATGTGGAAGTTGATTGCACTTGTTCTTGCCAAAATGATAAGAGTGAAGTATGTTGGCGGAGTCACCCTCAAGAACTCTCTAGTTCTTCTTCTTTTGGATCCACACCATCTTGATGGGAATCCATGGAGTTGTAGTCGTACTTGATGAAGTGGAACTTGACGTGGTCTTGGGAATCCACTTGACTAAGGTCTTAGGAGCTTCTTCAAATGCATCAATTTCCTCTTGAAGCTTGTCCTTGCCTTTTTGCTTGTAGCCTTGTGGTGGAAGATCATCTTGAGCTTGTGTTCCCTTGAAGGAAGTATCATACTTCTCTTGTTGAGGAACAAACTTTGTCTTGGGGTATTGATCTTCTTCCCACTCAACTCCATTGGCATTGAACTTTCGTTCAAAACCAACACCTTGATTCTTCCGGTGCATTCCTTGCTTGCGCACAATTTCCTCGAACTGCTTACTCCCGGCAAGGCTTTTGTACACTCCTTTCTCTATAATTACCTTCAATAAGCTATTTTCTTGCTCAAGTGTAACTTGGCTAAGAGAATCATTAGTGGAATCAAGAGAACTACTAGAAGCAACAATATTTGGTTTAGCATGATCATTGTTACTACTAGAGGAAGAATCTTTCTTGTTCTTGTTACTAGACTTGACTTGAGGCATGTAAGTGGATAAGAGTAAATGCTTGGCAATGTAAGAAGAACTTTTCTTGCGAATATCATCATTGATTGCTTTTAAAAACTCATGCTCATGCTCAAGATTGAGCTTTTCAAAGCATAACTTCTCATGAGCTCTTAAAAGTTCTCGATGATCTTCGAAGATAGTTTCATGAGCTAACTTAAGAGTGTTTAGTTCTTTAGTTAGAGCCTCAATCTTCTCCTTATCATTGTCATTCGTTTTATCTTGATTAGCATGATTAATTGACGTTTCATCATAGTATTCATCACTAGAGTTGTCAACAAGCAAATCATCATCACCTAACAAGTCATCTTCATCACTATTAAAATCAACATACTCGGGGTGTGTTACCTTAGGACCTTTGGCCATGAAGCATCTTCCAATTCCTTCATTTGGTGAGTCAAATATGTTGTAGGAGTTGGTTGACACAAGTGCTAGACCGGCAACACCTTCATCTTGAGTATCTTCGGAGTCGGAGTGATAACTTCTCTTGGAGTGGCTGTCGGAGTCGGAGCCGGATACCCATTCACCAACATGAGCTTGATGTCTTCGTTTTGTATAGCTCCTTGATGATTTTTCCTTCCTTTTCGAATCCTTGTTTCTCCGTGAGTATCTTCATTCATAACGATCATCTCTACTCCTTCTCTCTCTTGGTCGTGATTCTTTGCTTCTTCTTTTTGGAGAGTCTTCTCTTCTCTTGTAGGGAGCCGTACACTCATTAGAATAGTGTCCGGGTCTTCCACAATTGTAGCAGTTTCGCTCTCGACTAGAAGATCTTTTGTTATTGTAGGACCTTGACTTGGAGCTTCTATCTTTGCTTCTACTCTTGTAGAACTTGTTGAAGTTCTTCACCATTAAGCTCAATTCTTCATTGAAGTTTTGTTTCTCACTTGATGATGTAGGGGCTTCACATGAGGCTTTGTAGGAACCACTTGATTTGTTGTGAAGTTCCTATTTATCCTTAAGTGACATCTCATGAGCAACAATTCTTCCAATCACCTCCGTTGGCTTGAGATCTTTGTAATTGGGCATCATTTGGATCAATGTGCACACGGTATCATATATTCCATCCAAGGCTCTTAGAATCTTCTTGATGATGAATATATCGGTCATCTCTTCACTCCCTAAGTCGGCAATCTAATTTGTGATGAGAGCAAGCCTAGAGTACATTTCAGCGACACCTTCACCATCCTTCATTTTGAACTTGTCAAGTTGACTTTGAAGCACATCCAACTTGGATTCCTTGACGGAGTCGGTACCTTCGTGCATATCAATCAAAGTGTCCCAAATTTCCTTTGCATTTTCAAGACGGCTGATTTTGTTGAATTCTTCAGGGCACAATCCGTCGAAGAGAATATCGCAACCTTGAGCATTGTATTGCAACATCTTCAACTCATCCGCGATAGCTTCATGGTTTGGTTCTTTCCCATCAAAGAAGTCACCTTGCAAACCAACACACACAATAGCCCAAACGGCAGGGTTATGTCCAAGAATATGCATTTTCATTTTATGCTTCCAACTAGCAAAATTAGTACCATCAAAGTAAGGACCTCTACGGTGATAATTTCCCTCGCTAGACGCCATACTCTCCTAGGTTGTGAAACCAAGGCTATGACCACCAAAAGCTATGGAAATCAAAGCAAATGGAGACCAAAGCTCTGATACCACTTGTGGGATCGAAAGTATGTCTAGAGGGGGGTGATTAGACTGCTTGACCAAATAAAAGCTTAACCTTTTCCCAATTTTAGTTCTTGGCAGATTTTAGCTATTTTAGGACAAGTCAAGCAATCATCACACAATTCAAGCAAGCATGCAAAGAGTATATTGGCAGCGGAAAGTAAAGCATGCAACTTGCAAGAATGTAAAGGGAAGGGTTTGGAGAATTCAAACACAATTGGAGACACGGATGTTTTTCCCGTGGTTCGGATAGGTGGTGCTATCCTACATCCACGTTGATGGAGACTTCAACCCACGAAGGGTAACGGTTGCGCGAGTCCACGGAGGGCTCCACCCACGAAGGGTCCACGAAGTAGCAACCTTGTCTATCCCACCATGGTCATCGCCCACGAAGGACTTTCCTCACTAGCGGTAGATCTTCACGAAGTAGGCGATCTCCTTGCCCTTACAAACTCCTTGGTTCAACTCCACAATCTTGTCGGAGGCTCCCAAGTGACACCTAGCCAATCTAGGAGACACCACTCTCCAAGAAGTAACAAATGGTGTGTTGATGATGAACTCCTTGCTCTTGTGCTTCAAATGATAGTCTTCCCAACACTCAACTCTCTCTCATAGGATTTGGATCTGGTGGAAAGAAGGTTTGAGTGGAAAGCAACTTGGGAAGGCTAGAGATCAAGATTCATATGGTAGGAATGGATTATCTTGGTCTCAACACATGAGTAGGTGATTCTCTCTCAGAACATATGAGTTGGAAGTGTATATGTGTTCTGATGGCTCTCTCCACGAATGAAGAGGAGGTGGAGGGGTATATATAGCCTCCACACAAAATCCAACTGTTACACACAATTTACCAATCTCGGTGGGACCGAATCAACAAACTCGGTCGGACCGAAAAGGTAAACCTAGTGACCGTTAGAGATTTTCGGTGGGACTGACATGCAACTCGGTAGGACCGATATGGTTAGGGTTTGGGCATAACGTAATCTCGGTGAGACCGATTACAAAAACTCGGTGAGACCGATTTTGGTAATTAGCTAACCAGAGAGTTGGTCAGGCAAACTCAGTGGGACCGATTTGCTCTTTTGGTGAAACCGAAAAGTTACAAAAGGGAAACAGAGAGTTTATATTGCAATCTAGGTGGGACCGATCCGCTCTTTCGGTGAGACCGAAAAGTTACGAAAGGGAAACAAAGAGTTTGCAATCCCATCTCGGTGAGACCGAGATCCCTATCGGTAGAACCGAATTGCTAGGGTTTGGTAGTGGCTTATGACAAGTGAAACTCGGTGGCGCCGGATAGATAGAATCGGTAGGACCGAGTTTGGCTTAGGGTTTAGGTCAAATGTGGATGTGGGAAAGTAGTTGAGGGTTTTTGGAGCATATCACTAAGCACATGAAGCAAGAGGCTCATTAAGCAACACCTCATCCCTCCTTGATAGTATTGGCTTTTCCTAAAGACTCAATGTGATCTTGGATCACTAAAATATAAAATGAAGAGTCTTGAGCTTTTGAGCTTGAGCCAATCCTTTGTCCTTAGCATTTTGAGGGTTCCACTTTCACATCCATGCCATGCCAATCATTGAGCTTTCCTGAAATAATCATCTTGGAATAGCATTAGCTCAATGAGCTATATGTTGTTATGAATTACCAAAACCACCTAGGGATAGTTGCACTTTCAAAATGATCATGCTAAAGCCTCAACTGTGGTTCATAAAAGTAATATTAGTACTTATACACCTCCTGAGCAAGTTAAAGTTGAACCTATTATTGCTATTGTTAAAGATCTCTTGGCTGATAATATCGATGGGCATGTTATTTATTTCTGTGATGAGACTGCTAGAATTGCTAAACATTGTGCTAAAGATAAAACATAGACATGTGGTAGGCATGTCTATTATTTCTGTTAAAATAGGAGATAATTGTTATCATGACTTGTGTGATATGGGTGCTAGTGCTAGTGCAATACCTATTTCCTTATACAAAGAAATTATGCATGATATTGCACCAACTGAGATAGAAGATATCGATGTTACCATTAAGCTTGCTAATAGAGATACTATTTCACCAATTGGGATTGTTAGATACGTTGAAGTCTTGTGTGGGAAGGCTAAATATCCTGCTAATTTCCTTGTTCTTGGTTCCCCTCAAGCTAGCTTTTGTCCCATTATATTTGGTAGACCCTTCTTGAATACTGTTAATGCTAAGATAGATTGCAAGAAGGATGTTGTTACTATTGGTTTGGATGATATGTCCCATGAGTTTAATTTTTCTAAATTTCATAAACAACCCCGTGATGAAGAATTGCCTAGCAAAGATGAAATTATTGGTCTTGCTTCTATTGATGTGCCTACTAATGATCCTTTAGAACAATATTTGCTAGACCATGAGAATGATATTTTTATGAATGAAAGAAGGGAAATAGATGAAGTATTCTTTAAAAAAGGACCCATTCTGAAACACAATTTCCCTATTGAAATCCTAGGGGATTCTCCTCCACCCAAGGGTGATCCCGTGTTTGAGCTTAAACCATTACATGATACTCTTAAATATGCTTATCTTGATGAAAACAAGATATATCATGTTATTATTAATGCTAACCTTTCAGAGAAGGAGGAAGAGAAATTATTAAAAACTCTGAAGAAGCACCGTGCTGCTATTGGATATACTCTTGATGATCTTAAGGGCATTAGTCCCACTCTATGTCAACACAAAATAAATTTGGAGAAAGACGCCAAACCAGTCATTGATCACCAACAACGGCTGAATCCTAAGATGAAAGAAGTGGTAAGAAAGGAAATATTAAAGCTCCTTGAGGCAGGTATAATTTATCCCGTTGCTGATAGCCAGTGGGTAAGTATTGTCCATTGTGTCCCTAAGAAGGGAGGTATTACTATTGTTCCTAATGATAAAGATGAATTGATTCCGCAAAGAATTATTGCAGGTTATAGGATGGTAATTGATTTCTGCAAATTAAATAAGGCTACTAAAAAGATCATTACCCCTTACCTTTTATTGATCAAATGCTAGAAAGATTATCCAAACATACACATTTTTTCTTTCTAGATGGTTACTATGGTTTCTCTCAAATACCTGTGTCAGTTGATGATCAAGCAAAGACCACTTTTACTTGCCCTTTAGGTACCTTTGCTAATAGACATATGCCTTTTGGTTTATGTAATGCACCTGCTACCTTTCAAAGATGCGTGATGGCTATATTCTCTGACTTTTGTGAAAAGATTTGTGAGGTATTCATGGATGATTTCCCCGTTTATGGATCCTCTTTTGATGATTGCTTGAGCAACCTTGATCGAGTTTTGCAGAGATGTGAAGAAACTAATCTCGTTTTGAATTGGGAGAAGTCCCACTTTATGGTTAATGAAGGTATTGTCTTGGGGCATAAAATTTATGAAAGAGGTATTGAAGTTGACAAAGCTAAAGTTGACGCTATTGAAAAGATGTCGTGTCCCAAGGACATCAAAGGTATAAGAAGTTTCCTAGGTCATGCCGGTTTTTATAGGAGGTTCATTAAGGACTTCTCAAAAAATTTCTCGGCCTCTGACTAATCTATTACAAAAAGATATTCCTTGTGTCTTTGATGATGATTGTGTAGAAGCATTTGAAATACTTAAGAAAGTATTGATTTCTGCACCTATTGTTCAGCCACCTGATTGGAATGTACCCTTTCAAATTATGTGTGATGCTAGTGATTATGCTGTAGGTGATGTTCTAGGGCAAAGAGTTGATAAGAAATTAAATGTTATTCAATATGCTAGTAAAACTCTAGACAATGCCCAGAGAAATTATGATACTACTGAAAAAGAATTGTTAGCAGTTGTATTTGCTTGTGATAAGTTCAGACCTTATATTGTTGATTCTAAAGTAACTGTTCACATTGATCATGCTGCTATTAAATACCTTATGGAAAAGAAAGATGCTAAACCTAGACTTAATAGATGGGTTCTCCTGCTACAAGAATTTGATTTGCATATTATTGATAGAAAGGGAGCTGAGAACCCCGTTGCAGACAACTTGTCTAGGTTAGAAAATGTTCTTGATGACCCACTACCTATTGATGATAGCTTTCTTGATGAACAATTAAATGTCATAAATGCTTCTCGAACTGCTCCATGGTATGCTGATTATGCTAATTATATTGTTGCTAAATTTATACCACCTAGTTTCACATACCAGCAAAAGAAAAAGTTCTTCTATGATTTGAGACATTACTTTTGGGATGACCCACATCTTTATAAAGAAGGAGTAGATGGTATTATTAGACGTTGTGTACCTGAGCATGAACAGGAACAGATCCTACGCAAGTGTCACTCTGAGGCTTATGGAGGACACCATGTTGGAGATAGAACTGCACATAAGGTATTGCAATCCGGTTTTTATTGACCTACTCTCTTCAAGGATGCCCGTAAGTTTGTCTTGTCTTTTGATGAATGTCAAAGAATTGGTAATATTAGTAAACATCAAGAAATGCCTATGAATTATTCACTTGTTATTGAACCATTTGATGTTTGGGGCTTTGATTATATGGGACCTTTTCCTTCATCTAATGGGTATACACATATTTTAGTTGTTGTTGATTACGTTACTAAGTGGGTAGAAGCTATTCCAACTAGTAGTGCTGATCATAACACCTCTATTAAGATGCTTAAAGAACTTATTTTCTCGAGGTTTGGAGTCCCTAGATATTTAATGATTGATGGTGGTTCACATTTTATTCATGGTGCCTTTCATAAAATGCTTGCTAAGTATGATGTTAATCATAGAATTGCATCTCCATATCACCCACAGTCTAGTGGTCAAGTAGAATTGAGTAACAGAGAGCTCAAATTAATTTTGCAAAATACTGTTAATAGATCTAGAAAGAATTGGTCCAAGAAACTTGATGATGCATTATGGGCCTATAGAACTGCATATAAAAATCCTATGGGTATGTCTTCGTATAAAATGGTTTATAAAAAAGCATGTCACTTACCTCTTGAACTAGAACATAAGGCATATTGGGCCATTAAAGAGCTCAATTATGATTTCAAACTTGCCGGTGAGAAGAGGTTATTTTACATTAGCTCACTTGATGAATGGAGAACCCAGGCCTGTGAGAATGCCAAACTGTTTAAAGAAAATGTTAAAAGATGGCATGACAAAAGGGTACAAAAGCGCGAGTTTAATGTAGGAGATTATGTATTGCTATACAACTCTCGTTTAAGATTTTTTGCAGGAAAACTTCTCTCTAAATGGGAAGGTCCTTACGTTATCGAGGAGGTCTATCATTCTGGTGCCATAAAAATCAACAACTTCGAAGGCACAAATCCAAAGGTGGTGAATGATACGTCTCCAATGTATCTATAATTTTTGATTGCTCCATGCTATATTATCTATTGTTTTGGACATTATTGGGCTTTATTATACACTTTTACATTATTTTTGGGACAAACCTATTAACCAAAGGCCCAGCCCAGAATTGCTGTTTTTGCCTATTTTAGGGTTTCGAAGAAAAGGAATATCAAGCGGAGTCCAAACGGAATGAAACCTTCGGGAACGTGATTTTTAGGAAGATTATGATCCGGGAGACTTGGACCCTACGTCAAGAAAGAAAACAGGAGGGCACGAGGTAGGGGGGTGCGCCCACCCCCACCAGGCGCGCCCTCCACCCTCGTGGGCCCCCTATTGCTCCACCGACGTACTCCTTCCTCCTATATATACCTACGTACCCCCAAACGATCCGATACAGAGCCAAAGCCCTAATTCCACCACCGTAACTTTCTGTATCCACGAGATCCCATCTTGGGGCCTGTTCCGGAGCTCCGTCGGAGGGGGCATCGATCACGGAGGGCTTCTACATCAACACCATAGCCTCTCCGATGAAGTGTGAGTAGTTTACCTCAGACCTACGGGTCCATAGTTAGTAGCTATATGGCTTCTTCTCTCTTTTTGGATCTCAATACAATGTTCTCCCCCTCTCTTGTGGAGATCTATTCAATGTAATCTTCTTTTTGCGGTGTGTTTTTTGAGACCGATGAATTGTGGGTTTATGATCAAGTCTATCTATGAATAATAATTGAATCTTCTCTGAATTCTTTTATGTATGATTGGTTATCTTTGCAAGTCTCTTCAAATTATCAGTTTGGTTTGGCCTACTAGATTGATCTTTCTTGCAATGGGAGAAGTGCTTAGCTTTGGGTTCAATCTTGCGGTGTCCATTCCCGGTGACAGTAAGGGCAGCAAGGCACGTATTGTATTGTTGCCATCGAGGATAACAAGATGGGGTTTTCTTCATATTGCATGAGTCTATCCCTCTACATCATGTCATCTTGCTTAAGGCGTTACTCTGTTTTTAACTTAATACTCTAGATGCATGTTGGATAGTGGTCAACGAGTGGAGTAATAGTAGTAGATGCAGGCACGAGTCGGTCTACTTCTCTCGGATAGTTTGATATGCTTGGAATCTTTGTGAAATTTGTGATTTTACTTGTTGCTCTAAGAACCCTAAAAAACACCTTCCCTACCTATGTGAGTTCAATGATAATGAAATCTTATCTTCTTATGCAAAGGGTGTTTATAGTTACTATGATATCGAACAAATTGAAGAATTTGTCGTTTTTAAGGGTGCTCATGAAGTTGCTTCTTTGATTGAAAAGTATGATTTTACTCCCAATAAATCTGAAAATTCTGTCATACTTAAATATTGCAATGAAAACTTTGCTCATAATGTCTATGTCCAAGAATTTATTGAAAGAATGACCGTTGCTTTGGAAGAAAATAATGATATGCATGAATCTATAGATAATGATGATTCCAATGATTTGGTTGAAATATCCCTTGATGAACATGATGCTTGCTATTCTTGTGGCCATGATGCCAATATATATGAAGATGAATTTGCTATAGTTCCTTATGTTAAACATGAGATCGTTGCTATTGCATCCATACTTGATAGTTCCTTCGATGAAAAGCATGATCGCAATGATGTCATTATAAATTCTCTTAATGTCAATTGTGTTAATGATATGCAAAACCCTAAGCTTGGGGATGCTAGTTTTGCTATGACTACTATTTGTTGCAATGATCATGATTGGGGTGATTCTTCTTTTGATCTTGAAAATTTATTTAAGCCCCATGATGAATATGAGATTGATAATAGTGTTTGCAATATGATTGAAAGTGGGTTTGGAGAGGTCATGACTTTAGTTAATGTTAATCCCACTATTTTGGAAGAGTGTCAACTTTGCATGCATGTGGATCGTGTTGAAAATATTTTATGTGATAGCTATTTTGTTGAATTTTCTTATGATCCTACATATAATTATTATGAGAGAGGAAAATATGGTGGTAGAAATTTTCATGTTACTAAATTACCTCTCGTTATGTTGAGATTACTATTGTTTCTTTCCTCTTCCATACATATGCTAGTTTTTGCTTGCCATGATAATTTGTTTGCCTATAAGATGCCTATGCATAGGAAGTATGTTATACTTAGATGTGTTTGTCACATGTTTTATGATGCTCTCTTTTTGCTTCAATTCTTGTCTTTCATGTGAGCATCATTGAAATTATCAATGCCTAGCTAGGGGCGTTAAACGATAGCGCTTGTTGGGAGGCAACCCAATTTTATTTTTATTCCTTGATTTTTGCTCATGTTTAGTAATAAATAATTTATCTAGCCTCTGTTTTGATTGTGTTTTTTGTGTTTAATTAGTGTTTGTCCCAAGTAGAACCGTTCGGAAGACTTGGGGAAAGTCTTGTTGAACTTGCTGTAAAAAACAGAAACTTCAGCGCTCACGAGAACTGCTGTCATTTTTATTTAGAGAGTGATATTTAGTTAATTCTTTTTGAAGATGATTAATAGATAAATTCCTCACGTACAGAAATTTATTTTAGAATTTGGGGGGTTACAGATCTTGCTCTAGCTACAGATTACTACAGACTGTTCTGTTTTTGACAGATTCTGTTTTTCGTGTGTTGTTTGCTTATTTTGATGAATCTATGGCTAGTAAAATAGTTTATAAACCATAGAGAAGTTGGAATACAGTAGGTATAACACCAATATAAATAAAGAATGAGTTCATTACAGTACCTTGAAGTGATCTTTTATTTTCTTTCGCTAACGGAGCTCACGAGATTTTCTACATTAAGTTTTGTGTTGTGAAGTTTTCAAGTTTTGGGTAAAGATTTGATGGATTATGGAACAAGAAGTGGCAAGAGCCTAAGCTTGGGGATGCCCATGGCACCCCCAAGATAATCTAAGGACACCTAAAAGCCAAAGCTTGGGGATGCCCCGGAAGGCATCCCCTCTTTCGTCTACTTCTATCGGTAACTTTACTTGGAGCTATATTTTTATTTACCACATGATATGTGTTTTGCTTGGAGCGTCTTGTATGATTTGAGTCTTTGCTTGTTAGTTTACCACAATCATCCTTGCTGTACACACCTTTTGATAGAGCCATACATGATTTGGAATTTGTTAGAATACTCTATGTGCTTCGCTTATATCTTTTGAGTTATATAATTTTGCTCTAGTACTTCACTTATATCTTTTAGAGCACGGTGGTGGATTTGTTTTATAGAAACTATTGATCTCTCATGCTTCACTTAGATTATTTTCAGAGTCTTAATAGCATGGTAATTTGCTTAAAATCCTAACATGCTTGGTATACAAGATTAATAATAAAACTTTCTTATGAGTGTGTTGAATACTATGATAAGTTTGATACTTGATAATTGTTTTGAGATATAGAGATGGTGATATTAAAGTCATACTAGTTGAGTAGTTGTGAATTTAAGAAATACTTGTGTCGAAGCTTGTCATTCCCGTAGCATGCACGTATGGTGAACCGTTATGTGATGAAGTCGGAGCATGATTTATTTATTGATTGTCTTATGAGTGGCGGTCGGGGATGAGCGATGGTCTTTTCCTACCAATCTATCCCCCTAGGAGCATGCGCGTAATACTTTGCTTCGATAACTTGTAGATTTTTGCAATAAGTATATGAGTTCTTTATGACTAATGTTGAGTCCATGGATTATACGCACTCTCACCCTTCCACCTTTGCTAGCCTCTCTAATACCGCGCACCTTTCGCCGGTATCATAGACCCACCATACACCTTCCTCAAAACAGCCACCATACCTACCTATTATGGCATTTCCATAGCCATTCCGAGATATATTGCCATGCAACTTTTCGTCGTTCCGTTTATTATGACACACTCCATCATTGTCATATTGCTTAGCATGATCATGTAGTTGACATCGTATTTGTGGCAAAGCCACCATTCATAATTCTTTCATACATGTCACTCATGAGTCATTGCATATCCCGGTACACCGCCGGAGGCATTCACATAGAGTCATTTTGTTCTAAGTATCGAGTTGTAATTGTTGAGTTGTAAGAAAAATAAAAGTGTGATGATCATCATTATTAGAGCATTGTCCCAGTGAGGAAAGGATGATGGAGACTATGATTCCCCCACAAGTCGGGATGAGACTCCGGACGAAAAATAAATAAAAGAGGCCAAAGAATCCCAAATAAAAAATAGAAGAAAAGAGGCCATAAAAAAAGAGAAAAGGCCCAAATAAAAAAATGAGAGAAAAAGAGAGAAGGGACAATGTTACTATCCTTTTACCACACTTGTGCTTCAAAGTAGCTCCATGATCTTCATAGTAGAGAGTCTCTCATGTTATCATTTTCATATACTAGTGGGAATCTTTCATTATAGAACTTGGCTTGCATATTCCAATGATGGGATTCCTCAAATTGCCCTAGGTCTTCATGAGCAAGCAAGTTGGATGCACACCCACTTAGTTTCTTTTTGAGCTTTCATATACTTATAGCTCTAGTGCATCCGTTGCATGGCAATCCCTACTCACTCACATTGATATCTATTGATGGGCATCTCCATAGCCCGTTGATACGCCTAGTTGATGTGAGACTATCTTCCCCTTTTTGTCTTCTCCACAACCACCATTCTATTCCACCTATAGTGATATATCCATGGCTCACGCTCATGTATTGCGTGAAAATTGAAAAGGTTTTGAGAATGTCAAAAGTATGAAACAATTGCTTGGCTTGTCATCGGGGTTGTGCATGATTTAAATATTTTGTGTGGTCAAGATAGAGCATAGCCAGACTATATGATTTTGTAGGGATAACTTTATTTAGCCATGTTATTTTGAGAAGACATAATTGCTTTGTTAGTATGCTTGAAGTATTATTATTTTTATGTCAATATGAACTTTTGTCTTGAATCTTTCGGATCTGAATATTCATACCACAATTAAGAAGAACTACATTAAAATTATGCCAAGTAGCACTCTGCATCAAAAATTCTATTTTTATCATTTACCTACTCGAGGACGAGCAGGAATTAAGCTTGGGGATGCTTGATACGTCTCCAACGTATCTATAATTTTTGAATACTCCATGCTATATTATCTACTGTTTTGTACATTATTGGGCTTTATTATCCACTTTTATATTATTTTTGGGACTAACCTATTAACCGGAGGCCCGGCCCAAAATTGATGTTTTTTTCCTGTTTTAGGGTTTCGAAGAAAAGGAATATCAAGCGGAGTCCAAACGGAATGAAACCTTCGGGAACGTGATTTTTAGGAAGATAATGATCCTGGAGACTTGGACCCTACGTCAAGAAAGAAAACAGGAGGGCACGAGGTAGGGGGCGCGCCCACCCCCACCAGGCGCGCCCTCCACCCTCGTGGGCCCCTGTTGTTCCACCGACGTACTCCTTCCTCCTATATATACCTATGTACCCCCAAACAATCAGATACGGAGCCAAAACCCTAATTCCATCGTCGTAACTTTCTGTATCCACGAGATCCCATCTTGGGGCCTGTTCCGGAGCTCCACCGGAGGGGGCATCGATCACGGAGGGCTTCTACATCAACACCATAGCCTCTCCGATGAAGTGTGAGTAGTTTACCTCAGACCTACGGGTCCATAGTTAGTAGCTAGATGGCTTCTTCTCTCATTTTGGATCTCAATACAATGTTCTCCCCCTCTCTTGTGGAGATCTATTCGATGTAATCTTCTTTTTGCAGTGTGTTTGTTGAGACCGATGAATTGTGGGTTTATGATCAAGTCTATCTATGAATCATATTTGAATCTTCTCTGAATTCTTTTAAGTATGATTGGTTATCCTCGCAAGTCTCTTCGAATTATCAGTTTGGTTTGGCCTACTAGTGTCGGGGGTGCTGATCCCACGGACACCTATGGGACCACGGCGGACCGGGCCCCTTTCGGTTCGGCAGGGGGCGGAGAGAGCACGAAGAGCAGATCGAGGCGAAGTGCACGAGCGACACGATTAGTTTACCCAGGTTCGGGCCGCACAGATGCGTAAAACCCTACTCCTGCTTTGGTTTGTATTGTGTTGTTGCTCGGGAGCGACGAGTGCTACAATACACACAGGCAGCTAGCAAGACCGAGCGTGAGAGCGTTCTGTTGGCCGACCCCCTCTACGTTGCGCACGGGCCTCCTTTTATATGTTAAAGGGGTCACCGATAGGTGGCAACGTAGATGAGGGTAAAAATGGAAAAGGGGTGGCGGTTGGCACCGCCGCCCACTACAGTGTTATCATACCTGTCTGCGTCGCCTAGACGATGCAGAAAGGGACCGCCAGGGACGCCACTGCTTGCCACGATGGCGATCTTGTCAGCGCCGCTTGCCACCGTGTACCCCTGGCTGCACAGCCTTCCGCCACGTACGCCTGGGAGGTCCCAGAGCGACACGTTGGTGGATGTGCTGGAGCGCAGGTACAGAGTGGAAGCTTGCCGCGGTCGTTGCCTTGTCGCGTCTGGGAGCTTGTCGCTCACCGGGCCTTGCTGGGACGTGTGGTGCATTGCGGCAAGTTCCTTGAGATGCCTTGGTTGGCCTTCCCGGCAAGCTCCTCTTGTCGGGGTCTTGTCTCCTTCCCGGCAAGCTCCTCTTGCCGGGGTCTTGGATACTTTGTTCTTGAATGGCTCCAAAGGAACCATGGAGGATCTTAGCGGTCACCCGGCAAGCCTTGCCGCGGGACGCTGCGACTGCCCGTGCACAAGTTCGGGATACTAAGGTACCCCTACTTTAGTACACCGACAGGAGCCCCCGGGCCTGGGCCATACACGGTGCCGAGCGCTGTTGGGCCAGGCCCAAAACAGGGCACGGGCACGCATGGCCTAGGTTAAGCCGTATCTTACTCCGCATCCACCGCACCCTCCCCAAACGGCACGCGCCGAACGCGGCGTCGTGGGAGAGATCGTGGGCAGTTTCTTTATTAGGAAAGGCGGAACGTCCGCTCACTCCCCCTTTATAAGCAAGAGGAAGCAGGGGTAGTGCGCCCACTCGTCCCCCTTTCCACTCCAATCTCAGAAGCCTCCGCCCCGCCTCCGTCTTCCCAAAGCAAAGAGAGCAGCGCCCTACCCCCCACCGCCACCGGCACCACCAACGCCGTCGACTTCCTCCACCACTTCCGCCATGGCTCCGAAAGCCGACAAGGGGAAAGCCGTGAAGTCAACCGAGGCGCAGCGACTTGCAGCGCTGCGGAAGGAGCGGGCCATCTTCCCCCCCAAGCTTGCCGCGAAGGAGTTGAGGGAGTACTACTACCTCTTCTGGTCGACGGAGATGCGAGCGCACCCGAGCACGAAGGTACTCCCGGCCTCCGCTCATAAAATGGCTCCACACGGCTACCCCTTCTTCGCCGTGTTCTTCTACTGCGGGCTCTGCCCGCCCTTCTCGGAGTTTTTCTGTGACATTATGAACACCTATGGCCTCTGCCTCCTTGATTTCACCCCCAATGTCGTCCTGACCATGGCAGTTTTCGCACATCTTTGCGAAAACTTTGTCGGAGTCCACCCAAACGTAGCCCTCTTCCGCCATTTCTTCATGCCCCGAGTAGAGAGAGGAGAGCCTCTATCCGGCGGAATTGCTTGGATCTCAAGGTCCGGCAAGAAGGACTCGTATCTGGAGGGCGAGTTCCGCGACAAGTGGGAGGAGTGGAGAGCAGATTGGTGTTGGATTGTTGAGGAGAACCCGCAGCCATTTACCGCCTGGCGCCAAGTAGCAGCAGCACGCGGCAGCGACTGGAGCGACGTGGCCCCGGAGGACAGCAGGCTGAGGATTGCCGTCACCAGGATCCAATGCCTCAGGCTTGCCGGACTAACTGTAGGCGCCGTTGGCGCAGACTTCCTGCGCCGCCGCATCGCCCCCCTGCAGGAACAAGGGAGGCCCGCCTGGGAGTTCAAGAACGCGGCAGATATCATGAGGCTGCGCCCGAGCCTCAACTACAACTTCACTGTATTGGAGCTCAATGCAATGCTGCAGGAGCTCTTCAAGTATGATCCTGATCACCCAGAAGTCTTTAGGTTGCCGCAGGGCGTCGTCCCGCTGTGCAACAATTCTACGCTTGACCGCATCAGGGCAATGATGCCACTGTGCGACTCGCATGGAATTGTGCCAACTTGGCAAGAGCCTGAAGATGACGTTGTGCAGCAGTTCTTCGACAACTTGGTAGAAGTGCCGATCCGCCCTGACGAGAAGGATGGCCTCACTCGCGACACCACCGAGGCGGAGTTGAAGCGCATTGCCACCAGGCTGGAAGAGGCAGCAGCAGCCGCAGCGGCAGGCGAGTTCGGTTTCACTTTGGAGGAGGCAGAGGCAGCAGAGGCGGCAAACCGTGCCGAGCGAGAAGAGATTGCCGGCAAGAAAGAGCTTGCCCGGCAAGAGGAGCCTGCCGGCAAGAAAGATCTTGCCGGGCAAGGGGAGACTGCCGGCAAGAAAGAGCTTGCCGGTCGTTATGCTGAGCCGAGCGAGCCCGCCGAGGATACAAGCGGCTCGTTGGAGATCGACTCCTCCTCGTCCTCATCTTCAGACAGCTCGCCGCAAGCTGAGCCTCCATCTCCACCAAGAAGGCGTCTTCGCAAGGCCGGGGACGTGGCGAGGCGGCAGGCGAGTCGACAGTCGCCGCGCCACGCGACACACTCCACCGCGGCAAGCACCGTAGCCGCGGGAGCGCCTCACGCTGCTGCGGCAACTGGAGCGGGGTCTTCCCGGACCACAGCTTCTGCTCCCGCCAAGCAGCCAAGGGAACCCACTCCTCCACCTTCCCGCGTCGGACGCGAGCCAGACTTTGACTTCTCCGTGTTCAGCTCCGGCGAGGAAGAAGAAGAAGAGTAAGTTTCTCTTATTGTACTTGCAGTTCTTCAATCTTTGTTGTTTTTGTCTTGCATCTCATTTGCTTCAATTTGAACCCATCCCTTCTTAGGACTCTGGCCCAGAGAGCGGCGAAGAGAGCCAAGGCCCCGGTGATTGTCATCGAGGACGAACCCACCGCGTCAGCAGGGGATGCGCCCGAGACAATCTTGCCGGATCCGGCGACTGATCTCCAGAGTAGCCCCCAGCGTAAGTATCTTGTTTACTTTCCGCTGTTGGGTATGCACGAAGATTCTTGTTTTACTGATATTTGTTGGTTGACTTGTGTAGGAGCAGAGCAGCCCCACCAGGAGAGCCCGGAGGCCGCCCCCGAGGTGCCAAGGGAGAGTCCTCTGGCAAGGGAGAGGTCTCCGGCAAGGGAGAGCTCTCCGGCAAGGGAGACGTCTCCGGCAAGGGAGGGGTCTCCGGCAAGGGACAGCACTAGCGGCCCCCCAGCGACGGAGACCACGACCGCAGAGCCTGGCACAGGTAATCTTCTAGCTTCAAGAACTTCCCTTGGGTTCTTATTCTTGTTGATCTTCTTCTTCTTTCTTTTTCTTGGATATTTGCTTGATTCTTCTCCCCTTTTCCGGCTATCAGATCCATCTGGTACTGAGCCGATGGAGACTGAAGTTGCCGCCGACGACGCCGTTGCCGCCGAGGAAGGGGCCGGCACTTACGAGTCCGCCGGCGGAGAGGCCGCCAGGGCTGCCGCTGCAGAGGCAGGCGGGGGATCGGACGATCGTACTGACGACCCTGAGGCCGCAGGAGCGCCAGGCGCTGCACCGACTGCCGATCCCTTCGCCGCTGCCGCTGCGCCAGGCTCCGAGGTGCCCCAGCCTGGCGTCTACTTCAAGGCCGGCGACGACATCTTCATCAACCTCCCCTGGGCGTCAAGCTCCAGGGCGCCGGTCGAGGGAGAGATCTTCGACGGAGAAGTGCTTGCCTCCGCCGGGCTGGCGCTTGTCGACGCGCCAAGCAGCAGCAGCGGCGAGCCTGAGGAGGAGCGGATGCTACGGAAACTTGTGTCACTCTACCGCGCCCGGCAGGCCAAACTGGAGTCCCGCGAGGCGCTTGTCGCGAAGGCGGGAATTGACATCGAGAAGCGCGCGGAGGAGCTCCGGGGTCAAAATCAAGAAACTCTCCGGTCCTTGGCAGCAGAGCAGGAGCAGCTTGCCGAGGAGCAGAGGGCCTTCCTCCTCAAGAAGGCTGCAGCCGAAGAGCAACAGCGGCTTGCCGCTGAGCAGTTGGCGGTGCAGGAAGGCGAGCTGGTGCTGCGGAAGGTCAACCTCGACAGCCACGAGGAGGAGCTTGCCGCGCGCGAGAGAACAATTGGCGGAGCCCTCAAGCAAGCAGAAGATGCTGCCGCAGCTGCCGAGGCCGCCAAGAAGGAGTTGGAGACGAAGGTGGCGCAGCTGGAGGCCGATCTCAAGGCGAGCGGCGACGAGCTTGCCGCGCTCAAGCTTGAGCGGGAGAAGGACGCCAACAGCTATTCAGAGCTGCAGGCCCATTTCGTCGAGAAGGGCAAGGAGCTTGACGCCGCCAAGGATTCCAATGCGGATCTTGAGTCGAAGCTGGCCACTTTGACCAAGACACTGGACAGCGCCAAGGGGCAAGAGACGGCCCTGAAGGAGGAAGTCAAGGCCGGCAAGGCGCTGCTGGTGAGCGCTGCCGCCGCCCAGAGCACATTCCGAGAGAATGTGGAGCACTGGACGGAGGGGCTCGTGGATGTTGCCGCCGACATCGACAAGGAGCTGGCGCAGCTGGGAATGGAGGATCTCGGGTATTCCTCCGACGAGAACCTCCAACCCAGCGCCAAGCTCACTTCATTCTTCAAGGGCGTGGCGACGGCACTCCGACGACTCCGGGAAGGGATCCCGAAGCAGCTTGCCGACGAGTCGCGCAAGATCTGTGCGGGAGCTCTTCAGAAGGTGCTGATGAAGGTGGCGTTCCGCAATCCGGGCCTCAACCTCACCAACGTCCTCAGGTCCTTGCCGCCGGATGCTGATCTGGAGGCGCTCAAAGCCCTTGTCGCACCCATTGTGGACAGGGTGAGCGGGATCAAGAGGGTCGAGGGCGACCGCGTAGACTAGGCCGCCCATTTTCTTCTTTTCTTGTCGCTTCTGGTCATGTCATGAGAACAATTTGTTAGAGCCGCGACAAGCTTATCTTGTAATATAACTTTATTCTGGGTACTAATTGCAATGTTATTTCCTTTACTTGATTCCTTCATTTGTATGTTTTTACCCTACGCTTTTAGGGAACTTGCCGGCGCAGGCACCTTTGCCGCGAGCGCTGAGTGCGGAACGTCAGCAGCCTGCTGGCGGTGCCGCAGCCGACAAGAAACCTTGTCGCAGCTAGTCGCAGCTCACTTAAGTTGTTGAGCGGACTCGAAACAACAGTAAGGGCGCAACTAGCTACGAGTTGGTTCCTCCATGCACAGGTTTTCCATACAAAGCACGGTCGTTCAAGGAAAATAACTTAAAAATTTAAAGGGAATCTGATTGCTCAAACTTTGGCAACTTATCTTTTCTGTTGTTTGCTTCCCGGCAAGGCGAAACCTTCTTGAACGACGCCTGGTCCATACCGCATCTTCTCCTCCCCCCCCCCCCCGGCAAATTTGTGCGCGAGGGAACCTTCCTTTCCTTGAGAGAAAAAAGAAGAAGGAGAAAAAGATATGGAGCCTTATGGCTCGTTGTTTCTTACCGGGTGTAAGTGCTGCACAAAGTGTCAGATAACACATGCAAAATATAAAAAGCACGAAATCGACAAGATGTGCTGAGCACATGATCTTTATGCACGGGATCTGCGCCCGGCTATCTTTATGCATGGGATCTGCGCCCGGCTTTGTACAAAGGATTACATGCAACAGCGGCAAGATTGTACAAATGGTGGTTACCGGAACGGGTTCCGGCAACCGCGCCCTACGGGTAAAACTTGCGAAGATGTTCAATATTCCAGGAGTTGCTCACTGGTATGCCATCTTCGGTCTCCAGGCGGACAGCGCCAGGCCTAGTGACTCATTTCACCCGGTAAGGGCCTTCCCACTTTGGCGTCAACTTGTTGGAATTCTTGGCGGTCTGAACGAGCCGAAGAACAAGGTTGCCTTCCTCGAGACTTCTGGCATTAACTTTGCGGCTATGGTAGCGGCGCAAAGCTTGCTGGCAGCGAGCAGCTCGCACAGTAGCCTGAAGACGGTCTTCCTCAAGGAGCAGCGTGTCATCTTGCCGCAGCTGCTCTTGCTCAAGCTCATCGTAAGCGAGCACTCGAGGCGACCCGTATACGAGTTTCATCGGGAGAACTGCCTCTGCTCCATAGACTAGAGCGAAAGGTGTCTGGCCAGTGGCTCGATTTGGCGTCGTCCTGATCGACCAAAGAACCATCGGCAGCTCCTCGATCCAGTTTCTTCCGCACTTGTGCAGCCTGTCGAAAGTTCTGGTCTTGAGCCCGTGCAGCACTTCAGCATTTGCCCTCTCCGCTTGACCGTTGCTTCTCGGGTGAGCAACAGAAGCGAAGCAGACCTTGGCGCCAAGATCTTGGACATACTGCATGAAGGTGCGGCTCGTAAATTGCGTACCGTTGTCGGTGATTATCCTGTTAGGGATCCCGAAACGGCAAACAATCGACCTGAAGAACTTGACTATTGACTGTGCTGTCACCTTCCTCACTGGTTCCACTTCCAGCCACTTTGTGAACTTGTCGATTGCAACGTACAAGTACTCAAAGCCCCAGACTGCTCGGGGGAAGGGGCCGAGGATGTTGAGCCCCCAGACCGAAAATGGCCAGGATAAAGGGATCGTCTGGAGAGCTTGAGCTGGCTGGTGTATCTGCTTGGAATGGAACTTGCACGCTTCACACTTGGTTACTTGTGCAGTTGCATCCTGGAGGGCTGTCGGCCAGAAGAAGCCTTGCCGGAATGCTTTGCCAGCAAGTGCTCTGGCGCCAATGTGGTGACCACATATGCCTCCATGTATCTCTGCCAACAGCGTTTGTCCATCTTCCCAGGGAATACACTTCAATTTCACACCATTGAGTCTTCTTCTGCACAGCGTGTCATCGACAAACTGGTACATACTAGACTGCCGGGCTACTCTTTCCGCTTCTTCTTGCTCTTCGGGAAGTTCTCCTGTCTGAAGGAAACGGACAATCTGTTGTGCCCATGCTGGAGCTTGCGGCTCGACAACAAGGACTAAAGGCATATCTGCTGCTGCGGGAACATCCGCTTCTACGGCAAGAGCCTGCGGCTCTGCCGGAGCAAAACTTGTCGGGAGCGTCTGCTTCAACGGAACAAACCCTGGGGCTTGCCGGAGCAGACTGCTCCTCAGCACTCTTGGTGTTGATCTTGGGGACCTTCTTGGCGGCGGCTTCGGGAAGCTCTGCCGAAAAATAGTCGCCAGAAATCAACTTCCTCTTCTTGCTCTGTCTAGTTGACGGTGTTACGGACGGCTGAGTCAGCTTGAGCATAAAGATCCCTGGTTCCACAGGTAACTTAAGTGCGGCGCACTTTGACAGGCCATTGGCAATGTCGTTCTGAGCTCTTGGGACATGCTCCATCTGCAGGCCGTCAAAGTGCTCTTCTAGCTTTCTCACTTTGTCAATGTAGGCTTCCATCAACGGACTCTGATAATTCTTGTTCACTTGGCAGACGACAAGCTGCGAGTCACCCCTGACAATGAGCTTCTTGATCCCAAGGTCTGCCGCGATCCTGAGACCAGCAAGCAAGCCTTCATACTCTGCAGTATTGTTTGTCGCTTGCTCCTTGGGAAAGTGCATCTGGACTACGTACTTGAGGTGCTCTCCGGTGGGTGCGACAAGCAGCACGCCAGCACCAGCGCCTTGCAGCGAGAAGGCACCGTCAAAGTACATGAGCCACTCTTTGCTTGCCTCCTTGACGGGGATGCTTGTCTCTGGAATTTCTTCATCTGGTGTTGGCGTCCACTCTGCTATGAATTCTGCCAATGCTCTGCTTTGGATAGTTGAAGTACTCTCAAATTTTAGGCCAAAGCTTGACAGTTCCAGTGCCCACTCGACAATCATGCCTGTCGCTTCTGGATTCTGCAGTATCCTCTTCAGCGGAAAGCGAGCGACAACTGTGATTTCATGTGCTTGGAAGTAATGGCGTAGCTTTCTCGAGGCCATGAGAAGGCCAAAAAGCAATTTCTGCACACCAGAGTACATTAACCTAGCCCCCTGCAGAAGGGAACTGACAAAGTAAACTGGGCGATGGACCATTCTCTTCTGTATCTGTTCGCGCACCTGCGCAGATCCATCCTTGTCGAGACCAGAGCTTGCCGGGGAAGCCCCTTGCTTGTCGCTGGATGCGCTTGCCGCGGTTGCTGGCTCGTCATCTGCCTCCCTCTCCGCCACTAACGCAGCACTAACCACTTGATTGGTTGCCGCTATATATAGCAGCAACTTCTCTTGTGGCTTAGGTGCGACAAGTGTTGGAGTGGAGGACAGGTATCTTTTCAAGTCCTGCAGCGCAGCCTCCGCTTCACTTGCGATCTGTTGCGGCTGCTGCTTCCCGGTAAATCTTGTCAGCGTAGATAAGAGCATCCTTCTTGTCGCCAGGGACAGAGATGACACTTATCGGGCCTGGCATCTTGAGCATGTTGTATGCATAGTGAGAGGCTGCCATGAACTTGGCGAGTGTTGGACGGCCTAGTATCCCATTGTAAGGCAATGGAAAATCGGCAACGTCAAAAGTGACCCCCTCAGTCCTAAAGTTCATCTCGCTGCCAAATGTTACCGGCAACGTGACCTTACCCTTCGACTTGCTCCTTCCCGGGTTAATTCCTTGGAATGTGCCGGTCTCTTCGAGCTCGCTGTCGGGGATCTGGAGTTTCTGGAGCACGGCAGAGGAGATCAGGTTCAAGTCGGCCCCGCCGTCAACTAGCATCTTAGTGACCTTGAGGTTGCGGATAGTTGGTGAAACCAACATCGGCAAGCACCCGACCGCAGTTGTGCGATCAGGGTGGTCCTCAATGTTAAAGATGATAGGCGTGCTGGACCATTTCAGAAGCTTGCGCGATTCGACAGGTGGTTCTGCCGCATTGACTTCCCGCGCCCACTGCTTGAGTTGGCGGTGGGAAGTATGCAGAGAAGCACCACCGTCAACGCACAAGACCTCTGTGGCTTTCTGGAACTCCTGCTCACTGGTCTCGACATCATCCATGTCTTCGTCGTCGTCGTCGTCTTCATCCTTGTCGCGGCCGCGGGGAGGTCTGTCTTCTTGCCGCAGCTTGGCTTTGCCGCGGCATCCTCCCCGGCCAGCGCGCTTCTTACCGGCTTCTCCACCACCTCCTTGGGCCCTCTCCTTGTCGCGCCGCTCGTACTCAGCTTTTTGTTGCTGGACAAGCTGCTCGACTTTCTTGCAGCTCTGGAGGTCATGGCCCTTGGTGCGGTGGATCTTGCAGTATTGCTTGTCGGTGCCGTCCTGCTTGTCGGCAGCTGCCACAGCCTGGCAGTTGGTGCATGCGGCAACCTCCTTGCCGGAGCTACCAACTTTGGCTTTGTTGGCGCCACCGTCATTGCCGGACTGCTCAACGACTAGCACCTCTTTGCCTTTCTTCTTCCTGTTATTGCGCCGCCGGTTTTTCTTTGCCGGGGCAGCATCCTCGCTGTCAGATCCTCCTGCTCCAGTATTCTCTCCGGGGAGTTTCCTCCCTTCCTTAGCACGTGCACACTTGTCGTCCAGGGCGTATAGCTCGCTGACGTCTCTGATCCTGCACATCGCCATCTCCTCCCGCATCATGCGGTTACGCACGTTCTGATGGAACGCGCTAATGACCGCGGCAGGATGGATATCTGGGATGTTGCGCTGTACACAGCTGAATCTCTGAATATACTTGCGCAGGGGCTCTCCTTCCTTCTGGGCGAGCAGGTGAAGGTCACTCTCTTGGCCATGAGGTTTGTGGCCGCCTGTAAAGGCGCCGACAAACTGATGGCATAGATCTGCCCAAGAGGATATGGAGTTGTCCGGCAAATGCATGAGCCAGGACCTGACTTCGGGCTTGAGCACCAGCGGGAAGTAGTTGGCAAGGACCTTGTCGTCTCGCCCCCGGCAGCTTGCACCGCGATGGTGTAGATGCTGAGGAACTCTGACGGGTGCGACTTGCCATCGTACTTCTCCGGTACGTCTGGCTTGAAATTCTTCTGACTGGGCCACTGGACTTGCCGCAGCTCATGGGTAAACGCAGGGCAACCTACCGCGTACGGCAAGTCGCCTGGTTCCCCTGGCGCATGCATGTCGACAGAGGGCCCAGCGCGCAGGTCTGATTGACGCCGCGCTTCTCTTCGGCGCTCGATGCGGGTACGAGCGTCTTCTTGCTGTCGTTCGTAAAGAACTTGGCGCTGATCGCGACGAGCTCGTGGATCAGATGAAGCGGTGGAGTCGCTGTCGTGGTGGATCCGGCGAGTCGGCGATCTTGGCCTTCAAGGCGGAGAGTGCACAGTGGTTGCACCCTCCCCAGTCTTGTCGCCACCGGCTCGTGCCTGGCTGACTTGCCGCGGCTGCGATGTGCTCGGCTGCCGTGGGTTGTCGCCGTTGGCAAAGTCGATGAGGCTCTGAATGGTGGCCCTCCAGTCGTCGATCTTGTCTGCCGCTGGAGGGTAGTCTAGGAGTAGTTGAGCTCGTGCCAAAGCTTCTGCCGGAGTGGCAGGTGGCAGCGGCGAACGGTGCGAGGAACGGGATATGCTCGGACTTCTAACTACGTTAGAAGGAGCAGTATCTCGTCCAGGCGACCGTGCCCCGCCCGCGCCAGCATGTTGGCGTGCGTGCTGGTCTTGAGCACTCCGGGATCTACCAGCTTGATCTTGGCCCAGCAAACGTATGGTACCATGGGTACCATAACGCTGTTGGTCCCGCGCCTCCTGAGATGGGCGCGGTGCGTGTATGGACGCCGAGGTCTTGGAGTGCGCCCGGTCGTTGTGGGAGCCGACTGCGCTGCCGATGTGCAGCGCAGCCTTGTCCTTGGACCTGGCAGCACCGTGTGCTCCCTCGTCGACGCCCGTTCTTCCGCCGGCGTCTACTCCACCAGCCGTTTGCTCCGGCGATGGTGGGCTCGGCGCGGACGGAGCAGCCGCCTCCGAAACCTTCTTCTTCGGCGGCATGTCGATGAGGACGATGGAGTTTTGGCTCGTGTGAACGCCGGATCAGGTTCACACAATCTCGACGCACCCCTACCTGGCGCGCCAAAGATGTCGGGGGTGCTGATCCCACGGACACCTATGGGACCACGGCGGACCGGGCCCCTTTCGATTCGGCAGGGGGCGGAGAGAGCACGAAGAGCAGATCGAGGCGAAGCGCACGAGCGACACGATCAGTTTACCTAGGTTCGGGCCGCACGGATGCGTAAAACCCTACTCCTGCTTTGGTTTGTATTGTGTTCTTGCTCGGGAGCGCCGAGTGCTATAGTACACACAAGCAGCTAGCAAGACCGAGCGTGAGAGTGTTCTGTTGGCCGACCCCCTCTACGTTGCGCACGGGCCTCCTTTTATATGTTAAAGGGGTCACCGACAGGTGGCAACGTAGATGAGGGTAAAAATGGAAAAGGGGTGGCGGTTGGCACCGCCGCCCACTACAGTGTTATCATACCTAACCCTGACGGCAGGGGACAAGGGCATTAAATGCCTGTCTGCATCGCCTAGACGGTGCAGAAAGGGACCGCCAGGGACGCCACTGCTTGCCACGATGGCGATCTTGTCAGCGCCGCTTGTCACCGTGTACCCCTGGCTGCACAGCCTTCCGCCACCTACGCCTGGGAGGGTCCCAGAGCGACACGTTGGTGGATGTGCTGGAGCGCAGGTACAGAGTGGAAGCTTGCCGCGGCAAGCGCCTTGTCGCGGTCGTTGCCTTGTCGCGTCCGGGAGCTTGTCGCTCACCGGGCCTTGCCGGGACGTGTGGTGCGTTGCGGCAAGTTCCTTGAGATGTCTTGGTTGGCCTTCCCGGCAAGCTCCTCTTGCCTGGGTCTTGTCTCCTTCCCGGCAAGCTCCTCTTGCCGGGGTCTTGGATACTTTGTTCTTGAATGGCTCCAAAGGAACCATGGAGGATCTTAGCGGTCACCCGGCAAGCCTTGCCCGGGACGCTGCGACTGCCCGTGCACAAGTTCGGGATACTAAGGTACCCCTACTTTAGTACACCGACAACTAGATTGATCTTTCTTGCAATGGGAGAAGTGCTTAGCTTTGGGTTCAATCTTGCGGTGTCCTTTCCCGGTGACAATAAAGGCAGCAAGGCACGTATTGTATTGTTGCCATCGAGGATAACAAGATGGGGTTTTCTTCATATTGCATGAGTCTATCCCTCTACATCATGTCATCTTGCTTAAGGCGTTACTCTGTTTTTAACTTAATACTCTAGATGCATGCTGGATAGCGGCCGATGAGTGGAGTAATAGTAGTAGATGCAGGCAGGAGTCGGTCTACTTGTATCGGACGTGATGCCTATATACATGATCATACCTAGATATTCTCATAACTATGCTCAATTCTGTCAATTGCTAAACAGTAATTTGTTCACCCACCATAGAATACTTATGCTCTCGAGAGAAGCCACTAGTGAAACCTATGGCCCCCAGGTCTATCTTTATCATATTAATATCTTACTACTTAGTTATTTCCTTTGCTATTTACTTTGCCTTTATTTTACTTTGCATCTTTATCATAAAAATACCAAAAATATTATCTTATCATATCTATCAGATCTCACTCTCGTAAGTGGCCCTATAGGGATTGACAACCCCTATTTGCGTTGGTTGCGAGGATTTATTTGTTTTGTGCAGGTGCGGGGGACTTGCGCGTAGCCTCCTACTGGATTGATACCTTGGTTCTCAAAACTGAGGGAAATACTTATGCTACTTTGTTGCGGCATCCCTTTCTCTTCGGGGAAAACCAATGCAGTGCTCAAGGGGTAGCAGTGAACGGTCAAAGAATCAAACATTATATCTCAGGTAATCCCATAAATGTTGAAACCAATATTATTGAAACCGTAACCCCAGAGGAATACATAAGGGACACTTTCCAGAACATTTCAGACTCTGAAAAGGAATAGGTATGTGGTACGGTAAGTAAACCGACTCCAAAACAGTTCTAATGGCAATTTTTCTCCGTTTTGGAATATTTAGAAAAATAGGAAAATAAGAAGCAGCCCGGGAAGGACACGAGGCTTCCACGAGGGTGGGAGGCGCGCCCCCTGCCTCGTGGGCACCTCGTGTGCTCTCTGGCCTCCGTTTTCTTGCACGATACTCCTTTTGGTCGGTAAAAATTCATTATATAATCTCCCGAAGGTTTTGACCACCGTATCACGCAAATATCTCCTGTCTTTTTTTCGAGTTGTCCTACTGCAGATTTGAGCAACATGTCGTCCCAGGATTCGGAAGCAGAAAGCTATGTGGTTGATTACCTTGTAGATCCTAAGGTCTATGGGGATGTGGAGTATTGTGGTTGGACTACGGAAGAAGAAGAGGACTATGAACCCAAGGAAAATGAGGAGACGAGCTCAGATGAAGATGAAGTCCCATTACCTCAACCTGGGGACATGCATGTGGAGTTCAAAAGGTCAAGCCTCCCTGATAGAGCAAAGAAACTTAAGATAGAGTTTATCCCTTTTCGCCTCTTGCGGGAAAACAAGCAGGAATTATGCAAAAAGATATTAAGCCTGGAGCAGGAGATTGATGACCTGAGGGATCAAAATTCTGTCCTCAAGCGCAAATTAAGGAAGAAGCCTACACCATCCACAAAACCATCATCTTCTTCACCAACAAAGAAGGAGACATAATCACATGGGTATGGGCACTCCCCTTGGCAACTGCCAAGGTTGGGGGAGTGCCCCGGTATCGTATCACCATCACAACTTTTATCTTTACCATTTTTTTAGTTCGATCCTTTTGGTAATATCTTGATCTAGTAGAATAAAGTTTTAGTATGATCTAGTTGTGAGTTTTGCTTTATGATCCCTTTATGTAATCGAGTCCGTGAGCTATATAATAAAGATTAGTTGAGTCAAGGGCTTGATTATTTTGCTATGATCTTGAGGGAATTAAATAAAATAAAAGAGAAGAAATAAAAAGAAATAAAGAGATCATATGGATCTTATGGAGAGTAATGAGCTCACATATAAAGAGTATGATGGATAAAAGTTGTTGAGAGTTGACAAACATAGTTTTGGTCACCGTTGCAATTAATAGGAAGTAATAAAGAAAGAGAGGTTCACATATAAATATACTATCTTGGACATCTTTTATGATTGTGAGCACTCATTAAAGTATGATATGCTAAAGAGTTAACGTTGGACAAGGAAGACAACGTAATGGGTTATGTTTTCTTTCATCTGAGATAAATTATATTGTCATGGATCATCCAACATGTTGAGCTTGCCTTTACCTCTCTTGCTAGCCAATTCCTTTGCACCAAGTAGAGATACTACCTGTGCTTCCAAATATCCCTAAACCCAGTTTTGCCATGAGAGTCCACCATATCTACCTACGGATTGAGTAAGATCCTTCAAGTAAGTTGTCATCGGTGCAAGCAATAAAAATTGCTCTCTAAATATGTATGACTTATTAGTGTAGAGAAAATAAGCTTTATACGATCTTGTGATGTGGAAGAAATAAAAGCGACGAACTGCATAATAAAGGTCCATATCACAAGTGGCGATATAAAGTGACATTCTTTCGCATTAAGATTTTGTGCATCCAACCATAAAAGCGCATGACAACCTCTGCTTCCCTCTTTGAAGGGCCTATCTTTTACTTTTATCTTCTACCTTATATAAGAGTCATGGTGATCTTCACCTTTCCTTTTTACATTTTATCCTTTGGCAAGCACAATGTGTTGGGAAGATCCAGATATATATAGCTAATTGGATGTGAGTTTTCATGAACTATTATGGTTGACATTACCCTTGAGGTAAAACATTTGGAGGCAAAACTATAATCCCCTATCTTTCTCTATGTCCGATTAAAACTCCATACCCATATATATTGCGGTAGTGTTAGCAATTGTGAAATACTAAATGATGGTTGAGTATGTGGACTTGCTGAAAAGCTCTTATATTGACTCTTTCCTATGTTATGATAAATTGCAATTGCCTCAATGACTGAGATTAGAGTTTGTTGGTTCTCAATGAAGTTTATGATTCATACTTGAAATTGTGATTGAATTGTTACTTTAGCATAAGAGATCATATGGCAATATGTGTGTGTGTGTGTGTGTTGTTGTTGTTCTAAGAATGATCATGATGCCCTCATGTCCGTATTTTATTTTTATCGACACCTCTATCTCTAAACATGTGGACATATTTTTCGATTTTGGCTTTCGCTTGAGGACAAGCGAGGTCTAAGCTTGGGGGAGTTGATACGTCCATTTTGCATCATGCTTTTATATCGATATTTATTACATTATGGGCTGTTATTACACATTATGTCACAATACTTATGCCTATTCTCTCTTATTTTACAAGGTTTACATGAAGAGGGAGAATGCCGGCAGCTGGGATTCTGGGTTGGAAAAGGAGCAAATATTATAGACCTATTCTGCACAGCTCCAAAAGTCCTGAAACTTCACGGAAGTTATTTCCAGAATATATAAAAATACTGAGCGCAAGAAGTACCAGAGGGGGGCACCCACCAGCCACAAGGGTGGGGGGCGCGCCCTACCCCCTGGGCGCGCCCCTGCCTCGTGGGCCCCCTGGTGGCCCTCGATGCCCATCTTCTGCTATATGAGGTCTTTAGTCCGAGAAAAAATCATAAGCAAGCTTTCGGGACGAGACTCCGCCGCCACGAGGTGGAACCTTGGCAGAACCAATCTAGGGCTCCGGCAGAGCTGTTCTACCGAGGAAACTTCCCTCCCGGAGGGGGAAATCATCACCATCGTCATCACCAACGATCCTCTCATCGGGAGGGGGTCAATCTCCATCAACATCTTCACCAGCACCATCTCATCTCAAACCCTAGTTCATCTCTTGTATCCAATCTTTGTATCCAAACCTTAGATTGGTACCTGTGGGTTGCTAGTAGTGTTGATTACTCTGTGTAGTTGATGCTAGTTGGTTTACTTGGTGGAAGATCATATGTTCAGATCCATTATGCATATTAATACCCCTCTGATTATGAACATGAATATGCTTTGTGAGTAGTTACGTTTGTTCCTGAGGACATGGGAGAAGTCTTGCTATTAGTAGTCATGTGAATTTGGTATTCGTTCGATATTTTGATGAGATGTATGTTGTCATCCCTTTAGTGGTGTCATGTGAACATCGACTACATGACACTTCACCATTGTTTGGGCCTAGAGGGAGGCATTGGAAAGTAATAAGTAGATGATGGGTTGCTAGAGTGACAGAAGCTTAAACCCTAGTTTATGCGTTGCTTCGTAAGGGACTGATTTGGATCCATATGTTTCATGCTATGATTAGGTTTACCTTAATACTTCTGTTGTAGTTGTGGATGCTTGCAATGGGGGTTAATCATAAGTGGGATGCTTGTCCAAGTAAGGACAGTACCCAAGCACCGGTCCACCCACATATCAAATTATCAAAGTACCAAACGTGAATCATATGAACGTGATGAAAACTAGCTTGACGATAATTCTCATGTGTCCTCGGGAGCGTTTTTCTCTATATAAGAGTTTGTCCAGGCTTGTCTTTTGCTACAAAAAGGATTGGGCCATCTTGCTGCACTTTATTTACACTTGTTACTTGTTACTCCTTACCAATTACCTTATCACAAAACTATCTATTACCGATAATTTCAGTGCTTGCAGAGAATACCTTGCTGAAAATCACTTATCATTTCCTTCTGCTCCTTGTTGGGTTCGACACTCTTACTTATCGAAAGGACTGCGATAGATCCCCTATACTTGTGGGTCATCACTCGCCTGGAACCCAACCCTGAAAGGTTCAAGGCGAGGTAGGCGAGAGTGCTTCAGCACGGCCGTCATAGTCTTCTAGTACAGGGCAACGTCCCTCTGCAGCAGTTTGAACCCCGTCTCCCACGGGATCTGCCCGGCGCACGCCATGACGGCGACGACGCCAGAGTTCTTGTGGTCAGAGGAGAGCACCGGGGCAGAGGAGAGGGTTCGAGCGCGTGGGAGCAGGCGGTGTGGGGCGGCAGCCCAGCAGGGTCGCGCGGGAGCAGCAGAATGGCGCGGTGGCGTGCGGAGAAGCCGGCGGCAGAGAGCCCTTGGAGGCGCACGTGGGGAACGGGGAAGGTGAATTAGGGATTTGGCTCCGCGCTTGGTGACTTATGCATGGGGGAGGGGACTTTCGCGGACTTGGGCCAAATGTTGGCGCTAATTTTTCTGTACGCGCGCATAGGCCCATTTGGAACAGACCATTGGTCGGCGTTATTTGCCGACCAACGCACGGATGTGCATGGGAGCTTTCCCAACCCACAGTTCAACAATAAATGAGTTTGTATTCCCGTCAGATGGTCCGCTACTGTTCACAAGTTATTCCAACTGACTATCTGTCACAACATTTCCCAACCAACTGTTGGTCGGTGATAGTATCTTTTTCCAACACACATCTTTTATAAGTATCTTCTTAATTATATGTAGCTTAAAGTTGGACTCTTTGATTTCTACATTGGTTTGGACATAGATGATCGTAGGTTTGTTTGTAACCCAATTGCAGCATTTTTCTTAAAGAGTTTAGGAGTTGATGAGCATAGCAATAATAGCAGCTGAATAACGAGTGCTTAGGTTCATAGCATTCTCAATAAGCTGAAATGGGTCTTTTTTGCTATTCAAAAATTGAGGTGGGGATTACTTGGCTTGACCAAGCTTGAATCTATATTGAGTTGAGTTGATTATGCATATAGCATATGCTCAAATCTATATTATTTTGCTTGATTATGTCCCGAATTCTTTCGCTTCAAAATTAATGAATCCATTAATTTAAATCTTAGTAGGAACCTAAAATGATAACAGTTCATTCCCACCACCGGTGCGTCTGACCTTCATCCACGGATGAGACAACAAAGTGATGATTAGTCCATTTTTTAAAGCTAAAGCGTGCAAATTTCGATCAAGTTTATGTGAAAACCTATATATATAGTAATATTATTCATCGCCCAGGATGCGAATAAGTTATTCTTCATCCGAGATAATCTTACGATCACTTTATAAATAAATTACGTTTGGAATACAAATAGTTACATTCATATTGATTCACTACGTAAAATTTGGTATAAGAACACAAAAAAAATAGGTTATAAGACTAGAAATATCGCATTTATGTATGTTTTAAACTATGTTTTTACGTTTGTAATTTTACGTAACATAAAATATTTTTTACGGCGAGTATATATTTTTCTTATTTTCTCTTTTTACATATGAAATAAGACAAAATTTACGAAACCTAAAAATATGGCGCATTGACGTCAAAATAGAGAGGGGTGAAGAATAATTATTCCTCACCCAGGGTGACGAATAGGGCGACCCATATATATAGTGCTAAGTATATACAATATAAAATACATCTCATGATGTATCTAATGATGTCTACTTGGTATTCTAAATGATGATGTTTTTTCTACAAACCTGGGCAAGTTTATAAAGTCCGACTTTAGAAAAACCTATATGGAATGGAGAGAGCACTTCGGGCAGTCCAGCGGCGGCTATTGTCGTACCCTTCTAGAAGGAGTCGTCGCGGCTCTCATTGCCCATCGTGTAGCTTCAGGGGAAACCCTAGTTCTCGGATCGGGCAGTAGCGGCGCTCCGGTGCCGTGAACTTCCTAAAGGCACCGCCTTGAAGCTCGCGGTTCGTCATGTGCGGCTTCGTCCCCTCACGATGCTGTGTTCACGGTGTAGGACCCCGGTAGCTCTTGTAGTGGTAGGGGGTGGTGTTGCTGTGCTTAGTTCTTATGTATCCGGCCTTGGATGTGTGCGTGTATTGGGGTGGCATGGCGTGTGTTTGTATCAGGTTGTCGATGATAGTTGGTTTATATATAAAATGGGGCGAAAGTCTTTTTCAGTAATGAGGAGAGCACTATTATTAAGCAACTAAAAGTACTTTGGACAAGAAGAACCATGTAGTAAGTTCGTTTGTAATATGTGGGCAGGTTTAATTGGCATTCGTTGCTAAGGTCGACGATATGATCGATCTGCGATCATCCCCTGTACTCTGGGCCTCTGGCGCATCCACAAACCTCCCCTTCACTGTACGCAAGTACTTTCTTCGTCTTAAAATATAAAAACATTTTTAATACTATTATAGTGTCAAAAACGTTTTTATATTTGGAGACGGATGGAGTACATCCCTATGGAGATATTGATCAATCCGCCCGAGTTCAAATATAAGCGCTCACACTTATATGTACATGTGAGCATTGTTGGGCAGAAGTATTTTGATATTTCCGGATTTATCGTCATGGGTCCCATTGATTTCCATGATTTTTCAAAGTGACTGCATGTCATTGGCTCATTGTTAAATATCGTTCAGGATAGGTACAAATATGTCCGGACTGCTAGAAAGACTAGAAGATGTGGGTCATGCACATGCATGAAATGGAAAACCCCAAGAAAACTGAAAGTTTTTTTTTTGTGCAGAAGAAAACTGAAAGTTACCAGAGCAGGCCTTGGGCTAGGGGGTCAATGGACACACTAAGCCAGCAGCTAGTATGTACGTGTTCAATCCACGGCGAGAGTAACAGTCGTGCATTCATGTAGGCTTCTTTTGGAGAATTTGCCGCACGGGGAAGTCGAACTGTTGCATGGACCTCCAACGAATAGACTGTCAAGATAAACCGGAAACCCCAACATACATGTAGAAAAACGTGTTCAATCCACGGCGAGAGCAATAGTCGTGCATCCATGCAGGCTTCTTTTGGAGAATTTGCCGCACAGGGAAGTCGAACTGCTGCATGGACCTCCAACGAATAGACTGTCAAGATAAACCGGGAACTCCAACATACATGTAGAAAAACGTGTTCAATCCACGGCGAGAGCAACAGTCGTGCATCCATGCAGGCTTCTTTTGGAAAATTTGCCGCACGGGGAAGTCGAACTGCTGCATGGACCTCCAACGAATAGACTGTCAAGATAGACCAGGAACACCAACATACATGTGGAAAAACTGGATTCGGCCCGTGTGGCCAATATTTTACCGACACCTCCCACGCCCATCTCTCTATAGTCTGCACTTTGCACCGCTCTAGGTGAGCTCGTAAACTCAACAAAGCACCTTTGTTGCATCCATCTTTTTCTCTTGGTCTATCGATCCAGCTCAAGGTAGGAGCTTCACATATATATAACACCTACCTTGTGCTGCTTAATTAATTCAATTCTAGGAGGTTGTTGCACCGGTCGAACTGAACATAACCATATGACTTGGTGATCCACGTTAACACATGCACTCAACTACTCAAATCAAGTAGAGTGAAATTGTATTGTAATTTATTTCTTCATTGTGGCGGTGGTAAAAAGCATCTACAGCCGGATCTCTCAAACCCGTCTCATACACTCAGGTCGGCCGGCCGGTCCTAATTTATTGACCTAGACGAGCCCTCAAACGCCCGGACTGACCGGCATCCCTTATATCCAGCCCAAATATGGGGTAGATACGGGGGCGCCCGGGCACACCCGCCATGTTGGACCCGGACCATGCTGACCCACCCGGCCCCATATAAAATCCTCACATCCGCTCATCGGACTAAACCCTTTCCACTTCACTGCCCTCCCCTCCATTCCCCTCTGCCACCCGAGCTCATCTCCGGCTCCTTCCGGTCGTCTCCGGCATGGCGAGCAGCGGATTCGAGTCATTCACCTCCAGATCCGTCGACCCCGATCTCATCCCAAGCGGCCACGAAGAGGAGATGGTCGTTCGGCTTGCGCTCCGCCGTGCCCAGGAGAATGTCCGTGCACGGTTGCGCTCGGACTATATCCGTCGGGAATCCATTGTGTCCGCCCAAACGGCGCATGGATCCGGTGCTAGGCCGGCCGTAGCTGCCTTGTTAGAGGCCGTGCGGTCCGTCTGGCGTCCTAACGCACTGGCGGACGCGCAACCCCTCCAGTAGTGCGTTGATATTCGGGACGCACCATCGTCCCACGAGGACATGGCACGACGTGCCCGCCGTGCAAGGCACCGGGCGCGGGAGACGGCGGCAACCCTTGCGGCGGCGGACGTCGGTGAGACGGAGTCGCATTCTCCAGTGCCCCATATGGCGCATCAGTTCGGGCCCCGCAACTACATCATGGTGGACGTCGGCGGCTCGTCATCGGACGGATCCATCATCGATCTAACGTCCAATGGCATCGTTCGGGTTCCGGTCTCCGAAGACGAAGAGTAGGGCATGGGAGACGGCAGGGCCTTGAGTCCCGTGAGCTGGCTCGTGTCTCATGCCCTACCCTACCTTGCCAGTGACCGGACCAACACTCTAAGGAGCGCAGCCGGCCGTCGGACATGGCCAGGACGGAGCCGGGCGAGCGGCGAGCGGAACCGGACGAAGCTCAGCTCAAAGAACGATGCGTTGCATGTAATAATATGGATTTGAGGTATCCCGATGTGGAATGCGTTTCTTTTAGGGGTGACCGGTCACTGCCCGCGGACGCGATGAGGGGTTAGATTTGCCAAATTCGATTGTAGATGCTCTAACTACACCAACTAAATTTCACCGAACGCGTTCGCGGACGTATGAGGGGTCAGATTTGGCAAGTCCGGCTGTAGATGCTCTAACTACACCAACTGAATTCCGCCAGAAAAAAAAAGGTACACGAACTGAGGTGAACACACAACGATGGGTCACAAACACATAAAATCCGATGTGATCTGGCTATCCGCCCCAAGCACGTCACATTCAGTGCACGCAGTAATATCTTGCTCCCAATTATGTCCAACTGAATGCCGTGTAAGCAGCTGGTGGTTGTGGTGTAGTACATACGTTGTGTGCTTGAGTAAAGTTCCAGTGCATTGTGATAGAAAATTCTACCTCGTACGAAACCATCGCCACCAACTAGTTATGTACGATGAAAATTCATGTAAAGCACATGTAGTTATCCAAGGGGGTCTAGTCGATGTGGATAGTAGGTTTCTTCTTCTTCTTTTTTTGAGGGAAGTATAGGTTTCTTTCGACATGTCTCTTCTAGGGGCTGGGTTTCACTATTTGATATCTAGCAGGTTCAACACAATCGATATAGGGACCACCTATGCATCACTAAACCGATTTTCTTGTTTCAGTCAGTATTGCTAGAGCCATCCAGACTTCCAGAGCTGTGGGTTCATCTTCCTCTTTCTCCAGCTGCACAGTACATCTTCCTCCTCCATTAACCATCCTGTTACGGCCTAACCGCCTGCCGCCACCACACGGTCGGCCGACATTGCGGAGCAGCCGCCTCCGTTGTGCTGTCCCCATCCCCGGTCATCCTCTAAGCCCTGCCTTCTCAATGTTGGCGATCTCACCCTGAATCCGTCAAGCCTCCGACTCTCTCCCACCATCCCCGGTCATAGCTATATGAGTTTTTCCAATATGATCCAACAATTCATAAATATGAAAAAAAGAATCCACTAGTGCAATTAGTCAAGGCATTGTTTGATTTTATAACCACAACGTACGACTCTGCATGCATTGACAAGTTTCTAATCGAGCGCGCCGGTGCGGACACCAATGACCTTCATCTTCCGGTCTTCATTTTTCACCCTTGCTGGGACGCTGCGACATTTCCACCTCTAGCTTGGGACTTCATTCTTATCAGTGAAAGTAGTGGCTACACCTAAATTCGGTGCACCCATGAAGTGAACAGTAAATTCAAAAAAATAGAAATAAATTCTGAAACTTCGTGGATGTGATTATGAGCAAATGTTTTAGGATCTTGCAAAGTTTGGTCACCAAAAAATATCAAATGATCTCCATACAAAACGAAATACAAATAATGCTCTGCACCCATGTTATTGTTCACTTGTTTTCAGCCCAAGCTTTGTTTTTTCTGTACTGAGCTCATTGGATGTCATTTCGCCACCAAATTTTACAAGCACCTAAAACATTTAGTCATAATCACATCCACAAAGTTTCAAAAAAAATTGAAATGTTTTGCTAAGTTTTTATCATGGGTGAACCGGGGGTGCAATGTCCATGGATGCACAAAACCACACTCTTCTTCTCACACAGAATCGACTCAAGTGATTCGGATATTTTGCAAACTAGGGAATAGCGAGTTCAAAAAAAACAGAGTTAATAGGGATTTATTTTTTTAGAAAAGGCCACATTACAACCCTGAACTAACCACTCGGTTTAATTTTCAACCTCAAACTTCAAAACCGCCAAGCTATACCCCGAACTAACCATGTGGTTCAGAAATCAACCCTCCTCATGGTTTTAACTCGCTCAAGTGGTTTTGACCGCGTTGACTGTTGACTGGACACTGCCACCTCACCTTTTGAACCCCGTCCTTACATGTGGGACCCATGCAGCGAAAAAACTAATAACAAAAATTCTCCCCTCTCTTTGCTCGGTCCCAAAAGGTAGCAGGGCGCATCCTCATGCGTCAATTCTTCCCTGTCGCTGCTAGTCAGGAGCAGAGCGCTCTGGAGCTCCTCCTGTACACCGTTGGACTCCGTGCTACCGTCGCTCGCAGGGACCGGGGAATGTGTCGTCGCCCGCCATAGGAAGGACACAAGGAGCGGCAGCGCTGCGCCTGGACCTCCCTCGTGGGGTTGAAGAGCAGCCGTTACCCGCGCTGCCTAGGTGCCCTTCCACCGCTCCACACCCATGAAATCAAAGTACATCGCTAGTTGAGGTCGCCGCCGTAGTCCGGGCACGCCAGTTGATGCCAGTGAGCACCCGCACCAGAGAGCCCCGTTCGCTTGTAATCATGAAACATTTGGGTAGCTTGTAATCATGAAACATTTGTATCCTATCAGTGCAATTAATCGCGGCATAGTTTGATTTCATAATCACAACCTACGACCCTGCATGCCGCCGTGGACACCTACGGCCGGCGCCACGCCGCCTTCACCGTCCCCAGCATTGACGCCATCGTCACTCGGCCTGGCCTTGACGACGTCGACGAGGAAGTCGAAGACGTTGGTGTCCCTGACGGCGGCGGCGACGTCCTCGGCGTGCACGGTCCGGCGCCGGCCCTCAAGCGTGGCGTCCCAGGCGGCGCGCGTCAGCTCGGCGACGAACAGTTCGCACGCCCTGGAGAACAACACCGGCGCCTCGCACGAGATCATCCTCGCCCCGGCGCCGTCGCCGCCGCTGCCGTCCCGCGCCGACCGCTTCATGATCTTCTTGATCCGCGCCAGCGGCAGAGCGTGCGGCCCCGTCCTCGCCGTCGACCCGCCCCTGAACACCCCCGAGTACGGGCTCGGCAGCCTCATCCTCTCGCCGCCGTCGTTCAGTCGCCTCGCCGTACGTGCTAGGCTGCTGGGTAGCGCTAAGTTCTAACAAACGGACGGTGCAATCTTCATTCGACCGCGGCCATGGACGGACCTTATATGCCCATGCCGCTTGACCCCGCGAACAAGGGAGCGCGTGGCCGTCGCGGCTCCATAGCCGGCCGGCCGGCAACCCAGCGGCGTGGCCGCGGCCGGCAGTCTCGACAGCGATCGATCGATCGTACAGAGATCACGTAAACAAACCGCAGGAGACGGTGGTTGAGATCGCGATGGTGTACGAATGGGAGTAGATAAATGAAATGTACGTAGCCTTCTTTCCATGTTCTTGCGTTGCGTTGCGTGAGTTTCCGTATCCATGGTCAAAGAGGCGATCGCACCGAGGACTAGGAGCGTCCGTATTTGGAAGGCGTCGTTGTCGCCATACGTAATCACCGGTGTAAAGCGCAGTTTTAAGACCTAAAGTGAGTGTAGTATATTCTATTTTGTATCGCATATTCCGTCATTGGCAGTACAAGGTATAAAAAACAAATTGGGTACCGTGCCAGTTCTTTTTATTTCTTAGGTATTAGACTAGCCACAGTAGGAGTAACTTCAGCAGTAACATCGAGTTCACCTCAGCAAATTTGCTTATGTGGCAATGAGTTAATGAGAAAAGAGGGAGTTGTAGTAACTTAGCTAGTTACGGTAACATCACATGTTCCAATGCAATATGAGTCTATAACATAATAAATGAATCTTTGCATATTACCACACTTATGTTACTACCCACTATGAAGATAGTAACATAGTTTAGGAATATGTGTATGTTACTAGTGTATGTTATTTTTCATTGTAGCTAGTCTTATACCGTGCCATTTGGCGCCATAGTAGCTTAGCATGCATGTGGAGGGGCACAAAATCGGCGGCAACACACACCGCACCACAGTGACCACATGGTCATGAGTGTGTGGTGACTTTGCCAACATGATTGAGTTGATATGTGCACCGGTAGATTAACAGTGTACGTGGCATTTAAGTTGGCATGTGCACTTTTAGACATGTCAAGTTTGAGGCACGACGGCACAACGATGAAACGATGGATATGGGAAACAAGAAGCACACAAAATAAAAAGAGAAAACCGGAAATCGGCCGATCCATCTTTGTTAGACACGCTAAACAACAACATCAATTCATTCACTATCTGGCGCTTAAATTCTCGGTGCATCCCATTCGAATAGACACATTAACGTCATTAGGTGCCTCTTAGTGTCCTCATCACACTCCTCCGTTTCTCTAGTTCTCCTAGCTAAAAGTTAGCTGATAGAAGCGAGCAATTTTGAACTACCGCTCTGTCTTGCTATTCACTAGGAGCCGACCCAAAGTCTTGTATATATGGATGATGGGTGTACATGTGCACATGGACAAATAGACCTCATCAATAATTGCATCTGTCATTTATCTTCCAGGTAAACTTATAGAGCAGTAATATAAAAGCTCTAGCATCCGAAGTCTATATTGGACATGTTCATGTTTTCATGTAATAGTTAACTAGGGTGCCACATCTTAGTAAAACTAGATAATATCACACGTGTTGCGAAGGGAATTGGTTGCAATATACTTATATGATATTGATTATTTTGAATATGAATGTCTCAATGAATATTATGATAACTAAAACTAAAATAACATATGATTTATTGTATTTAGTTATTGTGCTGGTCCCTTTTCCATGCATGTTCGCGTTGAGGTGGTTTTTTTCATGCATGTTTACATGATGAAGTGGCATGTGTGCATGTTGAGAAAATTAGGTTTGCGGAGGCTAGCTATTTAGATATAAAATACATTTTGAGAGTTGATTAAGCTAATGAGGAAATTTGGATCTTAAACCATACATCTTTTGTTTCATTAAAAAAGAGTAAAAACTAAATACAAACACACACTCCCAATATCATGGAACATCTTCTGAATGAGAAAAAAGAGAGCCAAGGCCCAAAACCACTAGACACAACTCATGTACGGCCAAAACGACCACCATAATAAGAGGAGGTCTCCTGGAGGCATGCACTGATGGATTGTTCGACAGCACGAAGTGTGTGGGCATCGGCAGAAGAGGGCTTAGTAGAGCAAATGTGCCAGCATCAGATTGCTAACGCCAAAAACTTTTTTTTGCCTTGCATGATTCTTTATCCCATGCTGAATTTGGGGAGTAAGGAGGAAAACCATCTATGAAGTCATTTCCCAAAGTCCATTATCAACACATCTTTTTATTGAAGCTTACTTGAATGATCTCCATATTCTGGAAAAACCAACAAGGGCGATGGGGAATATGCCCCCATCGCGGCCGATTCTGTGGATTCCTCCACTCGGGAACCTAGTGAAGGTGAGTGTTGATTCAGAGGTCAGGAGGGGTGCCGACATGGGTATTTTTGCCGCGATCAGTAGAGATCATGAAGGTATTTTTTTTGTGGGGTGGGGGGGGGGGGGGCCTCCGGTCATTGTAACAAGAGAAATTACTAATCCGGCAACACTTCAAGCACTTGCATTTACGAAAAGCCCTGGCTCTGTCGAAGGGTCTGAATTTGCAACTGATCCATGTTGCATTCGACTGCAAGGTGGTGGTTGATGACATCAAGAATCGCAGTGCAATAGTGTATGAAGCTATCATACATGGAATTATAGAGTATTCTATTAGTTTTATTTTATGTAATTTCGTTCATGAGTTTAGGAGTTTGAATTTCGAGACTCACAATTTAGCAAAGCATCCTTTGAATTTAGGGGTTGACCATCATGTTTGGTTAGGCCAATCCGGTGATCTTTTGCTTGTCCATGCAATAAGGCTTCGTGAGATTGCCTAAAAAAAATACTAACAAGAGATCTCAAGCACACCATGATAATCAACCAACCGCAAAAGGTCAGTTTTTGAATGCCCATTTCCCGTGCAAGGGAATTACACTTTAGAGTTATGGACTCACCGTGGGAACTAGGAAATATAAGTGTAGACAGGAAAGATTGCAATACAATAGACGTTGTATTGATGGGATGGTGCATGTATATATAATTACAAGGGAAGGCCTTTACCTCAACTATACAAGACTAGGAGGTGGCCACAACTCCAATATACATGCAACACAAAATACAACTCAACAATAAGCATAGGTCCCATGGAGAAGGTCTTTGCCATGACAGTCACCGGCATCATCCCTTATAATTGCACTGCAGGTTCCCATCGAGTCAGCAAGAGAGAATGAGGCATCTACATTAAAGTTTCGGAGTTCCCGCCGATGGTTTGTTCCATCTCTCATCTTTTGTCGGATAAGCTACAATGCTTGTTGCCCGATGATGATTCAGAGCAAGCGCTTGGATGAAAATACCATAGTTATGAATTTTCTGCCGCCGCTCCCACCACATGAACCAACACGTGACCGCTGCAACTCATCCTTAGGAGATTTATTAAGTTGGTTAAGATTTGAACCAGTACGACAGAGGAGCTCTTCAAGATAGCAGAGCGAGCCCTGTCGATGATCGACTTATGAACATCATCCAACATACCCGACTCCCTCCAAACATGCTACATATATACTCTAAGAGCAGAGGTAGAGACGACGACTTTGGAAGATGCTAATGTAAATTTTCAGTTCATAACTTTACATAGGGGACTTCGGGCCGTTTAGTTGTTTGTTCCATTTCTTTATATGTTCTGACACGTTTTTTCCATGAGAAGCGGGAGGGGGGGGGGGGGGGGTCTCCCACTTGTATATGGATTTCAATTCAAAAGAAATCGAGCCGATTTATATATGTGGGAAACCAGGTCGAAATCTATGTCAAAAAGCTTAATAGCCTAAGCGACAATACATCTTGTGGAAGCAAGAAACACAGAAGAAGCAAAATAGCAAGTACATAGTTATCACACAACACAAAGATCAATGGTGGTTGAGGGATATGAAGCACCGGTTATGTCATAGCATATGGCAACACAAGCAAAGGAGAGAGGCTGACAAGGCAGGACAGCGCACCAGATGCCAGCACAGAGGCAAACTCGAAAGGTTGTCGAATGAGCACAACAACAACGCCGAAAGCACTGACACTGGGGTAATACATGGTTGCATCTACTAGGAGTTGCACCTTGAACCGCCCCGAGCCATCCAATATCCAACATCCGGGTGGTCTTGCCCGTGGCGAGGTGAGAATGACAATGAGGAACACTCTGCCTCAACGAGCATGCACGGGTGGGTCGGTTGGTGGAATTAGCGATGAAGTGACATGCTAACAGAGAGAGCCCGAGAAGAAAATATCTCTACAAAGGCTGCTCATTATCCATGACGGAGTGTAAATGGAGGTCACGCACAGGCTCAACTTGGCGACGGAGCACTCATATATGACGAACGACTATGCTAAAAACAAATTCCAAATGCACGAGCGAACACTCATTCATTCTACGGATCAACATGGAAACGACTTCAACTTCAAACCACAACAAGTACTCGATGGATTACAAACTAGACCCAAACCAACTAAAACGACCCAAACCTACGCGACAACAATCTCTGCTTATTATTGTCTCCGAGTCCCCGACTACGTTCGTGGTCATACCATACCACGGCGACCCACAACACTTGCCCATCTCATCAGGTGCGGGCGTGTGCGTGTCCGTCCTCACTCCTCAGTAGTTGTAGGCGGGGCACTTGCCGCCCTTGCGCGGCGCGTACATGAGCGCGGTCCTGGCGCTGTAGACGCCGCGCACGCCCGCCGGCGACGACGGCCTCACCTCCTCCCTCTTGAGGACGATCCCCAGCGAGGCGTCGGCCGGGAGGAAGGGCGCGTCGCAGAGCGGCGTGGGCGAGGTGCGGAGGTACACCCGGCAGCTGCGCCGGCTGAACATGGCCAGGTCGTACACCATCACCAGGAAGTAGCCGCTCTCGTCCGTCGCCGTGCTCGTCATGTTCAGCACCCGGTACCCGCCCTTGCTCCCGTAGCACACCAGCTTCGCCGTCGCGTCTGCATTGCGCATTGCACTTGATTAACACAACACGAAAGGGTTAGGGAGAGGTAGAATGGGATGTCGTCGTCGGAGGACGTACTGGCGAGAGGCGAGGCGTCCATGCCGGCGTTGTAGCCGCGGAGGTTGCAGGACTTGCAGTAGATGAGACCCTGGACGATGATCACCGGCTGGATCGGCGCCGGCGCCGGAGCTGGAGCAACGTGCTTGTAGGCAGCCGGCTCGTCCATGGACGCACCGGAACAGAGGAGGAGGGAGCCCAGGAGGAGAGCAGCAACGGCTCCGTGGATCTTGAAGCTGACGGACACCATTTTCACTGAGCCCTTAGCTTAGCTTCTTAGCTACCTGCCTAGCTGCTGTTTTTTCAAAGCTGGACACCTGTGGTGAGACGTTAACCGAGCATGAGCCAATTTATAGAGAGGCAGCAGGGAGAGGTCCATCAATCAGCTAGCTAGGGCTCGATCATGTCTTACGTTTGACCAGTTGCTTCGTGATCAAACAAGAGACCGAGCTAGCGGCTGGATGGATCCCGTCTGCAGTTAATGCTTTTGTTGTGTTGCCAACACTAGCGACACCGTAGGGTTCTAAACAAATGCAGAGCAGTGAACTGCAAGTCTGCTGCAGGCATGGAAGCGCCGTTCATTTCATAAGACTAGCCATAATGGATAATAACATATGCATGTTATTAGTCTATGTTACTACCTTTATCTTTACAGTGGGCCAGAATCCTATCATGTGGAGCTAGCTAGCAGGCAGGCATGAACCGCCAGGAGCCTTCTTGGCGCTTGCTGGATAACAGTCAGTTGAATTGTGCCAATGTTGTGCCAAAAAATGTAGTTCATTATCCGTGCTCTGTCCCTCGGCTAGTTAAGCTTAAACCGGTAGAAACGGGTAGTAGGACTGGACTTGCTGGCTGAGTTTACTTTGACAGTGTTTGACCCCTCCCTTTTACTGAACTGAATCTTGACTACTCCCACATGATGCCATAGTTTACTTACTGTGGTCCTATTAAGTATTACCCTGTTAAAATAGATGAGTGGATGGGTAGATTAATTGATCGTGTCATTGGGGAGCGTGGCTCGGAGGTTTCTACGGAACGGCGACGTTTGTTTGCTTCTAGCACTCGTCTCGGTCCATGAAATGGGAAACGCACGAAAATGCGTGCGGGGTCGCGGCCAAGGCAAGCAACTTGGCCTCCTGATCCCCCGATTTCAGGCATCGATTGCAGCGATCAATCCTTCTTTTAGATGATCGAAGCAAACTTCAAATTAAGCAAACTTTTTTTCCCAGTTCGCTTCAGTTGTGGGCTTCACTGTACTCGCACCGTCGCATGTGGACCTCAGAGCTTATGGCTCGTCTCCCATGACTTGCAGGTGGTTTCACACAAAGTGCCCAGAGAGCATGCAACAAGCCGAACTAGCCCACCTATGGCTTCGGCCCATTTATCTGAATGCACTCTCTTTTGTTTTTTGTTTTTACATTTGTTTTAGATACTGTCTGTGTTTTTTCATCATATATTTTTTACAACACAAGGAGAAACTGAAACACATGTGGACAACACTACTCCAGAGTCCAGATTGACCCTTCAGGCAGTTAAACCCTTCACTTGAGTTTAGAGCTTGTCTTTATTTTTTGCGAGAAAATTTTTAATCTATTCACCTTCAATCATAGCAATACAACGAACACCAGAAATAATAAAGATTACATCCAGGTCCGTAAACCACCTAACGACGAGTACAAGCACTGAACGAGTCGAAGACGCGCTCTCAATCGCCAGAGCCAGGCAAAACTTGTTGTAGTAGACAGTCGGGAAATCGTCGTGCTAAGATCCCATAGGACCAGCGCAGCAGAACAACAACCGCCGTCGATGAAGAGTAGGATGGATCGGAAGGATCCAACCTGAAGAAACACAAACGTAGACGAACTACGACCAGATCCGAGCAAATCCACCAAGGATAGATCCGCCGAAGACACACCTCCACACGCCCATCAACGGTGCTAGACACATCACTGGAATGGGGGATAGGCGGGGAGAACCTTATTCCATCTTCAGAGAGCCGCCGCCGTCTCGTCTTCGTGAGTGGGATACAAACCCTAACAAAAGTTAAAGAAACATCTAAAACGGAGCCCGCCCGCCGGCAAGGGCTGAGATCCAGCGCCGCCATGGCCCTAAGGCCGCCACAGACGAGGCGGACCGGCGGCGGCGCCGGCGGGAGGCAAAGGAACCCTAAGGTTTTCTTGGGGAGCTTGTCACACACAGCAGGAGCTATAGCTCTCAGGTTAGGCTTGAACCTGGCCCAAACTGTCAACTACAATAAAATTGAGGCCAATTACGGCAACAAGAAGTGACCATCAATGGAATGATATGCAACCTCGCTTATTCGAGAGAAAAAAGTGACCATCACAATGCAAGAAGGGAGCCATTCATCCGTGGCAAGAGCTATTTTTATGATTGTCATTTCATGTTTTTAGATTTTGTGCATGTCATTTATGATCATCGTAATAGGGAAAGTAATCAACTAGCTCATGAACTAGCCAAACTAGCTCGATTATCTCTTTTGATGGATTCCGCCCTTGAGGTTGTGATCCCCATGCTCGTAAGCGGTGCTATGATTCTTATAACCGAATAAAGAAAGTGTATTTTTGGATCCCAAGCTCCATGGAGCTCAAAAAAAAAATTGGGGGGGGGGGGGGGGGAATCAAAAACTAAAATTAGAAGTTTCAAAAAATTGTAAAAACGCATGTATCTAGTGGTGTATACTTCATCTTTGTAAATTTTCATGATGAAATACATTTTAATGTGGTCTTTCACGCACACACAAAACCATGTATTTTTACAATGAATGGTACAGGTCTTTCAAAGTCATTAGATTTTTTTGTGTAGCTCACATAAGAACGTATTACATCATGAAATTTTACGGACATGTAGTATAAATCCCTATGTACATGTGTAATTTTTTCAGCACAAATGGTTGATTTATGAATTTTTCAAATATCGCACTCCATGGAGCCCGAGCTCTATTATGAATTTCTGAATAAATGAGGTTTTAATAATTGTCAGAAAATAAATGGGAAGATAGTGTCCAATGACAGGCGTCGGCCGATCAATGAAAAGTGACCACTATCGACGAGCCCAAGAGACATGTCAGTGGGTGGTCACCCGTCCAAGGCAGCCCAGGAGGGCGTATCGTATGGCTTGAAGCGATTCTTACGTGGCCGGCCCAAGACCCACATGGCGTCGTCATGCTGATGTTGCGCATGTTTTTATATACTTGTATTTTATTTTGAAAATGATACTAAATACATATATTATGAAAAAATAAATTAGCTAATTTTTTAACAGTGTTCATCGCGCATTTAGTAGAAAATATAAATGCAGTACATAAAAATGTTGCACTACTTATAAAAACAGTTTGTACCATTCAAAGTGTACATGATATCACAAAAATGTTCACGCAAAAAAATGTACATGACATTTATTTAAAATGTATAAATGGTTAATACCTTTCAAAATATGTACGTTACATTTTATAAAAATGTTCACGGCTTTTAAACAAAATGTTTGTGACACTGAAAAAAATATCCAATGTATCAAAATGTTCACAAAGTTTGAAAGTAATGTTTTGTATCATAGAAAAATATTTTTCAACGTGTATTTGAAAAAAAAAGTATTTGAAAAATAATGTATTTAAAAATGTTAAACACATATAAGACAATGTTTTAGATATATAAACAAATACAGTGTGTATGAAAAAATAGATATCAAAACATATATTGAAAAATGTTAATCATGTATTGAAAAATATTAAACATGTATAAAATAATTTCAAGTGTATAGACAAAATGTACAATGTGTATGAAAAATAGTTATATTTATGAAAAAACAAAATGAGGAAAACCAGTAAAAAACTGAAGAAAACCAAGGAAAACGGATGCTGCAATAGTGGAAAAACCAACACAAAAACCACCGGAAAACCGACTCATGTTCAGATACAATGTTGGGCCGGCCTAGCAGTCATCGCGATGTAGGCAATTCTTAATAGGAATCAGTTTAAGCGCCACATAACTCTCGCGGCCTAGGAGCCTTCTGTTGACGGGTGATTCACTTGGGCCCTTCAGATGTCAGTTGCGCAAAACATCATTTTCTTTCCTAAGCGAGAGGGCCGGGGAAGCCGACCTCACTTAAGAACAAGCCTTGCCTCAAAAAAAAACTTAAGCACAAGCCAAAGGAGACACGCTTTTTAAATAAAAATGAGCCGCTCTAGCCAATTGTTCATGTGTGAATGTGTTTCTATATTGCTAAATATAGCTATAAAAATCTTAACTCAAGAAAAAAATGTTCCATATGCTATTGAAGTTTGTTGATACGTTTTGAGAGAATTTCATATATATTAAGTAATATACATGCAACTGTTGAACAATTCTAATGTCCATTTACTCTAGAGAAATGACCATGACTATCCAAGTAATTGCGTACTGCAAAATCATGCATCTTAGGGCAAAAATAGCGTGGGCATACTTAGACCCAATTCTTTTGGTGGCTGCTAAAATAAGGTGCCCTCTCCCCAGCTTAATCTAGAAACCCTAGGACTAAGTTGGGGAGGGGGTGGCTTATGCCATAAGGTGTCAAAAGAACTGGGCCTTAGAACACAAACTATCGTTGAAAACTTAAACAAAAGAAAAGGACTATTTTTGCCTCCCTACCACTCAAACCGCAAGAGATGGATGTGGGTCACGTTAGGGAACATTGGTTGATAATTCGTGCAGATGTTATAGCGGGTGAATATGATGTGCTAGACGACAGAGAAGTAGGCATGACCGAGGAGGAGCTCAGTGTCCCGACGGTTACAGAAATCCATGATGATGGACCATAAATGGTATTCCTCATCATGTACATCTACCGGTTTGGCATGTGGTGCCAGCCAAGCCTGGCTCGGAGGAACACGCTCTTCGTGTCCCACGAGCTCCTCCTATAGAAGATAGCGCACACACGGAGCTCATTCTCGATGGACAAGCTGGGAGGAGGTAAAGTTGCTCTTCGATTGTGCTTGGGTGGACAAAGGACACCATTTTAGAGCTCAGTCTAATGTTAGGGAAGGTAAAGAATGGATGAAGGACTTGCTTGAGGATGCTAGTAGCTTTTGATGGTTGGTTAAATAGCAGGGTAAGGTAGAGGGTGGTAGTTGTTGGCATTCAAGCCGAAGTGATGGTAGTGTAGAAGTGCAGAGCAATGAATTACCTATTTTATAGATGCCGTGTGGAAAAATTAAATATTTGGTGAAGATTGAGGAAGACATGACCTCTCCTTGGCTTCCTTCTCTACGCGTGCCCTGGTGGTACAGCCATAAATCCTTCTCCCCACATGCGCCAAAATTGCATATCCATAATTTTGGTGTCGGTCAAAGTGGAGAAGTTGGGCGTATTAGAGTGGAGAAATTGATTGTGTTAAATGCAAACGAAGATGTGTGCTAGTGTGGATGCAGCCGAACAATGAAGGCGATGGTAGATGTGTGCCAACCACTGGAATTTAGGGTTAGGGACTTGGAAAAGGAGGGGAATTATGCAGGGGAGAAGAAGCAGATTTAGAGAAAAAGGGAAAGTGAAAGGCATATGGGGCCGAACAAAAGAGGGGCCACCTATCATTGACCCGACTTGCTTGGAAATGGGATAAAATCGGCTGGGTCCAGTGCCGTTGATGGCATTACGCAATTCTGCACTAGTGTTCTCACGCCTTCATTGTAAGTCATCGCTATGACCATCCAATTTTTGTTACGAACAAATTGGTCCTATGTAAAGGTTTTACAAAAAATCTGCGCACTAGTTCATTTAGGATCATAACTACCCCATCATTTTAGCCAACCGTCATGATACTGCACTAGTACGTAAAAGTTCCGTAAAATCCCTTCGTATGAACAGCATTGCTCGCGAAAGAATTGTGTTCCTTGCAATGACACACTAAGAGAGAACCCAATGATTGTAATTGGCGCGCCATAGCGTACAAATTAGGAGCTTTCGACTTGAAGCAACAAGTCACCCGTGGAAATTCTGCAGCGATAGTATTAGATATATACAGCCTGCCCAAATCATGCATCGATCAAGCACATGGCGCCACAGAAGGTTATTATTCCCTTGGTGCATATTATATCTTGAATTCTTGATGCAATTATCGGATAATTGCCCTCCAATCCGCTGAAACCAGTTCAGAGACAGATGATAGATTCATGGCATGTTACGGTGGACCATGGACGGCAATCTTAGATGATTGAACGGCCTCGGCGACATCTATTTTCTTCCCATTTTTTCCGCATTGACTTGTTCGTTCAGCCGCGGTTTGCTTCGATCAGTTGATAACTGAGGCGGTTGTATTGAGATGGTAGTTAGCACATGCCTGTGTACATAGAAAACAGGTTGTAACTTGTAACACGTACGTTGACATGCATGCACTACGTAACCGGCCGGCCGGCCGGCATATGTATAAATACAGGGAGTTGCGAGGCATATACACACCACCATCGACGTAAATACCACCAGTACCAAGACATTCTTCTCGGTAACCAAAAAATTGGAGCTTAATTCGATCGTGTAATTGGCTGAGGTCATGGCGATCAGGTCTTTGCTGCTCCCTCTGGCCCTGCTGGCCCTCGCAGCTAGCTCGGCAGCGGTGGCTAATCTTGAGATCGGCTTCTACAGCAAGACATGCCCGGACGCCGAGAAGATCGTCCGCGAGGAGATGGCCAAGATCATCGCCGCCGCGCCTAGCCTCGCCGGCCCGCTCCTCCGGCTCCATTTCCACGACTGCTTCGTCAGAGTACGTACTAACTTGCCTAGCCTGTTGCCGTAATTCTTTGTGCTGCCATCGATAATGTCATGACATGTGTACTTACAATGATCGTGTCGTGCGTGCAAATGAATTCACTGCAGGGTTGTGATGCCTCCGTCCTCCTGGAATCCACGGAGGGCAACGTGGCGGAGAAGGACGCCAAACCGAACAAGAGCCTGCGAGGGTTCGGCTCTGTGGAGCGGGTGAAGGCCAAGCTCGAGGCCGCGTGCCCTGGCATCGTCTCCTGCGCCGACGTGCTCACCCTCATGTCCCGTGACGCTGTCGTGCTGGCCAAGGGCCCCTCCTGGCCGGTGGCGCTTGGAAGGAGGGACGGCAGGGTGTCCAGCGCCGCGGAGGCGAGCACCCAGCTGCCCCCGGCCTTCGGCGACGTCCCTCTGCTCGCCAAGATCTTCGCCTCCAAGGGGCTCGGCCTCAAGGACCTGGTCGTCCTCTCCGGCGCCCACACGCTCGGCACGGCGCACTGCCCATCTTTCGCGGACCGGCTCTACAACACCACCGACGGCCTCGTCGACCCGTCCCTGGACAGCGAGTATGCCGACAAGCTGAGGCTCAGGTGCAGGAGCGTGGACGACCGTGCCATGCTGTCGGAGATGGACCCCGGCAGCTTCAGGACCTTCGATACCAGCTACTACCGCCACGTCGCCAAGCGGAGGGGCCTCTTCCGCTCCGACGCCGCGCTCCTCTTCGACGCCGGCACCAGGGACTACGTCCGCCGCATCGCCACCCGAAAGTTCGACGGCGAGTTCTTCAGGGACTTCAGCGCGTCCATGACCAAGATGGGCGACGTCGACGTGCTGACCGGGAATGAGGGAGAGATCAGGAAGAAGTGCTACGCCCTCAATTAGCCTTTGTTGATTATATATATTAGCTTTGCTGTAATTTAACTGCATGGTGCATGCATCATCTGATACCACTGTATTATCCAGTCTAGTGTGATGTATTATTGTCAATGGTATTAAACAAGGTTTTTAATTTCAGAAACAAAATAATTTCGGACCCCGTTGAAATATTTCGCATATTTCGAAAATTATTTCAGATTTTCAGATTTCAAATTTAGCTCAATTTTATTGAATTCTAAACTAATTAAAATTTGTTTTAATATCCTTTTGAATTTGCATCGAAATTTCGGGGTTAAAAATATTTCAGACCTCACTGAAATATGCGAAATTTCGGGAATTTCAGTGAAATTTCGTTGAAATTCTTAACCCTGGTATTAAGTACTGTAGTATAAATCATTTCTTCACCAAAGTCCATGGGCAGCTACTTACATGCTGACGAGTAAGTATAGTGTTGTCATGTGTCATTGTGTGTGACGCAATGCGGAGGTCCTGGACCTGGAGGACCGGAGTTCATCGGAAAATAATGAGCCTCCACTAGAAAACTCGCCTTCCTTCCTGCGTAAAGTGCGTTGCTCACTAGTAGGATGCTGACATAAGCAGCAAGGTACACGATCGATCGCTAGCTCCGATTGGATACATAGGTGCGTACGAAAAACCGTGCTTGCAGTCCTAACATTGGTACTCGCATTATTTTAAAATTTATTTCAGGCTTCCAGCAATGTTCATTTAGTATGAAAAGGCGTTCCATCGACTACGAAATCATCTATGGTGACATCATAAAATCTTAAAATGTCATGGTGCTCATAGGGGTAGGTATTCGTGCGTGTCTTCATAGCGGTGAGTGCATGCTCGTGCATATGATCGACTTATCGTGTTCAAAAAGAAAAAGAAAAAGTGCCTGCTCGTTTCCTTCCTTCCTGCGTCGCCTCGCTAGACCGGACGGCCTGCTACTGCACTGCCTGCCGAGGCCAAGCCCAGAACCCAGGTAAACGACCCAAGACCTGCCTCCAATCCGCCCAGATTTTTGGGTAGAAAATGTATGAGACGCATGAACACTGAACATTTGCATTTAGAAGCCAAACACAAGGAATACTAGCTACGTAGACCACAACTGCATTTAGAATCTTCTATGTGGCAAAAATCGTAGGGGCTACAAATGGAATTGGTACAGGCAACTAGCTCCAAGACGGCTGGTCTCTAACTCCCAAAAATCTCCGACTTAACGAAGGACAGCCAGCTCTACTTCTCTCTTCTACCTACATATGTTTCTGCATTGCTGAAAATGCATATCTACTCCTGCATCAGCCAAATGGAACTCCGCTGTCAGACAAACCAAAAAATCCTCTGGGTCAATTCTCTCTTGCACCTCAGCCTCAGACTCAGCAGGTAGGCTAGTTCAAGGCCGTCTCCGCATCTGTATCGGTCTTCTCGTTGAAATGCTCTCTCAGGAATTCCACCGCCATGAACGTGAATGCAGATGCGGGTATATACCATATTATCCGAGGGACGCTTCCCTTGAATAAGCCATTCACTCCCTCAGCATCCCATGTCTTTTTTATAGCATCCAGCCATCCATTGTACCTGATTGTTGTATTACAAAACAGAAGAGACTTAGTAGCCTGGGAGACAAATCACATGCTATCAAACGGAACGGGAAATGAACTTTGTCACGGTGATGTGTAGAGAACTAATGGTTCTAGAGGTTAACAGAAAGATGGGGAGGAAAATATCAATGTGCATCGAATAAATATCAAACTGGCTAGCAGAAAAACAGATGCGTGTGTCAATCACAAGGGTCCGATTTTGCCATGTACCTAGTTGTTGATCCTTGTACTTGAAGTCTTGTCTTGATGACATCCAAGGGGGTTGTCAAGTATGCACTAAAACCTGCAAAACACATTGGAAAAGAGTGGTAAATCAACAGGCTAAACACTTCGGGATTCTCAAGAAACATGATACCAACAATGTGATTTATCAAATATACTATATAATAGACCAGACCTACCGCCTGATAATCCTCCTAGAACAAGCCCTTCAAAAGAGTTGCTGACTTGTAAATCACTGTCTGGCAAATACTTCCTCTTCCCATACACAGTAAGTTCTTTCAACCCTTCATAGAAAGTTACCTGGAGATGCCAAAGATCATGCACATAAAAAGGATTGGAAGGAAAATATCTTAAATTTTCTGCAGCCCACAAGCAGTTTTTTTTTTAAATGAACAGATCCAGCCATGACATAATAGTGTCAGACAAAACCAAGACAAAACCAATATCCACAACATCTGGAGTTGAATGTCATGACCAAGATCTAGCCATCTTACTACCTACTAGCTATAGGAGTTGGCCAAACATAAAGATAAACATTTCTTTCAAGAGGCGAACAGGTTTCCAAAGTTACAAGAACAATGAGAAAAGCATAAGCTGAATTCTCACTTACCATTAGGCCAGCAAACGGGACATCCCTGGCAAGCGTAGACCCATATCTGCGAGAAATAAATGGTTGTGTGACTGAAGCAAAACTAAAATGTGTGACAAATAGACTATCATCATGTGCAGAATAGTATCAGGGTTTTTTTACACAAAAGTTGACCAAGTTTATTCCATGAACAAACATACTCATGCTTCAAAAATGTGCGCATAAATAACTCAAAAAATTGTGATAACTTTTAAAATTGATACTCCTATACTTGTATCACAGTATTCAAGTCTGCTAGCATACTTCCTTGGATTCGATTTTAGAATGGAGGAAAATAAATTATTGACTGAACAATCAGCTAATCTGCTCCTTGAAGATACTATATGTTTAAACTCATTTTTCTCTCTTCAGAAAACAGAAGATCTTATTCTAGCAACAAGCAGTCAGTGCCAGTACCCTGCATAGAGTCCCTTCACACCATGATCTCTCCAGATAGAAGAACCAGCATGGAACATTCCATTATAGTACCCATACATCTGAGTGCCAGGAGATTGAGAAACATTTCCTTTTGTAGCATTTAGTGCCCAAGATTTGCTGGAGCCTTGGACTTGCATCCGTTGCTTCATAACTTCACAAGGCACATAGATAAAAGATCCAAGTGTATCTCCTGGAGTGGGCATTCAAAAGTTTGTGTGGTGTCAATGAAGCAGCACATTATTCCAATGAAAAGACAAATTATATCAATACAGCATTACATGAGTGACGAAGCAGAAAAACAGAAAAGTTTGAATATGCAGAGACTGTGACACTAAAAACGACAAAGAATAACTTATTGAGAACTCGATGTAGACAGCGTGTAAAAATCAGTTTCTGCCTCTAAATCCTAGTAACATTCTGATAATAAGCATTCACAAATTTTAAGCAGCATCATGCAGATTTTCTGGGGGGTAAAATACAGTACACATAAAGTAAACAATTTCTCACCAATTCCTCCAGCAATAAAGTGAGACCAATGACCACTAAGATTGGGATTATTGTTCTCCAGCCATGTCTTTGTTGATTCAATAACACCAAAATATGTTGCACCTGTAGCAAGTGAACCAGTAACGCCTGGACTAATTCCTCTGTAAAAACCTGAAATATGGCAAGCGTACTGAAGTTTACAAGATGACTATTGGAGCTCTGAATAAGGTCAATCAAATCTCAGGGCTCAGGCACAGGGAGATTTTTTCTGATTTTCACAAAGCTAATACTACAGTGTTGCAGGATTTTCACTCTCTTTTTCCACTAAAAATCAGAGGGGTTACTAACCTCTCAGTCCATCAGAAGCCCAAACTGTCCTGACCATCTGGAAAATATTCTTCTGAGCCTGTTCAGAACAAGTGAAGAAAGGCATGGCATCCATGTGTCAAAATCATTCAATAAAACAAGAAACTCTACAGCTCATGGCCATGTAAAGTGAATGGAAATTTTTAGGAAAACGATCCCACACCTTAGCACCTGACATTATAGCTTGACTCTGAAGCCTTGTTTTCAGGGTGTCAACTGGATGCATCATGCCTTCTCCAAATGCGCCTGCAATTGCTCCCCACACAAATTCCCTCCATACTGCATCAGGAGATTTGTCTCAGTAACAGCATGGTGCACACTTTTGGGAACTGTGTGTTGCTCAGTTCTACAGACTCTATTACAAATTATCACATAGTCTGCTGTCGAGGTGCAGCCAAATTTTGGTGAAAATGAACCATCATAAAATTATAGCTTTACTGTAGTGAAATAGATAATCCATTCTAAAAATGTCAAACTATTTATCAGCTTCATGAGTGGGCAAGGATATGATACATCGTTTGCCCTTTTGCCATGTCCGGATCTAAACAGTAATGTTTGCTCACAGAAGCATGTTCACTACATAACCATCCAATGCAAGGCAAAAAATAATAATAATATGAACAATAACCTGCTATTTGCATAGAACAAAACCTATATTACAGAAAATATAACAGATGGCTCGTATCATTAAATCAGGTCAAAATCATAAGCCTGATAAACCACAAACTCACGCTGAGCCATCTCCATCTCAATACCCTCATCTCAAGTTAATACAAAGGACCCCAAGTTCGGGACACAAGCGAACGAGAGACTGGGGGGGGGGGGGGGGGGGGGGGCACAGAAGTTGGTGAGGTTCTGGACGCCGATGCGTGCGATTGCTCAGGGGACTAACTACATTGCCTACTTTGTGGTCCTAGCGAAATCACTCAAGAAGGAACCATAGCAAAGCAACATGACCAGCATGCATGCATATGAAAGGTAGCGGTGTCTATATCAAGATGTAATCAAAGCTGAACCCAAAGGAGATGATTCTGGCTATCAATCGATCCCCTTTACAGTTAAGTGGGATATAGAAACAAACCACAAGGCTACATACATCCGGCCTTTGTTCTCCGGTAACTAACAGGGGTCTAGTTTCCTTCAGGTTGTTGATCAGTCTCTGGGCAGTCTGAGTTGGTGGGTTGTGCACTGGTCTGAACTTTGTATTTCCGTTATGTTGAGTAATGGAAAGGGGTTGCGCCCGGTTCAAAAAAAAAACAGGGGTTTACTCTTTATTGCAAAACTATCTACTATTATAGTAGTATAACACTATATATGTACTAGTGAGTGAGTAAGCAAACCATCTCAATCTGCGGCATTGACAGAAAGTGCAAGTGATCTGGAATTTGCCCAAAAGAAATAATAGTGATCTGAAGCACACCTACCAGGTGCTTTGGTAACTAGGTGCTGATGGTTAATTGCTTAGTATCAAAGGTAAACTGTCTGCAACATGTAAGCTTACTTTCCTGTCCTGTTCCTGACTAATATTTGGATCTACTGGATGATTTCCTTGGCATACGGTAGTTCCAGGCAATCATTTTCCAAGTATTATTTGAGACTTTTGCTAACTTTTGAAGGACAACATACTATTTTGTGTGTGATCCAGTGAGTTAATATCATGGGCAATGACATATTAGTGTCAATGACTGAAATTCAAGAGCTCCTTTTCTGTATTCAAACCACGAAATCATTCAAACCGCGAAACTGTGTCTGAAACATTACTTGCAGCACCATGGATTAATAAAGTACTCCCTCCGTCTCAAAATAAGCATCTCAAGCTTAGTACAACTTTGTACTACAGTTAGTACAAAGTTTTGTACTAAAGTTAGTATAAAGTTGAGACACTTATTTTGGGACGGAGGGAGTAGTAGCTAGCTAGCTACTATCCATGAATCCATGCCACATGCCCTTCCTGGCACTTCTACTCCTAGTACTACAGATGTCGACCTACCTCTCGACCTGAAGGATCACAAAAGGACCTACCTCACGAACGATCCATGGATGTCTTGCGAAAAGCTAATAGTCTAGCACAAGCAAAAAGCTACTGTTCTAGACGAATCCAGAGGGGGATGGTGGGGGATCTTTACCTGGGGGGAGAAGAGGAGGAGGAGGAGCTGAAGAGAGCATCGGCCGGATTGGGGAGATAGTAGAGGAGGCGCCCCCGCAAGGCTCGGCTCGGTCCCCGGCGCTTCCCGACGGCGACGCCATGGAAACGAGGGAGGATTGGAAGGGGGAGGCGGTGTCGGTGGAGATTGCGGCGCCGGCGGCGAACGCGCTGCGGGTGGAGGGAGGTCACCCTGAGAGGAGGGAGGACGCGAACGCGTTGCGGTTCGGGAATTGTTCTGGTCGGCCGCTGGCGTTCATGGGCTTTTTCTTGGCCGTCTGCTTGGACCGGCCGGTTTCCAGTGGAGTTTCTCAAAAACAAAACAGCGCCATTGGTCTCTTTTTTTTTATGGATTCCATACGTGGACTAGTGGGATGGAATGAATTGATCAAAACCATTATATTCATAGCTAGGATAACAGGTTGCCACCGTTGTTGTCAAAAAACACAAATAACCACCAATTCTGTGACAAGTGAATAACAAATCACACTAATCCGAAGTTGAGTCGCGACTAAAATCAAAACTTACATGGTTGGCCTACTTATGGGGTCCACTTGTCAACTTTGACCGTCAGGTTGCCGTTATGACAGGTGAAGCCCACATGTCAATCCCTTAAAAGAATTAAAACGCAATCGGTCCCTGTAACTTTTTTAGAAAAGCACTCAGGTCGTGTAACTTAAAAAACAGTCAAGTACTTGTTTGTTTTAAAAAGATAATTGAGTCCCTGATAGTTTTTTAAAAAGCAATCAGTTCCTGATAGTTTAAAGAAAAACAATCACACCCTTGTGCGCCGGCCGTGGCTGCTGCTGCCTTGCATGCGTCGGTCGTGGAAGTGGCTGATCGTGGTTGCGCGTGGGGTGTGGTGTTGCCCACTGCTGATGTTGTTGCGTGCGCTCTTGCTAATGCTTGTCGCCTACCGCCGTCCGCTGCTACTGTTTGCCGCTACTGCTACTACTACTGCTTGTTGTTGCCCGCTTGAAAGTGCTAATGGCATTTAAGCTATATTTTGATGTGATGACAATGTGGTTAGTTGAACTAATATCGATTGCTAAAATTTATCTTAGGTTATTGATTCTAAGTATCCGCAATGGAGATGTGCGGCCCCCCATTTTAAAAAGGACAAAGGCATGGTCTTTCGACGCTTCGAAGGTTTAGTTTTGGTTTGCTTCGAGTCGTAGGAAAGACCGCACTATTAAGAGGGGTCTGTGTGGATAAATGTCGTGTGGGAATGCCTTTGCCGAGCCTTACTCTCTTACCCTTCCCACTCCGACCACCTCAAATGAACCTAGTGTGTGTATTGTGGTACTCAGAAAGTTGCAACAGTAAGTTACTGGGTACCCCATGCGCACGGGGTCTTTTGACCCCCGTGCGCACGGGATACTGCGTAACTCTCTGAATACCCCGTGGGCACGGAGTCTTTTGACCCCCGTGCGCACGGAGTGGTGCGATTCTCTCTGGATACCCCATGCGCACGGGGCTGACTTAGCCCGTGCGCATGGGGTCCAACGGGAAGAAATCCCCACCAGCCCATGAACACTATAAAAAGGCCCTTCTTCCACCTCCAACCCTTAACCCTAATGTCTTGTTGAGCTCCACCATTGCTACACCCCATTTTGCTCGATACTCTCAATCCCTCCACCCAAACTTGTTGAAACTTTGGGGATTGGGAGAGGAAGACCCGATCTACAACTTGACCAAACCAAATCGCGTTCCCCGCAACATTTCTTCCCCATTGACTTGTTACTCTTGGAGCTTGGGCTCCTAGGCGGTTAGAGGTTCCTCGGGAAGCTTCCTTGCTTGTGGTGTGCTCCGGAGAAGTTTGTAAAGGTGTGGTGGTCGCCTTCAAGACCAACCCGAGTGGTTCGAGGCTCATCCGTTGGGGATGACTCGAAGGAGAATACGGTGAGCCCTTGGTGGCATTCCGCAAGCTTTGGCTCCGGCACCGCTCCAAACGGAGATTAGCTCTTCCCCAAGGAAGAGTGAACTTCAGGTTAAAATCCGCGTCCTCGTCTCACTTGTGGTTAATCCTTTCCCGCACCTTTCTCTGTTGTTGTATGCTTGTTGGCTTGCTAAGTAGTTTGTTGCCTAGCTTTTCTTCTTGGAGCTTGCTTGTCATATAGGTTGCATTCACCTAGTTGCATATCTAGTGAACTCTTTTATCCGCTAAGCCTTAAAATCTACAAGAAAGATTAAAATTTGTAGTCTCCTATTCACCCCCCCCCTCTAGTCGACCGTATCGATCCTTTCAATTGGTATCAGAGCCTCGTGCTCTAATATAAGGTTTTACAACCTTAGAGGATATGGTCGATCTAGGGAATGAGGGAGGTGACCTACCCGTTGCGGGAGATGGTCAAAACCAACCCCCCGTCGCGACTGAGACACTTGGTGCTCCGGTCGTTGCTCCCGCCGCTACTACTAACCCGAATGTCCCCTTGACTGCGGCCGATCTTCTTTCAATGTTTGTGGACCTTAAAGTCTCTATGTTGAAAGAGGTTCGAGCCTCGGTCAAGGAGGAAATTGATGCTCGCCTAAAGCCATCAACGTCCGCATCAAACTCGTTTAATCCAAATGAGGTTCATGATGCGGATGACTCGAGGGAACCTCTTGCTTCTCCGGCTCATACTCAAGTTCCCCAGTACAATGTCGTGGAACCCTTTTACTCTCCTCAACCCTTGCAACATCCCCGCATTAATCCTATTGGGCCTCCGCCCCCTTTGAAAGCTAATGCATTTGCTAAGTGGAAGCTAGATATGGAGTCTCACATGCGCAGTGCTTCAACTCAATTGTGGTGGATTGTGGTCAATGGATTCAACCCCAATGACCCAATGAATCTCACTCCAAGGGAAGCAGTTGACGATCAACTCAATGCCACCGCACACAACATGCTTCGCAACGCTGTGACTGAAGACTATAGTGATTCCATTGCTCTTCTCAAAACCGTAAAGGAAATTTGGGATTGCCTTGAGGAGGCTCTTGAAGGAGATGAAGCAATTCGAAGATCTCGGTTGGCCTTGCTCAAACAAGAAGTCAATCTCTTTTGAGGAATAAGCGTGAGTCCGCAGAAGAGGTTTACCGAAGATTGAAGTCCCTTGTGCTCAACTTGAGAACCTTTGGGTGCACTTGGGCAAATGATGAATTCATCAAGGACAAGTTCATAGATGCTATGGTTCTCACAGAACATACCATGGTCATGATGGTTCATCAACGTCCGGACTATCACAGGTTGACTTCGGCTCAAGTTGTTTCCACCTTCTATACCCATGTTCTTTTGGAAACCAAGTCCAAGAAAACATTTGCAATAGCTCAAGCAACCAAGAACTCCAATCTTGCCTTGAAGGCCAAGAAAGTGATGAGCCAATCCTCAAGGAAGGAATAAGTGAGTGAAGAGATATGTGAGGAGGATAATGATACCTCGTGCCCAACAAATGATTTTGCAGAAGACTTGGCTCTCTTAGTCAAGAAGTACTCCGGGACCATGGCAAACAAAGGAAGATCTTTTGGACGAAGGAAATGCTACAATTGTGATAGCCCAAGACACTTTGTTCATGATTGTCCATATGAGAGACGTGAAGACAAGTCCGAGAAGCTTGTGCTTAAGAAGAAGAAGTTCACCAAGTTTGCAAAGAGGAAGGATGACAAGGCTCTTGTTCATGAAGAATACATGTCTGGAGATGAAGATGGCGGTGATGATGATCAAGTGGGCACGGCCGCCTTCGCCATGCATGCCACTACCTCCTCCTCCACCACCGGCCTCTTCGACTCTCCAAACGAGGACAAGCCATTCACTCATCGATGCCTCATGGACAAAGAGGTAAAAACAAAGTCCAAACCCAAGAGATCCGACAACTACACTCCCAATGTCTCATGTGAGATAGTGGAGGATGAGTGTGAGGAGGGTGTGGATAATGATGAGGAATCCTTAATGGCTTTCATGAAAACTCTTCCTGGTGAAGCTCGTGCTCGTTTTGGCGATCTCCTTAAGTCACTCACCGAACGCGATGACTTTATTGAGAATGTTGAGAACCTCCTTATAGAGGAAAAAGAGAGAGTTGATCTCCTCGAGCACGAACTTAATGAAGAGAGTGTCATGAGAGCATCACTTGAGGAAGCCTTATCTGCTCATCAAATTGACTTTGTTAAAACCAACGATGCTTTGCAACTTGCTCTTGAGAATAAAGATGCTCTTAACGTTAGAGTTGAAAAACTTCTAGTTGACCATACAAGACTTGTTGAGGAGCATGAGTTCCTTGTGATTAGTTCCAAGGTTGTCAAAGGTGACCTCATTGCTCTCACCGAGTCAATTAAAAGCTACAACCATTAAGGCTCTCACTTCCGTACCTCATATTGATTTAAATGATGAGGCTTGTACGGCTAACTTTGCTCATGATTGCACCTCCCTTAAAGAGGAAAATAAGAAGTTGAAAGCTCAAATTGAGAAAGGGCTTGTATCATGCATCCAAGGGGAGAAAAACCTAAACGATCTCTTGAGCAACCAAAAGGAGTGTTTTGCCAAGGAGGGAGTTGGGTTTAATCCCGCATCTAAGAGTGGTAAGAAGAAGAAGAAGAAGAAGAAGAAGAAGAAGAAGAAGAAGAAGAAGAAGAAGAAGAAGAAGAAGAAGAAGAAGAAGAAGAACAACAACAACAACAACAACAACAACAACAACAACAACAACAACAACAACAACAACAACAACAACAAGAAGATCGGTCCGACTCCTTCCCCACCCCAAAAGGTAGTGTTTGTGCAAGAAGGGCACAAGGAGAAGGAGAAGGAAATGAAGGGTGTTGGGAATGGTAAGGTCATTAGGGACAAGGCCATTCCCAAGAATTTTGTCGGCAAGAACAATCCATCATATGTTCTCATGAGAGGAGATGATGGCTATACCTTTGCAAAATTTGTTGGAACTAACTATGATGATTATGCTTAGACTATTTGGGTTCCCAAGACCCTTCTTGCTAACTCACCAGGACCCATTGCAAAATGGGTACCTATAACCAAAGCTTGATTATTGTAGGACTATGTCTCCGGTGGAACTCAATGGGTGATCGACAGTGGATGCACCAATCATATGACCGGAGAAAGGGAGATGCTTGTGGAGTTTGTTGATTCACTCAAGGCCTCTTCGAACATCTCCTTCGGTGACAATAGCAAGGGAAAGGTATTGGGTTTGGGCAAGGTGGTAATATCTAATGATTCATCTCTTGCAAATGTCATGCTTGTCCAATCCCTTCACTACAATTTACTTTCAACTATTCAATTGGCTCGTGCCGGATATGATTCACATTTTGGTGAATTCCAAGTGACCGTCTTTAAGAGGAGCAATCTCAAAGTGGTATTTGTTGGGCATGTTGAAGACAACCTTTACGTGGTTGATTTCTCGAAAGAGAAAACTCATCTTGCAACATGCCTAATGGCCAAGGCTGACGTGGGGTGGCTATGGCACCGTAGGCTAGCCCACGTGGGCATGAGAAATTTACAAGCTCTCTTAAAGGGGGAGAACATTCTTGGACTAACCAATGTGTCTTTTGCCAAAGATCGTCCTTGTAGTGCTTGCATTGTCGGAAAGCTTCATGAAAAAGCTCATAAAGTGAATACTATCATCACCACCTTGAGGCCCCTCGAGCTTATCCATTTGGAACTATTTGGGCCTCCAACATATGATAGTTTGGGAGGAAGGAGATATTGCCTTGTCATTGTTGATGACTTCACTGAAGGAAATATGCCCTAGAGGCAATAATAAAGTTATTATTTATTTCCTTATATCATGATAAATGTTTGTTATTCATGCTAGAATTGTATTAACCGGAAACATAATACATGTGTGAATACATAGACAAACTTAGTGTCACTAGTATGCCTCTACTTGACTAGCTCGTTAGTCAAAGATGGTTATGTTTCCTAACCATGAACAAGGTGTTGTTATTTGATTAACGAGGTCACATCATTGGTTGAATGATCTGATTGACATGACCCATTCCATTAGCTTAGCACCCGATCGTTTAGTATGTTGCTATTGCTTTCTTCATGACTTATACATGTTCCTATGACTATGAGATTATGCAACTCCCGTTTGCGGAGGAACACTTTGGGTGCTACCAAACGTCACAACATAACTGGGTGATTATAAAGGAGCACTACAGGTGTCTCCAAAGGTAGATGTTGGGTTGGCGTATTTCGAGATTAGGATTTGTCACTCCGATTGTCGGAGAGGTATCTCTGGGCCCTCTCGGTAATGCACATCACTTAAAGCCTTGCAAGCATTGCAACTAATGAGTTAGTTGCGGGATGTTGTATTACGGAACGAGTAAAGAGACTTGCCGGTAACGAGATTGAACTAGGTATTGGATACCGACGATCGAATCTCGGGCAAGTAACATACCGATGACAAAGGGAACAACGTATGTTGTTATGCGGTCTGACCGATAAAGATCTTCGTAGAATATGTAGGATCCAATATGGGCATCCAGGTCCCGCTATTGGTTATTGACCGGAGACGTGTCTCGGTCATGTCTACATTGTTCTCGAACCGTAGGGTCCACACGCTTAAGGTTTCGATGACAGTTATATTATGAGTTTATGAGTTTTGATGTACCGAAGGAGTTCGGAGTCCCGGATGAGATCGGGGACATGACGAGGAGGCTCGAAATGGTCGAGACGTAAAGATCGATATATTGGACGACTATATTCGGACATCGGAAAGGTTCCGAGTGATTCGGATATTTTTCGGAGTACCGGGTAGTTACGGGAGAAGTAATGGGCCTTGATGGGCTTTAGTGGGAAGAGGAAAAAGGCTGCTGCGCCCCCCCTCCCCTCTAGTCCGAATTGGACTAGGGAAAAGGGGGCCGGCCACCTTTCCTACTCCTCCACTTCCTTCTCCCTTCCTCCCCTCTTGATGGACTCCTACTAGGACTTGGAGTCCTAGTAGGACTCCCATCCTGGCCGCACCAATAGCCTTGGCCGGCCTCCTCCTCCTCCATCCTTTATATACTGAGGCAGGGGGCACCCCATAGACACACAAGTTGATCTTCATGATCGTTCCTTAGCCGTGTGCGGTGCCCCCTTTCACCAAATTCCACCTCGATCATATTGTTGCAGTGCTTAGGCGAAGCCCTGCGTCGGTAGTACATCAAGATCGTCACCACGCCGTCGTGCTGACGGAACTCTTCCTCGACGCTTTGCTGGATCGGAGCCCGAGGATCGTCATCGAGCTGAACGTGTGCTAAGAACTCGGAGGTGCCGGAGTAACGGTGCTTGGATCGGTCGGATTGGGAAGACGTACGACTACTTCCTCTACGTTGTGTGATCGCTTCCGCAGTCGGTCTGCGTTGGTACGTAGAGAACACTCTCCCCTCTCGTTGCTATGCATCACCATGATCTTGCATGTGCGTAGGTAAATTTTTGAAATTACTACGCTCCCCAACAGTGGCATCCGAGCCTAGGTTTTATGGTTTGATGTTATATGCACGAGTAGAACACAAGTGAGTTGTGGGCGATATAAGTCATACTACCTACCAGCATGTCATACTTTGGTTCGGCGGTATTGTTGGATGAAGCGGCCCGGACCGACATTACGCGTACGCTTACGCGAGACCGGTTTCCTTGACGTGCTTTGCACATAGGTGACTTGCGGGTGACTGTTTCTCCAACTTTAGTTGAACCGAGTGTGGCTACGCCCGGTCCTTGCGAAGGTTAAAACGGAGTCTATTTGACAAACTATCGTTGTGGTTTTGATGCGTAGGTAAGATTGGTTCTTGCTAAGCCCGTAGCAGCCACGTAAAATTTGCAACAACAAAGTAGAGGACGTCTAACTTGTTTTTGCAGGGCATGTTGTGATGTGATATGGTCAAAACGTGATGAGTTATAAGTTGTTGTATAAGATGATCATGTTTTGTTGAAGTTATCGGCAACTGGCAAAAGCCTTATGGTTGTCTGTCTATTGCATAAGATGCAAGCGCCCAATAATTGCTTTACTTTATCGCTATGCGATAGCAATAGTTGCAAGAGCAATAGTTGGCGAGACGACCATGTGACGACATATTGATATAGATCAAGATGATGGAGATCATGATGTCATGCCGGTGACGATGGAAATCATGACGATGCCTTGAAGATGGAGATCAAAGGCACAAGATGATGATGGCCATATCATGTCACATATTTTGATTGCATGTGATGTTTTATCTTTTTATGCATCTTATCTTGCTTTGATTGATGGTAGCATTATAAGATGATCTCTCACTAAATTATCAAGAAGTGTTCTCCCTGAGTATGCACCGTTGCCAAAGTTCGTCGTGCCCAGACACCACGTGATGATCGGGTGTGATAAGCTCTACGTCCATCTACAACGGGTGCAAGCCAGTTTTGCACACGCAGAATACTCAGGTTAAACTTGACGAGCCTAGCATATGCAGATATGGCCTCGGAACACGGAGACCGAAAGGTCGAGCGTGAATCATATAGTAGATATGATCAACATAGTGATGTTCACCATTGAAACTACTCCATCTCACGTGATGATCGGACATGGTTTAGTTGATTTGGATCACGTGATCACTTAGAGGATTAGAGGGATGTCTATCTAAGTGGGAGTTCTTAAGTAATATGATTAATTGAACTTAAATTTATCATGAACTTAGTCCTGGTAGTATTTTGTAAATCATGTTGTAGATCAATAGCTCGCGTTGTTGCTTCCCTGTGTTTACTTTGATATGTTCCTAGATAAAATTGTATTGAAAGATGTTAGTAGCAATGATGCGGATTGGATCCGTGATCTGAGGTTTATCCTCATTGCTGCACAAAAGAATTATGTCCTTGATGCACCGCTAGGTGACAGACCTATTGCAGGAGCAGATGCAGACGTTATGAACGTTTGGCTAGCTCAATATGATGACTACTTGATAGTTTAGTGCACCATGCTTAATGGCTTAGAATCGGGACTTCAAAGACGTTTTGAACGTCATGGACCATATGAGATGTTCCAGGAGTTGAATTTAATATTTCAAGCAAATACCCGAGTTGAGAGATATGAAGTCTCCAACAAGTTCTATAGCTAAAAGATGGAGGAGAATCGCTCAACTAGTGAGCATGTGCTCAGATTGTCTGGGTACTACAATCGCTTGAATCAAGTGGGAATTAATCTTCCAGATAAGATAGTGATTGACAGAATTCTCTAGTCACCATCACCAAGTTAGTAGAACTCCGTGATGAACTATGATATGCAAGGGATAACGGAAACGATTCCCAAGCTCTTCGTGATGCTGAAATCGATGAAGGTAGAAATCAAGAAAAACATCAAGTGTTGATGGTTGACAAGACCACTAGTTTGAAGAAAAGGGCAAAGGGAAGAAGGGGAACTTCAAGAAGAATGGCAAGCAAGTTGCTGCTCAAGTGAAGAAGCCCAAGTCTGATCCTAAGCCTGAGACTAAGTGCTTCTACTGCAAAGGGACTGGTCACTGGAAGCGGAACTACCCCAAGTGATTGGCGGATAAGAAGGATGGCAAAATGAACATAAGTATATTTGATATACATGTTATTGATGTGTACTTTACTAGTGTTTATAGCAACCCCTCAGTATTTGATGCTAGTTCAGTTGCTAAGAGTAGTAACTCGAAACGGGAGTTGCAGAATGAACAGAGACTAGTTAAGGGTGAAGTGACGATGTGTGTTGGAAGTGGTTCCAAGATTGATATGATCATCATCGCACACTCCCTATACTTTCGGGATTAGTGTTGAACCTAAATAAGTGTTATTTGGTGTTTGCGTTGAGCATTAATATGATTTGATCATGTTTATTGTAATACGGTTATTCATTTAAGTAAAAGAATAAATTGTTGTTCTGTTTACATGAATAAAACCTTATATGGTTACACACCCAATGAAAATAGTTCATTGGATCTCGATCTTAGTGATACACATATTCATAATATTGAAACCAAAAGATGCGAAGTTAATAATGATAGTGCAACTTATTTGTGGCACTGTCGTTTAGGTCATATTGGTGTAAAGCGCATGAAGAAACTCCATGCTGATGGGATTTTGGAATCACTTGATGCTTGCGAACCATGCCTTATGGGCAAGATGACTAAAACGCCGTTCTCCGGAACAATGAAGCAAGCAACAGATTTGTTGGAAATCATACATAATGATGTATGTGGTCCGATGAATATTAAGGCTTACAGCAGGTATCATTATTTTTTGACCTTCACAAGATGATTTGAGCAGATATGGGGATATCTACTTGATGAAACATAAGTCTGAAACATTTGAAAAGTTCAAAGAATTTCAGAGTGAAGTGGAAAATCATCGTGACAAGAAAATAAGGTTTCTACGATTTGATCGCGGAGACAAATATTTGAGTTACGAGTTTGGTCTTCAATTAAAACAATGTGGAATAGTTTCACAAACTCATGCCACATGGAACACCACAGCATAATGGTGTGTCCGAACGTCATAACTGTACTTTATTGGATACAGTGCAATCTATGATGTCTCTTACCGATCTACCACTATTGTTTTGGGGTTATGCATTAGAGACAGCTGCATTCACGTTAAAAGGGCACCATCTAAATCTGTTGAGACGACACCGTATGAACTGTGGTTTGGCAAGAAACCAAAGTTGTCATTTCTTAAAGTTTGGGGTTGCAATGCTTATGTGAAAAAGTTTCATCCTGATAAGCTCAAAACCAAATCAGAGAAATATATCTTCATAGGATACCCAAAAGGGTATTGTTTGGTACACCTTCTATCACAAATCCGAAGGCAAGACTTTTGTTGCTAAATTCGGAGTTTTTCTAGAGAAGGAGTTTCTCTCGAAAGAAGTGAGTGGGAGGAAAGTAGAACTTGACGAGGTAACTGTACCTGCTCCCTTATTGGAAAGTAGTACATCACAGAAAACTGTTTCTGCGACACCTATACCAATTAGTGAGGAAGCTAATGATGATGATCATGAAACTTCAGAACAAGATACTACTGAACCTCGTAGATCAACAAGAGTGAGATCCGCACCAGAGTGGTACGGTAATCCAGTTCTGGAAGTCATGCTACTAGATCATGATGAACCTATGAACTATGAAGAAGCGATGGTGAGCCCAGATTCCGCAAAGTGGCTTGAAACCATGAAATCTGAGATGGGATCCATGTATGAGAACAAAGTGTGGACTTTGGTTGACTTGCCCGATGATTGGCAAGACATAGAAAATAAATGGATCTTCAAGAGGAAGACGGACGCTGATACTAGTGTTACTATCTACAAAGCTAGAATTGTCGCAAAAGGTTTTCGACAAGTTCAAAGTGTTGACTACGATGAGAGTTTCTCACTCGTATCTAAGCTTAAGTCTGTCCGAATTATGTTAGCAATTGCCGCATTTTATGAAATCTGGCAAATGGATAAACAAAAGTGCATTCCTTAATGGATTTCTTAAAGAAGAGTTGTATATGATGCAACCAGTAGGTTTTATCAATCCTAAAGGTGCTAACAAAATATGCAAGCTCTATGGACTGGTGCAAGCATCTCAGAGTTGGAATACACGCTTTGATAAGTTGATCAAAGCATATAGTTTTATACAGACTTGCGGTGAAGCCTGTATTTACAAGAAAGTGAGTGGGAGCACTACAGCATTTCTGATAAGTATATGTGAATGACATATTGTTGATCGGAAATAATGTAGAATTATTCTGTAAAGCATAAAGGAGTGTTTGAAAGGAGTTTTTCAAAGAAAGACTTCGGTGAAGCTGCTTACATATTGAGCTCCAAGATCTATAGAGATAGATCAAGACGCTTGATAAGTTTTTTCAATGAGTACATACCTTGACAAGATTTTGAAGTAGTTCAAAATGGAGCAGTCAAAGAAAGAGTTCTTGCCTGTATTACAAGGTGTGAAGTTGAGTAAGAGTCAAAGCCCGACCACGGCAAAAGATAGAAAGAGAATGAAAGTCATTCCCTATGCCTTGGCCATAGGTTCTATAAAGTATGTCATGCTGTATACCAGATCTATTGTATACCCTGCACTGAATTTGGCAAGGGAGTACAATAGTGATCTAGGAGTAGATCACTGGACAGCGGTCAGAATTATCCTTAGTGAAATAAGGATATGTTTCTCGATTATGGACGTGACAAAAGGTTCATCGTAAAGGGTTACGCCGATGCAAGTTTTGACACTAATCTAGATGACTCTAAGTCTCGGTCTAGATACACATTGAAAGTGGGAGCAATTAGCTAGAGTAGCTCCATGCAGAGCATTGTTGACATAGAAATTTGCAAAATACATGTGGATCTGAATGTGGCAGACCCGTTGACTAAGATTCTCTCACAAGCAAAACATGATCACACCTTAGTACTCTTTGGGTGTTAATCACATAGCGGTGTGAAATAGATTACTGAATCTAGTAAACCCTTTGGGTATTGGTCACATGGCAATGTGAACTATGGGTGTTAATCACATGATGATGTGAACTATCGATGTTAATCACATGGTGATGTGATCTAGATTATTGACTCTAGTGCAAGTGGGAGACTGAAGGAAATATGCCCTAGAGGCAATAATAAAGTTATTATTTATTTACTTATATCATGATAAATGTTTGTTATTCATGCTAGAATTGTATTAACCGGAAACATAATACATGTGTGAATACATAGACAAACTTAGTGTCACTAGTATGCCTCTACTTGACTAGCTCGTTAGTCAAAGATGGTTATGTTTCCTAACCATGAACAAGGTGTTGTTATTTGATTAACGAGGTCACATCATTGGTTGAATGATCTGATTGACATGACCCATTCCATTAGCTTAGCACCCGATCGTTTAGTATGTTGCTATTGCTTTCTTCATGACTTATACATGTTCCTATGACTATGAGATTATGCAACTCCCGTTTGCCGGAGGAACACTTTGGGTGCTACCAAACGTCACAACGTAACTGGGTGATTATAAAGGAGCACTACAGGTGTCTCCAAAGGTAGATGTTGGGTTGGCGTATTTCGAGATTAGGATTTGTCACTCCGATTGTCGGAGAGGTATCTCTGGGCCCTCTCGGTAATGCACATCACTTAAAGCCTTGCAAGAATTGCAACTAATGAGTTAGTTGCGGGATGTTGTATTACGGAACGAGTAAAGAGACTTGTCGGTAACGAGATTGAACTAGGTATTGGATACCGACGATCGAATCTCGGGCAAGTAACATACCGATGACAAAGGGAACAACGTATGTTGTTATGCGGTCTGACCGATAAAGATCTTCGTAGAATATGTAGGAGCCAATATGGGCATCCAGGTCCCGCTATTGGTTATTGACCAGAGACGTGTCTCGGTCATGTCTACATTGTTCTCGAACCGTAGGGTCCGCACGCTTAAGGTTTCGATGACAGTTATATTATGAGTTTATGAGTTTTGATGTACCGAAGGAGTTCGGAGTCCCGGATGAGATCGGGGACATGACGAGGAGGCTCGAAATGGTCGAGACGTAAAGATCGATATATTGGACGACTATATTCGGACATCGGAAAGGTTCCGAGTGATTCGGATATTTTTCGGAGTACCGGGTAGTTACGGGAGAAGTAATGGGCCTTGATGGGCTTTAGTGGGAAGAGGAAAAAGGCTGCTGCGCCCCCCTCCCCTCTAGTCCGAATTGGACTAGGGAAAAGGGGGCCGGCCACCTTTCCTACTCCTCCACTTCCTTCTCCCTTCCTCCCCTCTTGATGGACTCCTACTAGGACTTGGAGTCCTAGTAGGACTCCCATCCTGGCCGCACCAATAGCCTTGGCCGGCCTCCTCCTCCTCCATCCTTTATATACTGAGGCAGGGGGCACCCCATAGACACACAAGTTGATCTTCGTGATCGTTCCTTAGCCGTGTGCGGTGCCCCCTTCCACCAAATTCCACCCCGATCATATTGTTGCAGTGCTTAGGCGAAGCCCTGCGTCGGTAGTACATCAAGATCGTCACCACGCCGTCGTGCTGACGGAACTCTTCCTCGACGCTTTGCTGGATCGGAGCCCGAGGATCGTCATTGAGCTGAACGTGTGCTAAGAACTCGGAGGTGCCGGAGTAACGGTGCTTGGATCGGTCAGATCGGGAAGACGTACGACTACTTCCTCTACGTTGTGTGATCGCTTCCGCAGTCGGTCTGCGTTGGTACGTAGACAACACTCTCCCCTCTCGTTGCTATGCATCACCATGATCTTGCGTGTGCGTAGGTAAATTTTTGAAATTACTACGTTCCCCAACATTCACAAGATATACTTGGGAGTTCTTTCTCAAGACTAAAGATGAAACTCAAGAAACCTTCATCAACTTTGCCAAAGAAGCTCAACGTCAACATAACTGTGAGATCAAGGCAATCCGAAGTGACAATGGCACCGAGTTCAAAAACTATACGAAGGATGAATTCTTGAGTGAAGAGGGGATAAAGCACCAATATGCCGCACCATATACTCCCCTACAAAATGGTGTTGCGGAGAGGAAGAATCGGACTCTTATTGGGATGGCTAGGACCATGCTTGATGAGTACAAATCACCATACAAGCTTTGGGAAGAAGCCATCAACACCGCGTGCCATGCTTCAAACCGGTTTTATCTTCGCAAGCTCAAGAACAAGACCCCTTATGAGCTCCTAATCGGGAGAAAGCCCAACGTCAAATACTTTCGTGTATTTGGTTGTAAGTGTTTCATTTTAAACAAAAAATCCCGGTTAGCTAAATTTGAGTCTAGAACTTATGAGGGCATATTTGTTGGGTATGCATCAAACTCTCATGCTTATCGAGTTCTCAATAAATCCACCGGATGCATTGAGGAAACGGTAAATGTGGAGTTTGATGAAGATAACGGCTCCCGCATGGAGCAAATTGTTCCTAGTGTTGTAGGTGATGAGGCTCCTTCACAAGCTATAAGGACAATGGGGATAGGCCACATTCTCCCACAAGAAACACCCCATGTCCAAGTAGAAGAAGAAGGAGTAAGAGCCCCTCTTGAGGATTTTCCACAAGGGAAGTCATCACCGACACCACTTGTACAAGATGCCTTGGGAAGTAATGAACCTATCCAAGAACAAGATCAAGACCCTCATATTCCTGAGCAAGATCAAGAGCAAACTCTTCCGAATAATGAAGAACCAATCGTTGAGGCTCAAGATCAAGCTCAAAGTCATGATCAAGATCTAGATCAACCCCAACCACAAGTGTCTTCATCGTCATCACTTCCTACTGAGCAAGAACCTGTGGTTGCAAAGAGAAGAGTGTCTCCAAGGCTAAAGCAATCTCAAGGGCAAGTTTCTTCATCAAGTCCAAAACCAAGTGAAGAAGAGCTTGACCGCAAAGAGCAAAAAGTGGCCGCCAAGCTAAAACATCTTCAACACCTCACCGAGAACATCTACGGAAGCATCAAAAAGGGGGTAACTACTCGTAGACATTTGGCAAACTTTTGTGAACATCACTCGTTTGTCTCTTGTGTTGAACCGCTTAAGGTGGAAGATGCCCTTGACGATCCGGATTGGATAGATGCCATGCATGAAGAACTCAACAACTTCACACGCAACAAAGTGTGGACCCTTGTAGAAAGACCCAAGGAATTTCATAATGTCATTGGAACAAACTGGATTTTCAAGAACAAACAAGATGAATATGGACAAGTAATAAGGAACAAGGCAAGGTTAGTGGCACAAGGTTTCACCCAAGTTGAAGGTTTGGACTTTGGTGAAACTTTTGCCCCCGTTGCCCATCTCGAATCCATTCGCATCTTGCTTGCTTATGCCTCTCATCATGATTTCAAATTATATCAAATGGATGTTAAGAGTGCATTTCTTAATGGTCCTCTTATGGAGTTGGTGTATGTCAAGCAACCTCCCGGTTTTGAAGACCCCGATCATCCCTCTCACGTTTATGAACTCCATAAGGCACTCTATGGACTCAAACAAGCACCCCGTGCTTGGTATGATCACCTTACGGCGTTCCTAAGCGAGAAGGGGTTCCAGATTGGGTAATAGATTCCACTCTCTTTACGAAGAGGGTAAAAGGAGAGTTGTTTGTCTGCCAAATATATATTGATGATATTATCTTTGGGTCAACTAACCATGCTATTAACGTTGAGTTTGAGAATCTTATGACTAAGGAATTTGCAATGAGCATGATGGGAGAGTTGAAGTTCTTTCTCAGTTTTCAAGTGAAGCAATTGAGAGGCGGAACCTTCATCAATCAATCTCGTTATATCCAAGACATGCTCAAGAGATTCAAAATGCAAGATGTCAAGCCAATGAAGACACCCATGGCCCCAAATGGTTAACTTCATCTTGATCCAAATGGTAAAGAAGTGGATCAAAAGGTTTATCGCTCTATGATCGGTTCCTTGCTTTACCTTTGTGCATCTAGGCCAGATATTATGTTGAGTGTGTGTATGTGTGCAAGATTTCAATCCACTCCTAAGGAGAGCCACTATTCGGCAGTGAAAAGGATCCTTCGATATTTGGTTCATACCCCAAACTTGGGCCTTTGGTATCCCAAGGGATCATCATTTGAGTTAATGGGTTACTCGGATTCGGATTGGGCCGGAGACAAGGTTGACCGCAAGTCCACATCCGGCTCATGCCAATTCCTAGGGAGATCGTTGGTAAGTTGGTCTTCAAAGAAGCAAAATTGTATATCTCTCTCCACAGCCGAAGCCGAGTATATTGTTGCCGGAAGTTGTTGTGCCCAATTATTATGGATGAGGCAAACTTTGATGGATTACGGTGTCAAATGTGACAAAGTGCCTCTTTGGTGTGACAATGAAAGTGCCATCAAGATCGTCGAGAATCCGGTTCAACATAGCAAGACCAAGCATATTGAGATTCGTCATCATTTCATTAGAGATCATGTGGCCAAGGGAAACATTGAGTTACTCCATGTCAACACCGAGAATCAACTAGCAGACATCTTCACCAAGCCCCTTGACGAAGCAAGATTCCACGAGTTAAGGCATGAGCTAAATATTGTGGATATTAGTAACTTCGGATGAAACTCTTGCTCGCACACACATACTCATGTACTATCTTTCTTAGTTCTACGCACATGTCTAGGGGGAGCTAGCTCAACTCATGAGCTATCTTATCCTAGAAGTGCATAAAACAAACACAATCTTTCACATAAGCCACTTTAGGTGGTACTTGTGCTTCAAAGATGAGTATTAGTCTTGGGCCCAAGGTTCATATCTTCGCGGTGCCATACCAAGTAAGCTCAAACATGGTGGCCTCGGCCACCGCCCTCGCTTGAGGGTTGTGTCCGTGTTTGTTTCGCGTGTGTGGTGTGGTGTGGTGTTTCTTTTCTTTTTTGGTTGGTTCTCCTCGCTTCTCTTTTGGTACAAGTGCTCCACATATCCCCTTTCCATAGTGATAGGACTTTCATTGCGGTGTGTTCAGAAATGTAGACCGAGTGCTTTGTGAAGTAGGGGTAAGAGTATACACTCAGCCCTGTATTTAAAAATCCACTCATGTCAAAGTTCCTGAATACCCCGTGCGACGGGCCTGTACGGTGCACACGGGCTCTGTACCGTGCGCACGGGGCTCACTTAGCCCGTGCGCACGGGGTCTGCGGTTTCTGGTCCTGAAGAGGTGGGGCGTGGGGGGGGGGGCTTGGGTTCATTCCCACCCATTCGCCCCCTCCACTCCCCAGGAAGCCTCCAGCGCCGCCGCCGTCGCCTCCACTCGACGGAGCTCCTCCGGGCCTTGTCGGAGTTCTTCCTCCATGGATCTGGATCCTGATGGGGTCCTCCTCCGGTTGGTCTTGTCTCCTTTGTTCTATCTCCTTGAGTCCCTATCTAATTTTCTAGCTTTAGGGTTTCTTGCTCCCTAGATTCGTTTGGCCTCAACTAGTTTGTAGATAGAAGTCTAGTGCTTAGATCCTTTGGTCCCTCTGCTGCACCCACTCCCGGAGTTCTTTCTGGTAGTGGCTGGCGCTGGGAGATCCTCGTGTCCACGGGGTGTTTGACACCCGTGCGCATGGGGCCCCGTGCCCACGGTCCTGTACCGTGCGCACGGGACCCCCGCGCCCACGGGGTCTAAACCCCCGTGCGCACGGGCTATCCGGGAACTTTTGCCTAGATTTTTGTCTATCTCCTTGCCTTTCATCTTGCACTTGTACTCATTTGTGTCTCGTTCTTTATGTTGTTGGGTGTTTGCGTGTGTTTCAGACTCCGCTGACAAGAGGTCTGAGCTTCGTCGCAAGCGTGCAAAAGGAGGATGAAAGGACTTCACCATTGCTCGTTGTCAGCCGTCCGAAGGCATGGGTCAGGGGTCTGGGTCAGGTCCAGTCCGTGCTCGCCGTGCAGCCTCAAAGCGGCCCGTTGTTGAGGCTTCCGATGAATCTGAGGAAGAATATGACTCACAAGATGATGAGATAGAAGAAGATGATGATCGTGGTGAGGAAGATGAAGAAGAGGAAGAGGAGTCTAGTCCGGAGGAAGTCACTCCGGGCAGGCGTGACCTCCGGAATATGCCTCTTGTCAAGTGGACCACGCCAGAGATCTGGGCTGAGAGACAGAACCATCCGTATGTTAAGGCCACGAGTATGGGAATGGATCCCCGTTTCAAGAATGCGTTTTAGCAAAGAATCTATCATGAGCTTCTTATGACCAAGTCAAAGAAGTTTGCTCCTCACAAGCAAGTCAACACTGAGAGTTTGTGCAACAATGATCATCTGTATCCCAGTGTGTACTCCGCTCTGGGACGACTGGGTCTGATTCCGTTTGTCACCTTCAACCACCCCTACAATGAAGATCTAGTGATGCAGTTCTTTGCCACTCTGTACTTCTCCAATGATTCTGCTCGCACCCTCACATGGATGTCCAGAACGCATCAGTGCTCAGCTCCTATGGCAAAGTTCTTCGAGATCATTCCCTACCCGTTCATGGATGAAGAGACTGTTTCTGATGAGTTTGGCATTGTTCGGGAAAGTGGGCAGCGCACTAAGGGTGAGATTGCCTTTGCTTACAAACAAGAGAAGTCATTTGTCACTGGGTCAATCAAAGACCTCTTGCCCCTCTATGACACCATGCGCCATATCCTGCGGTATACCCTCACTCCAAAGGCCGGGGATTCCCATAACATTCGGAGCTCCATGCTTGATGTCTTTGTGTATCTTCATCAGAAGAAGAAAGTGGATGTTCTGGATTTCATGTACTACGAGCTGCGTCAGTGTGTACAAGAGAACAAGACTTTGATCTATGCTCCATTCATACAGGCGTTGATTGAGACCGTCTGTCTGGCAAAGTACATTGCCAGCTTCAAGACTGATGTTCCCAAGCGCAACTCCAACTGGACCCCAGCTGCTCCTGCTCCCTATGTGCCCATCAAGAAGGGGCGCAACCCTAGGCCTGAGGATCGTGCTACTTACACTCCAGGCATGTCCTCTACTGCACGGATCCCTCGTGGTAAGGCCAAGCCTGTTGACTCTGAGGCCATCTTTGCCAAGGGAGAGAAGAAGTCGCTGTTCAAGACCTTGAGCAACATGTTCAAGATGTGTCAGTCGATTCAGCGTCATCAGATCAAGGAAATCAACAAGGAGAAGCTTGTTCAGCGTGAGCAGAAGGCAGCAAGGGTTGCTGCTGGTGAGGAGGTCGGTCCAGGTTCTGAGGACGTCGACAGTGAGGCCACTGCTCGGTCTTTCCCAATGGCCGGGTGGCGTTTTGATGATGATGATGATGCCTCGAGTGCTCCTCCTCTTGTCTAGTGGGTCTCGAGTCGCCATTTGTCTCCTTTTTGTTGTCTTGATGACAAAGGGAGAGAAGTGGTGTGTGTGGTTGTGTGTTCGTGGGTGTGTTGAGATCTCAAGCCTCGTGTTTCTCGCTATTGGTTGGTTTTAGTTGGCTTGAGATACTCTTATTTCCTTTCCGTCTGTGTGGTTGTGAGCCTCTAGCATTATTGTGAGACTCTAGCTTTATTATTGAACCTTGCTATTATCCTCTTATGCTTATTGGGTCTCACATTATTTGCTCACCACACTGTGTCATGAGATCTAGGCACCGTTATAGGTTTATTTTGATGAATCTCATGACTTATCAATAATGATCTTGGTCGAACCTCCTATGGGTGTACTGTTGGGGAACGTTGCAGAAAACAAAATTTTTCCTACTCGTTTCACCAAGATCCATCTAGGAGTTCATCTAGCAACGAGTCATCAGATGCATCTACATACCTTTGTAGATCATGTGCGGAAGCGTTCAAAGAACGGGGATGATGTAGTCGAACACGACGTGATCCAAATCACCGATGACCAAGTGCCGAACGGACGACACCTCCGCGTTCAACACACGTACGGGACGGGAGACGTCTCCTCCTTCTTGATCCAGAAAGGGGGGAGGAGAGGTTGGTGATGATCCAGCAGCACGACGGCGTGGTGGTGGATGCAGGGCGTCACAGTAGCAGGGCTTCGCCTATACTACAAGAGAGAGAGACGTAACAGGGAGAGAGGGATGCACCAAAAGCCGTAGCCTCAAGTCCCTCCTCTCCCCCACTATATATAGGGGTGCCTAGGGGGGGCGCCGGCCCTAGGAGATGGATCTCCTAGGGGGGGCGGCGGCCAAGGGGTGGGGGGCGCCGGCCCTAGGAGATGGATCTCCTAGGGGGGGCGGCGGCCAAGGGGTGGGGGGCTTGCCCCCCAAGCAAGGGGGCGCCCCCCTTTAGGGTTTCCCCTAAACCCTAGGCGCATGGGCCCTTAGGGGGTGGCGCCCCAGCCCACTATGGGCTGGGGCCCTTCCCACTTCAGCCCATGGGGCCCTCCGGGATAGGTGGCCCCACCCGGTGGACCCCCGGGACCCTTCCGGTGGTCCCGGTACAATACCGGTAACCCCGAAACTTGTCCCGATGGCCGAAACAGCACTTCCTATATATAATTCTTTACCTCCGGACCATTACGGAACTCCTCGTGATGTCCGGGATCTCATCCGGGACTCCGAACAACATTCGGGTTACTGCATATACATATCTTCACAACCCTAGCGTCACCGAACCTTAAGTGTGTAGACCCTACGGGTTCGGGAGACATGTAGACATGACCGAGACGACTCTCCGGTCAATAACCAACAGCGGGATCTGGATACCCATGTTGGCTCCCACATGCTCCACGATGATCTCATCGGATGAACCACGATGTCGAGGATTCAATCAACCCCGTATGCAATTCCCTTTGTCAATCGATATATTACTTGCTCGAGATTCGATCGTCGGTATCCCAATACCTCGTTCAATCTTGTTACCGGCAAGTCACTTTACTCATACCGTAATGCATGATCCCGTGACCAGACACTTGGTCACTTTGAGCTCATTGATGATGCATTACCGAGTGGGCCCAGTGATACCTCTCCGTCATACGGAGTGACAAATCCCAGTCTTGATCCGTGTCAACCCAACAGACACTTTCGGAGATACCCGTAGTCTACCTTTATAGTCACCCAGTTACGTTGTGACGTTTGGTATACCCAAAGCACTCCTACGGTATCCGAGAGTTACACGATCTCATGGTCTAAGGAAAAGATACTTGACATTGCAAAACTCTAGCAAACGAACTATACGATCTTTATGCTATGTTTAGGATTGGGTCTTGTCCATCACATCATTCTCCTAATGATGTGATCTCGTTATCAATGACATCCTATGTCCATAGCCAGGAAACCATGAATATCTGTTGATTAACGAGCTAGTCAACTAGAGGCTTACTAGGGACATGTTGGTGTCTGTTATTCACACATGTATTACGATTTCCGGATAACACAATTATAGCATGAATAAAGACAATTATCATGAACAAGGAAATATAATAATAATGCTTTTATTATTGCCTCTAGGGCATATTTCCAACAGTCTCCCACTTGCACTAGAGTCAATAATCTAGTTACATTGTGATGAATCGAACACCCATGAAATTCTGGTGTTGATCATGTTTTGCCCTAGGGAGAGGTTTAGTCAACGGATCTGCTACATTCAGGTCCGTATGTACTTTACAAATATCTATGTCTCCATCTTGAACATTTTCACGAATGGAGTTGAAGCGACGCTTGATGTGCCTTGTCTTCTTATGAAACCTGGGCTCCTTGGCAAGTGCAATAGCTCCAGTGTTGTCACAGAAGAGCTTGATCGGCCCCGACGCATTGGGTATGACTCCGAGGTCGGTGATGAACTCCTTCACCCAAATTGCTTCATGTGCTGCCTCCGAGGCTGCCATGTATTCCGCTTCACATGTAGATCCCACCACGACGCTCTGCTTGCAACTGCACCAGCTTACTGCCCCACCATTCAAAATATACACGTATCCGGTTTGTGACTTTGAGTCATCCAGATCTGTGTCGAAGCTAGCGTCGACGTAACCCTTTACGACAAGCTCTTCGTCACCTCCATAAACGAGAAACATTTCCTTGGTCCTTTTCAGGTACTTCAGGATATTCTTGACCGCTGTCCAGTGTTCCTTGCCGGGATTACTTTGGTACCTTCCTACCAAACTTACGGCAAGGTTTACATCAGGTCTGGTACACAGCATGGCATACATAATAGAACCTATGGCTGAGGCATAGGGGATGACACTCATCTCTTCTATTTCTTCTGCCGTGGTCGGACTTTGAGCCGAGCTCAATTTCATACCTTGTAACACAGGCAAGAACCCTTTCTTAGATTGATCCATATTGAACTTCTTCAATATCTTATCAAGGTATGTGCTTTGTGAAAGACCTATGAGGCGTCTTGATCTATCTCTATAGATTTTGATGCCTAATATATAAGCAGCTTCTCCAAGGTCCTTCATTGAAAAACTCTTATTCAAGTAGGCCTTGATGTTGTCCAAGAGTTCTATATCATTTCCCATCAAAAGTATGTCATCTACATATAATATGAGAAATGCTACAGAGCTCCCACTCACTTTCTTGTAAACGCAGGCTTCTCCATAAGTCTGCGTAAACCCAAATGCTTTGATCATCTCATCAAAGCGAATGTTCCAACTCCGAGATGCTTGCACCAGCCCATAAATCGAGCGTTGGAGCTTGCACACCTTGTCAGCATTCTTAGGATCGACAAAACCTTCCGGCTGCATCATATACAATTCTTCCTTAAGGAAACCATTAAGGAATGCCATTTTGACGTCCATTTGCCATATTTCATAATCGTAAAATGCGGCAATTGCTAACATGATTCGGACGGACTTTAGCTTCGCTACCGGTGAGAAAGTCTCATCGTAGTCAACCCCTTGAACTTGTCGATAACCCTTAGCGACAAGCCGAGCTTTATAGATGGTCACATTACCATCCGCGTCTGTCTTCTTCTTAAAGATCCATTTATTTTCTATGGCTCGCTGTTCAACGGGCAAGTCAGTCAAAGTCCATACTTCGTTTTCATACATGGATCCTATCTCGGATTTCATGGCTTCTAGCCATTTGTCGGAATCCGGGCCCGCCATCGCTTCTTCATAGTTCGAAGGTTCGCCGTTGTCTAACAACATGATTTCCAAGACAGGGTTGCCGTACCATTCTGGTGTGGAACGTGTCCTTGTGGACCTTCGAATTTCAGTAGGAGCTTGATCAGAAGTATCTTGATCATTATCATTAACTTCCTCTCTAGTCGGTGCAGGCACCTCAGGAACATTTTCTTGAGTTGCGCCATTTTCCGGTTCAAGAGGTAACACTTCATCAAGTTCTACTTTCCTCCCACTTACTTCTTTCAAGAGAAACTCCTTCTCTAGAAAGGACCCATTCTTGGCAACAAAGATCTTGCCTTCGGATCTGAGGTAGAAGGTATACCCAATAGTTTCTTTTGGGTATCCTATGAAGACGCATTTTTCCGACTTGGGTTCGAGCTTTTCAAGTTGAAGTTTCTTGACATAAGCATCGCATCCCCAAACTTTTAGAAATAACAGCTTAGGTTTCTTTCCAAACCATAATTCATACGGTGTTGTCTCAACGGATTTCGACGGAGCCCTATTTAAAGTGAATGCGGCAGTCTCTAAAGCATAGCCCCAAAAGGATAGCGGTAAATCGGTAAGAGACATCATAGATCGCACCATATCTAATAGAGTGCGATTACGACGTTCGGACACACCGTTACGCTGAGGTGTTCCAGGCGGCGTGAGTTGTGAAACTATTCCACATTTTCTTAAGTGTGTGCTAAATTCATGACTCAAGTATTCTCCTCCACGATCTGATCGTAGAAACTTGATTTTCCTGTCACGTTGATTCTCAACCTCACTCTAAAATTCCTTGAACTTTTCAAAGGTTTCAGACTTGTGTTTCATTAAGTAAATATATCCATATCTACTCAAATCATCAGTGAGGGTGAGAACATAACGATAGCCACCTCGAGCCTTAACACTCATTGGACCGCACACATCAGTATGTATGATTTCCAATAAGTTGGTTGCTCGCTCCATTGTTCCTGAGAACGGAGTCTTGGTCATTTTACCCATAAGGCATGGTTCGCACGTGTCAAATGATTCATAATCAAGAGACTCTAAAAGTCCATCTGCATGGAGCTTCTTCATGCGTTTGACACCTATGTGACCAAGGCGGCAGTGCCACAAGTATGTGGGACTATCATTATCAACCTTGCATCTTTTGGTACTCACATTATGAACATGTGTAGTATTACGTTCGAGATTCATAAAGAATAAACCATTCACCATAGGAGCATGACCATAAAACATGTCTCTCATATAAATAGAACAACCATTATTCTCGGATTTAAATGAGTAGCCATCTCGAATTAAACGAGATCCCGATACAATGTTCATGCTCAAAGCTGGTACCAAATAACAATTATTAAGGTTTAAAACTAACCCCGAAGGTAAATGTAGAGGTAGCGTGCCGACGGCGATCACATTGACCTTGGAACCATTCCCGACGCGCATCGTCACCTCGTCCTTTGCCAGTTTCCGCTTATTCCGCAGCCCCTGCTTTGAGTTACAAATGTGAGCAACTGCACCGGTATCAAATACCCAGGAGCTACTACGGACACTAGTAAGGTACACATCAATTACATGTATATCACATATACCTTTTGTTTTGCCGGCCTTCTTGTCTGCTAAGTATTTGGGGCAGTTCCGCTTCCAGTGACCGCTTCCCTTGTAATAAAAGCACTCAGTCTCGGGCTTGGGTCCATTCTTTGGCTTCTTCCCGGAAGCTTGCTTGCCGGGCGCGGCAACTTCCTTGCCGTCATTCTTGAAGTTCTTTTTACCCTTGCCTTTCTTGAACTTAGTGGTTTTATTGACCATCAACACTTGATGTTCCTTTTTGACTTCTACCTCCGCTGATTTCAGCATTGAAAACAACTCGGGAATGGTCTTTTGCATCCCCTGCATGTTGAAGTTCATCACAAAGCTCTTGTAGCTTGGTGGAAGCGACTGGAGGATTCTGTCAATGACCGCATCATCCGGGAGATTAACTCCCAGCTGAGTCAAGCGGTTATGTAACCCAGACATAGTGAGTATGTGCTCACTGACAGAACTATTCTCCTCCATCTTATAGCTGAAGAACTTGTCGGAGACCTCATATCTCTCAACCCGGGCATGAGCTTGGAAAACCATTTTCAGCTCTTCGAACATCTCATATGCTCCATGTCTCTCAAAACGCTTTTGGAGCCCCGGCTCTAAACTGTAAAGCATGCCGCACTGAACGAGGGAGTAGTCGTCAACACATGTCTTCCAAGCGTTCATAACGTCTTGGTTCTGTGGGACGGGAGCTTCACCTAGCGGTGCTTGTAGGACGTAATCTTTCTTGGCAGCTATGAGGATGATCCTCAGGTTCCGGACCCAGTCCGTATAGTTGCTGCCATCGTCTTTCAGCTTGGTTTTCTCTAGGAACGCGTTGAAGTTGAGGACTACGTGGGCCATTTGATCTACAAGACATATTGTAAAATATTTTAGACTAATGTTCATGATAATAAAGTTCATCTAATCAAATTATATAATGAACTCCCACTTAGATTAGACATCCCTCTAGTCATCTAAGTATTACATGATCCGAGTTAACTAGGCCGTGTCCGATCATCATGTGAGACGGACTAGTCAACGTCGGTGAACATCTTCATGTTGATCGTATCTTCTATACGACTCATGCTCAACCTTTCGGTCTTCTATGTTCCGAGGCCATGTCTGCACATGCTAGGCTCGTCAAGTCAACCTAAGTGTTTGCATGTGTAAATCTGTCTTACAGCCGTTGTATGTGAACGTCTGAATAAAACACCCGATCATCACGTGGTGTTTTGAAATAGCGAACTGTCGCAACGGTGCACAGTTAGGGGGAACACTTCAATTAATATGAGGGATCATCTTATTTACTACCGTCGTTCTAAGTAAACAAGATGCAAAACATGATAAACATCACATGCAATCAAATAATAAACATGACATGATATGGCCAATATCACATAGCTCCTTTGATCTCCATCTTGGGGCTCCATGATCATCTTGTCACCGGCTTGACACCATGATCTCCATCATCGTGTCTCCATGAAGTTGCTCGCCAACTATTACTTCTACTACTATGGCTAACGCGTTTAGCAATAAAGTAAAGTAATTTACATGGCGTTTCTCAATGACACGCAGGTCATACAAAAAATAAAGACAACTCCTATGGCTCCTGCCGGTTGTCATACTCATCGACATGCAAGTCGTGATTCCTATTACAATAGAATGAACATCACATATAGATCATTCATCATTCATCACAACTTTGGCCATATCATATCACAAACCACTTGCTGCAAAAACAAGTTAGACGTCCTCTAATTGTTGTTGCAAGTTTTACGTGGCTGAATTAGGGTTCTAGCAAGAACGTCTTCTTACCTACGTGAAAGCCACAATGTGATTTGTCAACTTCTATTTACCCTTCATAAGGACCCTGTTCATCGAATCCGCTCCAACTAAAGTAGGAGAGACAGACACCCGCCAGCCACCTTATGCAACTAGTGCATGTTAGTCGGTGGAACCGGTCTCACGTAAGTGTACGTGTAAGGTTGGTCCAGGCCGCTTCACCCCACAATACCGCTGGAGCAAGAAAAGACTAGTAGCGGCAAGAAAGTTGACAAATCTACGCCCACAACAAATTGTGTTCTACTCGCGCAAGAAGAACTACGCATAGACCTAGCTCATGATGCCACTGTTGGGGAACGTTGCAGAAAACAAAAAATTTCCTACTCGTTTCACCAAGATCCATCTAGGAGTTCATCTAGCAACGAATCATCAGATGCATCTACATACCTTTGTAGATCGCGCGCGGAAGCGTTCAAAGAACGGGGATGATGTAGTCGAACACGACGTGATCCAAATCACCGATGACCAAGTGCCGAACGGACGGCACCTCCGCGTTCAACACACGTACGGGACGGGAGACATCTCCTCCTTCTTGATCCAGCAAGGGGGGAGGAGAGGTTGTTGATGATCCAGCAGCACGACGGCGTGGTGGTGGATGCAGGGCGTCACAGTAGCAGGGCTTCGCCTATACTACAAGAGAAAGAGACGTAACAGGGAGAGAGGGATGCACCAAAAGCCGTAGCCTCAAGTCCCTCCTCTCCCCCACTATATATAGGGGTGCCTAGGGGGGGCGCCGGCCCTAGGAGATGGATCTCCTAGGGGGGCGGCGGCCAAGGGGTGGGGGGCTTGCCCCCCAAGCAAGGGGGCGCCCCTCTTTAGGGTTTCCCCTAAACCCTAGGCGCATGGGCCCTTAGGGGGTGGCGCCCCAGCCCACTATGGGCTGGGTCCCTTCCCACTTCAGCCCATGGGGCCCTCCGGGATAGGTGGCCCCACCCGGTGGACCCCCGGGACCCTTCCGGTGATCCCGGTACAATACCGGTAACCCCGAAACTTGTCCCGATGGCTGAAACAGCACTTCCTATATATAATTCTTTACCTCTGGACCATTCCGGAACTCCTCGTGACGTCCGGGATCTCATCCGGGACTCCGAACAACATTCGGGTTACTGCATATACATATCTTCACAACCCTAGCGTCACCGAACCTTAAGTGTGTAGACCCTACGGGTTCGGGAGACATGTAGACATGACCGAGACGACTCTCCGGTCAATAACCAACAGCGGGATCTGGATACCCATGTTGGCTCCCACATGCTCCACGATGATCTCATCGGATGAACCACGATGTCGAGGATTCAATCAACCCCGTATGCAATTCCCTTTATCAATCGATATATTACTTGCCCGAGATTCGATCGTCGGTATCCCAATACCTCGTTCAATCTCGTTACCGGCAAGTCACTTTACTCGTACCGTAATGCATGATCCCGTGACCAGACACTTGGTCACTTTGAGCTCATTGATGATGCATTACCGAGTGGGCCCAGTGATACCTCTCCGTCATACGGAGTGACAAATCCCAGTCTTGATCCGTGTCAACCCAACAGACACTTTCGGAGATACCCGTAGTCTACCTTTATAGTCACCCAGTTACGTTGTGACGTTTGGTATACCCAAAGCACTCCTACGGTATCCGGGAGTTACACGATCTCATGGTCTAAGGAAAAGATACTTGACATTGCAAAACTCTAGCAAACGAACTATACGATCTTTATGCTATGTTTAGGATTGGGTCTTGTCCATCACATCATTCTCCTAATGATGTGATCTCGTTATCAATGACATCCTATGTCCATAGCCAGGAAACCATGACTATCTGTTGATTAACGAGCTAGTCAACTAGAGGCTTACTAGGGACATGTTGGTGTCTGTTATTCACACATGTATTACGATTTCTGGATAACACAATTATAGCATGAATAAAGACAATTATCATGAACAAGGAAATATAATAATAATGCTTTTATTATTGCCTCTAGGGCATATTTCCAACATGTACTAGATGCATTCTTGTTTTCGGGCACACATATAGGGGGAGCTATCATGATCATTATTTGTTCCATGGCTTTCTATCTGTTTATCCTCTTTGCCATGCTCTAACCACGTTGTCATCAATGCACCAAAAAGGGGGTGATTGAAAGTGCTAATGGCACTTAAGCTATATTTTGGTGTGATGACAATGTGGTTAGTTGAACTAATATCGGTTGCTAAAGTTTATCTCAGGTTATTGGTTCTAAGTGCCCGCGATGGAGATGTGCGACCCCCCCCCCATTTCAAAAAGGACAAAGGCGTGGTCTTTCGACGCTTCTAAGGTTTAGTTTTGGTTTGCTTCGAGTCGTAGGATCCGCACTATTAAGAGGGGTCTGTGTGGATAAATGTCGTGTGGGAATGCCTTTGCCGAGGCTTACTCTCTTACCCTTCCCACTCCGACCACCTCAAATGAACATAGTGTGTGCGCTGTGGTACACAGAAAGTTGCAACAGTAAGTTACTGGGTACCCCGTGCGCACGGGGTCTTTTGACCCCCGTGCGCACGGGGTGGTGCGATTGTCTATGGATACCTCGTGCGCACGGGGCTGACTTAGCCCGTGCGCACGGGGTCCAACGGGCAGAAATCCCCACCAGCCCATGAACACTATAAAAAGGCCCTTCTTCCACCTCCAACCCTTAACCCTAATGTCTTGTTGAGCTCCACCATTGCTACACCCCATTTTGCTCAATACTCTCAATCCCTCCACCCAAACTTGTTGAAACTTTGGGGATTGGGAGAGCAAGACCCGATCTACAACTTGACCAAACCAAATCGCGTTCCCCACAACATTTCTTCTCCATTGACTTGTTACTCTTGGAGCTTGGGCTCCTAGGCGGTTAGAGGTTCCTCCGGAAGCTTCCTTGCTTGTGGTGTGCTCCGGAGAAGTTTGTAAAGGTGTGGTGGTCGCCTTCAAGACCAACCCCGAGTGGTTCGAGGCTCATCCGTTGGGGGTGACTCGAAGGAGAATACGGTGAGCCCTTGGTGGCATTCCGCAAGCTTTGGCTCCGGCACCGCTCCAAACGGAGATTAGCTCTTCCCCAAGGAAGAGTGAACTTCGGGTTAAAATCCGCGTCCTCGTCTCACTTGTGGTTAATCCTTTCCCGCACCTTTCTTTGTTGTTGTATGCTTGTTGGCTTGCTAAGTAGTTTGTTGCCTAGCTTTTCTTTCTGGAGCTTGCTTGTCATATAGGTTGCATTCACCTAGTTGCATATCTAGTGAACTCTTTTATCCGCTAAGCCTTAAAATCTACAAGAAAGATTAAAATTTGTAGTCTCCTATTCACCCCCCTCTAGTCGACCGTACCGATCCTTTCACCACTGCTGCTGCTGCCCGCTGCTACTATGTGCGTTGGTGTTGATGTTTGTCACTACTTGCGCCGCCGCTGCCCATTGCAGTTGCTGTTGCGCCAGCCTTGCTAGGCGGGTGTGGTGCTGGCCGGCCGTGACGGTCGTTTGAGTGCCTCCGTTTGCCTGAGCCACATGGACCCCATAGGTGAACTAGCCTGTCATTTTTGTGCTTAGTCGTGGATCAACTCCAGATCAATGCGATTTGTTACTCACTTGTCACAAGTTGGTGATTATTTGTGGATTTTGGCAAAAACGATGGCAACCTGTTACGCTAGTCATAAATATGGTGGTTCTGAGCAATTTACTCAGTGGGATCCAATACCACTTACATCCACATCAGGTTAGGCCTCTCTAATAGGTGCCCTATTTTTAGGGCACCAAAAACTGCTTGGGGTAAATTTTACAACACGAAAACAATGCTTTTTAGGCACTAAAATACGTCCAACCCAAGATGTGCCTTAAAATAGGGCACATGCAAACTTTTTTTGAAAGAACATTGCATAGATTATTTTAAACATTTAAAACATCCAAACATTACAAAGATTTAAACCCTAAACATAAAGTTCATCCTATTACTTGATCACCCGAAGACATAAAGATCACTACTTCTTCATCGCCTATAAAACATAAAGGTTATAATCGTCCGACATATAGTCGGTGTCGACGGAGTTCCAAAGCGACATGGTCTCCTCCTTAGAGGAGTTCAACTCTCCTCCTCCTCCCCCCCCCCCAACTCTGACTCGAGGTTCATCAACATCGAGGGGCCAACCTCATCCTCCTTCCTCACCTCCCCCTTGTTCTTCTCATGGTCACGCTTCTAGAACAAATTGACCCATGGAAAGGATGTTCCGCCGGTCGAAGTTGCGCGAAAGATTTCTCAACGGCTATTGGAGTAACTTAATATAAATCAAAGATCCAATCAAAGGAAAAAAATGTCCTTGCATATGAGATGACAATCAAGCGTGTTATAAAATGATCATCATAAATAAAAACCGAAGTGGCCACTTCCTAACCCGGATTGGGATGTTGTTTCTGTAGATGGATCTTTTGATGCAATGACCAGAGATGGTGGAGTATTAGGGCCTGTTCTGATCTCCTCCCAACTCCACGAACTCCACGATTCCAGCTTCCCATCCCAGCTTCTCACTCCACACAGCGAGATAGCTTCGTTCGGCAACGATCGCTGGCTTCTCCCATCGACACTATGGGCTGCAGCATGGGTGGCCTGCCTTGGCGCCATAATGGGCCAGGAGAACCGGCCCAGGTTGGCCAGCTTGTGGAAACAGGTAGCGAATCGTTATGTTTGGTGGCTGGGAACGAGCGAAACGTTATGTTCGGCGGCCAGGAACGAATCATTATACTTGGCGGTGGCATTTCAGGTGTAATTTGAGCGAACTCCAGCTTTTGGTTTCGGTGGAGCTGGGCCGACGCTGCTTCAGATTTTTGCACCGCGCGAGCGCTCAGCTCCGAGAAGTTCACTCCGCGGAGCTCAGACGTTCGGGGCGACTTCACGTGTGGAGTTTTTGAATTTGAGAGCTGGAGAGAATCAGAACAGGCCCTTAGTAATCGTCAGAAATAATATGAAACAAGCTATAGTGTGCGCCAGCAAACATCTTCCTAGGTGTGATGATGCTTTTAAAGAGGATCTATTGGCAATATAATCAAAGAGGGCATACTAGTAGCAAAACCATATACATCCCTGCCATTGGTGTTACAAATTGATAGTGGCAAAACTATAGTGGCACTGTCAGGCAACAATTTGGATCGATCCAGCCTTGGCCACCTTGTGGAGGAAATGAAGGTACTAGTCAGAGGAGATCGAGAACTTGATCTAGTAAGGACTGGTTGTACTCAAAATAGGGTTGCAACTTTCTTAACTAAACTTTCAAGAAGGGATCATCCAACCAACATGTGGTTACACGACTCCCTAGTGTTGTTGTTTTATTGGCTGCAGATTGCAACCCTGTTATCTAATCAATTAAATTCTCGGTTTTCAACAGAAAAAGTGACATCTACATTTGTTGTGAATTATGATGGAGTTAAATCTAATGGAGGCATTCAAAAAAAAATCCAAAGTGGGCCCTCGGTTCTTTTTTTTAAATAATATAAAGTTTGGCCAAGTGTATAGAAAAAATTGAGGAAGTACAAAAGTTGCATCAATGAACTTGGAGGCAACTTTTTTGAAATATGCATTACATTTTCCCTTCCGAGTGATGTTCCAATTTCAAAAATTGAGGAAGTACAAAAGTTGCATCAATGAACTTGGAGGCAATTTTTTGAAATATGCATTACATTTTCCCTTCCGAGTGATGTTCCAATTTCAAAAATTGAGGAAGTACAAAAGTTGCATCAATGAACCTGGAGCCAACTTTATAATTTTATTGAACATCCGAGTGTCATTTATGAATTACATAATGGTGGCAAAAATATATGACACAATAGAAGGGAAAGATAAACTTAATGATGGCATGAATACGATAAACATCACATTTGCCATGAAAATACATGACAAAACATATAGGAATCAACCTGATGGTGAGAACATCTACCCTCAAAGAGTAAGAGAACGAGAGAAAAAAAAGGAGCCAACAATGAACTCGGAATAACAAGACTTAATGGTGACATGAGTATATACGAAAAAGCAAACATGGAAAAGAGAGACTCTAGGGCGACATGAAATGGTATGGAAAAGGAGACTTAAGGGTGACATTATAAGATATGAGAAAATAGATATGATTTTTTAATGGTAGCATAAAAAGATATGACAAAATAGACATAGGTGGTTGGAGAAGGAGAATTTTTTTTTCAATTGGGTCAATCTAGTCAAAGTTGAGCGTCATGGAGTGACATGTTTGGATGTTAGTTTTTTTTTTTTTGCATAGTTGTTCGGACGTTGGTTTGTCCAGGCTATCAGTAGTATTCTATATACCTGGATTGATTTCTTTTCTACAATTCCTATGTATATGCAGGATGTCATGATGAAGAGAAAGAATATCAGTTGCCATAGCAACAGAAAAAAGGAAAAGAAGTTGGAGGCTTGGATCCACAATCCATGGAAACATCTGCTCTCAAAGAAGAAGAAAACAAGGACACCAACATTGACAACAAAAACTCGGAAAAGGAGTTTTTTTTTTCACCAAGGAGAAAAGGAAACTTAATGGTGGCATAAAAAGGTATGACATGATGGATGGAACAAAACTTAATGGTGACATGAAAAGATAGGAAAAGAGAAGCTTGACAGTGGCATGGTAAAAATGACAAATAGATAGGTGAAACCCGAATGGTAAAAACTAAAAACCTCTCAAGGAGGAAGAGAACGATAACAACAAGGCAAGAGGAGAAAAAAGACCAGCGACGAAAATAAATTTGGAGATGCGGGGGATCGAACCCCGTGCCTCCCGCATGCAAAGCGGGCGCTCTACCATTTGAGCTACATCCCCGTTGGTTGCAGTTCTGATAAAAAGGTTTTAATCATACTTTACTTCTGCTACGCGAGGACTAAAGCGCGATGGGCCACACTGTGATTCGGGAGTACCGGCCGACTTGTTCTACAGGCCTTGACGGCCCGCGGCATCCTGAAAAACCGCCCAGCACCCAGGCCAGGAGAGGGTTCAGCGGGGTTGGAAAGATTATTAGTCCCACCTCGGCCGCAGGGGGCGAGCGAGTGGAGGCGAGGTGCTTAAAGAGGGGACGGGGTGCGCCGTGGAAGAGCATGATCCTTCAGGCAGCAAAGGGAAATGAGGAGTGGTACAGGCTCGCTTAATCATGCGAGAGGGGTGCCCGCCCCAATAAGCCTGTTACGACACTGGGGCATCCCCGTGATTCACCATCTGATCCCGAACTCAAAATTTGAATGTTTTTCTTTTTGAACTCTTTTTTGATTTGATTTGGTATCTCCTTGTTTTTCAAAGCTTTTTGTTCCTCCTTGTTTTTTTTCTGAAGCTTGTCGTTTCTCCTTGTTGATTGGGTTATATTTTCTGGCAGGGTGATCTTGCGCTTGATAGTGAGCTAGCAAAGCTCAAGCGCTTGATAGTGACCCATCAGAATATTGCCATATCTGTGCTGATGGAGCTGCGTCCGCCACGGTGGCGATCAAGACCTGACGCGCTTCCGTCCCGATCTGGTAACATGATATTCCTTGAACGAATAATCTACAGTGCATATCGAGTGCTCTCTCGTACACGCAAGCTGCCGCACTAGCTCAAGGCCAGGGTCCCCTAAATTATTGCCCAAAGACTGCCCCCCTCAATTATTATTAGGCACACAAAGACACGGAATTGCTGGAGAGAAACTGCATCACTCTACGCTAAGAAATCTCTCGCGGGCAAACTTTCCTCTCCTTCAGAAAACATGGCCTCTCCCTAAAATGGTCATAGTACGGCATAATGGGCTGCGTTGCTGCAGATCTTTTTTACATAATTATATAAAAAACATTATATTGTCTTGTGCCGGATTATATATACACTGAATCCAGTCTTCAGTTTTTTTTTTGAAACTAGAATCCATGCTTCAATTAGTTGTTTCAGAAGTCCAAACTCGTTTTCGGAAGAGCAACAACGGAAACAAAAAAGGTGAACCTGCAGACCACTCGACATTCTCACTTCCGCTTTGTCGACGACTGGTTTTGTGCTTCTTTTCATGGTGGAATGCTTCCCATAGAGAGAGGCAGACAATAATATTTCAACAATATACTTGCTGGTTCTTCATCCCAAACGTTCCATGTCCAACACGTGGTGGCTTGAAAGCATGTCTTGGCTTGAAGCAAACGAAGAACCCTTCTTCCTGCGGTTAGCCTTCTACCACCTCTAGGTTTTGCATCCGGATCAACCTTGGTCAACGAGCATTCTGGCGTTTGAAGACATCTGGTGTTGTCAAGTTGCACTTTTTTTGTGAATCATTTTCTGTGAGGCGAAGACCTCCTATGGTGAACGTTACTGCCGATTGGCATATTTGTGAAAGTAAGATAATTGCAATAGAAGTTTTGTCGGTTACATTTTTTTGGAAGGTGTAGTTCTCAAAGAACAATAAAGAAAATGCAAGGAATTAAAAAGGACCAATTTTCATTTTATTGCAAATTCAACAAAAAATACTTTTTGTTTGTTTGTGAATGTAACAAAAAAACTTGTTGGTATACTTTGCAGTATTATTATGAATTACACATTTTGTTTTAAAGTCTTCTAGTTTCTATAGGGTTCACCAAGTAATAAATTCTCTAATTCTCTCTTTACTTTTTCTCAAAATTATACGGCTCGACCTATAAAATCCATGTACAAACAATCTATCCAATGAAGGTACATATCAGCCATACCTATAGCACTAACTAATTCGCCGAGCACCGACCCTAGCCCCCCACGCACCATGCCCCAACAAGACGGTCCTCTCCAGGGAGGGCCTCCACAAACTCCCTCCCATGTGGGAGGGCCCGTTCAGGGTCGTTCACGTCTCCAGGCCCGGTGTTCACCTTCTTCCTTAATTTTCAAGAGGACGAAGCCAAATTGGAGTTGTGGTAAAAAAAGATGCAAAAGTGGCAACCATGTTACAGAAGAATGCCATTACCTCTTTTTTTTTGCACCACTTAGTACCTTCTCAATATACTGTATTTAGCAACGAGTAAACACCGGCCGCTTACATACAATTGGCTTACATAAGGATTACAAGCTAATCAAATGCTTTTACATAGCTAGTACTCCCTCCATTTTTATATACAAGGCCACAATCAAAATTACAATTTGCAACTATACAAGGCCACAAACATCAATCGAGACAAAAATGATGATGTTTGCCTCATACTCCCTCCGTCCGGTGAAGAGTGAACATCTAGAGATTTTAGGACAAATTATGGAGTCAAGTAAAAAATGCATTGGAAAAGGGCAAGCCACCATCTCTCTCCTCTTTAATTAACCAACACCCAATGAGCTAAGTGCATGTAGAAATTAAGAAGACCATGTGTAGATGGTTATTGGTCTTGATTACCGTGTGATGAGAGAGAAATATTTTTTTCTACTTTAAAGTGCATTGGAAACATAGAAGTACACTCTTTTATGGACAAATTTTGAAGCCAAACGCACACTCTTTACCGGACGGAGGGAGTACTAGTAAAAAGGACATTAATTATCCCTTACATGCATGTGTGTGAGAGAAGGTTGGTTTGCATGCGCTTCATTAATTAACCAAAAGGAATGAGAGCATTGGCTTGTTGTAGGCGGGACAGAAAAATATGCATTAATTAACACGACAAATAAGGAGACAAGCTAGCTTGCAATATTGTCTTAAGCACACATTTACTTTTGCCTTTGACACCTGTAATATGGGTTTGTGGTCTTGTATACAAAAATGGAGGGAGTAGTAGCTCTATTATTCGGCTCCAGTTAAGATTTTAATCCTCCACCCCTTTTGCTCTGTTTCTTATGAATGTACATTTATTCTTGAGCAAGCTGCTCGCACGCTACACATGCTAAATTCAATTAAACAGATAAAATTAATTAATTAAACAGAGAGTTATTACTAGTACATCTCTTGTCTTTCTTCACCTCTGCGCTCACTGAAAACTCTAATTAGGTTGCCACAAACTTTCACACACGTCCATGGACATGGACGTTCCCAAGCAATGAAGCAATATATCCACGGTGCTGAACCCATTTCATTTCTCGATGAATCCGGTCAACCTGAGGACGAGGTTCCTGATGTTGCGGAGGTCCCGCCCTTTGAGCGTCCTCCCTTTCCCGCTGCACATGGAGTAGGCTGCCGTCGACCTCCCGGCGAGCCTCCGCCGCCGCTCGCCCAGGACGTGCGGCGGCACGTTCCTCTTTGCGTCGTTGGTGCATCGGACGTCGCCGTCGCTGCAGTCGTCGTTGCCGCTGCCGCTGCCGCTGCCGCTCCCGTCGGACGTCGACCAGGAGCGAGACCGCCGCTTCCGGTGAGGCACTGGGACCGGGGCAGACAGCTCCGGCGAGGATAGCTTTGCCATGTCTCCGTCGACGTTGATGACGTTGTCGTCGTCTCCGCCGTCGCGGCGGTGGTCGGAGTTGTGTTGTGGCCAGAGGACGTCGGCTTCTTGGAGCTCCTGATCCATGGCCTCCCCGGCCGTGTGTCCGGGAAGGCAAGGGCTGGGGCTGCCATGGCGAGGGGGATATATAGCGAGCGGAGGTGGGTGTGCTGTGGAAGGAAGGAGAAGGGGAAGGAGAAGCTGGCGTGTCTTGGTGAGCAAGCAGACTTCCTTGGGGAGTTGGCAACTGGATCGGAGGAGTAGTGGCGCGTTAGGACAAACTTTGCTAGCTGTGGCTGTGGCTGCGAAGGAAGGGGTTGAGTTGGAGTGCGGTGCACCCTATCCTGGGCCGCCACGTGGACCGTGCACCGCCGGGCCGGGCTGATGCAGATGTGCACGCTCGCTCTGGCCCTCCGAGCCTCGGAGTAAGTCGTGTACGTGTACGTATTTGCACGCGTATTGTCCTACTGACCAATGACGGAATTCTCTCCTCTGTAAACTTTGCTTCGTTTGACCAATATTTGACAGAATTCTCACACGGCAAGATAAGTATACCTTGGTTCGGAACTTGGTGCTAATCCCATGATAGCAACAAGGTTTTTCTTTTGCACTTTCATAACATATTCATTGAACGCACGCATAAGATTATTTTCGATGAATTTATGCACGTGCTTATGCGTACTAAATTACTACTCCCTTCATTTCAAATTACTCGTCGTAGAAATGAATGTATCTAAAACTAAAATATATCTAGATACATCTATACATGCGACAAGTAATTCAGAACCGAGGAAATAGATAGACTAGATTTGATGCCACGTACAGACCGGTTCAAATCCATTTGACCATTTCTGATCTACAAATTGAAGTAGTAGCCCCAAACATAGGACGTGTCATCCTTCGATAAAGCCGGTCATCCGCAGCACGGAGTTGCGCAGGTGGCGCAGGTCGCGCGCCCGCTTGCCGTGCCTTGCCGCCCCCGACCGCAGCAGCGTGTACGCCGCGGCGGCCTCCCCGTCGGAGAGCCGCCTGCCGGAGACCAGCAGGTGCGGCGGCATGACGATCTTGCCGCCGCCGTCCTTCTCCGCCAAGTCGTCTTGACGATCAGTACCGTCTTTCCACCGTAGCAACAGCACGGCGGCCCTGCTGGGAGTGGGAGGAACGTCCACCGGCCGAGACCGTGCCGCGCGCCGCTGCCACGACGTGGCCGGGCTCTGCACGCTCGCTGACGCCGGCGCCGGCGTCTTGTACTGGTCATCGTCGGCGTGAGCGTGGCCCACGTAGTACTCCGGCCAGAGCACCTCGAACTCGTCGAGCTCTTCCATTGATTAACCGCCACCACAGTAGGATCGGACGGGGTGGCGGCTGGCACTGGCGAGCCAGGAGGAGGCGTGCCCAGAGCTGCGATGGAGCAGTGCTCGAGACGCGGCGCTATATATCAGCGGGGTAAACGGATGGCATTCCGTCCCACCGCGTCTGGTCGATCGCGACGGCGGCCGGGCGCTCGCTCGACGGAGTCCGCACGTCTGGTGGTATGAAGGCGGTGGGGGAGAGGTGTGGATCCCGTTGGCGCCGTCCCGCCGCGGGCTCCGGACGCGGCGCCGGGATCACACACGCGCTTCTCCCTCTGGGGCACGCAACGTGCACCCATGCCGTGCTCGCGGCGTCACCAGCACCCGCGCGTATGTGCATGCGTTGGCTAGGACGTGACATGTTTTGTTATGAAGAAGGCCCGCGCTAGGCGCCGGCCGGCCGACATAAAATTTCGGCCGGTCGCACGCGATCCGTCGGATCAACCAACCGCTGACCGTCTGATTTATCCTTTCGCCCTTTACTTCATCTTCCCGGACGCGCACAGGAAGGAAAAAAAGGAGAGGACAAAGCGCCGCCCATCTTCCCGGATACCCGCGCGTCGCTGCCCCCTCCCCGTCACCTCGCCATCCATCTTCTTCGCCCGTTTGCCCTCCCTGCAGCACCCCACTGTCGCCGGGCGGTGGTTCGGGCATGGCTGCTTGCAGCTCCGGCAACTCCACCGTGGATGGCACTGACACATAGCCTCGGCCGACAGCGGTTGCAGCTTGCCGTCTCTATGGTTGCAGCATGGTGCACTACCCTCCGTTGTCCTCGTCGTCGACGCTTGCCACACGCACCGCTGTCGTCTACTGGGTCACCATTCCCACGGTCACCATCGCAGCAAAACAACTCATCGGTTGTACCATTTCAGTTTGCCGGTTGCAGCAAAAAATGCGACGGCGCTGCGGGTTGCTAGCTTCTGCCGTTGCTGGTTCCAGCAATTCAGCATCGTGGTTGCAACATTCTCGCGCCCCCTCATCGTTGGCTCGCTCCCTAGTTCTAGCAATACGGTTTGCCGGTTCTAGCAAATCAGATTGCTAGTTGCAACTCCTTGGTCGACCGGTCAAAAAAAATATCCTAAAACACTAGTTGAATGTGACGCAACGTGCTTTTATAAATGTTATGAATTTGAAAAAAAATAACGAGCTTTTATAAAACGTGTGTAAAAGTTGAAAAGAGTTCATGGATATGGAAAGAAGTTAATGAATTTGAAAACAAAGTTTGCGAATTTAAATGGAAAAAAGTTCGGGTAGGGCGTTCGGGTTAGGCGGGAGGTTCTGTCTCAGAGTACCTTTTTTCGACATTGTTCAAATGGACCAAAAAATCTCTAGGGCCTTGTATCACCATTCCAAGGCACCATGCCAAGTTTTTGTGATATCAACAATTCTGCATTTTTAAATAACGTTCGTGCTTTCAAATTTTATTAGGAATTTAGAAAATAATCCTGTATTCAAATTTTTTCTACACAAATACAAAAAATGTTGGCAGAAATTCAAAATAAATTGGTTTCAATTTTTGGTACATATCTTCTGATTTTTGCTTGACATTTCAAATTTTGGAGTGTTTTTAAAAAAATGTTCGTCTTCAAAATTTTGTTCGCTCTTTCTAAAATATGTCCGTGTTATGACATTCTGAGCAATTTTGGAAGACACAATTTTTTGACATATATGTACAATTTTCTAAAAATGTGAATATTTGTACATTATGAACAAAATTTTAAAAAGCGATTTTTTTTAAATTTGAACAATTTTTTATAAGCGTGAGAATTTTTTGAAAAATAAATGAAAAAAACAAAAGAGTGATAAACGATCGATTCAACAATTGGCCGGCCCAGCCGTGAACTGAAGTAGAAGGAACAAAAAAAAAGTAAATATGGACAAGCATTAATGCATTATGATGTCTTAGTTGGTTAGTGTGGTCATCCTTAGAACAAGAGGTCTTGAGTTTGATTCATGTTACCTGCACTATTCTTTCACTTAAAAAGAAGCTGGAAAACAACTGAGGCCGTCACGTATCAACACAGGTGAAAAGACCATCCTACCCTGTATTACGAAGAGGTATATAGAGATCTCAGTCGTCAATGTGTTTTTTTTGGGGGGGGGGGGTATCGAAGGAAAAATGTTTGTTTAAAGGTAATAACAAAATCCTCCCATGTGTTGTCTTTAATTAATGGATAATAACAATTGAAATGCTATCTTTCTTTTGTAATATAGTGCACAATAAAGAGTTCTATCTTTATGTACCACTTTCTTTATTTTATGCATCTGACATCTTTCTATGTATGCGCCATCGAATTACATTTTGTCTTTCTATGTATGCGTCATCGAATTACATTTTGTCTCCAAGAATATTGCATGTGAAGTGGATTTTCAATTATTTTTCTGTCTAGCTATCTTTTTTATACATGTAAAACTTGATATGCATTATGTTCATATATGCAACCGGTAATAGCACTCAAATGCCCGTGGCAACGCACGGGCATTCTAGTAATCTTATTAATTAAAGCAACAGCAGGTCGCTTGGTCTCTAGGTCAGACTATCTGGCTTGGACCTCTTGACAGGATGTGCCCAATTTTTTGTTTGGGTAAGAGGCAGATTCGGTTGGCCTATATATAGGGGTCTTCTTTCCCAACTGGAAGAAATTTTCTGGATGAGTTTTTTCTCGTTCTTGTAAGCTCTCTCCTCCCCCAAGACTCTAGTAAAAAGAGAAACTATCAGTATAACGTTGACACAAAAGAAGATGGACATGAAAAATAATGATACATGTCCAAGAAAGAAGTCGAGATCAAAACGAAGGTAGAAAGTGCAACAGGCAGAATCTAGCAAAACCATTCTTCCTGGAGGTGGTGTTTCTTATGACTTGGGCGATTTGGTACACAAGAAATGATTTTATGTTTACAGGGAAAGTGCCTAATTTGTACAGTTGTAGGCATAGATTCAGAAACGAGGCTAAGCTCCACAGACACAGAGCTAGTGGGAAGGCCCATGCACATTTTCAGGCATGGGTTCATAGCTACTTATAGGTTCTCCTGTTTGTTCATTTTGCCTCTGTACAAAAATATAAATATATGGTCGCTTTAGAAATGAAAGATCGAAACACTCCTGCGAAAATCATACGTCCAAAGCTTATTTCATTTTCTACGGCGCCAAACGCCAGCCATTGCTTTTTGCAACTGAATGAATAATCATGTGCCCTCAGACATGTCCCTTGGTAGCACCATTACTTTTGCTACAGCGCTGCAGCTCGTGACTTGCGACCCTCCCTTTCCTTTCCGTTCCTGCTCCGACCGCCGTCGGGTTCCACTCCGGTGAAACTTCTTTCTTCTTTGCTGGCACGAGACTGTTTACGCGCTGAAGGAGGCTCGCGTGCAGCTGATGGGATCTGAAAGTGAATGAGCCAATGCACAGTCCACCGCGTCCGTGTGTAAACATGGCCTGCCCACTTTCAGCATGCCTGCCTCGTTCTGATATCATATGCTACATGATCTGCGCTGTGCACCTCCGCTTTCAAACTTGAAACAAGGCCTACCATCAAATTGATATGTATACGTGGCCTCTGTCTGGACTGCTGGAGGTAGGGGCCTGGTCTAGCCCTCCGGATTCCATCGACAACTCGTCAGAGTAGCGTAGCAGTGCATAAAAAAGCTGGAGATGAATCGATTTTTACAGGTCGGATGGCCGAGCTCTGAACCTCATTCATGTGACACGCCATGACTCTACTTGAAGCCCGGCCGACTCTGAAACTCTGGTTCAGCGCTGAAGCGCGACGCACAATCATTCCCGGAGTTGAGTTCAGATCGGCTATTACTTACCAGCATACCTACCCCATCCCCGGCTTCATCAGGAACTCAGCTACTCTCGGCCAGGAATGGTACGTGCACAGGCCCCCAGCTGCTCCTACGTGCTCCAAAATCGTGCGTTAATGTCGACGGACCGGCATGGCGTAGAAAACTAGGAATGGACGGAATGATTCGCGGCCCGCGACGCGCGACGCCCATGGCTCCATGTCCGGGTACGTGCGCGCTGCCCGCACATGGCGCCTGTCCGTCTCGTCTCGGCCTGCGCCTGCAGCGGCACGCCGTGAAGGTGAGGGCGCGATCGGTCATCTCAGCCTCCGCTTTTCCGGTCAACTTTCGCCAAACACGGAGGGCCCGTCAGGTATCTTTTGTCACATCACCTGGGACCTCGCCTCGCCTCGCCATGCATGCATGCCCATGATACGGCCGGCCGGTGAGGTGATGGCCCCCTGGCGCCGCGTCTGCACTGCATGCCTGCCTGCCCCTCCACGGCACACACACGAGCTCCAGGTCGAGCTTCAGCTCTCCTCGTCTAGCTTCGTCTGCGTCCGGCGTACGACGGCCGGGTCGAGGGGGTATATCGGACGAGCGATTCAATGCACGAGCCTCTGATCGATCGATCGATCGATCGCCGCACTGTGCGTCTTCCCTGTAGAGATTGGTCCGTCGGATAGTGGGTGATCCACCACACCCACATGTGCGCCGATCTGTCTTTGGAAAACTCAGGCACCTTTTCTCCCTCCTCCGGTTTGAATGCATGCTTTACTCCGGCCCAAAACGAACAAAAATTCGCTACAGTGTCCCCAGATGCTCCTGTCTCCCGTCTGTACGTACGATCCCACACTGCATGTGCACGCACGTACCCTCCATGCATACGTATGTGTATGTGTGTACGCATCGTAGAGCCAGTATGTAGCTAGCTGCAGCTAGTCTTCTCGTTGTGGCAACGAGCGATGAGGGGAAAGCCGGCCGTCCAGGACAGGAGGTGGCTCCCAGATGAGTAGATGACCAATCATATGATGCTTCGCTCACTCACTGGCACTCGGGCGGTGACCTCTCAGCTCAGCCGCATGCAATGCACCGTACTGTGATCCTACAAAAACTCATCGATCGGCGGCACGTACTGCAACTGCTCGACCGACGAATACTGTCGACCAGCCCTATGAGCAACGGGTCGATGAGCTCCAGTTGCGTGGAGCCGGCCGGTCGATACGTCTACGGACTAGAGAGCACAGGCTACAGAGACGGAACCCTCGCCTCAATAATTCAGAGTCATGCGGCTAGAGGCACATCGATCACGTGCATGTGCATGGCTACGAAACTAGCTTCTCCCTCTACCGTATACATGGTCGGTCCATCCCCACATGCATGCACAAGCAAACAATGCGTACGTGCGTGCGATCGATAGATGTCGACTTATATTAGCTCGTACTACTAAACTGGCCACTGTTCGGGATCGATCTCTGTAGTCTGCATGCTGTAGCTGTACCAGTCAGCAGGGTTGGTTTCCACAGTTCTTCGTGTTGCTGTGGCCAGGCAAGAGCCAAGACAGCAAGACTGCAATTAACAAGCCATGCGAACCTCATCTGTCCAGTGTCCCGGCTCACATCACTAGCCAACCTAGTATCCTTTAATGAAGAACATTTACTTCTTACAAAAGTATCGTTTCTAATCGACACGGCCCACTCAAAGTTAGCGGAGTAAATTTGTTTTGCCAAATCTTTCTAATTTTTGTTTACATACTACATTTCAACTACATATTTACACACATATTAATCCAAATATTAAAAAAAATAAGTTTCACACAAATCGTGGATATTATAAATTCATAATTTAGAAACCAAATTATTCAAATTCAAACACAATGAATGGTTCAAATGAATTAAAGAGCATGATAAAATCACAACTACAAAGTGCTATGGAGATGCTACTCATGCTCAAATAGATCATCTTCGAGCTGGGTATGAACTTCTCGGTTTTCAATGCTACGATGCCTTGCGAGGAATCTCTATATCATTTTTTCATCGTTCTCCGGCTCAATATGATCCCAGTTAAAAATGTATCCAAAGTTCTCATGCATATCTCTCTCATTTTCAGTGATCATGTTATGCAAGATGATGCAACATGCAAATCCCTACAACATGTCATGATTTGCCATCGGACCTTGGGGTTCCAATACTCAGCATGGTCACGACTGATGCCAAAGCTCTTCTGAAGCACACCGAAAAGCTCTCTTCACATCCTTACTTGTCGACTCTTGAGGCATTGCAAAGTGAAATCTCTTGTTACCTTTAGGATGTGGGATTGTCTTGACTAATATGGTCCATGGAGGGTAGATGCTATTTGCAAGGTAGTAACCATTCGTGTACTCGTGACCATTGACAACATAGTTGCAAGAGGAGCATCTCTGCCAAGCTTAGCGAATAGTGGTGATCTCGACAGCACATTCAAGTCATTATGAGAGTAGTGACGTAGCTACAGCTGGGCTAAACCAGGCTATGGCCCGCTCAGCCCAACGAATATTCAGTGAAGAGTAGAGAAAATTTTGTGGCCGAGAACAAAGTTTCAGAGGATTTTCTTGATATGGCCTCCTCTGGCTCACCCAGAGGTGTGCCTATAGCTCCGCCAATGTATGAGAGCTAAACAATTCAAAGAACGAATGTCAAATCCATAGATCGTCCGATGCAACAGCATCAAGAAATGATTGTTGGATTGTTGCAGTGGCCATTGTACTGACCTTTTCATCTTGTAGGAAAATTCTTTCATGTCTAGTGCATGCAGTCAATTGATCCAAGCATCCTATGTCATCCTCGCTCCAGACTTAAAGCCCGGTGTCTTCATCATATGGTGCCATCAGGCACTCTGGCCCAAAGATCTCAATCACGGCTTTGGGTGCCTTTGAACGACCATTAAGAGTGTATCTTCTCGAACGCGGACATAGTTGCCAACGGCGTCGGCCGAACACCCATATGCTAGCACTCGAACAGTCGTGATACACTTTATCAAAGGGCTCACACTTATGTCTTTGATGCACTCCTCCTGAGTTTGAACAAATCAACATGCTTCTCCACGGCTTTTGCAATGGTGAGAAAGAGACTTGTATGCACCCAAAATCACCGGCGAAAGTACTTTTCCTGATAGGTTGGATTGATATCAAAATAATATCTCACAATCTTGGCATGGCCCTCGTCCATCTGCTCTATCTCGTTTCATGTGTATATGGCCGAATTGTGATTCTCTTCTCGGCCGCCGAAAATCCATATTAAAGATCCATGCTAATGGCCATTTTGAAGTCATCATTGTCTTCTTCGTCCTCCCTTGGCAAAGGGCCCTCGAATATTATCTCTATCAACCTCTTCATCTTGACTAGAAATGACGCAGTTCAATTCCGTTGAGAAAAGAAAAAACAAGATGAAAAAGCTAAAACAACTTACCTAGGCAAGCCATCAAACACTTGAAGGATGGTGGAAGGTGTCACAGCCGTACGGTGACGTTGAGAAGCTACTAGTGGTCGGCGGCACTTCAAGATGGGCGGCGGTGGACAGAGAGGCTCGGAGGAAGAAGACTAGGTTCGTCCTTCCAGCCGCGGGATTGATTCGGTTGCGGCAGTGATGGAGCTTGATTCCGACGACGATAGTGGCCGACGACCATGTCGGAGTGGGCCAGAAGGGCGACGAGGGCGGTGAAGGTATTGTGGTGTCCCAGGCAAAGTCTTCCACTGTAGACAAGGGAGTCAGGCAAGGAAACCCTGTTTCTCCACTTCGCTTTGTTCTAGCAGCTGATCTTCTTCAGTCAGTGCTCAATGAGGCAATGCATCAGAATTTAATCCTTTCACCTATTGGTAGCCAAGCTTGCCCAGATTTTCCTGTTATCCAGTATGCTGATGACACCATACTAGTGCTCCTTGTAGACACAAGACAGTTGTCACAAGTCATGAACCTCATTTTGCATTATACAGAGTTTACTGGGCTCAAAATCAACTATGATAAATCTTTCATGGTGCCAATAAATGTGACTGAACCACACATGGCTAGCTTACTCAATATCATGGGGTGCAAGCAGGGGCATTACCCTTTCACTTACCTTGGTCTGCCTCTGGACACAACAAAACCAAAAATTAAAGATTTTAATCCAATGATGCAAAGGATAGAAAGAAGGCTCATTGGATGCTCTACTATGCATTCTTATGATGGCAGATTGATACTTATCAAATCTGTCTTTGCAGCATTGCCAATCTTCTTCATGTGCATCCTGGCACTGTAGACTATGGCAACCAAACACACTCCAAGGGAAAGACATACCAAACACGGCCCAAGGAAAAGACAGACCATCACGGCCAGTGTGAATAAATATTACGGGGAGCAGTCTGATTTCCGTGCGTGTGAATCGTGGAAAGACGGGGCCATATCTTTGAAGGAGCTTTGCTACACGTACAGGATGTTACAGGGATGAGGGGTTTACAGGGTGTCGTGGTGATTTTTAATTGGTCATTAGTAGAGGCAAGGGCTCACCCCCGTTAAAATCAAGCGGGAGTGTTTAGAAACTTTGAAAGGAGCATGTCGAAATCTGTAAAAGCCTGTACGTCTAGCATTTTTGGGCCTCTTTGATTCATAGGATTTTGAAAACGTAGGAATAGGAAAAGTGTAGGGTTGGAGTGGCATGCCCATTTGAATCCTATAGAATTAGCAATGATTGTTTGATGCCACGAGAAAAACAAAGAAGTTGTAAAATGAGGTTGGAGTGGATGTTAAATTTCCTATGAAATATAGTACAAAAGATTTCATAGGAATTTCTTTTATGAGATCCAATCCGATGAATCAAAGGATCAATATAGAAAAAAATTCTAAGAATTTTAATCCTCCAGAAATTTTATAAAATTCCTTTGAATCAAAGAAGCCCTTTGTTCTTGGAATTTCCCATGGTTTCTTTCAGCAGATCGATCGATCACATCCGGTGCCGGCCGGCCGGCCGGCGAGGCCCCGATGGAATCAAATGGAGCGAAAGGTTGGTGGTGGTAACAGTGGATTTCCCCGGCAAAGCCCGCACGCACGCACGAACGCTGTTCTTCCCCTGGCTGTTTCTGTAGCCTGCACGGGCAGGGGCAGCCAGGCCCCAGTCCCGTCACCTCAGGTCAGTCAGTCAGTCAGTCAGACGCCCCCACCGCCCTCACTCACTCCCATAGCCCAATCAATAAACCATGGACGGACGGACGAGACGACGTCAAAAAGCGACACCCCCCAGCCAGGCAGCCAGCCAGCCAGCCCGCCAGCACCCACCCGCACGCGCGGCACGATGCCGGCCACCGCCGTCGCGCTCCTCCTCTGCTCCCTCCTCGCCGTGGCCGGCGCCGCCATGGACCCGGCCGAGCGGGAGGAGCTGCTGCGCGTCATGGAGGCCGTCTCCTCCGACCGCGACTGGCGCTCCTCCTCGGGCACCGACCCCTGCGCCGCGCCCTGGCCGGGGCTCGAGTGCAAGCCGGACGCCGCCGACAAGCGGCTGATGCGCGTCACCCGGCTCGACTTCGGCGTGCCGCCCAACCCGGCCTGCAGGGAGGCGGCGGCGTTCCCGACCCACGCCTTCTCCGCGCTGCCCCACCTCCAGTCGCTCTTCCTCGTCGACTGCTTCAAGAACCCCGCCAAAACCGCCGCGCTCGCCCTCCCGCCCGCCGCCAACCTCTCCGCGTCCCGCCTCCAGCAGCTCAGCATCCGCTCCAACCCCTCGCTGTCCGGCACGCTGCCGCCGCAGCTCGCCAGCCTGCGGTCGCTACAGGTGCTCACCGTCTCCCAGAACCCGCTCGTCCGCGGCGAGGTCCCGCGGGGCATCGGCGAGCTCGCCGGCCTCGTCCACCTCGACCTCAGCTACAACTCGCTCACCGGCCCCATCCCGGCGCGCATCGGCGACCTCCGGAGCCTCCAGGGCCTCGACCTCAGCTATAACTCCTTCTCAGGCCCCATCCCGAGCAAGCTCGGCCGTCTCGCGCAGCTGCAGAAGCTGGACCTGAGCTCCAACAACCTCACGGGCAGCGTCCCGGCCACCTTCTCCGGCCTCAGCTCCCTCACCTTCCTGGCGCTGAGCAACAACGGCTTAAGCGGCCGCCTGCCCGCGGGCCTCGCCAGCCTCCGCGACCTGCAGTACCTGATCATGGAGAACAACCCGATGGGCGTGCCGCTGCCGCCCGAGCTGGGCGGCATCGCGCGGCTGCAGGAGCTGCGGCTGGCCAACTCCGGCTACTCCGGGTCCATCCCGGAGACGTTCGGGCGGCTGACGAGCCTGACGACGCTGTCGCTGCAGAACAACAACCTCACCGGGCGGATCCCGGCGGGGCTGAGCCGGCTGAAGCGCATGTACCACCTGAACCTGAGCAAGAACGGGCTGGACGGCGCCGTGCCGTTCGACGGCGCGTTCCTCAGGCGTCTCGGCCGGAACCTCGACCTGAGCGGCAACCCGGGGCTGTGCGTGGACGACCGGGCCGCCGTGAAGGAGGTCGGCGTGGGCGTCTGCGGCGGCGACGGCTCCGGCGCTTCCCCTGGCAGAGCCATCGCGAGGGGCGGCGCCCTCTGGCCGTCGGCCTCCGCGCTGCTCTGCTGCTGCCTCTTGCTCTGAGACCCGCATCGCGTGCCTGATGATGTAGTAATCGCACTGATTAGTCGCTCGCTCCCTGTACGTAATTCTGCTGCTTTGTAGTAGTAAGTAGTAACGTCGATTTGTGCAAGGATTCGTCGATTTGTGGTGGCGCGGCACAGTGGGCAGTGGCGCGCATAGGGTTTTGTCTCGTGGCTTGTTAGGCTGGGCCATGGCGGTCAACGAAAGCGCCGGGGACTACTGGAGTGCTAATCATACTGTCTTCCTTCATGCATCGTCTGCCTGTGTCCTCTGTTGCGTGGAGCCGATTGAGCTGGTCTTGCGCTGCATTTTGCACCAGTTTTCAGTCGCTGGTCTGATCTCCCTGTAGCATTGTAGACTCACCATGGCTTTGTTGGCACCAGAGTTTTAATATGTCATTTAGCGGTGGCTTGGCCATCAGCTACGAGCAACTCCAACATCCTCCAACAACAGCCAAACCGTAAAATACAGCTCTAAGTGTTGCAAATATACAGCACTGCGGCTGCTGCTGCATCAAAAATCTGGCGGCTCTAACCGGGCATGCACCTCCGCTGCCTTCTATGCTGTTTGAGTTCAGTCCGTAGATGTCCTCGGATTCCCTTCCGGACATGCACCTCCGCTGCCTTCTATGCATTTTCAGTTCAGTACTAAACCGATGCACCTTCAGAGTTCAGGCTAGCTAGTGTTCAGTTCAGTACAAAGTATTGTGGTCAGAGTTTTGGCACATTCCGGCTAGCGAATGTACAGAGTTTTTGCACCTTCAGTTGGTTCTTTGTTCTTACAAATTTGGTGTTTTGTAAGTTTACCTGACAAGAAAATAGTAATTTTCAAGTTGACCAAGCTGCACATGCTTTCTAAAATCAAGTTTCATCATCTGTTGGACAAGGATTTCCTTGCTGTTGTTTGATTTAGTAACTGAACATACTCATTTGGTTCTATTTTGTCGAATCATATAATTATGCATGCCACAAATACCTTGATTCAACCTAATTATGAATGTCATGTTTCATATACTCCTTCAAGTAGATGTGTAATAAAAGAGAATGGCAAAAAGAATTGATGGATGGATTTGTAGTTCAATTCAATATATTTTTTATTATGTGCGCGGTGATCTTGCAAAGTTAAATTCTCTTTCAAGTTCATATTTTGTTTAATACATATGCAATTGTGGAGAACAAATTTGTGGTGTGGTGCCCTATTTTAGGGTAGCTATTGGAGCAGTTGTGCCCTATTTTAGGGCAGCTGTTGGAGACATCGCCTTGTTGTGCCAAAAAAAACGTGTTTTCGTGCCCAAATTTTTTATAACACCTTATTTTTCCAAAAACAGGGCTGCTATTGGAGATTCTTGGACATGACCTATGGGGGAAGCACCTTGCCCGGTGCATTCCACGAAGACATTTGTTTTGAAGCTGCTATCCAAACAAACCATTGCTCAATGGTAGCAGTGGCCCCATTCTTAGACTCTCGTCACTAGTTTTTTCCTTTTTCTTCATGATCTCTCCCAAGCAAAAATAAAATAAAAATACTAGCATGCAGTGCCTCGGCCACTACCATTTAAACACTTTTGCCAGTGAGGTACCGAGCTCCTCGGCTACTATGTAGACAACACCTTTTATTTGAGATGTACTGATTGAGCCGATGTGGCAGCTGAGGCAGAGGTCCAACATGTAGCATTGGCCATGCCCTAAAAAGCTAGTGTAGCAGACTATGCCCCCATCTAACACTAAATCATGAAAAATAATAATGATATAGTTAGATATCATATATGATTGTCACATGTATATGTCATAGATAAATATTTCAATCAGCTACTAGCAACAAGGACAACAACCACATGTTATTTTATATCACTTGCATGGAACATAGTTTTCTATGCATGTATGTCAACCAATAAGCACCCAGCCAAAGCAACAATCAGTACATAACTTTCACATAACTATAGGATGCCCTAGCACATAACATCCAGCTAACATAACACCCAGCCATAGCAAATTAAGTGCAAACTTGCACCCAACAAGACACAAACTTGCAAAGCACATAACTGGAGATTGTCCAGTCTAGTACATGACTTAGACAACAAAAGGTACATAACTTGGACAGTCTAGCAACTGGCGGGACTAAAGGCACACCTGCACACAAAAACAATAGGATGACAAACTACAAACAAATAGCCTTATAGTTGCACAGTGCAATGCAAACATTGAATCAGTCTAAATCGGCAGAGGCCGAGTGAGACTCATCTTGGAATAGCTTGATTATCTTCTGATTCTGAATACAAAGAATTGGAAGAAGTAGTATTCTTCGATCCTATTAAGAATAGAGTGCATGTTCTTTTCCCTCTTATTCCTAGATGGTGCAAACATCTTCCTTCTTGTGTGTGCTTGTGATGTTGATGTCGCTTGTTGAGCTTGAGCTTCATTACCAAAATTTTTGCATACATTATCATCGAGAACAATCCCAATAATGAACTCATTGTCTTCATCCTCCAGAACATCATTGATGGTCTTCTCTATGGGGTCTCTATTCTTCTTCTCTCTTTGATGCTTCATCCTAGAGCTGAATTCGACGAAAACGAGATCCCTCAACCTATCTTATACTTTGCTATGCTTTTTATTCGTGAACATATTTTTAGTGTAGTATAGGAAAATTAAGTGTAGGTAACAATAATCAAGGAACACATGGTCACATATGAGAACACAAATCAACTACATTTTGTAGACTTGTAGAGTTATAGTTCCCTTCTTGTCTTTGTTCAAATCCCAACTAATTTCTCCCACAAGCTGAAGATTTGCATGTCAATGTGATGTGCTTATACTATGTCATCGTCCTGAGTAGTCTACACATCCCGCCTCTTCATGTCGTCTCTAGTAGATCTCTTTTTAAGTATTTTCGCATGTGCTCAAAGTATGCACACTAGAAGAGATGCACCGTGGAGGAACCATAACCTTATCCTTATTTTCTAGTGTCCCCAGAATGCATTACTTGTTCCAAAATAAATAATTTATTAGTAAGTTATGATTTAGAATTAAAACATAAGTATGCTTGAACTAAATGAAACTTGCTTAGAAAGTTAGAATAATTATACCTCCCAAGACCTATTGTCGGCAGTGTCTTCATCTTCAGTACCAATGTGCCTCTGTATAAGAAGTTCAGAATACAACAACACATAATCGGTATTTAAAAGGAAGGTGCACTTATGAATCCCAAAGACAAGAATTGTCGTCTCAAGTAGCCATGTCTCCTCTTGGACCTTCCTCTTATTTAAATAATTTTTTGTCGAGTGCACCTTAAACATAATGTCATTATTGCCATGACATTTCAGGAACACTACACAAAACACTCTTTCTGAAAAAGGCGTCTTGTGTAATGCACCAAACATTACAATGGTGACAAGATCTGCTACATCCCCCCTCCAGTATCCCTGTTGATAATAGGGAAAACTAATTGATGTTTGTACTTACATCTGAAGGAAATATGCCCTAGAGGCAATAATAAAGTTATTATTTATTTCCTTATATCATGATAAATGTTTATTATTCATGCTAGAATTGTATTATCCGGAAACATAATACTTGTGTGAATACATAGACAAACTAAACGTCACTAGTATGCCTCTACTTGACTAGCTCGTTAATCAAAGATGGTTATGTTTCCTAACCATAGACATGTGTTGTCATTTGATTGACGGGATCACATTATTAGGAGAATGATGTGATTGACATGACCCATTCCATTAGCTTAGCACCCGATCGTTTAGTATGTTGCTATTGCTTTCTTCATGACTTATACATGTTCCTATGACTATGAGATTATGCAACTCCTGTTTGCCGGAGGAACACTTTGTGTGCTACCAAACGTCACAACGTAACTAGGTGATTATAAAGGAGCTCTACAGGTGTCTCCAAAGGTAAATGTTGGGTTGGCGTATTTCGAGATTAGGATTTGTCACTCCGATTGTCGGAGAGGTATCTCTGGGCCCTCTCGGTAATGCACATCACATAAGCCTTGCAAGCATTGCAACTAATAAGTTAGTTGCGAGATGATGTATTACGAAATGAGTAAAGAGACTTGCCGGTAACGAGATTGAACTAGGTATTGAGATACCGATGATCGAATCTCGGGCAAGTAACATACCGATGACAAAGGGAACAACGTATGTTGTTATGCGGTCTGGCCGATAAAGATCTTCGTAGAATATGTGGGAGCCAATATGAGCATCCAGGTTCCGCTATTGGTTATTGACCGGAGACATGTCTCGGTCATGTCTACATTGTTCTCGAACCCGTAGGGTCCGCACGCTTAAGGTTTCGATGATAGTTATATTATGAGTTTATGAGTTTTGATGTACCGAAGTTAGTTCGGAGTTCCGGATGTGATCACGGACATGACGAGGAGTCTCGAAATGGCCGAGACATAAAGATTGATATATTGGACGGCTATATTCGGACACCGGAAGTGTTCCGGGTGATTTCGGAGAAAACCGGAGATCCGGAGGGTTACCGGAACCCCCCCGGGAGAAGTAATGGGCCATATGGGCCTTAGTGGAGAGAGAGAAGGGCAGCCAGGGTGGGCCGCGCGCCTCCTCCCCCTTGGTCAGAATTGGACTAGGAGAGGGGGGCGGCGCCCCCCTTCCTTCTCCCTCCCCACTTCCTTCCCCCTCCTAGTAGGAGTCCTACTCCTACTAGGAGGAGGACTCCTCCTTGGTGCTCCATAGGGCCGGCCGGCCTCCTCCCCTTGCTCCTTTATATACGGGGGCAGGGGGCACCCCTAGACACACAAGTTGATCCACGTGAGTGTTTTCTTAGCCGTGTGCGGTGCCCCCTTCTACCATAATCCTCGATAATATTGTAATGGTGCTTAGGCGAAGCCCTGTGACAGTTGAACATCAAGATCGTCACCACGCCGTCGTACTAACGGAACTCTTCCCCGACACTTTGCTGGATCGAAGTCCGGGGATCGTCATCGAGCTGAACGTGTGCTAGAACTCGGAGGTGCCGTACGTTCGGTACTTGGATCGGTCGGATCGGGAAGACGTACGAATACTTCCTCTACGTTGTGTCAACACTTCCGTTGCTGGTCTACGAGGGTACGTAGACAACACTCTCCCCTCTCGTTGCTATGCATCACCATGATCTTGCGTGTGCGTAGGAATTTTTTTGAAATTACTATGTTAACCAACAGTGGCATCCGAGCCTAGGTTTTATGTGTTGATGTTATATGCACGAGTAGAACACAAGTGAGTTGTGGGCGATATAAGTCATACTGCTTACCAGCATGTCATACTTTGGTTCAGCGGTATTGTTGGACGAAGAGGCCCAGACCAACATTACGCATACGCTTACGCGAGACCAGTTCTCTCGATGTGCTTTGCACAAAGGTGGCTAGCGGGTGTCAGTTTCTCCAACTTTAGTTGAACCAAGTGTGGCTACGCCCGGTCCTTGCGAAGGTTAAAACAGCACCAACTTGACAAACTATCGTTGTGGTTTTGATGCGTAGGTAAGATTGGTTCTTGCTTGAGCTCGTAGCAGCCACGTAAAACTTGCAACAACAAAGTAGAGGACGTCTAACTTGTTTTTGCAGGGCATGTTGTGATGTGATATGGTCAAAACATGATGCTAAATTTTATTGTATGAGATGATCATGCTTTGTAACCAAGTTATCGGCAACTTGCAGGAGCCATATGGTTGTCGCTTTATTGTATGCAATGCAATTATGCTGTAATGCTTTACTTTATCACTAAGCGGTAGCGATAGTCGTGGAAGCATAAGTTTGGCGAGAAGACAACGATGCTACGATGGTGATCAAGGTGTCGCGCCGGTGACGATGGTGATCATGACGGTGTTTCGAAGATGGAGATCACAAGCACAAGATGATGATGACCATATCATATCACTTATATTGATTGCATATGATGTTTATCTTTTATGCATCTTATCTTGCTTTGTTTGACGATAGCATTTTAAGATGATCTCACTAATTATCAAGAAGTGTTCTCCCTGAGTATGCACCGTTGCGAAAGTTCTTCGTGCTGAGACACCACGTGATGATCGGGTGTGATAGGCTCTACGCTCAAATACAACGGGTGCAAAACAGTTGCACACGCGGAATACTCAGGTTATACTTGACGAGCCAAGCATATCCAGATATGGCCTCGGAACACGGAGACCGAAAGGTCGAGCGTGAATCATATAGTAGATATGATCAACATAGTGATGTTCACCAATGAAACTACTCCATCTCACGTGATGATCGGACATGGTTTAGTTGATTTGGATCACGTAATCACTTAGAGGATTAGAGGAATGTCTATCTAAGTGGGAGTTCTTTAGTAATATGATTAATTGAACCTAAATTTATCATGAACTTAGTACCTGATAGTATCTTGCTTGTTTATGTTTGATTGTAGATAGATGGCCCGTGCTGTTGTTCCGTTGAATTTTAATGCGTTCCTTGAGAAAGCAAAGTTGAAAGATGATGGTAGCAATTACACGGACTGGGTCCGTAACTTGAGGATTATCCTCATTGCTGCACAGAAGAATTATGTCCTGGAAGCACCGCTGGGTGCCAGGCCTGCTGCTAGTGCAACACCAGATGTTATGAACGTCTGACAGAGCAAAGCTGATGACTACTCGATAGTTCAGTGTGCCATGCTTTACGGCTTAGAATCGGGACTTCAACGACGTTTTGAACGTCATGGAGCATATGAGATGTTCGAGGAGTTGAAGTTAATATTTCAAGAAAATGCCCGGATTGAGAGATATGAAGTCTCCAATAAGTTCTATAGCTGCAAGATGTAGGAGAACAGTTCTGTCAGTGAGCATATACTCAAAATGTCTGGGTATAATAATCACTTGATTCAATTGGGAGTTAATCTTCCAGATGATTGCGTCATTGACATAATTCTCCAATCACTGCCACCTAGCTACAAGAGCTTCGTGATGAACTATAATATGCAAGGAATGAATAAGACTATTCCCGAGCTCTTCGCAATGCTGAAAGCTGCGGTGGTAGAAATCAAGAAGGAGCATCAAGTGTTGATGGTCAACAAGACCACTAGTTTCAAGAAAAAGGGCAAAGGGAAGAAGATGGGGAACTTCAAAAAGAACAGCAAGCAAGTTGCTACTCAAGAGAAGAAACCCAAACCTGGACCTAAGCCTGAAACTGAGTGCTTCTACTGCAAGCAGACTGGTCACTGGAAGCGGAACTGCCCCAAGTATTTGGCAGATAAGAAGGATGGCAAGGTGAACAAAGGTATATGTGATATACAAGTTATTGATGTGTACCTTACTAAAGCTCGCAGTAGCACCTGGGTATTTGATACTGGTTCTGTTGCTAATATTTGCAACTCGAAACAGGGACTACGGATTAAGTGAAGATTGGCTAAGGACGAGGTGACGATGCGCGTGGGAAATGGTTCCAAAGTCGATGTGATCACGGTCGGCACGCTACCTCTACATCTACCTTCGGGATTAGTATTAGACCTAAATAATTGTTATTTGGTGCCAGCGTTAAGTATGAACATTATATCTGGATCTTGTTTGATGCGAGACGGTTATTCATTTAAATCAGAGAATAATGGTTGTTCTATTTATATGAGTAATATCTTTTATGGTCATGCACCCTTAAAGAGTGGTCTATTCTTATTAAATCTCGATAGTAGTGACACACATATTCATAATGTTGAAGCCAAAAGATGCAGAGTTGATAATGATAGTGCAACTTATTTGTGGCACTGTCGTTTGGGTCATATCGGTGTAAAGCGCATGAAGAAACTCCACACTGATGGACTTTTGCAACCACTTGATTATGAATCACTTGGTACTTGTGAACCGTGCCTTATGGGTAAGATGACAAAAACACCGTTCTCCGGTACTATGGAGAGAGCAACAGATTTGTTGGAAATCATACATACAGATGTATGTGGTTCGATGAATGTTGAGGCTCGTGGCGGATATCATTATTTTCTCACATTCACAGATGACTTAAGCAGATATGGGTATATCTACTTAATGAAACATAAGTCTGAAACGTTTGAAAAGTTCAAAGAATTTCATAGTGAAGTTGAAAATCATCATAACAAGAAAATAAAATTCCTACGATCTGATCGTGGAGGAGAATATTTGAGTTACGAGTTTGGTGTACATTTGAAACAATGCGGAATAGTTTGGCAACTCACGCCACCCGGAACACCACAGCGTAATGGTGTATCCGAACATAGTAATCGTACTTTACTTGATATGGTGCGATCTATGATGTCTCTTACTGATTTTCCACTATCGTTTTGGGGTTATGCTCTAGAGACGGCCGCATTCACGTTAAATAGGGCACCATCAAAATCCATTGAGACGACGCCTTATGAACTTTGGTTTGGCAAAGAAACCGAAGTTGTCGTTTCTAAAAGTTTGGGGTTGCGATGCTTATGTGAACTTCAACCTGATAAGCTCGAACCCAAACCGGAGAAATGTGTCTTCATAGGATATCCAAAAGAAACTATTGGATACACCTTCTATCATAGATCCGAAAGCAAGACTTTTGTTGCTAAATTCAGAAACTTTCTAGAGAAGGAGTTTCTCTCGAAAGAAGTGAGTGGGAGGAAAGTAGAACTTGATGAGATAACTGTACCTGCTCCCTTATTGGAAAGTAGTACATCACAGAAACCAGTTTCTGTGACACCTACACCAATTCGTGAGGAAGGTAATGATGATGATCATCAAACTTCAGAACAAGATACTACTGAACCTCGTAGATCAACCAGAGTAAGATCCGCACCAGAGTGGTACGGTAATCCCGTTCTGGAAGTCATGCTACTAGATCATGATGAACCTACAAACTATGGAGAAGCGATGGTGAGCCCAGATTCCGCAAAATGGCTTGAAGCCATGAAATCTGAGATGGGATCCATGTATGAGAACAAAGTATGGACTTTGGTTGACTTGCCCAATGATCGGCAAACAATTGAGAATAAATGGATCTTCAAGAAGAAGACTGACGCTGACGGTAATATTACTGTCTACAAAGCTCGACTTGTCGCAAAAGGTTTTCGACAAGTTCAAGGGATTGACTACGACGAGACCTTCTCTCCCGTAGCGATGCTTAAGTCTGTCCGAATCATGTTAGCAATTGCCGCATTTTATGATTATGAAATTTGGCAGATGGATGTCAAAACTGCATTCCTGAATGGATTTCTGGAAGAAGAGTTGTATATGATGCAGCCGGAAGGTTTTCTCGATCCAAAGGGAGCTAACAAAGTGTGCAAGCTCCAGCGATCCATTTATGGACTGGTGCAAGCCTCTCGGAGTTGGAATAAACGCTTTGATAGTGTGATCAAAGCATTTGGTTTTGTACAGACTTTTGGAGAAGTCTGTATTTACAAAAAAGTGAGTGGGAGCTCTGTAGCATTTCTGATATTATATGTAGATGACATATTACTAATCGGAAATGATATAGAATTTCTGAATAGCATAAAGGGATACTTGAATAATAGTTTTTCAATGAAAGACCTCGGTGAAGCTGCCTACATATTGGGCATCAAGATCTATAGAGACAGATCAAGACGCTTAATTGGACTTTCACAAAGCACATACCTTGACAAAGTTTTGGAAAAGTTCAAAATGGATCAAGCAAAGAAAGGATTCTTGCCTGTGTTACAAGGTGTGAAATTGAGTAAGACTCAATGCCCGACCAATGCAGAAGATAGAGAGAAAGTGAAAGATGTTCCCTATGCTTCAGCCATAGGCTCTATCATGTATGCAATGCTGTGTACCAGACCTGATGTGTGTCTTTCTATAAGTCTAGCAGGGAGGTACCAAAGTAATCCAGGAGTGGATCACTGGACAGCGGTCAAGAACATCCTGAAATACCTGAAAAGGACTAAGGATATGTTTCTCATATATGGAGGTGACAAAGAGCTCATCGTAAATGGTTACATTGATGCAAGCTTTGACACTGATCCGGACGATTCTAAATCGCAAACCGGATACGTGTTTACATTAAACGATGGAGCTGTCAGTTAGTGCAGTTCTAAACAAAGCGTTGTGGCGGGATCTACATGTGAAGCGGAGTACATAGCTGCTTCGGAAGCAGCAAACGAAGGAGTCTGGATGAAGGAGTTCATATCCGATCTAGGTGTCATACCTAGTGCATCGGGTCCAATGAAAATCTTTGGTGACAATACTGGTGCAATTGCCTTGGCAAAGGAATCCAGATTTCACAAGAGAACCAAGCACATCAAGAGACGCTTCAATTCCATCCGGGATCTAGTCCAGGTGGGAGACATAGAGATTTGGAAGATACATACGGATCTGAATGTTGCAGACCCATTGACTAAGCCTCTTCCACGAGCAAAACATGATCAGTACCAAAGCTCCATGGGTGTTAGAATCACTACTGTGTAATCTAGATTATTGACTCTAGTGCAAGTGGGAGACTGAAGGAAATATGCCCTAGAGGCAATAATAAATTTATTATTTATTTCCTTATATCATGATAAATATTTATTATTCATGCTAGAATTGTATTATCCGGAAACATAATACTTGTGTGAATACATAGATAAACTAAACGCCACTAGTATGCCTCTACTTGACTAGCTCGTTAATCAAAGATGGTTATGTTTCCTAACCATAGACATGTGTTGTCATTTGATTGACAGGATCACATTATTAGGAGAATGATATGATTGACATGACCCATTCCATTAGCTTAGCACCCGATCATTTAGTATGTTGCTATTGCTTTCTTCATGACTTATACATGTTCCTATGACTATGAGATTATGCAACTCCCGTTTGCCAGAGGAACACTTTGTGTGCTACCAAACGTCACAACGTAACTGGGTGATTATAAAGGAGCTCTACAGGTGTCTCCAAAGGTAAATGTTGGGTTGGCGTATTTCGAGATTAGGATTTGTCACTTCGATTGTCGGAGAGGTATCTCTGGGCCCTCTCGGTAATGCACATCACATAAGCCTTGCAAGCATTGCAAATAATAAGTTAGTTGCGAGATGATGTATTACGAAACGAGTAAAGAGACTTGCCGGTAACGAGATTGAACTAGGTATTGAGATACCGACGATCGAATCTCGGGCAAGTAACATACCGATGACAAAGGGAACAACGTATGTTGTTATGCGGTCTGACCGATAAAGATCTTCGTAGAATTTGTGGGAGCCAATATGAGCATCCAAGTTCCGCTATTGGTTATTGACCGGAGACATGTCTCGGTCATGTCTACATTGTTCTCGAACCCGTAGGGTCCGCATGCTTAAGGTTTCGATGACAGTTATATTATGAGTTTATGAGTTTTGATGTATCGAAGTTAGTTCAGAGTCCCGGATGTGATCACGGACATGACGAGGAGTCTCGAAATGGTCGAGACATAAAGATTGATATATTGCACGGCTATATTCGGACACCGGAAGTGTTCCGGGTGATTTCGGAGAAAACCGGAGATCCGGAGGTTTACCGAAACCCCCCCGGGAGAAGTAATGGGCCATATGAGCCTTAGTGGAGAGAGAGAAGGGCAGCCAGGGTGGGCCGCGCGCCTCCTCCCCCCTTGGTCCGAATTGGACTAGGAGAGGGGGGGGGGCGCTCCCCTTTCCTTCTCCCTCCCCACTTCCTTCCCCCTCCTAGTAGGAGTCCTACTCCTACTAGGAGGAGGACTCCTCCTTGGTGCGCCATAGGGCCGGCCGGCCTCCTCCCCTTGCTCCTTTATATACGGGGGCAGGGGGCACCCCTAGACACACAAGTTGATCCACGTGATCGTTTTCTTAGCCATGTGCGGTGCCCCCTTCCACCATAATCCTCGATAATATTGTAGTGGTGCTTAGGCGAAGCCCTGCGATAGTTGAACATCAAGATCGTCACCACGCCGTCATACTGACGGAACTCTTCCCCGACACTTTGCTGGATCGGAGTCTGGGGATCGTCATCGAGCTGAACGTGTGCTAGAACTCGGAGGTGCCGTACGTTCGGTGCTTGGATCGGTCGGATCGGGAAGACGTACGACTACTTCCTCTACGTTGTGTCAACACTTCCGTTGCCAGTCTATGAGGGTACGTAGACAACACTCTCCCCTCTCGTTGCTATGCATCACCATGATCTTGCGTGTGCGTAGGAATTTTCTTGAAATTACTACGTTACCCAACAACATCATGGTAATATGATTTTTAATTCTAGAAAAGTATAATCAACAAAAAATCAAGTTGTTTGGAGAACATCAAAGGTGTTGGGCAAAACTCCTAAGTTACAATTTTGTAAAGTGTCATCGAAATAAAGCACCTACACGAACAATATTTCATTTAGACCTAGAATAGTTTCATTAGACATGTGTAGGCAGGTCAACACCATTTCCTGAACTTTCTTTGAAATTTGTTCTCTGCATGCTTGCATTAGACATGGTCTCTGCATAGACATGGTGAACAAGTCTAACACAAGAGTGGGATAAAAAATGTTCTACAAAAGTGTGTAATTAATGTTTGACTTTATTACATCAAGTGAGATATATAATCTAGTGACAGGAGAGGAAAAGATACATACCTTCGACCACATAACGAATCATAGTTTTCAACATAAAATGTATAACTTTTGTGGTAGCATGAGTTAAAGAATTTTAGTTATTCTTGAACACATAGATACCAAAGCTAGCCACACCTTTAATATGTCTAAATGTTATAAGTTTCAACATCAAGCTATAGGCTAGCATAACACCAATAGAATAGTTTGATATATTATTCTGAATTCTAAGGCCTAAACTATAAACCCTAATCATTGATTTCTGATTCTAAATACAACAATTAATCCTAAAAAATATACTAGCATAAAATGGCTAAACCTACAAAACTCCATCAGAGGAGGGTGATAACACTTGGAATCTTACCGTGTCGGATCCTAGACGATCTTGTCGTAAGGGGTTCCTCCTAGGTGATGTACTCCATGGATGGAGGCCTCACTAGACTTAAGCAACACTGGCATTCTCATCCCGACATCTGTCACCCTCTCCTAACCGCCCAGTCACCTTGGTCGATGGCGTAGCCCATTGGATCTGCAATGGTGGCGCCCAGTTTGAGGGAAGCTTGGTTCGATGGCGTGGTCTGGATGATCTACCACGGCAGAGTCTTGGGTCTATGCTGTGGCTAAGTGAATCTACCATGGCGCCGACTCGGTTCATTGGAGGACTTGGTCGACGGAGTTCACTAGCACTACAAGAAATATGTCAACTTATGACCTTCTGTCAGTGACCCTCGAAGAATTGGTCATAAATCTATGACCATTTTAGACCAATTGGTCAAAAGCTGTTCAGGGGGCTCCAAACCCTTAACCATTGTGACCATTTTGGTCAGAAAGGTCATAATTTGCTTACACGAAATGGTCACAAAGCAAACAGTGCTAGTCCGCTGCCTTATTTCTAGCTGATCATGACCAATATAGATGGTCATAGCCTTGTAGATTGTGGTGGGTTGTGATGACTAGGTGCCATCTCATCAGTTTTGCCTATGTGTCATGTCCATGTGGTAGTTTTTTCCCTAGGTTGTGAAGCAACCTATATTTCTATCATTCCCAAAATTCCCAAAAAAATCTCATAAATTCTTTGGGTCATATCTTCATCAAATATGTAAAAATCCCTCCTTGCCTAGTTCAAAACTAATTCAACAATATTCATTTTCCTATTATGTTCACAACAACACTTTATGAAGGAAGTGCTATTTATATATTCTTGATTGCCCTAGGAATTTTTGGGCACTCTTTCCTATCCAAATCATTATCGCATGACAAAATTCAGCTCCATTTTCCTAGCAAATCTTCCTCGGCAAATTTCCAAAGTTTTTGTCCACCTAGAAGCATTGTGAAGGAAGTACATTTTTTATATCTCTAAATGACATGAAATTTATACAGTTCCTTCATATTCCCAAATTATCACCCTCCTCCAAATTGCAGCTCAGTCAAATCATCTATGTGAGCCCAGGTTCAATTTATATTTTATGGTCAAATTGGCACGTTGCAAAGCAAGTGTTATATAGACCTCTCCTATTACCCTCAAACTTTTCGGGAACTCTTCCATACCCAAATCATTGCCACATGATAATATTCAGCTCAATTTTCCTAGTAAATCTTTCTTGGGAAATTTCCAAAGTTTCTACCTCGAGAGAAGCTTTGTGAAGTAAGTACTAGCTAGGCTTACCCAAATGATCTAAATATTTACCAGCGCATGACCATACCTAAGTAACTTACCTACACCAATTTTGCTCATTTCATTCATCCAATCTCTCTCACTAGTTTTCCCAAGTTTCTGTCCATAGAAGAGCATTGTGAAGGAAGTAACACTTTGGCATGTCCACATGGTATCCATTTTCTACAGTGCTTTCCTATGCCCAAATAACCATCCTCCACCAAATGCCAGCTCAATCCATTCATTATTTTGAGCCCAGCTTCAACATTCATATTTTTGTCCAGCGTGGTGCTTTGCAAAGAAAGTACCACCTAGGATCCTCCTTTTGATCTAAAAATTTGTGAAGACATTCTCCTTAGTAATTGATCATCCTCAGCCAAAACTCACGCCCATTGGCCATGTGCATTTCCCGTACCGCTAATCAAACACTTGGCTGTTTATTCATGTTTGAGCATCGATCGGTCTTCTCGTGAGAATCTTATGTTGTGATTTTCTTCCTAGCACCTACATGGGGAGTGCCCAACCCAATAGACATGCCTAGGCCTCCCAGAACACATGGCAATGCCACGGTCACGCGGTGACCACGCGGCGGGCATGCGAGTTTACGCGCTCTAGAGTTGGGGCCCTCGGCCACCGTCCAAACCTCGATGTCTCTCCATCAAACCATGTATTTCTGATTAAATAGATACTTATTTACCTAGAAATGATTTTTGAAAAAAATAAAGAGCAAACTATGACGCAACTACAGTTCAAATTTGACCCGCTTCCAACTGAATCAGTGGAAATTTGTCTTTTTCATGAGAGGTGGATCAAAACTTTTTACACCCAACCATTTGGTCAACTGTGAATTAAATATGTCCTAGTATTTTAGAAAAATGATTTGGTCCAATTTTGCAACAATTATTTGGTAGGTCCTTCACAAAAAACCTCCTTTTAGGCACTAAAAAATGGAAAATGGTTTTTTCGTCCAAAGAAAATGAAAACTTCCTTAGGCAACATTGTTTGCCATTCCAATATGCACCCTTGTGCACAATATGAGATCATTTGAATAAACTATGCCATGAATGTGGCCATAAGATTGATCATTTGGCTTGAAAGCCATGAATATTCACGCATGATAGCTCATTTCTGAGAACACTTTTTTAAAAGAATTGCCGTATTACAAGTTTATTATTTTTCCTGGGAGCTTGGCCATATATAATGACACAATGCGAAGGTTTCCCAATTTTTTTGATTTTTTTTGAACTTTTTATGCCCGTTTCAAAATACGGTCAAAACGGCGGGAATGACCGTTCCTAGCTAGTGGTTGAATCTTGAATTTTTTTGGGTGTTTCTCTGATTAAATAGATACTTATGTACCTAGAAATGATTTTTGGAAAAAAATAAAGAGCAAACTACGAGGTAGCTACAGTTCAAATTTGACCCGCTTCCTACTGAATCGGCAGGAATTTGTCTTTTTCACGAGAGGTGGATCAAAACTTTTGACACCCAAACATTTTGGTCAATTGTGCATTAAATGTGTCCTAATATTTTATAAAATTGATTTGGTGCAATGGTACAACAATTATTTGGGAGGTCCTTCACAAAAAAACCTCCTTTTGGGCACTCGAAAAATGGAAAATGGTTTTTTCGTCCAAAGAAAATGGAAACTTCCTTAGGCAACATTGTTTGCCATTCCAATATGCACCCTTGTGCACAATATGAGATCATTTGAACAAACTATGCCATAAATGTGGCCATAAGATTGATCATTTGGCTTGAAAGCCATTGATCTCCATACGTGATAGCTCGTTTCTGAGAACACTTTTTTAAAATAATTGCCGTATTCCAAGTTTGTTATTTTTCCTGGGACTTGGCCACATATAATGACACAATGCGAAGGTTTCCCAAATTTTTGATTTTTTTTGAATTTTTTATGCCCGTTTCAAAATGCGGTCAAAACGGCGGGAATGATCGTTCCTAGCTAGAGGTTGAATCTTGGAATTTTTTTGGTGTTTCTCTGATTAAATAGATACTTATGTACCTAGAAATGATTTTTGGAAAAACTAAATAGCAAACTATGAGGCAGCTGCAGTTCAAATTTGACCCGCTTCCAACTGAATCGGCGGGAATTTGTCTTTTTAACGAGAGGTGGATCAAAGCTTCTGACACTCAACCATTTGGTCAATTATGCGTTAAATATGTCCTAGTATTTTATAAAAATAATTCGGTCCGCTTTTGCAATAAATATATGGTAGGTCCTTCACAAAAAAACTCATTTTGGGCACTCAAAAAATGGAAAATGATTTTTTCGTCCAAAAAAACTCATTTTGGGCACTCAAGATGCACCTTTGTGCAAAGTATGATATAATTTGAACAAATTATGCCATTCCAAAATGCACCCTTGTGCAAAAAATATAATAGAAACACATAGAAAATCACAATTACGTATGCTTTATTTTCATTGGTTGAAATGTTTGTGCCATGGATTGATGACATGGCATCCATCCATCCATCCATCCCATTTATCTAAAGAAAAAAAGAGAGAGAAAGAAAAAGAACCCTATCCCCTCCAACCCCCGGGCAGCCCAACCACCCAAACCCTATCACCTCCCACTCCATCGCCGCCGCCCCCTTCTCCCCCTCTCATCACGCACGCTCAAGCCGCTCGCCGCCACCACGCTCCTCCACCTCCAGGCGACGCCGAGCCCGTGTTCTCCCTCCCCAAGATCGCGCCGGAGCCCGCGGTCCTCTTGGACCTACAGCTCGGCTCTCCTCCTCCCCTTCCAGATCGCGCCGCCACCATCACCCCGCCTTCCAGATCCGACGCCATCCCCACCCACCACCGCCAAGCCACCCACCGTCGACCTCGTCTCCTCCATCCCCCTCCCCTCACCTTCCCCATATCCACTAGTCCAGGCAGGGCCATGGCGTTCCCCTTCCTCCTCTCTGCTAGGGTTAGGATTTCCACCTAACCCTCCCCTGATCTGGCAGCCACCGGCGACCTCCCTGCCCGTCTCGGGTCTCCCCCACCGGTGCTGTCACCACCCTCGATGCCCTCGCCTCGGGCGGCGCAACACCCTCTTCCCCTCCCCCACTCTCTTCCCTTGGCGCGCCACCACCGTCTCGTCGCCAAGGGCGGCTGCTCGTCAACGCGCACGGCTTCGAGATGTCAGCGACGGATCCGCGTCGGGCGAGGATCCTCCTATTCCGTGGCCACTTCGTGCCTTTTTCCCCTTTGAGTGCCGCGACGGACGTGCTCGACGGAGCGCGCACCGACAGGAGGACGCCGCTCTAACCATGCCATGGAACTCGTCAAGGTGCCCCCCTTCTCTGTTCCATTTGATTTGTATCTTGAGCCACATTTTCTACTTCCAGGAGATGCTGATCTGCAACCACATTTGTTTTGGTCAGAATTAGTGATATGCACCTGCATTTTCTTTCAGTAATTGAATGTGATGCTGTCGTTGCAGGTATAAGTGGGATAACAATGAGAAGCATCTCAAATAGGAGACCAGGCTGCTCAACATCCGTGCCGGGCTTGGCGTGTTTGCCAATCTGCGGCCAGCAACTGTGTTACTACAAGTATATCAACATGCCATTTTAGTTCCACAACACTGCAGTCTGTACTTTAGATAGGTATTTGGCTTGAGTTGCATATGAGGCCACCTATCGATGGTCAGAGTGTGTCCTGCATCTCAGCTTAATCTGGATTAACTTCTTTGTTCTGATTAGGTAGCCAGTAGTTCAACTATATGGCCTAGATCGCTTAAGTTGGATCCAAGGCGATGTATCGAAAGCATTGGAGTGTCTCTTGTGTCCTAACATGATCTCTACTAGAAGCACATAGTTTAAATGAGCAATAAAATGCTAGCAAATGAAGTCATAGCTGCAAAATTTGGGCTGAATAGACTTGTTTGCTTCACTTATTCCTGGCTATATGCACTATGATAGGTTGACGGGACACGACCGGAGGGCGCACCGTGGGATCGGCTACTTCATGGAGCCCCTCGTTCTGCTCGGCCTCTTCGCCAGGTCGACCTTGTCCATTCGTCTCAAAGCTGAAGGGTGTTTTCTTATCTTGTTTCTGCTTGAGGTTAATTGATTCGATGTCAGATTATATGTATATACTTGCAAGTTCAAAATGTAGTATAATACTCCCTCCGTTCCTTGATATAAGGTGTATAGATTTTTTAGAAAAAGTTCGAAATATAAGGTGTCTTGCGTTGCACCACTCGTTTGAATATTTTTTTTAGGGATTTGATTACATTTACTTATATTAGGCAAACTCCTCTATTTTCTCATGTCAATTAGTTAGGTGTAATCTCGCCCAAAACTTGTGAAATTTTCACTCCACGTGCGTTCTTTAATTTTCGTGCCAAAAACTATACACCCTATATTTAGAAACGGAGGGAGTAGTGTTGATATAATGTAGTGATGGGCTTATCTTATAATGTAGTATAATAGTGTTGATATAATGTAGTATAATAGTGTTGATATAATGTAGTGCTGGGCTTATTATGTGTATATACTCGCTTGAGGTTATCTAATTTAGCACGTTACTGATCTTATAATGCTACTCTGCATACTTAACTTGCTGCCTGGTAGGGGTTTGTGAAGCTAGTAAAAATCATGGAACTTAAAAGGTCAAATAAGTTGATTTATCTCTTTTCAGCCTTAACAGAGAAGATGGAGTTATCCGTTCTATTTAGCCTATTTTTATTTGGATTGGATTAACCTGTGAACAAAATTAAAGTTCCTATAATACTAAATTAAATCTAGTTTCTGCACATCATATTGTTTTCAGGTTTAGCACCTGAGCTGTATTCTTCCACATGAATGGAACCACTTAGGGTTGTTTTAGCATGTTGTAGTTCCAGCCTGAGAGAAACTGCAGTTTCCCCTCCAACTCAGTGATTATTGGTCCACATGAATGACATGTTTTTAAATCTATTTCCTAATTTTGTGGTTTGCGGAACAAGGCTGGTTGCTGTAGCTGCTCAAAAGTTCATTGCAGACATCGCAGACATTGCTGTTACTTACTATTCGTTGCATTGTAGTTTCGCTGGAGATTTTGCTTGAGAGCCACTTGGATTCACGCAGCATCAGGAGGAGATCAAGCATGACCACCAAGAGGCACCACCGTAGCAGCAGGTAGCACGTCCATATCCACCTCCCTCTCCCCCTGCTCCCAATCCTTTTTATTACAATATACTGTGTACATTCTGAACCCCCTAATGTGACACAAGTATATGCACATGCTATGGTTAAGTGTTGCTTGTGTATGGTAAATAGGTTGAGCACCACCGCTATTTGATGCTATTTTGTTTAGGATTTTGTTCCTCTATGCATGTAATCTCTAGATCATGCTCAAGCATACACACACGGTTGATTTGCATGGAACGATTACTACTAACTAAAGAAGGAGGCAGACTTCTTCACATAAAGGAAGATGTCTGTTTTAGTAATATAAACAAATAAAAAAAATATTGTTTGCATACAATTAGATCATTCTCACTTATTAGTTGATGAGTTCAAAGTATGTAGAATCTTTAGTTCTCTGGTTATATTATAGTCAGAATTATACTGTGTGCATGATTTTATCCATTGCTGGTACTATGGATAGAGCTTTGTGTGTAATCTGGAGTTGTTCTTGTTATTGTTCTATCCATTTTATTATACTGTGTGCATGATTGTTCCATTGCTGTTGCATGATTTTATCAACTATTCGCTCCAAACTGGGAGCTTGTTCTATATTATTCTATAATGAATCAGCTAATAATCTGGAGTTGTTCTTGTTATCCATTGCTGGTACTCCATTTTACTCCAGTTTTTCTAATTCTTCTTAGCTGATTCATGTAACAGGGCGATCATTGAGGGCATGCAGTCGCTCTGTTAGCTCAGTCCTGACTATGGCCCCAGTGAGTCCGGCATTTGATCTCTATCAAAGGAGCTCCATGCTGAAGAAGAAAACACTTGTAGAGCTTGTAACATTATTTGGAGAGCTTGTAAAGTACTATAGAGCTTTGCATTTGTAGAGCTTGTAAAGCATTGTATATGTTGAGCTTGTATTACGTGTCATTTGTAGAGCTTGTAGTGAATCTGGCTATTGTTATTTGAATTATTATGTGTGTTTTCTGCTTGCCTATTTAAATACTGGTTATTTTCTTACTATGAAATTCAAATATGATGTCAAATTGAAATATGAAGAATCTGAGCCTAATAGCTGGGAACCATTTATCAGAACCTGACAAGTGGGACTAGTTTGACTAATGGATCCATTTTATAAAAAAAAGAAAACTAAAACTGCTGGTACAAAAAGGCCTTGGCCCAGAAAATAAAAAGGCCGAATTGTAGGGCTTGGCCCGTGTAGTTCACCAAAATTAGCAGCGAAAAAATATAAATGGGCCGAATTAATGGGCTCGGCCCATATAAACACCGAATTGGACCGGGCTGAATCTTGTGCCACATTAGATTGCCACGCTGGATGCCTACGTGGCCTGGGGAGGTTGCTAGTGACCAAAACGCCACAGTAGACGTATTTTGGTCATAAACGTCTATGACCATTCCAGAAGAAAGGTCGCTATAGTCAGTTTACGATGGACAGCTTTTGACCTTATGTTTTTGGTCACAAAAAGGTCACAAATGGAAATTTGTGACCATTCAGTGACCAATAGTGGTGGTCACAAGTTGACATATTTTTTGTAGTGTAGTGAAGACATAGTGAATGTCTCGCGTGCTCAGGAAGGCGAACTTTGCAGCGACGGTGCTAGGGTTTGGTCGTGGTCTGGGGAAGGTAAAAATGAATAGGGATAAAGGAGAATCTGAATAATATGAGAAGGGAATTGGTTGCAGCCCGTGGTACTCACTAACTAGAAATGCTTTAGAGAAAGCTACCTGCGCTGGAGAGAAACTAGAGACGATTTTGTTCTACTAAGCACCTCAACATTTTCCTACAGGAGGTTTCAGAATTCTAACTACCTCAAACACTTTCTATAACAAGAATAATCAGCTCTGATGTAGGGATTACATGCCTCTTAAATCTCTTGGGTCACAACCACCACCAAGGGACACTTCTAATGCTTGTTTCTACACTAGCAGCTAACCAGATGCAATGGTATATCACCAGCTTTGTGTACAACTTCCAACACATATGCATTTCCCCTCCCGAACCATTGATTGAACATGCTTGTCCTCTTTTTTTAAGACCACCACTAATGTGAACCAGCCACCTTCGATGCCATTCCATCCTAATGGAGAACCACATGATTCTATTGCTCGTTCCACCGAGAAATATTCAAAGGTTGGTGCGTAGGATGATAGTAGTAGGAGAGCTCATAGGTTAGTGGAGGGGTGAGACTTGGCTGAAATAGCCAATTGATATAGCATAAGGGATAAACTTGTGAATGCTGTAAATTTGGTTTTCCACCGGTAGTTCTTGGTGCCTCCTATGCTTACATCTATGAAATACAAATTTGTGTGCATGGACCAAACTCTTAGAAATAAGAGTATATATTCCAACCACATAGATGCAAGATGTGGAATAAGCCTAGTGAAGGCTCACTCCTTAAAAAGACTTGAGGTTGTGAGATGTAGTCACTCGTTCTTGCTTAGATCAATTCCTAATGGTCCCATTGGTTATGAGTTTTGTACTCTGGTAGGTAAGATGTTATGATATAATTTAAAGAAACAATGGAATCGTTGTGCTCATTTGTCCTTGGGTAGGTCCGAAGCAATGCTATTTTATAACAATAGTGATTTTTCAATAAAAGTATTGATCTTCGATCTTGAAACAAAGATGATGCGGCTAGCTATTAGATGATGATTTAGCAAGTGCACATAACATCAAATTTGTCTTGCGCGCATTTGAACAAATGACTTGTTTGAAAATTAACTATGTTAAAGTGAGGTTTTTTTGTTTGGTGAAGCTAACACTAAAGCTGACCAATATAACATGATAATTACTTGTCCAATGGGGAATTTAGTCACTAGGTATATGGAAATCCAAGTAAATATTAATGCACAAGGAATCATAAATTTTCATTGGAAGAGTTTTTAAATAATAAGAAAAAATGCGAAATTTTCATGTAGATTGCTAGGTATTAGTGAGAGGCTGACTCTAATCCAACCCAGCTTATCCAAATATACCTATTTTTCCTGATGTCTTTCTATGGTCTTCCTATTAGAGTAAGAAAAAAGATCAATTTCTTTATAGCTAGGTTATTATGGCTAGAGGATGTTAATAAGAGGAAGTATCACTTGGTGAGATGGCCGGTGGCGTGCTTACCTAAGTACTATGGTGGTCGAGGGGTCAAGAATATAAATTCACAAATAGTTCCTTATTATCTAAATGCATGTGGAACCTTAGTAATTAAGCTAGGGCATGTCAAGATATTCTTAAGAATAAGTATCCCAAAAAGAAGCGTTTTTCTGGATTAAGTCATAAATCACGTGATTCACAATTGTGGTATGGGTTTTTGAAACACACAAAACAAATCTTTGACAATTGCAGACATATATAGTGGGTAATGATTATAACACTACATTTTAGGAGGACTTGTGGGTGGGAGATCGGCCATTATCAGATGCTTATGCAATGCTTTACAATGTATGTTTGATCAAAATATTTCTATAACCAATGTCATAGAGAGAGGATTTAGGGACATAAAATTTAGAAGGACTTTTATGGTGAAACCTTGCTCTTATGGAATGGTATTAATGAAACTTGTGAGATCACACAACCGACTGGTTTACCTGATATAATAAGGTGGATGGGTGTTAATAATGGGTTATTGATAGTAAAATCTATGTATGAATTGACGATGATAGGTTATTGTAGATTTCCACATAAATTCTTGTGAAAAAATTAAATTCCTATGAAGATCAAATTTTCTCGTTGCTTATTTTTAAATAGTATTTTAACCAAAGATAACTTGTTGAGGAGAGGATGCCAGGGAGATGCAAAATGTTAGTTTTGTGGTTTGGATTAATTTGATCATCTTGTATTAATTGCTCTCTTGGAAAGCTTGTCTGGAATATATGTGCATTTTACTTCACAAATATATCCGTGACCGTTCATGACATGTTTAATTCCTGGATTAATGGTTTCCCAAAACAAGACAAATATCTTGTGTTACTTGGGGTTGCTCATGTTTTCTGGACTATCTAGAAAATTGGAAACACTGCATGGTTTAAATTAAGAGGACACATGATACTTGTAGTGGGAATAAGGACTCATTTGATTCAAGATTTTCATTGGAATTTTGGAAGATTAGAATCCTTGGGAATTTTTCCTTTGTTGGTTTTTTGACCATATGGTTGAATGCGCACAATGGTTGAGTGGGATAACACTTCACTCTGCTCCCGCATCTGCTCGGGGCAGCACAAAAGGCAACGAAACCCTTGCGCCGACCCTCTCTTCCCCCTTCCCTCCTTGTTGCCGCTCGAGGAGGCCTCCAACGAAGCCGACGTGGTTGCGAAGGACAGCGGTGACAAGGATGTGGTTGCTTCGCCCTGTACGGAAGGCTTTGGGCGCGGGCTATGACCTCAGGTGCTATAGCGATGCCATCTCTACAGTGAGTAGTGTCACGGATGTTGCTCCAGATCCTCAGTCGTGCGGGCGATGAGTGGTGATGGTCATTGTCACCGGTCGCAGCAGGTGGCTTTGTCTCCTTGCGCGCGTGTGGATCTTAAGGATCTAGCCTTCTATGGCCATTGGTGGTCGGATCTGTTGTCAGGAAGGCTGCCTAGAGATGCAGACATGAGAAATCCTTGGTAGTTCTCTGGACACGACCATGGTGACGCTTGCTGGTTTCGTTCCCCTCTTCAAAGGCGTCGTCAAGATACATTCCCCCCGTCTTCCTCTCAAACTCCAAGGTGAGAGACCTTGTCTGGTCAAGGTTGAGCGGTAGCAAGCGCGATGTTCGTCATCACCTTCATGAAGGTGTCATCTGGGCTAGGTGGGGTGTGTAGTGGCTTTGCGAGGTGGTTGTAGGATGTGCAATGTCATTGGATAGGGAGGTTGTGCTGGTGCTTCATCTCTAGATCAGTGCTCTTCTGCATTTCCTTAGAACTGTTCGAAGCCCGGTCTTCGTGTGCTCGCTCGTCGGTTGGTCGACACCATCGTCTTTGGCTTGGAGGGGATATGGTTCCCATCTCTCGCTAGCAGCACCACGACGCGGTGGCATGGGCTCGGTGCTGAAGCATGCGTGCGTAATGTACTACCAGTAATGGTTGCTCTATCTCATTCTGAGTATGTTTTCTCAGCGACCTCACCCTTGTGCAACTTTCCTCTATGTATATGAATCAGTGAGCCTCGATGTGGATATTCGTCTATTATTCATCGTGCATCGCTATGTCGGGCTAAGAATCTCATATGGCTTGTAATCGATGACAAAAAGATGAGTTAGATACAACCAATTTTTTCTTGTTGTGCCTCCTTTCTGACTCAAATACACAAGGAAAACGTTCTTAAACTGACTGATTTTCTGACTGCGTCAACGACCTCACGAGGCGTCCGATCAGGCTCGATTATACGACACTCGTCTCGCACGCAGACTCATCACAATCGCCACGTTTCCATGGGCCCAACCAACCACACAATCTTATCTTCTGCTCTTTCGGTGATCGTGATCCACCCGTTTCTCCTTCTTTCCAAACCATATCCCCTTTCTTCATCCCTATCCTCTCATGAGCTTCCTCCACCTTTAGCGCAACGCCCAACGCCAGTGCTTCTGTGCAACGCCCAACGCCCAACGCCAGTGCTACAAGGCGACCGGTGCTGCAAGGGATCGGTGACCGCCGGTGCCAGGCCACGTTGCGGCAGTGGAGCATCGCCCGCGCCACTGGAGTTGCAATGAAGCGCCGCGAGGCCGTTGAAGTGCTGTTGGAGTTGCACCGGGACCGTTGAAACTTCGATGGGGTTGCATTGAAGCGCCGTCGGTGCTATGTGGCACTGCCATGGACTGGTGCGTGGTGATGCCATGGGAGCTGCCTGATCCTTCGGCTGGGAGCGTCTGAATCGGACGGCCCTGGGGGCGGTTTAACTCTTCCTCAATTCAGCCGGCTGATTGGTAGCAGTCGCCAATACACAATGCTTCCAACTCAAATCCACAGTGTATACATCCGACTGCAAATTCGAACTATAATTTGGCGGATTGCGCTTCAACTACCAAGTGGCCGGCTTGGTAAGGTATCTCCACTAGGCTCCCCAGGAAGCCCCCCAGGAGCATTTTTTTCAGCGCCGGCAGTCAAAAACGGTCCCAGTCACGCCCCCACGAGCTCGTTTTTCGTCGGTATTAGCTAAAACTACGGCCGGCGCTGGCAAGAGAAACCCATAAAGCTGGGGGTCAACTGGGGGCGCCGGCACTACCTTTTGCATGCAAAAACCCCACACGTCGGCCTCTGTCCCCGCATCTCTCTCCCTCCCCCGTCGCTTTCTCCGGCCCCACCTCCCCTCTCCCCGTCCACTTTTCTCTCTCTCCACGAGCTCGTCGCAGCAGGGCGTGGTCGACTCGAGCTCGGGCACGGCAGGTGCGTTGCTGCCGCCGCCGCGGGGCTCGACGAGGTCGTCCTGGCCGCGTGCCCGACGACGGTGTACTCCTCGTCGACCCAGCATCAGGCGCCGGCTACCGATGAGCGGACTGCAAAGGAGGACGAGCGCGGGTGCGCGGTGTGCCTGGCGGAGTACGCCGACGGCGACGAGCTGCGTGTGCTGCCCGGTTGCGCACACGCGTTCCACCAGCGGTGCGTCGACCAGTGGCTCCGGCAGCCACCAGCCAGCTCCTCTGCGGTCGCGGGAGCCGTCTCCTCGTACCTGCGCCGCGCCGGACTGGCGTACCTGCGCCGTGGACGGCGTGCGGTCCGTGCAGCTGGGCCTGGCCCTCCTCAGCGCCGTGGACGGCGTGCGGTCCGTGCAGCTGGGCCTGGCCCTCCTCAGCGCCGTGGACGGCGTGCGGTCCGTGCAGCTGGGCCTGGCCCTCCTCAGCTTCGACGGCGACCTGCCTCCGGCCGGCCGCGTGTGGCGGTTCCACCTCGGGGAGGGGCGCGGCGAGGCCAGCCCGTGCCGCTTCTGCGAGGCCAGCCCGCACGGCGCAGGACGGCGAGGGCAGGACGGCGAGGGAGGCAAGGCACGGCGCAGGACGGCGAGGGCAGGACGGTGCAGGGCCACGTGGGGGCACACCATGGCGCAGGGCATATGCGTCGCCATGGAGCAGGGCGCGAGCAGCAGCGGCCAGGCCACGGGCGGGAGCGAGCGCGGCCACGGGAGGGCGGTCTGCCTGTGGGGGGATGGTGGGGGGCAACGACTGGAAGAGATCTGAGCCCCAGAGTAAAATTCTCGCCGGCAGCCGCCCAGGAGGCGAGAAAAATGCCTCCTGGGGAGGCCAACGGCTGGAGATGCCCTAAGCTACCAACAAAAAATTTCAATCAATGATTGAGTTCCAACTTTTTTTTTCCTGAGCCGATTGCGGTTCAAGTTTAACGAGTAGCAGTATCTTGGAAATTTTGTCCTTCCGTGCATTGTTCAAACTCGAACGACTATGTTAACCAAGACAACTCCATTTCTAGATGTAGCAAAAGCATCCGCATGGGCTCTTTCCGTTTTTCGCTAGCGAGAGAGGGTGAGGTCGACGGAAGTCACGGAACAATCAACCACGATCCGATCGGGCCACCACGGCGCGCACCACACGCATCAGAGAGTAGATGCAGTGCGAGACCGGCGAGACTGGGAGTGCATGCGCGCGTCTGTGCGCCGGCCCCGCGGCCTACTTTGACGTGAAACGGGATGCCCTGGCGCGGCGGCAGCTCACGTGGTGCCGGGCGGTGGAGGTGCAAGAAAGGAAAGCCCGCACAGCGCCGCACTGTTGCCCCTGGCTTGTCCGCCTCAGTTTACTGCTGCCCCGCACGGCCGCGGGCGCGTCCGTCGTGGCGGAGCCAGCTGCCCCTAGCTCGGCATCACGACACAGCGCGTCGCACGGGCGTGACGACGAGCGGCACGGTGACTGCGACACGGCGCGGGCACGGATCCGGGAAGGCGACGGGGGCGAGCAGGCCGGGGTTTGTGCCAAGAGGCAGGAGCTGTGGTTCGTGCTCATGTGGGGGCGCTCGCAGTGGCGTTGGGGCAGGGCCGCATGGCGCTGGATGGAGGAGACGGCGAGGGATGCAGGCAGATGGATGCATCGATGGCACCTGAGACATCAGCCCGTCCCTGCTATTGGTTCTCTCCGTCCTTGTATGTAATCGTGCTGTTTTGTAGAGCTTTAACCTCAATTTGTGCAAGAGTTTCAAGTGGAATTAAGAGCTGTGATGTTGTGGCATAGGGTTTTGTCTCGTCGCCTGCTAGGCTGGGCCACAGCGGTCAACGAGAGCGCCGGGGACTTGAGTGCTAATCATGTTGTCCTCCCACCTTCAGATTCTGCTTGTGTCATGTGGCCTACCTGTGCTGTGCTGTGTGTGTGGTGTGGTGGAGCCGATCGACGCACGAGTCTCGCTGCGTTTTGCATCAGTTTTCAGTTGCTTGTCTTCCTGTAGCATTGTACTGAACCGGGCTTTGTGAAAACGGCCGGAAATAGTGTTATTGGCAACTCCATGGGCTGCATGTCATCAATGCAAAGGGGGGCTATTAAAACTCTTGTTATTGGGTGAAATCTCTCCCTAATAATAAAGCACGGATTGATTTTGTCGGGTTTACCGTCACAATACGCTTTCTTCTCATGTCATAATACGCTTTTACAATTTTTACGGACAAAATCATAATCTAAACAAGATGGTATTAATCTCTATCTCTACTACCTAAAAGAACCGTAAGGTTCCGTCTCCCTTCTTACGTCGCTCGCTATCTTCGTCCGACCTTCGCTCGCCCGCGCGTTAAGTCGTCCTTCGTCTGACTCCTCGTAAACTACCAACCTCTATTTTTCCTGTTGTCCGTGTGGCCAACATACGCAAGCCCAACAAGGCCCAAGCCAAAGTCATGCACGCCTCGCTCGTCCCTCTTTCGCGGATCTTAAAAAAATGACGTCTCACTCGTCCCCGATTCCTCTCGCCCTCTTTCGGGGACCTCACCCGCAGTCGGTCCTAACCCTAGCGCCGCCGGCCGCCCCCACCGGCACCGGTCGTTCCGGGAAGGTTTCCTCGGCGCCATCAATGCTCCTTTATCTCCTCCCCTCCTCCCCGCTCCTAGGGTGTAGAAACCAAACCCATCTTGAATCGAACCAAAACCCTAACCCTAGCATTATGGAGGCCCCTCTGCTGCTGCCCACACCGGCCCGCATCCGCATCCACTGCTACATGCCGTGCCCACAGCCGTGTGATGAACGCCACATCGCCGCTGACTATGTGGCCTGCCACGCGACTCCCCGACTCTGTGCCGCGTGCGAATCCGGTCGCTTGTTGAGCCGTTGCGGAGGTCGTCGGCATGTGGATGACCAGGGACGACGGGGTCAATGGAGCAGGTCGGCGGAACTCCGTGGTGGAAGTGGAGGGGGCAGAGGGATGCTCACCGTTGGGAGTAGCCGAGGCGGCAGCAAAGATGCTCGGAAGTCCAAAGTGGAGGAAGCTCAAGTGGCCGGGAGGAACGTGAGATGCAGTGTGGAGGTGGTGGTGTGGTGAGGAAGATAGAGAAGGAGTGCATTTGGTTGGTCCAAGAAGCTGCAGGTGACCTGCGAGGCTGGAACTGCCGTCCACCGTGAAGGACGTCTCTGGTCACACCAATGATCTCCATGTCTGTGGGTGAGGAATAGTTGGTACTAGAATAGGAAGCTTCAGTACAAATTTCAATCTCTACATAATCCAGCATCGCATGCATGCATAACTAGACCGATGATAATTTATCTACCTACTGCAGTTTATATATTCTTCCATGGCTTTATTTCATGATTTCGGACTTCAAATTTGAGGATTGTTTGGAAGTTGTACCAACGGCATCATAACTGTTCTATATTATTCTTCATTTCATTTATCATCATCTTTGGCTACTCGTGCATGCTTTTTTGATAATATCCATTTGGCAGCTTCAAGTGCACTGCAAGTGTCGAACTGTGCTCCAGTGAACAGCAGGCCCATTGGGGCAGTGTACTCAAACAGTGATCCAAGCAGTCACAGTAGTGGATCTGCAAATTTTTATTTTTACCTAATAATAAAGCAGATTGGATTTCTTTCGTCCGTCATGGCATTTTTCAGAAAAGTCTCTCTATTTCAGAGAATTAAACCCGCAGTCCTGTTTTAAGTTAAAACGAATCATTATTTTTGTATTTTACACAAAAGTCCCAGTTATTTATTAAAATCAACCCTTCGTCCGGATTTAAGTCACATCCGACCGTTATTTTACATTTTTTTTCGAAGACCCCCTGATGTTTTAGATAATTCATCCACGGATCATATTCAAGTCAAACAAATGCTTTTTAAAATCATCCATATCTTTTAAACCGTAACTCCGATTTGAACATGTTATATATGAAATATGAAATTTGATTAGAAAAATATGTAGAATATGAATATGAGATTATTTTTATCTGTTAAGTATTTTTAAATATTATCTTGGAATATATTTGAGTCAAACAAAATGATTTTCTAAATTATCTTTATCTTTTAAACCGTAACTTCGATTTTAACATATTATATATGAAATTTTATTAGAAAAATATGTGAAATCTAAATATGATGTTAATTTTACCTGTTAAATATTTTTATAATATTGTTATGGAAGCAAAATTATAATTTATAGCGCCCCAAGATTCATTTTTTTCATACCGGCGGCAATCCGGATTACAAATAAATACCCAACTATAACCATATACAGAAAAGAAAACATCGATAACTACACATGCATACCTCTGAAAAATATCACAGGGGAAAACAACAGATTTCTCACCGCGAGAGTGAGAGAAAACGAGCGAGAGAGAGATAGGGAGAGAGAGAGGGAGAGGGAGGAGAGAGGGAAAGAGAGACGCCTTAGGATTATCCATATTCAACACACGTTTTTTGTTGTTTTGTGTGAACACCGAGGCCATCGCCGGCGAGGGTGAGAAGGAGGATAAGCGGCAACACAAATATGATGCCTCGCAAAAATAAAAGAGATGGATCTATTGTGGTCTTGAATGATGGTTGTTGAGTTAAGAGCATGTGTTATGTTTTCTCTCCCATTGCAACGCACGGCCTTTTTACTAGTAATTTTAGAAGAACAGAGGATTGCAATCTTAGAACTTCAAGTAAAAAAATCTCAATTTCTACTGTTTGGCCATAGCGTTGCGCTACGGAAAATATCCAGCTTTCGAGTAAACCAAAAAATAAGCTCTAATCTCATGGAAAAGAATGCATGTGAATGCTTCAGTTATCTTGTACTCCCTCTATAAAAGAATATAAAAATGTTTAAATCACTAAACGCTCTTATATTTCTTTCCTAAAATCTAAAGGGTGCACGCGCACCATTTGGACGAGTCGAGCGGCCGACTCCTAGCCGCACGATCTGATGCGTGTCGTTGTGATTCCCACCTGCAGGTGCTACTTGGTCAGGTAAAGACTCGCTACGCGACAGGCGCTGCTTCTGCTTTTTCCCTGCCTCCTCTCCTTCCCCTCCTTCCCTAGGCGCCGCCCCTCTCCTCCCCTTCCTCCCATGGCGCCGCCCTGCTCCTCCCCTTCCTCCCCAAAGAGTCTGCTGCTGCTGCGGATGGTGGCGACAAGGATGACGAAGTGGCTGCTGTGGAGGTCGGCCTGTGCGGCGCGCCGTCTGTCGAGGCAGGGGCGGTGATTGCAAGGGAAGACGGTGCCAACAAGGTCCTGGGGCCGGCGCTCGGGCAGCTGCGACGAGCTGCCGGAGCAGGGCGGCGGCGGAGTCCAGGAGTGTGGTGCTCTACGGGCTTCTTGTGGGTGCGGGTACGGCGCCGCGACTGAAACGAGGTGGCTGTGATCTTGTGCTGCTGCGTCTTCTGTTGCTACGAGCTAGTACATGTGTGGGGCTTTGAGCGACGGTGAGATGCGTCCTCTTGCTTGTGTGGTGGTGGTGCTTCTCGATTCTGTTCTTTGGATCCACAAGTGACCAAAGTTTAGCATTGCACAAGGTTCAGCTTTCTTCTCCTCTTCCCTGCAGGTTACATGGTGTGTAGCTGCTGAAAAATGCGAATGCTTGCTTGGGAAATTGGGGATCAACTGATGTGTAGCTGCTGGACAATGCTAATATGCTTAGCTTGTTGGATTCAGAGACAGCGACGCCTCGACGGTCGATCCCGCGTTGCCCCTGTTGTTCACTTGTTTGATTCAATCTACATGAGCGCAGACTTTTCTATACTGTAACTATGCTCTTCTTTTACATTAAGGACGGAGGAGACATATTTGTCTAGTTGAATATGATCATTGAGAAATTGCACACACAACAATCATTTTTGTTGGCATCTATAGTAGTTTTAATTGTACACATAGTTGTTTTTGGTTGGACACGATTATTGAGAAGTTACACACACGGTGATCATTTTTGTTGGCATCTATAGTAGTTTTAATTGCACGCATATTTGTTCTCAGTTGAATACGATCATTGGGAAGTTGCACACACAACTATCATTTTTTGTTGGCATATATATTCCTTCTAGATATTACGCACATAATTGTTCTCAGTTAGATTCGGTCATTCGGAAGTTACACACACGGCGATCATTTTTATTGGCATCTATAGTAGTTCTAGTCGCACACATAGTTGTTTTCAGTTGGACACGATCATCGAAAAGTTGCACACACGGGGTTCAATTTTGATTGGCATCTATAGTAGTTCTAGTTGCACACATAGTTGTTTTCAGTTGAACACGGTCATTGGAAAGTTACACACACGGGGTTCATTTTTGGTTGGCATCTATAGTAGTTCTAGTTGCACACATAGCTAGTTTTCAGTTGGACACGGTCATTGGAAAGTTGCACACACGACGATCATTTTTTGTTGGCATCTATAATAGTTCTAGTTGCACACATAGTTATTTTCAGTTGGACACGGTCATTGAAAGTAGTTGGTAGGGCAATAGAAGTAGTTGCACAGAATCTGCTAGGCAATTGGCCAGGGCAATCGATAAAATTGCACATCTCACTTACATGGATTTGTTGAATGGTGAAAAAATGCACATCCATAGACCATGAGGGTGCAGAAAAGTTGTCTACATGTGAGACCCTCAAGATGCACATCTCACTAATTGGGGTGGGTGGGAAGGGGTACGAGCAATGAAAACTACACATACACGGGTACGGAGAAAGTTACACATGCACATCAACTGTTAGGTAGTTGGCCGGGACAATTTTCGAAGCTGCACATCTACTGCTTGGCAGTTGACCGAGATAGTAAATAGTAAAAATTGCACTTCCAACTAGAGGAGAAAAGTTGCACATCGACTACTAAGCAGTTGGATGGGGCAGCAGATGAAGTTGCACATCTCACTTGATATTGTATAGTTTGAGACGAGGTGTCGTCATTGAAAACTGCACATCCATGGATAGAGAAAAAGTTGCATATCGACTATTAGGTAGTTGCACATCAACAGCTAGCCAGTTGCACAAAATAGGGATAAAATTGCACAAAAAAAAAGTTTGTCAAAACATATCCATGCCGGATCTTGTTTCGAAGAGCACATCACGAGGATTTCAGTGGTGAAAGCGGATCTTAATTTTGATGTTTGGTTTAAAAGTTATGACTTTTTTAAGAAACAAAAATTGAAAAGCAAACTAGATGGTCAACTTCCTTTTGTGTATAAGGGATCATGCACTTTACTTATCCATCGGCCGCTCTAAAGCTCTACCTGAAAACGAATAATTACTATTTACAAATTATTAGGAGACCAAAACTTCCTGTTTTAGGCCGGCCGCTCGCAAAGTGTAGCGAGCAGCCGGCCGCTCGCTAGACGAGTCCTATTTCTTTACGGAGGGAGTACTCCCGTAATTTGTAGGCCAACATCTAAAATTCATTAGTAGTATTTTTTTCCTATTTCCTATTTTCAGTAGGACTCTGAACGCCGTGGCATTCAGTCCTACGTTTTTCTTGCTCTTAAATTTTCGGAATTCCATGTTTGAAAAAGGCCCTACAGCTGTACATTTTAAAAATTGTGCATAATTTTAAAAGAAAAACCAAAATTCCTCTAGATAGCGGGCTATAGCGGGAATGAGGGACCTATGGGTTTTAAGAGTTAAACAGATGTTGCCGCTAATTGTGCAGCTATTCCAGAAATAGCCCTAAGTTTCTTCATAGTTTAGCGCCAGAGAGAAATTTCAGGTCTTTGAATCCTATCCTACCGCAATCCTCAATCATGTTACAGAGACAAACAAAACATGCAACAACGGCGGCTACGATCATCAGTTGCTTCGGTTGTTGTCGCGCTCGACCGAGAGAAAGGCAAGGAACGACTGGCTGCCACTTCGAACCTTGAAGGATGTGACCGCCGTGAGTAAGGTAATTGGCAATGAATCGGCAACTGACGGAGCTCCCAGGTACAAACGACGATGATTGCTTCGGTTACTTCGACACCAACAATGACCCAGTTGTGGGAAACTGAGCTCCATCACAAGGCAAGGTTCCTCTCTCATGTCTTCTCTCTTTTCCAAATATTTTAGCCTGACAATTATGTAATGAGCTAGAGACACAACCAATCATTCTTTGATGTATCTATGATGCTATGTTCATGAACGATGATGCTTTGATATGTGATACAAGATGCCTAATTATTGGTTATTTGAATGTATATATGTGATATATGATGCCTACTTTGTCTTAGCTGTGCTATAGACAGTCATTGAGCACAACTTTCTCATAATTTATCGTAATTCGGCTATTCCATAGATTTTTTGTTCAAAAGGACCATCTGCCGAGTCGAATTGACAAAAAAGACTACCTCTGAATTTTTTTGACAAAAGAGACCAGCTAGGCCGCGGCGGCAGGCGCGCCAGCCGACACGTGGCACCTGCCGCCACGGGGTGAGGCGGCGGGACCTGCCGCCACTATAGCAGGCGGCAACCCTAGAATTATCGGGAAACCGGGCGAGACCAGCTGCTGCAATGGAATTGGATGGGCTGGTGGTCGAGCTTTGCTACACCTACGGACCGCATCTTACAGACTTTAAGTTACGGACATGTGTGGTAGTATTTGATTGGATGGGAAATCAGAAACAGGGCCCACAGTTGAATTCAAGGGGAGGAGAGATTGGTTAGTTGGATCCGGCTTGCCTGCTTCCTCCCCATGCTTCCATCCGTGCTTCCACTTCATCCTACGGTTGTCTTTTTTTTTTCCTTTCTAATCTAATTATCTCCCCCTGGTTTTAAAGGATGTGGTCGGACCTTATTTTGTTTCAATCAAATCAAGCCACATACGCGGGAGCACGAATGGGCACACATCGGGAGAGCAGTCAAGTCTCGTCCTGGTTAGTTGGAGGGATCCGTAAGATGATTCCGTAACCAGTCCGTAAGTCTAGCTTTTTTGGCTGGTGGACCCTGCCGCCACACACCGTGGTGGCAAGTCTCCAGCAGCAGCTCGGCTGTGTCGTTCTGCTCTGTGTTTTACTTTTTTTTCGACAAAGGCTCTCTGTTTTACTTGGTTTAGCAAGTTTGACTGAAATTTAAATCAATTTGAAGACCGATTTTGAAGATGTTGCAGTTGAAGAAAAGATAGATCCAGATAAGACCTATCGATTTTTATGTTTTTCGCTTTCATGCATGATGGTCTTGTACTTTCCAAATGCTACAAAACACTCCCCAAACTTATTATCACATGCCTAATACAGCAGGGAATACAACGTTACGACTAATCATACAGTACGAAACCATCGTGCATGTGAGCGAAAAACACAAAAATGGATACGTCCTACCTTGATCTATCTTTTTTTCAACTACATCATCTTCAAAATCGACCTTTAAATTGATTCAAATCTCAGTCAAACGTTCCTATTTCACACAAGCTAACAACACAGGAAGAACAAAGAATAGAATGAGAGAGCTGGCTGCTGCTGCTGGAGACCTGCCGCCACGATGTGTAGCGGCCGGGCCCATCAACCACAGGCTGTTCCGTTCCAGCAGCAGGCCTCACCGGATTTCAGTAATTTCAGGGCTGCCGCCTGGTGTTGTGGCGGCCGGTCCTGCCGCCTCTCTCTTTTGTCAAAAAAATTCAGAGGTAGTCTTTTTTGTTAATTTGACTCGGCAGATGGTCCTTTTGAACAAAAAACCCATTCCACAAAGTAGACAGAGAGGCGATATTTTTTATGTGATTTATTGATCAATATCTACACCTACTGAGCATGACTTCAGGGTTGCTCTTCCCCATGTTCTAAATCAACAAGTACAAGCAACGACAAATTGCACTGACAACATCGGACGCATCTCCAACTAGAGCACCATGGTTGATCCGGCCGCCCCTTCTAGCGGCGTGTGGACCATCGCTCTTGAGATCTCATGTCTAGACTAATAGATTTGTCTAATCTATTTTAGTTACTTGTCACTGCGTTTAAACATTATGTCCAAATTACACATGTTTGACTCCAACATATAACCTCCACATATTCAAAGTTCAGTTATATCCCGAAACAAGTATTGGAGACCAAATCCAACGACTTTCGTTACAACTGAAGCAATTTGACATTTCCAGCTAGCTATGCCCTTATGTCAAAATAACAATAAACTTGTAGGTGTTTGAAAACTTAGCATGTAATATGTACCACGTAGATAAAAACAGGATGTATCGGCTAGATAACCATGCAATTAGGACTAGCCTTCCGCAACCGCAACAAGCAACATGGAGATGGGCTAGATGTACGACAAAGAGGAAGACAATGGAAGAGAGATGCCAAATGACTAATGAAAAACCTAGGAGGTGGCTCTATCATAACACAAGTATGTGCATACCCAGTAAATTTGTTTGTTCATTTTTTTTAGATTAGTGGTATTTGACATCCTAGCCTGACCATATCAACTTGATTACCACCAATATGTCAATGCAAAATACCCACCTAAGAAAAACTATGTTGTAAAAATGCGCCTAAGTGAAATTTACCTATTAGTCTATCTGTGAATAAGAGCAAACTGGGAAACTTGTGATAATTTAAGGACCAGAAGCTAAATGAGGAAGCCAAAGGATTAAGTATCCACAGTTTCAATGCAATTTTTATCACGAGGGAATAGATAAACACATGACTGTAGTGTCATCATTTCAATGCTACATGGTCAAACATTTGTTTGATTGTGGATAGGAAAAATATGGATTTATTTCCAAATGGTTAGAGTGGATGGATGTTTTGCAATGAAACCTTGTATAAATAAATCGTAAGGATAATCCCTATGGATTTTAATTCTATGAATCAAACAACCAATGTAAGATAAATCCCTAAAGATTACAATCCTAAAAAGCCGCTGAATCAAGGAGGACTTTAAAATGTCTGGCTACTCTATTTCCATTTGTTCAATTGTGTGTAAAATAAATGTTCCCAATATACCTTTCATCTAGTGTTCAACTCCAAGATGAAGTCAAAGAAGACTGTTCAATAAAGACTTGTAGTTTACTCACAACTCAAACCTTTCGATCAATAAAGTATTTTTAGAAGTATAACATGGTGAACTATATTTTGGGAGGGAGATTGATGGTGCTACCGGTTGACAATGATGCATCCAATGGTGACGAGATGGTGGTACAAGACTAGTCGAGAAGGGATGGATTATGTTTATTTGAATTACACCATAGAAAATGATCACATGGTGTAGCCTGAGAATAACAACCACTCGGTTGGTGGAGGAAAAAGGTAATATGGTTGATGCATAGAGGCATGGTGGGTGTGTGAAGTGCATAGGGTGTAATGCCTTTTTGGTTATCCGTCAGTTCCTGATGCATCATATGCCTAGACTAATTAAATTGAAATTCCCGGTGTGTAGTACAAACAAATATTGCACGAAATAAGAATGAATAATTCTAATGCAAAGAAGTAAGATGTGGAATTAGCTTTCATGCTTCCCATAGGGAAGGGTTACTAGTAAAAGTAGTGGCATGAAGTCATTGGGCTTTGTTAGGTTAATAGCTAAACATTGGTTGGTTTTGATATTGGTCCTCTGGTGAATAAGAACCATCGATATATTGAAAGACATCATAAATTTCATGTTTTTGTTTATTCTCGTGTAGGTCAGAGGAAATATACCACATAAGCTTTAAACTACTATGAATTTCCTAGGTCCCCTTTTCAATCTTCGGTCTCTACACCCAGATTATCTAGCTTACCCAATTTTTCATCATCTTCCCATTCAAATTTTACTCGACACCCAGACAATTGGTTCTACAGGCTAGGAAGGCATGAGTACTAACCAATGATGAACCAATATCTTTTGCATGTTACTCATGACCCATTTACAAGTGATGGGCTCAAATATGTCCTCATCACTCCTCAAGTGTCATCTATGAGCCTTTTGGAGTAGTCAAAAAACCAATTTGGATTTGGACTGTAGTCATCCGATCTAACAATTATAATCAAAACCATGATTTCTAAAGCCAAGCAATTCTGAATAAAAAAATATACATATAGTCTAGTATATGTATACATAGTTTCCTCAATATATGTTTTTACATGTGATGTGCACAAAAGAAACAGATGTATCAAAAGGGGCTTACTTTCGTTGTTGGTGATGCACCAAAATATTATATTTTTTGTGCCGCCTAAAAAATAGTATATAATTTAATAAAAATGCATTGATAAAATGAAAAATATGAAACATTATTATTTATCCAGAGGATACAATTTAAAAATCATAAATGCCTTTTTCATTTTTTTAACGTGGGAAGAAGAATGATGTGCTCTTAAATCTCAACTGCAAGAAAAAAGAGAGAAGTGCTCTTAAATTTGGAGGCTCTTCGGTCCTTACATTATTGAATTGCCATGTGAGCCATGCTAACCAAATGCATCGACCACCACCACTATGTAGCATTTCAAAGCTGCCCCCCCCCATTGGCCCCTCTCCCCGAGACATAATCGACCGAACATGCTCTCCTGTCTCTTGAGACCAATGGTCCCATAAACCAACCTCCAATGCCCAATCCATCCTTGTGGCGCATCACCAAATTCTATGGTTCCTTCCAGATGGATTGCACAAGAGTGTAGGGTATAGGACGACTGGATCACAAGGGTTGTTGACATGGTAGAGTATGGCGGAGAGGCTTGTGCATGTTTTAATCTTGGTTATCCACCGATAGTTCCTGTTGCCTCCTATGCTTACATCTATGAAATTTGAATCCCTAGTATGCATGGATGAAACAAATAATGCATGATGTAAGAATAAACAATTCCAACACATAGAAGTAAGATGAGGAATAAGCTAGTGAAGGCTTGCGCCTTATGAAAGACTTGAGGTGGTGACATGAGGTCATTTGTTCTGGGTTAGGTCAATAGCTAATAATGCTCTGGTTATGAGTTTGGTCCTTTGGTAGGTAAGAGCTTACGCTATCTATTGGACATACGATAAAAATTGTGTGTTCATTTCTTTTTGCGTAGGTTGTGAGCGATGAGGATTTTAAACATATGATGATTTTTTTTGCGTTTGGTTGTCCTTAGCAAGGCTAGGCTATTAGGATACAGGAGCTTCAAAACAATGAGCTTCAGTTCCTGGTCAAAAGGACAGACAACTGGCTCCTGGATGACCGTTCTATCGCGGCCATAGTGCGGCCTTGTTCTCGTTTGTCAACTGAACCCTCGATCAATGACATTTAAGGAGGGCAAATGCTTATTGCCATGGCCCAATATCTTAGGGTTTGGGACATTGTGCAAGCCACCTCTCTAACAATGGGCACTAGGGACCGACCAATTTGGAAGTTGACTAATGATCTTCTGTTCTCTGTCAAAAGTGCCTATCAGATGTTCTTCATGGGGAACACTCGGTTTGCTTGCTATAAGCCGATTTGGAAATCCAAAGCGCCACCCCGTTGCAATTATTTTATGTGGTTTGCTGTTTCACCGAAGATGTCTGACGACAGATAACTTGGAACGAAGGAATTAGCCCTCAAATGGCACCTGCCCCTTGTGTATATCTGAACCCGAGACCTGCTCTCACTTATTTGTGCATTGCAACTTCACCAAGCAGGGTTGTATGTGATCCAGGACTTGGTCAAGAGCGGATTTCCTGACCTCGGATGATAGTTTCAACAAGGCGGAGGAGTGGTGGTTGAAGGCTAGGGCGGTGATCCCCAAGGAAACGAGGCGGAACTTCGACACGATTGACACGTTATTACACTCGAGTGTTTGGAAGGAAAGAAACGCGAGGATATTTGATAATGTTGCCAGCTCCGCGGACGGAGTTTTGGACTTGTCCATGGAAGACATCAGCGTCTGGAGGGCCGTGCGTTGTATCAGTGATCTGACGACCTAAGCCTGGCCAGACTTGTTGCTCTCTTGTCGTGGCCAGTGCATCCGGCTTTGCGAGGCGTTCTTGTTTTGAGCTACCCTGTTATACTCTTTCCCCCAATCTAATAAAGTTCAGCCAACGGCCCTTTGAGAAAACAATGAGCTTCCAAAGTTTTATTTTGTTGATCAAAAGGGGTTTCCTCCAAAGTTTTATTTTTCCAAGTAGATGCGGCTAGCTAGCATAAAGGGATGAAAATCACACTCTCAGCGAGGAAAAACCGAGCTAAATAGAACCGATTTTTCTAGTTGTGCCCTCTTCTAAGCGAGTCGACAATCCTCTCAATATTCCTCAGCAAGATAAAAACTGTTTGCAAGTTACTTCAAGATTGTCTTCTTGTACGTGAGAAAACTGGGAATTATACTATATATCAAATGGCACATTCGAGCTATATTCTTTTCTGCAGACCTCGGTTCAATTATATTGGAATTTATCTCTTCATGTGTACATTATTTCTATATCTATACTACTATTAAAAGAGCAAACATGAATTCCTCTACAATCACACCACCGATCTAATCTATCCGACGAAATCCAACAGACTATATTTCTCAAATAGTCTACCACTCGGATGGCACAGATTGATTGTTCTGCCGGCAGACACCTCGTGCAGGTCCTGCTTCGATCCGCTCGATGGCCCAACTCCCCAAATCACGGAACAATATCAAAAACTGCCCCGCTAAAGAGATCTCCACGTCTCTGCAATGTCCGCATCCATTAACGCCCAGTCACGGAATGCCAGGATCGGACGAGGACGATCCCGACCACCACGACTGCTGCGGATGTGCCCGCAGCTGCCACCGGTTTGTTGCGAGGCGCCGGAGAGCGGGGCACAACACACTTGCGCGTCGCAGGACCAGGCGAGGTGGCTGCCCGACGGCGAGATCAGGATGTAAGGCGGCTTGACGCGCGAGCGCATCCCTCGTGGTTGCGCCACTCGAGCCCCCGCGCCGCCAGCTCTCCCTCTTGTGGCCGCTCCGCCCATCGCGCAGACGTCGTTGCCGACGCCTCCCCTGCCCACTCAGCGCTCCAGGAGCTTGGCCCGCGCCCCGGCCACGGGATCGTCGACTCCTCTTGCGGCCTCATCTCATCCGTCGCTGACGCTGGCGGTGCTCATCGGATCATCAAGGAGGACCTCGAGAATCGCTGCACGGCAGTGCAGGCGTGCAGGTCGAGGAGAACCACGACGCGTATAAGGCGCTAGCTGCTGCACGAGGTGGAGGGGAGGATCAAGATTGTGTACCGGGCGTAGATGGAGGGACCTGTAGGAGGAAGAGGAGAAGGATGAACAGGAAGCAGAGGTGCCTGCTCGAGGCGTTCAGAAGGATGCACGGGTCTCATACAAGCTGCTCCAGGTGAGAAACTTTAAATTTGTGCTGGATCTGGATTTCAAACTTCGATTACTTTACATCGACTTGTTCTTTGTTAATTTACATGACCATTCAAAATTGGTTTCTTTTAAATCCCAAGTTTCACTTGGAAGACATGGGAAATAGTGTGACTCACTGACATTTTTACTTTCTTAATTCCATCACCATCCAAAATTCAGGTTTTCAAATTACATGCATACTCTGCAATCTGCAGACATTTTGATTTTGCAGATTTGAGGTGGGAAAACCAAAATGCTTTTCGTAGATTCAGATTGAGAATTGGGGACGACCTGACGAAGGATGGAGCATAGACAAGTTCTGCTTAGCAATCCATACAATTGGCTTTCTCTCCATCTGTACAATGCAGTGTATATATCAAAATTCTTGGACAGAGTTTCTTATTACTGGTACCATTCGTCCAGCAACGTTCAAGCAACAATCCAGAAATCTGAGTCTGTCTCACCTGGAGCCCCATCGTATTTTTTAGCAACAGAGTCATGACTCATCCTTGCATTTTTCATCTTTTTCAGCTTGAAAGGTTTCGGTTATTTCGATCAAAAGACGTGCAGGTGTCCTGCTGTGTGCTCGACAATAGAAGATGAACTGCGAAAATTTTGTCAAGTAGCAAGGTTCGACCTCCCTTCACTTATGATCTGTTCTTCATATAGAGATTCCATAGCTTAATTTCTCCCAGCAGGTGTCTTGTACTATTAGGTGCCCACTATATGAGGACACTTTGGTGATAGGTATTCAGTATGTACCCATGAACCCATCCAAATTTGATTGAACAAGATGATTCAGTGGCTATGCATTTCCTCAAAACATAGTTTAATTCAGTTTTAATCCATATCAGGCTTGAAAGCCAATATTTGTATGTTGATATTGTAACAAATTAGTGGAATAAATGGATATGAACTACCTTATAACTGTTGCTTGATTGGGTATTCAACCATGCATGCTTGCTCCGTTGCCTTTACTTTCGATGTTACTAAGCATCTAAATTGGGTTTGCATGTAAGGTTTTTAGTTCAATGAACTTTCTATTGTATATGTGTGCACAAATCTACTAATTTTGTTCAGAAATCTACTTATTTTGTTCTGTCATATTGACTTAGATGACTTGCTGGCATTTCCTTTTGTTATAATTAATACCCAATGTAAACCTGGATTGATAACTACGAATGGGATTGATATTTTTTTTTCCAGGAAATTCGACGAGCAAGAACAGCTGGGCAGGCATATTATTCCTCTGTTTGGGTTGAATAGATAGCAGCACACTTTATTACTATCTCGAGAATACTCCTATATGTTGTACACACCTAAGAGCCATATTATTCTGCATCTCATGTAGTCTATACTATTAAAGGAGAATCGAATGTCGTGATGGTTCGACCTTCTATCGATACATCATCCTAAGGAGAATCGAACGTCGTGATGGTGGTTCGACCTCCTATCGATACATCGTCCCGCTCCCGATTCTTCTTTTCCCACGGTTAAAAAAAATCAGGAAATCAGCCCACCGCTCCCCACGTTAACCACGTCCCACCCTCCCATCTCCTCCCGAAAAAAAATCGCTGCCGCCTAGCTCGGTACCACACCCCCACGCGCTCCCTCGCCGGCCCAGATCTCGACCCGCGGCTACTCCCGTCCCCCTGGTCGTCTCCGAGTAGAAGAACCCTAATGTCGATGGTATCGTCGTCTTTGTCCTTAGAAGGCGATTGCCTCGAGGACGGCCCAGCGCGCGGTTTCGCGGGAGAGCCCGGCAACAACGACGCTGCTCACTGGCAAGGGTAGCGAGGCCGCGCAGCAGTCGATCTAGGCGGCGAGGGAGAGGGATGTCGATGCGGATGCCACGGCGACGACAACCTCGTCATGGGTGACTGCGACATCGATGGATCTGATCGTGAGAGCGCGGGCGGGCGCGGGTTTCACGAGGAGCTCGGAGGAGGAGGACGGTGTGAGGAGGATCTTGTTCAGCAGCACTGCTCAGGCCTCCAGCAACCACAGGTTGAAGATGTCTGTGATGGTGTTCATCTGAGATGTCATGCGGAGCGCATCTTTCCGCTGGTGGTCATCCGAGATGTCAGGTCAGCATAAGCTGGCCTTTGTTCGTTTTTGTTTGAACCAGATTTGCTGGTTCTGAGTTTTGCAGGCATGTGTTGCGCTGTACTGATGTCGGTCTTGTACAGTGACACTTGAAGATGTATCAAAATCTGTCGTACAAAATAAAGGAGCACTCAGGACGATGACTTCCATATTGGCATGTATGATTCTGGTTCGGCCATGGCCTCTGATATCCCAGGTTAGCTCGAAATGTTCTGTTTCTTCTTGGGGTATAAATATTTGCTGATTCTTCATTAGATTCTTCTGTTCTTGCGGGGTGTGTGTCCTGTTATGTTGGGTTTGCTGTGATTTGGGTGCGGCTAGCTACACAGCATCCGCGGGCCATGCATGTGACATGCATGCTAGGTAATCTTCACTCCGGTGTGGCGGTGCTGGAACCGCCTCCGCTGGTTACGACCGCCGTGGCTATGCTTGAAGTCAGAATCACCACGATGACTGTAGTGGCCGCACTCATATCAGAACGGCAGCCACGGTATGTGATCAGGCCTTTACTATCATCCTCTTAATTTGGGATCACCTGCAAGAGAAAGAGCGTGAGAGCCTAAGAGGGTAGTACAACATTACGAACAAGTTGATTTTTATCCATGGAATTGATCTGATACGAAGCTGATGCCACATAAAAGGTTAACTGAGTTCTTATCTCCAGTATGTCATGATGTTACAGTTCAATTAATTTTCACCTCTCTAACCACTATGCACGGAAGGTATTTGCTAATCTGCACAATGATCTTTTCTGATAAAATATGCCAATAATATCACCTTCATTTTTTATTGACGTCGTCTTATTAATCCCTGCTATAATCAAATTTGACCACATAAAAAGTTTTTCCAGAATCTTCCCAAATATGTATTTTTTTCATGTAAGTATCTAACTGCAGGTGGAAGAACAAGATTCACTGTGTGTGCAACGGCAACAATAAATAACATGTCATTAGGGAGACTTCTGACAATGGCATTAGTACAAGTGTTCTGCTGCATTATTCAACTATGCATGATGAAGTTGATATAGGGTATGGACTAGACAATTGATTCAGTTTTTTTTTCAAGAAGGTATGCAGATTGGGCATCAAAGTAGACAACAAACGATAACATTCTGCACCTTAGTCCATGGACAACTTAAAAGTTGATTGCTACTTTCTATTTTATATTGATGTGATCGCCAGCGAGAGCAATTTTTTGACTGAAGTTGTTTCATTAAACATGTCCTTTTATTTGTGTGAAGTTGTTCAGACTTTTCTTTGAATGTTTATTTTAGTTGCGTAAAAGAGGATTATGAATAATGTTTTTTTAGCTGATTATGAGTAATGTTTGGTTCCATGCTGGACCAAGGAAGGAATGAGAAGCAAATTATAACACTTCAGTTCATGGTCTAGGAGAGCAGGAAAGCACACATCCATCTTTGTGATATTCTCGTATGCATAATACTAACACTACGTACAGAATCTCTCAATAGTCTAGATGGGTAATCAGTAATGGTTAGTAATTCATATTTCTGATTCACCTTTCAGTTAAAGTATTTGTTGCCCAAGTGAGCATCATATTACAGGAATTTTATAATTCATTAAGCTATAGGTGTGTTTTAATATCTCAGTACATGGATCAGATTTTTGAGGTCTTACTTGATAATACTCTCAGTTAAGTTTATCACCAACTATGTTGAACCACATTTAAGTTATACTCCCTCCGTTTCTAAATATAAGCCTTTTTCGAGATTACAATATGAACTACATACGGAGGGAGTATTTGTTTGTCCAGATGATTTCATATACTGCATTTTGTTTGCACAATCCATCACCGAGCATGTATTTGTTTTAACTGAGCACTGCAACGAATCTGCTATTTACCTCAGGACGGTAAGAAAAAAACACAATTAATGACAAGGTATTAGAATAATCTAGACATTATTTTAGCGTATGTTTTGAAGTAAATGGTGGAAATGTCTGTATATTTTCCTCCCAACAGGTCATGGTCATCTTGTTTCTATGCATATAAATTTCATGGCCAGCTTCTTAGCTTAGCAGCTGATGGTTGCCTCTCCTATCTAACTGTCTAACTTGCTTTGACCAGGTGATGTAGATATCCTAGAAATCATGTGACCATCACCCGCTCTTCAATATTGTATTTGGCCATTCTGCTATTTGTGTGTGCCTGCACCCTGCAGTATATGGTTCTTCTCCTGTTCATTATGGCAGTGGAATTATAGCTACGACAAGGTATTATTCTGAGGCCAGGTTATTTCCTATTTGATGTTTGGTGAATGGTTCTTCTTCATGCTTTCAGTAGCATTTCACTAATAATCCTTATAGAGACTCATTTAAGGAAAGGATCTCATTTCTCAACAGCAAACTGCACTAGGACATCTTGGACCTATTCTCCACATTTTTAAGCTAGGTGAGTTGGACAACATGTCATCGGGGGAAACCATTTCTTCCTTCCAATCTGTGGGCTAAATTTGTTATCACCATATGTTTAAAATTTTGTGTCAGCCCTGAACTTCTGAGGAATTGTTAGATATGTTGGTGAATGGGCAAGCGGCGCTAGACATGGCGGGGCAGGAGAGGACGAGAGAGAATGCCGAGGGGGGCAACATAAATGGGAGTTCACCGTTATGCTTGTGTGGTCAGCAACTAGAGCATGGATACAAGAGTACAAGACCTTCATCGTCGTCGATGGACATCAGAGCAGAGGAAAGTCATGACAGACATCAGACCAGTGGAGACGGTGAAGGGGGCAACGAAGTGCATGTTCATTAATTGCAGAACTTTATGTCACCGTCGTTTTATACACGTTGAACTCATCCAATGTGTTTATGGGGATGTTTGTTTCCAGGGACTTTTGTGTAGGGACTAGAAAAAGTCCCTCTTAGAGACTTTTTTACCAAACGGGAGGGACTTTTTAGGGACTAAACTAGGCATTTGGGACTAAATGAAGAAGACTCTCAAAGAGTCTTTTTTGGGACTTTTTGGGACTTTACCAACAATGCCCCTCCATGCATTCAATGGCCCGCCACCCCATGGTGTTGTTTGATTGTTATTTTGTATATATTAGGGGCAACATGGTCATTTAATAACCTCTAGGAAGGGACTAGGGACTTTTTAGTCTCTGGAAACAAATAGGTAAGGACTTCTTAGGGACTAGAGACTTTTTAGTTGGGACTAAAAAAAGTCCTAAAACTTATAAACCAAACAGGGCCTATATATGGGACGAGAAAATTTGTATTAGAAGGACCGATATTTATAGCAATACAATTATAAGTCGCATGCAACATCCACATGGATGAATTACCGTTTATTTGAATGGTACTATCTCTAAATATAAAAAAATTGACCCGTGGCAACGCATGGGTATTATACTAGTAGGAGATAATAGGGAGTCGTGTGCAGCTGAGTGAGTGGTCGTTGAGAACCAAGTCATGTACCTTAACAAAAAAATCCTCTCTATTTGAATTACCCGGAACCATGTGGAGCCCATATATTATACAATATGACAATATTCTTATATTCATCACTAATCATCCACATGTACCGAAAATGTCCGAGCTCCATGGAGGCCTTTATTTGAAAACATAAAAAATTCAAACTTTTTAGTCTCAGAAAATTCTGAAAATAAATACACATATACCTAGATATGTAATGTACATGTGTGCATATTTTTAGGTTGAAATACATTAAAATATGAGCTACACAAAAAGACAAATCCAGGGCTTTTTAGTATATGTACTGTTCATCCTCAAAGTCCATGATTTTGTTTTTTATGTGCAGCTCGCAATTCAAGGTGTTTCATCCTCAAAATTATCACACATACACTTTACATCCTTGCATATATGTGTATTTTTTCAGATTTTTTTAAAGTGAACATTTTGAATTTTGAATTTTGCAAGATAAAGGGCTCCATGGAGCCCGGTCTCCAAAATGCCCTACTCCACCTGCTATTATGCTCCTCTAAGCAAACACCTTTGTTAACACCTTTGTCATGGCATTGGGTAGTTCTGTGCCCTTGATTTTCTCATGCACCGGTAAATTCTATGCAAATCGATGTTTGGTCTTATACGTCCTCATTTTCCAAAATGGTGTTAATAATGAGGATATGATGAAATATCATAATAATGCACAAACCAAGTTATGCTTTCAATTTTTAAAATTGATTTATGTTAATATTTTTTTATGTTAGTCAACACGTGCAACAACGATTATTAGTAAACTAAAACGACTGTTCATAAGCAAAAAAAATCCAACAATTCCATTTCCACGCAGAGGGTCCCGAAATAAGGAAGCATCCACGCGTAATGGAAGGAACTCTTTCCCTTTTTCACTTACGAGAGAACGAAAGGTCTTCGGAAGTCACGGAACAATCAACCACGATTCGAATGGGCAACCACGGGGCACATCACACAGGCCCGTCCGGGGCACATGTGCAGGATGTGCAACTGCACAGGGCCCCCATAAAATGGGGCCCAAATTAGTTTTTTACTGCAACAATTCATTCATGGAGAAATTATTCAAACTCATTCTTTACACATAGTACTAGCTAAAGAGAGTATTCACTCCTGGAGAATCGGGCCAGGTCTTTTGTCGTGGGAACGCATGCATTTTTCACTCTTTGCCTTTGGTCTTCCCAATTCTATTTATAACTAGTGATTCTATTCAAAGCTGGTAATTTTCGTGGTTGTGGAGAGATAGGATTAATTGTAGGTAATTTATGCATAAATAAAAGATCTAAATCAAAACTAGTATTTAAATGTTAAAATATTCCATACTTGCATTGTTTATGAATCAAAAGTATAAATGTACATCAGACCATAGTCGTTGCAACAATTAAATAAGGGCATGTCCCATCCTTTAGAAAGTAAACACATTAAATAATTCCAATTCAGCACAAATGTCTAGTAACAAAAAATAAACATGCTGGCGTGGATTTTTTTCCTGATTTGTTACAATAGCACTTCAACTACCAAAGGATCGCCTTCTTTTTTTGTGGTTTCATTTTAACTAAAATGGAATAGACGGGAATTGTTTTCTATAGAGATAGCACTTCGAAATTGTGCTTGAAAAATATTTAATGGAGATTTTTTGAAGGAAGTTCTGAAACGATTGCTCGCTCCAACTAAAATATTGATTAGATATTTATTACTCCCTCCGTCCCATATTATAAGAATGTTTTTAACACTAGTGTAGTGTTAAAAACGTTCTTATATTTTGGGACAGAGGAAGTAATTCATAATTTACATTTTCGCAGTACATGTTTTTTTTGCAACAGATAGTTCTTGGAAAAATTGTGTTGCGCATATGGTACATTTTAAAAACTTCTTTCCCTAATTATTTTTCTTAATTTAATTACCAGGGCCTGAACTTTGATTTTGTACCGGGCCCCCAAATTGTCAGGTACGGCCCTGGTACCTCATCTTGTTTCTGCTTCATGTGGACGAGCAGATTGAAGGGTAGAAGTAGGGAATGGCGCGCGCAGTGGCGTCGGGGCGGACGATGTTTCGGTGTTTTAAGGCATCTATCTTTATATCTATGACATGTGGACTCAACAGATAGCTGGCCCACATGTCAGTGACCCAAAGGCATGTGGTTTTTTTTATAAGGCCAGTCTCTGCTATTGTTCATCTGTTTGCGCCCGGTCAAAATAGCTGTACGCATATATCAGCATTTAGTGATATACTCACTCCATTCTAAAACAAGTGTCTCAACCATGCCAGTTCTAAAAAAAGTGTCTTATCTTCTATGGCCCTCGCGTTGCTCCCTCCCCAGGGGCAACACGGGCGACGACCAAGCAGCCAAGGCCTCCGGCCGCCCCACTCCATCCTCTCCCTTGCCGTCGCCGGCGCCTCCCGGGGGCAAAGCTCGCGCGGAGCAGGCGGCGGCGGGGCTAGTTTCCGCGACGGGCGGCGCTTCGCGAGCGGGGATCTCTAGGCGGCGCGACGGTGCACGGCGGGTGCCGCAGCGGCGGGCGGAGGACGACGGATGGCGGCGCGTCTGGGGCTCCGGCGGGCAGCGGCTTCGCCGGCCGTAGGCGCTGGTGGCGGTTGTAAGGCGCCGGTTGCTGCTCGCTTTTGGGGAACGGATCCGCCCGGATCTGGCTTCCCTGTAGCGGCCGCGCCTTGCTCGCCGGCGTTGGATCGCTGGGGCGGCGGCCCCAGGACGTGGTGGTGTCGTCGTGTCCGGCGGCAGCCTACGAGGCGGTGGATTCGGGGCCCTTGCGCCCGGATCTGGTGGTGAGGCGGGCCGTCGGCCTGTGGTGGCGGTCTGGCAGAAGCGTGCCTGCTCCGGTCCACCGGGGTGGCGGGGAGGTGCGTGGGGTCAGGGCAGCGGTGGTGCGGCCCTGCGTGCTGGGCGGCCGCGATCTCGTCGGCGCCGTTATGGAGGGAGGTGGGCTGCAGTGGTTTCTGCAGCCGGTGGTGGTTGGCGGCGGCGTGCTGCCTTGTCTGCTTGGTCATGTGGCTGGGCGAGGACGGTCGGCATGATGCCGGAGACGGTTTGCTGGGCAGGCTGCGGTGAGGATGGATATGGTGAGCTCCGGGCGAAAGCCTAGCTCGACCTAGGTCGTTGCCGGCGTTGACGGTGTCCTTGGACGTCGTTCCTTCCTTGGAGGCGTCGACGTGGAGCCCCTTCACCACCATTGTCGCCTCGGTCTCGGGCTCTCCGGGTGAAAACCCAAGTTTCGACCTTGGTTGGAACGGGCGTCGGCGGCATTCTTGTCGCTTCCCTCTTGGGGGCGACGCCTTGGAGGTCTGGTCCTCGTCAGCTCGCGGTGGCTCGGGTGGCTTTGTGGGTTTTTCGTCGGCCAGGCGTGTGCGCGGCCTCGGGGCCGGTGAGGAAGTCGGAGCGGCGGCTCCGAAGAACATTGTCGTGGAGTGTCTGAACTGGTCGCGTGGGCGGCAGCGTCATCAGCTCAGGTGGAGCGTGGCCTCGGGGCCGGCGGGGAAGTCGGAGCGGCGGCTTCGGAGAGCACCCCTGTGCTGTGGAGTGTCGGTTCTGGTCGTGTGGACGGCGGAGTCGTCGACTCGTGTGGAGTGCGGCCTCGGGGCCGACGTGTGTGAGTTTTTTTTGTGGTTTGTAAGCCGGAGTGGCGGCTCCGGGTCGTGTGGTGAAGTGGCAACTCTAATTGTTTGGGCAACAGGGGAGTCGGCTCGCTAGCGACGCAGCCTCGGGGCTGGTGTGTGTCAACGTATCGGTTTTTGGCCAATTTTTCTTATAAATTGGTCTATTCTCTTAGTCTTAATGCAAAGGCAGAGTTCCTGCTGTTTTCTCGAAAAAAACTTGAGATACTTACTTTCAGACAGAGGGGTATATTTTGTGCGGGTCAGGATGGCTGGAGCCTTTGTTTTGCCACGTTGAAGAACTCACCAAATATAAACATTATATTCTTGAAACTATACAAACACCATTTTCTACTGACACTTACTCGGTCTTTGTTCTTGAAAAATTGGCTCATTCCCAGCTCTCCATTGTACATATATTTATTAGAACCTATGTAGAGAGTACTTGGCAAAAAAAACTATCACAATTTGACCAACTATGGCAAAAAAAAAACTACCACTTTTGCACTATTTTTTAGCAATTTAATGACCGATTAGGTAAAAATTAAAACTGATCATGACAGGAATGGCCCATTTGCCAGGGCACAAATGTCAACTCTGTCACATTGACCGGTTACATTGGCAGTGGCAGATCCAGGAATTCAACTTTGTGTGTTCAATTTTTTTATTCACCCTAACATCGAATCCATTTTTTTTCTTCATCATATCGGATTTACTTCCCCTACCTAACAGGCAAATCAAATGGCGAGCTATAGCAACAATATCCATTGATAGAAGCTACAAATTTAGGGATTTCACAAATATAAATGAATTTTCGAATTGGGAAATTGGTTGTCGTGCTGTTCTCCCCTCTCTAGCATCAACTGACTCCAGCATGGTCCTGGGTTAATGTGTACGAGTGCTGACTATAAATGTGCTACTTGGCTGAAAGGAGACGACCATCTAGATGGGCTTTTACTAGTTTGAGGTTTGAGCTTGGTTTGGACGAGAAAATACTACCTATACACCCCTAAAAAAACTAGCTATACATATTTTTTTGCACAGTAATACGTGTCTCATTCATATTGTAAAGAACAAAGTACAAGTCACGTAAGAACCAACATGACAAAACTAAAAAATTAGCTGAACATCTCTGAGCTTCACACCAACACTCGTCACCTGCCTTCGGCACCATCATAGCAGCCACCGAAGAAAAGAATGACGGATCACCTCCTCAACCAAGCTCGACGCGGCTCCATCGCTGATATGCAGCTTTGCGGACCTCTAAGGTGGCTCACCAAAAGTGAAGCCATTGCCGTTGAACGAATCAGACCAGAGCAACACCCCGGACACATCATCGAACTCCAGATCTAGCACCCCACCACGACTAAGACACCGAAGGAGGAAACCATACCTGCCATCGACGAACCACGAACCCAGCACACGTTCTGTCTTCCAGATGTCGTCGATGTAGATCGCAATCTACATCCGCTCCTGAACTACCTCTCAAGCTCCACGCCGACGCTGGAGTAAACGCCGTCGCACTAACACAAGTGATATATGTGTCCACTATATACTATATATACGATTTTTCTTACAGAAAATTTTGCGTGCACAGCGTACACCTATGACCCTGTTGGGATCCGCCCCTGTACATTGGACGTTATGACATATGGGGCCCAAGTGTCAGTTCTATCTCCTTCCCCTAAAATTCCCCATGGAGGCCTCGCGACTGCTGTTGCTTGCTTCCGGCGGGCGCCCTCGCGGCTGCTACTGCTCAAGCGAGGCGCCCTCGTGGCTGCTACTGCTCAAGCTAGGCGGAGACTAGGGCCGGAGTTGTGGTTACCCACCCCCTCAGGTGGAGACTAGGGGACGGGAGCATGGTGACCACCGACGCGGCCATGGTGACCCACCACCTCTGGCCTCCCGCGGCTCACCAACGGCACCATGGAGACGCCCTTCCTCAGTCACACGATCATGATGCAAACATGACATCAGCATGGCCGCCCAGCATGGACGCGAAATAGGAGTGTCATGACGTCCATATTTATTTAGTGGCGACGCGAGAGGGGAGGACTGGTAGCACAGTAGCAGGGACGTCATTGGGAAAGGGAAAAGTGGCGGCGGCAGTGTGGGAGGAAGAGGCTGACGGGGCATGTGGTGGCTTGGTTAGGATTAAAGCCTGACCTTATCAAGTCAAGATAGTTCGACCCCAAACAAACTAAGAGCATCTACAGTCGGACTTAGCAAATCTAGACCCCTAAATGTCGGCGGACGTACCCGATCAGTGTCCTAGCGTGTCCGGTTTGAATCCTTATTTTTCGTGTATGCAGACATGCTCCTTATTTTCTTCCTTATATGCCTGGTCAGACGGAGATGAAGAAAGACAAAGAAAAGAAGGAAAAACTAAAGAGAAAAGGTGGGCCGTGGAGGGCCGTGTCCTACGTGACGGATTGACCGGACGTGCTCACGAGACCTCATATTCTCCCCATATTTGGTCTCAAAATAAGGGTTTGTGGACAGCCTGAATGTACAGAGATGATATAAGATGTGTGTGCTTGTGTCACCTTTTTCCTTTCCTCCCATATCCGGTCAGTGTCCACACACATACGCGAATGTTTGAGGAAGATTCAAGGAGACTAGATGTAGATGCTCTAACATCTGATGTTGCATCATACAGGCCCCAACGACACTATATGTAAGGGGGCGAGTTTACTATTCCCTCTTTTTCAAAATATAATGCGTGCTTGATTTTTTCTAGTCTTCATCGCACAAATTTGACCATGATTTTGAAGTCTTGTATGTCTACAAAATTAATATAAAGGTATATGAAATAAAATTATTTTGCAAGATAAATACGATGCTACCACTTATACATGTTCAATCCATGTATTTTGGTATATATTAATGGTCATCTCATGCATCAAAGACTATTCGCAAGTCAAGCACGTCCTACATTTTGGGAAGGAGGGAGTACTAAAAACTATATATAAAAGCCGTTCTATTTAATGAAAAATATACTCCCTCCTTCCATCTATATATGGCCTAATGCGTTTTTTAAAACCGCCTTTGACTATTGACAAGATTAATAATACATGACATGCATAATGTGAAAATTATATCATTGAAAGCTCTTTTCACACACGAATTTAACGGTGTGCTTTGTGTAAGTTGCATGTAATATATTATTGCTCTAACATTTGGTTAAAGTTAGCCTCGAAAAACGCATTAGGCCCTATATAGATGGAGGAGGGAGTAGAAAACTTGATTCCTAGAGCCCAAACAATTCTGAAAAAAAAACAACTACATATAGATGTCTAGTATATGCATGCGAATTTTCATCAATATATGTTTTTACATGTGGTGTGCACAAAATAATATACAAGTATCTAAAGGGGCTTACTTTCCTTCTTGTTGATATGCCAGAAAATTCTCTTTTGTGTGCCTTACATATCAGTATATTATTTAATAAAAATGTACCAATAAATAGGTGACATCGATATGTATCCGGAGAAGAAAAATAAAACTCGTACATGCCTTTTTATATTTTCGGCCTGGGAGCACGCATTATAAATCTAGAGGCTCTTCAGTCCTTGTCGCATTGAGCTGCCATGTGAGTCATGCTAACCAAACGCATCGATCACCACTTGTATGTACCATTTCGAAGCCGTCCCCATTGTCCCTCTCCCCAGGGTAACCAAATCGACTGACCATGCCAGCCTTGTCTCTTGAGGCCGCTTGTGAGGCGGACCAGTCTTCGACGCCCAATATGTCCTCGTGGTGCATCACCAGATTGGATTGCTCGCTGCACGAAATAGCACGAGAGACTAGTGTATAGGAAGACCGGAGTACAAGGGTACATACAATGTGCACTGGTCAGACGGGGAAAAAAGTTTACGTGTTAGAGTTCAACAACAGGCTTGTGCATGTTCTAATCTTGGTTATTCACCGATAGTTCCTGGTGTCTCCTATGCCTACATCTATGAAATCTGAATTCCTAACTAGTATGCATGGACCAAACAAATAATGCATGATGTGAGAATAAACAATTCCAGCACATAGAAGTAAGACGAGGAATAAGATTAGTGAAGGCTCACTCTTTATGAAAGACTTGAGGCAAATTTTAACATGGTCCCTCTTACCCCCTCTTTTTACATGTGAGGTAAGAAGGTAAGAGTTAATCAAGCCACTAATTAATGAGATCAACGGATCAGATCTATTTTATACTCTTACCTCTCATGTCAAAAGAGGAGGTAAGAGGGACCATGTTAAAACTGCTCAAGACTTGAGGTAGTGAAATAAAGTCATTGGTTCTCGGTTAGGTCGATAGCTACTAATGCTCCGGTTATGAGTTAGGTCCCTTGGTAGGCAAGAGCTTAGTATTTTGAATGGGCAATAAAATTTGTGTTCCCATTTCTTCTTGGGTACAGCGGCGGAGCCAGCGTAGATCTATTGGGTTCAAGTGAACCCAATGAATTTTGCCTGGTACGTGCATATGTATATGTATTTAAATGACGTGAACCCAGTAAATATCTTGGCTGACCCCAACAAATCACCTCACGTGGAACAAAGGGCCCAAAGACAACAGCTCACTAATCCATTCACATGCCTAAACCGTGAGTCCGTAAATCACGCAAACATGCAGATTGTCTCAAAAGAACACAAATATGCATCCACACTAGTGCAGGACCGGGCTATAACACCGGTTCGTAAGGCCCTTTAGTGCCTTTAGTACCGGTTTCGCACGAACCAGCGCTAAAGGGCAACCACGTGGCACGAGGCAGCTCCGGGGACGCGTAGGACATTAGTACCGGTTGGTAACACCAACCGGTATTAAAAGGTTGGGGGTTTATGATTTCTTTTTCATTTAATTTTGTGTTTTCTATTTAATTCTTTTTTGTTTACTGGTATTTTACGATACGGCATATTGTACACGTTATGCATATATATAAATAGAATTTCGACTAGAACCTTGATAACTTTTGAACCGTTAGAAGTTTAGGGAAACTTAACTAGTTCTGTGGCAAGCTATGGTAGACACAGTTTTACCTATACACACACACACACACACAATTAGCTAGCTATACACAATTTCTCCTAATTGGTGCCTTCGGAGCCAATAGCATTAGCCTAATTGGTGCCTTCGGAGCACGATAACAATTGGAAGTGATTCATGGGGCGGTAGCGGGTAATAGTATTCTTCGTTCGTATCTATGACCTGGTCGAGCAAAAATCCCGCTATTTCCTCTTGAATTGCTTGTATGCGCTCCGTTGGTAGGAGCTTGTCCCGCACCTCTCTGAACTGTTAAGAAGGAGATCAATATGCATGTATATTAATTGTGTGACTAGATATCGATAATGGTGTAAAAATTGTGAATAGTGTTATGACAAACGTACCCAGTCCTGTTTTTGAGATCTGCTCCTTTTGGACGCCATCATGCGAATGTTCTCACAAACGTACTATCCACACAGATTATTCCCCGATGCCTGCTTCAGGGCCTTTACGATAATGAAATTTGATCAAATAATAATTAATCAAGCATGATAATTAAAGAGATGGCAGCTAGCTAGCTAGTACTACTTAATTACTTACCTTGGGTCGATACCATTTCAGGTTTCGTTTTCATTGGCCTGGAGTGACGCTGATGAACTTTGCCCAAGCCCTGCCCGCCAACAAAGAAAATGAATAAATGGGTTATTAAATAGTTGTTATCAGAAAATGACGAACTAATTAAATAGGCTGAGATATAGTTAATAATGATTGAAATTACCTATTTACTATCCCCTTCACGATGGTGTAGTCACTTTGTTTCTTAAGTAGTGAGTCCAGTACTTCAACTGTTCCTTCATCAACTTTAATGATTAACAAGATTCAGTGAAAACTGCATGCACACACGTTTGCATGTCTTAATTAAGCGGGCATATATATGTAAGTAAAAACATGTAGTTAGCTAGTAAGCAAAAACAGAATTTGTAGTACAAGACAGTGTGACTCATAGGAAGTTGTAAGGAAGTAGTATATCTTCATTGTATTTGAGGCACTTGAAGAACTCTAGCATGCTTTCCTCTACACTTGCTCGATAATATGTATCTAATTTCCACGTGTATTCATTAATGGTATTTGGGTCAATGAACCCAATGCATAGCGTGCACCTTTTTTCATCTCATACATCTTCATCCTGCATAATACCTCAGAAAAAATATAATGAGGATAATTACAGGTAATGATTGATCAAAATGATCACTACAGCTAGCTTGAGACTTAAATTACAGAAAGATATCACTTACAGACAATAGCAACTGACGATAGATTTGTCGAGTGCGTCTTGATTGTATAACAGAAATAGTTCTGAATACTCAACGGACTCTCGATTGGAAATCTTGGTAATGTTCATGTATCATTGATGCAATTCATACATTCTCGTTGAGAGCTTCTTGACTTCGTCTGGCTCGACCAAAGGTTGGCCCCGGACATATTTCCGTTTTATTTCCTCCTCTCTAAACGGAGACATGGGCTCGATATCGAGGCATTGTCCAACAGTGATCATGAGCCTTTCAGCCTGCTCAATATGCTCCTCGGTTATTATCACATCACCCAGCACGGGAACGTTAACGGTTTGCCCACAATAATATTGGGCGCGCGTACTCTTATGTGTTGTTGGCACAACAAGCGGGGGGATTGATTGCGCCGCCTGTTCTCCCAGCTGGGGAACGGTTTTACCGCTCCTTTTGCTAGCTGATTTGCTCGAGCTCGAGCTCGCCTCATTCTGTAGACGTGCTCGATTTAACTTCTTGAGGTGGCGCTCATAGTCTGTGTCAACAGGCTTGGGAGCTGGTGCTCTAGCCATACGAATAAAGTGGTCAATCTTTTCCTCAGGCACTTTCTCCCTTGGCGGCGATGGCGGTTTCGGTGCAAAATGGGCTTCCACATGGGCCTTCACTATGGTTGTATTTTCCTCCTCGGACATGTTGTAAGGTCTCTGCGGAAGAGGCGCGAGGCTTGGAACATATTGAAATCGCTTGCCTCCGCCTGTACCTCCCGTACTACCTCGACTTGTACCGCTACGCACCATAGCTACGGCGGCTCTCTTCCGTGATTGCTGAGGTGGCGGAGACGGCTGACGTGGCTGAGTTGGAGGAGGAGGAGTGGCCTGAAGTTGTGCCGGACTTGGAGAAGGAGTGGCCTGGCACTTTGCCAGACTTGGAGGAGGAGGAGTGGCCAGAAGCTTTGCCAGACTTGGAGGAGGAGTGGCCTGACGCTTTGCCGGACTTGGAGGAGGAGGACTGACCTGATGCGTTGGTGGACTTGGAGGAGCGGGAGTCTGCTGACTCGGTGGCGGACTTCGACGAGGAGTCGTCTGACGCGGTGTCGGTGGCCTTTGAAAGATGATGCAATCCTTTCTCCATAGGATGATACGATGGTTGGCCTCTTCTAGTGTGTGCTCCTTATCACCTCCAGAAATGTCAAGCTCTAGCCCCGAATATTGGTCCACCACCTCATCAACCAAGACACGAGCATAGCCCACTGGAATCGGGTTGCAATGGAAGGTTGCCTCGGGGGGATTTGTAAAAGCAACGGCGTCCGCCACCTTCGTGGATATGTTCTTCATTTTGAAGTGTAGCTCGCAGTTAGTGTTCTCCATGATGTCATCCACAGGGTAGCTATACAGCAATGCGTTGCCCGGGGCAGAACCCACGCTGCTTCTCGGCATGGATGGGACGGTGCTATCCAATGCTGGATCATCCGCTAGCTGCTGAGACCCCCTTTGCTGGCTAAGTGAGTCGATCTGCTCTTGCTGCCGCTGGAATTTGACTGCCAAGTCCGTGTGCGCTGATTCTAGGCTTTGAAGGCGTTCATAGTCCTGCTTCCTCTGCTCCTCCTCCATCTTCCTCTTCTTCTCCTCCGCAATCTTCCTTCTCGCACGTTTTCTATAGTCGGCGTTCCAGTCCGAAAACCCCTCATACCACGGAATAACGCCCTTGCCTCATGTTCTTCCCGGGTGTTCAGGATTTCCCAGGGCACGCGTAAGCTCGTCGTTCTCTCTGTTGGGCTCGATCACCCCCGATCGAGCCTCTTCTATTGCAATAAGTATCTTATCTTCGGCTCCGTTCAGACATGCCTTCTTCGAAACTAAGCATGTCTTCGGGTCCAACTCCCCCCATGCGCATAAAACCAAGTCCTGCACCTGGGGGGCCAGCTCAATGTAACTGGAGTGACACCTGCATCCTCCATCTCTTTCTCAGACTTATCCCACTTAGGCATTGCCACCGCATAGCCACCTGTCCCCAGCTTATGGAACTTATCCTTTTTGCGGGATTGACCTTGTTTATTCTCGACCGTTCCTTAGATAATTCCGATTCCTTGAATTTCATGAAATCGTCCCAATGAGCACTTTGCTTCTCTAGTGTTCCCTTGAATACTGGAGTCTTCTTTCCTCCCTTGACGTACTGGTCCCATACACGATTCTTGTGGTTGTTGAATGCAACCGCCATCTTCCTAAGAGCAGCGTCCTTGACTTTCTCCACATCTGCATCTGTGAAATGATCTGGTAGGGTGAAGTGTTCCATGAGAGTTTCCCAAAGCAGAAGTTTTTGTCTGTCGTCGACAAAAGTAAGATCTGGACGTGCCTTTGCTGGCTCTCTCCATTCTTGAAGGGAGATCGGGAGTTGGTCCTTCACAAGAACTCCGCACTGACGAATGAACTTGTCCACAATCTTCTTAGGCGCTAATGGTTTGCCATTAGGTTTGATGGCCTCGATATTGTACTTTACGCCCTCCTTCAACTTTTTGTTCGGGCCTCGTACTGTCCTGCTGCCTGAAGATTTGCTCGATCTGGATGGCTGAAAGAAGAAAGATCGGTTCGTTAATATATATCTTCAAGTCATTTAAAACATGTGATGATCAGCAGATGCCTGCTTATATAAATATACCTCGTCGGTCTTTGTTGTTTCAAGATCAACATTTTCTTCGTCATGTTCATAGTTCATGACTTCATCAATTCGGTCGTCGCGATTGAATATCATATCACCCTCCCTGGTGTTGTTTAGATATTCGGAGCCGTCATAATCTTCTTCATTCTGATCATCATCTGGCCCACGAGGATTGCGTATAATATTGAACAGGGCCTCTTCTCCCTCTCTGTCGGTATTGTCTGCCATAGCTTTTATTTAACTAATCCAAAAGAAATATATTCAAATTACAATGCATGGATGCAATCAATTAATAAGGAAAAACTGAATCAATCATAGTACATAATAAGCATCATCAAATATAATCTCGAATACGTCGTCTCGAATAATAGATATAATCTCGAATACATCGTCTCGAATAATATATATATATAATCTCGAATAAATCATCTCGAATATTATATATCGAATACATCACTAGCTAGATAGCTAGCTAATAAAGATCGAATACTAGAGAGTAATCTAGGCCACTCGTGGTTCCTGAGGCGCGGGCGGTGGACAACCAAAGTGAAGGAACCATGACTGGATCATAGCTCAGGTGATCTCCCGAAAGAACCTGCCAGGTATTAGAGAACCTGACGTCCATAGCAGCCATGTAGCGATGGACGTGCTCGTCCTCCTCCGTGACACGGCGATGTACCACCTCCGGCGGGGCCGGCTCCCTCCGCACCGAAAGTGGCCCATGCGAACGCCACCAAAGGAGATCAAGGTCGACGACGGGACCCGGGGCCGGGTTCCTCACCAAGCGTCGCGCCCCTGAAGGTAGCACCTCCCAGTGCCAGCCCGGCGGAGCCCAGTCCCGGACATGGGTCCCCTGAAGCAGGACGTCGTCGCGAACTGGTCGACGGCGAGGATGCGGGCCGGGCATCGTCGACAACAAATACTATATGCCGCAAAAGTAAAGTAACATTTTTTAAATGATGGATTGTCATTTCATATATGCAAATTCTAATTTCTATAACTAAAACTAACATTTCTAATATTTCTATAACTAAAAAACATTTCTATATAACTAACATTTCTAATATTTCTATATAACTAACATTTCTATATAACTAACATTTCTAATATTTCTATAACTAAAAAACATTTCTATATAACTAACATTTCTAAAACTAAAAAACTGAAAAATTGCTAACATTTCTATAACAATGTGTGTGTGTGTGTGGACATGGCGGCCGGGGCACGAGATCACCGGCGAGGCGCGGCGACGGGGGGCGACGACGGGGACAGAGACGGGCGGTGACGAAGGGGATGGGGACGAGGCGGCGACGACGGGGACGGGGACGATCCGGGCGGGGACGACGGGAGGATGGGGCGCGGCGCGGTGACGGGGACAGGGACTGGCCGGACGATGACGACGGGAGGACGGGGCGGGGCGCGGCGACGGGGACGAGGACGGGTCGGGCGGCGACGAGGGGCGGCGGCGACGGGGCAGAGGAGAAAGAAGCAGAGGGAGAGATGAGAAACTGAATTTTTTTGAAGTGTTTTCTTATATAGAACCCACCTTTAGTACCGGTTGGAGCCACCAACCGGTACTAAAGGTCTGTTTTGGCCAGGCGAAGCGGCGGGAACCGCACCCCCTTTAGTACCGGGTCGTGGCGCCAACCGGTACTAAAGCCCCCCCCCCTTTAGTACCAGTTGGACCCGGTACTAAAGGGTGTGTGTTGCCAGGTGAGGGGTGCAGAAGTTTAGTCCCACCTCGCTAGCCGAGGGGCACTCACACCTGCTTATAAGCCCCGCCGTTGTTGCTCTCTTGAGCTCCTCTCTAAAGCAGGCCTTCTGGGGCTACCTCTGCTGCGATGCCCTGTTGGGCCTACTGGGCTAGTGGGCCTGCATCCTGGCCCAACTAGAATTTGGGTTTCCAGTCGTATGCAGGCCGCTGTGGCCCAGTAGGTGGGCTTTTTTTCATTTAGTTTTTTTTCTTTTTTGCTTTATTTATTTATTTTATTTATTTTTAGTTGTTTTTTGCTGTATTTTGAGTTTCTTTGTGAATATTTTTTCTTTAGGTACAAAAAATTACAAACTTTCTGTTAGTGCCGGTAGTTTTCAAATTTGAATAGTTTAAATTTTGAATTATTTGAATTTTGTGTGAATCACTAGTTTGTGAATAACTTAACTTTGAAAATAGATTTTTCAGTGATTATTTTTTCTTATGTTTAATATTAGTGTGTTTTATCATTATATTCAATTTGGTAATGCTTAGGTTATTTAAAAAATGAAATGCCTTTGTAACGGATGAGTTTTCGTCCGAAACCGTGATACTTCGAAAGAGATTGACCATTTTGTACACGAAGTGCATCCAGTTTTTGCGGTAACCCTATGTACTTTTTTATACATGCTATGTGGGTGAAATTATTATACCATGCCAACTTTCAACCTTTTTTGAGTTCATTTGAAATGCTTTTCAATTTCAGGGTCATTTAGCTGAAAAAACAGTAAATGCATGAAAGAATTTGTTTGCACATAAAATTTCTTCATGTTTCAAATGCCAAAACACATAAGTACCCTAACTATTACAGAGATTCCCTCCTGGGTGTGAAACACAGAAGAAAGTGATGATAGTGAAGCCGATCACATCCCAGATCTTTGGATGCGAAACTTTTTCTTCGCGTGTGTCCCTTTGGGCCGCAGCCATGGAAAATCTTCATCATTTAACTGGATGCTCGGGTCAATATTCACTGTGAATGGAGCAATTTCATCAAACTTTTCATAACCTTCCGACATGTCTGTCTTGTCATCCACTCCCACGATGTTTCTCTTCCCAGAAAGAACTATGTGGCGCTTTGGCTCATCGTATGATGCATTCGCTTCCTTATCTTTTCTTTTTCTTGGCTTGGTAGACAGATCCTTCACATAGAAAACCTGTGCCACATCATTAGCTAGGACGAATGGTTCGTCTGCATACGCAAGATTGTTGAGATCCACTCTTGTCATTCCATACCGTGGGTCTTCCATTACCCTGCCTCGTGTCATATTGACCCATTTGCACCGAAACAAAGGGACCTTCAAACCATGTCCATAGTTAAGTTCCCATGTTTCCTTTCCCGTCTTGGTTCTTGCATCAAAGCGGACACCACTGTTTTGGTTGGTTCTCTTCTTATCTTGGGCGATCATGTAAAATGTATTACCATTTATCTCATACCCTTTGAAAGTCATTATATTCGAAGATGGTAACTGGGACAGCGAGTACAGGTCATATTCAATAGAGGTGTCATGCATGGTACGTGTCTGCAACCAGCCGGCGAAACTCCTGGTTTGTTCACATGTAATCCCGTCATCAAACCGCTCCGGGTGTTTGGAGCGTATAAACTTCTTGTGTTCGTCCATATACGGAGCCACCAAGGTGGAATTCTATAGAACTGTGTAGTGTGCTTCAGTTAGAGAATGTCCGTCCATACATATTATTTGATCCCCTCCTAGCGTGCCTTTTCCATCTAGTCTGCCCTTATGCCGCGATTGAGGAACACCAATCGGCTTAAGGTCAGGAATAAAGTTAATACAAAACTCAATGACCTCCTCATTTTCATGGCCCTTGGAGATGCTTCCTTCTGTCCTAGCACAGTTATGAACATATTTCTTTAAGACTCCCATGAACCTCTCAAAGGGGAACATATTATGTAGACATACAGGACCCAAAACGTTAATCTCTTCGCATAGGTGAACTAGGACGTGCGTCATGATGTTGAAGAAGGATGGTGGGAACACCAACTCGAAACTGACAAGACATTGCACCAAATCATTCTCTAACCTTGGTATGATTTCTGGATCGATTACCTTCTGAGAGATTGCATTGAGGAATGCACATAGCTTCACAATGGCTAATCGAACGTTTTCCGGTAGAAGCCACCTCAATGCAACCGGAAGCAGTTGCGTCATAATCACGTGGCAATCATGAGACTTTAGGTTCTGGAACTTTTTCTCTGCCATGTTTATTATTCCCTTTATATTTGATGAGAAGCCAGACGGTACCTTAATACTGAGCAGGCATTCAAAAAATATTTCCTTCTCTTCTTTGGTAAGAGCGTAGCTGGCATGACCCTGATGTATGCCGTCTTTTCCGTGCATACGTTGCTGGTCCTCCTGTGCCTCGGGTGTATCTTTTGTCTTCCCATACACGCCCAAGAAGCCAAGCAGGGTCACGCAAAGATTCTTCGTCACGTGCATCACGTCGATTGCGGAGCGGACCTCTAGGTCTTTCCAATAGGGCAGGTCCCAAAATATAGATTTCTTCTTCCACATGGGTGCGCGTCCGTCAGCGTCATTCGGAACAGGTTGTCCGCCAGGACCCTTTCCAAAGACTACCTTCAAATTCTTGACCATATCATGTACATCAGCACCAGTACGGTGGCGAGGATTCGTCCGGTGATCCGCCCCACCTTTGAAATGCTTGCCTTTCTTTCTTACGGCATGCCTGCTCGGAAGAAATCAACGATGTCCCAGGTACACATTCTTCTTACAATTAGCCAAATATATACTGTCGGTATCGTCCAAACAGTGCGTGCATGCACGGTATCCCTAGTTTGTCTGTCCTGAAAGGTTACTGAGAGTAGGCCAATTATTGATGGTCACGAAAAGCAACGCCTTTAGGTCAAATTCTTCCCCCATGCGCTCATCCCACACACGTACACCTGTTCCATTCCACACCTGTAAGAGTTCTTCAACTAATGGCCTTAGGTACACATCAATATCGTTGCCGGGTTTCTTAGGGCCTTGGATGAGCACTGGCATCATAATGAACTTCCGCTTCATGCACAACCAAGGAGGAAGGTTATACAAACATAGAGTCACAGGCCAGGTGCTATGGTTGCTGCTCTGCTCCCCAAAAGGATTAATGCCATCTGCACTTAGACCAAACCATACGTTCCTTGCGTCATCTGCAAACTCCTTCCCGTACTTTCTCTCGATTTTTCTCCACTGCGACCCGTCAGCGGGTACTCTCAACTTTCCGTCTTTCTTACGGTCTTCTCTGTGTTATCGCATCGCCTTGGCATGCTCTTTGTTTTGGAACAAACGTTTCAACCATGGTATTATAGGAGCATACCACATCACCTTGGCAGGAATCTTCTTCCTGGGCCGCTCGCCCTCGACATCACCAGGGTCATCGCGGCTGATCTTATAGCGCAATGCACCGCATACCAGGCAAGCGTTCAAATCCTCATACTCACCGCGGTAGAGGATGTAATCATTAGGGCATGCATGTATCTTCTGCACCTCTAACTCTAGAGGGAAGACAGCCTTCTTTGCTTCGTACATACTCTCGGACAATTCATTGTCCTTTGGAAGCATATTCTTTATCATTACCAGCAACTTTCCAAATCCCTTGTCAGATACACCATTCTTTGCCTTCCATTGCAGCAATTCCAGTGTGGTGCCCAGCTTTTTCTTGTCACCTACGCAATTCGGGTACAACAATTTTTTGTGATCCTCTAACATGCGCTGCAACTTCTGTTTCTCCAAATCACTTGCGTAGTTTCTCTTTGCATCGGCAATGGCCCGACCTAGATCATCAACGGGCTCATCTGATGCCTCTTCTTCAGCTTCTTCCCGCATTACCGGCTCAGCTTCTTCCCCCATTGTTGTATCATCGTATTCATGGAACCCATGGCCAGGATAGCTGTCGTCGTCCTCTTCTTCTTCATTGTCTTCCATCATAACCCCTCTTTCTCCATGCTTGGTCCAAACATTATAGTGGGGCACGAAACTGGACTTAAATAGGTGGACGTGAATGGTTCTTGACTTAGAGTAATTTAGATCATTCTTACAGCCAGCACATGGACAAGGCATAAAACCATCCGCCTGCTTGTTTGCCTCAGCCGCAAGCAGAAAAGTTTGCACGCCATTAATAAACTCGAGAGAGCATCGGTCATCGTACATCCATTGTCGGCTCATCTTCATTACACAACACCGAAAAGGACCAAATTAATACAAGTTCATACATAAAGTTCATACAACACTTAAATGCAACAAACAAATAACTCTCTAGCTAAAGAATTTAAATGCAACAACAAATGCGATCAAGATCACAACTAAGGTAACAATTGATCCAACAGCATAATGATACCAAGCCTCACTATGAATGGCATATTTTCTAATCTTTCTAATCTTCAAGCGCATTTTCTCCATCTTAATCTTGTGATCATCGATGACATCGGCAACATGCAACTCCAATTCCATCTTCTCCCCCTTAATTCTTTTCAATTTTTCCTTCAAATCCTCGTTTTCTCTTTCAACTAAACTTAACCTCTCGACAATAGGGTCGGTTTTAATTTCCGCTTCAACTACCTCCTACATACAAATATCTATGTCAACTTGAAGGGCATAATTTGTCATAAACACGAAATGCAACAAATAGTTTTAAAAGAGAATATACCACATCCGAATCATAACCCGGACGAGGGCCGACGGGGACGGATATCAAAACCATGGCACTATGTATAACAAACAACGTATGGGTAAGATAATTATACGAGTAACTGTTGGGGAACGTAGCAGAATTTTAAAAATTTCTACGCATCACCATGATCAATCTATGGAGTCATCTAGCGACGAGGGAGAGGGGAGTGCATCTACATACCCTTGTAGATCGCGAGCGAAAGCGTTCAAGAGAACGGGGTTGATGGAGTCGTACTCGTCGTGATCCAAATCACCGATGACCAAGCGTCGAACGGACGGCACCTCCGTGTTCAACACACGTACGGTTGGGGAACACGTCTCCTCCTTCTTGATCCAGCAAGGGGAAGGAGAGGTTGATGGAGATCTAGCAGCACGACGGCGTGGTGGTGGAAGCAGCGGTGATCTCGGCAGGGCTTCGCCAAGCTCCAACGAGAGGGAGAGGTGTTACGAGGGGAGAGGGAGGCGCGAGGGACTTGGGTGCGGCTGCCCTCCCCCCCACTATATATAGGGCCCCTAGGGGGGCGCCGGCCCTAGGAGATCCCATCTCCAGGGGGGGGCGGTGGCCAACCCTAGGCGCAGGGGGAGGCCCATGGGGCACACCAGCCCACCAGGGGCTGGTTCCCCTCCCAATTCGGCCCATGGGGCCCTCCGGGATAGGTGGCCTCACCCGGTGGACCCCCGGGACCCTTCCGGTGGTCCCAGTACAATACCAATTACCCCCGAAACCTTCCCGATGGCCGAAACTGGACTTCCTATATATAAAGCTTCACCTCCAGACCATTCCGGAACTCCTCGTGACGTCTGGGATCTCATCCGGGACTCCGAACAACTTTCGGGTTACCGCATACTAATATCTCTACAACCCTAGCGTCACCGAACCTTAAGTGTGTAGACCCTATGGGTTCGGGAGACAGGCAGACATGACCGAGACGACTCTCCGGTCAATAGACAACAACGGGATCTGGATACCCATGTTGGCTCCCACATGCTCCTCGATGATCTCATCGGATGAACCACGATGTCGAGGATTCAAGTAATCCCGTATACAATTCCCTTTGTCAATCGGTACATTACTTGCGCGAGATTCGATCGTCGGTATCCCAATACCTCGTTCAATCTTGTTCCCGGCAAGTCACTTTACTCGTACTGTAATGCATGATCCCGTGACCAAACACTTGGTCACATTGAGATCATTATGATGATGCATTACCGAGTGGGCCCAGAGATACCTCTCCGTCATACGGAGTGACAAATCCCAGTCTCGATCCGTGTCAACCCAACAGATACTTTCCGGGATACCTGTAGTATACCTTTATAGTCACCCAGTTACGTTATGACGATTGGTACACCCAAAGCACTCCTACGGCATCCGGGAGTTACACGATCTCATGGTCTAAGGAAATGATACTTTATATTGGAAAAGCTCTAGCAAACGAACTACACGATCTTGTGCTATGCTTAGGATTGGGTCTTGTCCAGCACATCATTCTCCTAATGATGTGATCCCGTTATCAATGACATCCAATGTCCATAGTCAGGAAACCATGACTATCTATTGATCAACAAGCTAGTTAACTAGAGGCTCACTAGGGACATGTTATGGCCTATGTATTCACACATGTATTATGATTTCCGGATAACACAATTATAGCATGAATAATAGACAATTATCATGAACAAGGAAATATAATAATAATCATTTTATTATTGCCTCTAGGGCATATTTCCAACAGTCTCCCACTTGCACTAGAGTCAATAATCTAGTTACATTGTGATGAATCGAACACCCATAGAGTTCTGATGTTGATCATGTTTTGCTTGCGGAAGAGGTTTAGTCAACGGATCTGCGACATTCAGATCCGTATGTACTTTGCAAATATCTATGTCTCCATCTTGAACACTTTCATGAATGGAGTTGAAGCGACGCTTGATGTGCCTGGTCTTCTTGTGAAACCTGGGCTCCTTGGCAAGGGCAATAGCTCCAGTGTTGTCACAGAAGAGAGTGATCGGCCCCGACGCATTGGGTATGACTCCTAGGTCAGTGATGAACTCCTTCATCCAGATTGCTTCATGCGCTGCCTCCGAGGCTGCCATGTACTCCACTTCGCATGTAGATCTCGCCACGACGCTTTGCTTGCAACTGCACCAGCTTACTGCCCACCATTCAAAATATACACGTATCCGGTTTGTGACTTAGAGTCATCCAGATCTATGTCGAAGCTAGCGTCGACGTAACCCTTTACGACGAGCTCCTCGTCACCTCCATATACGAGAAACATATCCTTAGTCCTTTTCAGGTACTTAGGATGTTCTTGACCGCTGTCCAGTGTTCCATGTCGGGATTACTTTGGTACCTTCCTACCAAACTCACGGCAAGGTTTACATCAGGTCTGGTACACAGCATGGCATACATGATAGACCCTATGGCTGAGCTCAATTTCACACCTTGAAACATAGGCAAGAACCCCTTCTTGGACTGATCCATATTGAACTTCTTCAATATCTTATCAAGGTATGTGCTTTGTGAAAGACCTATGAGGCGTCTTGATCTATCTCTATAGATCTTGATGCCTAATATGTAAGCAGCTTCTCCAAGGTCCTTCATTGAAAAACACTTATTCAAGTAGGCCTTAATACTATCCAAAAGTTCTATATCATTTCCCATCAAAAGTATGTCATCCACATATAATATGAGAAATGCTACTGAGCTCCCACTCACTTTCTTGTAAACGCAGGCTTCTACATAAGTCTGCATAAACCCAAACGCTTTGATCATTTCATTAAAGCGAATGTTCCAACTCCGAGATGCTTGCACCAGCCCATAGATGGAGCGCTGGAGCTTGCATACCTTGTTAGCATTCTTAGGATCGACAAAACCTTCTGGCTGCATCATATACAATTCTTCCTTAAGAAAGCCGTTAAGGAATGCCGTTTTGACGTACATTTGCCATATCTCATAATCATAGTATGCGGCAATTGCTAACATGATTCGGACGGACTTCAGCTTCGCTACGGGTCAGAAGGTCTCATCGTAGTCAACCCCTTGAACTTGCCGATAACCCTTAGCGACAAGTCGAGCCTTATAGATGGTAACATTACCATCCGCGTCCGTCTTCTTCTTAAAGATCCATTTATTCTCTATCGCTCGCCGATCATCGGGCAAGTCTGTCAAAGTCCATACTTTGTTTTGATACATGGATCCTATCTCGGATTGCATGGCTTCAAGCCATTTGTTGGAATCTGGGCCCGCCATTGCTTCTTCATAGTTTGAAGGTTCACCGTTGTCTAACAACATGATTTCCAGGACAGGTTGCCATACCATTCTGGTGTGGAACGTGTCCTTGTGGACCTTCGAAGTTCAGTAGCAACTTGATCTGAAGTACCTTCATCATTATCATTAACTTCCTCTCTAGTCGGTGCAGGCACCATAGGAACATCTTCCTGAGCTGCGCTACTTTCCGGTTCAAGAGGCAGTACTTCATTGAGTTCTACTTTCCTCCCACTTACTTCTCTCGAGAGAAACTCTTTCTCCAGAAAGGACCCATTCTTGGCAACAAAGATCTTGCCTTCGGATCTGAGGTAGAAGGTATACCCAACGGTTTCCTTAGGGTATCCTATGAAGACGCATTTTTCTGACTTGGGTTCGAGCTTTTCAGGTTGAAGTTTCTTGACATAAGCATCGCATCCCCAAACTTTTAGAAATGACAGCTTAGGTTTCTTCCCAAACCATAATTCATATGGTGTCGTCTCAACAGATTTAGACGGTGCCCTATTTAAAGTGAATGTAGCTGTCTCTAGAGTGTATCCACAAAATGATAGCGGTAAATCAGTGAGTGACATCATAGATCGCACCATATCCAATAGAGTGCGATTACAACATTCGGACACACCGTTACACTGAGGTGTTCCAGGCGGCGTGAGTTGTGAAACGATTCCACATTTCCTTAAGTGCGTACCAAATTCGTGACTTAAATATTCTCCCCCACGATCTGATCGTAAGAATTTTATCTTTCGGTCACGTTGATTCTCTACCTCATTCTGAAATTCCTTGAACTTTTCAAAGGTCTCAGACTTGTGTTTCATCAAATAGACATACCCATATCTACTTAAGTCATCAGTGAGAGTGAGAACATAACGATAGCAACCGCGAGCCTCAACGCTCATTGCACTGCACACATCAGTATGTATAATTTCCAACAAGTTGGTTGCTCGCTCCATTGTTCCGGAGAATGGAGTCTTGGTCACTTTACCCATGAGGCATGGTTCGCACATGTCAAATGATTCGAAATCAAGAGACTCCAAAAGTCCATCTGTATGGAGCTTCTTCATGCGTTTGACACTGATGTGACCAAGGCGGCAGTGCCACAGATATGTGGGACTATCATTATCAATCTTACATCTTTTGGTATTCACACTATGAATATGTGTAACATCACGTTCGAGATTCATTAAGAATAAACCATTGACCAGCGGGGCATGACCATAAAACATATCTCTCATATAAATAGAACAACCATTATTCTCGGATTTAAATGAGTAGCCATCTCGTATTAAACGAGATCCAGATACAATGTTCATGCTCAAAGCTGGCACTAAATAACAATTATTGAGGTTTAAAACTAATCCCATAGGTAAATGTAGAGGTAGCGTGCCGACGGCGATCACATCGACCTTGGAACCATTCCCGACGCGCATCGTCACCTCATCCTTCGCCAGTCTCCGCTTATTCCGCAGCTCCTGTTTTGAGTTACAAATATGAGCAACCGCACTGGTATGAAATACCCAGGAGCTACTACGAGTACTGGTAAGGTACACATCAATTACATGTATATCACATATACCTTTAGTGTTGTCGGCCTTCTTGTCCGCTAAGTATTTGGGGCAGTTCCGCTTCTAGTGTCCCTTTCCCTTGCAATAAAAGCACTCAGTCTCAGGTTTGGGTCCATTCTTTGGCTTCTTCGCGGCAACTGATTTATCAGCCGCGGCAACTCCCTTGCCGTCCTTCTTGAAGTTCTTCTTACCCTTGCCTTTCTTGAAACTAGTGGTTTTATTGACCATCAACACTTGATGTTCCTTTTTGGTTTCCACCTCCGCTGATTTTGTTGGGGAAGATTGCAGAAAACAAAAAAATTCCTACGGTTTCACCAAGATCCATCTATGAGTTCATCTAGCAACGAGTGATCGGATGCATCTACATACCTTCTAGATCGTGAGCGGAAGCGTTCAAAGAACGGGGATGAGGGAGTCGTACTCGACGTGATCCAAATCACCGGAGATCCTAGCGCCGGACGGACGGCACCTCCGCGTACAACACACGTACGGTCAGCGTGACGTCTCCTCCTTCTTGATCCAGCAAGGGGGAAGGAGAGGTTGAGGAAGATCGCTCCAGCAGCAGCACGACGGCGTGGTGATGATGGAGAAGCAGCACTCCGGCAGGGCTTCGCCGAGCTCTACGGAGGAGGAGAGGTGTAGCAGGGGAGAGGGGGCGCCAAGACTCAAGGGTGCGGCTGCCCCTCCCTCCCCTCCCTTTATATAGGCCCCCAAGGGGGGGCGCCGGCCCTGGAGATCCCATCTCCCAAGGGGGCGCCGGCCAGGGGGGTTGGAGTGCCCCCCAAGGCATGTGGGCGCCCCCCCCACCCTGGGGTTTCAACCCTAGGCGCAAGGGGGTGGGCCAAGGGGGCGCACCAGCCCACCAAGGGCTGGTTCCCCCTCCCACTTCAGCCCATGGGGCCCTCCGGGATGGGTGGACCCACCCGGTGGACCCTCGGGACCCTTCCGGTGGTCCCGGTACAATACCGGTGACCCCGAAACTTGTCCCGATGGCTGAAATAGCACTTCCTATATATAATTCTTTACCTCCGGACCATTCCAGAACTCCTCGTGACATCCGGGATCTCATCCGGGACTTCGAACAACTTTCCGGTTACTGCATATTCATATCCCTACAACCCTAGCGTCACTGAACCTTAAGTGTGTAGACCCTATGGGTTCGGGAGACATGTAGACATGACCAAGATTGCTCTCCGATCAATAACCAACAACGGGATCTGGATACCCATGTTGGCTCACACATGCTCCTCGATGATCTCATCGGATGAACCACGATGTCGAGGATTCAAGCAACCCCGTATACAATTCCCTTTGTCAATCGGTACGTTACTTGCCCGAGATTCGATCGTCGGTATCCCAATACCTCGTTCAATCTCGTTACCGGCAAGTCACTTTACTCGTACCGTAATGCATGATCCCGTGACCAGACACTTGGTCACTTTGAGCTCATTGTGATGATGCATTACCGAGTGGGCCCAGAGATACCTCTCCGTCATACGGAGTGACAAATCCCAGTCTTGATCCGTGTCAACCCAACAGACACTTTCGGAGATACCCGTAGTATACCTTTATAGTCACCCAGTTACGTTGTGACGTTTGGTACACCCAAAGCAGTCCTACAGTATCCGGGAGTTACACGATCTCATGGTCTAAGGAAAGGATACTTGACATTGGAAAAACTCTAGCAAATGAACTATACAATCTTGTGCTATGTTTAGGATTGGGTCTTGTTCATCACATCATTCTCCTAATGATGTGATCTTGTTATCAATGACATCCAATGTCCATAGTCAGGAAACCATGACTATCTGTTGATCAACGAGCTAGTCAACTAGAGGCTTACTAGGGACATGTTGGTGTCTATTTATTCACACATGTATAACGATTTCCGGATAACACAATTATAGCATGAATAAAGACAATTATCATGAACAAGGAAATATAATAATAATGCTTTTATTATTGCCTCTAGGGCATATTTCGAACAGTCTCCCACTTGCACTAGAGTCAATAATCTAGTTACATTGTGATGAATCGAACACCCATGGAATTCTGGTGTTGATCATGTTTTGCTCTAGGGAGAGGTTTAGTCAACGGATCTGCTACATTCAGGTCCGTATGTACTTTACAAATATCTATGTCTCGATCTTGAACATTTCCACGAATGGAGTTGAAGCGACGCTTGATGTGCCTGGTCTTCTTGTGAAACCTGGGCTCCTTGGCAAGTGCAATAGCTCCAGTGTTGTCACAGAAGAGTTTGATTGGCCCCAACGCATTGGGTATGACTCCTAGGTCGGTGATGAACTCCTTCACCCATATTGCTTCATGTGCTGCCTCCGAGGCTGCCATGTACTCCGCTTCACATGTAGATCCCGCCACGAGGCTCTGCTTGCAACTGCACCGGCTTACTGCCCCACCATTCAAAATATACACGTATCCGATTTGTGACTTAGAGTCATCCAGATCTGTGTCGAAGCTAGCGTCGACGTAACCCTTTATGACGAGCTCTTCGTCACCTCCATAGACGAGAAACATTTCCTTAGTCCTTTTCAGGTACTTCCGGATATTCTTGACCGCTGTCCCGTGTTCCTTGCCGGGATTACTTTGGTACCTACCTACCAAACTTACGGCAAGGTTTACATCAGGTCTGGTACACAGCATGGCATACATAATAGAACCTATGGCTGAGGCATAGGGGATGACGCTCATCTCTTCTATATCTTCTGTCGTGGTCGGACATTGAGCTGAGCTCAATTTCACACCTTGCAACACAGGCAAGAACCCCTTCTTAGACTGATCCATATTGAACTTCTTCAATATCTTATCAAGGTACGTGCTTTGTGAAAGACCTATGAGGCGTCTTGATCTATCTCTATAGATCTTGATGCCTAATATATATGCAGCTTCTCCAAGGTCCTTCATTGAAAAACTCTTATTCAAGTAGGCCTTAATGTTGTCCAAGAGTTCTATATCATTTCCCATCAAAAGTATGTCATCTACATATAATATGAGAAATGCTACAGAGCTCCCACTCACTTTCTTGTAAACGCAGACTTCTCCATAAGTCTGCATAAACCCAAACACTTTGATCATCTCATCAAAGTGAATGTTCCAACTCCGAGATGCTTGCACCAGCCCATGAATCGAGCGTTGGAGCTTGCACACGTTGTTAGCATTCTTAGGATCGACAAAACCTTCTGGCTGCATCATATACAATTCTTCCTTAAGGAAACCATTAAGGAATGCCGTTTTGACGTCCATTTGCCATATCTCATAATCATAGAATGCGGCAATTGCTAACATGATTCGGACGGAATTTAGCTTCGCTACCGGTGAGAAAGTCTCATCGTAGTCAACCCCTTGAACTTGTCGATAACCCTTAGCGACAAGCCGAGCTTTATAGATGGTCACATTACCATCCGCGTCTGCCTTCTTCTTAAAGATCCATTTATTTTCTATGGCTCGCCGCTCAATGGGCAAGTCAGTCAAAGTCCATACTTCATTTTCATACATGGATCCTATCTCGGATTTCATGGCTTCTAGCCATTTGTCGGAATCCGGGCCTGCCATAACTTCTTCATAGTTCGAAGGTTCACCGTTGTCTAACAACATGATTTCCAAGACAGGGTTGCCGTACCACTCTGGTGTGGAACGTGTCCTTGTGGACCTACGAAATTCAGTAGCAACTTGATTTGAAGTTTCATGATCATCATCATTAATTTCCTCTCTAGTCGGTGCAGGCACCTCAGGAACATTTTCTTGAGTTGCGCCATTTTCCGGTTCAAGAGGTAATACTTCATCAAGTTCTACTTTCCTCCCACTTACTTCTTTCGAGAGAAACTCGTTCTCTAGAAAGGACCCATTCTTGGCAACAAAGATCTTGCCTTCGGATCTGAGGTAGAAGGTATACCCAATAGTTTCTTTAGGGTATCCTATAAAGACGCATTTTTCCGATTTGGGTTCGAGCTTTTCAGGTTGAAGTTTCTTGACATAAGCATCGCATCCCCAAACTTTTAGAAACGATAGCTTAGGTTTCTTCCAAACCATAATTCATACAGTGTCATCTCAACGGATTTCGACGGAGCCCTATTTAAAGTGAATGCAGCAGTATCTAAAGCATAGCCCCAAAATGATAGCGGTAAGTCGGTAAGAGACATCATAGATCGCACCATATCTAATAGAGTGCGATTACAATGTTCGGACACACCATTACGCTGAGATGTTCCAGGCGGCGTCAGTTGTGAAACTATTCCACATTTTCTTAAGTGTGTGCCAAATTCATGAGTCAAGTATTCTCCTCCACGATCTTATCGCAAGAACTTGATTTTCCTGTCACGTTGATTCTCAACCTCACTCTGAAATTCCTTGACCTTTTCAAAGGTCTCAGACTTGTGTTTCATTAAATAGATATACCCATACCTACTCAAGTCATCAGTGATGGTGACGACATAACGATAGCCACCGTGAGCCTCAACACTCATTGGACCGCACACATCAGTATGTATGATTTCCAATAAGTTGGTTGCTCGCTCCATTGTTCCTGAGAACGGAGTCTTGGTCATTTTACCCATGAGGCATGGTTCGCACGTGTCAAATGATTCGTAATCAAGAGACTCTAAAAGTCCATCTGCATGGAGCTTCTTCATGCGTTTGACACCTATGTGACCAAGGCGGCAGTGCCACAAGTATGTGGGACTATCATTATCAATCTTACATCTTTTGGTATTCACACTATGAATATGTGTAGCATTACGCTCGAGATTCATTAAGAATAAACCATTCACCATCGGAGCATGACCATAAAACATATCTCTCATATAAATAGAACAACCATTATTCTCGGATTTAAATGAGTAGCCATCTCGTATTAAACGAGATCCCGATACAATGTTCATGCTCAAACTTGGCACTAAATAACAATTATTGAGGTTCAAAACTAATCCCGTAGGTAAATGTAGAGGTAGCGTGCCGACGGCGATCACATCGACCTTGGAACCATTCCCGACGCGCATCGTCACCTCGTCCTTCGCCAGTCTCCGGTTATTCCGCAGCTCCTGCTTTGAGTTACAAATATGAGCAACTGCACCGGTATCAAATACCCAAGAGCTACTACGAGTACTGGTAAGTTACACATCAATTACATGTATATCACATATACCTTTCGTGATGCCAGCCTTCTTGTCCGCTAAGTATTTGGGGCAGTTCTGCTTCCAGTGACCACTTCCCTTGCAATAAAAACACTCATTCTCGGGGTTGGGTCCATTCTTTGGCTTCTTCCCGGCAGCTTGCTTGCCGGGCGCGGCAACTCCCTTGTCGTCCTTTTTGAAGTTTTTCTTACCCTTGCCTTTCTTGAACTTAGTGGTTTTATTCACCATCAACACTTGATGTTCCTTTTTGACTTCTACCTCTGCTGATTTCAGCATTGCAGATACTTCAGGAATGGTCTTTTCCATCCCCTGCATATTGAAGTTCATCACAAAGCTCTTGTAGCTCGGTGGAAGCGACTGGAGGATTCTGTCAATGACCGCGTCATCCGGGAGATTAACTCCCATCTGAGTCAGGCGGTTATGTAACCTAGACATGGTGAGTATGTGCTCACTAACAGAACTATTTTCCTCCATCTTACAGCTGAAGAACTTGTCGGAGACTTCATATCTCTCGACCCGGGCATGAGCTTGAAAAACCATTTTCAGCTCTTCGAACATCTCATATGCTCCGTGTCTCTCAAAACACTTTTGGAGCCCCGGCTCTAAGCTGTAAAGCATTCCGCACTGAACGAGGGAGTAATCATCGGAATGTGTCTGCCAAGCGTTCATAACGTCTTGTTCAGCAGGGAGAACAGGTGCTTCACGTAGCGGTGCTTGTAGGACATAATCTTTCTTGGCAGCTATGAGGATGATCCTCAGGTTCCGGACCCAGTCCGTATAGTTGCTACCATCATCTTTCAGCTTGGTTTTCTCTAAGAACGCGTTGAAGTTAAGGACAACGTTGGCCATTTGATCTACAAGACATATTGTAAATATTTTAGACTAAGTTCATGATAATTAAGTTCATCTAATCAAATTATTCAATGAACTCCCACTCAGATAGACATCCCTCCAGTCATCTAAGTATAACATGATCCGAGTTAACTAGGCCGTGTCCGATCATCAAGTGAGACGGACTAGTCAACGTCGGTGAACATCTTCATGTTGATCGTATCTTCTATACGACTCATGCTCGACCTTTCGGTCTTCTGTGTTCCGAGGCCATGTCTGTACATGCCAGGCTCGTCAAGTCAACCTAAGTATTTGCATGTGTAAATCTGTCTTACACCCGTTGTATGTGAACGTTGGAATCTATCACACCCGATCATCACGTGGTGCTTTGAAACAACGAACTATCGCAACGGTGCACAGTTAGGGGGAACACTTTCTTGAAATTATTATGAGGGATCATCTTATTTACTACCGTCGTTCTAAGTAAAAAAGATGCAAAAACATGATAAACATCACATGCAATCAAATAATAATAGTGACATGATATGGCCAATATCACATTGCTCCTTTGATCTCCATCTTGGGGCTCCATGATCATCTTGTCACCGGCATGACACCATGATCTCCATCATCATGATCTCCATCATCGTGTCTCCATGAAGTTGCTCGCCAACTATTACTTCTACTACTATGGCTAACACGTTTAGCAATAAAGTAAAGTAATTTCCATGGCATTTCTCAATGACACGCATGTCATACAAAAATAAAGACAACTCCTATGGCTCCTGCCGGTTGTCATACTCATCGACATGCAAGTCGTTATTCCTATTACAATGACATGAACATCTCATACATCACATATATATCATTCATCATTCATCACAACTTTGGCCATATCACATCACAAAACACTTGCTGCAAAAACAAGTTAGACGTCCTCTAATTGTTGTTGCAAGTTTTACGTGGCTGCAATAGGGTTCTAGCAAGAACGTTTTCTTACCTACGTGAAAGCCACAACGTGATTTTTCAACTTCTATTTACCCTTCATAAGGACCCTTTTCATCGAATCCACTCCAACAAGTGGGAGAGACAGACACCCGCCAGCCACCTTATGCAACTAGTGCATGTTAGTCGGTGGAACCGGTCTCACGTAAGCGTACGTGTAAGGTTGGTCCGGGCCGCTTCATCCCACAATACTGCGGAAGAAAAATAAGACTAGTAGTGGCAAGAAAGTTGACAACATCTATGCCCACAACAAATTGTGTTCTACTCGTGCAAAGAGAACTACGCATAGACCTAGCTCATGATGCCACTTTTGGGGAACGTTGCAGAAAACAAAAAATGTCCTACGGTTTCACCAAGATCCATCTATGAGTTCATCTAGCAACGAGTGATGGGATGCATCTACATACCTTGTAGATCGCGAGCGGAAGCGTTCAAAGAACGGGGATGAGGGAGTCGTACTCGACGTGATCCAAATCACCGGAGATCCTAGCGCCGAATGAACGGCACCTCCGCGTTCAACACACGTACGGTCAGCGTGACGTCTCCTCCTTCTTGATCCAGCAAGGGGGGAGGAGAGGTTGAGGAAGATCGCTCCAGCGACAGCACGACGTCATGGTGATGATGGAGAAGCAGCACTCCGGCAGGGCTTCGCCGAGCTCTATGGAGGAGGAGAGGTGTAGCAGGGGAGAGGGGGGGGGGGGGCAAGACTCAAGGGTGCGGCTGCCCCTCCCTCCCCTCCCTTTATATAGGCCCCCAAGGGGGGGGGGCGCCAGCCCTGGAGATCCCATCTCCCAAGGAGGCGGCGGCCAGGGGGGTTGGAGTGCCCCCCAAGGCATGTGGGCGCCCCCACCCTAGGGTTTCAACCCTAGGCGCAAGGGGGTGGGCCAAGGGGGCGCACCAGCCCACCAAGGGCTGGTTCCCCCTCCCACTTCAGCCCATGGGGCCCTCCAGGATGGGTGGCCCCACCCGGTGGACCCCCGGGACCCTTCCGGTGGTCCCGGTACAATACCGGTGACCCTGAAACTTGTCCCGATGGCCGAAATAGCACTTCCTATATATAATTCTTTACCTCCGGACCATTCCAGAACTCCTCGTGACGTCCGGGATCTCATCCGGGACTCCGAACAACTTTCGGGTTACTGCATATTCATATCCCTACAATCCTAGCGTCACCGAACCTTAAGTGTGTAGACCCTACGGGTTCGGGAGACATGTAGACATGACCGAGATTGCTCTCCGGTCAGTAACCAACAGCTGGATCTGGATACCCATGTTGGCTCCCACATGCTCCTCGATGATCTCATCGGATGAACCACGATGTCGAGGATTCAAGCAACCCCGTATACAATTCCCTTTGTCAATTGGTACGTTACTTGCCCGAGATTCGATCATCGGTATCCCAATACCTCGTTCAATCTCGTTACCGGCAAGTCACTTTACTCGTATCGTAATGCATGATCCCGTGACCAGACACTTGGTCACTTTGAGCTCATTGTGATGATGCATTACCGAGTGGGCCCTGCGATACCTCTCCGTCATACGGAGTGACAAATCCCAGTCTTGATCCGTGTCAACCCAACAGACACTTTTGGAGATACCCGTAGTATACCTTTATAGTCACCCAGTTACATTGTGACGTTTGGTACACCCAAAGCACTCCTATGGTATCCGGGAGTTACACGATCTCATGGTCTAAGGAAAGGATACTTGACATTGGAAAAACTCTAGCAAACGAACTATACGATCTTGTGCTATGTTTAGGATTGGGTCTTGTCCATCACATCATTCTCCTAATGATGTGATCTCGTTATCAATGACATCCAATGTCCATAGTCAGGAAACCATGACTATCTGTTGATCAACGAGCTAGTCAACTAGAGGCTTACTAGGGACATGTTGGTGTCTATTTATTCACACATGTATAACGATTTCCGGATAACACAATTATAGCATGAATAAAGACAATTATCATGAACAAGGAAATATAATAATAATGCTTTTATTATTGCCTCTAGGGCATATTTCCAACAGATTTCAGCATTGAAAATACTTCAGGAATAGTTTTCACCATCCCCTACATATTGTAGTTCATCACAAAGCTCTTGTAGCTAGGTGGGAGCGACTGAAGGATTCTGTCAATGACCGCCTCGTCCGGGAGGTTAATGTCCAGCTGGGACAAGCAGTTGTGCAACCCAAACATTTTGAGTATGTGCTCACTGACATAACTATTTTCCTCCATTTTACAACTATAGAACTTGTCGGAGACTTCATATCTCTCGACCCGGGCATGAGCTTGGAAAACCATTTTCAGCTCTTCGAACATCTCATATGCTCCGTGTTGCTCAAAACGCTTTTGGAGCCCCGGTTCTAAGCTGTAAAGTATGCCGCACTGAACGAGGGAGTAATCATCAACACGTGACTGCCAAGTGTTCATAACGTCTTGGTTCTCTGGGATGGGTGCTTCACCTAGCAGTGCTTCTAGGACATATGCTTTCCTGGCAGCTATGAGGATGATCCTCAGGTTCCGGACCCAGTCCGTATAGTTCCTGCCATCATCTTTCAGCTTGGTTTTCTCTAGGAACGCGTTGAAGTTGAGGTTGACATGAGCGTTGGCCATTTGATCTACAAGACATTTTACAAAGGTTTTTAGACTAAGTTCATGATAATTAAGTTCATCTAATCAAAAAAATTTAATGAACTCCCACTCAGATTAGACATCCCTCTAGTCATCTAAGTGATACATGATCCGACTCAACTAGACCGTGTCCGATCATCACGTGAGACGGACTAGTCATCATCGGTGAACATCTCCATGTTGATCGTATCTTCCATATGACTCATGTTCGACCTTTCGGTCTTCCGTGTTCCGAGGCCATGTCTGTACATGCTAGGCTCGTCAAGTCAACCTAAGTGTATTACATGTGTAAATCTGGCTTACACCCGTTGTATGCGAATGTTAGAACCTATCACGCCCAATCATCACGTGGTGCTTCGGAACAACGGACCTTAGCAACAATGCACAGTTAGGGGGAACACTTTCTTAAAATTATTGCGAGGGATCATCTTATTTATGCTACCGCCGTTCTAAGCAAATAAGATGTAAAACATGATAAACATCACATGCAATCAAATAGTGACATGATATGGCCAATATCATTTTTCTCCTTTTGATCTCCATCTTCGGGGCGCCATGATCATCGTCGTCACCGGCATGACACCATGATCTCCATCATCGTGTCTTCATGAAGTTGTCTCGTCATCTATTACTTCTACTACTATGGCTAACGGTTAGCGATAAAGTAAAGTAATTAAATGACATATAAGTTGACACGCAGGTCATAAATAAATTAAGACAACTCCTATGGCTCCCGCCGGTTTTCATACTCATCGACATGCAAGTCGTGATTCCTATTACAAGAACATGATCAATCTCATACATCACATATATCATTCATCACATCCTTTTGGCCATATCACATCACACGGGACATGCTGCAAAAACAAGTTAGACGTCCTCTAATTGTTGTTGCAAAAAAAATTACGTGGCTGCTATAGGTTTCTAGCAAGAATGTTTCTTACCTACGCCAAAACCACAACGTGATATGCCAATTTCTATTTACCCTTCATAAGGACCCTTTTCATCGAATCCGATCCGACTAAAGTGGGAGAGACAGACACCCGCTAGCCACCTTATGCAACTAGTGCATGTCAGTCGGTGGAGCCAATCTCACGTAAGCGTCCGTGTAAGGTCGGTCCGGGCCGCTTCATCCCACGATGCCGCCGAATCAAGATAAGACTAGTAACGGCAATCAAATTGACAAAATCGACGCCCACAACAACTTGTGTTCTACTCGTGCATAGAAACTACGCATAGACCTAGCTCATGATGCCACTGTTGGGGAACGTAGCAGAATTTTAAAATTTTCTACGCATCACCAAGATCAATCTATGGATTCATCTAGCGACGAGGGAGAGGGGAGTGAATCTACATACCCTTGTAGATCGCGAGCGGAAGCGTTCAAGAGGACGGGGTTGATGGAGTCGTACTCGTCGTGATCCAAATCACCGATGACCAAGCACCGAACGGACGGCACCTCTGCGTTCAGCACACGTACGGTTGGGGAATACGTATCCTCCTTCTTGATCCAGCAAGGGGAAGAAGAGGTTTATGGAGATTCAGCAGCACGACGGCGTGGTGGTGGAAGCAGCGGTGATCTCGGCAGGGCTTCGCCAAGCTCCAATGAGAGGGAGTGGTGTTACGAGGGGAGTGGGAGGCGCCAGGGACTCGGGTGCAGCTGCCCTCCCTCCCCCCCACTATATATAGGGCCCCTAGGGGGGCGGCGGCCCTAGGAGATCCCATCTCCAAGGGGGGGGGGGGGGGGCGGCGGCCAAGGGGGGACTTGTCCCCCAAGTCAGGTGGGGCGCCCCCACCCCTAGGGTTTCCAACCCTAGACGCAGGGGAGGCCCATTAGGCGCACCAGCCCACCAGGGGCTGGTTCCCCTCCCACTTCAGTCCATGGGGCCCTCCGGGATAGGTGGCCCCACCCGGTGGACCCCCGGGACCCTTCCGGTGGTCCCGGTACAATACCAATTACCCCCGAAACCTTCCTGATGGCCGAAACTGGACTTCCTATATATAAATCTTCACCTCCGAACCATTCCGGAACTCCTCGTGACGTCTGTGATCTCATTCGGGACTCTGAACAACTTTCGGGTTACCGCATACTAATATCTCTACAACCCTAGCGTCACCGAACCTTAAGTGTGTAGACCCTACGGGTTCGGGAGACAGGCAGACATGACCGAGACGACTCTCCGGTCAATAACCAACAGCGGGATCTGGATACCCATGTTGGCTCCCACATGCTCCTCGACGATCTCATCGAATGAACCACGATGTCGAGGATTCAAGTAATCCCGTATACAATTCCCTTTGTCAATCAGTACGTTACGTGCGCGAGATTCGATCGTCGGTATCCCAATACCTTGTTCAATCTCGTTCCCGGCAAGTCACTTTACTCGTACCGTAATGCATGATCCCGTGACCAAACACTTGGTCACATTGAGCTCATTATGATGATGCATTATCGAGTGGGCCCAGAGATACCTCTCCGTCATACGGAGTGACAAATCCCAGTCTCGATCCGTGTCAACCCAACAGATACTTTTGGGGATACCTGTAGTATACCTTTATAGTCACCCAGTTACGTTGTGACGTTTGGTACACCCAAAGCACTCCTACGGCATCCGGGAGTTACACGATCTCATGGTCTAAGGAAATGATACTTGATATTGGAAAAGCTCTAGCAAATGAACTACACGATCATGTGCTATGCTTAGGATGTTGGAAATATGCCCTAGAGGCAATAATAGAATGGTTATTATTGTATTTCCTTGTTCATGATAATTGTCTATTGTTCATGCTATAATTGTATTATCCGAAACCGTAATACATGTGTGAATACATAGACCACAACATGTCCCTAGTAAGCCTCTAGTTGACTAGCTCGTTGACTAATAGATGGTCATGGTTTCCTGATCATGGACATTGGATGTCATTGATAACGAGATCATATCACTAGGAGAATGATGTGATGGACAAGACCCAATCCTAAGCCTAGCACAAGATCATGTAGTTCGTATGCTAAAGCTTTTCTAATGTCAAGTATCATTTCCTTAGACCATGAGATTGTGCAGCTCCCGGATACCGTAGGAATGCTTTGGGTGTACCAAACGTCACAACGTAACTGGGTGGCTATAAAGGTGCACTGCGGGTATCTCCGAAAGTGTTTGTTGGGTTGGCACGAATCGAGACTGGGATTTGTCACTCCGTGTAAATGGAGAGGTATCTCTGGGCCCACTCGGTAGGACATCATCATAATGTGCACAATGTGACCAAGGAGTTGATCACGGGATGATGTGTTGCGGTACGAGTAAAGAGACTTGCCGGTAACGAGATTGAACAAGGTATCGGGATACCGACGATCGAATCTTGCTGGACGGAGTCTTCCCCAACCTCTCCCTCTCTCCTTGCTGGATCAAGGCGCGGGAGACGTCACCGGGCTGTACATGTGTTGAACGCGGAGGCGCCATTGTTTGGCGCTTAAATCGGAATCGACCGCGATTTGAATCGCTGTGTGTATGACTCCACCAACCGCATTCTTGCAATGCTTCCGCTTAGCGATCTACAAGGGTATGTAGATGCACTCCCCTTCCCCTCGTTGCTAGGTTACTCCATAGATTGATCTTGGTGATGCATAGAAAATTTTAAATTTCTGCTACGATCCCCAACAGTGGCATCATGAGCTAGGTCTATGCGTAGTTTCTATGCACGAGTAGAACACAAGTTGTTGTGGGCGTCGATTTTGTCAATTTACTTGCCGTTACTAATCTTATCTTGATTCCGCAGCATCGTGGGATGAAGCGGCCCGGACCGACCTTACACGTACTCTTATGCGAGACAGGTTCAACCGACTGACACGCACTAGTTGCATAAGGTGGTTAGCAGGTGTCTGTCTCTCCCACTTTAGTCGGATCGGATTCGATGGAAAGGGTCCTTATGAAGGGTAAATAGAAATTGGCATATCACGTTGTGGTTTTGGCGTGGGTAAGAAACGTTCTTGCTGGAGCAAAATGATATTGGCCATATCATGTCACTATTTGATTGCATGTGATGTTTATCATGTTTTACATCTTATTTGCTTAGAACGACGGTAGCTTAAATAAGATGATCCCTCACAATAATTTCAAGAAAGTGTTCCCCCTAACTGTGCACCGTTGCGAAGGTTCATTGTTTCGAAGCACCACATGATCGGGTGTGATAGATTCTAACGTTCGAATGCAACAGGTGTAAACCAGATTTACACACGCAATACACTTAGGTTGACTTGACGAGCCTAGCATGTACAGACATGGCCTCGGAACACGGAAGACCGAAAGGTCGAACATGAGTCGTATAGAAGATACGATCAATATGAGATGTTCACTGATGATGACTAGTCCGTCTCACATGATGATCGGACACGGCCTAGTTGACTCGGATCATGTATCACTTAGATGACTAGAGGGATGTCTATCTAAGTGGGAGTTCATTGAATAATTTGATTAGATGAACTTAATTATCATGAACATAGTCGAAAGGTCTTTGCAAATTATGTCGTAGCTCACACTTTGGTTCTACTGTTTTAGATATGTTCCTAGAGAAAATTTAGTTGAGAGTTGAGGTAGCAATTATGCGGACTGGGTCTGTGAACTGAGGATTGTCCTCGTTGCTGCACAGAAGGGCTATGTCCTTAATGCACCGCTCAGTGCGTTGAACCTCGAGCATCGTCTGTAGATGTTGGGAAACATCTGACATACACGTTTTGATGACTACATGATAGTTCAGTGTGTAATACTAACGGTTTAGAATTGTGGCACCAAAGACGTTTTTGAAACGTCGCAGAACATATGAGATGTTCCAAAGACTGAAATTGGGATTTCAGACTAGTGCCCACGTCAAGAGGTATGAGACCTCTGACAAGTTTCTTAAGCCTGCAAACTAAGGGAGAAAAGCTCAATCGTTGAGCATGTGCTCAGATTGTCTGAGTACTACAATCGCTTGAATCGAGTGGGAGTTAATCTTCGAGATGAAATAGTGATGATTCTCCATAGTCACTGCCACCAAGCTATTGGAGCTTCGTGATGAACTATAACATGTCAGGGATAGACATGATGATCCTTGAGCAACTCGCGATGTTTGACACCGCGAAAGTAGAAATCAAGTAGGAGCATCAATTGTTGATGGTAAATACACTAGTTTCAAGAAGAGCAAGGGCAAGAAAGGGATACTTCATGAGACGACAAATCAGTTGCTGCTCTAGTGAAGAAACCCAAAAGTTGAACCCAAGCCCGAGACTAAGTGCTTCTGTAATAAGGGGAACGGTCACTGTAGCAGAACTACCCTAGATACTTGGTAGATGAGAAGGCTGGCAAGGTCGACAGAAGTATTTTGGAAATACGTTATATTAATGTGTACTTTACTAGTACTCCTAGTAGCACCAGGATATTAAATACCGGTTCGGTTGCTGAGCGTTAGTAACTCGAAATAAAAGGCTGCGGAGACTAGCTAAAGGTGAGATGACGATATGTGTTGGAACTATTTCCAAGGTTGATGTGATTAAACATCGCACGCTCCCTCTACCATCGGGATTGGTGTTAAACCGAAATAATTGTTATTTGGTGTTTGCGTGGAGCATAGACATGATTGGATTATGTTTATCACCACACGGTTATTCATTTAAGGAGAATAATGGTTACTCTGTTTATTTGAATAATACCTTCAATGGTATTGCACCTAAAATGAATGGTTTATTGAATCTCGATCGTAGTGATACACATGTTCATGCCAAAAGATATAAGACAGTAATGATAGTACCACGTACTTGTGGCACTGCCATTTGAGTCATGTTGGTATAAAACGCATGAAGAAGCTCCATGTTGATGGATCTTTGGACTCACTCGTTTTTGAAAAGATTGAGACATGCGAACCATGTGTATTGGTAGATATGCATGAAGAAACTCCATACAGATGGATCGTTTGGACTCACTTGATTTTGAATCACTTGAGACATGCAAATCATACCACATGGGCAAGATGACTGAAAGACCTTGTTTTCAGTAAGATGGAACAAGAAAGCAACTTGTTGGAAGTAATACATTTTGATGTGTGCAGTCCAATGAGTGATGAGGCACGCAGTGGATATTGTTATGTTCTTACTTCACAGATGATTTGAGTAGATGCTGAGTATATTTACTTGATGAAACACAAGTCTGAATTATTGAAAGGTTCAAGTAATTTCAGAGTGAAGTTAAAGATCGTCGTGACAAGATGTCTGTGATATGATCATAGAGATGAATATCTGAGTTACGAGTTTGGCACACAATTAAGACATTGTGGAAATTATTTCACAACTAATACCGCCTGGAACACCATAGTGTGATGGTGTATCCGAACATCATAATTGCACCCTATTGGATATGGTGCATACCATGATGTCTCTTATCGAATTACCACTATCGTTTATGGGTTAGGCATTAGAGACAACCGCATTCACTTTAAATAGGGCACCACAAAATTCCGTTGAGACGACACCGTATGAACTATGGTTTAGAGAAACCTAAGTTGTCGTTTCTTAAAAGTTTGGGGCTACGACGCTTATGTGAAAAGGTTTCAGGCTGATAAGCTCGAACCCAAAGCAGATAAATGCATCTTCATAGAATACCCAAAAATAGTTGGGTATACCTCCTATTTCAGATCCGGGAGCAAAAGTGATTGTTTCTAGAAATGGGTCCTTTCTCGAGGAAAAGTTTCTCTCGGAAGAATTGAGTGGGAGGATGGTGGAGACTTGATGAGGTTATTGAACCGTCACTTCAACTAGTGTGTAGCAGGGCACAGGAAGTTGTTCCTGTGGCACCTACACCGATTTAAATGGAAGCTTATGATAGTGATCATGAAACTTCGGATCAAGTCACTACCAAACCTCATAGGTCGACAAGGATGTGTACTACTTCAGAGTGGTACGTAATCCTGTCTTGGAAGTCATGTTGCTAGACAACAATGAAGCTACGAGCTATGGAGAAGCGATGGTGGGCCCGGATTCCGACGAATGGCTCGAGGCCATAAAATCCTAGAGAGGATCCATGTATAAAACAAAGTATAGACATTGAAAGAACTACTTGATGGTCGTAAGGCTGTTAGGTGCAGATGGATTTTAAAAGGAAGACAAACAATTATGGTAAGTGTCACCATTCAGAAAGCTCGACTTGTCGCTAAGATGTTTCCCGACAAGTTCAAGGAGTTGACTATGATGAGACTTTCTCACTCGTAGCGATGCTAAGAGTCTGTTGGAATTATGTTAGCAGTTATTGCATTATTTATGAATTCTTGCAAATAGGATGCCAAAACATTGTTTCCTCGACATTTTTCTTGAGGAAAGGTTGTATGTGATACAACCAGAAGGTTTTGTCAATCCTGAAAGATGCTGACAAGTATGCAAAGCTCCAGCAATCCTTCTAAGGACCGGAGTAAGCATCTCGGAATTGGAATGTACACTTTGATGAGATGATCAAAGATTTTGGGTTTATACAAAGTTTATGAGAAACTTGTATTTCCAAAGGAGTGAGTGGGAGCACTATAGAATTTTTGATGAGTATATGTTGTTGATCAAAAATGATGTAGAATTTCTGGAAAGCATACAGGGTTATTTGAAAAGTGTTTTTCAATGGAAAACCCGGGTTAAGCTACTTGAACAGTGAGCATCAAGATCTATAAGGATAGATCAAAAATGCTTAATAGTACTTTCGAATGAATACATATTGTGATAAGATTTTGAAGGAGTTCAAAATAGATCAGCAAAGAAGGAGTTCTTAGCTGTGTTACAAGGTGTGAATATTGAGTAAGACTCAAGACCTGACCACGGCAGAAGAGAGAGAAAGGACGAAGGTCATCCCCTATGCTTTAGACGTAGGCTCTACAGTATGCTATGCTGTGTACCGCACCTGAAGTGTGCCTTGCCATGAGTCAGTCAAGGGGTACAAGAGTGATGCAGGAATGGATCACACGACAGCGGCCGAACTTATCCTTAGTAACTAGTGGACTAAGGAATTTTCGCGATTATGGAGGTGGTAAAAGAGTTCATCGTAAAGGGTTATGTCGATGCAAACTTTGACGCTAATCCGGATAACTCTGAGTAGTAAACCAGATTCGTATAGTAGAACAATTATTTGGAATAGCTCCAAGTAGCGCATGGTAGCTGCATCTACAAGATGACATAGAGATTTGTAAAGCACACATGCATCTGAAAGGTTCAGACTCATTGACTAATAAACCTCTCTCACAAGCAAGATATGAACAAACCCCATGGGTGTTGGATTCATTACAATCACATAGTGATGTGAACTAGATTATTGACTCTAGTGCAAGTGGGAGACTGTTGGAAATATGCCCTAGAGGTAATAATAGAATGGTTATTATTGTATTTCCTTGTTCATGATAATTGTCTATTGTTCATGCTATAATTGTATTATCCGGAACCGTAATACATGTGTGAATACATAGACCACAACATGTCCCTAGTAAGCCTCTAGTTGACTAGCTCGTTGATCAATAGATGGTCATGGTTTCCTGATCATGGACATTGGATGTCATTGATAACGAGATCACATCATTAGGAGAATGATGTGATGTACAAGACCCAATCCTAAGCCTAGCACAAGATCGTGTAGTTCGTATGCTAAAGCTTTTCTAATGTCAAGTATCATTTCCTTAGACCATGAGATTGTGCAGCTCCCGGATACCGTAGGAATGCTTTGGGTGTATCCAACGTCACAACGTAACTGGGTGGCTATAAAGGTGCACTGCGGGTATCTCCGAAAGTGTCTATTGGGTTGGCACGAATCGAGACTGGGATTTGTCACTTCATGTAAACGGAGAGGTATCTCTGGGCCCACTCGGTAGGACATCATCATAATGTGCACAATGTGACCAAGGAGTTGATCACGGGATGATGTGTTACGGAACGAGTAAAGAGACTTGCTGATAACGAGATTGAACAAGGTATCGGGATACCGACGATCAAATCTCGGGCAAGTACTATACTGGTAGACAAAGGGAATTGTATACGGGATTGACTGAATCCTTGACATCATGGTTCATCCAATGAGATCATCGTGGAGCATGTGGGAGCCAACATGGGTATCCAGATCCCGTTGTTGGTTATTGACCGGAGAGTTGTCTCGGCCATGTCTGCATGACTCCCGAGCCCGTAGGGTCTACACACTTAAGGTTCAATGACGCTAGTGTTATAGGGAAAGTATGTATGCGGTTACCGAATGTTGTTCGGAGTCTCGGATGAGATCCCGGACGTCACGAGGAGTTCTGGAATGGTCCGGAGGTAAAGATTTGAAGGAAATATGCCCTAGAGGCAATAATATTGTTATTATTTTATTTCCTTATATCATGATAAATGTTTATTATTCATGCTAGAATTGTATTATCCGGAAACATCATATTTGTGTGAATACATAGACAAACCAAAACGTCACTAGTATGCCTCTACTTGACTAGCTCGTTAAACGAAGATGGTTATGTTTCCTAACCATAGACATGTGTTGTCATTTGATTAATGGGATCACATCATTAGGAGAATGATGTGATTGACATGACCCATTCCATTAGCTTAGCACCCGGTCGTTTAGTATGTTGCTATTGCTTTCTTCATGACTTATACATGTTCCTATGACTATGAGATTATGCAACTCCTGTTTACCGAAGGAACACTTTGTATGCTACCAAATGTCACAACGTAACTGGGTGATTATAAAGGAGCTCTACAGGTGTCTCCAAAGGTACATGTTGGGTTGGCGTATTTCGAGATTAGGATTTGTCACTCCGATTGTCGGAGAGGTATCTCTGGGCCCTCTCGGTAATGCACATCACATAAGCCTTGCAAGCGTTGCAACTAATGAGTTAGTTGTGAGATGATGTATTACGAAATGAGTAAAGAGACTTGCCGGTAATGAGATTGAACTGGGTATTGAGATATCGACGATCACATCTCGGGCAAGTAACATACCGATGACAAAGGGAACAACGTATGTTGTTATGCGGTCTGACCGATAAAGATCTTTATAGAATATGTACGAGCCAAATGAGCATCCAGGTTCCGCTATTGGTTATTGACCGGAGACGTGTCTCGGTCATGTCTACATTGTTCTCGAACCCGTAGGGTCCGCACGCTTAAGGTTTCAATGACAGTTATATTATGAGTTTATGCATTTTGATGTACCAAAGTTTGTTCGGAGTCCCGGATGTGATCACGGACATGACGAGGAGTCTCGAATGGTCGAGACATAAAGATTGATATATTGGAAGCCTATATTTGGATATCGGAAGTGTTCCGGATGAAATCGGGATTTTACCGGAGTACCGGGAGGTTACCGGAACCCCCCGGGAGGTATACAGGCCTTAGTGGGCTTTAGTGGGAGAGAGGAGAGGTGGCCAGGGCTGGGCCGTGCGCCCCTCCCCCTAGTCCGAATAGGACAAGGAGAGGGGGGCGGCGCCCCCCCTTCCTTCTCTCTCTCCTCTTTCCCCCTCCCGAATCCTATTCCAACTAGGAAGGGGGGGGGGAATCCTACTCCCGGTGGGAGCAGGACTCCTCCTGGCGCGCCCTCCTCCTGGCCGGCCGCACCCCCCCCCCTTGATCCTTTATATACGAGGGCAGGGGGCACCTCTAGACACACAAGTTGATCCACGTGATCATATTCTTAGCCGTGTGCAGTGCCCCCTTCCACCATAATCCTTGATAATATTGTAGCGGTGCTTAGGCGAAGCCCTGCAACGGTAGTACATCAAGATCGTCACCACGCCATTGTGCTGACGGAAATCTTCCCCGACACTTTGCTGGATCGGAGTCCGGGCTAGAACTCGGAGGTGCCGTAGTTTCGGTGCTTGATCGGTCGGGCCGTGAAGACGTACGACTACATCGACCGCGTTGTGCTAACGCTTCCGCTGTCGGTCTACAAGGGTACGTAGATCACACTCTCCCCTCTCGTTGCTATGCATCACCATGATCTTGCGTGTGCGTAGGAATTTTTTTGAAATTACTACGTTCTCCAAAAGTGGTATCCGAGCCTGGTTTTATGTGTTGATGTTATATGCACGAATAGAACACAAGTGAGTTGTGGGCGATATAAGTCATACTGCTTACCAGCATGTCATACTTTGGTTCGGCGGTATTGTTGGACGAAGCGGCCCGGACCAACATTACGCGTACGCTTACGCGAGACCGGTTCTCCCGACGTGCTTTGCACAAAGGTGGCTAGCGGGTGACAGTTTCTCCAACTTTAGTTGAACCGAGTGTGGCTACGCCCGGTCCTTGCGAAGGTTAAAACAACACCAACTTGAGAAACTACCATTGTGGTTTTGATTCGTAGGTAAGATTGGTTCTTACTTAAGCCCGTAGCAGCCACGTAAAACTTGCAACAACAAAGTAGAGGACGTCTAACTTGTTTTTGCAGGGCATGTTGTGATGTGATATGGTCAAGACATGATGCTAAATTTTATTGTATGAGATGATCATGTTTTGTAACCGAGTTATCGGCAACTGGTAGGAGCCATATGGTTGCCGCTTTATTGTATGCAATGTAATCGCGCTATAATGCTTTACTTTATCACTAAGCGGTAGCGATAGTCGTGGAAGCATAAGATTGGCGAGACGACAACGATGCTACGATGGAGATCAAGGTGTCGCGCCGGTGACGATGGTGATCACGACGGTGCTTCGAAGATGGAGATCACAAGCACAAGATGATGATGGCCATATCATATCACTTATATTGATTGCATGTGATGTTTATCTTTTATGCATCTTATCTTGCTTTGATTAACAGTAGCATTATAAGATGATCTCTCACTAATTATCAAGAAGTGTTCTCCCTGAGTATGCACCGTTGCGAAAGTTCTTCGTGCTGAGACACCACGTGATGATCGGGTGTGATAGGCTCTACGTTCAAATACAACGGGTCTAAAACAGTTGCACACGCGGAATACTCAGGTTATACTTGGCGAGCCAAGCATATACAAATATGGCCTCAGAACACGGAGACCGAAAGGTCGAGCGTGAATCATATGGTAGATATGATCAACATAGTGATGTTCACCAATGAAACTACTCCATCTCACGTGATGATCGGACATGGTTTAGTTGATTTGGATCACGTAATCACTTAGAGGATTAGAGGGATGTCTATCTAACTGGGAGTTCTTAAGTAATATGATTAATTGAACCTAAATTTATCATGAACTTAGTACCTGATAGTATCTTTCTTGTTTATGTTTGATTGTAGATAGATGGCCCATGCTGTTGTTCCGTTGAATTTTAATGCGTTCCTTGAGAAAGCAAAGTTGAAAGATGATGGTAGCAATTACACGTACTGGGTCCGTAACTTGAGGATTATCCTCATTGCTGCACAGAAGAATTACGTCCTGGAAGCACCGCTGGGTGCCAGGCCTGCTGCTGGAGCAACACCAGATGTTATGAACGTCTGGTAGAGCAAAGCTGATGACTACTCAATAGTTCAGTGTGCCATGCTTTACGGCTTAGAATCGGGACTTCAACGACGTTTTGAACGTCATGGAGCATATGAGATGTTCCAGGAGTTGAAGTTAATATTTCAAGCAAATGCCCGGATTGAGAGATATGAAGTCTCCAATAAGTTCTATAGCTGCAAGATGGAGGAGAACAGTTCTGTCAGTGAGCATATACTCAAAATGTCTGGGTATAATAATCACTTGATTCAATTGGGAGTTAATCTTCCGGATGATTGTGTCATTGACAGAATTCTCCAATCACTACCACCAAGCTATAAGAGCTTCGTGATGAACTATAATATGCAAGGGGTGAATAAGACTATTCCTGAGCTCTTCGCAATGCTGAAAGCTGCGGAGGTAGAAATCAAGAAGGAGCATCAAGTGTTGATGGTCAACAAGACCACTAGTTTCAAGAAAAAGGGCAAAGGGAAGAAGAAGGGGAACTTCAAAAAAGAACAGCAAGCAAGTTGCTACTCAAGAGAAGAAACCCAAACCTGGACCTAAGCCTGAAACTGAGTGCTTCTACTGCAAGCAGACCGGTCACTAGAAGCGGAACTGCCCCAAGTATTTGGCGGATAAGAAGGATGGCAAGGTGAACAAAGGTATATGTGATATACATGTTATTGATGTGTACCTTACTAATGCTCGCAGTGGCACCTGGGTATTTGATACTGGTTCTGTTGCTAATATTTGCAACTCAAAACAGGGACTACGGATTAAGCGAAGATTGGCTAAGGACGAGGTGACGATGCGCGTGGGAAATGGTTCCAAAGTCGATGTGATCGCAGTCAGCACGCTACCTCTACATTTACCTTCAGGATTAGTATTAGACCTAAATAATTGTTATTTGGTGACAGCGTTAAGCATGAACATTATGTCTGGATCTTGTTTGATGCGAGACAGTTATTCATTTAAATCAGAGAATAATGGTTGTTCTATTTATATGAGTAATGTCTTTTATGGTCATGCACCCTTAGAGAGTGGTCTATTCTTATTAAATCTCGATAGTAGTGACACACATATTCATAGTGTTGAAGCCAAAAGATGCAGAGTTGATAATGATAGTGCAACTTATTTGTGGCACTGCCGTTTGGGTCATATCGGTATAAAGCGCATGAAGAAACTCCATACTGATGGGCTTTTGGAACCACTTGATTATGAATCACTTGGTACTTGCGAACCGTGCCTTATGGGTAAGATGACAAAAACACCATTCTCCGGTACTATGGAGAGAGCAACAGATTTATTGGAAATCATACATATAGATGTATGTGGTCCGATGAATGTTGAGGCTCGTGGCGGATATCGTTATTTTCTCACCTTCACAGATGACTTAAACAGATATGGGTATATCTACTTAATGAAACATAAGTCTGAAACATTTGAAAAGTTCAAAGAATTTTAGAGTGAAGTTTAAAATCATCGTAACAAGAAAATAAAATTCCTACGATCTGATCGTGGAGGAGAATATTTGAGTTATGAGTTTGGTGTACATTTGAAACAATGTGGAATAGTTTCACAACTCAGGCCACCCGGAACACCACAGCGTAATGGTGTGTCCGAACGTCGTAATTGTACTTTACTAGATATGGTGCGATCTATGATGTCTCTTACTGATTTACCGCTATCGTTTTGGGGTTATGCTCTAGAGACGGCCGCATTCACGTTAAATAGGGCACCATCAAAATCCGTCGAAACGACGCCTTATGAACTATGGTTTGGCAAGAAACCAAAGTTGTCGTTTCTGAAAGTTTGGGGCTGCGATGCTTATGTGAAAAAACTTCAACCTGATAAGCTCAAACCCAAATCGGAGAAATGTGTCTTCATAGGATATCCAAAGGAAACTATTGGATACACCTTCTATCACAAATCCGAAGGCAAGACTTTTGTTGCTAAATTCGGAAACTTTCTAGAGAAGGAGTTTCTCTCGAAAGAAGTGAGTGGGAGGAAAGTACTGAAGGAAATATGCCCTAGAGGCAATAATAAAGTTATTATTTATTTCCTTATATCATGATAAAAGTTTATTATTCATGCTAGAATTGTATTAACCGGAAACATAATACATGTGTAAATACATAGACAAACAGAGTGTCACTAGTATGCCTCTACTTGACTATCTCGTTAATCAAAGATAGTTATGTTTCCTAACCATGGACAAACAGTTGCCATTTGATTAACGGGATCACATCATTAGTTGAACGATCTGATTGACATGACCCATTCCATTAGCTTAGCACCCGATCGTTTAGTATGTTGCTATTGCTTTCTTCATGACTTATACATGTTCCTATGACTATGAGATTATGCAACTCCCATTTACCAGAGGAACACTTTGTGTGCTACCAAACATCACAACGTAACTGGGTGATTATAAAGGAGCTCTACAGGTGTCTCCAAAGGTACATGTTGGGTTGGCGTATTTCGAGATTAGGATTTGTCACTACGATTGTCGGAGAGGTATCTCTGGGCCCTCTCGGTAATGCACATCACTTAAGCCTTGCAAGCATTGTAACTAATGAGTTAGTTGCGGGATGATGTATTACGGAACGAGTAAAGAGACTTGCCGATAACGAGATTGAACTAGGTATTGGATACCGACGATCGAATCTCGGGCAAGTAACATACCGATGACAAAGGGAACAACGTATGTTGTTATGCGGTCTGACCGATAAGGATCTTCCTAGAATATGTAGGAGCCAATATGGGCATACATATCCCACTATTGGTTATTGACCGGAGACGTATCTCGGTCATGTCTACATTGTTCTCGAACCCGTAGGGTCCGCATGCTTAAGGTTTCGATGACAGTTATATTATGAGTTTATGAGTTTTGATGTACCGAAGGTTGTTCGGAGTCCCAGATGAGATCACGGACATGACGAGGAGTCTCGAAATGGTCGAGACATAAAGATTGGTATATTGGAAGCCTATGTTTGGATATCGGAAGTGTTCCGGGTGAAATCGGGATTTTACCGGAGTACCGGGAGGTTACCGGAACCCCCCGGGAGCTATATGGGCCTTAGTGGGCCTTAGTGGAAGAAGAGGAGAGGCGGCCAGGGCTGGGCCGCGCGCCCCTCCCCCCTAGTCCGAATAGGACAAGGAGAGAGGGGGCCGGCGCCCCCCTCCTTCTCTCTCTCTCTCTTTTCCACCTCGGGAATCCTATTCCAACTAGGATTGGGGGAGAAGTCCTACTCCCGGAGGGAGTAGGACTCCTCCTAGCGCGCCCTATGATGGCCGGCCGGCCTCCCCCTCTTGAACCTTTATATACGGAGGTAGGGGCACCCAGAGACACACAAGTTGATCCACGTGATCATATTCTTTCCCGTGTGCGGCGCCCCCTTCCACCATAGTCCTCGATAATATTGTAGCAGTGCTTAGGCGAAGCCCTGCGACGGTAGTACATCAAGATCATCACCACGCCGTCATGCTGACGGAACTCTTCCCCGACACTTTGCTGGATCGGAGTCCGGGGATCGTCATCGAGCTGAACGTGTGCTATAACTCGGAGGTGCCATAGTTTCGGTGCTTGATCGGTCGGGCCGTGGAGACGTACGACTACATCAACCAAACGCATCCGTTGTCGATCTACAAGGGTACGTAGATCACACTCTCCCCTCTCGTTGCTATGCATCACCATGATCTTGCGTGTGCGTAGGAATTTTTTTAAATTACTACGTTCCCCAACAGTGGCATCCGAGCCTAGGTTTTATGTGTTGATGTTATATGCATGAGTAGAACACAAGTGAGTTTGTGGGCGATATAAGTCATACTGCTTACCAGCATGTCATACTTTGCTTCGGCAGTATTGTTGGATGAAGCGGCCCGGACCAACATTACGCGTACGCTTACGCGAGACCGGTTCTCCCGACGTGCTTTGCACATAGGTGGCTTGCGGGTGACAGTTTCTCCAACTTTAGTTGAACCAAGTGTGGCTACGCCCGGTCCTTGCGAAGGTTAAAATAGCACCAACTTGACAAACTATCGTTGTGGTTTTGATGCGTAGGTAAGATTGTTTCTTGGTTAAGCCCGTAGCAGCCACGTAAATCTTGCAACAACAAAGTAGAGGACGTCTAACTTGTTTTTGCAGGGCATGTTGTGATGTGATATGGTCAAGACATGATGCTAAATTTTATTGTATGAGATGATCATGTTTTGTTACCGAGTTATCGCAACTGGCAGGAGCCATATGGTTGTCGCTTTATTGTATGCAATGCAATCGCGTTGTAATGCTTTACTTTATCACTAAGCGGTAGCGATAGTCGTGGAAGCATAAGATTGGCGAGACGACAACGATGCTACGATGGAGATCAAGGTGTCGCGCCGGTGACAATGGTGATCATGATGGTGCTTCGGAGATGGAGATCACAGGCACAAGATGATGATGGCCATATCATATCACTTATATTGATTGCATGTGATGTTTATCTTTTATGCATCTTATCTTGCTTTGATTGACGGTAGCATTATAAGATGATCTCTCACTAAAATTATCAAGAAGTGTTCTCCCTGAGTATGCACCGTTGCGAAATTTCTTCGTGCTGAGACACCACGTGATGATCGGGTGTGATAGGCTCTACGTTCAAATACAACGGGTGCAAAACAGTTGCACACGCGGAATACTCAGGTTATACTTGACGAGCCAAGCATATTCAGATATGGCCTCAGAACACGAAGACCGAAAGGTCGAGCGTGAATCATATAGTAGATATGATCAACATAGTGATGTTCACCAATGAAACTACTCCATCTCACGTGATGATCGGACATGGTTTAGTTGATTTGGATCACGTGATCACTTAGAGGATTAGAGGGATGTCTATCTAAGTGGGAGTTCTTAAAGTAATATGATTAATTGAACTTAAATTTATCATGAACTTAGTCCTGGTAGTATTTTGTAAATCATGTTTTAGATCAATAGCTCGCTTTGTTGCTTCGCTGTGTTTATTTTGATATGTTCCTAGAGAAAATTGTATTGAAAGATGTTAGTAGCAATGATGCGGATTGGATCCGTGATCTGAGGTTTATCCTCATTGCTGCACAGAAGAATTATGTCCTTGATGCACCGCTAGGTGACAGACCTATTGCAGGAGCAGATGCAGACGTTATGAACGTTTGGCTAGCTCAATATGATGACTACTGGATAGTTTAGTGCACCATGCTTAACGGCTTAGAATCGGGACTTCAAAGACGTTTTGAACGTCATGGACCATATGAGATGTTCCAGGAGTTGAAGTTAATATTTCAAGCAAATACCCGAGTTGAGAAATATGAAGTCTCCAACAAGTTCTATAGCCAGAAGATGGAGGAGAATAGCTCAAGCAGTGAGCATGTGCTCAGATTGTCTGGGTACTACAATCACTTGAATCAAGTGGGAGTTAATCTTCCAGATAAAATAGTGATTGACAGAATTCTCTAGTCACCATCACCAAGTTAGTAGAACTTCATGATGAACTATAATATGCAAGGGATAACGGAAACAATTCCCAAGCTCTTCGTGATGCTGAAATCGACGAAGGTAGAAATCAAGAAAAACATCAAGTGTTGATGGTTAACAAGACCACTAGTTTCAAGTGTTATTTGGTTTTTGCGTTGAGCATGAATATGATTTGATCATGTTTATTGCAATACGGTTATTCATTAAAGTCAGAGAATAATTGTTGTTCTGTTTACATGAATAAAACCTTCGATGGTCATACACCCAATGAAACAAGTTCGTTGGATCTCGATCATAGTGATACACACATTCATAATATTGAAACCAAAAGATGCAAAGTTAATAATGATAGTGCAACTTATTTGTGGCACTGCCGTTTAAGTCATATTGGTGTAAAGCGCATGAAGAAACTCCATGTTGATGGGCTTTTGGAATCACTTGATTATGAATCACTTGATGCTTGCGAACCATGCCTTATGGGCAAGATGTAACACCCCGGATATGACTTTCCCAATATGTAATCCAACTCTTGCCGTTTCCGGCTTTAAGTTAATTTATTTTCTCGGGTTCGGGTCTTTGTCTCCGTGTATTGTTATCGTTTTCATGCATCTCACATCATGTCATCATGTGCATTGCATTGGCATATGTGTTCATCTCATGCATCTGAGCATTTTCCCCGTTGGCCGTTTTGTATTCCGACGCTTCGTTCGCCTCCGGTGGTCATTTCTAGCTTTCTTTCGTGTGTGGGGATTAAACATTTCCGGATTGGACTGAGACTTGCCAAGCGGCCTTGGTTTACTACCGGTAGACCGCCTGTCAAGTTTCGTCTCATTTGAACTTCGTTTGATACTCCAACGGTTAACCGAGGGACCGAAAAGGCCTCGTGTGTGTTGCAGCCCAACACCCCTCCAATTTGGCCCAAAACCCACCAAACTCTGCTCCATCATCTAGAGCGTTTGATCATGATCGCATGGCCGAAAACCGCACCTCATTTGGACTCTCCTAGCTCCCTCTATGTCTATTTATAGCCCCTCCTTCGAAATCCCGGGTCTCTTCCTTCCCCTAACCCTAGATCCACCCCACCGCGCCGCGCCGGACATATTCCCACTGACGGACACGTCCGGTCCGCCTGTTCACCGCCACGTGCCGCCCCGTGATACGCCCGGATCCCGCGCCCACATCGCCGGCCCGCCGAGCCCGAGCTGGGCCCTCGCGAGGCCCAGTCGCGCCACCGCCCGCGCCGGCTTTCTCCTCCCGAGCCGGCCGCGCTCCGCCGCCCCCGCCGCGGGAGCTCGCCGCCCAGTTCGTCGCCGGCCGCCACCGACCATCGCCGCCCTCCCGCCCGCTCCGCGCCGCCTCCCGCTGCCGGCCGTGCCGCCCCGCTCCGGTGGCCGCCGCCCGAAGCCGTCCTCTCCTCCGGCCCCTCCTCCCCAAGCTTCGGATCCGGCCGGCCAAGCTCCGGCGACCCCCATCTTCGTCCGGCGATCCTCGAAGACCGCACCGCTACAGTGACCCGTCGGATCCAGATCCGGATCGAGTTTTGTTAACATTGTAGTGCTCTATCCATCCATGCCTTTGTTTGCAATTGTGGAGTACCCTAGCTTGAGTTAATCGAGCTCTACTTTTGCTTCGTTGTGAATCTGGGCAGATCGTCAACTTGTTTGCGATTTTGCCGATGTTATTGTAGTTGATCCGTGCATGCTATGCCATTGTTCTTGCCATGTCTAGCTTGCATTTTGTGCCTTCTTAATGGATGTATGCTTGTCTTGCCATGACTTGCTCCGTAGTGAGTGCATCGAGCTCGTAAACATGCCTTCGTGAGTTATGTTTCAGCATGTCCCAGTTTTCACTAAGTCTGAAAACTGATTATGTTTTGCTATGTTCGTGTGCTTGTTAGTATATTTTGTGATCCCTTTTGGCTCAAGGTCACTAAGGGACTTTTGTTAAGCTTGTTGAGTAGCTCCATGCCATGTCTTACTTTGTCATGTTCAGGTCCTGTAGCATGTTGTTTTGTTGCTCCAAAGAGGGCTATATGATCTGAAATTCCAGACAAGTGTTAATTTCACTAAGTCTGAGATCTGTTTACCATTTGCATTTTTGCCATGCTTGTTTGAACCTGTTAATGGATGAATTGGCCGTAGCTCAGTGCGAGACTTTTGTTAAGCATCTTGAATGCTTCCCTGTCATGTATTTTTATGTCATGTTTGGGTGCTGTAGCATGGTCATTTCGTTGCGTTTACATGCCTACTTGCTGTAAATCGTAGACCGGTGCCAATTTTGAAACGCTTGCCATTTCCAAACCGTAACTCCGATTCCGGTGATCTTTATATCATTTTCAGGCGATTTCATCTCATCTTTCCAGTGGCACACTTGGATTTCCATGTTGAGGCCAGGTTCATGCATTTTCCTGTCATATCTTGCATATGCATCCCGCATCGCATCCCGCATAGCATATCATCTTTGCATCGTGTTGTTTGAGTTTGCACGTGGTTGATTGTATCCTTGTTGCTTGTTTGTCTTGTTTTGGGTAGAGCCGGGAGACGAGTTCGCTAACAAGGAGCCCGTTGAGTTTGCTTTCGAGGATCCTGTCAACTCTGACAACTTTGCAGGCAAGATGATCATACCCTCGAAATCACTACTATCTTTGCTATGCCAGTTTGCTCGCTCTTTTGCTATGCCAATACTATGATGCCTACCACTTGCTTTCAAGCCTCCCAAATTGCCATGTTCAGCCTCTAACCCACCATTGTCCTAGCAAACCGTTGATTGGCTATGTTGCCGCTTTGCTCAGCCCCTCTTATAGTGTTGCTAGTTGCAGGCGAAGATTGGAGACCGTTCCTTGTTGGAACATTTATTTACTTGTTGGGATATCATTATATTGCCATGTTATCTTAATGCACCTATATACTTGGTAAAGGGTGGAAGGCTCGGCCTCTCGCCTAGTGTTTTGTTCCACTCTTGCCGCCCTAGTTTCCGTCATATCGGTGTTATGTTCCCGGATTTTGCGTTCCTTACGTGGTTGGGTTATAATGGGAACCCCTTGATAGTTCGCCTTGATTAAAGCTTTTCCAGCAATGCCCAACCTTGGTTTTACCATTTGCCACCTAGCCTCTTTTTCCTTGGGTTTCCGGAGCCCGAGGGTCATCTTATTTAAACCTCCCCGGGCCAGTGCTCCTCTGAGTGTTGGTCCAAACTGTCAGCCGCCGGTGGCTACCAGGGGCAACTCTGGGCTGGCCTACCGGAAGTTTAGACAATCTGAGTGTGCCCTGAGAACGAGATATGTGCAGCTCCTATCGGGATTTGTCGGCACATTCGGTCGGTGTTGCTGGTCTTGTTTTAACCTATCGAAATGTCTTGTTGTACCGGGATACCGAATCTGATCGGAATGTCTCGGGTGGAGGTCTATTCCTTCGTTGACCGTGAGAGCTTGTCATGGGCTAAGTTGGGACTCCCCTTCGGGGATTGAACTTTCGAAAGCCATGCCCATGGTTATGGGCAGATGGGAATTTGTTAATGTCCGGTTGTAGATAACTTGAACCTTAACTTAATTAAAATGAATCAACTGTGTGTGTTACCGTGATGGCCTCTTCTCGGCGGAGTCCGGGAAGTGGACACGGTGTTGGAGTAATGTTTGCGCAGGTTGCTCTCTAGTTTCTCGCTCACGCTTTGCCTCCTCTTATCGCTCTCTTTTGCGCATAAGTTAGCCACCATATATGCTAGTCGCTTGCTGCAGCTCCACATATATTTACCTTACCCTTCCTATAAGCTTAAATAGTCTTGATCGCGAGGGTGCGAGATTGCTGAGTCCATGTGGCTCATAGATTACTATTACACCAGATGCAGGGCCAGATGATACAGCTCCAGATGGCGCGCTTGAGCTCAAGTGGGAGTATGACGAGGACTCTCAGCGTTACTATGTTTCTTTTCCTGATGATCATTAGTGGTGCCCAGTTGGGGTGATCGGGACCATGTCGCTTGTTGGGTTATCTTTTATTTTGGCGCCGTAGTCAGGCCATGAGTGTTTCGATGATGTATGTTATTTATGTACTTGATTGACGTGGCGAGTGTAAGCCAACTATGTTATCCCTTTTATTCATCTATATTACATGGGATGTTTGTGATGATTGCCTGACTTGCGACATATGCCTTCAATGCGATTATGTCTCTAAGTCGTGCCTCGACACGTGGGACATATAGTCGCATCAAGGGTGTTACAAGTTGGTAATCAGAGCCTTCCCCGACCTTAGGAGCCCCCACTGATTGATCGTTTTTAGCGGCCGAGTTGTGTCTAGAAAAATGTTTTGAGTCAATTAGGAATTATATATCGGAGAGTTTAGGAATTCTTTTTACTTCCCAGTCTCCTCATCGCTGTGGTAAGGCATCCTGACGTAGAGTTTTGACTCTTTTCTTCTCAAATTTCACTAAAAAAATTTAGGATCACGCGGGTATCTTGGAATCGTTCCGATGGTTTTATGATGAGAACATTGTCTTGGTGCCTCCTGTCAGGGGTTTAGTGGAAGTGTCCCGGGTAGTTGAGCTCTGAGGTGTTGTCATCATAATTTTATCGTTGCAGTTCTGGAATACCTGAGTTTAGTACGCCGACATCGAAAATCTCTTTTATGCAGTTCGTTGGTGAGATAACCTCGACGCCACCCAATACTGGGGCGGGAGTTCGGGAGTATCGCCATAACTTGCATAACGGATGCTTTTCGAAGGTTGAGGTAGATGGTTTCTGAAGTTTTTCTTGGTTATGTGTTGAAGGATGGATACAGCTGGATGTAGGATTTGCTAGTTTGGGTGAGATATTATACTTCCCCTGTATCCCCAACACCTGATTGCATAACCGGAAAGGTTCGGGAGTTTCATAGGTGGGAATTCTTGTAGCTCTAGCTCTTCTTCCACGGATATTGGTTTGAGATTGGGATTTCTTACCGATTATTCGTTCTTGATCCTTCTACCTAATTCTACGTGGCTTCGCAATTTATGGATATGTGACCATTTCAAGAGGAATGCATTCGTTCATTTTATTCGGATGTGAAGACTTATGTTGCAATTTTCATTCCATTGGTTTCAGCTTCATTTATCTGTCTATGTGCTAATGGTGGTCAACATCTTCAGGATGGCTCCCGCTAAGAGCACAAGTCAGAACCAAAATCAAGATCCGCCACCACCTCCACCTCCTCCGGAGGCATGGCAAGCTGTGATGGCCGCAACCAATGCAAACACGCAGTTGATCATGCAAATCCTCCAAGAGCGCAATCAAGGCAATCAAGGGAATCAAGGCAACAATCAGAACCACTTTGCTACACTGAACCAGTTCCTTGCTAATGGGCCAAAGATGTTCAGCAATTGTGTTGAGGCAACCGATGCTGACGATTGGCTTGTGGATCTGTGTAAGCATTTTGAGTGCAGCAACGTTAGGCCTGAAGATTTCGTCAAGTTCGCTTCCTTCCAACTCAAAGATCAAGCTGCAGAATGGTTCCAGCAGTACAAGGATTCCAGAGGTGGATGTGTGATCACTTGGGATGAATTTCGTCAAGATTTCCGAGCTCATCATATCCCTCAGAGTGTGACTGAAAGTAAGCGTGAGGAATTCCGCAACTTGAAGCAAGGCTCTTTGTCTGTCTATGACTACAACAAGTTGTTCCAGAAGCTCGCCCGCTTTGCCAAGCAGGACGTACCTAATGAGAAGAGCATGATATACCAGTTCAGGGGTGGTCTCAGAGAAGAAATTCAGCTCGCTCTTGTTCTCTTTGAGCCGTTGAGGTACGATGAGTTCTACAACATGGCACTGAAGCAAGAGGCTGCTCAGTTGAGGTGTGATGCTTCCAAGAAGCGAGCCAGAGACACTACTCCTTCATCCTCTACTCAAGTGGCCAAGCAGCAGAAGTATTGGCATCCTCCTCCTCCGTTCCGTCAGCCGTATCAGCAGAAGAGCAAAGGTGGCAGTGGTTCTTCCCACCCACCCAACCCTGGCTTTCAGAACAAGACTTCGTCGCAAGCTCCGAGATCGAGTGCTCCGTACCACCGTCCGCTTCCAGAGGTCACGTGCAACAAGTGCCAACAGAAGGGTCACTATGCCAACAAGTGTTTCAACCAGAGGCGTCTTCCTCCTCCTCCTCCTGTCAGATCGGCAAGTACAACTGTGGTCAAGCATAACCCCAAGTACGCCAAGGTCAATATGGTGAATGCAGCTCAGGCAGAGGATTCATCAGATGTCATCATGGGTAACCTTCCTGGTAACGATGTTCCCGCAAAAGTTCTTTTTGACACTGGTGCATCACATTGTTTTATCTCGAGACCTTTTGCATCCAAGCATGGGTGGTTTTCTCAAGTTATGCATAAGCCATTAGCAGTTGTCTCTCCGAGTATATGCTTGCTTGCTAACTACGAAGTTCCGGATATTTCTATCTCGATGGGTGATTTCAAGTTTCTAGCTTCTCCAATGATCCTTGGTAACTCGGATATTGATCTTATTCTCGGGATGGATTGGCTCTCTAAGCACAAGGCTCAGCTTGATTGTGCTGCCAGGCAGATTCAATTGACTCATTCGTCTGAGGATGTAATTGTCTTTGCCGCTCGGGATAATACCATCCGTTTGTTTTCTCTCAATGAGAAGGGTGAATTGGATGCTATCTCGCAAATTCCAGTCGTTTGCGAATATCAAGACGTCTTTCCAGAAGAGCTTCCAGGAATGCCTCCGCACTGGCCAGTTGAATTCGTTATTGATCTTGAGCCGGGTACGGAACCTGTGTGCAAGCGTCCTTACAAGCTCGGACCTGAAGAGTTGAAGGAGCTGAAGAAGCAACTCGATATTCAAGAAAGAATGGGTCTCATCCGGCCTAGTTCTTCTCCGTGGGGTTGTGGTGTTCTTTTTTTGAAGAAGAAGGATGGAACGGACCGACTTTGTGTTGATTACCGTCCATTGAACAAGAAGACCATCAAGAACAAATACCCACTTCCCAACATCAATGAGCTGTTCGAATAACTCAAGGGTGCCCAAGTATTCTCCAAGCTTGATCTTCGTATGGGTTTGTTGGGGAACGTAGCAGAAATTCAAAATTTTCCTACGTGTCACCAAGATCTATCTATGGAGAGACCAGCAACGAGGGGAAGGAGAGTTGCATCTACATACCCTTGTAGATCGCTAAGCGGAAGCGTTCAAGTGAACGGGGTTGATGGAGTCGTACTCGTCGTGATCCAAATCACCGATGACCAAGTGCCGAACGGACGGCACCTCCGCTTTCAACACACGTACAGCCCGGTGACGTCTCCCACGCCTTGATCCAGCAAGGAGAGAGGGAGAGGTTGAGGAAGACTTCATCCAACAGCAGCACAATGGCGTGGTGGTGGTGGAGGAGCGTGGCTATCCTGCAGGGCTTCGCCAAGCACCACAGAAGAGGAGGAAGAAGAGACGCAGGGCTGCACCAAGAGACATTGAATCGCGTGTAGTGGGCAGCCCAATGCCTCAATATATATAGGGAAGGGGAGGGGCTGCGCCCCCTCTAGGGTTCCCACCCCTAGGGGTGGGCGGCAGCCCTAGATGGGGAGCAAGGGGGGCGGCCAAGAGGGGAGAGAGGGAGGCGCCCCCTAGGGTGGGCCTTAGGCCCATATAAGCCTAGGGTTTCCTCCTTTTTTCCTCCTAGCTGCCCTTGGGCCTTGTGGGAGGCGCACCAGCCCACTTAGGGGCTGGTCCCTCACCACCCTTGGCCCATGCAAGCCTCCGGGGCAGGTGGCCCCACTTGGTGGACCCCCGGGACCCTCCCGGTGGTCCCGGTACGTTACCGATAAACCCCGAAACTCTTCCGGTGACCAAAACATGACTTCCCATATATAAATCTTTACCTCCGGACCATTCCGGAACTCCTCGTGACGTCCAAGATCTCATCCGGGACTCCGAACAATATCCGGTAACCACATACTAACTTCCTTATAACCCTAGCGTCATCGAACCTTAAGTGTGTAGACCCTACGGGTTCGGGAGACATGCAGACATGACCGAGACGTTCTCCGGTCAATAACCAACAGCGGGATCTGGATACCGATGTTGGCTCCCACATGTTCCACGATGATCTCATCGGATGAACCACGATGTCAAGGACTTAATCAATCCCGTATACAATTCCCTTTGTCTATCGGTACGATACTTGCCCGAGATTCGATCGTCGGTATCCCGATACCTTGTTCAATCTCGTTACCGGCAAGTCTCTTTACTCGTTCCGTAACACATCATCCCGTGATCAACTCCTTGATCACATTGTGCACATTATGATGATGTCCTACCGAGTGGGCCTAGAGATACCTCTCCGTTTACACGGAGTGACAAATCCCAGTCTCGATTCGTGCCAACCCAACAGACACTTTCGGAGATACCCGTAGTGTACCTTTATAGCCACCCAGTTACATTGTGACGTTTGGCACACCCAAAGCACTCCTACGGTATCCGGGAGTTGCACAATCTCATGGTCTAAGGAAATGATACTTGACATTAGAAAAGCTTTAGCATACGAACTACACGATCTAGTGCTATGCTTAGGATTGGGTCTTGTCCATCACATCATTCTCCTAATGATGTGATCCCATTATCAATGACATCCAATGCCCATGGTCAGGAAACCGTAACCATCTATTGATCAACGAGCTAGTCAACTAGAGGCTTACTAGGGACATGGTGTTGTCTATGTATCCACACATGTATCTGAGTTTCCTATCAATACAATTCTAGCATGGATAATAAACGATTATCATGAACAAGGAAATATAATAATAATCAATTTATTATTGCCTCTAGGGCATATTTCCAACAGGGTTATCATCAGATTCGAATCCGTGAGCAAGATATTCCCAAGACGGCTTTCAGGACAAGCTATGGTTCATATGAATACACTGTCATGTCTTTTGGCCTCGTCAATGCTCCTCCGACTTTCTCTCGCATGATGAACTTCATCTTCAACGCCTACACCAATGACTTCGTGTTGGTCTATCTCGACGACATTCTGGTTTTCTCGAAGAACAAGGAAGATCATGCCAAGCACTTGTGTTTGGTTCTTGATAAGCTGAGGGAACAACAGTTCTACGCCAAGTTCTCCAAGTGTGAATTTTGGCTCGATGAGGTTCTTTATCTTGGTCATATAATCTCTGCCAAGGGCATTGCCGTGAATCCTGAGAAGGTGTCTGCAATTGTGAATTGGGAACCTCCTCAGAACGTGAAGCAACTCCGCAGTTTCCTCGGTCTCGCAAGCTACTGCCGAAGATTCGTTGAAAACTTTTCTAAGATCGCGAAGCCTCTCTCAAATCTTCTCCAGAAGCACGTCAAGTACGTTTGGTCTCCGGAGTGTGATATTGCTTTCAACACTTTGAAAGAGAAATTGATCACTGCTCCAGTTCTGACTCCGCCTGATGAATCCAAGCCGTACGAGGTCTTTTGTGATGCCTCTCTCCAAGGTCTTGGCGCAGTATTGATGCAAGAGAAGAAAGTTGTTGCTTATACCTCTCGCCAGTTGAAGCCTAATGAGAATAACTACCCCACTCATGATCTCGAGTTGGCGGCAGTTGTGCATGCTCTTTTGACTTGGAGACATCTTCTATTGGGAAGAAAAGTGGACATTTTCACTGACCACATGAGTCTCAAGTACATCTTCACACAGCCTAATCTCAACCTCAGGCAAAATCGATGGGTCGAAATGATTCAAGAGTATAATCCGAGTATTGAGTATACTCTAGGCAAGGCCAATGTGATTGCGGACGCATTGAGCAGAAAAGCGTATTGCAACAGTCTGATTCTCAAGCCTTATCAACCCGAGCTTTGTGAAGCTTTCCGCAAACTTAATCTGCAAGTTGTTCCTCAAGGTTTCCTCGCCAACCTTCAAGTCTCTCCTACCTTGGAAGACCATATTCGCCAAGCCCAGCTTCTTGATGCTATGGTGAAAAAGGTGAAGATTGGGATTGCCAAGAGTCAACCCAAGTACAAGTGCTACCGCCTTGATGACAAGGACACTCTCTTCTTCGAGGATCGTATTGTTGTGCCCAAAGGTGAACTTCGTAAAGTGATCATGAACGAGGCTCACAATTCTCTCCTCTCCATCCACCCTGGGAGCACGAAGATGTATCAGGACCTTAAGCAGACTTATTGGTGGACTCGAATGAAGCGCGAGATTGCTCAATTCGTGAATGAATGTGATGTCTGCAGAAGAGTGAAGGCAGAACACCAAAGGCCAGCTGGTCTCCTCCAACCTCTTGCCATTCCAGAATGGAAGTTTGACCACATTGAGATGGACTTCGTGACTGGGTTTCCAAAGCCCAAGCATGGCAATGATGCTATATTCATTGTCATCGACAAACTCACCAAAGTGGCTCACTTTCTGCCTATCAAAGAGTCGATCACTGCAGCTCAATTGGCGGAACTCTATACCTCTCGAATTGTCTCTCTACACGGTATTCCTCAGGTGATCTCTTCAGACCGTGGCAGCATCTTTACCTCGAAGTTTTGGGATTCTTTTCAGAAGGCAATGGGCACCAACATCCGCTTCAGCACAGCTTTCCATCCTCAAACAAGCGGTCAAGTTGAGCGTGTCAACCAAATTCTTGAAGATATGCTCAGGGCTTGTGTGATCTCCTTCGGCATGAAGTGGGAGGATTGTCTTCCTTATGCTGAATTCTCCTACAACAACAGTTTTCAAGCAAGTTCAGGCAAGGCCCCATTTGAAATTCTGTATGGCAGGAAGTGCCATACCCCTCTCAACTGGTCTGAAACCGGTGAACGTCAGCTTTTGGGAAATGACTTAATCACAGAGGCAGAAGAAATGTGCAAAGTCATTCGTGATAACCTCAAAGCAGCCCAATCCCGCCAGAAGAGCTACTATGATAGTAAGCACCGTGATTTGGCTTTCGAGATCGGAGATCATGTTTACCTCCGCGTCTCTCCTATGAAAGGTACTCGTCGCTTCGGTATCAAAGGGAAACTTGCCCCCAGATACGTGGGACCTTTCAAGATTGTCAGCAAGAGAGGCGACCTCGCCTATCAACTCGAGCTTCTGTCAAACTTTGCAAATGTTCATGATGTATTCCAAGTCTCTCAGCTCCGAAAGTGCTTCAAGACGCCTGACCGCACCGTCAACTTCGAGGACACTGAGCTCCAAGAAGATCTCTCCTATCGTGAGCACCCCGTTGCTATCCTTGAAGAGACTGAACGCAAGACTCGCAACAAGTCAATCAAATTTCTCAAAGTCAAGTGGTCACACCATTCCGACCGTGGAGCTACCTGGGAACGCGAGGATCACCTCCATTCTGAGTACCCGGCATTCTTTCAGTCCTAGATCTCGGGACGAGATCTTTTCGTAGTGGTGGAGTGTTGTAACACCCCGGATATGACTTTTCCAATATGTAATCCAACTCTTGCCGTTTCCGGCTTTAAGTTAATTTATTTTCTCAGGTTCGGGTCTTTGTCTCCGTGTGTTGTTGTCGTTGTCATGCATCTCATATCATGTCATCATGTGCATTGCATTGGCATAGGTGTTCATCTCATGCATCTGAGCATTTTCCCCGTTGGCCATTTTGTATTCCGGCGCTTCGTTCGCCTCCGGTGGTCATTTCTAGCTTTCTTTCGTGTGTGGGGATTAAACATTTCCGGATTGGACCGAGACTTGCCAAGCGGCCTTGGTTTACTACCGGTAGACCGCCTCTCAAGTTTCGTCTCATTTGGACTTCGTTTGATACTCCAACGGTTAACCGAGGGACCGAAAAGGCATCATGTGTGTTGCAGCCCAACACCCCTCCAATTTGGCCCAAAACCCACCAAACTCTGCTCCATCATCTAGAACGTTCGATCACGATCGCGTGGCCGAAAACCGCACCTCATTTGGACTCTCCTAGCTCCCTCTATGTCTATTTATAGCCCCTCCTTCGAAATCCCGGGTCTCTTCCTCCCCCTAACCCTAGATCCACCCCACCGCGCCGCGCCGGACATATTCCCGCCGACGGACACGTCCGGTCCGCCTGTCCACCGCCACGTGCCGCCCCATGATACGCCCGGATCCCGCGCCCACATCGCCGGCCTGCCGAGCCCGAGCTGGGCCCCCGCGAGGCCCAGTCGCGCCACTGCCCGCGCCGGCTTTCTCCTCCTGAGCCGGCCGCGCTCCGCCGCCCCCGCCGCGGGAGCTCGCCGCCCAGTCCGTCGCCGGCCGCCACCGACCATCGCCGCCCCGCCGCCCGCTCCGCGCCGCCTCCCGCTGCCGGCCGCGCCGCCCCGCTCCGGTGGCCGCCGCCCGAAGCCGTCCTCTCCTCCGGCCCCTCCTCCCCAAGCTTTGGATCCGGCCGGCCAAGCTCCGGTGACCCCCATCTCCGTTCGGCGATCCTCGAAGACCGCACCGCTACAGTGACCCGTCGGATCCAGGTCTGGATCGTGATGAACAGTAAACCCTAGGGTGATAATTCATCTAAGTCCTGAAATTGCAGATCCATGTGCCCATGTTCATGCCCTCGTATCTTTGCATCCGTAGCTCCGATTCATGCATATAGCATATCAAAATGTTCATCTCTGAGAGTACGTCATTTCATTCCATTGCATCATTTTCATTAGAGTTCATCTTGATGCCCGAAATGTTGTTAGAAGAGGGCTACTTGAGTTAATTGTCAGATCTGCTACTTCATCTTAGACATTTGTCATTTTTGCCATGATTATTGTATGCATGATATGCCCATGAGTTCTACATATGTTTTGTTAAGGGTTTTGCCATCTTTCCAGAGGTGCAACCCATGTATTTTTGTGATGTGTGTGGTGACTAGTGCACGCTTGCAAAGTGAGGCACCCGGTAACCATGTTTTCAGGGACTTAGTAATTTCACTAAGTCCTGGGTTTGTTTATCTCATGATGCCATATGTTCATGTTGTTTCCTAGTGATCCGTGCCTCTTTTGAGGATGATCAGTAAAGGAGTTTTGTTAATATTGTAGTGCTCTATCCATCCATGTCTTTGTTTGCATATATGGAGCACCCTAGCTTGAGTCAATCGAGCTCTACTTTTGCTTCGTTGTGAATCTGGGCAGATCGTCAACTTGTTTGCGATTTTGCCGGTGTTATTGTAGTTGATCCGTGCATGCTATGCCATTGTTCTTGCCATGTCTAGCTTGAATTTTGTGCCTTCTTAATGGATGTATGCTTGTCTTGCCATGACTTGCTCCGTAGTGAGTGCATCGAGCTCGTAAACATGCCTACTTGAGTTATGATTTCAGCATGTCCCAGTTTTCACTAAGTCTGAAAACTGATTATGTTTTTACTATGTTCGTGTGCTTGTTAGTATATTTTGTGATCCCTTTTGGCTCAAGGTCACTAAGGGACTTTTGTTAAGCTTGTTGAGTAGCTCCATGCCATGTCTTACTTTGTCATGTTCAGGTCCTGTAGCATGTTGTTTTGTTGCTCCGAAGAGGGCTATATGATCTGAAATTCCAGACAAGTGTTAATTTCACTAAGTCTGAGATCTGTTTACCATTTGCATTTTTGCCATGCTTGTTTGAACATGTTAATGGATGAATTGGCCGTAGCTCAGTGCTAGACTTCTGTTAAGAATCTTGAATGCTTCCCTCCCATGTATTTTGATGTCATGTTTGGGTGCTGTAGCATGTTCATTTCGTTGCGTTTAGATGCCTACTTGCTGTAAATCGCAGACCGGTGCCAATTTTGAATCGCTTGCCATTTCCAAACCGTAACTCCGATTCCGGTGATCTTTATATCGTTTTCAGGCGATTTCATCTCATCTTTCCAGTGGCACACTTGGATTTCCATGTTGAGGCCAGGTTCATGCATTTTCCTGTCATATCTTGCATATGCATCCCGCATCGCATCCCGCATAGCATATCATCTTTGCATCGTGTTGTTTGAGTTTGCACGTGGTTGATTGTATCCTTGTTGCTTGTTTGTCTTGTTTTGGGTAGAGCTGGGAGACGAGTTCGCTAACGAGGAGCCCGTTGAGTTTGCTTTCGAGGATCCTGTCAACTCTGACAACTTTGCAGGCAAGATGATCATACCCTCGAAATCACTATTATCTTTGTTATGCTAGTTTGCTCGCTCTTTTGCTATGCCAATGCTATGATGCCTACCACTTGCTTTCAAGCCTCCCAAATTGTCATGTTCAGCCTCTAACCCACCATTGTCCTAGCAAACCATTGATTGGCTATGTTACCGCTTTGCTCAGCCCCTCTTATAGCGTTGCTAGTTGCAGGTGAAGATTGGACACCGTTCCTTGTTGGAACATTTATTTACTTGTTGGGATATCATTATATTGCCATGTTATCTTAATGCACCTATATACTTGGTAAAGGGTGGAAGGCTCGGCCTCTCGCCTAGTGTTTTGTTCCACTCTTGCCACCCTAGTTTCCATCATATCGGAGTTATGTTCCCGGATTTTGCGTTCCTTACGTGGTTGGGTTATAATGGGAACCCCTTGATAGTTCGCCTTGATTAAAGCTTTTCCAGCAATGCCCAACCTTGGTTTTACCATTTGCCATCTAGCCTCTTTTTCCCTTGGGTTTCCGGAGCCCGAGGGTCATCTTATTTAAACCCCCCCGGGGCCAGTGCTCCTCTGAGTGTTGGTCCAAACTGTCAGCCGCCGGTGGCTACCAGGGGCAACTCTGGGCTGGCCTACCGGAAGTTTAGACAATCTGAGTGTGCCTTGAGAACGAGATATGTGCAGCTCCTATCGGGATTTGTCGGCACATTCGGGCGGTGTTGCTGGTCTTGTTTTAACCTGTCGAAATGTCTTTTTGTACCGGGATACCGAGTCTGATCGGAATGTCTCGGGTGGAGGTCTATTCCTTCATTGACCGTGAGAGCTTGTCATGGGCTAAGTTGGGACTCCCCTGCAGGGATTGAACTTTCGAAAGCCGTGCCCGCGGTTATGGGAAGATGGGAATTTGTTAATGTCCGGTTGTAGATAACTTGAACCTTAACTTAATTAAAATGAATCAACTGTGTGTGTTACCGTGATGGCCTCTTCTCGGCGGAGTCCGGGAAGTGGACACGGTGTTGGAGTAATGTTTGCGCAGGTTGCTCTCTAGTTTCTCGCTCGCGCTTTGCCTCCTCTTCTCGCTCTCTTTTGCGCATAAGTTAGCCACCATATATGCTAGTCGCTTGCTGCAGCTCCACATATATTTACCTTACCCTTCCTATAAGCTTAAATAGTCTTGATCGCGAGGGTGCGAGATTGCTGAGTCCATGTGGCTCACAGATTACTATTACACCAGATGCAGGGCCAGATGATACAGCTCCAGATGGCACGCTTGAGCTCAAGTGGGAGTATGACGAGGACTCTCAGCGTTACTATGTTTCTTTTCCTGATGATCAGTAGTGGTGCCCAGTTGGGGTGATCGGGACCATGTCGCTTGTTGGGTTATCTTTTATTTTGGCGCCGTAGTCGGGCCATGAGTGTTTGGATGATGTATGTTATTTATGTACTTGATTGACGTGGCGAGTGTAAGCCAACTATGTTATCCCTTTTATTCATCTATATTACATGGGATGTTTGTGATGATTGCCTGACTTGCGACATATGCCTTCAATGCGATTATGCCTCTAAGTCATGCCTCGACACGTGTGAGATATAGTCGCATCGAGGGTGTTACACAAGATGACTAAAACGCCATTCTCCGGAACAATGAAGCAAGCAACAGATTTGTTGGAAATCATACATACTGATGTATGTGCTCCGATGAATATTAAGGCTTGCAGCAGGTATCATTATTTTCTGACCTTCGCAAATGATTTGAGCAGATATGGGGATATCTACTTGATGAAACATAAGTCTGAAACATTTGAACAGTTCAAAGAATTTCAGAGTGAAGTGGAAAATCATCGTGACAAGAAAATAAAAGTTTCTACGATATGATCGTAGAGGTAAAATATTTGAGTTATGAGTTTGGCCTTCCATTAAAACAATGTGAAATAGTGTCACTACTCACGCCACCTGGAACACCATAGTGTAATGGTGTGTCCGAACGTCATAACCATACTTTATTAGATATAGTGCGATCTATGATGTCTCTTACCGATCTACCACTATCATTTTGGGGTTATGCATTAGAGACAGTTGCATTCACATTAAATAGGGCACCATCTAAATCCGTTGAGACGACACCGTGTGAACTATGGTTTGGCAAGAAACCTAAGCTGTCGTTTCTTAAAGTTTGGAGTTGCGATGCTTATGTGAAAAAGTTTCATCTCGATAAGCTCAAACTCAAATCGGAGAAATATGTCTTCATAGGATACCCAAAGGAGACAGTTGGGTACACCTTCTATCACAGATCCGAAGGCAAGACATTCGTTGCTAAGAATGGATCCTTTCTAGAGAAGGAGTTTCTCTCGAAAGAAGTGAGTGGGAGGAAAGTAGAAAACTTGATAAGGTAATTGTACCTTCTCCCTTATTGGAAAATAGTTCATCACAGAAATCTGTTCCTGTGACTACTACACCAATTAGTGAGGAAGCCAATGATGATGATCATGTAACTTCAGATCAAGTTACTACCAAATCTCGTAGGTAAATCCGAGTGAGATCCGCACCAGAGTGGTATGGTAATCCTATTCTGGAGGTCATGTTACTTGACCATGACGAACCTACGAACTATGAGGAAGCGATGATGAGCCCAGATTCCGATAAATGGCTTGAGGCCATGAAATCTGAGATGGGATCCATGTATAAGAACAAAGTGTAGACTTTGGTTGACTTGCGCGATGATTGGCAAGCCATAGAAAATAAATGGATCTTCAAGAGGAAGACGGACGCTGATAGTAGTGCTACTATCTACAAAGTTAGAATTGTCGCAAAAAAAATTCGACAAGTTTAAAGGTGTTGACTACGATGAGAGTTTCTCACTCGTATCTATGCTTAAGTCTGTCCGAATCATGTTAGCAATTGCCACATTTTATGAAATCTGGCAAATGGATAAACAAAACTGCATTCCTTAATGGATTTATTAAAGAAGAGTTGTATATGATGCAACCAGAAGGTTTTGTCAATCCTAAAGGTGCTAACAAAATATGCAAGCTCCAGCGATTCATCTATGGACGGGTGCAAGCATCTCGGAATTGGAATACACGCTTTGATAAGTTGATCAAAACATATAGTTTTATACAGACTTGCGGTGAAGCCTGTATTTACAAGAAAGTGAGTGGGAGCACTACAGCATTTCTGATAAGTATATGTGAATGACATATTGTTGATCGGAAATAATGTAGAATTATTCTGCAAAGCATAAAGGAGTATTTGAAAGGAGTTTTTCAAAGAAAGACCTCGGTGAAGCTACTTACATATTGAGCATCAAGATCTATAGAGATAGATCAAAATGCTTGATAAGTTTTTTCAATGAGTATATACCTTGACAAGATTTTGAAGTAGTTCAAAATGGAACAGTCAAAGAAAGAGTTCTTGCCTATGTTACAAGGTGTGAAATTGAGTAAGACTCAAAACACGACCACGACAGAAGATAGAAAGAGAATGAAAGTCATTCCCTATCCCTTGGCCATAGGTTCTATAAAGTATGCCATGCTGTGTACCAAATCTATTGTATGCCCTACACTGATTTTGGCAAGGGAGTACAATAGTGATCTAGGAGTAGATCACTGGACAGCGGTCAAAATTATCCTTAGTGGAATAAGGATATGTTTCTCAATTATGGACATGACAAAAAGGGTTCGTCGTAAAAGGTTACGTCGATGCAAATTTTGACACTGATCTAGATAACTCCAAGTCTCAATCTGGATACGTATTGAAAGTGGGAGCAATTATCTAAGAGTAGCTCCATGCAGAGCATCGTTGACATAAAAATTTGCAAAATACATACGGATCTGAATATGGCAGACCCATTGACTAAACTTTTCTCACAAGCAAAACATGATCACACCTTAGTACTCTTTGGGTGTTAATCACATAAGCGATGTGAACTAGATTACTGAATCTAGTAAACCCTTTGGGTGTTAGTCACATAGCGATGTGAACTATGGGTGTTAATCACATGATGATGTGAACTATCGATGTTAATCACATGGTGATGTGATCTAGATTATTGACTCTAGTGCAAGTGGGAGATTGAAGGAAATATGCCCTAGAGGCAATAATAAAGTTATTATTTATTTCCTTATATCATGATAAAAGTTTATTATTCATGCTAGAATTGTATTAACCGGAAACATAATTGTAACGCCCCGAGACCGATGTGCCAGTTGTCGTTCTGCTATTCGCTGGTGTTGCCGTGTCACTGCTTGCGTGTCATGCATTGCATATCATGTCATCACGTGCATTTCATTTGCATACGTGTTCGTCTCATGCATCCGAGCATTTTCCCCGTTGTCCGTTTTGCAATCCGGCGCTTCGTTCTCCTCCGGTGGCCATTTCTAGCTTTCTTTCGTGTTTGGGGTTTAAACATTTCCGGATTGGACCGAGACTTGCCATGCGGCCTTGGTTTACTACCGGTAGACCGCCTGTCAAGTTTCGTGTCATTTGGACTTCGTTTGATACTCCAACGGTTAACCGAGGGACCGTAAAGGCCTCGTGTGTGTGCAGCCCAACACCCCTCCATTTTGGCCCAAAACCCACCAAACTCTGCTCCATCGTCTCGGTCGTTCGATCACGATCGTGTGGGCGAAAACCGCACCTCATTTGGACTCTCCTAGCTCCCTCTACCTATATATATGTCCTCCCCGTCCATTTTCGCGGACGAAACCCTAGTCTACCACCCCCCCCGCGCCACCGGACATGTCCGTCCCGCCGACCGGACATGTCCAGCCGCCGCTGCAACCTCACTCCGCCTAATGGCAGCGCGCCACGTCGCCTCGCCGCCCCTCTCCTCCAACCGGAGCGCGCCACATCAGCCCCCGCTGGACCCTCTCTCTCCTCCCGCCGCCGCCGGCCCGCGGGGCCCGAGGCCGGCCCGCGCGGGCCTAGATCCGCCGCCGCCTGGCGCTAGGCGCCACCAACCGCCCGCGCCCCGCGCCTGGACCGCCGCCGCCGCGCGCCCGAGACGCTCCGCACGCCGGCTTTCTCCTCCCGAGCCGGCCGCGCTCCGCCGCCCCCGCCGCGGGAGCTCGCCGCCCAGTCCGTCGCCGGCCGCCGCCGACCATCGCCGCCCTCCCGCCCGCTCCGCGCCGCCTCCCGCTGCCAGCCGTGCCGCCCCGCTCCGGTGGCCGCCGCCCGAAGCCGTCCTCTCTTCCGGCCCCTCCTCCCCAAGCTTCGGATCCGGCCGGCCAAGCTCCGGCGACCCCCATCTCCGTCCGGCGATCCTCGAAGACCGCACCGCTACAGTGACCCGTCGGATCCAGATCCGGATCGAGTTTTGTTAATATTGTAGTGCCCTATCCATCCATGCCTTTGTTTGCAATTGTGGAGTACCCTAGCTTGAGTTAATCGAGCTCTACTTTTGCTTCGTTGTGAATCTGGGCAGATCGTCAACTTGTTTGTGATTTTGCCGATGTTATTGTAGTTGATCCGTGCATGCTATGCCATTGTTCTTGCCATGTCTAGCTTGCATTTTGTGCCTCTTAATGGATGTATGCTTGTCTTGCCATGACTTGCTCCATAGTGAGTGCATCGAGCTCGTAAACATGCCTTCGTGAGTTATGTTTCAGCATGTCCCAGTTTTCACTAAGTCTGAAAACTGATTATGTTTTGCTATGTTCGTGTGCTTGTTAGTATATTTTGTGATCCCTTTTGGCTCAAGGTCACTAAGGGACTTTTGTTAAGCTTGTTGAGTAGCTCCATGCCATGTCTTACTTTGTCATGTTCAGGTCCTGTAGCATGTTGTTTTGTTGCTCCAAAGAGGGCTATATGATCTGAAATTCCAGACAAGTGTTAATTTCACTAAGTCCGAGATCTGTTTACCATTTGCATTTTTTCCATGCTTGTTTGAACCTGTTAATGGATGAATTGGCCGTAGCTCAGTGCGAGACTTTTGTTAAGCATCTTGAATGCTTCCCTGTCATGTATTTTTATGTCATGTTTGGGTGCTGTAGCATGGTCATTTCGTTGCGTTTACATGCCTACTTGCTGTAAATCGCAGACCGGTGCCAATTTTGAAACGCTTGCCATTTCCAAACCGTAACTCCGATTCCGGTGATCTTTATATCGTTTTCAGGCGATTTCATCTCATCTTTCCAGTGGCACACTTGGATTTCCATGTTGAGGCCAGGTTCATGCATTTTCCTGTCATATCTTGCATATGCATCCCGCATCGCATCCCGCATAGCATATCATCTTTGCATCGTGTTGTTTGAGTTTGCACGTGGTTGATTGTATCCTTGTTGCTTGTTTGTCTTGTTTTGGGTAGAGCCGGGAGACGAGTTCGCTAACAAGGAGCCCGTTGAGTTTGCTTTCGAGGATCCTGTCAACTCTGACAACTTTGCAGGCAAGATGATCATACCCTCGAAATCACTACTATCTTTGCTATGCTAGTTTGCTCGCTCTTTTGCTATGCCAATGCTATGATGCCTACCACTTGCTTTCAAGCCTCCCAAATTGCCATGTTCAGCCTCTAACCCACCATTGTCCTAGCAAACCGTTGATTGGCTATGTTGCCGCTTTGCTCAGCCCCTCTTATAGTGTTGCTAGTTGCAGGCAAAGATTGTAGACCGTTCCTTGTTGGAACATTTATTTACTTGTTGGGATATCATTATATTGCCATGTTATCTTAATGCACCTATATACTTGGTAAAGGGTGGAAGGCTCGGCCTCTCGCCTAGTGTTTTGTTCCACTCTTGCCGCCCTAGTTTCCGTCGTATCGGTGTTATGTTCCCGGATTTTGCGTTCCTTACGTGGTTGGGTTATAATGGGAACCCCTTGATAGTTCGCCTTGATTAAAGCTTTTCCAGCAATGCCCAACCTTGGTTTTACCATTTGCCACCTAGCCTCTTTTTCCCTTGGGTTTCCGGAGCCCGAGGGTCATCTTATTTAAACCCCCCCGGGCCAGTGCTCCTCTGAGTGTTGGTCCAAACTGTCAGCCGCCGGTGGCTACCAGGGGCAACTCTGGGCTGGCCTACCGGAAGTTTAGACAATCTGAGTGTGCCCTAAGAACGAGATATGTGCAGCTCCTATCGGGATTTGTCGGCACATTCGGTCGGTGTTGCTGGTCTTGTTTTAACCTGTCGAAATGTCTTGTTGTACCGGGATACCGAATCTGATCGGAATGTCTCGGGTGGAGGTCTATTCCTTCGTTGACCGTGAGAGCTTGTCATGGGCTAAGTTGGGACTCCCCTTCGGGGATTGAACTTTCGAAAGCCATGCCCATGGTTATGGGCAGATGGGAATTTGTTAATGTCCGGTTGTAGATAACTTGAACCTTAACTTAATTAAAATGAATCAACTGTGTGTGTTACCGTGATGGCCTCTTCTCGGCGGAGTCCGGGAAGTGGACACGGTGTTGGAGTAATGTTTGCGCAGGTTGCTCTCTATTTTCTCGCTCGCGCTTTGCCTCCTCTTCTCGCTCTCTTTTGCGCATAAATTAGCCACCATATATGCTAGTCGCTTGCTGCAGCTCCACATATATTTACCTTACCCTTCCTATAAGCTTAAATAGTCTTGATCGCGAGGGTGCGAGATTGCTGAGTCCATGTGGCTCATAGATTACTATTACACCAGATGCAGGGCCAGATGATACAGCTCCAGATGGCGCGCTTGAGCTCAAGTGGGAGTATGACGAGGACTCTCAGCGTTACTATGTTTCTTTTCCTGATGATCAGTAGTGGTGCCCAGTTGGGGTGATCGGGACCATGTCGCTTGTTGGGTTATCTTTTATTTTGGCGCCGTAGTCGGGCCATGAGTGTTTGGATGATTTATGTTATTTGTGTACTTGATTGACGTGGCGAGTGTAAGCCAACTATGTTATCCCTTTTATTCATCTATATTACATGGGATGTTTGTGATGATTGCCTGACTTGCGACATATGCCTTCAATGCGACTATGCCTCTAAGTCGCGCCTCGACACGTGGGACATATAGTCGCATCGAGGGTGTTACAAGTTGGTAATCAGAGCCTTCCCCGACCTTAGGAGCCCCCACTGATTGATCGTTTTTAGCGGCCGAGTTGTGTCTAGAAAAATGTTTTGAGTCAATTAGGAATTATATATCGGAGAGTTTAGGAATTCTTTTTACTTCCCAGTCTCCTCATCGCTCTGGTAAGGCATCCTGACGTAGAGTTTTGACTCTTCTCTTCTCAAATTTCACTAAAAAAAATTTAGGATCACGCGGGTATCTTGGAATCGTTCCGATGGTTTTATGATGAGAACATTGTCTTGGTGCCTCCTGTCAGGGGTTTAGTGGAAGTGTCCTGGGTAGTTGAGCTCTGAGGTGTTGTCATCATAATTTTATCGTTGCAGTTCTGGAATACCTGAGTTTAGTACACCGACATCGAAAATCTCTTTTATGCAGTTCGTTGGTGAGATAACCTCGACGCCACCCAATACTGGGGCGGGAGTTCGGGAGTATCGCCATAACTTGCATAACGGATGCTTTTCGAAGGTTGAGGTAGATGGTTTCCGAAGTTTTTCTTGGTTATGTGTTGAAGGATGGATATAGCTGGATGTAGGATTTGCTAGTTTGGGTGAGATATTATACTTCCCCTGTATCCCCAACACCTGATTGCATAACCGGAAAGGTTCGGGAGTTTCATAGGTGGGAATTCTTGTAGCTCTAGCTCTTCTTCCACGGATATTGGTTTGAGATTGGGATTTCTTACCGATTATTCGTTCTTGATCCGTACCTTGTTGATTTACTTCTTCTACCTAATTCTACGTGGCTTCGCAATTTATGGATATGTGGCCATTTCAAGAGGAATGCATTCGTTCATTTTATTCGGATGTGAAGACTTATGTTGCAATTTTCATTCCATTGGTTTCAGCTTCATTTATCTGTCTATGTGCTAATGGTGGTCAACATCTTCAGGATGGCTCCCGCTAAGAGCACAAGTCAGAACCAAAACCAAGATCCGCCACCACCTCCACCTCCTCCGGAGGCATGGCAAGCTGTGATGGCCGCAACCAATGCAAACACGGAGTTGATCATGCAAATCCTCCAAGAGCGCAATCAAGGCAATCAAGGGAATCAAGGCAACAATCAGAACCACTTTGCTACACTGAACTAGTTCCTTGCTAATGGGCCAAAGATGTTCAGGAATTGTGTTGAGGCAACCGATGCTGACGATTGGCTTGTGGATCTGTGTAAGCATTTTGAGTGCAGCAACGTTAGGCCTGAAGATTTCGTCAAGTTCGCTTCCTTCCAACTCAAAGATCAAGCTGCAGAATGGTTCCAGCAGTACAAGGATTCCAGAGGTGGATGTGTGATCACTTGGGATGAATTTCGTCAAGATTTCCGAGCTCATCACATCCCTCAGAGTGTGACTGAAAGTAAGCGTGAGGAATTCCGCAACTTGAAGCAAGGCTCTTTGTCTGTCTATGACTACAACAAGTTGTTCCAGAAGCTCGCCCGCTTTGCCAAGCAGGACGTACCTAATGAGAAGAGCATGATATACCAGTTCAGGGGTGGTCTCAGAGAAGAAATTCAGCTCGCTCTTGTTCTCTTTGAGCCGTTGAGGTACGATGAGTTCTACAACATGGCACTGAAGCAAGAGGCTGCTCAGTTGAGGTGTGATGCTTCCAAGAAGCGAGCCAGAGACACTACTCCTTCATCCTCTACTCAAGTGGCCAAGCAGCAGAAGTATTGGCTTCCTCCTCCTCCGTTCCGTCAGCCGTATCAGCAGAAGAGCAAAGGTGGCAGTGGTTCTTCCCACCCACCCAACCCTGGCTTTCAGAACAAGACTTCGTCGCAAGCTCCGAGATCGAGTGCTCCGTACCACCGTCCGCTTCCAGAGGTCACGTGCAACAAGTGCCAACAGAAGGGTCACTATGCCAACAAGTGTTTCAACCAGAGGCGTCTTCCTCCTCCTCCTCCTGCCAGATCGGCAAGTACAACTGTGGTCAAGCATAACCCCAAGTACGCCAAGGTCAATATGGTGAATGCAGCTCAAGCAGAGGATTCATCAGATGTCATCATGGGTAACCTTCCTGGTAACGATGTTCCCGCAAAAGTTCTTTTTGACACTGGTGCATCACATTGTTTTATCTCGAGACCTTTTGCATCCAAGCATGGGTGGTTTTCTCAAGTTATGCATAAGCCATTAGCAGTTGTCTCTCCGAGTATATGCTTGCTTGCTAACTACGAAGTTCCGGATATTTCTATCTCGATGGGTGATTTCAAGTTTCTGGCTTCTCCAATGATCCTTGGTAACTCGGATATTGATCTTATTCTCGGGATGGATTGGCTCTCTAAGCACAAGGCTCAGCTTGATTGTGCTGCCGGGCAGATTCAATTGACTCATTCGTCTGAGGATGTAATTGTCTTTGCCGCTCGGGATAATACCATCCGTTTGTTTTCTCTCAATGAGAAGGGTGAATTGGATGCTATCTCGCAAATTCCAGTCGTTTGCGAATATCAAGACGTCTTTCCAGAAGAGCTTCCAGGAATGCCTCTGCACTGGCCAGTTGAATTCGTTATTGATCTTGAGCCGGGTACGGAACCTGTGTGCAAGCGTCCTTACAAGCTCGGAACTGAAGAGTTGAAGGAGCTGAAGAAGCAACTCGATATTCAAGAAAGAATGGGTCTCATCCGGCCTAGTTCTTCTCCGTGGGGTTGTGGTGTTCTTTTTGTGAAGAAGAAGGATGGAATGGACCGACTTTGTGTTGATTACCGTCCATTGAACAAGAAGACCATCAAGAACAAATACCCACTTCCCAACATCAATGAGCTGTTCGAACAACTCAAGGGTGCCCAAGTATTCTCCAAGCTTGATCTTCGTATGGGTTTGTTGGGGAACGTAGCAGAAATTCAAAATTTTCCTACGTGTCACCAAGATCTATCTATGGAGAGACCAGCAACGAGGGGAAGGAGAGTTGCATCTACATACCCTTGTAGATCGCTAAGCGGAAGCATTCAAGTGAACGGGGTTGATGGACTCGTACTCGTCGTGATCCAAATCACCGATGACCAAGTGCCGAACGGACGGCACCTCCGCGTTCAACACACGTACAGCCCGGTGACGTCTCCCACGCCTTGATCCAGCAAGGAGAGAGGGAGAGGTTGAGGAAGACTTCATCCAACAGTAGCACAACGGCGTGGTGGTGGTGGAGGAGCGTGGCTATCCTGCAGGGCTTCGCCAAGCACCACAGAAGAGGAGGAAGAAGAGACGCAGGGCTGCACCAAGAGACATTGAATCGCGTGTAGTGGGCAGCCCAATGCCTCAATATATATAGGGAAGGGGAGGGGCTGCGCCCCCTCTAGGGTTCCCACCCCTAGGGGGGCGGCAGCCCTAGATGGGGAGCAAGGGGGGGCGGCCAAGAGGGGAGAGAGGGAGGCGCCCCCTAGGGTGGGCCTTAGGCCCATATAAGCCTAGGGTTTCCTCCTTTTTTCCTCCTAGCTGCCCTTGGGCCTTGTGGGAGGCGCACCAGCCCACTTAGGGGCTGGTCCCTCACCACCCTTGGCCCATGCAAGCCTCCAGGGCAGGTGGCCCCACTTGGTGGACCCCCGGGACCCTCCCGGTGGTCCCGGTACGTTACCGATAAACCCCGAAACTCTTCCGGTGACCAAAACATGACTTCCCATATATAAATCTTTACCTCCGGACCATTCCGGAACTCCTCATGACGTCCAGGATCTCATCCGGGACTCTGAACAACATTCGGTAACCACATACTAACTTCCTTATAACCCTAGCGTCATCGAACCTTAAGTGTGTAGACCCTACGGGTTCGGGAGACATGCAGACATGACCGAGACGTTCTCCGGTCAATAACCAACAGTGGGATCTGGATACCCATGTTGGCTCCCACATGTTCCACGATGATCTCATCGGATGAACCACGATGTCAAGGACTTAATCAATCCCGTATACAATTCCCTTTGTCTATCGGTACGATACTTGCCCGAGATTCGATCGTCGGTATCCCGATACCTTGTTCAATCTCGTTACCGGCAAGTCTCTTTACTCGTTCCGTAACACATCATCCCGTGATCAACTCCTTGATCACATTGTGCACATTATGATGATGTCCTACCGAGTGGGCCTAGAGATACCTCTCCGTTTACACGGAGTGACAAATCCCAGTCTCGATTCGTGCCAACCCAACAGACACTTTCGGAGATACCCGTAGTGTACCTTTATAGCCACCCAGTTACATTGTGACGTTTGGCACACCCAAAGCACTCCTACGGTATCCGGGAGTTGCACAATCTCATGGTCTAAGGAAATGATACTTGACATTAGAAAAGCTTTAGCATACGAACTACACGATCTAGTGCTATGCTTAGGATTGGGTCTTGTCCATCACATCATTCTCCTAATGATGTGATCCCATTATCAATGACATCCAATGCCCATGGTCAGGAAACCGTAACCATCTATTGATCAACGAGCTAGTCAACTAGAGGCTTACTAGGGACATGGTGTTGTCTATGTATCCACACATGTATCTGAGTTTCCTATCAATACAATTCTAGCATGGATAATAAACGATTATCATGAACAAGGAAATATAATAATAATCAATTTATTATTGCCTCTAGGGCATATTTCCAACAGGGTTATCATCAGATTCGAATCCGTGAGCAAGATATTCCCAAGACGACTTTCAGGACAAGCTATGGTTCATATGAATACACTGTCATGTCTTTTGGCCTCGTCAACGCTCCTCCGACTTTCTCTCGCATGATGAACTTCATCTTCAATGCCTACACCAATGACTTCGTGTTGGTCTATCTCGACGACATTCTGGTTTTCTCGAAGAACAAGGAAGATCATGCCAAGCACTTGTGTTTGGTTCTTGATAAGCTGAGGGAACACCAGTTCTACGCCAAGTTCTCCAAGTGTGAATTTTGGCTCGATGAGGTTCTTTATCTTGGTCATATCATCTCTGCCAAGGGCATTGCCGTGAATCCTGAGAAGGTGTCTGCAATTGTGAATTGGGAACCTCCTCAGAACATGAAGCAACTCCGCAGTTTCCTCGGTCTCGCAAGCTACTGCCGAAGATTCGTTGAAAACTTTTCTAAGATCGCGAAGCCTCTCTCAAATCTTCTCCAGAAGCACGTCAAGTACGTTTGGTCTCCGGAGTGTGATATTGCTTTCAACACTTTGAAAGAGAAATTGATCACTGCTCCAGTTCTGACTCCGCCTGATGAATCCAAGCCATACGAGGTCTTTTGTGATGCCTCTCTCCAAGGTCTTGGCGCAGTATTGATGCAAGAGAAGAAAGTTGTTGCTTATACCTCTCGCCAGTTGAAGCCTAATGAGAAGAACTACCCCACTCATGATCTCGAGTTGGCGGCAGTTGTGCATGCTCTTTTGACTTGGAGACATCTTCTATTGGGAAGAAAAGTGGACATTTTCACTGACCACAAGAGTCTCAAGTACATCTTCACACAGCCTAATCTCAACCTCAGGCAAAATCGATGGGTCGAAATGATTCAAGAGTATAATCCGAGTATTGAGTATACTCTAGGCAAGGCCAATGTGATTGCGGACGCATTGAGCAGAAAAGTGTATTGCAACAGTCTGATTCTCAAGCCTTATCAACCCGAGCTTTGTGAAGCTTTCCGCAAACTTAATCTGCAAGTTGTTCCTCAAGGTTTCCTTGCCAACCTTCAAGTCTCTCCTACCTTGGAAGACCAGATTCGCCAAGCCCAGCTTCTTGATGCTATGGTGAAAAAGGTGAAGATTGGGATTGCCAAGAGTCAACCCAAGTACAAGTGCTACCGCCTTGATGACAAGGACACTCTCTTCTTCGAGGATCGTATTGTTGTGCCCAAAGGTGAACTTCGTAAAGTGATCATGAATGAGACTCACAATTCTCTCCTCTCCATCCACCCTGGGAGCACGAAGATGTATCAGGACCTTAAGCAGACTTATTGGTGGACTCGAATGAAGCGCGAGATTGCTCAATTCGTGAATGAATGTGATGTCTGCAGAAGAGTGAAGGCAGAACACCAAAGGCCAGCTGGTCTCCTCCAACCTCTTGCCATTCCAGAATGGAAGTTTGACCACATTGAGATGGACTTCGTGACTGGGTTTCCAAAGTCCAAGCATGGCAATGATGCTATATTCGTTGTCATCGACAAACTCACCAAAGTGGCTCACTTTCTGCCTATCAAAGAGTCGATCACTGCAGCTCAATTGGCGGAACTCTATACCTCTCGAATTGTCTCTCTGCACGGTATTCCTCATGTGATCTCTTCAGACCATGGCAGCATCTTTACCTCGAAGTTTTGGGATTCTTTTCAGAAGGCCATGGGCACCAACATCCGCTTCAGCACAGCTTTCCATCCTCAAACAAGCGGTCAAGTTGAGCGTGTCAACCAAATTCTTGAAGATATGCTCAGGGCTTGTGTGATCTCCTTCGGCATGAAGTGGGAGGATTGTCTTCCTTATGTTGAATTCTCCTACAACAACAGTTTTCAAGCAAGTTCGGGCAAGGCCCCATTTGAAATTCTGTATGGCAGGAAGTGCCGTACCCCTCTCAACTGGTCTGAAACCAGTGAACGTCAGCTTTTGGGAAATGACTTAATCACAGAGGCAGAAGAAATGTGCAAAGTCATTCGTGATAACCTCAAAGCAGCCCAATCCCGCCAGAAGAGCTACTATGATAGTAAGCACCGTGATTTGGCTTTCGAGATCGGAGATCATGTTTACCTCCGCGTCTCTACTATGAAAGGTACTCGTCGCTTCGGTATCAAAGGGAAGCTTGCCCCCAGATACGTGGGACCTTTCAAGATTGTCAGCAAGAGAGGCGACCTCGCCTATCAACTCGAGCTTCCGTCAAACTTTGCAAATGTTCATGATGTATTCCATGTCTCTCAGCTCCGAAAGTGCTTCAAGACGCCTGACCGCACCGTCAACTTCAAGGACATTGAGCTCCAACAAGATCTCTCCTATCGAGAGCACCCCGTTGCTATCCTTGAAGAGACTGAACGCAAGACTCGCAACAAGTCAATCAAATTTCTCAAAGTCAAGTGGTCACATCATTCCGACCGTGGAGCTACCTGGGAACGCGAGGATCACCTCCGTTCTGAGTACCCGGCATTCTTTCAGTCCTAGATCTCGGGACGAGATCTTTTCGTAGTGGTGGAGTGTTGTAACACCCCGGATATGACTTTTCCAATATGTAATCCAACTCTTGCCGTTTCCGGCTTTAAGTTAATTTATTTTCTCGGGTTCGGGTCTTTGTCTCCGTGTGTTGTTGTCGTTGTCATGCATCTCATATCATGTCATCATGTGCATTGCATTGGCATAGGTGTTCATCTCATGCATCTGAGCATTTTCCCCGTTGGCCATTTTGTATTCCGGCGCTTCGTTCGCCTCCGGTGGTCATTTCTAGCTTTCTTTCATGTGTGGGGATTAAACATTTCCGGATTGGACCGAGACTTGCCAAGCGGCCTTGGTTTACTACCGGTAGACCGCCTCTCAAGTTTCGTCTCATTTGGACTTCGTTTGATACTCCAACGGTTAACCGAGGGACCGAAAAGGCCTCATGTGTGTTGCAGCCCAACACCCCTCCAATTTGGCCCAAAACCCACCAAACTCTGCTCCATCATCTAGAACGTTCGGTCATGATCGCGTGGCCGAAAACCGCACCTCATTTGGACTCTCCTAGCTCCCTCTATGTCTATTTATAGCCCCTCCTTCGAAATCCCGGGTCTCTTCCTCCCCCTAACCCTAGATCCACCCCACCGCGCCGCGCCGGACATATTCCCGCCGACGGACACGTCCGGTCCGCCTGTCCACCGCCACGTGCCGCCCCGTGATACGCCCGGATCCCGCGCCCACATCGCCGGCCTGCCGAGCCCGAGCTGGGCCCCCGCGAGGCCCAGTCGCGCCACTGCCCGCGCCGGCTTTCTCCTCCCGAGCCGACCGCGCTCCGCCGCCCCCGCCGCGAGAGCTCGCCGCCCAGTCCGTCGCCGGCCGCCGCCGACCATCGCCGCCCCGCCGCCCGCTCCGCGCCGCCTCCCGCTGCCGGCCGCGCCGCCCCGCTCCGGTGGCCGCCGCCCGAAGCCGTCCTCTCCTCCGGCCCCTCCTCCCCAAGCTTCGGATCCGGCCGGCCAAGCTCCGGCGACCCCCATCTCCGTTCGGCGATCCTCGAAGACCGCACCGCTACAGTGACCCGTCGGATCCAGGTCTGGATCGCGATGAACAGTAAACCCTAGGGTGATAATTCGTCTAAGTCCTGAAATTGCAGATCCATGTGCCCATGTTCATGCCCTCGTATCTTTGCATCCGTAGCTCCGATTCATGCATATAGCATATCAAAATGTTCATCTCTGAGAGTACGTCATTTCATTCCATTGCATCATTTTCATTAGAGTTCATCTTGATGCCCGAAATGCTGTTAGAAGAGGGCTACTTGAGTTAATTGTCAGATCTGCTACTTCATCTTAGACATTTGTCATTTTTGCCATGATTATTGTATGCATGATATGCCCATGAGTTCTACATATGTTTTGTTAAGGGTTTTGCCATCTTTCCAGAGGTGCAACCCATGTATTTTTGTGATGTGTGTGGTGACTAGTGCACGCTTGCAAAGTGAGGCACCCGGTAACTATGTTTTCAGGGACTTAGTAATTTCACTAAGTCCTGGGTTTGTTTATCTCATGATGCCATATGTTCATGTTGTTTCCTACTGATCCGTGCCTCTTTTGAGGATGATCAGTAAAGGAGTTTTGTTAATATTGTAGTGCTCTATCCATCCATGTCTTTGTTTGCATATATGGAGCACCCTAGCTTGAGTCAATCGAGCTCTACTTTTGCTTCGTTGTGAATCTGGGCAGATCGTCAACTTGTTTGCGATTTTGCCGGTGTTATTGTAGTTGATCCGTGCATGCTATGCCATTGTTCTTGCCATGTCTAGCTTGCATTTTGTGCCTTCTTAATGGATGTATGCTTGTCTTGCCATGACTTGCTCCGTAGTGAGTGCATCGAGCTCGTAAACATGCCTACTTGAGTTATGATTTCAGCATGTCCCAGTTTTCACTAAGTCTGAAAACTGATTATGTTTTTACTATGTTCGTGTGCTTGTTAGTATATTTTGTGATCCCTTTTGGCTCAAGGTCACTAAGGGACTTTTGTTAAGCTTGTTGAGTAGCTCCATGCCATGTCTTACTTTGTCATGTTCAGGTCCTGTAGCATGTTGTTTTGTTGCTCCGAAGAGGGCTATATGATCTGAAATTCCAGACAAGTGTTAATTTCACTAAGTCTGAGATCTGTTTACCATTTGCATTTTTGCCATGCTTGTTTGAACCTGTTAATGGATGAATTGGCCGTAGCTCAGTGCTAGACTTTTGTTAAGAATCTTGAATGCTTCCCTCCCATGTATTTTGATGTCATGGTTGGGTGCTGTAGCATGTTCATTTCGTTGCGTTTAGATGCCTACTTGCTGTAAATCGCAGACCGGTGCCAATTTTGAATCGCTTGCCATTTCCAAACCGTAACTCCGATTCCGGTGATCTTTATATCGTTTTCAGGCGATTTCATCTCATCTTTCCAGTGGCACACTTGGATTTCCATGTTGAGGCCAGGTTCATGCATTTTCCTGTCATATCTTGCATATGCATCCCGCATCGCATCCCGCATAGCATATCATCTTTGCATCGTGTTGTTTGAGTTTGCACGTGGTTGATTGTATCCTTGTTGCTTGTTTGTCTTGTTTTGGGTAGAGCCGGGAGACGAGTTCGCTAACGAGGAGCCCGTTGAGTTTGCTTTCGAGGATCCTGTCAACTCTGACAACTTTGCAGGCAAGATGATCATACCCTCGAAATCACTATTATCTTTGTTATGCTAGTTTGCTCGCTCTTTTGCTATGCCAATGCTACGATGCCTACCACTTGCTTTCAAGCCTCCCAAATTGTCATGTTCAGCCTCTAACCCACCATTGTCCTAGCAAACCATTGATTGGCTATGTTACCGCTTTGCTCAGCCCCTCTTATAGCGTTGCTAGTTGCAGGTGAAGATTGGACACCGTTCCTTGTTGGAACATTTATTTACTTGTTGGGATATCATTATATTGCCATGTTATCTTAATGCACCTATATACTTGGTAAAGGGTGGAAGGCTCGGCCTCTCGCCTAGTGTTTTGTTCCACTCTTGCCACCCTAGTTTCCGTCATATCGGTGTTATGTTTCCGGATTTTGCGTTCCTTACGCGGTTGGGTTATAATGGGAACCCCTTGATAGTTCGCCTTGATTAAAGCTTTTCCAGCAATGCCCAACCTTGGTTTTACCATTTTCCATCTAGCCTCTTTTTCCCTTGGGTTTCCGGAGCCCGAGGGTTATCTTATTTAAACCCCCCTGGGCCAGTGCTCCTCTGAGTGTTGGTCCAAACTGTCAGCCGCCGGTGGCTACCAGGGGAAACTCTGGGCTGGCCTACCGGAAGTTTAGACAATCTGAGTGTGCCCTGAGAACGAGATATGTGCAGCTCCTATCGGGATTTGTCGGCACATTCGGGCGGTGTTGCTGGTCTTGTTTTAACCTGTCGAAATGTCTTTTTGTACCGGGATACCGAGTCTGATCAGAATGTCTCGGGTGGAGGTCTATTCCTTCATTGACCGTGAGAGCTTGTCATGGGCTAAGTTGGGACTCCCCTGCAGGGATTGAACTTTCGAAAGCCGTGCCCGCGGTTATGGGAAGATGGGAATTTGTTAATGTCCGGTTGTAGATAACTTGAACCTTAACTTAATTAAAATGAATCAACTGTGTGTGTTACCATGATGGCCTCTTCTCGGCGGAGTCCGGGAAGTGGACACGGTGTTGGAGTAATGTTTGCGCAGGTTGCTCTCTAGTTTCTCGCTCGCGCTTTGCCTCCTCTTCTCGCTCTCTTTTGCGCATAAGTTAGCCACCATATATGCTAGTCGCTTGCTGCAGCTCCACATATATTTACCTTACCCTTCCTATAAGCTTAAATAGTCTTGATCGCGAGGGTGCGAGATTGCTGAGTCCATGTGGCTCACAGATTACTATTACACCAGATGCAGGGCCAGATGATACAGCTCCAGATGGCACGCTTGAGCTCAAGTGGGAGTATGACGAGGACTCTCAGCGTTACTATGTTTCTTTTCCTGATGATCAGTAGTGGTGCCCAGTTGGGGTGATCGGGACCATGTCGCTTGTTGGGTTATCTTTTATTTTGGCGCCGTAGTCGGGCCATGAGTGTTTGGATGATGTATGTTATTTATGTACTTGATTGACGTGGCGAGTGTAAGCCAACTATGTTATCCCTTTTATTCATCTATATTACATGGGATGTTTGTGATGATTGCCTGACTTGCGACATATGCCTTCAATGCGACTATGCCTCTAAGTCGCGCCTCGACACGTGGGACATATAGTCGCATCGAGGGTGTTACAAGTTGGTAGATTGTTGGAAATATGCCCTAGAGGCAATAATAAAAGCATTATTATTATATTTCCTTGTTCATGGTAATTGTCTTTATTCATGCTATAATTGTGTTATCCGGAAATCGTAATACATGTGTGAATAACAGACACCAACATGTCCCTAGTGAGCCTCTAGTTGACTAGCTCGTTGATCAACAGATAGTCATGGTTTCCTGGCTATGGACATAAGATGTCATTGATAACGAGATCACATCATTAGGAGAATGATGTGATGGACAAGACCCAATCCTAAACATAGCATAAAGATCGTGTAGTTCGTTTTGCTAGAGTTTTGCAATGTCAAGTATCTTTTCCTTAGACCATGAGATCGTGTAACTCCCGGATACCGAAGGAGTGCTTTGGGTATACCAAACGTCACAATGTAACTGGGTGACTATAAAGGTAGACTACGGGTATCTCTGAAAGTATCTGTTGGGTTGACACGGATCAAGACTGGGATTTGTCACTCCGTATGACGGAGAGGTATCACTGGGCCCACTCGGTAATGCATCATCATAATGAGCTCAAAGTGACCAAGTGTCTGGTCACGGGATCATGCATTACGGTACGAGTAAAGTGACTTGCCGGTAACGAGATTGAACGAGGTATTGGGATACCGACGATCGAATCTCGGGCAAGTAATATATCGATAGACAAAGGGAATTGCATACGGGGTTGATTGAATCCTCGACATCGTGGTTCATCCGATGAGAACATCGTGGAGCATGTGGGAGCCAACATGGGTATCCAGATCCCGCTGTTGGTTATTGACCGGAGAGTCGTCTCGGTCATGTCTGCTTGTCTCCCGAACCCGTAGGGTCTACACACTTAAGGTTCGGTGACGCTAGGGTTGTGAAGATATGTATATGCAGTAACCCGAATGTTGTTCGGGGTCCCGGATGAGATCCCGGACGTCACGAGGAGTTCCGGAATGGTCCGGAGGTAAAGAATTATATATAGGATGTGCAGTTTCGGCCATCGGGACAAGTTTTGGGGTACTCGGTATTGAACCGGGACCACCGGAAGGGTCCCGGGGGTCCACCGGGTGGGGCCACCTATCCCGGAGGGCTCCTTGGGCTGAAATAGGTGGGAACCCAGCCCATAGTGGGCTGGGGCGCCAGCCCCCCCAAGGCCCATGCGCCTAGGGTTGGGGGGGAACCCTAAGGGGGGGCGCCCCCTTGCTTGGGGGGCAAGCCCCCCACCCCTGGCCGCCGCCCCCCCTGGTAGATCCCATCTACCAGGGCCGGCGCCCCCCCTGGCACCCCTATATATAGTGTGGGGGAGGAGGAACTTGGAGCCCACGCTTTTGGTGCTTCCTCTCTCCCCGTTACTTCTTCCTCTCTCATAGAACACGGCGAAGCCCTGCTGTCGTGACGCCCTGCATCCACCACCACGCCGTCGTGCTGCTGGATCATCATCAACCTCTCCTTCCCCCTTGCTGGATCAAGAAGGAGGAGACGTCTCCCGTCCCGTACGTGTGTTGAACGCGGAGGTGCCGTCCGTTCGGCGCTGGTCATCGGTGATTTGGATCACGACGTGTTCGACAACATCAACCTCGTTCTAACGAACGCTTCCGCTCGCGATCTACAAAGGTATGTAGATGCATCTCGTGACTCGTTGCTAGATGAACTCCTAGATGATCTTGGTGAAACGAGTAGGAAATTTTTTGTTTTCTGCAACGTTCCCCAACAGTGGCATCATGAGCTAGGTCTATGCGTAGTTCTTCTTGCGCGAGTAGAACACAATTCGTTGTGGGCGTGGATTTGTCAACTCTCTTGCCGCTACTAGTCGTTTCTTGCTTCAGCGGTATTGTGGGATGAAGCGGCCCGGACCAACCTTACACGTACGCTTACGTGAGACCGGTTCCACCGACTAACATGCACTAGTTGCATAAGGTGGCTGGCGGGTGTCTGTCTCTCCCACTTTAGTTGGAGCGGATTCGATGAACAGGGTCCTTATGAAGGGTAAATAGAAGTTGACAAATCACGTTGTGGTTTTAACGTAGGTAAGAAAACGTTCTTTCTAGAACCCTAATTCAGCCACGTAAAACTTGCAACAACAATTAGAGGACGTCTAACTTGTTTTTGCAGCAAGTGGTTTGTGATATGATATGGCCAAAGTTGTGATGAATGATGAATGATCTATATGTGATGTATGAGATGTTCATGCTATTGTAATAGGAATCACGACTTGCATGTCGATGAGTATGACAACCGGCAGGAGCCATAGGAGTTGTCTTTATTCTTTTATATGACCTGCGTGTCATTGAGAAACGTCATGTAAATTACTTTACTTTATTGCTAAACGCGTTAGCCATAGTAGTAGAAGTAACAGTTGGCGAGCAACTTCATGGAGACACGATGATGGAGATCATGATGATGGAGATCATGGTGTCAAGCCGGTGACAAGATGATCATGGAGCCCCAAGATGGAGATCGAAGGAGCTATGTGATATTGGCCATATCATGTCACGTTTATTATTGCATGTGATGTTTATCATGTTTAGCATCTTGTTTACTTAGAACGACGGTAGTAAATAAGATGATCCCTCATAATAATTTCAAGAAGTGTTCCCCCTAACTGTGCACCGTTGCTAAAGTTCGTCGTTTCGAAGCACCACGTGATGATCGGGTGTGATAGATTCTAACGTTCACATACAACGGGTGTAAGACAGATTTACACATGCAAACACTTAGGTTGACTTGACGAGCCTAGCATGTACAGACATGGCCTCGGAACACAGAAGACCGAAAGGTCGAGCATGAGTCGTATAGAAGATACGATCAACATGAAGATGTTCACCGACGTTGACTAGTCCGTCTCACGTGATGATCGGACACGGCCTAGTTAACTCGGATCATGTTATACTTAGATGACTAGAAGAGGGATGTCTATCTAAGTGGGAGTTCATAAATAACTTGATTTGATGAACTTAATTATCATGAACTTAGTCTAAAATATTTACAATATGTCTTGTAGATCAAATGGCCAACGTAGTCCTCAACTTCAACGCGTTCCTAGAGAAAACCAAGCTGAAAGACGATGGCAGCAACTACACGGACTGGGTCCGGAACCTGAGGATCATCCTCATAGCTGCCAAGAAAGATTATGTCCTACAAGCACCGCTGGGTGACGCACCTGTCCTCCCTGCTGAACAAGACGTCATGAACGCTTGGCAGGCACGTACCGATGACTACTCCCTCGTTCAGTGCGGCATGCTTTACAGTTTAGAACCGGGGCTCCAAAAGCGTTTTGAGAGGCATGGAGCATATGAGATGTTCGAAGAGCTGAGAATGGTTTTCCAAGCTCATGCCCGGGTCGAGAGATATGAGGTCTCCGACAAGTTCTTCAGCTGTAAGATGGAGGAAAATAGTTCTGTCAGTGAGCACATACTCACGATGTCCGGATTACATAACCGCTTGACTCAGCTGGGAGTTAATCTCCCGGATGATGCGGTCATTGACAGAATCCTCCAGTCGCTTCCACCAAGCTACAAGAGCTTTGTGATGAACTTCAATATGCAGGGGATGGAAAAGACCATTCCTGAAGTATTTGCTATGCTGAAATCAGCAGAGGTAGAAGTCAAGAAGGAACATCAGGTGTTGATGGTCAATAAAACCACTAAGTTCAAGAAGGGCAAGGGTAAGAAAGCCTTCAAGAAGGACGGCAAGGAAGTTGCCGCGCCCGGCAAGCAAGCTGCCGGGAAGAAGCCAAAGAATGGACCCAAGCCCGAGACTGAGTGTTTTTATTGCAAGGGAAGTGGTCACTGGAAGCGGAATTGCCCCAAATACTTAGCGGACAAGAAGGCCGGCAAAACAAAAGGTATATGTGATATACATGTAATTGATGTGTACCTAACCAGTGCTCGTAGTAGCTCTTGGGTATTTGATACCGGTGCAGTTGCTCACATTTGTAACTCAAAGCAGGAGCTGCGGAATAAACGGAGACTGGCGAAGGACGAGGTGACGATGCGCGTCGGGAATGGTTCCAAGGTCGATGTGATCACCGTCGGCACGCTGCCTCTTCATTTACCTACGGGATTAGTTTTAAACCTCAATAATTGTTATTTAGTACCAGCTTTGAGTATGAACATTGTATCGGGATCTCGTTTAATTCGAGATGGCTACTCATTTAAATATGAGAATAATGGTTGTTCCATTTATATGAGAGATATGTTTTATGGTCATGCTCCTGTGGTGAATGGTTTATTCTTAATGAATCTCGAGCGTAATGCTACACATGTTCATAGTGTGAATACCAAAAGATGTAAGGTTAATAACGATAGTCCCACATACTTGTGGCACTGCCGCCTTGGTCACATAGGTGTCAAACGCATGAAGAAGCTCCATGCAGATGGACTTTTAGAGTCTCTTGATTATGAATCATTTGACACGTGCGAGCCATGCCTCATGGGTAAAATGACCAAGACTCCGTTCTCAGGAACAATGGAGCGAGCAACCAACTTATTGGAAATCATACATACTGATGTGTGCGGTCCAATGAGTGTTGAGGCTCGCGGTGGCTATCGTTATGTTCTCACTCTCACTGATGACTTGAGTAGATATGGGTATATCTACTTAATGAAACACAAGTCTGAAACCTTTGAAAAGTTTAAGGAATTTCAGAGTGAGGTTGAGAATCAACGTGACAGGAAGATCAAGTTTCTACGATCAGATCATGGAGGAGAATACTTGAGTCATGAATTTGGCACACACTTAAGAAAATGTGGAATAGTTTCACAACTAACGCCGCCTGGAACACCTCAGCGTAACGGTGTGTCCGAACGTCGTAATCGCACTCTATTAGATATGGTGCGGTCTATGATGTCTCTTACCGATTTACCGCTATCTTTTTGGGGCTATGCTTTAGAGACTGCTGCATTCACTTTAAATAGGGCTCCGTCGAAATCCGTTGAGACGACACCGTTTGAATTATGGTTTGGAAAGAAACCTAAGTTGTCGTTTCTATAAGTTTGGGGATGCGATGCTTATGTCAAGAAACTTCAACCTGAAAAGCTCGAACCCAAGTCGGAAAAATGCGTCTTCATAGGATACCCTAAAGAAACTATTGGGTATACCTTCTACCTCAGATCCGAAGGCAAGGTATTTGTTGCCAAGAATGGATCCTTTCTAGAGAAGGAGTTTCTCTCGAAAGAAGTAAGTGGGAGGAAAGTAGAACTAGATGAAGTATTGCCTCTTGAACCGGAAAATGGCGCAACTCAAGAAAATGTTCCTGAGGTGCCAGCACCGACTAGAGAGGATGTTAATGATAATGATCAAGATACTTCTGATCTAGCTTCTACTGAAATTCGAAGGTCCACAAGGACACGTTCCGCACCAGAGTGGTACGGCAACCCTGTCTTGGAAATCATGTTGTTAGACAACGGTGAACCTTCGAACTATGAAGAAGCGATGGCGGGCCCGGATTCCGACAAATGGCGAGAAGCCATGAAATCGGAGATAGGATCCATGTATGAAAACGAAGTATGGACTTTGACTGACTTGCCCGTACAACGGCGAGCCATAGAAAATAAATGGATCTTTAAGAGGAAGACAGACGCGGATGGTAATGTGACCATCTATAAAGCTCGGCTTGTCGCTAAGGGTTATCGACAAGTTCAAGGGGTTGACTACGATGAGACTTTCTCACCGGTAGCAAAGCTGAAGTCCGTCCGAATCATGTTAGCAATTGCCGCATTCTACGATTATGAAATATGGCAAATGGACGTCAAAACAGCATTCCTTAATGGTTTCCTTAAGGAAGAATTGTATATGATGCAGCCGGAGGGTTTTGTCGATCCTAAGAATGCTGACAAGGTGTGCAAGCTCCAACGCTCGATTTATGGGCTGGTGCAAGCATCTCGGAGTTGGAACATTCGCTTTGATGAGATGATCAAAGCGTTTGGGTTTACGCAGACTTATGGAGAAGCCTGTGTTTACAAGAAAGTGAGTGGGAGCTCTGTAGCATTTCTCATATTATATGTAGATGACATACTTTTGATGGGAAATGATACAAAACTCTTGGACAGCATCAAGGCCTACTTGAATAAGAGTTTTTCAATGAAGGACCTTGGAGAAGCTACTTATATATTAGGCATCAAGATCTATAGAGATAGATCAAGACGCCTCATAGGTCTTTCACAAAGCACATACCTTGATAAGATATTGAAGAAGTTCAATATGGATCAGTCTAAGAAGGGATTCTTGCCTGTACTTCAAGGTATGAAATTGAGCTCGGCTCAAAGTCCGACCACGGCAGAAGAAATAGAAGAGATGAGTGTCATCCCCTATGCCTCAGCCATAGGTTCTATTATGTATGCCATGCTGTGTACCAGACCCGATGTAAATCTTGCCGTAAGTTTGGTAGGAAGGTACCAAAGTAATCCCGGCAAGGAACACTGGACAGCGGTCAAGAATATCCTGAAGTACCTGAAAAGGACTAAGGAGATGTTTCTCGTTTATGGAGGTGACGAAGAGCTCGTCGTAAAGGGTTACGTCGATGCTAGCTTCGACACAGATCTGGATGACTCAAAGTCACAAACCGGATACGTGTATATTTTGAATGGTGGGGCAGTAAGCTGGTGCAGTTGCAAGCAGAGCGTCGTGGCGGGATCTACATGTGAAGCGGAGTACATGGCAGCCTCGGAGGCAGCACATGAAGCAATCTGGGTGAAGGAGTTCATCACCGACCTCGGAGTCATACCCAATGCGTCGGGGCCGATCAAGCTCTTCTGTGACAACACTGGAGCTATTGCACTTGCCAAGGAGCCCAGGTTTCACAAGAAGACAAGGCACATCAAGCGTCGCTTCAACTCCATTCGTGAAAATGTTCAAGATGGAGACATAGAAATTTGTAAAGTACATACGGACCTGAATGTAGCAGAGACGTTGACTAAACCTCTCCCTAGGGCAAAACATGATCAACACCAGAATTCCATGGGTGTTCGATTCATCACAATGTAACTAGATTATTGACTCTAGTGCAAGTGGGAGACTGTTGGAAATATGCCCTAGAGGCAATAATAAAAGCATTATTATTATATTTCCTTGTTCATGGTAATTGTCTTTATTCATGCTATAATTGTGTTATCCGGAAATCGTAATACATGTGTGAATAACAGACACCAACATGTCCCTAGTGAGCCTCTAGTTGACTAGCTCGTTGATCAACAGATAGTCATGGTTTCCTGGCTATGGACATAAGATGTCATTGATAACGAGATCACATCATTAGGAGAATGATGTGATGGACAAGACCCAATCCTAAACATAGCATAAAGATCGTGTAGTTCGTTTTGCTAGAGTTTTGCAATGTCAAGTATCTTTTCCTTAGACCATGAGATCGTGTAACTCCCGGATACCGAAGGAGTGCTTTGGGTATACCAAACGTCACAACGTAACTGGGTGACTATAAAGGTAGACTACGGGTATCTCTGAAAGTATCTGTTGGGTTGACACGGATCAAGACTGGGATTTGTCACTCCGTATGACGGAGAGGTATCACTGGGCCCACTCGGTAATGCATCATCATAATGAGCTCAAAGTGACCAAGTGTCTGGTCACGGGATCATGCATTACGGTACGAGTAAAGTGACTTGCCAGTAACGAGATTGAACGAGGTATTGGGATACCGACGATCGAATCTCGGGCAAGTAATATATCGATAGACAAAGGGAATTGCATACGGGGTTGATTGAATCCTCGACATCGTGGTTCATCCGATGAGAACATCGTGGAGCATGTGGGAGCCAACATGGGTATCCAGATCCCGCTGTTGGTTATTGACCGGAGAGTCGTCTCGGTCATGTCTGCTTGTCTCCCGAACCCGTAGGGTCTACACACTTAAGGTTCGGTGACGCTAGGGTTGTGAAGATATGTATATGCAGTAACCCGAATGTTGTTCGGGGTCCCGGATGAGATCCCGGACGTCACGAGGAGTTCCGGAATGGTCCGGAGGTAAAGAATTATATATAGGATGTGCAGTTTCGGCCATCGGGACAAGTTTTGGGGTACCCGGTATTGAACCGGGACCACCGGAAGGGTCCCGGGGGTCCACCGGGTGGGGCCACCTATCCCGGAGGGCTCCTTGGGCTGAAATAGGTGGGAACCCAGCCCATAGTGGGCTGGGGCGCCAGCCCCCCCAAGGCCCATGCGCCTAGGGTTGGGGGGGAACCCTAAGGGGGGGCGCCCCCTTGCTTGGGGGGCAAGCCCCCCACCCCTGGCCGCCGCCCCCCTGGTAGATCCCATCTACCAGGGCCGGCGCCCCCCTGGCACCCCTATATATAATGGGGGGGAGGAGGAACTTGGAGCCCACGCTTTTGGTGCTTCCTCTCTCCCCGTTACTTCTTCCTCTCTCATAGAACACGGCGAAGCCCTGCTGTCGTGACGCCCTGCATCCACCACCACGCCGTCGTGCTGCTGGATCATCATCAACCTCTCCTTCCCCCTTGCTGGATCAAGAAGGAGGAGACGTCTCCCGTCCCGTACGTGTGTTGAACGCGGAGGTGCCGTCCGTTCGGCGCTGGTCATCGGTGATTTGGATCACGACGTGTTCGACAACATCAACCTCGTTCTAACGAACGCTTCCGCTCGCGATCTACAAAGGTATGTAGATGCATCTCGTGACTCGTTGTTAGATGAACTCCTAGATGATCTTGGTGAAACGAGTAGGAAAATTTTTGTTTTCTGCAACGTTCCCCAACATAGATCACTGGACAGCGGTCAAAATTATCCTTAGTGGAATAAGGATATGTTTCTCAATTATGGACATGACAAAAAGGGTTCGTCGTAAAAGGTTACGTCGATGCAAATTTTGACACTGATCTAGATAACTCCAAGTCTCAATCTGGATACGTATTGAAAGTGGGAGCAATTATCTAAGAGTAGCTCCATGCAGAGCATCATTGACATAGAAATTTGCAAAATACATACGGATCTGAATATGGCAGACCCGTTGACTAAACTTTTCTCACAAGCAAAACATGATCACACCTTAGTACTCTTTGGGTGTTAATCACATAAGCGATGTGAACTAGATTACTGAATCTAGTAAACCCTTTGGGTGTTAGTCACATGGCGATGTGAACTATGGGTGTTAATCACATGATGATGTGAACTATCGATGTTAATCACATGGTGATGTGATCTAGATTATTGACTCTAGTGCAAGTGGGAGACTGAAGGAAATATGCCCTAGAGGCAATAATAAAGTTATTATTTATTTCCTTATATCATGATAAAAGTTTATTATTCATGCTAGAATTGTATTAACCGGAAACATAATTGTAACGCCCCGAGACCGATGTGCCAGTTGTCGTTCTGCTATTCGCTGGTGTTGCCGTGTCATTGCTTGCGTGTCATGCATTGCATATCATGTCATCACGTGCATTTCATTTGCATACGTGTTCGTCTCATGCATCCGAGCATTTTCCCCGTTGTCCGTTTTGCAATTCGGCGCTTCGTTCTCCTCCGGTGGCCATTTCTAGCTTTCTTTCGTGTTTGGGGTTTAAACATTTCTGGATTGGACCGAGACTTGCCATGCGGCCTTGGTTTACTACCGGTAGACCGCCTATCAAGTTTCGTGTCATTTGGACTTCGTTTGATACTCCAACGGTTAACCGAGGGACCGTAAAGGCCTCGTGTGTGTGCAGCCCAACACCCCTCCATTTTGGCCCAAAACCCACCAAACTCTGCTCCATCGTCTCGGTCGTTCGATCACGATCGTGTGGGCGAAAACCGCACCTCATTTGGACTCTCCTAGCTCCCTCTACCTATATATATGCCCTCCCCGTCCATTTTCGCGGACGAAACCCTAGTCTACCACCTCCCCGCGCCACCGAACATGTCCGTCCCGCCGACCGGACATGTCCAGCCGCCGCTGCCACCTCACTCCGCCCAATGGCAGCGCGCCACGTCGCCTCGCCGCCCCTCTCCTCCAACCGGAGCGCGCCACATCAGCCCCCGCTGGACCCTCTCTCTCCTCCCGCCGCCGCCGGCCCGCGGGGCCCGAGGCCGGCCCGCGCGGGCCCAGATCCGCCGCCGCCTGGCGCTAGGCGCCACCAACCGCCCGCGCCCCGCGCCTGGACCGCCGCCGCCGCGCGCCCGAGACGCTCCTCCGCCGCCGCGCTTGCGCTGCTCCGCCGCGCCGTCCCGTCGCCGGCCACCGGAGTGGCCCGGGTCCGCACACCCCGCCGCCCGCGTCTTCCTCAGCTACGGCCGGCGCCGCCGCGGAGAGCCTTGCCGGCGCGGCCCCACCACCGCCTCTGGCCTCGCCGGCCCCCAACTCCGGCCGGGCTCGCCGCCCGTGCCCTCTCCGGAATCGCACCTGCCCGCTCCTTCCTCGTCTCCGGCGAGAGGTTCCGGTCGTCCTCGAACTACGTGCAGATCTGGATCCATTCTCCCTACGGTTGACTTTCTCCTCCCGAAACCCTAATTTTCGTGCTATGTTTGACTGCTCATATCTCCGCATCCGTAGCTCCGATTTGGGCATATGATATGTCAAAGTCTTTGTCTCGACGAGTACATCATTTCATTCCATTACATCATTTGCATTTGAGGTCATCTTGTTGCCCAAAATGCTGTTGGAAGGAGGCATCATGAGTTAAATTGCAGATCCGTTAGTTCAACATGCACTTTTGTCATTTTTGCCATGTTTAATCCGTGCATGATATGCCTGTGCCCCTTTGGGATGAATTGTTAAGCATGTTGTCTTATTTCCAGAGGTGCCTCCCATGCATTTTTGGGATGTGTGTGTTGTCTTGTGCAAGCTTGCGAAGAGGGCTACCTGAGTTTACTGATTTCAGGGACTTAGTGAAAATCACTAAGTCTGGGATGTTTTAGTTCACGATGCTATATGTCCAGCTTGTTTCCTAGTGATCCGTGCCTCTTTTGAGGATGATCAGTAAGAGTGATTTGGTATGCTTGTTGTGCTTAATCCATCCATGTCTTTACTTTCTATGTTGGAGCACCCTAGGTTGACTCAATCGAGCTCAACTTTTGCATAGTTGTTGTTTTGGACAGATCGTGAACTCTTTTGCGATTTTGCCGGAGTGATTGCTAGTGATCCATGCATGCTATGCTATTGTTCTTGCCATGTCTAGCTAAAATTTTGTGCCTTCTTAATGGATATATGCTTGCCTTGCCATGACTTGCACCGTAGTGAGTGCATCGAGCTCGTTTACATGCCTCCGTGAGTTATTATTTCAGCATGTCCCAGTTTTCACTAAGTCTAAAAACTGATTGTGTTTCATCGATGTTCGTATGCTCGGTAGGGTATTTTGTGAACCCTTTTGGCCCCAGGTCATTTTGGGTGTTTTGTTAAGCTTGTTGAGTAGCTCCATGCCATGCTCTTACTTGCCATGTTTAGGTTATTCGTCATGTTGTTTTGATGCTCCGAAGAGAGCATCGTGGTCTGAAATTTCAGACTAGCGTTAATTTCGCTAAGTCTGAAATCTGTTTTGCTTATTCAGTTTTGCCATGCTTGTTTGAAGCCCTTAATGGATGAATTTGCCTATGCCTCAGTCCTGGTGATTTGTTAAGCTTCTTGAGTACATCACTGCCATGCAATTTGTTTTCATGTTTGGTGGCTGTAGCATGTTCATTTCATTGCATTTAGGAGCCTACTTGCTGTAAATCGCAGATCGGTTCGTTTAGTAAAACGCTTGCCATTTCCAAACCGTAGCTCCGATTGCCATGATCTTTATATCGTTTTCAGGGGATTTCTTCCCCTCTATCCAGTGGCACACTTGGTTTTCCAAGTTGAGGCCAGGTTCATGCGTTTCCTGTCATGTCTTGCATTTTGCATCCCGCATCGCATCCCGCATCTCGCATATCATACCATGTTCATGTGTTGGTTGTTTACTATGCTGTGTGCTTCTTTTCCGGTGATTGCTTCCTCGGGTTGGTTCTGGTAACGTCGAGTTTGTGAGGACCCGTTCATCTACGTCCATTTGTCTTCTTCATGGACTCGTTCTTCTTCCTTGCGGGATTTCAGGCAAGATGATCATACCCTCGAAATCACTACTATCTTTGCTATGCTAGTTTGCTCGCTCTTTTGCTATGCCATTGCTACGATGCCTACCACTTGCTTGTCAGCCTCCCAAATTTCCATGTTTAGCCTCTAACCCACCATTGTCCTAGCAAACCGTTGATTGGCTATGTTACTGCTTTGCTCAGCCCCTCTTATAGCGTTGTTAGTTGCAGGTGAAGATTGAAGTTTTGTTCCTTGTTGGAACATGGAGATCGTTCCTTGTTGGAACATTGTTTTCTTGTTGGGATATCACCATATATCTTATTTAATTAATGCATCTATATACTTGGTAAAGGGTGGAAGGCTCGGCCTTATGCCTGGTGTTTTGTTCCACTCTTGCCGCCCTAGTTTCCGTCATATCGGTGTTATGTTCCCGGATTTTGCGTCCCTTACGAGGTTGGGCTATAATGGGAACCCCTTGATAGTTCGCCTTAAGTAAAGCTTTGCCAGCAATGCCCAACATTGGTTTTACCATTCGCCACCTAGCCCTTTTCCCTTGGGAGTCGCGCATCCCGAGGGTCATCTTTATTTTAACCCCCCCGGGCCAGTGCTTGTCTAAGCGTTGGTCCAAACTAGAGCCCCTTGCAGCGCCACCTCGGGGAAACTTGAGGGCTGGTTTTAGTTGTACGGATTGCTTATCCGGTGTTGCCCTGAGAACGAGATATGTGCAGCTCCCATCAGGATGTCGGCGCATCGGGCGGTGTTGCTGGTTTAGTTTTACCCTGTCGAAATATCTTGTTGTACTGGGATACCGAGTCTGATCGGAATGTCTCGGGTGGAGGTCTATTCCTTCATTGACCGTGAGAGCTTGTCATGGGCTAAGTTGGGACACCCCTGCAGGGATTTGATCTTTCAAAAGCCGTGCCCGCGGTTATGGGCAGATGGGAATTTGTTAACGTCCGGTTGTAGAAAACCTGAACTTGACCTTAATTAAAATGAATCAAACGCGTGTGTAACCGTGATGGTCTCTTTCCGGCGGAGTCCGGGAAGTGAACACGGTTGTTGGACTTATGCTTGACGTAGGTAGTCCAGGATCACTTCTTGATCATACTTTTATCGATCGTGCTTTGCCTTCTCTTCTCGCTCTCATATGCGTATGTTAGCCACCATAGATGCTAGTCGCTTGCTGCAGCTCCACCTCATACCTTTACCTTACCCATAAGCTTAAATAGTCTTGATCGCGAGGGTGCGAGATTGCTGAGTCCCCGTGGCTCACAGATACTTCCAAAACCAGCTTGCAGGTGCCGTTGAGTCCGTGCAGATGACGCAACCAAGCTCAGGAGGAGCTCGATGAAGATCTTGTCCTTTGTGTTGTTTCGTTCTAGTTGATCAGTAGTGGAGCCCAGTTGGGGTCGATCGGGGACCTTTGTCGCATTTGGGGTTCTTCTTTTATTTTGGCTCCGTAGTCGGGCCCTGATTGTACTTGGTTGATGTAATGCTTTATTCATGTATTTGTGTGAAGTGGCGATTGTAAGCCAACTATGTAACTCTTTCCCTTATGATATTACATGGGTTGTGTGAAGATTACCTCACTTGCGACATGTGCCTTCAATGCGATTATGCCTCTAAGTCGTGCCTCGACACGTGGGAGATATAGTCGCATCGAGGGTGTTACAATAATACATGTGTGAATACATAGACAAACAGAGTGTCACTAGTATGCCTCTACTTGACTAGCTCGTTAATCAAAGATGGTTATGTTTCCTAACCATGGACAAAGAGTTGTCATTTGATTAATGGGATCACATCATTAGTTGAATGATCTGATTGACATGACCCATTCCATTAGCTTAGCACCCGATCATTTAGTATGTTGCTATTGCTTTCTTCATGACTTATACATGTTCCTATGACTATGAGATTATGCAACTCCCGTTTGCCGGAGGAACACTTTGTGTGCTACCAAACGTCACAACGTAACTGGGTGATTATAAAGGAGCTCTACAGGTGTCTCCAAAGGTACATGTTGGGTTGGCGTATTTCGAGATTAGGATTTGTCACTCCGATTGTCGGAGAGGTATCTCTGGGCCCTCTCGGTAATGCACATCACTTAAGCCTTGCAAGCATTGCAACTAATGAGTTCGTTGTGAGATGATGTATTACGGAACGAGTAAAGAGACTTGCCGGTAACGAGATTGAACTAGGTATTGAGATACCGACGATCGAATCTTGGGCAAGTAACATACCGATGACAAAGGGAAAAACATATGTTGTTATGCGGTCTGACCGATAAAGATCTTCGTAGAATATGTAGGAGCCAATATGAGCATCCAGGTTCCGCTATTGGCTATTGACCGGAGACGTGTCTCGGTCATGTCTACATTGTTCTCGAACCCGTAGGGTCCGCACGCTTAAGGTTTCGATGACAGTTATATTATGAGTTTATGCATTTTGATGTACCGAAGTTTGTTCGGAGTCCCGGATGTGATCACGGACATGACGAGGAGTCTCGAAATGGTCGAGACATAAAGATTGATATATTGGAAGCCTATATTTGGATATCGGAAGTGTTCCGGATGAAATCGGGATTTTACCGGAGTACCGAGAGGTTACCGGAACCCCCGGGAGGTATATGGGCCTTAGTGGGCTTTAGTGGAAGAGAGGTGAGGTGGCCAGGGCTGGGCCGCGCGCCCCTCCCCCTAGTCCGAATAGGACAAGGAGAGGGGGGCGGCGCCCCCCTTCCTTCTCTCTCTCTCCTCTTTCCCCCTCCCGAATCCTATTCCAACTAGGAAAGGGGGGGAATCCTACTCCCGGTGGGAGTAGGACTCCTCCTGGCGCGCCCTCCTCCTGGCTGGCCGCACCCCCCCCCCCCTTGATCCTTTATATACGGGGGCAGGGGGCACATCTAGACACACAAGTTGATCCACGTGATCATATTCTTAGCCGTGTGCGGTGCCCCCTTCCACCATAATCCTCGATAATATTGTAGCGGTGCTTAGGCGAAGCCCTGCGACGGTAGTACATCAAGATCGTCACCACGCCGTCTGAAGGAAATATGCCCTAGAGGCAATAATAAAGTTATTATTTATTTCCTTACATCATGATAAATGTTTATTATTCATGCTAGAATTGTATTAACCGGAAACATAATACATGTGTGAATACATAGACCAACAGAGTGTCACTAGTATGCCTCTACTAGACTAGCTCGTTAATCAAAGATGGTTATGTTTCCTAACCATGAACAAAGAGTTGTTATTTGATTAACGAGGTCACATCATTAGTTGAATGATCTGATTGACATGACCCATCCCATTAGCTTAGCACCCGATCGTTTAGTATGTTGCTATTGCTTTCTTCATGACTTATACATGTTCCTATAACTATGAGATTATGCAACTCCCGTTTACCGGAGGAACACTTTGGGTACTACCAAACGTCACAACGTAACTGGGTGATTATAAAGGAGTACTACAGGTGTCTCCAATGGTAGATGTTGGGTTGGCGTATTTCGAGATTAGGGTTTGTCACTCCGATTGTCGGAGAGGTATCTCTGGGCCCTCTCGGTAATGCACATCACATAAGCCTTGCAAGCACTGCAACTAATATGTTAGTTGTGAGATGATGTATTACGGAACGAGTAAAGAGACTTGCCGGTAACGAGATTGAACTAGGTATTGGATACCGACGATCGAATCTCGGGCAAGTAACATACCGATGACAAAGGGAACAACGTATGTTGTTATGCGGTCTGACCGATAAAGATCTTCGTAGAATATCTAGGAGCCAATATGGGCATCCAGGTCCCGCTATTGGTTATTGACCGGAGACGTGTCTCGGTCATGTCTACATTGTTCTCGAACCGTAGGGTCCGCACGCTTAACGTTACGATGACAGTTATTATGAGTTTATGCATTTTGATGTACCGAAGGTTGTTCGGAGTCCCGGATGAGATCACGGACATGACGAGGAGTCTCGAAATGGTCGAGACGTAAAGATTGATATATTGGAAGCCTATGTTTGGACATAGGAAGTATTCCGGGTGAAATCGGGATTTTACCGGAATACCGGGAGGGTTACCGGAACCCCCCCGGGAGACGAATGGGCCTATTGGGCCTTAGTGGAAAAGAGAAAAGGGAAGCCCACAAGCTGGCCGGCGCCCCCCCTTTCCCCAAATCCTAGTAGGACTAGGATAGGGGGCCGGCCCCCCTTCTCTCTCCTTTTCCCCCCGGGGAGTCCTAATAGGATTAGGATTGGAGGGAGAAGTCCTACTCCCGGTGGGAGTAGGACTCCCCTGCGACTCCTCTCCCTGGCCGGCCGGCTCCCCCTCCTCCAACCTTTATATACGGGGGCAGGGGGCACCCCAAGGCACACAAGTTGATCCTTGAGATCGTTCCTTAGCCGTGTGCGGTGCCCCCTGCCACCAAATTCCACCTCGATCGTACCATTACAGTGCTTAGGCGAAGCCCTGCGTCGGTAGTACATCAAGATCGTCATCACGCCGTCGTGCTGACGGAACTCTTCCTCGACGCTTTGCTGGATCGGAGCCCGAGGAACGTCATCGAGCTGAACGTGTGCTAAGAACTCGGAGGTGCCGGAGTAACGGTGCTTGGATCGGTCGGATCGGGAAGAAGACGTACGACTACTTCCTCTACGTTGTGTGATCGCTTCCGCAGTCGGTCTGCGTTGGTACGTAGACAACACTCTCCCCTCTCGTTGCTGTGCATCACCATGATCTTGCGTGTGCGTAGGAAAATTTTCGAAATTACTGCGTTCCCCAACAGTGGCATCCGAGCCTAGGTTTTATGGTTTGATGTTATATGCACGAGTAGAACACAAGTGAGTTGTGGGCGATACAAGTCATACTGCCTACCAGCATGTCATACTTTGGTTTGGCGGTATTGTTGGGTGAGACGATCCGGACCAACCTTACGTGTACTCTTACGCGAGACCGGTTCCCTCGACGTGCTTTGCACACAGATGGCTTGCGGAAGACTGCCTCTCCAACTTTAGTTGAACCAAGTGTGACTACGCCCGGTCCTTGAGAAGGTTAAAACGGAGTCTATTTGACGAACTATCGTTGTGGTTTTGATGCGTAGGTGAGATGAGTTCTTACTTAAGCCCGTAGCAGCCACGTAAAACTTGCAACAACAAAGTAGAGGACGTCTAACTTGTTTTTGCAGGGTATGTTGTGATGTGATATGGTGAAGACATGATGCTGATTTTATTGTATGAGATGATCATGTTTTGTAACCGAGTTATCGGCAACTGGCAGGAGCCATATGGCTGTCGCTTTATTGTATGCAATGCAATCGCGATGTAATGCTTTACTTTATTACTAAACGGTAGTGATAGTCGTGGAAGCATAAGATTGGCGAGACGACAACGATGCTACGATGGATATCAAGGTGTCGCGCCGGTGACGATGGTGATCATGGTGGTGCTTCGGAGATGGAGATCACAAGCACAAGATGATGATGGCCATATCATATCACTTATATTGATTGCATGTGATGTTTATCCTTTTATGCATCTTATCTTGCTTTGATTGACGGTAGCATTATAAGATGATCTCTCACTAAATTATCAAGAAGTGTTCTCCCCGAGTATGCACCGTTGCCAAAGTTCGTCGTGCCCAGACACCACGTGATGATCGGGTGTGATAAGCTCTACGTCCAAATACAACGGGTGCAAAACAGTTGCACACGCAGAATACTCGGGTTATACTTGACGAGCCAAGCATATACAGATATGGCCTCGGAACACGGAGACCGAAAGGTCGAGCGTGAATCATATAGTAGATATGATCAACATAACGATGTTCACCATTGAAAACTACTCCATCTCACGTGATGATCGGTTATGGTTTAGTTGATTTGGATCACGTGATCACTTAGAGGATTAGAGGGATGTCTATCTAAGTGGGAGTTCCTAAGTCATTTGATTAGCTGAACTTAAACTTATCATGAACTTAGTACCTGATAGTATCTTGCTTGTTTATGTTGATTGTAGATAGATGGCTCGTGCTATTGTTCCGTTGAATTTTAATGCGTTCCTTGAGAAAGCAAAGTTGAAAGATGATGGTAGCAATTACACGGACTGGGTCCGTAACCTGAGGATTATCCCCATTGCTGCACAGAAGAATTACGTCCTGGAAGCACCGCTGGGTGACAGGCCTGCTGCTGGAGCAACACAAGATGTTATGAACGTCTGGCAGAGCAAAGCTGATGACTACTCAATAGTTCAGTGTGCCATGCTTTACGGCTTAGAATCGGGACTTCAACGACGTTTTGAACGTCATGGAGCATATGAGATGTTCCAGGAGTTGAAGTTAATATTTCAAGCAAATGCCCGAATTGAGAGATATGAAGTCTCCAATAAGTTCTATAGCTGTAAGATGGAGGAGAACAGTTCTGACAGTGAGCATATACTCAAGATGTCTGGGTATAATAATCACTTGATTCAGATGGGAGTTAATCTTCCAGATGACTGCGTCATTGACAGAATTCTCCAATCACTGCCACCAAGCTACAAGAGCTTCGTGATGAACTATAATATGCAAGGGATGAACAAGACTATTCCCGAGCTCTTCGCAATGCTGAAAACTGCGGAGGTAGAAATCAAGAAGGAGCATCAAGTGTTGATGGTTAGCAAAACCACTAGTTTCAAGAAAAAGGGCAAAGGGAAGAAGAAGGGAAACTTCAAGAAGAACAGCAAGCAAGTTGCTGCTCAGGAGAAGAAACCCAAGTCTGGACCTAAGCCTGAAACTGAGTGCTTCTACTGCAAGCAGACTGGTCACTGGAAGCGGAACTGCCCCAAGTATTTGGCGGATAAGAAGGATCGCAAAGTGAGCAAAGGTATATGTGATATACATGTTATTGATGTGTACCTTACTAGAGCTCGCAGTAGCACCTGGGTATTTGATACTGGTTCTGTTGCTAATATTTGCAACTCGAAACAGGGACTACAGAATAAGCGGACGCTAGCAAAGGACAAGGTGACGATGCGCGTGGGAAACGGTTCCAAAGTCGATGTGATCGCGGTCGGCACGCTACCTCTACATCTACCTTCGGGATTAATATTAGACCTAAATAATTGTTATTTGGTGCCAGCGTTGAGCATGAACATTATATCTGGATCTTGTTTAATGCGAGACGGTTATTCATTTAAATCAGAGAATAATGGTTGTTCTATTTATATGAATAATATCTTTTATGGTCATGCACCCTTGAAGAGTGGTCTATTCTTGTTGAATCTCGAAGATAGTGATACACATATTCATAATGTAGAAGCCAAAAGATGCAAAGTTAATAATGATAGTGCAACTTACTTGTGGCACTGCCGTTTAGGTCATATCGGTGTAAAGCGCATGAAGAAACTCCATACTGATGGGCTTTTGGAACCGCTTGATTATGAATCACTTGGTACTTGCGAACCGTGCCTCATAGGCAAGATGACTAAAACACTGTTCTCCGGTACTATGGAGAGAGCAACAGATTTATTGGAAATCATACATACCGATGTATGTGGTCCAATGAATATTGAGGCTCGTGGCGGATATCGTTATTTTCTCACCTTCATAGATGATTTAAGCAGATATGGGTATATCTACTTAATGAAACGTAAGTCTGAAACATTTGAAAAGTTCAAAGAATTTCAGAGCGAAGTTGAAAATCATCGTAACAAGAAAATAAAATTTCTACGATCTGATCGTGGAGGAGAATATTTGAGTTACGAGTTTGGTGTACATTTGAAAAAATTGTGGAATAGTTTCGCAACTCACGCCACCCGGAACACCACAACGTAATGGTGTGTCCGAACGTCGTAATCGTACTTTACTAGATATGGTGCGATCTATGATGTCTCTTACTGATTTACCGCTATCGTTTTGGGGATATGCTTTAGAGACGACCGCATTCACGTTAAACAGGGCACCATCAAAATCCGTTGAGACGACACCTTATGAACTATGGTTTGGCAAGAAACCAAAGTTGTCGTTTCTTAAAGTTTGGGGCTGCGATGCTTATGTGAAAAAGCTTCAACCTGATAAGCTCGAACCCAAATCGGAGAAGTGTGTCTTCATAGGATATCCAAAGGAAACTATTGGATACACCTTCTATCACAGATCCGAAGGCAAGACTTTTGTTGCTAAGTTCGGAAACTTTCTAGAGATGGAGTTTCTCTCGAAAGAAGTGAGTGGGAGGAAAGTAGAACTTGACGAGGTAACTGTACCTGCTCCCTTATTGGAAAATAGTACATCACAGAAAACTGTTTCTGCGACACCTATACCAATCAGTGAGGAAGCTAATGATGATGATCATGAAGCTTCAGAACAAGATACTACTGAACCACGTAGATCAACCAGAGTGAGATCCGCACCAGAGTGGTACGGTAATCCAGTTCTGGAAATCATGATGCTAGATCATGATGAACCTACGAACTATGAAGAAGCGATGGTGAGCCCAGATTCCGCAAAATGGCTTGAGGCCATGAAATCTGAGATGGGATCCATGTATGAAAACAAAGTATGGACTTTGGTTGACTTGCCCGATGATCGGCAAGCAATTGAGAATAAATGGATCTTCAAGAAAAAGACTGACGCTGACGGTAATATTACTGTCTATAAAGCTCGACTTGTCGCGAAAGGTTTTCGGCAAGTTCAAGGAGTTGACTACGATGAGACCTTCTCACCCGTAGCGATGCTTAAGTCCGTCAGAATAATGTTAGCAATTGCCGCATTTTATGATTATGAAATATGGCAGATGGATGTCAAAACTGCATTCCTGAATGGATTTCTGGAAGAAGAGTTGTATATGATACAACCAGAAGGTTTTGTCGATCCAAAGGGAGCTAACAAAGTATGCAAACTCCAGCGATCCATTTATGGACTGGTGCAAGCATCTCGGAGTTGGAATAAACGCTTTGATAGTGTGATCAAAGCATTTGGCTTTATACAGACTTTTGGAGAAGCCTGTATTTACAAGAAAGTGAGTGGGAGCTCTGTAGCATTTCTGATATTATATGTGGATGACATATTGCTAATTGGAAATGATATAGAATTTCTGGATAGCATAAAGGGATACTTGAATAAAAGTTTTTCGATGAAAGACCTCGGGGAAGCTGCTTACATATTAGGCATAAAGATCTATAGAGATAGATCAAAACGCTTAATTGGACTTTCACAAAGCACATACCTTGACAAGATTTTGAAGAAGTTCAAAATGGATCAGGCAAAGAAAGGGTTCTTGCCTGTGTTACAAGGTATGAAATTGAGTAAGACTCAATGCCCGACCACTGCAGAAGATAGAGAGAAAATGAAAGATGTTCCCTATGCTTCAGCCATAGGCTCTATCATGTATGCAATGCTGTGTACCAGACCTGATGTGTGCCTTGCTATAAGTTTAGTAGGGAGGTACCAAAGTAATCCAGGAATGGATCACTGGACAGCGGTCAAGAACATCCAGAAATACCTGAAAAGGACTAAGGATATGTTTCTCATATATGGAGGTGACAAAGAGCTCACCGTAAGAGGTTACGTTGATGCAAGCTTTGACACTGATCCGGACGATTCTAAATCGCAAACCGGATACGTGTTTACTTTAAACGGTGGAGCTGTCAGTTGGTGCAGTTCTAAACAAAGCGTCGTAGCGGGATCTACATGTGAAGCGGAGTACATAGCTGCTTCGGAAGCAGCAAACGAAGGATTCTGGATGAAGGAGTTCATATCCGATCTAGGTGTCATACCTAGTGCATCGGGTCCAATGAAAATCTTCTGTGACAATACTGGTGCAATTGCCTTGGCAAAGGAATCCAGATTTCACAAGAGGACCAAACACATCAAGAGACGCTTCAACTCCATCCGGGATTTAGTCCAGGTGGGAGACATAGAGATTTGCAAGATACATACGGATCTGAACATTGCAGACCCGTTGACTAAGCCTCTTCCACGAGCAAAACATGATCAGCACCAAGGCTCCATGGGTGTTAGAATCATTACAGTGTAATCTAGATTATTGACTCTAGTGCAAGTGGGAGACTGAAGGAAATATGCCCTAGAGGCAATAATAAAGTTATTATTTATTTCCTTACATCATGATAAATGTTTATTATTCATGCTAGAATTGTATTAACCGGAAACATAATACATGTGTGAATACATAGACCAACAGAGTGTCACTAGTATGCCTCTACTAGACTAGCTCGTTAATCAAAGATGGTTATGTTTCCTAACCATGAACAAAGAGTTGTTATTTGATTAACGAGGTCACATCATTAGTTGAATGATCTGATTGACATGACCCATCCCATTAGCTTAGCACCCGATCGTTTAGTATGTTGCTATTGCTTTCTTCATGACTTATACATGTTCCTATAACTATGAGATTATGCAACTCCCGTTTACCGGAGGAACACTTTGGGTACTACCAAACGTCACAACGTAACTGGGTGATTATAAAGGAGTACTACAGGTGTCTCCAATGGTAGATGTTGGGTTGGCGTATTTCGAGATTAGGGTTTGTCACTCCGATTGTCGGAGAGGTATCTCTGGGCCCTCTCGGTAATGCACATCACATAAGCCTTGCAAGCACTGCAACTAATATGTTAGTTGTGAGATGATGTATTACGGAACGAGTAAAGAGACTTGCCGGTAACGAGATTGAACTAGGTATTGGATACCGACGATCGAATCTCGGGCAAGTAACATACCGATGACAAAGGAAACAATGTATGTTGTTATGCGGTCTGACCGATAAAGATCTTCGTAGAATATGTAGGAGCCAATATGGGCATCCAGGTCCCGCTATTGGTTATTGACCGGAGACGTGTCTCGGTCATGTCTACATTGTTCTCGAACCGTAGGGTCCGCACGCTTAACGTTACGATGACAGTTATTATGAGTTTATGCATTTTGATGTACCGAAGGTTGTTCGGAGTCCCGGATGAGATCACGGACATGACGAGGAGTCTCGAAATGGTCGAGACGTAAAGATTGATATATTGGAAGCCTATGTTTGTACATAGGAAGTATTCCGGGTGAAATCGGGATTTTACCGGAATACCGGGAGGGTTACCGGAACCCCCCCCCCCCCCCCCGGAGACGAATGGGCCTATTGGGCCTTAGTGGAAAAGAGAAAAGGGAAGCCCACAAGCTGGCCGGCGCCCCCCCTTTCCCCAAGTCCTAGTAGGACTAGGATAGGGGGCCGGCCCCCCTTCTCTCTCCTTTTCCCCCCGGGAGTCCTAATAGGATTAGGATTGGAGGGAGAAGTCCTACTCCCGGTGGGAGTAGGACTCCCCTGCGCCTCCTCTCCCTGGCCGGCCGGCTCCCCCTCCTCCAACCTTTATATACGGGGGCAGGGGGCACCCCAAGGCACACAAGTTGATCCTTGAGATCGTTCCTTAGCCGTGTGCGGTGCCCCCTGCCACCAAATTCCACCTCGATCATACCGTTACAGTGCTTAGGCGAAGCCCTGCGTCGGTAGTACATCAAGATCGTCATCACGCCGTCGTGCTGACGGAACTCTTCCTCGACGCTTTGCTGGATCGGAGCCCGAGGAACGTCATCGAGCTGAACGTGTGCTAAGAACTCGGAGGTGCCGGAGTAACGGTGCTTGGATCGGTCGAATCGGGAAGAAGACGTACGACTACTTCCTCTATGTTGTGTGATCGCTTCCGCAGTCGGTCTGCGTTGGTACGTAGACAACACTCTCCCCTCTCGTTGCTGTGCATCACCATGATCTTGCGTGTGCGTAGGAAAATTTTCGAAATTACTGCGTTCCCCAACACCGTCGTGCTGACGGAACTCTTCCCCGACACTTTGCTGGATCGGAGTCCGGGGATCATCATCGAGCTGAACGTGTGCTAGAACTCGGAGGTGCCGTAGTTTCGGTGCTTGATCGGTCGGGCCATGAAGACGTACGACTACATCAACCACGTTGTGCTAACGCTTCCGCTGTCGGTCTACAAGGGTACGTAGATCACACTCTTCCCTCTCGTTGCTATGCATCACCATGATCTTGCGTGTGCGTAGGAATTTTTTTGAAATTACTACATTCCGCAACAAGATTTATATATAGGAAGTCCCGTTTTGGTCAACGGAAAAGTTTCGGGTGCTATAGGTAACGTACCGGGACCACCAGGAGGGTCCCGGGGGTCCACCAGGTGGGGCCACCAGCCCTAGAAGGCTGCGTGGGCCAAGTGTGGGAGGAGACCAACCCCAGGTGGGCTGGTGCCCCCCCCCCACCAAGGCCCAAGGCGCATGGAGAGTGGGAAGAGGGCAAACCCTAGGTCCAAATGGGCCTTAAGGCCCACCCTAGGGCGCCCCCCTCTCCTCTCCCCTTTGGCCGACACCCTAGATGGCATCGAGGGCTGCCGCCCCCCTAGGGAGGGAACCCTAGAAGAGGGCGCAGCCCCTCCCCTTCCCCTATATATACTTGAGGTATTGGGGGCTGCGCAACACATGATTTGATCTCCCTCTTGGCGCAGCCCTACCTCTCTCCCTCCTCGTCTCTCGTAGTGCTTGGCGAAGCCCTGCTGGAGTCTCGCGCTCCTCCACCATCACCACGCCGTCGTGCTGCTGCTAGACGGAGTCTTCCCCAACCACTCCCTCTCTCCTTGCTGGATCAAGGCGCGGGAGACGTCACCGGGTTGTACGTGTGTTGAACGCGGAGGCGCTGTTGTTCGGCGCTTAGATCGGAATCGACCGCGATCTGAATCGCAGCGTGTACGACTCCACCAACCGCGTTCTTGCAACGCTTCCGCTTAGCAATCTACAAGGGTATGTAGATGCACTCACCTTCCCCTCATTGCTAGATTACTCCATAGATTGATCTTGGTGATGCGTAGAAAATTTTAAATTTCTGCTACGATCCCCAAGATTGGGTCTTGTCCATCACATCATTCTCCTAATGATGTGATCCCGTTATCAATGACATCCAATGTCCATAGTCAGGAAACCATGATTATCTATTGATCAACGAGCTAATTAACTAGAGGCTCACTAGGGACATATTATGGTCTATGTATTCACACATGTATTATGATTTCCGGATAACACAATTATAGCATGAATAATAGACAATTATCATGAACAAGGAAATATAATAATAATTATTTTATTATTGCCTCTAGGGCATATTTCCAACGGTAACTATATATCCAAATCACACAAACATCAATTTTTTATATAAAACATTCATGAACAAGGTGTCGCCGACGGGACGGTGCGGGCGATCGACGGTGGTTACGACGGAGATTTAGAAGGTACTAAGTAAACCACACCTACATATGCAAACTAAGTGTTATTTTTGACCTCAAATTGCATATAAATCAAATACTAGCACATATATATAATTCCTCCCAAATTACTAAACTCAAAAATCAATCACTATATGAAGCATTGCAAGAGCTAATCTAGCAATGAGAGATGAAAGGACAAAGTTGCTAACCTTTGTGATCGTTTGAATGAATGGGGGCCTTCACATCTTGACAAATTTTGGGCAAAATGTGTGATGAGCTTGAGAGGAAGAGGGAAAGAATAGAGAGGAGAGGGGAAAGGGGAAGAACAGAGCGAGCTCGGGTGGACGAAGGGTGTATGTAGGACGACATTTAGTACCGGTTCGTGATACGACCCGGTACTAAAGGTGCTGGAGGGGCTCCGGACTGACAACATCCTGCCACCACTCACTTTAGTACCGGTTCGTGGCACCAACCGGTGCTAAAGGTTCGCCACGAACCGGTACTAATGATGTCCGCCCGCCTAGCCGTTGGACCGGCACTAATGGATACATTAGTGCCGGCTCAAATTCAAACCGGCATTAACGTGCTTCACATTTGATCCTTTTTCTACTAGTGCCACACGCAGCACGCCTCATCTACCGGCTGCTTTTTTGGGCACTACTAGGCACCGGCGCACCGGCCCAACTTTGGGCCGGTCGTACCAGCATTGTTCTTTTTTTTTGAGCATCAGTACAGACACAAGCGCTCATATACACGCGCATACACTCACCCCTATGAACGCACACACGCACACCCTACCCTTATGAGCACCTCCGAGAGACTGAGCCAGCATATCATCTTGAGATTTACGAAGTCGCCGTAGGCGCCTCGTCGTCGACGGGAACGTCTCCTCCCACTGAAAGCGTATCGCCGGAAATCCTGAAATAAATCCAGGAATAATGCGAGCACCAGGATTTGAACCCTGATAGGTTGGGGATACCACTATCCACCTAACCAACTCAACCACAGGTTGATTCGCGTGCCAGCATCGTTCGATAAAATAACATGTAGCCGTACGATTCCCTCATCTTCTTTCGTCAGGCTTCTTCTTTTACAAAAAAATTCCATCGCGCCTCCATGGATGAGCTATGCGCCCGACCTTAAAGCACCGCCCGACGCACTCGCCTGTTGCTGCCCTCCCCGCCGGTCGCCGTTGTCATTGCCGGCCGCCGGTCGCCGTGTTGCTGCCAGTCGTCGTCATGGTGGAAGCAAAAAATATAGCTGGATCCAACAAAAACAGCTATCGCCAGATGCGAGTCAGCCCTGAAGCCCTGGAGAGCATCCACAGCTCCGCCTCGGCGGTAGCTTGCCGACAGGGTTTCCTAACAACTACTCTCTTCGCTTTAAAATACTTGACTTTCATTTGTCCAAAAATAAATATATCAAATATATTAAAATATGTCTAGATATATTTATATTTTAATAAATGAAAGTCATGTATTGCGGAACGGAGAGAGTACAGCAGAACGCTCAAAGACGCGGCTGTTTCTCTCATTCCACAACAGCCACACGGTGAGAAGCACAATGGAGTCGAAGCCTTCCGGCGCCAAAGGCGGCACCAGCACGCGAGTAGACGGCGACCAGTCAACAAGGGTGGATTCGGGACTCGGGGCGAAATTGGCGAGGCCGCAGCGGGAGAGTGTGGTGTGCCAAACCTCGCGGGCAAAGACGCACTGGACGGCGATATGATCCGCAGTCTCATCGTCCTGGTCGCAAAGTGGGCAGGCCACGCGGGATTCCATCCCATGGCGCAGGATCCATCGGCAGTCCAGATGCGTCACTGCATGGCAAGCTAAACGTGCACCTTGCACTTCGCCGGAGCCCAGGTGCGCCGGATGATTTGCCCGCAGGGGAAGCGCTCCAAGCCAGCGAAGAACAGATGGGATTCTGCGTGGGCTTGCGGGCAAAGAAAGATGTACGCATGTACAGGCATACGATCCACGCACATCCACTCCGATGGCTAGACCGTCCCTTTTTCTCTTCCAAGGAATGCAAATACAAGCTTCATGTTGTGGTCAACGTGCTTGACATGCATGATAAGCCACCACCGCTCTGTACCATTTGGAAGTTGTCCGCGATGACTGTCTTGAACAATGGATCGACCACACCACCTCTCTTTCTCCCGAGCTGCTACACATGAGACACGAGAACCAATCACCTCACACTCCTTTTCCATCCTAGACGAGTACATATTCTCTGGTTCGTTCCACGATATGACGTGAGAGTATAGTGTAGCCGTGTAGGGGAAAGCTGGAGTAAGAGAGCACGTCTGTCATTGGGGAAACGAGACAGGGGGAAATTAGCCGACGTGATAAGGTAGGAGGGCCGACGTGATAAGGTAGGAGGGAGATGCATGGTGACCGTGTAATTGTTGTATCTCATGGCCTGGTCGGTCGGCGATAGTTCCTGTTGCCTCATATGCCTACACTAAATCCATATCGTAGATGCTAAACAAATAATACACAGAGTAGGAATGAATAATTCCAACACAAAGATGTAATATGAAGAATAAGCTATTCATGTTTGGATTAAATGAGCCTTCCTCCTTATATAAGACTTGGGTATATGGCAGAGGCAGTGACATGAAGTCATTGGTTTTGGTTAGGTCAATAGCTATGAATTCCTTGGTTCTCAACTTTGTCCTCGGGTAGGTAAGAGCCTACGAGATCTTTAAACACACGATAATTTTTCTGTGGATGTTTCTCTTTGGATTTTCCAGCGACAACTAGAACCTTAAGCAAACAATGAATTTCTGAACTTGTTTGTCCTTAGTTGGTTAGTCTGTTAGGGGTGCGAGGGCTTAAAAATAGTTAATTTTGAGTTTTTTTATGTATCAATCTATATACTCTATGCAAAGAAGATGCAGCTAGCCAAAATTAAAGGGCTAACATCATGTCATCGACGAGAAAAATTGAAGGTAAGTAGAACCAACTTTATCCGTTTGTCACCATCTTCGAACTTAAAGTGGACAAATGGACAATGCTTGCGACATGTTAACATCATGTTGTTTTAAGGGGACATTATGATAGAAACATGTGTTTTTACATAAAGAGCGGATTTTATTAATGTAAAATGAAGTATCAGGAGGATACAAACACAATGAAAACACACCCGGCTAGTTAAGATGTACAGAGTCGACACCAATACACACAAAAATACGCTGACACCTAGCAAAGTCATATAAGACCAAAGCTATACATAGGCGAGGAAAAAGAAAAAGGCCCCAAAACGATCATATTCGTGATCGGCAAACTATAATAATGACCATATCCGCACCAATCATCTCATGACACCATATGGACGACGAAATTCTTCAACAACAACGACTTCAGGAAGGAAGCGACCCTCACTCGCCACCGTCGCCAGATCCAACCATCCAGGCCGAATCTAGGTTGAATATCAGTCTGAGCATATTTGAGCATTGTCTTCAACAAGGTAACATCGCAAAAAAAACTTTGTCATTGCCATGTATGACTAACTCAGGCTAGACCTCAGTTTTCACCCCAGAGCCTGAGACAGGGTGCGCGTATGACCACCATCAAAGTTGCACATGTGTTGTCGCTACCGCTTGTTCACGAAGCAGCTACCTGTGATGTGCGATCGCTGCCGCTACACTACATCAAGCCTTCCAAAGTTTGCATCTCATAGTGGGAGTCAACCATCGGGTCTGGAGAGATGAACCCTCTCTGAAGACCTTCCAATGACCCCCGCCGTCAAGGAGCCACATCAGATCACTGTATCACAATCCTAAACCTGCGCTCCCTGGTCCACCGGGTCTTGATTACCACCACCAAGCCATCCTGATCTGAAGCAGGGCAACCACGCCGGGTCGACCATGGATGACGCCGAAGTTGCGACTGCCCGGCCTCAGATTCGACCGTCACGCCATCTGCATGGTTGTAGACAGTCGCCACCACCTAGATTCTCATGCACCCACAACATTGTGCCGCCTCTGCCAACCGGTTAGGCAAGGCACGCCAACACGCTGCGCCCGAGCACCCACGCTGCACCATAGACGAGGTGGCAGACCACCGGGACCGGACACGCCGGATCTAGCAGCTGCGACACCGGTCCCCCACCGCCATCAGGGAGCCTCCGCCAAACACGGGGCAACCACATAACACCAACAAGGTGTTGGGGAACGTAGCAAAAATTCAAAATTTTCTACGCATCACCAAGATCAATCTATGGAGTAATCTAGCAACGAGGGGAAGGAGAGTGCATCTACATACCCTTGTAGATCGCTAAGCGGAAGCGTTCAAGTGAACGGGGTTGATGGAGTCGTACTCGTCGTGATCCAAATCACCGATGATCCTAGTGCCGAACGGACGGCACCTCTGTGTTCAACACACGTACAGCCCGGTGACGTCTCCTACGCCTTGATCCAGCAAGGGGAGAAGGAGAGGTTGGGGAAGACTCCATCCAGCAGCAGCACGACGGCGTGGTGGTGGTGGAGGAGCGCGGGACTCCAGCAGGGCTTCGCCAAGCACTACGAGAGACGAGGAGGAAGAGAGGTAGGGCTGCGCCAAGAGGGAGAGAATTCGTGTGTTGGGCATCCCTCATACCTCAAGTATATATAGGGGGAGGGGAGGGGCTGCGCCCCCACCTAGGGTTACCTCCCTAGGGGTGGCGGCAGCCCCTAGATCCCATCTGGGAGGCGCCCACAAGGGGGAGAGGGGGAGGCGCACCTAGGGTGGGCCTTAGGGCCCATCTGCCCTAGGGTTTGCTGTTGGGGAACGTTGCAGAAAACAAAAATTTTCCTACTCGTTTCACCAAGATCCATCTAGGAGTTCATCTAGCAACGAGTCATGAGATGCATCTACATACCTTTGTAGATCGCGTGCGGAAGCGTTCAACGAACGGGGATGATGTAGTCGAACACGACGTGATCCAAATCACTGATGACCGAGTGCCGAACGGACGGCACCTCCGCGTTCAACACACGTACGGGACGGGAGACGTCTCCTCCTTCTTGATCCAGCAAGGGGGGAGGAGAGGTTGGTGATGATCCAACAGTACGACGGCGTGGTGGTGGATGCAGGGCGTCACAGTAGCAGGGCTTCGCCTATACTACAAGAGAGAGAGAGAGAGATGTAACAGGGAGAGAGGGAAGCACCAAAAGCGTAGCCTCAAGTCCCTCCTCTCCCCCACTATATATAGGGGTGCCAAGGGGGGGGCGCCGGCCCTAGGAGATGGATCTCCTAGGGGGGCGGCGGCCAAGGGTGGGGGGCTTGCCCCCCAAGGCAAGGGGGCGCCCCCCCCCCCTTAGGGTTTCCCCTAACCCTAGGCGCATGGGCCCCTTAGGGGTGGCGCCCCAGCCCACTAAGGGCTGGGTCCCTTCCCACTTCAGCCCATGGGGCCCTCCGGGATAGGTGGCCCCACCCGGTGGTGTTGGAAATATGCCCTAGAGGCAATAATAAATTAGTTATTATTATATTTCCTTGTTCATGATAATCGTTTATTATCCATGCTAGAATTGTATTGATAGGAAACTCAGATACATGTGTGGATACATAGACAACACCATGTCCCTAGTAAGCCTCTAGTTGACTAGCTCGTTGATCAATAGATGGTTACGGTTTCCTGACCATGGACATTGGATGTCGTTGATAACGGGATCACATCATTAGGAGAATGATGTGATGGACAAGACCCAATCCTAAGCATAGCACTAGATCGTGTAGTTCGTATGCTAAAGCTTTGCTAATGTCAAGTATAATTTCCTTAGACCATGAGATTGTGCAACTCCCGGATACCGTAGGAGTGCTTTGGGTGTGCCAAACGTCACAACGTAACTGGGTGGCTATAAAGGTACATTACAGGTATCTCCGAAAGTGTCTGTTGGGTTGGCACGAATCGAGACTGGGATTTGTCACTCCGTGTAAGCGGAGAGGTATCTCTGGGCCCACTCGGTAGGACATCATCATAATGTGCACAATGTGATCAAGGAGTTGATCACGGGATGATGTGTTACGGAACGAGTAAAGAGACTTGCCGGTAACGAGATTGAACAAGGTATCGGGATACCGACGATCGAATCTCGGGCAAGTATCGTACCGATAGACAAAGGGAATTGTATACGGGATTGATTAAGTCCTTGACATTGTGGTTCATCCGATGAGATCATCGTGGAACATGTGGGAGCCAACATGGGTATCCAGATCCCGCTGTTGGTTATTGACCGGAGAACGTCTCGGTCATGTCTGCATGTCTCCCGAACCCGTAGGGTCTACACACTTAAGGTTCGATGACGCTAGGGTTATAAAGGAAGTTTGTATGTAGTTACCGAATGTTGTTCGGAGTCCCGGATGAGATCCCGGACGTCACGAGGAGTTCCGGAATGGTCCGGAGGTAAAGATTTATATGTGGGAAACCCTAGAGGGGGCGCAGCCCTCCCCTTCCCCTATATATATGAGGCCTAAGGGGGCTGCCCAACACACACGCGATTCAATCTTGTTGGTGCAGCCCTGCGTCTCTTCTTCCTCCTCTTATGTAGTGCTTGGCAAAGCCCTGCAGGATAGCCACGCTCCTCCACCACCACCACGCCGTTGTGCTGCTGTTGGATGAAGTCTTCCTCAACCTCTCCCTCTCTCCTTGCTGGATCAAGGCATGGGAGACGTCACCGGGCTGTACGTGTGTTGAACGCGGAGGTGCCGTCTGTTCGGCACTAGGATCATCGGTGATTTGGATCACGACGAGTACGACTCCATCAACCCCGTTCACTTGAACGCTTCCGCTTAGCGATCTACAAGGGTATGTAGATGCACTCTCCTTTCCCTTCGTTGCTAGTTTCTCCATAGATAGATCTTGGTGACACGTAGGAAAATTTTGAATTTCTGCTACGTTCCCCAACAGTGGCATCATGAGCTAGGTCTATTGCGTAGATTCTATGCACGAGTAGAACACAAAGTAGTTGTGGGCGTTGATTTTGTTCAATATGCTTGCCGTTACTAGTCTTATCTTGATTCGGCGGCATCGTGGGATGAAGCGGCCCGGACCGACCTTACACGTACTCTTACGTGAGACTGGTTCCACCGACTGACATGCACTAGTTGCATAAGGTGGCTAGCGGGTGTCTGTCTCTCCCACTTTAGTCGGATCGGATTCGATGAAAAGGGTCCTTATGAAGGGTAAATAGCAATTGGCATATCACGTTGTGGTCTTTGCGTAGGTAAGAACCGTTCTTGCTAGAAACCCATAGCAGCCACGTAAAACATGCAAACAACAATTAGAGGACGTCTAACTTGTTTTTGCAGGGTATGCTATGTGATGTGATATGGCCAAAGGATGTGATGAATGATATATGTGATGTATGAGATTGATCATGTTCTTGTAATAGGAATCACGACTTGCATGTCGATGAATATGACAACCGGCAGGAGCCATAGGAGTTGTCTTTATTTATTTATGACCTGCGTGTCAACTTAAACGTCATGTAATTACTTTACTTTATTGCTAACCGTTAGCTGTAGTAGTAGAAGTAATAGATGACGTGACAACTTCAAGAAGACACGATGATGGAGATCATGGTGTCATGCCGGTGACGATGATGATCATGGAGCCCCAAGATGGAGATCAAAAGGAGCAAAGTGATATTGGCCATATCATGTCACTATTTGATTGCATGTGATGTTTATCATGTTTATACATCTTATTTGCTTAGAACGACGGTAGTAAATAAGATGATCCCTCATTAAAATTTCAAGAAGTGTTCTCCCCTAACTGTGCACCGTTGCTAAAGTTCGTCGTTTCGAAGCACCACGTGATGATCGGGTGTGATAGATTCTAACGTTCACATACAACGGGTGTTGACGAGCCTAGCATGTACAGACATGGCCTCGGAACACATGCAAACACTTAGGGTTAACTTGACGAGCCTAGCATGTGTATAGACATGGCCTCGGAACACAGAAGACCGAAAGGTCGAGCATGAGTCGTATGGTAGATACGATCAACATGAAGATGTTCACCGATGTTGACTAGTCCGTCTCACGTGATGATCGGACACGGCCTAGTTGACTCGGATCATGTAATCACTTAGATGACTAGAGGGATGTCTATCTGAGTGGGAGTTCATAAGATGAACTTAATTATCCTGAACATAGTCAAAAGGATTTTGCAAATTATGTCGTAGCTCACACTATAGTTCTACTGTTTAGATATGTTCCTAGAGAAAAATTAGTTGAAAGTTGATAGTAGCAGTTATGCAGACAGTAAAAGGCTTATGTCCTTAATGCACCGCTCAGTGTGCTGAACCTCGAACGTGGTCTGTGGATGTTGCGAACATCTGACATACACGTTTTGATGACTACATGATAGTTCGGTAATGTTAAATGGTTTAGAGTTGAGGCACCAAAGACGTGTTTTGAAACGTCACGAAACATATGAGATGTTTCTAGTTCTGAAATTGGGATTTCAGGCTCGTGCCCATGTCAAGAGGTATAAGACCTCCGACGGTTCTTCTAGCCTACATACTAAGGGAGAAAAGCTCAATTGTTGAGCTTGTGCTCAGATTGTCTGAATAAAACAATCATTTGAATCAAGTGGGAGTTGATCTTCCAGATGAGATAGTGATGTTTCTCCGAAGTCATTACCACAAAGCTGCTAGAGCTTCGTAATGAACTATGATATATCAGGGACATAAATGATGATCCTTGAGATATTCGAGATGTTTGACACCACGAAAGTAGAAATCAAGAAGGAGCATCAATTGTTGATGGTTAGTGAAACCACTAGTTTCAAGAAGGGCAAGGGCAAGAAGGGATACTTCATGAAACGGCAATTCAGTTGCTGCTCTAGTGAAGAAACCCAAGGTTAAACCCAAACCCGAGACTAAGTGCTTCTGTAATAAGAGGAACAGCCACTGGAGCAGAATTACCCTAGATACTTGGTAGATAAGAAGGCTGGCAAGGTCGATAGAAGTATATTGGATATACATTATGTTAATGTGTACTTTACTAGTACTCCTAGTAGCACCAGGGTATTAGATACCGGTTCGGTTGCTAAGTGTTAGTAACTCGAAATAAAAGCTACGGAATAAACGGAGACTAGCTAAAGGTGAGCTGACGATATGTGTTGGAAGTGTTTCCAATGTTGATATGATCAAGCATCGCACACTCCCTCTACCATCGAGATTGGTGTTTGCGTTGAGCATAGACATGATTGGATTATGTCCATCGCAATACGGTTATTCATTTAAGGAGAATAATGGTTACTCTGTTTATTTGAATAATGCCTTCAATGGTCTTACACCTAAAATGAATGGTTTATTGAATCTCGATCGTAGTGATACACATGTTCATGCCAAAAGATAGTAATGATAGTACCACCTACTTGTGGCACTGCCACGTAAGTCATATCGGTATAAAAACGCATGAAGAAGCTCCATGTTGATGGATCTTTGGGCTCACTCGTTTTTGAAAAGTTTGAGACATGCGAACCATGTCTGTTGGTATATATGCATGAAGAAACTCCATGCAAATGGATCGTTTGGACTCACTTGATTTTGAATCACTTGAGATATGCAAATCTTACCATATGGGCAAGATGACTGAAAGCCTCGGTTTTAGTAAAATGGAACCAGAAAGCAACTTGCTGGAAGTAATACATTTTGATGTGTGCAGTCCAATAAGTGCTGAGGCGTGTAGTGGATATCATTATGTTCTTACTTCACAGATGATTTGAGTAGATGTTGAGTATATTTACTTGATGAATCACGAGTCTGAATTATTGAAAGGTTCAAGTAATTTCAGGGTGAAGTTGAAAGATCGTCGTGACAAGAGGATAAAATATCTATGATATGATCATAGAGATGAATATCTGAATTACGAGTTTGGCATAGAATTAAGACATTGTGGAAATTGTTTCACAACTGATACAGCCTGGAACACCATAGTGTGATGGTGTGTCCAAACATCATAATTGTACCCTATTGGATATGATGCATACCATGATGTCTCTTATCGAATTACCACAATAGTTTATGGGTTAGGCATTAGAGACAACCACATTCACTTTAAAAGGGGCACCACGTAATTCCGATGAGGTGACACCGTATGAACTATGGTTTAGAGAAACCTAAGCTGTCATTTCTTAAAAGTTTGGGGCTGCGACGCTTATGTGGAAAAGTTTCAGGCCGATAAGCTCAAACCCAAAGCGGTTAAATGCATCTTCATAGGACAACCCAAAATAGTTGGGTATACCTCCTGTCTCAGATTCGAAAGCAATAAGGGATTGTTTCTAGAATCGGGTCCTTTCTCGAGGAAAAGTTTCTCTTGAAAGAATTGAGTGGGAGGATGGAGGAGACTTGATGAGGTTATTGAATCGTCTCTTCAACTAGTGTGTGGCAGGGCACAGGAAGTTGTTCCTGTGGCACCTACACCAATTGAAGTGGAAGCTTATGATAGTGATCATGAAACTTCAGATCAAGTCACTAGCAAACCTCGTGGGATGACAAGGATGCGTACTACTTCAGAGTGGTACGTAATCCTGTCTTGGAAGTCATGTTGCTAGACAACAATGAACCTACGAGCTATGGAGAAGAGATGGTGGGCCTGGATTCCAAAATGGCTCGAGGCCATATAATCCGAGAGAGGATCCATATATGAAAACAAAGTATAGACTTTGGAAGAACTACTTGATGGTCGTAAGGCTGTTAGGTACATATGGATTTTAAAAGGAAGACGAACAATGATGGTAAGTATCACCATTAAGAAAGCTTGGCTTGTCGTTAAGATGTTTTCCGACAAGTTCAAGGAGTTGACTACGATGAGACTTTCTCACTCGTAGCGATGCTAAGAGTTTGTTGGAATTATATTATCGATTACTGCATTATTTATGAAATCTTGCAGATAGGATGTCAAAACATTGTTTCCTTGACGTTTTTCTTGAGGAAAGGTTGTATGTGATACAACCGGAAGGTTTTGTCAATCCTGAAAGATGCTAATAAGTATGCAAAGCTCCAGCAATCCTTCTAAGGACTGGAGTAAGCATCTCGGAGTTGGAATGTATGCTTTGATGAGATGATCAAAGATTTTGGGTGTATACAAAGTTTATGAGAAACTTGTATTTCCAAAGAAGTGAGTGGGAGCACTATAGAATTTCTGTTGAATATATGTTGTTGACATATTGTTGATCAGAAATGACATAGAATATCTGGAAAGCATATAGGGTTATTTGGAAAGTGTTTTTCAATGGAAAGCCTGGATTAAGCTACTTGAACATTGAGCATCAAGATCTATAAGGATAGATCAAAACGCTTAATGGTACTTTCAAATGAGCACATACCTTGACATGATCTTGAAGGTGTTCAAGATGGATCAGTCAAAGAAGGATTTCTTGTCTGAGTTGTAAGGTATGAAGTTAAGACTTAAAGCTCGACCACGGCAGAAGAAAGAGAAAGGACTAAGGTCGTCCCCTATGCTTTTGTCATAGGCTCTATACGGTATACCATGCTGAGTACCGCACCTGATGTGCGCCTTGCCACATATCTGGCAAGAGGGTATAAAGGTAATCTAGGAGTGGATCACCAGATAGCGGTCTAAATTATCCTTAGAGGAATAAGGATATGTTTCTCGGTTATGGAGGTGATAAAGAGTTCGACATAAAGAGTTACGTCGATGCAAGCTTAACACCTATCCGGATAGCTCTGAGTAGAGATACCGGATACGTATAATGGAGCAACAATTTAGAATAGCTCCAAGTAGAACAGTTATTTGAAATGGCTCCAAATGTAGCGTAGTAGTTGCATCTACAAGATGGCATAGAAATTTGCGAAGTACATACGGATCTGGATGTTGCAGACCCGTTGACTGAAACCTCTCTCACAAGCATAACATGATCAAACCCAAAACTCTTTGGGTGTTAGTCACATGGGGATGTGACCGTGAGTGTTAATCACATATCGATGTGAACTGGATTATTGACTCTAGTGCAAGTGGGAGACTATTTGAAATATGCCCTAGAGGCAATAATAAATTGGTTATTATTATATTTCCTTGTTCATGATAATCGTTTATTATCCATGCTAGAATTGTATTGATAGGAAACTCAGATACATGTGTGGATACATAGACAACACCATGTCCCTAGTAAGCCTCTAGTTGACTAGCTCGTTAATCAATAGATGGTTACGGTTTCCTGACCATGGACATTGGATGTCGTTGATAACGGGATCACATCATTAGGAGAATGATGTGATGGACAAGACCCAATCCTAAGCCTAGCACAAGATCATGTAGTTCGTATGCTAAAGCTTTTCTAATGTCAAGTATCATTTCCTTAGACCATGAGATTGTGCAACTCCCGGATACCGTAGGAGTGCTTTGGGTGTGCCAAATGTCACAACGTAACTGGGTGGCTATAAAGGTACACTACAGGTATCTCCGAAAGTGTCTGTTGGGTTGGCACGAATCGAGACTGGGATTTGTCACTCCGTGTAAACGGAGAGGTATCTCTGGGCCCACTCGGTAGGACATCATCATAATGTGCACAGTGTGATCAAGGAGTTGATCACGGGATGATGTGTTACGGAACGAGTAAAGAGACTTGCCGGTAACGAGATTGAACAAGGTATCGGGATACCGACGATCGAATCTCGGGCAAGTATCATACCGCTAGACAAAGGGAATTGTATACGGGATTGATTAAGTCCTTGACATCGTGGTTCATCCGATGAGATCATCGTGGAACATGTGGGAGCCAACATGGGTATCCAGATCCCGCCGTTGGTTATTGACCGGAGAGGTGTCTCGGTCATGTCTGCATGTTCCCCGAACCCGTAGGGTCTACACACTTAAGGTTCGATGACGCTAGGGTTATAGGGAAAGTATGTACGTGGTTACCGAATGTTGTTCGGAGTCCCGGATGAGATCCCGGACGTCACGAGGAGTTCCGAAATGGTCCGAAGGTAAAGATTGATATATAGGAAGTATGGTTTTGGCCACCGGAAGTGTTCCGGGCATCACCGGTAGTGTACCGGGACCACTGGAGGGGTCCGGGGGTCCACCAGGTGGGGCCACCAGCCCCGGAGGCCTACATGGTGTCGGTGTACTAAAGTAGGGGTACCTTAGTACCCCGAACTTGTGCATGGGCAGTCGCAGCGACCCGCGGCAAGGCTTGCCGGGCGACCGCCAAGACCCTCGAGCCATTCAAGAACAAAGTATCCAAGAGCAAAACAAGGCCTCGGCAAGAGGAGCTTGCCGGGAAGGAGACAAGGCCCCGGCAAGAGGAGCTTGCCGGGAGGGAAACGAGACCCCGGCAAGAGGAGCTTGCCGGGAAGACCAACCAAAGCATCTCAAGAAGCTCGCTGCGGCGCACCGCGCGCCCCGACAAGCCCCGGTGAGCGACAAGCTCCCGGACGCGACAAGACAACATCCGCGGCAAGGCACTTGCCGCGGCAAGCTACTACCCCGCAGCCCGCGCACCAACTCACCCACCAACATGTCGCCCTGGGACCATTCCTGGCGTACGTGGCGGGAGGCTGGGCAGCCGGGGGCATGCGGTGGCAAGCAGACGCTGACAAGGAACCATCGTGGCAAACGGTGGCGTTCCTAGCGGCCCCTCTCTGGGCCGTCAAGGTGACACAGACGGGCATTTAATGCCCTTGTCCCCTGCCGTCAGAGTTAGGTAGGATGCGACATGTAGGCGGTGGAGCCAACTACCACCCCTTTTACATTTTTACCCTCGCCTCTGTTGCCACGTGTCGGTGACCCCTTAGACATATAAAAGGAGGCCCATGTGCAACAGAGAAGGAGAGGACGGCCAGTCTCACGCTCGGCCTCGCCAGCTGCTTGAGTGTACTATAGCACTCGCTGCTCCCAAGCCAAAACTCAATACAACCACCAAAGCAGGAGTAGGGTTTTACGCATCCGTGCAGCCCGATCCTGGGTAAAATCGACCGTCTCGCTCGTGTGTTCGCCTTGATCTGCTCTTTGTGCATCCACCGCCCCCTGCCGAACCAAATGGGGCTCGGTCCGCCGATCCCCATAGGTGTGCGAGGGACCAGACACCCCCGACATCTTTGGCGCGCCAGGTAGGGGGGCACGTCGAGGTTGTGCGAACCTGATCCGGCGTTCGCGCGAGCCAAATCTTCATCGTCTTCATCAACATGCCGCCGAAGAAGAAGATTTCGGAGGCAGCTGCTCCTTCTGCGCCGAACCCGCCGTCGCCAGAGCGGACGGCTGGTGGAGCAGGTGCCGGCGGAAGAGCGGGCGCCGACGGGGAGACTCGTGGCGCTGCCAGGTCCAAGGGCCAGGCCGCGCCGCACGTCGGCGGCGCGGTCGCCTCCCACAACAACCGCGCGCACTCCAAGACCTCGGCGTCCGTACACGCACCGCGCCCATCCCAGGAGACGCGGGACCAGCAGCGTCATGGTACCCACGGTACCATACGTCTGCTGGGCCAAGACCAAGCTGGCAGGCCCCGGAGTGCTCAGGACCTGCATGCATGCCAACACGCTGGCACGAGCATGGCGCGGTCGCTCGGACGAGACGTTGCTCCTTCTAACGCGGTTAGAAGTCCGAGCATATCTCGCTCCCCGCACCGTTCGCTGCCGCCGCCCGCCACTCCGGCGGAAGCGTTGGCACGTGCCCAGCTGCTTCTAGACTACCCTCCAGCACCGGAGAAGATCGATGACTGGAGGGTCACTATTCAGAGCCTCATCGGCTTCACCAATGGTGACAACCCACGGCAGCCGAGCGCATCGCTGGCGCGGCAAGTCAGCCAGGCGCGAGCCGGTGGCGACAAGACCGGCGAGGGTGCAACCACTGCGCACTCCCCGGCCTGAAGGCCAAGGTCACCGACTCACCGGATCCACCTCGACAGCTACTCCACCGCGTCGTCAGATCCGCGAGCTCGTCGCGATCAACGCCAAGTTCTCCGTGAGAGACAGCAAGAAGACGCTTGAACACGCATCGAGCGCCGAAGGGAAGTGCGGCGTCAATTAGACCTGCGCGCTGGGCCCTTTGTTGACGTGCATGCACCCGGAGAGTCAGGTAACTTACCGTACGCAGCAGGTTGTCCTGCGTTCACCCGTGAGCTGCGGCAAGTCCAGTGGCCCAACCAGAAGCATTTCAAGCCAGACGTGCTGGAGAAGTACGACGGCAAGTCGCACCCGTCGGAATTCCTCAGCATCTACACCATTGCGGTGCAAGCTGCCGGGGGGCGAGACGACAAGGTCCTTGCCAACTACTTCCCGCTCGTGCTCAAGCCCGAAGTCAGATCCTGGCTCATGCACTTGCCGGACAACTCCATATCCTCTTGGGCAGACTTGTGCCATCAGTTTGTCGGCGCCTTTACGGGCGGCCACAAACCACATGGCCAGGAAAGTGATCTCCACCTGCTTGCCCAGAAGGAAGGAGAGCCCCTGCGCAAGTATATCCAGAGGTTCAGCCGCGTGCAGTGCAACATCCCAGACATCCACCCTGCCGCGGTTATCAGCGCGTTCCATCAGAATGTGCGTAATTGCAGGATGCGGGAGGAGATGGCGATGAGCAGGATCAGGGACGTCAGCGAGCTGTACGCCCTGTCCGACAAGTGTGCGCGCGCTGAAGAAGGGAGGAAACTCCCCGGAGAGGATGCTGGAGCGGGGGATCTGACAGCGAGGATGCCGCCCCGGCAAGGAAGAACCAGAGGCGCAACAGGAAGAAGAGCGGCAAAGAGGTACTAGTCGTTGAGCAGTCCGGCGATGACGGCACCGCCAAGCAAGCCAAAGTTGGCAGCTCCGGCAAGGAGGTTGCTGCGTGCACCAACTGCCAGGCTGTGGCGGCCGCCGACAAGCAGGGCAGCTCCGACAAGCAGTACTGCAAGATCCACGCACCAAGGGCCATGATCTCCAAAACTGCAAGAGGGTCGAGCAGCTTGTCCAGCAACAAAAAGTTGAGTACGAGCGGCGCGACAAGGAGAGAGCCCAAGGAGGCGGTGGAGAAGCCGGCAAGAAGCCCGGGAGGAAGCCGCGGCAAGGCCAAGCAGCGGCAAGGAGACAGACCTCCCCGCGGCCGCGACAAGGACGAAGACGAAGACGACGACGAAGACATGGATGATGTTGAGAACAGCGAGCAGGAATTTAAGAAAGCTACAGAAGTCTTGTGTGTTGACGGTGGCGCTTCTTTGCGTACTTCCCACCGCTAACTCAAACAGTGGCTCCGGGAAGTTAATGCGGTAGAGCCACCCGTTGAATCACGCAAGCTTCTGAAGTGGTCCAGCACGCCCATCATCTTCGACATTGAGGACCACCCTGATCGCACAACTGCGGTCGGGTGCCTGCCATTGTTGGTTTCCCCAACAATCCGCAACCTCAAGGTCACCAAGATGCTAGTTGACGGCGGGGCCGGCCTGAATCTGATCTCCTCCGCTGTGCTCCAGAAACTCCAGATCCCGGACAGCGAGCTCGAAGAAACCGGTACATTCCAAGGAATTAACTCGGGAAGGAGCAAGCCGAAGGGAAAAGTCGCGCTGCCGTTAACGTTCGGCAGCGAGATGAACTTCAGGACTGAGAGGGTCACCTTCAACGTTGCCGATTTCCCATTACCCTACAATGGGATATTTGGCCGTCCCGCACTCGCCAAGTTCATGGCGGCCTCTCACTATGCCTATAACATGCTCAAGATGCCAGGACCGATAAGCGTCATCTCTGTCCCTGGCGACAAGAAGGACACCCTTATCTGCGCCGACAAGATCTACCGGGAAGCTGCGGCCGCGACAGACCGCGAGACACTTGCCGCTAAAGCTCCCGGGGAGAAGAAGACCAAGTCCGGCAAGAGCTCTGGTGCCCACTCCGGCAAGCGTGTCTCTTCGGGGTGCTGCACTGCCATCGAGGACGCACCATCAGCTCCACCGGCAAGAAGAAGACCAAGTCCGGCGGGTGCTCTGATGCCTACTTCGGCAAGCGCGCCTCTTCGGAGTGCTGCGCTGCTGTCGAGGACGCACCATCGAGCTCCACCGGCAAGAGTAAGAAGACGATGGCCACTCCACCACTTACCAAGAAGGTGCCCGCCAAGGAGGACGGCACTGGTGGTACCTTCACCATCAGTGCCACGCTTGATCCTAAATAGGAAAGCGCGCTCGTTACTTTCCTGCGGGCGAATGTCGACGTGTTTGCATGGCAACCGTCTGACATCCCCGGTGTTCCCAGGAAGGTAATTGAGCACCACCTTGCCGCTTGTCCTCATGCGCGGCCCGTCAAGCAGAAGGTCAGGAAACAGGCGGTGGAGCGCCAAGAATTCATAGCAAAAGAGATCAAGAAGTTGGAAGCAGCAGGCCTTGTCAGAGGAGTGCTCCATCCAACGTGGTTGGCCAATCCGGTTGTAGTGCGCAAGGCAAACGGGAAGTGGAGGCTTTGTATTAACTTCACTGATGTTAATAAAGCTTGTCCCAAAGATCCATTTCCCTTGCCGCGCATTGACCAGATTGTTGACTCCACAGCCGAATGTGATCTGCTTTCATTTCTTGACGCATATTTAGGATATCATCAGATCTTCATGGCAGAAGAGGATGAGGAGAAAACCGCATTCGTTACTCCATGTGGCACGTACTGTTTCGTACGGATGCCTTTCGGATTAAAGAATGCTGGTTCAACATTTGCCAGAGTAGTCCATATTGCTTTGAAGCCACAGATACACAGAAATGTAGAAGCTCACATGGATGATATAGTGGTCAAAAGCAAAGACAGGGCAACTCTGATCCAAGACTTAGAAGAGACTTTTGCAAATCTGCGCAAGATCAACCTCAAGCTCAACCCCGAGAAGTGTGTGTTTGGAGTCCCTTCCGGCAAACTTCTCGGGTTCTTTGTGTCTCAGTGGGGAATCAAAGCTAATCCCGACAAGATCAGGTCCATTGAGTAGATCGAAGCACCAAAGCGCGTCAAGGACATACGGAAGCTTGCCGGCTGCGTGGCTGCTCTGAGCAGGTTTATCTCTCGGTCTGCCGAGCGCGCCTTGCCGTTTTTCAAAATCTTGAAAAGGGCAGGTCCAATGAGATGGACTCCGAAAGTGGAGGCTGTGCTGCAAGACCTGAAGAGATACCTGTCCTCCACTCCAACACTTGTCGCGCCTAAACCACAAGAGAAGTTGCTGCTGTACATAGCGGCAACCAATCAAGTGGTTAGTGCTGTGTTAGTGGCGGAGAGGGAGGCAGACGACGAGCCAGCGACCGCGGCAAGCACATCCAGCGGCAAGCAGGGGGCTTCCCCGACAAGCTCTGGCCCCGACGAGCAAGGGTCTGCGCAGATGCAAGAGGAGATATGGAAGAAAATGGTGTAGCGCCCAGTTTACTTTGTCAGCTCCCTTTTACAGGGGGCTAGGTCAAGGTACTCTGGTGTGCAGAAGCTGCTTTTCGGCCTTCTCATGGCCTCGAGAAAGCTGCGCCATTACTTCCAAGCACACGAGACCACAGTTGTCACTCGCTTTCCGCTGAAGAGGATATTGCAAAATCCAGAAGCAACAGGCAGGATTGTCGAGTGGGCACTGGAACTGTCAAGCTTTGGCCTCAAGTTTGAAAGTACATCAACAATCCAGAGCAGAGCATTGGCAGAGTTCATAGCAGAGTGGACGCCAACTCCAGACGAAGAAATTCCAGAGACGAGCATCCCCGCCAAGGAAGCAAGCAAAGAGTGGCTCATGTACTTTGACGGTGCCTTCTCGCTGCAAGGCGCCGGTGCTGGTGTACTGCTTGTCGGGCCCACTGGAGAGCACCTCAAGTACATAGTCCAGATGCACTTTCCCAAGGAGCAAGCGACAAACAATACTGCAGAGTACGAAGGCTTGCTTGCCGGTCTCAGGATCGCGGCAGAACTTGGGATTAAGAAGCTCATTGTTAGGGGTGACTCGCAGCTTGTCGTCCGCCAAGTGAACAAAGATTACCAGAGTTCGTTGATGGAAGCTTACGTTGATGAAGTGAGGAAGCTGGAAGAGCGCTTTGACGGCCTGCAAATGGAACATGTTCCAAGAGCTGAGAACGACATTGCCGATGGCCTGTCAAAGTGCGCAACACTTAAGTTACCTGTGGAACCAGGGACCTTTGTGCTCAAGCTGACTCAGCCATCCGTAACACCATCAACTGGACAGAGCAAGAAGAGGAAGTTGGTCTCCGGTGACTATCTTCCGGCAGAGCTTCCCGAAGCCGCCGCCAAGAAGGTCCCCAAGATCAACGCCAAGAATGCTGAGGAGCAGTCTACTCCGGCAAACCCCAGGGTTTGTTCCGTTGAGGCAGATTCTCCCGGCAAGCTCTGCTCCAGCAAGCTTGTCGGGGAGCGTCAAGCTCCGGCAGAGTCGCAGGCTCTCGCCGTAGAAGCAGACGTTCCCGCAGCAGCAGATGTGCCTTTAGTCCTTGTCGTCGAGCCACAGGCTCCGACATGGGCGTAGCAGATTGTCCGTTTCCTTTAGACAGGAGAGCTTCCCGAGGTACCAGAAGAAGCAGAAAGAGTAGCCCGGCAGTCTAGTATGTACCAGTTTGTCGACAACACACTGTGCAGAAGAAGACTCAACGGTGTGAAATTGAAGTGCATTCCTCGGGAAGATGGACAGAAGCTGTTGGCAGAGATACACGGAGGCATATGTGGTCACCACATTGGCGCGAGAGCTCTTGTCGGAAAAGCATTCCGGCAAGGCTTCTTCTGGCCGACAGCCCTCCAGGATGCAACTGCACAAGTAACCAAGTGTGAAGCGTGCCACTTCCATTCCAAGCAGATACACCAGCCAGCTCAAGCTCTCCAGACAATCCCTTTATCCTGGCCATTTTCGGTCTGGGGGCTCGATATCCTCGACCCCTTCCCCTGAGCAGTCGGGGGCTTTGAGTACTTGTACGTTGCAATCGACAAGTTCACAAAGTGGCCGGAAGTGGAACCAGTGAGGAAGGTGACGGCGCAGTCCGCGATCAAATTCTTCAGTTCGATTGTTTGCCGTTTCGGAATCCCTAACAGGATAATCACAATTTACGAGCCGCGCCTTCATGCAGTACATCCAGGATCTTGGCGCCAAGGTCTGCTTTGCTTCTGTCGCTCACCCGAGAAGCAACGGCCAAGCTGAGAGGGCAAATGCTGAAGTGCTGCGTGGGCTCAAGACCAGAACTTTTGACAGGCTGCACAAGCGCGGACGCAACTGGATCGAGGAGCTGCCGGTGGTTCTTTGGTCGATCAGGACGACGCCAAATCGAGCCACTGGACAGACACCCTTCGCTCTAGTCTATGGAGCGGAGGCAGTTATCCCCACGGAACTCGTATACGGGTCACCTCGAGTGCTCGCTTATGATGAGCTTGAGCAAGAGCGGCTGCGGCAAGATGACGCGCTGCTCCTTGAGGAAGATCGTCTCCAGGCTGCTGTGCGAGCCGCTCGCTACCAGCAAGCTTTGCGCCGCTATCATAGCCGCAAAGTTAACGCCAGGAGCCTCAAGGAAGGCGACCTTGTTCTTCGGCGCGTTCAGTCCGCCAAGAATTCCAACAAGTTGACGCCGAAGTGGGAAGGCCCTTACCGGGTGAAACGAGTCACCAGGCCTGGCGCTGTCCGCCTGGAGACCGAAGATGGCGTACCAGTGAGCAACTCCTGGAATATCGAGCTTCTTCATAAGTTTTACCCGTAAGGCGCGGTTGTCGGACCCTGTCCGGCAACCACCCTTTTGTACAAGTCTTGCCGCTGTTGCATGTAATCCTTTGTACAAAGCCAGGCGTAGACCCTGAGCACAAGATAATGAAGCGCTGGCGCCCAGAGTTACATCATGCATGCTAGGTCGAGTCGAGTCCTCGGTTAGGGTTGATAGTGCCTAACAACAGCTAACCCCTAACTTAGAGGTCAAGTGTGCGTCCCTTTGCCTGTCTTTCGTTTCCTTTGATTTGCAGGGCTCGCATACCCTTGCCAGACCGCCTGAGGACGAAAAGGAGAGGAAGGACGCGCCGGCATCTAGACCCCGGCAAGCCAGTGTTGCCGGGGGCTGCAAGTGCCAAAGTTCACCCCACGGCAAGCTAGAGTTGCCGGGGGCTGCAGTCTCAGATAAGTCTTTCATCCCTCTTCATGCCTTCTCCTTTGGACTGGGAATACGAAGCCTCGTTTCTTCCCGAAAGCCACCGTGCTCCCTTAGCTCCGGTGTAACGCCCCGAGACCGATGTGCCAGGTGTCCGCCAGTTATTCGTTGTTGTTGCCTTGTCTTTTGCTTGCGTGTTGCATCTTATCACTGCATCATGTGCATTGCATCATGTCATCATGCCATCATGTCATTTCTTTTCTTAACCCAACTAAATAAATTGCGTGGATCTTCGGTCCATTTAAATCGAGGGAATTCACATGGTGATTCTCTTTATAACATATCCTCCCAATATAGGAAGCTATATTAAATATTTCTTTAATTTGCAATTCACCATAACACACTTGCAAATCCCAATGCTTTAGTCATCACGTCTCTTGGCCTTTAACTTTGCCCATAAATTCTTTCGTCATTTTCCGGAGCTCCACCAAAAATCCGGTCATTTTTGGACCTTCCTAACCCTCACTTCCTATTCAAACCATTTGATTTTAAATCAAATGAGTTTGAATTTAAGCTTTCAAAAATGCCCACTCCATTTTTCTTGGAACATGCGCATTTATGCGAGTTCGGGAAATTTATTCCCGTGCTCAAATTCTTCCTCTAACATTCTCTTTTCTCTTTTCCTTTCTCTTATTGTTCTTTGTTTTTGTAAAGAGAAGAATTAAGAGGGAAGAGAGAAGCCTAGCCAGCCTGGCCATTTGGGCCTGCAGCAGCCCCGTCCAACCAGTGGCCCAAGGCCCAGTCGGCCTCTGTCTAGCTAACCCTAACCCAGCGAGCCCGATCCTCTCTCCCCTTCGTTTCCTCCTAGCGCCGCCAGGAGAGCCCCACGCTCGATCCCGAACTCCCATCTCCTCGATCCCCAGTGACCGAGCCTTTCCCCGGCGCGCCCCTGTTCCTCCCGCGCCGCCTCTCCTCTTCCTTCTCCTTGCAGAGCACCCCCGCGCCTCGGCCTCCTTCTTCCTCAACTCCAGCCGTCCTGCCGACCGCCCAGCAGGCCGTGCCCCTGGCCGGAGCCACCCTGCCGCGCCTCCTCCTCACCTAGCTCCGCGTCGCCCAGGCGCCCGAGGAGAGGAGCGCCCGTGCCCGCGCCGGCAGCCGTCGTTCCTCTGCGCCCAACAGGAGCTCCGCCGGCTCCCGTCGCCCCGTCTATGCTCCTCGCGGCTCTGCCCCGCCATGGATGTCTGGCTCCGCCGAGCTCGCCTTGCCTCGCCTCCTGCATCCCGTTTGCCCTGCTGATCGCGGGGGTTCCCATGTCCGGTGCCTCCTGCTCGCTCCGCCACGGCCTCCTCGACTTGGTTGAGCCCGACCACGACCCTCTCCACATGCCACCATCGCCTCCTTGCTGTTGGCATCCCGAGGCCCCTGTGTTGTTTTGTGTTGAATGTCAAGGCCGGCAAGATCGACTACAGCAAACGCCAAGTTCCACCACCGGCAAGACCTGGACTAAGAACGCCAAGTACAACTACAAACCCGAAGAACTCGGGTGCATCAAGTCCGCGAGGAGACCCATTTTTCGTCAAGTTCATCTACGTGTGTGTACCACTACGCCCGAAGACCCTGGATGCACCAAGTTCCTCTTCTGAGATGTACAACTACCGCCGACTAGTACAACTACCGTCACATAAACGAGACCGTCAAGACCGGACCAACAAGTACCCCGAGCACGTCTGTACCTCTACCGTCGACATGTTTTCGTCAAGTTCCCCTACGAAAACGTGATCCGCTGGTGTCGCAAGAATCGGGACCGACAAGTCCGAAGACCCAAGCCCCTCGACGCCAAGTTCCCCTCCGAACGTGAACGACTACACCCGGTGATGGGACGAGTACCCCGACAACGTGTACCACTATGCCCAAGTTCCATTACCGAAGGCCGCGAGTACAACTACGTCCACAACACGCCGTGTACGACTACAACGTGAACAAGTACCATGACGACCTCCGAAGAACTCGGTTTCACCAAGTCCGACTACCGTCGCCGAGATCGCGAGAACCTCTACCGTCGACCCTAGAGCGTGCGAGAACGACTACTTCGACTACCGTCGCGTGAACCACTACTTCCCTCGACGTCCCGAGAACGTCTACTTCCCCTACACCGCATCGAACTTGAACCCCTCCGATAACGCACGCTTCAAAGGTATACCCGGAGACGATGTCCGTGAACGAATGCTTGCGATGTTTGATATGCTCGTGTTTGCACCGTGTCCAAATTGTCACTCGTTCCCATGCCCCTAACCCGTGGGAACCCGGTTACCGGGATCACCCCACCTTCTATCGCATGTCACGCTCCCGCCGCACTTTCGTTTGCACCGGGATCTCAATCAAGTTACCGGAACCGATATGTTGCCGTGGCATCACTTTCGGATTCGTTGTCATGGCACCCCTTTCGTTTCCGCCACGATGACAAATGCTTCATAATATTGCTCTATCAACATTTTCTTTAAGGACTTGCATAACTTGATCATGTCATTAGCATCATGTTAACAACATTAAGATGGTTTAAATTGTTGTTTGCATTAATTTACTCATGCTCATGGGGAATTACCGGATTTGTGGTTTGCTATAACCGGCCCCATTTAAATTGTTTAGATAGATAATCCCTTTATGTTTCATCTCTTTCCATGCTTAACAACATTTAATATTGTTGAGTACCTAAACGAGAGAGAACTAAGTAAGCCATGTGGTGTTTTCTTCAATATGCAACTCGTTGCACATTGAGCTCCACTTAATTTGTAGGATTGTTTGTGCATTTTGCCATGCCATGCTTCTTTTAAACCGGACATGCATCATACTTGATTGTGCATCATGCCATGTTGATGTGTTGGTTGTTTACTATGTTGTCTGCTTCTTTTCCGGTATTGCTTCTTCGTGTTGGTTCCGATAACGTCGCGTTTGTGAGGACCCGTTCGTCTACGTCCGTTTATCTTCTTCGTGGACTCGTTCTTCTTCCTTGCGGGATTTCAGGCAAGATGATCATACCCTCGAAATTACTACTATCTTTGCTATGAAGTGGAAGCTTATGATATTGATCATGAAACTTCAGATCAAGTCACTACAACCTCGTGGGATGACAAGGATGTGTACTGCTTCAGAGTGGTACATAATCCTGTCTTGGAAGTCATGTTGCAAGACAACAATGAACCTACGAGCTATGGAGAAGCGATGGTGGGCCCGGATTCCGATAAATGGCTCGAGGCCATATAATCCGAGAGAGGATCCATATATGAAAACAAAGTGTAGACTTTGGAAGAACTACTTGATGGTCGTAAGGCTGTTAGGTGTAGATGGATTTGAAAAGGAAGACGGACAATGATGGTAAATGTCACCATTAAGAAAGCTCGACTTGTCGTTAAGATGTTTCCCGACAAGTTCAAGGAGTTGACTACGGTGAGACTTTCTCACCCGTAGCGATGCTAATAGTCTGTTGGAATTATATTAGCGATACTGCATTATTTATGAAATCTTGCAGATAGGATGTCAAAACATTGTTTCCTCGACGATTTGTGAGGAAAGGTTGTATGTAACACAACCGGAAGGTTTTGTCAATCCTGAAATATGCTAATAAGTATGCAAAGCTCCAGCAATCCTTCTAAGGACTGGAGTAAGCATCTCGGAGTTGGAATGTATGCTTTGATGATGATCAAAGATTTTGGGTTTATACAAAGTTTATGAGAAACTTGTATTTCCAAAGAAGTGAGTGGGAGCACTATAGAATTTCTGATGAATATATGTTGTTGACATATCATAGATCAGAAATGACGTAGAATTTCTGGAAAGCATATAGGGTTATTTGGAAAGTGTTTTTCAATGAAAGCCTGGATTAAGCTACTTGAACATTGAGCATCAAGATCTATAAGGATAGATCAAAACGCTTAATGGTACTTTCAAATGAGCACATACCTTGACATGATCTTGAAGGTGTTCAAGATGGATCAGTCAAAGAAGGAGTTCTTGCCTGAGTTGTAAGGTATGAAGTTAAGACTTAAAGCTCGACCACGGCAGAATAGAGAGAAAGGACGAAAGTCGTCCCTTATGCTTAAGACATAGGCTCTATAGTATGCTATGCTGTGTACCGCACCTGAAGTGTGCCTTGCCATGAGTCAGTCAAGGGGTACAAGAGTGATCCAAGAATGGATCACAGGACAGCGGTCAAAGTTATCCTTAGTAACTAGTGGACTAAGGAATTTTCTCGATTATGGAGGTGGTGAAAGAGTTCGTCGTAAAGGGTTACGTCGATGCAAGCTTAACACCTATCCGGATAGCTCTGAGTAGAGATACCGGATACGTATAATGGAGCAACAATTTAGAATAGCTCCAAGTAGAACAGTTATTTGGAATAGCTCCGAATAGAACGTGGTAGCTACATCTAGGAGATGACATAGAGATTTGTAAAGCACACACGGATCTGAAAGATTCAGACCCGTTGACTATAACCTCTCTCACAAGCATAACATGATCAAACCTAGAACTCATTGAGTGTTAATCACATAGTGATGTGAACTAGACTACTGACTCCAGTAAACTCTTGGGTGTTAGTCACATGGCGATGTGACCTGTGAGTGTTAATCGCATGGCGATGTGAACTAGATTATTGACTCTAGTGCAAGTGGGAGACTGTTGGAAATATGCCCTAGAGGCAATAATAAATTAGTTATTATTATATTTCCTTGTTCATGATAATCGTTTATTATCCATGCTAGAATTGTATTGATAGGAAACTCAGATACATGTGTGGATACATAGACAACACCATGTCCCTAGTAAGCCTCTAGTTGACTAGCTCGTTGATCAATAGATGGTTACGGTTTCCTGACCATGGACATTGGATGTCGTTGATAACGGGATCACATCATTAGGAGAATGATGTGATGACAAGACCCAATCCTAAGCATAGCACTAGATCGTGTAGTTCGTATGCTAAAGCTTTGCTAATGTCAAGTATCATTTCCTTAGACCATGAGATTGTGCAACTCCCGGATACCGTAGGAGTGCTTTGGGTGTGCCAAACGTCACAACGTAACTGGGTGGCTATAAAGGTACATTACAGGTATCTCCGAAAGTGTCTGTTGGGTTGGCACGAATCGAGACTGGGATTTGTCACTCCGTGTAAGCGGAGAGGTATCTCTGGGCCCACTCGGTAGGACATCATCATAATGTGCACAATGTGATCAAGGAGTTGATCACGGGATGATGTGTTACGGAACGAGTAAAGAGACTTGCCGGTAACGAGATTGAACAAGGTATCGGGATACCGACGATCGAATCTCGGGCAAGTATCGTACCGATAGACAAAGGGAATTGTATACGGGATTGATTAAGTCCTTGACATTGTGGTTCATCCGATATGATCATCGTGGAACATGTGGGAGCCAACATGGGTATCCAGATCCCGCTGTTGGTTATTGACCGGAGAACGTCTCGGTCATGTCTGCATGTCTCCCGAACCCGTAGGGTCTACACACTTAAGGTTCGATGACGCTAGGGTTATAAAGGAAGTTTGTATGTGGTTACCGAATGTTGTTCGGAGTCCCGGATGAGATCCCGGACGTCACGAGGAGTTCCCGAATGGTCCGGAGGTAAAGATTTATATGTGGGAAACCCTAGAGGGGGCGCAGCCCTCCCCTTCCCCTATATATATGAGGCCTAAGGGGGCTGCCCAACACACACGCGATTCAATCTCGTTGGTGCAGCCCTGCGTCTCTTCTTCCTCCTCTTATGTAGTGCTTGGCGAAGCCCTGCAGGATAGCCACGCTCCTCCACCACCACCACGCCGTTGTGCTGCTGTTGGATGAAGTCTTCCTCAACCTCTCCCTCTCTCCTTGCTGGATCAAGGCATGGGAGACGTCACCGGGCTGTACGTGTGTTGAACGCGGAGGTGCCGTCTGTTCGGCACTAGGATCATCGGTGATTTGGATCACGACGAGTACGACTCCATCAACCCCGTTCACTTGAACGCTTCCGCTTAGCGATCTACAAGGGTATGTAGATGCACTCTCCTTTCCCTTCGTTGCTAGTTTCTCCATAGATAGATCTTGGTGACACGTAGGAAAATTTTGAATTTCTGCTACGTTCCCCAACAGGTGGACCCCCGGGACCCTTCCGGTGGTCCCGGTACAATACCGGTAACCCCGAAACTTGTCCCGATGGCCGAAACATCACTTCCTATATATAATTCTTTACCTCCGGACCATTCCGGAACTCCTCGTGATGTCCGGGATCTCATCCGGGACTCCGAACAACATTCGGGTTACTGCATATACATATCTTCACAACCCTAGCGTCACCGAACCTTAAGTGTGTAGACCCTACGGGTTCGGGAGACATGTAGACATGACCGAGACGACTCTCCGGTCAATAACCAACAGCGGGATCTGGATACCCATGTTGGCTCCCACATGCTCCACGATGATCTCATCGGATGAACCACGATGTCGAGGATTCAATCAACCCCGTATACAATTCCCTTTGTCAATCGATATATTACTTGCCCGAGATTCGATCATCGGTATCCCAATACCTCGTTCAATCTCGTTACCGGCAAGTCACTTTACTTGTACCGTAATGCATGATCCTGTGACCAGACACTTGGTCACTTTGAGGTCATTATGATGATGCATTACCGAGTGGGCCCAGTGATACCTCTCCGTCATACGGAGTGACAAATCCCAGTCTTGATCCGTGTCAACCGAACAGACACTTTCGGAGATACCCGTAGTCTACCTTTATAGTCACCCAGTTACATTGTGACGTTTGGTACACCCAAAGCACTCCTACGGTATCCGGGAGTTACACGATCTGATGGTCTAAGGAAAAGATACTTGACATTGCAAAACTCTAGCAAACGAACTATACGATCTTTATGCTATGTTTAGGATTGGGTCTTGTCCATCACATCATGCTCCTAATGATGTGATCTCGTTATCAATGACATCTTATGTCCATAGCCAGGAAACCATGACTATCTGTTGATTAACGAGCTAGTCAACTAGAGGCTTACTAGGGACATGTTGGTGTCTGTTATTCACACATGTATTACGATTTCCGGATAACACAATTATAGCATGAATAAAGACAATTATCATGAACAAGGAAATATAATAATAATGCTTTTATTATTGCCTCTAGGGCATATTTCCAACAGTATCCCACTTGCACTAGAGTCAATAATCTAGTTACATTGTGATGAATCGAACACCCATGGAATTCTGGTGTTGATCATGTTTTGCCCTAGGGAGAGGTTTAGTCAACGGATCTGCTACATTCAGGTCCGTATGTACTTTACAAATATCTATGTCTCCATCCTAAACATTTTCACGAATGGAGTTGAAGCGACGCTTGATGTGCCTTGTCTTCTTGTGAAACCTGGGCTCCTTGGCAAATGTAATAGCTCCAGTGTTGTCACAGAAGAGTTTGATCGGCCCCGACGCATTGGGTATGACTCCGAGGTCGGTGATGAACTCCTTCACCCAAATTGCTTCATGTGCTACCTCCGAGGCTGCCATGTACTCCGCTTCACACGTAGATCCCGCCACGACGCTCTGCTTGCAACTGCACCAGCTTACTGCCCCACCATTCAAAATATACACGTATCCGGTTTGTGACTTTGAGTCATCCAGATCTGTGTCGAAGCTAGCGTCGACGTAACCCTTTACGACGAGCTCTTCGTCACCTCCATAAACGAGAAACATCTTCTTAGTCCTTTTCAGGTACTTTAGGATATTCTTGACCGCTGTCCAGTGTTCCTTGCCGGGATTACTTTGGTACCTTCCTACCAAACTTACGGCAAGGTTTACATCAGGTCTGGTACACAGCATGGCATACATAATAGAACCTATGGCTGAGGCATAGGGGATGACACTCATCTCTTCTATTTCTTCTGTCGTGGTCGGACTTTGAGCCGAGCTCAATTTCATACCTTGTAACACAGGCAAGAACCCCTTCTTAGATTGATCCATATTGAACTTCTTCAATATCTTATCAAGGCATGTGCTTTGTGAAAGACCTATGAGGCGTCTCGATCTATCCCTATAGATCTTGATGCCTAATATATAAGCAGCTTCTCCAAGGTCCTTCATTGAAAAACTCTTATTCAAGTAGGCCTTGATGCTGTCCAAAAGTTCTATATCATTTCCCATCAAAAGTATGTCATCTACATATAATATGAGAAATGCTACAGAGCTCCCACTCACTTTCTTGTAAACGCAGGCTTCTCCATAAGTCTGTGTAAACCCAAACGCTTTGATCATCTCATCAAAGCAAATGTTCCAACTCCGAGATGCTTGCACCAGTCCATAAATCGAGCGTTGGAGCTTGCACACCTTGTCAGCATTCTTAGGATCGACAAAACCTTCCGGCTGCATCATATACAATTCTTCCTTAAGGAAACCATTAAGGAATGCCGTTTTGACATCCATTTGCCATATTTCATAATCGTAAAACGCGGCAATTGCTAACATGATTCGGACGGACTTTAGCTTCGCTACCGGTGAGAAAGTCTCATCGTAGTCAACCCCTTGAACTTGTCGATAACCCTTAGCGACAAGCCGAGCTTTATAGATGGTCACATTACCATCCGCGTCTGTCTTCTTCTTAAAGATCCATTTATTCTCTATGGCTCGCCTTTCAACGGGCAAGTCAGTCAAAGTCCATACTTCGTTTTCATACATGGATCCTATCTCGGATTTCATGGCTTCTAGCCATTTGTCGGAATCCGGGCCCGCCATCGCTTCTTCATAGTTCGAAGGTTCACCGTTGTCTAACAACATGATTTCCAAGACAGGGTTGCCGTACCACTCTGGTGCGGAACGTGTCCTTGTGGACCTTCGAAGTTCAGTAGCAACTTGATCAGAAGTTTCATGATCATCATCATTAACTTCCTCTCTAGTCGGTGCAGGCACCTCAGGAACATTTTCTTGAGTTGCGCCATTTTCCGGTTCAAGAGGTAACACTTCATCAAGTTCTACTTTCCTCCCACTTACTTCTTTCGAGAGAAACTCTTTCTCTAGAAAGGATCCATTCTTGGCAACAAAGATCTTGCCTTCGGATCTGAGGTAGAAGGTATACCCAATAGTTTCTTTTGGGTATCCTATGAAGACGCATTTTTCCGACTTGGGTTCGAGCTTTTCAGGTTGAAGTTTCTTGACATAAGCATCGCATCCCCAAACTTTCAGAAACGACAACTTAGGTTTCTTTCCAAACCATAATTCAAACGGTGTCGTTGTTGGAAATATGCCCTAGAGGCAATAATAAAAGCGTTATTATTATATTTCCTTGTTCATGGTAATTGTCTTTATTCATGCTATAATTGTGTTATCCGGAAATCGTAATACATGTGCGAATAACAGACACCAACATGTCCCTAGTAAGCCTCTAGTTGACTAGCTCGTTGATCAACAGATAGTCATGGTTTCCTGGCTATGGACATTGAATGTCATTGATAACGAGATCACATCATTAAGAGAATGATGTGATGGACAAGACCCAATCATAAACATAGCATAAAGATCGTATAGTTCGTCTGCTAGAGTTTTGCAATGTCAAGTATCTTTTCCTTAGACCATGAGATTGTGTAACTCCCGGATACCGTAGGAGTGCTTTGGGTGTACCAAACGTCACAATGTAACTGGGTGACTATAAAGGTAGACTACGGGTATCTCCGAAAGTGTCTGTTGGGTTGACACGGATCAAGACTGGGATTTGTCACTCCGTATGACGGAGAGGTATCACTGGGCCCACTCGGTAATGCATCATCATAATGAGCTCAAAGTGACCAAGTGTCTGGTCACGGGATCATGCATTACGGTATGAGTAAAGTGACTTGCCGGTAACGAGATTGAACGAGGTATTGGGATACCGACGATCGAATCTCGGGCAAGTAATATATCGATTGACAAAGGGAATTGCATACGGGGTTGATTGAATCCTCGACATCGTGGTTCATCCGATGAGATCATCGTGGAACATGTGGGAGCCAACATGGGTATCCAGATCCCGCTATTGGTTATTGACCGGAGAGTCGTCTCGGTCATGTCTACATGTCTCCCGAACCCGTAGGGTCTACACACTTAAGGTTCGGTGACGCTAGGGTTGTGAAGATATGTATATGCAGTAACCCGAATGGTGTTCGGAGTCCCGGATGAGATCCCGGACGTCACGAGGAGTTCTGGAATGGTCCGGAGGTAAAGAATTATATATAGGAAGTGCTGTTTCGGCCATCGGGACAAGTTTCGGGGTTACCAGTATTGTACCGGGACCACCGGAAGGGTCCCGGGGGTCCACCGGGTGGGGCCACCTATCCCGGAGGGCCCCATGGGCTGAAGTGGGAAGGAACCCAGCCCTTAGTGGGCTGGGGGCGCCACCCCTAAAGGGGCCCATGCGCCTAGGGTTAGGGGAAACCCTAAAGGGGGGGCGCCCCTTGCCTTGGGGGGCAAGCCCCCCACCCTTGGCCGCCGCCCCCCTAGGAGATCCATCTCCTAGGGCCGGCGCCCCCCCCTTGGCACCCCTATATATAGTGGGGGAGAGGAGGGACTTTGGACTACGGTTTTGGTGCTTCCCTCTCTCCCTGTTACATCTCCCTCTTGCGTAGTATAGGCGAAGCCCTGCTACTGTGACGCCCTGCATCCACCACCACACCGTCATGCTGCTGGATCATCACCAACCTCTCCTCCCCCCTTGCTGGATCAAGAAGGAGGAGACGTCTCCCGTCCCGTACGTGTGTTGAACGCGGAGGTGCCGTCCGTTCGGCACTCGGTCATCGGTGATTTGGATCACGTCGTGTTCGACTACATCATCCCCGTTCGTTGAACGCTTCCGCACGCGATCTACAAAGGTATGTAGATGCATCTCATGACTCGTTGCTAGATGAACTCCTAGATGGATCTTGGTGAAATGAGTAGGAAAATTTTTGTTTTCTGCAACGTTCCCCAACAGTGGCATCATGAGCTAGGTCTATGCGTAGTTCTTCTTGCGCGAGTAGAACACAATTTGTTGTGGGCGTGGATTTGTCAACTTTCTTGCCGCTACTAGTCTTTTCTTGCTTCAGCGGTATTGTGGGATGAAGCGGCCCGGACCAACCTTACACGTACGCTTACGTGAGACCGGTTCCACCGACTAACATGCACTAGTTGCATAAGGTGGCTGGCGGGTGTCTATCTCTCCTACTTTAGTTGGAGCGGATTTGATGAACAGGGTCCTTATGAAGGGTAAATAGAAGTTGACAAATCACGTTGTGGCTTTCACGTAGGTAAGAAAACGTTCTTGCTAGAACCCTAATTCAGCCACGTAAAACTTGCAACAACAATTAGAGGACGTCTAACTTGTTTTTGCAGCAAGTGATTGTGATATGATATGGCCAAAGTTGTGATGAATGATGAATGATCTATATGTGATGTATGAGATGTTCATGCTATTGTAATAGGAATCACGACTTGCATGTCGATGAGTATGACAACCGGCAGGAGCCATAGGAGTTGTCTTTATTCTTTTATATGACCTGCGTGTCATTGAGAAACGCCATGTAAATTACTTTACTTTATTGCTAAACGCGTTAGCCATAGTAGTAGAAGTAATAGTTGGCGAGCAACTTCATGGAGACACGATGATGGAGATCATGGTGTCAAGCCGGTGACAAGATGATCATGGAGCCCCAAGATGGAGATCAAAGGAGCTATGTGATATTGGCCATATCATGTCACGTTTATTATTTGATTGCATGTGATGTTTATCATGTTTTTGCATCTTGTTTACTTAGAACGACGGTAGTAAATAAGATGATCCTTCATAATAATTTCAAGAAGTGTTCCCCCTAACTGTGCACCGTTGCGACAGTTCGTTGTTTCGAAGCACCACGTGATGATCGGGTGTGATAGATTCTAACGTTCACATACAACGGGTGTAAGACAGATTTACACATGCAAACACTTAGGTTGACTTGACGAGCCTAGCATGTACAGACATGGCCTCGGAACACAGAAGATCGAAAGGTCGAGCATGAGTCGTATAGAAGATACGATCAACATGAAGATGTTCACCGATGTTGACTAGTCCGTCTCACGTGATGATCGGACACGGCCTACTTAACTCGGATCATGTTATACTTAGATGACTAGAAGAGGGATGTCTATCTAAGTGGGAGTTCATAAATAATTTGATTTGATGAACTTAATTATCATGAACTTAGTCTAAAATATTTACAATATGTCTTGTAGATCAAATGGCCAACGTAGTCCTCAACTTCAACGCGTTCCTAGAGAAAACCAAGCTGAAAGACGATGGCAGCAACTACACGGACTGGGTCCGGAACCTGAGGATCATCCTCATAGCTGCCAAGAAAGATTATGTCCTACAAGCACCGCTGGGTGACGCACCCGTCCTCCCTGCTGAACAAGACGTTATGAACGCTTGGCAGGCACGTACCGATGACTACTCCCTCGTTCAATGCGGCATGCTTTACAGCTTAGAGCCGGGGCTCCAAAAACGTTTTGAGAGACACGGAGCATATGAGATGTTCGAATAGCTGAAAATGGTTTTTCAAGCTCATGCCCGGGTCGAGAGATATCAAGTCTCCGACAAATTCTTCAGCTGTAAGATGGAGGAAAACAGTTCTGTCAGTGAGCACATACTCACTATGTCTGGGTTGCATAACCGCTTGACTCGGCTGGGAGTTAATCTCCCGGATGATGCGGTCATTGACAGAATCCTCCAGTCGCTTCCACCAAGCTACAAGAGCTTTGTGATGAACTTCAATATGCAGGGGATGGAAAAGACCATTCCTGAAGTATTTTCTATGCTGAAATCAGCAGAGGTAGAAGTCAAGAAGGAACATCAAGTGTTGATGGTGAATAAAACCACTAAGTTCAAGAAGGGCAAGGGTAAGAAAGCCTTCAAGAAGGACGGCAAGGAAGTTGCCGCGCCCGGCAAGCAAGCTGCCGGGAAGAAGCCAAAGAATGGACCCAAGCCCGAGACTGAGTGCTTTTATTGCAAGGGAAGCGGTCACTGGAAGCGGAACTGCCCTAAATACTTAGCAGACAAGAAGGCCGGCAAAACAAAAGGTATATGTGATATACATGTAATTGATGTGTACCTAACCAGTACTCGTAGTAGCTCTTGGGTATTTGATACCGGTGCAGTTGCTCACATTTGTAACTCAAAGCAGGAGCTGCGGAATAAACGGAGACTGGCGAAGGACGAGGTGACGATGCGCGTCGGGAATGGTTCCAAGGTCGATGTGATCGCCGTCAGCACGCTGCCTCTTCATTTACCTACGGGATTAGTTTTAAACCTCAATAATTGTTATTTAGTGCCAGCTTTGAGCATGAACATTGTATCGGGATCTCGTTTAATTCGAGATGGCTACTCATTTAAATCCGAGAATAATGGTTGTTCCATTTATATGAGAGATATGTTTTATGGTCATGCTCCTATGGTGAATGGTTTATTCTTAATGAATCTCGAGCGTAATGCTACACATGTTCATAGTGTGAATACCAAAAGATGTAAGGTTGATAATGATAGTCCCACATACTTGTGGCACTGCCGCCTTGGTCACATAGGTGTCAAACGCATGAAGAAGCTCCATGCAGATGGACTTTTAGAGTCTCTTGATTATGAATCATTTGACACGTGCGAACCATGCCTCATGGGTAAAATGACCAAGACTCCATTCTCAGGAACAATGGAGCGAGCAACCAACTTATTGGAAATCATACATACTGATGTGTGCGGTCCAATGAGTGTTGAGGCTCGCGGTGGCTATCGTTATGTTCTCACTCTCACTGATGACTTGAGTAGATATGGGTATGTCTACTTAATGAAACACAAGTCTGAAACCTTTGAAAAATTCAAGGAATTTCAGAGTGAGGTTGAGAATCAACGTGACAGGAAAATCAAGTTTCTACGATTAGATCGTGGAGGAGAATACTTGAGTCACGAATTTGGCACACACTTATGAAAATGTGGAATAGTTTCACAACTAACGCCGCCTGGAACGCCTCAGCGTAACGGTGTGTCCGAACATCGTAATCGCACTCTATTAGATATGGTGCGGTCTATGATGTCTCTTACCGATTTACCGCTATCTTTTTGGGGCTATGCTTTAGAGACTGCCGCATTCACTTTAAATAGGGCTCCGTCGAAATCCGTTGAGACGACACCGTATGAATTATGGTTTGGGAAGAAACCTAAGCTGTCGTTTCTAAAAGTTTGGGGATGCGATGCTTATGTAAAGAAACTTCAACCTGAAAAGCTCGAACCCAAGTCGGAAAAATGCGTCTTCATAGGATACCCTAAAGAAACTATTGGGTATACCTTCTACCTCAGATCCGAACGCAAGGTCTTTGTTGCCAAGAATGGATCCTTTCTAGAGAAGGAGTTTCTCTCGAAAGAAGTAAGTGGGAGGAAAGTAGAACTCGATGAAGTATTTCCTCTTGAACCGGAAAATAGCACAACTCAAGAAAATGTTCCTGAGGTGCCAGCACCGACTAGAGAGGAAGTTAATGATAATGATCAAGATACTTCTGATCTAGCTCCTACTGAAATTCGAAGGTCCACAAGGACACGTTCCGCACCAGAGTGGTACGGCAACCCTGTCTTGGAAATCATGTTGTTAGACAACGGTGAACCTTCAAACTATGAAGAAGCGATGGCGGGCCCGGATTCCGACAAATGGCTAGAAGCCATGAAATCCGAGATAGGATCCATGTATGAAAACAAAGTATGGACTTTGACTGACTTGCCCGTTGAACGGCGAGCCATAGAAAATAAATGGATCTTTAAGAAGAAGACAGACGCGGATGGTAATGTGACCATCTATAAAGCTCGGCTTGTCGCTAAGGGTTATCGACAAGTTCAAGGGGTTGACTACGATGAGACTTTCTCACCGGTAGCGAAGCTAAAGTCCGTCCGAATCATGTTAGCAATTGCCGCATTCTACGATTATGAAATATGGCAAATGGACGTCAAAACGGCATTCCTTAATGGTTACCTTAAGGAAGAATTGTATATGATGCAGCCAGAAGGTTTTGTCGATCCTAAGAATGCTGACAAAGTATGCAAGCTCCAACGCTCGATTTATGGGCTGGTGCAAGCATCTCGGAGTTGGAACATTCGCTTTGATGAGATGATCAAAGCGTTTGGGTTTACGCAGACTTATGGAGAAGCCTGTGTTTACAAGAAAGTGAGTGGGAGCTCTATAGCATTTCTCATACTATATGTAGATGACATACTTTTAATTGGAAATGATATAGAACTCTTGGACAGCATCAAGGCCTACTTGAATAAGAGTTTTTCAATGAAGGACCTTGGAGAAGCTGCTTATATATTAGGCATCAAGATCTATAGAGATAGATCGAGACGCCTCATAGGTCTTTCACAAAGCACATACCTTGATAAGATATTGAAGAAGTTCAATATGGATCAGTCTAAGAAGGGGTTCTTGCCTGTACTGCAAGGTATGAAATTGAGCTCGGCTCAAAGTCCGACCACGGCAGAAGAAATAGAAGAGATGAGTGTCATCCCCTATGCCTCAGCCATAGGTTCTATTATGTATGCCATGCTGTGTACCAGACCTGATGTGAACCTTGCCGTAAGTTTGGTAGGAAGGTACCAAAGTAATCCCGGCAAGGAACACTGGACAGCGGTCAAGAATATCCTGAAGTACCTGAAAAGGACTAAGGAGATGTTTCTCGTTTATGGAGGTGACGAAGAGCTCGTCGTAAAGGGTTACGTCGATGCTAGCTTCGACACAGATCTGGATGACTCAAAGTCACAAACCGGATACATGTATATTTTGAATGGTGGGGCAGTAAGCTGGTGCAGTTGCAAGCAGAGCGTCGTGGCGGGATCTACATGTGAAGCAGAGTACATGGCAGCCTCGGAGGCAGCACATGAAGCAATTTGGGTGAAGGAGTTCATCACCGACCTCGGAGTCATACCCAATGCGTCGGGGCCGATCAAACTCTTCTGTGACAACACTGGAGCTATTGCATTTGCCAAGGAGCCCAGGTTTCACAAGAAGACAAGGCACATCAAGCGTCGCTTCAACTCCATTCGTGAAAATGTTCAAGATGGAGACATAGATATTTGTAAAGTACATATGGACCTGAATGTAGCAGATCCGTTGACTAAACCTCTCCCTAGGGCAAAACATGATCAACACCAGAATTCCATGGGTGTTCGGTTCATCACAATGTAACTAGATTATTGACTCTAGTGCAAGTGGGAGACTGTTGGAAATATGCCCTAGAGGCAATAATAAAAGCGTTATTATTATATTTCCTTGTTCATGGTAATTGTCTTTATTCATGCTATAATTGTGTTATCCGGAAATCGTAAAACATGTGTGAATAACAGACACCAACATGTCCCTAGTAAGCCTCTAGTTGACTAGCTCGTTGATCAACAGATAGTCATGGTTTCCTGGCTATGGACATTGAATGTCATTGAGAGAATGATGTGATGGACAAGACCCAATCATAAACATAGCATAAAGATCGTATAGTTCGTCTGCTAGAGTTTTGCAATGTCAAGTATCTTTTCCTTAGACCATGAGATCGTGTAACTCCCGGATACCATAGGAGTGCTTTGGGTGTACCAAACGTCACAACGTAACTGGGTGACTCTAAAGGTAGACTACGGGTATCTCCGAAAGTGTCTGTTGGGTTGACACGGATCAAGACTGGGATTTGTCACTCCGTATGACGGAGAGGTATCACTGGGCCCACTCGGTAATGCATCATCATAATGAGCTCAAAGTGACCAAGTGTCTGGTCACGGGATCATGCATTACGGTACGAGTAAAGTGACTTGCCGGTAACGAGATTGAATGAGGTATTGGGATACCGACGATCGAATCTCGGGCAAGTAATATATCGATTGACAAAGGGAATTGCATACGGGGTTGATTGAATCCTCGACATCGTGGTTCATCCGATGAGATCATCGTGGAACATGTGGGAGCCAACATGGGTATCCAGATCCCGCTGTTGGTTATTGACCGGAGAGTCGTCTCGGTCATGTCTACATGTCTCCCGAACCCGTAGGGTCCACACACTTAAGGTTCGGTGACGCTAGGGTTGTGAAGATATGTATATGCAGTAACCCGAATGTTGTTCGGAGTCCCAGATGAGATCCCGGACGTCACGAGGAGTTCCGGAATGGTCCGTAGGTAAAGAATTATATATAGGAAGTGCTGTTTCGGCCATCGGGACAAGTTTCGGGGTTACCGGTATTGTACCGGGACCACCGGAAGGGTCCCGGGGGTCCACCGGGTGGGGCCACCTATCCCGGAGGGCCCCATGGGCTGAAGTGGGAAGGAACCCAGCCTTAGTGGGCTGGGGCGCCACCCCTAAAGGGGCCCATGCGCCTAGGGTTAGGGGAAACCCTAAAGGGGGGAGCCCCTTGCCTTGGGGGGCAAGCCCCCCACCCTTGGCCGCCGCCCCCCCCTAGGAGATCCATCTCCTAGGGCCGGCGCCCCCCCTTGGCACCCCTATATATAGTGGGGGAGAGGAGGGACTTTGGACTACGGTTTTGGTGCTTCCCTCTCTCCCTATTACATCTCCCTCTTGCGTAGTATAGGCGAAGCCCTGCTACTGTGACGCCCTGCATCCACCACCACGCCGTCATGCTGCTGGATCATCACCAACCTCTCCTCCCCCCTTGCTGGATCAAGAAGGAGGAGACGTCCCCCGTCCCGTACGTGTGTTGAACGCGGAGGTGCCGTCCGTTCGGCACTCGGTCATCGGTGATTTGGATCACGTCGTGTTCGACTACGTCATCCCCGTTCGTTGAACGCTTCCGCACGCGATCTACAAAGGTATGTAGATGCATCTCATGACTCGTTGCTAGATGAACTCCTAGATGGATCTTGGTGAAACGAGTAGGAAATTTTTTGTTTTCTGCAACGTTCCCCAACAGTCGTCTCAACGGATTTTGACGGAGCCCTATTTAAAGTGAATGCAGCAGTCACTAAAGCATAGCCCCAAAAAGATAGTGGTAGATCGGTAAGAGACATCATAGACCGCACCATATCTAATAGAGTGCGATTACGACGTTCGGACACACCATTACGCTGAGGTGTTCCAGGCGGCGTGAGTTGTGAAACTATTCCACATTTTCTTAGGTGTGTGCCAAATTCGTGACTCAAGTATTCTCCTCCACGATCTGATCGTAGAAACTTGATTTTCCTGTCACGTTGATTCTCAACCTCACTCTGAAATTCCTTGAACTTTTCAAAGGTTTCAGACTTGTGTTTCATTAAGTAAATATATCCATATCTACTCAAATCATCAGTGAGGGTGAGAACATAACGATAGCCACCGCGAGCCTCAACACTCATTGGACCGCACACATCAGTATGTACGATTTCCAATAAGTTGGTTGCTCGCTCCATTGTTCCTGAGAACGGAGCCTTGGTCATTTTACCCATAAGGCATGGTTCGCACGTGTCAAATGATTCATAATCAAGAGACTCTAAAAGTCCATCTGCATGGAGCTTCTTCATGCGTTTGACACCTATGTGACCAAGGCGGCAGTGCCACAAGTATGTGGGACTATCATTATCAACCTTACATCTTTTGGTACTCACACTATGAACATGTGTAGCATTACGTTCGAGATTCATAAAGAATAAACCATTCACCATAGGAGCATGACCATAAAACATATCTCTCATATAAATAGAACAACCATTATTCTCGGATTTAAATGAGTAGCCATCTCGAATTAAACGAGATCCCGATACAATGTTCATGCTCAAAGCTGGTACTAAATAACAATTATTGAGGTTTAAAACTAATCCCGTAGGTAAATGAAGAGGTAGCGTGCCGACGGCGATCACATCGACTTTGGAACCATTCCCGACACGCATCGTCACCTCGTCCTTTGCCAGTCTCCGCCTATTCCGTAGTTCCTGCTGTGAGTTACAAATGTGAGCAACTGCACCGGTATCAAATACCCAAGAGCTACTACGATTACTGGTAAGATACACATCAATTACATGTATATCACATATACCTTTTGTTTTGCCGGCCTTCTTGTCTGCTAAGTATTTGGGGCAATTCCGCTTCCAGTGACCGCTTCCCTTGCAATAAAAGCACTCAGTCTCGGGCTTGGGTCCATTCTTTGGCTTCTTCCCGGCAGCTTGCTTGCCGGGCGCGGCAACTTCCTTGCCGTCCTTCTTGAAGTTCTTTTTACCCTTGCCTTTCTTGAACTTGGTGGTTTTATTGACCATCAACACTTGATGTTCCTTTCTGACTTCTACCTCCGCTGATTTCAGCATTGAAAACAACTCAGGAATGGTCTTTTGCATCCCCTGCATGTTGAAGTTCATCACAAAGCTCTTGTAGCTTGGTGGAAGCGACTGGAGGATTCTGTCAATGACCGCATCATCCGGGAGATTAACTCCCAGCTGAGTCAAGCGGTTATGTAATCCAGACATAGTGAGTATGTGCTCACTGACAGAACTGTTTTCCTCCATCTTACAGCTGAAGAACTTGTCAGAGACCTCATATCTCTCGACCCGGGCATGAGCTTGGAAAACCATTTTCAACTCTTCGAACATCTCATATGCTCCATGTCTCTCAAAACGATTTTGGAGCCCGGTTCTAAACTGTAAAGCATGCCGCACTGAACGAGGGAGTAGTCGTCAACACGTGTCTGCCAAGCGTTCATAACGTCTTGGTTCTGTGGGACGGGAGCTTCACCTAGCGGTGCTTGTAGGACGTAATCTTTCTTGGCAGCTATGAGGATGATCCTCAGGTTCCGGACCCAGTCCGTATAGTTGCTGCCATCGTCTTTCAGCTTGGTTTTCTCTAGGAACGCGTTGAAGTTGAGGACTACGTGGGCCATTTGATCTACAAGACATATTGTAAAATATTTTAGACTAATGTTCATGATAATAAGGTTCATCTAATCAAATTATATAATGAACTCCCACTTAGATTAGACATCCCTCTAGTCATCCAAGTATTACATGATCCGAGTTAACTAGGCCGTGTCCGATCATCACGTGAGACGGACTTGTCAACGTCGGTGAACTTCTTCATGTTGATCACATCTTCTATACGACTCATGCTCGACCTTTCGGTCTTCTGTGTTCCGAGGCCATGTCTATGCACATGCTAGGCTCGTCAAGTTAACCTAAGTGTTTTGCATGTGTAAAACTGTCTTATACCCGTTGTATGTGAACGTAAGAATCTATCACACCCGATCATCACGTGGTGCTTCGAAACGATGAACTTTAGCAACGGTGCACAGTTAGGGGAGAACACTTCTTGAAATTGTTATGAGGGATCATCTTATTTACTACCGTCGTTCTAAGTAAACAAGATGCAAAACATGATAAACATCACATGCAATCAAATAATAATCGTGACATGATATGGCCAATATCACATAGCTCCTTTGATCTCCATCTTGGGGCTCCATGATCATCTTGTCACCGGCTTGACACCATGATCTCCATCATCGTGTCTCCATGAAGTTGCTCGCCAAATATTACTTCTACTACTATGGCTAACGCGTTTAGCAATAAAGTAAAGCAATTTACATGTCGTTTCTCAATGACACGCAGGTCATATAAAAGAATAAAGACAACTCCTATGGCTCCTGCCGGTTGTCATACTCATCGACATGCAAGTCGTGATTCCTATTACAATAGCATGAACATCTCATACATCACATATAGATCATTCATCATTCATCACAACTTTGGCCAGGGGTGGACGCATGTTGTGGCGAGTGGGGGCCCGGGACCCCACTCGATTCATCGTCCTCTTCGTACTACGTCCCGATGCTAGCGAGCAGGCCCCCAGTCGGGCTATAGCAGGTGCCCCCACTCCCTTCCAGTTCGGCCTTTCTGTAAAGCCCAATACAAAAGGCTAATCAAGGAAAATATTCAAGGCAGAAGGCGTGCGTGTACCCTGCTGCCGCCTGCCGCTTCACTCTAGGAGCTCACAATTAATAGCGAGAAAAACGAAGAGGCAAGCCCTCGGCCGCCGCTTGGTTGGACCATTGGTGGATCGCGGCCTGGCGGGTGCCAGTCCTGTGCCATCCGGTCGCCGGCCACCGGCCGCCCGCCGCCAGCAGCAGCGGCGCCACCGTCGACGGGTGTACAGCAGCAACGGATGAACGGAACATCCTCAGCAACTCATCTCTGATCAGGTCTGTACCATCTCCTCATCTCCTTATCCCAAACTACTAAACTCCCCTAGGTGCAGACTACAGAGATACTTCTTAGTTCTTTATTTTGCTTGCTGTTGCCTGACTACACTCTGGTCCTTATTCTTCAGTTGATTCCATGGTTTATCTCATATCAAATCAAATGAAAACTTGCAGTTCGTACTAGTACAGTAGTACTACTCTATGTCTCTATCAGACATGTAGCCATGTATAGTTGGTTCTACCAAAAAATTATAGGATTAGTGTGACACACTACTTGTACTTGGAAAATTTCTATGGAATTCAACCTGGCATGCCATTCTACTACTAGTACTTTTGCTGGCCTGCTAGTCTGCTCCACTAGAATGTTTTGTATCTGAACTTTTACAATTTGTGCTTCCATTATTTGATAGGGAAGAGAAGGGAAGATAATGGAGAAGTATTTGATAAAGAAATCAGCAAATGCCAACACCACCACCCAGCCCCAGGGGGCTATCACCGGCAACAATTCAAGTGGCAGTAGTAATGCATCAAGACCTGCAGCAAAACATAATTCTGCTGTGCCTGAACTAGTTGATTTGAATAAGCTCCCTCGCGATCCAGCTAAAAGGAAGCGAATGGCAGATTATCACCCCAACCAACATGACGAGATAAGAAGGAAGTATTTGATTTGGGGACCTAATCAGCCCCGCAAGTTGGAATTTCCATACAGGGAGATTGGGAAGAAGAAAAAGAAGAGGAGATTCAATCCGGATTGGTATGATGATTATGCTTATTGGCTAGAGTACAGCGAGAAGGAGCACAAAGCCTATTGCTTATGCTGCTATTTGTTTAGGGACAACATTAAAGACAGCCACCATGGGCATGATGCATTTGTAGTAGAAGGTTTCAACTGTTGGAACAAGACAGAGAGATTTGTAACTCACGTCGGTGATCGTAACAGCTTTCACAACAGAGCACTCAAGGATTGCGAGGATCTATTAAAGCAAGATCAATCAATCCCTGCAGCCTGGAATAGACAAAGCCAAACTGAAAAGAATGAGCATCTCATCAGGTTAAATGCCGCAATTGATGTTTGTCGATACTTGTTGCATCAGGGACAACCTTTCCGTGGCCATGATGAATCTAAAGATTCTGAAAATAAAGGAAATTACCTTGAGTTGATGGACTACACTATTAAGCAAAATGATGTTGTTGCTAAGGCATTCAAGAATGCTCCAAATAATAATCAAATGCTGTCTCCCAAAATTCAGAGAGATATTACCGAGTGCTTTGCAAAAGAAGTACTAGGCCATGTGATGAAAGAAATTGGTAATGGTGTGTTCAGCTTATTAGTTGATGAGTGTAGGGATGTTTCCGACAAAGAACAAATGGCGGTTGTTCTCCGATATCTTGATAAGTGTGGACTGGTCCAAGAGAAGTTTGTTGGTGTTGTTCATGTGGAGGAGACAACAGCTTCTTATCTCAAGTCTTGCATAGATTTATTATTTTCACAACTTGGGCTTAATCTTGAACAAGTTAGAGGCCAAGGTTACGATGGAGCAAGTAATATGTGTGGTGAGTTTAATGGTTTGCAAGCTAAAATTATGAATGAGAACAAATCAGCATATTATGTACATTGTTTTGCTCATAAACTCAACTTGGTTGTTGTGTCTATTGCAAAGAAGATATTCGAGGTCGGAGATTTCTTTGATATGGTTTCAGTTTTGCTGAATGTCGTGGGCGCGTCTTGCAAGAGAAAAGACCAACTTCGTGAGCATCACCAAGAAGAAGTGAGAAAAGCAATAGGATGTGGAGAGATTGCTATGGGGACTGGACTGAATCAAGAATTATCTCTTCAAAGACCAGGTGACACTCGATGGAACTCCCATTATAAAACACTGTTGGGTTTGTCCAAGATGTTCTCATCTGTGGTCAAAGTACTAGAATATGTCGAGAAAGATGGCACAGATACCGGAAAGAGGCGACAAGCTAGAGGTCTTCTAAAATATTTCCAGACCTTTGATTCTGCATTTTTCTTACACATGATGATGATGATATTAGCTTTAACAAATGGGCTGTCAAAAACCTTACAGAGAAAGAATAAAGACATTGTAAATGCTATTTCAGATGTGGAATCAACAAAACGAGAGTCAGAAAAACTCAGAACCAATGAGGGGTGGGATTCCCTTATGAAGAAGGTATGTTGTTTTTGTGAGAAGCATGACATTCCAGTGCTTGACATGGAAGATGCCTATGTTAACCCAAAGAAGCCACGACAAAAGACTGGCATTAGCAATGAACATTATTATCATGTTGACTGTTTCTTTGCTGTGCTCGATCTGTTAGGAGAAGAGTTCAATGACAGATTTAATGAGGTAAATTCTGAGTTGCTTCTATGCATGTCTGCTTTGAGCCCAAGTGATTTATTTTGTCATTTTGACAAGGACAAGTTACTGAAATTAGCAAAGTTTTATCCTGATGACTTCAATCACAAAGATATGGTGACTCTTGAGCATGAACTTGGACTCTATATAGATAATATACTCCATGATACAAGGTTTTCTAGCTTGGACAGAATAAGTGACTTGGCTAAACTGATGGTGGATACTAGGAAGAATCTCTCATATCCTTTGGTATATCGGCTTTTGAAGCTAGCTCTAACTCTGCCTGTTGCCACTGCCACTGTCGAGAGATGTTTTTCAGCGATGAAGATTGTGAAGAATGCTTTGCGTAACAAAATTGGCGATGATTATTTGAGCCATAGCCTAATTTGCTTTGTGGAGAAGGAGCTGCTGGACACAATTACCAATGAAGTGATTGTTGATCGTTTCCATAAGATGAAAGATCGTCGTGGGAGAAATGAAACGTAATGGTCTAATACCTTCCACCCTTTTTATATTTACCATCTCCATAGTATTCAAATGCATTGTCCTAATCTGTGTTTTCTCTTCACAGGTAATGCCATTTGTCTTGGAGACAAATGTTACCTTTTGCCACCTATGAAATTATTGGGATATAAAGCCTTCTTGTAAGATTTCTTCAGTTTAGTGCCAAACCTATCATGTTACTACTAGATGATGTATCACTTGTTGGCATTTATGTCAGACAAATATTATCTTTTGCTACATATAAAAACTGGGATATAAAGTGTAAGGTTTGTTTATTTTAATGGTAAATTTGTGATGTTATTAGTGGATGAAGTATCTTCTGTTTTGAACGTGGATGAAGTATCTTATTGTTATAGGAAAAATGCTAGATTTTTTTATGCATGAAAAGTGCTATACGTTTATACGATTGTGTAAACATGTTCATGAGTTTTACATAGACGAGCGCCCCAGTCAGTTTTTATCCTAGGTCCGCCCCTGACTTTGGCCATATCATATCACAAACCACTTGCTGCAAAAACAAGTTAGACGTCCTCTAATTGTTGTTGCAAGTTTTACGTGGCTGAATTAGGGTTCTAGCAAGAACGTTTTCTTACCTACGTGAAAGCCACAACGTGATTTGTCAACTTCTATTTACCCTTCATAAGGACCCTGTTCATCGAATCCGCTCCAACTAAAGAGGGAGAGACAGACACCCGCCAGCCACCTTATGCAACTAGTGCATGTTAGTCGGTGGAACCGGTCTCACGTAAGCGTACGTGTAAGGTTGGTCCGGGCCGCTTCATCCCACAATACCGCTGAAGCAAGAAAAGACTAGTAGCGCCAAGAAAGTTGACAAATCCACGCCCACAACAAATTATGTTCTACTCGCGCAAGAAGAACTACGCATAGACCTAGCTCTGATACCATTGTTGGGGAACGTTGCAGAAAACAAAAATTTTCCTACTCGTTTCACCAAGATCCATCTAGGAGTTCATCTACCAACGAGTCATGAGATGCATCTACATACCTTTGTAGATCGCGTGCGGAAGCGTTCAACGAACGGGGATGATGTAGTCGAACACGACGTGATCCAAATCACCGATGACCGAGTGCCGAACGGACGGCACCTCCGCGTTCAACACACGTACGGGACGAGAGACGTCTCCTCCTTCTTGATCCAGCAAGGGGGAGGAGAGGTTGGTGATGATCCAGCAGCACGACGGCGTGGTGGTGGATGCAGGGCGTCACAGTAGCAGGGCTTCGCCTATACTACAAGAGAGAGAGAGAGATGTAACAGGGAGAGAGGGAAGCACCAAAAGCGTAGCCTCAAGTACCTCCTCTCCCCCATTATATATAGGGGTGCCAAGGGGGTGGCGCCGGCCCTAGGAGATGGATCTCCTAAGGGGGGGCGGCCAAGGGTGGGGGGCTTGCCCCCCAAGGCAAGGGGGCGCCCCCCCTTTAGGGTTTCCCCTAACCCTAGGCGCATGGGCCCCTTAGGGATGGCGCCCCAGCCCACTAAGGGCTGGGTCCCTTCCCACTTCAGCCCATGGGGCCCTCCGGGATAGGTGGCCCCACCCGGTGGACCCCCGGGACCCTTCCGGTGGTCCCGGTACAATACCGGTAACCCCGAAACTTGTCCCGATGGCCGAAACAGCACTTCCTATATATAATTCTTTACCTCCGGACCATTCCGGAACTCCTTGTGATGTCCGGGATCTCATCCGGGACTCCGAACAACATTCGGGTTACTGCATATACATATCTTCACAACCCTAGCGTCACCGAACCTTAAGTGTGTAGACCCTACGGGTTCGGGAGACATGTAGACATGACCGAGACGACTCTCCGGTCAATAACCAACAGCGGGATCTGGATACCCATGTTGGCTCCCACATGCTCCACGATGATCTCATCGGATGAACCACGATGTCGAGGATTCAATCAACCCCGTATACAATTCCCTTTGTCAATCGATATATTACTTGCCCGAGATTCGATCGTCGGTATCCCAATACCTCGTTCAATCTCGTTACCGGCAAGTCACTTTACTCGTACCGTAATGCATGATCCCGTGACCAGACACTTGGTCACTTTGAGCTCATTATGATGATGCATTACCGAGTGGGCCCAGTGATACCTCTCCGTCATACGGAGTGACAAATCCCAGTCTTGATCCGTGTCAACCCAACAGACACTTTCGGAGATACCCGTAGTATACCTTTATAGTCACCCAGTTACGTTGTGACGTTTGGTACACCCAAAGCACTCCTACGGTATCCGGGAGTTACACGATCTCATGGTCTAAGGAAAAGATACTTGACATTGCAAAACTCTAGCAAACGAACTATACGATCTTTATGCTATGTTTAGGATTGGGTCTTGTCCATCACACATTCTCCTAATGATGTGATCTCGTTATCAATGACATCTTATGTCCATAGCCAGGAAACCATGACTATCTGTTGATTAATGAGCTAGTCAACTAGAGGCTTACTAGGGACATGTTGGTGTCTGTTATTCACACATGTATCACGATTTCCGGATAACACAATTATAGCATGAATAAAGACAATTATCATGAACAAGGAAATATAATAATAATGCTTTTATTATTGCCTCTAGGGCATATTTCCAACATTTGCCCCCTTCCCCTCTTGGAGGCACCTTGGGCCTTGGTGGGAGGCGCCCCAGCCCACCTAGGGGCTGGTCCCTTCCCACTATTCGCCCATGTGTCGGGGGTGTCTGGTCCCTCGCACACCTATGGGGATCGGCGGACCAAGCCCCTTTTGGTTCGGCAGGGGGCGGTGGATGCACAAAGAGTAGATCGAGGCGAAACACACGAGCGAGACGATCGATTTTACCCAGGTTCGGGCCGCACGGATGCGTAAAACCCTACTCCTGCTTTGGTGGTTGTATTGAGTTTTGGCTCGGGAGCAGCGAGTGCTACAGTACACTCAAGCAGCTGGCGAGGCCGAGCGTGAGAATGGCCGTCCTTTCCTTCTCTGTTGCGCATGGGCCTCCTTTTATATGTCTAAGGGGTCACCGACACGTGGCAACAGAGGCGAGGGTAAAAATGTAAAAAGGGTGGTAGTTGGCTCCACCGCCTACATGCCGCATCCTACCTAACTCTGACGGCATGGGACAAGGGCATTAAATGCCCGTCTGTGTCACCTTGACGGCCCAGAGGGGGACCGCTAGGAACGCCACCGTTTGCCATGATGGTTCCTTGTCAGCGTCTGCTTGCCACCGCATGCCCCCGGCTGCCCAGCCTCCCGCCACGTACGCCAGGAATGGTCCCAGGGCGACACGTTGGTGGGTGAGCTGGTGCGCGGGCTGCGGGGTAGTAGCTTGCCGCGGCAAGTGCCTTGCCACGGATGTTGTCATGTCGCGTCCGGGAGCTTGTCGCTCACCGGGCCTTGTCGGGGCGCGCGGTGCGCCGCAGCGAGCTTCTTGAGATGCTTTGGTTGGTCTTCCCGGCAAGCTCCTCTTGCCGGGGTCTCGTTTTCCTCCCGGCAAGCTCCTCTTGCCGGGGCCTTGTCTCCTTCCCGGCAAGCTCCTCTTGCCGAGGCCTTGTTTTGCTCTTGGATACTTTGTTCTTGAATGGCTCCGAAGGAGCCACGGAGGGTCTTGGCGGTCGCCCGGCAAGCCTTGCCGTGGGTCGCTGCGACTGCCCGTGCACAAGTTCGGGGGTACTAAGGTACCCCTACTTTAGTACACCGATAGGAGCCCCGGGCCTGGGCCATACACGGTGCCGAGCGCTGTTGGGCCAGGCCCAAAACAGTGCACGGCCACGCGCGGCCTAGGTCACGCCATAACTCGTTCTGCATCCACCGCGCCCTCCCCAAACGGCACGCGTCAAACGCGGCATCGTGGGAGAGATCGTGGGCAGTTTTCGAGGTGCCCACTCCCCACGATCACGGGGTGGGGAGTGGCCGCCCCATTCATCGCTTCGGTTCTGCACGCCTGCCACGCGGCTCCCATGCACTTGGGGTCGCGAACGGCGGAGGCGGGAATCGGGGCCGTCTTGGGTCGAGGCAGCGGGCCGGCCCCAGCTCCCTGCCTCCCCGCGTCTTGATTCGCTGAGCGGGGCGGCCGAGCCCCCACCTCGCTCCTTTATAAAGAGCGGGAGGGGAGGACGTGAGCTCGCATCCTCCCATCTTCTCCTTCCTTCAGCTTCTGCTCCCCCTCCTCCCATTCGCCATGGAGAGAGGGAACCCTGGTCCTTCGTCAGTGGCGGCAAGGGTTGCCGCCAGGCAGCGCATCCCTCCCTCTCCCGCACCCATGGTGGCGGAGCCAGCCGTAAGGGGAAGAGGGAGGGGGCGAGGTCGTGGACGAGGCCGTGGCGCTCGGGGAAGAGGTGGACGAGGCGGAGCGTCAGCTTCGCCTCCGCTGGCGGCTCCTCTTCCCGCGGTGGCCCATGCCGGGGACGACCCTTGCGAGTTCTTTGTCAGGCTGCGCCGGGCGCCTCGTCGTCGCCTCCGACTCCCAGATCCGTTCGCGGAAGTGGTGGAGTTGGACCCGCCCGAGACGCTGAGGCTGCAGATGAGGGGCTGTGGGATCAGCGGCACGCGGGTCCGCGCCGAATTCCCAGCCCCCGGCGTGATGTATCTTGGCCGAGGGTGGAAGATGTTTGCCCGCATCCACAGCTTGACGCCGGGGCTCACCCTCCACTTCAAGTTGGTAGAGGGCGATCTCCTCTCCGTCAAGGTCTTCGGGTGCTTCGGCGTACGGGCCCGGTGCTGCGTGGAAAGCTCCTCCGACAGCGAAGGCTCCTCCTCGAGCGAGAGTGACGAGGAGGGGAGCGACAGCGGCGACGAGGGGAGCGGGCGGCAGGATGGCGGGTCCGACTAGGTGTCGGGCGCCGCTCCGTGCAGCACCGACAACCCCATCATCCGGATCACCGGCTCCTTGAACTCCCCGGGGGCATCTCCTTGGGTGGCTGGCGTAGGGAGGCTGCGGAAGAGGAAGAGGGCTGGCGGCAAGGCCGTCAAGCCGGAGTTCGAGGGCGTGGTGCCCTCGACAGCGTGCTGACATCCCGCCGCCTCGTCTTCGAGCCCTGCTTCCGGCGCTGCCATCACCGTCCAGCCTTGACGGCCCCCGGGATGTTCTCTTGGTGTCTTCTGGCACCTGTAGTTCGCCTAGGCGCTCCTTTTGCCCTTTTCGCCTCCTTGACCTACCTCCTGAAAAGAGGGATAGGAAAAGGATTACGGGCATCTTATCTTTTTAATTTGTAAGCCTTCGGGCCTTAGCTGCATTTAAAACTTGTAATCCTCTCTTTTCATGTCTTTCATTCTCTATGGACTGTACCTGCGTGGAATGTTTTAATGAAAAGGGGATGTTTGCCGGGTTATTTGTCTCGCGGGTAGAACCCACGCCAAGGAGCAAATCCTTGGTATCTTTCAGATAAACACTCCTTCCCGGCAACAGGCCCTGCCGGCTTTCCACGTTGCTCGACCTTTCTCACGCTCTGGACGGAGGCAGGGACGAGGCGGGTGCGGCCCCTCATTTCATCCCTTTCCTACCGCGACTACGACCAAAACTTGGCCCTGGGGCCCCAGGGACCAGATGTAACACCCTCAATGCGACTATATCTCCCACGTGTTGAGGCACGACTTAGAGGCATAATCGCATTGAAGGCATATGTCGCAAGTGAGGTAATCTTCACACAACCCATGTAATATAATAAGGGAGAAGGATACATAGTTGGCTTACAATCGCCACTTCACACAATTACATGAATAAAGCATTACATCAACCAAATACACTCATGGTCCGACTACGGAACCAAAATAACAGAAGAACCCCAAATGCGACAAAGGTCCCCGATCGACCCCAACTGGGCTCCACTACTGATCAACTAGAACGAAACAACACAACGGACAAAGTCTTCATCGAGCTCCTCCTGAGCTTGGTTGCGTTATATGCACGGTCTCATCGGCACCTGCAAACTGGTTTTGGAAGTATCTGTGAGCCACGGGGACTCAGCAATCTCGCACCCTCGCGATCAAGACTATTTAAGCTTATGGGTAAGGTAAAGGTATAAGGTGGAGCTGCAGCAAGCGACTAGCATATATGGTGGCTAACATACGCAAATGAGAGCGAGAAGAGAAGGCAAAGCACGGTCGATAAAAGTATGATCAAGAAGTGATCCTAGACTACCTACGTCAAGCATAACTCCAACAACCGTGTTCACTTCCCGGACTCCGCCGGAAAGAGACCATCACGGTTACACACGCTGCTGATTTATTTTAATTAAGATCAAGTTCAGGTTTTCTACAACCGGACGTTAACAAATTCCCATCTGCCCATAACCGCGGGCACGGCTTTCGAAAGTTCAAATCCCTGCAGGGGTGTCCCAACTTAGCCCATCACAAGCTCTCACGGTCAACGAAGGAATAGACCTCCTCCCGAGACATTCCGATCAGACTCGGTATCCCGGTACTCCAAGACATCCTCGACAATGGTAACATAAGTCCAGCAAAGCCGCCCGATGCGCCGACATCCTGATGGGAGCTGCACATATCTCGTTCTCAGGGCAACACTGGATAGGTCAAGCTACGAGTAAAACCAGCCCTCAAGTTTCCCCGAGGTGGCCCCGCAGGCTGCCCATTTTGGACCAACACTTAGACAAGCACTGGCCCGGGGGGGTTAAAATAAAGATGACCCTTGGGCTGGCCTAACCCAAGGGAAAAAAAGCCTAGGTGGCGAATGGTAAAACCAAGGTTGGGCCTTGCTGGAGGAGTTTTATTCAAAGCGAACTGTCAAGGGGTTCCCATATACCCAACCGCGTAAGGGACGCAAAATCCGGGAACATAACACCGATATAACGGAAACTAGGGCGGCAAGAGTGGAACAAAACACCAGGCATAAGGCCGAGCCTTCCACCCTTTACCAAGTATATAGATGCATTAATTAAATAAGATATATAGTGATATCCCAACAAGTAAACATGTCCCAACAAGGAACAACATCTCCATGTTCCAACAAGGAACAAACTTCAATCTTCACCTGCAACTACAACGCTATAAGAGGGGCTGAGCAAAGTGGTAACATAGCCAATCAACGGTTTGCTAGGACAATGGTGGGTTAGGGGCTGAACATGGCAATTTGGGAGGCTGACAAGCAAGTGGTAGGCATCGTAGCAATGACATAGCAAAAGAGCGAGCAAACTAGCATAGCAAAGATAGTAGTGATTTCGAGGGTATGATCATCTTGCCTGAAATCCCGCAAGGAAGAAGAACGAGTCCATGAAGAAGATAAACGGACGTAGACGAACGGGTCCTCACAAACGCGACGTTATCGGAACCAACCCGAAGAAGCAACACCGGAAAAGAAGCAGACAACATAGTAAACAACCAACACATCAACATGGCATGATGCACAATCAAGTATGATGCATGTCCGGTTTAAAAGAAGCATGGCATGGCAAAATGCACAAACAATCCTACAAATTAAGTGGAGCTCAATGTGCAACGAGTTGCATACTGAAGAAAACACCACATTGCTTACTTAGTTCTCTCTCGTTTAGGTACTCAACAATATTAAATGTTGTTAAGCATGGCAAGAGATGAAACATAAAGGGATTATCTATCTAAACAATTTAAATGGGGCCGGTTATAGCAAACCACAAATCCGATAATTCCCCATAAGCATGAGTAAATTAATGCAAACAACAATTTAAACCATCTTAATGTTGTTAACATGATGCTAATGACATGATCAAGTTATGCAAGTCCTTAAAGAAAATGTTGATAGAGCAATATTATGAAGCATTTGTCATCGTGGCGGAAACGAAAGGGGTGCCACGACAACGAATTCGAAAGTGATGCACGGCAACATATCGGTTCCGGTAACTTGATTGAGATCCCGGTGCAAACGAAAGTGCGGCGGGAGTGTGACATGCGATAGAAGGTGGGTGATCCCGGTAACCGGGTTCCCACAGGTTAGGGGCATGGGAACGAGTGACAATTTGGACACGGTGCAAACACGAGCATATCAAACATCGCAAGCATTCGTTCACGGACGTCGTCTCGGGGTATACCTTTGAAGCGTGCGTTATCGGAGGGGTTCAAGTTTGATGCGGTGTAGGGGAAGTAGACGTTCTCGGGACGTCGAGGGAAGTAGTGGTTCACGCGATGGTAGTCGAAGTAGTCGTTCTCGCACGCTCTAGGGTCGACGGTAGAGGTTCTCGCGATCTCGGCGACGGTAGTCGGACTTGGTGAAACCGAGTTCTTCGGAGGTCGTCATGGTACTTGTTCACGTTGTAGTCATACACGGCGCGTTGTGGACGTAGTTGTCCTCGCGGCCTTCGGTAATGGAACTTGGGCATAGTGGTACACGTTGTCGGGGTACTCGTCCCATCACCGGGTGTAGTCGTTCACGTTCGGAGGGGAACTTGGCGTCGAGGGGCTTGGGTCTTCGGACTTGTTGGTCCCGATTCTTGCGACGCCAGCGGATCACGTTTTCGTAGGGGAACTTGACGAAAAGACGTCGACGGTAGAGGTACAGACGTGCTCGTGGTACTTGTTGGTCCGGTCTTGACGGTCTCGTTTATGCGACGGTAGTTGTACTAGTCGGCGGTAGTTGTACATCTCAAAAGAGGAACTTGGTGCATCCAGGGTCTTCGGGCGTAGTGGTACACACACGGAGATGAACTTGACGAAAAATGGGTCTCCTCGCGGACTTGATGCACCCGAGTTCTTCGGGTTTGTAGTTGTACTTGGCGTTCTTAGTCCGGGTCTTGCCGGTGGTGGAACTTTGCGTTTGCTGTAGTCAATCTTGCCGGCCTTGACGTTCAACACAAAACAACACAGGGGCCTCGGGATGCCAACAGCAAGGAGGCGATGGTGGCATGTGGAGAGGGTCGTGGCCGGGCTCAACCAAGTCGAGGAGGCCGTGGCGGAGCGAGCAGGAGGCACCGGACATGGGAACCCCCGCGATCAGCAGGGCAAACGGGATGCAGGAGGCGAGGCAAGGCGAGCTCGGCGGAGCCAGACATCCATGGCGGGGCAGAGCCGCGAGGAGCACAGACGAGGGCGACGGGAGCCGGCGGAGCTCCTATTGGGCGCAGAGGAACGACGGCTGCCGGCGCGGGCACGGGCGCTCCTCTCCTCGGGCGCCTGGGCGACGCGGAGCTAGGTGAGGAGGAGGCGCGGCAGGGTGGCTTCGGCCAGGGGCACGGCCTGCTGGGCGGTCGGCAGGACGGCTGGAGTTGAGGAAGAAGGAGGCCGAGGCGCGGGGGTGCTCTGCGAGGAGAAGGAAGAGGAGAGGCGGCGCGGGAGGAACAGGGCGCGCCGGGGAAAGGCTCGGTCGCTGGGGATCGAGGAGATGGGAGTTGGGGATCGAGCGTGGGGCTCTCCTGGCGGCGCTAGGAGGAAACAAAGGGGAGAGAGGATCGGGCTCGCTGGGTTAGGGTTAGCTAGACAGAGGCCGGCTGGGCCTTGGGCCACTGGTGGGACGGGGCTGCTGCAGGCCCAAATGGCCAGGCTGGCTAGGCTTCTCTCTTCCCTCTTAATTCTTCTCTTTACAAAAACAAAGAACAATAAGAGAAAGGAAAAGAGAAAAGAGAATGTTAGAGGAAGAATTTGAGCACGGGAATAAATTTCCCGGACTCGCATAAATTCGCATGTTCCAAGAAAAATGGAGTGGGCATTTTTGAAAGCTTAAATTCAAACTCATTTGATTTAAAATCAAATGGTTTGAATAGGAAGTGAGGGTTAGGAAGGTCCAAAAATGACCGGATTTTTGGTGGAGCTCCGGAAAATGACGAAAGAATTTATGGGCAAAGTTAAAGGCCAAGAGACGTGATGACTAAAGCATTGGGATTTGCAAGTGTGTTATGGTGAATTGCAAATTAAAGAAATATTTAATATAGCTTCCTATATTGGGAGGATATGTTATAAAGAGAATCACCATGTGAATTCCCTCGATTTAAATGGACCGAAGATCCACGCAATTTATTTAGTTGGGTTAAGAAAAGAAATGACATGATGGCATGATGACATGATGCAATGCACATGATGCAATGATAAGATGCAACACGCAAGCAAAAGACAAGGCAACAACAACGAATAACTGGCGGACACCTGGCACATCGGTCTCGGGGCGTTACAACACTCCACCACTATGAGAGGATCTCGTCCCGAGATCTAGAATGGCACCGGGGGAAAACGGAAGAGAAAAGAGGAGAGGTAAAACTAAGTTGCTTCTTTGACAAACGAGTGAAGCCACGAACCTTGAAAAGGTTAAGCCATATCGATAAAAGAATACAACGAAGATGAACGAAGTTGAAAAACACTCCGTTAGAAAAGAGGGACAAAGACCATTGCGGAAAAAAAACCTTGAGGTTGAAGGGCAAGATGCAAGACTTGATAAGGCGAAAAGAACTTGAACAAAGGGGCAGAATACTCCGGTTAAGCAAGATAGGGAAGGAATAAGAGTGATATAATTTGGACAGCACTCCGTCTGTAAATGGAAGGAATTGAACTTGACAAGATGAGAGGATACTTGTAAAGAGGACACAACACTCAGATTAAAAGTATAGGCATGGAAAGATCATGATCTTTGGCAAAACGAGATGATTGGTTGAAAGATGAACATCACAATGCCTCCGGAACAAAAGTAAGAATGGAATGGAGTGAACGAGGAAACAAAATCTTGGGATAGCACGCTTACAACATATTCTTGAATGGAGTTGTTGGATTATCAACAACGAAAGGATAAGCTTGATGTGGTCTTATGAAATACCTCTCAAACTAAGAGATGAAAAACCTGCCACTCACGGGAAAAGAATTGGGTTGATAAGAACAAAGAGACGAGAAACTTATTTCACTGGGAGGATAAAAGAAGAGCTTGGGTCAAATATACGCCTCACAATAGCAAGATCCTTAGGGAAAGCTTTAGGTGAAACATAAGCCAAGATAATTCCAATGAAGAGATTGGTGCATTTAAAATGCCCCATGTTGGTAACTTGTGAAACACGAAGCACGAAGGGGAATTATCAAGAATGACATAACACCACCTCAAAAGATATGCGTGAAAGAATTGCACTCCGGATTGTAAGATGAAGAAAACTTGAGCTCCTCTGAAAAGAATCTTGATGAACACTTCGAGAAGGATTTAAATCCTTGATGAAACCATCATGTAAAACCTTCATGAAGAACTCCGGTAATGAAAGAATGATCAAACGAGAAGAAAGAGAAGTTGAAAGAACAAGGTGAATCCTTGCGATGATTTAGATGGATCTCCGCGACGATATAATTGAGAGAACTTGAAACTCCGGGAAAGAAAGATGAGCACTTGAAACCAAGGATAAGTATGATGAACCACTCCGGAAAAAGAATTAATCACTTGGATGGAACAAGAATAAGAATTATGTTATGCGTATCCTTCAACAATTTAATTGCTGACAAGCAACGGATTAGCATATTACTTATTCTCGTAGCAAGGATTAAGAAAGATATCGCATAAACTCGAGAAAATCTTCAACGGACCATCGGTAGGATAGAAACAACGAATAAATTGATATGATAACGAATGACGAGAACTATTGAACGAACCACCGTAAGAATTGGAAATGAACGATGTAAAGGGATGAATCACCGGGAAGGATTAGCAAATGAACGAAGATGCTTGAGAGAATTTAGATACAATTTAATATAATAGATCATGGACCAATTAGAGATCACTTGAACGCTGCACCGGTAAGATCGGAGAATGATAACTGAAAGCTGAGAATGAATAAACCTGACTTGATGGACTCCGGATAACAAACTGAGAAGAATCTTAAATTGCCCCGGAAGGGTGAAAAGAATTCTCACGATCAAAACAATTACGAGAGGATGGCAACAAGCTAGAATCACGAATCTTGAAGAGAATGGAGCAAGATTAAAGAGAAACTCTTCTTCGGTCTTCAAATGACAACGAGAAACACCACCGTGAATTGTTGAGGCACTCCGGAATGAATAATGGAAAGGTTGAGCCAACGATGAAAAGAATTTGAAAGATTTTAGAGGAGGACATTTGACTAATGATAATCCATTCTTACGTCAGACTTTGAAAAGAAATTTGAGGATAGCTCCAGGAGAATAAGAAGAGTCAGGTAAGATCCTGGGAAAAGACCTGTGGGTTAGGGCCCACTCGAAAGAAAACACCGTTGAAATGATTTAAAAGGGAGGTTGCACCTGTTGAATTAAATGACTTGAATGAGGGAACACCCTCGAAAGAGCTTGAACGAATGTAGAGTGGAAACACGAATCTTCGAGATATCTTGAGCACTCCGGAATAACAAATAGTGAGAAGTAGAATGATAATGAGGTGCACCGGTATGAGAAAGCATTGAAATGAGGAAAAGGATATGATCCAGAAAGTTTGGCTTGAAACCACCGGAGAAGAAAAAGAACGAAGAACGATGAACTTGAGGTTCCGTTAGAATCTTCATGAGAATCACCGGATAAGAACATTGAGGAAAAAGAATGGAGAGACTTCACAATAATAAAAGGATACTTGATTGAGAAATCTGAGTCCTTGAAGAAAAAGGGGTGGGTGGGAGGGAAAAAACAAAGGCAACTTGGAGACGGATGGAACAAACACTGTTGAGAAGAAGTGATAAAAGATCTTGCTGATATTGGAATGATCGGATCCACTTGAAGAGAAGCACACCGGTGAAAAGGATTGACATGACAATATCGATGATCAGGAAGGATTAGTGTTCACATCTAGGTATGAGAACACCATTTGAGGAAAAGTATGGAATCAACATTTGACTTCGAAGCAACTCGAATACCACAATTCAAAACAAAAACAAAAAGGATTGGCTTGCAGAATAAGCCAGAACAAACATATGATAGAGATTTCGTCCGAAGTTTTCGTGGTGGGACCTACACGGGCTCGATCGTACAGCACCATCATGTACAAGGCAGTGCACATGACATACGAAGCGTCCCCGAGTCGGCATAGCCAAGGACTCTTTAAGACACAACGAGACCACTGTAAAACCGACCGTGAATAGGCGAACCACTAGACGTCGAACCCCAATTTCATATCATACATCTGTCGGAAAGATATCCTAAGAGCTACTTGAAATCCCACCTATGAAACTCCCGAAATTTTCCGGTTATGCAATCAGGTGTTGGGGATACAGGGGAAGCATAATATCTCACCCAAACTAGCAAATCCTACATCCAACTGTATCCATCCTTCAACACATAACCAAGAAACCTTCGGAAACCATCTACCTCAACCTTCGAAAAGCATCCGTTATACAAGTTATGGCGATACTCCCGAACTCCCGCCCCAGTACTGGGTGGCGTCGAGGTTATCTCACCAACGAACTGCATAAAAGAGATTTTCGATGTCGCGAACATATCTCAAGTATACCAGAATTGCAACGATAAAATTATGACGACAACACCTCAGAGCTCAACTCCCCGGGACACTTCCACTAAACCCCTGACAGGAGGCACCAAGACAGTGTTCTCATCATAAGCCATCGGAACAAATCCAAGATACTCGCGTGATCCTAAAAAAAATTTTAGTGAAATTTGGGAAGAGAAGAGTCAAAACTCTACGTCAGGATGCCTCACCAGAGCGACGAAGGGACTGGGGAGTAAAAAGAATTCCTAAACTCTCCGATATATAATTCCTAATGACTCAAAACATTTTTCTAGACACAACTCGGCCGCTAAAAACGATCAAGCAATGGGGCTCCTAAGGTCGGGGAAGGCTCTGATTACCAACCTGTAACACCCTCAATGCGACTATATCTCCCACGTGTCGAGGCACGACTTAGAGGCATAATCGCATTGAAGGCATATGTCGCAAGTGAGGTAATCTTCACACAACCCATGTAATATAATAAGGGAGAAGGATACATAGTTGGCTTACAATCGCCACTTCACACAATTACATGAATAAAGCATTACATCAACCAAATACACTCATGGTCCGACTATGGAACCAAAATAAAAGAAGAACCCCAAATGCGACAAAGGTCCCCGATCGACCCCAACTGGGCTCCACTACTGATCAACTAGAGTGAAACAACACAACAGACAAAGTCTTCATCGAGCTCCTCCTGAGCTTGGTTGCGTCATATGCACGGTCTCATCGGCACCTGCAAACTGGTTTTGGAAGTATCTGTAAGCCACGGGGACTCAGCAATCTCGCACCCTCGCGATCAAGACTATTTAAGCTTATGGGTAAGGTAAAGGTATGAGGTGGAGCTGCAGCAAGCGACTAGCATATATGGTGGCTAACATACGCAAATGAGAGCGAGAAGAGAAGGCAAAGCACGGTCGATAAAAGTATGATCAAGAAGTGATCCTGAACTACCTACGTCAAGCATAACTCCAACAACCGTGTTCACTTCCCGGACTCCGCCGGAAAGAGACCATCATGGTTACACACGTTGTTGATTTATTTTAATTAAGGTCAAGTTCAGGTTTTCTACAACCGGACGTTAACAAATTCCCATCTGCCCATAACCGCGGGCACGGCTTTCGAAAGTTCAAATCCCTGCAGGGGTGTCCCAACTTAGCCCATCACAAGCTCTCACGGTCAACGAAGGAATAGACCTCCTCCCGAGACATTCCGATCAGACTCGGTATCCCGGTACTCCAAGACATCCTCGACAATGGTAAAACAAGTCCAGCAAAGCCGCCCGATGCGCCCACATCCTGATGGGAGCTGCACATATCTCGTTCTCAGGGCAACACCGAATAGGTCAAGCTACGAGTAAAACCAGCCCTCAAGTTTCCCCGAGGTGGCCCCGCAGGCTGCCCATTTCGGACCAACACTTAGACAAGCACTGGCCCGGGGGGGTTAAAATAAAGATGACCCTTGGGCTGGCCTAACCCAAGGGAAAAAAGGCTAGGTGGCGAATGGTAAAACCAAGGTTGGGCCTTGCTGGAGGAGTTTTATTCAAAGCGAACTGTCAAGGGGTTCCCATATACCCAACCACGTAAGGGACGCAAAATCCGGGAACATAACACCGATATAACGGAAACTAGGGCGGCAAGAGTGGAACAAAACACCAGGCATAAGGCCGAGCCTTCCACCCTTTACCAAGTATATAGATGCATTAATTAAATAAGATATATAGTGATATCCCAACAAGTAAACATGTCCCAACAAGGAACAACATCTCCATGTTCCAACAAGGAACAAACTTCAATCTTCACCTGCAACTACAACGCTATAAGAGGGGCTGAGCAAAGCGGTAACATAGCCAATCAACGGTTTGCTAGGACAATGGTGGGTTAGGGGCTGAACATGGCAATTTGGGAGGCTGACAAGCAAGTGGTAGGCATCGTAGCAATGGCATAGCAAAAGAGCGAGCAAACTAGCATAGCAAAGATAGTAGTAATTTCGAGGGTATGATCATCTTGCCTGAAATCCCGCAAGGAAGAAGAACGAGTCCACGAAGAAGATAAACGGACGTAGACGAACGGGTCCTCACAAACGCGACGTTATCGGAACCAACACGAAGAAGCAATACCGGAAAAGAAGCAGACAACATAGTAAACAACCAACACATCAACATGGCATGATGCACAATCAAGTATGATGCATGTCCGGTTTAAAAGAAGCATGGCATGGCAAAATGCACAAACAATCCTACAAATTAAGTGGAGCTCAATGTGCAACGAGTTGCATATTGAAGAAAACACCACATGGCTTACTTAGTTCTCTCTCGTTTAGGTACTCAACAATATTAAATGTTGTTAAGCATGGAAAGAGATGAAACATAAAGGGATTATCTATCTAAACAATTTAAATGGGGCCGGTTATAGCAAACCACAAATCCGGTAATTCCCCATGAGCATGAGTAAATTAATGCAAACAACAATTTAAACCATCTTAATGTTGTTAACATGATGCTAATGACATGATCAAGTTATGCAAGTCCTTAAAGAAAATGTTGATAGAGCAATATTATGAAGCATTTGTCATCGTGGCGGAAACGAAAGGGGTGCCATGACAACGAATCCGAAAGTGATGCCACGGCAACATATCGGTTCCGGTAACTTGATTGAGATCCCGGTGCAAACGAAAGTGCGGCGGGAGCGTGACATGCGATAGAAGGTGGGGTGATCCCGGTAACCGGGTTCCCACGGGTTAGGGGCATGGGAACGAGTGACAATTTGGACACGGTGCAAACACGAGCATATCAAACATCGCAAGCATTCGTTCACGGACATCGTCTCCGGGTATACCTTTGAAGCGTGCGTTATCGGAGGGGTTCAAGTTCGATGCGGTGTAGGGGAAGTAGACGTTCTCGGGACGTCGAGGGAAGTAGTGGTTCACGCGACGGTAGTCGAAGTAGTCGTTCTCGCACGCTCTAGGGTCGACGGTAGAGGTTCTCGCGATCTCGGCGACGGTAGTCGGACTTGGTGAAACCGAGTTCTTCGGAGGTCGTCATGGTACTTGTTCACGTTGTAGTCGTACACGGCGTGTTGTGGACGTAGTTGTACTCGCGGCCTTCGGTAATGGAACTTGGGCATAGTGGTACACGTTGTCGGGGTACTCGTCCCATCACCGGGTGTAGTCGTTCACGTTCGGAGGGGAACTTGGCGTCGAGGGGCTTGGGTCTTCGGACTTGTCGGTCCCGATTCTTGCGACACCAGCGGATCACGTTTTCGTAGGGGAACTTGACGAAAACATGTCGACGGTAGAGGTACAGACGTGCTCGGGGTACTTGTTGGTCCGGTCTTGACGGTCTCGTTTATGTGACGGTAGTTGTACTAGTCGGCGGTAGTTGTACATCTCAGAAGAGGAACTTGGTGCATCCAGGGTCTTCGGGCGTAGTGGTACACACACGTAGATGAACTTGACGAAAAATGGGTCTCCTCGCGGACTTGATGCACCCGAGTTCTTCGGGTTTGTAGTTGTACTTGGCGTTCTTAGTCCAGGTCTTGCCGGTGGTGGAACTTGGCGTTTGCTGTAGTCGATCTTGCCGGCCTTGACATTCAACACAAAACAACACAGGGGCCTCGGGATGCCAACAGCAAGGAGGCGATGGTGGCATGTGGAGAGGGTCGTGGTCGGGCTCAACCAAGTCGAGGAGGCCGTGGCGGAGCGAGCAGGAGGCACCGGACATGGGAACCCCCGCGATCAGCAGGGCAAACGGGATGCAGGAGGCGAGGCAAGGCGAGCTCGGCGGAGCCAGACATCCATGGCGGGGCAGAGCCGCGAGGAGCATAGACGGGGCGACGGGAGCCGGCGGAGCTCCTGTTGGGCGCAGAGGAACGACGGCTGCCGGCGCGGGCACGGGCGCTCCTCTCCTCGGGCGCCTGGGCGACGCGGAGCTAGGTGAGGAGGAGGCGCGGCAGGGTGGCTCCGGCCAGGGGCACGGCCTGCTGGGCGGTCGGCAGGACGGCTGGAGTTGAGGAAGAAGGAGGCCGAGGCGCGGGGGTGCTCTGCAAGGAGAAGGAAGAGGAGAGGCGGCGCGGGAGGAACAGGGGCGCGCCGGGGAAAGGCTCGGTCACTGGGGATCGAGGAGATGGGAGTTCGGGATCGAGCGTGGGGCTCTCCTGGCGGCGCTAGGAGGAAACGAAGGGGAGAGAGGATCGGGCTCGCTGGGTTAGGGTTAGCTAGACAGAGGCCGACTGGGCCTTGGGCCACTGGTTGGACGGGGCTGCTGCAGGCCCAAATGGCCAGGCTGGCTAGGCTTCTCTCTTCCCTCTTAATTCTTCTCTTTACAAAAACAAAGAACAATAAGAGAAAGGAAAAGAGAAAAGAGAATGTTAGAGGAAGAATTTGAGCACGGGAATAAATTTCCCGAACTCGCATAAATGCGCATGTTCCAAGAAAAATGGAGTGGGCATTTTTGAAAGCTTAAATTCAAACTCATTTGATTTAAAATCAAATGGTTTGAATAGGAAGTGAGGGTTAGGAAGGTCCAAAAATGACCGGATTTTTGGTGGAGCTCCGGAAAATGACGAAAGAATTTATGGGCAAAGTTAAAGGCCAAGAGACGTGATGACTAAAGCATTGGGATTTGCAAGTGTGTTATGGTGAATTGCAAATTAAAGAAATATTTAATATAGCTTCCTATATTGGGAGGATATGTTATAAAGAGAATCACCATGTGAATTCCCTCGATTTAAATGGACCGAAGATCCACGCAATTTATTTAGTTGGGTTAAGAAAAGAAATGACATGATGGCATGATGACATGATGCAATGCACATGATGCAGTGATAAGATGCAACACGCAAGCAAAAGACAAGGCAACAACAACGAATAACTGGCGGACACCTGGCACATCGGTCTCGGGGCGTTACACCGGAGCTAAGGGAGCACGGTGGCTTTCGGGAAGAAACGAGGCTTCGTATTCCCAGTCCAAAGGAGAAGGCATGAAGAGGGATGAAAGACTTATCTGAGACTGCAGCCCCCGGCAACTCTAGCTTGCCGTGGGGTGAACTTTGGCACTTGCAGCCCCCGGCAACACTGGCTTGCCGGGGTCTAGATGCCGGCGCGTCCTTCCTCTCCTTTTCGTCCTCAGGCGGTCTGGCAAGGGTATGCGAGCCCTGCAAATCAAAGGAAACGAAAGACAGGCAAAGGGACGCACACTTGACCTCTAAGTTAGGGGTTAGCTGTTGTTAGGCACTATCAACCCTAACCGAGGACTCGACTCGACCTAGCATGCATGATGTAACTCTGGGCGCCAGCGCTTCATTATCTTGTGCTCAGGGTCTACGCCTGGCTTTGTACAAAGGATTACATGCAACAGCGGCAAGACTTGTACAAAAGGGTGGTTGCCGGACAGGGTCCGACAACCGCGCCTTACGGGTAAAACTTATGAAGAAGCTCGATATTCCAGGAGTTGCTCACTGGTACGCCATCTTCGGTCTCCAGGCGGACAGCGCCAGGCCTGGTGACTCGTTTCACCCGGTAAGGGCCTTCCCACTTCGGCGTCAACTTGTTGGAATTCTTGGCGGACTGAACGCGCCGAAGAACAAGGTCGCCTTCCTTGAGGCTCCTGGCGTTAACTTTGCGGCTATGATAGCGGCGCAAAGCTTGCTGGTAGCGAGCGGCTCGCACAGCAGCCTGGAGACGATCTTCCTCAAGGAGCAGCGCGTCATCTTGCCGCAGCCGCTCTTGCTCAAGCTCATCATAAGCGAGCACTCGAGGTGACCCGTATACGAGTTCCGTGGGGATAACTGCCTCCGCTCCATAGACTAGAGCGAAGGGTGTCTGTCCAGTGGCTCGATTTGGCGTCGTCCTGATCGACCAAAGAACCACCGGCAGCTCCTCGATCCAGTTGCGTCCGCGCTTGTGCAGCCTGTCAAAAGTTCTGGTCTTGAGCCCACGCAGCACTTCAGCATTTGCCCTCTCAGCTTGGCCGTTGCTTCTCGGGTGAGCGACAGAAGCAAAGCAGACCTTGGCGCCAAGATCCTGGATGTACTGCATGAAGGCGCGGCTCGTAAATTGTGATTATCCTGTTAGGGATTCCGAAACGGCAAACAATCGAACTGAAGAATTTGATCGCGGACTGCGCCGTCACCTTCCTCACTGGTTCCACTTCCGGCCACTTTGTGAACTTGTCGATTGCAACGTACAAGTACTCAAAGCCCCCGACTGCTCAGGGGAAGGGGTCGAGGATATCGAGCCCCCAGACCGAAAATGGCCAGGATAAAGGGATTGTCTGGAGAGCTTGAGCTGGCTGGTGTATCTGCTTGGAATGGAAGTGGCACGCTTCACACTTGGTTACTTGTGCAGTTGCATCCTGGAGGGCTGTCGGCCAGAAGAAGCCTTGCCGGAATGCTTTTCCGACAAGAGCTCTCGCGCCAATGTGGTGACCACATATGCCTCCGTGTATCTCTGCCAACAGCTTCTGTCCATCTTCCCGAGGAATGCACTTCAATTTCACACCGTTGAGTCTTCTTCTGCACAGTGTGTTGTCGACAAACTGGTACATACTAGACTGCCGGGCTACTCTTTCTGCTTCTTCTGGTACCTCGGGAAGCTCTCCTGTCTAAAGGAAACGGACAATCTGCTACGCCCATGTCGGAGCCTGTGGCTCGACGACAAGGACTAAAGGCACATCTGCTGCTGCGGGAACGTCTGCTTCTACGGCGAGAGCCTGCGACTCTGCCGGAGCTTGACGCTCCCCGACAAGCTTGCTGGAGCAGAGCTTGCCGGGAGAATCTGCCTCAACGGAACAAACCCTGGGGTTTGCCGGAGTAGACTGCTCCTCAGCATTCTTGGCGTTGATCTTGGGGACCTTCTTGGCGGCGGCTTCGGGAAGCTCTGCCGGAAGATAGTCACCGGAGACCAACTTCCTCTTCTTGCTCTGTCCAGTTGATGGTGTTACGGATGGCTGAGTCAGCTTGAGCACAAAGGTCCCTGGTTCCACAGGTAACTTAAGTGTTGCGCACTTTGACAGGCCATCGGCAATGTCGTTCTCAGCTCTTGGAACATGTTCCATTTGCAGGCCGTCAAAGCGCTCTTCCAGCTTCCTCACTTCATCAACGTAAGCTTCCATCAACGAACTCTGGTAATCTTTGTTCACTTGGCGGACGACAAGCTGCGAGTCACCCCTAACAATGAGCTTCTTAATCCCAAGTTCTGCCGCGATCCTGAGACCGGCAAGCAAGCCTTCGTACTCTGCAGTATTGTTTGTCGCTTGCTCCTTGGGAAAGTGCATCTGGACTATGTACTTGAGGTGCTCTCCAGTGGGCCCGACAAGCAGTACACCAGCACCGGCGCCTTGCAGCGAGAAGGCACCGTCAAAGTACATGAGCCACTCTTTGCTTGCTTCCTTGGCGGGGATGCTCGTCTCTGGAATTTCTTCGTCTGGAGTTGGCGTCCACTCTGCTATGAACTCTGCCAATGCTCTGCTCTGGATTGTTGATGTACTTTCAAACTTGAGGCCAAAGCTTGACAGTTCCAGTGCCCACTCGACAATCCTGCCTGTTGCTTCTGGATTTTGCAATATCCTCTTCAGCGGAAAGCGAGTGACAACTGTGGTCTCGTGTGCTTGGAAGTAATGGCGCAGCTTTCTCGAGGCCATGAGAAGGCCGAAAAGCAGCTTCTGCACACCAGAGTACCTTGACCTAGCCCCCTGTAAAAGGGAGCTGACAAAGTAAACTGGGCGCTACACCATTTTCTTCCATATCTCCTCTTGCATCTGCGCAGACCCTTGCTCGTCGGGGCCAGAGCTTGTCGGGGAAGCCCCCTGCTTGCCGCTGGATGTGCTTGCCGCGGTCGCTGGCTCGTCGTCTGCCTCCCTCTCCGCCACTAACACAGCACTAACCACTTGATTGGTTGCCGCTATGTACAGCAGCAACTTCTCTTGTGGTTTAGGCGCGACAAGTGTTGGAGTGGAGGACAGGTATCTCTTCAGGTCTTGCAGCACAGCCTCCACTTTCGGAGTCCATCTCATTGGACCTGCCCTTTTCAAGATTTTGAAAAACGGCAAGGCGCGCTCGGCAGACCGAGAGATAAACCTGCTCAGAGCAGCCACGCAGCCGGCAAGCTTCCGTATGTCCTTGACGCGCTTTGGTGCTTCGATCTACTCAATGGACCTGATCTTGTCGGGATTAGCTTTGATTCCCCACTGAGACACAAAGAACCCGAGAAGTTTGCCGGAAGGGACTCCAAACACACACTTCTCGGGGTTGAGCTTGAGGTTGATCTTGCGCAGATTTGCAAAAGTCTCTTCTAAGTCTTGGATCAGAGTTGCCCTGTCTTTGCTTTTGACCACTATATCATCCATGTGAGCTTCTACATTTCTGTGTATCTGTGGCTTCAAAGCAATATGGACTACTCTGGCAAATGTTGAACCAGCATTCTTTAATCCGAAAGGCATCCGTACGAAACAGTACGTGCCACATGGAGTAACGAATGCGGTTTTCTCCTCATCCTCTTCTGCCATGAAGATCTGATGATATCCTAAATATGCGTCAAGAAATGAAAGCAGATCACATTCGGCTGTGGAGTCAACAATCTGGTCAATGCGCGGCAAGGGAAATGGATCTTTGGGACAAGCTTTATTAACATCAGTGAAGTTAATACAAAGCCTCCACTTCCCGTTTGCCTTGCGCACTACAACCGGATTGGCCAACCACGTTGGATGGAGCACTCCTCTGACAAGGCCTGCTGCTTCCAACTTCTTGATCTCTTTTGCTATGAATTCTTGGCGCTCCACCGCCTGTTTCCTGACCTTCTGCTTGACGGGCCGCGCATGAGGACAAGCGGCAAGGTGGTGCTCAATTACCTTCCTGGGAACACCGGGGATGTCAGACGGTTGCCATGCAAACACGTCGACATTCGCCCGCAGGAAAGTAACGAGCGCGCTTTCCTATTTAGGATCAAGCGTGGCACTGATGGTGAAGGTACCACCAGTGCCGTCCTCCTTGGCGGGCACCTTCTTGGTAAGTGGTGGAGTGGCCATCGTCTTCTTACTCTTGCCGGTGGAGCTCGATGGTGCGTCCTCGACAGCAGCGCAGCACTCCGAAGAGGCGCGCTTGCCGAAGTAGGCATCAGAGCACCCGCCGGACTTGGTCTTCTTCTTGCCGGTGGAGCTGATGGTGCGTCCTCGATGGCAGTGCAGCACCCCGAAGAGACACGCTTGCCGGAGTGGGCACCAGAGCTCTTGCCGGACTTGGTCTTCTTCTCCCCGGGAGCTTTAGCGGCAAGTGTCTCGCGGTCTGTCGCGGCCGCAGCTTCCCGGTAGATCTTGTCGGCGCAGATAAGGGTGTCCTTCTTGTCGCCAGGGACAGAGATGACGCTTATCGGTCCTGGCATCTTGAGCATGTTATAGGCATAGTGAGAGGCCGCCATGAACTTGGCGAGTGCGGGACGGCCAAATATCCCATTGTAGGGTAATGGGAAATCGGCAACGTTGAAGGTGACCCTCTCAGTCCTGAAGTTCATCTCGCTGCCGAACGTTAACGGCAGCGCGACTTTTCCCTTCGGCTTGCTCCTTCCCGAGTTAATTCCTTGGAATGTACCGGTTTCTTCGAGCTCGCTGTCCGGGATCTGGAGTTTCTGGAGCACAGCGGAGGAGATCAGATTCAGGCCGGCCCCGCCGTCAACTAGCATCTTGGTGACCTTGAGGTTGCGGATTGTTGGGGAAACCAACAATGGCAGGCACCCGACCGCAGTTGTGCGATCAGGGTGGTCCTCAATGTCGAAGATGATGGGCGTGCTGGACCACTTCAGAAGCTTGCGTGATTCAACGGGTGGCTCTACCGCATTAACTTCCCGGAGCCACTGTTTGAGTTAGCGGTGGGAAGTACGCAAAGAAGCGCCACCGTCAACACACAAGACTTCTGTAGCTTTCTTAAATTCCTGCTCGCTGTTCTCAACATCATCCATGTCTTCGTCGTCGTCTTCGTCTTCGTCCTTGTCGCGGCCGCGGGGAGGTCTGTCTCCTTGCCGCTGCTTGGCCTTGCCGCGGCTTCCTCCCGGGCTTCTTGCCGGCTTCTCCACCGCCTCCTTGGGCTCTCTCCTTGTCGCGCCGCTCGTACTCAACTTTTTGTTGCTGGACAAGCTGCTCGACCCTCTTGCAGTTTTGGAGATCATGGCCCTTGGTGCGTGGATCTTGCAGTACTGCTTGTCGGAGCTGCCCTGCTTGTCGGCGGCCGCCACAGCCTGGCAGTTGGTGCACGCAGCAACCTCCTTGCCGGAGCTGCCAACTTTGGCTTGCTTGGCGGTGCCGTCATCGCCGGACTGCTCAACGACTAGTACCTCTTTGCCGCTCTTCTTCCTGTTGCGCCTCTGGTTCTTCCTTGCCGGGGCGGCATCCTCGCTGTCAGATCCCCCGCTCCAGCATCCTCTCCGGGGAGTTTCCTCCCTTCTTCAGCGCGCGCACACTTGTCGGACAGGGCGTACAGCTCGCTGACGTCCCTGATCCTGCTCATCGCCATCTCCTCCCGCATCCTGCAATTACGCACATTCTGATGGAACGCGCTGATAACCGCGGCAGGGTGGATGTCTGGGATGTTGCACTGCACGCGGCTGAACCTCTGGATATACTTGCGCAGGGGCTCTCCTTCCTTCTGGGCAAGCAGGTGGAGATCACTTTCCTGGCCATGTGGTTTGTGGCCGCCCGTAAAGGCGCCGACAAACTGATGGCACAAGTCTGCCCAAGAGGATATGGAGTTGTCCGGCAAGTGCATGAGCCAGGATCTGACTTCGGGCTTGAGCACGAGCGGGAAGTAGTTGGCAAGGACCTTGTCGTCTCGCCCCCCGGCAGCTTGCACCGCAATGGTGTAGATGCTGAGGAATTCCGACGGGTGCGACTTGCCGTCGTACTTCTCCAGCACGTCTGGCTTGAAATGCTTCTGGTTGGGCCACTGGACTTGCCGCAGCTCACGGGTGAACGCAGGACAACCTGCTGCGTACGGTAAGTTACCTGACTCTCCGGGTGCATGCACGTCAACAAAGGGCCCAGCGCGCAGGTCTAATTGACGCCGCACTTCCCTTCGGCGCTCGATGCGTGTTCAAGCGTCTTCTTGCTGTCTCTCACGGAGAACTTGGCGTTGATCGCGACGAGCTCGCGGATCTGACGACGCGGTGGAGTAGCTGTCGAGGTGGATCCGGTGAGTCGGTGACCTTGGCCTTCAGGCCGGGGAGTGCGCAGTGGTTGCACCCTCGCCGGTCTTGTCGCCACCGGCTCGCGCCTGGCTGACTTGCCGCGCCAGCGATGCGCTCGGCTGCCGTGGGTTGTCACCATTGGTGAAGCCGATGAGGCTCTGAATAGTGACCCTCCAGTCATCGATCTTCTCCGGTGCTGGAGGGTAGTCTAGAAGCAGCTGGGCACGTGCCAACGCTTCCGCCGGAGTGGCGGGCGGCGGCAGCGAACGGTGCGGGGAGCGAGATATGCTCGGACTTCTAACCGCGTTAGAAGGAGCAACGTCTCGTCCGAGCGACCGCGCCATGCTCGTGCCAGCGTGTTGGCATGCATGCAGGTCCTGAGCACTCCGGGGCCTGCCAGCTTGGTCTTGGCCCAGCAGACGTATGGTACCGTGGGTACCATGACGCTGCTGGTCCCGCGTCTCCTGGGATGGGCGCGGTGCGTGTACGGACGCCGAGGTCTTGGAGTGCGCGCGGTTGTTGTGGGAGGCGACCGCGCCGCCGACGTGCGGCGCGGCCTGGCCCTTGGACCTGGCAGCGCCACGAGTCTCCCCGTCGGCGCCCGCTCTTCCGCCGGCACCTGCTCCACCAGCCGTCCGCTCTGGCGACGGCGGGTTCGGCGCAGAAGGAGCAGCTGCCTCCGAAATCTTCTTCTTCGGCGGCATGTTGATGAAGACGATGAAGATTTGGCTCGCGCGAACGCCGGATCAGGTTCGCACAACCTCGACGTGCCCCCCTACCTGGCGCGCCAAAGATGTCGGGGGTGTCTGGTCCCTCGCACACCTATGGGGATCGGCGGACCGAGCCCCATTTGGTTCGGCAGGGGGCGGTGGATGCACAAAGAGCAGATCAAGGCGAACACACGAGCGAGACGGTCGATTTTACCCAGGATCGGGCTGCACGGATGCGTAAAACCCTACTCCTGCTTTGGTGGTTGTATTGAGTTTTGGCTTGGGAGCAGCGAGTGCTATAGTACACTCAAGCAGCTGGCGAGGCCGAGCGTGAGACTGGCCGTCCTCTCCTTCTCTGTTGCACATGGGCCTCCTTTTATATGTCTAAGGGGTCACCGACACGTGGCAACAGAGGCGAGGGTAAAAATGTAAAAGGGGTGGTAGTTGGCTCCACCGCCTACATGTCGCATCCTACCTAACTCTGACGGCAGGGGACAAGGGCATTAAATGCCCGTCTGTGTCACCTTGACGGCCCAGAGAGGGGCCGCTAGGAACGCCACCGTTTGCCACGATGGTTCCTTGTCAGCGTCTGCTTGCCACCGCATGCCCCCGGCTGCCCAGCCTCCCGCCACGTACGCCAGGAATGGTCCCAGGGCGACATGTTGGTGGGTGAGTTGGTGCGCGGGCTGCGGGGTAGTAGCTTGCCGCGGCAAGTGCCTTGCCGCGGATGTTGTCTTGTCGCGTCCGGGAGCTTGTCGCTCACCGGGGCTTGTCGGGGCGCGCGGTGCGCCGCAGCGAGCTTCTTGAGATGCTTTGGTTGGTCTTCCCGGCAAGCTCCTCTTGCCGGGGTCTCGTTTCCCTCCCGGCAAGCTCCTCTTGCCGGGGCCTTGTCTCCTTCCCGGCAAGCTCCTCTTGCCGAGGCCTTGTTTTGCTCTTGGATACTTTGTTCTTGAATGGCTCGAGGGTCTTGGCGGTCGCCCGGCAAGCCTTGCCGCGGGTCGCTGCGACTGCCCATGCACAAGTTCGGGGTACTAAGGTACCCCTACTTTAGTACACCGACACCATGTAGGCCTCCGGGGCTGGTGGCCCCACCTGGTGGACCCCCGGACCCCTCCAGTGGTCCCGGTACACTACCGGTGATGCCCGGAACACTTCCGGTGGCCAAAACCATACTTCCTATATATCAATCTTTACCTTCGGACCATTTCGGAACTCCTCGTGACGTCCGGGATCTCATCCGGGACTCCGAACAACATTCGGTAACCACGTACATACTTTCCCTATAACCCTAGCGTCATCGAACCTTAAGTGTGTAGACCCTACGGGTTCGGGGAACATGCAGACATGACCGAGACACCTCTCCGGTCAATAACCAACGGCGGGATCTGGATACCCATGTTGGCTCCCACATGTTCCACGATGATCTCATCGGATGAACCACGATGTCAAGGACTTAATCAATCCCGTATACAATTCCCTTTGTCTAGCGGTATGATACTTGCCCGAGATTCGATCGTCGGTATCCCGATACCTTGTTCAATCTCGTTACCGGCAAGTCTCTTTACTCGTTCCGTAACACATCATCCCGTGATCAACTCCTTGATCACACTGTGCACATTATGATGATGTCCTACCGAGTGGGCCCAGAGATACCTCTCCGTTTACACGGAGTGACAAATCCCAGTCTCGATTCGTGCCAACCCAACAGACACTTTCGGAGATACCTGTAGTGTACCTTTATAGCCACCCAGTTACGTTGTGACATTTGGCACACCCAAAGCACTCCTACGGTATCCGGGAGTTGCACAATCTCATGGTCTAAGGAAATGATACTTGACATTAGAAAAGCTTTAGCATACGAACTACATGATCTTGTGCTAGGCTTAGGATTGGGTCTTGTCCATCACATCATTCTCCTAATGATGTGATCCCGTTATCAACGACATCCAATGTCCATGGTCAGGAAACCGTAACCATCTATTGATTAACGAGCTAGTCAACTAGAGGCTTACTAGGGACATGGTGTTGTCTATGTATCCACACATGTATCTGAGTTTCCTATCAATACAATTCTAGCATGGATAATAAACGATTATCATGAACAAGGAAATATAATAATAACCAATTTATTATTGCCTCTAGGGCATATTTCAAATAGTCTCCCACTTGCACTAGAGTCAATAATCCAGTTCACATCGATATGTGATTAACACTCACGGTCACATCCCCATGTGACTAACACCCAAAGAGTTTTGGGTTTGATCATGTTATGCTTGTGAGAGAGGTTTCAGTCAACGGGTCTGCAACATCCAGATCCGTATGTACTTCGCAAATTTCTATGCCATCTTGTAGATGCAACTACTACGCTACATTTGGAGCCATTTCAAATAACTGTTCTACTTGGAGCTATTCTAAATTGTTGCTCCATTATACGTATCCGGTATCTCTACTCAGAGCTATCCGGATAGGTGTTAAGCTTGCATCGACGTAACTCTTTATGTCGAACTCTTTATCACCTCCATAACCGAGAAACATATCCTTATTCCTCTAAGGATAATTTAGACCGCTATCTGGTGATCCACTCCTAGATTACCTTTATACCCTCTTGCCAGATATGTGGCAAGGCGCACATCAGGTGCGGTACTCAGCATGGTATACCGTATAGAGCCTATGACAAAAGCATAGGGGACGACCTTAGTCCTTTCTCTTTCTTCTGCCGTGGTCGAGCTTTAAGTCTTAACTTCATACCTTACAACTCAGACAAGAAATCCTTCTTTGACTGATCCATCTTGAACACCTTCAAGATCATGTCAAGGTATGTGCTCATTTGAAAGTACCATTAAGCGTTTTGATCTATCCTTATAGATCTTGATGCTCAATGTTCAAGTAGCTTAATCCAGGCTTTCCATTGAAAAACACTTTCCAAATAACCCTATATGCTTTCCAGATATTCTATGTCATTTCTGATCAACAATATGTCAACAACATATATTCAACAGAAATTCTATAGTGCTCCCACTCACTTCTTTGGAAATACAAGTTTCTCATAAACTTTGTATACACCCAAAATCTTTGATCATCTCATCAAAGCATACATTCCAACTCCGAGATGCTTACTCCAGTCCTTAGAAGGATTGCTGGAGCTTTGCATACTTATTAGCATCTTTCAGGATTGACAAAACCTTCCGGTTGTATCACATACAACCTTTCCTCAAGAAAAACGTCAAGGAAACAATGTTTTGACATCCTATCTGCAAGATTTCATAAATAATGCAGTAATCGATAATATAATTCCAACAAACTCTTAGCATCGCTACGAGTGAGAAAGTCTCATCGTAGTCAACTCCTTGAACTTGTCGGAAAACATCTTAACGACAAGCCAAGCTTTCTTAATGGTGATACTTACCATCATTGTTCGTCTTCCTTTTAAAATCCATATGTACCTAACAGCCTTACGACCATCAAGTAGTTCTTCCAAAGTCTATACTTTGTTTTCATATATGGATCCTCTCTCGGATTATATGGCCTCGAGCCATTTTGGAATCCAGGCCCACCATCTCTTCTCCATAGCTCGTAGGTTCATTGTTGTCTAGCAACATGACTTCCAAGACAGGATTACGTACCACTCTGAAGTAGTACGCATCCTTGTCATCCCACGAGGTTTGCTAGTGACTTGATCTGAAGTTTCATGATCACTATCATAAGCTTCCACTTCAATTGGTGTAGGTGCCATAGGAACAACTCCCTGTGCCCTGCCACACACTAGTTGAAGAGACGGTTCGATAACCTCATCAAGTCCCCACCATCCTCCCACTCAATTCTTTCGAGAGAAACTTTTCCTCGAGAAAGGACCCGATTCTAGAAACAATCTCTTATTGCTTTCGGATCTGAGACAGGAGGTATACCCAACTGTTTTGGGTGTCCTATGAAGATGCATTTATCCGCTTTGGGTTCGAGCTTATCAGCTTGAAACTTTTTCACATAAGTGTCGCAGCCCCAAACTTTTAAGAAATGACAGCTTAGGTTTCTCTAAACCATAGTTCATACGGTGTCATCTCATCGGAATTACGTGGTACCCTATTTAAAGTGAATGTGGTTGTCTCTAATGCCTAACCCATAAACTATCGTGGTAATTCGATAAGAGACATCATGGTATGCATCATATCCAATAGGTGCAGTTATGATGTTCGGACACACCATCACACTATGGTGTTCCAGGCTGTATTAGTTGTGAAACAATTTCCACAATTTCTTAATTATGTGCCAAACTCGTAATTCAGATATTCATCTCTATGATCATATCATAGATATTTTATCCTCTTGTCACGACGATCTTTCAACTTCACCCTGAAATTACTTGAACCTTTCAATAATTCAGACTCGTGATTCATCAAGTAAATGTACTCAACATCTACTCAAATCATCTGTGAAGTAAGAACATAACGATATCCACTACACGCCTCAGCACTCATTGGACTGCACACATCAAAATGTATTACTTCCAACAAGTTGCTTTCTAGTTCCATTTTACTGAAAACGAGGCTTTTAGTCATCTTGCCCATGTGGTATGATTTGCATGTCTCAAGTGATTCAAAATCAAGTGAGTCCAAACGGTCCATTTGCATGGAGTTTCTTCATGCATATACATCAATATACATGGTTCGCATGTCTCAAACTTTTCAAAAACGAGTGAGCCCAAAGATCCGTCAACATGGAGCTTCTTCATGCGTTTTATATCGATATGATTTACGTGGCAGTGCCACAAGTAGGTGGTACTATCATTACTATCTTATATCTTTTGGCATGAACATGTGTATCACTACGATCGAGATTCAATAAACCATTCATTTTAGGTGCAAGACCATTGAAGGTATTATTCAAATAAACAGAGTAACCATTATTCTCCTTAAATGAATAACCGTATTGCGATAGACATAATCCAATCATGTCTATGCTCAACGCAAACACCAATCTCGATGGTAGAGGGAGCGTGCGATGCTTGATCACATCAAGCTTGGGAAAAACTTCCAACACATATTGTTGGGGAACGTAGTAATTTCAAAAAAAATTCCTACGCACACGCAAGATCATGGTGATGCATAGCAACGAGAGGGGACAGTGTTGTCTACGTACCCTCGTAGACTGCAACGGAAGCGTTGACGCAACGTAGAGGAGGTAGTCGTACGTCTTCCCGATCCGACCGATCCAAGCACCGTTACTCCGGCACCTCCGAGTTCTTAGCACACGTACAGCTCGATGACGCTCCTCGGGCTCCGATCCAGCAAAGCTTTGGGGATGAGTTCCGTCAGCACAACGGCGTGGTGACGATGATGATGTTCTACCGACGCAGGGCTTCGTCTAAGCACTACAATGATATGATCAAGGTGGAATATGGTGGCAGGGGGCACCGCACACGGCTAAGAAACGATCACGTGGATCAACTTGTGTCTCTAGAGGTGCCCCCCTGCCCCCGTATATAAAGGAGCAAGGGGAGGAGGCGTCCGGCCAGGGTGTGGCGCGCCAAGGGGAGTCCTACTCCCACTGGGAGTAGGACTCCTAGTTGGACTAGGAGAGAGAGGGGGGAAATAGGAGGAAGAGAGGAAGGAAAGGGGGGGGGCGCCGCCCCCCTTCCCTTGTCCTATTCGGACTAGGAAGGGGAGGGGCGCGCGGCCACCTCTTGTCTCCTCTCCTCTTCTCCCTTAAGGCCCATGTAGGCCCAATAACCCCCGGGGGGGTCTGGTAACCCCCCGGTACTCCGGTAAAATGCCGATTTCACCCGGAACAATTCCGATGTCCAAATATAGGCTTCCAATATATTAATCTTTATGTCTCGACCATTTCGAGACTCCTCATCATGTCTGTGATCACATCTGGGAGTCCGAACTAACTTCGGTACATCAAAATGCATAAACTCATAATAACTGTCATCGTAACGTTAAGCGTGCGGACCCTACGGTTCGAGAACAATGTAGACATGACTGAGACAAATCTCCGGCCAATAACCAATAGCGGGACCTGGATGCCCATATTGGCTCCTACATATTCTACGAAGATCTTTATCGGTCAGACCGCATAACAACATACGTTGTTCCCTTTGTCATCGGTATGTTACTTGCCCGAGATTCGATCGTCGGTATCCAATACCTAGTTCAATCTTGTTACCGGCAAGTCTCTTTACTCGTTCTGTAATGCATCATTCCGCAACTAACTCATTAGTTGCAATGCTTGCAAGGCTTATGTGATGTGCATTACCGAGAGGGCCCAGAGATACCTCTCCGACAATCGGAGTGACAAATCCTAATCTCGAAATACGCCAACCCAACATCTACCTTTGGAGATACCTGTAGAGCTCCTTTATAATCACCCAGTTACGTTGTGACGTTTGGTAGCACACAAAGTGTTCCTCCGGTAAACGGGAGTTGCATAATCTCATAGTCATAGGAACATGTATAAGTCATGAAGAAAGCAATAGCAACATACTAAACGATCGGGTGCTAAGCTAATGGAATGGGTCATGTCAATCAGATCATTCTACTAATGATGTGACCTCGTTAATCAAATAACAACACTTTGTTCATGGTTAGGAAACATAACCATCTTTGATTAACGAGCTAGTCAAGTAGAGGCATACTAGTGACACTAAGTTTGTCTATGTATTCACACATGTATTATGTTTCCGGTTAATACAATTCTAGCATGAATAATAAACATTTATCATGATATAAGGAAATAAACAATAACTTTATTATTGCCTCTAGGGCATATTTCCTTCAGTCTCCCACTTGCACTAGAGTCAATAATCTAGATCACATCGCCATGTGATTTAACATCAATAGTTCACATCTTTATGTGATTGGTTCACATCTCCATGTGACTAACACCCAAAGGGTTTACTAGATTCAATAATCTAGTTCACATCACTATGTGATTAAGACCCAAAAAGTGATCATGTTTTGCTTGTGAGAGAAGTTTAGTCAACGGGTCTGCCACATTCAGATCCGCATGTATTTTGCAAATTTCTATATTAACAATGCTCTGCATAGAGCTACTCTAGCTAATTGCTCCCACTTTCAATATGTATCCAGATTGAGACTTAGAGTCATCTGGATTAGTGTCAAAACTTGCATCGGCGTAACCCTCTACGACGAACCTTTTTTCACTTCATCGAGAAACATATCCTTATTCCACTAAGGATAATTTTGACCGCTGTCCAGTGATCTACTCCTAGATCACTATTGTACTCCCTTGCCAAACTCAGTGGTAGGGTATACAATAGATCTGGTACACAGCATGGCATACTTTATAGAACCTATGACCAAGGCATAGGGAATGACATTCATTCTCTTTCTATCTTCTGCCGTGGTCGGGCTTTGAGTCTTACTCAATTTCACACCTTGTAACATAGGCAAAAACTCTTTCTTTGACTATTCCATTTTGAACTACTTCAAAATCTTGTCAAGGTATGTATTTATTGAAAAAACTTATCAAGCGTCTTGATCTATCTCTATAGATCTTGATGCTCAATATGTAAGCAGCTTCACCGAAGTCTTTCTTTGAAAAACTCCTTTCAAACACTCCTTTATGCTTTACAGAATAATTCTACATTATTTCTGATCAACAATATGTCATTCACATATACTTATCAGAAATGTTGTAGTGCTCCCACTCACTTTCTTGTAAATACAGGCTTCACCGCAAGTCTGTATAAAACTATATGCTTTGATCAACTTATCAAAGCGTGTATTCCAACTCTGAGATGCTTGCACCAGTCCATAGATGAATCGCTGGAGCTTCAATATTTTGTTAGCACCTTTAGGATTGACAAAACCTACTGGTTGCATCATATACAACTCTTCTTTCATTAAGGAATGCAGTTTTGTTTATCCATTTGCCAGATTTCATAAAATGCGGCAATTGCTAACATGATTCGGACAGACTTAAGCATAGATACGAGTGAGAAACTCTCATCGTAGTCAACATTTTGAACTTGTCGAAAACCTTTTGCGACAATTCTAGCTTTGTAGATAGTAACACTACTATCAATGTCTGTTTTCCTCTTCAAGATCCATTTATTTTCTATGGCTTGCCGATCATCGGGCAAGTCAACCAAAGTCCATACTTTGTTTTCATACATGAATCACATCTCAGATTTCATGGCCTCAAGCCATTTTGCGGAATCTGGGCTCATCATCGCTTCCTCATAGTTCGCAAGTTCGTCATGGTCTAGTAACATGACTTCTAGAACAGGATTACTGTACCACTCTGGTGCGGATCTCACTCTGGTTTACATACGAGATTCGGTAGTAACTTGATCTGAAGTTTTATGATCATCATCATTAGCTTCCTCACTAATTGGTGTAGTAGTCACAGGAACAGATTTCTGTGATGAACTACTTTCCAATAAGGGAGAAGGTACAATTACCTTATCAAGTTCTACTTTCCTCCCACTCACTTCTTTCGAGAGAAACTCCTTCTCTAGAAAGGATCTATTATAAGCAACAAATGTCTTGCCTTAGGATCTGTGATAGAAGGTGTACCCAACAATCTCCTTTTGGGTATCCTATGAAGACATATTTCTCCGATTTGGTTTTGAGCTTATCAGGATGAAACTTTTTCACATAAGCATCACAACCCCAAACTTTAAGAAACGACAACTTTGGTTTCTTGCTAAACCACAGTTCAGATTGTGTCGTCTCAACGGACTTAGATGGTGCCCCTTTTTTAACGTGAATGCAGTTGTTTTTAATGCATAACCTCAAAAACGATAGTGGTAAATCGGTAAGAAACATCATAGATTTGCACTATATCTAATAAAGTACAGCTATGACGTTCGGACACACCATTATGCTGTGGTGTTCCGGGTGGCACGAATTTGTGAAACGATTCCACATTGTTTTAATTGAAGACCAAACTCGTAACTCAAATATTTGTCTCTGCGATCAGATCGTAGAAGCTTTCTTGTTACAATGATTCTCCACTTCACTCTGAAATTCTTTGAACTTTTCAAATGTTTCAGACTTATGTTTCATCAAGTAGATATACTCATATCTGCTCAAATCATCTGTGAAGATCAGAAAATAACGATACCTATCGCGAGCCTCAATATTCATCGGACCACATACATCAGTATGTATGATTTCTAACAAATTTGTTGCTCGCTCCATTGTTCCGAAGAACAGAGTCTTAGTCATATTGCCCATGAGGCATGGTTCGCAAGCATCAACTGATTCATAATCAAGTGATTCCAAAAGCCCATCAGCATGGAGTTTCTTCATGTGCTTTACACCAATATGACCTAAACGGCAGTGCTACAAATAAGTTGCACTATCATTATTAACTTTGCATCTTTTGGTTTCAATATTATGATTATGTGTATCACTATGATCGAGATCCAACGAACTAATTTCATTAGGTGTGTAACCATATAAGGCTTTATTCATGTAAAGAGAACAACAATTTATTCTCTTACTTAAATGAATAACCGTATTACAATAAACATGATCAAATCATATTCATGCTCAATGTAAACACCAAATAACACTTATTTAGGTTCAACACTAATCCCGAATTTATAGGGAGTGTGCGATGATGATCATATCAATCTTGGAACCACTTCCAACACACATCGTCACTTCACCCTTAACTAGTCTCTGTTTATTCTGCAACTCCCGTTTTGAGTTACTAATCTTAGCAACTGAACTAGTATCAAATACTGAGGGGTTGCTATAAACACTAGTAAAGTACACATCAATAACATGTATATCAAATATACTTATGTTCACCTTGCCATCCTTCTTATCTGCCAATCACTTGGGGTAGTTCCGCTTCCAGTGACCAGTCCCTTTGCAGTAGAAGCACTCAATCTCCGGCTTAGGTCCAGACTTGGGTTTGTTCTCTTGAGCAGCAACTTGCTTTCTGTTCTTCTTGAAGTTCCCCTTCTTCCCTCTGCCCTTTTCTTGAAACTAGTGGTCTTGTCTACCATCAACACTTGATGTTTTTCTTGATTTCTACCTTCATCGATTTCATCATCATGAAAAGCTCGGGAGTCGTTTTCGTCATCCCTTGCATACTATAGTTCATCACAAAGTTCTGCTAACTTGGTCATGGTGACTAGAGAATTCTGTCAATCACTATCTTATCTGGAAGATTAACTCCCACTTGATTCAAGCGATTGTAGTACCCAGACAATCTGAGCACATGCTCACTAGTTGAGCGATTCTCCTCCATCTTTTAGCTATAGAACTTGTTGGAGACTTCATATCTCTCAACTCGGGTATTTGCTTGAAATATTAACTTCAACTCCTGGAACATCTCATATAGTCCATGACGTTCAAAACGTCTTTGAAGTCCTGATTCTAAGCCGATAAGCACGGCGCACTAAACTATCAAGTAGTCATCATATTGAGCTAGCCAAACGTTCATAACGTCTGCATCTGCTCCTGCAATAGGTCTGTCACCGAGCGGTGCATCAAGGACATAATTTTTCTATGCAGCAATGACGATAAACCTCATATCACGGATCCAATCCGCATCATTGCTACTAACATCTTTCAATACAATTTTCTCTAGGAACATATCAAAAAAATAAACACAGGGAAGCAACAACGCGAGCTATTGATCTACAACATAATTTACAAAATACTACCAGGACTAAGTTCATGATAAATTTAAGTTCAATTAATCATATTACTTAAGAACTCCCACTTAGATAGACATCCCTCTAATCCTCTAAGAGATCACGTGATCCAAATCAACTAAACCATGTCCGATCATCACGTGAGATGGAGTAGTTTCAATGGTGAACATCACTATGTTGATCATATCTTACTATATGATTCACGCTCGACCTTTCGGTCTCCGTGTTCCAAGGCCATATCTGTATATGCTTGGCTCGTCAAGTATAACCTGAGTATTCCGCGTGTGCAACTGTTTTGCACCCGTTGTATTTGAACGTAGAGCCTATCACACCCGATCATCACGTGGTGTCTTAGCACGAAGAACTTTCGCAACGGTGCATACTCAGGGAGAACACTTCTTGATAATTTAGTGAGAGATCATCTTATAATGCTACCGTCAATCAAAGCAAGATAAGATGCATAAAAGATAAACATCACATGCAATCAATATAAGTGATATGATATGGCCATCATCATCTTGTGCCTGTGATCTCCATCTCCGAAGCATCGTCATGATCACCATCGTCACCGGCGCGACACCTTGATCTCCATTGTAGCATCGTTGTCGTCTCGCCAATATTATGCTTCTACGACTATCGCTACCGCTTAGTGATAAAGTAAAGCATTACATCGCGATTGCATTGCATACAATAAAGCGACAACCATATGGCTCCTGCCAGTTGCCGATAACTCGGTTATAAAACATGATCATCTCATACAATAAAATTTAGCATCATGTCTTGGCCATATCACATCACAACATGCCCTGCAAAAACAAGTTAGACGTCCTCTACTTTGTTGTTGCAAGTTTTACGTGGCTGCTACGGGCTTAAGTAAGAACCAATCTCACCTACGCATCAAAACCACAACGATAGTTTGTCAATTTGACTCCGTTTTAACCTTCGCAAGGACCGGGCGTAGCCACACTTGGTTCGACTAAAGTTGGAGAAACAGTCACCCGCAAGCCACCTTTGTGCAAAGCACGTCGGGAGAACCGGTCTCGCATAAGCGTACGCGTAAGGTCGGTCCGGGCTGCTTCATCCAACAATACCGCCGAACCAAAGTATGACATGCTGGTAGGCAGTATGACTTATATCGCCCACAACTCACTTGTGTTCTACTCGTGCATATAACATCAAACCATAAAACCTAGGCTCGGATGCCACTGTTGGGGAACGTAGTAATTTCAAAAAAAAATTCCTACGCACACGCAAGATCATGGTGATGCATAGCAACGAGAGGGGAGAGTGTTGTCTATGTACCCTCGTAGACTGCAACAGAAGCGTTGACGCAACATAGAGGAAGTAGTCGTACGTCTTCCCGATCCGACCGATCCAAGCACCGTTACACCGGCACCTCCGAGTTCTTAGCACACGTACAGCTCGATGACGCTCCCCGGGCTCCGATCCAGCAAAGCTTTGGGGATGAGTTCTGTCAGCACAACGGCGTGGTGACGATGATGATGTTCTACCGACGCAGGGCTTCGCCTAAGCACTACAACGATATGATCGTGGTGGAATATGGTTGCAGGGGGCACCGCACACGGCTAAGGAACGATCATGTGGATCAACTTGTGTCTCTAGAGGTGCCCCTGCCCCCGTATATAAAGGAGCAAGGGGAGGAGGCAGCCGGCCAGGGTGTGGCGCGCCAAGGGGAGTCCTACTCCCACTGGGAGTAGGACTCCTAGTTGGACTAGGAGAGAGAGGGGGGAAATAGGAGGAAGAGAGGAAGGAAAGGGGGGGCGCCGCCCCCCTTCCCTTGTCCTATTCGGACTAGGAAGGGGAGGGGCGCGCGGCCACCTCTTGTCTCCTCTCCTCTTCTCCCTTAAGGCCCATGTAGGCCCAATAACCCCCGGGGGGTTCTGGTAACCCCCCGGTACTCCGGTAAAATGCCGATTTCACCCGGAACAATTCCAATGTCCAAATATAGGCTTCCAATATATTAATCTTTATGTCTCGACCATTTCGAGACTCCTTGTCATGTCCGTGATCACATCCGGGACTCCGAACTAACTTCGGTACATAAAAATGCATAAACTCATAATAACTGTCATCGTAACGTTAAGCGTGCGGACCCTACGGTTCGAGAACAATGTAGACATGACTGAGGCAAATCTCCGGCCAATAACCAATAGCGGGACCTGGATGCCCATATTGGCTCCTACATATTCTATGAAGATCTTTATCGGTCAGACCGCATAACAACATACGTTGTTCCCTTTGTCATCGTATGTTACTTGCCCGAGATTCGATCATCGGTATCCAATACCTAGTTCAATCTCGTTACCGGCAAGTCTCTTTACTCGTTCTGTAATGCATCATTCCGCAACTAACTCATTAGTTGCAATGCTTGCCAGGCTTATGTGATGTGCATTACCGAGAGGGCCCAGAGATACCTCTCCGACAATCGGAGTGACAAATCCTAATCTCGAAATACGCCAACCCAACATCTACCTTTGGAGACACCTGTAGAGCTCCTTTATAATCACCCAGTTACGTTGTGACGTTTGGTAGCACACAAAGTGTTCCTCCGGTAAACGGGAGTTGCATAATCTCATAGTCATAGGAACAGGTATAAGTCATGAAGAAAGCAATAGCAACATACTAAACGATCGGGTGCTAAGCTAATGGAATGGGTCATGTCAATCAGATCATTCTACTAATGATGTGACCTCGTTAATCAAATAACAACACTTTGTTCATGGTTAGGAAACATAACCATCTTTGATTAACGAGCTAGTCAAGTAGAGGCATACTAGTGACACTAAGTTTGTCTATGTATTCACACATGTATTATGTTTCCGGTTAATACAATTCTAGCATGAATAATAAACATTTATCATGATATAAGGAAATAAACAATAACTTTATTATTGCCTCTAGGGCATATTTCCTTCACATATCTCCAGCTCACCTTTAGCTAGTCTCCGTTTACTCCGCAGCCTTTTATTTCGAGTTTACTAACACTTAGCAACTGAACCGGTATCTAATACCATGGTGCTACTAGGAGTACTAGTAAAGTACACAATGTATATCCAATATACTTCTATCGACCTTGCCAGCCTTCTCATCTACCAAGTATCTAGGGTAATTCTGCTGCAGTGGCTGTTCCCCTTATTACAGAAGCACTTAGTCTCGGGTTTGGGTTCAACCTTGGGTTTCTTCACTAGAGCAGCAGCTGATTTGCCGTTTTATGAAGTATCCCTTCTTGCCCTTGCCCTTCTTGAAACTAGTGGTTTCACCAACCATCAACAATTGATGCTCCTTCTTGATTTCTACTTTTGTGGTGTCAAACATCGCTAATGTCTCAAGGATCATCATATATGTCCCTGATATATTATAGTTCATCACGAAGCTCTAGCAGCTTGGTGGTAATGACCTCGGAGAAACATCACTATCTCATTTGGAAGATCAACTCCCACTCGATTCAAATGATTGTTGTACTCAGACAATCTGAGCACAAACTCAACAACTGAGCTTTTCTCCCTTAGTTTGCAGGCTAAGAAAATCGTCGGAGGTCTTATACCTCTTGACGTGGGCACGAGCCTGAAATCCCAATTTCAGCCCTCGAAACATCTCATATGTTTCGCGACGTTTCGAAACGTCTTCGATGCCTCAACTCTAAACCATTTAACTGAACTATCGCGTAGTTATCAAAATGTGTATGTCAGATGTTCGCAACATCCACAGACGATGTTCGAGGTTCAGCACACTCAGCGGTGCATTAAGGACATAAGCCTTCTATGAAGCAATGAGGACAATCCTCAGTTTACGGACCTAGTCTGCATAATTGCTACTATCATCTTTCAACTAAATTTTCTCTAGGAACATATCTAAACAGTCGAACTGAAGCGCAAGCTACGACATAATTTGCGAAGACCTTTTGACTATGTTCAGGATAATTAAGTTCATCTTAATTATGAACTCCCAGTCAGATAGACATCCCTCTAGTCATCTAAGTGATTACATGATCCGAGTCAACTAGGCCGTGTCCGATCATCACGTGAGACGGACTAGTCATCATCGGTGAACATCTTCATGTTGATCGTATCTACCATACGACTCATGCTCGACCTTTCGGTCTCTTGTGTTCCGAGGCCATGTCTGTACATGCTAGGCTCGTCAAGTTAACCTAAGTGTTTCGCATATGTTCCGAGGCCATGTCTGTACATTCTAGGCTCGTCAACACCCGTTGTATTCGAACGTAAGAATCTATCACACCCGATCATCACGTGGTGCTTCAGAACGACGAACTTTCGCAACGGTGCACAGTTAGGGGGAACACTTTCTTGAAATTTTAATGAGGGGTCATCTTATTTACTACCGTCGTTCTAAGCAAATAAGATGTATAAACATGATAAACATCACATGTAATCAAATAGTGACATGATATGGCCAATATTATATTGCTCCTTTTGATCTCCATCTTCGGGGCTCCATGATCATCATCGTCACTGGCATGACACCATGATCTCCATCATCATGTCTTCATGAAGTTGTCTCGCCAACTATTACTTCTACTACTACAGCTAATGGTTAGCAATAAAGTAAAGTAATTACATGACGTTTATGTTGACACGCAGGTCATAAATAAATTAAGACAACTCCTATGGCTCCTGCCGGTTGTCATACTCATCGACATGCACGTCGTGATTCCTATTACAAGAACATGATCATCTCATACATCACATATATCATTCATCACATCCTTTGGCCATATCACATCACATAGCATACCCTGCAAAAACAAGTTAGACGTCCTCTAATTGTTGTTTGCATGTTTTACGTGGCTGCTCTGGGTTTCTAGCAAGAACGTTTCTTACCTACGCCAAAACCACAACGTGAATTGCCAATTTCTATTTACCCTTCATAAGGACCCTGATCATCGAATCCGATCCGACTAAAGTGGGAGAGACAGACACCCGCTAGCCACCTTATGCAATTAGTGCATGTCAGTCGGTGGAACCAGTCTCACGTAAGAGTACGTGTAAGGTCGGTCCGGGCCGCTTCATCCCACGATGCCACCGGATCAAGATAAGACTAGTAACGGAAAGTAAATTGACAAAATCAACGCCCACAACTACTTTGTGTTCTACTCGTGCATAGTAACTATGCATAGACCTAGCTCTGATACCACTGTTGGGGAACATAGCAAAAATTCAAAATTTTCTACGCATCAGCAAGATCAATCTATGGAGTAATCTAGCAACGAGGGGAAGGAGAGTGCATCTACATACCCTTGTAGATCGCTAAGCGGAAGCATTCAAGTGAACGGGGTTGATGGAGTCGTACTCGTCGTGATCTAAATCACCGATGATCCTAGTGCCGAACGGACGGCACCTCCGTGTTCAACACACGTACAGCCCGATGACGTCTCCTACGCCTTGATCCAGCAAGGAGAGAAGGAGAGGTTGGGGAAGACTCCATCCAGCAGCAGCACGATGGCGTGGTGGTGGTGGAGGAGCGCGGGACTCCAGCAGGGCTTCGCCAAGCACTATGAGAGACGAGGAGGAAGAGAGGTAGGGCTGCGCCAAGAGGGAGAGAATTCGTGTGTTGGGCAGCCCTCATACCTCAAGTATATATAAGGGGAGGGGAGGGGCTGCGCCCCCACCTAGGGTTCCCTCCCTAGGGGTGGCGGCAGCCCCTAGATCCCATCTGGGGGGCGGCCACAAGGGGGAGAGGGGGAGGCGCACCTAGGGTGGGCCTTAGGGCCCATCTGCCCTAGGATTTGCCCCCTTCCCCTCTTGGAGGCACCTTGGGCCTTGGTGGGAGGCGCCCCAGCCCACCTAGGGGCTGGTCCCTTCCCACTATTGGCCCATGTAGGCCTCCGGGGCTGGTGGCCTCACCTGGTGGACCCCCGGACCCCTCCGGTGGTCCCGGTACACTACCGGTGATGCCCGGAACACTTTCGGTGGCCAAAACCATACTTCCTATATATCAATCTTTACCTCCGGACCATTTCGGAACTCCTCGTGACGTCCGGGATCTCATCCGGGACTCCGAACAACATTCGGTAACCGCATACATACTTTCCCTATAACCCTAGCGTCATCGAACCTTAAGTGTGTAGACCCCACGGGTTCGGGAAACATGCAGACATGACCGAGACACCTCTCCGGTCAATAACCAACAGCGGGATCTGGATACCCATGTTGGCTCCCACATGTTCCACGATAATCTCATCGGATGAACCACGATGTCAAGGACTTAATCAATCCCGTATACAATTCCCTTTGTCTGGCGGTACGATACTTGCCCGAGATTCGATCGTTGGTATCCTGATACCTTGTTCAATCTCGTTACCGGCAAGTCTCTTTACTCGTTCCGTAACACATCATCCCGTGATCAACTCCTTGATCACACTGTGCACATTATGATGATGTCCTACCGAGTGGGCCCAGAGATACCTCTCCGTTTACACGGAGTGACAAATCCCAGTCTCAATTCGTGCCAACCCAACAGACACTTTCGGAGATACCTGTAGTGTACCTTTATAGCCACCCAGTTACGTTGTGACGTTTGGCACACCCAAAGTACTCCTACGGTATCCGGGAGTTGCACAATCTCATGGTCTAAGGAAATGATACTTGACATTAGAAAAGCTTTAGCATACGAACTACATGATCTTGTGCTAGGCTTAGGATTGGGTCTTGTCCATCACATCATTCTCCTAATGATGTGATCCCATTATCAACGACATCCAATGTCCATGGTCAGAAAACCGTAACCATCTATTGATTAACGAGCTAGTCAACTAGAGGCTTACTAGGGACATGGTGTTGTCTATGTATCCACACATGTATCTGAGTTTCCTATCAATACAATTCTAGCATGGATAATAAACGATTATCATGAACAAGGAAATATAATAATAACCAATTTATTATTGCCTCTAGGGCATATTTCCAACACAAGGTCCCCTGCCTCAGTTGTCAGCCACAGTGGCTTCGCCCTGCGGCGTCCTCTGGCGACGGCGGAGAGGGGATGGAGGACTTAGGTTATGGTGCTAGGTTTAGAGGTGTAGTTGCCCGCATGGGAGTGACGCGGGGCGTTTCCTTTTTCGTCATTACGTGTGCTATGTTTGTAACATTATTCACATGATATTACACTATCCCTGGTTCTCTAAATTCATATGAAAATCTTATGTATTAATCATTTTTAAGCACACTTTGTATTAACCATGTGCCCTATGAAATCCTCACCTTGCTTTTTCTAGAAACACCAGTAACTTTATTCATACTCATAACAATTATAGCTACACTGATTTGGACCTAAGATCCAACAAAATACAAAGTAACTCATATGACTAAGAATTACAATGAAATTTCTTGAAAACACCTTCTTCGAGGTATCAATCTCTGCTCGAAGAAATACTCCAAAGACTTCGGTAAAGCGGCTGCAATTGGACTGGAGCAACGATGTTGTCACTCTTTCACCCGCACGAATATTACCAATGATGGTTTTTGAAAGCGCCTTGAGTCGCCCATCCAGAAAGATGAGAAGCCTTGATCGATGAACGTACTTGGGCCGGGGATGATCCCTAGAAGTGCAGGCCATCGAATCACTATATCTTCACCATGGTATCGATGAAAGATATCACCTCCACAAAGAATCATGCCAACAACAAAAAACTTGACACAACAACATAAACTAATCAGATTCGAATAATCGGATCTGCGAGGACGGAAAACTCTCTAATCTCATGACACCGCCAAAAGGACAAGGGGAAATTTATTCTCACAAAACTATCATAATCACTAGCCGTTGACGAAAAATATAGAGGTCTTGAAGATCTGAGTTTCCCCACCTCTCAGCGCCAAGATGGCAGCCGGAGACGAGGGGACCTAAATTTCTCACCTTGGTATGTAGGAAACCTCTGCCCTGAAGGGTTCCAACCATGGGCCGCCCAAGTAAGAGTATTTTTTGCCTCCTCGGATGCACCTATCCCAGTTTGTCTATGTTGGCCTCATATTAAGCAAGATTGTTTTTGTTTTGTATTTTTCTTTTAGGGTATTCTTTCCTTTCCTCTTCACTTGTTTCTTCATCTTTTGGAGTTTTCCATTCGTTTGTCTCTCCCTGTTTCTTTTTTGTTTGTGTATTTTATTTTTTATTTTCTATTAGTTGGGTTTCTTTTTATTTATTTTCCTTTTCCACTTTCTTTCCTTTTTCATATTTTGGGGGAAACTATGTGGACACCTCTAAAATGAATGAACAATTTTTAAGAAATAGAGTAGAGAAGCAGACACTCACGATCATGTACAAACTCACCCCTATGAGCGGACACATACAAACACCCTATCCCATGAGGACCTTCCAGAGACTAAGACGACGGACATTGAGATTGTAAAAATATCCGTAGGTGCCTCGCTATCGACACAAACGTCGCCAAAGTGTTAAACCTGAGGTTTGATCCATCGTGGGTTGAGGTTACCACTGCAATCTTAAATGTTTTTGCTTCTCAAAATGACATGAATATTTATTCTAACAAAAAAATAACTTTCCTCAAATGTAATGAATTTTCTAAGTTATATGATCTTTTTTGTTGTATGTACTGTCAACAATTTTTAAATATGAGGAAAAAATCATTTACGTGGTTATTTTCTAAAATTCAAGAAGTTCTTAATATGTATGATTCCTTCCCCCATACGTAGTGATTTTTTTATAATAGGCGACAAACATTACTTTTAACATATGGTCATTAATTCGAGGTACATGAACATCTTTATGTTCATATATAAACTCTCATTATTATTAATATCTCCAATTCTTGAAGAATGCGGAGGAAAAGAGGGAGGCTCGCCGTTGCCGGCAGCGGGCCAGGCGGGCGAGGAAGACAGGGCTTATTACATATTCTCATTGTGGTGGTCGGGAGGAAAATCCCACCTGGCCTTTTCATCGAAATCACAAATTAAAGAGTACTCGTTGCAAAGAGCACTCCACTTTTTTAGATCACGACAAGTGGCGCACATGCAGCGCGCCACTTGTCGCAACTTGAGAGTTTTTTTTAGATCCGTTTATTCAAAATGTTTTATCTCTTAAACCGTGCGTCCAAATCTCGAACCGTTTTTACCGTTGGATTCCTAGCGTCGAGATCTTCAAAATTAGATCCCATGTTGATAGGTTTTGACGAACTTTTTTCACGAAAAAACCGGATGAAAAAAACCGGGCGAAAAAACCGGACCGAAAACATGTTTTTTTCCTTTCCGAAAGGCACGGCCGTGACTCTCGCGAAAGCACAACCGTGCCTCTCGCGAAAGCAAAACCGTGACTTTCGCGAAAAAAAAACAGAAAACGCGTATTTTTTTCCCTTTCCGAGAGGCACGGCCATGACTTTCGCGAAAGCACAACCGGGCCTCTCGCGGAAGCAAAACCGTGACTCTCCCGAAAGAAAAAAAAAACAAAAAACGTGTTTTGTTTTTCCCTTTCCGAGAGGCACGGCCGTGACTCTCGCGAAAGTACAACCGTGCCTCTCGCGGAAGCAAAACCGTGACTCTCGCGAAAGAAAAAAACAGAAAACGCGTTTTTTTGTTTCCGAAAGGCACGGCCGTGACTCTTGCTAAAGCACAACCGTGCCTCTCGTGAAAGAAAAACTGTAACTTTCGCGAAAGGAAAAAAACGAGTTTTTTCGCGCAAATTTTTTTTATCGAAAAGCTAAGAAAAACCGGGGGAAAACCAAAACATAGAAAAAACCCGGAAAAACCCGTTTAAAAAGCCGAAAACACGTGCGGAAAAATAAAAAAACAAAATCCGAAGGGAGCGTTCAAAGCGCGACACATGGCAAATGGCTGAGAACGCGTCAAATGACGCTGATCGTTGCGAGGCTCCCGAAGGAGCGCTCGTTAACTAGTTGCTCCCGTTTATGGGAGAGAGTTATCATCCGACTTAATTTAAACGGTTTCCGAAAAAGAAAGAGGGGAACCGATAAGGCTTTCGGGCCATCTTTTCCCATTCGGCTACGCCCATCTCACCAACAAATCCATCCCAGCCCGGAGCCCATTTACGAGTGTCCGACCCAGCCACGACACCTCCACGCGATTTCACCCGACGGCCCTAGCCAGGCTCCTAAACCTCCCCCGCTCTTCTCCCCCAGCCGCTTCGCCGCCGCCCGCCGCCTACCGCCCGCGATGGAGGCCCTCCACGAGGAGACGCCCTTCGACCTCTCCTTCCACCCCTCCGCGCCCCTCGTCGCCACCTCCCTCATCACCGGCGAGCTCCACATGTGCGCGCCGCCTCCAGCGCCCTCAGTAATTTCTCGCTCCCCTTCTGAGGAGGTAACCGGTTTCTAATTTTCGCCGCCTCTCGCAGGTTCCGCTACGCCGACGGTTTGCCGCTCGAGAGGTACTCGTGGTGGCCCCTGCTCCTCGTGCTTGGTTAATTTCGTACTACGTTGCTGGCTGCTGTTGTTTCATAGTACCACTACTATCACTGCTTCCGGTCTGGGATTGCTAGTTGCTGTCTTTGCTTACTTGACGTCTGAAGCCGTAGAGGTTTCATTTGTTGTATGCTGAGTGCACGAGGTGGAAATGTTCATGTGGTTAATGCAGAGTTCGTGTAGGATTTAATTCTATTTTTGTGGGGTTTCGTGTAGTAAATTCTCTGCCTGGTTTTGCAATCCATGATAGTATGTTTAGCAAAGCTTGATTTGTGGGTTGCCGTGTGGGCATTTTGGTTGGATGGGTGTATGTGAGCTCACAATTTAAGTGCCTCACTGACTCTGTGAATAATGGTGTATACACTTCTGTTTGATGGGTATGCTTTCTGTTTGATGCTGGAGCTGTCTTTGTGTTATTACAATTATTATGTACTCTGTAGTTTTCATATCGACAGAGATTGATGAAAGCGTCCTCTTGCTATGTTTTTAAGGTTGTTCGTGGCAAAACCTCACAAGGACTCTTGTAGGGCTGTTCGTTTTGTGGACTCAGGAACCGGTAATGACTCCCTTATTAATGCCAGTACCTCCCAGCTTGCCAATCAACTGCCCTACATTTTATCTGTGATTTTGATATTTCACCAGCTGTTTTTATTTGCTTAAGCATGGTGCTAAAACATTAGCCGCTTTATGCTGGCATTGGCAATCACAACCCATATTTGAGGGTAAAACACATCCGATCATCTTGTGAGAAGATACTCTAACCAGGTCCTGTTGGTTCATGTTGTGGCTTGTTGCAGCGATTCTGACAGGATCTGCTGATATGTCGATTGTCGCTTCTGATGTGGAAACAGGCAAAGTCATTGCCCGTTTGGATAATGCACATGAGTAAGTTTTTGTCAGTTATCAGTGCTGCTATTAATTTTATTGTGGAACTAAATATCTATGTTTCCTCATTTCATATTCTTGTTGATATTTTCAGTGACGCCATAAACCGCCTTGTGTGTCTTACTGAAACTACAGTTGCTTCAGGCGATGATGACGGTTACATTAAGGTATTTAATATTGTATCGGTTTGACTGCCTCCAGCTGTATGCTTTCAAACGTAGGCCAGTTTCACCGTTGATTATTACTACCTGTACATTTATGGGAGTACATAATATAATTACACCCCATCTTATTTATCCATGCAGACCTGTTCTAAGTACCTAATCGCCTATGCTTGGTTGATAATAATCATAATAGCTATCATTATTTAATGACCACTTGCATATGTTTTGGACTGGCACAGCTACACTTACAAGCCGACACTTGATAGTTTTTCCATGTTTCTAGCTCTTATCTTTTTCAATAGTAGTAACACAATCTCTTTGATACTATCAGTTTAAAATACTTCTTCAATTTTAGGTGTGGGATACTCGGCAACGATCTTGCTGCAACACTTTTCACCGCCATGAAGATTACATATCAGATATGACCTATGTAGCTGGCTCAAATCAAATATTGGCTACAAGGTACTTAATTTGCATTCCTGCAAATTTTATTGCTGTACCAGTGTTATATAGTTGAGCATTATTTCATAGGAATGAGTGGCCTATTTGTATGCAAGCACAAACTTAGTGTTTCCATGGCAACAGGGTCTACCAATCTCTCTTTCTCATAGACCATTCGGCATCATGGAGAGGCCGCAGCCATTTCACTTCTTAGTTTACATCACTGATGCAGAACAACACTGTTATTTAGTACATGAATGATGATATATGTATGAGGCCAATGTTTTGTGAATCCTTGAAGTTCCATTTTTTGGGCAGTTCTACCTGTTCAAAGTTTTGGATAGTTTTTTTTTTTGCCTTGGCATTATGGTAATCAATGTTAAATTTTATCTTGTTATTTGCAGTGGTGATGGAACTTTATCTGTGAACAATCTCCGGGGTAACAGAGTGAGTCGCCTTTCCAATACATCAAATCTCATCCCTGTGTATTATATAAACCCTTACTCTATGTTTGCTTTTAAGAACTTCCACACTATGAGTGCCTTTAATCTTAATAACCATGGTCATGCCTAATCTGCTAATAGGTAAAGTCACAATCTGAATTTTCAGAAGACGAACTCCTATCTGTGGTGGTAATGAAGGTAATTGCCTTTGTTTAACAACTTTCACTTACTCACAGTTTCACACCCTTCATCCATAATTTCATGGTTACTGAACAAAACTTTATTCTTTGCAATTGTCAGAATGGCCAAAAAGTTGTTTGTGGAACTCCAAGTGGAGCTCTATTGTTGTATTCGTGGGGACATTTTAAGGACTGCAGGTAAATGTGTTTTCATGACTTCACCAGGAGCAGAAATATAATGCATCCTTTGATTTACGCCATATACTGTAATTTATTTATCGAGTGGTTGCTATTGTAAAATGTAAAGAAAGATGTACCCAATAGCTATCCACCTACCATGGATTATATTCCGAAGGGCACCCATGAAAACACACCTTATTTTCTCTAGTTCTCTGTTTTCATTTTAAATGCTAGCCATACAACTGCTGTTATCCTTTTTAGTTGTATATAGCTGTATCCTCTGTAATGTACATTAGTAAACATTATGTTTGTTAGTGATATTTCTCTTTTCTCATGGTTAAACAATAACATTAGCCATTTTTTGGTAGATATCAGGCTTTAGTCAGTATTATCTCACATGTAATCAATTCCTACAATGTTATTGGCTGTTAAGGCTCATGTTGCTTTATTATCACCGATAAGGCCTGAGAACAATCTTCACATGTGATAAGCAGAGTAATTTGAACATGTTACAGCTTAAACCAGTTTGCCTCTTTCAATTTCTGTGATGGTAGACCAAGTAAGTCTGCAAGTGATTTTGTCTGTAGTTGTGTACTAACATATACTTTTGTGGCTAGTGATCGTTTTCTGGGGCACGCACAGTCTGTTGATAACTTGCTGAAGGTTGAATTAATGCCTTTTTTTTATTTCTGCCTTCTTTTCCTCTGTCTAATCATCATTTAATATAGTGTATTTGGTGTTTTAGCTGGATGAAGAAACTCTGATATCTGCTGCAGCAGACGGTGTGATCAGGTTTGAAATTTACCATGGTGCCTTTATGACCTACTTCTGTCGCCTGTTTAGTAGTCCTCTTTGTTATTTTATCATGCCCTCCATATTCTCGTCGCATTCAGGTTAGTGGGTATCTTACCGAATCAGATAATACAGCCGCTAGCTGAGCATTCAGAATTTCCAATCGAGGCGCTTGGTACGTTCACTCCGCCATTTCTCGGTAAAAGTTACTCCAAGGAGTGCCAAGTTCTCAACTAGTATCTCTGTTCCGCAGGTTTCTCGCATGATAGGAAGTACCTAGGCAGCATTTCACATGACAAAATGATAAAGGTGACGACCCCTCTCCCCCTCAGCCCTTCCCCGCTATCGATGTAGTACTAGCAGTGATCTAACCAGGTGCCCTGTTTTATGCAGCTCTGGGACATGGAAGAACTCCTGGGCGGTCCACAGTTAAATCACCAGAACGACATGCCCGAAGCCAACGCAGCCGTCCATGACGACGAGTTGCCTGAAGCCAACGCGGCCATCCACCACGACGAATTGCCTGAAGCCAACGTCGCCGCTGGTCACCACGACGAGTTGCCTGCAGCCAACGCCGCCGCCGTGAACCACAACCAGCCGGCTGAAGCTGACAGCGACGACGACGGGATGGACGTGGACATGGAGCCAAGCTCTTCCAACGGTAAGACCTATGCCTGCCCTGCATCGAAGCAATCGACGCGCCGTTGCTATTCAGGGTCTCTGATGGTTACCCTTACTTGTGCCGTCGTGTTGGACAGTGTCGAGGAGCAAGAAGAAAGGCAAGGGCAAGAGGCTGGACGGGTTCGCGCCGGACTTCTTTGCAGATCTGTAGCCTGCCCAGGCGAGGACAAGAGGCCGCCCTTGAGATCTTAACTTGTGCCAGCGAGCAGTTTTGATGTTGTCTCGGTATATCGGGTTGTAGCAGGAATGTTTTAGTTTATTTATAGGCGTGAGGTGTGTGAACTTGGCTATCATAGTAACGTGTATTTCCGGCTGCGGATGGCCCTCTGAAGTGAAGCATACGTGTAGTAGTATCTTTTATTGTCGGAACAAGTTGTGTCCTGCCTTGTTCTCTGAATGTTTTATCATTTCGCGTGCGTGCGGCCGTATCTTATTCTGGCTTTTGTTTTGTCTCGGGTTCTCAGGCAAGAACGAACGAGGAAACCAGCTTGCACGCGTAGCTTTCGCGAAGTCACGGCGTGGCTAGCATAAGCGGCAAAGATAGTCTACAACGATATGTGCGTAGCCGGCCGCAGGTAGGCCTGTCCCGTTTTAAAGAAAGGGCTACGTACTTTGCGTGCACTCACGCGTCAGTCGGTTTCATTCGAGCCCATGCCGCACTGTTCCCCCCGTGCCGCCCCACCAACGAACAGTGACGACCCGACGTGCCGGTGCCGGTGTGGGTGCAACGGCGACCGTGGTCAAATTTGGTGTTCTGACCCCGTTGTCAAACTTTAGCAGAATCTGACCCCGGGTGCAAAAATAAATAAATCGGGATTTGATCATTTTCTCTGCCGCCATCTGACCCAGCGATAGGGTATCACATCCTACCGTCACACCTCAGGCGGTAGGGTGATGGTCGTTAACGCCAGCTAAGGTGGCAAAGGGGCCTACCGCCAAGGACCCAGGTGGTATGGTGATCGAGCCTACCACCAAGCATCTCGGCAGTAGGTCTGTGTAGTGGATAAGGTGTTGAGGTGAATGGGTAGGCTTCACTATCCACCCATTCACCCCCAATCTCCTTCCCCTCAAAGCTCCCCCCCTCCCCCTCTTTTCCCCACCAAAGCACCCACTAAATCCCTCTCCATTGATAGAGATTTGTCCGGTGGATTTGGAGCATTTGCATCACCCAAGCTACCTCTCACCCCCCCCCCCCCCCTTCTTTTGGTTGGTTGGAATCACCTATTTTTAGTTGCATTACTCGCACGATTGCAAACCCCTAGTTCTTGCTCTTGTTGTGGTGAAATCAATGAATATGATGCATTTAGGGTTATGTTTGTGCTTTGACTATGTATTGTGTGCCTACCATTGTTGGGGTTAGCAAGATCTTGTGCTAGGGCTAGTTGTTATGTTAGGGAAGGGTTAGGGTTAAGGCTATGGATTTAATTTAACCATGTTTATCTTGTTATTTGAATGCAATGCATACAAGTTCGTTTCCATTGTATGCATAGTGTAGGTAATTCATCCATATGAATTGACCGGTCCATGGATGACTTGATTTCTTTCCATTGTTCTTAGATGGATAGACTCGTTAATGTGCATTACTTGGACAAGGCGGCATTTTTTAATGAAAATGACGATGAAGGGGAAGAGCCCTTGGTTTTTGACACAAGCCCAAGCTATGAAGATGTTTGTGGTGAAAGTGAGAAGTATCTTACATTGGATTAACCCATTTGATGAGGTGGAGCTTATTGGGAGGTATGATGTTGGAGTGGGGGTAAAGTCACTATTAAAGAGTATGCCCATCACCTCCGATCTGCATTGGAATGTGTGCAAGGATAAAATTGAGTGATCACAAGACAAGTCACTTGAATTATTTGCCACTAAGTTTGAAGTTCCTCGCCTACAACTTGACTTGAACCATAATGTGTCCTCCCCAATACATGATGGTAGTGTCGAGGTGTATGTCCACAAATCTTCTAGCCAACCACCAAGTAGCCAACCAAATGAAGACGGCATCAATGATAGAGCCATAATAGTTCGAGGTGATCCTATTGCTCGTGTTGTTGATGATGATATTCCTTATGTAGATGAAGATGGTATTGCTAGTGTTGATCATGCTATTGCTCAAGATGATGCTTACACAGAAGAAGAGATTCATTACCATCCCATTAGTGACTTGAATGTCATTGTGTACCAACAAGACATGGACCGTAACCTCCCTTATAGCCGTATGTGTAGGTATGACTCAGATGACGAGGGTCCGGAGGAAGAGTTGGACGAGGATGGGTTCACGGCGCAAGAAAATCAAATCTTCAAGATGGTGAATGGCAAGGAAAGAGGACCCTCATTGTTTCGTGGTCTTAGTCTTGCGACAAGGCCGTTGTTGATGGTGGCATGCGATTGAGGTTCGTTGAACCATCACCTTGCCAGAAGGTCGGTGATCCAAGGCCCAAGGATGAGGACGAGAATGCTCATTTGAAACAATGCATAAGTTTGGGTGCTTGCAGGAGTTCAAGATATGGTTGAGTGACAATGCCATTAGGAATCATCGGCCGTATGTTGTTGGTCAATCCAACCAAAATATGTGCTACACCATCAAATGCGACAGAGAAGGTTGCCTGTGGAAGGTCCATGAAAGAAAAATTCATGAACCGGGCAATGGTCCCATCCTACAATTCGATGGATAACTATAACGGTCATCAAAGGCAAAACCTTAACCCTAATCATTACACTAACCCCAACCCTAACACCTAAGACCCAACAAAACCACTAACCCTAGCACTAGATTGAGCTACCACCAACAATGCTAGGCACACAATACATAGTGTAAACACAAACATAACCCTAAACGCATCATATAAATTTATTTCACCACAACACAATCATGAACTAGGGTTTGAAAACAATGTGAGCAACCCAACCTAAAACACATGATTCCAACCAATCAAAATGAGTGAAAGTTGAGAGAGGTACCTTGCAAATGAGAGAGATTTGGGAGGCCCTTGAAGAGAGGAGGAAAGGGCTTTAGCTCAGAGGAGTGAAGGAGAAAGGGGGGGTGGATGGTTGGGTGGGAGAGCACATCCCCCGCTCCACCTTATCCACTACAGGACCCTACCGCCGGGGACCTGGACGGTAGAAAGATGCACCCTACCATTGAAGACTACAACGGCAGGTCTCTTTGTCACGTAAGCGAGCAGTAACGGCCGTCGGTGCATGTCGTTACACCTACTGCCGGGGGGCTGGCGGCAGCAAAAGAGTCAGATCCTAATTTTTTTTCCGAACCAGATCAGATCCCGCTAAAGTTTACAAAAGGGTGAAAACACCCAAATCGGCCGCGGCCCGTCCAGGTGAAAAGCTCACCCACGGAGAGGAGTCCGCGTCACACACGCCCACGAGGTGAACGCGAGCGAGCCCCCCACCCTCAACCGATTTGCCGCACCGAACGTGCACGCCTCCGGCGCACGCGAATCTCCGCGCGCCACGAGCCTAGACGTGAATCCCCCAGCCTCCGCTTCCCCTCCCCCAGCCTCCTCCCCGTCCACCCCGTGACAGGCGCATCTGCGATCCCCCGATTCGATCCTCCCGGCCGCGCCCCGCCGCGCCCCACCCGTCGCCGCACCGCCGCCTGCGCCCTTGGGCGAGAGCTCCATCACGCAGCCGCCCGCCCGCCCGCCCCCGTCAGGTCAGCCCCCGCCGCATCCCCTCTCTACCCCTTCTTCTGCCCTCCCATGCGGCGGCCGCCGCCGAATCCAGCCGTCCGTCTGGGGCAAACCGGGCCCGTCAACCCCCGCCCCGCCCCGCGCCTGGCCAGCAGCTCGCCGATCCAAGCTGCTCCATTCGTGCCGCCGCGCTTCCCCCTCCCCCCAGATCCGGGAGCCCGCGCCCTCCCTTGTGTGCGTGCGCGTGCGCGTGCGGCCGCGCCGCAATCTAGCTAGTCCAATCGCGCCGGATTGTTTTTCGTGGGGGAAATGATGCGAGGGATCGGCAAGCGACTCGAGCGAGCTCCCACTCCTTGTTTCCGCGCGGAATCCACAGATCGCCCGTACCTTCCATCTCTGTCGCACCAAGTGTAGCGACCACGCATGTCTAGATCCGACCGTAGCTTTGCCACCCCTGAGCTGGTGATTATAGCTGTTAATTCCTTTTTTGCTTTGCCACTGATGAATCGCTTGGCTGTGATTTAGGTCGACGATGGACGCAGCAGGCAGAGATGCCAACCCCCTGGCCGGCTACCGGATCGGCAAAACCCTCGGCATCGGCTCCTTTGGTAAGGTGAAGATCGCCGAGCATATAATTACGGGCCACAAGGTCGCAATCAAGATCCTCAATCGCCGTAAGATCAAGAGCATGGAGATGGAAGAGAAAGGTCTGTGATAGCTCACTCTGTTCAGAAAGCTTGTTTCTGTTTCTGAAGTTCGTAGAGTGAACGTAGATTTGCGCCCATTGAGAAAAGCACAGCCCAGGTCCATTTGCATGTTTCTGCTCTAACGTGGAAAGTAGAAACTGTCAAACACTTCATCCTTATTTCTGTTATTAGCCTGTGATGCTTTAGCAATCAACTTGCAAGTTTTCTACTGTCTGTTGTGGATATCTAGTATAAGTATGATAATTGTCCATCCATAGTTTCTTGAATTTGTTATGTTAAAGGTTCCTTTCTGTCACTTTGCTGATCAACATATACTCTTACTATTCCCACTTTTGTTGTTTCGTACTTTGTCAAATCTCAGTTTTTATTTTGCTAATTTACAGCAAAAAGAGAAATCGATATACTAAGATTATTTATGCATCCTCACATGATACGGTATTATGAGGTCATAGATACCCCAGCGGATATTTATGTTGCTATGGAGGGGTGGGTTAACGAGCTGCTTGGCTTGTTAAGCTCGTGAGTGTTCGTGAGCGCTCATTAACAGACTACGATGTGTTACGACCTACATGTTGAGAGTGAGGGTGTGATTTTTATGAAGGAATATGGTGACTACAGGAGGAGGTGCCCTAGCTTGCTGTCTCCTATGGGCTATGTTAGGTTGATTTGATTGAATAGATGGATTGAGGTCTTGCAAAATTTTGTCACCTAAGAAAATAATATGTGTTGTGTTGAGGTCTCGTGAAACTCGTTAAGTTTAACGAGCTGAAATCAATGATTGGCTCTGTTCATTAAGAAGTGAGCTACGAGCTGAGCTATCGATCGCTCATTAGGCTCTCGAGCTACGAGCTAGTGATGGACTCCGTATGTTAAATCTGGAGAGTTGGTTGATTACATTGTTCGATTTGCATGTTTCTAGTGTAAGGTAGAAAAAACAACCTCTCAAACTATTCATCCTTATTTGTGTTAGAAGCGTATGATGCTTTAGTAATCAACTTGCAAATTTCTGTTGGCTGATGCGTTTAGTATAAATATCACAATTGGCCATCAATAGCTTGTTGATTTTTTTTACATTAAAAGTCGCTGTTTGTTACTTTGCTGATTTACATATACTTGTACTCTTGCCACTTTTGTTGTTTTGCACTTTGCTCAATTCTCAGTTTCTTTTTGTGCTAATTTACAGTGAAAAGAGAAATCAAGATACTGAGGTTATTTATGCATCCTCATATCATACGGCTTTATGAGGTCATAGATACCCCAGCGGATATTTATGTTGTTATGGAGTATGTTAAATCTGGAGAGTTATTTGATTACATTGTTGAGAAGGGAAGATTACAAGAGGAAGAAGCTCGTCGCTTTTTCCAGCAAGTACGTTTCTTCCACTTCCCAGAGTTCATTGCAAAGATTGGGTCAAGCCCTTTATTGATTTGTTCTATAGTTATAAATTCAGTATGTTACCATAAGCTAATATAAAGTACACCTCATGTTTGTTAACCGTATTTGTCACTGTGGATACTTTGTTTTTGTCTGCTTCTATCATAATATCATTATATGTATAAACATTATTCACTGCTTATGGTAGGCTATTTATTTGTTTCACCTTTCATACAGATTATATCTGGTGTGGAATATTGCCATAGAAATATGGTAGTTCACCGTGATCTGAAGCCAGAGAACCTTCTGTTGGATTCGAAATGTAATGTTAAGATTGCAGATTTTGGCTTAAGTAATGTTATGCGTGACGGCCACTTTCTGAAGACTAGTTGTGGTAGCCCAAATTATGCAGCGCCCGAGGTATATCTCGAGAATAGCTTGTTTTACACTTTCACAGGGTTAATAAATGTTGATATCGTGATAATGTGTCACAATTCTGATACCGGACAATGTTTTCTCCATTTACTTAGGTGATATCAGGTAAACTGTACGCTGGACCTGAAGTTGATGTTTGGAGCTGTGGTGTTATTCTGTATGCCCTTCTTTGTGGCACTCTTCCATTTGATGATGAGAACATACCAAACCTTTTTAAGAAAATAAAGGTTAGCAACTATCTTCTCCAGTTTACTGAAAATGTGCTATACCATTCATCTAGATATCCAGTGAATAAGTTATCTGTTTTGTCATTATAGGGTGGAATATACACCCTTCCTAGTCACTTGTCTCCTTTAGCAAGAGATTTGATCCCAAGAATGCTGGTTGTTGATCCTATGAAGAGGATTACCATACGCGAAATCCGTGAACATTCATGGTTCAAAGCTAGACTTCCACGCTATTTGGCCGTGCCTCCTCCAGACACTGCACAACAAGTCAAAAAGGTATGCTGATGATGCTGTGTATCAACATGAATATTTGGATATTTAAGATTTTTGCAACCTTTGCTCTTATTTGGCATTCTATAACAGCAGTGAATATATTTATTTTTCTTTATCTTTGTGTATTCATCTATGTACAAAATGGGAGTCCTTTCTGCATTATTACACTTTCTTTATTCATGTTCAGGAGTAATTTTGATTTCACTATGGATTTTGTAGCTTGATGATGAGACTCTGAATGATGTTATCAAAATGGGATTTGACAAGAATCAGCTCACTGAATCTCTTCAAAAGAGATTGCAAAATGAGGTATTTGCGTTACTCTGTTCTTTTTGGTTGTTCTTAATGGAACAATTACTAAATTCTACGTGTGCAGGCGACAGTTGCATATTATTTACTCTTGGACAATAAGCTTCGTACAACCAGTGGCTACCTTGGAGCTGAGTATCAAGAGTCAATGGTTTGTTGGGAGTTTTTCTCTCATTTGTATAGCTTGTGCGGTAGATTGCAAATGCTCTTGTACTCGTACTGCTACTGATTGGCTGTGCTTTCTGTGATCTGCAGGACTCATCTTTCTCCCAAGTTTCACCTGAAACACCAAGTTCAGCATCTGAAGCTCGGCAGTATGGTTCTCCAGGGTTTGGCTTGAGGCATCATTTTGCAGCTGAGAGGAAATGGGCTCTTGGTCTTCAGGTAATTTTGGTTTGAAATTCATCTTGCTATAACTGAAGCCGAAATCCTTAGATTCCCCTACTTTATGATATTTGACAGTCTCGAGCGCATCCACGAGAAATCATAACTGAAGTGCTTAAAGCTCTGCAAGAGCTAAATGTTTGCTGGAAGAAGATTGGGCACTATAACATGAAGTGCAGGTGGAGTCCTGGCTTTGTTGAGACTATGATGCATAACAACAATGGCTTCGGTGTGGAGTCTGCTATAATTGAAGCTGATGGCCTCAGTGACAAATCGACCCACATCGTGAAGTTTGAAATTCAGGTACCCTCGTAATCTTAACCATCTGCTGTCAGTTTATGAGCTGGTCCTGATTTGCAAATTTGCCATGTGGTTACGTGAACAATCTAATGCATAAGCCTCAACGTTGACATGTTTTTCTACTCTTTGTGTGATGGCTAAGCAGTGAAATTAGTTTTGTTTCTCCCTCCGATCCATATAATCGTGAACTGTTACTCCCTCTGTAAACAATTAGAATTTTAGTGGTTTACGCCTTATATTTGTTTACAGATGTAGTATCATATTCAGGCATGTTCATAATCAACCTTCTTTTCGTCCATATCACACTTCTTTTTGCTTGCATAAAGTTAATTCTCCGAGGATGTGCTTGGTGCTGATACACTTATGCTCTTTGCAGCTCTACAAAACAAGGGATGAGAAGTATCTTCTCGACTTGCAAAGGGTCAGTGGGCCACAGCTCCTCTTTCTGGACCTGTGTTCTGCCTTCCTAACCCAGCTGAGAGTCCTTTGATTCTGAAGATGGTGACTTCCCAACTGCAAAGCCCCACAGCTTCCTGCGACGTGCGAAGTTACAGTCAAGGTGTACATAACTATCATAATCCTCCAGTAGAATCTACTCCTGGGGTATGTAGACGCTAGAGAACCACGTGGTTTTATTCTGATGGTTCAGGACTTATTTACTAAACCAGAGGTGGCGGGCTAGAGGCATCCCTGTTCCGTCGTCCACCTGTCACCAATGGTGCTATATGACGCTTGTAGCCCTATATTTAGCCGAACATTTTTGGCTTGTTGTTCTTTACTAGTATAATGCCGGCCTGAGAACAACCTATGCCGTTATGATGAAAACTGTGCTGTTGACATGAACTGTTCACCTTGATCTGCACTAGCCATCATAGATTCAGGGAGTGTCACCGTTTTATGTTTTAATGTGGTAATTTTATAACAGTTTAATCAAGGCAATCTGTAGGTCTAAATGGTAAACCGACTACTTGAGTTAGAAGTCAGAAAAGGAGGCTTTCTAGAATACTGCGACCACATTTAATAAAAGCTGAGTTGTGTTCTTTCAACGCAGGATTTTTTTTCCTTCCAAACCATATGATTTGGCAGCCGCCATACAGCCGCATAAGTCAGAGAGATGCAAATCAAGGCACCGGACTACAAAATTACAGTATATCTTTGTGACGAACTGTACAGAGTGTGACGAGGAACTATATACAAATATATCTGAAAGGGAGATGCTCGTAGAGTATGAGGGCATGCGAGACGGGCTAAACTATACTTTACGGATGGGCCGTACATGAGAGGAAATGGTAGGCCAGCCCCAGCCATCAGGTCTTCTGAGCAGAAGCGAGGTGCCCCATCTGCTCGGTGATCTGATCGACATTGTTCCGGTGACCGAACCAGTAGCAGTCTAGGCCCATCTTCACACCGTCCTTGGATTCATGGCTATCCTCCACGGCAAGTGGCTTCGGCGTGTCTGTCAGAAACCGCTCCCAGAACAGATCGTTCGCCACGGCCTGTTCATGTGGAGTCTCGGCCTCGGCGTTCGTCTCGTCCTGCGAAGTGTCTGTGGTGCTGGCCTCGGAGCTCATCTCACCTTCGGCCATCGTCGAACGCCTGTCTTCTTGAATTTCTGGGAATAGTAGCATTGGGCTCTGCACAGCGTAACCCGGAGACTCTGCTAGCGCCGGTGAAGATGGCTGAAGATCTACTCCGGTCTCCACTGGTGCTGCCTGCAGATCTGCATGAGCCGGATCATCAGTGCTGGGTGCAGCAGAAGCAGAAGCAGTAGCAGCGTTGAACATGTCTTCAGAGGGCGCATAGTCGCCCGCCCTCTGGACGAGCTTCTCCATGGAGACCAGGGCCAGCTCCATCCTCCCAAAAGGCTCGGCGTTCACCATGACCATGCCCGGCGTCTCACCACCAGTCGCTTGCAGGTGCGGCACCCGCTGCTCCTCGGCCGCCGCGGCGGGCTCCTCGGCGAAGAAACCGATCGTCGGGACCCTCCTCTTCTTGCTGAAATGGTCTGTCGGCTCCAGTTCCAGCATGGTCTCCTCCTGCCCTGGATGAACGCCGCCCCGTCTCCTCTGCTGGATGTCGCGCACGGAGGCCACGACGTCCGCCTGCCGCTGCTCCATCGCCGTCAGCCGGTCCTCCAGCGACTGCATCAGCCAGCTGAGCCCGCACTGCTGCTGCGCCTGCCTCTGGAGCTCTGCCACGAGCACGCTGTTCTCGTGCTTGAGCCTGCTGATCTCCTCCTCGTACTCGCGCCTCTCCGACTCCGCCAGCGGCCCGTTCACCTGGTTCTGCGGCGAGTGGCTGTGCACCGGTTTGCGCCGGTGGATGTTCTTGAGGAGGTGCATGTGCCCCCTGACGAAGTCGTCGTTCGCGAACTCCCACCGCTCCGGGTCGATCTTCCGAAAACCCTGAGAGATGAAAAATGAAATCAGCAATCAATTAAACATCACTCACAATTTATCTAGATTTAGCATGCATACCAATCATGTGGAGACGTCATATATGAATGAACCAAGCAGAAAGAAAATGTATGCAACAATTAGATTTTGGGAAACGAAGCAGTCAGAGGATGAAACCATGGAGTGGAGCAACTCACGTAGGTGTTGAGCTGCCGGATGAAGCTGGAGAAGTTGTTGTGCTTGAAGTACTTGGGCAGCAGGTCCCGGGAGAAGTCGGGCGGGTTCCACACCACGAAGCTGGCGCCGCCGGGGCCCCATGACACGACGCGGCTCGTCGCCGGGTCCTCCACCATCTCGTAGGTCTTGATCAGGAACGGCGCCGGCGAGAGCGAGGCGCCCTGCGGCTGCGACTGCGAGCCACCCTCCATGTCCATGTCCATGTCCGTCGATCGGCCCAGCTCGGCGAGAAAGTCTTCAACTGGATTGGATTCGGTTCGGTTCGGTGCCGCTCTTTGTTCACATGAATCAAACCGCACGCGGTGGAAAATTCTCGGTCACCAAGTGGGCAAAGACCGCGACTTGTCGTCGATCTAATCGACTTGTTCTGCAAGCACGGGCGGAAGCAAAAGAGTCCGTTAAGCAAGCGTAGCCGTGCAAGCAAAGGGTGCAAGCTGAACTGCAGTAACAGTCAATAACTTGGCAACTTTGCCGGCGTCCGGCGAGAAACAGGGGACAAGAGAAACGGGGGAGAACTCCGGCGCACCTGCGGCGAAGACACCGGCGAGGTCCTTCCCTTCCGGCCGGCCGACGGGAGAAATGTTTAGGGGGCGGGATTCCGGAGAACAACGTAGTGGAGGTGGCGGATCCGGAGGTAGAAGAGAGGGAGGGAACCGGGGTGGAAAAGGCGGGCGGCGCCACCGGTGCAGGTGGCGCGCGGGCGGCCTTTTATAGGGCGGCCGTCGTCGCGCGACGTGGACGTGTGGTTGCGCTCAGCTTACGGGCTGGTCGTTGCATGTGACGTTTGACTGAGCAGCGCATGGCGCAGCCGTCGTGGCGTGTCCCGCTTCTAGACGCGGACCGGCAGCCGGTCGTCGGAGTCAGTGGACCAGCTAGCTAGCGCGCACACGATTCCACTCGTCCGGCGAGCGGCGACCGGAATAGATCACGGTTGATTGATCATTTGGACACAGTGGGCAAGCAAGCCCAGCCTTTCTCTCCTTTTAGTGACAGCCGCGTAAGAGCATTCCCAACAGCCGCGCTAAACTAGCGCCGCGCCGCAAATTAGGCCGTTTTAGCACGCGCGCAACGCGGCGAGTCGCTCCAGCGGGCACGCAAAAACGGCGCGCGCGCTATAACGGGTTGGACGCACGGACAAAAACACTTAGCCGCGCGGTGTATTTCGGGCGCCAGCTGCAGCGCGCGGCACACTCCAGCGCTCGCGCCCGCACTTCCTCTCCCACTTCCACCCCCCGTCCGGTCGCGCCGCCGCCGCCCGCGCCCCCGGCGACCGTTTAGGCTTCCCCGGCCTATCCCCGCGCTTCCGCCCCATCCCCTCCTAGTCCCGCCGGCCCTCGCGCGCCTCCGTCGTCCGAGGAACAGCGCCCGAGCGCTTGCTGCCGCGCCGCGCCCGCAAGGTGTTTGACAAAACGCCTACAAGGTATGTATTGCTCAAACTTCATGAATTTGATGCATGTTTTAAATTGTAGTTTTTATAGTATAGTACTGAACATTGTAGATGAGTTCGTCGTATGATTCTTCCGAAGAAGAATTTGATATTGAAGAGGAAGAAGATCTTGCAATGATCCTAGCTATGCATATAAAAAAAAACCGAAGCACGGTGGTTCGGTTATGGGTCGGCAGAAAATTTGGAGGGACAGGATCGATGCCCACAACAGATTGATCAGGCATTATTTTGCGGAGAATCCCATATACCCCGAGTCGTATTTTCATCGCCGGTTTAGGATGAGCACCGAGTTGTTCAGGCGCATTGCAGAGAAACTAGCGAGCCATGACCGTTTTTTTCAGCAAAGGAGGAATGCCGCCGAAGAGCTCGGGCATAGCACCTTTCAGAAGGTGACATCCGCTTTGTGTATGTTGGCATACGGTATACCGACTGATCTTGTTGATGATCACTTGGCTATGGGTGAGAGCCAAGCCATCATGTGTGTCAAGCGCTTTGCAGTGGGAATTATACAAGTGTTTGGCGAGGAGTATTTGAGATCTCCCAATGCTGAAGACGTCGCAAGGCTATTGGCGATGAACAAAGCTCGCGGTTTTCCTGGCATGCTTGGCTCAATAGATTGCATGCATTGGAGTTGGAAGAATTGTCCAAAGGCATGGCATGGGCAATTCCACGGCCAAAAAAAGGGTTCCACTATAATCCTTGAAGCGGTGGCCGATCAGGAAACTTGGATTTGGCATGCATTCTTTGGGATGCCTGGATCTTTGAATGACATCAATGTTGTCAACCGGTCACCACTGATGAATAAGATTGCAAACGGTGAGTTGCCACCGGTGCAGTTTGTAGCAAATGGCCGTACGTACAACTATGGTTATTATCTAGCGGATGTCATCTATCCAAAGTGGCAAACCTTCGTGAAGCCGTTGAAAAAGCCGGAAGGTAAGAAATATCTTGACTTCCACAATGCTCATGCGGCGGCTAGAAAAGATGTGGAGAGAGCATTTGGGATTTTGCAAACCCAATTTGCTATTGTGAGAGGACCGGCTAGATTTTGGGATCAAAAAATGCTTTGGTACATCATGCACGCTTGTGTGATCATGCACAACATGATCATTGAGAATGAGCGTGGCCAAGATTTAGATTACTCACAGTATGAGCTCTTGGGATATCCCGTGCGAGTGCGACGGAGGGCTGAAAGGGTAGCCCTTTTTATTGCCTCCTATCATGCCATTCGGCGTCAATCAACGCACAATGAACTTCAGAATGATTTGATTGAAGAGTGGTGGGCATGGCATGGACGACAAAAAGCATGATGATATCTGCATTCAACATTGTATTGTTCATGAACTATTTGTTGTGTTTATTGCATTTGTTGTACTGAATGATAAATTATTTGTTTGAGTTGTAATGATAACGAAATTGAACTATTTATTGTTGATTTATTTTGTTTGTTTGATCATTTTTGCTATGTATATGTGGTTTATGCGGCGCGCGTGCGCGCTGTATTTTTGCGCTCTGCTGGAGCGGCGCGCGCGCGTTGCATTATACCGCGGCTGCTGGAGCCAGCGCAGGCGGGCGCGCCAAACCAGCCAAAGCGCGCGCGGCAAATAGGTTTTTTGCGCGCGACGCATAGCGCGACTGTTGGAGATGCTCTAAAACCCCGTTGATGTATCATTACTGGGCAAGCTAGTGTCGTTTCCGCAGATGCTATGGAGAGAATGATGGTTGGAATCCACATCGTGTGTGGTTAGATTTTAGTCGATTTGTTTAATGAAGTCTCAGTCAAATGACACAACATATAAAAAGAAAAAAGAAATTTTTTAAAAGAAAAATGTTGCACATATCTTCATGTCAGATCTCATAAATATAATATCAACTAAGACTTCATTAAGTCTTAGCCCAACTCTAGCGCATGACTCAAAACAGACGTCCGTTTTATCCGGATTCTGTTCGTTTGGGTAGGGCAATGGGGTCGTGTCCGGAAAGTTTCTGAGATAAGGTGGCCATGCGCCCAACACACGGACGTATCCCAGCCGTATTCTGTCCGCGTACACTTTTCTTTGCATGTTCATAACTTTTTTTCATCATTGATTTTTGGTACATAGGAATACATCATCAAATTTTGACTAGAAAAGTAAGACCAAAATAAACAAAAACCACAAGAATACATTTTAGAAGATATCCAACTTCCATGACTGCTCCGATAAGTTGAATTAGTGCCTTCTTGATGCATCCATTGTTGATCTGTGAAGGAGCCTCGACCTTGCGTGCTTTTTTCTTCTTCGAGTCTAAAGAAGTAAACGTTGCTTCCTCGCATCTAGTCTCATGTCTAGCGTCTATTCTAGCAACAAGTGCACTAGTCTAATCTCTGGCCTCTATGCTAGCTAAAAGTGCACGAACATCTACTAAATTGCGCTCTATCAATATATCAATGTACTTTTCTTCTCAAAACCAAAACTTGCATCTATTCTACACAATAAAATTTTAAGTTAGCACAACTAGTCAAATTCGAGAGCACAATCGAAGCTAAAAAAAGTAGCACATACTCCACCGTTTAAGCACTTGATGAACACTCATGCGGGATGTTCCGGCGTTGTAGACACGACCTTCTTGATGCAGCCGTCGCACTTAATGAGTGGCAACGGTGCGCCGACGAGCTTTTGGGCTAGCACCGAGTCCGGCCGACCATCATTCGTATATCTACCGGCGGACCACCGACGGTGTAGATCCGAGCGGCTAGAAAAAGGCGTCCCTGTGCCACCAACGAGCAGACCAGGGGAGGACACGCGCACACGACCCGTCCGTCCGCGCGCTATCCGTTTCACCTTAAAAAGCGGCCCAAACTTAGACCGGAGATGGGTCAAAAACGGACAAAAGTCCGTTTGCACCCACGCACTGGACCGTCTAGTTTGTCCGTTTTACTTTAAACGGACGCACCCCAACAGAACGAAGTCGCGCGCTGGAATTGGCCTTAATCGTCTGAGAATTAGCAATCCCTATCCACATCGAGCAGGCCAGCTAGCTGGACACACGGGAATCCTATCCTAGGGTCCATCGCGTGAACTGTCCAAAATGAAGCAGACGGCTCTGGAAATACTCCAGTCTGCATGCATGGCCTCCACGAAACTATACTCGTTCGTACAGGAAGAAGAAGACGTAGAAACAAAACAAGTGGAAATTCCAAGCCAGCCTCGTCAACGGGTCTCCTCCGCGGTAGCCGTGTGGACAGGATCTATCGGCGATCGTTAACGTGCGAGAATTATCACCGCGCGTGGAAAAAATCTATCTGGGCGATCCGCCAACGGCGATGTTTTCTTCAGAGCCTTTCCCTGCCGCAGGTGGCGAGCGTGCTCCGCAATCCATGCATACTGTTCGCTGTCCGTCCCCGGGAATCAATCACTTCAACTGTCTGTCTCGCGCGTCAGCTGCGCCGTCAGGGAAATGGACGTGGAACGAAGCAGCAGAGTCCTTGCGTGCACATCTAGGTAGTACTCCCTCCATTCCCACATACTTATAAGTCTTTTTAAAGATTTTAATATGAACTACATATGAATATATATAGACGTAATTTAGAGTATAGATTCATCCATTTGGCTTCGTATGTACTTCCTCCGTCCCATAATATAAGCCTTTGTAGAGATTTCACTATAAACTACATACGGAGCAAAATGAGTGAATCTACACTCTAAAATGCATATACATACATCCGTGTGTAGTTCATAGTGAAATTTTTCCAAAGACTTATATTTAAGAACGGTGGGAGTAGTTCATATTGAAATCTCTAAAGATATTTATATTTAGGAATGGAGGGAGTAGGGTGCATGGACTTGATTAGCTGGGTGGTCATTTTCTTGGCGATTTCACTCCATATCTGCACGGGAAACTCTTGCTTTCAGATCAGTATCTAGAAACTATGGAGTTCACTGTAGACTTATATTTAGACTATAGCAAAGATCTTGTTCCATGAAACTGATGAAAACGGAAGAACATTTCATTATATTTTCCTATCGAAGGTTAAAATGGTTTCCAGAACTATATTTTTCTTGTAGCTGGTGTTTAGGGATAACACTCTGGCAAAAGACAACCTGATTAGGAGAGGCCGGATTGGAGCGCGCCCATTTTTTGTAGCGGACGTGGAACGAAGCAGCAGAGTCCTTGCGTTTGCGTGTGCATCTAGGTACGTAGTACTGAGTGCATGGACTTGATTAGCTTATGGGTGGTACTGGTAGTGCACGGGAAACTCTTGTTTTCAAATCATCCTGTCAGTGCGCCACCTGTCAGATCATCCTTTCAGTATTGAGGCATCTAGAAACTCTTTTTGTTTTGGTTTGCAAATGAGGCATCTAGAAACTCTGGAATTTATTGTGGACTTATATTGAGACTATAGTAAACATATTATTCCATGAAACTGCTGAGAATGGTTTAAAATTCTCTCATTATTTTCCTATGGAAGGTTAAAATGCTTTCTAGAATTAAAATTTTCTTGTAGCTGGCGTTTAGGAACAACACTCTGGCAAAAGACAACCTGATTAGAAGAGGCTGGATTGAAGCGCGCCCATTTTGGAATGAAGAGTAGTTTGCGCAACACATGTTTATATGCAATGTTCCGTTTCCAAAATGCTATTGAACATTTCGAAGTGTGCTTGTAAGATTATGTGCGAACTCCCTACTCCCTTGATTGGGAGAGGCATCGATATATATTGACTATCGGTAGGAGTCTGCCTTGACGTACAAGGAAAGTACAAGAGGTAGAGAAGGATACGGGGAGAGAGAGAGAGAGAGAGAGAGAGAGAGAGAGAGGTTGGGATTACATATTTTCTCTAACACCCTCCTTTAATCTCAACTATCCTAAATTAAGATTACGGTTGAACTCTTCGAATGGTCTTGCTGAAAGTGCCTTTGTGAAGCCATCTGCTACTTGGTCCTTGGAGGAAATAAACCTTATCTCAAGTTTCTTTGCTGCAACTCTTTCTCGCACAAAGTGAAAATCAATCTCTATGTGTTTTGTCCTTGCATGAAACACTGGATTTGTAGACAAATATGTTGCTCCCAAATTATCACACCATAAGCACGAGATACGATTTTTCTTAACTCCCAACTCATCAAGAAGTGACTCAACCCATATAATTTCAGCAGTTGCATTTGCCAAGGATTTGTACTCTGCTTTTGTGCTCGAACGTGACACAGTGGCTTGCTTTCTAGCACTCCAGGAGATAAGATTGGATCCAAAGAACACTGCAAAACCTCCAGTTGATCTCCTGTCATCACTACATCCTGCCCAGTCAGTATCAGAGAATGCACTAACAAGAGAGGAATTAGACCTTTTGAAATTAAGTCCTATTCCCATAGTGTGCTTCACATATCTCACAATTCTCTTGACAGCTGCTCAATGTGCAGAAGTAGGTGCATGAAGGTATTGACAAACTTTGTTGACAGCAAACGAAATATTTGGACGTGTGAGAGTTAAATATTGCAATGCTCCCACAATACTCCTATACCTTGTGCTTTCCTCCTCTTGAAGTGGCTCACCTTCATATGCAGAGAGTTTTTCTGAGGAAGATAAAAGTGTAGGAACTGGCTTGCAATTCTTCATTCCCATCCGAGACAGAAGCTCATTGACATATTTTTCCTGACTTAACACAATGCCATCTTGAGTTTTCTTGACTTCAATGCCTAGAAAGAAATGTAAATCACCTAGATCTTTCAAGGCAAACTCTGAGCTCAAATCATGCAAAAGAGCATTAGTGGCATTCTGTGAGGAACTTGCAACTATGATATCATCCACATATATGAGTACAAAAATGACCACTCCTGCCTTGTTATAAATAAACAAGGACGTATCAGCCTTGGAAGCAATAAAACCAAGATATTTCAATTGTAAGCTTAGTCTGGAATACCATGCTCTGGGTGCTTGCTTTAAACCATAAAGTGCTTTATCAAGCTTGCAAACATAATGTGGTAATTTCTTACTCTCATACCCAGGTGGCTGTCTCATAAACACTTCCTCTTTCAGAACACCATACAGAAACGCGTTCTGTACATCTAGGTGCCTTAGGCTCCATCCTCTGGACACAGCAATAGCTAGCACAAGTCTGATAGTTGTAGCTTTCACAACTGAACTGAATGTGTCCTCATAGTCAATGCCATAACGTTGCTTAAAGCCCTTTGCAACTAGACGTGCCTTGTATCTGTCAATGGAGCCATCTGCCCTTTTTTTGATCCTGTACATCCATTTGCAGTCAATAATATTTTTACCTTTCTGATGTGGTACAAGATGCCAGGTTTTGTTCCTCATGAGTGCAGAATATTCCTCATCCATCGCCTTCTTCCACTTGTTGGGGAACGTAGTAATTTCGAAAATTTTCCTACGCACACGAAAGATCATGGTGATGCATAGCAACGAGAGGGGAGAGTGTTGTCTACGTACCAACGCAGACCGACTGCGGAAGCGATCACACAACGTAGAGGAAGTAGTCGTACGTCTTCTTCCCGATCCGACCGATCCAAGCACCGTTACTCCGGCACCTCCGAGTTCTTAGCACACGTACAGCTCGATGACGTTCCTCGGGCTCCGATCCAGCAAAGCGTCGAGGAAGAGTTCTGTCAGCACGACGACGTGATGACGATCTTGATGTACTACCGACGCAGGGCTTCGCCTAAGCACTACAACGGTACGATCGAGGTGGAATTTGGTGGCAGGGGGCACCGCACACGGCTAAGGAACGATCTCAAGGATCAACTTGTGTGTCTTGGGGTGTCCCCTGCCCCCGTATATAAAGGTTGGAGGGAGGGGGGCTGGCCGGCCAAGTGGAGGGAGGCGCAGGAGGAGTCCTACTCCTACCGGGAGTAGGACTCCCCCCTCCAATCCTAGTCCAACTAGGAATCCTTAAAGGGGAGAGAAAGAGAGGTGGCCGGCCCCTCTCCTAGTCCTAATAGGACTAGGGAGAGGGGGGGAGGCGCAGCCCTATGTGGGCTGCCCTCTCACCTTTCCACTAAGGCCCATGTTGGCCCATTTGGCTTCCGGGGGGTTCCGGTAACCCTCCCGGTAGTCCGGTAAAATCCCGATTTCACCCGGAACACTTCCGATGTCCAAACATAGGCTTCCAATATATCAATCTTTACGTCTCGACCATTTCGAGACTCCTCGTCATGTCCGTGATCACATCCGGGACTCCGAACAACCTTCGGTACATCAAAATGCATAAACTCATAATAACTGTCATCGTAACGTTAAGCGTGCGGACCCTACGGTTCGAGAACAATGTAGACATGACCGAGACACGTCTCCGGTCAATAACCAATAGTGGGACCTGGATGCCCATATTGGCTCCTACATATTCTACGAAGATCTTTATCGGTCAGACCGCATAACAACATACGTTGTTCCCTTTGTCATCGGTATGTTACTTGCCCGAGATTCGATCGTCGGTATCCAATACCTAGTTCAATCTCGTTACCGGCAAGTCTCTTTACTCGTTCCGTAATACATCATCTCACAACTAACATATTAGTTGCAGTGCTTGCAAGGCTTATGTGATGTGCATTACCGAGAGGGCCCAGAGATACCTCTCCGTCAATCGGAGTGACAAACCCTAATCTCGAAATACGCCAACCCAACATCTACCATTGGAGACACCTGTAGTACTCCTTTATAATCACCCAGTTACGTTGTGACGTTTGGTAGTACCCAAAGTGTTCCTCTGGTAAACGGGAGTTGCATAATCTCATAGTTATAGGAACATGTATAAGTCATGAAGAAAGCAATAGCAACATACTAAACGATCGGGTGCTAAGCTAATGGAATGGGTCATGTCAATCAGATCATTCAACTAATGATGTGACCTCATTAATCAAATAACAACTCTTTTGTCCATGGTTAGGAAACATAACCATCTTTGATTAACGAGCTAGTCAAGTAGAGGCATACTAGTGACACTCTGTTTGTCTATGTATTCACACATGTATTATGTTTCCGGTTAATACAATTCTAGCATGAATAATAAACATTTATCATGATATAAGGAAATAAATAATAACTTTATTATTGCCTCTAGGGCATATTTCCTTCAGTCTCCCACTTGCACTAGAGTCAATAATCTAGTTCACATCGCCATGTGATTTAGCAGCAATGGTTCACATCACCATGTGATTAACACCCATAGTTCACATCGTCATGTGACCAACACTCAAAGGGATTACTAGAGTCAGCAATCTAGTTCACATATCTATGTGATTAACACCCAAAGAGTACTAAGGTGTGATCATGTTTTGCTTGTGAGATAATTTTAGTCAACGGGTCTGTCACATTCAGATCCGTAAGTATTTTGCAAGCTCTATGTCTACAATGCTCTACACGGAGCTACTCTAGCTAATTGCTCCCATTTTCAATATGTATCCAGATTGAGACTTAGAATCATCTGGATCAGTGTCAAAAACTTGCATCAACGTAACCCTTTACGACGAACCTTTTTGTCACGTCCATAATCGAGAAACATATCCTTATTTTACTAAGGATAATTCTGACCGCTGTCCAGTGATCTACTCCTAGATCACTATTGTACTCCCTTGCTCAATCAGTGCAGGGTATACAATAGATCTGGTATACAGCATGACATACTTTATAGAACCTATGGCCAAGGCATAGGGAATGACTTTCATTCTCTTTCTATCTTCTGCCGTGGTCGGGCTTTGAGTCTTACTCAACTTCACACCTTAAAATACAGGCAAGAACTCTTTCTTTGACTGCTCCATTTTGAGCTACTTCAAAATCTTGTCAAGGTATGTACTCATTGAAAAACTTATCAAGCGTCTTGATCTATCTCTATAGATCTTGAAGCTCAATATGTAAGCAGCTTCACCGAAGTCTTTCTTTGAAAAACTCCTTTCAAACACTCCTTTATGCTTTACAGAATAATTCTACATTATTTCCGATCAATAATATGTCATTCACATATACTTATCAGAAATGCTGTAGTGCTCCCACTCACTTTCTTGTAAATACAGGCTTCACCGCAAGTCTGTATAAAACTATATGCTTTGATCAACTCATCAAAGCGTATACTCCAACTCCGAGATGTTTGCACCAGTCCACAGATAGATCGCTGGAGCTTGCATATTTAGTTAACACCTTTAGGATCGACAAAACCTTCTAGTTGCATCGTATACAACTTTTCTTTAGCAAATCCATTAAGGAATGCAGTTTTGTTTATCCATTTGCCAGATTTCATAAAATGTGGCAATTGCTAACATGATTCGGACAGACTTAAGCATAAATACGAGTGAGAAAATCTCATCGTAGTCAACACCTTGAACTTGTCGAAAACCTTTTGCGACAATTCTAGCTTTGTAGATAGTAACACTACTATCAACGTCCGTCTTCCTCTTGAAGATCCATTTATTTTCTATGGCTTGCCGATCATCGGGCAAGTCAACCAAAGTCCATACTTTGTTCTCATACATGGATCATATCTCAGATTTCATGGCTTCAAGCCACTTCGCGGAATCTGGGCTCACCATCGCTTCTTCATAGTTCGTAGGATCATCATGATCTAGTAGCATGACTTCCAGAACAGGATTACCGTACCACTCTGGTGCGGATCTTACTCTAGTTGATCTACGAGGTTCAGTAGTGTCTTGTTCTGAAGTTTCATGATCATCATCATTAGCTTCCTCACTAACTGGTGTAGGTGTCACAGAAACATTTTTCTGTGATGTACTACTTTCCAATAAGGGAGCAGGTACAGTTACCTCGTCAAGTTCTACTTTCCTCCCACTCACTTCTTTCGAGAGAAACTCCTTCTCCAGAAAGTTTCCGAATTTAGCAACAAAAAGTCTTGCCTTCGGATCTGTGATGGAAGGTGTATCCAATAGTTTCCTTTGGATATCCTATGAAGATGCACTTCTCCGATTTGAGTTTTGAGCTTATCAGGATGAAACTTTTTTATATAAGCATCGCAACCCCAAACTTTAAGAAACGACAACTTTGGTTTCTCGCCAAACCATAGTTCATAAGGCGTCGTCTCGACGGATATAGATGGTGCCCCTTTTTTAACGTGAATGCAGCTGTCTCTAATGCATAACCCCAAAATGATAGTGGTAGATCGGTAAGATACATCATAGATTGCACTATATCCAATAAAGTACGGTTATGACGTTTGGACACACCATTATGTTGTGGTGTTCCAGGTGGCGTGCGTAGTGAAACTATTTCACATTGTTTTTAACTGAGGACCAAACTCGTAACTCAAATATTTGTCTCCATGATCAGATCGTAGAAACTTTATTTTCTTGTCACGATGATTTTTCACTTCACTCTGAAATTCTTTGAACCTTTCAAATGTTTCAGACTTATGTTTCATCAAGTAGATATACTCATATCTGCTCAAATCATCTATGAAGATCAGAAAATAATGATACCTGTCGCGAACCTCAATATTCATCGGACCACATACATCAGTATGTATGATTTCCAACAAATCTTTTGCTCGCTCCATTGTTCCGAAGAACGGCGTTTTAGTCATCTTGCCTAAAAGGCACGGTTCGCAAGCATCAAGTGATTCATAATCAAGTGATTCCAAAATCCCATCAGCATGGAGTTTCTTCATGCGCTTTACACCAATATGACCTAAACGGCAGTGCCACAAATAAGTTGCACTATCATTATTAACTTTGCATCTTTTGGTTTCAATATGTGTATCACTACGATCGAGATCCAACGAACTTGTTTCATTGGGTGTATGATCATTGAAGGTTTTATTCATGTAAACAGAACAACAATTATTCTCTGACTTTAATGAATAACCATATTGCAGTAAACATGATCAAATCATATTCATGCTCAATGCAAACACCAAATAACACTTATTTAGGTTCAACACTAATCCCGAAATTATGGGGAGTGTGCGATGATGATCATATCAATCTTGGAACCATTTCCAACACACATCGTCACTTCACCCTTAACTAGTCTCTGTTTATTCTGCAACTCCCGTTTCGAGTTACTAATCTTAGCAACTGAACTAGTATCAAATACTGAGGGTTTGCTATAACACTAGTAAAGTACACATCAATAACATGTATATCAAATATACTTATGTTCACTTTGCCATCCTTCTTATCCGCCAATCACTTGGGGTAGTTCCGCTTCTAGTGACCAGTCCCTTTGCAGTAGAAGCACTTAGTCTCAGGCTTAGGACCAGACTTGAGTTTCTTCACATGAGTAGCAACTTGCTTGCCGTTCTTTTGAAGTTCCCCTTCTTTCCTTTGCCCTTTTCTTGAAACTAGTGATCTTGTCAACCATCAACACTTGATGTTTTTCTTGATTTCTACCTTCGTTGATTTCAGCATCACGGAGAGCTTGGGAGTTGTTTCCGTTATCCCTCGCATATCATAGTTCATCACGAAGTTCTACTAACTTGGTGATGGTGACTAGAGAATTCTGTCAATCACTATCTTATCTGGAAGATTAACTCCCACTTGATTCAAGCGATTGTAGTACCCAGACAATCTGAGCATATGCTCACTAGTTGAGCGATTCTCCTCCATCTTTTAGCTATAGAACTTGTTGGATACTTCATATCTCTCAACTCGGGTATTTGCTTGAAATATTAACTTCAACTCCTGGAACATCTCATATGGTCCATGACGTTCAAAACGTCTTTGAAGTCCCGATTCTAAGCCGTTTAAGCATGGTGCACTAAACTATCAAGTAGTCATCATATTGAGCTAGCCAAACATTCATAACGTCTGCATCTGCTCCTGCAATAGGTCTGTCACCTAGCGGTGCATCAAGGACATAATTCTTCTGTGCAGCAATGAGGATAAACCTCAGATCACAGATCCAATCCGCATCATTGCTACTAACATCTTTCAACACAATTTTCTCTAGGAACATATCAAAATAAACACAGGGAAGCAACAACGCGAGCTATTGATCTACAACATGATTTGCAAAATACTACCAGGACTAAGTTCATGATAAATTTAAGTTCAATTTAATCATATTACTTAAGAACTCCCACTTAGATAGACATCCCTCTAATCCTCTAAGTGATCACGTGATCCAAATCAACTAAACCATAACCGATCATCACGTGAGATGGAGTAGTTTTCAATGGTGAACATCGTTATGTTGATCATATCTACTATATGATTCACGCTTGACCTTTCGGTCTCCGTGTTCCGAGGCCATATCTGCATATGCTAGGCTCGTCAAGTTTAACCTGAGTATTCTGCGTGTGCAAAACTGGCTTGCACCCGTTGTAGATGGACGTAGAGCTTATCACACCCGATCATCACGTGGTGTCTGGGCACGACGAACTTTGGCAACGGTGCATACTCAGGGAGAACACTTCTTGATAATTTAGTGAGAGATCATCTTATAATGCTACCGTCAATCAAAGCAAGATAAGATGCATACAAAGGATAAACATCACATGCAATCAATATAAGTGATATGATATGGCCATCATCATCTTGTGCTTGTGATCTCCATCTCCGAAGTACTGTCATGATCTATATCGTCACCGGCATGACACCATGATCTCCATCATCTTGATCTATATCAATGTGTCGTCACGTGGTCGTCTCGCCAACACTTGCTCTTGCAACCATTGCCATCGCATAGCGATAAAGTAAAGCAATTATTGGGTGCTTGCATCTTATGCAATAGACAGACAACCATAAGGCTTTTGCCAGTTGCCGATAACTTCAACAAAACATGATCATCTTATACAACAACTTATAACTCATCACGTTTTGACCATATCACATCACAACATGCCCTGCAAAAACAAGTTAGACGTCCTCTACTTTGTTGTTGCAAATTTTACGTGGCTGCTACGGGCTTAAGCAAGAACTCATCTCACCTACGCATCAAAACCACAACGATAGTTTGTCAAATAGACTCCGTTTTAACCTTCGCAAGGACCGGGCGTAGCCACACTCGGTTCAACTAAAGTTGGAGAAACAGTCACCCGCAAGTCACCTGTGTGCAAAGCACGTCGGGGAAACCGGTCTCGCGTAAGCGTACGCGTAATGTCGGTCCGGGCCGCTTCATCCAACAATACCGCCGAACCAAAGTATGACATGCTGGTAGGCAGTATGACTTATATCGCCCACAACTCACTTGTGTTCTACTCGTGCAAATAACATCAAACCATAAAACCTAGGCTCGGATGTCACTGTTGGGGAACGTAGTAATTTCGAAAATTTTCCTACGCACACGCAAGATCATGGTGATGCATAGCAACGAGAGGGGAGAGTGTTGTCTACGTACCAACGCAGACCGACTGCGGAAGCGATCACACAACGTAGAGGAAGTAGTCGTACGTCTTCTTCCCGATCCGACCGATCCAAGCACCGTTACTCCGGCACCTCCGAGTTCTTAGCACACGTACAACTCGATGACGTTCCTCGGGCTCCGATCCAGCAAAGCGTCGAGGAAGAGTTCTGTCAGCACGACGGCGTGATGACGATCTTGATGTACTACCGACGCAGGGCTTCGCCTAAGCACTACAACGGTACGATCGAGGTGGAATTTGGTGGCAGGGGGCACCGCACACGGCTAAGGAACGATCTCAAGGATCAACTTGTGTGTCTTGGGGTGTCCCCTGCCCCCGTATATAAAGGTTGGAGGGAGGGGGGCTGGCCGGCCAAGTGGAGGGAGGCGCAGGAGGAGTCCTACTCCTACCGGGAGTAGGACTCCCCCCTCCAATCCTAGTCCAACTAGGAATCCTTAAAGGGGAGAGAAAGAGAGGTGGCCGGCCCCTCTCCTAGTCCTAATAGGACTAGGGAGAGGGGGGGAGGCGCAGCCCTATGTGGGCTGCCCTCTCACCTTTCCACTAAGGCCCATGTTGGCCCATTTGGCTCCCGGGGGGTTCCGGTAACCCTCCCGGTAGTCCGGTAAAATCCCGATTTCACCCGGAACACTTCCGATGTCCAAACATAGGCTTCCAATATATCAATCTTTACGTCTCGACCATTTCGAGACTCCTCGTCATGTCCGTGATCACATCCGGGACTCCGAACAACCTTCGGTACATCAAAATGCATAAACTCATAATAACTGTCATCGTAACGTTAAGCGTGCGGACCCTACGGTTCGAGAACAATGTAGACATGACCGAGACACGTCTCCGGTCAATAACCAATAGCAGGACCTGGATGCCCATATTGGCTCCTACATATTCTACGAAGATCTTTATCGGTCAGACCGCATAACAACATACGTTGTTCCCTTTGTCATCGGTATGTTACTTGCCCGAGATTCGATCGTCGGTATCCAATACCTAGTTCAATCTCGTTACCGGCAAGTCTCTTTACTCATTCCGTAATACATCATCTCACAACTAACATATTAGTTGCAGTGCTTGCAAGGCTTATGTGATGTGCATTACCGAGAGGGCCCAGAGATACCTCTCCGTCAATCGGAGTGACAAACCCTAATCTCGAAATACGCCAACCCAACATCTACCATTGGAGACACCTGTAGTACTCCTTTATAATCACCCAGTTACGTTGTGACGTTTGGTAGTACCCAAAGTGTTCCTCCGGTAAACGGGAGTTGCATAATCTCATAGTTATAGGAACATGTATAAGTCATGAAGAAAGCAATAGCAACATACTAAACGATCGGGTGCTAAGCGAATGGAATGGGTCATGTCAATCAGATCATTCAACTAATGATGTGACCTCGTTAATCAAATAACAACTCTTTTGTCCATGGTTAGGAAACATAACCATCTTTGATTAACGAGCTAGTCAAGTAGAGGCATACTAGTGACACTCTGTTTGTCTATGTATTCACACATGTATTATGTTTCCGGTTAATACAATTCTAGCATGAATAATAAACATTTATCATGATATAAGGAAATAAATAATAACTTTATTATTGCCTCTAGGGCATATTTCCTTCACCACTTGGGATCATCAAGTGCACTGTTCAACGTTGTTGGTTCTCCTGAAATACATAGCATCCCATATGGTATAGTTCCATCTTTTCTTATTTTTGGATTTCGTATACCTTTTTGTAACCGTGTCATAACACGTGAAGCAACCTCTGGCTGAACCGCTGGTAAACTTGCCACAGAAGATCCAGGCGAATCTGCATGTGCTGACCCAGACAAATTTGTCCTGACGTGCGCAGAAGATCCTGTGGCCGTAGGTGTGGCTGCACCTCCCGCGGACACACGGGTGACACCCATGCGGCCCGATGCAGCAGATCCATCGCCCGACCACGGCTGGATGCACGCGCGTGACGAGGGGGATTCGGTCCCGCCGCTGGTCCCGCCTGTCGTGCTTGTCGTCGACGTGGCTGCACGGGAGTGGCCGCCCCTCGAGTCACGCGTGGAGCTGGCTGGAGCGTGATCCGAGGACGATCCGCTCGCGCGATCCGAGGACCGCGCACGCACAGGAGTTCCTGGCGCCGCGGATCTCCTTCGTCGTCCGTGCCAAGTTCGTCTTCTTCCTCCACATGCAATAATGGGTCAAATTGAGCCATATTTTGATCATTTTGAACACCGTTTTCACCAGGGACCTGCACAGGCATAAGAGAAGAACAAGTACCAGCAGGAATATCATCACATTGATTAGTACAATTGTTGTCGGCCCCATGATCAAAAGACCGTAGATGTGACGAAAGAAGGAGAATTTCTTTGCGTAGAAGTGCACCAGCATTTGGATGAAACGAGGCAAGGGGAAAAACTGTCTCATCAAAGACAACATCTCTGGATATATAGACCCGACCAGTGGGAACATCAAGACATTTGACACCTTTATGAATGGGGCTATAACCTAAAAAGACACACCTTTTTGAGCGGAAAGCAAGTTTTCGTGTGTTGTAGGGCCGAAGATTTGGCCAACATGCACAACCAAAGATACGAAGAGATGTGTAGCTGGGTGTGACACCAAGAAGCCGTGTGATAGGTGTTTCAAACTTGATGACTTTACTTGGAAGCTAGTTGATAAGATATGTGGCAGTTAAGAATGCTTCATCCCAAAATTTAAGTGGCATGGATGCGTTTGTTAACAATGCAAGCCCCATATCAACTATGTGACGGTGCTTTCTTTCAGCAGACCCGTTCTTTTGGTGAGCATGAGGGCAAGAGACATGATGGGATATGCCAAGTTTTTGGAAGAAAGAATTCAATTTTTCATACTCACCACCCCAGTCACTTTGCATAGCAATGATTTTGGAGTTCAGTTTGCGTTCGACAAGGTTTTGGAAATTGATAAAAACTTGGAATACATCAGATCGTTTCTTTAGTAAATAAATCCAAGTAAATTTACTATAGTCATCAATAAAGCTTACATAATAGGAAAAATCTACCAACTGAAGTAGGAGCGGGCCCCCATACATCTGAAAAGATAAGTTGTAGGGGAGCAGTAGACACACTAGTAGAAATAGGATAAGGTAATTGATAACTTTTTGCTTGTTGACACGGATCACAAACTGACTCAATACTAGGCTCATAAGAGAGTTTATTTTTGCTAAGAACATATCTAACTATGACTGAAGATGGATGACCCAAGCGACTATGCCACCTTGATGAAGAAAGCTTGGTGACAATATTTGCTTGTTTATTTGACCATGAAGATGATGATGATGATATGAGTGGGTAGAGGCCTCCCACGCACCGTCCTCTAAGAATGATTTTCCTTGTGCTCAAGTCCTTGACCAAGAAAAAAAGGGTAGAATTCTATAAGAACATTATTATCAAGAGTGAATCGATGAACGGAAACAAGATTTTTGGACGTTTGAGGAACATGCAAGACATTTTTCAGATGTAAATTTTTCACGGGGTTTTCAACTATTGAACTACCAGTGTGAGTGATATCCATACCAGAACCGCTTGCCGTGCGAATTTGGTCGCCTCCATTGTACTTCTCCCGCATCGTCAACTTTTCAAGTTCACCTGTGATGTGGTTTGTTGCTGCACTGTCGGCATACCAATTTGTGTCCACGCCATAGGAGACAGCATGCGCTTCTTTTTCTTCTGGGTCGTTCTCCTCATAGCGCCACCAACAGACCCGAGCACCTCCTGGATGATGTTTTAAGCATATTTGGCACTCAGGATAATCATGCTGCTGCTCACGCACCTGCTGCTGCTGTTGCTGCTGTCGAGGGCGCCCTCTGAAGCCGCTGCCTCCATTGAAGGACAAGGGCTGGCGATCACCGCGGTCACCGCGGCCACGCCCCCTTCCTCCTCGCCCGCGGGATCTGCCGCGAGACTGTCCACGGCCCCTGTAGACCGCATTAGCAGATGAGTGGAACCCGCCTGAAGCTGAGTCGCCTAGCATCTCCATCCTTTGATCAAAGGCAGAGATCTGAGCAAAAAGATCATCGGCGGTGATGGTGTTTTTGACAGCGCCGATCGCCGCCACCACGGAGTCGTAGTCGCGGTCTAGTCCGGCCAAGATGTAGTCCACCATCTCCGGATCAGAGACGGGGCGGCCGGCAGTAGCTAGTTCATCGCCGAGGCTTTTCATCTTTGCCATATACGCCGAGCTTGACATGCTGCCCTTCTTTGTGTTGGTGATGGCGATTCTCAGATTGGTGATCCGAGATTGCGACTGCGAGGCAAAGAGGTTCATCACCATCATCCAGAGTTCAAAGGTGGAGTCCTTCCCAACGACCTGCGCAAGGATCTCTGGCGACATGGAATTCAGAAGATAAGACAAGACCTGCTGGTCTTTGGCGATCCAAGGCCCATACAGAGGGTTCGGCTCTAGGGCCGTGGTTTTGTTCGCCTTCGTGACCTCCACCATCTTGGGCGGAGCGGCGTCTGTGTTGTCGAGGAGTCCAGTCACCTGAGCACCTCGCAGGGCTGGAAGCACCTGAGTCTTCCAGAGTATGAAGTTTCCTCTTGCGAGCTTCTCAGATGGCGGCGAACCGAGGTTGAGGGCGACGCCGGCAGAGGAAGCCATGGAGAAGATGGTATGTGAATTCTAGGGTTTTGGTTTGTGGCTAGATGTATGGAAAGAGGTGGCTCTGATGACCATGTAAGATTATGTGCGAACTCCCTACTCCCTCGATGGGGAGAGGCATCGATATATATTGACTATCGGCAGGAGTCTGCCTTGGCGTACAAGGAAATTACAGGAGGTAGAGAAGGATACAGAGAGAGAAAGAGATAGGTTGGGATTACATATTTTCTCTAACAGTGCTTTCAATTTAATTGATATTCCAGATAACATGCATGATTTTTTTTGCGGGTACATGCATGAATTATTTGATGTATGGTAATTTTCTTCTTTTGCAAAAGCTGAAAGGCACATGATGTTGGTTGGTGTCTGAGTAGTTCCGTGGACAATTTGGATATTAAGAAATAGCATAATATTTGATAATAACAAGATTAATGATCCTCGCGTTCCTGTCAACATGATTGCCAGATGGTTGAATGATTGGGTACTTTTGCAGAAAAACAAGGAAATTCTAGAAGCACTTAGATGGGGAATTAAGATGTTCGAGCTGTTTGCAAATGAGTTCTTTAGAGTCGTGCATGGCTGGCGGGTGGGGGTGAGATGAACCTTCTTTTTCTACACTCTATCTACTACAATGCCTCCTCTGAAGTCTTCTTTTGTTGCTTCTGCATAATGCATGCGAATGTAATATATATCCTACCTATGAATGTTGTTTGATAGGTGCTTCACATGAATTGTTGTATGTTCCCTTGCCTACGCGTTCCAGCTCTTTGTTTTGAGGGTTTGACTTGTGGATGCCCAAAACTATGAGTTGGTTCTCGTTTAGTTCATCTACTTATCTCTTTAGCTTTATTTTGGTTAGTAGTTAGATTTTTCAATTAAGTGCCTAGTATCTAAAAATATCTCGTGCAAAGCAGGCACCAATAAGCTTGGCACCAATATGTATCCTGATCACATTGATGTTGGGTTATCTTTATAATTGTCGGTCTACTAGCTCTCTATCCAGTTCATTTACATGATTATCCCTTGCATTGTGAGGAGGTATACATACATGTGTGTAGATTATCACAAACATCATATGTGCTCTCTAACTGCCCTAACCAATTCAATCTACTTTAGGTTGGTTCTCTGTCAAAAAAATGTCAACTTCAGTTGGGTTAGGTAGCTGGTTTTGAGATCAATGAGATGTTAGAGCCTGCCCATAGAAATAGAGGTGATGGAGAAGTGGTGGCCATCCGCGCCAAATTAACGCCCCTCCTTGTACAAATCATACGAACCTCACATATGTGTTGTAGGAAATGCGTGGAGTGACAATCTTTCCTATTACTTATACTACTTATAAAGGTTCGAGTTGATGGTGAGTTCACATGTGAGACCAACAACTGAATAAACTGTTGAGGAACGTAGTAATTTCAAAAAATTTCCTACGCACACGCAAGATCATGGTGATGCATAGCAACGAGAGGGGAGAGTGTTGTCTACGTACCCTCGCAGACTGAAGCGGAAGCGTTGACGCAACGTAGAGGAAGTAGTCGTACGTCTTTCCGGTCCAACCGATCCAAGCACCGTTACTCCGGCACCTCTGAGTTCTTGGTACACGTTCAGCTTGATGACGCTCCCCGGGCTCTGATCCAACAAAGCTTCGGGGAGGAGTTCCGTCAGCACGACGGCGTGGTGACGATCTTGATGTTCAATCGTCGCAGGGCTTCGCCTAAGCACCGCTACAATATGACCGAGGTGTAATATCGTGGAGGGGGGCACCGCACACGGCTAAGGAACGATCACGAAGATCAACTTGTGTGTTCTAGGGTGCCCCTGCCCCCGTATATAACGGAGCAAGGGGGAGGCCGGCCGGCCCTATGGGGCGCGCCAAAGGGAGGGGGGAGTCCTCCTCCTAGTGGGAGTAGGACTCCCCTTTCCTAGTCCAACTAGGAAGAGAGAGGGGGAAGGAAAGAGAGGGAGAGGGAGAGGGAGAGGGAAAGAGGGGCCGCGCCCCCTCCCTAGTCCAATTCGGACTCCCCATGGGGGGGGGGGGGGCGCCACCTCCTGGGCTGCTGCCCTCTCTCTCCCCTCAGGCCCACTAAGGCCCAATACTTTCCCGGGGGGTTCCGGTAAACCCTCCGGTACTCCGGTTTTCTCCGAAATCACCCGGAACATTTCCGGTGTCCGAATATAGTCGTTCAATATATCGATCTGTATGTCTCGACCATTTCGAGAGTCCTCGTCATGTCCGTGATCACATCCGGGACTCCGAACAACCTTCGGTGCATGAAAATACATAAACTCATAATGAAACTATCATCGTAACGTTAAGCGTGCGGACCCTACGGTTCGAGAACAATGTAGACATGACCGAGACACGTCTCTGGTCAATAACCAATAGCGGAACCTGGATGCTCATATTGGTTCCTACATATTCTACGAAGATCTTTATCGGTCAGACCGCATAACAACATACGTTGTTCCTTTTGTCATCGGTATGTTACTTGCCCGAGATTCGATCGTCGGTATCTCAATACCTAGTTCAATCTTGTTACCGGCAAGTCTCTTTACTCGTTCCGTAATACACCATCTCACAACTAACTCATTAGTTGCAATGCTTGCAAGGCTTATGTGATGTGCATTACCGAGAGGGCCCAGAGATACCTCTCCGACATTCGGAGTGACAAATCCTAATCTCGAAATACGCCAACCCAACAACTACCTTCGGAGACACCTGTAGAGCACCTTTATAATCACCCAGTTACGTTGTGACGTTTGGTAGCACACAAAGTGTTCCTCCGGTAAACGGGAGTTGCATAATCTCATAGTCATAGGAACATGTATAAGTCATGAAGAAAGAAATAGCAACATACTAAATGATCGGGTGCTAAGCTAACGGAATGGGTCATGTCAATCACATCATTCTCCTAATGATGTGATCCCGTTAATCAAATAACAACTCTTTGTCTATGGTTAGGAAACATAACCATCTTTGATTAACGAGCTAGTCAAGTAGAGGCATACTAGTGACACTCTGTTTGTAATATTGAAGGAAATATGCCCTAGAAAGCAATAGCAACATACTAAACGATCGGGTGCTAAGCTAATGGAATGGGTCATGTCAATCAGATCATTCACCTAATGATGTGACCCTGTTAATCAAATAACAACTCTTTGTCCATGGTTAGGAAACATAACCATCTTTGATTAACGAGCTAGTCAAGTAGAGGCATACTAGTGACACTCTATTTGTCTATGTATTCACACATGTATTATGTTTTCGGTTAATACAATTCTAGCATGAATAATAAACATTTATCATGATATAAGGAAATAAATAATATCTTTATTATTGCCTCTAGGGCATATTTCCTTCAGTCTCCCACTTGCACTGGAGTCAATAATCTTGATTACACAGTAATGATTCTAACACCCATGGAGCCTTGGTGCTGATCATGTTTTGCTCGTGGAAGAGACTTAGTCAACGGGTCTGCTACATTCAGATCCGTATGTATCTTGCAAATCTCTATGTCTCCCACCTGGACTAGATCCCAGATGGAATTGAAGCGTCTCTTGATGTGCTTGGTTCTTTTGTGAAATCTGGATTCCTTTGCCAAGGCAATTGCACCAGTATTGTCACAAAAGATTTTCATTGGACCCGATGCACTAGGTATGACACCCAGATCGGATATGAACTCCTTCATCCAGACTCCTTCGTTTGCTGCTTCCGAAGCAGCTATGTACTCCACTTCACATGTAGATCCCGCCACGACGCTTTGTTTAGAACTGCACCAACTGACAGCTCCACCGTTTAATATAAACACGTATCCGGTTTGCGATTTAGAATCGTCCGGATCAGTGTCAAAGCTTGCATCAACATAACCGTTTACGATGAGTTCTTTGTCACCTCCATATACGAGAAACATATCCTTAGTCCTTTTCAGGTATTTCAGGATGTTCTTGACCACTGTCCAGTGATCCACTCCTGGATTACTTTGGTACCTCCCTGCTAAACTTATAGCAAGGCACACATCAGGTCTGGTACACAGCATTGCATACATGATAGAGCCTATGGCTGAAGCATAGGGAACATCTTTCATTTTCTCTCTATCTTCTACAGTGGTCGGGCATTGAGTCTGACTCAACTTCACACCTTGTAACACAGGCAAGAACCCTTTCTTTGCTTGATCCATTTTGAACTTCTTCAAAATCTTGTCAAGGTATGTGTTTTGTGAAAGTCCAATTAAGCGTCTTGATCTATCTCTATAGATCTTTATTCCTAATATGTAAGCAGCTTCACCGATGTCTTTCATTGAAAAACTCTTATTCAAGTATCCCTTTATGCTATCCAGAAATTCTATATCATTTTCAATCAGTAATATGTCATCCACATATAATATCAGAAATGCTACAGAGCTCCCACTCACTTTCTTGTAAATACAGGCTTCTCCGAAAGTCTGTATAAAACCAAATGCTTTGATCACATTATCAAAGCGTTTATTCCAACTCCGAGAGGCTTGCACCAGTCCATAAATGGATCGCTGGAGCTTGCACACTTTGTTAGCTCCTTTTGGATCGACAAAACCTTCCGGTTGCATCATATACAACTCTTCTTCCAGAAATCCATTCAGGAATGCAGTTTTGACATCCATCTGCCAAATTTCATAATCATAAAATGCGGCAATTGCTAACAATATTCGGACAGACTTAAGCATCGCTACGGGTGAGAAGGTCTCATCGTAGTCAACCCCTTGAACTTGTCGAAAACCTTTTACGACAAGTCGAGCTTTGTAGACAGTAATATTACCGTCAGCGTCAGTCTTCTTCTTGAAGATCCATTTATTCTCAATTGCTTGCCGATCATCGGGCAAGTCAACCAAAGTCCATACTTTGTTTTCATACATGGATCCCATCTCAGATTTCATGGCTTCAAGCCATTTCGCGGAATCTGGGCTCACCATCGCTTCTTCATAGTTCGTAGGTTCATCATGATCTAGTAGCATGATTTCCAGAACAGGATTACCGTACCATTCTGGTGCGGATCTTACTCTGGTTGACCTACGAGGCTCAGTAGTAACTTGATCTGAAATTTCATGATCATCATCATTAAATTCCTCACCAATTAGTGTAGGTGTCGCAGAAATAGATTTCTGTGATGAACTACTTTCCAATAAGGGAGCAGGTACAGTTACCTCATCAAGTTCTACTTTCCTTCCACTCATTTCTTTCGAGAGAAACTCCTTCTCTAGAAAGGATCCATTCTTAGCAACGAATATCTTGCCTTCGGTTCTGAGATAGAAGGTGTACCCAACAGTCTCCTTTGGGTATCCTATGAAGACACATTTCTCCGATTTGGGTTCGAGCTTATCAGGTTGAAGCTTTTTCACATAAGCATCGCATCCCCAAACTTTAAGAAACGACAACTTTGGTTTCTTGCCAAACCATAGTTCATAAGGCATCATCTCAACGGATTTTGATGGTGCCCTATTTAACGTGAATGCGGCCGTCTCTAAAGCATAACCCCAAAATGATAGCGGTAAATCAGTAAGAGACATCATAGATCGCACCATATCTAGTAAAGTACGATTACGACGTTCGGACACACCATTACGCTGTGGTGTTCCGGGTGGCGTGAGTTGCGAAACTATTCCGCATTGTTTCAAATGTACACCAAACTCATAACTCAAATATTCTCCTCCATGATCAGATCGTAGAAACTTTATTTTCTTGTTACGATGATTTTCAACTTTACTCTGAAATTCTTTGAACTTTTCAAATGTTTCAGACTTATGTTTCATTAAGTAGATATACCCATATCTGCTTAAATCATCTATGAAGGTGAGAAAATAACGATATCCGCCACGAGCCTCAATATTCATCGGACCACATACATCTGTATGTATGATTTCCAACAAATCTGTTGCTCTCTCCATAGTACCGGAGAACGGTGTTTTAGTCATCTTGCCCATGAGGCACGGTTCGCAAGTACCAAGTGATTCATAATCAAGTGGTTCCAAAAGTCCATCAGTATGGAGTTTCTTCATGCGCTTTACACCGATATGACCTAAACGGCAGTGCTACAAATAAGTTGCACTATCATTATCAACTCTGCATCTTTTGGTTTCAACATTATGAACATGTGTATCACTACTATCGAGATTCATTAGAAATAGACCACTCTTCAAGGGTGTATGACCATAAAAGGTATTACTCATATAAATAGAACAACCATTATTCTCTGATTTAAATGAATAACCGTCTCGCATCCAACAAGATCCAGATATAATGTTCATGCTCAACGCTGGCACCAAATAACAATTATTTAGGTCTAATACTAACCCCGAAGGTAGATGTAGAGGTAGAGTGTCGACCGCGATCACATCGACTTTGGAACCATTTCCCACGCGCATCGTCACCTCGTCATTTGCCAGTGCTCGCTTAATCCGCAGTCCCTGTTTTGAGTTGCAAATATTAGCAACAGAACCAGTATCAAATACCCAGGTGCTACTGCGAGCTCTAGTAAGGTACGCATCAATAACATGTATATCACATATACCTTTGTTCAACTTGCCATCCTTCTTATCCGCCAAATACTTGGAGCAGTTCCGCTTCCAGTGACCAGTCTGCTTGAAGTAGAAGCACTCAGTTTCAGGCTTAGGTCCAGACTTGGGTTTCTTCTCTTGAGCAGCAACTTGCTTGCTGTTCTTCTTGAAGTTCCCCTTCTTCTTCCCTTTGCCCCTTTTCTTGAAACCAGTGGTCTTGTTGACCATCAACACTTGATGGTCCTTTTTGATTTCTACCTCCGCAGCTTTCAGCATTGCGAAGAGCTCAGGAATAGTCTTATTCATCCCTTGCATATTATAGTTCATCACGAAGCTCTTGTAGCTTGGTGGCAGTGATTGGAGAATTCTGTCAATGACGCAATCATCTGGAAGATTGACTCCCATCTGAATCAAGTGATTATTATATCCAGACATTTTGAGTATATGCTCACTGACAGAACTGTTCTCCTCCATCTTGCATCTATAGAATTTATTGGAGACTTCATATCTCTCAATCCGGGTATTTGCTTGAAATATTAACTTCAACTCCTGGAACATCTCATATGCTCCATGACATTCAAAACGTCGTTGAAGTCCCGATTCTAAGCCGTAAAGCATGGCACACTGAACTATCGAGTAGTCATCAGCTTTGCTCTGCCAGACGTTCATAACATCTGGTGTTGCTCCAGCAGCAGGCCTGGCACCCAACGATGCTTCCAGGACGTAATTCTTCTGTGCAGCAATGAGGATTATCCTCAAGTTACGGACCCAGTCTGTGTAATTGCTACCATCATCTTTCAACTTTGCTTTCTCAAGGAACGCATTAAAATTCAACGGAACAACAACACGGGCCATCTATCTACAATCAAACATACATAAGCAAGATACTATTAGGTACTAAGTTCATGATAAATTTAAGTTCAATTAATCATATTACTTAAGAACTCCCACTTAGATAGACATCCCTCTAATCCTCTAAGTGATCACGTGATCCAAATCAACTAAACCATAGCCGATCATCACGTGAAATGGATTAGTTTTCAATGGTGAACATCATTATGTTGATCATATCTACTATATGATTCATGCTCGACCTTTCGGTCTCCGTGTTCCGAGGCCATATCTGCATATTCTAGGCTCGTCAAGTTTAACCTGAGTATTCCGCGTGTGCAAAACTGGCTTGCACCCATTGTAGATGGACGTAGAGCTTATCACACCCGATCATCACGTGGTGTCTGGGCACGACGAACTTTGGCAACGGTGCATACTCAGGGAGAACACTTCTTGATAATTTAGTGAGAGATCATCTTATAATGCTACCGTCAATCAAAGCAAGATAAGATGCATAAAAAGATAAACATCACATGCAATCAATATAAATGATATGATATGGCCATCATCATCTTGTGCTTGTGATCTCCATCTCCGAAGCACCGTCATGATCACTATCGTCACCGGCGCGACGCCTTGATCTCCATCGTAGCATCGTTGTCGTCTCGCCAATCTTATGCTTTCACGACTATCGCTACCCGCTTAGTGATAAAGTAAAGCATTACAGCGCGATTGCATTGCATACAATAAAGCGACAACCATATGGCTCCTGCCAGTTGCCGATAACTCAGTTACAAAACATGATCATCTCATACAATAAAATTTAGCATCATGTCTTGACCATATCACATCACAACATGCCCTACAAAAACAAGTTAGACGTCCTCTACTTTGTTTGTTGCAAGTTTTACGTGGCTGCTACGGGCTTAAGCAAGAACCAATTTTACCTACGCATCAAAACCACAACGATAGTTTGTCAAGTTGATGCCGTTTTAATCTTCGTAAGGACCGGGCGTAGCCACACTCGGTTCAACTAAAGTTGGAGAAACTGACACCCGCCAGCCACCTGTGTGCAAAGCACGGCGGTAGAACCAGTCTTGCGTAAGCGTACGCGTAATGTCGGTCCGGGCTGCTTCATCCAACAATACCGCCGAACCAAAGTATGACATGCTGGTAGGCAGTATGATTTATATCGCCCACAACTCACTTGTGTTCTACTCGTGCATATAACATCAAACCATAAAAACCTAGGCTCGGATGCCACTGTTGGGGAACGTAGTAATTTCAAAAAAATTCCTACGCACACGCAAGATCATGGTGATGCATAGCAACGAGAGGGGAGAGTGTTGTCTACGTACCCTCGCAGACCGAAGCGAAAGCGTTGACACAACGTAGAGGAAGTAGTCGTACGTCTTCCCGGTCCAACCGATCCAAGCACCGTTACTCCGGCACCTCTGAGTTCTTGGCACACGTTCAGCTCGATGACGCTCCCCGGGCTCCGATCCAGCAAAGCTTCGGGGAGGAGTTCCGTCAGCACGATGGCGTGGTGACGATCTTGATGTTCAATCGTCACAGGGCTTCGCCTAAGCACCGCTACAATATGACCGAGGTGTAATATCATGGAGGGGGGCACCGCACACGGCTAAGGAACGATCACGAAGATCAACTTGTGTGTTCTAGGGTGCCCCCCTGCCCCCGTATATAAAGGAGCAAGGGGGGAGGCTGGCCGGCCCTATGGGGCGCGCCAAAGGGAGGGGGGAGTCCTCCTCCTAGTGGGAGTAGGACTCCCCTTTCCTAGTCCAACTGGGAAGAGAGAGGGGGAAGGAAAGAGAGGGAGAGGGAGAGGGAAAGAGGGGCCGCGCCCCCCCTCCGTAGTCCAATTCGGACTCCCCATGGGGGGGGGCGCCACCTCCTGGGCTGCTGCTCTCTCTCTCCCCTCAGGCTCACTAAGGCCCAATACTTCCCCGGGGGGTTCTGGTAACCCCTCCGGTACTCCGGTTTTCTCCGAAATCACCCGGAACATTTCCGGTGTCCGAATATAGTCGTCCAATATATCGATCTTTATGTCTCGACCATTTTGAGACTCCTCGTCATGTCCGTGATCACATCCGGGACTCCGAACAACCTTCGGTACATCAAAATACATAAACTCATAATGAAACTATCATCGTAACGTTAAGCGTGCGGACCCTACGTTTGAGAACAATGTAGACATGACCGAGACACGTCTCCGGTCAATAACCAATAGCGGAACCTGGATGCTCATATTGGTTCCTACATATTCTACGAAGATCTTTATCGGTCAGACCGCATAACAACATACGTTGTTCCTTTTGTCATCGGTATGTTACTTGCCCGAGATTCGATCATCGGTATCTCAATATCTAGTTCAATCTCGTTACCGACAAGTCTCTTTACTCGTTCCGTAATACATCATCTCACAACTAACTCATTAGTTGCAATGCTTGCAAGGCTTATGTGATGTGCATTACCGAGAGGGCCCAGAGATACCTCTCCGACATTCGGAGTGACAAATCCTAATCTCAAAATACGCCAACCCAACAAATACCTTCGGAGACACCTGTAGAGCATCTTTATAATCACCCAGTTATGTTGTGACGTTTGGTAGCACACAAAGTGTTCCTCCGGTAAACGGGAGTTGCATAATCTCATAGTCATAGGAACATGTATAAGTCATGAAGAAAGCAATAGCAACATACTAAACGATCGGGTGCTAAGCTAACGGAATGGGTCATGTCAATCACATCATTTTCCTAATGATGTGATCCCGTTAATCAAATAACAACTCTTTGTCTATGGTTAGGAAACATAACCATCTTTGATTAACGAGCTAGTCAAGTAGAGGCATACTAGTGACACTCTGTTTGTTTAAGTATTCACACATGTATTATGTTTCCGGTTAATACAATTCTAGCATGAATAATAAACATTTATCATGAAATAAGGAAATAAATAATAACTTTATTATTGCCTCTAGGGCATATTTCCTTCATAAACAAATGCACTTCTTTCCACATGTGGATTGGCAACCTTCCAAAAGACTTAAGTAAACAAAAATACCATTACTCTCATGCCAGACATAACACAAATGCACTGCTATTTCAAGCGTGAGAACAATACACTTGTAAAAACACCGAAGTAACAAATGCAGAAATGCAACTCCACTCGCAATCGTGCTCAGGGTTTTTAGTTTTTCTCCCCAACGAATTCTTCTAATTTGATATTATATTGTAAGAGAGCGAACAACTTGCAACTACAACTCGACAATATAACAAAACTAGCCGGTCCATGGTCTTGTGCAATCAACTTAGTCATGCCTATTCTACTATGCAACGGCGGAGCTATGTGCATTGTTGAGGGGGGGGGGGGGGGGGAGGCAGCCCCCCTGATTAGAGAGAAACTGAAGATTTTTTTCCTAGGGGCTAGATTGAAGAAAAATGTCATTAGCCCCCCAAACAATCATATTTTCTTCTCTGCCCCCCTGCCGTTCTCTACTAGCTCCGCCACTGCTCCTATGTTTCAAAATTTGAAATGGTGTCTCACTTTAAATATTGTAAAGAACTATACTATGGCCACTTAATACTGTCCGACTTCCGCAGCATGAACTTTCATTGTATTTTCGCTCTCTTCGTAATTGTGAACCGTGCAATAACCGTAAAACACCAAAGTATTTTGATGATCTCCTGAGTCGCCATGGCTCAGTAGCAACACATGGGCAACGTTCTAGTTTTCTAACACTTACAGTGCATCGAACTTCTTAAAGATTTCATGTGCACTAGAAGTCGTATTGCATGTTGCAGGTTGGGACTTTACCGAAGTGCACCACGTCAACCGAAACCACTACCAACATGTGCAGCACACTCGATCTATCTGGTGTACTCTTCAACTATTTCACTACATCAAGTGGAATCATGGGGGTAGTTGAGGATATTGAGATGTGATGCTGTCACACTTCGTTGGTTGTAACTACTAACTAGGAGCAAAACACAGATGCAATATGTGAATAAAAAAATCTCACATTGAACACGACATGCTTGACGCGGGTATCTAGATCTCATCAGGTCATGCGTGTTGACCACCGAGTACACGTGTTATTTGTAAGTACTTGTACTATGTTCAATTTGATTGGTATAGAGATGGCAGCACTATTGCATGACTTGAGTGGTTGAATATAGGTGTTAATTTGGCTCACCAACTCAATGGTGTACTATAGTTTGATTGGCACAACAACTTTATATAATATAAAGCTCCTAGACAGTGCTCGATTCATAGGCCAAAGAGAAGAGGATCCATGCACCAAAGATGAGCTGAGCTGCTAAGGGCAGGATAAGTGCAAAATGTAGTCATGGGAGTGGGATGTGTCGGTGAAATGTCGGCCATGAAGAATATCAGTGCAACTTGAAATCATGAATGACACCGGCTGAATGAAACTTCTCGGATGAGAAAGAGGATCCGTGTTGTGCACAACACACATTGAGTATGCTCTACAATGCATCCTTCGTTTGCTTCGTTTCTTTCATTGCAATATAGCTGGGGCTCTCGGGCTCCTCATCTCACTAGTCACTACCCTTTCATCAGAACCACTTGTGTTCGTTCCATTGCGACGGTGGAGCTGTGGGGGTACTACCTTAAAGCATGTGAGTGTGATCCCTCTATATAGATGACTCGATCCTTGTACCGATTGTAGGAATAGCCAACAAAGCACAAGAATTTGCTCCGCCAAAACGTCTTAACAAACCAAATGGACTTGGGAAGGAATATATTGTCCCTTATGAAAAGGGACCAAGGCAAGTTAATTGGTCCTCTGAATCTGTCCGGCCGGAATAAATCACGGGTCACGGCTACTTCCATGGACACAGTGGGCAAGTACGTCGTTTCCTCGGATGCTCTGAAGAGAATGGCGGTAGGAATCCACATCAAAGAGGACTAGCTAGACAGACGGGAACCCTATACGGTCCATCACGTGGACAGTTCAAGATGAAGCAGACGGCTCTGAACAGTCTGAATGGGCTCGATCATCTCCGATTGCATGGAAAGGAACCATCGTTCTCTTCTACAGGAAGACGAAGAGGGAGAATCCATCCATCCAAGCTAGTCAACCAGTCTCCGCAGTGCGCATGTGGACACGAACGATCGGCTACCGCCTACCGGCGTACCGCTCGGTGCGAGAATTTTCACCGCAAGTGAATCATTTTCGTTTTCACCGGGATGCATGCACGCTTGCATGGAAAAAAAATCACCGAGGCATGCCATCACGACAACGATGCCTAAAGGAACCTTCCATGCCATGCGCGCAGGTAGGGAGCGTTCTGTTGAAAATATGAGCAAATTACTACGAGATTTAATCCGAATAAACAGAATATAAATCATGATCACAGCAGCAGAGATTAAACTAATCATGCGAACTAGCATAGCAGATGAACATATCACATCTAGGGCACATACTAGAAACATGAATTCTACCACGATCTCGAACAGGAAGGATAGAATCACATACGGTGCAGCGGGTGCAGCACCGACGGCGTTGATGTTGTCGCCCATGTCGTCGAGGATGAGGTTGCCGAGGTCGGGGAAGAAGTCGTCGTTCGCGAAGTCGTCGCTGCCAGCAGTCGCGCGAGTGCGCTCCCCAAAAACCTGATCGCCCCTCTCCCATACAGGATCACGAGAGGCGGGGTTCCGGAGGCCTGCTGTCCCTTCTTGCGGTGCACGCCGGAAGGAGGGATGGAGAAGACTAGCTTGGCGGCGCAATGATCTGGAACGGTGATGAGAAACCATACGAAGCGGCGGCTAGGGTAGACGTCTGCCTGACTATATATATTGCGGGCCGGGTCGTCAGGATCCAAAAGAATCGGAAACGGTTCAGTAATTAACGCGTTCATTAATTATTAATTAATGACTCATTAATTTTCCCATGCAGCAAAAATATAGACAACGTGCATAGCTCTGTCCTCGGCTCGGCTCAATCCCGCGGCGCGGCGCGGCGCGTCGTGGCGAGGCGTGGCGTGGCGAGGCGAGCGAGGAGGAGGAGCGCGCGTGTAGATCTCCTCTTCTCATGCTCATACAAGTGGTAGAAGAGCTCACCTTATAAAGAGGTGCAACTCTCTCTCAACTTCCAATGTGGGACTAAACTTTAGCCTCACTCACTCCACTCACATGTGTGCATGAATGGGCCAAGAGAATTTTAGAATTTTAGTTGGGCTTTGGGCCAAAGGCCTACTAGCAAAATTCCAACAATCCCCCACAAAGTCTCATTGGCACATCTCATCATTTAGTTCCAAAACATTGTTTTATATATCGGTGCTTAGTGAAGACTGTGAAGTTGAACTTCCACTTAGAAATTTATGCTACACTAAATCACAACTTGAATAGTGGACTATGCCTTGAACTACAAGTTTTCTGTGAAACTAGTTTCACACAAATTCTTGACCGATACTGGGCTGCCGCAAGGCTTCCTCGCGGGTGGAGCGTATACGTCATACTCCAGGGCCTTTCATGAATTTATTAGAGAACACCCAATTCTCACAGACTGCGACGTTGACAGTCAAATTCATATAGGTGTGTTCCTCAGAAGATGTTCTGCAGGACAACATCTCTGCTTACCCGAATAAGCCACTTGAAACACATTAAGATAATTATCAACCTGCCATGCAGATCAGGAGAGTATTGCATCTTTACGGAGTGGGATAATTAATATAGGGATACTCTCCTCCCAGCTGACCAACAGCTTGTCTCCCACTTCTACTTCACGGGATCTCCGATCACATAGAGTGGGTTACCACTATGGACAACTCATGCGGTGGGTCTCAAACCCATCTCCATCGATGCATTATCTACCACATTACGTGATAGACCCTTTGTGAAGGGATCTGCCAAGTTTTTCGACGTTTGGATATAATCCAACGTAATAACTCCGGAGTTCCTCAATTTTCTGACAGATTTTAGTCTCCTCTTCACATGCCTTGAGGACTTCATATTGTCCTTAGAACTGTTTATCTTGACGATCACAGTTTGATTATCACAGTTCATCAGGATAGGGGGTATTGGTTTTTCAACCATAGGTAAGTCCATCAAGAGTTCACGAAGCCACTCTGCTTCAACAGTGGCAGTGTCTAATGCTGTGAGTTCTGCTTCCATAGTTGACCTCGTTAAGATGGTCTGCTTGCAAGACTTCCAGGAAACAGCGCCACCACCAAGTGTAAAAACATAACCACTTGTGGCCTTAATCTCATCAGCATCAGATATCCAGTTTGAGTCACTATAACCCTCCAGTATCCTTGGATACCCGGTGTAGTGAATCCCATAGCTAGCGGTGCCTTTCAAATAGCGCATAACTCTCTCAAGCGCATGCCAATGATCATCTCCCGGTTTTGACACAAACCGACTCAGCTTGCTCACAGCAAAAGAGATGTCAGGCCTCGTGGCACTCGCCAAATACATAAGCGAGCCAATAATCTGAGAATACCTCAGTTGATCTCTAGCAATCTGTCGATTCTTTCGAAGCAACACACTAGCATCATATGGAGTTGGAGAAGGCGTGCAGTCGCTATACCCAAAACGACTGAAGACCTTTTCCACATAATGAGACTGAAGCAGTGTGATCCCACCATTCTCATCTCTCAACAGCTTGATGTTTAAGATAACATCAGCTACTCCTAGATCCTTCATCTCAAAACAGCGAGATAAGAAATCCTTAACCTCCTTGATTAAATCAAGTTTGGTTCCAAAGATCAATATGTAATCGACATACAGACAAAGAATAACTCCTTCGCCCCCACCATAGCGATAGTACACGCACTTGTCACCATCGTTTACTACAAAGCCGGCAGCAGTTAATGTTCTTTCGAACTTCTCATGCCACTCCTTAGGAGCTTGTTTAAGGCCATATAAAGACTTTAATAACTTGCACACCTTTCCTTCCTGACCAGGTACTACAAAACCATCTGGCTGATCCATGTAAATTTCCTCCTTCAACTCTCCATTAAGGAAAGCCGTCTTAACGTCCATTTGATGAACGAGAAGACCATGTGAGGCAGTCAGTGATAGTAGCACCCGAATTGTGGTCAGTCTAGCCACGGGTGAGTAAGTATCAAAGAAGTCTTCACCTTCTTTCTGGGTATAACCCTTGGCCACAAGCCGTGCCTTGTACTTTTCAATCGTACCATCAGGTCTAAGCTTCTTCTTGAACACCCACTTACATCCTACAGGTTTGCACCCATATGGACGGTCAGTGATCTCCCAGGTACCGTTAGCTAAGATGGAATCCATCTCGCTACGTACAGCTTCCTTCCAGTAGTCAGCATCAGGAGATGCATAGGCTTCTGAAATAGTCCTGGGTGTGTCATCCACGAGGTACACAATGAAATCATCACCAAAAGACTTTGCAGTCCTCTGTCTCTTACTCCTCACAGGAGTTCCATTGTTACCCTCAACATGATTCTCAACGTGTCCCATCGCAATGGTGGGTTCAGGAATTACAGTGAATTCCTCACTAGATGGAGTAGGTATCTCCTGATTTGATGAACTCGACATATCCTTCATAGGAAATATGTCCTCAAAGAAAGTTGCATCATTTGATTCCATAATCGTACCAACATGCATGTCGGATACCTCAGATTTTATTATCAAAAATCTATAGCCGATGCTATGAAAAGCATAGCCCAGAAGAACACAATCCACGGTTTTTGGTCCAAGCTTGCGCTTCTTGGGAATTGGTATATTGACTTTCGCCAAACAACCCCAAGTACGTAGGTAAGAGAGTTTCAACCTTTTCCTTTCCCATTCCTCAAATGGAGTCATGGTCTTATGCTTTGTGGGAACTCGGTTTAGGACATGACACGCAGTCATTAGCGCCTCCCCCCACCATTCCTTGGATAGACCCGAAGTGTCTAACATGGTGTTAACCATATCAGTTAGAGTTCGGTTCTTTCTTTCGGCTACCCCATTTGACTGGGGTGAGTAGGGAGGCGTCCTCTCATGGATTATACCATGTTCCGCGCAAAACAGATCAAATTCATTGGAAAAATACTCTCCACCACGATCGGACCTAAGCCGTTTAATTTTCCAATCAAGTTGGTTCTCTGCTTCAGCTTTATAGTTTTTGAAGAAAGTCAAAGCCTCATCTTTTGATTTCAGAAGATACACATAACAATATCTAGTGGAGTCATCAATCAACGTCATGAAGTATCTCTTTCCACCTTTTGTCAACACGACATTCATCTCACAAAGGTCAGAATGTATAAGCTCTAGTGGCGGCAAGTCTCTTGCCTCTGCAGTCTTATGGGACTTGCGAGGTTGCTTAGCTTGCACACATACTTGGCACTTGGAACCTTTGACAGTAGAGATTTTCGGAATTAAATTCATATTGCCTAACCGCGTCATGCAACCAAAGTTAATATGACAGAGTCGTGAATGCCAAATATCAGACTCATTATTGTGGCAAACATTATTAATAACTTTAGTGCAAATATCTGACAAAGATAGGCGGAACAAGCCTCCGCACTCATAGCCTTTTCCAACAAATTGTCCACACTTAGAAATTACAACTTTATTGGATTCGAAAACCAACTTAAAACCATCTCGACATAAACGGGAACCGCTAACGAGATTTTTATTAATGGACGGCACATGATGAACGTTCTTCAGGCGCACAGTCTTCCCCGAAGTAAACTTCAGATCGACCGTACCAACACCTCGAACGATGGCATGTGACCCGTTCCCCATCAGCACGGGTGAAGTCCCTATTGCCTGGTAAGAATAAAACATGGAGGCGTCAGCACAAACATGTACATTGGCACCGGTGTCAATTAACCAATCAGGGGATTGAAATACTGAAAGGATGGTAGGAAAAATACCGTACCCTGATTCCTTCATATCAATATCACCGATGACAATATTAGCGGACTTGCCGCTCTTCTCATGTTCGCGCTCCTCAAAGCGGTTAGGACACTTTGGAGCCCAGTGATTAGGATCACCGCAGACATGGCAAAGTCCCTTCCCCTTCTTATGAGAATTCTTCTTGAAGTTGGTAGAATGTGATGGCTTGTTCTTTGTATCAAACTTGCCTTTGCCCTGAGTTTTGTTCTTATTGTTTTTGTACTTGTTGGGCTGGGAGTTCTTCTTCTGTACCATGTGAGCACTAGAACCTCCCTCAGCAACTCGAGCACGTGTGTCCTTTACTCTCGCCTTCTCTTCAACATCAAGAGTACCAATGAGATCCGCAACGGAAAACTCCTGTCTCTTGTGTTTCAGGGAAGTAGCAAAATTGTTCCACGAAGGTGGAAGCTTGGCAATGATGCCTCCGGCAACAAATTTGTCCGGTAACACACACTTGAAGTACTCAAGTTCTTTTGCGAGCGACTGTATCTCATGAGCCTGTTGTACAACAGGGCGCTCATCAGTCATCTTGTAGTCATAGAATTGCTCCATGACATACAACTCGCTGCCGGCGTCCGAGGCACCAAACTTGGCCTCGAGCGCAGCCCACATGTCCTTGTCGTTGTCAAACGACATATACGAATCCACAATGGAGTCATCAAGAACACTCAGAAGAGCGCCTTTAAAGAGGGTATCGATCTTCTCAAAAGCTTCCAGCTGTGCTGGATTAAGATCGCCCTCAGGCTTGCCCTTGGTGGCATCATAGCAGCCCATGGTCTGAAACCAGTAGACTGCTCTCGTGCGCCACCTCTTATATTGCGCCCCCTTAAAGGCAGGCGGTTTCAGATGCGCAGCAAAACCACTCGAAGTAAATTGCCTATAATCAGGTTTTTGGATTGTTGAAAATATGAGCAAATTACTACGAGATTTAATCCGAATAAACAGAATATAAATCATGACCACAGCAGCAGAGATTAAACTAATCATGCGAACTAGCATAGCAGATGAACATATCACATCTAGGGCACATACTAGAAACATGAATTCTACCACGATCTCGAACAGGAAGGATAGAATCACATACGATGCAGCGGGTGCAGCACCGACGGCGTTGATGTTGTCGCCCATGTCGTCGAGGATGAGGTTGCCGAGGTCGGGGAAGAAGTCGTCGCTGCCAGCAGTCGCGCGAGTGCGCTCCCCAAAAACCTGATCGCCCCTCTCCCGTACAGGATCACGAGAGGCGGGGTTCCGGAGGCCTGCCGTCCCTTCTTGCGGTGCACGCCGGAAGGAGGGATGGAGAAGACTAGCTTGGCGGCGCAATGATCTGGAACGGTGATGAGAAACCATACGAAGCGACGGCTAGGGTAGACGTCTGCCTGACTATATATATTGCGGGCCGGGTCGTCACGATCCAAAAGAATCGGAAATGGTTCAGTAATTAACGCGTCCATTAATTATTAATTAATGACTCATTAATTTTCCCATGCAGCAAAAATATAGACAAGTCCCGCGACCCGCGACGCGTCGGGGCGAGCGAGGAGGAGGAGCGCGCGTGTAGGTCTCCTCTTCTCATGCTCATACAAGTGGTAGAAGAGCTCACCTTATAAAGAGGTGCAACTCTCTCTCAACTTCCAATGTGGGACTAAACTTTAGCCTCACTCACTCCACTCACATGTGTGCATGAATGGGCCAAGAGAATTTTAGAATTTTAGTTGAGCTTTGGGCCAAAGGCCTACTAGCAAAATTCCAACACGTTCTGTGTCCCCATGCCATGAACCAGTGCAACTCTAGTTCCTACGCGTCCGGATAGAAATGGACGTGGAAGCAGTGCCCCTACACGTATGTTCTAGAGAGCGAGCTAGCATGGACTAAGTCCATTGTACTTGATTAGGTCCAGTCCCGTTGGTGATTTATCCATAGAAGAAGGAAAAAAAACTCTTTGTTTCTTTCGAATCAAAGGCTGATCGATTACATTGACAATAGTTACATGGCGCTTATATACCTTCTGGAGAGATACGGCGATCCAGAGGAGGCATCGGTTCTAGGGAGATGCGTCGGTTGCCAGGGACACATGCGTCCGTGCGGTGCAAGTGCTTGTCCGATGGGCATGGGGAGATTTCCCTTAATTACAAAATTAATTTTAACACTCCCCCTAATCTATGCCTAACCATATAGAATCATCTTCACGATTGTCCGGGAAGCTCTATCATCTCAAAAGATTCTCCTCCAAAAGTTCTTCCTAAAAACCTTGATGAGATCCTGAAACATATACTCACAAAAAATATAGCGTAATGTGATGTTTGAACAAGGATATATCAAGAGGAGACTCCCCCTGATGCTTGCAAGTCTCAAAGTCGTCGCATACTAATTCCATGAACATATTTCTGGAACGTAGAATTTGATAGAGACTTGGTAAATAAATCAGCAAGATTTTCACATGATTTAATTTGCAAGATGTTTATTTCCCCGCTTTGTTGAAGATCATGGGGGGAAAATCACTTAGAAAAAATATGCTTAGTGATATTACTCTTGATGTATCCTGTTTGCATCTATGCAATATAGGCCGCATTATCTTCATAGATAATGGTTGGTGATTCTACCGAACCAATTCCACATGACTGTTGTATGTGGTTCATCATTCTGCGAAGTCATACACATTCGCATGTTGCTTCAAATAATGAAATTATTTTAGAATGATTGGTAGATGTTCCATGATATAGCAGTGCCACCATGTAGGAACACGAAGCCGGTCTGTGATCTGGCATTATGGATATCAGACAAATAGCCGGCATCTACATATCCAATCATACCAGAGTCCTGATTTTTCTGGAATTGGAAAAATAGGCCAAGATCCTTTGTGCCTTGGAGATATTGAAAGACATTCTTCACTCCAGACCAATGACGTTTGGTAGGAGCTGCGCTATGTCTAGCAAGCAGATTCTTCACTCTCTAATATTTTTTGGATATAGGAAAATTGGTGTACCATGATTTCCAAGGGAAGGTGCTGAAGTTGAATACCTAAGCAAAATTTGGTTTTACCCAAATCCTTCATCTCAAATTCCATCTTTAGGTGATTGCATGCTTCATCAATGTCTATTAGACACCCTGGGTGAGGAATTTATTTTTTTACGGTGGAAAACAATTTCATTAACCACTGGGCTCAGCAACATCGCTGGCTACCAAATCTAAAACAAAATTTGGCATAAGTTCCCCCCAAACTAGTGAGGATTCAGCCAAACCAAAACCATACTTCGCCAAAGCATGAGCTACGGCATTACAACTACGTTTACAATGCATAAAATCATATCTTTCAAAAGCCAAAACACATAAACCCTGGGTGAGGAATTACTTATTTCTCGCCCTAGTCCAGCGACCGAGCCTGATGTTTTAATAATTAATTAACGAGGCCACGCACTGACCCGCACGGGCCTACGTCCAGGCTGTAAAATTACACCGGTATCTATCTAATTTTACGTTTATATGCCCACGCTCCCATCCACGTCCTTTTCTTTTCTTGAGTTAGAAAAAAAAGGCTGCCAGCGGTTCGTGATTATCGACGGCGAACAACATATGGGGATACGGCGGCGTGGTGCTCCGCGATTTTGCTCGCGGAGCGCCGTGCTGCTCGGCGGCGTGGTCTCGACGCTGCGGTGGTCGCTGGGCGATTGGGGCGGCCTGGTGTGCACCGCTGCTGAGATGTGTCGCCGTCATGGTCGACAGCTTCCTCGAGCACGGCCTCCTCGGATCCGTCCTCCTCGTCCCCAGATCCATCCTTCCATATTCAGTTGCATGCCGCTAAATCAGTCGGGATAGTCCCCAATCTGCTCACTCAGGTGCCCCTCGAGCTCCCAATTTTACAATTGTCCGATCTCCGATGGATCTGGGTTCTCCGGATGGTGGTGTTGAAGGGGCCCGAGTGGCTAACAACGTGACCGGCAAGCGGGAGGCAACCACAACCAGCGTCCCCGAGCTCTACTACTAATCATTCTGTCATCACGTGGGTTACATGGGTATGTAGCCATACTTGCCTGCCCCAATCATTTTCATTTGCTTCAGTCCCCAATCTGGTTCGTAGCAGTCGTACATGTAGTAGAATCTTGCCCAACCGGCTGTAGAATTTATGGTTGATTCGTGTGTTGCTTCACGTCATCAAACCATTTTCTCATCATTCATGTACTGAATTATTGACAAAAAAATCATTCTTGTCGTACACACATCACCATTTGTTTGTAAAACAAATAGTCCTATTTGTCGCATTTCTAATTTTCAGAGCTTGCAGATTGTTATTTCAAGTTTAGCGTTTGGTTGTACTTTTGTTTCATCAGCTGCACCATATGCAAATACACATCTATTACTCAGAAAAGTTTTTGCTCTATCACTGAAGGCCATACTTATTGTATCGATTAGCTGCTCCAAACATCATTAATCTGTTACTATGTACTTAATAATGATTCTGGCTGGAGGTGTTGCTAACATTTCCTTCTAGAGATAAAAAAAAATTGATGTGTGGGCTACAGTGATGTGATCTATTTCTGCTTACAATGCATTTGTCTTTCCTATCATCTATGTTTTGATTTAAAGTAGATATACCTCATGTTGGAGTTGAACTAAATAACTCACGTACTTGTAGGAATCCTAGCAATTTTGAGCTGCTTGTGTGTCATCATTAATTTTCACATAAAAACTAGGATAATTATATCATTAATTTTGCAGTAGAATTATATCGCTAGAGCCATCCCTAGGGGTGCAACTTTTCAATCTATATAGCTACCGGTGCAAAATAACAGTATGTAGTACCATAGCAGTTTAATACCCCTCAATAATTTTCTGACAATGTTGTATGGTCTGAGTGCCTGAGTGGAACAGGTGAGTTTTTGTGAAATACAATAACCCTCCTCTTACGACCCTGTCAATTCTCCCGGTGGCAGTGTGCAAGAAGAACACCGATGGATGTGTCCACGAGCAAGAGAGCAAGCATATCTCTAGGGACCAATGGTTGATAGCCGGGGGCGGCATGGCATGTCAAAGAGGGGGAGAGAGACATAAGAGGAGACGCTGTGGCTGGAGGTGCTCCTCTCCTTTATGTCTAGCTTCTTCACTCTCTGTAATACATCGTATTTGTTTTCTAATATGTGTATTGTCCTAACGCACTATGCACGGATCTGCCTAACGGAAGAGGAAGAACCCAGGAGAAGAATTTAGTGAAGAACACGGTGATTTTATTGTTTCTTTCTTTTTAACACAAACAAGTTTGTTCCTGCATTTTGATTTGATGATTTGTGATCATTGTAAACATGAGTTCTGCGTATTCGGGAAATAAGAAAACACTAAAGAAGTTTGTTTCTTTTGATAGCTCGAAAAACTGTATAGTCTTCCAGACTCTTATTCTTTATTTTTTCTACTTAACCGACTAATAACTTTTAACTGTAGTTTGGCAATGATCAATGCACAGTTCTGCTGTTTCCATTAGGCAGCTGGTATGTTGGTTGAGGACGGGTTTGACTATTTGAGTAGTTGTTTTTTCCTCTTGGAGTAATTGGCTTAGTTTTTTTTTTCTTGCGCTTGCTCTTGGCAAGTTTTTGTATGATATAATCCTTTTCTATTGTTGGAACGGCAGCCCTCCTGTGTTTTGTTAAAAAGAATCATGGCCTGCGGGAAAAAGAGCTCAGTTGCTGAAGAGATACACTCTACACTTGAAAAAGAAGCTACAAGCTTCACTAAATAAGTCAACATCAGCGTTTAGTTGTTGAGCAAGGATAGTCTAAAAAAACTATTCAGAAGCATTTTGATAAATTTCTTTTTTGCCTCTTTACTTTGCCTGGTTCATTAATCCTTCCTTGTATAATGGGACATTTCAGCTTACATTCAGTATCTAACTAAACTGGAAATTAAACATTGGTTGCTGCATATATGTAAGATTACATGCACATATGGTGTTTTCTTTTGATATTTCTCCGCCAGGAAGTTACGTGTTGTCAAGGAAACAATCTTCTTGTCAACAATTCCATTTTTTTAATATTCACTTTAGATAACTTTGTTAAGAATTGGAGCAAAATTTAGAGCTGAATTGATGTTTCAGGGCTACTATGTTCTACTTGGTTTGAGGAGCTATCCGGTTATCTCTGTACAAGCATGCTTATATCCAGAATGAATGTGATGTTACATTGAGTCGCTCATTGATTGTTGTATTTTAGTTTTTTAGCTATTAAGATAGCCATTCAATTACATTAGCCTTTGTAGGTGCCCTGAAATGTTGAAATATACTTTTATCTAGTTGAATTTTATTATTATTGCATAGTAAATTAAACTGTAGCCTAAAGATGGTCTGCCTTCATAAGAAAGAAATACTCCCCCTGTCCTAAAATAAGTGTCTTAACTTTGTACTAACTGGGATGGAGGGAGTACTTCTTAAAATGATCATATGGTGCAGTCCCAGCCTGCGTGTTGACGGCCTGTCTCAAAACTGTATAGTCTTGTATGGCCTAAGGTGAGCTAAATGTTGAATCCACCGAACCTTTTCATAGTTTAGGTTGCTCGTGTTTTTCATCTGTGTTTTCATGAGCTAAACGATGTTACTGTTTTATAGTTCACTTGCAATTTTTTTGGAAATCCAAGTTCCCTCATCATATTTGAGCCGTAAAGGTAAATCCAACATGTATTTTTTTATTTTTTTATTCTTAGTATGTGATGCGATAGTCTCTATGTAGATATAACTCACGCTAGCCATCTATTACTAAAAGCAGAAGAATCCTATTTATTGAATTTATACTTTCCACTAGTCCGCTTCAGTCACTACCAAGATTTAACTTATGTTTTGGCACACTCTTGAAACAAGCATAAATACTTGAAATTTAATGTACTCTATATGTCCTATTGTGGCATGCTACTCACTCTACAAATTTAAATCTGAATATTTAGTATCTGTCTTGGTGGGAAGTGAGCCACCTGCACTAGAAAAATTAGAATGTAGCACATGCAAATACTATGAAAAATACTTTCATACTTGACACATTTGTTCTAGTGCTGATTGAACCGCTACCTTGTCTATTGTGAATCAGAAATGTATTACCATTAATGTACTCCCTCCGTCCCATAATGTAAGACATTTTTTGACACTGGTGTAGTGTCAAAAAACGTCTTACGTTATGGGACGGAGGGAGTAGTTTTTCTTTGTGTGGACTATACCATTAAAGTAGTTGGTAAAATTATCATGTGATCTTGCTTTCCTTATGTTTCCAACCCTTCTTATCACTGTCAGTTTAGGATTTGTAAGTTTAACATGGTTACTTCGCTTGTAGGCTTTTGATGTCGTGGATGGTAAATGAGCAAGGCATACCAACTCATTATGTCCCAGATTTAAGGCATCCCTGATGTAGTGACTCCATCTTGATTCAGCTGGCTACAACAGTTGATGTTTTGTGATTTCTCTCTATCTGGCTGGATGCCCACCAGATTGTGGCTGCAATGCGAATTGTTTCCTTTCATTTTTGGGTGTGAATTCATACATGGTTTGATGGTATGCCATCTTCTCTGGACACAATAGCTAAAAGCCCATGGAAACAAAGCCAAGTGGTCAGTGGAAGTACTTTCTTGGAAGAAACAAATGAATCATAGTGATTTGATTTCTGAAGCTGTATATTCTTCCATCTTCTTGATGTAAAGGATCATGTTTTTTTTAGAATTTTCAAGCATCATGATCAAAATGAATCCTTATATTTACTCATGCCAAGACATCGGTCGTCTTAATTAACGTACAAATGCATTATGTGTTGAGAAACATGTACATACGAAATACGAGAATTTCCACCTTGTTGAAGATCTTACATAAAATAATTGCGTTGATTAAATTCATTATTATAGCACGTTACTGATATTCTTCTTACGTGAGCTCTCAAATTCTCACAACGTGTTACTGATGTTGGCCGGTTCAATTAGTGGGCACTGTTCCTGCAAGTCTTCTATCATTTTGCTACTTTGCAAGTCCTATTTTTCTTGCGCTGGTTACCATTTTCTTACACGAGCGGCCAAGATCCTTTCATGGCTGGTTGTCATTGGGACAACGTGTTGTTCTAGGTGGCTCCTAATTTTCTTACGTGGGCCAGCAGTTTGCTGAACGAGCTCACGCACGCAGGCTAGCTTTGTAGTTCTTTTTTTACATTGCTCATGCAAGATTTCTTACGGAGTCACAAAAGGCACGCGAAGCACGGTTGCTAATGTAGTAATTTTACGTTGCATGCAAGGATTCCTTACTTCTGTGCAAGTGGCTGGTTAGGTGGGGGCACGGTGAGCACTATTGTAATCTTACGTTGCATGCAAGTTTTCTTACTCCGGCGCATGGGGCTGGTTAGACGGGCGCATGGGACTGGCTGGGGTGAAGAATAAATATTCTTCACCCTGGGTGACGAATAGCGCGATTATATATATATATATATGCGATTATATATATATATATATGATCCATAAATATATGCGGTCACGACGTCCATCAACTGCATAGATAGATGATTTTATAAAATGATTGCACTTATTACTGTAGAATATGTTTTAGTGAAATCAATGCCGGGTTTCTGCATGAAACCTTGTGCTACGAGACTTGCTTTATATCTCACCACCTCATTATTCTCATTCCGTTTCCGGAGAAAAACTCATTTGAATCCCATAGGAAAATACTGAGAGGTGTTAGTATTGCTTCAGTGAATACCTTTCTTTTGTTAAGCGAGGCAATTTCTGCTTGGATTGCATCCTTCCATTTAGGCCAGTCGGGGTGCTTTTGGCACTCTACGATAGACCTTGGATCATGATCAGTGAGAAGGGTGTATGCAATCTTTTCAGCAAAATATATGTCGACAGTCATAGTCTTACGGTCAAATGATTCTCCAGAATCAACATAGTTGATGGAAATTTCCTACACCCCTAGCGACTCTTCGTGATTTTCCAATACAATTGTGTCTAGGTGTTCCGATGTCCCAGTCAGTTTGTGCATACTGGAGCTGGGTTCTGGAGGTTGCCCTTCCACTGGGTGTATACTACCCATCCGTTGTTTGTCAACGTTGAGTTGACCTGTATTTACTGACTCCAAGGTTTTTGTCCTCGGTTTCCTTTGCTGCTTGCTAGAAGCATGCTCCAGGTCAGAGGCCGTACTACTCCCCCCTTTTAGGAATAGGGAGTTGAATGGGTTTTATTGGTACCTCCACCCTTTCTAGTGTGTTTCTGGCCGGATTTAAGGATTTTGTAACACCTTTTAGATTAGTAAATGAATATGGCGATTATTTGCAAGATGTTGCAAATTAATGATCTTTCGAACTTGAAGTTTGTCTCTTGGGTATGTGGATCAGAGGATGAAATGGCATGAGCATTCCAATCAATTTTCGGGCATTCTTTCTGGTACTTGAAATCTCCCCCCAATGCCGAAAAATGTTCTTCATTAAATATGCCATCAGCATGACGGGCTGTGAATAAATCCCGAGTTAGGGGTTCTAGGTACTTGATAATCGACGGTGATTTGTACCCCACATAGATCCCCAACTTCCTGCGTGGGCCCATAGATGTCCGCTGTGGTGGTGAGATCGGGATGTATGCAGCACATCCAAACTTACGCAGATGGGAAATGCTAGGAGGATTTCCACGTACCAATTCCAGAGGGGAAGAACTGTGACATGCAGTTGGCCTCAATTGTATCAAGCCAGCAGCGTGTAAAACAGCGTGACCCCAACAAGAGGTTGGTAAGTTGTAATTCGTCAACAAAGGTCTTGCAATGAGTTTAGTCCTCTTAATCAATGATTCAGCCAAACTATTTTGTGTATGGATATATGGAACAGAGTGCTGAACTTCAATCCCCAAAGCCATGCAATAGTCATTGAAAGCACGTGAGGAGAATTCTGCAGCATTGTCCATTTAAATTGACTTAATTCGAATTTCTGGGTAATGGGCTTGCAACTTAATGCCTTGCCTCATTATCTTGGCAAATGCATGGTTTCGTGTGGATAGAAGACACACATGTGACCATCATGTAGATGCGTCAATGAGAACCATGAAATACCTGAAAGGCTCGGATAATGGTTGAATGGGACCACAAATGTCTCCTTGAATATGTTCAAGGAATTGAAGTGGTTCGGCTTGTATTTTGAGGTGCGAGGGTCTCAAAATTAGCTTTCCTGTGGCACAAGATGTGCACACAAAATCTGAAGATTGAGGAAAATTTTAATTAAGCAAATTATGACCAATGGAATTGCTAGTAATTTTTCTCATCATCCCACGGATGGCCTAGGCGATCATGCCAGGTTTGGAATGCGTTAACATTCTGAAAAATTACTTTGTATGCAACATGTTCCACGTGTTTGATGTATGTATAGTACAAACTAGACGATAGAGAAGGAATTTTCTCGTGTATCTTTTTGCCATATCTGCGATCTTTAGTAAAGAGTAGATACTCCTCTTTGTTGTCTTCATGGGTTTCAATGTGAAAACCATTTTTTACGGATAACTCGACAACTGATCAGGGTGCGTGAGGAATCGGGATACAATAAATCATCCTCAATTATCACTTGTGTACCACTTGGGAGGGTGAATATGGCACATCCAGTACCAACAATCACTCTATCGCGTCCAACGATAGTTAGAATATCTCCATTCATCTTTTTCAGAGTTTGAAAATATTTCATCTCCCTCAATATGGAGTTTGTGGTACCACTGCCCACAAGGCAAAATTCCTCTTCCATCGGACTGTCCCCTAGAAAACTATATAAAACAAAAGAATTTTTAATAAGAAAACCTCATGTTAATACATATAATACAATCTTATTATATCAAATGTGCTGATACAATACAATATAAAGACAACAACAAACTTATGTTCTTATTACAATCATCACAAATGGACATAATTAAGTAGATCACTAAGGAGATTGAGGGACTAGTCGAAGTTGCCAAACACGTTGTTTGCGGTGTACTCAATCAACATGTTCTCCCTTTCAGCAGGATCCTCGGGCGGATAAGGAATCATGGCGTTGCTTGGTCCGGGAGGAACATCGTGCGAACCACCGTCTCCTTGTGCGCTATGTGGATGAAGGTTGAAGTTGGCTTCAAACATTTTCCCTTGAGGTGCTTTGCGTCCCTGAGATTGCTGGTATATCATAACCGGATTCTTGGGCATTGTGCACTTTTCAGTAGAATTCGTGTAGCATCCACACTTGCTGCAAAGCTTAGATTTATCAAACCTGGGTTTTGAAGTGCCTTTTCCCTTGCCTGGGTTTCTGGATCTCCTATTCCCATTGCGCTTTCGCTTATGCTCGAAATTGAATTGTTTACCTCGAAAGGTACCATTAAACTTTTGTCTATTTGCAACATTCAGATGGACTTTAGGTAAAGGTTGTGCCCCAACTGGTGCTGAGAGCCATTCTTAGCGAGTAGCTCATCATGCTTTTCAGCCTGAAGTAACATGTGAATAAGATCGAAATAGACAGTGTATTTACGAGCACGGCATTGCTGTTGGAGGATCCTATCTGAAGGGAGCATAGTAGACAAAGTCTTCTCTATCTTCTTTCCCTCAGTAGGTTCCTTCTCACAAAAGCGTGGTTTGGAATATATCTTATGAACAACATGATTGTACTCACTGATGGATTTGAAATCCTGTAGACGGAGATGAGTCCAATCATTGAGTGCTTCTGGCAAGATTACTGCCTTCTGCTGTTCATACCTCGTTTTGAGAGCTAGAAACAGAGTACCAGGAGATTCCTCTTGTAAATACTCAGACTTGAGATCTAGATGAATATGATGCCGTATGATGAATAAAGCAGCATAGTTCTGCTGTTCTGTCAGCGGCGTGGCTACAGCCGGGAGAGGAGTCCCAGGGGGCTGAATTGCACGCACAATCCCACGAGACGAAAGATTGATCTTGATGTCGATAGCTCATGTAGGATAGTTGTGGCCATTGAGGGCAAGCTCCTCAAACTCTTTGGCGGTCATTTTTGCCGGCAAGTCTCGATATCTTTCTCTTTTCTGTTCTTTGCTCTCTGGTAGAGTTCTAGCGGGCTGATAACGTGTTTCGAACCAAAGACTGATCGATTACATTGATGATGGTTACAGGGCGCTTGTATACCTCCCAGAGAGACACGACGATCCAGAGAAGACGTCGGTTCCAGAGAGATGCGTCGGTTGCCAGGGACACAAGCGTCCGTGCGGTTCAAGCGCTGCCAGGGACACAAGAGTCCGTGCGGTGCAAGTGCTTGTCTGATGAGCAAGGGGAGATTTCCCTTAATTACAAAATTAATTTTAACAGACCAGTCTCCACGGTGCGCATGTGAACACGAACTATCGGCTATCATCTACCGGCGTACCGCTTGGTGCGAGAATTTTCATCGCAAGTGAATCATTTTTGTTTTCACCGGAATGCATGCACGCTTGCATGGAAAAAAAATCACCGAGGCATGCCATGACGACAGCGATGCCCAGCGGAACCCTCCATGCCGCGCGCGCAGGTAGGGAGCATTTTGTGTCCCCATGCCATGAACCAGTGCAACTCTAGTTCCTACGCGTCCGGATAGAAATTGACGTGGAAGCAGTGCCCCTACACGTATGTTCTAGAGAGCGAGCTAGCATGGACTAAGTCCATTGTACTTGATTAGGTCCAGTCCCGTTGGTGATTTATCCACAGAAGAAGAAAAAACTCTTTGTTTCTTTCGAATCAAAGGCTGATCGATTACATTGACGATAGTTACAAGGCGCTTATATACCTTCTGGAGAGACACGGCGATCCAGAGGAGGCATCGGTTTCAGGGAGATGCGTCGGTTGCAAGTGACACAAGCGTCCGTGCGGTTCAAGCGCTGCCAGGGACACAGGCATCCGTGCGGTGCAAGTGCTTGTCCGATGGGCAAGGGGATATTTCCCTGAATTACAAAATTAATTTTAACACTCCCCCTAATATACGCTTGACCATATAGAATCATCTTCACGATTGTCCGGGAAGCTCTATCATCTCAAAAGATTATCCTCCAAAAGTTCTTCATAAAAACCTTGATGAGATCCTGAAACATATACTCACAAAAATATAGCGTAATGTGATGTTTGAACAAGGATATCTCATGAGGAGACTCCCCCTGATGCTTGCAAGTCCCAAAGTCACCACATACTAATTCCATGAACATATTTCTGAAATGTAGAATTTGGTAGAGACTTGGTAAATAAATCAGCAAGATTTTCACATGATTTAATTTGCAAGATTTTTATTTCCCCGCTTTGTTGAAGATCATGGGGGAAAAACCACTTAGGAGAAATATTTTTAGTGATATTACTCCTGGTGCATCCTGTTTGCATCTGTGCAACACAGGCTGCATTATCTTCATAGATAATGGTTGGTGATTCTACCGAACCAATTCCATATGACTGTTGTATGTGGTTCATCATTCTGCGAAGTCATACACATTCGCATGTTGCTTCAAATAATGAAATTATTTTAGAATGATTGGTAGATGTTCCATGATATAGCAGTGCCACCATGTAGGAACACGAAGCCGGTCTGTGATCTGGCATTATGGATATCAGACAAATAGCCGGCATCTACATATCCAATCATATCAGAATCCTGATTTTTCTGGAACTGGAAAAATAGGCCAAGATCCTTTGTGCCTTGGAGATATTGAAAGTCATTCTTCACTCCAGACCAATGACGTTTGGTAGGAGCTGCGCTATGTCTAGCAAGCAGATTCACTTCAAATGCAATATTAGGTCTTATGCAATTTGCAAGATACATAAGCGCTCCAACGACACTGAGGTATGGAACTTCAGGTCCCAACACCTCTTCTCCATCACCCCTTGGTCTAAACGGATGTTTCTCCATGTCTAGAGATCGAACCACCATAGGAGTTTTAGATGGATAGAATTTGTCCATATTGAACTTCTCTAATATTTTTTGGATATAGGCAAATTTGTGTACCATGATTCCCGAGGGAAGGTGCTGAAGTTGAATACCTAAGCAAAATTTGGTTTTACCCAAATCCTTCATCTCAAATTCCATCTTTAGGTGATTGCATGCTTCATTAATGTCTGGTGTGCTGCCGATGATGTTGAGATCATCAACGTACACATAAATGATGCAAAATCCTATAGAGGACTTCTTGATAAAGATACATGGGCAATCAACATTATTGGGGTAACCTTTCTGAAAAAGGAACTCACTAAGTCGGTTGTACCACATCCGTCCCGACTGCCTTAAGCCATATAATGACTTATTCAGCTTTACACAATACATGTTGCGTTTTGCACTTTTATTCAGGACAACGATTCCGTCAGGAACCTTCGTGTATATATATATATATATATATATATATATATATATATATATATATATATATATATATATATATATATATATATATCCGTCAACTGCATAGATAGATAATTTTATACTGTCAAAGATATAAGATATCGAAAAGTGATTGCACTCATTACTAGAGAATATGTTTTAGTGAAATCAATGCCGGGTTTCTGCATGAAACTTTGTGCTACAAGCCTTGCTTTATATCTCACCACCTCATTATTCTCATTCCATTTGGGGAGAAAAACCCATTTGAATCCCATAGGGAAATACTGGGAGGTGTTAGTATTGCTTCAGTGAATACCTTTCTTTTGTTAAGCGAGGCAATTTCTGCTTGGATTGCATCCTTCTATTTAGGCCAGTCAGGGTGCTTTTGGCACTCTATGATAGACCTTGGATCATGATCAGTGAGAAGGGTGTCCGCAATCTTTTCAGCAAAATATATGTCGACAGCCATAGTCTTACGGTCAAATGATTCTCCAAAATCAACATAGTTGATGGAAATTTTCTACACCCCTAGCGACTCTTTGTGATTTCTGAATATGATTGCGTCTGGGTGTTCCGATGTCGCAGTCAGTTTGTGCATACTGGAGCTGGGTTCTGGAGGTTGCCCTTCCACTGGATGTATACTACCCATCCGTTGTTTGTCAACGTTGAGTTAACCTGTATTTACTGACTCCGAGGTTTTTGTCCTCGGTTTCCTTTGCTGCTTGCTAGAAGCATGCTCCAAGTCAGAGGCCGTACTACTCCCCCTTTTTAGAAATAGGGAGTTGAGTGGGGTTTATTGGTACCTCCACCCTTTCTAGTGCGTTTCTGGCCGGATTTAAGGATTTTGTAACACCTTTTAGATCAGCAAATGAATCTGGCAGATTATTTGCAAGATGTTGCAAATTAGTGATCTTTCAAACTTGAAGTTTGGTCTCTTGGGTACATGGATCAGAGGATGAAATGGCATGAGCATTCCAATCAATTTTCGGGCATTCTTTCTGGTACTTGAAATCTCCCCCTAATGCCGGAAAATGTTCCTTATTAAATATGCAATCAGCGTGACGGGCTGTGAATAGATCCCGAGTTACGGGTTCCAGGTACTTGATAATCGACGGCGATTTGTACCCCACATAGATCCCTAACTTCCTGCGTGGGCCCATAGATGTCCGCTGTGGTGGTGAGATCGGGATGTATGCAGCACATCCAAACTTACGCAGATGGGAAATGCTAGGAGGATTTCCACGTACCAATTCCAGAGGGGAAGAACTGTGATATGCAGTTGGCCTCAATTGTATCAAGTCAGCAGCGTGTAAAACAGCGTGACCCCAACAAGAGGTTGGCAAGTTGCAATTCGTCAACAAAGGTTTTGCAATGAGTTTAATCCTCTTAATCAATGATTCAACCAAACTATTTTGTGTATGGACATATGGAACAGAGTGCTGAACTTCAATCCCCAAAGCCATGCAATAGTCATTGAAAGCACGTGAGGAGAATTCTGCAGCATTGTCCATTCGAATTGACTTAATTCGACTTTCTGGGTAATGGGCTTGCAACTTAATGACTTGCCTCATTATCTTGGCAAATGCATGGTTTCGTGTGGATAGAAGACACACATGTGACCATCATGTAGATGCGTCAACGAGAACCATGAAATACCTAAAAGGCCCGGATAATGGTTGAATGGGACCACAAATGTCTCCTTGAATACGTTCAAGGAACTGAAGTGGTTCGGCTTGTATTTTGAGGTGCGAGGGCCTCAAAATTAGCTTTCCTATGGCACAAGATGTGCACACAAAATCTGAAGATTGAGAAATTTTTTTAATTAAGCAAATTATGACCAATGGAATTGCTAGTAATTTTTTCTCATCATCCCACGGATGGCCTAGGCGATCATGCCAGGTTTGGAATGCGTCAACATTCTGAAAATTACTTTGTATGCAAAATGTTCCACGTGTTTGATGTATGTATAGTACAAACTAGATGATAGAGAAGGAATTTTCTCGTGTACCTTTTTGCCATATCTGTGATCTTTAGTAAAGAGTAGATACTTCTCTTTGTTGTCTTCATGGGTTTCAATGTAAAAACCATTTTTTACGGATATCTCGACAACTGATCAGGGTACGTGAGGAATTGGGATACAGTAAATCATCCTCAATTGTCACTTGCGTACCACTTGGGAGGGTGAATATGGCACATCCAGTACCAACAATCACTGTATCGCGTCCAGCGGTAGTCTCCATTCATCTTTTTAAGAGTTTGGAAATATTTCATCTCCCTCAGTATGGAGTTTGTGGTACCACTGCCCACAAGGCATAATTCCTCTTTCATCGGATTGTCCCTATAGAAAACTATATAAAACAAAAGAATTTTTAATAAGAAAACCTCATGTTAATACATATAATACAATCTTATTATATCAAATGTGCTGATACAATACAATATAAAGACAGCAACAAACTTATGTTCTTATTATAATCATCACAAATGGACATAATGAAGTAGATCACTAAGGAGATTGAGGGACTAGTCGAAGTCGCCAAACACGTTGTTTGCGGTGCTCAATCAACATGTTCTCCCTTTCAGCAGGATCCTCAGGAGGATAAGGAATCATGGCGTTGCTCGGTCCGGGAGGAACATCGTGCGAACCACCGGCTCCTTGTGCGCTATGTGGATGAAGGTTGAAGTTGGCTTCAAACCTTTTCCCTTGAGGTGCTTTGCATCCCTGAGATTGCTGGTATATCATAACCGGATATTTGGGCATTGTGCACTTTTCAGTAGAATTCGTGTAGCATCCACAGTTGTTGCAAAACTTAGATTTATCAAACCTGGGTTTTGAAGTGCCTTTTCCCTTGCCTGGGTTTCTGGATCTCCTGTTCCCATTGCGCTTTCGCTTATGCTCGAAATTGGATTGTTTACCTCGAAAGCTACCATTAAACTTTTGTCTATTTGCAACATTCAGATGGACTTCAGGTAAAGGTTGTGCCCCAACTAGCGCTGAGATCCATTCTTAGCGAGTAGCTCATCATGCTTTTCAGCCTGAAGTAACATGTGAATAAGCTCGAAATAGACAGTGTAGTTATGGGCGCGGCATTGCTGTTGGAGGATCCTATCTGAAGGGAGCATAGTAGACAGAGTCTTCTCTATCTTCTTCCTCTCAGTAGGTTCCTTCTCACAAAAGCGCAGTTTGGAACATATCTTATGAACAACATGATTGTACTCACTGATGGATTTGAAATCCTGAAGACGGAGATGAGTCCAATCATGGAGTGCTTCTGGCAGGACTACTGCCTTTTGCTGTTCATACCTCATTTTGAGAGCTAGAAACAGAGTACCAGGAGATTCCTCCTGTAAATACTTAGACTTGAGATCTAGATGAATATGATGCCGTATGATGAATAAAGCAGCATAGTTCTGTTGTTCTGTCAGCGGCGTGGCTCCAGCCGGGAGAGGAGTCTCAGGGGGCTGAATTGCACGCACAATCCCACGAGACGGAAGACTGATCTTGATGTCCATAGCTCATGTAGGATAGTTGTGGTTGTTGAGGGCAAGCTCCTCAAACTCTTTGGCGGTCATTTTTGCCGGCAAGTCTCGATCTCTTTCTCTTCTCTATTCTTTGCTCTCTGGTAGAGTTCTAGCGGGCTGATAACGTGTTTCGAACCAAAGACTGATCGATTACATTGACGATGGTTACATGGCGCTTATATACCTTCCGGAGAGACACGACGATCCAGAGGAGGCGTCAGTTCTAGGGAGATGCGTCGGTTGCCAGGGACACAGACGTCCGTGCGGTTCAAGCGCTGCCAGGGACACAGGCATCCGTGCGGTGCAAGTGCTTGTCTGCTGGGCGGCAAGTGGAGATTTCCTTTAATTACAAAATTAATTTTAACAAACCAGTTTCCACGGTGCGCATGTGAACACGAACGATGGGCTATCACCTACTGGCGTACCGCTTGGTGCGAGAATTTTCACCGCAAGTGAATCATTTTCGTTTTCACTGGGATGCATGCACGCTTGCATGGAAAAAAAATTCATTGAGACATGCCATGACGACAGCGATGCCCAGCGGAACCCTCCATGCCGCGCGCGCAGGTAGGGAGCGTTCTGTGTCCCCATGCTATGAACCAGTGCAACTCTAGTTCCTACACGTCCGGATAGAAATTGACGTGGAAGCAGTGTGCCTACACGTATGTTCGAGAGAGCGAGCTAGCATGGACTAAGTCCATCGGACTTGATTAGGTCCAGTTCCGTTGGTGATTTATCCACAGAAGAAGAAAAAACTCTTTGTTTCCGTATTGTCGTGCACGCGTGCAATGCTCCTCGTCATGTGTACACACCTTTGATCGGGAATAAAGTGTGGAATTTGTTGTAGCTTCATCGAAATAGAGCAGGTGACGTGATCCCCTTGTTGGCAGTGTATATATATCAACTCTGCCCTCGCGTGATCACCTATATGTGTCCTCGTTGCTAGTGTCAAAGCGTGAAGCTTTCGCTTGGCAGCTCACTGTATCACCACTGGGCACCCAGAACGATCACAACAAGAGCCGGCCTCCAGATCCGGATTTGGGCAACAGAAAGTGTAACCAAACCATCCTCCGCCACACCCCTTACAGTCCAGACGACCAAGAAACGTAACCACCACTGCCGCCATGTAGCCTACCGGAAAGCCACCATACGGGCCACCATCCGGGGCCTCCACTCCAGCGTCCATGTCCCAAGTCACGGCCAACTGTCAACATCACAACACACAGACCACAATGGAAAGGGCAGATGACACATCCTTCTGCTCCTAGCCCGGCATCAGCCATCGGGTCTATTCGATCGCCCCCACAGTAGAAAGCGTCCACACCTGTATTCCCAACCAGTCCTGGTGGACCAGGGGGGCACGACCTGGTAACTATCGATGGCCACCGCCGGGCAAGCTCAAATACTGGTCCCTGGCCTTGGCCAAGACGAGCTCGGATGTGGCCACACCCATGGCCACCGACGCCACTCCGACCAATGGCAAAGCAGCAACAAGGGCGTCAACTCGGACCGACGACACAACAGAGAAGCAAGACAGACGGGCACAAATGCGAATGCAAGCACCACCGCGGACTAGGTCAACCCTCTGACCCGTGTGTCGCCGACCGCCATCCTCCACCACACTCCATATCTGCACCGCCCGTCGGAATCAGCCCGCACCGAACCACCCTCGACCGCCGCCGCTGCGGATCGAGCCATCGCCAACCAAGGCAACATCCCAGCCCATCGCCGCAAGGGAAGCCCCGAGCCGCGCCGCCGTGCCGGGCGCACATTGGCCCGTCGGCACCACGCACAAACCACCCCAAGTACCAGGCTCTGCGCCGTCTGCTGGCCCTCGCACCAGATTTGGCAGGGATGAGGCCAACCCGCACCCTCCCGAGCAGGAACCATGCATCCACCACACCATGCAAGAGCACCAAGGCTCCCCCGCCACCCCAAGTGCTCGTCGTCATGCCACCGAGCTCCACACCAGCTCGACGCCTTCGTTGGCAAGGCTATCCCACGCCAACCAAAAAGTCAGGCAGAGAGGAAGAAGTGGCCCTACCGCCGCCTACGCCGGCCGGGCTTCGTCCGGCGGCCTGGCAGGGGGGAGGAGCGGTAGGAGGGAGAGGGTGGGACCAGTGGGTTAGGGTTTCCCAATCCACTCGTGGGTGCGGCGCGGCGTGGCAGAGAGAGCCTGGCGAGAACTGCTCAAGTGTTCGTTTCTACCTCATTAATTCCTCCAACCATAGGCCCAGTTGACTTGGAGGCAACACGGCCGAAGAGCTCTCTATCTTCACACTAGATGCACCGTTCAAGCCTCGGTGTCCTTGCAGACTGGTCAGGCTGAGTTTTATGTCTCTACCGTCGATAAGATTTGACATGTGTTGCATGATTTTCACCTTGAAACACACATCCTGTGGGCGTAGCTGATTAGTCCAGCTTGAAGGAGTGCGAAGTTCCCGTGGACGGCATTGGAGGACTTCAATTATTTCAAATGATATTTCAAAAAAATTTAAAAATTGAAAAAGATCTGTGAAAACTCATATATATATATATATATATATATATATATATTTGCGACTGATCTATAAAATTTCGTTCAAAAATATTATGATTGGCAAGCAGCACAAAATAATTCGGGCGCAATAACAAAAAAGTCACATCTTCATGTACGTCCTTGTTTATTTTGCCTACGGAACATATAAAAATACATTGTAATGAAAATTTCCCTGAATGTGTTATATATATTTTCATGTGCGAAGTTGGGGTTCGCCGCGGTCATGGCCGCCCTGGCCTCCTCCCTCGCGCGCTTGCCGTATATCTGGCCCTCTACCAGCCGGCGCTGCTCCCAGATGAACATATTGTATCGTTGTTCCTCCTGCGCCAGCTGAAACACCAACAAAGGCGCCGGCGTAGGCTGCACCTCCGCCATGGAGGCGTTGTAGTGCGCCTACTCCATGGTGAAGTCGGCGTGCACAGGAGCAGGGCCGGGTCGGCAAAATCCGGGGCCCTGTGCGAAACTAAAAAAATGGGGCCCTATCTTGCTATAAAAATGAACTAACAAGCAATTATAATGTATATGTATCTCACATAATTTTTTATATAGTGTATAATATAAGATGTACTAATTAAATTATGTTCTTTCTTTTCTCTTGCGCTTATATGGACCAGACTGATTTTTCCTCATGATGATTCAAATCTGTATTATTGAAACACAAGATAAAAAATATGAATAGAAGTTATACAATATCATATATCAATTGAAGATCATGCGTTAATATTTTGAAATTAAATGAACCATCTAACTCACCTAGTTTTGGGTCTTGTCCGGTTGAACTACTAGACTGTGATCTTTAACCGAGGAGGTAAGAACCAATCTATAACGAAGTAACGATTCCTACGAAAATAATTAGGAAATTAGGAATTAAGAGTAGGAACCGAAGTTAATGGAAAAGGAGGATTCGCTAAGCACCTGGAGGCTGGAGTCGGTCAGTCGGTCATGGATAGGTCCGATGAGGTGATCTCGTTTCTTGTAGCAACAGCGAAAGAACTGCAGCGGACTGAAGTATCGATCCCAGAAAATTGGGAGAGGCAGCTACGAAGGCAACGACAGCAGCTCGATTCTGATCGCTCTAATGAGGCGAAGGCGACAACCGATGAGACGATCTCGTTTCGTGTTGCGCCGCGGACGGGACTGCTGTTGCGGTTTCAGATCGAGGCGATTCCGATCGACTGCTGGAGCGATCCCTTGTTTTTAGACCGAGCAGTTTCCTTTTTCTGAGAACATCGAGCGATCCTTTTTCCATCGAGCGATCGAGGCACCAGCGCTCGACGGCCTCGACTCGGCCCAACTCTAGCGCCAAGCGGCCCAGTGCGGCAGAGCCTTGGCATTTTTTTTAGAAATACTATGCCTATATAAAAAATTTGGGGCCCCTCAAAATTATGGGCCCTGTGCGGGCCGCACATTTGGCACCACTATGGGCCCGGCTCTGCACAGGAGGCGCCGAGCCGGGGCGGTGTCGTCGGAGCCCTTCTACATCGTCGTGTCGTCCTCCTCGTCGGAGGCCTCGGGCGAACTGGCCAGCAGGCCGGCCTCGATCCGCCTAGCATGGCGGCTCTGCCAGACGGCGGCATGTGCGACCATCGCGTGCTTTATCTCAGTGGAAAGGCTCTCCCACAGAGCTTCGCCTCCTGTAGTCATGATAGTGCAAGGGAGGAGGATGGGGAGCGGCTTGTGTTGTGAGTGGAGTTAGCCGGATGTGGCCGCATTTAAATCATGGATTCTGGTGAGGCCAGGTATCCGAGTGCGTCAATGCGTGGCCACGACCGGAGTCGGTTTCTCGGCCGACGAACCTGCTTAATGAAGGTATACAGACGGACGGGGCATTGAACGGGCATGGTAGATATCCGTCCATCCCGTCCAGTCACGCGTCTTCGGGATTGTACACAGAGGCGGAGGACGAAAAAAATTAAGGTGTGGCAAACTGTCAACTAGACAAAATTGATGCCCTCTCAAAAAAAATTGATGCAAAAACATAATAGCCAATTCAAACTGCACTGCACAGAATCTTTTAATGATGTTTAGAGAAGACACATGCAGTGGCGGGGATAGACCGTGGGGTCCCGATGGAGTTAGGGATGGATGGACAGGCGGCAGCGGCGGCGTTTTCGGGCACAAATCGCCGGCGGCGGAGGCGGCCAGTCATCAGCGTAGCAGACTCAAATCGGCGGGTCAGCCATGGCTACGACGCTGCTGCCGGCGGTGGGGTCAGGGATGGGCCGACAGGCGACGGCAACGCATTTCAGGGCAAAAATCACCAGCGCGCGGGCTGGCGGAGGTGCAATGAAGACGGTTGGGCGGTTGACACACTGCCGTTCCTTTTACATCTCCTAGAGGTGTAGATGCAAATTTGCACCGTGAGATGCTGTGGTTTGCATCTTCGGAAGACGGAAATGTATTATTATTATTATTATTATTATTTGCATCTACACTATCTGTTGGAGAGGTATTTTTGGCCTCAGAGATGCAAAAGATAGTTATTTTGCATACATCTACATAGTGAGATGGGCATGTGCAGTGAAAGCGAGCTGGTTCGCGTACGTCTATTTAGTGAGATGGGCATGTGCTGGACAACACACCAATTAAGCTGCCAGTTTGTGTGCTTTCGATCTACTTATGTGCTTCATCTAGCTTTGTTTGGATAAATCAATCTAGCGTGGTCTAAAACTAATGAGCAGTATATGTTTGCATTTCCATGAAGAAAAGTATATGCTTATATATATATATATATATATATATATATATATATATAAAGTTGGTGCCAAATCAAGGTGTGGCGGCTGCCATACCTTGCCCACTGGGCTCCTCCGCCGGTGATTGTACAGGCGCGGACATCGAAGACGCGTCATGTACGGCGCCCTCGGCCGGCGCGCCACTTTAATGGCGGAGACAATGAGAGGTCGTGTCTGCCCTGAGCCGTCTTCAATGTGGAGCGGCGCGCTCTACAGCAGCATGAATGCGGACAGCTGATGACGGGAGGGCACGCGCGTGGGCGAGGGAGGAGGGCGGGTTGGGTGGGCCCGGACGGTCAGAAGTGGGCTTGGGAGCGGCCCGGACTCCCGCAAAGTCCTCCACATTTGTCTCCTATTTGCACGAGAAAGTACGTCTGAACGGCGTCACGAACCGATACAATGACCGCGTCCAACAGTATATGTCTGAGGAACATAGCTTGCATTTTCTTGGTTAAATCAGTGGTCAAAGTTAGACTCAAAATACTGGTTCAAAGACAATACTAGTGCATTGATTTAGCATTTCTTATATAAGGAACTTCTATTATGACAAAGCAGCAATGCCAAAACGGATGGTTCCCATACCTTTTCATGACATGTTAATTCTTTTCCTACGGTGTCGATTGAAATTTGACATATGTGAATTGTTACTTAACCATGGAGGCTTTATTTTTGCGTGGTTCATGTGGTGTTCTGCCCTAAACAAGAAAGGTTACAACTTTAGGAAACAAAGAATCTCCCATGAAATTTCATTTGAGAGTTGTAATATTGTCGTAGCCATACAAGAAAGTAATACCATTACTCGTGAACATTTATTTAGTTAGTTTTAGCTGAATGGGTAAATTAAGAATATAGTTTGCACTAACTAATTGAATACAAGTGTGAATATTGGATGGCTGACTCCTGTTCTAACTGAGACACAAGTAACACTCATTTGATCCACTTGGTGAGCTGCCCCACGAGAAACAAGAGTTGAGAGGAACAGAGGAGTTCATGGAGGTCTCACCTCACATGCAAAAGACACAAGCCGAAACCATGACAAGTTGCTATATGTCTCGACTAGCTCTAGGACGTGCCCCAGACAATATTTAAGACCTTATTCCTTAGACTTTTGCTTCGGTACACCCTCTCTAAACACAAGAAGGGCTGAGATTGCTCGATACCCATTCGTAATCAGGGGCATGATGGCCATATTATAAAAAAGAGGCCACCCGCCGCCCACGTCTTATACGTAGACGAATACATTCGTACAGAAACCTATTTGGCGCCTTCCGCGCCTGATCCGGTCTATCTGTTTCTATACAATATTTAAGACCTTATTCCTTAGACTTTTGCTTCGGTACACCCTCCCTAAACACAAGAAGGGCTGAGATTGCTCGATACCCATTCGTAATCAGGGGCATGATGGCCATATTATAAAAAAGAGGCCACCCGCCGCCCACGTCTTATACGTAGACGAATACATTCGTACAGAAACCTATTTGGCGCCTTCCGCGCCTGATCCGGTCCATCTGTTTCTATACAATATTTAAGACCTTATTCCTTAGACTTTTGCTTCGGTACACCCTCCCTAAACACAAGAAGGGCTGAGATTGCTCGATACCCATTCGTAATCAGGGGCATGATGGCCATATTATAAAAAAGAGGCCACCCGCCGCCCACGTCTTATACGTAGACGAATACATTCGTACAGAAACCTATTTGGCGCCTTCCGCGCCCGATCCGGTCCATCTGTTTCTATATAATGCCAAAAAGGGCGCTCCAGCGAGGATCGAACCTGTGACCTCCTACTTAATGAGACATTGCAACAACCACCGCGCCGCCTAGGCTACTATGTAAATTAGCATATTTTCTCCCCTTTCTTCTTGCATCTTTCCCTTTTCCCTTTTTTCAATTTTTTCCAAATCCGAGAAATTTTCTTTCTTCACGTTTTTTTTGAAATATTTGTTTTGTACAAATCGATCTTCATTGCCGAAATGGAAAGTTTTATATGCATTTGATCGATGAAAAAAACGTTGCGTCACGTGCAGCCAATGTTTTAGTGTTTTTTTCTCCGGGAAAATCCCAGGAAATCCATCGAGCGCCGGAAAAGGATGCAAATTGGCGTGCATGCTGTCGATGTTGATGAGAACGTGTGGAAAAAGTTTCTGGCCATTTGGCAGTGGTGAAAAAAAATACTCCTTCTGAACCCTCCTCCGGAAGACCGAAACGGTGCTGGTTGCACATGGTCTACGTGATCGCATGCATGCAATTGCGCCAGACTGTGCAGACATGTGGGCACGGGCAACGTAGGCCACCACGCAAGCTTGGAACGAAATCAGACACCAAACGAATGTTGCGTCACGTCTGGCCATTGTTTTAGGTCTTTTTCATCGGGAAAATTGTGGAAAATGCATTGACCGTCGGAAAAATATGCAAATTGGCGTGCGTGATGCCGATGGTGATGCCAGCGTGTCGAAAAAGTGTAGGGCCGGTTGGCGGAGTCGAAAGAAAAACGTACTTGGAACCCCCTCCGGTAGACCGAAACCGTGCTTGTATCACATGGTGCACGTGATAGCATACATGCAAGTGCACCAAACTGTGCACACATGTGGGCACGGCCAACGTAGACCACCACGCAAGGTTGGAACGAAATCGGACACCAAACCAACGTTGCGTCACGTCCGGCCATTGTTTCGGAGCTTTTTCATCGGGAAATTCGTAGAAAATGCATGGACCGTCGAAATAATATGCAAATTGGCGTGCGTGATGCCGACGGTGTTGCCAGCGTGTGGAAAATTTTTGGGGCCAGTTGGCGGAGTTGAAAAAGGAAAGTACTTCGAAAACCCCTCCGGTAGACCAAAACGGTGCTGGTTGCACATGGTCTATGTGATCGCATGCATGCAATTGCACCAGACTGTGCAGACATGTGGGCACGGGCAACGTAGGCCACCACGCAAGGTTGGAACGAAATCGGACACCAAACGAACGTTGCGTCACGTCCGGCCACTGTTTTAGGTCTTTTTCATCGGGAAAATTGTGGAAAATGCATCGACCGTCGGAAAAATATGCAAATTGGCGTGCGTGATGCTGATGGTGATGCCAGCGTGTCGAAAAAGTTTAGGGCCGGTTGGCGGAGTCGAAAGAAAAAAGTACTTGGAACCTCCTCCGGTAGACCGAAACCGTGCTTGTATCACATGTTGCACGTGATAGCATACATGCAAGCGCACCAAATTGTGCACACATGTGGGCACAACAAACGTAGGCCACCACGCAAGGTTGGAACGAAATCAGATACGAAATGAACGTTGCGTCACGTCCGGACACTATTTCAGGTCTTTTTCAGCGGGAAAATTATGGAAAATGCATCGACCGTTGGAAAAATATGCAAATTGGCGTGCGTGATGCCGATGATGATGCCAGCGTGTGGAAAAAGTTTGGGGCCGGTTGGCGAAGTCGAAAGAGAAACGTACTTGGAACCCCCTCCGGCAGACCGAAACCGTGCTTGTATCACATGGTGCACGTGATAGCATACATGCAAGTGCACCAAACTGTGCACACATGTGGGCACGGCCAACGTAGGCCACTACGCAAGGTTGGAACGAAATCGGACACCAAACCAACGTTGCGTCACGTCCGGCCATTGTTTCGGAGCTTTTTCATCGGGAAATTCGTAGAAAATGCATGGACCGTCGAAATAATATGCAAATTGGCGTGCGTGATGCCGACGGTGTTGCCAGCGTGTGGAAAATTTTTGGGGCCAGTTGGCGGTGTTGAAAAAGGAAAGTACTTCGAAACCCCCTCTGGTAGACCAAAACGGTGCTGGTTGCACATGGTCTACGTGATCGCATGCATGCAATTGCGCCAGACTGTTTAGACATGTGGGCACGGGCAACGTAGGCCACCACGCAAGGTTGGAACGAAATCGGACACCAAACGAACGTTGCGTCACGTCCGTCCACTGTTTTAGGTCTTTTTCATCGGGAAAATTGTGGAAAATGCATCGACCATCGGAAAAATATGCAAATTGGCGTGCGTGATGCCGATGGTGTTGCCAGCATGTGGAAAATTTTTGGGGCCGGTTGGCGGAGTCGGTAAAAAAAAGTACTCCTTCGGAACCCCCTCTGTAGTAAACATAGTTGGATAAATCAACGTATTTGTGATAAAAAAAAAGGTGAGCACTAGGAATTAGACTACTGATTTGTTGCTACCTATAGACCAATCGGTAGGTGTAGGATTGAAACCATGCTACCCGTATGATCTAGTAGGAAGGCCTGTGAGCTGCCATAAGGCCTGGGGAGATGGGGGAGAGTTTGTTTGGGAGGTTAATTTAGGGAGAGATTATGGGAAGGTAGGCTAAAAAATCGGGTCATTAGTATATGGCTTACGGCTGCCGTGAGATCAAAATATAAATCCATCGGCGTAATGAATAGGCCATGCGTATCAATCATTGGATACATGCATTAGAATCCATTGAGGGTCAAACCCTTAGACCAAGACTCCACGATCTCCACGGGCACCTCCTCCACGATCGCCACGCCCTGATTGCAGCCGCCAGCTGCCCCGACTCCAGCCTACAGCCGCCCCCAGCCATCCAGCCCTGCCGCCCGCCGCCCCCAGCCATCCAGCCCCGCCGCCCGCCGCCCGCCGTCCGCCGCCATCAGCCCGCCACCCTCCTCTCGCCGCCAGCAGCTCCTCCGCCCAGCACCAGCCGGCCCCGTGGCAAGACGCCAGCAGGCAGCCGCCAGCAGCCCCGCCACCTGCACGAACGGGCGCCTGCGTCCACGAACAGCCGCCACCTCGACGACCGATCGCCCGCCACGTCGACGATCCGCAGGTCACCGTCACGTCCACGATCCGCCCCCCCGCACGAACAACCCCGGCTCCGAAGGTAAAGTGACGTTTCTTGCCGTGGACGTATGTGTAATCGCTATGTCAAATAGCTAATAGTTGATGTTGTTTTTCATTTAGTATGGAAGATTACGGAGATGTTTATTGCTCCGTGGAGAAGTGGTGCACGTTGGTCAGCAAGTTAAACGCCAGGCAATGAAAGCGGCTAGGTGGCACCAGCTTGCAGAATTTTTTGCAAATACCTAGCGTTCTAATGCGAAAGTGTTTGCTAAAATACATCATTAAAAAATATGACCCGATTAAAAAAAGATTTGTGTTGCGTCCGACAAAAGGTGACATATCCTTGCGCATGGATGATGTCTTTCATATTTTTGGCCTTGTGAATAAGGGCAAAGATGTTATGAAGGCATTAGGTAAAATGGAGGAGTACGCGAAGGAAATGGTTCCTTCTAAGTTTGTAGACGCGCGAAGTGGAGAAATAGTGATATATCAATTGATCAACAACATAGTTTCAAGTGGGACGTATGACGACGACTTTGTGTGGCGAGCGGTATTAGTCCTCCTTGGCACAATAATAGCACCGCACTCCACCAGACATGTTCCACATTATTTTTACCAGTTGGTGGCGGACGTCGATGCCATAAAATCATATAACTGGAACGCGTTCACGTTACGTGTCTGCATTGAAGGCATCACGAAGACTGTTAAAGATGTTAAAAAGTTCAAGTGGCCTGTTGGAAACCTGGCGCTCATCCAGGTATACCGTAATTTTATTGTGCTTATTTGTTTTTTTATTGCAAGAACAATAATGCTTTTGATGTTTATGCAGTACATGTACTGGGAGAAGGTCCAGCCAACTTCAGTAGAAACATTCGATCCTTTGTTGTCGGAGTACCCATTGATGGTAAATTGGTCTGAAATGGAGGCTAAGAAGCGTGACAGTTACGACACAGAGAACGACCATGGTCATGGCACGGTAAATATTTATATCTTGTAGTGCATGCATTAATTCTAGTACATAACGGATCACTTATTTTTAATTCGTTCAACATTTCACAGATTGATGATTTAATAAGCGAACAGTATAGACATGCCAGAATAGCAAAAGAAGCAATAATCGAAGAGGAAGATACCGAGCCACCTACACCTAAAGGTGGAGGCAGAACTAGAAATGGTTGTAAGCCCACGGCTTCATCGAGCAGAGCCGGTACGAAAGAACACGTCATGAAATGCATAAGAGATATGCAGAAAGAGATACGTCTAATTCCTGAGAAATGTGCTGAGGTAATTATTAATGTGTACTTTATTTTACATGCGCAACTACATGTACTTATTGTCTTCCATGTGCGCAACTTCATCTCCTTTGGAAGAACGCGCGGAGGAGAAGATGGATGCATCTTTCACGGGTCCAAATGGTACGAACTTTCCCAATGACAAAGGCATGCAGTCCAGTACACCCGGTAAAGGTGATGAAAACGACCCCTTTATTATTGAGGACAATGGTTCACCCAGGGAAGCATCACCATCATTAGGTACGAATGATTTTCCTTCACTTACTAGAAACCACAGAAAGAAAATGCAGTATCAGTCGGGTCTAGCGCTGAAAATTCAGCGGAAGGTAGTTACCCTAGTCTGACAAGAATCTGTACGGACGCGATTAATAATGGGACTAAGGAGCATGATAATGGGACTAAGGAGCATGATGTGAAGCGGAAACGCCAAAAGTCAAAGTATTGTCTGTCCCCCTACCAGCAGGACGGTCCACGCAAACGTGTGAAAAAAAGTAAGTTAATTGTAAAGCATTTGTAAAGCTTTTTATGTCCTAACATTTGTAGTTAATTAACTACATGTCCGCTCATTGCTGTAGGTTTGTTTCGTATACGTGATGTTCTCCTTAGTACGGACTTTATGGATGAGAATCACATAGAGGGCGCGAGGGTTTATATCGACACGCTAGCACACTCGCCGAAGCATTGTGCACAGACTGTGGTCCACATGACGGGAATAGGTGGGGAAACGTGTACGGCGGAAATGCTTCAAGCTATCACTTCGCGTCAGTGGTTGAATGGCGCTGTAAGTATGAGCATTATTTTATGTTCTTATACACTTATGTTGTATTAAGTACATTTTCTAACTGTCATTTTTTGGCTTCTCAATTTTGATAGGTCATCAATTGTTATTCGAACCATTTGCTGACTAGTACTCCTATGGCTGATCGGCATGTTCTAACATCATGGGTGTCACACTGCCTTATAAAGCGCGCTGAAGGAAAGCTGAAAAACTCGAACATGAACTACATGGAATATTTCACGAAAGAATCAAAAACTGTGTCAAGAGTAATTGACGAGTACTTCGCAAAAGATAAGGTATTTGCATTTCAAACAACTGTTGACACTACATAGCAAACTTTTTGAACATAACCTTATTGTTTTGTAGGCATTTTTTCCTCTGAATGTGAACAAGAATCATTGGATAACCATTGTCATGCACAATAAGAAGAAAGAGTTTCAAGTTCTAAATTCTACTGGTAAAATAAGCAAGGCAGTTCATGCGAACATTGCTTCGATGGTAGCTTAACAACTTTGCATAACATGAATACATTTGTACGTTCGTAAGATGTTCACTGTGTACATGCTTAATATTGTTTTGACAATTTTTTTCAGAGGGCAGAAATTGCTGCAGATACAAATCAGGTAAACTCTGCTATAGGTACACATCATCCAGATGTGTCTAAATGGCCAATAAAGGAGTACAAAATGCCGAGACAAATAGACGGGTAAGTTCATAGTTGAATGCATATGTAATTGTGTTTTCCATCATAACTTGACTAGCATTTTTATTTCCAGAGTGTCTTGCGGACTTTTCGTGATGAAATGCATTGAACTCTGGGACGGGGATGCCTTCAGACATGACTTTGATCAGGACGAGATCAATTCTTCAAGGGGACGCATTCTCACGGAAATACTTTTTTCAGAGAGCAACACACTGACTAGTGTGAAGGAGAAGATTCTGAAAATTATGGAGAAGGAATAAGTGCCAGCAAGTGTGTAGGGTTTTTGCCCCCCACATGATTATGCCTATTTGGTACCATTTCATTATTGTAATAATGGCAGAATTTTGGTTTTAGCCACGTACATGATTATGCCTATTCGGTGCTTCGTACCATCTGTTTTATTATTGTAATAATGCCACAATCTCTTTTTTTCGCACGTAGATTATTATGGCTATTTGGTGATTGGGACAAATTTATTATTGTAATTATGCCTGTTTGGTGATTGAGACAATTTTTGCTACTGTTACAATCGATTATGCATCGCTACTGATTTTCTATTTAAAGTGATTATGCCTTTGTGAAATTTATGGCTACAGTTTTCTGTTTAAAGGAAAAAATGTCATGATGTACTGAAAAAAATGCCGAAGCTGCTGGAACCGTAGTAGGTATATTTTTTCAAACAAATGGACTAAGGCTGTCAAATCGGCACACAACGGGCCCAGCAGCAGGTTCCAACGGGGCTGGAAGGATAAGTAACGAAGGAATTCAATGTGTAAGCCGCGCCCGCATATTTAAGTCGGTCGAGGCGCGTCTCCGCTTCCGAGGTGGGACTAAACCTCACAAGTGCGGGCGGCACGGCGTGCACGGCATGCACTGCCTTGTTCGCGGGCCGGCGCAAATTTGAAGCCCACCGCGGTCGGCCCCCTCGCCCCGCGCGCGACCTCTCCCGCGCCAACTGGGGCGGCCCATAGTCCACCCGCGCGGTCGGCCCTACCCCCCGCGCGCGCCGCACCTGGTCACTGGTTTAGTACCACCTCGAAAGCGGAGGGACGCCTCGCCCTGTTTAAATAGCCGGGCGCGGCATAGCAGTAGAACTCCACTGTTACATATCCATCCTGCCCCGTTGGACCTCGCCGCTCGGCCCGTAGTGGTCGATTTCACCGCCTGAGTCGCACTATTGTGCTTGATTTAGGTGAAAAAATATACTTACTGGTGGATCCAGTTTGCTGGTCGGGCATTTTTTCCCACTTTTTTCCTTTAAACAGCACATATACAGTACAGTGAACCAACAAAATATAAGAATACAACATGATTTAAACAGCACATATACAGTACTGTGAACAAAGAAAATATGAGAATACAACATGTTAAAACTGTGAACTCCTTCACACGAAACATTACAGAAATCATGGCAATTAATTCACTACATAGGATAGATGTCCACATAAATATATTGACAATCATAATTCAGTACATATGATAGATGTTCACATAATTATTTTAAGAAACATAAACAGAACACTTATTAAGTTTTCTGGCGCCGGACACATGTTCACGTAAATGAATAACAACTTCCAACATGACTCGTGCAACCAGTTTTCTTCTTCCCACGATCGAAGCCACTTCTCTACGCCCGGTACCTGAAAGAAATATAAAGAACGCGTGTGAGAAAATATAGTCGGTAAAATCGAACACACAACATAACTGAAATAAGAATGTAAAACTTACTTCTCGTTTAGACTACATGTCGCCTTGTTGTGACCTGGTAAATTACAAAGACTGCACAACGGACCACTTTTCTTCTCTCTAAAATCTTTAGGTCTACCATTTTTCGTAACGTCAGGGTCACCCTTTGACCGGCCTTTCTTAGGTGCACCCTTCGTCGAAACTTTCTCAGGATCACGTATACCTGCTGCACCTTCTTCCGCTTGAACTGCCTGCTTCGCAATTAGAGCACACCTTCTGCGTCCTATGAGTTCCTCTTCCGGGATCTTCTTCCTTGCTATTATACCGTCTAGGCACTTCATCAATTCATCAAACAAGAAGGGACCATTTGCTGCAACATGAGCAGCTTCTGCTGATTTTATGCTCACTTGACTGTACCGTTCTCTCTCCTCAGGCCCAGACCAACCCCAACCAAAAAGATCACTCTTGCGTTGCGCTGGCAACCCATCTCTTGCATCTTTTGACAACCGATGGAGGACACAACACTTTGGTATTTCCGGCAATTTAAGATGATGCAGAACAAAGAGAATATGTTTGCAAGGCAGCCCTTTCCGAACCATCCTGCGACACGTGCATGATAAGGTTTCTTCTGAGTTACCGGGTTCATACACAACATTATACCTGAACTTGTGGTTATTTTGCCATGTGACGATGAAGGTCTGGTGCTCAATTCCCACCAACGTCTCAAATATCTCCAGTTCTCCCATCTTCTTCAAATCATTTTGCAGAATGTAGAAATTAGCAGGAGTGAATACTTTGGCAGCATGCTCCTCAATGTCCTTATATTCAGTAACCGCCGGTGGTACTTTCTGATTGGCCTCACAGTCATCATTCGCCTCGTTCTCACGGAGGCGAACTATGCAGTTCTCATAATGCACTACCAAATCAACTGTGGTCATACCATAGTCGAGGTGAAGGTGAAGGGAGGAGTTGAGGCTTTCGCTCCTCTGGTTACTACGCATACCAAGAAAAAAGCCATCCGAAAGATATGATGCTGCCCACAGTCTCCTCTTTCTATACATCCTCCTCAGCCACTCTTCAGTTTTATCCGTCTTCCATTTATTGACAAAGGTGGTCCATCTCTCCTCAAAGTTCTCTTCAGAGGTGGCATAGTACAGGAGCGACCTAAACTCATCTAGTGACTTGTAATGTAGGTGCCTCTGCATATTTTCTCAATATGCCACGAGCAAATACGATGGAGCACATCTGAAAGGACACGCCGAATTGCTCGGAGCATTGCAGCGTCACCGTCTGTGATGATTGACTTTGGCTTCCGCTGACAGTTTGCCCTCATAAAAGTCTGGAGCAGCCACACATACGTCGCTTCGGTCTCGTCGGAAACAATGGCGCACCCAAAAACTGTTGTGCAACGGTGGTTATTAACACCGACGAAGGGGACGAACGGCATACCATATCTGTTCATCTTATAAGTGCTGTCAAACACGACCACATCTCCGTAGTCCTGATAGTCCCTCCGCGACTGTGCATCGCACCAGAACATACACTTCAACCGCCCTTCCTTATCTTGCTCGTACTCGAAGAAGAAGTCTGGGTCCTTCTCCTTTCTGCTCCTCATAATGCCCACTGCCGTCTCAGCATCACCCTTTGCTATGAGCTTCATCTTCTCTCTGCAGCAAAGATTGTACACGTCCCGCCTAATAAGTCCGCATTTGTCGTACGAACCGTACCTAGTGATGAAGTTGTCCACAATTATATGCTTCCTGATTCCAGCCCCTTGCATAGCTAGTATCTCTGCCCTCGTGCCATCTCCAATCCGTCTGTGTGACCACAAAAAGGGAACCTCGTCGGGTCGAGCCATCGCGTGGTTGTGATCATCCACGAATGACGCGACGAACCAAACTCCTCGTGCCCTGTCCAATTTCACCACCATCTGCGCACCGCACTCGCATCGAGTCTCGGGTCTAAGCCTGCGGGTGCGACCTCCATGGTTATGAATTTCCTCTGCCTTCTCCCTGCCCTAGAGCAGACAAACCGCCTGAACCGTATTATTCCTGAAGCACCCTTCCCTCGTTTCACCTTCTCTCTCCTGATGCTGAACCCATGTTCTTTGGCGTGCCTGTTGTAGAATATATATGCATCCCCTTGTGACCGAAAAGTCATAGCCATGACCTTCCAATGTGTCTCCAACACGCGCTGCTGGTTTAGAGCCTCCTCAATGTCCATCTCTGCTTCGTCGTCACCACCATCGGGACCATCTGAACCCTCCTACAAAATTACATATGAAACTATGTCAGTTTTTAAAATCTATTACAAACTACCGTGTGCGGTACAAAATGTTTGAACAAACCTGGCTCAAGTTATCGGCCCACGATTCCTCAAAATTATTTTGCTCATTCTCAACGTCCACATCTTCCTGTAAATTAAAAACACAGACAAATTATTACACATATGGTACTCTGCCAATTGAAAACTAGAATCAAATAGACTTCACTTACGTTTTCACTGTCTGCGCCATGTTCATTATTTGCAAAATCCTCTGAAGGTAAGATATCATATGATGACCATGAGTCGTTATCGCTGTTGTCATCTTCTTCATTACTAGGATCGTTATCGGTCCGATCGACATCATTTGTACCATTATCAGCGCCCGTAAATGAGGTTTCTTCGTCCATTTAAACACACGTTACTACCAACACTGCACATAATTGAAAAACACATTATCCCACGTTAAATTCTACCATACGGCAGGAACAGGAACTGGAAGCTTAGTAGAGATCCAATCTTTGGCCAGTGCAAGAAACAAAACTGAAGCAGAGAGAGCATTGGGACTTATGTAGAACTAGAATTTATTTGTTTTTTTGGTACCAAACACAATTAAAACCACTCTAGAACCACCACCTGAATGGCGAGCGTGTAGAGTAACTGAACACAAACATCCATCTAGTGATGAATGGCAAGTACAGCACCACCGTTGTACATCTGAACACAGGTGAAGACCACAAGAATTCCTAACGGGGACTGAACCGAAAGTGGACAGTGAGGAAATTTGTAACACTAAACTTCAAGTGAAGAACAAAGTATCAAACATTATTATTTTTTGAAGATCCCTCTGATCCCCCCACCCCCAAAGAAGTTGCAGTGGTGGCAACAAACCTTCAACGGTGGTGTGGATGTCGTCCGTCAACGCCGATGGGGCCTTCAGGAACGGGCCTCCGGCGTGATTCAAGATGGCGGCGACGTGGAAGACGACCAATCCACAAGCGGGATTGCCTGACGGATCCGCGGAGCCAGACGAGTTAGGTCAACGTCGGCGTCTTGGACGAGTGTTGTACGCGCCGTGGGACGTCCGGACGTTTACAGGCGGCGGACGCGGCGTCGTTGCGGAAGTCGGCGACATCCAAGACGTGGCCGGCTACTTCCCTAACCGCCGACCGCGACGTGGGAGACGACGGGCTTGGAACCGCTGGCGTGGGAGATCGGGATGGTTAGAGGCGGCCGTCAATGCGGAGAACGGCGACGTCCAACACCGGGCCGGCCACCGGCGACGGCGGTCTTCCACTCCTCAGCCCACCCGCGATGATCCAGATCAGCCGCCGCGTGATCGCCGTGCGGCACGCCAGATCGATCGAGTCCTCGTGCAAGTTTTTTTTCCTCTACTCCGGGTGGCAGGCCAGATCGATGAGTCCCTCTACTCGGGCGGCAGGTGGGATCGATCAAGTCCTGCAAGTTTTTTTTTCTTCTTATTCACATGTACTCGTATGACCGGGATTGTACGTCTACGATACAAGGTGGGTATACGTTTCTTCCGTATGACCTTTTTGCCCTTCTACGTTTTGTTGGGGGGGTGTACCGAAGCACTCCTCTATTCCTTATTTCTTGGTGTGGGTACCGAGACCACATCAGATCATATGTGTTTGGTATCAAGTGTACGTATTACTTATAAATGCTTGTTTAGTGTTAAAAAAGGAGTGATGATCCAGTTACATTCTACTTGAGCTGGCTAGTTGAGTGTAGGTGTTAATCTGGCTCACCAACTCATTTACTTACTTTATCTCAACATGCGCAACAACTTCTTCTCATTGTCTTGTGTCAGATTGCGTTAATAACTGCAATATAAGTGGCTACTTATAAAGCTATTAGGTAGTGTTGGATCCCATAGGCCAAGAGAAGAAAACCAAACCACGCAACAGTACACTATGAGCGGAATGCAGAGAATAAGAGCGGTGCAAAGTGTAAGCATGGGAGTGGAAGGTGTCGGTAAGATGTTGGCCACCTGTTCGTGTCCAGGCCGAGCGCATAGATGAAATACATTGGCTGAGACCTCTCGGATAAGAAATATGATCATGAATTGCATGTCACACGTGCCATGTATTCGTGGAGGCCTCACCTCACCTGCGGTAGGCAATACTCGGACAACGGAAAGATCTTTGATTGCTACTTGCAAATTAGGGCAAAGCTGTCTGTCTCATTATCTGTACTAGCTTGAGGCGTGCTCTAGGCAGCTAGCAAACTACGACTCTACGTTCAGAGCAGATGGAACTAGCGAAGGGTTCAGTAGCAGTGGAACTGCCAGCGACGGAGGAAGATGGGTTGAGACAGAACGCATGCGACGTCACAGCTGTAGGGCGGCAATCATCTCGACGTGGAAAACGCCACGTTGGTGCGCTTGCAGGACTATCTTTCGCCTGGTGGCTGCCTATGTTACCAGACCGATAAATATAGACCACTGTTCCTTGGACACACATTGGCATATCCTAAAATGCTCTCAATCGTGATAGTCTGATGGTCGTCATAATATAAAAATGGATGCTACCAGTATTAAACTAGTAGCTAGAGACGAAGAAGAATGAAAAGAAAATGAAACAACGATAGTCAATGAGTCTCCACAAACGCGTGTGTGAGCTCAATCAAATGTCGCCCATGCAAGTGTTCACCCTGTCATGTCTAGGCACGTGGAAAAATCACCACTAGGTGTGTTTAACTTACTTGAACCTTCCATGGTGCAGGTGGGGGAAATTCTTTGTCCCCAGGATCCAAGCAATGGAATTCACTTGTGAGAAATGGATGTGAAATCCCCAGGAGCCACACATTTTAAACTTTTGTCGATTGTTTTCCTGGTGCTGAAAATGTCAACTTGAAAATTGACACATGTACTATTTCTTACTTTTTGTTGTGATTTCATGCGATTCCTTACTCGACCTTGGAGGCGACATGACGTTAATTTATTTGGGTGATTCGTATGGTACACTGCCGTATGTTTTTTCCTTCAATTAAGGACATTTTAATTTCATCGATTTATCGAGATGACACAACTACACCTGGCTAGATGATAAAGGACATTTTCATTCAATCAAGATATTTAGATTATTCAATCGATACTTTATTTTGGAGTGAAATGCGCCACTAGTCCATGAACTCAAACTTGCACACTTTAGGCCAACAACTCAAGAAGTGATCGGATTTAGTCCGCAAACTCATTGATTTGATCAAATAAGGCCAAAACCGGCCCGACTAAGAAAAAACTAGCCACGTGGATGCCATGTCATCATTCCTTTGACTGCTTGTCAATTCACTATTCTTTACAAGGTCTATCTGTAAATTGACCGTTTTTTGTCACAAACCATGGTAAGGGCGTTTGGAGAGAAAAAAACTATTATAAAATTGCAGTGGCCAGGACTTGAACCTCGAGTACGAATAGGCAATGCCTCACTGACCACTGCAACAACACAAGGTTTACACAATAATTTGCAGACCAGCATATATATTTTGACGTGGAATCAGGAGAGAGAAAATCAGGCGTTCCCATCCCATCGTTTTTCAATCAGGGGACCTCTTTCCTTATGTTTCGCTTGACTGTTGCCTTGTTTGTCGCTAGATCGTAGCGTTTGCTGAACAACAAGGTGCGGGTCATTCCCAAACTAAATGTGAGGAGCATGAACACATCTGTAAATTTGACAAACCTGGCCTATTCCATACGGTCAAGGTTCAAGCTCCGTGAAAACCAATTTTTTTAATACTTTTACACTCTAAACAACGTTAGCATGGTTTATGAGAAAAACGGCCACTTTTCAAATAGACCCCTGTAAAGAATAGTGAATTCACGAGCAATCAAAGGAATGATAACATGGCATCCACGTGACCGGTTTTTTCCCAGTCAGGCCGGTTTTGGCCTTATTTGATCAAATCGACGAGTTTACGGACTAAATCAGATCACTTCTCGAGTTGTTGGCCTAAAGTGTGCAATCAATTTGAGTTCATGAACTAGTGTCGCATTTCACTCTTTATTTTGGGTGATTCATATGTAAGAGGAAGTGGAAGAGTGGTATGGATGGAGCTATACAGATAGAGTTTTGTGTTTCGCTGGAACCTTACTAAATCAGGATCTTTCGTAGTAGACTCTATGTACCATACGCTCACGCATTCTGAGGTATCAGTGAGTAATAACAAGAAAATTTAGAAGTCCAAGATTCCACTAAAAGTAAAAATCTTCTTGTGGTATCTTCGTAGGGGGTTTGTGTTAACAAAAGAAAACCTCGCACGGTACAACTTTTCAGGGAGTAATAAGTGCTGTTTTTGCACTCATGATGAGGCAATCAGACACCTCCTTTTCCGATGCAAGTCCGCACGTTCTACGTGGTCAGTCATCCAAAAAATGTTAAATTTGTATCCGCCCATAAGTGTTGTCAATATTTTTGGTCATTGGTTGAATGATATTCCGAATAGATTCAAAATGCTAATAAGGGTTGGAGCGTATGCCTTAATTTGGTCGCTTTTTGCTATGTAGAAATGATTTGGTTATTAATGACAAGAATGCTTCTCCTCTGCAGGTTATTTTCCGGTGTACGCCTCACTACATATGTGGCCTATTCTACAATGACCGGAGTACCAATCGGTGTTCAAGGCGTTGTGTACGCGTTTGGAGCAGGTGGCTATGGAGGTTTTTTCCCAACATGAATGGCAACATAACCTACGGATTGATCCACCACCTCCTTCGTCATAGGCATAGTGTCGGTCTATAGGACTTTACTATTGCCGATTTATTGGTTTTATTTCTTGAATTCTCATTAGATTTTTGAATTTGGTTCTGTGCATCTTTATTATGCAGGGGCCGGGTGTTACTCATAATGCTTTGTATCCGCTTGATGCTACATTTTGGGATAATAAAATCGCCCTTTATAAAAAAAATACAGATAGAGTTTGATCCGAGGGAAATGCAGGAAATGTTGGATAAGGAGAAAACAAAGAGAGAGCAAGGAATAAGCACACAAGAAGAGAAAATGAAAGCCATACAATAAGGAATTACCAAAATAATAGTATATTTTGCAACATGAAACGAAATAGTTCCATTTTACAAATATAACAAGGAAGGGACCGAGGAAGAGAAGTCTACTGTATATTTTCCCAACCGTGTGCCACAAAGTTGACATCGCGCACATTTTTTCTGGCCGCGTGCTTTGAGGCACCCCCATCGCAAACCAAGGTGGGACAACGGTTTTCCATACCTTGTGCGACGGGCTATTTTGATCATGCGTGTCAGGTGAATCTGTACTATTGTATTACTGCTTTTTGCCAACTTGATTCTTTGGTCTGTGCATGTTAGTGTTGGTTGTTTGCGTTCTATTAGTGCTGAGGTTGGGTGTGTGCTCATTATGCGTATATCCCCATGATGGTACATATGAGCAAAAAATTACCCTTTTTCAGAAAGAGCAATTAAATCAATCCTAAACTCTAATACTTATGGTTGTAACAACTTAGTAGTATTAGGGTCGTGACAAGGCATGATAGAAGAGGTAGCCGGCGGCTTGCTCATACTCAATGTTTATGCATTCTCTACAGTGTTGGAGTTATGCAAAGGAAGGAACCGGCAAGGATGTTCGTATTTTCATCCTGCTTTGTTATGAGATAAGAATCGTCAAGCTTCATACAAGTGCCAACACCATGAGGAGTAGGTGAGTTTAGTAGCAAGTTTGTTTTTAGATATGATCGTAAGATGCAATCCCGGGTATGCATCATTTTGTTGTTTGGTTTTTCTTGTATTAGTTGAACCTTATATGCCGCTTTTCAGAAGCTAAACATTTTAATAAAGCATATCTGGTATCTAAAAAATATTGTGCATTGAAGGAAACAATCTTAGCACCAACATGTATCGATATCACATTGAGTCGATGGGTTTATTATTGTCAATCGACTATTTCAATGCTCAATTCAAATAAAGGTTCTCGTGATCTCTTACATTTTGTGGAGGTACAAATATACATCTAGATCATCACAAACAGAAAATGTGTTCTATCGTTGTCCTAAAAATCCCTATCTAGCTTTGTTAAGTTTTGTGTATATAAATGTACCGGCTCTAGTTATGTGGGGTAGTTGATGCTAAGATCGATGAGATTTTAGATCTTCCAGGTAGGAAGGGAGGCAGTGGAAAAGTGTTGGGCATTCTTGAAAAATTAATGTTCCTCTTTGAGGATGCAGACTATCCTCCGACACGTCATGTACGGGATGCGCTGAATGAAGAATTTTGACATGCAAAGTCAATTGGGTTGCAATAGTGCATGCTAGATTTCAATGAAGTCGATGATTTGCTACTAAACCCGAAAAGGCAATTTGCCACAACAGTTCGCTAGAACTTTACCAAAGTGTATTGTGTGTACAAAAGCCACAACCTTCATTTGCACCAACCAGTTCGTCTACTATACTCTTTATAATTTTCACTGTGCCAAGTGAGGATATACCAATGTGATTGTTTCATACTCCCAATCCAGACATAACTAGGGGCAGTGTGTATGAATCTCATGAATTGAATACGACACTTGGTGCAGATATCCAAATCAAATCAGATCATATGTGTTTACTTCTTTGTACCCACACTATTTATGACCACTTGCTTTCATGTTCAGTTTGATTAGTAGAGCTGATCGACAACACAGCAAGATGGTGCACTGGTGCACTCTACTTGACTTCAATACTTAGTGCATATGTTAATGTGGTTCACTCACTCATTTTCCCACATTCGGTTCGACGGATGCAAAAATATCCTCGCCATTTTGTGATCTGATGTAATGTTGCCGGCTACATATAAAGCTCCTAGCTAGTGAAGGATCCATAGGCTAAGAGAAGAAGAACAATGCAACAAAACTAAGCTGAGGTGCCAAGGGCAAAAGTAGTGTATAGTGTAAGCATGGGTGGGGGAGGTGTCCGTAAAATGTTTGCCACCTAATCCATATCTTCTAGCTGACTACATATAAGCCATAGGCTTAGTGAAGCCTCTGGAGAAGTTTTTTGAGGTGGCTCCATAGATGACATAGGTGTTGAGCTTCCCAATGAAGCTCCAAGTACTTGGGCACCATGTCCTATGAGAAGTCTAAGGGGTTCTGCACAAAAAAGTTGGCGCTACCGGGGCACCACGACACAACACGATTGCCCATTCATTACTCCACCATCTATCGAGTGTTCATCCACTACAACACCGACCTGCTGTGCAACTATAACTATGAGCCCTCCTACATGTCCCTCTATCCTTAATCCTAGTGCAGCTGCAAGGAAAAGTAGAGCACAAGAATCACCTCCATGTCCCCCGATCCTTAACCCTAGTGCAGTGGCAACTAACAACAGAGCCCAGGTATCACTTTGGTCGGTTCACATGGAGGTCTAAAGAACCCTTTTCACTACCTTGGGAAATTCTCATCAAGTGGCCATAGACAACAGCTTGTCGTCTTGAAAGGACTTGTTCTACAAGAATACAAGAATGGGTGGAAGCAACAAACACACTCGTAGTTGTGCACGTAAATGATGCCAATGAAAGTAACGAATTAAAGAAATCTAAGCACAATAATTACCTAGTAGCCTACCGTATTACAATTATCTAACAACTTTCAAGACTATTTATTATAATTGCAATGAAAGTTAGGCCAAACTATACCACTTGTAGTGTACTTTTCAAAAAAACTTTGAACCGGTCTATCGAAATTCAGCCAACACATGAATGCCTCGCCCTTGCAAGAGACACCAGCTATTTGCGACAAGATTGTCGGGATGGGTTGGACTCGATTGAAGGGGGGTTGCACACGGTCCTCCTATTAGCGCACAACATCCTGGGTGACGCTGAAACGTGCACACCCCCTCCCTCCTCCCATGCACGATTGGGCCGGCCCATGTGCGGGCGCGTGCCGCCCTAGTTTTTTCTTCATGCATTTTGATTATTTTTTCTTTTTGTTTATTTTTTTCCACTTCGAAAACAAATCGGGTTTTAAAGAGACTGATCTCACAAATTTGATATTTGTTTCTATATTTTTAAAATGTTCACGAATTTGGAAGTTGTTCTAGGATTCAAAAGATGTTTCGACATTCTAAAATGCTCACAAAATTGAGAAATTGTTATTGAATTCCAAATATTGTTCACGAATTTCAAAAAATGTTCCCAGATTTTACAAAATGTTACTAACTAAAATAATGGTTATGAATTAAAAAATCAGATTCAGAAAATTCTCATTATTTAAAAGAGGTTTAGTAATTCAAAAAATGCTTGAAATTTTTTAAAAAATAACTAGTTTCAAAAAATATTTCACGTTTTAATATTTTTTTTACAAATTTTAGAAAAATGTTTGCGAATTCAAGTAATGTTCAAAATTCATAAATGTTTGTGAGAAACTGTTCACAACTTTCAAACAAATATTTCCATGTTGGAAAAATGTTCACAATTTTCAAATATTGACCTCGAATTCAATAAGTTGCACAAATTTCAAAAAAAAGTTCAAATCTGAAAATCATTCATGAATTTGAAAAATATTCACGAATTAAAAAATGTCAATAACGAAAATGTTCATGATTTTAAAAAATAGCTTTTTCATAAAATGGTCATAATTCCATAAACAAATGTTCGCAATTTAAAGATATGTTTGAAAAATTGAAAAATGTTCGCGAAATGAAAAATAAAATACGAAATAATATCAAAACCAATAAAAATAAATAAATAACACAAAAAAATGGGCCTGGGAAGGTTCTAGAATGGGAACTCCTATATACAGTGTTGCACATTGGGATCTACTAAGGGGCACCTTAAGCGCAATGGGAGGAACCGGTGCCCATGCGGGCCCCATTTGTGGGTTGTCCCCTCTTCGTTCGCTCGATCAACTAGCTTGCTCGCATTTTTTTTCTGGCTGTGTTGTACTGCTGTTTTAGGAATGTTCGTGAAATAACAAAAATTTCATGGATTTATTAAACATTCCTGGGTTTTAAAAAGTTCACGTAATTAAAAAACACAAATAAAACAATTACTAATTTATTATGTAAATAGTTCATCGATTTGTAAAAAGTTCATTAATTTTGAAGAAAAAGGTCATCAAGATCATATATAATAATAACAAATTTCATGAATTTGAAACTAAATGATTTTAAAAAATCACGAATTTGCAAAAACTTCATGCATATAGAAAAATAAAATAAAAAAGGAAAGAAGAAAGAAGAAACGGAGGAGAACTATGTAACAAATTGGCTAGTATGGGTCGTATGTGTGAACCAAACCATTCTGTACGGTGGGATTTTGATGTACCAGCCAATGTGGCTGCTTGTGCTATGGGCGATTTGCCTAGGCATGGTTAAGTTATAAAGCTATGTTTTTTCCCTAAAATAAATAGTAGCGGGCGCTTAAGGCGCCGTTGAGAAAATGGCTTGTGCACTGGCAAACCAGCCAGCACGCACTCTCTTCCCCACGCATGCCCTTTTGGGCCAGCCCATGTGTGGAGCTGGATGCCCTTGTTTTTCTTTCTTAATCTTTCTTTTTTATCTTCTTAAAATAATTCAGGAATAGAAAAGCCTGAATTTTGAAAAAAAAATTAAGAAATCATAAAATATTCACGGATTCAAATTGTTTTGTGATTATAGAAAATGTTCGCATATTCACAAAAGTACGTGTTTTTTTAAAGGAGAGAAATCAGAAAGTGCCCATGAGTTTGAAAACTTGTCCGTGTATTCAAAAAATGTTCACCAATTCAGAAAGTGTGCATAATTTTTTCAAATATTAATAAAATTGAAAAAAATTTGGTGAGTTAAAAAATAGTTAATCGATTTGAAAAATGTTCACATATTCCTATAGTATTCCTGAATTCAAAAATGTTCATGCATTTTAAAAAGTGTTCATGAATTTCAGGAAATGTTCCACAATTTTAGAAAATTTTCGTTGGTTAAAAAAAGTCCACGAGTTTGAAAACATGTGCAGAATTTTAGAAAATGTTCACAAAAAAACTTGTGCACAACTGTAAAAAATTTGATGATCTGAAAACATTTGCAAATTTGTAAAAATGCTCATGAATATGAGAAATGTTATTGATTTCAAGAAAATATTCATGAATTTGAAAATATGCTCGTAAAAATGAAAATGAGAAAGGAAAATGAAATTTTAAAAATAAAATAAAAAGGAACATGGAAAAATGAAAATAAAAAAGGAAAGATAATATGAAAATGAAAGAAAAAGAATGAAAGAAAATAGAAAAAGAAAAACACACTAAAAACGGTATGGGAAGTATGAAACGAGCTAGTTGGGTTGGCCCGAAGTATACCTAGAACCTTCCCAAAACCAAAATAGAGAGTCTCCCATACAAGCCTACTTGGGCCGGCCCAATATGAAACATAGAGATCGCATAGGTGAGCATTTCCATGGTATTCACCAGGGAACGCGAGAAATAGGAACCGCAGGGTTGCACTGCACCCACACAAGGCATGGCCATGAGCAAGTGCATGCAACAGGTGGTCCGGACGCACAAGCCTAGATTGTGAGGGGCCCAGCCCAGGTATGTATGTCTTTGGGCCCATTCAGAAAAAATAAACCTAGAAAAACCAACCCACTGGAAGGTTACATGCCCAACCTTTATGTGGGACCAAGATAGGCAGAAGCAGAAGCTAAAAAACTGGGGAGTAGGAACGCATCAAGCACTGGTCGTCTCTAGTCCCAGACTTAGGGTCGCCTCGTCTTCTCTCCAATCTCGCCACCTAATTGCTCGTTCTCCTTCCTCTGCAATCCCTCAATGATAGTTAGTACCATGCTGTTGCGATTTATAGTAGTTTGGCCCGAATTAATGGAGGAGGAGATCACGATTTATATATTCGCAATTGATTACTCCTCAATTTGCAAAGGTTGGTAAAAGGGCGTTGCTATATGTCAACCGACTGATTTCCTGGCGAAATCTTGGATCGCCAGCCATCACCGTTCCTCTCAGACCTTGGATAGGTCAACGCATGCACGTTCTTCTCCTCGCATCGCACCGACCAGACCCCTATGATTCAATCTCGCAGCACCAGGAGTCACCGGCGAGCGCTCCACTGCAGCACTGGGAGTCACCAGCGAGCGCTCCATAGTAGCACCGAATGCTGCATCTAGCCACTGGCGAGCTCTACAATGTAGCACCGAGAGTCGCCGCTGAGGGCTTTATTGTGGCATCGAGCGCTGAATCGCAGCTCCGACAACTACCGGCGAGCGCTATGATGCAGCACCATGACCCACCGTGCGAGTGCTGCATTGGAGCACCGGGAGCCACCGGTGAGCACTTCATGTAGCTCCGCCGTCAGTGACTTGCAATACCAGCAGCGACGACGAGGTTGCATCGCAAGACGACAATTGTGGACGAGTTGCTACATCGCAACATCGGCGGCCGTGGATGAGTTGCTGTGTTGCAGCACCAGCGGTCATCAACGAGCGTCGTATCGCATCTCTAGTAGCACCGACCAGCGGCCCCTCCCCCTGCATTTTGTGTGGCAGCAATGCACCGAGCGTCGCCCCTGCAGGGTTGTGGCACGATGGCAATGGCGCGTGTGGGCTTCACCGCCCTTCGTTTGCAAAGGGATGCAACAGGTGGGGCGCCGTCACTCCTCATGGTTCACAGCAGCGTAGGCCGCTGGTTGGCGTCACCATGGGTCCTCTCCCTTCTCAAGCTTGACAAACAGAGATGGGGAGGGGAAAAGATGAGCGGTGAAGAACGTGCCGAGGAGAGAGGGTCCGTGCGAAAAGATAAGGCTGGCTGGAGGGGAGGCCATGGATGGCCCTAGAGGGGCATGTGTCAATCAACGCGCGTTTTACGTTTCGTTATTATCAGCCGATGGAAAAAAGTGTTTTCTTTAGCAAAATCCCTTTTTATATATTTCTATGTTTATTAATTCCTATCAGTGCAATTTGATTCCATCTAGTTATCCATGGTTCTCTCATAATCCCTATTCCTCATAGGTTTGAGACAGTAAAGGGGCTCAAGAACGCATGTGCGCACGAGATGCACTCTTCCACTAAGGTGTTTGTCTTTCAAAAAAAAGTATTTGTTTTCCTAAACTGTGTGTCGTCACTATAGATATGTAGTTTTTTGTGGTGAGTAAGCAAAGTTTGTGTATCATTTCATTGATAGGTAGAAGAGAAACAACAGTAACATACAAAGGGAATGGAGGAGCACCACACTAGGAGTGGGAAGAACTGAGAGGGATACAACACGGCACAAACTCTCTAAGTTCAAACTCTAGCCAAGAAGGCAAAGAGACGAGATACGGGGCATCTAGACTACGTCGCGACCAACGGTAAGCACCAACGTCACACGGCCACGACACCAAGACTGACTGGGTCAACGTACCTCCTACCTCAAGCGCCTTTAGAATCGGCAAGTGGGATGCAGGACCTGGACGGCCCGAAGGGAGCACCACCGATGCCGATCATTGCGCCCGGGATGCCCATGCCACGATGAGTAGTTCCAGTCAAGTTATCTATCTAAAGAGAGTTTAGAGAGAACATGTCTAACATATATATTCAATATTACAGTTTTGCTATTGAAAGTATAAGCAACTGTTTCTAAAAATATTTGGGTACAAACCCCTCATTTTGTCAGCTTGCACTAAGAAGCAATACCAAAACTCTGATAATTCCCATGTGTTTTCATCTCGTGCCAATTGTTTTACTGTCATGTCAAAATGTCAATGGAAAATTTGACATGTATGAGTTATTACTTGATCATGGATGCGTTGTGATGCTAATTTATTTTGTGCCTTTAATTTGGTTCCTTGATGTATGCTCATCTGGTTTGAAACAAGCAAGGTTACAACTTTAGGGAAGAAAGAATTGCTCGTGAAAAAATCATTTGAGTTTTTTTTTCAAATAGAACAATAACGGCAGGAGAGGCTCCTAATATGAAATACTCCCTCTGTAAACAAATATAAGATGTTTTGGAGACTTAACACAAATATTTAAACATGGTTGTGGGCATTTTGTCCCAAGACAGGTGAGCCACCTCACCAGCATAGACTAAGTGTGAAGGGTACCAATAAGATTGTCTAGGAAAGTTGTAAGAGCAGGGTTAACCCTAATCCTATTAGATATTTTAATTATAATTGTTGTAGTCATATAAGAAATTATAACCATTGCTCGTGAACATTATTTAAGCAATTTTAACCATAAAAGTAAATTAAGGATGTAGTTTGAAGTGATTAACCAAATCCCAAGTGCAAAGATTGGTTGGTTGACTCCTATTCTAACCAAGACAAAAGTAACACTAGCTTAATACACTTGATGAATTGTCCCATGAAAAACAGGGGATGAGAGAAGGTGAATAAATTTAGTTGGTCCATGGAGGCCTCACCTCACATGCAAGAGACATATGCCAACCGGTGGAAAGTTGCTCCGTTTCAAAGTTTTGGATGTGCTAAATGTCTCAACTAGCTTTATGGTGTGCATTAGACAATATCTACGAAATCTCATGCATTGAACTGAATATACTTGTTATGGATATCAATATCACATGGGATCATATGTTTTTACTGCCAAGTGTATGTGTTATTTATAGCTACTTGTTCGGTGTTCAAAAGAGGATGGCAGTCCAGATCTATACTTGACTTGAATAGTCGAGTGTAGGTGTTAATGTGGGCTCACCAACTCATTTGCTTACTTTATCACAACCGCTACAACAGCCTCTTCCTCACTACAATGAATTGATTTACAACTGCATTATAGGTGGCTACATATATAGAGCTGATAGGTAGTGTCGGATCCCATAAGCCAAGTGAAGTTGATGAAAGCCAAGCGGTAGTATAATGTGAGTTTAACTGTTGTCAAGACTCAAGAGAGGCACACAGTGTATACATGGGAGTGAGAGGTGTCAGAAAGATGTTGGCCACGAGCAGTAGATGTTGAAGCTGAGAGCATAGATGCCATAAGGTGAATGAAATCGTTCAGACAAGAAAGCAGATCATGGCATGCATGTAACTGCATGTCGGATCTTCATAGCTACCTCGTGTCACCTGCAGGGAATACTAGGAAAACCGTGATGAGTTCATCCAGTTACCGGCTTCAGATTTAGGCCTTGTTATATGTCTCGTGGTTTGAACTAGCTTTGGGCAGACTCCGGGCAACCAGTTAACTACAAATCTACGAGCCGGGGAAATCTAAGCGGAAAAGGGTGAAGTAGCAGTGGAACTGCGGGAGGCGGAGGCATATGGGACGCGACGGAAGGCGGGTGGCGCCACCGTTGCAGGTGTCGCATGGACAGATTTTGTAGGGCGGCAGTTTTCATGAGGTAGGCACTACCACGTTGGTGGGCTTGCATGAGTATCTTTTCCCAATATAGACATACCATGTTTCCTTTATCCTTGACACAGCCGTGACACTGTGATGTTTGGAATGACAAACATATGGTTTAGTAGCTAGACACGCATGAATCCACATTTAGGCAGAGCCTGGAATAAACGGAACATGGTGCCAGATTTGTGAGGCATCTCTCCATAGCGTGTAAATTGTTGAGAAAAAGCAGATGGCTTGTATCAATCTGCATAGCCTCCTCTTCGTTTTCACAAAAAACTATCCATGTACGATAAGGAAAGCTAGTCCATGAATGTCTGCCATGGAACTATATTAATTGGCTACCGTTCCACGCTAGAGTGTTCATCGGACAGCCAACTACACCCTTGGAAAATCACCGCGCATGATGTGCGGTCACCACGAGTGAAATTTGGTGGAACCTTCCATCCTGCATGTGGGGAGCGCGTGTTCTCTGCATTCCATACCGTTATCTGTCCCGAGGAATCACCGAATCTGTCACGGCAACTTCCTTGTGTTGTCACAGAAATGGGTGTGGAGGTAGAGTCCTTGCATGCGCATTGACATTCTAGATAGAGAGCATGAACATAATTAATTTGTTAGCAATTTTCTTGGCCATTTCACCCCATATATGCATGGGAAACTTTTTTCCAGATGGCCTCTCTCGTGCGCGACATGTGAGTGCTCCCCCTTGTACGTACATGACCAATATCAGGGCACAAAATTGCTGAGGCTCCTATGGAATCTGTTTTACGACCGTACTACAGTTTAGATGTTGGTGGATGAAGGGGACAAACGGTTTAGATATGAGCCATCAATATGCATGTTGGTGGAGGAGGAGCGGTGTTACATCTACCGCGAGGCCGACGACGGGTCTCGGGGGCATGGCGCAGCGGAGTTTCGACGACGGGCGCGTGTGGATAGACGCGTTTAGGATGGTGGCTCTATCTGACGCCGTGGTGACATGGACATGGCCTGGCAAGGTGAATGTGTTGATCACTCGTGAAGGTGGGATTGTGGAAGATGGCGGCAACTGATCCTAGAGCGTGTGCATACGGTGCGCGCAGAGGGTCTATCTAGAACCGTTGGTGCTCTCGGTCTGCCAGCGAGTGACTTGATGAGGCCACCGGAATAGATGTTGTGTGTTGGTATGTGGTCAGGACACGCCATCGAAATTGTACGTGTAGCGGCAGTAGTTTCCATGAAGGTGGCTTCGGATTGATTCATGTATTTGTTTTGTTAGGTTATGTGCAATAATATAATATAATGGTTGTATGCATCGCTTTGATGAAGAGGCCGGGGTATCCCTTCTTTAAAAAAACAATATTTTAGCAAAATTGCACAAAAGTAAAAAAACATCAAATTGGTTTGTTTTGTCTTTTTTGTTATAATTATCTATTGACACTCCAATGCAAATGCGTATAATATGAAAAATGTGTGCATAATTTCTAAGCTACTAATATATACAAATTTGCATGATCTCTCAAGTAAAAAAAACCATTTTTGAATATTTTTATAATACTATTATGTATTTATTATGGTCAGGTGTTGCATAGAATTTGTAACATACATGTGTTTGGAGCTGTATGCAAGATTCCCATGTGATCAAGGATTTGTTACCACGGCGCTAGACCTTTACAGAAGCATACCATATCAACCCAATCCACGATATCCTTGTTTGGCAACCAGTATGTTCGACATACTCTTGAGATGTTTCGGCGTGCCCGGTGTGATAGTGTGGGGTAGGTGAGAATATTCAAATACAGTGGTCTCGTACTCACAATGGATGTAACTAGGAGAAAGAAAAACAGTATGTAAAAAATATTGCTTATTGAAAAATGCATAGTTATTCGGATATCTGGACACATAGGATTATCCGCGTTAATTATAGCTATGTGTTCTTATTCAATTATGATTGCCACTGCGAGAGAGTAGAAAGAGGTGGTGGCACCGTTGCATTCTACTTGACTTGAGTAGTTGAGTGCATGTGTTGATGTTGCTCACTCATTTGCTCACATTCATTTCGATGGGTGCAACAACTTCCACGACATTATGTGCTTTGATTGCATCTATCACTGTCTTGTTGGTGGCTAAATATAAAGGTCCTAGCCGGTGCTTGATCCATAGGCCAAGAGAAGAAGAACAAAACAAAAAGTGAGTTGAGCTGCTAAGGGAAACAATAGTGCAAATTATAGACATGGGCGTGGGAGGCATCGGTAAAATGTTGGCAACGTATTATACCTGCCCAATGTGTCATCCCAGATAACAAAGGCTAAAATAAGCATGTAGAGATGCTGACCTCCACTTGTCAACATAGATAACTTGGGTGATGAAGTCCCATTTACAGTACTTTGGGCAGTAGGTCCAGCAAGAAGTCCGACAAGTACCTCACGATGAAGCTGGCACCACCGGGGCCCCACAGGCCACAACATGAAGACGTTGTTTGTGGGGTGTACCACCAAGCTAGTAGGTCTTGATCAAGAACGGCAGTGGTGATCAACGCTGTGACTGCAACTTACCTTCCATGCCCCTCGATCCTTGTACCTAGATCAAGAAGGGTTGGCATAACATGAGAAACAAGTTGGCCAATTTGCACGGAAGTTTGAACCACCCTTCTTCACATCGCATTGCCGAGAATAGTTCATATTAAGTGGGTAAACAAAACGAGTTCTCTGTTAGAATGAACTACTGCAAGGATGGTCGGAAGGAAAAGCAGTTGTAACCGTACAAGTAAAGAATGCAAGTGCCAGTAAGGCAGTAACTACAATTAACAAAATCTAAGCACAATGCTATTCTGGCTCAATCCGCACGTAACAGTTGTTTAATCCATTTGAACTCTTGGCCAATTGGCACGCGGGAAACATGTGGGTTTCGACTATCGGAGAAGTGGTTTATGAGGCCTTTCCTGACCCGCGAGAGACACCAGCTATTCGCGGCCAGCTCGTGAGAAGGGGTGAACTGGACTGGATTGAAGACGGGTTGTGCCACCGGTGCAAGTGTCGCGCGGGTGGCTTTATGGGCGGTTGTCGTCGTGGAAATGGACTTGGTTTCCCTTACATCTTTTGGTTGGGCGTTGCGTGTAATGGACGTGTGAGCTCGATCGACTGTCGTTCCGCACGAGAGTTTTCACTCAGTCATCTAGGCCCATGGAAATCACGGTGGCTTGTGTTTGTCGAGCCTTCCATGTCGTGGGTGGGGAACTAAGCACTGTAATTTTCTTCAGTATCATATATCACCAATGCTATAAAAAGCACCGGTTGGGTGGAACCATCGAATCCAAGTAATCAATCCGAGTCGTACACACATTTCTAATCAAACGGGTTGTAGTTTAAGTTGGACAACCGCTACACCTGATATATTCCGCTAATTATACCCACGCAATAATTAAACAAGTGCACCCTCTGTTATAGACCTTCTTCGTCTAAATGAAAGGTGGTGCTCATGCCGGTTGCTCGAGAAATAAAAACCTAGGCTTGCCTCCTACGCCTCACTGTGCCGCCTCTCCCTACCAACATTGCCTCAACTCGCAACTTGCTTTCCCCTTTCCCTCCTCTTGACATGTTTTGTGCTTTGCCTTGGATGTAAGTTTGTTGGTTGTTCGCGCTGTAGAGATGGATGAGGTATTTTCGTTAAGAAAATAATAAAAAGGGGCAATGCCTTGTTGGGGGAAAAAGCGCAATCCTCCTCTCCCTCCAACTATGGCTCCCAGCGGACTAGTCAACATTGACATGGTTTCGTAATTACTAAAAGAATAGGATGTTGCTAGGCGTCATCCTGCTGGTGCTTGCCAAGGATCAACTGCCTGTCATCCGTTGGTTCGCACAGATTCTTCAACGAATGGTGGTCGTTTGATTCCCATTGTTGAGAGGACCCATCGCTCCCACCCCTACATGTTCATGTCTCCCCGCACTTCTGCAGCATCCCTTGCGCACGCACGGCGACGCGTAGCCTTGACGAAGGTAGCATCCGCTTGTAGCAGAAGCACCCAAGTTGCAGCAACTGTGGCTTAATGCCGTCAGGCGGCTCGAAGCTAAACTCCGGCGAACTTGCATCCTGCAATGAAGCATCCATTGTAACTACGATAAGCAGCAAACGGTCCGCCAGTTCAAGGCACCGCTTGCAGCGGCCGCGCCGCGGTGCCGCCGGTCGGCGCACAGCAAAACTCCTGTAAACTCGCATGCTTTAATGCAACATCCATCGTACCTCCAACTGGCAGCAAGCGGCCGGCTGGCTCAAGCACCGCCTGCAGCAGCAACCGTGCCACCACGCCGTCGGTCGGCTCGCAGCAAAACTACGGCGAACTGGTATGCTGCAACGCAGCATCCATCATCTCCGATGAGCAGTAGGCGGTCGTGGCCATCATCTCCCCTCTCAGCTTGCAACGCAACGACTACTACTTGGTGTGAGCGAGGGCCTCTAGCTTGCAACAACGATGATGTTGCGATGAGGATTGTTCGTTGGCGGTCGGCATCATCCCTTCAACTTTGTAGCTCCGGTGGTGATGCAATGACACGGGTTGCAACAGCCAGGGATGCTGGCAGCAGTGCCCTTGTAGTGATGTGGTGGGAGATGGGTGCTGCAACCAGCAGCGGTGACGGGTGCGTCCTGCGGCAACAAACGCACAGTGAGCAATAGGTGAGGAAACCAGACGAAATTCCAAAGGGAGAAGAAGGCTTCTGGATGACAACTTTTGGACCAGATTCATTAAGGACAGTAAAACTGAGCCTAAACTGAGCCCTCTCACGCCATCAGTTTTCTCAGCCGTCCATTGTCCCGATCTGGCCATTTTCGTCCGTTGGATGCACATGAAACGCAATTTCCTGCTAACTGGGCCTGTTGTCCTGGGGGCAGCTACTCTGGTGGCTTTTTTTGATGCCTCTGGTTGATTGGGCCAGGTAGCCCTTCTAGCAAGCAGCAAAGGGAAATCAAGGCCCATCAGCTGGACCACGATCCACGAAGGGACAGGGACCTCCTCCTCGGCCGTGTTCTTCCTCGCCTCCCACCCACGCGGCCACGCCCTTGGTTTCGTGTCCACGATTCAGACACCGTGGTGGCGACTTGCCCGGCAGCGGCTCCTCTCCATCCGCCCCCACTCTCGCCCTCCGCCTTCCCCAACAGAAGACACCACGCAATGGAGATGGCAGTGGCTGCACTCACGCTCTTGTTCCTCAGCCATCTGAGTGGCCTTCTTGGATTGATTGTCTGGTGGCGGCGTGGTGTTATTGGTTTGCTCAACATTCGCCATCATTTCATCAATTCGCAGCAGTGGCCATCGGTTCGGCCCTTCTGCTCCTGCGAATCTGTGGTATAAACAATTCCATTGTGTGTTCTTTCCGCTCCTATCTTCTTCCTCCTGGTTCATTTGGTTCCTCCGATCTGAAGATTGCTCGATAAAGACAGATGACTGGGATCTCTTTTTGTTCCAAAATTGTGTTCCTGTTGTGTTTGCACTTTGCAGGATCAATTGATACGCAAGACTAAAACAATTTTAAGTTTACTCAGGATCCAGCCTACGCGCATGATCTAGCCGAGGCGGGGGCCGCTCGATCCAATTCGACGCGGGGGCAATCCATCGCAGCAAGGGGGAAATGGAGGGATGCGGGTGTTGCAAGCCGACGCTTCATCTGATCGAAACTGCTCTGCTCATATTTGAAGGCCGCAGTCATTATACGGTTACTCTGCACAAATTCATGGCAGAGGATGTGCTATCCTTTCCGCTGCCTCACGGTACAAGTACGTCCTCCCCTACAACTCTTCCCACATCCTTTCCACTCCGGCAACAAAACATCCTTCAGCACGATGCTTGGCTAGGCGACTAGGTCCCCTGTACTTCCTTCCAGTTCATGTACGATTCCTTCTTCTACCAAATAATTGCATTTGCTGATTTCCTGTCAATCCCTTGTGCATAGTGTTGGAATTTTTGCTAGTAGGCCTTTGGCCCAAAGCCCAACTAAAATTCTGAAATTCTCTTGGCCCATTCATGCACACATGTGAGTGGAGTGAGTGAGGCTAAAGTTTAGTCCCACATTGGAAGTTGAGAGAGAGTTGTACCTCTTTATAAGGTGAGCTCTTCTACCACTTGTATGAGCATGAGAAGAGGAGACCTACACGCGCGCTCCTCCTCCTCGCTCGCCTCGCCACGCCACGCCACGCCACGCCACGCCTCATCACGACGCGCCGCGGGTTGCGGGATTGAGCCGAGCCAAGGACAGAGCTATGCACGTTGTCTATATTTTTGCTGCATGGGAAAATTAATGAGTCATTAATTAATAACTAATGGACGCGTTAATTACTGAACCGTTTCCGATTCTTTTGGATCGTGACGACCCGGCCCGCAATATATATAGTCAGGCAGACGTCTACCCTAGCCGCCGCTTCGTATGGTTTCTCATCACCGTTCCAGATCATTGCGCCGCCAAGCTAGTCTTCTCCATCCCTCCTTCCGGCGTGCACCGCAAGAAGGGACAGCAGGCCTCCGGAACCCCGCCTCTCGTGATCCTGTACGGGAGAGGGGCGATCAGGTTTTTGGGGAGCGCACTCGCGCGACTGCTGGCAGCGACGACTTCGCGAACGACGACTTCTTCCCCGACCTCGGCAACCTCATCCTCGACGACATGAGCGACAACATCAACGCCGGCGGTGCTGCACCCGCTGCACCGTATGTGATTCTATCCTTCCTGTTCGAGATCGTGGTAGAATTCATGTTTCTAGTATGTGCCCTAGATGTGATATGTTCATCTGCTATGCTAGTTCGCATGATTAGTTTAATCTCTGCTGCTGTGGTCATGATTTATATTCTGTTTATTTGGATTAAATCTCGTAGTAATTTGCTCATATATTCAACACATAGTGCATACAGGTGATATATATGCTGGTTGTGATCAATTGACATGGGCATATCTTTGAGACTGTTAATCGATTTTTTTTATATTTTACTTCAGCAACTCATAATCCCATATGGCTTTTGAGCAGATAATTACCCCATACCTAATCCTTGCATGTTTTACTGTCCATGGTTTTATGCCCCACGATTGCTCAGATCACTTGTGCATACAGTGTGGGGCTCGCCAATCGATGCGGAGAAGATCTCACCGGCCGATGCAGGGAAGTTCATCCGCCGTTTTTTCAAGCGAGGAGTAAAGTGCTCGCTTGTTTTGTATATATCAATTAATGGTAGTCGAGGGAGCGATGGCGACGGATGGTGGAGGTGCGGTACAATTTTGCTCCGGTATGTATATGAGCTATGTCCGTCCCTCAATACCATGCCAACTGGCCTTCTAAACCAGGCTGCTATCTGCATATTTTTTCCTCCCCGTTACCTTTTCCATCTGATCAGTCCTACTCGTCCTAAATCTGTTTTGTCTTTTCTCTTTTTGCTGCAGGTTATGGTATATTGTTTGGGGACTATTCAAGGCTGGTTCTGGAATTTTATTGGAAGAGATATTGATGGGTTGACTATTTGCAATGGCAATCAGGTTAGTTAACATGGAGTGCTAATCGAAGATGAATTTCTTGACCACTGTATAATGTAGTCTGTAGGAGAGTGGCAAGGCCGACACATACCTTAGTTATTAGGTGTGAGCTACATCTCCGTTCTATAAAGTTTTTTCTCTTCTTTGGTAAGGTCTTTTACTATTAGGCCAACAACAAGCGCAGGCTGCACGCCGCGAGCACTGAGCGCAGTCGATGAGCTCGCCGCCTGTTGAAACTCCGTTGCTGAACATGTATGGTGACCTTAATATATATCTCACAAACTACATCATGATTGGTCTCCGCCCTTGGAAGCCCTTGGGAAGTCATCAAACGAGGCATCTCATCTATCCTTAGCATCAGCATAGCAAGGTACATAAATTCCCGTATCCTATTTTCTCTAATGTAATTCATTTAATCTTAAGAATTTTGAAGGGCATCGACAGAAAGGATTTCCCACTTCATATTGAACCGATAGCCATTCAGATTTATATTCAACAATTTGTGCCGTTGCAGTTCAACTTTTGCAGCTTTTAAATTTGTGTATGCAAGTTGTTTGACGTAAGTCGGACTACGCTGCAGATGATTGTTACTGAATGAATATATGAATGACTTTCTTTGCATATTTTTTAATTTTGGAGTTGATGTAGTTAATTCATAGTTTTCTCATTCAGGTCTAGCATAGTTCATTCTATCATTGGCATTCATAGATTATTTTGTTCTTGGGATGCCATATAAGTTACCGTGGGATTACTATTTTGTGGGTCGATAAAATCCTTTGGAAATAACGTCATGGAAAGAAGAAGCATCACTGGAATATCTCTGTTCTCTCCCTTAAAGTTTTCTCAAACTATTCAATACCCCGTGAAATGAATCTCAACTATTTATTTTTCATATTTTTTATCAGTGAAGCATTATTATTATATTTGTTTTTATATCATATGTCACTTGTGATGTTTGAAACTCTATAATATTTGGCTGATGTCCTAACTTTACTTTCTTAGGACAATGAAGTGGGTTTGAGCCAAGACCTCTAATGATGTTTCTACTTCTCTTTCTTCAAGTGCCTTCATCTGGTGGGCATAAGTAGTCTTAGCATTTTTGTTTTAATGCTTTAGCATTTTTGTTTCAAACATTTTGAAATGACTTATAAAACAGAGAACACCCTCAAGAAACATGTTCATGCAAACTAAACTTCATCTTTCATGTGTCCACATGTTTACATAATTCCTATCATTATATCGAAGAAATGGATGGGCGCAGCAACGCGCGCCATCCATGATCTAGTCCTTTATAAGGTAATAATAACACGCGGTGGCACGATCGATTCAGGCCTACGTACCAGCTCATCCTTTATAAGGTAACACGCGGTGGCACGATCGATTCAGGGCGACGTGGAGGCCTTGGTTCTGCCTACGTACCAGCTCATCCTTTATAAGGTAAAGTAAATAAGACGAACGTGTGGAGGCTATATATGCGCTGGCGTTTACTATTCGTAATCGAAGCAGTTAGGATCTTCTCCGTAACACAAAACCAGATCGATAAACTCAAGTCCCGGCCATGGCGTCGCCGTCGCTCCCTCGCACTGCAAGCAAAGCCAACAACTGCGGCGGCAGCAGTACTACCCCGCCCGTCGCCGACGACAGCTTTCTGATCCTGCCCGAACACTTGCTGTACGAGATCCTCCTGCGCCTCCCCGCGAAGCCACTCTGCCGTCTCCGTGCCGTCTGCAGGTCATGGCGGTCCCTGGTCTCCGATTCGTCCTTCGTCGCAGCCCACAAGGCCCGCCACCACCACCTGCTCGTCGCCGACTTCAGATTGGAGATGTCAGTCGCAGCCCGTCAGGTCAGGTTAGTGGACTTCCACATCCTGGACTCGTCCGGCCAGAGGGTAAGGCAGATGCGTTTCGATAACCCTCAAGAGGAAAATCTGTATTGGGAGTTGGCGTATAGCAACCATGACCAGCTGCTCTGCCTCGTCGGCGCGGACAAGCACGCCTACGTGATCGACCCGGCCACTGGTGTTTTCTCCCTCTTGCAAGATGAGCACCTAGAGCAGTATGAAAACTGCTCTACACGTTTTGCGCTAGGCCGGTCCTCCACAACGGGAGAGACCAAGGTGCTGGCCATGGCGCAATCGTACGGGAAAGCCCCTCTATGCAAGATCCTTACCCTCAACGATGCAGCCGGTGAGTGGAGGGAGACAGGTTGCCCCCCAAATTCCTTTTTTGTACCTTGCTCCAAGCTTGTGGCTCTGGTAAAGGGCATCCTCTATCTCTTGGCCTACGACTATGATTACAGCGGCAAACACATTGTGGCATACAACCTCGATGAGGAGAACTGGCGGCCGGATCTCCTCCACTTGCCGCTGCCAGTCGCGCCAGTTAAAGGAGCAATAGCCCTGGCTGAGCTGAGTGACAGCTTGATTGCAGTCTACGGCCCTAACAACAACCCTAACCATACTAGTGATGTCTTCGTTGATCTTAACCATACTAGTGATGTCTTCATGGATCTGTGGTATCTCATGGATGCTGAGAAGGTTGTGTGGTCGAAACGTTACACGATCGCCATGCCATATCAAGGTTGCCAAAGTCGGTGTGAGCCAAGCTGGGGGTATCCCCTGTGGGAACTGGATGATGGGAGGATTGTCTTGTGGCTGTCGCTGCCGCGCTACTGGAACGGCCAGGAAACACGCCGTCAGGTGAAGTTGCTGCGGGTTTATGATCCGAGAACAAACACTTGTACGGACCAAGTTGAGATGTCAGGCCACGCCATGATCGGTGTGTACAAAGGGAGTTTACTTGCCGGTCTTCCATAGATATGACGAATTTTGAGCATCTGATTACAGATTGAGTCACAACCATGCTAAGTTGTCCTGATCGATCGGCACATACTTTGGAGGTGCCAATAATATTAGACTCGCTCCAGTTAAGTATGGGTGGAGGCTGTAAAGAACTGATGTTTTGGAGGACATATCTTCAGTTAAACTTGTAATACTTGCTATCAACATCTGTTCTTTTTTTAACACACAACTCACGCACACTCATCACACTGTGAATGGAACGCACGACACACAACCTATCCCTTATGAGCACATACGAGACATTAATTGAGCTGATCTTGAGATTGACAATGTCACCACAGGCATCTTGTTGTTGATGTCATATCACTCAAAAGAAGATGAATGGGGACAACAAGCTTGAAATAAGTTCAGAAAATTCGTTGGCACCCGTACCGATGGAGTGGAAACTTAAAATCATGCGCAGATTTGTTTTGAAACATGCTTATTATTCTTGTCTTTCATACATATGCTGCAATGACATCTTATTGGCCATGTCAATGTCGAAAAGTGCTCAAGAGGACCCATATGAGGCCTACTTTAATTCATCTGCATTTCTACGTTTTTTACAATTATGAAAAATAAACAGACACACTTAGGTGCTATGTTGAAACCTGCCAATATATAAGGTTATGATCATTTATGACAGGGAAATCGTTTCCCACCCGTGCGCCGGCCGAACCGTTCCGCCGGTCACGCGCTGGAGGTGGGATCAAAACTGATCCAACCAATCCCATCACCTCTCACATAGGCTCACTCCTTATCTCTTCCCAACCAAAATCATCCATCTCTCCCCTGGAGTTTCCATGGCCGCTACCTCCGGCGGCAAGACATGGCCGCGCCAACCCACCGGCGGCGCTGCTGCTTGCACAAGCACGCGCCCTTAGAACTCCTTTTCCTGTGATGAGCTCCGCCATGGCCGCGCCCTCGTCCTCCCCCCTGATGCTTGCGTAATGGTCGCACTCCCTCCTCCTCTCCCTCAAAGCTCTCATCGCCATGGCCGCCTCCTCCTCCACCCCCACCCCTCAAATGCTGCAAACGATGTGCTCGCCATTGGAACTCGTGTGGCTGCGTGCTGCATTCCATGGACATGGCCGCGAGTTATTTTGTTCAAGGGAGACCATGTTTTTTTGTTGACGAGTTGGAACCAACAATCGGCGGCGGTGGAGCTGCGACCGGCAATCGACCGAGCTGCAACCGGTGATACAAAATGCTAAGACCGGGGCTAATTTTTGCTGGAACCAAAAAAGGGAGCGGAGTTTGAGATGGCGCCGAGAAGCTGCAAGCAGTACCCAAAAATGCTACAACCCGTGTCCAGAAAAGCTACCACCGGCTTCTTCAAAAGTTTCACCGGCTTCTTCAAAAGTTTCAGACAAAGACGGGGAAGCTAGGAGGAGGCCATCGAGCAAACCAAAAAAGCTACAACCGGCTGCAAGATAGCTGCAACGGTTCTTTTGAAAAGCTTCAAGCCAGAGAAACGGCATGCACGCCAGCTACGGCCAAATGCGGCAATTTTTTTAGTTGCAACCGTGTTGGCTTTTTGCTACCACGGTGACGGCTTTTTGCTACATCCATCCACGGCCCACGGTGGAGCTACGACCCATGACGGCTGAGATGCCATTTTTGCTGCAAGCCTTGTGTTGACATCAGATTTTGGCATGGCATAAAATAAAATGAGATGGCTTCGAGTAAAAGGGTTTTTCAGCATGGAAAGTTTCACGTCGCCGAGTGGAACAACTTTGATGTTTAAGTCATCGACATCTGACCTGATCTTAGGGGCCGAAATTGTACTCCAACTGGCAGAATTTAGTGTTTCGAGTGTTTTTTGGCCGATTACGCATTCAGGACTACCTCGGATGAAGGAGCACTTTAAAGGAATTGTCTTCTTCTCGTCGAGGCAAACGGTTTTGATATATAAATCATCTTGATCCAAGTTCGTATGCAAAAATTACAGTCAATACAGTCCAGCCTTACCAAAGACCAAAATATTACGCTCGACACCAGACACATGTTGATGAGTGTCTGATGCAATGCGTGAGCAATTCGGCCATTAAGAAGGCCTTGAATCGAAAAACCTTTAACATGGAAAAGTTTCGTCTCGTCGAGCCGATCGATTTTCATATATAATTCGTCTCAATCCGAGGTCATATGAGACTTGGAGAGACAAATCAAAATCAGGCTATGTTTTCAGTCGAGTGAAAAGCTTACCATCCGAGTGAAAACTTACCGATCGAGTGAAAGTTTGCCGTCCGAGTGAACTTATTATCATCTCAGTGAAAATATAGTTATCCGAGTGAAATTGTCCTCCAGGTGAAAATATTCCGAGTGAAAAGATTACCGTCGGAATGAAAACTTGCTGATCGATATTGCCTTCCGAGTGAAAATATGGTCATCCGAGTGAAAATTTTGCCATCCGAGTGAAAAGCCCAGTCGGACGATCCGAGTGAAAGACTCTAATATCCGAGTGGATGAACTCGAATCCGAGTGAAAATGAACATGTGCCCGAAAGTTTATCAAGATGACCTTGGATGGAGAAGTGTTCAATACAGAAGTTGTGTGTATCGTCAAAACGGTAAACTTTGGTTTTGGAGTCATCATCATCAGAGATAGCCTGCAAATTCACTATGAGACTCGGACAATCCAGTCTGCTGCAAGACCGAGTCCGACTGGAAGGTAAAGATGACCTCATAAAGTATTCAAGATGTCCTTAATTGGAGAAGTGATCAACACGGGAGTTGTTCGTCTCGTCGAGGCGCACAAATTTGACATTTGGGCTGTCTTCATCGGAGTTCGTATGCAAATTTGACGGCCCGCGCAAGAAGGAAGACAGAGTTTGGGCCAGATTCAGACTGAATTCGAGTTGGAATAGAACTAGGACTCTAGGACGTGAATTGGTGTAATTTTTATTGTAAGGAAAGGCTAGATGAATCCTTTACTTGTACGGAAGTCCAGCCACCTCTTATATATGTTGAGGGTGACGGCCGATTGAACACACAGTCGAACAAATCAATATACTACTTTTCCAGTTTATGTTTTATCTCTCCACCGTTTTCTCTCTCGTTCTTCGCTATTCTTTGTGTTTGAGAGCTGCAAATCCCGAGGCTCTAGGGGCGAGCGAATCGACCTAGGGCAGCCATAGCCGCCGCAATCCCTGACGGGGTCCCTCCCGGGTGCGCGGGGTTTCGGGTCTACAAAAGCGCCCGCCGACTGTCTTGCGTATCGTGTTGTCGGTCGGGTCTTCTTCGACGTGAGCTGAGGTGCATCACCCCCGGTGTCGAGGGTACACGTGACGTGTTCGTGTGTCAACACACTTTTTGACGACTCCGCTGGGGACTGAAGATCAATCGTCATTATCCACCATGTCCGATCTTCCCAAGCCATCTGAGGTAGACGCTGATAACATCATTAAGCCCAGTCTTGATGAGATATCGGCCGATCATCGCCAAGTCTATGAGGAGTACAATAAGGCGCGTGAAGAGAAGGATTTGCAGGAGTTCCTTGCAAAATTCAAACAGGATCGCCAAGGCAACATCACTCTGATTGAAGAAATCAAGTTCCCTCCTCTTCAAGCAAGCAGGTTAAACCCTCTGTGAGTACTACTTTTTCTCCCGAGCAGTGGGCTGAGATTGAAAGTCGTATTGCTGATGGTAACAATCTAGTCTATCAAATTTTCATAGAAAATACTAATGCTCAGAAGAATATATCTCAATCATCTAGTGGTAATGATGGTGTAGCTGCTAGTGTGCAAAACCTTAATCTGGCTTTACCTATTTCATCCATGCCTCCCGTACCAATGACTTATTATCCTACCCAAACAAATCAGATTGTGGCTGCACCCATTAATTCTATTATGAGCATGTCAGGTTTGGTGGCAACGTCGAACCAAACCCTACCTACAGCTACAACCACTCGACCACTACCAAATTATGGGTCGATATACATGCCACAATTCCTACATACAGCTAGTAACCCTACTCCTCCTATGCCACTGCCACAAGCTTCATCGTCTACTATGGATGATGGTCTAGCTAATCTTAGAGAGGAGATGGCTAAGATGCTTCAAGAGAATTTTGGAGTTGAGTTACCTCGGAATCGGATTTACCAAAAGCCGTACCCCGAGTACTTTGATGCCATCCACTGCCCTCCAACATATAAAATTCCAGATTTTGTTAAGTTTAATGGAGAAGGCACAAAAACCACATGGGAGCATGTTAGGCAATACTTAGCACAATTAGCTGAAGCAGGCTCACTAAATGAGTTGAAAGTGCGTTTATTTCCTTTATCATTAACTGGTACCTCATTTTCATGGTTTTCTTCTTTACCACATGGTTCCATTCGAGTTTGGTCGCAGATAGAGCAGAAATTTCATGATCACTTTTATAGCGGCGACAATGAACTCAAGTTGTCACATCTAACATCGGTTAAACAGAAGCATGATAAATCGGTCTCCGATTACGTCAAGAGATTCAGAGAAACAAAAAACCAATGTTTTAGTTTGGTGATAACCGAGAGAGACTTGGCAGACCTAGTGCTGAGTGGTTTGAGAACTCCCATTAGAGAAAAGTTAGAAGGTTATGAGTTCTTAAATATCAACCAAGTCTTACAAATGGCTTTGGCTCAGGAAAGCCGAAGCAAAGATCTCAAAGAAGTGCATAGATACAAAGCTGATCGTCCAAAGATGAATATGGTGGAATATGATAGTGATCACTCCGACGATGAGGGTGATGTTTTTGCTACTGAATTTGTTTGGCCATCTAAAGCCAAACCCTTTACTTGCAATGATATGAAACCGATTCATAAGAATCGTGATGAAGAGATGAAGTTTACTTTTAACATTGCTAAGTGTGATAGAATATTTGATGCTTTGCTGCAGGCTAAGATTATTAGAATATCTCATACTTTACCGCTGTTTGAAGAGCTGAAACGGCGCGCTTATTGCAAGTATCATAATTCTTTTTCTCATGCTACTAACAATTGCAATGTTTTTCGACGACAGATACAATCGGCCATTAATGACGGACGATTGAACTTTTCTGAGATGCAAGTTGATAAACAACCTTTTCCAATGAATAACATGGATTTGGAGGGGAAGAAGCTACTCATTCGGCCGGAGGTAGCCGAATCTGCTAATAAAGCTAATGTTATTATTGGTGAGCCCAGGAAAGACAAGGAGGACAACAAGGTCTTGGGAAGACAGGTTGTGCTTGATAAGCAACCCGATGGCAAGGAAGTAATCAAAATCACTATCAAGAATCCTACACTCGGGGGGCAACCGCAAGTGCAAGGAAATACTCGTGTTAAATTTGTCAAACCCAAGAGTCCAGAAGTTGGCAAGTGGAAGAGGAATGAAGCCAAAGTACAGCGCAAGCGGATCAAGCCAACTTTTGATATGTTGCTGTCCAAGTATGCCAATCAGTCGGCTGGTTCTAGCTCTAACCGGCCATCAGACTTGAAGCGACCAAGGTCACCATCAGATGATATGTTCAGTCAGTATATGAGACTGAGTGGACCCAGGGCGCCGTTTCCAGAAGAGCAGAGGCAAACTATTTGGGGCAGACTTGACTACTCATATAATGGTCGACTGAACATCGATAACTATCAGTCGGCTGGTCAAAATATGCGACCGAGTGGAAACTATCCTAGTGTAAGAATGCACCCAGGTGGAAGATACCTGAGCGAACAAATGTGGATGGGTAGGTCCCATCCGAGTGAGTTCCATCCAAGTGGATTCCATCCGACTGACATCGATCCGAGTAAAAAGGTGCGCCCGAGTGGAAATTTCATGCATATGGAAAGTCGAAAAGAATGGCGTGTTAAGTCACCAAGTGTTGCAGCAGTTGAGTCAGGAAAAGGCAAGGAGAAAATGGATGCCGACTCACTTATCTTGGGCACCGAAACATTCGCCATACAGCAGCCGATTGTGCATAGCAATCCGACTGAGCCGATACTTGCTATCGCGCCAAAGCACTCGGCTAATGACCATGAAGCAAACGCCAGCCAAATAAAGATGAGAGATCCTAAATACACTGAGCCAAAGTGGTGTCCTCCAAGGCTAACAAAGACACAGAAGAGGAAACTACAGAGGTTAAGGAGTCAAGAGATGGCAGAACAGGAGGCCGAGAAGCAACGGGATAAGTTGTTCAATGACACTCGGCCCATGGTTCCAGCAAAACAAGTATGGAGGCCTAAACAAATACAAGATACATCAGCTTCTACATCTATCACAACAGCACTTGTGCCACCCAAAGAGGACGATGCAATTATTACATCATCCACAACACCTAGTACTTTCTCCTCACTCGGACAAATTTCAGAATCGGTAGATGCACTCGAAGAGGAGGCTGATATGTCAGACTATGAGTCTACGCCGGTTCATGAATGTATGGATATCAATATGGTGTATTACTTACCTGCTGAGTTTCGAGTTGTAGATGAGGAAGGGGAGGTGGCTCAGCTGGATTTTGGCCCTAAAAATGCAATATTCGAGAAACCAAAAGAACCAGTAACACATCTGAAGCCATTATATCTCAGAGGTCATATCAATGGGTTGCCTCTCACTCGGATGCTTGTTGATGGTGGTGCCGTGGTAAATCTTATGCCCTATTCGGTCTTCAAGAAATTGAGTTTGCCTGATGAAGAATTGATCAAGACCAATATGGTGCTCAATGGATTTGAAGGCAAAGAGAAAACTGAAGCCAAAGTGTGATGTATGTGGAGCTTACAGTCCGAAGCAAAACTTTGGCTACTGCATTCTTTGTCGCTAAGGTGCAAGGTAACTACAACGTCATACTAGGCCGTGATTGGGTTCATGCAAACCAGTGCGTGCCATCCACTATGCACCAGTTTTTGATCCAATGGGTTGATGATGAAGTGGAAGTCATTCATGCGGATAACTCGGCCTGTGTTGCTTTGGTTGATGCATCGGTGGATTGGCAACATCCCAATGCTACTTGCTTAACGGGATGTGATTTGTCAGTGTTTGATTTCCTCAGTGCGACCAAGAATGGTTTCGTGCCCGTCTCTTTAAAGCTGACTGAATGCAATCGGCTCCAAGGTATGATATGTTTAAATGGATCCTAATTTCGAGTGGTTACAAAAACGTCTTGTAAAGTATCGGTCCAGCGAGAACGATATGTATGAGTCTATAGAGGAGTTGGATGACATGGATAAACTTGGACAAGGTTTTACATCGGCCGATCCATTAGAAGAGATAGATATTGGAGATGGTTCAGTCACTCGATCGACGTTTGTAAACAATAATTCGAAAGCCGATTGTAAAGCTAAGTTAATCGAGCTATTGAAAGAATATGTTTGTTGCTTTGTGTGGGAATATCATGAGATGCCGGATTTAAGCCGAGAGCTAGTGGAGCATCGGTTACCTATAAAGGCTGGTTTTAGACCATATAAACAATCAGCCAGAAAGTTTAATCCAAAAACATATGACCGGATCAAAGAAGAGATCGGTCGTTTGCTGAAAGCTAATTTTATTAGACCTTGCAGGTATGCCGAGTGGATTTCTAACATTGTCCCAGTAGGGAAGAAAGGATCCGGCAAGTTTGTGACACCCCAAAATTTTGACCTTGTTTTTATTAATTAAAATTTTGCCAGGAAACTTAAACTTTTATTTTTGGATTTTCTTTTGGTTTCAGAACCATCCTTTTCTTTGTTATTATGGAGTTTTACCCCAAGTGAAAATTTTCCAAATATATTTGTGGACTTATTTATCCCCTCAAGGAAAACCATTTCTATTATCTGTGGATTTATTGGCATAATTATTTCTCTCTGGGCTTTATTCCTTAAAGTGATTTTTCATTAGTTTTGGAGCTCTATTTGCACTACAACCCTTTGATAAATTTATTTAAAATTTCAACCAAAATTTGGGGATGTCATGTGATGTTTTTTAAATCACTTTTATGTAAAAATATGTTCCATTCAGTTGATATTTTGAACTCTACACCAAATTTTCAAATCTGGTCTAGTTTGGAAAGAAGATAAGATGGAGGAATAAGGGCATGGGCGGGGCGACATGGGACACGCGTCACGCGAAAAAATTGTTTGAGAGCATGGTTAATAATGCAGCCAATAATTGGCTATAAGGAGTTGTCATGTTATTTAAAGCCAACCTGATAGCCCTCATGTATGATAATAAGTTTTAAATGTGTACTACTTTATCAATAGTTATTAGCTCACCTTACAATCACACAAAGTGTCTTGGGGCTCGTGTTGCAGCTAGCTACTATATCCGTCCGGGTTTATTTGTCTCCTTTATACTTTGTGTCAAATTTTGACCATAAATTTAACTAACAAAATATCAATAACATATCACCAAAAATTATATTGTTGGATTCGTATTTGAACATAACGATATAGGGACAATTACACTTGAGCCCCTAGTTTCGTCACACCCATTTGATTTGCCCCTAAATTCAAAAAACCCTCGTTTATGTCCAAGCTCGTTTGCTCCTCTTATGCTTTTGCCCTTTGACCGTTTGACCGTCACTTTAAAAAGTTCATAACGAATTCATACTAACTAAAAAAAATTCAAATAAGATACCAAAATGTTTGGGAAAACATCACCTATATTTGCATATCATTTAAATTCATGACAAAAGTACTAGAAAGTCCACATCTCAATTTGAGCCCATATGATGTCAGCATGAATAGTAAAATCCAAAAAAATGAAAATAAATTCAAAAAATTCTGAAATTTGTTAGTGTCAAGCATTGACAAATGTTTTGAGTGATTGCAAAGTTTCATCAGGGAATAACATTTGTGGAAGTCATGGCAAAAAAACAAAATCAGGACTCAAAAATGCTTTTGTTTCGGTCCCTAAATTTCAATCCTTTTCTTTCTGGGAACCACTAGGAAGATCCAATAAATTTCAATCCTTTTACTAGTTCATATGCTCAAATCCGATCAGGATATAGTTTTTTTTTCTCTGCCTACTTTTTTTCCCCTGTCGGTAACCTTTATCTTGTGTTGGGATCGGTATTGGAGTCCCAAATCTGGGTCTGATTATGGGGTGCTCATACCTGACTATATATTCATTTGAATACACAGGGGCAGGGCAGATTGAAGGCAATTAGCACACACGACCGACCCATATGATTGATTCGCTCCCCAAACGGATCCGTGGGATAGCTGCGGGGACAGCTTCCGCCGGCAGTAGCGGCCACATGCCTGATGATATACTCTTCTTCCAAATTCTCATACTACTTCCCGTGAAGTGCCTTGTGCGCTTCCAATCCGTGTGCAAGCTATGGCGCGCCACTATAATCAGCACTCATTTTGTCCGCTGCCACCTGGAGCATTCGAGGACTAGGTCGTCAATGCTCATCATGCCCCGAAAGTACCAGAAGTACCATAATAAATTTGGCCTTCAGGGTGTCAATTTCTACAGGTTCCAACCACAACCAGGGGAAAGCAAAGTTGCCGAGCTCATCCTAGAGAAGAGATGTCCTGGTGGAATCCCGATATTCAGCATCCCTCTGCATTGTGACGGACTCGTTCTGATTCCTTGCTCAATGGGACGGATATTTGTTTGCAACCCAGCAACCAGGGAGTTTGTTGAGTTGCCACAAGGAAGCCCCAGTATTGCTGGGGGCCATAGGGTCGCCTTTGGTTTTGACCCTTGGAGTGGCAAGTATAAGGTCGCTAGGTACTTCTTCCGCTCATACAGTGAAACCCCCCAAGCAGATGGGGAGGTCACAGTTTTGAAATATTGCACTGGACATGAGATCTTGACCATTGGTGTTGGAGAAGATGCCTGGAAATGGAAGGCCACCATGGACCCTCCTTATGCTATCAATGGTAGGACGCCAATTTGCCTGCCTGGGTTCTTCTATTGGAGTGCTCTCCACTCCATTACTGGCCATGGCAGTAGCAAGGTCAGTTCACATGTTATCCTTCAGTTTAGCTTGCACAATGAAAAATTCACCGTGCACCCTAACCCGCCATGCAGAGGTTTTCTAAGCAACAATGACATGCTTTGCGAGCTTGGTGGCAAGTTATGCTATGTCCACTCTTCCTCGCCATGGGATGTGGCCATTTGGTTGGCAGAGGATGGACCAAATCTTGCTTGGTCGGAACGTTGCCGTGTTAGCTTGCCCATTCCAAGGCAGTTACATGTTTTCGCTTGTGCTTCAACCAATAGAGACGAGATATTCCTCTCCATTGATGCCTCTTATCTTTGAAGTGCGATCTGCGTTATGGATCTCTTGAAGAAATAATTGACATGGTGCGCGACATGTTTTATGATCACCGGAATGGAAAAAAATTCTGCACTAATGAGCTCCCTGTTGCACACTACAGGTTTGTTTGGTAGCATGTATGGACCTAGCCTAGTTGTTCTCATCTCATACATGCTGGGTGTAGACATGCCGAGTCCATGCAGTTGCTGTTGTTTGGCAGTGATGTATGTGCTGAGACATGCTGAGCTGAGATTTTGTTTGGCAGCCTGCATGTGTTTAGACATGTTGAACAATTTCGAATTCTAAATATTTTTTTGAATGATGAACAAAATTGAAAAAATGTCAACATAAATTTAAACATATTTTGAAAATTTAAATAAAATTTGATATTCTAAACTTTTTTGGAAAATTAAAATAAATTTTGAAATTCTTTAATTTAAACATATTTGAAATTATGAGTTTTTTTGAAAATTTGAAAATTTTATAAAAAAATAAAATTCTATTTTTTAAAAAATTCAAACAAATATTGATTTCCTTTTGAAATTCCGAACATTTATGATTTTTCAGAAAAATTGAAATTCCAAATATTTATTGAAAATTCAAACAAAATTTGAAATTATGATTTTTTGAAAATTTAAACAATTTTGAAATTCAAATGTTTTTCATTTTTCTGAAATTCTAATGTTTTTTGAAAATTTAAACAAATTTTGAAATTATGATTCTTTTTAAAAAAATAAACATATCTGGACATGGTCTTGTCAGTGGGGACGAGTGTCAGGGCCAGTATAGCTGCCTCCATGCACCCTGTCTGGGGTGCATGAGATGAGCATGGCTGAGGGCACTTTTATGCATCAAATGAGCATAGCTCAGGTGAGCCCATGCACCCTACCAAACAAGCAAAAGTGGGTCGGATTGGGAACTTTTGCCCTCATGCACCCTCCATGCACCCTATCAAACACACCCACATGATTCCCTATGTGGAATCGCTTTTGCGTGTTAGACCATGGTAATATAATGAGCAAACTGTTGAAGATGTGCTTTCATCCGGCAAGGTCTTTAAAACTATTGACCTATATTTTTTCTTATACAATGTTTCTAGCAGCAAAATCACAGCTATAAGATAGTGCTTTCAAATACGAGTCCAGTGCTATCACTGTTGTGTAAGGCTAGTTATTGATTGAAATTACAGGGTTTAAGTCTTAAAATGCATGTGTGATTTATAAAAATAATGGAGGAGCATGAGGGATGGGATCATCATGGTCTGCGTCTCAATAGGTAGGATGGAGTGGTTCGCTATTTTTAATCAGATCAGTTCATCCCGATCTTTGGATAATATTCTACTTACTGTCCGAGCGGCGTGAGGTACTAGTATTTTGTTTGTGACTATTGAATTTCACCGTATCAGATTTGTGCTAGCTGTATTTGGAATACTGAACAAAGACGAGTGAAAGAAGCACCACATTGAAACCCTAGCGTCTCCGGCAAGCCGCCCGTATCCATCTAGTAGTAGATATTGTAATTTAGATTTTCTTGCAACTGAAAGTCTAAAGTATTCATCTTTTGCTCACCTTCGTCAATGGTGGTAGTGACGACGGATCTCTGATGTTAGTCCTCTTGTTTCTTTCACGGGTGTCCTTTTACCTATGATTTTGTATCCATCTTTAAAAACCATTGTGCAACTGGTGTTTGTCCAAATCTTACTTGCTTCACTGTCTGTTCTCTATTTCATTGGAGAGTGGCCATGGATACGAGGGAGAAGAGAACTTTGTCGATTTTGATTCTAATTTTTCTTTTTTGTATTGTGTATTCAATATTGGTTCATATTTTTTTAATACAAGCATAAGACGTATTGGTTCATATTTGTCATTCAGGGAAAAGTCCAAAACAAACCTTGAATTTATAGGCGTAAGCTAAATCAAACCCTAAACTTCCAATCCCTGAAATCAGCACACCAAACTCAGTGGTCCCGGTCTATTTTGAACATTGAGAGGATTTAGCCGGTATTCACAGAATTAGGCCGGCCCATTAGTGCAGTCTCTCGCGCTGGTCTGGTTTTTCTTTGTTTTTTTCCTTCCATATACTTTGTTTCCATTGGTTTTATCTGGTTTTTCTTTCTTCGTTATACTTTTGTTTCTTTTGTTTCTTCCTGGATTTTCTTCATATTGTTTTTTCTGCTTTTCTTTTGTTTCTTTACCGGTAACCGGTTTTCTTTTTTACACATGTCTAATTATTCTCAGTACCCAATGTAAATTTTTAGCGCAAATATTTTTAATACACTTTTGACATATTTCAAATACGTTATTTACATTTTTAAATACATGTTTGAAAAATGAATACACGGTAATATGTTTCCAAATACACGTTTTACATTTCTTAATGACAATAAACAATTTCTAAAACTACACGGACATTTTTTTACATTGTTAAACATTTTTAAAATTGTATACACTTTTCAAACACATGTCACAATATTCTTTTTAAGGGTATGACACATTTTTTACATCATGCAAACGTTTTTTTTACATTGTATACACTTCTTTTTGAAAATGTCACAAGCACATTTTTTGAAACTCGCGAACATTCTTGAAATCTTACATCTTTTTAATGAACGAAAGATTTGTTTGAATCACACGAAAATTATTTACATTGTAAATACTTTTTTTTTTGAAATACCACGTACATTTTTCTAAACTCATGCTATTTTTTATATGTCACAACATTTCTTTACACATTTGTTCAGGTTTCAAATTATGTTCCCATTTTTGAAAATTTTAAAAAAGTGTTCGCACTTTAAAAGTTTGTTCTGGTTTAAAAAACATATATGTTTCAAAAAGTGTTCGCTTTTTACAAATTGATTTTTTTCAAACAATATTTTTTTGAAGTATTCAGAATTTTCAAAAGGTGCTCACACTTTATAAAATGTTCGGACATTTCCAAAAAAATACGTTTTGAATACTGTTTGCCCCGATAAAATGTTTTCGAAATTTGACGCTTAAGTGTTTTCCAAAACAATTTTTTTATGAAATTCCAAAAACATTATTTGTGACACAATTTTTGAAAATCCGAAAAAAAATCATAGCATGTGGAAAACTATTGGAAGTCTGAACTTTTTTGACAAATGTTATTTTTTTTGAGACCACAGACAGTTTTAAAAAAATGTGAATAGAATTTTAAAATTTCAAACAATTTTGTAAAAACACAAAAGGAAGTTGAATTTGTGCTGAAAATAGAAACATTTTTTAACTTCTGAATAATTTTAGAAATGCGTGAACATTTTTTAAATCTCACGAATTCTTGTTGTGCTATAGTGGGCCGGCCCAAGTTCTCGTCCGTGAGAGTAGCAGATTATCCCGGTCGGGATTGTAGTATTTCCGGTGTGCCAAACAGATCTAGGGTTTAAAATAGACCGGGATTACAAGTTTAGGGTGCCAATTTCTAGGATTCAAAGTTCAAGGTTTGATTTACATTTCATCTACAACTTCAAGGTTTGTTTTGGAATTTTGTCATTCATTTAATAGGAACACAGAAGAGTTGGAGCAGGCAGTAGAAGGCTCTGCAAAACGGTGCGTCACGGGCACCGAGGCATACCGGCGCGCGACTGGACCTCCAACTCACACGGGCATCAGCGTGACCATGTCGCCTGAAGTACGTTGTTCTTATGTCGTACAAGGGCTCTCTCGAGCCGAGTACGACTAAATTCGTGTTTTGACCCTTTCACGAAAGTTCATCGAGATTTAACCCCGGTCTCCAAAAATTTCAGGATCTAACCTTTTTTTCTATCACCATACTGTTTGGCAGTAGGGTATAACTGTCTATCGCCATACACCTTGACGGTAGGACTTAACTGCGTCATTATGGCTATTTAACGTGAAAAATACCCTACCGCAAGACTTTTAGCGATAGGTTGTGTAATCCTACCGCCAAAGCCCCGGGCGGTAGGCATAGCACAAGTCTTCAATCAATCTACCATTACACTGTAAAGTACTAGAAGACTAGTAGTAGTGACTGGAATAAAGGGTAGGAAATGCATGCATGCATGCATGCATGCTAGTAGTAGTATCAAGAGGGCTAGTAGACGCCTATACATCAATGCATGCATGGCGAGGCGGCAGGCGCCCTCTTGCTGTTCTTTTTTCACCAAACCCAAGAAGCATAAGGGCAGAGTAACAACAGCAGCTAGGACGAGCTCTAGTGCATGCATGCATATAGTGAACAGCAACTAGGACGAGCTCTAGTGCATGCATGCATATAGTGAACAGCAGCTAGGACGGGCTCTAGTGCATGGATGCATATAGCAGTACTAAAGTACTAGTAGCTAAATTACACAGAGTAAAGCTTGCAGGATTGATGCGTGTTGCATGCCCTACCGCCGTGCTCTTTGACGGTAGTTTGCACAGCTTATCGCAAGGGCTTCGGCGATAGGTTTTTTTTAGTCTTAAACGGATGTAACGGCGCAGTCAAGTCCTACCGTCATGGGACCTGAGGGTAGGCAGTTATACCCTACCACCATCCACCTTGATGGTAGCAAAAGGGTCAGATTTCGAAAACATTTCAAACTAGGATCAGATCTCAAATAGGTTTTAGAAAAGGGTCAACACACGAAAATTTGCCGCCGAGTACTAGCCAATGGCCATGGCATCGACGGTGTTTCTTTACGACTCTACGCCATGCTCATGAACGAACCTCGTGTTACTTGTGGGCCAGCGAATGGCACTGCCCGGTCTGCTCCCGGACTCAAATTTTCGATTCACGGGGTGAGAGCCCGACCCGACCGTGACTCCAATCGGCTGCGAGATTTGGCAGGAGGGACATTTTCGCGAGGTAGTTCCCGCCTCCCCTGCCCTCCGCCGCCAACCACCTCCCTCTGTCTGCTCCAGAGCACCTTCCCTGGCTTTTCTCTGTCACCATGGAAGCCTCCCAGCCGTCGGCCGCCACAATGGACGTCATCCACGAGCTGTTCCCTTCGGCAGATCTCGTCACCAGCGATGTCGCGCCCGTCGCCGTTGAAGACTCCACCGCGCCACCCTGCAAGCGGCAGGGCAACGTCGTCGTTCAGGGCAGCGCTCCTGCAGGCCCCGTCAGGAAGGCGTGTGTGCCCGCCGCCCCAGCCGCTGTGAATCCGGTCCGCCCCACACCGGCGAAAGAAAGGGAAGGTTGCCGCTGTGAAACGCAAGAAGACCACCACAAGAGCGACCCTGCCAACACCTCCCCCGACAGCTCCGGCAAGAACTTCCCCGAGGATGCCCGCCCATAGCGATGCTGCCGCCGCCCTTGAGGTGTTCGACGGAATGGCCCCGAGGTATGATGCTTCCATTGCTTGCAATTCTTTCACTTTTGTCCGTTGTGCGTGTTCGTGAGTAGTCGAGCGAAATTGCAGCGCTGGTTTGCATGATGTGACTGCCGACTTCGTGCACTCATGAAGATTGATGATGATGATGATGATGATGAAGATGATGATGACCCAAGAAACAAGAAGCCCTATGAAAACAAAAAGGCCAAGGACAAGATTAAGAAGGAAGTAGGGGCTTCAAGCTTACGGGACAAGCTAGATCACATGGTCAAAGTCCAATGAGCTATTGTGATCAAGACATTGGAGGCAAAAAAAGAGTTGGCCAAGAAGAAGGCTCAAGAGAGGTAAGAGAAGTGGCAACTACTCAAAGAGGAGACCATGCTGCAACCGTCTGTTAATTAGTAGCTCGTTTCACTTCTCTCTCCTCCTCTCTCTCTTTCAACTCGGCAAAAATATAATATTTAAAGTCTTACAACCCACCTACATCATCTTATCGTACTTGCTCTATTATTAGTTGTACACACTTTTTATCACTAATTGTTTTATGTTTGGTTTGATTGCTATTGGACACTAGAAAGAGAGGGTGAAATCATTGCACTCTTCTTGACTTGAATAGCCTAGTGCATGTATGACTGTGGCTCACTCGCGGTTGGTCACATTCAGTTCGACATGTGCAACCTCTTTGCCATCTTGTGCCGGGTCACATCGATTGCTTTAATGTTGGCATCTACTGCCACATATAAGGCTCCCAGGCAGTGATGGATCCATAAGCTAAGAGAAATAGAACAATGCAACAAAGGCGAGCTGAGGGTCTGAGAACATAAGTAGTGTTTCTAGAAGTGTAGCCATAGGTGTGAGGGGTGTCGGTAAATTTTTTTGCAGCATACCTATCCATTTATACTCGTGAACATAGATGACATAGGCTGAATGAATCCTCTCAAGAAATTGTTCCACCTGACAACATGCATGACGTAGGTTTTGAGCTGCCACATTAAGCTCGAAATACTAGGGCAGCATGTCCTGGAAGAACTCGGTCAGGCTCCGGTGGTACAGAACCTGACGCTATACGAGCCCACGACACAACACCATGTGCCATTCTTCACTCCACCATCTCCAGAGTGTCAATCAGCCGCGTGTGACTGAGACGACGATCCCCTCTCCAAGTCCCTCTATCCCTGCACCCAGCGCATGAACAACTTATAGTAGAACACGGGTCAAAATAAACTTATAGTAGAACAGAAAACCAACCCGTCGATTCGCTGAAAGTCTAAACCATCCTTCTTTACATCGACCTGCAAGGCATCTCGTTCGGTCCAGTTGTTCAAGATGAAGCAGAGGGCCATGAACAGCCTGCATGGCCTCATTTGTACTCCTAGCAAACTAGTCGATGAGTCCCCGCGTTATGCGTGTGAGCCCGATCGAGCAGCTACCATTCCATTCTAGATTTTTCACCCGTACGTGTCTGCTGGTTGCGGTCGTGGAAAAATCACCATGGCGTGTGGTCACCAACATCAATGTTCATTGAAGCTTCCATGTCCTCTGTCCCGAGGGACCATTGCCTATTTTTTGGTTCTTGTGCGTCAGCTACATCCTGAGAGAGAATCATGGACGTGGAAGAACTGCGCGTACATGTTCTAGAGAGCATGGACTTACTGAAAAAGGCTTTCGTCTCGTTTTATATATAAAGTAATGACTTTAATTGGATCCAGTTTGTTGAATAGAGAGATTAAAGGGGGGAAAACTCACGTCCTGCGATCGTGCGCCACTACAGGGAGAGAACTGGCTGCACGATCGGGCACTACAGCTGACCGTAAATGGTCGTACAAATACATCAGGAGCACGTACGGTGCAGGCTACAAGTATAGTCTAACACCCCCCCGCAGTCGTGATGTCGTCGCCGGCGATGCAAAGACTGGACCTGAACTCAGAGAAAATGTCCGAGGGCAAGCCTTTGATCATGATGTCGGCGAGCTGCTGCCGCGTAGGGATGTGAAGAACACGGAACTCGTCAAGGGCCACGCGTTCTTGCACGAAGTGGATGTCGAGCTCGACGTGCTTGGTCCGGCGATGATGGATCGGGTTGACGGAGAGGTACACCGTCGACACGTTGTCGCAGTACACCAGCGTGGCCTTGTGCACGGGCAGGAGAAGCTCGCCGAGTAGTTGTCGCAGCCAGACGCACTCCGCGACGGCGTTTGCGACGCTGCGGTACTCGGCCTCCGCGCTGGAGCGAGAGACGGTCGCCTGGCGCTTGGAGGACCAAGAGACGAGCGCGTCGCCGAGGTAGACGCAGAAGCCCGACGTGGAGCGGCGCGTGTCCGGGCAACCTGCCCAGTCGGCGTCGGTGTAGGCGCGAAGATCCAGCGTGGAGGAGGCGCGAAGATGAAGACCGAGCGACGGCGAGCCACGCACATACCGGAGCACACGCTTGACCAGGGCGAGATGACACGCGCGGGGATCATGCATATGCAAGCAAACCTGCTGGACGGCGTAGGCGATCTCCGGGCGTGTGATGGTGAGGTACAGCAGCCCCCCCGCAATGCTGCGGTAGGCAGAGGGGTCGTCGACACGGGGCCCGTCGGAGGTGGGCAACTTGGCCTTGGTGTCAATGGGCGTCGGTGAAGGACGGCATGTGTCCATGCCGGCGCGCTCAACGCGGTCCTCAGCATACTGTTGTTGGCAGAGGAAAAAGCCAGCAGCTGTGCGGGTCACGCGGATGCCGAGGAAGAAGTGGAGAGCGCCAAGATCCTTCATGGCGAACTCGCCGGTGAGCCGGGCGATGATGCGGCGGAGAGCAGTTGTGGACGAGGCGGTCAAGACGATGTCATCCACGTAGAGCAGAAGAAACGCCGTGTCCTCGCCATGGTGGAAGACGAACAGCGAGGAGTCGGAGCGCGTGGCAACGAAGCCGATGGAGGTGACGAAGCCGGCGAACCGAAGAAACCAGGCGCGTGGAGCCTGCTTGAGGCCGTAGAGGGACTTGGCGAGCCGGCAGACGTGGTGTGGGTGCTCGGGGTCGACGAAGCCGGCGGGTTGCAGGCAGTACACTTCCTCCGAGAGCGTGCCGTGGAGAAAGGCATTGGAGACGCCGAGTTGGTGTACAGGCCACCCCCGCGAGGCAGCGATGGTGAGCACCGTGCGGATCGTGGCCGGCTTGACAACGGGGGAGAAGGTCTCGCCGTAGTCGATGCCGGCGCGCTGGCGGAAGCCGCGCACGACCCACCTGGCCTTGTACCGATCCAAAGAGCCGTCGGAGTTGGTTTTGTGCTTGAACACCCCCTTCCCTGTGATGAGGTTGGCGCCAGGAGGTCGTGGAACCAGCTCCCAAGTCCGGTTGCGGACGAGCGCGTCGTGTTCCTGCTGCATAGCCGCCAACCAATTGGGATCGCGCACAGCCACGCGAACCAAGCTGGGGACGGGCGAGATGGCCGGTGCAGTGGTGGTGACTATGGCATCATAGTACTTCGGGTTGGGCCGAAAGATGCCCCGCTGGGCACGGGTGACCATGCGCGGCGGAGACGATGGCATGGGGCAGGCGGGGGGCGAGGCAGCAGCAGAGGTCGAAGAAGAGCTGCTGGCCGCGCTCCCAGCGGCGCCCGAGCCACCAGAGTCGACGCATGAAGAGGCAGACGAGCTCGGCGAAGTGGCAGACGACGCGCGTGCTGATGAGATGGATGCGGGGAGCGTGTGCCGTTCAGCACAGGCAGGCTCGGCAGGCGACGAGTGAACACCCGACGAGGAAGGAGTGGTGGGAGCGCGCGCCGGCGACGGTGGAGGAGCTGGCAATACCTGCAAGACAATGGGCGGAGCGCTTGGTGCAGCGGGCGCCGTGTTAGAGGCCGGTGTCGTAGCGAATGGAAACACATGCTCATGGAAGACCACATGCCGGGATGTGAAGACACGACGCGAGGTGGGTTCGTAGCAGCGGTAGCTGCGGTGGTCCGGCGGGTAGCCAAGGAAAACGCACGCGGCCGAGCGCTGATCGAGTTTGTGTCGGGAAGTGGCTGTGAGGTTGGGGAAACACAAACAGCCGAACACACGCAGGAGGGAGTAATCTGGTGGAACGCCGAGCAGCAGCTCATGCGGGGAGCGCGGTGCACTGGAGTGGCAAGGGCGGCGGTTCAGCAAGTAAGTGAACGTGCTGAGAGCCTCGGCCCAGAAGCGGAGCGGCATGGCCGCATGGAGCAGGAGCGCGCGCACGCCGTCGTTGATCGTGCGAAGCGTGCGCTCGGCCTTGCCGTTCTGTGGGCTTGTGTAGGGACACGACAGGCGAAGATGCGTGCCATGGCGAGCAAGTAGTGCGCGGACGGCAGAGTTGTCGAACTCACGGCCGTTGTCAGTCTGAAAGGCAAGAACAAGGAGCTGAAACTGCGTCTGAACGTAAGCAAAGAAGTCAGTTAAGATGGCAATAGTTTCAGATTTGTGTTTGAGAGGGAAGGTCCATGTATAATGTGTATAATCATCAAGCACGACCAAATAAAACTGATAACCGGAGACGCTTACAACTGGGGAAGTCCATACATCGAGATGCAGAATCTGAAAGGGAAACATGCTGAAACTACGGGAAGACTGAAAAGGTAAGCGCGTGTGCTTGCCCAGACGACACGCCGTGCACACATGCGGTGCAGACTTGGCGAACTCCGGCGACAGACTTGGGGAGAGGCGGCGCAACGAAGAAGCTCCCGGGTGCCCAAGCCGCTGGTGCCATAGATCAGTAGTGACAGCGCCAGCGAATGGAGACGTAGGAGACCGCGACGAGCCACCGACCGGATACAGATCACCGCCGGAGTCACAGCGGAGGATCACCGCCCTGGTTCGAAGGACCTTAACGGAGAAGCCATATTTGTCAAATTCAACAGAAACGGGATTGTCGCGGCAAAGCTGCCGGACAGACAGAAGATTCTTGATCAAAGATGGACAAACAACGACGTTGCGAAGCTGAATGGGGGACGTGCCGGTGATGAGGGAGCCGGCACCAACATGGGTGATGGGCAGACACTCCCCACTGCCGACAACGATATGATAGAGGGAAGTAGAAGGACGAACAGAGAGGAGATTACCCGTCGAGGAAGACATGTGAGATGCAGCCCCGGAGTCGAGGTACCACTCATGTTGTGCCGTGCCGGACGAAGAGGCGCCCGAGTTGGCAGCGTGAAGGGCAGCTTGCAGAGATGCCATGTCCCAGGCAGGCGACAGAGACGTGGATGGCCCAGCCGCCGCGATGGCGTGGACGGGCGGGGCACCGTAGCCAGGCGGGAGGGCGCCAGGGGCACCGTAGGCGAGCGGGGGCACCATCGGCGTGGACGGGGCGGCGTACATCGCCTGTTGGGGCGGAGTACCTGGCCGCGGCCCGAGCACGCCAGCGCTGGGGGCACGCCAAGCCACGGGCCATGCCTGGACGAGGCAGGTCCAAGAGTTGGCACCAGGGGCCGGCGCGGGAACCGTCGAAGGACGAGGGAGCGGGGGCACCGGAGAAGCGGGGTTACCGCTGGCGCCGCAGCCGCGGCGACGCGCACGCCCGCGCCCTGGAGGAGGGTTGGCCGGCGCGGGAGGCGCAGGAGCAGAGCCGCGCCCGGCAATGAGCGCGTGAGTGGACTGAATGCGAGCAGTCTGCTCGGCACGATGCTCCTCCAGGAGCAGGAAGGAACGCACCTGCAGGAAGGATGGCAATGGCGACTGCGACGTGATGTGCGGGATGACGGCGTGGAACTGGCGGTTGAGACCGCGCAGGAGGTGAAACACCTGGCGCGGCTCTGTCACGGGTTGGCCCAGATCACGGAGCTGGTCGGTGAAGGTCTTGAGCTTGGTGCAGTACTGCATCATCGAGAGGTCGCCCTGGACAGCAGCATGATACTCGGCATCGACGTAGACCGCGCGCGCGAGGTGGTTGTCGCGGAAGATGCCGTCGATGGCGGTCCACACGGTGATCGCTGTGTCCTCTGGGTGCATGACGGCGTCGAGAAGCTCGGGGGAGATGGTGGAGTACAGCCAATGCACGACGACGTGATCGGCCACGAGCCACTCGGGGTGGTCCAGACGCGGCGCGGCCTCGGGGTCGATGTGGTCACCGAGTTCGAACATGCCGATGACGGTGTCGAAATGGCGCCGCCACTGAGTGTAGTTGCCGGAAAGGAGGTCCAGGGTGACCGGGACATGACGCCGGATGTCCACGGTTTGGAGGATGGAGGAGGAAACCGCCGGAGGCGGTGGTGCCGCAGCGACTGGAGCGGGCGCAGGGAGAGCAGCGAGGGGTGGTGACGGCGCTGCAGGGGCCGGGGGCGCAGGGGCGTCCGCACCAGGGGAAGCGGTGTGGAGGGCGGCGGGATCGCCGGCGTCCTCCATGGCAGCGGAAGGAAGATCGGAGACGGGCGCAAAGATGTTGTGCTCGTCAGCGGTATCTGATACCATGTTGAACAGAGAGATTAAAGGGGGGAAACTCACGTCCTGTGACCGTGCGCTACTACAGGGAGAGAACTGGCTGCACGATCGGGCACTACAGCTGATCGTAAATGGTCGTACAAATACATCAGGAGCACGTACAGTGCAGGCTACAAGTATAGTCTAACACAGTTCCGTTGGTGATTTTTTTACGAAAATGATTCAGATCTATTATCAAAGTTCATCGAAAGTACAAAGCATCTCTGACATGATAAAAATTACATCGAGATTGCAAGATCACTGAACAACCACTACTTCCACCAGAACGAACCGCCGACGCGCTGCTGTCGCCGCTTCCTATCGGAGCCAACTTGACCTTGTAAAGTCTTCGTGCATATTCCCTTAAGGACTAATGCCCGGGAGCCATGGTCGTTGTAGTTGAAACCTTGCATAAATCTGAAGCACCTGACACCAAATCTCTCCACATGTCGAGAAATCCTAACCTCACCGTCCAAAGGACACGACAAAAATCTACGCCGGAGCTTTGTCGATTACGTCCAGACGCACGGGCTCGAGGAGGATCGGAGCTCGGAAGACAAACTCGAAGAAGTAGCGCCATCATCGACCCGAGTGTCGCTCCTGCAAGGACTAAAAAACCCTAACCAAAACTATTAGCCAAAGTGAAGGCACCGGAATTTCCCTCCCCGTCACTGGTTGCCGGAGCGGCAGGCAAAAGGGAGGCGAACCCACTAGCTGGTCAGTGAAATCTGGAGGAAGAGTTTACCTTAGTTGCCTATGGCTAGGGGAGGAAAACAGTGGACAAAGCTGAGATCGAGAGTCGTCTCGTGTTCCGTTGATGATTTCACCCCATAAATATCCGCAAAGAAACGCTTTGTTTCCAAATTGTCGTGTGTGCGTGAACAGTGCATGACCCATGCCGTGTGTACGTGCCTAGAATCGGAATTCTAAAATGTGTGGAATTTGTTGTGGCTTCATCAAACTAGACCGCATGTGACATGATCCCCTTGTCGGCGGAGTTAACTTGCCCTCACAGATATGGCATATCAATCTGGCACTTCTTCTAAATGTGTTGAACAAATCTTAAAACGCTTCCTCACCAAAGTGTCCGTCTCCGTCTCATTGTTTACTCAGACCACTCGTTGAGCAAAGTCTGTATGTCTCGACTAGCTCTAGAACGTGCCCCTCACAATATTTAAGAAACCTTATTCATTGAACGCAATAGATTTGGTGTGGATACCGAGACCACATCAGATCATATGTGTTTCGTATCAAGTACATATTACTTATAAATGCTTGTTTAGTGTTCAAAAAGGAGTGATGATCCAGTTACATTCTACTTGAGCTGGCTAGTTGAGTGTAGGTGTTAATCTGGCTCACCAACTCATTTGCTTACTTTATCTCAACATGTGCAACAACCTCTTCTCACTGTCTTGTGTTGGATTGCATTAATAACTGCAATATAAGCGGCTACATATAAAGCTAATAGGTAGTGTTGGATCCCATAGGCCAAGAAAAGAAAACCAAAGCCACACAACAATACACTGTGAGCGGAATGTGATACGTCTCCAACGTATCTATAATTTTTGATTGCTCCATGCTATATTATCTACCGTTTTGGACTATATTAGGCTTTATTTTCCACTTTTATATTATTTTTGAGACTAACCTATTAACCGGAGGCCCAGCCCAGAATTGCTGTTTTTTTTGCCTATTTCAGTGTTTCGAAGAAACGGAATATCAAACGGAGTCCAAACGGAATAAAATCTTCGGGAACGTAATTTTCTCACCGAACGTGATCCAGGAGACTTGGACCCTAAGCAAATAGGTGCTCACGAGGGTAGGGGGCGCGCCCCCCAGGGCGTGCCCCCTGCCTCGTGGGACCCTCGGTGCTCCACCGACGTACTCCTTCCTCCTATATATATATATACACACGTACCCCCAAACGATCAGAACGGGAGCCAAAAACCTAATTCCACCGCCGCAACTTTCTGTATCCACAAGATCCCATCTTGGGGCCTGTTCCGGAGCTCCGCCGGTGAGGGCCGTCATCACGGATGGCTTCTACATCATCATAGCCTCTCCGATGAAGTGTGAGTAGTTTACCTCAGACCTTCGGGTCCATAGTTAGTAGCTAGATGGCTTCTTCTCTCTTTTTGGATCTCAATACAATGTTCTCCCCCTCTCTTGTGGAGATCTATTCGATATAATCTTCTTCTTTTGCGGTGTGTTTGTTGAGACCGATGAATTGTGGGTTTATGATCAAGTCTATCTATGAACAATATTTGAATCTTCTCTGAATTCTTTTATGTATGATTGGTTATCTTTGTAAGTCTCTTCGAATTATCCGTTTGGTTTGGCCAACTAGATTGGTAGTTCTTGCCATGGGAGAAGTGCTTAGCTTTGGGTTCGATCTTGCGTTGTTCTTCCCCAGTGACAGAAGGGGCAGCAAGACACGTATTGTATCATTGCCATCGAGGATAACAAGATGGGGTTTATTTCATATTGCATGAATTTATCTCTCTACATCATGCCATCTTGCTTAAAGCGTTACTCTGTTTTTAACTTAATACTCTAAATGCATGCTGGATAGCGGTCGATGAGTGGAGTAATAGTAGTAGATGCAGAATCGTTTCGATCTACTTGTCACGGACGTGATGCCTATATACATGATCATGCCTAGATATTATCATAACTATGCTTAATTCTGTCAATTGCTCAACAGTAATTTGTTCACCCACCGTAGAAAACTTATGCTCTCGAGAGAAGCCACTAGTGAAACCTATGGCCCCCGGGTCTATTCTCATCATATCAACCTCCATCACTTTTATATTGTTTTGCTATTTACTTTGCTTTTACTTTTTACTTTGCATCTTTATATCAAAAATACCAAAAATATTCTATCTATCAGATCTCACTCTCGTAAGTGACCGTGAAGGGCTTGACAACCCCTAATCGCGTTGGTTGCGGGTAGCTATCGCTTTGTGCAGGTACGAGGGACTTGAGCGTGGGCTCCTACTAGATTGATAACTTGGTTCTCAAAAACTGAGGGAAATACTTACGCTACTCTGCTGCATCATCCCTTCCTCTTCGGGGAAAACCAACGCAAGCTCAAGACGTAGCAAGAAGGATTTCTGGCACCGTTGCCGGGGAGTCTACGCAAAAAGTCAGCATACCAAGTACCCATCACAATACCTATCTCTCGCATTACATTATTTGCCATTTGCCTCTCCCCCCAATTCACCCTTGCAATTTTATTCGCCTTCTCTCTCCCTATCCCCCTCTCTATTTGCCACTTTTTGTCCGCTTGCTTTTTGTTTGCTCGTGTGTTAGATTGCTTGTTCATTGCGATGGCTCAAGATACTACCAAATTGTGTGACCTCACCAATACCAATAATAATGATTTCCTTAGCACTCCGATTGCTCCTCTTACCGATGCTGAATCTTGTGAAATTAATACTGCTTTGTTGAATCTTGTTATGAAAGATCAATTCGCCGGCCTTCCTAGTGAAGATGCCGCTACTCATCTGAATAGCTTCGTTGATTTATGTGATATGCAAAAGAAAAAAGATGTCAATAATGATGTTGTTAAATTGAAACTATTTCTTTTTTTCGCTTAGAGATCGTGCTAAAGCTTGGTTCTCGTCTTTTCCTAAAAATAGTATTGATTCTTGGAACAAGTGCAAAGATGCTTTTATCTCTAAGTATTTTCCTCCCGCTAAGATCATCTCTCTTAGAAACGATATTATGAACTTGAAACAACTTGATCATGAACATGTTGCACAAGCTAAGGAGAGAATGAAATTAATGATACGTAATTGCCCTACTCATGGTTTAAATTTGTGGATGATTATACAAAATTTTAAGCCGGATTGAATTTTGCTTCTAGAAATCTTTTAGATTCGGCCGTGGGAGGCACTTTTATGGAAATTACTTTAGGAGATGCTACTAAACTGCTAGATAATATTATGGTTAATTATTCTCAATGGCATTGTCAGTGTCAAAACCGGCGGATCTCGGGTAGGGGGTCCCGAATTGTGCGTCTAGGCCGGATGGTAACAGGAGACAGGGGACACTGTGTTTTACCCAGGTTCGGGCCCTCTCGATGGAGGTAAAACCCTACTCCTGCTTGATTAATATTGATGATATGGGTAGTACAAGAGTAGATCTACCACGAGATCAAGGAGGCTAAACCATAGAAGCTAGCCTATGGTATGATTGTTGTGTACGGAGTTGATTTTGTCCTACGGACTACAACCCTCCGGTTTATATAGACACCGGATAGGGTTAGGGTTACATAGAGTCGGTTACAATGGTAGGAGATCTTGAATATCCGCATCGCCAAGCTTGCCTTCCACGCCAAGGAAAGTCCCATCCAGACACGGGACGAAGTCTTCAATCTTGTATCTTCATAATCCAGGAGTCCGGCTGAAGGTATAGTCCGGCTACCCGAACACCCCCCAATCCAGGACTCCCTCAGTAGCCCCTGAACCAGGCTTCAATGATGACGAGTCCGGCGCGCAAATTGTCTTCGGCATTGCAAGGCGGGTTCCTCCTCCAAGTCCTTCATAGAAGATTGTAAACACCAAGAGTAGTGTCCGGCTCTGCAAAATAAGCTTCCACATATTGCCATAGAGAGAATAATATTAACACAAATCAAATCTGCTGACGTATTCCGCAGTGCGCCAACACACTATAGCCAAGTCCTTCGAATCGTTTTTTACTTTTTCACCTCAGCATGTTTTGCGAGGCGGTTTCCTTGGCACGTCTTGTCAAAGCAGAGATCGTGTACCTCCTTTCACGGGATTCTCATCAATACAGACGTGGGTAACCCAACCGCGCCACTTATCATGGCGCTTGGGAGGCAAGCGTGTTTTACTAGGCAGGTGGGACGCACAAACGCGTCCGCCTATATAAGGGGACAAGGATCCACCTCTTTACCTACGCCTTCTTCCTCCTCTGCCTACCCATCTCCTACGCACCCGAGCTCCAGCGCCCCAGCCCGCACTTCCCACCTCAACCTTCTCCAGCAATGTCTGGAGCGGGAGGCAAGTGGATGGTCTCCTCCGTCACGGAGGGCAAAGTAAAAAAGCTAAGGAAGGCCGGATACCTGTCCAAGGACATCGCGCACCGGCTTCCCGAAGAGGGGCAGCTCATCCCCACCCCAAGGCCCCATGAGAGGGTCGTGTTTCTCCCCCACTTCCTCTGTGGACTGGGCTTTCCACTCCACCCATTTGTCCGGAGGCTCATGTTCTACTACGTCCTGGATTTCCACGATCTGGCTCCAAACTTCATCCTCAACATCTCGGTGTTTATCGTCGTGTGCAAGGCCTTTCTCCGTGTCCGCCCCCATTTCGGCCTCTGGCTCAAGACCTTCAACGTCAAGCCCAAAGTGGTGCGCGGCAGCCAGGCGGAGTGCGGAGGCGCTATGGCGGGCAAGATGGCCAACGTTCTATGGTTCGAGGGCTCTTTTGTGGAGACCCTAAAGGGATGGCAAGCCGGGTGGTTTTATATCACCGAGCCACGCGATCCGGAATGGACCGCAGCCTCCGAGTTCCGATACGGACCCCCCACGCGGCTTATGTCCTGGAAAGAGACGGGCCTGTCGTGGGGTGACGAAAAAGAGGTGACCAGATTGCAAACATGCATCCAGTCCCTGGTGAACAAGCCAGTCCGGCTTGTTAATATAATCCAGGTTATGCTCATCTGCCGGATCCTCCCGTGCCAACAACGGGATTTTAATCTGTGGGAGTTTGACCCGGCGCAGCACCAAACCCTCAATAGGCTCTTCGACACGACATATGAAGACGCCTGGAAGGTGCTATTCAAGGGCGCCGAGGCTCCCGCATCCGCTTCCGAGGACCGCGGATACAGCTCGCAGCGTCACGCTAGCAAGGTATGCCATCTACACCCTTCACAGGATGTTAAGCATTTTTTCATAGTTTGACACTATGCGGGATCTGAACTCCCTTACCTTTGACAGGCTTGGCAGGCGATAACCGAGCCGATTAACTGTCCGGCTCCGCTGCCCGAAGATCCAGCCCCAGCTTTACTGGTGAAGCTGCTGGCCCCGGCACCTTATGTGGTGCCGGAGAAGAAGGCCAAGAAGAAGAAGACCACGGGGACTCGAAAGAGTGCTCGCAACGTGGTGGTGTCGGACTCGTCATCTGATGAGTCCGAGGCGCCCTCCTCCCGCGAGAACGAGGAGGAGGAAGAGGAAAACTCTCCCTCTCCAGTGGAGGGAGGAGAGAAGAGGAAGGCCGCCCCAACGGGCGAGGCCGAGGGGTCTAGGAAAAGGAAGACCCCTCCGCCGGACTACGCTCCTGACGCCGAAGAGGGCGAAGAGGAGTGGCCGGACAGGGCCAAGCGTCCGGTGAAATCGTAAGTTCGGGTATCAGAGTAACTCATGATGTTCCTTTATTGCACAGCTTTCCCTAATGTCGAATGTAATCATGTAGCCCGCCCCGGGCCGCACTCAACGAGTCGTCGAGCGGCTCCCTGGATTCATCGGACGTGAACTCTGTTCCGCCCGCTGTCTCCCCCCACACTGCGGATGACGCTGAAGTGACGTCGCAACGAGCTCCGGGGCAGGAGGAGGTGGTCCTGGAGGAGCCGCAAGGCGACCTCCCGGACCCCATGAGTGAAGGGGACAAGACCCCTCAGGGCTCCAAGTCCGGCTTTAAGCCGGACACCGTGCCGGAATCTTCAACAATTCCAGACCGCGGCAGGCGAACTCCTTCCAAGAGGAGCAAGCCTTTTGAGCCGGCAGCCTCCGTCCAACCGGAGGCGCCGGACAATCTGCTGGAGGTGCTTGAAGGCGCCTCCATCGACGAGGAGCACCGTACTATTATGAGTACGGTGATCCAGAAGGTTCAGTCCGCCAAGAGCGGGCTGAGTGAAGCTTGCGCTAGCCTCCTAACAGGCTTTGAGGTAAGTAAAAATATTACCGCATAGACAGTAGCCCCTGATTCTCTGTTTGGCGTTCGGAAAGAAAAGCCGAATAGAGGATCTATTAAATTTCGCAGGAGTCTAATAATGAAGAGTCAATATGCGTATGCAGGCTTCGCTGCTAGCCACCGCCGCACTGACTGTGGAGGTGGATGCCCTGAAACAGGGACTCGAGCGGTCCAAGCAAGAGCTTGGCCTGGCCAAGCAGCAGCTCGAGGAGAAAGAAGGTAAGAAATACCTTATAAAAAGGTGCCTATAGAGAGGCGTGATTGCAAAAAAAATAACAGGATTGAACTGCTTATAGTAGGGGCCACGACTGAGGTGGCGACCCTCAAGCAGGCGCTGTCCGAGGCCGAAAAGAAAACGGCCGCGGAGCGCACCGAGCGAGAGAAACTTGGGTCTCAGTTCGGCGAGATGCAGCAAGAGCTTCAGTCTCTCATGAAAAAACATGAGGGTTTGGAGCTTGAGTCGAAGACCCAAGCGTCCGAGCTCGCGACGGCCCTTGAGACTACCAAGTCTGCCAAGGCCGAAGCCCAAAAGGCCCTCCGAGAGTTGGAGGATGTGAAAAAGATAGCAGCGGGTAAGGCATTCTTTATGCAAAGCAGAATATAAAAGTAAACTACTTGTTACTTACCCGAATCCGGAGTTCTCCAGGGGCATTCGCAGATCTTCCCCGCAGCGTATCCGATGCCGCCGCATTCTACCGAGCTGAAGAGGGCAACTCGACGGAGAAGGTGTTCTGGTCTCAGTATGCTGAGGCCGGGCACCCTGTGCCCTCGAGAGACCAGCTGAAACAGCTGGTCGAACTCCACAAGGCGGCCGAACAAGCCATGAAGGGCTTCATAGTTCGGCTGTGGCCCAGAGAGGCCCTGCCTGGGAGCTACTTCGGGCTGGTGCGGCGGCTGGTGGAGGCCTGTCCAAGGCTCGAGGTCATCAAGCGCTCTGTCTGCATCGAATGTGCCCGTAGGGCCCTTGCCCGTGTAAGGGTGCACTGGGGTAAGCTGGACGGTGAGAAGCTTGTGACGGACGGGCCGCCGCCGGGGAAGGAGCATCGCAAGCCGGAGAACTACTATAAGGATGTTCTTGCGGGTGCCCGCCTTGTGGCGGATGAGTGCACCAAGGATGTAATTTTTGAATGAATTCACTCGTGTTTATCCTATGCGCTGAAAACTTGTTCATATGCGCTAAGCAATGCTTATTGAATTTAAAATATTATTTTCTGTGCGACCGTTTATCAAAAATTGAGAGATGGCCAGTCGTCGGCTTCTGCCCCCATACCACTAGTGCTGGGGTTTTCGGTGATAAACCTGGGCGCTCTTTTTCCCATGGTTGGGTCCTTCGAGGGAGGCGCTCAGCACGACGAACCAGGCAATCAGACTATAATGCTTGAACACTCTCACTTAGCCATAGAACTTTATAATTTTAAATTTCAGCGAAGCCCCTAGTTCGGAAGACCGAGTTCGGGGCGCTATCCACGCCTTGGCTGAGGTTATCCAGCTCCTCGCTCGAAGCGGCATAAGCCTTTAGGGACTCGAAAAACCTCTCGAACAGCGACCGGTCTCTCGCCTCATCATGACAGTCAGTTTTAGCTTTCTCCACTGAGGTGCTTAACCCAGCTCAACCGGGGCACAATCGCAGTGGTTCTCCTACTGCTACCTTAGCCGATATAGCGGAACGTAAGGCACCAAAACATAGGAGCCGGGCAAACCCAACTATTGACCCAAATCATGATTCGGAGCCGATGCATATAGTGCTATAAGTTCGGGGTGCCGCACTTGTGAAAGTGTACGGACTTCTCACACCATATTAAAGGGTACTGAAGCCCCTGGCGTACTTTGCCGTACCACCATGTATGGGTGCGACATGTCATTAATGAACATATATATGAAAAGAGTAATGCAAAAAATAGACAAAAGGCTAAGCATTATTTATGGAGAGGCTATTTATCAAAGCCGAACGATACAAATGGTGCGGTAAGCAAAAGATATTGGACTATTCAGTATGTCCTGACCAGGGGCAGGCCGTGGAATTATATATAAAGTAGGTATACCGCTCGTAACAGAGACCACCTGGGAGTTCCATAATGCGGCATGACTTATCTGCCTCCCTGGATCTTGCATCGTTTGTGCGGCAATCGAATTGCCGAACAGGTTGTCCGAAGTATGGAGTCCTAAAAGTAAGAAAAAAAAATTAAAAAAAAGAATCCGGCAGCCCCTGGTACGTTTTAAGCCGTATTTTGGGCGTGCTGTTATTGTGCCCCTTCCCCTGTGCCCATGGTATTTCAAGGGCGTAGTTATGTACGCGAGCTACTGGTTTCGCTAGGTCGCGAAAGCTGGGGTTGGGGCCGCATTGCTACGCTTGCTCAGAGTGTGCCAGGCGGTCCTGCTGTAGGCTACTCCGGGCGCGCTTGGCAGTGTCTGGCTTTTTAATGGCCGGACTGGAGAATTGCCTAAGAAGGCTACTTTGTACCTCCGCTGCGAGAGCCGCCGTATGCTCCTCCGTACGGAGGGAGCGCTCGGTGTTTCTGTTGACCGTGATTACTCCTCGAGGGCCTGGCATCTTGAGTTTGAGATATGCGTAGTGCGGCACCGCATTGAATTTTGCGAATCGGTTCGTCCGAGCAGGGCGTGATAGCCACTGCGAAACGGCACTATATCGAAGATTAACTCTTCGCTTCGGAAATTATCCGGGGATCCGAAGACCACGTCAAGTGTTACTGAGCCTGTACAGTTGGCTTCTACACCTGGTATGACGCCTTTAAAGGTCGTTCTTGTGGGTTTGATCCTTGAGGGATCTATCCCCATTTTCCGCACTGTGTCCTGATAAAGCAGGTTCAGGCTACTGCCGCCGTCCATGAGGACTCTTGTGAGGTGAAATCCGTCGATGATTGGGTCAAGAACCAATGCGGCAAAGCCGCCATGACGGATGCTAGTGGGATGGTCCCTTCGATCAAAAGTGATCGGGCAGGAGGACCATGGGTTGAACTTTGGGGCGACTGGCTCCATCGCGTATACGTCCCGTAGCGCATGCTTCCGCTCCCGCTTGGGAATGTGGGTTGCGTATATCATGTTCACCGTCCGCACTTGTGGGGGAAAGCCCTTCTGTCCATTGTTGTTCGGCGGCTTGGGCTCCTCGTCGTCGCTGTGCAGCCCCTTGTCTCTGTTTTCGGCTCTTAACTTGCCTGCCTGCTTGAACACCCAACAATCCCTATTGGTGTGATTGGCTGGCTTTTCGAGGGTGCCATGTATCTGGCACAAGCGATCGAGTATTCGGTCCAAACTGGACGGGCCCTGAGTATTCTTTTTGAATGGCTTTTTCCGCTGACCGGATTTATAGCCACTGAATCCGGCATTGACTGCTGTTTCTTCATTGCTGTCGCTGTTAACGCGGCATTTTTGGTTGTTCCGACGTGTCCTACCCCTTTTGGTATCCGGATTACTAGTGTTCTTTGATAAGTTGTTACTGCGAGCTAGCCAGCTATCTTCACCCGCGCAAAAGCGGGTCATGAGTGTCGTGAGGGCTTTCATGGATTTCGGCTTTTCCTATCCCAGGTGCCGGGTAAGCCACTCGTCGCGGATGTTATGCTTGAAGGCTGCTAGGGCCTCTACGTCCGGACAATCGACTATCTAGTTTTTCTTTGTTAGGAACCGTGTCCAGAATTGTCTGGCTGATTCTGCTGGCTGCTGAATTATGTGGCTTAAGTCGTCGGCATCCGGCGGTCGCACGTAAGTGCCCTGGAAGTTGTCGAGGAATGCAGCTTCCAGGTCCTCCCAAGAACTGATTGAGTCTGCTAGCAAGCTATTAAGCCAATGCCGGGCCAGTCCTTTAAGTTTGAGCGGGAGGTACTTGATGGCGTGTAGATCATCGCCGCGTGCCATGTGGATGTGAAGGAGATAATCCTCAATCCATACCGCCGGGTCTGTGGTGCCATCGTATGATTCGATGTTTACGGGTTTAAAGCCCTCTGGGATTTTATGATCCATTACTTCATTCATGAAGCATAGCGGGTGTGCGGCGCCTCTGTACTGGGCTATATCACGATGCAGCTCGGAAGAGCTATGTCTGTTGTGTTTGGCCTGGCCGGATTTGTTGTATCCGGTGTGAGGATCATTGTCACATGCCGTAGGGCGCCTGCGCGATCCGTAGATCGATCTTGTCTGTCTTGCCTTGTCCTCCAGTATGTCTCGCAGGTCGGGCGTATTTTCCCGTGCCTTAGTTGTGCGGCGTCGGGGCATGGCTTGGGTGGAGGGCTGAGAGGCCTCTCTGTCACGGCCACGAGGTGGCCGGTCTGCCATGTCATGCGCTGGTGATGTAGGTGCCTCCTCTGATCGGGGTAGTGACCTGCGCTTCGGGTAACTCTTGGAGGGGCGTTCGAGTTCATACTCTTCGGCCGCAAGGACTTCAGTCCATCTATCAGCTAGCAAATCTTGGGCAGCTTTAAGTTGTTGCTGCTTTTTCTTGAGGCTGCTTGCCGTGGTTAAAAGCCTGCGTCTAAAACGCTCTTGTTCGGCGGGGTCTGATGGTATGACGAATTCGTCGTCATCGAGGCTTGCCTCGTCTTCGGAGGGAGGCGTATAGTTATCATCCTCGACCTCTCGGTCTGCCGCTCTCTCATGAGGGCTGGCTTCTCCATCTTCCTGTGCTGAATCTTCCTGGGGTGGGTGTTCTTCGGCGCTATCCGGGGTAGTATTATCTCCCGTGCCGGAATCACCGTTTTTTGCTTTGGCGGGATTTAGAGCGACGCCGCTGACGCCGGTGCTTTGGCTGTTTCGTGGGGGCGTCATCCCCCATTGTTCCATCGCCATCTCCGTCTTTTGGAGTATCCACCATGTATATGTCATATGACGAGGTGGCGTTCCAGCGCCCTACAGGTGCTGGTTCCTGTTCGTCTCCTATATCGTCGTCCATGCCATCGATGTCTTCGGAGCCGAAGTCAAGTATGTCGGTTAAATCGTCGACAGTGGCTACAAAGTGGGTGGTGGGTGGGTTTTGAATTTCCTCACCGTCCGTATCCCACCCTTGCTGACCGTAGTTCGGCCAGGGCTCTCCTGATAAAGAGAGAGACTTAAGAGAATTCAGGATGTCGCCAAAAGGCGAATGCTGAAAGATGTCCGCGGTGGTGAACTCCATTACCGACGCCCAATCGGATTCGATTGGCAGGGGCGAGGTGGGCTCGGAGTTCGGAGAGGAATCCGGCTCCTCGGAGTCACGGGCCACGCGGAGTGCGGGGCTGGAGTTCGGCTCGATCGCCTCTGAGATCACAGCCCCTGAGGCAGCGTCCAACTGCTGATCCTCGATCGGCGCAGTAGGTTCCGAATCAATGGTCGAAACCAATGCGTGTGCGGCCTCCAAGGCGCTGTTCGGCAGCAGAGCTATATCATGTCCGTCGAGACAGTGCGGCACGCTTGGCTATGCCTCGAATCCGTCAAAGATCAAGTCCCCGCGGATGTCAGCCATGTAGTTTAGGCTTCCAAACCTGACCTGATGGCCAGGGGCGTAGCTTTCGATCTGCTCAAGGTGGCCAAGCGAATTGGCCCGCAGTGCAAAGCCGCCGAAGACGAAGATCTGTCCGGGGAGAAAAGTCTCACCCTGGACCGCATCATTGTTGAAGATCGAAGGAGCCATCAGGCCTAAAGGCGACGACACAGAGGAACTCTCAATGAAAGCACCAATGTCGGTGTCAAAACCGGCGGATCTCGGGTAGGGGGTCCCGAACTATGCGTCTAGGCCGGATGGTAACAGGAGACAGGGGACACTGTGTTTTACCCAGGTTCGGGCCCTCTCGATGGAGGTAAAACCCTACTCCTCCTTGATTAATATTGATGATATGGGTAGTACAAGAGTAGATCTACCACGAGATCAAGGAGGCTAAACCCTAGAAGCTAGCCTATGGTATGATTGTTGTGTATGGAGTTGATTCTGTCCTACGGACTACAACCCTCCGGCTTATATAGACACCGGATAGGGTTAGGGTTACATAGAGTCGGTTACAATGGTAGGAGATCTTTAATATCCGCATCGCCAAGCTTTCCTTCCACGCCAAGGAAAGTCCCATCCGGACACGGGATGAAGTCTTCAATCTTGTATCTTCATAATCCAGGAGTCCGGCTACCCGAACACCCCCTAATCCAGGACTCCCTCAGGCATACTGAAAGATCTTCTAATAAAAAAGTGCATGCGATAGAAGAAATCAATGTTTTGAGTGGGAAGATGGATGAACTTATGAAATTATTTGCTACGAAGAGTGTTTCTTCTGATCCTAATGATATGCCTTAGTCTACCTTGATTGAGAATAACAATGAATCTATGGATGTGAATTTTGTTGGTAGGAATAATTTTGGTAACAACGCTTATAGAGGGAATTTTAATCCTAGGCCTTATCCTAGTAATCCTTCTAATAATTATGGGAATTCCTACAACAACTCTTATGGAAATTATAATAAGATGCCCTCTGATTTTGAATCTAATATTAAAGAATGTATTTCTTCGCAAAAGAATTTTAATGCTATGATTGAAGAAAAATTGCTTAAGATTGATGATTTGGCTAGGAACATTGATAGAATTGCTCTTGATGTTGATGCTTTGAAACTTAGATCTATTCCACCTAAGCATGATATTAATGAGTCTCTAAAAGCCATGAGAATTTCAATTGATGAGTGTAAAGAAAGAATCGCTAGGATGCGTGCTTCCAAAGATGCCTTTATTAAAGTGTGTTCTTCTAATTCTTATGAAAATCAAGATGAAGATCTAAAAGTTATTGATGTGTCCCCTATCACATCTTTGTTTTGCAATATGAATCTTGATGAAATTGAATATGATCTTCCTTTACCTAGAAGGCGTTCCAAAAATTTGGAGTATTTAGATCTTTATGATGAAATTGACGAAAGTGGGATTGAAAGAAATAAAAATTTAGATGTTGCTAAACCCACTATATTGGATTTCAAGGAATTTAATTATGAAAGTTTCTCTTTGATTGATTGTATTTCCTTGTTGGAATCCGTGCTAAATTATCCGCATGCTTATAGTCAAAAGAAAGCCTTCACCGAACATATTGTTGATGCGTTGATGCAATCTTATGAAGAAAAACCTGAGTTGAAAGTCTCTATCCCTAGAAAACTCTATGATGAGTGGGAACCAACTATCAAAATTAAAATTAAAGATCATGAGTTTTATGCTTTGTGTGATTTGGGTGCTAGTGTCTCCACTATCCCCAAAACTTTGTGTGATTTGTTAGATTTCCGCGATCTTGATGAGTGCTCTCTAAACTTGCATCTTGCGGATTCCACTATTAAGAAACCTATGGGAATAATTAATTATGTTCTTATTTTTTCAAATAGGAATTATGTGCCCGTAGATTTCATTGTTCTTGATATAGATTGCAATCCTTCTTGCCCTATTATTCTTGGTAGACCTTTCCTTAGAACGGTTGGTGTGATTATTGATATGAAGGAAGGGAATATTAGATTCCAATTTCCATTAAAAAGGGCATGGAACACTTTCCAAGAAATAAAATAAAATTGCCATATGAAACCATCATGAGAGCCACTTATGGATTGCCTTCCAAAGATGGCAATAACTATATCTATTCTTGCTCGTTATGCCTAGCTAGGGGCGTTAAACGATAGCGCTTGTTGGGAGGCAACCCAATTTTATTTTTATTCCTTACTTTTTGCTCCTGTTTAGAAATAAATAAATTATTTATCCTCTGTTTTGGTTGTGTTTTTTGTGTTTAATTAGTGTTTGTGCCAAGTAGAACCGTTGGGAAGACTTGGGGAAAGTCTTATTGAACTTGCTGTAAAAAACAGAAACTTTAGCGCTCACGAGAACTGATTTCATTTTTATTTGAAGAGTTCTATTTAGTTAATTCTTTTTGAAGATGATTAATAGATAAATTCCTCACGTCCATCAATTTATTTTAGAATTTTTGGGGTTCCAGATTTTGCGCTAGCTACAGATTACTACAGACTGTTCTGTTTTGACAGATTCTGTTTTTCGTGTGTTGTTTGCTTATTTTGATGAATCTATGGCTAGAAAAATAGTTTATAATCCATAGAGAAGTTGTAATACAGTAGGTTTAACACCAATAAAGATAAATAATGAGTTCATTACAGTACCTTGAAGTGGTCTTTTGTTTTCTTTCGCTAACGGAGCTCACGAGTTTTCTATTTTGAGTTTTGTGTTGTGAAGTTTTCAAGTTTTGAGTGAGTTCTTTTGATGGATTATGGAACAAGGAGTGGCAAGAGCCTAAGATTGGGGATGCCAATGGCACCTCCAAGATAATCCAAGGACACCAAAAAGTCAAAGCTTGGGGATGCCCCGGAAGGCATCCCCTCTTTCGTCCACTTCCATCGGTAATTTACTTGGAGCTATATTTTTATTCACCAACATGATATGTGTTTTGCTTGGAGCGTCTTGTATTATTTGTGTATTTGTTTTTTAGTGTGCCACAATCATCCTTGCTGTACACACCTTTTGAGAGAGCCATACTTGAATTGAAATTTGATAGAATACTCTATGTGCTTCACTTAAATCTTTTGAGCTATGTAGTTTTGCTCTATGCACTTCACTTATATATTTTGAGCGTTATAATTTTGCTCTATGTGCTTCACTTAGATCTTTTAGAGCACGGTGGTGGTTTGTTTTAAAGAAACTATTGATCTCTCATGCTTCACTTAAATTATTTTGAGAGTCTTAATAGCATGGTAATTTGCTTAATGTAAATATGCTTGGTGTTCAAGATATGTGAAAATTTCTTTTGAGTGCGTTGAATACTAAGAGAAGATTGAAGCATGATAATTGTTTTGAGATATGGAGGTGATAATATTAGAGTTATGCTAGTTGAGTAGTTGTGAATTTAAAGAATACTTGTGTTAAAGTTTGTGATTCCCGTAGCATGCACGTATGGTGAACCGTTATGTGATGAAGTCAGAGCATGATTTATTTATTGATTGTCTTCCTTATGAGTGGCGGTCGGGGACGAGCGATGGTCTTTTCCTACCAATCTATCCCCCTAGGAGCATGCGCGTAATACTTTGCTTTGATAACTTCTAGATTTTTGCAATAAGTATATGAGTTCTTTATGACTAATGTTGAGTCCATGGATTATATGCACTTTTTCCCATCCTTCCACCATTGCTAGCCTCTCTAATACCACGCACCTTTCGCCGGTATCATAAACCCACCATATACCTTCCTCAAAACAGCCACCATACCTACCTATCATGGCATTTCCATAGCCATTCCGAGATATATTGCCATGCAACTTCCACCGTTCCGTTTATTATGACACGCTCCATCATTGTCATATAGCTAGCATGATCATGTAGTTGACATCGTATTTGTGGCAAAGCCACCATTCATAATTCTTTCATACATGTCACTCTTGATTCATTGCATATCCCGGTACACCGCCGGAGGCATTCATATAGAGTCATATTTGTTCTAAGTATCGAGTTGTAATTGTTGAGTTGTAAGAAAAATAAAAGTGTGATGATCATCATTTTCTAGAGCATTGTCCCAAGTGAGGAAAGGATGATGGAGACTATGATTCCCCCATAAGTCGGGATGAGACTCCGGACGAAAAAAAGAGGCCATAAAAAGGCCCAAATAAAAAAAATGACAGAAAAAGAGAGAAGGGACAATGTTACTATCCTTTTACCACACTTGTGCTTCAAAGTAGCACCATGTTCTTAATGATAGAGAGTCTCTCGTTATGTCACTTTCATATACTAGTGGGAATTTTTCATTATAGAACTTGGCTTGTATATTCCAATGATGGGCTTCCTCAAATTGCCCTAGGTCTTCGTGAGCAAGTGAGTTGGATGCACACCCACTTAGTTTCTTTTGATGAGCTTTCATATACTTATAGCTCTAGTGCATCCGTTGCATGGCAATCCCTACTCACTCACATTGATATCTATTGATGGGCATCTCCATAGCCCGTTGATATGCCTAGTTGATGTGAGACTATCTTCCCCTCTTTTTGTCTTCTCCACAACCACCCTTCTATTCCACATAGTGCTATGTCCATGGCTCACGCTCATGTATTGCGTGAAGATTGAAAAAGTTTTGAAAAAGTTAGAGTATGAAACAATTGCTTGGCTTGTCATCGGGGTTGTGCATGATTTGAATACTTTGTGTGGTGAAGATAGAGCATAGCCAGACTATATGATTTTGTAGGGATAACTTTACTTGGCCACGTTATTTTGAGAAGGCATAATTACTTTATTAGTATGCTTGAAGTGTTATTATTCTTTATGTCAATATGAACTTTTGTCTTGAATCTTTCTAATCTGAATATCCATTCCACAATTAAGAAATTTTGCATTGAAATTATGCCAAGTAGCACTCTGCATCAAAAATTCTCTTTTTATCATTTACCTACTTGAGGACGAGCAGGAATTAAGCTTGGGGATGCCTGATACGTCTCCAACGTATCTATAATTTTTGATTGCTCCATGCTATATTATCTACTGTTTTGGACTATATTGGGCTTTATTTTCCACTTTTATATTATTTTTGGGACTAACCTATTAACCAGAGACCCAGCCCAGAATTGCTGTTTTTTTTGCCTATTTCAGTGTTTCGAAGAAACGGAATATCAAACGGAGTCCAAACAGAATAAAATCTTCGGGAACGTGATTTTCTCACCGAACGTGATCCAGGAGACTTGGAACCTACTGCAAGGAAGCAAAGAGGTGCTCACGAGGATAGGGGGCGCCCCCCCTAGGGCGCGCCCCCTGCCTCGTGGGACCCTCGGTGCTCCACCGACATACTCCTTCCTCCTATATGTACCCACGTACCCCCAAACGATCAGAACGGGAGCCAAAAACCTAATTCCACCGTCGCAACTTTCTGTATCCACGAGATCCCATCTTGGGGCCTGTTCCGGAGCTCCGCCGTAGAGGGCCGTCATCACAGAGGGCTTCTACATCATCATAGCCTCTCCAATGAAGTGTGAGTAGTTTACCTCAGACCTTCGGGTCCATAGTTAGTAGCTAGATGGCTTCTTCTCTCCTTTTGGATCTCAATACAATGTTCTCCCCCTCTCTTGTGGAGATCTATTCAATGTAATCTTCTTCTTTTGCGGTGTGCTTGTTGAGACCGATGAATTGTGGGTTTATGATCAAGTCTATCTATGAACAATATTTGAATCTTCTCTGAATTCTTTTATGTATGATTGGTTATCTTTGCAAGTCTCTTCGAATTATCCATTTGGTTTGGGCAACTAGATTGGTAGTTCTTGCCATGGGAGAAGTGCTTAGCTTTGGGTTCGATCTTGCGGTGTTCTTTCCCAGTGACAGAAGGGGCAGCAAGACACGTATTGTATCGTTGCCATCAAGGATAACAAGATGGGGTTTATTTCATATTGCATGAATTTATCTCTCTACGTCATGTCATCTTGCTTAAAGCGTTACTCTGTTTTTAACTTAATACTCTAGATGCATGCTGGATAGCGGTCGATGAGTGGAGTAATAGTAGTAGATGCAGAATCGTTTCGATCTACTTGTCACAGACGTGATGCCTATATACATGATCATGCCTAGATATTCTGATAACTATGCTCCATTCTGTCAATTGCTCAACAGTAATTTGTTCACCCACCGTAAAAAACTTATGCTCTCGAGAGAAGCCACTAGTGAAACCTATGGCCCCGGGGTCTATTCTCATCATATCAATCTCCATCACTTTTATATTGTTTTGCTATTTACTTTGCTTTTACTTTTTACTTTGCATCTTTATATCAAAAATACAAAAAATATTCTATCTATCATATCTCACTCTCGTAAGTGACCGTGAAGGGCTTAACAACCCCTAGTCCCGTTGGTTGTGGGTAGCTATCGCTTTGTGCAGGTACGAGGGACTTGAGCATGGGCTCCTACTGGATTGATACCTTGGTTCTCAAAAACTGAGGGAAATACTTACGCTACTCTGCTGCATCATCCCTTCCTCTTCGGGGAAAACCAACGCAAGCTCAAGACGTAGCAGAATGCCGAGAATAAGAGCGGTGCAAAGTGTAAGCATGGGAGTGGAAGGTGTCGGTAAGATGTTGGCCACCAGATTTTTATGTCCAGGCCGAGTGCATAGATGAAATACGTTGGCTGAAACCTCTTGGATAAGAAATATGGTCCTGAATTGCATGTCACACGTGCCATGTTTTCATGGAGGCCTCACCTCACATTCCGTAGGCAATAGTCGGACAACGGAAAGGTCTCTGATTGCTACTTGCAGATTTGGGCAGAGTTATCTGTCTCATTATCTGTACTAGCTTGAGGCGCGCTCTAGGCAGATAGCAAACTATGACTCTACGTTCAGAGCAGATGGAACTAGCTAAGGGTTCCTTGGACACATGGTGGCGTATCCTGGAATGCTCTCAATCGTGATAGTCTGATGGTCGTCATAATACAAAATGGATGCTACCAGTATTGAACTAGTAGCTACAGAAGAATAAGAATGAAAAAATCTAACCAAGATAGTCAATGAGTCTCCACGAACGCGTGTGTGAGCTCAATCAAACGTCTACCGTTCCATGCAAGAGTTTTCACCCTGTCATGTCTAGGCACGTGGAAAAATCACCACTAGGTGTGTTTAAATTTTTTTAGAGGAAAGGTGTGTTTAACTTACATGAACCTTCCATGGTGAAGGTGTGGGAAATTCTTTCTCCCCAGGAGCCAGTCATTGCAAATCACTCGTGAGAAATGGATGTGAAATCCCCATGAGCCATACATTTTAAACACGTGTCCATTGTTTTCATGGTGCTGAAAATATCAATTTGAAAAGTTGATACATGTACTATTTCTTACTTCTTGGCGTGATGTCAGGTGATTCCTTACTCGACCATGGAGACGACATGATGTTAATTTATTTGGGTGATTCATATGGTACCTTGCTGTATGTTTTTTCCTTCAGTAAAGGTCACTTTAATTCCATCGATTTATCGAGATGAAACAAGTACACTGAGCTAGATGATAAAGGACATTTTCATTCAATCAATATAATTAGATTATTCAATCGATACTTTATTTTGGGTGATTCATATGTAAGAGGAAGTGGAAGAGTGGTATAGATAGAGCTATACAGATAGAGTTCGATCAGAGAGAAATGCAGGAAATGTTGGATAAGGAGAAAGAAAGAGAGAGCAAGGAATAAGCACACTATGGAATTACCAAAATAATAGTATATTTTGCAATAGGAAACGAAATAGGTCCTTTTCACAAAGATAACAAAGAAGGAACCGAGGAAGAGAAGTCTAGTGTATATTTTCCCAACAGTGTGCCGCAAAGTTGACACCCCACACATTTTTCTGACCGCGTGCTTTGAGACTACCCCATCGCAAACCAAGGTGGGACAACGGTTTTCTATACCATGTGCGATGGGCTATTTTGACCATGTGTGTTAGGTGAATCTGTACTATTGTATGACTTTGCTTTTTGCCAACTTGATCCTTTGTGTGTGTGGTTAGTGTTAGTTGTTTGCATAGTGTTGAGCTTGGCTGTGTGCTCATTATGCATATATCCCCATGATGGTACATTGTGAGCAAAAAATGCCCTTTTTCAAAAAGAACAATTAATCAATCTTGAACTCTAATAAGTATGGTTGCAACAACTTGGTGGTATTAGGGTCATGACAAGGCGTGATAGAAGAGGTGATCAACGGCTAGGGTTTGTGTGTCTCTCGGGTCACTCTAGGTGCAACATAAGAGTCTGTTGTATTTACTTGAGAAAGAATCAACTCACAATTTTTTTAATAAGAAATAGTTATATTATGGTATGAATGAGCTTTGCAGCTCAATCCTGGGCACTCTTTGAACATAAGGTCGCCTGTCTCCCAACTAATTTCTCATACTCAATGTTTATGCATTTACTACAGTGTTGGACTTATGAAAAGGAAGGAACCGAGGAGGATGTTCTTAGTTTCATCCTGCTTCGTTATGAGATAAGTGTAGGGTAACGCAGCAAAAAATAAAAAATTTCTGACCTACGCACCAGCCCAGGACCACTATGGAGACTGCATATATGGTTTGATCTTTCTCGTTACCGACTCGTAGCGCAGCGGGAAGTAGAGTCGACGACGATCGGCGGTGCAGATCCCCATAGCTAGGATTTACAACCTCCCAACCGCGAGGATGTATACCCTCATCTGCTCCACAGACAGCCCTCCGGGAGGTGGTCGAATAGCCCCCCGGACGGTGTCGCGTCCAGCCCTTCGGGAGGACCTTCAAAACTCGAACGGTTACTCGGACAGCCCTCCGGGAGGACCTTCGAAACACGGACGGTCACACAGACAGCCCTCCGAGAGGCACTCACGAACTAAGACTGAAACAACGATCTCTCTACAGAGTTGCACACATACGGTGTCATCTATCCAGCAGAGCTTCGTCGTCCAGAACTAGTTCCTGCCGGAACCGAGACAACCTTTCGGCTCTACGAAACTATTTCACGGGGAGGGAGAGAGAAGCCAGATCATTGCATGGCACTTGTATGTGAGAAGGGATGAGGAGAATGGCAGCCCCTTCTCCTCCTTTTATAGGCCAAGGCAAGGGGTGGGGTGGTGGAGGAAATACCAAAACACCCATGCTACATGTCCCACATGAAGGGTGAAATGGTAACTCAAGTGGGGCACCAAGGGGACACCATGGAGGCACCCCCTTGGCCAGCCACAACCTTGCCCCCTCCCATGGGGGGGCAACAAGCCACCAACATGTCTCCTAGAAACATGGGTGCTCCCTAGACAAAAAGCCACCAAACATGTAACCCCTAATTCGTGGGATCTTGTCCCCTCGTGCTGAGACGAGATGTTTTCCGTGAAACTTTTTTCTGAAAAATTCTGGAAGGTCCCATAAAATTTCCGGCACCCTCTAAAATTCTTATGGGCATGATTCGAAACATTTCCGGTGTGGTGATTTTTATCAGCGAAATGCAACAACGGCGGTTACGGCAGCTCCGAAACATTTTTGGTTTTCTCTCCAAAAATTCCCAAAAGTTCCCAGACCAATTCTGGGGCCCTCTAAGAATTTCTAGGCGAGTGCTGAAACCATTTTGACCTAATAATATATTCCAAAACAACTTTTTGGTTTTACCGAAACTCTTTCGGTGTTCTTTCTCCGGAACTCTTCCGTTGTCTCTGAAACTTTTTCGGTGACTTTCTCTCAGACTCCCTGTCTAGTATTCAGCAGATAGATGACCCTTAAGCATGTGACCCTATAGGTTCGGTGAAGTATAGACATGACCTGGAACCCCTTCCGATCAATGATCAACATCGGAGCCGTGGACACCCATATTGACCCCTATATCCACACGAATGAATATTCGAGTGAAACTCTAGTTGCCGTGTGCTATTCCTGTTGCTTCGTTATATGTTACAAATACCCAAGGTGAGATTTACTTGCATCCCCATGGATCAATGACTTGTCCACTATGCTAGTTACCTCGTTACCGGTTTTGTTCTCTTTTCTCGTTTCCGTGTTGCGGCATCCCTGTGATCAAATCACACTGTGTCTGGCCAGACGATGATGGATACCGTAACACCGAGAGATCCCGAGAATATATCTCCATCGTCGGAGGAGCAAATCCCAATATTGAGCTATCAAGTTACTTGACACACTTTTCCATGAACCCGTAAGCCGCCGTAATAGCCACCCATTTACGGATGACGTTTAACAAACCCCAAAGTTCATGAAGCAAGTATGAAGAAACTCGATACTCTCATGGTCTAAGGAATTATGCAAACGTTAACCATCTCTGTGTTATGTACCATTAACTTGTGACGAACGAATCTCATAGCATAACATCAATCCGGGTCGATTCAACACAAATGTTCTCTTAACATTGTGCCCTCAAAGTTTCTGGCATAGACATGCCCATGACCTGGAAAATAGAATCATCATGCAACACTTGAGCTAGTCTTAGAGGCTAGACTAGGAATACTTCTTACCATTTATTATTCCACACGTGCATATCAGTCTTCCTCCGAGCCTCGTGTTATTGCAGACTCGAGAACCATAGCAGTTATAGCATGGAACATAAACATAATTATGAACATGGAGATAAGTAATAGCATTTATTATTGCCTCTAGGGCATATCTCCTACAGACTCCCACTTGCACTAGAGTCAATAATCTAGTTAATGCTAATGCACTTTACACCTATGGCATACCGGTGTAAAAATTGCTTCGCATGTGGTATAGCCTGATTTCCATCGGATCTGACAACTTCAGTTCCGTGTCTATCTCTGCCTCGCATTTTCACGCATTCACAAAATTCATATTTTGTGCAGACTTGGCTTTTATGTATGTGAATCACAGGTTGAACCTGGATTCCTCAGACTGAGTTATGGAGAAACTACCTGCAGTAGTGTCCCATTGACAAAAGTCATCTTGGAACCATACTAAGTTCATGAATGAACTATATGATTCAACATCTTGTTTGTCGCTTCTAAAGCGTCAACATACTTAGTCATTTGTTATAGAATTTGCCACAGTATCCTGTTGGGAACAATTTCCAACTACCGTGCCACCATATTATGTATTACACAAAACCCTTAACTTAAATCGAAAATCGCATGGATAAAAGATGAAGACTGTATCGATGTAACATTTTACAACGAACTCTTCATGATCTCCGCATGCGAGAAAACATACCATCCGTACTTACTCTCGTACTCAATGACATCTTTCACTGTTGTCCCACGATCAGTACTTTGATCACTTTAGTATCCATACTCGCAACACCTTGGGAGTATCAGACATATCTAGTTGTTTTACATACCATGGAGTATATGATTAATCCAAACACAAAAGTGTGTGGAATCTGCATCATGTATTTTGCTCATCGGTGTTTTGGGACACCGAGTCTTGCAAAAAGCTCTTCCATGTGACTCCGACAAGAATCACTCCTTGACGGTTTTAACTGCTAAAAGGTTTTAGCACCTTGTCAATATGTATTCATTGCTTAGCCCTATTAGGTAAATCTATCGCCATAGATCACTATGCCTAATATTGAGGCTATTTAGCCTAAGTACTTCATCAAAAAAACTATTTTCAAATGAAGTCCTAATTCGTGTTAAGAAATTTATTTCCAATTAACAATGTATCAAGCACACAAGGTTTTTAGAAATATTATTACGCTCCCACTTACTTTCTTGAATTACAAGCATCTTCGTTACCCATTGATGAAGTCAGAACCCTTTGACAATTTCATCAAAGCACGAAGATTCAAACTCCACTTTGCTCTCTTCTGTCCATCTCTGGAACTCTGAAGTTTGCACCCTTACTAGCATCCTCTGGATAGACAAAATGCCTTGGACTGTAACACGTGCAAGTCCTTGGTTTCATTTCCATCAGATGGAAATCCTATTGTCATCCATGTTTCTTATCTCATGATTGAAATATGTATTAATTGCTAGTTCAACCCGAACCGACTTTAAGCATCGCTACAATGAAAACAACCTCATTGTAGTGAACTCTTGAACTTGTTATTTCAACAAGTCGAGCTTTATGGATATTTTTTTTATCCGTATCAGTTTTAAGTTCCATAAATATTCGTTAGACTCTAAGTCTTCCGAAAGGTGTATCAAGGTTTTAATCTTGAATCACTTATATGGAAACTAACTCGGATTGTATTGGCATTTAGCCAATTACGGAGTCAGGGCCCATCAACGCTTCCTTGTGTATCGTAGGTATAATGTTGTATAACAACAATATCTCGTTTGCGCACCTGAGAGGTTTGCACGAGCCTTGCCTACGTGGTTCAGCTGCAAGTTCGACTGAAGTTCATACATTTTATTGTAGAGACTTTCGTATCAGTCGCAGTAGGAAACTCTGGAATTACTTCCAAGGTCTCTTTCCTTTGATCTGATGACGAAGATATTGTTTATCTCGTTGAGTTGCACTATTCTCCCACTCACCTTTTTTGTAAGAACCATTCTCTTTAAAAGCACACCGTTTCGTGGCAAAACTATTTGCCTCGGTATAGTGAGGGAGGAATACCCAACATTTTGGTATAACCTACAAAGTAGCACTTGTCTCATTTGGATTAGGTTTGTAACCTTTTACACAAGCCCCATATTCCAAATGGTAAGAAAAGATATAACATGGTTGGGCGTGCCATACCATGGCTTCATTTCAACAGACCCGATGTAGCTCTTTTCAGGGTAAAAGCATCACTTTAAAAGGGATAATGGCAAATTTATTTATGTCATCTTTGACCTTACAATGTCATAAATGGTTAGATTACATCTCCATGGACTTTCCACTTGAGTGGTGTTCCGGGAGGTGCAAGTTATGAAACCCCTTTCACAACTCATCAGACTTTCGCTAAACACGTAACTCAAATATTCCTTTGTGCAATCAAATTGCAGAAAAAAATTCTTGTTACAATAACTTCTACTTCATTTTTGGAAACCTTTCAAATGATTTCAAAAGATCCAGACTTACGTCTCATCAAGTAAATATCCATATATCTACTTGAGTCTTTTCCGAAGATAAATAAATCCACCACTTGCGACAACATTTATTGAACTACACACATCAAAATGTATGATCACCAATAAGTTTGTTGCTCGTTCCTTATGGCCTGTGAACGGTATTTCAGTCACTTCACTTTTCGGAGGAAAGTTGCAAGTGTCAGATGATTCAAAATCAAACGACTTCAAAATCCATCATAATGGAATTTTTCCATGCGGGTTTCTCCAATGTGACCAAATGCAGTGCCACACATGTGTGGTATTCTCATAGTCTCGCGACATTTAGCGTCAGTGTTATGGATGTATCATATTACCATCTATATTCATAACATACATCTCATTCATGATGAAAGTATGGCCCTTGTGTTATTCATAACATCGAACATAAAAACTTCTCTTATGAACAACCTTCTTGCAAGATACCTTATGCAATGGGCTAGAGTTTGTAAAACTCTAAATGAATTATGAAAATAAATACAGACGGCAATACACCGATGGAAGGTATAGTAACATTTACTATGTTCCCTGTGTATACCTTAACCTCATTTCTGGCTAGTATTTTTAGGCCATAGTAGCTCTTACATTGATTCGCAACAGAATGCAATCGAGCGGGTATCTTTGTGATTAACTCACAATACCCAAGGATTAGTGATTAACATGTTTAACCATAATTCCCAAGAACTATATCTTTGACCAGCCTACTATACATCAAAAACTTGTATGACATTCATACATGAGATGGATATTCCAGTCATCTTTCTTTCTGCCTTTATACTTCTAACAGTTTAACTTTTAGTATTTCTCCTACTCGCAAAAGAAGCACCCAACTTCAGAGTGGTGTTAGCCCCGGACTTCCTAGGCGTGTAAGTCATACTAACACCCTTTGGACACTTCCTTTCTCTTTAAGTTGTTGTTTTATTCACCTTTCATTATATGATAGGCATTCTTCAGGATCCCTTTCCCAACAGTCAAATGCATAGTAAACACTTTTACTAATACTTGGAAACAAACATTGCTTTGTTTGTATCTGAAAATAATTTTCAGTTCCATGAATATCATATAACTATCCCAACTTTCGAAGTTTGGGTTTCATGGAAGCAAACATATTCCACTTGACCATAACAGAATTCTAGCTTTTGTATGGAAGGACGAGAGTCACATGATCCATAGCATTAGCGGGAGGATATGGAAAGCATGCGATAGGACAAAGTCCTTCTCGGCACTTTTGAGGACAATCCTCACATTACTTTACCAATCGTAAAGTTTTAACCAGATATTTAACAGCTATTCAATTTTAACAGGGAAGGTGGAAACGCGAGCCATTATTCTACAACTATTTTGCAAGAAACACTTAGACAGTGTTCATAATTAATTGCACTGAGAATTAAACATGTTAATTAAACAGTGCTCTCCCACTCAAATCAATATCTCTCATAATTAATTTTGAGTGATACGAGATCCAGACTTCAATTCATCGCCATAGAATCATCATCTTTAATCGGTAGGCTAACTTGCCGATCACATCTCTATGTGACTCTTGCTCATCTTTCGATGTGTGTGTTCCGAGCTCAGAATGATCCTGCCATGAACGTCAAGACAACCAAGTGATCTTGCTGCGAGGTCTGACATCACCCGCCTCACACTTCTCTAATCGTTCGTACCCATGCATCCATGGCGCACCCCGAAAAGATAGGTGCCGTGATGGTGCTACACTTGGGAGAACACTAACTACTTGATATTTTAGTGAGAGATCACCCTAATAAAAAGCAACTATCGTGCAATCAAGAAGGGTGCATCATAAGGGATAAACATCTCAGGCAATTCATAATAGCATGATATGGTATAGCCCTTTCTGACGGAGAAGTCTTTCATTTCTTCGTCTTCGGCATTCGCGTCGGTGTTCACCTTCACGAAGATTGCCACCACCTTGTCGATGCACCAGATAATATTGCTATCTCTATAGCTAATAAAATAAGTGCATTACTTAAGGTTGACACGCAGGTCATTAAAGTGAAAATCATATGGCTCCAACCATCATGCTGAATCATGACACGCAGGTCATGTTAACTACATCATATAGTCATATCATACATAATCAAATTGAATATGAGCACTGCTATACCACATCACATGCACATCCTGCAAAACCAAATTAGACGCCTCTAATCGGTTTATGCAAAATTTTATTTTACGTGGCTTCTAAGGTTTTGACTTAAACCGTAGCTACCAACGTTTTATCATCAAGTATGATTATTCAAGTTGCTAGATTAACATATCGAGGTGTATGAAACACGAGATAATTAAATCTCGAGCCCCATACTAAACTTCGTCATACGCATGACCCCCGTGCAGATCATATCTGCAATGCCCTTTTATCTGCGAATTTCATCTTTCTTTTGACTACGGCAGAACCCAAAGAACTGATAGCACTTCCATGATCAATCAGGATCACAGATTGCCAGAACTTTGTCAAATTCCACCATGCTGTCTCAAGATTGAGCAAACGCAAATTCTAGGGAAGCAACAAGAACATCGGGTAACAGATTTCATCTGTCACCTGCATAAATAATTTTCTGCAATAGATCTCATCTATTACCCAATTATATCATGCAATACCCATACATCTCCATGTATTCTAGATCGAAACATGCATCTACGCATAGCACGGCTCTTGATGCCAATGTAGGGTAACGCAACAGAAAACAAAATTTTCCAACCTACGCACCAGCCCAGGACCACTATGGAGACTGCATACATGGTTTGATCTTTTTCATTACCGACTCGTGGCGCAGCGGGAAGTAGAGTCGATGGCGATCGGCGGTGCAGATCCTCGCAGCTAGGATTTACAACCTCCCAACCGCGAGGATGTATACCCTCATCTGCTCCATAGACAGCCCTCCGGGAGGCGGTCGGATAGCCCACCGGACGGTGTTGCGGACAGCCCTTCGGGAGGACCTTCGAAACTCGAACGGTTACTCGGACAGCCCTCCGGGAGGACCATCGAAACTCGGACGGTCACACGGACAGCCCTCCGGGAGGCACTCACGAACTAAGACTGAAACTACGATCTCTCTACAGAGTTGTACATATACTGTGTCATATATCAGGCAGGGCTTCGCCGTCCAGAACTAGTTCCTGCCGGAACCGAGACAACCTTTCAGCTCTACAAAACTATTTCGCGGGGAGGGAGAGAGAAGCCAGATCATTGCATGGCACTTGTATGTGAGAAGGGATGAGGATAATGGCAGCCCCTTCTCCTCCTTTTATAGGCCAAGGCAAGGGGTGGGGTGGTGGAGGAAATACCAAAACACCCATGCTACATGTCCCACATGAAGGGTGAAATGGTAACTCAAGTGGGGCACCAAGGGGACACCATGGAGGCACCCCCTTGGCTAGCCACAACCTTGCCCCCTCCCATGGGGGGGGGGGGGCAACAAGCCACCAACATGTCTCCTAGAAACATGGGTGCTCCCTAGACAAAAAGCCACCAAACATGTAACCCTCGATTCATGGGATCTTGTCCCCTCGTGTTGAGATAAGATGTTTTCCGTGAAACATTTTTTCTGAAAAATTCCGGAAGGTCCCAGAACATTTCCGGCACCCTCTAAAATTCTTCTGGGCATGATCCGAAACATTTCCGGTGTGGTGATTTTTATCAGCGAAAAGCAACAACGGCGGTTACGGCAGCTGCGGAACATTTTCGGGTTTTCTCTCCGAAAATTCCCAAAAGTTTCCAGACCAATTTTGGGGCCCTCTAAGAATTTCCAGGCGAGTGTCGAAACCATTTTGACCTAATAATATATTCCGAAACAACTTTTCGGTTTTACCGAAACTCTTTCGGTGTTCTCTCTCCGGAACTCTTCCGTTGTCTCCGAAACTTTTCCGGTGACTTTCTCTAAGACTCTCTATCTAGTATTCAGCAGATAGATGACCCTTAAGCGTGTGACCCTATAGGTTCGATGAAGTATAGACATGACCTGGAACCCCTTCCGATCAATGATCAACATCGGAGCCGTGGACACCCATATTGACCCCTATACCCACATCAATGAATATTCGAGTGAACCTCCAGTTGCCGTGTGCTATTCCTGTTGCTTCGTGATATGTTACAAATACTCGAGGTGAGATTTACTTGCATCCCCGTGGATCAACGACTTTTCCACTATGCTAGTTACCTCGTTACAGGTTTTGTTCTCTTTTCTTATTTCCATGTTGCGGCATCCCTGTGATCAAATCACACTGTGTCTGGCCAGACGATGATGGATACCATAACACCGAGAGGGCCTAAGAATACATCTCTGTCATCGGAGGATCAAATCCCAACCTTGAGCTATCAAGTTACTTGACACACTTTTCCATGAACCCGTAAGCCGCCGTAATAGCCACCCATTTACGGATGATGTTTAACAAACCCCAAAGTTCATGAAGCAAGTATGAAGAAACTCGATACTCTCATGTTCTAAGGAATTATGCAAACGTTAACCATCTCTGTGTTATGTACCATTAACTTGTGACGAACGAATTTCATAGCATAACATCAATCCGGGTCGATTCAACACAAATGTTCTCTTAACATTGTGCGCTCAAAGTTGCTGGCATAGACATGCCCATGACCAGCAAAACAGAATCGTCATGCAACACTTGAGGTAGTCCTAGAGGCCAGACTAGGAATACTTCTTACCGTTTATTATTCCACACGTGCATATGAGTCTTCCTCCGAGCCTCGTGTTATTGCAGACTCGAGAACCATAGCAGTTATAGCATGGAACATAAACATAATTATGAACATGGAGATAAGTAATAGCATTTATTATTGCCTCTAGGGCATATCTCCTACAATAAGAATCGTCGAGCTTCATACAGGCGCCAACACCATGAGGAGTAGGTGAGTTTAGTAGCAAGCTTGTTTTTAGATATGATCTCAAGATGCAATCCCGAGTATGCATCATTTTGTTGTTTGGTTTCTTTCTTGTATTAGTTTAACCTTATATGCAGCTTTTCATAAGCTGGACATTTCAATAAACGATATCTAAAAAATATCATGCATTGAAGGAAACAATCTTAGCACCAACATGTACCGATATCACATTGAGCCGATGGGTTTATTATTATTATCAAACAACTATTTCAATGCTCAATTCAAATGAATGATCTCATGATCTCTTGCATTTTGTGGAGGTACAAATATACATCTAGATCATCACAAACAAAAAATGTGTTGTATCATTGTCCTAAAAATCACTATCTAGTTTTGTTAAGTTTTATGTATAGAAATGTGCCGACTCCAGTTGTGTGGGATAGTTGATGCTAAGATCGATGAGATTTTAGGTCTTGCACAGTCCAGACTATCCTCCAACACGTCATGTACAGGATGCGCTGAATGAAGAATTCTGACATACAAAGTCAATTTGGTTGCAATGGTGCATGCAAGATTTCAGTGAAGTCAATGATTTGCTACTAAACCCGAAAAGGCAATTTGCTGCAGCAATTTGCTAGACCTTTACCAAAGTATATTGTGTGTACAAAAGCCACAACCTTCGTTTGCACCAACTGGTTCATGTACTATACTCTTTAGAATTTTTATTGTGCGAAGTGAGGATATACCAATGTGATTATTTCATACTACCAATCCAAACATAACTAGGAGCACTGTGTATGAATCTCATCAATTGAATACGACACTTTGTATGCACACTATTTATGACCCACTTGCTTTAAGTTCAGTTTGATTAGTACAGCTGACAGACAACACAAAAAGATGGTGCACTGTTGCACTCTACTTGACTTCAATACTTAGTGCATATTTTAATGTGGCTCCTCACTCATTTGCTCACATTCGGTTTGACGGCAAAAATATCCTACCCATTTTGTGATCTAATGTATTATTGGGGGCTAAATATAAAGCTCCTAGCCAATGATGGATCCATACGCTAAGCGAAGAAGAACAATGCAACAAAGCTAAGTTGAGGTGTCGGTGGCAAAAGTAGTGTATAGTGTAAGCATGGGTGTGGGAGGTGTTGGTAAAATGTTTGCCACCTAATACATATCTTCTAGCTGACTACATATAAGTCATAGGCTTAGTGAAGCCTCTGGAGAAGTCGTTTGAGGTGGCAGCATAGATGACATAGGTGTTGAGCTTCCCAATTAAGCTCCAAGTACTTGGGCACCATGTCCTATGAGAAGTCTAAGGGGGTTTTGCATAACAAAGTTGGCACTACCAGGGCACCACGACACAACACGGGTCCTCATTCGTTACGCCATCTCCCGAGTGTTCATCAACTACAACATCGACCTATTGTGCAACTATAAGTATGAACCCTCCTCCATGTCTCTCAACCCTTAATCCTAGTGCAACGGCAAAAAAAAGTAGAGCACAAGAATCACCTCCATGTCCCCCGATCATTAACCCTAGTGCAGTGGCAACTAAGAACAGAGCCCAAGTATCACTTTGGTTGATTCGCATGGAGATCTAAAGAACCCTTTTCACTACCTTGGGAAATTCTCATCAAGTGGCCATAGAGAACAGTTTGTCGTTTTGGAAGAACTTGTTCTACAAGAATACAAGAGTGGGTGGAAGAAACAAACACTCGTAGTTATGCAAATAAATGATGCAAATGAAAGTAACAAACTAAAGAAATCTAAGCACAATAATTATCTGGCAGCCTATCGTATTCCAATTATCTAACAACTTTCAGGACTATTTATTATAACTGCAATGATAGTTAGGCCAAACTATACCATTTGTAGTGTATTTTTAGAAAAGTTTGAATGGGTCTATTGAGACTATATTGCTTATGCATAGTGTATGTAAATCATGGTACCACACAACTAAGATCCTAATTCAGCCAATGCATGAATGCCTCAACCTTGCAAGAGACACCAGCTATTCGCGACAAGATTGTTGGGATGGGATGGACTCGTATGAAGGGGGGTTGCACAGGGTCCTCCTATTAGCGCACAACATGTTGGGTGACGCACAAATGTGGACCCACCCCTCTCCCTCCTCCCACACACGATTTGGTCCGGCCCATGTGCGGGCGCGCCCCGCCCTGTTTTTCTCTTCATGCTTTTTGATTATTTTCTTTATTGTTTCTTTTTTTCTTTTTAACTTCAAACAAAATCAGGATTTAAAGAGACCAATCTCACAAATTTGAAAATTGTTTTCTATAATTTTTAAAATTTCATGAATTTGGCAATTGTTCTAGGATTTCAAAAGATGTTTTGACTTTTAGAAATATTCATGAATTTGAAAAATTGTTCCTGAATTACAAATATTGTCCATGAATATGAAAAACGTTCCCAGATTTTAAATTTTTTTACTAACTAAAAAATTATTATGAATTCAAAACAAATCAGATTCAAGAAATTCTCATTATTTAGAAGACATTCAGGAATCCAAAAAAATGTTTAAAATTCTCAAAAACAATATTGGTGAGTTCAAAAAATGTTCACTAGTTTCAAAAAATGTTCTTGAGTTTGAGCTTTTTTTCACAAATTTCACATAAATTTTTGCGAATTCAAGTAATGTTAGAAAAAATCACAACTTTCAAACAAATATTTCCATGTTGGAAAAATGTTCATGAATTTCAAATATTTTCCATGGATTCCAAAAAGTACCTAATTGTTTTCAAAACTCAACACTAAAAATCATTCATGAATTTGGAAAATATTCATGAATTGAAAATGTGAATACCGAAAATGTTCATGATTTCAAAAAACATTTGCTATTTCATAAATCATTCATGAATTGATTTAAAAACATGTTTGAACATTTTAAAAATGTTTGCGAAATGGAAAATAAAAAATAATGACAAACCCATTAAAAAATAAACAAATCACAGAGATAAACCGCCATGGGAAGGTTCTAGAACGGGAACTCCTATTTAAATTGTTATCCCTTGTGATCTCCTAACTGGCACCTTAAGCGCCTCATGGAGGGGATGAGAGTTGCCTGCTCCTCCCGCGTGTTCACATCCGTGCTCCCGTGTACGTGGATTGATTTGATTGTAACAAAATAAAGCCCGGCCCCATCCTCTTAAAATCAGGGAGGAGATGATTAGATTAGAAAAAAAGTGAAAAAAGGCAGCCATAGGATGAAGTGGGAGCACAGATGGGAGCATGAGAAAGGAGTAGGCAAGCCGGATCCTCGTCGAGGAACCGACGCCCATGTGGGCCTCATTTGTGGGCTGGCTCATTAAACCATCGCTCCCTCGCTAACTCCCTCTTCGTTGGCTCGATCAACTCGTTTTCTCGCATTTTTTTTCCCGGCTGTGTTATACTGCTGCTTTAGCAAAACTGGATTTGCAATTTTGAAAATGTTGCTGAAATAAAAAATTCATGGATTTCAAAAAGTTCACAAAATAAACAAAAAATAAACAAAAAAACAATCACTAATTACGTAAATAGTTCATGGATTTGAAAAAAGGTCATCATTTTTTTTCTAAAAATCATATATAATAATAAAATTTCATCAATTTGAAACAAAATAATTCTGAAAAAATTTCATGAATTTGAATAAAATTCACGCATTAGCAAAAGAAAAATAAAAGAAAATGGAGAAGAAATGAAAAATAAAAACCGAACAAAACCATTATAAAAAAATAAAAGGAAAAGGAAATTAGAAAGGAGAAAAGAAGAAAAACTATGTAATAAATCGCATCAGTTGAAATGGTTCGGACGGTTCAGTGTGGCCTAAATTGAATCAGTAGGTTGCTCGCTGCAAGTGCATAGTTTTTGCGTTTTAAAACGGAAAAAGAAATTAAGATGACCTAGCCCATCGCGGAAGAGGTGTGTGCGTCTGATGGCAGAAACAAGAGTAACGAGCGCTTACGCCCTGTACAATGCAACACGCTTGGAGAGGTGCTTAGACAAATAAATTAGTCTTTCTTTAAACAACGATGGTTATTCATAGAGGATAGACGTTTAACTAGGCATCTCTTCTATAGAAATAGACACCGGTACTTCAGAAAAATCCAGTTGCCTCATATATATAGGCGCGCGTAACCACCCCGCCACGTAGCAGCATCTGATAGCTAACAACATTTTCTTTGTTTTCCTTTCTTTTTTTTTGTTTTTCTCTTTACTATTTTCTGTTTTTTTGTGTTCTTCGTTCGATGAATTGTTTGGAAATATGTGAACTTTTTCTTCAAATTGATGATTTTTTAATTCAATGAATATTTTTTAAAATCAATGAACTTATTTTAAATATTGATGAACTTTTTCTTCAAATTGATGAACCTTTTTTCAAATCGATGAACTTCCTTTCAAAATTGACGAACTTCTTTTCAATTTCTATGAACTTTTTTCAAAGTGTGTGATTTTTTTTTCAAATTTGATGATTTTTTATAAATTTTAATGAATTTTCTTCAAAAATTATAAACTTTTCTTCAAAGTTGATGATTGTTTTTCAAATTTGTGAACTTTCTTCGAATTTGATGATGTTTGATATGTTTGTGATTTGTTTTATTTTTCTATAAAAAGAATTTGTCAAATAGTCAACCGGCCCGGTCAACCGTTGACCACGAGACAAGAAATGAACAACTGCCCCGAACCAGCGATCGCGTCCTTCCCTGGGCATGTCCATGGGAGCCGGCACACGATGCGCTGCGAGCGCTGGTTCAAGAAAGTGGCGCTTAGAGCGCCAACTAGGAGCTCTCGAACCAGCCAGCACACACTCTCTTCCCCCCCACGCCCTTTTGGCCCACCCCATGTGCGGAGCCGGATGCCCTTGTTTTTATTTATTTTTCTTTCTTCTTAAAATAATTCGGAATTTAAAAGAGCCTGAATTAAAAAAAACAAATTGAAGAAATCACAAAATATTCACGAATTCAAATTATTTTGTGATTATAGAAAATGTTCACATATTCACAAAAAGTACTCGGTTTTAAGAAAATGTTTGGTAAATCAAAGAATGTTCACGAGTTTGAAAACTTGTCTGTGTATTCAGAAAATGTTCGTCAATTAAGAAAATGTGCATGATTTTTTTCCAATGTTCACAAAATTCCAAAAATGTTGGTGAGTTAAACAGTAGTTAAGCGATTCAGAAAATGTTCACTTCAAAAAAATCATGAATTTGTAAAGGTTCATGCATTTAAAGAAATGTTCATGAATTTAGAAAAATGTTCCCCAATTTCATAAAGTGTTCATTGGTTAAAAAGTACATGTGTTTGAAAAATATGTTCACAACTTTATAAAATGATCACAAATTTGTAAAACTTGTGCGACAATTCTAACAATGTTCATGATTTATAAAAGTTTGCAAAATTGTAAAAATGGTCATGAATATGAGAAATGTTATTAATTTCAAGAAAATATTGGTGAATTTTAAAAGACGCTCACAAAAAATGAAAATGAGAAAAGAAAATTGAAATATAAAAAGAAAAGAAAAAGGAACATGAAAAAATGAAAAACAAAAATCGAAAAGGAAATTGAATATGCAAATGAAAATGGAATGAAAGAAAAAGCAAAAATAAAAACGCGCAAACAAGTGGTATGACAAGTTTGAAACGAGCTAGTTGGGTCGGCCCAAACTATACCTAGAACCTGCCCAAAACCAGAAGAAATAAAGAATCTCTCATACAAGCCTACTTGGGCCGGCCCAATATGAAACATAGAGATCGCATAGGTGCGCATTTCCATGGTATTCACCGAGGAACGCGGGAAATAGGAACCGCAGGGTTGCACCCACAAGTGCAAGTGCCGCTAGTGGCCATCATGGCATGGCCCTGAGCAAGTGCAACAGGTGGTCCGGACGCACAGGCCTCGGATTATGAGGGGCCCAGCCAGGTATGTATTTCTATGGGCCCATTCAGTCAGAAAAAATAAACCTAAAAAAACAACCCACTGGAAGGTTACAACCCAGCCTTTATGGGGGACCAAGATAGGCAAAAGCGGAAGCTAAAAAACCCGGGCAGGAGCAACGCATCGAGTGCAGGTTGTCTCTTGTCCCATACTGTAGGCCGCCTCGTGTTCTCTCCAATCTCCCCACCTAGTTGCTCGTTCTCCTCTTCAATCACCCAATGATAGTCGCCATGCTGTGGAGATTTATAGTAGTTTGGCCCGAATTAATGGAGCAGGAAATCACGATTGATATATTCCCAATTGGTTACTCCTCAATTTGCAAAGGTTGGTAAAAGCGCGCTGCTATGTGTCAACTGACTGATTTCCGGGCGAAATCTTGGGTCACCAGCCATCTATGTTCCTCTCAGATCTTCGATAGGTCAATGCATGCATGTTCTTCTCCTCGCATCGCACCAACCATGCTCCTATGATTCAATCTCGCGGCATTGGGAGTCGCCGGCAAGCGGTCAATTGCAGCACTGGGAGCCACCAGGAGCACTCCATAGTAGCACCAAATGTTGCATCCAGCCACCGGCGAGCTCTACAATGCAGCACCGGGAGTCGCCGCTGAGGGCTTTATTGTGGCACCGAGCACTGGATCGTAGCTTGGACAGCTACCCGTGAGCGCTAAGATGCAGCACCAAGACCCACCACGCGAGTGTCGCATTGGAGCACCGGGAGCCGCCGGTGAGCACTTCATTGTAGTTCCGCCGTCAGTGACTTGCAATACCAGCAACAACGACGAGGTTGCATTGCAACACGACAAGTGAGGATGAGTTGCTGCATCGAAACATCAGCGGTCGTGGACGGGTTGCTGCGTTGCAACACCAGCGGTCATAGAGGTCTTCAACGAGCGTCGCATCACATCGCCGCCAGCACCGACCAGCGGTCGCCCCCCCTACGTGTTGTGTGGCAGAAGTGCACCGAGCCTCGCCCACGTGGGGTTGCGGCACCATGGCAATGGTGCCTGGGGTTCATCGCCATTCATTTGCCAAGGAAAGCAACAGGTGGGGCGCCGTCACTCCTCATGGTTCTGTTAGGGAACGTTGCAGAAAACAAAAAATTTCCTACGGTTTCATCAAGATCTATCTATGAGTTCATCTAGCAACGAGTCATCGGATGCATCTACATACCTTTGTAGATCGCGAGCGGAAGCGTTCAAAGAACGTGGATGAAGCAGTCGTACACGACGTGATCCAAATCACCGGAGATCCTAGCGCCGAACGGACGGCACCTCCGCGTTCAACACACGTACGGTTAGCGTAACGTCTCCTTCTTCTTGATCCAGCAAGAGGGAAGAAGAGGTTGAGGAAGATGGCTCCGGCAGCATCACGACGGCGTGGTGATGGTGGAGCTACAGAACTCCGTCAGGGCTTCGCCAAGCACTATGGAGGAGGAGGAGGTGTTGGAGAGGGAGAGGGAGGCAACCAAAGGCATGGGAGAAAAGCCCTCCCTCCCCCACTATATATAGGAGGGCCAAGGGGGGGCACCGGCCCTAGGAGATCCAATCTCCTAGGGGGGGGGGGGCGGCCAAGGGGAGGTTTCCCTCCCCCCAAGGCACCTAACCCTAGGCGCATGGGCCCTTGGGGCTGGTGCCCTTGGCCCATGTAGGCCAAGGTGCGCCCCCTACAGCCCATGTGGCCCCCACGGGGCAGGTGGCCCCACCCTGTGGACCCCCGGGACCCCTCCGGTGGTCCCAGTACAATACCGATAACCCCGAAAAACTTGTCCCGACGGCCGAAACAACACTTCCTATATATAATTCTTTACCTCCGGACCATTCCGGAACTCCTCGTGACGTCCGGGATCTCATCCGGGACTCCGAACAACATTCAGGTTACTGCATATACATATCCCTACAACCCTAGCATCACCGAACCTTAAGTGTGTAGACCCTACGGGTTCGGGAGACAGGCAGACATGACCGAGACGACTCTTCGGTCAATAACCAACAGCGGGATCTGGATACCCATGTTGGCTCCCACATGCTCCACGATGATCTCATCGGATGAACCACGATGTCGAGGATTCAAGCAACCCCGTATACAATTCCCTTTGTCAATCGGTATGTTACTTGCCCGAGATTCGATCGTCGGTATCCCAGTACCTCGTTCAATCTCGTTACCGGCAAGTCACTTTACTCGTACCGTAATGCATGATCCCGTGACCAGACACTTGGTCACTTTGAGCTCATTATGATGATGCATTACCGAGTGGGCCCAGTGGTACCTCTCCGTCATACGGAGTGACAAATCCCAGTCTTGATCCGTGTCAACGCAACAGACACTTTCGGAGATACCCGTAGTATACCTTTATAGTCACCCAGTTACGTTGTGACGTTTGGTATACCCAAAGCACTCCTATGGTATCCGGGAGTTACACGATCTCATGGTCTAAGGAAAGGATACTTGACATTGGAAAAACTCTAGCAAACGAACTATACGATCTTTATGCTATGTTTAGGATTGGGTCTAGTCCATCACATCATTCTCCTAATGATGTGATCCCGTTATCAATGACATCCAATTTCCATAATCAGGAAACCATGACTATCTGTTGATCAACGAGCTAGTCAACTAGAGGCTTACTAGGGACACGTTGTTGTCTATTATTCACACATGTATTACGATTTCCGGATAACACAATTATAGCATGAATAAAGACAATTATCATGAACAAGGAAATATAATAATAATGCTTTTATTATTGCCTCTAGGGCATATTTCCAACAATCTCCCACTTGCACTAGAGTCAATAATCTAGTTACATTGTGATGAATCGAACACCCATGGAATTCTGGTGTTGATCATGTTTTGCTCTAGGGAGAGGTTTAGTCAACGGATCTGCTACATTCAGGTCCGTATGTACTTTACAAATATCTATGTCTCCATCTTGAACATTTTCACGAATGGAGTTGAAGCGACGCTTGATATGCCTTGTCTTCTTGTGAAACCTGGGCTCCTTGGCAAGTGCAATAGCTCCAGTGTTGTCACAAAAGAGTTTGATTGGCCCCGACGCATTGGGTATGACTCCTAGGTCGGTGATGAACTCCTTCACCCAAATTGCTTCATGTGCTGCCTCCGAGGCTGCCATGTACTCTGCTTCACATGTAGATCCTGCCACGACGCTCTGCTTGCAACTGCACCAGCTTACTGCCCCACCATTCAAAATATACACGTATCCGGTTTGTGACTTAGAGTCATCCAGATCTGTGTCGAAGCTAGCGTCAACGTAACCCTTTACGACGAGCTCTTCGTCACCTCCATAAACGAGAAACATTTCCTTAGTCCTTTTCAGGTACTTTAGGATATTCTTGACCGCTGTCCAGTGTTCCTTGCCGGGATTACTTTGGTACCTTCCTACCAAACTTACGGCAAGGTTTACATCAGGTCTGGTACACAACATGGCATACATAATAGAACCTATGCCTGAGGCATAGGGGATGACACTCATCTCTTCTATATCTTCTGCCGTGGTCGGACATTGAGCTGAGCTCAATTTCATACCTTGTAACACAGGCAAGAACCCCTTCTTAGATTGATCCATATTGAACTTCTTCAATATCTTCTCAAGGTATGTGCTTTGTGAAAGACCTATGAGGCGTCTTGATCTATCTCTATAGATCTTGATGCCTAATATATAAGCAGCTTCTCCAAGGTCCTTCATTGAAAAACTCTTATTCAAGTAGGCCTTGATGCTGTCCAAGAGTTCTATATCATTTCCCATCAAAAGTATGTCATCTACATATAATATGAGAAATGCTACAGAGCTCCCACTCACTTTCTTGTAAACGCAGGCTTCTCCATAAGTATGCGTAAACCCAAACGCTTTGATCATCTCATCAAAGCGAATGTTCCAACTCCGAGATGCTTGCACCAGCCCATAAATCGAGCGTTGGAGCTTGCACACCTTGTCAGCATTCTTAGGATCGACAAAACCTTCCGGCTGCATCATATACAATTCTTCCTTAAGGAAACCATTAAGGAATGCCGTTTTGACATCCATTTGCCATATCTCATAATCGTAGAATGCCGCAATTGCTAACATGATTCAGACGGACTTCAGCTTCGCTACTGGTGAGAAAGTCTCATCGTAGTCAACCCCTTGAACTTGTCGATAACCCTTAGCGACAAGCCGAGCTTTATAGATGGTCACATTACCATCCGCGCCTGTCTTCTTCTTAAAGATCCATTTATTTTCTATGGATCGCCGTTCAACGGGCAAGTCAGTCAAAGTCCATACTTCGTTTTCATACATGGATCCTATCTCGGATTTCATGGCTTCTAGCCATTTGTCGGAATCCGGGCCCGCCATCGCTTCTTCATAGTTCGAAGGTTCACCGTTGTCTAACAACATGATTTCCAAGACAGGGTTGCCGTACCACTCTGGTGCGGAATGTGTCCTGGTGGACCTTCAAAGTTCAGTAGCAACTTGATCAGAAGTTTCATGATCATCATCGTTAACTTCCTCTCTAGTCGGTGCAGGCACCTCATGAACATTTTCTTGAGTTGCACCATTTTCCGGTTCAAGAGGTAACACTTCATCAAGTTGTACTTTCCTCCCACTTACTTCTTTCGAGAGAAACTCCTTCTCTAGAAAGCATCCATTCCTGGCAACAAAGATCTTGCCTTCGGATCTGAGGTAGAAGGTATACCCAACAGTTTCTTTAGGGTATCCTATGAAGACGCATTTTTCCGACTTGGGTTCGAGCTTTTCAGGTTGAAGTTTCTTGATATAAGCATCGCATCCCCAAACTTTTAGAAACGACAGCTTAGGTTTCTTCCCAAACCATAATTCAAACGGTGTCGTCTCAACGGATTTCGACGGAGCCCTATTTAAAGTGAATGCGGCAGTCTCTAAAGCATAGCCCCAAAAAGATAGTGGTAAATCAGTAAGAGACATCATAGATCGTACCATATCTAATAGAGTGCGATTACGACGTTCGGACACACCATTACGCTGAGGTGTTCCAGGCGCGTGAGTTGTGAAACTATTCCACATTTTCTTAAGTGTGGGCCAAATTCGTGACTCAAGTATTCTCCTCCATGATCTGATCGTAGAAACTTGATTTTCCTATCACGTTGATTCTCAACCTCACTCTGAAATTCCTTGAACTTTTCAAAGGTTTCAGACTTGTGTTTCATTAAGTAGACATACCCATATCTACTCAAGTCATCAGTGAGGGTGAGAACATAACGATAGCCACCGCGAGCCTCAACGCTCATTGGACCGCACACATCAGTATGTATGATTTCCAATAAGTTGGTTGCTCGCTCCATTGTTCCTGAGAACGGAGTCTTGGTCATTTTACCCATGAGGCATGGTTCGCACGTGTCAAATGATTCATAATCAAGAGACTCTAAAAGTCCATCTGCATGGAGCTTCTTCATGCGTTTGACACCTATGTGACCAAGGCGGCAGTGCCACAAGTATGTGGGACTATCATTATCAATCTTACATCTTTTGGTACTCACACTATGAATATGTGTAGCATTACGCTCGAGATTCATTAAGAATAAACCATTCACCATAGGAGCATGACCATAAAACATATCTCTCATATAAATAGAACAACCATTATTCTCAGATTTAAATGAGTAGCCATCTCGAATTAAACGAGATCCCGATACAATGTTCATGCTCAAAGCTGGCACTAAATAACAATTATTAAGGTTTAAAACTAATCCCGAAGGTAAATATAGAGGTAACGTGCCGACGGCGATCACATTGACCTTGGAACCATTCCCGACGCGCATTGTCACCTCGTCCTTCGCCAGTTTCCGCTTATTCCGCAGCTCCTGCTTTGAGTTACAAATGTGAGCAACTGCACCGGTATCAAATACCCAAGAGCTACTATGAGTAATGGTAAGGTACACATCAATTACATGTATATCACATATACCTTTTGTTTTGCCGGCCTTCTTATCCGCTAAGTATTTGGGGCAGTTCCGCTTCCAGTGACCGCTTCCCTTGCAATAAAAGCACTCAGTCTCGGGCTTGGGTCCATTCTTTGGCATCTTCCCGGCAGCTTGCTTGCCGGGCGCGGCAACTCCCTTGCCGTCCTTCTTGAAGTTCTTTTTACCCTTGCCCTTCTTGAACTTAGTGGTTTTATTGACCATCAACACTTGATGTTCCTTCTTGACTTCTACCTCTGCTGATTTCAGCATTGCAAATACCTCAGGAATGGTCTTTTCCATCCCCTGCATATTGAAGTTCATCACAAAGCTCTTGTAGCTTGGTGGAAGCGACTGGAGAATTCTGTCAATGACCGCATCATCCGGGAGATTAACTCCCAGCTGAGTCAAGCGGTTATGTAACCCATACATAGTGAGTATGTGCTCACTGACAGAACTATTTTCCTCCATCTTACAGCTAAAGAATTTGTCGGAGACTTCATATCTCTCGACCCGGGCATGAGCTTGAAAAACCATTTTCAGCTCTTCGAACATCTCATATGCTCCATGTCTCTCAAAACGCTTTTGGAGCCCCGGCTCTAAACTGTAAAGCATGCCGCACTGAACGAGGGAGTAGTCATCAGCACGTGTCTGCCAAGTGTTCATAACGTCTTGGTTCTGTGGGACGGGAGCTTCACCTAGCGGTGCTTGTAGGACATAATCTTTCTTGGCAGCTATGAGGATGATCCTCAGGTTCCGGACCCAGTCCGTGTAGTTTCTGCCATCGTCTTTCAGCTTGGTTTTCTCTAGGAACGCGTTGAAGTTGAGGACTACGTTGGCCATTTGATCTACAGGACATATTGTAAAGATTTTAGACTAAGTTCATGATAATTAAGTTCATCTAATCAAATTATGCAATGAACTCCCACTTAGATAGACATCCCTCTTCTAGTCATCTAAGTATAACATGATCCGAGTCAACTAGGCCGTGTCCGATCATCACGTGAGACGGACTAGTCAACGTCGGTGAACATCTTCATGTTGATCGTATCTTCTATACGACTCATGCTCGACCTTTCGGTCTTCTGTGTTCCGAGGCCATGTCTATACACATGCTAGGATCGTCAAGTCAACCTAAGTGTTTGCATGTGTAAATCTGTCTTACACCCGTTGTATGTGAACGTTTGAATCAAACACCCGATCATCACGTGGTGCATTGAAGCAACGAACTGTCGCAACGGTGCACAGTTAGGGGGAACACTTGCTTGAAATTATTATGAGGGATCATCTTATTCACTACCGTCGTTCTAAGTAAACAAGATGCAAAACATGATAAACATCACATGCAATCAAATAATAATAGTGACATGATATGGCCAACATCACATAGCTCCTTTGATCTCCATCTTGGGGCTCCATGATCATCTTGTCACCGGCATGACACCATGATCTCCATCATCGTGTCTCCATGAAGTTGCTCGCCAACTATTACTTCTACTACTATGGCTAACGTGTTTAGCAATAAAGTTAAGTAATTTACATGGCGTTTCTCAATGACACGCTGGTCATATAAAAGAATAAAGACAACTCCTATGGCTCCTGCCGGTTGTCATACTCATCGACATACAAGTCGTGATTCCTATTACAATGGCACGAACATCTCATACATCACATATGTATCATTCATCATTCATCACAACTTTGGCCATATCATATCACAAAGCACTTGCTGCAAAAACAAGTTAGACGTCCTCTAATTGTTGTTGCAAGTTTTACGTGGCTGAAGTAGGGTTCTAGCAAGAACGTTTTCTTACCTACGTGAAAGCCACAACGTGATTTGTCAACTTCTATTTACCCTTCATAAGGACCCTTTTCATCGAATCCGCTCCAACTAAAGTAGGAGAGACAGTCACCCGCCAGCCACCTTATGCAACTAGTGCATGTTAGTCGGTGGAACCGGTCTCACGTAAGCATACGTGTAAGGTTGGTCCGGGCCGCTTCATCCCACAATACCGTCGAAGCAAGATAAGACTAGTAGCGGCAAGAAAGTTGACAACATCTACGCCCACAACAAATTGTGTTCTACTTGTGCAAGACGAACTACGCATAGACCTAGCTCATGATGCCACTGTTGGGGAACGTTGCAGAAAACAAAAATTTTCCTATGGTTTCACCAAGATCTATCTATGAGTTCATCTAGCAGCGAGTCATCGGATGCATCTACATACCTTTGTAGATCGCGAGCGGAAGTGTTCAAAGAACGTGGATGAAGCAGTCGTACACGACGTGATCCAAATCACCGGAGATCCTAGCGCCGAACGGACGACACCTCCGCGTTCAACACACGTACGGTTAGCGTAACGTCTCCTTCTTATTGATCCAGAAAGAGGGAAGAAGAGGTTGAGGAAGATGGCTCCGGCAGCAGCACGACGGCGTGGTGATGGTGGAGCTGCAGAACTCCGTCAGGGCTTCGCCAAGCACTATGGAGGAGGACGAGGTGTTGGAGAGGGAGAGGGAGGCAACCAAAGGCATGGGAGAAAAGCCCTCCCTCCCCCACTATATATAGGAGGGCCAAGGGGGGCGCCGGCCCTAGGAGATCCAATCTCCTAGGGGGGCGGCGGCCAAGGGGAGGTTTCCCTCCCCCCAAGGCACCTAGGGGTGCCTTCCACAAGTGGGACTCTTCCCCTTTGGGAAACCCTAGGCGCATGGGCCCTTGGGGCTGGTGCCCTTGGCCCATGTAGGCCAAGGTGCGCCCCCTACAGCCCATGTGGCCCCAACGGGGCAGGTGGACCCACCCTGTGGACCCCCGGGACCCCTCCGATGGTCCCGGTACAATACCGATAACCCCGAAACTTGTCCCGATGGCCGAAACAGCACTTCCTATATATAATTCTTTACCTCCGGACCATTCCGGAACTCCTCGTGACGTCCGGGATCTCATCCGGGACTCCGAACAACATTCGGGTTACTGCATATACATATCCCTACAACCCTAGCATCACCGAACCTTAAGTGTGTAGACCCTACGGGTTCGGGAGACAGGCAGACATGACCGAGACGACTCTCTGGTCAATGACCAACAGCGGGATCTGGATACCCATGTTGGCTCCCACATGCTCCACGATGATCTCATCGGATGAACCATGATGTCGAGGATTCAAGCAACCCCGTATACAATTCCCTTTGTCAATCGGTATGTTACTTGCCCGAGATTCGATCGTTGGTATCCCAATACCTCGTTCAATCTCGTTACCGGCAAGTCACTTTACTCGTACCGTAATGCATGATCCCGTGACCAGACACTTGGTCACTTTGAGCTCATTATGATGATGCATTACCGAGTGGGCCCAGTGATACCTCTCCGTCATACGGAGTGACAAATCCCAGTCTTGATCCGTGTCAACCCAACAGACACTTTCGGAGATACCCGTAGTATACCTTTATAGTCACCCAGTTACGTTGTGATGTTTGGTATACCCAAAGCACTCCTACGGTATCCGGGAGTTACACGATCTCATGGTCTAAGGAAAGGATACTTGACATTGGAAAAACTCTAGCAAACGAACTATACGATCTTTATGCTATGTTTAGGATTGGGTCTAGTCCATCACATCATTCTCCTAATGATGTGATCCCGTTATCAATGACATCCAATGTCCATAGTCAAGAAACCATGACTATCTGTTGATCAACGAGCTAGTCAACTAGAGGCTTACTAGGGACACGTTGTTGTCTATTATTCACACATGTATTACGATTTCCGGATAACACAATTATAGCATGAATAAAGACAATTATCATGAACAAGGAAATATAATAATAATGCTTTTATTATTGCCTCTAGGGCATATTTCCAACAGGTTCACAGTAACGTAGGCCGGTGGTTGGCGTCGGCATGGGGGCCTCTCTCCTCTCAAGCGTGACAAACATAGATGGGGAGGGGAAAATATGAGTGGTGAAGAACATGTGGAGGAGAGATGGTCCGTGCGGAAAGATAAGGTTGGCTGGAGGGGAGGCCGTGGATGGCCCTAGAGGGGCACGTGTCAAGAAGCGCGTGGTTTACGTTTCGTTATTATTAGCCGATGGAAAAAAATGTTTTCTTTAGTAAAATTCCTTTTTATATATTTCTATGTTTATTAATTCCTGCCGGTGCAATTTTCTTCCATTAGTTATTCATGTTCCTCATAGGTTTGAGAGAGTAAAGGGGCTCAAGAACGCCTCTGCACACGCGATGCACTCTTCCACTAAGGTGTTTATCTTTCAAAAAATGTATTTGTTTTCCTAAATTTTGTGTCGTCCCTATAGATGTGTAGTCCTTTTTTTGGCGAGTAAGCAAAGTTTGTGTATCATTTCATTGATAGGTAGAAGAGAAAAACTGGTAACATACAAAGGGAATGGAGGAGCACCACACTAGGAGTGGGAAGAACTGAGAGGGATACTGAAGGAAATATGCCCTAGAGACAATAATAATGTTATCATTTTATTTCCTCATATCATGATAAATGTTTATTATTCATGTTAGAATTGTATTATCCGGAAACATAATACTTGTGTGAATACATAGACAAACTAAACGTCACTAGTATGTCTCTACTTGACTAGCTCGTTAATCAAAGATGGTTATGTTTCCTAACCATAGACATGTGTTGTCATTTGATTAACGGGATCACATTATTAGGAGAATGATGTGATTGACATGACCCATTCCATTACCTTAGCACCCGATCGTTTAGTATGTTGCTATTGCTTTCTTCATGACTTATACATGCTCCTATGACTATGAGATTATGCAACTCCCGTTTACCAGAGGAACACTTTGTGTGCTACCAAACGTCACAACGTAACTGGGTGATTATAAAGGAGCTCTACAGGTGTCTCCAAAGGTAAATGTTGGGTTGGCGTATTTCGAGATTAGGATTTGTCACTCCGATTGTCGGAGAGGTATCTCTGGGCCCTCTCGGTAATGCACATCACATAAGCCTTGCAAGCATTGCAACTAATGAGTTAGTTGTGAGATGATGTATTACGAAACGAGTAACGAGACTTGCCGGTAACGAGATTGAACTAGGTATTGAGATACCGACGATCGAATCTCGGGCAAGTAACATACCGATGAGAAAGGGAACAACGTATGTTGTTATGCGGTCTGACCGATAAAGATCTTCGTAGAATATGTAGGAGCCAATATGGGCATCCAGGTTCCGCTATTGGTTATTGACCGGAGACGTGTCTCGGTCATGTCTACATTGTTCTCGAACCCGTAGGGCCCGCACGCTTAAGGTTTCGATGACAGTTATATTATGAGTTTATAGGTTTTGATGTACCGAAGTTAGTTCGGAGTCCCGGATGTGATCACGGACATAAAGAGGAGTCTCGAAATGGTCGAGACATAAAGATTGATATATTGGACGGCTATATTCGGACACCGGAAGTGTTCCGGGTGATTTCGGAGAAAACCGGAGAGCCGGAGGGTTACCGGATCCCTACCGGGAGAAGTAATGGGCCATATGGGCCTTAGTGGAGAGAGAGAAGGGCAGCCAGGGTGGGCCGCACACCTCCTTCCCCCTGGTCCGAATTGGACTAGGAGAGGGGGGGGGGCCTTTCCTTCTCCCTCCCCACTTCCTTCCCCCTCCTAGTAGGAGTCCTACTCCTACTAGGAGGAGGACTCCTCCTTGGCGCCCCATAGGGCCGGCCGGCCTCCTCCCCTTGCTCCTTTATATACGGGGGCAGGGGGCACCCCTATACACACAAGTTGATCCACGTGATTGTATTCTTAGCCGTGTGCGGTGCCCCCTTCCACCATAATCCTCGATAATATTGTAGCGGTGCTTAGGCGAAGCCCTGCGACGGTAGTACATCAAGATCGTCACCACACCGTCGTGCTGACAGAACTCTTCCCCGACACTTTGTTGGATCGGAGTCCAGGGATCGTCATCGAGCTGAACGTGTGCTAAAACTCGGAGGTGCCGTAGTTTCGGTGCTTGATCGGTCGGGCCGTGAAGACGTACGACTACATCAACCGCGTTGTGCTAACGCTTCCGCTGTCGGTCTACAAGGGTACGTAGATCGCACTCTCCCCTCTCGTTGCTATGCATCACCATGATCTTGCATGTGCGTAGGATTTTTTTTGAAATTACTACGTTCCCCAACAGTGGTATCAGAGCCTAGGTTTTATGTGTTGATGTTATATGCACGAGTAGAACACAAGTGAGTTGTGGGCGATATAAGTCATACTGCTTACCAGCATGTCATACTTTGGTTTGGCGATATTGTTGGACGAAGCTGCCCGGACCGACATTACGCGTATGCTTACGCGAGACCGGTTCTCCCGACGTGCTTTGCACAAAGGTGGCTAGCGGGTGACAGTTTCTCCAACTTTAGTTGAACCGAGTGTGGCTACGCCCGGTCCTTGTGAAGGTTAAAACAACACCAACTTGACAAACTATCATTGTGGTTTTGATGCGTAGGTAAGATTGGTTCTTGCTTAAGCCCGTAGCAGCCACGTAAAACTTGCAACAACAAAGTAGAGGACGTCTAACTTGTTTTTGCAGGGCATGTTGTGATGTGATATGGTCAAGACATGATGCTAAAATTTTATTGTATGAGATGATCATGTTTTGTAACCAAGTTATCGGCAACTGGCAGGAGCCATATGGTTGTCGCTTTATTGTATGCAATGCAATTATGTTGTAATGCTTTATCACTAAGCGGTAGCGATAGTCGTGGAAGCATAAGATTGGCGAGACGACAATGATGCTACGATGATGATCAAGGTGTCGCGCCGGTGACGATGGTGATCACGACGGTGCTTCGAAGATGGAGATCACAAGCACAAGATGATGATGGCCATATCATATCACTTATATTGATTGCATTTGATGTTTATCTTTTATGCATCTTATCTTGCTTTGATTGACGGTAGCATTTTAAGATGATCTCTCACTAATTATCAAGAAGTGTTCTCCCTGAGTATGCACCGTTGCGAAAGTTCTTCGTGCTGAGACACCACGTGATGATCGGGTGTGATAGGCTCTACGTTCAAATACAACGGGTGCAAAACAGTTGCACACGCGGAATACTCAGGTTATACTTGACGAGCCAAGCATATACAGATATGGCCTCGGAACACGGAGACCGAAAGATCGAGCGTGAATCATATAGTAGATATGATCAACATAGTGATGTTCACCAATGAAACTACTCCATCTCACGTGATGATCAAACATGGTTTAGTTGATTTGGATCACGTAATCACTTAGAGGATTAGAGGGATGTCTATCTAAGTGGGAGTTCTTTAGTAATATGATTAATTGAACCTAAATTTATCATGAACTTAGTACCTGATAGTATCTTGCTTGTTTATGTTTGATTGTAGATAGATGGCCCGTGCTGTTGTTCCGTTGAATTTTAATGCGTTCCTTGAGAAAGCAAAGTTGAAAGATGATGGTAGCAATTACACAGACTGGGTCCGTAACTTGAGGATTATCCTCATTGCTGCACAGAAGAATTATGTCCTGGAAGCACCGCTGGGTGCCAGGCCTGCTCCTGGAGCAACACCAGATGTTATGAATGTTTGGCAGAGCAAAGCTGATGACTACTCGATAGTTCAGTGTGCCATGCTTTACGTCTTAGAATCGGGACTTCGATGACGTTTTGAATGTCATGGAGCATATGAGATGTTCCAGGAGTTGAAGTTAATATTTCGAGCAAATGCCCGGATTGAGAGATATGAAGTCTCCAATAAGTTCTATAGCTGCAAGATGGAGGAGAACAGTTCTGTCAGTGAGCATATACTCAAAATGTCTGGGTATAATAATCACTTGATTCAATTGGGAGTTAATCTTCCAGATGATTGCGTCATTGACAGAATTCTTCAATCACTGCCACCAAGCTACAAGAGCTTCGTGATGAACTATAATATGCAAGGGATGAATAAGACTATTCTCGAGCTCTTCGCAATGCTGAAAGCTGCGGAGGTAGAAATCAAGAAGGAGCAACAAGTGTTGATGGTCAACAAGACCACTAGTTTCAAGAAAAAGGGCAAAGGGAAGAAGAAGGGGAACTTCAAAAAGAACAACAAGCAAGTTGCTACTCAAGATAAGAAACCCAAACCTGGACCTAAGCCTGAAACTGAGTGCTTCTACTGCAAGCATACTGGTCACTGGAAGCGGAACTGCCCCAAGTATTTGGCGGATAAGAAGGATGGCAAGGTGAACAAATGTACATGTGATATACATGTTATTGATGTGTATCTTACTAATGCTCGCAGTAGCACCTGGGTATTTGATACTGGTTCCATTGCTAACATTTGCAACTCGAAACAGGGACTACGGATTAAGCGAAGATTAGCTAAGGACGAGGTGACGATGCGCGTGGGAAATGGTTCCAAAGACGATGTGATCGCGGTCGGCATGCTACCTCTACATCTACCTTCGGGATTAGTATTAGACCTAAATACTTGTTATTTGGTGCCAGCGTTAAGCATGAACATTATATCTGGATCTTGTTTGATGCGAGACGGTTATTCATTTAAATCAGAGAATAACGGTTGTTCTATTTATATGAGTAATATCTTTTATGGTCATGCACCCTTAAAGAGTGGTCTATTCTTATTAAATCTCGATAGTAGTGATACACATGTTCATAATGTTGAAGCCAAAAGATGCAGAGTTGATAATGATAGTGCAACTTATTTGTGGCACTGCCATTTGGGTCATATCGGTGTAAAGCGCATGAAGAAACTCCATACTGATGGACTTTTGGAACCACTTGATTATGAATCACTTGGTACTTGCGAACCATGCCTTATGGGTAAGATGACAAAAACACCGTTCTCCGGTACTATGGAGAGAGCAAAAGATTTGTTGGAAATCATACATACAGATGTATGTGGTCCAATGAATGTTGAGGCTCGTGGCGGATATCGTTATTTTCTCACCTTCACAGATGACTTAAGAAGATATGGGTATATCTACTTAATGAAACATAAGTCTGAAATGTTTGAAAAGTTCAAAGAATTTCAGAGTGAAGTGGAAAATCATCGTAACAAGAAAATAAAATTCCTACGATCTGATCGTGGAGGAGAATATTTGAGTTACGAGTTTTGTGTACATTTGAATCAATGCGGAATAGTTTCACAACTAACGCCACCTGGAAAACCACAGCGTAATGGTGTGTCCGAACGTCGTAATCGTTCTTTACTTGATATGGTGCGATCTATGATGTCTCTTACTGATTTACCGCTATCATTTTGGGGTTATGCTCTAGAGACGGCCGCATTCACGTTAAATAGGGCACCATCAAAATCTGTTGAGACGACGCCTTATGAACTATGGTTTGGCAAGAAACCAAAGTTGTCGTTTCTGAAAGTTTGGGGTTGCGATGCTTATGTGAAAAAGCTTCAACCTGATAAGCTCGAACCCAAATCGGAGAAATGTGTCTTCATAGGATATCCAAAGGAAACTATTGGATACACCTTCTATCACAGATCCGAAGGCAAAACTTTTGTTGCTAAATTCGGAAACTTTCTAGAGAAGGAGTTTCTCTCGAAAGAAGTGAGTGGTAGGAAAGTAGAACTTGATGAGGTAACTGTACCTGCTCCCTTATTGGAAAGTAGTACATCACAGAAACCAGTTTCTGTGACATCTACACCAATTGGTGAGGAAGCTAATGATGATGATCATGAAGCTTCAGAACAAGATACTACTGAACCTCGTAGATCAACCAGAGTAAGATCCGCACCAGAGTGGTATGGTAATCCTGTTCTGGAAGTCATGCTACTAGATCATGATGAACCTACGAACTATGGAGAAGCGATGGTGAGCCCAGATTCCGCAAAATGGCTTGAAGCCATGAAATCTGACATGGGATCCATGTATGAGAACAAAGTATGGACTTTGGTTGACTTGCCCAATGATCGGCAAGTAATTGAGAATAAATGGATCTTCAAGAAGAAGACTGACGCTGACGGTAATGTTACTGTCTACAAAGCTCGACTTGTCGCAAAAGGTTTTCGACAAATTCAAGGGATTGACTACGATGAGACCTTCTCACCCGTAGCGATGCTTAAGTCTGTCCGAATCATGTTAGCAATTGCCGCATTTTATGATTATGAAATTTGGCAGATGGATGTCAAAACTGCATTCCTGAATGGATTTCTGAAAGAAAAGTTGTATATGATGCAGCCGGAAGGTTTTGTCGATCCAAAGGGAGCCGACAAAGTGTGCAAGCTCCAGCGATCCATTTATGGACTGGTGCAAGCCTCTCGGAGTTGGAATAAACGCTTTGATAGTGTAATCAAAGCATTTGGTTTTATACAGACTTTTGGAGAAGCCTGTATTTACAAGAAAGTGAGTGGGAGCTCTATAGCATTTCTGATATTATATGTAGATGACATATTACTAATCGGAAATGATATAGAATTTCTGGATAGCATAAAGGGATACTTGAATAAGAGTTTTTCAATGAAAGACCTCGGTGAAGCTGCTTACATATTGGGCATTAAGATCTATAGAGACAGATCAAGACGCTTAATTGGACTTTCACAAAACACATACCTTGACAAAGTTTTGAAAAAGTTCAAAATGGATCAAGCAAAGAAAGGATTCTTGCCTGTGTTACAAGGTGTGAAATTGAGCAAGACTCAATGCCCGATCAATGCAAAAGATAGAGAGAAAATTAAAGATGTTCCCTATGCTTCAGCCATAGGCTCTATCATGCATGCAATGCTGTGTACCAGACCTGATGTGTGTCTTGCTATAAGTCTAGCAGGAAGGTACCAAAGTAATCCAGGAGTGGATCACTGGACAGCGGTAAAGAACATCCTGAAATACCTGAAAAGGACTAAGGATATGTTTCTCATATATGGAGGTGACAAAGAGCTCATCGTAAATGGTTACGTTGATGCAAGCTTTGACACTGATCCAGACGATTCTAAATCGCAAACCGGATACGTGTTTACATTAAACGGTGGAGTTGTCAGTTGGTGCAGTTCTAAACAAAGCGTTGTGGCGGGATCTACATGTGAAGCGGAGTACATAGCTGCTTCGGAAGCAGCAAATGAAGGAGTCTGGATGAAGGAGTTCATATCCGATCTAGGTGTCATACCAAGTGCATCGGGTCCAATGAAAATCTTTTGTGACAATACTGGTGCAATTGCCTTGGCAAAGGAATCCAGATTTCACAAGAGAACCAAGCACATCAAGAGACGCTTCAATTCCATCCGGGATCTAGTCCAGGTGGGAGACATAGATATTTGCAAGATACATACGGATCTGAATGTTGCAGACCCGTTGACTAAGCCTCTTCCACGAGCAAAACATGATCAGCACCAAAGCTCCATGGGTGTTAGAATCATTACTGTGTAATCTAGATTATTGACTCTAGTGCAAGTGGGAGACTGAAGGAAATATTCCCTAGAGACAATAATAATGTTATTATTTTATTTCCTCATATCATGATAAATGTTTATTATTCATGCTAGAATTGTATTATCCGGAAACATAATACTTGTGTGAATACACAGACAAACTAAACGTCACTAGTATGTCTCTACTTGACTAGCTCGTTAATCAAAGATGGTTATGTTTCCTAACCATAGACATGTGTTGTCATTTGATTAACGGGATCACATTATTAGGAGAATGATGTGATTGACATGACCCATTCCATTAGCTTAGCACCCGATCGTTTAGTATGTTGCTATTGCTTTCTTCATGACTTATACATGTTCCTATGACTATGAGATTATGCAACTCCCGTTTACCAGAGGAACACTTTGTGTGCTACCAAACGTCACAACGTAACTGGGTGATTATAAAGGAGCTCTACAGGTGTCTCCAAAGGTAAATGTTGGGTTGGCGTATTTCGAGATTAGGATTTGTCACTCCGATTGTCGGAGAGGTATCTCTGGGCCCTCTCGGTAATGCACATCACATAAGCCGTGCAAGCATTGCAACTAATGAGTTAGTTGCGAGATGATGTATTACGAAACGAGTAACGAGACTTGCCGGTAACGAGATTGAACTAGGTATTGAGATATCGACGATCGAATCTCGGGCAAGTAACATACCGATGACAAAGGGAACAACGTATGTTGTTATGCGGTCTGACCGATAAAGATCTTCGTAGAATATGTAGGAGCCAATATGAGCATCCAGGTTCCGCTATTGGTCATTGATCGGAGACGTGTCTCGGTCATGTCTACATTGTTCTCGAACCCATAGGGCCCGCACGCTTAAGGTTTCGATGACAGTTATATTATGAGTTTATGAGTTTTGATGTACCGAAGTTAGTTCGGAGTCCCGGATGTGATCACGGACATAACGAGGAGTCTCGAAATGGTCGAGACATAAAGATTGATATATTGGACGGCTATATTCGGACACCGGAAGTGTTCCGGGTGATTTCGGAGAAAACCGAAGAGCCGGAGGGTTACCGGAACCCTATCGGGAGAAGTAATGGGCCATATGGGCCTTAGTGGAGAGAGAGAAGGGCAGCCAGGGTGGGCCGCACGCCTCCTCCCCCCTGGTCCGAATTGGACTAGGAGAGGGGGGGGGGCACCCCCCTTTCCTTCTCCCTCCCCACTTCCTTCCCCCTCCTAGTAGGAGTCCTACTCCTACTAGGAGGAGGACTCCTCCTTGGCGCGCCATAGGGCCGGCCGGCCTCCTCCCCTTGCTAATTTATATACGGGGGCAGGGGGCACCCCTATACACACAAGGTGATCCACGTGATTGTATTCTTAGCCGTGTGCGGTGCCCCCTTCCACCATAATCCTCGATAATATTGTAGCGGTGCTTAGGCGAAGCCCTGCGACGGTAGTACATCAAGATCGTCACCACACCGTCGTGCTGACGGAACTCTTCCCCAACACTTTGCTGGATCGGAGTCCGGGGATCGTCATCGAGCTGAACGTGTGCTAAAACTCGGAGGTGCCGTAGTTTTGGTGCTTGATCAGTCGGGTCGTGAAGACGTACGACTACATCAACCGCGTTGTGCTAACGCTTCCGCTGTCGGTCTACAAGGGTACGTAGATCGCACTCTCCCCTCTCGTTGCTATGCATCACCATGATCTTGCGTGTGCGTAGGAATTTTTTTAAAATTACTACGTTCCCCAACAGATACAACACGGCACAAACTCTCTAAGTTCGAACTCTAGCCGAGAAGGCAAGACACGAGATACGGGGAATCTAGATTACGTCACGACCAATGGTAGGCACCAACGTCGCACGGCCACGACACCAAGACTGACCGGGTTAACGTACCTCCCACCTCAAGCGCCTTTAGAATCGGCAAGTGTGATGCAGGACCTGGACGGCCTGGAGGGAGCGCCACCGATGCCAATCATTGCGCCCGGGATGCTCATGCCATGATCAATAGTTCCAGTCAAGTTATCTATCTAAAGAGAGTTTAGAGAAAACATGTCTATCATATATTCAATGTTAGAGTTTTGCTATTGAAAGTATAAGCAATTGTTTCTAAAAATATTCGGGTACAAACCCCTCATTTTGTCAGCTTGCACTAAGCAACAATATCAAAACTCTCATAATTCCCATGTGTTTTCATCTCGTGCCAATTGTTTTACTGTCGTGGCAAAATGTCAATGGAAAATTTGACATGTGTGAGTTATTACTTGATCATGGATGCTTGTGATGCTAATTTATTTTGTGTTTTTCATTTGGTTCCCTGTTGTATGCTCATCTGGTTTGAAACAATCAAGGCTACAACTTTAGGGAAGAAAGAATTGCTTGTGAAAAAATCATTCGGGTTTTTTTAAATAGAGCAATAACGTCAGGAGAGGCTCATACTGTGAAATACTCCCTCTGTAAACAAATATAAGATGTTTTGAAGACTTAAGCCAAGTATTTAAACATGATTGTGGGCATTTTGTCCCAAGACAGGTGAGCCACCTCACCAGCACAGACTAAGAGTGAAGGGTACCAATAAGATTGTCTAGGAAAGTTGTAAGAGCAGGGTTTACCCTAATCCTATTAGATATTTTAATTAGAAGTTGTTGTAGTCATATAAGAAAGCAGTGCCATTGCTCGTGAACATTAGTTAATCCATATTAGCCATAAAAGTAAATTAAGGATGTAGTGTGAAGCGAGTAACCAAATCCCAAGTGCAAAGATTGGTTGGTTGACTCCTATTCTAACCAAGACAAAAGTAACACTCGCTTAATACACTTGATGAATTGTCCCATGAAAAAGAGGGGATGAGAGAAGGTGAATAAATTTAATTGGTCCAGTTCATGGAGGCCTCACCTCACATGCAAGATACATATGCCAACTCATGGAAAGTTTCTCCGGTTCAAATTTTTGAGTGCTAAATATCTCAACTAGCTTTATGGTGTGCATTAGACAATATCTATGAAATCTCATGCATTGAACTAAATATACTTGTTATGGATATCAATATCACACGGGATCATATGTTTTTACTGCCAAGTGTGTGTGTGTGTGTGTGTGTGTGTGTGTGTGTGTGTGTTATTTATAGCTACTTGTTCGGTGTTCAAAAGAGGACGGCAGTCTAGATCTATACTTGACTTGAATAGTCGAGTGTAGGTGTTAATGTGGGCTCACCAACTCATTGGCTTACTTTATCAGAACCGCTACAATAGCCTCTTCCTCACTACGATGAATTGATTTACAACTGCATTATAGGTGGCTACATATATAGAGCTGATAGGTAGTGTCGGATCCCATAAGCCAAGTGAAGTTGATGAAAGCCAAGCGGTAGTATAATGTGAGTTGAACTGTTGTCAAGACTCAAGAGAGGCACAAAGTGTATACATGAGAGTGAGAGGTGTCAGAAAGATGTTGGCCACGAGTGGTAGATGTTCAAGCTGAGAGCATATATGCCATAAGGTGAATGAAATCGCTCAGACAAGAAAGGAGATCATGGCATGCATGTAACTGCATGTCGGATCTTCAAAGATGCCTCGTGTCACCTGAAGGGAATACTAGGCAAACCGCAATGAGTTCATCCAGTTACCGGCTTCAGATTTAGGCCTTATTAATCTGTCTAATGGTTTGAACTAGCTTTGGGCAGACTCCGGGCAACTAGCTAACTACGAATCTACGAGCCGGGGAAATCTAAGCGGAAAAGGATGAAGTGGGAGTGGAAGTGCCAGAGGCGGAGGCATATGGGACGCGACGAAAGGTGGGTGGCGCCACCATTGCAAGTGTTGCATGGACAGATTTTGTAGGGCGACAGTTGCCATGAGATGAGTTATTTACGTAAAACCACCACAGTTGAGGCCAGGGTAACAACTTGATACCACATTTGTGCCAGGGCACAAAAAACAACCAACTTCGCGTCTAATCTATAACAGAGAGCACCGATTGTATGATAAGCTCGCAAAAATAGCAAACCTGACAAGTTGGCCCCACCTGTCAGGTTGACGTGGCGAAGACCAATTTTTTGACCAGCTGATGTGGCAAATGAGATGTAGGGCCCACCTATCAATGACTAGGTGGTCATCTTCTTCACGTCTATCTTTCAACGATGCATTTCATGGAACAACTTTTGGGCGTGAATTCTTTTCCTCTTGGTAGAGAGTATGGGCAGCGGCAACTCGTCCGCCACTTCATCACTACTAGAGAAAACTTTATACACTGAATCTTAGCAGTAGCGCTGGACAAAAGAGTTTGCTACTGTTACTTAGTAGTAGCGTTTTTAAATAAACCGCGCTGCTGCTACTACTTTAGCAGTAGCGCGTTCCGCGAAACCGCGCTGCTGCTATATTTTTATTGGACGTAGATGGCTAGCCCCACTTAGCAGTAGCGTGTACCACTGACCAGCGCTACTACTATGGCCTGTAACAGTAGCGCGTTTCTCTAAAACGCACTACTACTTACTTACCTTATCCTGGAGCGGTTCACCCTGGACACTCACTTCCTCTCAGTCGCTCTCGCCCGCGCCGAACCTGTACGTGGTCCGCCGCCGCCGCCGCGCTGCTCCTCGCCGAGGTACTCCCTCCTCCCTCCTCCTCCCGTCCTCCTCCGGCCGCCCTCTCCCTCCTCCTCCGGCCACCCCCTCCACCCCCGCCCCCTCCCTCCTCCTTCTTCGGCCGCCCCTCCCCCTCCTCCCCCCGCCCCTCCCTCCTCCGATCCCACCGGCCTCCCCCCTCCTTCTCTCTCTTCCTCCTCCCTTCCCTCCTCCCTACTTTGTATAATGTAGCTTTTTTACTGTTTTAGTAAGTGTTTAAAATAATTAGTAAGTAAATTAATAAACTAATTGAACTAGTTTAGTTTTAGTAAGAACTAGTTGAATTAATAGAACTAATGTATTTTTAGTAAGAAAATTAATATAACTAGTTGAACTAGTTTATTTCTATTTATAGTAAGTTTATATTTAGTAAGAACTATTTGAATTAATAGAACTAGTTGAACATGTCACATTTGTTGTTATTTTTTTAGTTTAAGCAATTATTCCCGCATCGATGTCGTTCGCTAGGGTTTTATTTATAGGGCTTTTGTTTTTGTAGAAATCAAGGAGCCCCTCCATCATCCCCGCCGTCGACCCAGTCACCGACCCCCTCCGACCTCGAGGTGAGACCAACCAAATCTCCATGTCAATATGAGTCCTATAAGATATGATGTAGATAAAAACATGTATATCTTGTGTTGCTCAAATAGGATATGTGGTTGCCCAAGTGGCCGGTCATGTTCATGTTCATGTTACTCCGAGTGGCCTATGTTTTGCCGGAGTGTTGATTAATTTTCGTTCCGGCAAATTTCAGGCGCTCGATATGTCTTGTTTTAGCAAAGGTCATGCCGGATTTTTCCGTGAATTTTGGCATGACTTGTGCTAGAATATGTAGGAAATATCGAGTGGCCTTGATTTTCTAGAAAGACAATTAAACGATATTTCGGGTTGCTAGAATATGTAGGAAGAATCCCGACTATTATCGTGGGGTGTAATGTCGTACTCGTTTAGTACATATATTTATTTGTACAAGTTTAATATTTAAATTATGAACATAGGAAATGTCGTACTCGGACGACGAAAGTGTCCCGGGGGAGTGCTCCTGGTGCCACGACGACTGGGGTTTCTGCGACAGGCCTCACCTGGACGAAGATCGGCGCTTCAGCATTAAGCTCGAGGAGGCCTTCGATTGTGATACGGTAAGCTACGACGCAAAGTGTTTTTTTCGTAATTAAGCTTGACTTCTACTACTTCAACGTGTAATTTTCGTCTTCTAGCTTATCCCATGCCATGCAAGACGCTATGTCTTGGAGAGGATGGGTTTTGAAGATCATGAGAGGAATGAAACAAAGAAAATTAACCTAAGGCCCATCATGGTATGGATTTTGAGGTAAATCTATACAATTCTGAGAGTGTATCTCATTTTGGTTGCCCGGGTTGGAAAGCACTTTGCAAGATGTATGATTTTCAAGAGGGCATGTTTGTCACCAAAGATCTTGGTGATCCTGACATCGACCAAGACAATTTGGACATTTGGGTTCTTGTTGATACGCTTCCAATTCTACCGCTATGTGAGTTTCTCCAACATAGTTATTAACTAATTTATATTGTTCATTTCAAAATAGTTGACAGCTTATTTCCATTGACAACTTATTTTAATTGTTCAAACAATGTGCGGAACTTGGTAGACAGAACCTACTACATCGATGGCTCTGAGTTAATTTATCAGGAGAAAAATCATCCGGTCGCATTTTGTACTGATCTTGAGAATTACAATATCTATAATAAAACTCCTCCACATTATGGTCAATACGTGCCACTAGTGCACGTGTTGAACTATGGTAACTTCCATGGAGATGCCATGGTAAGACTTTTTACTATTACGATATTCGTGCATCTTTTACATATGTTATTTTAAAACTTAACTACATTGCTAACTACAAAGTTATTACTATGTTTTTCAATAGAAAATCCCGGATGATTGTGTGCCTCATCTGATATATTAGAAATGTCGCCTTAATGTTCTGAACATACAGCCAGGTCGTCCTACGAATCTCACCTGTCCATATCGGATTTCTAAAACAGATGGAGACATGAAAATCACAGAATAAAAAAAAATGTATGGACAGTCGTAAGAAGCTACTTGAAAGCAACATTGTGCGAAAGGCAAGAATTGGAGATATGATAATCTCCATTCTCCATAATGGATAGTCATGGACTATCTTGTTTTATGCTATTTTACCTAAGATAATATAATAGGTCCTAAGAGAATGTAGTAGGTCCTATGAGGTATAATATTTATTATGTGGTACAATGTGTTAGAGTTGATGATGAGGAATAGTTGTGATTATGACTAGTGACCAACTTGCTATGTGATGTCTCATTGATGAAAACGATGATCATGAGGAGGTGTTATATGACAATGATATATTATGATGATAAGTTTATAATGATTAATACGAAATAATAGTAGTAGCACGTGCTGGGAGAAGCGCTACTAGTAGTTACCAGTAACGCTGTTTGGAGAAAATGCTACTACTAAGTCGATATAGCGCCGTACCAGTAGCGCTTCATCCCGTGCTACTGATAGGTCTAAAACCCACGCTGCTGCTAGGCTTTTCCCTAATAGTGAATGGCCCGCCAGCGGGGTAGGCATGGAGCATCCATGGATGTCCGTAGCTCGTCTCTCCGCTGCGCGCCGAGCTCGGCCGCGAGCGTGCCGCTCCATTTGCCGGGGGTCGGTCGTTCCACGTCGTAGTCCACGTGCCGGTGGAGCTAGCACCGCCCAGCTCCCTGCTGATTGCGGCTGCTACCATCGAGCAGGCACATACCAACATGGTGGCAGTGGCCGGAGCATCACGACGTGGTGCGCGGTGACCAGGTGAGGCCGCACACTGACTAGCGACTAGTGAAGGCCAGCGGCACCGCGTGGCCAGTGGGGCTGAGGCGCGGAAGCTGCTCGTTGGTGGCCATGACATGTCTGCGCCCGGCAGCACACGACGGCGGCTGTTCGCGAGGACTACACAAGACGTGCATAACCAGTGAGGCCAATTTCGGCGACCTCGCCCGTCATTCGTTCTTCGTTCATGGCGAGACCATCCCGCCCCTTTTCTCTAATTATGTGTGCCTAGGACCTCCTCTGACATCCTCGGCTCCTACACCGTTCAATTTTGCAGGGGGAGGCCGAGGCCAAAATCGCTATTCTGACTTTGTCTGGAAACTATGACACAAAATGAACTCTGAACGAAATTATTTCACAATCTAATCATTTTCGCAACGCCATAGACCGTGACATTTTTCTTTCACATAAAAACGTTGAGCTAACCAGCATTTCTGCTTCACATAGAAACGTCGAGCTAGCTCACGTTGCTGCCCAGGCCGAACTGGTATCGATCGCTGACATGGTACGTTGGAAACGCCAAGGCCGCTGGCATTTCCAGCTTGTCTACAAACATGAAACACCCAGGGGCATGGCGTTTCTGGCCGCATGCAGCGGCGGGAGAGGCCTATGCCGGGTTGTAGAAAACAGTCTCACGCTGCACATGCATGCTTGCCGCCAGGAATCATTGAGCATTTCCCTAGATCATGTTGTGAATAATGGTTACCTATTTTTACTTTACCACTACGTGCCATTGCATGCTTTTATTTTTTTTTCACCAATACGTGCCATTGCATGCTCCTTTTTCTCTGCTTTGCATGCAACCCGTGCAAGCATGCATGTCTACTAATCTATAGCCTAGCCCGCAAGAAATAGACTGTGGTGCAACGCATTGTTAGCAGCCGTGCAAGCATGCATGTCCACCAGCCTACAAGGCGCATTATTTGCGGCGTGAGCGTCGGACTGTTTTCCATCGCCCGACATAGGCCTCTGCCACCGCTGTATCAAGGGCAGAAATGCCATGCCCTTTGGCGTTTGTAGACAAGTTAGAAACGCCAATGATCTTGGCATTTCCAGCATGCCACGTCAGGGAGTGACGCCAGCTCGGCCTGGGCAGAAACGTGAGCTAATTCGGTGTTTCTATATGGAGCAGAAACGCGACCTTGTTCGGCGTTTCTATATTAAGCAGCGAAGCCGCGGGCTGTGGCGTTGCTAAAAGAGTCAGATCGTGAAATACTTTCATGTCGAGTTCAGTTTGCGACAAAGATTGCTCATAAGGTTAGAACAGAGATTTTGTCCGAAGGCCGAGGGGAGAAGCCCTCTTTTCTTGTCGTCGGTCGTCCGCCGAGCAGGACGATGCTTCCCCTCGCCTGCTCGCGCCTGAGGAAAGGACGTTCGCGGCGGGGTAGGCGTTGCTGCCATCGCCGGAGCACAGCTCCTTGTCTGCAAGGTCAAGCACGAGGAAGCACGCCATCGCTCTTCGGCCTCCCATAAGGTGCTTGATGGAATGCCACATAAAAAGAGTGATACGAAGAAGACCTTCTAGTCATTGACAGGTGGGGCTCACATCTCATCTGTCACATCAGTCGGTCAAAATTTTTGGTCTTCGCCATGTCAACCTAACATGTGGGTCCAATTTGTCAGTTTTGCTGTTTTCGCGACCTTATCAGACAATCAGTGCTCTCTATTATAGATTAGACGCGGAGTTGGTGGTTTCTGTGCCCTGACACAAATATGATATCAAGTTGTTACTCTAACCTCAAGTGTGATGGTTTTGCGTAAATAACTCTCATGAGGTAGGCACTACCATGTTGGTGGGCTTGCATGAGTATCATTTGCCTAGTACCTGGCCGATGTAGACACACCATGTTTCCTTTATCCTTGACACAGCCGTGACACTGTGATGTTTGAAATGACAAACATATGGGTTAGTAGCTAGACACGCATGAATCCACTTTTAGGCAGAGCCTGGAATAAACGGAACATGCTGCTAGATTTGTGAGACATCTCTCCATAGCGTGTAAATTGTTGAGAAAAAGCAGATGGCTTGGATCAATCTGCATAGCCTCCTCTTCGTTTTCACAAAAAACTATCCATGTACGATAAGGAAAGCTAGTCTATGAATGTCTGCCATGGAACTATATTGATTGGCTACCATTCCATGCTAGAGTTTTCATCGGGCAGCCAGCTGCACCCATGGAAAATCACCACGAGTAACATTTGCTTGAACCTTCCATCCCGCATGTGGAGAGCGTGTCTTCTCTGCAATCCATACCATTATCCGCCCCGAGGAATCACCGAATCAGTCACGGCAACTTCCTTGTGTGGAGGTAGAGTCGTTGCATGCCCATCGACATTCACCCCATATATGCATGGGATAGAGAGCACGAACTTAATTAATTTGTTAGCAATTTTCTTGGCCATTTCACCACATATATGCATGGGATTTTTTTTCCAGATGACCTCTCTCGTGACATGTGAGTGCTCCCCCTTGTACATACCTGGCCACTATCAGGGCACAAAATTGCTACATTCACGGGAGGCAGACGACGGGTCTCGGCGGCATGACACAACGGAGTTTCTACGACGAGCGCGTGTGGATGGATGTGTGCATAATGGTGGCTCTGTCTGATGTCATGGTCACATGGACACGGCCTGGCAGGGTGAATGTGTTGATCACTCCTGAAGGTGGGACAGTGTAGATGGCGGCAACTAATCCTAAAGCGTGTGCATACGGTGCGCGCAGAGGGTCTATCTAGAACCGTTGGTGCTCTCGATCTCCAGCGAGTGACTTGATGAGGCCACCGGAATAGATTTTGTGTGTTGGTATGTGGTCATGACACGTCATCAAAATTGTAGGTGTAGCGGCAGTAGTTGCCATGAAGGTGGCTTTGGATTGATTCATGTATTTGTTTTGTTGTGTTCTGTGCAGTAATATAATATAATGATTGTATACATCGCTTTGATGCAGAGGCCGGGCTATCCCTTCTTTTAAAAAACAATATGTTAGTAAAAATGCACAAAAGTAAAAAAAAACATCAAATTGGATTGCTCTGTCTTTTTTGTTATAATTATCTACCGACAATCCAATGAAAAATGTGTGCATACTTTCTAAGCTACCAATATATACAAAATTGCATGATCTCTCAAGTAAAAAATTACCATTTTTGAATATTTTTATAATACTATTATGTATTTATTATGGTCAGGTGTTGCATAGAATTTGTAACATACAAGTGTTTGGAGCTGTATGCAAGATTCCCATGCGATCAAGGATTTGTTACCATGGCGCTAGACCTTTACGGAAGCATACCGTGTCAACCCAATCCACGATATCCTTGTGTGGCAACCAGTATGTTCGACATACTCTTGAGAGGTTTCGGCGTGCCCGGTGGGATAGTGTGGGGTTAGTGAGAATATTCAAATACAGTGGTCTCGTACTCACAATGGATGTAACTAGGAGAGAAAAAAACAGTATGTAAGAAATCTTGCTTATTGAAAAATGCATAGTTATTAGGATATCCGAACGCATAGGATTATCCGCGTTAATTATAGCTATGTGTTCTTATTCAATTATGATTGCACATTTGCATTGCCAGAGAGTAGAAAGAGGTGGTGGCACCGTTGCATTCTACTTGACTTGAGTAGTTGAGTGCATGTGTTGATGTTGCTCGCTCACTCATTTGCTCATAGTCATTTCGATGGGTGCAACAACTTCCTCGACATTATGTGCTTTGATTGCATTGATCGCTGTCTTGTTGGTGGCTAAATATAAAGGTCCTAGCCGGTGCTAGATCCATAGGCCAAGAGAAAAAGTGAGTTGAGCTGCTAAGGAAAACAATAATGCAAATTATAGACATAGGCGTGAGAGGCATCGGTAAAATGTTGGCAACGCATTATACCTGTCCAATGTGTCATCCCAGATAACAAAGGCTAAATTAAGCATGTAGAGATGCCGACCTCCACTTGTCAACATAGATAACTTGGGTGATGAAGTCCCATTTACAGTATTTTGGACAGTAGGTCCAGCAAGAAGTCCGACAAGTACCTCACGATGAAGGCGGCACCACCGGGGCCCCACAGCCAGGCCCGGGCCGATGGGAGTGCAACCTGTGCGCCGGCACAGGGCCTCCAATTCCTAGGGGCCCTGATTTTTAAATCAACGCACAAGCTGACCCTATTGCATGCATATGGTCCAATTGGCATTGTTGGTTGTTCCAAATTATTTTTTAACGAAGTTGTGGCTGTTCCAATCTACCGTTCATCATCTCTCGAGCAGAGGAGCCGCTCGCCCGCAACGCCAATGGATTTTACTATTTTTTCGAGAAATTTTAAATCTATTCATCTTTAATCATTGCAGTATAAAGAACAACAGAGCTAATAATAATTACAACCATATTCTTGGACCATCTAGTGACGACTACAAGCACTGAAGCGAACCGAAAACGCGCCGCCGTCATCGCCCCTCCCTCATTGGAGCCGGGCAAACCTTATTGTAGTAGACAGTTTTGAAGTCGTCGTACTAAGGCCTCATAGGACCAGTGCATCAGAGTAGCAACCATCGCCGGTGAAGAAAGTCGTAGATCAGAAGGATCAAATTTGTAAACACCCAAACGAAGACGAACGAAGACCGGATCCAAACAGATCCACCGAAGATCAGCACCAACTGAATCTCGCGAGATCCGACGGAGATAAACCTCCACGCGCCCTCCGACAATGCTAGATACACCATCGGGACGGGGATAGAACGTGGGAGACATTATTCCTACTACTAAGAAACATCGCCGCTGCCAATCAAGACATTGAACCTAACAAGAATGAAAACGGTGTCCCTTCCGCCGACGAGGGGCCGAGATCCTCCGCACCTCCATGGCCTAGAGGCCATCGGAGATGGGACGGATCGGCGGTGGCGCCGATGTGAGGAGAAGAGCTTTTCTTGTGGAGGAGGAAAGAGATGAAAGAATAGACTGCTACTAAGGGACTGCAGCAGTTGAGCACTAGGAAGGACTGTTTCGGCAAATGATGGAACACATTTTACATCGGCCAACGAACGGTGACTCTGACTGTGAATTCAACAAATATTATTTTATTTTCTTCTTTTTAGTTTTGACTTTTGACTTTTGAATCTTGAGTTTTACCAATACCTTGACAGAAGGAAAAGCAGTTGTAGCCGTACAAGTACAGAATGCAAGTGCCGGTAACTAATTAACAAAATCTAAGCGCAGTGCTTTTCTGGTTCAATCCGCACGTAACAATTGTTTCAATCCATTTGAACTCTTGGCCAATTGGCATGCGGGAAACATGTGGGTTTCGAGTATTGGAGAAGCGGTACATGAGGCAGGCCTTTGCTGACCCGCGACAGACACCAGCTATTCGTTGAGAGCTCGCGAGAAGGGGTGAACTGGATTGGATTGAAGATGCAAGTGTCGCACGGGTGGCTTTATGGGCGGTCGTCGCCGTGGAAATGGACTTTTCCCCTTGCATCTTTTGGTTGGTCGTTGCGCGTAATGGATGTGTGAGTTCGATCGGCTACCGTTCCGTATGAGCATTTTCACTCAGTTGTCTAGGCCCATGGAAAAATCACGATGGTGTGTGTGTTTTTTTCGAAAAGGGAGACTCTCCGGCCTTTGCATCAAAACGACACAATTATATATAAAAAGGATGTTCAACAAGGTCTGAAAGTCTGAAACACATAAATGGCTAGCTCACCAAGAGCCACAACGCCAAAAACAAAAGGCCCAAAAGCCACAACCGGCTGGCATAACAAAGATAGGTAAACTAATCATCTATCCTATTACATGACCGCCATCCAAACCGATTAAAGATATCCCGCGCTATCATCTCTCACCGGACAGATCCAGTAACCAAACGCTCCCTGGCCTCTGTCGGAGTGAGTAAGGACCACATACGGATCAGCGCAGTAGCTCGGAATAAAACCTGCAAAAAATGAATAGTTGTTGTTCTGTTAAAAGCCAAATCATTTCTGCAGTTTCAAATTGCCCATAACAACGCACAAACTCCTACGCGAATGTGTCTAGCTGTTTCGGACTCCATCCCAACAAGGCACGTTCCAAATAACGAACTGACCGAATTCAGAGGAGTAATGTTAAAGGCAATTTGCACCGTGTGCCACAACACTCTCGCCAACGGGCAATCAAAGAAAAGGTGCTTGATAGTTTCGTCCCGATCATAGAAACTACACCTAGTAGATGATGTCCAGTTGCGCTTAACCAAATTATCCTTTGTTAAAATGACTTGTTTATATACAAACCACATAAACACTTTAATTTTCAAAGGAACCTTGACTTTCCAAACATGTTTGGAACTAGGAATAACACTAGAGTTGATGACATCGATATACATCGACTTGACTGTGAAATCTCCAGACCTAGTAAGCTTCCAACACAACTGATCGGCCTGATGAGCTAGCTGAACCTCCATCAGTCTACTCACCAGATGAAGCCATGCTTCCCACCGGTGGCCAATGAGCACCCTCCTAAACTGAATATTAAGGGAAATGGGCTGCATGATCGTTGCAACCAGAGCATCACGTTGCTGAACAATACGATACAGAGACGGATACTGAAGTGCCAACGGCGTTTCACCAAGCCAAGTGTCCTCCCAGAAGCGAGTGGTGTTACCATTACCGACAATAAACTTTGTTCTATTAAAGAAATCAGCTTTGACTCTCATGAGCCCCTTCCAAAACGGCGAGTCAGTCGGTCTCACTATCGCCTGTGACAAAGTCTTAGATTGCAGATACTTGCTACGAAGAATCTGCGCCCAAGTTGCCTCCGTCTCAACTGATAACTTATAGAGCCATTTACTGAGAAGGCATCTGTTCTTGACTTCAAGATTCTCAATACTAAGGCCCCCTGGTCCTTTGGTCGACAGATGATATCCCATTTGGCGAGTCGATATTTTCCCTTTAGTTCATCACTCTGCTAGAAGAATCGAGATCGATAGAAGTCCAGCCTTTTTCCTAACCCCAACTGGGACTTCAAAGAAAGATAAGAGAAACATAGGCATACTCATGAGCACCGAATTAATAAGAATCAATCGGCCTCCATATGACATGAGTTTGCCCTTCCAGCAACTCAGTTTCTTCTCAAACCGATCCTCGATGCACTTCCATTCTCTGTTTGTCAGCTTATGATGGTGAATGGGTATACCTAGGTACGTGAAAGGTAATGCTCCCAATTCGCATCCAAACAATTGCTTATAAGCCTCTTGTTTAGGGATGGCAATTTCGCCCATGGGTATGGGTATCCGCGGGTACCCTACCCGAAAATAGTGGGCATGTGCAAGACTTGGCAAGATTTTGTACCCATGGGTAATGGGTATCCATACCCGCAAAATATATGGGTAAGGCATGGGTATGAGATTGCGCCCATGGGTAATCCAATGGATACCCAGAAAATATTAATAAATTAAATAACTCCTATGACATGCGGGGTCTACATCCAAGTTCTACGGCCCAACTCTTAATCCCTTATTCCCTAAGCCAACCATACTCATAGGCTCACAACAACTAGCTCGCACTCCTCCTATGTCCTATGTGACTCCTCGAAATGATGAAATCTTGATTCATCACCAATGCACTCTTTTCTAACTATCGAACTAGCGAAGCCCAGTTCCCATCGCCGCCTTGCACTATGCCGGCTTCCACCAACCACTTATCGTAATCCCTTGCCTCCTGGAATTGGCCACACATTGGAGGACACCACGTCGGTACTAGATTGATCGCCCATCATCACTTGAATTTTACACTCATTTATGTACTTCTTTAAATTTTAAATGATATATGTTGTACCCATTGGATACCCATTGGGTACAAGATACCCGATGGGTATGGGCATGGGTGTCAATTTATGCCCATGGGTATTGAAATGGATGGGTATAGAAAGTTTCTATGAGTATGGGTTTGGGCAAGAGGAGGCGATACCCACCCATACCCTACCCATTGCCATCCCTACTCTTGTTCCTCATTGGCTCTACCAAAATAGAAAAACTCACTTTTATGAAAGTTAATCTTCAAACCGGTCAATTGTTCAAATAAGCATAACACCAGCTTCATATTTCTCGCTTTTGCCAAGTCGTGCTCCATAAAGATGATTGTATCATCAACGTGAAGGAAATATGCCCTAGAGGCAATAATAAAGTTATTATTTATTTCCTTATATCATGATAACTGTTTATTATTCATGCTAGAATTGTATTAACCGGAAACATAATACATGTGTGAATACATAGACAAACAGAGTGTCACTAGTATGCCTCTACCTGACTAGCTCGTTGATCAAAGATGGTTAAGTTTCCTAGCCATTGACATGGGTTGTCATTTGATTAACGGGATCACATCATTAGGAGAATGATGTGATTGACTTGACCCATTCCGTTAGCTTAGCACCCGATTGTTTAGTATGTTGCTATTGCTTTCTTCATGACTTATACATGTTCCTATGACTATGAGATTATGCAACTTCCGTTTACCGGAGGAACTGTAAGTGCATCTAGTGCCACCCCTAGTTGGTTTTGGAGTATTGACAACAAACCTGGTTGAGGGACTAATGTGTTTGTGAGAATTGCAGGATAACACAGGTAGAAGTCCCTCATTGATTCGGTTTTCCTACCAGAGATGACCCCTAAAAATGTATGAAGACATTGAAGTCAAAGGTGGGATGTGAAGACACTCACATTGAAGACTATGACAAGAGAAGACATCATGTGAAGACTATGGAGCGCGAAGACTTAGTTGTTTCGTCGTTCTTTTTCTTCTTCGTTGAGTCATAGGAACCACCGTACTGTTAAGTGGGGTCCAAGAGAACCAGTCAGAATGACTGAAGTGATGCTTAACCAAAATCCTATGTCTTCGACCGAAGATAATGAGAGCAAATCTTATCCAAAGCTGGATAAGTCAGCTTTGCTTGTAGCCCAAGTAAAGTTGCTGTGTGTGTTTGAAATCTGACCGTTGGAACACGTGTCAGTTCCTTAGTGACCCAGGGTCATTTCAGACAAATCAGGTCGGGTTGCCTAGTGGCTATAAATAGCCCACCCCCTACAACCATAAATGGTTGGCTGCTCAGAGTTAGTGTATGGCTTTTGTCGTTTGAGAGCAACCCACCTCGAAGCCTTTGAGAGAGAATTCCTTGCGAGGATAAAGCCCTAAACATCCAGAGCCAAAGAGTGTTAGGCATCACTTAAGTCTTCCTGTCTGTGTGATCTGAAGACTTATTACACTTGAGGACTGTGAATCCTCCAGCCGGTTAGGCGTCGCGTTCTGAGCATCCAAGAGTCATTGTGGATCGCCGGTGAACGAAGTCTGTGAAGGTTTGCAAGTCTACCTTGAAGACTTACCAGAGTGATTGGGCGAGGACTGGGTGTCCTTAGCTCAAGGGGAACAAGGTGAAGACACGGTCTTCTGAGTTGAATCTCAGCCTCCCTAACCAGACGTACAGTTGTCACAACAACTAGAACTGGTCCAACAAATCATTGTCTTCAATGAGTCACTGGTTTCATCCTTCCTATTCCATTACTTACTGTTGGCTCTGGTGAAGTCATTGTATGATTGCATTATCTTTTGTCTTCACTGAGTGACCGCTTGTTCTGATTGGCTTCACACTATCTTCCTACCCGATCTATACTGCCTAGCTGCTATTAGTCGTTGTGCTTTCACTTCATTGAATACTTGACTATGGCTTGCTTAGTGTAGTCTACCTTCCGGTGCATGATAATAGGTTTATTTCTATCGTTTGTCTTTGAAACTTCCATGTTTTAAAGACTTTCATAAAAATCGCCTATTCATCCCCCTCTAGTCGATCACTAGCACTCTCAATTGGTATCAGAGCAAGGTACTCCCTTGTTTTGTGTGATTCGGTTTAACCACCTGGAGTTTTAGCTATGTCGACTACATGGATAATCAAAGTCTCCGCTGCGTGCCCAGTCTTCGATGGAACTGAATATCCGTACTGGAAGAATAAGATGCGCATGCATCTTGAAGCCATTGATGTCGACCTATGGTATGTCGTCAAGAATGGCGTTCCCAAGGCTGGTGAATGTGTCACCGCTGCTGATGTCAAGAAGTTCGTTCCACTGGACTCCACTGCCAAGAAGATCATCTGTGGTCATCTGACCAAAGGACAGTATGGCCGTGTGAGTGCTTTGGAAACATCCAAGCTAGTCTGGGACTGGCTCTCCAAGGTCAACGAAGGCGTCTCAACCCAGAGAGATCAGAGAATCAGTGTCCTTCACAACCTCTTCAACCGCTTCAAGAGAAATGACAATAAGAACGTCCAGCTCATGTTTGATCGACTCACTGACATCACAAATGAGCTTCAAGCCCTTGGCGCTACTGAGATCACCAAGCATGAAGTCGCCAAGACACTCCCGAGATCACTTGACAGCTCGTTTGACACCCTAGCCCTGATGATTCAAGAACGTCCTGACTTCAAGACACTCGATCCGTCTGACATACTTGAGAGGCTCAACACACATGAGTTTCAGCTTTCTGAGAAAAGAGACATCTATGGTCCCAACTATGGGCGAACTCGTGCCTTGAAGGCAAAAGCTGTCTTCTCATCTGAAGAAGAATCTGACAGCAATTCTGATGATCCTGAAGACATTGGAAAGGAGCTTGCTATGCTTGTGAAGAAGTTCCAAAAATTCACCAAGAAGAAAGGCTTCAGAAAGTCTTCACAATCAAGCTCAAGGAATGATGAAGCTTCTGCTCATGACTGCAAGAAGAGAACATGCCACAAGTGCAAGAAACCTGGCCACTACATCTCTGAGTGTCCGCAGTGGGACAATGAGAACAACAACAAGAAGAAGAGCAAGGATTATGATTATGACGACAAGAAGAAGAAGAAATACTCAAAGTCTTCTTCCAAGTCTTCCTTAAAGTCTTCATCACACAAGAAGAGCTCATCTGGCAAGGCTCGTGCGTTTGTTGGCAAGGAAATGGATTCAAAGGAGGAGTCCGCTTCTGAGGAGGCGGAGGTGGAGTCTGAGGAGGAGTCCGATTTTGGCGTTGCAAGTCTGGCTACAACATACATTGCCAAGTCCATCTTCAACACTGAAGACAATGACTTCATCACCGACACCGATGCAAATGACAAGGGCTACTCCGCTCCCACCTACTGCTTCCTGGCACGCGGTGCCAAGGTAAACACACGCACTACTCACTATCAAACATCCAGTAAAGATGACTCTGATTGTGGTTCCAAACCCAGCTACAAAACACTTGCTAAAATTGCAACTGAACAACAGAAAGCTATGGAACATATTCAAAAACTATTAGACAAAAGCGATGACCTGTTAGACGCTGAAATGACTCGATCTTAGTCCTTAATTGAAGACATAAAAAATCTTCATGTTAAGTATGAGGAACTTGAAAGTCGTCATGAAACGCTCTCAACAACTCATGAAAAGCTTTCCTATGATTATCTTCAAAGGAAGCAAGATCTTGAGAAATTGAGAGCGGCTCATGAAGATCTTCAAAAGGAAAACAAGTCACTTCGTGCCAAACAGATCAGTTCCGCTCAGGAAGGATTTGAACCACCATGTCTTAAATGCATTGAGCGTGACAACGCTACCTCTATTGCTGGGTGTTCTACTGCTGCTACCATTGCAATATCTTCAACTGTTGATGTGGTAACTAACCCCTCTGCTGAGGATACCACTGCTATTGCTGATGAAAATGCAAGGTTGAAGACATTGCTTGAAACAGGGATGTACAAAAGTCTCAAAGGGCATCAGACACTATGTGATGTTCTCAAAAGGCAGACCCTGAACCGAAACCCTAGGAAAGAGGGTCTTGGGTTCGACAGGAAAATGAATGTTGATGGCTCTTACTGGAAACCTGAGCAGTACCCCAAAACCACATGGGTTGCTGCAAAGGAACCCTCAGTGGATCCATCCACACTGTCGGGCTTCAATTGTGTTAATCCCATTGTTATTGATGAATCCTTTGATGCAAACTATAAAAAATTTAAGAATCAGAATGGTGAAGAAAGTATAGGTGCCAAAAAGATTGCTAGAGAATCTTCTTGTGAATGTCGTCATGACACCACAAGTGAAGAAGACAAACCCCAGACCACAGGCTTCATATGGTCCAAAGGCTTCATACAGACAAAGGACTCACCTGAGTCGCACTAATGCAAATGTTTTGCAGGGAAGCCATACTCGGGCCTATGAATATGAGCGCGTTTCATCAAACCGCCATGTTCATAAGACCAAGAACTACTCTGCTTATTCTTATGAGTACTATTGTCCACCAGCAAGACTTTTTGCTAGGGCTCCAAAGCCAAAGTTCTCAGATGCTGCACTTAGACTCATTGCTTCGAAGCCACCCTTGAAGATGTGGGTGGCTAATAAAGCTTAACTCTCTTTTGCAGGGAAAGGTCTCTAGCCGAGAATCAAATTCGTCTGAAGCTATTGCTGGGGACCTTGAACATCTTGTAGGGCGCAAGATCAAATGCCCAAATGGTCTTATTATGTATTTTGTTCCTGAGTCGCTTGCTACTTGCCCTATTAGTCCTAACCTCGATCTAAGCTTTCATAATCCACTTTCTCGTCAAATGTTTATGCTTCACAATTCTCTTCGTGAAGCCTATCCCCCTAACTGCACTGTAGGGTACGACACCAGCTGCTTCAGAATGGATTATTGATAGTGGGTGTACTAATCACATGACTGGCAAGCGAAGTATTCTCATGGACTCAACTTACGTCCATCTGATAAAAGTCATGTCACATTTGCTGACACTGGTAAAAGCAAGGTATTGGTTCTAGGTAGAGTTGCAATCTCAAGGGATCAACACATGGATAAAGTGATGCTTGTTGAATCCCTTGGTTTCAACTTAATGTCTGTCTCAATGCTTTGCGATTTAAACATGATTGTGATATTTGAAAAATATCGTTGCCTTGTTCTAATGGAATCTGACAAGTATCTAGTCTTTGAAGGGTATCAGAAAGATGATTTGTATGTGGTAGATTTCTCAGCAGGACCACAACTTGCCGTATGTCTTCTAGCAAAAGCTTCTGAATGCTGGCTCTGGCATCGGAGGCTAGGGCATGCTGGCATGAGGAACCTGCACACTCTTGCAAGGAAGAAGCATGTCATAGGCATCGAGGGCGTCAAGTTCAAGAAGGATCACTTATGCGGCGCCTGTGAAGCAGGAAAGATGACGAGGGCCAAGCATCCCTCGAAGACAATCATGACAATGACTCAACCCTTCGAACTGCTCCACATGGACCTTTTCGGTCCCACTCATTACTCAACTCTTACTACTACTGCTTGTCTCTATGGCTTTGTCATTGTTGATGATTATTCAAGATATACTTGGGTGCATATAATCCTCTACAAGACTGAAGTGTAGGATGTCTTCAGACGCTTCGCCAATCGAGCCATGAACAACTATGGCGTCAAGATCAAGCACATCACAAGTGACAATGGCACTGAATTCAAGAACACTGGCCTAGACACTTATCTTGATACTTTGGGCATCACACATGAATTCTCAGCTCCGTACACGCCGCAGCAGAATGGTGTCATGGAACGCAAGAACAGAACACTTATTGAGATGGCCCGGACGATGCTCGATGAATACAAGACTCTAAGAAAGTTCTGGCATGAAGCCATTGATACTGCATGCCATATCATCAACCGTGTTTATCTTCACAAGCTTCTGAACAAGACATCCTATGAGCTCCTTACTGGCAAGAAGCCAAATGTCAGTTACTTCAGAGTATTTGGTGCCAGGTGCTGGATCAAGGATCCACATAACACTTCAAAATTTGCACCGAAAGCACATGAAGGTTTTATGCTTGGATATGGAAAGGATTCGCACTCCTACAAAGACTTCAACCTCTTTCACTATAAAGTGGTTGAAACTGTGGATGTGCGGTTCGATGAGACTAACGGCTCGCAAAGAGAGCACCTGCCAAATGTGCTAGATGAAGTTCGATCCAATGAATCAATCAAACTTATGACAACTGGAGAAATCATACCATCTAAAGCTCAGCCTGAAGAGGAACTTATCATCTCTGCACCTGATCAACTTGAAGACAATGCTCAGCCAGAAGACAATCCTTCTAACGATGACAATGATCAGCAAGAGAAAAATCTTCGTCATGTTCATCCTCGTGTTGCAAATGAAGTACAGATTGAGAGAATAATTGATAGCGCGAATGCACCAGGTCCACTCACTCGTTCAAGGGCAACACAACTAGCAAATTTATGTGGGCATTTCGCATTCGTCTCAATATCTGAACCCAAGAAAGTTGATGAAGCCTTCATGGAACCTGAATGGATTCAAGCTATGCAAGAAGAGCTTCAACAGTTTGAGCTGAATAATGTATGGGAGCTGGTTAAGCGTCCTGATCCTCGTAAGCACAATATAATAGGCACTAAATGGACATATCGCAACAAGCAAGATGAGCATGGTCAAGTTGTCAGAAACAAAGCTCGTCTCGTTGCTCAAGGATATACTCAAGTTGAAGGGATTGACTTCGATGAAACATTTGCTCCTATGGCTAGGCTTGAAGCTATACGCATACTGCTGGCCTATGCAAATCATCATAACATTCTTCTGTATCAAATGGATGTGAAGAGCGCTTTTCTCAATGGCAAGATTGAAGAAGAAGTGTATGTTGCACAACTTCCTGGCTTTGAAGATCCAAAACATCCTGACATGGTGTACAAGCTCAAAAGGCACTGTATGGCCTCAAACAAGCCCCTCGGGCTTGGTATGACACACTCAAAGACTTTCTGAAGAGCAAAGGCTTCAAACCTGGTTCCCTGGATCCTACTCTCTTCACGAAGACATATGATGGTGAACTATTTGTGTGCCAAATATATGTGGATGACATTATCTTCGGCTGCACTAACCAGAAATATAGTGAAGAGTTTGGATATATGATGCAAGAGCAATATCAGATGTCCATGATGGGTGAGTTGAAGTTCTTCCTTGGTCTTCAAATACGTCAGCAACACAATGACATCTTCATATCTCAAGAGAAATACCTCAAAGATTGCTTGAAGAAATTTGGAATGCAAGACTGCAAAGGCTACATGACGCCAATGCCAGCCAAACACCATCTGGGTCCTGACGACAATGGAAAAGAGTTCGATCAAAAGGTATACCACTCCATGATTGGTTCTTTGCTTTATTTATGTGCATCTAGGCTAGATATCATGCTTAGTGTTTGCATGTGTGCCTGGTTCCAAGCGGCACCAAAGGAATCGCATAAATTAGCTGTGAAGCGAATTCTTAGATATTTGGCTCACACCCCAACACTAGGATTATGGTATCCAAAGGGCTCAGAGTTTGATCTAGTTGGATTCTCGGATGCTGATTATGCTGGTGACAAGGTGGATCGCAAGTCTACATCAGGCACATGTCATTTTCTGGGACGATCACTTGTATGTTGGTCTTCAAAGAAGTAGAACTGTGTATCTCTCTCCACTGCTAAATCTGAATACATTGCTGCTGGATCTTGCTGCGCTCAGCTTCTATGGATGAAACAAACACTCAAAGATTATGGCATCCATCTGAAGCAAGTGCCACTCTACTGCGACAACGAGAGCGTCATCAAGATTGCCAACAACCCAGTTCAGCACTCGAAGACAAAGCACATTGAAATTCGTCATCACTTTCTCAGAGATCATGTTATGAAGGAAGATATTGATATCATACACGTCAACACTGAAGAACAATTGGCAGATATCTTCACCAAGCCCTTGGATGAGAAGAGGTTTTGCAAGTTACGGTGTGGGCTAAATATCTTGGAATCCTCAAATGTCCTGTGATCAGGCACACATCCTAACAGTTAAGCATCTTGATAACTTACATGTGCAACACACGAAGTAAAGTATATCTTCAATCAATGAAGACTTACATTCTGAGTGTGAATATATTAACGTGGAATTTGACTTTGGAGCGCCACGATAATTGTGCGCCGTGTCTGGGTCTAATATTTCCTATACATTGGGTAACGCCACCACCAAAATTCTTCCCTTTGAAGTGTTTTTCTCATGGCGTTACATTTGCAAAGTCTTCGCATTTTGTTTGTCTTCAATGTTAACATGGCCTCATGTTTATCTTCAATTTGGTTTCTGTCCTCTACAGCATTCACTTATAGCTATGTCTTCACATTGAATCTTTTGACCTAAGTGAACGTGATCGGACCCTAACCCCTCTATGCTTCTATCTCAAGTCTATCTATCCAAATCATATGCATTCAATTGACACTGTCAAACTGTCTTCTCTGCGTCCTTGTCAGCAGAAGACACAGAGACAAACATAAATCTGTTTTTCAATGCTAAATCCTTCAACCTGAAACCCGGAGAAGTGGGAACGACCACCCGACAATCCAGGCGTGCGTGGGAACGTGGAACAACCTCCGATGTGTTGCATGGTAGCCACGTGTCCTTCAGATGTGAACCGCCAGGGGCACCTGTGTAATAACACTGTGCCGTCCCTGTCCCTATATATACACGCCTCACCATAGTCATTCCACTCTCGCACAAACCCTAGCGCCACCGCTAGCCCTCGACGACGCCGGCGACGAAGCGCTTCGCTGCCGTACCTCACCGACGCCGTCTTCATGCCGACCGCGGACATCGTCTTCTCCGCCGTCGCCGTAAGTGTCCTCCATCGCCAAGTTAGGGCACGGAAGATTCGAACTGCTCGGCCTCCTCTTCCACTCCGTCTAGCAGTTCCTCGTGTGGTAAATAAAACCTCCTTTTTACAGTCCCTTTGATCTGATAGATTCATCCTTTTCTACCACAAGCAGTTTCTATTCACACAAGTTGGATCTATTTCATACTGCATCTCATATTATGCCTAGTATGTTCACTTATGCTTCACAAAGTAGTTAGATTCCTCACTTGTACTTATTCATGGATTCGTACAAATCTGGAACCAACTCTCTATCTATGAGTGAATGTCTTCGCACTATGAGGTCAATGTCTTATAAACTGATTTATCTTCAAAATCTTCTGAGAATGCATATGACCTCTTCCCCTTCCCTCGCACCTTAATGCTATCACCGGTACATGTCCATGGGAGAATCCCTTGGTTCTCATAGTCTGCATTCATTTGCAGAATTCTTACAGTATCATATAGATTCCCCTGAAGCCAGTTCTTGTCTGACCAGTAGACGGAAGACTTTGACAGTTTTGAAGCCTTTCAGTCTAAAATTCATGGCACCAGAAAAATCTGCAAGGAAGGGTGGCAGGCAGCGTCGTGGCAACACCTCAAGAGATTCGCCTCCAGACCTCTATGAGCTGTACAAGACAGATCCGGAGGAGGACTACAATCAGCGGAAAACTCGAATCCAATGGATTCGAAGATATTGGGCAGAACAGTGGTTCAAGTACAGGTTCGTGACCCAGGAATATGCTGAGAAGAATGCCATCAAGCGACCCTGGGGAGACATCTTGTACAAAAACCTTCAACCCAGGTCCAGAGCTGAAGCCATTGAACAAGGCTTCTATCCTTGCATGGTCCATCGACCACAACCTGCAGATGCAGACCCATCTTCATTACTATGGTGCCGTGACGATAATCTGTTCAAGCGAAACTTCCAGTTTGCCAAGAATTCGGCCAAAGAAAACAAGAAGTCGCGGGGATTAGACTTCAATCTAGGCCCCTCTGCTCCTCGTGCTGATGGCACACGTGAAGCTGAACCCAATCTTGTTGGGCCCTTCTACAACCTAGAAGTTCTCATCACTCATATTATGGTTCAAGGGACAGCCATGGATGAACCTGCAGACGACGCTGATTCTGACGAAGTGCCTGCACCACCGAAGCCAAAGAAGTTGAAGAAACCTCAAGCTTCGAAGCCTTCCCCAGCACCAAAGGCCTCACGGGCGAAGCCTCTGGCTACTGCACCTCCTGAACTCAGTGTGCAGTCTGAAGATTTGTCACGCATATCCAAGCCCTCCAAAGTGAAGATGCCCTTGCAACCCATTAGCCAAGCACTGACCGCTGCTGCTATTCTGCGCAATGACACCATTGATCTGTCAAGCGACGACGATCTTGGCGATGATGCTCTTGAGCAGTTGATCAAGAGCAAGCAAGAGGTAGAAATCTTCAATGACCTTCCTCTCTTTGATGTTGAAATCATCAATACATTCATTGATGAGTGGTTTGACAGCCCAAATGTCAGCTTTGGTGATCTTCAGCTTCCCATTGGCCTCAGCGTCGCCTTCCACGGAGCCATTGCTGCTGAGCTGGCTCTAGCTCAGAGGATTGTCGAACTGAAACATAAGATAGATTATGAAAAGGCTCAGTTCAAGAAGCACATGGCCAAGCTCAATGTTGAAGACATTCAGAACTTCCACACCATGATGCATGAGCTTAAGGAAGCATTTCGAACCAAACGCGAGGAAGCCAAAGGTTCTCGTGAGCGCATGAAGGATCTTGCTACTAAATGTGTCCAAGGATACAATGAGGCTGAAAAGCGCAAGGCCTTGGGACGACCAAGAATCGACTCCAGAATGGCTACCAAGAAGAAGAAGAAGCCAGCTGTGGCAGAACCCGAAGCACCAAGGCAGGAAGTACATCCAATTGTCTTCCCAACCAGTATGACAGGCTCGAAGCCTAAGGTCCCCACAGTGGCTTCAGAACTGAAGAAAACAAGGGCTGCTGAAGCTGAAGCCAGAAAGCGCAAAACCAAGGGCACTACTGATGATGCTCCTCCATCCAAGAAACGCAAAACCAAGAAGAGAGATCGGGCTGCTCCCACAGAGCCCCTTAATGTCGAGCCAATCTCAGTGGCTCTTCCTGCGTCTGAACATCGAGAGTGCCGGTTGATAGTTCATGAGCCTGCTTCCACAGAGGCTCCTGGCTCTAGACAATCATGAAGATAATCCAGCTGTTGACCCCACCGCAGCTGAAGACATTGGTCCTCATGACAATGTTGAAGATGATGAAGTCCTTCCTCAGATCGAGCACCAATTGGTATCATCGCATGTGCTCACGCACAGCGAACTCATCAGCATTGGTCGTGTGCTACATCTTGAGCTTGCGTTGGCTTTCCCCGAAGAGGAAGGGATGATGCAGCAGAGTAGAGTAAGTATTTCCCTCAGTTTTTGAGAACCAAGGTATCAATCCAGTAGGAGGCCACGCTCAAGTCCCTCGTACCTGCACAAAACGATAGCTACTTGCAACCAACGCGATTAGGGGTTGTCAATCCCTTCACGGTCACTTACGAGAGTGAGATCTAATAGATATAATATTTTTGGTATTTTTGGTATAAAGATGCAAAGTAAAAAGTAAAAGCAAAGTAAAAAAGCAAAGCAAGATTAAAGTGATGGAGATTGATATGATGAGAATAGACCCGGGGGCCATAGGTTTCACTAGTGGCTTCTCTCAAGAGCATAATTATTCTACGGTGGGTGAACAAATTACTGTTGAGCAATTGACAGAATTGAGCCTAGTTATGAGAATATCTAGGCATGATCATGTATATAGGCATCACGTCCATGACAAGTAGACCGAAACGATTCTGCATCTACTACTATTACTCCACTCATCGACCGCTATCCAACATGCATCTAGAGTATTAAGTTAAAAACAGAGTAACACCTTAAGCAAGATGACATGATGTAGAGAGATAAATTCATGCAATATGAAATAAACCCCATCTTGTTATCCTTGATGGCAACGATGCAATGCAATACGTGCCTTGCTGCCCCTTCTGTCACTGGGAAGGACACCGCAAGATCGAACCCAAAGCTAAGCACTTCTCCCATGGCAAGAACTACCAATCTAGTTGGCCAAACCAAACGGATAATTCGAAGAGACTTGCAAAGATAACCAATCATACATAAAAGAATTCAGAGAAGATTCAAATATTATTCATAGATAGACTTGATCATAAACCCACAATTCATCGGTCTCAACAAACACACCGCAAAAAGAAGATTACATCGAATAGATCTCCACAAGAGAGGGGGAGAACTTTGTATCGAGATTCAAAGAGAGAGAAGAAGCCATCTAGCTACTAACTATGGACCCAAAGGTCTGAGGTAAACTACTCACACTTCATCGGAGGGGCTAGGATGATGTAGAAGCCCTCCATGATGACGGCCCTCTTCCGACAGAGCTCCGGAACAGGCCCCAAGATGGGATCTCGTGGATACAGAAATTTGCAGCGGTGGAATTAGGTTTTTGGCTCCTGTTCTGATCGTTTGGGGGTACGTAGGTATATATAGGAGGAAGGAGTACGTCGGTGGAGCACCGAGGGGCCCACGAGGCAGGGGGCGCGCCCCCCACCCTCATGACCTCCTCTTTGACTCCTTGGAGTAGGGTCCAAGCCCCTGGACCACGTTTGGTGAGAAAATCACGTTCCCAAAGATTTTATTCCGTTTGGACTCCGTTTGATATTTTGTTTCTCCAAAACACTGAAATAGGCAAAAAACATCAATTATGGGCTGGGCCTCCGGTTAATAGTTTAGTCCCAAAAATAATATAAAAGTGGAAAATAAAGCCCAATATAGTCCAAAATAGTAGATAATATAGCATGGAGCAATCAAAAATTATAGATACGTTGGAGACGTATCAGGCATCCCCAAGCTTAATTCCTGCTCGTCCTCGAGTAGGTAAATGTTAAAAAGAGAATTTTTGATGCGGAGTGCTACTTGGGACAATTTCAATGCAAATCTTCTTAATTGTGATATGAATATTCAGTTTCGAAAGATTCAAGACAAAAGTTTATATTGACATAAAAATAATAATACTTCAAGCATACTAATAAAGCAATTATGTCTTCTCAAAATAACATGGCCAAAGAAAGTTATCCCTACAAAATCATATAGTCTGGCTATGCTCTATCTTCACCACACAAAATATTTAAATCATGCACAACCCTGATAACAAGCCAAGCTATTGTTTCATACTCTAACTTTTTCAAAACTTTTTCAATCTTCACGTAATACATGAGCGTGAGCCATGGATATAGCACTATAGGTGGAATAGAATGGTGATTGTGGAGAAGACAACAAGGAGAAGATAGTCTCACATCAACTAGGTGTATCAACGGGCTTATCATATTATTGATCACTTGGGGGCTTGGTCATGTCTGAACCATACTCACACCTCTTGATCGGCTCAATGCCACAACATCACTTGGGGGCTTGGTCGTGTCTGAACCAATGCAACACCTTTTGATAGGCGAAAGCCACCAGATCACTTGGGGACATGGTCAAGTCTGAACCAGTCATGCCTCTTGATCAGCCTAAGGCCATAGAATCACTTGGGGGCTTGGTCGAACCCGAACCATTGCCACGCCTCTTGATCGGCATAATGCCATGGTTTCATTTGGGGACCTGGCTGACTTGAACCATAGCTACACCATTGGGGAGCTTGGTCGTGTCCGACCATGGTAACACCATCTGATCGGCTCAATAAGCCTCTTTTTGCAAATGGTTTTATCATTGCCTTTGCTTCAATATTTTCCTTGATAACTGTTTCTTTTATTTTTGTTGCGTTTTTAAACCGACAAAGTTTTAAACCGGTTCAAACTGTCAATTACAAATTGACGGAACACTGTCAAATCTTAATCCGGAGACTATCTGCCCGGTTTGATTTTCTGTTACCATCCTATTATGGAGTAAACCGGTGTTTATCACAACCCGACACGGTTTTATCATAAACCGGCACAATATGGAAGGAGTTATCAGTACTCAAGATTGCGGTTATCACATTTACTACAAAAAGTTGGTAAAACCAACAATGTGATTCAATGTCACAGGTATGATCTATTTCATATTTGATTATTCTTAAGTGCAGCCTTGGTTATAAACCCGGGTTATATGTTGGGCGTTATGACCCGTCTGGCGGTAAACCGCCAGGACACTTTAAACTTGTTGTATGCAGAAACAGGTTTGTTAAACCGGCCTGGCTTTCGATTATAAGTCGCCAGTATATATTTGGATTGCGCCATTGGAATCATGCGCTTATAAATCATAGGGTTATATTATTCAAATAGCCAAACTTGGCTGAATTTTCATTATGATATTGAATGAATAAGGTTTTCATACCGGATTATATTATCTTGAATAGCCAACATGGCTGGATTTTTATGGTTATTAATAACCGGTATTATCGAGTTTTCAAAGTCGTTTTAGCGCAATGGCTATTATTTTATCGAAGGATATGATTTATTCTACAATGGAAGGAATAGTCCCGAGTCGCTGCAGTCTTACAACCCGGCACTTGGGGGCTACATTATTCAAATTGAGATTACATGCAAGTCTCATGTCGCTGCAAGCATGCACCATGACACTTGGGGGCTAATGCAAAGTCATTTTGACTAGTCTTATTGAAGACCCGACTCATCATATTATAATGAGCCGACCCTTGGGGGCTACCAATTGCTCCTGTCAACAATTCAAGGTACACAAGTTTTTGTCCATAATGTTGAAGGATCCATTGCTCAGTTGGTAAAGCACAAAGTTCTTAACCTTGTGGACGTGGGTTCAAGCCCTACGATGGAAGCTACATTATAAGATGTTATTTTTATTGAAGTATATGTCAAGTCCCGGTTCAGTATTATCTTACTAAGCCGGCCCTTGGGGGCTACACATCACTGCTAAAATCTACATAATTATATTTACAAAGTTCCTTGTCATTATTGCATAATGACCCGGCCCTTGGGGTTTACACTGATTGAAGTTTTTCTTAGCAATTACAAGTCCCAGGTTGCTGCAAGCATGAAAACCCGGCACTTGGGGGCTACATATATGGAGTATTCAGTTTATATGATTGAGATGAACAAACCGGATTTCTTCAAGGTTGAAACACTTATTGGAGCAAGTCTTAAGTTATCACCATATTCTCCTTTTAAGACTTAGGGGCTACAGGTATTATGCATATAAAGGAGGAACATCTTCATTTTATCAGTTTTGAGCAAATCAGGAAGATCAATTACATGGCCCGGTGTCGACAACAATTATGACCTGGCGCCATCAATATTTATTAACCGGCCATTTTGGTAATATTAAACCGGCAAGTTTTACATCTTCAAACCGGTTGAATATCAGATAAGTATTTTCAGACCCATATTTCTTAAACCGGCGCTTTGGGAGCTGAGTCAAAGGAGTTATTCTTCACAATATTTCTCGGTGACAAATCAATGTCGGTAAATTGATTATGAAGCTGGTCTGTTGACCCGGATTTCCCAGAAGGAAGAAATAACAAGGACTTAAGGGCGATCAGGTACCGGTTTACAAAAATTCTTAACCCGGAGCATAACCTGTCAAATTTGTTCTTGTGTTTATTTTGCAGCATAAGTTTACCATGAATAAATCCAAGCTAAACTTGGGGGCTAATGTCAGGGATATACCTCGCGGCGTAAACCGCCCGGAAGTATAACCCGGCCGGACTAGGCGTTTCACAGATAAACCGCCAGAGGATTGGTGGTTTACGTGATTGGTGGTTTAAATGTCTGGCGGTTTACATGTCTGGCGGTTCACCGGTATGACGATTCACGGGCCTGAAGATTCATTGGTGACCCCACACGTATTCCAGATGCATGACAAGGCCCAAGGACCAGCAGGCCGGTTTAGGTTAATGGTGGGCCGGTTTAAGAGAAAAGGTATGAGGAACATTTATCTTACAAGGAGTTAATACCTGGACTTGTATCCGGTGTGTATTAGAGATAGACTAGTCCTAATCCTAATAGGACTCCACATGTAACCCGCCCTCTAACATATATAAGGAGGGGCAGGGCTCCCCAAAAAGGGACAAGATTCACAAGTTCGACAAGTTGGACAAGTTAGGTTTAGACAATAACTCTCGAGAAAGAGCACTCTTGTAATCATGATCATCATCATCATCAATATCAATGAAGCAGGGTGTAGGCTTTTACCTCCACCGTGAGGGGCTGAACCTGGGTAAAATATCGCGTCTCTCGTCCCACTCAACCCCTCTCAAGCTACCATATAGATGCGCTGGCCTCGCGACTAAGTCCTGACACTAAGGACATCTGCCGTGACAATTCCACGACAGTTGGTGTCTACCGTGGGGCCTGCACACGGTGGTGTTGAGTTCTTGAAGGGATTTTACCTAGGGTTCGAGGAGTTCGCTTTTGGCAGGATGAAGAAGAGCCGGCTTGAGGCAATCATACGGGATAACCAGGTCTGGTAATACGGCAGAAGGGAGCAAGATCCGTCTAAACCGCCTGGTTGCAAGTTTCGCCGAGGTAAAACAAGATTTTTCAGCTACCGCTAAGCAGAAGCAGTAACACTAAGCTGTATTGGAGTTGGATTCGGTCCCACGCCCGTATTGAGTATTCAAGCTGGACGATGCATACCGGATTGATAAAAAAGGGACGGGCATTTTGTCGCAAGCGATCGGTCCTAAACCGATTGATTTGACAACAATCAGGAGGCTTCGATCTAGATAATACTAGCAATTATATCAGCGATGACCAAGTGGCTGGGTATAGACAACGACAGCTAAAAGTAATGAGCGGCAGCAACGAATCTGCTATTATTGCTATCGCCTACGGCAAAAAATAAACTACAGCAGCAGACGCCCAAGGCACCCAGACAAAAACATGTTCGAGGCATGTGCCCGCTAGCCCCGTTTGATGGTGCACGCACATGCAGTGGCAATCTGCAGAAGTCAGAGGCCGAAAGAAAAGGAGAATAAGGAAAGGACTATTACTAGTATGGGAGGTCTAGTACTAGTACTATTCATCAAATGAATTAGCACAGGGCCCAAAGTCTCACAAGGATGTGATATCAAAAGATCGTCAGCCACGTGCCTCCTGATAAATGTTAGAACTAAAGAGGACATGCGACAGCCTTTGCGACAAAATAAAATAAAAAAAAGGAGTAGTAGCTACGACCTGAAGCTGTTCTCTGCTCCAAGTCGCCGAAGTCACGGGCTGGCCGCGTTTCCGCTGACCTCACCATGGCGTTTCATCGCTACGCCTGCCGGCTTGCCTGCCTCTTCTGCCGCGCTTCACTTCCAAATTTATATATGGATCATCTGCCATACGAACAAATCAGGTGCTATTTTTCTAAACTTTTACTGGTATGCTATGCTATATCAATAAAAGCTTTTTTCATGGTATGCTATGCTATACACAGGTCAACAGACTTATGGCCAAGGTATGATCCGGTCCTCGCGCACCGGCGTCGGAGGCAACATATACATCTGCACCGCCCGTGCCGGGCGTTTAAAGACCTGGAGAATAACCCGGAGGGTTTTTGCTTGAACCGCCGGGACCATATTGAGTCGCCGACCAGCCTAAACCGCCTCTGTCGCGACGAACAGATCATCCGTTGTCCGAACAAAAAACATCAGGTGATATCCATCTAAATCTAGTTTCTTGGTATATATTGTTTTTATCAAGGAACAATTACTTTGGACCGGATATTATGATATGCAGGACAATTATTCATTATAAAACATGGTTTATACCATGGGTACGGAGTACGCGCTGGCAACGTCCTGCCCGGTGGTCGTCCGTGCCACATTACACGATGAATGGACGCGTACAAGCTGCCGCCCGTACAGCCCGGTCTACATCAATTAGCCGGGACTACGCCTGTGATTGACTCACGCGTCTGCACCAGCTTACAACTCCACGAACGACTCACCCGTCCGCTCTCGCGGCCGGTTCACGCGTGCGCGCCGGTTTCAAATGCTGCGGCCGATTCTCCCTTTCGCACCGGCGTACAATGCCACGGCCGACTTATCTGTCTGAGCCGCCTCTGATGCTGCGGTCGTCTTTGTCGTTCGTCTCTCGCGGCCTGGTCTACATCAACATATCGGGCCGCACTTGTCTGGATGAACTGTTTATTGACTATGAGCAAGTCACTACTTGGGAAGCCGGGTTTTCTTCCAACAAATTGGAGGTAAATTATCATATATTATCAGCCGCCGTCTGCACTGGATGGTTCAATGGGTAGGCGCACAAGTCGCCGCCACTACAGTTTGGTTAACTTCAAATCGCCAGTTGGAAGGAACCATTGGCCGAGTTGCTGACACGGCTCATACGTGATCATTTATAACCCACCGCAGTTACCTCAACCTTCTGTGGATTCACACCGTGCTATCAGCGCCAATGATATACAAGTTATGCCGGTTTATATCACGGTCAAATATGGAGAGTGTCAAGCCAACTCCTAGAGTCACCTTTGAGACTCGGGGGCTACGATGACATGACTCAGCAAATCTTGCCAGTTTCAGCCGGTTTAAGAACCCCAGGACGATGGAGGGAAAGTTAACCCAGTCCTGGAGGCTACTGTTATATTGATGAAAATTTAAAGGCCGTCAGAAAATTTCCGGTTTAGAAAGTATATGACAGTTATAAAATCCCGGCTCAATGAAGAAGATCCGGGTCATCAGAAAGGATTCCGGTTTAAAATCCGGCTCAAGGGAAGTCAGTCTGACTGAAGCTCTCAAATATCCGGTTTACAGTTCGGTTCAAGGGAAATCTGTTCTCCCACAAAGCTCTGAAGCGCTCAAATCCGGTTTAACAACGTCCGGTTAACTTCTCTCACGTTCGAGTTTAAAGGCCGTCAGAAAATTTTTCCGGTTGAAAATGAAGATTCCGGTTTAAAATCCGGTTCAAGGGAAAGATGTCTCCGCCAAAGCTTTGAAGCTCTCAATATCTGGTTCAAAATCCCGGTTCAAGAAGAATTTATCTCTTGCAAAAAGTTAAAAGTTGCCCAAGAGGACTTACTAACATGATGTGCGGTTCAAACATGGGTATCATGCCTTATTGGCTTATCATATTATTGATCACTTGGGGGCTTGGTCATGTCTGAACCATAGTCACACCTCTTGATCGGCTCAATGCCACAGCATCACTTGGGGGCTTGGTCGTGTCCGAACCAATGCAACACCTTTTGATAGGCGAAAGCCACCAGATCACTTGGGGACATGGTCAAGTCTGAACCAGTCACGCCTCTTGATCGGCCTAAGGCCATAGAATCACTTGGGGGCTTGGTCGAACCCGAACCATTGCCATGCCTCTTGATCGGCATAATGCCACGGTTTCATTTGGGGACCTGGCTGACTTGAACCATAGCTACACCATTGGGGAGCTTGGTCGTGTCCGACCATGGTAACACCATCTGATCGGCTCAATAAGCCTCTTTTTGCAAATGGTTTTATCATTGCCTTTGCTTCAATATTTTCCTTGATAACTGTTTCTTTTATTTTTGTTGTGTTTTTAAACCGACAAAGTTTTAAACCGGTTCAAACTGTCAATTACAAATTGACGGAACACGGTCAAATCTTAATCCGGAGACTATCTGCCCGGTTTGATTTTCTGTTACCATCCTATTATGGAGTAAACCGGTGTTAATCACAACCCGGCACGGTTTTATCATAAACCGGCACAATATGGAAGGAGTTATCAGTACTCAAGATTGGGGTTATCACCTTTACTACAAAAAGTTGGTAAAACCAACAATGTGATTCAATGTCACAGGTATGATCTATTTCATATTTGATTATTCTTAAGTGCAGCCTTGGTTATAAACTCGGGTTATATGTTGGGCGTTATGACCCGTCCGACGGTAAACCGCCAGGACACTTTAAACTTGTTGTATGCAGAAACTTGTTGTATGCAGAATCATACCTGTGACATATAACTTGGCGGGTCATGGAGCTCCAATGAAGTTTTCGTGTCAAACTTGTGGCCGTTTTATGGATACAACATCGCCGGACCGACCGTGAATACAACTTTAAGGGTTAGTTGATCGCACCGAGGAGCCATCTTGCACCATTCGGAATGACCAATAATTTTTCGTGTGCATGTTAAACATGCCTGGCTTTCGATTATAAGTCGCCAGTATATATTTGGATTGCGCCATTGGAATCATGCGCTTATAAATCATTGGGTTATATTATTCAAATAGCCAAACTTGGCTGAATTTTCATTATGATATTGAATGAATAAGGTTTTCATACCAGATTATATTATCTTGAACAGCCAACATGGCTGTATTTTTATGGTTATTAATAACCGGTATTATCAAGTTTTCAAAGTCGCTTTAGCGCAATGGTTATTATTTTATCAAAGGATATGATTTATTCTACAATGGAAGGACTAGTCCTGAGTCGCTGCAGGCTTACAACCCGGCACTTGGGGGCTACATTATTCAAATTGAGATTACATGCAAGTCTCATGTCGCTGCAAGCATGCACCATGACACTTGGGGGCTAATGCAAAGTCATTTTGACTAGTCTTATTGAAGACCCGACTCATCATATTATAAGGAGCCGACCCTTGGGGGCTACCAATTGCTCCTGTCAACAATTCAAGGTACACAAGTTTTCGTCCATAATGTTGAAGGATCCATTGCTCAGTTGGTAAAGCACAAAGTTCTTAACCTTGTGGACGTGGGTTCAAGACCTACGATGGAAGCTACATTATAAGATGTTATTTTCATTGAAGTATATATCAAGTCCCGGTTCAGTATTATCTTACTAAGCCGGCCCTTGGGGGCTACACATCACTGCTAAAATCTACATAATTATATTTACAAAGTGCCTGCTCATTATTGCATAATGATCCGGCCCTTGGGGGTTACACTGATTGAAGTTTTTATAAGCAATTACAAGTCCCAGGTTGCTGCAAGCATGAAAACCCGGCACTTGGGGGCTACATATATGGAGTATTCAGTTTATATGATTGATATGAACAAACCGGATTTCTTCAAGGTTGAAACACTTATTGAAGCAAGTCTTAAGTTATCACTATGTTCTCCTCTTAAGACTTGGGGGCTACAGGTATTATGCATATAAAGGAGGAACATCTTCATTTTATCAGTTTTGAGCAAATCAGGAAGATCAATTACATGACCCGGTGTCGATAACAATTATGACCTAGCGCCATCAATATTTATAAACCGGCCATTTTGGTAATATTAAACCGGCAAGTTTTACATCTTCAAACCGGCCGAATATCAGATAAGTATTTTTAGACCCATATTTCTTAAACCGGCGCTTTGGGAGCCGGGTCAAAGGAGTTATTCTTCACAATATTTCTCGGTGACAAACCAATGTCGGCAAATTGATTATGAAGCTGGTCTGTTGACCCGGATTTCGCAGAAGGAAGAAATAACAAGGACTTAAGGGTGATCAGGTACCGGTTTACAAAAATTCTTAACCCGGAGCATAACCTGTCAAATTTGTTCTTCTGTTTATTTTGCAGCATAAGTTTACCATGAATAAATCCAAGCTAAACTTGGGGGCTAATGTCGGGGATATACCCCGCGGCGTAAACCGGCCGGAAGTATAACCCGGCCGTACTAGGCGTTTCACTGATAAGCCGCCAGAGGATTGGCGGTTTAGGTGATTGGCGGTTTAAATGTCTGGCGGTTTACATGTCTGGCGGTTCACTGGTATGACGATTCATGAGCCTGAAGATTCATTGGTGACCCGGCGCGTATTCCAGATGCATGACAAGGCCCAAGGACCAGCAGGCCAGTTTAGGTTAATGGTGGGCCGGTTTAAGAGGAAAGGCATGAGGAACATTTATCTTACAAGGAGTTAATACCCGGACTTGTATCCGGTTTGTATTAGAGATAGACTAGTCCTAATCCTAATAGGGCTCCACATGTAACCCGCCCCTCCAACATATATAAGGAGGGGCAGGGCTCCCCAAAAGGGGACAAGATTCACAAGTTCCACAATTGGGACAAGTTAGGTTTAGACAATAGCTCGAGAGAGAGAGCACTCTTGTAACCATGATCATCATCATCAATATCAATGAAGCAGGATGTAGGCTTTTACCTCCACCGTGAGGGGCTGAACCTGGGTAAAACATCACGTCTCTCATCCCACTCAACCCCTCTCAAGCTACCACATAGATGCGCTGGCCTCGCGACTAAGTCCTAACACTAAGGACATCTGACGTGACAATTCCACAACAAGAAGCCCTCCGTGATGACGACCCTCTTCCGGCGGAGCTCCGGAACAGGCCCCAAGATGGGATCTCGTGGATACAGAAAGTTGCGGCGGTGGAATTAGGTTTTTGGCTCCTGTTCTGATCGTTTGGGGGTATGTAGGTATATATAGGAGGAAGGAGTACGCCGGTGGAGCACTGAGGGGCCCACGAGGCAGGGGGCGCGCCCTAGGGGGGGCACCCCCCACCCTCGTGACCTCCTCTTTGACTCCTTGGAGTAGGGTCCAAGTCTCCTGGATCGCGTTTGGTGAGAAAATCACGTTCCCGAAGATTTTATTCCGTTTGGACTCCGTTTGATATTATGTTTCTCCAAAACACTGAAATAGGCAAAAAAACAGCAATTCTGGGCTGGGCCTCCGGTTAATAGGTTAGTCCCAAAAATAATATTAAAGTGGAAAATAAAGCCCAATATAGTCCAAAACAGTAGATAATATAGCATGGAGCAATCAAAAATTATAGATACGTTGGAGACGTATCATCGTCCTCTGACGCCAACTGCTCAGGATGCATCGTGGCCTGATCACCCACAACGACAAGACACTCCAAGCTCTCCCCAACCGCAAGCTACCCCACCAGTGCAAGATGACGATGAATTTGAGGCCCAGCACACTCCATCTCCATAAGCGTCGCCCGCACTATGCAGGCTTCACAAAGGACCAAGGCCCCAAGTCACTCCCACTATGCACGAGTCTGAGTCCGAAGCCAAGATGGCTGAAGATATTCCGGTTGCATCAGCCGATGCAGAAGAAGCACCAAGAGTTGAAAGAGTTGCTAGACCTCCGTCCCATCAAGATGTTGTTCTCGAGGAGAACGTGTCTGACCCTCCAGCTCCTTAAGTGCAGGTTAACAACCCTGAGGCGGCCACCTACATCACCGATGAAGCTAATGACATCGTCATGGCTGAAGCTAATACGGTGCCTGAAGCTACTGCGGTGCTAGAAGTCCAAGCACCTGAAACCACTGCAACACCCGAAGTCAATGCTGAAGCACCTGAGGTACAAGCACCTGAAACCAATGTGGCCCCTGAAGCCCATGAAGACAATGCCAATGCTCCTGTTCCCCCTCCAAGACCTCATACAATTGAGCTGTCATTTGATCATCGTCAGCCTATTATGGTCCGCTGGCCCGTTCTGGTTCCTCCACCTGCTGCGGGTCCACAATTTGAGTATCATGTCGAGCACAGACGTCAAGTCCAAAAGCCCAAGCCAAGACTTCCATGATTCCCAGGCACTGCCACTTCACCTAGGGTCTTCAATGTGAATGGCTTCATGGCACATAACACCTTTTTTAACAGCTCCAAGAACCCTTATACCAGACCTCGCATTTCATCAGATCGGTTCTGGAGCTATCAGCAGCGCAGCTACTATTCTTGCATCCTATACAATCAAGGGCACATATTTCCACATATGCGCCTCGACTCTGAAGCTATAGCTGGCCTGCCCTGCCTTGAAGAAGCGTTGGATTGCTTTAGAGATGCTGGACTATTGCAGTTTGTCACAGATAAGGAACACTGGAATGAAGAGCTTCTACTACAGTTCTATGCAACTCTTCACATTCTAGGCTACAACAGGGATCCAAAGACCTGGGTCCTTGAGTGGATGATAGGCAATGTCTATCATGAAGCTAAAGCTCTTGATATCATTGAGCTCACAGGCCCACCCGCTCCTGGTGAATACTATGAACCAGGTTGTTAACAACACCAAAATGCCTTGGAAAGCATCTTTCAGAAACCAGAACCCAACATGAGTCAAATGCTGAGCATGATGAAGCCTCTGCCTCACGACGCTGAATACCCATCTCAGTTCTTTGTTGAAGACCTAGAGTACCTGCCTCGCACCATTTACCATATCATCAGGAAGACTCTATGGCCTGTCAAAGGACATTCATCTACAGCGAAGCTTGAAGGAGCAATGAAGACTTTGGTTTTCTATATCTTCAATGGCATCAGCTTCAATGCTCAAGACTTCTTCATCAGGTAGTTGGCTGCATCTGGCTCCGACATTTTTGGGTTGAAATTCTATGCTCCATGGGTCATGTGTCTTATCAAGCGTCACTCAGCCTTCAACTATCAGCCATCTGCATGCAATCATCTTATATTCTTGCCAGAGGTTGATCTGTCAGTTGAAGCTATTTACCCAGAGCCTGCTAAGGATCCCATTTATCTTCACAATGTTGATCACCAAAGCTTCACCCAGCCTATTGAAGGAGTTCTAGCAGTTTCTCATGTTTATCCCCTTGCTGGCAACACACGTGCCCCTCGCGCTCAAACTGACGCCACTGGTAGCACCATTGCGCAAAGGACTCGAAGGCGATCTCGTGTCCTAAATGATCGAGAGCTTCTCGTCGCGCTGCACCAGAAACATGACAAACATCACGACTGGCTTAAGCGTCAGATGCAAAGCCTCTTGGTGGATGTCAACCGCATTTGCAATCTTGCCACCAAGAATGCCTTTTTGTCACTCATGAAACCTGTCGAAGGTCGTGGAAGAGTTTGACCTTACTTAGTGTTGAAGCTGATCTGCAAGACGATGGCTTCACCAAATGGTTCAAGTTTGACTCAACTCCTCCCAGAAATGCTCACTTGCGTAGGACTCCCTCACTTGAAGACTCTAACTACTCGTCCTCAGCTGCGACAGTGAATGCCAGAGTCATCGATGACCAAGATGATGCAACTTCACCTCCTCCAACTTCAGCGTGTGTCGACACTGCACCAAGTTCTTCTGCACCACCGGACCTCAACGACGACCCTGCTGCCTCGCCTGCACCTCATGGGAACGAGTAGGCGCTCTATGTCTTCAAACCTTTTTGGTCCTCACTGACAAAAGGGGGAGAAGCATATGAGTTGATAGTCTTCAAGCGGGTCCATAAGGGTGGTTGCTTTACTTTTTGCTACTTTTGCCAAGTGCTTACAACTCTCGTTTTCGATACATTTGGTTCTTTGAGTTGTAACACATAAACTCGATGGTCGTCTGCTACGTATTTGCTATTCTGTGATGCGATGATAAATTCCGCATGTGCGATGATAAATTCCGCATTTAGATCATTTTGCAGACGTCCATTTTCCATTATGCATGTCATTATCTTTGTTACATCATATCATGCATGATGAATTGTCATCGTGGGTCGAAGAGGATCTCCACAAGTACAACCTGCCATGTGCATTTGCATACCAAGAGCAAATGACTTATATGCACATCTTCAGGGGGAGCCTTTGCAACTTATGAAGACAATAACCTATCCTTTACAATTTCACATATTTTATTCCCCGTTGAAAACTTCAACCGGTTTGTCATCAATCACCAAAAAGGGGGAGATTGTAAGTGCATCTAGTGCCACCCCTAGTTGGTTTTGGAGTATTGACGACTAACCTGGTTGAGGGACTAATGTGTTTGTGAGAATTGCAGGATAACACAGGTAGAAGTCCCTCATTGATTCGGTTTTCCTACCAGAGATGACCCCTAAAAATGTATGAAGACACTGAAGTCAAAGGTGGGATGTGAAGACATTCACATTGAAGACTATGACAAGAGAAGACATCATGTGAAGACTATGGAGCGCGAAGACTTAGTTGTTTCGTCGTTCTTTTTCTTCTTCGTTGAGTCATAGGAACCACCATACTGTTAAGTGCGGTCCAAGAGAACCAGTCAGAATGACTGAAGTGATGCTCAACCAAACTCCTATGTCTTCGAGCGAAGACAATGAGAGCAAATCTTATCCAGAGCTGGATAAGTCAGCTTTGCTTGTAGCCCAAGTAAAGTTGTCGTGTGTGTTTGAAATCTGACCGTTGGAACACGTGTCAGTTCCTTAGTAACCCAGGGTCATTTCAGAAAAATCAGGTCGGGTTGCCTAGTGGCTATAAATAGCCCACCCCCTACAACCATAAATGGTTGGCTGCTCAGAGTTAGTGTACGGCTTTTGTCATTTGAGAGCAACCCACCTTGAAGCCTTTGAGAGAGAATTCCTTGCGAGGATAAAGCCCTAAACACCCAGAGCCAAAGAGTGTTATGCATCACTTAAGTCTTCCTGTCTGTGTGATCTGAAGACTTATTACACTTGAGGACAGTGAATCCTCCAGCCGGTTAGGCGTCGCGTTCTGAGCATCCAAGAGTCATTGTGGATCACCGGTGAACGAAGTCTGTGAAGGTTTGCAAGTCTACCTTGAAGACTTACCAGAGTGATTGGGCGAGGACTGGATGTCCTTAGCTCAAGGGAATAAGGTGAAGACACGGTCTTCTGAGTTGAACCTTAGCCTCCCTAACCAGACATATAGTTGTCACAGCAACTGGAACTGGTCCAACAAATCATTGTCTTCAACGAGTAACTGGTTTCATCCTTCCCATTCCTTTACTTACTGATGGCTCTAGTGAAGTCATTGTATGATTGCGTTATCTTTTGTCTTCACTGAGTGACCGCTTGTTCTGATTGGTTTCACACTATCTTCCTACCTGATCTATACTGCCTAGCTGCTATTAGTCGTTGTGATTTCACTTCATTGAATACTTGACTATGGCTTGCTTAGTGTAGTCTACCTTCCGCTGCATGATAATAGGTTTATTTCTATCGTTTGTCTTCGAAACTTCCATGTTTTGAAGACTTTCATAAAAATCGCCTATTCACCCCCCTCTAGTCGATCACTAGCACTTTCAGGAACACTTTGTGTGCTACCAAACATCACAACGTAACTGGGTGATTATAAAGGTGCTCTACAGGTGTCTCCGAAGGTACTTGTTGGGTTGGCGTATTTCGAGATTAGGATTTGTCACTCCGATTGTCGAAGAGGTATCTCTGGGCCCTCTCGGTAATGCACATCACTTAAGCCTTGCAAGCATTGCAACTAATGAGTTAGTTGCGGGATGATGTATTACGGAACGAGTAAAGAGACTTGCCGGTAACGAGATTGAAACTAGGTATTGAGATACCGACGATCGAATCTCGGGCAAGTAACATACCGATGACAAAGGGAACAACGTATGTTGTTATGCGGTCTGACCGATAAAGATCTTCGTAGAATATGTGGGAGCCAATATGAACATCCAGGTTCCGCTATTGGTTATTGACCAGAGACGTGTCTCGGTCATGTCTACATAGTTCTCGAACCCATAGGGTCCGCACGCTTAACGTTTCGATGACAGTTATATTATGAGTTTATATGTTTTGATGTACCGAAGGTTGTTCAGAGTCCTGGATGTGATCACGGACATGACGAGGAGTCTCGAAATGGTCGAGACATGAAGATTGATATATTGGAAGCCTATGTTTGGATATCGGAAGTGTTCCGGGTGAAATTGGGATTTTACCGGAGTACCGGGAGGTTACCGGAACCCCCCGGGGACTTAGTGGGCCTTAGTGGGCCTTGGTGGAAAGAGAGGAGAGGCGGCCAGGGCATGGGCCACTCCCCCTCCCCCTAGTCCGAATAGGACAAGGAGAGGGGGGGCGGCGCCGCCCCTTCCTTCTTCTCCCCCACCTCTTTCCCCTCTCTCTCCTAGTACAACAAGGAAAAGGGGGGAGTCCTACTCCCGATAGGAGTAGGACTCCTCCTGGCGCGCCCCTCTCTAGGCCGGCCGCACCCTCCCCCCTTGCTCCTTTATATACGGGGGCAGGGGGCACCCCATAGACAAAACAATTAATCGTTTGATCTTTTAGCCATGTGCGGTGCCCCCCTCCCCCATAGTCCACCTCGATAATACTGTAGCGGTGCTTAGGTGAAGCCCTGCGTCGGTAGAACATCATCATCGTCACCATGCCGTCGTGCTGACGAAACTCTCCCTCAACACTCGGCTTGATCGGAGTTCGAGGGATGTCATCGGGCTGAACGTGGGCTGAACTCGGAGGTGCCGTACGTTCGGTACTTGATCGGTCGGATCGTGAAGACGTACAACTACATCAACCGCGTTGTGTTAACGCTTCCGCTTTCAGTCTACGAGGTTACGTGGACAACACTCTCCCCTCTCATTGCTATGCATCACCATGATCTTGCGTGTGCGTAGGAATTTTTTTTGAAATTACTACGTTATCCGATAGTGGCATCCGAGCCAGGTTTTATGCGTAGATGTCATATGCACGAGTAGAACACAAGTGAGTTGTGGGCGATATAAGTCATACTGCTTACTAGCATCTCATACTTTGGTTCAGCGGTATTGTTGGATGAAGCGGCCCGGACCGACATTACGCGTACGCTTACGCGAGACTGGTTCTACCGACGTGCTTTGCACACAGGTGGCTGGCAGGTGTTAGTTTCTCCAATTTTAGTGGAACCGAGTATGGCTATGCCCGGTCCTTGGGAAGGTTAAAACAACACCAACTTGACAAACTATCGTTGTGGTTTTGATGCGTAGGTAAGAACGGTTCTTGCTAAGCCCGTAGCAGCCACGTAAAATTTGCAACAACAAAGTAGAGGACGTCTAACTTGTTTTTGCAGGGCATGTTGTGATGTGATATGGTCAAGACATGATGCTAAATTTTATCGGCAACTGGCAGGAGCCATATGGTTGTCGCTTTATTGTATGCAATGCAATCGCCCTGTAATGCTTTACTTTATCACTAAGCGTTAGCGATAGTGAAAGGATCGAGAAGAGGTGTCTAGAGGGGGGGGGGTGATTAGACACTAAGTACCAAAAGTTGCAGTTTTTAATTTCTTTAAGTTGAAGTGGAGTTTTGGCACACAAGTTTAACAAACACAATACATATCAAGCAAGCATGCGAAGAGTATATGAGCAGCGGAAAGTAAAGCATGCAACTTGCAAGAATGTAAGGGGAAGGGTTTGGAGAATTCAAACGCAATTGGAGACACGGATTTTTTTGTCGTGGTTCCGATAGGTGGTGCTATCATACATCCACGTTGATGGAGACTTCAACCCACGAAGGGTAACGGTTGCGCGAGTCCACGGAGGGCTCCACCCACGAAGGGTCCACGAAGAAGCAACCTTGTCTATCCCATCATGGCCATCACCCACGAAGGACTTGCCTCACTAGCGGTAGATATTCACGAAGTAGGCGGTCTCCTTGTCCGTACAAACTCCTTGGTTCAACTCCACAATCTTGTCGGAGGCTCCCAAGTGACACCTAGCCAATCTAGTAGACACCACTCTCCAAGAAGTAACAAATGGTGTGTTGATGATAAACTCCTTGCTCTTGTGCTTCAAATGATAGTCTCCCCAACACTCAACTCTCTCTCACAAGATTTGGATTTGGTGGAAAGAAGATTTGAGTGGAAAGCAACTTGGGGAAGGCTAGAGATCAAGATTCATATGGTGGGAATGGAATATCTTGGCCTCAACACATGAGTAGGTGGTTCTCTCTCAGAAATTGTGTATTGGATGTGTAGGTATGTTCTGATGGCTCTCTCCACGAATGAAGAGTGGGTGGAGGGGTATATATAGCCTCCACACAAAAACTAACCGTTACATACAATTTTCCAATCTCGGTGAGACCGAATTGAGAAACTCGGTCGGACCGATTTAGCAAACCTAGTAACCGTTAGGATTTTCGGTGGGACTGAGATGCAACACGGTAGGACCGATATGGTTTGGGTTAGGGCATAACGTAATCTCGGTGAGACCGATTACACAAACTCGGTGGGACCGATTTTGGTAATAAGCTAACCAGAGAGTTGGTCAGGCAAACTTGGTGAGACCGATTACACAAACTCGGTGGGACCGATTTTGGTAATAAGCTAACCAGAAAGTTTGCATTGTAATCTCGGTAGTACCGATTGCTCAATCTCGGTGGGACCGATTTTGGTCATGGATATACAAAGAGAGATTACAATCCCTTCTCGGTGAGACCGAGATCCCTATCGGTGAAACCGATTTGCCTAGGGTTTGTGGCAGTGGCTATGACATCTGGACTCGATGGCGCCGGATAGAAGAATCGGTGGGGCCAAATTTGACTTTTGGTTTAGGTCATATGTGGATGTGGGTAAGGTAGTTGAGTGTTTTGGAGCATATCACTAAGCACTTTGAGCAAGCAAGCCATTACGCAACACCTCATCCCCTCTTGATAGTATTGGCTTTTCCTATAGACTCAATGTGATCTTGGATCACTAAAATAGAAAATGTAGAGTCTTGATCTTGAAGCTTGAGCTAATCCTTTGTCCTTAGCATCTTGAAGGGGTTCCACATCCTTTAGTCCATGCCACTTAATTTGTTGAACTTGTTCGAAACATACTAGGTAAAAGTATTAGTCCAACAAGAGATATGTTGTCATTAATTATCAAAATCACCCAGGGAGCACTTGTGCTTTCAATCTCCCCCTTTTTGGTAATTGATGGTAACATACATCAAAGCTTTAGATAAAGATATAGAGAATAGCAAGTAAAGCTTTGGAAAGACATGTAACAAGCATAGGCTCCCCCTACATGTATGCAATCATGTGAATATGGAATATAGAAGCATGTGAGAGCATAACCATGACAGAGTAGCAATGTGTTACATGTATCTTGGCTATATGCATCAGGGTAAAAGATATGAATATGGGAAATGTACCTTCATGCCCATGAGTCCTTCTTGCAAATAGTATGTACATCAGCAAGAATTTCTCATACACATGACTATGATGCATATACTTACCTTGTGGTCTTGAGTTGGCTAGGATGGGATGAGCCTGCGTAAACAAGGTTAGATAACATAGATGCACCCACTAGCTAGAGCAAACAAAAGAAACCACAAGAGTACCAAGACTAGGATGACATGTAGAGTGAGTACACAGTACCACGATAGATATTGACATGTCCCCAAAGAGAAAGATATGCAATGAATTTAATAAACTTCTTTCCCTTGGATGTCTTGCTCCCCCTGAATCTAGCATGGGATACTGGGAGAAGATAGGGAACAGAAAAACAGAGCTCAAAGAAACAAATGAACAAAGCTAATGCAAATAAGCACATATGAACATGTCTATCCCCCAAGAAGACATGTGGCATCTCTCCTCTTGAACATCAAGCATCTGGGATCCTTGAAGATTACTCTTTCCTGGAGTATTCCCTCCCCCTAGAGATCTCTCCCCCTAGAGATATGATTAAGCTTTGATGTGATCTCTCTCTCCCCCTTTGACATCAATTTCCAAGAAGGGTCTTCTGGAATTTGTTGTGAATGGGTTCGGTCCTTGAATCACAGTACAAAGCATTAAGGTAAATGTGATGCTTGCATAGGACAAGATTCATTGAGTGGAGCTGGATCAAGAATAAAGCAGGAATAAATGGCAAAATGTTTTTCCTGTAGTGAAATCGGTGTCACCGAGTTGTATGCTTCGGTTGCTCCGAAAATCTTCGGCTAGACCGGAGACATGAAACCGGTGGAACCGAGTTCATCACAGAGAAAAACACTTGTCACCTCAGCTCACCGGACAAATAAGATCTCACGAAGATTTGCAATGAATTGGATGCAGAAAATGCAGAACAAAAAGCAAAGAAAAGAAACTAAAAGATCTAGATGAAGTTTTTTTGGAAGGGGAAACAAATATGCATGAGACAAATGCAAGAACACAGAAAAGAACACAAGAGAACTTCATCTAGAGTTGGGCGGTGACAAAGTCACCTATGTTAGAGTATATTGACTTAGGAGTCAAGTGAGATCACTTGATCATAGGTCGTACTCATAGTTTAAGCTCAAAATGGGGTTACCATTTTTCGTTTAGGTATCTTGATGTATTCACATCTTGTCGAGTTGCTTTGACTCATGACTTGGAGTAAAGCTACTCTAAGATGGAATAACATACCTTGGGTGGTGGTGTTGATCTTCATCATGTAGTTGAACTTGTGTGGGTTGCTCAAGGTTGATGTAGCCCATCAAGAGTTGGGAGCACCCTTTGGATTTTGAGTTCATCTACCTACATGGGTTAGTTTTCGCAAGGAAGAGCACTTGTGTATCCAACATGACAATCATGAAACTCAACATAGAATTTGTCAAAGGATATGTTTGAAAGGTTTCGTGCTTCCTTGTCATCAACCACCATTGTGTAGAGACTTGGTGATGTAGAGATTTCTCAAGATGTGAGTGAGTTGCAATCTCATAGAATTAGATTCATCCAAGTACCTACAAGGGTTAGATAACATGCAAGATGCAAATTTTCAAGACATAAGATAATCATCATAGGAGAAATATCAAGTGATTAGTCATAAGCTCAAGTCTTGCATCTATCCAATGGAGTTCCTACTCCAAGTTTGAAGCATCAATGATGTTCAATTCACCTCTTAACCTGCAACACACTTTCTCATCAAGTGGTTTAGTGAATATATCCGCTAATTGCTTATTGGTGCGAACATGCTTAAGGTTTATGTCACCCTTAGCAACGTGATCTCGAATGAAATGATGATGAACTTCAATATGCTTAGTTAGAGAGTGTTGCACGGGATTGTGAGAAATCTTGATAGCACTTTCATTGTCACAAAGTAATGGAACATGTTTCACATATATCCCATAATCTTTAAGAGTTTGGGTCATCCAAAGTAATTGACCACAACATGAACCAGCGGCAATGTATTCCGCTTCGGCGGTGGATAAGGATACCGAGTTTTGTTTCTTGGAAGACGAAGACACAAGAGACCTACCAAGGAATTGACAAGTACCCGAAGTGGACTTTCTATCAACCTTTTCACCGGCATAGTCCGAGTCGGAGTAGCCAACAAGATCAAAGGAAGCCCTCTTTGGATACCAAATGCCAAAATTTGGTGTATGTATTAAGTATCTCACTATCCTCTTCACGGCCTTAAGATGGCATTCCTTAGGAGCAGCTTGATATCGTGCACACATGCACACACTTAGCATGATATCGGGACGTGAAGCACATAGATATAACAATGAACCAATCATAGAGGGGTAAACTTTTTGATCAACCGGTTCACCATCTTTGGTCAAATCAAGATGTCCACTAGTAGGCATGGGTGTAGTCATACACTTTGCATTCTTGCATATTGAACTTCTTGAATAAGTCCTTGGTGTACTTCGTTTGAGAGACAAAGGTGCCTTCCTTAGTTTGCTTGATTTGCAAACCAAGAAAGAATTTGAGTTCACTCATCATAGACATCTCAAACTTCTCCGACATTAGCTTCCCAAACTTTTCACTAAAATTAGGGTTAGTTGATCCAAATATAATATCATCGACATAAATTTGGCAGCAGACTAAGGCATAGCCTAGTGGTGTGAATGTTTGGGGAACGCAGTAATTTCAAAAAATTTTCCTACGCACACGCAAGATCATGGTGATGCACAGCAACGAGAGGGGAGAGTGTTGTCTACGTACCAACGCAGACCGACTGCGGAAGCGATCACACAACGTAGAGGAAGTAGTCGTACGTCTTCTTCCCGATCCGACCGATCCAAGCACCGTTACTCCGGCACCTCCGAGTTCTTAGCACACGTTCAGCTCGATGACGATCCTCGGGCTCCGATCCAGCAAAGCGTCGAGGAAGAGTTCCGTCAGCACGACGGCGTGGTGACGATCTTGATGTACTACCGACGCAGGGCTTCGCCTAAGCACTGTAACGGTATAATCGAGGTGGAATTTGGTGGCAGGGGGCACCGCACACGGCTAAGGAACGATCTCAAGGATCAACTTCTGTGTCTTGGGGTGCCCCCTGCCCCCGTATATAAAGGCCAGGGGCAGGGGGTTCGGCCGGCCAGGTGGGAGGCGCAGGGAGGAGTCCTACTCCCACCGGGAGTAGGACTCCTTCCCCCCAATCCTATTCCAACTAGGATTCTTGGGGAAGAAGGAGAAAGAGGGGGCCGGCCCACCTCTCCTAGTCCTATTAGGACTTGGGAAAGGTGGGGGGCGCCAGCCAGGTGTGGGCTGCCTCTTCTCTCTTTTCCACTAAGGCCCAATAGGCCCATTTACCTCCCGGGGGGTTCCGGTAACCCTCCCGGTAATCCGGAAAAATCCCGATTTCACCCGGAACGCTTCCGGTGCCCAAACATAGGCTTCCAATATATCAATCTTTACGTCTCGACCATTTCGAGACTCCTCGTCATGTCCGTGATCTCATCCGGGACTCCGAACAACCTTCGGTACATCAAAATGCATAAACTCATAATAACTGTCATCGTAACGTTAAGCGTGCGGACCCTACGGTTCGAGAACAATGTAGACATGACCGAGACACGTCTCCGGTCAATAACCAATAGCGGGACCTGGATGCCCATATTGGCTCCTACATATTCTACGAAGATCTTTATCGGTCAGACCGCATAACAACATACGTTGTTCCCTTTGTCATCGGTATGTTACTTGCCCGAGATTCGATCGTCGGTATCCAATACCTAGTTCAATCTCGTTACTGGCAAGTCTCTTTACTCGTTCCGTGATACATCATCTCATAACTAACATCTTAGTTATTATGCTTGCAAGGCTTATGTGATGTGTATTACCGAGAGGGCCCAGAGATACCTCTCCGACAATCAGAGTGACAAAACCTAATCTCGAAATACGCCAACCCAACATCTACCATTGGAGACACCTGTAGTACTCCTTTATAATCACCCAGTTACGTTGTGACGTTTGGTAGTACCCAAAGTGTTCCTCCGGTAAACGGGAGTTGCATAATCTCATAGTTATAGGAACATGTATAAGTCATGAAGATAGCAATAGCAACATACTAAACGATCGGGTGCTAAGCTAATGGAATGGGTCATGTCAATCAGATCATTCAACTAATGATGTGACCTCGTTAATCAAATAACAACTCTTTGTTCATGGTTAGGAAACATAACCATCTTTGATTAACGAGCTAGTCAAGTAGAGGCATACTAGTGACACTCTGTTGGTCTATGTATTCACACATGTATTATGTTTCCGGTTAATACAATTCTAGCATGAATAATAAACATTTATCATGATATAAGGAAATAAATAATAACTTTATTATTGCCTCTAGGGCATATTTCCTTCAGTCTCCCACTTGCACTAGAGTCAATAATCTAGTTCACATCGCCATGTGATTTAGCAGCAATAGTTCACATCACCATGTGATTAACACCCATAGTTCACATCGTCATGTGACCAACACTCAAAGGGTTTACTAGAGTTAGTAATCTAGTTCACATCTCTATGTGATTAACACCCAAAGAGTACTAAGGTGTGATCATGTTTTGCTTGTGAGAGAATCTTAGTCAACGGGTCTGCCATATTCAGATCCACATGTATTTTGCAAATTTTTATGTCAACTATGCTCTTCATGGAGCTACTCTAGTTAATTGCTCCCACTTTCAATATGTATCTAGACTGAGACTTAGAGTCATCTAGATTAGTGTCAAAACTTGCATCAGCGTAACCCTTTACGACGAACCTTTTGTCACGTCCATAATCGAGAAACATATCCTTATTTCACTAAGGATGATTCTGACCGCTGTCAAGTGATCTACTCCTAGATCACTATTGTACTCCCTTGCCAAATCAGTGCAGGGTATACAATAGATCTGGTAAACAGCATGGCATACTTTATAGAACCTATGAATGAGGCATAGGGAATGACTTTCATTCTCTTTCTATCTTCTGCCGTGGTCGGGCTTTGAGTCTTTACTCAACTTCACACCTTGTAACACAGGCAAGAAACCTTTTCTTTGGCTGTTCCATTTTGAACTACTTCAAAATCTTGTCAAGGTATGTACTTATTGAAAAACTTATCAAGCGTCTTGATCTATCTCTATAGATCTTGAAGCTCAATATGTAAGTAGCTTTACCGAAGTCTTTCTTTGAAAAAACTCCTTTCAAACACTCCTTTATGCTTTACAAAATAATTCTACATTATTTCCGATCAACTTTATCAGAAATGCTGTAGTGCTCCCACTCACTTTATTGTAAATACAGGCTTCACCGCAAGTCTGTATAAAACTATATGCTTTGATCAACTCATCAAAGCGTATATTCCAACTCCGAGATGCTTGCACCAGTCCACAGATGGATCGCTGGAGCTTGCACATTTTGTTAGCACCTTTCGGATTGACAAAACCTTCTGTTGCATCATATACAACTCTTCTTTAGCAAATCCATTAAGGAATGCAGTTTTGTTTATCCATTTGTCAGATTTCATAAAATGCGGCAATTGCTAACATGATTCGGACAGACTTTAAGCATAGATACGAGTGAGAAAATCTCATCGTAGTCAACACCTTGAACTTGTCGAAAACCTTTTGCGACAATTCTAGCTTTGTAGATAGTAACACTACTATCAGCATCCGTCTTCTTCTTGAAGATCCATTTATTTTCTATGGCTTGCCGATCATCGGGCAAGTCAATCAAAGTCCATACTTTGTTCTCATATATGGATCATATCTCAGATTTCATGGCTTCAAGCCACTTTGCGGAATCTGGGCTCACCATCGCTTCTTCATAGTTCGTAGGATCATCATGATCTAGTAGCATGACTTCCAGAACTGGATTACCGTACCACTCTGGTGCGGATCTCACTCTGGTTGATCTACGTGGTTCAGTAGTATCTTGTCCTGAAGCTTCATGATCATCATCATTAGCTTCCTCACTGATTGGTATAGGTGTCGCAGAAACAGTTTTCTGTGATGTACTATTTTCCAATAAGGGAGCAGGTACAGTTACTTCATCAAGTTCTACTTTCCTCCCACTCACTTCTTTCGAGAGAAACTCCTTCTCCAGAAAGTTTCCGAATTTAGCAACAAAAGTCTTGCCTTCGGATCTGTGATAGAAGGTGTATCCAATAGTTTCCTTTGGATATCCTATGAAGATGCACTTCTCCAATTTGAGTTTTGAGCTTATCAGGATGAAACTTTTCCATATAAGCATCGCAACCCCAAACTTTAAGAAACGACAACTTTGGTTTCTTGCCAAACCATAGTTCATAAGGTGTCGTCTCGACGGATTTAGATGGTGCCCTATTTAACGTGAATGCAGCTGTCTCTAATGCATAACCCCAAAACGATAGTGGTAGATCGGTAAGATACATCATAGATTGCACTATGTCCAATAAAGTACGGTTATGACGTTCAGACACACCATTATGCTGTGGTGTTCCATGTGGCATGATTTTGTGAAACTATTCCACATTGTTTTAATTGAAGACCAAACTCGTAACTCAAATATTTTACCTCTGCGATCATATCGTAGAAACTTTTATTTTCTTGTCACGATGATTTTCCACTCCACTCTGAAATTCTTTGAACTTTTCAAATGTTTCAGACTTATGTTTCATCAAGCAGATATACTCATATCTGCTCAAATCATCTGTGAAGATCAGAAAATAATGATACCTGTCGCGAGCCTCAATATTCATCGGACCACATACATCAGTATGTATGATTTCCAATAAATCTTTTCTCGCTCCATTGTTCCGGAGAACGGCGTCTTAGTCATCTTGCCCAAACAGCATGGTTCGCAAGCATCAAGTGATTCATAATCAAGTGATTCCGAAAACCCATCAGCATGGAGTTTCTTCATGCGCTTTATACCAATATGACCTAAACAGCAGTGCCACAAATAAGTTGCACTATCATTATTAACTTTGCATCTTTTGGTTTCAATATTATGAATATGTGTATTATTAAGATCGAGATCCAATGAACTATTTTCATTGGGTGTGTAACCATATAAGGTTTTATTCATGTAAACAGAACAACAATTTATTCTTTTACTTAAATGAATAACCGTATTACAATAAACATGATCAAATCATATTCATGCTCAACGCAAAAACCAAATAACACTTATTTAAGTTCAACACTAATCCCCGAAAGTATAGGGGAGTGTGCGATGATGATCATATCAATCTTGGAACTACTTCCAACACACATCGTCACTTCACCCTTAACTAGTCTCTGTTTATTCTGCAACTCCCGTTTCGAGTTACTAATCTTAGCAACTGAACTAGCATCAAATACTGAGGGGTTGCTATAAACACTAGTATAGTACACATCAATAACATGTATATCAAATATACTTATGTTCACTTTGCCATCCTACTTATCCGCCAATCACTTGGGGTAGTTCCGCTTCCAGTGACCAGTCCCTTTGCAGTAGAAGCACTTAGTCTCAGGCTTAGGATCAGACTTGGGCTTCTTCACTTGAGCAGCAACTTGCTTGCCGTTCTTCTTGAAGTTCCCCTTCTTCCCTTTGCCCTTTTCTTGAAACTAGTGGTCTTGTCAACCATCAACACTTGATGTTTTTCTTGATTTCTACCTTCGTTGATTTCAGCATCACGAAGAGCTTGGGAGTTGTTTCTGTTATCCCTTGCATATTATAGTTCATCACGAAGTTCTACTAACTTGGTGATGGTGACTAGAGAATTCTGTCAATCACTATCTTATCTGGAAGATTAACTCCCACTTGATTCAAGCGATTGTAGTACCCAGACGATCTGAGCACATGCTCACTAGTTGAGCGATTCTCCTCCATCTTTTAGCTATAGAACTTGCTGGAGACTTTATGTCTCTCAACTCGGGTATTTGCTTGAAATATTAACTTCAACTCCTGGAACATCTCATATGGTCCATGACGTTCAAAACGTCTTTGAAGTCCCGATTCTAAGCCGTTAAGCATGGTGCACTAAACTATCAAGTAGTCATCATATTGAGCTAGCCAAACGTTCATAACGTCTGCATCTGCTCCTGCAATAGGTCTGTCACCTAGCGGTGCATCAAGGACATAATTCTTCTGTGCAGCAATGAGGATAAACCTCAGATCACGGATCCAATCCGCATCATTGCTACTAACATCTTTCAACACAATTTTCTCTAGGAACATATCAAAATAAACATAGGGAAGCAACAACGCGAGCCATTGATCTACAACATGATTTGCAAAATACTACCAGGACTAAGTTCATGATAAATTTAAGTTCAATTTAATCATATTACTTAAGAACTCCCACTTAGATAGGCATCCCTCTAATCCTCTAAGTGATCACGTGATCCAAATCAACTAAACCATAACCGATCATCACGTGAGATGGAGTAGTTTTCAATGGTGAACATCAATATGTTGATCATATCTACTATATGATTCACGCTCGACCTTTCGGTCTCTGTGTTCCGAGGCCATATCTGTATATGCTTGGCTCGTCAAGTATAACCTGAGTATTCCGCGTGTGCAACTGTTTTGCACCCGTTGTATTTGAACGTAGAGCCTATCACACCCGATCATCACGTGGTGTCTCAGCACGAAGAACTTTTGCAACGGTGCATACTCAGGGAGAACACTTCTTGATAATTTAGTGAGAGATCATCTTATAATGCTACCGTCAATCAAAGCAAGATAAGATGCATAAAAGGATAAACATCACATGCAATCAATATAAGTGATATGATATGGCCATCATCATCTCGTGCTTTGTGATCTCCATCTCCGAAGCACCGTCATGATCACCATCGTCACCGGCGCGACACCTTGATCTCCATCGTAGCATCGTTGTCGTCTCGCCAATCTTATGCTTCCACGACTATCACTACCGCTTAGTAATAAAGTAAAGCATTACATCGCGATTGCATTGCATACAATAAAGCGACAACCATATGGCTCCTGCCAGTTGCCGATAAATCGGTTACAAAACATGATCATCTCATACAATAAAATCAGCATCATGCCTTGACCATATCACATCACAACATACCCTGCAAAACAAGTTAGACGTCCTCTACTTTGTTGTTGCAAGTTTTTACGTGGCTGCTACGGGCTTAAGTAAGAACTCATCTCACCTACGCATCAAAACCACAACGATAGTTCGTCAAATAGACTCCGTTTTAACCTTCTCAAGGACCGGGCGTAGTCACACTTGGTTCAACTAAAGTTGGAGAGGCAGTCTTCCGCAAGCCATCTATGTGCAAAGCACGTCGAGGGAACCGGTCTCGCGTAAGAGTACGCGTAAGGTTGGTCCGGATCGTCTCGTCCAACAATACCGCCGAACCAAAGTATGACATGCTGGTAGGCAGTATGACTTGTATCGTCCACAACTCACTTGTGTTCTACTCGTGCATATAACATCAAACCATAAAAACCTAGGCTCGGATGCCACTGTTTGGGGAACGCAGTAATTTCAAAAAAATTTCCTACGCACACGCAAGATCATGGTGATGCACAGCAACGAGAGGGGAGAGTGTTGTCTACGTACCAACGCAGACCGACTGCGGAAGCGATCACACAACGTAGAGGAAGTAGTCGTACGTCTTCTTCCCGATCCGACCGATCCAAGCACCGTTACTCCGGCACCTCCGAGTTCTTAGCACACGTTCAGCTCGATGACGATCCTCGGGCTCCGATCCAGCAAAGCGTCGAGGAAGAGTTCCGTCAGCACGACGGCGTGGTGACGATCTTGATGTACTACCGACGCAGGGCTTCGCCTAAGCACTGTAACGGTATAATCGAGGTGGAATTTGGTGGCAGGGGGCACCGCACACGGCTAAGGAACGATCTCAAGGATCAACTTCTGTGTCTTGGGGTGCCCCCTGCCCCCGTATATAAAGGCCAGGGGCAGGGGGTTCGGCCGGCCAGGTGGGAGGCGCAGGGAGGAGTCCTACTCCCACCGGGAGTAGGACTCCTTCCCCCCCAATCCTATTCCAACTAGGATTCTTGGGGAAGAAGGAGAAAGAGGGGGCCGGCCCACCTCTCCTAGTCCTATTAGGACTTGGGAAAGGTGGGGGGCGCCAGCCAGGTGTGGGCTGCCTCTTCTCTCTTTTCCACTAAGGCCCAATAGGCCCATTTACCTCCCGGGGGGTTCCGGTAACCCTCCTGGTAATCCGGAAAAATCCCGATTTCACCCAGAACGCTTCCGGTGCCCAAACATAGGCTTCCAATATATCAATCTTTACGTCTCGACCATTTCGAGACTCCTCGTCATGTCCGTGATCTCATCCGGGACTCCGAACAACCTTCGGTACATCAAAATGCATAAACTCATAATAACTGTCATCGTAACGTTAAGCGTGCGGACCCTACGGTTCGAGAACAATGTAGACATGACCGAGACACGTCTCCGGTCAATAACCAATAGCGGGACCTGGATGCCCATATTGGCTCCTACATATTCTACGAAGATCTTTATCGGTCAGACCGCATAACAACATACGTTGTTCCCTTTGTCATCGGTATGTTACTTGCCCGAGATTCGATCGTCGGTATCCAATACCTAGTTCAATCTCGTTACTGGCAAGTCTCTTTACTCGTTCCGTGATACATCATCTCATAACTAACATCTTAGTTATTATGCTTGCAAGGCTTATGTGATGTGTATTACCGAGAGGGCCCAGAGATACCTCTCCGACAATCAGAGTGACAAAACCTAATCTCGAAATACGCCAACCCAACATCTACCATTGGAGACACCTGTAGTACTCCTTTATAATCACCCAGTTACGTTGTGACGTTTGGTAGTACCCAAAGTGTTCCTCCGGTAAACGGGAGTTGCATAATCTCATAGTTATAGGAACATGTATAAGTCATGAAGATAGCAATAGCAACATACTAAACGATCGGGTGCTAAGCTAATGGAATGGGTCATGTCAATCAGATCATTCAACTAATGATGTGACCTCGTTAATCAAATAACAACTCTTTGTTCATGGTTAGGAAACATAACCATCTTTGATTAACGAGCTAGTCAAGTAGAGGCATACTAGTGACACTCTGTTGGTCTATGTATTCACACATGTATTATGTTTCCGGTTAATACAATTCTAGCATGAATAATAAACATTTATCATGATATAAGGAAATAAATAATAACTTTATTATTGCCTCTAGGGCATATTTCCTTCAGTGAAGGGGCTGATGCCTTCCCACACACCCAGGTTCAAGGCATGGTACTTGCAATTTGGGTTTGTTGCTCCAATTATACTATAGGGGGTTCCCTTACAGTCTTTCTGTCAAAAAAAACATAAATTTGGCATACAAATAGTTCTCCATTAACCCTTTTAGTAAAAAGAGTAGAATCTATTTTTCCAATTTCAAAGCCTTTTTCAATAAGGAACTTGCTCAAGCATTTATACCATGCTCTAGGAGCTTGTTTAAGACCATAAAGGGCTTTGTGAAGTTTGTAGACATGATTAGGTTTCTTAGGATTGACAAAGCCGGGAGGTTGCTTAACATAAACTTCCTCCTCAATTTCACCATCTAGAAAAGCACTTTTAATGTCCATTTGGACAAAGTGATATCATGGTGATTATCATAGGCAAGTAAGATGCGAATGGACTCAAGTCTAGCAACGGGAGCATATGTCTCACCATAGTCCATACCTTCGACTTGTGTGTAGCCTTGGGCGACGAGACGTGCTTTGTTGCGAACCACTTGTCCATCTTCATCTTGCTTGTTGTGAAACACCCATTTGGTACTGATGATGTTGTGGTTGTTGTCGGGCTTCTCGACCAATGTCCACACTTGATTTCTCTCAAAGTTGTGTAGCTCTTCATGCATAGCGTTTATCCAGTCCGGATCCTCCAGTGCTTCTTCAACCTTCATAGGTTCAATGCTAGAGATGAATGAGTAATGTTCACAAAAGTTAGCCAAACGAGTTTTAGAGCGAGTGATTCTCCCGGTTTGGATATCATTGTAGATTTGCTCCACGAGATGATCTTTAGCAATTCTTGCTCGAACTCGTGAAAGCTTTTGCTTGGGTCTTGGTTGAACATCTTCTTCATCTTGTTCTTCTTCTTGGCCTTCTTCATTGTTAGCGTTGTCGTTCTCTTGTCGTGATGGAGAAGGAGGTTGTTGACGTTCGTCTTGGTGCACTTCCTCGTTTTCTTCATCTTGGTGTGTCCCACTCGTGGATGCTTCCATATCAACTCTTGGTTCACCTTGTCGTGAGGTAGAAGCTTCCACTTGGACGGATGAGGTACTCTCCTTCATCTCCGTTGGACGAATCTTGCCCATAGACAAGTCTTGGATTGCTTCCGAGGGATCTTTGTCTCCTACATCAATTGGCAATTGATCTACTTGCGAGCCGTTAGATTCATCAAACTTCACATCTACCGTTTCTTCGACCTTTCGGGTGAAATTGTTGTAGACACGGTGTGTGTGAGAGTTTGAGCCATAACCAACTAGGAAACCTTCATGAGACTTAGGAGCAAATTTAGAATGATGATGCTTATCAAGAATGTAGCACTTTGAGCCGAATACTCGAAAGTATCCAACTTGGGGTTTGTTACTGGTGAGGAGCTCGTATGCCGTCTTGCCGAGTAGCTTGTGAAGATACAAGCGATTTGTTGCATGACAAGCTATCTCAACCGCTTCCGCCCAAAAGTGTTTTGGCATCTTGTACTCATCAAGCATCGTTGTTGCCATCTCGATAAGAGTCCAGATCTTCCTCTCAACGACTCCATTTTGTTGAGGTGTGTACGTAGCCGAGAACTCATGTGCAATCCCTTCTTCGTCAAGAAAGGTGTCTACATTTGCGTTCTTGAACTCCGTTCCGTTGTCGCTCCGAACCTTCTTGATCTTCACGTCAAATTGATTTTGGGCCTTCCTAGCAAAGTTTTTGAAGATCTTTTGGACATGCGATTTGTCATCAAGAAAGAACACCCCACATAAATCTTGAAAAATCATCAACTATGACTAGACCAAATGAGTTACCACTGAGACTCTTGTAGGCATTTGGACCAAACAGATCCATGTGAAGTAGCTCGAGTGGTCTTCTTGTGGTCATGATGTTCTTAGCGCGATGACTTCCTCCAACTTGTTTCCCTGCTTGACAAGCACTACAAAGTCTATACTTGTCAAATATGACATCGTTAACGCCAAGGATATGATTTCCTTTAATGAGTTTGTCAAGGTTTCGCATGCCCACATGGCCTAGCCTTCTATGCCACAACCAGCCTTTAGAAGATTTAGCAATTAAGCAAGTTCTAGGTTGAGCCTTTTTAGTGAAATAAACAATGTAAAGATCTCCTCTACATATACCGGAAAAGACCATTTTATGATTATCTCTATGAAACACTTGGCAGTCTACTTCAGTAAATAGGACATTGAAACCAAAATCAGCAAGTCTAGATACTGAAAGTAAGTTGTAGCCAAGAGATTCAATGAGCATGACATTTTGTATGGAGCTATCATGTGAGATGGCCACCTTACCAAGGCCAACCACCTTACCCTTTGAATTATCACCAAAAGTGACATACTTTCGAGGGCCTTCGTTTCCAGCAAGCTCACGGAACATGTCTTTATCTCCGGTCATATGATCAGTACATCCACTATCAAGGACCCATTCCTTTCCTCCAGCCATGTAGCCGCGAAGATTTGCCATAAGACCAAAGTGTCTAATCGCATCATCGAGATCATAGTCACTATCATCATCCTCATCATAGTATCCATGTTCAACATCATTTTGTGATTGATCAATTCCTAGAGAGGGTAATTCATTAGACAAATGATCATCACAATGGTCACCTTTATGAATTCTAATAGCTTCGGATATGATATCACTAATGATCCCAACATTTCCTATGGCACGCATGAGATTGGTAAGCTCAAATAGACAATCACCAAATCTAGGATCACTAGAATTCATCTTACTCAAAGCAATAGACTTATGGAGAATTTCGTCTAAATTTTTCAAGGAATAATCTGGAAATCGTTCCTCAAGAAATTTCCATATAGTATAGACACAATCAAGAGTAAGCAAACTAGCAATCAAATTTTTGGGCAATCCTCTTATGATAAGATTGATGGTTCTAAGATTGCGAATCATGTCAAAATCCTCTTCGGGTGTGGGATGCAAGGGATCAATATGAGGTGCACAAGGGCTAGCAATGTACTTGTTCAGGTGATATTCATTGAAAATCTCAAGCATTTCATTTTTCCACTCATGAAACTGTTCTCCATCAAGAATAGGCACTCTATGTCTAAGACTCCCCAAAGTAGACACATCCATCTTCCTCCAAAGGTGTTTAAACCAAGGCAATGGAGACCAAGGCTCTGATACCAATTGAAAGGATCAAGAAGAGGTGTCTAGAGGGGGGTGATTAGACACTAAGTACCAAAAGTTGCAGTTTTTATTTTCTTTAAGTTGAAGTGGAGTGTTGGCACAAGTTTAACAAACACAATACATATCAAGCAAGCATGCGAAGAGTATATGAGCAGCGGAAAGTAAAGCATGCAACTTGCAAGAATGTAAGGGGAAGGGTTTGGAGAATTCAAACACAATTGGAGACACGGATGTTTTTGTCGTGGTTCCGATAGGTGGTGCTATCGTACATCCACATTGATGGAGACTTCAACCCACGAAGGGTAACGGTTGCGCGAGTCCACGGAGGGCTCCACCCACGAAGGGTTCACGAAGAAGCAACCTTGTCTCTCCCATCATGGCCATCGCCCATGAAGGACTTGCCTCACTAGCGGTAGATCTTCATGAAGTAGGCGATCTCCTTGCCCTTACAAACTCCTTGGTTCAACTCCACAATCTTGTCGGAGGCTCCCAAGTGACACCTAGCCAATCTAGGAGACACCACTCTCTTAGAAGTAACAAATGGTGTGTTGATGATGAACTCCTTGCTCTTGTGCTTCAAATGATAGTCTCCCCAACACTCAACTCTCTCTCACAGGATTTGGATTTGGTGGAAAGAAGATTTGAGTGGAAAGCAACTTGGGGAAGGCTAGAGGTCAAGATTCATATGGTGGGAATGGAATATCTTGGCCTCAACACATGAGTAGGTGGTTCTCTCTCAGAAAATGTGTATTGGAAGTGTAGGTATGTTCTGATGGCTCTCTCCACGAATGAAGAGTGGGTGGATGGGTATATATAGCATCCACACAAAAACTAACAGTTACACACAATTTACCAATCTCGGTGAGACCGAATTGAGAAACTCGGTCGGACCGATTTAGCAAACCTAGTGACCGTTAGGATTTTCGGTGGGACTGAGATGCAACTCGGTAGGACCGATATGGTTAGCGTTAGGGCATAACGTAATCTCGGTGAGACCGATTACACAAACTCGGTGGGACCGATTTTGGTAATAAGCTAACCAGAGAGTTGGTTAGGCAAACTTGGTGAGACCGACTACACAAACTCGGTCGGACCGATTTTGGTAATAAGCTAACCAGAAAGTTTGCATTGTAATCTCGGTAGTACCTATTGCTCAATCTCGGTGGGACCGATTTTGGTAATGGATATACACAGAGAGATTACAATACCATCTCGGTGAGACCGAGATCCCTATCGGTGAAACCGATTTGCCTAGGGTTTGTGGCAGTGGCTATGACATCTGAACTCGGTGGCGCCGGATAGAAGAATCGGTGGGGCCGAGTTTGACTTTCGGTTTAGGTCATATGTGCATGTGGGTAAGGTAGTCGAGGGTTTTCGAGCATATCACTAAGCACTTTGAGCAAGCAGGCCATTACGCAACGCCTCATCCCCTCTTGATAGTATTGGCTTTTCCTATAGACTCAATGTGATCTTGGATCATTGTTGGAGTAAATAGCCATGGGTAGCCTAGCCGTCTTCCCCTGGCCCTTCCGAAAAAATTACCAGCCCATCCGGCTCTCAAGGATCCAAGACGTGGGGCCGCCTTCCCCTTGCCGGCTGTCTCCCAGGCCGGCTATCGGAAGGCGGCCTGACTTTAGCCCTCGTGAGGAAAGCCATGGGAGGGCCGGCTTCGAGAAGCCGGCCGCGAGAAGGCCGACTCCAAGAAGCCGGCTCCCACAAAGTGGTCAAGACCTTACCCTCAAAGTTTGCATCCCCTTAACGACGATGTGACTGGGTGTGGCTACAGTGAAGCCTGCCACCGCCGAATCCCGGAGCACGACTGGCACAGTGCGCCGTACGGGTGGCCATGACCCGTTCGGCGTGACACTGTTGCCACGTTGACCCTGATGTCATCCACGATGGACTACCAGTACGGACCACAGGCGGTGGGCCCCTTCGGGCAGAGAGACACCCGAAGGCGGCCGTGTGTCCCCCAGTCGGCCCAAGACAAAGCCGGCTCTCCATAGCCGGCCAGCCGCCTCCCTTGATGGAGACGCCCCATTAAGGAGACAAGACGCGGTAAGGCTACAGTGATCACCCGCCGGACGGCGGCACTGTAGCCACGCCTACCTTGACGAAGCCCTCGTCACCAGGATCGAGCAACAACAACTAGCCCCCGACCAGGCCCTGGACGGTGGGGCCTGACTGTGGGTCGGCAGCCGACGGGACCCACCAGCCGGCGGGCCCCACTAGCCGGCGAGCGTAGACACAGACGGCTGGGCCCCATGCCCAGCCGGATTACCATTGTACCCCCGGGGGGTAGGCCTATATAAACCCCCTGGGACACCCGTGCAAAGGGTTGATCCCTGCTAGTTCTAGACACCACACAAGGAGAAGAAGAGAGCGAGCCGTGCCCTTCTTGCTCCTCCCACCAAACAGCTCAAGGAGCATTGTGTAGCTACTTGTTCATCTAGTGATCATGTGGAGACCCCGCAGAGCAGCAGTAGGGGTGTTATCTCCACGGAGAGCCCCGAAGCTGGGTAAGATTCGCCGGCGTGCATGTCTTCGCCTCATCCCATTTCCAGGCACCGGCGATGTTTTACTGGCTCCCACAATGATAAGCCACCCGTTGGCATATGCCGCACCTACCACCCGACATTTGGCGCCCATCGTGGGGCCAGGTGCACCGTCGTCCGGAGACCTGTTCTGGACGGGAACCCTCTTCCTCCCCCGCAAGCGTAGCCAGCCCGGCATGCCCGATGGCGCTTGCCACGACGCGCTGCAAGGCGTCACCAACATCTGCGCGGCGAGCAGCCTCGCCGATCTCCTCGACAAGACCCTCATCTCCGACGAGCTCGCCTCCGATGCGGGCACCGACCACCTTGTCAACCTCCTCAGCCAGCTCCATGTCTCCGGCGAGCCTGCTGTGGACTTGGAGTCAGTTGGCTCCACCGACCCGATGCCTGTCGACTCCGACACGGCCTCACTCGACACCTTCCCCACCAACGTCACGATCTACAACGACCCGCTTGCTTGGACCGATGGCTGCGAAGCTGTCACCACCGAGGTGATGGTCATCGGCCACGGCGGTGCTGCTGACGAGAGCGCCCACGATGCCCCGCACGTGGCGGTCCGCGACTTGTCCATCCCGCTCCCGGCTGATGCCGACGACGAAGCACTGGAGGCGCGCCGCCTCGCTCTCCTCGCGGAGGGCCGGAGGCTGGCCTCCATAAGACGCCTCCCTGAGGCCCATCAGCGTGAAGCCGGCCGCGTCGCCTTTGGCACGCCGGCTCCAGGCGTGCCGAGCCGGGCCGGTATTGTCAGGCAGCGCGGCGCTGTCATCGCTGACACGCTGGGGTTCGACCGCCCAGTCTATGCCACTCCACTCGAGAACCTGCGTGCCGCCCAGGCAGCCGTAGACGAGCTAGACGGATTGGGGGCTGAAGAACTTCCCCACATGACCAGACGCATCCAGCAGCTAATTGATGCGGCCGCGCGGCGGCACGAAGCCGACGCCCTCGCAGAAAGCCCTCCCCCGCGCCGAGATCACGGCGCGACGTCCCGGACGCCGACTACGGGCAACACCCGCGCACGGCGCGAGAAAGAGCCGGCTGCCAGCCGAAGCCGGACCTGAATCTCCATCGAACGAGACGCAGAAGGCCATCCCCGGGCAGTGGAATGGCGGGGCAACCCGCCTCCGCCTCGGCCCCGTGGAGAGAGATATCCCACCCCGCCGCCTGTGACGCATCCGACTCTCAGCGATCGACTAGGTCGCCATGAAGGAGTCAGCAAGAATGACGCCCGCCATCGGATCGACCGCCTAGTGTGATCCCTAGCGCTGGAAGAAGAAGACGATATCGGTCTGCCTTGTTTCGGCCCCCGCATCTGCGACGAACCTTTCCCCAAAGGGTTCTCGCTCCCGAGAGACACGCCCAAGTACAACGGCTCCGTGAAGCCGGAAGATTGGTTGATCGACTACTCCACGGCGGTTAGCATAGCCAACTGCAACAGGCGCGTTGCCATGAAGTACGTGCCCCTCATGCTACAAGGCACGGCGCGGACCTGGCTCAACAGCCTCAAGCCCTTCAGCATCAACAGCTGGCTAGATTTCACGGAAGCTTTCGTCCGCAACTTCACCAGCACCTACAAGCGAGCTCCCAAGCCCAGACAGCTCTCCTTGTGCGTACAAGGCCCCGCCGAGTCTACTCGCGACTACCTCACGCGTTGGGCCGAGCTCCGCAACTCTTGCGAGGGGGTGCACGAGGTGCAAGCCAAAGAATACTTCACTGCCGGGTGCCGAGAAGGCACCCTCCTCAAGACACAAGCTTCTCTGCGACTAGCCGACTACCCTCGACGAGCTTCTGGACATAGCGGACAAGTACGCCACCGCCGACTCCTCGATGAAGACTGAGCTCCGGGTAGACGCGTCCGAGAAAGTACTCAACCCGGCGCCCAAGACGCCGGCTGGGGATTCCGGCCGACGCCCACACCTGAACGATCACAAGTGCAAGGGCCCTGCGCCGCCTCCCGCCAGTCGGCAGGTGGCCACAGTCGAAGACGTGCCGCCCGAAGGGCGGCCCGCACCCAAGAAACCCAAGGGCGGCCGGCCGTCTTGGCAGCCGGCCTTCTCCTATGAGCAAACTCTCGACGCCCCATGCAAATTCAACAGCGGCGCAAAACCGTCCAACCACACAACCCGGAAGTGCCATTGGCTCACCCGAATCTCCAAAGGCGAAGGGCTCGCACCGCCTCTACCTGCCGGCCCGCCGCCTCCAGCTCTGCCGCCCCTGGCCGCTCGGCCCGCAGTCGGAGCCGTGCATGATGAGTTCCCCGACGAGCATGCAGCCTATATCGTCTTTACAAGCCAGCCCGAAGACCGGCGCGACAAACGCCGAGAGCACCAGGAAGTCAGCATGGTCGCTGTCAACCCCGCCGAGCACATGCATTGGTCAGAAAAACCTATCAGCTGGAGCCGGGCCGACCACCCAGAGGTGATGCTGTCTCCCGGCTCTTATGCGCTGGTTCTGGATGCCACCCTTGCAACGGACAGACGCGCCGCCCGTTTCTCCCGTGTGTTGATAGACGGCGGGAGCAGCATCAACATCTTGTACCGTGACACCCTGGAGAAGCTGAATATCAAGACGAAGCAACTCATGCCTACTCGGACAGTATTCCATGGCATGGTACCCGGCTTGTCCTGCTCCCCCATTGGCAAGATCAGGATTGATGTACTCTTCGGGGACAAGGAGCATTTCCGCCGGGAAGCGATCTGGTTTGAAGTGGTGGACCTGGAGAGCCCCTACCATGCGTTGCTTGGCCGACCTGCCTTGGCCAGGTTCATGGCGGTTCCCCACTATGCATACCTCAAGATGAAGATGCCGAGCACCAAGGGCATCATCACCATAGCCGGCGATTACAATAAGTCCTCCGAGTGCGCTGCCGCCAGCAGCCGGCTGGCCGAGTCCCTTGTGATTGCCGAAGAGAAGAAGGTGTTGGACCGGGTCATGGCCATGGCCGGCAAGCAGTCGGTCCTGTCCCCCGACCCCAAGGAGTATGATGCCCAAGGATCTTTCCAGCCGGCCAAAGAGACAAAGAAGATACCTCTTGACCCCGAGCACCCCGAGAGGTTTGCCGTCGTCGGTGCAGGCCTGAACAGCAAATAGGAAGGCGAGCTCGCCGATTTCCTCTGTGAGAATCGAGATATCTTCGCATGGTCCCCCAAAGACATGCCGGGTGTTCCGAAGGAATTCGCCGAGCACAAACTACACGTCCGAGAAGACGCAAAACCAGTCAAACAACCCCTCCGCCGACTATCGGAGGAAAAAAGAAGGATTGTGGGATAAGAGATAGCCCGGCTTCTGGCAGCCGGCTTCATCATGGAAGTTTTCTTTCCAGAATGGCTTGCCAACCCGGTCCTCGTGTTAAAGAAGAACAACAAGTGGCGCATGTCCATAGACTACACGAGCCTCAACAAGGCCTGCCCTAAAGATCCCTTTGCCCTGCCAAGGATTGACCAAGTGATAGACTCCACGGCCGGATGCGAGCTATTGAGTTTCTTGGATGCTTACTCAGGATACCACCAGATAAAGTTAGATCCGGCTGACCGCCTGAAGACCGCCTTCATCACGCCCTTCGGAGCCTTCTGCTACCTGACTATGACATTCGGCTTGAGAAATGCCGGTGCCACTTTTCAGCGTTGCATGCAGAAGTGCCTCCTCAAGTAACGCGGCAGGAATGCTCACGTCTACATAGACGACGTTGTGGTGAAGACGGAGAAGCGCGGCACCTTGCTGGAAGACCTCAAAGAAACATTTGAGAACCTGCGCCAATTCCAAATCAAGCTCAATCCCGAGAAATGCGTGTTCGGAGTGCCAGCTGGCCAACTCCTAGGCTTCCTGGTCTCCGAACGCGGCATCGAATGCAACCTGGTAAAGATCAAGGCCATTGAGAGAATGGCGATCCCCACCAAGCTGCGGGACGTCCAGAAGTTCACTGGATGCTTGGCTTCCCTGAACCGCTTCATCAGCCGGCTTGAAGAGAAAGCCCTCCCTCTCTACCGCCTCATGAAGAAGACCACGCACTTCGAATGGAATGACCAAGCCGACCAAGCTTTTCACGAGTTGAAGAAGATGCTGGCCACACCGCTTGTCCTGGCGGCCCCGACTAAGAAAGAGCCCATGTTCCTCTACATTGCCGCAACCAGCCGGGTGGTCAGCACCGTCATCGTAGTCCAATGCCCAGAAGAGGGCCGAGCCCAGCCGGTCCAGAGGCCGGTCTACTATTTGAGCGAGGTACTGCCCGCCTCGAAACAGAACTACCCGCACTACCAAAAGATGTGTTATGGCGTGTACTTCACCGCCAAGAAGCTGAAGCCCTACTTTCAAGAGCATCCCTCACGGTCGTATGCACCGCCCCGCTGGCTGAGATCATAGGCAGCCGGGATGCATCCAGCCGGGTGGCGAAATGGGCCATCGAGCTGGCCCCTTACACGATCTTCTACCATCCCCGCACCGCCATCAAGTCCCAAGCATTGGCCGACTTCCTCGTCGACTGGGCCGAGACCCAGTACCTGACGCTGGCTCCCGACTCCACTCATTGGCGCATGCACTTTGACGGGTCCAAGATGCGCACCGGCTTGGGAGCCGGCGTCGTCCTTACCTCTCCCAAAGGTGACAAGCTCAGATACACGCTACAGATTCACTTTGCCGCCTCCAACAATGTAGCCGAGTATGAGGCGCTCATACACGGGCTCCGGCTTGCCAAAGAACTCGGCATTCGCCGGATCCTATGTTATGGCGACTCGGACTTGGTGGTCCAGCAATCATCCGGCGACTGGGATGCCAAGGACGCAAACATGGCAAGCTACCGCTTCCTTGTCCAGCAAATCAGTGGGTACTTTGAAGGATGCGAGTTCCTCCACGTACCGCGAGCCGATAACGAGCCGGCTGATGCCCTGGCTCGAATAGGCTCCACTCGGCAAGCAATACCAACCGGTGTCTCTCTAAAACGCCTCCTCAAGCTGTCCATCAAGCCGTTTCCAGAGTCCGATTCCATCTTCGTGCCGCCTGACCCCGACGCGGCCGGGTCCGGCTCGAAGAACCAAGCAGGTGACCCGGGGACTTCAACAGTCGGCCCGGGGACTCCTGCAGTTACGCCCGACCCGGGGACTGCCACACCCGGCTCGGGGACTGAGGTAGTCGGCCCGAGGACTGCACCAACACAACAGCCGGCGGCCGACTCCAGCACTTCACCACCCAGCCCGCCCGCCCTGGTCGCAGTAGCCACATTGGCAATAGAAGAAGTCGCAGCTCCATCATGGGCTCAGTCCATCCTCAACTTCCTAATAAACCAAGATCTGCCGCCTGACGAGACAGAGGCAAGACAAGTCCAACACCGAGCCGGAGCATACACAAGTCAACAGAGAGCTCGTCAAGCGTAGTGTCACTAGAGTCCTCCAGTGATGCGTCGAGCAAGAGAAGGGCATTGCAATCCTCAGAGACATCCACCAAGGAGAATGCGGCGACCATGCGGCCTCAAGATCACTCGTCGCCAAAGCCTTCCGACATGGTTTCTTTTGGCCGACTGCTTTGGATGACGCCAAAGAGTTGGTTAAACATTGCAAAGGGTGCCAACTCTTCAGCTCCAAGCAACACATGCCGGCTTCAGCACTCAAGACCATTCCCCTCACTTGGCCCTTCGCCATTTGGGGACTGGACATGGTGGGCCCATTCAAGACGGCGCGTGGCGGCATGACACATTGGCTCGTCGCCGTGGACAAATTCACCAAGTGGATTGAGGCAAAACCGATCAAGAAGCTGAATGGGCCGACTGCTGTGACATTCATCGCAGATATAACAACTCGGTACGGCGTGCCACACAGCATCATCACTGACAATGGCACGAATTTTGCCAAGGGAGCCTTGGCACGTTTCTACACAATGCAAGGTATCCGGCTGGACTTAGCGTCCGTTGCCCACCCACAGTCAAACGGCCAGGTTGAGCGAGCCAACGGCCTCATCCTTTCCGGCATCAAGCCCCGACTGGTCGTACCACTGGAGCGTTCAGCCGGCTATTGGCTCGATGAGCGGCCGGCTGTCCTCTGGAGTCTGCGCACTACTCCAAACAAGTCAACCGGCTTCACTCCTTTATTCCTCGTGTATGGTGCCGAGGCGGTTATCCCAACCGACATCGAGTTCGACTCGCCTCGGGTAACCATGTACACGGAGCCGGAGGCCAAGGAAGGACGAGAAGACGGCGTCGACCTGCTGGAAGAGGGCCGGCTATTAGCCCTCAGCCAATCTGCCATCTACCAGCAGGGTTTACGCCGCTACCACAGTCGGAAGGTCAGGCCAAGATCCTTCCAAGAGGGCGACCTTGTGCTCCGGCTGATCCAGCGAACAGCCGGCCAGCACAAGCTCTCGGCCCCTTGGGAAGGCCCTTTCGTCATCAGCAAGCTTTAGGCAATGACTCCTACTACCTAATCGACGCACAGAAGCCCAAGGCACGCAAGAGAGACGACTCCGGCAAGGAGTCAGAACGACCATGGAACGCCAACCTCCTCCGAAGATTTTACAGTTGAAACGCAGTATGTATCACGCTAACTTTTGTACTAAGTACGAGACAATAGGCCCCCCGAGGAGAGCTCGGGGACTGCCATCTTTTATCTATGAATGAAGAACATCATGCTTATGACCCTGTCATTACTTTCACTTTTTCTTCGTCCGGCACCGGGTTCGACTAGTCGGCCCGGGGACTGGCCGCCTAGAGTTATATTAGAAGTCCTACCCGCAGTCAGACAAGTAGCATGCCGGCACCCAAACTTTCTCTCGCCAAAAGTCGCAGTTCGAAGAATCGGCTATCCGACTGGCGAGAGTTAAAAGCAGGAAAGGATGCCCACACGAAAAATGGCTAGGGCATAACGGACTAGTATAACGAAAGCCGGTTTGCCTCCTACTGCCGACCGACTACCAGAGTAGCCGGCCGGCCGGCTTCCATTCACTTCACTTCAATCCAAGAAAGCTCGAGTACTTACCTCTCCAAAAGGGGAAGGCGGCAAAGGAAAAAGCCTAAGGATAAAAAGCATACGTGAAGGGAAACCAAACATACACACGATAATATTTACATAAAAGACCTCCAAGAGGCCAGCATTCAACATAGTTTGGATACACCCCCAGTGGGTGGAACTGCGAAAGCTTAATAAAATTGTTCAGAAGGCAACAAACAGGAAAAAACAAGGACGGCAGATTAAGCCGGCGGAGCGGCTGACGAGCCGGGCAGGTCGGTGGAGACGGCAGTGCCAGCTGGAGGAGTGGCCGGCTGGCGAACCTCGGCATGATCACCGCCTCCCGCAGAAGGCGCGCTTGCACGCGCCTCGTTGCTGGAGGCACGGTCAGGTGGAGGCTGGCCGGCTATTCCACCGGCCGGCTCGATGTCTTCGCCTTCCTCTTCTTCGTCATCTTCGCCTTCGTCGCTGGAGGCGATCTCCTCTGCCGAGTCCTCACCCGCCGCCAGGTTTAGCCCGAACCACTCCTCCGGCCGGGCAACGCCGTCATCATTTATTTCAGGTGCAAAGACGCTGATGTCGGTGCACTCGGCGACCGTCGAAGCGCGCTGAGCGATAGCCGGCCGCACCTCCTCCAGCTCTGCGTCAGCCTCCAGCCGCCAGGTGCGTAGTTGGTCCAGGTTCAGCCCTGGATACCAAGCTCGGACGAACTCCAACGCCCGCCCAGCTCCAAGCCGGGCCGCCGACGCCTTCCAGGCCTCGAAGCGGCCAACCGCAACCTTCAGCCAGTCAGTTGTCCGGCTCGGGGTGCGGGGAATCGTCTCGCCGGGCCAGAGGGCGGCCAACACCTGTGCTCCGGCGCGCTGGAGGCGGCGGAGCATATGATGAGCCGGCTGCAGCCGCGCTTGGACCACCAAGAGCTGCTCCTTAAGCGTCCGATTTGCGTCCGGCGCGATGTCGGCCCCCGCCTGACGGCGCGCTTCGCGATGGGCCTCGATGGTTGGGCGGCGAAGGCGGAGTAGCCGGGGAAGTAGTCTGCACAGAGAATAAAAAGCAGCACGAGTCAGAGCAAAAATTAGGGAGCAAGGGGGCAGGCAAGGAGCGAGGAAGGCGGCTTACCGTCAATCAAGTCCTCAATACGGCCGAAGCCTTCATCCAGCGCTTCCCTGGTCTCTGCCCAGCCCACCGCCTCAGTCTCGAACTCGGCCTTCAAGGCGGTTTCGCTATCCTATGCTTCCTTCAGGGCTGCCTTGTGGCTCTCCTCCTGGTCAGCCAGCTTCTTGGCCAGGCGGTCACGCTCCAGGACCAAGGCGGTGTGCTCGGTTTCCTTGACGCGAAGGGCGGTCTGCGCCTCGCTGAGCTGCCCCCTCAAGTCGGCATTGGCCCCTGCAAGCACGAAAGACAAAAGAAAAACCAATGAGGAAGAAGTCGTCAGGGAAGATCCGACCCGACTGCTCAGCAGTCGGCCCGAATCTCGGGGACTACACCCAGTGGGTGCGCTGATGCGCCCCCACAGGAGATGAACGAAAACAAGGACGCACTCCGGCTGTTGACCAGGTCTTCAGTTCTCCGGCCCAGCTCCTGAGCCTGGGAGTTGAAGGCGGCAACACAGAGGTTATGATACTCCTGAAAGGACAGACAGGAGGCGGGTATAAGATGGTTGTCACGACCTAGTAAGTTCCGAGCCGTCTGCGCAGCAGCCGACTCGGAACTCGGGGACTACACCCAGTGGGTGCGCTGACGCGCCCCCACGGAAGAAATTAAGAAAACAAAACAAACAAGGCTAGGAGACTCACCCGGATGACGGCCCGCGTCGCTAAGAATTCTTGGGTGTACTGCTGCAGCGAGGCAGCCTAGGCCTGATGCCGGTTCCGAACCTCTTGGGCCGCCACGTTCAGCTCGCCCGTCCCCCCACTGGGAGTCCACTCGGACGTGGCGGTGCTGGACGCCTCCAAGGCCTCTGCCGTCTGGCCGGCCCCCGTAACTCGGTGTGGCTCCGGCGCGGCGGTGCCTCCCCCCGCACGCCGGCACGTTGCCGGCTGCACCTCGAGGCCGGCTCCTGCTGCCGGCTCACCCCCGGCCGGCTGCTCTAGCGCCGCGGCAGATTGGCCGCCTTGGCCCGCTTCGGTCGGCACCGTCTGCGGCGTTCCTTCTATGGAGGCCACTTGGACCTCCCTCCTCTCCATCGCCGGCGGTTCCTGGTCGACTTCCTCCGACGGGGGCACTGGGATGTTGGGGGCCACGGCGCGGAGGGGAATGGCGAGCAGCGGAGGCTGGTTGTGCGAAGCCTCTGCCTCTGTCTCCGCGGCTGCCGCCTCTGCCCGGGCTTTGGCTGCCGCATCGGCCTGCTCCTTCGCCGCCTGGGCGGCCCTTCGCTCGTCCGTCTCCCGCTCCTCCCGCGCTTCATGAGCGTTCCGCTTCGTGGCCTCCCTAAGGTCGGCACGGGGGTCCACGCGGCAGGAGCCTGAAGACCCTCCAATCGGCCCGACTACGAAGCCGCCTGGACCCCGCTCAAGGGAAAGCGGCGCCCTGTCCGGCGAGCAAAGAAAGGTTTAGAAGAGTTTTCAATCGAAAAGAACAACAAAAAAATATGCGTCCAAGCATTCGACGACTTACGCTGAGATCGCCTGCGGCTGCTTCACCGCCTTGCGGAAGCGGGCCGCCTTCGTGGCCGCCTCATCTTGCTTGGTCGCCGCTGTGGAAGCCTTGGGTTTCTTAGGCCGGCTGCCGAAGAGGATCGACATGGCCCGGTGCTTCTGGGCGCCGCCGCCAGCAGCCGGCGCGGCAGACGAGCTCGCGCCTTGATGATCAGGCGCCGGCTAGCGGCGCGGGGCGACTTCGACCTCGGCATCAACTGGCTCGTCCTCAAAGCCGGCCGTGAGCCCCGCGCCTCCGGGCTCGTCGCTTTCCCCCACGATGGCGTCTTCCATGGAGGCTACTCCCAAGTCCGGGTCGTCGGTGTCGTCCACCGCGCGGTCGGGGATGAGCTGGCGCTCTACCCCTGCGGCCCCGGTCGTTGGCGGAAGGAGAGGGTTCTGTTAGGGGAGAACAAACTAATCAGAAGCCGGCTATCATAAGGCCGGCTACCAACAGGAGAAAAGAAGGAAAAACCTACCACGGGCGGAGGGTTGGCGCGAGAGTATAGCGCCTTGCCGTATCTCCAGTCCTCGGCGAGCTTGCAGTTGTAGATGTAATTCACCATGTACGACACCTCTGCATGAGGCATCTCCCTGGTGCTCAGCCGGCTTGGGTCGAAGCGGCCGCTCATCTGACAAATCATGTGAGGCCGGCTTTGGAGAGGAAGTACCCGGCGCTCCACAAAGGCGGCCACCAAGTCGGCTCCGGTCAGGCCTTCCGCCTGGATCATCACCCGAAGCCGAGAGATGGCTGCGTTCCCGGCTTGAGACAATGACCTGGCTCGGTAGCTCCACGAGGGTTGCCTTCCAGCTGGCGGGCCGGCTACGTAAGCCGGCAGGTTGACGTAGTCGCCTTGTTGGGTGACGTTCTTCACGTAGAAGTATGACTTCTGCCAGAGCTTCACCGACTGGATCAGCGGGATGGGCGGGAACGGGTTGTTCTCGCCCGACCGCCTCATGGCGATATAGGCCCCGCAGGGGGCGGGCACGCTCGCGACGACAGTGCCGAGTTTGCTCTGGAAGAATTCCCCCCAGAGCTCAAGCATGGGGAGGACCCCAAGGAAACCTTTGCACAGGGTGACGAAGGCCGACAGCAGCATCACTGCGTTGGGCGTGAGGTGATGCGGCTGAAGGTTGTAGAACTCGAGGAAGGAACGGAGGAACCCGCTCGCCGGAAGGCCGAAGCCGCACAGGCAGTGCGAGCGGAAGATAACCCGCTCGCCCTCCTCCGGTGCCGGCGAAACCTCGTTCTCCGGCGCTCGACGGACCCGCACGAAGCTCTCGCCGGGCAGGCGTCGCGTCTGGCGGAGGAACTCGACGTGGTCCTCATGGATGTTGGAGCCATCCCATGAGCTCGACAGCGCCATGGAAGCGAGGCGATGCGGCGGTGGAACGGTGCGGCGGTGGGTGGCTGCGGCGACGAGAAGAAGAAGAATGAAGGCGAAAGGGGGTGGAGCGAGGGAGAGCGTGCGAAGCCTCTGCCGCTCCCCCTCCTCCCCCTACTTATAGACCGCACGGCGGAGCCGAGGAGGCGCGGCATGGGGGAACGTGGGGATCAACTGTGTCCACTCCCCCACGTCCCGCGATTATTGTGCCCTAATGGCGTAATAAAATCGCCGCGGGAAGGCGAGCGGTCCGCGTGGGCCACAGAAGATCCGCGCTCGGGCTGAGGCCTAGGAGTGGTGGGCCCGGGCCTGCAACGGCGTCTCGTCGCGCGCATGCGCTGGCAGGGTTTCACTGCCACGTGGCCCACGAGAAAGCCTGCGGTCAGCTCGCGGGTCGACCGTGTTCCCGCCTGCAAGAAACGGAGCTCTCCGAAGTCGGCACACACCTGCAAAGCCGGCCCCTGAGGATAGGAAGCTGACCAAGCTTCTCGTCCCTTTACCAGCCTCGGAGCGCGATCAGCTTCAGGGAGTATTGTCGGAGTAAATAGCCATGGGTAGCCTAGCCGGCTTCCCCTAGCCCTTCTGAAAAAATTACGAGCCCATCCGGCTCTCAAGGATCCAAGACGTGGGGCCGCCTTCCCCTTGCCGGCTGTCTCCCAGGCCGGCTATCGGAAGGCGGCCCGACTTTAGCCCTCGTGAGGAAAGCCACGGGAGGGATGGCTTCGAGAAGCCGGCCGCGATAAGGCCGACTCCAAGAAGCCGGCTCCCACAAAGTGGTCAGGACCGTACCCTCAAAGTTTGCATCCCCTTAACGGCGATGTGACTGGGTGTGGCTCAGTGAAGCCTGCCACCCCCGAATCCCGGAACACGACTGGCACAGTGCGCCGTATGGGTGGCCATGACCCGTCCGGCGCGACACCGTTGCCACGTTGACCCTGATGTCATCCACGATGGACTACCAGTACGGCCCACGGGCGGTGGACCCCTTCAGGCAGAGAGACACCCGAAGGCAGCCGTGCGTCCCCCAATCGGCCAAGACATAGCCGGCTCTCCATAGCCGGCCAGCCGCCTCCCTTGATGGAGATGCCCCATTAAGGAGACAAGACGCAGTAAGGCTACAATGATCACCCGCCGGACGGCGGCACTGTAGCCACGCCTACCTCGACGAAGCCCTCGTCACCAGGATCGAGCAACAGCAACCAGCCCCCGACCAGGCCCTGGACGGTGGGGCCTGACTGTCGGCCGGCAGCCGGCGGAACCCACCCACCGGTGGGCCCCACTAGCCGGCAACCGGCGGGACCAACCAGCCGGCGGGCCCCAGCAGCCGGCGAGCGTAGACCCAGACGACTGGGCCCCGCGCACAACCGGATTACCATTGTACCCCCGGGGGGTAGGCCTATATAAACCCCCCGGGACACCCATGCAAAGGGTTGATCCCTGCTAGTTCTAGACACCACGCAAGGAGAAGAAGAGAGTGAGCCGTGCCCATCTTCCTCCTCCCACCAAACATCTCTAGGAGCGTTGTGTAGCTACTTGTTCATCTAGTGATCATACGGAGACCCCGCAGAGCAGCAGTAGGGGTGTTATCTCCACGGAGAGCCCCGAAGCTGGGTAAGATTCACCGGCGTGCATGTCTTCGCTTCATCCCGTTTCCAGGCACCGGCGATGTTTTACTGGCTCCCACAATGATAAGCCACCCGTTCGCATATCTCGCACCTACCACCCGACAATCACTAAAATAGAAAATGTAGAGTCTTGATCTTGAAGCTTGAGCTAATCCTTTGTCCTTAGCATCTTGAAGGGGTTCCACATCCTTTAGTCCATGCCACTTAATTTGTTGAACTTGTCTGAAACATACTATGTAAAAGTATTAGTCCAACAAGAGATATGTTGTCATTAATTATCAAAATCATCCAGGGAGCACTTGTGCTTTCAGATAGTCATGGAAGCATAAGATTGGCGAGACGACAACGATGCTACGATGGAGATCAAGGTGTCGCGCCGGTGACAATGGTGATCATGATGGTGCTTCGGAGATGGAGATCACAAGCACAAGATGATGATGGCCATATCATATCACTTATATTGATTCCTGTGATGTTTATCTTTTATGCATCTTATCCTGCTTTGATTAACGGTAGCATTGTAAGATGATCCCTCACTAAATTATCAAAGTATAAGTGTTCTCCCTGAGTATGCACCATTGCGAAAGTTCTTCGTGCTGAGACACCACGTGATGATCGGGTGTGATAGGCTCTACGTTCAAATACAACAGGTGCAAAACAGTTGCACACGTGGAATACTCAGGTTAAACTTGACGAGCCTGGCATATAACAGATATGGCCTCGGAACACGGAGACCGAAAGGTCGAGCGTGAATCATATAGTAGATATGATCAACATAGTGATGTTCACCATTGAAACTACTCCATCTCACCTGATGATCGGACATGGTTTAGTTGATATGGATCACGTGATCACTTAGAGGATTAGAGGGATGTCTATCTAAGTGGGAGTTCTTAAAGTAATATGATTAACTGAACTTAAATTTATCATGAACTTAGTCCTGGTAGTATTAGCATATCTATGTTGTATATCAATAGCTCGCGTTTAGCTCCCCTGTTTTATTTTTGATATGTTCCTAGAGAAAACTAAGTTGAAAGATGTTAGTAGCAATGATGCGGATTGGATCCGTGATCTGAGGTTTATCCTCATTGCTGCACAAAAAAATTATGTCCTTGATGCACCGCTAGGTGACAAACCTATTGCAGGAGCAGATGCAGATGTTATGAATGTTTGGCTAGCTCAATATGATGACTACTTGATAGTTCAGTCTGCCATGCTTTACGGCTTAGAACCGGGACTTCAACGACGTTTTGAACGTCATGGAGCATATGAGATGTTCCAGGAGTTGAAGTTAATATTTCAAGCAAATGCTCGGATTGAGAGATATGAAGTCTTCAATAAGTTCTACAACTGCAAGATGGAGGAGAATAGTTCTGTCAGTGAACATATACTCAGAATGTCTGGGTACCATAATCACTTGACTCGGCTGGGAGTTAATCTTCTGGTTGATAGTGTCATTGACAGAGTTCTCCAATCACTGCCACCAAGCTACAAGAGCTTCGTGATGAACTGTAATATGCAAGGGATAACGGAAACGATTCCCAAGCTCTTCGTGATGCTGAAATCGACAAAGGTAGAAATCTAGAAAAGCATCAAGTGTTGATGGTAAACAAAACCACTAGTTTCAAGTAAGGGACAAAGGGAAGAAAGGGGAACTTCAAGAAGAACGGCAAGCAAGTTGTTGCTCAAGTGAAAAAAAAAACAAGTCTGGACCTAAGCCTGAAACTGAGTGCTTCTACTGCAAAGGGACTTGTCACTGGAAGCTGAACTACCCCAAGTAATTGGCGGATAAGAAGGATGGCAAAGTGAACATAGGTATATTTGATATACATGTTATTGATGTGTACTTTACTAGTGTTTATAGCAACCCCTCAGTATTTGATACTAGTTCAGTTGCTAAGAATAGTAACTCGAATTGGGAGTTGCAGAATGAACAGAGGCTAGTTAAGGGTGACGTGACGGTGTGTATTGGAAATGGTTCCAAGATTGATATGATCATCATCGGACACTCCCTATACTTTCAGGATTAGTGTTAAACCTAAAATAAATGTTATTTAGTGTTTGCGTTGAGCATGAATATGATTGGATCATGTTTATTGCAATACAGTTATTCATGTAAGTTAGAGAATAATTGTTGTTCTGTTTACATGAATAAAACCTTTGTATGGTTATACACCCAATGAAAATGGTTTGTTGGATCTCGATCGTGGTGATACACATTTTCATAATATTGAAGCCAAAAAGATGCAAAGTTTATAATGATAGTGCAACTTATTTGTGGCACTGCCATTTAGGTCATATCTGAGTAAAGAGCATGAAGAAACTCCATACTGATGGACTTTTAGAACCACTTGATTATGAATCACTTGGTACTTGCGAACCATGCCTCATAGGCAAGATGACTAAAACGCCGTTCTCCGGGACTGTGAGAGAGCAACAGATTTGTTGGAGATCATACATACAGATGTATGTGGTCCGATGAATGTTGAGGCTCGTGGCGGATATCGTTATTTTCTCACCTTCACAGATGATTTAAGCAGATATGGGTATATCTACTTAATGAAACATAAGTCTGGAACATTTGAAAAGTTTAAAGAATTTCGGAGTGAAGTTGAAAATCATCGTAACAAGAAAATAAAGTTTCTACGATCTGATCGTGGAGGAGAATATTTGAGTTACGAGTTTGGCCTTTAGTTAAAACAATGTGAAATAGTTTCACTACTCACGCCACCTGGAACACCACAGTGTAATGGTGTGTCCGAACATCATAATCGTACTTTACTAGATATGGTGCGATCTATGATGTCTCTTACTGATTTACCGTTGTCGTTTTGGGGTTATGCTTTAGAGACGGACGCATTCACCTTAAATAGGGCACCATCGAAATCTGTTGAGACGATGCCTTATGAACTATGGTTTGATAAGAAACCAAAGTTGTCGTTTCTGAAAGTTTGGGACTGCGATGCATATGTGAAAAAGCTTCAACCTGATAAGCTCGAACCCAAATCGAAGAAATGTGTCTTCATAGGATAACCAATGGAGACTGTTGGGTACACCTTCTATCACAGATCCAAAGGCAAGACTTTTGTTACTAAATTCGGAGTTTTTCTAGAGAAGGAGTTTCTCTCGAAAGAAGTGAGTGGGAGGATAGTAGAACTTGATGAGGTAACTGTTCCTGCTCCCTTATTGGAAAGTAGTTCATCACAGAAATTGTTTCCTATGACTACTACACCAATAAGTGAGGAAGCTAATTATGATGATCATGTAACTTCAGATCAAGTTACTACTGAACCTCGTAGGTAAACCAGAGTGAGATCCGCACCAGAGTGGTACGGTATTCCTGTTCTGGAGGTCATGTTACTTGACCATGACGAGCCTACGAACTATGAGGAAGCGATGGTGAGCCCAGATTCCGCAAAATGGCTTGAGGCCTTGAAATCTGAGATGGGATCCATGTATGAGAACAAAGTGTGGACTTTGGTTAACTTGCCCGTTGATCAGCAAGCAATTGAGAATAAATGGATCTTCAATAGGAAGACGGACGCTGATAGTAGTGTTACTATCTACAAAGCTAGAATTGTCGCAAAAAGGTTTTCGACAAGTTCAAGGTGTTGACTACGATGAGAGTTTCTCACTCGTATCTATGCTTAAGTCTGTCCGAATCATGTTAGCAATTGCCGCATTTTATGATTATGAAATTTGGCAGATGGATGTCAAAACTGCATTCCTTAATGGATTTATTAAAGAAGAGTTGTATATGATGCAACTAGAAGGTTTTGTCAATCCTAAAGGTACTAACAAAATATGCAAGCTCCAGCATCTCGGAGTTAGAATATACGCTTTGATAAGTTTATCAAAGCATATAGTTTTATATAGACTTGCGGTGAAGCCTGTATTTACAAGAAAGTGAGTGGGAGCACTACAGCATTTCTGATAAGTATATGTGAATGACATATTGTTGATCGGAGATAATATTGAATTATTCTGCAAAGCATAAAGGAGTGTTTGAAAGGAGTTTTTTTAAAGAAGGACCTCGGTGAAGCTGCTTACATATTGAGCATCAAGATCTATAGAGATAGATCAAGACGCTTGATAAGTTTTTCAATGAGTACATACATTGACAAGATTTTGAAGTAGTTCAAAATGGAACAGTCAAAGAAGGAATTCTTGCCTGTGTTACAAGGTGTGAAGTTGAGTAGCTCAGTGCAGAGCATTGTTGACATAGAAATTTGCAAAATACTTACGGATCTGAATGTGGCAGAACCGTTGACTAAACTTCTCTCACAAGCAAAACATGATCACACCTTAGTACTCTTTGGGTGTTAATCACATAGCGATGTGAACTAGATTATTGACTCTATTAAACCCTTTGGGTGTTGGTCACATGTCGATGTGAACTATGGGTGTTAATCACATGGTGATGTGAACTATTGATGTTAAATCACATGTCGATGTGATCTAGATTATTGACTCTAGTGCAAGTGGGAGATTGAAGGAAATATGCCCTAGAGGCAATAATAAAGTTATTATTTATTTCCTTATATCTTGATAACTGTTTATTATTCATGCTAGAATTGTATTAATCGGAAACATAATACATGTGTGAATACATAGACAAACAGAGTGTCACTAGTATGCGTCTACTTGACTAGCTCGTTCATCAAAGATGGTTAAGTTTCCTAGCCATTGACATGGGTTGTCATTTGATTAACAGGATCACATCATTAGGATAATGATGTGATTAACTTGACCCATTCCGTTAGCTTAGCACCTGACCGTTTAGTATATTGCTATTGCTTTCTTCATGACTTATACATGTTCCTATGACTATGAGATTATGCAACTCCCGTTTACCGGAGGAACACTTTGTGTGCTACCAAACATCACAATGTAACTGGGTGATTATAAAGGTGCTCTACATGTGTCTCCGAAGGTACTTGTTGGGTTGGCGTATTTCGAGATTAGGATTTGTCACTCCGATTGTCGGAGAGGTATCCCCGGGCCCTCTCGGTAATGCACATCACTTAAGCCTTGCAAGCCTTGCAACTAATGAGTTGGTTGCGGGATGATGTATTACGGAACGAGTAAAGAGACTTGCCAGTAACGAGATTGAAACTAGGTATTGAGATACCGACGATCGAATCTCGGGCAAGTAACATACCGATGACAAAGGGAACAACGTATGTTGTTATGCGGTCTGACCGATAAAGATCTTCGTAGAATTTGTGGGAGCCAATATGAACATCCAGGTTCCGCTCTTGGTTATTGACCGGATACGTGTCTCGGCCATGTCTACATAGTTCTCAAATCCGTAGGGTCCGCACGCTTAACGTTTCGATGATAGTTATATTATGAGTTTATATGTTTTGATGTACCGAAGGTTTTTCGGATTCCCGGATGTGATCACGGACATGACGAGGAGTCTCGAAATGGTCAAGACATGAAGATTGATATATTGGAAGCCTATGTTTGGATATCAGAAGTGTTCCGGGTGAAATCGGGATTTTACCGGAGTACCGGGAGGTTACTGGAACCCCTCGGGGACTTAGTGGGCCTTAGTGGGCCTTGGTGGAAAGAGAGGAGTGGCGGCCAGGGCATGGGCCGTGCCCCTCCCCCTAGTTTGAATAGGACAAGGAGAGGGGGGCTCCCCCCCTTCCTTCTTATCCTCCACATCTTTCTCCTCTTTCCTAGTCGAACAAGGAAAAGGGGGGAGTCCTACTCCCGGTAGGAGCAGGACTCCTCCTGGCGCGTCCCTCTCTAGGCCGGCCGCATCCCCCCTTGCTCCTTTATATATGGGGGTAGGGGGGCACCCCATAGACACAACAATTGATCGTTTGATCTTTTAGCTGTGTACAGTGCCCCCCTCCACCATAGTCCACGTCGATAATATGTAGCGGTGCTTAGGTGAAGCCCTGCGTCAGTAGAACATCATCATCGCCACCATGCCGTCGTGCTGACGGAACTCTCCCTCAACACTCGGCTGGATCAGAGTTCGAGGGACGTCATCGGGCTCAACGTGTGCTGAACTCGGAGGTGTCGTACGTTCGGTACTTGATCGGTCAGATCGTGAAGACGTACGACTACATCAACCGCGTTGTGCTAACGCTTCCGCTTTCGGTCTACGAGGGTACGTGGACAACACTCACACCTCTCGTTGCTATCCATCACCATGATCTTGCATGTGCGTAGGAATTTTTTTGAAATTACTACGTTATCTGATACAGCGTACTGCAGGATGGACACACCACCATCAACTAGATGAGGCACCAAGCCACCCACCTGACCGGCCTCCTTTGCCCTACCTATCAAGATTGCCAACATGTCAACGACGATGTTGAACAGAATAGGAGACATTGGATCACCTTGTCTCAGGCCCTTGTGTGTCTGGAAATAATGACCTATGTCGTCATTCACTTTAATTCCGACACTCCCTTTTTGCGTGAAAGATTCTACTTGGCGTCGCCAAGCTTCATCAAAACCCTTCATGCGTAAGGCTTGTTGAAGGAAAGGCCATTTGACTTTATCGTGTGCTTTCTCGAAATCCACCTTGAAAACAACTCCATCAAGGTTTTTCGTGTGAATCTCATGGAGCATTTCATGAAGGACCACAACCCCTTCGAGGATGTTCCTGTCCGGCATGAAAGCGGTTTGAGTAGGCCGCACCACAGCATGCGCAATCTGTGTGAGCCTATTCGTCCCGACCTTGGTAAATTTTTTGAAACTAACATTAAGAAGAAATATGTGCCTGAATTGCTCGATTCTCATTGTCTCTGTCTTCTTAGGAAGCAAGGTTATCGTTCCAAAATTCAGCTAAAAAAGGTGAAGCTGGCCAGATAATAAATCATGGAATAACGGCAACAAATCTCCTGTAATAATATGCCAGCACTTCTTATTAAACTCAGCCAGAAATCCATCCGGGCCGGGAGCCTTATTATTTTTCATCTGTGAAATAGCCTCAAACACCTCTTTCTCAGAAAAAGGAGCAGCTAAAATATCATTCTCAACAGCAGTAAGTTGAGGCACATCCTCAATTCTAGACTCATCCAGCGACACACAGTTATCCTCTGGAGGCCCAAACAACTACTTGTAATACTCAGTAATGTATAATTTTAGGTTCTCCTGACCAAGAAGCATTCCTTCATCTTGTTCAAGCTGAAAGATCCTCTTCTTTCTGTGCTTGCCATTAGCGATCATGTGGAAGAATTGAGTGGTCGTGTCCCCCTGGACTACTCTTTGGACCTTGGCCCGCAGCGCCCACTTTAATTCTTCCTCACGAAGAAGCTCTTTCAGTCTCATCTCGGCGTCGAGCTTGGCATGAAGCTCCGAGGCTGGCAGAACCGTGGTTTCTGCTTTTGCATCTATAGGGACTGAATAAGTGTAAGGAGCTGTTCCTTTTCTACCTTATAAATCCCGCCTAGATGCTTAGCCCACCCACGTAGGAAACTTCTTAGGTGCCTAATCTTATTCTGCCAACGCTCAAGCGTAGACCTACCTCCTACATCCTTAGCCCACTCTCTGGCTACGACATCAAAGAAGCCTTCTCTCTCAAACCGAGCAAGCTCGAAAGAAAATGAATTTTTATTTCTGAAGTGGGTGGCCTCGCCGGAGTCAAGAAATAAAGGCGTGTGGTCAGAAATACCACAAGATAGTGCATGAACTGTTACAAAGGGGAATTTCTGTTCCCATTCGACACTAGCCAGGACACGATCCTGAAAGTGCGTTATATCGACTAGAGGGGGGTGAATAGGCAATTTTTATGAAATTGTTCACTGAGGAATTTGCCGGTGAGGAAATTCCTTAGCGAAGAACTACTAGCAGCGGAATAAGTACTCAAAAGTAAACATAACAGAATACAAGCATGGTCATCATGATGAAATGAAGACAGGCACAGAGTATAGGTAGCGTAAGCACATGATGAAGACAAACAAACTGAAGAAATTGAACTGAGGGAATTGAGAAAGTCTTCAGTCTAAGTCTTCAAACACAGATATGATCAAGCACACACACAGTTATGAGGAAATGAAAGAGATGAGGAAATAGAACCAGTAAGCTTGGTGAAGACAATGATTTGGTAGACCAGTTCCAACTGCTGTCTCAGTTGTACGTCTGGTTGGAGCGGCTCAGTATTTAAACTCGAGGACACACAGTCCCGGACACCCAGTCCTGAACACGCAGCTCAGGACACCCAGTCCTCACCGTATTCTCCTTGAACTAAGGTCACACAGACCTTGTCCAATCACTCGTGGTAAGTCTTTAGGTGACTTCGGAACCTTCACAAACTTGGACACTCGGCGATCCAAAATTCCTCTTGGATGCTCTAGACCATGACGCCTAACCGTCTGGAAGAAGCACAGTCTTCAAAGGTAACAAGCATCGGATCCACGCAGGATCAATCTCTTCGGTGATGCTCAATCACTTGGGGTTTGTAGGTGTTTGGGTTTTGGGTTTTTCCTCACTTGATGATTTTCGCTCAAAGTCCTCAAAGGATGGGTTGCTCTCAAATGACAAGTGTCAATTTCTCTCGGAGCAGCCAACCAGCTAGTGGTTGTAGGAGGCGACTATTTATAGCCTAGGGAGCAGCCCGACATGATAAGACATAAATGCCCTTCAATGATATGACCGTTAGGTGGATAGATATTTTGGGACAGCTGGCGCATAGCACAGCAATGGTCGGAATTTTGAGTAGCAAAATCCTTAGGGCTATCATGTTCCTCACTGTGTAGGTAATCCGCATTGGCGAATTCCTAACTCCTCAGTCAGAACAAATTCCTTAGAGACCAGAAGAACTTCGTCTCTGTCACTGAAGAAATTGGCTGAACTGTATGAGATTTTCAATGGCTTCACTCGAAGGGATTGGTAGGTGTAGGATTTTGAGTTGAGCATCACATGGAAATTTTTCCTTAGTATTTCCTCGACCCCCCTAAACAGTACGGTGTTCCTATGACTCAAAAAAGAGAAAATGAAACAACAAAAACAAAAGTCTTCACGCTTCATGTTCCTCAAATGAATACCAAGTCTTCAAGGTCACACCAATTTCTTCACTTTCAAGGTCTTCAGAAAGTCTTCAGAAATCCAAAGTCTTCAGTCGAAGAACTTCATTTTTAGGGGTCGACTTTCTCTATAAATATCAAACTCCTCATAGACTTATAGACCTATGTACACTCACAAACGCATTAGTCCCTTAAGCTATAAGTCTTCAATACACCAAAATCACTAAGGGGCACTAGATGCACTTACAATCTCCCCCTTTTTGGTGATTGATGACAATATAGGTTAAGTTTTCAACGGGGATAAACATATGAAGTGTAAATACTGATATTGAGGAATTTGATTGCAAGATATAGAGGAACTCCCCCTGAAGATGTGCATAGTGAGGAATTTGCTTTTGAATCAATGCACACTTGAAGAGTTGAATCATGGAGATCTCCCCCTATATCTTGTAATTCATACACGCATTTGACATATCATAATGAAGAATTTTAAATGCATGATGAAATATGGTGACTGATGTAATTCAGCATGCATGCATTGGCATATATGAGGAATAAGCATGCAGAAAAACATATCAAAAGTATCAGAGCACCATCGGGTTTAAGTTTACAACTCGATCCAATAAAGTCTCAGAAGAACGAGAGTTGTAACTTGGAAAAAACGCCCATATAGAAAGACCCGTTTGAAGACTAACTCAAAATTCTCCCCCTTTGTCATTAAATGACCAAAAGGATCGAATATGAGGACTAACGCCCCTGAAGAATATCAAGTTGATGAAGGAGCGCCAGCGTTGTTGGGGTTGTTTGTCGTAGTAGGGCCTGCCGCAGTGTCGTCCAAGTCTTCATTCTCATCAGTGTCGCGTGATGAGGAATATGAGCTGGCCACCAGAGAAGGAACATTGACCTTCTTGAATTTCTTCGGTGGGGGTGCAGACCAGTCAAAATCTTCCTTGAGACCCATTTTCTTCAGATCGTCTTCACCATACAGATGTGACAGAATGGCCCAGGTGCGACCGAAGACTTCATGGAGGTAGTAGTGGTTTTTCTTCACTGCATTGTGTGTAGCAGTCATGTTGTGAAGAAATGAACCAAACTGACACTTAACCCATTGATCCACCTTCCGGTGAAGACTAAACAGAAGCTCACGATCAGTCATCACACGAGGAGTAGTGGCTTGAGGAGTAGACCTGGGTGCACTGGCAGAATCATGTGTGGCAGAGTCATCATTGGTGGAATAAGAAGCAGCTTTGCGAAACTGACCATCCAATGGACGAATGCCTTCATCTATAATAGCTGGAGCCTTGCCCTTTCCATCAACTAACGAATAGGTCTGCTTGAGGACTTCAATTGGGGGAAAGTAGCTGAGATGATTTTGAAAATCAGCTTTATAGTTGAGTGAAGACCTTGTCCTGAGGAATCTCATAATCCAAGGTGCATAAGGCTTCAGCTCAAACGGAGACAGTGCAACATTTGCCAGAGTCCTCATGAAGAAATCGTGATAATTGACAGGAATGCCATGAACGATGTTGAATACCAGATTCTTCATGATGCCAACAGTTTCCTCATCAGATGAGTCGTGGCCTTTGATAGGACTCATTGTCCTCGTAAGAATATGATAGACAGTTCTGGGCACATAAAGCAATTCCTTCACGAGGAATTTGGTTCTTGGTGCCTGACCTGGCTTCAAAGGTTTCACCAGCACCTACATGTAGTGATTTGTAAGCTCAGGTTCACTGTAGATGCAACGAGCTTCTTTAAGGGGAGGACTGAGTGGTAAGGCACGAAGCAATTCAGAGGCTGGTGCAGTGAAGTGAGTGTTTTCAGACATCCAGTCCAGCACCCATGAATTCACATCTTCAGAATCTCCTGTGATGTGCAATGTTGCATAAAATTGAAGAATCAGTTCTTCATTCCAATCGCAGATGTCAGAGCAAAAGTTTAACAGTCTAGCATCATGAAGAACACTGAGGACTGGTGTGAAGCACGGCAGAGATTCCATATCTACGTGAGGAATGTGCTCATGGTAGAAGATTTTCTCTTTGTTGAACAGCATTGAGGGATAGAAGTTGGCTTGACTAGTAGTCCAGAAACGCCTCTTTCTAATGCGAGCAGAGTTATATGGGTTGTAGTCTTCAAAGAATACGTGCTCGCCGAAGAAATCATCAGCCTTGAACTTTTGCTTGCGTGAGAATGGATCCTTTGGCTTTGGCAGAGGAGTGTCAGTGAGTTGCATCACGACCTCAGGAATCGCAATCTCAGGTTCTTCAGGCTAAGGAATTTCTGGTTCCTCTTCAGTGGAAGTCTACGTCTTCAGATGTTCAGCAGCAGTAGTTTCTTCAACACTAGTGGTTGGAATTTCCTCATGTACAGATGAAGTGGGGTGAGTTTCTTCAGAGCCCATTTGAATAGTTTGTGTAGGTGACTGAGGTATTTGCTGCAACGTGTGAACATTGGAGAGTTTGGATGCTGACTTTCCCAGAATTCATCACTTATTACGGGTGTGTAGCAGCCAATGTCCACATCTTCATCTTCCATTTCTTCAATGCCAGCCTCTTCAGCTATGAACTGAGGCATGGGCAAGCAGATGATAGGTGTTGAAGGGATCGTATCCACTTCAATTTCTTCATCAATCTGCTCTGACGAAGCAGCAGAATGATTTTCTTCATCAGATCCGCTAGGGATCTCATATTCTTCACCAAAAGGAACAAGGTCCTTTGATGGCATGGTTGAGATCGGAACAACATCAATGGGATTAGCAAATGAACTTGTCAAAGGCTTCATCTTCTTCGGAGCTGAAGAATCTGAAGTAGCTGATGCTTTCCTTTTCTTCACTGCTGCACGCTCTGCAGCCTTGGTCTTCCACACATCTGATGCATATGGAAGGATCGGAGTTTGTGTTGGCGCAGGAGGCGCAGAGGAGTCTGGTTGATTTTCTTCAGGCACAAGTGATGCAGTTGCCCTGATTTCTTCAGTTTCTTCAGGCGCACCACTAGTGGATGCCCTGGCAATTTCTTCAGCGGCTAGAATGCAGTCATCAGCCCTAGAACTCACATTTTCTTCAGAAGCTTGATTTGTCATCAGCGGTGCTGGCATTTTCTTCAGTAGGCTGAGCAGATGCTTCAGCCTAAGGAATTTCCTGTTGCGTTGGGGCTGCAACATTGGAGTTGAACTGTTCTGTTATCTTTACAAATCTGACTTTGGCTTCCAGCCAGTCAGCATAATAGCGATCAAATTCATCACTCAGTTTCTTGATTTCTGATTGGAGAGCAACAAGTTCTTCAGGTGAAAGTTTCAGAACGTTTTGCTTCAGAAAATGCTCTTTCTTGTACTGTGCTTTCTTCACCCTCCTCCCATGTTCAAATTTCCATTTCTCTTCTTGTATGAAGTGAGTCAGCATGTGACTTTGGCCAGGAGTTAGCTTGAAGTCAGGCATGGGAGTGTTGGGGTCCTTGTGCCAAACGTCAATGTATTCGAGGATCAACTTGGGATCCAAAAGAAGTGGCACATTTGTTCCATTGGTTCTAGCAGCCCTGACTTGCCTATCTCTGATGATTTCTGCAAGTTCATCATCATCAGCTTCGTCTTCTTCAGACGGCACTTGGAAAGCGACTTGCTTCTTCTGAGGACTTGGGAGAGGACCTCGTCTAGTAGTGGCTTTTGTCTTCAGTAGAGAGGGTCCCGTTGAGGAAGTTGGTGCAGCTGAGGAACTAGCTGAAGCTCCTGAGGCAATTGAGATGCCTGCAGTCCTTTGGCACGAGGCAAGATGCATAGGTGTTGAGGACTTTGTCGGAACAGCCGAGGACTTTGGAGGAGCTGAGGATTTTGAGGGAGCAGGAGCAGCATGAGGAATTGGCCGTGAGGGCTTTGAGGATTCTGGCCGTGAGGGCATTGCTGAGGAACTTGGCCTTGAGGGCACTGTTGGTGAAGCACTTGGCTTGCGCGTAGGCTTCTTCGACATAGCCTTCTTCGGCTTGACAGCAGAGGCCTCAGCAGAGGCAGCAGCAGCAGCAGAGTCTTCATTGAATTTCCTCACTGCTTCTCTGGCTTGCTTAGCCAACCTGGCTTGGCGCTTGGCCCATTCATCAGGATAGTCCTCACCGCGCTTGAGGCTGGTGGGATCAGCTATTTGGCCAGGTGCCAATGGAGGTCTTGGGCATGGAGGATTGAGTGCGAATTTCTTCATGTACTTGGGAGTGACATATATGTACTCCCTCCACTCTCTAGCACATCTCCTCTCTATCTTATAAATGCGCACCTTGCGCTCATTCTTGGTTTTCTCAGTAGGTGTGCAGTACCCAGCATATATTTCATCAGGGATCTCAAACACTATATTGACCTCAGGCCTCTTTCTTCCTTTCTATGGCTTCTTACCGTCAGTCATTTTCTTCAGTTGAGGAATTTGGACAATTGAATTCTCTGAAGAAGTATGCAACTTTTCTTCGAGGAATGCTGCAAATGAGTTAAGTTGATGAGAACCTAGTGATTCAGCAGCTGACATGAGTACCTGTGAACAGAGTATAGTTGCAAGGAATTTGGAGAGGTCATATGCGTTCTCGGAAGGTTTTTCAAAAAGAACAAGTTTGAGGAATTTGACCAGATGAGTCTTGAAGAATTTCACTAAGCGTTCTTTGTCTTAGGTTCCAGAGTTGTATAGATCGAAGATCCACACAATTGAGGAATCTTGAAGAAAAATGATGCTTAGAGAAACGAATCAAGAACAGATGACTTGTGAGGTGTTTAGTGTGTGAGGATACGAAGAAAAACACCTTTAAAGATTTTGTAGATAATCATTCGAATCAACAAGGGAAGTAAAAGTAACTTTTAATTACCCTGGATGAAGAACACGATGAACAGTGAAGTGGAGATGTGAAGTTCGTCTGTGTAGATCTTCCACGCCCTAACTCGGCGGAGGAAGACGGCTACGGCGGCGGCGGAGTGAAGATTTCCGCGGTCGGTGCGAGTACGGCGGCGACGAGGTCGAGGTAGTGAAGCTCTTCCTCACCGGCGATGATGAAGTAGCGGCGGCACTAGGGTTTGAGAAGCTCGAGCTGGAGAGAGGTCGAGCGGAGTAAAAGAAGTGAGGAAGGGAAGGAGGGGTATTTATAGCCACAGTGAAAAACTGTTCGCCCGAAGAAATTGGACGAATGTGCCCCTGACCCTTCTCATTCGCTTGACATGTGTCACCCACGTACTGAGAGGTGGAGATCATGTGCGATCATGGGTGAAAGGATAAGTATATCATGGGATGCGGAGCGGTTTGAGCGCCAAAGCCAAAAATTTAGATAAGATAGGTTTTAAAGTTCCGTTCACAATTTCTTCAGCTGACAAGGACACAGTGAAGATTTTGAACGAGTTTCAAATATAACGCACATGAAGAATTTGTGAATAGTTTGGGTTGAGTATAGCATAGAGGGGAAGGGTCCGATCACATTCACTTAGCAGAAAAACCAACTTGAAGAATTAGCAATAAGTGAATGTTGTAGATGACATAAACTCATATATATATATATAGTTATAGTTATATATATATATATATATATATAGCCAATGAAGAAAAATGACGGAAACTGTGAAGACAATGCAAAGTTGAAGAATATGAACAATAGAGGAATTTCAACTTTTGGTGTTGGCGTGACCCACCGTATAAGAATGATGATTTCAGACACCGCGTACAATTATCGTAGGGTTTTGAGAATCAAATTCTTCGTTAATTTTTCATACTAAGAGTGTTATTCTTCATTGATTGAAGAGAAACGTTTCTTCATGTGTTGCATATCTAAGTCATCAATTTTGCATAAGTGTTAGGATGAGTGTCCTTTTCAAAGAACATTTGAAGATTCTAGGATATTTAGCTCACACCGCAACTTGCTAAATCTCTTCTCATTCAAGGGCTTTGTTAAGATATCGGCTAGCTGTTCTTCAGTCTTCACATGCTCAATAGAAATATCGCCCTTCAACACATGATCACAAAGAAAATGATGACGAATCTGAATGTGTTTGTCTTCGAGTGCTGAACTGGGTTGTGAGCAATCTTGATGGCACTCTCATTGTCACAGAAGAGAGGCACATTCTTCATGTTGACGCTGTAGCCCTTGAGAGTTTGCTTCATCCATAGCAATTGAGCACAGCAAGAACCAGTGGCAATGTACTCAGCTTCAGCAGTAGATAGTGATACACAGTTCTGTTTCTTCGAGGACCAACAGACCAAAGATCGTCCGAGGAAATGACATGTACCAGATGTTGACTTGTAGTCCACACGATCACCAGCATAGTCAGAGTCAGAATATCCAATGAGATCAAAAGCCGAGCCCTTGGGGTACCATAATCCAAGTGTTGATCTGTGAGCTAGATATCGAAGAATATGTTTCACAGCCTTATGTTGTGATTCCTTCGGTGTAGCTTGAAATCGGGCAAACATGCAAACACTAAGCATTATATCTGGCCTAGATGCACATAAGTACAATAAAGAACCAATCATGGAGCGGTATACCTTATGATCGAAGTCAATACCATTTTCATCAGTGCATACATGGCCATTTGTGGGCATAGGAATTTTGACGCCTTTGCAATCTTGCATGCCAAATTTCCTTAGTACGTCCTTGAGGTATTTCTCCTGAGATATGAATATGCCATTGCGTTGTTGAAGAATTTGAAGACCTAAGAATAATTTCAACTCTCCCATCATAGACATTTGATATTCTTCACTCATCATATAGTCAAATTCATCACTATAACGTTGGTCAGTACAGCCAAAGATAATATCATCAACATATATTTGGCACACAAACAATTCACCATCATAAGATTTAGTGAAAAGAGTAGGGTCGAGTGAACCGGGTTTGAAGCCTTTCTTCATGAAGAATTCCTTCAAGGTATCATACCATGCCCGTGGGGCCTACTTGAGGCCATAGAGGGCCTTGTTGAGTCTGAAGACTTTGTCAGGATTCTTTGGATCTTCAAAACCTGGGGGTTGAGCAACATATACTTCTTCCTCAAGCTTACCATTGAGGAATGCACTTTTCACATCCATTTGATATAAAGTGATATCATGTTGGTTAGCATAAGCAAGTAATATGCGAATAGCCTCAAGTCTAGCAACAGGTGCAAAAGTTTCATCGAAATCAATTCCTTCAACCTGTGTGTAGCCTTGAGCTATGAGCCGTGCCTTATTCCTCACCACAAGGCCATTTTCATCTTACTTGTTGCGGTAGATCCACTTTGTGCGAGTGATATTGTGCTTGCGAGGATCTGGACGTTTGACCAGTTCCAAGACATTGTTGAGCTCGAACTGATGTAATTCTTCTTGCATGGCATGAATCCACTCAGGCTCCAGAAATGCTTCATCTACCTTAGTGGGCTCTGTAATAGAGACAAAAGCATAGTGCCCACAAAAGTTAGATAAATGTGAAGCTTTTGAGCGTGTGAGAGGACCTGGAGCTTTGATGTCATTGATGATCTTTTCAACTTGCACTTCTTTTGCAATGTGAGGATGAGCTAGTTGTCGTTGAAGAATTTGATCAGCATTCTCTTCAGCACCATTTTCTTCAGTATTTTCTTCAGGTGCATTAGCTCGATGTTCTTCATGTTCTGGAATGAATTCTTCAGCAGATTCTTTAGTAGGAATGACATCCTTAGTAGCCTTGAACTTGATAGTTTCCTCAGGTGCTGGTTCATCTATCACAATAGGTAGGTGCTCTCTTTGCGAGCCATTAGTTTCATCGAACCGCACATCTACAGTTTCAACAACCTTGTGAAGAACGTTGTTGAAGACTCTATAGGTGTGCGAGTCCTTTCCGTAACCAAGCATAAAACCTTCATGTGCTTTCGGTGCAAATTTTGAGTTGTGATGAGGATCTCTAATCCAACATTTAGCACCGAAGACTTTGAAATAACTTACATTGGGTTTCTTATCAGTGAGGAGTTCATAGGCAGTCTTCTTGAAGAATTTGTCAAGATATACTCTGTTGATGATGTGGCATGCAGTATCAATTGCCTCAGTCCAGACGACGAGGCGTTTTGTATTCATCAAGCATAGTGCGAGCCATCTCAGCAAGAGTCCTGTTCTTGTGCTCCATGACGCCATTCTATTGAGGAGTATAAGGAGCAGATAACTCATGAGTAATACCAAGTTCATCAAGATAGTCATCGAGGCCAGAATTCTTGAACTCGGTGCCATTGTCACTTCTGATGTGCTTGATCTTCACACCAAATTTGGTTGAAGCCCTCGAGGAAAATCGTTTGAAGACTTCCTGCACTTCATGTTTGTAAGTAACAAGGTGTACCCATGTGTAACGAGAGTAATCATCAACAATAACAAAGCCATATTGAGATGCTTCATTTGAAATAGCAGAATAATGATTAGGACCAAAGAGATCCATGTGAAGAAATTCAAATGGGCAAGTGGTGGTCATGATAGTCTTCGCTGGATGCTTGGCCTTTGTCATCTTCCCAGCTTCACAAGCTCCGCATAGGTGATCCTTGAGGAATTTGACATTCTCGATGCCAATGACATGCTTCTTCTTCGCAAGCGTGTGCAAATTCCTCATGCCTGCATGACCAAGTCGTCGATGCCAGAGCCAGCCTTCTAAAGCTTTTGCAAGTAGACACACGGCTAGTTGTGGTCCTGTAGAGAAATCAACAATATACATGTCTCCTCCCCTAAAGCCTTCGGATAGTTTGGAATTGTCAGCTTCCATAGCCACAACACAACTGTACTTGCCAAAGACAACAACCATATCAAGATCACAAAGCATTGAGACAGATATAAGGTTGTATCCTAAGGACTCAACAAGCATGACTTTGTCCATGTGTTGATCCTTTGTGATCGCAACCTTACCTAGACCCAATACCTGACTTTTGCCTTTGTCAGCAAAGATGATATGCTTCAGATGCGACGGAGATAATGGAGCATCCATCAATAGATTCTTGTCACCAGTCATGTGATTTGTACATCCACAATCGAGGACCCACTCGGTGGCTTTGGGTTGATCATCCTGTAGATGAATTAGTGTAGCTTACAAACTCATATACTTCATTAGTGAAGAATATGACATCAATTCATCAGATCAATTTCATCAAGCAAAAGAACAGATAAAGCAATATGAGGACGTGAGAAATGAAAGTTCATTTCTTCATGATTAGCCTGCGTCCTATCAGGCATACTCAGGTCTCCAGCAAATTCTTCAGACGATTCGTACGTCTGGAGACCTGACCCTGCAGAAGAGATTAGTTCTTTTTCTTCACTACCCACATCTGAAGGGGTGGCAAAGAGTTCATCATTCTGCAAACCTCCATACGAGAAGGATGGCATAGAAGCCAATCCATTTCGTTTCACATAAGAGGGGTTAGAGTAAGCATAAGAGTAAGCAGAGAAATTCTTCGAGGACTTATGGACATAATGATTTGAAGAATAATGCACATATCCATAATCCTTAGATCTTCCCCGTGAAACAGACGGGTTAGCACGATGATGTTCATATGAGGACTTTGATCCTTTTGAGGAATATGATCCATGTGAGGAGTTTGGTCCGTATGAGGACTTGGATCCATATGAAGAATTTGGTTCATATGAAGGATTTGATCTGGGGTTCCTATTCTTCACAGGTGGCGTCATGATGACATTCACCTGAAGATTTTCAAGGAATCTTTTGGGAACCCAGATTTTCTTCATAGGGGAACCGTTCCTGCAGTTAGTGCCAACATATCTAGCAAATACTTCACCATTCTGATTTTTAAATAGTTTATAGCTGGAGTCAAATGACTCATCATTAGAACGAGGAGATTCACATGCAAATCCAGATAAGTTAGATGGATCAACTGGAGGTCCCTTTGCAGCAACCCATGTAGTTTTGGGGTACTGCTCAGGCTTCCAATATGTACCATCAGCATTGAGTTTCCTCTCAAAGGCAATACCCTCTTTCCTAGGGTTCTTGTTGAGGATCTGCTTTTTTAAGCACATTACAAAGAGTCTGATGCCCTTTGAGGCTTTTGTACATGCCTGTCATGTACAATTCATTTAGCCCTGCATCGTCAGTGATACTAGCAATGTCCTCAGATGAGGAATTAGTGATAACAGAGGCATGTGAAGAATTTGAAACATTAGCAGCATTTGAACATTCAGGTGAAGAATTAGCAGATTCACGTTCAATGCATTTCAAACATGGAGGAACAAATTCTTCCTGAGAAGTGCTGATTTGTTGAGCAAGTAATGAATCGCGCTCCTTTTGAAGATCTTCATAACTCACTCTTAGCTTCTCAAGGTCTTGCTTTCTTTAAAGAAATTCATAAGAAAGATTCTCATGATCGGATAAGAGAGTGTTATGATGACCTTGAAGATTGTCAAACCTAGTCTGAAGTCTCTGAAGATTTTCAGTCAAGGCTTTAGTGTGATCCATTTCTTCACCCAACATATCATCACTTTTGTCTAGCATGTTTTGAACCTTTTCTAAAGCCTTTTGTTGTTTTACAGCAATCTTAGCAAGCTTAGAATAGCTGGGCTTAAGGTTTTCATCAGATTCATTCTCACTTGATTCAGAGGAGGTATCTTTGAGTACCTTGGCACCCTTTGCCATGAAGCAATAGGTGGGAGCGTAGTCATCATCGCCTTCATCAGCCTTGTTGGTGAGGTCATTTTCTTCGGTGTTGAAGATAGACTTGCTGATGAATGCAGTAGTGAGAGCTAGTCTCACCACTCCGGATTCGGACTCCTCAGATGTCTCCTCTTCATCATTTTCTTCAGATTCAGCCTCAGAGTCCATTTCCTTGCCAATGAATGCCCTAGCCTTCTTGGTGCTGCTCTTCTTGTGATATGAAGGCTTTGAGGATTTTGATGATGAAGATTTTGTGGATTTCTTCTTTTTCTTCGCATCATTAGAATTGTAATCCTTGTATTTCTTCTTCTTTGATTCCTTTTCCCACTAAGGACAATCTTGAATGTAATGTCCAGGTTTCTTGCATTTGTGACAGAGCCTCCTCTTGTAGTCATTGGATGAGGAATCATTGCTCCTTGAGGGTCTTCCAAGGCGACCACGTCTTGAGAACTTTTGGAACTTCTTCACAAGCAGAGCTAGATCATGGCTTAGTTCTTCAGGATCATCTTCGGACTCAGATACTGCCTTGGCCTTCAGTGCACGTGATCTACCATAGCTCGAACCATAGAGATCTCTTTTTTCAGCAATTGGAACTCATGAGTATTTAGCCTCTCGAGAATATCAGTGGGATCAAGTGACTTGTAATCAGCACGTTCTTGTATCATCAATGCCAGAGTGTCAAATGAGGAATCAAGCGATCTCAGCAATTTCTTCACCACCTCATGGTCGATGATGTCAGTGGCACCAAGTGCTTGAAGCTCATTTGAGATGTCAGTGAGGTGATCGAAGGTTTGTTGAACATTTTCATTGTCGAGTCTTTTGAAGCGGTTGAAGAGATTGCGAAGAACATCAACTCAAGAGTTGCGATGTGTTGAGACTCCTTCATTCACTTTGGACAACCTGTCCCAGATAAGCTTCGCTGTCTCCAAAGCACTCACTCTGCCATACTGTCCTTTGCTCAGATGGCCACATATGATATTCTTTGCTTGAGAGTCGAGTTGTTTGAATCTCTTCACATCAGCAGCATTCAGAGAAGGTCTGACTGAGGGAACACCATTTTCCACAACATACGAGAGATCATTATCAATTGCCTCAAGATGCATTCGCCTCTTATTCTTCCAGTAGGGGTAGTCCGTCCCATCGAAGGTAGGACACCCAGCAGAGACCTTGATCATACCTGCAGTCGACATAACTAAACTCCAGGCGGTTAAACCAAAATCACACAGAACAAGGGAGTACCTTGCTCTGATACTAATTGAAAGTGTGTTATATCAACTACAAGGGGTGAATAGGCGATTTTTATGAAATTCTTCACTGAGGAATTTGCCGGCGAGGAAATTCTTTAGCGAAGAACTACTAGCAGTGGAATAAGTACTCAAAAGTAAACACAACAGAATACAAGCATGGTCATCATGATGAAATGAAGACAGGCACAGAGTACAAGTAGCGTAAGCACAGGATGAAGACAAACAAACTGAAGAAATTGAACTGAGGAAATTGAGAAAGTCTTCAGTCAAAGTCTTCAAACACAGATATGAACAAGCACACACAGTTATGAGGAAATGAAAGAGATGAGGAAATAGAACCAGTAAGCTTGGTGAAGACAATGATTTGGTAGACCAGTTCCAACTGCTGTCTCAGTTGTACGTCTGGTTGGAGCAGCTGAGTATTTAAACTCGAGGACACGCAGTCCCAGACACCCAGTCCTCACCGTATTCTCCTTGAACTAAGGTCACACAGACCTCATCCAATCACTTGTGCTAAGTCTTTAGGTGACTTCCGAACCTTCACAAACTTGGTCTCCTCTTGGATGCTCTAGACCATGATGCCTAACTGTCTGGAAGAAGCACAGTCTTCAAAGGTAACAAGTGTCGGATCCACGCAGGATCAATCTCTTCGGTGATGCTCAATCACTTGGGGTTTGTAGGTGTTTGGGTTTTGGGTTTTTCCTCACTTGATGATTTTCGCTCAAAGTCCTCAGAGGATGGGTTGCTCTCAAATGACAAGTGTCAGTTTCTCTCAGAGCAGCCAACCAGCTAGTGGTTGTAGGGGGCGGCTATTTATAGCCTAGAGAGCAGCCCGACATGATAAGACATAAATGCCCTTCAATGATATGACCATTAGGTGGATAGATATTTTGGGACAGCTGGCGCATAGCACAGCAACGGTCAGAATTTTGGGTAGCAAAATCCTCAGGGCTATCATGTTCCTCATTGTGTAGGTAATCCGCACTGGCGAATTCCTAACTCCTCAGTCAGAACAAATTCCTCAGAGACCAGAAGAACTTCGTCTCTGTCACTAAAGAAATTGGCTGAACTGCATGAGATTTCCAATGGCTTCACTCGAAGGGATTGGTAGGTGTAGGATTTTGAGTTGAGCATCACATGGAAATTTTTCCTTAGTATTTCCTCGACCCCCCTAAACAGTACGGTGTTCCTATGACTCAAGAAAGAGAAAATGAAACAACAAAAACAAAAGTCTTCACGCTTCATGTTCTTCGAATGAATACCAAGTCTTCAAGGTCACACCAATTTCTTCACTTTCAAGGTCTTCAGAAAGTCTTCAGAAATCCAAAGTCTTCAGTCGAAGAACTTCATTTTTAGGGGTCGAGTTTCTCTGTAAATACCAAACTCCTCATAGACTTATAGACCCGTGTACACTCACAAACGCATTAGTCCCTTAACCTATAAGTCTTCAATACACCAAAATCACTAAGGGGCACTAGATGCACTTACAGATCCAACTTTTCAAATGTCGGATTTGGCATCGCGTTAGCCCAGGTAAACTTTCTGCCCGAAAGCTATATCTCTCTCAGATCCAAGCTTTCAATGATACTATTAAACATGAACGACCATCTGCCGTCAAAATTATCATTATTCTTCTCATCACGCCTTCTAATAATGTTGAAATCACCCCCCACCAGGATAGGAAGTTTCTCAGGACCACAAATCCTCACCAGATCAGCCAAGAAATCCGGCTTTAGTTCGGGCTGTGCGGCACCATAGACCGCCACCAAAGCCCAGTTAAACCCGTCAGCCTTCGACCGCACCCTAAACTTAACAGCAAAATCTCCCATGACCACACTTCGGACTTCTAGCGAATCGCATCTAACCCCGAGTAAGATCCCACCCGATCTTCCTCATGGTGGCAGACAATGCTAGTCAAAATCAATACCGCCCGATAAAGTATTTAGAAATTGTGGCGAAAAGTTGTCTCTACCAGTTTCCGACAATGCGATAAAGTCCAACATATGCTTAATAGATGCCTCTGCAAGAAACCTTCTTTTAGCCAAGTCTTTTAGACCTCTGCTATTCCAAAAGATTCCTTTCATATCTCGTCATGGAATTTTTTAGCCATTCGGATCTGAGCACTCCTACGCACTGCGGAATCCGGGTAGATCTTCCGCTTCCATTTGCGTTTAGGAATGTTCTTACTCTCCAGCCGGTCCTCACAACCAGGCTCAGAAGTTCGAAGTACAACATTCTCCACACCCTCATCCTCCTCCTCAGGCTCAGGAAGAGGAGGAGCAAGATCCGCACAAAAATTATCGAGTACCCGGACCCCCAAAGCATCAATATCGGAATCATTCATGGGTTTAACCGCAGCTAAGTTGCGAATCATCTCTAAAGCCCGCTCTGCCTCTAAATCCAGCATACCATTAACAGAAGTTGAAATTTCACTATCATTACTACCTAGTGAAATTCCTAGCTGGTTTGCATTATTAATAATCTCATCATTAGAAAAATGCAAAATAGAATTAGAGGTATTAACCGACATACCAGTAGTGACCTCAACGTCACGAAGCTTGGCCGCCCTCATGGCGCACTGCGGTGGTGTGTGTTTGTCAAGCCTTTCATGTCACGGGGTGGGGAACTAAGCACGGTAATTTTCTTCGGTACTATCATATATCACCACCGCTATAAAAAGGCGAGCACTACGCGCCGGCGCGCCGGCCGAAACTTTCGGTCGATCCACTACCAGCCGCATGATTAAAACAATTCGTACTGTACGATTGACTCAACAAAGAATCATCGTCTACCTATTACTCTTTCAAAGACATCGAAAAATCTCTCTTCTGCCATTGACGTCCCTACAACAACCTTGCTCGCCATAGATACAAGAGCGCCCCATCTTGAAGTGTCGCCGACTCGCTGCCACTCGCGTTGCATGTCGGCTTGCCGCCACTCGCCTTCCCCGCCGGTTCCAGCAAGGCGCCGTCGCATCATCTAGTCGTCACGCTCGTAGCAACGTCCACCATTTGTAGAACGCATGATGCATCTGTCCTTGTAGCAAATAGTCGTTGTCGTCGTAACACGCCCTTCGCAGCAACACCATACCGCCGGACATAGCTCCCGGCGTCGCTGCTCATACCATCATCAGCCGGCGGCGCCGGTTTTTGAAGATTCATGGTGGAAGCTTTTTTTACACCGGTTGAAGCTTTTTTGCTGTATGGTTGAAGCTTTTTCCTATTCTGATCGAAGCTCTTTTTCACAATGGTTGAAGCTTTTCTCGATGCTGGTTGAAGCTTTTCTCCGCGTTTGAACCTTTCCTCTATGCCGGTTGTAGCCCTTTTCCATGGTTGAAGCTTTTTTCTCTGATGTAGCAAAAAAATCCATCAGTTCCAGCTTCTAGTTTGCTGGTTGCAGCAAACTTTGCGTCGCAGTTCACCGTCGTGGCAGTGCCTCATGCCGGTTGTAGCAAAACAGTTGGCCTGTTCCAGCATATGGTGGTGCCGTTTATAGCAAACGAGATTGACCGTTGTAGCTCATCCTACTGCAGGTTCCAGCAATGACGCCGGCAGCTTGTAGCACCCACGGTGGCCGGTTCCAGCACCCACGATGGACACCGGCAGCTTGTAGCTTTGGCAGGAGGCTCCCCCAGGAAACCTCATCATTGACGCCCCTAGCAGCTTGTCCATGGCGCAAAAAATATCCCCTTAGATGGCTTCGAATCCGGCCATGGCATGCACCCAGCAGATGAATCCGGCCATGGAGCTTGCAGCAGCAAGGCACCGCCGCACGATGATCAATTTTGGGAGGTCCCCACCATGGTTTGCTACTGGGAGGAGGGGGAAGCATGGCACGGGCACAAGAGATAGAGAGAGAGAGAGAGAGAGAGGAGATGGGATGCGGACGATGGAGAAAGAAGATAAGGAAGAGGAAGCTGTTTCTAGACGCGTGGGTCTCGCTAGAAACGTTTCCCCTATAAAAAGCACCGGTGGGGTGGAACCATGGAATCCAAGTAACCAGTCCCAGTCGTACACACATTTCTAATCAGATGGGTTGTAGTTTATGTTGGACAACTGCTACACCTGATCTATTCCGCTAATTATACCACACGATAATTTAAAAAACGCTTTAGCTATATATCAGTCGACTGAAAAAACGAAATAGAGTCAGTCGATCCAAGTTTTGCACACCTATTCTACTGCACTACAGACTAACTTAGATCAATCCAACAAGCTCGTTTCGATTGCATTTAAATATAGTTTTATGAATTTTTTTCTACCGTGTAGATGTAGGAATCTGAATGTGTTTTCTCTGTCTCCTTTTGTGTCTTCGTTATTGTTTTTCTTTTCAATTTTTTGTTCTTTCTTTCTTTGTGTGTGTGTGTGTGTTTGTGTAAACTATACTAGAGCGTGAAAATTGCACTATTATAAGCTTATTCTTTCAGTATTACAAAAGTTATAATTTTTGTGCAAGGTTGTGGACAAGTTTCCTTATAAGATTTTATTTAAGTTTGTTTTTCATTTGCTTAAAGCAAGCAACCAAATGAAATCAAACACAACAAGCAAGGAAATGACAGCAAACTTAACTACATAGCATAAGTCTAGATTAACAACAGAGGTGTCGGTGTACTAAAGTAGGGGTACCTTAGTACCCCGAACTTGTGCACAGGCAGTCGCAGCGACCCGCGGCAAGGCTTGCCGGGCGACCGCCAAAACCCTCCGTGGTTCCTTTGGAGCCATTCGAGAACAAAGTATCCAAGAACAAAACAAGGCCTCGGCAAGAGGAGCTTGCCGGGAAGGAGACAAGGCCCCGGCAAGAGGAGCTTGCCGGGAGGGAAACGAGACCCCGGCAACAGGAGCTTGCCGGGAAGACCAACCAAAGCATCTCAAGAAGCTCGCTACGGCGCACCACGCGCCCCGACAAGGCCCGGTGAGCGACAAGCTCCCGGACGCGACAAGACAACATCCGCGGCAAGGTACTTGCCGCGGCAAGCTACTACCCCGCAGCCCGCGCTCCAGCTCACCCACCAACGTGTCGCCCTGGGACCATTTCTGGCGTACGTGGCGGAAGGCTGGGCAGCCGGGGGCATGCGGTGGCAAGCAGACGCTGACAAGGAACCATCGTGGCAAACGGTGGTGTTCCTAGCGGTCCCTCTCTGGGCCGTCAAGGTGACACAGACGGGCATTTAATGCCCTTGTTCCCTGCCGTCAGAGTTAGGTAGGATGCGACGTGTAGGCGGTGGAGCCAACTACCACCCCTTTTACATTTTTACCCTCACCTCTATTGCCACGTGTCGGTGACCCCTTAGACATATAAAAGGAGGCCCATGCGCAACAGAGAAGGGGAGGACAGCCATTCTCACACTCGGTCTCGCCAGCTGCTTGAGTGTACTGTAGCACTCGCCGCTCCCGAGCCAAAACTCAATACAACCACCAAAGCAGGAGTAGGGTTTTACGCATCCGTGCGGCCCGAACCTGGGTAAATCGATCGTCTCGCTCGTGTGTTTCGCCTCGATCTGCTCTTTGTGCATCCACCGCCCCCTACCAAACCCAAAGGGGCTCGGTCCGCCGATCCCCATAGGTGTGCGAGGGACCAGACACCCCCGACATCTTTGGCGCGCCAGGTAGGGGGTGCGTCGAGGTTGTGCGAACCTGATCCGGCGTTCGCGCGAGCCAAATCTCCATCGTCTTCATCAACATGCCGCCGAAGAAGAAGATTTCGGAGGCAGCTGCTCCGTCTGCGCCGAGCCCGCCATCGCCAGAGCGGACGGCTGGTGGAGCAGGCGCCGGCGGAAGAGCGGGCGCCGACGGGGAGACTCGTGGCGCTACCAAGTCCAAGGACCAGGCTGCGCCGCAGGTCGGCGGCGCGGTCGCCTCCCACAACGACCGCGCCCACTGCAAGACCTCGGCGTCCGTACACGCACCACGCCCGTCCCAGGAGGCGCGGGACCAGCAGCGTCATGGTACCCATGGTACCATACGTCTGCTGGGCCAAGATCAAGCTGGCGGGTCCCGGAGTGCTCAGGACCTGCATGCACGCCAACACGCTGGCACGAGCATGGCGCGGTTGCTTGGACGAGACGTTGCTCCTTCTAACGCAGTTAGAAGTCCGAGCATATCTCGCTCCTCGCACCGTTCGCTGCCGCCGCCCACCACTCCGGCGGAAGCGTTGGCACATGCCCAGCTGCTCCTAGACTACCCTCCAGCGCCAGAGAAGATCGATGACTGGAGGGCCACTATTCAGAGCCTCATCGGCTTCGCCAATGGTGACAACCCACGGCAGCCGAGCGCATCGCTGCCGCAACAAGTCAGCCAGGCGCGAGCTGGTAGCGACAAGACCGGCGAGGGTGCAACGACTGTGCACTCTCCGGCCCGAAGGCCAAGGTCGCCGACTCACCGGATCCACCTCGACGGCTACTCCACCGCGTCGTCAGATCCGCGAGCTCGTCGCGATCAACGCCAAGTTCTCCATGAGAGACAGCAAGAAGACGCTCGAACACGCATCGAGCGCCGAAGGGAAGCGCGGCATCAATCAGACCTGCGCGCTGGGCCCTCTGTTGACGTGCATGCACCCGGAGAGCCAGGTAACTTGCCGTACGCGGCAGGTTGTCCTGCGTTCACCCGTGAGCTGCGGCAAGTCCAGTGGCCCAACCAGAAGCATTTCAAGCCAGACGTGCCGGAGAAGTACGACGGCAAGTCGCACCCGTCGGAATTCTTCAGCATCTACACCATTGCGGTGCAAGCTGGCGGGGGGCGAGACGACAAGGTCCTTGCCAACTACTTCCCGCTCGTTCTCAAGCCCAAAGTCAGATCCTGGCTCATGCACTTGCCGGACAACTCCATATCCTCTTGGGCAGACTTGTGCCAATAGTTTGTCGGCGCCTTTATGGGCGGCCACAAACCACATGGCCAGGAAAGTGATCTCCACCTGCTTGCCCAGAAGGAAGGAGAGCCCCTGCGCAAGTATATCCAGAGGTTCAGCCGCATGCAGCGCAACATCCCAGACATCCACCCTGCCGCGGTTATCAGCGTGTTCCATCAGAACGTGCGTAATCGCAGGATGCGGGAGGAGATGGCGATGAGCAGGATCAGGGACGTCAGCGAGCTGTACGCCCTGGCCAACAAGTGTGCGCGCGCTGAAGAAGGGAGGAAACTCCCCGAAGAGGATGCTGGAGCGGGGGGATCTGACAGCGAGGATGCCGCCCCAGCAAGGAAGAACCAGAGGCGCAACAGGAAGAAGAGCGGCAAAGAGGTACTAGTCGTTGAGCAGTCCGGCGATGACGGCCCCGCCAAGCAAGCCAAAGTTGGTAGCTCCGGCAAGGAGGTTGACGCGTGCACCAACTGCCAGGCTGTGGCGGCCGCCGACAAGCAGGGCAGCTCCGACAAGCAGTACTGCAAGGTCCACCGCACCAAGGGCCATGATCTCCAGAACTGCAAGAGGGTCGAGCAGCTTGTCCAGCAACAAAAAGCTGAGTACGAGCGGCGCGACAAGGAGAGAGCCCAAGGAGGCGGTGGAGAAGCCGGCAAGAAGCGTGCTGGCCCGGGAGGAAGCCGCGGCAAGGCCAAGCAGCGGCAAGGAGACAGACCTCCCCGCGGCCGCGACAAGGACGAAGACGAAGACGACGACGAAGACATGGATGATGTTGAGAACAGCGAGCAGGAATTTCAGAAGGCTACAGAAGTCTTGTGTGTTGATGGTGGCGCTTCTTTGCATACTTCCCACCGCCAACTCAAACAGTGGCTCCGGGAAGTTAATGCGGTAGAGCCACCCAATGAATCACGCAAGCTTCTGAAGTGGTCCAGCACGCCCATCATCTTCGACATTGAGGACCATCCTGATCGCACAACTGCGGTCGGGTGCCTGCCATTGTTGGTTTCCCCAACAATCCGCAACCTCAAGGTCACCAAGATGCTAGTTGACGGTGGGGCCGGCCTGAATCTGATCTCCTCTGCTGTGCTCCAGAAACTCCAGATCCCGGACAGCGAGCTCGAAGAAACCGGTACATTCCAAGGAATTAACCCGGGAAGGAGCAAGCCGAAGGGAAAAGTTGCGCTGCCGGTAACATTCGGCAGCGAGATGAACTTCAGTACTGAGAGGGTCACCTTCGACGTTGCCGATTTTCCATTGCCGTACAATGGGATACTTGGCCGTCCCACACTCGCCAAGTTCAAGGCGGCCTCTCACTATGCCTACAACATGCTCAAGATGCCAGGCCCGATAAGCGTCATCTCTGTCCCTGGCGACAAGAAGGACGCCCTTATCTGCGCCGACAAGATCTACCGGGAAGCTGCGCCCGCGACAGACCGCGAGACACTTGCCGCTGAAGCTCCCGGGGAGAAGAAGACCAAGTCCGGCAAGAGCTCTGGTGCCCACTCCGGCAAGCGCGCCTCTTCGGGGTGCTGCGCTGCCGTCGAGGACGCACCATCGAGCTCCACCGGCAAGAAGAAGACCAAGTCCGGCGGGTGCTCTGATGCCTACTCCGGCAAGCGCGCCTCTTCGGAGTGCTGCGCTGCTGTCGAGGACGCACCATCAAGCTCCACCGGCAAGAGTAAGAATACGATGGCCGCTCCACCACTTACCAAGAAGGTGCCCGCCAAGGAGGACGGCACTGGTGGTACCTTCACCATCAGTGCCACACTTGATCCTAAATAGGAAAGCGCGCTCGTTACTTTCCTGCGGGCGAATGTCGACGTGTTTGCATGGCAACCGTCTGACATCCCCGGTGTTCCCAGGAAGGTAATTGAGCACCACCTTGCCGTTTGTCCTCATGCGTGGCCCGTCAAGCAGAAGGTCAGGAAACAGGCGGTGGAGCGCCAAGAATTCATAGCAGAAGAGATCAAGAAGTTGGAAGCAGCAGGCCTTGTCAGAGGAGTGCTCCATCCAACGTGGTTGGCCAATCCGGTTATAGTGCGCAAGGCAAACGGGAAGTGGAGGCTTTGTATTGACTTCACTGATGTTAATAAAGCTTGTCCCAAAGATCCATTTCCCTTGCCGCGCATTGACCAGATTGTTGACTCCACAGCCGGATGTGATCTTTTTTCATTTCTTGACGCATATTCAGGATATCATCAGATCTTCCTGGCAGAAGAGGATGAGGAGAAAACCGCATTCATTACTCCATGTGGCACGTACTGTTTTGTACGGATGCCTTTCGGATTAAAGAATGCTGGTTCAACATTTGCCAGAGTAGTCCATATTGCCTTGAAGCCACAGATACACAGAAATGTAGAAGCTTACATGGATGATATAGTGGTCAAAACCAAAGACATGGCAACTCTGATCCAAGACTTAGAAGAGACTTTTGCAAATCTGCGCAAGATCAACCTCAAGCTCAACCCCGAGAAGTGTGTGTTTGGAGTCCCTTCCGGCAAGCTTCTCGGGTTCTTTGTGTCTCAGCGGGGAATCGAAGCTAATCCCGACAAGATCAGGGCCATTGAGCAGATCGAAGCACCAAAGCGCGTCAAGGACATACGGAAGCTTGCCGGCTGCGTGGCTGCTCTCAGCAGGTTTATCTCTTGGTCTGCTGAGCGCGCCCTGCTGTTTTTCAAAATCTTGAAAAGGGTAGGTCCAATGAGATGGACTCCGGAAGCGGAGGCTGCACTGCAAGACCTGAAGAGATACATGTCCTCCACTCCAACACTTGTTGCGCCTAAACCACAAGAGAAGTTGCTGCTGTACGTAGTGGCAACCAATCAAGTGGTTAGTGCTGCGTTAGTGGCGGAGAGGGAGGCAGGCGACGAGCCAGCGACTGCGGCAAGCACATCCAGTGGCAAGCAGGGGGCTTCCCCGACAAGCTCTGGTCCCGACGAGCAAGGGTCTGCGCAGATGCAAGAGGAGATACGGAAGAAAATGGTGCAGCGCCCAGTTTACTTTGTCAGCTCCCTTTTACAGGGGGCTAGGTCAAGGTACTCTGGTGTGTAGAAGCTGCTTTTCGGCCTTCTCATGGCCTCGAGAAAGCTGCGCCATTACTTCCAAGCACACGAGATCACAGTTGTCACTCGCTTTCCGCTGAAGAGGATATTGCAAAATCTAGAAGCAACAGGCAGGATTGTCGAGTGGGCACTGGAACTGTCAAGCTTTGGCCTCAAGTTTGAAAGTACATCAACAATCCAGAGCAGAGCATTGGCAGAGTTCATAGCAGAGTGGACGCCAACTCCAGACAAAGAAATTCCGGAGACGAGCATCCCCGCCAAGGAAGCAAGCAAAGAGTGGCTCATGTACTTTGACGGTGCCTTCTCGCTGCAAGGCGCCGGTGCTGGTGTACTGCTTGTCGCGCCCACCGGAGAGCACCTCAAGTACATAGTCCAGATGCACTTTCCCAAGGAGCAAGCGACAAAAAATACTGCAGAGTACGAAGGCTTGCTTACCGGTCTCAGGATCGCGGCAGAACTTGGGATTAAGAAGCTCATTGTCAGGGGTGACTCGCAGCTTGTCGTCCGCCAAGTGAACAAAGATTACCAGAGTCCGTTGATGGAAGCTTACGTTGATGATGTGAGGAAGCTGGAAGAGCGCTTTGACGGCCTGCCAATGGAACATGTTCCAAGAGCTGAGAACGACACTGCCGATGGCCTGTCAAAGTGCGTAGCACTTAAGTTACCTGTGGAACCAGGGACCTTTGTGCTCAAGCTGACTCAGCCATCCGTAACACCATCAACTGGACAGAGCAAGAAGAGGAAGTTGGTCTCTGGTGACTATCTTCCGGCAGAGCTTCCCGAAGCCGCCGCCAAGAAGGTCCCCAAGATCGACGCCAAGAATGCTGAGGAGCAGTCTACTCCGGCAAACACCAGGGTTTGTTCCGTTGAGGCAGATTCTCCCGGCAAGCTCTGCTCCGGCAAGCTTGTCGTGGAGCGTCAAGCTCCGGCAGAGTCGCAGGCTCTCGCCGCAGAAGCAGACGTTCCCGCAGCAGCAGATGTGCCTTTAGTCCTTGTCGTCGAGCCACAGGCTCCGACATGGGTGCAGCAGATTGTCCGTTTCCTTCAAACAGGAGAGCTTCCCGAGGAACCAGAAGAAGCGGAAAGAGTAGCCCGGCAGTCTAGTATGTACCAGTTTGTCGACAACACACTGTGCAGAAGAAGACTCAACGGTGTGAAATTGAAGTGCATTCCTCGGGAAGATGGACAGAAGCTGTTGGCAGAGATACACGGAGGCATATGTGGTCACCACATTGGCGCGAGAGCTCTTGTCGGAAAAGCATTCCGGCAAGGCTTCTTCTGGCCGACAGCCCTCCAGGATGCAACTGCACAAGTAACCAAGTGTGAAGCGTGCTAGTTCCATTCCAAGCAGATACACCAGCCAGCTCAAGCTCTCCAGACGATCCCTTTATCCTAGCCATTTTCGGTCTGGGGGCTCGATATCCTCGGCCCCTTCCCCCGAGCAGTCGGGGGCTTTGAGTACTTGTACGTTCCAATCGACAAGTTCACAAAGTGGCCGGAAGTGGAACCAGTGAGGAAGGTGACGGCGCAGTCCGCGATCAAATTCTTCAGGTCGATTGTTTGCCGTTTCGGAATCCCTAACAGGATAATCACCGACAATGATACACAATTTACGAGCCACACCTTCATGCAGTACGTCCAGGATCTCGGCGCCAAGGTCTGCTTTGCTTCTGTCGCTCACCCGAGAAGCAACGGCCAAGCTGAGAGGGCAAATGCTGAAGTGCTGCGTGGGCTCAAGACCAGAACTTTTGACAGGCTGCACAAGCGCGGACGGAACTGGATCGAGGAGCTGCCGGTGGTTCTTTGGTCGATCAGGACGACGCCAAATCGAGCCACTGGACAGACACCCTTCGCTCTAGTCTATGGAGCGGAGGCAGTTATCCCCACGGAACTCGTATACGGGTCACCTCGAGTGCTCTCTTATGATGAGCTTGAGCAAGAGCGGCTGCGGCAAGATGACGCGCTGCTCCTTGAGGAAGATCGTCTCCAGGCTGCTATGCGAGCCGCTTGCTACCAGCAAGCTTTGCGCCGCTATCATAGCCGCAAAGTTAGCGCCAGGAGCCTCGAGGAAGGCGACCTTGTTCTTCGGCGCGTTCAGTCCGCCAAGAATTCCAACAAGTTGATGCCGAAGTGGGAAGGCCCTTACCGGGTGAAACGAGTCACCAGGCCTGGCGCTATCCGCCTGGAGACCGAAGATGGCGTACCAGTGAGCAACTCCTGGAATATCGAGCTTCTTCATAAGTTTTACCTGTAAGGCGCGGTTGTCGGACCCTGTCCGGCAACCACCCTTTTGTACAAGTCTTGCCGCTGTTGCATGTAATCCTTTGTACAAAGCCAGGCGTAGACCCTGAGCACAAGATAATGAAGCGTTGGCGCCCAGAGTTACAGCATGCATGCTAGGTCGAGTCGAGTCCTCGGTTAGGGTTGATAGTGCCTAACATCAGCTAACCCCTAACTTAGAGGTCGAGTGTGCGTCCCTTTGCCTGTCTTTCGTTTCCTTTGATTCGCAGGGCTCGCATACCCTTGCCGGACCGCCTGAGGACGAAAAGGAGAGGAAGGACGCGCTGGCATCTAGACCCCGGCAAGCCAGTGTTGCTGGGGGCTGCAAGTGCCAAAGTTCACCCCACGGCAAGCCAGAGTTGCCGGGGGCTGCAGTCTCAGATAAGTCTTTCATCCCTCTTCATGCATTCTCTTTTGGACTAGGAATACGAAGCCTCGTTTCTTCCCGAAAGCCACCGTGCTCCCTTAGCTCTGGTCCCTGGGGCCCCAGGGCCAAGTTTTGGTCGTAGTCACGGCAGGAAAGGGATGAAATGAGGGGCCGCACCCGCCTCGTCCCTGCCTCCGTCAAGAGCGTGAGAAAGGTCGAGCGACGTGGAAAGCCGGCAGGGCCTGTTGCCGGGGAAGGAGTGTCTATCTGAAAGATACCAAGGATTTGCTCCTTGGCGTGGGTTCTACCCGCGAGACAAATAACCCGGCAAACATCCCCTTTTCATTAAAACATTCCACGCAGGTACAGTCCATAGAGAATGAAAGACATGAAAGAGAGGATTACAAGTTTTAAATGCAACTAAGGCCCGAAGGCTTACAAATTAAAAAGATACGATGCCCGTAATCCTTTTCCTGTCCCTCTCTTCAGGAGGTAGGTCAAGGAGGCGAGAAGGGCAAAAGGAGCGCCTAGGCGAACTACGGGTGCCAGAAGACACCAAGAGAACATCCCGGGGGCCGTCAAGGCTGGACGGTGATGGCAGCGCCGGAAGCAGGGCTCGAAGACGAGGCGGCAGGACGTCAGCACGTTGTTGATGGCACCTCGCCATCGTACTCCGACCTGACGGCCTTGCCGCCCGCCCTCTTCCTCTTCTGCAGCCTCCCTACGCCAGCCGCCCAAGGAGACGCCCCCGGGGAGTTCAAGGAGCCGGCGACCCGGATGATGGGGTTGCCGGTGTCGCACGGGGCGGCGCCCGACACCTAGTCGGACCCGCCATCCTGCCACTCGCTCCCCTCGTCATCGCTGTCGCTCCCCTCCTCGTCACTCTCGCTCGAGGAGGAGCCTTCGCTGTCGGAGGAGCTTTCCATGCAGCACCGAGCCCGGACGCCGAAGCACCCGAAGACCTTGACGGAGAGGAGATCGCCCTCCACCAACTTGAAGTGGAGGGTGAGCCCCGGCGTCAAGCTGTGGATGCGGGCAAATGTCTTCCACCCTCGGCCAAGATACATCACGCCGGGGGCTGGGAATACGGCACGGACCCGCATGCCGCTGATCCCACAGCCCCTCATCTGCAGTCTCAGCGTCTCGGGCGGGTCCAACTCCACCACTTCCAGGAACGGATCCGGGAGTCGGAGGCGACGACGAGGCGCCCGGCGCAGCCTGACGAAGAACTCACAAGGGTCGTCTCCGGCATGGGCCACCGCGGGAAGAAGAGCCGCCGGCGGAGGCGAGGCCGGCGCGCCGCCTCGTCCACCTCTTCCCCGAGCGCCGCGGCCTCGTCCCCGACCGCGTCCACAACCTCGCCCCCTCCCTCTTCCCCTTACGGCTGGCTCCGCCACCACGGGTGCGGGAGAGGGAGGGATGCGCTGTCTGGCGGCAACCCTTGCCGCCACTGACGAAGGACCGGGGTTCCCTTTCTCCATGGCGAATGGGAGGAAGGGGAGCAGAAGATGGAGCAAGAAGGAGATGGGAGGATGCGAGCTCCCGTCCTCCCTTCCCGCTCTTTATAAAGGAGCGAGGTGGGGGCTCGGCCGCCCCGCTCAGCGAATCAAGACGCGGGGAGCTGGGGCCGACCCGCTGCCTCGACCCACGAAGGCCCCGTTTCCCGCCTCCGCCGTCCGCGGCCCCAAGTGCATGGGAGCCGCGTGGCGGGCGTGCAGAGCCGAGGCGACGCATGGGGCGGCCTCTCCCCACCCCGTGATCATGGGGAGTGGACGCCTCGAAAACCGCCCACGTTCTCTCCCACGATGCCGCGTTTGACGCGTGCCGTTTGGGGAGGGCGCGGTGGATGCGGAACGAGTTATGGCGTGACCTAGGCCGCGCGTGCCCGTGCACTGTTTTGGGTCTGGCCCAACAGCGCTCGGCACCGTGTATGGCCCAGGCCCGGGGGCTCCTGTCGGTGTACTAAAGTAGGGGTACCTTAGTACCCCGAACTTGTGCACGGGCAGTCGCAGCGACCCGCGGCAAGGCTTGCCGGGCGACCGCCAAAACCCTCTGTGGTTCCTTTGGAGCCATTCGAGAACAAAGTATCCAAGAACAAAACAAGGCCTCGGCAAGAGGAGCTTGCCGGGAAGGAGACAAGGCCCCGGCAAGAGGAGCTTGCCAGGAGGGAAACGAGACCCCGGCAAGAGGAGCTTGCCGGGAAGACCAACCAAAGCATCTCAAGAAGCTCTCTGCGGCGCACCGCGCGCCCCGACAAGGCCCAGTGAGCGACAAGCTCCCGGACACGACAAGACAACATCCGCGGCAAGGCACTTGCCGCGGCAAGCTACTACCCCGCAGCCCGCGCTCCAGCTCACCCACCAACGTGTCGCCCTGGGACCATTCCTAGCGTACGTGGCGGGAGGCTGGGCAGCCGGGGGCATACGGTGGCAAGCAGACGCTGACAAGGAACCATCGTGGCAAACGGTGGCGTTCCTAGCGGTCCCTCTCTGGGCCGTCAAGGTGACACAGACAGGCATTTAATGCCCTTGCCCCTGCCGTCAGAGTTAGGTAGGATGCGACGTGTAGGCGGTGGAGCCAACTACCACCCCTTTTACATTTTTACCCTCACCTCTGTTGCCACGTGTCGGTGACCCCTTAGACATATAAAAGGAGGCCCATGCGCAACAGAGAAGGGGAGGACAGCCATTCTCATGCTCGGTCTCGCCAGCTGCTTGAGTGTACTGTAGCACTCGCCGCTCCCGAGCCAAAACTCAATACAACCACCAAAGCAGGAGTAGGGTTTTACGCATCCGTGCGGCCCGAACCTGGGTAAATCGATCGTCTCGCTCGTGTGTTTCGCCTTGATCTGCTCTTTGTGCATCCACCGCCCCCTGCCGAACCAAAAGGGGCTCGGTCCGCCGATCCCCATAGGTGTGCGAGGGACCAGACACCTCCGACAAGAGGCATCCTCCTTTCCTGCTCCACGCTAGGGTGGTGCTCTTGGCAAAAATATTAACAAGTTCCCAGCAAAAGTACCATAAGTCTAGCCACACACCATAAAAGTTCAACACTAACACCTTACTTAACTTAACTACATAGCATGCTCAATGTCACCAATGCAGTTGTGCCTGCTACAAAGAAACCTACACATGACCGAGGAGTCATGGTTGTAGATCTGAACCTTCAGTCCGAGTCCTGAGATGCGCATAATGATGAGGTCATTAGGGATGATCCGGTGGCGGCGGCAGAAGTAGTTCCAGCCCCAGCCAAGCATCATGTGCCCCTCGAAATTCTGGACCTGCACCCAGAAATGCACCGCTTGTTCACCGACATCCTGACCACGTGCGGGAGCTGCTTGATGACCAGCCAGGTATTCATCACCTCCACGAACTTGCGAGGGACGATGAGCATGGCGAGGTCCTCGTTGTACTTGATCTGCTGGTAGAAGTGCAGCGGCCACTGGGCCCCCTCCTCGTGGCCCTGCCTCGAAGATCGTCCCCTTGAACGAGGTAGACTCATGAAGGCAATCCTGCCAGGCAGGTCCACCGTCCTAAGACACCTGTTCATGGGGATGAAATCCTCGGTGCCCTCATCTTCGGCCAGCACCTGAGCTCTTCCACCCGCCACATCCTAGTCAGTCTTCAATATCTTGTCAGGTAAGATGACAAGTATTCGTGCACAAACTCTTTGCAAAATGGCACTGATCAGAGACTGAAAGGGCATTTCCCTACTTTATGTTTTGGATGATGATGACAACCCTTTGTGGTCTAATCGTGTGCTATATGTTTCAGGTTCTCGATGCTTAGGCCTACATCGGATTGCTATTGCCTCTCAAAGGAAAAGATTGAAGACGTATCCTCTACGCTTTTATTTTCTTTGGTCGTAGAGTACCCGTACTATCAAGAGGGAATCCTCATTAGGAAGCTCTGGGGAATCAGTTCACGTACACTTTCCTCACCCTTTCTTTGTCTTCCTTAGTTGTGTCAGAGAGAGTTTCCCCTGTCTTTCCCTCTTGTTTCTGCTCTTCCCAGCAGTTGTACCGCTCCTTGGAGCGGTTGTACCGCTGGACCTTGACGCTCTCCAGCTTTGACCGAGCGGTTGTACCGCTGCCTCTGGGCGGTGGTACCGCCACCTTGCTCAACAAAGGCTAGGACGGTGGTTCCGGCCATGCACCGCTCAAGTACCACTCAAGGCTCTATTTTGATGCGGTTCTCGAGCGGTGGTGGCCCGGTTGATCCGGTCGATCCTCGTTGACCGGTACCACCGGTGGTCTGAGCGGTTCTTCCGCTCAGAACTTCGCCGTCCAAGAGCTCAGGGCCATGCGGTTGTTCCAGTCTTGCACTGCTCAAGTACCGGTCTCGTCTCTGTTTTGAGGCGGTAGTTGTGCGGTGGCTGGGCGGTTGGTCCGGTCATTCTCTTAACCGGTACCACCGCCTAGTGGCCCGGTTGGACCGCTTGGTAGGGTTCGGCAGCTACACCGTGAGTCTCGGTGGTACTGGGACAAGGACTGGTTGTACCGCTGCGGGGCTGAAAACGCAGCAACGGCTGGATTTTTAGGGTTACTATATAAGAGTGTTTCTCCCACCTACCACTCTCACCTTTGACCTCTCTCACTCCACCATTAATGCACTTCAAGCTCTCTTGCCCAATCTCTCTCTCTAGCCACTCAAACTTGTTGATTTGCTAGGGATTGAAGGAGGAGACCTAGATCTACACTTCCACCAAAGGATATTTGCTTCCCCCATACTTTCTTGTGTGGATTTTGTTACTCTTGGGTGTTTGAGCACCCTAGACGGTTGAGGTCACCTCAGAGCCATATTCCATTGTGGTGAAGCTTCGTGGTTTTGTTGGGAGCCTCCAATTAAATTTTGGAGAGAGCCCCAACCTTGTTTGTAAAGGTTTGGTCGCCGCCTTCAAGGGCACCAATAGTGGAATCACGGCATCTCGCATTGTGTGAGGGCGTGAGGAGAATACGGTGGCCCTAGTGGCTTCTTGGGGAGCATTGTGCCTCCACACCGCTCCAACGGAGACGTACTTCCTCTCAAAGGGAAGGAACTTCAGCAACACATCCTCGTCTCCATCGTCTCCACTCTTGGTTATCTCGTGCCTTTATTTGAGCAAGCTTATTTGTTTCATATCTCTTCCTTGCTTGTGTTCCTTTCTCACCTAGTTGCATATCTAGACAACCTACTTTGATGCAAAGTATAAATTGTTAAAGAAAAGCTAAAAATTGTTAGTTGCCTATTCACCCCCCCCTCTAGTCCACCATATCGATACTTTCAATTGGTATCAGAGCCTCGTATCTTTATTAAGGACTTTACCATCCAAAGAGTATGGTTGATACCGTAGACGGTGTGGAGGAACACTCCGGTGTGAATCCTATCTCGTCTACGGGCGATGGGGGAACCTCGATCTCACACGAGGAGTACAATGTGGCCTTGGAGACATTGAAAACCTCCATGATGACCGAAGTTGAAAGCATGTTTACTAAATTTCTTGAGGGGCTTAAACTATCCACTGCACCGTTGAAAGTGGGTGATCCCGCCAACAAGGTGATGGATGCTATCCCCGACAAGGGGGAAGCTAGTAGTGAAAAGGCTCCTTCTTCTAGTGGTAAGAATGGCACCGGCATCTTTGCCCATGTGGAACCACCACTTGTTTATGGTGGACCGGTTCCTTCCACTCATTTGAATCATGCCGGTCCTCCCCCTAAGATTGTGAAAAATGAGGATTTTGATTCTTGGGTTTATCGCTTTAAACGTCATTTAAATCATGTGAACACTAACCTTTGGAGAATAATTGAAGAAGGTTTCTATCCACATGATCCAAGCAACTTCACTCCTCGAGAAGCCGGGGACAATCAATTCAATGAGAATGCTCTCTTCATCATTCAAGATGCAATTCCACCCGAAGACCTACCTCATCTTCGTCCCTTCGCCTTGGCCAAAGATGCATGGCATTGTGTCGTATCTCTCTACCGGGGAAGCGCAAGCATTCAACGCTCCAACTATGAAGTGGTACAAGATGAGGCCGATGAGTTTGCAATGAAGGAAGATGAAGAACCTCGTGAGCTCTATCGGAGAGTAACCAAACTCGCGGTCTCACTACGAGATCACGGGAGCAAGGACACGGATGACAATTGGATCAAGCGAAAATTCCTCAAGGCAATGATGCCCTATCACAAGGCCATGTCCTCCGTCATTCGTCAAAGACCGGACTTCCACACTTTGACCTCAAGCAAAGTGTTGGATGAGTTTGTGGCCATGAACATTTTGGACAAGACCGCCGACAATGCGGTGCTCCGTTCTCAACGGGCAAAGAAGCCTAACCTTGCATTGAAGGCCAAGCTCACCGTTGAAGAAGAAGAAGAGGAATAAGAAGAGGAGAGCAACCCCGAAGATACGAAGTATGCATATCATGAACACATGGCACTTGCTTCAAGGCAATTTTGGAGCAAGAAAAACTCGAGGCCAAACTTTAGCAAAAACAACTTGAGTGGCACGAGGGGCAAGCAACGTGTAAGGACTTGCTACAATTGCGGCAACGTGAGTCATTTTGTTGCGGAATTCCCGTATGAGAAGAGGGAAGACAATGGTGGCAAGCTCATCCGAAATGACAAGGCCAAGTCGTTCCCCAACAAGAACAACTTCACCAAGAAGACTCCTCCCAAGGCATTGGTTGTACAAGAAGAGTACAATGAGGATGATGACGATGACGAAGATGATGAGTCAGTTGCCATGGCCTCCGTTGCCATTGCGATGACTTCACGGGTGTCTCTCTTCGACTCACCCAATGAGAGCATCACCGCCAAGTGCCTCATGGCTAAAGCCACCAACAAGGTAACCCCCAATATCAAAACTATCATCATTAATCATCCTTCTCCGACGGATAGAATTAGTGAACTTGATGGAGCTAATGTGGAGGCAAACGAGTTTGAGGCCTTTATGGGCAAACTTAAGGGAAAATCCAAGAAGCACTTTGTTGCTCTCTTGGAACAACTTGGTGAAGCCAATGACATGATCGAGGCTCACGAAGACACCATCTCTAAGATGGAAGGGCATATTCGTGACTATGCCGATGAGATTTCGGATCTTTCCAATGCTCTTGAGGAAGAGCGTGGTCTTCGTTTGGCTCTTGAGGAGTCACACAACGTTGATCATGCTAAGTTAAAGAAAGAGTATGGTCATGTCCTCATTGTTTCTCGTGTGCTAAATTCCGAGAAGGCCAAACTCGGGGTTGATCTTGCTAGACTTAAAGAGGAGTTTGATATACTTGACAAGGCCCACAAGGCCTTGAAGGGTACTCACGCTAGCCTCAAGGAGTCTCATGATCAACTCTAAGTGAAGCTAACTAAGGAGAAAGCAACTTTTCCTCATATGGTCTTAATTGATAATGCAAATGCTACTAACCCGTGTTGTGAGCATATACATCTTGTTGAGGAAAATGCTAAGTCGAAGGAGCAACTTGAGAGAGGTCTTGCGACTTGCATACAAGGCAAGAAGAACCTCAACGATCTCTTGATCAACCAAAAGGGAGTTGTGGCCAAGGAAGGGGTTGGGTACGTGCCCGACTCCAAGAACAAGAAGAAGAATGACAAGACCAAACGACCTCCTCCTCTCATGCAAACCTTTGTGAGGGAGGGAGAGAGTGCCCCCGAGGAGAAGAAGAAGAACAATGTCAAGAAGGGAAATGTCACCCTTCCCAACAAAGCCGGCAATTTTAACCCTTCTTATGTGTTATGTCGTGCTAGTGATGGGCATGTCTATGCCAAATTTGTTGGTTCTCTTCATAAGTACATTGAATGGTATATTTGGGTTCCTAAGACCCTTGTTACTAACATCGAAGGACCCATTACAAAATGGGTACCTAAAACCAAGCATTGATCTCTTGTAGGTGTTTGCTTCCGGTGGTGGATCATGATTGCTCGACAGCGGAGCTACAAATCATATGACCGGAAGCAAGGACTTGGTGGTGGACGTGCACAAGGTTCCATCTATGCCCACCAATGTCGAGTGGGGTGACGCCTCATCTTCTAAGGTATTGGGACTTGGCAAGGTGGTCATCTCTCATGATCTCACGGTCAAGAAGGTCATGCTTGTTGAGTCCCTTGCATACAATTTACTTTCCGTTCGTCAACTTGCAATCATGGGTTTTGCCACTTTCTTTGATATTGATACCGTGTCCCTCTTGTGGAGCAAGACTCTTAAAGTAGACTTTGTTGGGCATGTCGAGAACAGTCTATATGTGATTAACTTTTCGGAGCGACCCACTAAGACCGCGACGTGCCTAATGGCTAAAGTTGATGTGGGATGGCTTTGGCATCGCCGTTTATCCCATGTCAATATGAGATCTTTGCAAAGTCTCCTCAAGGGGGACCATGTCCGTGGACTAACGAATGTTAGTTTTGCTAAAGATCGTGCTTGCATTGCCTGTATTAAAGGAAAGCTACATGAGAAGGCTCACCCTCCCACGACTATCATTTATTCAAAGAGGCCTTTGGAGCTCCTTCACATGGATCTCTTTGGGCCTCCATCCTTCGATTGTCTTGGAGGTAGGAAGTATTGCTTGGTGATTGTGGATGACTAGTCTAGGTACACGTGGGTGTATTTCTTCAAGAGGAAGAGCGAGACCCAACAAACTGTCATTGACTTTGCAAATGAAGCACAACGTCAACACAATGCAAAGATCTTGACAATAAGAAGTGACAACGGCACCGGGTTCAAGAACTTCACCTTGGATGAGTTTCTTAGTGATGAGGGAATCAAACATCAATATTCCGCACCCTACACCCTCAACAAAACGGTGTTGTGGAGAGGAAGAACCGGACATTGATGGATGCGGCAAGGACCATGATGGTGGAGTTCAAGTCTCCGTACAACTTTTGGGCCAAAGCCATCAACACCGCGTGTCATGCATCCAATCGGCTCTACCTCCGCAAGGGCTTGAACAAGACTCCATATGAGATACTCACCGGTAACAAGCCCAACCTCAAGTACTTCCGGGTATTCGGGTGTAAGTGTTTCATTCTCAAGAAAGGTGTTCGGTTGTGTAAATTTGAGGCTAGAGCTTATGAGGGCATACTTGTTGGTTATGCTACAAACTCACATGCTTACCGTGTCCTCAATAAATCCACGGGACTTATTGAGGAGACGTGTAACGTGGAGTTTGATGAGAATAACGGCTCCCAAGTGGAGCAAAGTGGCACTTGTGATGTAGGTGATGAAATTCCTCCTCAAGCCATAAGAAGAATGGGTATTGGTTTTATCCTACCCATTGAGGAACCCCTTGTGGCCGAAGGAGAAGGACAATGCTCCACTCAAGTGGAGCCATCACCAACCCAAGGCCCACACGCTTCCGAAGAACAAAGTGAAGGCTCTCAACCTCATGAACAAGACCAAGGGCAAGATCATACTCAAGACGGTGTGGACACACCAAGTGATGCCCAAGGTCAAGTTCTCTCCCCCGAGCAAGTTCAAGATCAAGAACAAGTTCATGATGGCGCTCAAGATGATCAAGTAACCGCTCCTCAACTCACCACCGAGGAGGAATTAGAGCGTCGTGCCGCCAAGGTTGCTTCCAAGCTCTCCACCAAGGATCATCTCATGACGAATGTGCTTGGAAGCGTAAGAAAAGGGGTAAGCACTCGTAGACAATTAGCAAATTATTGTGAGCATCACGCGTTTGTCTCTTGTGTGGAACCTCACAAGGTCTATGAAGCGCTAGAAGATCCGGATTGGCTCAACGCCATGCATGAAGAACTCAACAACTTCGCGCGCAACAAAGTGTGGAGATTAGTGCCAAGACCAACCGGGAATCACAATGTCATAGGAACCAAGTGGATATTTAAGAACAATAAATATGCCCATGGGATTATCATTCACAACAAGGCTCGTTTGGTAGCACAAGGCTACTCCCAAGTCGAGGGTATCGACTACGGTGAAACCTTTGCTCCCGTTGCTCGTCTTGAATCCATTCGCATGTTGATTGCATATGCTTCTCATCATAACTTTAAGTTACAACAAATGGATGTGAAGAGTGCTTTTCTTAATTGTCCTATTAATGAATTGGTTTACGTCAAGCAACCCCCCGTTCGAGGATCCCTACTTTCCCGATCATGTGTATCAACTCGATAAGGCACTCTATGGCCTCAAACAAGCCCCACGTGCGTGGTATGACCACCTTACCAAGTTGTTACAAGACCGTGGTTTTGAAGTTGGGCTAATCGACCCCACTCTTTTTACTAAGAAGGTCAAAGGGGAGTTGTTTGTGTGCCAATTATATGTTGATGATATTATCTTTGGTTCTCCTAACAAAGCTTTCAATGAGGAATTTGCCGCTCTCATGACCTCAAAGTTCGAGATGTCCTCCATGGGAGAGTTAAAGTTCTTTCTAGGGTTCGAAGTGAAGCAAAGAAGAGAAGGAACCTTCATCAATCAATCCAAATACACTCAAGACATGCTCAAGAGATTCAAGCTAAGTGACGTCAAGCCGGCTTCCACTCCAATGCCCACCAAGTGCCAACTTGACTTAGATCCCAATGGTAAAGTGGTGGATCAAAAGGTATATCGCTCCATGATTGGATCCTTGCTTTACCTTTGTGCATCTAGACCGGACATCATGTTGAGTGTGGGAATTTTTGCACGGTTTCAAGCCGCACCTAAGGAAAGTCACTATGTGGCGGTCAAACGAATCTTTCGATATTTGGCTCATACCCCAAACTTTGGCTTATGGTACCCAAGAGGTTCAAACTTCAAGCTTGTAGGGTACTCGGATTCCGATTGGGCGGGAGACAAAGTGGATAGGAAGTCCACTTCCGGAGGGTGCCAATTCCTTGGTTGCTCTTTGGTAAGTTGGTCTTCCAAAAAGCAAAGTTGTGTGTCTCTCTTGTCCACTGAGGCGGAGTATGTTACCGCCGGTAGTTGTTGTGCTCAACTCCTATGGATGAGGCAAACATTAAAGGATTACGGTGTCACTTGTGACAAAGTGCCTCTTTGGTGTGACAATGAAAGTGTCATCAAGATCTCTCTCAACTCGGTGCAACACTTCAAGACGAAGCATATTGAGATCCGGTATCACTTCATCCGGGATCACATTCGGTGAGGAGAGATCGAGCTCAACTATGTCAACACTCATGATAACCTTGCAGATATCTTCACGAAGCCCTTGGATGAAACAAGATTTCGCAAGTTAAGGCATGAGCTAAATATCATTGATTCGAGCAATGTTGCTTGAACTCTTGCACACCACATCGTACTCAACATGTTGTCTTATTTAGATGTAGGCATGAACATAGGGGGAGTGATGTTCTCTCAATGAACTCTCCCTCCCCCCATTATGCATAAATTGATAGAGTCTTTCACATTAGCCATGTTTGATGGTACTTGTGCTTCAAAGACGAGTTTTGGTCATGGACCCAAGGATAATTCTTCGCGGTGACATACCAATTGACTCAAACATAGGTGGCCTCGGCCACCGTCCTCTCTTCGGGAGGTTGGAGTTAGCCTTGTTGTTCTCATGTTGTTTTCTCTCGTTCTGTCTTTGCTCTTTGTGTTGGGTTCTCCTAGGGTGTTGCTTCTCTCCTGTTTTGTGCCCCTTCTTCCTCCCTTCGGATTGCACTCATTTGATCTTGGCTTGGGCATAGGTGGTCGGGCGGTACAACCGGTATGACGGGCGGTTCTACCGCTGGTACCAGGTTGTGCCATCCCAATGGGTCTCCGTTCGGTGCTTGGGCGGTTCCACCGCTCAAACCCACGGTAACCTACGTCCGGTACTACTGGTTGACGCCGAGCGGTACTACCGCTGCCTCCCAGGCACCAGAAGTATTGCCTCCAGCCATCGGTCTGTACCAGACGAGCGGTACAACTGCTCCCCTAAGCGGTTCTACCGGGGCGTGTCTACGGGCCTATATATACTCGACGGGGCTGAAGGGTTGTCTTTTTTCCCTTCATCCTCGTTCCTCTTCTCTTTGCCCTAGCCGCCGGCCATCTCTACCCCTGCCCCGGAGTGCGTCTCGCGCTTCGGATCCTTGGCTCTCCGTGGATTCTCTCCATGGAGGCCTCCCGATCTCTTCCCATGGATGGTGGTAATGCCTCGTGTTCTTTGCTTCTAGTTGTTTCTAGGGTTCTTCCTTGTCTAGGGCATTACTTAACGTTCCGCGTTTAGTGTTCGAACTATGGTATAGAAGAGTTCTTTGTTAGCCTCCTGTCTTGTTTGCAACACTTAGAATTCGGAATATTACTTGTGTGATTCGTATGCCTCGGTTAGCTCTATCTTCCCTGGTAGTGCCACTGTCAGCGGTTCTACCGCCCCTACGGGCGGTGCAACCGCTGGAGCTACTGCCGGTGGAAGATCCGGTGCAACCGGAGTATATCAACCACAAAGCACTGTTCTATCTTCTCTGTTGTTGCAACTTGTTCCTTTTCTGCTAGTGGGTGCAATCCTCTCATCCTTGTTGGGTTTTTGTGTGTTCTTTTCGTGTGTGTGTTCAGGTGGCTCTAGTTCTCGCTCTGCTCCTCGCAAGACCAAGAAGAGGGCACGAAGGACCTTGCGCCCGGTTGTGTCTGATGATGAAGAAGAAGTTGTGATTCCCACCAAGCCCACTCGCCGTGAAAAGTCTGCAGCTGCTAAGCAATGTGTGGTTATGACGTTGCATCGTTGGAAAGCCAACGATTGGGAAGCCTTCCGATCAAAGAATCCGTATGAGGTTCCCATTGCTCCCCGTTGGACCACCGTTCAGTTCCGGAATTAGATGCAAGTGTGGATTGTTCATGAACTCTTTGAGCACAACAAGAACAGATATGCCAAGCAGTGTACAATTGATCTTGACCATTGGAGGAACAACATGGAGTATTTTGGTGAGGCGCTGGCTCTCTGCGAGGAGTTTGATCTTGTCAAGCTCATGTCAGTCAACTGTGACTTTGATGTTCAACTCATCCATCAGTTCTATGCCACGGTTCATTTTGGGGAAGATGATGCGCGCACTCTCACCTTCATGTGTCGCGATGAATTGTTTCACGTTCCCTGGAGGGCATTCTGCAATGCTATTGGGTACGAGGATACCGGTCTGGAAGGAAGGGGTGGCATTCGTCCTCATGATTTTCCTGGGTCCATGCTTAAGGAGAAGCTTGCCCCTCTATACATTCGGGGCCGTGGGATTATTGGAGAATCCAAGGATTTGGAGAAGGTCTATGACATCATGCACCGAGTGTTCCGCAATGTGCTCTTGCCCAAGGTGGGCAATCAAGATGAGATTCATGGCTATCTGGTTGATTTGATGGTTGCTATGAAGACCATGGTGGGGACAGGGGCAACGTTTGATGTGTCAAATTGGATGTGGCATGAGATGTACAACATGGTCATCTATCGTAAAGTCCCAATCTATGCCCCGTTTGTCATGTGCTTTCTGAACTCTGTGTGGGCTGTTCGTCATCTTGGAGAGCTCCTCACTTCTCCAGACAACCCCACTGTTCATGAGGTCAAGCTCCTTAAGAAGAAGAAGCATGCCGAGTCTCGCTTCCCTGAAAATGCTCCTGAGGATGTCTATGCTACTTCTGACGATGGGGACTTTGAGCTGGAGCCAGGGGCCAAGCCTTCGTGGGTGGCCAAACTTACTGCCAAGGTGAAGAAGACCTTTTGTCTCCAGGCTGACATCCAGAAGAAGATGTATGAGGCACATGTCAATGAGAAGCTTGCACGGTGTCGCCAAATTGCAATGATGAAGCACCTCAACATGCCGGTTCAGAGTGGCTCTGAGAAGAGCATCACCCCAGAGGAGCGTTGGATTTTTACCCATAGCACCTGGACTGATGATGAAGCCCCTCCCCAGCCATCCTCCTCGTTTGCAGCAGCTGACAATGCCATGGAAAAATCTGATCACGACGACGATGACGACTCTAATGATGAGGATCCAGATGCGACCGAGGAGTGAGAGGAGGACGCCTGAGCTTTGGGATGCTAGCTTCGCTCTTTTCCTTTTTGGTGTCTTGATGCCAAAGGGGGAGAGGGTTCTATAGGTCTCGAGGATTTGCTTGGGTTTTCTCTCTTTCTCGTGTTTAGTGTTGGTCTTTGTTCGTGGACTTGTTTCGTTCCTTGCTGTGTGTGAGACTTGTTACTCCTTTTACCTTTCCGTTCATCGGTCATTATCGTTATTATTACCTCTAAGTATTATATTGTCTCTCCTTTTCGTTCTCAGAGTGGTGAGTCTATAAAATCTAGGGGGAGTCTAGTCCTGAAAGTGTGCCCATGCTTTCTAACAGCTAGTTCATGTTGGGGCTCACATTCAGGGGGAGTTCCGTCTTGATTTCATTGACTTATCTCTTGCAAATCGTGTTGTTGTCATCATCCACCAAAAAGGGGGAGATTGAAAGGGCATTTCCCTAATTTATGTTTTGGATGATGATGACAACCCTTTGTGGTCTAATCGTGTGCTATATGTTTCAGGTTCTCGATGCTTAGGCCTACATCGGATTGCTATTGCCTCTCGAAGGAAAAGATCGAAGACGTGTCCTCTACGCCTTTATTTTCTTTGGTCATAGAGTACCCATACTATCAACAGGGAATCCTCATTAGGAAGCTCTGGGGAATCAGTTCACGTACACTTTCCTCACCCTTTCTTTGTCTTCCTCAGTTGTGTGTGAGAGAGTTTCCCCCTGTCTTTCCCTCTTGTTTCTGCTCTTCCCAGCGGTTGTACCGCTGGACCTTGACGCTCTCCAGCTTTGACCGAGCGGTTGTACCGCTGCCTCCGGGTGGTGGTACCGCCACCTTGCTCAACAAAGGCTAGGACGGTGGTTCCGGCCATGCGCCGCTCAAGTACCGCTCAAGGCTCTGTTTTGATGCGGTTCTCGGGCGGTGGTGACCCGGTTGATCCGGTCGATCCTCGTTGACCGGTACCACCAGTGGTCTGAGCGGTTCTTCCGCTCAGAACTTCGCCGTCCAAGAGCTCAGGGCCATGCGGTTGTTCTGGTCTTGCACCGCTCAAGTACCGGTCTCGTCTCTGTTTTGAGGTAGTAGTTGTGCGGTGGCTGGGCGGTTGGTCCGGTCATTCTCTTAACCGGTACCACCGCCTAGTGGCCCAGTTGTACCGCTTGGTAGGGTTCGGCAGCTACACCATGAGTCCCGGTTGTACCGGGACAAGGACCGGTTGTACCGCTGCGGGGCTGAAAATGCAGCAACGGCTGGATTTTTAGGGTTACTATATAAGAGTGTTCCTCCCACCTACCACTCTCACCTTTGACCTCTCTCACTCCACCATTAATGCACTTCAAGCTCTCTTGCCCAATCTCTCTCTCTAGCCACTCAAACTTGTTGATTTGCTAGGGATTGAAGGAGGAGACCTAGATCTACACTTCCACCAAAGGATATTTGCTTCCCCCATACTTTCTTGTGTGGATTTTGTTACTCTTGGGTGTTTGAGCACCCTAGACGGTTGAGGTCACCTCGGAGCCATATTCCATTGTGGTGAAGCTTCGTGGTTTTGTTGGGAGCCTCCAATTAAGTTGCGGAGAGAGCCCCAACCTTGTTTGTAAAGGTTCGGTCGCCGCCTTCAAGGGCACCAATAGTGGAATCACGGCATCTCGCATTGTGTGAGGGCGTGAGCAGAATACGGTGGCCCTAGTGGCTTCTTGGGGAGCATTGTGCCTCCACACCGCTCCAACGGAGACGTACTTCATCTCAAAGGGAACACATCCTCGTCTCCACCGTCTCCACTCTTGCTTATCTTGTGCCTTTATTTGAGCAAGCTTATTTGTTTCATATCTCTTGCTTGCTTGTGTTCCTTTCCTTGTTGCATCATATAGGTTGCTCACCTAGTTGCATATCTAGACAACCTACTTTGATGCAAAGTTTAAATTGTTAAAGAAAAGCTAAAAATTGTTAGTTGCCTATTCACCCCCCCTGTAGTCAACCATATTGATCCTTTCAGAGACATTTGCCCAAGAGCAAATGCCACTGATCAGTGCACAAACTCTTTGAGAACTTGTTGTTGGGCAAATGCCACTGATAAGTGGACTTGCCCAACAGCAAGTGCCATTGATAAGTGGCCCAACAGCAAGTGTCATTGATAAGGCCACTTATCAATGGCACTTGTTGTTGGGCAAGTCCACTGATCAGTGGCATTTTCCCAATAGCAAGTGCCATTGATAACTGGCATTTACCCATGGGAAATTCCATTGATCAGTGGCACTTGTTGTTGGGCAAGTCCACTGATCGGTGGCATCTGCTTTTCTGCAAATGCCACTCATCAGTGCACTATCCTAAGAATGGAAACATCTAAAAATAGCAACAGCAAGTGCCAATAGCACCCATGTGCAGCCATGCACATTTGGCAGCATCCTAAAATGGTCCTACTACATGCACTTATAACAATCAACACAAACCCTAGCTTGAACATGTATGTTAGCAACATGATCAACAACATGAACATGATCCTAGCTTGAATATGAACATGCCATTTGCATGAAGACACATCCTAGCAAGACCCTACCATGAACACAGATCCTAGCAAAGCACACTACCATTGGGGATTCTAGCATGAACACAGCTACTAGCATGAACACAGACCCTAGGACACACTAGCAGTAGTAGAAGAAAATTATCCTAGAACACACACTGTACGAAACAAGAACAGATCGGTCCGATTGTATTCGATTGGGATCGCATCCAATTGGATCTACTCGAATCCTATCTAATCCTATCAAATCCACTAACTACTAGCACATGCCTAAGAAATAAACCCCTAATCTACATCTATGAGCAAGCATTGAGGGGGTTTGACTCATCAAAGCACGCGCAATCGCAGCGAACCGAGGCCGGGGTGAAAACCCCAGCGGGAAGGAGAGAGGTGGCAGAGCAAAGGAGGAGTCGGCCCTGGCGACGGCCTGTGGCATCGGCCCCGTGCTCATCGCCACGCCGGAGGTCGAGGAGGACGGCCCGCTGACAGGAGAAAACCGTTGGACGGGTGACGGTGTCCTGGACTAGGGGGGGGTACTCACCACGTCGTCTCCCGATCTGTTAGATTGGGCCGAGGACCCCCGTGGCCGTATACTCATGGGCCTGTTCGGACAGCTGCCACATACATGGAAGATTCCACAAGACTTTGTGATCAAGACAAGGACTCCTCCCCACCAGCGTATTCGGCTAGGACTCCTGTTATCCTAGGCCTCTGGTGCATTATATAAACCGAGGCCAGGCTAGTCGATAGATAACATACAATCATACCATAGGCTAGCTTCTAGGTTTTAGCCTCTCCAATCTCATGGTAGATCAACTCTTGTAATACCTATATCATCAAGAATAAATCAAGCAGGACGTAGGGTTTTACCTCCATCAAGAGGGCCCGAACCTGGGTAAAACATCGTGTCCACTGCCTCCTGTTACCATCCGCCTTAGATGCACAGTTCGGGACCCCCTACCCGAGATCCGCCGGTTTTTACACCGACATTGGTGCTTTCATTGAGAGTTCCGCTGTGTGATCGGCAAAAGGATCAATGGCTCGCTTGCAGATCAACTGCGACGTCGGCATCTTCGTCACCAGCTCGACTGGTCACCTTGGCTGGACCAAGGATTGTGTCCAACCTCGATCGTCATGTTCGGATGAGGGCCTTCATCAAGATCAACTCCGATCTCTATCAAGATCATGGAGGAATCATCCATGGAGCTCGGGGTCTCAACGTCAACATTGCCCTCGGGCGACCGTGCTATTTTTCCGAACAACAAACTTGTATCCGCTTCCACCACCTCTTAGAGTATCACTTTGACGATCCCTTTGGTGGAATTGTGCGGAATTGAGTCTACAACAGCCATGCAAAATTTCGTCGAGTTCCGATGGAGAAATCTCCGACAATCTACGATATACTGGAGCCCTGTCAAATCTGGACGAGTTTAGGGCGTGGTCTCCAGAGCCTAGCTCGGAGGTCCTTTGTTAGATCCAACCGTTCATCTACTGCGGAATTCTCATATCTACCACCCCTCCAAATTTCAGCTCGATCTGATGGTTCAAACTCCGGTAACCTTCCGATGAGTGGATCAATTTTCGGATCCGTTTTCTGCGCGAATACGGATTCGACCCGAATTCATGTTTCTTTATGAACGTGACATTGGACAACCTTTTTAGAGGAATTCTCTTCTAGGGTATTGTGCGTTGTTTCTAAACACATGCCCATAAATTTTTAAGCCTCCCCTGAGGTTGCCTTCATCATCATGCTGGTGTCAAACCAGTCCGGCGATATTGCCCCAAGGCTGCCGACCCGCGCTAGACACGCCGCCACTTTGTTGAGCCGAGCTCAAATTCTTCGGATCATCATCTCGGCAAGCCGAACAAGAGTCCGGCATCGCGAAGGATAAATCATCACCAACATCGCCGCCCCGCGGATTACACGGAGCGGGCATACCGGCATCGCCGCTTCAAGCCGGCATCGACCACGTCACGACCTGCATCGGTAGGGCCGCACTATTGCTTCTTCAAGCTGGTGTCCATCACGTCGACCTACTTCAACTCATCGGCCGACATCGAGGCTTCGACATCTCGGCTAGACCGGGGGCTTCGCCATCTCTTCATCAACCTACTCCGGAGACTTCGGCGTCACCAGCCAACCAGCTCCGTCACGTTAGCTGGACCGAGGGCTTTGCCTCGGCGAGCCAACCTTTGCCAGCATCGCCATACCGTCGCTTTATTGCCCATCAGGCAATGGGTGTGCGGATCGAGTCCCAATTTTGGGAATCACCTTTCTTCGGATTGCTACAACAAATAAACCAGGTGATATTAATCCTAGTATTTTTTGCTTGTTTGGGTTTATTTCTCCCAAGGAATTATTACTCTGGTTTGTCCATCATCTATACACAGGTCTATCAAATGATGGCCGCATTAACGATGGTCACGTGGGGTTTGGTCAGTTTCCGTACATAGTCCGGCGAACGCCGCATCCGGAACTCGGACCGACCTGTGAATTCAGGTTTTGTCACGCCTTTACCGCATCACGCCAATGCCCTGCATCGACATTGACTTCGGCGCCAGGCCATATTTATTTTATTACTCACTTTGCATAAATTATTTATTATGCAACGATTTTTTAATTATTATTATTGCTATTATCTCCGATTTGCACCATTTTTTGTGCACAGGAAAATGATCCGGGGACTTCGGCATCATTCTACCGGTCTGCATTGACCGTGCTATGTCACCACTTCGGCGTGTCGAGCTCTCCGCTCCGCCACCTCGGGACCGGCTTGGGGGATGGAACCTCGTCCCGCATCAAGCTCGAACCACGTCATCAATGCCAAACACATTAACCAGCTAAGTCGCTTTCATGCTCAAAGTTTTAATTTTTAACTTGTGTTCGGTTCGACCAAGCATTATACTTTTTTGGGAAAAAGTTGCTTGTAAAAAAATTTTCCTTGTCCAAACTTTGTTTGTGACACACATATTCAAATACCCCGTTTATTTGGGGGCTTCCTTTATGAAGCTTTTTCTCTTGCATATGATTATACTTGTACGGCTTCGTTCCTTGTTCGTGTATTCCGCCACAATATGCACCATATTGACTTAAGCGATTTGCAAGTTGGGTTGCCTGGCTCCTGTGCTTATCCCTATGTTCCCGATTGTTCAGCTAGGGAGTAAAGGGAGCACCTCTGTGATTGTCATGACCGGGTCCTCCGAGCTCTGATCTCAGACTCGGTGAAGCCGAAAGCTAGCACTCTTATTGTTTTCAATCATGGTCGGCACACAACGGAACTCATGAGTACAAAAAATCTATTACACAAGTCTCATAGTAATAATGAGCACCGAAGAAAGGTATCGGTGGGGGTACTATTTTCTTCGAAGATGCTTCTTACACTTCGTCTGTAATATAGCATAAGTTCCATGAGCGCGCTTTGTCTATTACAGCCTTATGGCCCGGTTGCCTGGTTATCGAAAACACTGTCGATATTCTCGACGAGTGGAGTACATAACACTTTTCGGTCCTTGACCGAAGAGGGAGAAGCCGACGGTCGGTTAAGACGCGTTTAAAGTTCGGTTGAACAAAGATATGATCTAAGTACTACATACAATCATTATACATAAAATATTTTACCCAAGTCACTTGGGTGCTCTTAAAATTTATATAAGCTATTTTATAGTAAATGTGTTTTCTTCTTGGTCGTTGCAAAGTCTTTTTCTATCGCTCCTTTTTCGACGTGAGTGTGTGGTCAATAGCCAGATAACCCATTTTCTCTCTAGTGACCGCTTGAGTTTAGTTTGCTAAACTGGTCTAACGAGAAGCACTCCGCCTTCGGGGTAGGAGGCTGCAGCCGTAGGCTGACCCGCTTGAAATCTTGAGATCAGATGTGTAATCTTAAAGCACGACAGAAGCACTCTTTTTTTTCTAAGACCATTTTTCGGATTGGCACCGAACACTTGTTCTTGTTCGGACATCAAGTTTTTACTTACGTTTTTTGGTTTTCCAAGCTTATGGCACTTTTAAACTATTTGTGTGTTTTCAGCACAAGTCTCGCAGTGCAATGCCGGACACCTTTATAGATTCGGCAAAAATATTCTCGGATATTGCCATATATGCATCGGTTTCGAATTGTGTCTTCGGTCAATAGTTGGGTTGCCCGGTTCCTGCACTTGCTTCCTACATTCCGCTTTGTTCGGCTAGGCATGCAAAGGGAGAACCACTTCGATTGTGCTTCCAGCTCACACGGTTAAGCACCTCAGTGGAGAAAGCCGAAAACTGACTGTCACAATAAGCGTAAACTAGTCAGCGATCCGATGACTGTGTTAAATGACAGGCCACTCATAACAATGGCCGAAGTGTTTACAGCTTGACCTCAACTGTCGCCGAACACTACCCGGGGCTATTAACTGGCCTCCCAAACTAAATCCTCGATATTTTGCTCTTACATTAGAGCTGAGATTTCATGATCATGCTTAGCATGACAACCCAAAGAAAGAAACCGATAGCGGGACTATCTTCTTTGGAAGACATTTCTTATGTTAAATAGTAATAGAACATATCTCTCTGCGTACCTTTGTTTATAAAACCATATGGCCAGATTGCCTTGTTTGTCATAAATCTTTGCCCTCATAAAGGCTTTATAAAGTAGGACAAACACTCCTCGGCTACTGGCCGAGGAGGTGGAAGCCGATCGTCGGTCAACAAAGTTTTGTACAATGCAGATCCGAGCATTAATGATGTAAAGTACTTGGATACATAGAATCATTACACATAATTTGTGATTTTACACTGGATATCGATCCTTAATTCGGCCACCCGTGCCCGCATTAAGGCTCGGGGGCTACTGGGCTTCAGGCTTATAATTTACTAATTTTAAAGGGGCGTATCGATCCCCTGATCTGGTGTTGCCACCCGACCAGTGTCTCAGGGGCTACTGCATTGGTAATCCAGTGCAGAAAATTTAAGTGCAATATAGTTTTCGGGGAGATTATGATCCTCAGGTTGGTCGGCCGCACCCAACCTGAGTCTCGAGGACTCTGCACACCTCTTTTGTATAAGTGGAGCTGCAGCAAGCGACTAGCATGTATGGTGGCTAACTTATTCGCAAAAGAGAGCGAGAAGAGGAGGCAAAGCACGAGCGAGAAACTAGAGAGCAACCTGCGCAAACATAACTCCAACACCGTGTCCACTTCCCGGACTCCGCCGAGAAGAGGCCATCACGGCAACACACTCAGTTGATTCATTTTAATTAATTAAGGTTCAAGTTATCTACAACCAGACATTAACAATTTCCCATCTGCCCATAACCACGGGAACGGCTTTCGAAAGATCAATCCCTGCAGGGGGGTCCCAACTTAGCCCATAACAAGCTCTCATGGTCAACGAAGGAATAGACCTCCACCCAAGACACACCGATCAGACTCGGTATCTCGGTACAACAAGATGATTCGACAGGTTAAAACAAGTCCAGCAACACCGCCCGAATGTGCCGACAAATCCCGATAGGAGCTGCACATATCTCTTTATCAGGGCACACTCAGATGAGACTAGCTACGAGTAAAACCAACCCTCAAGTTTCCCCGAGGTGGCCCCGCAGGCAGCTCATTTCGGACCAACACTCAGAGGAGCACTGGCCCGTGGGGGGCTAAAATAAAGATGACCCTCGGGCTCCGGAAACCCAAGGGAAAAGAGGCTAGGTGACAAAAGGTAAAACCAATGTTGGGCATTGCTGGAAAAGCTTTAATCAAGGCGAACTATCAAGGGGTTCCCATTATAGCCCAACCGCGTAAGGGACGCAACAATCCGGGAACATAACACCGATATGACGGGAACTAGGGCGGCAAGAGTGGAACAAAACACTAGGCGAGAGGCCGAGCCTTCCACCCTTTACCAAGTATATAGATGCATTAAGATAACATAGCAATATAATGATATCCCAACAAGCAAACAAATGATCCAACAAGGAACAGCTCCAATCTTCACCTGCAACTAGCAACGCTATAAGAAGGGGCTGAGCAAAGCGGTAACATAGCCAATCAACGGTTTGCTAGGACAAAGGTGGGTTAGAGGCTCAATCATGGCAATTGGGAGGCTGACAAGCAAGTGGTAGGCATCGTAGCATTGGCAAAGCAAAAGAGCGAGCAAACTAGCATAGCAAAGATAGTAGTGATTTCGAGGGTATGATCATCTTGCCTGCACAGTTGTCAGAGTTGACTGGATCCTCAAAAGCAAACTCAACGGGCTCCTCGTTAGCGAACTCGTCTCCCGGCTCTACCCAACAACACAAACAAGCAACAAGGATACAATCAACCACGTGCAAGGGCAACCAATAACATGCAAGGATGGTATGCTATGCGGGATGCGATGCGGGATGCAAAATGCAAGACGTGACAGGAAATGCATGAACCTGGCCTCAACATGGAAAACCAAGTGTGCCACTAGATAGAGGGGAAGAATTCCCCTGAAAACGATATAAAGATCAAAGGAATCGGAGCTACGGTTTGGAAATGGCAAGCGTTTTACGAAACGAACCGATCTGCGATTTACAGCAAGTAGGCTCCTAAATGCAACGAAATGAATATGCTACAGCCACCAAACATGAAAACAAATTGCATGGCAGGGATGTATACAAGATGCTTAACAATTCACTAGGACTGAGCCATAGGCAAATTCATCCATTAAGGGGTTCAAACAAGCATGGCAAAACTGAATAAGCAAAACAGATTTCAGACTTAGCGAAATTAACGCTAGTCTGAAATTTCAGACCACGATGCTCTCTTCGGAGCAGCAAAACAACATGAAACATAACCTGAACATGACAAGTAAGAGCATGGCATGGAGCTACTCAACAAGCTTAACAAAACACCCAAAATGACCTGGGGCCAAAAGGGTTCACAAAATACTCTACCGAGCACACGAACATAGATGAAACACAATCAGTTTTCAGACTTAGTGAAAACTGAGACATGCTGAAATTATAACTCACGGAGGCGTGTAAACGAGCTCGATGCACTCACTATGGTGCAAGTCATGGCAAGGAAAGCATATATCCATAAAGAAGGCACAAAATTCTAGCTAGACATGGCAAGAACAATGGCATAGCATGCACTGATCACTAGCAATAGCTCCGGCAAAATCGCAAAAGAGTTCACGATCTGCCCAAATTAACAACGATGCAAAAGTTGAGCTCGATTGAGTCAACCTAGGGTACTCCAACATAACAAGTAAAGACATGGATGGATAAAGCACAACAAGCATAACAAATCACTCTTACTGATCATCCTCAAAAGAGGCACGGATCACTAGGAAACAAGCTGGACATATAGCATCATGAGCTAAAACATCTCAGACTTAGTGAAATTCACTCAGTCCCTGAAATCAGCAATCTCATGTACCCCTCTTTGCAAGCTTACACAAGACAACACACACATCCTAAAAATGCATGGGTGGCACCTCTGGAAAGAAGACAAAATGCTTAACAATTCATCCCAAAGGGGCACATGCATATCATGCACATAATAATCATGGCAAAAATGACAAAAGTCAATGTTGAGCTAATGGATCTGCAATTTAACTCATGATGCCTCCTTCTACCAGCATTTTGGGCATAAAGACGAACACAAATGCAAATTATGCAATGGAATGAAATGATGTACTCGTCGAGACGAAGATTTTGATATATCATATGTCCAAAACGGAGCTACGGATGCGGAGATATGAGCAGTCAAAGATAGCACGAAAAATAAGGGGGAGAGGGAAGAAAGTCAACCCAGATCTAGGGTTTGCCCGGGTTACTGTTCACGGTACTGTAGCAGGTCGGCGCCGGAGCTCGCGCTCGCCGGAGAAGGACGCCGAAGGAGAGGAAGAGCTCGCTGGAGCTAGGGGAAGAGGCCGGGGTGCCGGATCCGGCCTCGGGCGCCGCGGTGGAGGCGGTGGTCCGCGGTGGTGGCGGCGGCCCCGACCGGCGGCGAGGACGGAGGGGAGCGGCGCGGTTGCCGGCGTTGCGGCGGCTCGCCGGAGAGGCGCATGGCGGCGGGTCGCGGCTGGACGCGGGGTAGAAGGCGCGGGCGCGGGCGAGCTGGATCTGGCCCGTGGGGGCGAGGAGCGGGCCTCCCGCGGGCTTCGGCGGCGCGGCGAAGTGGTCCCTCGCCGGGGACACGTGGCGGGCGCGGAGCGGACGAGGGCGGCGGCGGACGTGTCCGGCTAGGCCCCGGACATGTCCGTCGGCGCGGATCTGTTTTTTTTAGGGTTTGGACGGGGGGAAGGAGAGATCCGAAATGGAGGGGTATTTATAGGCATAGAGGGAGCTAGGAGTGTCCAAATGAGGTGCGGTTTTCGCCCACGCGATCGTGATCGAACGAACGAGACGATGGAGCAGAGTTTGGTGGGTTTTGGGCCAAATTGGAGGGGTGTTGGGCTGCAACACACACGAGGCCTTTTCGGTCCCTCGGTTAACCGTTGGAGTATCAAACGAAGTCCAAATGACCCGAAACTTGACAGGCGGTCTACTGGTAGTAAACCAAGGCCGCATGGCAAGTCTCGGTCCAATCCGGAAATGTTTAATCCCCACACACAAAAGAAAGCTAGAAATGGCCACCGGAGGAGAACGAAGCGCCGGAATGCAAAACGGACAACGGGGAAAATGCTCGAATGCATGAGATGAACATGTATGCAAATGCAATGCACGTGATGACATGATATGAGATGCACGAAAACGAAAACAACACACAGAGACAAAGACCCAAACCCGAGAAATAAATATAACTTTATGCCGGAAACGGCAAGAGTTGGAGTACAAATTGGGAAAGTCATATCTGGGGCGTTACAACACTCCACCACTACGAAAAGATCTCGTCCCGAGATCTAGGACTGAAAGAACTCCGGGTACTCAGAACGGAGGTGATCCTCGCGTTCCCAGGTAGCTTCATGGTCGGAATGGTGTGACCACTTGACTTTGAGAAATTTGACTGACTTGTTGCGAGTTCTGCGTTCAGCCTCTTCAAGGATTGCAATTGGGTGCTCACGGTAGGACAGATCTTCTTGGAGCTCAATGTCCTCGAAGTTGACTGTGCATTCAGGCGTCTTGAAGCACTTTCGGAGTTGGGAGACATGGAACACATCATGAACATTGGCAAAGTTTGCAGGAAGCTCGAGTTGATAGGCGAGGTCGCCTCTCTTGCTGACAATCTTGAAAGGTCCGACGTATCTAGGGGCAAGCTTCCCTTTGATACCGAAGCGACGAGTCCCTTTCATAGGAGACACGCGGAGGTAGACATGATCTCCGATCTCGAAAGCCAAATCATGGTGCTTGCTATCATAGTAGCTCTTCTGGCGGGATTGGGCTGCTTTGAGGTTATCACGAATGACCTTGCACATTTCTTCTGCCTCTGTGATTAGGTCATTACCCAGCAGCTGACGTTCACGGGTTTCAGACCAGTTGAGAGGTGTACGGCACTTCCTACCATACAGGATTTCAAATGGGGCCTTGCCCGAACTTGCTTGAAAACTGTTGTTGTATGAGAATTCAGCATAATGAAGACAATCCTCCCACTTCATGCCGAAGGAGATAACACAAGCCCTGAGCATATCTTCGAGAATCTTGTTGACACGCTCGACTTGACCGCTTGTTTGGGGATGGAAAGCAGTGCTGAAGCGAATGTTGGTGCCCATGGCCTTCTGAAAAGTGTTGGAAATATGCCCTAGAGGCAATAATAAAAGCATTATTATTATATTTCCTTGTTCATGGTAATTGTCTTTATTCATGCTATAATTGTGTTATCCGGAAATCGTAATACATGTGTGAATAACAGACACCAACATGTCCCTAGTAAGCCTCTAGTTGACTAGCTCGTTGATCAACAGATAGTCATGGTTTCCTGGCTATGGACATAAGATGTCATTGATAACGAGATCACATCATTAGGAGAATGATGTGATGGACAAGACCCAATCCTAAACATAGCATAAAGATCGTGTAGTTCATTTTGCTAGAGTTTTGCAATGTCAAGTATCTTTTCCTTAGACCATGAGATCGTGTAACTCCCGGATACCGTAGGAGTGCTTTGGGTATACCAAACGTCACAACGTAACTGGGTGACTATAAAGGTGTACTACGGGTATCTCCGAAAGTGTCTGTTGGGTTGACACGGATCAAGACTGGGATTTGTCACTCCGTATGACGGAGAGGTATCACTGGGCCCACTCGGTAATGCATCATCATAATGAGCTCAAAGTGACCAAGTGTCTGGTCATGGGATCATGCATTACGGTACGAGTAAAGTGACTTGCCGGTAACGAGATTGAACGAGGTATTGGGATACCGACGATCGAATCTCGGGCAAGTAATATATCGATAGACAAAGGGAATTGCATACGGGGTTGATTGAATCCTCGACATCGTGGTTCATCCGATGAGAACATCATGGAGCATGTGGGAGCCAACATGGGTATCCAGATCCCGCTGTTGGTTATTGACCGGAGAGTCGTCTCGGTCATGTCTGCTTGTCTCCCGAACCCGTAGGGTCTACACACTTAAGGTTCGGTGACGCTAGGGTTGTGAAGATATGTATATGCAGTAACCCGAATGTTGTTCGGGGTCCCGGATGAGATCCCGGACGTTACGAGGAGTTCCGGAATGGTCCGGAGGTAAAGAATTATATATAGGATGTGCAGTTTTGGCCATCGGGACAAGTTTCGGGGTACCCGGTATTGTACCAGGACCACCGGAAGGGTCCCGGGGGTCCACCGGGTGGGGCCACCTATCCCGGAGGGCCCCTTGGGCTGAAATAGGAGGGAACCCAGCCCATAATGGGCTGGGGCGCCAAACCCCCCAAGGCCCATGCGCCTAGGGTTGGGGGGGAACCCTAAAGGGGGGCGCCCCCTTGCTTGGGGGGCAAGCCCCCCACCCCTGGCCGCCGCCCCCCCTGGTAGATCCCATCTACCAGGGCCGGCGCCCCCCCCTTGGCACCCCTATATATAGTGGGGGGGGAGGAGGAACTTGCAGCCCACGCTTTTGGTGCTTCCTCTCTCCCCGTTACTTCTTCCTTTCTCGTAGTACACGGCGAAGCCCTGCTGTCGTGACGCCCTGCATCCACCACCACGCCGTCGTGCTGCTGGATCTTCATCAACCTCTCCTTCCCCCTTGCTGGATCAAGAAGGAGGAGACGTCTCCCGTCCCGTACGTGTGTTGAACGCGGAGGTGCCGTCCGTTCGGCGCTGGTCATCGGTGATTTGGATCACGGCGTGTACGACTACTTCAACCTCGTTCTAACGAACGCTTCCGCTCGCGATCTACAAAGGTATGTAGATGCATCTCGTGACTCGTTGCTAGATGAACTCCTAGATGATCTTGGTGAAACGAGTAGGAAAATTTTTGTTTTCTGCAACGTTCCCCAACAGTGGCATCATGAGCTAGGTCTATGCGTAGTTCTTCTTGCGCGAGTAGAACACAATTTGTTGTGGGCGTGGATTTGTCAACTTTCTTGCCGCTACTAGTCTTTTCTTGCTTCAGCGGCATTGTGGGATGAAGCGGCCCGGACCAACCTTACACGTACGCTTACGTGAGACCGGTTCCACCGACTAACATGCACTAGTTGCATAAGGTGGCTGGCGGGTGTCTGTCTCTCCCACTTTAGCTGGAGCGGATTCGATGAACAGGGTCCTTATGAAGGGTAAATAGAAGTTGACAAATCACGTTGTGGCTTTCACGTAGGTAAGAAAACGTTCTTGCTAGAACCCTAATTCAGCCACGTAAAAAACTTGCAACAACAATTAGAGGACGTCTAACTTGTTTTTGCAGCAAGTGCTTTGTGATATGATATGGCCAAAGTTGTGATGAATGATGAATGATCTATATGTGATGTATGAGATGTTCATGCTATTGTAATAGGAATCACGACTTGCATGTCGATGAGTATGACAACCGGCAGGAGCCATAGGAGTTGTCTTTATTCTTTTATATGACCTGCGTGTCATTGAGAAACGCCTTGTAAATTACTTTACTTTATTGCTAAACGCGTTAGCCATAGTAGTAGAAGTAACAGTTGGCGAGCAACTTCATGGAGACACGATGATGGAGATCATGATGATGGAGATCATGGTGTCAAGCCGGTGACAAGATGATCATGGAGCCCCAAGATGGAGATCAAAGGAGCTATGTGATAATGGCCATATCATGTCACGTTTATTATTTGATTGCATGTGATGTTTATCATGTTTTTGCATCTTGTTTACTTAGAACGACGGTAGTAAATAAGATGATCCCTCATATTAATTTCAAGAAGTGTTCCCCCTAACTGTGCACCGTTGCGACAGTTCGCTGTTTCAAAACACCACGTGATGATCGGGTGTTTTATTCAGACGTTCACATACAACGGGTGTAAGACAGATTTACACATGCAAACACTTAGGTTGACTTGACGAGCCTAGCATGTGCATAGACATGGCCTCGGAACACAGAAGACCGAAAGGTCGAGCATGAGTCGTATAGAAGATGCGATCAACATGAAGATGTTCACCGACGTTGACTAGTCCGTCTCACGTGATGATCGGACACGGCCTAGTTAACTCGGATCATGTAATACTTAGATGACTAGAGGGATGTCTAATCTAAGTGGGAGTTCATTATATAATTTGATTAGATGAACTTTATTATCATGAACATTAGTCTAAAATATTTACAATATGTCTTGTAGATCAAATGGCCAACGTAGTCCTCAACTTCAACGCGTTCCTAGAGAAAACTAAGCTGAAAGACGATGGCAGCAACTACACGGACTGGGTCCGGAACCTGAGGATCATCCTCATAGCTGCCAAGAAAGATTATGTCCTACAAGCACCGCTAGGTGACGCACCTGTCCTCCCTGCCGAACAAGACGTTATGAACGCCTGGCAGGCACGATCCGATGACTACTCCCTCGTTCAGTGCGGCATGCTTTACAGTTTAGAACCGGGGCTCCAAAAGCGTTTTGAGAGGCATGTAGCATATGAGATGTTCGAAGAGCTGAGAATGGTTTTCCAAGCTCATGCCCGGGTCGAGAGATATGAGGTCTCCGACAAGTTCTTCAGCTGTAAGATGGAGGAAAATAGTTCTGTCAGTGAGCACATACTCACGATGTCTGGATTACATAACCGCTTGACTCAGCTGGGAGTTAATCTCCCGGATGATGCGGTCATTGACAGAATCCTCCAGTCGCTTCCACCGAGCTACAAGAGCTTGGTGATGAACTTCAATATGCAGGGGATGGAAAAGACCATTCCTGAAGTATTTGCTATGCTGAAATCAGCAGAGGTAGAAGTCAAGAAGGAACATCAGGTGTTGATGGTCAATAAAACCACTAAGTTCAAGAAGGGCAAGGGTAAGAAAGCCTTCAAGAAGGACGGCAAGGAAGTTGCCGCGCCTGGCAAGCAAGCTACCGGGAAGAAGCCAAAGAATGGACCCAAGCCCGAGACTGAGTGTTTTTATTGCAAGGGAAGTGGTCACTGGAAGCGGAATTGCCCCAAATACTTAGCGGACAAGAAGGCCGGCAAAACAAAAGGTATATGTGATATACATGTAATTGATGTGTACCTAACCAGTGCTCGTAGTAGCTCTTGGGTATTTGATACCGGTGCAGTTGCTCACATTTGTAACTCAAAGCAGGAGCTGCGGAATAAGCGGAAACTGGCGAAGGACGAGGTGACGATGCGGGTCGGGAATGGTTCCAAGGTCAATGTGATCGCCGTCGGCACGCTGCCTCTTCATTTACCTACGGGATTAGTTTTAAACCTCAATAATTGTTATTTAGTACCAGCTTTGAGCATGAACATTGTATCGGGATCTCGTTTAATTCGAGATGGCTACTCATTTAAATCCGAGAATAATGGTTGTTCCATTTATATGAGAGATATGTTTTATGGTCATGCTCCTGTGGTGAATGGTTTATTCTTAATGAATCTCGAGCGTAATGCTACACATGTTCATAGTGTGAATACCAAAAGATGTAAGGTTAATAACGATAGTCCCACATACTTGTGGCACTGCCGCCTTGGTCACATAGGTGTCAACGCATGAAGAAGCTCCATGCAGATGGACTTTTAGAGTCTCTTGATTATGAATCATTTGACACGTGCGAACCATGCCTCATGGGTAAAATGACCAAGACTCCGTTCTCAGGAACAATGGAGCGAGCAACCAACTTATTGGAAATCATACATACTGATGTGTGCGGTCCAATGAGTGTTGAGGCTCGCGGTGGCTATCGTTATGTTCTCACTCTCACTGATGACTTGAGTAGATATGGGTATATCTACTTAATGAAACACAAGTCTGAAACCTTTGAAAAGTTTAAGGAATTTCAGAGTGAGGTTGAGAATCAACGTGACAGGAAGATCAAGTTTCTACGATCAGATCGTGGAGGAGAATACTTGAGTCATGAATTTGGCACACACTTAAGAAAATGTGGAATAGTTTCACAACTAACGCCGCCTGGAACACCTCAGCGTAACGGTGTGTCCGAACGTCGTAATCGCACTCTATTAGATATGGTGCGGTCTATGATGTCTCTTACCGATCTACCACTATCTTTTTGGGGCTATGCTTTAGAGACTGCTGCATTCACTTTAAATAGGGCTCCGTCAAAATCCGTTGAGACGACACCGTTTGAATTATGGTTTGGAAAGAAACCTAAGCTGTCGTTTCTAAAAGTTTGGGGATGCGATGCTTATGTCAAGAAACTTCAACCTGAAAAGCTCGAACCCAAGTCGGAAAAATGCGTCTTCATAGGATACCCTAAAGAAACTATTGGGTATACCTTCTACCTCAGATCCGAAGGCAAGGTCTTTGTTGCCAAGAATGGATCCTTTCTAGAGAAGGAGTTTCTCTCGAAAGAAGTAAGTGGGAGGAAAGTAGAACTAGATGAAGTATTGCCTCTTGAACCGGAAAATGGCGCAACTCAAGAAAATGTTCCTGAGGTGCCAGCACCGACTAGAGAGGATGTTAATGATAATGATCAAGATACTTCTGATCTAGCTTCTACTGAAATTCGAAGGTCCACAAGGACACGTTCCGCACCAGAGTGGTACGGCAACCCTGTCTTGGAAATCATGTTGTTAGACAACGGTGAACCTTCGAACTATGAAGAAGCGATGGCGGGCCCGGATTCCGACAAATGGCTAGAAGCCATGAAATCCGAGATAGGATCCATGTATGAAAACGAAGTATGGACTTTGACTGACTTGCCCGTTGAACGGCGAGCCATAGAAAATAAATGGATCTTTAAGAGGAAGACAGACGCGGATGGTAATGTGACCATCTATAAAGCTCGGCTTGTCGCTAAGGGTTATCGACAAGTTCAAGGGGTTGACTACGATGAGACTTTCTCACCGGTAGCAAAGCTGAAGTCCGTCCGAATCATGTTAGCAATTGCCGCATTCTACGATTATGAAATATGGCAAATGGACGTCAAAACGGCATTCCTTAATGGTTTCCTTAAGGAAGAATTGTATATGATGCAGCCGGAAGGTTTTGTCGATCCTAAGAATGCTGACAAGGTGTGCAAGCTCCAACGCTCGATTTATGGGCTGGTGCAAGCATCTCGGAGTTGGAACATTCGCTTTGATGAGATGATCAAAGCCTTTGGGTTTACACAGACTTATGGAGAAGCCTGTGTTTACAAGAAAGTGAGTGGGAGCTCTGTAGCGTTTCTCATATTATATGTAGATGACATACTTTTGATGGGAAATGATACAGAACTCTTGGACAGCATCAAGGCCTACTTGAATAAGAGTTTTTCAATGAAGGACCTTGGAGAAGCTGCTTATATATTAGGCATCAAGATCTATAGAGACAGATCAAGACGCCTCATAGGTCTTTCACAAAGCACATACCTTGATAAGATATTGAAGAAGTTCAATATGAATCAGTCTAAGAAGGGATTCTTGCCTGTACTGCAAGGTATGAAATTGAGCTCGGCTCAAAGTCCGACCACGGCAGAAGAAATAGAAGAGATGAGTGTCATCCCCTATGCCTCAGCCATAGGTTCTATTATGTATGCCATGCTGTGTACCAGACCCGATGTAAATCTTGCCGTAAGTTTGGTAGGAAGGTACCAAAGTAATCCCGGCAAGGAACACTGGACAGCGGTCAAGAATATCCTGAAGTACCTGAAAAGGACTAAGGAGATGTTTCTCGTTTATGGAGGTGACGAAGAGCTCGTCGTAAAGGGTTACGTCGACGCTAGCTTCGACACAGATCTGGATGACTCAAAGTCACAAACCGGATACGTGTATATTTTGAATGGTGGGGCAGTAAGCTGGTGCAGTTGCAAGCAGAGCGTCGTGGCGGGATCTACATGTGAAGCGGAGTACATGGCAGCCTCGGAGGCAGCACATGAAGCAATCTGGGTGAAGGAGTTCATCACCGACCTCGGAGTCATACCCAATGCGTCGGGGCCGATCAAGCTCTTCTGTGACAACACTGGAGCTATTGCACTTGCCAAGGAGCCCAGGTTTCACAAGAAGACAAGGCACATCAAGCGTCGCTTCAACTCCATTCGTGAAAATGTTCAAGATGGAGACATAGAAATTTGTAAAGTACATACGGACCTGAATGTAGCAGATCCGTTGACTAAACCTCTCCCTAGGGCAAAACATGATCAACACCAGAATTCCATGGGTGTTCGATTCATCACAATGTAACTAGATTATTGTCTCTAGTGCAAGTGGGAGACTGTTGGAAATATGCCCTAGAGGCAATAATAAAAGCATTATTATTATATTTCCTTGTTCATGGTAATTGTCTTTATTCATGCTATAATTGTGTTATCCGGAAATCGTAATACATGTGTGAATAACAGACACCAACATGTCCCTAGTAAGCCTCTAGTTGACTAGCTCGTTGATCAACAGATAGTCATGGTTTCCTGGCTATGGACATAAGATGTCATTGATAACGAGATCACATCATTAGGAGAATGATGTGATGGACAAGACCCAATCCTAAACATAGCATAAAGATCGTGTAGTTCGTTTTGCTAGAGTTTTGCAATGTCAAGTATCTTTTCCTTAGACCATGAGATCGTGTAACTCCCGGATACCGTAGGAGTGCTTTGGGTATACCAAACGTCACAACGTAACTGGGTGACTATAAAGGTGTACTACGGGTATCTCCGAAAGTGTCTGTTGGGTTGACACGGATCAAGACTGGGATTTGTCACTCCGTATGACGGAGAGGTATCACTGGGCCCACTCGGTAATGCATCATCATAATGAGCTCAAAGTGACCAAGTGTCTGGTCATGGGATCATGCATTACGGTACGAGTAAAGTGACTTGCCGGTAACGAGATTGAACGAGGTATTGGGATACCGACGATCGAATCTCGGGCAAGTAATATATCGATAGACAAAGGGAATTGCATACGGGGTTGATTGAATCCTCGACATCGTGGTTCATCCGATGAGAACATCGTGGAGCATGTGGGAGCCAACATGGGTATCCAGATCCCGCTGTTGGTTATTGACCGGAGAGTCGTCTCGGTCATGTCTGCTTGTCTCCCGAACCCGTAGGGTCTACACACTTAAGGTTCGGTGACGCTAGGGTTGTGAAGATATGTATATGCAGTAACCCGAATGTTGTTCGGGGTCCCGGATGAGATCCCGGACGTCACGAGGAGTTCTGGAATGGTCCGGAGGTAAAGAATTATATATAGGATGTGCAGTTTCGGCCATCGGGACAAGTTTCGGGGTACCCGGTATTGTACCGGGACCACCGGAAGGGTCCCGGGGGTCCACCGGGTGGGGCCACCTATCCCGGAGGGCCCCTTGGGCTGAAATAGGAGGGAACCCAGCCCATAATGGGCTGGGGAGCCAGCCCCCCCAAGGCCCATGCGCCTAGGGTTGGGGGGGAACCCTAAAGGGGGGCGCCCCCTTGCTTGGGGGGCAAGCCCCCCACCCCTGGCCGCCGCCCCCCCTGGTAGATCCCATCTACCAGGGCCGGCGCCCCCCCTTGGCACCCCTATATATAGTGGGGGGGAGGAGGAACTTGCAGCCCACGCTTTTGGTGCTTCCTCTCTCCCCGTTACTTCTTCCTTTCTCGTAGTACACGGCGAAGCCCTGCTGTCGTGACGCCCTGCATCCACCACCACGCCGTCGTGCTGCTGGATCTTCATCAACCTCTCCTTCCCCCTTGCTGGATCAAGAAGGAGGAGACGTCTCCCGTCCCGTACGTGTGTTGAACGCGGAGGTGCCGTCCGTTCGGCGCTGGTCATCGGTGATTTGGATCACGGCGTGTACGACTACTTCAACCTCGTTCTAACGAACGCTTCCGCTCGCGATCTACAAAGGTATGTAGATGCATCTCGTGACTCGTTGCTAGATGAACTCCTAGATGATCTTGGTGAAACGAGTAGGAAAATTTTTGTTTTCTGCAACGTTCCCCAACAAAAAGAATCCCAAAACTTGGAGGTAAAAATGCTGCCACGGTCTGAAGATATCACTTGAGGAATACCGTGCAGAGATACAATTCGAGAGGTATAGAGTTCCGCCAATTGAGCTGCAGTGATCGACTCTTTGATAGGCAGGAAGTGAGCCACTTTGGTGAGCTTGTCGATGACAACGAATATAGCATCATTGCCACGCTTGGACTTTGGAAACCCAGTCACGAAATTCATCTCAATGTGGTCAAACTTCCATTCTGGAATGGCAAGAGGTTGGAGGAGACCTGCTGGCTGCCTTCACTCTTCTGCAGACATCACATTCATTCATGAATTGAGCGATCTCGCGCTTCATTCGAGTCCACCAATAAGTTTGCTTGAGATCCTGATACATCTTCGTGCTCTCGGGGTGGATGGAGAGGAGAGAGTTGTGAGCCTCGTTCATGATCACTTTACGAAGTTCACCTTTGGGCACAACAATTCGATCCTCGAAGAAGAGAGTGTCCTTGTCATCAAGTCGGTAGCACTTGTACTTGGACTGACTCTTTGCAATACCAATCTTCACCTTTTTCACCATAGCATCAAGAAGCTGGGCTTGGCGAATCTGGTCTTCCAAGGTAGGAGAGAGTTGAAGGTTGGCGAGGAAACCTTGAGGAACAATTTGCAGATTAAGTTTGCGGAAAGCTTCACAAAGCTCGGGTTGATAAGGCTTGAGAATCAGACTGTTGCAATATGCTTTTCTGCTCAAAGCGTCAGCAATCACATTAGCCTTGCCTGGAGTATACTCGATACTCGGATTGTACTCTTGAATCATTTCGACCCATCGAGTCTGCCTGAGGTTGAGATTAGGCTGAGTGAAGATGTGCTTGAGACTCTTGTGATCAGTGAAGATGTCCACTTTCCTTCCCAATAGAAGATGTCTCCAAGTCAACAATGCGTGCACAACTGCCGCCAACTCGAGATCATGAGTGGGGTAGTTCTTCTCATTAGGCTTCAACTGGCGAGAAGTATAAGCAACAACTTTCTTCTCTTGCATCAGTACAGCACCGAGACCTTGGAGAGAGGCATCACAAAAGACCTCGTACGGCTTGGTTTCATCAGGCGGAGTCAGAACTGGAGTAGTGATCAATTTCTCTTTCAAAGCGTTGAAAGCAATATCACACTCCAGAGACCAAACGTACTTGACGTGCTTCTGGAGAAGATTTGAGAGAGGCTTCGCGATCTTGGAAAAGTTTTCAATGAATCTTCGGCAGTAGCTTGCGAGACCGAGGAAGCTACGGAGTTGCTTCACGTTCTGAGGAGGTTCCCAATTAACAATTGCAGACACCTTCTCAGGATCCACGGAAATGCCCTTGGCAGAGATGATATGCCCAAGATAAAGCACCTCATCGAGCCAAAATTCACACTTGGAGAACTTGGCGTAGAACTGATGTTCCCTGAGCTTGTCAAGAACCAAACGCAAGTGTTTGGCATGATCTTCCTTGTTCTTCGAGAAAACCAGAATGTCGTCGAGATAGACCAAAACGAAGTCATTGGTGTAGGGGTTGAAGATGAAGTTCATCATGCGAGAGAACGTCGGAGGAGCGTTGGCGAGGCCAAAAGACATGACAGTGTATTCATATGACCCATAGCTTGTTCTGAACGCCGTCTTGGGAATATCTTGCTCACGAATGTGAATTTGATGATAACCCATACGGAGATCAAGCTTGGAGAATACTTGGGCACCCTTGAGTTGTTCGAATAGCTCATTGATGTTGGGAAGTGGGTATTTGTTCTTGATGGTCTTCTTGTTCAATGGACGATAATCAACACAAAGTCGGTCTGTTCCATCCTTCTTCTTCACAAAAAGAACACCACAACCCCACGGAGAAGTACTAGGCCGAATGAGACCCATTCTTTCTTGAACATCGAGTTTTTTCTTCAACTCCTTCAACTCTTCGGGGCCGAGCTTGTAGGGACGTTTGCACACAGGTTCCGTACCGGGCTCGAGTTCAATAACAAATTCAACCGGCCGGTGCGGAGGCATTCCTGGGAGTTCTTCTGGGAAGACGTCTTGATACTCACAAACAACCGGAATCTACGAAATAGCATCCAATTCACCCTTCTCATTGAGAGAAAACAACCGGATGGTATTATCCCGAGCAGCAAAGACAATGACATCCTCAGACGAATGAGTCAGTTGAATCTGCCTGGCTGCACAATCAAGCTTAGCTTTATGTTTAGAGAGCCAGTCCATCCCAAGAATAAGATCGATATCAGAATTGCCAAGAACCATTGGAGAAGCCAGAAACTTGAAATCACCCATCATGATAGAAATATCCGGAATCATCATAGTAGAACTCAGACGCTTAGCTGGAGAGACGACTTGCATAGCTCTAGGTAATGCCTTAGTGCTAAAATTGTTCTCCGATGCAAATGGAAATGACATGAAGGAATGCGAAGCACCAGAGTCAAATAGAACTTTTGCAGGAATAGAATTAATAGGAAGGTTACCCATGATCACATCTGATGAATCCTCTACCTGAGCTGCGTTCAACAAGTTGACCTTGGCGGACTTGGGGTTATGCTTGACCACTGCTGTACTTGCCGATCTGACAGGAGGAGGAGGAGGAGGAAGACGCCTCTGGTTGAAACACTTGTTGGCGTAGTGACCCTTCTGTTGGCACTTGTTGCACGTGACCTCAGAAAGCGGACGGTGGTACGGAGCACTCGATCTTGGAGCTTGAGACGAAGTCTTGTTCTGAAAGCCTGGGTTGGGTGGGTGGGATGAACCACTGCCACCTTTGCTCTTCTGCTGATACGGCTGACGGAACGGAGGAGGAGGAAGCCAATACTTCTGCTGCTTGGCCACTTGAGTAGAGGAAGAAGGCGTAGTGTCTCTGACTCGCTTCCTGGAAGCATCACACCTCAACTGAGCAGCCTCTTGCTTTAGTGCCATGTTGTAGAACTCATCGTATCTCAGCGGCTCAAAGAGGACAAGAGCGAGCTGAATTTCTTCACGGAGACCACCCCTGAACTGATAGATCATGCTCTTCTCATCAGGAACATCCTGCTTGGCAAAACGGGCGAGCTTCTGGAACAACTTGTTGTAGTCATAGACAGACAAAGAGCCTTGCTTCAGATTGCGGAATTCCTCACGTTTGCTTTCACTCACACTCTGAGGGATGTGATGAGCTCGGAAATCACAACGGAAATCATCCCAAGTGATCAAACGTCCACCTCTGGAATCCTGGTACTGCTGGAACCACTCTGCGGCCTGATCTTTGAGCTGGAAAGAAGCGAACTTGACGAAATCTTCAGGTCTGACGTTGCTGCATTCAAAATGCTTGCCCAGATCGACTAACCAATCATCAACATCGGTAGCCTCGACACAGTTGCTGAACGTCTTTGGACCATTTGCGAGGAACTGGTTCAGAGTTGCATAATGGTTCTGATTGTTGCCTTGATTCCCTTGACTGCCTTGATTCCGCTCTTGGAGGATTTGCATGATCAACTGTGTATTTGCATTAGTTGCGGCCATCACAGCTTGCCAAGCCTCCGGAGGCGGTGGAGGTGGTGGTGGATCAGGGTTCGGAGTCGTGCGCATTGGAGGAGCCATCATGAAGAGGTTGACCACCATTAGCACACAAATAGATAAATATTGAAGGTGAATCCAACGGAATGAAAATTGCAACAAAAAGTCTTCACATCCGAACAAAATGAACGAATGCACTTCTCTTGAAGTAGTCACATCTTCCTAAATTGCGAAGCCACGAAGAATCAGGTAGAAGAGGTACATCAACGAGGGATGGAATCAACATATGACGTCGAAGGAACTCGAATGCCACAACTGAAAATGAAAACCAAGGGTTGGCTTGCGAAATAAGCCGGAACAAACATATGATAGAAATTTCTTCCGAAGTTTTCATGGTGGGACCTACACGGGCTCGACCGTACAGCACCATCATGTACAAGGCAGTGCACATGACATACGAAGCGTCCCCGAGTCAGCATAGCCAAGGACTCTTTAAGACACAACAAGACCACTGTAAAATCGATCGTGAATAGGCGAACCACTAGACGTCGAACCCCAATTTCATATCATACATCTGTTGGAAAGATATCCTAAGAGCTACTTGAATTCCCACCTATAAAACTCCCGAAACTTTCCGGTTATGCAATCAGGTGTTGGGGGTACAGGGGAAGCATAATATCTCACCCAAGCTAGCAAATCCTACATCCAGCTACATCCATCCTTCAACACATAACCAAGAAACCTTCGGAAACCATCTACCTCAACCTTCGAAAAGCATCCGTTATACAAGTTATGGCGATACTCCCGAACTCCCGCCCCAGTACTGGGTGGCGTCGAGGTTATCTCACCAACGAACTGCATAAAGGAGATTTTTGATGTCGCGCACATATCTCAAGTATACCAGAATTGCAACGATAGAATTATGATGACAACACCTCAAAGCTCAACTCCCCGGGACACTTCCACTAAACCCCTGACAGGAGGCACCAAGACAGTATTCTCATCATAAGCCTTCGGAACAAAACCAAGATACTCGCGTGATCCTAAAAAAAATTTAGTGAAATTTGAGAAGAGAAGAGTCAAAATTCTACGTCAGGATGCCTTACTAGAGCGATGAGGAGACTGGGAAGTAAAAAGAATTCCTAAGCTCTCCGATATATAATTCCTAAGGACTCAAAACATTTTTCTAGACACAACTCGGCTGCTAAAACGATCAAGCAATGGGGCTCCTAAGGTCGGGGAAGGCTCTGATTACCAACTTGTAACGCCCTCGATGCGGCTATATCTCCCACGTGTCGAGGCACGACTTAGAGGCATAGCCGCATTGAAAGCAATGTCGCAAGTTAGGAAATCAATACACATCCCATGTACATAAATAATATAAAGGGGAATAACATAGTTGGCTTACACTCGCCACGTCACATCAAAGTACATAAATAACATCCATCATACAATTCACTCATGGCCCGACTACGGCGCCAAAATAGAAAAGACTCCCAACATGCGACAAGGCCCTGAATCTAACCCCGAATAGGCACCACTACTGATCATCAGGAAAAGACACATAGTAACGCTGAGAGTCCTCGTCGTACTCCCACTTGAGCTCAAGCGCGCCATCTGGAGCTGTATCATCTGTCCCTGCATCTGGTGTAATAGTAATTCGTGAGCCACAGGGACTCAGCAATCTCGCACCCTCGCGATCAAGACTATTTAAGCTTAACAGGTAGGAAAGGGGTAATGTATAAGTGGAGCTGCAGCAAGCGACTAGCATGTATGGTGGCTAACTTATTCGCAAAAGAGAGCGAGAAGAGGAGGCAAAGCACGAGCGAGAAACTAGAGAGCAACCTGCACAAACATAACTCCAACACCGTGTCCACTTCCCGGACTCCGCCGAGAAGAGGCCATCACGGCAACACACTCAGTTGATTCATTTTAATTAATTAAGGTTCAAGTTATCTACAACCGGACATTAACAATTTCCCATCTGCCCATAACCGCGGGCACGGCTTTCGAAAGATCAATCCCTGCAGGGGGGTCCCAACTTAGCCCATAACAAGCTCTCACGGTCAACGAAAGAATAGACCTCCACCCAAGACACACCGATCAGACTCGGTATCTCGGTACAACAAGATGATTCGACAGGTTAAAACAAGTCCAGCAACACCGCCCAAATGTGCCGACAAATCCCGATAGGAGCTGCACATATCTCTTTCTCAGGGCACACTCAGATGAGACTAGCTACGAGTAAAACCAACCCTCAAGTTTCCCCGAGGTGGCCCCGCAGGCAGCTCATTTCGGACCAACACTCAGAGGAGCACTGGCCCGTGGGGGGCTAAAATAAAGATGACCCTCGGGCTCCGGAAACCCAAGGGAAAAGAGGCTAGGTGACAAAAGGTAAAACCAATGTTGGGCATTGCTGGAAAAGCTTTAATCAAGGCGAACTATCAAGGGGTTCCCATTATAGCCCAACCGCGTAAGGGACGCAACAATCCAGGAACATAACACCGATATGACGGGAACTAGGGCGGCAAGAGTGGAACAAAACACTAGGCGAGAGGCCGAGCCTTCCACCCTTTACCAAGTATATAGATGCATTAAGATAACATAGCAATATAATGATATCCCAACAAGTAAACAAATGATCCAACAAGGAACGGCTCCAATCTTCACCTGCAACTAGCAACGCTATAAGAAGGGGCTGAGCAAAGCAGTAACATGGCCAATCAATGGTTTGCTAGGACAAAGGTGGGTTAGAGGCTCAATGATGGCAATTGGGAGGCTGACAAGCAAGTGGTAGGCATCGTAGCATTGGCAAAGCAAAAGAGCGAGCAAACTAGCATAGCAAAGATAGTAGTGATTTCGAGGGTATGATCATCTTGCCTGCACAGTTGTCAGAGTTGACTGGATCCTCAAAAGCAAACTCAACGGGCTCCTCGTTAGCGAACTCGTCTCCCGGCTCTACCCAACAACACAAACAAGCAACAAGGATACAATCAACCACGTGCAAGGGCAACCAATAACATGCAAGGATGGTATGCTATGCGGGATGCGATGCGGGATGCAAAATGCAAGACGTGACAGGAAATGCATGAACCTAGCCTCAACTTGGAAAACCAAGTGTGCCACTGGATAGAGGGGAAGAAATACCCTGAAAACGATATAAAGATCAAAGGAATCGGAGCTACGGTTTGGAAATGGCAAGCGTTTTACGAAACGAACCGATCTGCGATTTACAGCAAGTAGGCTCCTAAATGCAACGAAATGAACATGCTACAGCCACCAAACATGAAAACAAATTGCATGGCAGGGATGTATACAAGATGCTTAACAATTCACTAGGACTGAGCCATAGGCAAATTCATCCATTAAGGGGTTCAAACAAGCATGGCAAAACTGAATAAGCAAAACAGATTTCAGACTTAGCGAAATTAACGCTAGTCTGAAATTTCAGACCACGATGCTCTCTTCGGAGCAGCAAAACAACATGAAACATAACCTGAACATGACAAGTAAGAGCATGGCATGGATCTACTCAACAAGCTTAACAAAACACCCAAAATGACCTGGGGCCAAAAGGGTTCACAAAATACACTACCGAGCACACGAACATAGATGAAACACAATCAGTTTTCAGACAGTGAAAACTGAGACATGCTGAAATTATAACTCACGGAGGCGTGTAAACGAGCTCGATGCACTCACTACGGTGCAAGTCATGGCAAGGCAAGCATATATCCATAAAGAAGGCACAAAATGCTAGCTAGACATGGCAAGAACAATGGCATAGCATGCACTGATCACTAGCAATAGCTCCGGCAAAATCGCAAGAGTTCACGATCTGCCCAAATTAACAACGATGCAAAAGTTGAGCTCGATTGAGTCAACCTAGGGTGCTCCAACATAACAAGTAAAGACATGGATGGATAAAGCACAACAAGCATAACAAACCACTCTTACTGATCATCCTCAAAAGAGGCACGGATCACTAGGAAACAAGCTGGACATATAGCATTATGAGCTAAAACATCTCAGACTTAGTGAAATTCACTAAGTCCCTGAAATCAGCAATCTCAGGTACCCCTCTTTGCAAGCTTGCACAATACAGCACACACATCCTAAAAATGCATGGGTGGCACCTCTGGAAAGAAGACAAAATGCTTAACAATTCATCCCAAAGGGGCACAGGCATATCATGCACATAATAATCATGGCAAAAATGACAAAAGTCAATGTTGAGCTAACGGATCTGCAATTTAACTCATGATGCCTCCTTCTACCAGCATTTTGGGCATCAAGACGAACTCAAATGAAAATTATTCAATGGAATGAAATGATGTACTCGTCGAGACGAAGATTTTGATATATCATATGTCCAAAACGGAGCTACGGATGCGGAGATATGAGCAGTCAAAGATAGCACGAAAAATAAGGGGGAGAGGGAAGAAAGTCAACCCAGATCTAGGGTTTGCCCGGGTTACTGTTCATGGTACTGTAGCAGGTCGGCGCCGGAGCTCGCGCTCGCCGGAGAAGGACGCTGGAGGAGAGGAAGAGCTCACCGGAGCTTGGGGAAGAGGCCGGGGCGCCGGATCCGGCCTCGGGCGCCGCGGTGGAGGCGGTGGTCCGCGGTGGTGGCGGCGGCCCCGACCGGCGGCGAGGACGGAGGGGAGCGGCGCGGTTGCCGGCGTTGCGGCGGCTCGCCGGAGAGGCGCAAGGCGGCGGGGCGCGGCCAGACGCGGGGAAGAAGGCGCGGGCGCGGGCGAGCTGGATCTGGCCCGTGGGGGCGAGGAGCGGGCCTCCCGCGGGCTTCGGCGGCGCGGCGAAGCGGTCCCTCGCCGGGGACACGTGGCAGGCACGGAGCGGACAAGGGCGGCGGCGGACGTGTCCGGCTAGGCCCCGAACATGTCCATCGGCGCGGATCTGTTTTTTTAGGGTTTGGACGGGGGGAAGGAGAGATCCGAAATGGAGGGGTATTTATAGGCATAGAGGGAGCTAGGAGTGTCCAAATGAGGTGCGGTTTTCGCCCACGCGATCGTGATCGAACGACCGAGACCATGGAGCAGAGTTTGGTGGGTTTTGGGCCAAATTGGAGGGGTGTTGGGCTGCAACACACACGAGGCCTTTTCGGTCCCTCAGTTAACCGTTGGAGTATCAAACGAAGTCCAAATGACCCGAAACTTGACAGGCGGTCTACCGTTAGTAAACCAAGGCCGCATGGCAAGTCTCGGTCCAATCCGGAAATGTTTAATCCCCACACACGAAAGAAAGCTAGAAATAGCCACCGAAGGAGAACGAAGCGCCGGAATGCAAAACGGACAACGGGGAAAATGCTCGAATGCATGAGATGAACATGTATGCAAATGCAATGCACGTGATGACATGATATGAGATGCACGAAAACGAAAACAACACACGGAGACAAAGACCCGAACCCGAGAAATAAATATAACTTTATGCCGGAAACGGTAAGAGTTGGAGTACAAATTGGGAAAGTCATATCTGGGGCGTTACAAACAAGGCATTGATAAAGGCCGGAAACTTAAAGGGGCTCCTCGGTACCCGACGTATAAACTTGTTGAATGCATTTCGGCGATCCTCAAGATCGAAGATAAGAAGATTTGTTGAACCAGTTTTCAAGACCAACAACCAAAGATGAAGAACAGTTCGGAAGAATCGAGGAGTGTCCCTAACTTGAAGACCGGTTTAGGGGTGTCGGGTCGTAGGTGCGACATATGCCAACGGGTGGCTTATCATTATGGGAGCCAATAGAACATCGCCGGTGCCTGGAAACGGGATAAGGCGAAGACATGCACGCCGGCGAATCTTACCCAGCTTCGGGGCTCTCCGAGGAGATAACACCCCTACTGCTGCTCTGCGGGGTCTCCGCATGGTTACTAAATGAACAAGTAGCTACACAATGCTCCTTGAGCTGTTTGGGTGGAAGGAGGAAGAAGGGCATAGCTAGCTTGCTTCCTCTCCTTGTATGGTGTCTAGGTCTAGCTTGAGAGTCCAACCCTTTGCATGGGTGCACCGGGGGGTTTATATAGGCCTACCCCCCGGGGGTACAATGGTAATCCAGCTGGGCGCGGGGCTCAGCTGTCTGTAACTGTGCTCGCCGGCTTCTGCGCCGGCTGCTGGGGCCTGCCGACTGGTGGGCCCCACCGGCTGCCGGCACCCTGGTGGACAGGCAGGCCCCACTGTCCAGGGCCTGGTCGGTGGCTGGTTACTGTTGCTCCGTACTGTTGACGCAGGCTTGGTCGGGGTAAGCGTGGCTACAGTACCGCCGCCCTGGCGGGCGATTACTGTAGCCCCGCCGTATCTTGTCTCCTTAATGGGCGTCTCCTTCGAGGAGGATGGCGAGCCGGCTATGGGGGGCCGGCTCTCCATCAGGCCGACTTGGGAGGAGGTGCGGCCGCCTTCGGTATCTCTCTGCCCGAAGGGGCCCACCGCCTCGGGGGCCACGCTGGTGGCCCGTCGTGGACGGCGTTAAGACCGCCGTGGCAACAGTGCCGCGCCGGACGGGTCGTGGCCACCCGTACGGCGCACTGTGCTGGGCGTGCTTCGGGTTTTGGGGGTGGCAGGCTTTACTGTAGCCACGCCCTGCTTCATCATCGCGGGGTGGACGCGTACTTTGCGGGTACGGCCTTGACTGCTTTATGGTAGCCGGCTCCTTGGAGTCGGCCTCTTTGCAGCCGGCTTCTCGCAGCCGGCCTTCCCACAGCTTTCTTCATGAGGGTAAAGGGCGGGCCGCCCCCGAAGCCGGCCTAGAAGATAGCCGGCAGGGGGGAGGCGGCCCTAGGTCTTGAGTCCTCTTGAGAGCCGGACAGGCTCGTAATTTTTTCAGAAGGGCCAGGGGAAGCCGGCTAGGCTACCCATGGCTATTTACTCCGACAGTAGTCCCCGAAGCTGAGCGAGCTTCGCGGTGGACAGAGGGACAAGAAGCTTGGTCAGCTTCTTACCTTGAGGAGCCGACCTCGCCGTCGTAGGCCGACCTCGGAGAATTTCTTTGTTTTATCATCATGACCGCGGTTGACCCGCGTGCTGACCGCGGGCCCCACGACAGGCCACGTGGCGGTGAAGTCCTGCCGTCGCACGCGCGCGATGGGACGCGGCCGCAGGCCCGGGCCGGCCACTCCCTGGCCTCGGCCCGAGCGCAGATCTTCGGTGGCCCGAGGGGACGGCCCACCTTCCCGTGGCCGTTTCTTCTTGTCTTTAGTGCGCAGTAAACGCGGGGCGTGGGGGAAGTGGGCACGATCGATCCCCACGACTCCCCACGCCGCGCCTCCTCGGCTCCGGCGCACGAGCCTACAAGTAGGAGGGGGAGGGGGAGAGGCAAAGGCTCGCTCGTTCCCCCGCTCCCCGTCCCTCCTCGTTCTCTTTTCTCTTCTTCTTCCTCTCGCGCCCAACGCATCTTCCCGTTGCAACTCCCCCACGCCTCCATGTCCATGGCGTTGTCGAGCTCGTGGGACGGCTCTAACGTCCACGACGATCACATAGAATTCCTCCGCGGACCCAGCGCCTGCCCGCCGCCAACCTCGTGCAGGTTCGTCTGGCGCCAGAGACGGAAATCTCGCCGGTGCCGGAGGAAGGCGATCGGGTCGTCTTTCGCGTGCATTACCTGCGCGGCTTCGGCCTCCCGGTGAGTGGGTTCATGCGCTCCTTCCTCAAGTTCTACCACCTCCAGCTGCATCACCTCACGCCCAACGCGGTGATGCTGATGTCGCCCTTCGTCTCCCTCTGCGAAGGCTTCTTGGGAGTGCTGCCCACACTGGAGCTCTGGGCGGAGCTCTTCCAGAACAAACTCGGCACTGTCATCGCCGGCGTGCCCGCCCCCTGCGGGGCCTTCATCGCTATGAAGAGGACATGCGAGAGCAATCCCTTCCCGCACATCCCTTTAATCCAGTCGGTGAAGCTCTGGCAAAAATCATACTTCTACGTGAAGAATATCGCCCCGCAAGGAGACCACGTCAATCTTCCGGCTTACGTAGCCGGCCCGCCGGCTGGAAGGCAGCCGTCTTGGGGCTTTAGATCCAAGTCCTTATCTCTGGCTGGGAACGCCGCCATCGCCCGGCTTCGGGTAATGATCCAGTCGGAAGGCCTGCGCGGAGCCGACTTGGTGGCCGCCTTCGTGGAGCGCCGGATCCTTCCTCTCCAAAGCCGACCCCACATGATGTGCCAGATGAGCGGCCTCCGCGACCCATGCGGGCTGAGCACATGGGAAATGCCCCATGCCGAGGTGGCGCTCATGGTCAACTACATCGCCAACCTCAAGCTCGCCGACGACTGGCAATACGGCAAGGCGCCGTACTCTCGCGCCCATCCACCGCCCGTGGTAGGTCTTTCTTTCTATCTTCTTTCCGTCATTAGCCGGCTTTATATCGGCCGGCTTCTGACTAGGCGGTTCCCTTTTATCAGAACCATCTTCTTCCGCCGCCAGCCGGGGCGGCAGGAGTCGAACGCCGGTATGCCCCCGACCGTGCGGTAGATGATATCGACGACCCGGACCTGGGGGCGGCCGCCATGGAAGACGCCGCCACGGGGGACGTCGCCGAGCCCGGAGGCACGGGGCTCTCGGCCAGCTTTGACGACTGGCCGGATGACGCCGACGCCGAAGAAATTCCGCGCCGCCAGCCAACCGATCGTCACAGCGCGGGCTCGTCCGCCGCGCCGGCTGCCGGTGGTGGAACGTCGAAGCGCTGGGCCGCACTTCCTCTCTTCGGCAGTCGGCCAAAGAAGACGAGGGCCTCCGCCGCGGCAACGAAGCGAGACGAAGCGGCGGCTAAGGCGGCCCGCTTCCGGAGGGCGGTGAAGCAGCCTCCGGCGGTTTCATCGTAAGTCTTTGGCTGCTTGCGTGCCTGTTTTTTGTTGTCTTCTTTGGTTCTAACCCTCCTCCATCTTCTGGGCAGGGCGCCGCTTTCCCTTGAGCGGGGCCCAGGCGGCTCTGTGGTTGGGCCGGGTGCCGGATCTTCAGGGCCCCGCCGCGTGGACCCCCGCGCCGACCTCACGGAAGCCACGGAGCGGAACACCCGCGAGGCGCGAGAGGAGAGGGAGGCGGCGGAGCGGGAGGCCGCCCAGGCGGCGAAGGAGCGGGCTGACGCGGCAGCCGAGACTCCGACGGAGCGGGCAACCACGGAAACGGAGGCGGAGGGCACGCGTAGCCGGCCTCCGCTGCTCACCATCCCCCTCTGCACCGTGGACCCGGACATCCCGCTGCCCTTGGCGGAGGAGATCACCCCAGATCAGCCGCCGGTGCAAAGGGAGGAGCTCTTCGAGGTCTTCGTGGAGAAGACGCCGCCGGCAGCGCCAACCGGAGCGGGCGGAGGCGGCCAGTCGTCGGCGGCGCCGGATGAGCCGGCCCGGGGCGCACCCGAGGCCGGAGCCGGCCTTGAGATTCAGCTGGCGGCGAACCAGCGCGCCGAAGAGAACACGGCCCCGCCGGACACGCGCCAAGCCGCGGGTGCCAACCAGTCGGCGGAAGCCTTGGAGGCGGCCAGCTCTGCCACGTCCAGGTGGACTCCCAGCGGAGGGAGTGGCGAGCTGAACGTGGCGGCCCAAGGGGTTCGGAGCCGGCTGCAGGCTCAGGCCGCCCTCCTGCAGCAATATACTCAGGAGTTCTTGTTGACGTGGGCTGCTATCCGGGTAAGTTTTTCACTTGTCGACCGCTCTGGTCCTCTGATTTCTTCCGTGGGGGCGCGCCAGCGGACCCACTGGGTGTAGTCCTTGAGATCCGGGCCGACTGCAGCGCAGTCGGGTCGGATCTTTCTCGACGACCATCCTAACTCTGCTTTCTGTCTGAACTTTAGGATTATCACAACTCTCGTGCTGCCGCCTTCAACTCCCAGGCTCGGGAGCTGAGCCGGAAGACCGACGACCTGGCCAGCAGCCGACGTAAGTATTTTGCTCTTGTCTGTCTCTTGTGGGGGCGCGACAGCGCACCCACTGGGTGTAGTCCCCGAGATCCGGGCCGACTGCAGCGCAGTCGGGTCGGATCTTTCTTGACGACCTTTCCCTTATTGACTTTTTCTCTTTGTCTTTTGTTCATGCAGGGGCTAATGCTGACTTGCGGAAGGAGCTTGGCGAGGCGCAGACCGCTCTTCGCACCAGGGATGCTGAGTACGCCGCCTTGCTCCAGGAGCGCGACCGCCTGGTCAAGAAACTGGCCGACCAGGAAGAAAGCCACAAGGCGGCCCTGCAGAAGGCGCAGGACAGCGAGGCTGCCCTGGAGGCGGAGTTTGAGACCAAGGCGGCGAGCTGGGCCGAGACGCGTCAGGCGCTGGAGGAAGGCTTCGGCCGAATCGAAGACCTGATCGATGGTAAGCCACTTTTCTCGCCCTTCCTCCATCTGCTAGCCGCCTGGAGCTTTATTCTGACATGTGCTTGTTACTTTGCACAGATTACTTTCCTGGCCATTCCGTTCTCGCCACCCAAGCCATCGAGGCCCATCGCGAGGCGCGCCGTCAGGCTGGAGCTGACATTGTGCCGGATGCAAATCGGACATTGGCAGAGCAGCTCATTGCCGTCCAGGCGCGACTGCAGCCGGCCCATCGGATGCTCCGCCCGCTCCAACGTGCCGGGGCGCAGGTGCTGGCCGCCCTCTGGCCCGGCCAGATGATCCCCTGCACCCCAAGCCGGACCGCCTACTGGCTGGAAGTCGCAGTCGGCCGCTTCGAAGCTTGGAAGGCGTCGGCAGCCCGTCTTGGAGCCGGGCGGGCGTTGGAGTTCGTCCGCGCATGGTACCCAGGGCTAAGCCTGGACCAGCTGCGAACTTGGCGGTTGGAGGCCGACGCGGAGCTGGAGGAGGTACGGCCGGCGATCGCCCAGCGCGCCTCGACAATCGCCGAGTGCACCGACACCAGCGTCTTCGCGCCCGAACTTAACGACGACGGCGTCGCCCAGCCAGAGGAGTGGTTCGGGCTGAACCCGGCGGTGGGCAAGGACTCGGCCGAGGAGATCGCCTCCAGTGACGAGGGCGAGGAAGACGAGGAAGAGGACGGTGAAGACGCCGAGCCGGCCAGTGGAATGACCGACCGTCCTCAAGCCGACCGTGCCTCCAGCAACGAGCCGCGCGGAAGCGCGCCCTCTGCCGGAGGCGGTGATCAGGCCGAAGTTGGTCAGCCGGCTGCTCCTTCAGCCGGCGCAACCGTCTCCACCGCCCAGCCCAGCTCGTCAGCTGCCCCGCCGGCTTGATCTGCCGTCCTCGTTGTTCCAGCTTTTGTCTTTTCGAACAACTTTAAGTTTTCGCAATTCCACCCACTGGGGTGTATCAAACTATGTTGGATGCTGACCTCTCTGGAGGTCCTTTGTGTAAATATTGTTGTGTGCATGTTTTGCTTTCCATTCGAGTGCACTTTTTATCCTTAGGCTTTTTCCTTTGCCGCCTTCCCTCTTTGGGAAGGCAAGTACTCGAGCTTTCTTGGATTTGAAGTGAACTGAATGCAAGCCGGCTGGCCGGCTACTCTGGTAGTCGGTCGGCGGGAGGCGGCAAGCCAGCTTTTGTTATATATAAGTCCGTTAGTCCCTAGCCGTTTTTCGTGTGCACATCCTTTCCGGCTTGTGGCTCTTGCCAGCCGGGCAGCCGGTTCTTCGAACTGCGATTTTGGCAAGAGCTAAGCTTGGGTGTCGGCACATTACTTGTCTGACCGCGGGTAGGACTCCTAATATAACTCCAGTCGGCTAGTCCCCGGGCCGACTCGTCGAACCCGGCGCCGGACGAAAATAAATAAATGAAAAGACGATATCATACGCATGATAACTTTCATTCACAAATAAAAGATGGCAGTCCCCGAGTCCCCCTCGGGGAGCCTATTGTCTCGTACTTAATACAAAAGTTGACGTGATACATACTGCATTTTAACTGTAAAATTTTCGAAGGAGATTGAAGTTCCATGGTCATTCCGACTCCTTGCCGGAGTCGTCTCTCTTGCGTCCCTTGGGCTTCTGCACGTCGATGAGGTAGTAGGAATCGTTGCCTAGAGCTCTGCTGACGACGAAGGGGCCTTCCCAGGGGGCTGCGAGCTTGTGCTGGCCGGCTGTTCGCTGGATCAGCCGGAGCACAAGGTCGCCCTCCTGGAAGGATCTTGGCCTGACCTTCCGGCTGTGGTAGCGGCGCAAACCCTACTGGTAGATGGCAGACCGGCTGAGGGCTAACAGCCGGCCTTCTTCCAGCAGGTCGACGCCGTCTTCTCGTGCTTCTTTGGCCTCCGCCTCCGTGTACATGGTTACCCGAGGCGAGTCGAACTCGATGTTTGTTGGGATAACTGCCTCAGCACCGTACACGAGGAAGAAAGGAGTGAAGCCGGTTGATCTGTTTGGGGTAGTACGCAGACTCCATAGGACAGCCGGCAGCTCGTCGAGCCAATAGCCGGCTGAACGCTCCAGAGGTACGACCAGTCGGGGCTTGATGCCGGAGAGGATGAGGCTATTTGCTCGCTCGACCTGTCCGTTTGACTGCGGGTGGGCGACGGACGCAAGGTCCAGCCGGATACCTTGTGTAGCGCAGAATCGTGCCAAGGCTCCTTTGGCAAAATTCGTGCCGTTGTCGGTGATGATGCTGTGCGGTACGCCGTACCGGGTTGTTATATCTGCGATGAAAGTCACCGCAGTCGGCCCATTCAGCTTCTTGATCGGCTTTGCCTCGATCCACTTAGTGAATTTGTCCACGGCGACGAGCAAATGTGTCATGCCGCCGCGCGCCGTCTTGAATGGGCCCACCATGTCCAGTCCCCAGACGGCAAAGGGCCAGGTGAGGTGGATGGTCTTGAGTGCCGAAGCCGGCATGTGTTGCTTGGAACTGAAAAGCTGGCAGCCCTTGCAGTGTTTGACTAACTCTTTGGTGTCGTCCAAAGCAGTCGGCCAGAAGAAACCGTGGCGGAAGGCTTTGGCGACAAGTGATCTTGAGGCGGCGTGGTGGCCGCACTCTCCCTGGTGTATATCTCTGAGGATTGCGATGCCCTTCTCCTGCTCGACGCATTGCTGGAGGACTCCGGTGACACTGCGCTTGACAAGTTCTCTATTGACGATCGTGTATGCTCCGGCTCGACGTTGGACTTGTCTCGCTTCTGTTTCGTCAGCCGGCAGATCTTGGTTCACTAAGAAGTTGAGGACGGATTGGGCCCATGATGGAGCTTCGACCTCCTCTGCCGCCAATGTGGCTACTGCCACCAGGGTGGGCGGGCTGGGTGATGAAGTGCTGGAGTCGGCCGCCGCTTGCTGTGCTGAAGAAGTCCCCGGGCCGGCTACCGCAGTCCCCGAATCGGGTGCGACAGTTCCCGAGCCGGCTACGGCAGTCCCCGAGCCGGCTGCGACAGTCCCCGAGCCGGCTACTGCAGTCCCCGAGCCGAGTACTGAAGTCCCTGGGTCGCCTGCTTGGTTCTTCGAGCCGGACCCGGCCCTGTCGGGGTCAAGCGGCACGAAGATGGAATCGGATTCCGGAGACGGCTTGATGGACGGCTTGAGGAGGCGTTGTAGAGCGACGCCGGTTGGTATTGCTTGCCGCATGGAGCCTATTCGGGCCAGGGCATCTGCTGGCTCGTTGTCGGCTCGCGGTACGTGGAGGAATTCGCATCCATCAAAGTACCCACTGATTTGCTGCACTAGGAAGTGGTAGCTTGCCATGTTTGCGTCTTTGGCATCCCAGTCGCCAGATGATTGCTGAACCACCAAGTCCGAGTCGCCATAACACAGGATCCGGTGGATGCCGAGTTCCTTGGCAAGCCAGAGCCCATGTATGAGCGCCTCGTACTCGGCTACATTGTTGGAGGCGGCGAGGTGGATCTGCAGCATGTATCTGACCTTGTCGCCCTTAGGAGAGGTAAGGACGACGCCGGCTCCCAAGCCGGTGCGCATCTTGGATCCGTCAAAGTGCATGCGCCAATGGGTGGAGTTAGGAGCTGGTGGTAAGTACTGGGTCTCGGCCCAGTCGACGAGGAAGTCGGCCAGTGCTTGTGACTTGATGGCGGTGCGGGGTTGGTAGAAGATCGTGTAAGGGGCCAGCTCGATGGCCCACTTAGCCACCCGGCCGGATGCGTCCTGGCTGCCTATGATCTCGGCCAGCGGGGCAGTGCATACGACCGTGATGGGATGTTCTTGAAAGTAGGGCTTCAGCTTCTTGGCGGTGAAGTACACACCGTAGCACATCTTCTGGTAGTGCGGGTAGTTCTGCTTTGAGGCGGACAGCACCTCGCTCAAATAATACACCGGCCTCTGGACCGGCTGGGCTCGGCCTTCTTCAGGGCGTTGGACCACGATGACGGTGCTGACCACCCGGCTAGTAGCAGCAATATAGAGGAGCATGGGCTCTTTCTCAGTCGGCGCAGCCAGGACAGGCGGCGTGGCCAGCATTTTCTTCAGCTCGTGGAAAGCTTGGTCGGCCTGGTCATTCCACTCGAAGTGAGTGCTCTTCTTCATGAGGCGGTAGAGAGGGAGAGCTTTCTCTCCAAGCCGGCTGATGAAGCGGTTCAAAGAGGCCAGGCACCCGGTTAACTTCTGGATTTCTCGAAGCTTGGTTGGGACCGCCATCCTCTCGATGGCCTTGATCTTCACAGGGTTGCACTCGATGCCGCGTTCGGAGACCAGAAAGCCTAGGAGCTGGCCGGATGGCACTCCGAACACGCATTTCTCGGGGTTGAGCTTGATTCGGAACCGGCGTAGGTTCTCGAATGTTTCTTTCAGGTCTTCCAGCAAAGTGTCGCGCTTCTCCGTCTTCACCACGATATCATCCACGTAGACGTGGGCGTTTTTGCCGAGTTGCGTGAGGAGGCACTTCTCCATGCAACGCTGAAAAGTGGCACCGGCATTCCTCAAGCCGAATGTCATAGTCAGGTAGCAGAAGGCTCCAAATGGCATGATGAAGGCGGTCTTCAAGCGGTCATCCGGGTTCAGTTTTATCTGGTGGTATCCTGAATAAGCATCCAAAAAACTCAACAGCTCGCATCCGGCTGTGGAGTCTATCACTTGGTCAATTCTTGGCAGGGCGAAGGGATCTTTGGGGCAGGCTTTGTTGAGGCTTGTGTGGTCTATACACATGCGCCACTTGTTATTCTTTTTCAGCACGAGGACCGGGTTGGCTAGCCATTCTGGAAAGAAAACTTCCACAATGAAGCCGGCTGCCAGAAGCCGGGCTATCTCCTCCCCCACGATCCTTCTCTTCTCCTCTGACAGTCGGTGGAGAGGCTGCTTGACTGGTTTTGCGTCCTCCCGCACATGTAATTTGTGCTCGGCGAAATCCTTCGGAACACCCGGCATGTCCTTGGGGGACCATGCAAAGATATCCCGATTCTCACGGAGGAAATCGACGAGCTCGCCTTCCTATTTGCTATTTAGGCTTGCCCCAATGACGGCAAACCTTTCGAGGTGCTCGGGGTCGAGCTGTATTTTCTTGGTCTCCTTGGCCGGCTGGAAGGATCCTTGGGCATCATACTCCTTGGAGTCGGCGGGCTGGCTCAGCTGCTTGCTGGCTAGGGCCACGACCCGGTCCAGCGTCTTCTTTTCTTCGGCAATCACGAGGGATTCGGCCAGCCGGCTGCTGGCCGCGGCGCAGTCGGCAGATTTCTTGTAATCACCGGTGATGGTGATGATGCCCTTGGAGCTTGGTATCTTCATCTTGAGGTATGCGTAGTGGGGGACCGCCATGAACTTGGCCAAGGCGGGTCGGCCAAGCAAGGCGTGGTAAGGGCTCTCCAGGTCCACCAACTCGAACCAGATCGCCTCCCGGCGGAAATGCTCCTTGCCCCCAAAGAGTACATCGATCTTGATCTTGCCAATGGGGGCGCAGGACAAACCGGGTACGATGCCGTGAAACACCGTCTGAGTCGGCACAAGCTGTTTCACCTTAACACCTAACTTCTCCAGGGTGTCGTGGTACAGGATGTTGATGCTGCTTCTGCCATCGATCAGCACGCGGGAGAAGCGGGCGGCGCGTGTGTCTGTCGCGAGGGTGGCCTCCAGGACCAAAGCGTAGGAGCCGGGGGACGGCATCACCTCTGGGTGGTCGGCCCGGCTCCAGCTGATGGATTTCTCTGACCAATGCATGTGTCCGGCTGGGCTACCGGGGGCCACATTGACTTCTTGATGCTCTCGGCGCTTGCTGCGCCGGTCTTTGGGCTGGCTCGTAAAGACGACGTAAGATGCTTGCTCGTCGGGGAACTCGTCCTGCACGACGTCGACCGCGGGCCGAGCGGCCTTGGGCGGCGGAGCCGGAGGCGGCGGGCCGGCAGGCGGAGTCGGCGTGAGCCCTTCACCCTTGGAGATTCTAGCGAGCCAGTTACACTTTCGGGTCGTGTGGTTGGACGGCTTCGCGCCGCTATGGAACTTGCACGGGGCGTCAAGAGTTTGTTCGTAGGAGAAAGCCGGCTGCCAAGCCGGCCGGCCGCCCTTGGGCTTCTTGGGCGCGGGCCGCCCCTCAGGCAGCGTGTCTTCAACCGTGGCCACCTATCGGCTAGCGGGAGGCGGCGCACGGCCTTTGCGCTTCTGGTCATTCGGGTGTTGGTGTTGGCCGGAATCTCCCGCCGGCGTGTTGGGCGCCGGATTAAGCACTTTTCTGGACGCGTCCACCCGGAGCTCGGTCTTCATCGAAGAGTCAGCGGTGGCGTACTTGTCAGCGATGTTCAGGAGCTCGTCGAGGGTAGTCGGCTCATCGCAAAGGAGCTTGTGCTTGAGGAGGGTGCCCTCTCGGCACCCGGCAGTGAAGTATTCGATGGCTTGCACCTCGTGCACCCCCTCGCAAGAATTGCGGATCTCGGCCCAACGCGTGAGGTAGTTGCGGGTGGACTCGGCTGGGCCCTGTACGCACAGGGAGAGCTGCCTGGGCTTGGGAGCCCGCTTGTAGGTGCTGGTGAAGTTGCGAACGAAGGCTTCAGTGAAATCTACCCAGTTGTTGATGCTGAGCGGCTTGAGGCTGTTAAGCCAAGTCCGTGTCGTGCCTTGCAGCATGAGGGGCACGTACTTCACGGCAATGCGCCGGTTGCCGTTGGCGATGCTGACGGCTATGGAGTAGTCGGTCAGCCAGTCTTCCGGCTTCACCGAGCCGTTGTACTTGGGCGTGTCTCTTGGGAGCGAGAACCCTTTGGGGAAGGGCTCATCGCGGATGCGGGGGCCAAAACAGGGTGGGCCGACATCCTCTTCTTCTTCTAGCGCCAGGGATCTGGCCAGGCGGTCGATCCGGTGGCGGGCGTCGTTCTCGCCGACTCCTTTGCGGCGACCTAGCCGACCGCTAAGAGTCGGGTGCGCCACTAGAGGCGGGTGGGGTATCTCTCTCCACGAGCTCGAGGCGGAGGCGGGGGCCCCGCCATTCCATGGCTCGGGGACGGCCGTCAGCGTCTCGCTCGATGGAGATTCGGGTCCGGCTTCGGCTGGAAGCCGGCTCTTTCTCGCGCCGCGCGCGGGTGTTGCTCGTAGTCGGCGACCGGGAAGTCGCGCCGTGATCGCGGCGCGGGGGAGGGCTTCCCGCGCGGGCGTCGGCTTCGTGCCGCTGAGCGGCCGCGTCAATTAGTTGTTGTATGCGCCGCGTCATGTGGGGAGGTCTTCGGCTTCCAAGCCGTCCAGCTCGTCTACGACCGCCTGGGCGGCGCGCAGGTTCTCGAGCGGAGTGGCGTAGACCGGGCGATCGACTCCCAGTGTGTCGGCGATGACGGCGCCGTGTTGCCTGACAGCACCAGCCCGGCTTGGGCCAGCCGGGGCCGGCGTGCTGAAGGCGGCGCGGTCAGCTTCGCGCTGGTAGGCCTCAGTGAGGCGTCTTGCGGAGGCCAGCCTCCGGCCCTCCGCGTGGAGGGCGAGATGGCGTGCCTCCAGTGCTTCGTTGTCGGCATCAGCCGGGAGGGGGACGGACAAGTCGTGGGCCACCGCGCGCGGGGCGTCGTGGGCGCCCTCGTCGGCCGGGCCGTCGTGGCCGATAACCATCACCTCAGTGGTGACAGTATCGCGATCGCCGGCCGGAGGGAGCGGGTTATTGTAGATCGTGACGTTGGTGGGGAAGGTGTCGTAGGACGCCGTGTCGGAGTCGACAGGCATCGGGTCGGTGGAGCCAACCGACTCTAGATCTGCAGCAGGCTCGCTGGAGACGTGGAGCTGGCCAAGGAGGTTGGCGAGGTGGTCGGTGCCCGCATCGGAGGCGAGCTCGTCGGAGATGCGGGCCTTGTTGAAGAGATCGGCGAGGCCGCTCGCCGCGCAGACGTCGATGACGCCTTGCAGCGCGTCGTGGCAAGCGCCATCGGGCGAGCCGGGCTGGCTACGCTCGCGGGGGAGGAAGAGGGTTCCCGTCCAGAACAGGTCTCCGGACAACGGTGCACCTGGCCCCAAGGTGGGCGCCAAATGTCGGGTGGTAGGTGCGACATATGCGAACGGGTGGCTTATCATTGTGGGAGCCAATAGAACATCGCCGGTGCCTGGAAACGGGATAAGGCGAAGACATGCACGCCGGCGAATCTTACCCAGCTTCGGGGCTCTCCCGGGAGATAACACCCCTACTGCTGCTCTGCGGGGTCTCCGCATGGGTACTAAATGAACAAGTAGCTACACAATGCTCCTTGAGCTGTTTGGGTGGAAGGAGGAAGAAGGGCACAGCTAGCTTGCTTCCTCTCCTTGTATGGTGTCTAGGTCTAGCTTGAGAGTCCAACCCTTTGCATGGGTGCACCGGGGGGTTTATATAGGCCTACCCCTCGGGGGTACAATGGTAATCCAGCTGGGTGCGGGGCCCAGCTGTCTATGACTGTGCTCGCCGGCTTCTGCGCCAGCTGCTGGGGCCCGCCGACTGGTGGGCCCCGCCGGCTGCCGGCACCTTGGTCGACAGGCAGGCCCCACTGTCCAGGGCCTGGTCGGTGGCTGGTTACTGTTGCTCCGTACTGTTGACGCAGGCTTGGTCGGGGTAAGCGTGGCTACAATACCGCCACCCTGGCGGGCGATTACTGTAGCCCCGCCGTATCTTGTCTCCTTAATGGGCGTCTCCTTCGAGGAGGATGGCGAGCCGGCTATGGGGGGCCGGCTCTCCATCAGGCCGACTTGGGAGGAGGTGCGGCCGCCTTCGGTATCTCTCTGCCCGAAGGGGCCCACCGCCTCGGGGGCCATGCTGGTGGCCCGTCGTGGACGGCGTTAAGACCGCCGTGGCAACAGTGCCGCGTCGGACGGGTCATGGCCACCCGTACGGCGCACTGTGCTGGGCGTGCTCCGGGTTTTGGGGGTGGCAGGCTTTACTGTAGCCACGCCCTGCTTCATCATCACGGGGTGGACGCGTACTTTGCGGGTACGGCCTTGACTGCTTTATGGTAGCCGGCTCCTTGGAGTCGGCCTCTTTGCAGCCGGCTTCTCGCAGCCGGCCTTCCCACAGCTTTCTTCATGAGGGTAAAGGGCGGGCCGCCCCCGAAGCCGGCCTAGAAGATAGCCGGCAGGGGGGAGGTGGCCCCAGGTCTTGAGTCCTCTTGAGAGCCGGACGGGCTCGTAATTTTTTCAGAAGGGCCAAGGGAAGCCGGCTAGGCTACCCATGGCTATTTACTCCGATAGGGGGCTACTGACGGTGTCTTGGACTAGGTGGTACTCACCACGTCGTCTCCCGATCTGTTAGATTGGGCCGAGGACCCCGTGGCCGTATACTCATGGGCCAGTTCGGACAGCCACCACATACATGGAAGATTCCACAAGACTTTGTGATCAAGACAAGGACTCCTCCCTACCGGTGTATTCGGCTAGGACTCTTGTTATCCTAGGCCTCTGGTGCATTATATAAACCAAGGCCAGGCTAGTCGATAGATAACATACAATCATACCATAGGCTAGCTTCTACGGTTTAGCCTCTCCAATCTCGTGGTAGATCAACTCTTGTAATACCCATATCATCAAGAATAAATCAAGCAGGACGTAGGGTTTTACCTCCATCAAGAGGGCCCGAACCTGGGTAAAACATCGTGTCCCCTGCCTCCTGTTACCATCCGCCTTAGATGCACAGTTCAGGACCCCCTATCCGAGATCCGCCAGTTTTGACACCGACAATGGGGGTCAAGAAAAAAACCCTGCCCAATGGGATCCCAACAAGCGGCGGCTCCCTTGACTGCGCCGGCGCCGAGCCCAGGACCACAAGGTCCGGAATCGGCGGCGGAGCAGGAACGGCCGGCACCGCATTGGCCGGCGCTGGTGGTGGCCGGCAGCAGATGGGGGACGGCGCTCGCAGCACCGACGCCAGGTCCCGGCCCGAGTTCTGGAGCCCGACCATCCAGCGCTCTTGGATGTTGGTGATGCACTGGTCGACGGGGGTCAGAGGGCGGCGCGGCGGTGGGCGAGGCGGAGCCATCGGAGGAGAGGAGAGGGAGGGGCGGTGAGGGAGAGAGGGAGCGGTGGGAATAAGGCGACTGGGGCGGTGACAGGAGAGTGGGGCGAGTTATGAGACGTCCCCTCCATCCCCCGCGCTGCCCGAGGCATGCAACTGCCTCGCACGCGTGGCCGCGCCCAGCCAGGCTCGCGAGAAACTGCCGATTCGGCAGTTTCCGCCGGGCCAGGCTGCGGGCTGCTTTAAGGTCCGTGCGGGCCACAAACCGGATGCAGCCCAGGCAACCAAACAGGTCACGCACATCCCGCGCGGGCCTAGTTGGGCTGCATGCGGGCAACCAAACACGCCCACAGTGAACATTCGCATAATTTTTGAACAGTTTCTAATATACTATGAACATTTTTATAATGCATGATGGACATTTTATAGTATGTTGTGAACATTTTCTTAATATATGATGAAAAAAGTTGTAAGACACAATGGACTTTTTATATTACACGAAAATAAAAAATTGGAAAACAAAATAAAAGAAACAGAAACAGGAAAATAAGAAAAGGAAAAACCAGAAAAATGAAGAAAGAGCGAAGTGACCGTGGGCCGGCCCAAAATGGCGTGCCTCCGGACAATCCACCCCAAGCCAAGGCCTTTACAAGAAGAACCGAGGAGCGTCCCTGACTTATAAGACCGGTTCAGGGGCTACTAATGGTGTAATCACCACGTCGTCTCCCGACCAATGTGCCGGGTAAAGGAGCTCCCTGGCGATTCACTAATAGGCCACACCTAAATGACCCACGGCGTACACAAGGTGGATTCCCGAAGGCTTGGCGCGCACACTCCAAGATCAGAAGTCATCTACACCACGATCTATCAAATGCGTAGCTGATATATCTGTAACCCTAGACCCTTTGGTGCCTATATAAACCAGTGGTAGAGCGCATAGAGGACACATAAAATCTCGTGGTGGAATGTATTTCACCCCAGTCACTACAACTAAAGCAGGAACGTAGGGTATTATCTCTTCAAGAGAGACTGAACCTGGGTAAAAAAAACTTGCATCTCTTGCTACTATCGTACTTAGGCTAGAGCTCGGGACCCCTTATCTGAGATTCACCTGAATTGACTCCGACAAGAGATACCCCAGCCGCACCAGAGATCAGACCTCAAGTTTGATGCCTCGGTGTCTCATTAATGCGAATTGTCTTCCTGTGTGAGGAGGTGTTTCCGTCTATACTGAGATGCCCGTGGTTGCTTCATAAGTCTTCAAGCTCTACAACTTCAACTCGATATTTAGTAGACATTTTTTTGTTTCCGTCTACAACGTTGCATGGTGCACTATAGCAGGGAGTGACGCCATGACTCATCTTCCCCGCAAACTGCACAACTACTTGTCGTGGCCATATTCCTCTCAAGTAGAACATCCCTTGCTGGAAGAGAACTTTTCGCAAAGAAACATATGAACTTACTTCTCAAAAAAGAAAAAGAACACATGCAAACTTTTGGCTGAAACTATACTTCATAATTTTGACCAATGTTTCTCCTCTCTGTGGCGGAACCTGTACACGCATACGTACCGACCCGGGGGCAGTGCTTTGTTTCACGTCGTCTTAGACGGGAGCACCTGTGTGGCTGTGTAACGCCCGCGTGCGTCAAAAGGAGGGAACTTCCCATGGGCGCACGCGCTTGGCCGGCCCACTCTCCCTGTGAGCGATATTTTATTTCATTTTCTCTCCGTTTTTAGTTGGTTTGAGTGTCGCGTCGGGTTTACTGTAACGGTCCATACTGTAGCATCCAGTTTACTATATCGGGCGGTTTTTTGTTCGGTTTTTATTTTAAAAATACACAGTGAACATCTTCTTAATATCCGATGGAAATTTTCTTGATATACAATGAACATTGTAATAATACACGATGAATCTTTTTTATATACGATGAACATTGTTGAAAAAACGTGATTATATACATTGAACAATTTTCGAATACGCATTGTACATATTGTAATATACGTTGAACAACTTTTTTAATACATTGAACATTTGTGTAATATATGTTGAACAAATTTCAAAACACAGAGTGAACATTTGCATAATTTTTGAACAATTTCTAATATACGGTAAACTTTTTTATAATGCATGATGGACATTTTTTAGTATACTGTGAACATTTTCTTAATATATGATGAAAAAATTGTAATATGCAATGAATTTTTTTATAATACACAAAAAATAAATAAAATGGAAAAGAAAGTAAAAGAAATAGAAACAGAAAAATAAGAAGAAAAAAAAGACCAGAAAAAGGAAAAAAGAGCGAAGTGACCGTGGGCCGGCCCAAACTGGGTTGTCTGGACTCCACGCTTCAGCGAAGCCACGCCCTTCTTGATGCTGACAACATCGTTTCTCCAGTCTAATTGCAGCCTCATTACTGAAGTCTTTGGAGTATTTCTTTGAGCAGAGATTGATACCGCGAAGAAGGTGTTTACAAAAAATTTCATTGTGATTCTTAGTCATAGGAATTATTTTATCTTTTTTTGGATCTTAGGTCCAAAACAGTGTACCTGTAATTGTTATCGGTATCAATAGTTACAGGTATTTTTTTAAAAGCAATACATTTCTGAAATATGGTACTACCTTTTAAATTAAAAAATCATTGCGTGTTCAAGAAATGTTCATGCCATGTTAAAAAAATTCTCCTGTATATTTTAAAAAATATGGATAGCATTCAAAAACAACGTTCACACATTTCATAAAAAAATCATGCAGTTTTTAAATGTTATACAATGTAAAAAACATGTTTTCATAATTCAAAAAAATATCATTCACAAAATGTACGTGATATTTTAAAAAAAGTTGATGTGTTTCACAAATATATCATGACATTTTAGAAAAACACAATGTATTTTAAAAATATTTAGCACGTATCGATTTTTTTTCAAAACATGTGTTTGGGAACAAATTCATCATATACTATATTTAAGAAATGTTCAAAATTTCCGCGCACAGCCGTCGCAACCGTTTTTGCCAGCGCTAAACGCGTTCTCCAGTCCACTCCACCAGGCCGAGGCCTTTTCGTAAAGCAGACCGAACTGGACTGGGCCGATGGGCTACCCAGCGTGGATCTTCTTATAGTACTACTACAAGTCTTCCTCACAACTATCCCCTCACGTTAGGGTTTTTTTCCTCTCGCCGCCAATGGCGACGTTGAGATCGCTCGTCCTACTCCTCCCCTGATTCGTGTCCTTGCTTCTCGGGGTGACTCCGGGGCTGTTTTTGACTGCTTCCCGGCCTTGGGGCGGATCCGTTTGGGGTAGGGGTTAGGTCTTTCTGTTATCTCTCGGGGCTGGGAGGTCTGCGAGATCGATCTACAGTCTGTTCTTCTTCGGCGTCGATCATGGCGCGTCAGGGTGATCCATCTGCATCAGGCTCAAAGGGGAAGGATAAGCTGGAGGCACTCATGAAAGAGTTAGCTCTGAAGGACGATGACCTTGATGATGTGGTTTTCGATGAGGATGATGCCCCAGCGGAAGAGGACCTGCGTTGGATGATCCTATCTCGTGTTCATATGGACAAAAGTTTCAGCACATATTGGTTCTTTCGCAATATGAGATCAGCTTGGGATCTGGCGAGGCCGGTTAAGATCAAAACACTTGAGGAAAACTTGTTTCAGATGCAGTTCAACTGCTTGGGCGATTGGGAGAAGGTTACCCAAGGAGGGCCGTGGCACTTTAGGGGAAACCCGATGATTATTGCGCCGTATGATGGATACACCAAGCCATCGTCCATTGAGTTGTTCACTTTTGAAATATGGGCAAGAATACTTGACTTTCCAATGGCGTACCACGGCAAGATAAAAGCTCTAGCATCGAAGATCGGCGAGTATGTTGATGCTGAACCATCCTCGTTCGACTTTGAAGGCAATTTCTACCGGGTACGAGTACGTCTTGATGTTCGGAATCCGCTGAAAAAAGCCACATCTTTGATTCGTGGCGGAGAGAGGGAGATATTCGCCGTGAAATATGAGCGTTTGCCGGACTGGTGTCAAGTATGTGGCATGATGGGCCATGAATTTAAAGAACATGGGGATGGGGTGCATCCTCCTTCTGCTCTTGTTTTCAAGAATTTGCGAGCCCCGGCTACTACAGCATGGGGGACACGTAGACGTAATAACGTGCAGAAGGCGAAAAATCAGTCCAGAAACTTTGAAGGGAACTCACAGTCCGTAGATGCTGATGGCCAAGGTACAGAGGATATCAACATGGAGGTGGTTGACCAGAACCGTAAGCGCTCATCTGATCAGGTCGAGGGTAATCAGCCTGTTGTAGCAAGTTCGGGGCTAGAGCTTGTTGTTACTGGAGTGACTAGCGGTGGTGTTGTGCCCCCTAGCCCACCGCCAAAGCAAGACCCAAAGAGAACTAAGACTACGCTGCAGGCTGAGAAGCAAAGCAACAGTGTGGAGAAAACTCTTGGAGGGAAAAACAATGATGCAAGATTGGCGGCCTCCCCGGTGGAGGACCGCCGGGCTCAATGAATCTTTTGAGCTGGAACTGTCGCGGGATTGGCAACGCCTCGACAGTTCAAGAGTTGCGCGAACTCGCACAGAAGTTTGCCCCTAGAGTTCTATGTATTGTGGAAACACAGATTAGTAGAGATCGAGCTGAAAATCTAAAATGTACTCTAGGTTATGATTGTTCGTTTGCTGTTGACCCCTCCGGTAGAAGTGGAGGGATTGCTTTGTTCTAGAATGATGAAATAAAGGTCAAAATTTTAGGTTATTCGAAGTATCATATTGATGTGAAATTAAGTGACCTGGGTGGGGATCCATGGAGACTCTCATGTTTCTATGGTGAAGCGCAAACCCATCTAAGGCATCATACGTGGACGACGATGAAGAACCTTTCGGTGTTGCATGATCTACCATGGGTCTGCATGGGAGATTTCAATGAAGTTCTAAAGCATGATGAGCATGACGGAATTGGTAGTAGGAGCCAAGCGCAGATACAGGGCTTCCGAGACACCGTTGATGTTTGTGGCTTGCTCGATCTGGGCTACAAAGGGACTAAATGGACTTTTGAGAAGAGGGTAGCAGGAGGAACGTAGTAATTTCAAAAAAATTCCTACGCACACGCAAGATCATGGTGATGCATAGCAACGAGGGGAGAGTATGATCTACGTACCCTTGTAGATCGCAACGGAAGCGTTGACACAACGTGGAGGAAGTAGTCGTACGTCTTCTTCCCGATCCGACCGATCCAAGCACCGTTACTCCGGCACCTCCGAGTTCTTAGCACACGTTCAGCTCGATGACGATCCTCGGGCTCCGATCCAGCAAAGCGTCGAGGAAGAGTTCCGTCAGCACGACGGCGTGGTGACGATCTTGATGTTCTACCGACGCAGGGCTTCGCCTAAGCACTACAACGATATGACCGAGGTGGAATTTGGTGGCAGGGGCACCGCACACGGCTAAGGAACGATCTCAATGATCAATTGTGTGTCTATGGGGTGCCCCCTGCCCCCGTATATAAAGGTTTCAAGGGGAGGGGCTGGCCGGACAAGGTGGGAGGTGCAGGAGGAGTCCTACTCCTACCGGGAGTAGGACTCCCCCCTCCAATCCTAGTCCAACTAGGTTTCCTCAAGTGGGAAGGAGAGAAGGGGTGGCCGGCCACCTTCCCTAGTCCTAATAGGACTAGGGGAAGGGGGGAGGCGCGCAGCCCATGGGGCAGCCCTTTCACCTTTCCACTAAGGCCCATGTTGGCCCATTTGGCTCCCGGGGGGTTCCGGTAACCCTCCCGGTAATCCGGTAAAATCCCGATTTCACCCGGAACACTTCCGATGTCCAAACATAGGTTTCCAATATATCAATCTTTACGTCTCGACCATTTCGAGACTCCTCGTCATGTCCCCGATCTCATCCGGGACTCCGAACTCCTTCGGTACATCAAAACTCATAAACTCATAATATAAATGTCATCGAAACCTTAAGCGTGCGGACCCTACGGTTCGAGAACAATGTAGACATGACCGAGACACGTCTCCGGTCAATAACCAATAGCGGGACCTGGATGCCCATATTGGCTCCTACATATTCTACGAAGATCTTTATCGGTCAGACCGCATAACAACATACGTTGTTCCCTTTGTCATCGGTATGTTACTTGCCCGAGATTCGATCGTCGGTATCCAATACCTAGTTCAATCTCGTTACCGGCAAGTCTCTTTACTCGTTCCGTAATACATCATCTCGCAACTAACTCATTAGTAACAATGCTTGCAAGGCTTATGTGATGTGTATTACCGAGAGGGCCCAGAGATACCTCTCCGACAATCGGAGTGACAAATCCTAATCTCGAAATACGCCAACCCAACATCTACCTTTGAAGACACCTGTAGTACTCCTTTATAATCACCCAGTTACGTTGTGACGTTTGGTAGTACCCAAAGTGTTCCTCCGGCAAACGGGAGTTGCATAATCTCATAGTCATAGGAACATGTATAAGTCATGAAGAAAGCAATAGCAACATACTAAACGATCGGGTGCTAAGCTAATGGAATGGGTCATGTCAATCAGATCATTCAACTAATGATGTGACCTCGTTAATCAAATAACAACTCCTTGTTCATGGTTAGGAAACTTAACCATCTTTGATTAACGAGGTAGTCAAGTAGAGGCATACTAGTGACACTCTGTTTGTCTATGTATTCACACATGTATTATGTTTCCGGTTAATACAATTCTAGCATGAATAATAAACATTTATCATGATATAAGGAAATAAATAATAACTTTATTATTGCCTCTAGGGCATATTTCCTTCAGTCTCCCACTTGCACTAGAGTCAATAATCTAGATCATATCACCATGTGATTAACATCGATAGTTCACATCATCATGTGATTAACACCCATAGTTCACATCGCCATGTGACCAACACCCAAAGGGTTTACTAGATTCAGTAATCTAGTTCACATCGCTATGTGATTAACACCCAAAGAGTACTAAGGTGTGATCATGTTTTTCTTGTGAGAGAATCTTAGTCAACGGGTCTGCCACATTCAGATCCACATGTATTTTGCAAATTTCTATGTCTACAATGCTCTGCACGGAGCTACTCTAGCTAATTGCTCCCACTTTCAATATGTATCTAGATCGAGACTTAGAGTCATCCAGATCAGTGTCAAAACTTGCATCGACGTAACCCTTTACGGCGAACCTTTTTGTCACCTCCATAATCGAGAAACATATCCTTATTCCACTAAGGATAATTTTGACCGTTGTCCAGTGATCTACTCCTAGATCACTATTGTACTCCCATGCCAATCAGTGTAGGGTATACAATAGATCTGGTACACAGCATGACATACTTTATAGAACCTATGACTGAGGCATAGGGAATGACTTTCATTCTCTTTCTATCTTCTGCCGTGGTCGGGCTTTGAGTCTTACTCAACTTCACACCCTGTAACACAGGCAAGAAACTTTTTCTTTGACTATTCCATTTTGAACTACTTCAAAATCTTGTCAAGGTATGTACTCATTGAAAAAACTTATCAAGCGTCTTGATCTATCTCTATAGATCTTGAAGCTCAATATGTAAGCAGCTTCACCGAAGTCTTTCTTTGAAAAACTCCTTTCAAACACTCCTTTATGCTTTACAGAATAATTCTACATTATTTCCGATCAACAATATGTCATTCACATATACTTTATCAGAAATGTTGTAGTGCTCCCACTCACTTTCTTGTAAATACAGGCTTCACCGCAAGTCTGTATAAAACTATATGCTTTGATCAACTCATCAAAGCGTATATTCCAACTCCGAGATGTTTGCACCAGTCCACAGATAGATCGCTGGAGCTTGCATATTTAGTTAACACCTTTAGGATCGACAAAACCTTCTAGTTGCATCGTATACAACTCTTCTTTAGCAAATCCATTAAGGAATGCAGTTTTGTTTATCCATTTGCCAGATTTCATAAAATGCGGCAATTGCTAACATGATTCGGACAGACTTAAGCATAGATACGAGTGAGAAAATCTCATCGTAGTCAACACCTTGAACTTGTCGAAAACCTTTTGCGACAATTCTAGCTTTGTAGATAGTAACACTACTATCAGCGTCCGTCTTCCTCTTGAAGATCCATTTATTTTCTATGGCTTGCCGATCATCGGGCAAGTCAACCAAAGTCCATACTTTGTTCTCATACATGGATCATATCTCAGATTTCATGGCTTCAAGCCACTTTGTGGAATCTGGGCTCACCATCGCTTCTTCATAGTTCGTAGGATCATCATGATCTAGTAGCATGACTTCCAGAACAGGATTACCGTACCACTCTGGCGCGGATCTTACTCTGGTTGATCTACGAGGTTCAGTAGTATCTTTTTCTGAAGTTTCATGATCATCATCATTAGCTTCCTCACTAACTGGTGTAGGTGTCACAGAAACATTTTTCTGTGATGTACTACTTTCCAATAAGGGAGCAGGTACAGTTACCTCGTCAAGTTCTACTTTCCTCCCACTCACTTCTTTCGAGAGAAACTCCTTCTCCAGAAAGTTTCCGAATTTAGAAACAAAAGTCTTGCCTTCGGTCTTGTGATAGAAGGTGTATCCAATAGTTTCCTTTGGATATCCTATGAAGACACATTTCTCCGATTTGGGTTTGAGCTTATCGAGATGAAACTTTTTCTCATAAGCATCGCAACTCCAAACTTTAAGAAACGACAACTTTGGTTTCTTGCCAAACCATAGTTCAGACTATGTCGTCTCAACGGACTTAGATGGTGCCCTTTTTAATGTGAATGCAGCTGTCTCTAATGCATGATCTCAAAACAATATTGGTAAATCGGTAAGAAACATCATAGATTTGCACTATATCTAATAAAGTACGGCTATGACGTTCGGACACACCATTACACTATGGTGTTCCAGGTGGCGTGAGTAGTGAAACTATTTCACATTGTTTTAATTGAAGGCCAAACTCGTAACTCAAATATTTTACTTCTGCGATCATATCGTAGAAACCTTATTTTCTTGTCACGATGATTTTTCACTTCACTCTGAAATTCTTTGAACTTTTCAAATGTTTCAGACTTGTGTTTCATCAAGTAGATATACTCATATCTACTCAAATCATCTGTGAAGATCAGAAAATAATGATACCTGTCGCGAGCCTCAATATTCATCGGACCACATACATTAGTATGTATGATTTCCAACAAATCTGTTGCTCGCTCCATTGTTCCGAAGAACAGAGTTTTAGTCATCTTGCCCATGAGGCATGGTTCGCAAGCATCAACTGATTCATAATCAAGTGATTCCAAAAGCCCATCAGCATGGAGTTTCTTCATGCGCTTTACACCAATATGACCTAAACGGCAGTGCTACAAATAAGTTGCACTATCATTATTAACTTTGCATCTTTTGGTTTCAATATTATGATTATGTGTATCACTACGATCGAGATCCAACGAACTATTTTCATTGGGTGTGTAACCATATAAGGTTTTATCCATGTAAACAGAACAACAATTTATTCTCTTACTTAAATGAATAACCGTATTACAATAAACATGATCAAATCATATTCATGCTCAACGCAAACACCAAATAACACTTATTCTGGTTCAACACTAATCCCGAAAGTATAGGGAGTGTGTGATGATGATCATATCAATCTTGGAACCACTTCCAACACACATCGTCACTTCACCCTTAACTAGTCTTTGTTTATTCTGCAACTCCTGTTTCGAGTTACTAATCTTAGCAACTGAACTAGTATCAAATACTGAGGGTTTGCTATAAATACTAGTAAAGTACACACCAATAACATGTATATCAAATATACTTATGTTCACTTTGCCATCCTTCTTATCTGCCAATCACTTGGGGTAGTTCCGCTTCCAGTGACCAGTCCCTTTGCAGTAGAAGCACTTAGTCTCAGGCTTAGGATCAGACTTGGGCTTCTTCACTTGAGCAGCAACTTGCTTGTCGTTCTTCTTGAAATTCCCCTTCTTCCCTTTGCCCTTTTCTTGAAACTAGTGGTCTTGTTAACCATCAACACTTGATGTTTTTCTTGATTTCTACCTTCGTTGATTTCAGCATCACGAAGAGCTTGGGAGTTGTTTCCCGTTATCCCTTGCATATTATAGTTCATCACGAAGTTCTACTAACTTGGTGATGGTGACTAGAGAATTCTGTCAATCACTATCTTATCTGGAAGATTAACTCCCACTTGATTCAAGCGATTGTAGTACTCAGACAATCTAGGCACATGCTCACTAGTTGAGCGATTCTCCTCCATCTTTTAGCTATAGAACTTGTTGGAGACTTCATATCTCTCAACTCAGGTATTTGCTTGAAATATTAAATTCAACTCCTGGAACATCTCATATGGTCCATGACATTCAAAACGTCTTTGAAGTCCCCAATTCTAAACTGTTAAGCATGGTGCACTAAACTATCAAGTAGTCATCATATTGAGCTAGTCAAACGTTCATAACGTCTGCATCTGCTCCTGCAATAGGTCCGTCACCTAGCGGTGCATCAAGGACATAATTCTTCTGTGCAGCAATGAGGATAAACCTCAGATCATGGATCCAATCCGCATCATTGCTACTAACATCTTTCAACATAATTTTCTCTAGGAACATATCAAAATAAACAAAGGGAAGCAACAACGCGAGCTATTGATCTACAACATAATTTGCAAAAATACTACCAGGACTATGTTCATGATAAATTTAAGTTCAATTAATCATATTACTTAAGAACTCCCACTTAGATAGATATCCCTCTAATCCTCTAAGTGATCACGTGATCCAAATCAACTAAACCATAACCGATCATCACGTGAGATGGAGTAGGTTTCAATGGTGAACATCGTTATGTTGATCATATCTACTATATGATTCACGCTCGACCTTTCGGTCTCCGTGTTCCGAGGCCATATCTGTATATGCTTGGCTCGTCAAGTATAACCTGAGTATTCCGCGTGTGCAACTGTTTTGCACCCGTTGTATTTGAACGTAGAACCTATCATACCCGATCATCACGTGGTGTCTCAGCACGAAGAACTTTCGCAACGGTGCATACTCATGGAGAACACTTCTTGATAATTTAGTGAGAGATCATCTTATAATGCTACCGTCAATCAAAGCAAGATAAGATGCATAAAAGATAAACATCACATGCAATCAATATATGTGACATGGTATGGCCATCATCATCTTGCTTCTTTGATCTCCATCTCCAAAGTACTGTCATGATCTATATCATCACCGGCATGACACCATGATCTCCATCATCTTGATCTATATCAATGTGTCGTCACGTGGTCGTCTCGCCAACAATTGCTCTTGCAACTATTGCTATCGCATAGCGATAAAGTAAAGCAATTATTGGACGCTTGCATCTTATGCAATAGAGAGACAACCATAAGGATTTTGCCAGTTGCTGATAACTTCAACAAAACATGATCATCTCATACAACATCTTATATCTCATCACGTCTTGACCATATCACATCACAACATGCCCTGCAAAAACAAGTTAGATGTCCTCTACTTTGTTGTTGCAAGTTTTACGTGGCTGCTACGGGCTTAAGCAAGAACCAATCTCACCTACGCATCAAAACCACAACGATAGTTTGTCAAATAGACTCCGTTTTAACCTTCGCAAGGACCGGGCATAGCCACACTCGGTTCAACTAAAGTTGGAGAAACAGTCACCCGCAAGTCACCTTTGTGCAAAGCACGTCGGGGAAACCGGTCTCGCGTAAGCGTACGCGTAATGTCGGTCCGGGCCGCTTCATCCAACAATACCGCCGAACCAAAGTATGACATGCTGGTAGGCAGTATGACTTATATCGCCCACAACTCACTTGTGTTCTACTCGTGCATATAACATCAAACCATAAAACCTAGGCTCGGATGCCACTGTTGGGAACGTAGTAATTTCAAAAAAATTCCTACGCACACGCAAGATCATGGTGATGCATAGCAACGAGGGAGAGTATGATCTACGTACCCTTGTAGATCGCAACGGAAGCGTTGACACAACGTGGAGGAAGTAGTCGTACGTCTTCTTCCCGATCCGACCGATCCAAGCATCATTACTCCGGCACCTCCGAGTTCTTAGCACACGTTCAGCTCGATGACGATCCTCGGGCTCCGATCCAGCAAAGCGTCGAGGAAGAGTTCCGTCAGCACGAAGGCGTGGTGACGATCTTGATGTTCTACCGACGCAGGGCTTCGCCTAAGCACTACAACGATATGACCGAGGTGGAATTTGGTGGCAGGGGGCACCGCACACGGCTAAGGAACGATCTCAATGATCAATTGTGTGTCTATGGGGTGCCCCCTGCCCCCGTATATAAAGGTTTCAAGGGGAGGGGCTGGCCGGCCAAGGTGGGAGGCGCAGGAGGAGTCCTCTTCCTACCGGGAGTAGGACTCCCCCCTCCAATCCTAGTCCAACTAGGTTTCCTCAAGTGGGAAGGAGAGGAGGGGTGGCCGGCCACCTTCCCTAGTCCTAATAGGACTAGGGGAAGGGGGGGAGGCGCGCAGCCCATGGGGCAGCCCTTTCACCTTTCCACTAAGGCCCATGTTGGCCCATTTGGCTCTCGGGGGGTTCCGGTAACCCTCCCGGTAATCCGATAAAATCCCGATTTCACCCGGAACACTTCCGATGTCCAAACATAGGTTTCCAATATATCAATCTTTACGTCTCGACCATTTCGAGACTCCTCGTCATGTCCCCGATCTCATCCGGGACTCCGAACTCCTTCGGTACATCAAAACTCATAAACTCATAATATAACTGTCATCGAAACCTTAAGCGTGCGGACCCTACGGTTCGAGAACAATGTAGACATGACCGAGACACGTCTCCGGTCAATAACCAATAGCGGGACCTGGATGCCCATATTGGCTCCTACATATTCTACGAAGATCTTTATCGGTCAGACCGCATAACAACATACGTTGTTCCCTTTGTCATCGGTATGTTACTTGCCCGAGATTCGATCGTCGGTATCCAATACCTAGTTCAATCTCGTTACCGGCAAGTCTCTTTACTCGTTCCGTAATACATCATCTCGCAACTAACTCATTAGTAACAATGCTTGCAAGGCTTATGTGATGTGTATTACCGAGAGGGCCCAGAGATACCTCTCCGACAATCGGAGTGACAAATCCTAATCTCGAAATACGCCAACCCAACATCTACCTTTGGAGACACCTGTAGTACTCCTTTATAATCACCCAGTTACGTTGTGACGTTTGGTAGTACCCAAAGTGTTCCTCCGGCAAACGGGAGTTGCATAATCTCATAGTCATAGGAACATGTATAAGTCATGAAGAAAGCAATAGCAACATACTAAACGATCGGGTGCTAAGCTAATGGAATGGGTCATGTCAATCAGATCATTCAACTAATGATGTGACCTCGTTAATCAAATAACAACTCCTTGTTCATGGTTAGGAAACTTAACCATCTTTGATTAACGAGCTAGTCAAGTAGAGGCATACTAGTGTCACTCTGTTTGTCTATGTATTCACACATGTATTATGTTTCCGGTTAATACAATTCTAGCATGAATAATAAACATTTATCATGATATAAGGAAATAAATAATAACTTTATTATTGCCTCTAGGGCATATTTCCTTCAGATCGCAACACACACTACTTTCATATGAGAGCTTCGATGAGACGGCGGAAAAATTTAATTAAAGCTTTGCAACGGCAAGACGGACAAATGACAGATGACGTGTCTGAGATGCAACAGCTAGCTTTGGAATTTTACAAGAATCTATATACCTCCGAGGGTGTGCAAGGGGTGGCTGATGTACTTGAGCATGTTCCTGTAAAGGTAACTCCGGCGATGAATGAGATGCTTATGGCTCCTTACGAGGCCAAGGAGGTGAAGACGGCGCTCTTCCAGATGTTCCCGACGAAAGCTCCGGGTCCTGATGGATTCCCTGCTCATTTTTTCCAGAGGCATTGGGATATTTGTGGTGGGGCCGTCACCAAGTCTGTGCTAAGTATTGTCAGAGGTGACGAGAGTCCAGCTTGCCTAAATGACACATTGTTAGTGCTCATCCCAAAGGTATCGAATCCCACGCTACTTTCTCAGTTTCGCCCTATCAGTTTATGTAACGTTTTTTACAAGATCGCCTCCAAAGTTGTGGCGAACCGCTTGAAGCAAATTCTTCCTGACATTATTTCTGAGGAGCAATCGGCCTTTGTTCCCGGAAGGCTTATCACTGACAATATTATATCAGCGTATGAGTGTTTGCATTTTATGAAGAGAAATAGAGCGAAGAGCAACACCTTTTGTGCCTTGAAACTTGACATGACGAAGGCGTATGATCGAGTGGAGTGGAGTTACTTAAGGTCAGTTATGGAGAAGCTGGGTTTTGCTGCACCATGGATATCAGTGGTCATGAATATGGTGAGCTCAGTTTCTTTTTCTGTTATGTTCAATGGAATCAAATCAGAGGAGTTTAGACCTACAAGAGGTATTCGACAAGGAGATCCGATCTCTCCATACTTGTTCTTGTTAGCAGCGGAGGGCCTTTCGTGCCTTTTCAAATCCCAGAACCAGTCATCCCAGCTCAGCGGTATTAACGTAGCACCGTCGGCCCCGGCAGTGAACCACCTTTTATTCGCGGATGATAGCCTGCTGTTTTTCAGGGCAAGTGTAAGTGGAGCAGAAAAGGTGTCAAACCTATTGAATACATATTGCTTGGCTTCGGGCCAACGCATCAATAAGGAGAAGTCATCAATTTTCTTTAGCAAGGGCTGCCCGGACATAGTGCGCACTGCGGTAAAGGGCTACTTGCAGGTACCAAACGAGTCATTGAGTGATAGATATCTTGGGATGCCAACAGACGTTGGACACTCCAAAAAAGGTACTTTCAAATACCTTAGTGATAGAGTTTGGGACAAAGTGAAAGGATGGATGAGCAAATGCCTCTCTGCTGGTGGCAAAGATGTGCTCATTAAATCAGTTGCACAGGCGATCCCTGTTTATTCTATGTCCTGTTTTAAACTCCCTAGAGGGCTATGTGATCACATCAAATCAATAATTCGCAAGTTCTGGTGGGGTTGCAAACAGGGAGAACGTAAACCAGCTTGGGTTTCATGGGATGTTATGATAAGACCGAAGCATCTGGGAGGTCTTGGTTTCAGAGATATGGAATTATTTAACTTGGCTCTTTTGGCACGACAGGCATGGAGAATCCTTCAGGAACCTCATACTTTGAGTGCGAGAATACTCAAGTCTGCTTATTTCCCTGATTGCCCGATGCTTGAGGCGGAAATTGGTTCAAGGCCTTCTCAAGTTTGGCGGTCCATTAAGGAAGGGTGTGACCTTCTGAAACAGGGAATTATACGTCGTATTGGCAATGGTCAGAGTACCAACATATGGGCTGAAAATTGGATCCCCAAGGAAACAGTACCAAGACCTATAACATCACTAGTGCCGAATCCACCAAGGCTGGTGGCGGAGCTCCTGTCTCCTGCTACAGCGTCGTGGAACGAGGCTTTGGTAAGATCGATCTTCATACCAATGGATGCTAATGCGATTATGAAAATTCCCATATGCACACGCAATGTTGACGATTTTTGGGCCTGGTATCCAGACAAAAAGGGCAAGTTCTCGGTCAGCTCGGCTTATAAATTTATTTTGAAAATCAAGCTGCAGAGAGAGGAATGGCTAGAGGGAAGGGGTGGATCATCGAATCAACAAGATGAGAAATCTTGGGTTGTTTTATGGAAATTAAAAATCCCTTCAAAAATCAGAATATTCCTGTGGAGACTTGCTCATCATTCTCTCCCTACAACAGATACTCTGAAGAAGCGTAACATGGCGGTACAAGACACTTGCCCCTTGTGCGGGTGCGCTGACTCGTGGAGACACGCTCTTGTCTCCTGCACCATGTCCAGATGTGTATGGGCACTATCAGATGCTGATATGGTTGCACGCATGACGAATAATTTGAAGCCCAATGCGAGGCTCTGGCTATTTGAGCTCTATGATTCTATGGATCATGCGGTATTCGTTAAGATGGCCGTGACGCTATGGTCAATTTGGTATGCTAGGCGCAAGGCAGTCTACGAGGCCATATTTCAGAGTCCGCAACATACTGTTTCTTTCATAAATAACTTCATTGCGGAACTAGGGCAAGTGCAAACTAAAGATGAAGGAAGAAGAACCCCGGGCGTTCCCTCTGTATAGGTGAACAGGTGGCTGCCTCCCCCGACTGGCACCGTCAAGGTGAACGTGGATGGGGCAGTAGCTAGGTCACGCCATGGAGGAGCGGTCGCAGCAGTGTGCAGAGATGAGACAGGCCTATATCTCGGATCATCGGCTATCGTTATCCAAGGTATAAATGACCCCGTGGTCTTGGAGACCTATGCGTGTCGTGAAGCCTTATCTTTGGCGGATGATCTTGCAGTACAGTCTATATGCGTTGCCTCGGATTGCCAGGGAGTCGTGACTGATATTGAGAAAGGAACCGGAGGCACAAATGCTGCTATAGTGCATGAGATCAAAATTCATTGTAATAGCTTTACTTCTTGTTTTTTCATCCATGAGCGTAGGAATCATAATTTTGAGGCTCATAATCTCGCCAAGTTTGCTTGTAATCTAGATGTAGGTAGACATGTTTGGTTGGGCATTCCTCACGACCCAAACCGTGTACCTATGACATTTGCTGATAATTAATAAAGTTTGGCGAGTTCTCAAAAAAAAAACTACAAGTCTTCCTCTTCCTTTAGATAAGACAACAGAAGAGGCCGGCGATCTCCTCCTTCTCACCACCCGCCCTCTCCATATCTCGCTCCAGTTACAGTACAGGTACCGCCGTCCTTGTGATTTACCCGGTGGGGATCCCCCACCCCCCAAGGGGTTTCGCTTATTCCTGCTGTGAATTATATATCTGATCTGAAGCAGGAGTGGTCGATCGGTCGGTGGCCATGTCGTCCGCCAACGCAACCTGTTGTGTTTCTGGAGAATTTTGGATGTACGTATGCAGACAGTACTTTTTTTTGTGGATTCATATATGCAACTTTGGGGATATCGTACTTCACATTTGATCTAGTATGAAGGATTCAATAATATTTGAAGAACTTAAGATGCAATCAAGAGCTTGATGAAACATATGACATAAGGTGAATGCCAATAGATTAGTATCCATACAGTGATTTTTTATCTTAGACCAAACAAAATAAGCCTTAGATTTTACATCATAATTCCTCTATGTCCATGCATGCAGTGACGGCTCTGCCAGACTGCAGATAGGGGATGGTCCCGTTCCTAGACCATCATCGATTACTCTCAAGGAGTTTGGTGATCTGTGGGTAGCTGACGCCAAACGTCAGTTCAGTCTCAGGCCCAAGTCGCCGTCCCCTGATGAGCAGTTGAAACGCAGACAAGAGCGTAAGCGCAAGGGCTTGGTCATAGCGCTCAACACGTATGCCAAGCGTCACAACATTCAGGTAGGCCAAAATAAATCATAATCAAATGTTTATGTTTGCTTGCGTTTTTTACTTAACGACCCGTACTAAGGTGTGTTTGAGTTATTATGGAACTAAACTGCTGTTGTAGTTCATTATTTTTACTACTCATGGTTGGCTAGAACATCCATGCAAATCATGCGATTTACTGCTGACCGGTCTGTTATACTCACATGTGTCGACCGCTTCTATTTCAGCTCTCTGAGTTGGAATTTGTGGAAGAGAAAGAAGGGAATCAAGTCGATGGATGCGCAGCACTATATGTGCACTCCAACTTTCTGGTGAAAGGTTCAGATGGCAAACATACTATGTTCTTTGCTGAGATGCGACCTGACTGCACACAGGAAGAAGATGTTGTTCTCTGCACACCTTTGGAAGAAAACAATTATGGTAAGTTGGTAACTATATACTTGGTGGAATCTCCATGATTTTCCGTTAGTCATATCATGTGCTAATGTATACATATATTTTTCCACGCATCAACAAGGTCATTGTTTTGGGTGCGATGATCGAGCAAAGCAGCTTAGGCATCCCTCAGGCGGTGGCTACTTGGGTGGACATAATGAGATGATTTTTCACTTGGAGGAGCTGGACAGTGATGATGACTGTTTTATGTGATGAGAGGAATCTATCCGCCAACTAATCTGTTTGGTCTTGGTCTACTATATGCTGAAGGTCTATGACAAGCAAGTTCCTTTTAGAGAAGTACCGTTGTAGCAACAGGTGATGCATGTGACATGTTATTGTAATATGTATCTTTAATATTAACTAAAATTATGCTCGAATCGGCGTAATAAACTATTGTAACTGAATGAGTATAGGATGATGTGTCCTAAGAAACTCCTGATTTGCGTATTTTAAACCTGGACTGGGAGTCGCAGTATTTCAAATTTTACTTGGTGCGAGATATTCTCTTTACTTGGTGTGAAAAGGGAGAGAATATTCGGAAAATGCCAATGAAGGCCGAGCTCCAGGGAGCTCGGTATTTAAAAATTTTTGAAAAGTCATATTTTCAAGTTTCAAAACAATTTGAAAAGAATTCCATGGAAACATCTTTTTTCACTGGCTTGTGAAAAATCATTTGGTTTTTTTTGTATTTTGTAGGCTGTACAAAAAAGAAAATTTCGGCCGAACAAAAGAAATCGGCCCATCCTAAAAATATGTTTTGGCTTTTTTCTGTACGCCATGTGTGGAAGTATATGGTTATGAATTTTCACACATACGTAATTCCACATAATACACATGTGTGATTGTTCACAAAAAAATTCACACTGTATTATCAAGTCGGTAGTGATTAGCCCTTCAAAACAAAGGGTGTGGATTAATGCTACCACATCTTTGTAAGTTGTAACGGTCTTTTGGGGTTCAAGCCCCTCTTTCGTTGTAATTTATGTCTTATATTGTCCAACCCGAACATCTATTTGTAAGTTTACTAATTTAATTTAAAAAGTGGATACAGAGGAGTTTGAACAACAAGTTTTCTTTTTAGCAAAGTTTGAGCAACAAGTGAACTGAGAGGATTACGGTCAAAATAATCCATACATATTGGAGAGTGGAATTTTATCTGCAATCTTCACATGGCATTAGCTCAAAACAAAACGCCGAGGAGCTTTATCTGTGCGTAAGAGTGAGCCCTTTTGCAAGTCAGGTTAGAGATTCAGGAACACCTCTCCTGAAATCTATGAACAGGACCTCATTGATGCATGCCATCTGGCCATTCTCTTGCCTATTCTTTTGCAAGAGAAGTAATCCTGTTACCTTGTGATGTGTAATGAGTACCGAGAATATATGATAGGCTTTGCACTGTGTAAGTGTTACTACCTTAAAAAACAACTTTTTTGCAGAAAATAAAATGCATACAAGTATAAAATAAAATGTCACAACGTCATCAAGCAAAGCATGATAGTTGGTTGCTATATGTGCTGATTGTTCTTACTAGATTATACGAATAAGCAGCAGACATTAATCTCACGGAAACAGAACGATTATATATCTAACAGCGCAAAATAAATCCTTACATATACAAGCTAATTTCTTCTTTAACTAAAAAATCCTACTGCCAGCCAAGCCTGCTAGTGTGTTGGACGCTCCATAAAATTCAACACAATAATGAAAAAAATGCTGGGAATCACCAGCTAGAATGTACAGAAAAATGAAAGACAAGGCATTGCTAAATTCAACTGACTGACATAAGTTCTGCAGCTCTCTGCAATTAAGACATTACAGTGAGGCTCCAACTCTGCTATAAGATACTCCTATTGCTCTCCATCAGTACATCTGACATTACAGTGAGACTCCAACCACATGTATGATAACTGAAACATCTACAACCACATGTATGAGGGCTGTCAAGAACTCCTGTCAGATGGCTGCTTTACAAAAAGCGTGGGCATTCTATATCAGTGTCACTTTTAACATGAGCACCATCCTGCAGTACTCGATAACCTAAACACTAGCACGGTACAGATATTTGAGACAACTACAAGCTACTCGGCCAAAACCATCGTCTCCCCACTTTTTACCGCACGAATTTTGAAAGATATAGTATGACAGCCCATCACTTCGTCCTGCCGTAACCAACAATCACCACGCAATGGGAACAGGCCTGCCCTGCAGGATTTGTTTGGAATGTTGCCCCCTTAGGAATATCGTAGATATCATTGGGAGTGTTGGGTTTCTCAAATTCCTTTATGCGATATCTTTGGAAACTCTGCAATAAAACAACCATTATAAGTCATGCATTGTTCAAGACAATGTTGGGTGTACAAATAACATGTATCAATAACTACTTCAGACGAAACAAAAAACTGTTCAGAGCATGTTGGGTTGTACAAATGACATGTATCAATAACAACTCAAGACAAAAAGGAAACTAGTTCAGAGGATGTTGGGTATACAAATGACATGTACTCCCTCCGTCCGAAAAAGTGTTACAGATTTAGTACAAAGTTTTGTACTAATCAGCGACACTTATTTTGGGACGGAGGTACAATCGATAACTACTAGGCAAAAAGAAAACTAGTTCAGAGTCTGTTGAGTGCACAAAATATCAGAAAACATACATGAAAGTTCACTTTTGCACTGTTATAGGCTTCTTCAGTTATGACACCCTGAGCTACCATCCTTTCGAGACAGTAATCAAGCGTGTTGAAACCTTTTATTCGATTTGTTGCACAAAATGAAGTGACTAAATCTTGAAGATGATCCAGCGAGAGATTCAGAACGAACTCCTTTGACAGATAAGTTTCACTACCAATCCTCACAACCGCATTCTTGCTCTTGTAAAGGGATTCAGTACATGACATCGTTGAAGCATATGCACATTGCCCTGTGAATGTCAACTTCAGCACTAATAACAGTGAAAATAAAAAGGACAGTCTAGACATGTACCTCTTTCCTGATCCCTAAGTGACGGCATAATGCTCCTGCCATTGATTGATCTAAACCTCCAGCTGAAGTCAAAGTCGACTTCTTCTGCTTTTTTGTACACTGTCATATTAAACAGATTCATTGAAATTCAAGAGAAGCTCGCACAAGTAAAGAGTGACTTCCTAAATGATACTGATGTGCTTCAAAACCAATGTAGTACTCCCTCCATCCGGAAATACTTGTCCTATAAATGGATAAAATGGATGTATCTATAACTAAAATAAGTCTAGATACAACCATTTCTAGGACAAGTATTTCCGGACGGAGGGAGTAAATATGAAAGGAAACTTACTGTAAACTTCTGACTTGGCTCCTTGCGCATCCTGAAAATATGTCCATTTAAATTATTAGTCCAGTAATTATATAATTAGCTAAAGTACTAAGTCCAATGTAAATCAGAAATACAGTATGACTACAGAAGGCTATTTCGACTCTCATTTAAGCTACTGTATTTCAAAAGAAAAAAAATGTTTGGTCCTTACTGATACTGTCAGTAAGTTAATACATCGAATAAAGCTATGCAGCATAATTAGCTTCTAGAGATGTAGCGGAAATGGCTGGGACTTGGATCGTAGTTAAGAAAACATACTATGCGGGAGGCGATCCTCCATCTTATCACATCTAGCTTACGGACATGATTGTTAGTTTGGAGGGCATCTATACAAAACGTAGCAGTTGTGGACCGCCAACGGTAACCTCCACTGACCAAGAGATGCATGATAAACTAGAATGTGAGTGCCAGCACAAATCATATAGCCAATCAATGAGAAATTTATTGCGGTTATCTACACCTCAGGGTAACTCACACATTGGGGAAGTGAGTGCAACAAAAAAAAAAGAAAATTTTGAGATTATTAGAACCACATTAACCATTGTGCCCCAAACTAAATGATGTTAGTGTATTCATTTATTTTGTTCAGATAACATCGAATAATCAAGTTTAAGTTGGTCTTTTCAAATTGAAATGACTTGCATGTACTCCCTCTGTTTCTAAATATAAGACTTTTTAGAGATTTCGGTACGGGCTACATACAGATGTATATAGACGTATTTTAGAGTGTAGATTCACTCATTTTGCTTCATATGTAGTCCATAGTTGTCTCTAATGCATAACCCCAAATCGATAGTGGTAAATCGATAAGAGACATCATAGATCGCACCATATCTAATAAAGAGCGGTTACGACGTTCGGACACACCATTATAATGTGGTGTTCCGGGTGACGTGAGTTTGCGAAACTATTCCACATTGTTTCAAATGAAGACCAAACTCGTAACTCAAATATTCACCTCCACAATCAGATCGTAGAAACCTTATTTCCTTGTTACGATGATTTTCCACTTCACTCTGAAATTCTTTGAACTTTTCAAATGTTTCAGACTTATGTTTCATAGATATACCCATATCTTCTCAAATCATCTGTGAATGTCAGAAAATAACGATACCCGCCGCAAGCATCAACAATCATCGGACCGCATACATCAGTATGTATTATTTTCAATAAGTCTGTTGCCCGCTCCATTGTTCCGGAGAACGAATGTCTTAGTCATCTTGCCCATGAGGCATGGTTCGCAAGCATCAAGTGATTCCAAAAGCCCATTAGCACGGAGTTTCTTTATGCGTTTTACACCAATATGACCTAAACGGCAGTGCCACAAATATGTTGCACTATCATTATCAACTTTGTATCTTTTGGCATCAATATTATGAATATGTGTATCATTACGATCGAGATTCAATAAACCATTTATATTAAGTGTATGACCATAGAAGGTTTTATTCATGTAAACAGAACAACAATTATTCTTTAACTTAAATGAATAGTCGTATTGCAATAAACATGATCCAATATATTCATGCTTAACGCAAACACCAAATAACATTTATTTTGGTCCAACACTAATCTCGAAGGTAGAGGGAGTGTGCGATGGTGATCTTATCAACCTTTGAATCATTTCCAACACACATCGTCACTTCGCCCATAACTAGTCTGTGTTCATACTGCAACTCATGTTTTTAGTTACTACTCTTAGCAACTAAACCAATATCAAATACTAGGGGGTTGCTATAAACACTAGTAAAGTACACATCAATAACATGTATATCAAATATACTTTTGTTCACTTTGTCATCCTTCTTATTCGCCAAGTATCTAGGGCAGTTCCACTTCTGGTGACCATTACCTTTGCAGTAGAAACACTCAGTTCCAGGCTTGGGTCTAGCTTTGGGCTTCTTCATGGGAGTAGCAACTTGCTTGCTATTCTTCTTTGAAGTTCCTTTTTCTTTCCCTTTGCCCTTTTCTTGAAACTAGTGGTCTTGTTAACCATCAACACTTGATGATATTTCTTGATTTCTACCTTCGCTGATTTGAGCATCGCGAAGAGCTTGGGAATTAATTTCAACATCCCTTGCATATTATAGTTCTTCACTAAGTTCTAGTAACTTGGTGATAGTGACTAGAGAACTTTGTCAATTACTATCTTATCTGGAAGATTAACTCCCACTTGATTCAAGCAATTGTAGTACCCAGACAATCTAAGCACATGCTCACTGGTTGAGCTATTCTCCTCCATCTTGTAGGCAAAGTACTATCAGAGGTCTCATACCTCTCGACACGGGCATGAGTATGAAATACCAATTTCAACTCTTAGAACATCTTATATGCTCTGTGGTGTTCAAAACGTTTTTGAAGTCCCAGTTCTAAGCCGTAAAGCATGGTTCACTAAACTATTAAGTAGTCATCATACCGAGCTTTGTCAAATGTTCATAACGTGTGCATCTGCTCTTGCAATAGGTTTGTCACTTAGCAGTGCATCAAGGACATAATTCTTCTATGCAGCAATGAGGATAATCCTCAGATCACGGACCAAGTCCGCATCATTGCTACTATCAACTTTCAGCTTATTTTCTCTAGGAACGTATCAAAAATAAACTGGAAGCTACATCGCAAGCTATTGATCTACAACATAGATATGCAAATACTATCAGGACTAAGTTCATGATAAATTAAAGTTCAATTAATCATATTACTTAAGAACTCCCACTTAGATAGATATCTCTCTAATCATCTAAGTGATCACGTGATCCATATCAACTAAACCATGTCCGATCATCACGTGAGATGGAGTAGTTTTCAATGGTGAACATCACTATGTTGATCATATCTACTATATGATTCACGCTCGACCTTTCGGTCTCAGTGTTTCGAGGCCATATATGTATATGCCAGGCTCGTCAAGTTTAACCCAAGTATTATGCGTGTGCAAAACTGGTTTGCACCCATTGCATGTGAACGTAGAGCTTATCACACCCGATCATCACGTGGTGTCTTGGCACGATGAACTGTAGCAACGGTGCATACTCAGGGAGAACACTTGTACCTTGAAATTTAGTGAGAGATCATCTTATAATGCTACTGCCATACAAAGCAAAATAAGATGCATAAAGGATAGATATCACATGCAATCATTATAAGTGATATGATATGGCCATCATCATCTTGTGCCTTTGATCTCCATCTCCAAAGCACCGTCATGATCACCATCGTCACCGGCTTGACACCTTGATCTCCATCGAAGCATCGTTGTCGTCTCACCAACTATTGCTTCTACGACTATCGCTACCGCTTAGTGATAAAGTAGAGCAATTACATGGCGATTGCATTTCATACAATACAGCGACAACCATATGGCTCCTGCCAGTTACCGATAACTGTGTTACAAAACATGATCATCTCATACGACAATTTATATAATCACGTCTTGACCATATCACATCACAACATGCCCTGCAAAAACAAGTTAGACGTCCTCTACTTTGTTGTTGCAAGTTTTACGTGGCTGCTACAGGCTTAGCAAGAACTGTTCTTACCTACGCATCAAAACCACAACGATTTTTCATCAAGTTTGTTGTTTTAACCTTCAACAAGGATCGAGCGTAGTCACACTCGATTTGACTAAAGTTGGAGAAATAGACACCCACTAGCTTGAAGGAAATATGCCCTAGAGGCAATAATAAAGTTATTATTTATATTTCCTTATATCATGATAAATGTTTATTATTCATGCTAGAATTGTATTAACCGGAAACTTAGTACATGTGTGAATACATAGACAAACAGAGTGTCACTAGTTTGCCTCTACTTAACTAGCTCATTGAATCAATGATGGTTATCTGTCCTAACCATAGACATGAGTTTTCATTTGATTAACGGGATCACATCGTTAGAGAATGATGTGATTGACTTCACCCATCTGTTACCTTACCACGATGATCGTTTAGTTTGTTTCTATTGCTTTCTCCATAACTATACATGTTCCTATGACTATGAGATCATGCAACTCCCGAATACCGGAGGAACACTTGGTGTGCTACCGAACGTCACAATGTAACTATGTGATTATAAAGGTGCTCTACATGTGTCTCCGATGGTGTTTGTTGAGTTGGCATGGATCCAGATTAGGATTTGTCACTCCGATTATCGGAGAGGTATCTTTGGGCCCTCTCGGTAATGTACATCACAATAAGCCTTCCAAGCAATGTAGCTAATGAGTTCGTTACGGGATGTAGCATTACGGAACGAGTAAAGAGACTTGCCGGTAACGAGATTGAACTAGGTATTGAGATACCGACGATCGAATCTCGGGTAAGTAACATACCGATGACAAAGGGAACAACTTATGTTGTTATGCACTTTGACCGATAAAGATCTTCGTAGAATATGTAGGAACCAATATGAGCATCCAGGTTCCGCTATTGGTTATTGACCGGAGATGAGACTCGGTCATGTCTACATAGTTCTAGAACCCGTAGGGTCCGCACGCTTAACGTTCGGTGATGATCGGTATTATGAGTTTATGTGTTTTGATGTACCGAAGGTTGTTTGGAGTCCCGGATATGATCACGGACATGACGAGGAGTCTCGATATGGTTGAGACATAAAGATCGATATATTGGACAGCTATATTCGGACACCAGAAGTGTTCCGGGTGATTTCGGAGAAAACCGGAGTGCCAGGGGGGGTTACCAGAACCCCCGTGGAAGTATTAGGCCTTAGTGGGCCTTAGGGGAGAGAGAGGGCAGCAGCCCAGGAGGTGCCCCCCTCCCAAGGGGAGTCCGAATAGGACTAGGGAGGGGGCGCGGCCCCTCTTTCCCTCTCCCTCTCCGTCTCTTTCCTTCCCCCTTCTTCCTAGTAGGACTAGGAAAGGATGAATCCTACTCCTACTAGGAGCAGGAGGATTCCTCCTCTCCTTGGGTGCCACTAGGGCCGGATGGCCTCCCCCTTGCTCCTTTATATACGGGGGCAGGGGGCACCCTAAAACACACAAGTTGATTGTTCCAAGTCGTGTGTTGTGCCCCCCTCTCTCAACCTGGAGGCACACACCAAGCTAGCACTTGCTTACACAGTAACACAACACATTTTTTCTTCAACTCCTTTGCTCCATGCCTAAGTCGCCCTCCTCAATAGTGCTCCTGAAAAGTGATCCCAAATATGTTTCTTAATGTTATTTCTCTGTTTTTATTTCGGTCACTTAACACTCTAATTGTCTGATTATGATCTCTTGTTTTTGGAATGCAGGTCTAGGTAACGCTAGCAGTTGTGCCACCGCATAGCGCACAGTAGAGCTTAAGAGGGTGACCACGGTGGAGCTGCTCCATGATTAACTAGGGATTAGTTCTCTACTCCACTCCTATTATTTCCAGTACCCAGCTCAAGTGTTACTGAACTGCACCTATTTAGTTCATCTAGTTCGGAGTTACGCATTTTTCACTAGGGTTTTCAACTGATTTGTTTGTGCCCCATTGATCTTGGTGGTTAAAGTTATCATCTTATGCACTCGAATCAAAGTAATCCCTGTATGTGGCTAAAATCAATAACTGATACATCCTAACCACTATCTCAGTATCTATTAACATAACAATTTGCCACTTCTGTAGATCTATTAGTGGCCATGGCTCTTAGTTATTTTGTATGCTATTTGAAGTTCAGTTGACAAACAATTGTTGTTTACTATTGTCAGTGCCATGATAAATATTTAATTTCATGTGTAAACTTGTTGAAACATGAACATCAGAACCTTAAGCCAGCCAGACCGACGAGCAGTGGCTCCGCGTCATGGATATTTTTTGTTAGTGATGCCATTATTTGGCATATTTATACGGCCTCAGCGTATGCTGCTATAGTACATGAGTTTTGCTATGCATGTTCTATTACATTATCACTTATAAGTCAACTTGATTAGACTTCCATCTGACACATTTTTGTTTGGATTAATTTGTAGCAATCTCATGTTTATTGTTTTTTTATAATAGATACTTTATTATTCTCATTTGTAGGCACAAGAAGATTTAAGGATTTTTAGAGAACATGCACTTGATTTTTGAAGTTTCTTCTAATTCTCTTATTTCTACTACTATCTATTCATATCTTCAAATGTCTAATGTTGTTGTAAATATGGTAGGTATGATTGGGTAGCAGGCTACATGGTGTTGTCCATCACAATCCGTCAGGACATATGGTTGCCATCAGGAGGAGCGAGGACAAAACATGAATAACTACCTTAGTAGTTTATATGTTCTGTTGTTGTAAATTGGATTATACTGGACTACTAGTTCCTAACCTTGCTATGTGATATATTTTGTCAATATATGTTGTATATTATCATTTCATAGAGGATTTTGTAAACTGCTTCGTTGTAGATACCTATGGATTTTATAAATTGTTTTGTTGTAGACCTATGGAGGATTTTATATATTGAATGATTTTTGTAATGTATTACATTTTGGAAATACTGTCTTGGCCCAAAATTGGCAATATTTTGTGTAACTCATTGTGCTGAAAGTGTATTGGTTCAAAATTGGACTCAAAGATATGGACGGGACTAAATTTAAATTGATCCCAAATTCATGACGAATTTCATGACGGAAAATAGTGTCCACATAAGCAGCCACGTAGTTCCAATTTGGAAATTGAAAATCCTACATGGTGTTGGTCCATGACGGCTAGTTCCGTCACAAAGACTTGGGCCTAGTTTGGGCTTGGCCGGGCTCGAGGCAGATCCATGACGGTCAAGATCCGTCATGGAGGGTATGATGTCAAATTATGACGTGATATACATGACGAATTCTGAATCCGTCGTTGATGGGCATGCATGACAGTTTTTGGCTGATCCATGACGGCCAAGATCCGTCATGTATTAACAGATTTCTTGTAGTGACCATAGTCCACCTTGGTCATATCATAGCGGTGCTTAGACGAAGCCCTGTTCCGCTAGCAACATCATCACCGTCATCACGCCTTCGTGCTGACGAAGCTCTCCCTCGAAGCTCTACTGGATCATGAGTTCGCGGGACGTCACCGTGCCGAACGTGTGCAGAACGCAGAGGTGCCGTACCTTCGGTGCTAGGATCGGTCGATCGTGAAGACGTACGACTACATCAACCGCGTTGTCATAACGCTTCCACTTACGATCTACGAGGGTACATAGACAACACTCTTCCCTCTCGTTGCTATGCATCACCATGATCTTGCGTGTGCATAGGAATTTTTTGAAATTACTACGTTCCCCAACATGGCCACCTGTGTGCGAAGCACGTCGATAGAACCAGTCTCGCGTAAGTGTACGCATAATGTCAATCTGAGCTGCTTCATCCAACAATACCGCCGAATCAAAGTATGACATGCTGGTAAGCAGTATGACTATTATCACCCACAACTCTTTGTGTTCTACTCGTGCATATAACATCTACGCATAGACATGCCTCGGATGCCACTGTTGGGGAACGCAGTATTTCAAAAAAAATTACCTATGATCACGCAAGATCTATCTAGGAGATGCATAGAAACGAGCGGAGAGAGTGTGTCCACATACCCTCGTAGACCGGAAGCGGAAGCGTTTAGTAACGCGGTTGATGTAGTCCAACGTCTTCGCAATCCAACCGATCCAAGCACCGAACGTATGGCACCTCCATGTTCAACACACGTTCAGCTCGATGACGTCCCTCGAGCTCTTGATCTAGTTGAGGACGAGGGAGAGTTCCATCAGCACGACGGCGTGGCGACGGTGATGATGATGTTACCGGCGCAGGGCTTCGCCTAAGCACTACAATGATATGACCGAGGTGTGTAACTGTGGAGGGGGGCACTGCACACGGCTAAGAGAAGACGTGGTGTGTTCTAGAAGTGCCCCTCCCCCACATATATATAGGTGGGAGGGGGAGGGAGCAGCAGGAGGCGCGCCCCAAGGAGGAGGAATCCTACTTGGGGCCTAATCCTATTCGGCATCCCCCCTTTCCATGTCTTCCGGAGGGAGAAGGAAAGAGGCGGGGGGAGAGAAGGAAAGGAGAGGCCGAATTGCCCCGTTACTTCCTCTCCTCTCCCTTTTCCTTTCCCCCCTTATTCGGCCATGTTTGGGGCGCACCAGCCCACTAGGGGCTGGTCTGTCCTGCCCTAGGCCCAATAAGGCCGGTATCTTGGCCGGGGGTGCCCGGAACCCCTTTCCGGTGACCCGATACGTACCCGGTACCCCCAGAACATTTCCGGTATCCAAATATTATCATCCTATATATGAATCTTTACCTCTCGACTATTTCGAGACTCCTCGTCATGTCCATCATCTCATCCGGGACTCTGAACAACATTCGATCATCAAATCACATAACTCATACAATATAAAATCGTCATCGAACGTTAAGCGTGCGGACCCTACGGGTTCGAGAACTATGTAGACATGAACGAGACACCTCTCCAGTCAATAACCAATAGCAGAACCTGGATGCTCATATTGCCTCCCACAATATTCTACGAAGATCTTTATCGGTCAAACCGCATAACAACATACGTTATTCCCTTTGTCATCGGTATGTTACTTGCCCGAGATTCGATCGTCTGTATCCTCATACCTAGTTCAATCTCGTTACCGGCAAGTCTATTTACTCGTTCCGTAATGCATCATCCCGTGACTAACTCATTAGTCACATTGCTTGCAAGGCTCATAGTGATGTGCACTACCGAGAGGGCCCAGAGATACCTCTCCGATACACGGAGTGACAAATCCTAATCTCAATCTATGCCAACTCAACAAACACTATCGGAGACACATGTAGAGCATCTTTATAATCACCTAGTTACGTTATGACGTTTGATAGCACACAAGGTGTTCCTCCGATATTCGGGAGTTGCATAACCTCATAGTTAGAGGAATATGTATAAGTCATGAAGAAAGCAATAGCAATAAAACTGAACGATCAATATGCTAAGCTAACGGATAGGTCTTGTCCATCACATCATTCTCCCAATGATGTGATCATGTTCATCAAATGACAACACATGTCTATGGTTTAGGAAACTTAACCATCTTTGATTAACGAGCTAGTCAAGTAGAGGCATACTAGGGACATTCTGTTTTGTCTATGTATTCACACATGTACTAAGTTTCCGGTTAATACAATTCTAGCATGAATAATAAGCATTTATCATGATATAAGGAAATATAATTAACAACTTTATTATTGCCTCTAGGGCATATTTCCTTCAAGATGAACAGATTGCATATTCAGATTGTTGTATTTTTCGAGTAATTTTCATATATAAATTATTTTAAACTAACTTACGGATTAATTTATATGATTTTTCAAAGATTTAAACATATTCTGGAATTTCCTGAAATATTATCAATTCGAAGTTTATTCAGTAATTGCTATGTGTACCCAGAACTGTACCCAACTGACCAGCAGAGAGGCTGACCAGTGAGCCCAGTTAGTAGAGGCTAACTCAGGGGGCCTCTGCTACGTCAGCAGGTCTAGTCAACAGGACCGTTGACTGGTCAATACTGACCAGTGGAGCCCTTGTGTAAGTGATACATATTTTAACAGTGGGTTTGGTTAAATTAAAATATTGTCTCAGGTTAAATTAGTGGCCTTGGGCCCACGGATCAGTGAGCGGTTAGGGGAGTGGGTTAGTGTTAGGCAGGGGTTAGCGCCCTAATCTAAACCCCGACGAATGGGGCCCACATGGCAGTGACCCATCACCGGTTTTGGACGCCGGACGCACGCTGGTGGTCTCAGGCGACCACCTGAGATGCCGGCAACGCTCGGGATCGCCGAACAGGCGAGCAGACGGAGCAGGGTGAGCTCCATTCGGCTCAGCGTGCCAGGCCGCGTCGATCTGCGCAAGCGCCCGCATCGGACACAGCCGGAATCGGTGACAGCAGCAAGGCCGAGCGGTGACCGGAGCACGCGCGAACGGCGACGGTGCTATACTACATGGCTCGGCGAAAGAGCAAGCGCTACGCATTCCTGGGGACACAACAAACTCGGTGACACGCTCGGACGCAGGTTTCAACGACCGAAGCCGCGAGCATGACATGACCGGTGGAGAGGAGCTCCGGGCATGGTGGCTGGGGCAGCTAGAGGCAACAAGGCGAAGGGAGGCAGAGGGGAAACATGCGGAGCTCATCGAGGAGGCACATGTAGGCCCAGTGATAGTTTAGGAGCCACAGGCCGATCGGAGTGGAATGAGGTCGCCGATGTCGAGCCGGGGGAGAAAGGCGGGGCGATCCGGCGCTGGAAGGCTCCTTGGCTCGCGCGAGTTGACGTAGCAGTAGCCACGGATGACGACATTCGCGTTGGACCAGTCGGAGGAGCACAAGGGAGGCGGTCGTCGCGTTGGTGAAAGTGCTAGTGATCAACTAGAGGGGGTGAATAGGCGATTTTTACGAGAGTCTTCAAAACATGGAAGTTTCGAAGACAAATGATAGAAGTAAACCTATTACCATGCAGCAGAAGGTAGACTACACTAGGCAGGCCATAGTCAAGTATTCAATGAAGTGAAAGCGCAATGACAAATAGCAGCTAGGTAGTAAAGATCAGGACGGAAGATAGTATGAAGCCAAACAGTGACAGTGTTCACACAGTGAAGTCAAACAGGTAATGCAAGCAGTCAATGACTTCACGAAGACAAATTGTAAGTAAGGAGAGGGAGAGGATAGAACCAGTGACTTGTAGAAGACAATGATTTGTTGGACCAGTTCCAGTTGCTGTGACACCTGTACATTTGGTTAGGGAGGCTGAGATTTAACTCACAAGACCGCGTCTTCACCTTATTCCCCTTGAGCTAAGGACACCAAGTCCTCGCCCAATCACTCTGGTAAGTCTTCAAGGTAGACTTCCAAACCTTCATGGACTTCGTTCACTGGCGATCCACAATGACTCTTGGATGCTTAGAACGCGACGCCTAACCGGCTGGAGGATTCACAGTCCTCAAGTGTAATAAGTCTTCAAATCACACAGACAGGAAGACTTCAGTGATGCCTAACACTCTTTGGCTCTAGGTGTTTAGGGCTTTTTCCTCGCAAGGAATTCTCTCTCAAAGGCTTCGAGGTGGGTTGCTCTCAAACGACAAAAGCCGTACACTAACTCTGAGCAGCCAACCATTTATGGTTGTAGGGGGTGGGCTATTTATAGCCACTAGGCAACCCGACCTGATTTGTCCGAAATGACCCCGGGTCACTAAGGAACTGACACATGTTCCAATGGTCAGATTTCAAACACACACGGCAACTTTACTTGGGCTACAAGCAAAGCTGACTTACCCAGCTCTGGATAAGATTTACTCTCATTGTCTTCGCTCGAAGACATAGGATTTTGGTTAAGCATCACTTCAGTCAATCTGACTGGTTCACTTGGACCCCACTTAACAGTACGGTGGTTCCCATGACTCAACAAAGAAGAAAAAGAACGACGAAACAACTAACTCTTCGTGCTCCATAGTCTTCACGCAATGTCTTCTCTTGTCATAGTCTTCAATGTGAATGTCTTCACCTCCCACCTTTGACTTCAATGTCTTCATACATTTTTAGGGGTCATCTCTAGTAGGAAAACCGAATCAATGAGGGACTTCTATCTGTGTTATCCTGCAATTCTCACAAACACATTAGTCCCTCAACCAGGTTTGTCGTCAATACTCCAAAACCAACTAGGGGTGGCACTAGATGCACTTACAATCTCCCCCTTTTTGGTGATTGATGACAAAATGGTTGAAGTTTTCAACGGGAAATAAAATATGTGAAATTGTAAGGATAGGGTATTGTCTTCATAAGTGGCAAAGGCTCCTGAAAGTGTGTTATATCGACTAGAGGGGGGGAGTGAATAGGCGATTTTTATGAAAGTCTTCAAAACGTGGAAGTTATGAAGACAAACAGTAGAGATATGCCTATTACTATGCAGCGGAAGTTAGACTACACTAGGCAAGCCATGGCCAAGTATCAACAAAGTGAATGCACAGTGACAAATAGCTGCAGTGTAATACGGATCAGGTAGGAAGATATTATGAAGCCAAACAGATCATACACTCACGTTGTGAAGACAAAAGATAGAATAGACATGCAATGACTTCACAATGAGTAATCAGTAAGTAAAAAGAAGTGAAGATGAAACCAGTGACTCGTTGAAGACAATGATTTGTTGGACCAGTTCCAGTTGCTGTGACAACTGTACGTCTGGTTGGAGCGGCTAGGTATTTAAACCTTAGGACACACAGTCCCGGACACCCAGTCCTGAACCGCAGCTCAGGACACCCGGTCCTCACCGTATTCTCCTTGAGCTAAGGTCACACAGACCTCGCCCAATCACTCTAGTAAGTCTTCAAGGTAGACTCCCAAACCTTCACAGACTTCGTTCACCGGCAATCCACAATGTCTCTTGGATGCTCAGAACGCGACGCCTAACCGGCTGGAGGATGCACAGTCCTCAAGTGTAATAAGTCTTCAGATCAATCAGACAAGAAGACTTAAGTGATGCCCAATTTGCTCTGGCTCTGGGTGGTTAGGGCTTTATCCTCGCTAGGTATTCTCTCTCTCAAAGGCTTCGAGGTGGGTTGCTCTCAAACGACAAAAGCCGTGCACTAAATATGAGCAGCCAACCATTTATGGTTGTAGGGGTGGACTATTTATAGCCACTAGGCAACCCGACCTGATTTTTCCGAAATGACCCTGGGTCACTAAGGAACTGACACGTGTTCCAACGGTCAGATTTCAAACTCACACGGCAACTTTACTTGGGCTACAAGCAAAGCTGACTTGTCCGACTCTGGACAAGATTTGCTCTCATAGTCTTCACTCAAAGACATAGGTTTTTTGTTTAGGCATCACTTCAGTCATTCTGACTGGTTCTCTTGGACCCCACTTAGCAGTACGGTGGTTCCTATGACTCAACACAAATAAAAGAGAACTACGAAAGATCTAAGTTTTCGAGCTCCATAGGCTTCATGCGGTGTCTTCTCTTGTCATAATCTTCAAAGTGAATATCTTCATATACCACCATTGACTTCAATGTCTTCGTACATTTTTAGGGGTCATCTCTGGTAGTAAAACCGAATCAATGAGGGACTTCTACCTGTGTTATCCTGCAATTCTCACAAAACATTAGTCCCTCAACTAGGTTTGTCGTCAATACTCCAAAACCAACTAGGGGTGTCACTAGATGCACTTACAATCTCCCCCTTTTTGGTGATTGATGAAAAACTAGTTGAAGTTTTCAACGGGGAATATAGTCTGTGAAATTTTAAAGGATAAGGAATTGTCTTCATAAGTTGCAAGGGCTCCCCCTGAAGATGTGCATATAAGTAATTTGCTTTTGGAATGCAAATGCACATGGCAGGTTGTACTTTTGGAGATCCACTTCACCTTATGATGACATTCCATTATGCATGTGAAAGTATATGAAGATAATGACATGCATAATGAAAAATGGATGTCTACAGAATGATCTAAGTGCGGAATTTATCATCGCACATGCGGAATTTATCATCGCAAAACAAGTTGGCAAATAAGTAGCAGACGACCATCGAGTTTAAGTGTTACAACTCAAAGAACCAAATGTAGCAAAACGAGAGTTGTAAGCACGAAACAAAGTATAGCAAAATATAAAGCACCCTCCCATAATGACCCCCTTGAAGACTATCAACCTCATATGCTTCTCCCCCTTTTGTCAGTGAGGACCAAAAAGGTTTGAAGACATAGAGTTTCTACTCGTTCCCAGGAGCAGCAGGGTCGTTGGTGGTGTTTGGCGGTGCTGAAGAGGTTGGTGCAGTGTTGACGCATGCTAAAGGAGGTGGCGGTGATGTAGCATCGTCTTCATCCTCGATAATTCTGGCAGTCACTGTGGCAGCAGAGGAAGAAAACTTAGAGTCTTCAAGGGATGGTGTTCCTCGCAGCACAGCTCTTCTAGGAGGTGTGGAGTCAAACTTGAATCGCTCTGTGAAGCCATCCTCTTGAAGATCAGCTTCAGAACACATCATCGTGAGCCCTTTCCATGTGCGTCGATAGGTTTCATGGGCAGCGAAAGCATTCTTGGTGGCAAGATTGCGAATTCTGTCGCTTGAGCCAGTCATGATGCCGATCCTGTTTCTGATGAAGGGCCACAAGAAGCTCTTGGTCATTGAGAACACGAGTGCGCTTCTTGGGTCTTGGAGCAGTTGTGCTGTCAGTGGCTTCAGTGGAAGCGGGGCATGGTGCACGTGTAGTGCCAGCCAACGGATACACCCGAGAGACTGCTCCAATTCCTTCAATGTTTTGAGTGAAGCTCTGGTGTTCTGCATTCTGAAGACTTAGAGGTTGCTTGGCAGGTTCATGATAGATGGCTTCAGCAGAGGTATCCACATCTGGCAAGAAGATACGATGGTTGCGGGCAGAGGGCTGATACAAGATAGCAGAGTGAAGTTTGATCAGCCGCATTACCCAAGGGGCGTAGAACTTCAGACCAAACAAATCAGAGCCTGATGCAGCAAGTTGGCGTATGAAAAAGTCCTGTGCATTGAAGCATTTGCCATGAAGGATATAGAATATCAAAGTCTTCATTGCACCCTCAATCTTGGCATTTGGAGAGTGTCCTTTAATGGGCCAGAGAGTCCGCCTGATAATGTGATAGATGGTTCTTGGCAGATACTCAAGGTCTTCAATGAAGAACTCTATGGGATAAGCAGCATCTTGGGGCAATGGCTTCATCATGCTGAGCATCTCACTCATATTAGGTGGGTTGCTCTCAAACGACAAAAGCCGTACACTAACTCTGAGCAGCCAACCATTTATGGTTGTAGGGGGTGGGCTATTTATAGCCACTAGGCAACCCGACCTGATTTGTCCGAAATGACCCCGGGTCACTAAGGAACTGACACATGTTCCAATGGTCAGATTTCAAACACACACGGCAACTTTACTTGGGCTACAAGCAAAGCTGACTTACCCAGCTCTGGATAAGATTTACTCTCATTGTCTTCGCTCGAAGACATAGGATTTTGGTTAAGCATCACTTCAGTCAATCTGACTGGTTCACTTGGACCCCACTTAACAGTACGGTGGTTCCCATGACTCAACAAAGAAGAAAAAGAACGACGAAACAACTAACTCTTCGCGCTCCATAGTCTTCACGCAATGTCTTCTCTTGTCATAGTCTTCAATGTGAATGTCTTCACCTCCCACCTTTGACTTCAATGTCTTCATACATTTTTAGGGGTCATCTCTAGTAGGAAAACCGAATCAATGAGGGACTTCTATCTGTGTTATCCTGCAATTCTCACAAACACATTAGTCCCTCAACCAGGTTTGTCGTCAATACTCCAAAACCAACTAGGGGTGGCACTAGATGCACTTACAATCTCCCCCTTTTTGGTGATTGATGACAAAATGGTTGAAGTTTTCAACGGGAAATAAAATATGTGAAATTGTAAGGATAGGGTATTGTCTTCATAAGTGGCAAAGGCTCCTGAAAGTGTGTTATATCGACTAGAGGGGGGGAGTGAATAGGCGATTTTTATGAAAGTCTTCAAAACGTGGAAGTTATGAAGACAAACAGTAGAGATATGCCTATTACTATGCAGCGGAAGTTAGACTACACTAGGCAAGCCATGGCCAAGTATCAACAAAGTGAATGCACAGTGACAAATAGCTGCAGTGTAATACGGATCAGGTAGGAAGATATTATGAAGCCAAACAGATCATACACTCACGTTGTGAAGACAAAAGATAGAATAGACATGCAATGACTTCACAATGAGTAATCAGTAAGTAAAAAGAAGTGAAGATGAAACCAGTGACTCGTTGAAGACAATGATTTGTTGGACCAGTTCCAGTTGCTGTGACAACTGTACGTCTGGTTGGAGCGGCTAGGTATTTAAACCTTAGGACACACAGTCCCGGACACCCAGTCCTGAACCGCAGCTCAGGACACCCGGTCCTCACCGTATTCTCCTTGAGCTAAGGTCACACAGACCTCGCCCAATCACTCTAGTAAGTCTTCAAGGTAGACTCCCAAACCTTCACAGACTTCGTTCACCGGCAATCCACAATGTCTCTTGGATGCTCAGAACGCGACGCCTAACCGGCTGGAGGATGCACAGTCCTCAAGTGTAATAAGTCTTCAGATCAATCAGACAAGAAGACTTAAGTGATGCCCAATTTGCTCTGGCTCTGGGTGGTTAGGGCTTTATCCTCGCTAGGTATTCTCTCTCTCAAAGGCTTCGAGGTGGGTTGCTCTCAAACGACAAAAGCCGTGCACTAAATATGAGCAGCCAACCATTTATGGTTGTAGGGGGTGGACTATTTATAGCCACTAGGCAACCCGACCTGATTTTTCCGAAATGATCCTGGGTCACTAAGGAACTGACACGTGTTCCAACGGTCAGATTTCAAACTCACACGGCAACTTTACTTGGGCTACAAGCAAAGCTGACTTGTCCGACTCTGGACAAGATTTGCTCTCATAGTCTTCACTCAAAGACATAGGTTTTTTGTTTAGGCATCACTTCAGTCATTCTGACTGGTTCTCTTGGACCCCACTTAGCAGTACGGTGGTTCCTATGACTCAACACAAATAAAAGAGAACTACGAAAGATCTAAGTTTTCGAGCTCCATAGGCTTCATGCGGTGTCTTCTCTTGTCATAATCTTCAAAGTGAATATCTTCATATACCACCATTGACTTCAATGTCTTCGTACATTTTTAGGGGTCATCTCTGGTAGTAAAACCGAATCAATGAGGGACTTCTACCTGTGTTATCCTGCAATTCTCACAAAACATTAGTCCCTCAACTAGGTTTGTCGTCAATACTCCAAAACCAACTAGGGGTGTCACTAGATGCACTTACAATCTCCCCCTTTTTGGTGATTGATGAAAAACTAGTTGAAGTTTTCAACGGGGAATATAGTCTGTGAAATTTTAAAGGATAAGGAATTGTCTTCATAAGTTGCAAGGGCTCCCCCTGAAGATGTGCATATAAGTAATTTGCTTTTGGAATGCAAATGCACATGGCAGGTTGTACTTTTGGAGATCCACTTCACCTTATGATGACATTCCATTATGCATGTGAAAGTATATGAAGATAATGACATGCATAATGAAAAATGGATGTCTACAGAATGATCTAAGTGCGGAATTTATCATCGCACATGCGGAATTTATCATCGCAAAACAAGTTGGCAAATAAGTAGCAGACGACCATCGAGTTTAAGTGTTACAACTCAAAGAACCAAATGTAGCAAAACGAGAGTTGTAAGCACGAAACAAAGTATAGCAAAATATAAAGCACCCTCCCATAATGACCCCCTTGAAGACTATCAACCTCATATGCTTCTCCCCCTTTTGTCAGTGAGGACCAAAAAGGTTTGAAGACATAGAGTTTCTACTCGTTCCCAGGAGTAGCAGGGTCGTTGGTGGTGTTTGGCGGTGCTGAAGAGGTTGGTGCAGTGTTGACGCATGCTAAAGGAGGTGGCGGTGATGTAGCATCGTCTTCATCCTCGATAATTCTGGCAGTCACTGTGGCAGCAGAGGAAGAAAACTTAGAGTCTTCAAGGGATGGTGTTCCTCGCAGCACAGCTCTTCTAGGAGGTGTGGAGTCAAACTTGAATCGCTCTGTGAAGCCATCCTCTTGAAGATCAGCTTCAGAACACATCATCGTGAGCCCTTTCCATGTGCATCGATAGGTTTCATGGGCAGCGAAAGCATTCTTGGTGGCAAGATTGCGAATTCTGTCGCTTGAGCCAGTCATGATGCCGATCCTGTTTCTGATGAAGGGCCACAAGAAGCTCTTGGTCATTGAGAACACGAGTGCGCTTCTTGGGTCTTGGAGCAGTTGTGCTGTCAGTGGCTTCAGTGGAAGCGGGGCATGGTGCACGTGTAGTGCCAGCCAACGGATACACCCGAGAGACTGCTCCAATTCCTTCAATGTTTTGAGTGAAGCTCTGGTGTTCTGCATTCTGAAGACTTAGAGGTTGCTTGGCAGGTTCAGGATAGATGGCTTCAGCAGAGGTATCCACATCTGGCAAGAAGATACGATGGTTGCGGGCAGAGGGCTGATACAAGATAGCAGAGTGAAGTTTGATCAGCCGCATTACCCAAGGGGCGTAGAACTTCAGACCAAACAAATCAGAGCCTGATGCAGCAAGTTGGCGTATGAAAAAGTCCTGTGCATTGAAGCATTTGCCATGAAGGATATAGAATATCAAAGTCTTCATTGCACCCTCAATCTTGGCATTTGGAGAGTGTCCTTTAATGGGCCAGAGAGTCCGCCTGATAATGTGATAGATGGTTCTTGGCAGATACTCAAGGTCTTCAATGAAGAACTCTATGGGATAAGCAGCATCTTGGGGCAATGGCTTCATCATGCTGAGCATCTCACTCATATTAGGTTCAGGCCTCTGAAAGATGCTCTCAATAGCTTTAGTATGCAGCTGACAGCCTTGCTCGAAGAGATCGCCAGGAGTGGGCAAGCAAGTGAGCTCAATGATGTCAAATGCATTGGCTTCATGATGAACATTGCCGGTCATCCACTCCAGGACCCAAGTCTTCGGATCTCTGTTGTACCCACAGATGTGGAGTGTGGCATAGAATTGGAGTAGCAGCTCTTCATTCCAATGCTATTGGTCAGTTATGAATGACAGCAGTCCCACTTGCTTGAAACAATCTAAAGCTTCTTCGAGGCAGGGCAGACCAGCTATAGCTTCAACGTCAAGGCGCTTGTGTGGGAAGATGCGACCTTGGTTGTACAGTATGCATGAGTAGTAGCTTCGCTGAGGATAGCTCCAGAACCGATCTGATGAAATCCTTTCCCTTGAGTAGGGGTTCTTGGAGCTATTGAAGAATGTATTATCTGCCCTGAAGCCATTGATGTTGAAGGAGCCAGGTGCTGATGCAGGACCTGGGAACCTTGGCAGTCTTGGGATTGGCTTCTGTACCTGAGGCATGTGCTCAATATGATAGTCGAACTAGGGACCGGCAGCAGACTCAGGAACAGAAGTGTCAGGATCAGTGGCTTCACTGTCTACTGATGCTTTTGGTGGGGAGGGCTCCACATTAGCTTCATTGTTGGTTGTGGCAGCCTCATGATTGTCATCCTCCACTTGACGAGCTGGAGGGTCAGACAAAAGCACGTTCTCCGTAAGAACTGCTTCTTGGTGAGACGGGGGGACTGGTGGTACTTGTTCGTCTTCGGCTGATGCAGTCGGATTGTCTTCAGCAGAGACTTGAGGCCTTGGACCTTTGCGAAGCCTGCGCAACGCGGGTGACGCCTGTGGAGTTTGAGTGGGCTGGGCCTCATTGTCTTCTTCCTCTTGTGGGCGATCCGCCCATGAGGCATCCTGGGCAATTGGCGTCAATGGACGACCAATGCTGATGAGTTCGCTGTTGTCTTGCTGAGGAAGGACTGCATCATCTTCTACATTGTCATGTTGACCAATGTCTTCAGCAGCGATGGGATCAGCTGCTGGAATGTCTTCAGCTTCATGAGCCTCTATGGAAGCAGGCTCATGGACAATCAGTTGGCGTTCAGCTACAGGATAGACCATAGAAATGGGTTCAACCATCAAGGGCTCTGTGGGAGCAGCCCGATCTTTCTTGGTCTTCCTCTTCTTCTTAGAGGGGGCAGTTTCAGATGCTTCAGGATATTTTCGCTTCCTTGCTTCAGCCTCAGCAGTCTTGGTATTCTTGAGCTCTGAAGCGGTTGACCGCCTCTTTGGCTTCGAGCCAGTTATTGCAGTTGGGAAGACAATCGGAACTTCTTCTTGCCTTGGTGCATCGGGTTCAGCTGTAACAGACTTCTTCTTCTTCTTTGTGGCCATCCTGGGGTCAATGCCAGGACGCCCAAGGGCCTTGCGTTTTTCAGCCTCATTATAGGCTTGCACACATCTGTCAGCCAGAGTCTTCATGCGCTCACGCGAACCCTGAGCTTCGGCGCGTTTCTTCAGAAAGTTTTCCTTGAGCTCGTGCATCATGATCTTGAAGTTCTTCACTTCTTGCACGCTGAGCTTGGCCATATGCTTCTTGAACTGAGCCTTTTCATAGTCAATCTTCTGCTTCAGCTCAACAACGCGCTGGGCGATGGCTAGTTCTGAAGCAATGGCTCCTTGGAAAGCAACACTGAGGCCAATGGGTAGCTGTAGATCATCGAAGCTGATGTTGGGCGTGTCAAACCACTCATCAATGAAGTTGTGGATGATGGTGACATCAAAGAGTGGCAGATCATTGAAGATTTCTACTTCTTCTTTGCTCTTGATGAGTTGCTCAAGAGCGTCATCTGCCAGGTCTTCATCACTTGACAGGTCAATGTCATCATTGCACAGAATCGCAGCAGCTATGAGCTCTTGGCCGGTGTGTGGCTGAGGCATCTTGCTCTTCTGGGGCTTGGAGATGCGGGATACGTCTTCAGACTGCACGCTGTCTTCAGGAGGTGCGGTTGCAAGTGGCTTCGCCCTTGAAATTTTGGGTGAAGGGGCAGGTTTTGAAGCTTTAGGCTTCTTCATCTTCTTTGGCTTCGGCACTGCAGGCGCGTCATCAGACTCAGTGTCAGCTGCAGGCTCATTCACTACAGTCCCTTGAACCAAGATGTAGGTGATGAGGCCTTCAAGGTTGGCGAAAGGACCGATGACATTGGGTTCTGCATGTCGTGTGCCATCTACCCTTGGTGATGAGGGACCAGGGTTGAAGTCTAACCCAAACTTTTTCTTGTTCTGCTTCGCTGAGTTTTGGGCAAACTGAAAGTTGCGCTTGAATAGATTGTCGTCACGACACCATAGCAGTGACGACGAGTGTGCATCAGCAGGCTGTGGTCCACAAACCATGCATGGATAGAAGCCTTGAGCAATGGCTTCATCTCTGGACCTGGGTAGAAGATTCTTGTATAGGATGTCTCCCCACGGCCTTTTGATGGCACTTTTCTCAGCATACTCTTGGGTTGTGAAGCGGTATTTGAACCATTGTTCTGCCCAATATCGTCGAACCCATTGGATTCGGGTCTTGCGCTGACTTTAATCCTCTTCAGGATCTGTCTTATACATTTCTGCGAGTTCATCAGGCAGATCTCTGGATGTTCCGCCACGACGCTGTCTGCCCCCCTTCCTTGCTGCTTTCTCTGAAGCCATAAACTTTAACTTAAAAGGCTTCAAGATGTTCAAAGGCTTCAAAGGCTTTCTCTTGCTGGACCAACAGGAACTGGCTTCGGGAGAATTTATGTGATGCTGTAAGAATTCTGCAAATGAATGCAGACTATGAGAACCAAAGGATTCTCCCACGGACATGTACCTGTGACAGCATTAAGGTGCAAGGGAAGGGGAAGAGGTCATATGCATTCTCAAAAGATTTTGAAGATAAATTAGTTTAGAAGACATTGACCTGATCGTGCGAAGACATTCACTCATAGATAAGAAGTTGGATCCAGATTTGTACGAACCCACAGATCAGTACAAGTGAGGAATCTAACTACTTTGTGAAGCACAAGTGAATATACTAGGCATGTTATGAGATGCAGTATGAGAGAGATCTAACTAGTGTGAATAGAAACTTCTTATGGTAGAAAGTGACAAAGCCATAGGATCAAAAGGGGCCGTAAAAAGAAGTTTTATTTACCACACTGGGAACTGCTAGACGGAGTGGGAGATGAGGCCGAGCAGTTCAATCTTCCATGCCCTAACTTGGCGACGGAGGACACCTACGGCGACGGCGGAGAGGACGATGTCCGCGATCGGCGTGAAGACGGTGTCGGAGAGGTTGCGGCAGCGAAGCGCTTCGTCACCGGCGTCGTCGGGGGCTAGCGGTGGCGCTAGGGTTCGTGTGAGGGTGGAAGAAGGGATAATGACCGCAGTGAGTGTGTATTTATAGTTACAGGGGTGGCACTGCGCTATTACACAGGTGCCCCTGGCGATTCGCATCTGAGTAACACGTGGCCATCATGCGGAATTTTGGGGGTTGTTCCACGTACCACGCACGCCTGGATTGTCGGGTGGTCGTTCCTACTTCTCCGGATTTCATGTGGATAAATGAGCATTGAAAACGGACTTAAAGGTTGTCTCTGTGTCTTTTGCTGTCAAGGGCGCAGAGAAGACATTCGGCAGTTTCAATAGAATGCATATGACTTGGAGAGATAGAATTTGAGATAGAAAGCATAGAGAGGTTAGGGTCCGATCACATTCACTTAGTTCAAAAGATTCAAACAAGAAGACATAGCTATAAGTGAATGTTGTAGAGGACAGAACACTAGTATATATATATGTTTATAACATAGTGAAGATAATCATGAAGACATGTTGAAATTGAGGCCAAACCAAATGTGAAGACATTGCAAGGTAACACCATGAGTGAAACACTTCAAAATAGAACGTTTCGTGGTGGCGTTACCCACCGTATAGGAAGTATTAGACCCAGACACGACGCACAATTATCGTGGCGCTCCGAAGTCAAATTCCACATTAATGTATTCACACTTAGAATGTATGTCTTCATTGATTGAAGATAGACGTTACTTCGTGTGTTGCACATCTAAGTCATCAATATGCATAAGTGTTAGGATGTGTGCCCGATCACAGGACATTTGAGGATTCCAGGATATTTAGCTCACACTGTAACTTGCAAAATCTCTTCTCATCCAAGGGCTTGGTGAAGATATCTGCCAATTGCTCTTCAGTGTTGACGTGTATGATATCAATATCTTCCTTCACAACATGATCTCTGAGAAAGTGATGACGAATTTCTATGTGCTTTGTCTTCGAGTGCTGAACTGGGTTGTTGGCAATCTTGATGGCGCTTTCGTTGTCGCAGTAAAGTGGCACTTGCTTCAGATGAATGCCACAGTCCTTGAGAGTTTGCTTCATCCACAGAAGCTGAGCGCAGCAAGATCCAGCAGCAATGTATTCAGATTCTGCAGTGGAGAGGGATACACAGTTCTGGTTCTTTGAAGACCAACATACAAGTGATCGTCCCAGAAAGTGGCATGTGCCTGATGTAGACTTCCGATCAACCTTGTCACCAGCATAATCAGCATCCGAGAATCCAACCAGATCAAACTCTGAGCCCTTTGGATACCATAATCCGAGAGTTGGGGTGTGAGCCAAATATCGAAGAATTCGCTTCACAGCTAAGTGATGCGACTCCTTTGGTGCCGCTTGAAATCGAGCACACATGCAAACACTAAGCATAATATCTGGCCTAGATGCACATAAATAAAGCAGAGAACCAATCATGGAGCGGTATACCTTTTGATCGAACTCTTTACAATTGTCGTCGGGACCCAGATGATGTTTGGCTGGCATTGGTGTTGTGAAGCCTTTGCAGTCTTGCATACCAAACTTCTTCAGGCACTCTTTGAGATACTTCTCTTGAGATATGAAGATGCCGTTGCGTTGTTGTCGTATTTGAAGACCGAGGAAGAGATTCAGCTCCCCCATCATAGACATCTGATATTGCTCTTGCATCATATAGCTAAACTCTTCACCGTACTTCTGATTGGTGCAGCCGAAGATAATGTCATCCACATAAATTTGGCACACAAACAGTTCACCATCATATGTCTTCGTGAAGAGAGTGGGATCTAGGGAACCAGGTATGAAGCCTTTGCTCTTCAGGAAATATTTGAGTGTGTCATACCAGGCCCGAGGGGCTTGTTTGAGGCCATATAGTGCCTTGTTGAGCTTGTATACCATGTCAGGATGTTCTGGATCTTCAAACCCAGGCGGTTGTGCAACATACACTTCTTCTTCAATCTTGCCATTGAGAAAGGCACTCTTCACATCCATTTGATATAGAAGTATGTTATGATGATTTGCATAGGCCAGCAGTATACGTATGGCTTCAAGTCTAGCCACAGGAGCAAATGTTTCCTTGAAATCAATGCCTTCCACTTGAGTATATCCTTGAGCAACGAGACGAGCTTTGTTTCTGACAATTTGACCATGCTCATCTTGCTTGTTGCAGTATATCCATTTGGTGCCTATAATATTGTGCTTCCGTGGATCAGGACGCTTAACCAGTTCCCATACATTGTCCAGCTCAAACTGTTGAAGCTCTTCTTGCATAGCTTGAATCCATTCAGGTTCCATGAAGGCTTCTTCAACTTTCTTGGGTTCTGTAATTGAGACAAATGCGAAGTGCCCACAGAAATTTGCCAGCTGAGTTGCCCTAGAACGAGTGAGTGGACCAGGTGCATTGATGTTGTCAATTATTCTGTCAATCTGCACTTCATTGGCAACACGAGGATGTACAGGGCGAAGACTTTGTTCTTGCTGATCTGTGTTGTTGTTGGGAGGAATGTCTTCAGGCTGAGCATTGTCTTCATGTGGATCAGGTGCTGAGATGATAAGTTCTTCTTCAGGATGAGCTTCAGAAGGTATAATCACTCCAGTTCCCATTAGCTTGATTGATTCACTAGATGGAACTTCATCTAGCACATTTGGCAGTTGCTCTCTTTGTGAACCATTGGTCTCATCGAACCGCACATCCACTGTTTCAACCACTTTGTAATGAAAGAGATTGAAGACTCTATAGGAGTGCGAATCCTTTCCATATCCAAGCATAAAACCCTCATGTGCTTTTGGTGCAAACTTTGAGGTGTGGTGTGGGTCCTTGATCCAGCACCTTGCGCCAAATACTCTGAAGTAACTGACATTTGGCTTCTTGCCAGTTAGGAGTTCATAAGATGTCTTGTTTAGAAGCTTGTGAAGATAAACACAATTGATTGTATGGCATGCAGTGTAAATGGCTTCAGGCTAGAATTTTCTTGGAGTCTTGTATTCATCTAGCATCGTTCTGGCCATCTCAATGAGTGTTCTGTTCTTGCGTTCGACGACGCCATTCTGCTGTGGCGTGTATGGGGCTGAGAATTCATGTGTGATGCCCAAGGTATCAAGATATGTATCAAGTCCAGTGTTCTTGAATTCAGTGCCATTGTCACTTCTGATGTGCTTTATCTTGGCGCCATAATTGTTCATAACTCGATTGGCGAAGCGCCTGAAGACATCCTGCACTTCAGTCTTGTAAAGGATTATGTGCACCCAAGTATATCTAGAGTAATCATCAACAATAACAAAGCCATAGAGGCAAGCAGTAGTGGTAAAAGTTGAGTAGTGAGTGGGACCAACAAGATCCATGTGAAGCAATTCGAAGGGTCGAGTAGTGGTCATGATTGTCTTCGAGGGATGTTTTGCCCTCGTCATCTTCCCTGCTTCACAGGCACCGCATAAGTGATCTTTCTTGAACTTGACGCCCTCGATGCCTATGACACGCTTCTTCTTTGCAAGGGTGTGGAGGTTCCTCATGCCAGCATGCCCAAGCCTCCGATGCCAAAGCCAGCATTCTGAAGCTTTTGCCAGAAGACATACTGCAAGATATGGCCCTGCTGAGAAATCTACCACGTACAAATCATCTTTCCAATATCCTTCAAACACCATAGACTTGTCAAATTCCATTAGTACCAGGCAACGATATTTTCCAAATATTACGATCATGTTCAAATCGCAAAGCATTGAGACAGACATTAAGTTGAAGCCAAGGGATTCAACAAGCATGACTTTATCCATGTGTTGATCCTTTGAGATTGCAACTCTACCTAGACCCAATACCTTACTTTTACCAGTGTCAGCGAATGTGATGTGACTCTTGTCGGATGGACGTAAGGTTGAGTCCATAAGAAGGCTTCTTTTTCCGGTCATGTGATTTGTACACCCACTGTCAATAATCCATTCTGAAGACGCTGGTGTCGTACCCTACAGTGCAGTTAGGGGGATAGGCTTCACGAAGAGAATTGTGAAGCAAAAACATTTGATGAACCAGTGGGTTATGAAAACTTAGATCCAGATTAGGACTAATAGGGAGAGTAGCATGCGACTCAGGAACGAAGTACATACTAATGCCATTCGGGCATTTGATCTTGCGCCCTACAAGATGTTTAAGGTCCCCAGCAATAGCGTTAGAAGATTTTGGTTTTCTGCTGGAGACCTTTCCCTGCAAAAGAGAGTTAAGCTTTCTTAGCCACCCACATCTTCAAGGGTGGCTTAGAAGCAATAAGTCTAAGTGCAGCATCTGAGAATTTTGGCTTTGGAGCCCTAGCAAATAGTCTAGCAGATGGACAATAGTACTCATAAGAATAGGCAGAATAATTTTTGGTCATATGAACATGGCGGTTTGATGGACCGCTCTCATATTCATATGCCTGAGTGTGGTTTCCCTGCAAAACATTTGCGTTAGTGCGACTCAGGTGAGTCCTCTGTCTGTATGAAGCCTTTGGACCGTATGAAGCCTTTGGTCTGAGGTTTGTCTTCTTCATGTGAGGTGTCATGAAGACATTCACAGGAAGATTTTCCAGACACCTTTTCGGAACCCAGATCTTCTTCATAGGCGGTCCATTCCTGCAGTTAGTACCAATGTACCTGGCAAACACTTCACCATTCTGATTCTTAAACAGTACATAATTTGCATCAAAGGATTCATCAATGATAATGGGGTTAGCACAAGTGAATCCAGATAAATTGGATGGATTTGCTGAAGGCTCCTTTGCAGCAACCCACTTGGTTTTGGGGTACTACTCAGGTTTCCAGTAAGAGCCATCTGCATTCATTTTCCTTACGAACCCAACACCCTCTTTCCTAGGGTTTCGGTTCAGAATCTGCTTCTTGAGGACATCACATATTGTCTGATGCCCTTTAAGACTTTTGTACATCCTTGTTTCAAGCAATGTCTTCAACCTAGCATTCTCATCAGCAATAGCGGTGGTATCCTCAGCAGAGGGGTTAGTTACCACATCAACAGTTGAAGATATTGCAACAGGGCGTGTGTGTTGAGCCTCTCAAGTATGTCAGACGGATCGAGTGTCTTGAAATCAGGACGTTCTTGAATCATCAGGGCTAAGATGTCAAATGAACAATCAAGTGATCTTAGCAGCATCTTGACGATTTCATGTTTGGTGATCTCAGTGGCACCGAGGGCTTGAAGCTCATTTGTGATGTCAGTGAGTCGGTCAAATGTGTGCTGGACATTCTCATTGTCATTTCGCTTGAAGCGGTTGAAGAGGTTACGAAGGACACTGATTCTCTGATCTCTCTGGGTTGAGATGCCTTCATTGACCTTGGAGAGCCAGTCCCAGACCTTCTTGGATGTCTTCAAAGCACTCACACGGCCATACTGTCCTTTGGTCAGATGACCACAGATGATATTCTTGGCAGTAGAGTCCAGTTGAACGAACTTCTTGACATCAGCAGCAGTGACACCTTCTCCAGCCTTGGGAACGCCGTTCTCGACGACATACCATAGGTCGACGTCAATGGCTTCAAGATGCATGCACATCTTATTCTTCCAGTAGGGATATTCAGTTCCATCGAAGACGGGGCACGCAGCAGAGACTTTAATTATCCCTGCAGTCGACATAGCTAAAACTCCAGGTGGTTAAACCGAATCACACAGAACAAGGGAGCACCTTGCTCTGATGCCAATTGAAAGTGCGTTATATCGACTAGAGGGGGGTGAATAGGCGATTTTTATGAAAGTCTTCAAAACGTGGAAGTTATGAAGACAAACAGTAGAGATATGCCTATTACTATGCAGCGGAAGTTAGACTACACTAGGCAAGCCATGGTTAAGTATCAACAGAGTGAATGCACAGTGACAAATAGCTGCAGTGTAATACGGATCAGGTAGGAAGATATTATGAAGCCAAACAGATCATACACTCACGTTGTGAAGACAAAAGATAGAATAGACATGCAATGACTTCACAATGAGTAATCAGTAAGTAAAAAGAAGTGAAGATGAAACCAGTGACTCGTTGAAGATAATGATTTGTTGGACCAGTTCTAGTTGCTGTGACAACTGTACGTCTGGTTGGAGCGGCTAGGTATTTAAACCTTAGGACACACAGTCCCGGACACCCAGTCCTGAACCGCAGCTCAGGACACCCAGTCCTCACCGTATTCTCCTTGAGCTAAGGTCACACAGACCTCGCCCAATCACTCTGGTAAGTCTTCAAGGTAGACTCCCAAACCTTCATAGACTTCGTTCACCGGCAATCCACAATGTCTCTTGGATGCTCAGAACGCGACGCCTAACCGACTGGAGGATGCACAGTCCTCAAGTGTAATAAGTCTTCAGATCACTCAGACAAGAAGACTTAAGTGATGCCCAATTTGCTCTGGCTCTGGGTGGTTAGGGCTTTATCCTCGCTAGGTATTCTCTCTCTCAAAGGCTTCGAGGTGGGTTGCTCTCAGACGACAAAAGCCGTGCACTAAATCTGAGCAGCCAACCATTTATGGTTGTAGGGGGTGGACTATTTATAGCCACTAGGCAACCCGACCTGATTTGTCCGAAATGACCCTGGGTCACTAAGGAACTGACACGTGTTCCAACGGTCAGATTTCAAACTCACACGACAACTTTACTTGGGCTACAAGCAAAGCTGACTTGTCCGACTCTGGACAAGATTTGCTCTCATAGTCTTCACTCGAAGACCTAGGTTTTTGTTTAGGCATCACTTCAGTCGTTATGACTGGTTCTCTTGGACCCCACTTAGCAGTACGGTGTTTCCTATGACTCAACTCAAATAAAAGAGAACTACGAAAGATCTAAGTCTTCGAGCTCCATAGGCTTCATGCGGTGTCTTCTCTTGTCATAGTCTTCAAAGTGAATATCTTCATATACCACCATTGACTTCAATGTCTTCGTACATTTTTAGGGGTCATCTCTGGTAGTAAAACCGAATCAATGAGGGACTTCTACCTGTGTTATCCTGCAATTCTCACAAACACATTAGTCCCTCAACTAGGTTTGTCGTCAATACTCCAAAACCAACTAGGGGTGGCACTAGATGCACTTACAGCTCCCCCTGAAGATGTGCATATAAGTAATTTGCTTTTGGAATGCAAATGCACATGGCAGGTTGTACTTGTGGAGATCATCTTCAACTTATGATGACAATACATCATGCATGATATGATGTAATGAAGATAATGACATGCATAAAGAAGAATGGACGTGTGCAAAATGACCTAAGTGCGGAAGTTATCGTCGCACATGCGGAATTTATCATCGCATCACAGAATAGCAAATACATAGCAGACGACCATCGAGTTTAAGTGTTGCAACTCAAAGAACCAAATGTATCGAAAAGCAAGCAAGAGTTGTAAGCACTTGGCAAAAGTAGCAAAAGGTAAAGCAACCACCCATATGGGCCCGCTTGAAGACTATCAACTCATATGCTTCTCCCCCTTTTGTCAGTAAGGACCAAAAAGGTTTGAAGACATAGAGCGCCTACTCGTTCCCATGAGGTGCAGGCGAGGCAGCAAGGTCATCGTTGAGGTCCGGTGGTGTAGAAGAACTTGGTGCAGTGTCGACACGCGCTGAGGTTGGAGGAGGTGAAGTTGCATCATCTTGGTCATCGATGACTCTGGCATTCACTGTCACAGCTGAGGACGAATAGTCAGGGTCTTCAAGTGAGGGAGTCCGACGCAAGTGAGCATTCCTTGGAGGAGTTGTGTCAAACTTGAATCTTTTGGTGAAGCCATCGTCCTGCAGATCAGTTTCAACACTAAGCAAAGTCAAACCCTTCCATGACCTCCGAAAGGTTTCATGAGTGACAAAGGCATTCTTGGTGGCAAGATTGCGAATGTGGTTGACATCCACCAAAAGGCTTTGCATCTGATGCTTGAGCCAGTTGTGATGCTTGTCCTGTTTCTGGTGTAGCGCGACGAGAAGCTCTCGGTCATTGAGAACACAAGATCGCTTCCGAGGCCTTTGAGCAATGGTGCTTCCAGTCATGTCAGTTTGAGCGTGAGGGGCACGTGTGTTACCAGCCAAGGGATAAACACGAGAGACTGCCTGAACTCCTTCAATTGGCTGGGTGAAGCTTTGATGATCAGCATTGTGAAGATAAATGGGGTCCTTAGCAGGCTCTAGGTAAATAGCTTCAATAGACAGGTCAACCTATGGCAAGAAGACAAGATGATTGCGCGTAGACGGCTAATAGTTGAAGGCAGAGTGACGCTTGATAAGACGCATTACCCATGGAGCATAGAACTTCAACCCAAAAATGTCGGAGCCAGATGCAGCCAACTGCCTGATGAAGAAGTCTTGAGTATTGAAGCTTATGCCATTGACGATGTAGAAAACCAAAGTCTTCATTGCTCCTTCAAGCTTTGCTGCGGATGAATGTCCTTTGACAGGCCATAGAGTTTTTCTGATGATATAATAAATGGTGCGAGGCGGATACTCTAGGTCTTCAACAAAGAATTCAGATGGGTAGTCAGCATCGTGAGACAAAGGCTTCATCATGCTCAACATTTGACTCATGTTGGGTTCTGGCTTCTGAAAAATGCTCTCCAAAGCATGCTGGTGTCGTTGACAACCTGGCTCATAGTATTGACCAGGAGTGGGCAGGCCTGTGAGCTCAATGATATCAAGAGTTTTGGCTTCATGATGGATATTGCCTGTCGTCCACTCAAGGACCCAAGTCTTTGGATCCCTATTGTAGCCTCGAATGTGAAGAGTTGCATAGAATTGTAGCAGAAGCTCTTCATTCCATTGTTCCTTATCTGTGACAAACTGCAGGAGTCCAGCGTCTCTGAAGCAATCCAACGCTTCTTCAAGGCAGGGCAGGCCAGCTATAGCTTCAGTGTCGAGACGCATATGTGGAAATATGCTCCCTTGATTGTATAAGATGCAGGAATAGTAGCTACGTTGCTGATAGCTCCAGAACCAATCTGATGAAATACGAGGTTTGGTGTAAGGGTTCTTGGCGCTGTTGAAGAAGGTGTTGTGTGCCACGAGGCCATTCACATTGAAGACCCCAGGTGAAGTTGTCGTGCCTGGGAACCTTGGAAGTCTTGGCTTGGGCTTCTGGACTTGAGGTCTATGCTCGACATGATAATCAAATTGTGGACCCGCGGCAGGTGGAGGCACCAGAACGGGCCATCGGACCATAATAGGCTAACCACGATCAAATGCCAGCTCAATTGTATGAGGTCTTAGAGGGGGAACAGGAGCATTGGCATTGTCTTCAGGGGCCACATCGGCTTCAGGTGCGTGCACTTCAAGTGCTTCATTATTGGTGGCTTCGGGCGCTTGCACTTCTGGTACCGCATGAGCTTCAGGCACCACATTGGCTTCAGCCATGACAACATCATTGGCTTCAGTGTTGATGTTGGTGGTCGCCTCAGGATTGTTAACCTCCACTTCAGGAGCTGGAGGGTCGGACACGTTATCCTCGAGAACAACATCTTGGTGGGACGGGGTGTAGCAACTCTATCTGCCTCAACTCTTGGTTCTTCTTCTTCATCGGCTGATGCAGCCGGAATATCTTCAGCCATTTTGGCTTCCGACTCAGACACGTGCATAGTGGGAGTGACTTGGGGCCTTGGTCCTTTGCAAAGCCTACGAAATGCTGGCGACGCTTGCGGAGATGGAGTTTGCTGGGCCTCAAAGTCATTGTCATCTTGCACGGATGAGGTAACTTGCGGTTGGGGGGAACTTGGGGTGTCTTGTCTTTGTGGGTGATCAGCCCACGATGCATCCTGAGCAGTTGGCGTTAGAGGATGACCAATGCTGATGAGTTTGCTATGCGTTAGCACAGGCGTTGATACCAACTGGTGCTCGATCTGAGGAAGGACTTCATCATCTTCAACATTGTCATGAGGACCAATGTCTTCAGCTGCGGTGGGGTCAACAGCTGGATTGTCTTCAGCTTCAGGAGCCTCTGTGGAAGCAGGCTCATGAACTATCACTTTGCGTTCTTGATATTCATATGCGGGACGAGCCACTGAGATTGGCTCGACATTAAGGGGTTGTGTGGGAGCAGCTCGGTCTCTCTTCTTGGTTTTTTGTTTCTTGGTTGGGGGAGCATCATCTGTGGTGGTCTTGGCTTGCGTTTTCTTGCTTCGGCTTTAGCTGCCCTTATTTTCTTGAGTTCTGAAGCCACTGTGGGGACCTTAGGCTTAGAGCCTGTCATACTGGCTGGGAAGACAATTGGATGTACTTCCTGCCTTGGTGCTTCGGGTTCTTCCATAGTTGGCTTCTTCTTCTTCTTGTAAGTGCATCTAGTGCCACCCCTAGTTGGTTTTGGAGTATTGACGACAAACCTAGTTGAGGGACTAATGTGTTTGTGAGAATTGCAGGATAACACAGGTAGAAGTCCCTCATTGATTCGGTTTTCCCACCAGAGATAACCCCTAAAAATGTATGAAGACATTGATGTCAACGGTGGTATATGAAGATATTCACATTGAAGACTATGACAAGAGAAGACACCGCATGAAGCCTATGGAGCTCGAAGACTTAGATCTTTCATAGTTCTTTTTCTTCTGTGTTGAGTCATAGGAACCACCGTACTGTTAAGTGGGGTCCAAGAGAACTAGTCAGAATGACTGAAGTGCTGCTTAAACAAAAACCTATGTCTTCGAGTGAAGACTATGAGAGCAAATCTTGTCCAGAGTCGGACAAGTCAGCTTTGCTTGTAGCCCAAGTAAAGTTGCCGTGTGAGTTTGAAATCCGACCGTTGGAACACGTGTCAGTTCCTTAGTGACCCAGGGTCATTTCGGACAAATCAGGTCGGGTTGCCTAGTGGCTATAAATAGCCCACCCTCTACAACCATAAACGGTTGGCTGCTCAGATTCAGAGTACGGCTTTTGTCTTTTGAGACTAACCCACCTCGAAGCCTTTGAGAGAGAATTCCTTGCGAGGATAAAGCCCTAACCACCCAGAGCCAAAGAGAATTAGGCATCACTTAAGTCTTCTTGTCTGAGTGATCTGAAGACTTATTACACTTGAGGACTGTGCATCCTCCAGCCGGTTAGGCGTCGCGTTCTGAGCATCCAAGAGACATTGTGGATTGCCGGTGAACATAGTCTGTGAAGGTTTGGGAGTCTACCTTGAAGACTTACCAGAGTGATTGAGCGAGGTCTGTGTGAGCTTAGCTCAAGGGGAATACGGTGAGGACTGGGTTTCCTGAGCTGCGTGTTCAGGACTGTGTGTCCTTTGGTTTAAATACCTAGCCGCCCTAACCAGACGTACAGTTGTCACAGCAACTAGAACTGGTTCAACAATTCTTTGTCTTCAACGAGTCACTGGTTTCATCCTTCCCTTCTCTTTACTTACTGTTACTCTGTGTGAAGTCATTGTATGTTTGCTCTATCTTTTGTCTTCACTGAGTGACTGTGTGATCCATTTGGCTTCTTAATATCTTCCTGCCTGATCCTTACTACCTAGCTACTATTAGTCATTGTCCTTTCACTTCATTGAATACATGACTATGGTTTATCTAGTGTAGTCTAACTTCCGCTGCATGGTAATAGGTTTATTTCTATCGTTTGTCTTCGAAACTTCCATGTTTTGAAGACTTTCATAAAAATCGCCTATTCACCCCCCTCTAGTCGATATAACGCACTTTCAATTGGTATCAGAGCAAGGTGCTCCCTTGTTCTGTGTGATTCGGTTTAACCACCTGGAGTTTTAGCTATGTCGACTGCAGGGATAATTAAAGTCTCCGTTGCGTGCCCCGTCTTCGATGGAACTGAATATCCCTACTGGAAGAACAAGATGCGCATGCATCTTGAATCCACTAACGTCGACCTATGGTATGTCGTCAAGAACGGCGTTCCCAAGGCTGGAGAAGGTGTCACTTCTGCTGATGTCAAGAAGTTCGTTCAACTGGACTCTACTGCCAAGAACATTATCTGTGGTCATCTGACCAAAGGACAGTATGGCCGTGTGAGCGCTTTGGAAACATCTAAGCTGGTCTAGGACTGGCTCTCCAAGGTCAATGAAGGCGTCTCAACCTAGAGAGATCAGAGAATCAGCATTCTTCGCAACCTCTTCAACCGCTTCAAGCAAAATGACAATGAGAATGTCCAACTCACATTTGACCGACTCACTGACATCACAAATGAGCTTCAAGCCCTCGGCGCCACTGAGATCACCAAGCATGAAGTCACCAAGACACTACTGAGATCACTTGACAGTTCGTTTGACACCCTAGCCCTGATGATTCAAGAACGACCTGATTTCAAGATACTCGATCCGTCCGACATACTTGAGAGGCTCAACACACATGAGTTTCAGCTTTTTGAGAAAAGAGATATCTACGGTCCAAACTATGGGCGAACTCGTGCCCTGAAGGCAAAACTGTCTCCTCATCTGAAGAAGAATCTGACAGCAGTTCTGACGATCCTGAAGACATTGGAAAGGAACTTGCTATGCTAGTAAAGAAGTTCCAAAGATTCACCAAGAAGAAAGGCTTCAGAAAGTCTTCACGATCAAGCTCAAGGAATGATGAAGCTTCTGCTCATGACTACAAGAAGAAAACATGTCACAAGAGCAAGAAAACTGGCCACTTCATCTCTGAGTGTCCGTAGTGGGACAATGAGAACAGAAAGAAGAAGAAGAGCAAGGAATATGACTCTGACGACAAGAAGAAGAAATACTCAAAGTCTTCTTCCAAGTCTTCCTCAAAGTCTTCATCACACAAGAAGAGCTCATCTGGCAAGGCACGTGCGTTTGTTGGCAAGGAAATGGATTCAGAGGAGTCCGCGTCTGAGGAGGCGGAGGTGGAGACTGAGGAGGAGTCCGATTTTGGTGTTGCAAGTCTGGCTACAACATACGTTGCCAAGTCCATCTTCAACACTGAAGACAATGACTTCACCACCGACGCCGATGCAAATGACAAGGACGACTCTGCTCCTACCTACTGCTTCATGGCACGCGGTGCCAAGGTAAACACACGCACTACTCACTATCAAACATCTAGTGACAATGACTCTGATTGTGATTCAAGACCCAGCTACAAAACACTTGCTAAAATTGCAACTGAACAACAGAAAGCCATGGAACATATTCAAAAACTGTTAGACAAAAGCGATGATCTGTTGGGCGCTGAAATGACTTGATCTGAATCCTTAATTGAAGACATAAATAATCTTCACGTTAAGTATGAGGAACTTGAAAGTCGTCATGAAACACTTTCAACAACTCATGAAAAGCTTTCCTATGATTATCTTCAAAGGAAGCAAGATCTTGAGAAATTGAGAGCGGCTCATGAAGATCTTCAAAAGGAAAATGAGTCACTTCGGGCCGAACAGATCAGTTCCGCTCAGGAAGGATTTAAACCACCATGTCTTAAATGCATTGAGCATGATAATGCTGCTTCTGTTGCTGAATGTTCTACTGCTGCTACTGTTGCAATATCTTCAACTGTTGATGTGGTAACTAACCCCTCTACTGAGGATACTACTGCGATTGCTGATGAGAATGCTAGGTTGAAGACATTGCTTGAAACAGGGATGTACAAAAGTCTTAAAGGGCATCAGACACTATGTGATGTCCTCAAAAGGCAGATTCTGAACTGAAACCCGAGGAAAGAGGGTGTTGGGTTCATAAGGAAAATGAATGCTGATGGCTCTTACTAGAAACCCGAGCAGTATCCCAAAACCACATGGGTTGCTGCAAAGGAACCTTCAGCAGATCCATCCAGTCTATCCGGCTTCACTTGTGCTAACCCCATTGTCATTGATGAATCCTTTGATGCAAACTATAAACTATTTAAAAATCAGAATGGTGAACTGTTTGCCAGGTACATTGGTACTAACTGCAGGAATGGACCGCCTATGAAGAAGATCTGGGTGCCCAAAAGGTGTTTGGAAAATCTTCCTGTGAATGTCATCATGACACCACAGATGAAGAAGACAAACCCCAGACCACAGGCTTCATATGGTCCAAAGGCTTCATACAGACAGAGGACTCACCTGAGTCGCACTAATGCAAATGTTTTGTAGGGAAACCATACTCAGGCCTATGAATATGAGCGCAGTTCATCAAACCGCCATGTTCATAAGACCAAAAACTATTCTGCTTATTCTTATGAGTATTATTGTCCACCTGCAAGACTTTTTGCTAGAGCCCCAAAGCCAAAGTTTTCAGATGCTGCACTTAGACTTATCGCTTCTAAGCCACCCTTGAAGATGTGGGTGGTTAAGAAGGCTTAACTCTCTTTTGCAGGGAAAGGTCTCCAGCAGAAAACCAAAATCGCCTGACGCTATTGCTGGGGACCTTAAACATCTTGTAGGGCGCAAGATCAAATGCCCGAATGGCATTACTATGTACTTCGTTCCTGAATCGCTTGCTACTCTCCCTATCAGTCCTAATCTGGATCTAAGCTTTCATAACCCACTGGTTCGTCAAATGTTTTTGCTTCACAACTCTCTTCATGAAGCCTATCCCCCTAACTGCACTGTAGGGTACGACACCAGCGTCTACAGAATGGATTATTGATAGTGGGTGTACAAATCACATGACTGGCAAAAGAAGCCTTCTGATGGAGTCAACCTTACGTCCTTCCGACAAGAGCCACATCACATTTGCTGACACTGGTAAAAGTAAGGTATTGGGTCTAGGTAGAGTTGCAATCTCAAAGGATCAACACATGGATAAAGTCATGCTTGTTGAATCCCTTGGCTTCAACTTAATGTCTATCTCAATGCTATGCGATTTGAACATGATCGTAATATTGGAAAATATCGTTGCCTTGTTCTAACGGAATCTGACAAGTCTCTAGTGTTTGAAGGGTATCGAAAAGACGATCTGTACGTGGTAGATTTCTCAGCAGGACCATAGCTTGCCGTATGTATTCTAGCAAAAGCTTCAGAATGCTGGCTCTGGCATCGGAGGCTTGGGCATGCTGGCATGAGGAACCTCCACACCCTTGCAAAGAAGAAGCATGTCATAGGCATCAAGGGTGTCAAGTTCAAGAAAGATCACTTATGCGGTGCCTGTGAAGCAGGAAAGATGACGAGGGCCAAGCATCTCTCGAAGACAATCATGACTACTACTTGACCCTTCGAGCTGCTTCACATGGATCTTTTCGGTCCCACTCATTACTCAACTCTTACTACTACTGCTTGCCTTTATGGCTTCGTCATTGTTGATGATTATTCTAGATACACTTGGGTGCATATAATCCTTTACAAGACTGGAGTGCAGGATGTCTTCAGACGCTTCGCCAATCGAGCAATGAACAACTATGGCGCCAAGATAAAGCACATCAGAAGTGACAATGGCACTGAATTCAAGAACACTGGCCTTGATACATATCTTGATACCTTGGGCATCACACATCAATTCTCAGCCCCGTACACGCCACAGCAGAATGGCGTCGTCGAACGCAAGAATAGAACACTCATTGAGATGGCCAGAACAATGCTAGATGAATACAAGACTCCAAGAAAATTCTGGCCTGAAGCCATTGATACTGCATGCCATACAATCAATCGTGTTTATCTTCACAAGCTTCTGAACAAGACATCGTATGAGCTCCTCACTGGCAAGAAGCCAAATGTCAGATACTTCAGAGTATTTGGCGCAAGGTGCTGGATCAAGGACCCACATCACACTTCAAAGTTTGCCCCAAAAGCACATGAGGGTTTTATGCTTGGATATGGAAAGGATTCGCACTCCTACAGAGTCTTCAACCTCTTTCATTATAAAGTGGTAGAAACCGTGGATGTGCGGTTCGATGAGACTAACGGTTCACAAAGAGAGCACCTGCCAAATGTGCTAGATGAAGTTCCATCTAGTGAATCAATCAAGCTAATGGGACTTGGAGAAATCATACCTTCTGAAGCTCATCCTGAAGAGGAAATCATCATCTCCGCACCAGATCAACCTGAAGACGATGCTCAACCTGAAGACAATCCCTCCAACAACGACAATGATCAGCAAGAGCAAAGTCTTCGCCCTGTACATCCTCGTGTTGCCAATGAAGTGCAGATTGAGAGAATAATTGACAACATCAATGCACCTGGTCCTCTCACTCGATCTAGGGCAACCCAGCTGGCAAATTTCTGTGGGCACTTCGCATTCATCTCAATAACAGAACCCAAGAAAGTGGAAGAAGCCTTCATGGAACCTGAATGGATTCAAGCTATGCAAGAAGAGCTTCAACAGTTTGAGCTGAATAATGTATGGGAACTGGTTAAGCGTCCTGATCCTCGGAAGCACAACATAATAGGCACAAAATGGATATACCGCAACAAGCAAGATGAGCATGGTCAAGTTGTCAGAAACAAAGCTCGTCTAGTTGCTCAAGGATATACTCAAGTGGAAGGCATTGACTTCGATGAAACATTTGCTCCTGTGGCTAGACTTGAAGCCATACGCATACTGCTGGCCTATGCAAATCATCACAACATACTTCTTTATCAAATGGATGTGAAGAGCGCCTTTCTCAATGGAAAGATTGAAGAAGAAGTGTATGTTGCACAACCACCTGGCTTTGAAGATCCAAAACATCCTGATATGGTATACAAGCTCAACAAGGCACTATATGGCCTCAAACAAGCCCCTCGGGCCTGGTATGACACACTCAAATACTTCCTGAAGAGCAAAGGCTTCATACCTGGTTCCCTCGACCCCACTCTCTTCATGAAGACATATGATGGTGAACTGTTTGTGTGCCAAATATATGTGGATGACATTATTTTCGGCTGCACCAATTAGAAGTACAGTGAATAGTTTGGATATATGATGCAAGAGCAATATCAAATGTCCATGATGGGAGAGCTGAAGTTTTTCCTCGGTCTTCAAATACGACAGCAACGCAACAGCATCTTCATCTCAAGAGAAGTATCTCAAAGATTGCCTTACGAAGTTCGGTATGCAAGACTGCAAAGGGTTCACGACGCCAATGCCAGCCAAGCATCATCTGGGTCCTGACGACAATGGTAAAGAGTTCGATCAAAAGGTATACCGCTCCATGATTGGTTCTTTGCTTTATCTATGTGCATCTAGGCCAGATATTATGCTTAGTGTTTGCATGTGTGCTCGATTTCAGGCGACACCAAAGGAGTCGCATCACTTAGCTGTGAAGCGAATTCTTCGATATTTGGCTCACACCCCAACTCTAGGATTATGATATCCAAAGGGCTCAGAGTTTGATCTTGTTGGATACTCGGATGCTGATTATGCTAGTGACAAGGTGGATCGCAAGTCTACATCAGGCACATGTCATTTTCTGGGACGATCACTTGTATGTTGGTCTTCAAAGAAGCAAAACTGTGTATCTCTCTCCACTGCTGAATCTGAACACATTGCTGCTGGATCTTGCTGCGCTCAGCTTCTGTGGATGAAGCAAACCCTCAAGGACTATGGCATTCATCTGAAGCAAGTGCCACTCTACTGTGACAACGAAAGCGCCATCAAGATTGCCAACAACCCAGTTCAGCACTCGAAGACAAAGCACATTGAAATTCGTCATCACTTTGTCAGAGATCATGTTGTGAAGGAAGATATTGATATCATACACGTCAACACTGAAGAGCAATTGCCAGATATCTTCACCAAGCCCTTGGATGAGAAGAGATTTTGCAAGTTACGGTGTGAGCTAAATATCTTGGAATCCTCAAATGTCCTGTGATCAGGCACACATCCTAACACGTATGCATATTGATGACTTAGATGTGCAACACACGAAGTAAAGTATATCTCAATCAATGAAGACATACATTCTCAGTGTGAATACATTAATGTGGAATTTGACTTCGGAGTGCCACGATAATTGTGCGCCGTGTCTGGGTCTAATACTTCCTATACGGTGGGTAACACCACCACCAAATGTTCTATTTGAAGTGTTTCACTCATGGCGTTACCTTGCTATGTCTTCACATTTGGTTTGGTTTCAATCTCAACATGTTTTCATGATTATCTTCACTATGTTGATTATATATATATACTAGTGTTCTATCCTCTAAAGCATTCACTTATAGCTATGTCTTCTTGTTGAATCTTTTGATCTAAGTGAATGTGATCGGACCCTAACCTCTCTATGCTTTCTATCTCAAATTCTATCTCTCCAAATCATATGCATTCTATTGAAACTGTCGAATGTCTTCTCTGTGTCCTTGTCAGCAGAAGATACAGAGACAAACATTAAGTCCGTTTTCAATGCTCATTCCTCCACATGAAACCCGGAGAAGTAGGAACGACCACCCGACAATCCAGGCGTGCGTGAGCAGGGCCGTCCACAGGCCTGTGCGAACTGTGCGACCGCACAGGGCCCCCAATATTTCAGGGGCCCCCAGTTTTGGGCCTAGTTATATTTTCCAGTAGGCTATTTCCTTTTGTTTGCATGGTTCTCGGCCTGCCCAGCAGTCCGATAGCCCGAGCCTCCTCTGAACGAAATCCCTCACGATGTGGGCCTGCTACCGATTAGTTAGGTCGTCGCTTCTTTTCCGGCATTCCCATGTTCCTCGGCTTGATCGTATCTGCCTGGCATCAGCGCAATCGCAAGCATAGGAACGCAGTGCCAGGCGGTAAAATTCAGGCCATGAAGCCGGCCTAGCAGGGGCCAATGCCGCCAAGCAAAGCAGAAAACCGCCGATGGTTGAGCTCCAAGGCTGTGGTCAAATCGATCAGGAGATTTGATTTACGCATCACAGACTAACTGTCCATGCCCATCAGGTGCGTCAAAGGCTCAAAGCTGATTTCTTTAGGCTATTTTTCTATCCAAGAGTTAATGACTAATGAGTATACTTAAACATGTGAATCTAGTTCTCCAATTAATTAACAAATCGCTATACGTTCGTTGCTCAGTGGTCGAACTATTTGGTGGGAGATAGTCGGTATGACATATATATCTAGATATGGTACGAAAAGGTTATATAATTTAAATAGTACCGTATGTTTTTTGTGTGAAGAAGTGAGTATTTTTTTAGCTATAGGAATTTTTAGATTTTAGGGCACAATTTGCATTTCGCACAGGGCCCCCTAATTTCTGGAGACGGCCCTGTGCGTGAGACGTGGAACAAACCCCAATATACTGCATGATGGCCACGTGTTCCTCAGATGTGAATCGCCAGGGGCACCTGTGTAATAATGCAGTGCCGCCCCTGTACCTATAAATACACCCTTCACAGCGGTCATTATCTCTTCTTCCACTCTCGCACGAACCCTAGCGCCACCGCTAGCCCTCGACGACGCCGGCGACGAAGCACTTCACTGCCGCAACCTCTCCGACGCCGTCTTCACGCCGACCGCGGACATCGTCCTCTCCGTCGTCGCCGTAGGTGTCCTCCGTCGCCAAGTTAGGGCACAGAAGATCGAACTGCTCGGCCTCCTCTTCCACTTCATCTAGCAGTTCCCAGTGTGGTAAATAATGAAGGAAATATCCCCTAGAGGCAATAATAAAGTTATTATTTATTTCCTTATATCATGATAAATGTTTATCATTCATGCTAGAATTGTATTAACCGGAAACATAATACATGTGTGAATACATAGACAAACTTAGTGTAACTAGTATGCCTCTACTTGACTAGCTCATTAATGAAAGATGGTTATGTTTCCTAACCATGAACAAGGTGTTGTTATTTGATTAACGAGGTCACATCATTAGTTGAATGATCTGATTGACATGACCCATTTCATTAGCTTAGCACTCGATCGTTTAGTATGTTGCTATTGCTTTCTTCATGACTTATACATGTTCCTATGACTATGAGATTATGCAACTCCCGTTTCCCGGAGGAACACTTTGTGTGCTACCAAACGTCACAACGTAACTGGGTGATTATAAAGGTGCTCTATAGGTGTCTCCAAAGGTAGATGTTGGGTCGGCGTATTTCGAGATTAGGATTTGTCACTCCGATTGTCGGAGAGGTATCTCTGGGCCCTCTCGGTAATGCACATCACATAAGCCTTGCAAGCATTGCAGCCAAATGAGTTAGTTGCAAAATGATGTATTACGGAACGAGTAAAGAGACTTGCCGGTAACGAGATTGAACTAGGTATTGGATACCGACGATCGAATCTCGGGCAAGTAACATACCGATGACAAAGGGAACAACGTATGTTGTTATGCGGTCTGACCGATAAAGATCTTCGTAGAATATGTAGGAGCCAATATGGGCATCCAGGTCCCGCTGTTGGTTATTGACCGGAGATTTGTCTCAGTCATGTCTACATTGTTCTCAAACCATAGGGTCCGCACGCTTAACGTTACGATGACAGTTATTATGAGTTTATGCATTTTGATGTACCAAAGTTAGTTCGGAGTCCCGGATGTGATCACGGACATGATGAGGAGTCTCAAAATGGTCGAGACATAAAGATTGATATATTGGACGGCTATATTTGGACACCGGAAGTGTTCCGGGTGATTTCAGATAAAACCGGAGAGCCGGAGGGGTTACCGGAACCTCCCGGGGAAGTAATGGGCCTTATTGGGCCTGAGGGGAGAGAGAGGGCAGCAGCCCAAGAGGTGGTGCGCCCCCCTCATGGGGAGTCCGAATTGGACTAGGAGGGGGGCGGGGGCCCCCTTTCCCTCTCCCTCTCCCTCTCTTTCCTTCCCCCTCAAGTCTCCTAGTTGGACTAGGAAAGGGGAGTCCTACTCCCACTAGGAGGACTCCCCCTCCCCTTGGCGTGCACCATAGGGCTGGCCGGCCTCCCCCTTGCTCCTTTATATACGGGGGCAGGGGGCACTGTCGTGGTTCTAAGTCTGACAGTAATGTAGGGGGGGGTGTATGAAGAGGCTAGATCTTAGTTATTGGGAAGTTGTAGGCACACAATGTTTATGAGTTCAGGCCCTTCTCGGACGAAGTAACAGCCCTATGTCTCGATGCCCGGAGGCGGTCGATTGGATTATGTGTGTGTAGATAACAGGGGTGCGAACCCCTCTTACTGAGGAGGGGGGTGGCTTATATAGAGTTCGCCGGCCCCCTCCTGCCCTTAGTAATGCAGGGGTTTAGGTACATTTAAGGTTGGGCGTTACTGGTAACGCCCCTAATAAAGTGCTATAATGACCATAAAGACTACTTAATAGCCGACCGTTTGCCTGCGGAGTGACTTTAGGTCTTCTGGCAGTCGAGTGGTTGGCTTCTTGGTCGAGTGACAGCTTCTTGGTCGAGTGTCTTGAACCCGTCGAGTGGGATACCTTCAAGTCGATTGAAAGGTGACTTCTTCTAGGGATGTCCTCGGGTAGGGCTCTTTAGGACAGGTCCGTGCCCCTACCCTAGGTACATAGCTTCATCATTAGCCCCTGAATGGATCGAGGTTAGAGTGAGAAAGGGTTGGTGACCTTTCCGACTGGTTCTTTGGACTATATGAGTGCCTCGTTCTGGGTCGACCGTCGCGGATGACATCATCAACCTCTTTCAGTCGCCTTGATCCATTCCAGGCCTTTCGTCGAGTGGATTTCTTTACCTATGACATACCGAGCGCCAGTGCGCGCGGGGTCTTCTGTTTTGACAAGTTGTTCTGTAGCCAGCGGATGTCACGGGATTCAGATTTTTTGGGAAGCGCGCGGGACGGGGGCGGCCTGCAGTAATCGGAAGTGACAATGCAGAGGCGATCCCTGCGCCGCCTTTTTCGCCACGTACTGCGCGCGCGCCTGCTGTGGGATTTGACTGGATAGCCTGGGCCTACCGGTCAGCCACTCGGGAGCGGCTCCTTATAAGTTGCCGGCTTGGAGTTTCCCATCAGTGTGCGTACTTCTCTCTTCTTCATCTTCCTCTCTCCCTTCGCAACTCCTTCCGCCACCTCCGCTCTCGCCCTAGCGCCGCAAACCCGTTCGAGATTTCGCCGGCGACGATGGTGAAGGGCAAGACGACTGCTCTGGAGTGCGCGAAGAAGGCGGCGGTGGCGGGGAAAGGGAAGAGGTCTGCACGTGGCGGATCTTCCTCCAGGACCGCCCTGCCCAAAGGTTGGATCCAGGGCGACTGGATGCCATCGGTGCTCCGGCAAGAGGATCTCGACGACTTGGTCGAAGGGGGAGCCATTCCCCACAAAGTCGCGCGTCTTCCGGGGGGAGGGATCGAACTGCAACCCCGTGATGGTGAGTGCGTGCTCCTGGCCACTCACATCGACCGAGGGTTTTCTCTGCCGCCCCACCCTTTTTCCAGAATTTCTTGAACTTCTTTGGAGCGCAGCTCCATCACTTTACTCCAAATTCCATTGTCTACCTCGCTGCTTTCATTTCCATGTGTGAGGCGTTCTTGGGTTGCCGCCCACATTGGGGGCTTTTCAAGCACATCTTTACTTGTCGTTCTCAGTCGGTCAAGAAGGCCAAGTCGAGTGATGAGAGGACGCAAGTGATCCAGTTGTGCGGGGGCTTGGCGATCCAAACAAGGGGGAAGAGCAGTTTTCCATCCATCACTTTCCCGGAGTCGGTCCGAGGTTGGCAGACAACTTGGTTCTACTGCCAGGACCAAGCGACCCCAGGGCAGTCGACTGGTCTCCCGTCTTTCTCTCTCGACCGAGCCAAAAAAACCTGCTTCTCTAAAGGTGACGCCGGAAAAAAAGGCCCAGGTCAAGGTGCTGGCGGGTCGAGTGGTTGAGCTTGTCCGTGAGGGTGTGACTGGAATGGATCTGCTGGAAGTCTTCCTCAAGAGGCGAATCCAACCGCTCCAGGCTCGTGACCACCCGATGTGGCTGTACTCAGGCCTCGAGGACACCACTCGGATCCACCCGGAGGAGGTCACTGACGAGATGCTGGAGGGGTGGCTGTCGAGCATCATGGGGAACAAAGACAACCCCCGAGGAGCCAGGAGGGTCATTCCACTCGACAATTCATACGAAGTGGACCAGGTATGTCTTTATGCTCCCGACTGAAATCTTGTTTTCTGTGTTGGTCTTCTTTGAGTAGGTCGATTGACTTTCGTCTTGTCTGCTGTTTTCCAGGCAACCACCGAGATGTACTCGACGCCCAACGGGGCACAGGGGTCAACTGAGGAAGGGGAGGCGAGCGGAGGCGAGAGCGGGGATGACCAAGGTGAGTGGGAGTCTGATGGTGAAGGAGAGGGGGGCGACGACATCTTCTCCAGCGAGGAGGAGGAGGAGGAGGTTGAACCCCCCCGCCCGGAGAGGCGATCCAAGCTCGCACACGACCCGGCGCAGGAACGCGGTAAGGCGACTGCCTTCGTTGGGCCGTCGTCAAAACGCCCTCGGACCTCTTCTCCAACGCCGACTGCGGATCCATCTTCGCTTTTTGCTGCGTACCCTGTCCCTGAGGACCAAGCGGCTGCTGCAAAGGAGGCTATACGCCAGGCAAGGGTCATGATGGAGCAAGTGAAGATGGCTCGGGAGGCCAGCCAAGCAGCCTATGACGCGAGTTCGGCTCTTCAGAGCAACGTCCAGGTCAGTCGACTCGACACTTGATCGTTTGAAGAGTCTCTCTTTTTTTTGAAGATCTTTGTATCTGTACACCCACTGGGTGTGTTTACCAACTCTTGGACGAGTGGGGGCACGCTGAGTGCACCCACTGGGTGTAGTCCCCGAGACTACGGTGGACTGCTGGCAGTCGACTGTAGTCTTTACTTTGTGTTATTGTATATGTATTTCCTCACTCGGTCTGGTCAGGCCACGTCGAATGGAACTGTATCCGGTCGACTGCGGGTAGTCGACTTTCTCTCTTCTTCTTTTTTTTGGTCGAACCAGTGGGGGCACGCTGAGTGCACCCACTGGGTGTAGTCCCCGAGACTACTGTCGAATGTTTTTGATTCGGCTGTGGTCTTAGAAACGTCGCCATTGTCTTGGACGTCTGTCGACTGACTTTTCTTTTTACAGAAATCCTACGAACTTGCATCTCGCTATACTGAGTTGGAGAAGCAGCGGATTCAACTGAACCTTGATCTGGAGCTGGCCAGAACAGAGCTGCAGAAGGTTAGAGACGGCGCCGCTGGTAAGACGACCTTGTCGACTGGTTTTGTTTTTAGGCTTGAGTACCCTTCTGCTGTTTCCGAACCAATCATCATTTCTTTTGCAGGAGAACTGAGCGAGGCTCTGGCGAAGAAGGATCGGGACTTGGCTGCTGCCCGCAAGGAGGCTGACGACAAGATCGCTTTGGCTGAACAGAAGTTGGCTTCGGCCGGCCAATTAGAAGAAGAGAATACCAGGCTAAAGACTGCTCTGGATGAAGCCAACAGGGAGTGTTCACGTTGGAAGAAGGAGAACCTCTCCCTGATCGAGAAGATGGAAGGCGTCGCTCGCAGGAGGGACGACCTGGAGAGCTACTTGAGGAGCCTTGCCAAGAAATTGTACATCAAGCTTGAAGGTGCACATTCGGTTCCGACTGGTTTTTTTTGTGTCGACTTAGTCTATGAAAGTTAACTTATCCTTGGATTGTGTATGCAGAGCTTTGCCAGAACTTTGAGGAGGAGACTAGGCGGATTGAAACGGGTTTGGATCCAATCAACTCTCCGGTGAATGATGAAGCTGCCATGAATCTGCTCCGACTGGAATCTCGTATTGACAGCGTCGTGGATTACTTGGCTCGGCTGAAGGTTGCCATGTCGCGGATCGACCCGACACTTTGGCCAGGGTCTGCGCTCCAGAACGATCTCGAGTCTCTGATGACTCGACTTAATGGAATCCCTGACCGAGTGTAGGAGTGGAAGAAGTCTTCTGCTCGGTGCGGCGCTGATGTGGCTCTATCTCTAGTCCGCGTTCATTGCAAGGAGGCGCGAGAAGAGAAGCTGGCCGCCATCCAAGTCACCAATACCAAGAGGCACAGCTTTCAGGACTTCATGGAGACCTTTATTGCTGCTGCCACCCGTATTGCAGACGGGATCGACTTGGATGAGTTCGTCGCCCCTGCCAGTCCTCCGCCTGAGGAATGAAAAAAAATTATGCTTCTCCTTAAATTTGCCTCGGAATGCCGAGTGGATTTGTAACCGTTAAACTCTGCCGAGCCGAGGGCTCGAGGCCTTTGATCTGAGGTCTGGGACCTTTTAGGCTTTATCCGAACTTGATTTCTTGTTGAATATCTTCGCGGTTTGATCTGTCGAGTGGAACTTGATCTTCACTCGGAATACCCTTTGTATTTGTGGCATAACTTCTTGCGGATTGGGTCGAGTCCTGTACTTAGGCGAGCACTGGGCTGCTGCTAAGCCTCTGAGTGAGAGGTTTGCTCTTCACTCAGTAGGATTTTCCAAACTTAGGCGAGTGTCTGACTGCAGCTAAGTCTGTTAGTGGGAGAGCTTAGGCGAGTACTGGACTGCAGCTAAGCCCCCGAGTGGGAGGATTGCTCTCCACTCGGTAGGTTTTTCAAACTTAGGCGAGTGCCTGACTGTGGCTAAGTCTCTTAGTGGGAGAGCTTAGGCGAGTACTGGACTGCAGCTAAGCCCCCGAGTGGGAGGATTGCTCTCCACTTGGTAGGAATTTCAAACTTAGGCGAGTGCCTAACTGCAGCTAAGTCTCTTAGTGGGAGAGCTTAGGCGAGTACTGGACTGCAGCTAAGCCCCCGAGTGGGAGGATTGCTCTCCACTCGGCAGGATTTTCAAACTTAGGCGAGTGTCTGACTGCGGCTAAGTCTCTTAGTGAGAGAGCATAGGCGAGTACTGGACTGCAGCTAAGCCCCCGAGTGGGAGGATTGCTCTCCACTCGGTAGGAATTTCAAACTTAGGCGAGTGCCTGACTGCAGCTAAGTCTCTTAGTGGGAGAGCTTAGGCGAGTACTGGACTGCAGCTAAGCCCCCGAGTGGGAGGATTGCTCTCCACTTGGTAGGATTTTCAAACTTAGGCGAGTGTCTGACTGCGGCTAAGTCTCTTAGTGAGAGAGCTTAGGCGAGTACTGGACTGCAGCTAAGCCCCCGAGTGGGAGGATTGCTCTCCACTCGGTAGGATTTTCAAACTTAGGCGAGTGCCTGACTGTAGCTAAGTCTCAAAGTGGGAGGACTTAGGCGAGTACTGGACTGCAGCTAAGCCCCTGAGTGGGAGGATTGCTCTCCACTCGGTAGGATTTTCAAACTTAGGCGAGTGCCTGACTACAGCTAAGTCTCAAAGTGGGAGGACTTAGGCGAGTGCTGGACTGCAGCTAAGCCCCCGAGTGGGAGGATTGCTCTCCACTCGGTAGGATTTTTTTCAAACTTAGGCGAGTGCTGGACTGCAGCTAAGCCTCCGAGTGGGAGAACTTAGGCGAGTACTGGACTGCAGCTAAGCCCCCGAGTGGGAGGATTGCTCTCCACTCGGTGGGATTTTTTCAAACTTAGGCGAGTGTTGTACTGCAGCTAAGCCTCCGAGTGGGAGAACTTAGGCGAGTACTAGACTGCAGCTAAGCCCCCGAGTGGGAGGATTGCTCTCCACTCGGTGGGATTTTTTCAAACTTAGGCGAGTGCTGGACTGCAGCTAAGCCCGCGAGTGGGAGGATTGCTCTCCACTCGGTAGGATTTTTTCAAACTTAGGCGAGTGCTGGACTGCAGCTAAGCCCCCGAGTGGGAGGATTGCTATCCACTCGGTAGGATTTTTTCAAACTTGGGCGAAACGGATTCGCAGCCAAGTCACCCACTGGGGGATTTTGTATGTAAACAAAAGTGACAGCAATTATTGGAACACTCTTGTCTTTGATAAAAATGAACTGCAGAAAAAAAAAATCTTATTACATCTCGTCTAAGGGACAACTCAAGTGTAAAAGGGGCGGAGCAGTTCCGCGTTCCAAGCTCGTGGCACGTCGATCTGGCGATCAACATTGTAGAGGTGATACGCTCCATTGTGGAGGACTCTGGTGACGATGAAGGGGCCTTCCCAAGTAGGAGCAAGCTTGTGTGGTTTCTGTTGATCCACTCGGAGGACCAGATCTTTTTCTTGGAAGGCTCGACTCTTCACATTCCGGGCGTGAAATCGGCGCAAGTCTTGCTGATAAATGGTCGATCTGATCATGGCCATCTCCCTCTCTTCTTCTAAGAGGTCGACTGCATCTTGCCGGGCCTGTTCTGCTTCATCTTCGGTGTACAGTTCGACTCGGGGTGCGTTATGAAGAAGGTCACTCGGCAGAACTGCTTCGGCTCCATAAACCAGAAAGAATGGAGTTCTTCCAGTCGACCGGTTAGGGGTGGTCCTTAATCCCCACAGAACTGACGGAAGCTCGTCGACCCAAGCGCCTGCCGCGTGCTTGAGATCACGCATCAGTCGAGGTTTTAGTCCTTTGAGAATCAGACCATTTGCTCTCTCCGCTTGTCCATTCGACTGAGGATGGGCGACCGATGCGTAGTCGACTCGTGTGCCTTGAGAGGCGCAAAAAGCTCTGAACTTGTCTGAATCAAAGTTTGACCCATTGTCAGTGATGATGCTATGCGGGCTCCATATCTGAATGTTAACCCTCTGACGAAACTGATAGCAGTGCAAGCATCGAGATTCTTGATGGGCTTAGCTTCGATCCATTTGGTAAACTTGTCGACTGCCACAAGCACATGAGTGAATCCACTCCTGCCCGTTCTTAGTGGACCAACCATGTCCAGTCCCCAGGCGGCAAAGGGCCAGACGAGTGGAATGGTCTTCAGGGCTGATGCAGGCTTGTGTGACATGTTGGAGTAGAACTGGCACCCTCCACACTTCTCGACTATCTCTTTTGCCGTCTCATTTGCTCTTGGCCAGTAAAATCCCGCTCGGTATGCTTTAGCCACAATAGTCCGAGAGGACGCATGGTGACCACAGGTCCCCGAGTGGATATCATTAAGGATTATCTGACCCTCTTCTGGTGTTATGCATTTCTGACCGATTCCAGTCGCGCTCTCTCTATACAGTTGTCCCTTTATGACTGTGAAGGCCTTGGATCGGCGGACGATCTGTCGAGCCTCTTCCTCGTCCTCCAGGAGTTCTTTCCTTAGGATATACGCGATGTACGGTATCGTCCAGTCGGGAGTGATTGCCAGGACCTCCATGACTAGGTCGACCACAGCAGGAACTTTGACTTCAGTCGGATCTGTGGCACTTTTTGGCTGCGGGGCTTCTTCTATAAAAGGATCCTCTTGGACTGACAGTGAGTGAATGTGTTCCAGGAACACGTTGCTGGGAATGGCTTCTCTCTTGGAGCCTATCTTTGCCAAATCGTCAGTTGCCTGATTTTTCAGTCAGGGGATGTGATGAAGCTCTAACCCCTCGAATTTCTTTTCTAGCTTTCGCACTGCATTGCAATAACCAGTCATCGCCGGACTCCTGACGTCCAACTCCTTCATCACTTGATTAACCACCAAATCTGAGTCGCCATAGACCATGAGGCGACGGACGCCGAGTGAAATGGCCATGTGTAACCCATACAAAAGTGCTTCATACTCTGCTTCATTATTGGAGGAATCGAAGTGAATTTGGAGAACATATCTGAGCTTATCTCCTCGGGGGGAGACTAGGACTACCCCAGCACCGGAACCATTAAGCATCTTAGATCCATCGAAGAACATGGTCCAGTGCTCCGAGTGAACTTGAGTCGGAAGTTGCTGTTCAATCCACTCGGTGATGAAATCTGCGATTGCTTGGGACTTGATAGCCTTCTTTGCCTCAAACTTGATATCTAAGGGAAGGAGTTCAATCGCCCACTTGGCCACTCAACCAGTTGCGTCTCTGTTATGCAGAATCTCTGATAGTGGGGCGTCGCTGACGACTGTAATGGAGTGGTCAGAGAAGTAATGTGCAACTTTCTTTGTGGTCATATAAATCCCATATACAAGCTTCTGGTAGTGAGGGTATCTTTGTTTTGAAGGGGTCAAAACTTCAGACACATAATATACTGGGCGTTGAACTTTGAAGGCCTTTCCTTCCTCTTCCCGCTCGACCGTAAGCACTGTACTGACAACTTGTCCTGTGGCTGCAATGTAAAGCAGCAGAGGCTCTTTGCTGATTGGGGCAGCAAGCACCGGCTGGGTGGAGAGCAGAGCTTTGAGCTCTGCAAACGCTGCATCAGCTTCTGGAGTCCACTCGAACTTGTCAGACTTCTTCATCAGTCGGTAAAGGGGCAATGCCTTTTCACCGAGATGAGAAATGAATCGACTTAAAGCGGCCAAGCAGCCTGTAAGTTTTTGGACATCGTGTACGCATACAGGACGCTTCATCCGGAGTATGGTGCCAACTTTCTCAGGATTGGCCTCAATCCCCCGTTCGGAAACGAGAAAACCGAGTAACTTTCCACCTGGAACTCCGAATGTGCACTTTGATGGATTGAGCTTGATATCATATCTCCTGAGGTTGGCAAAGGTTTCAGCAAGGTCAGTCCGCAGGTCGGAACCTTTCCGGGACTTGACCACAATATCATCCATGTATGCCTCCACATTCCGACTGATTTGAGTGAGTAAACACTTCTGAATCATCCTCATGAACGTGGCTCCGGCGTTCTTGAGGCCGAACGGCATGGTGACGTAACAGAAGCATCCGAATGGAGTGATGAAAGCTGTTTTGATCTCGTCGGGCCCATACAGACGGATCTGATGGTACCCGGAATAGGCATCTAGAAAAGACAACCTCTCGCACCCCGCAGTCGAGTCGACTATTTGATCGATGTGAGGGAGAGGAAAATGATCTTTCGGGCAGGCCCGATTGATATGTTTGAAATCAATGCACATGCGAAGCGACTTGTCCTTCTTGGGGACCATGACGACATTGGCGAGCCACTCGGAGTGGTAAATCTCTCGGATGAACTCTGCCGCTAATAGCCGAGCCACCTCCTCGCCAATGGCTTGCTTCTTTTGGACGGCGGACCGTCGAAGATGTTCCTTCACGGGCTTGAATTTTGGGTCGACTCGTAGACGGTGCTCAGCCAGCCCTCTGGGAACTCCAGGCATGTCAGAGGTTTCCATGCGAAGATGTCCTAGTTCTCACGGAGGAGCTGGATGAGCGCTTCTTCCTATTTGGAGTCGAGCGTCCTCGAGATGTGAGTCGGAGCAGCGTCGGGGTCGGTCGGGTGAATGTGGACTGTCTTTGTTTCACCAAACGACTGAAAAGCTGATTCTGAAGCAGGCTTCTTGGCTCGCAGCAATTCACTCGGATCAGCAGTCTTTTGGTACTCTTGCAGCTCGACCACTGCCATCTGAGCATCAGTAATCTTTGATCCCTTCTGAAAACACTCTTCTGCTTTCTTTCGGTTGCCTGTAACAGTGATCACACCTTTGGGGCCAGGCATCTTCAGTTTGAGATACACGTAACATGGTCGAGCCATGAAGCGTGCGTAAGCTGGCCTGCCCAAAATGGCATGATAAGCACTCTGGAAGTCCACAACCTCGAATGTCAACTTTTTCTTGCGGTAATTCTTTGAATCACCAAACACCACATCAAGAGCAATCTGGCCGAGTGACTCGGCTTTCTTCCCAGGAATGACTCCGTGGAAGCTCATGTTACTGGTATTGAGTCTGGACATTGGAATGCCCATTCCTTTCAAAGTTTCAGCATACAGTATGTTCAGGCCACTGCCGCCATCCATCAATACCTTGGTCAGTCGAGTGCCTTCAACAACTGGGTCGACCACCAAAGCTTGCCTCCCAGGGGTGGCAATGTGCGTCGGGTGATCAGACTGGTCGAATGTGATGGCAGTCTGAGACCACTTCAGGTAACTGGGTGTTGCCGGGGCAACCATGTTCACCTCACGGTTAATCACTTTCAGTCGACTCTTACTTTCGACATCGGCAAAAATCATCAGGGTGGAATTGACTTGGGGGTATCCATCGTCACTGTCTTCCTTGTCCTCAACCCTGTCCGGCTCTTTTTTCTTATCTTTGGGCTGCTTGCCCTGGAACTGCTGGATTAGGAGCCGGCACTATCGAGTGGTATGTTTTGGGTAAATAAAATTACCCTCTTCATCTTTCTTGGTGTGGATGTTACATGGCAGGTCCAAAACACCATTCCCATCCTGATCCTTGACTTTCTTGGGCTTCCAGGTGCCCTTGGGCTTCCCCTTGAAGTTTCCCTGGGCCACGGCCAGGGCCTCCCCGGGAGCGGTTGGCTCGGCCTTCCGCTTCTGCTTCCGACTGGAGTTTCCTCCGGTTTCTTGGGCGACTGATTTGAGTTTGCCACTTCGGAGTCGGTCTTCGTCTTCGCCATTAGCGTAGTTGGTGGCAATCTCCATCATCCGATTCAGAGAGATCTCTCCAGTTCGACCGAACTTCAGATTTAGTTCCCTGTACTTAACGCCTTCCTTGAAGGCACAAACTGCTAGGTGGTCTGGCACATTCTCAACTGTGTGATGCAATGTGATCCACCTCTGGATATAATCCCTCCGAGTTTCATTCGGTTTCTGCACGCAAGACCGCAACTCTGTAAGGCCTGCAGGTCGCTTGCATGTTCCCTCAAAGGTTGTGACGAACACTCGGGAGAGGTCCTCCCAAGTGTAGATGCTGCTGGGTGCCAACTGATTTAACCACGCTCTGGCTGAGCCCTCTAACATGAGAGGCAAATGCTTCATGGCCACCTCATCATTGCCACCGCCAATCTGTACAGCCACTCGGTAATCTTCGAGCCAAGTGTCAGGCTTGGATTCACCGGTGAACTTGCTGACTCCAGTCGCTAGCCTGAAGTTGGGAGGAATCACTGCGGCCCTGATGGCTCGACTGAAACATTCTGGCCCCGAAGCATGTACCCTGCTGCCGGCGGGCGCATCTCTGTTGTGGCCCTCTCGCTGAGCCCTGTTCCTGTCAACCAAACCTTGAACGAGGATGGATCTCGCGTCAAAGCCTGGGTCTCTGGGGTCGACTAGAATCCTATGCCCAACATTATGGGGGCGCCTGTCGTCTCGATGTCGAGGCGCATACGACCCACTCCTCGGGGGAGGGGTTGGCACTCGATGTCGATCATCACGGTCGGGTCGGTGATCATACTGCTCATTTCTTCTGTACTGATCGTGCCGGTCTTCACGTCCCTCGCGCCTCGGGGGCGATCTCGGGCTGTGAGCCGACTGGACTGTTTCTGTTGCAACGGATCGACTGTGGATCCTATTCCGCGACTGAGAAACGGCGGAATTCTGGTTTCCCGCCGCTCGGAGCAACGCTCTGATCTGCAACAGGCCCCTGCCAGCCTCCGACTGGGAGGGCTGAATTGACTCCGCTATACGGGCCACGGCGGCCAAATTCTAAACTGGGGTTCGGTATACCTGCGGCTGTGGGAAGAGCTGACGTCGACTGGACTCGGGAGCTTGTTGTCGTCGACTAGACTCGGGAGCTCGCTGACGCGCTTGCTCGTCGAGTATTCGCAGTAGATTCTCCAGTCGAGTACGCTCGGCCAGGTTAGCCAAGCGCGCGTCCTCCAAGGCCCGGGCCTCGGGGGTTTCCCCAATGATAGGAGTGTGGAGCGCGTCCATGTTCCGGCGGCGGAGCTCCTCTCGCTGCAATGACGTGAGAGGCTCGGGGAGGTACTCGTCGTGGGGACGCGACGGGTCGCCCCCACCTGCGCCATCAGCGCGAGGGAATCCGGGAGGACTGTGTGTCCCCTCGACCGCCAGAACCTCAGCCAAAGGGTCGCTGCTGTCGCACTCGGATGCGGTCTCCGCGGAGCCAGTCGACAGGTCGAATAGGCCGCAGAGGGATTCGTCGGGCTCGATTGCCGTGACTTGTGGGGCCGCCGACTGGCGGACCACGGCGTGCCTCACCCACTGCTGGAGTCTCGACCGACCTGAGCGCTTGCGCTGGTGGGAGACGGGGCGGGGAGACGACACGGGGGCCGACCGATATTGGGTCGACAGCTGCCGCAGGAGGACGCCACGAATGCATGCGCGGAAATGCGTCACACCGCGGACGGGGAGCGCGTCGATGTCGAGCGGCGCCTCCTGAAGCCAGGAGGAGTCGTCGGCGATGAAGGTGAGTGCGCCGAGACGGATCTCGCGGCCCTCTACCAAAACTCCGCAGGAAACCATGATCAAATGGATCGGAAAAATCGCAACTTTTCCAATTAGGCGCTAAGACTCCCGCCCCACGGTGGGCGCCAACTGTCGTGGTTCTAAGTCTGACAGTAATGTAGGGGGGGTGTATGAAGAGGCTAGATCTTAGCTATTGGGAAGTTGTAGGCACACAATGTTTACGAGTTCAGGCCCTTCTCGGACGAAGTAACAGCCCTACGTCTCGGTGCCCGGAGGCGGTCGATTGGATTATGTGTGTGTAGATAACAGGGGTGCGAACCCCTCTTACTGAGGAGGGGGTGGCTTATATAGAGTTCGCCGGCCCCCTCCTGCCCTCAGTAATGCAGGGGTTTAGGTACATTTAAGGTTGGGTGTTACTGGTAATGCCCCTAATAAAGTGCTATAATGACCATAAAGACTACTTAATAGCCGACCGTTTGCCTGCGGAGTGACTTAGGTCTTCTGGCAGTCGAGTGGTTGGCTTCTTGGTCGAGTGACAGCTTCTTGGTCGAGTGTCTTGAACCCGTCGAGTGGGATACCTTCAAGTCGATTGAAAGGTGACTTCTTCTAGGGATGTCCTCGAGTAGGGCTCTTTAGGACGGGTCCGTGCCCCTACCCTAGGTACATAGCTTCATCAGGCACCCTAGAACACACAAGTTGATCATTGAGATCATTCCTTAGCCGTGTGCGGTGCCCCCTGCCACCATATTCCACCTCGATTATATTGTAGCAGTGCTTAGGCGAAGCCCTGCGATGGTAGTACATCAAGATCGTCACCACGTCGTCGTGCTGACGGAACTCCTCCCCGATGCTTTGCTGGATCGGAGCCCGGGGATCGTCATCGAGCTGTACGTGTGCTAAGAACTCGGAGGTGCCGGAGTAACGGTGCTTGGATCGGTCGGATCGGGAAGACGTACGACTACTTCCTCTACGTTGTGTTAACGCTTCCGCAGTCGGTCTGCGTGGGTACGTAGACAACACTCTCCCCTCTTGTTGTTGTGCATCGCCATGATCTTGCGTGTGCGTAGGAAAATTTTGAAATTACTATGTTCCCCAACAGTGGCATCCGATCCTAGGTTTTATGGTTTGATGTTATATGCACGAGTAGAACACAAGTGAGTTGTGGGCGATATAAGTCATACTGCCTACCAGCATGTCATACTTTGGTTCGGCGGTATTGTTGGACGAGATGACCCGGACCAACATTACGCGTACGCTTACGCGAGACCAGTTCCCCCGACGTGCTTTGCACATAGGTGGCTTGCGGGCGACTGTCTCTCCAACTTTAGTTGAACCGAGTGTGGCTACGCCCGGTCCTTGCGAAGGTTAAAACGGAGTTTATTTAACAAACTATCGCTGTGGTTTTGATGCGTAGGTGAGATTGGTTCTTGCTTAAGCCCGTAGCAGCCACGTAAAACTTGCAACAACAAAGTAGAGGACGTCTAACTTGTTTTTGCAGGGCATGTTGTGATGTGATATGGTCAAGACATGATGCTAAATTTTATTGTATGAGATGATCATGTTTTGTAACCGAGTTATCGGCAACTGGCAGGAGCCATATGGTTGTCGCTTTATTGTATGCAATGCAATCGCGATGTAATGCTTTACTTTATCACTAAGCGGTAGCGATAGTCGTGGAAGCATAAGATTGGAGAGACGACAACGATGCTACGATGGAGATCAAGGTGTCGCGCCGGTGACGATGGTGATCATGACGGTGCTTCGGAGATGGAGATCACAAGCACAGGATGATGATGGCCATATCATATCACTTATATTGATTGCATGTGATGTTTATCTTTTATGCATCTTATCTTGCTTTGTTTGACGGTAGCATTATAAGATGATCTCTCACTAAATTATCAAGAAGTGTTCTCCCTGAGTATGCACCATTGCGAAAGTTCTTCGTGCTGAGACACCACGTGATGATCGGGTGTGATAGGCTCTACGTCCATCTACAACGGGTGCAAGCCAGTTTTGCACACGCGGAATACTCAGGTTAAACTTGACGAGCCTAGCATATACAGATATGGCCTCGGAACACGGAGACCGAAAGGTCGAGCGTGAATCATATAGTAGATATGACCAACATAGCGATGTTCACCATTGAAAACTACTCCATCTCACGTGATGATCGGTTATGGTTTAGTTGATTTGGATCACGTGATCACTTAGAGGATTAGAGGGATATCTATCTAAGTGGGAGTTCTTAAGTAATTTGATTAATTGAACTTAAACTTATCATGAACTTAGTACCTGATAGTATCTTGCTTGTTTATGTTGATTGTAGATAGATGGCTCATGCTGTTGTTCCGTTGAATTTTAATGCGTTCCTTGAGAAAGCAAAGTTGAAAGATGATGGTAGCAATTACACGGACTGGGTCCATAACTTGAGGATTATCCTCATTGCTGCTCAGAAGAATTACGTCCTGGAAGCACCGCTGGGTGCCAGGCCTGCTGCTGGAGCAACGCCAGATGTTATGAACGTCTGGCAGAGCAAAGCTGATGACTACTCGATAGTTCAGTGTGCCATGCTTTACGGCTTAGAATCGGGACTTCAACGACGTTTTGAACGTCATGGAGCATATGAGATGTTCCAGGAGTTGAAGTTAATATTTCAAGCAAATGCCCGGATTGAGAGATATGAAGTCTCCAATAAGTTCTATAGCTGCAAGATGGAGGAGAACAGTTATGTCAGTGAACATATACTCAAAATGTCTGGGTATAATAATCACTTGATTCAGATGGGAGTTAATCTTCTAGATGATTGCGTCATTGACAGAATTCTCCAATCACTTCCACCAAGCTACAAGAGCTTCGTGATGAACTATAATATGCAAGGGATGAACAAGACTATTCCCGAGCTCTTCGCAATGCTGAAAGCTGCGGAGGTAGAAATCAAAAAGGAGCATCAAGTGTCAATGGTCAGCAAGACCACTAGTTTCAAGAAAAAGGGCAAAGGGAAGAAGAAGGGGAACTTCAAGAAGAACGGCAAGCAAGTTGCTGCTCAGGAGAAGAAACCCAAGTCTGGACCTAAGCCTGAAACTGAGTGCTTCTACTGCAAGCAGACTGGTCACTGGAAGTGGAACTGCCCCAAGTATTTTGGCGGATAAGAAGGATGGCAAGGTGAACAAAGGTATATGTGATATACATGTTATTGATGTGTACCTTACTAGAGCTCGCAGAAGCACCTGGGTATTTGATACTGGTTCTGTTGCTAATATTTGCAACTCGAAACAGGGACTACGGATTAAGCGAACACTGGCGAAGGACGAGGTGACGATGCGCGTGGGAAACGGTTCCAAAGTCGATGTGATCGCGGTCGGCACGCTACCTCTACATCTACCTTCGGGATTAATATTAGACCTAAATAATTGTTATTTGGTGCCAGCGTTAAGCATGAACATTATATCTGGATCTTGTTTGATGCGAGACGGTTATTCATTTAAATCAGAGAGTAATGGTTGTTCTATTTATATGAGTAATATCTTTTATGGTCATGCACCTTTGAAGAGTGGTCTATTTTTGATGAATCTCGATAGTAGTAACACACATATTCATAATGTTGAAGCCAAAAGATGCAGAGTTGATAATGATAGTGCAACTTATTTGTGGCACTGCCGTTTAGGTCATATCGGTATAAAACGCATGAAGAAACTCCATACTCATGGACTTTTGGAACCGCTTGATTATGAATCACTTGGTACTTGCGAACCGTGCCTCATGGGCAAGATGACTAAAACACCGTTCTTCGGTACTATGGAGAGAGCAACAGATTTGCTGGAAATCATACATACCGATGTATGTGGTCCGATGAATATTGAGGCTCGTGGCAGATATCGCCATTTTCTCACCTTCACAGATGACTTAAGCAGATATGGGTATATCTACTTAATGAAACATAAGTCTGAAACATTTGAAAAGTTCAAAGAGTTTCAGAGTGAAGTTGAAAATCATCGTAACAAGAAAATAAAGTTTCTGCGATCTGATCGTGGAGGAGAATATTTGAGTTACGAGTTTGGTGTACATTTGAAAAATTGTGGAATAGTTTCGCAACTCACGCCACCCGGAACACCACAGCATAATGGTGTGTCCGAACATCGTAATCGTACTTTAATAGATATGGTGTGATCTATGATTTCTCTTACTGATTTACCGCTATCATTTTGGGGTTATGCTTTAGAGACGGCCGCATTCACGTTAAATAGGGCACCATCAAAATCCGTTGAGACGACGCCTTATGAACTATGGTTTGGCAAGAAACCAAAGTTGTCGTTTCTTAAAGTTTGGGGCTGCGAAGCTTATGTGAAAAAGCTTCAACCTGATAAGCTCGAACCCAAATCGGAGAAATGTGTCTTCATAGGATACCCAAAGGAGACTATTGGGTACACCTTCTATCACAGATCCGAAGGCAAGACATTTGTTGCTAAGAATGGATCCTTTCTAGAGAAGGAGTTTCTCTCGAAAGAAGTGAGTGGGAGGAAAGTAGAACTTGACGAGGTAACTGTACCTGCTCCCTTATTGAAAAGTAGTACATCACAGAAAACTGTTTCTGCGACACCTATACCAATTAGTGAGGAAGCTAATGATGATGATCATGAAACTTCAGGACAAGATACTACTGAACCTCGTAGATCAACCAGAATGAGATCCGCACCAGAGTGGTACGGTAATCCTGTTCTGGAAATCATGCTGCTAGATCATGATGAACCTACGAACTATGAAGAAGCGATGGTGAGCCCAGATTCCGCAAAGTGGCTTGAAGCCATGAAATATGAGATGGGATCCATGTATGAGAACAAAGTATGGACTTTGGTTGACTTGCCCGATGATCGGCAAGCAATTGAGAATAAATGGATTTTCAATAAGAAGACTGACACTGATGGTAATGTTACTGTCTACAAAGCTCGACACTGATGGTAATGTTACTGATCAGTGTCGCGAAAGGTTTTCGACAAGTTCAAGGGGTTGACTACGATGAGACCTTCTCACCCGTAGCGATGCTTAAGTCCGTCCGAATCATGTTAGCAATCGCCGCATTTTATGATTATGAAGTTTGGCAGATGGATGTCAAAACTGCATTCCTAAATGGATTTCTGGAAGAAGAGTTGTATATGATGCAACCGGAGGGTTTTGTCGATCCAAAGGGAGCTAACAAAGTGTGTAATCTCGGAGTTGGAATAAACGCTTTGATAGTGTGATCAAAGCATTTGGTTTTGTACAGACTTTCGAAGAAGCCTGTATTTACAAGAAAGTGAGTGGGAGCTCTGTAGCATTTCTGATATTATATGTGGATGACATATTACTGATTGGAAATGATATAGAATTTCTGGATAGCATAAAGGGATACTTGAATAAGAGTTTTTCAATGAAAGACCTCGGTGAAGCTGCTTACATATTAGGCATAAAGATCTATAGAGATAGATCAAGACGTTTAATTGGACTCGAAGTTGAGTCAGACTCAATGCCCGACCACTGCAGAAGATAGAGAGAAAATGAAAGATGTTCCCTATGCTTCAGCCATAGGCTCTATCATGTATGCAATGCTGTGTACCAGACCTGATGTGTGCCTTGCTATAAGTTTAGCAGGGAGGTACCAAAGTAATCCAGGAGTGGATCACTGGACAGCGGTCAAGAACATCCTGAAATACCTGAAAAGGACTAAGCATATGTTTCTCGTATATGGAGGTGACAAAGAGCTCACCGTAAAAGGTTACGTTGATGCAAGCTTCGACACTGATCCGGACGATTCTAAATCGCAAACCGGATACGTGTTTACATTAAACGGTGGAGCTGTCAGTCGGTGCAGTTCTAAACAAAGCGTCGTAGCGGGATCTACATGTGAAGCAGAGTACATAGCTGCTTCAGGAAGCAGCGAACGAAGGAGTCTGGATGAAGGAGTTCATATCCGATCTAGGTGTTATATCTAATGCATCGGGTCCAATGAAAATCTTTTGTGGCAATACTGGTGCAATTGCCTTGGCAAAGGAATCCAGATTTCACAAGAGGACCAAGCACATCAAGAGACGCTTCAATTCCATCCGGGATCTAGTCCAGGTGGGAGACATAGAAATTTGCAAGATACATACGGATCTGAATGTTGCAGACCCGTTGACTAAGCCTCTTCCACGAGCAAAACATGATCAGCACCAAGGCTCCATGGGTGTTAGAATCATTACTGTGTAATCTAGATTATTGACTCTAGTGCAAGTGGGAGACTGAAGGAAATATGCCCTAGAGGCAATAATAAAGTTATTAGTTATTTACTTATATCATGATAAATGTTTATTATTCATGCTAGAATTGTATTAACCGGAAACATAATACATGTGTGAATACATAGACAAACTTAGTGTCACTAGTATGCCTCTACTTGACTAGCTCGTTAATCAAAGATGGTTATGTTTCCTAACCATGAACAAGGTGTTGTTATTTGATTAACGAGGTCACATCATTAGTTGAATGATCTGATTGACATGACCCATTTCATTAGCTTAGCACCCGGTCGTTTAGTATGTTGCTATTGCTTTCTTCATGACTTATACATGTTCCTATGACTATGAGATTATGCAACTCCCGTTTCCCGGAGGAACACTTTGTGTGCTACCAAACGTCACAACGTAACTGGGTGATTATAAAGGTGCTCTACAGGTGTCTCCAAAGGTAGATGTTGGGTTGGCGTATTTCGAGATTAGGATTTGTCACTCCGATTGTCGGAGAGGTATCTCTGGGCCCTCTCGGTAATGCACATCACATAAGCCTTGCAAGCATTGCAGCCAAATGAGTTAGTTGCAAAATGATGTATTACGGAACGAGTAAAGAGACTTGTCGGTAACGAGATTGAACTAGGTATTGGATACCGACGATCGAATCTCGGGCAAGTGACATACCGATGACAAAGGGAACAACGTATGTTGTTATGCGGTCTGACCGATAAAGATCTTTGTAGAATATGTAGGAGCCAATATGGGCATCTAGGTCCCGCTCTTGGTTATTGACCGGAGATTTGTCTCAGTCATGTCTACATTGTTCTCGAACCGTAGGGTCCACACGCTTAACGTTACGATGACAGTTATTATGAGTTTATGCATTTTGATGTACCGAAGTTAGTTCGGAGTCCCGGATGTGATCACGGACATGACGAGGAGTCTCGAAATGGTCGAGACATAAAGATTGATATATTGGACGGCTATATTCGGACACCGGAAGTGTTCCGGGTGATTTCGGATAAAACCGGAGTGCCGGAGGGGTTACCGGAACCCCCCGGGGAAGTAATGGGCCTTATTGGGCCTGAGGGGAGAGAGAGGGCAGCAGCCCAAGAGGTGGCGCGCCCCCCTCATGGGGAGTCCGAATTGGACTAGGAGGGGGGGCGCGGCCCCCCTTTCCCTCTCCCTCTCCCTCTCTTTCCTTCCCCCTCAAGTCTCCAAGTTGGACTAGGAAAGGGGAGTCCTACTCCCACTAGGAGGAGGACTCCCCCTCCCCTTGGCGCGCCCAATAGGGCCGGCCGGCCTCCCCCTTGCTCCTTTATATACGGGGGCAGGGGGCACCCTAGAACACACAAGTTGATCATTGAGATCGTTCCTTAGCCGTGTGCGGTGCCCCCTGCCACCATATTCCACCTCGATTATATTGTAGCAGTGCTCAGGCGAAGCCCTGCGACGGTAGTACATCAAGATCGTCACCATGCCGTCGTGCTGACGAAACTCCTCCCCGACACTTTGTTGGATCGGAGCCCGGGGATCGTCATCGAGCTGTACGTGTGCTAAGAACTCGGAGGTGCCGGAGTAACGGTGCTTGGATCGGTCGGATCGGGAAGACGTACAACTACTTCCTCTACATTGTGTCAACGCTTCCGCAGTCGGTCTGCGTGGGTACGTAGACAACACTCTCCCCTCTCATTGCTGTGCATCACCATGATCTTGCGTGTGCGTAGGAAAATTTTGAAATTACTACATTCCCCAACAAATAAAACTTCTTTTTACGACCCCTTTTGATCCTATGGCTTTGTCACTTTCTACCATAAGAAGTTTCTATTCACACAAGTTGGATCTCTTTCCTACTGCATCTCATAACATGCCTAGTATATTCACTTATGCTTCACAAGTAGTTAGATTCCTCACTTGTACTGATCTCTGGATTCGTACAAATCTGGAACCAACTCCTTATCTATGAGTGAATGTCTTCGCACGATGAGGTCAATATCTTCTAAACTGATTTATCTTCAAAATCTTTTGAGAATGCATATGACATCTTCCCCTTCCCTCGCACCTTAATGCTGTCATAGGTACATGTCCGTGGGAGAATCCCTTGGTTCTCATAGTCTGCATTCATTTGCAGAATTCTTACAGTTTCACATAAATTCTCCCGAAGCCAGTTCATGTCTGTCCAGCAAGCGAAAGCCTTTGAAGCCTCTGAAAGTATTGAAGCCTTTCAGATTAAGGTTCATGGCTTCAGAAAAATCAGCAAGGAAGGGTGACAGACAGCGTCGTGGCGGAACATCAAGAGATCTGCCTGATGACCTCTCAGAACTTTACAAGACAGATCCTGAAGAGGATTATAATCAGCGCAAGACCCGAATGCAGTGGATTCGAAGATATTGGGCAGAACAATGGTTCAAATACCGGTTTGTGACCCAGGAATATGCTGAGAAATGTGCCATCAAGAGACCGTGGGGAGACATTCTATACAAGAATCTTCAACCCAGGACCAGAGAAGAAGCCATTGAACAAGGTTTCTATCCCTGCATGGTCTGTGGGCCACAGCCTGCTGATGCACACCCCTCGTCACTACTATGGTGTCGTGATGACATTCTGTTCAAGCGCAACTTCCAGTTTGCCCAGAACTCAGCGAAGCAGAACAAGAAGTCTTTTGGATTAGACTTCAACCCTGGTCCTTCTGCTCCAAGGACTGACGGCACACGTAATGCGGAACCCAATGTCGTCGGTCCTTTCTACAACCTTGCAGGACTCATCACCCATATCTTGGTTCAAGGGACAGCCGTGAATGAGCCTGCAGCTAACGCTGAATCAGATGAAGCGCCTGCAGCACCAACGCCAAAGAAGTTGAAGAAGCCCAAAGCTTCAAAGCCTGCCCCTTCACCAAAAATCTCAAGGGCGAAGCCACTGGCAACTGCATCTCCTGAAGACAGTGTGCAGTCCGAAGATTTATCACGCATCTCCAAGCCCCAGAAGGCCAAGATGCCTCTACCACACACCGGCCAAGAGCTAACAGCTGCTGCCATTCTGCGCAATGATGACATTGATCTGTCAAGTGATGAAGATCTTGCAGATGACGCTCTTGAGCAACTCATCAAGAGCAAAGAAGAAGCCGAAATCTTCAATGATCTGCCTCTCTTTGATGTAACCATCATCCACAACTTCATTGACGAGTGGTTTGACACGTCAAACATCAGCTTTGATGATCTGCAGCTACCCATTGGCCTCAGTGTCGCCTTCCAAGGTGCCATTGCTTCAGAGCTAGCCATCGCCCAGCGCATTGTTGAACTGAAGCAGAAAATTGACTATGAAAAGGCTCAGTTCAAGAAGCATATGGCCAAGCTCAGTGTGCAAGAAGTGAAGAACTTCAAGATCATGATGCACGAGCTCAAGGAAGCCTTTCTAAAGAAACGTGCAGAAGCTCAGGGTTCGCGTGAGCGCATGAAGGCTCTGGCTGACAGATGTGTGCAAGCCTGCAATGAGGCTGAGAAGCGCAAGGCCCTTGGGTGTCCTGGCATTGACCCCAGGATGGCCGCAAAGAAGAAGAAGAAGCCTGCTACGGCTAAACCCGACGCACCAAGGCAGGAAGCAGTTCCGATTGTCTTCCCAACTAGACTGACTGGCTCGAAGCCAAAAAGCCGGTCAACCGCTTCAGAGCTCAAGAAGACAAGGACTGCTAAGGCTGAAGCCGGGAAGAGGAAACATCCTGAAGCCTCTCCTACTGCCCCTCCAATAAGAAACGAAAAACCAAGAAGGAACGGGCTGCTCCCACAAAGCCCTTGATTGTTGAACCCATTTCCATGGTTCACCCCGATGCCGATCCACAAGAACGTCAACTGACTGTCCATGAGCCGGCTTTCACAGAGGCTCATGAAGCTGAAGACACTGGTCACCATGACCATGTTGAAGATGATGCAGTCCTTCCTCAGCTAGAGCACCAACAGGTATCATCGCCTGTGCTAACGTACAGCGAATGCATAAGCATTGGTCGTCCACTGACGCCAATTGCACAGGATGCTTCATGGGCTGATCGCCCACAAGAGGAAGAAGACTCTGAGGCCCAGCCAACACCAACTCCACAGGCGTCGCCCGCGTTGTGCAGGCTTCGCAAAGGTCCAAGGCCTCAAGTCTCTGCGTCTAAAGCTAAAACTGCTGAAGACATTCCGGCTGCATCAGCCGATGAAGAAGAAGTACCACAAGCTGCTACTCCCCTGTCCCACCAAGAAGCGGTTCTCGAGGAGAACGTGATTGTGCTCGACCCTCCAGCTCGTCAAGTGGAGGTTGAAAATCTTGAGGCTGCCACCACCAACACCACTGAAGCCACTGACGATGTCATGGCTGAAGCTAATGTGGAGCCCTCACCAACAAAAGCACTAGAAGTCATCGAAGCCACTGATCCCGTCACTTCTGTTCCTGAGTCTGCTGCCGGTCCCCAATTCGACTATCATGTTGAGCACAGGCCTCAGGTCCAGAAGCCAATCCCAAGATTGCCCAGGTTCCCAGGTCCTGCATCAGCACCTGGCTCCTTCAACATCAATGGCTTCAGAGCAGACAACACATTCTTCAATAGCTCCAGGAACCCCTACTCTAGGGAAAGAATATCATCTGATCGGTTCTGGAGCTATCAGCAGCGAAGCTATTACTCATGCATTCTTTACAACCAAGGTCGCATCTTCCCACACAAGAGCCTTGACATTGAAGCTATAGCTGGTCTGCCCTGTCTGGAAGAAGCTTTGGATTGCTTCAAGGAAGTTGGACTGCTGCCATTTGTTACTGACCAAGAGCACTGGAATGAAGAGCTGATGCTCCAGTTCTATGCCACACTTCACATCCGCGGGTATAACAGAGATCCAAAGACTTGGGTCCTGGAGTGGATGACTGGAAACGTTCATCACTAAGCCAAAGCCTTTGACATCATTGAGCTCACTGGCTTGCCCACTCCTGGCGATCTCTATGAGCATGGCTGTCAGCTTCACAGTGAAGCTGTTGAGAGCATCTTTCAAAAGACTGAACCCAATATGAGTCAGATGCTCAGTATGATGAAGCCATTGCCCCAAGATGCTACTTATCCCACGGAGTTCTTTGTTGAAGACCTTGAGTATCTGCCCAGGACCATTTATCATATCATAAGGCGAACTCTCTGGCCAATCAAAGGACATTCTCCCCATGCCAAGCTGGAAGGTGCAATGAAGACTTTGGTCTTCTATATTCTTCATGGAAAATGCTTCAATACATAGGATTTCTTCATTCGCCAACTTGCTGCATCTGGCTCTGATCTGTTTGGTTTGAAGTTCTACACCCCTTGGGTGATGCGGCTGATCAAACTCCACTCTGCTATCTCATATCAGCCATCTGCCCGCAATCATCAGATCTTTTTGCCTGATGTGGATATGTCTATTGAAGCCATATATCCTAAGCCTGCCAAGGAACCTCTAAGTCTTTAGAATGCAGAGCATCAAAGTTTCTCTCAGAACGTTGAAGGTGTTGAAGCAGTAACTCGTGTGTATCCTTTGGCTGGCACTACACATGCGCCGCATCCTGCTCTTACTGAAGCCATTGATAGCACCATTGCTCAACGACCCAAGAAGCGCACTCATGTCCTCAATGACCGAGAGCTTCTGGTGGCCCTTCATCAGAAACAGGATAGGCATCATGACTGGCTAAAGCGTCAAATGCAAAGCCTCTTGGTGGATGTTAATCGCATTCGCAATCTTGCCACCAAGAACGCCTTTGTTGCTCATGAAACATCTCGACGCACATGGAAAGGGCTGACGCTGCTGTGTTCTGAAGATGATCTGCAAGAGGATGGCTTCACTGAGCGCTTCAAGTTTGACTCCACACCTCCTCGCAGGGCTGTGCTGCGACGAACTCCATCATTTGAAGACTCTGAGTTCTCTTCCTCTGCCGCAACCGTGAATGCCAGAGTGATCGAGGATGAAGACGATGCTACTTCTTCGCCGCCTCCTTCAGCACACGTCGACACTGCTCCAAGCTCGTCTGCACCGCCAAACACCATAAACGACCCTGCTGCTTCACCTACTCCTCATGGGAACGAGTAGAGGCTCTATGTCTTCAAACCTTTTTGGTCCTTACTGAAAAAAGGGGGAGAAGCATATGAGTTTGATAGTCTTCAAGCGGGTCCATATGGGCGGGTGTTTTATATTTTGCTTCGTGCTTACAACTCTCGTTTTGAAACATTTGGTTCTTTGAGTTGTAACACTTAAACTTGATGGTCGTCTGCTACCTATTTGCTACCTTGTGTTGCGATGATAAATTCCGCATGTGCGACGATAAATTCCGCACTTAGATCATTCTGCAGACGTCCATTTTCCATTATGCATGTCATTATCTTCACATACTTTCACATGCATAGTGGATTGTCATCATAAGTTGAAGTGGATCTCCACAAGCACAACCTGCCATGTGCATTTGCATTCCAAAAGTAAATTACTTATATGCACAACTTCAGGGGGAGCCCTTGTAACTTATGAAGACAATTCCTTATCCTTTACAATTTCACACATTATATTCCCCGTTGAAAACTTCAACTAGTTTGTCATCAATCACCAAAAAGGGGGAGATTGTAAGTGCATCTAGTGCCACCCCTAGTTGGTTTTGGAGTATTGACGACAAACCTAGTTGAGGGACTAATGTGTTTGTGAGAATTGCAAGATAACACAGGTAGAACTCCCACATTGATTCGGTTTTCCCACCAGAGATGACCCCTAAAAATGTATGAAGACATTGATGTCAAAGGTGGTATATGAAGATATTCACATTGAAGACTATGACAAGAGAAGACACTGCATGAAGCCTATGGAGCTCGAAGACTTAGATCTTTCGTAGTTCTTTTTCTTCTGTGTTGAGTCATAGGAACCACCGTACTGTTAAGTGGGGTCCAAGAGAACCAGTCAGAATGACTGAAGTGATGCTTAAACAAAAACCTATGTCTTCGAGTGAAGACTATGAGAGCAAATCTTGTCCAGAGTCGGACAAGTCAGCTTTGCTTATAGCCCAAGTAAATTTGCCGTGTGAGTTTGAAATCTGACCATTGGAACACGTGTCAGTTCCTTAGTGACCCAGGGTCATTTCGGACAAATCAGGTCGGGTTGCCTAGTGGCTATAAATAGCCCACCCTCTACAACCATAAGCGGTTGGCTGCTCAGATTCAGAGTACGGCTTTTGTCGTTTGAGAGCAACCCACCTCGAAGCCTTTGAGAGAGAATTCCTTGCGGGGATAAAGCCCTAACCACCCAGAGCCAAAGAGAATTAGGCATCACTTAAGTCTTCTTGTCTGAGTGATTTGAAGACTTATTACACTTGAGGACTATGCATCCTCCAGCCGGTTAGGTGTCGCGTTCTGAGCATCCAAGAGACATTGTGGATTGCCGGTGAACGAAGTCTGTGAAGGTTTGGGAGTCTACCTTGAAGACTTACCAGAGTGATTGGGCGAGGTCTGTGTGACCATAGCTCAAGGGGAATACGGTGAGGACTGGGTGTCCTGAGCTGCGTGTTCAGGACTGGGTGGCCGGGACTGTGTGTCCTTTGGTTTAAATACCTAGCCGCCCTAACCAGCCGTACAGTTGTCACAGCAACTGGAACTGGTTCAACAATTCTTTGTCTTCAACAAGTCACTGGTTTCATCCTTCCCTTGTCTTTACTTACTGTTACTCTGTGTGAAGTCATTGTATGTTTGCTCTATCTTTTGTCTTCACTGAGTGACTGTGTGATCCGTTTGGCTTCTTAATATCTTCCTGCCTGATCCTTACTACCTAGCTACTATTAGTCATTGTCCTTTCACTTCATTGAATACATGACTATGGTTTATCTAGTGTAGTCTAACTTCCGTTGCATGGTAATAGGTTTATTTCTATCGTTTGTCTTCGAAACTTCCATGTTTTGAAGACTTTCATAAAAATCGCCTATTCACCCCCCCCCCCCCCCTCTAGTCAATATAACGCACTTTCACTTCTTGGCCGCCATTTGAGGGTCGATGCCTGGTCGCCCCAAAGCCTTGCGCTTTTCGGCTTCATTGTATCCCTGAACACATTTAGTAGCAAGATCCTTCATGCGCTCACGAGAACCTTTGGCTTCTTCGTGTTTCGTGTGGAATGCTTCCTTGAGCTCATGCATCATGACTTGGAAGTTCTGAATGTCTTCAACATTGAGCTTGGCCATATACTTCTTGAACTGAGCCTTTTCATAATCTATCTTATGCTTCAGCTCGACAATTTTCTGAGCTAGAGCCAGCTCAGCAGCAATGGCTCCATGGAAGGCGACGCTGAGACCAATGGGAAGCTGAAGGTCATCAAAGCTAACATTTGGGCTGTCAAACCAATCATCAATGAACTTGTTCAAGATTTCAACATCAAAGAGAGGAAGGTCATTGAAGATTTCCGCCTCTTGCTTGCTCTTGATCAACTGCTCAAGAGCGTCATCGCCAAGATCGTCGTCGTTGGACAGATCAATGGCGTCATTCTCGTTGCGCAGAACAGCAGCAGCGGTCAGAGCTTGGCTGGTGGGTTGCAAGGGCATCTTCACTTTGGAGGGCTTGGAGATGCGTGACAGATCTTCAGACTGCACACTGTGTTCAGGAGGTGCAGTGGCCAGAGGCTTCGCTTGTGAGACCTTGGGTGCAGAGACAGGCTTCGAAGCTTTAGGTTTCTTCAGCTTCTTTGGCTTCGGTGGTGCAGGCGCTTCGTCAGAATCAGCGTCATCTGCAGGTTGATCCACGACTGCCCCTTGAACCATAATATGAGTGATGAGACCTTCTAGGTTGTAGACGGGCCCAACAAGATTGGGTTCTGCTTCGCGTCTACCATCAGCATGGGGAGCAGAGGGACCTGGATTGAAGTCTAATCCCCGCGACTTCTTGTTTTCTTTGGCCGAGTTCTGGGCAAATTGGAAGTTGCGCTTGAACAGATTGTCGTCACGACACCATAGCAATGAAGATGGGTCCGCATTGTCAGGTTGTGGTCCACGGACCATGCAAGGATAGAAGCCTTGTTCAATGGCTTCAGCTCTGGACTTGGGTTGAAGGTTTTTGTACAAGATGTCTCCCCAGGGTCGCTTGATGGCATTATTCTCAGCATACTCCTGGGTCACGAACCTGTACTTGAACCATTGTTCTGCCCAATATCTTCGAATCCATTGGATTCGAGTTTTGCGCTGACCATAGCTTTCTTCGGGGTCAGTTTTGTACATTTCATAAAGATCTTCGGACAGGTCCGTTGATGTACCCCCACGGCGCTGTCTGCCACCCTTCCTTGCAGATTTCTCTTTTGCCATGAAGTTCAGACTGAAAGGCTTCAACACTGTCAAAGTCTTCTGTCTACTGGTCAGACAAGAACTGGCTTCAGGAGAATTTATATGATGCTGTAAGAACTCTACAAATGAATGCAGACTATGAGAACCAAGGGATTCTCCCATGGACATGTACCTGTGACAGCATTAAAGGTGCGAGGGAAGGGGAAGAGGTCATATGCATTCTCAGAAGATTTTGAAGATAAATTAGTTTAGAAGACATTGACCTCATAGTGCGAAGACATTCACTCATAGATAGAGAGTTGGTTCCAGATTTGTATGAATCCACGAATAAGTACAAGTTAGGAATCTAACTACTTTGTGAAGCATAAGTGTATACTAGGCATGTTATGAGATGCAGTATGAGATAGATCCAACTTGTGTGAAAAGAAACTGCTTGTGGTAGAAAGGGATGAATCTATCGGATCAAAAAGACTGTAAAAAGGAGGTTATATTTACCACACGAGGAACTTCTAGACGGAGTGGGAGAGGAGGCCGAGCAGTTCGATCTTCCGTGCCCTAACTTGGCGACGGAGGACACCTACGGCGACGGCGGAGAAGACGATGTCTACGGCCGGCGTGAGGACGGCGTCGGTGAGGTCGCGGCAGCTAAGCGCTTCGTCGTCGGCGTCGTCAAGGACTAGCGGTGGCGCTAGGGTTTGCGCGAGAGTGGAAGAAGAGATAATGAATGGGGTGATGCGTGCATTTATAGGGACAGGGATGGCACAGTGTTATTACACAGGTGCCCCTGGCGGTTCACATCTGAGGGACACGTGGTGATCATGCAACACATTGGAGGTTATTCCATGTTCCCATGCACGCCTGGATTGTCGGGTGGTCGTTCCCACTTCTCCGGGTTTCAGGTTGAAGGATTAAGCATTGAAAAATAGATTAATGTTTGTCTCTGTGTCTTCTGCTAACAAGGATGCAGAGAAGACATTTTGACAGTGTCAATAGAATGCATATGATTTGGATAGATAGACTTAAGATAGAATCATAGACGGGTTAGGGTCCGATCACATTCACTTAGTTCAAAAGATTCAACGTGAAGACATAGCTATAAGTGAATGTTGTAGAGGACAAAAACCAAATTGAAGATAAACATGAGGCCATGTTAACATTGAAGACAAACAGAAAGCGAAGACAATGCAAATGTAACGCCATGTGAAAAGCACTTCTAAGGGTAGAATTTGGTGGTGGCGTTACCCACCATATAGGAAGTATTAGACCCAGACACGGCGCACAATTATCATGGTGCTCCAAAGTCAAATTCCACATTAATGTATTCACACTCAGAATGTAAGTCTTCATTGATTGAAGACATACGTTACTTCGTGTGTTGCACATCTAAGTCATCAACATGCATAAGTGTTAGGATGTGTGCCTGATCACAGGACATTTGAGGATTCCAAGATATTTAGCTCACACCGTAGCTTGCAAAACCTCTTCTCATCCAAGGGCTTTGTGAAGATATCTGCCAGATGCTCTTCAGTGTTGACGTGTATGATATCAATATCTTCCTACATGACATGATCTCTGAGAAAGTGATGACGAATTTCAATGTGCTTTGCCTTCGAGTGTTGAACTGGGTTGTTAGCAATCTTGATGGCGCTCTCATTGTCGCAGTAGAGTGGCACTTGCTTCAGATGAATGCCATAGTCTTTGAGTGTTTGCTTCATCCATAGAAGCTGGGCGCAGCAAGATCCAGCAGCAATGTATTCAGATTCAGCAGTGGAGAGAGATACACAGTTCTGCTTCTTTGAAGACCAACAGACTGTTGGGGAACGTAGTAATTTCAAAAAAAAATCCTACGCACACGCAAGATCATGGTGATGCACAGCAACGAGAGGGGAGAGTGTTGTCTACGTACCCACATAGACCGACTGCGGAAGCGTTGACACAACGTAGAGGAAGTAGTCGTACGTCTTCCCGATCCGACCGATCCAAGCACCGTTACTCCGGCACCTCCGAGTTCTTAGCACACGTACAACTCGATGACGATCCCCGGGCTCCGATCCAGCAAAGCATCGGGGAGGAGTTCCGTCAGCACGACGGCGTGGTGACGATCTTGATGTTCTACCGACGCAGGGCTTTGCCTAAGCACTACAACGATATGATCGAGGTGGAATATGGTGGCAGGGGGCACCGCACACGGCTAAGGAACGATCTCAATGATCAACTTGTGTGTCTAGAGGTGCCCCCTGCCTCCGTATATAAAGGAGCCAAGGGGGAGGGGGCCGCCGGCCAGGAGGAGGGCACAGGAGGAGTCCTACTCCTACCGGGAGTAGGACTCCCCCCCTCCCAATCCTAGTTGGACTAGGATTCCCCGAGGGGGAAAGAGAGAGAGGGGGGCCGGCCACCTCTCCTAGTCCAAATAGGACTAGGGGAGGGGGGAGGCGCGCGGCCACCTTGGGCTGCCCCTTTCTCCTTTCCACTAAAGCCCATTAAGGCCTATATGGCTCCCGGGGGGTTCCGGTAACCTCCCGGTACTCTGGTAAAATCCCGATTTCACCCGGAACACTTCCGATATCCAAATATAGGCTTCCAATATATCAATCTTTATGTCTCGACCATTTCGAGACTCCTCATCATGTCTGTGATCACATCCGGGACTCCGAACTAACTTCGGTACATCAAAATGCATAAACTCATAATAACTCTCATCGTAACGTTAAGCGTGCGGACCCTATGGTTCGAGAACAATGTAGACATGACTGAGACACATCTCCGGTCAATAACCAATAGCGGGACCTGGATGCCCATATTGGCTCCTACATATTCTACGAAGATCTTTATCGGTCAGACCGCATAACAACATATGTTGTTCCCTTTGTCATCGGTATGTTACTTGCCCGAGATTCGATCGTCGGTATCCAATACCTAGTTCAATCTCGTTACCGGCAAGTCTCTTTACTCATTACGTAATACATCATCTCGCAACTAACTCATTAGTCGCAATGCTTGCAAGGCTTATGTGATGTGCATTACCGAGAGGGCCCAGAGATACCTCTCCGACAATCGGATTGACAAATCCTAATCTCGAAATACGCCAACCCAACATCTACCTTTGGAGACACCTGTAGAGCTCCTTTATAATCACCCAGTTACGTTGTGACGTTTGGTAGCACACAAAGTGTTCCTCCGGTAAACAGGAGTTGCATAACCTCATAGTCATAGGAACATGTATAAGTCATGAAGAAAGCAATAGCAACATACTAAACGATCGGGTGCTAAGATAATGAAATGGGTCATGTCAATCAGATCATTCAACTAATGATGTGACCTTGTTAATCAAATAACAACACCTTGTTCATGGTTAGGAAACATAACCATCATTGATTAACGAGCTAGTCAAGTAGAGGCATACTAGTGACACTAAGTTTGTCTATGTATTCACACATGTATTATGTTTCCGGTTAATACAATTCTAGCATGAATAATAAACATTTATCATGATATAAGGAAATAAATAATAACTTTATTATTGCCTCTAGGGCATATTTCCTTCAGTCTCCCACTTGCACTAGAGTCAATAATCTAGATTACACAGTAATGATTCTAACACCCATGGAGCCTTGGTGCTGATCATGTTTTGCTCGTGGAAGAGGCTTAGCCAACGGGTCTGCAACATTCAGATCCGTATGTATCTTGCAAATCTCTATGTTTCCCACCTGGACTAGATCCCGGATGGAATTGAAGCGTCTCTTGATGTGCTTGGTCCTCTTGTGAAATCTGGATTCCTTGGCTAAGGCAATTGCACCAGTATTGTCACAAAAGATTTTCATTGGACCCGATGCACTAGGTATGACACCTAGATCGGATATGAACTCCTTCATCCAGACTCCTTCGTTCGCTGCTTCCGAAGCAGCTATGTACTCTGCTTCACATGTAGATCCCGCTACGATGCTTTGTTTAGAACTGCACCAACTGACAGCTCCACCGTTTAATGTAAACACGTATCCGGTTTGCGATTTAGAATCGTCCGGATCAGTGTCAAAGCTTGCATCAATGTAACCTTTTACGGTGAGCTCTTTGTCACCTCCATATACGAGAAACATATCCTGAGTCCTTTTCAGGTATTTCAGGATGTTCTTGACCGCTGTCCAGTGATCCACTCCTGGATTACTTTGGTACCTCCCTGCTAAACTTATAGCAAGGCACACATCAGGTCTGGTACACAGCATTGCATACATGATAGAGCCTATGGCTGAAGCATAGGGAACATCTTTCATTTTCTCTCTATCTTCTGCAGTGGTCGGGCATTGAGTCTGACTCAATTTCACACCTTGTAACACAGGCAAGAACCCTTTCTTTGCTTGATCCATTTTGAACTTCTTCAAAATCTTGTCAAGGTATGTGCTTTGTGAAAGTCCAATTAAGCATCTTGATCTATCTCTATAGATCTTTATGCCTAATATGTAAGCAGTTTCACCGAGGTCTTTCATTGAAAAACTCTTATTCAAGTATCCCTTTATGCTATCCAGAAATTCTATATCATTTCCAATCAGCAATATGTCGTCCACATATAATATCAGAAATGCTACAGAGCTCCCACTCACTTTCTTGTAAATACAGGCTTCTCCAAAAGTCTGTATAAAACCAAATGCTTTGATCACACTATCAAAGCGTTTATTCCAACTCCGAGAGGCTTGCACCAGTCCATAAATGGATCGCTGGAGCTTGCACACTTTGTTAGCTCCCTTTGGATCGACAAAACCTTCCGGTTGCATCATATACAACTCTTCTTCCAGAAATCCATTCAGGAATGCAGTTTTGACATCCATCTGCCAAATTTCCTAATCATAAAACGTGGGAATTGCTAACATGATTCGGACAGACTTAAGCATCGCTACGGGTGAGAAGGTCTCATCGTAGTCAACCCCTTGAACTTGTCGAAAACCTTTTGCGACAAGTCGAGCTTTATAGACAGTAACATTACCGTCAGCGTCAGTCTTTTTCTTGAAGATCCATTTATTCTCAATTGCTTGCCGATCATCGGGCAAGTCAACCAAAGTCCATACTTTGTTTTCATACATGGATCCCATCTCAGATTTCATGGTTCAAGCCACTTTGCGGAATCTGGGCTCACCATTGCTTCTTCATAGTTCATAGGTTCATCATGATCTAGTAGCATGATTTCCAGAACTGGATTACCGTACCACTCTAGCACGGATCTTACTCTGGTTGATCTACGAGGTTCAGTAGTATCTTGTTCTGAAGTTTCATGATCATTATCATTAACTTCCTCACTTATTGGTGTAGGTGTCGCAAAAACAGTTTTCTGTGATGCACTACTTTCCAACAAGGGAGCAGGTACAGTTACCTCGTCAACTCCTACTTTCCTCCCACTCACTTCTTTCGAGAGAAACTCCTTCTCAAGAAAGTTTCCGAATTTAGCAACAAAAGTCTTGCCTTCGGATCTGTGATAGAAGGTGTATCCAATAGTTTCCTTTGGATATCCTATGAAGACACATTTCTCGGATTTGCGTTCGAGCTTATCAGGTTGAAGCTTTTTCACATAAGCATCGCAGACCCAAACTTTCAGAAATGACAACTTTGGTTTCTTGCCAAACCATAGTTCATAAGGCGTCGTCTCAACGGATTTTGATGGTGCCCTATTTAACGTGAATGCGGTCGTCTCTAGAGCGTATCCCCAAAACGATAGCGGTAAATCAGTAAGAGACATCATTGATCGCACCATATCTAGTAAAGTACGATTACAACGTCCGGACACACCATTACGCTGTCGTGTTCCGGGTGGCGTGAGTTGCGAAACTATTCCACAATTTTTCAAATGTACACCAAACTCGTAACTCAAATATTCTCCTCCACGATCGGATCGTAGAAACTTTATTTTCTTGTTACGATGATTTTCAACTTCACTCTGAAATTCTTTGAACTTTTCAAACGTTTCAGACTTATGTTTCATTAAGTAGATATACCCATATCTGCTTAAGTCATCTGTGAAGGTCAGAAAATAACGATATCCGCCACGAGCCTCAACATTCATCGGACCACATACATCTGTATGTATGATTTCCAACAAATCTGTTGCTCTCTCCATAGTACCGGAGAACGGTGTTTTAGTCATCTTGCCCATGAGGCATGGTTCGCAAGTACCAAGTGATTCATAATCAAGTGGTTCGAAAAGTCCATCAGTATGGAGTTTCTTCATGTGCTTTACACCGATATGACCTAAACGGCAGTGCCACAAATAAGTTGCACTATCATTATCAACTCTGCATCTTTTGGCTTCTACATTATGAATATGTGTATCACTACTATCGAGATTCAACAAGAATAGACCACTCTTCAAGGGTGCATGACCATAAAAGATATTACTCATATAAATAGAACAACCATTATTCTCTGATTTAAATGAATAACCGTCTCACATTAAACAAGATCCAGATATAATGTTCATGCTCAACGCTGGCACCAAATAACAATTATTTAGGTCTAATACATATCCCGAAGGTAGATGTAGAGGTAGCGTGCCGACTGCGATCACATTGACTTTGGAACCGTTTCCCACGCGCATCGTCACCTCGTCCTTAGCCAATCTTCGCTTAATCCGTAGTCCTTGTTTCGACTTGCAAATATTAGAACCAGAACCAGTATCAAATACCCAGGTGCTACTGCGAGCATTAGTAAGGTACACATCAATAACATGTATATCACATATACCTTTGTTCACCTTGCCATCCTTCTTATCCGCCAAACAATTGGGGCAGTTCCGCTTCCAGTGACCAGTCTGCTTGCAGTAGAAGCACTCAGTTTCAGGCTTAGGTCCAGACTTGGGTTTCTTCTCCTGAGCAGCAACTTGCTTGCCGTTCTTCTTGAAGTTCCCCTTCTTCTTCCCTTTGCCCTTTTTCTTGAAACTAGTGGTTTTGTTAACCATCAACACTTGATGCTCCTTCTTGATTTCTACCTCCGCAGCTTTCAGCATTGTGAAGAGCTCGGGAATAGTCTTGTTCATCCCTTGCATATTATAGTTCATCACGAAGCTCTTGTAGCTTGGTGGCAGTGATTGGAGAATTATGTCAATGACGCAATCATCTGGAAGATTAACTCCCATCTGAATCAAGTGATTATTATACCCAGACATTTTGAGTATATGCTCACCGACAGAACTGTTCTCCTCCATCTTGCAGATATAGAACTTATTGGAGACTTCATATCCAATCCGGGCATTTGCTTGAAATATTAACTTCAACTCCTGAAACATCGCATATGCTCCATGACGTTCAAAACGTCGTCGAAGTCCCGATTCTAAGCCGTAAAGCATGGCACACTGAACTATCGAGTAGTCATCAGCTTTGCTCTGCCAGACGTTCATAACATCTGGTGTTGCTCCAGCAGCAGGCCTGGCACCCAGCGGTGCTTCCAGGACGTAATTCTTCTGAGCAGCAATGAGCATAATCCTCAAGTTACGGACCCAGTCCGTGTAATTGCTACCATCATCTTTCAACTTTGCTTTCTCAAGGAACGCATTAAAATTCAACGGAACAACAGCACGAGCCATCTATCTACAATCAAACATAAACAAGCAAGATACTATCAGGTACTAAGTTCATGATAAGTTTAAGTTCAATTAATCAAATTACTTAAGAACTCCCACTTGGATAGACATCCCTCTAATCCTCTAAGTGATCACGTGATCCAAATCAACTAAACCATGTCCGATCATCACGTGAGATGGAGTAGTTTCATTGGTGAACATCACTATGTTGATCATATCTACTATATGATTCACGCTCGACCTTTCGGTCTCCGTGTTCCGAGGCCATATCTGTATATGCTTGGCTCGTCAAGTATAACCTGAGTATTCCGCGTGTGCAACTGTTTTGCACCCGTTGTATTTGAACGTAGAGCCTATCGCACCTGATCATCACGTGGTGTCTCGGCACGAAGAACTTTCGCAACGGTGCATACTCAGGGAGAACACTTCTTGATAATTTAGTGAGAGATCATCTTATAATGCTACCGTCAATCAAAGCAAGATAAGATGCATAAAAGATAAACATCACATGCAATCAATATAAGTGATATGATATGGCCATCATCATCTTGTGCCTGTGATCTCCATCTTCGAAGCACCGTCATGATCACCATCGTCACCGGCGCGACACCTTGATCTCCATCATAGCATCGTTGTCGTCCCGCCAATCTTATGCTTCCACGACTATCGCTACCGCTTAGTGATAAAGTAAAGCATTACATCACGATTGCATTGCATACAATAAAGCGACAACCATATGGCTCCTGCCAGTTGCCGATAACTCGGTTACAAAACATGATCATCTCATACAATAAAATTTAGCATCATGTCTTGACCATATCACATCACAACATGCCCTGCAAAAACAAGTTAGACGTCCTCTACTTTGTTGTTGCAAGTTTTACGTGGCTGCTACGGGCTTTAAGCAAGAACCAATCTCACCTACGCATCAAAACCACAACGATAGTTTGTCAAATAGACTCTGTTTTAACCTTCGCAAGGACCGGGCGTAGCCACACTCGGTTCAACTAAAGTTGGAGAGACAGTCGCCCGCAAGCCACCTGTGTGCAAAGCACGTCGGGGGAACCGGTCTCGCGTAAGCGTACGTGTAATGTTGGTCCGGGTCGTCTCGTCCAACAATACCGCCGAACCAAAGTATGACATGCTGGTAGGCAGTATGACTTATATCGCCCACAACTCACTTGTGTTCTACTCGTGCAAATAACATCAAACCATAAAACCTAGGCTCGGATGCCACTGTTGGGGAACATAGTAATTTCAAAAAAATTCCTACGCACACGCAAGATCATGGTGATGCACAGCAACAAGAGGGGAGAGTGTTGTCTACGTACCCACGCAGACCGACTGCGGAAGCGTTGACACAACGTAGAGGAAGTAGTTGTACGTCTTCCTAATCTGACCGATCCAAGCACCGTTACTCTGGCACCTCCGAGTTCTTAGCACACGTACAGCTCGATGACGATCCCCGGGCTCCGATCCAGCAAAGCATCGGGGAGGAGTTCCGTCAGCACAACGGCGTGGTGACGATCTTGATGTTCTACCGACGCAGGGCTTTGCCTAAGCACTACAACGATATGATCGAGGTGGAATATGGTGGCAGGGGGCACCGCACATGGCTAAGGAAGGATCTCAATGATCAACTTGTGTGTCTAGAGGTGCCCCCTGCCTCCGTATATAAAGGGGCCAAGGGGGAGGGGGCCGCCGGCCAGGAGGAGGGCACAGGAGGAGTCCTACTCCTACCGGGAGTAGGACCCCCCCCCCCCAAATCCTAGTTGGACTAGGATTCCCCGAGGGGGAAAGAGAGAGAGGGGGGCCGGCCACCTCTCCTAGTCCTAATAGGACTAGGGGAGGGGGGAGGCGCGCGGCCACCTTGGGCTGCCCCTTTCTCCTTTCAACTAAAGCCCATTAAGGCCCATATGGCTCCCGGGGGGTTCCGGTAACCTCCCGGTACTCCGGTAAAATCCCGATTTCACCCGGAACACTTCCGATATCCAAATATAGGCTTCCAATATATCAATCTTTATGTCTCGACCATTTCGAGACTCCTCGTCATGTCCGTGATCACATCCGGGACTCTGAACTAACTTCGGTACATCAAAATGCATAAACTCATAACAAATGTCATCGTAACGTTAAGCGTGCGGACCCTACGGTTCGAGAACAATGTAGACATGACTGAGACACATCTCCGGACAATAACCAATAGCGGGACCTGGATGCCCATATTGGCTCCTACATATTCTATGAAGATCTTTATCGGTCAGACCGCATAACAACATACGTTGTTCCCTTTGTCATCGGTATGTTACTTGCCCGAGATTCGATCGTCGGTATCCAATACCTAGTTCAATCTCGTTACCGGCAAGTCTCTTTACTCGTTCCGTAATACATCATCTCGCAACTAACTCATTAGTCACAATGCTTGCAAGGCTTATGTGATGTGCATTACCGAGAGGGCCCAGAGATACCTCTCCGACAATCGGATTGACAAATCCTAATCTCGAAATACGCCAACCCAACATCTACCTTTGGAGACACCTGTAGAGCTCCTTTATAATCACCCAGTTACGTTGTGACGTTTGGTAGCACACAAAGTGTTCCTCCGGTAAACGGGAGTTGCATAATCTCATAGTCATAGGAACATGTATAAGTCATGAAGAAAGCAATAGCAACATACTAAACGATCGGGTGCTAAGCTAATGAAATGGGTCATATCAATCAGATCATTCAACTAATGATGTGACCTCGTTAATCAAATAACAACACCTTGTTCATGGTTAGGAAACATAACCATCATTGATTAACGAGCTAGTCAAGTAGAGGCATACTAGTGACACTAAGTTTGTCTATGTATTCACACATGTATTATGTTTCCGGTTAATACAATTCATGCATGAATAATAAAAATTTATCATGGTATAAGGAAATAAATAATAACTTTATTATTGCCTCTAGGGCATATTTCCTTCACAGACAAGTGATCGTCCCAGAAAGTGACATGTGCCTGATGTAGACTTGCGATCCACCTTGTCACCAGCATAATCAGCATCCGATAATCCAACTAGATCAAACTCTGAGCCATTTGGATACCATAATCCTAGTGTTGGGGTGTGAGCCAAATATCGAAGAATTCGCTTCACAGCTAAGTGATGTGATTCCTTTGGTGCCGCTTGGAATCGGGCACACATGCAAACACTAAGCATGATATATGGCCTAGATGCACATAAATAAAGCAAAGAACCAATCATGGAGCGATATACCTTTTGATCGAACTCTTTACCATTGTCGTCGGGACCCAGATGATGTTTAGCTGGCATTGGCGTCGTGTAACCTTTGCAGTCTTGCATTCCAAACTTCTTCAGGCAATCTTTGAGGTATTTCTCTTGAGATATGAAGATGTCGTTGCATTGCTGTCTTATTTGAAGACCAAGGAAGAATTTCAACTCTCCCATCATGGACATCTGATATTGCTCTTGCATCATGTATCCAAACTCATCACTGTATTTCTGATTAGTGCAGCCGAAGATAATATCATCCACATATATTTGGCACACAAACAGTTCACCATCATATGTCTTTGTGAAGAGAGTGGGATCTAGGGAACCAGGTTTGAAGCCTTTACTCTTCAGGAAGTCTTTGAGTGTGTCATACCAAGCACGAGGGGCTTGTTTGAGGCCATACAGTGTCTTGTTGAGCTTATACACCATGTCAGGATGTTTTGGATCTTCAAAGCCAGGCGGTTGTGTAACATACACTTCTTCTTCAATCTTGCCATTGAGAAAAGCGCTCTTCACATCCATTTGATATAGAAGAATGTTATGATGATTTGCATAGGCTAGCAGTATGCGTATAGCTTCAAGCCTAGCCACAGGAGCAAATGTTTCATCGAAGTCAATTCCTTCAACTTGAGTGTGTAAGTGCATCTAATGCCACCCCTAGATGGTTTTGGAGTATTGACGACAAACCTGGTTGAGGGACTAATGTGTTTGTGAGAATTGTAGGATAACACAGGTAGAAGTCCCTCATTGATTCGGTTTTCCTACCAGGGATGACCCCTAAAAATGTATGAAGACATTGAAGTCAAAGGTGGTATGTGAAGACAGTCACATTGAAGACTATGACACATGTCAGTTCCTTAGTAACCCAGGGTCATTTCAGACAAATCAGGTCGGGTTGCCTAGTGGCTATAAATAGCCCACCCCCTACAACCATAAACGATTGGCTGCTTAGAGTTAGTGCACGGCTTTTGTTGTTTGAGAGCAACCCACCTCGAAGCCTTTGAGAGAGAATTCCTGCGAGGATAAAGCCCTAAACACCCAGAGCCAAAGAGTGTTAGGCATCACTTAAGTCTTCCTGTTTGTGTGATCTGAAGACTTATTACACTTGAGGACTGTGAATCCTCCAGCCGGTTAGCCGTCGCATTCTGAGCATCCAAGAGTCATTGTGGATCACCGGTGAATGAAGTCTGTGAAGGTTTGGAAGTCTACCTTGAAGACTTACCAGAGTGATTGGGCGAGGACTGGGTGTCCTTAGCTAAAGGGGAATAAGGTGAAGACGCGGTCTTCTGAGTTGAATCTCAGCCTCCCTAACAAGACGTACAGTGCCACAGCAACTGGAACTGGTCCAACAAATCATTGTCTTCAACGAGTCATTGGTTTCATCCTTCCCATTCATTTACTTACGGTTGACCCTGGTGAACTCATTGTATGATTGCATTGTTTTTTGTCTTCACTGAGTGACTGCTTGTTTTGATTGTCTTCATACTATCTTCCATCCTGATCTATACTGCCTAGTTGCTATTAGTCTTCGTGCTTTCCTTTCATTGAATACTTGACTATGGCTTGCTTAGTGTAGTCTACCTTCCGCTGCATGGTAATAGGTTTATTTCTATCATTTGTCTTTGAAACTTCCATGTTTTGAAGACTTTCATAAAAATCGCCTATTCACCCCCCCCCCCTCTAGTCGATCACTAGCACTTTCAATTGATATCAGAGCAAGGTACTTCCTTGTTCTGTGTGATTCGGATTAACCACCTGGAGTTTTAGCTATGTCGACTGCAGGGATAATCAAAGTCTCCACTGCGTGCCCAGTCTTCGATGGAACTGAATATCCCTACTGGAAGAATAAGATGCACATGCATCTTGAAGCCATTGATGTCGACCTATGGTATGTCGTCAAGAATGGCGTTCCCAAGGCTGGTGAAGGTGTCACCGCTGCTGATGTCAAGAAGTCCGTTCAACTGGACTCCACTGTCAAGAACATCATCTGTGGTCATCTGACCAAAGGACAGTATGGCCGTGTGAGTGCTTTGGAAACATCTAAGCTAGTCTGGGACTGGCTCTCTAAGGTCAACGAAGGTGTCTCAACCCAGAGAGATCAGAGAATCAGTGTCCTTCGCAACCTCTTCAACCGCTTCAAGAGCAATGACAATGAGAATGTCCAGCTCGCGTTTGATTGACTCACTGACATAACAAATGAGCTTCAAGCCCTCGGCGCTACTGAGATCACCAAGCATGAAGTCGTCAAGACACTCCTGAGATCACTTGACAACTCGTTTGACACCCTAGCTCTGATGATTCAAGAACGTCCTAACTTCAAGACACTCGATCCGTCTGACATACTTGAGAGGCTCAACACACATGAGTTTCATCTTTCTGAGAAAAGAGACATCTACGGTCCCACCTATGGGCGAACTCGTGCCTTGAAGGCAAGAGCTGTCTCCTCATCTGAAGAAGAATCTGACAGCAGTTCTGATGATCCTGAAGACATTGGAAAGGAGCTTGCTATGCTTGTGAAGAAGTTCCAAAAATTCACCAAGAAGAAAGGCTTCAGAAAGTCTTCATGATCAAGCTCAAGGAATGATGAAGCTTCTGCTCATGACTACAAGAAGAGAACATGACACAAGTGCAAGAAACCTGGCCACTACATCTCTGAGTGTCCGCAGTGGGACAATGAGAACAAGAAGAAGAAGAAGAAGAGCAAGGAGTATGATTCTGACGACAAGAAGAAAAAGAAATACTCAAAGTCTTCTTCCAAGTCTTCCTCAAAGTCTTCATCACACAAGAAGAGCTCATCACACAATGGGAAAGGCTCGTGCGTTTGTTGGCAAGGAAATGGATTCAGAGGAGGAGTCCGCTTCTGAGGAGGCGGAGGTGGAGTCTGAGACGGAGTCCGATTCTGGCGTTGCAAGTCTGGCTGCAGCATATGTTGTCAAGTCCATCTTCAACACTAAAGACAATTACTTCATCACTGACACCGATGCAAATGACAAGGACTACTCTGCTCCCACCTACTACTTCATGGCACACGGTGCCAAGGTAAACACACGCACTACTCACTATCAAACATCCAGTGAAGATGACTCTGATTGTGGTTCCAAACCCAGCTACAAAACACTTGCTAAAATTGCAACTGAACAACAGAAAGCTATGGAACATATTCAAAAACTGTTAGATAAAAGCGATGACCTATTAGACGCTGAAATGACTCGATCTTAGTGCTTAATTGAAGACATAAAAAATCTTCATGTTAAGTATGAGGAACTTGAAAGTCGTCATGAAACGCTCTCAACAACTCATGAAAAGCTTTCCTATGATTATCTTCAAAGGAGGAATATCTTGAGAAATTAAGAGCGGCTCATGAAGATCTTCTAAAGGAAAACGAGTCACTTCGCGCCAAACAGATCAGTTCCACTCAGGAAGGATTTGAACCACCATGTCTTAAATGCATTGAGCGTGACAAGGCTACTTCTGTTGCTGTATGTTCTACTGCTGCTACTATTGCAATATCTTCAACTGTTGATGTGGTAACTAACCCCTCTGCTGAGGATACCACTGCTATTGCTGATGAAAATGCTAGGTTGAAGACATTGCTTGAAACAGGGATGTACAAAAGTCTCAAAGGGCATCAGACACTATGTGATGTCCTCAAAAGGCAGATCCTGAACCAATACCCTAGAAAAGAGGGTCTTGGGTTCGAAAGGAAAATGAATGCTGGTGGATCTTACTGGAAACCTGAGCAGTACCCCAAAACCACATGGGTTGCTGCAAAGGAACCCTCAGTGGATCCATCCACCCTGTCAGGCTTCAATTGTGCTAATCCCATTGTTATTGATGAATCCTTTGATGCAAACTATAAACTATTTAAGAATTGGAATGGTGAAGTGTTTGCCAGGTATATTGGTACTAACTGCAGAATGGGCCACCTATGAAGAAAGTCTGGGTGCCGAAAAGGTTGCTGGAGAATCTTCTTGTGAATGTCATCATGACACCACAAGTGAAGAAGACAAACCCCAGACCACAGGCTTCATATGGTCCAAAGGCTTCATACAGACAAAGGACTCACCTGAGTCGCACTAATGCAAATGTTTTGCAGGGAAGCCATACTCAGGCCTATGAATATGAGCGCGTTTCATCAAACCGCCATGTTCATAAGACCAAGAACTACTCTGCTTATTCTTATGAGTAATATTGTCCACCTGCAAGACTTTTTGCTAGGGCTCCAAAGCCAAAGTTCTCAGATGGTGCACTTAGACTCATTGCTTCGAAGCCACCCTTGAAGATGTGGGTGGCTAAGAAAGCTTAACTCCCTTTTGCAGGGAAAGGTCTCTAGCCGACAATCAAATTCATCTGAAGCTATTGCTGGGGACCTTAAACATCTTGTAGGGCGCAAGATCAAATGCCCAAATGGTCTTATTATGTATTTTGTTCCTGAGTCACTTGCTACTTACCCTATCAGTCCTAACCTCGATCTAAGCTTTCATAATCCACTTGCTCGTCAAATGTTTATGCTTCACAATTCTCTTCGTGAAGCCTATACCCCTAACTGCACTGTAGGGTACGACACCAGCTGCTTCAGAGTGGATTATTGATAGTGGGTGTACTAATCACATGACTGGCAAACCAAGTCTTCTCATGGACTCAACTTTATGTCCATCTGACAAAAGTCACATCACATTTGCTGACACTGGTAAAAGCAAGGCATTGGGTCTAGGTAGAGTTGTAATCTCAAGGGATCAACACATGGATAAAGTCATGCTTGTTGACTCCCTTGGTTTCAACTTAATGTTTGTCTCAATGCTTTGCGATTTAAACATGATTGTGATATTTGGAAAATGTCGTTGCGTTGTTCTAATGGAATCTGACAAGTCTCTAGTCTTTGAAGGGTATCGGAAAGATGATTTGTACGTCGTAGATTTCTCAGCTGGACCACAACTTGCCGTATGTCTTCTAGCAAAAGCTTCTGAATGTTGGCTCTGGCATCGGAGGCTAGGGCATGCTGGCATGAGGAACCTGCACACCCTTGCAAGGAAGAAGCATGTCATAGGCATCGAGGGCGTCAAGTTCAAAAAGGATCACTTATGTGGTGCCTGCGAAGCAGGAAAGATGATGAGGGCCAAGCATCCCTCGAAGACAATCATGACAACAACTCAACCCTTCGAACTGCTCCACATGGACCTTTTTGTTCCCACTCATTACTCAACTCTTACTACTACTGCTTGTCTCTATGGCTTTGTCATTGTTGATGATTATTCAAGATATACTTGGGTGCATATAATCCTCTACAAGACTGAAGTGCAGGATGTCTTCAGACGCTTCGCCAATCGAGCCATGAATGACTATGGCGTCAAGATCAAGCACATCAGAAGTGACAATGGCACTGAATTCAAGAACACTGGCCTAGACACTTATCTTGATACTTTGGGTATCACACATGAATTCTCAGCTCCATACACGCTGCAGCAGAATGGCGTCGTGGAACGCAAGAACAGAACACTTATTGAGATGGCCCGGACGATGCTTGATGAATACAAGACTCCAAGAAAGTTTTGGCCTGAAGCCATTGATACTGCATGCCATATCATCAACCGTTGTTATCTTCACAAGCTTCTAAACAAGACATCCTATGAGCTCCTTACTGGCAAGAAGCCAAATGTCAGTTACTTCAGAGTATTTGGTGCCAGGTGATGGATCAAGGATCCACATCGCACTTCAAAATTTGCACCGAAAGCACATGAAGGTTTTATGCTTGGATATGGAAAGGATCCGCACTCCTATAGAGTCTTCAACCTCTTTTACTATAAAGTGGTTGAAACTATGGATGTGAAGTTCGATGAGACTAACGGCTCGCAAAGAGAGCACCTGCCAAATGTGCTAGATGAAGTTCCATCCAGTGAATCAATCAAACTTATGGGAACTGGAGAAATCATACTATCTGAAGCTCGGCCTGAAGAGGAACTTATCATCTCTGCACCTGATCAACCTGAAGACAATGCTCAGCCTGAAGACAATCCTTCTAACGATGACAATGATCAGCAAGAGCAAAATCTTTGTCCTGTTCATCCTCGTGCTGCAAATGAAGTACAGATTGAGAGGATAATTGATAGCATCAATGCACCAGGTCCACTCACTCGTTCAAGGGCAACACAGCTAGCAAACTTATGTGGGCACTTCGCATTCATCTCAATATCTGAACCCAAGAAAGTTGATGAAGCCTTCATGGAACCTGAATGGATTCAAGCCATGCAAGAAGAGCTTCAGCAGTTTGAGCTGAATAATGTATGGGAACTGGTTAAGCATCCTGATCCTCGTAAGCACAATATAATAGGCACTAAATGGATATATCGCAACAAGCAAGATGAGCATGGTCAAGTTGTCAGAAACAAAGCTCGTCTCGTTGCTCAAGGATACACTCAAGTTGAAGGGATTGACTTCGATGAAACATTTGCTCTTGTGGCTAGGCTTGAAGCTATACACATACTGCTGACCTATGCAAATCATCATAACATTCTTCTGTATCAAATGGATGTGAAGAGCGCTTTTCTCAATGGCAAGATTGAAGAAGAAGTGTATGTTGCACAACATGTAAGTGCATCTAGTGCCACCCCTAGTTGGTTTCGGAGTATTGACGACAAACCTAGTTGAGGGACTAATGTGTTTGTGAGAATTGCAGGATAACACAGGTAGAAGTCCCTCATTGATTCGGTTTTCCTACTAGAGATGACCCCTAAAAATGTATGAAGACATTGAAGTCAAAGGTGGTATGTGAAGACATTCACATTGAAGACTATGACGAGAGAAGACATCGCGTGAAGACTATGGAGCGCAAAGACTTAGCAGTTTCGTTGTTCTGTGTTTTTCTTTGTTGAGTCATAGGAACCACCGTACTGTTAAGTGGGGTCCAAGAGAACCAGTCAAAATGACTAAAGTGATGCTTAACCAAAATCCTATGTCTTCGAGTGAAGACTATGAGAGCAAATCTTGTCCAGAGTTGGATAAGTCAGCTTTGCTTGTAGCCCAAGTAAAGTTGTCGTGTGTGTTTGAAATCTGACCGTTGGAACATGTGTCAGTTCCTTAGTGACCCAGGGTCATTTCGGACAAATTAGGTCGTGTTGCCTAGTGGCTATAAATAGCCCACCCCCTACAACCATAAACGGTTGGCTGCTCAGAGTTAAAGCACGGCTTTTGTCGTTTGAGAGCAACCCACTTCGAAGCCTTTGAGAGAGAATTCCTTGCAGAGATAAAGCCCTAACCACCCAGAGCCAAAGAGTGTTAGGCATCACTTAAGTTTTCCTGTCTGTGTGATCTGAAGACTTCTTACACTTGAGGACTGTGAATCCTCCAGCCGGTTAGGCGTCGCGTTCTGAGCATCCAAGAGTCATTGTGGATCGCCGATGAACGAAGTCTGTGAAGGTTTGGAAGTCTACCTTGAAGACTTACCAGAGTGATTGGGCGAGGACTGTGTGTCCTTAGCTCAAGGGGAATAAGGTGAAGACGAGGTCTTCTGAGTTGAATCTCAGCCTCCCTAACCAGACGTACAGTTGTCACAGCAACTGGAACTGGTCCAACAAATCATTGTCTTCGAAGAGTCACTAGTTTCATCATTCCTTCCCTTTATTTACTGTTGGTCCTTGTGAAGTCATTGTATGATTGCATTATCTTCTGTCTTCACTGAGTGACTGCTTGTTCTAATTGGCTTCACAATATCTTCCTACCTGATCCTTACTGCCTAGCTGCTATTTGTCATTGCGCTTTCACTTTATTGAATACTTGACTGTGGTTTGCCTAGTGTAGTCTACCTTCCGCTGCATGGTAATAGGTTTATTTCTATCGGTTGTCTTCGAAACTTCCATAAGTGACAATGGCACTGAATTCAAGAACACTGGCCTAGATACATATCTTGATACCTTAGGCATCACACATGAATTCTCAGCTCCGTACACGCCACAGCAGAATGGCGTCGTCGAACGCAAGAACAGAACACTTATTGAGATGGCCCGGACGATGCTTGATGAATACAAGACTCCAAGAAAATTCTGGCCTGAAGCCATTGACACTGCATGCCATACAATCAATCGTGTTTATCTTCACAAGCTTCTGAACAAGACATCTTATGAACTCCTAACTGGCAAGAAGCCAAATGTCAGTTACTTCAGAGTATTTGGCGCAAGGTGCTGGATCAAGGACCCACACCACACCTCAAAGTTTGCACCAAAAGCACATGAGGGTTTTATGCTTGGATATGGAAAGGATTCGCACTCCTACAGAGTCTTCAACCTTTTTCACTATAAAGTGGTAGAAACAGTGGATGTGCAGTTTGATGAGACGAACGGCTCACAAAGAGAGCACCTGCCAAATGTGCTAGATGAAGTTCCATCCAGTGAATCAATCAAACTTATGGGAACTGGAGAAATCATACCGTCTGAAGCTCAGCCTGAAGAGGAACTTATCATCTCCGCACCTGATCAACCTGAAGATAATGCTCAGCCTGAAGACAATACCTCTAACAATGACAATGATCAGCAAGAGCAAAATCTTCGTCCTGTACATCCTCGTGTTGCAAATGAAGTACAGATTGAGAGAATAATTGATAGCATCAATGCACCAGGTCCACTCACTCGTTCAAGGGCAACAAGCTAGCAAATTTCTGTGGGCACTTCGCATTTGTCTCAATATCTGAACCCAAGAAAGTTGAAGAAGCCTTCTTGGAACCTGAATGGATTTAGGCTATGCAAGAAGAGCTTCAACAGTTTGAGCTGAATAATGTATGGGAACTGGTTAAGCGTCCTCATCCTCGCAAGCACAATATAATAGGCACAAAATGGATATATCGCAACAAGCAAGATGAGCATGGTCAAGTTGTCAGAAACAAAGCTCGTCTCGTTGCTCAAGGGTACACTCAAGTTGAAGGGATTGACTTCGATGAAACATTTGCTCCTGTGGCTAGACTTGAAGCCATACGCATACTGCTGGCCTATGCAAATCATCATAACATTCTTCTGTATCAAATGGATGTGAAGAGCACCTTTCTCAATGGCAAGATTGAAGAAGAAGTGTATGTTGCACAACTGCCTGGCTTTGAAGATCCAAAACATCCTGACATGGTGTACAAGCTCAACAAGGCACTGTACGGCCTCAAACAAGCCTCTCAGGCTTGGTATGACACACTCAAATACTTCCTGAAGAGCAAAGGCTTCAAACTTGGTTCGCTCGACCCCACTCTCTTCACGAAGACATATGATGGTGAACTGTTTGTGTGCCAAATATATGTGGATGACATTATGTTCGGCTGCACCAATCAGAAATACACTGACGAGTTTGGATATATGATGCAAGAGCAATATCAGATGTCCATGATGGGTGAGCTAATGTTCTTCCTTGGTCTTCAAATACGTCAGCAACGCAATGGCATCTTCATAGCTCAAGAGAAGTATCTCAAAGATTTCCTGAAGAAATTTGGGATGCAAGACTGCAAAGGCTTCATGACTCCAATGCCAGCCAAACATCATCTGGGTCCCGACGACAATGGTAAAGAGTTCGATCAAAAGGTATACCTCTCCATGATTGGTTCTTTACTTTATCTATATGCATCTAGGCCAGATATTATGCTTAGTGTTTGCATGTGTGCTCGATTCCAAGCGGCACCAAAGGAATCGCATCACTTAGCTGTGAAGCGAATTCTTTAATATTTGGCTCACACCCAACATTAGGATTATGGTATCAAAAGGGCTCAGAGTTTGATCTGGTTGGATTCTCGGATGTTGATTATGCTGGTGACAAGGTGGATCGCAAGTCTACATTAGGCACATGTCATTTTCTGGGACGATCACTTGTATGTTGGTCTTCAAAGAAGCAGAACTGTGTATCTCTCTCCACTGCTGAATCTGAATACATTGCTGATGGATCTTGTTGCGCTCGGCTTCTATGGATGAAGCAAACACTCAAAGACTATGGCATTCATCTGAAGAAAGTGCCACTCTATTGCGACAACGAAAGCGCCATCAAGATTGCCAACAACCCAGTTCAGCACTCGAAGACAAAGCACATTGAAATTCATCATCACTTTCTCAGAGATCATGTTGTGAAGGAAGACATTGATATCATACACGTCAATACCAAGATTTTAAATCAAGGCCTATATGACCGATATAAAGGCCGATATATCACTTTTGGGGCTCTACCGATATATAGATAACATATCATTTTGTAAATATCATTTCCAAACATATCACCCGATATGGACCGAAATATCAACCGATATGGCCGATATCTAGCCCGATATGTCCACCGATATAGCACGATATGCATATAACAATAGTTCTTTATTAAATAACAGTGAAATAAGATTATGCACTTACAACTTCAGCATATATTATCAAAGTCATGCACAATGTTTCATACAAATGCATACATATCGTATTTTTTATCATAGAGTAAGAATTTTGTGAATCTTTCCTTAATAGTTTCTTTATCAACAAGTTAATAAACTAGGTATCTAAACGTGTTATGTTGAAGCATTGACATCATACATTTTGTTTTACTAAAAATACATGTTTTGAACAAGAATAGTGAAAAAAACTAGACATGTTTTCTCCGATATATCTACATATCGTCCGATATATCACCCGATATCCGACATCCGATATGTCGAAGCCAAACCGATATGAACCCGATATCCGATATTTTGAAGCTTGGTCAACACTGAAGAGCAATTGGCAGATATCTTTACCAAGCCCTTGGATGAGAAGAGGTTTTGCAAGTTACGGTGTGAGCTAAATATCTTGGAATCCTCAAATGTCCTGTGATCAGGCACACATCCTAACACTTATGCATATTGATGACTTAGATGTGCAACACACGAAGTAAAGTATATCTTCAATCAATGAAGACATACATTCTAAGTGTGAATACATTAATGTGGAATTTGACTTCGGAGCGTCACGATAATTGTGCGCCGTGTCTAGGTCTAATACTTCCTATACGGTGGATAACGCCACAACCAAATTCTTCTGTTTGAAGTGTTTCACCCATGCGTTACATCTGTTATGTCTTCACATTTTGTTTGTCTTCATTCTCTACTTGTCTTCATAATTATCTTCACTATGTTGGTTTGATTGTCTTTCTCACATATATATATATATATATCATCATCCAGGGTGCAGAATAAGTTATTCTTCACCCGAGGTAATCTTACGATCATTTTCGAATTAAATTACGTTTGAAATTCAAATAGTTACATTTTAATTGATTCACTACGTAAAATTTGGCATAAGAAAATTAAAATATAGGTCATAATACAAGAAAATCTGCAGTTTATGTGTATTTCACACTATGTTTTTACGTTTGTAATTTTACATAATATAAAATATTTTTTACGACGATTATATATTTTCTTACGGTCTGTTTTTACGTCGGAAATAAGACAATACTTACGGAACTTAAAATTACGGTGCATTGATGATAAAATAAAGGGGGGTGAAGAATAACTATTCCTCACCCAGGGTGACGAATAGCGTGACCCTATAGCTATGTATTCTGTCCTCTACAATATTCACTTATAGCTATGTATTTTTGTTGAAACTTTTGAACTAAGTGAATGTGATCGGACCCTAACCTCTCTATGCTTTCTATCTCAAACTCTATCTCTCCAAATCATATGCATTCTATTAAACTGTCGAATATCCTCTCTGCGTCCTTGTCAGCAGAAGATAAAGAGACAAACATTAAGTCCATTTTCAATGCTAATTCCTTCACCTGAAACCCGGAGAAGTGGGAACGACCACCCTACAATCCAGGTGTGCATGGGAACGTGGGACAACTCCAAGTATGTTGCATGTTTGCCACGTGTTCCTCAGATGTGAACCGCCAGGGGCACCTACGTAATTGCGTTGTGCCGCACACTTCCTTATAAATACATGTCCCCTGCGGTCAAGAAAACCTTCTTCCACCTCTCCACCTCGTCAAACCCTAGCGCCCCCGCTAGCTCTCGACGACTCCGGCGATGAAGCGCTTAGCTGTCGCGACTTCTCCGACGTCGTCCTCACGCCGGCCGCGGACATCGTCTTCTCCGCTGCCGCCGTAGGTGTTCTCCGTCGCCAAGATAGGGCACGGTGGATTGAACTGCTCGGTCTCCTACTCTTCCCATCTAGCAGTTCTTTGCGTGGTAAATATAACTCTATTTTTACCATCTTTTTGATCCTCAAAGACTCATCATGTTTGCCAAAATAAGTTTCTGCCTATATAATGTTAGATCTATCCTGTCTGCATCTCATACTACCTAGAATATTCACTTAAGCTTCATATCTAGTTAGATTCCTCACTTGTACTTATTCACGGATTCGTACAAATCTAGAACCAACTCTCAACATATAAGTGAATGTCTTCGCACGATGAGGTCAATGTCTCCTAAACTGATTTATCTTCAAAATCTTCTGAGAATGCATATGAACTCTTCCCCTTCCCTCGCACCTCTAATGATGTCACAGGTACATGTCCGTGGGAGAATCCCTTGGTTCTCATAGTCTGCATTCGTATGCAGAATTCTTACAGCATCACATTAACTCTCCCGAAGCCAGTTCATGTTTGTCCAGCAAGCGAAAGCCTTTGAACGTAGTGAAGCCATTCAGTTTGAAGTTCATGGCTGCAGAGAAATCAGTAAGGAAGGGTGGCAGACAGCGTCGTGGGGGAACGTCAAAAGATTTGCCTGATGACCTCTCAGAGCTTTACAAGACAGATCCTGAAGAGGATTACAATCAGCGCAAGACCCGAATCCAATGGATTCGAAGATATTGGGCAGAACAATGGTTCAAGTATAGGTTTGTGACCCAGGAATATGCTGAGAAAAATGCCATCAAACGGCCATGGGGAGACATCCTATACAGAAATCTTCAACCCAGGTCCAGAGATGAAGCCATTGAACAAGGCTTCTATCCCTGCATGGTCCGTGGACCATAGCCTGCGGATGCACACCCATCATCATTGCTATGGTGTCGTGACGACAATCTGTTCAAACGCAACTTCCAGTTTGCCAAGAATTCGTCCAAGCAAAACAAGAAGTCATTGGGACTAGACTTCAACCCTAGCCCTTCTACTCCCCGTGTCGATGGCACCCGCGAAGCTGAACCCAATCTTGTTGGGCCCTTCTACAACCTGGAAGGTCTCATCACTCATATCATGGTTCAAGGGACAGCCGTGGATGAACCTGCAGATGACGCTGAATCTGATGAAGCGCCTGCACCGCCGAAGCCAAAGAAACTGAAGCAGCCTAAAGCTTCAAAGCCTGCCTCAGCACCAAAAATCTCACGGGCGAAGCCACTGGCTACTGCACCTCCTGAAGAAAGTGTGCAGTCTGAAGATTTGTCATGCATCTCCAAGCCCTAGAGAGTAAAGATGCCTTTCCAACACACCAGCCAAGAACTGACTGCTGCTGCTATTCTGCGCAACGACGCCATTGATCTGTCCAGCGATGAAGATCTTGCAGATGACGCTCTTGAGCAACTGATCAAGAGCAAAGAAGAAGCAGAAATCTTTAATGATTTGCCTCTCTTTGACGTGGCAATCATCCACAACTTCATTGATGAGTGGTTTGACACGCCCAACCTCAGCTTTGAAGATCTGCAACTTCCAATTGGCCTCAGTGTCGCCTTCCATGGCGCCATTGCTTTAGAGCTAGCTCTAGCTCAGCGCATCGTTGAACTGAAGCAAAAGATCGACTTTGAGAAAGCTCAGTTCAAGAAGCACATGGCCAAGCTTAGCGTGCAAGAGGTCAAAAACTTCAAGATCATGCTGCACGAGCTCAAAGCCTTTCTCAAGAAGTGTGAAGAAGCTCAAGGTTCTCGTGAGCGCATGAAGAGCCTGGCTGACAAGTGTGTGCAAGCCTACAATGAGGCTGAGAAGCGCAAGGCTCTTGGTCGTCCTGGCATCGATCCCAGGATGGCTGCAAAGAAGAAGAAGAAGCCAGTTGTGGCCGAACCCGAAGCACCAAGGCAGGAAGCACATCCCATTGTCTTCCCAACAGCATGACCGGCTCAAAACCAAAGGTCAGGTCAACCGCTTCAGAACTGAAGAAGACGAGGAATGCTGAGGCTGAAGCGAGAAAGAGGAAACATCCTGAAGCCTCTGATGTTGCTCCCTCCAAGAAGAAGGGCAAGACCAAGAAGGATCGGGCTGCTCCCACAGAGCCCTTAGTTGTTGAACCTATCTCCATGGTTCGCCCTGCAGCTGAACATCAAGAGCGCCAACTGATTGTCCATGAGCCTTCTTCCATAGAGGCTCATGAAGCTGAAGACATTCCAGCAGTTGATCCCACCGCTGCTGAAGACATTGGTCACCATGACAATGTTGGAGATGATGTAGTTCTTCCTCAGATCAAGCACCAACTGGTATCATCGCCTGTGCTTACGCACAGCGAACTCATCAGCATTGGTCTTCCTCTGACGCCAATTTCTCAGGATGCATCATGGGCTGATCACCCACAACAACAAGTCACACCACCCCGGCAAGAAGAAGAAGATGACCTTGAGGCCCAGCCAACTCCATCTTCAAAGGCGTCGCTAGCATTACGCCGGCTTCGCAAAGGACCAAGGCCTCAAGTCTCTCTTTTGAGCGTTCCAGAAGGAGAAGTGCCTCACCAATATGTTGCACGTCAAGTGTTTCAAGATGCCACTCCTACTGTGAATGTCTCCGAGTCTGAGGCTAAAGCTGCTGAAGACATTCCGGCTGCATCAGCCAACGACACACAAGAAGAAGAACGTGTCCCTACTCCCCCCATTACTGAAGAAGCTATTCTCGAGGAGAACGTGTCTGTGCCCGACCCTCCAGCTCATCAAGTGGAGGTTGAGAATCTTGAGGCTGCCACCACCAACACAAATGAAGCCAATGACGTACTCATGGCTAAAGCAAATGTGGAGCCTGCACCAACCAATGTGCCAGAAGTCAATGAAGCAAATGATGCAACTGCTCCTGTTCCTGCGCCTGCTGCTGGTCCTCAGTTTGACTATCATGTTGAGCACAGGCCTCAAGTACAGAAACCAATGCCAAGGTTGCCCAGGTTTCCAGGTCCTGCATCGGCACCCGGATCTTTTAATGTCAACGGCTTCAAAGCAGACAAGACCTTCTTCAATAGCGCCAAGAACCCCTACTCAAGGGAAAGAATATCTTCTGATCGGTTCTGGAGCTATCCGCAGCGAAGTTATTACTCATGCATTCTGTACAATCAAGGTCGCATTTTCCCTCATATGCGTCTTGACACTGAAGCCATAACTGGTCTGCCTTGCTTGGAAGAAGCTCTGGATTGCTTCAAAGAGTCTGGATTGTTGCCGTTCGTCACCGACAGAGAGCACTGGAACGAAGAATTGCTGCTCCAATTATATGCCACTCTTCACATTCGTGGCTACAACAAAGATCCGAAGACTTGGGTCCTTGAGTGGATGACCGGCAGTGTTCATCACGAAGCCAAAGCCCTTGATATCATTGAGCTCACTGGTCTGCCCACTCCTGGAGATCTTTATGAACCTGGTTGTCAGCTTCACAGTGCAGCTATGGAGAGCATCTTTCAGAAGCCTGAACCAAACATGAGTCAGATGCTTAGCATGATGAAGCCTTTGCCTCCAGATGCTGCATATCCTAAGGAGTTCTTTGTTGAAGACCTTGAGTATCTGCCACGCACTATCTATCACATTATAAGGCAAACTCTCTGGCCCATCAAAGGACATTCTCCACATGCAAAGCTGGAAGGTGCAATGAAGACTTTGGTCTTTTATATTCTTCACGGCAAATGCTTTAATGCACAAGACTTCTTCATCCGCCAACTTGCTGCATCAGGATCTGATCTTTTTGGCTTGAAGTTTTACGCTCCATGGATAATGCGGCTGATCAAACTACACTTAGCTGTCTCATATCAGCCCTCTGCTCGCAATCATCGGATCTTTCTGCCTGACGTTGATATGTCCGTTGAAGCCATGTATCCAGAGCCTGCCAAGGAGCCTCTTAGTCTTCAGAATGCTGAGCATCAAAGCTTCTCTCAAAACATTGAAGGAGTTGAAGCAGTCACTCGTGTTTATCCTCTGGCTGGTACTACACGTGCACCTCATCGTGCCCTCACTGAAGCCACTAAAAGCACCATTGCCCAATGGCCCAAGAAGCGATCTCGTGTTCTCAATGACCGAGAGCTTCTGGTTGCCCTTCATCGGAAATAGGATAAGCATCATGACTGGCTGAAGCGCCAAATGCAAAGCCTCTTGGTGGACGTAAACAGGATTCGCAATCTTGCCACCAAGAATGCCTTTGTTGCCCAAGAAACCTGTCGGCGTACATGGAAAGGAATGACGCTTATGTGCTCTGAGGATGATCTTCAAGAGGATGGCTTCTCTGAACGCTTCAAGTTTGACTCCACACCTCCAAAAAGGACTGTGCTGCGACGAACTCCGTCTCTTGAAGACTCTGAGTTCTCTTCCTCCACGGCAACTGTGAATGCCAGAGTGATCGATGACAAAGACGATGCCACTTCACCGCCCCCTACTTCTGCACGCATCGACACTGCCCCGAGTTCATCTGCACCGCCGAACAACACCGACGACCTTGCTCCTTCACCTACTCCTCCTGGGAACGAGTAGAAGCTCTATGTCTTTAAACATTTTTGGTCCTTACTGACAAAAGGGGGAGAAGCATATGAGTTTGATAGTCTTCAAGCGGGTCCATATGGGCGGTTGCTTTATGTTTTGCCTAGTGTTTACAACTCTCATTTTGATACATTTGGTTCTTTGAGTTGTAACACTTAAACTCGATGGTCGTCTACTACTTATTTGCTATTCTGTGATGCGATGATAAATTCCGCATGTGCGACGATAAATTCCGCACTTAGATCATTTTGCAGATGTCCATTTTTCATTATGCATGTCATTATCTTCACATACTTTTCATGCATGATGAATTGTCATCATAAGTTGAAGAGGATCTCCATAAGTACAACCTGCCATGTGCATTTGCATTCCAAAAGCAAATTACTTATATGCACATCTTCAGGGGGAGCCATTGCAACTTATGAAGACAATTCCCTATCCTTTACAATTTCACACAATATATTCCCCGTTGAAAACTTCAACTAGTTTGTCATCAATCACCAAAAAGGGGGAGATTGTAAGTGCATCTAGTGCCACCCCTAGTTGGTTTTGGAGTATTGACGACAAACCTAGTTGAGGGACTAATGTGTTTGTGAGAATTGCAGGATAACATAGGTAGAAGTCCCTCATTGATTCGGTTTTCCTACCAGAGATGACCCCTAAAAATGTATGAAGACATTGAAGTCAAAGGTGGTATGTGAAGACATTCACATTGAAGACTATGATGAGAGAAGACATCGCGTGAAGACTATGGAGCGCGAAGACTTAGGAGTTTCGTTGTTCTGTGTGTTTCTTTGTTGAGTCTTAGGAACCACCGTACTGTTAAGTGGGGTCCAAGAGAACCAGTCAGAATGACTAAAGTGATGCTTAACCAAAATCCTATGTCTTCGAGTAAAGACTATGAGAGCAAATCTTGTCCAGAGTTGGATAAGTCAGCTTTGCTTGTAGCCCAAGTAAAGTTGTCGTGTGTGTTTGAAATCTGACCGTTGGAACACGTGTCAGTTCCTTAGTGACCCAGGGTCATTTCGGACAAATCAGGTCGGGTTGCCTAGTGGCTATAAATAGCCCACCCCCTACAACCATAAACGGCTGGCTGCTCAGAGTTAAAGCACGGCTTTTGTCGTTTGAGAGCAACCCACTTTGAAGCCTTTGAGAGAGAATTCCTTGCGGAGATAAAGCCCTAACCACCCAGAGCCAAAGAGTGTTAGGCATCACTTAAGTTTTCTTGTCTGTGTGATTTGAAGACTTATTACACTTGAGGATTGTGAATCCTCCAGTCGGTTAGGCGTCGCATTCTGAGCATCCAAGAGTCATTGTGGATCACCGGTGAACGAAGTCTGTGAAGGTTTGAAAGTCTACCTTGAAGACTTACCAGAGTGATTGGACGAGGACTGGGTGTCCTTAGCTCAAGGGGAATAAGATGAAGACGAGGTCTTCTGAGTTGAATCTCAGCCTCCCTAACCAGACATACAGTTGTCACAGCAACTGGAACTGGTCCAACAAATCATTGTCTTTGAAGAGTCACTGGTTTCATCCTTCCTTCCCTTTATTTACTATTGGTCCTTGTGAAGTCATTGTATGATTGCATTATCTTCTGTCTTCACTGAGTGACTGCTTGTTCTGATTGGCTTCACAATATATTCCTACCTGATCCTTACTGCCTAGCTGCTATTTGTCATTGCGCTTTCACTTTATTGAATACTTGACTATAGTTTGCCTAGTGTAGGCTACCTTCCGCTGCATGGTAATAGGTTTATTTCTATCGGTTGTCTTTGAAACTTCCATGTTTTGAAGACTTTCATAAAAATCGCCTATTCACCCCCCCCCCCCCTCTAGTCGATCACTAGCACTTTCACAACCGCCTGGCTTTGAAGATCCAAAACATCCTGACATGGTGTACAAGCTTAACAAGGCACTGTATGGCCTCAAACAAGCCCCTCGGGCTTGGTATGACACACTCAAAGACTTCCTGAAGAGCAAAGGCTTCAAACCTGGTTCCCTGGATCCCACTCTCTTCATGAAGACATATGATGGTGAATTGTTTGTGTGCCAAATATATGTGGATGACATTATCTTCGGCTGCACTAGTCAGAAATACAGTGAAGAGTTTGGATATATGATGCAAGAGCAATATCAGATGTCCATGATGGGTGAGCTGAAGTTCTTCCTTGGTCTTCAAATACGTCAGCAACGCAACGGCATCTTCATATCTCAAGAGAAATACCTCAAAGATTGCCTGAAGAAATTTGGAATTCAAGACTGCAAAGGCTACACGACGCCAATGCCAGCCAAACACCATCTTGGTCCCGACGACAATGGTAAAGAGTTCGATCAAAAGGTATACCGCTCCATGATTGGTTCTTTGCTTTATATATGTGCATCTAGGCCAGATATCATGCTCAGTGTTTGCATGTGTGCCCGGTTCCAAGCGGCACCAAAGGAATCGCATCACTTAGCTGTGAAGCGAATTCTTAGATATTTGGCTCACACCCCAACACTAGGATTATGGTATCCAAAGGGCTCAGAGTTTGATCTAGTTGGATTCTCGGATGCTGATTATGGTGGTGACAAGGTGGATCGCAAGTCTACATCAGGCACATGTCATTTTCTGGGACGATCACTTGTATGTTGGTCTTCAAAGAAGCAGAACTGTGTATCTCTCTCCACTGCTGAATCTGAATACATTGCTGCTGGATCTTGCTGCGCTCAGCTTCTATGGATGAAGCAAACACTCAAAGACTATGGCATTCATCTGAAGCAAGTGCCACTCTACTGCGACAACGAAAGCGCCATCAAGATTGCCAACAACCCAGTTCAGCACTCGAAGACAAAGCACATTGAAATTCGTCATCACTTTCTTAGAGATCATGTTATGAAGGAAGATATTGATATCATACACGTCAACACTGAAGAGCAATTGGCAGATATCTTCACCAAGCCCTTGGATGAGAAGAGGTTTTGCAAGTTACGGTGTGAGCTAAATATGTTGGAATCCTCAAATGTCCTGTGATCAGGCGCGCATCCTGACACTTAAGCATGTTGATGACTTAGATGTGCAACACACGAAGTAAAGTATATCTTCAAACAATGAAGACTTACATTCTGAGTGTGAATATATTAAAGTGGAATTTGACTTTGGAGCGCCACAATAATTATGCGCCGTGTCTGGGTCTAATATTTCCTATACGGTGCGTAACGCCACCACCAACATTTTTCCCTTTGAAGTGTCTATCTCATGGCGTTACATTTGCAAAGTCTTCGCATTTTGTTTGTCTTCAATGTTAAAATATTCTCCTGTTTATCTTGGTTTCTGTCCTCTACAGTATTCACTTATAGCTATGGCTTCTTGCTAAATCTTTTGAACTAAGTGAATGTGATCGGACCCTAACCCCTCTATACTTCTTTCCTAAGTGTATCTATCCAAATCATATGCATTCTATTGACACTGTCAAAATGTCTTCTCTGCATCCTTGTCAGCAGAAGACACAGAGACAAACATTAATCCGTTTTCAATGCTAAATCCTTTCACCTGAAACCCAGAGAAGTGGGAACGACCACCCGACAATCCAGGCGTGCGTGGGAACGTGGAACAACCTCCGATGTGTTGCATGATAGCCACGTGTCCTTCAGATGTGAATCGCCAGGGGCACCTGTGTAATAACACTTTGCCGTCCCTATCCCTATAAATACACGCCTCACCACAGTCATTATCCCTTCTTCCACTCTCACACAAACCCTAGCGCCACCGCTAGCCCTCGACGACGCCGGTGGCGAAGCGCTTAGCTACCGCGACCTCACCGATGTCGTCTTCACGCCGGCCGCGAACAGTCTTCTCCGCCATCGTCGTAGGTGTCCTCCGTCGCCAAGTTAGGGCACGGAAGATCGAACTGCTCGGCCTCCTCTCCCACTCCGTCTAGCGGTTCTTCGTGTGGTAAATAAAACCTCCTTTTTACGGCCCCTTTGATCCTATAGATCCATCATTTTCTACCACAAGCAGTTTCTGTTCACACAAGTTGAATCTATTTCATACTGCATCTCATAATATGCCTAGTATGTTCACTTATGCTTCACAAAGTAGTTAGACTCCTCACTTGTACTTATTCGTGGATTCGTACAAATCTGGAACCAACTCTCTATCTATGAGTGAATGTCTTCGTACTATGAGGTCAATGTCTTCTAAACTGATTTATCTTCAAAATCTTCTGAGAATGCATATGACCTCTTCCCCTTCCCTCGCACCTTAATGCTGTCACAGGTACATGTCTGTGGGAGAATGCCTTGGTTCTCATAGTCTGCATTCATTTGCAGAATTCTTACAGCATCATATAAATTCTCGTGAAGCCAGTTCCTGTTTGACCAGTAGACGGAAGACTTTGACAGTGTTGAAGCCTTTTAGTTTAAACTTCATGGCACCAGAAAAACCTGCAAGGAAGGGTGGCAGACAGCGTCGTGGCAACACCTCAAGAGATTTGCCTCCTGACCTCTATGAGCTGTACAAGACAGATCCGGAGGAGGACTACAATCAGTGAAAAACTCGAATCCAATGGATTCGAAGATATTGGGCAGAACAGTGGTTCAAGTACGAGTTCGTGACCCAGGAATATGCTGAGAAGAATGCCATCAAGCGACCCTAGGGAGACATCTTGTACAAAAATCTTCAACCCAGGTCCAGAGCTGAAGCCATTGAACAAGGCTTCTATCCTTGTATGGTCCGTGGACCACAGCCTGCAGATGCAGACCCATCGTCACTGCTATGGTGTCGTGACGATAATCTATTCAAGCGCAACCTTCAGTTTGCCAGGAATTCGGCCAAAGAAAACAAGAAGTCGCGAGGCTTCGACTTCAACCCAGGCCCCTCTGCTCCTCGTGCCGATGGCACCCGCAAAGCTGAACCCAATCTTGTTGGGCCCTTCTACAACCTAGAAGGTCTCATCACTCAAATTATGGTTCAAGGGATAGTCGTGGATGAACCTGCAGACGATGCTGAATCTGATGAACCGCCTGCACCACTGAAGCCAAAGAAGCTGAAAAAGCCTAAAGCTTCAAAGTCTGCCCCTGCACCAAAGGTCTCACGGGCGAAGCCTCTGGCCACTGCACCCCCTGAACTCATTGTGTAGTCTAAAGATTTGTCACGCATCTCCAAGCCCTCCAAAGTGAAGATGCCCTTGCAATCCACTAGCCAAGCACTGACCACTGCTGCTATTCTGCGTAATGACGCCATTGATCTGTCCAGCGACGACGATCTTGGCGATGATGCTCTTAAGCAGTTGATCAAGAGCAAGCAAGAGGCAGAAATCTTCAATGACCTTCCTCTCTTTGATGTTGAAATCATCAACACATTCATTGATGAGTGGTTTGATAGCCCAAATGTCAGCTTTGATGATCTTCAGCTTCCGATTGGCCTCAGTGTTGCCTTCCACGGAGCCATTGCTGCTGAGCTGGCTCTAGCTCAGAAGATTGTTGAACTGAAGCATAAGATAGATTATGAAAAGGCTCAGTTCAAGAAGCACATGGCCAAGCTCAATGTTGAAGACATTCAGAACTTCCAGACCATGATGCATGAGCTTAAGGAAGCATTCCGAACCAAACGTGAAGAAGCCAAAGGTTCTCGTGAGCGCATGAAGGATCTTGTTGCTAAATGTGTCCAAGGATACAATGAGGCTAAAAAGCGCAAGGCCTTGGGGCGACCATGGATCGACCCCAGAATGGCGGCCAAGAAGAAGAAGAAGCCAGCTGTGGCAGAACTGAAGCACCAAGGCAGGAAGTACATCCAATTGTCTTCCTAGCCAGTATGACAGGCTCGAAGCCTAAGGTCCCCACAGTGGCTTCAGAACTGAAGAAAACAAGTGCTGCTGAAGCTGAAGCCAGAAAGCGCAAAACCAAGAGCACTACTGATGATGCTCCTCCCTCCAAGAAACGCAAAACCAAGAAGAGAGATCGGGCTGCTCCCACAGAGCCCCTTGAGGTCGAGCCAATCTCTGTGGCTCCTCCTGCGTCTGAAAATCAAGAACGCCAAGTGGTAATTCATGAGCCTGCTTCTCCAGAGGCTCCTGAAGCTGAAGACAATCTAGCTATTGACCCCACCGCAGCTGAAGACATTGGTCCTCATGACAATGTTGAAGATGATGAAGTCCTTCCTCAGATCGAGCACCAATTGGTATCATCGCCTGTGCTCACGCATAGCGAACTCATCAGCATTGGTCGTCCTCTGACGCCAACTGCTCAGGATGCATCGTGGGCTGATCACCCACAACGACAAGACACCCCAAGTTCTCCCCAACCGCAAGCTACCTCACCAGTGCAAGATGATGATGACTTTGAGGCCCACACTCCATCTCCACAAGTGTCGCCAGCATTACGCAGGCTTCACAAAGGACCAAGGCCCCAAGTCACTCCCATTATGCACGTGTCTAAGTCTGAAGCCAAAATGGCTGAAGATATTCCGGTTGCATCAGCCGATGAAAAGAAGCACCAAGAGTTGAAAGAGTTGCTACACTCCCGTTCCACCAAGATGTTGTTCTCGAGAAGAACGTGTCCAACCCTCTAGCTCCTGAAGTGGAGGTTAATAACCCTGAGGCGGCCACCAACATCACCGCTGAAGCCAATGACATCGTCATGGCTGAAGCTAATACGGTGCCTGAAGCTACTGCGATGACAGAAGTCCAAGCATCTGAAGCCACTGCAGCACCCGAAGTCAATGCTGCAGCACCTGAGGTACAAGCACCTGAAACCAATGTGGCCCCTGAAGCCCATGAAGACAATGTCAATGCTCCTATTTGAAGGAAATATGCCCTAGAGGCAATAATAAAGTTATTATTTATTTCCTTATATCATGATAAATGTTTATTATTCATGCTAGAATTGTATTAACCGGAAACATAATACATGTGTGAATACATAGACAAACAGAGTGTCACTAGTATGCCTCTACTTGACTAGCTCGTTAATCAAAGATGGTTATGTTTCCTAACCATGAACAAAGAGTTGTTATTTGATTAACAAGGTCACATCATTAGTTGAATGATCTGATTGACATGACCCATTCCATTAGCTTAGCACCCGATCGTTTAGTATGTTGCTATTGCTTTCTTCATGACTTATACATGTTCCTATAACTATGAGATTATGCAACTCCCGTTTACCGGAGGAACACTTTGGGTACTACCAAACGTCACAACGTAACTGGGTGATTATAAAGGAGTACTACAGGTGTCTCCAATGGTAGATGTTGGGTTGGCGTATTTCGAGATTAGGGTTTGTCACTCCGATTGTCGGAGAGGTATCTCTGGGCCCTCTCGGTAATGCACATCACATAAGCCTTGCAAGCACTGCAACTAATATGTTAGTTGTGAGATGATGTATTACGGAACGAGTAAAGAGACTTGCCGGTAACGAGATTGAACTAGGTATTGGATACCGACGATCGAATCTCGGGCAAGTAACATACCGATGACAAAGGGAACAACGTATGTTGTTATGCGGTCTGACCGATAAAGATCTTCGTAGAATATGTAGGAGCCAATATGGGCATCCAGGTCCCGCTATTGGTTATTGACCGGAGACGTGTCTCGGTCATGTCTACATTGTTCTCGAACCGTAGGGTCCGCACGCTTAACGTTACGATGACAGTTATTATGAGTTTATGCATTTTGATGTACCGAAGGTTGTTCGGAGTCCCGGATAAGATCACGGACATGACGAGGAGTCTCGAAATGGTCGAGACGTAAAGATTGATATATTGGAAGCCTATGTTTGGACATCGGAAGTGTTCCGGGTGAAATCGGGATTTTACCGGATTACCGGGAGGGTTACCGGAACCCCCCGGGAGCCAAATGGGCCAACATGGGCCTTAGTGGAAAGGTGAGAGGGCAGCCCACATAGGGCTGCGCCTCCCCCCCTCTCCCTAGTCCTATTAGGACTAGGAGAGGGGCCGGCCATCTCTCTCTCTCTCTCCCGTTTAAGGATTCCTAGTTGGACTAGGATTGGAGGGGGGAGTCCTACTCCCGGTAGGAGTAGGACTCCTCCTGCGCCTCCCTCCACTTGGCCGGCCAGCCCCCCTCCTCCAACCTTTATATACGGGGGCAGGGGACACCCCAAGAAACACAACTTGATCCTTGAGATCGTTCCTTAGCCGTGTGCGGTGCCCCCTGCCACCAAATTCCACCTCGATCGTACCATTGTAGTGCTTAGGCGAAGCCCTGCGTCGGTAGTACATCAAGATCGTCATCGCGCCGTCGTGCTGACGGAACTCTTCCTCGACGCTTTGCTGGATCGGAGCCCGAGGAACGTCATCGAGCTGAACGTGTGCTAAGAACTCGGAGGTGCCGGAGTAACGGTGCTTGGATCGGTCGGATCGGGAAGAAGACGTACGACTACTTCCTCTACGTTGTGTGATCGCTTCCGCAGTCGGTCTGCGTTGGTACGTAGACAACACTCTTCCCTCTCGTTGCTGTGCATCACCATGATCTTGCGTGTGCGTAGGAAAATTTTTGAAATTACTGCGTTCCCCAACACTATTCCCCCTCCAAGACCTCATACAATTGAGCTGGCATTTGATCATGGTCAGCCTGTTGTGGTCCGCTGGCCCGTTCTGGTTACTCCACCTGTTGCGGGTCCACAATTTGAGTATCATGTCGAGCATAGACCTCAAGTCCAAAAGCCCAAGCCAAGACTTCCACGATTCCCAGGCACTGCCACTTCACCTGGAGTCTTCAATGTGAATGGCTTCATGGCACATAACACCTTCTTCAACAGCTCCAAGAACCCTTATACCAGACCTCGCATTTCATCAGATTGGTTCTGGAGCTATTAGCAGCGCAGCTACTATTCCTGCGTCCTATACAATCAAGAGCGCATATTTCCACATATGCGCCTCGACTTTGAAGCTATAGCTGGCATGCCCTGCCTTGAAGAAGCATTGGATTGCTTCAGAGATGCTGGACTGTTGCAGTTTGTCACAAATAAGGAACACTGGAATGAAAAGCTTCTGCTATAGTTCTATGCAACTCTTCACATTCGAGGCTACAACAGGGATCCAAAGACTTGGGTCCTTGAGTGGATGACAGGCAATGTCCATCATGAAGCCAAAGCTCTTGATATCATTGAGCTCACAGGCCTGCCCACTCTTGGTGAATACTATGAACCAGGTTGTCAACAACACCAAAATGCCTTGGAAAGCATCTTTCAGAAGACAGAACCCAACATGAGTCAAATGCTGAGCATGATGAGGCCTCTGCCTCACAACGCTGAATACCCATTTGAATTCTTTGTTGAATACCTAGAGTACCTGCCTCGCACCATTTACCATATCATCAGGAAGACTCTATGGCCTGTCAAAGGACATTCGTCTGCAGCGAAGCTTGAAGGAGCAATGAAGACTTTGGTTTTCTATATCTTCAATGGCATCAGCTTCAATGCTCAAGACTTCGTCATTAGGTAGTTAGTTGCATCTGGCTCCGACATTTTTGGGTTGAAATTCTATGCTCCATGGGTCATGCGTCTTATCAAGCGTTGCTCCGCCTTCAACTATCAGTCGTCTGCACGCAATCATCTCATATTCTTGCCAGAGGTTGATCTGTCAGTCGAAGCTATTTACCCAAAGCCGGCTAAGGATCCCATTTATCTTCACAATGTTGATCACCAAATCTTCACCCAGCCTATTGAAGGGAGTTCCAGCAGTTTCTCGTGTTTATCCTCTTGCTGGCAACACATGTGCCCCTCGCGCTCAAACTGACGCCACTGGTAGCACCATTGCGCAAAGGCATCAAAGACGATCTCGTGTCCTAAATGACCGAGAGCTTCTCGTCGCGCTGCATCAGAAACAGGACAAACATCACGACTGCCTTAAGCGTCGGATGCAAAGCCTCTTGGCGGATGTCAACCGCATTCGCAATCTTGCCACCAAGAATGCCTTTGTCACTCATGAAACCTGTCGGAGGTCGTGGAAGAGTCTGACCCTACTTAGTGCTGAAGCTGATCTGCAAGACGATGGCTTCACCGAACGGTTCAAGTTTGACTCAACTCCTCCCAGAAATGCTCACTTGCGTCGGACTCCCTCACTTGAAGACTCTGACTACTCGTCCTCAGCTGCGATAGTAAATGCCAGAGTCATCGATGACCAAGATGATGCAACTTCACCTCCTCCAACTTCAGCGCGTGTCGACACTGCACCAAGTTCCTCTGCACCACCGGACCTCAACGACGACCCTGTTGCCTCGCCTGCACCTCATGGGAACGAGTAGGCGCTCTATGTCTTCAAACCTTTTTGGTCCTCACTGACAAAAGGGGGAGAAGCATATGAGTTGATAGTCTTCAAGCGGGTCCATATGGGTGGTTGCTTTACTTTTTTCTACTTTTGCCAAGTGCTTACAACTCTCGTTTTCGATACATTTGGTTCTTTGAGTTGTAACACTTAAACTCGATGGTCATCTGCTACTTATTTGCTATTCTGTGATGCGATGATAAATTCCGCATGTGCGATGATAAATTCCGCACTTAGGTCATTTTGCAGACGTCAATTTTCCATTATGCATGTCATTATCTTCGTTACATCATATCATGCATGATGAATTGTCATCATAGGTTGAAGAGGATCTCCACAAGTACAACCTGCCATGTGCATTTGCATTCCAAGAGCAAATTACTATATGCACATCTTCAGGGGGAGCCTTTGCAACTTATGAAGACAATACCCTATCCTCTACAATTTCACATATTTTATTCCCCGTTGAAAACTTCAACCAGTTTGTCATCAATCACCAAAAAGGGGGAGATTGTAAGTGCATCTAGTGCCACCCCTAGTTGGTTTTGGAGTATTGACGACAAACCTGGTTGAGGGACTAATGTGTTTGCGAGAATTGCAGGATAACACTAGTAGAAGTCCCTCATTGATTCGGTTTTCCTACCAGAGATGACCCCTAAAAATGTATGAAGACATTGAAGTCAAAGGTGGTATGTGAAGACAGTCACATTGAAGACTATGACAAGAGAAGACATCGAGTGAAGACTATGGAGCACGAAGACTTAGTTGTTTCGTCGTTCTTTTTCTTCTTTGTTGAGTCATATGAACCACCGTACCGTTAAGTGGGGTCCAAGTGAACCAGTCAGAATAACTGAAGTGATGCTTAACCAAAATCATATGTCTTCGAGCAAAAACAATGAGAGCAAATCTTATCCAGAGCTGGGTAAATCAGCTTTGCTTGTAGCCCAAGTAAAGTTGTTGTGTGTGTTTGAAATCTGACCGTTGGAACACGTGTCAGTTCCTTAGTGACCCAGGGTCATTTCAGACAAATCAGGTCGGGCTGCCTAGTGGCTATAAATAGCCCACCCCCTACAACCATAAACGGTTGGCTGCTCAGAGTTAGTGCACGGCTTTTGTCGTTTGAGAGCAACCCACCTCGAAGCCTTTGAGAGAGAATTCCTGCGAGGATAAAGCCCTAAACACCCAGAGCCAAAGAGTGTTAGGCATCACTTAAGTCTTCCTGTCTGTGTGATCTGAAGACTTATTACACTTGAGGAATGTGAATCCTCCAGCCGGTTAGGCGTCGCGTTCTGAGCATCCAAGAGTCATTGTGGATCGCCGGCGAACAAAGTCTGTGAAGGTTTGGAAGTCTACCTTGAAGACTTACCAGAGTGATTGGGCGAGGACTGGGTGTCCTTAGCTCAAGGGGAATAAGGTGAAGACACGGTCTTCTGAGTTGAATCTCAGCCTCCCTAACCAGACGTACAGTTGTCACAGCAACTAGAACTGGTCCAACAAATCATTGTCTTCAACGAGTCACTGGTTTCATCCTTCCCATTCCTTTACTTACGGTTGACCCTTGTGAAGTCATTATATGATTGCATTGTCTTTTGTCTTCACTGAGTGACTTCTTGTTTTGATTGGCTTCATACTATCTTCCATCCTGATCTATACTGCCTAGCTGCTATTAGTCTCCGTGCTTTCCTTTCATTGAATACTTGACTATGGCTTGCTTAGTGTAGTCTACCTTCCGCTGCATGGTAATAGGTTTATTTCTATCATTTTTCTTTGAAACTTCCATGTTTTGAAGACTTTCATAAAAATCGCCTATTCACCCTCCCCCCCCCCTCTAGTCGATCACTAGCACTTTCAGAGTGTATCCTTGAGCAACGAGACGAGCTTTGTTTCTGACAACTTGACCATGCTCATCTTGCTTGTTGCGATAGATCCATTTAGTGCCTATGATATTGTGCTTACGAGGATCAAGACGCTTGACTAGTTCCCATACATTATTCAACTCAAATTGTTGAAGCTCTTCTTGCATAGCTTGAATCCATTCAGGTTCCATGAAGGCTTCATCAACTTTCTTGGGTTCAGATATTGAGACAAATGTGAAGTGTCCACAAAAATTTGCTAGTTGTGTTGCCCTTGAACGAGTGAGTGGACCAGGTGCATTGATGCTATCAATTATTTTCTCAATCTGTACTTCATTTGCAACTCGAGGATGAGCAGGACGAAGATTTTGCTCTTGCTGATCATTGTCATCGTTAGAAGGATTATCTTCAGGCTGAGCATTGTCTTCAGGTTGATCAGGTGCAGAGATGATGAGTTCCTCTTCAGGCGGAGCTTCAAATGGTATGATTTCTCCAGTTCCCATAAGCTTGATTGATTCACTCGATGGAACTTCATCTAGCACATTTGGAAGGTGCTCTCTTTGCGAGTCGTTAGTCTCATCGAACCGCACATCCATAGTTTCAACCACTTTATAGTGAAAAAGGTTGAAGACTCTATAGGAGTGCGAATCCTTTCCATATCCAAGCATAAAGCCTTCATGTGCTTTCGGTGCAAATTTTGAAGTGTGATGTGGATCCTTGATCCAGCACCTGGCACCAAATACTCTGAAGTAACTGACATTTGGCTTCTTACCAGTGAGGAGCTCATAGGATGTTTTGTTCAAAAGCTTGTGAAGATAAACACGGTTGATGATGTGGCATGCAGTATCAATGGCTTCAGGCCAGAACTTTCTTGGAGTCTTGTATTCATCGAGCATCGTCTGGGCCATCTCAATAAGTGTTCTGTTCTTGCGTTCCATGATGCCATTCTGCTGCGGCGTGTACGGAGCTGAGAAATCATGAGTGATGCCCAAGGTATCAAGATAAGTGTCGAGGCCGGTGTTCTTGAATTCAGTGCCATTGTCACTTCTGATGTGCTTGATCTTGACGCCATAGTTGTTCATGGCTCGATTGGTGAAGCGTCTGAAGACATCCTGCACTTCAGTCTTGTAGAGGATTATATGCACCCATGTATATCTTGAATAATCATCAACAATGACGAAGCCATAGAGACAAGCAGTAGTAGTAAGAGTTGAGTGGTGAGTGGGACCGAAGAGGTCCATGTGTAGTAGTTCGAAGGGTTGAGTCACTGTCATGATTGTCTTTGAGGGATGCTTGGCCCTCGTCGTCTTTCCATCTTCACAGGCACCGCATAAGTGATCCTTCTTGAACTTGACGACCTCGATGCCTATGATATGCTTCTTCTTTGCAAGAGTGTGCAAGTTCCTCATGCAAGCATGCCCTAGCCTCCGATGCCAGAGCCAGCATTCTGAAGCTTTTGCAAGAAGACATATGGCAAGCTGTGGTCCTGCTGAGAAACCTACCATGTACAAATCATCTTTCTGATACCCTTCAAAGACTAGAGACTTGTCAGATTCCATTAGAACAAGGCAACGATATTTTCCAAATATCACAATCATGTTTAAATCACAAAGCATTGAGACAGACATTAAGTTGAAACCAAGGGATTCAACAAGCATGACTTTATCCATGTGTTGATCCCTTGAGATTGCAACTCTACCTAGACCCAATACCTTGCTTTTACCAGTATCAGCAAATGTGATGTGACTCTTGTCAGATGGACGTAAAGTTGAGTCCATGAGAAGACTTCGCTTGCCAGTCATGTGATTAGTACATCCACTATCAATAATCCATTCTGAAGCAGATGGTGTCATACCCTACAGTACAGTTGGGGGGGATAGGCTTCACGAAGAGAATTGTGAAGCATAAACATTTGACGAGCAAGTGGAGTATGAAAGCTTAGATCCAGGTTAGGACAGATAGGGCAAGTAGCAAGCGACTCGGGAACAAAATACATAATAAGACCATTTGGGCATTTGATCTTGCGCCCTACAAGATGTTTAAGGTCCCCAGCAATAGCTTCAGACGAATTTGATTTTCGGCTGGAGACCCTTCCCTACAAAAGAGAGTTAAGCTTTCTTAGCCACCCACATCTTCAAGGGTGGCTTCGAAGCAATGAGTCTAAGTGCAGCATCTGAGAACTTTGGCTTTGGATCCCTAGTAAATAGTCTTGCAGGTGGATAATAGTACTCATAAGAATAAGCAGAGTAGTTCTTGGTCTTATGAACATGGCGGTTTGATGAAACACGCTCATATTCATAGGCTTGAGTATGGTTTCCGTGCAAAACATTTGCGTTAGTGAGACTCAAGTGAGTCCTCTATCTGTATGAAGCCTTTGGACTATATGAAGCCTGTGGTCTGGGGTTTGTCTTCTTCACTTGTGGTGTCATGACGACATTCACAGGAAGATTCTCCAGACACCTTTTCGGCACCCAGACTTTCTTCATAGGTGGCCCATTCCTGCAGTTAGTACCAATATACCTGGCAAGCACTTCACCATTCTGATTCTTAAACAGTTTATAGTTTGCATCAAAGGATTCATCAATAACAATGGGATTAGCACAAATGAAGCTAGATAGGGTGGGTGGATCCACTGAAGGTTCCTTTGCAGCAACCCATGTGGTTTTGGGATACTCCTCAGGTTTCCAGTAAGAGTCATCAGCATTCATTTTCCTTTCGAACCCAACACCCTCTTTCCTAGGGTTTCGGTTCAGGATCTGCCTTTTGAGGACATCACATAGTGTCTGATGCCCTTTGAGACTTTTGAACATCCCTGTTTCAAGCAATGTCTTCAACCTAGCATTTTCATCAGCAATAGTAGTGGCATCCTCAGCAGAGGGGTTAGTTACCACATCAGCAGTTGAAGATATTGCAACAGTAGCAGCAGTAGAACATTCAGCAACAGAAGTAGCGTTATCAGTCTCAATGCATTTAAGACATGGTGGTTCAAATCCTTCCTGAGCGGGACTGATCTGTTTGGCGCGAAGTGACTCGTTTTCCTTTTGAAGCTCTTCATGAGCCGCTCTCAATTTCTCAAGTTCTTGCTTCCTTTGAAGATAATCATAGGAAAGCTTTTCATGAGTTGTTGAGAGCGTTTCATGACGGCTTTCAAGTTCCTCATACTTAACATGAAGATTTTTTATGTCTTCAATTAAGGACTGAGATCGAGTCATTTCAGCGTCCAACAGGTCATCACTTTTGTCTAACAGTTTTTGAATATGTTCCATAGCTTTCTGTTGTTCAGTTGCAATTTTAGCAAGTGTTTTGTAGCTGGGTTTGGAACCGCAATCAGAGTCATCTTCACTTGATGTTTGATAGTGAGTGGTGCGTGAGTTTACCTTGGCATCGCGTTCCATGAAGCAGTAGGTGGGAGCGGAGTTGTCCTTGTCATTAGCATCGGAGTTGGTGATGAAATCATTGTCTTCAGTGTTGAAGATGGACTTGGCAACGTAGGTTGTAGCCAGACTTGCAACGCCAGAATCGGACTCCTCCTCAAACTCCACCTCTGCCTCCTCAGAAGCAGACTCCTCCTCTGAATCCATTTCCTTGCCGACAAACGCGCGGGCCTTGCCAGATGAGCTCTTCTTGTGTGATGAAGACCTTGAGGAAGACTTGGAAGAAGACTTTGAGTATTTCTTCTTCTTCTTGTCGTCAGAATCATATTCCTTGCTCTTCTTCTTGTTGTTGTTCTCATTGTCCCACTGAGGACACTCAGAGATGTAGTGACCAGGTTTCTTGCACTTGTGGCATGTTCTCTTCTTGTAGTCATGAGCAGAAGCTTCATCATTTATTGAGCTGGATCATGAAGACTTTCTGAAGTCTTTCTTCTTGGTGAATCTCTGGAACTTCTTCACAAGCATAGCAAGCTCCTTTCCAATGTCTTTAGGATCATCAGAACTGCAGTCAGATTCTTCATCAGATGAGGAAACAGCTTTTGCCTTCAAGGCGCGAGTTCGGCCATAGTTGGGACCGTAGATGTCTATTTTCTCAAAGAGCTGAAAGTCATGTGTGTTGAGCCTTTCAAGTATGTCAGACGGATCGAGTGCCTTGAAATCAGGACGTTCCTAAATCATCAGGGCTAGGGTGTCAAACGAGGTGTCAAGTGATCTTAGGAGTGTCTTAACGATTTCATGTTTGGTGATCTCAGTAGCGCCGAAAGCTTGAAGCTCATTTGTGATGTCAGTGAGGCAGTCAAGCATGAGCTGAACATTCTCATTGTCGTTTCTCTTGAAGCGGTTGAAGAGGTTGCGAAGGACACTGATCCTTTGATCTCTCTGGGTTGAGACGCCTTCGTTGACCTTGGAGAGCCAGTCCCACACTAGCTTGGATGTTTCCAGAGCACTCACACGGCCATACTTTCCTTTGGTCAGATGACCACAGATGATGTTCTTGGCAGTGGAATCCAGTTGAACGAACTTCTTGACATCAGCAGCAGTGACACCTTCTCCAGCCTTGGGAATGTCATTCTTGACGACATACCAGAGGTCAACATCAATGGCTTCAAGATGCATGCGCATCTTATTCTTCCAGTAGGGATATTCAGTTCCATCGAAGACGGGGCACGCAGCGGAGACTTTAATTATCCCTACAGTCGACATAGCTAAAACTCCAGGTGGTTAAACCGAATCACACAGAACAAGGGAGTACCTTGCTCTGATATCAATTGAAAGTGCTAGTGATCGACTAGAGAGGGGGTGAATAGGTGATTTTTATGAAAGTCTTCAAAACATAGAAGTTTCGAAGACAAACGATAGAAGTAAACCTATTACCATGCAGCGGAAGGTAAACTACACCAGGCAGGCCATAGTCAAGTATTCAACGAAGTGAAAGCACCAAGACTAATAGCAACTAGGTAGTAAAGATCAGGACAGAAGATAGTATGAAGCCAAACAGTGACAGTGTTCACACAGTGAAGTCAAACAGGTAATGCAAGCAGGCAATGACTTCACGAAGACAAATTGTAAGTAAGGAGAGGGAGAGGATAGAACCAGTGACTTGTAGAAGACAATGATTTGTTGGACCAGTTCCAGTTGCTATGACAACTGTACGTCTGGTTAGGGAGGCTGAGATTTTACTCACAAGACCGCGTCTTCACCTTATTCCCCTTGAGCTAAGGACACCCAGTCCTCACCCAATCACTCTGATAAGTCTTCAAGGTAGACTTCCAAACCTTCACAGACTTCGTTCACCGGCGATCCACAATGACTCTTGGATGCTCAGAACGCGACGCCTAACCGGCTGGAGGATTCACAGTCCTTAAGTGTAATAAGTCTTCAGATCACACAAACAGGAAGACTTCAGTGATGCCTAACACTCTTTGGCTTTGGGTGTTTAGGGCTTTGTCCTCGCAAGGAATTCTCTCTCAAAGGCTTCGAGGTGGGTTGCTCTCAAACGACAAAAGCCGTACACTAACTCTGAGCAGCCAACCGTTTATGGTTGTAGGGGTGGGCTATTTATAGCCCATAGGCAACCCGACCTGATTTGTCCAAATGACCCTGGGTCACTAAGAAACTGACACGTGTTCCAACGGTCAGATTTTAAACACACATGGCAACTTTACTTGGGCTACAAGCAAAGCTGACTTATCCAGCTCTGGATAAGATTTACTCTCATTGTCTTCGCTCGAAGACATGGGATTTTGGTTAAGCATCACTTCAATCAATCTGACTAGTTCACTTGGACCCCACTTAACAGTACGGTGGTTCCTATGACTCAACAAAGAAGAAAAAGAACGACAAAACAACTAAGTCTTCGCGCTCCATAGTCTTCACGCAATGTCTTCTCTTGTCATAGTCTTCAATGTGAATGTCTTCACATCCCACCTTTGACTTCAATGTCTTCATACATTTTTAGGGGTCATCTTTGGTAGGAAAACCGAATCAATGAGGGACTTCTACCTGTGTTATCCTGCAATTCTCACAAACACATTAGTCCCTCAACCAGGTTTGTCGTCAATACTTCAAAACCAACTAGGGGTGGCACTAGATGCACTTACAGGTGGACAACAGCGGGCAGCGACAGTGGGCTCGGGGCTTATCCTCCTCGACGGAGAGGACGAGGGGGGATTGGAGATGAGCGAGGGGGTGAGTAGGAGTGGCATGATCTCATCATTATGAAAGAGGGCATGTACAACGCGGTGCTTATGACGGGCGCAAAGGATAAATATCCCAGCCGTTTTGATAGTGCCGAGAGAAATTCCTGGCGCCTACTAGCTCGCGACGCTAGACTTGGCACCGAGTGCTTCCAATTCACCGGTAACTAATTTCATGAGAGAGAACAAGCGTCTCACAGGGCACTAGCGTTGGACACCTAGGCACTTACCAAGACGCTAACATTGTTTTATTTTATTTTATTCCCTAAGCATCTACGCAAGTGCCTGCGCGTTGGAGATGCCCTAAGACTCCAAACCTCGCAGCTCTAGTGGATCAAGTGTTTTCACCATGCCTGCTATCTTTGGGAATCGAGTTGTGACAATTACCATGCTTCCTTTGGTTTCCCCCTTTGTGAACGGAGCTAGCAGGGTCTTCCACTGATCCTGACCGTCACATTTCCATATATCATCCAAGACAATTAGAAACCTTTTGGACTTGAGACGGTGTGCTATGGATTTCTGAAGCTGGTCTAAATTGGTTATTTCATTTGCAACACCGTTGATTCCTTCTTGTTCAGGTATGCAGCCAAGGATCTCCCTGGTGAGCTTAAGCACATCGAATTCAGTCGATACACATACCCAGACCCTGACTTCAAAATAATTTTCATCCCCAGTATCACTATACAGCCTTGCATCATTATAGAGGTATCTTCGCGGCTGATGACACGGTTGGCAGTTTCCTCAAAAGTGTGTCTCCTACCATATAATGTATCTTGTATAATTGTGGATCCAATCTGAGGCCGGTGTAGGGTGGCTGCCATGCCGCTGCTTGGGATATTTCCCAAGCAAATCGGAGATGGAGTCACAGTGGGCCTGCATGTCCTGTAACACCGACTTGATTTTCCTGGAGAAGATCACTGGGTGGAAACGTGACTTGTCATTGTGATCTTTGTGCAGACGGACAAGAAAAGCACGCGGCCCAGCTCGTGGCAGTGTGCCGGAGAGCATTGCGGCCATGACGGAGAAAATTGGCCTGGGTGGTGGCGTGGCTGGTGCCGTGGTGCCTGTCATGGATATGGAAGTAGTGGAGCTCATCCAGCAGGTCCTCCGCCTGGTCGGCGTTCCTGCTCAGCGCCGGCAGCAAGTCCTGCAGTCCAGGGTTGTGGTTCCTGCTCAGCGCCGGCAGCAAGTCCTGCAGTCCAGGGTTGTGGCCGAGGTCGCGGTGCAGCAGGCCTCGCGTGTGCGCGAGCTTGGCCTTGATCTGCTGGGAGTTGTGGCCGAGCTCGAGGCTGTCCACGTAAGCCGCCACCGGGACGGCGGACGAGGAGCGCGGCCGCCATCTGCACTCCGCCGGCTGCCTCGCCTCAGCTCCGAGCTCGGTCAACGCCGCCGGGGAGTGGTGTCGTGCGGGGAAGCATGGACAGGGGAGCAACGGGACTCTTCCCCGACGGCGCACGCCACCGTAGGCCCGTCTGCACTCCGCTGGCGCTGGCCGCTGTAACTCGCGTCGCCGGGGCAATAATTGGGGGTTTGACGCCGGTCTAGCGCTGTGGGGATTGCTTGGTGTTGATAGAAGAAATTATTGAGACCCAAACTGATGATTCAAATCTTTTACAGGTACACCCCCTGATGGAGACTGGCTTCCTGCTTGAACACTGAACCATGTTATTTGGACATACTTCACCAGCATATTTGATCATATTCTCTTGCCATCTATCGAATAGAGTACAGATCTGAGTTACGTCTGATATGGTCCATCAGAAAACAAACAATTTACAGGTCTTATATATTTCTTGCCTGTGATTTATACTTGCTGCTTTTTAAGCTTGTGGCTACTACTGAATCTTTTAATCGTGGTTTATAGGAGAATAAATTTCAGGCGTCTTGTTAGCAACAAACATTCCCTGAATTCCAATTGACCACAGGAAGGTCAAATTAGGTCGCTGATGATATAGGAGAAACTTCAGGCACCTGTAAAATAGCAAACTCAACAAACATTTCCTCAATTCCAGTTCAAACTCTAGGTTGGTACAAGCGTAGCACTTGACTGGAAGCAACAACATTTCAAATTAGGTTCGATCATCATTACAGACACATTGCAACTAATTTGGGGTAGGCTATCTGTTGGGTTTCGTCTGCATAAGAGTGGCTGAGTTTAACAAGTTGGGCCAGGGCTTTTGGGTTTCAACTGCATGAGTGGCTGAGTTTTTAACAATGGCTCGCCAAGCCTCTCAACCATACTCCTTCACTCAGGCTTCAGACCGGCTATGTTGAGATAATAGGCAGAGTTCAACAGTAACACAAATGAAACAGCACAAATTATAAAACAGGAAAATGGAGACACGGCAATAAAGGCTATGGTGTAAATAACCAGATAGCATGCATATTAACCAAGGTGCATAACAGGTTCAAAGATACAAGGGTCTTACAACACAACAGGTTGTAAAACAGACACCACAAAGCAAAGATTCAAACAGACAAATAACAGATAAAGCCACTCGGGCAGATCATAGGATAGCAGCAGTAGTACGCCTTGGGAAAGCACCAGGAGGCAGGCTCTAGTACTCGTCGCCCTCATCACCGTCCTCACCCTCGTCGAACTCAGCACCAACTTCTTCATAGTCCTTCTCCAGGGCAGCAAGATCCTCACGGGCCTCAGAGAACTCTCCCTCCTCCATGCCCTCACCCACGTACCAGTGGACGAAGGCACGCTTGGCGTACATGAGGTCAAACTTGTGGTCAATGCGGGAGAAGACCTCAACAACACTGGTGGAGTTGGAGATCATGCACACAGCCCTCTGGACCTTGGCAAGGTCACCGCCTGGGACGACACCTGGTGGCTGGTAGTTGATACCACACTTGAAGCCAGTGGGGCACCAGTCAACAAACTGGATAGTGCGCTTGGTCTTGATGGTGGCCACAGCAGCATTGACATCCTTGGGAACAACATCACCACGGTACATGAGACAGCAGGCCATGTACTTGCCGTGGCGGGGGTCACACTTGGCCATCATAGATGAAGGCTCAAAGGCGCTGTTGGTGATCTCAGCAACAGACAGCTGCTCATGGTAGGCCTTCTCAGCTGAGATCACTGGGGCATAGGAGGAAAGCATGAAGTGGATCCTCGGGTAGGGCACCAAGTTGGTCTGGAATTCATTGACATCAACATTCAGAGCACCATCAAACCTCAGGGAAGCTGTCAGCGATGAAATGACCTGCACATTAGATGTTTAACCAATGAATTAGATCTCAGTCAAACATCATTAGGAACTGCAACTTGAAACAAACATCAAACAGAAAACATGTAGCCATGCAGAAACAAGACTGTACCTGAGAAACAAGCCTGTTGAGGTTGGTGTATGTTGGGCGCTCAATGTCAAGGGAGCGGCGGCAGATGTCATAGATGGCCTCATTGTCAAGAAGGATAGACACATCAGTGTGCTCAAGGAGAGAGTGGGTGGACAGGACACTGTTGTATGGCTCAACAACAGAGGTGGAGACCTGGGGTGATGGGTACACTGTGAACCCAAGCTTGGACTTCTTTCCATAGTCAACAGAGAGACGCTCCAGGAGAAGCGAGCCAAGGCCAGAGCCAGTTCCACCTCCAACAGCGTTGAAGACAAGGAATCCCTGGAGACCAGTGCAGTTGTCTGAAAGCTTCCTGATACGGTCAAGGCACAGATCAACAATCTCCTTGCCAACTGCAACAGGCACAGCAAAAGTCAGCCAGATGACGAGCAAAAGTGTTGTACTGTCATCATTACAAACAATGAGCACAGCACTTACTGGTGTAATGACCACGGGCGAAGTTGTTGGCTGCATCCTCCTTGCCACTGATAAGCTGCTCAGGGTGGAAGAGCTGGCGGTAAGCGCCAGTCCTCACCTCATCAATCACAGTGGGCTCGAGATCTACGAAGACAGCACGGGGGACGTGCTTCCCAGCCCCAGTCTCGCTGAAGAAGGTGTTGAAAGCATCATCACCTCCCCCAACGGTCTTGTCACCAGGCATCTGGCCATCAGGCTGCACAAGGGGGATTAAACAATGTCATAGGTGCAAAGCTAACCATACAAAATTCTGTAACAACAGGATAAGAAAAGGATCCTCAATACTAAATTGCTTGCATTACACAGCACCAACAGAAGAAAAGTAATCCATTAGAGATGCATTTCTCTACGAGCAGCTACTGTACAATTCAGAACCATCAGCAATGATACATCACATGCATGAGCAGATATCCCCGGATCTAGCAGAATTCGAACAGATCTAAACAGTACAGTACAGCACGGATCTAAACAGTGTGCGCCAGATCAGTGATGTTCTAACAAGTAGCGAGCCTATCTAGGAGGAAGCGGCTTTTCAAACCGATGGATTCACGGTCAGATCCAAAACATGGAAACCCTAACGAACCCGTCCGAAACAGGCGAGACTTGCATCGGATCTGAGATCCGGTAAATCCACACCTAAAAATTCAAATTCGAACCGGCCGCGCCCCTCACAACAGCAGATCGACCGACAGAAGCGACCTAATGCACCCTACATTCCGTCAGATGCAGATCCTCCCTTCTAACACCCGCAGATCTGACCGGCCGCGGCCAGATCTGCGCCGAGATCCGACCGACCGAGCGCACCACCAACCACTACAAACCCCAGATCCGACGCCGAACACGACAGGTGAAAGGGGGGAGGGGGGCGAGCGGATGGATCCGTACCTGAATGCCGTGCTCGAGGCAGTAGAGCTCCCAGCACGCGTTCCCGACCTGGATGCCGGCCTGGCCGATGTGGATCGAGATGCACTCCCTCATGGCGGCGGGTGGGGGTGGTTGGTGGGCTGCGCCGCTGGCGAAATGGGGAGGAGGTGGGCGGAAGGCTCGGTTGCGCGGAGAGAGGCGAGTACGAAGACGCCTTTCCCCACTCTGCTTAGGGTTTCCGCCCCCCGCTCTCGGCTCCTTTATATAGAGCGGAGCGGCACTGGCCGGACTGCGGGCGTTTTTGCATCCGCGCCCTCGCGTGGATGATTGGTGTGTGGTGTTTTTGCATCCGCGCCCTCACGTGTGATTGGTGTGCAGTTGGCACGGTGAGAGAGTGCAAAGGGTTAGGGGCCTCTTGATCTTCTTTTTTCCCTCGAAAAATCTTCCAAATGTAAATACGACAGTACCGAGAACATTAGAGGTAGTAATAAAATTGACGTTGGTTTCTCAGGATTTCAGATCAAACGCATCTTTCACACCATTGGATCGTTAGCACGAATCACACGCCAAGTTTGCTGCCAGATAGGCTTGTGGCGTTCATTCGCAGTGGACCAAAAGAAGTGAACAACGCAAACACACACACCCCTCCGTTCATCTCCCTGCGTTCAATCTCTCAAACCCCCCCCCCCCCCCCTCTGTTCATCTCCCTGCGTTCAATCTCTCACCCCCCCCCCCCCCTCCGTTTCTCACCACGTTGTCCTTTCTCCCCACACGGGATTTCAAATAGGTGTCTTGGCTCCATCCTCTCGTCGGCAACGGCCGTCATCCCGGAAACCTCCCTCCTCATCTACGACTGCCCCGCGCCGCGCGCCCCCACCGACCGCCTGGGCGACGGTGGACGAGCTCAGGAACCAGGAAGCAGGTGACGTCGACACGGATGCTACACATCCAAATCAAGACGGCACGAGCTTCTCCAACTAAGGATGGCGGCGTGGCTCTTCTTCCTTTCTCCGTACGGTTGTTCTGCCTCGCCCACTACGGACTCTTCCAACAACAACTGCATCCAGCACTCCCGGTCATCGGGGGTGGGCACAAGGTGGTCGCAACGCGGAGGCGGGTGCGGGAAGGGGGAGTAGACTCTACACTGCTCGATGAGGCATGGTGCGGAAGAGGATGAGCAGCGGGCGAGCGGGCGCGGCGTTGTGCTCGGTTGATGTACGACTCACCCTATTGCTCCTCTCGTCGCTGCCTTGCGCTGCCATAGCCTCCACGCCCGCACCATCATGGCCGAGCGGATTATGTAGCTGGCATCGTGCCGCGAATGTAGCTCGACGCGGCAAGGCTCGACGTCGCCACCACCGGATTGGACCCACGCCGCCCCAACTCGCACCGAAAGCTGCACAACATCCATATCCTCCAGTACCTCTTGCGCTCCCTTGCATTTTTGCAGCAAATTCGTCGAAATTGTCATGGATCCCTTGAATTTTTTCCATGCCATCAAGTTCGCCATGTCTCCAATTTTTTTACACATGTTCATCTGATTGTTAATTTTCCATGAGATTGTTAAGTAATTTTGCCACATGTCCGTGCTTTTCCGAACACTCCCACTCATGACATTTTTTCTAAACATCTAACATGATTTTTTACCCGAAAATAACATGATTTTTATTGTGTACCTTCTGCATTTATTGTACGACAGCAGGCCGTTTTGCCATCTTTTTCATAACTTTGTTGAATATTAAATTTTCTCCTTTGATAGGTCTATGTTTGCCACTTAAATCAACTAAGCAAGATGCATGTTTACATGTTTCAGCCTGTATGAACATGTTTTTCATAGGATGCTTTCACAAATTAGCCATTTTCTACCGCAGTATGTCAATTCTTACTATGTAGTCACGTAGATCATGGCAAATTAGCTATTTACCAATACCATGTCCAATTTGTTATTCCGGAAATTTGATTTTCCTAACACTTTACGTTTCAAGAACATGGCAGGTTTACTTTGTAGCCTCGTAAATTTAGTTTTATAGCCATGGAAAATTTAGTTTTGTAGCCATTGCAAATTTTACTTTACAGCCATGGAAAATTTATCTTTTATTTTGCCATGACAAATTTACTTTTTATCACTCATGGCAAATTGACTTCTTATTTTACTACACATCCATGGCAAATTTAACTTTCATAGCTTACGGGGAGTTTTGCTTTTATGCACCATGATAATTTTACTTTATGAAACACGACGGTTACTTTCATCTCTTCCATGAGAAGTTTTTGCTTTTATGAACCATGCCAATTTTTACTAAACAATCCATGGTATCTTCTTTTTTGTTCTCTATCACGACAATTTCATTTTAATTTATTTTTTTACCATGGCAATTTTTTCGTAGCATGGCAAAGAACAACTAGTTTTGTCATGGCAATTTATTTAACTAGACCATGGCAAACTTATTACATATACCATGACAATTCTTTTTTGCATTTTTTTCCTTTCTGTAACCGACCAAGGCAAATTAGCAATCCCATGTAGGGTTCTCCCAAAAACATTGCTTTTTTTGTGGGAGATCATGTTTTTGTAAGTTTTCTATGTTACCAGGTTTTAGAGATTTTTATTATTTTGGCTACAGTCACATGGCATTTTTGTGAAATTTGATCTACATAATATGGCAATTTTTTTGAAATTTGATAGACTAATCACATGGCATTTTTAGGGGTTTTCGTGTTCTCTAGGACATGGCAAATTACATACATGATTGTTGGTAAATTTTGTAAGGAATATGTAATAAGTTTGCCACGGTATATGTAATAATTTTGCCATGGTAATAAAATGGCAGTTTTTTCATCACAATGAAAAAAATTGCTTCATGGCAGATTCATTTTTTGTACACCATAGCACTTTTAAACACACCATGGCATTTTTTTATCGTCACACCTTTTACAATTTTTTATTTTTTGCATCATCTCGTGAAGTACAACGGCAATTTCTAAATTTTCACGCATGACATTTTTAGTCTTTACAAACTTATTTTCTTTTAAGGCTTAGTCACAACAAAACTATGCTAGTTTAAGGCTTAGTCACAACAAAACTAGGCTTTCTCTTTGGGCCCATCTATAGTGCCACCGAAGGGGGGGGGGGTCCGGAGTTGATCGTAGCGAACATTTTCGTTTGCTAGAATGAGCGATTCCCAATGAATCTTTCGTTCGTTACAGGAGGTCATCCCATCGAACGTCGACGCCATATTGGCGTCCATAAATTACAATCAGGTACGTGGAACACCTAGCGACTACAAACACTGAAATGAGCCGTCATCTTCCTCCCTTAGCGGAGTTGAATAAATCTGTTTGTAGTAGATAGCCGAAAAGTTATTGTATTAAGGTCTTACAGGACGAGAACAACAATCATTATTGATGAAAAGCGTAGATCGAAAGGTCATACCTGTAAACATATGAACGAAAATGATGGTCGGATGAATCCAGATGGATCGGCGGAGACGGGCGTGGACTGGGTCCAAGCAGATCCACCATAGAACAGCGCCAATCGGACCCTGCAAGATCTCGGAGACACAGCTTCGCACATCCTCCGTCATGTTAGACACACTGCCGGGGTGGACATGGGGTGTCAAAGACATTATTCCTGCTATGGGACATTGCCACCACCTCACAACCCCAAACAAAAACGCTAGCTAACCACGCAAAACAAGAACGAGATCTATTTGCATTGAATAGTAGGGCACGTACAGCGATTGATAAGACATTATTTTAAATCCGCCACGTAATCTAGAGATAGGAATAAAAAGTTGATGCACAATGGATTATCTCGTAGTCTTATATCTAGTAATTGCGTATAGCTAAGGAAATAAAGGAATGTTAGGGTTTTCGATTGTATGGAACGATTTAGAAAGCCTTCAAGGTTAGCTCAACAAATCTTAGATGAAATCAAAGCTTGGAAAAAGCACGTATTGGAGAGGCAGGGTTGTATAGATTCGTAAGAGTACACTGAGTAGTCTAAGTGGCGTGGGTGTACCTTCGATGATGTTCGCATCATTAGCTAGGTCACTTGTAAACTGTTTTGCTATCTTCCTTCTATAAAATTATGATACGCTTTTGGTGTACTCTCAGAAAAAAACTACGTGTAGCTAAATATATGTTGAGAGATATCGTTGCTAAGAGTTCATATCTTAATTAAGAGAAGGCAAATTTTTATGATTTCTTCTTCTTTACCTCAACATTTATATTCTACGCGGCGCTCTTAAAATAGCAACATTGTATACACGCGTATGCGTTAAGGTGAATTATGAAGTCATTGCTTGGACCAGTGCAACAACCTCCTCATCATCTTGTACTAGATAACATTAATTGATGCAATATAGATGGTCGCATATAAAGCCCCTACTACTATACTATGATCCATAGGCCAAAGATAACAAGATCAGTGTATCAGTGTATCAGAGGTGAGCTAAACAGCAGAGGGGAAAGGTAATACAGAGTGTGGGCATAGGTGTGGGAAGCATCGGTGAATTGTTGGCAACGATTGGCATATGTTTCACCTACCAGTATCGATCATAAAGGCTGAATGAAGCCTTTGGGACAAGGAATCAGATCCTTGGTGTGCACAACTTACATCATGTGTGTTGTGTCTTATGCTCCACATGCTCCTTTTGATCATGTTTGCCTTCCTCCCCAACCATATCAATATCTCCTCGTTTCATTCTAGCCTCTTTTCAGTATCTCATTGTGGGGAGGAACATATGTCCTCTTCTCGTCTTCATTTTCCGAGTACCTATCCGTTCCACTGCGACGACCGGGTTAGCGCCGTCCAACCATGAGCTCCTGCAACCGCCCCGCGAGTGGGAGCTTGCCATGTCTCTCAAGTTCAACTGGTTGTCCTTGAGATGCAACACTTGGCCAGACCCCTCTTTGCATGAATGTATTAACTAGTTGGATGGAGTGACACTTTTCCTTCTGTGTCAAACTACATGCGTTAGAAATTCTCACCAAGTTACCAATAACAAAGGCTATATATTTCCTGGCGAGCCGATTGTCACTGGCTTACTCAAGACGAGAGGAACATAGAACCGTAGGCCGTAGCACAAAGATTGTCATAATGGATACTTTTGCAGAAACTAATTAACTCCAAGCACAAAGATTGGAGAACTGGCCCGATCGAGAAACGGGGTGATGGGAGAAACAGATAAGAAATTCAGCTGGCCTGTTCACAAAAAGAAATTTTCATGACCCCTCGTTGTGGAGACGGATAGGCCTGCTATGCGTGGCTGTCTTAGAGGCTGTTCGGTTGCCAGCCAAAGCTAGCCACGCCAGAGGTATGGCGTGCCACAGCTTTCCATGAAGATGTTTGGTTCTTTCCTATTGTCTGGCTCGCCACAGCTCGAGTGTGCTTTTGCTGTAGGAATTTTTGCCTAAGGTGTGGCGCTCGTTTTAGCCGCCACACTTTCTGTGGCGCGCCACAGCTGCCTCTGCTTAGGCGTGGCAATCAGAGTGCTGAACCAAACAACCCCTTAGGGTGGTGTGTCCTGTGGCAAGCCGCTACCGCTGTGGGTCCAGGCGCATAAGGAGGGGCTGAAGACTTTGGGATTTGTACGGAGCTTTGGGGCTACTTTGGTATGAGAGTACACATATATAGGGCGTGTTCGGCAATGACCCAGCTTCACAGAACTCCAGGGAATCAACTTCTCCTCCTCGCTTCTCACTCCAGGTAGCGAACCCAGGAACGTTCGGGAGCCAGCGACAGCTTCTCGCGGAGCTGCAGCCCAGCTGGAGGGCAGTGGTCTATTAGGAGTGCGTTGGGCCGCTGGATGCAGCCCAATTCGAGGGAGAGAAGAGAGATTGTGTACCGAATCGTTTTTCTTACGAGGAACCAGCGAATCGTTTTCTTTAGCGGTGGCAGATCGCCGGTAATATCATCCAACTCTCGCTTTTCCTTTCGGTGGAGCTGGGCTTTCGTTGCTTCTCATTTTTGCACTATGGGATCCCTCGGCTTCTCGTTTCCAGCTTCTATGAGCTAAACCGTTCGGGACTGCTTCACTCGAGGATTTTGAGAAGATAGAAGCTGGAGGAGATCAGAACAGGCCCATAAACAACTATTTTGCTAAGGGATCTAAACAGCTATTCATTTCTTGCCTAAAAGCAGACATCGATGAATGTTCGTGTTTGAATTGGATGTATAGTGTTGCGTTCTCCTATCAGATAAAAAACTTAAATCTAAGTGATAGTATTAGTTTATTCTAGTAACATATGCTCTGATTTTTCTTTTAGTATAACAACTGCTGCCTGGTACAAACGCGGTACTGAGAAATTGGCGGAGCGTAGCACGCGAGACGCTTCTAGTAAGAAATGATGCACAATGGATAATCTCTTAGTTTTATATCTACTAACCATGTATACCTAAATACGTGATGAGAGATATTGTTGCTAAGAAATCATATCTTATATACGTATAAGAGAAGACAAAAAATTTTCTTTATGATTTCTCTATTCCCCACCTCAACATTTATCCTACATGGAGCTCTTAAAACAACAATATTATTGTACACGCTTTTATGCGTTAACGTGACTTATGTAGTCATTTGCTAACTATACCTAGACTAGTGCAACAACCTCCCCGTCCTCTTGTACTGGATTACATTAATTGTTGCAGTATAGATGGCTGCATATAAAGATCCTAAGCTACTATGATGATCCATAGGCCAAGATATAACAAGGCCAGTGTATCAAACGTGAGCTGAACTGCAAAGGGGAAAGATAGTACAAAGTGTAGGTATAGGTGTGGGAGGTGTCGGTGAATTGTTGGCAATGACTGAAATATGTTCCACCTACCAGTATTGGTCCCAAAGGCTGAATGAAGCCTTTGGGACAAGGAAGCGGATCCTTGGTGTGCACAACTCACATCATGTGTGTTGTGTCTTATGCTCGATCCGCTCCTTTTGATGATGTTTGCCTTCCTCCCCAACCGAATCGATATCTCTTCGTTCCATTCTAGCCTCTCTCCCTTCCCGTTGCACCGTATCTTTGTTGGGCGGAACATATGTCCTAGTCTCAACTTCATTCTTCAAGTACCCATTCGTTCCATTGCGACGACCGGGTTAGCGCCGTCTAGACATGAGCTCATGTAACCGTCCTGCGAGTGGGAGCTCGACATGTTTCTCAAGTCCAATCGGTTGTCCGTGAGACACAAGACTTGGCCTAGCTCCTCTTTGCATGAGTGTGTTAACTAGTGGGATGGAGTGACACTGTTCCTTCTATCAAACTAGTATATGCGCCAGAAATTCTCACCAAGTTACCGATGACAAAGGCTCCGGACTTCATGGCGAGCGGATTGTTGCACGACTTACTCCGCCAAGGAAAGGAACATCTAGTTAAGGAACGGTAGTTGTACATCACGCTGCAGGTGGAGGTGGGTATAAGTGGGACTAATTATCCCATCCCACTTAAATTGCATTAGTGGACTCCCATTGGACAAGAAAAATATTAAGTGGGCTAGTCCTATTAGCCCGTTGGGAACCCACCGTAACCCACTTGTTACTTAGAGCAAGCCACCCGAGGATAGCCCACCCGAGTGCTCCAGGCGGCAGCGGTGCTCCGCTTCGCCGCCGCACCTTCCGCCGGCTACACCTCGCACCACCGTCTCACACCTCGCCCCTCCTCCGCCAACTCCGACCTCGAGTCCTCGACGCCCAGTAAAGAGAATGTCCATGCCAAGATCGCCGGCAGGGAGGACACCGCCTCACACCTCGCCCCTTGTCCGCCAACTCAGACCTCGGGTCCTCGACGAGGAGGTGCCGAGTTTTACAGCAGCAGTTTTTAGAAAGAGAAAATGAAGAAGAGTCCGATTTGAGGTCGCCGGCCGGGCGGCGGGGAGGAGTTGAGTGACGGCGGAGGTCCTTCAAGGCTTGGCTGACGGCGGAGGCAACAGGGAAGACAGATGGACGGGCGAGAAACGCAACGCCATCAGGAGGTCCAGCACGCCGGCGGCGAGCCAGGTGATTTGGAGATGCCTGGTGATTTGGAGCCGGCGGCGGAGTTCCCACTTAACCCCACTTAACCAACGTAATTTTTGGTGGGTTACCCAATCTTCCCCGCCAATGTGTAGCGGGATCAGGTGGGCTGGGGTGGGATGCCCACGGGCAGTCCCACCTGCAGCCTGAGTTGTACAAGTAAATTAAGGACACAATTAACATTTTGCAGAGACTACTTGGAACCAAGCACAAAGATTGGTCGGATTCGGATGCCTCCTGTTCTAAATAAAAGACACAAATAACACTCGTTTAATCCACTTGGAACTGACCCGAAAGACCGCGTATGGGAAAAGTATATAAGAAATCCAACTGGACCATATTCACAGAAAAATAAATTCCATGACCTGCAAAATAGAACTCATGGAGACCTCGACCCGCCGGACCATGGCAACTTCCTCCAGTCCCGCGTTTCGGCGCTTCTACTAGCTAGCTCCGTGCGGACGAGACTTGCCTGCTCCCCCGTCGTGTGCCCATCCATGCTTCCGTCTACGTGGCATGATTTGATTGGAGCAAAATAAAACCCGGCCCCATCCCCTTAAAATCAGGGGGGAGATGATTAGATTAGAAAGAAAAAAGAAAAAAAAACAGCCATAGAATTAAGGGGGAGCACGGATGAGAGCACGGGAAGAGAGCAGGCAAGCCGGATCCGCTCCGTGCCGCGTACCATACTGCGCCAGAATTTTCACCCAGACAGCTGGGCCCGTGAAGAAATCACCTAGACGTGTGGACAACAACATCGATGCTCTGTCCCCAGGAATCACCACGATGTGTAACATGTCAGCCGTGCCGTCGGGTGAACACTAAACAAATATATGTGGAAGCAGATTGCTAGCGTGTGCCCTCATGTTCTAGAGAACATGGACCTGGATGCACTTATCACAACGATTGCAGCCATACCGAAAGGGGGGCCTTTTTCCCCCTAGAACATCTTGCTTTACCTGTGCTGATGTGGAAATGTGTATGTACGTACCTACAATTGGAAGAACTACAAAGTGTGGAATTTGTAGTGAAATTCATTGAACTGGAGCAAGGACTAATCTGGGTGCTCTTTGCCGCTCAACCCTGGGCACTCTCGAAGATGCATGTATCAGGTTGAACTTTGGACATAAGGTAGCTTGGTACACCCAGCTGATTTTTTTTTTCTAAATGTGTTTGTATTTGAGGCTGCGGTTTGAGCTATGAAAGGAAGAGAGCACAAGGGGGTTCTGCACATAATTCTGTTTTTGATGTGAGATAAGCAAACGACATCCAGTTCAAACCAACATTTTTTGTGTGGGGCAATACAAACCTACATTGGTAGCCTAGGCTCTTAGCTCCAAGAGCAGACTACATTAGTATAGCCAGTTTTTTGGAAACAGAATTCTCAGCTTATAACATTCTGTGTTTGTGGTATCCGTGTTGTACTACTTGGTCTCAGGTTTTTGAGAAGCTGGGCATTTGAAGGAAATGGTTTGGCACATAAACATAGTGCTGACATTCATCTAGATCAAATGCAACTAGATGTAATTATTATCGAACTGTTGCCTCTATGTTCAATTCATTGAAGAACGAATCTCTTGCATTTTAAAGATGTATATATGCATTATATTTTGAAATGGAGATCCAATATCTGTTCTCGACTTTTGGGATGTTTTTTCATCGTCAAGTAGTGGAACCTGCCCCAAAGAGCAAGTGGTAGGTGAGGATATTCCGATTGATGATCTCAGGTTTCCAATTTCTACATAAATGAAAGCAAAATAGTAATGCAATAGGATAGACATCTCATGAATTGAACGCGGCCAAGGATATCCAAAACATATCAAATCATAGACATTTACTATTGGGCGTACATTTGATTTATGACTACATGTTATGTGTGTTCACTTTGATGATCGTAGTTGCCAGAGAAATAGAGATAGCGATGATGTACTATACTTGACTTGAGTAGGTTTCCACGGGTGATACATGGCCCACAAACTAATTTGATATTTCTTAGTTCGAAATGTGCATCAACCTCCTTGTCAACTTATGTTGGATTGCATTAATTGCTACAGTGTAAGTGGCTACATATAAAGCTTCTAACCGGTGTTGGATCGATAGGGCAAGAGAAGAAGAACAATGCGACAAGCGCGAGTCGAGCCGCTGAGGGATAGAGGGATGCAAAGTGTAAAAATCGGTGTGGGAGGTTTCGATGAAGTGTTGGCTATGCAGGATACCTATTCCAGTAGAAAACTCGAGAGACACATGCTGAATGAAGCCTCTTAGACATGAAAGCGGATCCTCGTCATGCACAATGCATGCCAGGCGCACCTTGTCTCCTGAACTGCATGCCCAGCCTCTTAGAGTTCTCCTTTCTCATAAACTAGACCAGCTCTCACCGTGCCATTTCAAGCTCTTTTCTTGCATATGCCCTTACTATACTAGCACCTTCCTGTCCTATGTCCTTGTTATATTTGCTAGGGTGAAACGTGTGCTCGTCCCGCGTTACTTCCCTTGGATGCAGTGGCGGAGCTTCATGGGGGCCAAGCTGGGCCATGCCCCCCCCCCCTCAGCTCACAAATTTTCTTTGTATATATTTCTTTGTAGTAGGCCTATTTTCCATTAAAAACAGCTGAAATGGTTATGTTTGCCCCTTCTCCAGCCCATTGCCCCCCATATATTCGGCTCAAGCTCCGCCACTGCTTGGATGTACCTGTGTTTGTTCCAGTTGTGACAGCAGCGCTTTCCATTCGTGTTAAGCAATTGTAGCTGTACAAGTATATTAAGGAGACATTTTAAACTAACTAACCAAATCATATTGTAATGATTGTTTGATGTCAGGATTGACGGTAGACGACAACGACCATGTGGTCGAGGGCGTCGCACTTCGGGATTCTCAGCTTGATTCCTCGCGCGGGAGAGCCCCTGGACGCAGTTGCGACGAACGGTGTCAATGATTGTGCTAGCGTGTGAACTCGCGTGCATCAGCTACACGTCGCCGAAGCGAGCGGAGAGAGAGAGAGGAGAAAGGGAGGAGGGGTCCTAAGGCAACATGGGAGACATCTTTATAGGGCTATGGGAGGACGTGGAGGCCATCCACGGCCATGGCAGTCGTGGATGTATTGTGTGCGTCAAATCATGGTTCTGTCTCTTGGGGCGCTGCTATACCACGCTTCACACGAGACCGAGGGAAGGATCGCGTGAATGGAGGTGCGAGATGGGCAGGCCCAAGCACGCGGGTGGCCACAACCTTGTTTTTTTGTTTTTCTCCCTCTTTTTACTTTCTTTTTTTCACTTTTGTTTATACTTCCAAATATTCGAAAAATGTATTACAAAAAACAATCTAGATAAAACATTTGAAAATGCTAACATAGCATTTGTAAAATGTTAAATGTGTATAGTAAAAATGTTTCTCATGTATAGAAAACATGTATACGAAACAAACACAATGTGTATGAAAAAAGTTGATCATGTATTAAAAAATGTTAATCAAGCATTTTAGACAAATTCCTTTCCTAAAAAAGCATTTTAGACAAATGTTAATCATCTATTTAAAAAATATTGAACATGTATAAAAATGTTCCTTGTATATACCAAAAATGTAGAACATGCGCTAAAAAAATGAACATAAAAACATAATTTTAGAAAAAATGTTGATCATGTATCAAAACATGTTAATCATATATTTAAAAAATGTTAACCATATATAAAAACTGTTCCTGATATATATAAAAAATGTACAATATGTATGAAAAACTAGTCATCAAAAAAGAAAAAATTGAAAAAATTGTTAATCATGTTTTTCAAATATGTTAAATGTGTACAAAAAATGTTCTTGGTGTATATAATATTTTTTTGAATAAATTTAAGGGCAGGCCTGGCGTAGTGGTGAAGTCCTCTCCGCTTGTGCCAAGAGGTCATCGATTCGAACCAGCCTCTCTGCATTGCACTTCGCACGGATAAATCTAGGTTCTTGTAATCCCTCCCCAGACCCCACCTTCTGTGGAAGCTTCTATGCACTGGGTCTGTCCTTTTGTTCTTTATGTATTAAAAAAATAAACATAAAAACATAAATTTTCTAAAATGTTGATCGTGTATAAAAAATATAAACCATATATTAAAAAAATGTTAAACACGTATGAAGATTTGTTCTTGATATATACCGAAAATATACAATGTGTATGAAAAAAGTAGTCAACATAAATTTTGAATTTTTTAATCATGTATTTAAAAAATGTTAAACATGTATAAACAAATGTTTTCGATGTATATGTAAAATATACAAGTGTGCATGAAAATGTAGATATATGTTGAAGAAAACACCCCAAACAAAAACGGTGAAAACCGAAGAAGCGGAAGAAAGATAGACCTCAAAAATGAGAAAACCCAAAGAAAACCATGAAAACCCATGAAGAAATGAAGAAAACCCAAGAAAAATAAAGCAAAACCGAAGAAAAAATAAAAAACCGAGGTAGTAAACTAAGAAAGAAACAAATAAAACTGAATAAAATAGAAATAAATAAAATAAAACGGAGAATGGAACATAAGAAAAATGGAGAAAAAAGAAGGAAAAAAACCATAGCAACATGAGCCCTCACCTACGACACACCTACCCCCTCAACTGTTCTTCCCATAACAACATCAATATTATTCAAATTGGACGAGATGGGCGAATTATAAATGAAAGTAAATATTTTGATTCAGCGCATTATGAATACTGACCGAGGGACTTATCGATGGGAGGTGGTTTCACTGCATTCCCGTGCTACACAAACCATATTTTGGGTTGTATTTGCCTATAGATGCTTGGTCCTAGGGCTCATACTTGGGCGAACAACTCCCTTAGGCATGCCACTCCCGGTTTCCTTGAGGGAGTTGCGCGACAACAAAAAGGAAGTCCACGGCATGCAGCCGTCCAAGACGAAGGAAACATTCAACATCTTCAAAAGTAATAGACTAGCAGATTTGCATATTAGTAGATCCGATTTGGACATTCCATCCCGATCATCCACCCAAAAACTCGGCGCGTTGACATGCAACTCGTGAAACACATCAATGTGCTCCTGCGTTGTAATCTCATTGTGTATAATCACCACATTTTAAATTTGTTAAAGGGATAAGTATATTTTTCGTCCTCGAACTCTTCCAAGAGTATAGAAATCATCCATCAACTTAAAACCGGATAGTTTTTGTCCCTCAACTATCAAAACCGGATAGTTTTCGTCCCTCACGCTGCTTCGGGCGGTTCTCGCCCGCATGAACAGTAAACCGATAAACAGTAACTATTTTAAAAAGCAAAAAAGTCAAAAAAAAACTGAAAATGTGCACGATCAAAGTTCCTCGAATGCGCAAGGTGCATACAAATTTTCATATTGTTTGGACATTCCAGGTGCTCATGACAAAGAAAAAATTGTAAATATGTACGTCGGTGAACAGTAAATTAAAAAATAGCAAAAAAAAATTAATTTTTTTGGCATCAAAGATACTTGGGTATGCAAGGTGCTTGCATATTTTCGTGCTGAAATGACATAAGAGGAGCTCTAGCAAAAAAAACAAAATAGTGCACTTTTTCAAAGTTTTTTCCCAGCCAATTTTTGTCTTTTTTTTTGCCATGAGCTCCCACAATGTCCAAACACAATAAAATTTTGCAGGCACATTGAGCACCCGAGCATCTTGTATGCCAACAATTTTCATTTTTTTAATTTGTTTTCTATTTTTTTGGGGGGAACTGTTTAATGACGTACATATTTTTGGTTTTTCCTTTGTCACGAGCTCCTGGAATGTCTAAATAGCACAAAAAATTTCACGCACCTTGCGCACCCGAGGAACTTTGATCCCACAAATTTTCAGATTTTTTTTTGCTTTTTTGCCTTTTAATTTTTTTACTGTTCACCGGTTTACTGTTCATGCAGGCGTAAACCGCCCGAAGCAGCGTGAGGGACGAAAACTATCCGGTTTTGATAGTTATTAGGGGACAAAAACTATCCGGTTTTGATTTGAGGGACGATTTCTGAACTTTCGGAAGAGTTCGAGGACGAAAAATATATTATAGAGCTTAAAAAAATGCCATTGGATATGACTATAGAGCTTGGAAAAAATACCACTGCAGAGCTTTATGAAAATTTCATAACATTTTCGAATCGGCAAGAATTGCAGTGGCATATACTATCTGCTCAATCCTGTAACTAATGGGCCTTTTTAGACGGGCTGGTAAACGTAGGCCTCAAACAGGGCAGAGAAGGCGGTGTCGATGCAGTTTAACACAGACATATTATATGCAGGACTTCAGTACGGCCATCTTACATGTGAAATTCCGCTGCCTCAAGAACTTAGAGATTGATTTTGACCATGAAGGACAGGGGGGCTTTTCTCCAGGCTATGATTATTTTTCTCTAGTTAATATTCTGGACGCTTGTCCTCTCCTGGAGACTTTTGTCTTATATGTAAGTCACTTCTTCCCCTCTAGCTTGCAACATCAGTATCCTACTATCTGAGCATGTAACTCTAGGTTCACGTTGTTCCTCCACACAGGTATCATAGAGGAACGTAGAGCATGAATTGATACCTGAAGACTCGCTGTTGAGACGGATGCCGGGACATCACCATGGCAAAATCAAGGATGTGACCATCATAGGCTTCTGTGCTGCAAAGAGCATGGTCGAACTAACCTGCCATATTTTTGAGAATGCAGCATTACTTGAGTGTCTCACTTTGGACGCGGTATATGATAATGGTGTTGAGGAGGATGATCGGTCTTGTGTCAACAAAAGTTACAAGTACAACCCTCAGATTGGCAAGCGGATGATTGCTCAAGCACACAAAGGCCTCTGGGCCATTGGAAGATATGTTGCGGACAAAGTTCCGTCCACCGTCAAGTTAAATGTCAAAAAGCTTTGCGAACGTTGCCATGCAATGGAATGATTGTGCCTGATGTTTCTCCGCTTCAGTGAATTTAATGTTGCATATATCGTCGCTTTGTATTGTGTTAAGGCAACTCCAATGTGGATCACCAAACCGATGGCACCAACTATCCATGGACACATCTGAACTTGTTATGGGCAGGGGGCGCTGGCCATCCAACCATAGACACCAAATGTTCAAAACATTTGAATAGAGTGAGCATAAAAACGAATAAAATTGAACAAAGTTTGATATATTTATAAACAAACGGATGAAATTTAACATGTTGGAACTTAATCTAATCTAAACTAAACTATGTGAGATACTGGATAGATATAGGACGGTGAGCTTGTATACATGGCACTTTTGAGGCCATTGGACCTTTGTCATCGTCTGCGTTGTTACTCAAGTTGCCATTTGCCGCACCTTTCTCGTCGTGGTTGCACTAGGGGGCAAAATGCCTGCCAGGCGCCGCAACATCCCTGCTCGGCCGTCGCACGCTCGCTCTTGACAAGCTTGGCCGCCTTTGTCGCTTGGCGCGCTTGGGCTTCATCGGCCCTGCTTGGAGGAGCTGGTGGTTGAGGCGACACTGATGGCGGGAGCCTGACTCGGCGATGGTCTTGGACCGGTCGAGGGCCTAGGCCGACACGACTTGGCACTTTGTGAACGCCGCCCAGTGCTACGTGTTGCATTGCTCTCGATGCCCCGCCTTGGAGAGGCATTTGTTCATGTCAAGGAAGACACACAGTCAGCTTGGAGGTAGTACTCTACACACGATTGTGCCCAGGACGGTTGGGGGGAGGACTCCTCCTCCTTCACAATGGCGAATGGACGCTATCGATTGCGAACGAGGCGGGGAGGTCTGCTTCTCTTTCATGCGATATTCAAGTTGGATGTCGTGGCTACATGGTGGGGAGGTCGGCTCCTCTTTTACACGACATCTAATTTGGAAGTCGCGGTTGTGTATAGGGGATGTCATTGTCAGACTGCAGTCGATCAACAACCACTAGAGCGCGATCTCCGTTTGCCGCTTGAACTCGTCGTCCATAGCAGCCACGGTGACGACTAGGGGCGGCTTCTGCACCTTCGCATTGTCACAAGATCGGTTACGACTTGACGTTAGACGAAGTTGTGGATGAGAGGAGCCGAAGACCGTGGGCGATGGTGCCAACTGGATCTGGGGCTATCCCGGATTCGGAGCCGCGCGCCGTCCACCCGTTGCAGGTGTCAGACTTCTTGCCCATTGCGACGGCCGGTGATGGAGGTGTGATGCTATGCGACGTGACGGAGAGGAAAGGATGATAGGGCTAGCGTCTGCGGCCGATCGACTTTAAATAGCCTTGGGCAGGCGAATTGATGAGGCATCAATGTGGTCGGGTAGCACTGGAGTAGGCTACTCGGCCACCGCGCCGCCATGAATGCGGGTTGATGGGCGACCCATCAAGGCAGAGTGAATGCGTAGCACGAAATATTTTTTGAACGGGAGATGTGTTTTCGATGGTATGGGATGTGGAAAAACTGCAAAAATACTTTGCAAACAAACGCACCCTTGATGATCAATTGGCCCTGAAAGCCGCGTCCTCATGATGCGGGTAAATATCAAGTACTCCCATCTTTAAGGTGCTCCTCATGCTCCAACTTCAAATAAATCAATTTTAAATGTTTAAAAAATTCTATAAAAATATATGAATGTTTACAAGGAATGCGACTACAACTCTTAAAAATTCCAGGTCCAAATTTTAAATGTACGTTGAGAAAAAAAGAGCGAAATCTTAGCGTGAATAGTGTCATAAAAAACAAAAGTAGCATTTGACACTATTCACGTTTGATTTGTCCTTTTTGTTTCTCAATCTACATTTCGGGTTTGGACCTGAATTTTTTAGGAGGTGTAGTCACATTCCTTGTGAAAATTCACATTTATTTTCAGAATTTTTGAAACATTTAAAAATTGATGTTTTACATTTGAAGCATAGGGAGGTTGTGTAGAAAAAAATTACATCCATAATAAACTAGAAATAAATGCGTTTTGAGGACTCAAACCCTGCCCGCGTACTTTACATTTGCATACTTGAACCAACTCAGCTAGCTAACCCACTGGGTGGAATAGAAAAGGAAAATTCGCATTTATTTTGTACAGGCTCGTGGGAAATTCTTTTTTTTTTCATCCGCCACCCTTCTCCCGATCACTTGCAATCCAAATAAATTAGTATTCGCAAAAAAGTTGGGCATCCTCACAAAAAGTTTTATTTTTTGTGTCATTTAAAAAGCCTTCTACCTTCCAAAAATATGATGTATTTTTTGGAATCATTGATGCATCTTAATATATTTGTGTAGTATTAAGAAAAGTGTTTGTGTATTAAAATAATGTTTATATCATTTAAAATATATTCACCTTTTTTGAAAAATCATGTAATTCTAAAAAGTGTTCACGTGCTTAAAAATATATTCATAATTTTAAAAATACGCATGCTCTTTAAAACAATCATGTGATTTAAAAAGTGTTCATGTTTAAAATAACATTCATGTGAGTTGGCATAAGGGCATGTCCAACGGGGACGCTAAAAGAGGGGCGCCAGGATTTGTTTCCTTGTCTAAGGGCAGTTAGGCCCTCCGATCCTGGCGTCATCTATGGCATCGATGCCAGAAAAGGCATCAGGCGCTTGTGATTTTTTCTATCGCACGAGACGAAGCGCTAAATTCAGCCGCCGATGCTTTAGCGCATGTGATTACAGTCTAGCCTTGAAAAGGAGGGGGTGCTTGCATGCTTTTAATTTTCATCATATTTAATGTATTTTCCTAAGCGCCTCTATAGGCATCTTGCGTTGAAGATGTTCTAAGAGGGATGCTGTATGCAATAGCTTGAGAAGGACAGCTGTCACGCCCAGACTGACGAGATTAGTTTTAAAACTATTAGACATTCACTCACGAGCGTAGTTCAGTGACAGATGTGAGTGCGGTGGCCTAGATCATCACCTTAGAATTGACCATCTTTAGGCGCATTGTGATTAGGTGGATACCATGGCCATAGTCAGTGAAGACGGGAAGGAGGATAAACCACAACATGGATGAGACACTATGTTCAAATAAATAATTTGGACCTGCGAAGGGGTTCAAATAGATAACTTGGACCTGCGAAGGGGTCTTGGGTCGTGCTTATTGTGCTAGGAGTATGCGATTTTTTTCCCGTTGCAACGCACGGGCATATTTACTAGTCTATATATCAATATAAAAAGACCTAAAAAGAAAGATCCAATTAATCTCGGCCATTAAATTATGTTAATCCAACGACCTAAACTGCTTCAATGTCAAGTGCTCAACACGTTTAGCGTACAGTTAATTTAATGCCAAAAATACTAATCACATAATAACACAATACGCAAAATAATATTTTATTTAATATCCGCGTGCACTTAATATACTTGCACGGACACATTGATTGACGTTCAAACGGATGATGTAGTCTGACGCGAGGCCAAAGGGCAACGGATATCCACACGATAGCGCAGTCCCGGACAAGCAGTCTGCCGGGCCGCCACCACAGACTCGACTAGCCCGCCTGATCGCTTCGCCTCCACCACATTTCGCCGCGGCTCGAGCTAATCCGCTACGCCGGGGCGCGCCTCCGCCCGGGTTGCCCGTACCTCCATCCATCCATGGAGATCTCCCTGGACGCCGCGCTGCTGGGCGTGCAGCGGCACGGGCAGGACCTGGCCTACCGCCTCGCGCAGGGCGTCTCGGGCCTCCTCCTCCACCTCCACGTGCAGCCGCCGCAGCTCCCCTGGCCCGCCCCGCCGCTGCCGCTCAAGCTCATCCCCTTCGACATCGAGCTCCCCGCCGCCCCCTTCGCGGTCGGCGGCGGGGGCGTCGACCTCCCGGCCGTGGCCGTCGCGTCCTTCGTCGAGATCGGCGGCCGGCTTGGCCAGGCCGGGTCCGACCTCGGCGCCTCCGTCGGCGGCGCCGTGCAGCAGCTGTCGCGGCAGATTCCCGTGCCGTTCCGCGCCGAGCGCACGCGGCGCCGGAAGTGGGAGGGGGCCGCTGCGCCACCGACGACCGCGGCGGTGGACGAGGGGGAGGCGGGGCTCGCTGCGGAGAGGGCTGCCGAGGGCGGGGTAGCTCTGGAGGGTGTCGGGGAAGGAGGCTCCCTTGAGGAGGTGGCTGCGGCGGTGGCGGCGGCCACTGGAAGTGCCGCTGCCGCCAGTGCGGTCGGGGCCGGGGCTGAGGGTGCGGATGGGTCGGAGGAAGAGGAAGACGGGTTCGGGTTCGAGTTCGAGATCGGCACTCTGGGGAAATTTATGAAGCCTCAGGTACCAATGTTGGATTTCCATTTCAATTGATATGTTTTCTGCTATCCCACGCACTTGTGTGATAGATATAATGCTTCAAAGTGAGATGATGTATCTTATACATGTGGAAGCTTAGCTTATGCATGGATGATTTAGTTGTAGAATGGTGGCTATGTGCTTGTTGTGTAATTGGTTGTGTTCATTGTTGGAAATAATCAAGTCGTATCCCGTTAGGAATGATGTTGGTCAAGTCGGATTGCGCCACATTTGTGTCTTGTTTGTGTTCATTGTTGGTATAATCAATACTTAGCTATGTCCCTGCCAGGAGCTGTGTTGGTCTAATCTGATTGTGGCCTGTCTAGTCCTACCTGGTTATGTCCTAATTGACGTGTACGGAAGGCGAATCTGTATACGAGAGTGTGTCGTGTAGCTTCATTGTGCATACATACACATCCAGGTTGCAATGTTGTATACTGTTTTGAGAAAGAAACTAGGAAAAAAAAAGAGAGGCACCTGTCTTTGGTGAAATATGCCTATCTTGTGTATGTGTGATTTGTTTTGCTGATTGATTCTGCCGCACAAAGTATTAATTAGGGGGAGATTGTTGGAATGATCAAGACTTAGTCGTGTCTGGTTTGGTCCTACCTACATGTTAGTTGACATGTACGACTTGGACAAGGTGAGTCTGTGGAGTGTGTACGAGTGTGAGTCATCTAGCTTGATCGTGTACATATCATCTAGCTTGATCATGTACGTATGTACATGCAGCTTATAATCTTGTGTAAGATTTGTCAGAAGGAAACAACAAAAAAAGGAGACACATGAGATGACTTGGCGAAATATCCCAGTTGTGTGTATCTGTTATTTGTTTGTGTGATTGACTGCTGGGGCTAAAAGCTAACACTCTTAAATTTCAATATGATATACTGTTTGTGGCTATTTGTTTGTCATTTAGTAGTACACATGTACTTCAGATATCCTTTTCATATGCCAAAGGTTATACCCTTTTTTTTTTTTCTGCAGATTTATGATGGGTTTTTGTACAGGTTTAGAGTGTAATTATACTGGGTCTGCGATGCTGAAACACATTCAATATGCTCAAGTACACATCATAACACCTGTAATGATGATGATGCAGGGGACTGTAAATGTCTCAGCAATGTACAATACAAGGCACCATACTGTTGATAGTTCAGTTGTTGCACGTGGAGACTTTTGGAGGTTAGAATCATCACGAGGTGGTTCAAATAATGGAAATGACAATGCACCTGGTTTCCTTATTCAGTTGGGTCCCTTACTTTTTGTGCGAGACTCTACAACACTTCTTTTGCCTATTAATCTGTCAAAGCAACACCTCATTTGGTATGCTTATGATCACAAGGTACTTCTCTTATTCTTGATATATGAATGAATCTGTGCATGTTCATTAGTTTTTATTTATTTTATCGTTCAGATAATTGACGAGAACAGTGTATTTGTTGCCTTTTCTTATGAATGATAATCTCTAAAGCTTTATATACTCCCTCCGTCCCACAATATAAGAACGTTTTTGACACTACACTAGTGTAAAAAACGTTCTTATATTATGGGACGGAGGGAATACATTGCATTGTATATTGGTTAAATGTGAAATATACTACAAGAGTGCAAATATTATGCATAGCATCTACTTGAAACTAAAACCAGTTTTTTATTCTAGTTGATTGGTCATGTAATCATCAAGTAATAGTATATAATTATGGAATGCTCATCTTGCTCTGCATCAATTCTTGGTGATTCTGCTCTGTTAGCTAGTCTGATTTAGGATTGTTCTGTGGAAGCTTGCAGTTATAATGCCCTCTCCTAGCTAGTCTGATTTAAGATGTGAAAATGTTGGTTCTAAAATGCATGACCATATTTCTCTATCCAGATCCATAAAAGTGATTTAGATGCTGAATTCAGCTCTAGCAGAGTCATTGTTAATTAGTTATGCATTAGAAATATTCTCCATATTTGTAAGCATGTATTTTGCATACTTATTTCTGCTAAATTTTCTAACACGTTAAGTACTTGCTATAGCTATCACCATCTTCTGGAATTGTGCCCATTCAAGCTCTTTGTGTGCATGTATTGACCTATATTTTACTACTTGCACGTACTAAATACTTATTCATTTCTTGTAGAATGGAGTGCATTCCTTATGTCCAGTTATCTGGTCAAAACAGAAAAAATGGTTGTTGATGTCCATGATGTGCCTCAACCCGGTAGCTTGTGTAAGTAGACATGTTGGTTGCTCTTACCTTGCCCTTTTGCCCTCTGCTTTCAGTTACTCCCTCCGATCTAAAATAAGTGTTGTGGTTTTAGTTCAAATGTGTTTTTCCTAGTATCTATCCAGTGTCAGCTGTATTCCAATTTTATTGACCAAAGTTTGCGGATCATCAGTCTGTGTACTAAGTTGCCGGATAGTTTAGTTAGCTGTACAAATGCTTAGCTTGCTTCCCCCCTGTATTTTGCCATCATGTGGTGCATGTGTCTATGAAGGTATTGTTCCGCTAGGCCTTGTCATTAACATTTTTTCTACTATCAATCTTGCCATTAACTTTGTATGAGTTTTATAAGGAAATAAAAAACAATGGAACTTGTCCATGCTTAGTGCAATCATCTAACCTTCTAATTTACTGGAGCCATGTAAACCTAAAAGGAATGCGTCAATTTTTCGCATGACTGTTTGTTTGTGGATGTACATTGATAGGCAACTGTATAGCTGGCAAATTTATCAAAGGCTATCATCCTACTGATGAGTACTTGTTACCGTCTTATCATCTTCCCTTGGTTGTTCTTTGTTGCAGGCCTTCATGGATGTGGAATTCTCAAATGGGCAATTTAGATATGTTGCTGGTGAGGGGATAACAGCAAGTGGTTTTCTCCCATTATTTGGTGGATTGCTTCAAGCCCATGGAAAAATTCCTGGAGAAACCAAACTGAGTTTCTCCTTCAAGGTGGTCAATGCTAGCTATGTAACTGCACAATTTCTTTTTTTATGTTTGTAAATTCTTACAGAAACAGTTTGAACCGTGCAGATTGTCAAGAACTATTCTATTATGAAACAACAATAACATGCATTACACATGCTATTTTTTGTATTTGTTTCAAAGTTACATTACTCTTATTTTCTTGCGGTGTGTTCCTAATTCTTTCACTTGTCCTTTTATTTGTTAATTTTTTTCCCCATTGAAGAGCTCGCAAGGTACATGGTTTACCCCTACATATCAATGGCCTGACAATTCTCTGTCATTTGGAGTCGCCCACGCGGTAGCATGGAAAAAGTCTGGCCTTATGATGAGACCGAGCACCCAAGTCAGGTAGTTTCTTGGCTCATAGCCGTAACTGGTTTCTCGGCTCAGTAAAAGGTGGATTGGTCTTACTCGGTAAAAGGCTGGATTGCTGTTAGTCACAGTTCAAAATAGTCATTGTGTAGTATTTGTTGGGTAGGTGTCCTTACTGATATGATATCAAAAGTACTGGTAAATATATTATCTGGGTTGGTTTGAAAATGGCAACAGCCATTGTGTGGGATGTTTACCCATAGTTAATGCGAGATTAGCAAACGTCATTGACGAAGCAGTGTCCAAATATGCCAAATTCAGATCATGCTCCATGCTTCACTAAGTATATCATACTTGCATTTTTGTGTTCATTAGTTGGCATATGGCAGTCCATATTGCTTGAGGTCGTTTTCTGTTTCTGCCAACAGAAGAAAATAATGGTAGCTGGTTACTACTTCAGCTTCTTCCCTACTACAGTAGCTATTTATGTTGATAAGTTGTATTGCAAGTTTTAATTTTTTTCTTGTTTGCACAATCTGCTCTCAACCTATGAATAAACTCATCCATGGAACCACCTGCACCAGTGTTTGCCCCACTCTCGGAGGAAGTGATCCGGGCATACGGGCGGAGATTATCCATTCACTGAAGGACGAGATCGGTGTGTCGTGCGGCTTCTCATGCTCGAGACATCCTTCGGCTTTCACATCTCTTTCTGTAAGCCCTCAATTAGTTGTCATTATGCGAGGGTTTCTTCCTTATCGAAGCGCGATTACTGCAAAGCATGAACTGACGCCCTTGTAATTATGGTGTGCTATGGCAGATTGGGCGGTCAAAGTTGAACGGTGAAGTTGGCAGTTCTGGGGTAGTAGTCACCATGGAGAAACCCCTCGACAACATGGGACCTCCATCTTTATCTGTTCAACTCAACGGAGGTCTCGAGTTCTGACGCTGCCTATTGCCCGTCTGTACATATAGATTGTAAGTAGGATAGTATACGATGTATGTAGATATTGTAGGATGTTCATGTAGTATAAAGCCATAAAGGTGTACACTTCCGGGTACCCATTTTATTCTGGAGGTGGCTTCTCATCCCGTGATCTGTGAAGCATCTATATATAGGTGGAAGTGTTCTGAATCTCTGTCTGGCATTGCACTGACGTAAGCATTTGAGTTTGAAACAAAATTTCTTTTGAAACCCTATTAAACGAAATTATTAGATCAGTTTGTTGTTCAGCCACAGCCACACTTCACAAGTTCACATGCCCTGGAGTTGATGGGGCAGAGAGGCACGCTCACCAACTGTAACTTTAAGACGTTTTTAAGAGTTTATGACAGTGTCAAAAGACATCTTATATCAAGTTACAGAGGGAGTGTATAACTTTGCTCCATGTCATGTGGAGAAATCTGCTCCCTCCGTTTCTAAATCTAAGCCTTTTTTTTCTTCTAGATATCTCAATACGGAGTTACGGACTATATAGACATATTTTATAATATATATTTATTTATTTTATTTTGTATGTAGTCTATATTAAAATCTCTAAAAAAACTTATATTTAGAAACGAAGGGAGTATACGTAGGTGGAAGTGGTTTGCAACGGTATCGTATCGGTGCATGTCAGTTTGAACCAGAATTTCTTACTAAACCCAATATGAAGATGATCTTATATTAAAATCTCTAAAAAGACTTATATCTAGAAAGGGAAGGGGCAAAAGGCACAAATTTGATCTCAGGTCGAAACTATTTCACAAACTAAATTGTTTTTAAAAGTATTTCACCCGTCTGACTTTTAATGTGCAGCGCCTGACATTAAGGCGCTGCACTCTACTGTGCAACGCCTAACACTTAGGCGTCACACTGTGCAACGCCTAGCTCTAAAGAATTGCATTACACTGTGCTGCGCCTAGCTGTAAAGAGTTGCACAGTAGAGTGCAGCGCCTTGTTGTCGGGCGTTGCATAAAAGGGTCAGCAGTGTGAAATATTTTTTAAAACAGTTTAGTTTGTGAAATACTTTCGTTTTAAGGTCAAATTTGCCTAGCAGTTATGCAATGCAGCTGACTTTGACGTGACAGGAGAGAGAACACGACACTGGAGCTCTTTTCCAAGCGCGTTGATTAAGGTTCCAGCCAGCTGTTTACATTATTTTCAGCCGGCTGTACGTACTCAGAATCTCAGACACACAATGACAAACCGTCCCCATCATTTCGTACGCCGCATATGAAAGCGAGGAGCTCATCAAGTCGACGAGCGGACAAAAATGCGGCGCGGGCAGGATCCCAGTCCCCGCTGCAAAACGGGAACTTCTCCGGTGTACAACAGAAAGAACCATGGCTACTTGGCTAGTGCCCGGCGCCGGGGCTCGGCACGGACCCCATGGACCTCGCGGCCCTCGAGAACCCCCTCGCCGCCGCCGCCTCGCCGCCTTGGAGGTGGATGACGGCGGCCCTGCCGCCCTGTCGTTCCTCCCCCGCCGTCGGCAGGTTGCGCCCTTCGCACGGCGCGCATCGGAGCAGCACCGCCAGCAGCAGCACGGCGAGGAACAACGCCCGCGCGGGCTGTAGCCGCGGCATCGGCCTCCTGTGGCTACTGCTGCTGCGCGTCGGCGAAGGCGAAGCCATGCCGGAGCCGCGGGACGACGCGACGCTGCTCGACGGTCTGCTGCTCTGGGAACGGGATGAGCTCAGGGAAGAAGAAATGGAGCTGGTGCTTGGCTGGGCCACCTGCTTTGGCAAAATGCTCGAGCTGGCGATGGGGCAGAGGCAGCCGTCACCCGCTCTATATATACAGGGTCGCTGCGCACGTGGACGATTCTGATTTGCCCGTGGAGAATTCGTTTTTACTTTATTTTGAGCAGCCGTGGAGAATTCTTCCTGACCGACTGCCGGCCAAGTTAAGTTTAGCTAGTTCCGCGTGTTCAAAAAAATATCTCACGCAAAGGAAGTCAGCGGCTGCTTCTCATTTTTCTTTCGCTCATCCATATGAACACACACTCCCACTAAAAGCACATCGTTAGAAATTCTGAAATAAAATTCAGAAATAATGCGAGCAACTTGAACCCTGATGGGCTGGGATACCACAGTTCCTCTAAGGGCATCTCCAGCCGCGCCCCCAGGAAGACCCCCCAGACGTTTTTTTCGCGTCGGCGCCGAAAAAACGGCCCAGTCATGCCCACAGGAGCCCGATTTTCGCCGGCTTGGACCGAAAACAGCGCCGGCGGACCCAGGCCGAACCCGACGCGCTGGGAGGCGCCCGGGGGCGCCGAGGCAAACTGTTTTGGCGCGAAACAGCCGCGGGCCCGCCGCGTCAGCGACTCTACCCTCTTCTCGCCCCTTCGTTGTCCTCATCGCCTCGTTTCCCGCGGCGAATCAATGCCAAAGCTGCCGCGCCGGTCAGCCTGCGCCATTGATGCTCACGGGCGGCGCAGTGAAAGCTGGATGACGCACGTCCCTCGCCCTCCCTTGCCCGCCACGCGTGCTCACGGCGGCTCGCACACGGGGCGGCGCCTCGGGCTATATAAGACGCGCCCCAGCGCACTCAGCGACTCGTGCTCTCTCGCCGTCGTCGTTCCTCCCTCTTCTCTCTCTCGCCGTCTCCAGAACCCATGGCCGAGCGCTTCCCAGGCGACGGCGCGGCGGCGAACGGCTTCGGCCGCCGCCATCTCCACGAGAACGAGGCTCGCCTCCTTTTCGAGGCCGAGTACCCGGTCCCGCCGGACATGCGGGTGCCCGGGGCTTGGAGGATCAGCGCCGGCGGCGTGCCGGTGCCACCACCACCTACCGGGGCGGCGCGGCGTGCGGAGATCGCACGCATCCGCGCGTCCCTACCGCGGGCGGCGAGGGAGGGGCCACGGTACGTCCCCGACAGCCCGCTCTAGGAACCCTACTTCCGCCACCGTCACGCTGAGCAGCTCGAGGCCACCAACGGCGTCGTGCCCTCCGGCAGGCTCAACTCCAATGGCCGGCGCCGGTGGTGGGGCGTGCCCGGGCGCACGTTGGAGGCCGTCCTCGAGTACATCGAGGGCGGCAACACGCCGCGCCTCGAGTACCCCGCTCCCCCGTCCTTCTCACGCCGCCGGGGAAGCTCCTGGACCCCGAGGCGCATGGAGACCGGGGGGTCATCCTCGTCGTCCGGCGGATCGCCCTGCCTCCGCCCCGTCAAGCCGGAGCCCCAGGGCACGCCGGTCAATGCCCGCACGCGCAGCTCCGGTGTCCGCATCGGCGCCAACGCCTCCCCACCCACCGGCCGCTTCGTCCTCGTCGAGCCCAAGCCGGAGCCCGGCCTCCCCGCGGAGTACGAGGAGATAGCCCGGCGCGGCATCTCCGATGAGGACGCCCTGCGGTGGGCGTGGGACGACCACCTCCGCGACGAGATGGTCCGGTAGCGCCGGGCCCTGGAGGAGATCGCCGCCCGCAAGCGTGGGCGCGAGGACGAGCACGGCGTCGTGGTCCTCGACAGCGACGACGACGACGCCGCCGCCCCCGGACCGTCCAACCCGCCGCGCCAACCGGGGGAGGGATGCAGCAGGGACAGCGGAGGCGCAGGCGGGGGCGGCGACGACGACGACGACGACGGTGACTACACGCGGTTCTATAGCCTCCTCGGCATGTAAACCGCGTGGGCGGGCGGCGAGGCGAGCGGCGAGGGAGACGGCGGGGCGGGGGTAGCTCGCGGAAGTTTTTTTTCTTTTTTTGTAAAATATGTTTAAGTTTGAACGAACTCGCCGATGTTTGCGTTAAATTTCAGTCGTGTTTGCGCCGTATTTGAATTTTTTAAAAAACACGTGGGCGCCGCGACTGGGGGGCATCACGCCCCCAGTGCGCGGTTTTGCGCCGGCGCGCCCCCAGGGGGCGATTTTCTGCCCCTCCTGGGAAGGCAACGGCTGGAGATGCCCTAACCATCCAACCACATATTGGTTCGCAACCGCTTTTCATTTTGAAAAATACTCCCTCCACCCTATAGTTATTTTGTTTTCTTTGATAAAGAGGAGAGACCCTCGGCCTTTACATCTGAACGATACATGCAATCATTTCATTAACTTTCCTATAGTATAAGTCGTTTAGTTTGTAAAAATGTTTTATATTATGACACGAAGGGAGTAATTTACATCAGATCAGCTCATGGACGATTGGATGGAGAAGGAGTAATGCGTAAAAATCAAGGGTCAGCGAGTGATCTGTTTGCATTGCTTTTTCAGTCGGCTCCAAGCCTCCAACTGATTAGTACGTGCGCCAAGCGTTTCGAGAGAGCTACATTTCGCAGCAGGTTAGAAAAAAAATATCCAAGAAAAAGTATGCATATTACGTCATTTCTTTGAAATAAACACATATTATGTGATGTACATGCTCCTCCTTTTAGTCGCATGCATATGCGAGTGTGTATCTGAAGAAACTGTGCACCCCACGTACGACTACTAGTAGTACGTACTCCCTCCATTTTCTTTTTAGTCTGCATATAAGAATTGGTCAAAGTCAAGTTTTGTTAAGTTTGACTAATTTCATATTAAAAAATATCAACGTTCACAATATAAAATCAATATTATCAAATGCTCCATAAAATATATTTTCATACTATATAGTTTTAGTATTGTAGATGCTCATATTTTTTGATATAAATTTGGTCAAATTTTATGTAGTTTGACTTTGACCAAATTTTATACGCGGAGTAAAAAAAAACGAAAGGAGTACTTTTCAAAATTCTCAGCCAAACTTTTGTGGTGAACGGAAGTGGTGGTTACTCTTTTTGTGGTGAACTTCAGGTGAGATTTGATAGGCCGCGCAATGACCAAAGTGCAACTGTCCATGAATGTGTGCGTCATTGTCTTCAGGGCTAGACTAGTACTATACGACAAGTCTTTTCTCCCCGCAAAAAAGAAAAAGAAGAAGACAATTCATTTCTTTTTCCCCTTTTCTTAGTTAATACTCCTGCATCGAGATCGAGTCAATTTGCAACGTGAGGGTGACGCTTATTTAGCGATGGAGAACAAAACAATAGTTTAGAGTTTATGCTCACCACAATCAAGCCGGGATTGATTAAACACGTGTACAGGTCGAAAACATCATTGAGAAATTTTCAAAAGAAAGAAATCATCATTGAGAAGACGACGAAGCAGTAGAGCATGCATATACATGCCTATGCACAAAGAGCAATATATCGTGCAATTCATATATTCTACACAACGAAATGCCACGGGACACTTGGCTCATGCAGCCGACGTGAGTGACAGGGGAACAGCGACATCATCGACATTGAAATTTTCTTCAATCAATCAAACCTCGTTAAAATTCAGAATGCATCACACATGCAACTTCTCACACGGTTCACACTCACACACAAGTACACCCGGCCATCCCAAACCAAGGACCGTTCATTCACTCACGCAATATACTCAAGCCGAGGAACAAAGCGACGAAGTCGCACAAGCAGAGCTCCGATCCATGCAAAGATGCAAAACTTCTGCGGCGGAAAAACCATGGGACTGACGGCCCTGCCTAATGCCCGACGCCGGGGCTGGGCACGGACCGCATGGACCGCGCGGCCCTCGAGAACCCCCACGGCGCCGCCGCCGACGATGCCACCTCGCCGCCATCGTTGTCGTCGCCATGGGGGCCTGGCGACAGTCTGAGCACCAGGCCGCCCTCGAAGTGCATCACCTTGCCGCCCTGCTCCTGGTCCTGATCCGCCACCGGCAGCTTGCGCGCTTGGCACGGCGAGGAGCGGAGCAGGACCACCAGCAGCAGCACGGCCAGGAAAGGCCACGCGCCCTTCTTGTTACCGCTGGTACGAGTAGGAGAAGGAGAACCCATGAATGATGAAACTGTAGCCTGTAGGACGACGCTGCTCTGCCTCTGCAACTGCTCTGCTCAGGGAAGAGCCCAAGGAAGAAATGGAGCTCGTGTACGTTGAAGAAATGGCTGGCTAATGGCTACGCTGCCAGCCTCGGCAAAAGATGACTTGCTCTGGAGCTGATGGTGCAGAGAGCCGCGCTCTCGCTCGATATATATAGTGAAGGGCACCCGCGACCGCGAATGATTCCAATTAAGCTCCCCGTGTGGAGAATTCTTCGTGACCAGCTGCCGGCGGCCGGCCGGAGAAAGCACCTTTGTTTTCTCTCGAACGGCGCAAGTAGCAGTCCAGTTTTATTCCATGTTTTGTTAAAGCGATAGTCAATGAGTTCCTTCATTTTGCTCCATGTCATGTGGAGAACCTGTCCTGCCTGCTGCTGAAGTCCCATTTTATTAGCGCTCCACGTGCGTTCGTCGAGATTAACGAGAATCGGAATGTGTTACATGCCGGCGATGACATGCATGTGTGAGCTAACTTGTTCTGACCTTATGATCAAGAACTTGTCAACCAGCTGAGAGCTGACTAATGTATTTTCTGTGTCCAAATTAACCCGGGGATTAGCATGTAAGGGTAACTGATTACTGGTTCTTTAATCCGAGAGTTTCGAAAGACTACATTTGGCAGCATAAGAGCAACTCTAGCAGATCCCGCGAAAACGCGTCCTATAAAAACAGTATACGGTTCCCTCTAAAATGGATTTGTGGTACGATTTGTATGTCGGCAGAAGAGATCTCATATAAACCAATTGAATTTACAACAAGGTCCTGCAAAATAGCACAAAGCACCCTCACACATATAAAAGAAAAGGAATTGGATCCTCACCACGCGAATCAAACCCTGCACTGCAGAGCGAGTTCGTGGGAGGGCGGCCGGCGCCCTAGAGCGAGACAGAGAGTGGCTCACTGGAGAGTGCGAACCAAACCCTGCACCGCAAAGCGTGCCCGTGGGGTGCAGTCGGCGCCTGGGAGTGGCTCATCGGAGAGCGTGACGGAGATCGGCTCACTGGAGAGTGCGAACCAAACCCTGCACTACAGAGCGCGTCCGTGGGGTGCGGTCGGCGCCCGAGAGCGGCTCATTGGAGAGTGCGAACCAAACCCTGCACTGCTGATGGCGCCTGCTGCGGGCGGCAGCTTCTTCTAGAAAGCGCGACTCCCAGAGCAGCGGGCTGTCGAGGGCGTCGTCTTCCCCGCCATGCTCATCCTAAGCCGCGGACCCTGAGACTGAGAGGGCGAGGGGGGGCAAGGGCTTGATGAGTTCATGGCAGCCTGCGGTCGGAGCGGGCGTCCCGGGTGGAGCTGGCAGGAATGAAGACGATTGTCCGGAAAGTAGCGGGGATTTAGCTGAATTCCGACTAGTTCGACGCTGGTTCGGGAGTATTTAACAAAAAACTACCACAATTCGTCGAACCGTGCCCATAAACTACCACTTTACAAATTTGTGTCAAAAACTACAACTTTTTTCTAATCTTTAACTAAAAACTACCAGATTGACTTAATGACTGATTAGCAAAAAAATAAACCTGATTATGATAGACTGGACCCACTTATCAGGCTGACACGGCATTGAGTTGTTTGACCATTTGTGTTGGTTGTTAAGTTATAGATGGACATTTTATCGACGAAAACATTAACACCCACACGTGTGGCAAGATTGCAACTTGCCCACACGTCTGGATCACCGTCTAGTTAAATTTGCACGAATCTTGACACCGAGGCAGTTTTCGCGTGGCACGTAGGACAAGGCCGATGTTTGGGCATTGGAGAGGTCGCCCAGACGTCCCACAACACACGGTTGCCAGTTGCGCTGTGTGGACAGAAACTAGTTCGCCCACATGACAATCATACGTTGTTGGATGGCAACTGCAGTTGCGCGTACATAGCAATTATGATTCGTTTGCTAGACGGCAACTGCAGTTGCCGTACGTGGCAATCAAAAAAATATACATGGCAACTGTGATTAACCACACGTGGCAATTAGGTAAACACACATGGCAACCATTGTTTGACCATATGTGGCAAGTAGTTAATCACACATGACAACTATGGTTTGATTACACGCGGCAACTACATAAATTAGACATGGCAACTATAGTTAACCAAAACAGAGAGAGTTGTCATACTTTTACAACCATATTTGCCATCCCGGATAACTACATCTGCCATCCCAAATGGCAACTAAATCGTCATCCTGCAGGTACTTAATGTAGACGCGCCCGGACGTGTGGGCATATTTGCTTCGTGCCACACACGCGGGATGGGGATGAGTAGTACTTGTTGGGCATGTGGCACGAAGTAGCTGCGCCCACACGTGTGGACAATTCTACTGTTCGCTCACACACAGCCCGTGTGAGTTGCCCCCTGATCATATCACACACGGTGTGTGGGCGAATGACTATTATATCACACGTGTGGTGGATATCGGTGTCCTTTATCGAACACTTAGTGTGCACCGACACCTGCGACCGCCCGCTCAGGAGACAGGAGCTCGACGGCCACGAAGGAGTTGCTTGCCACTGACGGCAGGATTTCTACGGTTGCGCAGGAGGAGCTTGCCGCCGTCGTCAGGAGCTCGACAGCCGCGACCAAGCGCCGCCTCCAGCCGTCACTGCGCGCCGCGTTTAGCCGCTGCCGCAGGCAAGAGTTCGCCGTCGCGCTGGCCTCCGCAAAGCCGGGCGAGCTGGTTATCATGTCGCCTCTAGCCGCTGCCGAGGGAAGGAGCTCGCCGCCGCCGGGCGACCTGGTTGCCGGCCGCCATGAGCCACTGCCTAAGCAGGACCTCGCCGCCACCAGGGCGAGCTGGTTGCCGGCTACCTCTAGCCGCCGCCGTGGGCAGGAGCTCAACCCAGCGTTGGCTGGCCGCAGCGCCAGGTGGTGGTAGCTTCTCCTCGCCGCCGTGCTCCTCGAGGTCATCGTGCATTGCATGGCTCAGCTCGCGAGAGCTCGACTTCGTTGCCGCGTACATCCATGCGCTCTCCTCTCTACAGGAGCAGAGCAACACACGCAACACTAGCAAGCCGCGGATGGTGCACAACAGCGAGCGAGCACTAGCGCATGATTCGACGAGGCAGGAGGACATGTATTTGTTGTGGCTGAACGACGGCAGCAACACCCGCGACATGCTGGCAGCGCGGTGGTCGGACCTAGAGGAGATGGTCGCAGTTGGCTGCCGCCCATGTACAAATTTAATGGTCAACCAAAGGCGTTGACTTATGATGCCATGCCAGCACTTACATGCGGGCCGGGCCTGTCATAAGTGTGTTTAAAATGAACTACCTGATGAGATTATGTATCTAGGGTAGGGTTATAGGCCTGACCTAGACACCTTTCCTAAGACATCACCCTAAAGCCAGAATCATTCAAAGGGTATCATCATCCACTCGACCAGAGATGTTCCACTCGGAAGAATCAATGTCACTCGACCGTCGCAGAAGCCACTCGACGAGCAGAAGATCTAAAGCCACTCTGCACCAACAACGGTCGAGCATTTACTTATAAGCTTAATTGTCATTTATAGCACTTAATGACTAGCGTTACCAGTAACGTTCCTCTCTTAATGTACATTGAACCCTGTGTAACGGAGGGGATCAGGGGTCCTGGCGCACTCTATATAAGCCACCCCCTCCTCTGGGACAAGGGTTTGCCTCTTTTGTAAACTCACACACACATAATCCAGTCGACCGCCCCAGGGCACCGAAACGTAGGGCTGTTACTTTCTCCGAAAAAGGTCTGAACTCGTAAAACTCATGTGTACAACTACTCCATAGCTAGGATCTTGCCTCCTCATACCTACCCCCCATTCTACTGTCAGTCTTAGATCCATGACACTACCCAGGGAGAGTAACGTTCTTGACCTAGCTATGAAAATTAATGGAAATACCTAGGCTTTTTTGAATGTGGGCATGTTAGCCAATGGTTAGCGAGCAAAATCAAGAAATCGACAGGGACGCAGACACTTTCTCGACGAACGGCGAAGAGTGAAAGGAAAGCCATCTAACTGGAGGAGGTCGAGGCTCTGCACGAGGCAGAGGGGGGGTGGCCGCACGCTCGCCGCCGATCAAGCTGTCGTGATGTCTAGCGGGCCTTTTGTTCGCTGGAAGGATGAGGACGACCGCTCGGGTGGCAACGGCAGCGATGATGGAGGTGCCAGCAGCCTCGGAGACCATGCCTACAAGGTCCCCTCGGTACCTTGCACAGTTCAAACCATTTTTTAAATAATTTGTTTGTTTTAGGCGATTGTTTAAAAGATTATACTTTTGATTGTATATGGATTATGGAATTTAATAAATTTTGTTCGGTTTTACGTGCACTTTTGTTAAGTATTCATTTGAACTTGACCGGTCATCTGGTGACTCTGATTTAATGAAGGTCGCCCGATGCTCATGAATATTTTATGATGTTCGTTATGATGAACTGCGATGGAGTTGCCCTACATATTAGCACTTGTTATGTGATACTCCCTCTGTATCACAATATAAGACATTTTTTGTCTAGATTTATAGAAAAAAACATCTTATATTTTAATATGGACGGAGACATACATACATACAAAGTTGTATACTAGCTCGTTTTATGGTCTCGGGGCAAAAAAGACCCTAGTAGGAACATCTTGTAACTAATACTCCCTCAATTTCAAATTAATTTTTTTTCAAACAGAGGGAGATTCCCGGCCTCTGCATCAGAACGATGCATACGACCACTAGTTTCAAATTAAACGACTCAACTTTATATTAATTTTGTACTAAAATTAATATAAAATTGAGTCAGTTATTTTGGCACGAAAAGAGTTGTGCTCTATAGTCATTTTGCGAAGATTAGGCCAAGTTAGACACATGTGCCGAAGACATCGTTGAGAAGACGACAAAGCGGTAGAGTATACAACAGAACGTCACGGAACACTTGGCTCATGCAGCTGACACATAGTGACAGGGGAACAACGACATTGACACTGAAATTTTGTTCAACCAACCAACCTCGTTAAAATGAAGGATGCAACACACACAAACACGCTCTGCCATACAATCTGAAAGCGAAAAAGTTCAAGCCGAGTTCCCTTGCAAAGATGCAAAACTTTTCTGCAATGAAAACGTGCAGGAACCAGCCGAGCCTAATGCCCGACGCCGGGGCTGGGCACGGACCGCATCGACCGGGCGGCCCTCGAGAACCCCCTCGGCGCCGCCGCCGATGCCGCCTCGCCGCCGTGGCTCGGCGGCGACACCCTGAGCACCAGGCCGCCTTGGAAGTGCATCACCTTGCCGCCCTGCTCCCGATCCGCCAGCTTGCGGCCTTGGCACGGCGAGCAGCTGAGCAGGAGGACCAGCAGCAGCACGGCGAGGAACGCCCGCACGAGCACGCCTTCGTTGCTGTTGCTGCCGCCGCGGCGAGTGTGGGTAGGAGAACCCATACCGAGACCGTAGGACGTTGCTGTGCTTCTGTACAGGGGCGATCACACGAGCTGAAGGAAGAACTGGAGCTCGTGTTGAGAAATGTGGCTGGTGCTTGGCTACGCTGCTCACGCCCGATACATATATATGGCCCGCGGATGATTCCAATTAAGCTCCCCGTGTGGAGAATTCTTCGTGACCAACTGCCGGCGGCCGGCAGGAGAGAAGAGAGCGCCTTTGTTTATTATTTTTGAAACGGCGCAAGTAGTCTATAGGTTTATTCCATGTCTTGTTAAAGCGATAGTCAATGAGTTCCTTCCTTGTAAATATAGAGTATGTGTGGCTTTGCTCCATGCATGTCATGTGGAGAAAAGGCTGTCCTGCCGCCGAAATGGCATTTTGTTACTATGCGCCGGCGATGACATGCATGGATTAGTTACTTAACTGGTTCTGACCTTATGATCAAGAACTTGTCAACCAGCTGACTTCTTGTTGTATTTTCTATGTCTAAATTAACTGGGGGATTAGCGCGTAGGAAGGAGTTACCGATTACTGGGTTTTTTTTTACTACGCGAAGAATTTCGAGAGACTACATTTGGCAGCATAAGGCTGGCCATAGTGGTGGTATCTTAGCCGGTATCATGCACTCGATAATAGCAAACGCGCTGATGTAGCAGAGAATTAAAGAACAGAGAGAGGGTTAGAGTAACATAGGTAGATACCGTATCATGTTAAATGCTATGAGGGTGTTTGGATCACTAGAGACTAGAGACTAGAGACTAGAGACTAGTAGTAGCCACCTTTAGTCAGTAAACCTCCAAACACCCCTGACTAGTGGGTGACTAAAACTAGTTTAGTCCCTAGTCACCCCACCCCCAACTTTTACTGACTAGAGACTAGTAGTAGTCAGTAAATCTCCAAACACCCCTGACTTTTACTGACTAAAGTCCCCCTCTCTCTCCTTTAATTGGTGTTGCACAAGGGACATTTAATACTGAGACATTTAATGCTGACTAGTAGTAGTCACCTTCCAAACAGGGCCTGACTAAAAACTTCTAGTCTGACTACTACTAGTCACATGACTAGAGAGTATCCAAACACTCTCTATGCTACGTTGTGTCATGCATGGCAATAAATATGATCATAGGATACTACTCTATGATACTATGCATTATGAAGATAGTATCATACACTAGTATCATGTTCATGATACGAGTATACGATACTCCCCACCACGAGTAGCCTAAAGTGTCTTCTCTGCTTAACTAACCAACTGCACGAATCATCGAGTTAATTATATGCAACACCGGAGCCATAGGCTTTAGTAGCACTGACTAAGCATAGGGACTCCCATGTAGAGTAGCGTCCTTGACCTAGCTAGCTTGAAAACTAATGGAAATACCCAGGCTATTTCGCATCGGAATGTGGGCATGTGAGCCAATGGTTAGCGAGCAAAAACCCGAGGAAGCGACCGAGATGCAGACACCTTTCTGGACGGACGGCGAAGAGCCAAAGGGAGGCCAGAATCTGACTGGAGGAGGCCAAGGCTTTGCGCCAGGAGGAGGAAGCCGCGCGGCTGCGCCACGAGCGCACAGCGGCGGCCGATCAGGCCTGTCGTGACGCTTGACTGGCCTTTTCGCCGCTGGAGTTGCCAGCGGCTACCAAGGCCATGCTTACTAGGTCACCGACCGTTAACTTGTGTAGGTTATAGACTATTTTTTAAATGTTCGTTTGGTTTAAGTGAAACTTTGTGAAATTTCATACTTTTGGTTGTAAAATATACCAGAATTAATAAATATAGCCTTGTCTGCAAGAATTTCGTCAATTTTTTTGTTAAATATTTGTTTAAATTTGATCAGTCATTTGATGACTCCGATTGGATGAAGGCCGCCCCTCAGGCCCGTATGGGGCACATGTGCGGGATGTGCAACTGCACAGGGCCCCCTAAAAGATGGGCCCCCAAAATATTTTTTTACTGCAGGTATCCATTAATTAATGAAGAAATTAGCCAACAAAGACAGAGCACTACAGGAAGTATTTACTCCTTGAGAGTCGGGTCAGGTCTTTTGTTCTTCTCTCCATTAATTACTTCGTGGGGAATGCATGTTTTTTCCAGTATTTTCTTTTGGTCTTTCCAATTGCAGCATTGATGGAGCACTTGACGACACAGTCGAAATACTACCATCTGTATTTAAAACTAGTGATTTCATTTGCTGTGAAAATATAAGACTAATTATAGGTAAATTATGTATGAAGGAAAATATCTCATTCAAAATCTACTATTTTAATATATTCCATATTTGCATTATTTATGAACACATAATACACATGTACACTGGACCATAGCAGTTGCAACAATTAAAATTGGACATATAACATCTCTTAGAAAGTAAACAAAATAAATAATCTCCAATTTAGTACAGATGTCTAGTAACAAAAAATAAACATGTTGATGTGGATTTGTTTCTGATTTGTTACAATAGAACTTCAACAACCAAATGATTGCGGTCTTTTTTCGTGGTTTCATTTTATTGAAAATGGAATAGAGGGGATTTTTTAATAAACTGCGCTTGAATATTTTAATTCAGATAAATTTGAAAAATTGCTTGTTCCAACTAAAATACATATTAGAAGAGATTAATTCATAAATTTGCATTTTTGCAACACATAGTTCTTGGAAAAAGTATGTTGCGCATATGGTATATCTTAAAAACATCTTACCGTATTTTTTTTAAAATTACTGGGGCCTGAACTTTGATTTTGCACCGGGCCCCCAAATTCTCAAGTACGACCCCTATTTTGCGCATATGGACATTTATGGTGAACCGCGACGGAGTTGCCTTAACACATTATTTATCATGTGATAGTATACATACATACTCCTCCTTTTGGTTGCACACATGTCCTTTTCAAAATGTCCTGCCAAACGTAAGCAAGGTGGAAGTGGGCACTCCTCCTGTGGCCAGGCCAGGCAACGACGAAAGTGCAACGGTCCATGCGTGTGTGCACCCGTTGTCTTGGGGGGTAGAAGACATCTCTTCTCTTTCATTTTTTCCCTAATTATTAATATAGTACGTACAAGTTATTCTGCAAAGATTCCTGCAAAAAAAAGAGAGTTATTCTGCAAAGATTACGGCAAGGTTGGACACATGTGTCGAAAACATCATCGAGAGACGACAAAGCAGTAGAGTATGCAGCTGACATGAGTGACGTTGACACTGAAATTTGCTTGAATCAGTCGACCTCGTTAAAATTCAGGGTGCATCACGCAGCTGGTTACAGTACATGCACAAACAATCGCGAGGCCCTTCCCCGTTCGAAGGGCAGTTCATTCATTCAAGCTCTATACTAGGACAGTATCTGAAAGCCAAAAAGTTGAGGCCGAGGAACAAACAAAGCGACGACGACGACGACGCATAAGCATTAAGCAGAGCTCCGATCCCTGTAAACATGGCAAACTTATCTTCTCTGGAAGGAGACGGGGGAAGAAAGAGCCGGGCCTGGTTAATGCCCGACGCCGGGGCTGGGCACGGACCGCATCGACCGCGCGGCCCTCGAGAACCCTCTCGGCGCCGATGCCACCTTGCCGCCATCGTAGTCGCCGTCGTGGCTCGGCGACACCCTGAGCACCAGGCCACCTTCGAAGCGCATCACCTCGCCGCCGCCCTGCTCCTCCGCCAGCAGCAGCTTGCGGCCTTGGCACGGCGAGCAGCGGAGCAGGACCAGCAGCAGCACGGCGAGGAACGCCCACGCGACCCTCTTGCTACTGCTGGTACGAGTAGGGGAACCCATGATGAAACCGTAGGACGACGCTGCTCTGCTTCTGTATGTGCTCGGGGCCGGGGCAGAGGTGCAGGAAGGAACGGAGCTCGTGTTGGAGAAATGGTGCTTGGCTTGGCTAGCTAGTAGCTATGCTGCCTGCCTTGGCAAAAGGATGATTTGGTTCTGGAGCCGATGGGGAAGAGAGGCGCGCTCTCGCCCGATATATATAGTGAAACCCGGGAATGATTCCAGTTGGAGTAAGCTCCCCGTGTGGAGAATTCTTCGTGACCAACTGCCGGCGGCCGGCCGGAGAAAGCACCTTTGTTTACTGCTCTGGAACGGCGCAAGTAGCAGTCTAGTTTTATTCCATGTCTTGTTAAAGCTAGCGATAGTCAATGAGTTCCTTGTGTACATGGTTCATAACTTTGCTCCACGTCATGTGCCTGCTGCCGAAATGCCATTTTATTAGTGCTTCTGTGAGTTAATAACTAGTTCTGACCTTATTATGATCAAGAACTTGTCAACCAGCTGACTAATGCATTTTCTGTGTCCTCCAAATTAACCCGGGGATTAGCATGTAGGGGTAACTGATTACTGCTTAGTTTCGACAGACTACATTTGGCAGCATAAAGTGTCTCCTCTGCTTAACTAAAACAAACCGCACGATTTTAGACTGAATCTTTCTCGAAATTTGAGGGTTACAAGTATTTCGGACCCCACCAAAATATATGAAATATCGGAAATTAAATTGAAATTCTTTCCTTTTAGTTGCACATGTTAGTGAGAAACTATGCGCCCCACGTGCGACTACTAGTACCTTTCAAAGTATCCTACCAAATGTAAGCAAAGTAAGCACTCTCTTGTGGCCAGGCAATGACGAAAGTTTTCTTTCCTTTTTTTTAGGAAATTGTTTCCTTTTTTACTTAATTATATAAACTTGTCGATTCACTCATTTAGCTTCTGTATTGAAATCTTTAAAGGTTTCATATTTACGAACAGAGAGAGTACTAGTCATCCTGGGAAGATTGCGGCACTGTTGTGGGAGGCAAGATCGCTCCCAGTCAGGATAGATAGGATAGATAGGGTGAGCAATAGCGAGTAGTCAGCATGCGGTCTCGGGCTCGTGCAACCGCGGGTTTGGTTGTTGTAACGTTGTAATAACTCGCCATCTTGGCAAGTTGGCATGTTCTATCTATAATCTCGATACGTCACGTGTCCTTGAAAAAAAGAAGACGGCAATACACTAGAGTAAGCAACAGAATGGCACGGAACACTTGGCTCATGCAGCTGACACTGACATTTCCTTGAATCAATCGACCTCGTTAAAACTCAGGATGCATCACGCAGCTGCTTACAATACATGCACAAACACACGCGAGACCCTTCCCTCCCCGTTCGAAGGACCATTCATTCATACACGCCCTATACACACAGTGAAATGGTTCAAGCCGATGAACAAAGCGACGACGACGACGCAGAGGCAGAGAGCACTGCAAAGATGCAAAACTTGAACCGGCGAAGGACCAAGCAATCCCAGTTAATGCCCGACGCCGGGGCTGGGCACGGACCGCATCGACCGCGCGGCCCTCGAGAAGCCTCTCGGCGGCGCCGCCACCGATGCCACCTTGCCGCCGCCAGGGCTCGGAGACACTTTGAGCAGCAGCCCACCTTCGAAGTGCATCACCTCGCCGCTCTGCTCCGCCTCCGGCAGCTTGCGGCCTTGGCACGGCGAGCAGCGGAGCAGGACCAGCAGCAGCACGGCAAGGCACGCCCACACGAGCCGCGACGACGGAGCGCCGCCCCTCTTGTTGCTGCTGCTGCTTGGGCGAGTGCGGGTAGGAGAACCCATGCCGAGGCCGTAGGACGACGATGCTCTGCTTCTGTACTGGACACGATCACACGAACCGAGAAAAGAAATGGAGCTCGTGTGCGTTGGAGAAATGGGGCTGGTGCTTGGCTAGCTAGTAGCTACGCTGCCTGCCTGCCTTGGCCAAAGATGACTTGCTCCGGAGCTGATGGGAACAGAGGCGCGCTCTCGCCCGATATATATAGTGAAGCCCGCGAATGATTTCAGTTAAGCTCCCCGTGTGGAGAATTCTTCGTGACCAACTGCCGGCGGCCGGCCGGAGAAAACACCTTTGTTTTCTCTGAAACGGCGCAAGTAGCAGTCTAGTTTTATTCCATGTTTTGTTAAAGCGACAGTCAATGAGTTTCTTCCTTGCAAATATAGTATGGCTTTGCTCCATGTCATGTGGAGAAATCGCCCTGCCTGCTGCCGAAATGCCATTTTATTAGTGCTCCATGTACGTTCGTAGAGATTAACGAGAATTGAAATGTCACTCGCAAAAAGAAAAGAAAAAAACGAGAATTGAAATGTGTTATACGCCGGCGATGACATGCATGTGTGTTATATGCCACGTATGATCAAGAACTTGTCAACCAGCTGACTAATGTATTTTCAATGTCCAAATTAACCCGGGGATTAGCATGAAGGAGTAACTGATTACTATGGTTTTTTTTTACACCGAGAGTTTTGATCGAGAGACTACATTTGGCAGCATAAAGCGTCTTCTCTGGTTAACTAACTAACTGCGCGAATCATCGATTTAAGTATGAGTAGCGTTCTTGACCTAGCTAGCTAGCTAGCTTGAAATGAAAATCAATAGAGATAGCCAAGCTATTTCGCATCGGAATGTGGGCATGTTAACCAATGGTTAGCGAGCAAAAACACAAGGAATCGATCGAGACGCAGGCACCCTTTCTGGACGGACGGCCAAGAGCGAAAGCGAAGCCAAAATCTGACTCGAGAACGCATTGCAGTTGCAGGACATCTGTGCCTTTTTCGTTCCCATGTGCTCGCTCGCTCGTGTCTTCATCATGCAGCCGATCGATGGATGGATCGACCGAGGTCGGCTAGGCTAGCTTGCTAGTTTCGTCGTGGAGAAGGGATCACGGCATATTCGTGGCTTCTGAATAGGGTTGTTAAACTACCTGAAGCTTAGATTTCTAGGTTATCATCCATCTATCCCCTGACGAACATTTCTAGCTAGGTTATCATCGCGGCCGGCCATGATGGATTTGCAAAAGGCAGGAACTATTCAGGGCAAAGTTCATAGCCATGCATTCTTAAACTTGTCGACTAGGAAGACCCAATCAGCGTCGCGCAGAATATGCCAAAGCAGAGCACGGGAAGCCGTTGCTGACGTGCCTCCGACGCGTGGGCCCGGAGAGATCGAATGCTAAAGGTGCACCACAGGGTTCAAATCAACGAATACGACTGCGTACAACATTGGACGGCTAGGCAGGTTCAACATGTATGAAAGCATCTTCTGTGTTGTCATTATGCATGTCGCAACTCGACGCGCTTGAAACCTTCATTTGCTCGATTCTGAAACTTGTCGTACGCATGCACCTCTGCTGTCAGTTAGCGGCGAACGGCTCTCCCGAGACGCCGGAGTCGGACGGCGGTGGGGCATCGGTACGATACAAACACGGCCATCGCCGTCCGGTCAGTCGCGGTCGCTCGCCGCGCGCCGCCGTGCACGTGTTGGGACATTGTTGTTCAAAGAGCGTCGGCGTCGCGGTGCTGTATTCGTTGCTGTCATGCATCATGCAGAGATTAGAAAGGCCACACCGGCTCGTCTCTTTCCCGTCGATAGCACGAGGCGGAGCAAAAGAAATGAGCGTCGTGCATCTGTGCAACACGACACTGCTAAGGGGCATCTTCAACGACAACGCACAAATTTTCTCTCATATCCGTACGAAGACACGGATGCGGGAGGTCATCATCCAACTGTAACTGCATATATTTTGACAATAATTCAAACCAACGGGACGAAATTCGAGTAAACAAGACCGGATTTCATATAACCATGATGGATTTCATGCAAGTTTACATTTTGAACATATTCTAACTAAAAAGATAAAATTATGTGTACATACGGTCGCCGGAGCTTCACTCTCACGACATGGATACACTGCACTAGTCTACGGGTGGCTGCGGCGGATCCTTTTGTCTTCCCCATGTCCGACAGCCCGCTCACCGGACTGTCGGGACCCATATGTCAGGAGCTGGACACGTGGCACTTTTCCTATTGGCTCTCTTTGCCAAGGGCAGCTCTCGGCAAAGATGGCGCTCGGCCTATTTCGTGGGACCCATATGTCAGGTGCTTGACACGTGTTTGTTTTCTATTGGCCAGCTTTGCCGAGGGCCGCTCTCGCCAAATGGACGGCACGTGGCAACTACCGCCCTCGTTTGTCGTCCGTGAAGTCACTTTATTTTGCCGAGAGGCACTGTTTGGCTCTCGGCAAACTCTTTGTCAAGTGCCTGTGTTCTAACTCTCGGTAAGTTTCTATTTGACTGAAAGGTGTATGTCGGGTGGCATTTGTCGAGTGCAACTCTCGGCAAAGCCTTTGCCGAGGGTTTTAAGCCCTTTGCTGGCACTCGCGTAGTCAGCAGTTCCAGTAGTGACATGGTTCCAAAGAGATCGAATGGCAAAGGTGTACCACAGGGTTCAAATCAACAAATGCGTAAAACATTGGACGGCTAGGTAGGTTCAACATGTATGAAAGCATCTTTTGTGATGTTAGTTTGTTACACGTGTTGCAAATCGACGCGCGAAAATCTTGGTTTGTTGGGTTCTGAACCTTGGCGTATGCACCTTGATCGCTCCACCGTCTGTTTGCAGCGAACGGCTCTCCCGAGTCGCCGGAGCAGGAAGGCGCTGGTGCATCGGTACGATACAAACACGGCGTCCCCGTCCGGTCCGTCGCCGTCACGCCTGCTCGCCGCGCACCCGCGCCGCCGTGACCGCGCGCGTGTCATAGCTCAGAACATTATTTTCCAGAGCGTCGCCGTCGCGGCGCTGTCATGCATCATGCAGCAGAGAAAGCCGCGCACAGACAGCAGCACAGCAGGCTCGTTCGTCTCTTTCCCCGTCCGTCGCCAGCACGAGGCAAAAATAGCATCCGCGCAACAGCCGCGCAGCCCGGTACGCGGACGTAGACGGCGGAGGCCCGCGCGACGTGGCGGGCGGCTGGCGCGTGGGGAGGTCTCAAGTTCCGTTCCGCCATTCGAGCCAGCTCCCACGACGCCGACTGGGACGGGCGGACGGACGCGTACGAGGTAACCAACCAGCCAACCACCCCCCGCAACCAGCCAAACCACGCGGAGACGACGACCGATCGGAACCCCCTCCTCCTCCGGCCGTCCCGCGGGAGGCGATCACGACCGGACTCGCCTCACCTGCGCGCGCGTCGCTCTGCCCGCCGCCGATCAGGTAATTGGTTTGGTATGTATGATCTCCTTCTCAGGCGCCTGATCGGGGCGGGCCTAAACGTGTGATTCCATTGGATACTAACACCGATCATGGCCGCCGACCGATGGATCTGGTTGATTTTCTTCCGTGCGTGCGTGCGCAGATGAGTGTGTCAGGGTCGGAGAGCGCGGCCTCGGCCAACAAGCCCAAGTGTATGTCACTATGCATGATTGTGCCGCATTCTTCGATTTCCCTACTCTGTTAAGAGAGGAACAAAAATGCAGGCGCGTGTGTTCATGGGACTAATTGAATTCCCGTTTCGTTTTGGCAGATTCTAAATTCACGCAGCAGGAGCTCCCGGCATGCAAGCCGTTGCTAACTCCCGGAATCGTACGATTTATTACTCCATTTGTTTCTCTTGCATTTGTTCCTCTTGTGATGGTCATTGCAAATGTTAAGTCGATCCAGGGTTACATCTTCATCGACCTGAATGTGACATGAAACCTTCGGTTGATTGATAGGTCATCGGCGCCTTCTCGCTCATCGGCATCATCTTCGTCCCGATTGGGCTGGCGTCGCTGTCAGCATCGCAGGAGGTAAAAATTCAGTGCTGCTATACGAACAAAATGCATTACATGTGCAAAAGATAGTATACGAGTGCACAGTTTGTTGTTTCCCAATCTGACACTATTGTGAAATGCAGATTGTTGAACTGGTAGATCGATATGACGAGGAGTGCGTTACCGCGAGCGACAAGATCGGGTTCATCCAGGACTCCAAGGCCAACAAGGCGTGCACCCGAAAGATCACGGTGAGATTCAAGGAGACATCTTCTCATTCAGAACTGCGTCTGAACTTTGCTGGCTACACCACACAAAAACTTCTTCTGTCAGGTGCCCAAGCCGATGAAGGGACCCATACACGTCTACTACCAGCTGGAGAACTTCTACCAGAACCACCGGCGGTACGTGCAGAGCCGGAGCGACCAGCAGCTGCGCGACAAGGACTACAAGGACCCCAAGGCGGTGGCCAAGGCCTGCGACCCGGAGGCCACCACCGGCGACGGCTCCCTCATCGTGCCCTGCGGCCTCATCGCCTGGAGCCTCTTCAACGACACCTACGCCTTCTCCGTCAACAAGAAGTCGGTGACGGTGAACAAGAAGGACATCGCCTGGGCCAGCGACAAGAACAGCAAGTTCGGCAGCAACGTCTTCCCCGTCAACTTCCAGAAGGGCGGCCTCATCGGCGGCGGCAACCTCAACGACAAGCTACCTGTATGTCACCAAGTGTCTGTGATGCAGCATTTCCTTCTGAACTTGACCCGGCTGCGTTGCCTTGTTTGTGGTTTTGAGCAGCTGAGCGAGCAGGAGGACCTGATCGTGTGGATGCGGACGGCGGCGCTGCCGACGTTCCGGAAGCTGTACGGGCGGATCGAGGCGGACATCATGGCGAGCGACGAGATCACGGTGGTGATCCAGAACAACTACAACACGTACAGCTTCGGGGGCACCAAGGCGGTGGTGCTGTCGACGGCGTCGTGGATCGGGGGGAAGAACAACTTCATCGGCGTCGCCTACGTGGCCGTCGGCGGCATCTGCCTGCTCCTCGCCATGGGCTTCGTCGTCCTCTATGTCGTCAAGCCCAGGTAAACACCAGTATCTGACATGTCATTTCCGAATAACAAGTATACATGTTTATGTGCAGATAATTCATTGTAAAAAGCAACAAAACATGAATGTTTGGATGGATTTTGTTCAGGGCCCTCGGAGACCCCGCGTACCTGTCGTGGAACAAGGAGGCCGCCGAGTACTCGCACTGAACGCGACGCTGAAATTACAAGGCCCGTTTTGTAGATGGATGCAGCAGGGATCGATAAAACGGTTTAGTAGCTGCTGTGTGTGCTCTTTCTGGTTGTTATTATTAGCTGGGTTTGGTGGTTGATGCAGGCAGCGTCTCAAACGTTGCTTTCTATACCTTCCTGAGCATAATCTTCTGATGATGCATGGTCTGAGGCTCCGGTCTGTGGCTCTTCCAGATCGTGATCAGCCTACGCGAGATGATCTAGGATATATCTAGGTGCGGCTCTTTTGTTTCTTGTCCAGTAGCTGTAAAACATATTGTGGTTTCTGATAAATGAAATCGGAGAGAGCTCTACTTTTTTTTTTCTGACGGTGCTACGGCGAGCTTACGCCGGCCTGAACCTTTGCATTAATAAACCAGAGTACATTTACCGCAGAGTAGATTGGGGGTTGGGAAAGAAAGCAAAATAAATGAAGTTCAGATTACAATCTCATAGATAAGTGATTCCAGTCTGCTTTGAGACTAGGGTATACATAAAGGTCCCGACTGTTGGACCATCTATATTTGATAGTTGAGACTTGAGACCTGCCTTGAGAGGAGAAATTCGAATGTAATTTGGTTAGGTGTGAGAGCAGCAGGCAAGAATTTAGGTCCTGACCCGCCTAAAAAAAGGCCCTACAATGCTTACGGTCTTGAGGACAACGCTCATAGGTAGCAACAGAGAAATCATGGCAAGGAATTTAGAGCTCAGCTTGATCACACAATTTTATTAGGAGACAGGACAAAAGTTGTCCGAAGACGTGGCGCCAACTTTCTTTTGCAGTAACACAATGAAAGCTTTATTAATACGTTTTAACTCGGCAGTCCCCATGTGGAAGGCATTCATGAGAGCAATAAGGTCCAATTTAACAAGATCTCGGTTAGTCTTGAAGAAGGCTGGTCCAAAACCGTCCGGTCTAGGGCTCACTTCAAAATTCATGGCAAGAATAGTTGTGCGAAGCTCATCCAAAGAAAAAGGCCTAGATATAGAGAGAACTTGTGATTCAGTCAGGCGGGAGGCAATGAAGGTGATGTAGCTCCAAGCAACTTTTTTTTTTTGAACAAGCTCCAAGCAACTTTGAGAGCTCTATTTTTTCAAGAAGGAAAGATGCAACAGGGATGCGCATGCCTGACAGCTTTGTGTGTTTTCTTGTTTGTTTCTAGAGGGGGATCATGGCCTCCAATCGTGTTCTTTCTTCCATAAGCACAACCTGCGCATGTGTTTGCTCTTACGGAATTGCTTCACACATGATACAACTTCAACCATTTGTGAACGATACCTTCTCTACGCATCAGCTAAAAAAAACCAATCTCCTCCTGCTTGCACGGAAGATATTGGAGCTGCCACATGGGATCGTGCATGTATGAGTGGGCTGCACCGCTCTTGCTCTTATTCCCTTCTTCATCCTGCCATAGCTAGGCGGACACTTGTGCCCGTTGGATAAGAATAAGGGTAATTACAGCAGTGGTGTTTAAACTTGCAATGGATGTTCACTTTAGTGTTTTAACTTGAAAAATACGTCGAATTGGTTCTAAAACATGCAAATATGATGCTAATCACTTCGTAGATGTAACGTGTGCTGACATGGCATTCTATTTGGCTGACGTGGCATGGGGCCCACTTGTCTTGACGAGACAAGATTACTTGAATACTATGTCTCTATGACTAGTGGGTGCTGCCTGTCCGTATAGATGCTAGCCACTCCACCCAACAGGTTTTCATGCCAAGTGTGGCCCATCAGTCTAAATGCACTGTAAACGATAAAGTTTGTGCTACTTAAATGGCTTGGCCCCCCTTTTTTTTACAATATTTTTAAAAAATGTAAACATTCTGTAAATTATATTCACAATAACAATTCTGTAAATATTTTTGTGCATGTACTATTATAGAAAAATATATAAACCAGGCCCCATGCCATGCTTTGTGTTATAAATATTTGTTGTACATAAGTAATAATCTTGTGGTACGCAAATATTCATGTGCACACAACATAAATGTATATAGGTGTGCAATGAAAGAAATTACTAGAAAATGTTACTATCATTTTTACAAATATTCACTTATTATTTAGAGAATATTATTTTAAATATAATCCATAAGTATTAAAAATGTTTAGTAAATACAGACAATTTAAATATACAATTGTAGCATTTTTTAAATAAAAATTAATTGTTTAAGGAATACAAACATTTTTATACACGTATGGCTTAGATTTAAATTATGCAAAATTGTGGATAACTACATTTACTAAATATTTATGAATATTCACTGGTGTATAATTTCACTTGTGGCTTATATTCATAAATTTTATGTAGTGTAAATATAATCCATGAGTGAATATTCATATAAATATTTTAAATTTAAAATTACGAATAATTTTTAAGTTATACAAACATTTTAATAAACAACATACTTATGAATTTTTAAAGTATGCATCTAATTACTCATTTTTAAATTTTAGATTCATTTTTAAAGTTAGTTATTTTAGTTTCATGTATAATGAAACAATTATAACACATGAATAGTTGGACTATATTTGTATTACCGTGATTATAATTTACAGACCTTTTATTACATTTAAAAAATGAACGTGTGCTAAATGGACGGCACTAACTGCAGCCCATCCACAAGCTTTTCATTTACTGTACATTAAGGTTGAGGGGCCACAATTGGCGGGTGCTCCTATACCTCGCCTTCAGCAAGCGTAACTTCCGACTCGCTGAAGGGGGGAGCAAGATAGGCCGGAACCTGTCTTTCTGTTTTTTAACTTTTTCTATTTTCCTTTTTTTACTTTTGTTTATAATTTAAAATATTTTAAAAATCTATATATTACAAAAAACTCTCCATGAAATTCATTTCGAAAATGTTGAAAAAGTATTTGCAAAATGCTGAATAAATATTTTTAAAATGGTAATCAAGTGTTCAGAAAATGCTGAATAAATATTTGTAAAAAGTCTATCAAGTATTGAAAAAAAAGTTAATCAAGCATGCGGAAAATATTGAACAAATATTTGAAATTTTTGAATCAAGCATTCGTAAAATGCTGAACATGTATAGAAAAATTGTTGATAATGTATTAAAAATGATGAATTTATTTATTCATGTATATTAAATATTAATCAAGAATGTAAAAAAAATATCAAACAAGTATTTGAAAAATGTTAAACAAGCATTTTGTCTGCCCGTCATGATGGAGAAGGCTATAGATCTCCGAAACGTAGCTTCGGGCGGAGTGGAGTGGCTAGAGTTTTGACCGGGATGCAGATGAGGACGGAAATATGTGGGGTCGGGTGGGCTGGGTTAGACGTGACGGAGCGTGGAGGAGGTATGAGGGGTGCACTGGGTCAAAATTTGGGACCGGCCATTGATCGTGCCGTCCATGCCGCATGGACGTATAGGAAGCGCTCGAGAAGTCGGATGTAGTAGTTTTTATGGGTTCTGGATCCCTTGTTGGCGAGGAAGGGGGGGGGGGGGGGTAGACGCGGGAGAGCCGGCAGGGAAGGAGAGAGATGAAAAAAAGGGAAGGACAAAAGAGATGCCTCACTGACATGCGAGTTCGGTGAGAAGGAAAATGTTTATAGAACTGGGATACGATCGATGAATCTAAGTTTTGCACATTTGCTCAAGGACCTCAAAAATATTTTGGAATGCACATTCTAATCAAGTAATCATCTAGTACGGGACCATCTTGTGATCTTGTAGTACCACCTCAACAACTGAAGTTGGATTCTTCGGAGAATCTGGAGTTGCTCACATCCAGAGTGTTCCTAACGGAAGATGCTACCAGAGTTGAGTCATCTCCGTTGGCACCCCTCTCCAACCTTGCTGGCAGCTCTTCCTTGCCACGAGGCATACGCATATGCAACGTGCGTGCGACCATGCGCCCACACGTACCGTGCACGCATATGCAACGTTGCAGCCCGTGGCTGCCGCACGTCGGCCACCACTGGGAAGCAAACAACGACGTACGGCGTCGCCATCCGGGCACGGGCCGGGGAGTTCGATCTCACATGGCTTCACGCAACTGTAGTCATCCTTGACTGACGTGTTCGCCCGCTACTCCCATGTAGAAATGCTGAACCCTTGAGCGCCAAACATTTTGGCAATTTTGCGCCACTCAGTTGCAATTTTCCAACGTCTCACCAACCAATTGCAGCCTTCACCGTTTCGTTTGAACAAGGCCCATTGGATGGATACAACTCTTGATTTGCTAGTTCTCAAGCAACTGAAAATTGAATTTGTGCATGTCGATTTCCATAGAGACGAGTGCAGCCCTAGGCTCGAGACGCGACAGGGCGCGGCGGCGTCCCCGGCTATGGCTCGCCCGAGCCGGAGCCTTGACGGGTTCGGGTGCGAGAGGGGGGTGGTGAGATTTGTTGTGGAATTTGTCAATTGAGTAAAGTGATAATATTAAGAACTAGATCATCTAACCCCATTGAATGAAAAAATGAAATTCGATTTTCAGGATTTTTTTGAATAAGAGTTAAATAAGCAATTGAATTTGAAAAAAAAAAACTTCTTTATATTTTGGATAATTTCTTTTTCAATATGACCCTTTTTTTGGAGTTGCGGGGAGGTTGTCAACAACGGAGATCATGCCATGATATAAAGGGACGGCGTGGTTAGGCCTATGGAGGTGGGTGGGTCAAGGAAGGATACGCTGTGCTGGTTGAGGAAGAATAATCACAAATATAATAAGTTGTTGGTGGTGTTGCTTGCTAGCAAGGTGCATTAAACTGTTCTAGTGATTGTGGTGTTGTTGCTCCGAGCAAACAAATTTACCGGTTTATGCTAGTGTCGCCGATGTGATCTTCTCGGGCGTCATTCCCTCATCGATCACGTCGTTGTGGAGACTCCACCCCCAATCGTTGGGGGTCCCCTTCTGCGGGAGTGAAAATCCATGCCTGTCTTTCTGGATCGAACGATGTTGGTGTTTTTGAAGCCACATCCGGTTACCACTTAGAAGAAGAGTTAGCCGCCGATGGTTTTGGGTGCATCTCGTAAGGCGAGCAACACTAACTTGGGTTGCAGTGGCTTGCTATGTTTTTAGGAGTTGGAGCACCTCCTCCCCCATTGATTATGGCTTCTCTTCGACATCGAGTAGATGGTAGTTTTTTGTGCTTTTTGTGGCAGTTGTGTCCACCCGGCGACACTTTATTAGCTGGGTAATGTGGCCGCAGGGTAGTGGATTTTCCTCGGGTTTTACTCAACTAATCGAGTTTTGTGAGATTTTTGGTTTGATTTTTCTCATAAATTAGACCGGTTTTCTCCTTTGAGTGGAAATAGTAGAAACCCTATGTCATCTGACAAGGTTCGTCAAAAGCAATTTCACATTGGGCACAGATGGTCATATCATGTTACGAAAATTGCGACCAGTCTCCCCGTGTCAAACTGGGACGCCGTCATGCCACCCTTCCCTTTTCCTCCTTATTTAGAGCACAAAGATTCACCCCAAAATATGGTTGTTCCAAAGCTTTAGAATTTTTGCAGAAATTCAAAGAAAGAACAAGCTCATGTAACACCCAATAAGATCTAGGCCTTGTTTGTTACAGCTTTGGTTGGATTTTAATCATCTGTGGATTCGCTTCAGTGCCGAAGCTGATTGAATCAGCTTCACCACCGAAGTACATTTCAAGGTGCTTTAGAAAATTGCACTAAAATGACCCAAATCTAGATTCAGCTTCACTGACAAAGCTGATTTCAAATAGCTGTTTGTTTCAGATTTCAGATTCGGATTCACCAGCAAAGCTATTTTGGTCCCAGAATCCGGAACAAAGAGGGCCCTACTAACATCTAGATAGAGACCTATGGAATTGGGACGTGGAGAATCAGACACCATTTTTTTTTCTAACCACGTCTCTTTGCTCTGAAAGGTCTTGATAGAAATATATCCTATGAATGAATTTAAAGTCTACAAAATATATCCTATGAATAGAAATATATCCTATATATACTACGACAATACGAGATTCTGCAGGGACCCTCGTGTAAAAGAGCCTCTGTTAAGCACTTAAGTCTGAACTCTGACTGAAGCAGAGCTACACGGAAGAAGAGATCGGCAAGAAAACCCAACTCCGTTGCCGCCTTCTCCGCTTCTCCTCCGTCCGTCGTCTCCGACCGGCATTCTCCTCTCGCGCTACCCAATGGCTCCTCCTCTCCCCTCGCCGTCGCTGGTCTCCACCACCCCGATCCCGACGCTCCGCATCGTCTCGCCGGTGCCGTCTTCCCGCTGGTGCCGCCGTGCCGGGCCGTTGGCCTCCGCTGGGCTGGGGGGAGCCGCGCGCAGAGACCGGCGCCGGAGCCGGAGCACGCGGGGACGGAGGGGCATGAGGATCCGTGCCTACACGGCGGAAGCTGAACACGGGAGGTGGCAGGAGGATGTGGCCGACGATTTCTACTCTGTTCTTGGCGTCGTAAGTGCTCTGAAACAATCCTTACTAATTCTGCAAGTATGTCAATTGGTGTTTGGAATGGAAAATTGAGTGCCAATTCTAAGAGCAAAGAAATGTCCATTGGAACTCATATATCACTTAGGAAATCCCCAGATAAGGGTTGGAAATTATGCTTGCTATTTCTGAATAAGTAGTTGTTTGTGGGCAATGGATTTGCTGCTGATCTGTGACACCTGATTCTGAATGTTGCACCACCAGATGCCAGATGCAACCTCCGAGGAAATCAAGAAAGCCTACTACAGCTGCATGAAAACGTGCCATCCAGACCTCAGTGGAGGCGAAGATCCTGAAGTGACCAACTTCTCCATGTTCATCAACGAGGTTTACACGGTAGGAGCCTTCAGTAAAAGTTTTCGGTTGCTTATGGATGCATATACGCAACTGTTCTGGAAGATGCTTGATTTTCCACTGAAATTGTCTTTGCTCACAAAGCTAACAAGAGTTGTGGGATTCGAAGAGCAGGTGCTGAGCGATCCGGTGCAGCGTGCGGTGTATGATGAGATCCATGGGTACACGGCAACGGCGACCAACCCTTTCTTTGATGACAGTGCAGTCAAGGATCGCGTGTTCGTCGATGAGTTTACCTGTATAGGTATTGATAAATTTTATTTGAGGAGTTATTGATAATTTTTTCATAACAAATTTGGTTCTTCGTAAGGGAGTCAGTGTATTTTATCTTGTGCACGTCGTTTCAGGATGCAGAATTTGCGCCAACGTGTGCCCCAGTGTCTTTGAAATTGAGGACGAATTTGGGAGGGCAAGAGTCTGCTCCCAGAGGGGTAACCCGGAGCTCATTCAGGATGCCATTAATAGTTGGTGAGTATACAAAGGCCACCATAATATTTATTTGGAGTTTATGTCCTGCCAATTATCCCCATCACTATATCCAAGTCCTTGCAAGAGTTTCAGATTTCAGATTTTATTTTACACTTTCATTATATTATATAGTGCACATGTTAAAGTTGTTGCACTGAACTTTCTCGTATTTCCGTTTCCAGCCCAGTTGACTGTATTCACTGGACTTCTGCTGCACAACTTTCACTCCTTGAGAGTGAAACACGAAGAATAGAAAGGGTCAATGTAAGACGACTTTCTTTCAGACATACAGTTCTACATCTCTATATGATCATATAAGCTATTGGTTACGTATGAGGACCTTGTAGTTCACTTTGGTAGCAAAATGTGTATTATTCTGAAAACTCCAAATAAAAGTATACACAAGAAAATTCCTGTGTTTACTCTGCTTTATTATTTCAGATAATTTGTAGTTTCAGTATAGTAATTCTGGTTTCCAATTTTGGGCAGGTTGGGCTGATGAATGCTGGGATGGGAGTTTCAGTCAACGTCTTTCGAATGGTAATAGTCGCTTCATTCATGTGATTTTATTTGCTTATCTAATTTACTCCCTAAGCGTGCTCCCAAAATTATGTATTTCTTCTCAATGTTGATAGGCTTTTGGCTACCATAGTACAAAGTGCAGTTCAGTTCTGTTCAAATTCACGGGTCTGTAGATATTGCCTGCTGCAATATGCTATTATTTACTTGTTATTAAGATACTTCTTATTTGGCAGGCAAGTGCGAGTTGGGAAAAGCGACAAGCAAAAGTCTTGGTATAATCCTTCCCATTTTGTTCATTTGTATAATGCCATATTCCCTCGAGAATTTCATGATTGTTTCCCAATGTCATATATTCGACTGGAACTGAAGATATATCATTGGTTAGCAAAGGAACTAAAACAAGTATGTAAACCTATCTCCTTTTACAGGAAAAAATCAGAACACGGATGATGGACCAAAATAATTCAGACACGACTAGCCCTTGGAGTGATATCTGGGGTTCTCCAACGCGATACCAAAACACTGGTAATGTTTCTGCAAATAACATACCCTCAATAAAATCCTTCCATTTAAAAAAGCATATCTTATAGCAATACCTCTTTAGTTGGTACCATTATGAATTTTATCACTTTCCTATGGAGCCGATAGAACAATATTGACTCAAAACAAATGTGTTCTCTTACTGTCTGTTCATTCCGGTATGGCTGTATTACGGAATCTGATTAATCAAAATCAAACAGAAGATGAAGAAGCATCAGAGAGAGCGAACAGAGCGGCAGCAGCTGCTAGGCGATGGAGAGAATACTCAAGGAAAGGTGCCGACAGGCCTCCAAGATACAAACTTCCAGATGCAGTAGGCAAGAAAGAGTAGCAACAGAACAGAGGAGTTTACATCTTGATTCCTGCTGATACCATTTGATCAGATTTAGCTACATGTATAGTCTAATGGTATGTAGAGATAGATAACCAAGAAGATGTAGCATCATGTTTCTTCTGCCAAGATTCCCATTTTTCATCTATAAATGGTGATGTAGCTGATGTTGACGAACTGTAGAGTACACAGACCCAACTGTAAAACATTCAGAGTGTAACATCAAGTGTATAATGTACATTAGCGCCTTGGCAACCTGAGACCCATGCATCTTCGCTTACCCGTGCTTGTGCAGATGAATTCCGGGGCAAATTTCCTTTGGCAGCAGCCCGGCCGGCAACCACCGACACACCCTGGTGTCTGACGGCGCCACCATCTGCCAAAGGAGACCCTGCCCAGCAATTCAGCTGCACATCTTCTACACAATAATGACCACAGGTTCACAGGAAACTCTCACTGCTCCCCCTCGTGTGGAACTCTGTTTCATCCGGGGAGCACACATGGTTAGTGATCACCCTGCAGCAGGGGCATTTATACCCGTTCTGGTCCTGCATGGTGCACCTTTCTGAGCTCTGGCTGCAAAGGCACAATGAGGATCGAACTGAGGATATACCATAGGACAATGCCAGGCCTAGACTGGATGATGCTTCATACAAGGCTGAATAGGAGAGGCCATTGCAATGTATGAGTCGTCGTCAAGCACATTTTACCAGTTACACGTGCTAAGAAATCATGTGACAGCATCTAAGCAATCAGTCTTCTTCGTTTAGTACAACCATACTAGCCTCTAATTCAGTGTAGACAGAGAGGAAACGATGGGACAGTACAACTCAGGGTAGACAGAACTGCGATTTTACTGTACGACTCTACAACTACTTTAAGATCCAAATTAACTCCTATGATTCTACGATTTTGGTTAGTAGAATCTACATTTCCATGATTCTAGTAATGAAGATTCTACGATTTAAGATCCTGGCAGGGGTGCTCCGATCCGATTCAGAATCATGATTCTGATTACCTTGTACAACTCTATTAGCTAGCCTCTAATTCAACGTCCTAATCTAACATCATGTACAAAAAGCCTGACTACCTAATGTAAAGAACACAATCAGCCAGAGCTTTGCGACCCTTGCTCTATTTCTTTTTGCGGGATGTGTGAGCTTTAATTCTGTGTATTATCTAATGATGTGTAGTGTCCTGTAAATTCCATTGGCTAAATCTAATGATGTGCAGTCCCCTATAAATTCTTATTGCGCATAATAATAATAAAAAATCTCGATTAAATAAATACGCCAGGCCTTTTTCAGAGGTAACTAGAACCATTTTCCTCACAATCGTGTGGACACCATGCTAGTTCATATTAGAGGGTCATGACTACTAGTGCAGTAATAGCAAGTTCAAGCAATATAGCAGGATTGTACATGTATAATTTAAGAGTCGATATTTGATTTTAGGTAGCCTGTGAATATGCAAATCTTGTTGAGTCTGTTGGTTTCAACAGATGGTTTTCACTTCTAGTGAGATGAGATGTCGATGACGTTCACTGAATTTCTGTAGACACTAAAATCTATACCTTTCAGTTAAAATATTTCAATAGTACATATGAATTTAGGTATCTTTAAGAAATTCCAAATACTTGGTTGAATTCAAGTGAATGTTTCGGCCCTTTGGCCAGAATGCAAACCGAAATCACTAGTCATTGTGATAATTTCGGTTGTTGCTGAAATATTTCTGAAATTGTAAGTGAAAATCACATGGACCCATATTTTTGAAGGAGAAAACTACTTCTACAAATCTCCCCACAAAAAAGAATAAATATAAATATATTAAGTACCCGAGACATTTCAGCCACTCATAGCATCTCCAATAGCTTGTCTATATGGATGTTTATACTCGTTTTCCACGACGTGAGCCCAAAACAGCCGTCCAACAGCTTGTCTATATGGTCGTCCAAATATACACATCCTCTAAATCGACCTCGACAATGTCCACGCCTGGACAATGTGAAGGTGTCGTCCAAACTCAGCTGCAGTCATGATTTCTTCCTCTCCCCAGCGACGACCCACCTGTCATGGTCCCTGTATATAGACGTTCTGATGTAAAACTGGACGTGTATATGAGGGAATCTTTTTAGACCATTGTCTATATGAATATATAGACATCCAAATATACACATGCTATTGGAGATGCTCTATATGGGTGGGTTTCAAGTGGGTATTGCCAAAATTGCTGGTATCTCTAGGCTGAGTACACATTGTGGCTAGCTTACAATAATTTATTGTTTCAATTCTACATATTCAGGCCTATTACAAAAAAATATATGATTTTCATAGACAATAGGCATGTGACCATGACTAAGTGTCAACCGCTAATTAAGCAATTGTATGTACAAAGGAGTACCGCCAATGAGCGAGACCGTAGAAAGGGCTTGAGGGGAAACCTAATGTTGGCAACTCATACACACTCTAGAGTTCATTAATTTTTGTTGCAGTGAACTGGACTTCATTATTTATTTACTCCTAAATTTGATACTCTTGCACTAGAAACTTGTATCAAACAATGTATTTGATTTGTGCAATCTAGTATGCTCTACCAAATACTATGGACAAGGCCACGTAAGTAAATCCAGATGTATACATAATTTATGAACTAATGCTATAAATATATTGTAAACATTTTCTTAAACTAATCTAATAAAATAAAAGACAAAATTCAACTATGATTTAGCACAACAACAACAAAACGTTTGTGATGACAAAATCAGCTATTATTTGGCACAACTCCAAAGTGATTAGGATAATTTTCATTCAAAAATGTTCCTGAATCTGTTTTTATAGGATACGGTAAGAGATTTTGACATCCGATAACAATCTGATCTGAATACGAGACCGATTGATAGGATACGGTATAGGATATGTGAAGGAAATATGCCCTAGAGGCAATAATAAAGTTATTATTTATTTCCTTATATCATGACAAATGTTTATTATTCATGCTAGAATTGTATTAACCGGAAACATAATACATGTGTGAATACATAGACAAACAGAGTGTCACTAGTATGCCTCTACTTGACTAGCTCGTTAATCAAAGATGGTTAAGTTTCCTAACCATGAACAATGTGTTGTTATTTGATTAACGAGGTCACATCATTAGTTGAATGATCTGATTGACATGACCCATTTCATTAGCTTAGCACCCGATCGTTTAGTATGTTGCTATTGCTTTCTTCATGACTTATACATGTTCCTATGACTATGAGATTATGCAACTCCCGTTTGCCGGAGGAACACTTTGGGTACTACCAAACGTCACAACGTAACTGGGTGATTATAAAGGAGTACTACAGGTGTCTCCAATGGTAGATGTTGGGTTGGCGTATTTCGAGATTAGGGTTTGTCACTCCGATTGTCGGAGAGGTATCTCTGGGCCCTCTCGATAATACACATCACATAAGCCTTGCAAGCATTATAACTAAGATGTTAGTTGTGAGATGATGTATTACGGAACGAGTAAAGAGACTTGCCAGTAACGAGATTGAACTAGGTATTGGATACCGACGATCGAATCTCGGGCAAGTAACATACCGATGACAAAGGGAACAACGTATGTTGTTATGCGGTCTGACCGATAAAGATCTTCGTAGAATATGTAGGAGCCAATATGGGCATCCAGGTCCCGCTATTGGTTATTGACCGGAGACGTGTCTCGGTCATGTCTACATTGTTCTCGAACCGTAGGGTCCGCACGCTTAACGTTACGATGACAGTTATTATGAGTTTATGCATTTTGATGTACCGAAGGTTGTTCGGAGTCCAGGATGTGATCACGGACATGACGAGGAGTCTCGAAATGGTCGAGATATAAAGATTGATATATTGGAAGCCTATGTTTGGACATCGGAAGTGTTCCGGGTGAAATCGGGATTTTACCGGAATACCAGAAGGGTTACCGGAACCCCCCGGGAGCTAAATGGGCCATAATGGGCCTTAGTGGAAAAGAGAAGGGGCTGCCCTAGATGGGCTGCGCGCCTCCCCCTTCCCCTAGTCCTATTAGGACTAGGAAAGGGTGGCCGGCCACCTCCTCCTCTTTTCCCCTCCGAGGAATCCTAGTTGGACTAGGATTGGAGGGGGAATCCTACTCCCAGTGGGAGTAGGACTCTCCTGCGCCTCCCTCCTTGGCCGGCCAGCCCCTCCCCCTTGGATCCTTTATATACGGGGGCAGGGGGCACCTCTAGACACACAAGTTGATCCTTGAGATCGTTCCTTAGCCGTGTGCGGTGCCCCCTGCCACCAAATTCCACCTCGATCATACTGTTGTAGTGCTTAGGCGAAGCCCTGCGTCGGTAGTACATCAAGATCGTCACCACGCCGTCGTGCTGACGGAACTCCTCCCCGAAGCTTTGCTAGATCGGAGCCCGGGGATCGTCATCGAGCTGAACGTGTGCTAAGAACTCGGAGGTGCCGGAGTAACGGTGCTTGGATCGGTCGGATCAGGAAGAAGACGTACGACTACTTCCTCTACGTTGTGTCAACGCTTCCGTTGCGATCTACAAGGGTACGTAGATTAGACTCTCCCCCTCGTTGCTATGCATCACCATGATCTTGCGTGTGCGTAGGAAAATTTTGAAATTACTACGTTCCCCAACAGTGGCATCCGAGCCTAGGTTTTATGGTTTGATGTTATTTGCATGAGTAGAACACAAGTGAGTTGTGGGGGATACAAGTCATACTGCCTACCAGCATGTCATACTTTGGTTCGGCGGTATTGTTGGACGAGACGACCCGGACCAACCTTACGCGTACGCTTACGCGAGACCGGTTTCCTCGACGTGCTTTGCACATAGATGGCTTGCGGGCGACTGTCTCTCCAACTTTAGTTGAACCGAGTGTGGCTACGCCCGGTCCTTGAGAAGGTTAAAACGGAGTCTATTTGACAAACTATCGTTGTGGTTTTGATCCGTAGGTGAGATGAGTTATTGCTTAAGCCCGTAGCAGCCACGTAAAACTTGCAACAACAAAGTAGAGGACGTCTAACTTGTTTTTGCAGGGCATGTTGTTATGTGATATGGTCAAGGCATGATGCTGATTTTATTATATGAGATGATCATGTTTTGTAACCAAGTTATCGGCAACTGGCAGGAGCCATATGGTTGTCGCTTTATTATATGCAATGCAATCGCGATGTAATGCTTTACTTTATTGCTAAGCGGCAGTGATAGTCGTGGAAGCATAAGATTGGCGAGACAACAACGATGCTACGATGGAGATCAAGGTGTCGCGCCGGTGACGATGGTGATCATGACGGTGCTTCGGAGATGAAGATCACAAGCACAAGATGATGATGGCCATATCATATCACTTATATTGATTGCATGTGATGTTTATCTTTTATGCATCTTATCTTGCTTTGATTGACGGTAGCATTATAAGATGATCTCTCACTAAATTATCAAGAAGTGTTCTCCCTGAGTATGCACCGTTGCGAAAGTTCTTCGTGCTGAGACACCACGTGATGATCGGGTGTGATAGGCTCTACGTTCAAATACAACGGGTGCAAAACAGTTGCACATGCGGAATACTCAGGTTATACTTGACGAGCCAAGCATATATAGATATGGCCTCGGAACACGGAGACCGAAAGGTCGAGCGTGAATCATATAGTAGATATGATCAACATAATGATGTTCACTGATCAAACTACTCCATCTCACGTGATGATCGGACATGGTTTAGTTGATTTGGATCACGTGATCACTTAGAGGATTAGAGGGATGTCTATCTAAGTGGGAGTTCTTAAGTAATATGATTAATTGAACTTAAATTTATCATGAACTTAGTACCTGATAGTATCTTGCTTATGTTGATTGTAGATAGATGGCTCGTGCTGTTGTTCCGTTGAATTTTAATGCGTTCCTTGAGAAAGCAAAGTTGAAAGATGATGGTAGCAATTACACGGACTGGGTCCGTAACTTGAGGATTATCCTCATTGCTGCACAGAAGAATTACGTCCTGGAAGCACCGCTGGGTGCCAGGCCTGCTGCTGGAGCAACACCAGATGTTATGAACGTCTGGCAGAGCAAAGCTGATGACTACTCGATAGTTCAGTGTGCCATGCTTTACAGCTTAGAATCGGGACTTCAACGACGTTTTGAACGCCATGGAGCATATGAGATGTTCCAGGAGTTGAAGTTAATATTTCAAGCAAATGCCCGGATTGAGAGATATGAAGTCTCCAATAAGTTCTATAGCTGCAAGATGGAGGAGAACAGTTCTGTCAGTGAGCATATACTCAAAATGTCTGGGTATAACAATCACTTGATTCAGATGGGAGTTAATCTTCCAGATGATTGCGTCATTGACAGAATTCTCCAATCACTGCCACCAAGCTACAAGAGCTTCGTGATGAACTATAATATGCAAGGGATGAACAAGACTATTCCCGAGCTCTTCGCAATGCTGAAAGCTGCGGAGGTAGAAATCAAGAAGGAGCATCAAGTGTTGATGGTTAACAAAACCACTAGTTTCAAGAAAAAGGGCAAAGGGAAGAAGAAGGGGAACTTCAAGAAGAACGGCAAGCAAGTTGCTGCTCAGGAGAAGAAACCCAAGTCTGGACCTAACCCTGAAACTGAGTGCTTCTACTGCAAGCAGACTGGTCACTGGAAGCGGAACTGCCCCAAGTATTTGGCGGATAAGAAGGATGGCAAGGTGAACAAAGGTATATGTGATATACATGTTATTGATGTGTACCTTACTAATGCACGCAGTAGCACCTGGGTATTTGATACTGGTTCTGTTGCTAATATTTGCAACTCGAAACAGGGACTACGGATTAAGCGAAGATTAGGTAAGGACGAGGTGACGATGCGCGTGGGAAACGGTTCCAAAGTCGATGTGATCGCGGTCGGCACGCTACCTCTACATCTACCTTCGGGATTAATATTAGACCTAAATAATTGTTATTTGATGCCAGCGTTGAGCATGAACATTATATCTGGATCTTGTTTAATGCGAGACGGTTATTCATTTAAATCGGAGAATAATGGTTGTTCTATTTATATGAGTAATATCTTTTATGGTCATGCACCCTTGAAGAGTGGTCTATTCTTGTTAAATCTCGATAGTAGTGATACACATATTCATAATGTAGAAGCCAAAAGATGCAGAGTTGATAATGATAGTGCAACTTATTTGTGGCACTGCCGTTTAGGCCATATCGGTATAAAGCGCATGAAGAAACTCCATACTAATGGACTTTTGGAACCACTTGATTATGAATCACTTGTTACTTGCGAACCGTGCCTCATGGGCAAGATGACTAAAACACCGTTCTCCGGTACTATGGAGAGAGCAACAGATTTATTGGAAATCATACATACTGATGTATGTGGTCCGATGAATATTGAGGCTCGTGGCGGATATCGTTATTTTCTCACCTTCACAGATGATTTAAGCAGATATGGGTATATCTACTTGATGAAACACAAGTCTGAAACATTTGAAAAGTTCAAGGAATTTCAGAGTGAAGTTGAAAATCATCGTAACAAGAAAATAAAGTTTCTACGATCTGATCGTGGAGGAGAATATTTGAGTTACGAGTTTGGTATACATTTGAAAAATTGTGGAATAGTTTCGCAACTCACGCCACCCGGAACACCACAGCGTAATGGTGTGTCCGAACGTCGTAATCGTACTTTACTAGATATGGTGCGATCTATGATGTCTCTTACTGATTTACCGCTATCGTTTTGGGGATACGCTTTAGAGACGGCCGAATTCACGTTAAATAGGGCACCATCAAAATCCGTTGAGACGACGCCTTATGAACTGTGGTTTGGAAAGAAACCAAAGTTGTTGTTTCTTAAAGTTTGGGGTTGCGATGCTTATGTGAAAAAGCTTCAACCTGATAAGCTCGAACCCAAATCGGAGAAATGTGTCTTCATAGGATATCCAAAGGAAACTATTGGATACACCTTCTATCACAGATCCGAAGGCAAGACTTTTGTTGCTAAATTCGGAAACTTTCTTGAGAAGGAGTTTCTCTCGAAAGAAGTGAGTGGGAGGAAAGTAGAACTTGACGAGGTAACAGTACCCGCTCCCTTATTAGAAAGTAGTACATCACAGAAAACTGTTTCTGCGACACCTACACCAATAAGTGAGGAAGTTGATGATAATGACCATGAAACTTCAGAACAAGATACTACTAAACCTCGTAGATCAACCAGAGCAAGATCCGCGCCAGAGTGGTACGGTAATCCAGTTCTGGAAATCATGCTACTAGATCATGATGAACCTACGAACTATGAAGAAGCGATGGTGAGCCCAGATTCCGCAAAGTGGCTTGAGGCCATGAAATCTGAGATGGGATCCATATATGAGAACAAAGTATGGACTTTGGTTGACTTGCCCGATGATCGACAAGCAATTGAGAATAAATGGATCTTCAAGAAAAAGACTGACGCTGACGGTAATGTTACTGTCTATAAAGCTCGACTTGTTGCAAAAGGTTTTTGACAAGTTCAAGGGGTTGACTACGATGAGACATTCTCACCCATAGCGATGCTTAAGTCTGTCAGAATCATGTTAGCAATTGCCGCATTTTATGAGTATGAAATTTGGCAGATGGATGTCAAAACTGCATTCCTGAATGGATTTCTGGAAGAAGAGTTGTATATGATGCAACCGAAAGGTTTTGTCGATCCAAAGGGAGCTAACAAAGTGTGCAAACTCCAGCGATCCATTTATGGACTGGTGCAAGCATCTCGGAGTTGGAATAAACGCTTTGATAGTGTGATCAAAGCATTTGGCTTTATACAGACTTTTGGAGAAGCCTGTATTTACAAGAAAGTGAGTGGGAGCTCTGTAGCATTTCTGATATTATATGTGGATGACATATTGCTGATTGGAAATGATATAGAATTTCTGGATAGCATAAAGGGATACTTGAATAAGAGTTTTTCGATGAAAGACCTCGGTGAAGCTGCTTACATATTGGGCATTAAGATCTATAGAGATAGATCAAGACGCTTAATTGGACTTTCACAAAGCACATATCTTGACAAGATTTTGAAGAAGTTCAAAATGGATCAAGCAAAGAAAGGGTTCTTGCCTGTGTTACAAGGTGTGAAGATTGAGTCAGACTCAATGCCCGACCACTGCAGAAGATAGAGAGAAAATAAAAGATGTTCCCTATGCTTCAGCCATAGGCTCTATCATGTATGCAATGCTGTGTACCAGACCTGATGTGTGCCTTGCTATAAGTTTAGCAGGGAGGTACCAAAGTAATCCAGGAGTGGATCACTGGACAGCGGTCAAGAACATCCTGAAATACCTGAAAAGGACTAAGGATATGTTTCTCGTATATGGAGGTGACAAAGAGCTCACCGTAAGAGGTTACGTTGATGCAAGCTTTGACACTGATCCAGACGATTCTAAATCGCAAACCGGATACGTGTTTACTTTAAACGGTGGAGCTGTCAGTTGGTGCAGTTCTAAACAAAGCGTCGTAGCGGGATCTACGTGTGAAGCGGAGTACATAGCTGCTTCGGAAGCAGCGAACGAAGGAGTCTGGATGAAGGAGTTCATATCCGATCTAGGTGTCATACCTAGTGAATCGGGTCCAATGAAAATCTTTTGTGACAATACTGGTGCAATTCTTTTGGCAAAGGAATCCAGATTTCACAAAAGGACCAAACACATCAAGAGACGCTTCAACTCCATCCGGGATCTAGTCCAGGTGGGAGACATAGAGATTTGCAAGATACATACGGATCTGAATGTTCCAGACCCGTTAACTAAGCCTCTTCCACGAGCAAAACATGATCAGCACCAAGGCTCCATGGGTGTTAGAATCATTACTATGTAATCTAGATTATTGACTCTAGTGCAAGTGGGAGACTGAAGGAAATATGCCCTAGAGGGAATAATAAAGTTATTATTTATTTCCTTATATCATGACAAATGTTTATTATTCATGATAGAATTGTATTAACCGGAAACATAATACATGTGTGAATACATAGACAAACAGAGTGTCACTAGTATGCCTCTACTTGACTAGCTCGTTAATCAAAGATGGTTAAGTTTCCTAACCATGAACAATGTGTTGTTATTTGATTAACGAGGTCACATCATTAGTTGAATGATCTGATTGACATGACCCATTTCATTAGCTTAGCACCCGATCGTTTTGTATGTTGCTATTGCTTTCTTCATGACTTATACATGTTCCTATGACTATGAGATTATGCAACTCCCGTTTGCCGGAGGAACACTTTGGGTACTACCAAACGTCACAACGTAACTGGGTGATTATAAAGGAGTACTACAGGTGTCTCCAATGGTAGATGTTGGGTTGGCGTATTTCGAGATTAGGGTTTGTCACTCCGATTGTCGGAGAGGTATCTCTGGGCCCTCACGGTAATACACATCACATAAGCCTTGCAAGCATTATAACTAAGATGTTAGTTGTGAGATGATGTATTACGGAACGAGTAAAGAGACTTGCCAGTAACGAGATTGAACTAGGTATTGGATACCGACGATCGAATCTCGGGCAAGTAACATACCGATGACAAAGGGAACAACGTATGTTGTTATGCGGTCTGACCGATAAAGATCTTCGTAGAATATGTAGGAGCCAATATGGGCATCCAGGTCCCGCTATTGGTTATTGACCGGAGACGTGTCTCGGTCATGTCTACATTGTTCTCGAACCGTAGGGTCCGCACGCTTAACGTTACGATGACAGTTATTATGAGTTTATGCATTTTGATGTACCGAAGGTTGTTCGGAGTCCCGGATGTGATCACGGACATGACGAGGAGTCTCGAAATGGTCGAGAAATAAAGATTGATATATTGGAAGCCTGTTTGGACATCGGAAGTGTTCCGGGTGAAATCGGGATTTTACCGAAATACCGGGAGGGTTACCGGAACCCCCCGGGAGCTAAATGGGCCATAATGGGCCTTAGTGGAAAAGAGAAGGGGCTGCCCTAGATGGGCTGCGCGCTTCCCCCTTCCCCTAGTCCTATTAGGACTAGGAAAGGGTGGCCGGCCACCTCCTCCTCTTTTCCCCTCCGAGGAATCCTAGTTGGACTAGGATTGGAGGGGGAATCCTACTCCCAGTGGGAGTAGGACTCTCCTGCGCCTCCCCCCTTGGCCGGCCAGCCCCTCCCCCTTGGATCCTTTATATACGGGGGCAGGGGCACCTCTAGACACACAAGTTGATCCTTGAGATCGTTCCTTAGCCGTGTGCGGTGCCCCCTTCCCCCAAATTCCACCTCGATCATATCGTTGTAGTGCTTAGGCGAAGCCGTGCGTCGGTAGTACATCAAGATCGTCACCACGCCGTCGTGCTGACGGAACTCCTCCCCGAAGCTTTGCTGGATCGGAGCCCGGGGATCGTCATCGAGCTGAACGTGTGCTAAGAACTCGGAGGTGCCGGAGTAACGGTGCTTGGATCGGTCGGATCGGGAAGAAGACGTACGACTACTTCCTCTACGTTGTGTCAACGCTTCCGTTGCGATCTACAAGGGTACATAGATCAGACTCTCCCCCTCGTTGCTATGCATCACCATGATCTTGCGTGTGCGTAGGAAAATTTTGAAATTACTACGTTCACCAACAATATGGTATTACTAATATATGATGCAGTAGGATAATCCATTTTTAGACAGGTAATCAACCTTTTAAATTCCTAAACCGATTTATGGGTGAAGTTTTTAGTATTAGCTAGCAATACATGAATGATATCTTTACTTATGATACAAACATATGATTGTTAGTGATTTATTTGGCTTATTTTAATATCATCTAGTGTTTATGTGTAATTTTATTTTAAGCATTTATATATTCCATGTATATGAATATGGTAAATGATCATTTCCGATCTGACGCCGTTCCGTTACACCATGCCTGAATCAACATAATCCAGTACTGGAATCCGCATTCATTTAGCTTCCAAATTCAAAAGTAAATATGGAATATGATACAGTAAAATGATTACCTGTCCGAAACCAATCCGGTCTCATCCCTAAAAATAAGTAATAGACATATTGGACAATTTCAATGGAACCCTGTCTCTGCGAATCAACCTGTGGTTGAGATGGTTAGGTGTATAGTGGTATCACCAACCCATCAAGGTTCAAATCCTGGTGCTCGCATTATTCCTGGATTTAGGCGATGCGCTTTCAGTGGGAGGAGACGTTCCCGTCGACGACAAGGTGCCTACAATGACTTCGTAAATCATCAAGATGATATGCCGGCTCAGTCTCTCGAAGGTGCTCATAGGGATAGAGTGTGCGTGTATGCGTTCATAGGGGTGAGTGTGTGCGCGTGTATATGAGCGCTTGTGTCTGTACTGATGCTAAAAAAATGGAACCCTGTCTCTTTCTCTCACCATCTCTATAAAATACGAAGTAAACAAAAACAATTATGAGAAAAGAGCGGGTGACCCAAAGCTGGACATGCTTTTTTTTAGTGGGATCTTGACGTGTCACTGTTTTGTCGCAAACGCCTCTCTGGACTAGCGAGTTCAGAGAGACAAGCCCTGCAAATTTGATAGGGAATACAATAATATTATTTTATGAGTGTCATGTAGGATAAACATTGAGGTGAAGGAGAGAGAAATCATAAGAAAAGACTTGTCTTTTCCTATTTAAGAAATGATTTCTTAGCGTAATATGTCTCACCATGTTTTTAGAAACAATTAGTTATTTAAAATAAAGCTAAGAAATAATCATTGTAGATATGTTTTTATTGTCATCTTTAAATTACATGCAAGACTTAAGATAAAAATGTCTTATTAATCACTGTACGGATGAAACCGAATCGCGGAAAGGCGGAAGACGATGCAATCTGCGAGCAAGAAAGAAAATTATTGTTCCATTGGATATCTGAGAGCATGTTCCGCGGGCTAGCTTTTGGTTCCGTGCACGGATGGACCCTTCTCTGTCACGCACGGGGACTTGTCCATGTTCTTTGATTCAGACACACCATTTTTTTCATCTCCGACATTTATACGTGTTAGTCCGCCAGCGTCATGCATGGAGTCACAGTCGATGAATTTATTTTTTTAACATAGTACGAACGCAGTGTCACAACCCTGGCTACACCAAAATGGAAAATTGAGCGGTTCCAGCATGTGCCGATAGATCTGAAGCCAGTCATTGCAATCTGAAGATTAGTGCAGTATAAAAAGCAAAGCTTTTGGTCAGTTTCACACTTTTACACTTTTTATAAACTGTATGGAGTCACAGATACAACCTAAAAACTGTAATCAGTCAATGCATGGAGTCACAGTCATTGCAAAATGGAAAAGTGTAAAAGTAGAAAATGGAAAATAACATGTTTCACTCTTTTGAAATAAACTTTTACACATTTGAAAATAATCAGTTTCACAAGTTAACATTTCAGTTTCATATTATTTTTCACTTTCAGAACCTACATTTCACTTTCAATTGACTTGTTTCATAAAAAAGCATGTATTTCAATTGCACATCTTTTAAATAAGATGGTGTTTCACTTTTTTGAAATAAACTGTTACACATTTAAAAAAAATCAGTTTCACAAGTTGACATTTCAGTCCATGTTGGTTTTCACTTTCAGAACCTACATTTCACTTTGCACTAGCTTGTTTCAAAAAAATTCATCTATTTCAATTTCACATAATTGAAGAAGCATATTTTGCTCTTTTGAAGTAAACCGTTATACATTTCAAATTCACAAGTTGAGATTTTAGTTTCACATTTTTTTTCACTTTCGGTAGATGCATTTTACTTTTCACTGGCTTGTTTCACATAAATCACATCTATTTTAATTGCACATTTTTGAAATAACATATTTTACTCTTTTGAAATAAAATGTTACACACTTCGAAATAATTAGTTTCACAAGTTGATATTTGAGTTAAATAGGTTTATGTGAAATTTTTTATTTTCACATATTTCTAATGAAATAGGTTTGTTTTAGTTTTTTCTAGTGAAATGGGTTTATTTCACATATGAAATGTGTAACATTGAAAATTGAATGTGTTCAAAATGTATCCAAAGTTGGTCTAATTTTGAAGTTCTTGACGCCACGAGTCCAAATATATAAAAAGTTTCAAAAACGAGTGTATTGTTTAAAGGATATGGTTGATTTAAATTGTCTGAGAAAATAAAGTCTATGAATTTGTTCTGTAGGTAGAGTGAGAGCAGAGACCGGCATGCGTATCTTCCCTAACAAAATGTGTACTTTGAGGTCCATTATGCTGTCACTGATTTAACTAAAAAGGAAGATACAAGAAATATACTAATAATATACATCTAGGTGGGCCAGACAGTCTCACAAATCTCAGAAAAAATGGATGACCTCAGATGTACCAACCGCGCAAAATGACTTTGCGCTGGCTACACATGGAGGCCCATTATTAACTACTGGCGTGGCATGTTCTAAGAGGAAGAGAAGGTCCAGCTCCAGGTTCGGCTCAGCCACCTGGGAGCTATGCTCTTGTGTGTGGGGTTACGGTAATGTAAAGACTGAGGTCTATTTCATAGGAATTCTAGAAGATAGAATTTTCATAGGATTTTTTTCTTAAGAACCCTTTGGTTCATAGGAATGGATTTCTATTTCTATATAGGATTGGTTCATATCCTTCACATTTTATAAGAAAATAAAAATTAGCCTAAACTCAATGAAAAAAATTCTTTTGGTGTGAACCAAATGACATCTCGTTTTCTATTCCTATTCATAGGATTTGAGATACATATCATCTCATTTCCTACAAATTTCCTATTCCTACGATAATCCTATCCTATGAATCAAAAGAGGCTTGAAAGGCTCTTTTCCCTTCCCACTCTTCCTTCCTCCTGGCCTTCCGCTCTATTCTTCCCGTCCTCGCCCCAAACTTCTCTAGATTTGTATTGTGAGAGAGATAATTGAATCAACTTACATAAGGTACGTAACATGTAGATGCTCACAACATGACATACACTCAACCCAATGAACGCACATACGCACATCCTACTCCTTTGAGAACCTCTAAAATACTGAGACGGAATAATATCTTGAGATTAATGAAGTCGCCAAAGATGCCTTCATAGTCGACGGAAACTTCTGCCCCCACTGAATTCACATTGTCGAAAGATTTAAAATAAATCCAGAATAGTGCGACCACGAGTGTCAAGTCTAAGACTTGTACCCTGATGGGTTGATTCGACCACAAAGAACATAACCATCCGAGTTACATTCAGTTTGCACTCTATAACACTAGTACAGAAAAGCCCAGTGGCGACGTGGCAAAAAATGCCTTAGTGGCTTGGACACCTCACACCACGAATATGGCGCCATTGATAAAAAAAATGGTGGTGTTGGCGGCCCACGCCACTCGTAATGCAAATACTGCAATACAAATACTGATGGCGTACCATGTGTCCGACGCCAACAGTAATATTTCATCATCAATGACATGTCATGTTGGCGCCATGCCGGCCTCCATGGTGATGACTTGTTCCACCCCTGGTGGGCCAGCAACTACCTGCCATTGCACCTGAGAATGTCTACCTCGTGGTTGCATTTGCCGCCAACATGAATAGAGTGAAGGGAGAGGAAGCCTAGTGTGGGTGGCGCCTGGCCTGCGGCATAAACCAGCGAACTTACAAAACAACACAACCGTCTTAAGGAAAAGACCGTGGCCTCCCCCCTGCATGTGCGGGGCAACCCATGAGGGTGGTGCGGTGCACGTCCCACTTGTCGCGGCTTAACTAGCCCAGTGTTGCCGAAGGCACCAATAGGCGGGTCCGACTGGCCCATCATGCACGGGACCTCACACGCGAGTGAGTTGAAAACCCACAGGATGGTCGACCCGCGTGTGCTCGCGATACATCTGTCATGGACCTTCGAGGCGGGTCGCCCGGGTGTGCCTTGTCCAGGCAAATTGAATGCCGCAGAGCAATCCTGAGAGGCCCCACGGCATGCCACCTGGGAACTGACGATACCGAGGGCACTCTCGCCCATGAAGTCCCGGATACTCCAACATTCTTTATTGGAGTAATAATTTAGTCTATAGGTGTAGCATAACTATTTCGTAGATAACGGCGGGACTCGTTGGTGGGTGTGTTTTATCCTTGTGGGTATGAGCATGGTACATGTGCCAATCGGTGGGAGTACTTGAAAAAGTAAATACAATGGCTTTTTTGCCCTCAATTTTTTTGATACAGCAAAGCTGCAACTACTACTAGTCCTACCATCATATATACCTCCTGTTTATATACTAGAGCCGTGAGTGGTGACATGACCCACATAAACAAATATGCAGACCGTCTCTCCATCTATTTGCCCGAGCTTCATGTCTTGAAGTGAAAAACAACTTTGTCGCAATTGCTATATTCACACAACCATGCTTATGTATGAGCGGCATTGGGAAAAAAGTCTCTAGCTCTTTGACATCTTTCGGGACATACCAAGTTGCTGGTATCAACCCCGAGAGACCCCCGCAGCATGTGGACGGCGCGGAGGGCACTCTTGCACATGAACCCCCAGGAGGTGGGTACTTTAACATCCTTTTGATGAGTAATGATTTAGTCTGTAGGTGTAGCATTACTTTTTTGTAAATACGACAGACGACAGTGGGTGTGTTTTATCCTCATGGGTATGAGCATTGTACATGTTCCAATCACTGTACTTGACAAAGTAAATACAATGTATTTTTTGCCCTCAATCTTTTTGATGCAATCAGTAAAGCTGCAACTACTAGTCCTAGCATCATATATACCTTCTTCCTGTTTATATACAAGAGTTGTGAGTGGTGACATGACCCACATAAACAAATATGTAAACCGTCTCTCATTCTGTTTGCCCAAGCTTCATGTTTTGGAAGTGAAAAAAAAAACCCGTCACAATTGCTATTTTGACACAACCATGCTTATGTATGAGCGGCATTGGGAAAAAAGACTCCACGTCCATGACATCTTTAGGGATATCCCATCTTTAGGGACGTGGAGTATGTGATCACGTGCTCACATGAGCTCGGTATCTGATCCGTCCAGAATAGCTTTGTGATTCGATGAATTAAATGAGTGTGGCAGGCTGCGGGTCCACATGAATTCCATACGTCACTGTACGCACTTGACAGATGGGCCCTGGCTTGGACGGACGTTTGGACGCCATGGACGGAGCGAGGCAGAGCCGTGGCTCAAGATGTCGCCGGCGTCCTGATCTGTGGATCAGATCCGGTGTTTTCCGGTAGTGGCGGCAGGGCACGCATTAAATGCAGAAGTTGTGCGCTGGGGCAAGCTATCCCCTACCCAGTGAAGTTGGATCTTGCATTCTTCAAGGCGGGGAACCGATGGAGAAATCTCCTGCGGGAAAGGGGAGTGGGCGGTCCAGCGAGCTCCCAGGTCCTCCGGCGAGCATGGAGTTCTTGATGCAGCCATTAAACAGGTTAGAATCTGCTCGCTTTGGCTCCGTTTGGCACGGTTTTGGATTAAGTTTTCAGCAATGATTTGATTTTGTCTGCTGGATATTTTTGCGGAAGTGCCAGAACACTGCTAGAGAAGGTTAACGAGAACAACAACACCATTGAGCCTCTTCACTACCCGGTCATGGCGCCGGCGGAGCTTGAGCTGCCGGCCCCGGCAGCCTCAAGTGCAGACGGCCAAATCTGTGTTGACGGCGCTGCTCCAGAGCCGGCCAGTGCAGACAAGGGTCAAGGTTCAAAGCACTCTATAGAGCAAGTGGATCCAAAAACTCCGGGGTGGACGCAAAGGCATGAAGATTAATTTTACAGTAATGTTCATTTGCGTTTAAAGAATTCAGGGGTATCCTCTCGATTTGAGTTGCAGTGCACATACATAAAACAGAAGTGACTAGATTCATTTTAGATGGTTTGTTAAATTGTTCGCCAAAGTAGTAAGTGTATATTTAGAAGTTGGGATTGTATAAGAAAAACCAAGCCTGGATGAAAAAATATTGTTATTGCTCCGGGAAGAAGATGTCTTGCAAGTACAGAGTTAAACATAAATAATTTATAAGAAATAAACACAAGAGTACTGGAATAATAGATTTCGCTAAATTGTGTTGCAAACATGATGCATTTTTCTGTTTGTGAGCAACAGTAGTTTATAGCTTAGTTAAACTGTAAAACCTGATGATTATGTGCTAATAATTTGCATGGCTTCCAGAGTGCGTGTTGGCGCTGCCGCACTAGGCTGAGCTCCTTGCCCTCACAGGATCACAGCCCTGGAGAAATCAGTCCGGCGATTTGCAGAAAAACCAGGAGACTTTGTCATTGTGCAAAGATAGGAACAAGTTTCGACACACTTGGTGAGGCGTACGATTTTTACAATTTATATTCGTGGGCGAAAGGATTCGGTATTAGGTATGGGAAGAGCAGGCTAAATGTGGACATGACAAAATGCATGCAAAAGATACTCTGTGGGTGTGCGGTATAACAGATCTTGAGCATTTTAAATATCTTTCCAGTTCACTATGAGAAAGTTGTAGTGGAGTTAACTGAATATGTTTGATATGGACCATTATGTGATCTAATCAGTGATAATTTTGTTTGCAGGGGAAACCGCTTATGCGAGCAAACATCGCAACTAAAAGACATGCTGGCAAAATCTACACACGAACTATGTTCAAGAAGTTTTGCCATATAGTATATGAGTGTGGAGTATACCAGATGGAAGAGATCGAGAAAGGAAAAACGTATATTACAATTCATACCAAGGCAGAGCGGCGGGAGAAGTGGTGAGGAATTTGATTGTGAATGCGGCCAGTTTGCACACATGGGGATGCTCTATAGCCATGTCTTGAAGGTACGTATGACCTCATATCCTGGTTGTTGCAAATTCATGCTGGATGAAAAAATTGTAAACATGTATGAATTTTTGAAACAGGATCTGGACTTATTCTTATTAAGGAAATACCTTGGAATCACATAGTGAAAAGATGGACTAGAGATGCCAGAGACATCCTACCCCCTCATCTGACACAATATCAGAAGGACAATGCTCACAAAAATTAATTTAGTTATAGGCATTTCAATATGTAGATGCATGACATGAAGCTTGTCCGTATGGGGGACACGAGTGTTGAAGCATATAAGCATCTAATTTCTATGATCAAGAATTGTGCTGCTGAAATGACACCATTTGCTGAAATAAGAGACAGTCTTGGATTAGAGGACATGATGGCAGAAATGGAGATGTGTTAACCAGGTTCAGACACAAGTTGCTATTCAGTTTGCACCAAACAGAGTGGATAGTGTTGTTGGCAACGACGAAACAACTCGGCTGTCAGGATTATTACCTCTGGCTAAGAGGAAAGACATGGGAAGGCCTACGACAAGCAGAGAGAAGGCGCTTTATGAAGTTTTGAGTAAGAGGACAAGATTCTGCACGATTTGTCGGCGGCAAGGCCACAAATGTACAACTTTGCCCTGATCGCGGGGATGTCCCAAAGCAGGTGAGGAAACCTGCACGATGCAAAAGTTGTGGGGTGGACAAAGCAGCAGAACTCAGACTGGATAATTCACAAACTTAGGTTGTTTCAGCATGACATATTTCTGTCATGGCCGATGACTCATGCCAGGAGCAAGCACAGGGGACTGGAGTGCTAATGTGACATTGGGAGTGTCAGTGTGTGTGGGCACAGCCGGTCCTTGTGCGTGTGAGTGTTGGGCGCTGGTGTGGTGTACGTGAGGCCCTGGTTAGGAGTCGTGTGTGGTTTTTGGGTGTATAAACACCCAGTCTTGTAATCTGTTTTGCGTGGGAAAAAAGAAAATAAGTAGCAAAAGTCTGAATTCCCTTGTCTCCTTCTCTGTTCCCAGTCCCCTTGTCTTCTCCTCTTCAGGCATATCAGGTCGGCTGTTACAATTTCTTCCTAGTTTTAGCTGTGTTGTATCTCAATGGCCAGTAAATTCGTGGCAGCTAAAACAACAATGAGGCATATCATGTCAGCCGAGCGGCTAGGTTAATTCACCCAGCGGCATGCCTCCCTGCCTTGTGGATCAACACGTATATTGCGTGCCTGCTGAAATTCACGGTTCAGGTCCTGATTTGAGTCCGGGAGACGAGCTCTACGATGCACGGAGAGTGCCGGCTGATGAGTTGCTTGGAGTGGCTGCTGATCAGTGCCAAAATGACGATTATGAATCCGCACAACCCAACCTGCAGTACAGATCGGAGTGGCGCACAAAAATATTGTGGTTATGACTGAGGATGTGAGTTGGTTTATCATGCTGTGATTACTGTAAAACTTACCTCTCTGTTAACGCACTTATAGAACCGATACCCAGCGTTCGCTCCACGCCGAGCAATCCAGGTCATGAGCCGGTCGCCGCAGTCGGGGCACGGTCCCGCACGGTGGAGGGAGATGAATTAGACATGAAGGACCAGGAATGGGAGACACCGGGTAGCTCCAACGAGATTGAAACCAGCAGCAGACCTGTGGGGATTTGTATTGGATTTGGCTCGATATGCAGAAGAGGAGCCATGTCGGAGAACAGCGGCGTATAGGACGGACAGGCAGAATAAATGCTCCGTCGTCACGCCGTTGGACCAGAATCTTGGGTAAGACGGCTCCTTTCGTCAGATTTGAGCCAAGCCACGCCGTCCATGCGTAACGGCGTAACCGGGGCTGCCCGACAGAGGTGGGCCATAGCACAGGAGAAACACTTCAATGCCCGACACTATACTGCACATGACGTGCATCTCGGGACTGACCGGCGGCAGAGATAACGAGCATACAGGCGCTCGAGCTCACATAAGTATTTTCGCATCTTTAGCCTCAAGTCTGTCCCATGTTACCAGGATGTGCTTCACTCCTTGAAGCATGCTTGCACCTATCACTTTGACTTGTGATGGAACATGATTCCAATGCTTGTCATCGCATCCTGGTCGCTCGCCGGTGTCGGAGTGCTTGGGTCACAGACGTGGCGATGCAGTTGGGTCTGTAGCGGATGACCAAGCCATGCACGTATGCATGCGTGCCTAGAACCCAAGCCATGGACGTATGGATGTGCACAGCCTCACAGTATCTGGCCTTAGTTCTTGCTGCTCAGGTGGGTGCATGGAGTTTATGACGCAGAGGGACGGAGGCAGCGTCCTAGACTCGCCGGAGCAGTCGGGTCGGGCACGAGAGCGAGGCTGGTGCTGCCATCTCTAATGCATGTGAGGTGCTTGATGTAATGCCCCAGCCAGTGAAGAGGAGGAATAAGAAGACTAAGTCAACATGCCCACATGGCAGTTTTCTTTGGCCTGATGGGTGGGTCCCATCAGTCAGAACCGCCACCAAAGAAATTATGAGGATAATTTGTTTGATGCCAACATTTGGCACTGTCAATACTTGGCAAGCCAACAATTGACAATATTAAAAGAGTGAAATGCGCCACTAGTCCACGAACTCAGACTAATTGCACACTTTAGGCCGTCAACTTAAGAAGTGATCAGATTTAGTCCACAAACTCATTTATTTGATCAAATAAGGCCAAAACCGATTAGACAGGAGAAAAACCGACCACATGGATGCCATGTCAGCGTTCCTTAGACCGTTGTGTAACTAACTATTTTTTACAGGGCCCTTTTTGCAAACTGATCGGTTTTTCTAGCAACCTATCTTAACCAATGTTGTATAATGAAAATATAATAAATAAAAACCACCGAGCATATGCATATGATTTGAACCTACAACCTGTAGGCGTTGGTAACTAGTTGCTGACCATTACAACCTGACTTCTGTAATATTTTGCATCCGACTATATATATTCCTAGATGGGTTAGCATGAAGTTGATTCAGGATGCCAACCATGTCTATCCATTCCTATATGGTTGTATTACTGGGTCTGATTAATCAAAACCAAACAGAAGATGAAGAGAGCGAACAGAGGGACGGCAGCTGCGAGGTGATGGAGAGAATACTCAAGGAAAGGTGCCGATAGGCCTCTGAGTACAAACTTCCAGATGCAGTAGGCAACAAAGAGTAGTAGCAGAACAGAGGAATATTTATCCTGATTCCTACTTATATCATTTTAGCTACCTGCATAGTATAGTCTAATGGTGTGTAGAGATAGATAATCAAGATATAGCTCCCTTTTTCATCTATAAATGGTGATGTAGCTGATGTTGACGAACTGCAGAGTACACAGACCCAACTGTAGAACATTCAGAGTGTAACATCAAGTGTATAATGTACATTCACGCCTTGGCAACCTGAGACCCATGCATCTTCTCTTACCTGTGCTTGTGCAGATGAATTCCGGGGCAAATTTCCTTTGGCAGTAGACTGGCCGTCAACCCCCGACAAACACCGGTGTCGGACTGCAGCAACATCTGCCAAAGGAGACCCTGCCCAGCAATTCAGCTGCACATCTTCTATACAATCATGATCACAGCCAACTCTCCCTCCTACCCCTCGCGTGGAACTCTGTTTCATCCGGGGAGCACACATGGTTAGTGATCACCTTGCAGCAGGGGCATTTATACCCGTTCTCGTCTTGCATGGTGCAAGGCAGCAACGTCCTTTGCAGCAGCTATGCACCTTTCTGTGCTCTGGCTGCAAAGGCACGATGAGGATCAAACTGAGGATATACTCTAGGACAATGCCAGGCCAAGACTGAATGATGCTTCATACTCCCTCCGTTCCGAAATAGATGACTCAACTTTGTATAAAGTTAGTATAAAGTTGAGTCATCTATTTTGAAACGGAGGGAGTACAAGGCTAAATAGGAGAGGCCATTGGAATGCATGGGTGGTCAAGCTCATTTCCTGTAAAGAAGAATCAGATACCTGCTAAGAAATCAGGTTACGGGCATCTCCACGATCGATCTGCTTCGCTAGGTACAATCGTAAAAGCTACTCCCTCTGTCCCATAATATAAGAACGTTTTTGACACTATACTAGTATACAAAACACTCTTATATTTTGGGACGGAGGGAGTAGTCTCTAATTCAGCGTCCTAATCTAAAATCATATACAAAAAAGTCTGATGACCTAATGTACAAAAACACAACCAGCCAGAGCTTTGTGACCCTTGCTCTATTTCTTTTTGCGGGATATGCGAACTGTAATTCTGTGTATCGATCTAATGATGGGTAGTGTCCTGTAAATTCCATCGGCTAACTTTAATGATGTGTAGTCTCCCATAAATTATAATTGCGGATGATTATCAAAAAATCACAAATAAGTAAATGCGCAGACCTTTGTTCAAAGATAATTAGAACCGTTTTCCTCACAATTGTGCGGACACCATGCTAGTTATCATTAAAGGGCCGGCCATGACTATTAGCACAGTAATAGCAAGTCCAAGCAATATAGCAGGATTTTACATCTACTCCCTCCGTTCCTAAATATAAGTCTTTTTAGAGATTACATTATAGACTACATACGGAGCAAAATGAATGAATCTAAACTCTAAACTATGTCTATATACATCCGTATGTAGTTTGTAGTGAAATCTCTAAAAAGACTTATATTTAGGAACGGAGGGAGTATAATGTAAGGGGTGATGTTTGATTTTTGGTAGCCTGTGAATACACACCACAAATGGTTTTCACTTCCAGTGAGATGTCAATGAAGTCCACTGAATTTCAGTAGAAACTAAAATATTTACCTTTCGGTTAAAGTATTTCAACAATGTCAGTAGTGCACATGAATTTCAAGTGAATGTTTTGGCCCTTTGGACAGAATGCAAACGGAGATCACTAAATTCACTGCAGGGATTTCGGTTGTCACTGAAATATCTCTGAAATTGAATGTGAAAACTATATGGACCGATATGGTTTTAGTGGAGACAACTACTTGTACAAATCTCCTTGCAAAAAACAAGTATAAATCTAAAGATATTAAGTACCCGAGACAAGTCAACAGCTGAAGCTCAGGTAATGGGAGCATGTGGACCTAAGACCCATATTGAGTTCCGATTTTCTTTCAAATACAAGCTTACTCTAGTGAAATCTGAGCGGGTCCCACTGGGCTATCTGTAGACACCCCCCTCCCCCCTCGCTTGTGTTTCGGTAGGATTGGGTTGGTTTCAAGTGGGTAATCGGCAGTGCATAGTAAATAGCAACTTGATTAAAGTAGAGAAACTAGAGTAAATGTCAAATTTACAATTGCTTTATAAACCGTCAAGGGCCAAATCGCAGTGGTTGTGCTATTTGGTTGAAACTTTTGTGTAGTGCATCTCAAATAGAGAAACGCCCCCCTATGTGAAATTTTGGTTGCACTACACAAAACACTCTTACAAAAAAAAAGTGTTTTACACAGTACACTAAAAAGCCACAACAATAACATGTTTATTTACTATACTTGATAGTCAAACACTTAGTAATGAAAGTGATAGTACAAAGTGTAGTATTACAGTGATAATATCTCAAGAAATATCATAAGGTAGTCTGTTTTAAGCTATCTACGAAGGTTTTATTTATTTTGGTCTGCTGGTGCTCCAACGATGATGGTGTCACTGGTAGAAAAAGAGCCTGTTGTCCCGGTTCGTAAGGGCCTTTTGTCCCGGTTCTGAAACCGGGACTAAAGGGTCGGTACTAATGCCCTGTCCCGTTAGTCCCGGTTCAATCCAGAATCAGGACAGATGGGCCTTCACGTGGCTTGTGCGCGGAGCCCAGGCAGGAGACCCTTTGGTCCCGGTTGATGGCACCAACCGGGACCAATAGGCATCCACGCGTCAGCATTTCTGTGGTTGGGGTTTTTGTTTTTTTTGAAAGGGGGGGGGGGGGGGGTTGGGGGTTTTGGGGGGTTAATTTAGGTGTTTCATATATTGTGTTAGCTAGCTATAATTAATAGAGAGAAGTGTCCTCTCTTATGTCCGTGCTTGGTCGACGCTACGTATTATACATACGTATAGAGAGGACTAGACATGCTAGCTAGCTAGTAAGCAAACGAAGGAAACAGAAGATCGTCATGAACATATATGCATACAGAGAGAAGTGATATCGACCACCTCTCCTTCTCCGAAAGATTGGTCGAACAACAAGTTCTCGTATATCTATCCGACGCTACCGGCTACATATATACAAGAATTATCTCTTACAAATATAATCATACGGACTCAGGGTCCACATAGTATTCTCCATCTTCAGGGATCACGCGATCAAGAAAGAATGCCGCCAATTCCTCTTGAATTGCTCGCATGCGAGCTGGTGCTAGGAGTTCATCCCGCTTCCGAAACATCTAATTTGAAGAAGGGGGTCAATACATATATATGAATGAATGAAACTCAACACAAACGATGGTAATAAAATAAAATTGTGAATGTTGTTATTTACGTACTTCATATTGTTCGTCAGTGTAGCCCCGCTCACAGGTCGTGTGGCGGATGGACTCGCAAACATAGTATCCACAGAAATCATTCCCTTGTTCCTGCCACAACCACTTTACAAGAAACAGAGATCAATCAAACTGATAAGCAAGAATGCCAAATAGTATTGATAAAACTAGCGCTTGAATGACTAGTAGATGCGCGGAACATGCTACTATAGTACTTACTTTCGGGTGTCTAAATTGCAGCTCCTTCGGTAGTCCCGGAGCTTTTCTGGTGAATTTTCTCCAAACCCCGCTGGACAAAGAAAACAATTACTTGATATATGAGGAAATGAACAAAGTTGCTGATATGGTGGATAATGATCGATTTAACTTACTTCTCGAGTATTTGAGTCATGTCTGCATAGTCTTGGGGATCTTTTCGTCTTGAGTCTAAGACAGTTACTAGTCCCTGCTCAAGCTTAATCTCTAGGAGAATATAGTGGAAACTGCACACGCATGCATAACTCATCAATTACATTACTATAACCTTGACTAATATATAAGGGAAACCGAATACGCACAAGACAGTAACACTCACTTGAAGTTGTAACGAAAGAGTATTATATCTTTGTTTTCATTTATTACCAACGATCGTAGCAAGTTGGCCTCGGTAGCTGCGGCATGAAATTTAACCTGAGTTGCATCTATGAGATATGTGTTAATGAACCCAATATCACCGACTTGTCTTTTCTTCAATTCGGCGATCTTCAATCCGCATAATATAATGAGGATGATTATAAATACATGCAATGAAAGAGCTGAGCTATATAGAAAGACTTAATGACAAAAGTAGTACTACTTACAGACAGTAGCAGGCGACCGTTGTTTTATCGAGGGCCAATTGATTGAAAAACTGATAGAACTCCTCAAATGGAACAGGCAACAGTTCAATTCCAACGAGGTCATGCTCCTTTTTAACTTTCACATACATAGTACTCCTCCCCCAGAGTCTCTGCAGATTTTCAAGTACCAATCATGCAATCTTCGCATCATCGTTGATAGAGATCTTTCATCTTTGACGAGAGGCTTTCCGTACTCGTATCTTTGTATCTGCACCTCCATGGGTTCATAATGTACATCATCGGGCAGGTAATCTGCAAGATTGCTATAACCGGGCACCATCCTCGGATCATTAGCGACGTTGTGGCTAGGCACCTTGAGCGGGGGGGGGGGGGGGGCACGATTGCTTCGCTTGTTCACCGAGCTGGGCAATTTGTTTCCCAGCTCGTCGTTCTTTCAGCCTTTGATCACTGACAGTACTTCCCAACCGCTCAGCTTCGGCAAATTCCTTTCCAATAATGCGCTCATAGTTTCCTTTCGGCGGAGACTTGGGTGGTTTTGTCAGGGCAGCCAGAGTGCGCTTCGCTTTCACCGGATCTACCTTCTCCTCCGGAAGTGGATGTCTCTTTGCTTTCAACCCTTGAAACCAGTCATCCACTTCGGTTCGTGCGATCTCGGCGTTCTCCTCCGGGGTCCTCTCGTATGGTAACTTCTCTGGAGTCTTCAGAGAAGGACCGAATCTGTATGTCCTCCCGCCTCTGGCTGTACTGCTAGACGCCGGTCGAGCAGACGGAGCGGTTGTCTTCTTTACTTGCTTACGAGGCGGAGGAGAAGGACTACGACACGCCGGAGCAGCCGGAGCGGCGGCAGGTCTCTTCCTCCCTTGCTGACGAGGCGGAGAAGGAGGAGGCTGGCTGCTCGGGCGCGTCGGCGCAGGCGGAGAAGGAGGCGGAGTGCCGCCACGCGCTAGAGAAGGAGCCGGTCGAGTGCCCTGATCGTCACTCGCCGGAGGAGGAGGCGGTGGAGGAGGCGGAGTGCCCTGACTTGCTAGAGGAGGAGGAGGAGGCGGAGGCGTCCAGTTCGGAAGGTTGATGAGCTCCTTCCGCCATAGGCATGGAGTCTTCAGAGCAGACCCCAGCCTAGTCTCCCCTTCATCGGTAGGGTGGTCAAGCTGGAGGTCCTCAAATCCCTCCATTATTTCATCCACCATCACCCTAGCATATCCTTCTGGAATCGGCCGACAGTGAAAAGTTGCGCCGGGTTCAGTAGGATAAACAGAGCCAACAGCCGCCTTGACCTTCAAATTCATCCATTGCGTCATAAGGTGGCAATTTTGAGACTCCGTGATAGCATCCACAGGATAGCTGGCAGGAGCCGTCAAGGCATGCTCCGGCTGAAGCAGCTCGGTGGAAGCCACGCTGCTTCTCCGCTGAGATGGCGGGGTAGCTTCGGGGGAAGCTTCGGCAGTATGTTTGCTGCGATTTGCTTCTCGTTCCTCTATCGCTTGTACCCTTGCTTGCAGCGCCTGCATTTGGGTCTGCTGCACTTTCTTCCTCCTCTCATGGGATTTGTAACCGCCCACGTCCGGAAACCCAACCTTCCACGGAATGGAGCCTGGCGTGCCCCGTGTCCGTCCAGGGTGCTCAGGATTCCCGAGGGCCATTGTGAGCTCGTCGTTCTCTCTGTCTGGAAAGAACGTCCCTTGCTCCGCTGCTTCGATATAGTGCTGAAGCTTCCTGACTGGTATGTCCATTTGATCGTTCGTCCAAACGCACTTCCCTGTTACAGGGTCCAAGGTTCTGCCAGCCCCGAAGAACCAAGTCCGGCAACGGTCTGGCCAGTTAATTGTCTCTGGTTCGATCCCTTTATCAACCAGATCATTCTCAGTCTTGGCCCACTTAGGCCGGGCTACGAGGTAGCCACCTGACCCCGTGCGATGGTGATGCTTCTTCTTCGCAGCATTTTGCTTGTTTGTCGCCGACATCTTCTTACTCTTTTCCGATGTCTTGTGGGCCACAAATGCGGGCCAGTGATCTCTGATCTTCTCATATCTGCCCTTGAATTCTGGTGTCTCATTATTTTTGGCAAACTTATTCAGCTCTTTCTTCCACCTCCTGAATAGTTTTGCCATCCTCTTAAGAGCAAAAGACTTGATTAATTGCTCTTTAACTGGCTTCTCTGGATTATCCTCTGGCGGTAGGGTGAAATTTGACTTCAGCTCAGTCCAAAGATCATTTTTCTGCATATCATTGACATAAGACACCTCAGGGTCTTCTGTAGCCGGCTTAAACCATTGCTGGATGCTGATCGGGATCTTGTCCCTAACCAAAACCCCGCACTGAGCAACAAAGGTGCTCTTTGTCCGGAGGGGTTCAATCGGTTGGCCGTCGGGCGCGATTGCTATGATCTCAAACTTTTCATCCGAGCTCAAATTTTTCTTCAGGCCTCGTCTCTTTACCGAAGTTGTGCTTGATTCGGAGGGCTAGAAAAAAGAACAAAGACTTAATTAATATGTGTACATACCAAAACAATGAATGCATCAATTAGCCAGTCAGCAGAAGCTTAACTAATATATATACCTGGCCGGACTCGCTTCGGTCACCGGAGACGTCATCACGGTCTCCTTCTTGCACCGGCATTGGGTCACCGGAGCCGTCCTCACGGTCTCCTTCTTGCACCGGCATTAGGTCACCGGAGCCATCATAATCAGCTGCTTCCAGACCATCGGTCTCGTTGAGAAACAATGAGCAGATGGCATCACTTCCTCGTGCGATTATGTCCCCCAACAACTCTTCTTGTACTTCGTCTCGGGCGGTGTCCGTAGTTTCTACAAATATTGACAACATGGCAATTATTATTCAAACATGACAGATGGATATATTAGTGGCAAAAACGTAGAACTAATATTAATTAGTGGCCTCGACGCTGCTTCTCTAGGGTTTGGGGTGGCCTCGACACTGCTTCTCTAGGGTTTGGGGTGGCCTCGACAACACTTCAAGGATAAAAAAAGAAGAGGAAGAAGAAGAAAAAAAGAGGAGAAGAAAGAATAGAGGAGTTCTTCCTTCTTTCTTCTCCTCTTTTTTTCTTCTTCTTCCTCTTTTTTTTTATCGGGAACGAGGGTCGTCGAGGGTCACCGAGCGATAGAGGAAACCCTAAATAGCAAGTATCGTGGGTGTGAGATACATGTGGCCGTCGGTGTCGGACACTACATCCACGTCCCACAAGTGACGTGGGCGTCGAAGCCCGCGCCACTTGTGGGACGTGGATGTAGTGTCCGATACCGACGGCCACATGTATCTCACACAGACGATACTTTCTATTTAGGGTTTCCTCTACCGTTCGGCGACCCTGACCCTCGACGACCCTCGTTCCCGATAAGAAAAGAGGAAGAAGAAGAAAAAAAAGAGAAGAAGAGAAGAAGAAGAAAAAAGAGAGGAGAAGAATATCTCACATCGACGATACTTTCTATTTAGGGTTTCCTCTACCGTTCGGCGACCCTGATTCTTCTCCTCTTTTTTTTCTTCTTCTTCTCTTCTTCTCTTTTTTTTTTCTTCTTCTTCCTCTTTATTTTATCGGGAACGAGGGTCGTCGAGGGTCAGGGTCGCCGAACGGTAGAGGAAACCCTAAATAGCAAGTATCGTGGGTGTGAGATACATGTGGCCGTCGGTGTCGGACACTACATCCATGTCCCACAAGTGACGTGGGCGTCGAAGCCCACGCCACTTGTGGGACGTGGATGTAGTGTGCGACACCGACGGTACATGTATCTCACACCGACGATACTTTCTATTTAGGGTTTCTCCTCTACCGCTCGGCGACCCTCGATGACCCTCGTTCCCGATAAAAAAAGAGGAAGAAGAAGAAAAAAAAGAGGAGAAGAAAGAATAGAGGAGATATCTCCTCTATTCTTTCTTCTCCTCTTTTTCTTCTTCTTCTTCTTCTTCTTTTTTTATCCTCTTCTTCCTCTCATGTTCAAGAGGATCGCCGAGGGGTCGGGAGGTTGCCTAGTGTCAAAGGATTCAACAAAACCATGTCTTCATCATTAGGCGAAAGTAACAGGTGCATGATGGTACGAAGCTCTCCAAAGTTATTTTGGAACGGAGTCCCAGATAAGATAATTCACTTTCTGGTACAAAGTTCAGCAAGAACCTTCCAAATATCGTTATTTGGAAGGCCTTTGCTGAAATTCATACAAAAAGGAAAATTATCCTATCCGGGACACCATTCCAAAATAACTTTGGAGGACTTCGTCATGCCCTGGTTACTTCCGGCTAATGATGAAGCCATGGATTTCTTCAATACTTTGACACTAGGAAACCTCTCTCGACCCCTCGGCGATCCTCGACCCCTCGAACCCTCAACGACCCTGGAACCCTCGACCCCTAGACGACCCTGGAACCCTCGACCCTCGATCCCTCGACCCTATAGAACCCTCGAAGAAAGGAATAGCTAGAGGAGAAGATCGAAGAAAAAAAGAAGAAAAAAAAGAGGATAAGAAGAAAGGAATAGTGGAGAAGAAGAGAAAATAGAATATTCTCCTCTTCTTTTCCTTCTTTTTCCTTCTTCTTATTTATTTCTCCTCTTCTTCCTCTCCCCTCTCGGTGACCCTAGACCCCCTTTCGACCCTCGACCCCTAGGCGACCGTCGACCCCTCTTTTTTTTCTTCCTCTCCTTTTTTATCCTCTTCTTCCTCTACCTCTCGGCGACCCTCGTTCCCGATAAAAAAAGAGGAAAAAAAGAGGAGAATAAAGAATAGAGGAGATCTTCTCCTCTATTCTTTCTTCTCCTCTATTCTTTCTTCTCCTCTTTTTTTCTTATTCCTCTTCTTTTTTTATCCTCTTCTTCCTCTCATGTTCGACGACCCTCGACCCCTCGGCGACCCTAGACCCCCTCTCGACCCCCTCTTCTTCTCCCTCTTCTTCCCCGCCTCTCTCATGAATGTCCGACGTCCCCCTCCCCCTCATCATCATCTATCATCCCCCTTCTCATGTTCGACGACCCTCGACCCCTTGGCCGCCCTCTAGACACACCCACGACCTAAAATGACCTAAAATGAAAATAACCTAAAATTCACTAAAGTTATCGATGACCCTCTCAACACACCCACGAATAAGAAAATATATCATCTTCTTCATCTCCTCTTCTTTGCATATTCACATAGCCACATACACATACATAGCCACATACATATTCATCTATGAATAAAAACACATCATAGGTACAATTCATATCGACATTTATACATACATGAAAAAAATTATATGTACATCGTGAACAAAAAGATCATGGAGCAAAATTATTTTCCATGAACATACATATAGCCACATTCATATAGAACTTTTCTGAACATATATAGATGATTTTCTAAAAATGTAACTTTTGCATATATGAACATATATACACAGAGAAAATACATGCATATATAGCCATATCCATAAACAGAGAGCAGCGGCGGCAATGGGTGGCGTCGTCGGCGACGGGGATGGGAAAGGGGGGAGCTCACTGGGGGCGGGCGGCGACGGGGAGAGGAGGCCAGCGACGGGAAGGAGGACGGAGGGCTCGGGGATGTCGGTGACGGGGACGGCGTGCGCGGGGCGGCACGCGGTGACGGGGACGACAGGCTCAGAGTGGCACACGGCGACGGGGACGGCCGCGGGCTCGGGGCGGCACACGACGACGGGGACGAGGAGGCGGGGCTCGGGGCAGGGCGGACGACAGCGAGCTCGGGGCAGGGCGGCCGGCGACGGGCAGGAGGGCGCGACGACGACGACAGCGACAGGGCGCGGCGACGGCGACGGGGCAGGGCGCAGCGATGGCAAGCACGCGGGGATGGGCCAGGGCGCGGCGACGGCGACGAGGAGGACGAGCAGCCTGGCGGCGTCGGCGATGGGGAATGGAGCAGTTGGCGAAAATTTCCAAAGTGTGGACTTATATAGCAGAGCCTTTAGTCCCGGTTCGTGGCAGCAACCGGGACTAAATGTGGGCATTAGTCCCGGTTGGTGCCACCAACCGAGACCAAAGGCCGCCGCTTCCCGCCCTTTGGGCTACTGAAAAGAGGCCTTTGGTCTCGGTTGGTGGCACCAACCGGGACTAAAGGGGGGCATTGGTCACGGTTTGTGGAACTGTGACCAATGCCCCCCTTTAGTCCCGGTTGGTGCCACCAACCGGGACCAAAGGCCTTGTGCGGCTGCTGCGTTGAAAGTTTAGTCCCACCTTGCTAGTTGAGAGGGGTGCACAGTGGTTTATAAGCCCCACTGCCGCACCCCTCTCGAGCTCCTCTCCATTGCAGGCTTACGGGCCTAATTACCACTTCTATGCCTGTGGGCCTACTGGGCTTCCTGCAGGCCTGAATCCTGACCCTTGGATGGGTTTCTAGTCGTATTCAGTCCGTGGGGGCCTAGTAGGTGGCATTTTTTTGTTTTATTTATTTATTTTATTTTGTTTTTTCCTTTATTTTTTTTAATTCTTTATGCTTTTAGTTTTAGAAAAATTATAAACTTTTTGTTAATGCCATTAGTTTTCAAATTTGGAAACACCTTTTTTGTTTTTTTCTTTGTTGCTTTATTTATTTTATTTTGTTTCTACGTACAACAAAATACTTATTGTTGCTATTTTTTTTCTTCAGTTTTTTGTTTTGTTTTCTGCATTATTTATTTTCTTTTGTTTTTTGCTTTATTTTTTTATTCTTTTTGCTTTTAGTTTTAGAAAAATTATAAACTTTCTGTTAGTGCCATTAGTTTTCAAATTTGAAAACACTTTTTAGTTTTTTAGTTTTCTTTGTTGCTTTCTTTATTTTATTTGTGATTAACTTTACTATAAAAATAGTTTTTCCTGTTTTTTTTTGATTTTTTTGCATTATTTATTTTCTTTTATTTTTTGCTTTAATTTTGAATTCTGTTTGCTTTTAGGTTAGCAAAATTATAAACTTTCTGTTAGTGCCATTAGTTTTAGAAAAATTATAAACTTTCTGTTAGTGCCATTAGTTTTCAAATTTGAATTCTTTGAAAATTGTTTGAATCACAAGTTTGTGATTAACTTACTAAAAAATGAGAATAGATGCGCTTATAGAGAAAATTCAACCTAAATTCCTAGTAAATTTCTATGAATTTTAGAGAAATTCACTATGAATTTAGGTTAAACTTTTCTCTATTAGGGCATCTATTTTCACTTTGAGAGGAGCTCAACAAGGCAGAGAGGGAAGGGCTTATAAACCGGTGTGAGCCCCCTTCAGTTGGCGAGGTGGGACTAAACTCTGCCCGCAACGAGGACCAACCCTTTAGTCCCGGTTTGTGGCACAAACCGGGACTAATGGTCATGGGCCAGGGGCGAGGAGCAAAATTATAAACTTTCTGTTAGTGCCATTAGTTTTAGAAAGTTGAAAGTTGAAAGTTGGCATGGGCCAGGGACTAATGGCCATGGTATTATGAGGGCCGAACCATAAGACATGAAAGCATTTCAAATGAACTCTGAAAAAGTTGAAAGTTGGCATGGTATCATAATTTCACCCACATAGCATGTGCATGTACAAAACGGACAATGGTAGCATGTTCGTGTGTTACAAAGTTGGCATGGTATCATCATAATAGTTGCGGGAGAAAGTCTTCACTTTTTCTTCGCTTGTGTCATTTGCTTATTGCGCCGTAACCATGGATAATCTTCATTGTTTACCATGATGCTTGGGTCAGCCTTGACATTGAAGGGAGCAATTTCATGAAACTTTTCATAATCTTCAGACATGTCTGTCTTGCCGTCCACTCCCAGGATGTCCCTTTTTCCTGAAAGAACTATGTGGCGCTTTGGCTCATCGTATGATGTATTCGCTTCCTTATATTTTCTTTTTCTCGGTTTGGTAGACATGTCCTTCACATAGATAACCTGTGCCACATCATTGGCTAGGATGAACGGTTCGTCAGTGTACCCAAGATTTTTCAGATCCACCGTTGTCATTCCATACTGTGGGTCTACCTGTACCCCGCCGCCTAACAGATTGACCCATTTGCACTTAAACAAAGGGACCTTAAAATCAGGTCCGTAGTCAAGTTCCCATATGTCCACTATGTAACCATAATATGTGCCCGTTCCACTCTCGGTTGCTGCATCAAAGCGGACACCGCTGTTTTGGTTGGTGCTCTTTTGATCTTGGGCGATCGTGTAAAATGTATTCCCATTTATCTCGTATCCTTTGTAAGTCAATACAGTCAAAGATGGTCCCCTGGACAACAAGTACAACTCATCACAAACAGTGTTGTCACCTCTGAGACGTGTTTCCAACCAACTGCTGAAAGTCCTGATGTGTTCACTGAAGGAAATATGCCCTAGAGGCAATAATAAAGTTATTATTTATTTCCTTATATCATGATAAATGTTTATTATTCATGCTAGAATTGTATTAACCGGAAACATAATACATGTGTGAATACATAGACAAACTTAGTGTCACTAGTATGCCTCTACTTGACTAGCTCGTTAATCAAAGATGGTTATGTTTCCTAACCATGAACAAAGTGTTGTTATTTGATTAACGAGGTCACATCATTAGTTGAATGATCTGATTGACATGACCCATTCCATTAGCTTAGCACCCGATCGTTTAGTATGTTGCTATTGCTTTCTTCATGACTTATACATGTTCCTATGACTATGAGATTATGCAACTCCCGTTTACCGGAGGAACACTTTGTGTGCTACCAAACGTCACAACGTAACTGGGTGATTATAAAGGAGCTCTACAGGTGTCTCCAAAGGTAGATGTTGGGTTGGCGTATTTCAAGATTAGGATTTGTCACTCTGATTGTTGGAGAGGTATCTCTATGCCCTCTCGGTAATGCACATCACATAAGCCTTGCAAGCACTGCAACTAATGAGTTAGTTGCGGGATGATGTATTACAGAACGAGTAAAGAGACTTGCCGGTAACGAGATTGAACTAGGTATTGGATACCGACGATCGAATCTTGGGCAAGTAACATACCGATGACAAAGGGAACAACGTATGTTGTTATGCGGTCTGACCGATAAAGATCTTCGTAGAATATGTAGGAGCCAATATGGGCATCCAGGTCCCGCTATTGGTTATTGACCGGAGATTTGTCTCAGTCATGTCTACATTGTTCTCGAACCGTAGGGTCCGCACGCTTAACGTTACGATGACAGTTATTAGGAGTTTATGCATTTTGATGTACCAAAGTTAGTTCGGAGTCCCGGATGTGATCACGGACATGACGAGGAGTCTCGAAATGGTCGAGACATAAAGATTGATATATTGGATGACTATATTCGGACACCGGAAGGGTTCCGGAGAAGTATCGGATAAAACCGGAGCACCGGGGGGGTTACCGGAACCCCCCGGGGGGTTAATGGGCCTCATGGGCCTAATGTAGAGAAGAGGAAGGGGCTGCCAGGGCAGGCCGCGCGCCCCCTCTCCCCCTAGTCCGAATTGGACAAGGAGGGAGGGGCGGCGCCCCCGTTTCCTATTCTCCCTCCACCTCTCCTAGTTGGACAAGGTTTGGGGGGGGAGGGGGTGGAGTCCTACTCCCGGTAGGAGTAGGACTCCTCCTGCGCGCCACCATAGGGCCGGCCGCACCCCCCCTTGGATCCTTTATATACAAGGGCAGGGGGCACCTCTAGACACACAAGTTGAACCACGTGATCGTTCCTTAGCCGTGTGCGGTGCCCCCTGCCACTATATTCCACCTCGATCATATCGTTGTAGTGCTTAGGCGAAGCCCTGCGTCGGTAGTACATCAAGATCGTCACCACGCCGTCGTGCTGACGGAACTCCTCCCCGATGCTTTGCTGGATCGGAGCCCGGGGATCGTCATCGAGCAGTACGTGTGCTAAGAACTCGGAGGTGCCGGAGTAACGGTGCTTGGATCGGTCGGATCGGGAAGACGTACGACTACTTCCTCTATGTTGTGTCAACGCTTCCGCAGTCGGTCTGCATGGGTACATAGACAACACTCTCCCCTCTCGTTGCTGTGCATCACCATGATCGTGCGTGTGCGTAGGACATTTTTTGAAATTACTACGTTCCCCAACAGTGGTATCAGAGCCTAGGTTTTATGGTTTGATGTTATATGCACGAGTAGAACACAAGTGAGTTGTGGGCGATACAAGTCATACTCCCTACCAGCATGTCATACTTAGGTTCGGCGGTATTGTTGGATGAAGCGGCCCGGACCGACATTACGCGTACGCTTACGCGAGACCGGTTCTCCCGACGTGCTTTGCACAAAGGTGGCTTGCGGGTGACTGTTTCTCCAACTTTAGTTGAACCAACTGTGGCTACGCCTGGTCCTTGCGAAGGTTAAAACGGAGTTTATTTGACAAACTATCGTTGTGGTTTTGATGCGTAGGTGAGATTGGTTCTTGCTTAAGCCCGTAGCAGCCACGTAAAACTTGCAACAACAAAGTAGAGGACGTCTAACTTGTTTTTGCAGGGCATGTTGTGATGTGATATGGACAAGACATGATGCTAAATTTTATTGTATGAGATGATCATGTTTTGTAACCGAGTTATCGGCAACTGGCAGGAGCCATATGGTTGTTGCTTTATTGTATGCAATGCAATCGCGATGTAATGCTTTACTTTATCACTAAGCGCTAGCGATAGTCGTGGAAGTATAAGATTGGCGAGACGACAACGATGCTACGATGGAGATCAGGGTGTCGCGCCGGTGACGATGGTGATCATGACGGTGCTTCGGAGATGAAGATCACAAGCACAAGATGATGATGGCCATATCATATCACTTATATTGATTGCATGTGATGTTTATCTTTTATGCATCTTATCTTGCTTTGATTGACGGTAGCATTATAAGATGATCTTGTTGGGGAACGTAGTAATTTCAAAAATTTTCCTACGCACACGCAAGATCATGGTGATGCATAGCAACGAGAGGGAGAGTCTGATCTACGTACCCTTGTAGATCGCAACGCAAGCGTTGACACAACGTAGAGGAAGTAGTCGTACGTCTTCTTCCCGATCCGACCGATCCAAGCACCGTTACTCCGGCAGCTCCGAGTTCTTAGCACACGTACAGCTCGATGATGATCCCCGGGCTCTGATCCAGCAAAGCTTCGGGGAGGAGTTCTGTCAGCACGACGGCGTGATGACGATCTTGATGTTCTACCGACGCAGGGCTTCGCCTAAGCACTACAACGATATGATCAAGGTGGAATATGGTGGCAGGGGGCACCGCACACGGCTAAGGAACGATCTCAATGATCAACTTCTATGTCTAGAGGTGCCCCTGCCTCCGTATATAAAGGAGCCAAGGGGGAGGGTGCGGCCGGCCAGGAGGAGGGCGCAGGAGGAGTCCTACTCCTACCGGGAGTAGGACTCCCCCCCAATCCTAGTTGGACTAGGATTCCCCAAGGGGGAAAGAGAGAGAGGGGGGCCGGCCACCTCTCCTAGTCCTAATAGGACTAGGGGAGGGGGGAGGCGCGCGGCCACCTTGGGCTGCCCCTTTCTCCTTTCAACTAAAGCCCATTAAGGCCCATATGGCTCCCGGGGGGTTCCGGTAACCTCCCGGTACTCCGGTAAAATCCCGATTTCACCCAGAACACTTCCGATATCCAAATATAGGCTTCCAATATATCAATCTTTATGTCTCGACCATTTCGAGACTCCTCGTCATGTCCGTGATCACATCCGGGACTCCGAACTAACTTCAGTACATCAAAATGCATAAACTCATAATAACTGTCATCGTAACGTTAAGCGTGCGGATCCTACGGTTCGAGAACAATGTAGACATGACTGAGACATATCTCCAGTCAATAACCAATAGTGGGACCTGGATGCCCACATTGGCTCCTACATATTCTACGAAGATCTTTATCGGTCAGACCGCATAACAACATACGTTGTTCCCTTTGTCATCGGTATGTTACTTGCACGAGATTCGATCGTCGGTATCCAATCCCTAGTTCAATCTCGTTACCGGCAAGTCTCTTTACTCGTTCCCTAATACACCATCTCGCAACTAACTCATTAGTCACAATGCTTGCAAGGCTTATGTGATGTGCATTACCGAGAGGGCCCAGAGATACCTCTTCGGCAATCGGAGTGACAAATCCTAATCTCGAAATACGTCAACCCAACATCTACCTTTGGAGACACCTGTAGAGCTCCTTTATAATCACCCAGTTATGTTGTGACATTTGGTAGCACACAAAGTGTTCCTCCGGTAAACGGGAGTTGCATAATCTCATAGTCATAGGAACATGTATAAGTCATGAAGAAAGCAATAGCAACATACTAAACGATCGGGTGCTAAGCTAATGAAATGGGTCATGTCAATAAAATCATTCAACTAATGATGTGACCTCGTATTGCACCAGTATTGTCACAAAAGATTTTCATTGGACCCGATGCACTAGGTATGACACCTAGATCGGATATGAACTCCTTCATCCAGACTCCTTCGTTCGCTGCTTCCGAAGCAGCTATGTACTCCGCTTCACATGTAGATCCCGCTACGACGCTTTGTTTAGAACTGCACCAACTGACAGCTCCACCGTTTAATGTAAACACGTATCTGGTTTGCGATTTAGAATCGTCCGGATCAGTGTCAAAGCTTGCATCAATGTAACCTCTTACGGTGAGCTCTTTGTCACCTCCATATACGAGAAACATATCCTTAGTCCTTTTCAGGTATTTCAGGATGTTCTTGACGGCTGTCCAGTGATCCATTCCTGGATTACTTTGGTACCTCCCTGCTAAACTTATAGCAAGGCACACATCAGGTCTGGTACACAGCATTGCATACATGATAGAGCCTATGGCTGAAGCATAGGGAACATCTTTCATTTTCTCTCTATCTTTTGCAGTGGTCGGGCATTGAGTCTGACTCAACTTCACACCTTGTAACACAGGCAAGAACCCTTTCTTTGCTTGATCCATTTTGAACTTTTTCAAAATTTTGTCAAGGTATGTGCTTTGTGAAAGTCCAATTAAGCATCTCGATCTATCTCTATAGATCTTAATGCCCAATATGTAAGCAGCTTCACCGAGGTCTTTCATTGAAAAACTCTTATTCAAGTATCCCTTTATGCTGTCCAGAAATTCTATATCATTTCCAATCAGCAATATGTCATCCACATATAATATCAGAAATGCTACAGAGCTCCCACTCACTTTCATGTAAATACAGGCTTCTCCAAAAGTCTGTATAAAACCAAATGCTTTGATCACACTATCAAAGCGTTTATTCCAACTCCGAGAAGCTTGCACCAGTCCATAAATGGATCGCTGGAGCTTGCACACTTTGTTAGCTCCCTTTGGATCGACAAAACCTTCCGGTTGCATCATATACAACTCTTCTTCCAGAAATCCATTCAGGAATGCAGTTTTGACATCCATCTGCCAAATTTCATAATTATAAAACGCGGCAATTGCTAACATGATTCGGACAGACTTAAGCATCGCTACGGGTGAGAAGGTCTCATCGTAGTCAACCCCTTAAACTTGTCGAAAACCTTTTGCGATAAGTCGAGCTTTATAGACAGTAACATTACCGTCAGCGTCAGTCTTTTTCTTGAAGATCCATTTATTCTCAATTGCTTGCCGATCATCGGGCAAGTCAACCAAAGTCCATACTTTGTTCTCATACATGGATCCCATCTCAGATTTCATGGCTTCAAGCCACTTTGCGGAATCTGGGCTCACCATCGCTTCTTCATAGTTCGTAGGTTCATCATGATCTAGTAGCATGACTTCCAGAACTGGATTACCGTACCACGATGGTGCGGATCTTACTCTGGTTGATCTACGAGGTTCAGTAGTATCTTGTTCTGAAGTTTCATGATCATTATCATTAACTTCCTCACTTATTGGTGTAGGTGTCGCAGAAACAGTTTTCTGTGATGTACTACTTTCCAACAAGGGAGCAGGTACAGTTACCTCGTCAAGTTCTACTTTCCTCCCACTCACTTCTTTCGAGAGAAACTCCTTCTCAAGAAAGTTTCCGAATTTAGCAACAAAAGTCTTGCCTTTCGGATCTGTGATAGAAGGTGTATCAAATAGTTTCCTTTGGATATCCTATGAAGACACATTTCTCCGATTTGGGTTCGAGCTTATCAGGTTGAAGCTTTTTCACATAAGCATCGCAGCCCCAAACTTTCAGAAACGACAACTTTGGTTTCTTGCCAAACCATAGTTCATAAGGCGTCGTCTCAACGGATTTTGATGGTGCCCTGTTTAACGTGAATGCGGCCATCTCTAGAGCGTATCCCCAAAACGATAGCGGTAAATCAGTAAGAGACATCATAGATCGCACCATATCTAGTAAAGTATGATTACGACGTTCGGACACACCATTTCGCTGTGGTGTTCCGGGTGGCGTGAGTTGCGAAACTATTCCACAATTTTTCAAATGTACACCAAACTCGTAACTCAAATATTCTCCTCCACGATCAGATCGTAGAAACTTTATTTTCTTGTTACGATGATTTTCCACTCCACTCTGAAATTCTTTGAACTTTTCAAATGTTTCAGACTTATGTTTCATCAACTAGATATACCCATATCTGCTTAAATCATCTGTGAAGGTGAGAAAATAACGATATCCGCCACGAGCCTCAATATTCATCGGACCACATACATCTGTATGTATGATTTCCAACAAATCTGTTGCTCTCTCCATAGTACCGGAGAACGGTGTTTTAGTCATCTTGCCCATGAGGCACGGTTCGGAAGTACCAAGTGATTCATAATCAAGTGGTTCCAAAAGTCCATCAGTATGGAGTTTCTTCATGCGCTTTACACAGATGTGACCTAAACGGCAGTGCCACAAATAAGTTGCACTATCATTATCAACTCTGCATCTTTTGGCTTCTACATTATGAATATGTGTATCACTACTATCGAGATTCAACAAGAATAGACCACTCTTCAAGGGTGCATGACCATAACAGATAGTACTCATATAAATAGAACAACCATTATTCTCTGATTTAAATGAATAACCGTCTCGCATTAAACAAGATCCAGATATAATGTTCATGCTCAACGCTGGCACCAAATAACAATTATTTAGGTCTAATATTAATCCCGAAGGTAGATGTAGAGGTAGCGTGCCGAACGCGATCACATCGACTTTGGAACCGTTTCCCACGCGCATCGTCACCTCGTCCTTAGCCAATCATCGCTTAATCCATAGTCCCTGTTTCGAGTTGCAAATATTAGCAACATAACCAGTATCAAATACCCAGGTGCTACAGCGAGCATTAGTAAGGTACACATCAATAACATGTATATCACATATACCTTTGTTCACCTTGCCATCCTTCTTATCCGCCAAATACTTTGGGCAGTTCCGCTTCCAGTGACCAGTCTGCTTGCAGTAGAAGCACTCAATTTTAGGCTTAGGTCCAGACTTGGGTTTCTTCTCTTGAGCAGCAAATTGCTTGCCGTTCTTATTGAAGTTCCCCTTCTTCTTCCCTTTGCCCTTTTTCTTGAAACTAGTGGTTTTGTTAATCATCAACACTTGATGCTCCTTTTTGATTTCTACCTCCGCAGCTTTCAGCATTGCGAAGAGCTCGGGAATAGTCTTGTTCATCCCTTGCATATTATAGTTCATCACGAAGCTCTTGTAGCTTGGTGGCAGTGATTGGAGAATTCTGTCAATGACGCAATCATCTGGAAGATTAACTCCCAATTGAATCAAGTGATTATTATACCCAGACATTTTGAGTATATGCTCACTGACAGAACTGTTCTCTTCCATCTTGCAGCTATAGAACTTATTGGAGACTTCATATCTCTCAATCCGGGCATTTGCTTGAAATATTAACTTCAACTCCTGAAACATCTCATATGCTCCATGACGTTCAAAACATCGTTGAAGTCCCGATTCTAAGCCGTAAAGCATGGCACACTGAACTATCGAGTAGTCATCAGCTTTGCTCTGCCAGACGTTCATAACATCTGGTGTTGCTCCAGCAGTAGGCCTGGCACCCAGCGGTGCTTTCAGGACGCAATTCTTCTGTGCAGCAATGAGGATAATCCTCAAGTTACGGACCCAGTCCCTGTAAGTGCTACCATCATCTTTCAACTTTGCTTTCTCAAGGAACGCATTAAAATTCAACGGAACAAGAACATGAGCCATCTATCTACAATCAACATAAACAAGCAAGATACTATCAGGTACTAAGTTCATGATAAATTTAAGTTCAATTAATCATATTACTTAAGAACTCCCACTTAGATAGACATCCCTCTAATCCTCTAAGTGATCACGTGATCCAAATCAACTAAACCATGTCCGATCATCACGTGAGATGGAGTAGTTTCATTGGTGAACATCATTATGTTGATCATATCTACTATATGATTCACGCTCGAACTTTCGGTCTCCGTGTTCCGAGGCCATATCTGTATATGCTTGGCTCGTCAAGTATAACCTGAGTATTACGCGTGTGCAACTGTTTTGCACCCGTTGTATTCGAACGTAGAGCCTATCACACCCGATCATCACGTGGTGTCTCAGCACGAAGAACTTTCGCAACGGTGCATACTCAGGGAGAACACTTCTTGATAATTTAGTGAGAGATCATCTTATAATGCTACCGTCAATCAAAGCAAGATAAGATGCATAAAAGATAAACATCACAAGCAATCAATATAAGTGATATGATATGGCTATCATCATCTTGTGCTTGTGATCTCCATCTCCGAAGCACCGTCATGATCACCATCGTTACCGGCGCGACACCTTGATCTCCATCGTAGCATCGTTGTCGTCTCGCCAATCTTATGCTTCCACGACTATTGCTACCGCTTAGTGATAAAGTAAAGCATTACATCACGATTGCATTGCATACAATAAAGCGACAACCATATGGCTCCTGCCAGTTGCCGATAACTCGGTTACAAAACATGATCATCTCATACAATAAAATTTAGCATCATGTCTTGACCATATCACATCACAACATTGTTGGGGAACGCAGTAATTTCGAAAATTTTCCTACGCACACGCAAGATCATGGTGATGCACAGCAACAAGAGGGGAGAGTGTTGTCTACGTACCAACGCAGACCGACTGCGGAAGCGATCACACAACGTAGAGGAAGTAGTCGTACGTCTTCTTTCCGATCCGACCGATCCAAGCACCGTTACTCCGGAACCTCCGAGTTCTTAGCACACGTTCAGCTCGACGACGTTCCTCGGGCTCCGATCCAGCAAAGCGTCGAGGAAGAGTTCCGTCAGCACGACGGCGTGGTGACGATCTTGATGTACTACTGACGCAGGGCTTCTCCTAAGCACTGTAACGGTATGATCGAGGTGGAATTTGGTGGCAGGGGGCACCGCACACGGCAAAGAACGATCTCAAGGATCAACTTGTGTATCTTGGGGTGTCCCCTGCCCCCGTATATAAAGGTTGGAGGAGGGGGGCCGGCCGGCCAGGGAGAGGGAGGCGCAGGGGGAGTCCTACTCCTACCGGGAGTAGGACTCCCCCCTCCAATCCTATTCCAATTAGGACTCTCGGGGAAAAGGAGAGAGAAGGGGGGGCCGGCCCCTTATCCTAGTCCTACTAGGACTTGGGGAAAGGGGGGGCCGCCGGCCAGCTATGGGCTGCCCCTTTTCTCTTTTTCCACTAAGGCCCAATAGGCCCATTAGTCTCCCGGGGGGTTCCGGTAACCCTCCCGGTATTCCGGTAAAATCCCGATTTCACCCGGAACACTTCCTATGTCCAAACATAGGCTTCCAATATATCAATCTTTACGTCTCGATCATTTCGAGACTCCTCGTCATGTCCGTGATCTCATCCGGGACTCCGAACAACCTTCGGTACATCAAAATGCATAAACTCATAATAACTATCATCGTAACGTTAAGCGTGCGGACCCTACGGTTCGAGAACAATGTAGACATGACCGAGACACGTCTCCGGTCAATAACCAATAGCGGGACCTGGATGCCCATATTGGCTCCTACATATTCTACGAAGATCTTTATCGGTCAGACCGCATAACAACATACGTTGTTCCCTTTGTCATCGGTATGTTACTTGCCCGAGATTCGATCGTCGGTATCCAATACCTAGTTCAATCTCGTTACTGGCAAGTCTCTTTACTCGTTCCGTAATACATCATCTCACAACTAACATATTAGTTGCAGTGCTTGCAAGGCTTATGTGATGTGCATTACCGAGAGGGCCCAGAGATACCTCTCCAACAATCGGAGTGACAAACCCTAATCTCGAAATACGCCAACCCAACATCTACCATTGGAGACACCTGTAGTACTCCTTTATAATCACCCAGTTACGTTGTGACGTTTGGTAGTACCCAAAGTATTCCTCCGGCAAACGGGAGTTGCATAATCTCATAGTTATAGGAATATGTATAAGTCATGAAGAAAGCAATAGCAACATACTAAACGATCGGGTGCTAAGCTAATGGAATGGGTCATGTCAATCAGATCATTCAACTGATGATGTGACCTCGTTAATCAAATAACAACTCTTTGTTCATGGTTAGGAAACATAACCATCTTTGATTAACGAGCTAGTCAAGTAGAGGCATACTAGTGACACTCTGTTGGTCTATGTATTCACACATGTATTATGTTTCCGGTTAATACAATTCTAGCATGAATAATAAACATTTATCATGATATAAGGAAATAAATAATAACTTTATTATTGCCTCTAGGGCATATTTCCTTCAGTCTCCCACTTGCACTAGAGTCAATAATCTAGATTACACTGTAATGATTCTAACACCCATGGAGCCTTGGTGCTGATCATGTTTTGCTCGTGGAAGAGGCTTAGTCAACGGGTCTGCAACGTTCAGATCCGTATGTATCTTGCAAATCTCTATGTCTCCCACCTGGACTAAATCCCGGATGGAGTTGAAGCGTCTCTTGATGTGTTTGGTCCTTTTGTGAAATCTGGATTCCTTTGCCAAGGCAATTGCACCAGTATTGTCACAGAAGATTTTCATTGGACCCGATGCACTAGGTATGACACCTAGATCGGATATGAACTCCTTCATCCAGACTCCTTCGTTTGCTGCTTCTGAAGCAGCTATGTACTCCGCTTCACATGTAGATCCCGCTACGACGCTTTGTTTAGAACTGCACCAACTGACAGCTCCACCGTTTAAAGTAAACACGTATCCGGTTTGCGATTTAGAATCGTCCGGATCAGTGTCAAAGCTTGCATCAACGTAACCTCTTACGGTGAGCTCTTTGTCACCTCCATATACGAGAAACATATCCTTAGTCCTTTTCAGGTATTTCAGGATGTTCTTGACGGCTGTCCAGTGATCCATTCCTGGATTACTTTGGTACCTCCCTGCTAAACTTATAGCAAGGCACACATCAGGTCTGGTACACAGCATTGCATACATGATAGAGCCTATGGCTGAAGCATAGGGAACATCTTTCATTTTCTCTCTATCTTCTGCAGTGGTCGGGCATTGAGTCTGACTCAACTTCATACCTTGTAACACAGGGAAGAACCCTTTCTTTGCTTGATCCATTTTGAACTTCTTCAAAATCTTGTCAAGGTATGTGCTCTGTGAAAGTCCAATTAAGCGTTTTGATCTATCTCTATAGATCTTTATGCCTAATATGTAAGCAGCTTCCCCGAGGTCTTTCATCGAAAAACTTTTATTCAAGTATCCCTTTATGCTATCCAGAAATTCTATATCATTTCCAATCAGCAATATGTCATCCACATATAATATTAGAAATGCTACAGAGCTCCCACTCACTTTCTTGTAAATACAGGCTTCTCCAAAAGTCTGTATAAAGCCAAATGCTTTGATCACACTATCAAAGCGTTTATTCCAACTCGGAGATGCTTGCACCAGTCCATAAATGGATCGCTGGAGTTTGCATACTTTGTTAGCTCCCTTTGGATCGACAAAACCTTCTGGTTGTATCATATACAACTCTTCTTCCAGAAATCCATTCAGGAATGCAGTCTTGACATCCATCTGCCATATTTCATAATCATAAAATGCGGCAATTGCTAACATAATTCTGACGGACTTAAGCATCGCTACGGGTGAGAAGGTCTCATCGTAGTCAACTCCTTGAACTTGTCGAAAACCTTTCGCGACAAGTCGAGCTTTATTGACAGTAATATTACCGTCAGCGTCAGTCTTTTTCTTGAAGATCCATTTATTCTCAATTGCTTGCCTATCATCGGGCAAGTCAACCAAAGTCCATACTTTGTTTTCATACATGGATCCCATCTCAGATTTCATGGCCTCAAGCCACTTTGCGGAATCTGGGCTCACCATCGCTTCTTCATAGTTTGTAGGTTCATCATGATCTAGCATCATGACTTCTGGAACTGGATTACCGTACCACTCTGGTGCGGATCTCACTCTGGTTGATCTACGTGGTTCAGTAGTATCTTGTTCTGAAGCTTCATGATCATCATCATTAGCTTCCTCACTGATTGGTATAGGTGTCGCAGAAACAGTTTTCTGTGATGTACTATTTTCCAATAAGGGAGCAGGTACAGTTACCTCGTCAAGTTCTACTTTCCTCCCACTCACTTCTTTCGAGAGAAACTCCTTCTCTAGAAAGTTTCCGAATTTAGCAACAAAAGTCTTGCCTTCAGATCTGTGATAGAAGGTGTATCCAATAGTTTCCTTTGGATATCCTATGAAGACACATTTCTCCGATTTGGGTTCGAGCTTATCAGGTTGAAGCTTTTTCACATAAGCATCGCAGCCCCAAACTTTAAGAAATGACAACTTTGGTTTCTTGCCAAACCATAGTTCATAAGGTGTCGTCTCAACGGATTTTGATTGTGCCCTATTTAACGTGAATGCGGCCGTCTCTAGAGCATAACCCCAAAACGATAGCGGTAAATCAGTAAGAGACATCATAGATCGCACCATATCTAGTAAAGTACGATTACGACGTTCGGACACACCATTACGTTGTGGTGTTCCGGGTGGCGTGAGTTGCGAAACTATTCCACAATTTTTCAAATGTACTCCAAACTCGTAACTCAAATATTCTCCTCCACGATCAGATCGTAGAAACTTTATTTTCTTGTTACGATGATTTTCAACCTCACTCTGAAATTCTTTGAACTTTTCAAATGTTTCAGACTTATGTTTCATTAAGTAGATATACCCATATCTGCTTAAATCATCTGTGAAGGTGAGAAAATAACGATATCCGCCACGAGCCTCAATATTCATCGGACCACATACATCGGTATGTATGATTTCCAATAAATCTGTTGCTCTCTCCATAGTACCGGAGAACGGTGTTTTAGTCATCTTGCCTATGAGGCACGGTTCGCAAGTACCAAGTGATTCATAATCAAGTGGTTCCAAAAAGCCCATCAGTATGGAGTTTCTTCATGCGCTTTACACCGATATGACCTAAACGGCAGTGCCACAAATAAGTTGCACTATCATTATTAACTTTGCATCTTTTGGCTTCTACATTATGAATATGTGTATCACTATCTTCGAGATTCAACAAGAATAGACCACTCTTCAAAGGTGCATGACCATAAAAGATATTACTCATATAAATAGAACAACCATTATTCTCTGATTTAAATGAATAACCGTCTCGCATTAAACAAGATCCAGATATAATGTTCATGCTCAACGCTGGCACCAAATAACAATTATTTAGGTCTAATATTAATCCCGAAGGTAGATGTAGAGGTAGCGTGCCGACCGCGATCACATCGACTTTGGAACCGTTTCCCACGCGCATCGTCACCTCGTCCTTTGCTAGCGTCCGCTTATTCCGTAGTCCCTGTTTCGAGTTGCAAATATTAGCAACAGAACCAGTATCAAATACCTAGGTGCTACTGCGAGATCTAGTAAGGTACACATCAATAACATGTATATCACATATACCTTTGCTCACTTTGCCATCCTTCTTATCCGCCAAATACTTGGGGCAGTTCCGCTTCGAGTGACCAGTCTGCTTGCAGTAGAAGCACTCAGTTTCAGGCTTAGGTCCAGACTTGGGTTTCTTCTCCTGAGCAGCAACTTTCTTGCTGTTCTTCTTGAAGTTTCCCTTCTTCTTTCCTTTGCCCTTTTTCTTGAAACTAGTGGTTTTGCTAACCATCAACACTTGATGCTCCTTCTTGATTTCTACCTCCGCAGCTTTCAGCATTGCGAAGAGCTCGGGAATAGTCTTGTTCATCCCTTGCATATTATAGTTCATCACGAAGCTCTTGTAGCTTGGTGGCAGTGATTGGAGAATTCTGTCAATGACGCAGTCATCTGGAAGATTAACTCCCATCTGAATCAAGTGATTATTATACCCAGACATTTTGAGTATATGCTCACTGACAGAACTGTTCTCCTCCATCTTGCAGCTATAGAACTTATTGGAGACTTCATATCTCTCAATTCGGGCATTTGCTTGAAATTTTAACTTCAACTCCTGGAACATCTCATATGCTCCATGACGTTCAAAACGTCGTTGAAGTCCCGATTCTAAGCCGTAAAGCATGGCACACTGAACTATCGAGTAGTCATCAGCTTTGCTCTGCCAGACGTTTATAACATCTGGCGTTGCTCCAGCAGCAGGCCTGTCACCCAGCGGTGCTTCCAGGACGTAATTCTTCTGTGCAGCAATGAGGATGATCCTCAGGTTACGGACCCAGTCCGTGTAATTGCTACCATCATCTTTCAACTTTGCTTTCTCAAGGAACGCATTAAAATTCAACGGAACAATAGCACGAGCCATCTATCTACAATCAACATAAACAAGCAAGATACTATCAGGTACTAAGTTCATGATAAGTTTAAGTTCAGTTAATCAAATTACTTAGGAACTCCCACTTAGATAGACATCCCTCTAATCTTCTAAGTGATCACGTGATCCAAATCAACTAAACCATAACCGATCATCACGTGAGATGGAGTAGTTTTCAATGGTGAACATCGTTATGTTGATCATATCTACTATATGATTCACGTTCGACCTTTCGGTCTCCGTGTTCCGAGGCCATATCTGTATATGCTTGGCTCATCAAGTATAACCCGAGTATTCTGCGTGTGCAACTGTTTTGCACCTGTTGTATTTGGACGTAGAGCTTATCACACCCGATCATCACGTGGTGTCTGGGCACGACGAACTTTGGCAACGGTGCATACTCAGGGAGAACACTTCTTGATAATTTTTTAGTGAGAGATCATCTTATAATGCTACCGTCAATCAAAGCAAGATAAGATGCATAAAAAGGGATAAACATCACATGCAATCAATATAAGTGATATGATATGGCCATCATCATCTTGTGCTTGTGATCTCCATCTCCGAAGCACCGTCATGATCACCATCGTCACCGGCGCGACACCTTGATCTCCATCGTAGCATCGTTGTCGTCTCGCCAATCTTATGCTTCCACGACTATCACTACCGTTTAGTAATAAAGTAAAGCATTACATCGCGATTGCATTGCATACAATAAAGCGACAACCATATGGCTCCTGCCAGTTGCCGATAACTCAGTTACAAAACATGATCATCTCATACAATAAAATCAGCATCATGCCTTGACCATATCACATCACAACATGCCCTGCAAAAACAAGTTAGACGTCCTCTACTTTGTTGTTGCAAGTTTTACGTGGCTGCTACGGGCTTAAGTAAGAACTCATCTCACCTACGCATCAAAACCACAACGATAGTTCGTCAAATAGACTCCGTTTTATCCTTCTCAAGGACCAGGCGTAGTCACACTTGGTTCAACTAAAGTTGGAGAGACAGTCTTCCGCAAGCCATCTATGTGCAAAGCACGTCGAGGGAACCGGTCTCGCGTAAGAGTACGCGTAAGGTTGGTTCGGATCGTCTCACCCAACAATACCGTCGAACCAAAGTATGACATGCTGGTAGGCAGTATGACTTGTATCGCCCACAACTCACTTGTGTTCTACTCGTGCAAATAACATCAAACCATAAAACCTAGGCTCGGATGCCACTGTTGGGGAACGCAGTAATTTCGAAAATTTTCCTACGCACACGCAAGATCATGGTGATGCACAGCAACGAGAGGGGAGAGTGTTGTCTACGTACCAACGCAGACCGACTGCGGAAGCGATCACACAACATAGAGGAAGTAGTCGTACGTCTTCTTTCCGATTCGACCGATCCAAGCACCGTTACTCCGGCACCTCCGAGTTCTTAGCACACGTTCAGCTCGATGACGTTCCTCGGGCTCCGATCCAGCAAAGCGTCGAGGAAGAGTTCCGTCAGCACGACGGCGTGGTGACGATCTTGATGTACTACCGACGCAGGGCTTCGCCTAAGCACTGTAACGGTATGATCGAGGTGGAATTTGGTGGCAGGGGGCACCGCACACGGCTAAGGAACGATCTCAAGGATCAACTTGTGTGTCTTGGGGTGTCCCCTGCCCCCGTATATAAAGGTTGGAGGAGGGGGGCCGGCCGGCCAGGGAGAGGGAGGCGCAGGGGGAGTCCTACTCCTACCGGGAGTAGGACTCCCCCCTCCAATCCTATTCCAATTAGGACTCTCGGGGAAAAGGAGAGAGAAGGGGGGCCGGCCCCTTATCCTAGTCCTACTAGGACTTGGGGAAAGGGGGGGGGGGGGGGCGCCGGCCAGCTATGGGCTGCCCCTTTTCTCTTTTTCCACTAAGGCCCAATAGGCCCATTAGTCTCCCGGGGGGTTCCGGTAACCCTCCCGGTATTCCGGTAAAATCCCGATTTCACCGGGAACACTTCCTATGTCCAAACATAGGCTTCCAATATATCAATCTTTACGTCTCGATCATTTCGAGACTCCTCGTCATGTCCGTGATCTCATCCGGGACTCCGAACAACCTTCGGTACATCAAAATGCATAAACTCATAATAACTGTCATCGTAACGTTAAGCGTGCGGACCCTACGGTTCGAGAACAATGTAGACATGACCGAGACACGTCTCCGGTCAATAACCAATAGCGGGACCTGGATGCCCATATTGGCTCCTACATATTCTACGAAGATCTTTATCGGTCAGACCGCATAACAACATACGTTGTTCCCTTTGTCATCGGTATGTTACTTGCCCGAGATTCGATCGTCGGTATCCAATACCTAGTTCAATCTCGTTACTGGCAAGTCTCTTTACTCGTTCCGTAATACATCATCTCACAACTAACATATTAGTTGCAGTGCTTGCAAGGCTTATGTGATGTGCATTACCGAGAGGGCCCAGAGATACCTCTCCGACAATCGGAGTGACAAACCCTAATCTCGAAATACGCCAACCCAACATCTACCATTGGAGACACCTGTAGTACTCCTTTATAATCACCCAGTTACGTTGTGACGTTTGGTAGTACCCAAAGTATTCCTCCGGAAAACGGGAGTTGCATAATCTCATAGTTATAGGAATATGTATAAGTCATGAAGAAAGCAATAGCAACATACTAAACGATCAGGTGCTAAGCTAATGGAATGGGTCATGTCAATCAGATCATTCAACTAATGATGTGACCTCGTTAATCAAATAACAACTCTTTGTTCATGGTTAGGAAACATAACCATCTTTGATTAACGAGCTAGTCAAGTAGAGGCATACTAGTGACACTCTGTTGGTCTATGTATTCACACATGTATTATGTTTCCGGTTAATACAATTCTAGCATGAATAATAAACATTTATCATGATATAAGGAAATAAATAATAACTTTATTATTGCCTCTAGGGCATATTTCCTTCAAACATGCCCTGCAAAAACAAGTTAGACGTCCTCTACTTTGTTGTTGCAAGTTTTACGTGGCTGCTACGGGCTTAAGCAAGAACCAATCTCACCTACGCATAAAAACCACAACGATAGTTTGTCAAATAGACTCCGTTTTAACCTTCACAAGGACCGGGCATAGCCACACTCGGTTCAAATAAAGTTGGAGAGATAGTCGCCCGCAAGCCACCTGTGTGCAAAGCACGTCGGGGGAACCGGTCTCACGTAAGCGTACGCGTAAGGTTGGTCCGGGTCGTCTCGTCCAACAATACCGCCGAACCAAAGTATGACATGCTGGTAGGCAGTATGACTTGTATCGTCCACAACTCACTTGTGTTCTACTCGTGCAAATAACATCAAACCATAAAACCTAGGCTCGGATGCCACTGTTGGGGAACGTAGTAATTTCAAAATTTTTCCTACGTACACGCAAGATCATGGTGATGCATAGCAACGAGAGGGAGAGTCTGATCTACGTACCCTTGTAGATCGCAACGGAAGCATTGACACAACGTAGAGGAAGTAGTCGTACATCTTCTTCGCGATCCGACCGATCCAAGCACCGTTACTCCGGCACCTCCGAGTTCTTAGCACACGTACAGCTCGATGATGATCCCCGGGCTCCGATCCAGCAAAGCTTCGGGGAGGAGTTCCGTCGGCACGACGGCGTGATGACGATCTTGATGTTCTACCGACGCAGGGCTTCGCCTAAGCACTACAACGATATGATCGAGGTGGAATATGGTGGCAGGGGGCACCGCACACGGCTAAGGAACGATCTCAATGATCAACTTCTGTGTCTAGAGGTGCCCCCTGCCTCCGTATATAAAGGAGCCAAGGGGGAGGGTGCGGCTGGCCAGGAGGAGGGCGCAGGAGGAGTCCTACTCCTACCGAGAGTAGGACTCCCCCCCCAATCCTAGTTGGACTAGGATTCCCCAAGGGGGAAAGAGAGAGAGGGGGGCCGGCCACCTTGGGCTGCCCCTTTCTCCTTTCCACTAAGCCCATTAAGGCCCATATGGCTCCCGGGGGGTTCCGGTAACCTCCCGGTACTCCGGTAAAATCCCGATTTCACCCGAAACACTTCCGATATCCAAACATAGGCTTCCAATATATCAATCTTTATGTCTTGACCATTTCGAGACTCCTCGTCTTGTCCGTGATCACATCCGGGACTCCGAACTTACTTCGGTACATCAAAAATGCATAAACTCATAATAACTGTCATCGTAACGTTAAGCGTGCGGACCCTACGGTTCGAGAACAATGTAGACATGACTGAGACATATCTCCGGTCAATAACCAATAGCGGGACCTGGATGCCCATATTGGCTCCTACATATTCTACGAAGATCTTTATCGGTCAGACCGCATAACAACATACATTGTTCCCTTTGTCATCGGTATGTTACTTGCCCGAGATTCGATCATCGGTATCCGATACCTAGTTCAATCTCGTTACCGGCAAGTCTCTTTACTCATTCCGTAATACATCATCTCGCAACTAACTCATTAGTCACAATGCTTGCAAGGCTTATGTGATGTGCATTACCGAGAGGGCCCAGAGATACCTCTCTGACAATCGGAGTGACAAATCCTAATCTCAAAATACGTCAACCCAACATCTACCTTTGGAGACACCTGTAGAGCTCCTTTATAATCACCCAGTTACGTTGTGACGTTTGGTAGCACACAAAGTGTTCCTCCGGTAAACGGGAGTTGCATAATCTCATAGTCATAGGAACATGTATAAGTCATGAAGAAAGCAATAGCAACACACTAAACGATCGGGTGCTAAGCTAATGAAATGGGTCATGTCAATCAGATCATTCAACTAATGATGTGTAATGCCCCATATGTAACCTTCCCGAATTGTACTCCAACTCTTGCCATTTCCGGCATTAAGTTATATTTAATTCTCGGGTTCGGGTCCTTGTCTCCGTGTGTTGTTTTTGTTTTCGTGCATCTCATATCATGTCATCGCGTGCATTGCATTTGCATACATGTTCATCTCATGCATTCGAGCTTTTTCCCCGTTGTCCGTTTTGCATTCCGGTGCTTTGTTCTCCTCCGGTGGCCAATTCTAGCTTTCTTTCGTGTGTGGGGATTAAACATTTCCGGATTGGGCCGAGACTTGCCATGCGGACTTGGTTTACTACCGGTAGACCGCCTGTCAAGTTTCGGGTCCTTTGGACTTCGTTTGATGCTCCAACGGTTAACCGAGGGACCGAAAAGGCCTCGTGTGTGTGCAGCCCAACACCCCTCCATTTTGGCCCAAAACCCACCAAACTCTGCTCCATCGTCTCGGTCGTTCAATCATGATCGTGTGGGCGAAAACCGCACCTCATTTGGACTCTCCTAGATCCACTTATGCCTATATATACCCCCTCCATTCGGACCTCCTCTTCCCCCGTCCAAAACCCTAAAAAAAAGAGAGATCGGATCCCGCACGCCGCCGGACACTTCGCCCACCGACGGACGTGTCCGACTTCGCATCCCGCCACCACATGGCGCGTCCTCGTTGGCCCGCGCCCTAGGCCCACTTCGCCGCCGCCGTCCGCCCGTGGAGCCCGGGGCGGGCCCTCCCCGGCCCGCAGTCGCCCCGCCGCCTCCTCCTTCGTCCGCCGCCGCCACCTCCGGCGCCGGTGGCCGGCGCCGCCACGGGCCGCCGCGCCCCGCCATGGGACGCCATCGCCGCCGCACCACCGTGCCTCCCCGGCCCCGCGCGCCGCGCCGCCCTACGGCGCCGCCGCCGCCGTCTCGCCGCCCTGTCCTCCGGTCTCCTCGTCGCCGGCCGCTGCCTCCTTCCCCGTCGTCACCGGTGAACAGTGCCGCCGCCGCCTCGAAGTCTGTGCCCGCTGGATCTGGATCTAGATCTAACGTGACGGTTGACTTTTGTCCCGAAACCCTAATTTTTCTTGCAACTTTGACTGCTCGTATCTCCGCATCCGTAGCTCCGATTTAGGCATATGATATATCAAAATCTTCATCTCGACGAGTACATCATTTAATTCCATTGCATCATTTGCATTTGAGGTCATCTTGGTGCCCAAAATGCTATTGGAAGGAGGCATCATGAGTTAAATTGCAGATCCGTTAGTTCATCATGCACTTTTGTCATTTTTGCCATGTTTAATCCGTGCATGATAGGCCTATGCCCCTTTGGGATGAATTATTAAGCATGTTGTCTTCTTTCCATAGGTGCCTCCCATGCATTTTTTGGATGTGTGTGTTGTCTTGTGCAAGCTTGCGAAGAGGGCTACCTGAGTTTACTGATTTCAGGGACTTAGTGAAAATCACTAAGTCTGGGATGTTTTAGTTCACGATGCTATATGTCCAGCTTGTTTCCTAGTGATCCGTGCCTCTTTTGAGGATGATCAGTAAGAGTGATTTGTTATGCTTGTTGTGCTTAATCCATCCATGTCTTTACTTGTGATGTTGGAGTCCCCTAGGTTGACTCAATCGAGCTCAACTTTTGCATAGTTGTTGTTTTGGGCAGATCGTGAACTCTTTTGCGATGTTGCCGGAGTTATTGCTAGTGATCCATGCATGCTATGCCATTGTTCTTGCCATGTCTAGCTAGCATTTTGTGCCTTCTTTATGGATATATGCTTGCCTTGCCATGACTTGCACCGTAGTGAGAGCATCGAGCTCGTTTACATGCCTCCGTGAGTTATTATTTCAGCATGTCCCAGTTTTCACTAAGTCTGAAAACTGATTGTGTTTCATCGATGTTCGTGTGCTCGGTAGAGTATTTTGTGAACCCTTTTGGCCCCAGGTCATTTTGGGTGTTTTGTTAAGCTTGTTGAGTAGCTCCATGCCATGCTCTTACTTGCCATGTTCAGGTTTTGCTTCATGTTGTTTTGCTGCTCCGAAGAGAGCATCGTGGTCTGAAATTTCAGACTAGCGTTAATTTCGCTAAGTCTGAAATCTGTTTTGCTTATTCAGTTTTGCCATGCTTGTTTGAAGCCCTTAATGGATGAATTTGCCTATGCCTCAGTCCTGGTGATTTGATAAGCTTCTTGGGTACATCACTGCCATGCAATTTGTTTTCATGTTTGGTGGCTGTAGCATGGTCATTTTGTTGCATTCAGGAGCCTACTTGCTGTAAATCGCAGATCGGTTCGTTTAGGAAATCGCTTGCCATTTCTAAACCGTAGCTCCGAATGCCATGATCTTTATATCGTTTTCAGGGGATTTCTTCCCCTCTATCCAGTGGCACACTTGGTTTTCCAAGTTGAGGCCAGGTTCATGCATTTCCTGTTACATCTTGCATTTTGCATCCCGCATCGCATCCCGCATAGCAAATCATCTTTGCATATTATTGGTTGCCCTTGCACGTGGTTGATTGTCTCCTTGTTGCTTGTTTGTGTTGTTGGGTAGAGCCGGGAGACGAGTTCGCTAACGAGGAGCCCGTTGAGTTTGCTTTTGAGGATCCAGTCAATTCTGACAACTGTGTAGGCAAGATGATCACACCCTTGAAATCACTACTATCTTTGCTATGCTAGTTCGCTCGCTCTTTTGCTTTGCCAATGCTACGATGCCTACCACTTGCTTGTCAGCCTCCCAATTGCCATGATTGAGCCTCTAACCCACCTTTGTCCTATCAAACCATTGATTGGCTATGTTACCGCTTTGCTCAAGCCCCTTCTTATAGCGTTGCTAGTTGCAGGTGAAGATTGGAGCCGTTCCTTGTTGGTACATTTATTTACCTGTTGGGATATCATTGTATTGCTATGTTATCTTTATTCATCTATATACTTGGTAAAGGGTGGAAGGCTCGGCCTCTCGCCTAGTGTTTTGTTCCACTCTTGCCGCCCTAGTTTCCGTCATATCGGTGTTATATTCCCGGATTGTTGCGTCCCTTACGCGGTTGGGCTATAATGGGAACCCCTTGATAGTTCGCCTTGATTAAAGCTTTTCCAGCAATGCCCAACATTGATTTTACCATTTGCCACCTAGCCTCTTTTTCCCTTGGGTTTCCGGAGCCCGAGGGTCATCTTTATTTTAGCCCCCCACGGGCCAGTGCTCCTCTGAGTGTTGGTCCGACCGTGTAGACTGCGGGGCCACCTCGGGGCAACTTGAGGGTTGGTTTTACTCGTAGGATGTCTCATCTGAGTGTGCCCTGAGAACGAGATATGTGCAGCTCCTATCGGGATTTGTCGGCGCATTCGGGCGGTGTTGCTGGACTAGTTTTGACCCGTCGAATCATCTTGTTGTACCGGGATACCGAGTCTGATCGGTGGGTCCTGGGTGGAGGTCTATTCCTTCGTTGACCGTGAGAGCTTGTTATGGGCTAAGTTGGGACCCCCCTGCAGGGATTGATCTTTCGAAAGCCGTGCCCGCGGTTATGGGCAGATGGGAATTTGTTAATGTCCGGTTGTAGATAACTTGAACCTTAAATAATTAAAATGAATCAACTGAGTGTGTTGCCGTGATGGCCTCTTCTCGGCGGAGTCCGGGAAGTGGACACGGCATTGGAGTTATGTTTGCGTAGGCTGTTCTATATAGTTTTCCACTCGTGCTTTGCCTCCTCTTCTCGCTCTCCTTTGCGAATAAGTTAGCCACCATATATGCTAGTCGCATGCTGCAGCTCCACTTTACATTACCCCTTTCCTACCTATTAAGCTTAAATAGTCTTGATCGCGAGGGTGCAAGATTGCTGAGTCCTTGTGGGTCACAGATTACTATTACACCAGATGCAGGGACCGATGATACCTCTCCGGATGGCGCGCTCGAGCTGAAGTGGGAGTACGACGAGGACTCTCAGCGTTACTATGTGTCGTTTCCTGATGATCAGTAGGGATGCCTATTCGGGGTTAGATCCAGGGCCTAGTCGCTTGTTGGGGGTCTTTTCTATTTTGGCGCCGTAGCCGGGCCATGAGTGATTGTATGATGGATGTTATTTATGTACTTTGATGTGACGTGGCGAGTGTAAGCCAACTATGATATTTTTCCCCTTTATATTATATATGTACATGGGTTGTGTAATGATTCCCGACTTGCGACATTGCTTTCAATGTGCCTATGTCTCTAAGTCGTGCCTCGACACGTGGGAGACATAGCCGCATCAAGGGCGTTACATGTTGGTATCAGAGCCTTCCCCGACCTTAGGAGCCCCATTGCTTGATCATTTTTAGCAGCCGAGTTGTGTCTAGAAAAATGTTTTGAGTCCTTAGGAATTATATATCGGAGAGCTTAGGAATTCTTTTTACTTCCCAGTCTCCTCATCGCTCTGGTAAGGCATCCTGACGTAGAGTTTTGACTCTTCTCTTCTCAGATTTCACTAAATTTTTTTTAGGATCACGCGAGTATCTTAGTTTTGTTCCGATGGCTTATGATGAGAATACTGTCTTGGTGCCTCCTGTCAGGGGTTTAGTGGAAGTGTCCCGGGGAGTTGAGCTCTGAGGTGTTGTCATCATAATTCTATCGTTGCAATTCTGGTATACTTGAGATATGTGCGCGACATCGAAAATCTCCTTTATGCAGTTCGTTGGTGAGATAACCTCGACGCCACCCAGTACTGGGGCGGGAGTTCGGGAGTATCGCCATAACTTGTATAACGGATGCTTTTCGAAGCTTGAGATAGATTGTTTCCGAAGGTTTCTTGGTTATATGTTGAAGGATGGATGCAGCTGGATGTAGGATTTGCTAGCTTGGGTGAGATATTATGCTTCCCCTGTATCCCCAACACCTGATTGCATAACCGGAAAGTTTCGGGAATTTCATAGGTGGGAATTCAAGTAGCCTTAGGATATCTTTCCAACAGATATGTGATATGAAATTGGGGTTCGACGTCTAGTGGTTCGCCTATTCACGGTCGATTTTACAGTGGCCTCGTTGTGTCTTAAAGAGTCCTCGGCTATGCTAACTCGGGGACGCTTCGTATGTCATGTGCACTGCCTTGTACATGATGGTGCTGTATGGTCGAGCCCGTGTAGGTCCTACCACGAACACTTCGGACGAAATTTCTATCATGTGTTTGTTCCGGCTTATTCCGCAAGCCAACCCTTGGTTTTATTTCGAGTTGTGGTATTCGTTCTTCTTCGACGTCATATGTTGATTCCATCCCTCGTTGATGTACCTCTTCTACCTGATTCTTCGTGGCTTCGCAATTTAGGAATTTGTGACCACTTCAAGAGAAGTGCATTCGTTCATTTTGTTCGGATGTGAAGACTTTATGTTGCAATTTTCATTCCGTTGGATTCACCTTCAATATTTCTCTATTTGTGTGCTAATGGTGGTCAACCTCTTCAGGATGGCTCCCGCTAAGAGCACCAGTCAGAACCAGAATCAAGATCCTCCGCCACCTCCGCCTCCTCCGGAAGCATGGCAGGCTGTGATGGCTGCTACTAATGCAAATACTCAGCTGATCATGCAAATCATCCAAGAGCGGAATCAAAGCAGTCAAGGAAATCAAGGCAACAACCAGAACCAATTTGCAACTCTGAATCAGTTCCTCGCAAATGGTCCAAAGACGTTCAGTAACTGCGTTGAGGCTACCGATGCTGATGATTGGTTAGCCGATCTGGGCAAGCATTTTGAATGTAGCAACGTCAGACCTGAAGATTTCGTCAAGTTCGCGTCTTTCCAGCTCAAGGATCAGGCCGCAGAGTGGTTTCAGCAGTACCGGGATTCCAGAGGTGGATGTTTGATCACTTGGGATGATTTCCGTCGTGATTTTCGAGCTCATCACATTCCTCAAAGTGTGACTGAAAGCAAACATGAAGAATTCCGCAATCTGAAGCAAGGCTCTTTGTCTGTCTATGACTACAACAAGTTGTTCCAGAAGCTCGCCCGTTTTGCCAAGCAGGATGTTCCTGATGAGAAGAGCATGATCTATCAGTTCAGGGGTGGTCTTCGTGAAGAAATTGAGCTCGCTCTTGTCCTCTTCGAGCCGCTGAGATACGATGAGTTCTACAACATGGCACTGAAGCAAGAGGCTGCTCAGCTAAGGTGTGATGCTTCCAGGAAGCGAGTCCGAGACACTACGTCTTCTTCCTCTACTCAAGTGGCCAAGCAGCAGAAGTATTGGCTTCCTCCTCCTCCGTTCCGTCAGCCGTATCAGCAGAAGAGCAAAGGTGGCAGTGGTTCATCCCACCCACCCAACCCAGGCTTTCAGAACAAGACTTCGTCTCAAGCTCCAAGATCGAGTGCTCCGTACCACCGTTCGCTCTCTGAGGTCACGTGCAACAAGTGCCAACAGAAGGGTCACTATGCCAACAAGTGTTTCAACCAGAGGCGTCTTCCTCCTCCTCCTCCTGTCAGATCGGCAAGTACAGCTGTGGTCAAGCATAACCCCAAGTCCGCCAAGGTCAACTTGATGAACGCAGCTCAGGCAGAGGATTCGTCAGATGTGATCATGGGCAACCTTCCTGTTAACGATGTTCCCGCAAAAGTACTTTTTGATACTGGTGCATCGCATTCTTTCTTGTCATGCCCGTTTGCATCGAAGCACAATGTTGATACTGAGATTATGCCCAAAGCAATGCAAGTTGTTTCTCCAGGCAAGATGTTGACTTCAAGTTTGGTTGCTCCCGATATTTCTATCACATTGGGCGATTACAAGTTTCTCTCTTCTCCGGTGGTTCTTCGTAATTCTGATATCGACCTCATTCTTGGGATGGACTGGCTCTCTAAACACAAGGCTCACCTCGATTGTGCAGCCAGGCAGATTCAACTGACTCATTCGTCTGAAGATGTCATTGTCTTTGCTTCTCGGGATAATACCATCCGGTTGTTCTCTCTCAATGAAAAGGGTGAATTGGATGCTATTTCGCAGATTCCGGTTGTTTGTGAGTATCAAGATGTCTTCCCTGAAGAACTCCCAGGCATGCCTTCAAACCGGCCGGTTGAATTTGTTATTGAACTTGAGCCCGGTACGGAACCTGTGTGCAAACGGCCTTACAAGCTCGGCCCCGAAGAGTTGAAGGAGTTGAAGAAACAACTCGATGTGCAAGAAAGAATGGGTCTCATTCGGCCTAGTACTTCTCCGTGGGGTTGTGGTGTTCTTTTTGTGAAGAAGAAGGATGGAACAGACCGACTTTGTGTTGATTATCGTCCATTGAACAAGAAGACCATCAAGAACAAATACCCACTTCCCAACATTAATGAGCTGTTTGAACAACTCAAAGGTGCCCAAGTATTCTCCAAGCTTGACCTCCGTATGGGTTATCACCAAATTCGCATTCGTGAGCAAGATATTCCAAAGACGGCGTTCAGAACAAGCTATGGGTCATATGAATACACTGTTATGTCTTTTGGCCTCGCCAACGCTCCTCCGACGTTCTCTCGCATGATGAACTTCATCTTCAGCCCCTACACCAACGACTTCGTTTTGGTCTATCTCGACGACATCCTGGTTTTCTCGAAGAACAAGGAAGATCATGCCAAACACTTGCGTTTGGTTCTTGACAAGCTAAGGGAACATCAATTCTACGCCAAGTTCTCCAAGTGTGAGTTTTGGCTCGATAAGGTTCTTTATCTTGGCCATATTATCTCTGCCAAGGGCATTTCCGTGGATCCTGAGAAGGTGTATGCAATCGTTAATTGGGAACCTCCTCAGAACGTGAAGCAACTCCGTAGCTTCCTCGGTCTTGCAAGTTATTGCCGAAGATTCGTTGAAAACTTCTCCAAGATCGCGAAGCTTCTCTCAAATCTTCTTCAGAAGCACGTCAAGTACGTTTGGTCTCCAGAGTGTGATGTTGCTTTCAACGCTTTGAAAGAGAAATTGATCACTGCTCTAGTTCTAACTCCGCCTGATGAAACCAAGCCGTACGAGGTCTTTTGTGATGCCTCTCTCCAAGGTCTAGGTGCAGTACTGATGCAAGAGAAGAAAGTTGTTGCTTATACCTCTCGCCAGTTGAAGCCTAATGAGAAGAACTACCCCACTCATGATCTCGAGTTGGCGGCAGTTGTGCACGCATTGTTGACTTGGAGACATCTTCTCTTGGGAAGGAAAGTGGACATCTTCACTGATCACAAGAGTCTCAAGTACATCTTCACTCAGCCTAATCTCAACCTCAGGCAGACTCGATGGGTCGAAATGATTCAAGAGTACAATCCGAGTATCGAGTATACTCCAGGCAAGGCTAATGTGATTGCTGACGATTTGAGCAGAAAAGCATATTGCAACAGTCTGATTCTCAAGCCTTATCAACCCGAGCTTTGTGAAGCCTTCCGCAAACTTAATCTGCAAGTTGTTCCTCAAGGTTTCCTCGCCAACTTTCAAGTTTCTCCTACCTTGGAAGACCAGATTCGCCAAGCCCAGCTTCTTGATGCTATGGTGAAAAAGGTGAAGATTGGTATTGCAAAGAGTCAGTCCAAGTACAAGTGCTACCGACTTGATGACAAGGACACTCTCTTCTTCGAGGATCGAATTGTTGTGCCCAAAGGTGAACTTCGTAAAGTGATCATGAATGAGGCTCACAACTCTCTCCTCTCCATCCACCCGGGGAGCACGAAGATGTATCAAGATCTGAAGCAAACTTATTGGTGGACTCGAATGAAGCGCGAGATCGCTCAATTCGTGAATGAATGTGATGTCTGCAGAAGGGTGAAAGCAGAACACCAGAGGCCAGCAGGTCTCCTCCAACCTCTCGCCATTCCAGAATGGAAGTTTGACCACATTGAAATGGACTTCGTGACTGGGTTTCCTAAGTCCAAGCGTGGCAATGATGCTATATTCGTTGTCATCGACAAGCTCACCAAAGTGGCTCATTTCCTGCCTATCAAAGAGTCAATCACTGCAGCTCAATTGGCGGAGATCTACACCTCTCGAATTGTCTCTCTACACGGTATTCCTCAAGTGATATCTTCAGACCGTGGCAGCATCTTTACCTCCAAGTTCTGAGATTCTTTTCAGAAGGCCATGGGCACCAACATTCGCTTCAGCACTGCTTTCCATCCTCAAATGAGCGGTCAAGTCGAGCGTGTCAACCAGATTCTCGAAGACATGCTCAGGGCTTGTGTGATTTCTTTCGGCATGAAGTGGGAGGATTGCCTTCCTTATGCTGAATTCTCGTACAACAACAGTTTCCAAGCAAGTTCCGGCAAGGCCCCGTTTGAAATTCTGTATGGTAGGAAGTGCCGTACACCTCTCAACTGGTCTGAAACCGGTGAACGTCAGCTGCTGGGTAATGACCTGATCACAGAGGCGGAAGAAATGTGCAAGGTCATTCGTGATAACCTCAAAGCAGCACAATCTCGTCAGAAGAGCTACTATGACAGCAAGCACCGTGATTTGGCTTTCGAGATCGGAGATCATGTCTACCTCCGCATCTCTCCTATGAAAGGGACTCGTCGCTTCGGTATCAAAGGGAAGCTTGCCCCCAGATACGTTGGGCCTTTCAAGATTGTAAGCAAGAGAGGCGACCTCGCCTATCAACTCGAGCTTCCTGCAACCTTTGCCAATGTTCATGATGTGTTCCACATCTCGCAACTCCGTAAGTGCTTCAAGACGCCTGAGCGCACCGTCAACTTCGAGGACATTGAGCTCCAAGAAGATCTCTCCTACCGTGAGCACCCAGTTGCAATCCTTGAAGAGACTGAACGCAAAACTCGCAACAAGTCAATCAAATTTCTCAAAATCAAGTGGTCACACCATTCCGACCGTGAAGCTACCTGGGAACGCGAGGATCACCTCCGTTCTGAGTACCCGGAGTTCTTTCAGTCCTAGATCTCAGGACGAGATCTTTTCGTAGTGGTGGAGTGTTGTAACGCCCCATATGTAACCTTCCCGAATTGTACTCCAACTCTTGCCATTTCCGGCATTAAGTTATATTTAATTCTCGGGTTCGGGTCCTTGTCTCCATGTGTTGTTTTTGTTTTCGTCCATCTCATATCATGTCATCACGTGCATTGCATTTGCATACATGTTCATCTCATGCATTCGAGCTTTTTCCCCGTTGTCCGTTTTGCATTCCGGCGCTTCGTTCTCCTCCGGTGGCCAATTCTAGCTTTCTTTCGTGTGTGGGGATTAAACATTTCCGGATTGGGCCGAGACTTTCCATGCGGCCTTGGTTTACTACCGGTAGACTGCCTGTCAAGTTTCGGGTCATTTGGACTTCGTTTGATGCTTCAACGGTTAACCGAGGGACCGAAAAGGCCTCGTGTGTGTGCAGCCCAACACCCCTCCATTTTGGCCCAAAACCCACCAAACTATGCTCCATCGTCTCGGTCGTTCGATCACGATCGTGTGGGCGAAAACCGCACCTCATTTCGACTCTCCTAGCTCCACTTATGCCTATATATATGCCCCCTCCATTCGGATCTCCTCTTCCCCCGTCCAAAACCCTAAAAAAAAAGAGAGATCGGATCCCGCGCGCGCCGGACACTTCGCCCACCGACGGACGTGTCCGACTTCGCATCCCGCCGCCACGTGGCGCGTCCTCGTTGGCCCGCACCCCAGGCCCACTTCGCCGCCGCCGTCCGCCCGTGGAGCCCGGGGCGGGCCGTCCCCGGCCCGCAGTCGCCCCGCCGCCTCCTCCTTCGTCCGCCGCTGCCACCTCCGGCGCCGCCACGGGCCGCCGCGCCCCGCCACGGGACGCCATCGCCGCCGCACCACCGTGCCTCCCCGGCCCCGCGCGCCGCGCCGCCCTACGGCGGCGCCGCCGCCGTCTCGCCGCCCCGTCCTCCGGTCTCCTCGTCGCCGGCCGCTGCCTCCTTCCCCATCGTCGCCGGTGAACAGTGCCGCCGCCGCCTCGAAGTCCGTGCCTGCTGGATCTGGATCTGGATCTAACGTGACGGTTGACTTTTGTCCCGAAACCCTAATTTTTCTTGCAACTTTGACTTCTCGTATCTCCGCATCCGTAGCTCCGATTTAGGCATATGATATATCAAAATCTTTGTCTCGACGAGTACATCATTTCATTCCATTGCATCATTTGCATTTGAGGTCATCTTGGTGCCCAAAATGCTGTTGGAAGGAGGCATCATGAGTTAAATTGCAGATCCGTTAGTTCATCATGCACTTTTGTCATTTTTGCCATGTTTAATCCGTGCATGATATGCCTGTGCCCCTTTGGGATGAATTTTTAAGCATGTTGTCTTCTTTCCAGAGGTGCCTCCCATGCATTTTTAGGATGTGTGTGTTGTCTTGTGCAAGCTTGCGAAGAGGGCTACTTGAGTTTACTGATTTCAGGGACTTAGTGAAAATCACTAAGTCTGGGATGTTTTAGTTCACGATGCTATATGTCCAGCTTGTTTCCTAGTGATCCGTGCCTCTTTTGAGGATGATCAGTAAGAGTGATTTGTTATGCTTGTTGTGCTTAATCCATCCATGTATTTACTTGTTATGTTGGAGCCCCCTAGGTTGACTCAATCGAGCTCAACTTTTGCATAGTTGTTGTTTTGGGCAGATCGTGAACTCTTTTGCGATGTTGCCGGAGCTATTGCTAGTGATCCATGCATACTATGCCATTGTTCTTGCCATGTATAGCTAGCATTTTGTGCCTTCTTTATGGATATATGCTTGCCTTGCCATGACTTGCACGGTAGTGAGAGCATCGAGCTCGTTTACATGCCTCCGTGAGTTATTATTTCAGCATGTCCCAGTTTTCACAAGTCTGAAAACTGATTGTGTTTCATCGATGCTCGTGTGCTCGGTAGAGTATTTTGTGAATCCTTTTGGCCCCAGGTCATTTTGGGTGTTTTGTTAAGCTTGTTGAGTAGCTACATGCCATGCTCTTACTTGCCATGTTCAGGTTTTGCTTCATGTTGTTTTGCTGCTCCGAAGAGAGCATCGTGGTCTGAAATTTCAGACTAGCGTTAATTTCGCTAAGTCTGAAATCTGTTTTGCTTATTCAGTTTTGCCATGCTTGTTTGAAGCCCTTAATGGATGAATTTGCCTATGCCTCAGTCCTGGTGATTTGATAAGATTCTTGGGTACATTACTGCCATGCAATTTTTTTTTCATGTTTGGTGGCTGTAGCATGTTCATTTTGTTGCATTCAGGAGCCTACTTGCTGTAAATCGCAGATCGGTTCGTTTAGGAAATCGCTTGCCATTTCTAAACCGTAGCTCCGAATGCCATGATCTTTATATCGTTTTCAGGGGATTTCTTCCCCTCTATCCAGTGGCACACTTGGTTTTCCAAGTTGAGGCCAGGTTCATGCATTTCCTGTTACATCTTGCATTTTGCATCCCGCATCGCATCCCGCATAGCAAATCATCTTTGCATATTATTGGTTGCCCTTGCACGTGGTTGATTGTCTCCTTGTTGCTTGTTTGTGTTATTGGGTAGAGCCGGGAGACGAGTTCGCTAACGAGGAGCCCGTTGAGTTTGCTTTTGAGGATCCAGTCAATTCTGACAACTGTGTAGGCAAGATGATCACACCCTTGAAATCACTACTATCTTTGCTATGCTAGTTCGCTCGCTCTTTTGCTTTGCCAATGCTATGATGCCTACCACTTGCTTGTCAGCCTCCCAATTGCCATGATTGAGCCTCTAACCCACCTTTGTCCTAGCAAACCATTGATTGGCTATGTTACCGCTTTGCTCAAGCCCCTTCTTATAGCGTTGCTAGTTGCAGGTGAAGATTGGAGCCGTTCCTTGTTGGTACATTTATTTACTTGTTGGGATATCATTGTATTGCTATGTTATCTTTATTCATCTATATACTTGGTAAAGGGTGGAAGGCTCGGCCTCTCGCCTAGTGTTTTGTTCCACTCTTGCCGCCCTAGTTTCCGTCATATCGGTGTTATGTTCCCGGATTGTTGCGTCCCTTACGCGGTTGGGCTATAATGGGAACCCCTTGATAGTTCGCCTTGATTAAAGCTTTTCCAGCAATGCCCAACATTGATTTTACCATTTTCCACCTAGCCTCTTTTTCCCTTGGGTTTCCGGAGCCCGAGGGTCATCTTTATTTTAGCCCCCCACGGGCCAGTGCTCCTCTGAGTGTTGGTCCGACCGAGTAGACTGCGGGGCCACCTCGGGGCAACTTGATGGTTGGTTTTACTCGTAGGATGTCTCATCTGAGTGTGCCCTGAGAACGAGATATGTGCAGCTCCTATCGGGATTTGTCGGCGCATTCGGGCGGTGTTGCTGGACTAGTTTTGACCCGTCGAATCATCTTGTTGTACCGGGATACCGAGTCTGATCGGTGGGTCCTGGGTGGAGGACTATTCCTTCGTTGACCGTGAGAGCTTGTTATGGGCTAAGTTGGGACCCCCCTGCAGGGATTGATCTTTCGAAAGCCATGCCCGCGGTTATGGGCAGATTGGAATTTGTTAATGTCCGGTTGTAGATAACTTGAACCTTAAATAATTAAAATGAATCAAGTGAGTGTGTTGCCGTGATGGCCTCTTCTCGGCGGAGTCCGGGAAGTGGACACGGCGTTGGAGTTATGTTTGCGTAGGCTGTTCTATATAGTTTTCCGCTCGTGCTTTGCCTCCTCTTCTCGCTCTCCTTTGCGAATAAGTTAGCCAGCATATATGCTAGTCGCATGCTGCAGCTCCACTTTACATTACCCCTTTCCTACCTATTAAGCTTAAATAGTCTTGATCGCGAGGGTGCGAGATTGCTGAGTCCTTGTGGCTCACAGATTACTATTACACCAGATGCAGGGACCGATGATACCTCTCCGGATGGCGCGCTCGAGCTGAAGTGGGAGTACGACGAGGACTCTCAGCGTTACTATGTGTCATTTCCTGATGATCAGTAGGGATGCCTATTCGGGGTTAGATCCAGGGCCTAGTCGCTTGTTGGGGGTCTTTTCTATTTTGGCGCCGTAGCCGGGCCATGAGTGACTGTATGATGGATGTTATTTATGTACTTTGATGTGACGTGGCGAGTGTAAGCCAACTATAATATTTTTCCCCTTTATATTATATATGTACATGGGTTATGTAATGATTCCCGACTTGCGACATTGCTTTCAATGCGCCTATGTCTCTAAGTCGTGCCTCGACACGTGGGAGACATAGCCGCATCGAGGGCGTTATATGATGTGACCTCATTAATCAAATAACAACACATTTGTTCATGGTTAGGAAACATAACCATCTTTGATTAACGAGCTAGTCCAGTAGAGGCATACTAGTGACACTAAGTTTGTCTATGTATTCACACATGTATTATGTTTCCGGTTAATACAATTCTAGCATGAATAATAAACATTTATCATGATATAAGGAAATAAATAATAACTTTATTATTGCCTCTAGGGCATATTTCCTTCAGATCTCTCACTAAATTATCAAGAAGTGTTCTCCCTGAGTATGCACCGTTGCGAAAGTTCTTCGTGCTGAGACACCACGTGATGATTGGGTGTGATAGGCTCTACGTTCAAATACAACGGGTGCAAAACAGTTGCACACGCGGAATACTCAGGTTATACTTGACGAGCCAAGCATATACAAATATGGCCTCGGAACACAGAGACCGAAAGGTCGAGCGTGAATCATATAGTAGATATGATCAACATAGTGATGTTCACCAATGAAACTACTCCATCTCGCGTGATGATCAGACATGGTTTAGTTGATTTGGATCACGTGATCGCTTAGAGGATTAGAGGGATGTCTATCTAAGTGGGAGTTCTTAAGTAATTTGATTAATTGAACTTAAACTTATCATGAACTTAGTACCTGATAGTATCTTGCTTGTTTATGTTTGATTGTAGATAGATGGCTCGTGCTGTTGTTCCATTGAATTTTAATGCGTTCCTTGAGAAAGCAAAGTTGAAAGATGATGGTAGCAATTACACGGACTGGGTCCGTAACTTGAGGATTATCCTCATTGCTGCTCAGAAGAATTACGTCCTGGAAGCACCGCTGGGTGCCAGGCCTGCTGCTGGAGCAGCACCAGATGTTATGAACATCTGGCAGAGCAAAGCTGATGACTACTCGAAAGTTCAGTGTGCCATGCTTTACGGCTTAGAATCGGGACTTCAACGACGTTTTGAACGTCATGGAGCATATGAGATGTTCCAGGAGTTGAAGTTAATATTTCAAGCAAATGCCCGGATTGAGAGATATGAAGTCTCCAATAAGTTCTACAGCTGCAAGATGGAGGAGAACAGTTCTGTTAGTGAGCATACACTCAGAATGTCTGGGTATAATTATCACTTGATTCAGATGGGAGTTAATCTTCCAGATGATTGCGTCATTGATAGAATTCTCCAATCACTGCCACCAAGCTACAAGAGCTTCGTGATGAACTATAATATGCAAGGGATGAACAAGACTATTCCCGAGCTCTTCGCAATGCTGAAAGCTGCGAAGGTAGAAATCAAAAAGGAGCATCAAGTGTTGATGGTCAAGACCACTAGTTTCAAGAAAAAGGGCAAAGGGAAGAAGAAGGGGAACTTCAAGAAGAACGGCAAGCAAGTTGCTGCTCAAGAGAAGAAACCCAAGTCTGGACCTAAGCCTGAAACTGAGTGCTTCTACTGCAAGCAGACTGGTCACTGGAAGCAGAACTGCCCCAAGTATTTGGCAGATAAGAAGGATGGCAAGGTGAACAAAGGTATATGTGATATACATGTTATTGATGTGTACCTTTCTAATGCTCGCAGTAGCACCTGGGTATTTGATACTGGTTCTGTTGCTAATATTTGCAACTCAAAACAGGGACTATGGATTAAGCGAAGATTGGCTAAGGACGAGGTGACGATGCGCGTGGGAAACGGTTCCAAAGTCGATGTGATCGCAGTCGGCACGCTACCTCTACATCTACCTTCGGGATTAGTATTAGACCTAAATAATTGTTATTTGGTGCCAGCGTTGAGCATGAACATTATATCTGGATCTTGTTTAATGCGAGACGATTATTCATTTAAAATCAGAGAATAATGGTTGTTCTATTTATATGAGTACTATCTTTTATGGTCATGCACCCTTGAAGAGTGGTCTATTCTTGTTGAATCTCGATAGTAGTGATACACATATTCATAATGTAGAAGCCAAAAGATGTAGAGTTGATAATGATAGTGCAACTTATTTGTGGCACTGCCGTTTAGGTCATATCGGTGTAAAGCGCATGAAGAAACTCCATACTGATGGACTTTTGGAACCACTTGATTATGAATCATTTGGTACTTGCGAACTGTGCCTCATGGGTAAGATGACTAAAACACCGTTCTCCGGTACTATGGAGAGAGCAACAGATTTGTTGGAAATCATACATACAGATGTATGTGGTCCGATGAATGTTGAGGCTCGTGGCGGATATCGTTATTTTCTCACTTTCATAGATGACTTAAGTAGATATGGGTATATCTACTTAATGAAACATAAGTCTGAAACGTTTGAAAAGTTCAAAGAATTTCAGAGTGAAGTTGAAAATCATCGTAACAAGAAAATAAAGTTTCTACTATCTGATCGTGGAGGAGAATATTTGAGTTACGAGTTTGGTGTACATTTGAAAAATTGTGGAATAGTTTCGCAACTCACGCCACCCGGAACACCACAGCGTAATGGTGTGTCCGAATGTCGTAATCGTACTTTACTAGATATGGTGCGATCTATGATGTCTCTTACTGATTTACCGCTATCGTTTTGGGGATACGCTCTAGAGACGGCCGCATTCACGTTAAATAGGGCACCATCAAAATCCGTTAAGACGACGCCTTATGAACTGTGGTTTGGCAAGAAACCAAAGTTGTCGTTTCTGAAAGTTTGGGGCTGTGATGCTTATGTGAAAAAGCTTCAACCTGATAAGCTCGAACCCAAATCGGAGAAATTTGTCTTCATAGGATATCCAAAGGAAACCATTGGATACACCTTCTATCACAAATCCGAAGGCAAGACTTTTGTTGCTAAATTCGGAAACTTTCTGGAGAAGGAGTTTCTCTCGAAAGAAATGAGTGGGAGGAAAGTAGAACTTGACGAGGTAACTGTACCTGCTCCCTTGTTGGAAAGTAGCACATCACAGAAAACTGTTTCTACGACACCTACACCAATAAGTGAGGAAGTTAATGATAATGATCATGAAACTTCGGAACAAGATACTACCGAACCTCGTAGATCAACCAGAGTGAGATCCGCGCCAGAGTGGTACGGTAATCCAGTTCTGGAAGTCATGCTACTAGATCATGATGAACCTACAAACTATGAAGAAGCGATGGTGAGCCCAGATTCCGCAAAATGGCTTGAAGCCATGAAATCTGAGATGGGATCCATGTATGAGAACAAAGTATGGACTTTGGTTGACTTGCCCGATGATCGGCAAGCAATTGAGAATAAATGGATCTTTAAGAAGAAGACTGACGCTGATGGTAATATTACTGTCTACAAAGCTCGACTTGTCGCAAAAGGTTTTCGACAAGTTCAAGGGGTTGACTACGATGAGACCTTCTCACCCGTAGCGATGCTTAAGTCTGTCAGAATCATGTTAGCAATTGCCGCATTTTATGATTATGAAATTTGGCAGATGGATGTCAAAACTGCATTCCTGAATGGATTTCTGGAAGAAGAGTTGTATATGATGCAACCGGAAGGTTTTGTCGATCCAAAGGGAGCTAACAAAGTGTGCAAGCTCCACCGATCCATTTATGGACTGGTGCAAGCCTCTCGGAGTTGGAATAAACGCTTTGATAGTGTGATCAAAGCATTTGGTTTTATACAGACTTTCGGAGAAGCCTGTATTTACAAGAAAGTGAGTGGGAGCTCTGTAGCATTTCTGATATTATATGTGGATGACATATTACTGATTGGAAATGATATAGAATTTGTGGATAGCATAAAGGGATACTTGAATAAGAGTTTTTCAATGAAAGACATCGGTGAAGCTGCTTACATATTAGGCAAAAAGATCTATAGAGATAGATCAAGACGCTTAATTGGACTTTCACAAAGCACATACCTTGACAAGATTTTGAAGAAGTTCAAAATGGATCAAGCAAAGAAAGGGTTCTTGCCTGTGTTACAAGGTGTGAAGTTGAGTCAGACTCAATACCCGGCCACTTCAGAAGATAGAGAGAAAATGAAAGATTTTCCCTATGCTTCAGCCATAGGCTCTATCATGTATGCAATGCTGTGTACCAGACCTGATGTGTGCCTTGCTATAAGCTTAGCAGGGAGGTACCAAAGTAATCCAGGAGTGGATCACTGGACAACGGTCAAGAACATCCTGAAATACCTGAAAAGGACTAAGGATATCTTTCTCATATGTGGAGGTGACAAAGAGCTCACCGTAAAAGGTTACGTTGATGCAAGCTTTGACACTGATCCGGATGATTCTAAATCGCAAACCGGATACGTGTTTACATTAAACGGTGTAGCTGTCAGTTGGTGCAGTTCTAAACAAAGCGTCGTAGCGGGATCTACATGTGAAGCGGAGTACATAGCTGCTTCGGAAGCAGCGAACGAAGGAGTCTGGATGAAGGAGTTCATATCCGATCTAGGTGTCATACCTAGTGCATCGGGTCCAATGAAAATCTTTTGTGACAATACTGGTGCAATTGCCTTGGCAAAGGAATCCAGATTTCACAAGAGGACCAAGCACATCAAGAACCGCTTCAATTCCATCCGAGATCTAGTCCAGGTGGGAGACATAGAGATTTGCAAGATACATACGGATCTGAATGTTGCAGACCCGTTGACAAAGCCTCTTCCATGAGCAAAACATGATCAGCACCAAGACTCCATGGATGTTAGAATCATTACTGTGTAATCTAGATTATTGACTCTAGTGCAAGTGGGAGACTGAAGGAAATATGCCCTAGAGGCAATAATAAAGTTATTATTTATTTCCTTATATCATGATAAATGTTTATTATTCATGCTAGAATTGTATTAACCGGAAACATAATACATGTGTGAACACATAGACAAACTTAGTGTCACTAGTATGCCTCTACTTGACTAGCTCGTTAATCAAAGATGGTTATGTTTCCTAACCATGAACAAAGTGTTGTTATTTGATTAACGAGGTCACATCATTAGTTGAATGATCTGATTGACATGACCCATTCCATTAGCTTAGCACCCGATCGTTTAGTATGTTGCTATTGCTTTCTTCATGACTTATACATGTTCCTATGACTATGAGATTATGCAACTCCCGTTTACCGGAGGAACACTTTGTGTGCTACCAAACGTCACAATGTAACTGGGTGATTATAAAGGAGCTCTACAGGTGTCTTCAAAGGTAGATGTTGGGTTGGCGTATTTCAAGATTAGGATTTGTCACTCCGATTGTCGGAGAGGTATCTCTGGGCCCTCTCGGTAATGCACATCACATAAGCCTTGCAAGCATTGCAACTAATGAGTTAGTTGCGGGATGATGTATTACAGAACGAGTAAAGAGACTTGCCGGTAACGAGATTGAACTAGGTATTGGATACCGACGATCGAATCTCGGGTAAGTAACATACCGATGACAAAGGGAACAACGTATGTTGTTATGTGGTCTGACCGATAAAGATCTTCGTAGAATATGTAGGAGCCAATATGGGCATCCAGGTCCCGCTATTGGTTATTGACCGGAGATTTGTCTCAGTCATGTCTACATTGTTCTCGAACCGTAGGGTCCGCACGCTTAACGTTACGATGACAGTTATTATGAGTTTATGCATTTTGATGTACCGAAGTTAGTTCGGAGTCCCGGATGTGATCACGGACATGACGAGGAGTCTCGAAATGGTCGAGACATAAAGATTGATATATTGGATGACTATATTCGGACACCGGAAGGGTTCCGGAGAAGTATCGGATAAAACGGAGCACCGGGGGGTTACCGGAACCCCCGGGGGGTTAATGGGCCTCATGGGCCTAATGTGGAGAAGTGGAAGGGGCTGCCAGGGCAGGCCGCGCGCCCCCTCTCCCCCTAGTCTGAATTGGACAAGGAGGGAGGGGCGCCCCCCCTTTCCTATTCTCCCTCCACCTCTCCTAGTTGGACAAGGTTTGGGGGGGGGGGAGTCCTACTCCCGGTAGGAGTAGGACTCCTCCTGCGCGCCTCCATAGGGCCGGTCGCACCCCCCTTGGATCCTTTATATACAGGGGCAGGGGGGCACCTCTAGACACACAAGTTGATCCACGTGATCGTTCCTTAGCCGTGTGCGGTGCCCCCTGCCACTATATTCCACCTCGATCATATCGTTGTAGTGCTTAGGCGAACCCCTGCGTCGGTAGTACATCAAGATCGTCACCACGCCGCCGTGCTGACGGAACTCCTCCCCGACGCTTTGCTGGATCGGAGCCCGGGGATCGTCATCGAGTTGTACGTGTGCTAAGAACTCGGAGGTGCCGGAGTAACGGTACTTGGATCGGTCGGATCTGGAAGACGTACGACTACTTCCTCTACGTTGTGTCAACGCTTCCGCAGTCGGTCTGCGTGGGTACGTAGACAACACTCTCCCCTCTCATTGCTGTGCATCACCATGATCTTGCGTGTGCGTAGGAAATTTTTTGAAATTACTGCGTTCCCCAACATTCACATGTAATCCAGTCGTCGCACTGCTCCGGGTGTTTGGAGCGCAGACTGTTCTTGTGTTCATCGACATACGGGGTCACCAAGGTAGAGTTTTGTAGAACTATGTAGTTTGCTTGAGACCAAGAATATCCGTCCCTGCATATTATTGAGTCTCTTCCAAGAGTGCCTTTTCCAGTCAGTCTCCCCTCATACCGCGATTTAGGGAGACCTATCTTCTTAAGGCCAGGAATGAAGTCAACACAAAACTCGATAACATCCTCTGTTTGATGGCCCATGGAGATGCTTCCTTCTGGCCTAGCGCGGTTACGGACATATTTCTTTAGGACTCCCATGAACCTCTCAAAGGGGAACATATTGTGTAGAAATACGGGCCCCAGGATGACAATCTCGTCGACTAGATGAACTAGGACGTGCGTCATGATATTGAAGAAGGATGGTGGGAACACCAGCTCGAAACTGACAAGACATTGTGCCACATCACTCCTTAGCCTTGATATGATTTCTGGATCGATCATCTTCTGAGAGATTGCATTGAGGAATGCACATAGCTTCACAATGGCTAATCGGACGTTTTCCGGTAGAAGCCCCCTCAATGCAACCGGAAGTAGTTGTGCCATAATCACGTGGCAGTCATGAGACTTTAGGTTCTGAAACTTTTTCTCTGGCATATTTATTATTCCCTTTATATTCGACGAGAAGCCAGTCGTGACCTTCATACTGAGCAGGCATTCAAAGAAGATTTCTTTCTCTTCTTTCGTAAGAGCGTAGCTGGCAGGACCTTTATACTGCTTCGGAGGCATGCCGTCTTTTTCCTGCAAACGTTGCAGGTCCTCCCGTGCCTCAGGTGTATCTTTTGTCTTCCCATACACGCCCAAGAAGCCTAGCAGGTTCACGCAAAGGTTCTTCATCACGTGCATCATGTCGATTGAGGAGCGGACCTCTAGGTCTTTCCAGTAGGGTAGGTCCCAAAATATAGATTTCTTCTTCCACATGGGTGCGTGTCCCTCAGCGTCATTCGGAACAGCTAGTCCACCGGGACCCTTTCCAAAGATTACGTAGTGTAAATCATTGACCATAGCAAGCACGTGATCACCAGTGCGCATGGCGGGCTTCTTCCGGTGATCTGCCTCGCCTTTGAAATGATTGCCTTTCTTTCGACATTGATGGTTGGTCGGAAGAAATCGACGATGGCCCAGGTACACATTCTTCCTGCATTTGTCCAGGTATATACTTTCAGTGTCATCTAAATAGTGCGTGCATGCATGGTATCCTTTGTTTGTCTGTCCTGAAAGGTTACTGAGAGCGGGCCAATCGTTGATTTTCACGAACAGCAACGCCTTAAGGTTAAATTCCTCCTGTCTGTACTCATCCCACATACGTACACCGTTTCCATTCCACAGCTGTAAAAGTTCTTCAACTAATGGCCTTAGGTACACATCAATTTTGTTGCCGGGTTGCTTAGGGCCTTGGATGAGAACTGGCATCATAATGAACTTCCGCTTCATGCGCATCCAAGGAGGAAGGTTATACATACATAGAGTTACGGGCCAGGTGCTGTGATTGCTGCTCTGCTCCCCGAAAGGATTAATGCCATCCGCGCTTAAGCAAACCATACATTCCTTGGGTCCTTTGCAAACTCATCCCAGTACTTTCTCTCGATTTTTCTCCACTGCGACCCGTCAGCGGGTGCTCTCAATTTCCCATCTTTCTTTCGGCTCTCACTGTGCCATCGCATCAACTTGGCATGCTCTTCGTTTCTGAACAGACGTTTCAACCATGGTATTATAGGAGCATACCACATCACCTTCGCAGGAACCCTCTTCCTGGGGGCTCGCCGTCAACATCACCAGGGTCATCTCGTCTGATCTTATACCGCAATGCACCGCATACCGGGCATGCGTTCAGATCCTTGTATGCACCGCAGTAGAGGATGCAGTCATTAGGGCATGCATATATCTTCTTCACCTCCAATCCTAGAGGGCATACGACCTTCTTTGCTGCGTATGTACTGTCGGGCAATTCGTTATCCTTTGGAAGCTTCTTCTTCAATATTTTCAGTAGCTTCTCAAATCCTTTGTCAGCCACAGCATTCTCTGCCTTCCACTGCAGCAATTCCAGTACGGTACCGAGCTTTGTGTTGCCATCTTCGCAATTGGGGTATAACCCTTTTTTGTGATCCTCTAACATGCGATCAAATTTCAGCTTCTCCTTTTGACTTTCGCATTGCGTCTTTGCATCGACAATGACCCGACGGAGATCATCATCATCGGGCACATCGTCTGGTTCCTCTTGATCTTCAGTAGCTTCACCCGTTGCAGCATCATTGGGCACATCGTCTGGTTCCTCTTGATCTTCACCAGCTCCCCCCGTTGCAGCATCACCGTATTCAGGGGGCACATAGTTGTCATCGTACTCTTCTTCTTCGCCGTCTTCCATCATAACCCCTATTTCTCCGTGCCTCGTCGAAACATTATAGTGTGGCATGAAACCCTTGTAAAGCAGGTGGGAGTGAAGGATTTTCCGGTTAGAGTAAGACCTCGTATTTCCACATTCAGTGCATGGACAACACATAAAATCATTCTGCTTGTTTGCCTCAACCGCATCGAGAAACTCATGCACGTCCTTAATGTACTCGCGGGTGTGTCTGTCACCGTACATCCATTGCCGGTTCATCTGCGTGCATTATATATATATATATATATAATTAAGTGTCTAAATTAATAGAAGTTCATCATATTAAAACCAAAGTGCATACATAGTTCTCATCTAACAACATATAGCTCTCTAGAGTATTTAATTAATTAAACCATACATTGAAACTATGTAAAACATTTCAATACGAAAACAAATGCAATCATAATTGCAACCAAGGTAACAATTGATCCAACGGCATAATGATACCAAGCCTCGATATGAATGACATATTTTTTAATCTTTCTAATCTTCAAGCGCATTGCATCCATCTTGATCTTGTGATCATCGACGACATCTGCAACATGCAACTCCAATATCATCTTCTCCTCCTCAATTTTTTTATTTTTTTCCTTCAATAAATTGTTTTCTTCTTCAACTAAATTTAACCTCTCGACAATAGGGTTGGTTGGCATTTCCGATTCACATACATCCTACATAAATAAAATCTATGTCACGTTGGTCGGCATAATTTTCATAAACAATAAATGAACCAATAGTTATAAAGATAATATATATACCACATCCGAATCATAGACAGGACGAGGGCCGACGGGGGCGGATACCAAAACCATCGCACTATATAAGATGCAATAATAAAAGTAAGAAAATAATACAAGTATCTATGTAAACATACAAGTAAGAATATTTTTCCTTTCAGAAAGAAGATAAGAACAAGAGGCTCACCACGGTGGTGTCGGCGATGAGCTCGGCGCGGGTGATCGACGGCGGTGAAGACAGGGACGGGTCGTGACGGACCGCTAAACCTAGACAAATATTATGGAAAATGGAGCTTGGAGGTCGAGCTTGGAGAGGAGAAAGCTTAAGTAGTGTGGCTCGGGCATTCCATCGAACACCTTGTGTGCATAGGAGGTGAGCTAGAGCACCACCAAGCCCTCTCCCCCTCGGCCAGAGAAAAACAGAGCACTAGGGTGCTCTGCTCACGAGCGAGGGGTATATATAGGCACCTCATTGGTCCCGGTTGGTGACATGAGCCGGGACTAAAGGGGAGCCTTTGGTCCTGGTTCAAGCCACCAACTGGGACCAATGATGGTGGGCCAGGAGCGAGGCCCATTGGTCTCGGTTCATCTCACCATCCGGGACCAAAAGGTTCAGATGAACCGGGATCAATGGCCCACGTGGCCCGGCCGCCCTCCTGGGCTCACGAACTGGGACCAATGCCCACATTGGTCCCGGTTCTGGACTGAACCGGGACTAATGGGCTGACCCGGCCTGGACCAAAGCCCTGTTTTCGACTAGTGTGTGGTGCCATGATCGTCACAACCTATGAAAACAAGGGGTGGAGGTCCGCGGTGGTCTGACGAGTGGTGAGGGCAGCGTGTGGAGGAGCGGCACGCCACATTGAGTTTGCTGCGCGACGCGAGGTATACAGAAGGCGCGAGGAGGAAAACATGGTGCGAGGGGTAAGGATGTGCTAACCACACAGTCGAGGGGTGACCGGCGCCTAGCGCGCGTCTTTATTATTCCCCCAAGATCACATCACCGGCATAAAGTTGGAATGGAATCGTGGAAAGGCGAAAGGCGACACGATCTGCTAGCGAGAAAGGAAATTGGATCTCCGAGAGCATGTTCTTTGGATGGACCCTGCTCGATCTCGCGCGCGGAGACTCGTGTGCGCTCTTCCGTTCGGTCGCTGCGACTTTGGTCTGACGTTCAGACGTGGCCGCACCGACAGGTTAGTGATATACTGCTAAATACTTCATAGACTTCATCAAAGTTCAACTTTCAGATTTGGACTTTAGGCTGTAATAATGCAATATGTAATCCAGATGTGGACTTAAGTAAACTGGATATAGCAGCAGACTGATCCTTGAACCACGCTAGCTAGTAGCTACTTTCTGGCGTAGATTCTGTAGATTTATTCCTCTCAACCGAGACCACTGGAATAAATAAGGACAGAATATAGCACAAGCAAGAAAGGCGGGTGATACGTAGGATATCCGAGAGCATGTCCCTTGGTGGTTATTGGAATGGTTCGTCAGTTTCGCGGAGACTCGTCTGCGGTCACTCCGATCTGACGGTCGTGATTTGCTTCCCGAGAGATTCATCAAAGTTAACTTTCAGAGTGTGCAGATTTTTGAACTTTTACTTTTGTGGGAATGCAGAATTTTGAACTTGTATAGACCGGATATCAGTGGAGGCACGTCGAAGTTTTCAGTAATTATGAGTTTATGATTTTGCTTCGTAATGTAACCTATGAGTTTTAAAAGTTTAAACCAAATTTAATACTCCTTCCATTCCTAGATGTAAGTCTTTTAAAAGATTTCACTATAAACTACTCCCTCCGTTCCTAAATATAAGTCTTTGGAGTGATTTCACTATGGACCACATACGGAGCAAAATGAGTGAATCTATACTTAAAATGCATCTATATACATCCGTATGTGGTTCATAATGGAATCTCTACAAAGACTTATATTTAGGAACGGAGGGAGTACATATGAAGCAAAATGACTTATATACATCTGAATATACTCTGTGTAGTGGAATCTCTAACATGACTTATATTTAGGAACAGACGAAGTACTACCATCTAGCTCGCGGAACACTTTAAATGGTGTTATTTATTTAGTTAACACTTGTTTTTTCTATGTAGACTACAACTAGTCATATTTTTCAATAAAAATTTATAGGCACAAGTGTTTTTGAGCCCGAGCTCTAGAGTCCTTTTTTCTAGATTCAGATTTAAAAGTGCAAAAACTAAAGGAAAAAACTCCACGATCATAGTATATAGACGTGTTCAATTTTTATTAGACCAAATTTTTTGGAGTTCTATATTCGTATTTTTATCAGATCTGGGTAATGGGCAGCGGATCAGCTTCTGGAAAGAACCTTCACTTCTTCATGCCAGCTTGGACGTGTTCTTCCCTGAGCTGTTCAGATTGTGCACAAGGAAGAACCTCACAGTGGCCCAGGGCTCTCGGCGAGGCGCGATGGACGCGCCACCTGAAACAACAACTCCCTGAGCAAGCAGTACTTCCTCTTTCCATCTATATAGGGTCTAATGCGATTTTTAAAACTAACTCTGATCCAATTTTAAAGTAATAATATATGACATGCAAGTTACACAAAGCATACCGTCAAATTCATATGTGAAAGGAGCTCCCAATGATATAATTTTCACATTATACATCTCATATACTATTAATCTTATCGATAGTCAAAGACGGTCTTAAAAAATGCATTAGACCCTACATATATGAAAGAAGGGAGTACGTGAGTTTGCCGCGCTCTCGGAAGCGATACAGCCGATCATGCTTTCCAACGAGCAAGACAATGTCGAGTGATGGTGGAGGGCGGACAGGAAATTCTCCTCGGCATCGGCGTACGCCACCCAGTTCGTGGGATCGCTGCAAACGAACTTAGGACTCTGCGGTGCCGGATCTTCTCATGTCTAGCCGTGCTCGGAAGATGCCTCATGGCAGACAACCTGGCCAAGCGTGACTGGCCCCACACCACCACATGCCAGTTGTGCCTTTCTTCACCTATTCTCGTGTGAGCTGTGGAGCCACGCCCTGACCGGCTGCAAGCTTCCCAACTGACCAGCTGATTTGGTGGATGGCGTGAATAGGAGAAACGCCATGGGTAGGTCTCAATCTACTGAAATTTAACCTATTCTCAATCAACTGATGTAACGTGTAAGAAAGAAAAGAAAAAACTAATATCTTCCTCACAAATCTTAATGTAAGATCTCACAAATGTAGCATCAACTGAGACATAACGAAGTCTCAATCGACTGAGATATAACGAAGCCTTAGTCGACTGAGACTTAGCAAGACTAGTTTCAAGAAAAAATGATCTACCAGGACGCAGACTTTCTCTAGACTAACGGAGGACATCGCCACTTGGTCAATGGCAGGTAGAAATAAGATTAGCAGTCTAATCCACTGACCTTTAGAACCAAACCGAGTGTTTGCAACGCCTATGGGCTACATGCGGTGAATGCCTCCTCGGCATTTCCTTGACGCCTTGCCGCCTTTGTAACTTGTCTTACTATGTTTCCCCCTAATCATCAATGAAATGTTGTTGCGCCGATGGAGACAATCGAGCTCATACAGACGATAAGCTGCTTCGCCGTTAGTGAAAACCTTGTCTGCCTCTGGCTAGACCGACGATGGCGGTGTCCTTGGGTGTTGCCCCCTTCTTGAAGGCTTCGTCGCCATTGCTCCTTTTCCTTCATGTTGCTCTAGATGAAAATCTTGACCCATTGGGTTGGGCGGTGGCGACGCTTTGGTGTCATGCCTTCATGAAGGCACCGTCTTGGAGCTCATGGGACGTCAGTGCTCAGCTTCGTCTCTTCGCGGTGCTTGTTCCGGGTTGAGACCTCCATTATGTCACCATAGTCATGCTTATTATCCATATGTTGATTATCGGAGTTGTATGGGTGGTGTTGCTGAATCTCAACACCTATATATCTTGTCTTGGGTGTGTGTGGTGTCGTGTTGTTTGGGTCGTTTGTATGCTAGCGTTGTTTTATATATAAAATGGGGCGAAATCCTTTTTCGTTAAGAAGTTGCTCCACGGCATTTTCGTCAGAAAAGCACATTTTCCTACACCGTGTAACTAATACCTTGATCCGGCGTGACTTTCTCTCCCTATGTTCATCTTCCTTCCTTCTCTCTACAAATAGGCCACAATGTCAAGATGCAACTAAACTAACTAAATGCAATTCACTTAGATACAATAGAACACATAAGAAACAATGCATTGGGGTGGTTGTCTCTAACTTTCTTGCACCACCTAGGATAACACGAAAAGAGCCAATGCATTGAGGGCATCCTAAGGTTGCGCCACCTAGTTTACAAGTCAAAGGTTTCTCCTCCTCTCTTGACGAATTGCCATGTTCGCCGGACCGGGAGATCGAGCACCATATGACCTGTGTAGTCAATAGACTACCCATATTTTTTTTTACAAAAACATCATGCAACAAGCAGAAATCATGGGAGAAATATCTCATGCATTCATACATTGACTACACAATGCCAAATTGACTACACATGAAATTATTCCTGGCACCACCACTGTCATTATGCGCAACACAAGGTAGACAGATGTATCTGAAGACATATTGGAGTTTTCGGTACGTCATTAATCCTAAACCTATGTGTTGGTTGTTATGAACGTAGGATGCAGATGTATATGCTTCCGTCCTAAATTTCATTATGCGGGTCTCTCTTCTCCTATTTCTAGTAAGATGTTGCCATCTCACTCAATATGTTTGACTCCATTTTCTGTAATCTTTAGGTGTGAACAAACTCTTCTGTAGCTATGATAGAGTGGGAATGGCTGGTGGGTGCGTTTTACCCTCGTGCGTATGAGCATGGTACATGCCAACCACTGTACTTGAAAACGTAAATACAGTGGCTATTTCATCCTAGGAAATTTGGGTGCAATGAGTAAACCCTCACCTACTAGTCCTACCATCATATATACCTTCATCGTTCTTATATGCTAGATGTGAGTGATGACATTACCCACATAAACAAATATGCAAACTATATCTCCATCTGTTCACCCGAGCTTCATATCTTGAAGTGAGAAAAAACCTTGTCAATTGCTGTTTTGACAAGACCATGCCTTAGGTATGAGCGGCATTGGAAAAAATGATTCAACGACCATGGAAGCTTTTAGCCTCAAGCCTCTACCATGCTACCAAGATATCCTTCACTCTTTGGTGCATGCTTGCGCCGATCACTTTGACTTGTGATGGATTGCCACATCCATCCTCGGTCATCGTAAGTTCTACATTGGACTATAGGAAACACCATCCTATATTTCTCCAGAAGGATCGTGTATATATGGTACACAAGTGGAATGGTAATGTGAAGTTAGTCTGACTGTTGAAAAGCTTAAATGGCACAAATTTGGAAAGCTTAAATAACATGTATTAGACAATTGTAACATACTGAAATAGCAGGATATATAGCTCATTCAGATTATACTCCAATGATACGATTTTTTGTTACATGAACCAATTTTTATTAGCCTAATTGCTTGCTAACTTTGAATTCAACTTTGTATTCTTAGATGTGAGGGTGACATATATTTCGCAAGAGGAATTTTAAGATCTCCACTTGCCTCCGAAGAGGGATAATTTAATCTCAACTCTCGACTTGTCAAGGATAAATTGTGGTATACAAATATGGTAAGTATAACAAAATTAAAAGCAAATAATTTAAGAGATATAATGCTATCTTTGAACATGTACTTTCGTATATACTACCTGTTCGATCAAAATAAAATATTATTTTAGACGTAGAAATGTGATTCCAATGCTTCTCATCCCATTCTTAGTTATTGAAGAAAAATATTATGTGTATCATAGAGACATAATATTTGATGATTATATCTTTTACTTAGTACTTGTTCCATCGAAGATGTTGAGTGAACAATAATGTTTATATTTTTGAACTTAACATGCATATCTACTGAAAAATGCTTGCTTTTGCACCGAAATGGTCCTTGTTGACAAAGCTAACAAGAGTGTGGAATTGAATATAAGATGTTGAGCGATCCAGTGCAACATGCAGTGTATAATGAGGCCCATGGGTACACGGCAACAATGAACAATCATTTTGTTGATGATAGTGCTGTCAAGGATCATGTGTTCCTAGATGATATTACCTGCATAGATATTGGTGATTATTTCATTAAACGTTTAGTTATTTGTAAGGGAGTTGGTGTAGATTCTGTGTATTTTACCTCGTTAATGTCGTTTTAGGATGCAACATTTGTGCCAACGTGCGCCCTGCCGCCAATGTCTTTGAAACGGAGGACGACTTTGGGAGGGCAAGAGTCTATTCCTAGATGGGTAGCATGGAACTGGTTCAGGATGCCATTGGAAGTTGGTGAGGATACAAAGCCCACCTTACTATTTTATTTGATCATTAGGAGTTCGTGGCTTGCCAATTATCCCTGCCTCTATATTGAAGTCCTTGCAAGATGTTCAGATTCAGAATAATTTTACTAAATGTCTTATTGACATGTCCATGGTGTGGTGCACATGTTCTGGTTGTTGCATTGAACTTGCTTATATTTCCATTTACAACCTAGTTGACTGTATTCAATGGACTTCTGCTGCACAACTTTCACTCTTCAAGAATGAAACACAAAGAATAGAGAGCGTGAATGTAAGACGACTTCTGTTATTATGATGCTTGAGACCTATATTCTTTTCTCCCGTCTGTGCTTGTGCAGATGAATTCCGGGGCAAATTTCCTTTGGCAGTAGCCAGCCGGCAACCCCCAACACACACCGGTGTCGGAGGGCGGCGACACTGCCAAATGAGACCTTGCCCATGTTGGCGCTGCCTCCTCACAACGCCGCTTCTTCTTCCTCTCATTACTCTCTCTTCTCTCATGGTTTCTCACAACACACAAGAACACACACACACACACATGGACACATACACCAAGGAAGAAGACACGAGCTTTGCCAAGGGTCATTTCCTTGGTTAACACCAAGGCTACATTGCTTTTCCCAGCCCTCACGGCCTCTCGCTTTTCTCATTGACTCAAATGACAATTTATACAAAGTCTGGCACTCAGCCATGACCCACGCACCCATACCATGCTCCACTAACTCAACTAAGCACCATGCACTAACTAATCGCTAGCTATATGCACGGCCATGCCCATCACTAGTACAGCTTATTCTCAACGGCCAAGCACTACCCAGCCGTATTCAACTAACAACTTGACTTGATCCTCTCCTAGAATGGCTCTAGCCACCACGACCTGACCAAAACCAACTGCTGGACTCACTCCAGTACACAACAGACTCATCGACCCGGCCATCTCTAGACCACTAACATGCAATGCACACATGCACATACACACATGTCAAGATTAACTCTAATAGCCCAGAAATTTAGCTGCACATCTTCTACCTGACCATGATCACATCGAACTCTCCCTCCTCGCCCCTTGCATGCCACCTTGTCTCATGCGTGGAGCACACAGGCTTAGGGCATCTCCAGCCGCGCCCCCGACAGGCCCCCCCAGGCCACTTTTTCGGCGCTGGCGCCAAAAAAAAAAACGGCCTAGTCGCGCTCCCAGGACGCCGAAAATCGCCGGTTCGGACCTTTTTTCCGCCCGGCGGTCACAGGCCGAACCCGGCGCGCTGGGGAGCCGTTGGGGGCTCCGGCGTTAGGGAAAAGCACGCCTGGCCACACCGACAGGGGAAAAGTCAAGGTTTTCTTCCCCGACTCGCCTCGCACCCCCCGCGCCCTCGGCCACCACTAGCTGTATCCCGGCGACGGCCGCCGCCCGACTCCGCTAGATAGCCATTCCCCGCCGGAAAATAGCAGCGCTTCGCCACGGCAGCCCCTCCCACAACAGCTGGGCGTTTCCGATCGCAGTTTCCGGCCGCGGTGGCGCGGTTTAACGGCGGGTTCACGCCCATCGAGCGCAAGGTGTTCGGCGTTTTGCCCATCTCGGCGATGGACTCGGACGAGGAGGAAGAGCTCGCCGCGCTGCTGGAGGAGGAAGCCGCGGCCGACGTTCAGGAAGAAGAGCATCTGATGGTGCTCGCCGCCCTCGCCCAGCTGCTGGCGAGCAGTGAAAAGCCGTGGCGAGGTGGCTCGGCGCCGGGGTGGGTGAAAGCAAAGAACCGGCATCGTCTGCAAGGCTACTGCATGCTCTACTCCGACTACTTCGCCGATGCTCCACTTCATGGCGAGAGAACATTTCGGCGCCGTTATCGGATGAGCCGAAAGCTCTTCCTCAGGATTGTGAATTCCATTCGGGAGTTCGACAACTACTTCAAGTGCAAGATGGATTGCACTGGCGCTCTTGGATTCACCTCCATCCAGAAGTGCACGACAACGATGAGGATGTTTGCATATGGAGCTCTCAGTGATTCACTCGACGACTATGGGCGCATGGCCGAGTCCACCAGCATAGAGTGTTTCTACAAGTTCTGTCGGGCAGTGGTGGCAGTGTTTGTGCCACAATACTTGAGAACACCCAATGCGGAAGACACTGCTCGGATCCTAGCCCAGAATGCAGCAAGAGGATTTCTTGGGATGCTTGGAAGCATCGACTGCATGCATTGGAAATGAAAGAACTGCCCATTTGGTTGGCAGGGGATGTACAAAGGCGCCAAAGGCGGTTGCAGTGTGGTGCTTGAGGCGGTAGCCACACAGGACCTCTGGATTTGGCACTCCTTCTTTGGTATGCCAGGAACTCACAATGACATCAACGTGCTGCAGTGCTTTCCTGTTTTTGCCAAGCTCGTTGAGGGCCATTCTCCTCCGGTGAACTTCGAGATCAATGGGCACCAATACAACAAGGGGTACTACCTAGCAGATGGCATCTATCCGAGATGGTCGACATTTGTGAAGACCATCTCAAACCCTGTGCCAGGAGGCAAGAACGCCTGGTTTGCGAAAGTTCAGGAGGCTTGCCGGAAGGATGTCGAGCGGGCATTTGGTGTGCTCCAAATCTCGATTCGCTGTTGTTCGCTACCCCGCTCAGACCTGGTCGAAAGATCAAATGTGGGAGATCATTACTTGCTGTGTCATCTTGCACAACATGATCATCGAGAGCGAGCAAGAAGACCCAGTGTTTGACACTGAACCATACTACAGGCAGGGTCCTCTAGCCGAAGTTGATCACCAGCTACCGGCAACTTGGACTGCCTATCTCAGTATGCGTCAGGAGATCCGAGACCCACAGGTGCATCATCAACTGCAGAAAGATCCGATTGAGCATCTATGGAGGCTCAAGGGGGACGCCGTGTGATGAAATACGAGTTTTTATTTGTTGAACTATATAATTTGTATTGAAGTTGTTGTTGTACTATTTTGTTGAAGTATTTGATTTTTCTGTGATGAAATATGTGATAAGAAATAATTGTGTTGATAATTGAGTGTCGATACACGGCGAAACCATGCCGAATATGGGCCTATTCTCGCCCGTATGGGCCGTTTATTCGCCGAAATTGGGCTGCAAAGTGGGCCAATTTCGGCGCCTGGGGCGAGCTGGGGGCGACGACTGGGCGCAAAACCGCCCCCAACGCCGAGTGTATCGCCGACTCGCCCCCAGAGAATGATTTTTATGCGTCCTGGGGGGGCCAACGGCTGAAGATGCCCTTAATGATCACCGGGGCACAGCAGGGGTATTTATACCCGCTAGCTCTGTTCAGTTTGGACGAGATTGATGGCAGCAGCTACGCTCAGCCCATGTGATCTGCTCGACCCTGCTGCAAGGGCAGAAAATCTGAACGAGGATGGATGGATATGCCGCAGTAACATACTCAGAAGGAGAGCCAAGAACAAAGGCTAAATGTGAGAGGTCATAGCAGTGCATTGCATGCATCACAGTCCAGGCTGAACAAGGATGGATGTGTGCGACAGAAACTGGGCAGAGCAGACGCATATCTCTTTAATCTTTATTCCCCTGAGACCACAGGAATAAAGATGGACTCACGGAAAGGCTAAATTCATCCGTTGCAATCTGCGAGCTACCGAGAAAAACGAAGAGTGTGGATATCCCGGAGCATGTTCCGCTCTTCCAATACGAGTTTCGTGTGGGGAGGCTCGTACATATGCGCTATTCGATTTCATTCGATGGGTGTGATTTTTGCTACTCTCTCCGATACATAATACTTGTCTGTCAAACGAATGTATCTAGCATTAAAATATGTCTAGATCCATTCATTTGAGCGACAAGTTATATGGATCGGACGAAGTACTAGGATGGTTCATACGTGCATGTGAAGCAGCATCAGGCGCCTGCTGCGAAACCATTAGCTGTTACATCTGCGTTTGCAGTTTGCTTCAGCTCGATGGATGCAACCCACGAGCAACACAGTTGTACACTAGTACTAGTCCATACAGTGCAGAAACTTGACAGAGTAAATGCAAATATCTTCTATATTTATTCCACTGTAACCACTGGCCGGAATAAAGGTCGAACCATGATAAGGCCAAAGGCGCTGTGATCCGCGAGCTAGTGAGATAAGGGAACGATAGGATATCCAAGAGCATGATCCGCGCTTCCATTTCGCGCACGGAGGCTCGTATGCGTTCTTCTCGTTGATTGTAACTTTTGCTAGTTACGATGGTCTATATGTGTCCTCACACCACAGTGTCATCATAGTCACACGGTTTATGTATGTTCATTAATTCATACACTTGGCATGTGTTAGCCGGTTCACATATGAATGAGATAGTTGAATCTCCTATACTATTATGTTCGTGTATAATATTATTATCTTGAAACCATGAGAGGCACAAAACTAACTAAAACCCCCCAAAGCTGCCGGTTTCATGTTTCTTACTAGCACCAACCTTTCTTCTTCATAGTTCATGGCTAAAGTCGAATGAACTAGTTGAATTTGCTACACTATTGTGTTCTTGACCCCAGACATATCATTTATGAGATTTCATGATTTTTTGCACTTTATTAATTTCGAACCTTGACATGCTAAATTAAACAAAACCTCAAATAAACTTATCATTTTGGGTGTCCTGCTCCGATGATTTTATATGGTTCATGGCTTAACTTGGATCAAGAACCATATTTTAGGTGTCCTTTGATTTAGATAAATTTTGTAAGAATTCTAAAGAAAGGATTTGTATCCGCTTGGAACCCTTTGGTTTGTAGGAATAGAATCATACTCTTGTATAAGATTTCTGTTTCAAAGGATAGTAAATATAGTTTCGTAGTGACCGTGCTGGTGCTACGATGTCATTGCCGCCTTGGAGGCTCCATTGTGTAAGCAAGGTTCCTACTCGCCGGTGATTGGGTGTGGTTGTTGATTATAGCATCTTCTCCTCGCGTTGCGGGTTCCGTGGCCGTGACGGTTATGCTCCCATCGTGAGCTAGTTTGATGATGAGTTATGTTCGGAGGCCTCAACTTGGTATCCCATCATCCGTTCCTAGTCAGCTCTGGTGTGAGTGTGTTCATCGTCCAACGACGTGGCACCCTTCGATCCAGGGCGAGATGGTAGAGTGTTCACTCGGCGATGGAGCTGGTTGGCACAGTGATGTTTGACTTCCAAGTGTTGGTGATGGCATAGTCTCATCCGAAGCCTAGTCTCCCTCTCCACTTGGCTCCATTCTCGACTCCTGTTTCCTGATTGTGGATGAGGGCTCCAAGGACTCAAAGCGGTGCTCTAATCTTTCTTTTATTGTTGGCTTGTCGTTTTGGGGCTTTCTTTTCATCCTTGACACCGTTGTATCTTGTCATTTCCTTTGTCATTTGTGTGGTGCAGTGTCGTGTTGTAATGCTAGGTTGTTGCTTTATATATAAAGCGGGGCGAAAGCTATTTTCGGTCAAAATTTTGTAACTTTTTCTCTATGTCTTACACTCACAAATTTGGAGGTCTGCATTATCATTGTATGTGTTAATCCTACAACTTAGCATTGTTTTGTGTCAAAATAAATGTGTCACAACATATCTGTGAAATATTTGTAGTTTCTGCTAGTACAGAATATGTATAAAAGAACTAAAGTGGCTAAGCTAGCCTCAATCCTAAGCATTTGAAGTGTTGGGTGTTGATGCTTCACTAGCTGCCACGTGTTCACACTAAACCGTTGGCTAGGCTTTCTATTTTACATATTTTACGGCCTCTAAAGGAATTTACATGGGATAATGCGAAGGCAGCTTCTGTGTTAAACACAGTACACATGCAATCGCTCATACATACATACATACACTCACCGCGTTATACCTAGCAGGCTTTAGATTTTACATTTTTGCTGCCTCTTAAGGAATTTACTTGGGATTATGGGAGGGCAGCTTCTCTTTTAAACACAGTACCGACACAGATGCTCATACATACACATATACACTCACTGCGGTATACCCGGCAGGACTTTTTTTATATTTTTACTACCTCTGAAGGAATTTACGTGGGATGATGAGAGGGCAACTTCTCTTTTAGAAACAGTACACACGCAGACGCCCATATATACATACATACACTCACCACGGTATACTCGGTAGGCAGCTTCTCGGTGTATTTGGCCCAACGGGTTTTCTACAGCCAGCCAACCGAGCCAAACAAAAGATGCATGTCCACTCACCACTTTGCTTTATCTCTCGAGAGTACTCCTCCCGTCTCGAAACCCACACACACTCGCGCGCGCACGCGCACGTGCGCGCGCGCACACACACACACACACACACACACACACACACACACACACACACACTCCGCGGACCACACCGTCAGTGCCGTGCGTTACCCTGAAGCACTACTAGCCACCCGATCTGCAGCCAGTGACTTGGGTCCAGATCGAGCAGTGGACGGTGCCGCCAGTCAACGACCACCGATGCCGACCTCACCTAGCGTAACCTGGTATACCCGGCGACCGCGGCCTCGCTGCTCAGCGCTGACGAGCAGCCTAAACGCGTGTGTGGGGGGGGGGGGGGGGGGGGAGGGGGGGGGGGGGGCATGGCGGTGTCACACATGAGGCCCTTCTCCTCGCGACATCCACGAACATGAGTTCATTTGAGTCATCTCATAGTACCTACACACTTGGGAAAAGTTCATTTGTGTCATCTCATAATACCAACACCCAACCTTTGCCCCGTTAGTAGCTTCGGAAGGATCCTAAAAAGACAACATACACTATGTTGAGTTATTTCTTCTGGAATGTAGTATAAAAGATGTGAGGTCATTACGACCAAATTGACTCCAAATTTTCTTATAGAAGATAGCAGTCACCGTGTCATTGTACGCATTCGGTTTAACAATAAATGATGTCTATGGAAACTAAATAGTTATGGAACAAGTAAAAAAATTAGTTCAAGTTTGGTGCACCAGAGTGTCAAATTAATGCTTCGTATGGTATGTGGTAAAGGTTCACCCTTTGCCCTTAAAATCAGAGAAACACTATTCACACCTTATTTCACTTTGTGTTTACACCAACATTTTGAACGCCCGCCACCACTAACACGACAAAGGAGGAGTTGGTTCCCATGACATCCCCATTCATGCTCTTTATAAGCTTCAATTTAGTTTACTCATAACTTGGCTTTGGTGTTATTTATCAACATCAACTTGGCTTTGGCCTAGGCACCTTGCTCAAGAATGGTAGGATTTTTCTTTCCATCCACATTAGTTAGATCACTTTCCAAAGTTTTATTGCATGCATGAGACCCTCCACGACAATTTATTTCTTGCCATAAACGTCACACGACATTTGCTCATTGTCAATTGATTCATTTCCAAAAGGAGATGCATGTTACATCATCCATGTGCGCATTTTTTTTATAGGCTACTTTGAATCTCCGTAAACTGCCAACAAAAATACATGAGCATTGTTATGTGTATGACGTATTATTGTATGATTTTGGTATGATGGTTAAAATCAACCATCAATTTTTCTATTTCCAAGGTATTGAATACGCACAAATATATTTAAATACAGTGGGTATGTCATATCCAAGGCATTTGAAACTACAAAATTAAGGAAATGTGACATACCCATATATCACATTCCAAAAATCGCATACCCATTTCTTGTTAAAAACATATAGCCATGAACGTGACATACTCAAGTCCCCGCGAAAGAAGGATATTTTTTTTAAAAGATATGCCAAATTTGACAGTAACCAATATATATTTGTAAGTGCATACTCAAGTCCCTGAAAAAAATGCATATACAAAAAGAATAGGTTGCTGTTCCCTCTATAGTTTTGCACGCTATTTTAGGGTCGTTCAAAAACATTTTGAACACTTATACCTCCTGTTAACTCCCTCTATAGAAAAATCGTGTCTACATATATACCCTAGAAAGTTTTGACTACATATACATACCTAGTGATTTATTCAAGGTATCAGATACCCGTGAATTACATGACCCTAGGTGCCTATATAACACTCCATTGGCATACCCTATGTACGATTCTTATGTAGTTTCTAATGATTTACTTTTCAAGGTATCTGAACATGTCACATTTTTCAAGACTAATTTCCCTTTACAAATTAAGGTGACCAAATAATACGAAACATAAACCTAATATTATTTTTAGTTTTTGGGTATGTACAATGCATGCAGATATCCACACTCGATATTTTTTACGTACATACACCTAAGATATCGTGCTCACACACTCTTTTTGAATACACATATATGCTTTGGAGAGACACCCATAAATGATATACTTTGAATTGGTACATGCCCAAAATAATTATACTATTTTTTAATACAAGTATATGCCTTAAACACATACCCGTAAACAATATTGGAAACATACCCAAAAATGATATACCTTAAATAAGGACACACTCAAAATGTACATGAGTATTTTCCATGAAACCATACCAATTGGAAACATACCTTTATATCCACAATTATGATATACTAAGAGTACACTTTTCTCGCAAGAAATGACTTTCTACTGTATCCAAAAAGGTTCACACACCATGGGACGTGCATGGCATTGAAAACATTGAATATTAATGAATGATTTTCTCTATCATCTCTAATGTGAGCATTAAATGTCTATGAATAATTCTTTCCTACTAAAGGTGCGCCCACGTGTATCAACCACTAATTCTTTCCTAATAAAAAGTGTGTCCATAATAGGTAATAATCAGCTATTATTCTTTCCTAGTAAAAAGGTCACCAATTAATTCTAGCATTGTTTCACCTGCACACATCTCATTGTAATCCAACGGTTTTTAGGCAAGGTGCCCAGGCACCTAGGTGTCCCATATGGGCATCCTAGATAATTAAATTACGTTTGGAATTCAAATAGTTACATTTCTATTGATTCACTATGTAAAATTTGACATAAGAAAATAAAAATATAGGCCATAAGACAAGAATTTTTTTACAGTTTATGTGTATTTTAGACTATGTTTTTACGTTTGTAATTTTACACAACATAAAATATTTTTTATGGCGATTATATATTTTCTTACGGTCTCTTTTTGCGTCGGAAATAAGATAAAACTTACGAAACGTAAAATTACAGTGCATTGATGGTAAAATAAAGGGGGGGGGGGGGGGGGGTGAAGAATAAATATTCCTCACTCAGGGTGACGAATAGCGCGATGTGACCAAGAACTAATTTAAATCAAGATTGCATCATGTTCATATTAAATAAAGAAGTTAAGGACTTACCTTAACCAAGTTTCTCAATCTGTTGGTAAGGTGTGGTCCTTTTTAAGATAGGGAGGGATAGGTAGAAAGGAACATCTGGGTTATGAAGGGTTGTGAACTTCAGTTTAGGTTGTTTCAGGTACCCAAGCACAGATGCCCTTGCATATTTATGTAAAGAAAAACTTTGATGTATCCATCAGTTTTTTTTTGGATTTGCACATAAATCCTATGTCTCATGGTTTATTGTTTAAGCACCATATTTGTGTACATTCAACTTATATTAGGAGTCTTCTATAATCCCACTATGTGATATTCTTTGCTCTAGATATCTTTCTGGATTAATATACTCCGTTCGGGTGAGTCAAGAGAAAAAGAAAACTGAGTAGTCCTGATATCTTTGGAAAACAATATATTAAGTACCCACAGTATTACAAATTTGTGTGTTTCATCCTGACAGTAGTTTTAGGAATAGGCCACCAGAATACTATTTGTAATGAAGGGCAAGGTTACCTTGCTCAATGTTCCTTGTTGTATTTCGTGCACCGTTGTTACTCTAGGGTCAATTTTGTTGTGTTTTGTGTCTGTTCATTAAGAGAAAGCAACCGATCAATAGAAATTCAGAGGAAGACAAAATGTAGGTGTTTTGTATGGTTCATGCTGATTGTCCAATTCTTTTTATTTTCATTTTGAAATGACAGAGTGCATTTTTGTTTTGCAGCTTGGCTTCTCATAAGATTACCATTAATCTATTGTCTCTATAAATAGAACAATGGAGTATATTCAAAATCCAAAAAGGTATTGAGTAGTTACAGTTGCAATTGCAAGATCATGCCTACTGGAAGTCCTATTTCAATTATTGATTATCCGGGAGCTTGCTCACATGCTCGCTGAGAAGCTCTTACTGTTCCGGCTAGCGTTTCCATAATACACATAATTAGAAAAGAATAGGAATGGTTGTCCTTGTGATTCCAACGAGGGGCTATTCTCTACGTAGAAATAATCGATTTGCTTCCACTGACATTCACATTAACATATATGTAGAGAGATAGAGAGAAAGAATGTGAAAAGGTGTTGCCCTCTGCATTTATGTTAAAAAGTTTAGTCTCATATCTCTACTCTTATAAAAAAATCGAGTTGGTGATGATGGTGTGCCTGCCATCTTGTAATAGAGACCGTCCGATCTATATCTGACGGATAGAAAACAAACTATGATAATTTTACAAAAAATATCCACATCTCTCTCCACATTTACAGATAAGGCCTCGCCTCGTTCATCCTTATCTCTCACAACCTCATTGCTGAGCAATTAAAAAAGGATGTCTCTGGAACAATCTAGCATGGTGACCGCTGCCGCCTGCCGGCGCCGTCCATCCCTATGCCTCCGCCTAGTCCGACCACCAGTCACCACCACGCAACACTCCTCCTCACCTTATCTCCAATATTTCATTTTTTCGATGAAATTCTTGAGATACCATTTTTCCGATAAAATTCTCGAGATATTATTAGTTTTTACACATAGGATTACTCCTGCATGGGTCAATCACATCAGGTGTTTTATAAAAAAATGCATCTTGATGTTCCGTGCAATGCACGAGCATCTTGCTAGTATTATGTTTATTTTAGAGTTAATGGTGATGGGTTTGAATAGGGTTAATTAATACTCTTGTTTTTATTGGATGTACCATGCAGAATTATAAATTACTTCAGTTGAATGTACTTTGTTTTCTTGATGTAAGAAATAAGAATAGTGTCTGCCCCCAGCTCGACCATTATACCACCACCACGGCTTCTATTACTTCAAAATATAAAAACAAGACATACACACATGCTCAACCACAGGCGCGGCGTGTCGCCGCGCCTTATGCCTGCTAGTGGCTATAAAATCACCTGTGCATAGCTGGGATTAGCTAAGAGCCAAATCAAATGCAAGGTGCTAAAAATATAAACCAATTTTTCTTATCACTATATTTGGGAACAACAGGTATCGGCAGGCGAACACAGTACACCCCCTTTCAATATCTCTACAAGGGTATTTTGGTCCATCGATCTTCAATACTGATGGAGATCAGTTTTAGCCCTGAAGACCGACTGTCCACATGATGTGACCAGAGGTGCAAAAAGAGATCAAGTTATCAAATCAAATAGTTTGATCATTGGCCAAATTACAATGAAAGTACCATCATCAGAACCACCAGCTGAAGAAGTCATGCCAAATTTTCGTACTCCAAGTTGGACATTGGTCGGTGCTATTCAAATTCAAGTAGCCTAATTTTTTTAGTTTTTTTAGTAAGTTTCATCCGAATAGAAACCACTATGGTACGGTCTTGTTTTGGTTGGTTAGATCCTGCGTGATCTATTTTGGTTAGGCGTGATCCTGCATGATTAACAACGTTGCCGGATTATTTTATTAGGAAAGTCCTAGTTATATGGCTGAGAGAGAGAGAGTCCTAGTTTTCCTTCGCTTTGTTTTGCACGTGAGTGTTTTGCACGTTAGGATAGAGTCCAGGTCGGTTTGTGAGCTCAGGGTCGCCTATAAATATGGCTGGCTTCGGCCATGTAACGCAGATTGGTTTTTCTTTAATCGTGAGTCAATAAAGTTACAGAAAACGTCCCATGTCGAGGGACACCAAATATCGTCTTCGTTGCTGATCCGTGAGGATTTTGTTGCTGCTGTGCGTGGAGTCGATTCAATCTACTTGACGCAAGTTTTCGTTCTTACGGTCTTGCATCTTTGCTCGATCGGAATTTCTTGTTGCTGCTAGTATCGTGAAAGATCAGGCCAACGAACGACTCGCCATCTAGTCGAGTCTATATCAAGTGGTATTCAGAGCTAAGGTTGTTCACGGTACTGTGTTGATCAAGATGTCAACCTCGGTCAACAAGGGTGATGAGGTTGCTGCTGATTCTGAGGAAATAGTACGTCCAGTGTATACGGATGATATTTCGCAAAATATTCGAGATGGTTTTGACCACACATGCAACTACATGAAGCAATGTCATGATGCGCTCAGCAAAAGGATAGATGTCCTGATCACTCGGTTTGATGGTTTGGCGGACATCATCAATATGCCGGCAACGAATTTTGCCCCATCACAGACTGCTCCGACGGCTCCACTGCATTATGCACCACCTGCTCGCGACGGACATGCCAGCATGCATGATCGCCGTTTGGCGGCACAACCTCATGCTGGAGATGATGGTCTCGATGACGGCGTTGACCAGGTGGGGTACGCGCCACGACCACGACACTATGAGCCTCGTCCCGAAACATCCGTTCGTGGTGGAGTGCATGACCGAGTTGGTCAAGCTGTGCGTGTGCCTTTGGATGATGGAATTGGGCGCATAAAAATTTCAATCCCTTCGTTCTCCGGCAAGTACGAACCAGAAGGCTATTTGAAGTGGGAGATGCATGTTGATCAAATTTTTGATGCCCATCATTATAGCGAGGAGAAGAAAGTTCAACTTGCTGGAATTGAATTCACCGGATACGCGCTAATTTGGTGGAATCAAATTTGTCGTTCAAGACATCGGCCGACGACTTGGCGAGGTATGAAAGAATTCATGAGGCGACGTTTTGTTCCTGAGCACTATAAAAGAGACATGTACAACAAGTTGCAGCGGCTCTCTCAAGGTAATATGAGTGTTGATGAATATTACAAGGAGATGGAATTGCTTATGATACGTACAGGGACAACGGAGGATCCGGAGGCGACTATGGCTCGTTTCTTTAACGGGCTAAATATCGAGGTGCAGGATCGTGTTGAGATGGTGGTCTACTACAACATACAAGATCTTGTGCATCAAGCTGTGCGTGCGGAACAACAGATTAAGCGACGCCAAGTCAACATTGTTCCCAGTACCACGTTGAACACATGGCGACGCTGGCAGTATAAGAGTGAGGATGTCGGTCCTAGCTCCAGGGCAACATCATCAAATCGCTCTCATGGTTCCGTGCAAAAGGATGCTTCAAAATCAGGACTGTCGATGGTTGATTCTAGTGCACAGTCGACCGGACGCACTAGTGACATAGAGTGTTTCAAGTGTGGAGGAAGGGGACATATGAAGCGTGAATGTCCTAATGAGAAAAAAGTGTTGCTCACGAGAGATGGCTATGCATCCGCTAGTGATGAAGAGGCAGTTTCTGACACTTCTGGTGAAAAATCTGAAGATGTTGAAAATGTGGTTGCGAGTTTCGAAGCTGCTGAATCATATCCGTCTTTGATGGTGCAACGGGTGCAAGAAGATCGCATTGAGGATAAGGGGCAGCGATGGAATATTTTTCAAACTCAATGCAAAATCAACAACACTAATTGTAAGTTGATCATAGATGGAGGAAGCTACACCAACGCGGTTAGCAAGGACTTGATGGATGCTTTAGCTTTGCCTACCTGGAAGCACCCACAACCCCACTGCGTCGAATGGTTATATCAGTCGGGGAAACTGAAAGTTACTCACAAGGTGCGTCTCAATTTTTCGGTTGGTGACTATACTGATACAGTGATTTGTGATGTATTGCCGATGGATGCATGTCACTTATTGTTGGGGAGACCGTGGCAATATGACCGTCATGCCACACATGAGGGACGGTCCAATACATACTCTTTTTGGAAAGCCGGAAGACGACATGTTCTGCGCTCTATGTTTATAGGAGAAATCATGGTGGACACAACTGCTTCACTGAAGAAGTCAATGAAATCTACCGCAAAACCGAGGACGGTTTTGTTTCAAGGAGGAGGGGATGATGTGACCAGAGATGCAAAAAGAGATCAAGTTATCAAATCAAATAGTTTGACCATTGACCAAATTACAATGAAAGTACCATCATCAGAACCACCAGCTGAAGAAGTCACGCCAAATTTCCGTACTCCAAGTTGAACATTGGTCGGTGCTATTCCAATTCAAGTAGCCTAAATTTTTTAGTTTTTTTAGTAAGTTTCATCCGAATAGAAACCATTATGGTACGGTCTTGTTTTGGTTGGTTAGATCCTGCGTGATCTATTTTGGTTAGGCGTGATCCTGCATGATTAACAACGTTGCCGGATTATTTTATTAGGAAAGTCCTAGTTATATGGTTGAGAGAGAGAGTCCTAGTTTTCCTTCTCTTTGTTTTGCACGTGAGTGTTTTGCACGTTAGGATAGAGTCCAGGTCGGTTTGTGAGCTCAGGGTCGCCTATAAATATGGCTGGCTTCGGCCATGTAACGCAGATTGGTTTTTCTTTAATCGTGAGCCAATAAAGTTACAGAAAACGTCCCATGTCGAGGGACACCAAATATCGTATTCGTTGCTGATCCGTGAGGATTTTGTTGCTGCTGTGCGTGGAGTCGATTCAATCTACTTGACGCAAGTTTTGTTCTTACGGTCTTGCATCTTTGCTCGACCGGAATTTCTTGTTACTGCTAGTATCGTGAAAGATCGGGCCGACGAACGACTCGCCATCTAGTCAAGTCTATATCACCACATAAGAATCAAGGCGAAGGGAAAGCTTCTCATAGACCACCACATCCCTCCTCAAGTGAGCAGGATTACATGTACAGCTGCTGGCGCCTGCTTCTTGATTGCCACCGAGCACCAGCGTGCCAGGGCCACATCCAGTTGCATGGCTGTGCTTTCCTCCCGACGGAATGCTGCACGCCGTACTTCCTTTAGAGCTATATATAAAGTTCCCATGTACCATCTGGTCCGAATTGCAGATCTACCTCTTTAATTTGATTAATGAGCTACATTCACCCCTTTGTAAACAATTGTCTGTTGAGAGGATGGCAGCACACCCATGTTGAGAATAAGCGTTTGCCCGGTTTTAGCAAACAGAATCCCTTAAAGCATTATACAAGTTAGGTCCAAAATAAAAAACAGAAAATAAATAAGTCCGATACAAGCCTCAAAAGGACCTTTGTTCACAAGCCGAAACTAAACAAGAGAAAACTACTAGCATAGTGCGTCGACGACTGATAGCGGATTCGCTTTTCGTTACCCACAAAAGTTCCAAAAGAATAGCTATCCATTAAAGTTTGAAAAGAATAGGTAGCCACTAATGACTCAGTTTGTAAAGTTCCAAATCTTCCATATGCATTATACTAATAAATAAACTAATTCACTAGTACCGATTACATGCACACTGGGACATGAGTTCAACAATGCTTCAGTTGTCCAAGTTGATATCAACCGTGAGCGCACCTGCCGACAGCCGGCTTACTTATGCTGCGCATACCAATTCTTCTCACACCATGACTGGGACTTTGACTGTTCAGGCGTGCAGACATGATGCAACACTTGAAATTGCAACTGCACATATCACAACATACTAAAAGGAAGCAACTACGTGGCAATGCAAACCATAGACCATGCATGACCTTTCTATTGGGCGCAAAAGCTGCATCGTCGGGCAAGTCTCCTTTGGCAATGTCTGGTTGTTTGATCAGGCAACTGCCAAAGGAGACCCGCCTAATAATGCATGGCCTCGTACGTCGGTCCTTGGGCCCTTCGCCGTGGCTTGCGCATGTTAGGTGGCGTTTGGTTGTGTGACTGTCCACCCTAGGGATAGGGATAGCCCATTTTGCTAGGGATGCCACCCGTTTGGTTGACCAGCCAGCAAGGATACGGATAGCCAGATGCCATGGAATATTCTCCCAAAACCTGGCTGAGGAAAGTCATGAAATTCTCGCGAACGAGGGCAGCCACCCGCGCGCGAGCTCCTCTTTTTCCCGCTTCGGTCACCTCCCAGCGCGCGAACCGGTTTTCGTTTCCTTCTTATCTCACCCCTCACCCGAGACCCGCACTCATAACTCCCTCACCCGATAGAAGAAATAGCGGCGGCGGTGGTGTTGGATCGAGGCGGCGGCGGCGCGATTCGGCTCGGACTCCGGCGCAACGGAGGTACAAATCCTACTTCTCCTCATTCCCCTCTCTATCCTCTATGTTCTCTGCCTCTCCCGATTGCTTCGGACGGCCAGGGCGGGCGGGGAGACTGTAGCGCCGGTGGAAACAGAGAGATCCGGCCACCGGGAACACGGGAACATGCAGATCCGCGTCCAGGGGGGGTGGGGAACGGGAAGGTTTGGTCGGCTGGGTATGTGGCTGTGGGGAACGACATGGTTTGGTCGCTGGTTTCACTGAAACGTACAGCGCCGGCACGAGGAACCCCTCTGTTCGTGTCAAACCTCTATGTTCTTCCCATATATGTGTCTAATAACTTCTTCCTCTCGTTTTATTTTCTGCAGCTTGGACGGGAGACACTCTTTTGCATCATCGCTGTTTGTTTGCAACTTCTCTGCTCTTCTGAAGGTATAAACTGATGTACATTCTGCTGTGTACTTCTGCTATGACTAGATAAGCAAGATTTAAAAACATTTGCATTGTAGATTCATATCAATTTATTATTGTTTGTTGCATTGTAGATGGACATCAAGCAAAAGAGGCTTATATTTGCGGTTGTGTCATATGTTGAAAATAAGAGCAATTTACTGAATGATTTTATTAACAGAAATACTAGATAAAGCATGACTAATATAGTAGAGATAAAACAAGTCATGCGTTCTGACAGAGAGAAGGAAAATAACTTCTACATATATGAACCATAGCCTATCATAACTAAAGCAGACAGAATAGCAAGTAGCATATGTGAAGTAGAACCTAACATATGTAGGACAAGGACTAGAATAAGGAACTGTGGCAGAACCTTTAACAGGAAAGACAAGAACACGTACGGGACAGCAGCAGCAGAAGCGCTGGACTTGGGGTCGGTGTCCTCGCCTGCCATGTCGTGGAGGAGGTCGTGGACGTCGGGGAAGAAGTCGTCGTCGGGGAAGTCGTCGTCGGCGACCGGATCGTCCGTGATGAAGCAGCCAGTAGTCGCGCTGAGCGCTCCCCAGAAACCTTATCACCCTTCTCCCGTACAGGACTCAAAAGGTGCGGTTTCGGAGGCCTACTGTCCCGACCTACGGTGCACGCCGCAAGCCGGGATGGGGAAGATCGTAGCAGCGCAGTGCTCAGGAACTTTGTGGCGAGAGAAAGGGGATCTTCTGGTGTGTCTCTCTGGAGAGGAGCGACCTCTCTTATATAGGCACAGGAGAAGGACGCGAAGAGGCTGCGATGGGAGGTGAAGCAACGAAGGGAGACGAAGCGAACAGGCAGCGGCTGAAGAGGCGCGCCGTTCGAATTCAGTGTCCACTACAGAAAACATTTCAACTCCCACATGACCTTTCGTATACCCGTCGTGCGTGGCAAAAATTTAGACATCGGCTCGGCTCATTCCCGCAACCCGCGGCGCGTCGTGACGAGGCGTGGTGTGGCGGGCGGCGGAGGAGGAGCGTGTGGCGTGGCGTGGCGTGGCGTGGCGAGGCCGGCGGCGGAGGAGGAGCGCGCGTGGATGTCCCTCTCAGTTAACCAACAGCTTGTCTTCTAGATCTAATTCACGGGATCTTCGATCACAAAGAATAGGTTACTACTGTGAACAACTCATATTATGGGTCTCATACTCATCTCCCTCGATGCATTATCTATCACATTACGTGATAGACCCTTAGTAAAAGGATCTGCCAGATTTTTAGACGTTTGGATATAATCCAACGCAATAACTCCGGAGTTTTTCATTTTCCTGACAGACTTTAACCTTCTCTGAACGTGTCTTGATGACTTCATGTTATCCTTTGAACTGCTCACTTTCGTGATCACAGTTTGATTGTTGCAGTTCATAAGGACACCCGGTACAGATTTCTCAACAACCAGCAAGTCATTCAAGAGCCGGCGAAGCCAATCTGCTTCAACCATAGCTGTATCTAGTGCTGTGAGTTCTGCTTCCATTGTTGACCTCGTTAAGATGGTCTGCTTGTAAGACTTCCAAGAAACAACGCCACCTTCATGAGTGAATACATAACCGTTCGTGGCCTTTATCTCATCAGTATCTGAGATCCAGTTTGAGTCACTATACCCTTCAAGCACCTTTGGATGCCCGGTGTAGTGAATTCTATAATTTGCAGTGCCTTTCAAATATCGCAAAACTCTTTTTAGAGCTTTCCAATGCACATCTCCTGGTTTTGAAATAAACCGATTCAGTTTGCTAACAGCAAAAGAGATGTCAGGTCTTGTAGCACTGGCTAAGTACATAAGCGAGCCAATAATCTGAGAATACTTCAATTGGTCTCTAGCAATTCTTCGATTCTTTCGAAGCAACACACTAGCATCATATGGTGTCGGAGAGGGCTTGCAGTCACTATAGCCAAAGCGACTCAAGATCTTTTCCACATAGTGAGATTGAAGCAAAGTAATCCCACCATCATCGTCTCTCAACAACTTGATGTTCAGAATGACATCAGCCACTCCTAAATCCTTCATCTCAAAACAACGAGATAGGAAATCCTTGACCTGCTTAATAACTTTCTGATTTGTTCCGAAAATCAGTATGTCATCAACATACAAGCACAGGATAACTTCCTCGCCCCCCACCATGGCGATAGTACACACATTTGTCAGCTTCGTTCACAACAAAGCCTGGAGCTGTTAAAGTTCTTTCAAACTTCTGATGCCACTGTTTGGGTGCTTGCTTAAGTCCGTACAAAGACTTCAGCAACTTGCACACTTTCCCTTCCTGACCATCTAGTACAAACCCATCTGGTTGTTCCATATAAATTTCCTCGTCCAACTCTCCATTTAGAAAAGCAGTCTTAACATCCATTTGATGAACGAGAAGACCATGCGAGGCAGCTAGTGAAAGTAGAACTCGAATAGTGGTCAGTCGAGCCACAGGTGAGTAAGTATCAAAGAAGTCTTCACCTTCCTTTTGGGTATAACCCTTAGCCACGAGCCGAGCCTTGTACTTTTCAATAGTACCATTAGGCCTAAGCTTCTTCTTGAATACCCATTTGCATCCTATAGGTTTGCACCCATAAGGACGATCAGTTATCTCCCAAGTTTCAATTGCCAAGATGGAATTCATCTCGCTACGAACCGCTTCCTTCCAGTTTCAGCAACTTCAGATGCATAGGCCTCTGAAATAGAACTGGGAGTGTCATCTATGAGATACACAAGAAAATCATCACCAAAGGACTTTGCAGTCCTCTGTCTCTTGCTCCTGGTAGGAACTTCATTGTTCTCCTCCACAGGACTTTCGAAGTGTTCCATCGAAATGGTAGGTTTGGTAATTGTAACTGGTTCCTGATTCGATGAACTAGGAATCTCCTAATTAGATGAGGTAGCCATATCCTTCATGGGAAAGATATCTTCAAATAAAGTCGCATCATTCGACTCCATGATCGTACCGACACGCATGTCAGGTACCTCAGATTTTACAACCAAGAATCTATAGCCAATGCTATGAAAAGCATATCCCAGGAAAACACAATCCACAGTTTTTGATCCAAGCTTCCGCTTCTTTGGAATTGGAACATTGACTTTCGCCAAACAACCCCATGTTCGCAGATAAGAGAGTTTTAACATTTTCTTCTCCCATTCCTCGAATGGAGTTATCTCTTTGTTCTTTGTGAGGACTCGGTTCAGGACATGACATGCTGTCAATATCGCCTTCCCCCACCATGCCTTGGAGAGACCCGATGTATCTAACATGGCATTAACCAAATCAGTTAGAGTACGGTTCTTTCTTTCGGCCACCCCATTTGACTGAGGTGAGCAGGGAGGAGTCCTCTCATGGATTATACCATGTTCCGCACAAAAAGCATCAAACTCAGTGGAAAAATACTCTCCACCACGGTCGGACCTAAGCCTCTTGATTTTTCGATCAAGTTGGTTTTCCACTTCAGCTTTGTAGATCTTGAAAAAGTTCAAAGCCTCATCCTTAGATTTCAGAAGATACACACGGCAATATCTAGTGGAGTCATCAATTAACGTCATGAAATATTTCTTTCCACCTTTTGTCAACACACCATTCATTTCACATAGATCTGAATGTATGAGCTCTAGTGGTGCAAGATTTCTTATTTCCGCAGTCGTGTGAGACTTACGAGGTTGCTTAGCTTGCACACACACTTGACACTTAGATCCCTTGACGGTGGTGAAACTAGGGATTAAGTTCAACTTCGCTAGTCGCGACATGCAACCAAAGTTAACATGACAAAGATGTGAATGCCATACATTGGATTCACTATTGTTGCAAATATGATTAACAACTTTATTGCAAACGTCTGATAAGGATAAACGAAACAAGCCTCCTGACTCATAGCCTTTACCAACAAAGGTTCCATACTTGGATATTACAAATTTATTCGACTCAAAGACAAGCTTGTAGCCATCTCTACACAGAAGAGATCCGCTAACAAGATTTTTATTGACGGAGGGGACATAATGCACGTTCTTCAGCCGCACGATCTTCCCCGAAGTAAACTTCAGATCGACCGTGTCAACACCACGAACAGAAGTACTTGAACCATTGCCCATCAGCACGGTTGAAGTCCCTGTGGTCTGGTAAGACGAAAATATGGAAATATCACCGCATACATGCACATTAGCACCCGTGTCAATCAACCAGTCAGGAGAATGACATAATGAAAGAATAGTGGGAAATATACCATACCCAGCATCCTTCATGTCAGTGTCTCCAATGACAACATTAGCGGTCTTGCCGCCTTTCCCAGGATTACGCTTGTCATAGCGATTAGGGCAACTAGGAGCCCAATGATCAGGATCCCCACACACATGACAAGCACCTTTCTTCTTGCCATTCTTCTTCTTGAAGTTCGTGTGTTGCACAGCCTTGTTCTTCCCATCAAACTTTGCTTTACCATCAAACTTGCCCTTGTTCTTGAACTTGTGGGGCTGGAAGTTCTGCTTCTGTTCCACATTGGCTCTAGATCCTCCCTCAATACCTCGAGCACGTGTGTCCTTTGCTTTCGCCTTTTCTTCCACATCAAGAGTGCCAATGAGATCCGGGACAGAAAACTCCTGCCTCTTATGCTTCAGCAAGGTAGCAAAGTTCCTCCATGAAGGAGGAAGCTTAGTGATGATACCTCCGGCAACAAACTTGTCCGGTAGCATACAACTGAAGTGCTGAAGTTCTCTAGCAAATGACTGTATCTCATGAGCTTGCTCAACCACGGAGCGCTCTTCAGTCATCCTGTAATCATAGAATTGCTCCATGATGTACAGCTCAGTGCCAGCATCTGAGACCCCAAACTTGGCCTCGAGTGCATCCCACATATCTTTTCCATTATCAATTGACGCATAAGCATCAACTATGTTCTCACCAAGAACACTCAAGAGAGCAGCCTTAAACAGAGTATCCATTTTCTGAAAAGCTTGTGCCTGTTGAGCATCAAGCTCTCCTTCAGGTTTGCCGAGAGTGGCGTCATAGCAACTCATGGTTTGAAACCACAAGACTGCTCTCACGCGCCACCTCTTATAGTGGATACCCTCAAACATAGGAGGTCTCATGGAAGCAGCAAAGCCACTTGGGGTAAATTGCCTATGATAAGGTTTTTGGATTGTTGGAAATAAGAGCAATTTACCGAATGATTTTATTAACAGAAATACTAGATAAAGCATGACTAATATAGTAGAGATAAAACAAGTCATGCGTTCTGACAGAGAGAAGGAAAATAACTTCTGCATATATGAACCATAGCCTATCATATCTAAAGCAGACAGAATAGCAAGTAGCATATATGAAGTAGAACCTAACATGTGTAGGACAAGGACTAGAACAAGAAACTGTGGCAGAACCTTTAACAGGAAAGACAAGAACACGCACGGGACAGCAGCAGCAGAAGTGCTGGACTTGGGGTCGGTGTCCTTGCCTGCCATGTCGTGGAGGAGGTCGTGGACATCGGGGAAGAAGTCATCGTCGGGGAAGTCGTCGTCGGCGACCAGATCGTCCGTGATGAAGCAGCCAGTAGTCGCGCTGAGCGCTCCCCAAAAACCTTATCACCCTTCTCCCGTACAGGACTCAAAAGATGTGGTTTCGGAGGCCTACTGTCCCGATCTGTGGTGCACGCCGCAAGCCGGGATGGGGAAGATCGTAGCAGCGCAGTGCTCAGGAACTTTGTGGCGAGAGGAAGGGGATCTTCTGGTGTGTCTCTCTGGAGAGGAGCGACCTCTCTTATATAGGCACAGCAGAAGGACGCGAAGAGGCTGCGACGGGAGGTGAAGCAACGAAGGGAGACGAAGCGAACAGGCAGCGGCCGAAGAGGTGCGCCGTTCGAATTCAGTGTCCACTACAGAAGACGTTTCAACTCCCACGTGACCTTTCGTATACCTGTCGTGCGTGGCAAAAATTTAGACATCGGCTCGGCTCATTCCTATAACCCGCGGTGCGTCGTGACGAGGCGTGGCGTGGCAAGGCGGGCGGCGGAGGAGGAGCGCGCGTGGATGTCCCTCTTGTTCTCATGCTCATACATGTGGGGAAAGAACCTCCCTTATAAAGAGGTCCAACTTCCTCTAAACTAGCAATGTGGGACTAAACTTTTGTTCCACCTCTTGCCTTGCACAAATAGGCTGTGTGGGCCTCTAGGATTTATTAGGAATTTCTGAAACTGCTATTGGGCTAGGCCCAAAATAGACAAAATTCGAGCATCATATATGCTTGTCTCGATGATGACATTGGTAGTTCAGTCTAGAAAAAGAAAAAGGCATGCTGTCATATGTTATGGGCCAATAGATGAGAGGGATAGGCTAAGAAGTGAGTACCTAGATAATAAAAAATGGATGGATGAAACAACATGTGTGAACATGCTTAGGCTTGGAAGAGGACCTTTCTTTCGATTTTGTAAACTTTTCCGGGACCGTAAGTTGCTTGAAGATACGATTCATTTGTCCATTGAACAACAAGTTGCTATGTTTTTGCACACCGTTGGACACAATGTTAGGAATAGGATAATAGGTGGCAACTTTGGTAGATCTGATGAAGTTGTAAGTCGTTATTTCAAGAAAGTCATTCATGTTGTTGGAGAGCTATGTGGTGACCTTATTAGGAAGCCATCGTTGGAGACCCAATCCAAAATAGAAGGGAACTACCGGTGGGATCCATACTTTAAGGTATGAGGACGAGTGACAACAGAATTTTGATTTTGTAGGCTAGGATTGACTTAGATCTTAATCCTCATCTTCTTTTTCATGAAATAGGATTGTATCGAAGCTATTGATGGTACACATGTATGAGCCTCCGTAACAAAGGACATGGAGCCTTCATTTCGTGGTAGAAAGATCCATATAACTCAAAATGTGATGGCAGTCGTTGATTTTGATCTTCGGTTTACATATGTTTTGGCTGGTTGGGAGGGGTCAGCACATGATGCGCTAGTTTTACGTGATGCGTTATAACGTCCAAATGGTCTTCGTGTACCAGAAGATAACGAGAGTTAGCAACATTTTGTCAATGGTACTATCAAATATAGCAAAGTAACCCACTTGTTGCTCATATGCTAGGAAAATTTTATCTAGTTGATGCTGGATATGGAGCCAAGCCAGGGTTCTTGCCCCCTTTTCGTGGAGTGAGATACCATTTGAATGAGTGGGGGAACAATCCTCCTATAAATGAAAAGGAGTTGTTTAATCGTAGGAATTCTTCTCTTTGCACGACCGTAGAACGTGGATTTGGGTCACTCAAGGGAAGATTCAAAATACTTGATGATGCTACCCCATTTTTCAAATATCCTACTCAAGTAGACATTGTTGTAGCTTGCTGCATTATTCACGATTGGGTCATCAATGATGGGATAGATGAGTATATCATACCCGAGGATGAGTGGGTTGCCAATATTAACCATGCTTCATCATCAAGTGGTCAAGCAAGTGAACATACAACAATGGTTAGTTTTAGGCAAGGAATCGCTGATAATATGTAGGCAGACCGCCAGAACTACATGCAGCATAATCATATGTAGTAGCTTGATTTAAACCATTGTAATGTTGTGTTCTTTTTTGAAACATTGTACTTGCTGGAATTTATTTGTAATGCCACATTATGGGTTGTATTGAATGTTTTTACCCCCTTTACTTGCTGAAAGTTATTGGTGATGAGAGATTGTGTGCTGAATATAATGTTCTTACCTCTTTTACTTACTAAAATTTATTATAGTCATGACACATCTGTGCATAACCTTATAGGAAATGGAGGCTGAACAAATTGTATGGACAACTCCGATGACTTCCTTCATGCTTGAACACCTATGCAAGGTTGTGGGTGATGGAGTTAGAACATCAACTGGCTTCAAGAAGTGCCAATTAGCTCGTTGTGCGACTGCTATGAATGAGCATTTTTAGCTCAATTCGACTCATGCCAACATTGTTAATCACAATAGGACATGGAGAAGGAAATGGGGAACAATACTCAGACTTAGGGGGTTGAGTGGTGCATTATGGGATGATGAGCAGTCTATGATCGTTCTTGATCATGAGCACTACACTAACCATATTAAGGTATCTCTATATGTCAAGTACTAACTCCATCAAGCTAGAATGTGTTTCTATGTGCCATATACTTGTTGGAAATAGTTTCTATATGTCATTTAGTTGCTGGAAATTGTTTCTACATGTCAAATGTAAGCTTAAATGAATTTGTATATGCCATATGCTTTCTGGAAATAGTGTCTATATCTCATGTACTTGCTGGAATTAATTTTATATGTAAAATACATGCTGGATTTCATTTGTTTACGCTAAATAGTTGCTGGATATAGTTTCTGTATGCAATTTATTTGCTAGAATTTGTTTCTACATGTAAAATATAAGCTGAAATGAGTTTCTTTATGTCAAATACTTGCTGGATTTCATTTGTTTATGCTAAATAGTTGCTGGATATAGTTTCTATATGCCATTTACTTGCTGGAATTTGTTTGCACATGTAAAATATAATCTGAAATGAGTTTCTTTGTGTCAAATACTTGTTGGATTTCATTTGTTTATGCTAAATACTTGCTGCATGTCTACTTGTTGATGTTGTTTTCTTTTTTCTAGGACCACAAAGAGGATGAGCCTTTTCTGAACAAGCCTCTCAAGCACTATAATGAGATGGCTATCATTCATGGCAATACTACCACGGGTCAGTATACGAAAGGCTCAAATGACGCCCTTGGCACCGAGGTGAATGAAATTTCAGATAATGAAGCTTCCCACTTGAAGAAGGTAGCAAGTCAAGCAATGGAGGCGATTCAGTGGCTCCCAATCCCAAAAGGGCCAAAACAAAGTCTAGTGTTGATGAGGGGCTGCAATCAACCCTTATGGCAGTGGTTGAAAGGCTTGCTATTGCCATAGAGAGGAGTGTTAGCACCGACAACAGCTCCACGAGCATCTCTACGAACAACTCCATGATGGGCCTTTGGGAGTGTTAGAATAAAACACTAATGCAAGATCATAGACGACACACCGAGGTACGATATTTGTTAACGAGGTTCACCGATATGGCTACATCCCCGGGGCATGACTACGGGCGCTCCTCCCCAAGATACCGCAACACTGGCCGCCCGGGCGCCGGCACAAGCCGTCGGCTCCCCCGCGTACCTTTTGCTAACAAGTCGTCATGATGGGTTACAACGTGTGGTGCCCCTCCGTATATAAGAGGCCTAGGATACAAGTGTCCGACTCCTACACAACTCGTACCTAACCACACCAATTACAACTCCAAGTCCACGTAACCCCTCGCGTACATAATATTCGACACAAATATAACAAACTCCACCTTGGCGAATATTCTCCACCACTTAGAAGTCGTCCATACTCGAACCTCCATGTACTCCGGACTTGGGTTGTCTCCTTCGTAGCTTACTGAGAGCTACCCGACGGGCCAGACCCGCCGCCACCGTGAGACTCCACCGCTACTCTTGCAGCTCCACTCCCCATGACTCCACCTGCAATAGTGCTCCCTTGCAACTTGTAAAGATGCGAAGCCGTCCTCTCTCCTATCATCACAGTCACCCCATCTTCCATGATTTCCATGGTCTTCGTATCCCGATCACAACGGAATTCCATACCACCATCATGAAGAACACCAAGCGAAATTAGATTCCTCCTTAGCCCTGGCACATGCCTGACTCCCCGAAGCATCCGCTCAACTCCGTCAAACATCTTGATTTTGATGTCACCTACTCCAGCAACACGATAACCTGTATCATCGCCCACATAGGCTAAACCAAACTCACCAGACTTGTACGAAGAGAACCACTCCCTGTTGGGTGTCGCATGAAAAGAGCAAGCTGAATCCAACATCCACGCTTCAGTTTTTGTTGACCGCCTGTTTGATATAACGAGAACATCACTACTGCTGTCTGAGTCATCACCACGAGTAGCCGCATTAGCACTTGCCCCACCCTTCAGTTCTGGGCATTCCCTCTTTATATGTCCCCAATCCTTGCACCTGTAGCACTGCACCTTTTTCTTCTTTTTCTTCTCCACCTCTTGTCCCTTCCTGAGCTGATAACCTTTAACTGCCAACCCAAACCTTGAGTACTCTCCTCTGTAGCATTCTTTTGCTTCCTCAACTCATGCCCAAGCAACACTGCAGTGACTTCCTCATTATTGACGGTTGTCTTTCCATGTGTCAATGTAATGACCAAATGCTCATAGGACGGTGGCAACGAAACAAGAAGAAGTAGTGCCTTATCCTCGTCCTCAATCTTCACATCCAGACGCGCTAGATCCGTGACCAACTGATTAAAGGCATTCACATGCTCCACAAGATCCGACCCCTCCTGCATCTTCAGCCCATAGAACTTTTGCTTCAAATACAGCTTATTGGTCGCTGACTTGGACATATAACGATTTGCCAACTTGTCCCAAATTCCCTTAGGAGTATCTTCGTCCATGACATGATACATGACCTAATCTGCAAGACAAAGCCGTATGGTAGTGGCCGCCTGCACTTGCATATCCTCCCACGCATCGTTGTCAACCTTGGCCGGCTTCGTCTCCTGCAAACCCTTCAAGATTCCCTGCTGCGCCAGAATGTCCTTGACTCTTGTCTGCCATAGACCGAAGTTACCTGTGCCATCGAATTTCTCCAAATCAAACCTGGTGAATCCTGGCGCCATGCCGAGCCGCGATCTAACCGACCTGTTGCCGCCGGTTTGACCGCCCTTGTTTTCTTCTGCGACTTCCTCACGAAAAAGATCACTGATCCCGTATTCCTCGTCTGAAGCCACGCCGCAGTCCGCGATCTACCAAGAAATCTGACCTACACCGACCAGTCCGCGCCCTTCAGGAATTGCCGTGGAACCTGTCAACTGACCGCGCCACCTTTTCCTGATCTCGCAGACTGGTTTTTTGTGCCTGTTCGTCTCGACGTTCCCAGCCTTTTATTACCGCTGGTAGACCCGGCCCTTTTTCCCCTTGCCCCACAGGGAAAACGAGTTTCAAAGTCTCACGAACACGGCCTGCACAAGTCTCCTGACTCAAGTCTAATTTTGACCGGCCTTTACCCAAAAAAGTGGGCCCGAGATGCATTGCATACCAAACTAAACAACTGCACCAGCACGCTAGCTTTCCTTTGTTTAATTAGAAACCGCCATGCAATTGCTGCCAATCTTGTAGACTCCTCCACCAACACGCGTTAGAGCACGTGGCCAACGGAGACCTGCTGCCGCACGCTGCCGAAACACGCCTGTCTCGCGTACGCAGCCCCAAGCCGTGACCTTCCTTTCCTCTGTCCGTGTACCTCGGGAAAAATCCGCCGCTGATCTTGACGAACAACTTCGCCTAGTCTCTGATCTTGATCTTCGCCAGCAATTTGTTCAGCCTTGTCGCGCGTAACCACCGTACGCCAACCCTGCCGGAACCATCGCCACCTCGCGCATCATCCGTGCACGAGCCGTGCCGTACCCTGGCCATCCACGTCGCCAACACAATCCGTCCGCAGTGCCGCGCCGCCGCCCTTGTACAACACCGAGCGCATCGTCTTGATGCTCTCACACTCCGATCTATCCGGCCGTCCCCCACGTCTGGTCGCCGGTCTGATCGCGAGCCGAATCCATCGCCTTCGCAACGTCTTCAATAGCCACTACGCCGGTCCGATCGCCACGTCTAGCCGATCCTTACCGACCGCAGCCCATCGAACGGTCCAGGCCTCCTGCCCGAAGTGTCTGACACCACCGACCGCATCCGCAATCGCCGCCATGCTCCACCTTGCGCCGATCGGACGTTCCCTGGCACCCGTCGAGCATGATCCTCGTACCTCCGGATGATCTTCCGCACAGCCTTCTTGCAACCTTGCTCATGATACCACTTGTTAGAATAAAACGCTAATGCAAGATCATAGACGACACACCGAGGTATGATATTTGTTAACGAGGTTCACCGATATGGCTACATCCCCGGGGCATGACTACGGGCGCTCCTCCCCAAGATACGGCAACACCGGCCGCCCGGGCGCCGGCACAAGCCGTCGGCTCCCCCGCATACCTGTTGCTATCAAGTCGTCATGATGGGTTACAACGTGTGGTGTCCCTCCGTATATAAGAGGCCTAGGATACAAGTGTCCGACTCCTACACAACTCGTACCTAACCACACCAATTACAACTCCAAGTCCACGTAACCCCTCGCGTACATAATATTCGACACAAATATAACAGGGAGGGCATGAAAGATATTCCCTTTTTGGTATTGATTACCTTGCCCATTATTTTGCCTACTTGGTTGAGAATCCGAACATTGCAATGGCGTTTCAACTCTTCGAGAAGGACCAAAAGAGTATTTGGGTTGCTAGGTATGTCAAGAACACCTTCCCTCCAATGGATGATTGAAGATTGAAGGCATGTGTGGTATTTGCATGACCTCTTTTGGTATGACCCAACATTATGGACTTTGGGTTGTATGACTTACTTTTGATGTCAACCAGACTATGAACTATGGGTTGTATAACGTAGAGATGATGTACTATTCATATCTGCATCTCATGCACTACTAGTTTATTATGTATAGTTGCTACTTGTCTAAGATGTTGGACTCTGATTATGAAGTTGCACTTTCCTATTTTCGAAATTATTGGTGTTGACATGTTATGTTGGTCTGTGATGTTAAAGTTTACTTCTAAATTTCAAAATCAAAGTTGAGCCCAGATTTGATACATCTATATTGCTGAAATTACATATTGGAGGGGTAATCTCACCACCTCAAACAAAATGGTGAGTGCCACAATCATCCACTCTTTCATCCTCTCAACCAAACACACAAATTGTTATCCCTACCCACCTGTATCCTCCCTACCAAACAAAATAATGTGGCTATCCAACTCATCTAATCCCTCACAACCAAACAACAAAAAATGGCTATCCCCGGCCACATGGTTAAGGATATCCTTAGCTAGGTATCTTTGCCCGTGAACCAAACGCCACAGGCTCACGCCGCCTACTCTCCAGGATCGAGGTTTATCCTCCTCCGCCGACGAATATATAGGCACATATGGCACGCGGGGCCATGTTTGCCAGACCGCGAGAATGAACCAGCATTATCCTCGGCACAAGCTAGATAGGTGTATTTAAACATATGTTGGCGTTTCCAGTACGTGAAAGATATGTTCAAGGATTCCGCGAGTTGCACACATCCAATTGTTAGTATTACATTTCGATTGGATTCGGCGACGTGTTGGTGAACTTGTGATGGATCACTGGTCTTGGATATGCTCGACGTCCACTAGTAAATGCTGACGAAAGCGGCTTAATGCTGCATGTGACGAAGACAGTGGGAATTGATGTTGGGTGTGTTTTACTCTTGCGTGATGAGAGCATGGTACACGGTACCAACCACTGTACTTGTACTTGAAACGTAAAAACCAATGGTCAGTTTGCCCTTGAAGAATTTTGGTACAATGAGTGTAAAGCCCTCATATATATCTCTATCCTCTCTTTACATATGCTAGAGATGTGAGTGCTGTCGTGATCCATGAATGTAGCTAAGCAAACAAATATGCAGACTATCTCTTTATTATTTTTTCTCTCCATGCTTCTTATCATCAGTTGAGAAAAAAAATCCTGCTTCCATCGCTATTTTGGCATGGCCATGACTTAGGAATGAGAGGCATGGGGAAAAGGATTTTTTATCACGAATACACAGAGTGCGTATCATCTTATTGATAGGTAGAAATAAGAAGTTGGGTTATAAGGGCAATAACTAGCAACGTACACTGACATGCAAAGCTAGTGTTGCATGAACATAATAACTAAATGGTTGCTCAGCCCCAACTAAACATAGGTCAACCGGGTAGAAGAAGAACTAAACACTTGGCTACTGCGAATCCTCATCTGACGGCTAGTCTCACTTTCAAATTGGCTTCATTCTCGGCTCCGGTTACCTGATCGTGGATAAGGGCTCCTAGTACTCCAAGCGATGATTTAATCTTTATTTTGTTGTTTGCTTGTTGTGTTGAGGCTTTCTTGCCATCCTCATCACCGTAATATCTTACAGTTTCCTTTGTCGTTTGTGTGGTGCATTGTCGTATGATAATGCTTGGTTGTTGTTTTATATATAAAGCAGGGCGAAAGTCACTTTCGGTCAAACTTTTTTGTAGCACTTATTCTCTATGTCTTACACTCACAAATTTAGAGGTCGATCTACATTATTGTCGTATGTGTTAATCATACGCCTTAACCGCCCCTCCTCCTCCTCCCTAGCCGCCCCACCTTCGCTTCCCTTCCTCGCCGCCGCCTGAGGCAGCCGTCGGGCAAGCCCGGGGCGCCAAGGATGGTGGCGGCGGGGCCTCGGTTGTCCTGCCTCTGCGTGGGGAACCCCGGATCTGGAACAGCGGCTCCATTGGCAAGGCACGGCCGGCTAGCAGCCGTGCGGGCGGTGGATCTGGCATCCCGGCCGCGCGGGCGGCGGGATCCGGTGGTCGTTGGCGGTCGACGGCGACCGGTGCGCGCGATCTGGCGCCTCCCCTCCTCCCCGATTCGGCATGCGGGCCAGCCTCATCGGGCCGCGCTTCCTTGGGTCGCCGGTTCTGTACAGTAGGCGCTGCTGGTGGCGGGGATCTAGTTCGGGCGAAATCCCTGGTCGGCCATGGCCGGCCGCGTCGACGGCGACGCCTGAGGGCGTCGTTCCCCTCCTTGGAGGCGTCAATATGGACTGATCCCCTCACTTCCCCTTCCCCTAGGTCTCCCGGGCGAAAGCCCTAACTTTGTTGGGCGGCGACGGTGCTCACGGCGTTGTTCCCTTCTTGAAGGCACCGTTTGGGAGCCTTGGGCTAGGTGGCGCTTGTGGGTGGTGGGCGACAGCGGTGGTGCGGCCCTATCCTAGCATGGATCTGCGTCTGTTGCTTGGAGATGGACTCGCGTAGGTGGAGGTCGTCGTTTAGCGTCATGGTGGTGTCGATGGCAGAGGCCCCTGTCAAGGTTGGCACCTCAATCTACTCTGAAGATGGACCAGTTAGAAGATTGTGGCGACGACACATGTGAGTGCATCGGACCGGTTTGTGTCCCCGATCCGGTATGTGGCTCGGTCGGGGCCTCCGGCTTTAGATGTTAGGCTTAGGTAAGAGTTCTGAGTATTTGGCCCAGCTTGCACCCATTCATCATATGGATTGGAGTAGCGGCAGATGTTGCCAAGATGATGGATCCAAACATATTGTTGTACTATTTTGTAAGGTCCTTAAGAATAATCAATAAAATGACCGCATGCATCTTTCAGATGCAGAAGCCGGGGGTCATCCTCCTTTTCTAAAAAAAAACATGGTTTGTATCACAAAAAGTCTGGGAAACATTTATAGCTTCCACTAGTACAGAATATATACAGATTACATGCACACTGAGATGCTAGTTCAACAATGTGTCACTTGTCGAAATTTCTGATAACAACCGCGGCCGCACCTGCCTACTGCCGACTATTCAGGCCTGCAGATAGGAAGCAACACTTGAAATTATAACTATACATTTCACAACGTACTGAAAGCAAGCAACTACGTGGCTATGCAAACCATACACCGTGCATGACCTTTCCATGGGGCACAAAGGCTGCATCGCTGGGCAAGTCTTCTTTGACAGTGGTTGGTTGTTTGACGAGGCCACTGCCAAAGAAGACCCGCCCAGTAATGCATGGGCCCGTACGTCGGCAGACAGACTCTTCGCCGCAGCTCTCGGCTGCTACAAGCTCAGCATTGTATGCTTGTTCGAGGTTTCTCCTCATTGATCAAGGAATTTATAAGTGTAGGGGGTGCAAGGCTGTGTTTTCCGGAACAGGAGACGGAACCAGCATTATGCGGAGCACAAGGTAGCTAGATACTCCCTCCGTTCCAAAATAGATGACCCAACTTTGTATTAAAGTTAATACAAAGTTGAGTCATTTATTTTGGAATGGAGGGAGTATATCCGAGGAGTTCATCGGGTGGCTATCTTCAGCTCTTTCTGGCACTACGAGCTGTTTGCGGCGTGGCCTCGCCTCTCTCGCCATTCTTACCGCATGGCACATCTGGCGGCACCGCAACGGCTGCTTATTCGATGGCGCATCTCCGGACGTTGGTCGAGCCGTGGAGATGATACGCGACGAGGCCCGGCTGTGGGCTCGCACTGGCGCTGCTGGGCTGGCCCTGCTCCTGCCCGAGTAGTAGCGGCAGACACGCCCGCTTTCCCCGTGTGTCACGGCCCGCCCTCTACGTGTCATCCCTGTATATTCGCTAGGTCGGCTGGGCACCCCCACTCCCCCCCCCCCCCCCCCCCCCCCCTCTCTGTATTGACCCTCTATAATTTCATTTTACCTATCAATGCAATGATACGCAAAGCTTTTGTGTATTCGTGAAAAAAAAAAGACATATCCGAAAATATGCTAGCTAGTTTTTCTGGTACTTAAAAGAAAGGGAAGATCTCCTACAAAGTATATGTGCTGACCGAACAAAACGTCTGTCTCTACTGTTCGAAGGCCCTGTGTGCACAGCTAATCATTAGTACACCACGTTTGAATTGGGTGACCGGCTGAACGACCAGCCTCGCTAGCTGTCGATCCCGGGCTGGATGATCTGCATGCATGAGTTTGTGAACTTGTGATCGATCATTGATCTTGGATATGCTCTAAGCCCACTAGCATATGCTGAAGAAAGCAGATCAAAGTGATGTTGATGCATGTGACGGGCAGTCTGAATCGCCGATGGGTGTTGTGTTTTACCCTTGCGGGTATTAGCAGTATGCCAACCACTTTACTTGTCAAAGTAAAAAATCAATTAATGGCTATTGTACCCCTGATAATGCAATGAGTAAAGCCACACCTACTACTTTCTATCATATATACACGCGCACGCGCGCGTGTGTGTCTTTATATATGGCTGTTCTTTCCCTCTTGAGCATTCCCTCTTTACATGCTAGAGATGTGAAGGGTGACCTGACCCATGTAAACAAAAAAGCAGACTATAATTTTATCTGCAAGTCCAACTTTCATATCTTTATAGGGGAAAAATCTCTGCTCCAGACGCTATTTTGGCCTGACCGTGACTTAGGGATGAGCGGCATTGGGAAAAATGATTCAACTTAGTGAGATTCTTCGGCTGCAGAATTCAGTTATGTCACCTTATGTGCTTCAGTCCATGGTGCTCTCTTGTAGGAAACCACTTGCACATAGTGGAAAAGGAAGCGAAATAGTGTCGAAGTTGAAGAACGTTTCATGTTAGCAACAAATTTGAAAATCCAAAATTAAATGTGTGTCAAAGCTGTAGTTCAAGATCAGATGCGTCAGATGGCTCAGTCAAAAAAGGTGTAATTATGACTGTCTACTCCAAAATGCGGAATACAAATATTGGAGAATTTCTATGGAACTGTTTATTTTAACAGCAACAGATTTTATTCCATTTACAACATTTTACAAAGAGTACTGTGAGAGGGCTCACACTTGACATGGCGAGAACATCTGTCGCGGTACAAGGTCCTCTCCCTCTCTTTATGAAAAACGAAGTAAACGACAACACTAATGAGAAGAGAGATGATCATACGGAGGTTTGCGAAACCCACCCACCAATTGGTGACCCAGAGCTGGACATGTTACTGGTTTGTCGCAAACACCTCTCTGGACTCGTGATTTAAGAAAGACAGGTCCTGCAGATTTGTTAATCCCCTCGGATCAACACACCGGCGTAAAGATGGAACACAATCATGGAAAGCTGAAAGGCGATGCGATCTGCGAGCGAGAAAGGAAATCACGATTGGTTATCCAAGAGCATGTTCCAGGATCTATCTCGCACGCGGAGGATCGTCCTTGCTCTTCAGTTCGGTCGCTGCAACTTTTGCTCCGACGTTCAGACGTGTTCGCACACCAGTGTACACGCATGACACATCGACGTGCACATTCTCAGACAGGTTAGTGATACTACGGAGTGCTAACTAAAAAGAGATCATGTTACCAAATTATCTCATCTTTCTGACTCAGTAAGGCCGTATTGGCCTTTACTCTGTAATAATGCAAGATGTAGTCTAGATTTGGGCCAAAGTAAACGGAATCTAGCAGCAAACGGATACCTGTGAGCCACATTAGCTACTTTCTGGGATAAAGATTCTGCAGATTTATTCCTCCCGAGTGGGACCACTAGAACAAATAAAGTCAGAATATAGCACGAGCAAGAAAGGCGGGTGATACGTAGGATACCCAAGAGCATGTTCCCCGGTGCTTGTTGGCGCGGAGACTCGTCTGTGGTCTTTTCGATCTAGAGTTCGTGATATGCTCCCCCACGTCGATGGGGGGCGCGAACTCTCGTCAGCTGTCACCGAAGTTGACTAACTTTCCGAGTGTGCAGATTTTAGAACTTGTATACACCGTACCCGATATCAGTGGAGGCACTTCGAAGTTAAAAAAAAAATCATGATTTATTTCTATGATTTTGCTTCATGATGAACACTCTAACTTTTGTTATTTATTCAGTTAAAGCTTGTTTTTTCGTGTAGACCACAACAAGTAACATTTTTCAAAAAAAAAATAGGCGCAAATGTTTTGAAGCCCAAGCTCTAGCGAGCCATTTTTTATAAAAAAAATCACATTCATATTCAAAAGTGCACAGACAGGAAAAACTCCCTCTGCAAGTGTATACAGATGTGTTACATATATATGTGTAAATTTTTATTACACTAATTTTTGGGGGGTTCTGTACTATCATTGTATTTCTTTTGCTTTGTGCAAGAAACACTCGAATCTATTGTAAAGGTTGGTACAAAGCACCCAAACATAATAATAATAATAATAATTACATTATGGTCCTTAGACAACTACCACCATCAGGACGAGCCGTCAAGGTGCCGCCGTCGGCGCTCCCTTACCAGAGCCAGCCTGACATTGTCGATGGCAGTCATGAAGTCTTTGTGCACGTGCTCCTAAGGACCAACACATCGGAGCTGCAGCCGTCGCCATGGAACCATTGAAATGGTCTGAAGCATATGACACCAAATCTTGCCATCCTGCACCACAATGAGAGACATTAATCTCACCGCCCCAAAGGAGACGTCAGGATCTATGTCAAACCTACGTCAACCTTGTCCTGCCATTGTATTTGTTAATCATATATACTCTTAGCATGGTTAATTTTGCGGCATAAGAAAAAACATCTCAAAACATTTAGAATTTCCACTAGTGCAGAATACAGAGAGCATGCACATTGGGACATGAATGCAACAGTGTCTCAGTTGTCCAAGCTACTGATAGCAATAGCGTGTGCGCCGACGGATGGCCGTGTACGTACGTATAGGGCATACCAATTCTTCCCGCACCTTGATCAGGTCCTTGGCTGTTCAGACCTGCAAATTTCCTTTCCAGTGGCTGTTGTTTGATCTGGCCATTGCCAGATGAGTACATTGGTCGTTAGACACTGCACTAAGCTCACGCCATCTATTCTACAGGTCAAAGGTTGCTCCTCCTCTAGCGACGAATTGCCACGTTCGTCGGGCCGGCAGATCGAAGCACCCATATGCACAACACAAGGTAGATAGATGTATCTGAAGATATATTGATATTTTTTGATACTTTATTAATCCAGATCGCCTCTAAATGTCTGGACCGGACAGACCAAACATTTTGGTCAATCACTAGGAGTCTCAAAATGCCCGTGGACCAGTGCGGAATCCGGTTGCCTGAAATCCTTCAAACCGGACCAAACCGCCGCTGCCAAAAGTGGTTTCGGGGAGTCCGCCAGCCCACATGGTCCACTGATTGGACCACGCCCCTCCACGGCCATGTTCAACTACTACCCTGCTCTGTCTCACCCACTATTAGCCATGTCACACGGTCCAGATTTGATGCCTGCGATTGCATGGCCTCCGTCCCCATTCCTGTCTGCGGACACATTTGAACGTGTCCACGGACATTTTGTGGTTTCTGTTTTGGTGAACCGTGTTAGAGTTGCCCTTAATGCTTCCATCTTGATGTAGGATACAGATGTATATGTTATCACCCTCACTAATGCTTCCACCTTGATTTTTATTGTGCGGGTCCCCCTCCCCCTATTTCCACTAGATGTTGCCATCTCACTCAATAAGTTCAATTATGTTTGATTTAGACTGTAGATGTGGGAAACTATTTTGTAGCTATGATATATAATAGGAATGGATGGTGGGTGTGTTCTTGTGGTATGAGCATGGTACATGCCAACCAATGTACTTGAAAAGGTAAAAACAATTGCTATTTTACCCTTCAAATTTTTGGTGCAATGACCAAGCCCGCACCTACTACTCCGACCATCATATATACCTCGTCCTGTTTTTATGCTAGAGATGTGAGTGGTGACATCACCCACATAAACAAATATGTAGAATATCTCTCCAACTGTTCACCCAAGCTTCATATGTTGAAGTGAGAAAAAACCCTATCACAATTGCTATTTTGACAGGACCATGCCTTAGGTATGAGCGGCATTGGGAAAAATGATTCAACGGGCATGTTCATGATGTAGTGCACATGTTCAGGTTCTTGCAGTGAATTTCCATTTACAGCCCAGTTGACAGGTTTCATGTGCGGAGGCTCGTATATATGTGCCATTTGAATTGATTAAGTGGCTGTCATTTTTGCTACTTAAAAAAAAAGAGGCTTCCCGGTCTCTGCATCAAAATGATGCATACGGCTAACTTAATAAATAAGTAAATAGGTTCAACAAGGTCTTAAAGTCTCAAAACAAATATAAAGGAGAGCTCACAAAGAGCTAAAAGGGCCAAAAGACAAACTAGCCATAAAAAGTCACAACCAGCAGGCATAAGAGAGATAGGTAAACTAATTGCCTATCCTATTACATGATCGCCACCCAAACCGGTTGAAGATATCCCGTACTACCATCTCCAAGCGGATAGATCCAGTAACCAAACATTTCCTGGCCTCCGTCGGAGTGAGTAGCGACCACATACGGATCAACGCAGTGAATCGAAAAATAACCTGCAAAAAATGAATATTTGTTGTTCTGTTAAAAACCAAATCATTTCTGCAGTTCAAGACTGCTCACAATAAAGCACAAACTTCTACGCGAATATGTCTCGCTGTTTCGGGCTCTATCCCATTAAGTCACGTTCCAAATAACGTGCTAACAGAACTCGGTGTAGTAATATTAAATGCAATATGGACTGTCCGCCATAGAACTTTGGCTAACAGGCCATCAAGAAAAAGGTGTTTGATAGTTTCATCCCGATCACAGAAACTACACCTAGTAGGTCCTGTCCAATTACGCTTTGTCAAATTGTCCTTGGTTAATATAACTTGTTCATGGACAAACCACATAAACACTTTGATTTTTAAAGGAACTTTGACAGCCCAAACATGTTTGGAACTAGGAATCGAGCTTGAATTGATAACATCAACATACATTGATTTAACTGTAAACTCTCCAGACCTAGTAAGCTTCCAGCATAGTTTATCGGGCTGTTGAGATAACTAAACCTCCATAGCCATTCTTCCCAACGATTGCCAACTAGCATCCTTCTGAACTGAATATTAAGGGGGTTGGATTGAAGTACCGTTGCAACGAACGCCTCATGTCGTTGAACAATACGATACAGAGACGGGTATTGAATGGGCGCCAGAGGGTCTCTTCGAGCCAAGTATCCTCCCAGAATCACGTACTAATAAACATTGTCCTATTAAACAAGGTCATTTTTGCTACTAGGATGGTTTATACATGCATGTGAAGCAGCATCGGGCGCCAGCTGCGAAACCATTAGCTGTTACATTTAAAAAAAAAGAAGGATTACCCCCGGCCTATTACTATTAGCTGTTACATTTGCGTTTGCAGTTTGTTTCAGCTCGATCGATACAACCTGTAGGCAACACACTAGTACACTAGTACTAGTGCATATTACTGCAGAAAGTTGACAGAGTAAATGCAAATATCTTCTATATTTATTCCACTGAAACCACCGGCCAGAATAAAGGTCGAATACCAATAAGGCCAGAGGCGCTGTGCTCTTCGCGTTGGCTGTAACTTTTGCTAGCTACGACGGTCTATATGTGTCCACATACCACAGTGTCATTGCAGTCGCGCGCTTTATGTATGTTCATTAATTCATACACTTGCACTTGGCATGCGTTAGCCGGTTCTCAACTTCTGTTCCACTTCCGCGCCGGCGAGGAGCGCTGTCCGTCGATGGGGGCCGCGGCTACGTCGGCCAACTCCGAGACAGCAGGTGACCTCTCCTCGCTGATGACGGCCGACTCTTGGCTCTTGATGCCTCTCTCCCGCTGATCTTATTCCCTTTGGTGAAGCCACGCGCGTGCATGACGGTCTCGTTGGCTACGACGGCACGGGGTACCACGGGGAGAGCTTACTGCCGCCGGCGTCAGATCCGGACGGCCTGCGGCGCCGTGCGGCGAAGGAGAGGATAAGGGAGCGGATACTGCGCGAGGTGGAGGCGATGGCGCTCGAGTTCGAGGTCCGGCGTGATCTCATGGAAGAGCGCGCCAGTTTGCTCGCGCGGTTGGCCGGCGGGTCGGAAACTAGGGCAGCGCCGGCGGTGCCATCGCTGAAGACGGCGCCGATCGATCACCAGGTCTGCTGCTCTTCTCTGCTGTCCTCTTGAGGATTTCACCACGTGGATCTTTTTCATCACTTAACTATTGGAATATGCGTGTTGTTCAGTGTGTGCAGGTTGGATCCAAAGTAGACGTGTCTGCGGCCGTGCCAGCCAACAAGCGGAAAACCCCTCATGTCGCTGCTGCATCCGTTGTTTCGGCGGCCACCGGCAGCAAGAAGCACAAGCCTGTTCTGACTTGCACGGTGTGCAACACACGGCAACCAGTGAGGTTGCCCTGCAAGAGCACCTCAGAGGGAAGAGCCACGTGAGGAAGGCCGGTAAACATGCGCAGCCTCACCCAGAGGAGGCTGTGGTAATAAAATACATCATATATATACACATTTCACTTTTATCTAGTCTCGTATTCGGACTGGAATTAAGAAGAATGTAAAATATATGTTTCATTGCGATATCCATATATCTGATTGGTCGAACTAACATGCTCTTTAGGTGAAAAAAGATAGAACAATGGTCAAGTGTGCTATATATATATATGGGTAATGCTATTCTAAGCTTGAGTGTAGAAAAGCTTATTCTACACCCTAGTAACGTTATGTACAAAATCTAATAAAACACTATATAAAATGTAGTAATTTTGAAATAAAAGTTTAACTATCCAAGTTATTGATTTACTACATTGTCAAAAAAATCACTACGTTTTATATGCCACGTTACTATATTTTGTATAGAGCGTTACTAGGGTTGTAGAATAAGCTATTCTACACTCACGCTTAGTTTAGCGTTACTATAGGGTAACGCTATTCTAAGCTTGAGTGTAGAATAGCTTATTCTACACCCCTATTAACGCTCTATACAAAATATGTATAGGGGGGATTGACTATTTGTCACCTTGGGTGACGAATAGTTATTCTCCACCTCCTCTATTTTAAAATCAATGCACTGTCATTTTATGTTTAGTAAATTTTTGACTTATTTCATACGTAATAAAAAAATATGTAATCACCATAAAAAATATTTTATATTACGTAAAATTACAAACGTAAAAATATAGTGTAAAATATACATAAAATGCAATTTTTCTGATCTAATGATCTATATTTTTGTTTTTATACCAAATTCTACGTGGTGAATCGACATGAATGTAACTATTTGTATTACATATGTAATTTATTTATGAAACAATCATAAGATTACCTTGGTGAAGAATAACTTATTATGCATCCTGGGTGATGAATAATAACACTATATATGATGTTAAAAGCATCATACTATCTCCAAATCAAACCCACCTGAATTGGGTTTCCATTTGCACTAGCCTTACAGTATATATGAATTCATGTTTGTTTTCCTATGAATGAAAGATACGCATGCTTGTGCGTATCCTAGAAAAAAGAATACATGAACACGTATTTGGTCTGGGCTTGAGTCCATACTCCATAGTCCAGACCACTGCAATTCTTTTTTTATTCTATATCTACAGAGGGACATAAGATTATTTCTTATATGTGTCAAAGAATTGACCGGTTTTGTGTTTGTTGCAGTTCAGCTTGAAGGTAAATGGGTCGCCAGCCTTACTGGCCAAGGGGAAAAACCCTGGTGTTGTTGTCGCTTCGATGGCTCCTGCTGAAAAAAGTTGTGACAACTTGGGTTTGAACTGCATGGTCTGCGGCATCACAGCAAGTAGTCAGAAGAACATGCAAGATCACCTCAAAGGGAAAATTCATATGAGGAAGACTGACATGCTGGCGCAGCCCAATCCTAAGGAGAATGAGGTAAGGAATATGGTTTGGACTTTGCCAACACTACCCAAATTGAACAAAACAACATATTTGTTTTACGGTAGCATGGTTAACTATAATATTCTTCTTTCCAACTCATTTATTGACCACAATACTGCCTCCTTACAAATATGTAACACCCCCTCAAACTTTAAGCCTAACTTTGACTACAAATTTGACTAATAAAATCTGAGTTGTATGCCACAAAAAATATATCACTGATTTTGTATCTGGAAGAAGTTATAAATGCTATAGCTTTTGTGGCATATAGCTGACATTTTATTAGTCAAATTTATTGTTTAAGCTAGGCTCAAAGTTGGAGGCGGTCTTGTATGCTTGAAAGTAGGTATTATTCTGATCGTATTAGTGTAGAATGCTGTTTCTTTTGTATACAAAAGGGCCCGAACTGCAAATCCAGTAATAATACAAGGCCAAAGTGTATCACAATTTCTGGAACATATATAAAGAGGCCTCAAAGACTATTTAAGCATGATTGCAGAAAAACCAATTTTATATGTTCTTACAAATGTCTTTGGTGCTAATTTCTAGTCTAGTAAAGTCTTTGCATTCTTCCATTATCTTTGAACATTAAGAGGCGTGAGAAGCATGGGAGCTTGCGAGAAGGGATTTTCTAAACCTAGGGACATATGAACCCTACAGCCTTATACGGCTAAAAAATATTGTAGAAGTTTGATAAAATACCAAATAAATCATGCTCATAGAGGATGGGTACAAGTATATGCATCTAAAATTTAAAACTTAAATATGACCTGTAACTTACACCGTTCCTTGTTCATCTAGGTCTCATACAGTCATTTAAGTTTTAAAGTTTGCACGCGCATACTTGTATCCATCCCTAATTGCGTGATTTATGTCATAATTTTCTTAAACTTATGCGCATATTTTTAGGGTGTATAAGGTTCATATGACTCCCTTCATTCCATGATTCTTGTCTTGCTTTAAAGTTCAAAAACATAGATTCATCGTCAATGCCACTTCAAAAACTTGGTATTTCAGGAAATTCCACTATCAATGTTGCAGCGAGGGACGTGCCACCAGTGTCTTTCCAAGTTTTGTGCTAGTGCCATCTCAGTCCCTTTCCTGTCAATCTCTCCTTCTGTGGCCATATGATGTTTTGGTTTTGCACCGTCCCTTCAAACGGTTCAAATCGATCAACCTTGTTAGGTTTGATCCGACATTATATTTTGACATCTTGTCATTTATCAAGACGTGATCAGGAAAAACCAGGCAAGGTTGATCGATTTGAACGGTTTGAAAAGACAGCAAAACATGAAACATCGCATGGTCAGAGAAGGAGGGAGTGATAGAAAAGGGACTGAGATGGCGCCAGCACAAAGCTATGAGAACATTAGTGGCATATGTCTGAATACACCATTTTTGTTACAATGAGGGATTTTGCCTCTGTTCTTCCTCGGGTCTCCATAACCTAAACGAGTGTCTGCTTAGTGGAGTTTGTGTTTTTTTCATGCAGGTCTGCTCAAAACCAAATGCATCAGCAGCCGTGCTACCGGCCAAGCGGAAGAACTCCGACGTTGTCCCTGCCTCATCAACCCTTTCAGCTGGGCCAAGCAGCAAGAATCAGAAGCAAGACTTGACCTGCACGGCGACCAGCAAGAAGGGCATGCAGGCTCACCTCAAAGGGCATGCAGGTGCAGAGGCCGGAGATGGTGCTGCCAAAGCTGAAGAACAAGAGAAAGCTGATGTCGAGGAAGAGGGAGCCGTGGAGATCGACGGAGGCCCCGTCGTGACCGGCGAGGAGTATTACATCAAGGCGGAGGGCAAGCTGTTCGTCACACTGCGCCAGGCGGACGACAGCCTCTCGTGTGGTCTGTGTGCCGTGCACGGCTGTGACAAACGCGGCATGATCAATCACATCTACACCAGGGACCACTGGCGCAGAGCCAGTCTCGCCGAGGAGAAGGGGGCATCGGAGGCAGCGCCAGAGGCGGTGAACAAAGATGGCAACGGCGTCCCGGTCACCGACGGAGAGGCTCATGTCGACAACTAATGGCAGCCGTGCATGACTATATATGCATGGGACGGCGGTGTGTGCTGAACTTTGTAGTAGTGTACTGTATGTGTATATGGGCTATTGAGACTCCAGTACAATTGTTGAGCCCTTGTGTGGGTTTGTGAGAGAGCTTGAAACTATCTGAGCATTTCCTGCCAGTACAACTTGTTTTAGACTTCAAGTATAATTTCCTTCCAAGTATTTCCTGCCAGTATCTTTTGCTAGTATTTAACTTGTCAAATCAGACATGAAACTCAAGAATCATAGCTTTTGGCTGTTGAAAGATCCCCAGGAGATACAGCGACCATGTCACTACCGGGCATAGGCCATATACCGGTATACACCTATGCCGACGGCTGCCATCGGCATAGGCCCGTCGGCGTCAATCACTAATTCATTAGTAGAAAAAGGGTCAAACGTGAAACACATTAGGTATTTGAGCCGGCACTAATGTATACATTAGTGCCGGTTCCAACGGCTAGCCAGGCCGCTTTCATTAGTACCGATTCGTGGCGAACCTTTAGCACCGGTTCGTGCCACGAACCGATACTAATGAGAGTGGTGGCAGGATGTTGTCAGAATGGGGCCCCTCCAGCCCCTTTAGTACTGGTTCTTGGCACAAACCGGTACTAAAGGTCGTCCTACATAAATCTTTCGTCCACCCGAGCTCGCTCTGTTCTTCCCCTTTCCCCTCTCCTCTCTGTTCTTCCCCTCTTCCTCTCGAGCTCATCACACATTTTGCCCAAAATTTGTCAAGATTTGAAGGCCCCCATCCATTCAAATAATCACAAAGGTTAACAACTTTGTCCTTTCATCTCTCGTTGCTAGATTAGCTCTTGCAATGCTTTATATAGTGATTAATTTGTGAGTTTAGTAATTTGGGAGGATATATATATATATATATGTGTGTGTGTGTGTGTGTGTGTGTGTGTGTGTGTGTGTGTGTGTGTGTGTGTGTGTGTGTGTGTGTGCGCTAGTATTTGATTTATATGCAATTTGAGGTCAAAAATAACACTTAGTTTGCATATGTAGGTGCGGTTTACTTAGTGCCTTCTAAATTTCCACCGTAGCCACCGTCGATCGCCCGCACCGTCCCGTCGCCGGCACCACCTTGTGGTGAGCCTCTTGTTCATGAAATTTTATATAAAAATTGATGTTTGTGTGATTTGGATATATAGTTACTCGTATAATTATCTTACCCGTACGTTGTTTGTTATACATATAGTGCCATGGTTTTGATATCCGTCCCCATCGGCCCTAGTCCTTGTTATGATTCGGATGTGGTATGTATATTATCTTTTAAAACTAGTTGCATTTCATGTTTATGACAAATTATGCCCATCAAGTTGACATAGAATTTTTTTCTAGGAGGTATGTGAACCGGAAATTCCAACCGACCCTATTGCCGAGAGGTTAAATTTAGTTGAAAGAGAAAACGAGTACTTGAAAGAAAAATTGAAAAGAATTAAGGGGGAGAAGATGGAATTGGAGTTGCATGTTGCCGATGTCGTCGATGATCACAAGATCAAGATGAAGAAAATGCGCTTGAAGATTAGAAAGATTAGAAAATATGCCATCGATAGTGAGGCTTGGTATCATTATGCCGTTGGATCCATTGTTATGGTATCATTATGCCGTTGGATCCATTGTTACCTTAGTTGCGATCTTGATCGTATTTGTTGTTGCATTTAAATGCTTTAGCTAGAGAGTTATTTGTTTATTGCATTTAAGTGCTGTACGAACTTTATGTATGAACTTGTATTAATTTGGTCTATTCGGTGTTGTGTAATGAAGATGAGCCGGCAATGGATGTACGATGACCGATGCTCTCCCCAGTTCGTTGAGGGCGTGCATACTTTTCTGCTTGCGGCTGAGGCAAACAAGCGGGCGGATGGTTTTATGCCTTGTCCATGTGCTCGCTGTAAGAATGGCCACAATTACTCTACGTCAAGAACCATTCACGTCCACCTGTTTAAGTTCGGTTTCATGCCCCATTATAATGTTTGGACCAAGCACGGAGAAAGAGGGGTTATGATGGAAGACAATGAAGAAGAAGAGGACAACGACAGCTATCCTGGCCATGGGTTCCCTGAATACGATGATACAACAATGGGGGAAGAAGCTGAGCCGGTAATGCGGGAAGAAGCTGAGCCGGCAATGCGGGAAGAAGCTGAAGAAGAGGCATCAGATGAGCCCGTTGATGATCTAGGTCGGGCCATTGCCGATGCAAAGAGAAACTGCGCAAGTGATTTGGAGAAGAAGAAGTTGCAGCGCATGTTAGAGGATCACAAAAAATTGTTGTACCCAAATTGCATAGGTGACAAGAAAAAGCTGGGCACCACACTGGAATTGCTACAATGGAAGGCAGAGAATGGTGTATCTGACAAGGGATTTGGAAAGTTGCTGGTAATGATAAAGGATATGCTTCCAAAGGACAACGAATTGCCCGAGAGTACGTACGAAGCAAAGAAGGCTGTCTGCCCTCTAGGGTTAGAGGTGCAGAAGATACATGCATGCCCTAATGATTGCATCCTCTACCGCGGTGAGTACGAGGATTTGAACGCTTGCCCGGTATGTGGTGCATTGCACTATAAGATCAGCCGTGATGACCCTGGTGATGTCGAGGGCCGGCGCCCCAGGAAGAAGATTCCTGCCAAGGTGATATGGTATGCTCCTATAATACCACGGTTGAAACGTTTGTTCCAAAAAAAGAGCATGCCAAGGCGATGCGATGGCACAGAGAAGACCGTAAGAAAGACGGAAAGTTGAGAGTACCCGCTGACGGGTCGCAGTGGAGAAAAATCGAAAGAAAGTACGGGAAGGAGTTTGCAGATGACGCAAGGAGCGTATGGTTTGGTCTAAGCGCAGATGGCATTAATCCTTTTGGGGAGCAGAGCAGCAACCATAGCACCTGGCCTGTGACTCTATGTTTATATAACCTTCCACCTTGGTTGTGCATGAAGCGGAAGTTCATTATGATGCCAGTGCTCATCCAAGGCCCTAAGCAACCCGGCAACGACATTGATGTGTACCTAAGGCCATTAGTTGAAGAACTCTTACAACTGTGGAATGGAACAGGTGTACGTGCGTGGGATGAGCACATGGGGGAAGAATTTGACCTAAAGGCATTGCTGTTCGTGACCATCAATGATTGGCCTGCTCTCAGTAACCTTTCAGGACAAACAAACAAGGGATACCGCGCATGCACGCACTGTTTGGACGATACCGACAGCATATATTTGGCTAATTTTAAGAAGAATGTGTACCTGGGACATCGTCGATTTCTTCCGAGCAGGCATCCCATAAGAAAGAAAGGCAAGCATTTCAAAGGTGAGGCGGATCACCGGACGAAGCCTCGCCACCGTACTGGTGCTGATGTACATGATATGGTCAAGGATTTGAAGGTGGTCTTTGGAAAGGGTCCTGGTGGACAACCTGTTCCGAATGACGCTGACGGACGCGCACCCATGTGGAAGAAGAAATCTATATTTTGGGACCTGCCCTATTGGAAAGACCTCGAGGTCCGCCGCAATCAACGTGATGCACGTGACGAAGAATCTTTGTGTGACCCTGCTTGGCTTCTTGGGCGTGTATGGGAAGACAAAAGATACACCTGAGGCACGGGAGGACCAGCAACGTATGCACGGAAAAGACGGCATATATCAGGGTCAGGCAAGCTACGCTCTTACCAAAGAAGGGAAGGAAATCTTCTTTGAATGCCTGCTCAGTATTAAGGTACCGTCTGGCTTCTCGTCGAATATAAAGGGAATAATAAACATGGCAGAGAAAAAGTTTCAGAACCTAAATTCTCATGACTGCCACGTGATTATGACGCAACTGCTTCCGGTTGCATTGAGGGGGCTTCTACTGGAAAACGTTTGATTAGCCATTGTGAAGCTATGTGCATTTCTCAATGCAATCTCTCAGAAGGTAATCGATCCAAAAATCATACCAAGATTACAGAATGATTTGGTGCAATTTCTTGTCAGTTTCGAGTTGGTGTTCCCACCATCCTTCTTCAACATCATGACGCACGTCCTAGTTCACCTATGTGAAGAGATTAACTTTTTGGGCCCTGTATTTCTACACAATATGTTCCCCTTTGAGAGGTTCATGGGAGTCTTAAAGAAATATGTTCATAACCGTGCTAGGCCAGAAGGAAGCATCTCCAAGGGCCGTCAAAATGAGGAGGTCATTGAGTTTTGTATTGACTTTATTCCTGACCTTAAGCCGATTGGTGTTCCTGAATCGCGGCATAACGGCAGACTGGATGGAAAAGGCACGCTAGGAGGGGAACAAATAATATGTATGGACGGACATTCTCTCACTAAAGCACACTACACAGTTCTACAGAATTCTGCCTTGGTGGCTCCGTATATGGATGAACACAAGAATTTGCTATGCTCCAAACACCCGGAGCGGTCTGATGACTGGATTACACGTGAACAAACCAGGAGTTTCGCCAGCTGGTTGCAAGCATATACCATGCATGACACCTCTATTGAAGATGACCTGTACTTACTGTCCCAGTTACCATCTTCGAATATAATGACTTTCAAAGGGTACAAGATAAATGGTAATACATTTTACACGATCGCCCAAGATAAGAAGAGCACCAACCAAAAAAGTGGTGTCCGCTTTGATGCAGAAACCAAGACGAGAAAGAAAACATATTATGGTTATATACAAGACATATGGGAACTTGACTATCGACGTGGTCTGAAGGTCCCTTTGTTTCGGTGCAAATGGGTCAATATGACACGAGGCGGGGTAACGGAAGACCCGCAGTACGGAATGACAACAGTGGATCTCAACAATCTTGCGTATGCGGACGAACTATTCGTCCTAGCCAATGATGTGGCACAGGTTTTCTATATGAAGGACATGTCTACCAAGCCAAGAAAAAGAAAAGATAAGGAAGCGAATGCATCGTACGATGAGCCAAAGCGGCACATAGTTCTTTTTAGGAAGAGAAACATCGTGGGAGTGGATGACAAGACAGACAAGTCAGAAGATTATGAAAAGTTTGATGAAATTGCTCCATTCACAGTGAATATTGACCCGAGCATCTCGTTAAATGATGAAGATTTTTCATGGCTACGACGCAAAGGGACACACGCGAAGAAAAAGTTTCACACCCAAAGATCTGGGATGTGATCGGCTTAACTATCATCACTTTCTTCTGTGTTTCACACCCAGGAGGGAATCTCTATAATAGTTAGGGTAGCTAGTTATGTGTTTTGGCATTTGAAACGCGAAGAAATTTTATGTGCAAGCAAATTCTTTCATGCATTTACTGATTTTTTCAGCTAAATGACCCTGAAATTGAAAAGCATTTCAAATGAACTCAGAAAAGGATGAAAGTTGGCATGGTATCATAATTTCACCCACATAGCATGTGCAAAAAAGTAGAGAGGGTTACCGCAAAAACTGGATGCACTTCGCGTACAAAATGGACAATCTGTTTCGAAGTATTAGGGTTTCGGACGAAAACTCATCCGTTACAAAGGCATTTCATTTTTTAAATAACCTAAGCATTACCAAATTGAATATGATGATAAAACACACTAATATTAAACATAAGAAAAAATAATCACTGAAAAATCTATTTTCAAAGTTAAGTTATTCTCAAAAATAAATAAAGCAAAAAAATAAGAAAAAAAGCCCACCTACTGGGCCACAGCGGCCTGCATACGACTAGAAACCCAAATTCAAGTTGGGCCAGGATGCAGGCCCGCTAGCCCAGTAGGCCCAACAGGGCATCGCAGAAGAGGTAGGCCCAGAAGGTAAGAGAGGAGCTCGAGACAGCAGTGACGGCGGGGCTTATAAGCAGGTGCGAGTGCCCCTCGGCTAGCGAGGTGGGACTAAACTTTTGTGCCCCTCGCCTGGCAGCGCACACCCTTTAGTACCGGGTCGTGGCACTAGCCGGTACTAAAGGGGGGGCCTTTAGCACCGGTTGGAGCCACCAACCGGTACTAAAGGGGGTCGCTTCCCGCTGCTTGGCCTGGCCAAAACAGGCCTTTAGTACCGGTTGGTGGCTCCAACCGGTACTAAAGGTGGGTTCTATATAAGAAAACACTTCAAAATTTCGTCAGTTTCTCATCTCCCACTTCTCTCTGCCGCCGCCCCTGTCGCGCCGTCCCCGTGGACTCCGCGACGCCCCCGTCCTCGTCGCGGCGTCCCCGTCGACTCCGCGGCACCCCCGTCGCCGGCCTGTCGCCGCACCGGCCCGTCGCCGTCCCGTTCGCCGCACCGGCCCGTCGTCGATCCCTTCGCTTCGCCGTCGCCGTCGCCTTTGGATCGACCTCGCCTCGCCGTCGCCGTCGCCTCAACCTTGCCCGCACGCGCTGTGAGCCCCTCCCCCGGCCCCTCTCCTCCCTCCAATCGATCAAAGCCACACCGGCACCGGCGCCGACCGTAGCGCACACACACGCGCGCGCACACACACACACTACATGCACACACACACACACACACACACACACACACACACACACACTACACACACACACACTAGACGCGCGCACACACACACTTTTTCTATTTTTAGCTTTTAGTTTTTTTTGTTTTTCTGTTTTTCATACAAAGTTTTAGATGAATTAATTAATTAGATTAGATTAATGTCAAATAGTATATAGAAATGTTAGTTATAATATATATATAATGTCAAATGTTATAGAAATGTTAGAAATTTTGGAAATGTTAGTTTTAGCTAGCTAGATGAATTAGATTAATTTTAAATTGTTAGACGATGATCGATGCTTTTTTTAGTTTCTTATATTTTTAGTTATAAAATTTAGAATTTGCATATATGAAATCATCACAATCCATCATTTAAAAAATGTTACTTTACTTTTGCGGCATATAGTATTTTGTTGTCGACGATGCCCGGCCCGCATCCTCGTCGTCGACACGTCCGCGACGACGTCCAGCTGACCCATGTCCGGGACTGGGCTCCGCCGGGCTGGCACTGGGAGGTGCTGCCTGGAGGGGTGCGCCGCTTGATGAGGAACCCGGCCCCGGGTCCCGTCGTCGACTCTGATCTCGTTTGGTGGCGTTCGCGTGGGCCAGTTTCGGTGCGGAGGGAGCCGGCCCCGCCGAAGGTGGTACGTCGTTGTGTCAGGGAGGAGGACGAGCACGTCCATCGCTACATGGTTGCGTTAGAGGGCGGCAGGTTCTCTAATACCTGGCAGTTTCTTCAGGGATCTCACTTCAGCTATGATCCTGTGAGGGTTCCTTCTCTTTGGGTGTCCACCGCCTAGCCAGTGACGTACTATTCAATATTATATATTATTCGAGACGATGTATTCGAGATTAAATCTATTATTCGAGACGATGTATTCGAGATTAAATCTATTATTCGAGACGATGTATTCGAGATTAAATCTATTATTCGAGACGATGTATTCGAGATTATATCTATTATTCGAGACGATGTATTCGAAATTATATCTATTATTCGAGATTATACTAAATTGTTTTATATTTCTTTTGGCATAGTTAAATAAAAGCTATGGCGGACAATACCGAGATAGAGAGAGAACAGACCATGTTCGATATCATACGCGGGCCATATGATGATCAGAATGAAGAAGATTTTGACGGCTCCAAATTTCTAAACAACACCGAAGAGGGTGATATGATATTAGATCGCGACGACCAAGAAGATGAAGTCATGAACTACGACGAAGAACATGTTGATCCTGAAACAACAAACACCGGCGAGGTATATATATTTATATAAGCAGGAATCTGGTGATCATCGCATGTTTTAAATGAGTTGAAGATATATTAACGAATCGATCTTTCTTCTTTCAGCCATCCGGATCGAGCCAATCTTCAGGCAAAAGGACGAAACGAGGCCCGAACAAAAAGTTGAAGGAGGGCGTAAAGTACAATATCGAGGCATTCAAACCTAATGGCGAACCATTAGCGCCTAAGAAGATTGCGGACAAGTTCATTCGTCAGTGCGGAGTTCTTGTGAAGGACCAACTCCCGATCTCCCTTCAAGAATGGAGAAAGCCAGCAAAGCCACGTCCAAATGTTACTCTTGTCGACGAGAATCAAAAAAACTGCTTTGGGATACTCTCATGGAACATTTCACCCTACCAGATCATTTCACAGAAGTAGATGTGCGAAAAGTCAAGGACGCTGCTTTTAGGAAGATGGCGGTTGCATTCAAGAACCACAAGAGAACGACGTGGGAGAAGTACGTCAAGGGAGGAAGGAAGACTCCAATATTCGAGGGGATACTAGAGAATCAAAGTGCTCATTGGGATGATTTCGTGAAATTCAAGAATTCAGAATTAGCTAAGGAACGGTCGAGAATAAACAAGAAGAATGCCGAAAAAAGGATAAGTTCCATAAGCTGGGGCCAGGTGGCTATGCGGTGGCAATGCCTAAGTGGGATAAGTCTGAGAAAGATATGGAGGATGCAAGTGTCACTCCGGTTACTAAGAGCTGGCCCCCCAGCTGCAGGACTTGGTTCTATGCGCATGGGGGGGAGTTGGACCCGAAGACAGGCAATGTTTCGACGAAGGCATGTCTGAACGGAGCCGACGATGCGCTACTTGTTGCAATAGAAGAGGCTCGATCGGGGGTGTTCCAGCCCAACAGAGAGAACGACGAGCTTACGCGTGCCCTGGGAAATCCTGAACACCCGGGAAGAACACGAGGCAAGGGCGCTATTCCGTGGTATGAGGGGTTTTCGGACTGGAACGCCGACTACAGAACCCGTGCGAGAAAGAAGATTGCAGAGGAGAAGAAGAGGAAGATGGAGGAGGAGCAGAGGAAGCGGGACTATGAACGCCTTCAAGGCCTAGAAGCAAGTCAAGCGGAATTGGCAGCTAAATTCCAGCGGCAGCAGGAGCAGATCGACTCACTTAGCCAGCAAAGGGGGTCTCAGTAGCTATAGCAGCTAGCGGATGATCCAGCATTGGATACCACCGCCCCATCCATGCCGAGAAGCAGCGTGGGTTCCGCCCCGGGCGACGCAGTGCTGGATAGATACCCCGTGGATGACATCACGGAGAATACTAACTGCGAGCTACACTTCAAAATGAAGAACATATCCATGAAGGTGGCGAACGCCGTTGCTTTTTCAAATTCCCCCGAGGCAACCTTCCATTGCGACCCGATTCCAGCGGGCTATGCTCGTGTCTTGGTTGATGAGGTGGCGGACCCATATTCGGAGCTACAGCTTGACATTCCTGGAGGTGACGACGAGCACACATTGAGAGAGGCCATACATCATGTCATCCTATGGAGAAAGGATTGCATCATCTTTCGAAGGCCACCGACACCGCGTCACCCGACTCCTCATCGAAGTCCGCCACCGAGTCAGCAGACTCCCGCTCCAAGTCCACCAACGCGTGAGGCCACTCCTCCTGCTCCAAGTCCGGGAAAGTGTCAGGCCACTCCTCCTCCAAGTCCGACACAACGTCAGACGTCCACTTCTCCTCCAAGTCCGGCACAACCTCAGGCCACTCCTCCTCCAAGTCCGGCACAGCTTCAGGCCACTCCTCCTCGTCCAACTCAGCCCCGTCAGCCGTCTTCGCCGCCTCAGCAATCGCAGAAGAGACACCCCGCAGCTATGGTGTGTAGCGGTACGAGTCGAGGTGATAGTACAGGAAGTACAGGCGGAGGCAAGCGATATAAATATGGTCCAAACCTCTGTACTCCTCTTCCTATGAGGGCTTACGACAGGACCGAGGAGCAAACCAATGCCATAGTGCGAGCAGAAGTCGACGCCCATTTTGGACCGAAACCTCCACCGCCGCCAAGGGAGAAAGTGCCTGTGGAAGTAGTTGACCACTTCATTCGTATGGCTCAACCACCAGCTCCTAAGCCTGTTGACACAGACTATGAGCGCCACATCAGGAAGTTACATCGACAACGTCTATAGAAGGAGGCGAGCTCGAGCTCGAGCAAACAACAAACAGCTGTCAAAAAATGCGGGAAAACCGTTGCCCAGCTGGGAAAACAGGCGGCGCAATCGATCCCCCCGCTTGTTGTGCCGCCAACAACACATGACAGTACGCGCGCCCAATATTATTGTGGCCAAACAGTTTACGTTCCCGAGGTGGGTAATGTGGTAATAACCCAGGAGCATATAATGCAGGCTGAAGAACTCAAGATCACTGTTGGACAACTCCTCGAGATCGAGGACATGCCTCTGCTTACAGAGGAGGAAATAAAACGGAAATATGTCCGGGGCCAACCTTTGGTTGAGCCAGAAGATGTCAAGAAGCTCCCAACGAGAATGTATGAATTGCATCAATGGTACATGGACATTACCAAGAGATCCGATCGAGAGTCCCTCATGGTGTATGTCAAGAAGGATGATTACTACCATGAGAAAGCTGTGGCCGTTGAGTATTCTGAACTGTTTCAGTTATACAATCAAGCCGCACTCGACAAATCTATCGTCAGTTGCTATTGTCTGTAAGTGATTTCTTTCTGTAATTTAAGTCTCAAGCTAGCTGTAGTGATCCTTTTGATCAATCATTACATGTAATTATCCTTACTATATTCTTTTCTGTGGTATTATGCAGGATGAAGATGTATGAAATGAGAAAAGGTGGACGTTATGGCATTGGGTTCATTGACCCAAACACTGTTAATGAATACACATGGAAAATAAGCAAGCATCATGAAAAAGAGGTAGAGGACATCATGTTCGAGTTCTTGAAGTGCCTCAAATACAATGAAGATATACTACTTCCTTACAACTTCCAGTGAGTCACACTTTCTTGTACTACAAATTCTCTGTTTTTGCCTACTAGCTAGCTACATGTTTTTGCTTACATATGCCCGCTTAATTAAGACATGCAAACGTGTGTGCATGCAGATTTCACTGGATCTTGTGTATGATTAAAGTTGACACCGGAACAGTTGAAATACTGGACTCGCTACTCAAAGCAAATAGTGACTATAACATCTTGTTTGGGATATTCAACAGGTAATTTCAATCATTATTAACTATATATCTTGGCCTATTTAGTTCGTCATTTCATGATATGAACTATTTAATAACCCCTTTATTCATTTTCTTTGTCGGCGGGCAGGGCTTGGGCAAGGTTCATCAGCGTCACGGAAGACGAATTGAAACCACAGCTGAAATGGTTTCGAGCCAAGGTAAGTAATTAAGTAGTACTAGCTAGCTAGCTAGCTGCCATCTCTTTAATTATCATGCTTGATTAATTATTATCTAATCAAATTAAATTCCATTCTCGTAATAAAGGCCCTGAAGCAGGCGCAGGGGACTGATCTGTGTGCATTCTGCGTTTGCGAGAACATTCGCATGATGGCGTCCGAAAGGAGCAGATCTCAAAGACAGGAATGGGTACGCTTGTCAGAACACTATTCAGAATTTTTACACCATTATCGATATTTAGTCACACAATTAATACACATGCATATTGATCTCCTTCTTAACAGTTCAAAGAGGTGCGGGACAAGCTCCTAGAAACGGAGCGCGTAGAAGCACTTCAAGAGGAAATAGCGAGATTTTTGCTCGACCATGTCATAAATCCGAAGGGAAAATACTATTACCCGCTACCGCCCCCATCGACCAGATCATGAACCACTTCCAATTGTCATCGTACTCCGAAGGCACCAATCAGGCTAATGCCATTGGCTCCGAAGGCAACACGCATATGTAGGAGAAATTGTATATAGCTATACATGTGTGTATGTGTGAATTAATATGGTGGTTTGTGAGACATGATTGATGATATATATATGATTGGTTCTACTAGAAATTCTATTTATATATATATATATATATATATATATATATATATATATATATATAACGTGTACAATGTGTAGTACCGTAAAATACCAGCAAACGAAAAAGAATTAAAATGGAAAACAAAAAATTAAATAAAAAAGAAATCATAAAACCAAAAACCCCTCAAACATTTTAGTACCGGTTGGTGTTACCAACCGGTACTAAAGGGCTCCCGGCCCCCGGAGCTGGCTCGTGCCACGTGGTTGCCCTTTAGCACCGGTTCGTGCTGAACCGGTACTAAAGGGGGGGGGGGGCTTTAGTGCCGGTTACCTAACCGGCACTAAAGGGCCTTACGAGCGGTGCTATTGCCCGGTTCTGCACTAGTGAATCTCGACGGCATAGTCTTGTCATACCGTCGGCATAGAGATGTATGCCGACGGTATCCGTACGGCTGTCGGCATAGAAACGTTGTCGGCACAGAAAACCACCAGATGGCAGCTGACGGCGCCATCACCGAGCATGACCAACCAGAGGAGGCCACGTGGCAAGGATAAGCCGACGGCCCTGGCTGTCGGCTTATCCTTGCCACATGGGGCCATCGGCTTATCCTTGCCACGTGGCCTCCTCTGGTTGCTTCCAGCAAAGGGGTATGTGGACGGCCTGGCCGTTGGCATACCCTGACCACATGGCGGTCTCTGGTTGTTTCTAACAGCGGGATATGCCGACGGCCAGGCCGTCGGCATACACCTGCCACGTGGCGGCCTCTGGCTTCTCCTAGGCGTGGCATAGTTCTATTCTGTTTTTTTAAATAGGCTTTGTTTTGCATTTTCCATTCAAATTGACAGCATTTGAATTCACATCAAACCATATTTAGACAGAAATATGAAAGATCGTCAACATCATCATCTAAAGATCATCAACATCATCATCATCATCGTCGCAAATTCATGAACATACGTATGAGACACGGACATCATCATCGTCATATAAAGAACACTAAGAAGTACGAAACATGGAAAGTATTGCAAGACATGGAATACATCATCGGCCAAGACTAGGATCATTGCCGTGAGCACCGCCAAGACCAACACCACCTTGCCAAATCGGAGAGACTGAGCTCTCTGAAGCCGGAGTCGAGCCACCAACACCAGTTGGAAAAAACGATGATGCTAACCATGGGGGCCATTATTTGAAAAGAGATTGCAAGGGTAAATATGATAGTATTGAGTCAATGAGAACTAGTTGGTGAATAGTTAGGCAATGTACTAACCGGAGTCCCACCGCCTGGTGCGACCCATTCATCGAACATGGGCACGTATGGGGGTTCTCTAGAAGGTGGTGGTGGGGTTCCCATTGATGGTGGATCCATGTGGTTTTGCATACACGAGAACATAGTCTGGATGTTAGTTAACCACGCAAACACGAAGGTCAGAAGAAATGGAAGTGCAAAATTTAGCTTGGTTCTAAGTGGGCAAAAATAACCATCATCACCCGACGGTTGTAATCCTCGTTTGCCTTTACTCGTTGCAAGTACTCCCGCACCTCGACATGCTTAAGCCCGACAAAGGCCTGATGTGCCTAAAAAATTTAGGTTGTTTGTAAGTGGTCAATGCTGAAAATAAAGTGAGAAAGTGAGAAAAAAAACAATAAGGGGGGAAATACTTACAACATGATGGCTGGCTAAGCTAGGCTGCGAACGACCCATACTGCCGCTCGGGCTCGGGTTGGTAGCTCGAAGCCGTGTGTAGGAGATAGAAGGAGTGATCAAGCCATCGAAGCATGGGTAGCGGCCATGGTACTTCAGCTGGATGGCCACCACCGCCGTCTCGTTGAGCTGAGACTGGACGGCGTCAGGAGCATCCGGACCAGGATACAACCTCTCAAACGACTCCTTGTAAGACTCTAGGTTCTTCTCGCTCCCGCCTTCCTTGCGCTTACTCCGTGCACGTGCCAGCTTCCACGACTCCATGTCTAAGAGCGGCTTCTTCAACTTGTCCACCTGCAATATCAAACAAAAGTTAGCCATACATAAGAACATGATGGTAAAAAGAAGAAAAAGAATGCATCATGCATATAGATATACTTTCATGGCCTTGTAGCCCAAGTGGTTCCTGTTTCCTTGGCCGTGTGTTCCGTCTTTTCCACGGTTAGCCCGGTTCTTGCTGCTCTTGGCAGAAAGCTCTGCATCGTGACTGAGCCACCTATTCACCAAACTCGCCCATCCCTCATCCTTTCCGTAGCACCAAGTAGGAATAACCTAAATAATGGAAGCATGACATGTCATCAAAAAACAATGAAATTGACTGTTTATATGTCAGAATGAAAAGTATGTAATACTTACCTTCATGTATTGCTCCTTGTTCAAGGTTTGGAATGAAAAGGTTTGGATACGAGGCGGCGGCCAACGGCTTCGGCCGCCGTTCGCTCCGCGAATAGGAGTCCTGGCTCCTGTTCCAGGCGAACATCTCGGCGCCGCCGGACATGTGCGTCGGGCCGACAGGGTGGAGGCTCAGCGCCGGGGGACTGCCCATTCCCCCATTGCCCGACGTCGTGGCGAAGCCGACGTACTTCGCTGAGGAAATCGAGGTCGTGCGCGCCTCCCTCACCAACGCCCAACTCTCCCTCCCCAGTACGCCGCCGACAACCACGCGGCTTGGGCGGCGTATTTCGACCGCCGCCAGCAGCAGCGCTGGGCGTCCATCAACGGCGCGCCGGTGGTTGACGGCCGGCAGAACAGCGAGGGGCGTCACCTGTGGTGGGGCGTCCCCGGCCGCACACTCGAGGGCGTGCTGACGCACCTCGAGGGCGGCAACGACCCGCCGTTGGTGTACCCAGCGAGGGCGGCCGCCCCGGCGCAGCACCGACGCGCCGAGCCATGGGCGCCAAGGAGGTTCGGGTCCTCCTCCTCTTCTTCCTCCTCCCGATCTTCATCGCACTCCTCCGGCACTCCGGCCCTGCTCGGCGTCAAGGCCGAGCCCGCGGCGGAGACGCCGCTCGGCCGGTGCACTCGCAGCGCCGGCATCGTCATCAACGAGGGCGGCCGGCGCGTCTCCTCGTCGGCTCCTCCTCCGCGCTTTGTCAAGCCAAAGACGGAGCCGGGGCTGCGCCGGTGAAGAAGGAGCCGGCCGCGCCGGTGACGACGGAGCTCGACGACGATGACGTGGCCCTGGAATGGGCGCGCAGGGACTCCATAGCGATGGAGAAGGAGCGCCTGGAGAAGGCGAAGGAGCGCCAACGCGCCGCCCTGCTTCGCTTCACGGAGCGTCGACGCGGCCGCGACGAAGGCGGAGTCGTCGTCATCTGCGACAGCGACGACGGCGACGACGATGCGCCGCCACCAGTCCGTCATGGCGACGCCGGGCAGGGGTCCAGCACGGGCGCCCGCGTCAAGGAGGAGAAGGCCGCCGCCGACGATGGCGGCGACGGCTGCGACTTCAGCCAGTTTTTCCTTTAGATTAGTTTATGTATATGTGCTATGTAATGAAAATCCGCGAACTTCGCCGAAATGTGCCGAAATTTATCGTGTTTGGCCGAAATTTATCGTGTTTTGCCGAATTTTATCGTGTTTAAGCCGAACTTCGCCGAACTTCTTTTATTTTAAAACGTGCCTGGGGGCGGCCCCGGGGCCGGCGGCTAGGGACCAACTCGCCCCAGGCCCAATTTTTGCGCCGGCTCACCCCCAGGCGGCGATTTTAGGCGCCCCCTGAGGGGCCAACGGCTGGAGATGCCCTTACACTCACAAATTTAGAAGTCTACATTATCGTTGTATGTGTTAATCATACAACTTAGCATGGTTTGTATCACAAAAAGTCTGGGAAACATTTGTACCTTCCACTAGTACAGAATACTGACTATATGCATACGGAGATGTTAGTTCAACAATGTGTCACTTGTCGAAGTTGCTGATAACAACCACGACCGCGCCTGCCTACAGCCGGCTTGCGTACGTGTAGAGCATCCCAATTCTTCTCACACCTTGATCAGGTCCTAGACTGTTTGGGCCTACAGACAAGAAGCAACACTTGAAATTGCAACTACACATATCACAACGTACTGAAAGCAAGCAACTATGTGGCTGTGCAAACCATACACAGTGCATGACCTTTCCATGGGGCGCAAAAGCTGCATCGCTGGGCAAGTCTCCTTTGGCAGTGGTTGGTTGTTTGCTGAGGCCACTGCCAAAGGAGACCCGCCCAGTAATGCATGGGCCCGTACCGCGGTTGCTACAAGCTCACCGTTGTAAGCTTGTTTGAGGTTTCTCCTCGTTGATCAAGGAATTTATAAGTGTAGAGCGTGCAACGGCCGTGTTTGCCGGACCAGGAGACAGAACCAGCATTATGCGGAGCACAAGGTAGCTAGATATATCCGAAAATATGCTAGCTAGTTTTTCTGGTACGTAAAAGAAAGGGAAGATCTTCTACAAAGTATATGTGCTGACCGGCTTGAACAAAACGTTATCTCTACTATTCGATGGCCCTGTGTGCACAGCTAATCATTAGTACATCACGTTTGGATTGGGTAACCGGCTGAACGACCAGGCTCGCTACCTGTCGATCCCGGACTGGATGATCTGCATGCATGAGTTGTGAACCTGTGATCGATCATAGATATTGGATATGCTCTACGCCCATTAGCATATGCTGAAGAAAGCAGCTCATAGTAAGGTTGATGCATGTGACGGGCAGTCTGAATCGCCTATGGGTGGTGATGCATCAGATGGCTCAGTCAAAAAAGGTGTAATTATGTGCGTCTACTCCAAAATACGTAATACAAATATTGTAGACTTTCTATGAAACTATTTATTTCAACAGCAACAGATTTTATTCCATTTACAACATTTTACAGAGAGTAGTGTGAAAGGGCTCACACTTGACATGATGAGAACATCTCTCGCAGTACAAGGTCCTCTCTATCTTTACGAGAAACGAAGTAAACAACAGCACTAATGAGAAGAGAGCTGATTTACGGAGGCTAGTCTGTGAAATCCACCCACTAGCCGACGGTGATCCAAGGCTGGACATGTTACTGGTTTGTCGCAAATGCCCTGCAGATTTGTTATTCCCCTCGGATCAACACACCGGCATAAAGATGGAACGGAATCGCGGAAAGGCCGAAAGGCGATGCAATCTGCGAGCGAGAAAGGAAATCACGACTGGATATCCAAGAGCATGTTCCAGGCTCTATCTCGCGCGCGGAGAATCGTCCCGGCTCTTAGGTTCGGTCGCCGTAACTTTTGCTCCGACGTTCAGACGTGTCCGCACGCCAGCGTACACGCATGGCAAATCGACATGCACCTTCTCAGACAAGTTAGTGATATACTGCTAACTGAAAGGAGATCATGTTACCATATTATCTCATCTGTTTGACTCAGTAAGGCCGTGCTGGCTTTTACTCAGTAATAATGCAATGTGTAGTCTAGATTTGGGCCAAAGTAAACTGAATCTAGCAGCAAACTGATCCCTCTGAGCCACTGTAGCTACTTTCTGGGATAGAGATTCTGCAGATTAATTTCCTGCTGAGTGAAACCACTGGAACAAATAAAGACGAAATAGCACGAGCAAGAAAGGCGGGTGATACGTAAGTAGGATATCCAAGAGATGTTCCCTGGTGCTTCTTGGTTCCTCAGTTTTGCGGAGACTCATCAGCTTTCTCTCCGATCTGGCCGTCCTGATTTGCTCCCGGACGTCGATCGGTGGCACGCACATCACGGACGAGAGAGGGGTCTCACTCGCATGGGCTTCGTTGAAGTTAACTTTTGGAGTGTGGAATTTTTTTATCTTGTATACACCATATCATCGGAGGCACCTCAAAGTTTTCAAAAATTATACAGAACATTTGTGATTCTGCTTCGTGATGTAGCACGCAAGTTTTTAAAGTTTAGATCAAATTTAAGACCACATAGCTCCTGGAAAAGAAAACCATTAGAACATTGCTTTTTCTTTGTAGACCACAGCTAGTTATATTTTTTTATAAAATTTTATAAGCGCAATGTTTAGGAACCCGAGCTCCAGTGAGCCATTTTTTCAACTTTTTTAGGTTCATATTTATAAGTGCAAAAGGTAGAAAAAAAACTCCACAAGTATATATAGATGTGTTCTACATATGTGCAAATTTTTATTATGCTAAAATTTTGGGGGTTCAATATTATCATTGTATTTGTATATTTTTTTCAAAAAAGACCTGGATCTATTATAATGGTCCAGAAGTACAAAGCATCCATACATAATAAGAATTACATCGAGGCCCTGGACCACCGAATGACCACTATCGCCTCATAACGAGGTGTCTAGGTGCCTCTGCAAGCGCTCCCGTGCTGGATGTAGCCTGACGTTGACAACAACCATGAAGTCTTCATGCACGTACCCGACCATCACATCAGAGATGCAGTCCTCGCCATTGAACCCTTGAGGGTGTAAAGCACATCCACCATTATACTTGAAAAGATAAAAACACTAGCTATTTTACCCTTGAAAATTTTGGTGCAATGAGTAAAGCCGCAACTACTAGTCATACCATCAAATATACCTTTGTCCTCTTTATATGCTAGAGATGTGCGTGGTGAGTGGTGACATGACCCACATAAACAAATATGCAGACTATCACTCTGTTTGCCCAAGCTTCATATCTTGATGTGAAGAAAAACCTTGTTGCAGTTGCTGTTTTGACATGACCATGCCTTAGGTATGAGCGGCACCGGGAAAAACAATTCAACTTCCATGACTTGTTCACCGTAAGTGTCTACCATGTTACCAGGATATGCTACACGCCTTTGGTGCATGCTAGCACTAACCAGTTTGACTGGTGATGGAATGCCACAACAGTCCTCAATCAACGATGAATTGTCCGGAGATGCACAGTAGGAAACACCATCCTGGATTTCTTAAAAGGATTCATATGTAGGAACGGTGATCGACCTGAGGTTAGTCCGAGAGTCGAAAAACATCTCACTAGAAACGCCACTGGAAAGCTAAGAAAACATGTAGTATTAGATAATAGTGGCATAGCAAAATAGTATGATAGCTCATTATATTAAACTGCAAGCTGCACAAAAAAAAAACAAAATCATGGACTTTAATGATGAATAGGGCATCTGCTAAAAAGCCCCAGATTTGTCTTTTTTGTGCAGCTCACATTATAATGTATTTTGACATGAAAATTTGCACACATGTACATTATGTATCTAGGTATATGTGTATTTATTTTCAGCTTTTTTGAAACTGAAAAGTTTGAATTTTAAAGTTTTCAAATAAAGGCCTTCATGGAGCTCGGTCTCCGTTTGGCATTTTCGGCTCAAATATTATTAGTCTAATTGCTTGCTAACTTCGATTTCTTAGATCCTTGGGTGACATATAGTTTTCAACAGTAATGAAAGTCGGGCCGATCGGGTGTCTTCATTCAAGCGAGGGTACAGAGGAAGAATGAAACGAAGTGAGAGGCCGGGGGGCAGGGAAAAGAGTCGAGTCGATCGACCGGGAGAAGCAAAACGAAATCCGGATTTGGCTGAAAAAGATGCAACTTATGGATACCATGACCGATCACCATGGAGAAAAAAGAATTTTTATAAATCACTTCGGGTGAGCGGGGCCTTCAAGCGGCCTCAATACGCGAGCCTCTACTTGCCTCCTAAGAGGTAAGAGGATAATTCAATCTCAATTGTCGGCCTGTCAAGGATAAATTGGGGTATACGAATATAGTATGTATGACAAGATTAAAAGTAAATAGTTGTGATAGATCTAATGCTCTCTTATAAATACCTCCATATATACTGCATGTCCGGACAAAATAAAATATTACCCTACACGATATTATTTTTTTATAAATGGAGGAGGACCCACGGCCTCTGCATCTGGACGATGCATGCAGCCACTTTATTAATTATTCACACAAGACCTTATAAAGGCATACAATAGTAAGACTGAAGCCACCGTCTAGGCAATAAAAGTGTCGCTACTCCTATCCAATTGATGAATGGATGCTGATAGTCTGGGCCTAATACCAAATAGACCTCGCAGCCAAACCTAACATCTAAGACCTGAGGTCCCAATCAGGACGCCTGCCGGGTATGGGCACCCACCAGTCCGGCGTGCTCCTCAACCAGGACGCCTGCCAGGTATGAGGCCGCCGCAGCCACCTGCCACCAATCCATCTTTAGAGCTGTACTGCTGCATGAACGTTCCCGGTCTAGCTACCGCCGATGCCACCACGACGCCAGACAGCGATGACCTCCTGCGCGAGTCCATCATCGCACATCAGACGCCTAATCTCCAGAGCGCCATGCCATCGAGATCCGACATCATCAATGTGTGTGATGAAGCACCGCTCCTCCTCTTGTCACCTCCAACCATCACTTGCTCCAAAACGATGACCCCTTGAGGGAAAGCGCTACTAAGAACGTCATCATCGTCCGATCCGGGAGAGCCAGATCTAGAGTTTCCCCCGGAGCATCCCGAGCCTGATGACGCCAATTGCAACAACGATGCCTCGACAAGGAAACGACATCAAAGACGCTGCCATCGTTTGCCATGACCATAGTCGGCGCGATTTTCATCGGCAGTTGCGCCACCGGGCGTACGGCACCGGCCTCGCTGGTTCCTTCGACCGTAGCAAACTCCAAAACGATGCCCTGAAGAGGGGCTACGGCGCAAGAGCACCGCCATCGCTCGATCCCATGGAGATCTAGGGTTTCCCCCGGAGTTGCCCGGGTTGTAAAGGACCAGACAAAGATGCCGACGTGTCGCACTCGCCATCGCGCCGACCGTGACCCGGAGACCAAGCTCACGCCTGAGCCCAGATCCGGCCGTGCCGCCTCCGATCTGGTCACGCCGCCGTTGTCCCTGGCGACCGTGGCGCCCTAGATCTTGAAGCCGCCTGCCATGGGGAATGGGATCGCCGAAGCGCCGCCAGCCCCTGTCGTGACGTCCGGCCGCACGCCACGCTCCGGCCCGGGGGCGCCGGCCTGCGCCAGCTCCTCACGAGCGGGAGGGCACCTAGTCCCCGCCGCCGCCGGTGACGGCAAGACTTTGCCTGGCCGCGCCCTTGGGCGGCGGCAAGGGAGGAGGAGGACGAGAGGGGGAGTCGGGGGCGACGGGATCTGGGGGCCTCCCCCAGCCGCCGCACCATTACCCTACACGTATACATTATAATTAACTTGAATATGATTTCAATGCTTCTTATCACATTCTACAGTTTAAGAAGAAAAACATTATGTACAAAAGAGACATCTAAAGTTAATTATTTAATGATTATATTTTTAACTCAACATGTGTTCCATAGAGTTCACAGAAAAATAATAATTGTAATTCTGTACCTAGCATACATTCGTTCTTGAAGATGCTTTGTTTTGCACTGAAAAATGGTCTTTCTTCACAAAGCTAACAAGAGGTCTGGAATTGAATAGCAGATGCTGACCGCGATCCGGTGCAGCACACACTGTATGATGACATGCATGGGTACATGGCAACAGCGACTAGTCCTTCCTCTGATGACAGTACACCCAAGGATCAGGTGTTCGTCGACGAATTTACCTGTATATGTACCGATGATTTTTGGTTAAACGTTTAGTCGTCGTAAGGGAGACTATGTATCTTGCCTTGTTCAAGTTGTTTCAGGATGCAAAATTTGTACCAACACATATGCCCCAATGTCTTTGAAATTGAGGATGACTTTGGGAGGGCTAGAGTAGTCTAGTTGGTGAGAATTCAAAGCACGCCATGATATTTTATCAGAAGGGTTGGGCGCGCTTTGCAGCGTCATTGGTGTTGTTGGAATTTTCATAATTTTTCACTCCCTCTGTTATGCAAAAATGTAAGGTGTATCAGGTTTTTGAAAAGTCGAGACTCTTTAAGTTTGACCACATTTGTAGAGAAAAATTCAATATCCATACTATCAAATTGGTATCATTAGATTCATCATGAGATGAATTTTCAAATTTTATTTATTTAATATTGTGGATGTTGACATTTCTTGCTCTGAAGTTGGTCAAAGTTAAAGAAATTTAACCTTTTGAAAAACAAATACACCTTATATTTTGAAACTGAGGGACTATTTGGTTTGGCAAGTGTGGGAGAAGACCGAGTGTGTTTTATTTTTATTTATAATGCAGTATTTTGGTGGGCCTTTCGCACTGTGATTCTGTGTTATCTGCTAATCAATACATATTTATATGGAGAAATTTTCTGCATCAGTGTCTGCATGTACTATAGTTGTGCTACAATATCACATGTTATCGCTTCTTTTGTTTTCTAGGTGGCGAGAGGGTGCGCTGGGTTGATATATTTTTATAGGCCGGTTGTTGTTGACTAATTTAAAATATCATTTATCCGGTCAAAATCATGAACTAAATCCTGAATACCACAGTCGAAAGAAATAGCTTCAAAAGTAAGGAGCACGGTGAATTGAAAGAATTAAATGACAGAGCTCCTTGAGAAATTATTGATCCAGTCAAAATCGGATAAGCCAAATCCAAATTGAAGACCGCAATTGATTGTTTTTCTTGAATACACAAAAGACTTGTGTACCATTGCATTGATAGAGGAGAAAGAGTGTTACAGCATGGCTCACAAACAAGCCATGAGCGCAGATACATGGCGACAGATGGCGTGGGTTGCACTACAAAGGGCGGCAAAAACTGACGCCTGGAAGACCTAGGCTACGTCTCAAGCATCATAGTGTCTAGCCCGGGTGCACCAGCAACAGCCTAGGACTTGGCCTCCTCTCGATTGTTGTTGAAAACACGCGTGATCGCCAGCTGCTCGCCATCAAAGACAATCATCTCGAGCCTTCCATAGCAGCCAAGCCGTGAGGATGATCATGGAGGAAATTCCTTGCCGCTGGCCGATCTATGCTGCATCATGGGAAGTCGCCCACCATTCGATGAAGTTGTCACCGGCAATAGGGGGTGGTGTCGTTGTCCGGCATCAAGAGAGGACCTCGTGCCAAGTCTGTCGCGAGAAGGGGCAGCACACTAGCATATGGTGCATAGTCTCAGGATCTTGGTCGCAGAACACGGTGTGGCGCATGCGGAAGCCCACGCCGGAGTAGCCCATCAGCGGTCCAACATCGGTATGCCGTGGAGAGCATGCTAGAAAAAGATCTTGGTTCTCAATGGTGCTCTTCCACGGGTATGTCGTGGTGGAGCCGAGAAGCATCCCCGAGTAGCATGAAGCAGCGGAGTAGGATCCGTTGGCCGTCATTCTCCAATAAACTTGGTACGGCTCGACCGAGAGCCGGACAACTGGAAGTGTTGTAGGCTCATCCGAAGCTCGATGCATTGGATTGTGTCCCGCACACCAAGTGAACAATGGATTTGCACCCAAGAGCGTCCATGTAGGCCCTCTGCAACCGTGCATCACTTCCTGCAGTGTTTTGGGTACGTGGCAAGTGGCAAGCATCGTCGGCGCGACCTCCACGGTAGAGTGCTCTAGAAACCCAATGATCTAACCAAAACAGGCACGACAACGCTTGTGCATTGTTTCTTTTCTGAAGGTGTTGCTTTTGGAGAACCTTCTTTCTAGTCCGGTTGCTGTCTTTGATGGTGGTTAGAGTGCTGCTACTATGGGTGATTGATCACCATGGCAGGGTCGTTTTTTTTTGTTTTTTTTTGGTTGTGTGCATCTTAGATGTTTTTAGGCACCTTGTTGGTGCAGAGGCTGGGTGTAATTGATAACTTCTTGATATTAATATATTCCCCTTATAAAAAAACCAAAACAGGCATGACTAGTCGTCTCCCACATGTCATGTCGTACAAGCACAGAAGACGGCACAGACGTCGTCGGAGTGGTTGAAGGGGAGGTGGCGCCAAAGGCAGTAAGTGTCGGATTTCTGAAGCCAAAGCCAATGCGTGCGTAGAGCAACGCCCATCAAGTGCAGATCGTGGATTCCCAGCCCTCCTAGCTCTAGGGCGGCAAACTCGCTGCCAGTTCACACGACATTGCCCTCTAATAGCGTTCTTGTTACCACACCATAACCACGCCAGATGTGGTTGGCTTTCTTGAGGGTTTTGGCATCCATTGATACAACCAGCATAGTGTGCACCGGAGTCGCACTGAGAGTGTGCCGCACCAGAAGGAGGTGAGCGTCCATAGGAAGGAGGCCAGCCTTCCATGTTGGAAGTTGCGCTCCCATCCGATCAAGTAGGAGCTGAAGTGGGGAGAGTGAGGCAGCTTGCGGATGGACAATGGCAATGTATTCACTGTAAGGCCTTAAAATTAGAGAGCATAGTATTAGAGAACATAGTGTATTTAGAGGAGCATAGTGAAGGAAAATTAAAAGAATGGTGAGAAAGCTCACTGAGAAATTGTTTACTCGGTCATTATTGAATGTATTATTGTCATTTTCATGATATAGTGCACATGTTAAGGATGTCGCTCTGAACTTTCTGAAATTTCCATTTCCAGCCCAGTTGACTGTATTCACTGGACTTCTGATGTGCAAGTTTCACTCCTCAAGAATAAAACGCGAAGAATAAAGAGGGCGATGTAAGACAACTTACTTTATACATAGTTTTCCATCTCTATATCATCACATAAGCCTTAGGTAAAAAAAATCTAGTTCACTTTGGTAGCAAAAGGTGTATTATTCTCGGAACTCCAAAATAAAAGTATACACAAGAAATTACCATTGTTTATCCAGGTTTATAGTTTATTAAGTAACTGCGATTTCAGTATACTAATTGCTTCTTTAATTTTTCTGCAGGTTGCGCTCATGAATGTTGCGATGGCAGTTTAAATTGCAATATTTATCTGGTTAGCACTTTGGTAAAAAATTATAGGAACAGATTTAGAAAACAAATGAGACTCATATTTAAAAGGTGTCCAAAATCTTATTTTTAAATGTATATATAGATGTATATATGAATCTTATCCTAGTTATTATGTCGGTCGGTGCTAAAAAGGAATTTCTAGAGCACCGTTTTTTGTTCAGGCTACCACACATGCCTTATCCTCGCAAAAATGTGCATGCATTTAGAAGACATGTTTATGTTCAGCACAAAAACTGATTTTTTTTAATTGACTATTCATGTGGGCGGGTTTGAGCCCGAGCTCGGTTCCAAATTTCAAAAAAAAAAATACGTATGTAAGATTCTCATGCATAGTTTTTTTTTTTTGCGGGAGACTCATACATTGCTTATTACACCCCTAGAATATTTTCTTTGTGATGTTATCTTCCCTATTTTGTTGCAAAGCTTGTTATCCATATCTTACACTCACACCAGCATTATGCACGCGGTCGTGTTTGCCGGAGCGGAGATACACTAGGATTTTCAGTACGTAAAACAAAGGGCAGTACTAGGCTCTAGGCGCCGGTCGACTAGCAGCCGCCCGATGGAAATCATACAAACCATGCAATTTCATCGTCAATGTCTCGCCTGCTTGCGAGCAAAAAGGAAAAGCAAACTCGCACGCAAAGCGCACTGCCTGCCACTCGCCCCGCCGCAGTCGCAGTCGCCGTCGCCTCCCCGAGCGTAGTCGCAGTCGCCTCCCCGCGAGCAGATCTGGGCATCGGCGGCATGCTCCGCCGTGAGTCGTCAGCATCGTCGAAGGAGCTTGGCCGGTTCCAGCATCTGGCCACTATGGTTCCAGCATCTGGTAAGCACGGTTGCAGCACCCCATCTTGTCATCACCACGGGCAGCGCGAGCTTCCAGCATTTGGCCGCTGTGGTTCCAGCATCTGGCAATCACAGTTGTAGCAAACACGTCACGCTGAGGGTTGCGTGTTGCTCTGCCATGGTGGCACCGAATGACCTCGTCGCCGGCAACCGCACGGCACCACGCGAGCAAGACCATGAGCGTGCCAAACGACCTTGTCCCTCGTAGACGCGCAATGGCGACAGTGCGGTAAGATGCATCCTGCTGCTATGTGACACCGCACTCGTTCACGACGGCGGACTCCAGGGCGGTGGTTCGCTAACGCGCCATGTCCGTCTAGGACTCTGCCACTCGCTCACGTCTAGGACTCTGCTCACAGATGGTGGCCCACGCGCCAAGACATCGCCGTGGGCGGCCCCGCAAACTCCTCCTCGACGGGCGGCAACGCGTCAAACAGCTCCGCGCTGCTGCACTCGCTCACGCCGGTGCCGGCAAACTCTATGAGACCGGACACGATCTGTCCGTCCAGGACTCCTCTGATCGGGGTGCGTGTGAGATGCATGGCCTGTACATTAGTACATAAGTATGAGAATATGCAATGTGTACACAAACTTGTTGATCTAATAAGTTGTACCACTTGTCTCACAAGCCTGCTCAAGCGTAGGAAGTCATATGCAACCTGTACACAAGTCTGTGGATCTAATAAGCTGCAACGTAGCCGCCATCGACTAGGAGTCGTCTTTCAGTGTAGCCGCCGTCGACGAGGAGTCCGCCCAGCCAGCAACACCAGTGGTGAGGTCTTCCAGCACGGCCACTGACAAGAAGCCGCCACTGGTTCATCTCGTGCGGATGCTGGTGACGAGATCATTCGACGCGGCAACGGACGACAAGTCGTTAATGCGTCATTCCGAGCGGCCGCCGGCGACGAGGTTGGCTTGGCCGTCATGAACGTACGAGAGCGAACAACCAAATCCTAAATCTTTGTGTACGTACATGTTCAAGCATACGTAGAAATTGCAACCGGGAATAACAGTCGGGAATGAAAATTAATGGACGAACTCGGAGTAGCTGCTTTGAGATTATGAAATGTCACATGTCATCCATTAAAGCGGGTCTCACGTGATGACTTGTGAGACCTGGTTTCATATAATTTTTTTCCCAGGCACGGAAACAACTCTGAACCACTCATTTTTCTCCTTCGTCCTTCGTCCTTATCTGTTTCTCCCCTTATTGTCTTGCTCCAGCCACCCGACACCACAGCTACACCAGCGAAACACCAGCGATGGCCGCCAACACCACCTGGGCGGCAGAGAACCCTCCTCCTTGTGCTTTTCTCCATGGCTGGAAAATCCGCAACGACAAGAGGTCGGGGAGCTGCGTAGTCAAGGGAAGGGGGCAGGGGGTGCTTTGCATCGAGTCATGACGGCCGGTGCTGTGACAGGAGGCCACCTCCCTGGCCATGGATTTTTGTTGATGGACGAGATGCTGGATCCTGCCTCGACAGGAGCTGCAATTTGGCGAGATTTCTTGCTACAACTAGTTTGTTGTTTTGCTGGAATCAAAATCATTTTTGCTACGATCCTACAATTGGGTACTTTTTTGTTGGATCCAGTCTAAATGTTTGCTACCACTGTCTCTTGTTTTTGCTACCAGCGTCCTTCTGATTTTTTGCACCACCTGCCCTTGAATTCTTTTTCGGAATCACTACAAATGTTTGCTACAACCATCTTCGTTGTTGCTACTGTCCCCGTCTTTGATTTTTTTTTTTGCTTCGATCCATCTTTTTGTTGGAACCACTCAAAAATTTGTTACCAATGTCTTTGATTTTTGCTACCACCCACGTCTTTTGATTTTTTTTGCTGGATCCATATTTTTGCTGGAACCAGCCACGACATTGGTGGAGAGCGGCTGCTCTGTCGCCGCCGTTTTTGCTGGAAGGGGCAGCACAAAAGGTTTCAACCAGCAAGTAGAATTGCTGGAATCGGCATCTAGAGAAGCTGGAACCTGTGATTTTTTTTTTGCTACATCTAAGGGAGTGATGCTGGACGACGTGTTGGCACTCGTTTTTTTTTTTGCTACATCGGGGATTTTGAAAAGCTACAAACGCCGGGCAGTTTTGCTACAATGGCGGCATGTACAATTGGGTTACCCGGGGAAGAAGACGCCGGCGGTGCCTGCAACATGCACCCTGCAGCGAGCTCGACGGCCAGGATAGAGGGGGGTGGCACACCAAGTGCTGCAACCACGGGGGCGAGGGGCTTCAACTGCTGCTGACGTCGGCTCCGTGTCGGACATGGCCAAGTTTGGTGGGGACCTGGCCATGATGGATCTCCGAACGAGTGAGATGGTTGGCAGGCGCAGCAACGCAAGGCGGGGGACCAGCCAAGCTGGGGCGTTGGTGTTCTCTGCTACAGCCGTGCGAGGGATCCAGCTAGCTCGAGGGCGGTGCTCCGGCTGCAGCGCTTGAGGGGGGGAGGGGGGGTCCTGTGTGCCTTAGAGAAGAAAGGGAACGAGATCAGACGGTTCGTAGCGCTCGAATCTGAGGGCTGTCACGTGACCGGCCGAACTATTGGGCCGGCGCGCCGGTGTATAGTGCTCGCCAAAAGTTAGCCGGTCGTCCGGCTGCAAGCCGGTTTGAACAAAACGTCTATCTCTTCTGTTCTTTGACGGCTCTGTCTGCAGACGATCGTTAGTACCTCAAGTTAGAGCATCTACAACCAGACTTAAATCCGGCCTTTCAAACGTCACGCCTCATATTTGGTGCTACGCCTCGGAATGAAATGTCTCGCTCTTCTGTTCGATGACTCGACGTTGCACAGCCAATCGTTGGTATGTTCTGTTTGGATCCGGCAACCGGCTGGCCGGGCTCGCTCGTTGTCCATCCCTGCTCAATCGACCTGCATGCACGTGTTAGTGAACTTGTGATCGATCGCAGATCTTGGATATGCTCTACGCCCACTAGCATATGCTGAAGAAAGCAACTCCCAAATTAAGGCTGATGCATGTGACGGGCAGTCTGAATTTGCCCGTGGGTGTTGAGTTTTACCCTCCCTCCCTGGTATGAGCGGTATGCATGCCAACCACATCAATGGCTATTGTACGTCTGATAATTTTTGTAAAGCCGACACCTCTACTAGCCCACCATCATATATGTCGTTGCCCTCTTTACATGCTAGACTAGAGATGTGAAGGGTGACCTGACCAATACACCCGAGCAAACAAATAAACAGACTATCCTAGTCGCTATTTTTGCATGACCTTTGACATAGGGATGAGCGGCACCGGGAAAAATGATTCAACTGTGCGGAAAGATGAGATTGCTTCCGGGTTTACCTACATCCCCTATCTACGCCATTGATTCCCATAGAGATACGTGCAAGATACCAACAGGGACACATTCCTTATCTGACGTAGGGATGAGTGGCAGTATGAAAAATGATGATTTAACTGAGCGGAAGGATTAGGCTGCTTCCGGGCTTACCCACACCCCCTATCCGCGTCATTGACTCCCATCGAGCTACGTGCAAGATACTGCCAGGCCACATTGCATCTGCAAGATGGGTCCTCTCAAATCGGGTGCTTGTCTCTCACGAATTACTTGGGGCCAAGTACACGGTATTTCCTACACTACCCTTTTTAACTAAGGGGTAGGTTCTGTCCTAGAAATTGTAGATTTTTCAAAGGGGTGTCTAGTGAAGCACAACTTCAGAATTTAACTAGCTAGAGGGACACTTCAGATAACAATGCAAAGCAGTTGAAACAAGGTCCAGAGAACATTGTGAAGCTTGAGTCTACGACTTGATATAAAACCTGGACGTCTCAAATACAAAATTTCCAAATGAAACCGATGTCAAACTATGAAAAGATTAATATAGATCTCATTTGCTAGCAAATTCCATCTTCATCTACAAGGACAAACCTGGCTGATCCATGCACCAAGAGCTATGTACCCGGTGTTGGTCCTGCAAAGCTTTGCCCCCTTTATGCCTGTGTTTCAGTCAGGAAAAGCTACCTCGATTCCTCGAAACAGGAATAACTGCCAGCTACATGGGTTTGATTGCATAGAGATTATCCAATTGAGCGTACCATCTCGGACCGTTGGAAAGAACATTTGGGTTTGTGGCTTGCCAAGAGAATAGCATAAATCAGTTTATTCTCTTGATCCATGTGGAATGCCACGGTGAGTAGTTCGACAACAACAACTCAGTTATTAAACCAGTTACGTAGGTCGCCAATCAAAGAAGAAAATCTCTTGATATCTGGCATCGAATGCGTTGACGTTTTGATGCGCACCAGCAAAAGGTACTCGCACTGGAGATCGAAAAGGCAAGGTTTTGAGCAAAAAAAAAATCAAAAAGGGGGTCGTCCCTCGGCCTCTGCATCAGAACGATGCATACGATCATATTATTTATAAGCAAAAGGTCCAACAAAAATCTTCAGGTCTCAAAAAAGTAAAGAGGCTCACAAAGAGCAAAAACAAAATACCAGGATAGCCACAACCGGCAGGCAAAAAGATAAGATGGGAAACTAAATACCTATCCTATTACATGACCGTCATCCAAACCGGTTGAAGATATTCCGTGCTACCGTCTCTCATCAAATAGATCCAGTAACCAAACGCTCCTGACCTCCGTCGGAGTGAGTAGCGACCACATATGGATCAATGTAGTGGCCCGGAAGATAACCTGTAAGAAATGAATATTTGTTGTTCTGAGCAATGAGAAGGACAATTATTCCTGGCGCACATTCCAAAGGAAGAACCATGGAGAGACCACTGGCAAGGAAAGCAGTTCTTTCTCTAGAATAGTTGATCATTCTTGGCGCATATGCCACCTGAAGATCCATATCCGAGGCCAACCCCGCGGTATATAACTGAGGCCGAGGCACAGCGACAAGCGCAAGAACTTCAGAACATCTAGCATGCCTTAGCAAATACAATATTTGAAAAAAGGCAAAGAGCTTTGTTTAGCAAGGCATGACAAGTTTGACCGACGTGTGTGAATCACAGGGCGCTTCTCCCTTGGCACGGTGGCATGCATGTACATATGATGGTGGTAGCCTGGTGAGCGTGCGGTGCAGCTTGCTAGCAAGCCGTGCGTGCCAAAGGAGAATTGCCCTGCCATTTGCCTCAGCTGCTCTCTGAATTCCGATCCAAATAGGTGAGCTATATATCTGTCCATACTAAACGTAGGATGCGTCTCACAGTCACAGGGCAGCCCCTGATATGCAAGTGCCGTTCATATGTTTCTGAGACTAATCATGCTTACATTTGATGATTAACTGATGTACTCTACATAGATCAATGTTGTGTACCATGATGATAACAGCACCTTCCAGGTGTAGGTGATTGCTCCGTGTACGATCTGGACACGGTAACTACGTAGGGTTTATTTCCAACAGCAGGTGCGTCTTGCATCTTAGCTCTACGCATCCAACCCAATCAATGGCTCAGTGGTTCAGCAGTGGAACTACTCACGCGAATTTATTTATATATATTCAAATTTTGCCTATTTTCCTATGCCATATATATAGGATACCGGGAAATTTCAGGGTGGTCCAAGGAACACCTATGCGTAGAAAATGTTGGGTGGCATGGATGTGGCTCCGGAGAGATCAAATCGGCATTCTTCGTAGCAAAAAAGCTAGATATGCGAAGATCTCCCATGAAATATTTGCAGGCTTTGAACAACTTGTCTCTTTGGATCTTGTGCGCCGATGACTGCACAGCCTGTAATCGCTTCGGTAAGTTACATACCTAACCTCGGGAACTCAGGATTCGCTGACCGGCCGGCCGTAGTCGCTCGATGATTGGCTTTATCAACGTTCCTTTTTTTGACACAGAATTCTTCAGGCAACATCGGCAGCGCGCAACTGGTCACTGATGATTCTCATGAGGGGGCGCTCTCTCGGCGATGCCGAGGTGACGGTTCACGGCGCGCTGCGAGTCGACGATGATGGGCATGCAATCGTGGAGGCAGAACATTTTCCTTCCTTCGCATACGTGTTCTACACCGGCGTGGTCTCTGTCATGCTTGCTTTCCACACTAGTGTCACTCTCAACTTCTCAAGCGCTTTGGCCTGTACTATTTATAGTTTCTTGAGGTGAGTTATTACTTTGGGTTCTTGATCATAGATACCATAGATTTTGTGTATCCTTTTATATGGCTCTTGCATGTTTTATTTCTGTTTTTGGCACTGAGTTCTAGAATTCATGTTCTTGCAGGTATCTGAGGATCAATCTGTTGAGTACCTCGTGTTCCAGAAAAATTCATTTGGGATGAAAAAATTCCATAGAAGATGAACCAGATATAATATATTTTTTTGCGGGGAGATGAACCAGATATTTGTGGTGAATGAAATGAACTCGTTTAACGTTGAACCATTCTATTTAGTACATAATTGCATTTATTACGAATGAATACTTTATATCCACTTTAAATGTTGTATCTTTTAATTTTCTCATGTACTACCTCTTATAAAAGTTTATACAGTGAGTAACTTTTATGTTTCACATTGCTATATACTCCATCCGTTCCTAAATATAAGTCTTTTTAGAGATTTCAATATAGAATATATACAAAGCAAAATGAGTAAATCTGCACTCTAAAATATATCTATATACATTTATATGTAGTCCATATTGAAATCCCTAAAAAGACCTATATTTAGAAACAGAGAAATATTTTGTAGAATCACCTACCATTTTATCAATAAAATTGGCAAGCAAGGCAACGCGTGCCCAATCATGATCTAGTAAGAATCTAATATGAATCCAACAACAACACGTGCTATATGTAATTGATGCACGCCAAGGGCATCTCCAACGTCGACTCTCAAACTGGACACTGCATCTGTCTGAATATCGGGGGACTAGTCTACAGACACTGATGCGGGAGCCGACACGGCTATCCAAAGCTATTCGCATATGTCTAGTTACATTTTAGAAATAATTTAACAAAAGTGAACAAATTTGATGTATATTTAAACGAACCAGGCGTTATTCATTCATACTTGGATAATTTTATATAAACCGGATGCTTTTTATCTAAACGGAGCAAACTAATTACATTTTGACATATTTCAACTAAATTATACTCTAAACTTAGTCTAAATGCCCGCCGGCACCCGTTCCACATGTCCGAGCGACCATGAGCTTCGTAAAATGAAGCTCCTCCTCCGCAACCTGTAAGCGACAAATCAACCGACGATCATGAGCCCGCCAAGCTTGGCTTCAGCGGGAGCAAAAAAGTGGTGGCCTTCTTGGGACCCGAGCGCCGGTGACCTCCCATGCTCTACTCATCCTCGCTGTCAGTGCTGCCCGTGGACGGGCCGACTTCATGGTCGTGGTGCCAGGCACGACCGTGGTGGAGCTGGCGACATCCTCCTCCTCCTCCTCCTCCTCCTCCTCCTCCTCGCTCTTGTCTGTAACGCTCCGAGCCCGATGTGCCAGGTGTCTGCCAATTTTTCGCTGTTGTTGCCTTGTCATTGCTTGCGTGTCATGCATCTCATATCATGTCATCATATGCATTTCTTTTGCATACATGTTTGTCTCATGCATCCGAACATTTTCCCCGTTGTCCGTTTTGCAATCCGGCGCTCCTATGTCACCCGGTTCCCTTTCTACCTCTTTTCATGTGCGGATGTTAAACGTTTTCGGATTGGACCGAAACTTGTCATGCAGCCTTGGTTTACTACCGGTAGACCGCCTGTCAAGTTTCGTGCCATTGGAACTTCGTTTGATACTCCAACGGTTAACCGAGGAACCGAAAAGGCCTCGTGTGTGTTACAGCCCAACACCCCTCCAAAGTGGCCTGAAACCCACCTAAACCTCCTCCATCATCTAGAGCGCTCAATCACGATCGCATGGCCGCAAACCGCACCTCATTTGGAGCTTCCTAGCTCCATCTACCTATAAATATGTGTCCCTCCCGAAATTTTCGCGCTGATGAACCCTAACCTCCTCCTCCGCGCGCCGCCGGACATGTCCACATCGCCTTCCACCTCACTCCGCCCAATGAGGGCTTGCCTCGTCATCTCCGCCGCCGCTCCAGACCAACCGGCGCCCGCCACCTGGCCTCCCCGCGTCCTTCCACCGCGCGGCCCGGCAGAGCCCATCGCGGGCCCGCCCGGCCCGAACCGCCGCCGCCCCGTGCCTGTGCGTTCCGCCGCCCGAGCGCCCGAGATCTCCGCCGCCTAGCGCCGCCCGTCCGCGCCCGCCGACCGCCGCCTCCGCCCAGCTCCGCCACTGCGCCGCCATCACCGGCGAGCTGCCGAGCTCCGGCGACCACGCCTGCCTTGGCGCCCGAGCCCGCGCCGCTCATCCCCGCACTGCTGGCCACCGGATCTGGCAATCCCCGCTCCGGATCCGGCCAGATCCAGATCGCCCCGGCCTCCGACGTCCTTCTCCGGCGTCGAGTTCACCGCCGACGTCCTCGGCCCGTCACGGCACCGCGTCGTCCCGGAGTTGCCTCGACCCTCGATCCAAACGCCACCCCCAGATCTGCACCGCGCCGTCCTGTACCACGAGATCCCGTTGACTTTCTCCGGAGGTTGAATTTCGTCTAAGTCCCAGTAATTTTGTGCATTTTTCATCGCATCATAACTTCATCACCGTGGCTCCAATTCGTGCGTGTAGCATATCAAAATGTTCATCTTGCCGAGTACATCATTTCATCTTACTGCATCATTTTCATTTGAGGTCATCTTGATGTCCGAAATGCTGGTGGAAGAGGGCTATGTGATGATAGTTTCAGATCTGTTTCAGCAAATGCACTTTTGTCATTTTTGCCATGATTAATGTGTGCATGCTATGATCCTGAGCTCTACATGTGTTTTGAAGAATGTCATGCCATCTTTACAGGGGTGTATGCCATGTATTTGTGATCTATGTGGTGATTAGCACAAGCATGCAGAGTAGCTTACTCAATGATGCTGATTTCAGGGACTTAGAATTTCACAGTCCTTGCCCTGTCTTTATTTTGATGCCATATGTTCATGTTGTTTCCTAGTGATCCGTGTCTCTTTTGAGCATGATCAGTAAGGATGTTTTGTAGATAATGTTGTGCTCTATCCATCCATGTCTTTGTTTGCATTCATGGAGCACCCTACCTTGAGTCAATCGAGCTCTACTTTTGCTATAAAATGTTCCTGGCAGATTGTTAACATGTTTAGCAATTTTGCCGAGCTTGTTGTTGTTGATCCGTGCATGCTGTGTTGTTGTTCTTGCCATGTCTAGCTTCTATGACATGTCTATTTGCTGGGTGTATGCTTAGTTTGTCATGCAATGCCTCGTAGTGAGTGCATCGAGCTCGTAAACATGCCTACTCGTTATTTGTTTTGCATGCTCCAGTTTTTCACTAAGTCTGAATCTGTTTATGTTTTTGCTATGTTCACATGCTTGCAATTGTATTTTCCGATCCCTTTTGGCTCATGGTCACTAAGGGACTTTTGTTATGTGCTTTGAGTAGCTTCATGCCATGCCTTGATTTGTCATGATATATTTCTGTAGCATGTAGTTATCGTGCTCTAAACACTGCTTCCTGATGATAAATTCCTGACATGCTGTTAATTTCACCAAGTCTGAAACCTGTTATCTTTTGCATTTTTGCTATGCTTGTTTGAACCTGTTAATGAGCGAATTAGCCGTAGCTCAGTGTTCATATTTTGTCAAGCATCATAAGTGGATCCCTACCATGTATTTTGTTGCCATGTTTGAGTGCAGTAGCTTATTTATGTTGATGCATTTAGAAGGCTACTTGCTGTTTATCGCAGACCGGTGCCCTATTTGCTTTGCTTGCCATTTCCAAACCGTGCATCCGATTCCGGTGATCTTTATATCGATTTCAACCAAAATCAACTCACCTTTCCAGTGGCACTCTTGGTTTTCCAAGTTGAGTCCAGGTTCAATCATTCCTTTTCAAATCTTGCATGTGCATCGCATACCGCATCCCGCATATCATACCATGTTTGCATCATGTTGTTTGAGCATTGCACGTGGTTGATTGTGTTCCTTTTGCTTATTGTTCTTGTTTGGGTAGAGCCGGGAGATGAGTACATGAACCAGGAGCCCGTTGAGTTTTCTTACGAGGATCAAGGCAACTCTCAGAACTTTGCAGGAAAGATGACCATACCCTCGAACTCACTTCTATCTTTGCTTGCTAGTTACTCGCTCTTTTGCTATGCCTATGCTGCGATACCTACCACTTGCTTATCATGCCTCTCATATTGTTAAGCCAAGCCTCTAACCCACCTTGTCCTAGCAAACCTTTCTTTGGCTATGTTACCGCTTTGCTTAGCCCCTCTTATAGCGTTGTTAGTTGCAAGTGAAGATTGGAGTTTGTTCCTTGTTGGAACATGGATTTTTTGTTGGGATATCACAATATCTCTTATTTAAATGAATGCATCTATATACTTGGTAAAGGGTGGAAGGCTCGGCCTTATGCCTGGTGTTTTGTTCCACTCTTGCCGCCCTAATTTCCGTCATATCGGTGTTATGTTCCCGAATTTTGCGTTCCTTACATGGTTGGGTTATAATGGGAACCCCTTGACAGTTTGCCTTGAATAAAACTCCTCCAGCAATGCCCAACATTGGTTTTACCATTCGCCACCTAGCCTCTTTTTCCCTTGGGTTCTACGGACTCAAGGGTCATCTTTATTTAAACCCCCGGGCCAGTGCTCCTCTGAGTGTTGATCCATCTTGTCAGCCGTCGGTGGCCACCAGGGGTAACTCTGGGCTGGCCTACCGGAAGTTTGGACAATCTGAGTGTGCCCTGAGAACGAGATATGTGCAGCTCCTATCAGGATTTGTCGGCAAATTCGGGCGGTGTTGCTGGACTTGTTTTACCATTGTCGAGGATGTCTTGTAACCGGGATGCCGAGTCTGATCGGATTGTCTTGGGAGAAGGAATATCCTTCGTTGACCGTGAGAGCTTGTGATGGGCTAAGTTGAGACTCCCCTGCAGGGATTTGAACTTTCGAAAGCCGTGCCCACGGTTATGAGAAGATGAAAATTTGTTAATGTCCGGTTGTAGATAACCTGAAACTTAACTTAATTAAAATGCACCAACCGTGTGTGTAACCATGATGGTCTCTTCTCGGCGGAGTCCGGGAAGTGAACACGGTGTTGGAGTAATGCTTGACGTAGGTTGTTCTAGGATCACTTCTTGATCATAGTTTGTCGCTCGTGCCTTTGCCTCCTCTTCTCGCTCTCTTTTGCGAATATATTAGCCACCATATATGCTAGTCGCTTGCTGCAGCTCCACATCATACCTTTAGCTTTCCTATAAGCTTAAATAGTCTTGATCGCGACGGTGTGAGATTGCTGAGTCCCCGTGACTCACAGATACTTCCAAAACCAGCTTGCAGGTGCTGATGATATCGTGCAGGTGATGCAACCAAGCTCAAGGAGGAGCTCGTTGAAGATCTTGTCCTTTGTGTTGTTTCGTTCTAGTTGATCAGTAGTGGAGCCCAGTTGGGGTCGATCGGGGATCTGTGTAGCATTTGGGGTAGTATTCTTTTATTTTGGTTCCGTAGTCGGACCTTGATTGTATCTGGATGATGTAATGCTTTATTCATGTAATTGTGTGAAGTGGCGGTTGTAAGTCAACTATGTATCTCTTTCCCTTATGTATTACATGGGTTGTGTGAAGATTACCTCACTTGCGACATTGCTTTCAATGCGGTTATGCCTCTAAGTCGTGCTTCGACACGTGGGAGATATAGCCGCATCAAGGGCGTTACATTGTCGTAGACTTCATATGTCACCCCGTCAATCTTCTAGAAGGCGGCTTTTAACTCCACCTGGAGGAGGCGGTACCACCAGCGGTTGCGGCGGATGTCATGGGTGGAGCAATAGGAGTTGAGCAGTATCTCCTGCTCGGCCACGTCCGCGTCCGGTGCAATAGCGGTGCCTAAGGTGAGTTACTCCTCTACGCGCTGGTGCTCGTCGAGGAGGCGGAGGTTGTACTCCTAGTCGGTCTGCGCCGGCCGGAACGCGGTCTCCCGCTCGGCCAACACCATCTCGGTGTAGTGAGCACGGGCTTCGCCCATGGTGATGCCGGCATGGACCGGCGAGGAGGGTGGCTCCAACTCATTGTCGGCCGCCTCCTCCATTGGGGCATCCGCAGTGCTGGCCTCTGTCTGCCTGTCGATCGGCCTACCAACTGGTAGCAATGGCGGCGGTCTCTCTCTTCCGCTCAAATGAGAGGTTGTCCAAAATGGATTTGGATCTCGAGGAGGCCATGCTGGCAGGCATGGTGCGGAGAGGAGAATGGAAGCGGATGGCAAGGCAAGCGACGGGGTGTTTAATGGTTGGTGGCAGGCGGACAGATGGCGCCGAAGTAGGTTCCTCGGCAACCACACATGTTTAATGTAGGGATGCAGAACGACGGGCTGTCGTTTGAACGCGGAGCAGTCATGTACATCGGGAAGCGGCGCTCCCGGTGCTCTCGACCGACGCACCGCTTCAATGTCGAAGCAACATAAGAGATCGCGTCCGCTCTGGACGGGGCATGAATGCGGTACTGATGCTCTAGGGTAGGGCTAGCTGCTTCGAGCGGGAAAGGGTGCAGGCGAAGGAGAGGGTTTTGGGTGGGTTATAGGGTTGTCGGACGTTTGCGTGAAAGTGCTGCAGATGCCCCGCAAAGCCCCCCCCCCCCCCCCCCGGGTTTGTTTCCGGAATGCAGGAAAAAACACATCTAGACTAGTCGGCGGACCGATACAAGACCATGTTGGATGGCAAAACAGGTTCGAACCACGCGGCCTGGAAGGTTGCTGGTGGTTTGAGCATCTGCGTCAAAGATGCCCTAAGGATACCATTTTTCTTTATTTGGAGATCCTGTTGAAATGCATCTTCAACACAAGAATGGGAGATGCATTTTTCATATTGAAATGCATCTTAAGGGCATCTCCAACACGGGTCACCAAACAGATGACACCAAATGTCCATAAACATGTTGAAATGTGTGTGCAGGCAGAGTGCAGCCCCGGCCATCCAATCAGAGTCAGCCAAATAAAGCAGACACCATGTAATTTTTATTATGTTTAACGTGTTTTGTACTTCCGTTGAATCTTTATAAAGCTTTGATACTTTTCGTAAAAAAACATACACTGAATTTTTGTTGATTTTCAAAATAATTTGACATAGAAAAAGAACACTAAAAAAACAAAAAAAAGTCCCACTCTACCGCTCTCTGTCAAAAGTAAGGCTGACAGGCCTGGCGCCAGACAGTCCAGTCTCGTCGTTGCTCGTGGCCGGCGCGAACTAGGCGGGGCCGATGATAGAGGCCTCATTCGCATCATTGTCATGTTGTGTCAGTGCCCTCTACCACCAATCCCTCCAAGTGCCGTCTATGCTTCGCCTCGTTGACGCGGACCTACCAACGCTCACGCCAGATGGTGTGGGTGTCCACAGAAGCTAACCGCCCGGTTAGCCTGCTAGTGCACACAACTTAGTTATAGCACTTTCAAAGTAAAAGTATCGATTTCACAGGAAACACAAAAAATAATCTTGGTTTCTTGTGGAGAATTATTAAGATTTGCATGCAAGTTAATGATGGTCCAAAGCAAAGCGAATACAGAGTTTAAAATATTGCAGGTGAAAAGCAACTGAAAATAGAAGTGCAAGAATAAATTAAAAGAGAAAGAGAGTAATGAAGATTTTTGGAATAATTAGAGTGAAGGCGTTCCAGGGTGTCTGTATTCTCCACTAGTATGTATCTAATGTAACGTATGCTAAAGCTTATCTAGGTTATGATCTCTAATCCACTTTGTATGCTTCTACAATTGGGCGGAGCCAACTACATACGCGTGCATATATGCAGCAGCCATGTATCACATATGCGACTACCATTCCTCCTCACATTCCGGTTTCGACAATGGTGATTAATGGTCTCCTCGTGAACGTAGCTAAAATCAGTCTTCGTTAATCCCATATCGAATGGTCAAGAAAGGAGGAAGATAAGTTCTGTCACCATAGTACCTCCGCAGACCCACCATCAAACTGTTAGTAATAACCTTTCATCCATGAACGCAAATATTGAGTGGTCAACTTCACTCAACATCGAGAAGATTATTATCATAAACATACAAAAAGAATGTAACATCCTATCGATGTTTAACTCCTAAACGTACTAGGGACACGAGTGATACTCTGCAACCAAGTCCCTCGATCCAGATGACCCTGTATCATGGCAACTCATATTTCCGTAACGTAACGTATGCTAAAGCATACTTCTCGGGGGTTTTGCTTATATTATTTGGAGGTGGAGGATTTTTGTGCAACACTCCCGATCTCGCCGGACTCAAGCGATACCCCGCAACCATGTTCGTCTGTCCAAATAACCTTGGATCATGGTAACTAGCATTTGTTCCGTAGACAACCACGATCGCAACACCGCGAGGATATACTTAGCGTCCCGAAGAACCTTATTCTTAATCAATCAATCATTTTTTATCATCGGCAACTCTTGTCAACAATGGTTTATGATAACCGAGGTATGCGGCGGTGATCGCGGACGAGGAGGGATATGCGCCATCTCGCACCCTCTCACGGTCGATTTCGTGAAATCCCTTGCCACCAGCGAGATTTCACGCCTAAGAGACACGCTCGAGGTGTGGGGCGGTGCAAGTTTCATTCTTAGGCGGCCAGTGGGTGTGGTGGTAACCTGCGGGGGCGGAGGCAGAAGGAGGAATCGCCGATCATGGGATTGGAGAGGCAAAATTTATGTCAAAACTTATTGTGGATGACCAAAAATGAGAGAGTTGGGTTGGACCTTTGATTTGACTTCCTATAATTTCGTTCTTCTAAACGTTGAGGGTTCGATTAGGCCCCAAGGCCCTTTTTTATCGCCGGCGCTAAAAACGGCACAGTCGCGTCTTCAGAAGCTCATTTTTCACTGGTTAGGCCATGTTTGGTAGCAAAGTATTTTCTAAGTATTCTAAGAATACTGCAGTTTCTTCAGATATCATATTTTTTTTACTGTGACCTGTTTGGCTAGCACTAAATATTGTGTTATTAAAACTAGAGTATTCTCAAAACTGTAGTAATTTTTTTGCATAAAAAAAAGAACCATGGACCTTTTTTTTTAAAACAGAGCAAGGGAAAGAAACGAGTCGGTCACTAGCTATTTACAACAAGCTCGTCACGCCATCGCGTCCGCCGCCGCTGCTGTAACTGTCTTTGTAGATTCTCCATAGGTCACTCCCTTCATCCTCCCTCTCCACGCTGGCCGTCGGCCACTGCTTCCGTGCGACGGCACCAATCCCTCATGAGTACAAGATAGATAGGCTGGGTACGTACCTTGCTATTCAGTTTTTGCATTCTTGTGTTCTTATGCACGCGTATGATAAGGTAAGGGCTACCCAGCTAACTGCCGGGAATAACGCACCAAAAGTTGTAAAAAGAAACCAGCTAGGCGTGTTTACCCTGCTAACAGTAAGGTATATGCTAGCTAGCTGCATGTGCATGACCGATTAGTTGAGTGCAACAGAAATAGTATTCAAATGGTTGGCTAGCTGCGCGTGCTTGCACGGCCAACCAGCTAGGCAACAAAATCTATAGCGGTGTGCCGGCAACAACTAAACAGGTGCTATGTATTATGAATACTTTAAAATATTGTGTTTTGGTAAAACCATGGTACCTCATATCTACTGGCAAAATTACTGCAGTTTTGGATACTTCAGTTTATTTCACCATTTGCTATCAAACACAGCCTTAGTCCTGAATTTGGCGCCGGCGGCCTCGGGGGAAGCGTTTTTGGCGCGAAACCCTGGTGAGGCCGCCGAGTCAGCGACCAGTCTCGTCTCGTCTTCCTCATCGCCTCGGTTTCCTGCGGGGAATCAATGCCAAGGCCGTCGCCGGTCAGCTTTCCATTGATTCCTCACGGGAGGCGCAGTGCGGCGACGCGCCCCCTCCCGCCACGCGTACACACGTTTGCCGTCCGCCGGCCGCTATAAAAGCCGCCCCCTTCCTCATCGGTGGACGCACTCCCCGCAGCCCCTCTTTCGTTGCCGACACCCCCCATCCCGTCTCCCTCTTTCCCGGTCTAAAGCCACCACATGTACGCCCCACCGATGGGAGAGCGGTTCCCCGACGATGGAAGACACATGCACGAGTGGGAAGCCCACCTCCTCCACGAGGCGAACTACCCGGCGCCGCCTGACATGCGTGTGCCGGGGCGGTGGAGGCTCAGCACCGGAGGCGTCCCGCCTCCCCGCAGCCGATCGAGGCCAGCCCCTTCCACGCGCGAGATCGAGCGTGTTCGGGCCTCTCTGCAGGAGGAGGAGCGGGACCTCCCAGAGTACGCCACCAGCAACCACGCACATTGGGCGGCGTACTTCCAACGCCTCCACAAGGAGCAGCTCGCATCCACCAACAACGCGCCAGTGATAAGGGGTCGCAACAACAGTGACGGCCGCCGCCTGTGGTGGGGCGGCCCCCGCCGCACGCTACACACCGTCCTCGAGTACCTCGAGGGCGGCAATGACCCACCGTTCGAGTACCCGGCGGCACCGGCCCCACCCCCTCCCCCCCCCGGAGTGGCGGCCCGTGGCTGCCGAGGCGCATTGTGGGCGGGTCCTCCTCCTCCTCCTCCTCCCGTTTCTCCTCCCACTCCTCCAGGGCGCCGGCGCTCGTCAGCGTCAAGGCCGAGCCCGTGGAGATGCCGTTCGGCCAGTGCACCCGTGGCGCCGCCCTCGTCATCAGCGAGGCGGCCGTGCCTCCTCTGCTCCTACCTCCTGCCTCGTCAAGCCGAAGACGGAGCCGGGGCTCATCGCCGTGAAGAGCGAGCACGATGACAAGGCTACCGCCGACGAGGCCACCATCAAGTGGGCACGTGAGGACTAGGCCCGGCTGGAGATGGAGCGCCAGCGCCGCACCCTAGAGGAGATCGCCACTCGGCGCCGTGGTTGCGACGAGGGAGGCATCATCGTCCTCGAGGACAACAACGACGAGGCGCCGCCGCCAGCCAAACCCGTCCGCCAGTGTGACCCCGGGCAGGGGTCCAGCAGGGACGGCCGTGGTATGAAGGAGGAGGAGGACGATGACGACGGCGGCTACTACGACGCCTTCAGCAAGCTCTTCGGCCCGTAGGCATGCGCGGGCGGCGGCGGCGCGGCAGCAGTAGTCTTTTCTCTTTTAGATTAAATTTTCAATATATAAAAAGATAGTGGAACGTCTAAATATCGCCGAATTTATGTCGTGTTTGGCTAAATTTTGACCGAGTATGTTTTTAAAAACCTTTAGAAAACGTTGTCTAGAGGCGGCGGCTGAGAACTCGATCACCCCACGTCGAAATTATCGCCGGTTTACCTTTAGGGCGGCGCTATTTCTAGTCCTTAAGGGACCGAACGGCTGGAGATGCTCTTATAACTCCTAATGATAAGAAGTTTAGGGCTCGACTAGTTGCCGTTAACTTCTTGAGATAATAAGAAGTTAAAAGAAGGCTCGACTAGGTGCCGTTAACTTCTCAAGATAAGAAAGAAGTTAAAATCTTGTAGGATCGGTTAGAGATGCTTTAAAGTAGAGAGATCGCAGGAGACACATCCTTCTCCCTTTACCTCTGGCCGCCGCCGCTCTCGTTCATCAACAAACTCGCCGCCGCTTTGCTCCGCGCCTCCGCCGCTCCGCCCCTCCCTCCCCTCCTGCAGCTCTGCCTCTTCCGCATCCTGTTCTGGCGCCCTCCCCTCTCTCAGCCGGACCAATCTCTTCTCCGGCAGACTGGACGGCACGGCGCCACCCCCCAAATCCGCCGCTCTGTTTCCAGGGGTTTGCGGAGGTTTCTCTCTTTTTCGCCTCTTGCTATTTGGTCCTTTTTTTTATCAGATTCGATCATCCACTTGCTATTCAGTCCTTTTTTATCAGATTCGATTATCCACTTCTCTGCTCAGGTTGCGGAGAAGAAGCTGCCAAATCCTGCAATGAACCAAGACAACGTTCCTGGTAACACGTGGCAAAATCTTGCTGCTACAGCCGTAGCGATGAGCGGCGCCGCCGAGCAAGATAGTGGCAACTCCGTCTGGCCGCCCCATAACCTGCCTGCACCAATGCTGACCGGAAGGCCACTACCTCATACGCCCACTCTAGTTCCTGCCCTGCCCGGCATCGCAGGAGGTAAGCATTTTCTCTTCATGGCATCTTCAGCTTTATGACATAGCTTCGTCCAAGCTTAATTTGGCCTGGGAAAAAAAAAGAATTATTCTGTTTTCCTCTGCAGATTCTGAAGATGATGCTTCTATTCAGTTTGCTCCAAGGGATTTCTTGTCACTTGGAAGGGACTCAACTGTTGCTGCCAATGATATGGCCATAGATCCTTCAGCAGTACCAGCAGTTCCAGTTAATTGCAGTTCTGAACTTCCACCAATACATCTTCAGCCAAATGGGGGTTCAGCTGCAGAAGCACCCGGAATTGGAATCCAAGCAGATGATAGCCCACAATCGTCGTCGTCATTTTCAGCAGCAGATCTCTCTGATAGGCACTGTGAATTACAATCAACTATTCCTGCAAATACTAATAATGAATTGGCTTCACTGCTTGCTGAAGGTGTAACTGGTCAGAACATGCAGACGTATCAGCAGACACAAGAAAAGCTCAAGACACAAAGCCAACTGAATGATCACACACCTCTGTCAGCAGCAGCAGCTGCTGCATTCAAGGATAATGAGGAGGCCCCTGCAGGAAAAGTGAAGCCCCGGAGGAAGAAACATAGAGCCAAAGTAATACGTGAAGACAAGCAAATCAAGAAGCAAAAGCCTGCTGTTACAACACCAGAGGGAAAACCACCAAATCAGAAAGCCAAGAGAAGTAATGTCCGGAAGAAAAGAAGTCTCAGCTCTCTGGAGAATTGCTCGGGACCTGTTAGCAACCAATCAGTCTCTAGGGGAGCAGAAGATGCTGCTAGAAGCAGAGTGCATCAGTCCGAAGAAGGTTGCAGTCCGAACTTTGTGAACAGGGAGTGCTGAGAGGCAAATCATTAGCTGGCAACTCATGCCACCACGTTGAGGAAATACTCATTCATGCTAAAAGCTCTTTCTGTTCAACCGCCACTGTATCAACTGCGCAGGGTGCACATGGACTGCATCTGGACATGGAAAATTCACCAGGAGGATTAGCTTTTGGCATGATTTGCGAGATGAACAAATTGTTAGATGAGTACATACATTTGCCAGAGATGGCAATAAACTGTACACACGAAGTTTCACCTGCAACTTCTGGATGTTTTAGCAGAGAGCCACCAAGAAAACAAGACAGTGTAGGAAGCACTCATAGTCTTGATGCCACAAGGATTGGGGTTACCATACTGGAAGGGAACAACAAGGACTTGGACGTGAATGACTCTAACAAAGCTGGTTTTTCTATGCGTCGCTCAGCTACGTCTGTACGTGAAACATCCACAGAATTTCAGATGACTAAGGTGTCGAGAGTGGAGAAAAAGAAGGATCAACAACGTAGAGAGAGCAAGTCCTCTCTAGCCGGCTCACGGGACTCGATCATCTTAAGGACTGCCGCTCAGATGCTAGGATTTTGTCAAGCTGGTGGGATAAAAAAGAAGCGAACGGTCCGAGTCCGCAGGATTTCGTATGTTCCTATAATGAATGTTGAGATGAATAGGGCAAAAGTATCGCCACGATTATCATCTCAGTCATGCCTGGAGGCCCTTTATGGAAGACCCAGTTTTAAACCTTTTACCAAGAAACGTTCACGAAGGGTACGATGTCATTACCGCAGATCAGAGGGAAATTTTCAGCCTCCGAATAATAAAAATTTCTACCATGATATTTATTATGAAGCAACAGGAAAAAGGTCACACAACTCACGATATACATCAACTACATATATGGATTTCCTTCAAGGAGTTGCATCAGGGCTGAATTATCTTGATTTGAACACCGAGCCTGCACATACAAATGAGATGTATCCATCCCTGACCACATCCGCTGTTGTCCCTTATGGAGAAACAGGTAGTCTATCAAATATTCTTGTACCATTTGATAGTCAGATGATCTTCCCATATGAGTGGCCGTTGGATTTAGTCAAGAAGCAGCGCCCTCGAGCTAAAGTTGACTTGGATTTTGAGACAACAAGAGTTTGGAACCTCTTGATGGGGAAAGCAACTGATGAGCCTGTAGATGGGAATGATGTTGAGAAAGAGAGATGGTGGCAACAAGAAAGAAAAGTTTTTCAAGGCCGTGCTAATTCATTTGTAGAACGCATGCGACTAGTTCAAGGTACTTTGTTGGAGGTGTAAATTCATTAAGATTTCAAATCAATTTAACATCCATGATATGCTGAATTCAATTTTCCTTGAACATTCTTCATAGCCCTTTCTACCACATGACACCTATCTCAAAGGTTTGCCAACCAAAGAGACTTGGTTGATATAGTTGTTGAAATATCCACATTAACAACTATCAGACATCCTAGTTTGAAAATCCTTAACGCTGAAGTAACCCCACTGCTCAATGTGGTGGATGATGTTGTCATAATGAACTTTTGGGAAGCTGGCATTTTGCTTCCAAACCTGGATTTTGGCTTAATTTCATAAAGGGTAAATGTGGAAACCTTCATGTTCCATTAACACCGGTGGTAGAATATTATAGTAATCTTTAGACTCGTAGTATATGATTTCTGAATACAGCAAATTGCAGTATACGTGAAAGATAGGTGTGAAAGTGTTATACTGTTTTTAAATTTAAATTCAAATTTCCATTAGCCGATGGTTGAGATATATAGCTTATGTTGACTTGCATGTTTATTAGGCGACAGGCACTTTTCTCCATGGAAAGGATCAGTAGTTGACTCCGTAGTAGGGGTTTTCCTCACTCAGAATGTGTCTGACCATCTTTCCAGGTATGATAGTCACATCCAATACTCTGATACTCTCTGTTCTTTAAAACAAATGAATAATTATTCTTGTTTACAAACTCTGGTTATGGTTGCTATTTCTTTCTCTTCAAAATACAGCTCTGCGTATATGTCACTTGCTGCAAATTTTCCTCCAAGGACAGTTAATAGAAATTGTAAGGATGATATTATCAGTCAAGACGATGAGGAAATAGTTAGCACGGTTGCAGTAGGAGGGGTAAGAATCTTTGACTTTTTTGACAACGGTGCAAGACCAGATCTACGAGAGAACTTTGAGGAGCTGTCAATAACCAATGAGAAGATACATGTAGAAACAAAGAATAATGCTAGTGCTTATGAGTTGACTAAAGGTGAAAATTATTCCTTCAACTCCAAAGAAGCAAATGCAGATTTATGCGACCACCAAGAGGCAGAAGTTGACCCCAAAGCACAACAATTTCCAGATTTCTCCATCGAATTAATAACATCAGAAAAAAGCTCACGAGCGATACAGTTCCAGAAGGATATGTCATCTTCTAAAAGTGTTATAATTTCGGAAACTATTCTTCAGTCAGAATTATCGAGTTCTGGGGATAATCCTTCACATAACAGTTCTGTTGGTAGCGTCGGTGGTGCAGCTTCTCAGCAGCTGGGAAGCAATTTCGATTCATTAGCAGGAAATGATGCCTCAACCAAGGAACTTGAATGCCAAAGAATCAAAACAACAACAGTAAATGATGATGGTGCAAGTCAGCATGGATTCCCTCTACTTTTGAAGCATCAGATTTCCAGGAGCATGAATCACTCTCTATCACTGGTGGAACGATAGCAGAAACAGCAAACACGGTGGATGAATCTACTGTCAAATCTGGTTTTCCTTTCTATAATGGAGGACCAGATAAAGAAGCAAGACCAAAGAAAACAAGAACCACAAGGAAAGAAAAAACTGAAAACTTCGATTGGGATAAACTTCGAAGACAGGCTTGTGCTGATGGCCACATGAAAGAAAGAAAGTCTGAAAGAAGAGACTCTGTTGATTGGGAAGCAGTACGGTGTGCAGATGTACGAGCAATTTCTAGCGCCATCCGGGGACGAGGAATAAACAATGTTTTGGCAGAGCGAATCCAGGTACAAACTGAACAGTAGGATTTAATAAGTTATGTTTGGACTGGTTGATGCTTTGTTGATAGTTATATGGCTATTCTCTTTCTTAGAATTAAGGCCACAGTAACCTTAGGGTTTAATTGTAAGCACTAACTAGGACTAGGAGCCAATGATTTACTAGTTCTGTATGCAGTATTTGATGTTTTGTTGAAATAGCAAGCACAGGACTGAATTCTTTTGTAGGACTGAGATATCAGTTATGCTCACAAAAATTATTGTTTTCAGGAGTTCCTGAATCGAATGGTCAGAGATCATGGAACCATTGATCTGGAGTGGTTAAGAGATACCCCCCCTGACTCAGCAAAGTAAGATAATGAGTATATCTCTTTACTTTCTGTGGGTGACACTTTCTAGTGCTTGAAATACTATAACCTAGTGTGAAAGAATGAGATGGAGCAAGACGTACAACAAGTTGGATGTTGCATTTAATATCTAAAACTGAGCACTATGTGCTAAACTGCTAATGTAGAAGTTGCGTGAATAGAACAAAAGGTTGTCAAATGTGGCGCAGTTGACTAAAGTAGTGAAAGATTTGTTCAGTTTTACCATGGAAAACAAGCACTGAGTACCGACTTGACCAGAGCAAGTGCTTGTTTTCCATGCTGCCTTGCTTGTTCCCTGGATGCTCTGGAAGCACAGGAACGCGTGCGTCTTCGACAATGCGACACCCTCAATTGATGTCCTAGTGGATAGGATTAAATAAGAGGCCCGCTGCTGGGTTAGAGCCGGTGCCCAGGGGCTTAGGGTTGTTCTGCCCACATCCTGGGATGTACACTAACTGGCCAATGTTGTTGTAAACTCACCTCCTAGGAGGCTTTTTTCACACCACCCCCCCCCCCCCCCCCTTTCAATGAAATGAAACGCAAAAGCCCTTTGCGTTTTCTCAAAAAAGCATGGAAAACAAGCTCCATCCAGCATGACAAGATTTCCTATTAAAAACGATTTGGTGCACTTTTCAGGGATTATTTGCTTAGCATACGTGGACTGGGGCTCAAAAGTGTTGAATGTGTTCGTCTACTGACATTACATCAACTCGCATTCCCTGTAAGTTATTTTTAAACTTTTAATTCACCTTCAATCACTTTCATATTTACACAACAATGCTTTGGCCACTGAAGGTTGACACCAATGTTGGCCGCATATGTGTAAGACTGGGATGGGTTCCTATTCAACCCCTTCCTGAATCTCGACAACTACATCTCCTCGAGCTGTAAGCGTCCTCCATTGTCTAAGGATTTATTTCATCTTGTATATTCAATTAAAATTTGCTCATATTGATTTTCTTGTCAAAGATATCCTGTCTTGGAGACTGTACAAAAGTACCTTTGGCCTCGTCTATGTAAACTTGATCAAAAAATACTGTGAGTATAGTAATATTAGCTTAAATTCTGCACTTGTTTTTTTAGTGGCACATTATATGTTATTCTTTCCATGTAAATTTCAATCTCTGTAAATAATAACTAAAGTAGTTAACAGAGTCAACATTTTTCACAGGTACGAGCTACATTATCATATGATCACTTTTGGAAAGGTACTTTATTAGGATCTAGAGATGAATTGGTTCTCCTTCCGAAGTACTAGATAAATATTCCCTAAAAAGGGTAAATAAATATTTTCACACAATCAATGCAGGTGTTCTGTACTAAAACAAAGCCAAATTGCAATGCTTGTCCAATGAGAGGTGATTGTAGGCATTTCGCAAGTGCCTTCGCGAGGTATTATCACATTTTATCCTCTTTCAGAAATAGTAACTTATATTCGATCCTTGTACCAAATTGCCTTCTGTTGGTTGAGATTTGTGAGACACATATTAGTTTCCACTCAGAATATAACCTGTTTCTGAACAGATGCTTCTGTTAGTTTCGATACATGCATCATGCATCATTTTTCTTTTCTTTTGTGCAACCAAAAGTTATGTGGCACTTATCTTGGATTCTTGGTCTTAACTGGGAGCTCTTTTGTGTACTTATTATTGATTTGTGAATTTCTTGTCCTTCTGAATCTTCTTATGTTTTCCTGATTCCTTTTAATGAAGTGCACGGCTTGCACTTCCTGCACCTCAGGAGAAAAGCTTAGTGAATCCGAGCAATCAATTCAGTTTTCAGAGCGGTAGCATGCCCACTCCGAACTCAACTGTGCTTCCTCAGCTTGAGGAAAGTACCCGTGGAAAGGTTTTTCACACTAACAATTCAGAGCCGATTATTGAGGAGCCAACAAGTCCAGCACGGGAAGAACTTCCAGAAACTTGGGAAAATGACATTGAAGATTATGATCCAGATGAAATCCCACTAATTAAGCTTAACATGGAAGCTTTTGCTCACAACTTGGAAAATTGTATTAAAGAAAGCAATATGGATCTCCAGTCTGATGATATCGAGAAAGCACTTGTTGCTATTAGCACTGAAGCAGCTTCAATTCCTGTCCCTAAACTAAAGAACGTGAGCAGGCTTCGGACAGAACACTATGTGTAAGCACTAAGCAGTGAACTGATTTTGCTTTGGCTTAAACTTGCATTACTTTACACTTACTATATAGCTATTATTTTCCCATGCAAATTATTTTATTTATCTAGAAAATGCTCAGTTCTGTAACTTTCATTACTGAAGTAAGATTTTTCCTGCAGTTACGAGATTCCAGATTCACACTCCCTTGTGCAACAGGTTTTGATTCTGCCACTTTCATTTAAGCATTTCAAAACATTGTTCCTGTTCCTGATCTAGAAACTGATTTACAGCTTGGACTCCATCAACGGGAAGATGGCGATCCAAGCCCTTACCTATTGACCATATGGATGCAAGGCAAGTATATTTTATTTGAGAATGCATGCCCGCACATGTAATTTGACTGCACTTGTAAGTTGATCTTTATTGGATATTCTGGCTCAATGCAGATGACATAAATGCAATGATCAAGGCCCCCAAACCATGTTCTGACTTTCGAAGGGAAGATGGATTTTGTAATAATGAGAAGTGTCAGCACTGTGTGCTTGAGCGGGAAAACCAATCTAGATATGTCAGAGCCACGATTCTGGTAAAGCAATAAATTACCCGGCAATCATGAACACTGATTTAGAGTAGATATGTTAGTTTGCCATCCTAAAAGCAGAAGGCTACATCTAAATTACTGAATTGACAAAATAAATAAATAAATAAAACAGAGTTGTTTTTCAACCTCTTAACTCATAAAGCATTTTTAATCTATAGTGTTTGCTCAAACACACATTTGTGTTGGCCTGTGTTTGTTGCATGATCATAATCTATAATCTTTGCTCCAAAGAAGAACATCTATGTATCTTTTGGCCTTTTGGGCTAATTCAGACATACTAAAAATATATTGGTAAGCTACATAATACCTACTCTACTAACATTTTAAGAAATATGAATAACTGATTGCTGTTTGATCAAATGCACTTGTGTTCTTTATGTAACTTGTATTTATCGTATGAGAATAATCTATAGTACTGGCCCTGAAAAAGGGTTGCATAAATTTGAGTTTCTTAGCTATTACATCTATGCAAAAGAATATTGTTAGTGAGGTACTTTAAATACTAAAGCTTTAGTAATAATATTAACAACTCACTGTTGTCTAAAAAATTGCATGCGCTTCTCCAGTCTACTAATGACGAGTTACTGGAACATGAACAGGTTCCATGTCGAACAGGTACGAAGGGTACTTTCCCACTGAACGGCACTTATTTTCAAGTTAATGAGGTATGTCGCAGACTCAGATATTTCTTTTTTCCTCAAGAATAGGGTAGATATTTCTACAGAGTCGACTTACAAAGTTACAATGCTTTTGTGAATTTATTGACGCAGGTATTTGCTGACCATAAATCTAGCTATGATCCCATATACGTTGTAAGGAAGGACTTATGGCCCTTGGAAAGACGTATGGTCTACTTTGGGACTTCGGTGTCTTCTATATTCAAAGGTTGTGACCAACATACATCACCAATTCGGACAAATCTATCTGTTTACCAACAGCTCTTATTTTACTTCTGTAGGTCTAACAACTGAAGAAATACAGCAGTGCTTCTGGAAAGGTAAGAACAATATATTTCAGTAGGTTGCCAAATGTATTTTACCGTGGGGAAAGATCTTGCTGCCTCTTCTCATCAAAGAACAATTTATGAGTATAGGGTATAAATTAATGGTTGAACACACATCCCGTCCCATGCACCCATGTACACTGAAAACTTCTAGATGTCCAACTAAAAAAAAGAACTGCTAGATCATCAGTATGAAATGGAGCACTGAACTAACTATAGTGGAGTTTATCTTCAAAATGCACTGTGGAGCAAATTAATTTCCAGGCTCCAAATTAAAAATAGTAGCCTTCTTAGATTTAAAAGGTGGAAGGTTCTTGTTCTCCCCAAACAATTTAGCAGAGACTCCTGCATGCGATCGTTGGTAAAAAAGAAAAACTCTAGCAATCCACCGTCACCTATCCCTCCCCTCTACCCCCATCCTTCTGCTGGCTACAAGTCGGTGAGGATCCCATTCTATACAGCTAGTAAATACTCTTAAGGCTTGGCTTACTTTTTTAGTTTAGATCTCAGGAGTGACTCCGTTCTCCTCTGTTTTTCACTGCTGTGGTTGAAGAACGTTTGCCGCAATTATTGGACCTTCTGATCTCTAGTTGGTAGTGTCCGTTTGCTTCGGGTTCCTTACGATTGGTGGTTTGTATGTGGTATCCACGCCCTCCCTCCTTATATGTTGATAGCTTGTGGAGCTAGTCAGAGGACATGCTTTTCTGGGAGAATTGTGCCCTCAAGAAACATGCAACAACTCAATCACACGATGCTTAAAAAAAAGCAACTCAATCACACGGAAGTATGGACACCGTCAATAAATTACAACTTAAATACATTACCAAGCTTTTCTTCAAGGCCAGCATCATCGATCTCCAAGGGAAGCATCCGGATCTGGAACAGGAGCCGAAGCCCAAACCACTGCCCTCAAAGAGAATCACAGATTGAAGCGCCTCCCATGTCTCTCCGGTGGGCAACACAGCTGTGCTTCCCATGCCTCTTCTGTTTGCTGCAATTGGAGGGGCAACTAAATTCTTGCTGACACCAATCCATCTTCTTCCTATCCTACCGCTCACATGGTCAGGTCTTTGTATGTCCGCTCCTGGTGGAGCGGGACCTTTTGGATAGTGGTGGCGATGGGACTACTTTCGGCACGTCCATTTTGGTCAGCCATCGAGTCCTCTAAATTAGACCAAAAAGGACCAGTGCAAGGGTGGTGCGTCGGTGTCACGCCCAGCCAGCCGGTGTGCTCCTGTTGCCAGGTCAGGCGTTTGTGGTGGCAAAGCATACGCCAGCGGCATGGCTTCTCTATGGCTCTTTTTTTTGCTCGCCAAGTGGTAATGGAACACAATGACTTGATCTCAGACATAGGGATTACAACCGACCGCAGCCTCCCTACATAGGCATTTCCCTCTTGGTGCGACGGGGATTCGCTTATGGTGACAGGAGAGAAACCAACAATATGACATCCTCCCGGCCTCCTCGGCGCGGTCGTAGAGGGAGCATTGTGGACGGTTTCACATCGCGAACGTCTTGGACCAAGACAATATGTCGATGATGTTGCAGGCCGCCGGTCTCACACCGCAACGGTGCCAAGGCCCAGAAGCAGCCAAACGCCAATTACGTCGTGAACACTCCTCCACCGCACATCGCCACATACATGGTCTATCGCAACGCACTCCTGAAACCATCAGTCGGTACTCATGGAGTAACCCTATGCTTCCAAAACGTCGCCACGCCGGGATCCTTCATGGTCTGCTACCCATGCCATCAAGTAGTCTTTTTAGAGATTTCAAATGGACTACCACATACGGATGTATATAGACATATTTTTAGAGTGTAGATTCACTCATTTTGCTCCGTATGTAGTTCCTTGTTGAAATCTCTAGAAAGACAAATATTTAGCAACGGAGAGAGTACTAGCTAGAGCAAAGGTGAGTGCCACCGGCTCACGCCCCAACCTTGGGTCAGACCTCCAAGAACAACGCCTCCACAAGGGAGCATCGTCGTCGACACTGATGTCATGCAAGCTAGATCCTGGTTTCACCCGGGGTACTAGACCCTGAAGGATGGGTTGAATCAAGGGTCCTCGATGGTTCCACCAAGATAGGAACAACACACATCGTCGTCGGCATGGACAAGTATCAAGCAGGGCTTTCGCCCGAAGCACCACGACCACACACATGCATCGGTGCGACTCCATGGAAACTCGGCAGCACAATCCTAGCACCTCCTACAACTGCGCCGGCCCGGGAAACTGGTTGCCCCACTGTCCGCGCTAAAGAGGCCACCACACGCCATGCATCATGACTAGCATGAGCCGGCCATGGCAGCAGCCCCAGAGGTATTGGCCGTGGCCCAAACGGCCCGTGCACTGATATATACAACACATGAAAGATATCATTTTTACTATTAAAGCTGAACTAAAACTATGACAAGTACTCCCTCCGTTCCAAATTACTCCTCGCAGAAATGGATGTATCTAGAACTAAAATACATCTAGATACATCCATACCTGCGACAAGTAATTCGGAACGGAGGGAGTAATATGGACCGGAGGGACTAATAACTTCTTTTTATTTTTTTAAGTTTTCTTTAATTTATCTTCCTTTTTTTAATTTTTTTATCAATATTACTAAGCTCTCAATATTCCTCTTCTCCCACACTCCCAATGATACAAAGCAAGGGACCTCATCGTTTTTTGCATTTACGTGCAAATGATTGCTTCCAAACTTATTTGGGTGGAAGATGTTATTGCACATGATCTTTCTCCATGATTTATCTGGAGTTTCCCTGACAAAGTGTGATGCGATGCAGGATTTGTGTGCGTGCGGGGATTCGAGAGGGAAACCGGGGCACCCAGGCCCCTATGCCAACATCTGCACGTCGCGGCAAGCAAAGTGCCCAGACGACGCAGTACAGCAGCAGCAGCAGCAGCAGCAGCAGCAACAGCAACAGCAAAGGCGTCAGCTTCATAAGTATCATGACCCATGTAGTTCTCGATCTGCGCATGGGCCGTATTAGTTAGTTCCTGTCGGACGAACCATGCTGGACATGCTGGACGATCAGGTAGGGTAGCGCGCTCCGCCGCATCTCGCTATAGACGTGTAGTTTGGGGCTGATTTTAGATGGACTGGGTTGATGGAGAGATTGAGGCATGTGTATATCTGTGTCTAATTTTCTTTTTAGGTGATGGTCACATACTGGTTTGTGATTAGTCGTGGGCGGTGATTTGGTATGTGTATGTGTAGTCAGGTGTGAAGGCATGGGGGTTTACGCGGTGTTCTCATGCTACACCTGGTACTAATGTGCCCCAATCACATCAGAGCCACCAGACATGCAACATGAAACAATATCTTCTCTTTTTTTTGAGTAATGCAACATGAAACAAATTGGTCACCGGTATGGACGATGGCAAACAGCTCCACAAGGCTGCGAACAAGGAAACTCAATCGCATACCCATCGGCCCCGTTTGTACCTCCACAACCCATCCAGCAGGCCCATATGCGCCGGCAACAGTACTACACAAGAAACTTGGAGTCAAAAAAAGCAAGCGCACAGTGGAATTTCTCATTCTTCGCCTATTGCGACCTTTAGTCACTATACTACCACGGAGCGATGCATCCAATTTTTTCATCCATCCGGTTTTCCTTTGGTTTACAGCTATTTCGTCTGGTTTTTCTTTTTGTTTTTTCATTTCTTTTATGGTTTGGCCATCGGGTTTCTTCTGGTTTTTAGAGGTTTCATTTACCGTTTTCCTGTTTTATCATTTTCTTTCCTTTTATGTTAATTTTTAGTTTTCATTTTTAAAAATTCATGATCATTTTTTAGTTCATGAATATTTTAAGAAATTCACTAATAAATTTGTGAACAATTTTTTAGCCCATGTACATTTTTAAGTAGGGATTTCTTAAAAGGCGCAACCATCTTTAAGAATTCCTGAATGCATATTTAAATCCATGAATATTGTTAAAAATGAAGATTTTTTTTAGGAAAAAATGATGAACTTTCTAAAATTGTGAATATTTTTTAGAACATGCAGTAATATTTTTTGAAATTCACAATCATGTCTAAATTCATAAAAAAAATTGTGCAATAATTCATTTATAATCTATAAAGACAATTTCTTTCTTAGAGTTTTGACTCAGGAGCGAACACTACCACTAACTGTCAAGATACCACTGGGCAGGTGATGGGTGTGACACCCATGCCGAATCTTGAACAACGTCATCAAGCTACTGGAAGGTATTAGCCTATGCGAAGTAGTAGATCATAACCACGCTATACAAATCGCAAAAGGGGAATCACAAAACAAGTACCTAGATAATGGTGGATCCCCCCCCCCCCCCCCCCCCCCACAAATGGGAGAAACCTCACTTTAGCTGTGCTTTGGAGGCTGTCGTTCATTGCCGCTATCAAGAATCAGGCGGATGGAGGTCATGGCAGCAACAAGGCAGAGGTCGTGTGAGAGTAGCGGGAGGATGTGATTGGAAGTGGTTGGAAGGAAAGGGGCTCTACTTGCGAAAATTTAGAAACATGCCACTCTCGAGTGCCGCTCATGGTCCCAACACGCAGATGGAGGCTCAATCGAATCTCCTTTTTTTGAGTGGCCAACTAAGTCTCCTCGTCTGGCCTAGTGGATGAAAGCCCATTTTTGAGACACGATGGATGAAGGTTCAACCGAATCTCCTATTGACGTGATGAAGTGGTGGGTCCCAAATTGAAGTGAACGACGTGAAAGAGATGGCAGGTTAATGCCAACTGGTGGAGACAACACGCAGGGTTATGTAGCCAATTTTTACACAAGTGTTGGTGGCACAGACTGAACTAGAGTGGCAACCTTTGCATATCCAAGTTTAGTAGTGGCACTGACAAAATTCACAAAAAATATTGGTCCAATTTGTTAGACTAGTGATTGTGACTGGTGTCGTTGCCAAATGGAGGCACCATAATAGGAGTCTTTGGTTTCTTCCAAATAGTGGTCAATTGGTAGGCGACGGTGACCCTCGGTGTGGTCTCGGCTCATGGTGGTAGTTGTGCTCACAGCCGCTTTTCCATTGACAACGTAGTCGTCAATTCCCATATGAATTCTTGAAATCTTGAACGAGCTTCTCTAATATCTAACGGGTTAATGCCCTTCAAGCGGGTAATGAAGGCCCTCTCTGGTGGTGAATGGATGCTCTTATGATGATATTCAACCTTTCTAAAGTAGGCAAGGTCTTCTTCCTCTGATGGAGTGCATGTTTCCACGTCAATATTGCATTCACCTAAACTTGGCCATCGTATTTGGTGGATGCCTTTTCTCTAATATAACGAATAGTGAAAAATACCTACTTCACCTCCAAGATACATTGTGACCTTTTGTATGACCATCCGAAGAGTTCGCTTTTGTCAAACAGTCTCTACAATCAAAACTTAGAATCCATTTTGTTCTTTCACCCTGCGGATGCATTCCTCTTAAAGAGTGCTTTGTCTTGTAGTGGAGTACATTGTATTCATGAATGTACATTTTTCTTAGTGAAATGGAATCAGGTATTATGTGTGGTTGTTTAACGAGCAATTATGTTGCTCATTGTGAGTCATCCGTCATCTTTAATTATCGTTGTTGTATTGTAATTGCTAATTGTAAAGTAACTATGGTGCATCTTAACTTGTTATGAAATTTAGCATTTTGATATTGTCCAAGCGATATCTCTTTCGTATTTATGATGTCATGACAATTAATTGATTTGTTTACATGTGTTGGTGAGCAAGTGATCGATCACCTACCTTGCACGTGCTCAACGTCTACTAGCATATAGAGTGGAGAAAGCAACTCGAATTAAGGCTATTGCATGTAATGTTGGGCAGACAACATCCCCACATAGGTGTTATGGAGTGAGGACTTGTCGGTAAGGTTTCAAACATGGTACGCCAAGCATTGTACTTCAAAAAGTAACAAAAATAGTCATTCTATCTTTAATAACTTTTGTGCAATGTGTAAAGCCACACCTACTAGTCTATGTACCATCATAATATATCTTTGTCCGCATTACTTGTGCTAGAGATGTGAGTGGTAACGGAACCCCTGTAGGCATGAAACAAATTGTAGACGATCTCTTTTTTTATTCTTCCAAGCTTCATATCTTTAGTTGAGGAAAATGATGCTATACCAGCATGACCATGCCTTAGGGATGAGAGACATTGCGAAAAATGATTCAAGCCAGTTGACTAACCAAAGTTCGTATTCTCAACAGCATTGGCTAGTGTTGTGATGGCTGGGTCTGTAGGGTGTAGTGGTCTATAATGGACTTTGATATCAATTTTCAGTTGCAGTTGTTATAAGCACTTGTTCGATAGGTGGTCATGGTGCGCATAGTAACAAACCCTCCTTGATATTGTAAGCGCAAATGATGGCAACGCTCTCGAGTGACACTTGCTTCTTTGGATATGACATCATGGATGTTGGGGAACACAGTATTTCAAAAAAAAAAAATCCTATGACCACGCAAGATCTATCTAGGAGATGCATAACAATGAGAGGGGATAGTATGTCTATGTACCCTTGTAGACCGAAAGCGGAAGCGTTAAGAAACACGGTTGATGTAGTCGAACATCTTCGCGATCCAACCGATCAAGTACCGAATGCACGGCACCTCCACGATCTGCACACGTTCAGCTCGGTGACGTCCCTCGTACTCTTGATCCAGTTGAGGCCGAGGGAGAGTTTCGTTAGCATGACGGTGTGTTGACGGTGATGACGAAGTTACCGGCGCAGGGCTTCGCCTAAGCACTACAACAATATGACTGAGGTGTGTATCTGTGAAGGGGGCACCGCACGCGGCTAAAACAATTGTCAACTTGTGTGTCTATGGGGTGCCCCCCTCCCCCGTACATAAAGGAGCGAGGAGGGGGCCGGCCGGCCCTCATGGTGCGCCCCAAGGGGGGATTCCTACTCTTACTAGGAGTAGGTTTTCCCCCTTTTCCTAGTCCTAATAGGAGGGGGAAGGAAGGGGAAGAGGAGAGGAAGGAAAGGGGGCCCGACCCCCTCCCAATTCGGATTAGGCTTGGGGGGTGCCCCCACTTCTTGGCCGCCTCCTCTCTCTCCCACTAAAGCCTATGTAGGCCCATTTAGCCCCCGGGGGGGTTCCGGTAACCCCCCCGATACTCCGGTATATGCCCGAACTCACCCGAAACCTTTCCAGTGTCCAAACATAACCTTCCAATATATCAATCTTCATGTCTCGACCATTTTGAGGCTCCTCGTCATGTCCGTGATCACATTATCCGCGCCTCCGAACTACCTTCGGTACATCAAAACACATAAACTCATAATACTGATTGTCATCGAACGTTAAGCGTGCGGACCCTACGGGTTCAAGAACTATGTAGACATGACTGAGACTCATCTCAGGTAAATAACCAATAGCAGAACCTAGTGAAGGAAATATGCCCTAGAGGCAATAATAAAGTTATTATTTATTTCCTTATATCATGATAAATGTTTATTATTCATGCTAGAATTGTATTAACCGGAAACATAATACATGTGTGAATACATAGACAAACAGAGTGTCACTAGTATGCCTCTACTTGACTAGCTCATTAATCAAAGATGGTTATGTTTCCTAACCATGAACAAAGAGTTGTTATTTGATTAACGGGATCACATCATTAGTTGAATGATCTGATTGACATGACCCATTCCATTAGCTTAGCACCCGATCGTTTAGTAAGTTGCTATTGCTTTCTTCATGACTTATATATGTTCCTATGACTATGAGATTATGCAACTCCCGTTTGCCAGAGGAACACTTTGTGTGCTACCAAACGTCACAACGTAACTGGGTGATTATAAAGGAGCTCTACAGGTGTCTCCAAAGGTACATGTTGGGTTGGCGTATTTCGAGATTAGGATTTGTCACTCCGATTGTCGGAGAGGTATCTCTGAGCCCTCTCGGTAATGCACATCACTTAAGCCTTGCAAGCATTACAACTAATGAGTTAGTTGCGAGATGATGTATTACGGAACGAGTAAAGAGACTTGCCGGTAACGAGATTGAACTAGGTATTGGATACCGACGATCGAATCTCGGGCAAGTAACATACCGATGACAAAGGGAATAACGTATGTTGTTATGCGGTCTGACCGATAAAGATCTTCGTAGAATATGTAGGAGCCAATATGGGCATCCAGGTCCCGCTATTGGTTATTGACCGGAGACGTATCTCGGCCATGTCTACATTGTTCTCGAACCCGTAGGGTCCGCACGCTTAAGGTTTCGATGACAGTTATATTATGAGTTTATACGTTTTGATGTACCAAAGGAGTTCGGAGTCCCGGATGAGATCGGGGACATGACGAGGAGTCTTGAAATGGTCGAGACGTAAAGATCGATATATTGGACGACTATATTCGGACATTGGAAAGGTTCCGAATGATTCGGGTATTTTTCGGAGTACCGGAGAGTTACGGGAATTCGCCGGGAGAAGTATTGGGCCTTATTGGGCCATACGGGAAAGAGAGAGGGGCTGCCTAGGGCATGCCGCGCGCCCCCCAAGGCCTAGTCCGAATTGGATTAAGGGGAGGGGCTGCGCCCCTTCCTTGTTTCCTACTCCTACTACATGGAAGGACTCCTAGTTGGACTAGGAAAGGGGGAATCCTACTCCCGGTGGGAGTAGGACTCCCCTAGGGCGCGCCATAGAGAGGGCCGGCCCTCCCCTCCTCCACTCCTTTATATACGGGGGCAGGGGGCACCCCATAGACACACAAGTTGATCCATGTGATCATAATCTTAGCCGTGTGCGGCGCCCCCTGCCACCAGTCCTCGATAATATTGTAGCGGTGCTTAGGCGAAGCCCTGCGATAGTAGTACATCAAGGTCGTCACCACGCCGTCGTGCTGACGGAACTCTTCCCCGACACTTTGCTGGATCGGAGTCCGGGGATCGTCATCGAGCTGAACGTGTGCCAAGAACTCGGAGGTGCCGGAGTAACGGTGCTTGGATCGGTCGGATCGGGAAGACGTACGACTACTTCCTCTATGTTGCGTCAACGCTTCCGCTTCGGTCTACGAGGGTACATAGACAACACTCTCCCCTCTCGTTGCTATGCATCACCATGATCTTGCGTGTGCGTAGGAATTTTTTTGAAATTACTACGTTCCCAACACCTGGATGCTCATATTGGTTCCGACATATTCTACGAAGATCTTTATCGGTCAAACCGCATAACAACATACATTGTTCCCTTTGTCATCGGTATGTTACTTGCCCGAGATTCGACCGTCGGTATCATCATACCTAGTTCAATCTTGCTACCAGCAAGTCTCTTTACTCGTTCAGTAATGTAACATCTCGCAACTAACTCATTAGTCACATTGCTTTCAAGGCTTATAGTGATGTGCATTACCAAGAGGGCCCAGAGATACCTCTCCGACAATCGGAGTAACAAATCCTACTCTCGATCTATGCCAACTCAACAAACACTATTGGAGACACCTGTAGAGCATCTTTATAATCACCTAGTTACATTGTGACGTTTCATAGCACACTAAGTGTTCCTCCGGTATTCGGGAGTTGCATAATCTCATAGTCATAGGAACGTGTATAAGTTATGAAGAAAGCAATAGCAATAAACTAAACGATCATAGTGCTAAGCTAATGGATGGGCCAAGTCAATCACATCATTCTCTAATGATGTGATCCCGTTCATCAAATGACAACTCATGTCTATGGCTAGGAAACTTAACCATCTTTGATTAACGAGCTAGTCAAGTAGAGGCATACTAGTGACACTCTGTTTGTCTATGTATTCACACATGTACTAAGTTTCCGGTTAATACTATTCTATCATGAATAATAAACATTTATCATGACATAAGGCCAACTCCACCGCGCGAACCCAAACGGACGTCCGTTTTGTCCAGATTCTGTCCGTTTGGGTAGGGATTTGGGGTTGTGTCCGGGCGTGTCCTGGGATGCGTTGGCCGTGCGCCCAGCACGCGGACGCATCCCGGTCGTATTCTGTCCGTGTATTTTTCTTTGCAAGTCCTTAACTTTTTTTATCATTCATTTTTGGTACATGACAATACATCATCACATTTTGACTAGTAAAGTAAGGCAAAAGAAAATAAGAACAATAAGAATACATTTTAGAAGATAGCCAACTTCCATAACTGCCCCCTTGAGTTGGGTTAGGGCCTTCTCGATGCACTCATTGTTGATCTGTAACACCCTGATAGTTAAGCTACAGTAGTCACACCCTAATGGTGCCATGTCATCACAATTATTTTATCTAAACCTCATCTTGTTCCTAACCGAATACAAATTCAAATTAAAATAAAGTCGGATTATCATTTCTTCAAGCTGTAAAACAAAAATGTTCACTGGGTTGCAAAAATTCACTAGCTAATTGTCATGAAGAAACCAATATTATTTGAGATACTGAATTGCCCCTAACCTATTTAAAGCAGTGCCCGAAACAACCTTTTTAACGCATTCACATTTATGCAAAATTCAAATCTATACCAACTATTAAAGGGAATAGGTATTCTTAGTTTGGTTTAGTCCTTTTCGTTGATTTTGTTTGGTTTGAGCGCAGGCTATTATTTTTATACAGTTTGCTCTACACAAGGTAAGCTATCTCGGCCAGTTACTTGTACGTTGATGGGCCTTCTATGGACTTCTATACAGACCACGAAAAATAACCGGGTCAAAATAAATCAACATTATGGGAATTGGACATGGGACGTCTTGTCTGGCTCTTCAATGTAACAACCAACGAGCTATGTATCTTTCACGTTTCCTAATCCTACCTCGCTCTTTTACAATGATTCCCAGCAGTAAATATATGAGCGGCCCCAGGAATCAACCAACAGACGATTAACACAAAGGAAATCAGTCCTTATGTTTAGGGCGAGCTAATTAAGCGAATGAACTAATTAAAGGAAGGATTGTGGGCTTAAATAGAATATTTAAACGGATGTGGCTAATTAAAGAAAGGATTATGGGTAAACCGGTGGAATAACTAAAAGAAAGATTGTGGGCTTAATAAATAGAATATTCAAATAGATGGGGCTAATTAAAAGAAGAATTTGAGGTAAAAAGGTAGGATAATTAAAAGGAAGCATCCGTAGGCTTCAATGTGGTGGGGTTACTAAACTAGAAAAGGAAGGATTTGATTACCGACTAAAACAGATGAGGATGTCATGGTAATTAATGGAAGGATAAAACTTAAATAGAATTAGTGTGAGATTATGCCCGACAAGGAAAATATGAACATGGCTAAATTGCATAGTATTTTTTATGTTCATTTGTAGAAGGATGTTGCTTTGCAACATGTTCTTCGTAACGAATCCGGTGCTATCGGACATTATGCTTGCACAAAAATATCAAATTTTCCCGTTGCAACGCGCGGGCATATGTGCTAGTGAATACTAATGCTCACAAAACCTTTTTTTGTGACACTGCTAATTGTAAGGTAATTATGTGGCACAACCCCATATTTTACAAAAGACATCTTGTGGCCAAACATTTTGCAAAACAAAAAAAGGGAAATGAAAAGGGGCCTAAAACTACTGGGCCACGGGACCATATGTGGTCACAGTGCCTCCGGCCCAGCCCACCACCACCTCTCCTCCCACCTCCCGCTAGAGGAGGCAGGGGAGGGGCGTGGCAGCCATCCAGGCTACCATGGCCGGGACTATCGACGTGCAGGCCATCCCGCGGCCTCCCCGACGCCTACAAGACCTGCCTCGCGACACCCCGAACCCTAATCCCCTCATTCTTCTTCCTCGTCTCTCTCCCTCGATCTGAACCACGCCCTACATTCTTGTCCGTCTGCCATTCTATACTATCGGGCCGTGATCACTCGGGAGGTGATCACGGGTATATACTATATACTTTATATATGATACATGTGATGACTAAAGTCGGGTTGGCTCGAGGAGTACCCGCGGTTGATTCACGAATTGGGGGCTGGAAGGACATACTTTCCCGACGGCCCTCTGTGTGGATCTTTGTGGCGAAGCGACAGGGCAGGTTGAGACCACCTAGGAGAGAGGTGGGCCTGGCCCTGGTCGGTGTTCACGGTTATTTCAAGATAACACGTTTAACGAGATCTTGATATTTGATCTGAGTCTGGCCACTAGCCTATGCGTACTAACCATCTACGCGGGGATAGTTATGGGCACTCGACGTCGTGGTATCTCAGGGACTGAGCGGCACGTGCCGGATTGGACCGTAAGCCTGCTCTTCTATTAAGGGGGCTAGTTCTGCTTCCGGCCGCGTTTGCAACGTGCAGGTGTGCAAAGGGCGATGGGCCCAGACCCCTGCGCCATAGGATTTAGACCGGCGTGCTGACCTCTCTGTTGTGCCTAGGTAGGGCTGCGACGTGTTGATCTTCCGAGGCCGGGCATGACCCAGGAAAGTGTGTCCGGACAAAGGGGATCGAGCGTGTTGGGAAATGTGGTGCACCCCTGTAGGGAAGTTAATCTATTCGAATAGCCGTGATCTTCGGTAACATGATGACTTGAAGTTGTACCTTGACCTTATGACAACTAGAACCGGATACTTAATAAAACACACCCTTTCAAGTGCCAGATACAATCGGTGATCGCTCTCTCACAGGGAGACGAGGGGAGGATCATCGGTTAGGATTATGCTATGCAATGATACTTGGTGAACTTACCATCTACTCTCTTCTACATGCTGCAAGATGGAGGTGGACAGAAGCGTAGTCTTTGATAGGACTAGCTATCCCCCTCTTATTCCTGCATTCTGCAGTTCAGCCCACATGTGATAGCCTTATTCCATTTGATACCAATGCATACATATGTAGTGTAGCTTCTTGCTTGCGAGTACTTTGGATGAGTACTCACGGTTGCTTTGCTCCATCTTTTCCCCCTTTCTATACCCGATTGTTGCGACCAAACGATGGAGCCCAGGAGCCAGACGCCACTGTCGATGACGACTACTACTACTCGGGAGGTGCCTGCTTCTACGTGCAGCCCGTTGACGACGACCAGGAGTAGTTTAGGAGGATTCCAGGCAGGAGGCCTGCGCCTCTTTCGATCTGTATCCCAGTTTGTGCTAGCCTTCTTAAGGCAACTTGTTTACTTATGTCTGTACTCAGATATTGTTGTTTCCGCTGACTCGTCTATGATCGAGCTCTTCTATTCGAGCCCTTGAGATCCCTGGCTTGTAATATGATGCTTGTATGACTTATTTTATTTGTAGAGTTGTGTTGTGATATCTCCCTGTGAGTCCCTGATCTTGATCGTACACATTTGCGTGTATGATTAGTGTACGGTCAAATCGGGGGCGTCACATGATCTATGAAGGAGGCTCGATCTGGCATCCTCCTTTCTTCTTCAAGCCAGATGTAGATGTTGCTTGCTCACATCTAGTCTCGTGTCTAGCCTCTAATTTAGCAACAAGCGCACTTGTCTCATTTACAGTCTCTATGCTAGCTAAAAGTGCACGAACATGTACTAAATTTCGCTCTATCAATATATCGATGTACTCTTCTTCTCAATACCAAAACTTGCATCCATTCTACACAATAAAATTTGAAGTTAGCACAACTAGTCAAATCTAGAGCACAAACCGAAGCTAAAAAAAGCGCATACCCCATCGTTTAAGCACTTGATGAACACCCATCCGAGATGTTCCGGCGTTGTAGACACACGGCGCACGACCATCCTTGGGCAGTGGTCGCACTTAATGAGTGGCAACGATGCGCCGGCGAGCTTTTGGGCAAGCACCGAGCCAGGCCGACCGCCATTCGTGTATCTGCCGGCGGACCACCGACGATGCAGATCCGAGCGGCTAGAGGAGGAGCCACTGCCTGCATGTGGCCTTGCGGCCCTGCCAGGGCCTTCCGGCGAGGTGCCCGGCCAGTCCATGGCGCGGCCCGGCCTCCCACAGCCGGCCGAGCTCAAGACCGACCGGATCCGCCCCAAAATCGGCTGGCGGGTGTGCAAACCAGATGGCCATGGTTGGGTAGCTCGGCGGCACCGAGGGGAAAGGATTGGGCGAGCTCACGTCCGAACTGCACGGCTGCAATAGCAATACTAGCATGCACACTCAGACTCAGACCCGCTCGAATACAGAGTGTGTCCAATGTCCAAGTTGCTGATATCAACCGCGAGCATGCCGACGGCCGGTGTTCGTAGATGCAGAGCATATCGATTCTTCTCACACCCTGATCCTTGGATGTCCAGGCCGGCCTGCCGAGAGGAAGCAGATGCAGTTCAAATCGCAAATGTAGTCGAGCGGTGTGTACGTGCAACTGCACATTACACCACACTGCAAGGAAGCAACAAGCGAGCTCTATATGCACATTACACCACGCTGATACGCATGATGGTGTGCATGTGGACGCAACGCTGCATCGCTGGGAAGTCTACTTTGGCAGTGGCTGGTTGTTTGATCAGGCTACTACCCAAGGAGATCCGCCGAGTAATGCATGGTTCCGTATGTGAAAGAAAAGGAATATCTCCTATGAAACTTCTGCGTGCGAGTTTGCACAAAACGCCTCCCTCTTCTGTTCCTGGACTCCGTGTTGCACACCCAATCGTTAGGGGCGTGTTTGGCTTTGGCGCGCCAGCTAGCTTAGCTTAGCCTGGCTCAAGAGAGTCTGGATGAGAAAATGCAGGCCGAAAACTAATATCTCCACATTGTTTGGCTGCCCACATCTAGTACTCTCACATTAGGGGTGCAATTTTGGCATTGTGTTTGGTTGCCTGCATTGGATCGGCTCATGCAACTACACGGTGTTTGGTTATATACATGGAATATGATTAAGAGCTAACACTTACAACTAACACACACCCACTGTGCCTCGCAATTGCAGTGGACGGTGACCTCGGCGCCGCGTCCGACACGACGAGCATGGAGTCTCGGGCGAGCGTTCTTGCCGGCGCCACGACGAACTAGTTGCTAGCGTCGCCGATGCAGATGAAATACATGCAGAGGAGCGCCGAGGCAGTGGAACATGGAGGAGAAATGCAGTGCGTGTCAGACCATGACGGCTGCGGTGGACGGTGGTCGTGGCTCCACGCCCGGCACGACGAGCATGTAGTAGTGCGCGAGTGACCCCGTCGACGGCGCGGCGAACTAGCTGCTAGCCTCGTCGGCGTAGAGAAAGTCCGCACGAAGACAGTGTATAGTGGAGGAGAAATGTAGTGCTCGCACCATGGCAGCGTCAGTGTAGTAGGACGAGAGAGAGGAGGCCGAGATGAACGATGCCGACTCCAGTGTAGTAGTACGTGGGCAAGGAGCTCAAGAGGAACGGCGCCGATGTTGAAAGAGAAGAACAGGAGGGATCTGAGATAGAGGACAGAGGAGAAGAAATATAATGTGCGCATAAATGCGGCGTTGGTGCAGTAGGATCGACGAAACAGAAAACTTGCCGAAAAAGGGTTCCCCGCTTTGTATTCCAAAGCAACCAACACCGTTATAAGGATCGCTGGGCGAACAACACATCAAGCCCAAAAGAAAACGAAGAAGAAACAAATGCCAACAATGGCAGCTCGACAAAGCGCGGAAGACCCGCCACCGCTACGCCCTCCAGAAACAAACCACCACAACCCGAGGCTCCGAACCGCCGTGTACCAAGCAGCACCTCCAAGAAGGAATGCGACGCCGACGACGCTGCTGCCCGGACATGTCCTAGGGTTTCCCCCGGCAAGCGAAGGGAGGTGGGGGATGGATATCACCGACTCCCTCCAGGAAGGAATGGTGGCACCCGCAGGTGTCACCGCATCGGAGCCGAAGAATCGGCAAGGATTTCTCCCGCACTCCAACCCCACCGCCCAACGGACCGGAGCCGACCAGCCAGACCACCACCCACCACCATGCGCCATCGCAGTTACGCCGCCACCCACACCGCTTCACTGAGAACACCAACACGAGGCCAAGAGGACCGGAGAGAAGCGCCCGCGGAGGGAGAGAAGCAACACCGAAGTCGAATGGGAGGGAACCACCTCCACCACCGTCGTGCGGGAGGCCAGAACCTCCGGCACCGTCGCGGTAGCCGTCCGAAGGCGGCAGCAGGGCATGCCAGGCCACCCCTGGCCCGGCCAGGTCCAAAACGGGCCCGCTAAGCCCGACCGCCACGCTGCAGCAAGCCGGCAATGGCGCCGCCAGCATCCTGCCGCTCATCGCCTCTCCCTCGCCTCCCGGAAGCTACGAAACAGACCCACCCCGCCATCGGCACGCCCAGGCCCAGATGAGCCCCGAAGGGCCCAGATCTAGGACGAGCGGGCACCGCCAGACCGCGCCGCCACGTTGCCCCGCCGCCAACGGCGACGCCGCTGTCCAGAAGCCCGCTCTCGCTCGCGCCAGGAACCCGCCGCCACGCTGAACCTTCGCCGCCTAGATACACCGCCCGGGGTCTCCCCGTCCCGCGTGGGCGGACACCCGAGAGGGGAAAGGCCAGGGGGGCGCTGCCACCAGCGTTGCCCGGGCCAGGCCCGCAGCGGGCGCCGGCGACGACAGCGGGGAGGAAGGGGGAGGGGGAGGCGTGCGGGGAGGAGGTTGTGCGTGGCCGGCCGCCCGCGGTGGCGACGCGGTCGCGGGAGAGAAGGGAGAGGAAGTTTCTCTCTATTAGAACTATAGCTTTTCCAAAGAGCCAACAGAAAACTTGCAACACGAATGTTGTGAGGAATTTCGAGATTAGGCTACTGGTCAAAGGAAATTTCAAACGGTCGATCGTGCGCGGTGAATCTGACAAGATTCGTTCAAAATAGCTCCTAACGTGAACACAAAATTGAGCATTTACGATTTACGAAACTACGAACAGATCATCTGAATGGAACCATAACACCGATGTGCATTTTTTCCACGTAGAGTTTATCTCGAATCGAAGCATCGTCGTGTAGATTAGAGAGGAGAAAGAAGAAAGAAGATTAGAGAGGTCAGTGGAGATAGAAAAGAAACTGCCGATCTGTTTTGCCTGGCTGACCAGAAACTGCCAATCTGTTCTCAGCTAGCCAAGCCCAAAGGCGCTTTAAATTTCATGCGGTGCAGGCCCTACAGGAAACGCATACAACCAAACAGACCGAATTCTTTTTGGGCGGGCCTGGTTGGCCTATATGCAGCCAACAAAACACGTCCTAGTACATCACTGAGCGACCGACAGGACTGGCTGGCTACTTGTTGATCGCTCGATCGATCTGCATGCATACGTGTTGGTGAAATGGTGATTTATCTATCAATGATCTTGGATATGCTCAACGTCCGCTAGTATATATATGCTGAAGGAAGCAGCTCAAAATTAAGGCTGCTGCATGTGAGGGGCAGTCTGAATTGCCCGTGGCTGTCGGGTTTTATCTTGCCCCGCATGTATGAGCATGGTACGCCAACCCATGATAATGTTGGTGCAATGAGTAAAGCCTCACCTACTAATCTACCATCATATATATCATCATCCTCTTTACATATGCTAGAGATGTGAGTGGTGTCATGGCACATGCAAACAAATATATATGTAGACTCTCTTCATTTGTTCGTCCGAGCTTCATATCATGAAGTGAAAAAAAGGAAAAAAAAAACTCGTTGTAAGAATATTCTGCCATGTGCATGCCTTAGGGATGAGTGGCATTGGGAAATATGATTCAACTTCGCTGGAAAGTTTAGCCTCGAAACTCTACTATGTGAGTATGATGTGCTCCAGTCCTTGCTGCATGCTTGCGCTGATCACTTTGACTGGTGATGGAATGCCATGGCCACCCTCAGTCGTTCATAGTAGCAGGAATTACTGTGGGATACGTCATCCTGTATTCTGAAAAATGATCATGATTATTGTACTGAGGTGGAGTGGAGTGGTGATCTGAAGTTAGTTGGAGAGTACAAGAAGACCCACTAGAAACAAATTTGGAAAGCTAGAATAACATGTACTATTAGAGAATTGAGGCTTAGTGAAATAACATGATAGCTCATCAGAAGCATACTGGAATGATAGCTCTTTCCTGTGGGTACATGATAGCCCATCAAAAAAGTAAACCTGTGCGCCAAGTCGGATGCAATCGCCTCCAATTAAAATGTTTGGATAAAACCAATATCACAGTTTATAATAGATATCATTTGTTAGCACATTTCATTTTCACTAGAAGCATAGGCATGCTTCGCTGCGCCGTCTTGTTAGCCTCGTTCTATAAATTTTTTTTAGAGACGCCACATGCCACAGCTAGCAAGATTTTTACATATCCAATCAATTATTATGGATTGCTCGCATAATGACCCAAGTGACTAACCGTGACAGCTGCACAAAAATCGCAACAACAAGTCCGCGGGAAACTGAGCAGCGTTCCACAAATTTTCCGGCTCCGGCTGGTGAGCCCACCACTTGGAACAACCATGGTTTCCTATTCTAAGCACAAAACCTGGTCTGCTCATACAACAAGCTACCAAGTACTGGTCCCACAGAGAGATCTGCCCCCTTTATATGCGTGGTGTTTCAGTCAAGAAATGCTACCAGCTGCATGAGCTGGATCGAAGAGAGAAGATCCAATGGAATGTACCATTTCAGAGCTTAAAAAAGAAGGTTTGCGTTTTTGGCTGGCAAGGGTCAAGACAAAGCAGAAATCTCTTTATTCTCTTGCTCCATGTGGAATCCCAGTATGTAGTTCAAGAGCAACAACTCAGCTGAAAAGCTAGCTAGCTGGGTAGCCAAAGCAAGAACAAAATCGCTTCATATCTGGCATCGAATACGTTGACGCTTTGCTGCTGCGGCGATACGTCTTTGGTGCTGCTCAGCTCTAAAGTTTTTCTTGCGCCGGCAAAAGATACCCATACTGAAGATCAGGAAAGGCAAGGTTGAGCGACACCTGGAGCAAATTCCAAAGAGAGGACGATCGAGACACCATCCGCAAGGAAAGCAGCTCCTGCTCTAGAATAGTCGATCGGTCGCGGCGCATATGCTACCATACGATCCATATCCCGAAGCCAACCCCGCGGTATATAAGCGACGCCGAGGCACAAGAACTTCAAAACATATAGCAAGAACTTCACAAGGGAACCTCTGATATGCATGTATGTTCATTTGTTCCTGAGACTAACCATGCTTACGTTTGTCCGTGTGATGATTAACTTGTGTACTATACTTGGACAAACGTCTTCATTTATATTGTGGGACGAAGGAAGTATTTAAGAGGAACCTTGCTTATGCGAGCGTTTTGCAAAGATAAATAGAATCAGATGTTTTTTTGTGCGCAAAAACTATATCACCCACTGAGAGACATCTTCCATATATATCATCATTCTATATCACTTTCACTGCAGGCACTTTGTGGTCCCTATTAATTAATCTATCTATCGATCAAAGCTCTGTTGGCGCAAAACCCTAGCCCTAGCTCTCCTCTCTCTCACTGAGCTCTCTCTCTCTCATGCCGTGGGCGCAAACCAACGAAGGAGAAGGAGGAGAAGGAAGAACAGGGAGACGACGAGGTTTTTTCCCGGCACACGAATGCCTTTTCCTTGAGTACGAACTCAACAACCCACACCATTACAACGATCACCGTGGCGAGCCTTATACCCGGGCAACGCTGGGCCATGACCCGCACGCTCCTGACCACTACGCCACCCGGTCCGGCCCGCTCTGGACACGCCCACGACGCGCTCTCGCGCTCTCTCCCCACGCCGAGCCCTCAATAGACTAGCGCGATCCCCGCGCCCCGATCGCCTAAGGGCTACACCACGCACACACCCGTGCAGTGTTCACCTGCATGGACATGCCCACGCATCACATGCATGCACACACGCACGCCTACCTCGCGGTCCTGGCGCGCCCGACGCGTCCAGCTCGCGGCCATACAGGAGCCGATCTAGCCCAGCGCGCCACCGCGGCTTATTTGCCCAACACTACACCTCCCTAAGTCGCGGCTCAGAGCAGGTCACCGTCCTCGACGTCGTCGCCACCAGCAGGGTGCGCTCCGCCGCCGGCGCCTTCCTCAATTGTGGACACTCCTGCTTGAATTGGTCGCGCTCGCCGCACTTGTAGCAGCGTCCGCGCCGATTCCTACCGTTGCCCGATGCCTCGCTGCGCACGTCGCCATCGTCCCCCGCACCTCCCTGCTGCCGATCCCGAGCCCACCATTGCGCCTCCGTGTACATGAGTGCCTCATCTGCTCGCTCTCCGCCCGCCTTCCCGCGCCTTCGAAGCCGTCGAACGGCTTCAGCCGCCCCAGAGCTTCCTCAAACGGCATTGTTGTGATGCCGCAGAACTGCTCGATCCCGGCCCCGCCGCGTACAGGCGGTCCTGCACGGAGTCGAGCAGCTTCTTCACGAGCGCGGCATCCTCCAGCGTCGACCCGAGCCCCACGAACCGCGCGGTCATGGCTCCGAGCTTGCCGGCGAAGCCATCCAGCGTATCACCGTCTGCCATGCGCAGGAGCTCGAACTCCCCTCGAAGCGTTTCCAGCTGCGCCGCCCGCACGCGATCCGCGCCGACAAACCGGGCCTTGAGGCTAGCCCACACCTCTGCCGCCGTCTTCTTTGACGCCACCTGCAGCAGCAGGTCCTCCGCGAGTGCACCGAGCAGATACGCCCCCGCCGGCTTGCCCTTCTTCGCGATCACGGCCGCCACCTCATCGTCCGGCAGCACCACTGCCTCCCACAGCCCGGCCGCGTCGAGATTTGCCTCGACCTTGATGGCCCATGTGGTGTAGTTCTCACCGGTGAGCATCGACACCGGCTGCGGCAGTGAGCTGCCCGCTCTGCTGGCGTACGGGACGATGGACATCGCCGGCGAGCTCCGATCTCCACGTGGCTCTAATGCCAATTGTTGCTGCAAAACCCTAGCCCTAGCTCTCCTCTCTCTCTCTCTCACTGAGCTCTCTCTCTAGTACCGTGGCGCAAACCAATGAAGGAGAAGGAGGAGAAGGAAGAACAGGGAGACGGCGAGGTTTTTTCCCGGCACACGAACGCCTTTTCCTTGAGCACGAACTCAACAACCCGCACCATTACAACGATCACCGCGGCGAGTCTTATACTCGGGCAACGCTGGGCCATGACCTGCACGCTCCTGCCCACTACACCGCCGGTCCAGCCCGCTCTGGACACGCCCACGACGCGCTCTCGCACGCACTCCCCGCGCCGAGCCCTCAACAGACCAGCGCGATCCCTGCGCCCCGATCGCCTAACGGCTACACCACGCACACACCCGTGCGGTGGTGTTCACCTGCATAGACACGCCCATGCACCACACGCACGCACACACGCACGCCTACCCCGTGGTCCTGGCGCGCCCGACCCATACACGAGCCGATTGAGCCCAGCACGCCACCGTGGCTTATTTGCCCAACAAGCTCTTTACCACCACAGTATCAAGACAATTAAGGTGAATATCTACTCCGGACAATTTTCATGCTGAGTAGTGAATACTAGACACACTTGCTTGTCTGACGTCTTGTACATTTTCCCTCTCTTTCTCTATATATATGCTCAAGGTCCGACGGATAAAATGCAATGGGTGGCCCGTGTTGGATCTTTCATCCGTTCGACCCAAGATTCACATCTTTGAGCGAAAAATGGAAATTTGAAATGTGAGAATAACTTGGAATGAGAGGCATTGGGAAAGCAATTCAACCCATTGATCTTTATGGGACTGCAAACTAGGAGTTTCTCCTCTGCCAAACTGATGGTGAAATCTCTTGGCCTCGAGCAGACTCTGTTTCTTTCAGATTCCGTCTACCATGCTCTTGTGTAATAACTTGTCGGCCAGAGCATTCTTGAAGGGCTAAGAACAGAAGCTGAAGATGATTGCAGCTAAACTAAATGGAATCCGAGGGCTGACTGTAAAGAAGTTAACGCGGGCTAGCTCTTCGGGCTGTTAACTCCAAACTCAGGCCGTCGCTTGGGACGTCAATGCACAGTAGGCGTGGCACGGTTAACTACTCCTGCTCTACGTTCTGGAGGGATCGGACTGAAAAATAGATATACTCTCTCCTCTACCTGTTCGCTCTTCTTTCAACTTTGTTGAACTCTGAATCTCTTCTACTTGCTCGCTCCTCTGTCTCCTTTCTTGAACTCTGAATCTCAGGACTTCTCTATATCTTAGCGTGCGTGACGCAGAGACACACTTGTCTCTGAATCGGTGCCCAGTGTTACATTATCCCGCGTGTCAGATGTTAAACTACAACCTGCATCTATGTATACTTGCGAGAACGTGAAGTATGTGTTCGCTCTTCTTTCAGGTGTCAGATGTTTTTCTGATGTAACTTTTTTGAAGTTCAACTAATCAACCTGCATCTATGTATACTTGCGAGAACGTGAAGTATGTGTTGTGTACATATTTTTTATACTACGGTGACAGACTAATTAATTAGAAAACGAAGTTAGTCTTTGGCTCTAGCACTATCTATGCTGGTGGTTATTGTGGATATAGACTATGAGATGTAAATTGATCAATAAATTAAGTCTTTGTGTTGAAATTATAAATCAAATCAAAATAATATTGGAGTGTGCAGGATGAACAAAATTTGGCAATATTGAGTAAGAGAGAATGCTTTAGCATTTTTTTGGCAATATACATCCGTAATTACATTACATTGTATACGTAATCAGTAGAGACATCTTGAGTTTGCTGATCACCTGTGGAAGTAAGAGCATGTACAACCAGGGTTCCAAATATCGGCCCCAAACGCCCGTGAGATCTGCCGGGTTACTCTATGGTCAGGTTTTGTCACCCAACCGGACCGGGAAAATCCAGCCCAAACGTCTAGGCTCTCTGGCACTCCCTATACCTAGCCCATATGTGGGGCGGATATGGAAACACCAGGTTGCGCCTGCCACGTAGGCTGTGGCCCAGTATGTCCCACCACGAGCCCATGGAAACCCCACCGAACCCTAGCTCAGCATCCACTCTCGACCACTCCGCTCACTCATAGTACCATCCCATTCATGTCACCTCCCCTTCCTTCCCTTCCCATCCCCTCCACAGTGGCAAGCTCCGGTCGCTCCTCCCGATTCCATTTACATTGACTGGGACGATCTTTTGAAGGAGGATGTCTCCGGCAACAAGGCGTCGAACGGCGAAGAGCTTGCGCTCCGCATCGCCATCGAGCGGTCGTGGCTAGACACTGGAGGGAGCTGGAGCTCCGCAGCATATGTGCCATCCCTGATGGCCTGCCACGGCAATGCTATGGAGCACGGCGGCCCGTCGCGCTCCACTCTTCTCCACATCCGACGTCGGGCACCCCTCTCCCCTCCCCTTGACCCCAGCTCCCCCGGGTGTTGGGGAACGTAGTAATTTCAAAAAAATTTCTACGCACACGCAAGATCATGGTGATGCATAGCAACGAGAGGGGAGAGTGTTGTCTATGTACCCACGCAGACCGACTGCGGAAGCATTGACACAACGTAGAGGAAGTAGTCATACGTCTTCCCGATCCGACCGATCCAAGCACCGTTACTCCGGTACCTCCGAGTTCCTAGCACACGTACAACTCGATGACGCTCCCCGGGCTACGATCCAGCAAAGCTTCGGGGATGAGTTCCGTCAGCACAACGGCATGGTGACGATGATGATGTTCTACCGACGCAGGGCTTCGCCTAAGCACTACAACGATATGATCGAGGTGGAATATGGTGGTAGGGGGCACCGCACACGGCTAAGGAACGATCACGTGGATCAACTTGTGTCTCTAGAGGTGCCCCCCTGCCCCCGTATATAAAGGAGCAAGGGGAGGAGGCGGCTGGCCAGGGTGTGGCGCGCCAAGGGGAGTCCTACTCCCACCGAGAGTAGGACTCCTAGTTGGACTAGGAGAGAGAGGGGGGAAATAGGAGGAAGAGAGGAAGGAAAGGGGGGGGGGGGGCGCCGCCCCCTTCCCTTAAGGCCCATGTTGGCCTAGGAAGGGGAGGGGCGCGCGGCCACCTCTTGCCTCCTCTCCTCTTCTCCCTTAAGGCCCATGTTGGCCCAATAACCCTCGGGGGGTTCCGGTAACTCCCCGGTACTCCGGTAAACTGCCGATTCACCCGGAACAATTACGATGTCCAAATATAGGCTTCCAATATATCAATCTTTATGTCTCGACCATTTCAAGACTCCTCGTCATGTCCGTGATCACATCCGGGACTCCGAACTAAGTTCGGTACATCAAAATGCATAAACTCATAATAACTATAATCGTAACGTTAAGCGTGCGGACCCTACGGTTCGAGAATAATGCAGACATGACTGAGACACATCTCTGGTCAATAACCAATAGCGGGACCTGGATGCCCATATTGGCTCCTACATATTCTACGAAGATCTTTATCGGCCAGACCGCATAACAACATACGTTGTTCCCTTTGTCATCGGTATGTTACTTGCCCGAGATTCGATCGTCGGTATCCAATACCTAGTTCAATCTCGTTACCGGCAAGTCTCTTTACTCGTTCTGTAATACATCATCTCGTAACTAACTCATTAGTTGCAATGCTTGCAAGGCTTATGTGATGTGCATTACCGAGAGGGCCCAGAGATACCTCTCCGACAATCGGAGTGACAAATCCTAATCTCAAAATACGCCAACCCAACATCTACCTTTGGAGACACCTGTAGAGCTCCTTTATAATCACCCAGTTACGTTGTGACGTTTGGTAGCACACAAAGTGTTCCTCCGGTAAACGGGAGTTGCATAATCTCATAGTCATAGGAACATGTATAAGTCATGAAGAAAGCAATAGCAACATACTAAACGATCGGGTGCTAAGCTAATGAAATGGGTCATGTCAATCAGATCATTCAACTAATGATGTGATCCCGTTAATGAAATAACAACTCTTTGTCCATGGTTAGGAAACATAACCATCTTTGATTAACGAGCTAGTCAAGTAGAGGCATACTAGTGATACTCTGTTTGTCTATGTATTCACACATGTATTATGTTTCTGGTTAATACAATTCTAGCATGAATAATAAACATTTATCATGATATAAGGAAATAAATAATAACTTTATTATTGCCTCTAGGGCATATTTCCTTCACTGGGAGCATTGGGTGCTCTTACTCGTGCTTACCTAGAGGATGAGAATGCCAGAGTAAAAGGTCAAAGCTGCCTGCCACGAAAGGCAACTGGCCGTGCAAAGGACCGCAGAGGTCGTCCTTCCTGCCCATACACCAAATTCGTGCCCGTCAACCCAGAGGAGCGGCTCCTCCGCGAGGTCATGCACGAGTAGCCGGCGTTGGTGAAGATGGACACTCGGCACCTCCGGCGCAACAACATGAAGGTGCTCCGGCTCGTGATCGAAGCGTGGGAGCGCCTCGCGACACGAAAGGAGACCACCAAGGCCAAGGTGGCACGACATACAAAGGAGTAAGCCCGCATTGTCCGCTGCCATCTCCGACTAAATATCCTCGGTGTTGGACAGCGGCACAACGAGCACGGACGACGGTGACGCCCCTCCCGCCATGGATGCCTACATGAGCGAGTACTACCGCCGCTTGGGTGACCGCAAGGGGAAGGGGTCATCCAAGAAATGGTGATATACTCCTCCCCGCACTATGTAGCTAGTATATTTTGTACAAAATAATCTATTCGATGAAGAACTATGTCCGGTTAACTATGTGTCTGATGACCAACTATGTCTTTTGGGTCCATGCTATGTATTTCTAGTTCAATCTACATTGCCATGTTGATCTACGTTGTTGCAAGCTTTGTATGGATTTCCTTGCGGACATATGGGGGTTGTGATTGTGGACAAGGAGAAATATGGTGTGCCCAGTCACTGCCCATGGACGCGCCCAACCACGTCAGTGGTAGGGCCCCAAATTAGGCAACATGGGTTGTAGATGCTCTAAGTACCCATAGTTTGTGTGCTAAGCTACATGCTACAATACTTTATGTGGAAAGGTATGAGATAGTGGCTCTTTTACCCTTGATAGTTTTCATGCAGTGAGTAAAACCGCACCTACTAGTCTATCATCATATATATTAGTTGTTCTCTTTACATATTCTAAAGATGTGACACGTGAGTGATGAAACCACTACTGGAATCACATACTTTTCCGAGTGCCCAAGACACTAGGGGAATGACGGAAAAAAAACTCAGCAAAGCTTTGCCTTTCCCGAGAACTGTTCTCGGCAAAAGGCATTTGACGTACACCCCTCAGGCAAACAAAACTTTGCCGAGCGCCGTCTGTTGAGAACGGCATACTTATTGTCGAGACCTAAATGGGCACTCTCGGTAAAACAAAGGGACTTCATGACTATGAGTGGAGGATGAGCCCATCAGATCTTTGCTGACTGCTCCAAGGAGAACTTTGCAAACACCTTCCTATTTGCCGAGTGCCAACTCTCGGCTTACCTAGCACCAGCAACTCCCCAGGTGCTGCCATGTGTCACCTTTTGCTGAGAGCCGTCGTTAAGATCTCGGCTTGGTTAAAGATTTTGCAGCGTGTGCCATTAAGGAACACTAATAGAGAAATGGAGCTAGTATGTTTTAGTATTGATTTATTTGTGCAGAAACCATTTTTGTACTTAGGGTATGAATAGGTACTAAACTTCATATAGTTCAATTGTCATATATGTTTTGTAGTTGGCGCTAAGACTTGTCATTATTTTGTAGTTGACACTGACTTGTCGTGGACAATGCTGGAGGCAACCAGGAGGAGGTATATGATGTGGAGATGCTCAACTACGAGTTCTTAGAGTCTCATCAATATACCATCAAGTCCCGGCAGGAGGCGAATGCCTCACTGAAGGCGGAGACGGGTCAGCTTCTGAACAAGAAGGCTAATCTCTCTTCAGCAAGACTCTTAGGCTGAGGAACAAGAGGGGTCACCTAATCAAGGAGAGGGATAAGCTGAAGAATGAGATAAAACTCAGGGCCGAGAGGAATGTGCGATCAAGATGGAGACAACTCATTTCAAAAAAGATGAAGAGAACAATAGACACAAGATTCGTTAGTTGAAGTTAGTCATTGATAAGGAAATATGATTGACAACCTAGCAGGCTCGCTATGGAACGATGATTTAGTTTGTGAAGTAGAGTTATTTAATTATTTAACTAGTAACTATATATGTAGTTTTGTGGAGTTGAACTAGTTAAGTTGATGAGTGCGTACGTATTTTTGTGAAGTTGAACTAGTTGATGTTATATTACATCCTAAGTTGATGGTTTAAATGCATATACTTTTTTATTAGCTAAAAATCAATTTGCTGGCATTGGCCAACAAGGCACAACATTGGTAACATACAATTACCGTTGAAGTTGGCCGCGTGGCACGCTATCAGAATATTGCCGATGTAGGCTACAACCCATCACTATTTTTTAACAATGACGTCATATTTGTGGCATTGGGTGTCCATGTCGCTAAGGCCATTTTTGGCATGCCATAGCTAGGCTTTTCTGCACTAATGCAATGGGCCAAGGGACATCCCAAGCTCATTGGTGCGCGGGAGGCCACCTTCCAGAAAATTGATGAGGACTCCGAATTCAGGTTGGGATCTAGGTCGGTTAGGAAACCTTGTCGCCCTAGGGCTCATTCCCCTTTATAAGGTGAGGCCAGGGGATAGCTCAATTCAGCTTATAGTATGAACCCTAGTCTTGATAGCATTTACACACACTCCACTGTAACCCCCTCATGCATGGCGGCCCATATATCAATGAAATCCAAGAAGGAGTGGAGTATTGCCTCCATGATGAGGGCCCGGACCTGGGTATACACCTTGTGTGTGATCCCTCTGATACTTTCGGTGACGCGGACCACCCTATATATTGGAAGGTAAATTCGGACACCGGAAAGGTTCCGGGGGTCATCGGATAAATACCGGAGTACCAGGGAGTTACCGGAACCCCTCGAGGGGTCAATGGGCCTTCATGGGCCTTAGTAGAAATAGAGGGCAGCAAGGGAGCTGTGGGGGCGCGCCCCCTAGGCCCAAACCGAATTGGTTTAGGGCTTGGGAGGCCGGCCCCCTCTTTCCTTCTCCCCTCCTCCTCTTTCCTTCCCCTCCTAGTTGGACGAGGAAAGGGGGAACCTACTCCTAATAGGAGTAGGATTCCCCCCTTGGGGCGCACCCTATGAGGCCGCTGGCCTCCTCCCCTTGCTCCTTTATATAGGGGGCAGGGGGGCACCCTAGGACACACAAGTTGATTGTTTAGCCGTGTGTGGTGCCCCCTCCATAGATTTCCACCTCGGTCATATCGTTGTAGAGCTTAGGCGAAGTCCTACGTCGGTAACTTCATCATCACCGTCATCACGCCGTCGTGCTGACGAAACTCTCCCTCGACCTGAGCTGGATCTAGAGTTCGTGGGACGTCACCGAGCTGAACGTGTGCAGATCGCGGAGGTGCCATACTTGAAGGAAATATGCCCTAGAGGCAATAATAAAGTTATTATTTATTTCCTTATATCATGATAAATGTTTATTATTCATGCTAGAATTGTATTAACCGGAAATATAATACATGTGTGAGTACATAGACAAACAGTATGTCACTAGTATGCCTCTACTTGACTAGCTCGTTGAATCAAAGATGGTTAAGTTTCCTAGACATAGACATGAGTTGTCATTTGATTAACGGGATCACATCATTAGAGAATGATGTGATTGACTTGACCCATTCTGTTAGCATAGCACTTGATCGTTTAGTTTGTTGCTATTGCTTTCTTCATGACTTATACATGTTCCTATGACTATGAGATTATGCAACTCCCGTTTACCGGAGGAACACTTTGTGTGCTACCAAACATCACAACGTAACTGGGTGATTATAAAGGTGCTCTACAGGTGTCTCCAAAGGTACTTGTTGGGTTGGCGTATTTCGAGATTAGGATTTGTCACTCCGATTGTCGGAGAGGTATCTCTGGGCCCACTCGGTAATGCACATCACTATAAGCCTTGCTGTTACGGCATATCTCTCTCAAGGTAGTTTTGGTGATTGATGACAACATGTTTGCGGACTAATCTTGTGCTTTGAATATTTCACAGATTCTCCCCTGGCACGAGACGCTTTCTTACCCTCGGAGTGTATTTCAAGACGGTGTAGCTCTTTCGTTTCTTTCTCGGTGGACTAGTTGCGTAGAGGGCACCGTACTATCAAGAGGGGGTCCGCTGGGGTATTGCATGGGTGGAATCATCACGTACACATCAGCTTCTCACCCTCCGAGCTTTTCCATTCCCTTGTAAAGTTCTCTCCTCTCTTCCTTGTCCTGTCTGGGTCCAAGCGGTAGTACCGCGCAACCCAGCGGTAGTACCGCTGAGGAGCCACAAGCGGCAGTACCGCTCCGCAGCGGTAGTATCGCCCGTGGCTCACAGCAATAGTACCGTTGGGGTGCCTGGCACCTCCGCCTCGTCCTCAGCATCTTTGGAGAGCTTCTCTCTCTCTCTCTCTCTCTCTCTCTCTCTCTCTCTCTCTCTCTCTTATGCGCCCCAGCGGTAGTACTACTCTGCCAGCGGTAGTACGGCCGAAGGGTCACAAGTGGCAGTACCGCTCCACAGCGGTAGTACCGCCCGTGACCCCGCTGCCATAGTACCACTGGGCAGTCTAGCTCCTACCGCCTCGATTCGAGAGGTCTTTTTCTCGTGTCGGGTTTTGCGGCACTAGTCATGGTTGTAGAGGCGGTAGTACCATTCCAGGAGCGGTAGTACCTGAAGTAAATATGCCCTAGAGGCAATAATAAAGTTATTATTTATTTCCTTATATCATGATAAATGTTTATTATTCATGCTAGAATTGTATTAACCGGAAACATAATACATGTGTGAATACATAGACCAACAGAGTGTCACTAGTATGCCTCTACTTGACTAGCTCGTTAATCAAAGATGGTTATGTTTCCTAGCCATGAACAAAGAGTTGTTATTTGATTAACGAGGTCACATCATTAGTTGAATGATCTGATTGACATGACCCATTTCATTAGCTTAGCACCCGATCATTTAGTATGTTGCTATTGCTTTCTTCATGACTTATACATGTTCCTATAACTATGAGATTATGCAACTCCCGTTTACCGGAGGAACACTTTGGGTACTACCAAACGTCACAACGTAACTGGGTGATTATAAAGGAGTACTACAGGTGTCTCCAATGGTAGATGTTGGGTTGGCGTATTTCGAGATTAGGGTTTGTCACTCCGATTGTCGGAGAGGTATCTCTGGGCCCTCTCGGTAATGCACATCACATAAGCCTTGCAAGCACTGCAACTAATATGTTAGTTGTGAGATGATGTATTACGGAACGAGTAAAGAGACTTGCCGGTAACGAGATTGAACTAGGTATTGGATACCGACGATCGAATCTCGGACAAGTAACATACCGATGACAAAGGGAACAACGTATGTTGTTATGCGGTCTGACCGATAAAAGATCTTCGTAGAATATGTAGGAGCCAATATGGGCATCCAGGTCCCGCTATTGGTTATTGACCGGAGACGTGTCTCGGTCATGTCTACATTGTTCTCGAACCGTAGGGTCCGCACGCTTAACGTTACGATGACAGTTATTATGAGTTTATGCATTTTGATGTACCGAAGGTTGTTCGGAGTCCCGGATGTGATCACGGACATGACGAGGAGTCTCGAAATGGTCGAGACGTAAAGATTGATATATTGGAAGCCTATGTTTGGACACCGGAAGTGTTCCGGGTGAAATCGGGATTTTACCGGAATACCGGGAGGGTTACCGGAACCCCCCGGGAGGCAAATGGGCCTATTGGGCCTTAGTGGAAAAGTGAAAAGGGGCAGCCCACAAGGGCTGCGCGCCTCCCCCCTTCCCTAGTCCTATTAGGACTAGGAGAAGGGGCCGGCCCCCCTCTCTTCTCCCTTCTCCTTGTAGAGTCCTATTAGGAATAGGATTGGGGGGGGGGGAGTCCTACTCCCGGTAGGAGTGGGACTCCCCCTGCGCCTCTCTCCCTGGCCGGCCGAACCCCTCCCCCTGCTCCTTTATATACGGGGGCAGGGGGCACCCCATAGACACACAAGTTGATCATTGTTGATCGTTCCTTAGCCGTGTGCGGTGCCCCCTGCCACCAAATTCCACCTCGGTCATATCGTTGTAGAGCTTAGGCGAAGCCCTGCGTCGGTAGTGCATCAAGATCGTCACCACGCCGTTGTGCTGACGGAACTCTTCCTCGACGCTTTGCTGGATCGGAGCCCGAGGATCGTCATCGAGCTGAACGTGTGCTAAGAACTCGGAGGTGCCGGAGTAACGGTGCTTGGATCGGTCGGATCGGGAAGAAGACGTACGACTACTTCCTCTACGTTGTGAGATCGCTTCCGCAGTCGGTCTGCGTTGGTACGTAGACAATACTCTCCCCCTCGTTGCTGTGCATCACCATGATCTTGCGTGTGCGTAGGAATTTTTTTGAAATTACTGCGTTCCCCAACAGTGGTATCAGAGCCTAGGTTTTATGGTTTGATGTTATTTGCACGAGTAGAACACAAGTGAGTTGTGGGCGATACAAGTCATACTGCCTACCAGCATGTCATACTTTGGTTCGGCGGTATTGTTGGGTGAGACGATCCGGACCAACCTTACGCGTACTCTTACGCGAGACCGGTTCCCTCGACGTGCTTTGCACATAGATGGCTTGCGGAAGACTGTCTCTCCAACTTTAGTTGAACCAAGTGTGACTACGCCCGGTCCTTGAGAAGGTTAAAACGGAGTCTATTTGACGAACTATCGTTGTGGTTTTGATGCGTAGGTGAGATGAGTTCTTACTTAAGCCCGTAGCAGCCACGTAAAACTTGCAACAACAAAGTAGAGGACGTCTAACTTGTTTTTGCAGGGCATATTGTGATGTGATATGGTCAAGGCATGATGCTGATTTTATTGTATGAGATGATCATGTTTTGTAACTGAGTTATCGGCAACTGGCAGGAGCCATATGGTTGTCGCTTTATTGTATGCAATGCAATCGCGATGTAATGCTTTACTTTATTACTAAGCGGTAGTGATAGTCGTGGAAGCATAAGATTGGCAAGACGACAACGATGCTACGATGGAGATCAAGGTGGCGCGCCGGTGACGATGGTGATCATGACGGTGCTTCGGAGATGGAGATCACAAGCACAAGATGATGATGGCCATATCATATCACTTATATTGATTGCATGTGATGTTTATCCTTTTATGCATCTTATCTTGCTTTGATTGACGGTAGCATTATAAGATGATCTCTCACTAAATTATCAAGAAGTGTTCTCCCTGAGTATGCACCGTTGCCAAAGTTCGTCATGCCCAGACACCACGTGATGATCGGGTGTGATAAGCTCTACGTCCATCTACAACGGGTGCAAGCCAGTTTTGCACACGCAGAATACTCAGGTTAAACTTGATGAGCCTAGCATATGCAGATATGGCCTCGGAACACAGAGACCGAAAGGTCGAGCGTGAATCATATAGTAGATATGATCAACATGACGATGTTCACCATTGAAAACTACTCCATCTCACGTGATGATCGGTTATGGTTTAGTTGATTTGGATCACGTGATCACTTAGAGGATTAGAGGGATGTCTATCTAAGTGGGAGTTCCTAAGTAATTTGATTAACTGAACTTAAACTTATCATGAACTTAGTACCTGATAGTATCTTGCTTGTTTATGTTGATTGTAGATAGATGGCTCGTGCTGTTGTTCCGTTGAATTTTAATGCGTTCCTTGAGAAAGCAAAGTTGAAAGATGATGGTAGCAATTACATGGACTGGGTCCGTAACCTGAGGATTATCCTCATTGCTGCACAGAAGAATTACGTCCTGTAAGCACCGCTGGGTGCCAGGCCTGCTGCTGGAGCAACGCCAGATGTTATGAACGTCTGGCAGAGCAAAGCTGATGACTACTCGATAGTTCAGTGTGCCATGCTTTACGGCTTAGAATCGGGACTTCAACGACGTTTTGAACGTCATGGAGCATATGAGATGTTCCAGGAATTGAAGTTAATATTTCAAGCAAATGCCCGAATTGAGAGATATGAAGTCTCCAATAAGTTCTATAGCTGTAAGATGGAGGAGAACAGTTCTGTCAGTGAGCATATACTCAAAATGTCTGGGTATAATAATCACTTGATTCAAATGGGAGTTAATCTTCCAGATGATTGCGTCATTGACAGAATTCTCCAATCACTGCCACCAAGCTACAAGAGCTTCGTGATGAACTATAATATGCAAGGGATGAACAAGACTATTCCCGAGCTCTTCGCAATGCTGAAAGCTGCGGAGGTAGAAATCAAGAAGGAGCATCAAGTGTTGATGGTTAACAAAACCACTAGTTTCAAGAAAAAGGGCAAAGGGAAGAAGAAGGGGAACTTCAAGAAGAACAGCAAGCAAGTTGCTGCTCAAGAGAAGAAACCCAAGTCTGGACCTAAGCCTGAAACTGAGTGCTTCTATTGCAAGCAGACTGGTCACTGGAAGCGGAACTGCCCCAAGTATTTGGCGGATAAGAAGGATGGCAAGGTGAACAAAGGTATATGTGATATACATGTTATTGATGTGTACCTTACTAGAGCTCGCAGTAGCACCTGGGTATTTGATACTGGTTCTGTTGCTAATATTTGCAACTCGAAACAGGGACTACGGAATAAGCGGACGCTAGGAAAGGACGAGGTGACGATGCACGTGGGAAACGGTTCCAAAGTCGATGTGATCGCGGTCGGCACGCTACCTCTACATCTACCTTCGGGATTAATATTAGACCTAAATAATTGTTATTTGGTGCCAGCGTTGAGCATGAACATTATATCTGGATCTTGTTTGATGCGAGACGGTTATTCATTTAAATCAGAGAATAATGGTTGTTCTATTTATATGAGTAATATCTTTTATGGTCATGCACCCTTGAAGAGTGGTCTATTCTTATTAAATCTCGATAGTAGTGATACACATATTCATAATGTGGAAGCCAAAAGATGCAGAGTTGATAATGATAGTGCAACTTATTTGTGGCACTGCCGTTTAGGTCATATCGGTGTAAAGCGCATGAAGAAACTCCATACTGATGGGCTTTTGGAACCACTTGATTATGAATCACTTGGTACTTGCGAACCGTGCCTCATAGGCAAGATGACTAAAACACCGTTCTCCGGTACTATGGAGAGAGCAACAGATTTATTGGAAATCATACATACCGATGTATGTGGTCCGATGAATATTGAAGCTCGTGGCGGATATCGTTATTTTCTCACCTTCACAGATGATTTAAGCAGATATGGGTATATCTACTTAATGAAACATAAGTCTGAAACATTTGAAAAGTTCAAGGAATTTCAGAGTGAAGTTGAAAATCATCGTAACAAGAAAATAAAGTTTCTACGATCTGATCGTGGAGGAGAATATTTGAGTTACGAGTTTGGTATACATTTGAAAAATTGTGGAATAGTTTCGCAACTCACGCCACCCGGAACACCACAGCGTAATGGTGTGTCCGAACGTCGTAATCGTACTTTACTAGATATGGTGCGATCTATGATGTCTCTTACTGATTTACCGCTATCGTTTTGGGGTTATGCTTTAGAGACGGCCGCATTCACGTTAAATAGGGCACCATCAAAATCCGTTGTGACGACGCCTTATGAACTATGGTTTGGCAAGAAACCAAAGTTGTCGTTTCTTAAAGTTTGGGGCTGCGATGCTTATGTGAAAAAGCTTCAACCTGATAAGCTCGAACCCAAAGCGGAGAAATGTGTCTTCATAGGATACCCAAAGGAAACTGTTGGGTATACCTTCTATCACAGATCCGAAGGCAAGATATTCGTTGCTAAGAATGGATCATTTCTAGAGAAGGAGTTTCTCTCGAAAGAAGTGAGTGGGAGGAAAGTAGAACTTGACGAGGTAACTGTACCTGCTCCCTTATTGGAAAATAGTACATCACAGAAAACTGTTTCTGCGACACCTATACCAATTAGTGAGGAAGCTAATGATGATGATCATGAAACTTCAAGGCAAGATGCTACTGAACCACGTAGATCAACCAGAGTGAGATCCGCACCAGAGTGGTACGGTAATCCAGTTCTGGAAGTCATGCTACTAGATCATGATGAACCTACGAACTATGAAGAAGCGATGGTGAGCCCAGATTCCGCAAAGTGGCTTGAGGCCATGAAATCTGAGATGGGATCCATGTATGAGAACAAAGTATGGACTTTGGTTGACTTGCCCGATGATCGGCAAGCAATTGAGAATAAATGGATCTTCAAGAAAAAAGACTGACGCTGACGGTAATGTTACTGTCTATAAAGCTCGACTTGTCGCAAAAGGTTTTCGACAAGTTCAAGGGGTTGACTACGATGAGACCTTCTCACCCGTAGCGATGCTTAAGTCCGTCAGAATTATGTTAGCAATTGCTGCGTTTTATGATTATGAAATATGGCAAATGGATGTCAAAACTGCATTCCTGAATGGATTTCTGGAAGAAGAGTTGTATATGATGCAACCAGAAGGTTTTGTCGATCCGAAAGGAGCTAACAAAGTGTGCAAACTCCAGCGATCCATTTATGGACTGGTGCAAGCATCTCGGAGTTGGAATAAATGCTTTGATAGTGTGATCAAAGCATTTGGCTTTATACAGACTTTTGGAGAAGCCTGTATTTACAAGAAAGTGAGTGGGAGCTCTGTAGCATTTCTGATATTATATGTGGATGACCTATTGCTAATTGGAAATGATATAGAATTTCTGGATAGCATAAAGGGATACTTGAATAAAAGTTTTTCGATGAAAGACCTCGGGGAAGCTGCTTACATATTAGGCATAAAGATCTATAGAGATAGATCAAGACGCTTAATTGGACTTTCACAAAGCACATACCTTGACAAGATTTTGAAGAAGTTCAAAATGGATCAAGCAAAGAAAGGGTTCTTGCCTGTGTTACAAGGTGTGAAGTTGAGTCAGACTCAATGCCCGACCACTGCAGAAGATAGAGAGAAAATGAAAGATGTTCCCTATGCTTCAGCCATAGGCTCTATCATGTATGCAATGCTGTGTACCAGACCTGATGTGTGCCTTGCTATAAGTTTAGCAGGGAGGTACCAAAGTAATCCAGGAGTGGATCACTGGACAGCGGTCAAGAACATCCTGAAATACCTGAAAAGGACTAAGGATATGTTTCTCGTATATGGAGGTGACAAAGAGCTCACCGTAAGAGGTTATGTTGATGCAAGCTTTGACACTGATCCGGACGATTCTAAATCGCAAACCGGATACGTGTTTACTTTAAACGGTGGAGCTGTCAGTTGGTGCAGTTCTAAACAAAGCGTCGTAGCGGGATCTACATGTGAAGCGGAGTACATAGCTGCTTCGGAAGCAGCAAACGAAGGAGTCTGGATGAAGGAGTTCATATCCGATCTAGGTGTCATACCTAGTGCATCGGGTCCAATGAAAATCTTTTGTGACAATACTGGTGCAATTGCTTTACCAAAGGAATCCAGATTTCACAAAAGGACCAAACACATCAAGAGACGCTTCAACTCCATCCGGGATTTAGTCCAGGTGGGAGACATAGAGATTTGCCAGATACATACGGATCTGAATGTTGCAGACCCGTTGACTAAGCCTCTTCCACGAGCAAAACATGATCAGCACCAAGGCTCCATGGGTGTTAGAATCATTACCGTGTAATCTAGATATTGACTCTAGTGCAAGTGGGAGACTGAAGGAAATATGCCCTAGAGGCAATAATAAAGTTATTATTTATTTCCTTATATCATGATAAATGTTTATTATTCATGCTAGAATTGTATTAACCGGAAACATAATACATGTGTGAATACATAGACCAACAAAGTGTCACTAGTATGCCTCTACTTGACTAGCTCGTTAATCAAAGATGGTTATGTTTCCTAGCCATGAACAAAGAGTTGTTATTTGATTAACGAGGTCACATCATTAGTTGAATGATCTGATTGACATGACCCATTTCATTAGCTTAGCACCCGATCGTTTAGTATGTTGCTATTGCTTTCTTCATGACTTATACATGTTCCTATAGCTATGAGATTATGCAACTCCCGTTTACCGGAGGAACACTTTGGGTACTACCAAACGTCACAACGTAACTGGGTGATTATAAAGGAGTACTACAGGTGTCTGCAATGGTAGATGTTGGGTTGGCGTATTTCGAGATTAGGGTTTGTCACTCCGATTGTCGGAGAGGTATCTCTGGGCCCTCTCGGTAATGCACATCACATAAGCCTTGCAAGCACTGCAACTAATATGTTAGTTGTGAGATGATGTATTACGGAACGAGTAAAGAGACTTGCCGGTAACGAGATTGAACTAGGTATTGGATACCGACGATCGAATCTCGGACAAGTAACATACCGATGACAAAGGGAACAACGTATGTTGTTATGCGGTCTGACCGATAAAAGATCTTCGTAGAATATGTAGGAGCCAATATGGGCATCCAGGTCCCGCTATTGGTTATTGACCGGAGACGTGTCTCGGTCATGTCTACATTGTTCTCGAACCGTAGGGTCCGCACGCTTAACGTTACGATGACAGTTATTATGAGTTTATGCATTTTGATGTATCGAAGGTTGTTCGGAGTCCCAGATGTGATCACGGACATGACGAGGAGTCTCGAAATGGTCGAGACGTAAAGATTGATATATTGGAAGCCTATGTTTGGACACCGGAAGTGTTCCGGGTGAAATCGGGATTTTACCGGAATACCGGGAGGGTTACCGGAACCCCCCGGGAGGCAAATGGGCCTATTGGGCCTTAGTGGAAAAGTGAAAAGGGGCAGCCCACAAGGGCTGCGCGCCTCCCCCTTCCCTAGTCCTATTAGGACTAGGAGAAGGGGCCGGCCCCCCTCTCTTCTCCCTTCTCCTTGAAGAGTCCTATTAGGAATAGGATTGGGGGGGAGTCCTACTCCCGGTAGGAGTGGGACTCCCCCTGCGCCTCTCTCCCTGGCCGGCCGAACCCCTCCCCCTGCTCCTTTATATACGGGGGCAGGGGGCACCCCATAGACACACAAGTTGATCATTGTTGATCGTTCCTTAGCCGTGTGCGGTGCCCCTGCCACCAAATTCCACCTCGGTCATATCGTTGTAGAGCTTAGGCGAAGCCCTGCGTCGGTAGTGCATCAAGATCGTCACCACACCGTTGTGCTGACGGAACTCTTCCTCGACGCTTTCCTGGATCGGAGCCCGAGGATCGTCATCGAGCTGAACGTGTGCTAAGAACTCGGAGGTGCCGGAGTAACGGTGCTTGGATCGGTCGGATCGGGAAGAAGACGTACGACTACTTCCTCTATGTTGTGAGATCGCTTCCGCAGTCGGTCTGCGTTGGTACGTAGACAATACCCTCCCCCTCGTTGCTGTGCATCACCATGATCTTGCGTGTGCGTAGGAAATTTTTTGAAATTACTGCGTTCCCCAACAGTACCGCCCCTACCACCGCGGTAGTACCGCGGTTGGGTCCTTTCCCTTCTTATCTCCTCTGCGCGGCAGTGCCGCTGGCTGGCGCGGCAGTACCGCTGTCCTGGCGGTAGTACCGCCCCCTCTCAGCGGTAGTACCGCCCTGTGCGGGGCTGGTTGGTGGGGGCAACAGTTGGATTGTTGCCCCCACTATAAAAGGGAGTCTCCTTCTTCTCTTTGACCTAGCTCTTCCTCCCCCAAGCTCCATTTATTGCTATAGCTCCATTAAATGCTCCAACCTCCATCTTCGCCCGATCTATCTCTCTAGCCAATCAAACCTGTTGATTTGCTCGGGAGTGGTTGAGAAGGCCCCAATCTACACTTCCACCAAGGGATTTTAGATTCCCCCACTCATCCCTAGCGGATCTTGTTACTCTTGGGTTAGCACCCTAGACGGTTGAGGTCACCACGGAGCCATAGTCCATTGTGGTGAAGCTTCGTGGTTTTGTTGGGAGCCTCCGATTAAGTTGTGGAGATTGCCCCAACCTTGTTTGTAAAGGTTTGGTCGCCACCTTCAAGGGCACCAATAGTGGAATCACGGCATTTCGCATTGTGTGAGGGCGTGAGGAGAATACGGTGGCCCTAGTGGCTTCTTGGGGAGCATTGTGCCTCCACACCGCTCTAACGGAGACGTACTTCCCCTCAAAAGGAAGGAACTTCGGTAACACATCCTCGTCTTCATCGGATCCACTCTTGGTTATCTCTTACCTTTACTTGTGCAAGCTCTTTAGTGTTTCTTCCCTTGCTTGCGTGTATGCTTGTTGTTATTGCATCATATAGGTTGCTCACCTAGTTGCACATCTAGACAACCTACTTTGATGCAAAGTTTAATTTGGTAAAGAAAAGTAAAAATTGGTAGTTGCCTATTCACCCCCCTCTAGTCAACCATATCGATCCTTTCAATTGGTATCAGAGCCTCGTCTCTTTATTAAGGACTTTACCGTCCAAAGAGTATGGTTGATACCATAGACGGTGTGGAGGAACACTCCGGTGTGAATCCTATCTCGTCTACGGGCGACGGGGGAACCTCGGTCTCACGTGAGGAGTTCAATGTGGCCTTGGAGACATTTAAAACCTCCATGACGACCGAAGTTGAAAGCATGTTTACTAAATTTCTTGAGGGGCTTAAACTATCCACCGCACCGTTGAAAGTGGGTGATCCCGCCAACAAGGTGACGGATGCTTTCGCCGAAAAGGGGTAAGCTAGTAGTGAAAAGGCTCCTTCTTCTAGTGGTAAGAATGGCACCGGCATCTTTGCCCATGTGGAACCACCACTTGTTTATGGTGGACCGGTTCCTTCCACTCATTTGAATCATGCCGGTCCTCCCCCTAAGATTGTAAAAAAATGAGGATTTTGATTCTTGGGTTTACCGCTTTAAACGTCATTTAAATCATGTGAACACTAACCTTTGGAGAATCATTGAAGAAGGTTTCTATCCACATGATCCAAGCAACTTCACTCCTCGAGAAGCCGCGGACAATCAATTCAATGAGAATGCTCTCTTCATCATTCAAGATGCAATTCCACCCGCAGACCTACCTCATCTTCGTCCCTTCTCCTTGGCCAAAGATGCATGGCATTGTGTCGTCTCTCTCTACTGGCGAAGCACAAGCATTCAACGCTCCAACTATGAAGTGGTACAAGATGAGGCCGATGAGTTTGCAATGAAAGAAGATGAAGAACCTCGTGAGCTTTATCAGAGAGTAACCAAACTCGCGGTCGCACTACGAGATCATGGGAGCAAGGACACGGATGACAATTGGATCAAGCGCAAATTCCTCAAGGCAATGATGCCCTATCACAAGGCCATATCCTCCGTCATTTTGTCAAAGACCGGACTTCCACACTTTGACCTCAAGCAAAGTGTTGGATGAGTTTGTGGCCATGAACATTTTGGACAAGACCGCCGACAATGCGGTGCTCCGCTCTCAACGGGCAAAGAAGCCTAACCTTGAATTGAAGGCCAAGCTCACCGTTGAAGAAGAAGAAGAGGAAGAAGAGGAGAGCAACCCTGAAGACACAAAGTATGCATATCATGAACACATGGCACTTGCTTCAAGGCAATTTTGGAGCAAGAAAAACTCGAGGCCAAACTTTAGCAAAAACCACTCGAGTGGCACGAGGGGCAAGCAACGTGTAAGGACTTGCTACAATTGCGGCATTGTGAGTCATTTTGTTGCGGAATGCCCATATGAGAAGAGGGAAGACAATGGTGGCAAGCTCATCCGAAAGGACAAGGCCAAGTCGTTCCCCAACAAGAACAACTTCACCAAGAAGACTCCTCCCAAGGCATTGGTTGTACAAGAAGAGTACAATGAGGATGATGACGATGATGAAGATGATGAGTCGGTTGCCATGGCCTCCGTTGCCATTGCAACGACTTCACAGGTGTCTCTCTTCGACTCACCCAATGAGAGCATCACTGCCAAGTGCCTCATGGCTAAAGCCACCAACAAGGTAACCTCCAACATCAAAACTACCATCATTAATCATCCTTCTCCGGCAGATAGCATTAATGAACTTGATGGAGATAATGTGGAGGCTAATGAGTTTGAGGCCTTTATGGGCAAACTCAAGGAAAAATCCAAGAAGCACTTTGTTGCTCTCTTGGAACAACTTGGTGAAGCCAATGACATGATCGAGGCTCACGAAAACACCATCACTAAGATGGAAGGGCATAGTCGTGACTATGCCGATGAGATTTCGGATCTTTCCAATGCTCTTGGGGAAGAGCGTGGTCTTCATTTGGCTCTTGAGGAGTCACACAACGTTGATCATGCTAAGTTAAAGAAATATTATGATCATGCCCTCATTGTTTCTCGTGTGCTAAATTCCGAGAAGGCCAAACTCGGGGTTGATCTTGCTAGACTCAAAGAGGAGTTTGATATACTTGACAATGCCCATAAGGCCTTGAAGGGTATTCACGCTAGTCTTAAGGAGTCTCATGATCAACTCCAAGTGAAGCTAACTAAGGAGAAAGCAACCTTTCCTCATATGGTTTTAATTGATAATGCAAATGCTACTAACCCGTGTTGTGAGCATATACATCTTGTTGAGGAAAATGCTAAGTTGAAGGAGCAACTAGAGAGAGGTCTTGCGACTTGCATACAAGGCAAGAAGAACCTCAACGATATCTTGACCAACCAAAAGGGAGTTGTGGTCAAGGAAGGGGTTGGGTATGTGCCCGACTCCAAGAACAAGAAGAAGAATGACAAGACCAAACGACCTCCTCCTCTCATGCAAACATTTGTGAGGGAGGGAGAGAGTGCCTCTGAGGAGAAGAAGAAGAACAATGTCAAGAAGGGCAATGTCACCCCTCCCAACAAAGCTGGTGATTTTAATCCTTCTTATGTGTTGTGCCATGCTAGTGATGGGCATGTTTATGCCAAATTTGTTGGTTCTCCTCATGAATACATTGAATGGTCTATTTGGGTTCCAAAAACCCTTGTTACTAACATTAAAGGACCCATTACAAAATGGGTACCTAAAACCAAGCATTGATCTCTTGTAGGTGTTTGCTTCCGGTGGGGGATCATGGTTGCTCGATAGCGGAGCTACAAATCATATGACCGGAAGCAAGGACTTGGTGGTGGACGTGCACAAGGTTCCATCTATGCCCACCAATGTCGAGTGGGGTGACGCCTCATATTCTAAGGTATTGGGACTTGGCAAAGTGGTCATCTCTCATGATCTCACGATCGAGAAGGTCATGCTTGTTGAGTCCCTTGCATACAATCTACTTTCCGTTCGTCAACTTGCAATCATGGGCTTTGCCACTTTCTTTGATATCGATACCGTGGCCCTCTTGTGGAGCAAGACTCTTAAAGTAGCTTTTGTTGGGCATGTCGAGAATGGTCTATATGTGATTAACTTTTCGGAGCGACCCACTAAGACCGCGACATGACTAATGACTAAAGTTGATGTGGGATGGCTTTGGCATCGCCGTTTAGCCCATGTCAATATGAGATCTTTGCAAAGTCTCCTCAAGGGGGACCATGTCCGTGGACTAACGAATGTTAGTTTTGCTAAAGATCGTGCTTGCAGTGCCTGTATTGAAGGAAAGCTGCATGAGAAGGCTCACCCTCCCACGACTATCATTTATTCAAAGAGGCCTTTGGAGCTCCTTCACATGGATCTCTTTGGGCCTCCATCCTTCGATAGTCTTGGAGGAAGGAAGTATTGCTTGGTGATTGTGGACGACTACTCAAGGTACACGTGGGTGTATTTCTTCAAGAGGAAGAGAGAGACCCAACAAACCATCATTGACTTTGCGAATGAAACACAACGTCAACACAATGCAAAGATCTTGACAATAAGAAGTGACAACGGCACCGAGTTCAAGAACTACACCTTGGATGAGTTTCTTAGTGATGAGGGAATCAAGCATAAATATTCCGCACCCTACACCCCTCAACAAAACGGTGTTGCAGAGAGGAAGAACCGGACGTTGATGGATGCGGCAAGGACCATGATGGCGGAGTTCAAGTCTCCGTACAACTTTTGGGCCGAAGCCATCAACACCGCGTGTCATGCATCCAATCGGCTCTACCTCCGCAAGGGCTTGAACAAGACTCCATACGAGATGCTCACCGGTAACAAGCCCAACCTCAAGTACTTCCGGGTATTCGGGTGTAAGTGTTTCATTCTCAAGAAAGGTGTTCGATTGTCTAAATTTGAGGCTAGAACTTATGAGGGCATATTTGTTGGCTATGCTACAAACTCTCATGCTTACCGTGTCCTCAATAAATCCACGGGACTTATTGAGGAGACGTGTAACATGGAGTTTGATGAGAATAACGGCTCCCAAGTGGAGCAAAGTGGCACTTGTGATGTAGGTGATGAAATTCCTCCCCAAGCCATAAGAAGAATGGGTGTTGGCTTTATCCTACCCATTGAGGAACCCCTTGTGGCCGAAGGAGAAGGAAAAAGCTCCACTCAAGTGGAGCCATCACCAACCCAAGGCCCACACGCTTCCGAAGTTCAACATGAAGGCCCTCATCTTCAAGAACATGACTAAGGGCAAGATCACGCTCAAGACGATATTGACACATCAAGTGATGCCTAAGGTCAAGTTCTCTCCTCCGAGCAAGTTCAAGAACAAGAACAAGCCCAAGACGACACTCAAGATGATCAAGTGACCACCCCTCGTCTCACCCCCGAGGAGGAATTAGAGCGTCGTGCCGCCAAGGTTGCTTCCAAGCTCTCCACCAAGGATCATCTCATGACGAATGTGCTTGGAAGCTTAAGAAAGGGGGTAAGCACTCGTAGCCAATTAGCAAATTATTGTGAGCATCACGCGTTTGTCTCTTGTGTGGAACCCCACAAGGTCTATGAAGCGCTAGAAGATCCGGATTGGCTCAATGCCATGCATGAAGAACTCAACAACTTCGAGCGCAACAAAGTTTGGAGATTGGTGCCAAGACCAACCGGGAATCACAATGTCATAGGAACCAAGTGGATATTTAAGAACAAGCAAGATGCTCATGGGATTATCATTCGCAACAAGGCTCGTTTGGTAGCACAAGGCTACTCCCAAGTCGAGGGTATCGACTACGATGAAACCTTTGCTCCCGTTGCTCGTCTTGAATCCATTCGCATGTTGATTGCATATGCTTCTCATCATAACTTTAAGTTACAACAAATGGATGTGAAGAGTGCTTTTCTTAATGGTCCTATTAATGAATTGGTTTACGTCAAGCAACCCCCCGGGTTCGAGGATCCCTACTTTCCCGATCATGTGTATCAACTCAATAAGGCACTCTATGGCCTTAAACAAGCCCCATGTGCGTGGTATGACCACCTTACCGAGTTGTTACAAGACCGTGGTTTTGAAGTTGGGCTAATCAACCCCACTCTTTTTACTAAGAAGGTCAAAGGGGAGTTGTTTGTGTGCCAATTATATGTTGATGATATCATCTTTGGTTCTCCGAACAAAGCCTTCAATGAGGAATTTGCTGCTCTCATGACCTCAAAGTTCGAGATGTCCTCCACGGGAGAGTTGAAGTTCTTTCTAGGGTTCGAAGTGAAGCAAAGAAGAGAAGGAACTTTCATCAATCAATCCAAATACACTCAAGACATGCTCAAGAGATTCAAGCTAAGTGACGTCAAGCCGGCTTCCACTCCAATGCCCACCAAATGCCAACTTGACTTAGATCCAATGGTAAAGTGGTGGATCAAAAGGTATATTGTTCCATGATTGGATCCTTGCTTTACCTTTGTGCATCTAGACCAGACATCATGTTGAGTGTGGGAATTTGTGCATGGTTTCAAGCCGCACCTAAGGAAAGTCACTATGTGGCGGTCAAACGAATCTTTCGATATTTGGCTCATACCCCAAACTTTGGCTTATGGTACCCAAGAGGATCAAACTTCAAGCTTGTAGGGTACTCGAATTCCGATTGGGCGGGAAACAAAGTGGATAGGAAGTCCACTTTCGGAGGGTGCCAATTCCTTGGTTGTTCTTTGGTAAGTTGGTCTTCCAAAAAGCAAAGTTGTGTGTCTCTCTCGTCCACTGAGGCGGAGTATGTTGCCGCCGGTAGTTGTTGTGCACAACTCCTATGGATGAGGCAAACTTTAAAGGATTATGGTGTCACTTGTGACAAAGTGCCTCTTTGTTGTGACAATGAAAGTGCCATCAAGATCTCTCTCAACCCGGTGCAACACTTCAAGACGAAGCATTGAGATTCGGTATCACTTCATCCGGGATCACATTAGGCGAGGAGAGATCGAGCTCAACTATGTCAACACTCATGACAACCTTGCAGATATTTTCATGAAGCCCTTGGATGAAGCAAGATTTCGCGAGTTAAGGCATGAGCTAAATATCATTGATTCGAGAAATGTGGCTAGAATCCTTGCACACCCCACCACGCTCATTGTGTTGTCTAGTTTAGGTGTAGGCATGGACATAGGGGGAGTGTTGTTCTCTCAATGAACTCTCCCTCCCCCCATTATGCATAAATTGATCAAGTCTTTCACTTTAGACATTGTTGATGGTACTTGTGCTTCAAAGACGAGTGTTTGTCATGGGCCCAAGGTTAAAATCTTCGCGGCGCCATACCTTTTGACTCAAACATAGGTGGCCTCGGCCACCGCCCTCTTTTGAAGAGGTGTGTCTTGGTTGTTTGCTGGTGTGCTCTTTCTCTTGCCGTTTTTGTCGCTCCGTCGAGCAAAAGCCTTGTTTGTTTAGTTGTCGTGGTGTGCTGGGCGGTACTACCGCTGGTGGTGCGCGGTACTACCACTCGTAAACGGGACCAGGGGGTTAAGTCGGGGCAGGGGGAGGTTTCTTCTCCCCCATACCCATTCACTTCGCCCCCTCTTTTCTCTTCCTCTCTCCAGCCTCCACTCGCCGCGGGAGGGCTTCGGCGGATCTCCGTCTCCGGGGCGTCTGAGGGAGTCCTGGGTTAGGGGTGTTCGGATAGCCGGACTATAGCTTCAGCCGGACTCCTGGACTATGAAGATACAAGATTGAAGACTACGTCCCATGTCTGGATGGGACTTTCCTTGGCGTGGAAGGCAAGCTTGGCGATGCAGATATTCAAGATCTCCTACCATTGTAACCGACTCTATGTAACCCTAACCCTATCCGGTGTCTATATAAACCGGAGGGTTTTAGTCCGTAGGACAACTTCATCAACTCCATAGACAACAATCATACCATAGGCTAGCTTCTAGGGTTTAGCCTCCTTGATCTCGTGGTAGATCTACTCTTGTATTACCCATATCATCAATATTAATCAAGCAGGACGTAGGGTTTTACCTCCATCGAGAGGCCCCGAACCTGGGTAAAACATCGTGTTCCCTGCCTCCTGTTACCATCCGGCCTAGACGCACAGTTCGGGACCCCCTACCCGAGGTCCGCCGGTTTTGACACCAACATTGGTGCTTTCATTGAGAGTTCCTCTGTGTCGTCGCCTTTAGGCCCGATGGCTCCTTTGATCATCAACAACGATGTGGTCTAGGGTGAGACTTTTCTCCCCGGACAGATCTTCGTCTTCGGCGGCTTCGCTCTGCGGGCCAATTCTCTTGGCCACTTGGAGCAGATCAAAAGCTACGCCCCTGGCCATCAAGTCAGGTTTGGAAGCTTAAACTACACGGCTGACATCCGCGGAGACTTGATCTTCGACGGGTTCAAGCCACGGCCAAGGGCGCCGCACTATCTCGAGGGGCATGATCTAGCTCTGCATCCGAACAGTGTCCTGGAGGCCGCTCACGCTTCGGTTCCGACCTCCAACTCGGAGCCTATTGCGCCAATCGAGGATGAGCGGTTGGATGCCACCTCGGGGGCTGCGATCTCAAAGGCCATCGAGCCAAACACTAGCCCGGCACTCTGCACGACCCGTGACTCCGAGGATCCGGACTCCTCCCCGGACTCCGAACCCCCCGCGCCCCTGCCAATCGAATCCAATCGGGCGCCGATAATGGAGTTCACCGCCGCAGACATCTTTCAGCACTCGCCTTTGGACGTCATCCTGAATTCTCTTAAGTCTCTCTCTTTATCAGGAGAGCCCTGGCCGGATTACGGTCAGCGAGGATGGGATACGGACGATGAAGAAATTCAAAGCCCACCCACCACCCACTTGGTAGCCACTGTCGACAATTTAAACAACGTGCTCAACTTCGACTCCGGAGACATCGACAGCATGGATGACGATGCAGGAGATTTCGACGAACCAACGCCCATAGGGCATTGGACAGCCACCTCATCTCACGATGTGTACATGGTGGATACACCTAAAGGAAGCGACAACGAGGAAAAAGGGGAAGGAACGGGAGATAGACCCCCCGAAAAGAAATCAAAGCGTCGGCGTAAACGCCGACCCAAGCCCCGCCTCGATAAAAACCCAGCCATAGAGCAGGACAAGCAGGCCTTAGACCAACCGTCCGAACAGGGCAACACGGATGGAGAAACCAAACATCCCTCCTCTGGCGAAAACGGCATTCTGGACGACCTCACGCCGGATAAACCTATGGAGCAGAAGAATCTCCACGAGAGGCTCGTTGCAACTGCACGCAGCCTAAAAAAGCAGAAGCGGAAGCTAAAAACAGCGGAAGATGCACTCCGGATTAGATGGAGCAAAGTAATCAATACCGCAGATAAATACGGCGACAGTCGCCGCACTAAAAGCTATCCGAAAAGAAAGCTACTGCCTGAATTCGACGAAGAGGCCCTAGAGCCCTCGCATTCAAAAAATGAGAAAGCCACACGGTCGGATAGACGACCCCATAAAGCGGCAAGCGGCGCCGCACTTAAATCGGCATGCGACCCACTTAAGGATACGCATCATGGCCTAGTCAGGTCCATTTATGGGCCAAGAAAGCAAACTCTCGTAAGCAATACTATGAAGCCATCATCAGAATCCGACACACCCAAATACAGGGGCGCCACACACCCTCTATGTTTCACCGATGAGGTCCTGGACCATGAATTTCCAGAGGGATTCAAACCCGTAAACATAGAGGCATACGATGGAACAATAGACCCTGGAGTCTGGATAGAGGATTATATCCTCCATATACATATGGCTAGAGGAGATGATCTCCACGCCATAAAATATTTACCCCTTAAGCTTAAAGGGCCAGCCCGGCATTGGCTTAAAAGCCTTCCCGAAAACACAATTGGAAGCTGGGAAGAGCTCGAGGATGCTTTCCGAGCAAACTTTCAAGGGACCTATGTCCGCCCTCCGGATGCAGCCGATCTCAATCACATAACTCAACAACCGGGAGAATTAGCTCGGCAGTTCTGGAATAGATTCCTCACTAAAAAGAATCAGATAGTCGACTGTCCGGACGCCGAAGCCTTAGCAGCTTTCAGGCATAACGTCTGAGACGAATGGCTCGCCAGACACCTCGGCCAAGAAAAGCCAAGAACAATGGCCGCACTAACAAACCTCATGACCCGCTTTTGTGCTTGGGAGGACAGCTGGTTGGCAAGGTGCAGCCCCAGCGACCCAAGTACATCCGAAACTAGGGATGGAAATGGAAAACCGCGACACAACAAGGACCGTCGCTGGACTAAAGACAAAAGTCCGAAGAGCATGGAAGTCAATGCCGGATTCAAAGGCTCATGACAAAATCAGGCAAAATCGCCCCCCAGGATAACAGGGACGATCCATCCAACCTAAATAAAATCCTGGACAGGATATGTCAGATACACAGTACTCCCGGGAAGCCTGCTAACCATACCCACAGAGACTGTTGGGTTTTCAAACAATCCAGCAGACTCAATGCCGAACACAAGGGGCTCGACATACCAAGCGAAGACAAGGACGAACCCCAAAAGCAGAGTACCAGGAAACAAAAGAACTTCCCACAAGAAGTAAAAACAGTGAACTCACTTCACATAACAAAACGTGCGGCGCCCGTAAAGGTACGCACCACATGACCCATCCCCAAAGGGTCCGGCCACTGGTTGTCAAAACCGATAATCTTCGATCAGCTAGATTATTCTAGAAATATCAAGAATGCAGGCTGGACTGCCTTGATACTCGATCCAATAATTGGAGGACTCCAATTTTCAAATGTCCTTATGGACGGCGGCAGTGGACTAAACCCGATATATCAGGATACAATCCAGCACATGAGGATAAACCCAGCAAGAATCCGCCGCAGCAAAACCTCCTTTCAAGGGGTAATACCTGGTCCGGACACCCGTTGTATGGGTTTTCTCCGGCTTGAAGTCATATTCGGCTCTGCCGATAACTTCCGCCGCGAAAAGCTGACCTTCCATATCGTCCCGTTCTCAAGTCGCTATCAAGCACTACTGGGAAGCGAAGCTTTCGCTCGCTTTAGCGCAATACCGCATTATGCATCTCCTACGCTCAAAATGCTCGGTCCACGAGGCATCATCTCTTTGAAGGGGAAGCACTAAAGTGCGCCTCCCCAAGCGGAGGACTGTGCGGCCGCTTTGACAGCCCCACAGCAAAATGGCCTCACCGGCCAGAAAACTTCGAAATAGGTCATTAAAGACCACGAACGCGGATAGACGAGTTCCGTACAAAATCATCATGCAGGCTTAGTGGCCATATACCCCCACACTAGGGGCTCCATGCATATACAACAAGAGACAATAAAGCTCAATTTATATATTTTACTTTACACTTTGTTTACTTTAAATTATTTTGGCACGACCCGTTTTCAACTCAGTTCCTCTCTTTTACAGATGAACGTCGTGCGGCGCCCGTCCAGGACACGGCACAACGGAGACACTGGCGTAGACATGCAGTAGGGACCCGTCCTAAAGGATTCTTTTTAGATTAAGACCCTGCGTAAACCTTTTTTACTGTCTCCCGTTGCTACACATCCCCTGGTTTTTTCTGATATAACCAAGGAGGAGGCTGGCGTCTTAGCATGTGGCCACGTCAGAATTTTTGCACCTACCTGGGCACTAGGGGCTTTTTTAATAAAGAGTGTTGTTTCGCCCGCACTATAAAGACCGAATACCTTAGGGAGTGTTCGGCGTCGCGAGTTTTGGCATTATATGCATCAGCTCCGAATCATGTCTTTGGTCAAATGTTGGGTTGCCCGGCTCCTGAGTTCGGCTACCTTACGTTCCGCTCTATCGGCTAAGGTAGCACCAGGAGAACTACTGCGATTGTGCCCCGGTTCGGCCGGGCGAGCACCTCAGTAGAGAAAGCCGAAAACTTACTGTCATGATGTAGCGTGAGACTGGTCAACCACTCGATGACCTAGCGGAATCTATCGGATTCCTCCGCTTTAACGAAGGGCCGCTTCCCGGTCAGGCACATACGCGCCCCGAATTCGGATGAGCGCAGTTGCCACCAAGAGCTACCTAAATAGTCTCACAGTCAAGCTCCTATGGCTAAGTGAAAGTGTTAAAGCATTATAGTCCGGTTGCCTGGCCCGCTGCGCTATCACCTCCTTTGTAGGACCAAGATGTTGGGTTAAGTGTGAATATGCGTCTTCTGCGAGCACCCCCGCACTATGTGCGTGGGGGCTGAAGCCAACGACTGCCATCTTTCAGATTTTATATATTAAAACGGCCGCACAGGAGGTGTTCCCAATACTTGAAGGCACAAGTATAAAAAGGCCAATACAATTCATCAAAATATTACTTTATAATTACATGTGCTATCATAACATAGCATCTTTCGAGCACTGTGTCTCTATTACACGAGCGCCTCCAAGGACTTCCTGAAAATAGTGCTCGGAGGGTACTCGGCTTTTGTCCGAATCTCGGGACGCAACAACGGTGGTCTTCATCTCCGCCCAGTATGTCTTAATACGGGCAAGAGCCATCCTTACACCCTCTATGCATGCTGACCTCTTCATTGCATTTATACGCGGCACCGCGTCAAGGAATTGCTGCACCAAGCTGAAATAACTCTTCGGCTCCGATCTCCCCGGCCACAGATGACCCATGACATACTTCATGGCAAGTCCGGACAACCTATTCAGCTCGGCCCATTGAGCCAAACGATCGTCCACTGCCAGTGGACGCTCTGGATTGTGAAACTGCGACCAGAAAAGCTTTTCCACTTCGTGACCTTTCTGATCTCGAAAGTGTTCGGTCGCATCAGCAGCACTCGCTGCCAAATCCAGATAGGTATCCTCCACACTCCACATCCGGTCCAACGGAGCAAACTTCGGGTCGCAAAATTTCCTTCGCAGCATAAAGGGCTTTCCAACCGCAATCTGTTTGGCCTGACGCAGCTCCTCCTTCGCAGCTCTCATCGCAGAGCGCGCGTCCTTGCATTGGCAGCGGCCTTCTCTAAGTCCGTCTGTTTTGCCTGGTCTTCTTCTTCAAGAAGTCTACAACGGTCTGTAGTGCTTTTTAACTTTTCGGCCATCTTGGCCATCTCTTCCTTGCTTCGGCAATGGGCAGCCTGTTCGGCTCTCAGCTCTTCAAGGGCTTTCTTGGCGGCCGCACTACTTTTTCTGGCTTGCTCTTTAGCTCGGGCAAGTTCTGCCCTAAGACTCTCCACGGCGGCCGCACCATCTGCGTCAAGGACACACATTGTAAGACGCAGGCATCAAACTGTTCTTACCTCATGCCGCTCGGGGAATTGCATACCTTGAGACTCCTCAAGCCGCTTGTTGACAAGCATGATGTCGGCTTCTGCCACATCCAGTTGCCGCTTTAGTTCGGCAAAATCGTCAGTTCGGCTCGATTCCGGACACCCTGCCGCCTACATTCAAAGGCGACATCTTAGACCTGGGATTATGATCCTCCGCGTGCCATCATTTCTTGACGACACGCAGAGTCTCAGGGGCTACTATCTACACAGGGCGCATCTTATTCATGCGCAATTGCCAAAAGTGTACATTATCTAATATACCTCGAAACCCGTCAGTAAACTTTTGACGGCCTCATGCAATCCACTCTCTGCGGATGAAATCCTTTCAATCACCGTGCCCATCAAGGCATGGTGCTCCTCTGAGATGCAAGCTCGCCCCAGCAGAATCTTTAGCTCCTCCGACCGAGCACCAGTCGGTGCCGGGCTCGTCCCATGACCTCTTTCGAAGTCCGAACACGGAGAACCTCGGGGGGCCGCACTATCTTCCGCTCCTGCCGGAGTCGGAGAAACCCTCCGCGACGACACCTCAGGATCGCCCATCTCGCTAGGCGGCACGGCAGGAGGAGGCGTCCCGCTCTCCATCATCTCCGGAAGAAGATCCCCCGAAGACGAGCTCTGCTGAGAAGGGCTGAGGTCCGGGCTACAAGGTAAAAGTTTGGTTAATCTTCTCAGACATAAATCAAGGATTTCCTTCATCCCTCAAAAGGAAAATCTTTCTCTACTTACGGCTCGCTGGAGGGCTGATCCCCTTGAGGGCGTAGTCCGGCCGAGGAACTCCCCGGTGTCGGACCCTCTGACGAGGATTTTCTCCCCCGCTTTGCGGCCATGGTTTTCGGGTCGTCAGAGGCGGCTTTCTTCTTCCCCTTAGGAGAGGAATCGTTGGTTCCTCCCTTCAGAGCAGCCTCCTTCAAGGAGGCCATAGCTTCCTTGTCCTCCCCCTCAAAAGGCATTATCTCCAGCATCCTGACTAGCACGGGATCCGGCCTGGTTTCAGGAAGGGGAGCCTGACACCTGGTCAGCTTTGCCTTCGCTATCCACTCCTGTTTAAAAGGACGGCTCTTTTAGGGGCAAGTTTGTGACAATTATACAGATAGAAGGTCCGCGCACAAGGTTGCTTACTTGAGTATCCGGGCGATTGCGTCTTAGGCCTGCGTCCTCGGTTAAATCCGGACACATCTCTTGTGATCCAAAGAACAGTTTGTACATCTCCGCGGGTGTTGCGCCCATAAAGTTCTGGAAAGCTCGTGGTCCCTCTGGATTAAACTCCCACAGGCGAAGGGGGCGTCGTTTGCCAGGCAACATTCGGCGAATCAGCATGACCTGCATCACCTTGACCAAGCTAAGGTCTCCTTCCAAGAGATCCTTAATTCGGCCCTGTAACAAGGGCACGTCTTTGGGCAAACCCCAATTTAACCCTCCGTTGACCCATGACGCTAGCCGTGGTGGGGGACCCAAGCGAAAGGCAGGAGGCGCCACCCATTTAGTGCTCCGGGGAGCGGTGATATAAAACCACTCTCGTTGCCACAAGCCTAGCTCCTCTTGAAAAGAGCCCTCAGGCCATGGAACATCAGCATTTTTGCTTATAACAGTGCCTCCGCACTCTGCGTGCCATCCCTCGATCATCTTCGGCTCCACTTTGAAGGTCTCGAGCCATAGTCCGAAGTGAGGGGTAACACGGAGGAACGCTTCGCACACAACGATAAACGAGGAGATATGGAGGATGGACTACAGAGCTAAGTCATGGAATTCCAGCCTGTAATAAAACAGCAGTCCCCTCACAAAGGGATCCATTGGAAGCCCAACCCCCGAAGGAAGTGAGACATGAACACCACACTCTCACCGGGCTGGGGGCTGGGAATGACCTGCCCTTGAGCAGGCAACCTATGCCGAATTTCGCCTGTTAGGAACTTAGCCTCTCTCAACTTTAGCACGTCCTCCTCCGTGACGGAGGAGGGCATCCATCGGCCTTGAAGGTCGGAACCGGACATTGTCGAAGGTCCGAGGCGCCCGGAATCTGGAACCTAGGGTGTTGGAACTCGAGGCGACGGGCGAACTTGTTTTAGATTGGAGAAAAGATAAGGCACTGGTCTCTTTATAAGAGGCTGAATACCAGGAGACCTCCCCATAACCGTTTGGGACTCGCCTTTAATCGAGGAAACATGCTAACAGGCACGATTGGGTTACCCACGTCCGTATTGATGAGAATCCTGTAAAAGGGGGGTACACGATCTCTGCTTTGACAAGAAGTGCCAAGGAAACCGCCTCGCAAAGCACGCTGAGGTGAAAAAGTAAAAACGATTCGTAAAGGACTTGGCCGTAGTGTGATGGCGCACTGCGGAATACGTCAGCAGATCTGATTTGTGTTAATATTATTCTCTCTATGGCAATATGTGGAAACTTATTTTGCAGAGCCGAACACTACTCTTGGTGTTTACAATCTTCTATGAAGGACTTGGAGGAGGAACCCGCCTTACAATGCCGAAGACAATTTGCGCGCCGGACTCGTCGTCATTGAAGCCTGGTTCAGGGGCTACTGAGGGAGTCCTAGGTTAGGGGGTGTTCGGATAGCCGGACTATACCTTCAGCCGGACTCCTGGACTATGAAGATACAAGATTGAAGACTATGTCCCGTGTCCGGATGGGACTTTCCTTGGCGTGGAAGGCAAGCTTGGCGATGCGGATATTCAAGATCTCCTACCATTGTAACCGACTCTATGTAACCCTAACCCTATCCGGTGTCTATATAAACCGGAGGGTTTAGTCCGTAGGACAAGTTCATCAACTCCATAGACAACAACCATACCATAGGCTAGCTTCTAGGGTTTAGCCTCCTTGATCTCGTGGTAGATCTACTCTTGTATTACCCATATCATCAATATTAATCAAGCAGGACGTAGGGTTTTACCTCCATCGAGTGGGCCCGAACTTGGGTAAAACATCGTGTTCCCTGCCTCCTGTTACCATCCGGCCTAGACGCACAGTTCGGGACCCCCTACCCGAGATCCGCCGGTTTTGACACCGACAGCGTCCCTCTCCATTTCCTTTGGTGGAGTCGATCCCCACCTCGTTCTCTTGCCATGGATGCCGGTATTGCCCCCGTTCCTTCTTTCGTTTTGTCTCGTTTTCAGATCTTGTTTCTTAGGGGCAATGGTGGTTGCATCTCTAGATTTTTGGCCAAATCTAGGCTTGAGTTGGTTGGAGAAGGCAACTAGACTATCTCGATTAGAGTTTGGTAGGAATATTTTTGAATTTGGTAGGCCGGTAGTGCCGGATCTGACCACGGTAGTAGGAAACCGCTGTTTCACAGCCTCCTGCTGTAGGAAACTGCTGTTTCTCCGCCTCGAGCAGTACTACCGCTCTCATTGGAGCGGTACTACCGCTTGACCTCGAGCGGTACTACCGCTCTCTTTGGGGCGGTACTACCGCGGGCATGTCACGGTACTACCGCTGCATGCCAAATTCCATCATTTTCCTGCCTTACCTTGATCATTTTTGTTGAGTTTGTTGGCTTATGCTCGTCCTTTCTGGTTGTTTTGCGTTCTTGTGTTTGGCTCCAGGTGATGACCATTCCGAGCAGCAAGGTCGCCGTATCAACCCCGGGCGTGCTACATCAAAACGCTACCGCACCTCAGAGCCAGTCGGTGGTTCCTCGAGCACCCAACCGCCTCCAGCAAGTGCATCTGCAAGTGTTCCTCCACCTCCTCAGCATACGAAGATATCTGCCAACAAGCCAAAAGGGAAGACTGTGACTGAGATGACCAACAAGGAGTTTTGGGAGAAGCGGCGCCGCAACCCCTATGCGGTGGACCAAGAACCCACTTTGGTCAACCGCCCGTTCTGGAACCGTTTTCAGTTTGGCATCTACTTTGATGTGATCAAGGCCAAGAAGAATCTCTTTGTTGATGTTCGGTCCATTGACACTGATGCTATGGAGAAGGACCCGGAGTACTTTGGCGAAGCCCTTCAGATGTGCACTCAGTTGAACATTCTCAAGATCATGCAATTCAACAAGGATTTCGATGCGGATTTGGTGGCTCAATTCTATGCCACCGTCCATCTTGGGACGGATGTCGACAGGACTCTGACATGGATGACCAATGGCAAGCTGCTTTTCGTCAAGTGGCAGGCTTTCATGGAGTTACTTGATGTGGTGGATAACGGGCTTGAGACTCTTGTCGGTTTCCGCCCTCACCGCAATGCTACGTCCACCCACAAGCAAGCCCTTTGGCCCTACTGCGCTGTGAAAGTTCACCCAGTAACTAAGAAGAAGACCTATGAGCTGTCTCCGTATCTGGACATTCTTCAACGCATCTTCCGTGAGACTCTCTTCCCTTGGATCAGGAATCTGGATATGGTCCACTCTTACCTCGTGGACATGCTCCTTTTCTGTCAGCATGAGAAGGAAGCAAGCACTAGAGAGAGCCTGGATATCTCTCATGTCATGTGGTCTGAACTTCTCTCTGCCGTGTCTGAGCGCAAGTGTCCGATATATGGTCCATTCATCATGAGGCTCATTGAGAGGGCCTGGGCACAAACCTATCCCAGAGTGTTGCTAGAGACTGGAGTTTTGGTTTCTCATGAGATCAAGCATCTGAGGAAGAAGGACAATTGGACCACCCCAGCGCCTCACACAGGAGGTCCGTCTGCTGCTGCTGCCACACGGGGTCCGTCTGCTGCTACTGCTGCCATGGGGACTGAGGGTGGGGCTGCTACTGATGATCATGAGGAGGACTTTGGGTCCTCTAGTACAGAACCGTCGTGGGCACAGAAGCTTAAACGCAAGATGAAGAAGCTTTTTTGCATGGAGTCTCATGGTCAGTACATGACTCATGTGGCGGAGAAGCATGCCAGGACATGCCACAAGGAGCTCATGTGTCAGATGGGAGCGACAGTTGCCAGTGGGTCTGAGGGTCAGATCACTGAAGAGGAGGACTGGATTCATCAGAATTGCCATTGGACCGACTCCGATGCCGAGCAGTTTTCGACCCACGATGAAGATGCAGAGATGTGATGTTCGAGATCTTCATCTTCCCATCACCTTGAGTCGTAGCGTCGCTCTTTTCCCTTTTTGGTGTCTCGCTGCCAAAGGGGGAGAGAGTGTAGGGATTTGTGTTTGTTGCCGTGCTTTGAGTCGTCTTGTGGGTTCTTGTGTGTTTTCTCGGTGTATTTATTTGGTTTGGTTTGGTGTGAGACCTAAGTTCTAGACATATGGTGTGAGACATATGCTCCCTATCACTACCTTATTTCTTATGTCTATTCAGAGTACTATAGTTTATTATGAGATGCATGCTTGTCCTGTTTATTCTCTTCTCTCATATATCTTGTGCTTAGTATTGTTGGACTATAAAATATAGGGGGAGTGTTTATCCGAATCTGTGTGTCTTGCCATATCTAGGTACATTCTGGGGGAGCCCGTCTATATTTTGTAGTTCTTAGTTTTCTTCGTTTTATTTCTCTTCCTTGTGCAAATCCCTAGTTGTCATCAATCCACCAAAAAGGGGGAGATTGTTACGGCATATCTCTCTCAAGGTAGTTTTGGTGATTGATGGCAACATGTTTGCGGACTAATCTTGTGCTTTGAATATTTCACAGATTCTCCCCTGGCACGAGACGCTTTCTTACCCTCGAAGTGTATTTCAAGACGGTGTAGCTCTTTCGTTTCTTTCTCGGTGGACTAGTTGCGTAGAGGGCACCGTACTATCAAGAGGGGGTCCGCTGGGGTATTGCATGGGTGGAATCATCATGTACACATCAGCTTCTCACCCTCCGAGCTTTTCCATTCCCTTGTAGAGTTCTCTCCTCTCTTCCTTGTCCTGTCTGGGTCCAAGCGGTAGTACCGCGCAACCCAGCGGTAGTACCGCTGAGGAGCCACAAGCGGCAGTACCGCTCCATAGCGGTAGTACCGCCCGTGGCTCCACAGCAGTAGTACCGTTGGGGTGCCTGGCACCTCCGCCTCATCCTCATCATCTTTGGAGAGCTTCTCTCTCTCTCTCTCTCTCTCTCTCTCTCTCTCTCTCTCTCTCTCTCTCTTATGCGCCCCAGCGGTAGTACCGCACTGCTAGCGGTAGTACGGCCAAAGGGTCACAAGCGGCAGTACCGCTCCACAGCGGTAGTACCGCCCGTGACCCCGCTGCCGTAGTACCGCTGGGTAGTCTGGCTCCTACCGCCTCGATTCGAGAGGTCTTTTTCTCGTGTCGGGTTTTGCGGCACTAGTCGCGGTTGTAGAGGCGGTAGTACCGTTCCAGGAGCGGTAGTACCGCCCCTACCACCGCGGTAGTACCGCGATTGGGTCCTTTCCCTTCTTATCTCCTCTGCGCGGCAGTGCCGCTGGCTGGCGCGGCAGTGCCGCTGTCCTGGTGGTAGTACCACCCCCTCTCAGCGGTAGTACCGCCCTGTGCGGGGCTGGTTGGTGGGGGGCAACGGTTGGATTGTTGCCCCCACCATAAAAGGGAGTCCCCTTCTTCTCTTTGACCTACGTCTTCCTCCCCCAAGCTCCATTTATTGCTCAAGCTCCATTAAATGCTCCAAGCTCCATCTTCGCCCGATCTATCTCTCTAGCCAATCAAACTTGTTGATTTTCTCAGGAGTGGTTGAGAAGGCCCCAATCTACACTTCCACCAAGGGATTTTCGATTCCCCCACTCATCCCTAGCGGATCTTGTTACTCTTGGGTGTTTGAGCACCCTAGACGGTTGAGGTCACCACAGAGCCATAGTCCATTGTGGTGAAGCTTCGTGGTTTTGTTCGGAGCCTCCGATTAAGTTGTGGAGATTGCCCCAACATTGTTTGTAAAGGTTCGGTCGCCGCCTTCAAGGGCACCAATAGTGGAATCACGGCATCTCGCATTGTGTGAGGGCGTGAGGAGAATACAGTGGCCCCAGTGGCTTCTTGGGGAGCATTGTGCCTCCACACCGCTCTAACGCAGACGTACTTCCCCTCAAAAGGAAGGAACTTCGGTAACACATCCTCGTCTTCACCGGATCCACTCTTGGTTATCTCTTACCTTTACTTGTGCAAGCTCTTTAGTGTTTCTTCCCTTGCTTGCGTGTATGCTTGTTGTTATTGCATCATATAGGTTTCTCACCTAGTTCCACATCTAGACAACCTACTTTGATGCAAAGTTTAATTTGGTAAACAAAAGTAAAAATTGGTAGTTGCCTATTCACCCCCTCTAGTCAACCATATCGATCCTTTCACTTGCAAGCATTGCAACTAATGAGTTAGTTGCGGGATGATGTGTTACGGAACGAGTAAAGAGACTTGCCGGTAATGAGATTGAACTAGGTATTGAGATACCGACGATCGAATCTCGGGGAAGTAACATACCGATGACAAAGGGAACAACGTATGTTGTTATGCGGTTTGACCGATAAAGTTCTTAGTAGAATATGTAGGAGCCAATATAAGCATCCAGGTTCCGCTATTGGTTATTGACCAGAGACGTGTCCCGGTCATGTCTACATAGTTCTCGAACCCGTAGGGTCCGCACGCTTAAAGTTCGATGATGGTTATATTGTGAGTTTATGTGTTTTGATGTACCGAAGGAGTTTGGAGTCCCGGATGAGATCGGGGACATGACGAGGAGTCTCGAAATGGTCGAGACATAAAAATCGATATATTGGACGACTATATTCGGACATCGGAAAGGTTCCGAGTGATTCGGATATTTTTGGGAGTACCGGGGAGTTACGGAATTCGTATTGGGCCTTAATGGGCCATACGGGAAAGGAGAGAAAGGCCTCAAAGGGTGGCCGCACCCCTCCCCATGGGCTAGTCCGAATTGGACTAGGGAGGGGGCGCCCCCTTCCTTCCTTCTCCTTTTCCCTTCCTTTCCTTCCCTCCTACTCCTACTACTTGGAAGGGCTCCTAGTTCTACTAGGAAAGGGGGAATCCTACTCCCGGTGGGAGTAGGACTCTCCTAGGGCACGCCATAGAGAGGGCCGGCCCCTCCCCTCCTCCACTCCTTTATATACGTGTCCAAGGGGCACCCCATAGACACAACAATTGATCCCTTGGATCTCTTATCCGTGTGCGGTGCCCCCTCAACCATAATCCACCTCAGTCATATCGTAGCGGTGCTTAGGCGAAGCCCTGCGTCAGTAGAACATCATCATCGTCACCACGCCATCATGCTGACGGAACTCTCCTTCAAAGCTCGGCTGGATCGGAGTTCGAGGGACGTCATCCAGTTGAACGTGTGCAGAACTCGAAGGTGCCGTGCGTTCTGTACTTGATCGGTCGGATCGTGAAGACGTACGACTACATCAACCGCGTTGTGCTAACGCTTCCGCTTTGGGTCTATGAGGGTACATGGACAACACTCTCTCCTCTCGTTGCTATGCATCACCATGATCTTGCATGTGCGTAGGAAATTTTTGAAATTACTACGTTCCCCAACAATACCTTCGGTGCTAGGATCGGCCGGATCATGAAGATGTATGACTACATCAACCGCGTTGTCATAACGCTTCCGCTTATTGTCTACGACGGTACGTGGACAACACTCTCCCCTCTTGTTGCTATGCATCACCTAGATGGATCTTGTGTGTGCGTAGTAAATTTTTTAAAATTACTGCGTTCCCCAACAATGGGAGGAGATCACCCAAATAGATCTCATACGACAGCAATAGGTCTCCTCCTCGAAGAACATCTCTCAAGTGGTTGTATATGTGGTGGACACTCTCTCAATGTTATTTCGACTGACGGTGATGGTCAAGCTGTCAACCCCCCCCCCCCCCCCCGTGTTACCAAGATCTCTGATGAGGAGCTCACAGAGCTCGACCGTCTATGACAACAGTCGAAACTTCAGGAACATCTCTTACAAAGAGAGTCACATCGGACTCAAAGTCAATACACATATCACAATTTTAACACATTTCAACTCACTAATGCGATGGAGCTCGTCCCGACTTAAGAATGCAATGCAACACTTTCCCTAAAAACGACACTGTTGTTCTAGGAATCTAGAGAAAACTAGCAATATCCGCGTGGCGACACGCCGCGCCTTCCCGAAACATTGTATTAAAATCTTGTATGCGATGATGAAAAAGCATATGTTTGTAGGACAGTAGCAACCTTCTATTTTTTGTTTCTGATGTCTACTACACAACCTTCTTCTTGTAGACGTTGTTGGGCCTCCAAGTGTAGATGTTTGTAGGACAGTAGCAAATTTCTCTCAAGTGGATGACCTAAGGTTTATCAATCCGTAGGAGGCGTAGGATGAAGATGGTCTCTCTCAAGCAACCCTGCAACCAAATAACAAAGAGTCTCTTGTGTCCCCCAACACACCCAATACAATGGTAAACTAGACCATGATGGCGCGCGTTGCAGCGCCCGTCTATTTTTTCTATAGAATGGTAGGAATTTTCTTACATGAAACATTTAAGTTAAATGTGTGTAAACTTTCTGCACATCATGTTTGTATAGTTATCCAAAATTCCGCGGATGATATGCATAAAGTGCCCATCTTGCTCAAGCCCATGTCAAAAACAAAAGGTAGACATATTTAAACCGTATAAATGAACAGTTGGAGTTAAAATTCCTTGCTCTTAGCAGGATGTCACAACTTTTTTATGGTATGACCTACATCCTAATAGCATAAAGCAAAGCACATTCCTCATAGCAATTAATCCCAATATACAACACAACTGTCGGACAATCATAATGACAAGTTTGAGCACCTATCCTACTTTATATAGAATTAGACTGGTTGTCGATCTACCCCCCCCCCCCCCCCCTTCGGGTTGGGTGAAACTTAATTCTGATGGATCGCTATCTTCAGATGGAAGAGCTGGAGCTAGCATGGTGTTATGAGATGACACCGGACCTATTTTTTCCCTCTTGCATAGAGCTTTTCTTCTATCGAGATGATTTAGAATCAGAATTATGTGCTTGTATGCAAGGCTTATCATCGACCTTCAGAGGAGTGACCTTCCCGTGGTGATTGAAGTGGTCTCTCTTAAGTTACAAATATGATTCAATCCAGCGACATGGATAGATCGGTGTATTCCTCTTTGGTGAAAGAAATAAAGCACCTCTTGAGTCTTTGTATAATTAGTATTACTCATGTTAGGGGCTCCCAAAATAAAGTTAGCAACTTTCTGGCAAACTCTGCTTGCTTGGGAAGTAGAAATATAAGTTGATTGTGCTCTGATCCCCCAAGAGTCGTTGAGCTGAATCTTGTTTGTATACTGTTGTGATTGCGTAATACAAGTGTTCTACCTGCAAAAAAATGGTTTGCTGCCTTCAGTCAACCGGAATTACGCTGGTTAGAAAACATATTCCAATATATAGGAACAACTTAAAAAGGATAAAAACTAAAACATGATGACTTCGTATTTTCACATAATAGCATTAAAATATTTGGCATACAAATTCCGTTTCATTCAAGAAACAAGACAATAAATCTCCTAAATTTCATCACTATAAAGCACATCTTTTTTTAAGCTTTAATTTTTGGTCAACGTTGTCTCCTTTTTAGATCAATATATTAACTGCAGCCTTTTGCTGAACGACACTTGCATGATCACGAGTCAAGATGGCTGAATGAAATATCTGTATTGTTATGCTACAAAATGTGCCTTGATAGATCAGAAATGAAAGTAGAGGTTACTATGTAACAGGCATAATAGCTACCTTTTGCATTTTTCTAGTGTGCCATATATGAATATGAGAGCTTGAAGTATATAGGACTGTATTGTCAAACAATACTGGAGCAGGGCATGAAGTGAGGGACATAAATAATGTAGAAACTTAGTGCATGAACAACTGCCTATTTAGTGCTTCCATACGAAAATAATCTCACAATTTGACCATTAACACTCTCGGCAATTGGAAGATGTGGGCATTGGAACATTATACTCACAGGCAACAAATCACTCAAACTGAAAGCATTGCCTCAAATTGAATTAGATTCTTTCTAGATAAGTGAATTGATAACCATTTCCATGGCCATTTGACATGAAACAAGTATGATAAAGGAGAGTATAGATGGAAGATCCCAACACATACATGTGGGTACAAGAAGAATTCAATTACGGATTCCACTTCACAGTCTATTGAAGTATGGAAAAGGAAATACATGACACATTTAGAATATCCCAGGCCCGATAAATGTTAAAAAAATAAGGGAAAGGTAGCTAGGTAAGACAAATGACTATCCTGGCTACATATTAATGCATGCTGCCAAGACTTTGTTATTTGCCAACACAAATACCATTAACTGGTGCTTTGCTCTATGGCTTTTCCGTTCCCTCGTTTTGAACGCTGGGCTTATACTTCAGTTCTGATGAGTAATTAAATATTGGAAATCACTCGCTACAAGCAATCAAAATACAGTCACCAAATATGAATTAAGAAAAAGTATCATACCTTCACCTTTGCATTCCTAGAAAGCAAGGCATGTCCCAATACAGAGGGACTTCAAAATTAGGACAAATATGAATTGATCCTCACCGTCCTCATGTCGTTTATTTAGAATAGAAAAGCTGAAAAGAACATGGTTAATCTAAGCCAACTCTGCACTCTTTGCAAGAATTTGGAACCCAAACAAATAATCTGACACTATAATAACTACACTTAGAAAAATACCATAGCTTCACCATTGCATTCCTAGAAAGGCATGCCCAAATAGGGTTTCTAAATTGAAACATGTAAAGGAAAATACCTTCAAACAGAAGACCCTGATCCATACCGTCCTCATGGTGTTTATGTAGAATAGAAAAGCTGAAAAGAACATGGTTACTCTTAAGTCTTCCTTGTACTTTGTGAAAGAATATTGGACCTGAGCAAGTAATCCCAGGTTGTAACTATTAACAGTTTGAGCAATTGGAAGATGCTGCGTTTAAGCATGTATTATTCTCATGCAAGAAATCTTTAATGGTGAAACCAGTGCCTCACCTTTCAATGCAGCAGAATCAGCTAACCGTGGAACCGAGATCCAATCGATCGAGATCAGAGAACCTGCGTTTATTTGAAAGCACAAAGAACATCATGAATAAAAAAATCTTTAACTCGATGCAGAATTGGGGTAGGGTGGAAGTAGGAAGGAGAGACCATTCACAGAAGAAGAGAAGACGAATCAGCAACCTGAGCATCAACCATAGCTGCTGCGGAACTAAGGAGGGGAATGGGCAAGGAGAAGATAGACAGTGGAGATTATATGGACGCGAGAGTAAAGGACGATCGTGAATCGACAATGTAACTGACCTGCAATTATCCGCCGGCCTCCCACATCCATTGCCATTAATGGCCTCTTGTAACCGTGATTCAATTAATGAATCGACGGAGTCGAATCGACAGTGGACGGTCTGCTGGCTCGGGCACCGCATCATGGAGTCGCCTGGAAGGCAACCTCGTCGGGCGCCTCGCCCCCCATGCGAGGCATGCCCACCCTGAACCTAGGCGCGGTCGCCATGGATCCTCCCTCCGGCATCAGTCGTGAGTCGTGACACAGGTCGTGGGAGTTGTGGAAGTTTGTTGAACGAAACGATGACTTCACGTTTTTTAGGGAAATCACGTAGGAGGCTGTTACAGGCCCATAAGGGAGGCTTCTAAAGGCCCATTAGGCCGAATGTTACGTGAGAAGTCGAAAAAAGCGACCAGAATAGCGGCCCGAGAAGGTTAGCGCTCGTCAGGAGGCCTGTACTCGTGATTTGGGTGCGATTAAGAGCAAATTGGACGGCCTACGAAGCCTAAGAGTGACAATCCAACGGCTAAAAATGGTAATGGCCTGAGATAACAGGAAAAGTGCTGAGTTATAATGTATCTAAATTGTATAGGTGCACTAGTTCGGCGAAGAGATGGTGATACAAGTGGTATATGGATAGTAGATAATGGTTTTTGTAATCTGAAAATATAAAAACAACAAGGTAACTAATGATAAAAGTGAGCGTAAACGGCATTGCAATGCGTTGAAACAAGGCCTAGGGTTCATACTTTCACTAGTGCAAGTCCGCTCAACAATAATAACATAATTGGATCACATAACTATCCCTCAACATGCAACAAAGAGTCACTCCAAAGTCACTAACAGCGGAGAACAAACGAAGAGATTATGGTAGGGTACGAAACCACCACAAAGTTATTCTTTCCAATCAATCCGTTGGGCTATTCCTATAAGTGTCACAAACAGCCCTAGAGTTCGTACTAGAATAACACCTTAAGACACAAATCAACCAAAACCCTAATGTCACCTAGATACTCCAATGTCACATCAAGTATCCATGGGTATGATTATACGATATGCATCACACAATCTCAGATTCATCTATTCAACCAACACAAAGGACCTCAAAGAGTGCCCCAAAGTTCTACCGGAGAATCACGACGAAAACGTGTGCCAACCCCTATGCATAGGTTCATGGGCGGAACCCGCAAGTTGATCACCAAAACATACATCAAGTGAATCACGTGGTATCCCATTGTCACCATAGATACGCATGGCAAGACATACATCAAGTGTTCTCAAATCTTTAAAGACTTAATCTGATAAGATAACTTCAAAAGGGAAACTCAATCCATTACAAGAGAGTAGAGGGGGGAAGAAACATCATAGGATCCAAATATGATAGCAAAGCTCGCGATACATCAAGATCGTATCACCTCAAAAACACGAGAGAGAGAGAGAGAGAGAGAGAGAGATCAAACACATAGCTACTGGTACATACCCTCAGCCCCGAGGAAGAACTACTCCCTCCTCGTCATGGAGAACACCGGGATGACGAAGATGGCCACCGGAGAGGGATTCCCCCTCCGGCAGGGTGCCGGTACGGGTCTAGATTGGCTTTTGGTGGCTACGAAGGCTTCTGGCGGCGGAACTCCCGATCTATTGTGCTCCCCGATGTTTTTAGGGTATATGGAGATATATAGGCGGAAGAAGTATGTCAGGGGGCCACGAGGGGCCCACAAGGGTGGAGGGCGCGCCCTAGGGGGGTGGGCGCGCCCCCTGCCTCGTGGCTCCCTCGTTCCTTCCCTGACATGCACTCCAAGTTTTTTCGGTGGCTTTCCTTCAAAAAATAACTTCTCCAGTTGGTTTCATTCCATTTCGACTCCGTTTGATATTCCTTTTCTTCGAAACACTGAAATAGGCAAAAAAACAACAATTCTGGGCTGGGCCTCCGGTTAATAAGTTAGTCCCAAAAATAATATAAAAATGGATAATAAAGTCCAATATTGTCCAAAACAGTAGATAATATAACATGGAGCGATCAAAAATTATAGATACGTTGGAGACGAATCAGTTTCATTTTTGCATTATTGTGTATGTATGAAATCAAGTTGTTTTGAGAAAAGCTTTGCTACATGAATTAGTTGATACATTTCACAAAAAGGAGATACATTTTGATATTGCATGCTAAACTTGAATCCCTTGTGCTCTTTGGTAATTCATATCATAATTTTAAGACCACCTGTTGGATTGGTGCCGACGATGAAATGATGAGCCTGTGCATGATTTTGTGGCGGCTTGGTACCGGTTTCTACCTTCACTTTTTCTTGAATTATGCCCTTGGAAAGAACCAAGTTCCCAAACATAATTAGCATAAGAATGACTTCAATGAATGTGAAAGAAAATTTAAGATATAGGTGGTAATATTAAATTTCAAATGCAGTGCACTTCAAAATTTTCTCCTCACATATTTAAATTATCAAGTCGATAGTAATTGTGTGCTAAAATGAAGTAGATACAATAGGACTCAAAACATTTTGTTAGAAAGAACTAAATTCACCATACATGTTATTTGATTCAAGCAAGCTTTCAATTGCAGGTCACGAAGATATTTTTTGTTAACATGCTATTTGAATTCCAGAATCCCACTATGCATGCTCGTTATTTGACTTGCTTCCTGGCTTGATTAAGAGACAACTGCTGGCTGTGTATTGCTCTCTTCATTTACTATTTGCTTGAATGGCAGAGTAGCTCCTATTTGTTGTTTTCTTCCATGATATCACCATGCCTAAATGCAACTATTATTGTCATGGTTACTTCAGTTGGTTTATTCTGCTTCCTGCTTGTGCTATGCCACTCAATTTTGTGTGGAAGGGTCCTTATGCTGTATTGAAGCATATGCTATTAGTTTATCAATAGATTGGTGCTAATGTTGTCGTAGGCATGAAACTCTTGGTCAGTATGTTACCTTTCTTGTTTGTACCTACCTAAATCAAGAAAGGATCTCCAGCGCTTCACAGAGTGAACATACATGACAGAATGAACCCTCAAAATACCTATTATCCTAACCATGACAATCGAGAGGCACTAAAAAAACCGGCTCATAAACCAGATTCTATTTTCTGGTCATGAAGGTTAGTCCACATAGTATCTCTATTACACAACACAAGGGAAGTAGTTGCTCATGTAGAGTTGTTTGTCATTTGATTTACTTTTGCTAAATGGTGAGAACTACAAACAGTCCAAAAGAATTCGAAAAGTTAGCAACCAGACTGGCATTTTAAACCAAAATAGATTTGTGCATTCTGGCCGACAACACCTTATTTATATCTACTATCAAATTTCTCTTTTGATGTGGGGTGATGATACATCTTGTAAACAAAAAATGGAACGGCATAGAGAAAAGGTACGAAGTGTTGTAGTCTAATATAAGAAGGAGGTCGTGTCAAAAAACAGAGAAAAGTGCGTCACTAAGTAGGTATACACATCGGTTCTAACCATGATAATTGACAATGATAAATGGCCCAAACTTGGACTGGAAGCAGAGTAAATTCAGAAAACATATGTATTAACTTGCAATAACAGCGGCACAATGGAAAGCGCTGCGTAAAATAAACCAAAAAAGCAACTGATATTCAGTTTCACAAACTGAACTATATTTGCAAACACTAATAACAGAACTGACATATCTGTATGAATGGCAACCGGTTTACATGAGTTACCCACAACATTTCCATGATAAAATTGGCATAAGGAATTAGAGCATCTCCACGGAGTTGGCAAGAGTGCACCTCATTCACAAGTTAATAGGCGCATCATGATGAGAAGAGAAAGTTTCAACATTTCTTAACTTTGCAGGCATCATAACCGGGCCGGAGTACTTAGATTTAGTCAGGCTTTAGTTGATACAAATTATGCATTTTTCATAGGAACTCTCTGAAGTGTTATTTTCCTATCAATCTCATATATCACTTGCAGAGCAGAAATACCATAGGTCCACATATCATACATCATACACCTCAGATCCATCTAGAGAGTAGAGAGTAACCTATAGTTTTTATAACAGCAGCTAATCAAATGGGAAACCCCAAACCTTGTTAAGCGTTAAAAGTAAAAAAAGGTTTTTTCGACACCGCAAAACAAACACACCACTCTGTAAGCATAACTACAACTATCCAAATGTCGCTGCTACCAAAAAAATGTAAGAGGGTGCTCTCTGCATCAGCCGTGAGACAGGAGGGTGCCAGCAGCCTAGTGGACAGCGAGAGGTCGAGGAACATACGATGCCGTACAGCTGGAAGGTGCAGGGTCGACCCACGGAAGCCTCCGGTGGCGCGGAGCGGCAGAGCTGCCGTGGCCTGGGCGGGCTTGACCTCTCGTGGATTGGCAGGCTCGAGGGCACCGGCAGATGGTCCTATGTTGCCCCGAACTGCGCTCACGTCAGGGCGCACGCGCACCCATATGATGCTCCTCCTCGGCGAGCTCGAGGCCGCGGGGGCCATGGGCGCTGCCGGCCATCGACCACCCGCACCACCTCGCCGGTGCCCTCCTGCACCTCGCTCGCGCCGCGGCCCGGTCAAGATACTCTGCCTCGGCGAGCTTGACTTGGGAGACAAGAGGTTTTGAACCATGGCTCGATCGAACCTATGGTCAGAGCCGACCGATCTAGAGTAGCTCACATATGGATCCGGGCCATGTCAAGGTTCAAATTTCTCTTATGATGTACGGTCATCGTTAATACTCTCTCCGTTTCTTTTTACTTTGCATATAAAATTTAGTCAAAGTCAAACTGCACAAAGTTTGACCAAATTTATATAAAAAATATGAACAATTACAATACTAAAACTATATAGTATAAAAATACATTTCATGGTGCATCTGATAATATTGATTTCATATTGTGAATGTTTATATTTTTTAATATAAAGTTAGTCAAACTTTACAAAGATTGACTTTGACCAAATCTTATATGCGGACTAAAAAGAAACGGAGGAAGTACATCTCTCCGTAGGGAAGCCTAGGCCTGGCATACCTCCCTTTTCCACTGTAGCACAGTTGCCCTATCGCAAGGATATACAAAAAATAAATATTCTGTCCAAGCATGTCGGCACTATTCATCTTCCTTCACCATTTTAATGCGTAGCAGACCAGAACTCCATTGTTTTTCTTGGGCTAAAGTAAAAACTGATAAGTTTTTTGTAGCGACCAGACCTCAAACAGTCTGATCTCTGTGCTCCGGTGTCATTCCTGGATCAGTAATACTGACACCACACAGTATTCAGAGGATTTATAGTAGAGTAGCAATCACACACTTATTACATCGAGTGTCTCAAAAGAGAACTTATTACAATAAGTATGGCTTAAGGCCATCTAATAACGATAACAGCGGAAGGCTTGAAAGATAAGTGAGTCCATCAACTCCAACGGCATCACTGAGTATAGAACCACGACCTAAAAACTCCTTAATCGTCGTCTGAAAAGTCTGCAATATTAACGTTGCAGCCCGAAAACGGGTCAGCACATGGAATATGCTGGCAAAGTAACACATAGAGAGTAATGGAATGAAACAGCTATACTATATGCATATTTGGCTGGTGGAAGCTCTATGGTTATAGTTTAGCGTAAAGCCAAATTTTCCCTACTTCAAAGGAATAAAATTTAATTACTATCATGATGGTTGTTAAACATTGAGAATGGTTGGCAGCATTCTCAATCCTAATTAAGCATCATCGTTAAACATAACCCAACAAAATTAATTTAGAGTAACATGTTGAGATTCACATGATAATCCAAGTACTAGATACTCAAGATGTCTATAACCGCGGACACGGCTAACCATGATTAGTTTATTACACTCTGCAGAGATTTGCGCACTTTTCCCCACAAGACTCGATCGCCTCCGTTTGGTTTCTCGCACTACATGGTGTTTGAGAAGACGGATGACCGAGACATAGTCTTTCAGAAGCGCTAGCACCTTACGATGGGTAGACCGTATCACCTACATCCCCTACATCTGCTAGTCTACCACTGTATGAGTTCGCACGACTTAATCAACTATGCTAGAGCCCATAATAGCTTGTGGCTGCACACGGAAGTTTCTAGTATGAATAGTCTCATGATCCGTTTGAGCCTGGGTGGCGGTCCAAAAGAAAACAGGCAAGTCCTGTAATACCGAGGTGCCTCAATCCATCCAGATGTGTGTTTAAGTTGTCACCTTAGATAAACTATTAATTAACAATCTCACATCTGTCATGGATATCGCTCACCCAATCCACGTCTACTAGCATAGCATGGCATAATAAGCAAACGTAGAAGTAACTCCCAAAGTTTTGATAATAAACAGGTAATAGGTATTACCTCATCTACTTCCCATCACACAATTTAATTAGATCCTAATCATGCAATGTCTGAGGATTGATCTAATGCAATAAAACTGGGTAGTAGAAAAGGTATGATCAAAGTGTTACTTGCCTTGCTGATGATCCGCGAAACCTAACGATTCGAAGTAACACGCGGCGCACTCCGGGTACTCTATCACAGACAAATAAACAAGCATACAATAAGTACTCATCTAATGCACAGGTAAAACTCAAATAAGAGATCTAACCAGAAGATTCAACTTAAGAACACCGGTTGGCAAAAAGAATCAAATCGAACGAAGCAACGAAAGACAAACGGCAAAAGAAAACAACTTTGTTCTACTAATCTGGATCTAGGGCAAATTTTACAGTAACAAAAACTTGTTTAAGTTGGTTAAATGAATAGAGGGTTTCGAGACGAAACTCTAGGCGCTTGAATCGCCTGATTCCGATAAACGAGCGAAAAGTTAAACTAAAACGAAAATCGGATCAGGAATCACGATCAGAAAAATCACGGATTTAATCCGAGAAAAAGAAAAACGACGAACGCCGAAAAAAAAGAGAATTTTTTTCGGCACGGAAAACGAGGCGCGACGAACCTCGGGCGGCGGGATCGTCGGCGGCGGCAGCTCCGGCGGCGCGCGCGGATCGAGGCGGGGCTGATGGGCTGGGGCGGCTCGGGGCGGCGCTATTTAAAGGTTGCCCCCGGGCGGTGTCCCGCTCGGGTACGGCCCAAAGTTGGTTCGTTTTTTTTATTCGCGGATTTAATCCGAGAAAAAGAAAAACTACGAACACCGATTTTTTTTAATTATTTTGCATGGAAGAAAAATAAAAAGAAATACTAAACGGACTCCAAAAATTCTGAAATAAATTTTCGCGGGCTTCTAAAATCAAGACGCACAAGGTGAACATTTATTTGGGTCCTAAATGCAATTTTGAAAAACGCACATTTTTCCTAAATTCAAATAAAACACCGAAAAACTCCAAAATAAAATCTTATTTGATTTTTTTATTAAATCCTCAATATTTCTTTATTTTGGGAAAGTAATTTTATTCCCTCTCTCATATTGTTGTAATAGAAATAATTGATGATAAAATAAATAAAATCAAGTGATCCTATTCTTAAAATTTAAGAGAACTCAAATAGGAAAATAACGAAATCCCCAACTCTCTCCGTGGATCATTGAGTTGTGTAGAATTTCTAGGATCAACCAAAATGCAAAATAAAATATGATATGCATGATGATATAATGTATAACATTTCAAATTGAAAATTTGGGATGTTACAAACCTACCCCCCTTAAGATGAATCTCGCCCTCGAGATTCGGGTTGGCTAGAAAATAGGTGAGGGTGATCTTTGAGCAAATCTTCCTCTCGTTCCCAGGTGGCTTCGTCCTCCGTGTGGTGGCTCCACTGAACTTTGCAAAACTTGATAACCTTGCTGCGAGTGACTCGACTGGCAAACTCGAGAATCTTAATTGGTTTCTCCTCATAGGTCAAATCGTTATCCAACTGAATAGTTTCCAAAGGCACTGTGTCTCTCAACGATATAGCGGCCATCTCCACGTGACATCTCTTTAACTAAGAAACGTGGAACACATCATGTACTCCTGACAATCCTTCGGGCAATTCCAACTTGTAGGCCACTTCTCCCATACGCTCCAAAACTCGATATGGTCCTACAAATCGTGGCGCTAACTTTCCTTTAACTCCAAAACGCTTTGTTCCCCGAAGTGGAGATACTCGAAGATAAGCTCTATCTCCGACTTCGTAAACTGTCTCCTTGCATTTAGAATCTGCATAACTCTTTTGTCTGGACTGGGCTATCTTGAGCCTATCGCGAATCAACTTCACCTTCTGTTCAGACTCTTTAATCAAGTCAGGTCCAAACAACTAGCGGTCTCCAACTTCGTCCGATGACAACGGTGTCCTGCACCTCCTTTCGTACAAGGCTTCGAAAGGGGCCATCTTTAAACTGGTTTGTTAACTGTTGTTGTAAGAGAACTCTGAATATGGCAATATATCGTCCCAACTAGATCCATAATCTAGCGCACAAGCTCTCAGCATATCCTCCAAAATCTGATTGACTCTCTCGGTCTGTCCATCTGTCTGTGGATGAAAAGCTGTACTGAATTCTAGCCTGGTTCCAAAAGTTTCATGCAACTACTTCCAGAATTTTGAGGTAAACCGGGTTCCTTTATCTTATACGATACTCCTTGGAACTCCATGCAATCATACGATCCTGGTCATGTATATCTTTGCCAACTTAGCACTGATATAAGTGGTCTTTACCGGGATGAAATGAGCTATTTTCGTCAATCGATCAACTACAACCCAAATCAAGTCATAGCCTGAACGAGTCTTGGGCAATCCCGTGATAAAATCCATGCCTAGCTTATCCCACTTCCATTCGGGTATCGGCAATGGTTGTAACAATCCTGCTTGCTTCTGATGCTCTACCTTTACTCTCTGACATACATCACAAACTGCTACATACTCCGCAATATCCTTCTTCATTCCGGTCCACTAGAAAATATCCTTCAAATCCAGATACATCTTGGTATTTCCTGGGTGAATTGAATACGGTGAGTCGTGTGCCTCTTGCAGTATCAACTTCCTGATCTCCGGGTCATTGGGCACGTAAACACGGTCTTCAAACCATAGGGTGTTGTGCTCATCCTCACGAAATCCTTTAGCTTTTCCTTTACTAAGTTTCTCCTTTATAGCGGCAATCTCTTTGTCAGCTTTCTGAGCTTCCCTGATTTTATCCATCAAGGTTGAATGAATCTCCATTGCTGCTACATAGCCTCTCGGAACTATTTCCAAACATAGTTCACGAAGATTATCTGCTAACTCCTTGGGTATTTCACCCGTTAGTAACGTATTGACATGGCTCTTACGGCTTAATGTGTTAGCTACTACATTAGCTTTTCCGGGGTGATAATGCAACTTCATGTCATAATCCTTAATGAGCTCCAACCATCTCCTTTGTCTGAGATTTAACTCCTTCTGTGTGAAAATGTACTTCAAACTCTTATGATCCATGTACACCTCACAATGATTTCCAATGAGAAAATGTCTTCATGTCTTAAATGCATGCACTACGGCTGCTAACTCCAAATCATGCATGGCATAATTCAACTCATGAGGCTTCAGTTGTCTTGAGGCATATGAAACAACTCTCCCTTCCTGCATAAGCACTGCTCCAAGTCCTCAACGTGAAGCGTCATAATACACCTCATAATCTTTGGTCTGGTCTGGCAAAATCAACACTGGTGAGGTAACCAAACGTTTCTTCAATTCCTGGAAACTAGCCTCACATTCCTCTGTCCATATGAACTTGGTATCTTTCTTCAACAACTCCGTCATAGGCTTCGCAATCTTTGAGAAATTCTCAATAAATCTCCGGTAGTATCCTGCGAGTCCAAGAAAACTCCGGATCTCTCCAACTGTTGTTGGGGCTTCCCACTTGGTCACGGTTTCAACTTTAGCGGGATCTACTGCTATACCTTCTCCAGATATATCATGTCCGAGGAATCCTACTTCCTTCAATCAAAACTCACATTTGCTGAACTTGGCATATAATTGATGTTCTCTGAGCTTTCCAAGTACTAAACGCAAATGCTCTTATGTTCCTCTTCATTCTTCGAATAAACCAGGATATCATCAATGAACACTACAACGAACTTATCCAAAAACTCCATAAACACTTTGTTCATCATGTTCATAAAATAGGCGGGTGCGTTAGTCAGACCAAATGACATAACGGTATACTCGTACAACCCATACCTGGTGGTAAAAGCTGTCTTCGGAATATCCTGTTCTCGAATCTTCAACTGGTGGTATCCTGATCGCAGATCGATCTTGGAAAATACCTTAGCTCCTTGCAATCAATCAAACAGATCGTTGATCATCGGTAGTGGGTACTTGTTCTTGATCGTTACTTCATTCAATCCTCGATAATCTACAACCATCCTTAACGATCCATCCATTTTCTTCACTAGAAGTACTGGCGATCCCCAAGGCGAAGAACTTGGGCGAATATATCCCTTATCCAGTAACTCCTTAATATGCTTCTTAATTTCCACCAAATCCTTTGCTGGCATCCTATATGGTCTCTTTGATATTGGACCTGTGCCTGGCAATAGCTCAATCAAAAACTCAATATCTCTATCCGGTGGCATGCCTGGCAACTCCTCTGGAAATACATCAGGGAAATCTCTTACCACTGGTACTTCCTCCTGCACAACTCCTGTTAGGCAATTTACTTGAGTCCTCTTTGGCACATGCCGGGATACATACTTGATCCTTCTCCCTTCTGGTGTGGTAAGCAAAATTGACTTACTAGCACACTCAATATTCCCTTCATACTTTGATAACCAATCCATGCCTAATATCACATCCAATCCTTGAGATTACAATACTATTAGGTCTGAGGGAAAAACATAGTTACCAATCCTTAATGGTAACCGATCACACCATAGACTAGCCACATACTCTGCTCCGGGCGAGGTTACTAACATGGGTGACCTAAGGGCTTGGGTTGGTAGGTTATACTTATCCACGAATCCCTTTGAGATATATGAATGCGATGCACCAGTATCAAAAAGAACGAGTGCAGTAAATGACTTAACCAAAAACTTACCTATTACTGCTTCGGGCTGAGCTTCAACCTCCTCCACGCTAACGTGGTTCACCTGTCCCCTGTTAAAAGGGTTCGGCTTCTTCCCAGAACTTTCATTACCATTTCTATTTTGTAATTCAGGACACTCATTGGCATAATGTCATGTCTTCGAACACTTAAAGCAAGTGACTTGGCTTAGGTCCTTCTTGGCTGGGGTGGATGGGTTGGTGCGATTCTGGCCGTTGCTTCGTCCATTGCCATTTCCATTCTTGGTGCCATTGTGATTGTGCGAGCTACCTCCTTCATGAGTATGTTGAAAATGTCCTCCCGGTCTAGGGGTAAAATGGGGTTTCTGCTGAGCTCCTGAATTATACTTTCCTTGTCCATACTTCCTCTTGCGATTCTCAATTTGCTGCTACTTCCCTTCAATCATAAGAGCACGATCTACCAACTCCTGGTAGTTGTTGAAGGTGGCTACCACCAACTTCATGCTCAACTCATCATTCAGTCCTTCCAGAAACTTCTCCTGCTTAGCTGCATCCGTAGCAACGTCATCTGGGGCATAACGTGCTAACTTACTAAATTCCTTCACATACTGGCCAACTGTCCGTCCTCCTTGGTGCAAGTTGTGAAACTCATGCTTCTTCATGGCCATAGCTCCTGCTGAAACATGGGCAGTACAAAAAGCCTTCTGAAACTGGTCCCATGTGACAGTGTCTACAGGGAAAGTGGCTGTGAAATTCTCCCACCATGATGTTGCGGGTCCTTCTAGCTGATGTGCGGCAAACTTCACCTTCTCCGCATCTATGCATCCTGCTGTGGTCAACTCCCTAGCTGTATTGCGGAGCCAATCATCTGCTACTGTCGGCTCGGTGCTACTGGAAAACACCGGCGAATTCAGCCTAAGAAAATGGGCTAAGTGGTCAACAGGTGGTGGTGGTGGTGGTGGGTTGTTGTTGTTGTTCCCCTGATTCTGATTTTGGACTAGCAACTGCATCAATGTGTTCTGCTGCTGGATCAACTGGGTGAGCTCCGGTGGACAGGTAAATCCGGGGTCACGTCTCGGAGGCATCTGAGGGTTTAGAAAAGATGAGATATAAGAATAGAGGGGGTCTAAAGAGAAAACACTAGCCATATGCACATGAGGCAAAAGCAAACAATTCACTTCATTCAATCAAACAAAGGCATACAATCGATATATCTATCGCAAAAGTGCTTGGACTACTATATTTACATGGTGGACTACTACTACTGATGAGGTGGTCTACTAGAAATATTCTTCGGTTGTTGACTCCATGATATCTGCTCCAGCTTCACCAACATAGTCATCATCGCTACTATCTGCTTTCGAGTCGGTGCCGTCGATGATGATGTAGCCTTCCGGGCTAATTTCCTAGGGTTCTTCGTCTTCATCTACTGGCGTAGGGTCTCCCATAAATATTCCAATCTTCTTGATCAGGTCGTCATTCTTCTCCACCAATACTTCAATTTCCTCTTCATAATCTTCATGTGTAGCCTTGAGTTCTTCCTCCAATTCCTTGATTCTAGTCTTTGCCTTCTTCAGGTCTATCATGTCAGCGCACATCTGGTTCTCCTGTCGTCGAATGTGCTGGTTTAGCTCCTGGATAAAAGCTGCGATTGCTCTATCCTTCCTGGTGCTGATCATCTCCCAGTGTTCATCTCGGCGCCCACAAATCTGGTAGATAGTATCCTTGAGATCCTTACGGTAGACTTCTCCAATGCGTCCCAGGGCGATGTGAGCTGCCATGCTCTTTCCTAGACTCCAAGTTGGTGCATCAAAAGAAAACTCTATGGGCTCAGTGACTGGCATGAATTCCTGGAACTTGAACTTGAATCATCCAGCGCTCTTCTTCAGGTAAAGTGGCGTTGTAGGTTCCTGTGAAACTTGGTACTCCTATGTTCAGGTATCTAGTGACTTCCTTTAAGTGACGTCCAAAGGGTGTATCTTCATCCGATTGCGTGAACTTGTTCCTTGTATCCGCCATCCTAAAGAGTAGAAAAGATGATAGGTCAGAAGAGAAGAGAGTGAATAGTGATCTAGGTCTTTTAGCTTAGTGGTCGTGTCCTACAGTCAGCGTGTGCTCTGATACCATCTCTGTAGCGACCAGACCTCAAACAGTCTGATCTCTGTGCCCCGGTGTCATCCCTAGATCAGTAATGCTAACACCACATAGTACTCGGAGGAATTATAGCAGAGTAGCAATCACACACTTATTACATCGAGTGTCTCAAAAGAGAACTTATTATAATAAGTATGGCTTAAGGCCATCTAATAACGATAACAACGGAAGGCTTGGAAGATAAGTGAGTCCATCAACTCCAACGACATCACTGAGTATAGAACCATGACCTAAAAACTCCTTAATCGTCGTCTGAAAAGTCTGCAACATTAACGTTGCAGCCCGAAAACGGGTCAGCACGTGGAATATGCTGGTAAGGTAACACATAGAGAGTAATGGAATGAAACAGCTATACTATATGCATATTTGGCTGGTGGAAGCTCTATGGTTACAGTTTAGTGTAAAGCCATTTTTCCCTACTTCAAAGGAATAAAATTTAATTACTATCATGGTGGTTGTTAAACATTGAGAATGGTTGACAGCATTCTCAATCCCAATTAAGCATCATCGTTAAACATAACCCAACAAAATTAATTTAGAGTAACATGTTGAGATTCACATGATAATCCAAGTACTAGATACTCAAGATGTCCATAACCAGGGTCACGGCTAACCATGATTAGTTTATTACACTCTGTAGAGGTTTGCGCACTTTTCCCCACAAGACTCGATCGCCTCCGTTTGGTTTCTCGCACTACATGGTGTTTGAGAAGACGGATGACCGAAACATAGTCTTTCAGAAGCGCTAGCACCTTACGATGGGTAGATCGTACTACCTACATCCCCTACATCTGCTAGTCTACTACTGTATGAGTTCGCACGACTTAATCAACTATGCTAAAGCCCATAATAGCTTGTGGCTGCACACGGAAGTTTCTAGTATGAATAGTCTCATGACCCGTTTCAGCCTGGGTGGCGGTCTAAAAGAAAACAGGCAAGTCCTGGAATACCGATGTGCCTCAATCCATCCAGATGTGTGTTTAAATTGCCACCTTAGATAAACTATTAATTAACAATCTCACATCTGTCATGGATATCGCTCACCTAATCCACGTATACTAGCATAGCATGGCATAATAAGCAAACATAGAAGTAACTCCCAAAGTTTTGATAATAAACAGGTAATAGGTACTACCTCATCTACTTCTTCCCATCCCACAATTTAATTAGATCGTAATCATACAATGTCTGAGGATTGATCTAATGCAATAAAACTGGGTAGTAGAAAAGGTATGATCAAAGTGTTACTTGCCTTGCTGATGATCCGCGAAACCTAACGATTCGAAGTAACACGCGGCGCACTCCGGGTACTCTATCACAGAAAACAAACAAGCATACAATAAATACTCATCTAATGCACAGGTAAAACTCAAATAAGAGATCTAACCAGAAGGTTCAACTTAAGAACACCGGTTGGCAAAAAGAATCAAATCGAACGAAGCAACGAAAGACAAACGGCGAAAGAAAACAACTTCGTTCTACTAATCTAGATCTAGGTCAAATTTTACCGTAACAAAAACTTGTTTAAGTTGGTTAAACGAATAAAGGGTTTCGAGACGAAACTCTAGGCGCTTGAATCGCCCGATTCCACTAAACGAGCGAAAAATTAAACTAAAATAAAAATCGGATCAGGAATCGCGATCAGAAGAATCACGGATTTAATTTGAGAAAAAGAAAAACGACGAACGCCGATTTTTTTTCTCTTTTTTTCGGCACGGAAAACGAGACGCGACGAACCTCGGGCGGCGGGATCGTCGGCGGCGGCTCCGGCGGCACGCGCGGATCGAGGCGGGGCTGATAGGCTGGGGCGGCTCGGGGCGGCGCTATTTAAAGATTGCCCCCGGGCGGTGTCCCGCTCGGGGACGGCCCGAAGTCGGTTCGTTTTTTTAATTATTCCGCTCAGAAGAAAAATAAAAAGAAATATTAAACGGACTCCAAAAATTCCTAGATAAATTTTCACGGGCTTCTAAAATCAAGCCGCACAAGGTGAACATTTTTTTGGGGCCCTAAATGTAATTTTGAAAAATGCACAGTTTTCCTAAATTCAAATAAAACATCGAAAAACTCCGAAACAAAATCTTATTTGATTTTTTGGTTAAATCCTCAATATTTCTTTATTTTGGAAAAGTCATTTTATTCCCTCTCTCATATTTTTGTAATAGAAATAATTGATGATAAAATAAATAAAATCAAATAATCCTATTCTCAAAATTTGAGAGAACTCAAATAGGAAAATAATGAAATCCCCAAATCTCTCCGTGGGTCATTGAGTTGCGTAGAATTTCTAGGATCAACCAAAATGCAAAATAAAATATGATATGCATGATGAAAAATAAACTATATGTTTTGTTCTCTATCCTGTACAAAGCTGATATTTTTTGAGTTTCTTATAGTTAGAATTACTAGTCAGGGATCTATGGTATAGTTAGAATTACTAGTCAGGGATCTGTGGAGTTTTTCTTTTTACGAAGCACTGCAGGTTAGTACATCACAGAATCTTTGCTTGAGCTCACCATCTGCTACAATAATTTTTCTTTATAAAATGACTATTTTTCGAATAGTTCTTTATATATTTTTAGTTTCTTGTAGTTAGAATTGCTCTTCAATTATCTGTAGAGAATTATTTGCAATAGACAATGGGTAGTACTCCTTGCGTGAGCTTTGCTCTACTATTTTTATTATGCTATTCCTTCTCCCCAAGCACATATATGAATCCCCTCGTTTTGACCAGGCATGCATGACACATCTGACCCGTGATGCACTAAGGCTCGTCACAGTGAAGAGTAACTTAGACTACTGTCATGACAGTAGTCTAAGTTACATAATACAAAGTAAGATAATAGTAGTATATTGATGGCTTCATTTATTAACTCGTAGACTCATCTTGTCTTGGAAAGCGCTATGTTACAGTAACATATTATATTACCACACATCATTAATTACTTGCCACATAAGCAGAATTTTCTTAAAATGCGTTAGGTTACTAGTTAAGTTACTCCCACTATGACTAGCCTAAACAAATATGAATAGTAGACTGCATGGGAGACATCATTTGTTTCTTCCGAGGCCAGTACACTATTTTATTCGGTATGATGGTAGAATCCGGTAGATTTATTAACGCGGGATGTTAGTTGATCCTTCCCGCCAATGTCTACCATACCCGTCATGCACATATCTCGAAAAATGATGTCTTGTGATGTGTGGCATCGAATATAGGTTCGGCAGAACCATGGTCCTGCACAATATTATCGCTCGACGTGGTCGTTCCCTGATGACATGCGCGAGAAATGAAGACCCACCATGTGTGCTCACATGTCCCTGAGATTCATCACTACTAGGGAAAACCTTATACACAGAATCTTAGCAACAACGTGCTTTAAAAACAGATGCTACTGCTAATTAGCAGTAGCGAGCTTCAGAGAGCAGCGCTACTAATACCTAAGTAGCAGTAGCGCTCTATGCGGAACAAGAGCTACTACTATATTTGCCACGGTGTTGCCTCCCGGCTAGATATAGTAGTAGCGACCTTCCGGGGGACACGCTACTCCTAAAGTACTTAGTTGCAGTGTTTTTCTTAAAAACTCGCTGCTGCTAAGTATCACCGCAACTAATTAAGTTTAGTCCCATACTGCTAAGCGAACAAGGTGTTTACCACCTTAAATATGTTACTTCTCAACCTATCTCGAGCACTTGGTCTTCATTAAACTATATGTGTATGATTTGTAGCTGCAATATGAATCCTCACATGTACCTATACATGTACAGTGAGGATTCATGTTGACTATTTAGATTCTACACAAAAAGATCAATGATGACCAATGTATATTTTTGATGTTTTCACATTGTTGCTTAGACTTACAACGTTTTTTTAGGACGAAGCGTTACTGATTTTGGGATAAACAAAAGAAATAACTGCTTCCATTAGCAGTAGCGTTTTTATGTAAAACACGCTATAGATAAGTTAGCTATAGCGAGTTTTCCTTATGAGCGCTACTGCTAGTTCGATTAACCACCACCCCGGCTCAAAATTTCGCTAAGTCCTCCTTTCCCCCTATTCCCCTACTCCTGTCGCGCCGCGCCGCCCGAGACCGAGCCTCCCCTCACCGCCACTGCCCGAGCCCGCCCTCAACCTCACCGCCGCCGCCCACCGCCGCTCTCGACCTCACCGCCGCTGCCCTCGACCTCACCGCCGCCGCCCGAGCCTGCCCAGGACCGGCGCCTCCCGATCCCTCGCCGCCCCTACCTCTGTCGCCGAGCACCTCCCCGCCACCGTCTCTCCCCTCTCTGTAAGCCCCCACCCCTCCCCTACCCCCTCTCTCTTTGCTTAGTTAGTAGATGACTTTAGTAGTAGTAGATGTTAATTTAGGGTTCATAGATAATGATTTTTAGTAGTAGTAGATATTAATTAGTAGTAGTGATGGTAAACTAGTTGTATAATTAGCAGTAGTAGATGTAGTAGTAGATGTTAATTAGTAGTAGTAGATGTACTAGTTTCTTTCTATTTCTAGTAAGCTTATATTTAGTAAGAACAAGTTGAATTAATAGAACTAGTTTAGTTTTAGTTGAACTAGTTTAGTTTTACTTGAACTAGTTTAGTAAGTAAATTAATAAACTAGTTGAATTAATAGAATTAATGTATTTTTAGTAAGAAAATTAAAATAACTAGTTGAACTAATTTATTTTTAGAAAGAACTAGTTTTTTCTATTTATAGTAAATTTATATTTAGTAAGAACTAGTTGAACATGTCATATTTGTTGTTATTTTTTAGTTTAAGCAATTATTCGGGATGTACTAGTTGAATTAATAGGGTTTTTGCTTTTGCAGAAATCAAGGAGCCCCTCCATCATCCCCGCCGTCCTCCCCGTCACCGACCCCCTCCGACCTCAAGGTGAGACCAGGCAAATCTCCATGTCAATATGAGTCCTTTATGAGTTTCAGGCGCTTGTTTTGCCAAAGTGCCCGGTCATGTTTTGGTTACACCTCCGAGTGGCTTATGTTTTGCCGGAGTGTTGATTAATTTCCGTTCCGGCAAATTTCAGGCCCTCGATATGTCCTTTTTTTAGCAAAGGTCATGCCGGATTTTTCCGTGAATTCTGGCATGACTTGTGCTAGAATATGTAGGAAATATCGAGTGGCCTGGATTTTCTCAAAAAATAATGATCTAATTTAGGTTTTTTTAGTACATATATTTAATTGTAAAAGTTTAATATTTGAATTATGAACGTAGGAAATGTCGTACTCGGACGACGATAGTCTCCCGGAGGAGTGCAGCTGGTGCCACGACGATCGAGGTATGTGCGACAGGTTCCTTGAGCTGGATGAAGATCGGCGCTTCAGCATTAAGCTCGAGGAGACCTTCGATGTTGAAACGGCAAGTGTTTTTTTCGTAATTAAGCATGACTTCAAATATTTCAACGTCTAATTTTCATCTTTTACAATTCGACTAGCTTATCCCATGCCATGCAAGACGCTATGTCTTGGAGAGGATGGGATTTGAAGACCATGAAAATTTTGAAACAAAGAAAATACACCTAAGGACCCATCACTAGTAGAAAACAGGGCTTTGGTCCAGGCCGGGTCAGCCCATTAGTCCCGGTTCAGTCAAGAACCGGGACTAATGTGAGCATTTATCCCGGTTCGTGCGGCTAAGGCATTAGTCCCGGTTCACCTGGGCCCTTTAGTCCCGGTTTATGCCACGAACTGGGACTAAAGGGTGCGATGCCCATTAGTCCCGAGTGGTGGCACCAACCGGGACTAAAGGTTAGACCTTTAGGACCGGTTGGTGCCACCAACCGGTACTAATGGGTTTTGAGGCATTAGTACCGGTTCATGGCACGAACCGGCATTAAAGGTCCCATTTTCAAACTCCCCCGCACCCCGGTGGACCGCCTTTTCAGTTTTAGAAAAAACAAAAGAAAATGATGGAAATGTCAAAAAAATAAAATAAAATAAGTTTCCAATGTGATATGTGGCCTACTTGTTGGGAAAATTTACAAATATGAATTTTGACTTTATGTGCAAAATCTCTGTGGAATTTGTAAAATGGGCATAACTTTTGCATACGAACTCGGATTAAAAAGTTTTTTATATGAAAAATCATCTACTCGAAAAGTTACATCCGAATTTAACATGGGGAAACCCCGTTAAACATTTTCAAAATCCTCAAAAACCTAACAGAAAAAAGTTACGGGGCTTTTAAGATCTAGAGTGGAAAAAATCGAAAAAATTACTAGTCAAATCTGGTCAAACTGTCGTCAAACAATGGTCAAACTAATTATTCTAGAATATTAGTGTTACTAAATAATTATTTCAGTTATTTTGAATTTTGGTGAAATCTGGTCAAACTGTGGTCAAACTAATTATTCAAGAAATATTACTGTTACTAAATAATTATTGTTTTTTAAAACAATAGTTTCAAAGTCAAATAGTGAAATGTGTCACTTCATGCTCAAGCAAAATTCATGAAGGTTAATAGGATTGACATCTTACTATTGTTAGGAAAACAACAAGTGCAGACTTGGAAACGAGAGAGAATAGAACCCGGAAGTTAAGCGTGCTCAGGCTGGCGGAGTGGGAGGATGGGTGACCGTTCGGAAAGTTAGATGATTTGGAATGATGAGGAGTGATTAAAGGATAAATTGAGCACTGATGAGGGGTGGTGATTACACACTAGAGGTTAAAATAATTCAGAAATTTGAAAATAAAAAAAATTCAAAAAATTTAAAAAAAAATCATAAAATTTCCTTTAGTCCCGGTTGGTGTTACCAACCGGGACTAAAGGTGGAGCTCCACGTGGCCGCGCCCTATAGTCCCGGTTCTGGATTGAACCAGGACTAAAGGGGAGAGGCATTAGTACCGACCCTTTAGTCCTGGTTCGAAAACCGGGACTAAAGGGCCTTACGAACCGGGACAAAAGCCCCTTTTCTACTAGTGCATCATGATATTGATTTTGAAGTAAATCTGTACAATTCTCAGAGCGTAACCCATTTTGATTGCCAAAATTGAGAAGCACTTTGCAAAATGTATGGTTTTTATGAGGGTATGATTGTCACCATGGATTTTGGTAATCCTGACATCGAGCAAGACAATATGGACATTTGGGTCCTTGTTGATACGCTTCCGATTCTACCGCAATGTGAGTTTCTCAAACATAGTTATTAACTAATTTATATTGTTTATTTCAAAATAGTTGACAACTTATTTCCGTTGACAGTTTATTTTGAATCTTCAAAGAATGTGCAGAAGATGGTAGACAAAACCCACTACACTGATGGCTCCGAATTAACTTATAAGGAGAAAAGTCATCTGATTGCTTATTGTACTTTTTTTGAGAATTACAATACCTATTATCGAACTCCTCCAAATTATGATGAATACGTGCCACTAGTGCACGTGTTGAACCACGATAACTTCTATGGAGATACCCTGATAAGATTTTTTACTATTACGACATCCGTTCATCTTTTGCATACTTCTAAAACTAGTACATCATTGCTAACTACGAAGTTATTACTATGTTTTTCAACAGAAAATCCCGATGGATTGTGTGCCTCATCTGATGTATTACAATGGTCGCCTTGAAGTTCTGAACATACAGCCAAGTCATCCTACGGATCTCACCTGTGCATATCGGATTTCTGAAACCGGTGAACACATGCTAATCAAAGAGTGGAAAAAATGTTTGGACATTCGTAAGGAGGTTCTTGGAAGCAACATTAAGCGAAAGGCAAGAATTAGAGACAGGATAATATGCATTCTCCCTAATGGAGAGCCAGGGGTTATCTTGTTTTTGCTATTTTACCTTAGAGAATATAGTAGGTCCTAAGAGAATGTAGTAGGTCCTATGAGCACTACACCACAACACTACATCCGCGACAGTCAGGTTCGTTGGGAAAACAGCTTCCCATGACAGACGGTCGGTTGGGAAAAATTATTGCCAACCGATCTTCTTTGTTGGGGAAAGTCCAGACGGGAAAAGCCTTTCCCGACCGACATATCTTTGCCGACCGATCGCTTGTTGGCTATGGGGCACTTTTCCCGACCGACATTCTGTTGAGCCTGCCATGGTCCTTTCCCGACCAACAGTCTATTGGGCCTGCCATGATGCTTTCCCGACCGACTGTTTGACAGAATTTGTTTTCCCGACCAACAGTCTATTGGGCCTTCTAGGAGGCTTTCCCGACCGACTATGTGACAGGGTTTGTTTTCCCGACAGACTTTTCGTTGGCCTATGCGTTAGCTTTCTTCGACAGACTATGAGATGGTTTTTTCGTTTTGCCCACAAACATCCAATAGCCCTCAATAGCTTATATTTGCGTCACCAACAAAATATCAATCAAGTTTCATGTTTCATAACAATAACATGCATGTCCTCACAATAATAAACCATAACCAAACAATAAAACATTAATTAATTTGAGATGTAAATAGTTCATCCATTACAATATGGTTCATTTTGTCAGACACAATGCAAGTTTACAATATGGTATATAAAATGCATCTCCAACGATTCAGTCACCATTACACAAAATATCCCATTTACACAAACCACCGGCTTCATGTTTCCTCATCCTCTTGCCTGTCTTTCCTACATAATGTAAAGAAGTTGTGATTACATTCATAAAGACAATGACACCATAAAAATTTGTATAAAGCATAGCATTGAGAACAACTATTACTTCACAAGGCAAGCTAGTACCGACACACCTACTAAGAAAGGCACTCCATTCAAGTTTAGGTAACCATGTAAAGGGGCATACTAAGCACTAGTTAAAGTGTCCTTATTTCTAGACACTATATTCATTGATAACAAGAAGGCTTCTGTGAATATCAACAAGTTAAATTATACAAGGAGCTGCCCATTAGATGACTTTACTGTGACCGCATTAAAATTTAGAAAGTAGTTGGCAACGTAACAAATGGTTTTAAACTAAAACTGAGAGCGACCTTCTCTGACATTAGCTCATTTTATGGAGCGTAATTGTATTTCTCACCAAATATTAAACATAATGGGCCAAAAATATGTAGGCGTTTACAGGATACTTCAGACTTTATTTACCGCGGTAACTTCTATAGCTCAGACCTCTAAAAGCAGCCAAGTTAGATACTACAATTACACTATACGAAATTTATCCATGTTCTGGTTCTTTTATCATATGATTAATAGATGCATCAAAATACTTGATAATGAGCTAGCAGGTCGACATATCTTCGAGTATGAGAGGTGAACTGTACATAGCCAGGAATTCCCAGGACACCATGTGCTAGAGGTTTTTGAAAATCCATTTCTGCAGCACAAAGCACATTGATCGGTGTTGGCAACGCTCCTGCATACCCTTTAGGTAGATAGGCAAATGCTTGCACACCATGTGTTGATTGAACCCTGCAAACTTCAGAGTGTCAATGGTGTCAAGTAGAAGTAACAAATGCATCTATAATATTCAATTGGTTAGGTACACACTTAAAACTTCAGAAAATCTCCAGAGATAGACTTGTTCTATCTTCTAAGTGGTATCAGGACTGATGCAAAATGTCCAACCAACTGTTCGACATTCAATTGTAACCTATCTTAGTATCTGAAAATGTAATCCGGTGAGCGTAAAATTTCCATCCCAGCATGAAAATTTATTGTTCAAATCCGTAGAGAAGTTATTTGCAACAGAAATGGACCACGAGATAGTAGTATGATTGTACATCAGTCCGATGGTGTATTTCTTTTCTTCATTCTAAGAAAAATACAATCATGCTTGTGCTTTCATCCGCTAATCACAAATGACTAATGAAAGGATGATGTATAGACGAGCGACCAGAAAATATCTATGTACCTCTTACCTGACTGCGACGCCATTGTGCACGAATAGAAGCAGCTTCTTGAAGAATCTTCGGTTCTTCCTCTTGTTCCAGATTCATGTACAGCTATTCGGTTGCACCCTCACATGTTAACATGTACTTAGGTTTGATTGCTGAGTTCTCTATCGAATATTCTGCAATGTTATTGCACATAAATGGATGTCTTCATTACACTTATTACAAAGAAAAATATAGTATCTCCCAAAGAAAATAATCATGGATTCATGTACAGCAATCATGTTTTCATTACACTTACCATAAAAGCATTAATCATGTATAATGCTGAAATAACAAAATAGGTACTTACCCGGGAAAATCATGTATCCTGGATTTTAGTGGTTCCAGGATAAATACCTATTTTATTACCAATCCTCAAACTTAACAAAGTAAGCAGCCTCACTTATTAATCATGGAGCTGGTCATCTTTAATGGCTAATATCTATTATGCATAATTTATTTTAGCTAGTCACCTACCACAGAGATAAAACAATAATCAAATCTAGGTCAGAGGTGGAGGCAGGGGGTGCGAGCAGGGGTCAGACACCCCCCATCACCTCGCCCCCTGTGAGTTTTCGTTACCTGGTACTGATATGAACTGTACGTATACGTAAAGTGCAAACCTGTTTTTTTTTAGTGTTTGACACTAATGGCCTAGCATGAATTTTCCAGCCCAAACGCCCAGCATGAGAAAGCATCGCTTGATGCCCTGATCGCTTGTTGTACGCATCAGAAAAAAAAAGACTACATGCATCCCTGAGATCAGGTAGTCTGTTTCCTATCCTTCCGGTAATTTTGTTCGTGGGCATCATGGCTTCCAGGGCTGCTGGCTCCGTGTGCCCTACGTCGTCGTCTCCTCTGCCCGCCCACAGCTGCGGCACAAGGCGGAGGCCACTCCACTCCTGTGGAGATTGAATCCATGATGAAGACCATGCCAGCTTGTGTGCTGCACCGGCATCATGCATCACAAGATCAACTTCAAAGAATCTAGGTACATCACTGGTAAATAATATTTGTTAATTAATACAACTTCATTGAAGACAGTGGCGGTAAAATTACAATATAGGATTCTAGTTTTACTCCTCGTTTAACGTTTGAAACAGTATGTATGAAGAGAAAGGATACAACAGAAACATATTCGTTTTTTCCCAGCCTAACATATGGTTTTCAAGCCCATTGCTTCTAGCTCAAACGTTACAGAAAATGCAAATCCACCTGACAAGCAACCGTTGTAGATGATAATTCCAACCCCAATCATGTTGATATGCAACTGGTAGAAATGTAGCTTTTTTATATATTACCAGACATATGTTGCAATACAATCATATCAGTTCTACTTTAGGGACTATATTCTTGTGTTGTGTCTCTCAAACGATTATTATCTTCCTCGCCCCCCCCCCCCCCCCCCCCCCCCCATGTCTAAATCCTGACTTCGCCCCTGATCAAGGTTCCATCAGTTGCATGCTCAAAGAATAAGATTTGGCATATCATTCATGACAAAGTGGCCAGATAAGAAAAAACAAGCAACCTGACATAATCTTAATTACACATCGGAAGTGAGAATAAGCAAAAATAATGCAAGAAACCAGCAAAAAGTATAGCAAAACTCAAGATGTGAAAAAAAATACTCACCTATCCAAATCCACTTGATGTGATGCAGGTATAAAAATCATCCAGTGGCCTTTTGTTAGTAGTTGAGTAATTGCCCAAATATCCACCAAACCTATGAAAGTTTGTTTGACCCTGCAAAAAATCATTATCCAATTCAGTCTGCTAACAATCACATGATAGTAATCGATGGCTAGGGTTTGAACTTTAGTGCTTCAAAATCATTTTTATTCCATGTATCAAAGCAGCACAGATTTGTTTTGAAAGAGATCAATATGCAGAGAGGTGTGGGCACCAGCCATTGGGGCTATTGACACACACACACACACACACACACACGCGCACACGCACACGCACGCACACGCACGCGCACGCGCACACGCACACGCACACGCACACACGCACACGCACACGCACACACACACACACACCCACACGCACACACACGCGCACACACACACACAGAGAGAGAGAGAGAGAACTTACTGATGATGTTGCGCCGTGGATGGCTAAGAGAGATGGGGGCACCAGCCACCGCGCCCCTAGTCTCCAGAAGTTAAGGGAGCAGAGGCCGCACGCGTCGTTCCGAAACACCAGGGTCGAAGGGACCTTGTCCCGCTCAGATCTGCAACCATGGGAGTGGGGAAGAGGGAGCTGCGTATGGGTTGGGGCGGTGGCGCCATAGGAGGGCGGTGAGAGGTGACCTCACCGAGCGCTTGGGCAGGAACAAAAAGTGCCGCCACCGGCAGCTGGGTGAGGGCATCGGCGCCGCAGGACCACCTCCAAATGGGAAATCAGCAGCGTTGTGGGGATGGTGATGGAGTGGTGGGAGGAAGAGATGGACGGAGTGGTGGAACCGTCGCCAGATGCGAGCATCGCTGCCGCCGCTCAGATCGGAAGAGAAAGAGATAAGGGAGAGAGGACAGAGATAGCGGTGTTTTTTTTCTTGAGCGGATGATGTTTTAGGAGGTGGGCTGTTGTGGCGCGGCATGAAAATTTTGGATGGGCTTCGCGCTAAGTTTCGCAGGGGGCGCACTGATATTTTGGGTGGCCAGTTGGCGGCCCGCAGTTGGTGGGGAACATTTGCCGACCGACTGTGTGATATGATTGCAACTATTACCATCCAACGGTTTGGCGCTATACATTTCAGCATTCCCGACCGACAGTTGGTTGTTATATGTGAGTAATACCAACCAACGGTCTGATAGAAGTTTTACAAACAAACAGTCGGTTGGCAAAACAGACTTTTCCCAACACACGTCTGTAGGGAATGCAGTGTCGTGGTGTAGTGGAGGTACAATATGTTTATTATGTGATACAATGTGTTAGAGTTGATGACGAGGAGTACTTGTGATTACGACTAATGACCAATTTGCTATGTGATGTCTCATTGGTGAAAATGATGATCTTGAGGAGGTGTTATATGACAATGATGTATTATGATGATAAGTTGTTAATGATATGATGATGATGATGATGATGATGATGATGATATTTATTACATCACGGGGTGAAAGAACCGTGGACTAGTTTCAAGTGGACGTGATGTAATAACTCATTATGATTTCAAAACAATTTTTAAACTCCTGTTGTATGAAAACTTGTGTAAAGGTGTACGAATACAACATGAAATAAAAAAGAAATAAAATACGAAATAATAGTAGCAGCGCGGGCAGGAAGAAGCGCTACTACTAATTACCAGTAGCGCACCTCCAGGAACACGCTACTACTAAGCCCATTTAGCAGTAGCGCGGGCGGAGGCACGCTACTGCTATATGTTAGCTGTAGCGCCTTATCAGTAGCGCATCGACCCGCGCTACTGATAGGCCTAAAACCCGCGCTGTTGCTAGGCCTTTCCCTAGTACTGCATGCAGCAGATGGCGACCCGCGATGCCGATGGCTTCATCTTCGCATCCTATGGCGACGCATGACAGAATTTTGGATTTCGTTTTTTGATTTTTACCGGTCCTGGACGAGGCGAATGTTTTTTCGGAGAATTGCGGACGAAAATCATAAAACAAAATTTGAATTTTGGGACGAAAAATGAACGAAAAATGAGCGAAATTTGCCTAAAAGGAGCTCGAAAGGCAGCGGGTGCATCCGGCGCCGGGGCGGTGCCCAAGCCTTGATGGATGTGTCACATCCTGCTGCTGCCGTCGACTCGTTCGACGCCTGACCCCATCTGCCCTGGCATCGCCGTCGTGCGGCCGCGATTCGTGGTGCTGCCACCACCCAAGTCAGCACGGCCGCTGTCCATGGCCCTTTCACGGTAGGTGGACGGGAAGTAGTAGAGCTTGGTGGAGGATGGGAGGAGGGTGGGAGGAAGATGGGAGGATGCGGTGCTGCCCCGCGCCCCCACCTCGCTCGCTGGGCGTCGTTTGCCTGCAGCCGCCACACACAGGGAGGAGACGGGAAAGTGAAAAATTAGGATTGGGGAAGGGCATTTTGTGTTTATATAGTACAGGGGGTATTTGTGGGCTGTAGTCGACCATGGGCTGGCTTGAGATTTCAAAATGGGCCCAAATATTTGGGCCGGTATAAACTTATGCCGGGCCACAACGGGATGAGCGAAATTCGCTGGAAACCCGGTTTTTTCCGGACGAAATCCAAAACTTTGCGCATGACAACTGCTTCGGAAGATGGCATACAACAATGCCGGCCGAGGTCATCATCTTCGCAGCCTACGGCGACGCATGACGGCAGCTTCAGATGATATGCACCGTCGAGATCGTCCTCCGCCCCCGCCATGTCCAGTCCTTCCGCCTCCTCTGCCCCGTCGCCGCGGCATCGGCCTCGTCTTCGCCGGAGAACCTAAGTGAACACACATTGGCATACGTTGCAGACTCCATGTTGCGCCCCATCATCGGGGCATGTTCAAGCAGTGGCACACGTACCTGAGGATGCTTCAAGAGGGTCTGGGAAGAGGAGGGAGCCGGGGGCAGAAGCGAGCTCTTGTCCTTGGCGATGGAAGTGAGCGTGGGCTAGTGGTTAGCATCGACGACGGCGGCATCAGCTCATCCGCCTGCGAGGCGCTGGGTAGAGAAAGACGGGGGCGACTTCCAAGCTAACTTCTTGGGCATGGCCGACACCGGAAAGCGGGCCACCGGATCAGACGATGGGCGAGCGACTCCATGGCTGGGGTGGAATAGGGGAGCGTGATCACCGTCGGAGGGAGCAGAAAAGCGGAGGATAGAAGTTGGGTCAGCTGGGGAGAGGCGGAGGGCAGAGAAGAAGCAAAAACTCACCAGACCCCACACCGGCGGGCGGAACAGCAGACAGGAGACCATCAACCGCGGAAGAACAACAAATATTAGAAGTGGAACCTACACAAACAAAATGAGAAATTAACCACAGTAGTCAAAACAGGAGGAAGAAACATACGCAAGCAAACAAAGACACTCGCATATGCAGCAGGAAACCAACGTACTTACTGTTGAAAATATGAACAAATTACTACGAGATTTAATCCAAATAAACAAAATATAAATCATGACCACAGCAGCAGAGATTAAACTAATCATGCGAACTAGCATAGCAGATGAACATATCACATCTAGGGCACATACTAGAAACATGAACTCTACCACGATCTCGAACGGGAAGGATAGAATCACATACGGTGCAGCGGGTGCAGCACCGCCGGCGTTGATGTTGTCGCCCATGTCGTCGAGGATGAGGTTGCCGAGGTCGGGGAAGAAGTCGTCGTTCGCGAAGTCGTCGTTCGCGAAGTCGCGCGAGTGCGCTCCCCAAAAACCTGATCGCCCCTCTCCCATACAGGATCACGAGAAGCGGGGTTCTGGAGGCCTGCTGTCCCTTCTTGCGGTGCACGCCGGAAGGAGGGATGGAGAAGACTAGCTTGGTGGCGCAATGATCTGGAACGGTGATGAGAAACCATACGAAGCGGCGGCTAGGGTAGACGTCTGCCTGACTATATATATTGCGGGTTGGGTCGTCACGATCCAAAAGAATCGGAAACGGTTCAGTAATTAACGCGTCCATTAATTATTAATTAATGACTCATTAATTCATGCAGCAAAAATGTAGACAACGTGCATAGCTCTATCCTCGGCTCAATCCCGCAACCCGCGGCGCGGCGCGGCGCGGCGCGTCGTGACGAGGCGTGGCGTGGCGAGGCGAGCGAGGAGGAGGAGCGCGCGTGTAGGTCTCCTCTTCTCATGCTCATACAAGTGGTTGAAGAGCTCACCTTATAAAGAGGTGCAACTCTCTCTCAACTTCCAATGTGGGACTAAACTTTAGCCTCACTCACTTCACTCACATGTGTGCATGAATGGGCCAAGAGAATTTCAGAATTTTAGTTGGGCTTTGGGCCAAAGGCCTACTAGCAAAATTCCAACAATCCCCCACAAAGTCTCATTGGCACATCTCATCATTTAGTTCCAAAACATTGTTTTATATATCAGTGCTTAGTAGAGACTGTGAAGTTGAACTTCCACTTAGAAATTTATGCTACACTAAATCACAACTTAAATAGTGGACTATGCCTTGAACTACAAGTTTTCTGTGAAACTAGTTTCACACAAATTCTTGACCGATACTGGGCTGCCGCAAGGCTTCCCCGCGGGTGGAGCGTATACGTCATACTCCAGGGCCTTTCATGAATTTATTAGAGAACACCCAATTCTCACAGACTGCGACGTTGACAGTCAAATTCATATAGGTGTGTTCCTCAGAAGATGTTCTGCAGGACAACATCTCTGCTTACCCGAATAAGCCACTTGAAACACATTAAGATAATTATCAACCTGCCATGCAGATCAGGAGAGTATTGCATCTTTACGGAGTGGGATAATTAATATAGGGATACTCTCCTCCCAGCTGACCAACAGCTTGTCTCCCACTTCTACTTCACGGGATCTCCGATCACATAGAGTGGGTTACCACTATGGACAACTCATGCGGTGGGTCTCAAACCCATCTCCATCGATGCATTATCTACCACATTACGTGATAGACCCTTTGTGAAGGGATCTGCCAAGTTTTTCGACGTTTGGATATAATCCAACGTAATAACTCCGGAGTTCCTCAATTTTCTGACAGATTTTAGTCTCCTCTTCACATGCCTTGAGGACTTCATATTGTCCTTAGAACTGTTTATCTTGACGATCACAGTTTGATTATCACAGTTCATCAGGATAGGGGGTATTGGTTTTTCAACCATAGGTAAGTCCATCAAGAGTTCACGAAGCCACTCTGCTTCAACAGTGGCAGTGTCTAATGCTGTGAGTTCTGCTTCCATAGTTGACCTCGTTAAGATGGTCTGCTTGCAAGACTTCCAGGAAACAGCGCCACCACCAAGTGTAAAAACATAACCACTTGTGGCCTTAATCTCATCAGCATCAGATATCCAGTTTGAGTCACTATAACCCTCCAGTACCCTTGGATACCCGGTGTAGTGAATCCCATAGCTAGCGGTGCCTTTCAAATAGCGCATAACTCTCTCAAGCGCATGCCAATGATCATCTCCCGGTTTTGACACAAACCGACTCAGCTTGCTCACAGCAAAAGAGATGTCAGGCCTCGTGGCACTCGCCAAATACATAAGCGAGCCAATAATCTGAGAATACCTCAGTTGATCTCTAGCAATCCGTCGATTCTTTCGAAGCAACACACTAGCATCATATGGAGTTGGAGAAGGCGTGCAGTCGCTATACCCAAAACGACTCAAGACCTTTTCCACATAATGAGACTGAAGCAGTGTGATCCCACCATTCTCATCTCTCAACAGCTTGATGTTTAAGATAACATCAGCTACTCCTAGATCCTTCATCTCAAAACAGCGAGATAAGAAATCCTTAACCTCCTTGATTAAATCAAGTTTGGCTCCAAAGATCAATATGTCATCGACATACAAACAAAGAATAACTCCTTCGCCCCCACCATAGCGATAGTACACGCACTTGTCACCATCGTTTACTACAAAGCCGGCAGCAGTTAATGTTCTTTCGAACTTCTCATGCCACTCCTTAGGAGCTTGTTTAAGGCCATATAAAGACTTTAATAACTTGCACACCTTTCCTTCCTGACCAGGTACTACAAAACCATCTAGCTGATCCATGTAAATTTCCTCCTTCAACTCTCCATTAAGGAAAGCCGTCTTAACGTCCATTTGATGAACGAGAAGACCCTGTGAGGCAGCCAGTGATAGTAGCACCCGAATTGTGGTCAGTCTAGCCACGGGTGAGTAAGTATCAAAGAAGTCTTCACCTTCTTTCTGGGTATAACCCTTGGCCACAAGCCGTGCCTTGTACTTTTCAATCGTACCATCAGGTCTAAGCTTCTTCTTGAACACCCACTTACATCCTACAGGTTTGCACCCATATGGACGGTCAGTGATCTCCCAGGTACCGTTAGCTAAGATGGAATCCATCTCGCTACGTACAGCTTCCTTCCAGTAGTCAGCATCAGGAGATGCATAGGCTTCTGAAATAGTCCTGGGTGTGGCATCCACGAGGTACACAATGAAATCATCACCAAAAGACTTTGCAGTCCTCTGTCTCTTACTCCTCACAGGAGTTCCATTGTTACCCTCAACAGGATTCTCAACGTGTTCCATCGCAATGGTGGGTTCAGGAATTACAGTGAATTCCTCACTAGATGGAGTAGGTATCTCCTGATTTGATGAACTCGACATATCCTTCATAGGAAATATGTCCTTAAAGAAAGTTGCATCATTTGATTCCCTAATCGTACCAACATGCATCTCGGATACCTTAGATTTTATTATCAAAAATCTATAGCCGATGCTATGAAAAGCATAGCCCAGAAGAACACAATCCACGGTTTTTGGTCCAAGCTTGCGCTTCTTGGGAATTGGTATATTGACTTTCGCCAAACAACCCCAAGTACGTAGGTAAGAGAGTTTCAACCTTTTCCTTTCCCATTCCTCAAATGGAGTCATGGTCTTATGCTTTGTGGGAACTCGGTTTAGGACATGACACGCAGTCATTAGCGCCTCCCCCCACCATTCCTTGGATAGACCCGAAGTGTCTAACATGGTGTTAACCATATCAGTTAGAGTTCGGTTCTTTCTTTCGGCTACCCCATTTGACTGGGGTGAGTAGGGAGGCGTCCTCTCATGGATTATACCATGTTCCGCACAAAACAGATCAAATTCATTGGAAAAATACTCTCCACCACGATCGGACCTAAGCCGTTTAATTTTCCGATCAAGTTGGTTCTCTGCTTCAGCTTTATAGTTTTTGAAGAAAGTCAAAGCCTCATCTTTTGATTTCAGAAGATACACATAACAATATCTAGTGGAGTCATCAATCAACGTCATGAAGTATCTCTTTCCACCTTTTGTCAACACGCCATTCATCTCACAAAGGTCAGAATGTATAAGCTCTAGTGGCGCCAAGTCTCTTGCCTCTGCAGTCTTATGGGACTTGCGAGGTTGCTTAGCTTGCACACATACTTGGCACTTGGAACCTTTGACAGTAGAGATTTTTGGAATTAAATTCATATTGGCTAACCGCGTCATGCAACCAAAGTTAATATGACAGAGTCGTGAATGCCAAATATCAGACTCATTATTGTGGCAAACATTATTAATAACTTTAGTGTAAATATCTGACAAAGATAGGCGGAACAAGCCTCCGCACTCATAGCCTTTTCCAACAAATTGTCCACACTTAGAAATTACAACTTTATTGGATTCGAAAACCAACTTAAAACCATCTCGACATAAACGGGAACCGCTAACGAGATTTTTATTAATGGACGGCACATGATGAACGTTCTTTAGGCGCACAGTCTTCCCCGAAGTAAACTTCAGATCGACCGTACCAACACCTCGAACGATGGCATGTGACCCGTTCCCCATCAGCACGGGTGAAGTCCCTGTTGCCTGGTAAGAAGAAAACATGGAGGCGTCAGCACAAACATGTACATTGGCACCGGTGTCAATTAACCAATCAGGGGATTGAAATACTGAAAGGATGGTAGGAAAAATACCGTACCCTGATTCCTTCATATCAATATCACCGATGACAACATTAGCGGACTTGCCGCTCTTCTCATGTTCGCGCTCCTCAAAGCGGTCAGGACACTTTGGAGCCCAGTGATTAGGATCACCGCAGACATGGCAAAGTCCCTTCCCCTTCTTATGAGAATTCTTCTTGAAGTTGGTAGAATGTGATGGCTTGTTCTTTGTATCAAACTTGCCTTTGCCCTGAGTTTTGTTCTTATTGTTTTTGTACTTGTTGGGCTGGGAGTTCTTCTTCTGTACCATGTGAGCACTAGAACCTCCCTCAGCAACTCGAGCACGTGTGTCCTTTGCTCTCGCCTTCTCTTCAACATCAAGAGTACCAATGAGATCCGCAACGGAAAACTCCTGTCTCTTGTGTTTCAGGGAAGTAGAAAAATTGTTCCACGAAGGTGGAAGCTTGGCAATGATGCCTCCGGCAACAAATTTGTCCGGTAACACACACTTGAAGTACTCTAGTTCTTTTGCGAGCGACTGTATCTCATGAGCCTGTTGTACAACAGGGCGCTCATCAGTCATCTTGTAGTCATGGAATTGCTCCATGACGTACAACTCGCTGCCCGCGTCCGAGGCACCAAACTTGGCCTCGAGCGCAGCCCACATGTCCTTGCCGTTGTCAAACGACATATACGAATTCACAATGGAGTCATCAAGAACACTCGGAAGAGCGCCTTTAAAGATGGTATCGATCTTCTCAAAAGCTTCCAGCTGTGCTGGATTAAGATCGCCCTCAGGCTTGCCCTTGGTGGCATCATAGCAGCCCATGGTCTGAAACCAGCAGACTGCTCTCATGGGCCACCTCTTATATTGCGCCCCCTTAAAGGCAGGCGGTTTCAGATGCGCAGCAAAACCACTCGGAGTAAATTGCCTATAATCAGGTTTTTGGATTGTTGAAAATATGAGCAAATTACTACGAGATTTAATCCAAATAAACAGAATATAAATCATGACCACAGCAGCAGAGATTAAACTAATCATGCGAACTAGCATAGCAGATGAACATATCACATCTAGGGCACATACTAGAAACATGAATTCTACCACGATCTCGAACAGGAAGGATAGAATCACATACGGTGCAGCGGGTGCAGCACCGCCGGCGTTGATGTTGTCGCCCATGTCGTCGAGGATGAGGTTGCCGAGGTCAGGGAAGAAGTCGTCGTTCGCGAAGTCGTCGCTGCCAGCAGTCGCGCGAGTGCGCTCCCCAAAAACCTGATCGCCCCTCTCCCGTACAGGATCACGAGAAGCGGGGTTCCGGAGGCCTGCTGTCCCTTCTTGCGGTGCACGCCGGAAGGAGGGATGGAGAAGACTAGCTTGGCGGCGCAATGATCTGGAACGGTGATGAGAAACCATACGAAGCGGCGGCTAGGGTAGACGTCTGCCTGACTATATATATTGCGGGCCGGGTCGTCACGATCCAAAACAATCGGAAACGGTTCAGTAATTAACGCGTCCATTGATTATTAATTAATGACTCATTAATTTTCCCATGCAGCAAAAATATAGACAACGTGCATAGCTCTATCCTCGGCTCGGCTCAATCCCGCAACCCGCGGCGGGGCGGGGCGGGGCGGGGCGCGGCGCGGCGCGGCGTGACGAGGCGAGGCGAGCGAGGAGGAGAAGCGCGTGTAGGTCTCCTTTTCTCATGCTCATACAAGTGGTAGAAGAGCTCACCTTATAAAAAGGTGCAACTCTTTCTCAACTTCCAATGTGGGACTAAACTTTAGCCTCACTCACTCCACTCACATGTGTGCATGAATGGGCCAAGAAAATTTCAGAATTTTAGTTGGGCTTTGGGCCAAAGGCCTACTAGCAAAATTCCAACACTTACCAAAAGTAGAATCAAGAGGCCGCTTTCCTAACAAAATCTCTCGACGGTGGTGATGAAGACCACCATTGGGGAACCCATCAGAGGTCAAACGCTGATCATCTAAAAAAACAACTAAATGAAATGACCGCACTCTGAATACACCAGTAGACAATCAATTTTAATAAACCCGCGAATACATGAACATGCTGAATAAACTTACCATCCCCTCCAGACCGCAACGACCGGCGAACCGCACGGCGGCCGCCCTAAATGAGTTGTAGGCGATTCATCATGGAGAACAAAGTCTCCCATTACCGCCGAACGATCCGCAGGAGGTAAACGACTGCCGGCATGACACACACGCGCAATAATGGCCGCCCGGATCCCAGGAGGACACGCCCGGCGACCCCGACCAAAACGGACAGCAGCAGGAGGAACCGTTCCTAGATCAATAAATCCTGCCACTAATAGCAAGAGAGAGTGTGCAACTGACTGCAACCGGAATGGAAGGACGACCCACGAAAGAGCCCGTATTTATAGCAGGCAGCTAGTAAGCAGAAGACAACTTGAAAACAGCTGCCGCATGTAATGGATAAACAACCAGAAGAATGTATAAAACCGGCAGCCGACTATATGCGAGACCTGGAAAGCGCGGCCAGAACGGCAGCCGACTCCAAATGCACGTGCCAGAAGAGAAGTATAGCAGCATGCAAATCGGCCACAATGCGGCAGCGGCAGGCCCAAGGACACACATGCAACTAAGAACAAAGTCAAAAGAACAAAACACATTAGAACAGGAACAGACAAAGAACAGGGAGAAAGACGTAAACAAATCAACGTTTGGATGCCAACCATGCATGGACACCAATAGAATCTGCCGGTCAGGCATGCCCATGCAACCAATGGCAAATTGAATTGTAATTTCCAGCGTCAGTCCCTAGCTGCACACAAGTGTGTATCCCTCCAGATCCCCCACTAAAGCACGTGCCATGCACTACAGGACGACTGTTCTTTGCCGTGCAGCCAAATCACACGGCAAAGGGCTAAATCCGCTCGGCAAAGCCTTTGCCGTGCGGCCGTGCACGGCAAAGAACGCTCGGCAATGATCTGCCCGGCAAAGCCATCTTTGCCGTGCGTCGCGCGGAAATCACACGGCAAAGGCTTTGCCGTGCGCCATTTCTTTGCCGTGCGCTCACAGTCGTTTGCCGTGCGTGTCTTCTTTGCCGTGCGCTGCAAACATTTGCCGTGCGACCCTCTTTGCCGTGCGCTTCGCCTCCAGCACGCACGGCAAAGATATAGCCTTTGCCGTGTGCTTCCCCTCTAACCCGCACGGCAAAGGCCCCTACAGCACACAGCTGCCCAACGCAGTGCACAGCTAGGCGAGGCCTTTGCCGTGCGTATGTGCACGGCAAAGATCTCTTTGCCGTGTGCTTCCCTCCACCCCGCACGGCAAAGGAAACCTTTGCCGTGTGCTTCCCTGCACCCCGCACGGCAAAGGCCCCTACAGCACACAAAGGCCAGCGCAGTGCACAGGTGGGCGAGGCCTTTGCCGTGTGTATGTGCACGGCAAAGGTGCTGAAAAAATTCCAGATTTTTTCTGTTTCCCAATTAATCCCTGCATATGCAATTCACAAAATACAAATATATATCCAGATACATATATAGCACAATATATAGAGCATTTGCACATCATCAACAACAAAGTGCATACAATAATAGTCCAACAAAGTCCATACAATAGTGTAACAAAGTCCAACAACAAAGTTCAACAACAAAGTCCAAGTCGCACAACAAAGTTCATACAACGAACATCAACCGGAGCCATTTTCATTGTCATTTCCTTGTCCTTCTCCACCTCCTTGTCCTTCTCCACCTCCTTGTCCTCCATCTCCTTGTCCTCCTACAAGTTCATCGATGCATAAATGGCATGGAATGGCTAAATTAACATGTAAGGCATGGGAGAACTAAAATTGACATTGAATGGCTAAAATAGAACATAATCGCTAAAATTCAACATGGAATGGCTAAAAATAACATGGAATGGGTAGAATTGACATGGAATGGCTAAAAATGACATGGAATGGCTAGAATTGACATGGAATAGCTAAAATTAAACATAATCGCTAAAATTGACATGAAATGGCTAAAATTCAACATAATGGCTAAAAATGACATGGAATGGCTAAAATTAACATGGAATGGCTAGAATTTTAGAAGAACCTACAAATGTAGGAGAACTCACCTAGAAACTGCCCTAGGTTCCGGATGATGCCCGTATTGTTGACGGTCATCTGAGGTGTCAGCGGGCTCTGACTTGCCGGTCGCTGGAGGAGCGCCAACATGTGTGGATCAGGCGCGGGCTGCAATATCCAAAGTTCGGTTAGACAACAAACAAGATTGAGATGGAGATATTAAGTTAACCACTTACCCAGTTGAACATAGGAGGACACGATGTGCTAGGAGCACTACTCCCCGGTGGGGAAGTCAGCACGGCCTGGTTCATGAACATCTGCTGGAACATCTGCTCTTGCTGTTTCATTTGCTGGAACATCTGCTGCTGCAGGTGCATGCTGTCCCTAAGCTGCTGCTGCATCTGCATCTTCTCCTCTTGGTTCCTCCGTTCCCTTTCTTCCATGTCCGCCTACGTTGTGTCGCCACGATGTCATTAATATTGCAATGGAAAATATGTAATGAAGCGTAGAGGGTTGACGAAGAACTTACCCGTAACTTCTCGATAGCTAGATCCGAAGCCCGTGGGCGGGTCTCTACCCGAGGCTGCTCGCTCGTACGCCCACGACGGATCTGGCGTAGAGATGGAATGGTCCTTGGGTCGACTAACCCGTCAGCAATCCATAGGCGGCCACCCTTCCTGCCTTGTCCAGCAAGCACCACAACCTCAACGTCAAAGTCTTCGGTGGTTGGGTCGGCGCCTTCGCCGTGCTTCTCCTTGAACTTCGAGCTGTACGCGCCACACTGGCCCTCCGCTAGCTCGTTGACCCACAAGGACCCCGTTGTAGGATGCGGCTCCCTCCTGGTCTTCGTCTTCTGGAAAAGGCTAAATAAGTTTGGTGACGCGCCTGTCTTCACTTCCTGCAAAAGAGGGACACCGGTGCGGGGTTAACAATAACGTGAAATCAAAGAATGAAGAAACCATTTGCTCACCTCTTCCTGCACGGTAAGGGCCAAGTTCTTGCTGCCCTGGACATGTGATCCACCTCTCATCTCTAAACGCTTCTGCTTGCCCTCCTCGTGCTTCCGGAGGTACTCGGGGGATGTCCACCATATGACCATCGCAACAAAGCACGCCTTGTCTTCCCCGACGTACTGAGGAGGGTTCTACATACACAACAAAGACCCATTATTACAACATAAACTACATGACTATGCGGAAATCAATAACACGGAAATGCTAATACCTGCAGGTACTGCCACGGTGCCATGAGCGTATCCCGACAATCAGCCTTACTCATCCAAAATTTGCGCTCGGCGTGCCAGTTGCGGACGCACTGGACACGTGCCTCGTAGTGCATGCCAGTCACCCTCACCCTGCACAACTCGTGTACGATATCATTGCACGCAGTTTCCTGACCCTCAGCCCTCTTGAAGTATTTCTGCAACCATGCACATAGGTAAAACAAGAGGAATTAGAGCAACTATTGGTAGCCAAGAAGTGTTTGAATGCTAAGAAGGCAAAAGTCACGTACCCAGAAGTGGCGGACAACACGCTCTTGCATGTTGTTGTACTTGCCGCTAGGATCTTCCGCGTAGCTGTAGTGCTTCCAAGTCCAAGCCACATCGCGACCACCACTAGGGAGATGGACAATCCCAGGAAAATGCTTTCTAATTAGGCCTCCAAGGATGTTCGAGTACGAACGTGTCGGCTTCCTCGTCGGGTCGCCATACTTGAACATGCTGCACAATGAAATGCCAAAATCAGTATTTATGTGATAAAATTTTCTATAATGATAAAAATTTTAATAATAGAATGCCAAAATCAGCATGTACCTCTTTCCAGCGGGCACGAGAACAACATCGCGGAAGGGCCAAGTTTTTAGCTTGGGGAGTTTTGTAATACCGCGCTTATACGGCTTCTTGTCACGTGGTTCCAGCCTCTCCTCGGCTGCAACGTACTCCTCCTCCGCCGGCGGATACCATTCTAGGTTTGGGTCAAGGTCCAGCGGCAAACCCCCCAGCCCCTCATCCTCATCGAGGTCCTCCCCACCCTCCTCCCCACCGTCCTCCTCGTCCTCCCCACCGTGCTCCTCGTCCTCCCCACCGTGCTCCTCGTCCTCCCCACCGTCCTCCTCGTCCTCCCAACCGTCCTCCTCGTCCTCCTGACCCCCGTGCTCCACCTCATCATCATCCTCGGCTAGGGGAGGGCTAGGAGAAGGGCTACGAAATCGCCGTGGCTGGGCATTCTTCCTGCGTGGTCGAGGGCTAGGAGGAGGGCTAGGAGGAGGTGCCTGCGACGAACCACTCGAAAGTCCCACAAGCTCAGCCACGGCCTTGATCTTCTTTTTGAAACCTCCCTTTCTTTTTCTTGGCGGCATGTTTCAATCACCTGCAAACACAATGAAAAGAGTGGTTTGTTAGTATGCAATGTAAACAAATAAATATTAGTGAAATCCACAATAATGCAAATATATAAGTAGATGAATATTAGTACATAGATCATGGTTTATTACAAATAACACATAGTTCTCTAAGCACCTATCAAACCCAGTATCATATTCTCTCCTAGGCTGAATCTGCCGCACCTCCTTCCTAGCACGTTTCTTCGCCTTTTCTCCATGAAAAGTCCAAATCTTGTAGGACGGTTTGAACCCGGACTTGATCAGGTGAAGACTCATAGTTTCCTTGTCCTGTGTTTTTTCGTTAGCACACTTACTACAAGGGCAAAAAACTGTCCTAGGTCTGCTAGGGATGTCAAATGCCCTGTCCACGAACTGCTTGGTCTTTTCTCCCCATTCCTCAGTATATTTCCACGGACCGATTCTGCCATCGTACATCCAGTCACGATTATCCATCCTCTAATCATCACCAAAACAGACGAACTTAGAATTTATATCAAACATGATCCGCATTTTAATTTTTACTTTTTTACGCATGCATCAACCTGAATCTCTACTAGGTGGGCCCCTAGCAGCCGCCGGATCCGTAGATTGAGCCGGTCGGGAAAAGACGCCTAGCTAACTAAGTAACTAACTAACCTACTAACTAATCTACAGACTAACTAAGTAACTAACTAACCTAAGTAAGTAACTAACCCTAGCTAACTAACTAACCTAGTAACTAAGCTAATGTGACTAACCAAATTAACTAAGATGCTAAATAAATAACTAACTAACCTAAGTAAGTAACTAACCCTAACTACTACTAACCTCGGTCAGGGGAGGCGGCGGCACGGGCAGGAGAGGCGGCCGGAGCTCGGGCAGGGGAGGCGGCGGCACGGGCAGGGGAGGCGGCCGGAGATGGGGGCGGTGGCAGCACGGGCAGGAGAGGCGGCCGGAGCTCGGGCAGGGGAGGCGGCGGCACGGGCAGGAGAGGCGGCCGGAGCTCCGGCAGGGGAGGCGGCGGCACGGGCAGGAGAGGCGGCCGGAGATGGAGGAGATGGGGGCGGTGGCGGCGGACAGAAGTGGGGGTGGCGGAGGAGATGGGGGCGGCGGCCGGAGCTCGGGCAGGAGAGGCAGCCGCGGAGATGGGAGCGGGGGCGGCCGGAGCTCGGGGCGAGGGCGGCGCGAGCTCGGGGGCGACGGCGGCGCGAGCTCGGGGGCGCGCGGCGCGAGCTCGGGGGCGGCGAGGAGGCGTCGGGGGGGCAGGGCGAGCGGGCGGCCGGAGATGGGGGCGAGGGCGGCGGCGCGGCGCGTCGGGGGGCAGGGCGAGGGGGCGGCCGGAGATGGGGGCGAGGGCGGCGCGTCGGGGGCAGAGAGGGAGTGCGGTGCGGTACGCGCGTGTACTGTGTTGAGTGAGTGCGTGCGTCGTCGGACTAAAGAACCCTGGAGGCCCCTTGGCCGTGCAAAAAGCCGTGCAAAAAGCCTTTGCCGTGCGGAAGCGCACGGCAAAGAATTCTTTGCCGTGCAACGTGTCTTTGCCGTGCGGAAGCGCATGGCAAAGAAGCCTTTGCCGTGCAAAAAGCCTTTGCCGTGCGCTTTGGAACATTACAACATTTTTTCACCATTTTACTTGTCGGTAAAATTCAAATATATTTCAAAATTATATTAAAAATGTTTTTTAACATGTGTATTATTTAATAATCTAATTATCATGATATTTTAAAATCTAGGGGGTAGACCTCCGGGGCACGCAGACCGCCGTTTTCGGGGGGGGGGGGTGACCGCCGGAGCACCGGAATGCCACCAAAACTTGCATGTGGGCCTATGATAAGTGTGCAAGTGTGTTGGAAGGTGTGATTCACCAAATGGTGCAATGCATAGCTCACACGTGTGAACTTCCTCTCTTTCGGGCGATAACACTTTGAAGATTCCTCGACTTGTAGGCTGAAGTGTCCCGCAGCGGGCATACCGGGGGCTATAATGTTCCAAAGGGTTCCAACCATGGCTTTCCATGTGTATATGGCCTAAACAAAACTAAACCTATCAAAAAGTATGTTGGTGGAACCTCGCGCGGAGAAATCTAGGGGGTAGACCTCCGGGGCACGCAGACCGCCGTTTTCGGGGGGGGGGGGGGGGTGACTGCCGGAGCACCGGAATGCCACCAAAACTTGCATGTGGGCCTATGATAAGTGTGCAAGTGTGTTGGAAGGTGTGATTCACCAAATGGTGCAATGCATAGCTCACATGTGTGAACTTCCTCTCTTTCGGGCGATAACACTTTGAAGATTCCTCGACTTGTAGGCTGAAGTGTCCCGCAGCGGGCATACTGGGGGCTATAATGTTCCAAAGGGTTCCAACCATGGCTTTCCATGTGTATATGGCCTAAACAAAACTAAACCTATCAAAAAGTATGTTGGTGGAACCTCGCGCGGAGAAATCTAGGAGGGTAGACCTCCGGGGCACGCAGACCGCCGTTTTCGGGGGGGGGGGGTGACCGCCGGAGCACCGGAATGCCACCAAAACTTGCATGTGGGCCTATGATAAGTGTGCAAGTGTGTTGGAAGGTGTGATTCACCAAATGGTGCAATGCATAGCTCACACGTGTGAACTTCCTCTCTTTCGGGCGATAACACTTTGAAGATTCCTCGACTTGTAGGCTGAAGTGTCCCGCAGCGGGCATACCGGGGGCTATAATGTTCCAAAGGGTTCCAACCATGGCTTTCCATGTGTATATGGCCTAAACAAAACTAAACCTATCAAAAAGTATGTTGGTGGAACCTCGCGCGGAGAAATCTAGGGGGTAGACCTCCGGGGCACGCAGACCGCCGTTTTCGGGGGGGGGGGGGGGGTGACTGCCGGAGCACCGGAATGCCACCAAAACTTGCATGTGGGCCTATGATAAGTGTGCAAGTGTGTTGGAAGGTGTGATTCACCAAATGGTGCAATGCATAGCTCACATGTGTGAACTTCCTCTCTTTCGGGCGATAACACTTTGAAGATTCCTCGACTTGTAGGCTGAAGTGTCCCGCAGCGGGCATACTGGGGGCTATAATGTTCCAAAGGGTTCCAACCATGGCTTTCCATGTGTATATGGCCTAAACAAAACTAAACCTATCAAAAAGTATGTTGGTGGAACCTCGCGCGGAGAAATCTAGGAGGGTAGACCTCCGGGGCACGCAGACCGCCGTTTTCGGGGGGGGGGGGTGACCGCCGGAGCACCGGAATGCCACCAAAACTTGCATGTGGGCCTATGATAAGTGTGCAAGTGTGTTGGAAGGTGTGATTCACCAAATGGTGCAATGCATAGCTCACACGTGTGAACTTCCTCTCTTTCGGGCGATAACACTTTGAAGATTCCTCGACTTGTAGGCTGAAGTGTCCCGCAGCGGGCATACCGGGGGCTATAATGTTCCAAAGGGTTCCAACCATGGCTTTCCATGTGTATATGGCCTAAACAAAACTAAACCTATCAAAAATTATGTTGGTGGAACCTCGCGCGGAGAAATCTAGGGGGGTAGACCTCCGGGGCACGCAGACCGCCATTTTCGGGGGGGGGGGGGGGTGACCGCCGGAGCACCGGAATGCCACCAAAACTTGCATGTGGGCCTATGATAAGTGTGCAAGTGTGTTGGAAGGTGTGATTCACCAAATGGTGCAATGCATAGCTCACACGTGTGAACTTCCTCTCTTTCGGGCGATAACACTTTGAAGATTCCTCGACTTGTAGGCTGAAGTGTCCCGCAGCGGGCATACCGGGGGCTATAATGTTCCAAAGGGTTCCAACCATGGCTTTCCATGTGTATATGGCCTAAACAAAACTAAACCTATCAAAAAGGATGTTGGTGGAACCTCGCGCGGAGAAATCTAGAGGGGTAGACCTCCGGGGCACGCAGACCGCCGTTTTCGGGGGGCGGGGGGGTGACCGCCGGAGCACCGGAATGCCACCAAAACTTGCATGTGGGCCTATGATAAGTGTGCAAGTGTGTTGGAAGGTGTGATTCACCAAATGGTGCAATGCATAGCTCACACGTGTGAACTTCCTCTCTTTCGGGCGATAACACTTTGAAGATTCCCCGAACGCTGTTTATTTGCTCCGAAACCCTAATATGTTGGAGTGGGAGTGAGGACTTAGAGTACTTGTCGTATTGCAAAAGTATGGTATACACATCGTATTAACTAAGATGTAATACTTGTCATATTTCAAGAATAAATATAAGTATTAAAATAAGTACAATAGAAAGAAAAAAGAGAAAATGCCACAAGGCGCACGGCAAAGGAAAAGCTGCACGGCAAAGCATCCTTTGCCGTGCGACCTGCCGTTTTGCACGGCAAAGGCACGTTTTGCCGTGCGACCTGTTGTTCCGCACGGCAAAGAGCTTCGCACGGCAATGCCTTTTTTCCTTTGCCGTGCGCCATTTCTTTGCCGTGCGCTTTGCTTCTGCTTTGCCGTGCGCTTTTCCTTTGCCGTGCGCCTTTTGTCCTTTTTGCCGTGCAGGTCTCTTTGCCGTGCGTTTTCTCTACGGTCGCACGGCAAAGGGATGGAGCACGGCAGCGGACGTTTTTCCTGTAGTGATGCTTTGATTGGCTAATTTTTCATTAATAAGAAAAGGTTAAAAAACAGGGTAAACTAAACCTGGTCAGGTTTAGTATATTAGAACAAAACACATTAGAATAGGAACATGCAAAGAACAGGGAGAAAGACGTAAACAAATCAATGTTTGGATGCCAACCATGCATGGACAACAATAGAATGTGCCGGTCAGGCATGCCCATGCAACTAATGGCAAACTGAATTGTAATTTCCAGCGTCAGTCGCTAGCTGCACACAAGTGTGTACCCCTCTAGATCCCCCACTAAAGCACGTGTCATGCTCTAATTGGCTAAGTTTTCATTGATAAGAAAAAGTTAAAAAACAGGGTAAACTAAACCTGGTCAGGTTTAGTATATTAGAACAAAACACATTAGAACAGGAACATGCAAAGAACAGGGAGAAAGACATAAACAAATCAACGTTTGGATGCCAACCATGCATGGACACCAATAAAATCTGCCGGTCAGGCATGCCCATGCAACCAATGGCAAACTGAATTGTAATTTCCAGCGTCAGTCGCTAGCTGCACACAAGTGTGTACCCCTCCAGATCCCCCACTAAAGCACTCGTGCCGTGCTCTGATTGGCTAATTTTTCATTGATAAGAAAAAGTTAGAAAAAACAAGGTAAACTAAACCTGGTCAGGTTTAGTATATTAAGAATTTGCCGTCTCGCCCCTTTCGGAATAGTTGGGGAATGCTCACACCAATTGGCCTACTGTCTACATTCATGCCTTTCACATTACTAATCGTTCTCTAGAAAATATGGGATCCCAGAAATGCAAAAACTGAATGGCAAACTGAATTGTAATTTTCAGCGTCAGCCGCTAGTTGCACACAAATGTGTACCCCTCCAAATCACATTACTAATCGTTCTCTAGAAAATATGGGATCCCAGACATGCATAGACCGAATGGAAACTGAATTGTAATTTCCAGCGTCGGTCGCTAGCTGCACACAAGTGTGTACCCCTCCAGATCCCCCACTAAAGCACTCGTGCCATGCTCTGATTGGCTAATTTTTCATTGATAAGAAAAGGTTAAAGAAACAAGGTAAACTAAACCTGGTTAGGTTTAGTATATTAAGAATTTGCCGTCTCCCCCCTTTTGGAATAGTTGGGGAATGCTCACACCAATTGGCCTGCCGTCTACATTCATGCCTTTCGCATTACTAATCGTTCTCTAGAAAATATGGGATCCCAGAAATGCATAGACCGAAACTAAATTGGAGGAAATGGATTCGAACCCGCGACGCTTCCACTAGGCCATTGTGTGCTGAGCGCAACCACTAGGCCATCACTGGACGTGTGTTCAGAACGAGTGTCCGCCCTATTTGACATCATATGAACCGCTAGAATTCAAAAAATTCAAAATTTCCGAGTTTTTTTGCTCGAAAGGACCATTAATGAGGGTTAACAAAATTCACGGTAACCGCTTGAAATCGTGAAATTTCGTTCGGTAACCAAAACACTGGAGCCTATTTCAGAGCTCAACCAAATTGCTCACAGCAGCCTATTTCAGAAGGCTGCAGCCTGCAATAGAGTAGAGCTCGATGAACAGCTGTAAGATCGCTCACAGCAGCCTATTTCAGCTCTCCAGCTTGATCTGAAAATTGCAAATATGTACTGTCCAATGAATGCAATTGGTGGGATCATTATTACAATGAATGTAACTTCATTACCCTGCTGCACCTGGGTTGCCCCCTTCGACCTTACCAGGAACCATGTCCGCTGGTGCAGCGGGCCATGGAGGACGAACATAGTGCTGCCCCTGGGAACCTTCGACGGCCGCCGCCGCTCACCAGGAGCGAAGTCACGGCAGAGCCAGAGCACCCCGGTGAGGCGCTCGTGGTCGAAGAGGCGTGGAGGGGCTGCCCCCAGGGGCAGGGTCGTGTGTCCGTCGTCTGCGGGAGAGCCGCCAATCGCAGCGGCCGAGCCGAGTGAGAGTTCAGATAACATTGTGAAGCTTCAGTCTCACACTTGATATAAAACCAGGATGTCTCAAATATTCAAAAGATTAATACATCTCATTTGCTAGAAAAATTGTTTTTCATTCCCAGCACAAAACATTGTCGTTCCATGCGGCAAGCTACCAAGTCCTGGTCACACGGAGAGCTCTGCCCCCTTTATGGGTGGTGTTTCAGTCAAGAAAAGCTACCAACTGCATGAGCTGGACCGAAGAGAGAAGATCCAGTGGAATGTACCATCTCAGAACATAAGAAAGAAGGTTTGCGTTTGTGGCTGGCCAAGGGTCAAGACAAAGCAGAAATTGCTTTATTCTCATGGAATCCCACGGTATGTAGTCCAGCAGCAACAACTCTGCTGAAAAGCTAGCTAGCTAGGTAGCCAATGCAAGAACAAAATTACTTCATATCATCGAATACGTTGATGTTTTGCTGCTGCGGCGGTACGCCCTCGGTGCTGCTCAGCTCTAAAGTTTTGCTTGCACCGGGCACCGGCAAAAGGTACCTGTACTGAAGATCAGGAAATCAGGGTTGAGCCACGAGGAGCACCATTATTCCTGGAGCACATTCCAAAGGGCGGATAATTGAGAGACCACCGACAAGGAAAGAAGCTCCTCTGGAATAGTCGCTCGGCCTCGGCGCATATGCTACCATAAGATCCATATTCCGAAGCCAACCCGATGGTATATAAGCGACGCCGAGGCGCATATGTTTCCATCAACGAGCACAAGAACTTCAAAACATAGAGCAAGCATTAGCAAAATATATAGTTGATAGGAGGCAAAAGAGCTTTGGCTTCTAGCAAGGCATGGCAAATACCGATGTGTGTGAATCACAGGGCGCTTCTCCCTTGGCACGATGGCGGTGCAGCTTGCTAGCAAGCCGTGCGTGCCAAAGGAGAATTGCCCTGCCATTCGCCTCAACTGCTCTCTAAACTCTGGTCCAAACGGGTGAGGCATCTTACCATAGCTGCATGCAGCATGCGTCTCACTCACAGGTCACAAGTCACAAGGCAATCCCTGATATGCATGTATGTTCATTTGTTCCTGAGACTATGCATGCTTACGTTTGGCTCTGATGATTAACTTGTGTACTCTACTTGGACAATGCCGAGAGAGATCGAATTGGCATTATGCATATAACACAAGAGCTAGATCTCCCGTGAAACATCTGAAGGCGATGAGCAACATTTTGTAGCCGTGACAAGACGCACAGGGAAATTGGGCACGCTGTGGCGCCCGATTGCCATCCTTACCCTCTCTTGCTTGTGGCTCTCGTTTGTCTTAAATGTGCTTGCTCACTCATGACTTGTTTACATGCAATTATGTGGTCAAAATTGTAACATGATAAACTCAATTTCTGAAGTGTCATAAGCGTATAATTTTTCATGTAACCTCCACCCAGAGCCCTTTGTGTAGTAGCGAGAGAAGCAAGAAGTCCTTACTGGATGGAGATACAACGAAACCTGACGTGCTTGTTTAGTACTCCCTCCGTCCCACAGTTTGCAAAAATGTGCCCAATTATTCTGGGACAGAGGGAGTATTCAGGAGGAACCCTGCTTGAGCAGTCCATGCTCTCAAAACAATGTCTTCAAAAAGGTCATTGCCAGGCACAACCAATTAAGGTCAGACCTTGGATTTTCACCCTGAAAGGTAAGACCTTGAACTTCTCTTGTGTTGTCGCCCCCACTTGCATGCTGCTGCTACGAGTCCCGAAACACCAAGCAAATTCCTCATCACCGCAAAGACTCAAACCACCTTTACTAGTCCTCATATCACGGCTTCCATGGCATTCTCTGCCTCTGACTTCACCATGGAACGAAAAATACATGTCCAATGATGGCAACAAGTAGCAGAGCTTCGCACCGCTCCCATCAAAAACCAAATGGTCGGAAAAAACATGGGTGTGCATGACCGAATCCCATCCGATCCAGCAATCTCCAGGCATGAGGTGCCCATGGGAGTTCCCCGGCGGAGCCTTCCGAAACTTGACACTCCGGCCAGATCAAGGAGGACAAGCATCAAGCAGATCTTCGTCTTGGCATGAGAGGAACCCTAGTACTGCCGCCTTTATTAGGCAGAACGACGGCCCCCACGCGTCGCCCGCCGACTCCCAACAGCAGGCCGCCGTGCCGCCCTCGCAGCCACAATGGTTGCCAATGTCACCGAAGAAGACTGAGGCCGCCGCCGTGTTCACCTCGACGTCCAGGGACGCCGATCAACAGCAGCCGGATATCCCGTCGCATGGGGATGAAAGGCCCTCGCCGCCACCCACCACGCGAGGAGATGAAGGCCCGCGGCCGCCGTCAGCCACGCAGGCTTAGCCCGGTGGCTTCCTCCGGCGGCGGCAGGGGACGGAGGTGGAGGGAGCGGGGCGGCGGCGGCTGAGATCTGGATCGCCCGTGCCGCCCCCTGGAGTGACGCGAGCGAGCAGTTACCGCAAAAACTATATCACCCACTGAGAAACATCTTTCATATATATCATCATTCTATATCACTTTCACTTGTCAGCAATTTCATCTGTTATGAGATTTTAACATTTTGTACTCTGCAAGCACTTTGTCGTCCCTACTAATTAATCTATCTGTCCATCAAAGCTCTTTACCACTGCAGTATCAAGACAATTAAGGTGAATATCTACTCCGGACAATTTTCATGCACCGAGTAGTGAATACTAGACACACTTGCTTGTCTGATGTCCTGTGCATTTTCCCTCTCTTTCTCTCTATATATGCTCAAGATCGACAGATAAAATGCAATGAGTGGCCCATGTAGTAATGCTAGCAAACTAAAGCACGTATTTTATTGTCGTGTTGAATTTTTCATCCGTTCCACCCAAGATTCACATCTTTGAGCGAAATAAGGAAATTAGAAATGCGAGGATACATTGGAATGAGAGACATTGGGAAACAATTCAACCTAGCCGTCTTCATGCCACTGCAAAGTGCAAACTAGGAATTTCAACTCTGCCAGTTGATGGTGGAATCTCTTTGTTAGAACATTTAGTTTAAATCTCACTGTAATCTAAACATGCCTTATCTTTATTCTCCTCCCGTATCTTTCTCAGACTCCTCCTGTATCTCGATCTCCTCCAAACCGTTTTATACACCTAAAGAAACAAAAACCGTTTTATTGTTCAGACCATTGCACGTGCCTTGCACACAAACATTGGCGCACATTAAGAAGACATGCTTATGTTAATTGTCAAAAAGATCAGATTTTTTGTATTACTGTTCCTGTCGGAGCGATGAGCCCGAGCTCCATTTTGGTTTTCCAAAAAAATGTGTAAGATTATATGCATGGCTGATTACAACCTACTGTAGAATATATTTACAGATATTCTAATGGGAAAACGCTCGCGCAAGTGCTCCCTCGCCGGATGTCAGCTGCTTGCATGCTGTTCAAAGGTTACCTTCAAAGCTTAATACGTACGTGCGTGAAAAGTGCGTGCAAGCGTGCCGCTTTTTCACGCTGCATCGACGTCCTACATTTTTATGGTGTTATCATTCTTATTTTATTTTATCCCTTTTGTTTGTCTCTTACGTAGTTACATCCATAAGTTTGCAGGCTATATATATTATGAGCTGTTTTATGGTGATTGGGTTAGTACTCGAAGTACTTAGCAATACTTACATGTTTGATGACGTCTGATTATTATTAGCCGTCCGATCTTGCGGGGAATTAAACTTGATTAAATTTAAGCGATAAGGGCATAATGGTCCAGGGGCAAAAATCTTTTCTTGAACCGATCACCCGAGGACCAGATCCATGTATACTCGATCCAGATCAGAAACCTCCTCCGATCTATTCGTCGCCGCTCCTGACCTTCTCCGTCCTCGACCTGCCTGGTGAGAGGAATAAATTCATCGTCCTCGTCTTCCACCCAACCAACCCCAGCCCCCCACGCTGTCACCGAAGAAGAAGAAGGCCGGATCTGCGCCGGCTGAATAGGCGGCGACGGCGGCGGGCGATCCCATCTCTTCGCGCGTACCAGGTATGAATCCAGTTTATTAGAGTCATCATCCATGCTAGGATAGTACTTGTTGGACGTTGATGATTGGTTTCCCTCACATGTCAAACCATCAAAGTCTTTTCCATGCATTTGTCTTTGCCTATGAGCTATTTTACACCTGCAACATTGATAAACAGAAAGATGTTGATGATTGGTTTCCCTCACATGTCATATGCAGGAAGACATGGCGTATGCAAATGATGAGAGTATGTTCGAGTATGTAAATGTTGTGAGCAAGATGTTTGATAGTGAGGCTGAAGGCTATGAATTCTACAACAAATATGCTCTTGAAAAAGGTTTTAGTGTGAGGAAAAGCTACGTTGAGTGGGATGGATCCAATAAATACATAATTTTAAGGAAAATTGTGAGTAGTCGTCAAGGGTTTCGCGAAGATAAGCACATGAAAAGAAAGATGGAAGATAGAAAGAGGAGGCCACGAAGTTTAACTCGTGTTGGATGTAATGCTAAATTGGTCATTACGAGACAGGAGGAAACCGGTCGGTGGTTTGTCAAGGATTTCATCGATGAGCACAGCCATCCTCTAGCCCCACGGGATCTTTTTTGTCTGTTGCGTTCGCACAGACGAATTAGCGATGAGCAGAAAGCGGACATTGCGGACATGGAAAAATGTGGGATCCGCAAATACCGTATTATGGATATTTTGTGCTTCCAATACCGTGGATTTGATAAGGTTGGATGCATAAAGAGGGACGTTTATAATTTCTGTCATGCTAATAAGCAGGAGACAATCAGTGCCGGTGATGCTAAAACGGTGATCATGCACATGATGGCGAGGCGAGAGCGAGATGTGGATTTTTTCTTCAAGTACTTGGTAGACGAGCATGGCCATCTGAAGGGACTGTTCTGGGCTGATAGTCAATCGCGACTTGACTACGAGGCTTTCGGAAACGTCATTATTTTCGATAGCACATACAGAACCAACAAATACAATCTGCCATTCGTGCCTTTTATCGGGTTGAATCACCACCGCAGCACTATTATATTTGGCTGTGGTATAATTTCTCATGAAACAAGCCAGGCATACGAGTGGATGTTGCGGACCTTTTCTGATTGCATGGAACAAAAGCATCCGATATCTGTGATCACAGATGGGGACCTTGCAATGCAGAGAGCAATAAGGGTGGTCTGGCCAGACTCAAACCATAGACTATGTATATGGCACATTCAGCAGAACATTGTACGCCATCTGCATGATGACAACGTAAAGGAGGAATTCAGATCTTTCATTTATGATAGTTCTTCCATTGAAGAGCATGAGATAAAATGGATACAATTCTTACAACGGAATAAAGTAACTAGTGAGGAGTCTTGGCTGCATCAGATGTATCAGATGAGAAAGTTGTGGTGTGCTCCATATCTTGAGGGGCGTTGTTTCCTAGGATTGAGCAGCAATCAGAGGAGTGAGAGGTTGAACTCTGTGCTACATACGCATCTTGAGGGTAAGATGTCGTTGTTTGAAATGCTAGAGCACTATGAGCGTTGCCTTGCGTCGCGACGGATTAACGAAGCTCTCCATGACGTCGAAGCCTTGCAGTCCGTTCCATTTACAAAGGAAAATGCTTCGCCGCTTGGGAAACACGCCGCAACAGTTTTCACACCTAGTGTCTTTAAGATGGTCTTATGGAGCATAGATGCTGTCAGCAAATATCAGATTAGAGAGATACTAGCTGGATCAGAAGATTTCACTTATGTTGTGTCCAAGTAGGAAAGAATGGATAAAAAGTTTGGAGTGCGCATTGAAGAGGAAGGAGGTATTTTGCACAGGGTGAGTTGTTCTTGCCGTAAGCTGGAATGCGCAGGCACACCATGTTCCCACATTTTTTACATATTGGGGATTTTAAAACAAACAATTCTGCCCGGTTGTTGCGTTCCCACTAGGTGGACTATGAATGCAAAATGTGCATACGCACCTACCAGAAAAAACCAGATGTATGACTATTCGCTAAGCCTGCAGAGGTACCGCGAGTTGCGGAATTGTAGTCACGCTGCAAGTTTCCAGGCATGCCACTCTGATGAGGACTATCACCGTCTAAAGATGCTTTTGCAAGAACAACATCATTGTAAGCAATATAGTTTTGAACAAGCTGACAGCAAGGAGTCAACTAATGCTCAGCATAACAGCATTAGGTTTGGCCCGTTGATGCCGCACTCGCAGAAAGTTGATAAGGTTCTGGATCCCGTGCATGTGCCAGGACGAGGTGCACCGAAGAAAAGGCTGCAGGCAAAGACAAAGAAGTCAAGATCACAGAATATCTGTGGCTATTGCAAGAAACCAGGTCACAATCGACGTAAATGCGCTAAATTGCTAGAGGTACGAAATATGTTCATATTTTTTTTGCATGTGTTTTACTCATAATTGATGTCCATGTGATTTATTCTATTCTTCTGTGTAGGATATCAAGGCTGAACTGTGATATCTCCATACAGCATGAACCGACGATGAGCCAGAGAAAGTCGTGTGTCATTCATGTTTGTGTGACGTGGTCTTTACATTCTATTTCATCGTGACAGTAATTTAGTGAAGTGCGGTTGTACTGGCATGTTACTGTATTAGTTCGACATCTTTCGTTTCCATTTTCTGGGTGTATCATTTGATGTCCAACTTTAAGAATGATGATGTATTTCGACAAATTGGGCACTAGGATTCTTCACCCTTACTATGGTTGTCATGCATATTCATAATCATCATGCATATTCTTCATTTACAGAGCAATAATGACTGACGTATTTTTAAAATAAGCGGGGCCCACTGGGGTGTGCTTGGAAATCTTTGAAAAACCTCCATGCACGTTCATCTTCGCTGCATGCAAATCGGGCGGCAGCCGCTGTGCCAGTAGCTGTCAAGGCCTTGATGAATCACTATTCACATGCAGGTCCCCGACTCTTATATGCAGGTCCCCGAGTCTTGCATGCAGGTCCCCGACTCTTGCATGAAGGTCCCCGACTCTTGCATGCAGGTCCCCTTAAGGCATAGACCGATGTTTTCAGCAGTCAGTCTAGATGGCATTATAAATTTAAAAAAATACAAAAACTTGGAAACCTAGATTTGTTTGTGGAAGAGATCATGTGTGCCAAAACTGAGGTGATTTGGAGGTGGTCGAAAAATGCCCGCATTCCCGGAGGGACCATTTGGTCTTTTAACTTAAGCGAGTTTTTGAAAAAACGTAAATTTTTCCACCACCTCCAAATCACCTAAATTTTCTTGTACATGGTGACCCACATGTGCAAAACATGTGTATGCAAGAAAATTTTGAAAAAAATTATTTTACAATGCCCCCTTGAGGCATAGACCGATGTTTTCAGCAGTCAGTCTAGAGGGCATTATAAATTCAAAAAAATTGAAAAAAATACAAAAACTTGGAAACCTAGTTTTGTTTGTGGAAGAGATCATGTGTGCAAAAATTAAGGTGATTTGGAGGTGGTCGAAAAAATGCCCGCATTCCCGGAGGGACCATTTGGTCTTAACTTAAGCCAGTTTTTGAAAAAACGTGAATTTTTCCACCACCTCGAAATCACCCAACTTTTTTTGTACATGGTGACCCACATGTGCAAAACATGTGTATGCAAGAAAATTTTGAAAAAAATTATTTTACAATGCCCCCTTGAGGCATAGACCGATGTTTTCAGCAGTCAGTCTAGAGGGCATTATAAATTCAAAAAAATTTAAAAAAATACAAAAACTTGGAAACCTAGTTTTGTTTGTGGAAGAGATCATGTGTGCCAAAACTGAGGTGATTTGGAGGTGGTCGAAGAAATGCCCGCATTCCCGGAGGGACCATTTGGTCTAACTTAAGCCAGTTTTTGAAAAAACGTGAATTTTTCCACCACCTCCAAATCACCCAAATTTTCTTGTACATGGTGACCCACATGTGCAAAACATGTGTATGCAAGAAAATTTTGACAAAAATTATTTTACAATGTCCCCTTGAGGCATAGACCGATGTTTTCAGCAGTCAGTCTAGAGGGCATTATAAATTCAATTTTTTAAAAAAAAATACAAAAACTTGGAAACCTAGTTTTGTTTGTGGAAGAGATCATGTGTGCCAAAACTGAGGTGATTTGGAGGTGGTCGAAAAAATGTCCACATTCGCGGAGGGACCATTTGGTCTAACTTAAGCCAGTTTTTGAAAAAACGTGAATTTTTCCACCACCTTCAAATCACCCAAATTTTCTTGTACATGGTGACCCACATGTGCAAAACATGTGTATGCAAGAAAATTTTGAAAAAAATTATTTTACAATGCCCCCTTGAGGCATAGACCGATGTTTTCAGCAGTCAGTCTAGAGGGCATTATAAATTCAAAAAAATTTAAAAAAATACAAAAACTTGGAAACCTAGTTTTGTTTGTGGAAGAGATCATGTGTGCCAAAACTGAGGTGATTTGGAGGTGGTTGGAAAAATGCACATTTCTGATATTTTCACAGGTTACAAAATATACTATTGGAGAGTATATAGACAGCACCGCACAGCAACAGCACATTCATCCAATACAATAGAAGATAGCTCTCCGAATACAATTCATCATATTAGTCTCCGAATTCAAAAGACTGAACAAAGATAGAACATTACAAGTCTCGAGACCGCGAGTAGCGAGTTTGTCTTCACATTACAAGTCGATATCGATCATCTAAACTACCATCACATAGAAGAGAGTTGCGGTCATCACGATGAAACTGGTCTTCATCCGGTTCCTCCAACGCTCCCTCCTCTCTCCCGCTAGATAGCGGGCGTATCTAGATTCCGCCTCCGCCCTAGTGGTGTACCCTTTGTAACTGTTACGGCTGAAACGGTGAACCTGTCTCCAACACTCCTCCCAGTCGTCGTAGACTCCGGGAACCTTATCCTTGTACACGACATACGACGGCATCTCTATGCACAAGCCAAACAACAGACAATACATAAGCAATAAATAAGTATGCAGCAAAAGGATCGGAAGAGAAAAGCAAGACATTAATAGCACAATTCATGGTCCTAGTAATAAATAGCATCGATTATATCTAAGTTTAACGACTGTCCAAACCAAAGAGACATACAATTCATTAAAGTTTAATAACAACATGAGCCAATCAATGTTTCAGAACTACACATAGCATCACTACTTTTGACTCGACTCATGGGACCGGAGCGTGGATGAAGCCGCCGTCTGTCCTGATGGTCATGAAATCGCGAGCGTTGTCAGCCTGCATTTGTAGTGTTGTGTCTATCTCACTGCACAGAACACGGAATGTTAGAAGAAATAAAGAACGATCGATGGATGCTTTTTTGCTGTTTTGGCTGATGTTGTTTTGGTGCTGTTTTCGTGCCATTTAGGATGGCTGCAGTGACTTTTTGGTGCCATTTTTCATCTCTTAATATGGTTGCAGTGAGAGCAAAATATGGCTGTTATTTTTTTTGTTTTGTTTCAGAAACAGGACAAACCAAAGGGCCCATGTCTCCCCTCCAGATTTTTCGAGGGCCAAAGGGCAGGACGTTTGAGTTTTTGAGGCAACTCCCCACGCCTCCCTTCCACTGGCAACTCCCCACGACTCCCCTCCACTGGCAACTCCCCACGACGCAGGGAACTCCCCTCCTATTCCATTGCCGCTCAATCTGCCTCCCTCCTCATTCCATTGCCGCTCCATCTTCCTCCCTCTGCCTCCACCATCAAGCAACTCCCCTCTGCCTCCACCATCGCTGGCCAGGAGTGCAATGGCGGAGGAATCGTGGAGCAACTCCCCTCCGTCTACCAAGAGAATGGCGAAGGCATCGGGGAGCAACTCCCCTCCGTCTGCCAAGCATCACCAAGGTGAGGCGTCTGGCAAGGAGCCACTGGTGGTCGACGACGACGTTCCAGTCCCCGGGCAGAAGCAGGACTACACCGTGAAGCTCATGGTTGATATCCACCTGAAGGAGAAGCTGGATGTCGTATGCACCAGCAATCTAGACGAAGCCGACAAGAGGATCCACGAGATCAGGAGGAGGCTCGGCGGCATGTTTCCTCGGTCGATCGGCGTTGATGTCGAGTATACGAGGGAAGATGAACCTCCGCAAAAGGCTGCAGTTCTACAGTTATGCGTGGAGGATCTTGTCCTGGTATACCACATCACCGCGGCAACCAAATGGTAAAAACATCCAGTTCTGAAGTTTCTGAAGTTCTGACGTTTCTGTCTAATTAGTAATTTCTGAAGTTTCTGAAGTAGACGCAATAGTTCTGTAGTTCTGAAGTAGATGCAATACTAGTTCTGAAGTTCTGAAGTTTCTGTCTAATTAGTAGTTTCTGTAGTTTCTGAAGTTTCTGAAGTAGATGCAACAGTTCTGAAGTTCTGAAGTAGATGCAGTACTAGTTCTGAAGTTCTGAAGTTTCTGTCTAATTAGTAGTTTCTGAAGTTTCTCAAGTAGATGCAATAGTTCTGAACTTTCTGAAGTTTCTCAAGTAGATGCAATAGTTCTGAAGTTCTGAAGTAGATGCAATACTAGTTCTGAAGTTCTGGAGTAGATGCAATACTAGTTCTGAATTTTATGTCTAATTAGTAGTTTCTGAAGTTTTTGAAGTAGATGAATTTGATGCACCAGATTAATTTGATGCAGGCCTAAGGAACTCCGCCCGCTCCTGCAGGAGAAGAAGCTCTACACCTTTGTTGGCTTCTCCATTGGAGGTGATAAGGAGAAGCTGAAATTGTCTGGTTTGGAGATCAACCCCGACAAGTACGTCGACATGCAGCGCAAATGGAGAGTTCCAAGGAATGGAAAGAAGTGGCAGGGTTTGGCTGAGTTTGCAGTCAGCCTCATCCACCCATCGTACAAGGAAATGAAGAAGAAGATCAACAACGAATTGGACCACAAACTATGGGGGGGGCAGCTCACTACCAAACAACCTCATCGAGTACGCAGCGAAAGATGCATACGTCACCTACGAGGCATGGAAGAAAATCGATATCGTCAAAGAAGGTTTGGAGTACTGGCAAGAGGCGGAGGATCATTGGGATGACCCCTACTACTGGGGATATTGAGTTGTTTGTGGTATTATGCGTCTCAGTTTGCAGTTGTGTGGTTGAACAAGTTTGCTTTTGTAATGCTGAACAAGTTAGCTTTTGTTATGTTGAACAAGTTTGCTTTTGTAATGCTGAACAAGTTAGCTTTTGTTATGTTGAACAAGTTTGCTTTTGTAATTATGAACAAGTTTGCTTTTGTTATGTAGTTATGTGATTGTTATGATGCTGGTGCAGAACACTTATGGTTGTGATGTGATGCAAAATCCTTCAACTTTTGGTGGTCATTTAGTTCAAGTTTTGGTCAGATCATACAGAATGTTGTCTAGAAGTTTTTGTGATCATTTAGTAGTTTTTTTATACAGAAGCCTTTCACTATAACTGAAAAAGCTGAAGTTATCAGCATGAAGAATCACACAACACATCACCTACATTATGATGATACACTATCAACTGCAGACCTGAATGCATCCAATTCGTCCTTTCCCAAGCAGTGATGGTAACTGAAAGTATAACAACTAAAAACGCAGCTCTACTGTATGTGTCCAATAGTGCCATCATAACAGAACTTTGAAAAGTCCTATATTATACAGTAGCAAGCATCACAAGTTTCAGATGGTGGCACAAAATTGCTACACTCAGTCGATCTACCTAGCATTATCAACATGGATACCATTGAGACGTCAACAGAAACTGGGGTACCTACGTTGTCCTGCGGTGGTTGAGGAGATGGATCCGGCCGATCCCGTTCGGGGGGCGGGGGGTGGCGGGGGTGGAGTCACCGACGGCGTGCAGGGGCGGCGGACAGAGGGGGACGAGTGGGGGATCTGGCGATGGAGGGAAGGAGGCCACAGTGCGAGGGGAATACGTGGAGTGGGGGGAGGGTTCTAATGGCCTACTTCGGATGGGCCTAATTCGGATGGGCCTAATTCAGATGGGCCGTTTCGTTGTTTGCGCCTGAGGCATGCATGCATGGGAATGTCGGCGACGTGGGTTTGCATGCGCGGGTGGCGGACGTGAACTTTACCTATCCGAAATATGTTATGATTTCTACCCGAAAACAAGCTCGCGTGTGATGCTCTCCCGTGCGACGCACGCCTCTCGCGTGATACGCGATTCCGATGCGACTGCGTGCCAAGTTTTATAGATGGAAACTTCTTTAGACACAATGCCATCCCAAAAACAACTCAGAAACAACTGTATGATTGATCATAAAACACATGCATTGTTGTTCAAAGAAATGTCTCATGAATAAATTGTACCATAATTGCGAACATAGTGTGAAACAGAAAACAAAATGTTTGTTTGCAACTAAATAATCCTGGTTTGAAGCTTTAACTGGTTGAAAAACAATTGAGCCTACTCCATATTGTCTTCTGCACTGCCAAAATCCAGTGACCTCTTGCGTTGCATTGTTGGAGATTGCGTCGGGCTTGGCGACGACCCACGTGCTTCAATCTTTTTCTCTTTAACATCAATGTAACCATACAACTTAAGTTGTTCTTGGTCTTTCTCTCCCAACTCTCTAGCAAGACCCTCCATTTCTTGGATTCTCACTTCCTGTAGAAAACCATAGGAATTGTATTAGGAAGAACTCAAAAAAGACATAGGCATAAACTAGATGCATGTAACATGTAAAATTTGAACCTCGGAATCAATGTCATCCTCGGGAAAACAACCCGTAGTTCTATTGTACACAATGTACATGTGACATGTCTTGCTGCCATTCAGATCAGAAAGCATTTTTTGTACATCATCTGGTCCTGCAATCAAGAACATTCCTTCTAGCAGCTTCCACGCAGACCCGGGTAAGAAGTAGTACAGTTCTGCTCCTAGTTTGCAACCAAAAGTATGTCTCATTTCACTCATAATGAGATCGTAGGTAACTTTGGCGGGTTCAAAAATTCTGACTTCTGCCGGGTGTTCATCAAAGTATGCTCTCGGGACATGTGACATCTCATCATCCCTACTAACAAAAAATTCCATGACCAGCACCTAGTATCTCACATCAGAGTTAATACATTCAATGAGTAAAGGGGCAAACATAATTTTTTATGTGCATAGCAACATTGCAGCGTTGTTACCTGCTTTTGTGGAATGTATCCTTCATGTGGAGTGACTGGGGATTATGCCATCTCAAACCTTCTCACCTTATTATGTGGAATGTATCCTTCATGTGGTGTGACTGGGGACTCTGCCATCACAGGTTTCTTATCCTGCGTATGAAACATCGATAGTGGGTTTACACACAAGTTTTGAAAGGTCATACCATATCTTGGGTATGCATCGTTGCAAGGTACTTACAAGGGGAGAATTGACGATATATTGTTGGGGTGGACTGATGTGGCATTGAACGGGTGACTCTATCGCAATGTGTCGAGTGAATGGCGACTGTGCCGTGTCATGATGCTTAGCCTACATACAATCGCCGACATAAGGTTGCCACAAATTGAAGATGTTTATATCATAGAATACGTATTTCCTTAATATATAGAATCGGTGCGAGATACTTAGAGGGGGAGAATAACTGAAGACATGTTGTCGGGGTGGCCGTGAGATCGCACGGTGTTCTAACATATGTCCTTCCAAGCAGACCTTCTCCAGCATGGCCTTATAATCCATGTACGACCGCTCCTGTAGCAGCTTACTGTCGATATTCGCACGTGCCTGCAACACATAGGCATCCATCCTGACTCGCTCTGTCTGTATAATACTGTCCACAAGCTTCCGGTCCTTCTGCAACGTTTGATGCATTTCCTTGTAGCCTAAGACAAACATTTTTTCCATGTGCTCACAGTCCCTCTTATACTTTTCTTCAATCTCAAGACGCATCTTCGCCATCTTAAGGGAAAACTCCTCACGCTCCTCCTTTATCATCCTGTCCACGTATGAACGTTCTTTTTTCAGTTTCTTATCTACCTCAGCGCGATCCTTTTGCACCTTCAAGTCGATCTCCCGACGCGCTTCATGCAAGGACTTGTCGTACTCCGCACGGTTGTTATGCGCCTCTGAGACCATGGTCCCTACAGCAACACATATACCCATAGTATGAAAACTGTATCCACACCCTCATCCAATTAATTCGAAACAATACGACCATGAAAAAATATTCATAATAAGTTCGTACGATCAACTAGTACAAACTATCAATCAAAAAGCTCTTGCTTGACATCCTGTACTCGAATCACAACAGAACTAGTCAACTATGGCAAAAGCTGGATTTTCTAATCTCTTCGAAAATTACTTGTTGGTCGAATCAATGGAAAAAATAATCAGCACTGCAATCGAAGATGAGAGAAGCCGGGGAAGAGACCTTTTTAATCCGGCGTCGGCGTGGTCGCTTGAGAAGCGATGGCGCGATCCCGGCGATTGCTATGTGAGGAGAAACAAGGTAGATGGGGGTGGTTAGGATAGGGTAGATATGCGGTAGAATGGGAAGGTCTATATCCGTGATTGTAGGGTTAATTAGTTATTTTGAAGTAATGCGCGTCGATGCAAGTTTTTTTTAACGAGCACGATCTTTTCGGGGCTTCAAAAACGTGTGCACTGACCGCGGGTCGAACCACATATGACACAAGCCCGAGCCATGGCCGTGCCCGTGCCAACCAGCCGCCCACCATTGTAACTTATTGTTCTCTAAAAAAGAAAGAGCAATAAATTCAGTCCAAGAATTTCCAGATATAATTGTCAACCCATTTTCGTTCGTAATTACGAGATATGTTTGGCGCAATTAGTGGCTAACTGGATTCTTTTTTTGAGGAATAGTGGCAACTTGGTTTGATACATGCCAAACGTTACGTTCAGATTAGTTGCATTATTTCGTTCATTTTTTACGAAAAAAATCTATACAAAGTGTTAATTGAACAATGTGAACAATGTGGCACGAAGGTTGTCGGCCCAGCCAGTGGATGGAACGGATGGTACATGTACACGCAAGTACGATCTCTGACACGCACATTTCGGGTCCCTGTACATGTACATGTAAACCAACCCAACATTGATCCGGTTCAGTGGATGCATGCATGCTCTATGTGGCACGAAGTATGTCGGCCGAGCCAGTCGACGGACCAGATCAAAGCTACAAGAGGGACTCCATTGTAGACCAACGCTCCATCAATGTCCGGTGTGTGTGCTTCGTCAACCCTAAAACCCTCAAATCCTAAACCCTCATAACCCTAAACACCCCACCCCTCCCACTAAACCGTAAAAACTTTCAAATTTTTGCCCCACATGGAAACCATTACGCATGCAATCTCTATGTGGTCATGGGATGCCATGAAAGATTTTTGGGATTATACACGCAAGTACGATCTCTGACACGCATATTTCCGGCCTAGCATGTCAACACCCCGAAAGCACTAGCTGGGTTCCTCACCTGTATGAAACCAACCAAACATCGATCCGGTCCAGTGGATGGATGCATGCTCTATGTGGCACGAAGTTTGTCGGCCGAGCCAGTCAATGGACCGGACCGATGGAACCGGAGGGAATTCATTGTAGACCGACGCTCCATCAATGTCCGGTGTGTGTGCTACATCCACCGTAAGACAAACATAGTTCCGTTAACCCTAAAACCCTTAAAACCCTAAACCCTGATAACCCTAACCACCCTCCCCACTAAACCGTAAAAACATTCAAATTTTTGCCCCACATGGAAACCATTATGCATGCATTCTCTATGGGGTCATGGGATGCCATGAAAAAAGTTTGGGATTATACATGCAAGTACGATCTCTGACACGCGCATTTCGGGTCCCTGTACATGTACATGTAAACCAACCCAACATTGATCCGGTTCAGTGGATGCATGCATGCTCTATGTGGCACGAAGTATGTCGGCCGAGCCAGTCGACGGACCAGATCGATGCTACAGGAGGGACTCCATTGTAGACCAACGCTCCATCAATATCCGGTGTGTGTGCTCCGTCAACCCTAAAACCCTTAAACCCTAAACCCTGATAACCCTAAACCCCCCCACCCCTCCCACTAAACCGTAAAAACATTCAAATTTTTGCCCCACATGGAAACCATTATGCATGCATTCTCTATGTGGTCATGGGATGCCATGAAAGATTTATGGGATTATACACGCAAGTACAATCTCTGACACGCACATTTCCGGCCTAGCATGTCAACACCCCGAAAGCACTAGCTGGGTTCCTCACCTGTATGAAACCAACCAAACATCGATCCGGTCCAGTGGATGGATGCATGCTCTATGTGGCACGAAGTTTGTCGGCCGAGCCAGTCAACGGATCAAATCGATGCTACCAGAGGGAATCCATTGTAGACCAACGCTCCACCAATGTCCGGTGTGTGTGCTACGTCCACCGTAAGACAAACATAGTTCCGTCAACCCTAGAACCCTTAAACCCTAAACCCTGATAACCCTAACCCCACCCCCCACTAAACCGTAAAAACATTCAAAATTTTGCCCAACATGGAAACCATTATGCATTCATTCTCTATGTGGTTATGGGATGCCATTAAGAAAGTTTGGGATCATTAGTACATATACATGCAAGTACGTTCTCTGACACGCGCATTTCCGGGCTTGCATGTAAACACACAACCCTAAACCCTGATAACCCTAACCCCTGATAACCCTAAACCCCTAAACCCCTAATAACCCTAAACCCCTAAACCCTAAACCCCATAAACCCCACACCGAGTTCACAAAATTTTCTTATTTCTTTATATCATTTATCCAAATCTCACATAACTCACGCGGCCCACCCTCCCTAAATCCCGCAATTACAGCTCCGCATTCTAACCACCCGGGCTGTCCGCACCTCCCACGACCGCTGCAAGATCAGATCGGAGACGCCGGTCGCCCACGGAATACAGGAGTCGGCGGCCACCAGTCGCCACCCACCGACAACGTGATCTGAGGGCTCGGACGCCAGTGTTCTTCTCGCCGCCTCCTCCTCGCGTGAACGTGCCGTTTTTCCTTTGCACCGTCGACCGCGCTATATCGGCACTTATAGTTTCCGACGCACTAACCGCCGCCATCTACTCGGTGGCACCATCTCCGAGGTAAGGTCTTAGCTGATCGTAACTCTTTATAATCGTTGTCCGCCGATGCTTTAGTTGTTGAACCCTCATAGGTTTTCCACCCAAATAGGTTCTGTGCTTAAACCCATAAGTGGATCATATGTTAAATGACCCAGTTAATTTTGTTAAAATTAATTCTCTGCTAATTTTGTTATACATTTTCCAATTTTGTTCAGATTAATTGAGCCTGATTTTATCATTGCATACGAGGCAGCAATGTCAGTTTCAGATACGAACCTTAATAATGGAGAAAAGCCCATCTCCGAAATTACCGATGTGGTAAGTAATTTACTATTTGTGTACAATCGTTTCGTACACATAATTCATGTGTACTCAGTAATATTTAATGCCATGTAACAGGAACTCGCCGAAAAGCATGGTCATATGAAGTTAGTATGCTCACAGACAAGGTTCAGAAAAACCATGAAACTGTTGTCACAAGACCACAGAAAGTACATCATATCAGAAACCAGTCTTGGCGGTCTGACCCAGATGCATGAAGTGACTCTACGGCGCATAATGTTGGTTAGACTAGCCAAGAGCATAGATATGGACACGCAATTCATTACCATCGGTAAAACGCCAATTCCTATAACAAAAGAGGACGTGCAAGGTATATTTGGCATTCCGATAGAAGGGGAGGATATAGAGCCACATCTGGAAATGCAAACCGACACAGAATTGTTTACCGCCTATGCAAACAATGGGCAAATTTTGATTTCTGACCTTGAAACGGTGATCCGAGCATCCAAAGCCCCAGACGGCGATTTCCTGAGGCGGTTCATTCTGTACGCAATTGGTACTGTTCTAGCACCAACAGCACAACATTATGTGGACTCGAAATTTCTCAACCTCGTTACAGATCTTGAAAACCTTCGGAAATCTAACTGGGGATGTTTCACACTTAATCACTTCTTCAAGTCCGTTCACAAGTTTAGAAATCGAGATCACGTAAATCTACAAGGAAATCTAATTCTGCTCCAGGTTAGTGATAGATCACTACTTAATGTCCTTTAATTATTGTTCTGTTGCATATCTGTATGGTGATGAACTAATTTATTGTGTAGTATTGGTACTGGGAGCACATGCGTAGTGGCCGATTAATGTATGCTTCTAGACCCCCTCCATTGATCGCACGATAGGACGAAATGATGGCTACTTTAAGAAGCGATGCTTACGAGAAAGGAGGTCTTCATAACGGGCTGGTACCTACCTACAATTGAACTTTCTATATCCGATTTTTTATTTGGTACAAATGGTTCATTATATTTTAAAAAAATAGGTTGTCATGGAAATTTGTGCTCCTCAACGACCGTCCGAGAATTCTAATAATTTTCCAAGAAAAAAAGATGAACATGTGCATCAACATGATTCGTATCGAGCACCATCACAAGGACAGCAATTTAGTAGCTAGCAAGTATGTACTCCAAAGACTATTTGTTTTTGCAATATCACAAATAGGTGTCATGGAACCTCATTCATTTAGCTATTGTTACCAACGGGGTTTTATTTTGTTTACACAGATTGAAATGGTAGTTGAAGTCATGAATGCACGCATTGCTGATCATGAAAAGAAGGTATGCAGGAAGTTAACGGAAATTGAGCACAGATTTGATGTCAAATACCAGACTCTAGGTGAAGACTTGATCGACATGAAGACTAAAACTGGCACTAATCCTAGGTTGTCGAAGGCCGAGGACGAAATTAAAGACTTAAGGAGGGAACTCCATGTATGTCATACTGTGCATTTTGTATTTTTTTTATTTATATGTTCCTTCGTGTTCATTATTTTTTGCATTGTTACAGGACTTAAAATACGAATTTACAAGGAACCGACAATCAGTGTCACAAAAAGGAGGCGTGCAGGTGATCAAAATTGGCCCAACACGTTAATATCTAAAAATAACAAACTAATGATGAACTACCTTTGTTCATTGTAGGATCAAGTCAATGTGTGCAATTCATCCCTGACAGGAACTCCTAGGGCTAGCCAAATCACGACAAGGACTTCGAGTACACCAAGTGCAAGACATGTGACGGAAAACAATGAGGAACCACAATTAACTCCGATGAAGCCTGTCTTTGGTAATGATTACAAGTTCACGGATAAGGACATAGAGACAGCCGTTTACATCCGCGGAACATATGACCCTGTTGAAATAGCTAGAATCGGAGACATTTCCCTCACAGCAGAAAATCTGAAGCGAAATTTAGACGAGAAATACATTTATGGTGATGTAAGCCCATTATACTCTATTGTACATCATTACTGCAACAACTGTCTTATTATTGTATGATTGAAAATTTGGCAGGTTATTATGGCATATGCTTTCATTAGCCAAATTGAGAATGATACTACCTCAATCATATCCCCTCAAGAAACCGAAAAGCTGTTACAAATGAAGGGGGTGGTTCCTGTTGGACGTGCAGCCTCATGGTTAGCTCGTGTAGCAGGAAAATTTGTAGTGCGCCGAAAGGTACACGTTTTCCACACTTTCATAGTTTACGTACACACTGTACACGACAAATTTCAGTTCTCAACCCAACCCAAATTTTACTGCAGGTGCATGTCCTACTCAATGTACACCAAAATCATTGGATGCTAATGATGTTTAATTTTGACAAAAAAGAAATTCAGACTCTGAACTCCATGAATTATCATTGCGACAAGACCAAGGAAGATTCTCTTGTAAGTGTTCTCTTGCTGCCTCTCTTGATCCGCATGGAACATGAGCTCTCAAAGTACCGTAACCCTATGTATAACTCGTCGTACCCTAGGTGGACTCGATTCAGTTCTGCATTGACGAAGCTGTCAAGAAAGGGTTGATATCACCAGCTAATAACATCAATTTTTCCAAATGGACCAAAAAACGCTATGAGAACATACCACAACAGACCGATGGGTACGCACGGCCTCATAAATTATTATTTGCGTACACGAATAAGATTACTGATCTTTAACTAAACATCGCAGGACTTCCTGTGCGGTTTGGACACTGCAGTACATGTTGTCATGGAACAGGGATGAAATGACCGATATTTTGGACCAGGTAATTGAATGCCTAATTTAAATTTGTACTTTGTTTAGCTTGAAAGCTATGCTGACATCGGTGTTGGTTATCCAATATAGGCAAGGATAGATATTTTCAGGTGGAAAATATGTACAGCCTTACTGCATTCAAATTGCAATGCGCTTCGTCTCGAATCATATAAGTTCCCCATAACGGTTAGCGCTACATGAAGAATATATCATTTATTTCATAAGTCTCATGATTAGAACTAACACAGCACTCTCTCTTATACAGAAGGAGGTGTACGATGCCCAGCAAGCAGTTCTACCTGATGCTTCAAAAGAGGACGTACAATTAGTCAACAATTCCGATGGTTCCAACGAACCTGACACATCCAACTCCCAGAAGGATACCGGTGCAGCCAACTCCCCCAAAAATGGTGCACCCAACTCCCCCAAAAGGAAGAGAGCACATGGACGCCCGAGAAAGCTAGTCGATCCCGAGCAAGCAGCAAAAACAAAGAGTCTTAAAGAACTGAAACTTAAATTTGACAGCAAGACCATAGCCAACCAAGTGTCTTCGTTACCATCACGGTCACACAGAGAGCATAAACCAGCACCAGCTTTATTGAGCCCATTCAAACACAAATAGGTACCATCAATTTATACATGCTCATGCTCATGCTCTACTTTTAGCATCATTTGATACACGTTTAGTTCTTATCAGAAAGTGGAAATAGGTACTTTTGGAAATCATGAGCATCCTCTACTTATTGCAATATCTAATGCATTGATACATGCTCATGCTCATGCTCTACTTTTAGCATCATTTGATACACGTTTAGTTCTTATCAGAAAGTGGAAATAGGTACTTTTGGCAATCATGAGCATCCTCTACTTATTGCAATATCTAATGCATCATCAGTCCAAAGCTTGATTTGCCAATAGGTGGAATCGGCAATCATTTGCATGCTTTCATTTTGTCAAAAATTGATGCATAGTTCAGTTGTAATTACCATAGTCATATTATGACAGTTCCTAGCATGCATAGATATGGTAGGAACATGCTGAGTTATACACTAAACATAGTCATGCCAAGCTATAACTACCATAGTCATATTATGACAGTTCCTAGCATGCATCACCGTACGGCAGAATAACACAGCAACCATAACATAGACCACCGTATGATACTTGAGTTGCTAAGGCCTTGTACAATGCAAGGTGCTTAGGGGAGTTGCTTATAGAAATAAACCAGGCTTTTCTTAAGCACAGGTGCTTATTTGTACAGGGTAGATGCATAACTAGGCGTCTCTCCTGTAGAAATAGGCACCGGTGCTTCAGAAAAACCCTGTTTATTTTTCTAAGCACCACCCTAAGCATCTATCATTGTACAAGGCTTAAACATGCATCACCAAAATAGTATTAACAACTCGGAACACTAAACCAGAGCAGCAGCAAACTCTTAACATAAACGGCAGATCAACCACCGCTCAGCATAGGTTCAGACACACCATAGGACATCAGTTTTAGACTCCAACAACAAACAAACATACATAACATAACAGGACACGGGGGTCCTGGGGCAGCAGCAGCACTCTAGCAGCACATCACTTCTCTTCCTTCTTCAATGCATGTTGTAGGGCTCATTGACTTTGACAATCTCGAGGAAGCGTGCATAGGCAGCATGTTTAGCCAGAGTACTGGCACTATGATTCTTGCCATGTCCATTGCCAGTGCTGAAGGCATGCTGGATCATGCCATCTATGCCGCCACCGATCACCTTGCAACAGAAAGGGCACCCAATCTTGCCAAAGAAATGGTACTTGATCTTCCCAGCAATCAGATGCCTCAGGGTGTACCGGCTCTTGCTGTGCCTGCTGTCCATGCCGTAGTCCACGTCGTCGTCATCCTCCTGTCAATTAGTGAATTATTACACATATAACAACTCAGCTAATCTATTATGGTACATTGACTTTAATTACAATGTTTTGAAAGTACACATGTGTAACATGGCAACTACCTATTTGCTAGAAATAAGGCGTATGTGCACATACATAATTGAGCCAAAGAAATTGACATGCATAAATGTGGACGGTGGAATAGTTGCATTTATAGATTAGTGCACAAGTAGTACATAATTAACACATGAAAGACTTCATGAAGTGGCTTGGTTTAATGATATTTGTGAAGGAAATATGCCCTAGAGGCAATAATAAAGTTATTATTTATTTCCTTATATCATGATAAATGTTTATTATTCATGCTAGAATTGTATTAACCGGAAACATAATACATGTGTGAATACATAGACCAACAAAGTGTCACTAGTATGCCTCTACTTGACTAGCTCGTTAATCAAAGATGGTTATGTTTCCTAACCATAAACAAAGAGTTGTTATTTGATTAACGAGGTCACATCATTAGTAGAATGATCTGATTGACATGACCCATTCCATTAGCTTAGCACCCGATCGTTTAGTATGTTGCTATTGCTTTCTTCATGACTTATACATGTTCCTATAATTATGAGATTATGCAACTCCCGTTTACCAGAGGAACACTTTGGGTACTACCAAACGTCACAACGTAACTGGGTGATTATAAAGGAGTACTACAGGTGTCTCCAATGGTAGATGTTGGGTTGGCGTATTTCGAGATTAGGGTTTGTCACTCCGATTGTCGGAGAGGTATCTCTGGGCCCTCTCGGTAATGCACATCACATAAGCCTTGCAAGCACTGCAACTAATATGTTAGTTGTGAGATGATGTATTACGGAACGAGTAAAGAGACTTGCCGGTAACGAGATTGAACTAGGTATTGGATACCGACGATCGAATCTCCGGCAAGTAACATACCGATGACAAAGGGAACAACGTATGTTGTTATGCGGTCTGACCGATAAAGATCTTCGTAGAATATGTAGGAGCCAATATGGGCATCCAGGTCCCGCTATTGGTTATTGATCGGAGACGTGTCTCGGTCATGTCTACATTGTTCTCGAACCGTAGGGTCCGCACGCTTAACGTTACGATGACAGTTATTATGAGTTTATGCATTTTGATGTACCGAAGATTGTTCGGAGTCCCGGATGAGATCACGGACATGACGAGGAGTCTCGAAATGGTCGAGACGTAAAGATTGATATATTGGAAACCTATGTTTGGACATAGGAAGTGTTCCGGGTGAAATCGGGATTTTACCGGAATACCGGGAGGGTTACCGGAACCCCCCGGGAGACTAATGGGCCTATTGGGCCTTAGTGGAAAAAGAGAAAAGGGACAAGCCCATAGCTGGCCGGCGCCCCCCCTTTCCCCAAGTCCTAGTAGGACTAGGAGAAGGGGCCGGCCCCCCCTCTTTCTCCTTTCCCCCCGAGAGTCCTAATTGGATTAGGATTGGAGGGGGGAGTCCTACTCCCGGTAGGAGTAGGACTCCCCTGCGCCTCCCTCTCCCTGGCCGGCCGGCTCCCCCTCCTCCAACCTTTATATACGGGGGCAGGGGACACCCCAACACACACAAGTTGATCCTTGAGATCGTTCCTTAGCCGTGTGCGGTGCCCCCTGCCACCAAATTCCACCTCGATCATACCGTTACAGTGCTTAGGCGAAGCCCTGCGTCGGTAGTACATCAAGATCATCATCACGCCGTCGTGCTGACAAAACTCTTCCTCGACGCTTTGCAGGATTGGAGCCCGAGGAACGTCATCGAGCTGAACGTGTGCTAAGAACTCGGAGGTGCCGGAGTAACGGTGCTTGGATCGATCGGATCGGGAAGAAGACGTACGACTACTTCCTCTACGTTGTGTGATCGCTTCCGCAGTCGGTCTGCGTTGGTACGTAGACAACACTCTCCCCTCTCGTTGCTATGCATCACCATGATCTTGCGTGTGTGTAGGAAAATTTTCGAAATTACTACGTTCCCCAACAGTGGTATCAGAGCCAGGTTTTATGGTTTGATGTTATTTGCACGAGTAGAACACAAGTGAGTTGTGGGCAATACAAGTCATACTGCCTACCAGCATGTCATACTTTGGTTCGGCGGTATTGTTGGGTGAGACGATCCGGACCAACCTTACGCGTACTCTTACGCGAGACCGGTTCCCTCGACGTGCTTTGCACATAGATGGCTTGCGGAAGACTGTCTCTCCAACTTTAGTTGAACCAAGTGTGACTACGCCCGGTCCTTGAGAAGGTTAAAACGGAGTCTATTTGACGAACTATCGTTGTGGTTTTGATGCGTAGGTGAGATGAGTTCTTACTTAAGCCCGTAGCAGCCACGTAAAACTTGCAACAACAAAGTAGAGGACGTCTAACTTGTTTTTGCAGGGTATGTTGTGATGTGATATGGTCAAGGCATGATGCTGATTTTATTGTATGAGATGATCATGTTTTGTAACCGAGTTATCGGCAACTGGCAGGAGCCATATGGTTGTCGCTTTATTGTATGCAATGCAATCGCGATGTAATGCTTTACTTGATGACTAAACGGTAGTGATAGTCGTGGAAGCATAAGATTGGCGAGACGACAACGATGCTACGATGGAGATCAAGGTGTCGCGCCGGTGACGATGGTGATCATGACGGTGCTTCGGAGATGGAGATCACAAGCACAAGATGATGATGGCCATATCATATCACTTATATTGATTGCATGTGATGTTTATCCTTTTATGCATCTTATCTTGCTTTGATTGACGGTAGCATTATAAGATGATCTCTCACTAAATTATCAAGAAGTGTTCTCCCCGAGTATGCACCGTTGCCAAAGTTCGTCGTGCCCAGACACCACGTGATGATCGGGTGTGATAAGCTCTACGTCCAAATACAACGGGTGCAAAACAGTTGCACACGCAGAATACTCGGGTTATACTTGACGAGCCAAGCATATACAGATATGGCCTCGGAACACGGAGACCGAAAGGTCGAGCGTGAATCATATAGTAGATATGATCAACATAACGATGTTCACCATTGAAAACTACTCCATCTCACGTGATGATCGGTTATGGTTTAGTTGATTTGGATCACGTGATCACTTAGAGGATTAGAGGGATGTCTATCTAAGTGGGAGTTCCTAAGTAATTTGATTAACTGAACTTAAACTTATCATGAACTTAGTACCTGATAGTATCTTGCTTGTTTATGTTGATTGTAGATAGATGGCTCGTGCTATTGTTCCGTTGAATTTTAATGCGTTCCTTGAGAAAGCAAAGTTGAAAGATGATGGTAGCAATTACACGGACTGGGTCCGTAACCTGAGGATTATCCTCATTGCTGCACAGAAGAATTACGTCCTGGAAGCACCGCTGGGTGACAGGCCTGCTGCTGGAGCAACGCCAGATGTTATGAACGTCTGGCAGAGCAAAGCTGATGACTACTCGATAGTTCAGTGTGCCATGCTTTACGGCTTAGAATCGGGACTTCAACAACGTTTTGAACGTCATGGTGCATATGAGATGTTCCAGGAGTTGAAGTTAATATTTCAAGCAAATGCCCGAATTGAGAGATATGAAGTCTCCAATAAGTTCTATAGCTGCAAGATGGAGGAGAACAGTTCTGTTAGTGAGCATATACTCAAAATGTCTGGGTATAATAATCACTTGATTCAGATGGGAGTTAATCTTCCAGATGACTGCGTCATTGACAGAGTTCTCCAATCACTGCCACCAAGCTACAAGAGCTTCGTGATGAACTACAATATGCAAGGGATGAACAAGACTATTCCCGAGCTCTTCGCAATGCTGAAAGCTGCGGAGGTAGAAATCAAGAAGGAGCATCAAGTGTTGATGGTTAACAAAACCACTAGTTTCAAGAAAAGGGGCAAAGGGAAGAAGAAGGGAAAACTTCAAGAAGAACAGCAAGCAAGTTGCTGCTCAGGAGAAGAAACCCAAGTCTGGACCTAAGCCTGAAACTGAGTGCTTCTACTGCAAGCAGACTGGTCACTGGAAGCGGAACTGCCCCAAGTATTTGGCGGATAAGAAGGATGGCAAAGTGAGCAAAGGTATATGTGATATACATGTTATTGATGTGTACCTTACTAGAGCTCGCAGTAGCACCTGGGTATTTGATACTGGTTCTGTTGCTAATATTTGCAACTCGAAACAGGGACTACGGAATAAGCGGACGCTAGCAAAGGACGAGGTGACGATGCGCGTGGGAAACGGTTCCAAAGCCGATGTGATCGCGGTTGGCACGCTACCTCTACATCTACCTTCGGGATTAATATTAGACCTAAATAATTGTTATTTGGTGCTAGCATTGAGCATGAACATTATATCTAGATCTTGTTTGATGCGAGACGGTTATTCATTTAAATCAGAGAATAATAGTTGTTCTATTTATATGAATAATATCTTTTATGGTCATGCACCTTTAAAGAGTGGTCTATTCTTGTTGAATCTCGATGATAGTGATACACATATTCATAATGTAGAAGCCAAAAGATGCAAAGTTAATAATGATAGTGCAACTTATTTGTGGCACTGCCGTTTGGGTCATATCGGTGTAAGGCGCATGAAGAAACTCCATACTGATGGGCTTTTGGAACCACTTGATTATGAATCACTTGGTACTTGCGAACCGTGCCTCATAGGCAAGATGACTAAAACACCGTTCTCCGGTACTATGGAGAGAGCAACAGATTTATTGGAAATCATACATACCGATGTATGTGGTCCGATGAATATTGAGGCTCGTGGCGGATATCGTTATTTTCTCACCTTCACAGATGATTTAAGCAGATATGGGTATATCTACTTAATGAAACATAAGTCTGAAACATTTGAAAAGTTCAAAGAATTTCAGAGTGAGGTTGAAAATCATCGTAACAAGAAAATAAAGTTTCTACGATCTGATCGTGGAGGAGAATATTTGAGTTACGAGTTTGGTGTACATTTGAAAAATTGTGGAATAGTTTCGCAACTCACGCCACCCGGAACACCACAGCGTAATGGTGTGTCCGAACGTCGTAATCGTACTTTACTAGATATGATCAATCTCATACATCACACATATCATTCATCACATCCTTTGGCCATATCACATCACATAGCATACCCTGCAAAAACAAGTTAGACGTCCTCTAATTGTTGTTTGCATGTTTTACGTGGCTGCTATGGGTTTCTAGCAAGAACGTTTCTTACCTACGCAAAGACCACAACGTGATATGCCAATTGCTATTTACCCTTCATAAGGACCCTTTTCATCGAATCCGATCCGACTAAAGTGGGAGAGACAGACACCCGCTAGCCACCTTATGCAACTAGTGCATGTCAGTCGGTGGAACCAGTCTCACGTAAGAGTACGTGTAAGGTCGGTCCGGGCCGCTTCATCCCACGATGCCGCCGAATCAAGATAAGACTAGTAACGGCAAGCATATTGAACAAAATCAACGCCCACAACTTCTTTGTGTTCTACTCGTGCATAGAATCTATGCAATAGACCTAGCTCATGATGCCACTGTTGGGTAACGTAGCAGAAATTCAAAATTTTCCTACGTATCACCAAGATCTATCTATGGAGAGACTAGCAACGAGTAGAAAGGAGAGTGCATCTACATACCCTTGTAGATCGCTAAGCGGAAGCGTTCAAGAGAACGGGGTTGATGGAGTCGTGCTCGTCGTGATTCAAATCACCGATGACCAAGTGCCGAACGCACGGCACCTCCGCGTTCAACACACGTACAGCCCGGTGACGTCTCCCACGCCTTGATCCAGCAAGGAGAGAGGGAGAGGATGAGGAAGACTCCTTCCAGCAGCAGCACAACGGCGTGGTGGTGATGGAGGAGCGTAGCTATCCTGCAGGGCTTCGCCAAGCACCACAGAAGAGGAGGAAGAAGAGACGCAGGGCTGCACCAAGAGATTGAATCGCGTGTTGTGGGCAGCCCCCAGGCCTCATATATATAGGGGAAGGGGAGGGCTGCGCCCCCTCTAGGGTTTCCCACCCCTAGGGGTGGCGGCCAGCCCTAGATGGGAACCAAAGGGGCGGCCAAGGGGGGGAAGAGGGGAAGGAACCCACTAGGTGGGCCTTAAGGCCCAACTGGACTAGGGTTTGCCCCCTCCCACTCATCCTTGCGCCTTGGGCCCCTTGTGGGGGGCGCACCAGCCCTCCTAGGGGCTGGTCCACTCCCACACTTGGCCCACGCAGCCTTCTGGGGCAGGTGGCCCCACTTGGTGGACCCCCGGGACCCTCCCGGTGGTCCCGGTACGTTACCGATAAACCCCGAAACTCTTCCGGTGTCCAAAACAGGACTTCCCATATATAAATCTTTACCTCCGGACCATTCCGGAACTCCTCGTGACGTCCGGGATCTCATCCGGGACTCCGAACAACATTCGGTAACCACATACTAACTTCCTTTATGACCCTAGCGTCATCGAACCTTAAGTGTGTAGACCCTACGGGTTCGGGAGACATGCAGACATGACCGAGACGTTCTCCGGTCAATAACCAACAGCGGGATCTGGATACCCATGTTGGCTCCCACATGTTCCACGATGATCTCATCGGATGAACCACGATGTCAAGGACTTAATCAATCCCGTATACAATTCCCTTTGTCTATCGGTACGATACTTGCCCGAGATTCGATCGTCGGTATTACGATACCTTGTTCAATCTCGTTACTGGCAAGTCTCTTTACTCGTTCCGTAACACATCATCCCGTGATCAACTCCTTGATCACATTGTGCACATTATGATGATGTCCTACCGAGTGGGCCCAGAGATACCTCTCCGTCACACGGAGTGACAAATCCCAGTCTCGATTCGTGCCAACCCAACAGACACTTTCGGAGATACCTGTAGTGCACCTTTATAGTCACCCAGTTACGTTGTGACGTTTGGTACACCCAAAGCATTCCTACGGTATCCGGGAGTTGCACAATCTCATGGTCTAAGGAAATGATACTTGACATTAGCAAAGCTTTAGCATACGAACTACACGATCTAGTGCTATGCTTAGGATTGGGTCTTGTCCATCACATCATTCTCCTAATGATGTGATCTCGTTATCAATGACATCCAATGTCCATGGTCAGGAAACCGTAACCATCTATTGATCAACGAGCTAGTCAACTAGAGGCTTACTAGGGACATGGTGTTGTCTATGTATCCACACATGTATCTGAGTTTCCTATCAATACAATTCTAGCATGGATAATAAACGATTATCATGAACAAGGAAATATAATAATAATCAATTTATTATTGCCTCTAGGGCATATTTCCAACAGTCTCCCACTTGCACTAGAGTCAATAATCCTGTTCACATCGCTATGTGATTAACACTCAAGGTCACATCCCCATGTGACTAACACCCAAGAGTTTACTAGAGTCAGTAGTCTAGTTCACATCACTTATGTGATTAACACTCAATGAGTTCTAGGTTTGATCATGTTGCTTGTGAGAGAGGTTTTAGTCAACGGGTCTGAACCTTTCAGATCCGTGTGTGCTTTACAAATCTCTATGTCATCTCCTAGATGCAGCTACCACGTTCTATTTGGAGCTATTCCAAATAACTGTTCTACTTGGAGCTATTCTAAATTGTTGCTCAATTATAAGTTTCCGGTATCTCTATCGGAGCTATCCGGATAGGTGTTAAGCTTGCATCGACGTAACCCTTTACGACGAACTCTTTTACCACCTCCATAATCGAGAAAAATTCCTTAGTCCACTAGTTACTAAGGATAACTTTGACCGCTGTACTGTGGTCCATTCTTGGATCACTCTTGTACCCCTTGACTGACTCATGGCAAGGCACACTTCAGGTGCGGTACTCAGCATAGCATACTGTAGAGCCTATGTCTTAAGCATAGGGGACGACCTTCGTCCTTTCTCTCTATTCTGCCGTGGTCGAGCTTTAAGTCTTAACTTCATACCTTACAACTCAGGCAAGAACTCTTTCTTTGACTGATCCATCTTGAACACCTTCAAGATCATATTAAGGTATGTGTTCATTTGAAAGTACCATTAAGCGTTTTGATCTATCCTTATAGATCTTGATGCTCAATGTTCAAGTAGCTTAATCCAGGCTTTCATTGAAAAACACTTTTCAAATAACCCTATATGCTTTCCAGAAATTCTACATCATTTCTGATCAACAATATGTCAACAACATATACTCATCAGAAATTCTATAGTGCTCCCACTCACTTCTTTGGAAATACAAGTTTCTCATAAACTTTGTATACACCAAAATCTTTGATCATCATCAAAGCATACATTCCAACTCCGAGATGCTCACTCCAGTCCTCAGAAGGATTGCTGGAGCTTTGCATACTTATTAGCATATTTCAGGATAGACAAAAACTTTCCGGTTGTATCACATACAACCTTTCCTCAAAAAATCGTCAAGGAAACAATGTTTTTTGACATCCTATCTGCAAGATTTCATAAATAATGCAGTAATCGCTAATATAATTCCAACAGACTCTTAGCATCGCTACGAGTGAGAAAGTCTCATCGTAGTCAACTCCTTGAACTTGTCGGGAAACATCTTAACGACAAGTCGAGCTTTCTTAATGGTGACACTTACCATCATTGTCTGTCTTCCTTTTAAAATCCATCTGTACTCAACAGCCCTACGACCATTAAGTAGTTCTTCCAAAGTCTACACTTTGTTTTCATACATGGATCCTCTCTCGGATTGTATGGCCTCAAGCCATATATCGGAATCCGGGCCCACCATCGCTTCTCCATAGCTCGTAGGTTCATTGTTGTCTAGCAACATGACTTCCAAGACAGGATTACGTACCACTCTGAAGTAGTACGCATCCTTGTCATCCCACGAGGTTTGGGAGTGACTTGATCTGAAGTCTCGTGATCAATATCATAAGCTTCCACTTCAATTGGTGTAGGTGCCACAGGAACAACTTCCTGTGCCCTGCCACACACTAGTTGAAGAGACGGTTCAATAACCTCATCAAGTCTCCACCATCCTCCCACTCAATTCTTTCGAGAGAAACTTTTCCTCGAGAAAGGACCCGATTCTAGAAACAATCCCTTATTGCTTTTGGATCTGAGATAGGAGGTATACCCAACTGTTTTGGGTGTCCTATGAAGATGCATTTATCCGCTTTGGGTTCAAGCTTATCGGCCTGAAACTTTTTCACATAAGCGTCGCAGCCCCAAACCTTTTAAGAAATGACAGCTTAGGTTTCTCTAAACCATAGTTCATACGGTGTCACCTCATCGGAATTACGTGGTGCCCTATTTAAAGTGAATGTGGTTGTCTCTAATGCCTAACCCATAAACTATTGTGGTAATTTGATAAGAGACATCATGGTATGCATCATATCCAATAGGGTGCAGTTATGATGTTCGGACACACCATCACACTATGGTGTTCCAGGCTGTATTGGTTGTGAAACAATTTCCACAATGTCTTAATTCTGTGCCAAACTCGTGATTCAGATATTCATCTCTATGATCATATCATAGATACTTTATCCTCTCGTCACGACGATCTTTAAACTTCACCCTGAAATTACTTGAACCTTTCAATAATTCAGACTCGTGATTCATCAAGTAAATATTATCAACATCTACTCAAATCATCTGTGAAGTAAAACATAATGATATCCACTACATGCCTCGGCACTCATTGGACTGCACACATCAAAATGTATTACTTCCAGCAAGTTGCTTTCTGGTTCCATTTTACTGAAACCGAGGCTTTCAGTCATCTTGCCCATGTGGTATGATTTGCATGTCTCAACTGATTCAAAATCAAGTGAGTCCAAATGGTCCATTTGCATGGAGTTTCTTCATGCATATATACCAATAGACATGGTTCGCATGTCTCAAACTTTTCAAAAATGAGTGAGCCCAAAGATCCATCAACATGGAGCTTCCTCATGCGTTTTATACCGATATGACTTACGTGGCAGTGCCACAAATAGGTGGTACTATCATTACTATCTTCTGGCATGAACATGTGTATCACTACGATCGAGATTCAATAAACCATTCATTTTAGGTGTAAGACCATTGAAGGTATTATTCAAATAAACAGAGTAACCATTATTCTCCTTAAATGAATAACCGTATTGCGATGGACATAATCCAATCATGTCTATGCTCAACGCAAACACCAATCTCGATGGTAGAGGGAGCGTGCGATGCTTGATCACATCAACATTGGAAACACTTCCAACACATATCATCAACTCACCTTTAGCTAGTCTCCGTTTATTCCGTAGCTTTTATTTCGAGTTACTAACACTTAGCAACCGAACCGGTATCTAATACCCTGGTGCTACTAGGAGTAAAGTACACATCAACACAATGTATATCCTATATACTTCTATCGACCTTGCCAGCCTTCTAATCTACCAAGTGTCTAGGGTAATTCTGCTCCAGTGGTTGTTCCCCTTATTACAGAAGCACTTAGTCTCGGGTTTGGGTTCAACCTTGGGTTTCTTCACCAGAGCAGCATCTGATTTGCCGTTTCATGAAGTATCCCTTCTTGCCCTTGCCCTTCTTGAAACTAGTGGTTTTACTAACCATCAACAATTGATGCTCCTTCTTGATATCTACTTTTGCGGTGTCAAACATTGCGAATATCTCAAGGATCATCATATATGTCCCTGATATATTATAGTTCATCACGAAGCTCTAGCAGCTTGGTGGTAATGACTTCGGAGAAACACCACTATCTCATCTGGAAGATCAACTCCCATTTGATTCAAATGATTGTTGTACTCAGACAATCTGAGCACAAGCTCAACAATTGAGCTTTTCTCCCTTAGTTTGCAGGCTAAGAAAATCGTCGGAGGTCTTATACCTCTTGACATGGGCACGAGCCTGAAATCCCAATTTCAGCCCTCAAAACATCTCATATGTTTCGCGACATTTCAAAAATGTCTTTGGTGCCTCAATTCTAAACCGTTTAACTGAACTATCACGTAGTTATCAGAATGTGCATGTCAGATGTTCGCAACATCCAAGACAACGTTCGAGGTTCAGCACACTGAGCGGTGCATTAAGGACATAGGCCTTCTATGAAGCAACGAGGACAATCCTCAGTTTACGGACCTAGTCCGCATAATTGCTACTATCAACTTTCAACTAATTTTTCTCTAGGAACATATCTAAACAGTAGAACTATAGCGTGAGCTACGACATAATTTGCAAAATCCTTTTGACTATGTTCAGGATAATTAAGTTCATCTTATGAACTCCCACTCAGATAGACATCCCTCTAGTCATCTAAGTGATTACATGATCCGAGTCAACTAGGCCGTCTCCGATCATCACGTGAGACGGACTAGTCAACATCGGTGAACATCTTCATGTTGATCGTATCTTCTATACGACTCATGCTCGACCTTTCGGTCTTCTGTGTTCCGAGGCCATGTCTATGCACATGCTAGGCTCGTCAAGTTAACCCTAAGTGTTTTGCATGTGTAAAACTGTCTTACACCCGTTGTATGTGAACGTAAGGATCTATCACACCCGATCATCACGTGGTGCTTCGAAACGACGAACTTTAGCAACGGTGCACAGTTAGGGGAGAACACTTCTTGAAATTTTTATTGGGGATCATCTTATTTACTACCGTCGTTCTAAGCAAATAAGATGTATAAACATGATAAACATCACATGCAATCAAATAGTGACATGATATGGCCAATATCACTTTGCTCCTTTTGATCTCCATCTTCGGGGCTCCATGATCATCATCGTCACCGGCATGACACCATGATCTCCATCATCATGATCTCCATCATCGTGTCTTCTTGAAGTTGTCACGTCATCTATTACTTCTACTACTACAGCTAACGGTTAGCAATAAAGTAAAGTAATTACATGACGTTTATGTTGACACGTAGGTCATAAATAAATTAAGACAACTCCTATGGCTCCTGCCGGTTGTCATATTCATCGACATGCAAGTCGTGATTCCTATTACAAGAACATGATCAATCTCATACATCACATATATCATTCATCACATCCTTTGGCCATATCACATCACATAGCATACCCTGCAAAAACAAGTTAGACGTCCTCTAATTGTTGTTTGCATGTTTTACGTGGCTGCTATGGGTTTCTAGCAAGAACGTTTCTTACCTACGCAAAGACCACAACGTGATATGCCAATTGCTATTTACCCTTCATAAGGACCCTTTTCATCGAATCTGATCCGACTAAAGTGGGAGAGACAGACACCCGCTAGCCACCTTATGCAACTAGTGCATGTCAGTCGGTGGAACCAGTCTCACGTAAGAGTACGTGTAAGGTCGGTCCGGGCCGCTTCATCCCACGATGCCGCCGAATCAAGATAAGACTAGTAACGGCAAGCATATTGAACAAAATCAACGCCCACAACTTCTTTGTGTTCTACTCGTGCATAGAATCTATGCAATAGACCTAGCTCATGATGCCACTGTTGGGTAACGTAGCAGAAATTCAAAATTTTCCTACGTATCACCAAGATCTATCTATGGAGAGACTAGCAACGAGTAGAAAGGAGAGTGCATCTACATACCCTTGTAGATCGCTAAGCGGAAGCATTCAAGAGAACGGGGTTGATGGAGTCGTACTCGTCGTGATTCAAATCACCGATGACCAAGTGCCGAACGCACGGCACCTCCGCGTTCAACACACGTATAGCCCGGTGACGTCTCCCACGCCTTGATCCAGCAAGGAGAGAGGGAGAGGATGAGGAAGACTCCTTCCAGCAGCAGCACAACGGCGTGGTGGTGATGGAGGAGCGTAGCTATCCTGCAGGGCTTCGCCAAGCACCACAGAAGAGGAGGAAGAAGAGACGCAGGGCTGCACCAAGAGATTGAATCGCTTGTTGTGGGCAGCCCCCAGGCCTCATATATATAGGGGAAGGGGAGGGCTGCGCCCCCTCTAGGGTTTCCCACCCCTAGGGGTGGCGGCCAGCCCTAGATGGGAACCAAAGGGGCGGCCAAGGGGGGGAAGAGGGGAAGGAACCCACTAGGTGGGCCTTAAGGCCCAACTGGACTAGGGTTTGCCCCCTCCCACTCATCCTTGCGCCTTGGGCCCCTTGTGGGGGGCGCACCAGCCCTCCTAGGGGCTGGTCCCCTCCCACACTTGGCCCACGCAGCCTTCTGGGGCAGGTGGCCCCACTTGGTGGACCCCCGGGACCCTCCCGGTGGTCCCGGTACGTTATCGATAAACCCCGAAACTCTTCCGGTGTCCAAAACAGGACTTCCCATATATAAATCTTTACCTCCGGACCATTCCGGAACTCCTCATGACGTCCGGGATCTCATCCGGGACTCCGAACAACATTCGGTAACCACATACTAACTTCCTTTATGACCCTAGCGTCATCGAACCTTAAGTGTGTAGACCCTACGGGTTCGGGAGACATGCAGACATGATCGAGACGTTCTCCGGTCAATAACCAACAGCGGGATCTGGATACCCATGTTGGCTCCCACATGTTCCACGATGATCTCATCGGATGAACCACGATGTCAAGGACTTAATCAATCCCGTATACAATTCCCTTTGTCTATCGGTACGATACTTGCCCGAGATTCGATCGTCGGTATTACGATACCTTGTTCAATCTCGTTACTGGCAAGTCTCTTTACTCGTTCCGTAACACATCATCCCGTGATCAACTCCTTGATCACATTGTGCACATTATGATGATGTCCTACCGAGTGGGCCCAGAGATACCTCTCCGTCACACGGAGTGACAAATCCCAGTCTCGATTCGTGCCAACCCAACAGACACTTTCGGAGATACCTGTAGTGCACCTTTATAGTCACCCAGTTACGTTGTGACGTTTGGTACACCCAAAGCATTCCTACGGTATCCGGGAGTTGCACAATCTCATGGTCTAAGGAAATGATACTTGACATTAGCAAAGCTTTAGCATACGAACTACACGATCTAGTGCTATGCTTAGGATTGGGTCTTGTCCATCACATCATTCTCCTAATGATGTGATCCCGTTATCAATGACATCCAATGTCCATGGTCAGGAAACCGTAACCATCTATTGATCAACGAGCTAGTCAACTAGAGGCTTACTAGGGACATGGTGTTGTCTATGTATCCACACATGTATCTGAGTTTCCTATCAATACAATTCTAGCATGGATAATAAATGATTATCATGAACAAGGAAATATAATAATAATCAATTTATTATTGCCTCTAGGGCATATTTCCAACAAATAGTACATCACAGAAAACTGTTTCTGCGACACCTATACCAATCAATGAGGAAGCTAATGATGATGATCATGAAACTTCAGGACAAGATACTACTGAACCACGTAGATTAACCAGAGTGAGATCCGCACCAGAGTGGTACGGTAATCCAGTTCTGGAAATCATGCTACTAGATCATGATGAACCTACGAACTATGAAGAAGCGATGGTGAGCCCAGATTCCGCAAAGTGGCTTGAGGCCATGAAATCTGAGATGGGATCCATGTATGAAAACAAAGTATGGACTTCGGTTGACTTGCCCGATGATCGGCAAGCAATTGAGAATAAATGGATCTTTAAGAAAAAGACTGACGCTGACGGTAATGTTACTGTCTATAAAGCTCGACTTGTCGCGAAAGGTTTTCGACAAGTTCAAGGGGTTGACTACGATGAGACCTTCTCACCCGTAGCGATGCTTAAGTCCGTCAGAATTATGTTAGCAATTGCCGCATTTTATGATTATGAAATATGGCAGATGGATGTCAAAACTGCATTCCTGAATGGATTTCTGGAAGAAGAGTTGTATATGATACAACCAGAAGGTTTTGTCGATCCAAAAGGAGCTAACAAAGTATGCAAACTCCAGCGATCCATTTATGGACTGGTGCAAGCATCTCAGAGTTGGAATAAATGCTTTGATAGTGTGATCAAAGCATTTGGCTTTATACAGACTTTTGGAGAAGCCTGTATTTACAAGAAAGTGAGTGGGAGCTCTGTAGCATTTCTGATATTATATGTGGATGACATATTGCTGATTGGAAATGATATAGAATTTCTGGATAGCATAAAGGGATACTTGAATAAAAATTTTCGATGAAAGACCTCGGGGAAGCTGCTTACATATTAGGCATAAAAATCTATAGAGATAGATCAAAACACTTAATTGGACTTTCACAGAGCACATACCTTGACAAGATTTTGAAGAAGTTCAAAATGGATCAAGCAAAGAAAAGGTTCTTGCCTGTGTTACAAGGTGTGAAGTTGAGTCAGACTCAATGCCCGACCACTGCAGAAGATAGAGAGAAAATGAAAGATGTTCCCTATGCTTCAGCCATAGGCTCTATCATGTATGCAATGCTGTGTACCAGACCTGATGTGTGCCTTGCTATAAGTTTAGCAGGGAGGTACCAAAGTAATCCAGGAATGGATCACTGGACAGCGGTCAAGAATATCCTGAAATACCTGAAAAGGACTAAGGATATGTTTCTCGTATATGGAGGTGACAAAGAGCTCACTGTAAGAGGTTACGTTGATGCAAGCTTTGACACTGATCCGGACGATTCTAAATCGCAAACCGGATACGTGTTTACTTTAAACGGTGGAGCTGTCAGTTGGCGGAGTTCTAAACAAAGCGTCGTAGCGGGATCTATATGTGAAGCGGAGTACATAGCTGCTTCGGAAGCAGCAAACGAAGGAGTTTGGATGAAGGAGTTCATATCCGATCTAGGTGTCATACCTAGTGCATCGGGTCCAATGAAAATCTTCTGTGACAATACTGGTGCAATTGCCTTGGCAAAGGAATCCAGATTTCACAAAAGAATCAAACACATCAAGAGACGCTTCAACTCCATCCGGGATTTAGTCTAGGTGGGAGACATAGAGATTTGCAAGATACATACGGATCTGAATGTTGCAGACCCGTTGACTAAGCCTCTTCCACGAGCAAAACATGATCAGCACCAAGGCTCCATGGGTGTTAGAATCATTACTGTGTAATCTAGATTATTGACTCTAGTGCAAGTGGGAGACTGAAGGAAATATGCCCTAGAGGCAATAATAAAGTTATTATTTATTTCCTTATATCATGATAAATGTTTATTATTCATGCTAGAATTGTATTAACCAGAAACATAATACATGTGTGAATACATAGACCAACAAAGTGTCACTAGTATGCCTCTACTTGACTAGCTCGTTAATCAAAGATGGTTATGTTTCCTAACCATAAACAAAGAGTTGTTATTTGATTAACGAGGTCACATCATTAGTAAATGATCTGATTGACATGACCCATTCCATTAGCTTAGCACCCGATCGTTTAGTATGTTGCTATTGCTTTCTTCATGACTTATACCTGTTCCTATAACTATGAGATTATGCAACTCCCGTTTACCGGAGGAACACTTTGGGTACTACCAAACGTCACAACGTAACTGGGTGATTATAAAGGAGTACTACAGGTGTCTCCAATGGTAGATGTTGGGTTGGCGTATTTCGAGATTAGGGTTTGTCACTCCGATTGTCGGAGAGGTATCTCTGGGCCCTCTCGGTAATGCACATCACATAAGCCTTGCAAGCACTGCAACTAATATGTTAGTTGTGAGATGATGTATTACGGAACGAGTAAAGAGACTTGCCGGTAACGAGATTGAACTAGGTATTGGATACCGACGATCGAATCTCGGGCAAGTAACATACCGATGACAAAGGGAACAACGTATGTTGTTATGCGGTCTGACCGATAAAGATCTTCGTAGAATATGTAGGAGCCAATATGGGCATCCAGGTCCCGCTATTGGTTATTGACCGGAGACGTGTCTCGGTCATGTCTACATTGTTCTCGAACCGTAGGGTCCGCACGCTTAACGTTACGATGACAGTTATTATGAGTTTATGCATTTTGATGTACCGAAGATTGTTCGGAGTCCCAGATGAGATCACGGACATGACGAGGAGTCTCGAAATGGTCGAGACGTAAAGATTGATATATTTGAAGCCTATGTTTGGACATAGGAAGTGTTCCGGGTGAAATCGGGATTTTACCGGAATACCGGGAGGGTTACCAGAACCCCCCGGGAGACTAATGGGCCTATTGGGCCTTAGTGGAAAAAGAGAAAAGGGACAAGCCCATAGCTGGCCGGCACCCCCCCCCCTTTCCCCAAGTCCTAGTAGGACTAGGAGAAGGGGCCGACCCCCCCTCTTTCTCCTTTCCCCCCGAGAGTCCTAATTGGATTAGGATTGGAGGGGGGAGTCCTACTCCCGGTAGGAGTAGGAGTCCCCTGCGCCTCCCTCTCCCTGGCCGGCCGGCTCCCCCTCCTCCAACCTTTATATACGGGGGCAGGGGACACCCCAACACACACAAGTTGATCCTTGAGATCGTTCCTTAGCCGTGTGCGGTGCCCCCTGCCACCAAATTCCACCTCGATCATACCGTTACAGTGCTTAGGCGAAGCCCTGCGTCGGTAGTACATCAAGATCGTCATCACGCCGTCGTGCTAACGAAACTCTTCCTCGACGCTTTGCTGGATCAGAGCCCGAGGAACGTCATCGAGCTGAACGTGTGCTAAGAACTCGGAGGTGCCGGAGTAACGGTGCTTGGATCGGTCGGATCGGGAAGAAGACGTACGACTACTTCCTCTACGTTGTGTGATCGCTTCCGCAGTCGGTCTGCGTTGGTACGCAGACAACACTCTCCCCTCTCGTTGCTATGCATCACCATGATCTTGCGTGTGCGTAGGAAAATTTTCGAAATTACTACGTTCCCCAACAATTTGATACTTGTTACAGGTGTAATTCTTATTGGAATCAGAAAAATGGCTTCATTGTACTCCTCCATGTTTCACACAAGGGGGTTTGTTCTATCTACTGGAATGAAGAAACCATTATTCTTTCTGACAGCGGCAATACTGCTTGTCCAACATTGTTAGACCCTGATAAGTTTCAGAAGGAAATTGGTAAAGGAGCTATGGGGTGTCTCACTGCTCATATTGATGAGAGATGTGGCTGTGATCATCTAGATAACATATTGTGGAAAATTGGCTAGATGAAATGTTTTGATTTTTTGGTATCCAGTGGATATGTACTGTCAGCCCATAATTATTAAGGGAGCGATCACTTCCTTTGCAAAATGGAAAGATGTATAGAATTTGCAAATGGATCATCTATGAACATGTGTGCAAACTAATCATCTATGAACATGTGTGCAAATTAATTCATCTACATAAACTAAAATGAATCAGGAACTGCAGCATTTTGTCACTGTCCTGGGGAAGCCAATGGAGAATCCTACCATATATCCATTGTTTAACCCACTTTTTCCATTAATGTATCCCTGCCATGAACATTTTCTTGTAGTTGGGTTCCTTACCCCACGTCTTTCATTAATGTATCCCTTGTGGAACTTATGCTCATCTAGTTAACAAGACAAACCCCAATGCCATGAAAAAAACCCAGAGTATCTGCTGGAATCAGAATGTGAATCAGATTTAAAAAATCACATCCAACCTGAAGATCTATGCTAGATCCCTACAATCCTACATACATACAACTAGCACGCCCAAGTGAAATTGATGCTCATGTAGTTAACAAGAAAAACCCCAATGTCATGAAAAAAACAGAGCAAAAAATAGAGTACTACCTCAGATAGCTCGCCGATGGCATCCTCGTCGAAGTCGCTGCCCTTCCTGCTATCTAGGTCGAACTCCTTTATGGCGTTCTCCTCGAAGAGCTCATCGATTTCGTCATGCACCTTCCGCTTACGCTTTCTCATCTCCTCCTCCTCCAGATTTTCCCCGACCTTGTGCTCGCCGACGGGTGCCTCGACAGCTGCGATGGCAGCGGGAGCAGGCACAACGGTCGCTGCACCGCCAGCTTCCGCCGCTACGGCGGACTCAGCCGCTCCACCCACGGCTGCATCCACGACAGCAGACTGCTCTGCTCCGATGGTTGCCTCCGGCTCGTCTGCCGCATCTTCATGCTTGCGCTTCATCGTCGGTCGAAGACAGGAGGAGGGAGGCGTAGGAAGGGAGGAGGGTGGTGAGGAAGGAGGAGAGGGTGGTGAGGTGGTGACGAAGGAAGAGAGGATGGGGAGAGGGCGAGGGTTTTCTACCCGATTTGGGGAAGAAATGCAATGCTCCTGCCTCTTGGAGTTACCGAGAAGCCGCGGGCGCCGATTTGACTTAACACACCCACCCGGCCGTCTCCGTTCCACGTGGGGACGTGGCGGTCGTGCACGCGGTCCTGCACCTCCTGCGGTTTGCCATCAATTTCTCTCGGTCTCACAAGTGGGTCCCCTTGTCATCCACACAACCGAGCCACCACATGTACCACATTTTTCTTTCTCCCCGTCTCGACCACTCCACATTTTTCTTTCTCCCCTTCTCGACCAGTGCCGCCGCCGTCGCCGCCATCTCTCGACGACCCCTCTCTTTGCTGCCGGTGCGCGGCCGCCGCCAACTCCGGCAAGTATGTGAGATCTCCCCTCTTATTCCCTTCCCCAACCACGTCTCCCTACGGAGGCGGATTTGAGCCGATGTGTTTGGACTGAAACTTAGTTTTTGGATTGGATCTTGATTTGGTTTCTATGGTTTGAGACCAAATCAATCAATTAGTTTGAGCCACCACTACCACCTACTACTGCTTCAAATCCAAGAGCCGCTGTTGCTGGCCGGAGCTCGTCGCCTCTCTCAAGCTTTGACGCCATGTCTGATCTAGATTCATGACGTGCCCTCGCGTATGGCTTTGTCCACGGTTTGAACCTTTGGATTCAATCCAAAAGTTGAAAACGGTTTGGACTGGGTTGGATGACGAGCATGTATAGTTCGGTTTGGTCTAGATTGTAAATGAAAATATCTGGATTGGTTTGGTTTTGATGTGTGCTGTGGATTGGACTGGTTTTAGTTTGGATGCCGAACTATTCCCAGGTTTAGATGAATTGTCATTGCCATTGCTTTATTACGTAGATGATAGAAAATAGATTGATTGGCCATTGCCAATATAGGTTATCACTATGATTTATTATATGTATGATCTTTGTATTGTACTATGTACAATTCAACTTAGAGTTCAACACGTTCTGTGTAGAATGGAGGAAGCACAATGTGGACGCTGCAACTCACGGTGCCGGACCAGCCTTTCTACTGCCACGCTGTTCAGCATCTACTTCCAGCCTTCTTTTGTTTTTACAGCGGTAACAATTTATATGAACCTTCTGACAGTATATTTTTTTTGTTTTTTTGCTATTTCCACTAATGTATTGTGTCTGTTATTTGTTTTTATCTTACATAGATCGTACCATGCAATGTGAGATTGGCATTCAATGAGCTCGTCGCAGACAGCGTGACCTTCGATGCTCTTGGGGGCCCATACACTATGCAGGTCGAGAAGGGGCGAAAGATAACCCAGATAGGAGGAGATGATTGGGATCGTTTCATCGCCCACAACCGTCTTAGTGGGGGTGAATTGATCAGCTTCTCCTTCAAAAAAGATAGGCCCAGGATTTCTATTATCTATCTAAATTTGATTCCGGATAGTGAGGATGAAGTTCATGAGGAGGAAGATGGTGCTGAGTCAGATGATGACGATTCTGATGATGATGAGAACCCACTTGTTGAATACATGTATACCCAAGGACTGAGACTGGGCGACGAGGAAATCGGCAACCTCTGGGACATGCTTCCGCTACGTGAAGACTACCTAGGGAAGCCATTCGTGACCCGCCTCACAAGGACTAATGTTAAACGGCATATCATAGTATGTTACTTAGTGTGGTAATTACATGATATACATGCTTAGTTAGTGTAGTAGTTCATATGATATGCATGTTGTAGTACTGTGATGAGAGGCCTAGTTTACAATTCATTTAGTGAAGAATTTTATGACATGCATGTAGTGTAGTAATATGCGATGATATGCTTAGTGTACGCAGTAATCTAATGATATGCCTAATTACTGTAGTAATTTGATGCTTGGCGTATAGTATAGTGTACTGATGTGATGATATATATGCTCAGTGTTGAATCCAATGATATATGTGTCTTCAAGTGTATGCTTTGTTGATAATTGCACGTGGCATGATCATACATCATGTCAACTGTTTTGCTATTTTCACTAATGTATATGATCATGTCAACTGTTTTCAGAAATTACCTAAGAGGTTACTTGATAGCTGTGGCATCGACCCGGGCGAAGAAGGCATGGCTGCTGGACTACGCCTTACCAGAACGGGCTCCATCACCAGCTGTGCCTATGCAGTGGACACGGACGGTCGCACTGTCTTGAGCAGGGCAGGGTGGAAGAAGTTCCTTCGTGCCAAGAATCTTCGGGTAGGACAGGCCATCCTACTCACTGTTGCGAACACCCGTCGCCATGACTTGAGGATGATGATCACCATCCACCTCATTTAGAACTGCGGTGGGCCATGTATCAATCTGAAATGAACTTGTTATGTTAGCTCTTGTTTGCGAGTACTTGTCGTGTATTACCGTACCTATATCTACTCATATCTAGGTACTATTGCTTGTGATGGATTGCAACTATTATTAACTGGTACCTAATGCTCTACTAGTTATGATTATTCCACTGTGTGATGTTTTATAGGCTGTAGTGTGACATGGTAACTGTTATATATGGTAGAGGCTTGTCTCTAAGACCTTGTACAATGCAAGGTGCTTAGGGATGTGCTTCCACTGTGTGATGTTTTGTACGTGCCAGGTTGTAGTATGAAATGCTAACTGTTCTATATGGTAGTGGCTGGTCTCTAATTGGACCGACATGTTGAACTAGTATTAATGGTAGAGGGGTTTCGTTATGCGCCACATCCAATAGTTCACATAATTAATTATCCAAAGATTAAGGTATGAAACCCTTGGTCATACATAGCAACATTTCGTTCCTACAAATTAAGGTATTTCCACATTCAAACTAACTAATACTACAAATTCGAAGGAACTACTTAATACATTAACAACACATAGGGAAGTAGCACTGGTCCAATGGCTTGAGAAATGACGAACAATAACTGAAAGAAGAAGGATCAGCCAGTAGCAGCACCATCAGCCTCCCAGCCTCACAACTTCAGCCAGCCTGGTGAACTCCAGGTTTTTTCCTGCAAAACACACATGTGATGTTGGAGGCAAGAAAATAAATATGCCAGGGGTCTTGTCATGGCATCTAATCGCACGGAATGCTAGTAAAAATGATGGAGAACAAAACATCCAACATGAGCAAATTCATAGGAGTTCTAGATCCATGGATACCATCAAGAAAAAATGCTCAGTTTAATTCAGACACAAGACTAGGTGAAAACATGCATATTTCATATCAGCAACATTGATATGGCATCTTTGCAAGCTTGGGTCAGTGACTTGTCTTGTGTTTCATGGCATGACAATAATTTTAACAATAAATAGACATGAAATTGACCCAAACTCATGTACAAAGTTAGGCCATATGATGCATGGATTAATTCACACATAAATGACAAAATGCCAACTTTGTATAGAATTTGCAGTACTGAAATATTTCAGTGTGTACCGGTGTGTACTGAAACTGCAGTAGTGAAATAATTCAGTGTGCATCGGTGTGTACTGAAATTGTAGTAACGAAATATTTCAGTGCCTACCGGTGTGTACCAAAATATTTCAGTGTCTACCACCACTACAACATTACAAATTTTGCCTAGGGCAGTACCGAAATATTTCAATGCCTACCGGTGTGTACCGAAATATTTCAGTGTCCACCACTATAACATTACAAATTTTGCCTATGGCAGTAACGAAATATTTTAGTGCCTACCGGTGTGTACCGAAATATTTCAGTGTCTACCACTACAACATTACTAATTTTTCCTAGGGTTCATATGATGCCTAGGGTTTCACATACATCATAATCCATCCTCCAAATCCATGTACTCAAATGTTCATGCAATTCATTGAGATTAAAATGCCATCTAGCCTTCCCTCTCTGAACTATTATGATCAGTATCACCACGATGTAAGCACGGGCAGTAGAAAGATGAGGAGTGGGGAAGCTTACTCTAAACATAGCTACCGCCGCCATTCAGACGAGGAGAGCGGCGAGGGAAGCGTGGAGAACGGCGGGGAAGCGAGGTCGCGACCATTGTCCTCCTCATCTTGCGCTTCGAAGTCTCCAGTGACTCGGTTGGACGCTGCACAATCTGCAACGGCACCTCGTGCACGGTGGGTTCCTGATCAAGTGGATGCTCTACCTTGGATCTGAACGCCCACCACCTCCGTCTGGTCCACTCGCTGGACGAATTGGCCTGCTCCATCGCCCAGAGGAGGATCTCGATCTTCTGAATCGGTTGCGCGGGCTGGGGGAAAAGCTTTGCCCCCTCCTTCTTCGTCAAATTCTTGAGAGTGGCCATTGCCGTCCAGCTCATCTGCCTTGTGTTGTCAAACCAAGAACGGATCTCCCTCAACCTGGCCAACTTGACCTGGTCGCCGCCGGCGATCTACACGAAGTCGGTGTTCTCGCCGCCGGCCATCAGCTCGATCTGCCGTGGAAGAGGGGGTGGGGGTGGGTGGGGGGGTTGCCTGAGTGGAGCGAAGTTGCAGCGGCAAGAAGGAGGAGATGACTGCGGTGGACATGGAGGAGAGGGAGGAGATGGCCGCCGATGAGTAATTATGGAATGTGTAGCACCATGGCGGCGGTTATTCATTCGACGAGAGGGGCGGCGCGTGCAAATTTTCCTAGGACTAAACTGCCCCTAGATTAAAACGCGTCCCCACCTTGTCACGAGTACCGGCCCCACTCGTTTTAATACTTTCGCGTACTTTCATCGGAGTACTACCCAGTACTTCGTATTTGTCTGCCGTTAGATCGACATCAACGAACGGTTCTAAAAAAGCCCAACCACTCTAAAACTTGTAATATATTATTGTTGTACTTGTATGACGCTACATTTTTGCATGGTTTTGCACGAGGCATGTGAAATGTGTCAAAAGAATATCGCAGTTGTCACTAGTACAGAATACTGCATGCACACTAAGACCCGATCGAATACAGAATTACAGAGTGTGTCCATTGTCCAAGTTGCTGATACGCCAGCTTGCCAACGGCCGGCGTATGTAGCCATGTAGGTGCAGAGCATACCGATTCTTCTCACATCTTGATCCTTGAGGGGTTGTTTGGTTTGGACCCTGCAGAGAGGAAGGAGCATGCAGTTCAAATTGCAGCTGCACATTACAACACACACCGTAAGGAAGCAACTAGCGAGCTCTATATACTGACCATACGCATGATGGTATGCATGCGGGCGCAACGCTGCATCGCTGGGCAAGTCTCCTTTGGCAGTGGCTGATTGTTTGATCAGGCTACTACCCAAGGAGATCCGCCCAGTAATGCATGGCTCCGTCGTCGGTCGTTGGGCTCTTCGCCGCGTCTTGCGCCTATATTAGACTCACACTCACGCCACCTACTCTCCATGTCCGAGGTTTCTCCTCCTCCATTGACAAACATATGGGATTATAGGCACGGGGCGTGTGCGGCCGCGTAAGCTAGACCGGATTCACAGGAAGATCGAATCAGCATTATACTCAGCACAGGATAGATAGATGTGTCTGAAGATATGCTGTCATTTTCGGTACATGAAAGAAAAGGAATATCTCCCATGAAGCTTCTGCATGCCAGCTTGCACAAAACGTCTCCCTCTTCTGTTCTGTTCAAGGACTCCGTGTTGCACAGCCAATCCTTAGAACATTATGTTTGGATTCGGCGACTGGCAGAATGGGCTCGCTAGCTGTTGATCCTGGGGTCGATCGATCTGCATGCATCCGTGTTGGTGAAATGGTGATCTATCTATCAATGATCTTGGATATTCATATGCTCGACGTCCGCTAGTATATATATATGCTGAAGGAAGCAGCTCAAAATTAAGGCTGCTGCATGTGACGGGCAGTCTGAATTGCCGGTGGCTGTCGGGTTTTACCTTGAGTAAAGCCTCACCTACTAGTCTACCATCATATATATCATTATGATCTTTACATATGCTAGAGATGTGAGTGGTGTCATGGCACATGCAAACAAATATGTAGACTATCTCTTCATTTGTTCGTCCGAACTTCATATAATGAAGTGGAAAAAAAGATAAAACTCGTTGCAAGTCCTATTCTGGCATCTACATGCCTTAGGGATGAGTGGCACTGGGAAATATGATTCAACTTGTCTTGAAACTTGAGCCTCGAGCCTCTACTATGTCATGATGTGCTTCAGTCCTTGATGCATGCTTGCGCAATCACTTTGACTGGTGATGGAATGCCATGGCCATCATCAATCGTTGATAGTAGCAGAAACTACTATGGGATGCACCATCCTGTATTTCTGCAAACGGATCATGATTACCGAAAAAGTTTTTTTTACCGAAAAAGATCATGATTATTGTGCTGAGGTAGGATGGTAATCTGAAGTTAGTGTGATAGTAGAAGAACACTCACTAGAAATAAAATTGGAAAGCTAGAATAACATCTACTAGTAGAGAAGTGAGGCTTAGTGAAATAACATGATAGCCCATCGGAACTATACTTGAATGATAGCTCTTTCCTGTTACATGACCCAAATGTATTAGTCCAGTTTCTTTGCTATTCAATTTATGTGCACATGACCACCCTTCATGGTGGGAGGTGTGCGAGACCGTTTTTTATCGGATGTTGGAGCCGGGTAGCGAGCCTAGTGACAACCCACCAGGGAAAAAATCCTATACGACCGGGTCGTACCGACCCGATCGTGAGACCCACTCCCTCGTGCGCCAACTGGCGATCCGAATCTCAACGCATCGTTCGCCTGACCTCCAGCCCACCCCGTCGTCTCGTTCCCCACTTTCCTGTTTTCAAATCACGATTCTATACCTCTAGCACCCCCAAATCCAGCCGCCGGTGCCGCATCGCCGCTGTTCTGCTCGTTGACGCCATACCACCCAAGCTCGGCCCACTCTACCCCCGCCGGCAACGGCCCGTCGGCGGCCCCAACCATTGCCGCTCGCCACATCTGGCCATGGCATGCTCCTTGAGCGCAAGTCCCTTCTGGTGCTCCATCCCTGCAGGAAACCGTCACGGTCGTAGGCGGCTCAGCTCACGGCACCACGCCAGCTACTTCTCCCTGCCGGATGTGGCGGCGTAGCTACTGGACATGTACCCGCTGGCTGCACTTCAAGTACAGAGCATGCGCTGAGAGCACTGGGCAGGTGTGATGCGAGGAGAGGGGCTATGACCTGATGCCTCCAATTGTCATATCAAGGGCTCATCTGCTGGTTGCAACACAAGCACATAGCTATATGCTCTGTTCATTTGCATCTGCTTATTCTGCTAGATATGCTTGTGTGGAAGTTATTCTCTTGTTCATTAACAATTGGAGCAAAAAGAAACTGCACAAAGCATATTGTTCTGTCGAAACTGACGAAAGACGACCAGCAAGACGACAAAAGGAAGAGAGAAGAACCAACAAGTTGATGCAGATTGTGGAGCTTTTTAGTTGTATAGATGAATCTGATGTACACTGAATAGAAGCTCTTGGTATTTGAAGCTCTTGTGATATCAATGATGTGCAGTGTGCAGATTCTATATCTGCCAAGAATACAAACTACTAGCATGCATGCCTATATGCTGATTTAACAAGCTGACATGCATATTCATTTATGAAAATAGTGTGCCTATCCCGAAACAGAGAACTTGTGTGTTGTTGCTTTCTAGTATATTGAGAAAAACATTTGTACCTCTTCGGCGCTACAAATTAGATTGTATCTAGTCAATACTTTCAGAAAAATAAACGCCACAAATTAATATTGCAACAAGTAAGTACCACCATTTGGCATGAGCAAAACATTCCAGGTTTGCCAAGAGACTATATGTTCACCAATTCAGGTACCAACACTAGCACACATTTATAAAATAAAACGACAACTTCAAGTAAATAACACCCTTTAGCTGACATGCCCAGCTAACTAGCATTAGAAACAAGCAGGGCACGACCGAGACGTCTACTGAAACCTTGATGTACTAGCACCCTCGCTGAAGTCTAATTGACGAGCAGTCGGCGGTGTTGTGCCATCTCCATGAGCTTGAAGCAATAATCTTGTAAATTCTCCTGAAATAGGTGGAACAAAAGTTGATGGATACTCTCCAAATGCCATGGTCATGGGTGGATGTATAGTACCGGCGCAAGCAAATTCTGAAGGGCCAACTGTAGATGGAACAAACGCCGATTCCTTTGCTGGATGATTTGTACCTTTTCCTGCACATTGTGTGTACATATAAGAGATAGAAGGGATACCTTGCTACTTATTCACACATAAGAATTAAATGTACCTTTTTTCCCTTTCTTTGCTCCCTCTAGCACATCTTTTGATCTTTTTTTCATTGGACCTTTTATTCGTTCAGGAGCTCTAAATGACACCGTTGTCTTGGCAACAGATTTGCTCATTTCGGATGAACTTTCAGAGTCCTCATCTTCATCCAAATTTAAATTGCTAAGTAATTCATGTGCTTCCAAAGCCAATTTATCAATACCAGCATTGAGATATGTAAGGACCTCCTTTGAAGCTTTACACTTCAATGCAAGTGACATCATTTTTCTAGAAGTATGTGCAAACATGGAATCTAGGCTATCATTGGTATCAAGTTTGGATGTGAAAATTTCTTGCTTTGCATGCTTTGTCCATCTGTTCATTATGTATTGACTTGGTAGGGTGATGATATTGCAGTAGGTGAAAACCTTATGAATGTGCTTGCATGATATACCTACAATGTTCAACACAATTTCAGAAAGTAATTTCAAAGGCTATCATTTCAAGGAAATGAGGGAGCATGTATTACATACCTACGCAGCCATACAACTTGCATGAACAAGTTATCTCCAAAGTAGTTGGGTTCAAACACACTACGGCTTCATCATTCTTGTATTCGAAAGATGTCAACTTGTAAGTGCTAATTGTGCCATCAGTGCCTAGCAACACACACGACAAACTGAATTGCTTCTTAAATTCCTCTTCAAACTCAGAATAGAGTGTCCGGGTGTATGATTCCGCTGCAGTCTTCAACAAAGGTAGGTTCGGTAGGCAGAGTACTGGATTGGTATGGCGTGACTTGTAGTCTTCGTATTTTTCTTTCCGGCGAAGACGAGCAGTGCACTTATCATATGCTTCTATCAACTCTGAAAGGCATAGTCTTTTGCGGAAAGTTTTCTTGAACACATTGTTCATTCCTTCACTCCTTTGTGTTGATGTCATGTCCGCACTAAAAGATTCCCTGCGATAAATAGTAGCCCACTTCTCATGCAATTTGTACAGATTGCTTAGCCAAGAATTTCCCTCGATCTGGTACTTAACCAATAGCTCATGCCATCTATTCTCAAAATGTGCCACTGATCTATCTTCATACACACATCTTTTGAATTCTTTAATAAACTTAGGATGGTCGCTGATTACTTGACTTAGATGTTTAGCGGCATTTTGATACAAATGCCATAAACAAAGACGATGTCGTGTTTCCGGGAAAACCCTTCCAATAGCATTTATAATGGCAGCACATTGATCGGTGAATATTGTCTCAGGCTGCTTACCGGACATAGCTTGTAGGAAAGTTCTAAAAACCCACTCAAATGTATCTGCAGTTTCATTATATAGCAGCCCTGCACCAAAAAGAACAGTCTGTTTGTGATGATTAACACCAATAAATGAAGCGAATGGCATTTGAAACTTATTTGTTGAAAATGTGGTGTCAAAGGAAACAACATCTCCAAAGACAGAATAATCCATGATAGCTTGTCCATCAGTCCAAAAGATATTCATTATTGTACCATCATCATCATTTAATTGCATGGCATAGAAAAATGAAGGGTCCTCAGCCTGCTTATTCTTTAGATACTCTGTTAATGTTTGTGCATCTTTGGTCTCCAAATACTTCGAGCGCTCACTTCGTAAGTAATTGTTGCAATCCATTTGCAAGAATGGCATAGCATCTTTACCATACCAAAGCTCACAGAAATCATATATTTCAGCTTGTTTAATTCCGGATGTCCTCATTTGCTTAATCATGTGGCGGTCAGCATCTAAGAGTTGACGCTGCGATCTAAGCATGTGCCTCTTGTCTGGACTTACAAGCTAATGATTGTGCTCGAGGATGACTTTTTGAATACTCCAAATACCCTCCCGATTGATGCTGAATTGAACACGTACCATGCAATCAGTCCTCGAAATAGCTTGTTCTTTCTTGGGTACATGTGTTGGATGAGTGACCTTCACACCTGCCTTGCTACATACAAAATATCTGGCACTTAAAGTGTTATCTGCTCTAAGCTTCAGGTGGCACTTTCTAATGCTAAATCCTTTTATTTTAGCATAAGAATTGTAGAACTGGTATATGCCTCTTCCTCAGATTGAAAGCTCTTCCCAACACTTGGAACATTATTTTCATCTTGCAAATCCTGATCGTCCCTTGGTGTGCTGCTTGTCCTCGGCGGAATTGTGTTCCTTGGCGATTGCTGCAAGGCTAATGAGATCAATCAAGATGTTTCAGAAAGAAGGAATTTCCTAGGAAGAGGGATGCACTAGTATACTGAACTCACCACGAGTGGAGGAGCTGTGGGCAGAGGAGGTTCCGGTCCAGGGGCTGTTGTATATGTTCCATGATCCGGTGCCTCGGTGCCGTCGTTGGGCTGCGCCATCACCGGGGAGATGGACGAATGAGATCAATCAAGAATCTTCAAAAAGAAGGGCACTAGTATACTGAACTCACCATGATTGGAGCTGTGGGCAGAGGATGTTCAGATGGAGGGGTTGCCGTATATGTTCCACGATCCAGTGCCTCGCTGCTGTCATCGGGCGGCGCCATCTTGCCACGCCGTCGCCGGCGAGATGAAAGAGATGGGGATGGGTTTTCTGTTTTGGAAGATGAATCAGTTTAGAAGCTGAAAGGACGGGCGTGGGACATGGGAAACGAGGTGGGATGGAGGTCAGGCGAGGAAGGATGCGTTCAGATTCGGGTGGACAGTTGGCGCACGCGGGAGTGGGTCTCACGATCGGGTCGGTACGACCCGGTCGTATAGGATTTTTTTCCACCCACCAGTGCCGCTGAGTAAGTGCTGGTGGCGGACTGCCTCAGCTGCGAGTACAGCAAGGTGAACCACGGGAGTAGGGATTTCGTCATAGAACATCCCTGCCGCACATACTTTTTTTTAGAAAAGGAGAATGACCCCCGGCCTTTGCATCTGGGAGATGCATACGGCCACTTTATTGATTATTCTTGAGGACCTTACAAAGTATTACAAACAATATACCTGAATCCACCATCTTGGCAACATATGCTGCTACTACTATCCATATGACGAAGGGATGCTAGCTGGGCCACTACCCAAACCACTCACCTAAGGCTAATAACTCCTTTGGTTTAGAGGAATTTCATAAGAATTCTAGAGGATAGGATTCTTATAGGATTTTTTTCCTTTAGAGCCCTTCGGTTCATAGGAATGGATTCCTATTCCTACATACGATTGGTTCCTATCCTCCACATTTCATAGGAAAATAAAAAGAAGCCTAGACTCAATGGAAAAATTTCTTTGGTGTCAATCAAATGACATCTTGTTTCCTATTCCTACTCATAGGATTTGAGATACATGTCATCTCATTTCCTACAAGATTCCTATTCCTATGATAATCCTATCCTATGAACCAAAAGAGGCCTAACATCAAAAGCCGGAAGCCCCAGCCGAGCCACATACCGGGTCTGGGGCACAATCCGGCCAGACGCACTCGTGTGTCGTCGCCGCCATCTTCCATAGGTCCGTCTTCAGATCATATTGAGGCTTCTACCTTGCCTGGCCACTCTGCCATCGACGTCACCATGACGCCAGACAGCTACCTCCTCCTGCACGAGTCCATCTCCGCGCATCGGACGCTGAGCCTCCACAGCGTCATGCCGCCGATCTCCGCCGCCATCAATGTGTCAAATGAAATACCGCTCCACCATCCCCCTAGCCATCACTTGCTCCAAAACGATGCCCCCAGAAGGGAAAGCGATAAAACGCCATCATCGTCCGATCCGGAAGACCCAGATCTAGGGTTTCCCCCGGAGCATCCCAAGCCTGATGACGCAGATTGCAACAACGATGCCTCGACAAGGGAACGACATCTAAGATGTCGTCATCGTCCGCCATGACCGTAGTCGGCGCGATTTTCATCGGCAGTTGCTCCACCAGACGTGCGCCACCGACGTCGCTGGTCCCTTCAACTGGAGTGAACTCCAAAACGATGCCCTAAAGAGGGACTACGACGCAAAATCGCCGTCATCGCTCGATCCCAAGGAGATCTAGGGTTTCTCCTGGAGATGCCCGCGCTGTCAAGGATCAGACAAGGGTAGAATCCTGGCGGATCTGCCCAGCTGCCGACGAGTCGCACCCGCCACCGTGCCGACGGCAGACCAGCGATCAAGGCCCATGCTTGGGCATAGATCCGGCCGCGCCGCCACGACCCGATCCGGTCACCCCACCGTGGTCCCTGACGACCGCGACGCACCAGATCGTGAGGCCTCCTGCCGCGGGGGAGCGAAGTCGCCGAGGCGCCGCCACCACCCGCCGTGGCGTCCGGCCCGCCGCCACGATCCGGCCCGGGGGCGTCGGCCCGCGCCAGCCCCACGCGAGCGAGAGGGCCTGAGTCCCCGCCGCCGCCGGTGACGACCAGGCTTTGCCTGGCCACGCCCTTGGGCGGCGGCGAGGGAGGAGGAGGAGGAGGAGTGGGGGAGGGCTGGCCGACGGGATTTGGGGGCATACTAGTATAGTATAGCATCATATATACATTTGTCCTATTTACATATATGCTAGATATATGACTGGTGAGTGGTAACACGACCATGTAACCGAGCCATCAAATATGCAGATTATCTCTTCATCAGCTTGCCGGGACCTCCAGGGTCTCCCCTTTTTTATGGGATCCAAATAAACCTAATCCATGCTTCAACAAAAAACACGAAAACCCTTATGTGCCACAGGCGTGGATGATTGCCCAGCGAGGCACACCATGTAGGTGCCATTAGCCTGGGCCGGCTCCGTTTGAAACAAAAATGCACCCACAAGAAGTTTGAGTAGTTCTTACAGCTTCATATACTAAATAAACCCATGTGCCAAGTCGGATGCAATTGCCTCCAATTAAAATGTTCGGATAAAACCAATATCAGAAAGTTTATAATAGATATCAATTGTTAGAGCATTTCATTTTCACTAGAAGCATAGGCATGCTTCGCTGCGCCGTCTTGTTAGCCTCGTTCTATAAAGTTGTTTTTAGCGACACCACAGCTAGCAAGATTTTAACATATCCAATCAATTATTATTGATTGCTCGCATAATGACCCAAGTAACTAACCGTGACAGCTGCACAAAAATCGCAACAACAAGTCCGCGGAAAACCGAGCAGCGTTCCACAATTTTTCCGGCTCCGGCTCGTGAGCCCACCACTTGGAGCAACCATGGCTTCCTATTCCAAGCACAAAACCTGGTCTGCTCATACAACAGGCTACTGAGTACTGGTCCCACAGAGAGCTCTGCCCCCTTTATGCATGGTGTTTCAGTCAAGAAAAGCTACCAACTGCATGAGATGGATTGAAGAGAGAAGATCCTGTGGAATGTACCATCTCAGAACATTTGCGTTTGTGGCTGTCAAGATAAAGCATAAATCGCTTTATTCTCTTGCTCCATGTGGAATCCCACGGTATGAAGTTCAACAGCAACAACTTATCTGAAAAGCTTGCTAGCTAGGTAGCCAATGCAAGAACAAAATCGCTTCATATCTGGCATCGAATACGTTGACGTTTTGCTGGCTCGGTGCTGCTCAGCTCTAAAGTTTTGCTTGCACCGGCTAAAAGTTACCCGTACTGAAGATCAGGAAAGCAGGTGTTGAGCGACGCCTGGAACACATTCCAAAGAGGGGACGATCGAGAGACCATCGGCAAGGAAAGCAGCTCCTCCTCTGGAATTGTCGATCGGCCTCGGCGCATATGCTACCATAAGATCCATATCCCGAAGCCAACCCCGCGGTATATAAGCGACACCGAGGTGCATATGTTTCCATCACCGGGCACAAGAACTTCAAAACATAGATCAAGCATTAGCAAAAAATATAGTTGATAGGAGGCAAAAGAGCTTTGGCTTATAGCAAGGCATGGCAAATTTGATCGACGTGTGTGAATCACAGGGCGCTTCTCCCTTGGCATGGTGGCATGCATGTACCGGTAAGTGTGCGGCGTGCAGCTTTCTGGCAAGCCGTGCGTGCCAAAGGAGAATTGCCCTGCCATTCACCTCAGCTTCTCTCTGAACTCTGGTCGACCAGAGTTCATTTGTTCCTGAGACTAACCATGCTTACGTTTGGCTGTGATGATTACCTTGTGTACTATACTTGGACAATGCCGGGAGAGATCAAATGGGCATTAGGCATATAACACAAGATCTGGATCTCCTGTGAAACATCTGAAGGCGATGAGCAACATTTTGTAGCCATGACGAGACGCACAGGGAAATTGGGCATGCCGTGGCGCTCGATTTCCATCCTTACCCTCTCTTGCTTGTGGCTCTCATTTGTCTTACATGTGCTTGCTCACTCATGACTTGTTTATATGCAATTATGTGGTCAAAACTGTATGATGATCTACTCAATCCTGAAGTGTCGTAAGCATATAATTTTTCATGTAACCTCCACCCAGAGCCCTTTGTGTAGTAGTGATAAAAGTGAGAAGTCCTTTTTTTTAGTTAAAAGTGAAAAGTGAGAAGTCCTTACTGGATGGAGATACAATGAAATCTTACGTGCTTGTTTAGTACTCCCTCGGTCCTACAGTTTGCAAAAACATTTTATATTGTGGGATAGAGGGAGTATTGAAAAGAAACCCTGCTTGAGCGGTCGTTTTGTGAAGATAAATAGAATTAGATGTTAATTGGTTTTAGTGAGCAGAAACTATATCACATCTTTCATATAATATCATCATTCTATATCACTTTCACTTGTCAGCAATTTCATTTGTTATGAGATTTTAACATTTTGCACTCCGCACGCCCTTTGTTGTCCCTATTAATTAATCTATCTATCCATCAAAGCTCTTTACCACCGCAGTATCAAGACAATTAAGGTGAATATCTACTCCCGACAATTTTCATGCACTGAGTAGTGAATACTAGACACACTTGCTTGTCGGACGTATTAATTATTATGCATTTTCTCTCTCTTTCTCTCTGTATATATGCTCAAGATCCGATGGGTAAAATGCAATGAGTAGCCCATGTAGTAATGCTAGCAAACTAAACCACATACTTTATTGTCGTGTTAGAAATGTGAGAATACCTTGGAATGAGAGACATTGGGAAAACAATTCAACCTAGCGATCTTCATGGGACTAGAAACTTGGAGTTTCTCCTCTGCCAAACTGATGGTGATTCTTAGCCCCAACCGAACTCTGTTTCTTTCATATTCCATCTACCATTTTGTTGTGGAACAACTTGCCTGCCAAAGCATTCTTGACGGGTTAAGAACAGAAGCTGGAGATGATTGCAATGGAATCGAAGGGCCGACTGCAAAGAAGTGAACGTGAGCTAGCTCTTCGGCCTATTAACTCGGAATCCAGGCCGTCGCTGGGGATATCAATGCAGAGGAGGCGTGGCATGGTTAAGTACTCCCGCTTTTTGTTGTTGAGGGATAAAACTAAAAAATAGATGTACTGCTATCTTTCAACCTGCTCGCTCCTCTTTCACCCTTCTTGAACTCTGAATCACTTCTACCTACTCGCTCCTCTTTCACCTTTCTTGAACTCCGAAACTCGGGATGCAGAGACACACTTGTATCTGAATCGATGCCCAGTGTTACATTATCCTGTGCGTCGGATGTTAAACTACTACAATGACATCATTTCATGTGTCAGATGCTTTTTCTTATGTAACTTTTTGTATGTTCAACTAATCAATTTGCGGCTTTGTATACTTGCGAGAACATGAAGTTTGTGTTGTGTACATATTTTGTACACTACAATGGCAGACTAATTGATCAGAAAACCATAGTTAGTCCTGGCTCTAGCACTATCTATGCTGTTAGTTATTATGGATGTAGATGTAAATTGATCAATAAATTAAGTCTTTGTGTTGAAATTATAAATCAAATCAAAATAATAATATATTTTTTTGAGGAAAAAATCAAAATAATATTGAAGTGTGCAGGATGAACAAGCTATGGTAAGATTGAGTAAGAGAGAATGCTTTAGCATTTTTTGGCAATATACATCTGTAATTACATTACATTGTATAGGCAATCGGTAGAGACATCTTGAATTTGCTGATCATCTTTGGAAGTAAGTGTTGGGGAACGTAGCAGAAATTCAAAATTTTCTACGCATCACGAAGATCAATCTATGGAGTAATCTAGCAACGAGGGGAAGGAAGTGCATCTACATACCCTTGTAGATCGCTAAGCGGAAGCGTTCAAGTGAACGGGGTTGGTGGAGTCGTACTCGTCGTGATTCAAATCACCGATGATCCTAGTGCCGAACGGACGGCACCTCCGTGTTCAACACATGTACAACCCGGTGACGTCTCCTATGCCTTGATCCAGCAAGGGGAGAAGGAGAGGTTGGGGAAGACTCCATCCAGCAGCAGCACGACGGCATGGTGGTGGTGGAGGAGCGTGGTACTCCAGCAGGGCTTCGCCAAGCACCGCAAGAGACGAGGAGGGAGAGGGGTAGGGCTGCGCCAAGAAGGAGATTGAATCGTGTGTGTTAGGCAGCCCAAACCTCAAGTATATATAGGGGAAGGGGAGGGGCTGCGCCCCCACCTAGGGTTCCCTCCCTAGGGGTGGCGTCAGCCCCTAGATCCCATCTAGGGGCGGCCAAGGGGGAGGGGGAGAGGGAGGCGCACCAGGCATGGGCCCTAAGGCCCATCTGCCCTTAGGGTTTGCCCCCCTCCTCCCCTTAGGCGCCATGGGCCCTTGTGGGGGGGGGGGGGCGCACCAGCCCACCTGGGGCTGGTCCCCTCCCACACTTGGCCCATGCAGCCCTCCGGGGCTTGTGGCCCCACTTGGTGGACCCCCGGGACCCTCCCGGTGGTCCCGGTATGTTACCGATAAAACCCGAAACTTTTCCGGTGACCAAAATAGGACTTCCCATATATAAATCTTTACCTCCGGACCATTCCGGAACTCCTCGTGACGTCCGGGATCTCATCTGGGACTCCGAACAACATTCGGTAACCACGTATATCTATTCCCTATAACCCTTGCGTCATCGAACCTTAAGTGTGTAGACCCTACGGGTTCGGAAACCATGCAGACATGACCGAGATGTTCTCCGGTCAATAACCAACAGCGGGATCTGGATACCCATATTGGCTCCCACATGCTCCACGATGATCTCATCGAATGAACCACGATGTCAAGGACTTAATCAATCCCGTATACAATTCCCTTTGTCTACCGGTACGATACTTGCCCGAGATTCGATCGTCGGTATCCCGATACCTTGTTCAATCTCGTTACCGGCAAGTCTCTTTACTCGTTCCGTAACACATCATCCCGTGATCAACTCCTTGATCACATTGTGCATATTATGATGATGTCCTACCGAGTGGGCCCAGAGATACTTCTCCGTTTACACGGAGTGACAAATCCCAGTCTCGATTCGTGCCAACCTAACAGACACTCTCGGAGATACCTGTAGTGTACCTTTATAGCCACCCAGTTACGTTGTGACGTTTGGCACACCCAAAGTATTCCTACGGTATCCGGGAGTTGCACAATCTCATGGTCTAAGGAAATGATACTTGACATTAGAAAAGCTTTAGCATACGAACTACATGATCTGGTGCTAGGCTTAGGATTGGGTCTTGTCCATCACATCATTCTCCTAATGATGTGATCCCGTTATCAACGACATCCAATGTCCATGGTCAGGAAACCGTAACCATCTATTGATCAACGAGCTAGTCAACTAGAGGCTTACTAGGGACATGGTGTTGTCTATGTATCCACACATGTATGTGAGTTTCCTATCAATACAATTCTAGCATGGATAATAAACGATTATCATGAATAAGGAAATATAATAATAACTAATTTATTATTGCCTCTAGGGCATATTTCCAACAGTCTCTCACTTGCACTAGAGTCAATAATCCAGTTCACATCGCTATGTGATTAACACTCAAGGTCACATCCCCATGTGACTAACACCCAAAGAGTTTACTAGAGTCAATAATCTAGTTCACATTACCATGTGATTAACACTCGATGAGTTTTGGGTTTGATCATGTTATGCTTGTGAGAGATGTTATAGTCAACGGGTCTGAACCTTTCAGATCCGTGTGTGCTTTACAAATCTCTATGTCATCTCCTAGACGTAGCTACCACGTTCTATTTGGAGCTATTCCAAATAACTGTTCTACTATATGAATCCAGTTTACTACTCAGAATAATCTGGATTAGTGTCAAAGTTTGCATCGGCGTAACCCTTTACGACGAACTCTTTTACCACCTCCATAATCGAGAAAATTCCTTAGTCCACTAGTTACTAAGGATAACTTTGACCGCTGTCCTGTGATTGGATCACTCTTGTACCCCTTGACTGACTCATGGCAAGGCACACTTCAGGTGCGGTACATAGCATAGCATACAGTAGAGAGCCTGTGACAAAAGCATAGGGGACGACCTTCGTCCTTTCTCTCTATTCTGCTGTGGTCAGGTTTCGAGTCTTACTCAATATTCACACCTTATAACATAGCCAAGAACTCCTTCTTTGCCGATCCATTTTGAACTCCTTCAAAATCTTGTCACGGTATGTATTCATTTGAAAGTACTATTAAGCGTTTTGATCTATCCTTATAGATCTTAATGCTCAATACTCAAGTAGCCTAATCCAGGTTTTCCATTGAAAAACACTTTTCAAATAACTCTGCATGCTTTCCAGAAATTCTACATCATTTCTGATCAACAATATGTTAACAACATATACTCATCGGAAATTCTATAGTGCTCCCACTCACTTCTTTGGAAATACAAGTTTCTCATAAACTTTGTATAAACCCAAAATCTTTGATCATCAAAGCATATATTCCAACTCCGAGATGCTTACTCCAGTCCTTAGAAGGATTGCTAGAGCTTTGCTTACTTGTTAGCATCTTTCAGGATTGTTAAAACCTTCTGGTTGTATCACATACAACCTTTCCTCAAAAAATCATGAGGAAACAATGGTTTTTGACATCCTATCTGCAAGATTTCATAAATAATGCAGTGACTGCTAATATAATTCCAACGGACTCTTAGCATCGCTACGAGTGAGAAAGTCTCACCGTAGTCAACTCCTTGAACTTGTCAGGAAACATCTTAACGACAAGTCGAGCTTTCTTAATGGTGACATTTACCATCATTGTCCGTCTTCCTTTTAAAAATCCATCTGTACTCAACAGCCTTACGACCATCGAGTCGTTCTGCCAAAGTCTACACTTTGTTTTTCATACATGGATCCTCTCTCGGATTTTATGGCCTCGAGCCATTTATTGGAATCCGGGCCCACCATTGCTTCTCCATAGTTCGTAGGTTCATTGTTGTCTAGCAACATGACTTCCAAGACAGGATTACGTACCACTCTGAAGTAGTATGCATCCTTGTCATCCCACGAGGTTTGGTAGTGACTTAATCTGAAGTTTCATGATCACTATCATAAGCTTCCACTTCAATTGGTGTAGGTGCCACAGGAACAACTCCCTGTGCCCTGCCACACACTAGTTGAAGAGACGGTTCAATAACCTCATCAAGTCTCCACCATCCTCCCACTCAATTCTTTCGAAAAAAAACTTTTCCTCGAGAAAGGACCCGATTCTAGAAACAATCCCTTATTGCTTTCGGATCTGAGACAGGGGGTATACCCAACTGTCTTGGGTGTCCTATGAAGATGCATTTATCCGCTTTGGGTTCGAGCTTATCTGCCTGAAATTTTTTCACATAAGCGTTGCAACCCCAAACTTTTAAGAAATGACAGCTTAGGTTTCTCTGAACCATAGTTCATACGGTGTCATCTCATCGGAATTACGTGGTGCCCTATTTAAAGTGAATGTGGTTGTCTCTAATGCCTAACCCATAAACTATCGTGGTAATTCGACAAGAGACATCATGGTATGCATCATATCCAATAGGGTGCAGTTATGATGTACGGACACTCCATCACACCATGGTGTTCCTGGCTATATTGGTTGTGAAACAATTTCTACAATGTCTTAATTCTGTGCCAAACTCGTGATTCAGATATTCATCTCTATGATCATATCATAGATATTTTATCCTCTTGTCACGACGATCTTTCAACTTCACCCTGAAATTACTTGAATCTTTCAATAATTTAGACTCATGATTCATCAAGTAAATATACTCAACGTCTACTCAAATCATCTGCGAAGTAAGAACATAACGATATCCACTACACGCCTCAGCACTCATTGGACTGCACACATCAAAATGTATTACTTCCAACGAGTTGCTTTCTAGTTCCATTTTACTGAAAACGATGCTTTCAGTCATCTTGCCCATGTGGTATGATTTGCATGTCTCAAGTGATTCAAAATCAAGTGAGTCCAAACGGTCCATTTGCATGGAGTTTCTTCATGCATATACACCAATAGACATGGTTCGCATGTCTCAAACTTTTCAAAACGAGTGAGCCCAAATATCCATCAACATGGAGCTTCTTCATGCGTTTTATACCGATATGACTTTACGTGGCAGTGCCACAAGTAGGTGGTACTATCATTACTATCTTATATCTTTTGGCATGAACATGTGTATCACTACGATCGAGATTCAATAAACCATTCATTTTAGGTGCAAGACCATTGAAGGTATTATTCAAATAAACAGAGTAACCATTATTCTCCTTAAATGAATAACCGTATTGCGATAGACATAATCCAATCATGTCTATGCTCAACGCAAACACCAATCTCGATGGTAGAGGGAGCGTGCGATGCTTGATCACATCAAGCTTGGAAAAACTTCCAACACATATTGCCAACTCACCTTTAGCTAGTCTCCGTTTACTCCACAGCCTTTTATTTTGAGTTTACTAACATTTAGCAATCGAACCGGTATCTAATACCATGGTGCTACTAGGAGTACTAGTAAAGTACACATTAACACAATGTATATCCAATATACTTCTATCGACCTTGCCAGCCTTCTCATCTACCAAGTATCTAGGGTAATTCTGCTCCAGTGGCTGTTCCCCTTATTACAGAAGCACTTAGTCTCGGGTTTGGGTTCAACCTTGGGTTTCTTCACTAGAGCAGCAGCTAATTTGCCGCTTCATGAAGTATCCCTTCTTGCCCTTGCCCTTCTTGAAACTAGTGGTTTCACCAACCATCAACAATTGATGCTCCTTCTTGATTTCTACTTTTGTGGTGTCAAACATCGCGAATATCTCAAGGATCATCATATATGTCCCTGATATATCACAGTTCATCATGAAGCTCCAGCAGCTTGGTGGTAATGACTTCGGAGAAACATCACTATCTCATCTGGAAGATCAACTCCCACTCGATTCGAATGATTGTTGTACTCAGACAATCTGAGCACAAGCTCAACAATTGAGCTTTCTCCCTTAGTTTGCAGGCTAAGAAAAATCGTCGGAGGTCTTATACCTCTTGACGTGGGCACGAACCTGAAATCCCAATTTCAGCCCTCGAAACATCTCATATGTTTCGCGACGTTTTAAAACGTCTTCGATGCCTCAACTCTAAACCGTTTAACTGAACTATCATGTAGTTATCAAAATGTGTATGTCAGATGTTCGCAACATCCACAGACGACGTTCGAGGTTCAGCACACTGAGCGGTGCATTAAGGACATAAGCCTTCTATGAAGCAATGAGGACAATCTTCAGTTTACGAACCTAGTCCGCATATCTGCAACTATCAACTTTCAACTTAATTTTCTCTAGGAACATATCTAAACAGTAGAACTGAAGCGCGAGCTACGACATAATTTGCGAAGATCTTTTGACTATGTTCAGGATAAATAAGTTTATCTTATGAACTCCCACTCAGATAGACATCCCTCTAGTCATCTAAGTGATTACATGATCCGAGTCAACTAGGCCGTGTCCGATCATCACGTGAGACGGACTAGTCAACATCGGTGAACATCTTCATGTTGATCATATCTACCATACGCCTCAAGCTCGACCTTTCGGTCTCTTGTGTTCCGGGGCTATGTCTGTACATGCTAGGCTCGTCAAGTTAACCTAAGTGTTTCACATGTGTTCCAAGGCCATGTCTGTACATGCTAGGCTCGTCAACACCCGCTGTATTCGAACGTAAGAATCTATCACACCCGATCATCATGTGGTGCTTTGAAACAACGAACTTTCGCAACGGTGCACAGTTAGGGGGAACACTTTCTTGAAATTTTAATGAGGGATCATCTTATTTACTATCGTCGTTCTAAGCAAATAAGATGCAAAAACATGATAAACATCACATGCAATCAAAATAGTGACATGATATGGCCAATATCATATAGCTCCTTTGATCTCCATCTTGGGGCTCCATGATCATCTTGTCACCGGCATGACACCATGATCTCCATCATCGTGTCTCCATGAAGTTGTCTCGCCAACTTATTACTTCTACTACTATGGCTACCGGTTATCAATAAAGTAAAGTAATTACATGGCGTTGTTCAATGACACGCAGGTCATACAATAAATAAAGACAACTCCTATGGCTCCTGCCGGTTGTCATACTCATCGACATGCAAGTCGTGATTCCTATTACAAGAACATGATCAATCTCATACATCACATATCATTCATCACATTCTTCTTGGCAATATCACATCACACATCATACCCTGCAAAAACAAGTTAGACGTCCTCTAATTGTTGTTTGCATGTTTTACGTGGCTGCTATGGGTTTCTAGCAAGAACGTTTCTTACCTATGCAAAAACCACAACGTGGTATGCCAATTGCTATTTACCCTTCATAAGGACCCTTTTCATCGAATCCGATCCGACTAAAGTGGGAGAGACAGACACCCGCTAGCCACCTTATGCAACTAGTGCATGTCAGTCGATGGAACCAGTCTCACGTAAGAGTACGTGTGTAACATCCCAAAATTCTAAATTTTGGAATGTTATAAACAAATAGATAGATTTGATTGATTGTCTGAAAGTGAGTGAATTCGAATTTTTTTGAAAGTTAAACGAGAGGGAATAAAAGGACTTTCCCAAACTTTCATATTTGCTTTTTGATCTCCGTAAATTCAAATTCTTTTCACCACGAAACCCTGAAGAGAAGATGACATGACTTCTTCCATTTATTTAAATGACAAGGGGTGCTGAAAACATTTGAATTTCATTTGGAAAAATATTTCCAATTCTACAACTCTATGCGACTCAATGATTTTCATGAGAGAAAATAAAATGACTTCTTCAAATTATATGAAATATGAGTTGGCAGTTTTGTCAATTTTGAGAAGAGGATCTTTTGATTTATTTATCTCATCTTCAATAATTTTTCCGATGTCAAAATATGAGAGAGGGAAATAATATGACTTTTCCCAATTTCGGAAAAATGAATATTTAATAAATAGATCAAATTTTGTTTTCCGGTGTTTGTTTGCATTTTATTTGGATAGGGAAAAATGCGTGTTTTCAAAAAATTTCTTTTAGGTCCGGAGAAAAGTTCATTTTGTTCGGCTCATTTTTAGGAGTCAGGGAAAACTTACTTTTAGAATTTTGGAGCCTTTTTCGTTAGTTTTCTTTTAGTTTTTCTGCGCACGAAATCTGTTAAAAAAAAACTGGACCAAGGCCAACCGGGCCAAGGCCCAGCTAGCCAATCGCCGCAGCTCCCTGCGCCGTGCGCCAGGAAGCCAGGAGGCCGCCGCCTCGCCTCTTGCTCGCCGAATCTTTTAGGATTCTAGGGCGCCCCTTTGCCTTTTTTTTTTTCCTAGTAGGACTTTTGTCCTACTTCTGTTTATATTTTGGATCTTTTCTACTCCTATTCCAATTTCTTGATCCCTCCTCTAAGTTTTCTCACCCCTCCCCAATATAAATACCCAAGCACCCTTCCTCTAAACACATCAAATCCAAGGCTCCAAAGCCCCAAGCGCACCGCGCCCTAGTGCCGCCGCCGTCGTCATACACCGCCGCCGCCGTCATACACCGCCGCCGCCGCCATGCGTCACCGCGCCGCCGCCGCCCTGCGTCACCGCGCCGCCTCACCCGCCGCCCCACCCCGCGCCCTTCACCCGCGCCGTGCCGCCTCACCCGCCGCCGCCCTGCGTCACCGCCACCGCTCACGCCACGCCGCCGGAGTTCCTCGCCGGAGACTTCACCGGAGGTAGCCCCACGCTACATCTAATCTTCTCATCGGATCGTTTTCTTCTAATCGTTCCGATTCTTTTTCTCCAATTCGTTTTTCTTCGCCAAACCGTTCCGGTTTTCTAGATCGGTTTTACGATCTGGTTTCTTTTCTCGAAACCCTAGATCGGATCCGTTTTCTTTTCCGATTTAGTTGCCCGAGATCGTTCGCCGGACCGTTCGTCCTAACGAACGTGATCACCGGATTATTCTTCTAGGTTAACGAACGTCCGTTCGTTCAACCGTTCTTCTTTTTCTTCTCGTTGGATCTATTCCGCGATCGCGATCTCAGATCCGATCTTCGTTCTAGTTTTTCTTCTCGCTCGTTTATCGGAATCACGTGATTCAAGCGCCTGGAGTTTCGTCTCGAAACCGCCGTTCCGTCTAATCAACTTGAACAAGATTTTGCTACAGTAAAATTTGACCTAGTTTCAACCTTCTAGAACCGAGTTGTTTTCTTTCGTCGTTTGTTTTTCCGTCGTTTGTTCGGTTCTTTCTTCCTTCTCAAGCGGAGTTCTTAAGTTGAACTTTCTGGTTCAATCTCTTGTTGAAGTTTTACCTGTGCAATAGATGATTGTGTGGTTACTATTGCTTGCTTACGATAGATTGACCGGAGTGTGACGAGTAGATCTATCAAGAGTTTTGAGTACGCATCATCTTCATCAACATTGCAGGCAAGTTCACACTTTGATCATACCTTTTCTACAACCCAGTTTTATTGCATTAGATCAATCCTCACACATTGCATGATTAGGATCTAATTAAATTATGGGATGGGAAGTAGATGAGGTAGTAGCTATTACCTGTTACTATGAAACCTTTGGGAGTTACTTCTACGTTTGCTTATTATGCCATGCTATGCTAGTAGACGTGGATTGGGTGAGTGAAATCCATGACAGATGTGAGATTGATAATTTAATGGTTTATCTAAGGTGGCAACTTAAACACACATCTGGGTGGATTGAGGCACCTGATGTCTATCAGGACTTGCCTGTTTTTTTTCGGACCGCCATCCAGGCTCAAAGGGATCATAAGATCTTTCATGCTAAATACTTACGTGTGCAGCCACAAGCCATTATGGGCTCTGGCATAGTTGACTAAGTCGTGCGAACTCTTATAGGGGTAGACCAGCAGATGTAGGGGTTGTAGGTGGTACGGTCTACTCCATCGTAAGGTGCTAGCGCTTCTGAAAGACTATGTCTCGGTCATCCGTTTCTCAAACACCAGTAGTGCGAGAAATCCAAAGGAGGCGATCGAGTCTTGTGGGGAAAAGTGCGCAAACCTCTGCAGAGTAAACAAACTAATCATGATTAGCCGTGTCCCCGGTTATGGACATCTTGAGTATCTAGTTCTTGGATTATCCTGTTGATCTCATCATGTTACTTCTAATTAATATTGTTGGGTTTAATTGTTCACTTTTTAATTGGGATTGAGAATGCTGTCAACCATTCTCAATGTTCAACAACCACCATAATAGTTAAATAAATTTATTCCTTTGTAGTAGGGAAAAATTGGCTTTTCGCAAAAACTATAACCATAGAGCTTTTCCACCAGCCAAATATGCATGTAGTGATAGCCTCTATTCATCATTCTCTATGGTGTGAATTTGCCAGTACATTCAATGTACTGACCCGTTTTCGGGCTGCAACGTCTCATGTTGCAGGTTTCTTACGACGAGTAAGTGATACGTTAGGGTTACGATTTCTACACTCAACCTTGCCGTTGGTGTTGATGGGAATCCACAACCTTGTTGCTTCCGCTATATGGATTGAGGTAATAGTATTTACGTTACTTTATACATGTGATTTACCTCTGTTATAAATCCTTCGAGTACTGTGTGTGTCAGCATACCGATCCAGGGATGACACTTAAGCACAGAGACTTGATCCATTCGGGTCAGGTCGCTACAAGATGGTATCAGAGCACATGTTGACTGTAGGACGTGACCCTAGAAACTGGCAAGCCCTAGCAAAGATTTTCTCTACAACTTTCCCTTTCAAAAGATCTTTTACCTCTCTTCTCTTCTGAGTTTATTCAAATATTCCCTTTAGTGAGACCACACCCCTTTTCCCTTTTGACCACACGAAGATTCGACTGATGAGACCACTCCAAGAAGTACAATATATCAGACAACTAAGACCACTTCAGAAGGAAGAAGATTTTACCGTGCAGGGAAACTACAACTATTGAAGACTCCGAAGACTAGGAGAATCTGAAGGCTCTAAAGAATCCCTAGATTTGTATGACCTAGGAAGGCTATCCTTATGGAACTTGGCAGACTATGGAAGCTGTCAATACCCGAGATCAAGGTGTACGGGAGAAAGACCGGGACATGGAGAGTTGAGAACTCGAAGTTTTGTCAAAGAAAACCCTAAGGCAGGAGATATCAACTATGGAATGAAAGCTCATGGAAATGACAAGAGCAGGAACATGGTTATCCGTGATGTCATCGCCCGCTGACGCTACTGTCACCGTGCTGAGTTAAGGATGCATTTCTTCAGAATGGATTTGATGGAAGAAGGCTGATGGAGCACCTATTAGTAAGATAAAGTTTTAACCTTAGTCGGTGTATCACCAGGATCTGGAGTAGTACATCAAGAAGTTTAAGGTGGAGCTCCATAAAGCCGTATTAGACAAGGAGCATTTCGTGAAGAACTTAGGACCCAGAAGTTGAAGTAGCCAAGCTGGAGGAGCTACAACCTCGAGATACCGGAGATTTGTCAGGAACTGAAGGACAGTATGACCATGGCTCATGCCAAGGATATTGAAACCAGAAGTTTGGAACGCAACTCCAGAATATTGAAGGATGTCACGAGAGATTTCACGTCAACAGAGATGATCTGGCAAAAGAACTTGATAAAGACAAGCATGATCGGAAGAAGCCGTTGGAGGCATGAACAAAACTGGAAGAGTTTGACGACATTGACCTTTAGAAGACCAAACCCCTGTTATATACCTGCGTTAGATGCGATGATTGTGAGCTGTCATTTGTTTGATGTTTTTCCGACAGCCACAATAAAACCTGTCTTTTCAAAACCTTTGTTTGTATTGTGTGTATCCCTCTCTATCTTTCTTATCTCACCCCAAAACCCATGAACCTAATAGAGGATGAATGGAGATGAGCTTGTATTTTCTGGACCGACGAGTCAGTTGGAGACAGACCGATGGATTCAGAACATGGAGGATCATATGGAGAACAACCCTATAGCCGGAAAGGATATGGCCCAGCATGCTCTTCAATGTTTTGAAAGAGGTGCTGCTACTTGGTGGAAGATGTACCAAACGATCAATGGATGGCAAGGAGTAACCACTTGGAAAGAATTAAAGTTGACTCTGCCAAAGTCTCGGCTTGTTTCCCAGAAGTTGAAGTCTTATGGAAAGGATATGAGGAAACCATGTGCATGCAAGATTTGTGGAGAAATAGGACACAACCATAAAGAACACAAGGATGAATGACCTAACTGTGAAGGAAGTCACCCAGCTAAAGAATGCCCAACTAGGCAGATCACTTGTTTCTTGTGTGAAGGGACTACCCACTACCCTGCTCAGTGTCACATTTACCCCTTGGTGCAAAGAACCATCCAGCAGAAGGAAGAAGCAATGAAAGGAGCTCTTATGGAAAGTTTAGAAGAACCTGCGATGAAGGAAGAGGTGAAGGACACACCGAAAGAGGAACCAATTAAACCCCGCACCAAGTCATGCTATTCATGTGGAGAAGAAGGACACATCTCCCAAAATTGTTTGAATGTGGATCTAGTAGAATTCCCGACGGAGGAAGTAGAATATGACCCACAGGAAATAGAAGCTCTGATTGGAATGGAAAAGTCCAGAAAAAGAAGTAGATTGGATTCCAGGAAGGATCTGAGTCATGTCACCTGTTATAAGTGCAAGGAGTCAGGGCACTACCCCAACAATTGCCCAAAAAGGAAGCCATGGACCCAAGTAGGCTATATAATCACAAGGAAACCTCGATACTTGTCAGAAGTGATATGTTTTCGTTATAATGAAGCAGGGCACTTTGCCAGAGATTGTCCGAAGGAGCAGGTGACTTGTGATAAATAGTTGAGTTTGTGACAGAAGAAATATAGTAGTAGTAGTGAGAACATTTTTCCTTTATATTGAGGTGTTGAGTTGAGGCATGTAATGGAAAAAAACAGGAGATTGTAATAATTGAGAATCAATAAAGTTAGCATCGTTGGTACTGATATGGATTTTATGAGTTGTTACTCTATGAAGAAGGATTTTGGCCATTTTGGGGATGTGAGAAATATGGTCTATGGAAGATTTGTGCATTTTAAGGGTCGTAGTACTCTGTAAGAACCCTTGACCCCTGGAAAAGATAAGGATACCCCACTGAGTGGATTTCGGACAAAATGAATACGAGTTTTGTCTCGATATCTGTGATGCCCCAAGAGTATGTGGGATGAAGTTGGAGACTGTCAGTTGTTTGGACCAAATGTGATCAAGGAGTCAGAAGAGAATGTTAAGTTGATTTGAGATAGACTGAAAGTAGCTCAGTCCAGGCAGAAGAGTTATGTAGACTCAAAAACTCAAGGAGGTAGTCTATGAAATTGGAGACATAGGATGTCTTCGCGTGTCCCCTATACAAGGAGTTAAATGGATTGGAGTTAAGGGAAAATTAGCCCCGAGATTTGTAGGACCATACCGAGTTTTGGAGCGTATGGGAGAAGTGGCCAATAAGTTGGAGTCACCCGAAGGACTGTGAGGAGTTCATGATGTGTTTCACGTTTCCCAGTTGAAGAAGTGCCATGCAGAGATGGCCAATATTCCCCTGTAAGGACGCTTGACCCTGGAAAGGATAATGATGTTCCGCGAAGTGAATATGGACTTCATAAGTATAAGTTTTTATCTTGGTATGTGGGATATCCCACGAGGATGAAGAGATAAATTACTATTGGATATAAAGGAGGTATGATGTTGGAAATATGGATCAATGAAAACTCCATGATGAGTCTGAGTAATCATGTCCTAGTTTGGTGCCAATAGAAGGATGGTAGACAATACAATTGGATGGATTTAAGAATACTAGGAAGTTGGAGGTTGGACTAATGATTAGTTGCCCGAAGATGAGTTCAAGGATTTTCAAGTGATGAGATGGGCCATAACCCACAGGCTCCAGAACCTGCCAAGAAGCAAGCACATTCTTGCTGAAGGAAGGACCCTGGAAGAGGATATACCTTTGTCGATAGACGATCTTATAGGAGTAACGTAAAACCTGAGAGTTCTGAAGGAATGATAGATGTTTGTCTGGCTTGCAGAATCTATGGATATATCCGAACTTGGTTCGTCGATAAGAGAAATTCTGCAATGCTTGTGAGGATGACCAAGTGTTAGTATGCGAGATTCACTAAACCGTGTACATGGTAATGATTTGGGTGCGGGATGGATTGATCACCATACCGACTTACTCTTATTATTCGCCTTGCTATATGGGATGGTAAATCTGAGTGACTTACCTATAGTAGAGAGACGGCGATATTAAACCTTGTTTAAACCTTAGAATGGTATAGGTATTTTTCCCTTGTAGAAGGCAAGCTTTTGCCAACCGTAGGTTATACGGTAAGGATCAACCCAAACCCATTTCCTGCAGGAGAAACCATAAATTGTTGACCACCATGAGATATCGATAGTTGTTTAATTTGGCGCCAGACCCGTCAGCTAAGAAGACCCAATCTCAGAATAACCTTACCTAGATGAAAAGACAAAATAATTGAGGAAAAGGTTATGCCGGAAAAGGCAGAGAAGGAATTTCCTCGAGGATCTGAGAAGACCGACACTGTCAAGAATAAGGATGAACTATATGAGATTCGATGGAGCTGTAACCATGCTTCTAAGGGTGGTAGCACCCCAGGCACCGTGTGATGATCGATGGATTTTGAGGAGACCCCCAAACCCTAACCTTTTCTTTCTAGCCTCTCCGAATCTCGAGGACGAGATTCATTTCAAGGGTGGTAGGTTTGTAACATCCCAAAATTCTAAATTTTGGAATGTTATAAACAAATAGATAGATTTGATTGATTGTTTGAATGATTGTCTGAAAGTGAGTGAATTCGAATTTTTTTAAAAGTTAAACGAGAGGGAATAAAAGGAATTTCCCAAACTTTCATATTTGCTTTTTGATCTCCGTAAATTCAAATTATTTTCACCACGAAACCCTGGAGAGAAGATGACATGACTTCTTCCATTTATTTAAATGACAAGGGGTGCTGAAATCATTTGAATTTCATTTGGAAAAATATTTCCAATTCTGCAACTCTATGCGACTCAATGATTTTCACGAGAGAAGATAAAATGACTTCTTCAAATTATATGAAATATGAGTTGGGAGTTTTCTCAATTTTGAGAAGAGGATCTTTTGATTTATTTATCTCATCTTCAATAATTTTTCCGATGTCAAAATATGAGAGAGGGAAATAATATGACTTTTCCCAATTTCGAAAAAATGAAGATTTAATAAATAGATCAAATTTTGTTTTCCGGTGTTTGTTTGCATTTTATTTGGATAGGGAAAAATGCGCGTTTTCAAAAAATATCTTTTAGGTCCGGAGAAAAGTTTATTTTGTTCGGCTCATTTTTAGGAGTCGGGGAAAATTCACTTTTAGAATTTTGGAGCCTTTTTCGTTAGTTTTCTTTTAGTTTTTCTGCGCGCGAAATCTGTTAAAAAAAAACTGGACCAAGGCCAACCGGGCCAAGGCCCAGCTAGCCAATCGCCGCAGCTCCCTGCGTTGTGCGCCAGGAAGCCAGGAGGCCGCCGCCTCGCCTCTTGCTCGCCGAATCCTTTTAGGATTCTAGGGCGCCCCTTTGCCTTTTTTTTTTCCTAGTAGGACTTTTGTCCTACTTCCGTTTATTTTCTAGATCTTTCTTACTTTTATTCCAATTCCTTGATCCCTCCTCCAAGTTTTCTCACCCCTTCCTAATATAAATACCCAAGCACCCTCCTTCTAAACACATCAAATCCAAGGCCCCAAAGCCCCAAGCGCACCGCGCCCTAGTGCCGCCGCCGCCATCATACACCGCCGCCGCGCCATACACCGCCGCCGCCGCCATGCGTCACCGCGCCGCCGCCGCCCTGCGTCACCGCGCCGCCTCACCCGTGGCCCCACCCCGCGCCCCTCACCCGCGCCACGTCGCCTCACCCGCTGCCGCCCTGCGTCACCGCCTCCGCCGCACCTTGCCGCCGCTCACACCACGCCGCCGGAGTTCCTCGCCGGAGACTTCACCGGAGGTAGCCCCACGCTACATCTAATCTTCTCATCGGATCGTTTTCTTCTAATCGTTCCGATTCTTTTTCTCCAATTCGTTTTTCTTCGCCAAACCGTTCCGGTTTTCTAGATCGGTTTTACGATCTGGTTTCTTTTCTCGAAACCCTAGATCGGATCCGTTTTCTTTTCCGATTTAGTTGCCCGAGATCGTTCGCCGCACCGTTCGTCCTAACGAACGTGATCACCAGATTATTCTTCTAGGTTAACGAACGTCCATTCGTTCAACCGTTCTTCTTTTTCTTCTCGTCGGATCTATTCCGCGATCGCGATCTCAGATCCGATCTTCGTTCTAGTTTTTCTTCTCGCTTGTTTATCGGAATCAGGTGATTCAAGCGCCTGGAGTTTCGTCTCGAAACCGCCGTTCCGTCTAATCAACTTGAACAAGATTTTGCTACAGTAAAATTTGACCTAGTTTCAACCTTCTAGAACCGAGTTGTTTTCTTTCGTCGTTTGTTTTTCCGTCGTTTGTTCGGTTCTTTCTTCCTTCTCAAGCGGAGTTCTTAAGTTGAACTTTCTGGTTCGATCTCTTGTTCAAGTTTTACCTGTGCAGTAGATGATTGTGTGGTTACTATTGCTTGCTTACGATAGATTGACCGGAGTGTGACGAGTAGATCTATCAAGAGTTTTGAGTGCGCATCATCTTCATCAACATTGCAGGCAAGTTCACACTTTGATCATACCTTTTCTACAACCCAGTTTTATTGCATTAGATCAATCCTCACACATTGCATGATTAGGATCTAATTAAATTATGGGATGGGAAGTAGATGAGGTAGTAGCTATTACCTGTTACTATGAAATCTTTGGGAGTTACTTCTACGTTTGCTTATTATGCCATGCTATGCTAGTAGACGTGGATTGGGTGAGTGAAATCCATGACAGATGTGAGATTAATAATTTAATGGTTTATCTAAGGTGGCAACTTAAACACACATCTGGGTGGATTGAGGCACCTGATGTCTATCAGGACTTGCCTGTTTTTTTTCAGACCGCCACCCAGGCTCAAAGGGATCATAAGATCTTTCATGCTAAATACTTACGTGTGCAGCCACAAGCCATTATGGGCTCTGGCATAGTTGACTAAGTCGTGCGAACTCTTATAGGGGTAGACCAGCAGATGTAGGGGTTGTAGGTGGTACGGTCTACTCCATCGTAAGGTGCTAGCGCTTCTGAAAGACTATGTCTCGGTCATCCGTTTCTCAAACACCAGTAGTGCGAGAAATCCAAAGGAGGCGATCGAGTCTTGTGGGGAAAAGTGCGCAAACCTCTGCAGAGTAAACAAACTAATCATGATTAGCCGTGTCCCCGGTTATGGACATCTTGAGTATCTAGTTCTTGGATTATCCTGTTGATCTCATCATGTTACTTCTAATTAATATTGTTGGGTTTAATTGTTCACTTTTTAATTGGGATTGAGAATGCTGTCAACCATTCTCAATGTTCAACAACCACCATAATAGTTAAATAAATTTATTCCTTTGTAGTAGGGAAAATTGGCTTTTCGCAAAAACTATAACCATAGAGCTTTTCCACCAGCCAAATATGCATGTAGTGATAGCCTCTATTCATCATTCTCTATGATGTGAATTTGCCAGTACATTCAATGTACTGACCCGTTTTCGGGCTGCAACGTCTCATGTTGCAGGTTTCTTACGACGAGTAAGTGATACGTTAGGGTTACGATTTCTACACTCAACCTTGCCGTTGGTGTTGATGGGAATCCACAACCTTGTTGCTTCCGCTATATGGATTGAGGTAATAGTATTTAAGTTACTTTATACATGTGATTTACCTCTGTTATAAATCCTTCGAGTACTGTGTGTGTCAGCATACCGATCCAGGGATGACACTTAAGCACAGAGACTTGATCCATTCGGGTCAGGTCGCTACAACATGTAAGGTCGGTTCGGACCACTTCATCCCACAATGCCGCCGAATCAAGATTGGACTAGTAACGGTAAGCATATTGAACAAAATCAACGCCCACAACTACTTTGTGTTCTACTCATGCATAGAAACTACGCATAGACCTAGTTCATGATGCCACTGTTGGGGAACGTAGCAGAAACTCAAAATTTTCTACGCATCACCAAGATCAATCTATGGATTAATCTAGCAACGAGGGGAAGGAGAGTGCATCTACATACCCTTGTCGATCGCTAAGCGGAAGCGTTCAAGTGAACGGGGTTGATGGAGTCGTACTCGTCGTGATTCAAATCACCGATGATCCTAGTGCCGAACGTACGGCACCTCCGTGTTCAACACACGTACAGCCTGGTGATGTCTCCTACCCCTTGATCCAGCAAGGGGAGAAGGAGAGGTTGGGGAAGACTCCATCTAGTAGCAGCACGACGGCGTGGTGGTGGTGGAGGAGCGTGGTGAAGGAAATATGCCCTAGAGGCAATAATAAAGTTATTATTTATTTCCTTATATCATGATAAAAGTTTATTATTCATGCTAGAATTGTATTAACCGGAAACATAATACATGTGTGAATACATAGACAAACAGAGTGTCACTAGTATGCCTCTACTTGACTAGCTCGTTAATCAAAGATGGTTATGTTTCCTAACCAAGGGCAAAGAGTTGTCATTTGATTAACGGGATCACATCATTAGTTGAATGATCTGATTGACATGACCCATTCCATTAGCTTAGCACCCGATCATTTAGTATGTTGCTACTGCTTTCTTCATGACTTATACATGTTCCTATGACTATGAGATTATGTAACTCCCGTGTGCCGGAGGAACACTTTGTGTGCTACCAAACGTCACAACGTAACTGGGTGATTATAAAGGTGCTCTACAGGTGTCTCCAAAGGTACATGTTGGGTTGACGTATTTCGAGATTAGGATTTGTCACTCCGATCGTCGAAGAGGTATCTCTGGGCCCTCTCGGTAATGCACATCACTTAAGCCTTGCAAGCATTGCAACTAATGAGTTAGTTGCGGGATGATGTATTACGGAACGAGTAAAGAGACTTGCCGGTAACGAGATTGAACTAGGTATTGGATACCGACGATCGAATCTCGGGCAAGTAACATACCGATGACAAAGGGAACAACATATGTTGTTATGCGGTCTGACCGATAAAAGATCTTCGTAGAATATGTAGGAACCAATATGGGCATCCAGGTCCCGCTATTGGTTATTGACCGGAGACATTTCTCTGTCATGTCTACATTGTTCTCGAACCCGTAGGGTCCGCACGCTTAAGGTTTCGATGACAGTTATATTATGAGTTTATGCGTTTTGATGTACCGAAGGTTGTTCGGAGTCCCGGATGTGATCACGGACATGACGAGGAGTCTCGAAATGGTCGAGACATAAAGATTGATATATTGGAAGCCTATATTTGGATACCGGAAGTGTTCCGGGTGAAATCGGGATTTTACCGGAGTACCGGGAGGTTACCGGAACCCCCCGGGAGATATATGGGCCTTAGTGGTCCTTAGTGGAAGAGAGGAGAGGTAGCCAGAGATGGGCCGCGCGCCCCTCCCCTCCCTTGGTCTGAATAGGATAAGGAGAGGGGGCCGGCCCCCCTTCCTCTTTTCCCCCCTCCGCGAATCCTATTCCAACTAGGAAAGTGGGAGTAGGACTCCTCCTGGCGCGCCTCTCCTGGACGGCCGCACCCCCCTCTGAGCCTTTATATACGAAGGCAGGGGCACCCCCTAGAGACAAGTTGATCCACGTGATCATATTCTTAGCCGTGTGCGGTGCCCCCTTCCACTATAGTCCTCGATAATATTGTAGCGGTGCTTAGGCGAAGCCCTGCGACATTAGTACATCAAGATCGTCACCATGCCGTCGTGCTGACGGAACTCTTCCCCGACACTTTGCTGGATCGGAGTCCAGGGATCGTCATCGAGCTGAACGTGTGCTTGAACTCGGAGGTGCCGTAGTTTCGGTGCTTGATCGGTCGGGCCGTGAAGACGTACGACTACATCAACCTAACGCTTTCGTTGTCGATCTACAAGGGTACGTAGATCACACTCTCCCCCTCGTTGCTATGCATCACCATGATCTTGCGTGTGCGTAGGAAATTTTTTGAAATTACTACGTTCCCCGACAGTGGTATCAGAGCCAGGTTTTATGTGTTGATGTTATATGCACGAGTAGAACGCAAGTGAGTTGTGGGCGATATAAGTCATACTGCTTACCATCATGTCATACTTTGGTTCGGTGGTATTGTTGGACGAAGCGGCATAGACCGACATTACGCGTACGCTTACGCGAGACCGGTTCTCCCGACATGCTTTGCACATATGTGGCTTGCGGGTGAGAGTTTCTCCAACTTTAGTTGAACCGAGTGTGGCTACGCCCGGTCCTTGCAAGGTTAAAACAACACCAACTTGACAAACTATCGTTGTGGTTTTGATGCGTAGGTAAGATTGGTTCTTGCTTAAGCCCGTAGAAGCCACGTAAAAATTGCAACAACAAAGTAGAGGACGTCTAAATTGTTTTTGCAGGGCATGTTGTGATGTGATATGGTCAAGACATGATGCTAAATTTTATTGTATGAGATGATCATGTTTTGTAACCGAGTTATCGGCAACTGGCAGGAGCCATATGGTTGTCACTTTATTGTATGCAATGCAATCGCGCTGTAATGCTTTACTTTATCACTAAGCGGTAGCGATAGTCGTGGAAGCATAAGATTGACGAGACGACAACGATGCTACGATGGAGATCAAGGTGTCGCGCCGGTGACGATGGTGATCACGACGGTGCTTCGGAGATGGACATCACAAGCACAAGATGATGATGGCCATATCATATCACTTATATTGATTGCATGTGATGTTTATCTTTTATGCATATTATCTTGCTTTGATTGACGGTAGCATTATAAGATGATCTCTCACTAAATTATCAAGAAGTGTTCTTCCTGAGTATGCACCATTGCGAAAGTTCTTCGTGCTGAGACACCACATGATGATCGGGTGTGATAGGCTCTACGTTCAAATACAACGGGTGCAAAACAGTTGCACACGCGGAATACTCAGGTTATACTTGACGAGCAAAGCATATACAGATATGGCCTCGGAACACGGAGACCGAAAGGTCGAGCGTGAATCATATAGTAGATATGATCAACATAGTGATGTTCACCAATGAAACTACTCCATCTCACGTGATGATCGGACATGGTTTAGTTGATTTGGATCACGTAATCACTTAGAGGATTAGAGGGATGTCTATCTAAGTGGGAGTTCTTAAGTAATATTATTAATTGAACCTAAATTTATCATGAACTTAGTACCTGATAGTATCTTGCTTATGTATGTTTGATTGTAGATAGATGGCCCCTGCTATTGTTCCGTTGAATTTTAATGCGTTCCTTGAGAAAGCAAAGTTGAAAGATGATGGTAGCAATTACACGGACTGGGTCCGTAACTTGAGGATTATCCTCATTGCTGCACAGAAGAATTACGTCCTAGAAGCACCGCCGGGTGACAGGCCTGCTGCTGGAGCAACACCAGATGTTATGAACGTCTGGCAGAGCAAAGCTGATGACTACTCGATAGTTCAATGTGCCATGCTTTACGGTTTAGAACCGGGACTTCAATGACGTTTTGAACATCATGGGGCATATGAGATGTTCCAGGAGTTGAAGTTAATATTTCAAGTAAATACCCAGATTGAGAGATATGAAGTCTCCAATAAGTTCTATAGCTGCAAGATGGAGGAGAACAGTTCTGTCAGTGAGCATATACTCAAAATGTCTGGGTATAATAATCACTTGATTCAAATGGGAGTTAATCTTCCAGATGATTGCGTCATTGACAGAATTCTCCAATCACTGCCACCAAGCTACAAGAGCTTCATGATGAACTATAATATGCAAGGGATGAATAAGACTATTCCCGAGCTCTTCGCAATGCTGAAAGCTGCGGAAGTAGAAATCAGGAAGGAGCATAAAGTGTTGATGGTCAACAAGACCACTAGTTTCAAGAAAAAGGGCAAAGGGAAGAAGAAGGGGAACTTCAAGAAGAATAGCAAGCAAGTTGCTGCTCAAGAGAAGAAACCTAAGTCTGGACCTAAGCCTGAAACTGAGTGCTTCTACTGCAAGAAGATTGGTCACTGGAAGCGGAACTGCCCCAAGTATTTGGCGGATAAGAAGGATGGCAAGGTGAACAAAGGTATATGTGATATACATGTTATTGATGTGTACCTTACTAATGCTCGCAGTAGCACCTGGGTATTTGATACTGGTTCTGTTTCTAATATTTGCAACTCGAAGCAGGGACTACGGATTAAGCGAAGATTGGCTAAGGACGAGGTGACGATGCGCGTGGGAAACGGTTCCAAAGTCGATGTGATCGCAGTCGGCACGCTACCTCTACATCTACCTTCGGGATTAATATTAGACCTAAATATTAGTTATTTGGTGCCAGCGTTAAGCATGAAAATTATATCTGGATCTTGTTTGATGCGAGACGGTTATTCATTTAAATCAGAGAATAATGGTTGTTCTATTTATATGAGTAATATCTTTTATGGTCATGCACCCTTGAAGAGTGGTCTATTCTTATTGAATCTCTATAGTAGTGACACACATATTCATAATGTTGAAGCCAAAAGACACAGAGATGATAATGATGGTGCAACTTATTTGTGGCACTGCCGTTTAGGTCATATCGGTGTAAAGCGCATGAAGAAACTCCATACTGATGAACTTTTGGAACCACTTGATTATGAATCGCTTGGTACTTGCGAATCGTGCCTCATGGGCAAGATGACTAAAACACCGTTCTCCGGTACTATGGAGAGAGCAACAGATTTGTTGGAAATCATATATACAGATGTATGTGGTCCGATGAATATTAGGGCTCGTGACAGATATCGTTATTTTCTCACCTTCACAGATGACTTAAGCAGATATGGGTATATCTACTTAATGAAACATAAGTCTGAAACATTTGAAAAGTTCAAAGAATTTCAGAGTGAAGTTGAAAATCATCGTAACAAGAAAATAAAGTTTCTACGATCTGATCGTGGAGGAGAATATTTGAGTTACGAGTTTGGTGTACATTTGAAACAATGTGGAATAGTTTCGCAACTCACGCCACCCAAAACAACACAGCGTAATGGTGTGTCCGAACGTCGTAATTGTACTTTACTAGATATGGTGCGATCTATGATGTCTCTTACTGATTTACCGCTATCGTTTTGGGGTTATGCTTTAGAGACGGCCGCATTCACGTTAAATAGGGCACCATCAAAATCCGTTGAGACGACGCCTTATGAACTATGGTTTGGCAAGAAACCAAAGTTGTCGTTTCTGAAAGTTTGGGGCTGCGATGCTTATGTGAAAAAGCTTCAACCTGATAAGCTCGAACCCAAATCGGAGAAATGTGTCTTCATAGGATATCCAAAGGAGACTATTGGATACACCTTCTATCACAGATCCGAAGGCAAGACTTTTGTTGCTAAGTTCGGAAACTTTCTGGAGAAGGAGTTTCTCTCGAAAGATGTGAGTGGGAGGAAAGTAGAACTTGACGAGGTAACTGTACCTGCTCCCTTATTGGAAAGTAGTACATCACAGAAACCTGTTTCTGCGACACCTACACCAATTAGTGAGGAAGCTAATGATAATGATCATGAAACTTCAGGACAAGATACTACTGAACCTCATAGATCAACCAGATTGAGATCCGAGCCAGAGTGGTACGGTAATCCTGTTCTGGAAGTCATGCTGCTAGATCATGATGAACCTACGAACTATGAAGAAGCGATGGCGAGCCTAGATTCTGCAAAATGGCTTGAAGCCATGAAATCTAAGATGGGATCCATGTATGAGAACAAAGTGTGGACTTTGGTTGACTTGCCCGATGATCGGCAAGCAATTGAGAATAAATGGATCTTCAAGAAGAAGACTGACACTGACGGTAATATTACTATCTACAAAGCTCGACTTGTCGCAAAAGGTTTTCGACAAGTTCAATGGGTTGACTACGATGAGACCTTTCACCCGTAGCGATGCTTAAGTCTGTCCGAATCATGTTAGCAATTGCCACATTTTATGATTATGAAATTTGGCAGATGGATGTCAAAACTGCATTCCTGAATGGATTTCTGGAACAAGAGTTGTATATGATGCAACCGGAAGGTTTTGTTGATCCAAAGGGAGCTAATAAAGTGTGCAAGCTCCAGCGATCCATTTATGGACTGGTGCAAGCCTATCGGAGTTGGAATAAATGCTTTGATAGTGTGATCAAAGCATTTGGTTTTATACAGACTTTCGGAGAAGCCTATATTTATAAGAAAGTGAGTGGGAGCTCTGTAGCATTTCTGATATTATATGTGGATGGCATATTACTGATTGGAAATGATATAGAATTTCTGGATAGCATAAAGGGATACTTGAATACGAGTTTTTCAATGAAAGACCTCGGTGAAGCTGCTTACATATTAGGCATAAAGATGTATAGAGATAGATCAAGACGTTTAATTGGACTTTCACAAAGCACATACCTTGACAAGATTTTGAAGAAGTTCAAAATGGATCAAGCAAAGAAAGGGTTCTTGGTTGTGTTACAAGGTGTGAAGTTGAGTCACACTCAATGCCCGACCACTGCAGAAGATAGAGAGAAAATGAAAGATGTTCCCTATGCTTCAGCCATAGGCTCTATCATGTATGCAATGCTATGTACCACACCTGATGTTTGCCTTGCTATAAGTCTAGCAGGGAGGTACCAAAGTAATCCAGAAGTGGATCACTGGACAACGGTCAAGAACATCCTGAAGTGCCTGAAAAGGACTAAGGATATGTTTCTCGTATATGGAGGTGACAAAGAGCTCATCATAAACGGTTACGTTGATGCAAGCTTTGACACTGATCCGGATGATTCTAAATCGCAAACCGGATACGTGTTTACATTAAACGGTGGAGCTGTCAGTTGGTGCAGTTCTAAACAAAGCGTCGTGGCGGGATCTACATGTGAAGCAGAGTACATAGCTGCTTCGGAAGCAGCAAACGAAGGAGTCTGGAAGAAGGAGTTCATATCCGATCTAGGTGTCATACCTAGTGCATCGGGTACAATGAAAATCTTTTGTGACAATACTGGTGCAATTGCCTTGGCGAAGGAATCCAGATTTCACAAAAGAACCAAGCACATCAAAAGACGCTTCAATTCCATCCGGGATCTAGTCCAGGTGGGAGACATAGAGATTTGCAAGATACATACTGATCTGAATGTAGCAAACCCGTTGACTAAGCCTCTTCCACGAGCAAAACATGATCAGCACCAAGGCTCCATGGGTGTTATAATCATTACTGTGTAATCTAGATTATTGACTCTAGTGCAAGTGGGAGACTGAAGGAAATATGCCCTAGAGGCAATAATAAAGTTATTATTTATTTCCTTATATCATGATAAAATTTTATTATTCATGCTAGAATTGTATTAAACGGAAACATAATACATGTGTGAATACATAGACAAACAGAGTGTCACTAGTATGCCTCTACTTGACTAGCTCGTTAATCAAAGATGGTTATGTTTCCTAACCATGGACAAAGAGTTGTCATTTGATTAACGGGATCACATCATTAGTTGAATGATCTGATTGACATGACCCATTCCATTAGCTTAGCACCCGATTGTTTAGTATGTTGCTATTGCTTTCTTCATGACTTATACATGTTCCTATGACTATGAGATTATGTAACTCCCGTGTGCCGGATGAACACTTTGTGTGCTACCAAACGTCACAACATAACTGGGTGATTATAAAGGTGCTCTACAGGTGTCTCCAAAAGTACATGTTGGGTTGACGTATTTCGAGATTAGGATTTGTCACTCCGATCGTCGGAGAGGTATCTCTGGGCCCTCTCGGTAATGCACATCACTTAAGCCTTGCAAGCATTGCAACTAATGAGTTAGTTGCGGGATGATGTATTACGGAACGAGTAAAGAGACTTGCCGGTAACGAGATTGAACTAGGTATTGGATACCGATGATCGAATCTCGGGCAAGTAACATACCGATGACAAAGGGAACAACGTATGTTGTTATGCGGTCTGACCGATAAAAGATCTTCGTAGAATATGTAGGAACCAATATGGGCATCCAGGTCCCGCTATTGGTTATTGACCGGAGACATGTCTCGGTCATGTCTACATTGTTCTCGAACCCGTAGGGTCCGCACGCTTAAGGTTTCAATGACAGTTATATTATGAGTTTATGCGTTTTGATGTACCGAAGGTTGTTCGGAGTCCCGGATGTGATCACGGACATGACGAGGAGTCTCGAAATGGTCCAGACATAAATATTGATATATTTGAAGCCTATATTTGGATATCGTAAGTGTTCCGGGTGAAATCGGGATTTTACAGGAGTACCGGGAGGTTACCGGAACCCCCCCGGGAGATATATGGGCCTTAGTGGGCCTTAGTGGAAGAGAGGAGAGGTAGCCAGAGATGGGCCGCGCGCCCCTCCCCTCCCTTGGTCCGAATAGGACAAGGAGAGGGGGCCGGCCCCCCTTCCTCTTTTCCCCCCTCCGTGAATCCTATTCCAACTAGGAAAGGGGGGGAGTCCTACTCCTAGAGGGAGTAGGACTCCTCCTGGCGTGCCTCTCCTGGCCGGCCGCACCCCCCCTTTGAGCCTTTATATACGGAGGCAGGGGCACCCCCTAGAGACAAGTTGATCCACGTGATCATATTCTTAGCCGTGTGCGGTGCCCCCTTCCACCATAGTCCTCGATAATATTGTAGCGGTGCTTAGGCGAAGCCCTGCGACATTAGTACATCAAGATCGTCACCATGCCGTCGTGCTGACGGAACTCTTCCCCGACACTTTGCTAGATCGGAGTCCGGGGATCGTCATCGAGCTGAACGTGTGCTTGAACTCGGAGGTGTCGTAGTTTCGGTGCTTGATCGGTCGGGCCATGAAGACATACGACTACATCAACCTAACGCTTCCGTTGTCGATCTATAAGGGTACGTAGATCACACTCTCCCCCTCGTTGCTATGCATCACCATGATCTTGCGTGTGCGTAGGAATTTTTTTGAAATTACTACGTTCCCCAACACATGGTACTCTAGGAGGGCTTCGCCAAGCACCGCAAGAGACGAGGAGGGAGAGGGGTAGGGCTGCGCCAAGAAGGAGATTGAATCATGTGTGTTAGGCAGCCCAAACCTCAAGTATATATAGGGGAAGGGGAGGGGCTGCGCCCCCACCTAGGGTTCCCTCCCTAGGGGTGGCGGCAGCCCCTAGATCCCATCTAGGGGCGGCCAAGGGGGAGGGGAGAGGGAGGCGCACCAGGCATGGGCCCTAAGGCCCATCTGCCCTTAGGGTTTGCCCCCCTCCTCCCCTTAGGCGCCTTGGGCCCTTGTGGGGGGGCGCACCAGCCCACCTGGGGCTGGTCCCCTCCCACACTTGGCCCATGCAGCCCTCCGGGGCTTGTGGCCCCACTTGGTGGACCCCAGGGACCTCCCGTTGGTCCCGGTATGTTACTGAGAAAACCCGAAACTTTTCCGGTGACCAAAACAGGACTTCCCATATATAAATCTTTACCTCCGGACCATTCCGGAACTCCTCGTGATGTCCGGGATCTCATCCGGGACTCCGAACAACATTCGGTAACCACGTATATCTATTCCCTATAACCCTAGCGTCATCGAACCTTAAGTGTGTAGACCCTACAGGTTCGGGAACCATGCAGACATGACCGAGACGTTCTCCGGTCAATAACCAACAGCGGGATCTGGATACCCATGTTGGCTCCCACATGCTCCACGATGATCTCATCGGATGAACCACGATGTCAAGGACTTAATCAATCCCGTATACAATTCCCTTTGTCTATCGGTACGATACTTGCCCGAGATTCGATCGTCGGTATCCCGATACCTTGTTCAATCTCGTTACCGGCAAGTCTCTTCACTCGTTCCGTAACACATCATCCCATGATCAACTCCTTGATCACATTGTGCACATTATGATGATGTCCTACCGAGTGGGCCCAGAGATACCTCTCTGTTTACACGGAGTGACGAATCCCAGTCTCGATTCGTGCCAACCTAACAGACACTTTCGGAGATACCTGTAGTGTACCTTTATAGCCACCCAGTTACGTTGTGATGTTTGGCAGACCCAAAGTATTCCTACGGTATCCGGGAGTTGCACAATCTCATGGTCTAAGGAAATGATACTTGACATTAGAAAAGCTTTAGCATACGAACTACATGATCTGGTGCTAGGCTTAGGATTGGGTCTTGTCCATCACATCATTCTCCTAATGATGTGATCCCGTTATCAACGACATCCAATGTCCATGGTCAGGAAACCGTAACCATCTATTGATCAACGAGCTAGTCAACTAGAGGCTTACTAGGGACATGGTGTTGTCTATGTATCCACACATGTATCTGAGTTTCCTATCAATACAATTCTAGCATGGATAATAAACGATTATCATGAACAAAGAAATATAATAATAACTAATTTACTGTTGCATCTAGGGCATATTTCCAACAGTAAGAACATGTACAACCAGGGTCCCAAATATTGGCCTCAAATGCCAACGTGGGCTGCCCGATCACTGCACGGTCAGGATTTTCCGACCCAACCGGATTGGGAAAATCCAGCCCAAAAGTACGAGCTATATGGCACTCCCCATACCTAGCCTAGGGAACCCGTTGCGCCAGCCAGTTGCGCCAGCCACTTAGGCTGTGGCCCACTATGGGCCGCCAAGAGCCCACAAAACCCCACCAAACCATCGCTCGGCGTCCACTCTCGACCACCTTGCTCACTCACAGTACCCTCCCATTCATGTTGCCTCCCCTCCCTTCCCGTCACGTCCACTCCACCATGGCGAACTCTGGTAGCTCCTCCGGTAGCAATTTCGATCCCATTGAATAGGCGACCTCTTGAAGGAGGATAGCTCCGGCAGGGAAGCGCCAAATGATGAAGTGATTGCACTCTGCGTCACTATTGAGTGGTTGTGGGCGGACACTAGCGGGAGCTCGAGCTCTGAGCCATCTGCGTTGTCCCCGGTGGCCTGCCATAGTAACACGATGGAGCATGATGGCCCGTCGCGCTCCGCTCCACTCCAGATCCAGCGTCGGGCGCCCTCCTTCCCCTCCGGGCAGCGTTGAGTGCTTGTGCCCGTGCCGACCCAGAGGATGCAGATGTCGGAGTCAAAGGTGAAAGCCGCCCTCCACGAGAGGCAGCGGGCCACGAGAGGCCGGCGAAGGCCGTCCCGTCCCACCCACGCACCAAATCAGTGCGCGTCAACTTGGAGGAGTAGCTCGTTTGCAAAGCCATGCACCGAACGCTGACGTCGACGGAGACAGACACTTGGCGTCTCCGGCGTAACAACGTGAAGGCGTCTCGGGATCGAAGCGTCGGAGCGCCTCGCGACACAAAAGGAGACCAGCAAGATCAAGGAGGCACGACACACGGAGGAGCAGGCCCGTGCCATCCGCCACCTTCTCTGTCTACATCTCCTCGGTGTCGGACAGCAGCATGACGGGCACGGACGATGACGACACTCTTCCCGCCATGGACGCCTACACAGACGAGTGCTATAGCGGCTTCGGTGACCGCAAATGGAAGGGGCCGGCCAAAAATGGTGATCTACTCCTCCCTGCACCGTGTAGCTAGTATATTTTGTATGTATAATCTATCCGACGAAGAACTATGTCCGATGACGAACTATGTCTTTTGTGTTCGCGCTAATATTTCTAGTTCGATCTGCATTGCCATGTTGATCTACGTTGTTGCAAGCTTTGTATGGATTTTCATGTGGAAATATGGTGTACCTAGTCACTGCCCATGGATGCACCCAACCATGTTTGCGGGCGTATAGGGGCCCCATTAGGCAACCGGGGTTGGATGCTCTAAGTACCCAGAGTTTGCGCTAAACTATATGGTACAATACTGTATGTGGAAAGGTAAGAGACAGTGGCTCTTTTATGCTTGATAGTTTTGGTGCAATGAATAAAACTGCACCTGCTAGTCTATCAGTCTAGCATATATATATATATATATATATATATATATATATATATATATATATATATATATATATATATATATGTGTGTGTGTGTGTGTGTGTGTGTGGGGGGGGGGGGGGGGGGTTGTTCTCTTTACATATGTTAGAGATGTGACATGTGAGTGATAACATCACTATTGTAATCGTCTACTTTGCCGATTGCCCAGGACACTAGGAGAAGGATAGAAGCAACTAGGCAAAGCCTTTATCGAGAACAGTTCTTGGCAAAAGGCATTCGGCATACACCCCTGGGGCAAACAGAACTTCATTGAGTATCATCTGTTGAGAACGGCATACTTATTGCCGAGACCTAATTAAATGGGTACTCTCGGGAAAACAAATTGACATCATGACTGTGACTGGAGGACGGCGCCATCATGTCTTGCCGACTGCTCCAAGGAGAACTCGACAAACAACTTCCTATTTGTTGTGTGTCAACTCTCGGCTTACCTAGCACCAGCAACTCCCCAAGTCCTGCCACATGTCACCTTTTGCCAAGAGCCATCGCCAAGATCTTGTCTTACAGACACCAACAACTCCCCAGGTACTCCCTTCTACCGAGTTCCATCTTCAGCTTCTCGGCAAATAGTCAGCCAACCTGCCAACACCCGCCAAGTGGCCTTCTTACTGAGAGTAACTCTCGTAAGAGATATCATTGTAGAGTGCTCCCCTCGTAAAAAAGACATTGTCAGCCCGGTTCCTAATTGTTTTTCATATAATCCTGCATGCGGCAAAACAGATATAATAATAATATCCAATAGGAATCACATGCATACATTTGTATACTTTATAAGCACCACGAACATAACAACAAACTCACAAAAGTATCATATATGGCGCACACAAGCTAAATTTGAAGTCACATACTTAGCACGAGTGTCTCCTCACTAAACAACAATGTGGCCAATGCATGTTACAGACGATCACATGATAAAAGCAACCCCATAATTAGGAAGAATTGGAAGAGTATTATCAAGTTCTTGAACTCACTCAACTTCATAAGTTGGCCTGCACCATCTCCTATTTTATGATTGCTCTTCTCTTTGAGCACATACTTGGAGTAATCATTCTTTGCCTCCTCCCTACTATTGAATGAGTCAAAGGAGTAGCCTTTTAAACCAATCACTTGTTCATTGCATGAAGGCCATGAATCGTAGACTCCTGGATACGTACCTCTATACACTGGTAGGTTAATCTTGTTGATAGATTATTTCATGTTTTTCAAGTCATGCATATAGTAGTAGCTGCGGCAGTGTGCACCCACACAGACGTGTTCATGTGTGTGCATGCAAGCTAATACTTTGTGTAATTTGTGTGCTTAGCCGAGTCAGATGCATGCATGTAGTTAGTTGTACGCCGTATCACATGCTGGGCCAGGTCGTTGCCGTTGAGTGGATGGCTGCACATGCATGCATGTACTCCGGAATTAATTAGTGGCGGTTAGCAGTGCCGAGTGTGGCGGCTGGCCAGTACGTGCGTGGCTGCGTGCTGTTACTGGCGGGTTAGTGAGTCGCTTGTACTTATTTATAAGGTAATAAGATGAATCAGAAAGTGAGGCCGAGAGGGCTAGTGAGGGGAAAAATGTAGCCATTGTGTGTACACAAAGGGGCACGGCCTCTACGCATAGCTTTTGTGCTCTTCCTTGGTGTGTGTGTGTGTGTGTGTGTGTAGAGTTTTTTCTTGGTGTGTGTTCATGAGAGAAGTCACAAGAGAGTTTGAGAGGTAGAAGAAAAGCAGCGCTGCGAGGATGAGGCAGCGCCACATACACCGCATACCACTTCATCTACAAAGAAAGATAATAAGATTTTAAGAAGCAACCTAAGTTAAAAATAATACATGTAACATAAGCCTCATAAGCATTCATGACTCATATACCGAAAAGCATCACAAGTGCCACTCCGAGTTTACATCAGCAGCTACATAACTCCGTCAATAAATCAAGGTCAAACAATCTGGCTAGACTACTCCGAGTTGTAGTCAGAGAAGCCAGTGATCATAGTCAGAACATATGGGAATCTCCTCCTCCCCCACCAAGTGGAGGAGCAAGCATCGTTATTACTGGCGGGCGACATACCCAATGGCACCAGGCCATCGCTCTCCTTAGGTGTCGCTTACTGCTTGGCCAGCTCCTCAAAACACTTCGTCTACTCAGCACGGAGACAGACCATCATCTCGCGGATGCCCTCAGCCTTCAGGTCCGACTGGATGGACTCGTAGACCGCGTGGTTCTCATCAATGAGCGGCGAGTTCGCCTGAAGGAGCACTGCCAAGTAGACCTCACTGGCATGCTCCTCCTCGACCAGGGAGTCGACCCTAATGGGAGCTGCGTCATGGGGGGAAGCCATAAGCTTGAGTTAGGAGCTAACACATTTCAACAGAAAGTGAAAAAATAACATAAGTATGAAACAATACTTCTACTCTATTCATCGCTAACCTACAAAGCTAATTTATTAGGATCTATGTATGTTGATTTCCAGTCTGTCGCGAGGCTCTCTTCAACAACTCTCATCTCAGTGTGTCGACTCTCGGTGATGTTTATGTGATCATCTCCTCGTGCGGTAGCAAGGTATCATGGGAGGAGATCACCCAAATAGACCCATATGACAATAGTTGGTATCCTCCTCGAAGAACATCTCAAGTGGTTGTATATGTGGTGGACACTCTCTCAATGGTATTCCGACTGACGGTGATGGTCAAGCTGTCAATCTCCTCCCGCGTTATCAAGGTCTCATATGAGGAGCTCACAGAGTTCGGCCGCCTACGACTCAAAACTTCAAGAACATCTCTTACAAAGAGAGTCACATCAGACTCAAAGTCAAGACACATATCACAATTTTAACACATTTCAACTCACTAACGTGGCGGAGCTCATCCTGACTTAAGAATGAAATGCAACACTTCCCCTAAAAATGATGCATTATTGTTTCAGGAATCTAGAGAAAATTTGCCGCCTCCCCCCTTTGAGAATATTTGGGAAATGCTCGCACCGCCTGGCCTGCTGTCTACATTCATGTCTTTCATATTACTAATCGTTCTCAAAATATGGGATCCCAGAAATGCATCGATTGAAACCAAATTGCAGGAAATGGATTTGAAGCCACGACGCATCCACTAGGCCATCGCGTTCTGAGCACAACCACTAGGCCATCACTTGACATGTGTTCAGAACGAGTTTTCGGCTTTTCGCCCTATTTGACAACATATGAACCTTAGAATTCAAAATTTTCAAAATTTCCGTTTTTTTTTGCTCGAAGGGCCATTTGCCAGGGGATAACGAAATTCACGGTAACCGTTCGAAATCGCGAAATTTCGTTAGGTAACCAAAACACTGGAGCCTAGTTTAGTGCTCAGCCAAATTGCTCACAGCAACCTGTTTCAGAAGGATGCAATAGAGTAGAGCTCGACGATCAGATGTAAGATTGCTCACAACAGCCTATTTCAGTGCTACAGCTTGATCTTGAAATTGCACATATGTATTGTCCAATGGATGCAATTGGTGTGATCATCATCATCATTACAAAGAACTGCACCGAGAAACAGGTTTCTAATCCATCTCTGAGGTTGCACGTTCTATGAATCTATGAACTTGCGTTTCTCTGAAAATGCGCTTCCCTGAACATGAACCTTGACATTACCCTGCTGCACCTGGTTTGCCCCCTTCGAGCTCACGAGAAACCATCTCAGCTGGTGCAGCGGGCTATGAAGGACGAACGGAGTACTACCCCTGGGAACCTTCGACGACTGCCGCTGCTCACAAGGGGCGAAGTCACTGCCGAGCCAGAGCACCCTGGTGAGGCACTCGTGGTCCAAGAGGCGCGGAGGGGCTGCCCCAGCGGCAGGGTCTCGTGGCCGTCATCCACGGGAGTGTCGCCAGTCAATGGCGATGGCAGCGGCCGAGTCGAGTGAGACTTCAGATAATAATGCAAACCAGTTGAAACAAGGTTCAGGCCTCCTTTGATTCATCGGGTAGGATTATCATAGGAATCTATACCTATACCTCTATATCTATATTTATATCTATACTTCTATATCTATATCTATACTTCTATACTTATCTATACTTCTATACTTCTATACTTCTATATCTATACTTCTATACTTATTTATTTTTATCAATAAAAGCAAGGTGAGTTTCTCCAAAATTTTCATCTGTTCACCATTGAAAAATATTTTTTTTTTCTTTCCGAGGTGATACTAAATTTTTGTGCGTCTGTCCGCTAAAAATGACCCAACAAAGCCAGCCCATTAAATATTGCCCACGTAGTTTGAAAGACCATATTTGTCACATAGACCGTGAGGCGCCTAAGAATGGGCCAGCCCGTTTCTCATTTTCAGTTGTTCTATTTCTATTTTTTTCTGTTCTTTTCTCTTTTTCTTTTATATTTCCTTTTCCTTTACTTCTTCTTTATTTTAAAATTTTGTTGTGAAGTAAAAATTTACTAAAATATTTAGAATTTTATTTTTCTTCAAATACTTAAAAATGGTCAGAAATTTAAAATGTTCAAAAGTTATAAAAATTCCGGTTCCAAAATTTTTTCAACATTAAGAATTTTTTTCTCTTTCTAAATAAATGTTAGAATTTTTAGAAAAATGTTTGTGTTTTTCAAAAAAAATCAAGATGGTTTTTGACAAAAATAAACAAATTATAAAATGTTTCATATTTTAAAATATACATGTTTTAGTGAAATGTTCAAAAATCCAGATTAATTTTTGCGTCTAAGAAAACATGAATGTTTCCCTTTAAAAGGAAATTGGGCCACGCGCACTCTGGCCCAAAGAAGCTACCCCACTTAATATTGCACACACAGTTGGGAAGAACTTATTAATCGCACATATAATTGTAACTGACTTCAAATGCATTCTACTTTATCTCCCGTTGCAACGCACGGGCATATGTGCTAGTAAGAAACTTATAGGAAATGAGATGATATGTATCTCAAATCCTATGAGTAGGAATAAGAAAAAAGATGTCATTTGGTTTTTCATTCAGTCTAGGCCCATATCTATTTTCCTTTGAAATGTGAAGGATAGGAACCAATGCTATGTAGGAATAGGAATTTATTTTTATCAACCAAAGGGCTCTAAAGGAAAAAAAAATCCTATAAAAATCCTATCTATAAAATTCCTCCAAACCAAAGGAGGTCTCACACAACATTGTGAAGCTTCAGTCTCAAATTTGATATAAAACCCGAACATCTCAAATATTCAAAAGATTAAAATATCGAGACATGACTTTCAACACCTGGATGCCCCTACACCCTCTATGAACAGTAAATCCAAAACATAATAAAAACATCAAAAACTTTGGGACATCAAACATGATCATACTTTCGATGATCTTGCAAAGTTTCAGCTATAAAACACATTCGATCCGATGAATTTTGAACAGTGAGATCTGCCCCCTTCTTGACTGAAACACATTTGATCTTGCAAAAAAAAAATTATGTTCAAAAGTGCACATAAACTATGAACAAAGAGCTCTGCCCCCTTTATGCGTGGTGTTTCAGTCAAGAAAAGCTACCAACTGCATGAGCTGGATCGAAGAGAGAAGATCCAGTGGAATGTACCATCTCAAAACATAAGAAAGAAGGTTTGCATTTGTGGCTGGCCAAGGGTCAAGACAAAGGAGAAATTGCTTTATTCTCTTGGATTGCCACGGTATATAGTTCAGCTAGCACGAACAACTCTGCTGAAAAGCCAGCTATGTAGGTAGGCAATGCAATAACAAAATCGCTTCATATCTTGCATCGAATATGCTAATGTTTTGCTGCTGCGGCGGTACGTCCTCGGTGCTGCTCAGCTTTAAAGTTTTTCCTGTGCCGGCAAAAGATACCCGTACTGAAGATCGGGAAAGGCAGGGTTGAGCGATGCCTGAAGCACATTCCAGAGGGGGACGGGGGCGATCGAGAGACCATCGGCAAGGAAAGCAGCTCCTCCTCTGGAATAGTCGATCGGCCTCGGCGCATATGCTACCATAAGATCCATATCCCGAGGCCAACCCCGCGGTATATAAGCGAGGCCAAGCCACATATGTTTCCATCAACGAGCACAAGAACTTCAAAACATAGAGCAAGCATTAGCAAAAAATATAGTTGATAGGAGGCAAAAGAGCTTTGGCTTCTAGCAAGGCATGGCAAATTTGACCGACGTGTGTGAATCACAGGGCGCTAGGCACGCCGTGCGTGCCAAAGGAGAATTGCCCTGCCATTCGCCTCAGCTGCTCTCTGAACTCTGATCCAAACGGGTGAGGCATCTTTTTCTTTCTTTTTGCGGGGACGGGTGAGGCATCTAATCATAGCTGCATGCACCATGCGGCTCACAACTCACAAGGCAACCCCTTATATGCATGTATGTTCATTTGTCCCTGAGTAGCACGGATATTGTGCGGGGAGAGATCAAATGGGCATTATGCATATAACACAAGAGCTAGATCTCCCGTGAAACATCTGAGGCTTAGTTTGGCAGCAAAGTATTTTTAAAACTATGGTAATTGAAAACCAGAGTATTCTCTTAGATAGGCATTGAATACTACAGTTTTTTAAAAACAATGTTTTTCTCAGTTTTACATGTGTTTGGTTGGTGTTGTTTTACCAAAGTTTTGACCAAGTATTTTAGCGTGGATGACTGATTGACTGAGAGTAATTAGCGGCTGCAAACGGCGGCTGAATGCATGCATCTGCCATGCACACATCTACCGGACCTAGATGCTAGGATGTGTAGACTACCCTGATGCACCTACATGCATGGGCTGCTGGCATTGAAGGTTTCAAATAATCCACCTATATATATCCCGCTTGATTCGCTCATGGCGCTGCAGAGAAAAGACGGGACTTGAACGGGACGCCGGCTGGAAGAAGAACAACCTGAGAGACCTACTACTCGTAAATAGGATGAGATTGGGACTTGAACGGGACGCCGGCTGGAAGAAGAACAACCTGAGAGACCTACTACTCGTAAATAGGATGAGATTAGTTAGAACCAGGAGTTTACCATATAACAGAAAGAGGGAAAATAGGATCGGATCGCTGCTGGTATTCTTATCTCGACGTAGACGGCAACTTCAACTGCGATCTCCCCATGATTTCTCTCCGTTCTGTTTTAAAAAAAGAGGTCAGGACCTCTTTTCCAGAAACCGCAAAAATACCATGGTTTCTGGCATACTATGGTTTACAAAACTTCGGTTTTTTCTGATGCCAAACACAGTAAAGTATTCAAAACCATGGTTTTTTTTAGAAACCGCGGTATTCTCAGAAAACTTTGAAAAAACTTTGCTGCCAAACGCAGCCTTAGCCGTGACGGGACGCACAGGGAAATTGAGCACCCCGTGGCGCTCGATTTCCATCCTTACCCTCTCTTACTTGTGGCTCTCATTTGTCTTAGATGTGCTTGCTCACTCATGACTTTTTTATATGCAATTATGTGGTCAAAACTGTAAGATGGTAAACCCAACCAAATCCTGAAGTGTCATAAGCGTATAATTTTTCATGTAACCTCCACCCAGAGGCCTTTGTGGAGTAGTGAGAAAAGTGAAAAGTCCTTACTGGATGGAGATACAATGAAACCTGACGTGCTTGTTTAGTACTCCCTCCGTCCCACAGCAGTTTGCAGAAACGTCTTATATTGTGGGACCGAGGGACTATTCAAGAGGAACCCTACTTGAGCGGACGATTTGTGAAGATAAATAGAATTAGATGTTAATTGTTTTTTAGTGAGCAGAAACTATGTCACCCACTGAGAAACATCTTTCATATAATATCATCATTCTATATCACTTTCACTTGTCATAAATTCCATTTGTTATGAGGTTTTAACATTTAGTACTCTACAAGCACTTTGTCGTCCCTATTAATTAATCTATCTATCCATCAAAGTACTTTACCACTGCAGTATCAAGATAATTTAAGGTGAATATCTACTCCGGACAATTTTCATGAAGTGAGTAGTGAATACTGACACATTTGCTTGTCTGACGTCTTGTGCATTTTCCCTCTCTTTCTCTCTATATATGCTCAAGATCGACAGATAAAATGCAATGAGTAGTGGCCCATGTAGTAATGCTAGCAAACTAAACTACATATTTTATTGGCGTGTTGGATTTTTCATGCATTCCTCCCAAGATTCACATCTTTGAGCGAAAATAAGAAATTAGAAATGTGAGAATACCTTGGAATGAGAGACATTGGGAAAACAATTCAAGCTATCGGTCTTCATGTTACTGCAAACTGCAAACTAGGAGTTTCAACTCTGCCAATTGATGGTGAAATCTCTTAGCCCCAACCAGACTCTGTTTCCTTCAGATTTCCTCTGCCATTCTGTTGTGGAACGACTTGCTTGCCAAAGCCTTCTTGAAAGGTTAAGAACAGAAGCTGGAGATGATTGCAGTGGAATCAAAGGGCTGACTGCAAAGAAGTTAACGCGAGCTAGCTCTCCGGGCTGTTAATTTGAAACCCAAGCCGTCGTTGGGGACATCAATGCACAGGAGGCGTGGCACGGTTACATTATCATGTGCGTTGCATGTTAATCTACAATGACATCCTTTCAGGTGTCAGATGTTTTTTTTTATGTAACTTTTTCTATGTTCAACTAGTCAACTTGCGGCGTTGTATATCGCGAGAACGTGAAGTATGTGTTGTGTACATATTTTGTCCACTACAATGACAGACTAATTAATCTAAAAACCATAGTTACTCTTGGCTCTAGCACTATCTATGCTGGTAGTTATTGTGGATAGACTGAGATGTAAATTGATCAATAAATTAAGTCTTTGTGTTGAAATTATAGATCAAATCAAAATAATATTGCAGTGCGCATGATGAACAAACTATGGCAAGATTGAGTAAGAGAGAATGCTTTAGCATTTTTTTTGGCAATATACATCCGTAATTACATTACACTGTATAGGCAATCGGTAGAGATCACATCCGTAAATATACATCCGACGTGGTGACAGTGGTGACCACGGCCATGAGCAGGCCCTGATCATGATCATCGCCTGCCTGGGCCAGATTCGCCTGCTCGTTCCTCCCCTTTTGCTCCTGTTCCCGAGGCCACGTGCGGCACTCCTTCTTCCAGTGTCTGGGTATTCCGCAGTGATGGCATTTTTCCTTTTTCTTCTTGCCGCCTGAGCCGCCCGCGCCCGTACCCGACGTGCCCTTACCGCCGCCAGGCGGCTTGGCCTTGGTGGGTACCTTGCCCTTGCCGTTGTTGCTGCTGCCACCGCCTGACGACGAACCTCCGCCGCCGCCCGCCTTCTCGCGAGCCAGCCACTCCTCGTGGGTGAGCAAGAGGCGTCCGGCGTTCTGCGCACCATCGTCGAGGTCGTAGTGGTCCTCGCAGGCGGAGAGGCGGCCGACGAGCTCCTCAATGGTCATGGTTTTCAGATCAATTAAAGACTCGATCGCCATGGCCATCGGGTGGTACCGCCGCGAAGGAACTTCTGCACCGCCTTGTGCTCGGAGACCGGGTCCCCGTACAGCTCCAGATCGGTGACTAGGGCCGAAGCCGTAGTCCGAAATCCTCGACGGACTCGCCGTCCTTGAACCTGAGATCTTCGAACTCCCGCTGGCGCACCTGCGCCTTGGCCTCGCGGGCGCGCTCACTGCCCATCGCATGGTCTTGATTGTTTCCCATGCCTTCTTCGCCGTGTCCTTGGCGGCCAGCACTCGCAGCATCTCCGGCAGGACGCCGATGAGGAGGATCTGCAGCACGCGCCGGTCGTCGTTCTCGTCGGCGGCGGCGTCGGTCACCGCAGCCCAAACACGGGCGACCTGCAACTTGACTTGCATCACCAGCGCCCACTCCTGGTAGTCCGTGCGCGTGAGCATCGTGGACGAGCCCGTGTCCTCCCGCACGACGCGCTCCACCACCCGATACTCGCCGCTGCCGCTGCCGGTGAGGCGCGCGAGCGGCGCTCTGGATGAAGGCGTCTTCGTCGGCGACCTTGTGCCGCCCTTGTTCTTCCCGTCCGATTCGTCACCAGACATGACCACGGCGGATCAAACACCACCGCTGCTCCGAGGATCAAACACCAGAGGCTCTGGTACCAAATGTTGCTGTCTAAGTGGTCGAGAGGGACGAGAGAGAGCGATCAGAGAGAGAGGAAGAGAACGCTTGTTTTGCGCTGGGCGGATCCCCTAGCTTTTCCGTCCTTCTATTCATCTGATTATTGTGTTTACAAACAACCTAGCTAACTAACCCGGCCAGCCCGCTGCGATACGGAGTTGCCGCGCCATCCCACGACCTCCATCTCGCTAACGTGCCACGCTGACCGGGAAAAGCAGAACAGAAAACAAATCCGGGCGATCGTGCAAAGACTCGGCCCGCTCTCTACTTCTACGTGCATGCTGCATGTGGACATCACATCAGCAGCCATGCAAAGCTTATTCTAATCAAAGCAAACTAGAGAACACACACACGCACTCACGTGTGATGAAGCTTAGGTCAACAATATGTGGGGCGGATATCGGGACATTCGGTTGTGCTTGCCACGTAGGCTATCGCCCGCCACGAGCCCACAAAAACCCCATCAAACCCTAGCTCGGTGTCCACTCTCTGCCACTCTGCTCACTCACAGTACCTATCTTCCCATTCATGTCGCCTTCCCTCCCTTCCCGTCCCGTCCCCTCCACCATGGCGAGCTCCGGTTGCTCCTTCGGCAGTGATTCCAATCCCATTGACTGGGATAACCTCTTGAAGGAGGATGGCTCCAGTAGTGAGGCGCCGAACGACGAAGAGTTTGCACTCCGCTTTGCCCTAGAGCGGTCGCGGGTGAACACTGGCGGGAGCTCGAGCTCTGCGCCATCGCGAGTGGCCCGCCACGGCAATGCGATAGAGCACGACGGCCCATTGCGCTCAGCTCCGCTCCATATCCGGCGTCGGGCGCCCCACTCCCCTTCCCCTCCTACCCCAGCTCCTCTGGGCAAAGTTCGGTGCTCGTCCCCGTGCCGACCTAGAGGATGCAGATGCCGGAGTCAAAGGTCAAAGCCACTCGCAGAGGCCAGCGGAGGTCATCTCTTCCTGCCCATACACCAAATCCGTGCCCGTCAACCTGGAGGAGCAGCTCCTCCGCGAGATCATACTGACATGGGTGGACACGGACAATCGGCGCCTCCAGCGCAACAACGCAAAGGTGCTCCGGCTCGGGATCGAAGCGTCGGAGTGCCTCGCCACAAAGAAGGAAGACTGTCATGGCCAAGGTTGTGTGACACACAAAATTGGAGGCCTACACCATTCGTTGCCTTGTCTGATTACATCTCCTCGGTGTCAGACAGCGGCATGATGAGCACGAACGATGATGACGCTCCTGCCGCCATGGACACCTACACAAACAAGTACTGCCGCCGCTTCGGTGACCGCAAGGGGAAGGTGTCAGCCAAAAAATGGTAATCTACTCCTCCCTGTACCGGGTAGCTAGTATATTTTGTATGTAGTAATCTATCCGACGAAGAACTATGTCCGATGAACTGTGTTCGATGACGAACTATGTCTTTTGGGTCCATGCTATATATTTCTAGTTCGATCTACATTGCCATGTTGAGCTACTTTGTTGCAAGCTTTGTATGGATTTGCGTGCGGACATATGGGGGTTGCGATTGTGGACAGGGAGAAATATGGTGTGCCCAGCCACTGCCCATGAACGTGCCCAGCCACATCTGCGGGCGTATAGGGCCCCAACAAAATAGGCAGCCGGGGATGTAGATGATATAAATACCCAGAGTTTGTGCCAAGATACATGGTACAATACTGCATGTGGAAAGGTAAGAGATGGCGGCTCTTTTACCATTGATAGTTTTGCTGCAATAAGTAAATCCGCACCTACTAGTCTATCATCATATATATATATCGTCGGTTGTTCAGTAAGAATCACATACATAAATTTGTATACTCTATAAGGACCACATACATACCAACAAACTCACAAAAGTATCATATATGGTCCACACAAGCTTCATATGAAGCCACAAGTAATTACTTAGAATGAGTGTCCAATGTGGCCAATGCATGTTACATATGATCACATGATAAAAGTAATTAAGCCCCCAATTAGAACAAACTGGAAGATAATTACCAAGTTCTTGAACCCACTCAACCTGATTAGTTGGCCTCCACCATTGGCTACTTCATGATTGCTCTTTTCTTTGAGCACAGACTTGGAGTAATCTTTCTCTGCCACGTCCCAGCTATTAACCGATTCAAAGGAGTAGCCTTTGTAACCAATCACTTGTTCATTGCATGAAGGCCATGAATCGTAGACTCCTGAACACCTATCTCTATATACCACATACCACTTCATCTAGAAAGAAAGAGAATAAAATTTTAAGAAGCAGCCCAAATTAAAATAACACATGTAACATAAGACACATAAGCATTCATGACTTTCATACCCAAAAGCATCACAAGTGCAACTCCGAGTCGACAGCAGGAGCTACATAACTACATCCATAAATCAAGGGAAAACTATCTAGCTAGACTACTTCGAGTTGTGCCATCAATCTCCTTAGGTGGCGCTTCCTTCTTGGCCAGCTCCCAAAACACTTCACGTGCTCAGCACGGAGACAGACCATCATCTCGTGGATGCCTTTAGCCTTCAGCTCCGACTAGTAGACCGTGTGGTTCTCATCGATGAGCTGCGGGCTTGGTTGAATGAGCACCGCCAATTAGACCGCACTGCCGCGCTCCTCCCCGACCGGGTAGTTGACCCTAACAGGAGCTGCGGCACCTAGGGAAGCCATAGCCTCGAGTTTGGTGCTAACACATTTCAACACACAGTGAAAAAATAACATAAGTACGAAACAACTTCGAATAGTTATATTCGATTCATCGCTAACTTACAAGGCTAATTTATTACTCCCTCCGTTTCATAATATATGATTTTCATTTGTTAAAACATAGATGTATCTAGACATGTTTTAGTATATAGGTATATCCATTTTTAAACAAATGGAAGTCAAATATTTTGGAACGGAGGAAGTAGGACCTATGTGTCGACTTTCAATCCGTCGAGACTCTTCAACAACTTTCATCTTAGTTTGTCGACTCTCGGTGATATTTACGTGACTATTTTCTCGTGTACATGTTACCAACGTATCATAGGAGAGCACCCAAATAGATCGCATACGACAACAGTCGGTATCCTCCTCAAAAAATATCTCTCAACTGGTATATTTTTTGAGAAGGATACCGACTGCTGTGGGAGAGTGTCCACTCGAAGCTGCCGATCCCGTCCTGTGTTAGTAAGGTCTCAGATGAGGAGCTCCCACAGCTCGACTGCCTACGACAACAGTTGAATTGATACTTCAGAAACATCTCTTAAAGGGGGTCACTTGGGACTGAAAGTCAAGACACGTGGTGCAAATGTACTCCAGCAAGTTGGATCTTTTTTCAAAACTATCACATTTTTTATAGCAAATTCGAAAACTATAGCACCCAATGCAAAAAAGCAAAACTATGACCCCGTCGGCCTCGTGTGGGTTGAAGAGGGTGTTTTCGGTCAGCGGTTGGCCGAAAAGGACTCCTCGGCCACGTATTGGCCAAAGAGATCCGTAGCTGGGCCTAAAAGACCTTTTTGGTCAGTAGTGGGCCGAAAAGTCTCTACTCCTAATGGAAGAGTTGGTGAATCGTCTCCGCGGTTTATTTTCGTTGATTTTTTTCCGTCTCTCCTCCCACCACCCCCTCCCACCCTGATCCGCGGTTTTTTTTGCTGGGTTTTTTTTCGTCTCTCCTCCCACCACCCCCTCCCACCCTGGCCTGCGGTTTATTTTCGCTGGTTTTTTTCGTCTCTCCTCCCACCACCCCCTCCCACCCTGGTCCATCGATTTATTTTTCTCTCCACTCTTTATTACAATCAGAACTTTCCTAACATATAACAAATCACGGATCTAACTTCCTTAAATTATGCAAATCAATCGATTCCTTTTATTGGTTCAATTTGTCTTAGGAAACAAATAACTGATTTTCAAGAAACAAATAATACATTTTAATCTAACTTTCTTAAATTATGCAAATCAATCGATTCCTTTTATTGGTTTAATTTGTCTTAGGAAACAAATAACAGATTTTCAGAAAACAAATAAGACATTTTAATCTAACTTACTTAAATTATGCAAATCAATTGATTTCTTTTATTGGTTCAATTTGTCTTAGGAAACAAATAATAGATTTTCAGGAAACAAATAATACATTTTAATCTAACTTCCTTAAATTATGCAAATCAATTGATTCCTTTTATTGGTTCAATTTGTCTTAGGAAACAAATAGCAGATTTTCAGGAAACAAATAATACATTTTAATCTAACTTTCCTAACTTATCTAAATCAATCGATTTCTCTTATTAGTGAAATTTGTTTTAGGAAACAAATAACAGACACGTCACAACTTTCCTACCAATAAATAGTTTCTTAACATTTGCAAACTTTACTAATTAGACACGTCACAAACGGGCAGGTACTGATATCACGTTACCAAACAATAAAACCCCATTTGCATAGAAATCAGTTCAAAAATTCTAACTTTCCTAAATTTTTACCTTTCCTTGATAACAACCAATATTTCCTGTGTTTTCCACCTATTGAAGGAAATCACCCCTCCATCGATATTAGCATTTCTTTTGAACTGAGATCTCCGGGTTATGATTTTTTTTCGATTCTTTCCAATTGTGACCTCTCCTTCCACTCCGGCTCCTTCTCGCATAAACACCTCCACCACAGCCAGGTGACACCGCCCCAGACCTCCTGCCTCTCCACACCTTCTCCGCCACCTCCTTCTCGTACTCCATTAACAATCCCTCCGCCACATTTGTCCACGGCGGTGTCGAGGGCATGGCGCAGCAGCGTACCAGCGGTAGAGCAGCACATAGCAGCAGGAAGCAACACGCAGCAGGCGAGGCGAGCGGCCGACGGTGGAGGACAAAGATGCGGCCGGCGTGGCTGAGGGGGCGGCCGACAGAAGATGGCCACGACTGGAGGCGGCGCGAGGCAGGGGCGCGACAGCGGGGCAAGCGAAGGGATAAGCCGCAGCAGACGGGGCGAGCGCAGCCAGCGAGAGTGTGGCGCGCGGCCGGTGTGTGTCGCGCGGGGCACAGTTGTGCGGTGGCTGTGGTGAGCGCGAAGGCAGCGGCTGGCGCGACCGACGCGGTGTAGCACGGGCGTGGGCATGGAGAGGGAGTGGCCCCGCGGTCACGGAAGAAGAGCGGCAAGCTCGGGCATGGGCGTGCATAGGAGCGAGCATGTGCCACGGGGTCAATCCGAGGAACTCAGTGACTACCCCTGCAATGGCCATGGCGGTCGGCGGTTCTCGGCCATGACGAAATACCTAACGAGAGCAAACGAGAGGGGAAACAGGGGAAAGGCAAGAGTAGATCAGGGCGGTGTCAATGGCGCCCTAGGGGAAGACATGGGAGCTCGGTGCGGCGCGGATCAAACAACAATGTCACGGTGGCCCAAGGTTGAGGAAGACGGCAGCGACGTCGATGCGGGGGTGTTGGACTTGATCTTGTTGGCGCAGACGAAGTAGCGAAGGCGTACGGAGCTCCTCGACAAGCTCCTAGCCCACAGGGAGGGCAGTGGCCATGTGGACGGGGTCGGTCATGGTGGCCGTGGCTTCTGACTTCGTCCAGATCGGCGGGATAGAGCGAGCGAGGAGGAGAAGTGGATTTGTGAGGGGGCGTCGAGGAGGAGTGAGGCCATGGGGGCAGGGAAGGAAGGGCGTCACCCGTATCCATTCCCCTTCGATGCTAGCGAGGTGGTCAGGCAGGAGCCCGGCTCTGTAGCGACGCGGCTCGTGGAACAGGAGAAGATGACCGCGCGGGGGCTGGACCGCTGAGCCGGTTCGGTGGCAAGGCCCGGGGGGCAGGGTGAATCCCCTTTTACATCGTCCTTTTGGGTTTTCAATGTATTCTAATCTGTTTCTCCTTTTTAACACCGTTTTCTATTTATTCTTATCAACTAAATGATCTCTACTCCTAATGTCTTAGTTGGTAGTCTTCATTCCGGGTTTATTTTCGTCCCACCTCCCGAATGAGGGAGAGGGGAGAGAGAGTGAGGAAGAGGGAGGAAGAGGGTGTGTGTGTGAGAATTTGATGATAAAAAGGTCGTTAATGTCACTTAATATGTATGAGAATATTAAATGTAATATTAACATAATTGATATTGAACTTTTAAAGTTAATGTGGCCCCGTTGCAACGCACGGGCGTTCTTCTAGTACTCTTTGGTCAGCAGTAGGCCGAAAAGTCCCCAGGGCCCACCTTTTCGCGTGAATGGGAGGCCGAAACTGCATGGCTACACTCTTCAGTTTATGTTAGACCGATTTTTTTGACTTACGGATGTTGTGCAACCATTGACCATCTTAGATATTGAAAAGATATATTTTCGCGCAACTCTTTCCCTTAATATTTTCCCGCCAACTCTTTCCCTCCGTATGTTCCCACCGCAGATCAAGATGATATCTTCATGCCGAGCACCAAGGCCAAGAGTACCACACCGTCGAAGGGCAAGAGTACCGCATCGTCGACGGGCAAGAGTACTGCATCGACGGAGGGCAAGAGTACCGCATCGTCGAAGGGCAAGAGTGCTGCATCGACGGGGGATGACGATGATGCCTTCATGTACTATGTCAGTTTATCTTTTAAGTTCAGCCCTACCGTTTAATTCAAATGTACTTGTATCTTAATTATCAGTTGCAGTCTCTTTGATGTAATTTGAATAACAATGCGGATTAATAGTAATATGTCTCTCGCATACATAAAACAATATATGTCTCTTCATATGTCAAAATTCAAGAAAATTTTTTTTAGCCTAACATAAGACGAAGAGCGCAGCCATGCAGCTTCAGCCTCCCGTTCACGCGAAAAGGTGGGGCTCAGGGACTTTTCGGCCTACTACTGACCAAAGAGTACTCTTCGGCCTACTGCTGACCAAAAAGGCCTTTTGGGCCCAGCAACAGATCTCTTCGGCCAATGCATGACTGAAGAGTCTTTTCGGCCAACTGCCGACCAAAAACACCCTCTTCGGCCCACACGAGGCCGACGGGGTCATAGTTTTGAATTTTTTTGCATTAGGTGCTATAGTTTACGAATTTGCTATAAAAACATGATAGTTTTGAAAAAAATCAAAAGACACAGGGGCGAATCCCTAGATTCGGAGCCAGGCCACCCTCGCCCCCTTCCTCCTCCCTCCGGCATCGTCGGCGGCTGTCCCGGTCTTCGCCCGTGCGGTTATTGGCGGAGGCGGGGCGTCCATGCATGCTCGCCTGCCTGGCTACGCACCCCCTCTCTTCTCCCGACGGCGACCCCTCCTCTCCGGCATCCTCTCCTGGCGCGGTGCTCGGCCCCGGATCTGGTCTCTACGGCGTCGACCATGCATGGCGGCCACCGTCCCAGCCGTGCGTCGGGATGGCCTAAGATCCAGCCTCCCGTCAGGCCGCCATGGTGGCCTTGAAGGAAATATGCCCTAGAGGCAATAATAAAGTTATTATTTATTTCCTTATATCATCATAAATGTTTATTATTCATGCTAGAATTGTATTAACCGGAAACATAATACATGTGTGAATACATAGACAAACTTAGTGTCACTAGTATGCCTCTACTTGACTAGCTCGTTAATCAAAGATGGTTATGTTTCCTAACCATGAACAAGTTGTTGTTATTTGATTAACGAGGTCACATCATTAGTTGAATGATCTGATTGACATGACCCATTTCATTAGCTTAGCACCCCATCGTTTAGTATGTTGCTATTGCTTTCTTCATGACTTATACATGTTCCTATGACTATGAGATTATGCAACTCCCGTTTACCGGAGGAACACTTTGTGTGCTACCAAACGTCACAACGTAACTGGGTGATTATAAAGGAGCTCTACAGGTGTCTCCAAAGGTAGATGTTGGGTTGGCGTATTTCGAGATTAGGATTTGTCACTCCGATTATCGGAGAGGTATCTCTGGGCCCTCTCGGTAATGCACATCACATAAGCCTTGCAAGCATTGCGACTAATGAGTTAGTTGCAAGATGATGTATTACGGAACGAGTACAGAGACTTGCCGGTAACGAGATTGAACTAGGTATTGGATACCGACGATCGAATCTCGGGCAAGTAACATACCGATGACAAAGGGAACAACGTATGTTGTTATGCGGTCTGACCGATAAAGATCTTCGTAGAATATGTAGGAGCCAATATGGGCATCCAGGTCCCACTATTGGTTATTGACCGGAGATGTGTCTCAGTCATGTCTACATTGTTCTCGAACCGTAGGGTCCGCACGCTTAACGTTACGATGACAGTTATTATGAGTTTATGCATTTTGATGTACCGAAGTTAGTTCGGAGTCCCGGATGTGATCACGGACATGACGAGGAGTCTCGAAATGGTCGAGACATAAAGATTGATATATTGGAAGCCTATGTTTGGATATCGGAAGTGTTCCGGGTGAAATCGGGATTTTACCGGAGTACCGAGAGGTTACCGGAACCCCCACGGAGCCATATGGGCCTTAATGGGCTTTAGTGGAAAGGAGAAAGGGGCAGCCCAAGGTGGGCCGCGCGCCTCCCCCCTCCCCTAGTCCTATTAGGACTAGGAGAGGTGGCCGGCCCCCCTCTCTCTCTTTCCCCCTCGGGGAATCCTAGTCCAACTAGGATTGGGGGGGGGGGGAGGAGTCCTACTCCCGGTAGGAGTAGGACTCCTTCTGCGCCCTCCTCCTGGCCGGCGGCCCCCTCCCCCTTGGCTCCTTTATATACTGAGGCAGGGGGCACCTCTAGACACAAGTTGATCATTGAGATCGTTCCTTAGCCGTGTGCGGTGCCCCCTGCCACCATATTCCCCCTCGATCATATCGTTGTAGTGCTTAGGCGAAGCCCTGCGTCGGTAGAACATCAAGATCGTCACCACGCCGTCGTGCTGATGGAACTCCTCCCCGAAGCTTTGCTGGATCGGAGCCCGGGGATCGTCATCGAGCTGTACGTGTGCTAAGAACTCGGAGGCGCCGGAGTAACGGTGCTTGGATCGGTCGGATCGGGAAGAAGACGTACGACTACTTCATCTACGTTGTGTCAACGCTTCCGTTGCGATCTACAAGGGTACGTAGATCATACTCTCCTCTCACTGCTGTGCATCACCATGATCTTGTGTGTGCGTAGGAATTTTTTTGAAATTACTACGTTCCCCAACAGTGGCATCCGAGCCAGGTTTTATGGTTTGATGTTATTTGCACGAGTAGAACACAAGTGAGTTGTGGGCGATATAAGTCATACTGCCTACCAGCATGTCATACTTTAGTTCGGCGGTATTGTTGGACGAGATGACCCGGACCAACATTACGCGTACGCTTACGCGAGACCGGTTCCCCCGACGTGCTTTGCACACAGGTGGCTTGCGGGCGACTGTCTCTCCAACTTTAGTTGAACCGAGTGTGGCTACGCCTGGTCCTTGCGAAGGTTAAAACAGAGTCTATTTGACAAACTATCGTTGTGCTTTTGATGCGTAGGTGAGATTGGTTCTTGCTTAAGTCCGTAGCAGCCACGTAAAACTTGCAACAACAAAGTAGAGGACTTCTAACTTGTTTTTTGCAGGGCATGTTGTGATGTGATATGGTCAAGACATGATGCTAAATTTTATTGTATGAGATGATCATGTTTTGTAACCGAGTTATCGGCAACTGGCAGGAGCCATATGGTTGTCGCTTTATTGTATGCAATGCAATCATGATGTAATGCTTTAATTTATCACTAAGCGGTAGCGATAGTCGTGGAAGCATAAGATTGGCGAGACGACAACGATGCTACGATGGAGATCAAGGTGTTGCGCCGGTGACGATGGTGATCATGACGGTGCTTCGGAGATGGAGATCACAGGCACAAGATGATGATGGCCATATCATATCACTTATATTGATTGCATGTGATGTTTATCTTTTATGCATCTTATCTTGCTTTGATTGACGGTAGCATTATAAGATGATCTCTCACTAAATTATCAAGAAGTGTTCTCCCTGAGTATGCACCGTCGCGAAAGTTCTTCGTACGAAGACACCACGTGATGATCGGGTGTGATAGGCTCTACGTTCAAATACAACGGGTGCAAAACAGTTGCACACGCGGAATACTCAGGTTATACTTGACGAGCCAAGCATATACATATATGGCCTCGGAACACGAAGACCGAAAGGTCGAGCGTGAATCATATAGTAGATATGATCAACATAATGATGTTCACTGATGAAACTACTCCATCTCACGTGATGATCAGACATGGTTTAGTTGATTTGGATCACGTAATCACTTAGAGGATTAGAGGGATGTCTATCTAAGTGGGAGTTCTTAAGTAATATGATTAATTGAACTTAAATTTATCATGAACTTAGTACCTGATAGTATCTTGCTTGTTTATGTTGATTGTAGATAGATGGCTCGTGCTGTTGTTCCGTTGAATTTTAATGCGTTCTTTGAGAAAGCAAAGTTGAAAGATGATGGTAGCAATTACACGGACTGGGTCCATAACTTGAGGATTATCCTCATTGCTGCACAGAAGAATTACGTCCTAGATGCACCGCTGGGTGCCAGGCCTGCTGCTGGAGCAACACCAGATGTTATGAACGTCTGGCAGAGCAAAGCTGATGACTACTCGATAGTTCAGTGTGCCATGCTTTACGGCTTAGAATCGGGACTTCAACGACGTTTTGAACGTCATGGAGCATATGAGATGTTCCAGGAGTTGAAGTTAATATTTCAAGAAAATGCCCGGATTGAGAGATATGAGGTCTCCAGTAAGTTCTATAGCTGCAAGATGAAAGAGAATAGTTCTGTCAATGAGCATATACTCAAAATGTCTGGGTATAATAATCACTTGATTCAATTGGGAGTTAATCTTCCAGATGATTGCGTCATTGACAGAATTCTCCATTCACTGCCACCAAGCTACAAGAGCTTCGTGATGAACTATAATATGCAAGGGATGAACAAGACAATTCCCGAGCTCTTCGCAATGCTGAAAGCTGCGGAGATAGAAATCAAGAAGGAGCATCAAGTGTTGATGGTCAACAAGACCACTAGTTTCAAGAAAAAGGGCAAAGGGAAGAAGAAGGGGAACTTCAAGAAGAACGGCAAGCAAGTTGCTGATCAAGAGAAGAAACCCAAGTCTGGACCTAAGCCTGAAACTGAGTGCTTCTACTGCAAGCAGACTAGTCACTGGAGGCGGAACTGCCCCAAGTATTTGGCGGATAAGAAGGATGGCAAGGTGAACAAAGGTATATGTGATATACATGTTATTGATGTGTACCTTACTAATGCTCGCAGTAGCACCTGGGTATTTGATACTGGTTCTGTTGCTAATATTTGCAACTCGAAACAGGGACTACGGATTAAGCGAAGATTGGTTAAGGACGAGGTGACGATGCGCGTGGGAAACGGTTCCAAAGTCGATGTGATCGCGGTCGGCACGCTACCTCTACATCTACCTTCGGGATTAATATTAGAACTAAATAATTGTTATTTGGTGCCAGCGTTGAGCATGAACATTATATCTGGATCTTGTTTAATGCGAGACGGTTATTCATTTAAATCAGAGAATAATGGTTGTTCTATTTATATGAGTAATATCTTTTATGGTCACGCATCCTTGAAGAGTGGTCTATTCTTATTAAATCTCGAGAGTAGTGATACACATATTCATAATGTTGAAGCCAAAAGATGCAGAGTTGATAATGATGGTGCAACTTATTTGTGGCACTGCCATTTAGGTCATATCGGTATAAAGCGCATGAAGAAACTCCATACTGATGGACTTTTGGAACCACTTGATTATGAATCGCTTGGTACTTGCGAACCGTGCCTCATGGGCAAGATGACTAAAACACCATTCTCCGGTACTATGGAGAGAGCAACAGATTTGTTGGAAATCATACATACATATGTATGTGGTCCAATGAATATTGAGGCTCGAGGCGGATATCGTTATTTTCTCACCTTCACAGATGATTTAAGCAGATATGGGTATATCTACTTAATGAAACATAAGTCTGAAACATTTGAAAAGTTCAAAGAATTTCAGAGTGAAGTGGAAAATCATCGTAACAAGAAAATAAAGTTTCTACGATCTGATCGTGGAGGAGAATATTTGAGTTACGAGTTTGGTATACATTTGAAAAATTGTGGAATAGTTTCACAACTCACGCCACCCGGAACACCACAGCGTAATGGTGTGTCCGAACGTCGTAATCGTACTTTACTAGATATGGTGCGATCTATGATGTCTCTTACTGATTTACCGCTATCGTTTTGGGGATACGCTCTAGAGACGGCCGCATTCACGTTAAATAGGGAACCATCAAAATCCGTTGAGACGACGCCTTATGAACCGTGGTTTGGCAAGAAACCAAAGTTGTCGTTTCTGAAAGTTTGGGGCTGCGATGCTTATGTGAAAAAGCTTCAACCTGATAAGCTCGAACCCAAATAGGAGAAATGTGTCTTCATAGGATATCCAAAGGAAACTATTGGATACACCTTCTATCACAGATCCGAAGGCAAGACTTTTGTTGCTAAATTCGGAGACTTTCTAGAGAAGGAGTTTCTCTCGAAAGAAGTGAGTGGGAGGATAGTAGAACTTGATGAGGTAACTGTTCCTACTCCCTTATTGGAAAGTAATACATCACAGAAAACTGTTTCTACAACACCTACACCAATAAGTGAGGAAGCTAATAATGATGATCATGAAACTTTAGGTCAAGATACTACTGAACCTCGTAGATCAACCAGAATGAGATCCGCACCAGAGTGGTACGGTAATCCTGTTCTGGAAGTCATGCTACTAGATCATGATGAACCTACGAACTATGAAGAAGCGATGGTGAGCCTAGATTCCGCAAAATGGCTTGAAGCCATGAAATCTGAGATGGGATCCATGTATGAGAACAATGTATGGACTTTGGTTGACTTGCCCGATGATCGGCAAGCAATTGAGAATAAATGGATCTTCAAGAAAAAGACTGACGCTGACGGTAATGTTACTGTCTATAAAGCTCGACTTGTCGCAAAAGGTTTTCGACAAGTTCAAGGGGTTGACTACGATGAGACCTTCTCACCCGTAGCGATGCTTAAGTCTGTCCGAATCATGTTAGCAATTGCTGCATTTTATGATTATGAAATTTGGCAGATGGATGTCAAAACTGCATTCTTAAATGGATTTCTGGAAGAAGAGTTGTATATGATGCAACCGGAAGGTTTTGTCAATCCAAAGGGAGCTAACAAAGTGTGCAAGCTCTAGCGATCTATTTATGGACTGGTGCAAGCCTCTCGGAGTTGGAATAAACGCTTTGATAGTGTGATCAAAGCATTTGGTTTTATACAGACTTTCGGAGAAGCCTGTATTTACAAGAAAGTGAGTGGGAGCTCTGTAGCATTTCTGATATTATATGTGGATGACATATTGCTGATTGGAAATGATATAGAATTTCTGGATAGCATAAAGGGATACTTGAATAAGAGTTTTTCAATGAAAGACCTCGGTGAAGCTGCTTACATATTAGGCATAAAGATCTATAGAGATAGATCAAGATGCTTAATTGGACTTTCACAAAGCACATACCTTGACAAGATTTTGAAAAAGTTCAAAATGGATCAAGCAAAGAAAGGGTTCTTGCCTGTGTTACAAGGTGTGAAGTTGAGTCAGACTCAATGCCCGACCACTGCAGAAGATAGATAGAAAATGAAAGATGTTCCCTATGCTTCAGCCATAGGCTCTATCATGTATGCAATGCTGTGTACCAGACCTAATGTGTGCCTTGCTATAAGTTTAGCAGGGAGGTACCAAAGTAATCCAGGAGTGGATCACTGGACAGCGGTCAAGAACATCCTGAAATACCTGAAAAGGACTAAGGATATGTTTCTCGTATATGGAGGTGACAAAGAGCTCACCGTAAAAGGTTACGTTGATGCAAGCTTTGACACTGATCCGGACGATTCTAAATCGCAAACCGGATACGTGTTTACATTAAATGGTGGAGCTGTCAGTTGGTGCAGTTCTGAACAAAGCGTCGTAGCGGGATCTACATGTGAAGCAGAATACATAGCTGCTTCGGAAGCAGCGAACGAAGGAGTCTGGATGAAGGAGTTCATATCCGATCTAGGTGTCATACCTAGTGCATCGGGTCCAATGAAAATCTTTTGTGACAATACTGGTGCAATTGCCTTGGCAAAGGAATCCAGATTTCACAAGAAGACCAAGCACATCAAGAGACGCTTCAATTCCATCCGGGATCTAGTCCAGGTGGGAGACATAGAGATTTGCAAGATACATACGGATCTGAATGTTGCAGACCCGTTGACTAAGCCTCTTCCACGAGCAAAACATGATCAACACCAAGGCTCCATGGGTGTTAGAATCATTACTGTGTAATCTAGATTATTGACTCTAGTGCAAGTGGGAGACTGAAGGAAATATGCCCTAGAGGCAATAATAAAGTTATTATTTATTTCCTTATATCATGATAAATGTTTATTATTCATGCTAGAATTGTATTAACCGGAAACATAATACATGTGTGAATACATAGACAAACTTAGTGTCACTAGTATGCCTCTACTTGACTAGCTCGTTAATCAAAGATGGTTATGTTTCCTAACCATGAACAAGCTGTTGTTATTTGATTAACGAGGTCACATCATTAGTTGAATGATCTGATTGACATGACCCATTTCATTAGCTTAGCACCCGATCGTTTAGTATGTTGCTATTGCTTTCTTCATGACTTATACATGTTCCTATGACTATGAGATTATGCAACTCCCATTTACCGAAGGAACACTTTGTGTGCTACCAAATGTCACAACGTAACTGGGTGATTATAAAGGAGCTCTACAGGTGTCTCCAAAGGTAGATGTTAGGTTGGCGTATTTCGAGATTAGGATTTGTCACTCCGATTGTCGGAGAGGTATCTCTGGGCCCTCTCGGTAATGCACATCACATAAGCCTTGCAAGCATGGCGACTAATGAGTTAGTTGCGAGATGATGTATTACGGAACGAGTAAAGAGACTTGCTGGTAACGAGATTGAACTAGGTATTGGATACCGACGATCGAATCTCGGGCAAGTAACATACCGATGACAAAGGGAACAACGTATGTTGTTATGCGGTCTGACCGATAAAGATCTTCGTAGAATATGTAGGAGTCAATATGGGCATCCAGGTCCCGCTATTGGTTATTGACCGGAGATGTGTCTCAGTCATGTCTACATTGTTCTCGAACCATAGGGTCCGCAGGCTTAACGTTACTATGACAGTTATTATGAGTTTATGCATTTTGATATACCAAAGTTAGTTCGGAGTCCCGGATGTGATCACGGACATGACGTGGAGTCTCGAAATGGTCGAGACATAAAGATTGATATATTGGAAGCCTATATTTGGATATCGGAACTGTTCCGGGTAAAATCGGGATTTTACCGGAGTACCGGGAGGTTACCGGAACCCCCCGGGAGCCATATGGGCCTTAATGGGCTTTAGTGGAAAGGAGAAAGGGGCAGCCCAAGGTGGCCGCACACCTCCCCCCTCCCCTAGTCCTATTAGGACTAGGAGAGGTGGCCGACCCCCCTCTCTCTCTTTCCCCCTCGGGGAATCCTAGTTCGACTAGGATGGGGGGGGGGAGTCCTACTCCCGGTAGGAGTAGGACTCCTTCTGCGCCCTCCTCCTGGCCGGCGGCCCCCTCCCCCTTGGCTCGTTTATATACGGAGGCAGGGGGCACCTCTAGACATAAGTTGATCATTGAGATCGTTCCTTAGCCGTGTGCGGTGCCCCCTGCCACCATATTCCACCTCGATCATATCGTTGTAGTGCTTAGGCGAAGCCCTGCGTCGGTAGAACATCAAGATCGTCACCACGCCGTCGTGCTGATGGAACTCCTCCCCGAAGCTTTGCTGGATCGGAGCCCGGGGATCGTCATCGAGCTGTACGTGTGCTAAGAACTCGGAGGCGCCGGAGTAACGGTGCTTGGATCGGTCGGATCGGGAAGAAGACGTACGACTACTTCCTCTACGTTGTGTCAACACTTCCGTTGCGATCTACAAGGGTACGTAGATCATACTCTCCTCTCGTTGCTGTGCATCACCATGATCTTGCGTGTGCGTAGGAATTTTTTTGAAATTACTACGTTCCCCAATAGGCCTCCCTTCCAGATCCGCGCTGGTGGCGGCCTGTGGTCCTTCTCTTGACCGACGGGAGGACGACAAGGGGATGTGGTCCCTCTACTCGGCCTGGGCGTGTTGCCCCTGCTCCCGTTCTTGGGGTTGCCCCCGGCTGGATTTGGGGTACACTACTAGGAAAACGCTTATAGATAGAAGTTTACCAGTAGCGTTTGTTTATAACCCCACGCTACTACTAGTTAGTAGTAGCGCTGGCTATAAAGAGCGCTATTGGTATCAGTTAGCAGCAGCGCTTGTTACACAACACCACGCTAGTGCTAAGTGTAATACACCACATCCCCCGGTCAAAAAATAGCAGTAGCGCCTGTCATCCAACTTGCGCTACAGCTAGTGGGCCTAGCAGTAGCGCTGGCCCATTTCCCACGCTGCTGTTAAGCCCACTCCCACACTTCGGCCCTCTCGATCCCCCGCGCCCCCGGCCCGGCCGGCCTCATCTCACTCTCACTCACACTCCCACACTTCGGCCCTCTCGATCCCCCGCGCGCCGCCGTCGACCCCCGCACTGCCGTCCCCCGTGCCGACCCTCCTCCCTGCGTCGGCCGCCCTCGCCCGCACCAGCCTCCTCGCCGTCGGCCGCCCAGCTCCCCTGCGTCGGCCTTCCTCCTCCGCCCGCCGCCCCGGACCCCGCGCCGGCTCTCCTCCCGCGCCGGCCCTCCTCCACCGAGAGGTACTCCTCCCTCCTTCCTCCTCCTCCCTCCCTCCCTAGTTATAGTTATTAGAGTAGTTATTTTGAATTCTGTAGTTGAAAAAATGTAGGTTATTAGAATAATTTAGGTTATGCATGATCGAACCCTTGCTTGGACAGATTAGGTATGAACCCTAGTTAATTCGTATGAACCCTGGGTTTTTAAATTTAGCTAGGTTTTAATGTTAGGACAGAAATTTAGCTAGGTTTTTAATTAGGTGTAGTTAATAGAATTTAGGTGTTTTAAGTGTATTTCAAAGAGTTTTAGGTGTAGTTAACAGAATTTTAGGTGTTTTAGTTGTTTTAGGTGTAGTTAACAGAATTCTAGGTATTTTTTTAGTTAAAGCAATTGTTGTTATTTTTTTTAGTTAAAGCAATTTTTCCTGTTATATGCAAATTTGTAGTGGACATGTCATATTTTTCCGAGTGGCCTATGTTTTGCCAGAAATGTCAATTCGTTTACGTTCTGGCAAATTTTAGGCGCTCGATATGTCCTGTTTTTAGCAAAGGTCATGCCAATTTTTGCTTATTGTGTTTATTAATTTTGTTTTCATAATTAAGCATTTTGTTCTCGACGTCGACGATGCCTATCCCGCATCCTCGTCGTCTACTCGGCGGAGGACTCTTGCTTGAGCCAAGGGGCCATGTCCGGGACTGGGCTCCGTCGGGCTGCTACTGGGTTGTGCTACCTTCTGGTGAGCGCAGCTTAGTGAGGAGCTAGCCCGTCGTCGACCCGGAGCTTCTTTGGTGGCAGTCACGTGGGCCTGCATCGGTGGAGAGGCTTGAGTCCCCCGCGCAGGTGGTACAGCACCGTGTCACGGAGGAAAACGCGCACGTCCAGCGCTACTAGGTTGCGTTGGCGAACGGCCGGTTCTCCAATACCTGACAGATTCTTTGGGAATCTCACCGGAGCTATGATCCCATGATGGTTCCTTCTCTTTGGGTGTCCACCGCGGTCCACTGAACCTAGAGGAGCTATTATTCGAGATGTATTAGTGATATTATATGATGATCTTTGCTACAAACTACTATATATGTATTTGATGGTGGATTATTAATTACCTATTAGTTATTTGCTTATTGAATGCAAAAGATGAGCGCGGTTTGTGTTACAAACTACTATATATGTATTCGATGATGGATTATTAATTACCTATTAGGAAATGTCTGACGACGAAAGGGAATTCGCTATGTGCGAGTACTGCGAAGATAAGCGCGGTCTGTGCGACATGCCTCACTTGGTAGAAGGTCGGCGCTTCAGCATCAAGCTCCAAGAGACCTTCGATGTTGAAACGGTACACAACGGCGACAAGTGTTTTTTGTTATTTTTTGCACAACTTCTCTGCTTCTTCAACGTGTAATTTCCATCTTTTACAATTCGAATAGCTTATCCCATGCCATGCAAGACCCTATGTCTTGGAGAAGATGGGTTTTGAAGATTGTGAAAGAATGGAGACAAAGATAATTCAACTAAGGACCCATCATGGTTATGGTTTTGCTGTAAATCTATACAATTCTGTGAACTCATCCAATTTTGGTTGCCTGAATTGGGAAGCCCTTTGCAAGCGTATGATTTTCATGAGGGTATGCTTCTCACCTTCGATCTTGGTGATCCTGACATCGACGAAAATGATATGACCATTTGGGTCCTTGTTGACACGCTTCCAATTCTAACGCTGTGTGAGTTTATTAAACATATTTACTAAGTAATTTATATTGTTTATTTCAAAATATTTGACATTTTATTTCCATTGACAGCTTATTTTCATTCTTCAAAAAATGTACGGAAAATGCCAGACAGAACCTACTACTACAATGATGAAGCACAATTAACTTATAAGGAGCAAGATGGTCTTATTGCATTTTTTTACTGATATTGAGAATTACATTAGCTATTATCAAACTCCTCCACATTATGGTCAATACTTGCCACTAGTGCACGTGTTGAACTGCGGTAACATCAATGGAGATATCATCGTAAGATTTTCTACTATTACGACATTCGTGCATCTTTTGCATAAATTTTTCTGAAACTAAACTATATTGCTAACTACAAAGTTATTACTATGTTTTTTAACAGAAAATCCTGATGGATTGTGTGCCTCATCTGATGTTGACGAGAGGTCGCGTTAATGTTATGAGATTACGGCCACCATGGCCAGGTCAGCCGCAGTATCCACATCACTCCTGTACATACCGGATTTCTAAAAGCGAGGAAGCCATGATAATAGATGATTTCAAAAAATGTTTGAACCATCGTAGAGAGCTACTTGGAAGCAACATTGTGCGTAGGCCAAGACTTGGAGACAAGATGATCTCCGTTCTTTATTATGGAGAGTCAATTTTCCTTAATGCAGCGTCAATGCCTATCTTGTTTTATGATATTTTACCTAAGAGAGGGTAGAGTAGGTCCTATGAGAGGAGTAGGTCGTAGCTAGAATGTGTTATTATGTGCTACAATGTGTTAGAGTTGATGATGAGGAGGAGGAGTTGTGATTATGACTAGTGACCAACTTGTTATATGATGTCTCATTGACGAACATTGTTTGATGGTGATGACAAGTGGTAATGAATATGCTATTTAAACAGACTAGTTCATGATGAGTTGTTATTATATAAAAGATATATCTGTTTAAACATGTACAGCGCCAAAATGCTAAAAAAACATAAATATTAGCAGTAGCGCGGGCCTGAAAACGCGCTACTAGTAGTTGAACTTACCAGTAGCGCTGGCCTAAAAACACGCTACTGCTACAAAATAGCTGTAGTGCCGTAGCAGTAGCGCTGGTGCCCGCACTACTGGTAGCTCAAAAACCATCGCTACTGGTAAGCATTTTCCTAGTAGTGGTATTTGAGCGCCGCAGGTCCCCTTCCCTGGTAGATGTCGTGGTAGTCTAGTTTGTCGTTCTGGTGTGGTGCTGGTGTGGTGCTGGGGCTGCTCCCTGTGTTGGTGGAGATGCTCGTGGTGGGTGGATGCCGGGGCGGCGGCCCCGGGCTGTGCGGGTGGCGACGGCGAGCGGCGGTCGTGAGTGCTGTACGATAACTTCGGTCATGTAGGTGACGAGGTTATGGCGGGCGTGCTCTGTCTGGTGAAGATCGATGCCCTCCGCTCGTGGATGCACCCACCGGCCTGATCTGACCATGGCGGCTTTGTCGCATCGGCCCGTGCTCTTGGGTTCGTGTGGTTGGGAGTGGAGTGTGGGACCGGGGGAAACCCTTAGCCTTTGGTGGCCACAGCGAGGCCGTCTCCATTTTCTTGGAGTCGGTCCCCTTCTTAGAGGCCTCGTCTAGATCCTCTTCTGCATCCTTCTTCCACACTCCTGCATGGGGCGAGGCGGAAGTCCTAGTTCCCTTTGTGGGCGGCAGCGACGTGTCGACGTCGTTCCCTTCCTAAACGCGTCGTCTGGGGTTCGTGGAGGTGTGGATGGTGCTTTTCTGCTTGTTGAGGGCAGTGTGGCGGCGAGTTTTTCAATGTTCTTCGTCTTCACCGCGCAGTCTTCATCTTCTGTAGGCGCTCTTCAGCTTGCGTCTGGTTGTGTGGTTGCCCAGGTGGTGGTGAGGTCGTGGGATCCCAGTGGAGGTGGTGCTCTGCTCCCTCATGCCCGAGCTGCCAGACAGCATTGTCCATTCGGCTCTATGGGTGAGCACTCCACCTTCCAACGGTTCGGCGCCCTTCGAGCCAGGGCGAGAGGATAGTGGTCTTCTTCGGAGGTAGAAGTGAGTGGCTTGTCAATCTTGGCATGTTCTGAGGGAGTAGGCAAGGAGATGTTGGTTGTCGATGCTGGTTTCTTACTGCCCTCACCCTGCTGCTCTTGGCTTCTGACCTTGGTGATCTTGGCTAGACTCTATTACTATCTCTTGTTTGCTTGTATCACATAACATTGTGAATCTTCAGTCTCAGACTTTGATATGAAACCTGGACGTCTCAAATATTCGAAAGATTAATAGATCTCATCTGCTAGCAAAACTCATTTTCATTCCCAAATCCCAACACAAAACATTGTCGGTCCATGTAGCAAGCTACCGAGTCCTGGTCCCAGAGAGCTCTGCCCGCTTTATGCGTGGTGTTTCAGTCAAGAAAAGCTACCAACTGCATGAGCTGGATCGAAGAGAGAAGATCCAGTGGAATGTACCATCTCAGAAGTCGGAACATAAGAAAGAAGGTTTGCGTTTGTGGCTTGCCAAGGGTCAAGACAAAGCAGAAATCGCTTTATTCTCTTGGAATCCCACGGTATGCAGTTCGACAGCAACAACTCTGCTGAAAAGCTAGCTATCTAGCTAGGTAGCCAATGTAAGAACAAAATCGCTTCATATCTGGCATCGAATACGTTGAAGTTTTCCTGCTGCGGCTATACGGAAGTCCTCTATGCTTCTCAGCTCTAAAGTTTTTCTTGCACCGGGCACCGGCAAAAGGTACCCGTACTGAAGATCAGTAAAGCAAGGTTAAGCAATGAGGAGCACCATTATTCCTGGAGCACATTCCAAAGGGGGAATGATCAAGAGACCACCGGCAATAAAAGCGGCCCTCATCTGGAATAGTCGATCGGCCTCGGCGCATATGCCACTAGAAGATCCATACTCGGAGGCAAAGCCCGCGGTATATAAGAGACGCCGAGGCGCATAATGCTTCCATCAACGAGCATAAGAACTTCAAAGCATAGAGCTTTGGCTTATAGAAAGGCATGGCAAATTAGACCGACGACGCGTGTGAATCACAGGGCGCTTCTCCCTTGGCATGGTGACATGCATGTACGGATGATGGTGCGGTATAGCCTGGTCCCTGGTGAGTGTGCGATGCATGCAATTAGTTAGCCATTCGTGCCAAAGGAGAATTGCCCTGCCATTCGCCTCAGCTGCTCTTCGAATTCTGATCTAAACAGGTGATGTATCTATCCATAGCTACATGCCTACATGCAGCATGCCGTCCACAGGCAACCCCTTATATGCAAGTACATTCATATGTGCCTAAGTCTAACCATGCTTGCGTTTGTCTGTGATTATTAACTGGTGTACTCTACGTAGACAATGCTGAGTAGCGCGGACCAAATTGGCATTATGCATAATACATAGCACAAAAGCCAGATCTCATGAATCATCTGCAGGCTACAAACTCGGCGGGACTTCCGATCTTGTGTCGAACAGTGCGTACGGAGGCAATCGTTTCAGTACGTTACGTACGTCTGAATTCGGTGATTGGCCGGTCGGATTCGCTGTCAATCTTGGGGTTGATGGCGATCTACATGTGTTGGTGAACTGATGATGCTCCATCACTAATCTTCAATGTGACTGACCGCTAGCATATGCTGCTAGCTGCATGCATGTACTGATGGGCAGACCGCGGATGACGGCCATGAGCGACATTTTGTAGCTGTGACGGGTAACTTGTTGTGATCTAAGTAGCAATAGTGGTACTATACACCAGCCTACGTGGAATGGTGCAATCAAAGCCCCCACCTACTAGTATAGCATCATATATATCTTTGTATGTCTGTCCTCTTTGCATAGGCTAGAAATATGAGTGTCGAGGGTGACTCGACCATGTAGCCAAGAAGCTTAAGACTAATATGCAGACTATCTCTTTAAGTGCACATCCAAGCTTCATTTATGCAAGGTCTTGTTCGGTTAGACCTCTCTTGGAGAGTATTGGAGAGGTTTGGAGAGGATTGAGGGGGATTTTGACTTGTAGGAGAGTTAATCCTTCCAAATCCACTCCAATCCCCTTCAAAACCGTTGCAACAGAACAAGCCCTAAGGGAGAACAACCTTGCTGCAATTGCTATCTTAGCATGACCATGCCTTAGGTTTGAGCGGTGTTGGAAAAATTGATTCAACTAAGCTGCATCACCTGGCAACAGATTAATTTATGAGTCATGAGTTGCAATATCTATTGTGGTTGATACCAGTGGCGTAGTTAGGGGGTGCCCAGGGTGGTTCATGAATCACCCTGGAATTTCCCCATAGCTTGTATATAGTGTAGCAAAAAATATTTCTTAGAAAATAAATAAACTAATGTAAATATTTCTATTGATGGACCACCCTGGCTTATTGGGCTGGCTACGCCATTGGTTGATACAGTCCTTGGAGGTTAAAGATGTAGCTCCCTTCAATTTCATTTATTTATTTTAGCAATCTAATGTACGACACTTATCATTTTGCAATAGACTATGTGCGTCATCTGATGTAGAGGCCGAGTGTTCACCCTCCTTTTCAGAGAAAAAAAAGATTAATAAGGTGGCGACAAGAACTCTATCATGTTACTGACACATGCTTCACTCTCCAGGGCATTCTTCCTCTAACCACTTCAACTAGTTCTAGAATGAAGCGACCATCCTCAATCATCTGTACTCGAATGCCAGTCTCATAGAAAATACCTACCTGGATTTTTTTTGAAAAGAACCTATATTTCTTCAAGTGGGTCATATGATAGACTGTGGAAAATGAGACAAAGTTACTTTTACTGCCGAAGAATCGGAAAACTCGAATAACAAATTATTAGAGAATCATGGGGTAGTTGAAAGAGCACAATAGCTTAGTCAAATTATACTCCATGATATTGTTCTATTACATTACCCAAACTTTATTAGTCTAGCTGCCAGCTAAATTTAAATTCACGGATGGTGTGTGAGTGACTAGAGCTGGCATGTCACATGGGTCGGGTGGGTATAACCACGTCGGTAGCCTCCTAGTGCCGCAGTTCCAGCTAGCGAGGGTACCAGTGACCTGCATGCCTGTGCCACGGAAAGGAGTTGCTCGACTGCCTCGGTTGTGAGGACAACAAAGTGGTTCGGGGGAAGAGTCGCTTGTGGTGCGGAGAACGTCGTCGGTGACCATTCTTGGGCACATTTGGTTTTCATAGTCCTAAACACCTTACATTTCGCCCTTCCAAGGAACTATTCTATTTTGTGGGTGCTGCTACTTAACTACCCGACAGTTTTGCCGTCGGACAAACTACTAGAGAAAACTTTATATACAGAATCTTAACAGTAGCGTTTGTTCAAAAAGAGCGATAGTATTAAATAGCAGTAGCGCGTGCAGGTTAAACGTGCTACAGATACACACGTATCAGTAGCGTGTCTTTCTTTAAACGCGCTACTACTAAAACTCTCACTACTAAGCCGATAGGCTACATATAGTAGTAGCGGTCTTTTAAAAACAGCGCCGCTGCTAAGCTTGTTGTAGTAGCATATTTCGCGCGGAAAGCGTTGCTGCTAATAAAAAAAATGTAAAACATATAGAAAAGTAAATGAAAATAAAAGAAATAGAAAAGGGAAGGAAAAAAAGAAAATGTGAAGGAAAACAAATGAAAAAGGAAAATAAAGGAGAAAAGCGTAGCAACAGCGGGTTTTCAGGACAAGCACTATAGCTAACGTAGCAGTAGCGCTTTATGTGAGCCAGCACTATAGCTAAGTTAGCTATAGCTAATGTAGCAGCAGCGCTTTTCCTGGAACACGCTATTGCTACTTTTGACTTAACCGCGTGCTCCTTCTTCCCCACGGCCACTTTTCCCAAATCGAACTCATCTCCTCTCGCCGCCACCGTCGTCCTGCGTCGCCGTCGGCCGCCGTGCGCTCTCCCGTCACCCTCTACACGCCCTCGACGCCGGCTCCGACCCCGACCTCGACACCGCCTGCCCCTCCCTCGGCCGCTCCCTACCTCCGACAACACCCGAGGTGAGCACGCCTACACCTCCTCCTCCTCCTCCCCTACCTCTGCCTAGCTAGGGTTCCTAGGGTTCATCAAATTTTAGAGTGCATCAAATTAGTTAGGGTTCATCAATTTAGATGCTAATTAGGGCAGTAGTTCCTAGGTAGGGTTCATCTAATTAGTTAGTACTTGTAGATGCTTAAGAACTAGGGCAGTAGTGTTGAATAGAATTAGTAAGAAAATTATAGAACTAGTTGAACTAGTTTATTTTTAGTAGGAACTAGTTGAATTAATAGAACTAGTGTATTTTTAGTAAGAAAAATAATAGAACTAGTTGAACTTGTTTAATTTTAGTAAGAACTAGTTTATTTTTATTTATAGTAAGTGTTTAGTTGAATTAATAGAACTAGTTTATTTTTAGTAAGAAAATTTATGTTAAGTTGTCATTTTTTTTAGTTAAAGCAATTATTTCCGCATCGACGTCGATGATGCCCATCCCGCATCCTCGTCGTCGACTCGGCGGAGGACACCTGCTTAATCAGAGGGGTCATGTCCGGGACTGGACTCCACCGGGCTGGTACTGGAAGGTGCTACCTACCGGGGGGGGGGGGGGAGCAGCTTGGTGAGGAGCCAGTCCATCGTTCACCCGAACCTTCTTTCGCGGCGGTCGCGTGGGCCAGTGACAGTGCAGAGGCTTGAGGACCCCACGGAGGTGGTACGTCACCGTGTCAGCGAGGAGGCACTAGTAGAAAACAGGGCTTTGATCACAACGCAATATACACATTAGTCCTAGTTGCATTACGAACCGGGACTAATGTGAGCATTAATCCTGTTTCGAGCGGCTAAAGGCATTAGTCCCAGTTTAAATGGGCCCTTTAGTCCCGGTTTGAGATACAAACTGGGACAAAAGGGACGCACCCTTTTGTCCCGGTTTGTGTCTCAAACCGGGACTAAAGATTAGACATTTAGTCCTGGTTTGAGATATGAACCGAGACTAAAGGGTGCGTGCGATGCCCTTTCGTCCCAGTTCATGTCCTAAACCGGGACTAAAGGGCCCATTTCTCAAACTCTACCCCCCCTCCCCTCGTGTATCACCATTTCAGTTTTGAAAAAAACAAAAGAAAATGATAAAAACTTCAAAAATATAACCCTTCAAGATGTAGTTATATTACTACATCTACTAGTTAGGAAAATTTAAAAACTTAAATTTGGACATGTTCTGCAAAAAAAAGTGTCATGAAACAGGAAAACAGCTATAACTTTTGCATACGATGTGAGAAAAAACGTATACTATATCAAAATGTTCAACACGAAAATCTGCATCCGATTTGGACGGCCGTAGGCCTGTTTGCAAATTTTTAGAATCCTCAGATTCTAAAAGGAAAAAAAGATATGCTCAAATTTTAGTTTTTTTAATTTTGGTTAAATCTGGTCAAACTATGGTCAAACTACTTATTCAAGAAGTATTAGTGTTACTACATAATTATTCAAGAATATTAGTGTTACTAAATAATTATTGTTTTTTAGAATAATAGTTTGAAACTCAAACAATGAAATATGTGACTTCATGCTCAAGCTAAACTCCTGAGGGTTAATTGGATTGACATCTTACTATTGTGAGGAAAACAACAAATGCAGACTTGGAAACGAGGGGGAATAGATCTCGGAGTTAAGTGTGCTCAGGCTGGAGTAGTGAGAGGATGGGTGACCGGCCGAGAAGTTAGATGATTTGGAATGATGGGGGATGATTAGAGATTAGAGGTTAAATTGAGCAGTGATGAGGGATGATTAGAGATTAAATTGTAAAATAATTCAGAAATTTGAAAATCGAACAAAAATAAAAAAATTCAAAAAAATTCGTAAAATTTTCTTCAGTCACCGGGACTAAGGGTGGAGCTCCAGACAGCAGCCACCTGGATGGCCTTTAGTCCCGGTTCGTATAAGAACGGGGACTAGGGGGGGCTTTAGTACCGACCCTTTAGTCCCGGTTCCAGAACCGGGACTAAAGGCCCTCTAGAACCGGGACAGATGACCCTTTTTCTAGTAGTGAGGACGCGCACGTCTGTCGCTACATGGTTGCGTTGGAGCGCAGGTTCTCTAATACCTGGCAGGTTCTTCAGGGATCTACTGGAGCTATGATCCTGTGATGGTTCCTTCTCTTTGGGTGTCCACCGCCCGCGCCGATACCCGTCGTTCGCTAGGATTTTAGTTGTATTAGTGATGTTATATGTATGATACTATTTGAGATGTATTAGTGATAATATTTGATGATGTATTAGTGATAATATTTGATGATGTACAGACGCAAGAGATGATTTACTTTTGCTTACTGAATGCACGCTAATTTGAATACTTATTATTTTACGATTTGGTTTTGCTTATTGAATGCTCAAATTGGAGAAGTACTCCTATTTTGAATTCTCAAATTGGACCCCACTATGCAAGGCGTATGCATTTGATTAGTTGATAGCTTATAGGTTTTTTTTGCAGAAATCAAGGAGCCCCTTCATCAACCCTGCTGTCGTCCCCGTCACCGACCCCCTCCGACCTCGAGGTGAGACCAACCAAATCTCCATGTTAATATGAGTCCTATAAGATATTTTGAAATGTTTTTTTATATATTTTCAACCATTGAAATGCAATGACCATCAAGTTTGAATGCTCATATGATGTAGATAAAACATGTATATCTTGTGTTTCTCAAATAGGATATGTGCTTGCCTATGTTTTGTCGAAGTGTTGATTAATTTCCATTTCGAAAAATTTCAGGCGCTCGATATGTCCTTTTTTAGCAAAGGTCATGCCGGATTTTTCTGTGAATTTTGACATGACTTGTGCTAGAATATGTAGGAAATATCGAGTGGCCTGGAATTTCTAGAAAGATAATTAAACAACATTATGCCCGTGAAGACTAATAATGATCTACTTTAGTTTTAGTAGTACATATATTTAATACAAGTTCAATCTTTGAATTATGAACATAGGAAATGTCCTACTCAGATGACGAAAGTCCCCCGGGGGAGTGCGACTGGTGCAACGACGACCGAAGTCTGTGTGACAGTCCTCACCTGGATGAAGATCAGCGCTTCAGCATTAAGCTCCAGGAGACATTCGATGTTGAAACGGTACGCAACGACGACAAGTGTTTTTTCGTAATTAAGCACGACTTCAACTATTTCAACGTGTAATTTTCATCTTTTACAATTCGACTAGTTTATCTCATGCCATGCAAGATGCTATGTTTTGGAGAGGATGGGTTTTGAAGACCATGAAAGTTTCGAAACAAAGAAAATTCATCTAAGGACCCATCATGGTATGGATTTCGAGGTAAATATGTACAATTATGAGAGCGTAACCCATTTTGGTTGCACAAATTGGGAAGCACTTTGCAAGATCTATGGTTTTTATGAGGGTATGCTTGTCACCGTGGATCTTGGTGATCTTGAAATCGAGCAAGACAATATGGACATTTGGATCCTTGTTGATACGCTTCTAATTCTACTGCTATGTGAGTTTCTCAAACATAGTTATTAACTAATTTATATTATTTATTTCAAAATAGTTGACAGCTTATTTTCATTGACAACTTATTTTCATTGTTCAAACAATGTGCGGAAGTTGGTAGACAGAACCTACTACACCGATGGCTCCGAATTAACTTATCAGGAGAAAAATTATCTGATCGCATTTTGTACTGATCTTGAGAATTACAATATCTATTATCAAACTCCTCCACATTATGGTCAATACATGTCACTAGTGCACGTGTTGAACCATGGTAACATCCATGAAGATGCCATGGTAAGATTTTTTACTATTACGACATCCGTGCATCTTTTGCATACTTCTAAAACTGAACTACATTGCTAACTATGAAGTTATTACTATGTTTTTCAACAGGAAAACCGGAAGGATTGTGTGCCTCATCTGATGTTTTAGAATGGTCGCCTTGATGTTTTGAACATACTGACAGGTCATCCTACGAATCACACCTGTCCATATCGGATTTCTAAAGCCGGTGAAGACATGGTAATGAAAGAATGGAAAAAAAATGTCTGGACAGTCGTAAGGAGGTTCTTGGAAGCAACATTGTGTGAAAGTCAAGAATTGAAGACAGGATAATCTCCGTTCTCCATAATGGAGAGTCAGGGCCTATCTTGTTTTATGCTATTTTACCTAAGAGAATGTAGTAGGTCCTAAAAGAATGTAGTAGGTCCTATGAGGTACAATGTTTATTATGTGGTACAATGTGTTAGAGTTGATGAAGCGGAGTAGTTGTGATTATGACTAGTGACCAACTTGCTATGTGATGTCTCATTGATGAAAATGATGATCATGAGGAGGTGTTATATGACAATGATGTATTATGATGATAAGTTGTTAATGATATGATGGTGATGGTGATATTTATTATATCACTGGGTGAAAGAACCGTGACATCCACTTGAAACTAATCCGCGGTTCTTTCACCCAGTAATGTAATAACTCATTATGATGTAAAAACAATCTTTAAATTACTGCTATATGAAAACTTGTATATATAAAGGTGTCTGAATACAACATGAAATAAAAAAAAGAAATATAATACAGAATAATAGTAGTAGCACGAGTTGCGAGAAGCGCTACTAGTAATTACCAGTAGCGCCCTTTCCAGCAAACGCTACTACTAAGTGGATATAGCAGTAGCGTGGGTTAACCTTTAGCTGTAGCACCGTACCGGTAGCGCTGCCACCCGCGCTACTGGTAGGCCTAAAACACGCGCTACTGCTAGGCTTTTCCCTAGTAGTGACACTATATGTCTAGAGCGATGATGGCTAGGTCCATAGGGTGTGGTGGTTTACCGGTGACAGTTGGGGTTGTTGTGAGTAATGGGTTTCTACATGCAGGGGCGGAAGCAGGACCCAGGCCCCCAGGGCCTGGGCCCGGGGCATGAGGCCCAACTCCTTTGGTGACTATAGTGTTACTAGAGACATGATGCCCAAATCTAGGGGTATTGCTTGAAGGCGGCCCAGGGCGCGCTGCCGGCCTAGCTCCGCCCCTGTCTACATGGTAGGTGGTTCTGGTTCACGAGAGAAAGCTAACCCAATGATCTCAGTGCCGATAAAGACAATATCTTCATGCACTTCGTTCTCTAGAGGTGTCATTATGTGTTTGTATACTTCATTTGAGGCCCGCACACAAGATCCTTGAGGTCCATGGAAGGGGCGACAGTCGGAGGTGGTACAAGGCATGTACCCCACCATGACTTTGTGGCCCCCCTTAGGGGAACCATCTTTGGTGCATTTGGTCTATGTTAGCTAGTTGTTACGTGATTGCTTCATTGAAGATAAATGGGTTGCTCGGTGTGGAGGTGGTGGCTATGCTTTTTTTCTTTCTAAAAGGGGTACCCTGGCCTCTGCACTATCATGACGAACACAACCATATTCATTAAATATAATGGAATTTGTTCGATTAGTTCATGGTATCAACCAATATGAAAACAGTGACCTCCCTACGAGTTCCATGAATAAGATATCGGTCCACTGCCTTGAGGACGGTAAGGTGGCCTGCATGTGAGCTAGTCATGGTATGGGTGCCCTTGGGTTATCGCCCCTGTCTATATGTGATTGTCATCTACCGGATCACCATTGACCTCACCCTTCTAGACTAGTGTTCTAGTTGGCTATTCGATGTTCTCACCCTTGGTCAAGTTAGCTAGCTAGAGCAGTGACACCGAATTGTTGGGTGTTTTGGTGTGATCGACTGCGCTGCAGTTTTGTGGGTGGATGTTTTGGGCAGTGGGTCTTCAGGTGGTCATGGTGCTTAGGTGAAAGCTACACCCAAAGGTGTGTGTCGTGCCCATGATGGCAATGCTCACGAGCATTGGCTCCCTATCTAGAGGCATCATTATGGGCTTGTATTCCACATAGCCTCACCTCCTACTCTGGGTGAAAAATTCTTGGTCCCATTTCGTCATACTAGTGGTAGTGGCTCTATAGTGTAGTTCCCAACTAGAGGTACCATCTCGGGAGCCTTGGCATCTATCAGATATTCGTCACATGATAGGCTATGGTGTCCCCCTTAGTGTGGCGTCGGCTCAAGGTGGTGGTTATGCTTAGAGTCTACTTTTCATTGGCTATATAGTTGTAAGTTCCTATACGAGTTCTCTAATAGGCTTCCTTAACATCCTACGTCATTTGATGTGGGATGGCCCTTTTGGTGGTGAATGGATGGTCTTGCGATGACTTTCGTCCTTTCTATAGTAGACGAGGGCTACTTCATCTAATGGAGTGCATGTTTTCACATCAATGCATTGCATTAGCCTCAACCTTGGCCATCGATCAATACGATGGATTCCTTTGCTCTAAACTAAGAAACAAAATACATTCATTGTTGGTCTACTTGGTCGCTCTATCCACGGCTACATGGGTGTCTCCTAAAACCCTAGTTGCGGGTAATTGCCCAACCCTCCCCTTCCCTTTCCACTACTAGAGGAGGCCCTCGGACGAAGCCCCAGGGGCGGATGGCGATTGCGGGGTACCTCCTGTACGGCTCACGATAGTTGCAGTGAACTCATGAGTGGAGCAACAGTGGCGAAGGGTGTGGCGGTGCAGTTCACCGGCGTGGCGACGCTTGGTGCTGCCCCTGGCTACTGAAGGTGTAGATCTAGGCTTCCCAGGCTCCATTAGGCGGTTGGTGGTTTCCAATGGTATGCTCTGGTTCTCTGCACATTTGTCAACACAGGATCCCTGCCATCTACCTCCATCCATGGCTACCCCCTTTTTCTCTCCTCCTCGTCGTCGTTGCTTCTGCGCTGATGATTTTTGTGGGACTTCCCCGTGGCTGTCGTCCTCCCCGCCTCTCCTGTCAATACAACTTCGTCCTTGCGCCTCCTCACTCCATCCACCGCATGTATACTCTCTCATGCTAGAGTTTGTGCTTTGAGGTTGGGCCTCATCTCCGACTTCCTACCTTCGTCCATTGGATATTGGAACGTTGGTGTATCCGGGCTTCTCAGGTTGTGGTGGGGTTCCATGTCCGACTTCTCCGACATGGCGTACAGCTCGTGCAGGTCCCTCATCTATGCATGCCCGATGCTAGCAACACTGATGCGTGCCTTCGTCCATGATGTGTCCCTGATCTTGGTAAGCCTGGTGCGGCACTTTGTCAACTTCTTCTTCGTCCGTCTACGCATGCCCGGTGCTGGCAACACCGATGTGTGCCTTCGTCCACGGCGTGTTCTCGGGCTTGGCACACCCGGCGCGATGCCTCGTCAACACCATCTTCTCTTCGGCGCAACCCTACATCGGCACCACTGCGCCCATGCTAACTCGGTGCCTCCTTGCACCCGCGGCTTCATGGTAACTTTAAAAGGATCGATATGGCTGACTAGAAGGGGGGGGTGAATAGGGAACTAACAATTTTTAGCTTTTCTTTACCAAATTAAACTTTGCATCAAAGTAGGTTGTCTAGATGTGCAACTAGGTGAGCAACCGATCTAATCCAACAACAACAAGCATACAAGCAAGCAAGGGAAGTAACACTAATAATCTTGCACAAGTAAAGGTACGAGATAACCAAGAGTGGAGCCGGTGAAGACGAGGATGTGTTAATGAAGTTCCTTCCTTTTAAGGGGAAGTACGTCCCCATTGGAGCGGTGCGGAGGCACAATGCTCCCCAAGAAGCCACTAGGGCCACCGTATTCTCCTCACGCCCTCACACAATGCGAGATGCCGTGATTCCCCTATTGGTGCCCTTGGAGGCGGTGACCGGACCTTTACAAACAAGGTTGGGGCAATCTCCACAACTTAATCGGAGGCTCCCAACAACACCATGAAGCTTCACCACAATGGACTATGGCTCCGTGGTGACCTCAACCGTCTAGGGTGCTCAAACACCCAAGAGTAACAAGATCCGCTAGGGATTAGTGGGGGAATCAAATTTCTCTTTGTGGCAGTGTAGATCGGGGCCTTCTCAACCAACCCCGAGCAAATCAACAAGTTTGATTGGCTAGGGAGAGAGATCGGGCGAAAATGGAGCTTGGAGCATTAATGGAGCTTTTGAGGGAAGAGCTTTTGAGGGACGCCATTTTATAGAAGGGGATCCCATCCAATCGTTACCTCCAAAACAGCCCCGCAGAGGGCGGTACTACCGCTCCGCCATGCGGTACTACCGTGCGGTACAGGAGCCGAGCCCAGTGCGGTACTGCCCCGGTGATAGGGCGGTACTACCGCCCTCGAGCGGTACTACCGCATCTACTAGCGCTGCAAGTACCGCATAACCCGACACGAGAGGCGACCCCCTCGAGTCGATGCGAAAGGAGCCCGGTACCACAGCGGTACTGCGGCTGAGACCCACAAGCGGTACTATCGCTGGGTACCGTGGTACTACAGCTTGGACCCCAAACCGCACACTGAGAGGGGAAAGAGCACTCCATTTAAGCGGAACGGCTCAGAGGGTGAGGAAAGGATGTGTACGCGTTGATTGCACCCAAGCCTTACCAAAGCGGACCCCTCTTGATAGTACGGTGACTCCTACGAAACTAGTCCACCAAACAAGAAATGAAAGAGCTACACCGTGTTGAATAACACTCTGAGGGGAAAGAAATTGTCTTGTGCCAAAGGATGAATCTTTGAAATGCTCAAAGCACACGATTAGTCCGCAAACATGTTGTCATCAATCACCAAAACTACATCGAGAGAGATAGCCTTAACAATCTCCCCCTTTTGGTGGATTGATGACAACCAGGGATTTGCACAGGGATAAGACATGAAAGTAAAGATACCTAGAACTACAAAATATAGACAGGCTCGCCCTGAATGTGTGCACCTAGTTAGTAGTGCCTTTGGAATGCAAGACACACACATTAGGATCAACACTCCCCCTATATTTTATAGTCCAACAATCTAAGCATAGGATACATGAGAGCAGGGTATTTAACAGGATCATCATGCAACTCATAAGGCATAGCCTAGTGGTGGGAAGGGGTTGATGCCTTCCCACCCACCCAGGTTCAAGGCATGGTACTTGCAATTTGGGTTTGTTGCACCAATTATACTGTTAGGGGTTCCCTTACAGTGTTTCTGTAAAAAAACTCATAAGGTACCAAAGTACTAGATAGACATAGATAATGAAGATAAAGATAAGGTAGCATATGTCTCACATCATATGTCTCGAACTTAGGTCTCACTGGCACAAAACCAAACAAAGCAAACAACAAGAAAACACAACGACATCACAAACAATAAAGACACACTCGCAACACGGCAACAGCAACAACAAAAATCCCTAAACTCTCTCCCCCTTTGGCATCGAGACACCAAAAGGGCAAAGACCATTGCTACGGCTCCAGGTGATATCAAGCTGAGGATCTCGAACATCACATCCCAGCGGGATCGTCTGCACCGCCGTCATTGGTCGGAAACTGCTCTGTGTCTGAATCGGTCTACTGGCAATGCTGCTGAACCCACTCCTCCTCAGTGATCCTCTCCTTAGATCCGCTGTTAACAGTGGCACCCAACTGGCGCATGAGCTCCTTGTGACGTATGTGGGCCTTCTTCTCAGAGGCATGAGACATGTACTAGCCATGAGACTCCATGCAGAAAAGTCTCTTCATCTTGTGCTTAATCCTCTTAGCCCATGAGGGCTCCACACCGGAGGGCTCATAGTCCTCATCCTTGTCGGCCTCAGCCTCGTCCTCGGTCTCCATGTCAGCCTCGGAAGGTGGATCACCAGATCGAGGGCCCTGGGTGCCCAAGTTATCCTTCTTCCTCAGATGCTTGATATCATGAGAAATCAACTCTCCAATTTCCGGCGCAGTCCTGGGATAGTCATGTCCCCAGGACTTCTCAATGAGCAGCATGATGAAAGGACCATAGATTGGGCACTTGCGCTCAGAAATGGCAGAAAGAAGTTCAAGCCACATAACATGAGAAATGTACAGGGACCCTCCAGTGTTTGCTTCCTTCTCATGCTGGCAGAAGAGAAGCATGTCCATGAGATAGGAGTGGACCATATCTAGATTCCCAATGCAAGGGAAAAGAGTCTCTCGGAAGACACGGTGAAGGATGTCCAGATAGGTAGACAGCTCATAGGTTACCTTCTTTGTCTTGGGGTTAACCTTCTTATAATAGTAGGGCCAGAGGGCTTGCTTGTGAGTGGAGGTGACATTGCGGTGAGGACGGAAGCCGACTAGATTCTCAAGCCCGAGATCTTCCACCCCAAGTAACTCCATGAACGCCTTCCACTTGACAGTGAGAAACTTGCCATCCGTCATCCAAGTCAGAGACCTTTCTACATCAGTTCCAAGGTGGACAGTGGCATATAATTGACATATCAAATCGGTATCAAAGTCCTTGTTGAACTGCATGATTCTGAGAATGTTCAACTGAGTGCACATCTGAAGGGCTTCGCCAAAGTACTCAGGGTCCTTTTCCATAGGATCAGTGTCGATGGAACGAACATCAACATAGTGATTCTTCTTAGCCTTGATCACATCGAAGAAGATGGTGAACTGAAAGCGATTCCAGAACGGGCGGTTGACCAAATTGGGATCTTGGTCTTCCTCGTAGGGGTTGCGGCGACGCTTTGCCCAAAATTCCTTGGCAGTCATCTCGGACACAATCTTTCCCTTTGGCTTCCTTGACGATCGCTTCGTGAGCTCAGGTGGTGGTGGAGCACTTGAGGTAGCACCCGCTGGCAGCGGTGGAGCACTAGAGGAACCACCTGCTGACTCAGATGTGCGGTAGCGCTTTGACGTTGCACGACCAGGGTTGACACGGCAGACCTGCTGCTTAGGATGATCATCACCTGGAACCAAACACAGGAGCAGAAGAAACAACACGAAAGAAAGAGCATAACCCACCAAACAAAACAACAAGGATCAAAACGTGGTAGGAAATGATGGAATTGGGCATGTAGCGGTAGTACCACGACCCAACCGCGGCAGTACCGCTTGCGCGGTAGTACCGCTCAAGGAGGGCAGTAGTACCGCTCAAGACGGGGAACATCGGTTCCCTTACTGCCGTGGACAGATTCGGCACTACCGGAGATGCCAATTCAAAAATAAGCCTGCCAAACTTCAATCCAAAGGGCCTAGAAGCCATCTCCATCCTACTCAAGCCTCGACTTAGCCAAAAGACGAGTAAAACAATGCCTATTGCCCCTAAAAACTAGATGCCAGATCTAGGCAAAGAGAGAACGGGATCGGGGGCAATATTGGCTTCCATGACTAGACGACGTGGTGGGGATCGACTCCACTGGAGGAAATGGAGAGGGACGACATAGAACGGCGGCCGGCGGAGGCCTTCCTGCAGTGAGGCGTAGCTGGAGCGACGAAGAAGACGAGCGAGTGGGGGAGAATGGGTATGGGGGAGAAAACAACTCCCCCTGCCCCGACATAACCCCCACTGCCCACCCCACAGCGATAGTACCGCTGGGGTGGGCGGTAGTACCGCTTGACGCTTGTCAGCAGTAGTACCGTGCACGCCGCGGTAGTACCCTCTACCGCACAGAGGACAGGACAAAAAGGCTTAGCTCAATAAAAATAAACCGAAATGAAAGCGAGAACAAACACACACATAACCGTCAAAAACAAAACCTTTCCTAGAGAGGGCGGTGGCCGAGGCCACCTATGTTTGAGTTCAGAGGTATGGCGCCGTGAAGATTTTAACCTTGGGCCCATGACCAACACTCATCTTTGAAGCACAAGTACCATAAAAATGGCTAATGTGAAAGAGTTTGATTAGTTTATGCATCATGGGGGGAGGAAAGATCATTGAGAGAACAACACTCCCCCTATGTCCATGCCTACACCTAAACTAGACAACAAGTTGAGTGTGGTGGGGGTGGGCAAGGGTTCAAGTCACATTGCTCGACTCAATGATATTTAGCTCATGCCTTAACTCGCGAAATCTTGCTTCATCCAAAGGCTTCGTGAAAATATCTGCAAGGTTATCATGAGTGTTGACATAGTTGAGCTTGATCTCCCCTCGCCTAATATGATCCCAGATGAAGTGATACCGAATCTCAATATGCTTCGTCTTGAAGTGCTGCACCGGGTTGAGAGAGATCTTGATGGCACTTTCATTGTCACACCAAAGAGGCACTTTGTCAAAAATGACACCGTAATCCTTAAAAGTTTGCCTCATCCACAAAAGTTGTGCACAACAACTACCGGCAGCCACATACTCCGCTTCCGTGGACGAGAGACACGCAACTTTGCTTCTTGGAAGACCAACTCACCAAAGAGCAACCAAGAAATTGGCACCCTCCGGAAGTGGACTCCCTATCCACTTTGTCTCCCTCCCAATCCGAGTACGAATAACCTACAAGCTTGAAGTTTGCTCCTCTTGGGTACCATAAGCCAAAGTTTGGGGTATGAGCTAAATATCGAAAGATTCGGTTGACCGCCATGAAGTGACTTTCCTCAGGTGCAGCTTGAAACCGTGCACATATACCCACACTCAACATGATATCCGGTCTAGATGCACAAAGGTAAAGCAAGGAGCCAATCATGGAGCGATATACCTTTTGATCCACCACTTTACCATTGGGATCAATGTCAAGTTGGCACTTGGTGGGCATGGGAGTGGAAGCCAGCTAGACATCACTTAGCTTGAATCTCTTGAGCATGTCTTGAGTGTATTTGGCTTGGTTGATGAAGGTTCCTTCTCTCCTTTGCTTCACTTCGAACCCAAGAAAGAACTTCAACTCTCACATGGAAGACATCTCGAACTTTGAGGTCATGAGATCGGCAAATCGCTCATTGAAAGCTTTGTTAGGGGAACCAAAGATAATATCATCAACATATAATTGGCACACAAACAACTCCCCTTTGACCTTCTTAGTAAAAAGAGTGGGGTCGATTATCCCAACTTCAAAACCACGATCTTGTAACAAATCGGTAAGGTGGTGATACCACGCACGTGGGGCTTGTTTAAGGCCATAGAGTGCCTTATCGAGTTGATACACATGATCGGGAAAGTAGGGATCCTCGAACCCGGGTGAAAGTGCAACTATCCCAAGGTGGTTTTGGTAATTCCTAACAACATATAGCTCATTAGCTAATGCTATTTCAAGATTAATATCTCAGGAATGCTCAATGATTGGCATGGCATGGATGATAAAAGTGGACCCCTCAAAATGCTAACGACAAAAGGATTGGCTCAAGCTCAAAGCTCAAGACTCTACATTTTCTATTTTAGTGATCCAAGATCACATTGAGTCTATAGGAAAAGCCAATACTATCAAGGAGGGATGAGGTGTTGCTTAATGAGGTTCTTGCTCAAAGTGCTTAGTAATATGCTCCAAATCCCTCAACTACTTTCTCACATCCACATATGACCTAAACCAAAAAGTCAAACTCGGCCCCACCGATTCTTTCTATCCGGTGCCACCGAGTTCAGATGTCATAGCCACTACCACAAACCCTACGCAAATCGATCTCACCGATAGGGATCTCGGTCTCACCGAGATGGGATTGTAATCTCTCAGTTTCCCTTCGTAACGTTTCCGTCTCACCGTGATGAGTGATCGGTCCCACCGAGATTGCAATGTAAACTCTCTGTTTCCCTTTCGTAACATTTCGGTCTCACCGAAATGAGCGAATCGGTCCCACTGAGTTTACCTGACCAACTCTCTGGTTAGCTTATTACCAAAATCGGTCTCACCAAGTTTGTGTAATCGGTCTCACCGAGATTACGTTATGCCCTAACCCTAACCATATTGGTCCCACCGAAAATCCTGATGGTCACTCTCTTTGCTGAATCGGTCCGACCGAGTTTATCAATTCGGTCCCACCGAGATTGGCAAGTTGTGTGTAACGGTTAGATTTTGTGTGGAGGCTATATATACCCCTCCACCTCCTATTCATTCATGGAGAGAGCCATCAGAACGAACCTACACTTCCAACTTACTTTTTCTGAGAGAGAACCACCTACACTTGTGTTGAGGCCAAGATATTCCATTCTTACCATATGAATCTTGATCTCTAGCCTTCCCCAAGTTGCTTTCCACTCAAATCTTCTTTCCACCAAATCCATATCCTGTGAGAGAGAGTTGAGTGTTGGGGATACTATCATTTGAAGCACAAGAGCAAGGAGTTCATCATCAACACACCATTTGTTACTTTTTGGAGAGTGGTCTCTCCTAGATTGGCTAGGTGTCACTTGGGAGCCTACGACAAGATTGTGGAGTTGAACCATGGAGTTTGTAAGGGCAAGGAGATCGCCTACTTCGTGAAGATATACCGCTAGTGAGGCAAGTCCTTCGTGGGCGACAACCATGGTGGGATAGACAAGGTTGCTTCTTCGTGGACCCTTCGTGGGTGGAGCCCTCCGTGGACTCGCGCAACCGTTACCCTTCGTGGGTTGAAGTCTCCATTAACGTGGATGTATGATAGCACCACCTATCGGAACCACGACAAAAACATCCGTGCCTCCTATTGCGTTTGAATCCTCCAAACCCTTCCCTTTACATTCTTCCAAGTTGCATGCTGTACTTCCCGCTGCTCATATACTCTTTGCATGCTTGCTTGAATTGTGTTAAGATTGCTTGACTTGTCCAAAGTTGCTAAAAACTGCCAAGAACTAAAATTGGGAAAATGATAAGTTTTATTTGGTAAAGTAGTCTAATCACCCCCCCTCTAGACATACTTTCAATCCTACAAGTGGTATCAGAGCTTTGGTTTCCATTTGCTTTAATTTCCATAGTTTTTGGTAGTCATAGCCTTGGTTTGACAACCTAGGAGAGTATGGCATCTAGCGAGGGAAATTACCACCGTAGAGGTCCTTACTTTGATGGTACTAATTTTGCTAGCTGGAAGCATAAGATGAAAATGCATGTTCTTGGACATAACCCCGCCGTATGGGCTATTATGTGTATTGGCTTGCAAGGTGAATTCTTTGATGGGAGAGAACCGAACCGTGAAGCTACTGCGGAAGAGTTGAAGATGTTGCAATACAATGCTCAAGCTTGTGATATCCTCTTCGACGGATTGTGCCCCGAAGAATTCAACAAAATCAGCCGTCTTGAGAATGCAAAGGAAATTTGGGATACCTTGATTGATATGCACGAAGGTACCAACTCCGTCAAGGAATCCAAGTTGGATGTGCTTCAAAGTCAGCTTGACAAGTTCAAAATGAAGGATGGTGAAGGTGTCGCTGAAATGTACTGTAGGCTTGCTCTTATCAAAAATGAGATCGCGGGCTTAGGAAGTGAAGAGATGACCGACAAATTCATCATCAAGAAGATCCTAAGAGCTTTGGATGGAAAATATGATACCATATGCACATTGATCCAAATGATGCCCAATTACAAAGATCTCAAGCCAACGGAAGTCATTGGAAGAATTGTTGCTCATAAGATGTCACTAAAGGATAAGGAGGAGCTCCATAATAAGTCAAGTGGTGCTTACAAAGCCTCATTTGAAGCTCCCACATCATCAAGTGAGAAACAAACCTTCAATGAAGAATTGAGCCTAATGGTGAAGAACTTCAACAAGTTCTACAAGAGTAGAAGCAAAGAGAGAAGTTCCAAGTCAAAGTCCTACAATGACAAAAGATCTTCTAGTCGAGAGCGAAATTGCTACAATTGTGGAAGACCCGGACACTATTCCAATGAGTGTACGACACCCTACAAGAGAAGAGAAGATTCTCCAAAAAGAAGTAGAAGAGAAGAATCACCATCAAGGGAGAGAAGGAGTAGAGATGATCGTTATGAACGAAGAACATCCCGGAGAAGCAAGGATTCGGAAAGAAAGGACAAGTAGCCAAGGAGCTACACATCCGACTCCCACAATCACTCCGAGAGAAGCTATCACTCCGACTCCGAATATACTCAAGATGAAGGTGTTGCCGGTCTAGCACTTGTGTCAACCAACTCCTATGACATATTTGATTCACCAAATGAAGGACTTGGAAGATGCTTCATGGCTAAAGGCCCAAAGGTATCACACCCCGAGTATGTTGATTTCATTAGTGATGAAGATGACTTGTTACGTGATGATGATTTACTTGTTGACAACTCTAGTGATGAATACTATGATGAAATGTCAATTAATCATGCTAATCAAGATAAAACAAATGACAATGATAAGGAGAAGATTGAGTTTCTATCTAAAGAACTAAACACTCTTAAGTTAGCTCATCAAACTATCTTAGGAGATCATCGAGAACTTTTAAGGACTCATGAGAAATTACGTTTTGAAAAGTTCAACCTTGAGCAAGAGCATGAGTTCTTCAAGGCAATCAATGATGATCTTCACAAGAAAAAATTCTTCTTACATTGCCAAGCATTTACTCTTATCCACTTACATGCCTCAAGTCAAGTCTAGTAACAAGAACAAGAAGATTCTTCCTCTAGTAGTAACAATAATCATGCTAAATCCAATGTTGTTGCTTCTAGTAGTTCTCTTTATTCCACTAAATGATTCTCTTAGCCAAGTTACACTTGAGCAATAAAATAGCTGATTGAAGGGAATTATAGAGAAAGGTGTTTACAAGAGCCTTGCCGAGAGTAAGCAATTCGAGGAAATTGTACGCAAGCGAAGAAGGCACCGGAAGATCCAAGGTGTTGGTTTTGAACGAAAGTTCAATGCCAATGGAGTTGAGTGGGAAGAAGATCAATACCCCAAGACGAAGTTTGTTCCTCAACAAAAGAAGTATCATCCTACTTCCTTCAAAGGGACACAAGCTCAGGATGATCTTCCACCACAAGACCACAAGCAAAAAGGCAAGGATAAGCTTCCAGAGGAAATTGATGCATTTGAAGAAGCACCCAAGGCCTTGGTCAAGTGGGTTCCCAAGACTACATCAAGTTCTACTTCATCAAGTACGACTACAACTCCAAGGATTCCCATCAAGATGATGTGGATCCCGAAGAAGAAGAACTAGAAAGTTCCTGAGGGTGACTCCGCCAACATACTTCACTCTTATCATTTTGGCAAGAACAAGTTCAAGGAGTCACAAACCCTCTTGTTGGTAAGACAAGAGACAAGGTAACCTAATACTTTCATAGACATCATCTTGTGTGTGCATCACTCTATGTCTATGGATATCCTTGTTTGTTCCTTGTGGGACTAACCCGTGTAGGTATTGAAAGTGCAACTCACTCCAGAGGATTGCTCCAAATGATCTACATCAACATTGAGCATCCACATCTTGAACACCTACATGAAGTCATCATCGACAAAACCAATTGGTTAGTTCATCCCTCTTGGGGGGGGGATCTCACATCTAGGGGGAGCTTTACTCTAAGAATTGAGCTAAAGCAACTCTAATGGTGTGAACACAACAATGTTTTATGTAAAAGTGGTAACCCCACTTGTGCTTAAACGATGAGTATGACCTATGATCAAATGTTCTCATTTGACTCCTAAGTCAATATACTCATATATAGATGACCTAGTCATCGCCAATTGCTTGATAGATGCTAGAATTGGTTGTGCATGCTTTGCCACATATTTCATTTGCCATTTTATTGTGTGAGCATGTTGGTTGCATAATTTACTCATTCGAGGACATACACTTGTTGTTTTGATTGTTTGGTTCCTTTTTCTTTTGCCAAGTGGATGTACAAGAATGCATAAGAACTTTCTCTAGCTATCCATGCTTTTCTTGTCTCAAACTCTATTCATGCTACATCACAAAGTTTGATCAAGTCAGATTCGAACCACTGTATGTGCGGAGCACTCGGAGTCCCCGATTTGTCATAGACTTAAACTTCCAAAACTTCTTTGTGCGTTTCAGTCTGACTGATTCATCCATTTCGGTCATACCGAGATCACTAAGTCAATCTAGGTTTTCAATCTCGGTGCAACTGATTTGAACTTTTCGGTCACACCGAGCTGTAGTAACTGCTTGCAGTTATGCATCTCGGTGCCACCGAGTTGTTCCACTCGGTCACACTAATAGGGTCAGGCTATATATATCCCCGGGCCAAAATTTGGAAAAATTTCGAACCCCTTCGCCCGCGCTCAGCCTGCTCTGCCTCCCTGGGTCTCCGGATCGTGCTCCTCATCGCCAGCTGCCTCCCGCCGCTGGTCTCGGCCGCGTCAATAGAAATCGTCTCCGTCGTTGCCACCATAGCAGGTCCATCGCTGCACTTAGGGCATGGACTTGATCCTTGTGCTAATCTCACTCTGATTCCTAGCACACTGTTTTGCCATGTATCTTGCCACAATTGAGATCACTCTATCTAGCGAAATCACTCCATAGTTTAGTTGTGGATTGAAAATTTAGGGTTAGGTTTCCGCCGAAATCATCTCGGACCAACCGAGTTGTTGAAATCGGTTCCACCGATTTGGCTAAGGCCATTGCACATGTGATTATCGGTCTGAATGAGAATTGCAAATCGCTGTGACCGAGTTCAATTCTTTGTGAAACCCTAGCAGTCTCGGTGCCACCGAACTGTGACTCGATCTGACCGAGTTCACTAGTTTAGGTTCCAAAAGCTGCTTCGGTATCACCGAGTTTTCAAATCGGTAGATCCGAAATGCTTTCTGTGGAAAACTAAAACTAAGTTTTTGACTCATTCTTTTGCAAAAATCTCTACACTTTGTGATGCTCATCAAATATATCTCATCTATATCTATTCACAGGGTCTACTGCCAGTGTTTGCATCATGTCAGATCAGAGTGATGATACGTCCATTTTGCATCATGCTTTTATATCGATATTTATTACATTATGGGCTGTTATTACACATTATGTCACAATACTTATGCCTACTCTCTCTTATTTTACAAGGTTTACATGAAGAGGGAGAATGCCGGCAGCTGGGATTCTAGGCTGGAAAAGGAGCAAATATTAGAGACCTATTCTACACAGCTCCAAAAGTCCTGAAACTTCACGGAAGACGTTTTCAGAATATATAAAAAATACTCAGTGGAAGAGATTCACCAGGGGGGCACACCCTGCCCACGAGGGTGGCGGCGCGCCCTAACCCCCTGGGCGCGCCCCCTACCTCGTGGGCCCCCTGGTGGCCCTCCGGTGGCCATCTTCTGCTATATGAAGTCTTTCGATGGGAAAAAATAAGGAGCCATCTTCTCGGACAAAACTCCACCGCCACAAGGCGGAACCTTGGCGGAACCAATGTAGGGCTCCGGCAGAGCTGTTTTGCCGGGGAAACTTCCCTCCCGGAGGGGGAAATCATCGCCATCGTCATCACCAACGCCCCTCTTATCGGGAAAGGGCAATCTCCATCAACATCTTCATCAGCACCATCTCCTCTCAAAACCCTAGTTCATCTCTTGTATCCAATTCTTGTCTCTAAGTCCGGGATTGGTGCTACTAGGTTGCTAGTAGTGTTAATTACTCCTTGTAGTTGATGCTAGTTGGTTTATTTCGTGGAAGATCATATGTTCAGATCCTATATGCATATTAATACCTTTCTGATTATGAACATGATTATGCTTTGTGAGTAGTTATGTTTGTTCCTGAGGACATGGGAGAAGTCTTGCTATTAGTAGTTGATGACCCACAAGTTTAGGGGATCAATCGTAGTCCTTTCGATAAGTAAGAGTGCCGAACCCAACAAGGAGCAGAAGGAAATGATAAGCGGTTTCCAGCAAGGTACTCTCTGCAAGTACTGAGATAAGTGGTAACAGATAGTTTTGTGATAAGATGATTTCTAACAAGAAACAAGTAACACAAGTAAATAAGGTGCAGCAAGGTGGCCCAATCCTTTTTGTAGCAAAGTACAAGCCTCGACAAACTCTTATATGATGTGAAGCGCTCCCGAGGACACATGGGAATATCGTCAAGCTAGTTTTCATCACGTTCATATGGTTCGCGTTCGGTACTTTGATAGTTTGGTATGTGGGTGGACCGGTGCTTGGGTGCTGCCCTTACTTGGACAAGCATCCCACTTATGATTAACCTCTATTGCAAGCATCCGCAACTACAAGAAAAGTATTAAGGTAAACCTATCCATAGCATGAAACATATGGATCCAAATCAGCCCCTTACGAAGCAACGCATAAACTAGGGTTTAAGCTTCTGTCACTCTAGCAACCCATCATCTACTTATTACTTCCCAATGCCTTCCTCTAGGCCCAAATAATGGTGAAGTGTCATGTAGTCGATGGTCACATAACACCACTAGAGGAGAGACAACATACATCTCATCAAAATATCAAATGAATACAAAATTCACATGACTACTAATAGCAAGACTTCTCCCATGTCCTCACAAAAGTAACTACTCATAAAGCATAAACATGTTCATAATCAGAGGGGTATTAATATGCATATAGGATCTGAACATATGACCTTCTACCAATTAAACCAACTAGGATCAACTACAAGGAGTAATTAACACTACTAGCAACCTACTAGCACCAATCCCGGACTTGGAGACAAGAATTGGATACAAGAGATGAACTAGGGTTTTGAGATGAGATGGTGCTGATGAAGATGTTGATGGAGATTGCCCTCTCCCGATGAGAGGAGCATTGGTGATGATGATGGCGATGATTTCCCCCTCCGCGACGGAAGTTTCCCTGGTAGAACAGCTCTGCCAGAGCCCTAGATTGGTTCCGCCAAGGTTCCGCCTCGTGGCGGCGGAGTTTCGTCCGAGAAGATGGTTTATGATTTTTTTCCATCGAAAGACTCAATATAGCAGAAGATGGCCACCGGAGGACCACCAGGGGCCCATGAGGTAGGGGGCGCGCCCAGGGGGGTAGGGCGCGCCCCCACCCCCGTGGGCAGGGTGTGGCCCCCCTGGTGAAGTTCTTGCTCTCAGTATTTTTTATATATTTGGAAAACATCTGCCGTGAAGTTTCAGGACTTTTGGAGTTGTGCAGAATAGGACTCTAATATTTGCTCCTTTTCCAGCCGAGAATCCCAGTTGCTGGCATTCTCCCTCTTTATGTAAACCTTGTAAAATAAGAGAGAATAGGCATAAGTATTGTGACATAATGTGTAATAACAACCCATAATGCAATAAATATCGATATAAAAGCATGATGCAAAATTGACGTATCAACTCCCCCAAGCTTAGACCTCGCTTGTCCTCAAGCGAAAAGCCGAAATCGAAACATATGTCCACTTGTTTAGAGATAGAGGTGTCGATAAAAATAAAATACGGACATGAGGGCATCATCATCATTCTTAGAACAGCAACTCATATAATTCTTTGTCATATAATCTCTAATGCTAGAGTAATAATTCAATCACAATATCAAGTATGAATCGTAAACTTCATTGAAAACTACCAAACTACAATCTCAGTCACTGAAGCAATTGCAATTTATCATAATATAGGAAAGAGTCAATGTATAAGAGCTTTTCAGCAAGTCCACATACTCAACTATCATATAATCTTTCTCAATTGTTGACACTCACGCAATACTTATGGGTATGGAGTTTTAATCGGACACAGAGAAAGATAGGGGCTTATAGTTTTGCCTCCCAACATTTTACCTCAAGGGTAATGTCAACAGTAATAGTTCATGAACACTCACATCCAATTAGCCATATATACCAGGATCTTTCCAACATATTGTGCTTGCCAAAGGATAAAGTGTAAAAAGGAAGGGTGAAAATCACCATGACTCTTATGCAATGTAGGAGATAAAAGTAAAAGATAGGCCCTTCGCAGAGGGAAGCAGAGGTTGTCATGCGTTATGGTTGGATGCACGAAATCTTAATGCGAAAGAACGTCACTTTATATTGCCACTTGTGATATGGACCTTTATTATGCAGTCTATCGCTTTTATTACTTCCATATCACATGATCGTATAAAGGTTATTATCTCCACACCAATCAATCATACATATTTAGAGAGCAATTTTTATTGCTTGCACCGCTGACAACTTACTTGATGGATATTGCTCAATCCATAGGTAGATATGGTGGACTCTTATGGCAAGACTGGTTTAAGGGTATTTGGAAGCACATTAGTATCTCTACTTGGTGCAATGAATTTGGCTAGCATGAGGGGGGAAGGCAAGCTCATCATGTTGGAAGATCCAAGACAATATAATTTATCTCAGATGTAAGAAAACATAACCCATTACGTTGTCTTCCTTGTCCAATGTCAACTCTTTAGCATGTCGTATTTTAATGAGTGCTCACAATCATAAAAGATGTCCAAGATAGTATATTTATATGTGAAGACCTCTCTTTCTTTATTACTTCCTATTAATTGCAACGATGACCAAAACTATGTTTGTGAACTCTCAACAACTTTTATTCATCATACTCTTTCTATGTGAGCTCATTACTCTCCATAAGACTCATATGATCTCTTTGTTTCTTTTTATTTTTTTCTCTTTTCTTTTATTCATTGAGGATCATGGCAAAATAATCAAGCCCTTGACTCAACACTAACCTCTATTATATAGCTCACGGACTCGATTACATAGAAGGATAATAAAGCAAAACTCATTACTAGATCATACTAAGAACTTTTATTCTACTAGATCAAGATATTACCAAAAGGATCGAACTAAGAAAAATGGTAAAGATAAAAGTGATGGTGATACGATACTGGGGCACTCCCCCAAGCTCGGCAGTTGCCAAGTGGAGTGCCCATACCCATGTGATTATGTCTCCTTTGTTGGTGAAGAAGGTGGGGATGTTGATGATGGATAGTCGCACATTGAGGGTAGGAGGTCTTCTAACTTGCGGCTAATGCCCTTGAGTGCGATGATATGCTCCTTCAACAAAATATTTTCACATGTGAGATACTTATTTTGTATACGAGCTAACTCAATCATCTTGGAAGCTTCGATTTTTGTTGGGGTAAGAAGATTATGATCCTGTTGAAGGGTGTCTTCTATTCCTGGAACTTGGTCCTCCATGGCCTTCTTGATCCCTTCATCCTTGTTGATCTCCATAGGTTCTTCTCTCTTCAACTCTATCTTCATTAGCCAAACATCGTTGCCCTCATGGTTTGGGGAGGAGGGAGACGACATAGTACCTGACCTTGACAACCCTGACAGAAAACAGCTCGAAACAAAGACATGAGATTTTTGCGTGATACGGGAGTCAAAACCCCCGGGAGATTATATAATGAATTTTTACCGACCAAAATACGTGTCGTGTACACGAGGTGCCCACGAGGTAGGGGCCGCGCCCAGTAGGGTAGGGCGCACCCTCCACCCTCGTGGAGCCCTCTTGTCCTTCCCGGACTCCTGCTTATTTTTCTATTTTTCTAAATATTCCAAAACGGAGAAATATTGCCTTAAAACTGCTTTGGAGACGGTTTACTTACCGTACCACATACCTATTCCTTTTTGGAGTCTGAAACATTCCGGAAAGTGTCCCTTGTGTATTCCTCCGGGGTTATGGTTTCAATAACATTGGTTTCAACATTTATGGGATTACCTGAGATATATTGTTTGATTCTTTGACCATTCACCACCTTCGGATTTGTGCCTTCGAAGTTGTTGATTTTTATGGCACCGGAACGGTAGACCTCCGCGATAACGTAAGGACCTTTCCATTTAGAGAGAAGTTTTCCTGCAAAAAATCTTAAACGAGAGTTGTACATCAATACATAATCACCTACATTAAACTCACGCTTTTGTATCCTTTTGTCATGCCATCTTTTAACTTTTTCTTTAAAAAACTTGGCATTTTCGTGAGCTTGGGTTCTCCATTCATCAAGTGAGCTAATATCAAATAACCTCTTCTCACCGGCAAGTTTAAAATCATAATTAAGTTCTTTAATAGCCCAATAAGCCTTGTGTTCTAGTTCGAGAGGTAAGTGGCATGCTTTTCCATAGACCATTTTATATGGAGACATACCCATAGGATTTTTATATGCAGTTCTATAGGCCCATAATGCATCATCAAGTTTCTTGGACCAATTCTTTCTAGACCTATTAACAGTCTTCTGCAAAATTAATTTGAGTTTAAGGAGATGCCATTCTATGATTAACATCATATTTAGCAAGCATTTTACGGAAAGCACCATGAATAAAATGTGAACCACCATCAGTCATTAAATATCTAGGGACTCCTAATGTTGGAAAAATAACTTCTTTAAGCATTCTAATAGAAGTGTTATTATCAGGACTACTAGTTGGAATAGCTTCTACCCGCTTAGTAACGTAATCAACGGCAACTAAAATATGTGTATAACCATTAGAGGAAGGAAAAGGTCCCATATAGTCAAAGCCCCAAACATCAAATGGTTCAATAACAAGTGAATAATTCATAGGCATTTCTTGACGTCTACTAATATTACCAATTCTTTGACATTCATCAAAAGATAAGACAAAATTACGGGCATCCTTGAAGAGAGTAGGCCAATAAAAACAAGATTGCAGTACCTTATGTGCAGTTCTATCTCCAGCATGGTGTCCTCCATAAGCTTCCGAGTGACACTTGCATAGGATCTGTTCCTGTTCATGCTCACGTACACAACGTCTAATAACACCATCTACTCCTTCTTTATAAAGATGTGGGTCATCCCAAAAGTAATGCCTCAAATCATAGAAGAACTTTTTCTTTTGCTAGTATGTGAAACTAGGTGGTATAAACTTAGCAACAATGCAATTAGCATAATCAGCATACCATGGAGCAGTATGAGAGGCATTTATGACATTTAATTGCTCATCAGGGAAGCTATCATCAATAGGTAGTGGGTTATCAAGCACATTTTCTAACCTAGACAAGTTGTCCGCAACGGTGTTCTCAGCTCCTTTTCTATCAACAATATGCAAATCAAATTCTTGTAGCAAGAGAACCCATCTAATAAGTATAGGTTTAGCATCTTTCTTTTCCATAAGATATTTAATACAGCGTGATCAGTGTGAATAGTTACTTTAGAATCAAGAATATAAGGTCTAAACTTATCGCAAGCAAATACAACTACTAAGAATTCTTTTTCAGTAGTACCATAATTTCTTTGAGCATTGTCTAGAGCTTTACTAGCATATTGAATAACATTTAGTTTCTTATCAACTCTTTGTCCTAGAACAGCACCTACAGCATAATCACTAGCATCACACATAATTTCAAAGGGTAAATTCCAATCAGGTGGCTGAACAATAGGTGCAGAGATCAATGGTTTCTTAAGTATTTCAAATGCTTCTACACAATCTGTTGGGGAACGTAGTAATTTCAACAAAATTCCTACGCACACGCAAGATCATGGTGATGCATAGCAACAAGAGGGGAGAGTGTTGTCTACATACCCTCGTAGACCGAAAGCGGAAGCGTTAGCACAACGTGGTTGATGTAGTCGTGCATCTTCACGATCCGACCGATCCAAGTACCGAACGCACGGCACCTCCGAGTTCAGCACACGTTCAGCTCGATGACGTCCCGCGAACTCCAATCCAGTAGAGCTTCAAGGGAGAGTTCCATTAGCACGACGGCGTGGTGACGATGATAATGTTCTACCATCGCAGGGCTTCGCCTAAGCACTGCTACGATAGGATCGAGGTGGATTATGGTGGAAGGGGGCACCGCGCACGGCTAAGAGATCAAGAGATCAATTGTTGTGTCTATGGGGTGCCACCTGGCCACGTATATTAAGGAGTGGAGGAGGGGGCGGCCAAGAGGAGGAGGCGCGCCCAAGGGGGGGCAATCCTACTCCAGGTAGGTTTTGCCCCCCTTTCCTATTCCAACTAGGAGAAGGGGGAAGGAGGAGGTGGAGAAAAGGAACGAGAAAGGGGGCCGCGCCCCTTCCCTTTCCCAATTCAGATTGGGGCAAGGGGGGCTGCGCGCCACCTCCTGCTGCCTCTCTTCTTCCACTACTTTGGGCCCATGAGGCCCAATAACCCCCGGGGGGGGGGGGGGGGTTCCGGTAACCCCCCGGTACTCCGGTATATATCCGATAACCCCCAGAACCATTCCGGTGTCCGAATATAGTCGTCCAATATATCAATCTTCATGTCTCGACCATTTCGAGACTCCTCATCATGTCCATGATCACATCCGGGACTCCGAACAACCTTTAGTACATCAAAACTCATAAACTCATAATATAACCGGCATCGAAACGTTAAGCGTGCGGACCCTATGGGTTCGAGAACTATGTAGACATGACCGAGACATGTGTCCGGTCAATAACCAATAGCAGAACCTGGATTCTCATATTGGCTCCCACATATTCTACAAAGATCTTTATCGGTTAGACCGCATAACAACATACGTTGTTCCCTTTGTCATTGGTATGTTACTTGCCTGAGATTCGATCGTCGGTATCTCAATACCTAGTTCAATCTCGTTACCGGCAAGTCTCTTTACTCGTTCCGTAATACATTATCTCGCAACTAACTCATTAGTCACAATGCTTGCAAGGCTTATAGTGATGTGCATTACCGAGAGGCCCAGAGATACCTCTCCGACAATCAGAGTGACAAATCCTAATCTCGAAATACGCCAACCCAACAAGTACTTTCGGAGACACCTGTAGAGCACCTTTATAATCACCCAGTTACGTTGTGACGTTTGGTGGCACACAAAGTGTTCCTCCAGTAAACGGGAGTTGCATAATCTCATAGTCATAGGAACATGTATAAGTCATGAAGAAAGCAATAGCAACAAACTAAACGATCAAGTGCTAAGCTAACGGAATGGGTCAAGTCAATCACATCATTCTCCTAATGATGTGATCCCGTTAATCAAATGATAACTCATGTCTATGGCTAGGAAACATAACCATCTTTGATTCAATGAGCTAGTCAAGTAGAGGCATACCAGTGACACTCTGTTTGTCTATGTATTCACACATGTATTATGTTTCCGATTAATACAATTCTAGCATGAATAATAAACATTTATCATGAAATAAGGAAATAAATAATAACTTTATTATTGCCTCTTGGGCATATTTCTTTCAGTCTCCCACTTGCACTAGAGTCAATAATCTAGATCACATCGCCATGTGATTTAACATCAATAGTTCACATCTTTATGTGGTTAACACCCATAGTTCACATCGACATGTGACCAAAACCCAAAGCGTTTACTTGAGTCATTAATCTAGTTCACATCGCTATGTGATTAACACCCAAAGAGTACTAAGGTGTGATCATGTTTTTCTTGTGAGATAATTTTAGTCAACGGGTCTGTCACATTCAGATCTGTAAGTATTTTGCAAAGTTCTATGTCTACAAAGCTCTGCATGGAGGTACTCTAGCTAATAGCACCCACTTAATATGTATCTAGATCAAGACTTAGAGTCATCCAGATCGGTGTCAAAGCTTGCATCAACATAACTCTTTACGATGAACTCTTTTATCACCTCCATAATCGAGAAATATTTCCTTAGTCCTCTAATGATAATTTTGACCGCTGTCCAGTGATCTACTCCTAGATCACTATTGTACTCCCTTGCAAAAAAATAGTGTAGGGTATACAATAGATTTGGTACACAGCATGGCACACTTTATAGAACCTATGGCTGAGGCATAGGGATTGACTTTCATTCTCTTTCTATCTTCTGCCGTGGTCGGGCTTTGAGTCTTACTCAACTTCACACCTTGTAACACAGGCAAGAACTCCTTCTTTGACTGTTCCATTTTGAACTACTTCAAAATCTTGTCAAGGTATGTACTCATTGAAAAACTTATCAAGCATCTTGATCTATCTTTATAGATCTTGATGCTCAATATGTAAGCAGCTTCACCGAGGTCTTTCTTTGAAAACTCCTTTCAAACATTCCTTTATGCTTTGTAGAATAATTCTACATTATCTCCGATCAACAATATGTCATTCACATATACTTATCAGAAATGATGTAGTGCTCCCACTCACTTTCTTGTAAATACAGGCTTCACTGCAAGTCTGTACAAAACTATATGCTTTGATCAACTTATCAAAGCGTATATTCCAACTCCAAGATGCTTGCACCAGTCCATAGATGGATCACTGGAGCTTGCATAATTTGATAGTACCTTTAGGATTGACAAAACCTTCTGGTTGCATCATATACAACTTTTCTTTAATAAATCCATTAAAGAATGCAGTTTTGTTTATCCATTTGCCAGATTTCACAAAATGTGGCAATTGCTAACATGGTTCGGACATAATTAAGCATAGATACGAGTGAGAAACTCTCGTCGTAGTCAACACCTTGAACTTGTCGAAAACCTTTTTGCGACAATTCTAGCTTTGTAGATAGTAACACTACTATCAGCGTCTGTCTTCCTCTTGAAGATCCATTTAATCTCAATGACTCACCGATCAATGGGCAAGTCAATCAAAGTCCATACTTTGTTCTCATAAATGGATCTCATCTCAGATTTCATGGCCTCAAGCCATTTCGCGGAATCTGGGCTCATCATCGCTTCCTCATAGTTCATAGGCTCGTCATGGTCAAGTAACATGACCTCCAGAACAGGATTACCGTACCACTCTGGTGCGGATCTCACTCTGGTTTACCTACGAGGTTCGGTAGTAACTTGATCTGAAGTTACATGATCATCATCATTAGCTTCGTCACTAATTGGTGTAGTATTCATAGGAACAGATTTCTGTGATGAACTACTTTCTAATAAGGGAGCAGGTACAGTTACCTCATCAAGTTCTACTTTCCTCCCACCCACTTCTTTCGAGAGAAACTCCTTCTCTAGAGAGGGTCCATTCTCAGCAATGAATATCTTGCCTTCAGATCTTTGATAGAAGGTGTACCCAACATTTTCTTTTGGGTATCCTATGAAGATGCACTTCTCCGATTTGGGTTTGAGCTTATCAGGTTGAAACTTATTCACATAAGCATTGCAGCCTCAAACTTTAAGAAACGACAGCTTAGGTTTCTTGCCAAACCATAGTTCATACGGTGTCGTCTCAACGGATTTAGATGGTGCCCTATTTAATGTGAATGTAGCTGTCTCTAATGCATAACCCCAAAACGATAGTGGTAAATCAGTAAGAGACATCATAGATCGCACCATATCTAATAAAGTACGGTTACGACATTCGGACACACCATTACACTGTGGTGTTCCAGGTGGCGTGAGTAGTGAAACTATTTCACATTGTTTTAACTGGAGGCCAAACTCGTAACTCAAATATTTTAATTCTGCGATCATATCGTAGAAACTTTTATTTTTGTTATGATGATTCTCCACTTCACTCTGAAATTCTTTGACCTTTTAAAATGCTTCAGACTTGTGTTTCATCAAGTAGATATACTCATATCTGCTCAAATCATCTATGAAGATCAGAAAATAATGATACCTGCCGCGAGCCTCAATATTCATCGGACCACATACATCAGTATGTATGATTTCCAACAAATCTGTCGCTCGCTCCATTGTTCCGGAGAACGGAGTCTTAGTCATCTTGCCCATGAGGCATGGTTCGCAAGCATCAACTGATTCATAATCAAGTGATTCCACAAGCCCATCAGCATGGATTTTCTTCATGAGCTTTACACCAATATGACCTAAACGGCAGTGCCACAAATAAGTTGCACTATCATTATTAAATTTGCATCTTTTGGCTTCAATATTATAAAAATGTGTATCACCATGATCGAGATCCAACAAACCATTTTCATTGGGTGTATGACCATAGAAGGTTTTATTCATGTAAACAGAACAACAATTATTCTCGAACTTACATGAATAACCGTATTGCAATAAACATGATCCAATCATATTCATGCTCAACGCAAACACTAAATAACATTTATTTTAGGTTTAACACTAATCCCGAAAGTATAGGGAGTGTGCGATGATGATCATATCAATCTTGGAACCATTTCCAATACACATCGTCACTTCACCCTTAACTAGTCTCTGTTCATTCTGCAACTCCCATTTTGAGTTACTATTCTTAGCAACTGAACTAGTATCAAATACTAAGGGGTTGCCATAAACATTAGTAAAGTACACATCAATAACATGTATATCAAATATACCTATGTTCAATTTGCCATCCTTCTTATCTGCCAATTACTTGGGGTAGCTTCGCTTCCAATGACCAGTCCCTTTGTAGTAGAAGCACTCAGTTTCAGGCTTAGGTCCAGACTTGGGTTTTTTCACTTGAGCAGCAACTTGTTTCCCGTTCTTCTTGAAGTTCCCCTTTCTTCCCTTTGTCCCTTTACTTGAAACTAGTGGTTTTACCATCAACACTTGATGCTTTTCTTGATTTCTACCTTCATCGATTTCAGCATCACGAAGAGCTTGGGAATCATTTCCGTTATCCCTTGCATATTATAGTTCATCACGAAGTTCTACTAACTTGGTGATGGTGACTAGAGAATTCTGTCAATCACTATTTTATCTGGGAGATTAACTCCCACTTGATTCAAGCGATTGTAGTACCCAGACAATCTGAGCACATGCTCACTGCTTGAGCTATTCTCCTCCATCTTTTAGCCATAGAACTTGTTGGAGACTTCATATCTCTCAACTCGGGTATTTACTTGAAATATTAACTTCAACTCCTAGAACATCGCATATGGTCCATGACGTTCAAAACGTCTTTGAAGTCTCGATTCTAAGCCGTTTAAGCATGGTGAACTAAACTATCAAGTAGTCATCATATTGAGCTAGCCAAACGTTCATAACATCTGCATCTGCTCCTGCAATAGGTTTGTCACCTAGTGGTGCATCCAGGACATAATTCTTCTGTGCAGCAATGAGGATAAACCTCAGATCATGGATCCAATCCGCATCATTGCTAATAACATCTTTCAACTTAGTTTTCTCTAGGAACATATCAAAAATAAAACAGGGGAGCTAAACGCGAGCTATTGATCTACAACATAGATATGCTAATACTACCAGGACTAAGTTCATGATAAATTTAAGTTCAATTAATCATATTACTTAAGAACTCCCACTTAGAAAGACATCCCACTAATCTTCTATGTGATCATGTGATCCAAATCAACTAAACCATAACCGATCATCACGAGAAATGGAATAGCTTTCAATGGTGAATATCAATATGTTGATCATATCTACTATATGATTCACGCTCGACCTTTCGGTTTCTGTGTTCCGAGGCCATATCTGCATATGCTAGGCTCGTCAAGTTTAACCTGAGTATTCTTCGTGAGCAAAAACTGTCTTGCACCCATTGTAGATGGACGTAGAGCTTATCACACCCGATCATCACATGGTGTCTGGGCACGACGAACTTTGGCAACGGTGCATACTCAGGGAGAACACTTTTATCTTGAAATTTAGTGAGAGATCATCTTATAATGCTACCGTCAATCAAAGCAAGATAAGATGCATAAAAGATATACATCACATGCAATCAATATAAGTGATATGATATGGCCATCATCATCTTGTGCTTATGATCTCCATCTCCGAAGCACCTTCATGATCACCATCGTCACTGGCGTGACACCTTGATCTCCATCGTAGCATCATTGTCGTCTCGCCAATCTTATGCTTCCACGACTATCGCTACCGCTTAGTGATAAAGTAAAGCATTACAGGGCGATTGCATTGCATACAATAAAGCGACAACCATATGGCTCCTGTCAGTTGCCGATAACTTGGTCACCAAACATGATCATCTCATACAATAAAATTTAGCATCATGTCTTGACCATATCACATCATAACATGCCCTGCAAAAAAAAGTTAGACATCGTCTACTTGGTTGTTGCAAGTTTTACGTGGCTGCTACAGGCTTAGCAAGAATCGTTCTTACCTACGCATCAAAACCACAACGATAGTTTGTCAAGTTGGTGTTGTTTTAACCTTCGCAAGGACCGGGCGTAGCCACACTCGGCTCAACTAAAGTTGGAGAAACTGACACCTGCTAGTCACATGTGTGCATAGCACGACGGTAAAACCAGTCTCGCGTAAGCGTACGCGTAATGTCGGTCCGGGCCGCTTCATCCAACAATACCGCCGAACCAAAGTGTGACATGCTGGTAAGCAGTATGACTTATATCGCCCACAATTCACTTGTGTTCTACTCGTGCATATGACATCTACGCATAAAACCTGGCTCGGATGCCACTGTTGGGGAACGTAGTGATTTCAAAAAATTTCCTACGCACACGCAAGATCATGGTGATGCATAGCAACGAGAGGGGAGAGTGTTGTCTACGTACCCTCGTAGACCGAAAGCGGAAGCGTTAGCACAACGCGGTTGATGTAGTCGTACGTCTTCACGATCCGGCCGATCCAAGTACCGAAAGCACGGCACCTCCAAGTTCAGCACACATTCAGCTCGATGACGTCCCGCGAACTCCAATCCAGTAGAGCTTCATGGGAGAGTTCTGTCAGCACGACGGCGTGGTGATGATGATGATGTTCTACCGTCGTAGGGCTTCGCCTAAGCACTGCTACGATATGACCGAGGTGGATTATGGTGGAAGGTGGCACCGCACACGGCTAAGAGATCAAAAGATCAATTGTTGTGTCTATGGGGTGCCCCCTAGCCACGTATATAAAGGAGTGGAGGAGGAGGGGGCCGGCCAGGAGGAGGAGGCGCGCCCAAGGGGGGGCAATCCTACTCCAAGTAGGTTTTGCACCCCTTTCCTATTCCAACTAGGAGAAGGGGGAAGGAGGAGGTGGAGAGAAGGAGAAAGGGGGCCGCGCCCCCTTCCCTTTCCCAATTCGGATTTGGGCAAGGGGGGCTGCGCGCCACCTCCTGCTGCCTCTCCTCTTCCACTACTTTGGGCCCATGAGGCCCAATAACCCCCCTCCCGGGGGGGGTCCGGTAACCCCCCGGTACTCCGGTATATATATCCGATAACCCCCGGAGCCATTCCGGTGTTCGAATATAGTCGTCCAATATATTAATCTTCATGTCTCGACCATTTCGAGACTCCTCGTCATGCCCGTGATCACACCAGGGAGTCCGAACAACCTTCGGTACATCAAAACTCATAAACTCATAATATAACCGGCATCGAAACATTAAGCATGCGGACCCTATGGGTTCGAGAACTATGTAGACATGACCAAGACATGTCTCCGGTCAATAACCTATAGCGGAACCTGGATGCTCATATTGGCTCCCACATATTCTACGAAGATCTTTATCGGTCAGGCCGCATAACAACATACGTTGTTCCCTTTGTCATCAGTATGTTACTTGCCCAAGATTCGATCGTCGGTATCTCAATACCTAGTTCAATCTCGTTACCGGAAAGTCTCTTTACTCGTTTCGTAATAAATCATCTCGCAACTAACTCATTAGTCACAATGCTTGCAAGGCTTATAGTGATGTGCATTACCGAGAGGGCCCAGAGATACCTCTTCGACAATCGGAGTGACAAATCCTAATCTGGAAATACGCCAACCCAACAAGTACCTTCGGAGACACCTCTAGAGCACCTTCATAATCACCCAGTTATGTTGTGACGTTTGGTCGCACACAAAGTGTTCCTCCGGTAAACGGTAGTTGCATAATCTCATAGTCATAGGAACATGTATAAGTCATGAAGAAAGAAATAGCAACAAACTAAACGATCAAGTGCTAAGCTAATGGAATGGGTCAAGTCAATCACATCATTCTCCTAATGATGTGATCCTATTAATCAAATGACAACTGATATCTATGGCTAGGAAACATAACCATCTTTGATTCAACGAGCTAGTCTGTCGGTGTACTAAAGTAGGGGTACCTTAGTATCCCGAACTTGTGCACGGGCAGTCGCAGCGTCCCGCGGCAACGCTTGCCAGGCGACCGCCAAGATCCTCCCTGGTTCCTTTGGAACCATTCAAGAACAAAGTATCCAAACCAAGGAAACAAGGCCCCGGCAAGAGGAGCTTGCCGGGAAGGAGACAAGACCTCGGCAAGAGGAGCTTGCCGGGGAGGCCAACCAAGGAATCTCAAGGAACTTGCCGCAACGCACCATGTGTCCCGGCAAGACCCAGTGAGAGACAAGCTCCTGGAAACGACAAGATAATAACCGCGGCAAGGCGCTTGCCAAGGCAAGCTTCCATCCTGTATCTGCGCTGCAGCACATCCACCAACGTGTCGCTCTGGGGCCCTTCCAGGCGTACGTGGTGGAAGGCTGTGCAGCTAGAGGTACACGGTGGCAAGCGGCGCTAACAAGATAGCCTTCGTGGCAAGCGGTGGTGTCCCTGACGGTCCCTTTCTGCACCGTCTAGGTGACGTAGACAGGCATTTAATGCCTTTGTCCCCTGCCGCTTAGGTTAGGTATGATAACACTATAGCAGGCGGTGGTGCCACCACCACGTCTTTTCCATTTTTACCCTCACCTATGTTGGCACCTGTCAGTGACCCCTTTGACATATAAAAGGAGGCCCATGCACAACGTAGGGGGGGACGATCATTCTCTCGCTCGGTCTGGCTAGCTGCTAGTGTGTACTGTAGCAATCAGCGCTCTCGAGCAAGAATCCAATGCAATCACAAGCAGGAGTAGGGTTTTACGCATCTGTGTGGCCTGAACCTGGGTAAACCGATTGCGTCGCTCGTGCGCTTCGCCTCGATCTGTTCTTCGTGCACTCTCCGCCCCCCTACCGAACCAAAAGGGGCCTCGGTCCGCCGTGGTCCCATAGGTGTCCATGGGATCAGCACCCCTGACATCTTTGGCGCGCCAGGTAGGGGGCATCGAGGCTGTGTGAATCTGATCCGGCGTTCGCACGAGCCGAATCTTCATCATCTTCATCAACATGCCGCCGAAGAAGAAGGCTTCGGAGGCAGCTGCTCCGTTCGCGCCGAGCCCACCACCGCAAGAGCGAGCGGCTGGTGGATTAAGCGCCGGCAGGAGAACGGGCGCCGACGAGGAGGCTCATGGTGCTGCCAGGTCCAAGGACAAGACTGCGCTGCACACCGGCGGCGCAGTCGGCTCCCACAACGACCGAGCGCACTCCAAGGCCTCGGCGTCCGTACACGCACCGCGCCCATCTCAGGAGGCGTGGGACCAGCAGCGTCATGATACTCACGGTACCATACGTTTGCTGGGCCAAGATCAAGCTGGCGGATCCCGGAGTGCTCAAGACCAGCATGCACGCTAGCATGTTGGCACGAGCGGGGCACGGTCGCCTGGACGAGATACTGCTCCTTCTAACGTAGTTAGAAGTCCGAGCATACCCCGTTCATCGCGTCGTTCGCCACCACCGCCCGCCACTCCGACAGAAGCTTTAGCACGAGCTCAACTGCTCCTAGATTACCCTCCAGCGCCAGAGAAGATCGATGACTGGAGGGCCACTATCCAGAGCCTCATCGGCTTCGCCAACGGCGACAACCCACGACAGCCGAGCGCATCGCTGCCGCGGCAAGTCAGCCAGGCGCGAGCCGGTGGCGACAAGACCGGGGAGGGTGCAACCACTATGCACTCTCCGCCTCGAAGGCCAAGATCGCCGACTCGTCGGATCCACCACGTCAGCGACTCCACCGCGTTATCAGATCCGCGAGCTCGTCGCGATCAGTGCCATGTTCTTTATGAATGACAGCAAGAAGACACTCGAACACGCATCGAGCGCCGAAGAGAAGTGCGGCGTCGATCAGACCTGCGTGCTGGGCCCTCTGTCGATATGCATGCGCCAGGGGAACCAGGCGACTTGCCGTATGCGGTAGGTTGCCCTGCGTTTACCCGTGAGCTGCGGCAAGTCCAGTGGCCCAGCCAGAAGAACTTCAAGCCAGACGTACCGGAGAAGTACGACGGCAAGTCGCACCCGTTAGAGTTCCTCAGCATCTACACCATTGCGGTGCAAGCTGCCGGGGGGCGAGACGACAAGGTCCTTCCCATCTACTTCCCGCTGGTGCTCAAGCCCGAAGTCAGGTCCTGGCTCATGCACTTGCCGGACAACTCCATATCCTCTTGGGCGGACTTGTGCCATCAGTTTGTCGGCGCCTTTACAGGCGGCCACAAACCTCGTGGCCAAGAGAGTGACCTTCACCTCTCACCCAGAAGGAAGGAGAGCCCCTGCGCAAGTATATCCAGAGATTCAGCTGTGTACAGCGCAACATCCTAGATATCCACCCTGCCGCGGTTATTAGCGCGTTCCATCAGAACGTGCGTAATCGCAGGATGCAAGAGGAGATGGCGATGAGCAGGATCAGAGATGTCAGCGAGCTATATGCCCTGGCCGACAAGTGCGCACGCGCTGAGGAAGGGAGGAAACTCCCCGGAGAGACTACAGGAGCAGGAGGATCTGACAGCGAGGATGCTGCCCCGGTAAAGAAAAACCGGCGGCGCAACAGGAAGAAGAAGGGCAAAGAAGTGCTAGTCGTTGAGTAGTCCGGCAACGACGGTGGCGCCAAGCAAGCCAAAGTTGGTACCTCCGGCAAGGAGGTTGCCGCGTGCACCAACTGCCAGGCTGTGGCAGCTGCCGACAAGCATGACGGCACCGACAAGCAGTATTGCAAGATCCACCGCACCAAGGGCCATGATCTCCAGAGCTGCAAGAAAGTCGAGCAGCTTGTCCAGCAACAAAAGGCTGAGTACGAGCGGCATGACAAGGAGACGGCCCAAGGAGGCGGTGGAGAAGCCGGCAAGAAGCGCGCTGGCCGGGGAGGACGCCGCGGCAAGGCCAAGCAGCGGCAAGGAGACAGACCTCCCCGCGGCCGCGACAAGGATGATGATGACGACGACGATGAAGACATGGATGATGTCGAGAACAGCGAGCAGGAGTTCCAGAAAGCCACAGAAGTCTTGTGCGTTGACGGCGGTGCTTCTCTGCATACTTCTCACCGCCAACTCAAACAGTGGGCGCGGGAAGTCAATGCGGCGGAACCACCTGTCGAATCGCGCAAACTTCTGAAATGGTCCAGCACGCCTATCATCTTTGACATTGAGGACCACCCTAATCGCACAACTGCGGTCGGGTGCTTGCCGTTGTTTGTTTCGCCAACAATCCGCAACCTCAAAGTCACTAAGATGCTAGTTGACGGCGGGGCCGGCTTAAATCTGATCTCCTCCACTGTGCTCCAAAAACTCCAGATCCCTGACAGCGAGCTCGAAGAGACCGGCACGTTCCAACTGCCCGCTCGCGTGCGGCAAGTTCCTCCTCGTAGCTGTCGAGGTTGACCTTCCGCTGCGCCAAGTCACCCTCCTGCGAAGACAACTTCTCCACGGCAAGACGTTGTCGCTCTTCGACGTCGGCCTTCTCGAGAAGGAAGGCTTGCTGCGCTTCGGCAAGTTGCTCCCGCTCCCTTGCCAGGGAGCGGAGAGCTTCCTGGTTGGCGCCCCAGAGCTCCTCCGCTCGCTTCTCGATATCGGCACCGGCCTTCGCGACGAGTGCTTCACGGGACTCCAGCTTGGCTTGCCGGGCGCGGTAGAGCGCCACTAGCTTCCGCAGCAGACGCTCCTCTTCGGGTTCACCGCTGCTGCTACTTGGCGCGTCGACCAGCTTCAGCCCGGCGGAGGCAAGCACCTCTCCGTCAAGTATCTCTCCCTCGACCGGTGACCTGGAGCTTAACCCCCAGGGGAGGTTGATGAAGATATCGTCGCCGGCCTTCAGGTAGATGCCAGGCTGGGGCTCTCCGGAGCCTGGCGCGGCGGCAGCGGCAGAGGAGTCGGTGGTCGGAGCAGCGCCTGGCGCTTCTGCGGCCTCCGGGTTGTCAGTACGACCACCAGACTCCCCGCCCGCTTCCGCGGCGGCAGCCCTGGCGGCCTCCTCGCCGGCGCCAGCTGCTTCCTTGGTGGCAACAGCGTCGTCAGCGGCGACTTCAGTCTCCATCGGCTCTGCGGCAGATGGATCTGACAGCCGGAAGAGGGGAGAAGAATCAAGCAAAATTTGATCAAAATCCAAAAAGAAGATCAAAAGAAGAAGAAGCCAAGGGGAGTTTTGAAACAAGGAAGTTACCTGTGCCAGGGTCTGCAGCTGTGGTCTCCGTTGCCGGGGGATCGCTGACGCAGTCCCTTGCCGGAGATCCCTCCCTTGCCGGGGCTCCTCCCTTGCCGGAGCCTCCTCCCTTGCCGGGGGCTCCTCCCTTGCCGGAGTCTGCTCCCTCGCCGGAGAGCTCTCCCTTGCCGGAGACCTCTCCCTCGCCGGAGGACTCTCCCTTGGCGCTTCAGGGGCGGCCTCCGGGCTCTCTTGATGAGGCTGCTCTGCTCCTGCACAAATCAACAAACAAACATCAGCAAAGCAAGGATCTTCATGTGCGCCCGACAGCGGAAAACGAACAAGACACTTACGCTGGGGGCTGCTTTGAAGATCAGCCGCCGGATCCGGCAAGTTTGTCTCAGGTGCGTCCCCTGCTGACGCGGTGGGTTCATCCTCGATGACAATCACCGGCGCCTTGGCTCTCTTTGCCGCTCTCTGCGCCAAAGTCCTAAAAAGGAACAGATTCAGAGAAAGGCAAGTGAGAAACAAGACAAGACAAAAACAGCAAAAATTGAAGAACTCCAAGAACAAAACATGAGAAACTTACTCTTCTTCTTCTTCCTCGTCGGAGCTGAACGTGGAGAAGTCGAAGTCCGACTCGCGTCCGGCGCGGGAAGGTGGAGGAGTAGGCTCCCTTGGCCGCTTGACGGGAGCGGAGGCAGCAGTTCGGGAAGACCCCGCTCCAGTTGTTGCGGTAGCGTGGGGCGCTCCCGCGGCAACAGTGCTCGCCGCGGTGGAGCGTGTCACGCGGCGCAGCGACTGTCGGCGTGCCTGCCGCCTCGCTGCATCCCCGACCTTGCGGAGACGCCTTCTTGGTGGAGACGGAGGCGCTGCGGGCGCGTGCTATCTGAGGACGAAGTGGAAGAAGAGCCGATCTCCAACGAGCCGCTCGCATCCTCGGCAGGCCCGCTCGATTCAGCGTCATGCCCGGCAGCCTTGCTCGGTTCGGCATCGCGCCCGGCAACTTCCTTCTTGCCGGCAAGCTCCTTCTCGCCGGCAAGATCTTCTCGCTCGGCACGGTTTGCCGCCTCTGCTGCCGCTGCCTCCTCTAAGGTAAAGCCGAACTCGCCCGCCGCAGCAGCTGCCGCCGCCTCTTCCAACCTGGTGGCGATGCGCTTCAACTCCGCCTCGGTGGTGTCGCTGGTGAGGCCATCCTTCTCGTCGGCGCGGATTGGCACTTCCACCAAGGTGTCGAAGAACTACTGCACGACGTCGTCTTCTGGCTCCTGCCAAGTCGGCATGATTCCGTGCGAATCGCACAGCAGCATCATTGCCCTAATGCGGTCGAGCGCAGAATTGTTGCATAGAGGGACGACGCCCTGCGGCAACCTGAAGACTTCTGGATGGTCAGGATCATACTTGAAGAGCTCCTGCAGCATTGCGTTGAGCTCCAAGACGGTGAAATTATAGTTGAGCCCCGGGCGCAGCCTCATGATGTCTGCCGCGTTCTTGAACTCCCAAGCAGGCCTTCTCCGTTCTTGTAGGGGGGCAATGCGGCGGCGAAGGAAGTCTGCGCCAACGGCGCCTACGGTGAGTCCGGCAAGCCTGAGGCATTGGATCCTGGTGACGCAATCCTTAACCTACTGTCCTCCGGGGCCACGTCACTCCAGTCGCTGCCGCGTACTGCTGCTACTTGGCGCCGAGCGGTGAACGGCTGCGGGCTCTCCTCGACAATCCAACACCAATCTGCCCTCCACTCCTCCCACTTGCCGCGGAACTCGCCCTCCAAATAGGAATCCTTCTTGCCGGTCCTAGAGACCCAGGCGATTCCGCCAGACAAGGGCTCTCCTCTCTCTACCCGGGGAATGAAGAAATGGCGGAAAAGGGCTACATTAGGGTGGACTCCGACAAAGTTCTCGCAAAGGTGTGCGAAAACGGCCATGGTGAGGACGGCGTTGGAAGTGAAGTCAAGGAGGCAGAGGTTATAGGTATTTATGATGTCACAGAAGAATTCGGAAAAGGGCGGGCAGAGCCCGCAATAGAAGAAGACAGCGAAAAAGGGATATCCTTGCGGAGCAGTCTTGTGAGCAGCAGCTGGGAGTACCTTGGTGCTCGGGTGAGCTCGCGTCTCCGTCGACCAGAACAGGTAGTAGTACTCCCTCAGCTCCTTCGCGGCGAGCTTGGGGGGGAAGATGGCTCGCTTCTTCCGCAGCGCCGCAAGCCGCTGCGCCTCGGGCGACTGCACGGCTTTCCCCTTGTCGGCTTTCGGAGCCATGGCGGAAGTGGTGGAGGAGGTCAACGATGTTGGTGGTGCTGGTGGCAATGCGGGGGGCAGGGCGCTGCACTCTGTTTGCTTTGGGAAGACGGAGGCGGGGCGGAGATTTTCAAGATTGGAGCGGAAAGGGGGCGAGTGGGCGCACTACCCCTGCTTCCCCTTGCTTATAAAGGGGGAGTGGGCGGACGTTCCGCCTTTCCAAATAAAGCAACCACCCACGATCTCTCCCACGATGCCACGTTCGACGCGTGCCATGCGGGGAGGGCGCGGTGGATGCGGAGTGAGCTACGGTGTAACCTAGGCCGCGCGTGCCCGTGCCCTGTTTTGGGCCTGGCCCAACAGCGCTCGGCACCGTGAATGCCCAGGCCCGAGGGCTCCTGTCGGTGTACTAAAGTAGGGGTACCTTAGTATCCCGAACTTGTGCACGGGCAGTCGCAGCGTCCCACAGCAAGGCTTGCCAGGCGACCGCCAAGATCCTCCGTGGATCCTTTGGAACCATTCAGGAACAAAGTATCCAAACCAAGGAAACAAGGCCCCGGCAAGAGGAGCTTGCCGGGAAGGAGACAAGACCCCGGCAAGAGGAGCTTGCCGGGGAGGCCAACCAAGGCATCTCAAGGAACTTGCCGCAGCGCACCATGTGTCCCGGCAAGACCCAGTGAGCGACAAGCTCCTGGACACGACAAGATAATAACCGCGGCAAGGTGCTTGCCACGGCAAGCTTCCACCTTGTATCTACGCTCTAGCACATCCACCAACGTGTCGCTCTGGGGCCCTTCCAGGCGTACGTGGTGGAAGGCTCTGCAGCCAGAGGTACACGGTGGCAAGCGGCGCTGACAAGATAGCCATCGTGGCAAGCGGTGGTGTCCCTGACGGTCCCTTTCTGCACTGTCTAGGCGACACAGACAGGCATTTAATGCCTTTGTCCCCTGCCGCTTAGGTTAGGTATGATAACACTGTAGCAGGCGGTGGTGCCAACCACCACGTCTTTTCCATTTTTACCCTCACCTATGTTGCCACCGGTCGGTGACCCCTTTGACATATAAAAGGAGGCCCATGCGCAACGTAGGGGGGGACGATCATTCTCTCGCTCGGTCTGGCTAGCTGCTGGTGTGTACTGTAGCAATCAGCGCTCTCGAGAAAGAATCCAATACAATCACAAGCAGGAGTAGGGTTTTACGCATCCGTGCGGCCTGAACCTGGGTAAACCGATCGCGTCGCTCGTGCGCTTCGCCTCGATCTGCTCTTCGTGCACTCTCCGCCCCCGTGCTGAACCGAAAGGGGCCTTGGTCCGCCGTGGTCCCATAGGTGTCCGTGGGATCAGCACCCCCGACATAGTCAAGTAGAGGCATACTAGTGACACTCTGTTTGTCTATGTATTCACACATGTATTATGCTTCTGGTTAATACAATTCTAGCATGAATAATAAACATTTATCATGAAATAAGTTAATAAATAATAACTTTATTATTGCCTCTAGGGCATATTTCCTTCACAATCATCATCAAAGACAAATGATATATCTTTTTGTAATAAATTAGTCAGAGGCCGAGAAATTTTTGAGAAGTCCTTAATGAACCTCCTATAAAAATCGGCATGACCAAGGAAACATCTTATACCTTTGATGTCCTTGGGACATGGTATCTTTTCAATAGCATCAACCTTAGCGTTATCAACTTCAATACCTCTTTCAGAAACTTTATGCCCCAAGACAATACCGTCATTAACCATAAAGTGGTACTTTTCCCAATTCAAGACAAGATTAGTTTCTTCACATCTCTGCAAAACTCGATCAAGGTTGCTCAAGCAATCATTAAAAGAAGATCCATAGACGGAAAAGTCGTCCATGAAAACCACACAAATCTTTTCACAAAAGTCAGAGAATATAACCATCGTGCATCTTTGAAAGGTAGCAAGTGCATTACATAAACCAAAAGGCATACGTATATAAGCAAATGTACCAAAAGGGCATGTAAAAGTAGTTTTTGATCGATCTTTGGCTGACACAGGTATTTGAGAGAAACCAGAATAACCATCTAGAAAGAAAAAATGTGTATGTTTAGATAATCTTTCTAGCATTTGATCGATAAAAGGTAAGGGGTAATGATCCTTTTTAGTAGCCTTATTTAATTTGCGGAAATCAATTACCATCCTATAACCTCTAATAATTCTTTGAGGAATCAATTCATCTTTATCATTGGGAACAACAGTAATACCTCCCTTCTTAGGGACACAATGGACAGGGCTTACCCACTGACTATCAGCAATGGGATAAATTATACCTGCCTCAAGGAGCTTTAGTATCTCCTTTCTTACCACTTCTTTCATTTTAGGATTCATTCGGCGTTGATGATCACAAACTGGTTTAGCATCTTCTTCCAAATTAATTTTATGGTGACATAGAGTGGAACTAATGCCCTTAAGATCATCAAGAGTATACCCAATAGCAGCACGGTGCTTCTTCAGAGTTTTCAATAATCTCTCTTCTTCATGCTCTGAAAGGTTAGCACTAATAATAACAGGATATATCTTTTTCTCATCAAGATAACCATATTTAAGAGTATCAAGTAACGGTTTAAGCTCAAACAGGGGATCACCCTTGGGTGGAGGAGGATCCCCTTGGATTTCAACAGGTAAATTGTTTTTCAGAATAGGTTCCTGTTTAAAGAATACTTCATCTAATTCCCTTCTTTCATTCATAAACATATCATTTTCATGGTCTAGCAAGTATTGTTCTAAAGGATCACTAGGAGGTACGGCAATAGAAGCAAGACCAATAATTTCATCCTTACTAGGTAATTCTTCTTCACGGTGTTGTCTACTAAATTTAGAAAAATTAAATTCATGAGTCATATCATCTAAACCGGTAGTAACAACATCTCTTTTGCAATCTATGGTAGCATTAACAGTATTTAAGAAGGGTCTACCAAATATAATGGGACAAAAGATATCTTGTGGGGAACCAAGAACAAGAAAATCAGCAGGATGTTTAGTTTTCCCACACAAGACTTCAACATCTCTAACAATTTCCATTGGTGGAACAGTATCTCTATTGGCAAGTTTAATTGTGACATCAATATCTTCCATCTCAGCAGGTGCAATATCATGCATAACTTCTTTGTATAGGGAAAAAGGTATTGCACAAGCACTAGCACCATATCACATAATCCATGATAAAAATGATCTCCTATTTTAACAGAAATAACAGGCATGCCTACCACAGGTCTAGGTTTATCTTTATCACGGGGTTTAGCAAATGTAGCAGTTTCATTAAAGAAATAAATAACATGCCCATCTATATTATCAGACAAGAGATTTTTAACAATAGCAATATTAGGTTCAACTTTCACTTGCTCAGGAGGTGTATATGTTTTAATATTGCTTTTACGAACCACTGTTGAAGCTTTAGCATGATCCTTTATCCTAACAGGGAAAGGTGGTTTCTCAACATTAGAAGTAGGAACAATAGGATCATTATAAGTGATAGTCTTTTCTTCAACTTTAATAGGTGCAGCTACTTTTACTTCTATGGGAGGATGATATTTAAACCACTTCTCCTTGGGGAGATCAACATAAGAAGCAAAAGATTCACAGAAAGAAGCTACTATCTCAGAGTTAAGTCCATATTTAGTGCTAAAATTTACGAAAAATATCGGTATCCATAAAAGATTTAACACAATCAAAACTAGGTGTCATACCTGACTCCTTACCATTGTCGAGGTCCCAATCTTTAGAGTTGCGTTTAATTCTTTCCAATAAATCCCATTTGAATTCAATAGTCTTCATCATAAAAGAGCCAGCACAAGAAGTATCAAGCATGGTGCGATTGTTACCAGAAAGCCGAGCATAATTTTTTTGAAATAATCATTTCTCTTGAGAGCTCATGATTGGGGCATGAATATAACATTGACTTAAGCCTCCCCCAAGCTTGAGCGATGCTTTCTCCTTTGCGAGGCCAAAAATTATATATGTAATTGCGATCACGACGACCAAGGTGCATAGAATAAAACTTCTAATGAAATCAATTGTTTGTAATTCCAAGACCTCAAATCATCACATAGCCTATACCATGTCGATGCATCTCCCCTCAAAGATAAAGGGAAGACCTTATTCTTAACAACATCTCTGGGTACACCTACAAGCTTAAATAATCCACAAACTTCATCCACATATATCAGATGTTCATCAGGATGTTTTGTTCCATCTCCTAAAAAAGGATTAGCTAGCAGTTTTTCGATCATACCCGAAGGAACTTCAAAGCAAGCATTTACATTTTCATTTTCATTTTTAGTAGGTTGAGTAGGTTGAGGAGCAACACTTTGCTCTACTAGTCGGGGTGAAGATACCCCGAACAAGCCCCTCGGAGGATTACTTTCCATGGTAACAAGTGACAGTAAATTTCAGCACACTATATAAATTTTCCTTACCAAATTCCACCTACCAAAGGCGCTTCACTTCCCGGCAACGATGCTAGAAAAGAGTCTTGATGACCCACAAGTATAGGGGATCTATCATAGTCCTTTCGATAAGTAAGATTGTCGAACCCAACAAGGAGCAGAAGGAAATGATAAGTGGTTTCCAGCAAGTTATTCTCTGCAAGTACTGAGATAAGTGGTAACAGATAGTTTTGTGATAAGATAATTTGTAACGAGCAACAAGTAACAAAAGTAAATAAGGTGCAGCAAGGTGGCCCAATCCTTTTTTTAGCAAAGGACAAGCCTGGACAAACTGTTATATGATATAAAGCGCTCCCGAGGACACATGGGAATATCGTCAAGCTAGTTTTCATCAAGTTCATATGATTCGCGTTCGGTACTTTGATAGTTTGGTATGTGGGTGGACCGGTGCTGGGGTGATGCCCTTACTTGGACAAGCATCCCACTTATGATTAACCTCTATTGCAAGCATCCGCAACTACAACAAAAGTATTAAGGTAAACCTAACCATAGCATGAAACATATGGATCCAAATCCGTAACATCCCAAATTTTCAATTTGGAATGTTATACATAGATCATCATGCATATCATATTTTCTTGCATTTTGCCAATCCTAGAAATTTCACGCAACTCAAGGACCCTCGGAGAGAGTTGGAGATTTCGTCTTTTTCATATTTGGGTCTCCTCAAATTTTGGAAAAAGGATCATTGGATTTGTCGGAGTTTCATTTGTCTTTTATTTGGATAGGGAAAAAATGCGCGTTTTAAAAGTTTGCATTTTAGGCCCGGAGAAAAGTTCATTTTGTTCGACACATTTTTAGGAGTCGGGGAAAATTTACTTTATTAGATTTGGAGTTCGTTTAGATCTCTTTTTGTTTTTTTTCCAAGCGTGGAACCGTTTTTAAAAAAATTCAGCTCCAGCGACTTGGGCCAAAGGCCCAAGCCACCGAGCCAGCCGCCGGCCAGGTGGCCAAAGGCCATCGAGCGCCCCACGCCCAGGGAGCCGCGCGCCAGGCGCAAGGCACCAGGCCACCGCCGTCGTTGTCTTTTAGAGTCCTAGTAGGATTCATCTACGTTCGTTTTTTTTTCTAGATCTCTTTTCCCTCTTTTTCTTTCCTAATCCTAGTCCAATTCCTTGACCCATACACCAAGTTTTCTCCCCCATCCCCAATATAAATACTCCCACCCCCCCCTCTAAACATATCAAATCCAAGGCCCCAAAGCCCCAAGCACACCGCGCCTTGCGTCACGCACCACCCCATCGCCGCCGCGCCGCGCCCCACACCCGCGCCGCCGCACCCCCACACCTGCGCAGCCGCCGCACCTTGCCGCCGCCCTACGCCCACGCCGCCGGAGTTCCTCGCCGGAGACTTCGCCGGAGGTAGCACGCGGTACATCTATTCTTCTCATCGGATCGTTTTCTTCTAATCGTTCCGATTCTTCTTTTCCGATTCGTTTTTCTTCGCAAAACCGTTCCGGTTTTCTAGATCGGTTTTACGATCGGTTTTCTTCTCCGAAACCCTAGATTGGATTCGTTTTCTTTTCCGATTTAGTTGCCCGAGATCGTTCGCCAGACCATTCGTCCTAATGAACATGATCACCGGATTGTTCTTCTAGGTTAACGAACGTCCGTTCGTTCAACCGTTATTCTTTTTCTTCTCGTCGGATTTATTCCGCGATCGCTATCTCAGATCCGATCTTCTTTCTAGTCTATCTTCTCGCTCGTTTATCGGAATCAGGTGATTCAAGCGCCTGGAGTTTCGTTTCGAAACTGCCGTTCCATATAATCAATTTTAACTAAGTTTTTGCTACGGTAAAATTTGACCTAGTTTCAACTTGCTAGAACCGAGTTGTTTTCTTCCGCTGTTTGTTTTCGGTTTCTTCGTTCGGTTTTTTCTTTCTTCTCAACCGGAGTTCTTAAGTTGAACTATCTGGTTCGATCCCTTGTTCGAGTTTTACCTATGCATTAGATGAGTACTTAGTGTATGCTTGTTGTTTGTCTACGATAGATTACCCGGATTGCGCCGCTTGTTATTTCGAATCTCTAGGACTCGCGGATCATCTGCAAGGCAAGTAACACTTGATCATACCTTTTCTACAACCCAGTTTTATTGCATTAGATCCATCCTCACACATTGCATGATTAGGACCTAATTAAATTTTGGGATGGGAAGTAGATTGAGGTAGTACCTATTACCTGTTTATTATGAAACCTTTGGGAGTTACTTCTACGTTTGCTTATTATGCCATGCTATGCTAGTAGACGTGGATTGGGTGAGTGATATCCATGACAGATGTGAGATTGATAATTTTAAGGGTTTAGCTAAGGTGGCAACTTAAACACACATCTGGGTGGATTGAGGCACCTGATGTCTATCAGGACTTGCCTGTTTTTTTTGGACCGCCACCCAGGCTCAAAGGGATCATAAGATCTTTCATGCTAAATACTTACGTGTGCAGCCACAAGCCAATATGGGCTCTGGCATAGTTGACTAGGTCGTGCGAACTCTTATAGGGGTATACTAGCAGATGTAGGGGTTGTAGGTGGTACGGTCTACTCCGTCGTAAGGTGCTAGCGCTTCTGAAAGACTATGTCTCGGTCATCCGTTTCTCAAACACCATGTAGTGCGAGAAATCCAACGGAGGCGATCGAGTCTTGTGGGGAAAAGTGCGCAAACCTCTGCAGAGTGTAATAAACTAATCATGATTAGCCGTGTCCCCGGTTATGGACAATCTTGAGTATCTAGTACTTGAATATCATGTGAATCTCAACATGTTACTTCTAATTAATATTGTTGGGTTTTAATTGTTCACTTTTAATTGGGATTGAGAATGCTGTCAACCATTCTCAATGTTTAACAACCACCATGATAGTTAAATAAATTTATTCCTTTGCAGTAGGGAAAAATTGGCTTTACGCAAAACAGTAACCATAGAGCTTTCCACCAGCCAAATATGCATATAGTATAGCTGTTTCATTCCATTACTCTCTATGTGTTACCTTGCCAGCATATTCCATGTGCTGACCTGTTTCGGGCTGCAACGTTAATGTTGCAGACTTTTCAGACGACGATTGAGGTGTTTTTAGGTCGTGGTTCTATACTCAGTGATGCCGTTGGAGTTGATGGACCCATTAATCTTCCAAAGTCTTCCGCTGTTATCGATATTAGATGGCCTTAAGCCATATTTTTGTAATAAGACCTCTTCGGAGACATCGTTGTAATAAGTGTGTGATTGCCACTCTACTATAAATCCTTCGAAGTACTGTGTGGTGTCAGCATTACTGATCCAGGGATGACACCGGAGCACAGAGATCAGACCAGTTGAGGTTTGGTCGCTACAGAGATGGTATCAGAGCACACGCTGACTGTAGGACACGACCACTAAGTTAAAGCCATAGATCACTATTCTCTCCTCATTTTCTAACTCCTCATCTTTTCTACTCTTTAGGATTAAGGACGCGAAGATTAAGTACGCTCAACCGGATGAAGGCACACCTTTTGGATTTCACTTGAAGGAAGTCACCAAGTATCTAAACATTGGATTACCAAGTTTCACGGGAACTTTCAACGCCACTCTGCCTGAAGAGGAGCGCTGGAAGATTCAAGCTCACGTTCCGGGAAGAACATTCGCGCCAATCACGAAGCCCATAGATAGTGTTTTCAATGCACCAACTTGGAGTCTAGGAAGGAGCATGGCAGCCCATATCACCATAGGACGCATTGGAGAAGTTTATCAAGAAGACCTCAAGGACACTATCTACCAGATTTACGGACGCCGAGATGAACAATGGGATTTAGTCACCACCAAGAAGGATAGATCCATTGCAGCTTTTATCCAGGAGTTAAACCAGCACATTTGACGCCACGAGAACTAGATGTGCAATGATATGATGGAGTTGAAGAATGCGAAGACAAGGATCATCGAGCTAGAAGGAGAACTGAAGGCTACACGCAAGGACTACATGGATGAGATCGTAGCTCTAGCAAGGCACAACTGCGATCTTAAGCAAGAGATTGAAGAACTCAAGAGAAAGTTAGCATCCAAGGAGGAAGACGAGTACGTCACATGCCCAGACAACTACATCATCATCGACGACACCGATTCGGATCCAAGTGAACCCGACTTTGACGACGAAGCCGGAGCGGACATCATGGAGTCTTCCGTCGGTTCAAATTTCTAGATGACCACCAAATATTAGTAGTATTTCCCCCCATGTAAACACTATAGTTCAAGCACTTTTGCGATATCTAGATCGATTGTATGCCCTTGTTCGATTGAATGAAGTGATTTTGTGTGAATTTGCTCATGTGCATTGGGTAGTGTTTTCTCTTTAGACCTCCCTCTATTCTTATTTCTCTTCTTTTCTAAAACCCTCAGATGCCTCCGAGACGTGACAATGGATTTCCACCGGAGCTCACTCAGTTGATCCAGCAACAGAATCAGTTGATGCAGATGTTAGTTCAGAATCAGCAGAACAACAACAACAACAACCCACCACCACCACCCCCTGTTGACCACTTAGCCCGTTTCCTTAGGCTAAATCCGTCGGTGTTTTCTAGTAGCATTGAGCCGATAGTAGCAGACGATTGGCTCCGCAAGATAGGAAGGGAGTTGACCACTGCAAGATGCACGGATGGTGAGAAAGTGAAGTTTGCCGCACATCAGTTAGAAGGACCCGCGGCAGCATGGTGGGAGAATTTCACAGCCACTTTCCCAGTTGACACTGTCACATGGGATCAGTTCCAGCAAGCTTTCCGCACTGCACATGTTTCAGCAGGAGCTATGGCCATGAAGAAGCGTGAGTTTCGCAACTTACACCAAGGAGGAAGGACAATTGGCCAGTATGTCGATGACTTCAGCAAGTTAGCATGTTATGCCCCAGATGACGTTGCTACGGATGCAGCTAAGCAGGAGAAGTTTCTGGAAGGATTGAATGATGAGTTAAGCATGCAGTTGATGGTATCAAGTTTCAGAAACTACAAGGAGTTGGTAGATCGTGCTATCATGATTGAAGGGAAGCAACAGCAGATTGAGAACCGCAAGAGGAAGTATGGACATGGGAAGTATAACTCTGGAGCCCAGCAGAAGCCCCGTTTTACCACTAAATCGGGATTTCAGTTTCAGCATACCCATGGAGGAAGTAGCTCGCACAACCACAATGGCCACAAAAATGGTAATGGGAATGGAGGAAGCAACGGCCAGAACCTGACCACCCCATCAACCCCATCCAAGAAAGACCTGAGCCACGTCACCTGTTTCAAGTGTTCCAAGACCGGACATTATGCCAACGAATGTCCCGAAGGCCAGAATGGAAATGGCAATGGGAGTTCAGGGAAGAAGCCGAACCCTTTTAACAGGGGACAGGTGAACCACGTTAGCGTGGAGGAGGTTGAAGATCAGCCTGATGCAGTGATCGGTAAGTTTTTGGTTAAGTCATTTACAGCACTCGTTCTTTTCGATACTGGTGCATCGCATTCATACATATCAAGGGGATTTGTGGATAAATATAACCTGCCAACCCAAGCCCTTAGGTCACCCATGTTAGTAAGCTCACCAGGAGCGGAGTTTATGGCTAGACGATGGTGTGATCAGTTACCATTAAGGATTGGTAACTATGTTTTTCCCTCAGACCTAATAGTATTGGAATCTCAAGGATTGGATGTGATATTAGGTATGGATTGGTTGTCGATGTATGGACGAAACATCGATTGTGCTAGTAAGTCAATTTTGCTTACGACGCCAGAAGGAAGAAGGATCAAGTATGTATCCCGGCATGTGCCAAATAGGACACAAGTAAATTGCCTGACAGGAGTAGTGCAGGAGGAAGTACTAGTGGTAAAGGATTTTCCTGATGTATTTCCGGAAGAGTTGCCAGGCATGCCACCGGATAGAGATATTGAGTTTCTGATTGAGCTACTGCCAGGCACTGGACCAATATCAAAGAGACCATACCGGATGCCAGCAAAGGATTTGGTAGAAATTAAGAATCAGTATAAGGAGTTACTGGAGAAAGGTTATATTCGCCCAAGTTCTTCACCTTGGGGATCACCCATAGTTCTAGTGGAGAAGAAGGATGGATCATTAAGGATGGTTGTTGATTATCGTGGATTGAATGAAGTAACCATCAAGAACAAGTACCCACTGCCAATGATAAATGATCTGTTTGATCGTTTGCAAGGTGCTAAAGTGTTTTCCAAGATCAATTTGCGATCAGGGTACCACCAGTTGAAGATTCGAGAGCAGGACATACCTAATACAGCATTCACCACAAGATATGGACTGTATGAGTATACCGTTATGTCATTTGGATTGACTAACGCGCCTGCCTATTTTATGAACATGATGAACAAGGTGTTTATGGAGTTTTTGGATAAGTTCGTCGTAGTGTTCATTTATGATATCCTGGTTTATTCGAAGAATGAAGAAGAGCATAAGGAACATTTGCGTTTGGTATTGGAGAAGCTAAGGGAACATCAGCTATATGCCAAGTTTAGCAAATGTGAGTTTTGGTTAAAAGAAGTAGGATTCCTTGGACACGTTATATCCGGAGAAGGGATAGCAGTTGACCCCGCAAAGGTTGAGACCGTAACCGAATGGGAAGCACCAACGACAGTTGGAGAGATCCAGAGTTTTCTTGGACTCGCAGGATACTACCGGAGATTCATTGAGAACTTTTCAAAGATTGCAAAGCCTATGATGGAGTTGTTGAAGAAGGATACTAAATTCAATTGGACTGAGGAGTGTGAGGTAAGTTTCCAGGAGTTGAAGAAACGATTGGTTACCTCACCAGTATTGATTTTGCCAAATCAGACCAAGGATTATGAGGTGTATTGTGACGCTTCACGTCGAGGACTTGGAGCAGTGCTTATGCAGGAAGGGAGAGTTGTTTCGTATGCTTCACGACAACTGAAGCCTCATGAGTTGAATTATGCCACTCATGATTTGGAGTTAGCAGCCGTAGTGCATGCATTGAAGACATGGAGACATTTCCTCATTGGAAATCATTGTGAGGTGTACACAGATCACAAGGGTTTGAAGTACATTTTCACGCAGAAGGAGTTGAATCTCAGACAAAGGAGATGGTTGGAGCTCATCAAGGATTATGATATGAGGTTGCATTACCATCCCGGTAAAGCTAATATAGTAGCTGACGCATTGAGCCGTAAGAGCCATGTCAATACGTTAATGACGGGAGTAATACCCAAGGAGTTAGCAGAAAACCTTCGTGAACTAAGTCTAGAGATAGTTCCGAAAGGCTATGTGGTAGCATTGGAAATTCAGTCAACATTGATGGATAAAATCAGAGAAGCTCAGAAATCTGACAAGGAGATTGCTTCTATAAAGGAGAAACTAAGAAAAGGAAAAGCAAAGGGATTTCATGAGGATGAGCACGATACCCTATGGTTTGAGGACCGTGTTTATGTGCCAAATGACCCAGAGATCAGGAAGTTGATTTTGCAAGAGGCACATGATTCACCATATTCGATTCACCCAGGAAATACCAAGATGTACTTGGATTTGAAGGAAACATTCTGGTGGACCGGAATGAAGAAGGATATTGCAGCCTATGTCCCATGACTACGAAGTTGGAGACCGTCAATTCTTTGGACCAGATTTGATTAAGGAGTCTGAACGGAAAGTTAAGTTGATTCGCGATAGGCTCAAGGTAGCCCAGTCCAGGCAGAAGAGCTACGCAGATTCTAAACGCAAGGAGACAGTTTACGAAACCGGAGACAGGGTGTATCTCCGAGTATCCCCACTTCAAGGAGTTAAGCGCTTTGGAGTTAAGGGAAAGTTAGCACCGCATTTCGTTGGACCTTATAAGATCTTGCAACGTATGGGAGAAGTCGCTTATAAGTTGGAATTACCAGAGGGACTGTCAGGAGTTCATGATGTATTCCATGTTTCTCAGCTGAAGAAATGTCACGCCGAGATGGCGGAGGTACCGTTAAGAGATATAGTGCCGCTTGAAGCGATTCAATTGAAGGACGACCTAACGTATGAAGAGAAACTAGTCAAGATTCTCGAGTTCGCCAGCAGAGTTACCCGCAGCAAGGTTATCAAGTTTTGCAAAGTTCAGTGGAACCACCACTCAGAGGATGAAGCCACCTGGGAGAGAGAAGAAGATTTGCTCAAGGACCACCCTCACCTATTTTCTAGCCAACCCGAATCTCGAGGGCGAGATTCATCTTAAGGGGGGTAGGTTTGTAGCATCCCAAATTTTCAATTTGGAATGTTATACATAGATCATCATGCATATCATATTTTCTTGCATTTTGCCGATCCTAGAAATTTCACGCAACTCAAGGACCCTCGGAGAGAGTTGGAGATTTCGTCTTTTTCATATTTGGGTCTCCTCAAATTTCGGAAAAAGGATCATTGGATTTGTCGGAGTTTCATTTGTCTTTTATTTGGATAGGGAAAAAATGCGTTTCAAAAGTTTGTATTTTAGGCCCGGAGAAAAGTTCATTTTGTTCGACTCATTTTTAGGATTGGGGAAAATTTACTTTATTAGATTTGGAGTTGGTTTAGATCTCTTTTTGTTTTTTTTTCGAGCGCGGAACCGTTTTAAAAAAAATCAGCTCCAGCGACTTGGGCCAAAGGCCCAAGCCACCGAGCCAGCCGCCGGCCAGGTGGCCAAAGGCCATCGAGCGCCCCACGCCCAGGGAGCCGCGCGCCAGGCCGCCGCCGTCGTTGTCTTTTAGAGTCCTAGTAGGATTCATCTACGTTCGTTTTTTTTCTAGATCTCTTTTCCCTCTTTTTCTTTCCTAATCCTAGTCCAATTCCATGACCCCTACACCAAGTTTTCTCCCCCTCCCCAATATAAATACTCCCACACCCTCCCCTCTAAACACATCAAATCCAAGGCCCCAAAGCCCCAAGCACACCGCGCCCTGCGTCACGCACCACCCGCGCCGCACCACCCCATCGCCATCGTGCCGCGCCCCACACCCGCGCCGCCGCACCCCCACACCCGCGCCGCCGCTGCACCTTGCCGCCGCCCTACGCCCACGCCGCCGGAGTTCCTCGCCGGAGGTAGCACGCGCTACATCTATTCTTCTCATTGGATCGTTTTCTTCTAATCGTTCCGATTCTTCTTTTCCGATTCGTTTTTCTTCGCAAAACCGTTCCGGTTTTCTAGATCGGTTTTACGATCGGTTTTCTTCTCCGAAACCCTAGATCGGATTCGTTTTCTTTTCCGATTTAGTTGCCCGAGATCGTTCGCCGGACCGTTCGTCCTAACGAACGTGATCACCGGATTGTTCTTCTACGTTAACGAACGTCCGTTCGTTCAACTGTTATTCTTTTTCTTCTCGTCGGATTTATTCCGCGATCACGATCTCAGATCTGATCTTCTTTCTAGTCTATCTTCTCGCTCGTTTATCGGAATCAGGTGATTCAAGCGCCTGGAGTTTCGTTTCGAAACTACCGTTCCGTCTAATCAACTTTAACTAAGTTTTTGCTACGGTAAAATTTGACCTACCTTCAACTTGCTAGAACCGAGTTGTTTTCTTCCGCCGTTTGTTTTCGGTTTCTTCTTTCGGTTTTTTCTTTCTTCTCAACCGGAGTTCTTAAGTTGAACTATCTGGTTCGATCTCTTGTTCGAGTTTTACCTGTGCATTAGATGAGTACTTATTGTATGCTTGTTGTTTGTCTGCGATAGATTACCCGGATTGCACCGCCTGTTATTTCGAATCTCTAGGACTCGCGGATCATCAGCAAGGCAAGTAACACTTTGATCATACCTTTTCTACAACCCAGTCTTATTGCATTAGATCCATCCTCACACATTGCATGATTAGGATCTAATTAAATTGTGGGATGGGAAGTAGATTGAGGTAGTACCTATTACCTGTTTATTATGAAACCTTTGGGAGTTACTTCTACGTTTGCTTATTATGCCATGCTATGCTAGTAGACGTGGATTGGGTGAGTGATATCCATGACAGATGTGAGATTGATAATTTTAAGGGTTTATCTAAGGTGGCAACTTAAACACACATCTGGGTGGATTGAGGCACCTGATGTCTATCAGGACTTGCCTGGTTTTTTTGGACCGCCACCCAGGCTCAAAGGGATCATAAGATCTTTCATGCTAAATACTTACGTGTGCAGCCACAAGCCAATATGGGCTCTGGCATAGTTGACTAAGCCATGCAAACTCTTATAGGGGTAGACTAGCAGATGTAGGGGTTGTAGGTGGTACGGTCTACTCCGTCGTAAGGTGCTAGCGCTTCTGAAAGACTATGTCTCGGTCATCCGTTTCTCAAACACCATGTAGTGCGAGAAATCCAACGGAGGCGATCGAGTCTTGTGGGGAAAAGTGCGCAAACCTCTGCAGAGTGTAATAAACTAATCATGATTAGCCGTGTCCCCGGTTATGGACAATCTTGAGTATCTAGTACTTGAATATCATGTGAATCTCAACATGTTACTTCTATTTAATATTGTTGGGTTTTAATTGTTCACTTTTAATTGGGATTGAGAATGCTGTCAACCATTCTCAATGTTTAACAACCACCATGATAGTTAAATAAATTTATTCCTTTGCAGTAGGGAAAAATTGGCTTTACGCAAAACAGTAACCATAGAGCTTTCCACCAGCCAAATATGCATATAGTATAGCTGTTTCATTCCATTACTGTCGGTGTACTAAAGTAGGGGTGCCTTAGTATCCCGAACTTGTGCACGGGCAGTCGCAGCGACCCGCGGCAAGGCTTGCCGGGCGACCGCCAAGACCCTCCGTGGTTCCTTTGGGGCCATTCAAGAACAAAGTATCCAAGAGCAAAACAAGGCCCCGGCAAGAGGAGCTTGCCGGGAAGGAGACAAGACCCCGGCAAGAGGAGCTTGCCGGGAAGGAGACAAGGCCCCGGCAAGAGGAGCTTGCCGGGAAGGAGACGAGGCCCCGGCAAGAGGAGCTTGCTGGGAAGGAGACGAGACCCCAGCAAGAGGAGCTTGCCGGGAAGACAACCAAAGCATCTCAAGAAGCTCGCTGCGGCGCACTGCGCGTCCCGACAAGACCCGGTGAGCGGCAAGCTCCCGGACGCGACAAGGCAACATCCGCGACAAGGCGCTTGCTGCGGCAAGCTACTACTCCACAGCCCGTGCCCCAGCTCACCCACCAACGTGTCGCTCTGGGACCGCTCCTGGCGTACGTGGCGGGAGGCTGGGCAGCCGGGGGCATGCGGTGGCAAGCAAGCGCTGACAAGATAGCCGTCGTGGCAAACGGTGGCGTTCCTAGCGGTCCCTCTCTGTACCGTCTAGGTGACACACACACGCATTTAATGCCCTTGTCCCCCGCCGTCAGGGTTAGGTATGATACGACTGTCGTAGGTGGTGGAGCCAACTACCACCTCTTTTACATTTTTACCCCCACCTCTGTTGCCACCTGTCGGTGACCCCTTAGACATATAAAAGGAGGCCCATGCGCAACAGGAGGGGGAGGACGGCCATTCTCACGCTTGGTCTCGCCGGCTGCTCATCGCTCCCGAGCAAGAACTCAATACAACGACCAAAGCAGGAGTAGGGTTTTACGCATCCGTGCGGCCCAAGCCTGGGTAAACCGACCGCGTCGCTCATGCATTCGCCTCGATCTGCTCTTTGTGCATCCATCGCCCCCTGACGAACCGAAAGGGGCTCGGTCCGCCGATCCCCATAGGTGTTCGTGGGATCAGCAACCCCCGACATCTTTGGCGCGCCAGATAGGGGGTGCGTCGAGGTTGTGCGAACCTGATCCGGTGTTCGCACGAGCCAAATCTTCATCCTCTTCATCAACATGCTGCCGAAGAAGAAGGCTTCGGAGGTAGCCGCTCCGTCTGCGCCGATCCCACCATCGCCGGAGCGAACGGCTGGTGGGGTAGGCGCTGGCGGAAGAGCGGGCGACGACGGGGGGACTCATGGTGCTGCCGAAGAGAAGCGCGGCGTCAATCAGACCTGCGCGCTAGGCCCTCTGTTGACATGCATGCGCCCGGAGAACCAGGCGACTTGCCGTACGCGGCAGGTTGCCCTGCGTTTACCCGTGAGCTGCGGCAAGTCCAGTGGCCCAGCCAGAAACATTTCAAGCCAGACGTGCCGGAGAAGTACGACGGCAAGTCGCACCCGTCGGAGTTCCTCGGCATCTACACCATTGTGGTGCAAGCTGCCGGGGGGTGAGACGACAAGGTCCTTGCCAACTACTTCCCGCTCGTGCTCAAGCCCAAAGTCAGATCCTGGCTCATGCACTTGCCGGACAACTCCGTATCCTCTTGGGCGGACTTGTGCCATCAGTTTGTCGGCGCCTTTACAGGCGGCCACAAACCACATGGCCAAGAGAGTGACCTCCACCTGCTTGCCCAGAAGGAAGGAGAGCCCCTGCACAAGTATATCTAGAGATTCAGGCGCGTGCAGCGTAACATCCCGGACATCCACCCTGCCGCGGTTATCAGCATGTTCCATCAGAACGTGCGTAATCGCAGGATGCGGGAGGAGATGGCGATGAGCAGGATTAGAGACGTCAGTGAGCTATACGCCCTGGCCGACAAGTGCGAACGCGCTGAGCAAGGGAGGAAACTCCCCGGAGAGACTACTGGAACAGGGGGATCTGACAGTGAGAATGCCGCCCCGGCAAAGAAGAACCGGAGGCGCAACAGGAGGAAGGGCAAAGAGGTGCTAGTCGTCGAGCAGTCTGGCGATGACGGCGCCACCAAGCAAGCCAAAGTTGGTAGCTCCGGCAAGGAGGTTGCCGCATGCACCAACTGCCAAGCTGTGGCGGCTGCCGACAAGCAGGGCAGCTCCGACAAGCAGTACTGCAAGATCCACCGCACCAAGGGCCACGATCTCCAGAGCTGCAGGAAGGTCGAGCAGCTTGTCCAGCAACAAAAAGCTGAGTACAAGCGGCGCGACAAGGAGAGAGCTCAAGGAGGCGGTGGAGAGGCCTGCAAGAAGCGCGTTGGCCAGGGAGGACGCTGCGACAAGGTCAAGCAGCGGCAAGGAGACAGACCTCCCCGCGGCCGCGACAAGGATGATGACGAAGACGATGACGAAGACATGGATGATGTTGAGAACAGTGAGCAGGAGTTTCAGAAGGCTACAGAAGTCTTGTGTGTTGACGGTGGTGCTTCTCTGCATACTTCCCACCGCCAACTCAAACAGTGGCTCCGGGAAGTTAATGCGGCAGAGCCACCTGTCGAATCACGCAAGCTTCTAAAGTGGTCCAGCACGCCTATCGTCTTTGACATTGAGGACCACCCTGATCACACAACTGCGGTCGGGTGCTTGCCGTTGTTGGTTTCGCCAACAATCCACAACCTCAAGGTCACCAAGATGCTAGTTGACAGCGGGGCCGGCTTAAATCAGATCTCCTCCACTGTGCTCCAGAAACTCCAGATCCCTGACAGCAAGCTCGAAGAGACCGGCACGTTCCAACTGCTCGCTCGCGTGCGGCAAGTTCCTCCTCATAGCTGTCGAGGTTGACCTTCCGCTGCGCCAAGTCACCCTCCTGCGAAGACAACTTCTCCGCGGCAAGATGTTGGCGCTCTTCGACGTCGGCCTTCTCGAGAAGGAAGGCTTGCTGCGCTTCGGCAAGTTGCTCCCGCTCCCTTGCCAGGGAGCGGAGAGCTTCCTGGTTGGCGCACCGGAGCTCCTCCGCGCGCTTCTCGATATCGGCACCGGCCTTCGCGACGAGTGCTTCGCGGGACTCCAGCTTGGCTTGCCGGGCGCTTTAGAGCGCCACTAGCTTCCGCAGCAGACGCTCCTCTTCGGGTTCACCGCTGCTGCTACTTGGCGCGTCGACCAGCTTCAGCCCGGCGGAGGCAAGCACCTCTCCGTCAAGTATCTCTCCCTCGACCGGCGACCTGGAGCTTGACGCCCAGGGGAGGTTGATGAAGATATCGTCGCCGGCCTTCAGGTAGATGCCAGGCTGGGGCTCTCCGGAGCCTGGCGCGGCGGTAGCAGCAGAGGAGTCGGTGGTCGGAGCAGCGCCTGGCGCTTCTGCGGCCTCCGGGTCGTCAGTACGACCACCAGACTTCCCGCCCGCTTCCGCGGCGGCAGCCCTGGCGGCCTCCTCTGGGTGTACTGACGACCCGGAGGCCGTAGAAGCGCCAGGGGAGAGTGTTGTCTACGTACCAAGGCAGACGGACTGCGGAAGCGATCACACAACATAGAGGAAGTAGTCGTACGTCTTCCCGATCCGACCGATCCAAGCACTGTTACTCCGGCACCTCCTAGTTCTTAGCACACGTTCAGCTCGATGACGATCCTCGGGCTCCGATCCAGCAAAGCGTCGAGGAAGAGTTCCGTCAGCACGATGGCGTGGTGACGATCTTGATGTACTACCGACGCAGGGCTTCTCCTAAGCACTACAGCGGTATGATCGAGGTGGAATTTGGTGGCAGGGGGCACCGCACACGGCTAAGGAACGATCTCAAGGATCAACTTGTGTGTCTAGAGGTGCCCCCTGCCCCCGTATATAAAGGATCCAAGGGGAGGGGCTGGCCGGCCAAGGAGGGAGGCGCAGGAGGAGTCCTACTCCTACCGGGAGTAGGACTCCCCTTGCCAATCCTATTCCAACTAGGACTCCAAGGGGGAAAGAGAGAGAGAGGTGGCCGGCCACCTCTCCTAGTCCTAATAGGACTAGGGGAGGGGGGAGGCGCGCAGCCCTCCATGGCAGCCCCTTTCACCTTTCCACTAAGGCCCATGTAGGCCCACTTGGCTCCCGGGGGGGGGGGGGGTTCCGGTAACCCTCCCGGTATTCCGGTAAAATCCCGATTTCACCCGGAACACTTCCGGTGTCCAAACATAGGCTTCCAATATATCAATCTTTATGTCTCGACCATTTGGAGACTCCTCGTCATGTCCGTGATCACATCCGGGACTCCGAACAACCTTCGGTACATCAAAATGCATAAACTCATAATAACTGTCATTGTAACGTTAAGCGTGCGGACCCTACGGTTCGAGAACAATGTAGACATGACCGAGACACGTCTCTGGTCAATAACCAATAGCGGGACCTAGATGCCCATATTGGCTCCTACACATTCTACGAAGATCTTTATCGGTCAGACCGCATAACAACATACGTTGTTCCCTTTGTCATCGGTATGTTACTTGCCCGAGATTCGATCGTCGGTATCCAATACCTAGTTCAATCTTGTTACTGGCAAGTCTCTTTACTCGTTCCGTAATACATCATCTCACAACTAACATCTTAGTTATAATGCTTGCAAGGCTTATGTGATGTGTATTACTGAGAGGGCCCAGAGATACCTCTCCGACAATCGGAGTGACAAATTCTAATCTCGAAATACGCCAACCCAACATCTACCATTGGAGACACCTGTAGTACTCCTTTATAATCACCCAGTTACGTTGTGACATTTGGTAGTACCCAAAGTGTTCCTCCGGCAAACGGGAGTTGCATAATCTCGTAGTCATAGGAACATGTATAAGTCATGAAGAAAGCAATAGCAACATACTAAACGATCGGGTGCTAAGCTAATGAAATGGGTCATGTCAATCAGATCATTCAACTAATGATGTGACCTCATTAATCAAATAACAACTCTTTTGTCCATGGTTAGGAAACATAACCATCTTTGATTAACGAGCTAGTCAAGTAGAGGCATACTAGTGACACTCTGTTTGTCTATGTATTCACACATGTATTATGTTTCCGGTTAATACAATTCTAGCATGAATAATAAACATTGATCATGATATAAGGAAATAAATAATAACTTCATTATTGCCTCTAGGGCATATTTCCTTCAGTCTCCCACTTGCACTAGAGTCAATAATCTAGTTCACATCGCCATGTGATTTAACAGCAATAGTTCACATCACCATGTGATTAACACCCATAGTTCACATCGTCATGTGACCAACACTCAAAGGGTTTACTAGAGTCAGTAATCTAGTTCACATATCTATGTGATTAACACCCAAAGAGTACTAAGGTGTGATCATGTTTTGCTTGTGAGATAATTTTAGTCAACGGGTCTGTCACATTCAGATCCGTAAGTATTTTGCAAGTTCTATGTCTACAATGCTCTACACGGAGCTACTCTAGCTAATTGCACCCACTTTCAATATGTATCCAGATTGAGACTTTAGATTCATCTAGATCAGTGTCAAAAACTTGCATCGACGTAACCCTTTACGACGAACCTTTTTGTCACGTCCATAATCGAGAAACATATCCTTATTTCACTAAGGATAATTCTGACCGCTGTCCAGTGATCTACTCCTAGATCACTATTGTACTCCCTTGCCAAATCAATGCAGGGTATACAATAGATCTGGTATACAGCATGAAATACTTTATAGAACCTATGGCCAAGGCATAGGGAATGACTTTCATTCTCTTTCTATCTTCTGCCGTGGTCGGGCTTTGAGTCTTACTCAACTTCACACCTTGCAATACAGGCAAGAACTCTTTCTTTGACTGCTCCATTTTGAACTACTTCAAAATCTTGTCAAGGTATGTACTTATTGAAAAAACTTATCAAGCGTCTTGATCTATCTCTATAGATCTTGAAGCTCAATATGTAAGCAGCTTCACCGAAGTCTTTCTTTGAAAAACTCCTTTCAAACACTCCTTTATGCTTTACAGAATAATTCTACATTATTTCCGATCAACAATATGTCATTCACATATACTTATCAGAAATGCTGTAGTGCTCCCACTCACTTTCTTGTAAATACAGGCTTCACCACAAGTCTGTATAAAACTATATGCTTTGATCAACTCATCAAAGCGTATATTCCAACTCCGAGATGCTTGCACCAGTCCACAGATGGATCGCTGGAGCTTGCACATTTTTGTTAGCACCTTTCGGATTGACAAAACCTTCTGTTGCATCATATACAACTCTTCTTTAATAAATCCATTAAGGAATGCAGTTTTGTTTATCCATTTGCCAGATTTCATAAAATGCGACAATTACTAACATGATTCGGATAGACTCAAGCATAGATACGAGTGAGAAGCTCTCATCGTAGTCAACACCTTGAACTTGTCGAAAACCTTTTGCGACAATTCTAGCTTTGTAGATAGTAACACTACTATCAGCGTCCGTCTTTCTCTTGAAGATCCATTTATTCTCAATTGCTTGCCGATCATCGGGCAAGTCAACCAAAGTCCAAACTTTGTTCTCATACATGGATCATATCTCAGATTTCATGGCCTCAAACCATTTCGCGGAATTTGGGCTCATCATCGCTTCCTCATAGTTCGTAGGTTCATCATGGTCAAGTAACATGACCTCCAGAACAGGATTATGGTACCACTCTGGTGCGGATTTCACTCTGGTTTACCTACGAGATTCGGTAGTAACTTGATCCGAAGTTTCATGATCATTATCATTAGCTTCCTCACTAATTGGTGTAGGAGTCACAAGAATAGATTTCTGTGATGAACTACTTTCCAATAAAGGAGAAGGTACAATTACCTTATCAAGTTCTACTTTCCTCCCACTCACTTCTTTCGAGACAAACTCCTTCTCTAGAAAGTATCCATTATAAGCAACAAATGTCTTGCCTTAGGATCTGTGATAGAAGGTGTACCCAACAGTCTCCTTTTGGGTATCCTATGAAGACATATTTCTCCGATTTGGTTTTGAGCTTATCAGGATGAAACTTTTTCACATAAGCATCACAACCCCAATCTTTAAGAAACGACTACTTTGGTTTCTTGCTAAACCACAGTTCAGATTGTGTCGTCTCAACGGACTTAGATGGTGCCCTTTTTTAACGTGAATGCACCTGTCTCTAATGCATAACCCCAAAACGATAGTGGTAGATCGGTAAGAGACATCATAGATCGCACTATATCTAATAAAGTACGGTTATGACGTTCGGACACACCATTGCACTATGGTGTTCCTTGTGGCGTGAGTAGTGAAACTATTTCACATTGTTTTTAACTGAAGGCCAAACTCGTAACTCAAATACTCTTCTCTGCGATCAGATCATAGAAACTTTATTTTCTTGTTACGATGATTTTTCACTTCACTCTGAAATTCTTTGAACTTTTCAAATGTTTCAGACTTATGTTTCATCAAGTAGATATACTCATATTTGCTCAAATCATCTGTGAAGATCAGAAAATAATGATACATGTCGCGAGCCTCGATATTCATCGGACCACATACATCAGTATGTATGATTTCCAACAAATTTTTTGCTTGCTCCATTGTTCCGGAGAACGACGTTTTAGTCATCTTGCCCAAAAGGCATGGTTCGCAAGCATCAAGTGATTCCGAAAGCCCATCAACATGGAGTTTCTTCATGCGCATTATACCAATATGACCTAAATGGCAGTGCCACAAATAAGTTGCACTATCATTATTAACTTTGCATCTTTTGGTTTCAATATTATGAATATGTGTATCACTACGATCGAGATCCAACGAACTTGTTTCATTGGGTGTATGACCATCGAAGGTTTTATTCATGTAAACAGAACAACAATTATTCTCTAATTTTAATGAATAACCGTATTGCAATAAACATGATCAAATCATATTCATGCTCAACGCAAAAACCAAATAAAACTTATTTAAGTTCAACACTAATCCCGAAAGTATAGGGGAGTGTGCGATGATGATCATATCAATCTTGGAACTACTTCCAACACACATCGTCACTTCACCCTTAACTAGTCTCTGTTTATTCTGCAACTCCTGTTTCGAGTTACTACTCTTAGCAACTGAACCAATATCAAATACTGAGGGGTTGCTATTAACACTAGTAAAGCACACATCAATAACATGTATATCAAATATACTTTTGTTCACTTTGCGATCCTTCTTATCCGCCAAATACTTGGGGCAGTTCCGCTTCCAGTGACCAGTCCCTTTGCAGTAGAAGCACTTAGTCTCAGGCTTAGGACCAGACTTGGGCTTCTTCACTTGAGCAGCAACTTGCTTGCCGTTCTTCTTGAAGTTCCCCTTCTTCCCTTTTGCCCTTTTCTTCAAACTAGTGGTCTTGTCAACCATCAACACTTGATGTTTTTCTTGATTTCTACCTTCGTCGATTTCAGCATCACGAAGAGCTTGGGAATCGTTTCCGTTATACCTTGCATATCATAGTTCATCACGAAGTTCTACTAACTTGGTGATGGTGACTAGAGAATTTTGTCAATCACTATCTTATCTGGAAGATTAACTCCCACTTGATTCAAGCGATTGTAGTACACAGACAATCTAAGCACATGCTCACTAGTTGAGCGATTCTCCTCCATCTTTTAGCTATAGAACTTGTTGGAGACTTCATATCTCTCAACTCGGGTATTTGCTTGAAATATTAACTTCAACTCCTGGAACATCTCATATGGTCCATGACGTTCAAAACGTCTTCGAAGTCCCGATTCTAAGCCATTAAGTATGGTGCAATAAACTATCAAGTAGTCATCATATTCAGCTAGCCAAACATTCATAACGTCTGCATCTGCTCCTGCAATAGGTCTGTCACCTAGCGGTGCATCAAGGACATAATTTTTCTGTGCAGCAATGAGGATAAACCTCAGATCACGGATCCAATCCGCATCATTGCTACTAACATCTTTCAACACAATTTTCTCTAGGAACATATCAAAATAAACACAGGGTAGCAACAACACGAGCTATTGATCTACAACATAATTTGCAAAATACTACCAGGACTAAGTTCATGATAAATTTAAGTTCAGTTTAATCATATTACTTAAGAACTCCCACTTAGATAGACATCCCTCTAATCCTCTAAGTGATTACGTGATCCAAATCAACTAAACCATAACCGATCATCACGTGAGATGGAGTAGTTTTCAATGGTGAACATCGTTATGTTGATCATATCTACTATATGATTCACGCTCGACCTTTCGGTCTCTGTGTTCCGAGGCCATATCTGCATATGCTAGGCTTGTCAAGTTTAACCTGAGTATTCTGCGTGTGCAAAACTGGCTTGCACCCGTTGTAGATGGACGTAGAGCTTATCACACCCGATCATCATGTGGTGTCTGGGCACGACGAACTTTGGCAACGGTGCATACTCAGGGAGAACACTTCTTGATAATTTAGTGAGAGATCATCTTATAATGCTACCGTCAATCAAAGCAAGATAAGATGCATAAAAGATAAACATCACATGCAATCAATATAAGTGATATGATATGGCCATCATCATCTTGTGCTTGTGATCTCCATCTTCGAAGCACCGTCATGATCACCATCGTCACCGGCGCGACACCCTGATCTCCATCGTAGCATCGTTGTCGTCTCGCCAATCTTATGCTTCCACGACTATCACTACCGCTTAGCAATAAAGTAAATGTCGTGGTATTTCTCACGGGGTGCTTGCGAGTCGACAGATGCCACAAGGGCTTAGTGTGTGGGTACGACTGCTGCTGATAGGACCGGGAGCGGGTATGCGAGTAGCACGCGGTGGTTTACCCAGGTTCGGGGCTCTCCGGAGAGATAACACCCCTACTCCTGCTTGTCTGAGTATATCTGGTATATCTGGTACAGAGTCGCTCCTAGAGCTGTATCTGAGATCAGTGCTAAGTGCATCTGATCTCGTATATATGCGTATGAGCATAGGTGTGTGTGGCCGCATGTGCCTGGGCGTGCATGCGTGAGTGTGGGTGAGAGTGAGTCCGTCCTCCTGGATGGATGGATGTGTGGCCCTTTTATAGTGTGGGCTAGCTTACTATGTAAGCTATGTGGTGGTGGCGTTGGATGTAAGCTACCTTGGGTAGCTTACATGCCAAGCCATGTAGGCATGGTACATGTCATGCATGTCCCCTGGGGTACTTTATAAATCAGTACCCAGGGGACATGGTACACTATAGATGATGGCACCGCGGTACGGTTGTCTCGTCGATGTCGGGTCGGGCTGCAGTCGGCAGCCGACTGGTTGGCGTAGTCGGCGGCCGGCAGTCGGTAGCCGACCGGGTAGCGCAGTCGGACGAAGAGCCGGCAGGAGCGGCCGGGCAGTCGGACTGAGGGGCTTTGCTAGCCCCGATGTCTTGCAATATCATCTCGCCATCTTCGGGGTATCCGTGTCCCATTACACCGACAGTAGCCCCCGAGCCTCCGGGCAACTTGGCAAAGTTGGGCGGAGGTTTTTTGGCAAATGTTCATGAAAATAATCATAAAAAAGGACAGAGTTAGTCCATGCAGATATATCGAATGCTTGCTTTTATCATTGCAAGTTTTATGCGGAGGGTGCCGACTCGGTTTCGTCCGAGCCCCCTTAATCTTTCTCGTGTTCCCTCCGCTTTTTGGCTTGTGCTCTTGCTTGCCGGACAGCCGCTCTGCGGTCTGTGGCTGAGAGTGGGCCGCGAAGTGGAGTGTACAGTACTCAGAGTCTGGGAGCAGATTCAACCGAGTAGATACTTGTAAAAGGAAAATGGTCGGGTCACCTGAACGTTTTCCTTCCTGGACGTTTTTCGCGTGGGTGGCCTCCAGCGTTCACTCTTGCTAGTCGGCAGCCGCTCTGCAGTCTGTGACTAAGAGTGGGCCTTTGGTACCGCGCACGGTACTAAGCCGTCTGCGGGAACTAACGTCTGAGGCCAAGCGGCCAGCTCCCGGGCCAACCCTGGCTGGCGCCGGGGCAAACAGTGATGCTACTGTAATAAAATGCGGAGGCAGCCCCCGAGCAACGCTCGGGGTTATCCATGTTTGCGTAGTGCAAAAATATGCGGGTGAGGAGCTCACATTGATTTTCGTGTAGTCGCGGTCGTCGAAGATAGCCGGCGCGACTCGGCGCTCGCGGAGTGCGCCGGCGCACCCGCTGGGTGTAGGGCCGACTGCTGAGCAGTCGGGCCGGATCTTCCGGCAGCTATTGTGTCTTCTTTCTCGCGGGGGCACGTCAGCGCACCCGCTGGGTGTAGCCCCCGAGATTCGGGCCGACTGCTGAGCAGTCGGGCCAGATCTTCCGGCAACTACTTTGTCTTCTCTTCTCTCGCGGGGGCGCATCAGCGCACCCGCTGGGTGTAGCCCCCGAGATTCGGGCCGACTGCTGAGCAGTCGGGCCGGATCTTCCGGCAACTACTTTGTCTTCTCTTCTCTCGCGGGGGCGCGTCAGCGCACCCGCTGGGTGTAGCCCCCGAGATTCGGGCCGACTGCTGAGCAGTCGGGCCAGATCTTCCGGCAACTACTTTGTCTTCTCTTCTCTCGCGGGGGCGCGTCAGCGCACCCGCTGGGTGTGTCGTCGGAGTAGGAGGCAGTCCAGCCGGCTTGGCACAGCCGGCAGTGAGGGTCACGACTAACCGTCCGAGTGGCGGAGCAGGCGGACGGGTCATCCGGACGGGTTTTTCTTTCTTCTCTGGAGCAAGCCGGCCTGACTTTTTCTCTAGCTAGCATCTCACACTCCTCTTTTTTTTCAAGCCGGGCATGGGCACCCGGCCTTTTCTTGGATAGCCAGCTCCCTCTTTTTTTTTAGCTAGCAGTCGGCCCGAATCTTTCTCAGCCGGCTGGGAATAAATCCCTTGACTTTTCTTCTCTTTTCCAGCCGGCCTCTGCTTCTTTTCTTCAGGTGCCGGCCCCAACAGGCGGTTGGAGCAGGACCCGGCAGGGGCGCGCGTGGAACAGCCGGACATGGCGCCCGACCTGGGAGCCGGCAGTGGAGGCGCGCGACCCGGCCGACCATGGGCGCGGCACCAGAGTCGGCGGCCAGCCGGACAAGAGTTATTTGCGGCTAACCGCGGGCGCGCGCAAGGCGGAACGGGCTCCGCGGGGATGAGGTGAGGACGCGAAGTTGGGGTGGTACGGGCAAACACACGCGAGCGGCTCCTTCGGTGCAGCGAGCGGACTGGGCCGAAGGCGCGAAGCAACGCGGGCGGCCGGCCCGCTCGAGCAGCTGGCTATAGCGGGGCATACGCGAGGAGTCTCCAGGCGGAGGTCGGCTGCAGCAGGCGGAGCCCGCAGGCGACCAGGGGGCAGAGGGGAGCACCCGGCAGTCGGCGGGGCCCGGAGCCGGCCATTGTAGGATTGGTCGGCCACGGTGACACGGCAGGCGCGCCGGGGCGGAGAAGGCCGGGGCCGCGAAGACGGTTGCGGCGGTGAGTCGGCAGCGGCGGAAGCCGGTGGTAGGAGGGTGGTAGCCGGCCCAGAGCAGGGTGAGCGCGCGGCGGAGTCGGCCGGGCGAGGCAGAGCCGGCGCCCGAGGTGGTGCAGCGGAGCCGGCGGGAGCACATGGAGGCGGAGCGGCACAGCGCAGGAGCCAGTCCGGGGTGGCGCGTGGAGGCGGACCCGGCTGGCCGGCAGCGAACAGCGGGGCCGACGCGCGAGAGGTGGAGCACCTGGTGCGGGCGCAGCTGGATGGGCCATAGGGGAGCCGAAGGCGGGGCAGAACAGGCGGTCGCGGGCGGACCCGGCTTGCGGTCGGGGTGAAGGAGCAACCGGCCGGGTGCGCGCGGGCGCTGGGGCGCACGACTGCGGAGCGGAGCCGCGCGCGCGTTGGAGCGGAGCGGGCACGATGAAGAGGGTGGGGCGGGCCAGCGCGAGACGCTGGGAGCGACGCGGGCGGGGCGAGCAGCCGGACGGGCGACCGAAGGATAGCTCAGGCATTGGGGAGGGGACCGCGCGAGGAGAGGCGGCAGGGGAGCCGGCAAGCCGAAAGCCGGCGGAGCGGGGCGAGTTCGAAAGGCGGCGTGGGAGGCCGGCCAGTGCGGGAGGCGGGCAAAGCTGGAGCCGGCCGGGCAGGGCGCGCGCCGCCGCGGGAGCAGCCGGACCCGGCGAGCCGGCCACGAGGCCGGCGGGGCCAGCAACCAGCCAGGCCGGCTAGGGGAGTAGTCGGCCCGCGCGGAAGCCGGCGGCCGCAGGCGGGGGAAGCCGCTGGGCGCGCGGAGACGGGTGGCCGGGCCGGCGCCTCGGCTCTGCCAGAGGCCGGTTGATGACGCGGTGGAGGAGGGGCCGGCGGACGCGCGGGGATGACCGGATGCGGGCGGCCGAGGCGATGCCGTGCGTGGCCATTCTCGGAACATTGTCCAAATAGCATCTGAGCAATGTTCAGGCTATCCGACTAGTATCTGACTTGCATCTCTTGACTATGCATGGGTGGTATATGGAGGAGTGAACACGCGTTCCGGCCGGAAGCGAGGCGTAGCGCGGAGGAGAGCAGACGCGAACGACGTGGCGCGGCACGCACACGGATGCGGCCGACCGAAGCGAGGCACCGCACGCAGTGCGCACGCGGATGGATGGCCCGCGTCACGACGGTGGTGGTGAAGAAGGCGAGGCCGACGGCGAGGTCACGCCGCGGCGGGGGCGAAGAGGCCGACCGCGAGGACGCGCCACCCCTCACGGCCGCTCCGGGGGCGGGTTGACGTCGAGCCCCCGAGCGCTACTGGAGAGACGGCGCGACGCCGCGGCGGAGATGACGAAGATGGTCCCGCCCGGACAGCGAAACCAGCAGCAGCGCGGTAGCATAGTACCGCCCCACGGTGGGCGCCAACTATCGTGGTATTTCTCACGGGTTGCTTGTGAGTCGACAGATGCCACAAGGGCTTAGTGTGTGGGTAGGACTGCTGCTGATAGGACCGGGAGCGGGTATGCGAGTAGCACGCGATGGTTTACCCAGGTTCGGGGCTCTCCGGAGAGATAACACCCCTACTCCTGCTTGTCTGAGTATATCTGGTATATCTGGTACAGAGTCGCTCCTAGAGCTGTATCTGAGATCAGTGCTAAGTGCATCTGATCTCGTATATATGCGTATGAGCATAGGTGTGTGTGGCCGCATGTGCCTGGGCGTGCATGCGTGAGTGTGGGTGAGAGTGAGTCCGTCCTCCTGGATGGATGGAATTGTGGCCCTTTTATAGTGTGGGCTAGCTTACTATGTAAGCTATGTGGTGGTGGCGTTGGATGTAAGCTACCTTGGGTAGCTTACATGCCAAGCCATGTAGGCATGGTACATTTCATGCATGTCCCCTGGGGTACTTTATAAATCAGTACCCAGGGGACATGGTACACTGTAGATGATGGCACCGCGGTACGGTTGTCTCGTCGATGTCGGGTCGGGCTGCAGTCGGCAGCCGACTGGTTGGCATAGTCGGCGGCCGGCAATCGGTAGCCGGCCGGGTAGCGCAGTCGGACGGGGAGCCGGCAGGAGCGGCCGGGCAGTCGGACTGAGGGGCTTTGCTAGCCCCGATGTCTTGCAATATCATCTCGCCGTCTTCGGGGTATCCGTGTCCCATTACACCGACAGTAAAGCATTACATCGCGATTGCATTGCATACAATAAAGCGACAACCATATGGCTCCTGCCAGTTGCCGATAACTTGGTTACAAAACATGATCATCTCATACAATAAAATCGGCATCATGCCTTAACCATATCACATCACAACATGCCCTGCAAAAACAAGTTAGACGTCCTCTACTTTGTTGTTGCAAGTTTTACGTGGCTGCTACGGGCTTAAGGAAGAACTCATCTCACCTAACGCATCAAAACCACAACGATAGTTTGTCAGATAGACTCCGTTTAACCTTCTCAAGGACCGGGCGTAGTCACACTCGGTTCAACTAAAGTTGGAGAGACAGTCGCCCGCAAGCCATCTATGTGCAAAGCACGTCGAGGGAACCGGTCTCGCGTAAGCGTACGCGTAAGGTTGGTCCGGGTCGTCTCGTCCAACAATACCGCCGAACTAAAGTATGACATGCTGGTAGGCAGTATGACTTGTATCGCCCACAACTCACTTGTGTTCTACTCGTGCAAATAACATCAAACCATAAAACCTAGGCTCGGATGCCACTGTTGGGGAATGTAGTAATTTCAAAGAAAATCCTACGCACACGCAAGATCATGGTGATGCATAGCAACGAGAGGGGAGAGTGTTGTATACGTACCAACGTAGACCGACTGCGGAAGCGATCACACAACGTAGAGGAAGTAGTCGTACGTCTTCCCGATCCGACCGATCCAAGCACCGTTACTCCGGCACCTCCGAGTTCTTAGCACACGTTCAGCTCGATGACGATCCTCGGGCTCCGATCCAGCAAAGCGTCGAGGAAGAGTTCCGTCAGCACGATGGCGTGGTGACGATCTTGATGTACTACCGACGCAGGGCTTCGCCTAAGCACTACAACGGTATGATCGAGGTGGAATTTGGTGGCAGGGGGCACCGCACACGGCTAAGGAACGATCTCAAGGATCAACTTGTGTGTCTAGAGGTGCCCCCTGCCCCCGTATATAAAGGATCCAAGGGGAGGGGCTGGCCGGCCAAGGAGGGAGGCGCAGGAGGAGTCCTACTCCTACCGGGAGTAGGACTCCCCTTGCCAATCCTATTCCAACTAGGACTCCAAGGGGGAAAGAGAGAGAGAGAGAGAGGTGGCCGGCCACCTCTCCGGTGTCCAAACATAGGCTTCCAATATATCAATCTTTATGTCTCGACCATTTCGAGACTCCTCGTCATGTCCGTGATCACATCCGGGACTCCGAACAACCTTTGGTACATCAAAATGCATAAACTCATAATAACTGTCATTGTAACGTTAAGCGTGCGGACCCTACGGTTCGAGAACAATGTAGACATGACCGAGACACGTCTCCGGTCAATAACCAATAGCGGGACCTGGATGCCCATATTGGCTCCTACACATTCTACGAAGATCTTTATCGGTCAGACCGCATAACAACATACGTTGTTCCCTTTGTCATCGGTATGTTACTTGCCCGAGATTCGATCGTCGGTATCCAATACCTAGTTCAATCTCGTTACTGGCAAGTCTCTTTACTCGTTCCGTAATACATCATCTCACAACTAACATCTTAGTTATAATGCTTGCAAGGCCTATGTGATGTGTATTACCGAGAGGGCCCAGAGATACCTCTCCGACAATCGGAGTGACAAATTCTAATCTCGAAATACGCCAACCCAACATCTACCATTGGAGACACCTGTAGTACTCCTTTATAATCACCCAGTGACGTTGTGACGTTTGGTAGTACCCAAAGTGTTCCTCCGGCAAACGAGAGTTGCATAATCTCATAGTCATAGGAACATGTATAAGTCATGAAGAAAGCAATAGCAACATACTAAATGATCGGGTGCTAAGCTAATGAAATGGGTCATGTCAATCAGATCATTCAACTAATGATGTGACCTTGTTAATCAAATAACAACTCTTTTGTCCATGGTTAGGAAACATAACCATCTTTGATTAACGAGCTAGTCAAGTAGAGGCATACTAGTGACACTCTGTTTGTCTATGTATTCTCACATGTATTATGTTTCCGGTTAATACAATTCTAGCATGAATAATAAACATTTATCATGATATAAGGAAATAAATAATAATTTCATTATTGCCTCTAGGGCATATTTCCTTCAGCAGCTGCCGCGACAGACCGCAAGACACTTGCCGTAGAAGCTCCCGAGGGGAAGAAGAAGACCAGGTCCGGCAAGAGCTCTGATGCCTACTCCGGCAAGCGCGCCTCTTCGGAGTGCTGCGCTGCCATCGAGGATGCACCATCGAGCTCCACCGGCAAGAGTAAGAAGACGATGGCAGCTCCACCGCTTACCAAGAAGGTGTCCGCCAAGGAGGACAGCACTGGTGGTACCTTCACCATCAGTGCCACGCTTGACCCTAAATAGGAAAGCGCGCCCGTTACTTTCCTGCGGTCGAATGTCGACGTGTTTGCATGGCAACCGTCTGACATCCCCGGTGTTCCCCAGAAGGTAATTGAGCACCATCTTGCCGCTTGTCCTCATGCGCGGCCCGTCAAGCAGAAGGTCAGGAAACAAGCGGTGGAACACCAAGAATTCATAGCAGAAGAAATCAAGAAATTGGAAGCAGCGGGCCTTGTCAGAGGGGTGCTCCATCCCACGTGGTTGGCCAATCCGGTTGTAGTGCGCAAGGCGAATGGGAAATGGAGGCATTGTATTGACTTTACTGATGTTAATAAAGCTTGTCCCAAAGATCCATTCCCTTGCCGTGCATTGACCAGATTGTCGACTCGACAGCCGGATGTGAGTTGCTTTCATTTCTTGACGCATATTCAGGATACCATCAGATCTTCATGGCATAAGAGGATGAGGAGAAAACCGCATTCATTACTCCATGTGGCACATACTGTTTCGTACGGATGCCTTTCGGATTAAAGAATGCTGGTTCAACATTCGCCAGAGTAGTCCATATCGCTTTGAAGCCACAGATACACAGAAATGTAGAAGCTTACATGGATGATATAGTGGTCAAAAGCAAAGACAGGGCAACTCTGATCCAAGACTTAGAAGAGACTTTTGCAAATCTGCGCAAGGTCAACCTCAAGCTCAACCCCGAGAAGTGTGTGTTTGGAGTCCCTTCCGGCAAACTTCTCGGGTTCTTTGTGTCTCAGCGGGGAATCGAAGCTAATCTCGACAAGATCAAGGCCATTGAGCATATCGAAGCACCAAAGCGCGTCAAGGATGTACGGAAGCTTGCCGGCTGCGTGGCTGCTCTCAGCAGGTTTATCTCTCAGTCTGTTGAGCGCGCCCTGCCATTTTTCAAAATTTTGAAAAGGGCAGGTCCAATGAAATGGACTCCGGAAGCGGAGGCTGCGCTGCAAGACTTGAAGAGATACCTGTCCTCCACTCCAACACTTGTCGCACCTAAACCACAAGAGAAGTTGCTGCTGTACATAGCGGCAACCAATCAAGTGGTTAGTGCTGCGTTAGTAGCGGAGAGGGAGGCAGATGACGAGCCAGCGACCGCGGCAAGCACATCCAGCGACAAGCAGGGGGCTTCCCCAACAAGCTCTGGTCCCGACGAGCAAGGGTCTGCGCAGATGCAAGAGGAGATACAGAAGAAGATGGTGCAGCCCCCAGTTTACTTTGTCAGTTCCCTTTTGCAGGGGGCTAGGTCAAGGTACTCTGGTGTGCAGAAGTTGCTTTTCGGCCTTCTCATGGCCTCGATAAAGCTGCGCCATTACTTCCAAGCACATGAGATCACAGTTGTCACTCGCTTTCCGCTGAAGAGGATATTGCAAAATCCAGAAGCAACAGGCAGGATTGTCGAGTGGGCACTGGAACTGTCAAGCTTTGGCCTCAAGTTTGAGAGTACATCAACAATCCAGAGCAGAGCATTGGCAGAGTTCATAGCAGAATGGACGCCAACTCCAGACGAATAAATTCCGGAGACGAGCATCCCCGCCAAGGAAGCAAGCAAAGAGTGGCTCATGTACTTTGACGGTGCCTTCTCACTTCAAGGCGCCGGTGCTGGTGTACTGCTTGTCGCACCCACCGGAGAGCACCTCAAGTACATAGTCCAGATGCACTTTCCCAAGGAGCAAGCGACAAACAATACTGCAGAGTATGAAGGCTTGCTTGCCGGTCTCAGGATCGCGGCAGAACTTGGGATTAAGAAGCTCATTGTCAGGGGTGACTCGCAGCTTGTCGTCCGCCAAGTGAACAAGGTTTACCAGAGTCTGTTGATGGAAGCTTACGTTGATGAAGTGAGGAAGCTAGAAGAGCGCTTTGACGGCCTGCAAATGGAACATGTTCCAAGAGCTGAGAACGACATTACCAATGGCCTATCGAAGTGCGCTGCACTTAAATTACCTGTGGAACCAGGGATTCTTGTGCTCAAGCTGACTCAGCCGTCTGTAACACCATCGACTGGACAGAGCAAGAAGAGGAAGTTGATTTCTGGTGACTATCTTCCGGCAGAGCTTCCCGAAGCCGCCGCCAAGAAGGTCCCCAAGATCGACGCCAAGAACGCTGAGGAGCAGTCTGCTCCGGCAAGCCCTAGGGTTTGTTCCGTTGAAGCAGATTCTCCCGACAAGTTTTGCTCCGGCAAGCTTGCCGGGGGACGTCAAGCTCCGGCAGAGCCATGGGCTCTTGCCGTAGAAGCGGACGTTCCCGCAGCAGCAGATGTGCCTTTAGTCCTTGTTGCCGAGCCACAGGCTCCAACATGGGCGCAGCAGATTGTCTGTTTCCTTCAGGCAGGAGAGCTTCCCGAGGAACCAGAAGAAGCGGAAAGAGTAGCCCGGCAGTCTAGTATGTACTAGTTTGTCGACAACACACTGTGCAGAAGAAGACTCAACGGTGTGAAATTGAACTGTATTCCTCGGGAAGATGGACAGAAGCTGTTGGCAGAGATACATGGAGGCATATGTGGTCACCACATTGGCGCGAGAGCTCTTGTCGGAAAAGCATTCCCGCAAGGCTTCTTCTGGCCGACAGCCCTCTAGGATGCAACTGCACAAGTAACCAAGTGTGAAGCGTGCTAGTTCCATTCCAAGCAGATACACCAGCCAGCTCAAGCTCTCCAGACGATCCCTTTATCCTGGCCATTCTCGGTCTGGGGGCTCGATATCCTCGGCCCCTTTCCCCGAGCTGTCGGGGGCTTTGAGTACTTGTACGTCACAATCGACAAGTTCACAAAGTGGCCGGAAGTGGAACCAGTGAGGAAGGTGACAGCACAGTCAGCAGTCAAGTTCTTCAGGTCGATTGTCTGTCGTTTCGGAATCCCCAACAGGATAATCACCGACAACGGTACACAATTTACGAGCCGCACCTTCATGCAGTACGTCCAAGATCTTGGCGCCAAGGTCTGCTTTGCTTCTGTTGCTCACCCGAGAAGCAACGGCCAAGCGGAGAGGGCAAATGCTGAAGTGCTGCGCGGGCTCAAGACCAGGAATTTTGACAGGCTGCACAAGTGCGGACGCAACTGGATCGAGGAGCTACCGGTGGTTCTTTGGTCGATCAGGACGATGCCAAATCGAGCCACTGGCCAGACACCCTTCGCTCTAGTCTATGGAGCGGAGGCAGTTATCCCCACGGAACTCGTATACGGGTCACCTCGAGTGCTCGCTTATGATGAGCTTTAGCAAGAGCAGCGGCGGCAAGATGACGCGCTGCTCCTTGAGGAAGATCGTCTTCAGGTTGCTGTGCGAGCCGCTCGCTACCAGCAAGCTTTGCGCCGCTATCATAGCCGCAAAGTTAACGCCAGAAGTCTCGAGGAAGGCGACCTTGTTCTTCGGCGCGTTCAGTCCGCCAAGAATTCCAACAAGTTGGCGCCGAAGTGGGAAGGCCCTTACCGGGTGAAACGAGTCACCAGGCCTGGCGCTGTCCGCCTGGAGACCGAAGATGGCGTACGAGTGAGCAACTCCTGGAATATCGAGCATCTTCGTAAGTTTTACCCGTAAGGCGCGGTTGTCGGACCCTGTTCGGCAACCACCCTTTTGTACAGGTCTTGCCGCTGTTGCATGTAATCCTTTGTACAAAGCCAGGCGCAGACCCTGAGCACAAGTAAATGAAGCGCTGGCGCCCAGAGTTATAGCATGCATGCTAGGTCGAGTCGGGTCCTTGGTTAGGGTTGATAGTGCTTAACAGCGGCTAACCCCTAACTTAGAGGTCGAGTGTGCGTCCCTTTGCCTTTCTTTCGTTTCCTTTGGTTCGCAGGGCTTGCATATCCTTGCCGGACCGCCTGGGGACGAAAAGCAGAAGAAGGACGTGCCGGCATCTGGACCCCAGCAAGCCAGTGTTGCCGGGGGCTGCGAGTACCAAGGTTCACCCACGGCAAGCCAGAGTTGCCGGGGGGCTGCAATCTCAGATAAGTCTTTCATCCCTCTTCATGCATTCTCTTATGGACTGGGGAATACGAAACCTCGTTTCTTCCTGAAAACTACCGTGCTCCCTTAGCTCTAGGCCCTGGGGCTCGTTCCTGGGGCCAAGTTTTGGTCGTAGTCGCGGCAGCAAAGGGATGAAACGATGGGCCGCACCCGCCTCGTCCCTGCCTCCGTCAAAAGCGTGAGAAAGGTCGAGCGACGTGGGAAGACGGCAGGGCCTGTTGCCGGGGAAGGAGTGTCCATCTGAAAGATACCAAGGATTTGCTCCTTGACGTGGGTTCTACCCGCGAGACAAATGACCCGGCAAACATCCCCTTTTCATTAAAACAACATTCCATGCAGGTACAGTCCATAGAGGATGAAAAACATGAAAGAGAGAATTACAAGTTTTAAATGCAACTAAGGCCCGAAGGCTTACAAATTTAAAAGATAAGATGCCCGTAATCCCTTTCCTGTCCCTCTCTTCAAGAGGTAGGTCAAGGAGGCAAAAAGGGGAAAAGGGGCGCCTAGGCGAGCTACGAGAGCCAGAAGACACCAAGAGAACATCCCGGGGGCCGTCAAGGCTGGACGGTGATGGCAGCGTCGGAAGCGGGGCTCGAAGACGAGGCGGCAGGACGTCAGCATGCTGTCGAGGGCACCACACCCTCGTACTCCGGCTTGACGGCCTTGCCGCCAGCCCTCTTCCTCTTCCGCAGCCTCCCTACGCCAGCCGCCCAAGGAGACGACCCCGGGGAGTTCAAGGAGCCGGCGACACGGATGATGGGGTCGCCGGTGCAGCACGGAGCGGCGCCCGACACCTAGTCGGACCCGTCGTCCTGCCGCCCGCTACCCTCGTCGTCACTGTCGCTCCCCTCCTCGTCACTCTCACTCGAGGAGTGGCCTTCGCTATCAGAGGAGCTGTCCACGCAGCACTTCGCCCGAGTGCCGAAGCACCCGAAGACCTTGACGGAGAGGAGATCGCCCTCCATCAACTCAAAATGGAGGGTGAGCCCCGCCGTCAAGCTGTGGATACGGGCGAAGGTCTTCCACCCTCGACCAAGATACATCACACCGGGGACTGGGACTTCAACGCGGACTTGCGTGCCGCTGATCCCACAGCCCCTCATGTGCAGTCTCAGTGTCTCAGGCGGGTCCAACTCCATCGCGCCCGCAAACGGAGCTGGGAGTCGGAGTCGACGATGAGGCGCCCGGCACAGCCTGATGAAGAACTCGCAAGGGTCGTCCCCAACATGGACCCCCGTGGGAAGAGGAGCCGTCGGCGGAGGCGAAGCTGGCGCCCCGCCCCTTCCACCTCTTCCCCGAGCGCCGCGGCCTCGTCCTCGACCTCGCCCCCTCCCTCTTCCCCTTACGGCTGGCTCCGCCACCATGGGTGCGGGAGAGGGAGGGATGCGCTGTCTGGCGGCGACCCTCGCCGCCATTGCTGAAGGACCAGGGTTCCCTTTCTCCATGGCGAATGAGAGAAAGGGGAGCAGGAGCTGAAGGAAGGAGAAGATGAGAGAATGCGGGCTTCTGTCTTCCCCTCCCGCTCTTTATAGAGGAGCGAGGTGGGGGCTCGGCCGCCCCGCTCAGCGAATCAAGACGCGGGAAGGCAGGGAGCTGGGGCCGACCCGCTGCCTCGACCCACGACGGCCCCGTTTCCCGCCTCCGCCGTCCGCGATCCCATGTGCATGGGAGCCGCGTGGCAGGCATGCAGAACCGAGGCGACAGATGGGGCGGCCTCTCCCCACCCCGTGATCGTGGGGAGTGGGCACCTCGAAAACCGCCCATGATCTCTCCCACGATGCCGCGTTTGACGCGTGCCATGCGGGGAGGGCGCGGTGGATGCGGAGTGAGTTATGGCGTGACCTAGGCCACGCGTGCCCGTGCACTGTTTTGGGCCTGGCCCGGGGGCTCCTGTCGGTGTATTAAAGTAGGGGTACCTTAGTATCCCGAACTTGTGCACGAGCAGTCGCAGCGACCCGCGGCAAGGCTTGCCGGGCGACCGCCAAGACCCTCCGTGGTTCCTTTGGGGCCATTCAAGAATAAAGTATCCAAGAGCAAAACAAGGCCCCGGCAAGAGGAGCTTGCCGGGAAGGAGACAAGACCCCGGCAAGAGGAGCTTGCCGGGAAGGAGACAAGGCCCCGGCAAGAGGAGCTTGCTAGGAAGGAGACGAGGCCCCGGCAAGAGGAGCTTGCCGGGAAGGAGACGATACCTCGGCAAGAGGAGCTTGCCGGGAAGACAACCAAAGCATCTCAAGAAGCTCGCTGCGGCGCACTACGCGTCCCGACAAGACCTGGTGAGCGGCAAGCTCCCGGACGCGACAAGGCAACATCCGCGGCAAGGCGCTTGCCGCAGCAAGCTACTACTCCGCAGCCCGTGCCCCAGCTCACCCACCAACGTGTCTCTCTAGGACCGCTCCTGGCGTACGTGGCGGGAGGCTGGGCAGCCGGGGGCATGCGGTGGCAAGCAAGCGCTGACAAGATAGCCATCGTGGCAAACGGTGGCGTTCCTAGCGGTCCCTCTCTGTACCGTCTAGGTGACACAGACAGGCATTTAATGCCCTTGTCCCTCGCCGTCAGGGTTAGGTATGATACGACTGTCGTAGGCGGTGGAGCCAACTACCACCTCTTTTACATTTTTACCCCCACCTCTGTTGCCACCTGTTGGTGACCCCTTAGACATATAAAAGGAGGCCCATGCGCAACAGGAGGGGGAGGACGGCCATTCTCATGCTTGGTCTCGCCAACTGCTTGAGTGTACTGTAGCACTCATCGCTCCCGAGCAAGAACTCAATACAACCACCAAAGCAGGAGTAGGGTTTTACGCTTCTGTGCGGCCCGAACCTGGGTAAACCGACCGCGCCGCTCGTGCGTTCGCCTCGATCTGCTCTTTGTGCATCCATCGCCCCCTGCCGAACCGAAAGGGGCTCGGTCCGCCGATCCCCATAGGTGTACGTGGGATCAGCAACCCCCGTCAATTACTCTCTGTGTGTTACCTTGCCAGCATATTCCATGTGCTGACCCATTTCGGGCTGCAACGTTAATGTTGCAGACTTTTCAGACGACGATTGAGGTGTTTTTAGGTCGTGGTTCTATACTCAGTGATGCCGTTGGAGTTGATGGACCCATTAATCTTCCAAAGACTTCCGCTGTTATCGATATTAGATGGCCTTAAGCCATATTTTTGTAATAAGTCCTCTTCGGAGACATCGTTGTAATAAGTGTGTGATTGCCACTCTGCTATAAATCCTTCGAAGTACTGTGTGGTGTCAGCATTACTGATCCAGGGATGACACCGCAGCACAGAGATCAGACCGGTTGAGGTTAGGTCGCTACAAAATCAGCCCCTTACAAAGCAACGCATAAACTAGGGTTTAAGCTTCTGTCACTCTAGCAACCCATCATCTGAAGGAAATATGCCCTAGAGGCAATAATAAAGTTATTATTTATTTCCTTATATCATGATAAATGTTTATTATTCATGCTAGAATTGTATTAACCGGAAACATAATACATGTGTGAATACATAGAAAAACTTAGTGTCACTAGTATGCCTCTACTTGACTAGCTCGTTAATCAATGATGGTTAGGTTTCCTAACCATGAACAAGGTGTTGTTATTTGATTAACAAGGTCACATCATTAGTTGAATGATCTGATTGACATGACCCATTTCATTAGCTTAGCACCCGATCGTTTAGTATGTTGCTATTGCTTTCTTCATGACTTATACATGTTCCTATGACTATGAGATTATGCAACTCCCATTTACCGGAGGAACACTTTGTGTGCTACCAAACATCACAACGTAACTGGGTGATTATAAAGGAGCTCTACAGGTGTCTCCAAAGGTAGATGTTGGGTTGGTCTATTTCGAGATTAGGATTTGTCACTCCGATTGTCGGAGAGGTATCTCTGGGCCCTCTCGGTAATGCACATCACATAAGCCTTGCAAGCATTGCGACTAATGAGTTAGTTGCGAGATGATGTATTACAGAACGAGTAAAGAGACTTGCCGGTAACGAGATTGAATTAGGTATTGGATACCGACGATCGAATCTCAGGCAAGTAGCATACCGATGACAAAGGGAACAACGTATGTTGTTATGCGGTCTGACCGATAAAGATCTTCGTAGAATATGTAGGAGCCAATATGGGCATCCAGGTCCCGCTATTGGTTATTGACCAGAGATGTGTCTCAGTCATGTCTACATTGTTCTCGAACCGTAGGGCCGCACGCTTAACGTTACGATGACAGTTATTATGAGTTTATGCATTTTGATGTAGCGAAGTTAGTTCGGAGTCCCGGATGTGATCACGGACATGACGAGGAGTCTCGAAATGGTTGAGACATAAAGATTGATATATTGGAAGCCTATATTTGGATATTGGAAGTGTTCCGGGTGAAATCAGGATTTTATTGGAGTACCGGGAGGTTACCGGAACCCCCGGGGAGCCATATGGGCCTTAATGGGCTTTAGTGGAAAGGAGAAAGGGGCAGCCCAAGGAGGCCGCGCGCCTCCCCCCTCCCCTAGTCCTATTAGGACTAGGAGAGGTGGCCGGCCCCCCTCTCTCTCTTTCCCCCTCGGGGAATCCTAGTCCAACTAGGATTGGGGGGGAGTCCTACTCCCGGTAGGAGTAGGACTCCTCCTGCGCCCTCCTCCTGGCCGGCGGCCCCCTCCCCCTTGGCTCCTTTATATACGGAGGCAGGGGGCACCTCTAGACACACAAGTTGATCGTTGAGATCGTTCCTTAGCCGTGTGCGGTGCCCCCTGCCACCATATTCCACCTCGATCATATCGTTGTAGTGCTTAGGCGAAGCCCTGCGTCGTTAGAACATCAAGATCGTCACCACGCCGTCGTGCTGACGGAACTCCTCCCCGACGCTTTGCTGGATCCGAGCCCGGGGATCATCATCAAGTTGTACGTGTGCTAAGAACTCGGAGGTGCCGGAGTAACGATGCTTGGATCGGTTGGATCGGGAAGACGTACGACTACTTCCTCTATGTTGTGTCAACGCTTCCGCAGTCGGTCTGTGTGGGTACGTAGACAACACTCTCCCCTCTCGTTGCTGTGCATCACCATGATCTTGCGTGTGTGTAGGAAATTTTTTGAAATTACCATGTTCCCCAACATCATCTACTTATTACTTCCCAATGCCTTCCTCTAGGCCTAAATAATGGTGAAGTGTCATGTAGTCGACGTTCACATAACACCACTAGAGGAGAGACAACATACATCTCATCAAAATATCAAACGAATACCAAATTCACATGACTACTAATAGCAAGACTTCCCCCATGTCCTCAGGAACAAAAGTAACTCCTCACAAAGCATAAACATTTTCATAAACAGAGGGGTATTAATATGCATCTAGGATCTGAATATATGATCTTCCACCAATTAAACCAACTAGCATCAACTACAAGGAGTAATTAACACTACTAGCAACCAACTAGCACCAATCCCGGACTTGGAGACAAGAATTGGATACGAGAGATGAATTAGGGTTTTGAGATGAGATGGTGCAGATGAAGATGTTGATGGAGATTGCCTTCTCCCGATGAGAGGAGCGTTGGTGATGATGATGGCGATGATTTCCCCCTCCGGGAGGGAAGTTTCCTCGGTAGAACAGCTCCGCCAGAGCCCTAGATTGGTTCTGCCAAGGTTCCGCCTCGTGGCGGCGGAGTTTCGTCCGAGAAGATGGCTTATGATTCTTTTCCATCGCAAAGAGTCCATATAGCAGAAGATGGCCACCGGAGTACCACCAGGGGGGCCACGAGGTAGGGGGCGCGCCCAGCGGGGTAGGACGCGCCCCCCACCCTTGTGGGCAGGGTGTGGCCCCCTGGTGAAGTTCTTGATCTCAGTATTTTTTATATATTTGGAAAACATCTTCCGTGAAGTTTCAGGACTTTTGGAGTTGTGCAGAATAGGTCTCTAATATTTGCTCCTTTTCCAGCCCAGAATCCCAGCTGTCGGCATTCTCCTTCTTTATGTAAACCTTGTAAAATAAGAGAGAATAGGCATAAGTATTGTGACATAATGTGTGATAACAGCCCATAATGCAATAAATATCGATATAAAAGCATAATGCAAAATGGACGTATCAGTAGTCATGTGAATTTGGTATTCGTTCGATATTTTGATGAGATGTATGTTGTCTCTCCTCTAGTGGTGTTATGTGAACGTCGACTACATGACACTTCACCATTATTTGGGCCTAGAGGGAGGCATTGGGAATTAATAAGTAGATGATGGGTTGCTAGAGTGACAGAAGCTTAGACCCTAGTTTATAGGTTGCTTCGTAAGGGGCTGACTTGGATCCATATGTTTCATGCTATGGTTAGGTTTACCTTAATACTTTTGTTGTAGTTGCGGATGCTTGCAATAGAGGTTAATCATAAGTGGGATGCTTGTCCAAGTAAGGGCAGTACCCAAGCACCGGTCCACCCACATACCAAATTATCAAAGTACCGAACGCGAATCATATGAGTGTGATGAAAACTAGCTTGATGATATTCCCATGTGTCCTCGGGAGCGCTTTTCTCTATATAAGAATTTGTCCAGGCTTGTCCTTTGCTACAAAAAGGATTGGGCCACCTTGCTGCACCTTATTTACTTTTGTTACTTGTTGCTCGTTACAAATTATCCTATCACAAAACTATCTGTTACCACTTGTTTCAGTACTTACAAAGAGTACCTTGCTGGAAACCGCTTATCATTTCCTTCTGCTCCTCGTTGGGTTCGACACTCTTACTTATCGAAAGGACTAGGATAGATCCCCTATACTTGTGGGTCATCAAGACTCTTTTCTAGCGCCGTTGCCGGGGAGTGAAGCGCCTTTGGTAGGTGGAATTTGGTAAGGAAAAATGTATATAGTGTGCTGAAATTTACTGTCACTTGTTACTATGGAAAGTAATCCTCTGAGGGGCTTGTTCGGGGTATCTTCACCCCGACCAGTAGATCAAAGAGTTGCTCCTCAACCTACTGAACCTACTGAAAATGAAAATGTCTGCTTTGAAATTCCTTCGGGTATGATAGAAAAACTGCTAGCTAATACCTTTTTAGGAGATGGAACAAAACATCCTAATGAGCATCTAATATATGTGGATGAAGTTTGTGGATTATTTAAGCTTGCAGGTGTACCCGGAGTTGTTGTTAAGACGAAGGTCTTCCCTTTATCTTAGAAGGGAGATGCATCGACATGGTATAGGCTATGTGATGATATGGGGTCTTGGAATTACAAACGATTGAAATTGGAATTTCATCTGAAGTTTTATCCTATGCATCTTGTTCATCCTGATCGCAATTATATATATATATATATATATATATAATTTTGGGCCTCGCGAAGGAGAAAGCATTGCTCAAACTTGGGGGAGGCTTAAATCAATGTTATATTCATGCCCCAATCATGAGCTCTCAAGAGAAATGATTATTCAAAAAATTTATGCTCGGCTTTATGATAGCAATCGCACCATGCTTAATACTTCCTGTGCTGGCTCTTTTATGATGAAGGCTATTGAATTCAAATGGGATTTATTGGAAAGAATTAAACGCAACTTTGAAGATTGGGACCTCGACAAAGGTAAGGAGTCAGGTATGACACCTAGTTTTGATTGTGTTAAATCTTTTATGGATACCGATGTTTTCCGTAAATTTAGCACTAAATATGGACTTGACTCTGAGATAGTAGCTTCTTTCTATGAATCTTTTGCTACTTATGTTGATCTCCCCAAAGAGAAGTGGTTTAAATATCATCCTCCCATAGAAGCAAAAGTAGCTGCACCTATTAAAGTTGAAGAAAAGATTGTCACTTATAATGATCATGTTGTTCCTACTTCTTATGTTGAGAAACCACCTTTTCCTGTTAGGATAAAGGATCATGCTAAAGTTTCAACTGTGGTTCGTAAAAGCAATATTAAAACTTATACACCTCATGAGCAAATTAAAGTTGAACTTGATATTGCTATTCTTAAAGATCTCTTGTCTGATAATATTGATGGGCATGTTATTTATTTCTGTGATGAAACTGCTAGAATTGCTAAACCTTGTGCTAAAGATAAACCTAGACCTGTGGTATGCATGCCTATTATTTCTGTTAAAGTAGGAGATCATTGTTATCATGGCTTATGTGATATGGGTGCCAGTGCTAGTGCAATACCTATTAGCCTATATAGATAAATTATGCATGATATTGCACCTGTTGAGTTAGAAGATATTGATGTCACAATTAAACTTGCCAATAGAGATACTATTTCACCAATGGGAATTGTTAGAGATGTTGAAGTCTTGTGTGGGAAAACTAAATATCCTGCTGATTTTCTTGTTCTTGGTTCCCCGCAAGATAGCTTTTGTCCCATTATATTTGCTAGACCCTTCTTGAACACTGTTAATGCTACCATAGATTGCAAAAGGGATGTTGTTACTATCAGTTTAGACGATATGACTCATGAATTTAATTTCTCTAAATTTAGTAGACAACACCGTGAAGAAGAATTACCTAGTAAGGATGAAATTATTGGTCTTGCTTCTATTGTTGTACCTCCTAGTGATCCTTTAGAACAATATTTGCTAAACCATGAAAATGACATGTTTATGAATGAAAGAAGGGAAATAGATGAAATATTCTTTAAACAGGAACCTATTCTGAAACACAATTTGAATGTTGAAATCCTAGGGGATCCTCCTCCACCCAAGGGCGATCCCGTGTTTGAGCTTAAACCGTTACCTAATACTCTTAAATATGCTTATCTTGATGAGAAAAAGATATATCCTGTTATTATTAGTGCTAACCTTTCAGAGCATGAGGAGGAGAGATTATTGAAAACTCTGAAGAAGCACCGTGCTGCTATTGGGTATACTCTTGATGATCTTAAGGGCATTAGTTCCACTCTATGTCACCATAAAATTAATTTGGAAGAAGATGCTAAACCAGTTCGTGATCATCAACAACGGCTGAATCCTAAAATGAAAGAAGTGGTAAGAAAGGAAATACTAAAGCTCCTTGAAGCAGCTATAATCTATCCCGTTGCTGATAGTTAGTGGGTAAGTCATGTCTATTGTGTCCCTAAGAAGGGAGGTATTACTGTCATTCCTAATTATAAAGATGAATTGAGTCCTCAAAGAATTATTACAGGTTATAGGATGGTAATTGATTTCTGCAAATTAAATAAGGCAACTAAAAAGGATCATTACCCCTTACCTTTTATCGATCAAATGCTAGAAAGACTATCGAAACATACACATTTTTGCTATCTAGATGGTTATTCTGGTTTCTCTCAAATACCTGTGTCAGCCAAAGATCAATCAAAGACTACTTTTACTTGCCCTTTTGGTACTTTTGCTTATAGACGTATGCCTTTTGGTTTATGTAATGCACTGGCTACCTTTCAAAGATGCATGATGGCTATATTCTCTGACTTTTGTTAAAAGATTTGTGAGGTTTTCATGGACGATTTCTCTGTTTATGGATCTTCTTTTGATGATTGCTTGAGCAACCTTGATCGAGTTTTGCAGATATGTGAAGAAACTAATCTTGTCTTGAACTGGGAAAAGTGCCACTTTATGGTTAATGAAGGTATTGTCTTGGGGCACAAAGTTTCTGAAAGAGGTATTGAGGTTGATAAAGCCAAAGTTGATGCTATTGAGAAGATGACATGTCCCAAGGACATCAAAGGTATAAGTAGTTTCCTTAGCCATGCCGGATTTCATAGGAGGTTCATTAAGGACTTCTCAAAAATTTCCCGGCCTCTGGCTAATTTCTTACAAAAAGATATACCATTTATTTTTTATGATGATTGTGTAGAAGCATTTGAAATACATAAGAAAGCATTGATCTCTGCAGCTATTGTTCAGCCACCTGATTGGAATTTACCCTTTGAAATTATGTGTGATGCTAGTGATTATGTTGTAGGTGCTGTTCTAGGACAAAGAGTTGATAAGAAATTAAATGTTATTCAATATGCTAGTAAAACCCTAGACAATGCTCAAAGAAATTATGCTACTACCGAAAAAGAATTCTGAGCAGTTGTATTTGCTTGTGATAAGTTCAGACCTTATATTGTTGATTCTAAAGTAACTATTCACACTGATCATGCTGCTATTAAATATCTTATGGAAAAGAAAGATGCTAAACCTAGACTTATTAGATGGGTTATCTTGCTACAAGAATTTGACTTACATATTGTTGATAGAAAGGGAGCTGAGAACCCCGTTGCATACAACTTGTCTAGGTTAGAACATGTGCTTGATGACCCACTACCTATTGATGATAGCTTTCCTGATGAGCAATTAAATGTCATAAATGCTTCTCATACTGCTCCATGGTATACTGATTATGCTAATTATATTGTTGCTAAGTTTATACCACCTAGTTTCACATACCAGCAAAATAAAAAGTTCTTCTATGATTTGAGGCATTACTTTTGGGATGACCCACATCTTTATAAAGAAGGAGTAGATGGTGTTATTAGACGTTGTGTACCTGAGCATGAACAGGAACAGATCCTACGCAAGTGTCACTCCGAAGCTTATGGAGGACACCATGCTGGAGATAGGACTGCACATAAGGTATTGCAATCTGGTTTTTATTGGCCTACTCTCTTCAAGGATGCCCGTAAGTTTGTCTTATCTTGTGATGAATGTCAAAGAATTGGTAATATTAGTAGATGTCAAGAAATTGCTATGAATTATTCACTTGTTATTGAACCATTTGATGTTTGGGCCTTTGACTATATGGGACCTTTTCCTTCCTCTAATGGATATACACATATTTTAGTTGTTGTTGATTACGTTACTAAGTGGGTAGAAGCTATTCCAACTAGTAGTGCTGATCATAACACTTTTATTAAAATTCTTAAAGAAGTTATTTTTCCAAGATTTGGAGTCCCTAGATATTTAATGACTGATGGTGGTTCACATTTTATTCATGGTGCTTTCCGTAAAATGCTTGCTAAATATGATGTTAATCATAGAATTGCATCTCCTTATCACCCACAGTCTAGTGGTCAAGTAGAATTGAGTAATAGAGAGCTCAAATTAATTTTGCAAAAGACTGTTAATAGATCTAGAAAGAATTGGTCCAAGAAACTTGATGATGCATTATGGGCCTATAGAACTGCATATAAAAATCCTATGGGTATGTCTCCATGTAAAATGGTTTATGGAAAAGCATGTCACTTACCTCTCGAACTAGAACACAAGGCATATTGGGATATTAAAGAGCTCAATTATGATTTTAAACTTGCCACTGAGAAAAGGTTATTTGATATTAGCTCACTCGATGAATGGAGAACCCAAGCCTACGAAAATGCCAAGTTGTTTAAAGAAAAAGTTAAAAGATGGCGTGATAAAAGGATACAAAAGCGTGAGTTTAATGTAGGTGACTATGTATTGCTATACAACTCTCGTTTAAGATTTTTTGCAGGAAAACTTCTCTCTAAATGGGAAGGTCCTTACGTTATCGAGGAGGTCTATCGTTCCGGTGCCATAAAAATCAAAAACTTCGAAGGCACAAACCCGAAGGTGGTGAACGGTCAAAGAATCAAACATTATATCTCAGGTAATCCCATAAATGTTGAAACAAATATTATTGAAACCGTAACACCGGAGGAATACATAAGGGACACTTTCCGGAACGCTCCAGACTCCGAAAAGGAATAGGTATGTGGTACAGTAAGTAAACCGACTCCAGAACAGTTTTTAAGGCAATATTTCTCCATTCTAGAATATTTAGAAAAATAGAAAAATAAGAAGCAGTCCGGGAAGGACACGAGGGCTCGACGAGGGTGGAGGGCGCGCCCTACTCCCCTGGGCGTGCCCCCCTACCTCGTGGGCACCTTGTGTGCTCTTCGGACTCCGTTTTCGTACACGACACATATTTTGGTCGGTAAAAATTCATTATATAATCTGTAGCGACCAAACCTCAACCGGTCTGATCTCTATGCTCCGGTGTCATCCCTAGATCAGTAATGCTGACACCACACAGTACTTCGAAGGATTTATAGCAGAGTGGCAATCACACACTTATTACATCGATGTCTCAAAAGAGAACTTATTACATAAATATGGCTTAAGGCCATCTAGTGTCGATAACAGCGGTAGACTTGGAAGATAAATGGGTCCATCAACTCCAACGGCATCACTGAGTATAGAACCACGACCTAAAACACCTCAATCATCGTCTGAAAAGTCTGCAACATTAACGTTGCAGCCCGAAATGGGTCAGCACATGGAATATGCTGGCAATGTAACACGTAGAGAATGATGGAATGAAACAACTATACTATATGCATATTTGGCTGGTGGAAAGCTCTATGGTTACTGTTTTGCGTAAAGCCAATTTTTCCCTACTGCAAAGGAGTAAATTTATTTAACTATCATGGTGGTTGTTAAACATTGAGAATGGTTGACAGCATTCTCAATCCCAATTAAAAGTGAACAATTAAACCCAACAATATTAATTAGAAGTAACATGTTGAGATTCACATGATATTCAAGTACTAGATACTCAAGATTGTCCATAACTGGGGACACGGCTAATCATGATTAGTTTATTACACTCTGCAGAGGTTTGCGCACTTTTCCCAACAAGACTCGATCGCCTCCGTTGGTTTTCTCACACTACTGGTGTTTGAGAAACGGATGACCGAGACACAGTCTTTCAGAAGCGCTAGCACCTTACGTTGGATAGACCGGTACACCTACTTCCCCTATGTCTGCTAGTCTACCCTGTAAGAGTTCGCACGACTTAGTCAACTATGCCAGAGCCCATAATGGCTTGTGGCTACACACGTAAGTATTTAGCATGAAAGATCTTATGATCCCTTTGAGCCTGGGTGGCGGTCCAAAATAAAACAGGCAAGTCCTGATAGACATCAGGTGCCTCAATCCACCCAGATGTGTGTTTAAGTTGCCACCTTAGATAAACCCTTAAAATTATCAATCTCACATCTGTCATGGATATCACTCACCCAATCCACGTCTACTAGCATAGCATGGCATAATAAGAAAACGTAGAAGTAACTCCCAAAGGTTTCATAATAATCAGGTAATAGGTACTACCTCATCTACTTACCATCCCACAATTTAATTAGACCCTAATCATGCAATGTGTGAGGATGGATCTAATGCAATAAAACTAGGTTGTAGAAAAGGTATGATCAAAGTGTTACTTGCCTTGCTGATGATCCGCGAGTCCTAGAGATTCGAAGTAACAAGCGGCGCAATCCGGGTAATCTATCGTAGAAAAACAACAAGCATACAATAAGTACTCATCTAATGCACAGGTAAAACTCGAACAAGAGATCGAACCAAAAAGTTCAACTTAAGAACTCCGGTTGAGAAGAAAGAAAGAACCGAACAAAGAAACCGAAAACAAACGGCGGAAAACAACTCGGTTCTAGCAAGTTGAAACTAGGTCAAATTTTACTGTAGCAAAACTTAGTTAAAGTTGATTCGACGGAACGGCGGTTTCGAAACAAAACTCCAGGTGCTTGAATCACCTGATTCCGATAAACGAGCGAGAAGATAGACTAGAAGGACGATCGGATCTGAGATCGCGATCGCGGAATAAATCCGACGAGAAGAAAAAGAAGAACAGTTGAACGAACGGATGTTCGTTAACCTAGAAGAAATCCGGTGATCACGTTCGTTAGGACGAACGGTCCGGCGAACGATCTCGGGCAACTAAATCGGAAAACAAAATGAATCCGATCTAGGGTTTCGGAGAAGAAAACCGATCGAAAAACCGATCTAGAAAACCGGAACGGTTTTGCGAAGAAAAACAAATCAGAAAAGAAGAATCGGAACGATTAGAAGAAAATGATCCGATGAGAAGAATAGATGTAGCGCCGGGCTACCTCCGGCGAAGTCTCCGGCGAGGAACTCCGGCGGCGTGGGCGTAGGGCGGCGGCAAGGTGCAGCGGCGGCGCGGGTGGTGCGGCGGCTTAGGGCGGCGCGCGGGGTGACGCAGGGCGCGGCGCGGGTGTGGGGCGCGGGGTGCTTGGGGCTTTGGATTTGATGTGTTTAGAGGGGGGGTGCTTGTGTATTTATATTGGGGAGGGGGGAGAAAACTTGGTGTAGGGGTCAAGGAATTGGACTAGGACTAGGAAAGAAAAGAGGAAAGAGATCTAGAAAAAAACGGAAGTAGATGAATCCTACTAGGACTCAAAAGAAACGGCGGCGGCGGCCTCCTGCGCCTGGGGCGCGCGCGCTGGCCTGGGAGTCGGCCGGCTGGCTCGGTGGCTTGGGCCTTTGGCCCAAGTCGCTGGAGCTGATTTTTTTTAAACGGTTCCGCGCTCGGAAAAAAAAACAAAAAGAGATCTAAACGAACTCCAAATCTAATAAAGTAAATTTTCCCCGACTCCTAAAAATGAGCCGAACAAAATGAACTTTTCTCCGGGCCTAAAATGCAAACTTTTAAAACGCGCATTTTTCCCTATCCAAATAAAAGGCAAATAAAACTCCGACAAAAACCAATGATCCTTTCTTCAAAATTTGAGAAGACTCGAATATGAAAAAGACGAAATCTCCAACTCTCTCCGAAGGTCCTTGAGTTGCGTGAAATTTCTAGGATCGGCAAAATGCAAGAAAATATGATATGCATGATGATCTATGTATAACATTCCAAATTGAAAATTTGGGATGTTACAAACCTACCCCCCTTAAGATGAATCTCGCCCTCGAGATTCGGGTTGGCTAGAAAATAGGTGAGGGTGGTCCTTGAGCAAATCTTCTTCTCTCTCCCAGGTGGCTTCATCCTCTGAGTGGTGGTTCCACTGAACTTTACAAAACCTGATAACCTTGCTGCGAGTAACTCTACTGGCAAACTCGAGAATTTTGACTGGTTTCTCTTCATACGTTAGGTCATCCTTCAACTGAATCGCTTCCAATGGCACGGTATCTCCTAACGGTACCTCCGCCATCTTGGCGTGACATTTCTTCAGCTGAGAAACGTGGAATACGTCGTGAACTCCTGACAGTCCCTCTGGTAATTCCAACTTATAAGCGACTTCTCCCATACGTTGCAAGATCTTATATGGTCCAACGAAACGCGGTGCTAATTTTCCCTTAACTCCAAAGCGTTTAACTCCTCGAAGTGGGGATACTCGGAGATACACTCTGTCTCCGGTTTCGTAAACTGTCTCCTTGCGTTTAGAATCTGCGTAGCTCTTCTGCCTGGACTGGGCTACCTTGAGCCTATCGCGAATCAACTTAACTTTCCGTTCAGACTCCTTAATCAAATCTGGTCCAAAGAACTGACGGTCTCCAACTTCGTCCCATGACAACGGTGTCCTGCACCTCCTTCCGTACAAAGCTTCGAAAGGTGCCATCTTCAGACTGGTTTGGTAACTGTTGTTATAAGAAAACTCCGCATACGGCAAGTTATTGTCCCAACTAGATCCATAATCTAGTGCACAAGCTCTCAGCATATCTTCCAAAATCTGATTGACTCTCTCAGTCTGTCCATCTGTCTGCGGATGAAAAGCGGTGCTGAACTCTAGCCTGGTTTCCAAAGTTTCATGCAACTGATTCCAAAACTTTGAGGTAAATTGGGTTCCTCTGTCCGATACAATACTCCTCAGAACTCCATGCAAACAAATGATCCTAGTCATGTATATCTTTGCCAACTTAGCACTGGTGTAAGTGGTCTTAACTGGAATGAAATGTGCTACCTTCGTCAAACGATCAACTACTACCCATATCGAGTCATATCCTGCTTTCGTCCTGGTTAGTCCTGTGATAAAATCCATGCCTATCTTATCCCACTTCCATTCGGGTATCGGCAATGGTTGCAACAATCCGGCTGGCTTCTGATGTTCTGCCTTTACTCTATGGCATACATCACAAATTGCTACATAAGCTGCAATATCCTTCTTCATTCCGGTCCACCAGAATGTCTCCTTCAAATCCAAATACATCTTGGTATTTCCTGGGTGAATCGAATATGGTGAATCATGTGCCTCTTGCAAAATCAACTTCTTGATCTCCGGGTCATTTGGCACATAAACACGGTCCTCAAACCATAGGGTATCGTGCTCATCCTCACGAAATCCCTTTGCTTTATCTTTGCTTAGTTTCTCCTTTATAGCAGCAATCTCCTTGTCAGATTTCTGAGCTTCTCTGATCCTATCCATCAATGTTGACTGAATCTCTAAAGCTGCCACATAGCCTTTCGGAACTATCTCTAAACTTAGTTCAAGAAGGTTTTCTGCTAACTCCTTGGGTATTTCTCCCGTCATCAACATATTTACATGGCTCTTACGGCTCAATGCATCAGCTACTACATTAGCTTTACCAGGATGGTAATGCAATCTCATATCATAATCCTTGATGAGCTCCAACCATCTCCTTTGTCTGAGATTCAACTCCTTCTGCGTGAAAATGTACTTCAAACTCTTGTGATCCATGTACACCTCGCAATGATTTCCAATGAGGAAGTGTCTCCATGTCTTCAATGCATGCACTACGGCTGCTAACTCCAAATCATGCGTAGCATAATTCAACTCATGAGGTTTCAGTTGTCGTGAAGCATACGAAACAACTCTCCCTTCCTGCATAAGCACTGCTCCAAGTCCTCGACGTGAAGCGTCGCAATACACCTCATAATCCTTGGTCTGATCTGGCAAAATCAATACCGGTGAGGTAACCAATCGTTTCTTCAACTCCTGGAAACTAGCCTCACACTCCTCAGTCCAATTGAACTTGGTATCCTTCTTCAACAACTCCGTCATAGGCTTCGCAATCTTCGAAAAATTCTCAATGAATCTCTGATAGTATCCTGTGAGTCGAAGAAAACTCCGGATCTCACCAACTGTCGTTGGTGCTTCCCATTTGGTTACAGTCTCAACCTTTGTGGGGTCAACTGCTACCCCTTCTCCGGATATAACGTGTCCGAGGAATCCAACTTCCTTTAACCAAAACTCACATTTGCTAAATTTGGCATATAACTGATGTTCCCTTAGCTTCTCCAATACCAAACGCAAATGTTCCTTATGCTCTTCTTCATTCTTCGAATAAACCAGGATATCATCAATGAACACTACGACGAATTTATCCAAAAACTCCATAAACACCTTGTTCATCATGTTCATAAAATAGGCAGGCGTGTTAGTCAATCCAAATGACATAACGGTATACTCGTACAATCCATATCTCGTGGTGAATGCTGTCTTAGGTATGTCCTGCTCTCGAATCTTCAACTGGTGGTACCCTGATCGCAAATCGATCTTGGAAAACACTTTAGCTCCTTGCAAACGATCAAACAGATCATTGATCATTGGCAGTGGGTACTTGTTCTTGATGGTTACTTCATTCAATCCACGATAATCAACAACCATCCTTAATGATCCATCCTTCTTCTCCACTAGAAGTACGGGTGATCCCCAAGGCGAAGAACTTAGGTGAATGTAACCTTTCTCCAATAACTCCTTAATCTGATTCTTAATTTCTACCAAATCCTTTGCAGGCATCCGGTAGGGTCTCTTTGATATAGGGCCTGTGCCTGGCAACAACTCAATCAAAAACTCAGTGTCTCTATCTGGTGGCATGCCTGGCAACTCTTTAGGAAATACATCAGGAAAATCCTTTACCACTGGTACTTCCTCCTGCACTACTCCTGTCACGCAATTTACTTGTGTCCTATTTGGCACATGTCGGGATACATATTTGATCCTTCTTCCTTCTGGCATTGTAAGCAAAATTGACTTACTAGCACAATCGATGTTTCCTCCATACTTCGACAACCAATCCATACCGAGGATTACATCCAAACCTTGAGATTCCAGAAAAATCAAATCCGTTGGGAAAACATGCCTTCCTATGCTTAATGGCACTTGAAAACATCCTTGACTGGCCATGTACTCTGCTCCTGGCGAACTTACTAGCATAGGTGTTTTAAGAATCCTAGTGGGCAGGCTATATTTTTCCACAAATCCCCTTGATATGTATGAATGTGATGCACCAGTATCGAAAAGAACGAATGCGGTAAATGACTGAACCAAAAACTTACCTATCACCGCATCCGGCTGATCTTCAACCTCCTCCACGTTAACGTGGTTCACTTGTCCCCTATTGAAAGGGTTCGGCTTCTTCCCTGAGCTTCCATTGCCATTTCCATTCTGGCCTTCAGGACATTCATTGGCATAATGTCCGGTCTTGGAACACTTGAAACAGGTGACTTGGCTCAGGTCTCTCTTGGATGGGGTTGATGGGGTGGTCCGGTTCTGGCCGTTGCTTCCTCCATTCCCATTACCACTCTTGTGGCCATTGTGGTTGTGCGAACTACTTCCTCCATGGGTATGCTGAAACTGAAATCCCGATTTAGAGGTAAAACGGGGCTTCTGCTGGGCTCCAGAGTTATACTTCCCCTGTCCATACTTCCTCTTGCGGTTTTCAATCTACTGCTGCTTCCCTTCAATCATGATGGCACGATCTACCAACTCCTGGTAGTTTCTGAAACTTGCTACCATCAACTGCATGCTTAACTCATCATTCAATCCTTCCAGAAACTTCTCCTGCTTAGCCGCATCCGTAGCAATGTCATCTGGGGCATAACGTGCTAACTTGCTGAAGTCATCTACGTACTGGCCAACTGTCCTTCCTCCTTGGCGTAAGTTGCGAAACTCACGCTTCTTCATGGCCATAGCTCCTGCTGAAACATGTGCAGTGCGGAAAGCTTGCTGGAACTGATCCCATGTGACAGTGTCAACTGGGAAAGTGGCTGTGAAATTCTCCCACCATGCTGCCACGGGTCCTTGCAACTGATGGGCGGCAAACTTCACTTTCTCACCATCCGTGCATCCTGCAGTGGTCAACTCCCTTCCTATCTTGTGGAGCCAATCGTCTGCTACTATCGGCTCGATGCTACTGGAAAACACCGGCGGAGCCTAATGAAACAGGCTAAGTGGTCAACAGGGGGTGGTGGTGGTGGTGGGCTGTTGTTGTTGTTCTGCTGATTCTGGACTAACATATGCATCAACTGATTCTGCTGCTGGATCAACTGAGTGAGCTCCGGTGGAAATCCATTGTCACGTCTCGGAGGCATCTGAGGGTTTTAGAAAAGAAGAGATATAAGAATAGAATGAGGTCTAAAGAGAAAACACTTCCCCAATGCACATGAGCAAATTCACACAAAATCACTTCATTCAATCAAACAAGGGCATACAATCGATCAAGCTATCGCAAAAGTGCTTGAACTATAGTGTTTACATGGGGGGGAATACTACTAATATTTGGTGGTCATCTAGAAATTTGAACCGACGGAAGACTCCATGATGTCCGCTCCAGCTTCGTCGTCAAATTCGGGTTCACTTGGATCCGAATCGGTGTCGTCGATGATGATGTAGTTATCCGGGCATGCGACGTACTCGTCTTCCTCCTTGGATGCTAACTTCCTCTTGAGTTCTTCAATCTCCTGCTTAAGATCGACGTTGTGTCTTGCTAGAGCTACGATCTCGTCCATGTAGTCCTTACGTGTAGCCTTCAGTTCTCCTTCTAGCTCGATGATCCTTGTCTTTGCATTCTTCAACTCCATCATATCATTGCACATCTAGTTCTCATGGCGTCGAATGTGCTGGTTTAACTCCTGGATGAATGCTGCAATGGATCTATCCTTCTTGGTGGTGACTAAATCCCATTGTTCATCTCGGCGTCCGCAAATCTGGTAGATAGTGTCCTTGAGGTCTTCTTGATAAACTTCTCCAATGCATCCTATGGTGATATGGGCTGCCATGCTCTTTCCTAGACTCCAAGTTGGTGCATTGAAAACACTATCTATGGGCTTCGTGATTGGCGCGAATGTTCTTCCCGGAACATGAGCTTGAATCTTCTAGTGCTCCTCTTCAGGCAAAGTGGCGTTGAAGGTTCCCGTGAAACTTGGTAATCCAATGTTTAGGTACTTGGTGACTTCCTTCAAGTGAAATCCAAAAGGTGTGCCTTCATCCGGTTGAGCGTACTTAATCTTCGTGTCCTACATCCTAAAGAGTAGAAAAGATGAGGAGTTAGAAAATGAGGAGAGAATAGTGATCTATGGCTTTAACTTAGCGGTCATGTCCTACAGTCAGCGTGTGCTCTGATACCATCTCTGTAGGGACCAAACCTCAACCAGTCTGATCTCTGTGCTCCGGTGTCATCCCTGGATCAGTAATGCTCACACCACACAGTACTTCGAAGGATTTATAGCAGAGTGGCAATCACAAACTTATTACATAGATGTCTCAAAAGAGAACTTATTACATAAATATGGCTTAAGGCCATCTAGTGTCGATAACAGCGGAAGACTTGGAAGATAAATGGGTCCATCAACTCCAACAGCATCACTGAGTATAGAACCACGACCTAAAACACCTCAATCGTCGTCTGAAAAGTCTGCAACATTAACGTTGCAGCCCGAAACGGGTCAGCACATGGAATATGCTGGCAATGTAACACATAGAGAATGATGGAATGAAACAGCTATACTATATGCATATTTGGCTGGTGGAAAGCTCTATGGTTACTGTTTTGCGTAAAGCCAATTTTTCCCTACTGCAAAGGAGTAAATTTATTTAACTATCATGGTGGTTGTTAAACATTGAGAATGGTTGACAGCATTCTCAATCCCAATTAAAAGTGAACAATTAAACCCAACAATATTAATTAGAAGTAACATGTTGAGATTCACATGATATTCAAGTACTAGATACTCAAGATTGTCCATAACCGGGGACACGGCTAATCATGATTAGTTTATTACACTCTGCAGAGGTTTGCGCACTTTTCCCCACAAGACTCGATCGCCTCCGTTGGTTTTCTCGCACTACTGGTGTTTGAGAAACGGATGACCGAGACACAGTCTTTCAGAAGCGCTAGCACCTTACGTTGGATAGACCGGTACACCTACTTCCCCTACATCTGGTAGTCTACCCTGTAAGAGTTCGCACGACTTAGTTAACTATGCCAGAGCCCATAATGGCTTGTGACTGCACACGTAAGTATTTAGCATGAAAGATCTTATGATCCCTTTGAGCCTGGGTGGCGGTCCAAAATAAAATAGGCAAGTCCTGATAGACATCAGGTGCCTCAATCCACCCAGATGTGTGTTTAAGTTGCCACCTTAGATAAACCATTAAAATTATCAATCTCACATCTGTCATGGACATCACTCACCCAATCCACGTCTACTAGCATAGCATGGCATAATAAGCAAACGTAGAAGTAACTCCCAAAGGTTTCATAATAATCAGGTAATAGGTACTACCTCATCTACTTCCCATCCCACAATTTAATTAGACCCTAATCATCCAATGTGTGAGGATGGATCTAATGCAATAAAACTGGGTTGTAGAAAAGGTATGATCAAAGTGTTACTTGCCTTGCTGATGATCCGCGAGTCCTAGAGATTCGAAGTAACAGGCGGCACAATCCGGGTAATCTATCGCAGATAAAAAACAAGCATACAATAAGTACTCATCTAATGCACAGGTAAAACTCGAACAAGAGATCGAACCAAAAAGTTCAACTTAAGAACTCCGGTTGAGAAGAAAGAAAGAACCGAACAAAGAAACCGAAAACAAACGGCGGAAAACAACTCGGTTCTAGCAAGTTGAAACTAGGTCAAATTTTACTGTAGCAAAACTTAGTTAAAGTTTATTAGACGGAACGGTGGTTTCGAAATGAAACTCCAGGCGCTTGAATCACCTGATTCTGATAAACGAGCGAGAAGATAGACTAGAAAGACGATCGGATCTGAGATCGCAATCGCGGAATAAATCCGACGAGAAGAAAAAGAAGAATGGTTGAACGAACGGACGTTCGTTAACCTAGAAGAAATAAGGTGATCACGTTCGTTAGGACGAATGGTCCGGCGAACGATCTCGGGCAACTAAATCGGAAAAGAAAACGAATCCGATCTAGGGTTTCGGAGAAGAAAACCGATCGAAAAACCGATCTAGAAAACCGGAACAGTTTTGCGAAGAAAAACGAATCAGAAAAGAAGAATCGGAACGATTAGAAGAAAACGATCCGATGAGAAGAATAGATGTAGCGCGGGGCTACCTCCGGCGAAGTCTCCGGCGAGGAACTACGGCGGCATGGGCGTAGGGCGGCGGCAAGGTGCGGCGGCAGCGCGGGTGGTGCGGCGGCGCGCGGGGTGACGCAGGGCGCGGCGCGGGTGTGGGGCGCGGGGTGCTTGGGGCTTTGGATTTGATGTGTTTAGAGGGGGGGTGCTTGAGTATTTATATTGGGGAGGGGGAGAAAACTTGGTGTAGGGGTCAAGGAATTGGACTAGGACTAGGAAAGAAAAGAGGAAAGAGATCTAGAAAAAAAGGGAAGTAGATGAATCCTACTAGGACTCAAAAGAAACGGCGGCGGCGGCCTCCTACGCCTGGGGCACGCGCGCGCTGGCCTGGGAGCCGGCCGGCTGGCTCGGTGGCTTGGGCCTTTGGCCCAAGTCGCTGGAGCTGATTTTTTTTAAACGGTTCCGTGCTCGGAAAAAAAAACAAAAAGAGATCTAAACGAACTCCAAATCTAATAAAGTAAATTTTCCCCGACTCCTAAAAATGAGCCGAACAAAATGAACTTTTCTCCGGGCCTAAAATGCAAACTTTTAAAACGCGCATTTTTCCCTATCCAAATAAAAGGCAAATAAAACTCCGACAAAAACCAATGATCCTTTCTTCAAAATTTGAGAAGACTCAAATATGAAAAAGACGAAATCTCCAACTCTCTCTGAAGGTCCTTGAGTTGCGTGAAATTTCTAGGACCGGCAAAATGCAAGAAAATATGATATGCATGATGATCTATGTATAACATTCCAAATTGAAAATTTGGGATGTTACATAATCTCCCGGAGGTTTTGACTCCCGTATCACGCAAAAATCTCCTGTTTTTGTTTCGAGCTATTTTCTGTCAGGGTTTTCAAGGCCAGGCACTATGCCGTCTCCCTCCTCCTCCAACCATGAGGGCAACGATGCTTGGCTAATGAAGATAGATCTGAAGAGAGAAGGACCCATGGAGAACAACAAGGATGAAGGGATCAAGAAGGCCATGGGGGACCAAGTTCCGGCAATAGAAGACACCCTTCAACTTGATCACAATCTTCTTACCCCAACAGAAATCGAAGCTTTCAAGATGATTGAGCTAGCTCGTATACAAAATAAGTATCTCACGTGAAAATATTTTGTTGAAGGAGCATACCCTCGCACTCCAGGGCATTATCCACAAGTTAGAAGACCTCCTACGCTCGATGTGCAACTATCCATCATCAACAACTCCACCTTCTTCACCAACAAAAGAGACATAATCACATGGGTATGGGCACTCCCCTTGGCAACTGCCAAGCTTGGGGGAGTGCCCCGGTATCGTATCACCATCACTTTTATCTTTACCGTTTTCCTTAGTTCGATCCTTTTGGTAATATCTTGACCTAGTAGAATAAAAGTTCTTAGTATGATCTAGTCGTGAGTTTTGCTTTATAATCCTTCTATGTAATCGAGTCCGTGAGCTATATAATAAAGATTAGTGTTGAGTCAAGGGCTTGATTATTTTGCCATGATCCTAAGGGAATAAAAGAAAAGAGAAAGTAATAAAAAGAAACATAGAGATCATGTGAGTCTTATGGAGAGTAATGAGCTCACATAGAAAAAAGTATGATGAATAAAAGTTGTTGAGGGTTGACAAGCATAGTTTTTGGTCATCGTTGCAATTAATAGGAAGTAATAAAGAAAGAGAGGTCTTCACATATAAATATACTATCTTGGACATCTTTTATGATTGTGAGCACTCATTAAAATATGACATGCTAAAGAGTTGACATTGGACAAGGAAGACAATGTAATAGGTTATGTTTTCTTACATCTGAGATAAATTATATTGTCATGGATCATCCAACATGGTTGAGCTTGCCTTTCTCCCTCATGCTAGCCAAATTCATCGCACCAAGTAGAGATACTACTTGTGCTTCCAAATACCCTTAAACCAGTTTTGCCATGAGAGTCCACCATACCTACCTATGGATTGAGTAAGATCCTCCAAGTAAGTTGTCATCGGTGCAAGCAATAAAAATTGCTCTCGAAATATGTATGACTTATTAGTGTGGGAGAAATAAGCTTTATACGATCGTGTGATACGGAAGAAATAAAAGCGACAGACTGCATAATAAAGGTCCATATCACAAGTGGCAATATAAAGTGACGTTCTTTCGCATTAAGATTTTGTGCATCCAACTACAAAAGTGCATGACAACCTATGCTTCCCTCTGCGAAGGGCTTATCTTTTACTTTTATCCCCTACATTGCATAAGAGTGATGGTGATCTTCACCCTTCCTTTTTACATTTTATCCTTTGGCAAGCACAGTATGTTGGAAAGATCCTGGTATATATGGCTAATTGGATGTGAGTTTTCATGAACTATTATTGTTGACATTACCCTTGAGGTAAAACGTTGGGAGGCAAAACTATAAGCCCCTATCTTTCTCTGTGTCCGATTAAAATCCATACCCATAAGTATTGCGTGAGTGTCAGCAATTGTGAAAGACTATATGATAGTTGAGTATGTGGACTTGCTGAAAAGCTCTTATACATTGACTCTTTCCTATGTTATGACAAATTGCAATTGCTCCAATGACTGAGATTATAGTTTGTTAGTTTTCAATAAAGTTTACGATTCATACTTGAAATTGTGATTGAATAATTACTCTGGCATAAGAAATCATATGACAAGAATTATGTAAGTTGATGTTCTAAGAATGATCATGATGCCCTCATGTCTGTATTTTATTTTTATCGACACCGCTATCTCTAAACATGTGGACATATTTTTCGATTTTGGCTTTTCGCTTGAGGACAAGCGAGGTCTAAGCTTGGGGGAGTTGATACGTCCATTTTGCATCATGCTTTTATATCGATATTTATTGCATTATGGGCTGTTATTACACACTATGTCACAATACTTATGCCTATTCTCTCTTATTTTATAAGGTTTACATGAAGAGGGAGAATGCCGGCAGCTGGGATTCTGGGCTGGAGAAGGAGCAAATATTAGAGACCTATTATGCACAGCTCCAAAAGTCTTGAAACTTCACGGAAGACATTTTCAGAATATATAAAAAATACTCAGCGGAAGAGATTCACCAGGGGGGCCACACCCTGCCCACGAGGGTGGGGGCGCGCCCAGCCTACCTCGTGGGCCCCCTGGTGGCCCTCCGGTGGCCATCTTCTGCTATATGAAGTCTTTCGATGGGAAAAAAGGAGCCATCTTCTCGGACGAAACTCCGCCGCCATGAGGCGGAACCAATCTAGGGCTCCAGCAGAGCTGTTCTGCCGGGGAAACTTCCCTCCCAGAGGGGGAAATCATCGCCATCGTCATCACCAACGCTCCTCTCATCGGGAGAGGGCAATCTCCATCAACATCTTCATCAGCACCATCTCCTCTCAAAACCCTAGTTCATCTCTTGTATCCAATTCTTGTCTCTAAGTCCGGGATTGGTGCTAGTAGGTTGCTAGTAGTGTTAGTTACTCCTTGTAGTTGATGCTAGTTGGTTTATTTGGTGGAATATCATATGTTCAGATCCTATATGCATATTAACACCTTTCTGGTTATGAATATGATTATGCTTTGTGAGTAGTTACGTTTGTTCCTGAGGACATGGGAGAAGTCTTGCTATTAGTAGTCATGTGAATTTGGTATTCGTTCGATATTTTGATGAGATGTATGTTGTCTCTCCTCTGGTGGTGTTATGTGAACGTCGACTACATGACACTTCACCATTATTTGGGCCTAGAGGGAGGCATTGGGAAGTAATAAGTAGATGATGGGTTGCTAGAGTGACAGAAGCTTAAACCCTAGTTTATACGTTGCTTCGTAAGGGGCTTTTTGGATCCATATGTTTCATGCTATGGTTAGGTTTACCTTAATACTTTTGTTGTAGTTGCGGATGCTTGCAATAGAGGTTAATCATAAGTGGGATGCTTGTCCAAGTAAGGACAGTACCCAAGCACCGGTCCACCCACATGCCAATTATCAAAGTACCGAACGTGAATCATATGAGCGTGATGAAAACTAGCTTGATGATATTCCCACGTGTCCTCGGGAGCAGTTTTCTCTGTATAAGAGTTTGTCCAGGCTTGTCCTTTGCTACAAAAAGGATTGAGCCACCTTGCTGCACCATATTTACTTTTGTTACTTGTTGCTCCTTACAAATTATCCTATCACAAAACTATCTGTTACCACTTGTTTCAGTACTTGCAGAGAGTACCTTGCTGGAAACCGCTTATCATTTCCTTCTGCTCCTCGTTGGGTTCGGCACTCTTACTTATCGAAAGGACTACGATAGATCCCCTATACTTGTGGGTCATCAAGTGACAGTTAGAACAAGTCTGAGGAGCAAGTTAACATAAGTGAGGGCACTAGTCCCTCTAACAGCTTTGATGAGGGAAGCAGGAGTACACCCAACAACTTGCCTAAGGCCGCCACCAGGACCAGAAAGAAGAGAACCTTAGATTCTGAGGATGAGGACTAAGTGGCTGATGAGGAAGAGGCCACCTCAAAGAGTAAAGTCCTGAAAAAGGAATATGGCACAGCTGTTGCCACTAAGCCAGGAATGAAGACAAAGATTCCTGCCAAGAGAGTTCCTATGTCAAAGACCAGAACATCCACTCAAGAGACTTTGGGATCTGCACCCAAAGAATAGGTTGTGGCAGAGAAGAAAAGGAAGGAAAGGGTCAACAAGACCACTGCCAGAGTGCTTGGCAGATCTTCAATGATGAGAGATCTGAAGAAGAGGAAGAGGAAGAGGATGCAGCACCAGCACCCAAAGCTCAAAAGCTTATGGGAGATGCAATTAAGGCAGGGGCTACTCCATCTAAGCCCAAAACTGCTCCTAAGACTGCTGCTCCAGCTCCAAAGCCAAAACCCAAGAGGAGCACCAGGAACATCCCTGCTAAGGAGAAGAACAAGGCCCCAGTGCCTCAAGCTGCTGAAGAAGAAGATGATTCTGTTGTTTTGAGGAAGTTGAAGCCCAAGATCCCTGATCACAATGATGCACACCCCAGTTGCAGAGAATATGAAAATCAGGAAGGATTCAGGATTGAGGCTATGGAGAGAGTCTGATCCATATGCCACCAGGAGAAGGACTGCTGTGGGCTATAGATTCCACACTAAGGAACAGCAGGACTTCTATGAGACTATTTTACTTGACAAGAAGCCCATAGTGTGTGACATGAGATGGGTTGATTGGAAATCCATTGAGGAAAATGAGGATCACTTCCCTGGTGTATATGACAGCTTCAAGGCATGTGGAGTTGATGAGTTTGTGGCTCAGAAGCTCACAAAGTGGAATGATGAGCTTATTATGCAATTCTACTCCACAGCTCATTTCTACCCAGATGGAAGGATTGTCTGGATGTCTGAAGGTACTAGGTACCAGTCAACAGTCGAAGAATGGGCAAAATTGATCAATGCTCCTAAGGAGAATGAAGATGACTTGGATGTCTATGCCAAGAAGAAGAAGGATCACAACACTATAGCACATATGTACAGAGAGATCCCAGATGTTGCTCTTGAGACACATAAATTTGGATCAGTACATTACCTTCTGTCAAGTTTGCCAACAATCAACTGGATCCTCAGGCACACTCTATTGCCAAAGTCAGGTGATCACAAGATGATTAGAGGCCATGCAATTAACCTGCTTCACATATTTGATGTGCCTCAAAAGTTCAAAGTCATGAGCCTAATTGTGGAAACCATAAAGAGAACAGCTGCAGATCAGAAGAGAGGTTGTGGGTATGCCCCATAGATCTAGGAGCTAATCAACTCCAAGATGGGCACTGGCACATATCTCTTGGACAAGGAACACATGCCCATCTACCCAGACTTTAAGGACAACACTATGGTGATGGATGAGAATGAACCATCTTCTGTGCAAGCACAAGCAAAGAGGGAGAAGGCAAGGACTAAAAAGGCTGCAAAGATGCCAACCATTGATGAGGCATCTCAGTATCTTCTGAAGAGCAGGCAAGATTAGCTTGGCTACTTGATTGCCTCCACTCTAAGGATTGAGAAGGGATTGGCCACCCTGACTCAAAACCAGGAGAGCTTGGAGAGGATCATGCAGCAGAAGTTCTATGATTTAGACGTGAAGGTCACTGAGATATAGTCAGTTGTTGAGCAACTTCAGGATGAAGTGCAGGAGAAGAAGGGCAAGTCTACCACTGATGCTTTTGCTAGAGTGACCAGAGGACAGAGATCTGCTGCAGTGCCAGTTAGAGACACCAGAGCAACTTCATCTGCACCAGCTACAGCTTCAGTGCCACCAGCTCCAGCACCCACTCCACCAACTCCATCTACATCAACTGATGCCTTCGTCCTTGGAGTTTTATCTACACCACCACCTGAAGACCAAGCCTGAGACTCGATCTAGCACTATGCATTTTTTATGAACTTTTTGGTAACTTGTTGCCAAATGGGGAGAAAATGTATAGATCATGGGCTTCGAGAGAGAGTGTTGCTCTTTGTTCTATCTTATTGTTTGGTGGTTGAACTTTGTTATTTGCTTGTTTGAGATACTTTATGCTTTTGTGTGATACTTGGATGGTCATGTGTTTGATCATATGCTACCTTAATGCTTGTTGGATGACATTACCCTTTTATATCCCCATATGATCATTCCCTTTGCTTGGTGATGAGTGCATGTATTTAATTATTATCATTTTGAGCGCCCCACCAAGAGGTATGTGACATGGAAGAGAAACCCATGATCCTAACAAATTGTGCATTTGCAGTCCAAAGCAAATCTTAAACTATGCACAAATTTAGGGGGATCTCTTGCTTTCCACATACTTCTCAAAGCGACAATGTTTTTCACTCTTATTATCATTTGTCGAAGCTTTGATCTATATGTTGTCATCAATTACCAAAAAGGGGGAGATTGAAAGTGCAACTATCCCTAGGTGGTTTTGGTAATTCCTAATAACATATAGCTCATTGAGCTAATGCTATTTCAAGATTAATATCTCAGGAAAGCTCAATGATTGGCATGGCATGGATGAGAAAAGTGGACCCCTCAAAATGCTAAGGACAAAAGGATTGGCTCAAGCTCAAAGCTCAAGACTCTACATTTTCTATTTTAGTGATCCAAGATCACATTGAGTCTATAGGAAAAGCCAATACTATCAAGGAGGGATGAGGTGTTGCTTAATGAGGTTCTTGCTCAAAGTGCTTAGTAATATGCTCCAAATCCCTCAACTACTTTCTCACATCCACATATGACCTAAACCAAAAATTCAAACTCGACCCCACCGACTCTTTCTATCCGGCGCCACCGAGTTCAGATGTCATAGCCACTGCCACAAACCCTAGGCAAATCGGTCTCACCGATAGGGATCTCGGTCTCACCGAGATGGGATTGTAATCTATCTGTTTCCCTTTGTAACATTTCAGTCTCACCGTGATGAGCGATCGGTCCCACCAAGATTGCAATGTAAACTCTCTGTTTCCCTTTTGTAACATTTCGGTCTCACCGAAATGAGCGAATCGGTCCCACTGAGTTTACCTAGCCAACTCTCTGGTTAGCTTATTACCAAAATCGATCTCACCGAGTTTGTGTAATCGGTCTCACCGAGATTACATTATGCCCTAACCCTAACCATATCGGTCCTACCGAGCTGCATGTCGGTCCCACCAAAAATCCTAACGGTCACTAGCTTTGCTGAATCGGTCCGAACGAGTTTATCAATTTGGTCCCATCGAGATTGGCAAGTTGTGTGTAACGGTTAGATTTTTGTGGAGGCTATATATACCCCCTCCACCTCCTCTTCATTCGTGGAGAGAGCCATCAGAACGAACCTGCACTTCCAACTTACTTTTTCTAAGAGAGAACCACCTACACTTGTGTTGAGGCCAAGATATTCCATTCTTACCATATGAATCTTGATCTCTAGCCTTCCCCAAGTTGCTTTCCACTCAAATCTTCTTTCCACCAAATCCATATCCTGTGAGAGAGAGTTGAGTGTTGGGGATACTATCATTTGAAGCACAAGAGCAAGGAGTTCATCATCAACACACCATTTGTTACTTCTTGGAGAGTGGTGTCTCCTAGATTGGCTAGGTGTCACTTGGGAACCTCCGACAAGATTGTGGAGTTAAACCAAGGAGTTTGTAAGGGCAAGGAGATCGCCTACTTCGTGAAGATCTACCGCTAGTGAGGCAAGTCCTTCGTGGGTGACGACCATGGTGGGATAGACAAGGTTGCTTGTTCGTGGACCCTTTGTGGGTGCAGCCCTCCGTGGACTCGCGCAGTCGTTACCCTTCGTGGGTTGAAGTCTCCATCAACGTGGATGTACGATAGCACCACCTATCGGAACCACGACAAAAACACCCGCGTCTCCTATTGCGTTTGAATCCTCCAAACCCTTCCCTTTACATTCTTGCAAGTTGCATGCTTTACTTTCCGCTGCTCATATACTCTTTGCATGCTTGCTTGAATTGTGTTAAGATTGCTTGACTTGTCCAAAGTTGCTAAAATCTACCAAGAACTAAAATTGGGAAAAGAATAAGTTTTATTTGGTCAAGTAGTCTAATCACCCCCCCCCCCCCCCGTCTAGACATACTTTAGATCCTACACCGGGGGGTTTCTTGACATATACAAATTCATTAATCGGACCATTAAGAAAAGCACTCTTCACATCCATTTGTTGTAACTTAAAGTTATGATGAGAAGCATATGCAATCAACATGCGAATGGATTCAAGACGAGCAACGGGAGCAAAGGTTCCACCGTAGTCGATACCCTCGACTTGGTAGTAGCCTTGTGATACCAAACGAGCCTTGTTGCGAATGATAATCCCATGAGCATCTTGCTTGTTCTTGAATATCCACTTGGTTGCAATGACATTGTGCTACCCCGTTGGCCTTGGCACCAATCTCCACACTTTGTTGCACTTGAAGTTGTTGAGTCTTCATGCATGGCATTGAGCCAATCCGGATCTTCGAGCGCCTCATAGACCTTTTGGGGTTCAACACATGAGACAAACGCGTGATGTTCACAATAGTTTGCTAATTGTCTACGAGTGCTTACCCCATTTCTTAAGCTTCCAAGCACATTTTCATGAGATGATCCTTGGTGGAGAGCTTGGAAGCAATCTTGGCGGCACGACGCTCCAATTCCTCCTCGGGGGTGAGACGAGGAGTGGTCACTTGATCATATTGAGCTTGTTCTTGATCTCGAGGAAGCTCTTGATCTTGAACTTGCTCGGAGGAGAGAACTTGACCTTGGGCATCACTTGATGTTACAACACCATCTTGAGATTGACCTTGCCCTTGGTCTTGTTCTTGAGGTTGAGCGCCTTCACTTTGTTCTTCGTAAGCGTGTGGGTCTTGGGTTGGTGAAGGTTCCACTTGAGTGGGACATTATCCTTCTCCTTCGGCCACAAGGGGTTCCTCTATGGGTAGGATATGAACAACACCCATTCTTATTATGGCTTGGGGAGGAATTTCATCACCTACATCACAAGTACCACTTTGCTCCACTTGGGAGCCGTTATTCTCATCAAACTCCACGTTACACGTTTCCTCAATAAGTCCTGTGGACTTATTGAGAACACAATAAGCATGAGAGTTTGTAGCATAACCAACAAATATGCCCTCATAAGCTCTAGCCTCAAATTTAGACAAATGGACACCTTTCTTGAGAATGAAACACTTACACCCGAACACCCGGAAGTACTTGAGGTTGGGCTTGTTACCGGTGAGTATCTCATATGGAGTCTTGTTCAAGCCATTGCGGAGGTGGAGCCGATTAGATGCATGACACGCGGTATTGATGGCCTCGGCCCAAAAGTTGTATGGAGACTTAAACTCTGCCATCATGGTCCTTGCCGCATCCATCAACGTCCGGTTCTTCCTCTCCGCTACACCATTTTGTTGAGGGGTATAAGGTGCGGAATATTGATGCTTGATTCCCTCATCACTCAAAAACTCATCCAAGGTGTAGTTCTTGAACTCGGAGCCGTTGTCACTTCTTATAGTCAAGATCTTTGTACTGTGTTGCCGTTGAGCTTCATTTGCAAAGTCCATGACGGTTTGTTGGGTCTCGCTCTTCCCCTTGAAGAAATATACCCAAGTGTATCTTGAATAGTCATCCACAATCACCAAGCAATACTTTCTACTGCCAAGACTATCAAAGGATGGAGGCCCGAAGATATCTAAATGAAGGAGCTCCAAAGGCCTCTTCGAGTAGATGATAGTCGTGGGAGGGTGAGCCTTCTCATGTAGCTTTCCTTCGATGCAAGCACTGCAAGCACGATCTTTGGCAAAACTAATATTTGTTAGTCCACGGACATGGTCCCCCTTGAGAAGACTTTGCAAAGATCTCATATTGACGTGGCTAAACGGCGATGCCAAAGCCATCCCACGTCAACTTTAGCCATTAGGCATGTCGCGGTCTTAGTGGGTCGCTCCGAAAAGTTAATCACATAGAAACTGTTCTCGACATGCCCAACAAAGGCTACTTTAAGAGTCTTGCTCCACAAGAGGGCCATGGTATCAATATCAAAGAAAGTGGCAAAGCCCATGAGTGCTAGTTGACGAACGGAAAGTAAAGTGTATGCAAGGGACTCAACAAGCATGACCTTCTCGATCATAAGATCATGAGAAATGACAACTTTGCTGAGTCCCAATACCTTAGAGGACGAGGCGTCACCCCACTCGTCGTTGGTGGGCATGGATGGAATCTTTTGCACGTCCACCACCAAGTCCTTGCTTCTGGTCATATGATTAGTAGCTCCACTATCGAGCAACCATGATCCCCCACCGGAAGCAAACACCTACAAGAGATCAATGCTTGGTTTTAGGTACCCATTTTGTAATGGGTCCTTTGATGTTAGTAACAAGGGTCTTAGGAACCCAAATAGACCATTAAATGTACTCATAAGGAGAACCAACAAATTTGGCATAAACATGCCCATCTCTAGCACGGCACAACACATAAGAAGGGTTAAAGTCACCGACTTTGTTGGGAATGGAAGTGTTGCCCTTCTTGGCATCACTACCCCTCACGGAGTTCTTCTCCTTCTCCTTAGTAGCACCCTCTCCCTCCTTCACAAAGGTTTTCTTGAGAGAAGGAGGTCGTTTGGCCTTGTCGTTCTTCTTCTTGTTCTTGGACTTGGGCACGTACCCAATCCCTTCCTTGGCCACAACTCCCTTTTGGTTGGTCAAAAGGTCGTTGAGGTTCTTCTCGCCTTGTATGCAAGACACAAGACCTTTATCAAGTTGCACCTTTAGCTTAGCATTCTCCTCAACAAGATGCACATGCTCACAACATGGGTTAGTAGCATTTGCATTATCAATTAACATCATACGAGGAAAAGTGGCTTTCTCCTTGGTTAGCTTTACTTGAAGTTGATCATGAGACTCTTTGAGGATAGCATGAGCACCCTTCAAGACCTTGTGAGCCTTTTCAAGTAGATCAAACTCCTCTTTGAGTCTAGCAAGATCAACCCCAAGCTTGGCCTTCTCGGAGTTTAGCACACGGGAGACAACGATAGCATGATCAAAATCTTTATTTAACTTAGCGTGATCAACATTGTGTGACTCCTCAAGATCCAAACGAAGACCACGCTCTTCCTCAAGAGCATTGGAAAGATCCGAAATCTCATCGGCATAGTCACGACTATGCCCCTCCATCTTGGAGATAGTATCTTCGTGAGCCTCGATTATGTCAATGGCTTCACCAAGTTGTTCCAAGAGAGCAACAAAATGCTTCTTGGATTTACCCTTGAGTTTACCCATAAAGGACTCAAACTCATTTTCCTCCACATTAGATCCCTCATATTCATCAATGCAATCAGTCAAGGAAGGATTATTAATGATGGTAGTTTTGATGTTGGGGGTTACCTTGTTGGTGGCTTTAGCCATGAGGCACTTGGCGGTGATGTTCTCATTGGGTGAGTCGAAGAGAGACACTCGTGGAGTTTTTGCAATGGCAACGGAGGCCATGGCAACTGACTCACCATCTTCATCATCATCACAATCCTCATGGTACTCTTCTTGAACAACCAACGCCTTGTGAGGTGTCTTCTTAGTGAAGTTGCTCTTGTTGGAGAAAGACTTGGCTTTGTCCTTTCAGATGAGCTTGCCACCATTGTATTCCCTCTTCTCATACGGGCACTCCGCAACGAAATGGCTCACATTGCCACAATTGTAGCAAGTCCTCACACGTTGCTTGCTCTTCGTGCCACTTGAGTTGTTCTTGTTGAAGTTTGGCCTTGAGTTCTTCTTGCTCCAAAATTGCCTTGAAGCAAGTGCCATGTGTTCATGATAGGCATACTTTGTATCTTCGGGGTTGCTTTCCTCTTCTTCCTTTTACTCTTCTTCTTCAACACAAACCTTGGCCTTTATTGCAAGGTTGGGCTTCTTTTCCCTTTGAGAGAGAAGCACCACATTGTCGGCGGTCTTGTCCAAGATGTTCATAGCCACAAATTCATCCAACACTTCACTTGAGGTCAAAGTGTGGAAGTCCGGCCTTTGACGAATGACGGAGGACATGGACTTGTGGTAAGGCATCATTGCCTTGAGGAATTTGCGCTTGATCCAATTGTCATCCGTGTCCTTGCTCCCATGATCTCGGAGTGAGACCGCGAGTTTGGTTACTCTCCGATAAAGCTCACGTGGTTCTTCATCTTATTTCATTGCAAACTCATAGGCTTCATGTTGCACTACTTCAATTCCACCCGTAGATCTACCTCATGCATCTTTGGCCAAGGCGAAGGGCCGAAGATGAGGTAGATCTTCGGGTGGAATTGCATCTTGGATAATGAAGATAGCATTCTCATTGAATTGATTATCCGCGTCTTCTCGAGGAGTGAAGTTGCTTGGGTCATGCGGATAGAAACCTTCTTCAATGATTCTCCAAAGATTAGTATTCACATGATTTAAATGACGCTTAAGGCAATAAACTCAAGAATCAAAGTCCTCATTTTTCACAATCTTAGGGGGAGGACCGGCATGATTCAAATGAGTGGAAGGAATCGGTCCACCATAAACAAGTGGTGGTTCCACATGGGCAAAGATGCCGGTGCCATTTTTACCACTAGAAGAAGGAGCCTTTTCACTACTAGCTTCCCCCTTGTCGGAGTTAGCATCCATCACCTTGTTAGTGGGATCACCCACTTTCAATGGTGTGGTGGAAAGTTTAAGACCTTCAATGAATTTAGTAGACATGCTTTCAACCTCGGTCGTCATGGAGGTTTTCAGTGTCTCCAAGACTACATTGAATTCCTCATGAGAGACCGAGGTTCCCCCATCGCCCGTAGACGAGATCGGATTCACACCGGAGTGCTCCTCCACCCCGTCTACGGTGTCAACCATACTCTTCGGACGGCAAAGTCCTTAGTGAAGAGACGTGGCTCTGATACCAATTGAAAGGATCAATATGGTTGACTAGAGGGGGGTGAATAGGCAATAATTTTTAGCTTTTCTTTACCAAATTAAACTTTGCATCAAAGTAGGTTGTCCAGATGTGCAACTAGGTGAGCAACCTATATGATGCAACAACAACAAGCATACAAGCAAGCAAGGGAAGTAACACTAATAAGCTTGCACAAGTAAAGGTACGAGATAACTAAGAGTGGAGCCGGTGAAGACGAGGATGTGTTAACGAAGTTGCTTCCTTTTGAGGGGAAGTGCGTCTCCGTTGGAGCGGTGTGGAGGCACAATGCTCCCCAAGAAGCCACTAGGGCCACCGTATTCTCCTCACGCCCTCACACAATGTGAGATGTCGTGATTCCACTATTGGTGCCCTTGGAGGCGGCAACCGGACCTTTACAAACAAGGTTGGGGCAATCTCCACAACTTAATCGGAGGCTCCCAGCAACACCACGAAGCTTCACCACAATGGACTATGGCTCTGTGGTGACCTCAACCGTCTAGGGTGCTCAAACACCCAAGAGTAACAAGATCTGCTAGGGATTAGTGGGGGAATCAAATTTCTCTTGGTGGAAGTGTAGATCGGGGCGTTCTCAACCAATCCGGAGCAAATCAACAAGTTTGATTGGCTAGGGAGAGAGATCGGGCGAAAATGGAGCTTGGAGCATTAATGGAGCTTTTGAGGAAAGAGGTGAGTCAACGAAGAAGAAGAGGACCCCTTTTATAGCAGGGGATCCCATCCAACCGTTACCTCCAAAACAGCCCCACAGAGGGCGGTACTACCGCATGGGGCAGCGGTACTACCGCTTGACCCAGCGGTACTACCGCTCTGCCATGCGGTACTACCATGCGGTACAGGAGCCGAGCCCAGTGCGGTACTGCCGCGGTGATAGGGCGGTACTACCGCTCTCGAGCGGTACTACCGCATCTACTACCGCTGCAAGTACCGCACAACCCGACATGAGAGGCGACCCCCTCGAGTCGATGTGGAAGGAGCCCAGTACCGTAGCGGTACTGCGGCTGAGACCCACAAGCGGTACTACCGCTGGGTACCGCGGTACTACCACTTGGACCCAAAACCGCACACTGAGAAGGGAGAGAGCACTCCGTTTAAGCGGAACGGCTCAGAGGGTGAGGAAAGGATGTGTACGTGTTGATTCCACCCAAGCTTTACCAAAGCGGACCGCCTCTTGATAGTACGGTGACTCCTGCGAAACTAGTCCACCAAACAAGAAATGAAAGAGCTACACCATCTTGAATAACACTCCGAGGGGAAAGAGATCGTCTCGTGCCAAAGGATGAATCTCTGAAATGCTCAAAGCACACGATTAGTCCGCAAACATGTTGTCATCAATCACCAAAACTACATCGAGAGAGATATGCCTTAACTGACTTCCTCGACACCGGCCACCCCGACTAGACATCGACCATGGCATTCTTCGCACGGCTACCTCGACACGACTACACCACCCACGCTCTCGGCTACCGCTACAACGACACAAAGGGCTATCATCCGCTTGAGCAACTCGTCGGCTTCCTCTACAGTCAATGCGTCCGCGACGCGACACCGTCCATGATGCTCCCGCTACGACTGCGGGGGGATGTCAGCTCGTCGGCTGCTATTCTCTCTAGTCTGACCGTCCGCGACGCTCCTGTTGTTCGCAACGCTACCGCTACGACTGCGTGGGGGGTGTTAGAGATATATTTGGGATACATGTATTTGGTAGTCTAGGATTTGTAATTCGTCTCCTACCTTATCTCCAAGAGAGGTGTCTTGCCCTCCAAGTCTTGTACTCAATATATACTCGCCCTTGAGGCTCAATAATAAATCCATCATATTCCGCAACAATCCCTCTCCCTCATTCTAACAATACTCCTCGTTTAAGTGTTGTGGATAAGTCTATAGATGTGCCCTCTACTTCTGGTGTGTCGTCTTCCTCCTCTCACCCCACTTATGGTCTTCGTTCTCGGCCTTGTCCGCCCCCTGACCAATATTCTCCTTCTCGCTATGGTCTTTTGACCGTTCTTGAGTCGACTTCTTATCAAGATGTTGTTGTTCATCCTGAATGGCAGTTTGTGATGGTAGAGGAGATTGTTGTCCTTGAGCGCAACAGCCTATGGGACCTGGTTTCTCTTCCTCCTCGTGTTCGTCCCATCACTTGGAAATGGGTCTATAAGATTAAGACTCGCTCTGATGGTTCTCTTGAGCGTTATAAAGCTCGTCTTGTGGCTCGTGGCTTTCAGCAGGAGCATGGTCGTGACCCATTATCTTCATCTTCCTCCTTCGTCCGTTTCCCCTTCCTCTTCTCTTTGCCATCCTTGCCTTCATCCTCCTCCAGTGTGAATCCCCTCATAATGGGCTTGTTAATTCTCATTCTTATTTTGATCCTCAAGAATAATCCTATATCACTGGCATCTACACTCGTATCCGCCTCCACAAACTCACCAATGATGTTACCAATTTCTTCTGCTGCTTCCGCATTCATCATACCGAGAGGCAAATTGAACACCCGGACCCAGATCGGGATGATATTAAATTCATAGTAATCCGTCCTCCTGGACGACACATAATCCTCCACCACCACAAGCTCCTTATCAAACATCCATGGCCCATTATCCAGCACCTTCCTCTTTCCCGATTCTTGGCGAAAAGTGAACACATGTTGTCCCCCACCTCCTTACATTCTATTCCCTTGATCGGGCACCAGACTTTACCAAGAGAGAGCTCGATCGCATCCGGATGAGTAGGCTTTTCCGACATCACCTTTCCAACCGCCTGCGGTTCCACAATCTTCCCCTTTTCCCTTGCCGAGAACCAAATCTTGACCCCCTTCTTCTCCTCCTCTGACAGCTTGAGACCCTTCATCAGACCCGCCACATTCTCCATCCTCTTCCTCCCTTATTGCCCATACTCCTCCTAGGGTTTTGTGGCGTGTTACGACTGTGCGCCCTAGGGAGCACACAGAAGGCTTTGGGTGGATGGGCAAGGAGAGAGCATAGATCTGCATAGGGATGGAGGTCAGCGAAGCCTCGATCAAGGGCGGAGATCTGGACCAGATGCAAACCAGCCTGCATAGTTGGACATGGTTAAAAGGTGTTGTTTTTGTGACCGGAATGAATCAGTACAACATTTTTTTCTTCAATGCCCACTGCCAAGTTATTATGGCACACCATCCTTGCATCCTTTAATGTTTCTCGTCCAAACACTTCATCCAGTTTATTTTGGACATGGTTAAATGGGGTAAAGCCTAAGACAGCGGCACATATTCGAGTAGGAGTGTGTGCATTACTTTGGATCATATGGAATTGTCAGAATGATGTCGCGTTTCATAGGCAAACAGTCACGAAAAAATCAGGTTATCTTTAGGGCGTCTGCTTGGATCCGTACGTAGTCGTTACCCAGCCATGCGGACAACAAGGAGAGTATGGATATTGAGTGCAACCGCTGGGATACGGTCGTGCAGGATACTTACAACTGGTTTGGATGGCGTCGAACAATAGGATATATAGGTGTACAGTCATCTTCCTCTATTTTCGCCGGTTATGGCAACTTTTTTGTTAAGCTTTTGTTTGAGGATTGTATGAGACTTGGGTCGAGACATGGTACTACGCTTAATAAAATGGATGTGTGCATCATGTGGTGCAGAGGTCGGGAGTCATTGTCCTTTTTGAAAAAAAGAAAAGAAAAAAATTGATGGATTTGTGAGCTCTCTTGCCGACATTCAAAAATACAAACAAAGAGAATTGTTGGCGGGTACTAAGCATGGGGTGCTCTCTCAGGTACCCGCTATGCCTAAATTTCATCAATTATTATGTGTATAACCTTTAATGTAAGATCCACTTGGAGCATTTTGTGGAAATGTGAGAGATGCAGGAAATCCTTAGTGTTAGTGGATGAGAGACAATCAAAGTTGACATGATTGTTAATATTCAAGACTAATCCTTCCTTATTGTACAAGTAACCACATGTGTTGGAACCACTGGCGGACCTCCCCAGTGGGCAGGGTATGGCAGCCGCCATACCTTACTTCTGGGCAAAAAAAATTGTATACATATGCATCTATCGATCGATACTTGAATGAATTGCTTGACTCGTTTGACCGCACCCAGGGCTGGCCAGCCTGGCCTGATGGACCGACGCGACGCATCCAGCTGTTGGGCACTTGGGCTAGTAACAACTGGTCGAGATTGATCCAGCGCCCACGCACACGAGACACGACGCCCAGCCGCGACGCAACCCTAAGCAGCTAGCGCGGAGGCGGCGGCTGGCCAGGTCGTCAGGACGAGGAGGGCCGTGGGCGACTGACGACGGGGCAGCCGACAGCCGGACGGCAGCGGCTGGCTGGGGGCTTAGAGGGCGGTGGCAGCAAGCTCCAGTGGCAGCAGAAAGCGGCGGCTCTAGCGGGCGACGATAGTTGAGGATTTTCCTGGTAATCTCTCAGGGTCCAAAACTCTGAACCACTTCTCTACTCTGAACTATTTGCAGCCACTACCACTTTATTTATACAATTATATTTTTCATTCATGCTAGTGTACGCACAAGTTTTTTGTTTTTAGATGATTATATGTACAAGCTAATAAGATGGCCAACCGGCGCAGTTCTGTGACTTCTGTCCATAAGATGGAAAAGAAGGGGAAAGAACCAACAAATGCAAAGGAAAGAGGAGGAAGAGGTATATTTATCATGTCCGCTTGGTAAAATTAAGGAAGATGTGTTACATTGAGTGATAGATCTTCAAAAGATTGCTCTTGTTAAAATTAAGGAAGATTTTCAAAAGGAGGGCAGGGCACTGCCATTGCCTGGATCTTCTAGACGCCATTATAAGCATTATCGGTATGTTTTAGGTTGTTTTTCTATTGAAACATGTCTACATTTTCATTGTATTTGGTTATTCATTTGTAGTGTGCATTGTTAGTGTGTATTGACTCCTTTGATTCGCATCAAAAAAATTCTTAGTGAGACTTCGCCCCACCTTAAATTGTTTTCGTGGTCCGCCTCTGGTTGGAACTTGTTATATATGATACCAGAAGATGTCAGTTTGTGCTAAGCTACGCAGCAGTACTATAACCCCATGCGGAAAACTAAGGAAAAACATTACATGTTTCACTCTTGCTAATATGGTGCAATGACTAAACCCCTACCTGCTAGTCTATCATTATACATATCTTTGTTCTCTTTACATATGCTAGAGATGTGACATGTGAATGATGACACTAGCATATAGTAAGCCACATGGTAATGTAGACTAATATATGTGAAAGACTAAAACAATGGCTACGTTACTCTTGGTACATTTTCCTCCTTACATATACTAGAGATTTGGGTGGTGAAAGGACCCATGTTGCGAACCAAACAAATATGCCGACTAGTTATCTCTTTATTAACTCACCCAAGCTTCATCATGTCTTGAAGTGAGAAAACCATGTTGTAACTGAACATAATCGCGCATGATCATGCCTTAGGGATGAGTAGGACTGGAAACAATAATTCAACTGATAGACGGGAACATTTTAATGTGCTGCACAACTTGATTATGTCACTCATGTGTGCTTCACTCGTGAGCGGCGGTGATGGCTTTGACTGGTGCTGAAAAGTCCCACCATGTCAAACTCCATCATGGATTTCCTCAAAAGGATCACACGTTATATGGTGGAAAAGCTGATGCGAAGTAGGTCTCAGAGTCGAAGAAAATTGTATATAAGTAATGATGGAAAGAAGGGGTAGTTAAAGATCAAATGGCTTAACAAAGCTTTACTCCAATGGCATGATCTTCTTGTCACGTGGTCTGAATTTATAGTTCGATTGTTCATTAAATTTAAATCCTTGGATGTCTGAGTGTGTCATACTCTGCAATTAGGAAGAACAAATAAGAAGTTTCTTGATATCTCACAAAAAAAGAGATTTACTCGATTATCATGGTTCAACTCGTTGTTTTGCTCATCATCATTCGCTAGTTTAGGGACGAATACGTGTCATTTTTCTCCGACTACGTGGGTTTCCGGTCGCTGTCATGGGTCTGAACTGCTAACGGCTGCAGAGGAGAGCTTGGGTGACATATGGGTTAATCATCTCAAACTAGACGTGGTTTTCTAGTCGCCGCCATGGGGCTGAAGTGCTAGCAGATGTGGAGAGGAGATTGTGTAACATATGGGTTAGTCGGGTAGGCACACGTGAACGATATCCTGGTGGGAGGTGGGTGAGGCTAGTTTTTCTAGGATAATGGTGCCAGGTGGTGAGCACATTGACGACCTACTTGCGAGTGTCGCGATGCAGCTGCTAGTCACTAGAGAGCCGGTTGTGTTTTGGCCTTGCCGGTCCATGGATCTCCTGGAACTTGTTGCCAATTCTCTGGTTGGTTTCCTGATATTCTCACCCTCATATTCCTTGATTAGAGCAGCAATGGCTAGGCCTCCAACATGTCTGTGTCGTCGAATTTAGCATTGGTTTATGCGGTGGGATGTTGTGGGAATGGGTCTCAGCTAGAGGTACATGGTCATGGTGCATGTTCGAAAGGCTTGGTCGGGTCATCATCATGGGTTTGTGTCCCCACACCTATTTCTGAAGATAAAACTGTCGGTTTAATTTGCAGAGCTACTGGCAGCAGTTCTATGCCACCTTTCCACCCTCGGAGGCATCATCTTGGGAGCCTTGGTCCCTAAAAGCTAATTATCGTGTGGCTGGTTCATTGAAGCTCACAATGGTGGTCTTGGTGTGGTCTCGACTCTAGACAATGGTCGTCCTCGGAGACTTTTTTCCAGTGGTGTTCTTCAAGTCCTATATGAGTTCTTAGGTGAGATTATTTGTCGTCCTATGGTTTGACGCCCTTCGAGCAGGGTGGGAGGGCCCTCTTTGGCGATGAATGAAGTGTCAAGAACAAGAAGAAAAAACAAAAATATGTGCACAAAGGCACTCGTCGATCAGAGTGATCGATGACCAGGTAGAGGTGAATGTCGTATATTGATGTGGAAACATGCCATTCGCTAGAAAAAGAAGCCACTCATCTACTTCCAAAAGGTCAAATATTGCTGCAATACCCTAGTCTGTCTAAAATGATTTTCTCTACACCTGGTTTCTAGTCCATCGTTTTGTTGTGTTCTTAACTTAAAGTTTGGTTTAATTCCTTTGTCTAAAGAAAACAATAAGATTAATAGTTGGTCACCAAGATACGCTACTACCGTGGGTGTGACAATTTTGCGAATTTCTCTTTGGTCAAATAGTACTTGAACTCTAAACTTGGAAGCCGTATTTTCTTCCAACCTATTCATTTATTCGTCTTCCAGAACGATGCCTCCGCAGTCGAGTGCATGGGATTCTTGAGTTGAATGTTGAGGTTTTGTTCAGATAGATGGAGCCGGATGTTCATTATTTGCTTAATGAGCAAAAACTATATCACGCATTGTATATCACTTGTCAAGTTTTAAAGACAACCATGATGCATCTTTATTCCTTATGAGATTGTAACATTTTGTATTCTGCAAGCTTTTTGTCTTATTTATTAATCTATCTATCCATCAAAGCTAGATCTCTTTACCACCACGGTATCAACACAGTTAAGGTGAATATCTAATCCGTACAACTTTCATGCAGTGAGTAAAGACATGCCTACTTTTGCTGAGTATTGTGTTTTCTCTCTGTATATATGCTCACGATCTGGAGGATAACGTGCAATGAGTGGGTAATGTAGTTTATTGTCTTGTGTTGGATTTTCCATCCCTTCCACCCAAGTTTCACATGTTTAAGCGAAAAGGAAATATAGAAATGTGACAATACCTATTTGATGAGAGACATTGGGAAAATAATTTAGCCTAACCAGCTTCAATAGAATGCAAACTAACTGCTTCTCCTCAGCCAAACTGATGGTGAAATCTCTTAGCCTGAAGCAGACTAACAACTTGTCTGTCACAGACTTCCTGAAAGATTAAGAGCAGAAGCTAAAGATGAGAGCAGCCAAACTAGAGGTTATCGAAGGAGTGACTGCAAAGAGGTTAACACGAACACTTCGGGACGATAACTCGAAGCCGAGGATCACGAAGACCACTGCTGGACACAGACAAGCAGAGGAGGCGTGACAGTCTGAACTACTCATGGTCTGCGTCGAACTAAAAGTAGCTGTGTTGCAATCTTTTTTTTTTTTGAGGAAAGGGAGAGCTTCATTCATATCAATAAGACTAAAATACAATCAGAAGCAATTACATGTTTCGAAGCTTGTGGCACATCAGCTAATAGAAAGAAACCCACATTCACTCTAGCATAGGCAGCAAGCTCATGCGCAGCGACATTGCTCTCCCTATGGACTTTGGAAACAGAACAAGCTCCAAACTCCTTGATCATATCCTTATAATTCTCATAACAAGCCCACCAGCTGGCCCTGCTAATATTACTATCATTCACAGCGGTCACAACAGCGTTGCAATCCGTCTTCATCTGCACTTTGTTCAAATTCAGTTTACAAGCCTGGTTAAGGCCGAAAGAAAGGGCCTGGACTTCGGCTACCTCTGCATCCGAGCATCCATGAAAACGGCAACCAGCTGAGAAGACAATATCACCAAAACAGTCCCTGCCAACCGCTCCCAGCGCAGCCAAACCCGTGCCTGTAATGAAAGAAGCGTCGACATTGATCTTTAATTATGTGATCCGCGGGCGGCTTAGTCCAGCCAAGCACCTCAACATGGGGAGGCAGGCTAGAAGACTGCAAAATACCTCCATGCGACTTTTGCTTCCCCTTCACATTGTTGACAACCGGATTTGGGCTGGATAGGCACTCCCAATAATTCCTCAAGAAAATCACAGAATCTCGTATAGTAGCTTCACCTTTGTTGTGAACGACATCATCTCTCAGGTGCCAAGCCCTCCAAAGAACTAGCATAAGTTTTTCCCTCATGTCACCATGGCAAATACTCAAGCTTTGCAAAAGCCAATCCGAGGAGAAGGGCATGATACAATTGTCTTCCGGCAGTTTCCAAATTTTACTCATTTCCTCCCGAAGAGCTCTCTGTTTTGTGCACACGGCAGTAGCATGATGTGCGTTTTCAATCGCAGCTCCACATAGGTTGCATATACCACCCAATTCAAGAGTCCTCATGTGCTTGTTGTCCTTCATAGGGAGAGAATCAGTGGCAGACCTCTAGGTGAAGATACAAACTTTATGAGGTACCTTTGCTTTCTACACTAGATTCCATAAGCTCTCCCTAGCAATACTGAGGTTTTTTGAGGATCCTTCATTAGACCCCCCCCCCCCCCCTGCAAAGAAACTCCAAGATGATAAGCACTCCTAACCGTGAATGCACCGTTCTTCTCATAGTTCCAAGCTAGAATGTCCCCCATTGGCTTTGGGGAAGCTTGATCTTGTATATTTCTTCCGAGTCAAAATTGTAGAACAACTTGTCAATGATCTGCATGTTCCAATCATTAGAATGGGGAAGCAACAACTGGTTTACCCATCTAAGCCGGCTTCTAGTTTTCATGGATTGTACGGAAAGGCCGGATTGCCGAGGTATCCAGTTGTCACGGAGGATTTGGATACTCTTTCCATTCCCACTCTCCATACCACCCCTTTTTTCAGGAGTTCAAACCCATATTTAATTCCACGCCACACGGGTGATTCATCAGAGGTGAAGACCGTGTCCAAAAAATTTCCTTTTGGGTAGTACTTAGCTCTTAGAACCCTAGCATAAAGACTGTCAGGTCTTTGGACAAGTCGCCATGCTTGTTTTGCGAGAAGAGCTTGATTGAAAATACGCATATCTTGGAACCCAAGCCCCCCCTCATGCTTTGGTCTAGTCATCTTCTCCCATGACATCTAGTGCACTCTTCTTTTGTTCTCTTCAACCCCCCACCAGAAGTCACGCACCAGCTTCTCATATTTATCACAAAAGCCTACACTCATCTTGAAGATGCTTATGGTATTCGTAGGCAGGGCTTGAGCAATAGATTTGACCAAAATGTCTTTTGCCCCATAGGACAAGTATCTTTCTGCCCAGTCCGTAAGTCTTTTAGTGAACCTCTCAAAAATGGGTTGGAAATGAGAAACTTTCATTCGGCCTTCAGGGGTTGGAAGACCGAGATACTTTTCCTCAAAGGTCGAAGAGGTGAGGTCCAGGGTATGCATAATCTCCTCCTGGACCTGAATCGGACACACACTGCTGAATAAGATGGAGCATTTGCTTGGGCTCAACAATTGTCCCGTACCTTTCTGGAAATCATTGAGGGCTGACTTCACGCTCTTTGCTTGATCCCCAGTAGCCTTGAAAAACAGTAAACTATCGTCCGCAAATAGAAGATGAGAAATACCCGGAGCACCCCTCGCAACCTTAAGAGGGGTAATATTAGAGATAGAAGATTCAGCTTCAAGCACTCAGGGCAGTCCTTCAGCCACAAACAAAAATAGGTAAGGGCTCAAAGGATCTCCCATTCTCTAACCCCCTAGAAGGGTAGAAGGATTCCAGGATTTCACCATTCAGTTTGACAACGTATCTAACTGAACGGACACACGTCATAATCCATGACACCCATTTTTGGCAGAAACCAAATTTTAGCAAGACCCCTTCTAGAAAATTCCATTCCACTTTGTCGTAAGCTTTTGTCAGGTCCAATTTATAAGCACAATGATTGTTCCAGGCATTCTTACTCTGTTGGATCTTGTGGAAACACTCAAACGCAATTGAAACATTATCCGAGATTAATCTTCCAGGAATGAACGCACTTTGAGATTCCGAAATTAGTTCCACCAGGAATGGTCTGAGACGATTCGCCAAACACTCTGAGATAATTTTATAAATCACGTTGCAGAGGCTAATAGGCCTGAAATCTTGTAATTTCTCTGGTGATTTTCCTTTTGGGATAAGGACGATGATAGTATCATTTATGCCCTTTGGTAAGATGCCATTAGCAAAGAAGTTTTTTACCGCAGCAATCACGTCTTGTTTCAGCTCGCCCCAGTTCCTCTGGAAAAATCTTGCAGGAAAACCGTCCCTGCCCGGTGCTTTTAGGGGACCAATTTAAAATAAAGCATCACTTATCTCTCGGTCCGTAAATTCCCTGTATAAGGCCTCATTAATCTCCTGAGAAACTTTGCCGTCAAAGAGGTCAAGCAAGGCTTCTGGTTCTACATTACTGTCAGCCTCGTAAAGTTTCTTGAAGAAATTTGTTGCCATTGACGCAAACTGCTTCTTATCAGGAACCCAAAGACCATCTAGAGTCTTTAGCTTGTTAATGTTGTTTTTCTTCTGCCGCCAAGAAGCCTTACGCTGAAAATACTTCGTATTTTGTTCTCCCTCACGAATACCAGTAACCCACGAGCGTTGGCGCCAAAGCATCTCCTCCCTGTACAAGTATTCGTCAAGCTCACGCGAACATTCTTGGATTAGAACACCCCTACTATAAGAAGGAGCCGAGTCCCAAAGTTTATCAAGTTGTTGTCGCAGTCTTTGAATTTTGTACCTAACTGATCTGAACTTCCTCCTGCTCCATCCTTGAAAATGTTGTTGAACTCCTTTTAATTTCTGAACCACTTTAACCAGCCCAGGGCCCTGACCATTGTTGCTATTCCAGGCATTCTTTATTTCATCCACCAAAGAAGGATCTCTCTCCCACATATACTCGTACATGAAGGGCTTCGGACCACCCCACACATTTGCCTGACCAGAATAGATTAGCAGTAGCGGAAAATGATCAGATCTTTGAGTGGTTATGTGCTGCAACTGCAATCTCCTCTACCTGCTTGCTCCTCTTTCACGTTTCCTGAACTCTGAATCTCAGGATTTCTCCCTATCCTAGAGTGACGCTGAGAAAGCATGTATCCGAGTCGATGCCCAGTGTTACATTCTCCTATGTGTCAGATGCTAAACTTCAATGACATCCTTTCATGCCTGATGTTTTAGTCAGGAAAAGCCACCAGCTGCATGAGCTTGATCGAATAGAGAAGATCCAACAGAATGTACCATCTCAGACCATGAGAAAAGTTTATGGCTCGCCAAGGGCTAACAGAGCGCACAAATAATTTCGTTCTTGTGCTCCATGTTGAATGTCACTATGAGTTCAAAAGCAACAACTCGGTTAAAAGGCAAGCTAGATATACCCAGAACAAAATCTCTTCATATCTGGCATCGAATGAATTGACATTTCGCTGCTGTGGCGAGACATACTCAGTGCTACTCAGCTGTAAAAAAAGACTGTTTTTTATGCTGTATAAGCCTACGAAAAGGATGGAGACACTGCATTATAAACATTGCACCAGTATATACTTAGGAAAAGGCGGGTTGAGGCACAAGGATGGTCATTATTCCTGGAGCACATTCCAAAGGATGGAGACACTGCCGGCAAGAAAGGCAGATCCTCCTCCGAATAGTCGATCGGGCTCGGGCATATGCCGTCTGAAGATCCACATCCGGAGGCCAATCGCGTTGTATATAAAAGATGCCGAGGCACAGAATGTTTTCATCGACGAGTGCAAGAACTTCAGAACATCGACGAGTGCAAAACTTGGTTCAGGTATGCGGCGTGTGAATCCCAGGGCGCTTCTCCTTTGGCACGGTGGCGTGCATGCATGTTTTGGTGGTAGAGCTAGTGGCTAGCCAGGTGAAGAAGCTCCACGCAAGCTAGCTATCCTTGTCGTGCGTGCCAAAGGAGAATTGCCCTGCGATTCACCTCAGCTGCTGTGCCTTCTGGTCTCTGAGACTGACAGTGATCCAACAGGTGAGCATTACAAGTAGGATATGCGTTCCACAAGTCAAATCCTGCAATGCTAGTAGGTTCAGGTGTTGGTCAGGCTAAACATGCTTGCGTTTATTTGTTACATGATTAACACCTTGCAGTCTCGCAAATCCCTTTTGCAGCTTAATTAGCACGTATTGTTGGTGGCGTTCAAATATTTTTGAGGACAAAACCGGAATCAGTTTTCCGTCAGCGCCGGCGTCTCTTTATCTTAGGATGCATATTTTCAATAGGATGTTTTTTATTAACTCAGAACAAAGCATTAAGGAATACAAAACACAACGAGTATATACTCGGCCTCTGCACGGATAGGATGACACAATGAACATCAACAAGTGTGCGCGCACACACACAAAGGATCACGCTAACAAAGAGCAAAACCATAAAGACCAAAGCTATGCCTAGGTGGGAAAAATTGGCAAAATAAAAAAGAGCAGCATTGATCCTCGACGAGCGGTTGCAGCCAATGAAGATGATGCAAACGCATATGATCCAGACGTATCCACGCAAACTGAAAACCACGCATGCACCAAGCAAGCAGCCTGTTGCCAAAAGTCGTCTTTAACATCCGTCGGCATACGCGTGAAGTTGATTGCAGACGAAAGAAGACAGTACAACCAAAAACCTAGTTTGGATGCTTAGGAAATCCCACGCTCTAAGGCAAGTATCCCGGTAGTAAACCTGGGCACCGCAACGGGCTGTCTTTGTCCCACCATTGCAGCAATCGACCACCGCTAGCGAGCAAACATTGCCCGGCCATCCGCACCTCGAACCAGCATCATCAGCGTAGTTTCCATGCACCTTCTTGGCAACAAAGGATCTCCGCTACCTGTGACACACACCGTTTCCATGCCTTAGCCAACCATAACAAGGCATCAGTGAGACATGAAAGCGGCAATAGCAGCACAAACCTACCATCAACCACAGGTCACCTAGCCAATCCAACTACAAAAGGATGCTCCTGAGAGAGAAATATGACACCATAGACATCGTCATCCAGTCGAAGATTACACAGACCTAGGTTTTCCCCCAAAGCGACATGGGCAGGTAGGCGAGAACGACACACCACTGACTCCATCAAGGTGATGATGCCCATAGGCGTTGCCGTATCATCTTGGATATTACCCGAGCACAGCTTCACCGACCATCTCACATCTCAAGGCCCTGACCAGCTGGACCATGCGTCCGCCCACCGCAGGCCCGTGAGCGTAGATCGGACCCCGCATGCTACCAAACGCCGCTGCACACCCACCACAGCAACCTGGGCACCGCCACACGCGCCAGGAGTCCAACCGCCCTGGGCGGTAAGGCTCTCTTCTACTGGCAGCGAATAGACGGTCTTGGGATGACAGTCGATCTTTATGAAGTGGACAATGGCTTCTTAATCAAATTAATGGAGTGTATGATTCCACTTGGTGTTTTCATTCGCCTCAACCTTGGTCATGAATCACTTCGATGGATCACTTTTGTCTAACATAGCAAACAAAGAACATTCATAGTCGGTCTCCAAGATATAGTGTTACTTTATGTGTGGAAATTTTGAGAATTTCTCTTATATATCAAATGGTCTCTGCAATCAGAACTTAGAAGATGAATTTTCTTTCTGCCTATGCATATCTTTCTCTTACAAAGTGTTCTTGCTTTATAGTGGAGTACATGACATTCAGGAGTGGACACACTGTTTATTGAATAGAATCACGTGTATTAGTTGTTTAATGAGAAACTATATCACCCACTGCAAGCTATCCTTCGTCCTTATCGTTGTTGTATTGTAATTGTAACTTTGAAAAGTAACCATGGCGCATCTTTTGTTTTCATGATATTGTCAAAAAAAAATTGTATTGTCCTAGCCACTTTGTCATATTTATTAACCTACCAGTCCACTGGAGTGCTCCTCTTTAGGATGACAGTGTCAGGACATTAAGGTGGTTATCTACTACAAACAATTTTCATGCAATGAGTAAAGCCACACTTGCATGTGTGACATATCATGAACTTTATGTTACTACATATACCACAATATGACAGACACCATGTAGTGAAGCTACAAAATGAACGGCATATATATTATTTTCGTATGCTGGAGTTTGCATTCCTTTTACCCAAGTGGCCAGGTTTCACATCTTTGAGCGAAAAAGAAATTCAAGAGCGTGACAATACCTTCGGGATGAGCGACATTGGAAAAAAAATCAAGCAAGAATTATTCTCCCCCCCCCCCCCCCCCCCCCCTACCAATTATTCTTGCTCATCCAAACAGATCGTAGCATTCGTTCCTTCCTCCAAATTATTTTTGTCTTCTTTTTCCGTTATACCTTGTGTCATGATGTACATGGTAGTCGACAAAAGAAATCAGGAAGATTATAGAGCCGATGCAATATTCTCACTCACTGGCATACTTAATCTTGACCACCATTGTATTGGACCTATTAACCTTTTCATTGTTTGATTTATTTATTTATTAATCCATCTGTTCACCAAAGATGCTTTTGTGAAACACAATGGTTGGAACGTCGTACCCTGTTCTGGGCGACGGCTTCGTGTTATATAGCAGGGTCGCGACTCCCTAATCGCGTACACGAGGTGGTTCAGATTACAACTTGTAGTGCAAGGGATAGACTAGGAGGTTACAGAGAGATAAGATGAAATCCTAACAACCTAGCTATTTGCCGTACGCCAAGAGATCAGGACCTTCTTGTCACGTACGTTTAACACCTTCCCTTAATCACAACTTTGCAAGTTGAGATTACGCTTGAATTCTTCAAAGTTCCTTGTAGGCAGCGCCTTTGTGAAGCCATCTGCAACCTGGTCTCTGAAATGCACAAAACGAATCTCCAATTGTCTGTTAGCAACTCTTTCTCTAACAAAGTGGAAATCTATCTCAATGTGTTTTGTTCGTGCATGAAAGACAGGGTTAGCAGATAAATATGTTGCACCCAGATTATCACACCATAAGCATGGAGCCTGAGTGCATTTCACACCAAGTTCCTTTAACATGGACTGAACCCAAATGATCTCTGCTGTGGCATTGGCAAATGCCTTGTATTCAGCTTCTGTACTTGATCTTGACACAGTAGCTTGTTTTTTAGCACACCAAGATATGAGATTGGGTCCAAAGAACACAGCAAACCCACCAGTAGAGCGTCTGTCATCCAAACAACCTGCCCGGTCAGAGTCAGAAAATGCACTGACAAGAGTAGATGAAGATTTGCTAAAGGTGAGACCAACACTCATAGTGTTTTTGATATATCTCACTATACGCTTGGCAGCAGTCCAGTGAACTGTGGTGGGTGCATGGAGGAATTGGCACACTTTGTTGACAGCAAATGAGATATCAGGCCTTGTCAGAGTGAGGTATTGAAGTGCTCCAACTAAACTTTTGTACCTGGTGCTGTCATCCTGACTCAATGGATCGCCTTCTACAAGGGACAATTTTTCTGTGCTAGACAAGGGAGTTGGTGAAGGTTTGCAATCTTTCAGACCAACTCTTCTTACCAAATCAGCAGCATATTTTTCCTGAGAGAGATGCAGACTGTCTCCAAGCTTCTTCACTTCAATGCCTAAGAAGAAGTGCAAATCTCCCAGATCCTTGAGAGCAAACTCAGCACTCAAATCCTTCAACAGTCCTGTCACTGCCTCATCAGATGAACTTGTGACAATAATATCATCAACATAAATGAGCACAAATATGGATGTTTTGAACTTGTTGTAAATAAACAGTGATGTGTCAGACTTGGAAGAAACAAAACCAAGTGCTTGCAGTTTCTGACTGAGACGTGAGTACCATGCCCTAGGAGCCTGGTTCAATCCATAAAGAGCTTTATCAAGCTTACATACATGGAAGGGTGAGTTTTTGTCAACGAACCCAGGAGGTTATTTCATGTACACTTCCTCCTCTAGAACACCATGCAGAAACGCGTTCTGAACATCTAGCTGTCTAAGGCTCCACCCCCTGGAAACAGCAATAGATAGGACAAGACGGATGGTAGCAGCTTTAACAACGGGACTAAAAGTGTCCTCATAATCTATGCCATGTCGTTGCTTAAAACCTTTTGCTACTAGTCTTGCTTTATAACGGTCTATGGTTCCATCAGATTTTCTCTTAATCCTGTAGACCCACTTACAGTCAATTAAATTTTTACCTCGTGGTGTCGGAACCAAGTGCCAAGTTTTATTTTTCTGAAGTGCCATATATTCTTCTTCCATAGCCCTCTTCCAATGAGCATCTCCAAGTGCTTCATCTAGAGACTTTGGTTCTCCTGTAGAACACGCCAGACCAAATTTGGTTACACGTTTGTAATTAATAGGCTGGATTACCCCTTTCTGAAGACGTGTACGTGGCAGAGAAGGAGCTGGCGCAGAAGATCCGGCAGCTGACGATCCCAGCAATCCCGAGGCAGATTCCCTCGGTGCAGCAGGATTTTCTGCGGCTTCTGAAGCAGACGGAGTGGAGAGGGGCGGCACAGAAGATCCGCGCCACATCCCGAAGGGGAAACCAGCCCATCATGCTGCAATGATGGCGCGGACCGGAGCGGATCTGCACCGGATCGCGCGCCTGTGTCCGGAGCAGCATCGGATCGACTGCCTGTCGAATCCGCACTGGGCCGCGGGCGCCTGGTGTAATGGCACGGCCCACCAGCAGGCCAGCGAGCCGCAAGGGGCCGCGTGGATGTGGAGGATTGGTGCGGGCCAGGTGCCGTGTCGGAGCCAGCACCAGGCCGCGTGCCAGCCGCTGAGTCAACAGCGCCGCGCCTGGCAGAAGACGACGCGGGCGACGCGGTTTCTGTGGTGCTTGCATTCTGCAGTTGCACCGATCCCGAGGAAGATTGGCTGCTGGGCTGCTGCAGCCCTGATCTCGAGGGAGATATGCCCCCAAACGCAGGACACATGAAATCATGCCTGTTTGGGACCGTTTCTTCACCAATTTCAGTAGTTTCTTGTCCATCTTTTTTCTGAGATGTATCTGCATCATCACAATACTCATGCACATGGTTATGAGGATTAGTCAACAAAGGATCATCACAATTATTTTCCCCATGCTCAAGGTCGGTAAGATGGGACGGTAAGAGTAATATTTCTTTGCGAAGGAGAGCACCGGCGTTTGGATGGAGGTCGGCAAAGGGGAATTTTGTTTCGTCGAACACGACATCACGGGAGATATAGACACGTCCGGTGGATATGTCAAGACACTTCACCCCTTTATGTTGAGCACTATATCCGATAAAAGCACACTGTTTGGAGCGAAACATGAGCTTGAGATTGTTGTATGGCCTGAGGTTAGGCCAACAGGCGCATCCAAACACGTGAAGAGTTGTGTAGTCTGGTTTAATTTGAAGAAGCCGTTCAGTGAGTGTTTCATTATTGATGACACGACTAGGCAGGATGTTGATAAGATGGATGGCGGTGAGGAATGCCTCATCCCAAAATTTGAGGGGCATAGATGCGCCAGCTAGAAGAGCAAGACCAACCTCTACGATGTGTCTGTGTTTGCGTTCTGCAGACCCGTTTTGTTGGTGAGCGTGAGGACAAGAGACATGATGAGATATGCCAAGTTCTTGAAAGAAAGAGTTGAGTTTTTCATACTCCCCGCCCCAGTCGGACTGGACGGCTATGATTTTGCTATCAAATTTTCGTTCAACGAGAGCTTGAAAGTTTTTAAAAACTTGGAACACTTCGGATCTTTTCTTTAGAAGATAGATCCATGAGTATTTGCTATAGTCATCAATGAAACTAACGTAGTATGTATGTCTACCAACAGAGGAGGGTGCAGGGCCCCAAACATCAGAAAAAATAAGTTGCAAAGGTTTGGTAGAAATACTAGTAGACATAGGATAAGGTAGTTGATGACTCTTAGCTTGCTGACATGAATCACAAATTGTTTCGACATTGTGCTCTCGAACAAATGGGAGCTTATTTTTCCTAAGCAATTTCTCAACTAAAGAAAAAGATGCATGTCCTAAACGATCATGCCATCGTGTGGACGAAAGTTTGGTGGCACTAAAAACTTGTTTATTGAATCTTCTAATCTCCGGAGTCAACGGGTAGAGTCCACGAACGCATCTACCTCGATACAGCACCTTCCTCCTTGCCTGATGCTTGATCAAAAAGAAGAAGGGGTGAAACTCAAGGAATACATGGTTATCAATGGCAATGCGATGAACGGAGAGAAGGTTCATTGAGGCACTAGGAACATGCAAAATTTTCCTAAGATGAATTTTCCTACGAGGGGTTTTAATAATTGAATGACCAATGTGACTGATCTTCATACCTTCTCCACTAGCAGTGTGGATGTGATCTTGCCCGCGGTATTTTTCTCGCATGGTCACCTTCTCGAGTTCACCGGTGATGTGGTTCGTAGCTCCACTATCCACATACCAGTTTGTGTCCACGCCATATGATCCATCTGCTGCACCCGCCATCTTCTCATCTTGATATGAATCCTCATCTTCATCAAACCTATACCAGCAGTCCTTGGCTAAATGGCTAGGCTTGCCGCAGATCTGACAACGGATGGTGTCAGGGCACTTGGTGGAGTTGTTGCGGCGGCCCCTGTTGTTGTTGGAGGAGGGACGACCGCCGCCGTTGCTGCCGTTCCCGCGTGCATCACTGCGAGAGTCGCTGCGGCAGTTGTTGTAGTTGGTGCCTCCTGCACTCCTGCCCTTCCCGCGCGGCGGCAAGCGGTAGCGTGAGCCACCACCGCGGCCGCGCATGGCGGCGTTAGCAGACAACTTGAAGCCACCCTCTGGTCGAAGTTACTCATCTGAGCAAACAGTTCGTCAAGGGTGACAGGTGAGGTGCGGGCGTCGAGGGCGGAGACGAGGGGCTGGTACTCCATGTCCAGGCCGGCGAGGATGTAGGAGATGAGCTCGTCCTCATCAAGGGGCTTGCCCGCCGCGGCCAGCTCGTCGGTGAGGGAGCGCATGTGCGCGAAGAAGGCCGCGACGGACTGAGTGCCCTTCTGAGCGTTGGACAGCGCGACGCGGATGTTGTTGATGCATGACAGCGACTGGGATGAAAACATGTTCGCCACTGCTGTCCACAGCTCGTGGGCATGGGCGATCGATGTCACCTGCACAAGCACCTCCTTGGAAAGGTTATTGAGAAGGTATCCTAGTACCTGTTGGTCTTCCCGGAACCAGATCGAGTGAAGGGGGTTGGGTGTGGTGACCTCCTTCCCGTCTTTGTCCTTGTCGACGACGACCTTGGGCGGCTCTGGCGTGCTGCCATCCACAGACGCCAGCACCACCAAGCTGAGGCGTGATCTGGGTCCGCCAGAGGATGAACACTACAGGAAAATTCGGTTTTGCCGTGTGTTAGCCTATAAGCCGAGGGCTATTTTTCGGGCACCCGGCTTATACTCCTCTAAGTCGAGTCAATGAAAAAAAAAGACCTGGCAAACATGAAGGGCTCGGCTTATGTTCATCTATACGCCGAGTGTTGCAAAAAAGCTCTCGGCTTATACCACCGACACGGCATATATCTGAAAAAGCACCCGGCTTACAGCACACACTCGGCAAAGACAAACTGCCACGTCTTTGCAACGGAGGTGGCTACGGCGCCGTCACGGAGAAGACTATAAGCCGTGTGTCCGAGGTAAATACTCGGCTTAGAGGACATATAAGCCGTGTGCCCTACACACGTACTCGGCCTATAGTACATGTAAGCCGTGTGCCCGACGAAAGCACTAGGCTTACATTTTTGCGTATTTTTTGCAACCATAACGTTTATGCAAAATTGATTTAAGATGGTTTTCATTGCATTTATATTTACTACTTAATTAGTATTATTATCCTTACAAACCCTACTCGTTCCCTCTCGGTACCCAAACACTACATCGGAGATGGTGTAGTTTACAAGCAGCCGCAAGTGACCCCTACTCGATACGTGTCCAAACTTTTACCACACCCAACAAGGGCCATGTTATGACACCGTGCCAGCTCCCGAGGATTTAAACGGTTGGATCTGGCATGGCACCGAGGTAATTTTGCCCCCCGGTGGCTGCGCCTGCCCCTCCCTCATTTGCAAAAGGCCTACGCATGTCGCAAAGACACCACGTAGGACTTTACATGCCGCTTCTGGGCATGATTTCATGGGCTGCCTTGCAGATCTGCAATTTCTGGCGCCGAAACCCTAGTAGTGCCATAAATGTCTCAAATATTCCAGGCGGGTCGGAAAAATGCTGGGACCTGACACGTGTCATTCGATGGCCTCCTTTGAGAGCACGAGAAGTTTCAAGGCCAACGGAGCAACAGGGCCCACACTTCCTTCACAAACTCGACTCGTTCTCTCTCGGTACACAGAGGTTACATCGGAGATGGTGTAGTTTACAAGCGGCCGCTGGTGAGCCCTACTCGAAACGTGCCCAAACTTTTACCACACCGTATAGGGGCCATGTTATGGCACCGTGCTAGCTCATGAGGATTTCCGGCATCATACGATTTTCCGAGGATTTAAACGGTTGGATTAGGCATGGCGCCGAGGTAATTTTTCTCCCCTCGGTGGCTGGGCCTGCCCCTCCCTCGTCCGAAAAAGGCCTACGCATGTCGCAAAGACATCACATACGACTTTACATGCCGCTTCTGGGCATGATTCCATGTGCCGCCTTGCAGATCTGCAATTTCCGGCGCGAAAACCCTAGCAGTGCAATAAATGTCTCAAATATTCCAGGTGGGTCCGAAAAATGCGGGGCCCTGACATGTGTCATTCGATGGCCTCCTTTGTGAGCACGAGAAGTTTCGAGGCCAACGGAGCAACAGGGCCCACACTTCCTTCACAAACCCGACTCGTTCCCTCTCGGTATCGAGAGACTACATCGGAGATGGTGTAGTTTACAAGCGGCCGCTGGTGAGCCCAACTCGAAACGGGCCCAAACTTTTACCACACCGTACAGGGGCCATGTTATGACACCGTGCCAGCTCCGAGGATTTCCGGCATCATACGATTTTCCGAGGATTTAAACGGTTGGATCAGGCATGGCGCCAAGGTAATTTTGCTCCCCTTGGTGGTTGGTCCTTCCCCTCCCTTGTTTGAAAAAGGCCTACGCATGTCGCAAAGACATCACATAGGACTTTACGTGCCGCTTCTGGGCATGATTTCATGTGCCGCCTTACAGATCTACAATTTCCGGCGTGAAAACCCTAGCAGTGCAATAAATGTCTCAAATATTCCAGGCGGGTCCGAAAAATGCGGGGACCTGACACGTGTCATTCGATGGCCTCCTTTGAGAGCACGTGATGTTTCGAGGCCAATAGAGTAACAGGGCCGACACTTCCTTCACAAACTCGATTCATTCCCTCTCGGTACCCAGAGACTACATCGGAGATGGTGTAGTTTACAAGTAGCCGCAAGTGAGGCCTAATCAAAACACGCCCAAACTTTTACCGGAATATTGGCCAATATTTTAAAGAGTGGAAATATTGAAATAAGAGGAGAGGGCATCATTTATAAAAACAATGAAATAAAAATACAATAAAAAGTATAATAAAAAGAAAAAAGAATAAGTATCATAAAGATACAATAATATGAAAACACATAAATTATTAAAAGTAAAACTAATAAACTTTTTGTATTAAAATAAAACAAAAAAAATATTTTATAAACCGTGTATTTTCCTATGACACTAGGCTTACCCTTCTGCACTTGGCTTACAGTGAGCGCGGGAGTTGCAAAAATAGACGCGCGCAGAGCTCATTTTGGCCCAAATCGACCTTCGCCACTGTCTCTTCCCCGCGCGCCCCCTGTTTCTCCCCAGCGCATCCCCTATCTCTCTACCGTGCCGCCCCTTTCCTCGCGCCGCCACCCACCCTCCACCCACCGTTCGCCTCGCCGCCCCCCACCCCCCGGCGCCGCCCTCTCCTCGGCGCACAGATCCGCCGCCCCAACCCCCTCCCTGAGCATGGGGAGCCCGGAGCTGGCCCTCCCATCGGCACTGCCGCCCCTCCCCATTCGCTAGGGTTGAGGCCCTCCGGCCATCTCCGCCGCCCACCCTCCCTTTGCCGGGGCACAGATCCCCCCGTCCCCTCCCCGAGCATGGGGAGACCCGAGCTAGCCATCCCATCGGCGCCGCCGCCGGTCCCCGTTCGCTAGGGCTGAGGTCGTCCGGCCAACTCCGCTGCCCCGCCCTCCCTTCGCCGGTAGGTCTCTCTGTGTGTGTGTGTGTGTGTGTGTGTGTGTGTGTGTGTGTGTGTGTGTGTCTGTCTGACCGCCTACTTCTCTGTTGACCAGGGCCGGCTCCTCGGCGTGAAGGTGCTCCGGCGTGCCCCTGCTGATCTCCTGCCCGTGCAACAACAACATCAGCAGGAACACATGTTGCATCTGGTCTTTGTTCCCCTCCCTCCTGCAATTGCATCTTCAGAACACCTGCATCACACACATACACACCTGCATCTTCAGAACACCTGCAATTGCATCTTCAGAACATCTTCAGAACACGTGCTCAGGGTTCATAAAAAGGGGGAGTGTAGGATGAAGCATGCAGCAGTCGATTGATTATGCGGGGAAGATGAAATCAGGGGAACTGATGCGGCTTAGGTTCTGGTGCCACTGCAATCCTTTCATGACATGCTTGTTCCCTTGACTAACATTGTGATGCACACAAATAGCTAACCTGCATGCCATGTCTACTATCTACTACTGAACAGAGCATGCTTATTATCATTTTGTGTTCTGGTTTGTGCATGTGAATTATGTTTGATCTGAGTTTGCACTTTATTGGAGGACACGCATTAGTTTGACGTCGGGACCGTCGTCGCAGGCCTTCTTGCTGGAGGGACGGTCGACACAGAACACGCTTCGAGGGTAAGAATCATTCGCCTCCTAGGATTTATGTATATGTAAATCATGCAGCTAGCTAGTCACGTTACCTATGCGTCTCCCGTTTGAAAGAGTTACATTATTTATAAATATGCAACTCTTTGCATATTTATAACTGTAACTTTTTCAAATTGTCCAACGTTTTCCATGGACAGCCCGAGGGTGTGTAGGCTGGCTTGGTTTTTATGCCCTACTCTGATCCGATACAGAATTTCGGCAGCGTCTTCCCATTGTTCTCCGAATGCACATTCTCTCGGCTTGTTGCCGAGACGTGTATTTGGAGAACAGCGGGGAGGTGCTGCCGAAATTCTGTGTTGGATCGGAGTAGTGCATGAAAACAAAGCCACCTACACATCCTCGGGTGGGATTAGGACCTATCCTTACCTATTAGATAGTTTGAGTTCATGCCGTAAAACATGAATAATTGTAATTAATTGAACTAATACTGGATGAAACTACTTGGTCAATGAAAATACATCAGATGGAGGATCGTGAGTGGATGTATAGTGGCTGGCTGAGTGGGGGGAGGTGTGCTTCCAGAATGGATTACAAAGACGAATCAGTTCTTGGAAGCAGCATTTGCCAGGCACACGGGACGTGGTGGGGTGTGGTGCCCCTGCACTATCTGCGGCAACAAGAAGGAAAAAATAAAGGATGAAATGGGTCGACACCTTCTCAAAAATGGGTCTATGCCAGACTACCACCGATGGGTCGCACATGGTGAGTCTGAGCCCCAACGTGCGAGAAAGGAGGTGGTACGGCAACGCACAAGCTCACCTGAATATGTTACTCATGTTGAATTCATGCTAGAAGACCTAGAAAATGCTGCAGCGCCTGAAAATCCAGTCGCAGGTGAAGGGGACAGGGGGAGGACGATGAAGAGCAAAGGACTAAGAAGTTCTATGAAACTTTGAATGGGGCACAAAGACCACTACACGGGCATACAGAGGTCACTCAACTGGATGGCATTGCACGCCTTCTTGCTGTGAAGTCCCAGTTTGGTTGGAGTAGATCATCCTTCGATACACTTCTGACCGTTATTCGCACTATATTGCCAAAAGACAACATTCTGCCAAAGAACATGTACGAGTCGAACAAAGTCTTCCGTGAACTTAAGCTGCCATATGAGCGAATACATGTTTGCCCAAACACATGCATCTTATTTAGGAAAGAACATGTCAATGCAAATTACTGTCCAAAGTGCAAATCCTCTAGGTATATTGAGGTCGACGGTGATGATGGTCAGAAGAGGCAGCTCAAAATCCCCAGAAGGTCCTTCGGTATCTTGATCCCATACGAAGGATTCAACATCTCTTTATGTCCGTCGAATCTGCCCGAAACATGAGGTGGGCAGCAGAAGGGATTAGATACCAGCCTAAGAAAGTGATACACCCGTCTGATGCTGAAGGATGGAAGGAGTTTGTTAAGCGATACCCAAACAAAGCTGGCAAAAAGGACAGTGTAGCAATTGCAATAACAACCGATGGGTTCAATCCATTTGGCATGACTAATGCCACATACAGCTGTTGGCCCATGTTTGTTATTCCGATGAATCCCCCCCCCCCCCCGGCTTCTGCATGAAATGACAATACATGTTCTTGTCACTCGTAATTCCAGGTCCTGGATATCCGGGGAAGAAGATGAGTCTGTACTTGGAGCCGCTTGTGGATGACTTGATGGTCGCTTGGGATAAAGGGATACGGACATACAACGCCCTAACAAAGAAGCACTTCGATATGTATGTTTGGTACTTCACATCTCTGCATGACCTACCGGCACGTGCGATTTTCTGCGGCTGGTGTGTACATGGGAAATGGCCTTGCCCGGTGTGTATACAGAATTTGATGTTCTATTGGCTGAAGAAAGGTGGAAAGTATACCTGCTTTGACAAGCACCGTCCGTTCCTTCGTCCTGATCATCCATTCAGACAAGACAAAAAGAACTTTGAGAAAGGTAAAGTTACCAATGCTCCACCCCCACCTGTGATGACCGGTCACATGATCAAGGCTCAGTTAGATGCTCTCCAGCCCAATGCTACGGGGTCAGGTTTTGTCGGATATGGAGAGATACACAACTGGACTCACATACCAAGCTTGTGGAGGCTCCCTTACTTTCAGGATCTCCTCCTTCCACATAACATTGATGTAATGCACACTGAGAAGAATATCGCTGAGGCCCTTTTTGGCACAATCTTCGACACTGAGAAGACGAAAGACAACGTCAAGGCTAGGCTTGATCAAGAGAAACTCTGTGATAGACCACGTGTAAATATGATCGAACCTGGACCCAAAAGAAAAGGGTGGTGCAAGCCACCGGCCCCATTCTGCCCTGTAAGGAAGCATAGGAAGGTAATGATGCAGTGGGTCCTGGACAAATTGCGGTTCCCTGATGGGTACGCAGGAAATATAATGAAGGGAGTGAATATGAATACATTGCGAATAGGGGGGCTCAAGAGCCATGACTATCATGTCTGGCTTGAGCGAGTAATGCCGGTGATGATTCGAGGCTTTGCACCCGGCTTATATATAAACCGTGCGTACTGAGGTGCACTCGGTTTATGTTTAAACCGTGCACGGACGATCGCACTCGACTTATATAGACGGTGACACGTGGCCGTTAACATCGGGCTACCATCATGTTGCTTTATTAAACCGAGATCCCTGTGAAAATACTCGGTTTACATATAAGCCGGGCTTTTTCGGTCCGGCTCTCGGCTTATATGGTATAAGCCGGTCGACTGTAAACCGAGTGCTATAAGCCGGGAGTTTTACTCGGCTTATATATAAACCGAGTTTAAATCGATGCAAGCCGAGTGTATTACGTACACGGCTTATAAGTTTTTTCCTGTAGTGGAAGTTGGTGCGGGTAAGCTTCTCGGTGATCTGGCCAGAGAGACCAGGGCTGGTGGTGGAGGACGAAGCCATGGCGGAAGCTTTCTGGTAGCTAGATGCGATGGAGGAGTTAGGCTCTGTATACCATGTGAAACACAATGGTTGGAACGTCGTACCCTATTCTGGGCGACGGCTTCGTGTTATATAGCAGGGTCGCAACTCCCTGATCGCGTACACGAGGTGGTTCAGATTACAACTTGTAGTGCAAGGGATAGACTAGGAGGTTACAGAGAGATAAGATTGAAATCCTAACAACCTAGCTATCTGCCGTACGCCAAGAGGTCAGGGCCTTCTTGTCACGTATGTTTAACAGCTTTTACCTTAACACCATTGTAGTAGAATAACTAAAACCGCTATCCACTCCAGCGAAATTTGATGTTGTGATTAAAGCCACACCAACTTTTAACTCATATCAAATTTCTATACATATAGAAGAGATCCGAAGGATGCCTAACAATGAATGATAGCTAACCCAGTGTACTAAAGTTAGCAAAAACACTACATACTACTTTCTTCTCCTGCATTGGATTTTGTATCTCTTTTCGCCCATGTTTGTTTTGTAAGTTCCACGTTGTAAAAAGTTATTTTTGGTATCTTTAGCAAGCAAGGGTGAAGAAAAAAACTAACTAGCAAGTTCTAGAAGAAGCAAGAAGTAGCAACCTAGAAAGTAAAGAGCTAGAGAACAAAGACAATGGGTCTATTCCAAGCAGATTCCAAAGGTGGTGTGATGGAAGGACTACCGACAAGGAAACAGGCATGCCCAGAAATAGGAGGTCATCCTTGCAGCATATGTTGTCAAAAGATTCTTAATTACCTAGAGGTCGCCAAGGCGCAAAATGTGTTCATCAATAATGTTGAGAACTTCGGAATGTCTAGCAAGCATGCAAAGGATTTCAAAGGAGGTAAAGAGATTTGTCTTAACAAGGCATGGCAAACCCGATGTGTGCGAAACACAGTGTGCTTCTCCTTTGGTAGGTAGCATCTACTGTGATGGTGGTAGCCTGGTGAGTGCAGTCTGACTATCTATTTACTTCTGCATGTCAAAGGAGAGTTGCCTTACACACTCATCTCAGCCTCCATGAATTCTGATCCACAAAGGTGAGAAATCATGCAACGCAAGGTTATTTGTGTGTTTGTTTTGATGCTTGATAGGTGTGAATTTCATAGAAAATTTTGCATAACATGATGATAAGAGGTCTTTGCAGGTGTGCTGGTATTCACTTATTTTCACGAAGAGGAACTAATGGGCTTGATGGGGTTCCATGCATTCTTCTACATGCTAAATGATATGTAGTTGTATTACCCTCGCAGGCACTCAGCTCTCTATGGCACCCACCACGCCCAATATTCGTCCTTAATCACAGTTCTTGTTTGTGGCTTACATTTTTTTTCTTTCATATGTGCTTGATCAAACATAACTTGTTTGCATGGCATTACAAGGAAAAGTTGCAATATGGTAAACTCAATATCTTGAAGTGTAAGTGTTTAGCTTTTAATGTAATCTCCATTTGGAGCATTTTGTGTAAAAGTGCAAGCTGCCGGAAGTCCTTCACAGATGAGATACAATAAAACCGATGTGCGTGGTACAAATGGTTGTATATGAGGCCATAAGGTGTCAGTTTGTACTAAACAACATAACGGTACTCTACACCATGACTACTGTACGTGGAAAGAATGGTTGGTTCACCCTTCATTATTTCGGTGCAATGAGTAAACGTGCACCTCCTAGTCTACCATTATATATATATCTGTGTCTGCTTTACATATACTAAAGTTGTATGTGCTCACAGGAGCATATAGACAAGAAAACATATACCATCATGGTATTTTCTTGCACAAGCTTTGATATCTTTAAGTGGGGGATAAGTCAAAACCTTACTGCACCTGCTATTATGCTATGACCATGTCTTAGGGATGAGCGACATTGGGAAAAACGATTCAACTTGCTGCGCATCTGGATGGGAATTGCCTTGGCATGGGGCGGCTGATTGGGGCATGTGCACGATTGGAGGTGGAGCGGCGTCATATCTACCGTGTTGATGACGGCGGGTCTTAGCGGCATAGCACGGTGGAATCTCACAAAGAAGTTAAGAAGAAAATATGTTGTCTTTCATTGGAGGGTACTGCTTTATAGTAGTATCGTTATCTAGATAGTCATTACTATATAAATTGGGATGGTCTCAGTCTCATTTTCTACAAGCAGTTTTATTTTCTTCATCGAGTTCATATGGATAGAAATTATATTTATAATTTTTGCCTCATGTGAGAGAGAGTATGGCTCAAACTTGGTTGAGATTAACAACTCCTCTACTCAAATGTCTCGATCATGAGCTTCATATCTTTATGTGATAAAAAAACTACTACAATATAATCTTGCATGATGGTACCTTAGTGACGAGCAACATTCGAAACCATAATTTAACTGACATGGGAACATTGTATTGCAGAACTTGATTATGTCACTCGGATCCGCACTTCACTCATATGCTACGGTAATTGCTTTGACTGTTGCTGCAAATGCCCCACGACCATGTCAAACACCATCCTGGATTTCTTTAAAAGGATCACAAATTATATTGTGGAAATAGTGATGCGAAGTTAGTCTCATACTCGAAGAACATGGTTTAGAAAAAAAAAAGGAAACTAGAATATAAATGTGTTAGAGAAAGCAAGGGTATAAGGTCGATTGGCTATAAAGAGCTTTACTTCAGTTAGATGATTTTCTTGTCATATGTTCAAACTTATAGTCTACCTGGTCATTAAATCAAATCCTTTGGTGTGTAAGCGTCTCATACTTTGCAACGCATGAGAACAAATTTTAGTATATCAAAAAACAAGAGATTTAGTCGATTATCGTGATCTGCCTCGTCACTTTTCTGCATAGCAAAATTTGGAATGCGTACCCCTCATCATTTGCTATTTTACACATGAATCTTTGTCATTATTCTCTGACTACACGCGAGTTTCTTGTTGCTGCCAGGGGCTGGACTACTGGTGGATGCAGAGTACGTGTGTGATATATAGGTTGATCAGGTGTGCACACGCGACCAGTAATCCTAGTGGGAATTGGGCGAGGCTCGTTTTTCTGGAATACTAGGCCATGGTTGTAGGTGGTGAGTGTGGTGGCGACCTACTTGCGAGTGTCGTGATGCAGGTGCCAGTCACCAGGGAGCCGATTCTGTTTTTTACGTTGCCCTTTCATAAATCTCCTGGATCTTTTATTTTGAACCATGCAGGAGAGTTGCATGTGAATATATAAATAGAAAGGAGTCCAACGACCAGTATATCCACCACTTACAAGAAACGGCAGCCAAACATAAAACCTACACAACAACAACGAAGAACAAACCGATGTCTAGAGCCCTAAATATATAGATAGAAAGGAGTCCAAGAACCAGTATATCCACCACTTACAAGAAACGGCGGCCAAACATAAAACCTACACAACAACAACGAAGAACATACCGATGTCTAGAGCCCTAAATGACCCAAATGGTAAAGAGAAAAAAGCAAGGCAGCTAATCTCTGCCAGAAGCCTGAAACATTGAATACTTGCTAGGACCAGCGTTTAGCTTCATCCCTGATTTTGTTTATCAACATCTATATGGGTGTTTTTTGTTTATCAAATACTCACTTGTTCCTCTCTTTCCAGATTGACCAAATGACCAATATCACCAGGGAGTTAAAGGTTTTCCTTGTTCCTCCCATTGGTCTTCTTCCTATCCTGGGTCACTATAGATGTTGAAACTTTCATTCATCCCTCCACAGAATGTTAGCAATTGCACACACTACAAATTTGGGAGAGAATTTCACTTCCCGGCCTCTGCACTAACTAGGGATGCATACATCTTTTTTACCATGAGTACTAAGATTTTTATCTTGAAGGGTAGTACCACCACACATCAAGCCTGGTCCTCAAAGTATTTCTTTTGTGAGCAACAAGATTTCATCTTGACGAGTGGTCCCACCACACATCAAGTTTGATTCTCAATAAATGGGGAAAACCCGTGTGAATCACCTATCAATTCTAGGAATTGAACCTGGGTGGTTAGGTTGCACAACTGCATGGCTTACCAATGAGCTAGGGTCTAAACACGAAAGCATTCATCTTCGGACTTGGAGTGAAGTGCACTGTAGGTCCCTAAACTATTCGAGGGGTGTCAACCAGGTCCTCGAACTATGAAAATCGACATGTGGGTCCTCGAACTATTGTAAGTGTCTCAGTCACGTCCAAAACCTGCTCGACCCAGTCTGACTTGCCATTGACTGTTGCCACATCAGACAGGGGTAACGGAGGTGGATGGATATTTACAAAAAACACCCCGAATCGTTTCGGATCTCCATTCCCCAGTCCTTGCATCTTCTTCTCCTTATCTCCCAATCTCTCTCACGGCGATTTGGGGGCGGCGGCGCCCTGGCGATTTGGTGTGACCGCACGGAGACGGCCGCGCCTGCCTAGGCGTCGATGGCTCTGGTACGGCGGCTCCTTGGAGATCCTCCTCCACAGTACGGTATGTTCCTCTCTGTCCCCCCAATCAATTTGTGACTAGGGTTAGGATTTGATCCGAATTCGTTAGGGTTAGGTTTGTGCGCAGCTTCCTGATGCTCGATTCCCTCTCTTTGCACGTAGGACCGAACAACGACCTCCTTTCAGTAGAGATTCATCACAGTGGGTTCTTTTGTGGTGACGGCCCAAACAAGACATATGTAGATGAGCGTATTGACACATTTGATTGTTGTGAAGTGGACACATGGTCTCTGCTTTGGATAGAAGATTTTGTTAGGCAGTGTGGCTATGCAGATGTCACAAGGTTGGAAGTGTATTGGTTGCTGCCAGGGAAATCATTGTTTGATGGTCTGCGAGTGCTCGAGTGTGATGCTGACACAAATTATATGATGTCTGTGGTCAGCAAGATCAAAACTTTTGAGCTATATGTGAATGATAAAGATCTGGAGAGATCAATCTTCAGTGATAATGACATTCCAATGACTAGAGGCCCTGAGCTGCCTAAGGTTTTTACTCCTACAAAGAGAAAGCCACTGGATATTCCACCCTTCTATGATAATGTCATCAGCCCCAAACAGAGAGCAAAACTTCAGAGAAATTTTGACAGGAGAGAGGCTGAGGCATGGAACAGTAATGCAGGGCATCAGTTCACATATGAGAGGAGAAGCAATAGGAGGAGGGCTCAGTTTGAACCAGAAGTTGAAGAGGACAGTTCTGGGGGTGAAGACAGTAGTAGTGGATCAGAGTTTGTGGACTCCGATAATGAGTTCGATAAAGATGATGACAACCTATATGAGAAGTATGTTGATGCAGATGCAGAGGAGGAGGAGGAGGAGAAGAGCAAGGACAAAGACAAGGATATTGGAAGCTCAAAGGAAAAGGGAAATGCAAGTAAGGGCAAGAATTTGGTGGAAGAAGAGGAGGAGCTGGACCTCCCAGATTTAGATGAAGAAGGAGGTGAGAACAGTTTGAAGTTCAAAAGTTTTAGGCCTGGAGACATGAAGAATCCTGTGTTCAAAGTTGGAATGGTCTTTTCATCAATTGTAGAGGTTAGGACAGCTTTGGCAGAGTATGCTGTTAAGAACAGGGTAGCTATAAAGACACCAAAAAACGACAAAATTAGAGTGAAAGCTCATTGTGTCCCAGGTTGCCCCTGGGAGTTCTTCGCCTCAAAGGACAGCAGAACAAAGTGCATAATGCTGAAAAAATACATAGATGAGCACACTTGCAGTAGGGAGTGGGAGGTGAAGCAATTCACTGCTAGTTACATAGCAAAGAAGTACGTTGAGAAGGTGAGGACAGATGAATCAATTTCATTGAGAACCCTGGGAAGTAATGTGCAAGAGGATTACAATATGGCAGCCACCAAGAGCAAGCTTGCTAGAGCAAAGAGAGAAGCAATCAGAAAGATTAGAGGAGATGAGCAAAAACAGTAGAATATGTTGTGGGATTTTGCAGAAGAGCTGAGAACACAAAATCCTGGTAGCACATTCTATTTGAAACTAAAAAATGGTGTTCTTTTTGACAAATTGTACATGTCTATAGATGCATGTAAGAGGGGTTTCTGCAAGGATGTAGGCCAGTAATTTGTCTGGATGGTTGCCACCTTAAGACAAAGCATGGAGGAATACTTCTAACAGCCATAGGAGTTGATCCCAATGACTGCATCATTCCAATAGCCATTGCAGTAGTTGAGGTTGAAAACACCATCACCTGGACATGGTGTCTCAAGACCTTGAAAGAGGATCTGTTAATTCAGAACACTAAACCATGGACAATCATGAGTGATAGGCAGAAAGGCATGATTAATGATGTGGACGATATGTTCCCTAATTCAGAGCATAGGATTTGTGTACGACACTTATACCAGAACTTCCATGCCAATTGGAAGGGTGAAACATTGAAGAACCAGTTGTGGGCAATAGCAAGAAGCAACAATATGGCTACATGGAAAAAGAACATGGAGAAGATGAAGGAGATGAATCTAGAAGCATGGGCATATTTGGATGGCCTTGCCCCTAACACATGGTGTAGGGCATTTTTTGAAGAATTACCTAAATGTGATCTACTCCTCAACAACAGTTGTGAGGTCTTCAACAAATGGATACTTGATGCAAGGGAGTTACCAATTCTGAGCATGTTGAGGAAGATCAAGGCGCAGTTGATGACAAGATGGTATACAAATAGAAAGCAATGTGAGGATGACTGGTCTCAACTACCATTATGCCCAAAGGTCAAGAAAAAACTTGACAAAAACATTGAATGGGCAAAAAGTTGCCATGAACGTCCTACTGGCAAAGGCGTGTTCAAGGTAATGAGCCGTGGAAATGAATATGTTGTTGATATTCTCAAGAACAAATGTAGTTGCAGAAGGTGGCAGCTGACAGGGTTTCCTTGTAGCCATAGTATTGCTTGTTTGAGGTTTGAGAGAATTAAACCAGATGACAAAGTGGCTGCTTGCTATAGTATTGAGGCATACAGGTTGGCATATGGACATGTCATCATGCCTTGCAGAGATCCAGCTGAGTGGTAGAAAACAAATGGTCCTCCGGTAGAACCTCCAAAGTATGAGAAGAAGGCGGGCAGGAAAAAGAAGAAGAGAATAGTTCACCCTTCAGAGAAGGATGAAGGCACTAGGTTTAGCAAGCATGGAGTAATAATGCATTGCAGTGTCTGCAACTCCACAGAACACAATAGAATAAAATGCACTGTACTACATCCATCTGATAGAGTGCCTGCACTAGAAAAACTACCTGTGAGAAGAAATTTGCTTCAAGCACCTACTGCACAGGACTCCCAATGCACTGAGATGACCATCACACAGGTACTGAACTAACCATGCTTGAATGCCTACTTGTAGTGTATCCAAATGCAATGAATTGACATGGTTTTACATTTGAAATTAGATACCCGATGAGGATAGTTCACACACATGTTCGGTGCTGTCAACATTATTCCAAGAGGTTAGCATTTGTTCCAAAGAAATGTTGTTTACATATTTATATGTCCGGAAATACTTGTCGCTCAAACGGATGTATCCGTGGTGTCAATTGTGTAGGTTGAAGCATCTCAAGTAACACCTGATGCACCACCAGGACCACTTCCTGAGTGCTCTTTCATTGCATCGAGGAGAGATGAGCTGCCAGTGCCCAGGGCTACAACCAGTGCACAATTTCTGAAGAAAAAGCTACAAACTAAGAAGAAAAAGACAACTCCTAAAGCAGCTGTTAGGCAAGCCTTTGTGCCTCCTAGAGCAGCCACTCAAGCCTCCCAAATAGATGCTGCTGTTGGTGTAACTGAAGCAGCAAAACAGGCCAGAAGAACAAAGGCAAAGAAAGTGCCTAAAGATTAATGCATAGAGAGAAAAGCTCCTTGAGGTGTTGAAGGAAACCTGAGCTCATGCCCATGTCTTGGTTGTAGGTTTTGATCCACACCTTGTAATAGCGTATGGAGTGCATATGTGTCTTTTGTGAACAACCTGTTATGATAGATGCTACTGTCCCTCTCTTTTCGATGCACTCCTCTTTTGTGACAAAACTTGTTATGCATTCAGCTAATCAATGATGACTGATTTCATGCCAATTATGTATGTCTTTTGTGAACAACCTGTTATGATAGTGCTTGATAAAAATGTGATGAAATGCTTGCCAAAATTTGTCATGCTTACACATTCTGGGAATATTGCAAAGCACATTCTGGAAATATTTCATCATGTCATCGCTACATGCACCATACATTGTTCACTGACAATGTTTCTTGCACATTTGGAAACTAAAAACACATTTCAGCTCCTACTTCATTACAACAGCATACAAGTTCACGGCGAGAATCATGGTACAAACAAGCAGAATCTTCCAACCTATGCCTACAACAAGATCCAACTGAAGCTTGATATCTTCAGCAATCTGGCTCATCTGATTTCCAGGAATGTTGCTAATCTTCTTGACCACACTTTCTGCCCTGCTATCTTTCTCTATGAAACTAGCACGAATGTTTGGCTTCATTCCTTTGGTTGTCATCTCCCTGTCTAGATAGGGCTTGGAAATCATTGCAATGTACTCCACCTCCTCTTCAGGAATATTATAACCATGGCACAAAACAAGATCCAAATATTCATCTATCCAGTGATAGCAGTCACAAGATCCATGTGACCCTCTCTGCCAAAATAAAAAAACAAAAAAAAATCAAGCAAACAAAGAGCAGAAAATTTGAGAAATCTTATTGATTCGAAAGTGAAGACTAACTCAAACAACAAAAGTGACCTTGTGATTAGGGCATTTGAAGAAAACCCGTCCTGGGTTCCTCTCAGATTTGGAAACCAGACGAATCACTTGCCTCGAGCCGCACATGCAGCACTTAAGTAGAGGGAGAGATGCACCAGCCTCAGGGTCAGAGGAAGGCGGCCAGGAAGAGCTCGCAGACGCGCTCCAGCTCCGGACCATGGCGCCGCCGCCCCCAAATCGCCGTGAGAGAGATCGGGAGAGAAGGAGAAGAAGAGGCAAGGACTGGGGAATGGAGATCTGAAACGATTCGAGGTGTTTTTTGTAAATATCCATCCACCTCTGTTACCCCTGTCCAACGTGGCAACAGTCAACGGCAGGTCAGACTGGGTCGGGCAGGTTTTGGACGTGACTGAGACACTTACAATAGTTCGAGGACCCACATGTCGATTTTCATAGTTCGAGGACCTGGTTGACACCCCTCGAATAGTTTAGGGACCTACAGTGCACTTCACTCTCGGACTTGAGACAATGCCCCGACCCCCGCGTCGCTCATGACGAGCGACATGGGGAAAATCCTAGCCACCATCAGTCGTAGCCACTTCTTCCTTTGCAACCAAAGGTTGTAACCGGGCTAAGCATGTGCCGTGGATAGTGGCGGTGCGGCAAGCTCTTGTAGCGCATTGAGTTTCTTCCCGGGTGATTTAAGGCTAATGTGGCCACCGCCCCGGTTGTCGAAGCCCTTCCCAGAGCTGTGGTGGCCTAGATGGTGTGGTAGGGCATGGATGCTTCTGCAGCAGCGCGACGTGCGATCTCGGCGAGACACCTTTACCCGGTGTCCCTGATGCCATAGGTTTGGGTCAGATCCCGGCACCTGAGGTGCTCGTAGTATCCCTCTGCTCTCGTTGCTCGGCAGATCGGCGGGCGCGGCATAGTTCGCAGCCTGATCCGTTGCATGTGGTGCGGGTCCGGCCGGCGACAATGCGACTCGGTTGGAGCTGTGCACATGTGCTCAGGGTGGCTGATCTAGTATAGTGCTAGGCGATGGCCATCTGGTGCTTTGGTGAAGAGCGGCCAGGGGTCATGGGTGTCGTGGCCACGCGCGTTGTGGCGCCCTAGTTCTTGTACGTCGGTGTTGATCTGTGTGGTGACCACTCCGGAGAACAGAAGCGACCTCGTTGTAGATTGTGGTGGCCACTGAAAGGTCTTCGTGAGGGTTCCTCTTTTCAGATCCGGTGGTTGCCTTCGGTGGTGAGATGCAATTTATGGACGATACCTTGGTGCAGAGAGTATGGTTGTGCAGTGGTAATTGTTGGTTTTCCAGCCCAGTGTATACAATTGTTAGGATCGTATAAAGTGATGGCGACAACACATGATTGACTCCAATGGTGGTGCTTCTCGGGTACCGGACTAAAGCTCAGGGGTGAAAACCAAGATTTGCCCCGAGTTGGTTATACCTAGCGTTGGCAATGTTTACCCATTATTACCTTGTTGGAGGCATTGCTCGAATATGCTCGGACTGGTTCTTATAAGGGAAAACCTAGATTTTGGCCTTTGGTAGTTGGATCATGTGAGCAGCGCTCGAGCGCCGCTCCCTTCCTGAAGGCGTTGTTGTTGAACAACCTCGTTGTCCTTGTGGTGTCATGAGATGGTTGGTGCGGATATGGTCATTGTCGTAGTTTGTCGTTAGCATATTTGACCTCTTCAGGGTTTTTCTTTTTCCCTGCTTGGGCATAGGTTTGGTCTTATATGACTTTGCTATTTGTCGGACGGTTTTTTACATGTGTTGGTGTTGATTGTATGCATCCTAGCTATATGGAGGCTAGGGCGTTCTCATTGTGTTTGTGTCATCTTGATGCTTCATTTCGAGTCAATAAAATCCACTCTTTATAATAAAAAAACAATTGCACACTCCATGAAAACATGATTCACATTTTCCTGAGCCGAAGAAAAGACTACAGAATTGGTCATGTTGCATATTTTGGCGAGGCGATCGTCCGTCCAAATCAATGCATTGCATTTGCCTCTGTTAGTGGTCTTTGTAAACTGATTTTCTTTACACCTGGTTTCTCGTTCATCCATTTGTTTTGTTTTTTAGAACATGTTCATCCATTTGTTGTTCTCTTAAGTTGAAGTTTGGTATAAATGCATTTGGCAAAAGAAACAAATAATATACAATCATATCAGTCAAGAAGATATGCCACTACCATGGGTGTGACAATTTTGTGAATTTCTCTATGGTCAAATAGTCTTTGAAATCTGACCTTGGAAGCCTCTTTCAACCTATGCATGTCGTCCTCTTCGAGTGGGGTACATGGAATTCCTGAAGGGACATTTTGTCCAGATAAATGGAATCAGATCTTAATCGTTGATTCGTTTAATGAGCAAAAACTTATCACTCAATGGGAGACATATTTCATCTTTATATATCATCATGATATATCACATGTCAAGTTTTAAAAATAGGGTTGATTATCCTTTTGCCTTCAGTGGTGTCCATGTGCTCAGTTTTGCCCTCAGATGCGAATTGTCCTCAGTTTTGCCCCTAGTCCGAGCACAGCAACTATAACGAGGCCAAACGGCCATATTTGAGTCCATTCCGTCCGCCGGCGTTAGTGGTTGTGGGTCCGGAGCTTACACGTGGGACCGCGTGGACGTGGGTTCGGAGCTAACATGTAGGCCCGTGCAACTAAATCCCCAAATCATTCTAGCTCACACACATCCGCCCGGTCGGCTGTCCTGCACCGCCGCTGCCACCTGCGCCGCGGCCAGCACCTGCCCCGCCACCAGCTGCACGGCCTGCTCCGCCGCTACCTCCCTGCGCCTATGCTCCACGGCTACCTGTGACGCCCACCACCTTCCCGCGACGCCACGGGTGGGGCGCCCGCCACCTGCTCGATCCGTGGCGCGGCCTCCTTCCGTGCGCCCGGCCGGAGCGCTCAAAGGTGGGGGCTGCTGGAGCTATTTAAACTAGGAGGAAGAACCCTAGGGCGAAATGGTGAGCGGCGGCGACCCCGGAGTATTTGGCGAGGCAGGCATCGGGCTGGAGATCCGCCGCGTCCACGACTGGGTTCCCGAGGGGTAAGTCTCGCCTCTTGTTTAGGTTAAGCTTAGTTGTGCATTTGAACACTCGATTCGAGTAGGTTTGCCCAATTAGTGTGCTGATTGCGTCTCTGTTTTTCGCCGGTTAGGATGGAGTTGCGGTTTGCTTTCATGGTGCACATTAGAAGGGACCGATACATGTTCCATGCAAAGGATAAGAAGAAATACCAAGGAGGTTTTGATTATCGGTTGCCAATGGCTAGTAATTGGAGTTTCAGACAATTTGGGGAGGTAATTTGTAGCCAATATCCTTGGGGTTTGCTTGATGAAGTGGTATACAAATACTATGATGGGGAAAAGAATTGGGTGACAGTTAGTAATGATGAAGAGTTAGCTACCATGTTTGTTAGGCATAAAGAGAAAGATAATTTTCATGTGAGGCTGCAAGTTGATGTGCTTGAGCAGGCATTTGGACCTAGGATGGCGGGTGCAACATCTCGGGGAGAACCAAGTCGTCGTAATGGCATCTCTAGCCAGAACAGTTCAGTTGGTGCATGGCGACGTGGTGGCTCGACAAGTGTGAGCAACAGCAGTAGGTTCCCCCTTGAAGTCGAGCCTGATGGCTACAATTCTGGGGTTGATGAAGAGAAGCTATATACTGATGTTATTCGGAATTTACGACGGGCACCTCGGACTGAAAATCAAGATGAGGCTCACAATGCAGTCCGTGTGGATGATGACGCGATGGGTGAGGACGAAGACCTTGCAGCTGTTGAATGGGACCCTTTGAACCCTCATATGGAAGAAGGTATAGTTTTTGCATCCATGAATGAGTGTAGAAATGCACTTGTGACATACTGCATCAAGGTAGAACGTAGTTTCAAAGTTGACAAGAGTGATCAAGTATGTTACAGAGTGCACTGTCCGATTGAAGGTTGTCCATGGAGGCTGCTTGCATCTAAAATGCGGAATAGCACTAATGTTCAGGTCAAAGTGAACCCTTTTAAGCACACATGCCAGGAATCAACCCTTAGGAAGGATACAATCAGTAGAGCCAAGTCAAGATGGGTGGCAGAAGAAGTAAAGAAGTGGGTGAAAGAAAACCAGCAAGTGGGTCCAAAGGAATTGCAGAAGAACATCAAAGATAAGTTCAAGATAGATTTACCATACATGAGGTTGTTCAATGGTAAACAACATGCTATGGATTCTATTTATGGTAACTGGCAGGAAAGTTTTCAATTGTTGTATTCATTCAAAGGTGAAGTGGAGAGGACAAGCCCAGGTAGTATTGTAGATATTGATCACCACACCGTGGAGTACACATTCAGGGGAGTGACAAAGACCAAGGAATGCTTTAGGAGGGTTTTTGTCTGCTTTGAGGCTTGTCGCCGGGGTTTTTTGGCAGGCTGCAGGCCTTATTTGGCTATTGATGCCACTTTTCTCACATGAAGGTTTAAAGGACAGTTAGTAGCAGCTTGTGCAGTTGATGCACATAGTTTTGTATTTCCAGTTGCCTATGGTGTGCTGGAGACAGAGTTTGAGGAGAGCTGGACTTGGTTTTTGTATAATCTCCGCCGGGCTATTGCACATCCCAATGGGTTGGTCATTCATACAGATGCCTGCAAAGGTTTAGAAGTGGCCGTGGATAATGTGTTCCCTGGAGTAAAGCATAGGGAATGCATGTGTCACCTTGCTGCAAATTTCATGAAGAAATTCAAAGGAAAGGTGTATACCGACAATTTATGGCCAGCATCTTTGACATGTAGTGTGAAGAAGCACAACTACCACTTGAGGCAGTTATACATGAATCCCAAAGTGAAAGAATACTTGGAAACACACCACTCCAAGTTATGGGCCAGAAGCCAATTCAGTGAAGTGAGCAAAGTTGACTATGTGCACAATAATCTAGCAGAGTCTTTCAACTCAACGATCCGGAAACTAAAGGGTCATTATGTTGTGGATTTGATTAACAGGATAAGGATAGAATACATGCAGAAATTTCATTATCGTGCAGGAATAGCCGAGGCAAAATTCATGGGCCACATTATCATCCCTGTCGTGATGAATGAACTGAAACAGAAGACAACAGGCTTGGAAATGAACATGACTCTTTGCTCGGGTACCACAGCAGAGATATCATATTTGGATAAAGAGAAGAGGGAATGGAGATATCCAATAGATTTAGAAGCTAGAACTTGCAGTTGTAGGCAATGGCAGATAACTGGGTTGCCATGCATTCATGCCTTGTTTTTCATCACTTCTCTCCCAGGTCCAGCAGGGAACATACAGCAGTATGTGCATGATTGCTACTCTGTTGCAAGGTTCAAGGCCACATATGCTTATGCCTTGCCTGCTATGGAGGGAAAACAACAATGGGACATGGTGGACCCTGGATTCAAGCTTTGCGCTCCAATTCTGAAGAGAGCAGCAGGTAGACCAAGGAAGAGTCGAATCAGAACTCGCAGCGAAGGATCTGGACTTGGAGCGAGGAAGCGTAAGTGCACAAGGTGTGGTGGGTCTGGTCATTTTGGTAAGTATTGTGATAACACAGTAGATCCAGCATTCGGAGAGAGTTTCGATGAAGGCTTCGATGAAAATGTTGGTCAGCAGCCGGTTGCCTCAACAGATGATGAAAATGATAGTCAACAGCCAGTTGCATCAGATGAGGATTTCGACGAGGTTCCAAATGATGATGGTCAACAACCGCATGATTTTGACGATGATCCAAAATATCCTCCAAATAATGATTCAAGTGAGGCTCCAAATGGTGATCCAGGTGAGGCTCTAAATGGTGATCATGGTGATCCAAGTGAGGCTCCAAATGATGATCCGAGTGAGGCTCCAAATGGTGACCAACCTTCTGTTGTTGTGAGTTCTGCTAGGTATGTAAATCTTGCAAGGGTCAAATACTACTGTACATCTATCACTTGACATGATCTCATTACCGTTTATGTTTTGCACATCTCTATGGTAGGTTTGAAGAAGACGCGCAAGGTACCGACAACCAAGAGAAGAAGAGAAGAAACAATGAGCACAAGGTGCACGAGGAGCAAAGTGATGGCAAGAAGCTCAAGGAACAGACAGAAGCCCCAACGCTATCTATGAATAATTATGAAACATTATGAATAAGGGATGATGTTGTATTATGAAACATTTATCACTTGACATGTTGTATTTCTGTTGGATGATGTTGGACCTATGTTAGAAGTATGTTTGACATGATGTTTAAATATCTGTTGGATGATGTTTGAATGAGCACATGATTTTTCCTTTTTTGATTTTTTGAATTTTGTTTTGCTCATTTAAATTCTAGTCAAACCTAACTTTGACTAAGATTTAAACAAGTCTAAAACATCAAAATGAAAAACTAAGCCTGGATACTTCTTAGTCAATCCAAAATGAAGTTGTGGTGAGTTTTTTGAAATTTTCATGAAAAATGTGCTAAAAAGAGGGGTCCAAAGGTAGGGTAAACGGCCTCATTTCTAAGCAAAAAAAAAAATCGACCTTGTCTAAATCCGCCAAATAACTTTCCTACACATATATTCTATATGTACAGACTATGTGCGCTGGTTTTTCCATTTTTTTGATTTTTTTTAAATTTCTTTTGCTCATTTGAATTCTGATCAAACTTAACTTTGACCAAGATTTAAACAAGTGTAAAATATCAAAATGAAAACCTAAGCCTGGATCCTTCTTAGTCACTCCAAAATGAAGCTGTGGTTAGTTTTTTAAAATTTTCATGTTCATTTCCCCAAAACACTTCTCTTCACTTCATACAAGAGAGTTTGAGATACTCGAGATATCATACAATACACATGAACTTATCATTTAAATGTATGTAAAGCTTGTTTATCAACTTAAATCGTTAGTATATGACATAAGAAGACTATGTGCGCAGGTTTTTTATTTTTCTGATTTTTATTTAATTTATTATGCTCATTTGAAATCTGGTCAAACATAGCTTTGACTGCTCCAAACCCCTTCCAAACCCCGCTAACCCTAGCGCTGAACAAGGACCGTTCATCTAACCCTAGCGGCGATTAAGGGTCGTCGATCTAACCCTTCTAGAAGGAATCTGCGGGGAGGAGGGGGGCGATCCGCGAGAAGCAATCTGATTGGCCGGGAGATTGTTTTTTTAACAAATACTGGGCGCGCTGGATGGACCGTTGGGCCGTCTCGTGCTCTGGGCCTGAGACCGCAGTAAATAGCCCGTCTCAGCCTTTCCAGGCCTTGCATGCATGGAGGCGGCGACGTGGGTTTGCATGCGCGGGAGGCGGCGACGTGCATGCATGCAAGCGAGGCTAGCGAGGCGCGCTAGGTGAGCTAGGCTAGCAAGGCGAGCGAGGCGCGCTAGGTGAGCTAGGCTAGCGAGGCGAGCTAGGTGGTTCAGTGCAGTGGTTCAGGGCAGCGATTCACATGCATCGCCCGGTCAAAGAGCTATGCAATGATTCAGATGCACGCACGCGCCCCATGCATCGTTTTCGTGCAAAAATTTAAGTGTGCAAAACGTAACGGATACACACACGCGTCCGGATTCACACATGCACCGTTCTCATCCTTTCTCTCTTCCTCTCCCACGCACAGGCCTATAAATGGGGTGCCTCTCTTCCTCTCCCACCCACAAGCCAGATCCGATCCTCTCCAACTTCAAACACCCAAGCGACCGAGCTCTCCCCAAGCGAGACCAAGTGAAGATGCAGTTCAACGGGCCGACCTTCAACCGTCCGCCTGTCGTGCCGTAGCTGCGCTACCCACCGGGCGTGCTCGTGGAGAGGGAGCTCCGTGTGTGGGCTATTTCAAGGTGGAGGGGTTCCGTCGAACTCACCCGCGCCTTCCTCAGAGCCGGCTATGCCCACCTCCCACGGGGCTCGCCGAGGATGTTCACCCTCAACGAGGTTCGTGACCGCGGCGGCATCCTCCTACTGCTCACGGTCACCTTGACCAACCAGTTTGACGCGCGCGAGCTCCTCGGCCAAGTCTTTTGGTGCGGCTGCGAGGCCATCTTCTTCACCGTCTACAACATCTACACCAACTACGAGCGCATCTTCCCCGCTCCAGGCCAGATGCACTCCCTTCCCTCGACGAGGAGGAGGTGTGAAGATGAAGACGGTGTTGAAGGGGTGCGCGCGGCCAAGGTGGAAGAAGAAGGTCAAGATGAAGATGTTCAAGCCCGGAGTCAAGCTCGTCATGTTTCGTTTTTTTATTTTTTTGCTTTTCTATGTCGTGTCGTGTCGTGTCATGTTTCATCATGTGTCTGTGAACTGTCCGTGAACTTATCTAAGTTATTGCAAATGGTACGGTGTGTTCCATCTTATCTAAGTTATTAGGGTTTATTACGTGTGTGAAAAAATGTCCGTGCCCAAACATATCATTTCTTCCCTAAACAAGTCATGAAGTTCGAGAACTTGTGGTTTTCATTAATGAAAATCGGAGGGGGTGAGAAGCCCTCTGTTTCATTCAAACAAAAAGTCATGAACTAACATGCAAATTTATTCCCTTTAAATCCTAAACCAAGTGCCACTCTAACCCTAAACCAAGTGCCACTCTGACCAAAATCATGTGGTAGTGCAACATACATTTTCAACCTTCCAACCCTCCAAAATTTAAGTGCAAAACAATGGAAAACCACTCTCACGCGTGTGCAAACATTCATGGTTTTACTATTTTTTTAAAAAAAATTCACAATCTCACTATGTATACCTTCCTTCCCTATCCATGTCGAAGTCTTGCCATCTGTCCTAGTGGTTACCAGTGCAGCCCTAAACACCACAAACCCACGCGGTCCTGGGTTCGAGTCCCCAGCCGCGTTCATTTATTTTGGCACCTGGCGTAAACCTCTACCAGAGCTGAGGCACATTTTCCATGACATTTTGGTCTTTGATTTAAATCATGGTGTATTTGAATTGGATTAATTAACAGCTCCAAAAAATTTCTAACCTTAATTGTTTGGCTCCAGAATAATTCAATTAGCTTCCACAAAAAGTTCCAGCATTATGATTTACTGCCTAAATTAAATCAGAATAGAAAACAGAAAATACGCAAGAGAACCCCCGAATAGGCCTAATTGGATGTAGTTGGCCCATTAGTCTAGCCTGCACTTGGCTCTACGCTCTGAATTTGGCCCAAGAGCAACCTCTTTTTTGGACAGAAAGGCAGAGCAGAGAGCTGCATTTCATTGATCAAAAGTTTCTGAATTCCTAATTTCTTCTCTTTTTTTCCAACATATTTAAATGTTGGTCACTTCTTCTCTTTTTGTTTCAACATTTAAACAACTTTAACCAACATTTAAACTAGGTGGATTTCTCAAACAATTTCAAGATTATAAATTCCTCCATAATTCATGCCTTTCCATATATTTTCAACATTACAACCAGTGCGATTACCATACCTACAAATGCCCAAAAGTATTTGCAAATGGGTATTGGTAGTGCTTGATCTTCAAGCTTCCTAACCTTCTTCTTCAACATCCTAAGCTCAACAGCTAGCTCTCTATCAGTGCGTGCTTCGCCCTCCATCCCTTCTTCCGGAGCTCGTGGTGCGGCCACTGCCGCTCGTGGCAGCATGCGCAACCATTCTTCATGCTCTTCTTGCAGTTCATTCATCAGAGTCTTGGCCAGAGCATCGACCCAAAGAAAGAAGCATGTCACCTGCATGAACACCAAACAGATCAACCTATTGCTCAAAGATCCCGACCACGAAAATGGTGCAATTGTCCCGATTCTTACCCCATTCTCGCTGCACACATAGAACAGACGATTCTGGTTCCTCGGTGCCTGAGAAACCCTCCGATCAACGCCCGCCCGGCACCGCGGACAGACGAAGACAGGCATGTCCACATGCGCCCGGCTCTGCATCCGCGAGATGGCGCGGGAGCTTGAGGAAGACATGGAGCTCAGAGCCGAAGGGATCTCAACGCCGCCGCACCCTCCAGTGCTAGCTTCCCACCGCCGCGCCCTCCACAGCTAGCTTCCCGCCGCCGTGCTCTCTCTCTCTCTCGCCGTGGTCACTGCCGTGCTCTCTGTCGCCGTGGTCACCGCCGCTGTCGCCCGCTTATATAGCACACCCGCCAACGGCTCTCTGCTCAACGGCTCTCTGCTAGGTCCCACAAGCCACGCGTGCAACGGTCTGAATAAAATTGGCCGTTTCTGTCGCCTGGTCCCACCTGTAAGGGCCGAGTCAAAAGGTTGACCTGACCGAGACGGCAGAGTTCACGAAACGAGTTGGTGCGCACGGACTAGGGGCAAAATTGAGCACAATTCGCATCTGAGGGCAAAACTGAGTACATGGACACCACTGAGGGCAAAAGGATAATTAACCCTTAAAAATAACCATGGTGAATTTGTTGTGAGATTGCAACATTTTGTATTCTGCAAGCCCTTTGTGATATCTATTAATCTATCTATCCATCCAAGCTAGTTCTCTTTACCACCACGGTATCAAGACAATTAAGGTATATATAATCCGGACAATTTTCATGCAATGAATAAAGACACACCTACTTATGTGACGTATTGTGCATCTTCTCCATATATATATGCTCAAGATCCGGAGAGTAATGTGCAATAAGCGGCTCATGTAGTGATGCGAGCAAACTAAATCACAGATTTTTACCGTTCGATTTCCCATCCCTTCCACCCAAGTTTCACATGTATGAGCCCAAAAGTAAATGTGACAGTACCTTTGGGATGAGAGACATTGGGAACACAATTCAACCTGCAGATCTTCCTTAAACTGCAAACTAGGAGTTTCTACTCTGCCAAACTGATGGTGAAATCTCTTAGCGTGAAGCAGACTGGCAAGTTGTTTGTCACGGCCTTCCTGAAGGGTGAAGAACAGAAGCTGAAGAAGACTGGAGCTAAACTGAGTGTGTTCAATGGACTGACTCCAAAGAGATTAACACAAGCTCTTCGGGCTGTTAACTCGAAGCCCAGGCCCATGAAGAACGTCGCTCGGGACAGCCAAACATAGGAGGTGTGGCACGCTTAACTACTCGTGCTGTGTTGTGGAGGGGATCGGACTGAAAAATAATTGTACTGCTATCTCTTCTAGATGCTCGCTCCTCTGCCCCGTTTCCTGAACTCTGAATCTCAGGATTTCTCTATACCTTACCATGATGTTGAGACACACTTGTATCTGAGTTGATGTGCTGTGTTACATTGTCCTATGCGTCGGATGTTAAACTGCAACAACATCCTTTCAGATGTTGGATGATGTTTCTTTTGTGATCTAGCAGGATTTCTTTAGTATGTGTGGTTTCATAAGTTTTTTTCTCAAGTAATAACTGAGTAATATTAACTCAAGAAACAAAAGAATGGCAAGTCTCACGCCACTTGGTCTACATTATGAAAGCCAATAGTTTTTAGCCTTTAACTATAGTTAGACTTCAGTTAACAATGCAAAGCAGTTAAAACAAGGTTCAGTAAAAACAGATCCTAGCCGCCCTCCTGCGTCCCCCCCGCGGGTGGCCAGGAGGGAACCCTAGCTGCCGCCGCCGGGGATCCCCCTCCTCCTCTCCTCCCTCCCTCGCCGCCGCCAGGGGGCGCAGCCGGGCGAAGCGCGGCTGGCGCCGGCGGCGGCGAGGAGATCTCGTCCTCTCGTGCGGGGCCCTGATGCGGGACGGGGCGGCCGGGCTGGGGTGCGGCGCTGGCGGTGGGCGCTGCGGCGTGGCGGGGAGCCGGAGCTGTGCGGCGACGACCTCTTGCTGGCTGCGCGACGGGTGACGTGGTGGCGGAGCGTCCTGGGCGGTCGGTGGCGGCGGATGGTGCGGGTCAACACAGCTCCGCCAGATCTAGCCGCGTCACGACGCGGGCTGCGGGCGGCGAGGACTGCGGACGGCGCCGTGAGGTCCGGCGGTGGTCGTCCGTGGTAGCGGGGGCGGTGGTGCGTGCTTGGCGGCGGCGGCCCCGTCCAACACCATTCTGGTCTGGCGGGCATGTGGGCGTCGGGCGGCGCGGGGCGGGCTACGACCGGGTGTGGTCGTGGCCATGTCCGTGGACCACGGCGGCACACTAGTTGCTGCCGCTGGCAGCGGTGGTGGTGGCAGGTTGATTGCGGCGGCGGCCAGATCTTCCTGGCGTCGGCCCGTCTGTAGGCTGCCTGTATCGGCCTTCGACCCCTCTCCTTGGCGTCCGTCTGCTTCTCTCACCAAAGGGTTGGCCTTCTCCCGGCTGCGGTCCATCATCCGTCTCGCACCCGGTGACGTAGGACCGAGCTAGTCTCGCGCCCGGCAGCAGGACCGGCTCGTCTCGCGCCCGGCAGCAGGACCGGCCCGTCTCGCGCCCGGCGGCAGGACTGCGCTCGTCTCACGCCCGGTGTATAGTAGGACGGCTCGATGGAGGCTTGTTGTGGCCGGCCTATTGGGTCTCGGCGTTGGGACCGGCCAGGGGTGTGAAAGGTAGATCCTTTCCGCCCGTCTCTGCGGTGGGGGTAGAGGTAGGGCTCGGGGGACTTGGTGTCAAGGTCTTGGATTCCAGGGCGGTGGCCCTGGTGGTGGTGGCGCGGTGCTCTTGGGCAGAGCTCGTGCCTTGGTGCTGCCCGGCTACTACGGCCGTGTGGGCGGCGTGGTAGCCGGGGTGTGGCGTTCGGTGGCGGTGAATGTTGGCCGGGGTGAAAACCTCTCTATCTTTGGGCGGACTGGCGACGGCGAAGATCGCTCCCTTCTTGAAGGCGTCGTCGCGGCTATCACTGCCCGTCGTGGTGCTCCAGGGGAAACTCTGATCCTCAGATCGGGCGGTGGCGACGCTCCGGTGCCGTATCCTTCTTGAAGGCACCGCTTTGGAGCCCATGGTTCGTCATATGCGGCTTTCCTTCTTCGGATGAAGCGCCCCGCGGCTCTTGTAGTGTTAGGGTGTGTGTTGCTGCGCTCAGCGCCTATGTATCATGCCTCGGGTGCGTATGTGTGTGTTTGCGGTGGGTGAGTGCGGTTGTACCGAGCACTGTGGATCTTTGCTTTATACTAGTAAGTATGCACGTGCAATGCACGTATTGACTAATATTACAATCATATGTGCACATTCACTTGTGTATGTATTCATCGTGCACGAGTGAATTAATCATGTGAAAGTATACAGTAAAATTCTTTAATCGATCTAACAGAAGATCAAACATTAACCTGGTCATAGCGAAGTTTCAGCTTGTAGTGCAACAAGTTCTTCATCTCCAGTTGTAGCTTTCGGTGGAGCAGAGAGAATTGCTTGCTTGTTGACAAGACACACACTACTACCTCCAATTCTTCAAGTTCCTCATGTGGTAACTCCTGCGCATTTTGTGCAATAGTATAGATGATAATTGATAAGTGATTCAGCTAAAACAATGAAATGCAAGATTATAATAAATCTTAAATATTAACTTGTTGAAATTAGCAAAAGCTTCAAGAGGATCTGTCAATGCATCCTGGATTTGTTTCATAGGTTTAGTTTTTTTTTTTTGAGGAATCACCGGGGGGGGGGGGGGGGGTATATTACTCAAGGCCAGCAAGGGCCATAAACAAGATTACAGGGTCACGGCTAGCCGTGAGGTAAGGAACAGCAGCCAGGAGTTGGCCGATTTCATAGGTTTAGTTAGTTTGTTAATTCCATCCATAGTCTTCCAACGCACCAATATTTCAACAATATGCATGTATCAATCAAAATATCTAATTTGCAAGCTGAAAAGCTACACATGATGCATTTGCAAGACCTTGAGAAGAGTAATGGTATACATGGGAACGAAATTGGAGATTACACTGACAACACATAAAATAAAGTAAGTTCGGCGCAAGAGAAAAGCTCCACATATAGTGAGATGGCTCATACATCCATAAGAATACATGGTGTCGGTTTGGATCAACTCTTTTTTCCATAAAGAAAGCCCAAGTCTACAATATCATCCTAAAAGTAGTGAGGATATCATATATATCAAGATGTATCGAGAGTATATCAAACTTACTTGCGAGATATATTCTTTAAGCTTGGTATGCCCAAAATCATCTTAAACTTTCAGAAATCAGAAAAGGCGGGTGGATTTCCTCATATGATAAATAAAGAATGAAAAAATACGTAATGATAATTATATTATCCCTGGTTACTCCCAAACACTACATTAAGAACTAAGACACCTAATTACCAAGTATTTACAAGAAAAATGCAGTTTCGGCAGTGAAACTACCTTTGCAGGCTTGGTCGGTCCTTGTGCGTGGCGGTGGTGATGAGCCCCACCGGCTTTACCTTGCTGGTAATCCTGCTCAATAAACATGAGTCTCTTGAGAGCAAGAAGGTTGACCATGTTCATCATTTTTTTGTAGTGTGGAAAACAATAATATGTATACTTGTCAATTACAGGTCCACAACAACACTTTCTATTCACTTAAATATTGTAGCTCCTCTGTTTCTCTCTTCATTGTAGGCTGAGAGTATATCCAACCTTTGATAAAGTTCTGAACATTGAAAGTCCTGAAGCTATATGTTAGATTTATCTAGCTTTTTTGTAGGCTGAGAGTATATCCACCCTTTTAAGGCAGCCAATGGACAGAAAATCAGTAGAACAAAGGTAGATACGGTGTGTTTCATGATATAACTTTAACCGTGAATGAGGTTTGTTGATTTCTGAAAGTATGCACCGCAAATGCTCTCGTCAAATGCAACTCGCTGAGAACCTGTAATATCTGTTGCAACAACAGTGACCACAACGTGGAGCAGAGGAAGCATAGCCCAGCAATAGCATGACCTGCAAACCAAACATTAGGACCAAATTAGAGAGTTCTGTAGGACTTCAATGGATGGGGAAATTCAGGAGAATCCTTCAATGTTCATAAGAATCCCAAGAACCAAAACATATAGGCTAGTATGACACGGAGGCCTACGCCATGGCACACCGGAAGCCGGAGGAAAGTGCCTCCTTCACACACAACGCCCTCCACGGCACTGTTGCACGCCCGTGCCATAAGGCCCGCCACGTGCAGCTCCGCCGCTGAGCCCCTCACCCAGCGCGGCGTCCGCACTGCCACCAGGAGAGGGACCCTGCCGCCACCGACGCAGGCTGAGCCCGCTGCGTCCCGCTCCGCCACCACTGCTCGGGGGAGGAGAGGGACCCCGCCGAGGCCAACAGAAAATATATTCCTTAACTTATGATTCAGAAAATGTATTACCTGCCAACAAAAGATTCAGAAAATGTATTGCAGAAATTAACCTTCCATGACGTCGCTGCATGTAAAATCGAATCAATTCACACATTTCTTGATCTGTAATGAATAGGTGCAACGGTCTAAACTCCAAAATTGTAAGTAGAAACAGAGGCAAAGATAGCACCTGACGAGCTTCCCATCGGCCGGTTCCTATCCTTATTGCGTATGGAATCTTGGCCGCCTGGTGCCTGCTGCTGTCCCTTGCTTGCTGCGCTCGTGCAGCCTATTGCTAGCCTTTCGCTGTTGTCCTGCATGGGGCGCCCTGCCTATCCCTACTGTCGCGCGCCGTCGCGAGTCCATGTCTGGTTGACTTCCAATGCACCAATGCGATCAGCGACTCGGAGTGGGAGAAACATGTGTACCTAAAAGACATGACACAGGAATTAGTATACCCAGAATCCAATTAACCCAATCAATGTAGATTGGGGCGCTACACACCTGGTGCAGGAATCAACTGCAGATTCAATTATCCGTATCTGAGGCTGTGGTAGAGCTTCACGGATGGCCTGAAGCTCCGCCTCCCGCGACGTCCCAAATAGAAATAGCTAGCGTCGGCGCCGCCGTCCCCATGAGCACCATGGCCACCGGTTCTAGGGATGGGCTGCATATGGAGGTGCGGCGGCGTGGGGAAGAGGGCGTCGTGGGGAAGGGGTGGCTTTCTTCGGTTCGATGCGGGGCGACGGTTCCAGCGGGGCGTGCGATTGTAGAGTTTTCGTCCGCCATCTGAAATTGCTAAACGTACTTTTGACAAGAGTTATTGTTATTTGACGGTTAGATCTAATCAAGCAGGTCTGATTGTATGGCTCTAATTGCTTTAGGTTGTTGTGTGTACGTTAGATGGGGTGCGTGTAGCGATGTATATGTTGGCTTGTTTAATAGTAGTAGAGATATAAAGCGGGGCAAAAGCCTTTTACGACAAAACAAGGTTCGAAGAACATTGTAGCTTCAGTCTCACATTGGATATAAACCTTTTCTAAAAAAATGATATAAACCTGGACGTCTCATATAAAAAAATAAAAATAAAACCGATGACAATCTTTCAGACGTTTAATATATTTCATTTTCATTCCCAGCACAACTTGGTCCGGGAGAGCTCTACCCCTTTATGCCTGGGGTTTCAGTCTCGAAGCCCAGGCCCACGAAGACCATCGATGGGCACAGCCACGCACAGGAGGCGTGACAGGCTGAACTACTCATCCTCTGCGTTGTGGAGGGGATCGACCTGAAAAATAGCTGTACTGCTATCTCCTCTGCCAGTTGAAAAATAGTTGTACAACTCATGCCCCTCTCAGCTTTCCTCAACTCTGAATCTTAGGATTTCTCTATATCTTAGCATCATGCTGAGGCACACTAGTATCCGAATCAATGCTCAGTGTTACATTTCATATGCGTCGGATGTTAGACTGCAATGAAATCCTTTCGGGTGTCGGATATATTTTCTTTGGTGATCTAGCAGGATTTATTTAATACGTGGTTTCATAAATTTCATCAAGTAGTAACTAAGTAATACTAATTCAGAAAAGAAAACAAATGCGGTAAATCTCGCGCCACTTGGTCTACCTTACGAAGACCCATAATTGTTAGACTTTATTTAGAGTTAGACTTCATATAACAATGCAAAGCAATCAAAACATGGTTCAGAGAACATTGTAGTTTCAGTCTTAGACTTGATACTAGCAAACATGCCCGTGCGTTGCAACGGGAAAAAAACAAACACCATAAGTTCTAACTCAACCAATTGAGTATAGCGTAAGACCTCATCTCCATGCCCCTAACCAAATAAACATGACTAAGACCTCACTATTAGATCGGCGTTCTCTATTTGAACATGACACTGGAATCAAGTTTCCACTTATCCACTTTTCCACCCTCGTTGTCGATAGCCCCCCTGCCAATTGTTACTAAGCAAAGTTGGACAGGCCCAAGAAATGGATGGTTTAGCATCCTTCGTGTTCGGCTAGACTAAGAACGTAGGGCAAAGATTATTATCATTCGGCTAATATAGTAGGGAAAATCGAGTAGTTCGTGTTGGACACAACATGAAATTTGAGTTTGACTCCTCATGTGTTGTGACTGGTGGCACTGGGTTGAGCGAGGCTAGCTTCTACGTGACGATGTCTAGCAGAGGAGCATGTCAGTGACTAGCATCTGTTGGTCAACTTGGTCATATCAAAGACGCAATGGAGAAAAAAAAACATCCAATGTAATAGTGGACATAACTTTTTTCTTAAAGTTTGAACATATATTCATTCCCGGCATTACACCAGGGCTTTCAATATTATTATTCAGTCTTAGGAATCTGTCTAAATAGCAGCCACCACGTATAGGCATGGGTGGCTCCTAGTTTAGGAATCTGTTTAATTAGCCCGCCACTTAAATAGAAGATTAGCCTCTACGTACGGATATCATGGAAATTTGACACAATTTTCCCTCAATTCTTGTTCCTTTAGGAATCTGTTTAATTAGCCCACCATTTAAATAGAAGATTAGCCTCCACGTACGGATATCATGAAAATTTGGCACAATTTTCCCTCAATTCTCATTCCTTCCTTTATTAATTCTCTCGGTCTATATTATTGACTTTTCCCTCAATTCCCGCTCCTTCCTTTATTATTTCTCTCAGCCTATATTATTGACTTTTTCCTTAATTCCCGTTCCTTCCTTTATTATGTCCACAATTCTCAATCCTTCCTTGAATTACCTTTCTTATATTTTCGTTCCTTCCTTTATTATGTCCTCAATTCTCAATCCTTCCTTGAATTACCTTTCTTATATTTTTGTCCCTAATTTTCCCAACAATTCTCAATCCTTCCTTGACTTACCCTTCCTGTATTTCTCTATTTTTCTGAGAGATGCGAGTCATTTGGCCAATTTGTGTGCATGTGTTTTCTCATTGCAGCAATATAAATGTTGGAAAAAGCGGTAGGCGTAAGCGAGGCGGTTGGTCTTCGCCTAGTGCCTAGGCGGTGCCTAAGCGTCCTAGGCATGGCTTAGGCGGTCATATAGTTTTTACTCATAGTGTATTTATGATTATTATATAGGTGTTGATATTAGTATAAGGCATATAAATAAGTTAATTACCGTCTATTGCGTTGGAATATAATCCGATCGGCATATCAGTGTAGTATGTGGCATGATTGCTAGCTTGGGTAGGAAATTATTTGCCCGCCCTGCCTAGACCTTCATTTATGCCCTAGGCGAGGCGTTTGGCCATTGCCTAGCGCCTAGGCGGGCCTAAGCGCCTCCTAGGCACTGCCTTTTCTAACAGAGAATATAATCCATTGAGCAGCCAGGTTCCAGCAATTTTTACACACATATTTTAACTGGTGATATGTGATGTACTAAAGCGATGTGGTTTTAAACAGAAAGGTTCTCTAGTTTGGTTGGCTACAGCCTTAGAAATTTCCTACGAGGTCGTGAGTTCGATCCAGTAGAGACACAATTTGCCACTGTTTTTTTTGCCTTTCCCGGTGTAGGTGGGCCGGCTTCATGAGGCCCAAGCGGGTGCGGGGCGGATGGGTGCAGGCCCAAAAAAACGCACCATAGGGCGCACGCTCAACGAACCGTTGACGAGGCAGGGGAATAGTATCACCTCGTAGGAACCGGCCAAAGAAACCACGTATGGAAGAAGTAAAAAAAATAGAGGATGACGGTGAACCCGGAGACTCAATCCGTGCTTTATTATTAGGGAGAGATAAACCTAGATGTCTCAGATTATAAATTTGAAATAAAACCGATGCCAAACTTTGAAAGTTTAATAGATTTCATTTGCTAGCAAATTTCATTTTCATTCCCAACACAAAACGCTCCATGCAGCAAAGCTTGCCTTTATGCCTGAGAGCTCCAGGTCCCTCAGAGCTCTGTTCCTTTATGCCTGGTGTTTCAGTCAGGAAAGGCCACCAGCTTGCATGAGCTTGATCGAGTAGAGAAGATCCAATGGAATGTACCATCTCAGACCATGATAAAAATTCGTGGCTCCCCAAGGGCTAACGGAACGCATAAATCAGTTTATTCAACAGCAACAGCTCGGTTACATAGCAAGCTAGAGATGCCCAGAACAAAATCTCTTCATATCTGGCATCAAATTAATTGACGCTTCACTGCTGCAGCGAGACTGACCAGCCGCTCCTGACCACCGCGTCCCCCCCCCCCCTCCCCCGCTCGGACGACATGGGTGGTACTCTAACCCTAGCCGCCGTCGGGGCCGATCCCCCTCCCTTCCTCTCGCCGCCACTGGAGGATGCCGCCGGCCTGAGTCCGGTGGCCGACGGCAGTGGCGAGGGTTCTCCTCGCTCCCATGTCTCAAGGGTGGTGCGGGGCCCCTATGCGCATGGAGGCACGGCCGATCTAGCGAAGCGGCGGCGATGGCTACGGCGACGGCGGCGGAGGCCACTCTTGCCTCGCGGCGAGCGATCTATGCTGCAGCGGCATGTCATCCGGCTTTGGATCGGCGGCGGCATTGAGGGCCTGGTGGACTGCCGGTGCAGCCGGCGGTGGTGGTCATCTTCTCCGTCAGAGGTGGCCGGCCAGAGGCTGGGTGGTTGGATCTCGAGATCCATCATCTAATCCCGGCTGTGAGTTGGGTAGACAGATTTGCCGGTGAAAACCAAGCCGACAGCAAGCGATGGCGGCATTCTGTGTCGTTACCTTGATGAAGGCATCGTCGTGTAACTACTGCCGACCCACTCGTGCTGCTCCGTGGGGAACCCTAGGATCTGATTTTCCAGATCAGACGATGGCGGCACGGCGGTGTCGTTTTTCTCTTGGGAGCATCGTTTCTGGAGCAGCGCTGAAAGTCAGAGGTAGGAGGTGGAGCGACTTCATCTTGCACAGAGCTTCGATGGAGATGTCAAGTCATGCCTGGCCGACAGGTGCTACGCTTTGTCATGCCTGGTCGGCAGGTGCTACGCACGACAGATCTTCCAGAGACTTCAAGTTGTGTCGGCTGGTGATACTTGGCAGCATGGTGCTGAGGTGTACTGGCGGCGACTGCGACGTGCTCAGTAGTTCGCGTGCAGGGAGGTGGTGGCGTTGGGCGTCGTGGTGGCTTCGACGACAGCTAGACCGGGCAAAAGGATGATGCATCAGTACAGCTCTGAAGTTGGAGTGGTAGCAGTTGGCAACGGCGGCCTCTGAGAGCGCGTCGGGCCGGTGTGTGCCCCATACCGGCAGGTGGCTTGGTTGGGGTCTCAGGTCTTAGATGTTAGGATTGGTTGTGAGGTCTGTGGTATTTTTACGAAAAAGGGTTTCCCCCGCTTTAGATTATAAAGCACCATCTGACTGATACAACCAGCTTGTTGGTGCCGCAGCACAAACAAGCCCAAAAGAAAAAGGAGAGAAAGAAAAAAAGAAACAAATGCCGACGCCGGTAGCTCAACTAAGCAAAGATGGCTGACACCCACTGCACCCTCCGAAGAAATACCACCACCCACCAAGCACTTTGGAGCCTCATGTACCAAGCAACATCTACACGAAGAAATGCGACAATGATGACGCTGCTGCCTGGACAAGTCCTAGGGTTTCCCCCGATACGCGAATGGCAGTAGGGAAAGGGTATCACCGATGCCCCTCGGGAGGGTCCGGCAACGCCCACGGGCGTAGCCGCGCCGGTGGCGAACAAGCCGCCAGAGATTTCTCCCGCCCCAAAACCACCACCGCCACCCAAGACAAACGGAAGCGCACCGCCCAACATGCCGCCCACCAGCCTGTGCCACCACGGATACCACACCATCTTCACTGTCTCACTGAGGCCACCAACACGAGACCTGGAGGTAGGACGAGAAGACACTGGGCTCGGTGGCAACCGCAACGCAGCCGATAGGAGGGAACAACCTCCACCGCCACGCGGAGCCAACCGAACATAGTGACAGGGACGTGCCAGGCCACCATTGGCCCGGCCGGACCCCAACGGGTCCGGACAGTCCCTGCAGCGACACTGCAGCACGCCGGCCGCCGAAGCCATCATGTCGGTGTCAAAACCGGCGGATCTCGGGTAGGGGGTCCCGAACTATGCGTCTAAGGCGGATGGTAACAGGAGGCAAGGGACACGATGTTTTACCCAGGTTCGGGCCCTCTTGATGGAGGTAAAACTCTATGTCCTGCTTGATTTATTCTTGATGATATGAGTATTACAAGAGTTGATTTACCACGAGATCGGAGAGGCTAAACCCTAGAAGCTAGCCTATGGTATGATTGTATGTTGTCCTACGGACTAAAACCCTCCGGTTTATATAGACACCGGAGGGGGCTAGGGTTACACAAGGTCGGTTACAAAGGAGGAGATATCCATGTCCGTACTGCCTAGCTTGCCTTCCACACCAAGTAGAGTCCCATCCGAACACGAGATGAAGTCTTCAATCTTGTATCTTCATAGTCCAACAGTCCGGCCAAAGGATATAGTCCGGCTGTCCGGAGACCCCTAATCCATGACTCCCTCAGTAGCCCCTGAACCCGGCTTCAATGACGATGAGTCCGGCACACAATGTTGTCTTCGGCATTGCAAGGCGGGTTCTTCTCCAATTTTTGAGTGTTCGTAAGCAGTGTCCGGCCTCATAAATGTTGAACCTCTTGGCTTCTGAGCCCCATAAGGGCTATCTCCCACGCATCGAATGAATACGAGGCACCAGGGCATTTTTACATTCGCCCCCTAGCCAGATAAATAAATTGTCTATTAAAGGGATGGGGATTCTTAGATCCGATCCATACCATCCTCCCCCCAGCGAGAATCCATCAGAGCGCGTTTCGGAAAGATCCATTCCAACAAGGCCGACCTCCACAGCTCCTCCTCCCGCCCCCGTAGCCCTAAGCCCGGTGATTGTGAGAGGTGTTCAGTCCCACACAGTCGATTAGTCGAACTGCAGACTAAGGGATTTCTCCCTCCGGCGTATATGGTGCCCGTCCGAGCCGGGCTCGCCACCTACAATGGCGGGGAGCAAGCGGAGAGCTTCCCCAGCCCCTCTACGGGGGAGCGGGTATGCCTTGTCCCCTATCTATTGAGGGGACTCGGATTTCCAATTCATCTGTTCCTCTGCGGGCTCCTGGAGTTTTACGGCCTCCAACTGCATAATTTCACCCCTGCTTCCATCTTACACATCGTCGGCTATGTTGCCCTCTGCGAGTTGTTCCTGGGCTGCGAGGCTCATTTCGAGTTGTGGAAAAGGTTGTTTTGCCTCGTCCCTCGCACATAGAGGGGGTCACTTTATCAAGTGGGCGGAGCCGAAATATGGCGCATCGCCGAAACCGGATACCTGTCCGGTACTCCGAAGAAGACGTCCGAAGACTGGCCTTCGGAATGGTTTTATATAGAGGACGTCCCCCTTTCGGGCCCTGTTCGGCGGGGCCTTCCTGAGTTCAGCAATGCTCCTTTGAAGAAACGCCGAAGTTGGCACCCACGGAGTCCCTAGGGGGAAGATAATGGAGAAGTCCTTTACCTGATGAACCAGATTCAAGCACTGGCTCAATCAGGATTGACAGTGGCCGAAGTTATGTCGATTTGCATAATGCGGGGAGTGCAACCACTTCAATATCGTGGGCACCCCTTGTGGTGCTTTAACGGGGTGGATGATGCCACCCGCTGCGGGCGCAAGGGTCAGGACAATGCTGCCGCTTTAGCAAAAATTCTGTCCGAATTGTTCAATGGAGAAGAAGAGGAGTTCATCCGCATCAAGCCACGGGATGGATTCTCCATGTACAATCCTCCAAGCTGGGTAAGTTATATCCCCTTACTCTCATTCTTCCCGCATTCTTCGTCGTAAGTATTCACCTTGCCATTTTGCGACAGGAACTGCGAAAAGCCATAAAGGAGGTTAGCATCCCACCTCCACAACCGGAGGACCCTGACCGGGCCCTCGACTCCGGACTCGAAGAAGATCCAGTCATATTCGTGGAGCTGATAGACCGGCAGTTCTATCAGCTAAGTTGCGATGATGCCAGGGTGGCCATTACGGCCGACTACCCCGGGCTGCTTCCTGCATCGCACGTAAGAAAAACCAAAAATCCTGACTCCAAAAACTAGGATCCCCTTTAAGACACTTCACCTGCCATATACATATGGCGTTTTTTATAGGGAAGCCATTCGGGACGCCCTGCCGAACCCGCGGCAACTCACCAACAAGAGGCACCGAGGCTGGGCAGGCCAAAAAGGAAGGCGGTCAGGACGGAGACGCCGGCGCAAAGGTATAAAAGAAACCCCGCTCTGTGATTGTCGTCTTTCTCAAAATGTAATGACGCACGTGCTTCTTTAACAGAAAAAAACGCCCGCCGGAATATGTCCGGCGATGTTACTAATCACGCTTCCACCAGTCAGGCACCAGGACTGGACATAGAGGCGGAAGCCGATATGGGGCGGGCGCAGGATAATCCTCCTACAGAGGATGCGGATAGATTATCCGCCACGAATTCAGAGGTGGAAAGCGCCATGAATCATAGGCGCCGCCGGGCCGTACTCCGCGACGCTTGTTTCTCACCAGAGGCATTTGATGCCTTCAGTTCTGGAGAGGCGTACCTCTGTGCGGCTCAAGATGGTCTAGTCAGAGCAACGGATCAGTATGTAAAGGATGTATCGGTAAGTAAATCTGACGATTATATGTATCAGTAGCCCCTGAGACTTGAAACAGTTAGCAGAACTGATTTAAGGATCATCTTTATTGTGCAGGTTCTTACAGAGAAGAATACTCAGCTGTCACAGGAGCTGGAGGAATGCAAGGCCTGACTGCAGGCCACTGTTGCCGCATTGAAGGAACCGAAAAAGTCCCCCGCTGGTAACATTTAAAGAATGATAGTTACCATATAGTGTGCGGCATGGCTGCAGATCTAACAATAGATGCTGCAGATGAATCCGGAGGAAATCCAGAGAACCAGCACGTCGTGCGACAGCTACAGGCTGGCGAGTGCGTGCTGACTCAGGTCAGGCGGGAGAAAAACAATCTCCAAGACGCCAATACCAAACTGAGCGTGGAACTAAAAGACGTTCGAGCCTAGCTTGCCGACTCCGAGAAGGAGAATAAGCAGCTTCGACACGGCATTTTCAGTAAGTGCTTGAACGAATCCTTTGGAAGGAGTTCGGCAAAGAAGTCGACTAACAGCGTTATGTCTATAGGTATGCTAACGGGTCTTCTCATGGAGGAAATGCCCGGGTCTGCGGCTGATCTTCTATCAGAGCTCTCACAACTGCACGAACAAGTTCAGCAGGTGATGCAGGGTATTGCGCAGGCCTTATGGCCATCCGTCTCCTTGCCAGAAGGCGTTGCAGAGCTTACAGAGAAGCTCAAAGGAGCACGGCGGCGCTTCCAATTATGGAAGATATCGGCCTGCCATCAAGGTGCCAGGGAGGCCTGGGCCATGGTGAAGACGCGGTATACCAAGACTAACCCGAATCACATGGCCGAGGTCGGACCTGTGGGGCCCGACGGGAAAGAGATCCCTGTTAGCTTAGTTTATGGGCAAGTAGAATTAGCTGCAAAGTATTCCCAACAGGATTGTAAGCTAGACCGCCTGTTGGATGGTATAGAAGAGGAATTTAGTCAGTCTGCATGACTATGTAATTAAAGTGACATGTATAATGCCTTCTAGCCGGATTGTAGATCATTTGTCATGCCAGACCTTTTCGCTTCAACCTCGGGACCCGATAGTCCGGAGTGTATCCGAATACCCGCTCAGTTATACAAGAACTGGGGTATGCGTGGAGACCAGGCGTAGGGGTCATTAGTGCTTGAATAGACAAGTGCCCAACTAGTTATGTTATATTACATGGGTAGTAAGAAACATCTTCTAGGGAGAATAGTTCCGTTAAGGGTTCCTTTCCCTGGATACGCATGCCCTAAAGTGCATGTCCGGACTGCGATAGGAAACACAGGAAAGAACATCTGGGGGCACATATGGAAAATAAATAAGAATCATCTTTTGTTCACCGACCGAATATTCCCTTAAGAACGCTAGCTTTTGGCTTCACCCAGTCTGAGGTACACATCCGGCTGACCCGGCAGTAACAATCGCAGAGGTGCTCCCCTTATGCCCTAGCCGAATTAACGGGAACGTATGGCATAAATACAAGAGCCAGGCAACCCAGCTTGGCCAAAACTTAAGTCATATCGATGCATATAATGGCGAAAAAAGGTACATGCGGAAGTATAACATATGTGCGGGGCATGAGGCCGAGATGAATAATTTAAGCTTCTATGAAAGAAGCCCCCAGGTATGATGAGCGCGGCTAGCGCATCCATAATGTGCAAGCAAGGCACAAGTTGGCCCTTGAAGGCCTAGAGAAAGAATAAAAGAAAGAAAAACAAGACAGATAATGTATATGCAAAAAATGGACAGAGGAAGGGGACAAACATAGAGTCCGGCGCTAGGCGTAGAATCTTCGGAGCCTGGCTGCGTTCCATGGGTTCGGCTCGAGTCGATTAGTCGATGCATCCTGCAGTCGGTACGCTCCACCGGTCAGAACTTCGTCAACAATGAAGGGACCTTCCCATTTGGGCTCGATCTTGTTCTTTTTCTTATCCGGCAGGCGTAGAACTAGTTCGCCAACGTTATAAGTTTTGGCCCGTACTTCTCTGCTTTGGTATCTGTGAGCTTGTTGCTGATAAAATGCGGAACGGGCTTTTGCTACGTCGCGCTCCTCCTCCAAGGTGTCCAGACTGTCATGCCGATCGAGCTCGGCTTCTCTTTCTTCATACATGCGCACTCGAGGTGAGTCATGAATTATGTCACAGGGCAAGACTGCCTCTGCACTGTACACCATAAAGAAGGGTGTATATCCGGTACTACAATTCGGCGCGGCCGGAGCCCCCAGAGTACGGAGTCGAGCTCCTCTACCCAGTGCGTGTTAGACTCCGTTAAGGAACGCACTAATCTGGGTTTAATGCCGCTCATTATAAGATCGTTTGCTCGCTCAACTTGGCCGTTGGTTTGTGGGTGATAGACTGAAGCATAATCGAGCTTGATGCCCATTTTGCTGCACCAGAGTTTTACCTCATCGGCCATGAAGTTCATGCCGTTGTCAGTGATGATATTGTGGGGGACGCCATAACGTTGTACGACCCCGGATATGAAGTCTATCACCGGTCCGGATTCGGCTGTTTTAACAGGTTTGGCCTCTATCCATTTGGTGAATTTATCCACCATGACCAGTAAGTATTTTTTCTTGTGGGTTCCCCCTTTAAGGGGTCCAACCATGTCAAGCCCCCAGACCACGAAGGGCCACGTAATGGGGATTGTTTGGAGGGTGGTGGGTGGCATGTGGCTTTGGTTTGCAAAGAGCTGGCAACCGGCGCAACGTTGGACCAAGTCCTGTGCATCTGCCCGGGCCGTTGGCCAATAGAATCCTGTACGGAAGGCCTTGCTTACAAGAGCCCGGGCTGCGGCGTGGTGACCGCCGAGTCCGGCGTGAATTTCTGCCAAAAGGTTCTGCCCTTCCTCTTCGGAGATGCACCTTTGAAGGACTCCGATGGTGCTTTTTTTGTACAATTCTCCCTCATGGACCCTGTAGGCCTTGGATCGCCGCACTATGCAGCGTGCCTCATTTTGGTCCTCCGGAAGTTCTTGTCTAGTTAGGTAGGCTAGGAATGGTTCTGTCCACGGGGCAATGATGGCCATTATTATGTGGGCTGAAGGTGTTATTTCGGTGGCGGAGCCTCCGATTGTGTCAGAGTGTTCGGTATCGGGTATTTTGGCCGGGTCCGGACTGTTGTTACCGGTGTCCCCTTCCCATACTACGGATGGCTTGAATAGCCTCTCCAAAAATATGTTGGGGGGACCGCATCGTGTTTTGCACCGATGCGGGTGAGGATATCCCCCGCCTGATTGTTTTCCCGAGCCACATGGTGAAATTCGAGCCCCTCGAACCGAGCTGACATTTTAAGGACGTCGTTTCGATAGACCGCCATTTTCAGATCCTTGGCATCAAAGTCTCCATTTATTTGGGATATTGCGAGGTTTGAATCCCCACGCACCTCCGGGCGTTGAATGCCCATGGAGACTGCCATCCGAAGACCATGCAACAAATCTTCGTATTCGGCTGCGTTGTTGGAGTCTGTATACAATATTTGCAGTACGTATTGAACGGTATCTCCGGTTGGGGCCGTCAGGACGATGCCAGCCCCTAGACCGGCCAGCATTTTAGAACTGTCGAAGTGCATGATCCGATTGGAGTATGTGCCGTACTCTTTAGGGAGTCGGCCTCCGTCCATTCGGCGACAAAGTCGGCCAATACTTGCGACTTAACGGCTCGCCGAGGTTTGTATGTTATGTCGAACGGGAGGAGCTCAATGGCCGATTTGGCAATCCGGCCCGTAGCGTCGCGGTTGTTTATAATATCATTAAGTGGCACTTCCGAGGCTACTATAATCGAACACTCTTGAAAGTAGTGTCGCAGCTTCCGGAATGCCATGAATACCGCACAAGCTATCTCTTGATAATGTGGGTACCGTGATTTGCATGGAGTGAGGACAGTGGATACATAGTATACCGGCTTTAGAAGAGGAAATTTATGTCCGTCAGCTTCTCGTTCGACGACGAGCACTGCGCTTACAACTTGATGAGTTGCCGCAATGTACAACAGCATTGGTTCACCGATGTTTGGCGCGGCCAGGATTGGGTTGGTTGCCAAAATGGCTTTTATTTATTCCAATCCGGCAGTGGCAGCGTCCGTCCACTCGAAGTGTTCGGTGCGCCGAAGGAGGCGATAAAGGGGTAAAGCATTTTCTCCTAAGCGGGAGATAAAGCGGTTGAGAGCCGCCACACATCTAGTCAGTTTCTGGATTTGTTTGAGGTCTGTTGGGGTAGCCAACTGTGACAAAGCTCGGATTTTGGCCAGATTAGCCTCAATACCTCTACTGGAGACAATGAAACCCAGGAGCTTTCCGGCTGGTACGCCGAAAACGCATTTTTCCGGATTAAGCTTGATGTCATATGTTCGGAGGTTGTCGAACGTGAGCCTCAAGTTGTCTATCAAAGAGTTGACATGTTTGGTTTTGACGACCACATCATCTACGTATGCCTCTACTGTTTTGTCGATTTGTTTCTCCAGACATGTCTGAATCATGCGCTGATATGTTGCACCGGCGTTTTTGAGCCCAAAAGGCATTGTGTTGAAACAGAAGGGACCGTATGGTGTGATGAACGCCGTTGCGGCTTGGTCGGACTCCGCCATCTTGATTTGGTGGTAACCGGAGTATGTGTCAAGGAAGCACAATGACTCATGTCCTGTGGTAGCATCAATAATTTGATCGATGCGGGGGAGGGGGAAGGGATCCTTTGGGCAAGCTTTATTGAGGTCCTTGAAATCGACACAAAGGCGCCAGGATTTATCATTCTTTGGTACCATCACCAGGTTTGCTAGCCAGTCCGGGTGTTTTATTTCTCTGATGAATCCGGCCTCCAATAACTTGGCTAGTTCCTCTCCCATGGCTGTCTCTTAGGTTCGGAGAAATGCCGAAGAGCCTGCTTCACCGGCTTGAATCCCTTTAGGATATTGAGGCTGTGCTCGGCCAGCCTGCGTGGGATTCCTAGCATGTCTGAGGGATGCCAGGCGAATATGTCCCAATTCTCGCGCAGGAACTCTCTTAGTGCGGCGTCCACGGCGGGGTTTAATTGTGCCCTGATGGAGGCTGTTTTTGTAGGGTCCATTGGGTGGACTTGGAATTTGACTATTTCATCCGCTGGTTTAAAAGAGGTGGACTTGGATCTCTTGTCAAGTATCACGTCCTCCCTGTCCACTGTGGAGCGTAGCGTGGCTAATTCCTCGGCCGAGAGCGCTTCGGATAATGCCTCGAGGGCCAGTGCGGCTGTTTTGTACTCGGCGCGGAGTGCTGTGTCTGGATCACTGGCGAGGGTGATGATTCCGTTGGGCCCGGGCATTTTGAGTTTCATGTACCCATAATGGGGTATGGCTTGGAAGATTGTGAACGCCTCACGTCCTAAAAGGGTGTCGTATCCACTGCTGAACGGGGCCACTTGAAATGTAATTTCTTCGGACCTGTAGTTCTCCGGCGTACCGAATACCACATCTAGTGTGATTTTTCCAGCGCATCGTGCCTCCCGATTGGGTATGATTCCCCTGAAGGTTGTGTTACTTTGCTCAATGCGGTTCCAGTCTATTTCCATTTTTTGAAGAGTTTCCTCATAGATGAGGTTTAATCCGCTGCCGCCGTCCATGAGTACTTTGGTAAGTCAAAAGTCGTCCGCAATTGGACTGAGGACCAGTGCGGCTGGTGCTCGGGCTGTTCGGAATTTAGGTTCCTCACTGGCATTGAAGGTAATAGCCATGTCACTCCATGGATTTATTGCTGCTACGTGGCAGATTTCGCCATGCTGCGGATTGTTCGCGTGCGCCTATTATTTGACACGAAGGTCTCAAAGACTGTTAACACCGTATTGTTATCCACGGGATGGTGCTCTGTGGCATTTGAGATAAGAAGATCCTCACCACTTTTGGCCACATGCCGGAGTATCCAACATGCTCTAAGGTTGTGCGTTGGTATTGTATCCGTTGTACTATGAATTTTGCAGGGTCCGTTAAGCCATCCCTCCAGTACGGTTCCATGCCCTGTAGAGGGTTTTTGTTTCTTTGCAATTAGCTCGGGTGTCTTATGATAGTGCACCCTTTTACTTCAGACTGGGTAGATATTCGGGGCCGGGTTATCCCAAAATTTCGTTTCGGTTTTCCAGGTGCTTTCCATCGCACAGTACTTTTGTACTATGGACGCCAAGTCAGCGAAGCGTGATATGTCACGGCGACTTAAGGCATTAAGGATTCCCTTGTCCGTGCAATTATTGCAGAAAAGTGAGACTGCATCTTTCTCGCGACAGTCCTTAACCTTGTTCATCACAAGGAGGAATCTGGCCCAATAATGATGTACTGTTTCATGGGGCTCTTGCCTGATGTGGGAAAGATCGTTTATGTGTGGGTGGGTGGGTGGATTTGAGTCCGAACCCCTACCCGATCTGAGACCCAGGGGCCGAAGAGTTCCAATCTTGGAAGTTCGGGTTCCGGAGTGTTGCCCGATAAGTCTGGCCCGCTGCCTGATTCTAGGTTCAGGGCTTGGGTGATGTCATCCCATAAGCGGGTATCCGGCTCAGAGAGCTCAGGAATCCGGACATAGTTAGTCCTCAAAACAGAGGAAGAGTTGCCGCATTGTTCCTCCACCACCGCAACGTGATGGGTGACCGATGGAGAGTTAATCTCCCTTTGATCGGGTTTAAGCCCAATCCGATCATAGTCCGTAGCGACTCCCAAGGCGGAGATGCGATCCAAGAGTTCGTTTAGGGAAGAGAGCTCCATTGGATCCATGTGCTCGGTGAATTCCGAGCCGACGTGGAGGTTGTTTTTGATGACCCGAGAAGTCATCATCGGTGCAGCGGCCGAACAGGCAGTCATGACAAAACTGCCTAGCCGGAGAGTTTGTCCGACAGCCAAAGCTCCCCCGGCAGTAATGTTGTTTTTAACAACGAGATGAGGCATCCTTCCTTACGGCAACGTCACAGAGGAACTCTCAATGAAAGCACCAATGTCGGTGTCAAAACCGGCGGATCTCGGGTAGGGGGTCCCGAACTGTGTGTCTAAGGCGGATGGTAACAGGAGGCAGGGGACACGATGTTTTACCCAGGTTCGGGCCCTCTTGATGGAGGTAAAACCCTACGTCCTGCTTGATTTATTCTTGATGATATGAGTATTACAAGAGTTGATCTACCACGAGATCAGAGAGGCTAAACCCTAGAAGCTAGCCTATGGTATGATTGTATGTTGTCCTACGGACTAAAACCCTCCAGTTTATATAGACACCGGAGGGGGCTAGGGTTACACAAGGTCGGTTACAAAGGAGGAGATATCCATGTCCGTACTATTGGAAATATGCCCTAGAGGCAATAATAAAATGGTTATTATTATATTTCTTTGTTCATGATAATTGTCTATTGTTCATGCTATAATTGTGTTATCCGGAAATCGTAATACATGTGTGAATACATAGACCACAACACATCCCTAGTGAGCTTCTAGTTGACTAGCTCGTTGATCAAAGGATAGTCATGGTTTCCTGACTATGGACATTGGATGTCATTGATAACGGGATCACATCATTAGGAGACTGATGTGATGGACAAGACCCAATCCTAAGCTTAGCTCAAAGATCATGTAGTTCGTTTGTTGTAGCTTTTCTGAATGTCAAGTATCATTTCCTTAGACCATGAGATTGTGCAACTCCCGGATACCATAGGAGTGCCTTGGGTGTGCCAAACGTCACAACGTAACTGGGTGACTATAAAGGTACATTACAGGTATCTCCGAAAGTATCTGTTGGGTTGGCACGAATCGAGACTGGGATTTGTCACTCCGTATGACGGAGAGGTATCTCTGGGCCCACTCGGTAATGCATCATCATAATGAGCTCAATGTGACCAAGTGGTTGATCACGGGATCATGCATTACGGCACGAGTAAAGTGACTTGCCGGTAACGAGATTGAACTAGGTATTGGGATACCGACGATCGAGTCTCGGGCAAGTAACGTACCGATTGACAAAGGGAATTGTATAAGGATTGATTGAATCCTCGACATCGTGGTTCATCTGATGAGATCATCGTGGAGCATGTGGGAGCCAACATGGGTATCCAGATCCCGCTGTTGGTTATTGACTGGAGAGGCGTCTCGGTCATGTCTGCATGTCTCCCGAACCCGTAGGGTCTACACACTTAAGGTTCGGTGACGCTAGGGTTGTAGAGATATTAGTATGCAGTAACCCGAAAGTTGTTCGGAGTCCTGGATGAAATCCCGGACGTCACGAGGAGTTCCGGAATGTCCGGAGGTAAAGATTTATATATAGGAAGTCCAGTTTCGGCCATCGGGAAGGTTTCGGGGGGTCGTCGGTATTGTACCGGGACCACCGGAAGGGTCCCGGGGGTCCATCGGGTGGGGCCACCTATCCCGGAGGGCCCCATGGGCTGAGTTGGGAGGGGAACTAGCCCCTAGTGGGCTAGTGCGCCCCCACCCCTTGGGCCTCCCCTGCGCCTAGGGTTGGGAAACACTAGGGGTGGGGGCGCCCCCCACTTGGCTTGGGGGGAAGCCACCCCTTGGCCGCCGTGAAGGAAATATGCCCTAGAGGCAATAATAAAGTTATTATTTATTTCCTTATATCATGATAAATGTTTATTATTCATGCTAGAATTTTATTAACCGGAAACATAATACATGTGTGAATACATAGACAAACAGAGTGTCACTAGTATGCCTCTACTTGACTAGCTCGTTAATCAAAGATGGTTATGTTTCCTGACCATGGACAAAAGAGTTGTTATTTGATTAACAAGGTCACATCATTAGGTGAATGATCTGATTGACATGACCCATTCCATTAGCTTAGCACCCGATCGTTTAGTAAGTTGCTATTGCTTTCTTCATGACTTATACATGTTCCTATGACTATGAGATTATGCAACTCCCGTTTGCCGGAGGAACACTTTGGGTGCTACCAAACGTCACAACGTAAATGGGTGATTATAAAGGAGCATTACAGGTGTCTCCAAAGGTAGATGTTGGGTTGGCGTATTTCGAGATTAGGATTTGTTACTCCGATTGTCGGAGAGGTATCTCTGGGCCCTCTCGGTAATGCACATCACCTAAGCCTTGCAAGCATTGCAACTAATATGTTAGTTGTGAGATGATGTATTACGGAACGAGTAAAGAGACTTGCTAGTAACGAGATTGAACTAGGTATTGGATACCGACGATCGAATCTCGGGCAAGTAACATAGCGATGACAAAGGGAACAACGTATGTTGTTATGCGGTCTGACCGATAAAGATCTTCGTAGAATATGTAGGAGCCAATATGGGCATCCAGGTCCCGCTATTGGTTATTGACTGGAGACGTGTCTCGGTCATGTCTACATTGTTCTCGAACCGTAGGGTCCGCACGCTTAACGTTACAATGATAGTTATTATGAGTTTATGCATTTTGATGTACCGAAGGTAGTTCGGAGTCCCGGATGTGATCACGGACATGACGAGGAGTCTCAAAATGGTCGAGACATAAAGATTGATATATTGGAAGCCTATATTTGGATATCGGAAGTGTTCCGGGTGAAATCGGGATTTTACCGGAGTACCGGGAGGTTACCGGAACCCCCCGGGAACCATATGGGCCTTATTGGGACTTGGTGGAAAGGTGAAAGGGGCAGCCCAAGGTGGGCTGCGCGCCTCCCCCCTCCCCTAGTCCTATTAGGACTAGGAGAGGTGGCCGGCCCCCTTCTCTCTCTCTCTCGAGGAATCCTATTAGGAATAGGATTGGGGGGGAGTCCTACTCCCGGTAGGAGTAGGACACCTCCTGCACCCTCCTCCTTGGCCGGCCAGCCCTCCCCCTTGGATCCTTTAAATACGGGGGCAGGGGGCACCTCTAGACACAAGTTGATCATTGAGATCGTTCCTTAGCCGTGTGCGGTGCCCCCTGCCACCATATTCCACCTCGATCATATCGTTGTAGTGCTTAGGCGAAGCCCTGCGTCGGTAGAACATCAAGATCGTCACCACGCCGTCGTGCTGACGGAACTCCTCCCCGAAGCTTTGCTAGATCGGAGCCCGGGGATCGTCATCGAGCTGTATGTGTGCTAAGAACTCGGAGGTGCCGGAGTAACAGTGCCTGGATCGGTCGGATCGGGAAGAAGACGTACGACTACTTTCTCTACGTTGTGTGATCGCTTCCGCAGTCGGTCTGCGTTGGTACGTAGACAACACTCTCCCCTCTCGTTGCTATGCATCACCATGATCTTGCGTGTGCGTAGGAAAATTTTGAAATTACTACGTTCCCCAACAGTGGCATCCGAGCCTAGGTTTTATGGTTTGATGTTATATGCACGAGTAGAACACAAGTGAGTTGTGGGCGATATAAGTCATACTGCCTACCAGCATGTCATACTTTGGTTCGGCGGTATTGTTGGATGAAGCGGCCCGGACCGACATTACGCGTACGCTTACGCGAGACCGGTTTCCCCGACGTGCTTTGCACATAGGTGACTTGCGGGTGACTGTTTCTCCAACTTTAGTTGAACCGAGTGTGGCTACGCCCGGTCCTTGCGAAGGTTAAAACGGAGTCTATTTGACAAACTATCATTGTGGTTTTGATGCGTAGGTAAGATTGGTTCTTGCTAAGCCCGTAGCAGCCACGTAAAATTTGCAACAACAAAGTAGAGGACGTCTAACTTGTTTTTGCAGGGCATGTTGTGATGTGATATGGTCAAAACATGATGAGTTATAAGTTGTTGTATAAGATGATCATGTTTTGTTGAAGATATCGGCAACTGGCAAAAGCCTTATGGTTGTCTGTCTATTGCATAAGATGCAAGCACCCAATAATTGCTTTACTTTATCGCTATGCGATAGCAATAGTTGCAAGAGCAATAGTTGGCGAGACGACCACATGACGACACATTGATATAGATCAAGACGATGGAGATCATGGTGTCATGCCGGTGACGATATAGATCATGACAGTACTTTGGAGATGGAGACCAAGGAAGCAAGATGATGATGGCCATATCATGTCACATATTTTGATTGCATATGATGTTTATCTTTTTATACATCTTATGTTGCTTTGATTGACGGTAGCATTTTAAGATGATCTCTCACTAAATTATCAAGAAGTGTTCTCCCTGAGTATGCACCGTTGCCAAAGTTTGTCGTGCCCAGACACCACGTGATGATTGGGTGTGATAAGCTCTACGTCCATCTACAACGGGTGCAAGCCAGTTTTGCACACGCAGAATACTCAGGTTAAACTTGACGAGCCTAGCATATGCAGATATGGCCTCGGAACACGGAGACCAAAAGGTCGAGTGTGAATCACATAGTAGATATGATCAACATAACGATGTTCACCATTGAAAACTACACCATCTCACGTGATGATCGGTTATGGTTCAGTTGATTTGGATCACGTGATCACTTAGAGGATTAGAGGGATGTCTATCTAAGTGGGAGTTCTTAAGTAATATGGTTAATTGAACTTTAATTTATCATGAACTTAGTCCTGGTAGTATTAGCATATCTATGTTGAAGATCAATAGCTCGCGTTGTTGCTTTCATATGTTTATTTTGATATGTTCCTAGAGAAAATTGTGTTGAAAGATGTTAGTAGCAATGATACGGATTGTATCCGTGATCTGAGGTTTATCCTCATTGCTACACAGAAAAATTATGTCCTTGATGCACCACTAGGTGACAGACCTATTGCAGGAGCAGATGCAGACGTTATGAACGTTTGGCTAGCTCAATATGATGACTACTTGATAGTTTAGTGCACCATGCTTAATGGCTTAGAATCGGGACTTCAAAGACGTTTTGAACGTCATGGACCATATGATATGTTCCAGGAGTTGAAGTTAATATTTCAAGCAAATACCCGAGTTGAGAGATATGAAGTCTCCAACAATTTCTATAGCTAAAAGATGGGGGAGAATCGCTCAACTAGTGAGCATGTGCTCAGATTGTCTGGGTACTACAATCGCTTGAATCAAGTGGGAGTTAATCTTCCAGATAAGATAGTGATTGACAGAATTCTCTAGTCACCATCACCAAGTTAGTAGAACTTCATGATGAACTATAATATGCAAGGGATAACGGAAACAACTCCCAAGCTCTTTGTGATGCTGAAATCAACGAAGGTAGAAATCAAGAAAAACATCAAGTGTTGATGGTTGACAAGACCACTAGTTTCAAGAAAAGGGCAAAGGGAAGAAGGGGAACTTCAAGAAGAACGGCAAGCAAGTTGCTGCTCAAGTGAAGAAGCCCAAGTCTGATCCTAAGCCTGAGACTAAGTGCTTCTACTGCAAAGGGACTGGTCACTGGAAGCGGAACTACCCCAAGTGATTGGCGGATAAGAAGGATGGCAAAGTGAACATAAGTATATTTGATATACATGTTATTGATGTGTGCTTTACTAGTGTTTATAGCAACCCCTCAGTATTTGATGCTAGTTCAGTTGCTAAGAGTAGTAACTCGAAACGGGAGTTGCAGAATGAACAGAGACTAGTTAAGGGTGAAGTAACGATGTATGTTGGAAGTGGTTCCAAGATTGATATGATCATCATCGCACACTCCCCTATACTTTCGGGATTAGTGTTGAACTTAAATAAGTGTTATTTGGTTTTTGCGTTGAGCATGAATATGATTTGATCATGTTTATTGCAATACGGTTATTCATTAAAGTCAGAGAATAATTGTTGTTCTGTTTACATGAATAAAACCTTCGATGGTCATACACCCAATGAAACAAGTTCGTTGGATCTCGATCGTAGTGATACACATATTCATAATATTGAAACCAAAAGATGCAAAGTTAATAATGATAGTGCAACTTATTTGTGGCACTGCCGTTTAGGTCATATTGGTATAAAGCGCATGAAGAAACTCCATGCTAATGGGCTTTCGGAATCACTTGATTATGAATCACTTGATGCTTGCGAACCATGCCTTTTGGGCAAGATGACTAAAACAACGTTCTCCGGAACAATGGAGCAAGCAACAGATTTGTTGGAAATCATACATACTGATGTATGTGGTCCGATGAATATTTAAGGCTTGCAGCGGGTATCATTATTTTCTGACCTTCACAGATGCTTTGAGCAGATATGGGTATATCTACTTAATGAAATAGAAGTCTGATACATTTGAAAAGTTCATATAAAATTTCAGAGTGAAGTGGAAAATCATCGTAACAAGAAAATAAAGTTTCTACGATCTGATCGTGGAAAAGAGTATTTGAGTTACGAGTTTGGTCTTCAGCTAAAATAATGTGAAATAGTTTCACTACTCACGCCACATGGAACACCATAGTGTAATGGTGTGTCCGAACATCATACTGTACTTTATTAGATATAGTGCGATCTATGATGTTTCTTACCGATCTACCACTATCGTTTTGGGGTTATGCATTAGGGACAGCTGCATTCACGTTAAAAAAGGGGCACCATCTAAGTCTGTTGAGACGACAGCTTATGAACTATGGTTTGGCAAGAAACCAAAGTTGTCGTTTCTTAAAGTTTGGGGCTGCGATGCTTATGTGAAAAAGCTTCAACCTGATAAGCTCGAACCCAAAGCGGAGAAATGTGTCTTCATAGGATACCCAAAGGAGACTGTTGGGTACACCTTCTATCACAGATCCGAAGGCAAGACATTCGTTGCTAAGAATGGATCATTTCTAGAGAAGGAGTTTCTCTCGAAAGAAGTGAGTGGGAGGAAAGTAGAACTTGACGAGGTAACTGTACCTGCTCCCTTATTGGAAAATAGCACATCACAGAAAACTGTTTCTGCGACACCTATACCAATTAGTGAGGAAGCTAATGATGATGATCATGAAACTTCAAGACAAGATACTACTGAACCTCGTAGATCAACCAGAATGAGATCCGCACCAGAGTGGTATGGTAATCCAATTCTGGAAGTCATGCTACTAGATCATGATGAACCTACGAACTATGAAGAAGCGATGGTGAGCCCAGATTCCGCAAAGTGGCTTGAAGCCATGAAATCTGAGATGGGATCCATGTATGAGAACAAAGTATGGACTTTGGTTGACTTGCCCGATGATCGGCAAGCAATTGAGAATAAATGGATCTTCAAGAAAAAAAGACTGACGCTGACGGTAATATTACTGTCTATAAAGCTCGACTTGTCGCAAAAGGTTTTCGACAAGTTCAAGGGGTTGACTACGATGAGACCTTCTCACCCGTAGCGATGCTTAAGTCTGTCAGAATCATGTTAGCAATTGCCGTATTTTATGATTATGAAATTTGGCAGATGGATGTCAAAACTGCATTCCTGAATGGATTTCTGGAAGAAGAGTTGTATATGATGCAACCAGTAGGTTTTGTCAATCCTAAAGGTGCTAACAAAATATGCAAGCTCCAGCGATTCATCTATGGACTGGTGCAAGCATCTCAGAATTGGAATACACGCTTTGATAAGTTGATCAAAGCATATAGTTTTATACAGACTTGCAGTGAAGCCTGTATTTTACAAGAAAGTGAGTGGGAGCACTACAGCATTTCTGATAAAGTATATGTGAATGACATATTGTTGATCGGAAATAATGTAGAATTATTCTGTAAAGCATAAAGGAGTGTTTGAAAAGAGTTTTTCAAAGAAAGACTTCGGTGAAGCTGCTTACATATTGAGCTTCAAGATCTATAGAGATAGATCAAGACGCTTGATAAGTTTTTTCAATGAGTACATACCTTGACAAGATTTTGAAGTAGTTCAAAATGGAGCAGTCAAAGAAAGAGTTCTTGCCTGTATTACAAGGTGTGAAGTTGAGTAAGACTCAAAACCCGACCACGGCAGAAGATAGAAAGAGAATGAAAGTCATTCCCTATGCCTTGGCCATAGGTTCTATAAAGTATGTCATGCTGTATACCAGATCTATTGTATACCCTGCATTGATTTGGCAAGGGAGTACAATAGTGATCTAGGAGTAGATCACTGGACAGCGGTCAGAATTATCCTTAGTGAAATAAGGATATGTTTCTCGATTATGGACGTGACAAAAAGGTTCGTCGTAAAGGGTTACGTCGATGCAAGTTTTTGACACTGATCCAGATGAATCTAAAGTCTCAATCTGGATACATATTGAAAGTGGGAGCAATTAGCTAGAGTAGCTCCGTGTAGAGCATTGTAGACATAGAACTTGCAAAATACTTACGAATCTGAATGTGACAGACCCGTTGACTAAAATTATCTCACAAGCAAAACATGATCACACCTTAGTACTCTTTGGGTGTTAATCACATAGATATGTGAACTAGATTGCTGACTCTAGTAAACCCTTTGAGTGTTGGTCACATGACGATGTGAACTATGGGTGTTAATCACATGGTGATGTGAACTATTGCTGTTAAATCACATGGCGATGTGAACTAGATTATTGACTCTAGTGCAAGTGGGAGACTGAAGGAAATATGCCCTAGAGGCAATAATAAAGTTATTATTTATTTCCTTATATCATGATAAATGTTTATTATTCATGCTAGAATTGTATTAACCGGAAACATAATACATGTGTGAATACATAGACAAACAGAGTGTCACTAGTATGCCTATACTTGACTAGCTCGTTAATCAAAGATGGTTATGTTTCCTGGCCATGGACAAAAGAGTTGTTATTTGATTAACGAGGTCACATCATTAGGTGAATGATCTGATTGACATGACCCATTCCATTACCTTAGCACCCGATCGTTTAGTAAGTTGCTATTGCTTTCTTCATGACTTATACATGTTCCTATGACTATGAGATTATGCAACTCCCGTTTGCCGGAGGAACACTTTGGGTGCTACCAAACGTCACAACATAAATGGGTGATTATAAAGGAGCATTACAGGTGTCTCCAAAGGTAGATGTTGGGTTGGCGTATTTCGAGATTAGGATTTGTCACTCCGATTGTCGAAGAGGTATCTCTAGGCCCTCTCGGTAATGCACATCACCTAAGCCTTGCAAGCATTGCAACTAATATGTTAGTTGTGAGATGATGTATTACGGAACGAGTAAAGAGACTTGCCAGTAACGAGATTGAACTAGGTATTGGATACCGACGATCGAATCTCGGGCAAGTAACATACCGATGACAAAGGGAACAACGTATGTTGTTATGCGGTCTGACCGATAAAGATCTTCATAGAATATGTAGGAGCCAATATGGGCATCCAGGTCCCGCTATTGGTTATTGACCGGAGACGTGTCTCGGTCATGTCTACATTGTTCTCAAACCGTAGGGTCCGCACGCTTAACATTACAATGACAGTTATTATGAGTTTATGCATTTTGATGTACCGAAGGTAGTTCGGAGTCCCGGATGTGATCACGGACATGACGAGGAGTCTCGAAATGGTCGAGACATAAAGATTGATATATTGGAAGCCTATATTTGGATATCGGAAGTGTTCCGGGTGAAATCGGGATTTTACCGGAGTACCGGGAGGTTACCGGAACCCCCCGGGAACCATATGGGCCTTATTGGGCCTTGGTGGAAAGGTGAAAGGGGCAGCCCAAGGTGGGCTGCGCGCCTCCCCCCTCCCCTAGTCCTATTAGGACTAGGAGAGGTGGCCGGCCCCCTTCTCTCTCTCTCTCTCTCTCTCTCTCTCTCTCTCTCTCTCTCTCTCTCTCTCTCTCTCGGAATCCTATTAGGAATAGGATTGGGGGGAGTCCTACTCCCGGCAGGAGTAGGACACCTCCTGTGCCCTCCTCCTTGGCCGGCCATCCCTCCCCCTTGGATCCTTTAAATACGGGGGCAGGGGCACCTCTAGACACAAGTTGATCATTGAGATCGTTCCTTAGCCGTGTGCGGTGCCCCCTGCCACCATATTCCACCTCGATCATATCGTTGTAGTGCTTAGGCGAAGCCCTACGTCGGTAGAACATCAAGATCGTCACCACGCCGTCGTGCTGACGGAACTCCTCCCCGAAGCTTTGCTGGATCGGAGCCCGGGGATCGTCATCGAGCTGTACGTGTGCTAAGAACTCGGAGGTGCCGGAGTAACGGTGCCTGGATCGGTCGGATCGGGAAGAAGACGTACGACTACTTCCTCTATGTTGTGTGGTCGCTTCCGCACTCGGTCTGCGTTGGTACGTAGACAACACTCTCCCCTCTCGTTGCTATGCATCACCATGATCTTGCGTGTGCGTAGGAAAATTTTCGAAATTACTATGTTCCCCAACACGCCGCCCCCTTGGAGATCCATCTCCTAGGGCCCCCCCCCCCAAGGCCCCTATATAAAGAGGGGGGAGGGAGGGCAGCCGGACACCCCCTGGCTCTTGGCGCCTCCCTCTCCCTCCGTATACCTCTCCTCCCCGCTTGCGCTTGGCGAAGCCCTGCCGGGATCCTACTGCATCCACCACCACGCCGTCGTGCTGCTGGATCTTCATCAACCTCTCCTTTCCCCTTGCTGTATCAAGAAGGAGGAGACGTCTTCCCAACCGTATGTGTGTTGAACGCGGAGGTGCCGTCCGTTCAGCACTAGGTCATCGGTGATTTGGATCACGTCGAGTACGACTCCATCAACTCCGTTCTCTTGAACGCTTCCGCGCGCGATCTACAAGGGTATGTAGATGCACTCCTCTCTCCCTCATTGCTAGATGACTCCATAGATTGATCTTGGTGATGCGTAGAAAATTTTAAAATTCTGCTACGTTCCCCAACTGTGGTATCAGAGCTAGGTCTATGCGTAGTTACTATGCACAAGTAGAACACAAAGCAGTTGTGGGCGTCAATATTGTCAATTTGCTTGCCGCTACTAGTCTTATCTTGATTCGGCGGCATCGTGGGATGAAGCGGCCCGGACCAACCTTACACGTACGCTTACGTGAGACCGGTTCCACCGACTGACATGCACTAGTTGCATAAGGTGACTGGCGGGTGTCTGTCTCTCCCACTTTAGTCGGATCGGATTCGATGAACAGGGTCCTTATGAAGGGTAAATAGAAATTGGCAATTCACATTGTGGTTTTGGCGTAGGTAAGAAACGTTCTTGCTAGAAACCTATAGCAGCCACGTAAAAACTTGCAACAACAATTAGAGGACGTCTAACTTGTTTTTGCAGCAAGTGTTTTGTGATGTGATATGGCCAAAGGATGTGATGAATGATATATGTGATGTATGAGATGATCGTGTTCTTGTAATAGGAATCACGACTTGCATGTCGATGAGTATGACAACCGGCAGGAGCCATAGGAGTTGTCGTTATTTATTTATGACCTGCGTGTCAACATAAACGTCATGTAATTACTTTACTTTATTGCTAAAGCGTTAGCCATAGTAGTAGAAGTAATAGATGACGAGACAACTTCAAGAAGACACGATGATGGAGATCATGGTGTCATGCCGGTGACAACGATGATCATGGAGCCCCGAAGATGGAGATCAAAAGGAGCAAATGATATTGGCCATATCATGTCACTATTTGATTGCATGTGATGTTTACCATGTTTTACATCTTATTTGCTTAGAACGACGGTAGCTTAAATAAGATGATCCCTCGTAATAATTTCAAGAAAGTGTTCCCCCTAACTGTGCACCGTTGCGAAGGTTCGTTGTTTCGAAGCACCATGTGATGATCGGGTGTGATAGATTCTAACGTTCGAATACAACGGGTGTAAGCCAGATTTACACACGCAATACACTTAGGTTGACTTGACGAGCCTAGCATGTACAGACATGGCCTCGGAACACGGAAGACCGAAAGGTCGAGCATGAGTCGTATAGGAGATACGATCAACATGAAGATGTTCACCGATGTTGGCTAGTCCGTCTCATGTGATGATCGGACACGGCCTAGTTAACTCGGATCATGTTTCACTTAGATGACTGGAGGGATGTCTATCTGAGTGGGAGTTCATTGAGTAATTTGATTAGATGAACTTAATTATCATGAACTTAGTCTAAAATCTTTACAATATGTCTTGTAGATCAAATGGCCCATGTTGTCCTCAACTTCAACGCGTTCCTAGAGAAAACCAAGCTGAAAGATGATGGCAGCAACTATACGGACTGGGTTCGGAACCTAAGGATCATCCTCATAGCTGCCAAGAAAGATTATGTCCTAGAAGCATCGCTAGGTAACGCACCTGTCCCAGAGAACCAACATGTTATGAACGCTTGGCAATCACGTGCCAATGATTACTCCCCCATTCAGTGCGGCATGCTTTACAGCTTAGAACCGGGGATCCAAAAGCGTTTGAGAGACACGGAGCATATGAGATGTTCGAAGAGCTGAAAATGGTTTTCCAAGCTCATGCCCGGGTCGAGAGATATGAAGTCTCCGACAAGTTCTTCAGCTGTAAGATGGAGGAAAATAGTTCTGTCAGTGAGCACATACTCAAAATGTTCGGGTTGCATAACCGCTTGGCTCAGCTGGGAGTTAATCTCCCGGATGACGCGTGTAGGGGAACGTAGCAGAAATTCAAAATTTTCCTACGTATCACCAAGATCTATCTATGGAGAGACCAGCAACGAGGGGAAGGAGAGTGCATCTACATACCCTTGTAGATCGCTAAGCGGAAGCGTTCAAGAGAATGGGGTTGAACGAGTCATACTCGTCATGATCCAAATCACCGGAGATCCTAGTGCCGAACGGACGGCACCTCCGCGCTCAACACACGTACAGCCCGGTGACGTCTCCCATGCCTTGATCCAGCAAGGAGAGAGGGAGAGGTTGAGGAAGACTCCATCCAGCAGCAGCACAACGGCGTGGTGATGGTGGAGGAGCGTGGTACTCCAGCAGGGCTTCGCCAAGCACCGCAAGAGACGAGGAGAAAGAGAGGGAGGGCTGCACCAACAGGGAGAGATCAGATCGCGTGTATTGGGCAGCCCCTAGGCCTCATATATATAGGGGAAGAGGAGGAGGGTGCGCCCCCTCTAGGGTTCCCACCCCTAGAGGGGCGGCACCCCTAGATGGGTCTTGGGGTGGCGGCCAAGAGGGGGAGAAGGGGGCGCCCCCTAGGGTGGGCCTTAGGGCCCATCTAAGCCTAGGGTTTCCCCTTCTCCTCCTTTGCTGCGCCTTGGGCCTTGGTGGGGGGCGCACCAGCCCACCTGGGGCTGGTCCCCTCCCACACTTGGCCCATGCAGCCCTCCGGGGCTGGTGGCCCCACTTGGTGGAGCCCCGGGACCCTCCCGGTGGTCCCGGTATGTTACCGATAAAACCCGAAACTTTTCCGGTGACCAAAACAGGACTTCCCATATATAAATCTTTACCTCCGGACCATTCCGGAACTCCTCGTGACGTCCGGGATCTCATCCGGGACTCCGAACAACATTCGGTAACCACATACAAACTTCCTTTATAACCCTAGCGTCATCGAACCTTAAGTGTGTAGACCCTACGAGTTCGGGAACCATGTAGACATGACCGAGACGTTCTCCGGTTAATAACCAACAGCGGGATCTGGATACCCATATTGGCTCCCACATGTTCCACGATGATCTCATCGGATGAACCACGATGTCAAGGACTTAATCAATCCCGTATACAATTCCCTTTGTCTATCGGTACGATACTTGCCCGAGATTCGATCGTCGGTATCCCGATACCTGTTCAATCTCGTTACCGGCAAGTCTCTTTACTCGTTCCGTAACACATCATCCCGTGATCAACTCCTTGACCACATTGTGCACATTATGATGATGTCCTACCGAGTGGGCCCAGAGATACCTCTCCGTCACACGGAGTGACAAATCCCAGTCTCGATTCGTGCCAACCCAACAGACACTTTCAGAGATACCCGTAGTGCACCTTTATAGTCACACAGTTACGTTGTGACGTTTGGCACACCCAAAGCATTCCTACGGTATCCGGGAGTTGCACAATCTCATGGTCTAAGGAAATGATACTTGACATTAGAAAAGCTTTAGCATACGAACTACACGATCTTGTGCTATGCTTAGAATTGGGTCTTGTCCATCACATCATTCTCCTAATGATGTGATCCCGTTATCAATGACATCCAATGTCCATGGTCAGGAAACCGTAACCATCTATTGATCAACGAGCTAGTTAACTAGAGGCTTACTAGGGACATGGTGTTGTCTATGTATCCACACATGTATCTGAGTTTCCTATCAATACAATTCTAGCATGGATAATAAACGATTATCATGAACAAGGAAATATAATAATAACCAATTTATTATATCCTCTAGGGCATATTTCCAACAGTCTCCCACTTGCACTAGAGTCAATAATCTAGTTCACATCGCCATGTGATTAACACTCATAGGTCACATCGCCATGTGACCAACATCCAAAGAGTTTACTAGAGTCAATAATCTAGTTCACATCACTATGTGATTAACACTCAATGAGTTCTGGGTTTGATCATGTTGCTTGTGAGAGAGGTTTTAGTCAACGGGTCTGCAACATTCAGATCCGTATGTACTTCGCAAATCTCTATGTCATCTCCTAGATGCAGCTACCACGTTCTATTTGGAGCTATTCCAAATAACTGTTCTACTTGGAGCTATTCCAAATCGTTGCTCCATTATACGTATCCGGTATCTCTACTCAGAGCTATCCGGATAGGTGTTAAGCTTGCATCGACGTAACCCTTTACGACGAACTCTTTTACCACCTCCATAATCGAGAAAAATTCCTTAGTCCACTAGTTACTAAGGATAACTTTGACCGATGTCCTGTGATCCATTCTTGGATCACTCTTGTACCACTTGACTGACTCATGGCAAGGCACACTTCATATGCGGTACACAGCATAGCATATTGTAGGGCCTACGTCTTAAGCATAGGGGATGACCTTCGTCCTTTCTCTCTATTCTGCCGTGGTCGAGCTTTAAGTCTTAACTTCATACCTTACAACTCAGGCAAGAACTCCTTCTTTGACTGATCCATCTTGAACACCTTCAAGATCATGTCAAGGTATGTGCTCATTTGAAAGTACCATTAAGCATTTTGATCTATCCTTATAGATCTTGATGCTCAATGTTCAAGTAGCTTAATCCAGGCTTTCCATTGAAAAACACTTTCCAAATAACCCTATATGCTTTCCAGAAATTCTACATCATTTCTGATCAACAATATGTCAACAACATATACTCATCAGAAATTCTATAGTGCTCCCACTCACTTCTTTGGAAATACAAGTTTCTCATAAACTTTGTATACACCAAAATCTTTGATCATCTCATCAAAGCATACATTCCAACTCCGAGATGCTTACTCCAGTCCTTAGAAGGATTGCTGGAGCTTTGCATACTTGTTAGCATCTTTCAGGATTGACAAAACCTTCCGTTTGTATCACATACAACTTTTCCTCAAGAAAATCGTCGAGGAAACAATGTTTTGATATCCTATCTGCAAGATTTCATAAATAATGCAGTAATCGCTAATATAATTCCAACAGACTCTTAGCATCGCTACGAGTGAGAAACTCTCATCGCAGTCAACTCCTTGAACTTGTTGGGAAACATCTTAACGACAAATCGAGCTTTCTTAATGGTGATACTTACCATCATTGTCCGCCTTCCTTTTAAAATCCATATGTACCTAACAGCCTTACGACCATCAAGTAGTTCTTCCAAAGTCTACACTTTGTTTTCATACATGGATCCTCTCTCGGATTTTATGGCCTCGAGCCATTTATCAGAATCCAGGCCCACCATCGCTTCTCCATAGCTTGTAGGTTCATTGTTGTCTAGCAACATGACTTCCAAGACAGGACTACGTACCACTCTGAAGTAGTATGCATCCTTGTCATCCTACGAGGTTTGGTAGTGACTTGATCCGAAGTTTCATGATCACTATCATAAGCTTCCACTTCAGTTGGTGTAGGTGCCACAGGAACAACTTCATGTGCCCTGCTACACACTAGTTGAAGAGACGGTTCAATAACCTCATCAAGCCTCCACTATCCTCCCACTCAATTCTTTCGAGAGAAACTTTTCCTCGAGAAAGGACCCGATTCTAGAAACAATCCCTTATTGCTTTCAGATCTGAGACAGGAGGTATACCCAACTGTTTTGGGTGTCCTATGAAGATGCATTTATCCGCTTCGGGTTCGAGCTTATCGGCCTGAAACTTTTTCACATAAGCGTCGCAGCCCCAAACTTTTAAGAAATGACAGATTAGGTTTCTCTAAACCATAGTTCATACGGTGTCATCTCATCGGAATTATGTGGTGCCCTATTTAAAGTGAATGTGGTTGTCTCTAATGCCTAACCCATAAATTATCGTGGTAATTCGATAAGAGACATCATGGTATGCATCATATCCAATAGGGTGCAGTTATGATGTTCGGACACACCATCACACTATGGTGTTCCAGGCTGTATCAGTTGTGAAACAATTTCCACAATGTCTTAATTCTGTGCCAAACTCGTGATTCAGATATTCATCTCTATGATCATATCATAGATCTTTTATCCTCTTGTCACGACGATCTTTCAACTTCACCCTGAAATTACTTGAACCTTTCAATAATTCAGACTCATGATTCATCAAGTAAATATACTCAACATCTACTCAAATCATCTGTGAAGCAAGAACATAATCATATCCACTACATGCCTCAGTACTCATTGGACTGCACACATCAAAATGTATTACTTCCAACAAGTTGCTTTCTAGTTCCATTTTACTGAAACCGAGGCTTTCAGTCATCTTGCCTATGTGGTATGATTTGCATGTCTCAAGTGATTCAAAAATCAAGTGAGTCCAAACGGTCCATTTGCATAGAGTTTCTTCATGCATATACACCAATACACATGGTTCGCATGTCTCAAACCTTTCAAAACGAATGAGCCCAAAGATCCATCAACATGGAGCTTCTTCATGCGTTTTATACCGATATGACTTACGTGGCAGTGCCACAAGTAGGTGGTACTATCATTACTATCTTATATCTTTTGGCATGAACATGTGTATCACTACGATCGGGATTCAATAAACCATTCCGTTTAGGTGCAAGACCATTGAAGGTATTATTCAAATAAACAGAGTAACTATTATTCTCTTTAAATGAATAACCGTATTGCTATAGACATAATCCAATCATGTCTATGCTCAACGCAAACACCAAATAACAATTATTTAGGTTTAACACCAATCTCGATGGTAGAGGGAGTATGCGATGCTTGATCACATCGAGCTTGGAAACACTTCCAACACATATCGTCATCTCACCTTTAGCTAGTCTTCGTTTATTCCGTAGCTTTTATTTCGAGTTACTAACACTTAGCAACCGAACCGGTATCTAATACCCTGGTGCTACTAGGAGTACCAGTAAAGTACACATCAACACAATGTATATCCAATATACTTCTATCGACTTTGCCAGCCTTCTCATCTACCAAGTATCTAGGGTAATTCTGCTCCAGTGGTTGTTCCTCTTATTACAGAAGCACTTAGTCTCGGGTTTGGGTTCAACCTTGGGTTTCTCCACTAGAGCAGCAGCTGATTTGCCGTTTCATGAAGTATCCCTTCTTGCCCTTGCCCTTCTTGAAACTAATGGTTTCACTAACCATCAACAATTGATGCTCCTTCTTAATTTCTACTTTCGTGGTGTCAAACATCACGAATATCTCAAGGATCATCATATATGTCCCTGATATATTATAGTTCATCACGAAGCTCTAGCAGCTTGGTGGTAATGACTTCGGAGAAACATCACTATCTCATCTGGAAGATCAACTCCCACTCGATTCAAATGATTGTTGTACTCAGACAATCTGAGCACAACCTCAACAATTGAGCTTTTCTCCCTTAGTTTGCAGGCTAAGAAAATCGTCGGAGGTCTTATACCTCTTGACGTGGGCACGAGCCTGAAATCCCAATTTCAGCCCTCGAAACATCTCATATGTTTCGCGACATTTCAAAACGTCTTCGGTGCCTCAACTCTAAACCGTTTAACTGAACTATCACGTAGTTATCAAAATGCGTATGTCAGATGTTCGCAACATCCACAGACGACGTTCGAGGTTCAGCACACTGAGCGGTGCATTAAGGACATAAGCCTTCTATGAAGCAATGAGGACAATCCTCAGTTTACGGACCTAGTACGCACAATTGCTACTATCAACTTTCAACTAAATTTTCTCTAGGAACATATCTAAACAGTAGAACTAAAGCGCGAGCTACGACATAATTTGCAAAATCCTTTTGACTATGTTCAGGATAAACAAGTTCATCTTATGAACTCCCACTCAGATAGACATCCCTCTAGTCATCTAAGTGATTACATGATCTGAGTCAACTAGGCCGTGTCCGATCATCACGTGAGACGGACTAGTCAACATCGGTGAACATCTTCATGTTGATCGTATCTTCTATACGACTCATGTTCGACCTTTCGGTCTTCTGTGTTCCGAGGCCATGTCTGTACATGCTAGGCTCGTCAAGTCAACCTAAGTGTTTCGCGTGTGTAAATCTGGCTTACACCCGTTGTATGTGAACGTAAGAATCTAACACCCGATCATCACGTGGTGCTTCGAAACACGAACTGTCGCAACCGTGCACAGTTAGGGGGAACACTTTCTTGAAATTTTAACGAGGGATCATCTTATTTACTACCGTCATTCTAAGCAAATAAGATGTATAAACTTGATAAACATCACATGCAATCAAATAATAGTGACATGATATGACCAATATCATATAGCTCCTTTGATCTCCATCTTGGGGCTCCATGATCATCTTGTCACCGGCATGACTCCATGATCTCCATCATCATGATCTCCATCATCGTGTCTCCATGAAGTTGCTCGCCAACTATTACTTCTACTACTACAGCTAACGATTAGCAATAAAGTAAAGTAATTACATGGCGTTGTTTAATGACACGCAGGTCATACAATAAATAAAGACAACTCCTATGGCTCCTGCCGGTTGTCATACTCATCGACATGCAAGTCGTGATTCCTATTACAAGAACATGATCAATCTCATACATCACATATATCATTCATCACATCCTTTTGGCCATATCACATCACATGGCATACCCTGCAAAAACAAGTTAGACGTCCTCTAATTGTTGTTTGCATGTTTTACGTGGCTGCTATGGGTTTCTAGCAAGAACGTTTCTTACCTACGCGAAACCACAACGTGATATGCCAATTGCTATTTACCCTTCATAAGGACCCTTTTCATCGAATCTGTTTTGACTAAAGTGGGAGAGACAGACACCCGCCAGCCACCTTATGCAACTAGTGCATGTTAGTCGATGGAACCGGTCTCACGTAAGCATACGTGTAAGGGCCGCTTCATCCCACAATGCCGTCGAAACAAGATTGGACTAGTAACGGTAAGCATATTGAACAAGATCAACGCCCACAACTACTTTGTGTTCTACTCGTGCATAGAATCTACGCAATAGACCTAGCTCATGATGCCACTGTTGGGGAACGTAGCAGAAATTCAAAATTTTCCTACGTATCACCAAGATCTATCTATGGAGAGACCAGCAACAAGGGGAAGGAGAGTGCATCTACATACCCTTGTAGATTGCTAAGCGGAAGCGTTCAAGAGAATGGGGTTGAAGGAGTCGTACTCGTCGTGATCCAAATCACCGGAGATCCTAGTGCCGAACGGACGGCACCTCCGCGTTCAACACACGTACAGCCCGGTGACGTCTCCCATGCCTTGATCCAGCAAGGAGAGAGGGAGAGGTTGAGGAAGACTCCATCCAGCAGCAGCACAATGGTGTGGTGATGGTGGAGGAGCGTGGTACTCCAGCAGGGCTTCGCCAAGCACCGCAAGAGACGAGGAGAAAGAGAGGGAGGGCTGCACCAACAGGGAGAGATCAGATCGCGTGTATTGGGCAGCCCCTAGGCCTCATATATATGGGGGAAGAGGAGGAGGGTGCGCCCCCTCTAGGGTTCACACCCCTAGAGGGGCGGCAGCCCTAGATGGGTCTTGGGGTGGCGGCCAAGAGGGGGAGAGGGGGGCGCCCCCTAGGGTGGGCCTTAGGGCCCATCTAAGCCTAGGGTTTCCCCTTCTCCTCCTTTGCTGCGCCTTGGGCCTTGGTGGGGGGGGGGTGCACCAGCCCACCTGGGGCTGGTCCCCTCCCACACTTGGCCCATGCAGCCCTCCGGGGCTGGTGGCCCCACTTGGTGGACCCCCGGGACCCTCCCGGTGGTCCCGGTATGTTACCGATAAAACCCGAAACTTTTCCGGTGACCAAAACAGGACTTCCCATATATAAATCTTTACCTCCGGACCATTCCGGAACTCCTCGTGACGTCCGGGATCTCATCCGGGACTCCGAACAACATTCGGTAACCACATACAAACTTCCTTTATAACCCTAGCGTCATCGAACCTTAAGTGTGTAGACCCTACGGGTTCGGGAACCATGCAGACATGACCGAGACGTTCTTCGGTTAATAACCAACAGCGGGATCTGGATACCCATGTTGGCTCCCACATGTTCCACGATGATCTCATCGGATGAACCACGATGTCAAGAACTTAATCAATCCCATATACAATTCCCTTTGTCTATCGGTACGATACTTGCCAGAGATTCGATCGTCGGTATCTCGATACCTGTTCAATCTCGTTACCGGCAAGTCTATTTACTCGTTCTGTAACACATCATCCCGTGATCAACTCCTTGACCATATTGTGCACATTATGATGATGTCCTACCGAGTGGGCCCAGAGATACCTCTCCGTCACACGGAGTGACAAATCCCAGTCTCGATTCGTGCCAACCCAACAGACACTTTCAGAGATACCCGTTGTGCACCTTTATAGTCACCCAGTTACGTTGTGACGTTTGGCACACCCAAAGCATTCCTACGGTATCCGGGAGTTGCAGAATCTCATGGTCTAAGGAAATGATACTTGACATTAGAAAAGCTTTAGCATACGAACTACACGATCTAGTGCTATGCTTAGGATTGGGTCTTGTCCATCACATCATTCTCCTAATGATGTGATCCCGTTATCAACGACATCCAATGTCCATGATCAGGAAACCGTAACCATCTATTGATCAACGAGCTAGTTAACTAGAGGCTTACTAGGGACATGGTGTTGTCTATGTATCCACACATGTATCTGAGTTTCCTATCAATACAATTCTAGCATGGATAATAAACGATTATAATGAACAAGGAAATATAATAATAACCAATTTATTATTGCCTCTAGGGCATATTTCCAATAACGCGGTCATTGACAGAATTCTTCAGTCGCTTCCACCGAGCTACAAGAGCTTTGTGATGAACTTCAATATGCAGGGGATGGAAAAGACCATTCCTGAGGTATATTCAATGCTGAAATCAGCGGAGGTAGAAATCAAAAAGGAACATCAAGTGTTGATGGTGAATAAAACCACTAAGTTCAAGAAAGGCAAGGGTAAAAAGAACTTCAAGAAGGACGGCAAGGGAGTTGCCGCGCCCGGTAAGCAAGCTGCCGAGAAGATGCCAAAGAATAGACCCAAGCCCGAGACTGAGTGTTTTTATTGCAAGGGAAGTGGTCACTGGAAGCGGAACTGCCCCAAATACTTAGCAGACAAGAAGGCCGGGAACACTAAAGGTATATGTGATATACATGTAATTGATGTGTACCTTACCAGTACTCGTAGTAGCTCCTGGGTATTTGATACCGGTGCGGTTGCTCACATTTGTAACTCAAAGCAAGAGCTGTGGAATAAGCGGAGACTGGCGAAGGACGAGGTGACGATTTGCGTCGGGAATGGTTCCAAGGTCGATGTGATCGCCGTCGGCACGCCGCCTCTACATTTACCTACGGGATTAGTTTTAAACCTCAATAATTGTTATTTAGTACCAGCTTTGAGCATGAACATTGTATCAGGATCTCGTTTAATTCGAGATGGCTACTCATTTAAATCCGAGAATAATGGTTGTTCTATTTATATGAGAGATATGTTTTATGGCCATGCTCCGATGGTGAATGGTTTATTCTTAATGAATCTCGAGCGTAATGCTACACATATTCATAGTGTGAATACCAAAAGATGTAAGGTTGATAATGATAGTCCCACATACTTGTGGCACTGCCGACTTGGTCACATAGGTGTCAAACGCATGAAGAAGCTCCATGCAGATGGACTTTTAGAGTATCTTGATTACGAATCATTTGACACGTGCGAACCATGCCTCATGGGTAAAATGACCAAGACTCCGTTCTCAGGAACAATGGAGCGAGCAACCAATTTATTGGAAATCATACATACTGATGTGTGCGGTCCAATGAGTGTTGAGGCTCGTGGTGGCTATCGTTATGTTCTCACCCTCACTGATGACTTGAGTAGATATGGGCATGTCTACTTAATGAAACACAAGTCTGAGACCTTTGAAAAGTTCAAGGAATTTCAGATTAAGGTTGAGAATCAACATGACAATAAAATCAAGTTCTTGCGATCAGATCGTGGGGGAGAATACTTGAGTCATGAATTTGGCACACACTTAAGAAAATGTGGAATAGTTTCACAACTCACGCTGCCTAGAACACCTCGGCGTAATGGTGTGTCTGAACGTCGTAATCGCACTCTATTCGATATGGTGCGATCTATGATGTCTCTTACCGATCTACCGCTATCATTTTGGGGCTATGCTTTAGAGACTGCCGCATTCACTTTAAATAGGGCTCCGTCGAAATCCGTTGAGACGACACTGTATGAATTATGGTTTGGGAAGAAACCTAAGCTGTCGTTTCTAAAAGTTTGGGGATGCGATGCTTATGTCAAGAAACTTCAACCTGAAAAGCTCGAACCCAAATCGGAAAAATGTGTCTTCATAGGATACCCTAAAGAAACTATTGGGTATACCTTCTACCTCAGATCCGAAGGCAAGATCTTTGTTGCCAAGAATGGGTCCTTTCTAGAGAAAGAGTTTCTCTCGAAAGAAATAAGTGAGAGGAAAGTAGAACTTGATGAAGTATTACCTCTTGAACCGGTAAGTGGCGCAGCTCAAGAAAATGTTCCTGAGGTGCCTGCACCGACTAGAGAGGAAGTTAATGATGATGATCATGAAACTTCAGATCAAGTTGCTACTGAACTTCGTAGGTCCACAAGGACACGTTCCGCACCAGAGTGGTACGACAATCCTATCTTGGAAATCATGTTGTTAGACAACGATGAACCTTCCAACTATGAAGAAGCGATGGCGGGCCCGGATTCCGACAAATGGCTGGAAGCCATGAAATCCGAGATAGGATCCATGTATGAAAACGAAGTATGGACTTTGACTGACTTGCCTGATGATAGGCGGGCCATAGAAAATAAATGGATCTTTAAGAAGAAGACAGGCGCGGATGGTAACGTAACCATCTATAAAGCTCGGCTTGTCACTAAGGGTTATCGACAAGTTCAAGGGGTTGACTACGATGAGACTTTCTCACCCGTAGCGAAGCTGAAGTCCCTCCGAATCATGTTAGCAATTGCCACATTCTATGACTATGAGATATGGCAAATGGACGTCAAAACGGCATTCCTTAATGGTTTCCTTAAGGAAGAATTGTATATGATGCTGCCGGAAGGTTTTGTCGATCCTAATAATGCTGACAAGGTGTGCAAGCTCCAACGCTCGATTTATGGGCTGGTGCAAGCATCTCGGAGTTGGAACATTCGTTTTGATGAGATGATCAAAGCGTTTGGGTTTACGCAGACTTATGGAGAAGCCTGCATTTACAAGAAAGTGAGTGGGAGCTCTGTAGCATTTCTCATATTGTACGTGGATGACATACTGTTGATGGGAAATGATATAGAATTCTTGGAAAGCATAAAGGCCTACTTGAACAAGTGTTTTTCAATGAAGGACCTTGGAGAAGCTGCTTATATATTAGGCATCAAGATCTATAGAGATAGATCAAGACGCCTCATTGGTCTTTCACAGAGTACATACCATGACAAGATATTGAAGAAGTTCAAAATGGATTAGTCAAAGAAGGGGTTCTTGACTGTATTGCAAGGTACGAGATTGAGCACGGCTCAATGCCCGACCACGGCAGAAGATAGAGAAAAGATGAGTGTCGTCCCCTATGCCTCGGCCATAGGGTCTATCATGTATGCTATGCTGTGTACCAGACCTTATGTAAACCTTGCCGTAAGTTTGGTACGAAGGTACCAAAGTAATCCCGGCATGGAACACTAGACAGTGGTCAAGAATATCCTGAAGTACCTGAAAAGTACTAAGGATATGTTTCTCGTTTATGGAGGTGACGAAGAGCTCATCGTAAAGGGTTACGTCGATGCTAGCTTCGACACAGATCTGGATGACTCTAAGTCACAAACCGGATACATGTATATTCTGAATGGTGGGGCAGTAAGCTGGTGCAGTTGCAAGCAAAGCGTTGTGGCGGGATCTACATGTGAAGCGGAGTACATGGCAGCCTCGGAGGCAGCACAAGAAGCAGTCTGGGTGAAGGATTTCATTACCGACCTAGGAGTCATACCCAATGCGTCGGGCCCGATGACTCTCTTCTATGACAACACTGGAGCTATTGCCCTTGCCAAGGAGCCCAGGTTTCACAGGAAGACCAGGCATATCAAGCGTCGATTCAACTCCATTCGTGAAAGTGTTTCAAATGGAGACATAGAGATTTGTAAAGTACATACGGACCTGAATGTGGCAGATCCGTTGACTAAACCTCTCCCTAGAGCAAAACATGATCAACACCAGAACTGCATGGGTGTTCGATTCATCACAATGTAACTAGACTATTGACTCTAGTGTAAGTGGGAGACTGTTAGAAATATGCCCTAGAGGCAATAATAAAATGGTTATTATTATATTTCTTTGTTCATGGTAATTGTCTATTGTTCATGCTATAATTGTGTTATCCGGAAATCGTAATACATGTGTGAATACATAGACCACAACACGTCCCTAGTGAGCCTCTAGTTGACTAGCTCGTTGATCAAAGGATAGTCATGGTTTCCTGACTATGGACATTGGATGTCATTGATAACGGGATCACATCATTAGGAGAATGATGTGATGGACAAGACCCAATCCTAAGCTTAGCTCAAAGATCGTGTAGTTCGTTTGCTGTAGCTTTTCTGAATGTCAAGTATCATTTCCTTAGACCATGAGATTGTGCAACTCCCGGATACCGTAGGAGTGCCTTGGGTGTGCCAAACGTCACAACGTAACTGGGTGACTATAAAGGTACATTACAGGTATCTCCAAAAGTATATGTTGGGTTGGCACGAATCGAGACTGGGATTTGTCACTCCGTATGACGGAGAGGTATCTCTGGGCCCACTCGGTAATGCATCATCATAATGAGCTCAATGTGACCAAGTGGTTGATCACGGGATCATGCATTACGGCATGAGTAAAGTGACTTGCCGGTAACGAGATTGAACTAGGTATTGGGATACCGACGATTGAGTCTCGGGCAAGTAACGTACCGATTGACAAAGGGAATTGTATACGGATTGATTGAATCCTCGACATCGTGGTTCATCCGATGAGATCATCGTGGAGCATGTGGGAGCCAACATGGGTATCTAGATCCCGCTGTTGGTTATTGACCGGAGAGGCGTCTCGGTCATGTCTGCATGTCTCCCGAACCCGTAGGGTCTACACACTTAAGGTTCGGTGACGCTAGGGTTGTAGAGATATTTGTATGCAGTAACCCGAAAGTTGTTTGGAGTCCCGGATGAGATCCCGGACATCACGAGGAGTTCTGGAATGGTCCGGAGGTAAACATTTATATATAGGAAGTCCAGTTTCGGCCATCGGGAAGGTTCCGGGGGTCGCTGGTATTGTACCGGGACCACCGGAAGGGTCACGGGGGTCCACCGGGTGGGTCCACCTATCCCGGAGGGCCCCATGGGCTGAGTTGGGAGGGGAACCAGCCCCTAGTGGGCTGGTGCGCCCCCCTTGGGCCTCCCCTGCGCCTAGGGTTGGGAAACCCTTGGGGTGGGGGCGCCCCCCACTTGGCTTGGGGGGAAGCCACCCCTTGGCCGCCGCCCCCTTGGAGATCCATCTCCTAGGGCCGGCGCCCCCCCCCCCAAGGCCCCTATATAAAGAGGGGGGAGGGAGGGCAGCCGGACACCCCCTGGCTCTTGGCGCCTTCCTCTCCCTCTGTAACACCTCTCCTCCCCGCTTGCGCTTGGCGAAGCCCTGCCGGGATCCTGCTGCATCCACCACCACGCCGTCGTGCTGCTGGATCTTCATCAACCTCTCCTTCCCCCTTGCTAGATCAAGAAGGAGGAGACGTCTTCCCAACCGTACGTGTGTTCAACGCGGAGGTGCCGTCCATTCGGCACTAGGTCATCGGTGATTTGGATCACGTCGAGTATGACTCCATCAACTCCGTTCTCTTGAACGCTTCCGCGCGCGATCTACAAGGGTATGTAGATGCTATCCTCTCTCCCTCATTGCTAGATGACTCCATAGATTGATCTTGGTGATGCATAGAAAATTTTAAAATTCTGCTATGTTCCCCAACACATGCTGCCTAGCTTGCCTTCCACGCCAAGTAGAGTCCCATCCGGACACGAGATGAAGTCTTCAATATTGTATCTTCATAGTCCAACAGTCCGGCCAAAGGATATAGTCCGGCTGTCCGGAGACCCCTAATCCAGGACTCCCTCACATCACCATCGCATCCACAGCCGCCTCGCCTCACCACCAAGGAGCTACGTCGTCGCGCCCCAGACCGCAGGCCCGTCCCAGCCCAGATGGGGCCCGAAAGGGCCCAGACCTGGGCCGAGCGGCCACCACCCACCGCGCCGCCCCGCAAAAAACGGCCACTCCACCGTGTCGAGAACACCCGAGGCCCGCGGAACTCCGCCGCCGGGCCCCACCGCCGCTAGCCGAACAGCACCACCGCCGGGCAGGAGGGAGCCCCGCCTCCTCCTCTAGGCGGGCGGGGAAGGGACGTACGCCGCCGCCGGCGCCACCCGGGCACACCGGAGGCCGCTGCCGGCAGCGGCGAAAGGAGATGGAGGAGGGGGTCATGACGAGGAGGCAGGCAAGGGGGCGCTCCGCCGCCTCGGGGGTCGACGGGAGCGCCGGGGGAGGGGAAGAGGAGCGAGGAGAGGAAGGAAGGTCGGGGGGGCGGGCGTCGGCGATCGGCGCCGGCGGGAGGAGGCGAGGGAGGCCGGCGGTGATGTCTGAAGGAAATATGCCCTAGAGGCAATAATAAAGTTATTATTTATTTCCTTATATCATGATAAATGTTTATTATTCATGCTAGAATTGTATTAACCGGAAACATAATACATGTGTGAATACATAGACAAACAGAGTGTCACTAGTATGCCTCTACTTGACTAGCTCGTTAATCAAAGATGGTTAAGTTTCCTAACCATGAACAATGTGTTGTTATTTGATTAACGAGGTCACATCATTAGTTGAATGATCTGATTGACATGACCCATTTCATTAGCTTAGCACCCGATCGTTTAGTATGTTGCTATTGCTTTCTTCATGACTTATACATGTTCCTATGACTATGAGATTATGCAACTCCCGTTTGCCGGAGGAACACTTTGGGTGCTACCAAACGTCACAACGTAACTGGGTGATTATAAAGGAGTACTACAGGTGTCTCCAATGGTAGATGTTGGGTTGGCGTATTTCGAGATTAGAATTTGTCACTCTGATTGTCGGAGAGGTATCTCTGGGCCCTCTCGGTAATACACATTACATAAGCCTTGCAAGCATTGCAACTAATATGTTAGTTGTGAGATGATGTATTACGGAACGAGTAAAGAGACTTGCCAGTAACGAGATTGAACTAGGTATTGGATACCGACGATCGAATCTCGGGCAAGTAACATACCGATGACAAAGGGAACAACGTATGTTGTTATGCGGTCTGACCGATAAAGATCTTCATAGAATATGTAGGAGCCAATATGGGCATCCAGGTCCCGCTATTGGTTATTGACCGGAGACGTGTCTCGGTCATGTCTACATTGTTCTCGAACCGTAGGGTCCGCACGCTTAACATTACAATGACAGTTATTATGAGTTTATGCATTTTGATGTACCGAAGGTAGTTCGGAGTCCCGGATGTGATCACGGACATGACGAGGAGTCTCGAAATGGTCGAGACATAAAGATTGATATATTGGAAGCCTATGTTTGGACATCGGAAGTGTTCCGGGTGAAATCGGGATTTTACCGGAGTACCGGGAGGTTACCGGAACCCCCCGGGAACCAAATGGGCCTTATTGGGCCTTAGTGGAAAGGTGAAAGGGGCAGCCCAAGGTGGGCTGCGCGCCTCCCCCCTCCCCTAGTCCTATTAGGACTAGGAGAGGTGGCCGGCCCCCTTCTCCCTCTCTCTCTCTCGAGGAATCCTATTTGGAATAGGATTAGGGGGAGTCCTACTCCCGGTAGGAGTAGGACTCCTCCTGCGCCCTCCTCCTTTGGCCGGCCAGCCCTCACCCTGGCAACCTTTATATACGGGGGCAGGGGGCACCTCTAGACACACAAGTTGATCATTAAGATCGTTCCTTAGCCGTGTGCGGTGCCCCCTGCCACCAAATTCCACCTCGATCATACCGTTGTAGTGCTTAGGCGAAGCCCTGCGTCGGTAGTACATCAAGATCGTCACCACGCCGTCGTGCTGACGGAACTCTTCCTCGATGCTTTGCTGGATCGGAGCCCGAGGATCGTCATCGAGCTGAACGTGTGCTAAGAACTCGGAGGTGCCGGAGTAACGGTGCTTGGATCGGTCGGATCGGGAAGAAGACGTACGACTACTTCCTCTACGTTGTGTCAACGCTTCCGTTGCGATCTACAAGTGTACGTAGATCAGACTCTCCCCCTCGTTGCTATGCATCACCATGATCTTGCGTGTGCGTAGGAAAATTTTTGAAATTACTACGTTCCCCAACAGTGGCATCCGAGCCTAGGTTTTATGGTTTGATGTTATTTGCACGAGTAGAACACAAGTGAGTTGTGGGCGATACAAGTCATACTGCCTACCAGCATGTCATACTTTGGTTCGGCGGTATTGTTGGACGAGACGACCCGAACCAACCTTACGCGTACGCTTACGCGAGACCGGTTCCCTCGACGTGCTTTGCACATAGATGGCTTGCGGGCGACTGTCTCTCCAACTTTAGTTGAACCGAGTATGGCTACGCCCGGTCCTTGAGAAGGTTAAAACGGAGTCTATTTGGCAAACTATCGTTGTGGTTTTGATGCGTAGGTGAGATGAGTTCTTGCTTAAGCCCGTAGCAGCCACGTAAAACTTGCAACAACAAAGTAGAGGACGTCTAACTTGTTTTTGCAGGGCATGATGTGATGTGATATGGTCAAGGCATGATGCTAAATTTTATTGTATGAGATGATCATGTTTTGTAACCAAGTTATCGGCAACTGGCAGGAGCCATATGGTTGTCGCTTTATTGTATGTAATGCAATCGCGTTGTAATGCTTTACTTTATTACTAAGCGGTAGTGATAGTCGTGGAAGCATAAGATTGGCGAGACGACAACGATGCTACGATGGAGATCAAGGTGTCGTGCCGGTGACGATGGTGATCATGACGGTGCTTCGGAGATGGAGATCACAAGCACAAGATGATGATGGCCATATCATATCACTTATATTGATTGCATGTGATGTTTATCTTTTATGCATCTTATCTTGCTTTGATTGACAGTAGCATTATAAGATGATCTCTCACTAAATTATCAAGAAGTGTTCTCCCTGAGTATGCACCGTTGCCAAAGTTCGTCGTGCCCAGACACCACGTGATGATCGGGTGTGATAAGCTCTACGTCCATCTACAACGGGTGCAAGCCAGTTTTGCACACGCAGAATACTCAGGTTAAACTTGACGAGCCTAGCATATGCAGATATGGCCTCGGAACACAGAGACCGAAAGGTCGAGCGTGAATCATATAGTAGATATGATCAACATAACGATGTTCACCATTGAAAACTACTCCATCTCACGTGATGATCGGTTATGGTTTAGTTGATTTGGATCACGTGATCACTTAGAGGATTAGAGGGATGTCTATCTAAGTGGGAGTTCTTAAGTAATTTGATTAACTGAACTTAAACTTATCATGAACTTAGTACCTGATAGTATCTTGCTTGTTTATGTTGATTGTAGATAGATGGCTCGTGCTGTTGTTCCGTTGAATTTTAATGCATTCCTTGAGAAAGCAAAGTTGAAAGATGATGGTAGCAATTACACGGACTGGGTCCGTAACCTGAGGATTATCCTCATTGCTGCACAAAAGAATTACGTCCTGGAAGCACCGCTGGGTGCCAGGCCTGCTGCTGGAGCAACACCAGATGTTATAAACGTCTGGCAGAGCAAAGCTGATGACTACTCGATAGTTCAGTGTGCCATGCTTTACGGCTTAGAATCGGGACTTCAATGACGTTTTGAACGTCATGGAGCATATGAGATGTTCCAGGAGTTGAAGTTAATATTTCAAGCAAATGCCCGAATTGAGAGATATGAAGTCTCCAATAAGTTCTATAGCTGCAAGATGGAGGAGAACAGTTCTGTCAGTGAGCATATACTCAAAATGTCTGGGTATAATAATCACTTGATTCAGATGGGAGTTAATCTTCCAGATGATTGCGTCATTGACAGAATTCTCCAATCACTGCCACCAAGCTACAAGAGCTTCGTGATGAACTATAATATGCAAGGGATGAACAATACTATTCCCGAGCTCTTCGCAATGCTGAAAGCTGCGGAGGTAGAAATCAAGAAGGAGCATCAAGTGTTGATGGTCAACAAGACCACTAGTTTCAAGAAAAAGGGCAAAGGGGAGAAGAAGGGGAACTTCAAGAAGAACAGTAAGCAAGTTGCTGCTCAGGAGAAGAAACCCAAGTCTGGACCTAAGCCTGAAACTGAGTGCTTCTACTGCAAGCAGACTGGTCACTGGAAGCGGAACTGCCCCAAGTATTTGGCGGATAAGAAGGATGGCAAGGTGAACAAAGGTATATGTGATATACATGTTATTGATGTGTACCTTACTAGAGCTCGCAGTAGCACCTGGGTATTTGATACTGGTTCTGTTCCTAATATTTGCAACTCGAAACAGGGACTACGGAATAAGCGGACACTAGCAAAGGACGAGGTGACGATGCGCGTGGGAAACGGTTCCAAAGTTGATGTGATCGCGGTCGGCACGCTACCTCTACATCTACCTTCGGGATTAATATTAGACCTAAATAATTGTTATTTGGTGCCAGCGTTGAGCATGAACATTATATCTGGATCTTGTTTAATGCGAGACGGTTATTCATTTAAATCAGAGAATAATGGTTGTTCTATTTATATGAGTAATATCTTTTATGGTCATGCACCTTTGAAGAGTGGTCTATTTTTGATGAATCTCGATAGTAGTGATACACATATTCATAATGTTGAAACCAAAAGATGCAGAGTTGATAATGATAGTGCAACTTATTTGTGGCACTGCCGTTTAGGTCATATCAGTGTAAAGCGCATGAAGAAACTCCATACTGATGGGCTTTTGGAACCACTTGATTATGAATCACTTGGTACTTGCGAACCATGCCTCATAGGCAAGATGACTAAAACACCGTTCTCCGGTACTATGGAGAGAGCAACAGATCTGTTGGAAATCATACATACCGATGTATGTGGTCCGATGAATATTGAGGCTCGTGGCGGATATCGTTATTTTCTCACCTTCACAGATGATTTAAGCAGATATGGTTATATCTACTTAATAAAACATAAGTCTGAAACATTTGAAAAGTTCAAAGAATTTCAGAGTGAAGTTGAAAATCATCATAACAAGAAAATAAAGTTTCTACGATCTGATCGTGGAGGAGAATATTTGAGTTACGAGTTTGGTGTACATTTGGAAAATTGTGGAATAGTTTCGCAACTCACGCCACCCGGAACACCACAGCGTAATGGTGTGTCCGAACGTCGTAATCGTACTTTACTAGATATGGTGCGATCTATGATGTCTCTTACTGATTTACCGCTATCATTTTGGGGTTATGCTTTAGAGACGGCCGCATTCACGTTAAATAGGGCACCATCAAAATCCGTTGAGACGACGCCTTATGAACTATGGTTTGGCAAGAAACCAAAGTTGTCGTTTCTTAAAGTTTTGGGCTGCGATGCTTATGTGAAAAAGCTTCAACCTGATAAGCTCGAACCCAAAGCGGAGAAATGTGTCTTCATAGGATACCCAAAGGAGACTGTTGGGTACACCTTCTATCACAGATCCGAAGGCAAGACATTCGTTGCTAAGAATGGATCATTTCTAGAGAAGGAGTTTCTCTCGAAAGAAGTGAGTGGGAGGAAAGTAGAACTTGACGAGGTAACTGTACCTGCTCCCTTATTGGAAAATAGTACATCACAGAAAACTGTTTCTGCGACACCTATACCAATTAGTGAGGAAGCTAATGATGATGATCATGAAACTTCAGGACAAGATACTACTGAACCACGTAGATCAACCAGAGTGAGATCCGCACCAGAGTGGTACGGTAATCCAATTCTGGAAGTCATGCTACTAGATCATGATGAACCTACGAACTATGAAAAAGCGATGGTGAGCCCGGATTCCGCAAAGTGGCTTGAAGCCATGAAATCTGAGATGGGATCCATGTATGAGAACAAAGTATGGACTTCGGTTGACTTGCCCAATGATCGGCAAGCAATTGAGAATAAATGGATCTTCAAGAAAAAGACTGACGCTGACGGTAATATTACTGTCTATAAAGCTCGACTTGTCGCAAAAGGTTTTCGACAAGTTCAAGGGGTTGACTACGATGAGACCTTCTCACCCGTAGCGATGCTTAAGTCTGTCAGAATCATGTTAGCAATTGCCGCATTTTATGATTATGAAATTTGGCAGATGGATGTCAAAACTGCATTCCTGAATGGATTTCTGGAAGAAGAGTTGTATATGATGCAACCAGAAGGTTTTGTCAATCCAAAAGGAGCTAACAAAGTGTGCAAGCTCCAGCGATCCATTTATGGACTGGTGCAAGCCTCTCGGAGTTGGAATAAACGCTTTGATAGTGTGATCAAAGCATTTGGTTTTATACAGACGTTTGGAGAAGCCTGTATTTACAAGAAAGTGAGTGGGAGCTCTGTAGCATTTCTGATATTATATGTGGATGACATATTGCTGATTGGAAATGATATAGAATTTCTGGATAGCATAAAGGGATACTTGAATAAAAGTTTTTCGATGAAAGACCTCGGGGAAGCTGCTTACATATTAGGCATAGAGATCTATAGAGATAGATCAAGATGCTTAATTGGACTTTCACAAAGCACATACCTTGACAAGATTTTGAAGAAGTTCAAAATGGATCAAGCAAAGAAAGGGTTCTTGCCTGTGTTACAAGGTGTGAAGTTGAGTCAGACTCAATGCCCGACCACTGCAGAAGATAGAGAAAAAATGAAAGATGTTCCCTATGCTTCAGCCATAGGCTCTATCATGTATGCAATGCTGTGTACCAGACATGATGTGTGCCTTGCTATAAGTTTAGCAGGGAGGTACCAAAGTAATCCAGGAGTGGATCACTGGACAGCGGTCAAGAACATCCTGAAATACCTGAAAAGGACTAAGGATATGTTTCTTGTATATGGAGGTGACAAAGAGCTCACCGTAAGAGGTTATGTTGATGCAAGCTTTGACACTGATCCGGACGATTCTAAATCACAAACCGGATACGTGTTTACTTTAAACGGTGGAGCTGTCAGTTGGTGTAGTTCTAAACAAAGCGTTGTAGCGGGATCTACATGTGAAGCGGAGTACATAGCTGCTTCGGAAGCAGCGAACGAAGGAGTCTGGATGAAGGAGTTCATATCCGATCTAGGTGTCATACCTAGTGCATCGGGTCCAATGAAAATCTTTTGTGACTATACTGGTGCAATTGCTTTGGCAAAAGAATCCAGATTTCACAAAAGGACCAAACACATCAAGAGACGCTTCAATTCCATCCGGGATCTAGTCCAGGTGGGAGACATAGAGATTTGCAAGATACATACGGATCTGAATGTTGCAGACCCGTTGACTAAGCCTCTTCCATGAGCAAAACATGATCAGCACCAAGGCTCCATGGGTGTTAGAATCATTACTGTGTAATCTAGATTATTGACTCTAGTGCAAGTGGGAGACTGAAGGAAATATGCCCTAGAGGCAATAATAAAGTTATTATTTATTTCCTTATATCATGATAAATGTTTATTATTCATGCTAGAATTGTATTAACCGGAAACATAATACATGTGTGAATACATAGACAAACAGAGTGTCACTAGTATGCCTCTACTTGACTAGCTCGTTAATCAAAGATGGTTAAGTTTCCTAACCATGAACAATGTGTTGTTATTTGATTAACGAGGTCACATCGTTAGTTGAATGATCTGATTGACATGACCCATTTCATTAGCTTAGCACCCGATCGTTTAGTATGTTGCTATTGCTTTCTTCATGACTTATACATGTTCCTATGACTATGAGATTATGCAACTCCCGTTTGCCGGAGGAACACTTTGGGTGCTACAAAACGTCACAACATAACTGGGTGATTATAAAGGAGTACTACAGGTGTCTCCAATGGTAGATGTTGGGTTGGCGTATTTCGAGATTAGAATTTGTCACTCCGATTGTCGGAGAGGTATCTTTGGGCCCTCTCGGTAATACACATTACACAAGCCTTGCAAGCATTGCAACTAATGAGTTAGTTGCGGATGATGTATTACAGAACGAGTAAAGAGACTTGCCGGTAACGAGATTGAACTAGGTATTGGATACCGACGATCGAATCTCGGGCAAGTAACATACCGATGACAAAGGGAACAACGTATGTTGTTATGCGGTCTGACCGATAAAGATCTTCGTAGAATATGTAGGAGCCAATATGGGCATCCAGGTCCCACTATTGGTTATTGACCGGAGACGTGTCTCGGTCATGTCTACATTGTTCTCGAACCGTAGGGTCCGCACGCTTAACGTTACGATGACAGTTATTATGAGTTTATGCATTTTGATGTACTGAAGGTTGTTCGGAGTCCCGGATGTGATCACGGACATGACGAGGAGTCTCGAAATGGTCGAGACATAAAGATTGATATATTGGAAGCCTATGTTTGGACATCGGAAGTGTTCCGGGTGAAATCGGGATTTTACCGGAGTACCGGGAGGTTACCGGAACCCCCCGGGAACCAAATGGGCCTTATTGGGCCTTAGTGGAAAGGTGAAAGGGGCAGCCCAAGGTGGGCTGCGCGTCTCCCCCTCCCCTAGTCCTATTAGGACTAGGAGAGGTAGTCGGCCCCCTTCTCCCTCTCTCTCTCTCTCGAGGAATCCTATTAGGAATAGGATTGGGGGGGGAGTCCTACTCCCGGTAGGAGTAGGACTCCTCCTGCGCCCTCCTCCTTTGGCCGGCCAGCCCTCCCCCTGGCAACCTTTATATATGGGGGCAGGGGGCACCTCTAGACACACAAGTTGATCATTAAGATCGTTCCTTAGCCGTGTGCGGTGCCCCCTGCCACCAAATTCCACCTTGATCATACCGTTGTAGTGCTTAGGCGAAGCCCTGCGTCGGTAGTACATCAAGATCGTCACCACGCCGTCGTGCTAACGGAACTCTTCCTCGATGCTTTGCTGGATCGGAGCCCGAGGATGGTCATCGAGTTGAACGTGTGCTAAGAACTCGGAGGTGCCGGAGTAACGGTGCTTGGATCGGTCGGATCGGGAAGAAGACGTACGACAATGCTTCCATTGTGATCTACAAGGGTACGTAGATCAGACTCTCCCCCTCGTTGCTATGCATCACCATGATCTTGCGTGTGCGTAGGAAAATTTTTGAAATTACTACGTTCCCCAACAATGTCTACTACACAACCTTCTTCTTGTAAACTTTGTTGGGCCTCCAAGTGCAGAGGTTTGTAGGACAGTAGCAAATTTCCCTCAACTGGATGACCTAAGGTTTATCAATCCGTAGGAGGCGTAGGATGAAGATGGTCTCTCTCAACCAACCCTGCAACCAAATAACAAAGAGTCTCTTGTGTCCCCCAACACAAACAATACAATGGTAAATTGTATAGGTGCACTAGTTCGGCGAAGAGATGGTGATACAAGTGGTATATGGATAGTAGATATGGGTATTTGCAATCTGAAATTATAAAAACAGCAAGGTAACTAATGATAAAAGTGAGCATAAACGGTATTGCAATGCGTGGAAATAAGGCCTAGGGTTCATACTTTCACTAGTGCAAGTCCTCTCAACAATACTAACATAATTGATCACATAACTATCCCTCAACATGCAATAAAGAGTCACTCCAAAGTCACTAATAGCAGAGAACGAACGAAGAGATTATGGTAGGGTACGAAACCACCTCAAAGTTATTCTTTCCAATCAATCCGTTGGGCTATTCCTACAAGTGTCACAAACAGCCCTAGAGTTCGTACTAGAATAACACCTTAAGACACACATCAACCAAAACCCTAATGTCACCTAGATACTCCAATGTCACCTCAAGTATCCGTGGGTATGATTATACGATATGCATCACACAATCTCAGATTCATCTATTCAACCAACACAAAGGACCTCAAAGAGTGCCCCAAAGTTCTACCGGAGAATCACGACGAAAACGTGTGCCAACCCCTATGCATAGGTTCATGGGCGCAACCCGCAAGTTGATCACCAAAACATACATCAAGTGAATCATGTGATATCCCATTGTCACCACAGATACGCACGGCAAGACATACATCAAGTGTTCTCAAATCTTTAAAGACTCAATCCGATAAGATTACTTCAAGGGGAAAACTCAATTCATTACAAGAGAGTAGAGGGGGGAAGAAACATCATAGGATCCAAATATAATAGCAAAGCTCGCGATACATCAAGATCGTATCGTCTCAAGAACATGAGAGAGAGAGAGAGAGATCAAACACATAGCTACTGGTACATACCCTCAGCCCCGAGGGAGAACTACTCCCTCCTCGTCATGGAGAGCACCGGGATGATGAACATGGCCACCGGGGAAGGATTGCCCCCTCCGGCAGGGTGCCGGAATGGGTCTAGATTGGCTTTCGGTGTCTACGGAGGCTTCTGGCGGCGGAACTCCCGATCTATTGTGCTCTCGGATATTTTGAGGGTATATGGAGATATATAGGCGGAAGAAGTACGTCAGGGGACCGAAGGGGGGGCCACGAGGCAGGGGGCGTGCCCCAGGGGGGGTGGGCGCGCCCGCTACCCTCGTGAGCACCTCCTTCATCTTCTGCCGTAGGGTCCAAGTCCATCCGGTAGGTTTCCTTCCAAAAATAACTTCTCCAGTTGATTTCGTTCCTTTTTGACTCCGTTTGATATTCCTTTTCCTCGAAACACTGAAATAGGCATAAAACAGCAAATTTGGGCTGGGCCTCCGGTTAATAGGTTAGTCCCAAAAATAATATAAAAATGGAAAATAAAGCCCAATATTGCCCAAAACAGTAGATAATATAGCATGGAGCAATCAAAAATTATAGATACGTTGGAGACGTATCAAGCATCCCCAAGCTTAATTCCTACTCATCCTCGAGTAGGTAAATGATAAAAAAAGATAATTTTTGATGTGGAATGCTAGTTGGCATAATTTCAATGTAATTCTTCTTACTTGTGATATGAATATTCAGATCCGAAAGATTCAAGACAAAAGTTCATATTGACATAAAAATAATAATACCTCAAGCATACTAACTAAGCAATCATGTCTTCTCAAAATAACATGGTCAAAGAAAGTTATCCCTACAAAATCATATAGTCTGGCTATGCTCTATCTTCACCACACAAAATATTTAAATCATGCACAACCCCGATGACAAGCCAAGCAATTGTTTCATACTTTTGATGTTCTCAAACTTTTTCAATCTTCACGCAATACATGAGCGTGAGCCATGGATATAGCACTATAGGTGGAATAGAATGGTGGTTGTGAAGAAGACAAAAAAGGAGAAGATAGTCTCACATCAACTAGGCATATCAACGGGCTATGGAGATGCCCATCAATAGATATCAATGTGAGTGAGTAGGGATTGCCATGCAATGGATGCACCATAGCTATAAATTTATGAAAGCTCAAAAGAAACTAAGTGGGTGTGCATCCAACTTGCTTGCTCACGAAGACCTAGGGCATTTTGAGGAAGCCCATCATTGGTATATACAAGCCAAGTTCTATAATGAAAGATTCCCACTAGTATATGAAAGTGACAACATAGGGAACTCTCACTACTAGGGAAAACCCTAGTAGTAGCGCGGGTTTTGGGGCTATTAGCAGCGCGGGCAGCCGCGCTACCAATAAGGCGCTACAGCTAACTATTAATAGTAGCGCGGTCCATACACGCGCTACTACTCTAGACGGTATCAGCAGCGCGTTTTCGGAATGCGCTACTATTAATTAGCTGTAGCGATTTCCTTGCCCCGCGCTACTGCTATATATTTCATCATTTCCCCCCGGCTTCCTACCCCGTTTCAGCTTCAATAAACAGCAATTTCCAGATACTAGGTACTACTAGATATCAATTTCATAAAGCATTATAGGTACTAGGTAGTACTCCCTCGGTTCCAAATTACTCGTCGTGGTTTTAGTTCAAAAACCACGACGAGTAATTTGGAACCGAGGGAGTACTAGATAATAATTTCATATATACTCAACATGCATCCTCAAGCAGTACAAGGTGATATCGACGACGATCATCATATGTAGTTCTAGATAATATCAACGACGATCATCATATGTAGTTCTACATGATATCGACGATGATCATCATATGTAGTTCTAGATGATATAGCCACACACACACACACACACATGTAGTTCTAGATGATATCGACGACGATCATCATCCTCAAGCCTGGGCGGTGGGTGTTCCTGATAGTAATTAGGATGGCCTGTCCAACACGAAGATTCTTGCCAACAAGGAATCTCTTCCACCCAACCGATTTTAAGTGTGTGCGACCGTCTGTGTCCATGCGGTAAGTACAGGTGGCGACGGAGCCCCTTGCGGTAAGCCGTACTCTAGCTGAGCCTTCTTCATCGGGCTCGATACCACAACTCACAGATAGGTTCTTTGGCAATTTCTGAATAAGAAAAACATATCAATTAATAAATAGCCTTGCACATACTCTTGCAAATATATTTCTACTAAGTCTAGATTTCTACACTATCAAAAGACACAGTACTACGCATTTGTACTAACTAATCATGAATTCTACTAATAAGTATATATGGATTATCTACACTATTAATAGTTCATTGGATTCTACACTAATAAGAGCATGTGATCAGACTCTACACTAAAGCATATCATCGACTAGATTCCACAAAGCATATCATTGGACTCTACACTAAGCATATCATCGGATTCACTAAGCATATCATCAAATAATTTGCATTTGTAAGTATAACAATAAAGCATATATATATATATATCATCAAATTACTACAGGCAGTACGTATAACATACCATTTCATGCCGATCGACCATGGTACTTGTCAAGCGGGTCACGAATGGCACCCCGACAAAGTCATCACGTGGCGGAATTATGTCCCATAGGTTGCACACCTCCTCCTCGCTCAGCCTCATTCTTGGAGCTATGATGGCTTCATGAAGTGGGTTCTCATCATCTTCATCGAGTGGGTCCTCATTATCTTCATCATCTTCGTCATCTTCCACCAGGTTGAGATAAATGACAGCCAGCTTGGGTCTTTCTGCTCTGAAGGAGAAGCTGATCAACTCACCACCAGTAAGACGCATGTGGGCAAGGAAACGGGCCCATCCATCTCCTCCAATCTGCGACATATTGCATCCTTTCTCGACCTCCATAGTGTACGGCCCCCCAGGAGCCTCAAATGTCACAGTGTCTCCTGTCAGCTTGTTGAATTTCAATCTCACATTGCATGGGACGATCTATGTAAAAAAAGCAAAATGACACAATGCAGTAATGCCAACACTAAAAATAAAATAGTTGTCACATTTCATCTAATTTCTTACCGCCGCATGATGAAAACTCGGCTGGAAGTAGATGCCGAACAGGTTGCCAGTTGCAAGGCTGCTGGTGCACCTTGACTTGCACAGTCGACATAGTGGTGGTGGTGGTGGTGGCGCCATTTTCCTAAAGCAATATGAGCAAAGGATTAACGATTCACTTCACGGGAAAGAAAAACAGTAGCATGTGATGTTTTTGGTTCTTCCGCGAGAAGCAATTTTATGGACAAAGCATTTCGGTGGCACCTATTGCCGAAAAAACTTTTCACAAATATCTACCAAATAAGGGTACCAACTACCAAGACATTTCATCTCATCTGGCCCCTATTGCCTAAGATAATTGATTAAAAAACAAGTGGCAAATTTAACTAAATTGGCACCTACATTTTGCCAAAAAAATAACTTATTACAAAAAAAAACAAAAACATCTATTTATCCATGTACAGAAAAATAACAATAAAATGGTGCATACTAAATCAACTAAATCAACTAGCCTACTAAATCCACTAGCATACTAAATCAACTAAATCAAAATGTTCTAAATCAACTAGCCTACTAAATCAACTAAATCAACTAGCCTACTAAATCAACTAAATCAAGATGTTCTAAATCAAGTAAATCAACTACATACTAAATCAACTAAATTAAAATGTTCTAAATCAACTAAATCAACTAGCCTACTAAATCAAAATGTACCAGGGAGGAGGGGTTGTGGATGGAGGAGGGAGGAAGGAGAAGGGGGGCGACTCGAGGAGGGAGAAGAGAGTAGGACGGAGGAGGAAGAGGGAGCGAGGAGGGGCCAGCCGGCAGCGAGTGGAGGGAGGACGGAGAAGGAAGGCAGAGCGAGGAGGGGCCGGCCAGCGGTGACTAGAGGGAGGACGGAGGAGGAGGCTGGTACCGAGTCCAGCGAGGAGGAGGAGGTGGTGGCGATGTAGATCGGAGGAGGGGCGGCGGGGGAGGACCGGCGTGGGGGTTGAGGGGGAGAACGAGTGAGTGTGAGTGGATCGAATAGGTCGGAGAGTGGGGAGATGGAATGGCTTAGCAGTAGCGCGTTATAGAAAAAGGCGCTACTGCTAAACGACCTAGCAGTAGCGCCTTTCACAAAGAGCGCGCTACTGCTATGTGTCAGCATGTAAAAATAGACATCAAAAATACATTGATCATCAATGATATTTTTGTGTACAATCTGATTTGTCAATATGAGTCCTCACCAGTTTAGGAACTACTGAAGACTCATATTGCGGCCACAAATTTTACACATAGAGTTCAATGAAGACCAAGTGGTTGTGAAAGTTTGAGAAGTAACATATTTAAGGTGGTACAAACTCTCTTCATGAAGCGAGGTGGGACTAATTTTTTTAGTAAACTTAGCAGTAGCTATTATTGTGTAAATGCGCTACTACTATGGTCCGTAGCAGTAGCGCTCTTCATACAAGCGCGCTGCTGCTAGAACTAGCCTCGCGGCGGCGTCGTGGCAATTATAGCAGTAGCGCGTCTTAGAGTGGGCGCGCTACTGATACATTCATTTCAGCAGCGAGGTTTGTGCGCAAGCGCTACTGCTAGTTAGCAGCAGCGCCTTATTTTAAAGCGCGTTGCTGGTAAGATTCTGTGTATAGGCTTTTCCCTAGTAGTGTCTCTGTCATGAAGATCATGGTGCTACTTTGAAGCATAAGTGTGGTAAAAGGATAGTAGCATTGCCCCTTCTCTCTTTTTCTTTCTTTTTTTATTTTTTTATTTGGGACTTCTCTTTTTTATGGCCTCTTTTATTTCTTTTTTGTATTCGGGCTTCTTTGGCCTCTTTTATTTTGTTTATTTTCATCCGGAGTCTCATCCCGACTTGTGGGGGAATCATAGTCTCCATCATCCTTTCCTCACTGGGACAATGCTCTAATAATGATGATCATCACACTTTTATTTTCTTACAACTCAAGAATTACAACTCGATACTTAGAACAAGATATGACTCTATATGAATACCTCCGGCGGTGTACCGGGATGTGCAATGATGCATGAATTACATGTATGAAAGAATTATGAACGGTGGCTTTGCCACAAATACGATGTCAACTACATGATCATGCAAAGCAGTATGACAATGATGGAGCGTGTCATAATAAACGGAACGGTGGAAAGTTGCATGGCAATATATCTCAGAATGGCTATGGAAATGCCATAATAGGTAGGTATGGTGGCTGTTTTGAGGAAGGTATATGGTGGGTTTATGGTACCGGCGAAAGTTGTGCGGTACTAGAAAGGCTAGCAATGGTGGAAGGGTGAGAGTGCGTATAATCCATGGACTCAACATTAGTCATAAAGAACTCACATACTTATTGCAAAAATCTATTAGTTATCGAAACAAAGTACTATGCGCATGCTCCTAGGGGGATAGATTGGTAGGAAAAGACCATCGCTCGTCCCTGGCCGCCACTCATAAGGATGGCAATCAATAAATAAATCATGCTCCGACTTCATCACATAACGGTTCACCATACGTGCATGCTACGGGAATCACAAACTTCAACACAAGTATTTCTCAAATTCACAACTACTCAACTAGTATGACTCTAATATTACCATCCTCATATCTCAAAACAATCATCAAGTATCAAACTTCTCTTAGTATTCAACACACTCATAAGAGAACTTTATTATTCTTGAATACCTAGCATATTAGGATTTTAAGCAAATTACCATGCTATTTAAGACTCTCAAAATAATCTAAGTGAAGCATGAGAGTTCATCTATTTCTTCAAAATAAAACTACCACCATGCTCTAAAAGATATAAGTGAAGCACTAGAGCAAATGACAAACTACTCCGAAAGATATAAGTGAAGATCAATGAGTAGTCGAATAATTATGCAACTATGTGAAGACTCTATAAAAATTAATAATTTCAGATCTTGATAATTTATTCAAACAGCAAGCAAAGCAAAATAAAATGACATCTAAGAATAGCAAACATCATGTGAAGAAGCAAAAACTTAGGATCAACCGAAACTAACCGATAGTTGTTGAAGAAGAAAGGTGAGATGCCAATCGGGGCATCCCCAAGTTTAGATGCTTGAGACTTCTTGAAATATTATCTTGGGGTGCCTTGGGCATCCCCAAGCTTGAGTGTGACGCCCCCAATTTAATCGTACACTAATCATACACGCAAACGTGTACGATCAAGATCAGGGACTCACGGGAAGATATCACAACACAACGCTACAAATAAAATAAGTCATACAAGCATCATATTACAAGTCAGGGGCCTCGAGGACTCGAATACAAGAGCTCGATCATAGACGAGTCAACGGAAGCAACAATATCTGAGTACAGACATAAGTTAAACAAGTTGCCATAAGATGGCTAGCACAAACTGGGATACAGATCAAAAGAGGCGCAGGCCTCCTGCCTGGGATCCTCCTAACTACTCCTGGTCATCGTCAGCGGGCAGCACGTAGTAGTAGGCACCTCCGGTGTAGTAGGAGTCATCGTCGACGGTGGCGTCTGGCTCCTGGGCTCCAACATCTGGTTGTGACAACCAGGTAGAAGGGATAGAGGGAAAAGAAGGAGAAAGCAACCGTGAGTACTCATCCAAAGTACCCGCAAGCAAGGAGCTACACTACATATGTATGCATTGGTATCAACTGGAATAAGGCTATTATATGTGGACTGGACTGCAGAAGGCCGGAATAAGAGGGGGATAGCTAGTCCTTTCGAAGACTACGCTTCTGGCAGCCTCCGTCTTGCAGCATGTAGAAGAGAGTAGACTGAAGTCCTCCAAGTATCATCGCATAGCATAATCCTAACCGATGATCCTCCCCTCGTCGCCCTGTGAGAGAGCGATCACCGGTTGTATCTGGCACTTGGAAGGGTGTGTTTTATTAAGTATCCGGTTCTAGTTGTCATAAGGTCAAGGTACAACTCCAAGTCATACTGTTACCGAAGATCATGGCTATTCGAATAGATTAACTTCCCTGCAGGGGTGCACCACATAACCCAACACGCTCGATCCCATTTGGCCGGACACACTTTTCTAGGTCATGCCCGGCCTCGGAAGATCAACACGTCGCAGCCCTACCTAGGCACAACAGAGAGGTCAGCACGCCGGTCTAAATCCTATGGCGCAGGGGTCTGGGCCCATCGCCCTTTGCACACCTACACGTTGCGAACGCGGCCGGAAGCAGAACTAGCCCCCTTAATACAAGAGCACGCTTACGGTCCAATCCGGCACGCGCCACTCAGCCGCTGACGTCACGAAGGCTTCGGCTGATACCACGACGTTGAGTGCCCATAACTGTCCCCGCGTAGATGGTTAGTGCGTATAAGCCAGATGGCCAGACTCGGATCAAATATCCAGATCTCGTTAAGAGTGTTAAGTATCCGCGAACGCCGACCAGGGCCAGGCCCACCTCTCTCCTAGGTGGTCTGAACCTGCCCTGTCGCTCCGCCTCAAAGATCCACTCGCGGGTGCTCCTACGAGCCGACCCGTCTTTAATCACCACATGTATCAAGTATAAAGAACATAGTATATACCCGCGATCACCTCCCGAGTGATCACGGCCCGATAGTATAGCACAGCAGACGGACAAGAATGTAGGGCCACAGATGGAAATACTAGCATCCTATACTAAGCAAGTAGGATTGCAGGTAAAGGTATCAATAGTAGTAGCAAGGACAGGCTATGCATCAGAATAGGATTAATGGAAAGCGGTAACATGTTACACTACTCTAATGCAAGCAGTATATAGGGGAGTAGGTGATATCTGGTGATCAAGGGGGGGCTTGCCTGGTTGCTCTGGCAAGAGAGGGGGGTCGTCAACTCCGTAGTCGTACTGGGTAGCACCGGCGTCGGTCTCGGTGTCTATCGAGAGAAGAGGGGGGAGAAACAATAAATATTTAAGCAAGCAGATGCATAGTGATGCATGACATGACAAGTAACGGCGTTAGAGGTGCCCTAACGCGGTACGTGATGATACCGGTGAAGGGGGAAACATCCGGAAAAGTATCCCCGGTGTTCCGTGTCTTCGGGCAGAGGAGCCGGAGGGGGGAAGTTGCGAGTTTGACATGTTAGGGGTGCGTGGCGGATGAACGGGCTGCGTATCCGGGTTCGTCTCGTCGTTCTGAGCAACTTTCATGTAGAAAGTATTTTCATCCGAGTTACGGATTAAAAGATATGATTTTCTAAAGATTTAAATCATTTTCTGATATTTAATTTAATTAAAAAATGGATATATGACATCAGCATGATGTCATGCTGATGTCAGCAGTCAACAGGGGTTGACTGGTCAACCTGACGTGTGGGGCCGGTCAGTGCCTAGTCAGCAGTACAGTCGGCGTTGACTGGGTCAAAGTTGACCAGTCAACAGGGCCAATGGGGCCCATCTGTCAGTGTCACATATTTTAAAAAGGGGGGTTTAAATTAAGCTAACTAGGGGTGGGGCCCCACTGTCATTGACTGTTAACTAACCTAACAGATTAATTAACTAAACTAAGTGATTAGGTTAATCTAATCAGGATTAATTAAACTAATTAATTCTTTAGTTAATTAATATTTTAATTAGTATTTATTAATTTATTTATTAAATCTTTTTTTTATTTTCGTTCTGGGCATGGGCCCCGTTTGCCATAGGCACCAGGGGCTTAGCGGGCGTGCGGGCAGCGGGTTACGGGCGCTGGCGCAGCCAAGCGAACCCGGGCAACGGCGACTTTGGCGGGCGCAGCCGCAGTTGCCAAGGCGGCGGGGTGGCGCGGCCGGCCCGGCGAGTGGCCAAGCGGGCGCGGGTTAGTACGCGAGCGAGCGCCGGCGGCTGCAAAGCGGCACGAGCGGGGCGGGGCGGCAAGCCGGAGCGGTCAGCGCAGCGGGAATCGGTGCAGGGCTCGTGGCGAAGGACGCGGGGCCTCCGAGCGGCGCCGCGGTGCAGTGGCCGGAGTCGGGCGGCGGGTGCAGCGAGCAGGAGGGCGCGGGGCCGTGGGCGGGCACTGGCCGGTCGGGAACGCGGCGCGGGCGCGGTCAGAGGTCGCCGGGCGCGGGCTAGGTGAGGGGGAGAGAAGGAGAGGCCAAGGGCGACCGGGCTGCAGCGGGGTTGTGCCGGGGCGCACGGGCGCGCGCGAGGTTGAGCGGGCGCGGCCGGGGCCTGGTGGCCGCGAGCGTGTGGTCGGGCGTGCGCACGCGGGAGAGAGCGGCAGCAGGCGAGCGCTGCGGGTGAGCACGCGGAGGAGCACGACCGCGTCGACGGGGACGAGGGGGAGGAAGAGGCCGGAGCGTCACCGCGGGCCGTAGGGTCTGGTAAATGGGCGCGCTGGAGGTCAGGAAGGACCGTTGTGTAGGGGGACGGGGTCGACGTCGACGTGGAGGAGCAGGCCGGCGAGGGGGGGTCCGGCGACGGGAAGGTCGAGGCGGAGGCGCGGTCCAGGCGGCGACGTGCGCGCGGGGGAGAGGGGCGAGGGGATCGGGATCTCCTCCCGATCCAGATCCGAATGAGGGAAGTGGGGGGAGCGAGTGGGGCGACGGGGTGGTTAGGGTTTCGGGGATGAGTGGATAAGGGGGAGTGGGGGGAGGCCGGTTGGGCCTGCGGCCGAATGGGCTGGCCTGCTGGGCCGAAGCCCAGTGGGGGCCTTTCTCTTTCTTTTTTTTCTATTTGTTTTTCCCCTTTGTATTTTCCTTTACTATTTTTTTCTGTTTTAGTTCATTTAAAACCATTTAGGCATTTTATAAAAATGTGTTTACTGCACCATAATTACCTTTATAATATTTGGCGTCCATCAAACATTTTTGTTTCAATTTTGAAAACTTTTATTATCGACTTTAATTTTAAGTTTGAATTTGACGCGTTTTCGAATTATCCCGAGATTAGTAACAGTAATCGCAGATGACATGGCATCATTAGGAGAGTTTTACTGTAGCCAAATTATCCGGGCGTTACATTGAGCTTTTGTGTCTCCTTAATTCCTCTCATATCACGGTCTCCCTAAATCTCAAAAGCTTCATCCACACAAAACTCAACAAGGACTCGTGAGATAAGTTAGTATAAACCATTGCAAAACCTTATCATACTCTACTGTAGCAAATCCTAAAATTATTATTCAACATTGCATACTAAATTCCTCTGCATATTTAATAGTCCTATCCTCAAATAGAATCATTAAAGAAGCAAACATATGCAAACAATGCAAACATAACAGCAATCTGCCTAAACAGGACAGTCTGTAAAGAATGCAGCAACATTCATACTTCCCTAGCTCCAAAAATTATGAAAGAAAATTCTCATTGTAGTAAATTTATCAGATCTTAATATGCAAAAAGTTTCAACATTTTATCAAATTCTTACTTTTCTAGGGAATTATTGCAAGAGAAGTAAACTTTCTGTTTTCAAACAGCAACATGAAGACTTGTAACATAGGCATAGTAAAGACTATCAATTCCACTTTTATTGAAATAAAAGATGCAAAACATTTTTATAAATAACAGCAAGCAAATTTTAACAAAATAAATTGACGCTCCAAGCAAAACACATATCATGTGGTAAATAAAAATATAGCTCCAAGTAAAATTACCGATGAACGAAGACGAAAGAGGGGATGCCTTCCGGGGCATCCCCAAGCTTAGGCTCTTGGCTATCCTTGAATATTACCTTGGGGTGCCTAGGGCATCCCCAAGGTTAGGCTCTTGCCACTCCTTATTCCATAGTCCATTGAATCCTTACCCAAAACTTGAAAACTTCACAACACAAAACTTAACAGAAAACTCGTAAGCTCCGTTAGTATAAGAAAATCAATCACCACTTCAAGGTACTGTAATGAAATCATTCTTTATTTTTATTGGTGTTAAACCTAATTTATTCCAACTTCTCTATGGTTTATAAACTATTTTACTAGCCATAGATTCATCAAAATAAGTAAACAACACATGAAAAACAGAATCTGTCAAAAACAGAACAGTCTGTACTAATCTGAATCAAACGTATACTTCTGGAACTCATAAAATTCTCAGATAAATTGCTGGACCTGAGGAATTTATCTATTAATTATCTTCAAAAAGAATTAACTAAATAGCACTTTCCAAATAAAGATGGCAGCAATTCTCGTGAGCGCTAAAGTTTCTGTTTTTGACAGCATGATCAACAAGACTTTCCCCAAGTCTTCCCAAAGGTTCTACTTGGCACAAACACTAATTAAAAGCATAAAACCACATCTAAACAGAGTCTAGATGAATTATTTATTACTAAACAGGAACAAAAAGCAAGGAACAAAAATAAAATTGGGTTGCCTCCCAACAAGCGCTATCGTTTAACGGCCCTAGCTAGGCATGATGATTTCAATGATGCTCACATAAAAGATAAGAATTGAAACATACAGAGAGCATCATGAAGAATATGAATAGCACATTTAAGTCTAACATGCTTCCTATGCATAGGGATTTAGTGAGCAAAAAACTTGTGGGAACAAGAATCAACTTGCATAGGAGGGTAAAACAAGCATAACTTCAAAATTTTAAGCACATAGAGAGGAACTTGATATTATTGCAATTCCTACAAGCATATATTCCTCCCTCATAATAATTTTCAGTAGCATCATGAATGAATTCAACAATATAACCAGCATCTAAAGCATTCTTTTCATGATCCACAAGCATAGAACATTTACTACTCTCCACATAAGCAAGATTCTTCTCATGAATAATAGTGAGAGGAAACTCAACAAAATAATTATCATGTGAGGCATAATCCAATTGAAAACTAAAATCATGATGACAAGCTTCATGGATATCATTATTATTTATAGCATACAAGTCATCACAATAATCATCATAGATAGCAACTTTGTTCTCATAATCAATTGGAACCTCTTCCGGAATAGTGGATTGTCACATCCCTAGTTCTGGTATGGTCCTAGGCTTGCTTTGTGCATCATGTTTATATTTCAAATGAAATTGAAATGGGGAAGTTGCAAACCCTGGCACCAAAGCAATTCAAATAGGTTCAAATTAAAAGTGGATTTTCAATGAACCCAAAATGCTTTTCAAAAATGTTCATGGTCTTTGGAAAATGTTGGGAACAACAACCAGAGGTGATGCACATTTTTCCTTCTCATTTTGGATTTTTGAATCAATGCTTAAATATTTGAATTGGAGCTGTTTAAATTATATAAATATTTTTAATAGCTCCAAAAATGTTGGGAATTGGTGAGGGCCTCTAGAATATTATATCTAGATGCCACAATTATTTTCAACATTTATGGAAATGTTTTAACATTTCTTCAAAATACAAAACAAATGTCAGAAATAGAAAAGAAAAACAGAAGAGGAAAAAGGCTTACCTGGCCTTACCTTTGGCCCAGCTGGCCAGCCACCTGGCGGCCCAGCCCACCAGGGGCAGCCCCGTCTTCTACCTCTTGCCAGTAGGCAGAGGAGAAGCCGGGCACGACGCCGCGCGCCGGCCACGTCGCCCCGCCACCTCCTGCTTCCCTCGTCGTCGCCCTGGCCCTTCCCTCGCGTCGCCACGCATCTCCCCGACCCCCCTCTCACTCCCTCTCGCTCCTTCCCCTCCTCTGTCCTCTCCCCGCAGCGCCACCGAGCGCAGCCGACGCCATCGCTCGCCGTTGCCGCGGCCACTGCCTCCCTCTCGCCCCCTGGACATGCCCAGGAGCTCCACGACGTCGTCTTCGTCACCTCCACCGAGCCAAGCGAGCCGGGGCGCGCCATAGCGACGTCATCACCATCATCTTCAACCTCTCGGCCGTCGAGATCGCCGGCCCCGTCCGTCGTCTCCGACTCGTCCCCGAGCCCGCTGACCATCCTGCCGCCTCCGCTGTGAGATTTTACGTCTATTCCCCCTCTTCCCGAGCTCGTTTACGCCCCGTAGCCATCGCCCCTTGTCGACCGAACCGCGCCGCCGCCCAAGCTCGTCGCCGGCGAAGCCCCGGTGACCAAATGGCCCCGCGCGTGCGTCCATTGCACTCGCAACGACCCGTGGAGCAACGCTAGCGCGAGAGCCAGCTTGTTTGCAAGCCGCAGCGCTAACCCCGCACCCACCCGAACTCCGGCCGCCGCACTCGTCATCGCCGGCGCCACTCCGGCCACTCCCCGGCCGCGCCACCACCACAGTTGGATGCGGACGAGTGCCCGCATCCCGTAGCTGCACTCCGCGCGCCAAATGGCCCCCTGTAGGCAAAACCCGCAGCGCCCCGCCGTATTCGGACTCGCCGGCGGCTAAACGCCGGCGACCGCTGACCTTGACCGGCGTGGGTTGACCACAGCCGGGTTGACCCCCCCCCCCTCTCTCTCAATGACAGATGGGCCCCGGCGCCCCTAATTAGTAGTTAGGATTAATTAACCCTCTGATAATTAACCTGATACTGACATGTGGGCCCGAGGCCACTAACTAAACTAGATTAGTTAGTTTAGACACTGACATATGGGTCCCACTGGTCAGGTTTGACCTGGACCGACCCGTTGACTCGCTGACGTCACGCTGACGCAATATATCCTTTTCTGGTATTAAAATAAATCAGGAAATTCCAGAAAATAGTTAGAACTTCAAAAATTCATAGTAATTCAACCGTAACTCCAAATCAAATAAATTATATATGAAAAATTATCAGAAAAATGCAAGGAATCCATTTATGCCAGTTTCATGCATGAAAAACCAACTTATACCTACTGTATAAGTGAAAACGTAATAATGGCATGTTATATATCTAAATTAGGGTTTGCATATGAACCCTTGGCTCATATGGACTTCAACCAAATTGATGCTAGATGCATTAGGGCAAATCATAGCATTTTTGAATGTTATCTTCATGCATCATATTGTTGCATATGGTTGTTTATTGATTGCCGGCACCGTTCCCTCTCGATAGGTTCTACTCCGGAAGGTGTCCCGAGTACCTGTCTGAGGAGCAGTGCTTCTTCGTGGATCTATCAGGCAAGCAAACCCCCTTGAGCATCTCGATAAAGTCCCACTCTCTCGCTCCTGCCCCTTTTACTGCATTAGGACAACAACGATTCAAACTGCTACTTTCTGCTGCGGTAGCTGAACCCATTCCTCTGCATGACCTGTCATTGCCACAGTAAATAGTTGAAACCCACTAGCATGAGTAGGAGTTGCTTGAGCCTTGATGTGCCTTCTCATCCATGCTTGTTTTTCTTTATGCCAGCTATGCTTAGAGTTGTGTCAGGTCTGATTCATCGGGAATGAATCGGGGTGGTGAACATGTCCTACCGGTAAAGGCTAAGTGTGTGAACACGTTTTGGTAAAGGTAGCGATGAGAGGCCATGTAGGAGTACATGGTGGGTTGTCTCATTGGAACCGTCCTTAAGCACTGAGTTCTGTGTATGTTATCCAAGTCCAGTTACTACCACACATTGGGTTCCGGTTATCCGGCCCCTCTCGACTTATTAACCCACTTGATCTCTGTCCAGGAGTTGCAACTAGTTTCTGGCGTTTGTAGGTAGTGCTACTTGTCTACCAGGTGGTGTCCGACGGGACGGGCTTGGGACAGACTAGGCACTGTGGCACGGTGTACCAAGTGGCACCCGGGTGGTGGGCTTGGGAACCCTGCACACATCGTTTGGGGCCGTGAGCGACACCCCGGCCGGATCTCCTTGCGGATGGAACCCGAATAGGCGATAAACCTGGACGAGAGACTTGTGTGGTTAGTCAGGTTGTGGCCGACACCCTCGCCCGGCTTCCGCTTGAAGGTTGCCGAGGTACATGACGTGTACGGGGCTATAAGTGGCGAGAGCGTGTGTGAAGAAGTACACCCCTGCAGGGTCAATAATATCTATTCGAATAGCCGTTTTCCTCGGATATGGAAACTTGGAGAACTTATATAGTACATAGACAATTTGAAGTGGATACTCTAAAATATGCAAGATAAGCGTGAGTGCTATGGATGGCCTTCTCGTAGGGAGACGGGAACGGATCCATAGTGGAGTATTGATATGGTGAATTTGTGGACTCGTGTGCGTCTTCTCACCTCAAAGAAGTTTCTGATACTTGTAGTATAGATTAGCCATTGAGTCAAAGCTGGCTTGCTGCTGTTAAACTCCACCCCCCCCCCCCTTTGTTGATAATGATGCATATGTAGATAGTTCTGAAGTAAGACTTGCTGAGTACCTTTGTACTCACGTTTGCTTATTTATGTTTGCAGTTGGTTACACTAGTGGCTTCGACGAGTAGCTTGTATCCCAGCTACGATCTTGTACCCTTGGGAGGGTCGTGTTAGTCAGGCTTCTTAGTCTTTTTCTTTTGTAGTTGTCTGTACTCAGACATGTAATGCTTCCGCTTGTTGCTTGTATGCTCTGAATGATGGGTCATGTGACCCCTGTTTGTATTTATGCTATGTGGCTCTTCTGGGCCCTTATCTATATGAGTTTGAGTTATGTTGTGATGCAATGATGTACCGCACATACATGCATGTTATGCGTACGTGTAACATGTATTGCTATGTGTGGGATCCGACAATCTAGTTGTTTATCCTTCGCAGCCTTTCTTATGGGGAAATGTAGTCTAGTGTTCCTCGAGCCATAGTAGTCCGCTACAGCCCGGTTCACCGGAGTCCTGCTAGCCCAGTACTACTGTTCAAGACACTTGACTGGCCGGCATGTGTTTCACTTCGTCCCTATGTCTGTCCCTTCGGGGAAATGTCACATGGTGATCTCCGGAGTCCTGCCTAGCCTGCTACAGCCCGGGATCCCCGGAGTCCTGTTAGCCCAGTGCTACAGCCCGGAATCACTCGTTGATGACCGACATGTTCGATGCGATTCATGTATGCATGTCTCCATAGGTCCGTGCCGCTTTGGGTTCACGACTAGCCATGTCGGCCCGGGTTCTCTGTCATATGGATGCTAGCGACACTGTCATATACGTGAGCCAAAATGCGCAAACGGTCCCGGGCCAGGTAAGGTGGCACCCGTGGGAATACCGTGCGTGAGGCCGCAAAGTGATATGACGTGTTACATGCTAGATCGGTGTGACTTGGGATCGGGGTCCCGACATGGATTCATCACAAAATAAAGTCATGACCTCTCCAAATCCACTTCCATAAATATTATAAGATTCAACATACTCCAAAATAGTGGGATCATTACTTCCTAAAGTTGAAACTCTTCCAAACCCACTTTCATCAATATAATCATCGTAAGTAGAAGGCATGCTATCATCATAACAACTTTGCATATCAAAACTTGAGAGGCTAAAAATATCATCATTATTAAACATAGCATCCCCAAGCTTGGGCCTTTTCATATCATAAGCATAATCACTCTCATCATTAATAGTATAGATATCACCAATAGTATAGCAATTATAATATTCTTCCAAGCAAGTGCCAAAAAGATTTTCAAGATCATAAGAAGTGTCATTATCTTCCCAATCATAATCATCACAACAAGTAATAGGCATAACGAGATCATCATCAAGTGTATCATTTTCATGAGGCACAGCAATAATAGGAGCAACTTTATTTGGGAGAGATACCTTTTTACCTCTCTTCCTTTTTCTTTTCTTCTTCTTCACCACATCATGTGTGGGTTCAATCCTCTTTTTGGAGCTCTTTATTAATGAGATTGGTTGAATAGAGGGCTCCTCTTCGTTACCTGATTCATCATAAGAAATAATAGGAGAATATTGGGAAGTCTCTTCCCTTTCGTTAGCATTCTCTTCATCTTCTATTTGTTTTCTTTTCTTTATGTAATTGGCAATATAAGGATTTTCAATGCAATTCACCGCGCAATACGTATAAATTTCCTCTAGATCAAAATGAAGAATTTTATCAAGGGAAAATTTTGGAATGTCCTTGGTTCTACGTTTAATTTCTTCATAACACAAGAGCAAATTAAGTTCATTATGATGTGCAAGGGAAATCAAGTCATCACAATTTTTGGACACGATATGCTCATGAAACAATTTGCATTGGGTACTAAAATGATCACGTTCATTGCAAAGTTCACAAGTAGGGCTAAGAAAATATAAATTTTCAGCACATTCATCTAGCTCTTCTTGCAACAATTTGGTTTCTAAGTACTTGTGCCTCTTACAATATCTATCTTCCCTATTTGGTGTGTACTTGCAAACCCAGTCTACTCCACAAAAATTGACATGTTTATAGGAGGCATTTTCATCATAACTAGTGCAATCATCATTAGCATCATGGATATTTTAAAAATTCGTACTAACAACATTGCAATCATGCTCATCATTCAAATATTTAGTGCCAAACATTTTAGAGATCTCTTCTTCTAGCACTTGAGCACAATTATCCTTTCCATCATACTCACGAAAGATATTAAAAAGGTGAAGCGTATGAGACAAACTCAATTCCATTTTTTGTAATTTTCTTTTATAAACTAAACTAGTGATAAAATAAGAAACTAAAAGACTCGATTGCAAGATCTAAAGATATACCTTCAAGCACTCATATCCCCGGCAACGGCGTCAGAAAAGAGCTTGATGTCTACTACACAACCTTCTTCTTGTAGACGTTGTTGGGCCTCCAAGTGCAGAGGTTTGTAGGACAGTAGCAAATTTCCCTCAACTGGATGACCTAAGGTTTATCAATCCGTAGGAGGCGTAGGATGAAGATGGTCTCTCTCAAGCAACCCTGCAACCAAATAACAAAGAGTCTCTTGTGTCCCCAACACACCCAATACAATGGTAAATTGTATAGGTGCACTAGTTCGGCGAAGAGATGGTGATACAAGTGGTATATGGATAGTAGATATGGGTATTTGTAATCTGAAATTATAAAAACAGCAAGGTAACTAATGATAAAAGTGAGCATAAACGGTATTGCAATGCGTGGAAATAAGGCCTAGGGTTCATACTTTCACTAGTGCAAGTCTTCTCAACAATACTAACATAATTGGATCACATAACTATCCCTCAACATGCAACAAAGAGTCACTCCAAAGTCACTAATAGCGGAGAACGAACGAAGAGATTATGGTAGGGTACAAAACCACCTCAAAGTTATTCTTTCCAATCAATCCGTTGGGCTATTCCTATAAGTGTCACAAACAGCCCTAGAGTTCGTACTAGAATAACACCTTAAGACACACATCAACCAAAACCCTAATGTCACCTAGATACTCCAATGTCACCTCAAGTATCCGTGGGTATGATTATACGATATGCATCACACAATCTCAGATTCATCTATTCAACCAACACAAAGGACCTTAAAGAGTGCCCCAAAGTTCTACCGGAGAATCATGACGAAAACGTGTGCCAACCCCTATGCATAGGTTCATGGGCGCAACCCGCAAGTTGATCACCAAAACATACATCAAGTGAATCATGTGATATCCCATTGTCACCACAGATACGCACGGCAAGACATACATCAAGTGTTCTCAAATCTTTAAAGACTCAATGCGATAAGATTACTTCAAGGGGAAAACTCAATTCATTACAAGAGAGTAGAGGGGGGAAGAAACATCATAGGATCCAAATATAATAGCAAAGCTCGCGATACATCAAGATCGTATCATCTCAAGAACACGAGAGAGAGAGAGAGAGAGAGAGAGAGAGATCAAACACATAGCTACTGGTACATACCCTCAGCCTCGAGGAAGAACTACTCCCTCCTCGTCATGGAGAGCACCGGGATGATGAAGATGGCCACCGGGGAAGGATTGCCCCCTCCGGCAGGGTGCCGGAACGGGTCTAGATTGGCTTTCGGTGGCTACGGAGGCTTCTGGCGGCGGAACTCCCGATCTATTGTGCTCTCGGATGTTTTTAGGGTATATGGAGATATATAGGCGGAAGAAGTACGTCAGGGGACCGAAGGGGGGGGCACGAGGCAGGGGGCGCGCCCCCTACCCTCGTGAACACCTCCTTCATCTTCTGACGTAGGGTCCAAGTCTATCCGGTAGGTTTCCTTCCAAAAATAACTTTTCCAGTTGATTTCGTTCCATTTTGACTCCGTTTGATATTCCTTTTCCTCGAAACACTGAAATAGGCATAAAACAGTAAACCTGGGATGGGCCTCCGGTTAATAGGTTAGTCCTAAAAATAATATAAAAGTGGAAAATAAAGCCCAATATTGCCCAAAACAGTAGATAATATAGCATAGAGCAATAAAAAATTATAGATACGTTGGAGACGTATCAGCGACGGCGGGGGGAGCAGGGGAGGAACCCTAGCTCGGGGTCGCCCCGAGGGACCCTACATCGAACGTTTTCAGGACGAAGTTGCGTATCGAGGTCTGTGGTATTAGGCCCGGACTATCAGCATTTCTTCATCAAATTTTTTTGACGGAAAATAGCTAGATGATGATTCTCATTGATGAAGAAAGAGGTTGAAAACCCATACAGATGGTTACAGACGTAAGCTCTACACCTAGTTCACACGTACTGCCAGTGCATGGCGCCGGCCACCATGTCTAGTTACAGCCGGCTGGTGAGGCAATTCATGGCGGCTCGAAAAATTTGCTCATCAGTGTCAGTCCAGTGAACAGCCAACACATCGCCTCGTCAGATATCCTGTTAACCAATTGGTTCACATCGCAGGCTTTCCCTTCAAAGACTCGTGCGTTGCGCTCTTTCCAGAGGCACCAGGAGACGAGGAGGCAAGTGGCACGCCATGTTGGTCTGTTGCGTCTCGGGAGGGAGCTGATCTGTCTCATGAACCTGTCTTTGAGGCGTACATTCGTGTTCATGTCAATTGCAGCAAAAGGAGGGCCAAGCAAGGCTGCCGTTGATGCCCAAACCTGCTTCGAGAAGGTGCAGCCCGCGATCAGGTGTCGTGCTGTTTCCGGCTCGTTATGGCAGAGTGGGCATAGCAGGTCGTGTGGAATCTGTCTCTTCGCCAGGTTATCTGCCGTGAGGCACTTCCCTCTCAGGAGGAGCCAAGAAAATGCCTTTGCTCTTGGGGCAGCCTTTGCGCTCCAGATCAGCGACTTGTCATTGGTTGGGATTGATCCCTGGAACTGCATCCTGTACGCAGACGCTGCCGAGTACTCTCCCGAGGTCGTCCACTTCCATCTAATGTTGTCTGGCAGGCCGTCAGTGAAATTTATGTTCCTTGTCACTTTCCACAGCTCACAGAGCTCGTGCAGCACCACCGGAGGTGGGTTGGCCTTGACATAATTTAGCCACTTGTCGTTGCTGATTGCGTCTCTGAGTGAAAGACGGCGGCCATTGCAGTGTCCAAAGAGGTTTGGCTATCTGTCTGCTGGCCGGCAGCCCTGAGCCCAGTGTGATCTCCAGAAATTTGTCTTGCGCCCGTCTCCGATTGTGATCTCTGTGGCAGCCCGGAAGACGCCCTCCGCCGCTGGGTCACTGGCCATGATCAAATCCTGCCGGGGGCGCGTGTCTTCAGTCCATTTGCTTCATTTCCATCTTGCCCTCAGTGCAGCACCTTGCATCTTGAGGTCATGGACCCCGAGGCCCCCAAACTCCTGTGGCCGGCAAACCTCCTTCCACCGCACTAAGCACCTGCCTGCCGGTGCCGTCTCATCTGCTGCCCAGAGGAATCCGCGCCGCAGCCGGTCTACCAATCTTATGAACCAAGCCGGTGGTGCAATCGCCATCAACCTGTAGATGGCCATGGCGGTGAGTGTAGTTTGGACAAGCTCGATCCCGCCCGGCAACGCGATAAGCTTGGCCTTCCATCCTCTGAGTCGCTTGGCCAGACTGTCCAGGACTAGCTGTAGGTCTTCTCTTCGTAGGCGACCGTCCGAGAGGGGCAGCCCAAGGTAGGTAATTGGGAACGCCTTGGAGGAGCAGTTGGTACCTTCGATGGCGGCCTCCACGGCGATCGCCTCGCAGCGAATGGGCGTGGCCGCGCTCTTGTCCCAATTCGCCTTCAGGCCCGAGACCTCTTGAAACACTTCGAGGAGGCGTACTGCCGCGTGCATCTCAGAGTTAGATGGGTTGATGAAGACAATGACGTCGTCGGCATAGATCAACACTCGGAAAGGCATGTTTATCCGACCAATGTTGGCAAACACTCTGTATCTGCAAGCGGTCTTAAAGAGGGATTCCAGAGTATCCATTGCGATCACGAAGAGTAGCGGGGAGAGGGGGTCTCCCTGTCGAAGCCCGCAGCGGTGTTTGATCATCTCCGACAGATCGCCGTTGATGTTCAGCCCGGTGGATGATGTTGCGAGCAACCTTGAAATCCAGTTCGTCCATCCTTCATTAATTGGATAGGAGTAGCGACAGGTGTTGCCTAGACGATGAATTTAGACTTACTGATGTATTTCTTTATAAGGTTTTGTGTGAATAATTAATAAAGTGGTTGCATGCATCGCCCAGATAGATGCAGAAGCTGGGGGTCTTCCTCCTTTTCCAAGAAGAAAAAAAAGCTGCTGCAGTGCACCATATATACTCAGTGTGGTCAGTGCTGCTCAGCTCTAATAATCGGTTTTCTCTGCTGTAACGTTGCACCATATATACTTCCGAAAAAGCAGGTCGGGCTAGGAGGAACCTGTTCCTGGAGCACATTCCAAAGGGCCGGTGGGGGCGATGGAGACACTACCGGCAAGAAAGGCAGCTCCCTCACCGGAATAGTCGATCAGACTCGGAGCATATGCCGTGTGAAGATCCATGTCCTGATGCAGATCGTGCAGTATATAAGCTAGGCCAAGAAGCAGAATGTTTACACCAACGAGCGCATGAACCTCAGAACATTGAGCCGAGCAGGCAGGGAGAGCAAAAGTTGGCCCATGTCCATTTGCTGCGGCGTGTGAATCCCAGGGCGCTTCTCCTTTGGCACGGCGGCATGCATGCATGTAGCCAGGTGAGCTGAAGAAGCTCTATGCACGGAGGCTACCTAGCTAGCCTTGATGTGCGTGCCAAAGGAGAATTGCCCTGCGATTCACCTCGGCTGCTCTATCACTGTGATCCAGCAGGTGGGCTTTGCAGGATGTGATGCACAAGTCATATCCTGCAATGCAAGCACGTTCAGGAGCTCCTGAGACTAAACATCCTTGCATTTATTTGTCATGATTAACATCTTGCAGCCCAGCCTCGCAGGCGCATCTTGCAGCTTACCACATCTTGCTGTTGGCGCTCAAAATATTTCCAGAAATAAAAAACTTGATGGAATTTCCTACATTCTGCTGCATGCTAAACGATGTGCAGAATAATGGTATCCCCAACCCACCAGGGTTCAAATCCTGGTGCTCGCATTATTCCTTGATTTATTTCAGGATTTCCAGCGATGCGCTTTCAGTGGGAGGAGACGTTCCCGTCGACGACGAGGCGCGTACGATGACTTCATAAATCTCAAGATAATATGTCGGCTCAGTCTCTCGGAGGTGCTCATAGGGGTAGGGTGTGCGTGTGTGCGTTCATAGGAGTGAGTGTATGTACGTGTATATGAGCGTTTGTGTCTGTACTGATGCTAAAAAAAACAATATAAGCCATGAAGATCAATTTAGCTACATGTAAAATTAATTGGCCACGTTGTCAGTGTTTCCTCATTTCTCTAAAAAATAGCGAAAAGACCCCAGCCACCAGCGCCACCCCCAGCACGAACCACCACCATCACGGCACCACTGCGCCGCCACTCCACCGACCACCGCAGAGACGGGCGACCGCGGCCCAAGCTGCCCGCAAGGCACCCAGCCCATGCCGCCCGCCAGATCTGGCCGCCGCTGCAACAGGCGCCGCCAGCGCATGGCCGGGCACGCCCCGCCCCAGCGCAGCCCACCGCGTTGCCAGCAGGACCCCGAGCCTCCGCCACGCCGACCCGCCACCACCCCACCGCGTCCCGCGCACCGCAGCGCCCAGGCCCAAGACGCCAGCCCGCTCCAGCCCCTGTCGAGCGATGGGGTGAGAAGTCTCCGCCGTCGACAGCGCCGGCCATGCTTCGCCCGGCCGCACCCTCTGGCAGTGGCAGGAGGGGGAGGAGGTGAGGGGAAGGAAGAGGCGGACGGCAGCTAGGGTTCCTCCCGTGCCGCCCGCGGGGGCGCGAGAGGAGGATGGGAAATACTTTGCCTGAGACAGCCTAATTCGTACTCCCTTCATTCCATAATGTAGTGCTTCCTCTATCCTCGTGCTTCAACTTTGACTGTAAATTTAACTACCAAGACCGATTGCGGCAGGATCAAAAGTTATATCAGTGAATTCGTATTTGAAAGAAGTTTTCAATTATATAATTTTTTCTTCCGTCGCAGTCGGTCTCGTTGGTTAAATTTATAGTCAAAGTTGAACCTCGGAAAACGCGGACGCACTATATTTTAGAATGGAGGGAGTATATCACTTGTTAAGTTTCAAAAATAAGCATGGTGTATCTTATTAGTTTGTTATGAGATTGCAACATTTTGTATTCTCCAGGCCCTTTGTGATATCTATTAATCTATGTATCCATCGAAGCTAGTTCACTTTACCACCACGGTATAAGACAATTAAGCTGAATATATAATCTGGACAATTTTCATGCAGTGAGTAAAGACACATCTACTTGTCTGATGTATTGTGCATTTGTCTCTCTATATATATGCTCAAGATCCGGAGGGCAATGTGCAATAAGCAGACAATGTAGTGCTAGCAAACTAAACCACATATTTTTACCGCCTTCTGTTGGATATCCCATCCCTTCCACACAAGTTTCACATGTTTTAGCGAGAAAGGAAATGTGACAGTACCTTTGGGATGAGAGACATTGGGAAAACGATTCAACCTGTAGATCTTTCTTCCACTGCAAACGTTTCTACTCTTCCAAACTCATGGTAAAATCACTTAGCTAGAAGCAGACTCGCAAGTTGTCTGACACGGCCTTCCTAAAGGATGAAGAACACAAGCTGAAAAGGACTTGAGCTAAACTGAGTGTATTCAATGGGCTGACTGCAAAGAGGTTAACACAAGCTCTTCGGGCTGTTAACTCGAAGCCCAGGCCCATGAAGAACGTCGCTAGGGAAAGACAAGCATAGGAGGTGTGGCACGCTTAACTACTCGTGCTGTGTTGTGCAGGGAATCAGACTGAAAAATAATTGTACTGCTATCTCTTCTAGATGCTCGCTCCTCTGTCAGCTTTCCTGAACTTTGAATCTCTGGATTTCTCTAAATCTTAGCATGATGCTGACAAACACTTGTATATATCCGAGTTGATGTGCGGTGTTAAATTGTCCTATTGCGTCGGATGTTAAACTGGAACCATCCGTTCAGGTGTTGGATTTTGTTTCATTTGTGATCTAGCAGGATTTCTTTAATATGTGGTTTCATAAATTTCATCAAGTAATAACTGAGTAATACTCCCTCCGTTTCAAAATACTTGACTTCCATTTGTTCAAAAATGAATGTACCTATATACTAAAACATGTCTAGGTACATCTATATTTTGACAAGTGGAAGGCATGTATTGTGGAACGGAAGGAGTAGTAATTTAGGAAACCAAAGAAAGGCAAGTCTCACGCCACTTGGTCTACATTATGAAAGCTAATAGTTTTTCGCCTTTAACATAGTTAGACTTCAGTTAACAATGCAAAGGAGTTAAACAAGGTAACAATGTAGCCACAGTCTCAGACTGGATATATACCTGGACGTCTCATCATAATAAAAATGTAAAAATAAACCGATGCCAGTCTTTCAAAAGATTAATATATTTCATTTGGTAGAAAATTTCATTTTCATTCCCAGCACAAAACCTGGCAGCTCCATGCAGACAGTCTTGGTCCGGGAGTGCTCTGCCCCTTTTCGCCTCATGTTTCAGTCAGGAAAAGCAACCAACTTGCATGAGCTTGATCGAGTAGAGAAGATCCAACGGAATGTACCATCTCAGACCATGAGAAAAGTTCGTGGCTCGCCAAGGGCTAACGGAACGCATAAATCAGTTTATTCAACAGCAACAGCTTGGTTAAAAAGCAAAGCTAGAGATGTCCAGAACAAAATCTCTTCATATCTGGCATCGAATTCATTGACGCTTCACTGCTGCAGAGAGACATACACATCCAGTGCTACTTCAGCTCTAAAAAACGATTTTCTATGTTGCACCGTATATACTTCCGAAAAGTCAGGTTGGGCTACGAGGACCCTGTTCCTGGAGCACATTCCAAAGGGCCAGGAGGGACGATGGCGACACTGCCGGCAAGAAAGGCAGCTCCTTCTCCGGAATAGTCGATCGGGCTCGGAGCATATGCCGTCTGAAGATCCATATTCCAAGGCACATCGTGCAGTATATAAGCGAGGCCAAGAAGCAGAATGTTTTCATCGACAAGCGCAAGAACTTCAGGACATTGAGCCAAGCAGGCAGGGAGAGCAAAAGCTGGCCCGTGTCCATGTGTTGTGGCGTGTGAATCCCAGGGCGCTTCTCCTTTGGCACGGCGGCCGGCATGTGTTGGTGATAGAGGCAGGAGCTATAGCGAGGTGAGTCGAAGAAGGTCCATGCACGGAAGCTACCTAGCTAGCCTTGTTGTGCGCGCCAAAGGAGAATTGCCCTGCGATTCACGTCGGCTGCTCTGTCACTGTGATCCAACAGGTGGGCTTTACTTACAGTATGTGCTGCACAAATCATAGCCTGCAATGCAGGAACCCCATCTCCTTAGCCTCCTTAATGTGGATCTTCTCGTGAAGCAGAGTAGTTTGTTAGCCCGTGTTATCTCATGGTTAAGGCCCTCACCTGTTTGTCCCGACTTAGAACTCTAAAGCAGTCCTCAACCTTCGTGACATGAAGATGGTGAGAGAACACAATATATAACACATACGGAGTATATAATTAGGGATTCATATATAATGTGGTACTAACTGCTATGCAGTGTTTGTGGCCCTTCTGACCGCAATCAATAGGGGTAACCATGACCCTCACCTAATCAGCACTATAGCCATTCCATGATGCAGTAGAAATTATCGAATCAAGTGGTAGATCTTCAGTCTTTAGCAGTGTATGTGAACAAGTTTTATTTTCAGCTGCATATATACCTCCTAATCACTCAAAGATTAAATGTTGATTTATCAATGTAATTTGGTGACCAACAAAAGGACAACATGCATTTAGCACCTTGCGTGATTTGCTTTTGTTTATCTGTAATAACGGTTAAGGCCCTGTTTGATAGCTCTGTATTTTCTAAGTATTCTGAAAATACTACAGTTTTTAGGATTATCATGGTTTTAATTACTTTGAGCTGTTTGACAAGCACTAAAATCTATGATATTAATACTGCAGTTTTTCCAATACTATGGTATTTTCTCTGTTTTTAAAAAAGAACCTCAAACCTCTTTTTTAAAAACTGAGCATGTGAAGGAACAAGCTCATCGTTATCTTCGGTTGCTCCCAAGCCGCCGCCAGCAGCCCCATTGTCTATGGAGGTCGTCTTGATCGGGCGGCCATGGACAGATCAAGGAACGGCAGTACAGTGCGGTATGAACTGCCATGGTTGATGGGGCGGAGCAAGCTGCTCCGGGAAATGCGGATGAAGGCCAAGTTGTTTCAGTTCACGAGCAGCTTCGCCGCATGATCCGTTGCCGACACCACCGTCTTCCGGAGCTTTAGGTCATGCCTCCACGCACACCTCTTGGTGATCCGTGACGCGAAAAGAAAACCAAGCTGCTCGGGGCAACGCGCAGCTCCGCCGTTGACTACCTCCTCCTAATCCGATTTGCTCTGGTAGGTGTAACACTGAGATTATGCATGGCGTGTTTAGCTTGGCTATTCAGTTAGTGCATGATCATACGAGTCTGTGCTAAATGCATGGCCGTTAATCAGTTTGCATGTATGTAGCTAGCTCAACGCACCGTTCGGAACTGCTTCAAGCGGCTCTTGCCAAACAGGTGCATAGTATTCTAAATACTTTAAAATACCCTGTTATGGCAAAACTGTGGTATTGTGTATCTACGGACTAAATTACTGTAGTTTGCAATACTTCAGTTTTTATAATACTTTGTTACCAAACGGGGCCTAAATGTTTGCTCCCTTAGTCGGTGTTGCGCAACGCCTAGCATGATAATGTCAGTACCTTGCAGGTGTGCCATGAAGTGTGGCAATGGCTTGCTGTTGGCATTTCAAACAATTTATGGGAAAAGAATGGACATGATGGAAATTTCTCATTCTTCTACATGTTAAAGTTAAACGATGTACAGAATGACCTACATTCTTACAGGTTGCTACAATTACAGAGAATCAGCCACAGAGATCAATTTAGCTCCATGAAAAATCTGGTGGGCCTCAGCGGCGGCATGTTATCTTGGAGATTTCACTGAAATGCACCTTCCACACAAGACGAGTCTTGATAGGGCTCGCGATCTTCGAGTCCTTATCTTCAATGCTGAGAGCTGCAGCGAAATGACACAATGTCGCTCAGCAAGGATGAGAAAGTAAAGCTGACAAGAAAATCATGAAGTGGAAATATTCTATCACCTTCCCTCAAAAAGTTAATTCTATCACCGTTTGATCAACGAGAAATGCATGTATCCCATGACATACAGCCACTTTCCAGACAGTATTAAACTAAGATCTCACGCTGATGATGATCCTTTTACGAAGAACTCTACCGTTTCTATTTAGCACTCCCTTTGAAGCCACAGTTCACTTATTTTGTCTTTTGGAAGCATACATTCTAATATTTTCAGTGAGTCAGCGGTATGAAACTATGAATGGTGATCCCAAAAAATGTTGATTTCAAGCTATCCAGGCTTGATATGTTGCAAAACATATATAACCTTGGTTACTGGCAATTGTTTCTTATATTTTATATAAATGACTACTTTTCAGCAAACAACTGTCATGCCATGTGTCTTATATGGAGCCCAAGCTTAAGTTACTTAGGGGAATGAAAAATATATAAACTACCCAAGGACTGAAGTTTTGAGTTGGTATGATCCCAGGTAATTACCTTCCGTCTAGTAGTGCTCGAAGCTTTCCAACAAAGCAGACTCGACCTAGGCTCTAATCTCCTGCAAATAGATAAACAGTCCATAATCATATTCTAGAATCAAAAAAGGGAACTCCTCACATTTCCGTCATAATATTGCATGCTAAAGTTTAAAGTGATTTGTATGAACAGATTTAATTGGTTGTGGTATGGGATTACTTACAAATTCTCTTGCTCTAACTTTTCTGTTATTGACATGCCTTTTTGTCTTGACCAACCTTCTTGTTGAGAACAAGCTTCCGCCTTGTTAATAACATGAGCAAGAGATACCTTACCTCTTACTATATTTTTTTGTCGATCATGTTCATTTGTTCCTCCTGGAGGACGTATATTTTCTTGGTCTTGTGACAAAGCTGCTTCCCATACACTTCTTCTTTTATCTGAGGCAACAGCACCAGTATCTGGTTCCCCGTACCATTCCATTTCAGAAGGGCCCACTTCAATAATCTCACCTTCAGTCAATATGTGTGGATCAGATTGCATCCATCTTGTCTGATTTGAGCTAGTACCCTGGGCAACTCTGCCTTTCTGGAGCCTGCTAACTAAATTCTCACCTCCAGAAGAAACTGAACTATGTTTCGTGAAAGACCTCGTTAAAGCAATGTTGGAATAGGTATCCTCAACACCTTCTCCACCATCCTTCGATTCATATCGGATTTCAAGTATTATAGCAGAAGAAAGAACAGACTCAAATGCTTGCAAAATTTGACCCCTGGACTTTTCAGCTTTGGACTTATTCACTCGAGAACTGAACATTAACTGCACAGTTGGTGCTGCAGGAAGAAAGAACAAAATGTAAGAACATAGATTATTGAAACAATAACATTACAATGGCACAATTTAATGTTTGTTTGGTTAGTTATAATTTTCTTTATGTATTTCAGAGTTGCTTTAACACGGTTTTAAACTTGTTAGCAATCTTGAAGAACTAGCATGACATATTCCATGCCTAGAGAAGATTAACAGTGCATAGAAGCAATGTATACATCTGACCATAACCAAGATAACAAATTCCACTAAATTACATGGTTCTAATATATTATTATTGTATATATGCAGCACTGCTTGCAATTCTACACTAATAGTTATTTTAGCACATTAACAATGATAAGAACAAAGTTTTCCATAGGCATATTCTGCAATGAAAATCTTGACAAGGTGTACAAATAATACAGGCAGAAATGGAATGAGAGGGAATCTTGCCTGTGCCAAGGCTAACAGAAATCACCCGTCCCTCTTTAGCCATCATTTTTCTCAACGAATCTGACTCGACATTTTCTAGAACAGCTTGCCAAATCATCTCGTTGTGAGTTTTGCTACATTTAGATCCTTCATTCATTCTGGTAGCACTTGTTGACAACATATGGCCATCTGGTGTATGTTCCCTGAGTCTCCTTCCACCATGGTAATTGTTTGCCGTGACATGGCTAGAACAAATCCCCAGATTAGCATTTCTTCTGTATTGCAGATTTTCTTGGTCAGATGCTCTTGATAACCCATGCGGACCAGAGTTCCTTGCTATATCACCATCAGGGTATGTAGGCAAACCCTGGTTAAAACTTGTACTCGTCGATGAACTTGGCAGTACGTACTGTTTATCAGGAGCAAGCTGGAGCAGAGCAGCTGTAAGCCAGGTCATCTTATCATTAGAGACCCTCAACTGTTTTTCAGCTTCAGAGAGTGTTTTCAAGGCCTGGCGCAGTTTTTCCATATCCTCCTTTGATACTGTAATCAATGCAACAAAAATTACAATGTGAAAACAGAACATTTATAGTACTCCCTCTGTTCACTTTTATAAGACCTTGAAGACATTTCAGACAATGTGCAAAACAGCCCATTTTGAGCTGTCTGAAACGACTTACAAAAGTGGACGGAGGGAGTAGTAGACTTCCATGTAATACATGGTTCAGGGCGAATTATCCCCTACTGTAAAATCCTTTCAAAGTAATAAATAAATAGATAAAAAGGAACATTGTTGCTTACAGGTTGGACGTTTGAAGAACCTTCTTCGAATTCTTTCCTGTGTGAATGTGTAGGTGCCAGCAAGGATGTCAGTTATTATTGTGGCGAGTTGAGACATTAGGGACAAAGGCTCAACACCTGTTTCAGTAATATCACGCAAAGCTTTCACCGTGTTTGCAGTGTCAGCAGATAGTGCCAAATCAAGCAAGTTTACCAATTTATCGTCAGAAACCAAGCCAGCCTGTCAGGTAACGAAGTATTAGAAACGACAACCAACCTAAAAACACTCAAAAAAAATAAACGACAATCATATCGCTACACTTAGAATGCAAGAATATGTTATTTAGAGAGATAAAAACAAGTATTTTACTAAACAGGTGTTCGGTGCTTCCAGTTGTGACTCTTGACTTACTGAACTCTTTTGTGCAGTATAACAAAATGGGAACACACATTGGAAGAGAAATTTGAAGTGTATGGCGATGATACCATTAATTCAGCTTCACAACATATTCCAGAGTTATATAAGCAATAACTTCTCCAGCTACAGAATTCTTTACCATTTTTATTTAGCCTGAAACTATTCAATCATCTATATTACCTAATATAGAAGTAATTCTTACGACTCGTTGTTGGAAAACTTACAAGTTCTTGAACAAGTGGCATTGTAATTCTCTGCCCAAGCAAACTCAATTGATCCAAGGTCATCTCCGCATCCCTCAATGACCCATCTGACCGGGAAGCAATAAGCTTCAAGGCATCTCTATCGACATCTAGGCCATCACTGGTACAAATCCACTGCAAAGTGTTGACAATGTCGCATTCCTTCAGTTTGGGGAAGAAGAACTTTTGGCACCTTGACATAATAATATGTGGGAGGTCGAGATTTGGGCTGATGAGAACAAAAACCACACGCCGAGGTGCACGCTCGACAACCTTCGATATGACACTCCACGTATCAGGCGGCAGTGTGTTGCAATCATCCACGATGAACACCCTGTGGTGCGCCGGCAGCGGCGAAAGCATCACATTGTCAAGGATATCCACAATGCTGTCCAGGTCAATGTTACCAACAGGCCCAATCTCCACCAAACTTCTACTCTTTCCCAGATTGTGCGCGATACAAGACGCGCATGTGTCGCAAGGCTTGGGGTGTTCAGGAGAATGGCAGTTCAGCGCCTTGGCGAACACCCGAGCACACGATGTTTTGCCTGTACCGTGCGGCCCATAGAAGACATAGACGGACCCGATCTTCCTCTTGAGAATGGCATTGGACAGCGCCTGCACAACCAAGCTCTGCCCAACAACGTCCTTGAAAGTCCTGGGCGCATACTTCTGAGTGAGGCTCCGGTGCCGGCCACGCTGCGAGCCCCGGGACTTCTGCCCCGAGCGCGCCTCGGACATGAGGTCGGAGTCCAGCTCGCTGCTCTGATTGGAGAAAATCCCGAGCTCCCCAGAGAAGCTCCTGGAAATGGCGCGGATGCCATTCCGCGCGCCCTCGGCGAGCAGCGGCAGTGAGTCCGAGTCGGAACTGGTGGAGGATGTCAGCCGCGCCGTCACCGGGAAGTGCGGATGCGAACGCGACCCGTCCGCGTAGACACCACAGGAGGCCGCAGAGGTGGCGGCTAAGGACCTCCGCGCCGCGGCCGCCGACTTGGGGTCGGACAGGCCGCAGGAGAGGCTCCGGCCGGCCATGTCGAGGATGGACTTGCTGCGGTGGTGGAGGCGCGACCAGTTCCAGGGGATGCCGCAGACGTTCCGCGAGTCCTGCGACGCCTGGGGCCGCGGGCGCTGCTGCAGCCCCTCGCTGTCGTCGCTGCCCGCGCCGGCGCCGAAGAAGTACCTGTTGCCGCAGACGGCCTCCTGGGAGCTGGAGTTGGCGGAGAAGGCGCCAGCGCGATCCAGACCACCGGCGTCCGCGGCAGCGGGCGGGGCGCGGCGGCCGGCCCCGCGCCTGAACCGGCGGCGCGGGCGGCGGGAGGCGGGCCTGCTGGGCCGCGGGTCCTCCGCGAGCTGGTCGAGGAGGGTCTTGAGCGCGCCGCGGCCGGGGGCGGGGGCCAGGGGGTCGTCCTCGGGGGGCTCGGCGGCGACGCGGGAGGAGGAGTCGACGGAGCGGCGGGTGGAGGGGTCCCGCAGCGAGCGGGAGCGCTGCATCGCGAGGAGGTCCCGCATGAGCGAGGCGGAGGACTCGGGGGGGCTGCGCCGCCGGCCGGACGCGCTGCCGTGGCCGTGCGCGTGGTGGTGGCGCAGGTGGATGCAGTTGGTGAGGTGCGCGTGGCCGCGGAGGTGCTCCCCGCTGCTGCCGCCCGCCGCGCTTTCCGGCGGGGCCGGCATTGCGCTGGCTGCGCTGATCCGGCCGCGACGGGCTCCCCGGCTAAATCATCGGGGCCGGCCGCCCGGGAGATTCGGGTGCTGGCTCCTGGCCTCGCGGCTGTTGACTGGAGTCGTGGGAGCGGGAGGGGGAGGGGGGTGTGGCCTAGTGTGAGACTGAGGCGGCGTCCACCGGGCCGCGTGCGGGAACTGGCTCTGGCTGTGACTGTGATGCCATCGGCGCAGGATGACACTTCTTTTCTACTACTAGGAGTAGTACCTTCGCGTGTCTCATTTCCACATTTTTTGAGTTGTTGATTGTTTTTGAGATAGCTAATCGTTTATTCGAAGCGGTTCGTCCTGCCAAACTGTCACGGAGGAATGGATGGTGATGACGTGCCGATCGATGGGAAGCCCAGTCATCAGCGAAATCAAATCATATTTCCAAAATTTTCAGGAGCTATGCATTAAATATGTAAGAAGAGAGGCCAATCAAGTTGCTCATTGGTGTGCCCAGGAGGGCCTTAGATGTGCCTCGAATGTCAGATCTTATGATGTATTCCCTGTTTCTTTGATTGCCTTAGTGCAATTTAATGTAAACTGATACAGAATTGAATAAAGTGCCTTAGAGGACGGTTCTCAAAAAAAAAAGCGGTCCGTCTCATTTTCACATGATTACTTCTATTTGCAGTATGTTTCTACATAATGTTTTTTTGAAAAACTATCCATAGTCAATCATGACACTACATATAACAACAAAGCTAACAAAAATTACAACCAAGTCATGAACCATCTTTTTTTTGCGGGTAAAGTCCATGAACCATCTAACGACAACCACATTAAGGTTACTTTGGCACAACATTTTGTCGGAGTTTTTTGGAGGATACAGAGTTTTTTTTAGAAACCATGGCCTTTAATGTGTTTGGCACAAAGAAATATGGTAGTTTTATAACTAGTTGTATCTTCAATAATATGGTTTTTTTGGATTATTTTGAAAAGAAATACCAACCTCTTTCTAAACCAAACTAGGAAAATTTGTGATTTTTAGAAACTGAATTCATTAGGGATGCAAAGATTACTGAAGTTTCAAGGAAAAACGGACAAACTAATCCTAAAGCTCTAGACGGGTTGGAAAAGATATTACACCAAGCTAAGGGAATATGTTGGAATGTGTGGCCCTCCAAACTAAAAACCATCATGGAGGAAAGAAACGCAAATGCAGAACCATTAATGTCAAAAGAAGGATTGATGTTGAAGGATTAAGCTCTTGTCTACTTCGGTGGGGCTGACTGCGATGTTGTCCCAGCCATCATTGACCCCCTTTGTCCCATCGCTCTAGATTGAAAGGTGTCGCACCAACTTGATAGAGAGAAGCTAACATGAGGGCTCGGATAGGAAGCTCGTAGCACACCCAACATGGAAAGAGATGTCAACAAGGAGAATCGGAATGGAACCTCGCAAACCACACCTCGAGGAACACCATTATCGTCCAACCACCAGCACACGCCCTTGACCAGCCAACATGAGCCTAAGCCTCCAAAGACGACGTTTCGAAGAAGGAAATGACGCCAAAGCATCGCAACACTCATGTCTGGCAAGTCGGGCCCGGGGTTTTCACTAGACACCAAAGGAGGAAGGGGTTTGGATCCAGGGCAGTGCATCCATGAGAAGTGTTGCGTGCAGGACTTCGCCGTTGTTGCCACCGACAAACGACATGCGTGGTTTTCGCCCAACCTCCGACAACCGACATGCCCCAAGATTTTATCGTTGTCACCACCGACAATCGACGGGCGTCCAACCTCCGGACATAACAAATGGCTCTTCTCTCATTTTTAGTTTTTTATGGTGTTCAAAAACCCCGATACTTCAAGTGTAAATATTTAGAAATCCAATATCGTTTTTTGTGTGTGGAAGAATTTTTTTTTTAAAAAAAGAGACCAACCCAAAAACGAACCCTCGTTGGCATTTTTTATAGAAGAAACTCCACAGGCACCACGCGTTCAAGCCAGGACTTGAACTCGGATGGGCTGGCAGCAAACTCAGTTGCCCAGTCAACGCGTCGACGCCCCATCCTCATGTGGAAGAATTTGTATTGCTCATCAACCAGGGTACGATTTGCTCTGTAAAGATCCTCCACATCGGTTGATGTAACAAGGGGCATGATCTGCCATCAGGGTTTTTTCATTTTTTTGAAAAATATGTACAGAACCATACAAGTCGACAGTGCTTTCCTTTTCCTCTCTCGCGTTTTCAGGTGTCACGCCATGTCTTTCCATCTGTGGCGCCATGGACCATGCGGAACGTGTTGTCTATCCGTGAATTTTTCTTTTTAGAGCATCATCTCCAACAGCCACGTAAAAAGACGCGTGCGCGGTAAATAAGCTTTATAGCGTGCATGGGAAATTTTCGCGCGCTTCAGCGGTGGCGCAAAACTACCGCGCGCGGGAAAAGGCAACCGCTCGCGCGCTACATTTAACGCACCGCGTCCGACGCGCCTATAAATTGCAGCGCCTCCGCCGCTCTCTCCATCGCCCTTTGCCACTCTCTCCGTCTCTCCATCGCCCCCTGCCGTGCTCTGCCGCCGACACGCCAACACTGCGCCATGATGCCGCCTCGGCGCCGGGAAGGTACGGGCTTCCGCGGCGTCCGCGTGCGTCCGTCCGACACCTACTCCGCTGAGATTCGGTCGGGCGGCGGCATGCGGCTTCGTCTCGGAACTTTCGACACCGCCTAGGAGGGCGCCCGCGCGTATAACGCTGCGGCGTGGCGCCTCCTGCGGTCCCGTCAGCACATGAACTTCGCTGACGTGGTGACGCGGGAGCGCGCACAGGAGTTGGCGCCTTTCCCGCGGCTTCTCACTGACGAGGATCATCGCAAGCACCGGAGGCGGGAGCATCGTCTCAGGCTGGCCGAGATGGACGAGCAAGCCATGGCGTTGTGGAGTCATCGCTTCCCGGAATGCACCAACGAGAAACAGTTCTTCGCTCAGAGGAGGGCGAGGAGGGCGAAGAGGAGGTAGGAGCGAGCCGACTATCGCGAGGACAAGCTAACACGGAAGGCGGTCGCTAAATACAACCAAGCGCTAGGAGATGCGTCCTCCTGGAACTCCGGCGACGAGCGGTTCCTTGACGCCTACGCTCCGACGTCGGAGAAGAACATCACTGAGACAGAGTCTAAGTCGGATGAGTAGTAGTAGGAGAACTATCTACGAAACCAAATATATAGTAGGAGAACTATCTACAAAACTAAATATGTAGTAGGAGAACTATCTACGAAACCAAATATGTAGTAGAAAAAATTGAAATATAGCGCGTCTGCTGGAACGGCGTGGGCGCGCTTTAATTTGCGGCGGCCGCTGGAGCCAGCGCATCGCTGCGCATAAAAACTGGCTAACCCGGCGCTGTATGGCGACTTTTAACGCGCGGCGCGTTACGCGGCTGTTAAAAATGCTCTTAATCATTGAGAACGGAAATGAAAAGCATGTAATGGAATGGATTTTAAAGGCCTACGAAACACGGCCTACACCTTTTTTTTAAGAAAACACGGCATACATCTTTGTTTGTCCCGCCTACTTCCAGTCTTAGACTTACTTTGTCTCATGCGGCACTTTTCGGTGCCAGACCTTTAGCCCTTTATTATCAGTTTATCACTCCCCTCGCATGACATGATATGATAGGGATGGTCGAAATTGTGGTTTACTGAAAGCCCGAAGCCCGAAACCGTGATGTGATTTTCAGCCCACATAATACTAGTTTACTCGAAGTCTGCGGGATCAAGCTTTCAATCCGCGATCTTAGCGCGGAAAGATAAGCACGAGCGATAATGATGTTTCATACCAGTAGTAAGAACAAACTATTTTTTATGGGAAGAGTGCACTTTTTTTGTGACAGGTTTGCTGCGCTCTCTTGCACTCTAACTAACTGATGGTTGAGTCCAACTCCACCGCGCGTGTCTGTTGGGGTAAAACAGACGAATCATACAGCCCAGCGCGGGGGCGCAAATGAAATTTTGTCTGTTTTGTCTTTGTTTTGATCCATCTCGGTTTAAGTTTACGTCGCTTTTGAGGTGAAATAACAGTACGCGGACTGTGGACGCGCGGGCCGTCTGGACGTGTCCTTCCCTGACCCGCGCGTCGATGGCACAGGAGCGTCTTTTTCTATCTGCCCCCCTTCCTTCCTCCGGCCGCACGCCCTCCATTCTTCTTCACTTTTCCCCACTCTCCCCTCGCCGTTGCCGCCGTCGTTGCTGCCATTGTAGCTGTGCAGCTCGAACGCGCGCTCGCCCAACCCCTTTCCCTCAGCGGCCCCAAGCTACCCAACCACGGCCACCTATTTTGCGCACCCGCCGGCCGGATTTGGGGCGGATCCGGTCGGTCTTGAGCTCGCCCGGCTGTGGGAGGCCGCGCCACGCCATGGACTGGCCGGGCACCGGGCCGGAAGGCCATGGCAGGGCCGCGAGGCCATATGCAGGCAGTGGCTCCTCCTCTAGCCGCTCGGATCTACACCGTCGGTGGTCCGTCGGCAGATACACGAATGGCGGTCGATCGGGCTCAGTGCTAGCCCAAAAACTCGTCGGCGCACCGTTGCCGCTCATTAAGTGCGACCACTGCCTAAAGAAGGTCGTGCGCCGCGTGTCTACAACGCCGGAACATCCTGGATGGGTGTTCATCAAGTGCTTAAACGGTGGGGTATGTGCTTTTTTTAGCTTCGGTTTGTGTTCTAGATTTGACTAGTTGTGCTAACTTCAAATTTTGTTGTGTAGAATGGATGCAAGTTTTGGTATTGGAAAGAAGAGTACATCATATATTGATAGAGCGCAATTTAGTAGATGTTCGTGCACTTTTAGCTAGCATAGAGGCTATAGATGAGACAAGTGCACTTGTTGCTAGATTAGAGACTAGACACGAGAGTAGATGTGAGGAAGCAACCTCTACTTTTTTAGACTCGAAGAAGAAAGAAACACGCAAAATGGAGGCGGCTCCTCTGCAGATCAACAATGAATGCATCGAGAAGGCACTAATCCAACTTACAGAAGCAGTTATGAAAGTTGGATATTTTCTAAAATGTATTTTTGTGGTTTTTTTTTGGTCTTGCTTTTCTAGTTAAAATTTAGTGATGTATTTCCATGTACCAAGAATGAATGATGAAGAAAAATTTAAAAGGTTGCATAGAAAAAGTATGCGGATAGGATGAGGCCGGGATGCGTCCGCGTGTTGAACGCATGGCCACCACATCCCATGACACGTCCAAATACGACTCCATCTTCTTATTCAAATCGACAGAATCCGATTAAAACGAACCTCTATTTAGAGTCGCGCGGTGGAGTTCGGGCTGATGCGCATGGCCATGGCCCCGGCAATCTCAAAAAGATATACTGTACTACCGCTAGCCCTACCCCTACCCCTACCAGCATCACGTCGCGTACAGTGCACGCACTGTTTGTGCGGGCCGGCGGGCGGGCGACACGAAGTGCCACATCCATTCGTCGTATCCCGCCCACATGTTGCCCCCGTCCTGGACGGACACCAGCGGCACGGCCTAGGGCGCGCCGAATGATCGATCGCTGGCTGTCCGATTGAACGCTCGGAGCCATTGCCCGCTCTATGGCTCCCGTGCCGCACTGTTTTTATGGGCCGAAGCAGGGCCCCGCGTTTCATCTTGGCGAAAAATGATTTGGGTTGGCGCGCCGCGCCGGAGCGATCGCGACCGGACCGGAGAAGAAAGCCCACGTGTCGGGGGTGCGACCCGGGCCCGAACGGCTAGTTGGCGCCGAACATCGCTAGACCCACACACACACGCGCGATGTGGCCCGGAGAAACCTTCCTTTGATTGGACCGGTTGATTGATTGATTGATAGTCGTAGGATCTTTGCTTCGCTAGGTAGGGTGACTGTATCATTATGTAATTACTAGCTAAGTGTCCGTGCGTTGCCACGGACTAACAAATATATATATATATATAAAGAAAAAATTCATGTGACATAAAAGTCAAAGGTCATTTTTATGGTATGATATCTTATGGTCGACCGAAAGCTCATGGAACCACGGCGTATGTACGAGTAGATGTTACGTTGCCCACAGCACGACGGTACGTGGTTCATGTAAGCTGTAATAATGCATGCGTGCATGTGATCAGCAGGTGCGGCACGGACGGAGTGAAAACCCTGCAAAAGATAAGCCAAATCACGACGTTAATGCATGTACGTGAGCTCGGCTTTGACTAACACGTGGTAGTAAAAAAAAGTCTCACCTGTCATCGAGCTGAGGTAAAGCATTCTTCGTGGGCACAGCACTCTGGGTGGCCGCAGCAGCGCTGCAATTTGAAGTCACGGGCACGAAAGAAGCACGAACGGTTCGGGTTTTCTGGCATTTTCCGCCCAGGTCTGCGCCTGGCGAAGCCAGAGCGCGTTCTCCCTCCCTCCCTCCATCGCGGTTCGAAACGGAAAGCCGAGGAGAGGAAAAAGGATTCACGTGGGAGCCCGGGAGACATGCTAGTACTACGTGTACTGTGCAAAAGTGCAGAGTCAGAGGACAGCAGTACGTGTCGTCAGTTGTCCGGCAGTCAAACCCTTCGGAGCGTGCGCATGACTGAAATCCAAAAGTGCAGCGAAGGCCCAAGGAGTGAACACCACTCAACTTCAAGCAGTCCGTAGTAACCTAGCCTAACGTAGTACGGTGCGTACGTGTGAAGCAATAGTTACCGCCTCTGCACTCTACTGCTAGTGCTAGTAGTATTTCCTTACGCTAATCAGTTGGCAGCGACCAGGAGCAGCGGCTGGCATCGATACATACGTGGTTTGTAACTTTGTGCCCGTCTCATTTGGACCTCTCGCGCCCCGGCGTCTGTCATGGGCACGAGTGACGGTGTGATCTATGGCCCTGTTTGGATACTCTAACACAGTTAGAGTTAGAATTATTTTCTAACCCATTTTAACCCAAATAAGGACCTCTTCATCCGGATAGTTGGGTTAGATGGAACTAACCCACTTTAACTTTTCCTGTTTGGATACTTTTAGGTTATTTAAATCTTCAACTAACCCAAACTAGCTCTAATCCATGATCCAGACAGGGCCTATGATAGGTCCTGCCGCACTTGCTAAATTCGATCTACAGACAAAATGACAGGTTACGTCCTAAGCCCGAGCAGAGCTGCCTAGCTAGCTAGTAGAAGTACTGGTTCCTGTACGAGTCCCCTCCGGCCTAATCTCGCGCTCACACAAGCTACAGCTACCAACACCAGCACGTAGCCAGGAATCATTTTGTGCACGGAGAAGCTACTACAGAAGTATAGTTTGATTCAAGAAGTTCTGTTCTGTCGCAAAGAAGGAAGAAAAAAACTGATTCAAAAAGCTATGCAATGCTCCTATCAAAACTGAAAAACTGTGATTTTGAAAAAGCTGTGCTGACGAACTTACCCCCAGAAGCTCTAACGGCTGCAAAAGATACTAGTAGTGCCATGCCCATCCATTTATTTTTCTTTTTTCCTTTGAGTGTCCATCAATTTCTTCTTGTAGTGTCATGCACCTTGCGGAAATCGCTTCTATCCGTCGTCTTTTTGTCACTGAAGACGGGAATAAAAGCATGCAACGGAGCCGATGCAGCTCAGGAAGGAGGTGCTCTGATTAATGCCGCACCTACAAACACGGCCTACACCTCTGCTTGTCTTTGCCTACTTGATGGTTTTGTCCCTTGCCCATTTATTACTCCCCCATCGCATGATACGACAGGGATGGTTGAAATTGTGGTTTATAGTGAAGCCGTCAATATATTTTTCGAGAGAGAGAATCAGGCGGTATGTTTTTATACTATATGAGCACACTTTGGGAGAGACGTCTCGAAATGAATAAGCATCATGGCTTGCTCGGAGGTTTTCATTCCACCATCTTAATTAGCACGGAGACTTAGTCCAACTCCACCGCGCGACCCTATCCTATCCGGCCCTGTCCGTTTGAGGTAAAACGGACAAACGAGGCGGTCCAGCGCGCGACGGCTCGGACCCATCTGGTTTGTCTTGTGTCCGCGCCGATCCATTTTCGAGCGCAAACTTATGTTTGGTTTGGGTCGCGACGGACATCAAACGGACGTTTCGAACGTCCGCGTCGGAGCTGCGTGGCAGGCGGCCACCTACCTTCCAGCCGCCCACATCAATGCGCACGCGCGGGCGGCCCCGCCTGTCATCCGCCTAGGCGAACGGTCGCGGTCCTTCTTAAATGGGACCCATGGATAGGTCGTCGTCCAAACTGCCCCACTCCACCCCGCGGCCTGCTCGAAACCCGACAACCCTAGACCCCCAAACCCTAGCCTCAAGCTCGCTGGCCAGTCGCCCGCAGCCATGGGGCCATAGAATTACGACCGTAAAGGAAAGCACGACAGCGAGGCTGGCTCCTCGTCGGGACGTCGTCGCGGCTCCGTCAAGAAGGAGGAGCCCGCATCGCCATCGCCACCGAGTCGGGCCCCCGCGCCGCCCCACGGCCGCCGGCGAGCGCGACCGCCACTACATCGAGGCGGTCGTATGCCGCCGTCATTTGGAGACGAGGACACCGCTACCCTGGAGCTGTTGGAAATATGCCCTAGAGGCAATAATAAAAGCATTATTATTATATTTCCTTGTTCATGATAATTGTCTTTATTCATGCTATAATTGTGTTATCCGGAAATCGTAATACATGTATGAATAATAGACACCAACATGTCCCTAGTAAGGCTCTAGTTGACTAGCTCGTTGATCAACAGATAGTCATGGTTTCCTGACTATGGACATTGGATGTCATTGATAACGAGATCACATCATTAGAAGAATGATGTGATGGACAAGACCCAATCCTAAACACAACACAAGATCGTATAGTTCGTTTGCTAGAGTTTTCCAATGTCAAGTATCCTTTCCTTAGACCATGAGATCGTGTAACTCCCGGATACCGTAGGAGTGCTTTGGGTGTACCAAACGTCACAACGTAACTGGGTGACTATAAAGGTATACTACGGGTATCTCCGAAAGTGTCTGTTGGGTTGACATGGATCAAGACTGGGATTTGTCACTCCGTATGACGGAGAGGTATCACTGGGCCCACTCGGTAATACATCATCATTATGAGCTCAAAGTAACCAAGTGTCTGGTCACGGGATCATGCATTACGGTACGAGTAAAGTGACTTGCCGGTAACGAGATTGAACGAGGTATTGGGATACCGACGATCGAATCTCGGGCAAGTAACATACCGATTGACAAAGGGAATTGAATACGGGGTTGCTTGAATCCTCGACATCGTGGTTCATCCGATGAGATCATCGTGGAGTATGTGGGAGCCAACATGGGTATCCAGATCCCGCTGTTGGTTATTGACCGGAGAGTCGTCTCGGTCATGTCTGCATGTCTCCCGAACCCGTAGGGTCTACACACTTAAGGTTCGGTGACGCTAGGGTTGTAGGGATATGTATATGCAGTAACCCGAATGTTGTTCGGAGTCCCGGATGAGATCCCGGACATCACGAGGAGTTCCAGAATGGTCCGGAGGTAAAGAATTATATATAGGAAGTGCTGTTTCGGCCATCGGGACAAGTTTCGGGGTCACCGGTATTGTACCGTGACCACCGGAAGGGTCCCGGGGGCCCACCGGGTACGGCCACCTGCCCCGGGGGGCCACATGGGCTGTAGGGGGTGCGCCTTGGCCTACATGGACCAAGGGCACCAGCCCCAACAGGCCCATGCGCCTAGGGTTTCCAAAGGGGAAGAGTCCCACAAGTGGAAGGCACCCCCTAGGTGCCTTGGGGGGGGGGGGAGGGAAACCTCCCTTGGCCGCCGCCCCCCTAGGAGATTGGATCTCCTAGGGCCGGCGCCTCCCCTAGGCCCTCCTATATATAGTGGGGGAGGGAGGGCTTTTCATCCACGCCTTTGGTTGCCTCCTTCTCCCTCTCCAACACCTCCTCCTCCTCCTCCATAGTGCTTGGCGAAGCCCTGACGGAGTATTGCAGCTCCATCACCACCACGCTGTCGTGCTGCTGCTGGAGCCATCTTCCTCAACCTCTCCTCTCCCCTTGCTGGATCAAGAAGGAGGGGACGTCATCCGCTCCGTACGTGTGTTGAACGCGGAGGTGCCGTCCGTTCGGCGCTTGGTCATCGGTGATTTGGATCACGTCGTGTACGACTACCTCATCCCCGTTCTTTGAACGCTTCCGCTCGCGATCTACATAGGTATGTAGATGCATCCGATCACTCGTTGCTAGATGAACTCATAGATGGATCTTGGTGAAATCGTAGGAAAATTTTTGTTTTCTGCAACGTTCCCCAACAGTGGCATCATGAGCTAGGTCTATGCGTAGTTCTTCTTGCGCGAGTAGAACACAATTTGTTGTGGGCGTAGATGTTGTCAACTTTCTTGCCGCTACTAGTCTTATCTTGCTTCAGCAGTATTGTGGGATGAAGCGACCCGGACCAACCTTACACGTACCCTTACGTGAGACCGGTTCCACCGACTAACATGCACTAGTTGCATAAGGTGGCTGGCGGGTGACTGTCTCTCCTACTTTAGTTGGAGCGGATTCGATGAAAAGGGTCCTTATGAAGGGTAAATAGAAGTTGACAAATCACGTTGTGGCTTCACGTAGGTAAGAAAATGTTCTTGCTAGAACCCTAATTCAGCCACGTAAAACTTGCAACAACAATTAGAGGACGTCTAACTTGTTTTTGCAGCAAGTGCTTTGTGATATGATATGGCCAAAGTTGTGATGAATGATGAATGATCTATATGTGATGTATGAGATGTTCATGCTATTGTAATAGGAATCACGACTTGCATGTCGATGAGTATGACAACCGGCAGGAGCCATAGGAGTTGTCTTTATTTTTTATATGACCTGCGTGTCATTGAGAAACGCCATGTAAATTACTTTACTTTATTGCTAAACGCGTTAGCCATAGTAGTAGAAGTAATAGTTGGTGAGCAACTTCATGGAGACACGATGATGGAGATCATGGTGTCAAGCCGGTGACAAAATGATCATGGAGCCCCAAGATGGAGATCAAAGGAGCTATGTGATATTGGCCATATCATGTCACTATTATTATTTGATTGCATGTGATGTTTATCATGTTTTGCATCTTGTTTACTTAGAGCGATGGTAGTAAATAAGATGATCCCTCATAATAATTTCAAGAAAGTGTTTCCCCTAACTATGCACCGTTGCGACAGTTCGTTGTTTCAATGCACCACGTGATGATCGGGTGTTTGATTCCGACGTTCACATACAACGGGTGTAAGACAGATTTACACATGCAAAACACTTAGGTTGACTTGACGAGCCTAGCATGTACAGACATGGCGTCGGAACACAGAAGACCGAAAGGTCGAGCATGAGTCGTATAGAAGATATGATCAACATGAACATGTTCACCGACGTTGACTAGTTCGTCTCACGTGATGATCGGACACGACCTAGTTAACTCGGGTCATGTTATACTTAGATGACTGGAGGGATGTCTATCTGAGTGGGAGTTCATTGTATAATTTGATTAGATGAACTTAATTATCATGAACTTAGTCTAAAATATTTATGATATGTCTTGTAGATCAAATGGCTAACGTAGTCCTCAACTTCAACGCGTTCCTAGAGAAAACCAAGCTGAAAGACGATGGCAGCAACTATACGGACTGGGTCCGGAACCTGAGGATCATCCTCATAGCTGCCAAGAAAGATTATGTCCTACAAGCACCGCTAGGTGAAGCTCCCGTCCCACAGAACCAAGACGTTATGAACGCTTGGCAGACACGTGTTGATGATTACTCCCTCGTTCAGTGAGCATGCTTTACAGCTTAGAGCCGGGGCTCCAAAAGTGTTTTGAGAGACATGGAGCATATGAGATGTTCGAAGAGCTGAAAATGGTTTTTCAAGCTCATGCCCGGGTCGAGAGATATGAAGTCTCCGACAAATTCTTTAGCTGTAAGATGGAGGAAAATAGTTCTGTCAGTGAGCACATACTCACTATGTCTGGGTTGCATAACCGCTTAACTCAGCTGGGAGTTTATCTCCCGGATGACGCGGTCATTGACAGAATCCTCCGGTCGCTTCCACCAAGCTACAAGAGCTTTGTGATGAACTTCAATATGCAGGGGATGGAAAAGACCATTCCTGAGGTATTTGCAATGCTGAAATCGGCAGAGGTAGAAGTCAAGAAGGAACATCAAGTGTTGATGGTCAATAAAACCACTAAGTTCAAGAAGGGCAAGGGTAAAAAGAACTTCAAGAAGGACGGCAAGGGAGTTGCCGCGCCTGGCAAGCAAGCTGTCGGGAAGAAGCCAAAGAATGGACCCAAGCCCGAGACTGAGTGCTTTTATTGCAAGGGAAGTGGTCACTGGAAGCGGAACTGCCCCAAATACTTAGCGGACAAGAAGGCCAGCAAAACGAAAGGTATATGTGATATACATGTGATTGATGTGTACCTTACCAGTGTTCGTAGTAGCTCCTGGGTATTTGATACCGGTGCGGTTGCTCACATTTGTAACTCAAAGCAGGGGCTGCGGAATAAGCGGAGACTGGCAAAGGACGAGGTGACGATGCGCGTCGGGAATGGTTCCAAGGTCAATGTGATCGCCGTCGGCACGCTACCTCTACATTTACCTTCGGGATTAGTTTTAAACCTTAATAATTGTTATTTAGTGGCAGCTTTGAGCATGAACATTGTATCAGGATCTCGTTTAATTCGAGATGGCTACTCATTTAAATCCAAGAATAATGGTTGTTCTATTTATATGAGAGATATGTTTTATGGTCATGCTCCCATGGTGAATGGTTTATTCTTAATGAATCTCGAGCGTAATGCTACACATGTTCATAGTGTGAATACCAAAAGATGTAAGGTTGATAATGATAGTCCCACATATTTGTGGCACTGCCGCCTTGGTCACATAGGTGTCAAACGCATGAAGAAGCTCCATGCAGATGGACTTTTAGAGTCTCTTGATTATGAATCATTTGACACGTGCGAACCATGCCTCATGGGTAAAATGACCAAGACTCCGTTCTCAGGAACAATGGAGCGAGCAACCAACTTGTTGGAAATCATACATACTGATGTATGCGGTCCAATGAGTGTTGAGGCTCGCGGTGGCTATCGTTATGTTCTCACCCTCACTGACGACTTGAGTAGATATGGGTATATCTACTTAATGAAACACAAGTCTGAAACCTTTGAAAAGTTCAAGGAATTTCAGAGTGAGGTTGAGAATCAACGTGATAGAAAAATCAAGTTTTTGCGATCAGATCGTGGAGGAGAATACTTGAGTGACGAATTTGGCACACACTTAAGAAAATGTGGAATAGTTTCACAACTCACGCCGCCTGAACACCTCAGCGTAACGGTGTGTCCGAACGTCGTAATCGCACTCTATTAGATATGGTGCGGTCTATGATGTCTCTTACCGATTTACCGCTATCTTTTTGGGGCTATGCTTTAGAGACTGCCGCATTCACTTTAAATAGGGCTCCGTTGAAATCCATTGAGACGACACCGTATGAATTATGGTTTGGGAAGAAACCTAAGCTGTCGTTTCTAAAAGTTTGGGGATGCGATGCTTATGTCAAGAAACTTCAACCTGAAAAGCTCGAACCCAAGTCAGAAAAATGCGTCTTCATAGGATACCCTAAGGAAACTATTGGGTATACCTTCTACCTTACATCCGAAGGCAAGGTCTTTGTTGCCAAGAATGGATCCTTTCTAGAGAAGGAGTTTCTCTTGAAAGAAGTAAGTGAGAGGAAAGTAGAACTTGATGAAGTATTACCTCTTGAACCGGAAAATGGCGCAACTCAAGAAAATGTTCCTGAGGTGCCTGCACCGACTAGAGAGGAAGTTAATGATGATGATCATGAACCTTCAGATCAAGTTGCTACTGAACCTCGTAGGTCCACAAGGACACGTTCCGCACCAGAGTGGTACGGCAACCCTGTCCTGGAAATCATGTTGTTAGATAACGGTGAACCTTCGAACTATGAAGAAGCGATGGCGGGCCCGGATTCCGACAAATGGCTAGAAGCCATGAAATCCGAGATAGGATCCATGTATGAAAACGAAGTATGGACATTGACTGACTTGCCCGTTGAACGGCGAGCCATAGAAAATAAATGGATCTTTAAGAAGAAGACAGACGCGGATGGTAATGTGACCATCTATAAAGCTCGGTTTGTCGCTAAGGGTTATCGACAAGTTCAAGGGGTTGACTACGATGAGACTTTCTCACCGGTGGCGAAGCTAAAGTCCGTCCGAATCATGTTAGCAATTGCCGCATTCTACGACTATGAGATATGGCAAATGGACGTCAAAATGGCATCCCTTAATGGTTTCTTTAAGGAAGAATTGTATATGATGCAGCCGGAAGGTTTTGTCGATCCTAAGAATGCTGACAAGGTGTGCAAGCTCCAACGCTCGATTTATGGGCTGGTGCAAGCATCTCGGAGTTGGAACATTCGCTTTGATGAGATAATCAAAGCGTTTGGGTTTACGCAGACTTATGGAGAAGCCTGCGTTTACAAGAAAGTGAGTGGGAGCTCTGTATCATTTCTCATATTATATGTAGATGACATACTTTTGATGGGAAATGATATAGAACTCTTGGACAGCATCAAGGCCTACTTGAATAAGAGTTTTTCAATGAGGGACCTTGGAGAAGCTGCTTATATATTAGGCATCAAGATCTATAGAGATAGATCAAGACGCCTCATAGGTCTTTCACAAAGCACATACCTTGATAAGATATTGAAGAAGTTCAATATGGATCAATCTAAGAAGGGGTTCTTGCCTGTGTTACAAGGTATGAAATTGAGCTCAGCTCAATGTCCGACCACGGAAGAAGATATAGAAGAGATGAGTGTCATCCCCTATGCCTCAGCCATAGGTTCTATTATGTATGCCATGCTGTGTACCAGACCTGATGTAAAACTTGCCGTAAGTTTGGTAGGAAGGCAAGGAACACTGGACAGCGGTCAAGAATATCCTGAAGTACTTGAAAAGGACTAAGGAAATGTTTCTCGTTTATGGAGGTGACGAAGAGCTCGTCGTAAAGGGTTACGTTGACGCTAGCTTCGACACAGATCTGGATGACTCTAAGTCACAAACCGGATACGTGTATATTTTGAATGGTGGGGCAGTAAGCTGGTGCAGTTGCAAGCAGAGCGTCGTGGCGGGATCTACATGTGAAGCAAAATACATGGCAGCCTCGAAGGCAGCACATGAAGCAATTTGGGTGAAGGAGTTCATCACCGACCTCGGAGTCATACCCAATGCGTCGGGGCCAATCAAACTCTTCTGTGACAACACTGGAGCTATTGCACTCGCCAAGGAGCCCATGTTTCACAAGAAGACAAGGCACATCAAGCGTCGCTTCAACTCCATTCGTGAAAATGTTCAAGATGGAGACACAGATATTTGTAAAGTACATACGGACCTGAATATAGCAGATCCGTTGACTAAACCTCTTCCTAGAGCAAAACATGATCAACACCAGAATTCCATGGGTGTTCGATTCATCACAATGTAACTAGATTATTGACTCTAGTGCAAGTGGGAGACTGTTGGAAATATGCCCTAGAGGCAATAATAAAAGCATTATTATTATATTTCCTTGTTCATGATAATGTTCTTTATTCATGCTATAATTGTGTTATCCGGAAATCATAATACATGTGTGAATAATAGACACCAACATGTCCCTAGTAAGGCTCTAGTTGACTAGCTCGTTGATCAACAGATAGTCATGGTTTCCTGACTATGGACATTGGATGTCATTGATAACGAGATCACATCATTAGGAGAATGATGTGATGGACAAGACCCAATCCTAAACACAGCACAAGATCGTATAGTTCGTTTGCTAGAGTTTTCCAATGTCAAGTATCCTTTCCTTAGACCATGAGATCGTGTAACTCCCGGATACCGTAGGAGTGCTTTGGCTGTACCAAACATCACAACGTAACTGGGTGACTATAAAGGTATACTACGGGTATCTCCGAAAGTGTATGTTGGGTTGACATGGATCAAGACTGGGATTTGTCACTCCGTATGACGGAGAGGTATCACTGGGACCACTCGGTAATACATCATCATTATGAGCTCAAAGTAACCAAGTGTCTGGTCACGGGATCATGCATTACGGTACGAGTAAAGTGACTTGCCGGTAACGAGATTGAACGGGGTATTGGGATACCGACGATCGAATCTCGGGCAAGTAACATACCGATTGACAAAGGGAATTGAATACGGGGTTGCTTGAATCCTCGACATCGTGGTTCATCCGATGAGATCATCGTGGAGTATGTGGGAGCCAACATGGGTATCCAGATCCCGCTGTTGGTTATTGACCGGAGAGTCGTCTCGGTCATGTCTGCATGTCTCCCGAACCCGTAGGGTCTACACACTTAAGGTTCGGTGACGCTAGGGTTGTAGGGATATGTATATGCAGTAACCCGAATGTTGTTCGGAGTCCCGGATGAGATCCCGGACGTCACGAGGAGTTCCGGAATGGTCCGGAGGTAAAGAATTATATATAGGAAGTGCTGTTTCGGCCATCAGGACAAGTTTCGGGGTCACCCGTATTGTACCGGGACCACCGGAAGGGTCCCGGGGGCCCACCGGGTGGGGCCACCTGCCCCGGGGGCCACATGAGCTGTAGGGGGTGCGCCTTGGCCTACATGGGCCAAGGGCACCAGCCCCAAGAGGCCCATGCACCTAGGGTTTCCAAAGGGGAAGAGTCCCACAAGTGGAAGGCACCCCCTAGGTGCCTTGGAGGGGAGGGAAACCTCCCTTGGCCGCCGCCCCCTAGGAGATTGGATCTCCTAGGGCCGGCGCCCCCCCTTCTCCCTCTCCAACACCTCCTCCTCCTCCATAGTGCTTGGCGAAGCCCTGACGGAGTATTGCAGCTCCATCACCACCACGCCGTCGTGCTGCTGCTGGAGCCATCTTCCTCAACCTCTCCTCTCCCCTTGCTGGATCAAGAAGGAGGAGACGTCATCCGCTCCATACGTGTGTTGAATGCGGAGGTGTCGTTCGTTCGGCGCTTGGTCATCGATGATTTGGATCATGTCGTGTACGACTACCTCATCCCCGTTCTTTGAACGCTTCCGCTCGCGATCTACAATGGTATGTAGATGCATCCGATCACTCGTTGCTAGATGAACTCATAGATGGATCTTGGTGAAATCGTAGGAAAAATTTTGTTTTCTGCAACGTTCCCCAACAGGAGCGACACCCACCTCCCCAACAACTGGCACCTGTCGACCGACCGCGTGCCGATCCCGCCGGTCCCGCTGAGCGGCTGTGCGCGTCGCCAGGAGATCCAGCGTCGCCGCCGCCTCCTCCCGGACGACCTCTACTACGACGAGAGGTACAACCCGACTCGCCATTGTGGGACACTTGGTTCGGCAATGAGCACGACATGTGATGACACACAAGTATAGGGAATCTATCGTAGTCCTTTCAATAAGTAAGAGTGTCGAACCCAACGAGGAGTAGAAGGAAATGATAAGCGGTTTTCAGCAAGGTATTCTCTGCAAGTACTAAAATAAGTGGTAACAGATAGTTTTGTGATAGGATAAATTGTAACGAGCAACAAGTAACAAAAGTAAATAAAGTGGAGCAAGATGGCCCAATCCTTTTGTAGAAAAGGACAAGCCGGAACAAACTCTTATAATAGGAAAAGCGCTTCCGAGGACACATGGGAATATCGTCAAGCTAGTTTTCATCACGTTCATATGATTCGCGTTCGATACTTTGATAATTTGATATGTGGATGGACCGGTGCTTGGGTACTGTTCTTACTTGAACAAGCATCCCACTTATGATTAACCTCTATTGCAAGCATCCACAACTACAACAAAAGTATTAAGGTAAACCTAACCATAGCATGAAACATATGGATCCAAATCAGCCCCTTACGAAGCAACGCATAAACTAGGGTTTAAGCTTCTGTCACTCTAGCAATCCATCATCTACTTATTACTTCCCAATGCCTTCCTCTAGGCCCAAATAATGGTGAAGTGTTATGTAGTCGACGTTCACATAACACCACGCTAGAGGCTAGACAACATACATCTTATCAAAATATCAAACGAATACCAAATTCACATGACTACTCATAGCAAGACTTCTCCCTTGTCCTCAGGAACGAATGTAATTACTCACAAAGCATATTCATGTTCATAATCAGAGGGGTAATAATATGCATATAGGATATGAACATATGATCTTCCACCAATTAAACCAACTAGCATCAACTACAAGGAGTAATCAACACTACTAGCAACCTACTAGCACCAATCCCGGACTTTGAGACAAGAATTGGATACAAGAGATAAACTAGGGTTTGGAGATGAGATGGTGCTGGTGAAAATGTTGATGGAGATTGCCCTCTCCCGATGAGAGGAGCGTTGGTGATGACGATGGTGATGATTTCCCCCTCCGGGAGGGAAGTATCCCCGGCAGAACAACTCTGCCGGAGCTCTAGATTGGATCCACCAAGGTTCCGCCTTGTGGCGGCGGAGTCTCGTCCCGAAAAGTTCCTCCCTATTTTTTTCTCATCGAAAGACCTCATATAAGAGAAGATGTGCATCGGAGAGCCACCAGGGGGCCCACGAGGTAGGGGGGCACGCCCTAGGGGGGCGCCCCCCACCCTCGTGAGAAAGGTGTCGGCTCCCTGGCCTTCATCTTGGCGAGGATTTTTCTTTATTTCTTTTAAGATGTCCCGTGAAGTTTCAGGACTTTTGGAGTTGCGCAGAATAGGCATCTAATATTTGCTCCTTTTCCAGCCCAGAATTCCAGCTGCCGGCATTCTCCCTCTTTATGTAAACCTTGTAAAATAAGAGAGAATAGCCATAAGTATTGTGATATAAAGTGAAATAACAGTCCATAATGTGATAAATATCGATATAAAAGCATGATGCAAAATGGACGTATCAACTCCCCCAAGCTTAGACCTCGCTTGTCCTCAAGCGGAAAGCCGATAACAATAAAGCCTCTTTTGGTTCATAGGATAGGATTATCATAGGAATAGGAATCTTGTAGGAAATGAGATGACATGTATCTCAAATCCTATGAGTAGGAATAGGAAATAAGATGTCATTTGGTTGACACCAAAGGAATTTTTCCATTGAGTCTAGGCTCTTTTTTATTTTCCTATGAAATGTGGAGGATAGGAACCAATCCTATGTAGGAATAGAAATCCATTCCTATGAACCAAAGGGCTCTAAAGGAAAAAATCCTATAAAAATCCTATCCTCTAGAATTCCTATGAAATTCCTCTAAACCAAAGGAGGCCTAAATATGTCCTCATGTTTAGAGGTAGAGGCGTCGATAAAAAAAATAAAATACAGACATGAAGGCATCATGATTATTCTTATAAAAGCAACATATATAGATTTTGTCATATGATTACTTATGTTCAAGTGATGATCTATTCACAATGCAAAAGTATAAATCATAAACCTTATTGGGCTCCAACGAACTATAATCTCAGTCATTGAAGCAATTGCAATTTATCATAACATCGGAAAGAGTCTATGTCAAAGCTAAAAAGCAAGTCCACATACTCAACTATCATTTAGTCCTTCATAATTGCTAACACTCACGAAATACTTGTGGTTACGGAGTTTTAATCAGACACAGAGAAAGATAGGGGCTTATAGTTTTGCCCCACAACCTTTTACCTCAAGGGTAATGTCAATAATAATGGTTCATGCTCCCCTACATCCAATTATATATATATATATATATATATATATATAATTGGATGTAGGGGAGCATGATATATATATATATATAATTGGATGTAGGGGAGCATGAACCATTATTATTGACATTACTGAGCTTACCAAAGGATAAAATGAAAAAGAAAAGGTGAAGATCACCATGACTCTTGCATAAGGTAGAAGATAATAATAAAGGATAGGCCCTTCGCAGAGGGAAGCAGAGGTTGCCATGCGCTTTTATGGTTGGATATATAAAATCTCAATGCGAAAGAACGCCACTTTATATTGCCACTTGTGATATGAACCTTTATTATGCAGTCCGTCGCTTTTATTACTTCCACATCACAAGATCGTATAAAGCTTATTTCTCCGACACCAATCAATCATATATTTTTAGAGCAATTTTTATTGCTTTGCACCGATGACAACTTACTTGAAGGATCTTACTTGATCCATAGGCACATATGGTGGACTCTCATGGCAAAACTGGTTTAAGGGTATTTGGAAGCACAAGTAGTATTTCTACTTGGTGCTGAGAATTTGGCTAGCATGAGGGGGAAAGGCAAGCTCAACAAGTTAGAGGAACCATGACAACATACTTTATCTCAGATATAAGAAAGACATAACTCATTACGTTGTCTTCCTTGTCCAACATCAACTCTTTAGCATGTCATATTTTAATGAGTGCTCCCAATCATAAAAGATGTCAATGATAATATATCTATATGTGAAAACCTCTATTTCCTTATTACTTCCTATTAATATTGCAACAATGACCAAAGCTATGTCTACCAATTCCCAACAACTTTTAATCATCATACTCTTTCTATGTGAAGTCATTACTCTTAATAAGATCAATATGAACTTTTTGTTTCTTTTTATTCTTTTTATTCTTTTCTTTTATTCACCCAAGATCATGGCAAAATAATCAAGCCCTTGACTCAACACTAATCTTTATTATATATAGCTTACGGACTCGATTACAAAGAGAGATCATAAAGCAAAACTCAAAACTAGATCATGCCATAACTTTATTCTACTAGATCAAGATACTATTAATAGGATTGAACTTAAGAAAAACGGTAAAGGTAAAAGTGATGGTGATACGATACCGGGGCACCTCCCCCAAGCTTGGCAATTGCCAAGGGGAGTGCCCATACCCAGATACTCAATTCTTCTTTGTTGGAGGAGACGGCGGAGGTGTTATTGATGATGCGGGCTTGTCATCCATCTTCCAAGGCATAGGTTCACCATCATAGAAAGATGATCGAGTCCCCGGAATCCTCAAATCTGCACCCAAACTCATTATTTTGAATCTATATTCATACTCACAATTTTGGTTTTGAAGGTCATAGACTTGGGCTTGGAGGTGCTCGATCTTCTCATATAGCTTGAAGATGGCTTCCTCGGTGTTCTTGGCATCCGGCTTGTAATTGTTAGTGAACTCCGCGAGCATCGTGTGGCTAGCGTTGATTCCACGCTCCACCCTCCCCTGGCACTTGAAAACTTGTTGCTCCAATGCTTCGAGCCTCGTCTCTATGCTTCAGGTCCCCTTTGGTCCCTCGTCATCGCGGATGTGCAGCAACCCATCATGCAACTCAATGGCTTGAGGGTGTCGCAGCACCTCCGCGAGGTAAGGGTTGATGACCTTCTCAAAGAACTTGTCCTTGGAGGCGCTTGGGGCCGTCATGATAACCTAAATCTGTCAGAAAAACAGCTCGAAACAAAAACATGAGATTTTATAATGAATTTTTACCGACCAAAATACATAAAGTGCAAGAAAACGGAGTATGGAAGGCACACGAGGTGCTCACGAGGTAGGGGGGCGCGCCCAGGGGGGTAGGGCGCGCCCACCACCCTCGTGGGGCCCTCGTGTCCTTCCCGGACTGCTACTTATTTTTCTATTTTTCTAAATATTCCAAAACGGAGAAATATTGCCTTAAAAATTGTTTTGGAGTCGGTTTACTTACCGTACCACATACCTATTCCTTTTCGGAGTCTGAAGCGTTCCGGAAAGTGTCCCTTATGTATTCCTCCGGGGTTACGGTTTCAATAATATTGGTTTCAACATTTATGGGATTACCTGAGATATAATGTTTAATTCTTTGACCATTTACCACCTCCGGATTTGTGCCCTTGAAGTTGTTGATCTTTATGGCACCGGAACGATAGACCTCTTCGATGACGTAGGGGCCTTCCCATTTAGAGAGAAGTTTTCCTGCAAAATATCTTAAACGAGAGTTGTATAGAAATACATAATCACCTACATTAAACTCACGCTTTTGTATCCTTTTGTCATGCCATATTTTAACTTTTTCTTTAAACAACTTGGCATTTTCATAAGCTTGGGTTCTCCATTCATCAAGTGAGCTAATATCAAATAACCTCTTCTCACCGGCAAGTTTAAAATCATAGTTAAGCTCTTTAATAGCCCAATATGCCTTATGTTCTAGTTCGAGAGGTAAGTGACATGCTTTTCCATAGACCATTTTATACGGAGACATACCCATAGGATTTTTGTATGCAGTTCTATAAGCCCATAATGCATCATCAAGTTTCTTGGACCAATTCTTTCTAGACCTATTAACAGTCTTTTGCAAAATTAATTTGAGCTCTCTATTGCTCAGTTCTACTTGACCACTAGACTGTGGGTGATAAGGGGATGCAATTCTATGATTAACATCATATTTAGCAAGCATTTTATGGAAAGTACCATGAATAAAGTGTGAACCACCATTAGTCATTAAATATCTAGGGACTCCAAACCTCGGGAAAATAACTTCTTTCAGCATTTTAATAGAAGTGTTATAATCAGCACTACTAGTTGGAATAGCTTCTACCCACTTAGTAACGTAATCAACAGCAACTAGAATATGTGTGTATCCATTAGAGGTAGGAAAAGGTCCCATATAATCAAAGCCCCAAACATCAAATGGTTCAATAACAAGTGAATAATTCATAGGCATTTTTTGACGTCTACTAATATTACCAATTCTTTGACATTCATCACAAGACAAGACAAACTTACGGGCATCCTTGAAAAGAGTAGGCCAATAAAAACCAGATTGCAATACCTTATGTGCAGTTCTATCTCCAGCGTGGTGTCCTCCATAAGACTCGGAATGACGCTTGCATAGGATCTGTTCATGTTCATGCTCAGGTACACAATGTCTAATAACACCATCTACTCCTTCCTTATAAAGATGTGGGTCATCCCAAAAGTAATGTCTTAAATCATAGAAAAACTTTTTCTTTTGTTGGTATGTGAAGCTAGGTGGTATAAACTTAGCAACAATATAATTAGCATAATCAGCATACCATGGAGTACTACGAGAAGTACTTATAACATTTAATTGTTCATCAGGAAAGTCATCATTAATAGGTAGTGGGTCATCAAGAATATTTTCTAACCTAGATAAGTTGTCTGCAATGGGGTTCTCAGCTCCCTTTCTATCAACAATATTCAAATCAAATTCTTGTAGCAAGAGAACCCATCTAATAAGTCTAAGCTTAGTATCCTTCTTTTCCATAAGATATTTAATAGCAGCATGATCAGTATGAATAGTTACTTTAGAATCAACAATATAAGATCTGAACTTATCACAAGCAAATACAACTGGTAAAAGCTCTTTTTCAGTAGTAGCATAATTTCTTTGAGCATTGTCTAGAGTCTTACTAGCATAATGAATAACATTTAATTTCTTATCAACTCTTTGCCCTAGAACATCACCTACAGCAGAATCACTAGCATCACACATAATTTCAAAGGGTAAATTCCAATCAGATGGCTGAACAATAGGTGCAGAGACTAATTCTTTCTTAAGTATTTCAAATGCTTCTACACAATCATCATCAAAGACAAATGATATATCTTTTTTCAATAAATTAGTCAGGGGCCGAGAAATTTTTGAGAAGTCCTTAATGAACCTCCTGTAAAATCTGGCGTGACCAAGGAAACTTCTTATACCTTTGATGTCCTTGGGACATGGCATCTTTTCAATAGCATCAACCTTGGCTTTATCAACTTCAATACCTCTTTCAGAAACTTTGTGCCCCAAGACAATACCTTCATTAACCATAAAGTGGCACTTTTCCCAATTCAAGACAAGATTAGTATCTTCACATCTCTGCAAAACTTGATTAAGATTGCTCAAGCAATCATCAAAAGAGGAACCATAAACGGAAAAGTCGTCCATGAAAACCTCACAAATCTTTTCACAAAAGTCAGAGAATATAGCCATCATGCATTTTTGAAAGATAGCAGGTGCATTACATAAACCAAAAGGCACACGTCTATAAGCAAAAGTACCAAAAGGGCATGTAAAAGTAGTCTTTGATTGATCTTTAGCCGACACAGGTATTTGAGAGAAACCAGATAACCCATCTAGAAAGCAATAGTGTGTATGTTTGCATAATCTTTCTAGCATTTGATCAATAAAAGGTAAGGGGTAATGATCTTTCTTAGTAGCTTTATTTAATTTACAAAAATCAATTACCATCCTATAACCTGTGATAATTCTTTGCGGAATCAATTCATCTTTATCATTAGGAACAACAGTAATACCTCCCTTCTTAGGGACACAATGGACAAGACTTACCCACTCACTATCAGCAACGGGATAAATTATACCTGCCTCCAGAAGCTTGAGTATTTCTTTTCTTACCACTTTCCTTTCATTTTAGGATTCAGACGTCGTTGAGGATCATGAACTGGTTTGGCATCTGCTTCCAAATTTATTTTATGTTGACATAGAGTGGGACTAATGCCCTTAAGATCATCAAGAGTATATCCAATAGCAGCACGATGCTTCTTCAGAGTTTTCAATAATCTTTCTTCTTCATGCTCTGAAAAGTTAGCACTAATAATAACAGGATATATCTTCTTTTCATCAAGATAAGCATATTTCAGATTATCAGGCAAAGATTTAAGCTCAAACACGGGATCACCCTTAGGCGGAGGAGGATCCCCTAGGATTTCAACAGGCAAATTGTGTTTCAGAATAGGTTCTTGTTTAAAGAATACTTCATCTATTTACCTTCTTTCATTCATGAACATATCATTTTCATGGTCTAGCAAATAGTGTTCTAAAGGATCACTAGGAGGTACGGCAATAGAAGCAAGACCAATAATTTCATCCTTACTAGGTAATTCTTCCTCACGATGTTGTTGTTGGAAATATGCCCTAGAGGCAATAATAAATTGGTTATTATTATATTTCCTTGTTCATGATAATCGTTTATTATCCATGCTAGAATTGTATTGATAGGAAACTCAGATACATGTGTGGATACATAGACAACACCATGTCCCTAGTAAGCCTCTAGTTGACTAGCTCGTTGATCAATAGATGGTTACGGTTTCCTGACCATGGACATTGGATGTCGTTGATAACGGGATCACATCATTAGGAGAATGATGTGATGGACAAGACCCAATCCTAAGCCTAGCACAAGATCATGTAGTTCGTATGCTAAAGCTTTTCTAATGTCAAGTATCATTTCCTTAGACCATGAGATTGTGCAACTCCCGGATACCGTGGGAGTGCTTTGGGTGTGCCAAACGTCACAATGTAACTGGGTGGCTATAAAGGTACACTACGGGTATCTCCGAAAGTGTCTGTTGGGTTGGCACGAATTGAGACTGGGATTTGTCACTCCATGTAAACGGAGAGGTATCTCTGGGCCCACTCGGTAGGACATCATCATAATGTGCACAATGTGATCAAGGAGTTGATCACGGGATGATGTGTTACGGAACGAGTAAAGAGACTTGCCGGTAACGAGATTGAACAAGGTATCGGGATACCGACGATCGAATCTCGGGCAAGTATCATACCGCTAGACAAAGGGAATTGTATACGGGATTGATTAAGTCCTTGACATCGTGGTTCATCCGATGAGATCATCGTGGAGCATGTGGGAGCCAACATGGGTATCCAGATCCCGCTGTTGGTTATTGACCAGAGAACGTCTCGGTCATGTCTACATGTCTCCCGAACCCGTAGGGTCTACACACTTAAGGTTCGATGACACTAGGGTTATAAAGGAAGTTTGTATGTGGTTACCGAATGTTGTTCGGAGTCCCGGATGAGATCCCGGACGTCACGAGGAGTTCTGGAATGGTCCAGAGGTAAATATTTATATATGGGAAGTCATCATACGGTCACCGGAATAATTCGGGGGGTTGCCGGTATTGTACCGGGACCACCGAAGGGGTTCCGGGGGTCCACCGGGAGGGTCCACCTGCCTCGGAGGGCCCTATGGGCTGTATGTGGAGAGGGACCAACCCCTTAGTGGGCTGGGTGCCTCCCCTCCTAAGGCCCATGCGCCTAGGATTTTGGGGGAACCCTAATGGGGGGCGCCCCCTTGCCTTGGGGGGCAAGGCAACCCCCTTGGCCGCCGCCCCCTCCTCAGATGGGATCTGAGGGGGCCGGCCCCCCTCTCCCTTGCCCCTATATATATGTGGGGGGTGGGAGGGCAGCCGCAGCAAGGTTCTGGCGCAGCCCTCCCCCTCTCCCAAGTCCTTCTCCTCTCCCGTGGTGCTTGGCGAAGCCCTGCAGGATTGCCACGCTCCTCCACCACCACCACGCCGTTGTGCTGCTGCTGGATGGAGTCTTCCTCAACCTCTCCCTCTCTCCTTGCTGTATCAAGGCATGGGAGACGTCACCGGGCTGTACGTGTGTTGAACGCGGAGGTGCCGTCCGTTCGGCACTAGGATCTCGGGTGATTTGGATCACGACGAGTACGACTCCTTCAACCCCGTTCTCTTGAACGCTTCCGCTTAGCGATCTACAAGGGTATGTAGATGCACTCTCCTTCCCCTCGTTGCTGGTTTCTCCATAGATAGATCTTGGTGATGCGTAGAAAATTTTGAATTTCTGCTACGTTCCCCAATAGTTGTTTACTAAATTTAGAGAAATTAAACTCATGGACCATATCATCCAAACCAACAGTAACAATATTATTAGTGCAGTCTATGGTAGCATTGACAGTATTTAAGAAGGGTCTACCAAATATAATGGGACAAAAACTATCTTGTGGGGAACCAAGAACAAGAAAATCAACAGGATATTTAGTTTTCCCACACAAGACTTCAACATCTGTAATAATTCCCATTGCTGAAATAGTGTCTCTATTGGCAAGTTTAATTGTGACATCAATATCTTCTAACTCAGCAGGTGCAATTTCATTCTTAATTTCTTCATATAAAGTATGCGGTATAACACTGGCACTAGCATTCATATCACATAAGCCATGATAACAATGATCTCCTATTTTAACAGAAATAACAGGCACGCCTACCACAGGTCTATGTTTATCTTTAGCACAAGGTTTAGCAATTCTAGCAGTTTCACCTTCGAACTGAATAACATGCCCATCAATATTATCAGAAAAGAGATCTTTAACAATAGCAATATTAAGTTCTATTTTAACTTGCTCAGGAGGTGTATAAGTTCTAATATTGCTTTTACGAACAACAGTTGAAGCTTTAGCATGATCCTTTACTCTAATAGGGAAAGGTGGTTTCTCAACATAAGAAGTAGGAACAATGGGATCGTTATAAGTGACAGTCTTTTCTTCAACTTTAATAGGTGCAGCTACTTTTACTTCTATGGGAGGATGATTTTTAAACCACTTCTCCTTAGGGAGACAACATAAGTAGCAAAAGATTCACAGAAAGAAGCTACTATCTCAGAGTCAAGTCCATATTTAGTGCTAAACTTACGGAAAATATCGGTATCCATAAAACATTTAACACAATCAAACTTAGGTGTCATACGTGACTCCTTAGCTTCGTCGAGGTCCCAATCTTCAGAGTTGCGTTTAATTCTATCCAATAAATTCCATCTGAATTCAATAGTCTTCATCATAAAAGAGCCAGCACAAGAAGTATCGAGCATGTTGCGATTGTTTTCAGAAAGCCGAGCGTAAAAACTTTGCATAATTATTTCTCTCTGGAGCTCATGATTGGGGCATGAATATAACATTGATACAAGCCTCCCCCAAGCTTGAGCGATGCTTTCTCCTTCGCGAGGCCAGAAATTATATATATAATTGCGACCACGATGAACAAGATGTATAGGGTAATACTTTTGATGAAATTCCATCTTCAATCTTTTATAGTCCCACGATCTCATATCATCACATAGCCTATACCATATCAATGCGTCTCCCTTCAAAGATAAAGGGAAGACCTTCTTCTTAGCAACATCATCGGGTATACCTGCAAGCTTAAATAATCCGCAAACTTTATCCACATATATTAAGTGCTCATCAGGATGTTTTGTTCCATCTCCTGTAAAAGGATTAGCTAGCAGTTTTTCCATCATAGCCACAGGAAATTCAAAAGGAGTTTCATTTTCAATAGGTTCAGTAGGTTGAGGAGCAACTCTTTGCTCTACTGGACATGGTGAAGATACCCCGAACAAGCCCCTCGGAGAATTACTTTCCATAGTAACAAGTGACAGTAAATTTCATCACACTATATAAATTTTTCCTTACCAAAGGCGCGACACTCCCCGGCAACGGCGCCAGAAAAGAGTCTTTATGACCCACAAGTATAGGGGATCTATCATAGTCCTTTCGATAAGTAAGAGTGGCGAACCCAACGAGGAGTAGAAGGAAATGATAAGCGGTTTTCAGCAAGGTATTCTCTGCAAGTACTGGAATAAGTGGTAACAGATAGTTTTGGGATAGGATAAATTGTAACGAGCAACAAGTAACAAAAGTAAATAAAGTGCAGCAAGGTGGCCTAATCCTTTTGTAGCAAAGGACAAGCCGGAACAAACTCTTATAATAGGAAAAGCGCTCCCGAGGACACATGGGAATATCGTCAAGCTAGTTTTCATCACGTTCATATGATTCATATTCGATACTTTGATAATTTGATATGTGGGTGGACCGGTGCTTGGGTGTTGTTCTTACTTGAATAAGCATCCCACTTATGATTAATCTCTATTGCAAGCATCCGCAACTACAACAAAAGTATTAAGGTAAACCTAACCATAGCATGAAACATATGGATCCAAATCAGCCCCTTACGAAGCAACGCATAAACTAGGGTTTAAGCTTCTGTCACTCTAGCAATCCATCATCTACTTATTACTTCCCAATGCCTTCCTCTAGGCCCAAATAATGGTGAAGTGTTATGTAGTCGACGTTCACATAACACCACTAGAGGCTAGACAACATACATCTTATCAAAATATCAAACGAATACCAAATTCACATGGCTACTCATAGCAAGACTTCTCCCTTGTCCTCGGGAACGAAGGTAATTACTCACAAAGCATATTCATGTTCATAATCAGGGGTAATAATATGCATATAGGATCTGAACATATGATCTTCCACCAATAAAACCAACTAGCATCAACTACAAGGAGTAATCAACACTACTAGCAACCTACTAGCACCAATCCCGGACTTTGAGACAAGAATTGGATACAAGAGATGAACTAGGGTTTGGAGATGAGATGGTGCTGGTGAAGATGTTGATGGAGATTGCCCTCTCCCGATGAGAGGAGCGTTGGTGATGACAATGGTGATGATTTCCCCCTCTGGGAGGGAAGTATCCCCGGCAGAATAGCTCTGTCGGAGCTCTAGATTGGATCCGCCAAGGTTCCGCCTCGTGGCGGCGGAGTCTCGTCCCGAAAAGTTCCTCCCTATTTTTTTCTCGTCGAAAAACCTCATATAGGAGAAGATGGGCATCGGAGAGCCATCAGGGGGCCCATGAGGTAGGGGCGCGCCCTAGGGGGGGGGCGCCCCCACCCTCGTGAGAAGGGTGTGGGCCCCCTGGCCTTCATCTTTCCCTAGAATTTTTCTTTATTTTCTTTTAAGATATCCCATGAAGTTTCAGGACTTTTGGAGTTGCGCAGAATAGGCCTCTAATATTTGCTCCTTTTCCAGCCCAGAATTCCAGCTGCCGGCATTCTCCCTCTTTATGTAAACCTTGTAAAATAAGAGAGAATAGCCATAAGTATTGTGATATAAAGTGAAATAACAGTCCATAATGCGATAAATATCGATACAAAAGCATGATACAAAATGGACGTATCAACATGCGGCGGGCGTCCTTAGCCGACACTTCCACGGGGCCGCCGCGGCCACGTGAGCCCCGAGCGGCTCCCCAGGTGCGCGGGCGTACGCGGGTGCGCGGCCTGATGCCCACGCCATCGCCGTCGCCATCTCCATCGCCACCCCGACTTCCTCGCATGACAGCGGAGGAGGAGGCCCGACTCATGACGCGTGTGCTGGAGGACTCCATGCACACGCACGACGAGCGCCAATGGGAGGGCCTCAGGGAGATGACGGCCCTCTCCGCGGCCGGCGACGTCGCCGTCCCCGAGGTGGAGATGGTGTCGAAGGAGGAGGTGGTGGAGGAGCCGCCGGTGGCCGCGTTCCACCCTGGCCTGGTGGGCCAGGGGTGGAGCTGATCGTGCACCGTTGAGTAGATGGCGACCGCCGTGGGGGACGTGAACTGGTGCCCCACGTCGCCGCGGACGCCGGAGCGGGACGCCTCGCCTCGGGAGGAGGTGGTGCAGGCACCGGCCACCTTCCAGCCCACCGCCCCGTGCACCACGGACTGCCGGCCCACCTGTGGACGCCGCCGGACTACGTCGACCTCATCAGCGACGACGACGACACCGACGGCCAGTGAAGACAGCGACGGCCACGGCATCGACGGGCGCGACAGGAGCGCGCGGGCGGTGTTTGTTATTTTGTTTTTATGTTAATTATTGAACTATGCCGTTTAAGTGGATTATGGAACTGGCCGTTTTGTGGCCGTGACCTTGATATATGTTTTATGTTTTTTTAAGTGCATTTATTTACTTTTTTAGGTATTTTATTTAAGTTTTTTGTTTTTTAAATCACGTCCATCCGGACATGATTTGAGGTGCGGCCGCACGTTGGACGCATCTATGACCCAGCGGACAAACGCGGACAAGGGGGAACCCATCGCTACTTCAAAGAGACAAAATCCGGCCAAACCAGATGTTCGTTTGGGATCGTGCGATGGAGTTGGCCTTAGTACGAGAGCTGATGTATTTCCATTCCAAGAGTTTTTTCAAAATGTTGCATTCCAAGAGAAAGAGTACGTTCTTTGGTGACAACGCTGGCTGCACTCTCTTTGGGGGTGTTTGTTTCCAGGGACTTTTTTGTGGAGGGACTAGAAAAAGTCCCTCTTAGAGACTTTTTTACCAAACGGGAGGGACTTTTTAGGGACTAAACTAGGCATTTGGGACTAAATGAAGAAGACTCTCAAGGAGAGTCTTTTTTGGGACTTTTTGGTACTTTTCCAACAATGCCCCTCCATGCATTTAATGGCCCGCCACCCCATGGTGTTGTTTGATTGTTATTTTTCTATATACTAGGGGCAACACGGTCATTTAACAACCTCTATAAAGGGACTAGGGACTTTTTAGTCTCTGAAAACAAACAGGGAGGAATTTTTTAAGGACTAGAGACTTTTTAGTTGGGACTAGAAAAAGTTCTAAGACTTATGAACCAAACAGGGCCTTTGTAGTACTCGTACTAATCAGTACACTCCACAACTTAACTAATGCTTGATTAGCTGCCCCTACCACCATCACGTCGCGCACAGTGCACGTACCACTGTGTGTGCGGGCTACACGAAGCGCCACATCCGTTCGTCGTATCGTATCCCGCCCACATGTCTGTTCCCCGTCTACGTCTAGTCGTCTAGGGCGGGGCACCGACGAGCGTGTGGAACCAGCGCGCTATGTTCCGCGTGGTGCACTGTTTTGGGTGACCGGGACCAAGTGGCCCGCCGTTTTAGGACATCTCCAATAGTTTATATGTTAGCTTGTTGGTAAAATATGCCATGTTATCAATCAACATCTTAACATACAATAATTTTAATGAATTATAAATAGTTTGTCCAATAGAATGTGAGATAATAAATGGGGTGCTCTCTCATTCTATATTGAAGCTTGTGCAATGAGTGTTGGTTAATCTTCTTTTCTTTATTTATTTATTGTATGACACATCATCAAAAATCCTATGTGGCAAAATTTACCGACAACTAGTATCTTACAACCATTGGGATGTCAAAATGATTTGGGTTGGCGAGCTCGGAGATGGCGACCGGACCAGGAGGGACGGACGCAGCCCACGTGTCGCGGGGCGACGCGGGCTCCAACGGCCAGTAGGCGCCGAAATCGCTTGACCCACCCGCCCGGAGAGACAAGCAAGCCTTTGATTGGACTCATAATCGCTGGATCTTTGCTTTGCTTTGCTAGCGTCTTGGTGCTACGCTGAACGTGTCTCGTCGTCGACCGAAAGCTCGGAACGAGACTGGTTTTCCAAGCATGAAACGACGACGTACGTAATGCCTACGCGTACGCCGGTCGCAACACGTGAACACGCCGTCTTGTGTAAGTTGTAATGGTGCATATATAGGCGCATGTGATCTGCACGGAGCAAGTCTGCGCTGCAAGAGAAGCAAAATCAAAATCACGCCCGCAGCAGCGTTGCGGGGAAAAAGAAGAAGAAAAAACGCACGCTTTCACCGAGTTGCTCGGGCATTTCTGTTCTGCCTCCTAGGAAGGCAGTGCCCTTTCTCCCGCCAACGGCAGTTTGAAACGGACAGCAGAGGAGAGATCCACGTGGGAGTCAACGGACCCCTTTCGAAGCGTGCGCATGGCTCAAAAGCAACAGCAGCCGTGCTACTGCATGTCTGCATATACGAAGGCCGAACGCGTGAGCACCACTCAACCTCAAGCTGTGCGTGGTACGTACAGTACGTAGTAACTCTGACGTAGAGTACGTACGAGAAGAAGGGTTACCGGCTCTGCACTCGGCTAATTCCTTCCTTACGCTAGCCGCTGGCACCGATGAGCCAAGGCTGATGGCTGGCTAGCTAGCTAGATTCGATCTACGGACAAAATGACAGGCTATGCCCTAACCCCGAGCTGCATATACCATGGTACGAGCATCCTGCGGCCTGATATTGGGCTGAACAGAAACAACGGCCACCATTGACCGCGTACGTAACGTAGCCGGGAATCTGTGCACGCGAAAGTTACTGTACATAACAGCAGTACGTACCATGAAACGGTGTGCGGCACGGCATTTGGCGTGCGTGTCCCGTGCCGTGCCTTTTCGCGCGCCCCCCCGGGCCTCGTTGGCCCCAACGCACGCATGGACAGGGCACGACACCGGCGGCAACAGAGCGAGCGGACAGCACTGTGCATGGGAACGCATAGCCCGAGGCGAGCCGGTGGAGAGCTCATGGCGTATTTGATCTTGTTTATTTACGTGCTTCTGCTTGCCTAGCACTCCTCCTGATCGGATCCTGCAGCTCGTGACAAAATAACCTCTGCTCCTTGTACCGACCGACCGCCGGTTAACCGCGCCGGGCCAGTTCGAACCGGCAGTGCTTCCATCGCCGATCACATCTCAGATCCGCAATTAGCGACCCATGCTTCGCTTGCTGCAGCTATTCTAGTAAGAATCATGTAGCTGGGCTCGACCACGATTTCTTCTCAATGCAGACGATAATGCCGCGTCTGCTTCATCATCTCATCCTCCCAGCCTAGTTTCTTCGGCAGCTTCCTGCCGCCGTTGCGTATGTCGATCCCGATCCCGTCGGTCGGTCGCTCCATACGCGCTGAAGCTTGTCCTTCTAAGCGCTAAACGCAAGGGCGAAAACTCCCCTTTCAGCAATCAACTGATGAGATTTACAAGCACAGTATATTGAGTACTACAACAACATTGGTGTCTTGTCGGAGCTGCGTTGTCTCGTGGTGGGCGGATGACGTTCCGTCTTGTAAGTGTAGTGTTGTTCTGCAGCTAATAGGGCTGCGTTTTCCTTTGATCTTCGGATCCTCCTCATGTTATTTCTTTCACTACTTTCTGATAAATCTAATTGAAGCCAGCAATTTGCTGGATCTTTAAAAAAACATATGTGTTGGAACAGTTTCATTGGACCAGTTTAAAGGGACAAATCAAGAAGCAATCAAGCACTCTGTCCCCATTATCATTGCTATAGAGCAACCAGCAAGCGCAACGCATAGGTCAAAATCACAGTGACACCACTGGTGCAGCTCTCTTCAGCAGGACAGAAGAAAGGGGTACATATAGACAGCTCAAGGACTACAGACGCCCGGCAACAGGGCCTAGCAAATAGCAATAGCCAGCAGCCTAACTGTTGATACCCAATGACCCTTCTATGATCCATTCCACCGATATGATATGAATACGACCCCGAACCAGTGACAAATGAACGATTTTACATAACTTACACGGATCGATCTGCTTTATATACTACTCTCCTCAAACGTGTGCACATCCGTTTTATGTCGACGCCGAGTTTTTATTTGATCAACCATCACGGATCAGGTTTGTCGGCTCACTCAGAACGTAATTGGGCAGCTCGTACTTTGCACCTGCATCCAGACAGTCCCCACAGAAATTAGTTTCGTGCGAAAAGACAGCTGAACAATAATAGCGCAGCTTGCGAAAGAGAAAACAGCAACTCAGGCTCACCTCTCTCGTCGTAACAAAGCGTGAGGTCGGGATTCGAGACGATGATTCCAGCACTGTCCACTATGGTCTGGGCAAGAGTTAAGTCGGCGTCTGTAGCGGCCCTGAGTGCGTCCCAAATCTCTGCACAAACAGCGGGCAACTCGTCACCAAGGCCATACTTGCAAAACCGTCTTGCCATTGTTAAAGAATGGTGTTCAAAATTCAAAGCATCCGACAGTAACCCGTACTACCATCGGCTCAAACAACACTTTTATATCACTAGCTGCTTATTGTAAAAACGAACTGAGCAGAAGTAAACCAGAACCGAGAATAGATTGACCGAACACAAATGAAACCTGACTCCCTGTAACACTAGGATTGTACTTTCATTTTATTTAGGTATTTTCTTCCATTTCATATGCTTTAGTAATTTTCTCCCTGTGACACTAGAACTGCTAACCTGTACCGATAAGTACAGGGGTCATTATCAACTCTGAAGAATTAATTTTTTTATCAACTCTGAAGAATGAAATTCTTAGTATATCTTGTTAAAGGTCCTGAACTTTTCTCTCTGAATAATTTTACTTAGACAGATAAAATTTGATATGGCTTAAAAATCATGTACTGCTAACTAGTACCGATGAGCCAAGGGATCATTATTAACTTTTAAGAATACTATATCTAGTTAATAGGTCCTGAACTTTTCTCTCTAAAGAATTTTACTTGGAGAAATAAAATTTAATATGTAAGACACGATAATTTTGAACAGTGAAATTTAAGTATATATACTGAGAAGATGTAGCCAACCTGAATAGCGACAGAAGTATCAAAATAAAACCGCATAGAAATGTTACCATAATATATAGAGACCATGAGCAACGTTGCAAATCCAACCACCCTCCTGAAGTTAAAACAGGGTATTAACTTCCAACCAACTATGTATAAACGGTTAAATACCTTTCTGTCCACCATAGTGTGGAGCTGTGTCCCAGAATTCATCCCTCATCTGTTTGAGTTGCGCTGGTGTTATTGGCTGAGTGTGCTTCCAAGGCTTAGGCTTCCTTAGATTCTTACTGCTCTCTGTATTGAAGATAACATGTTAAAAGTTAATCACTGAATAAATCCAAAGGCATCAAGAAGTTATCACGTTAAGGGAATTTGAAAATATCCCGCAAAGTCCATTTCAAAATCAGAAAAATAAATCACACAAAGGATATCATCAGTTAAGAGGCGATGATATAATTTTTCCAACACAGAAGCAGGACTCTAGTCCAGTAATTACTGACAAAGAGCCATACGCCCATGTTTTATCAACTCGCCACAATAATACCTAGCTCAACCGTATCCATAAATCAACAAACATATTTATTAACAATATCCTACAATTTTTTTTGAACAAACAATATCTTGTAATTTTCTGAATGGCACAAGCGAAAGTACATCCTAAGTTACTTGGCCAGTGATTTGAGCATAACTACCAGCGCACATAACTCTCTAACGAAGTGGAATCAGTGCTAAAAGTAGAAGGGCACACTATACCAGTTGTCACTGAACAGACAAATATTTAAAGGGGAAAAGATGTTCACTTAAAATAGTATGTAGACCAAGCATTGGCGCAAATGAGTGTGTCTTTCTGAAATGCTCCACCTCATAAAGTACCATGAACTAGATATAAAGTACCAGGAACTAGATACGGTGTTAGCAACTGATATAAAAAATGTGTGCTTAATCAGAACAATCTCTATTCTATCAGAGAATGAACTGTCACATTTGCTTTTGCAAGTTATCTTCAAATCAGCACCACTTTTCTGAGATCCTAGATGAAATTTTTAATCTGATTAGCGTTCCAGACTAATGATAATTTTATCTTCCCACTAACGAAATGCGAATGCTAGCTACCTCCATTAATTTGCACTACGGACTTGACTGTAAGCCTGACCGCAAAGGGAAAAGGATAAACAACCATACAACCATGGACCAAAAATTATTCAGCACACATTGGCAAATCTAATGACAAAACGATTCGTAGTAATCGTCAGGCAACACTGACTAAACCTCGTCCCCATGAACAATCCTGCCACTTTAGTGGAAAAATAAATGCTATCAAAATTCCTGCAGTGAATTCTTGGCTTCTTAGTCGGCGCTCTGAATCGATAGCTCCAGTTGTCCATTTTCGTTCAAATATCAACTAAATAATTTAATCGGGTAGCAACAGAACGAGTTAACCTTACTCCTCTAGATAAAATCGGGCAATTCAACTCTGGTATATAGTGATCTTAGTCCAACCACCAGGCAACAAGAACAGAAGCACGACTGAAGACTAAGCGAGAGAAGATAAGGCCGAGCGAGGAAGAGAAGATGGTACCATCAACTTTGGGCGTGGATCCAGCGCAGCCCATGGCCGCCGCCGATCAGGCGATCGGACGAGCGAGCGAGTCCTCGAGGCGGAGCCGGATCTCGCGTCGGGAGGAAGCGGAGGCTCCTCCCCTGGGACTGGGAAAGGAGATAGAGCACGGTGGATTGCAGCGGAAGCGAGACGCCGAGGATCAGCGGCAGACTGACGAGAGTCCAGGAAGTCATCAGAGAAGAGAAGAAGAAAAAAAAGAGGAGAGGTGTGCCGCCACGTGGCCTCCCCCAACAGCCCACGTGGCCGTTCGGCCCGCGTCCACTCGCCCGCCGCCAGGTGTGCAGCGCCAGCACCCGACACCCCCTCGAGCCTGACCCACCGCACTGACGGCCACTGCCACCCGGGCCCCACCTCCCGGGCACAGAGCACGCCTCTCCCCCCTTCCCGTCCCTTCCATCGCCACGCCTCGCCTCGCGTCTTCTCCGCCATTCCCCCGCCGCATCTGGAGCGAGTTCCCACCGAATAAACCCCCAAAACCTAGCCGCCGTCGCCGTCGGCGCCGCCGCCGCAGCAGCCATGAACGCCTTCCGGTTCCTGGGGGACATGACCCACCTCTTCTCGGTCATCGTCCTCCTCCTCAAGATCTACGCCAACAAGTCATGCTCAGGTACCAAATATCCCGTCGCCCTCTAGGGTTCCGGCCGCCCCCGCCCCCCTTTTCTCCCCCTCGCCCGTCGCTCACGCTCATGGATCTGGCCGCGCCGCGCCGCAGGGGTGTCGAGGAAGACGCAGGAGCTGTACCTGGCGGTGTTCGTGGCGCGCTACCTCGACCTCTTCACCGACTACATCTCGCTCTACAACTCCGTCATGAAGATCGTCTTCATCACCACCTCCGCCGCCATCGTCTGGTACATGCGCCGCCACCCGCAGGTGCGCCGCACCTACGACCGGGACCAGGACACCTTCCGCCACGTCTTCCTCGTCGCCGCCGCCTTCGCGCTTGCCCTCATCTTCAACGAGCGCTTCACCCTCCGCGAGGTCAAGTGGCCTGATCTCTCTGCCTCGCATTGTTTGTTCGTTGTCCTTTTGAATTGATGCTATTGCGAGATCTGAGATGAAATGGTTACTTTTGCTGAATCTGTGTGCTATAAAGAAATATATATTTGTTCTGGTGTAGTAGCTAGTAGATTGTTTAGGGTCACAATTGGTGTGTGGGAAATTGGCTGCCAGTCCTGTGTGACACTGTCATTTAACAGATTCAGCTGAGTATGGCCGGTGTTGCCACATTGCCAAACCCATTTTGCAGTTTGATCTTTCGCAAAATACGGGGGACATTGTTTTTTATGCAGTGATGACCATACTTGACTTAGATACTCCCTCTGTAAACTAATATAAGAGCGTTTAGATCACTACTTTAGTGTTCTAAATGCTCTTATATTAGTTTACGGAGGGAGTACATGACAAATTCCAGAATAATCATATCAGCATTTCAATCTATTTACGCAACAGTCTGTGGTACACTAGAAAGCTCCAGTATTAAGCTGAAGCCTGAAGGTGCCATAATCCTAGAGAACTTACATGTTGAATAAAAGGTGAAGAGTATACATGTGTATATGCTGCGCTTGAAGCTTCTAAGCTTTAGCGATTCTTTGCACTGCCCTCCACAGTGTGCATGTAGTCAGCAATTATTCTTATTTGGGTAAATCCAGTTTAACTCATTTGTCTGTATGTTTTCTTGTGTGCTACAGCTTATCTTATTTAGCAAGTGACAATCTTCTTTGGGGAACATGCCCATGTTGTTCCTGTTTTTGCTGTGATTTTCGGTACTTAGTGACCCATAGTACATTAGTGAAATGTGACCAATTACAGCAATCATTATTATGGTGACTGAACTTCTCATAAAATATTCTCACTGTACAGATATGCTGGGCATTTTCGATTTACCTGGAGGCAGTGGCGATTCTACCTCAGTTAGTTCTACTCCAGAGAAGCAGAAATGTTGATAACTTGACTGGACAATATGTTCTGTTTCTCGGGTATGAGTTCACGCCAAATAAGCCTATCTTTTACTAATGAAACCAGTTTTCATCTCATGATTCATATAAGTTCTGTTCCACCCTGTATGTTCATAAGATACTATGTATATAAGGTCTAAAACCATCAAGTGTTGGATTGTTCACACTTCACAGGGAAAATTTAATAGCTGTTGTTTTAGCTGTTTGAATTGATAGTCAGATTATGTGCAATCAAGTATTGAATTGTTCTAGAAATATAACCCTGTTTAGCTGTTTGAATTGATAGGCAGATCATGTGCAATCAATTATTTCATTGTTCTAGAAATATAACCCTGAATGTTTACAGGATAATTTATTTAGATTGTTCAAGTTGAACACCAATTATTTTGAACTATTGATTGCATTGGAGTTAAATAGAGCACACCTGAATTGGTGCATCCATGCTTAGTTTTTTGGGGTGCATTTGGTTAGACCTAGATCAATCTTGAACTGAAACTTCCAAGTTTAATTAGTTGTAGCCATGTTGGTTACGTTACGCTTAGCATATACTCCCTCCACTCCAAAATATAAGGTTTATTAATTTTCTGAAAAGTCAAACTTCTATATGACCAAGTGTATAGAGAAAAATATCAATATCTACAATACCAATTACCAAATCATTATCATTAAGATTCATCATGAAATATATTTTCACATTTTATTTATCTGTTATTGTAGCTATGTATATACTTTAATATAAAGCTGGTCAAATATAGAAAAGTTTGATTTTTGGAAAAAACTAGTACACCTTATATTTTGGAATGTAGTGAGTACATAGTATATTGTAGTTAGACTTGAATTAGACCTGTAAATTTGTGCAGAAATGAGTTTTGATCTTGAAATAATCAATCTTCTTGAAACTTGTGTCCCTGCATCTCCAGTTGTTTTCGTCGTTTTCATCTGTTTCTACTAAAACAATACTTGTTTTGCAGGGCCTACCGTGCATTCTATATTCTAAACTGGATCTACCGTTATTTCACAGAGGGTCACCAAAGCAGATGGATCCGTGAGTCCAAATCTTTTTTTGCACTCATGTTTCATGCTTCACATTTTATCATAATTACCATTACCTAATTCTCTTTTTCCTTCAGCTTGGATTGCTGGTTTGGTCCAAACTGGTCTATACGCAGATTTCTTCTACTACTATTTCTTAAGGTAAACTGCATAGTGTTCTTTCACGACACACATTTCTCATGCACACGCTCCTCGGCTTCTGACCAGTTTTGTGCTGGCCATTGCAGTTGGAAGAACAACGTGAAGCTTGAGCTGCCTGCCTGAGCATGCTTTGTCCATGCGAGAAAAAGCACACATTGCATTGCATGGGCCAGAAGTGTTATCGAAATTGAGTTGATGATATTGGCTTGAAGAGACTCGGTGGTTCTGTAGTGGATTATCTTGGCAAAAAGCTATATTACGTATGAGAGGCTAACAGTACAATAGTAGACTAGTTCCATTTTGTACCTGGAATGGAGAATCAGCGAATCCCAATTCATTTGGCCTGTTGTTTGCCCGCTCGCTCTATTTCACCTGCTGTAAACAAACAAACGATGTGATCTCCAGTGGTCTTGCCCGCGCTATGTGAACCGTTGTGACTTGAACTATATGTGTTTTTGTCGTGGCTGTGTTGTGTCAGAAAGCTTTGTGCTTCGCCGAGTACCAAGTTTACAATGGTCAGGAATGTTTCGTTTTTTCCTTTTCTGTTGTGTTGATGATTTGTGCAGGCTAAGGCCTTGTACAATGGAAGGTGCTTAGAGAGATGCTTAGAAAAATAAACCGGGTTTTTCTAAAGCACTGGTGCCTATTTCTACAGAAGAGACGCTTAGTTAAGCGTCTATCCTGTATAAATAAGCACAGGTGCTTAAGAAACATCCGGTTTATTTCTCTAAGCACCTCCCCTAAGCATCTCCTATTGTACAAGGCCTAATGCATTACGTTGTCGAAGCCATTTGATCTGCATTGGTTGGTGATGTGATTTTATTTTTTAAATAATGAGGCAAAAGACTTGCCATTTTCATTGATTAAGGCGAAGAGTATTGCCTGGTTAATTGATGAATAACCGGGCTAAAACCGGTACATCCCGGCCCATATGACATGGGCATCATCAACCAACCTGGCTACTGACATGGCACACAGACAACACCCGTTGAGGAGTTGCAAGCGCCATTGTCATTACCGGTTGCCTTGAACGGATGGTCCGACTTAACCATAGAGCTCCATCATTGAATCCAACTCGCAAATAGCTACAAAAACCATGGCGGTACATGCCAACAGATGACCACACGCGCAAGCAACCGACACATGTGAGGACGCTCGTCCATCGATCTAGTTGCTGCACTTTGTGATGCGGCTTTTGGTGGCTGCGGTGGAGGTGGTCGCGGACTCGCGGTGGTGCTATGGTGGTGGACGTCGGCTACGGCCAGGGGGTGGTGCATGTCTGGTCACGCGGTGGATTGTGGGATTCCATGGCGAGAGTGAGGTAGTCCTCGGCAGGTGGTGGTTACTCGGCGGCGGTCGGTGGCTGCAGGTGGTCATCTCCGGGAGAAATCCTTGCTCCGGTCTTTTTCGGAGCCGGTGACGACGGCGCGCGCGGGTGCGGGGATCTTTCTTGAAGCGTTGTCGTGGAGGTGTGCTCCTCTTCCCCATGGCTTTGGCTCCAGAAGGAAACCTCAGATCCGTTGGATCGGGCGATGGAGGCGTCTTCGCGTATCTCTCCTCCTAGGGGGCATCGTCTCGGAGCCGGCCTACGACTGGGTGACCGGTGGATGGCGGCATATTTGCCGTGGATGGGCGGCATCTTTGCTGCGTGGTTTGCTAAGGCGGGGCGCTGGTTTGTGTTTGGAAACATTATGGCATCGAGAGAAGCTTGGGTCGCGGCGTGGGCTTCGGTAGTCGGTTTTTTTCGGCGTGCCCGAGGTGCTCTTTCGTGGTTGCTTGATTGTTTTGAAGTCAGAGCTGTGTTGGAGAGTCCAGGTAATGACAAGGGCAAGCATTTAGTGGTCGTTTGCGGAAGACACGTTTGACACAAGTCTTGCATATTGTTGAAACTCAGCATGTGAAAACAAAGATGAATGAATAGTAATCAATCTGGTTGCCCTTTCATTAGATGATCACGGTATCTATATAGATGGCAACTGACGTGACAGATCACGAGAGGTGCCCGTTCGGGGAAGGAGAAAAACCGACGCGACAGTTGCCAAGCAGACAACTGCCTGCGATAAGACAAGGGGAGATTCTCCCATAGTTAACACAAGTTAATTAACTCTTAACACATTTTTCTCGTGCGGTGATGCGAAATTGGCCGATCATGTCGTTGTACACAGGACGAAATCGACCGGTACCCGACGCTACGATCTAGGACGAAATCGACCGGTACCCGAAGCTGGATCCAAACGACGGTGAGGTTGGTTTATGGTTGTGCAACTATTTAGTGCCGGCAGCTCCAGTGCCCGGACATCATCGGCGATGCATATGCAAATTGAATAATCCTTTCTTCCACATCATCAGTGCCTGCTCTTCTCCCCATCGCACCATCCAACCTGCTAAAATTCAGCGACACTTCTGAGAGCTTTTTAGATAAACCGCGGTGAATTTCCTCCGCCGAGCGAGAGAAAAACAACGCGGCAGCGCCCGTCGGGTCCTCCGCTGCCCGACGACGCGCGAGTGTTAAATCCGCACGCAACTCCCACCGCGTCCCGGTCAGACACCAACCCACCCGCCCCAAGTCCACCACACCCCGCGGCCGGCCGGCGACGATGTGCACCCTGGAGCGGCGCGGCCGGGTCTTCGTCCTCACCCTCACGGGCGAGGACCAGCACCGGCTGGGCCACCCGCTCATCGCCGCCATCCGCTCCGCGCTGGCCGAGGTCCTGGCCGCGGCCCAGGCCCAGCCGCAGGGCCCGGGGGCGGCCCTGGTGACGGTCGCCGAGGGCCGCTTCTTCTCCAACGGCCTCGACATCGGGTGGGCGGGCACCTCGCGCGCGCGGCTCGGGGAGCTCGTCGACGCGCTCCGCCCCGTCGCCGCCGACCTGCTGGCCCTCCCCATGCCCACCGTCGCCGCCGTCACGGGCCACGCCTCGGCGGGCGGCTTCCTCCTCGCGCTCTGCCACGACTACCGCCTCATGCGCGCCGACCGCGGCGTGCTCTACATGAGCGAGGTCGACATCGGCCTCCCCCTCCCGCCCTACTTCGTGCACGTGCTCCGCGCCAAGATCTCCCAGGCGCAGGCCCTGCGGGACGTGGTGCTGCGCGGGAAGAAGCTCAAGGCGCCCGAGGCCAGGGAGATGGGCGTCGTCGACGTCGTCTGCCCCGGCGCCCCCGAGACCGCCGCCGAGGCCCTCAAGCTCGCCGAGCAGCTCGCCGCCAGGAAGTGGGACGGCGCCGTGTACGCGTCGATTAGGGTGTCCATGTTCCCCGATGCGTGCAGGGCCGTCGGGATCGCCGTGGAGAGCGACGAGGAGAAGAGCAGGCACTTCGCCTCCAGGCTCTGATCAGGACACAGATTGGAGGTCAGTCCCCCTCTGCAACTATGTATCCCCAGTCTCTGTCTAGGTGTTTGCTGAACTTACTGAATAATGAAAATCGCTGTTCTCTTGTAGTAAGAATCTGCCTAGTTTGAGCAGTACTTGTAGTACTCCAGAGTAGCTTCGATCTGATTGAGGTCATCACAAGATGCAGCTAGAGGCTCACTCGAATTGTCCTCACCATTTTGTTTTGTTTGTATAATTCCAGTTAGAGATGAAGCCTCTTCAGATGTGGGTACCCAAGCTATTAGATGTGCTAAACTAACACTCTGTACAGCCTTGTGAAATCTGAATACGAGAGTGCGTGGAGATTTATCTGTCAATTTTAGGGCTATAGTCCACTATGCTGTCCTCTTGCACTAGTTTGTTCTGCGCAGGCAAATCCATGTTTTGGGCTGTTCCAGGGCTCCTTATTAGAACTTTTCCATGTCTAGTTGACCATTGCTTCTACTTTGGGTTTATCAAAACGATGTTCGTGAATCAAGGTGGTGGTGGAGAAAAACTGGATGGATGAAAAACCTGGTGGAGGGACATGGTGGGAGGTGGAAACTGATGATAAAAGAACCTTACATGTGTTTTAACTTTTAAGTAGTATATATAGAGATAAATAAAAGTGAATAAGCACGCGGTTCATCTAGTGACATGAGATGCTACCGCTGTGGTGGTTATTCTCATCAGTGGTCTTGGGCTCAAGCAGGATGCTGCCTTAGAGGACTGACCAACTCACACCTGCAGCCTTTCTTCGACCAACTCACACCCTCTGCCCTCCTTCGACCAACTCCTACCCATAACCCTCCTTCGACCAATTGGTCTAGGTGAGACGCATACCAAGGAAGAAGTCAGCAGATCAAGCTTGACCTTGTCTGTTGTCGGCGCGTAGTCGAGCCCACACCAACAAAATCACCAATGGTGTCGGGAGCGTACATGTGGGCCTCATCAATGTTGAATCCAGAAAAGGAAGGTCAACACAATTGGGAAGATTGAGGTAATGCTTCAAACTCATCAGTTTTAGAGGCTGTTCCACAGCTGCAGCCGGAAGCCCCTAAATAGCAGCTCTCGGCTTCGAAGCCGGAAGCCGGAAGCTGGCAGGAATCCCAACCAAACAACCCCTAAGCTGAAGCGAGGCACTTATCCATTTTAAGCTTAAGAGGGGCTTGTTGAAGAGAGGCACTTATCCGTTTTAAGCTGAAGGGAGGCTTGTTGGTAGATTTTTTCCCCCCAATGTCACTCATTCCGAAGGTATTGTATTGTGATATTCCCAAGTTGTTGTTTTTTTTTGCTCAAAGCTCTGATACTTCGGTGAGGGGGATGCGAAACCGAACACAAGACAAGAAAATAATATGATGCATTGTTTGCAAGCTTCACTACATGTGCCACTAGTTGCATGTCATCCTAGGCATATGTAGAGAGAAAAAAAATGTGTTATACATCAGACAAGTAGGTATGTCTTTACTTCTTTTGAACTGGGAATGTCTTTACTTGTTGGACAAAAATTATCAATAGTAGCTATTTGTTAATCTTCGTTGTCCTAGTACAGTCTATCATGAGAAGTAGGTTTGATGGATAGATAGGTTGATAGGTACCATAAAGTGAGTTGGACAATACAAAATGCTACAAGAAGTTAAGATGCACCGTGGTTACTTTAAAGATGTAAAAGGTACTCCCTCCTTCCCAAAATGAAGGATGTCTAACACCTCACAGCTTGTGCTATAGTTTCTCACTAAACAATCACATCGTACACTTGACTTCATTTATCTGAACAAGTCCTCTCAACAATGCCATGCACTCCACTACAAAAGATAGACTACTCCGGTAGAGGAGGCCATACATAGTCTGAAAGAAAATACAGCTTCAAGTTCAGATTAAAAATATTGTTTGATCAAAAGAGAAATTATCAAAATTGTGACACCTATAGTAATGCCCTACATCGGTGACCAGCTAAGAATGTTCATCGCTTATTTTTAGACAGAAAAACATCACACCCAACTTTAAAATGATAAAACTCCAAATGATTTGACCATATACTAGGAAACATAGAGAATAATATTGCAAAAAACCATGAACAAGTACAAGCAAACAACAAATAAAAAGACACACACAACTTCAAAGTGATGAGATGCTCAGCCACCAAAGGAATTTGGTGACAAAACTGCTGGTTTGGCAGATTGCCCTATTGGGCTGAAGCCAAATTATAAGTCGTACCAATATTCCCATGCTTTGGATGATAGATGCCGTAAGAATCTGCTTAGTTTGAGCAGTACTTATAGTAGTCCAGAGTAGATTCGATCTGATTGAGGTCATCACAAGATGCAGCCAGAGGGCTCACTCGAATTGTCCTCACCATTTTGTTTTGTTTGTATAATTCCAGTTAGAGATGAAGCGGCACCATCTGTGAGCAAGGCGTGAGTATCCGAGCTATTAGCTGTGCTAAACTAACACTGTACAGCCTTGTGAAATCTGAATACGAGTGCATGAAGATTTATCTGTCAATTTTAGGGCTATAGTCCACTATGCTGTCCTCTTGCAGTAGTTTGTTCTGCTCAGGCAAACCCATGTTTTGGGCTGTTCCAGGGCTTCTTATTAGAACTTTTCCATGTCTAGTTGACCATTGCTTCTACTCTGGGTTTTTATTGAAACGACGTTCATGAATAATAATGATGAAAACTAAGATAGCAGAATATTTATCTAGATTGCATGCGCCGTTGGTCTTTCCAATTTCTGTATGAACCAGTCTGTTTATGCTGTGGCTTTATGCTTGTTATTAATGATGACACATCTGATCTGGGACCAAACCTTCACAAAAATGGGCTATTATTCTTTTTTTTCTTTTCTCTATTGAAATGTGGCTTACATTGCTAAATAGATAAAGCGGTTTAAATCTAATAAGATTGGGACTCCATTGTGTATGATATTTTCTGTACAATCATTTATGTACAATCACGAACCATGTCGGAACACAAGGTGTTGTTGCTGCTCCAAGTTGCTATTGTATGCCCATCCACTGTGTGTCGGCCCTGCTACCTGACATTAAAGCGAACAATTAGAACTTCCTTCTTCTCTGGTGATTTATAATTCTTTCAGATAATCTTTCTTCAAGCTCCTGACCCAACCTGCCTTTCTTTTTTCCTGCAGAGTGTCTATGTAACCTGAAATCTCTCTTGGTATTCTGCGCCTGTACATTGATCAGCCATCGATGCTCTGTATGAAGCAAGCAGTACATACTTCTGCAGACGTTGTATCTCCTTGCTTTGGGAGCATGAAATAAACAGAATGCTTGTGTGTGACTGTTGGACATATATTTTGTTGTTGCTGCAGTGAGATTCTCGTTTACAGAATTGACATATGACGCGCCTGAATGCATTCCGTTCTTTCGACATTTGCCTGTCAGAGCCGGGCCTTGGGGAGGGGCAGGGGGGCAGCCGCCCCGGGCCCCCAGATTTCAGGGGCCCCCTACGCGTATAACTATGGGCCATGCAGGGACGCAGGTAGTCCACGATCAAATATATTCCGTATTACCCTCGTGACTCTCTAGCGATTGCAGGCCCGTAAGCAGTACCATGTACAGTACTTCCGTATTACCCTCGTTGAGATATGGGGCCTCGCCCAGCGCATGACCTTGCCAAAGCCCTACAGATTTTAGCGCCCAACGCCCACGACTCCATGTCTTGTTTTTTGCGCCGTCAACACCCCCAAACACGGTAAGGTCATGGCCGCCGTTGCTGTGGCGGCGGCGACGGTGGAGTACACCAGTACGCTCGTCGGCGGCCTCTGGTAAGTATTGATTCGCTCCTTTTTCTTTTATCGAATCATGCGCGTTCGTATCGATTTTGAGATTTCTGTCTTCCCTTCAGCGGGAAAATTTTGGTCGCCGCAAGCAGACTTCCGCTTGACATTGGAAAATTAGGATTATCTCAAAGACACTCAGGTGGTCGAGAAGATTTCAACTTATTACCCCACCCCGAATCATAAGACGTTTTTCAGGCTTTTTAGTCTACCTAAGATGTCTTACAATTTGGGACAGATGAAGTAGATCTCGGGGATCAAGGTGGATGCAAAACATTGTTTTTAGATCTGCAAATGTGAAATTTTGAATATTTTTTCTACGGGTTTCTCATGTAGCTAGCTATACCATTTAACTTGTTATATGTGTTAATCTACAGGGATTAGAAGATGGTTCTAATGCTTTATCAAAGAGAAAACATTCTTATCAGCAAGCACATGTATAAGTAAGCACTGGATGTGGTGATAATGGCGGAGGTATTGTTTTTCTTCCTATCATAAAAAGCACATGCATCTTTTAAATGGCTATATATTAGTGAAAAACTATATGAGGTTTATAGATGTCCCAAGAGAGGTTAGGTTTGGCAACTTTACACATTGAAAAGAAACTGTTGAATAAGATTGATATTGATACCATCGCCAGACATTGCGGGAAACTAGAAGAAAATTTTCAAGGTAATATATAAGGGGCCCTAGGTTATAGTTTCGCCCCGGGCCCCTGAACTCTCAGGAACGGCCCTGTTGCCTGTTGAAACCAGAAGAGTTTGTTTGGGTACAAGGATATGGATTCAAAACTAGGTTTAGCTTAAGTGACCGACCACATCCAAATATTCCTAAGGTCCTATCCAAACTGAAATGTTATAATCTCAAAAGATGTTAATAAGCACACGGTTCGTCCACTAGTAGAAAACCAGGCAATAGCACCGGTTCATAAGGCCCTTTAGTGCCGGTTTAGGAACCGGCACTATTATTTCGGCACTAAAGCCCCCCCCCCCTTTAGTACCGGTTCAGCACGAACCGGTGCTAAAGGGAAACCACGTGGCACGAGCCAGCTCCGGGGGCCGGGAGCCCTTTAGTACCGGTTGGTAACACATTGTACATGTTATGGGTTTTTTTTGGTTTTATGATTTTTTTTCCATTTAATTTTGTGTTTTCCATTTTAATTTTTTTTCGTTTACTGGTATTTTACGGTACTACACATTGTACATGTTATGCATATACATATACATATATATATATATATATATATATATAGAATTTCTAGTAGAACCAATCATATATATATCATCAATCATGTCTCACAAACCACCATATTAATTCACACATACACACATGTATAGCTATATACAATTTCTCCTACATATGCATGTTGCCTTCGGAGCCAGTGGCATTAGCCTGATTGGTGCCTTCGGAGCACGATGACAATTGGAAGTGGTTCATGACTTGGTCGATGGGGGCGGTAGCGGGTAATAGTATTCTCCCTTCGGATTTATGATCTGGTCGAGCAAAAATCCCGCTATTTCCTCTTGAAGTGCTTGTACGCGCTCCGTTGGTAGGAGCTTGTCCCGCACCTCTTTGAATTGTTAAGAAGAAGATCAATATGCATGTGTATTAGTTGTGTGACTAGATATCGATAATGGTGTAAAAATTGTGAATAGTGTTCTGACAAGCGTACCCATTCCTATCTTTGAGATCTGCTCCTTTCGGACGCCATCATGCGAATGTTCTCGCAAACGCAGTATGCACACAGATCAGTCCCCTACGCCTGCTTCAGGGCCTTTATTACGAGAATGGAATTTAATTTGATCAGATAATAATTAATCAAGCATGATAATTAAAGAGATGGCAGCTAGCTAGCTAGCTAGTACTACTTAATTACTTACCTTGGATCGAAACCATTTCAGCTGTGGTTTCCATTCGCCTTCCGTGACGCTGATGAACCTTGCCCAAGCCCTGCCCGCCGACAAAGAAAATGAATAAAGGGGTTATTAAATAGTTCATATCATGAAATGACGAACTAAATATGCCGAGATATATAGTTATAAATAATGATTGAAATTACCTGTTGACTATCCCATACAAGATGTTGTAGTCACCTTTTGCTGTGAGTAGCGAGTCCAGTATTTCAACTGTTCCGGCGTCAACTTTAATGATACACAAGATCCAGTGAAATCTGCATGCACACACATTTGCATGTCTTAATTAAGCGGGCATATGTAAGCAAAAACATGTAGCTAGCTAGTAGGCAAAAACAGAGAATTTGTAGTACAAGAAAGTGTGACTCACTCAAAGTTGTAAGGAAGTAGTATATCTTCATTGTATTTGAGGCGCTTCAAGAACTCTAGCATGCTGTCCTCTACCTTTTTTTTCATAATATGCATCTAATTTCCATGTGTATTCATTAACGGTGTTTGGGTCAATGAACCCAATGCCATAGCGTCCATCTTTTCTCATTTCATACATCTTCATCCTGCATAATACCACAGAAAAGAATATAGTGAGGATAATTACACGTAATGATTGATCAAAAGGATCACTACAGCTAGCTTGAGACTTAAATTACAGAAAGAAATCACTTACAGACAATAGTAACTGACGATAGATTTGTCGAGTGCGTCTTGATTGTATAACTGAAACAGTTCAGAATACTCAACGGCCACAACTTTCTCATGGTAGTAATCATCCTTCTTGACATACACCATGAGGGACTCTCGATCGGATCTCTTGCTAATGTCCATGTACCATTGATGCAATTTATACATTCTCGTTGGGAGCTTCTTGACATCTTCTGGCTCGACCAAAGGTTGGCCCCGGACAAATTTCCGTTTTATTTCCTCCTCTCTAATCAGAGGCATGTCCTCGATCTCGAGGAGTTGTCCAACAGTGATCTTGAGTTCTTCAGCCTGCATTATATGCTCCTGGGTTATTACCACATCGCCCACCTCAGAAACGTAAACTGTTTGGCCAAAATAATATTGGGCGCGCGTACTATCACGTGTTGTTGGCGGCACAACAAGCGGGGGGGTCGATTGCGCCGCCTGTTTTCCCAGCTGGGCAACGGTTTTCCCGCATTTTTTGACAGCTGCTTGTTGTTTGCTCGAGCTCGAGCTCGCCTCCTTCTGTAGACGTTGTCGATGTAATTTCCTGATTTGGCGCTCATAGTCTGAGTCAACAGGCTTAGGAGCTGGTGGTTGAGCCATACGAATGAAGTGGTCAACTACTTCCACAGGCACTTTCTCCCTTGGCGGCGGTGGCAGTTTCGGTCCAAAATGGGCGTCGACTTCTGCCCGCACTATGGCATTGGTTTGCTCCTCGGTCCTGTCGTAAGCCCTCACAGGAAGAGGAGCACTGAGGTTTGGACCATATTTATATCGCTTGCCTCCGCCTGTACTTCCTGTACTATGACCTCGACTCGTACCGCTACGCACCATAGCTGCGGGGTGTCTCTTCTGCGATTGCTGAGGCGGCGGAGACGGCTGACGGGGCTGAGTTGGACGAGGAGGAGTGGCCTGAAGCTATGCCGGACTTGGAGGAGGAGTGTCCTAAGGTTGTGCCGGACTTGGAGGAGGAGTGGACGTCTGACGCTGTGTTGGACTTGGAGGAGGAGTGGCCTGACACTTTGCCGGACTTGGAGGAGGAGGAGTGGCCTCACGCGTTGGTGGACTTGGAGGAGCGGGAGTCTGCTGACTCGGTGGCGGACTTCGACGAGGAGTCGGGTGATGCAGTGTCGGTGGCCTTCGAAAAATGATGCAATCCTTTCTCCATAGGATGATACGATGTTTGGCATCTCCGAGTGTGTGCTCCTCGTCACCTCCAGGAATGTCAAGCTCTAGCCCCGAATATTGGTCCGCCACCTCATCAACCAAGACACGAGCATAGCCCGCTAGAATCGGGTTGCAATGGAAGGTTGCCTCGGGGGAATTTGAAAAAGCAACGGCGTCCGCCACCTTCATGGATATGTTCTTCATTTTGAAGTGTAGCTCGCAGTTAGTGTTCTCCGTGATGTCATCCACGGGGTATCTATCCAGCACTACTGCGTCGCCCGGGGCGGAACCCACGCTGCTTCTCGGCATGGATGGGGCGGTGGTATCCAATGCTGGATCATCCGCTAGCTGCTGCAGCTGCTGAGACCCCCTTTGCTGGCTAAGTGAGTCGAGCTGCTCCTGCTGCTGCTGGAATTTAGCTGCCAATTCCGCTTGACTTGCTTCTAGGCCTTGAAGGCGTTCATAATCCCGCTTCCTCTGCTCCTCCTCCATCTTCCTCTTCTTGTCCTCCGCAATCTTCTTTCTCGCACGGGTTCTGTAGTCGCCGTTCCAGTCCAAAAACCCCTCATACCACGGAATAGCGCCCTTGCCTCGTGTTCTTCCCGGGTGTTCAGGATTTCCCAGGGCACGCGTAAGCTCGTCGTTCTCTCTGTTGGGCTGGAACACCCCGGTCGAGCCTCTTCTATTGCAACAAGTAGCGCATCGTCGGCTCCGTTCAGACATGCCTTCGTCGAAACATTGCCTGTCTTCGGGTCCAACTCCCCCCATGCGCATAGAACCAAGTCCTGCACCTGGGGGGCCAGCTCTTAGTAACCGGAGTGACACTTGCATCCTCCATCTCTTTCTCAGACTTATCCCACTTAGGCATTGCCACCGCGTAGCCACCTGGCCCCAGCTTATGGAACTTATCCTTTTTTCAGCATTGGCCTTGTTTATTCTCGACCGTTCCTTAGCTAATTCTGAATCCTTGAATTTCACGAAATCGTCCCAATGAGCACTTTGATTCTCTAGTATCCCCTCGAATACTGGAGTATTCTTTCCTTCCTTGACGTACTTCTCCCACGTCATTCTCTTGTGGTTCTTGAATGCAACCGCCATCTTCCTAAAAGCAGCGTCCTTGACTTTCCGCACATCTGCTTCTATGATATTATCTGGTAGGGTGAAATGTTCCATGAGAGTATCCCAAAGCAGTTTTTTTTGATTCTCGTCGACAAAAGTAACATCTGGACGTGGCTTTGCTGGCTTTCTCCATTCTTGAAGGGAGATCGGGAGTAGGTCCTTCACAAGAACTCCGCACTGACGAACGAACTTGTCCGCAATCTTCTTAGGCGCTAATGGTTCGCCATTAGGTTTGAATGCCTCGATATTGTACTTTACGCCCTCCTTCAACTTTTTGTTCGGGCCTCGTTTCGTCCTTTTGCCTGAAGATTTGCTCGATCCGGATGGCTGAAAGAAGAAAGATCGATTCGTTAATATATCTTCAACTCATTTAAAACATGCGATGATCACTAGATTCCTGCTTATATAAATATATATACCTCGCCGGTGTTTGTTGTTTCAGGATCAACATGTTCTTCGTCGTAGTTCATGACTTCATCTTCTCGGTCGTCGCGATCGAATATCATATCACCCTCTCCGGTGTTGTTTAGAAATTCGGAGCCGTCAAAATCTTCTTCATTCTGATCATCATCTGGCCCGCGTATGATATCGAACATGGTCTGTTCTCTCTCTCTGTCGGTATTGTCCGCCATAGCTTTTATTTAACTATGCCAAAAAAAATATAAAACAATTTAGTATAATCTCGAATAATAGATATAATCTCGAATACATCGTCTCGAATAATAGATATAATCTCGAATACATCGTCTCGAATAATAGATTTAATCTCAAATACGTCGTCTCGAATAATAGATATAATCTCGTCGAATACATCGTCTCAAATAATATATATAATCTCGAATAAATCATCTCGAATATTATATATCGAATACATCACTAGCTAGCTAGCTAATAAAGATCGAATACTAGAGAGTAATCTAGGGCGGTGGACAACCAAAGTGAAGGAACCATCACTGGATCATAGCTCGGGTGATCTCCCCAAAGAACCTGCCAGGTATTGGAGAACCTGACGTCCATAGCAGCCATGTAGCGATGGACGTGCTCGTCCTCCTCCCTGACACGGCGACGTACCACCTCCGGCGGGGCCGGCTCCCTCCGCACCGAAAGTGGCCCACGCGAATGCCACCAAAGAAGATGAGGGTCGACGACGGGACCGGGGGCCGGGTTCCTGACCAAGCGTCGCGCCCCTGAAGGTAGCACCTCCCAGTGCCAGCCCGGCGGAGCCCAGTCCCGGACATGGGTCCTCTGAAGCAGGACGTCGTCGCGGACGTGTCGACGGCGAGGATGCGGGCCGGGCATCGTCGACAACAAAATACTATATGCCGCAAAAGTAAAGTAACATTTTTTAAATGATGGATTGTGATGATTTCATATATGCAAATTCTTAATTTTATAACTAAAAATATAAGAAACTAAAAAAACATCGATCATCGTCTAACAATTTGAAATTAATCTAATTTATCTAGCTAGCTAAAACTAACATTTCCAAAATTTCTAACATTTCTATATAACTAACATTTCTATAACATTTGACATTATATATATTATAACTAACATTTCTACATACTATTTGACATTAATCTAATCTAATTAATTAATTCATCTAAAACTTTGTATGAAAAACAGAAAAAACTAAAAGCTAAAAACAAAAAAATTGTGTGTGTGTGCGCGTCTAGTGTGTGTGTGTAGTGTGTGTGTGTGTGTGTGTGTGTGTGTGTGTGTGTGTGTGCATGTAGTGTGTGTGTGTGCGCGCACGCGTGGGTGCGCTACGGTCGGCGCCGGCGCCGGCGCCGGTGTGCGCTATGATCGATTGGAGGGAGGAGAGGGGCCGGGGGAGGGGCTCACAGCGACGGCGAGGCGAGGTCGAGGCGACGGCGACGGCGACGGCGACGGCGAAGCGAGGGGATCGGCGACCGGGACGGCGACGGGGCGGCGACGGGGACGAGGGCGGCGACGGCGACGGGGGCGGCGACGGGGACGAGGGCGGCGACGGCGACGGGGGTGGCGACGGGGGCGGCGACGGGGACGAGGGCGCGACGGGGACGGCGTAGGACGGGTGCGGCGTCGATCGAGAAGAAACAGAGTAGGAGAATGAAATTTTTCAAAGTGTTGTATATATAGAAGGCACCTTTAGTACCGGTTGGAGCCACCAACCGGTACTAAAGGTCTGTTTTGGCTAGCCCAAGCGGCGGGAAGTGACCCCCTTTAGTACCGGTTCGTGGCACCAACCGGTACTAAAGGGGGGTGCGCTGCCAGGCGAGGGCGCAGAAGTTTAGTCCCACCTCGCTAGCCGAAGGGCGCTTACACCTACTTATAAGCCCCGCCCCCGCTGCTGTCTCGAGCTCCTCTCTAAAGCAGGCCTTCTGGGCCTACCTCTGCTACTCTGCCTTGTGGGGCCTATTGGGCTTGCGGGCCTGCATCCTGGCCCAACCACAGGTTGGGTTTCTAGTCGTATGCAGGCCGCTGTTGCCCGGTAGGTGGGCTTTTTTCATTTAGTTTTTTTTCTGCTTTATTTATTTTGTTTTATTTATTTTTAGTTGTTTTTTGCTGTATTTAGAGTTTCTTTGTAAATATTTTTGAAAGTTTTTAGAAACTTTCAGTTAGTGCCGGTAGTTTTTAAATTTGAATAGTTTAAATTTTGAATTATTTGAAATTTGTGTGAATCACTAGTTTGTGAATAACTTAACTTTAAAATTACATTTTTCAGTGATTCTTTTTTTATGTTTAATATTAGTGTGTTTTATCATTATATACAATTTGGTAATGCTTAAGTTATTTAAAAAATGAAATGCCTTTGTAACGGATGAGTTTTTGTCCGAAACCCTGATACTTCGAAACAGATTGTCCATTTTGTACATGAAGTGCATCCAGTTTTTGCGGTAACCCTCTCTACTTTTTTGCACATGCTATGTGGGTGAAATTATGATACTATGCCAACTTTCATCCTTTTCTGAGTTCATTTGAAATGCTTTTCAATTTCAGGGTCATTTAGCTGAAAAAAAATCAGTAAATGCATGAAAGAATTTGCTTGCACATAAAATTTCTTCGCGTTTCAAATGCCAAAACACATAACTAGCTACCCTGACTATTACAGAGATTCCCTCCTGGGTGTGAAACACAGAAGAAAGTGATGATAGTTAAGCCGATCACATCCCAGATCTTTGGGTGTGAAACTTTTTCTTCGCGTGTGTCCCTTTGCGTCGTAGCCATGGAAAATCTTCATCATTTAACGGGATGCTCGGGTCAATATTCACTGTGAATGGAGCAATTTCATCAAACTTTTCATAATCTTCTGACTTGTCTGTCTTGTCATCCACTCCCACGATGTTTCTCTTCCCAGAAAGAACTATGTGCCGCTTTGGCTCATCGTACGATGCATTCGCTTCCTTATCTTTTCTTTTTCTTGGCTTAGTAGACATGTCCTTCACATAGAAAACCTGTGCCACATCATTGGCTAGGACGAATGGTTCATCTGCATACGCAAGATTGTTGAGATCCACTGTTGTCATTCCGTACTGCGGGTCTTCCGTTACCCCGCCTCGTGTCATATTGACCCATTTGCACCGAAACAAAGGGACCTTCAAACCACGTCGATAGTCAAGTTCCCATATGTCCTGTATATAACCATAATATGTTTCCTTTCCCGTCTTGGTTTCTGCATCAAAGCGGACACCACTGTTTTGGTTGGTGCTCCTCTTATCTTGGGCGATCGTGTAAAATGTATTACCATTTATCTCGTACCCTTTGAAAGTCATTATATTCGAAGAAGGTAACTGGGACAGCAAGTACAGGTCATCTTCAATAGAGGTGTCATGCATGGTACGTGCTTGCAACCAGCTGGCGAAACTCCAGGTTTGTTCACGTGTAATCCAGTCATCAGACCGCTCCGGGTGTTTGGAGCGTAGCAAATTCTTGTGTTCATCCATATACGGAGCCACCAAGGCGGAATTCTGTAGAACTGTGTAGTGTGCTTCAGTGAGAGAATGTCCGTCCATACATATTATTTGTTCCCCTCCTAGCGTGCCTTTTCCATCCAGTCTGCCCTTATGCCGCGATTCAGGAACACCAATCGGCTTAAGCTCAGGAATAAAGTCAATACAAAACTCAATGACCTCCTTATTTTGACGGCCCTTGGAGATGCTTCCTTCTGGCCTAGCACGGTTATGAACATATTTCTTTAAGACTCCCATGAACCTCTCAAAGGGGAACATATTGTGTAGAAATACAGGACCCAAAACGTTAATCTCTTCGCATAGGTGAACTATGACGTGCGTCATGATGTTGAAGAAGGATGGTGGGAACACCAACTCGAAACTGACAAGACATTGCACCAAATCATTCTGTAACCTTGGTATGATTTCTGGATCGATTACCTTCTGAGAGATTGCATTGAGAAATGCACATAGCTTCACAATGGCTAATCGAACGTTTTCCGGTAGAAGCCCCCTCAATGCAACCGGAAGCAGTTGCGTCATAATCACGTGGCAGTCATGAGACTTTAGGTTCTGGAACTTTTTCTCTGCCATGTTTATTATTCCCTTTATATTCGACGAGAAGCCAGACGGTACCTTAATACCGAGCAGGCATTCAAAGAAGATTTTCTTCTCTTCTTTGGTAAGAGTGTAGCTTGCATGACCCTGATGTATGCCGTCTTTTCCGTGCATACGTTGCTGGTCCTCCCGTGCCTCAGGTGTATCTTTTGTCTTCCCATACACGCCCAAGAAGCCAAGCAGGGTCACACAAAGATTCTTCGTCACGTGCATCACGTCGATTGCGGAGCGGACCTCGAGGTCTTTCCAATAGGGCAGGTCCCAAAATATAGATTTCTTCTTCCACATGGATGAGCGTCCGTCAGCGTCATTCGGAATAGGTTGTCCACCAGGACCCTTTCCAAAGACCACCTTCAAATCCTTGACCATATCATGTACATCAGCACCAGTACGGTGGCGAGGCTTTGTCCGGTGATCCGCCTCACCTTTGAAATGCTTGCCTTTCTTTCTTACGGGATGCCTGCTCGGAAGAAATCGACGATGTCCCAGGTACACATTCTTATTAGCCAAATATATACTGTCGGTATCGTCCAAGCAGTGCGTGCATGCGCGGTATCCCTTGTTTGTCTGTCCTGAAAGGTTACTGAGAGCAAGTCAATCATTGATGGTCACGAACAGCAACGTCTTTAGGTCAAATTCTTCCCCCATGTGCTCATCCCATGCACATACACCTGTTCCATTCCACAGTTGTAAGAGTTCTTCAACTAATGGCCTTAGGTACACATCAATGTCGTTGCCGGGTTACTTAGGGCCTTGGATGAGCACTGGCATCATAATGAACTTCCGCTTCATGCACAACCAAGGAGGAAGGTTATACAAACATAGAGTCACAGGCCAGGTGCTATGGTTGCTGCTCTGCTCCCCAAAAGGATTAATGCCATCTGCGCTTAGACCAAACCATACGCTCCTTGCGTCATCTGCAAACTCCTTCCCGTACTTTCTTTCGATTTTTCTCCACTGCGACCCGTCAGCGGGTACTCTTAACTTTCCGTCTTTCTTACGGTCTTCTCTGTGCCATCGCATCGCCTTGGCATGCTCTTTGTTTTGGAACAAACGTTTCAACCATGGTATTATAGGAGCATACCACATCACCTTGGCAGGAATCTTCTTCCTGGGGCACCGGCCCTCGACATCACCAGGGTCATCGCGGCAGATCTTATAGCGCAATGCACCACATACCGGGCAAGCGTTCAAATCCTCGTACTCACCGCGGTAGAGGATGCAATCATTAGGGCATGCATGTATCTTCTGCACCTCTAACCCTAGAGGGCAGACAACCTTCTTTGCTTCGTACGTACTCTCGGGCAATTCGTTGTCCTTTGGAAGCATATCCTTTATCATTACCAGCAACTTTCCAAATCCCTTGTCAGATACACCATTCTCTGCCTTCCATTGCAGCAATTCCAGTGTGGTGCCCAGCTTTTTCTTGTCACCTACACAATTCAGGTACAACAATTTTTTGTGATCCTCTAACATGCGCTGCAACTTCTTCTTCTCCAAATCACTTGCGCAGTTTCTCTTTGCATCGGCAATGGCCCGACCTAGATCATCAACGGGCTCATCTGATGCCTCTTCTTCAGCTTCTTCCCGCATTGCCGGCTCAGCTTCTTCCCACATTACCGGCTCAGCTTCTTCCCCCATTGTTGTATCATCGTATTCAGGGAACCCATGGCCAGGATAGCTGTCGTCGTCTTCTTCTTCTTCATTCTCTTCCATCATAACCCCTCTTTCTCCGTGCTTGGTCCAGACATTATAATGGGGCATGAAACCGGACTTAAACAGGTGGACGTGAATGGTTCTTGACGTAGAGTAATTGTGACCATTCTTACAACGAGCACATGGACAAGGTATAAAACCATCCGCCCGCTTGTTTGCCTCAGCCGCAAGCAGAAAAGTATGCACGCCCTCAACGAACTGGGGAGAGCATCGGTCATCGTACATCCATTGTCGGCTCATCTTCATTACACAACACCGAATAGACCAAATTAATACAAGTTCATACAATTAATACAAGTTCATACATAAAGTTCATACAACACTTAAATGCAACAAACAAATAACTCTCTAGCTAAAGCATTTAATTGCAACAACAAATATGATCAAGATCGCAACTAAGGTAACAATGGATCCAACAGCATAATGATACCAAGCCTCACTATCGATGGCATATTTTTTAATCTTTCTAATCTTCAAGCGCATTTTCTCCATCTTGATCTTGTGATCATCGACGACATCGGCAACATGCAACTCCAATTCCATCTTCTCCCCCTCAATTCTTTTCAACTTTTCTTTCAAGTACTCGTTTTCTCTTTCAACTAAATTTAACCTCTCGGCAATAGGGTCGGTTGGAATTTCCGGTTCACATACCTCCTAGAAAAAATTTCTATGTCAACTTGATGGGCATAATTTGTCATAAACACAAAATGCAACTAGTTTTAAAAGAGAATATACATACCACATTCGAATCATAACAAGGACTAGGGCCGACAGGGACGGATATCAAAACCATGGCACTATATGTATAACAAACAACGTACGGGTAAGATAATTATACGAGTAACTATATATCCAAATCACACAAACATCAATTTTTATATAAAATTTCATGAACAAGAGGCTCACCACAAGGTGGTGCCGGCGACGGGACGGTGCGGGCGATCGACGGTGGCTACGATGGAGATTTAGAAGGCACTAAGTAAACCACACCTACATATGCAAACTAAGTGTTATTTTTGACCTTAAATTGCATATAAATCAAATACTAGCACACACACACACACACACACACATATATATATATATCCTCCCAAATTACTAAACTCACAAATTAATCACTATATAAAGCATTGCAAGAGCTAATCTAGCAATGAGAGATGAAAGGACAAAGTTGCTAACCTTTGTGATCATTTGAATGGATGGGGGCCTTCAAATCTTGACAAATTTTGGGCAAAATGTGTGATGAGCTCGAGAGGAAGAGGGGAAGAACAGAGAGGAGAAGGGAAAGGGGAAGAACAGAGCGAGCTCGGGTGGACGAAGGGTTTATGTAGGACGACCTTTAGTACCGGTTTGTGCCAAGAACCAGTACTAAAGGGGCTGGAGGGGCCCCAGTCTGACAACATCCTGCCACCACTCTCATTAGTACCGGTTCGTGGCACGAACCGGTGCTAAAGGTTCGCCACGAACCGGTACTAATGATGGAAGCCCGGCTAGCCGTTGGAACCGGCACTAATGTATACATTAGTGCCGGCTCAAATACAAACCGACACTAATGTGCTTCACGTTTGACCCTTTTTCTACTAGTGGTCTAGCAAAGATGAGATGGTCCACTGGTGGCTATTCTCAATGGCGATCTTGGTCTCAAAGTAATCAGCTACCTTCATGCACACACCAAGGAAGGAGTCACCGGATGAAGCTCGTCGTGGTCATTGTCAGCGGGCGGCCTAGCACTAGGATGAACGATGGAGTGAGCTGTACTCGTCGACGCCGAATCGGAAAAGGAAAGATAGTCATTATTGGGTACTAGTATGTATGCATGTGCAATGCACGTTTTAACATTATGAGGTGATTTTTTGGTAGAAAAAAACATAGCTTTGCTGATTAATTCGAAGAAAAAATATTCTTGATTTATAGATGCCGAAGTAAATTATATTATAAAGAAAGTCGAAATTAATATATGCAGTCCCCACAATTTGTTAACAAAGAATCCCGCAAAAAATGTTAATAAAGAAAAGAATTAAAAAATGTAATTTAATTTTACTTTATATTTCTCCCTCGAAACCACTTTTTTAGGCTCAACTCGTTGCCAACCTCAAGCTACAACATGTTTGGCCCAAGAGGAATTAGTTTGGCCCACATCTCTTGAGAAGTATCTAGCGGTTCATTCTAGGACATTGGTGGATGCAACAACCATGCATTGTTCACTGCGAATCCCGCTACTTTCAGCCGTTGGATTTAGGACATAAATGGTTAGGATTGATGATCAGTTCCTATTCAAAACTCGTAAACTATATAGTAGTATAGATATCGAGGGAATGCTTTAAACTCATCGGTTTTGAGACGAGGAGGAACTCTCTCAAGGAAGGCAGCTAGGTTGAATTGATTTCCCAATGTCGCTCATCCCTAAGGCGCATTCACTTCAGTGAGGGTGGACGCAAAATCCAACACAAGACGAGAAGATGCTATGTTGCATCGTTTGCTAGCTTCGCTACACGGGCGACTCAATGCATGATATCCTTCAAATTTCGAGCATATGTAGAGAGAGAAAATGCATCATACTCCCTTCATTCACGAATAAGTGTACTTCTAACTTTTGTCTTAAGTCAAAGTTTTAAAACTTTGACCAACTTTATAGGAAAAAGTAGCAACATTTATGGCACTAAATTACTATCACTAGGTTCGTTTTGAATTGTACTTTCATAATATATCAATTTGATGTCATATGTGTTACTATTATTTTGTATATAGTTGGTCAAAATTTTAAAACTTTGACTTAGGACAAAAACTAGAAGTACACTTATTCGCGGACGGAGGGAGTATGTCAGACAAGTAGGTATGGCTTTACTCACCTAGCAAATTTTTTCTGCAGTGGATATTTATTCACCTTAATTGTCCTGGTACAGCTTCGGTGGATAGAAAGATTTGTAGGCACCATAAAGTGGGTGGAGAGATGGGAGGTGAGGTCAGGTCCTCTCTACAGCCTGGCATCCCCAGTCTCCAATGTGTCTGTCTGCCTAGGTGTTTGTTGAACTTACTGAACAAGGGGAAATTGTTGTTCTCGTTGTAGTATAATTTGATGGGAAGACATTGCAGTTTAGTTTTTGCTGGTTTGGCAGATTGTGCTACTCCGTTGAAGCCAATTATAAATATCAATAAGTTCCCATGGTTTCAAGCATACCCTAAGATTCTACTTAGTTTGAGCTGCAGTTGAAGTACTTGAGACTAGCTTGAATCTGATTATGGTTATCACTAGCCAAGCTTGGCTGATGTTGATAATCCATCCGATTCAGATGTAGCAACACTACATACGACAACCATGGTCTGCCAGGTCAACACAAGATACAGCCAGTGAACTCTAGGATTGTTTTTTTTGTTTGTTTTGATAATTCCTATTAGAGATGAAGGCAACCTTACATCAGAAATTTGCTTTGGCACATGGGAACGCGCGCTCCTGCCATTGGAAAAAATATTTCAAAGTGTGAAAAAAATTTGGCGCATACATCTTGACATTATATGTGTGCACGTCAAATTTTGGAGAAAACCGATATTTTTTGTGGCCTGTGTAAAAAGACAAAAAAATGTCTTTTGAAAAGCACTTTTTAACACGGGATTTTGTCTTTTTCATAAGCGACCCATAACTTGTCTGTTTTTCGCGAAACGACTTTGTGAGCATGTACAATACCGAGATGTATAATGCGCCAAATTTTTGTTTGAATTTTTTTGACATTTCAAAATAGATTTAAAACACATTTTAAAAACTATGTCCTTCTCTCTGTGAGCACACTTGGCTTCACAACATCACTGAAGCTGCTCCCCATTCCACCAACTCCACCACGGGTCCACGAGTCAGCCGCCGCCTCCTCTTCTCATCTGAGCAGTTGAGCCGCCGCCGGCGCCCGGTGCCACCGCATTTCTCCCCCACCAGGCCGCCCCTCAGTTCTCGCCTTCTCACCGGCCGCCGACCGTTGCGCCGTCGCTAGTCTCGCCGTACGCAAGCAAGGAGAGAGGACCAGATCACCAGAGGAGCCGACCCCCGACCATCCGGCGTCCGCCCACCAGCCTGCGAGTCTTCGACTTCGACAGCATCCAGCTCTCCACATCGCCAAGCAACTCAGCAGCGACCGTCGGTCCATCTCGGCATCTCGGCGCTCGGCGGCGCGCGTCTTCTCCACTTCGCCACAACGTCTTCTACGGAGCACTCAAGTCAACGTAGTAAGCCCCCATCTCCCATTCTTTGTCTCATATTTTTTTGTTTCGTTCTTCGTCCACTGTTCTGTATGACTGTATGTACATGGTAAGTTGGATCTTGGATGCGCTGTTCTTTAGTATTTGCTACTGATTTTATTGAATGCAACTGCAAGTATAGAGGAATTTTGCCTTGTTATGCTGTCAAAAAAATTCTTTGAAATATGCATGCTGTCAATATGTTCTGAAAGTGCATTTTCTGTACATGGTACATAATTCGGTCAAAACCAAAAACTGAACCGAAAAATTGGTTAACCGGAATTTCAGTTAGCTGAATTTTAGTGTCAAATTTGGTTTCCACTTTTCCAAACCGAATTCACAAAAAAAAGAAAACAAACAGCAGAAACCGCCGAGAGGCCTGGAGAAAAGATGGAATGGTTAGCCAGTTTGTCATATTTATTTCTTCCGCATTGTTTCTCTTTCCATTCCACACACCACATATATGTTTGGTCTTTGCTGTATATTTAGCCAGCAGGAAGTGGTGTCATAAACAAAACATTGGATACTTCCTTGTTGAACATGCCTAGTTAAAGCTAAAAAGGAAGTATATTATTTAATCAGGTGTTTTGCTATTTCCAAAATTTCACACTGAATCATCCAACTTATAGTCATCAGGTGGTCCGAGGCACAAGAGGAATCTAGCATGCGATGGAGCATTTGATCGAATTATACAGCGGGTGGGAAATCCAACTTCTTGTACTGCTCAGCTTCACATTGCAGTCGTTCCTCTTCTTTGCTGGCAGACTGCGGCGCCGAAGCAGCAACAGCTTTCTCAGGCTCTGCCTCTGGGCAGTTTATTTGGGGGCAGACCTGGTAGCAGTGTATGCACTGGGCTATCTCTCTAAGCGCCAGGATGTCACCATTGAAACGAACGTACTTACAAGAACCCAACCACTAGCTTTCTTTTGGGCACCATTCCTCCTCATCCATCTTGGTGGGCAGGATACCATCACTGCTTTCGCAATGGAGGACAACAACTTGTGGTTGAGGCATCTGTTGAATCTGGTGATGCAAGTTGCCCTAGCTTTATATGTTTTTTGGAAGTCCATTGGTAAACACAGTGCGAACCTTCTGCTTGCGGGTAGCTTTGTATTTGTTACTGGAATTATCAAGTATGGAGAAAGAACATGGTCTCTCAAGTGTGGCAGCCTTCAAAGTCTTGAGAGCTCAGATGCACTGCGTTACAAAATGGAATTGCCTGAAGAAATCTCTGGTGATGTTGGCGTTGTTCGTGCTGCTCTGGATTCCATGCCATTTGTCCTTGATGTCATGGCCGAACGCAACTTGCTTGATCTCGGCCGAGAATATATGAACAAAATAGATGACCCTGAGCAAATGATACGGATGGTGAGGCTTCAGCTTGGCATGATATACGACGATCTCTACACTAAGTCTCTTGTGCTCAGAACACGGAGTGGAGTTATACTTAGATGCATCTCTCAGGCCTCGGTAATAGTTGCCTTTGTGCTCTTCCATGCAAGTAGCAGAGACAATTATAGCAAAGCTGACATTGCCATCACCTATTCGCTATTTGTGGGTTTTTTTTTCTTTGAAGTCAGTTCAACGTTTGTTTCCATGTTGTCACCTTGGACATGGGCATGGATGAAGGTTAGAAGGTGTGATGCACTCGCCAGTTTGTGGGTTTTCTTTTGCTCTGACATCGGATATCCAAGGACGATGAAGCAGCAGCGGTGGCCAAATTTGATTGGACAGTACAACTTACATAGCTGGTTGACTGACAGCGGCCCGAAGCAAAGCATAATAATGGTTGTGTTCAGAAAGTTGTTTGTGGATTTGTTGGGTGTCAAAAAGAAGAAAATATTTTGGATGAGCAAGCTATTAGACACCGGTTACGTGGATGTGGGTAGCAAGATTGTGGAGTGTGTTGCAGAAGAGATTAGTCTCTTGACATTTGATTCCGATATTGATAAACCCAATGAATGGCCAAAAATTGGTTCCTTGTTGAAAGAGGCATCAGAACTTTTTGCTAATGATTTTGGTATGGCAATTATCTGGATGCATGCAGTTACTGAGTTGCTTTTGAAAAAATGTGAATCTTCCCATTCAGATATAGAGTTTCATGGTACAAGTGAATTCGGTTTGATGATTTTGGTATGTCGGAAGCTATCCAAGTACGTAATGTACCTTTTCATTCACCACCCTTCCATGCTGCCGCTCTCTATCAGCCCAGCACCTACCCTGGCTCAGGCTCACGAAGTATATGATGATTTCACCAAGGATAGTGTTGAGTTGGAGGTAAGCAAGGAAACAGTGGAGGAGGTAGCACGCATGTGGACGCGGCTACTTGTTTACGCTGCTGGCAAGTCCAAGGCGGCGCCGCATGTTGCGCTGCTGAGCAGAGGAGGAGAGCTCATCACATTCGCATGGCTAATCATGGCCCACTGCGGGTTTGGGGATACTCGCGTTAGAAGACTTCAACTTACCAATATTGATGCCCACATAGTGAGAGAATTAGATTTTACACCGCGACACCTCTTCAATCTTCCCATGGAAGATCAGATATCGGACTCTGCTAATCGGTAAGTGCGTTTGACCACTTTAATTTTTTATTCCTTAAACTAGCTAGATCAGAAAAGATTGCTCCATGGATCTTTATTTTTTTTGTTTCCTTTTTATTTTGAAAAGCAGGTCAAAATTGGATGATGAGAACGCGAATGGGATGACGACTAAGTCAGATCGCTTCGTGGTTGGTAGCCGTAGCTTTCCATGAGTGTCCGTCCATATGTGGTTTTCTTATGTGCTTGTTTATTCTCAGTAACGTTCATCTTGCTTGGTCGTGCTATTTTCTGCTTATTGTGTCTGTTTACGTAATTTTAAATTGTGGAGTTCATTCAGCGGACTTTTGTGCTATTCGCTGAATTATGATGTCACATTGTGGAATTTGCGAGATTATAAGGAATTAGAAAAAATGCACCTCACATTGTGGAATTTTATTAGAAAACAAATACACTTATATAAATGAATGACTGGAGTATAAGTACCAATTAATTCCCATGATTTGGATTGTAAGATTCCATCTAGTTTCAGCTACAATTATCAGACTTTAGACTAGCTTGAATTAGATCGTGGGCCAGTACTACATAGGACAGCCTTGGTATAAGAGGTCAACACAATACATCTAGTGGGTTCACTCTAATGTCCTTAGGATTTTTTGTGTTTGAATAATTCTAGTTCGAGATAAAGGCTGCACAACATGTCCTCTCCATGTGCGAGCAAGGCATGGATACCCAAGATATTAGCTGTGCTAAACTAACACTCTGTACAACCTTGTGAAATCTGAATATACGAGTGCATGAAGATTTATCTGTCAGTTTTATGGCTATGGTCCACTATGTTGTCCTCTTGCCGTTGATTGTTCTGCACAGACAAATCCATGTTTTGGGATGTTCCAGGGCTCCTTGTTAGAATATTTCCATGTCTAGTTCATCATTTCTTCCATTTTGGGTTTAACGAAATGGCGTTCCTTAATAGTGATGATGAGAACTACGACAAGATTGCGCTACCAAGATTCGTTGGTCACTCCAAGTGGTGTATGAACTTGTTTGTTTATGATAACTTAAATAGATAATGGTGTGGGTATAGGCATATGACTTCATGCCTATCATTAACGATGACACATTTTCTCTCATGTCATTGCGGTGTTTGGCCATTAGTCCTTCAGAAAAAAATGGGCTATTATTCTATTTGTTTCTTTTCACTATTGACATGTGGCTTACATTACTAAATAGATTGAGAGGTTTAAGTGTAATAAGGATGAGGATTCCATTGTGTATGATGTTTCCTTATTATCATTTATCTGCACTCACAAACCATGTTAGAACACAAGGTGTCGTTGTTGATCCCAGTTGCTATTTTATGTTCATCTGTTGTGACTCGACGACATGAAGTGAAGAATGAAAACCCCCACCTCTGGTTATTTATGATCTTGCAGTCTCTCTTTAATCTTTTGAACGACCTGCCTTTTTCCTGCAGAGTTTCTATGGAGCTCTCCTGGTATTCTGCATTTGTTGCTCAATCAGTCAATGATGCTCTTCATGAAGCACAAACTATATACTTATGCAAACATTGTATTTTTCTTGCTTTGGAAGTGTGAATTTTTTTTAGAATGCTTGTGTGTGATTGTTGGACTGATTGTTTTGTTGTTGTTGCAGTGGATTCTCATTTAGAAAGTTGACGTGTATGATGTGCTTGGATGCATTTTGTTCTTTCCATATTGTCCTATTGGAAGCATAAGAGCATGTTTGGGTTGGAGGAGATATAGATTCAAATCCAGGTTTCGCTTATGCGACCTACCTCATCCAACTACTAAGAGCAAATTCTGTACCAATTTTCCATATTTACGGAGAATGGATGGCTAGATAAGATGGCCCGGGGGCACCTGCTCTAAAACATGTTTCCGAATAAAAAGAGCCCACTTAGTTTCAGCTGCAGTTGTAGTACTTGATACTAGCTTGAATCTGATTGAGGTCGTCACTGGCCAAGTGTAGATGATGTTGATAGTCTATTCCGATGTTGAGCATGGTGCAGCTGCATATCGACGATGGATGCGGCTGGATGGACGAGCGCAGGGTGGTCGAGCTGTCTGGCGCCATGGTGGCGTCGACGGCAGGCCTGGCAAGGTCTGTGTGTCAGTACCTGCTCTGGAGATGGATCGGTGGAAGAAGGCGGCGGCAGCCTTGGTGAGTGCGCCAGACCAGCGTGTGACCCAGTCCCGGTATGTGGCTAGGATGGGGCATCCGGCATTAGATGTTAGGATTTGGTGCCATGTCTGTTTGGTATTAGGCTCGGACATTCGGCACCACTGCATCAAGGGGGTAGGAGTAGCGACAGATGTTGCCTAGATGGTGGCTTCAGGCTTACTGATGTACTACTTTGTAAGGTCTTTTGTGCTTAATAATTAATAAAGTGGCCGTATGCATCGTCCAGATGCAGAGGCCGGGGTGCATCCTCCTTTTCTAAAAAAAAATAAAAAAAATGTACCAACACTACCTACTACAACTGGTGGTGTGTATGCGTCGATAAGGATGCCCATATGTTCCCCCGATGCGTGCAGGGCCGTTGGGATTGCCGCGGAGAGCGATGAGGAGAAGAGCAGGCACTTCGCTTCAAGGCTCTGATCAGGACACAGATTGGAGGTCAGTCTCCCTCTAGAGCTTTGCATTCCTAGTCTCTGATGTGTCCCTCCGAACAGGTGTTTAATTAACACTTGCTGAATAAGGGGAATTGTTGTTCTCCTTACAGTACAATTTGGTGACAAAACGTTGCAGTATGGTTCCTGCTGGATTGTCAGATTGTGCTAACATTCCCATAGTACTTTGGATGATATTGCTAAGAATATGCTTCGTTTGAGCTCCACCTGTAGTACTCGGGAGTAGCTTCAATCTGATTTGTCAGGTCATTCTCTGCAGCCCCAGTCTCTGATGTGTTTGTCTCCCTAGATGTTTGCTGAACTTACTGACTAATGGAAATTGTTCTTCTCGTTACATTACGATTTGATATCAAACAATTACACTTTTTTCCTGCTGGTTTGTTAGACTGTGCTACTAACTGCGCTCAAGCGAATTATAAGTACCAACATTCCTATACTTCGAGTCCACTTAGTTTGAGCTGCAGTTGAAGTACTTCAGGCTAGCTTGGATCTGATGGAGGTTATCAGTTCATCACTAGCCAAGCTTAGCTGGTGTTGATAATCTATCTAATTCAAATTTACCAACAGTACATACGACAAACTTGGTCTAGCAGGTCAACACAAGATTACAGCAGCTAAAGGGCTCAACCATATTGTCCTTTGGCTATTTATATTTTGATAATTTCAGTTAGAGATGAAAGCATATGTCCTTCTCCATCTGTGAGGACGGGGTTGGTACCCAGGCTATTAATTTGGAGTACTATATAACTCCTTACAGCCTTGTGAGTTTCGCAATCCGGTGCATAAAGATTTGTTTGTCAAGCTTAGGGCTATTAATTCTGGGAAGAGACGGATTCATTTCTTTTGCTGTTGTTCCAGAGTTCCCTGTTATAAGTGGGGGCATTAGGAGATTTCCCTATCTAGTTGATCATTGCTTCTACTTTGGGCTTATCAAGACAACATTTCTGGATAATGATGGGAGCTACAATAACAGAATTTTAGATAATTCATCATGATTACGCTATTGAGATTCGTTGGTCTACCCTGTTGTGTATGAAATGAACATGTCTGTTTATGATAACCTAAATAGCTAAAAAAAAGGTGTGGTTATGAACATATGACTGCAAGCTTATCATTAATAATGACACATTTGATCTCATGACAGTGGAGTCTTTGGTCACCGGACCTTCACAGAAACGGCCCATTATTCTATTTGTTTTTTCACTATTGACTTGTGGCTTACATTACTAAATAGATGAAGCAGTATAATTCTAATAAGATGGGAACTGCACTGTCATGTATGTCTACACTCACAAGCCATGTTAGAACACAAGGTGTGGTTGCTGCTCCAAGTTGCTACTGTATGTTCATTAACTGTGTGCTGGCCTGCTGGCCCTGCTATGTGTGGCACTAAAGCGAACAGTTACAACTTCCTTCTCTGGTGATTTAAAATTCTTGCATACAATTTATTCAAGGTTCAGAATCAACCCGCCTTTTTACGTGCAGAGTTTCTGTGGAGCCTGAAATCTCTCTTGGTATTCTGCATCTGTACATTGGTCAGCCATCGTTGCTCTGTATGAAGCACGCAATATATACTAGTAATATACTTCTGCAGACGTTGTCCCTCTCTCCTGACGCCGTCGTTTCCCTCTCCTTCCTCTAGTGTGGCGGCGCCGCCGGGTGAAGGGGCTGTTCGAGCGGCGGCGGAGGGGGCTGCTCGTGCGGCGGCGGCGGGGACGGATCTTGGCGACACGGCGGATGGTGAGATCGCAGGAGAGCTATCGCGGTGGCGGCAGTGGCAGGTTCATTTTGCTGACGAGACGGATCCCGACACTTGGATCGTGGGGCGTCTTCGTTTCACTCCATCGTCGCGATGGATGGCGCTGCTGGATATGGAGAATGATGTGTTGGCTGGCGATTACCTACCGGACGACGATCAGATCCAGGTAGGGCTTCGTTTTTCCTTGGATAACTATGTTGTAGTAGTTGGGCATTGTGTGCAGGTTGATCAGATCACGGCGGTGGACATGGTTGATTTGACGAACACAACAAGTATGGATCGAGAGATGGCGTCGGGCTCTTCAAAGCCGGCCAGTGTGCGTGCCCCCGATGATCGCCGGAGGGTGGGCGGGCGCTTCTGGGTGCTTGCGGACGACGACAGTGGGGACGAGGATGAAGATGGCGGGCGCTCCGGCGACTCGACGGCCTACTCACCGACTCCATCTGATGTGGTTTGTGAAGCTTTTGGTTCCGGCTACGAAGAGGATGAGGTGGCCGAGATTGTGGAGGCGGTCGTCCCTCTCGAGGATCCGGCGAGGAACGGTTTGCGTCCCGGAGAGAAGATGGAGCTGCTCCGGCGTGTCGTGCATCGGAGGACCGCGGCGACTGCCCATCGGCCGTGGAAGGGCCCTCTCCCCACGGTGAGTCTCCCTAAGCTTACTGTGTTTGATTTGGTTAGACCGGTGGCGTGGACGGTTGTGGTCAGGAGAAAGAAGGGAGGCCGTGCGGCGGCCGGCTGGCAGCAGGCGGCGCCGGCGGCTTCGCTCGGGATCGCGGCCGCTAGGGCGGCGCGTTTGAAAGCCCTGATTGGCGCTGCTGGGTCACCGGTGGATACTGGGCCATCTTCGGCTGGGTATGAGGCCCAGTGCGAAGAGGCGGCAGTTGGGCCGGTCGCGGTTGGGCTGGAAGCTGAGGGTTCTTTGGATGGTTCGATTGACTACGTGCGAGGTGCATGCATCGATCAATCTGATCCCTCTCGTTCCATCACGCGCCATAGGGTTTTCTGTCGCCAGCTTCCTCTTCGTCGCGTGGATCGTGGTGGTCGCGCCCGTCGTATCCCTCCGCTACAACCCATGGCGGGTCGTGGGGTGGCGGGGAAGAGCTCGGCTGAGCCGGCTGGGTCGGGCCGCGCAGGAGGTATGTCGCCACCTGTCTCTGGTGGTGGCCGTGGAGCGGTGGTGCCGCCGCTGGTTGCGGGAAACGGCCGTGGTGCCGTTGTCCCTGGGGCCAGCCTTGGAATGCAGGCGGCGGGTCGGGGTGTGGCACCGGTCGGTGCAAACTCGTCGGCCGTTGGCCGTGGTGCTGGAGCACTCGGTCTCCGCCCGCCAGCTCCGGTCCTTGCTGCTGCCTTGGGTCGGGGTGGTAGCCTTGGTGCCCGGCCTCCGCTTCAGGGCCCGGGGAATGATGCTCGAGGAGTCCCGCACGGATCGCGTCCGGCGTTGCCGACCGGGGTGATGCTGACTGTCGGTCGTGGTGGACTGCGGCCGCCCGCGCCGGTTCATGCGGCTGCGGTGTAACGCCCTCGATGCGGCTACATCTCCTACGTGTCGAAGCACGACTTAGAGGCATAACTGCATTGAAAGCAATGTCGCAAATAAGGTAATCTTCACAACAACCCATGTAAATAGATAATAGGGGAAAAGGTACATAGTTGGCTTACACTCGCCACGTCACACAAAGTACATAAATAACATTACAATCATCCAATACACTCATGGTCCGACTACGGTACCAAAATAAAAGATCAACCCCAACATGCGACACGGTCTCGATCGCCCCAACTGGGCACCACTACTGATCATCAGGGAAAGACACATAGTAACGGCGTGAGTCTTCGTCGAACTCCCACTTGAGCTCAAGCGCATCATTTGGAACGGAGTCATCGGGCCCTGCATCTGGTTTGGAAGTAATCTGTGAGCCACAAGGACTCAGCAATCTCGCACCCTCGCGATCAAGACTATTTAAGCTTATAGGTAAGGCAAGGTAATATGTGGAGCTGCAGCAAGCGACTAGCATATATGGTGGCTAACTTGTTCGCAAAAGAGAGCGAAAAGAGAAGGCAAAGCATGAACAAAGAACTATAGAACAACCTGCGGCAAACATTACTCCAACACCGTGTTCACTTCTCGGACTCCGCCGAGAAGAGACCATCACGGTAACACACGCCGTTGATTCATTTTAATCAAGTTAAGGTTTAAGTTATCTACAACCGGACATTAACAAACTCCCATCTGCCCATAACCGCGGGCACGGCTTTCAAAAGTTCAAATCCCTGCAGGGGAGTCCCAACTTAGCCCATCACAAGCTCTCACAGTCAACGAAGGATAAACCTTCTCTTGAGACATTCCGATCAGACTCGGCATTCCGGTTCTACAAGACAACTTCGACAAAGATAAAACAAGTCCAGCAACACCGCCCGAATGTGCCAACAAATCCCGATAGGAGCTGCACATATCTCGTTCTCAGGGCACACTCAGATGAGCTTTCCATACAACTAAAACCAAACCTCGAGTTTCCCCGAGGGGGCGCTGCACAGGGCTCTAGTTTGGACCAACACTCGGAGGAGCACTGGCCGGGGGGGGGGGGGTTAAATAAAGATGACCCCCGGGCTCCGGAAACCCAAGGGAAAAAGAGGCTAGGTGGCAAATGGTAAAACCAAGGTTGGGCATTGCTGGAGGAGTTTTATTCAAGGCGAACTGTCAAGGGGTTCCCATTATCACCCAACCGCGTAAGGAACGCAAAATCCGGGAACATAACACTGATATGACGGAAACTAGGGCGGCAAGAGTGGAACAAAACACTAGGCAAAAGGCCGAGCCTTCCACCCTTTACCAAGAATATAGATGCATTAATATAACAAGATAATATAATGATATCCCAACAATAAGCAATGTTCCAACAAGGAACGGTCTCCAATCTTCACCTGCAACTAGCAACGCTATAAGAGGGGCTGAGCAAAGTGGTAACATAGCCAATCAACGGTTTGCTAGGACATGATGGGTTAGAGGTTTGACATGGCATTTTGGGAGGCATGATAAGCAAGTGGTAGGAATCGTAGCATAGGCATAGCAAAAGAGCGAGCATCTAGCAAGCAAAGATAGAAGTGATTTCGAGGGTATGATCATCTTGCCTGCAAAGTTGTCAGAGTTGACTGGATCCTTGGAAGCAAACTCAACAGGCTCCTCGTTAGCGAACTCGTCTCTCGGCTCTACCCAAACACGACAAACAAGCAAAAGGAACACAATCAACCACGTGCAAAGCTCGAACAACATGATGCAAACAAGGTATGCTATGCGGGATGCGATATGTGATGCATATGCAAGATTTGACAAAGAATGATTGAACCTGGCCTCAACATGGAAATCCAAGAGTGCCACTGGAAAAGTGAGGTGATTTCGGTTGAAATCGATATAAAGATCACCGGAATCGGATGCACGATTTGGAAATGGCAAGCAAAACAAATATGGCACCGTCTGCGATAAACAGCAAGTAGCCATCTAAATGCATCAAGATAATTATGCTACAACACTCAAACATGGCAACAAAATACATGGCAGGGATCCACTCATGATGCTTGACAAAAGATGAACACTGAGCTACGGCCAATTCATCCATTAACAGGTTCAAACAAGCATGGCAAAAGTGCAAATGATAAACAGGTTTCAGACTTAGTGAAATTAACACAAGCCTGGAATTTAACATCAGATAGCACACTTTGGAGCATGAAAACTATATGCTACAGGAACTTAACATGGCAAAGCAAGACATGACATGAAGCTACTCAAAGCACTTAACAAAAGTCCCTTAGTGACCTTGAGCCAAAAGGGATCAGAAAATACAAATGCAAGCAGGTGAACATGGCAAAAACATAATCAGATTACAGACTTGGTGAAAAACTGGAGCATGCAAATATGTTAACGAGTAGGCATGTTTACGAGCTCGATGCACTCACTACAGAGCAAGGCATGACAAACTAAGCATACACCCATCAAGAATACATATCATAGAAGTTAGAAATGGCAAGAACAACAACATAGCATGCACGGATCAACAACATCCTCGGCAAAATCGCTAACAAGTAAACAATCTGCCAGGATTCACGAAATAGCAAAAGTAGAGCTCGATTGACTCAAGCTAGGGTGCTCCATAATTGCAAACAAGGACATGGATGGATAGAGCACCACAATATTAGCAAATCATCCTTAATGATCATCCTCAAAAGAGGCACGGATCACTAGGAAACAACATGAACATATGGCATATTGATAAAATTAGATCAAGGACTTAGTGAAATTCTAAGTCCCTGAAATCAGCATTAACGAATGCACTACTTTGCAAGCTTGTGCTAGTCACCACACACATCACAAAAATATATGGTAAGCACCTCTGTAAAGATGGCATGGCATATAACAAAACACATGTAGAGCTCAGGAGCATATCGTGCACACATTAATCATGGCAAAAATGACAAATAGCTATTTGGTGCAGCAGATCTGACAATTATCTCAAATAGCTCTCTTCCAACAGCATTTTGGGCATCAAGATGAGCTCAAATGAAAATGATGCAATGAGATGAAATGATGTACTCTCTGAGGCGAACATTTTGTTATGCTACACACTCAAAACGGAGCTACGGATGCGGAGTTACGACATGATGAAAAATGCAAAATAATTAGGGTTTGGGGCAAAAGTCAACCGAGAGGAATATCTCAGATCCAGATCTGGCCGGGCGGTACTGTTCACGCATGCCTCCCGAGGACTCCACCGAGCTTGCAGGGCTCCGGCGAGGTGGTCGGATTCGGCTGGCGAGCGGGCGGAGGGGTCGCCGGCGAGGGGAACGGCGGCGGCTCGGCGAGGTCCGGGCGGCGGAGCGGCGCCTTGGCGGCGGCGACCGGCGGACGGCGGAGGTGCGGCGACGTCGAGGCGGCGGCGGCCGGCGACCGGGCGGACGGCGAAATAGGACGGCGGCGAGGCACGAGGAGGAAGAAGCGGGCGCGGGCGGCGCGCGGCTCCGGCCCGGACGGCGACGGGGAGGGTCGGCGCTGGGCCTGGCAGGCCCGCGCGGCGGCGGCGAAGTGGGGCTCGCCCGCGGGACAGGTGGCGCTCCCGGAGTGGCCGGCGGGGGAGCGGACAATGTCCGGCCGGACGGAAAAGTGTCCGGCGGCGCGTGGAGAGGGAGGGGACTAGGGTTTCGTCCGGATTTTGGGGAAGGGATCTATATATAGGCATAGAGGGAGCTAGGAGAGTCCAAAGGAGGTGCGGTTTGCGGCCACACGATCGTGATTGAATGCTCTAGATGATGGAGAGGGTTTAGGTGGGTTTTGGGCCAAATTGGAAGGGTGTTGGGCTGCAACACGCACGAGGCCTTCTCGGTCCCTCGGTTAACCGTTGGAGTATCAAACGAAGTCCAAATGGTACGAAACTTGACAGGCGGTCTACCGGTAGTAAACCAAGGCCGCTTGGCAAGTCTCGGTCTAATCCGGAAATGTTTAACCCCCACACACGAAAAGAGGTAGAAAGGACCACCGGAGGAGATAGGAGCGCCGGAATGCAAAACGGACAACGGGGAAAATGCTCGGATGCATGAGACGAACACGTATGCAAATGCAATGCACATGATGACATGATATGAGATGCATGACAACGACAACAACACACGGAGACAAAAACCCGAACCCGAGGAAATAAAATAACTTAGCGCCGGAACGGTAAGAGTTGGAGTACATATAAGGTAAATTACATCCGGGGTGTTACATGCGGGAAGCGGAACCCTTCCCCCGAGACCTCCGGTGCCTGCGGCTGTGGGGCGGGGTGTTGCGCCACCGTTGCCCCGTGCCGCGCCGCCGCCTCACTACGTCGCGAGGCCGGCGCAACAACGTTCAGGCCCAACGCAGGCGCAGCTGAACGCGGGTGATGGAGTGAATGATGGGACGCCCCAAGGACAGTGGGGGGACGATGGTTTTGATGCGTATGGAGATGGCCAGCACCGTGGTTCGTCGTCTATGGGAGGTGGACGCGGCTATGCATGGCAGAGTGATGGTTCTGATAAGAGACCATTCCTTGGTCCGGCAGGTGGTTTTGTCGAGGGTGCTTCTGGCCCGAACTATTGGCAGAGAGGTGGCTACCGTGGGCATCGTGGTGGCCGTGGCGGTGGACGTGGTCGGTACCGTAGACCTCCTCCGCCACCGTTCATGGGTGACCATCAGGCTTCGGATATGGCAGTTGATCCCGTGCGGTCGACCGATTTGCCTAGCCAGGCGATGGAGGTAGTGACGGCTTTGGCCAACGTGGAGGCTCCTGCGATTGGAGTTGATGCTGAGGCAGGGGACAGAGCTGAGGCTGAGAGGGCGTCCAAATGGGCGCGTAAGAAGGAAAATATGCTTTGTTATCGTTGTGGCGAGAAGGATACTTTATTGCCGAGTGCATGGCGGAACTATGTGGCTCGTGTGGTAAGACATCTCATACTATGGGAGACTGCCCGGTTCTGCGTGACCAGGCTCCTGCTCTCACGATGTATGGATTATATTGTGCTGAGCTCACGTTCTTTGAGTCTCCGGCGGCGAGAGAGATTCCAGTTGAGACTCAGAGCTTGACTACTAGAATTGTGAAAGCTACCTGCGAAGTGGTGTCTGAGGCTCAAATTGTGCAGAGACTTCAGGAACTGGCTCCAGGTGATTTTCAATGGGATCTGGTCCAGATTGAGGACAATGTGTTTAGGGTTGATTTCCCAACGGTGGACGATTTGCAGAAATTGCTGAGTTTTGGGTTGTGCAAAGTCCCTGGTACTAAATGCATTATGGAATTTCACGAGTGGAAGAAGGTGGAGCCTAAGGGAAAACCGCTCACTCAGGTGTGGCTGCGGTTTTCAGGGGGCCCATCTGGGTCTTTGACAGATGCTCGAGTGGTGGCTAGTCTAGGTATGATGGTTGGAAAGACTGAGAAAGTGGATATGGCATTCACCCGCGCCCATGGGGTGGCCCGGCTCTTAGTGGGTGTTCTGGACATCGAGTTCGTCCCGGCTGTGGTCAACTGGTTTTATAGGGGAGAGGTGTTTCCGCTTGAGATTGAGTTTGAGGATTCTGAGCTGTTTGCCGACGCGGATACTAGGACTGATATGGATATACACGAGGGGGATGGTGACGCCGGTGCTAGTGGCGACCCGACTGATGAGGCGGGACGTGAGAGGACCAATGGTTCGGGTCCGGTTGCTCAGTTGCCCAGGGATGGATCCGGAGTAGAGCCAGCCCCGGTTCCGTCGGTACCGATGAGTACGTTGCGGTTTGGGTCCTTCGAGCCAGCGTTGGCCCCCCAGGCTTTGGAGTGACAGGGTGGATTCTGATGATAGCTTTGAGGGTATGCTTCCGCCGCTGGAGCTTGATGTTGTGATTGGTCCTGTGGCGGATGGCTTGTTGGGGACACTCTCGGTGACGACCTTGGGAGGGGTTAGGGAGGTGGAGCCTCAGGTGGTTCCGCTTTCCCCCACCACCCAGTGGTCTCGAGCCGGGAAACGACGTTGGTCTCGGAGGTTCGGCCTGGGGAGGGGAGTCCGGGGCAGTGGCCCCGGCCGCTCCTTCTCTCAGCCTGGCGTCGGCGACGCCGGTGATGCCGACGATGGTCGGTCGTGGGGGAGACCGCATGGGTCAGGCGGACCCGGCCCTTTCTCCTATGGTGGCGACTTCTGTGCCGCCTCTCCGGTGAGGCTGGGGACGGGTCTGGGGCAGGTGGCCTCCACTCCTCCTCCTCCTTCGCCAGTCAGGCCATCGTCGATGTCAGGTCACACAGTCCGGGCGGGAGGTGAGTCTGGGCCGGCGGCGCCCATGCTTCCCTCCCCCGGCGGCCTGTCTATGGGGCATGTGAGCCCTCCGTCGCCTCATCAGGCATGTTTGGCTGACTCTTCAGCGCGAGGCTTTACGCGGGAGGAGGTGATTTCGTTTGGTGGCATCCACGATCCGGTCTCGGCGGGGATTCGGATGAGTTCTCGGCTCTAGGACAACCCGGAGGCTGATGACATGCAGCTGAGGTGCGCTATGAGGGCGGCCAAGCTTCGTGATGCTGAGATTACTACTGGTATGTCTGTCAATATTTCCAATTATTTATTGCATTTTTCCGAGGTGGAAATTATTAATAATGCAAACCAAATAGGATTTTCGCTAGGGACTAATGATAGTGAAATTTCCAAGTCAGTAAATGATCTTCTAGATTTGGAGGCGGAACTGGCTTTAGAGACTATTCGTAATCTGGCTGCGGTAAAACCCATGAATGATGATGAGATTGAGGCGTTGGGGGTCCGAGTGCTTGATAATATGTGTGCGGATCTAGCACCATCCGACCATGAGTGTGAGGAGGATGATGCTCCTCTTAACTATTCAGTAGATAGTGCCTCGGAGCCCGGTTTTGAGGACCGGGTGGAAGAACCTAGTAAACCTAAGCGCAAGTGGAAACGGAAGATTTATCTCGATTCTGCGGTTTGTAGGAGTGCTAGGATTCGGACTACCAAAAAATTTCATGATGAAGTATGAAAGGAATATTCTAGAATAGCAGAGGTCTGAAAGACTTTGCTAAAAGAAGGTTCCTTGCTGAGGCATCCTTGGAGCATCGGTTAGATTTTGTTGCTCTTTCGGAAACTAGTCGTGACAACTTTGCGCCTCAGTTTCTTGCCTCTCTGGTGGGAGGTGTTGAGTTTGATTGGCATTGCCTTCCTCCGAGAGGAAGATCCGGTGGGATCTTGCTTGGTGTGAGATGTGATTCGTTAGAAGTCCGAAGTGTAGTGATGGGAGACTTCGCGGTTAAGTTTCGAGTCAGGTCTAAAGCCGATGGTTTTAACTAGGCTTTGGTGGCGGTATATGGTGCCGCACAGCCCGAGCTTAAACCGGAGTTTTTGGCGGACCTTGTTCGAATTTTTGGATCTGAGCAGCTTCTAATTTTAGTTGGAGGTGACTTCAATATAATTAGGAGGAGAGAAGAGAAGAATAATGATAATTTTGATGGTAGGTGGTCGTTTATGTTCAATACTATTATTGAAAGCTTGGATCTGAGGGAGATCGAGCTTTCTGGTAGAAAGTTCACCTGGGCTAATGCTTTGCCAAATCCAACATATGAAAAGCTTGATCGAGTTCTCGCGAGCGTTGAGTGGGAACAGAAGTACCCTCTTGTAACGGTACAAGCCCTCTCACGTGGAATTTCCGATCACACTCCATTGTTCGTCGACTCAGGGGAGCCGAGCCACGTTGGAAACAAAAATACCTTTTCTTTCGAGATGGCCTGGTTTGAACGCGAAGGTTTCTTGGACCTGATTGCCAGGGAATGGGCTAAGGGTTCAGGAGGGACGACTTCGGTCGAGCGTTGGCCGAATAAAATTAGGTACTTGAGAAGTTTCTTACGGGGGTGAGCTAAGCATCTTAGTGGAGTGTATAAGATTGAAAAGGACATGCTCATTTCTCTGATTCAGACACTTGACTGAATCAACGGTGTTGCAGCCAGCAGAGCATCAGGTTAAAATTGAGGCGGAGAAGAGGTTGAAAGAACTGCTCTGCGAAGAAGAATTGAAGTGGGCATTGCGGGCTAAGGTCCGCAAAGTTGTCCAGGGGGACGCGAATACTCAATTCTTTCACCTGATTGCTAATGGTAAGCATAGAAAGAAGAGAATCTTTCAGCTTGAGCAAGATGAAGGAACTATTTTAGGACAGGACAACCTAAAAACTTATATATCAAGTATTATAAGCAGTTATTTGGACCTCCGGAGGACAGTTGTGTGTCCCTCGACGAGGCTAGGATTGAGGATGTGCCTCAACTTTCGGCTACTGATAATGATATTTTGGTTGCCCCGTTCTCTGAGAAGGAGGTGTTTGAGGCTATTGCACAGATGACGAACAACAAGGCTCCCGGACCGGATGGTTTCCCGGTAGAGTTCTACAAAAAGTGCTGGCACATTATTAAGGGGGATTTGTTACCTATGTTTCATGATCTGTTCTCTGAACAGCAACATTTATTTCACTTGAATTTTGGAACAATCACATTGCTTCCTAAGAAAACGGATGCTGTGAGAATTGAGCAGTTCAGGCCGATCTGCCTTCTCAATGTGAGTTTCAAAATTTTCACCAAGCTCGGGACTAATAGGCTCACACAGATTGCGCATTCTGTGGTGCAACAGTCCCAAACTGCTTTCATGCCGGACAGAAACATCCTTGAAGGGGTGGTTTTCCTTCATGAAACGCTCCATGAAATCCATTCAAAAAAATTAGATGGAGTTATCTTTAAGGTGGATTTTCGAGAAAGCGTATGATAAAGTTAAATGGCCATTTCTCCAGCAGGCATTGCGTATGAAAGGTTTCGATGAAGCCTGGCGCCACCAGGTTGAATCGTTTATGCAAAAAGGAAGTGTTGGAATTAAGGTGAATGATGATATTGGACACTATTTCCAGACACATAAAGGCCTAAGACAAGGAGATCCGATGTCCCCTATCCTGTTTAACATTGTGGTTGACATGTTAGCAATTTTGATAGGAAGTGCTAAGGAGAATGGTCAAGTAGGTGGCTTCGTACCTCATCTTGTCGATGGAGGTGTGTCCATCCTTCAGTATGCTGATGATACTATCATCTTTATGGAGCATGATTTGGCCAAGGCGAGAAATATGAAGCTGGTGCTATGTCTTTTCGAACAATTGACCGGCCTCAAGATTAACTTTCAGAAGAGTGAGTTGTTTTGCTTTGGTAGAGCCAATGATGACCAAGAGGCTTATAGGCAATTGTTTGGGTGTGATTTGGGAGCGTTACCTTTTTCTTACCTAGGTATACCAATTCGCCACCGTAAGCTCACGAACAGAGAATGGAAATGCATCGAAGACCGATTTGAAAAGAAACTGAGTTGCTGGAAGGGCAAGATCATGTCATACGGAGGCCGATTAATATTGATTAATTCGGTGCTCACGAGTATGCCTATATTTCTCTTATCGTTCTTTGAAGTCCCAGTTGGAGTTAGGAAAAGACTGGACTTTTATCGCTCGCGTTTCTTTTGGCAGGGTGATGAACTAAAAATAAAATACCGGCTAGCTAAATGGGATGTCATCTGTAGACCGAAAGACCAAGGGGGTATTGGGATCGAGAATCTCGAAGTTAAGAACAGATGCCTTCTTAGTAAGTGGTTGTGGAAGTTAGCCCATGAGACTGAGGCCACGTGGGCGCAAATACTTCGTAGCAAGTACCTTCAGACCAAAACTTTGTCCCAGGTGACAGTTAGGCCGAGCGATTTGCCTTTCTGGAGAGGACTGATGAAAGTCAAACAATCCTTGTTTAATAGGACAAAGTTTATTATTGGCAACGGTGCTAGTATACGTTTCTGGGAGGATACTTGGCTCGGAGAGACACCCTTGGCCATTCAAACCCGTCTTTATATCGGATTGTTCAATGTCGTGAGGTGTTCGTTGCAACGATATTTCAATCTATCCCCCTTAATATTCAATTTCGACGGTCACTAGCGGGCAATCGTTGGGAAGAATGGCTCCATCTAGTTAGGAGACTGATGGAGGTTCAGCTTTCCCAATAACCCGATGAATTACGCTGGAAGCTTACTAGGTCTGGAGTATTCACAGTTAAATCAATGTATATTGATGTCATCATCAACTAGAGCTTCATTCCTACCTCTAAGCACGTTTGGGCTGTCAAAATACCTTTGAAGATAAAAGTGTTAATGTGGTTTGTCCATAAACAAGTTATATTAACCAAGGACAACCTGACTAAGCGTAATTGGACAGGATCTACTAGGTGTAACTTCTGTGATCGGGATGAGACGATTAAGCACCTTTTTCTTGATTGCCCGCTAGCCAAAGTTCTTTGGCGGACAATACACATTGCTTTCAATATTACGCCACCGCATACTGTTAACACGTTATTTGGGGTGTGGCTTAATGGGATTGAGCCTGACTTAGCGAGATATATTCGTGTGGGAGTATGCGCGTTGCTGTGGACTATATGGAATTGCAGAAATGATTTGGTTTTTAACAGAACATCATGCATTCATTTTTTGTAGGTTATCTTTCGGGCCACGGCATTGATCCGTTCGTGGTCGCTACTCACTCTGATGGAGGCCAGGGAGCATTTGGTTATTGGATCTATCCGTTGGGAGATGGTAGCTCGGGATATCTTCAATCGGTTTGGATGGCGGTCATGTAATAGGATATGCAATTAGTTTACCTATCTGTCTTTAGCCAGCCGGTTGTGGCGTTCCTTTTTTGGCTAGTTTGTCGTTCTAGCCTTTATGGCTCTGTGTGAGCCTTTCTTTACGGTTCAAGACTTTTAAGACCTTATTGAAACCTTTTTATTTGTTTTAATAAGAGGGCTGTATGCATCATTCTGATGCAGAGGTCGGGGTGAACCCCCTTTTCGAAAAAAAACTTCTGCAGACGTTGTGTTTTTCTTGCATTGGAAGTATGAAATAAATAGAATGCTTGTGCGTGGTTGTCGGACTGATTATTTTGTTGTTGCTGGACTGAGAATCTCATTTGCAAAATCGACATATGACTGAATTCATTTTGTTCTTTTGATATTTGCCTATTGGAACCATGTTTGGGGTAGGAGGATATGGATTCAAATCAGGGTTAGCTTAAGCGACCTACCACATCCAAATACTCCTAAGATTCTATCCAAACCGAAACGTTATAATCTCAAAACAGGCAGATAAGCACCGCACGGAGCAAATGAACATTTATTCAACTTCGCGTATAGCATTTAATTAAAGGACTAAAGCCCTTAGAGCAACTCTAATGGAGCGATCCATTTCGTCCGCCGCTGTCCGTTTGGGTTGGCGCGGACGGAAAAGGCAGCCCAACGCGCCGACCCAAACGGACGCGTGTCCACTTGGCGTCCGCATGACGACTCATTCCCGGCCCAATTTTGAGCCGGATTTACGTTGGCGCGGACACGAGACGGACGCGCGCGCCTACTCCTCTCTCCGGGCCCGCCGGTCGGTGGCAGCCACCACCATTTCCCCCCTTTTCCCCAAAAACACTTCCGCCCGCGCGTGCTCCCGCCCCAACCAGCCATGGACGATGCCATCGACCTCGACGCCACCACCGGCCTCACCTCCCTCGCCTCGTTCGGCGCCACCGCCCCCTCCGGGAAAGGCAAGCCTCGTACCCTGCGCAAGACCGCCGCCGCGACCAAGCCAAAGAAGGCGCTGACGCCCGAACAGCGGACAAGGGAGTTGGCCAAGAGGAAGGGCCGGAGGCACGCCACGGACGCGAGGGATGAGGCTGCCGCGCAGGCCGCCGTCGTCGCCGCCGCGCAGCAGGAGGTCACCAACCCCCGCGTCGCGGCGGCAACGAGGGAGGCGCTCTACATGCTAGGGTTAAACCCTAGCCAGCACGGCCTCGTCCAAGCCACCGTCGCCGCGGCCAGCACCGGCTCGTCGGCGTTTCCTTGGATGGTGCTGCCCGACTCACCCCACGCGTCGGCTTGCAACCCGATCCTCGGCTTCCACGTCTACCCGCAGGCCTCCCGCCTCTTCGGGGAGTGCTCGCCCGACGTGAGCGTGGTCGCGCCTCCATGCCCGCGCCCGTGCCCATCGATCTCAACGCCACCCCGGTGGCCGGTGGCTCGTCATACGGCGGCGCGAGGAAACGTGCGTGGCAGACGCCGGCCGCCGTGCTCCCGGGCGCCCGCAACCTGTTCGAGGAAATGCTGTTCGCCATCGACGAGGACTACATGCAGAACCTCATCTTCGAGGGCGGTGCGCCGGCCGCTGGCTACGATCTCGACGAGACACAAAGCCAGGACGGCCGCGGGGCGTTCACGCCGGCCGCTGGCTATGATCCCGATCAGGCGGCCTTCATGCGTGATCAGTTCGGCATCGACCTGGACGGCTTCCCCCTCGACCAGGTGTTCCCGGACGACTACGGGCTAGAGGAAGAGGACGAGTGCGACATCGAAGTGGAGCCTTTGTTCGAGGATGAGCTCGCAAATCAAGCCGCCGGTCCTAGGCCGAAGCGCAAGAGCAAGCACACGAAGGTGTACACGGCGGTCGAGGACAATCTTCTTTACGAGTGTTGGCGAGACATTGGACAAGACCCCAAGACGGGCGCCGAGCAAAAGCATTCAACCTTTTGGATTCGTGTTCACCGAGAGTTTCATGAGCGCAAAAAGTTTCTGCCTTAGCAATTTGTGAGCACGCGCGGGTGGGTCTCCATTTTCAAGCGGTGGAGGACGATCCAACAAGAGTGCAACAAGTTTTGCGCTACTCTTAAGAGCGTCAAGGCCCGCCCCGTGAGCGGCATCTGCATGCAAGACATGGTATGCTAGCAAGCCGCCCTCTTTTGTGTCATCAAGTTCATCCTTTGCGTGTTCATTTGCATATCACTTGCCCATATGCTTGCATGGAAACATTTTGTAGGCATTTCAAGCTTTGGAGGCATTCAAGGTTCAACACAATGGCAAGTGCTTCAACCTCTCCCATTGCTATCGGGTCATCAAGGACGAGGAGAAGTTCAAGGCGTAATATGCTGCACTCAAGTTGCATGGGGGAAAAAAGCCGTGAAGGATGTTGGGGAGGGCGAACCGGCACGGCCGCGGGGGAAGACCAACTCCAAGGAGGACAAGCGAGATGCGGCCACCAACGCCTTGACCGCAAGCGTGGTCGGCATGATGAATAAGAAGGACTCAAGGGAGGAGGAGCGCCGACGTTTCAAGGCGGAGCAAATGGACGCTTTCATGGAGATCCAAAGGAGGAGGCTTGAGCTGGACGCCGACAAGCAAGCCAAGATGTTCCAGCTAGAGGCGGAGAAGCAAGCCAAGATGCTAGAGATCGAGGCCGCCAACGTCAAGACCAAGACGAAAGAAGTGGCTCTCGCGAGCATGATGACCGGGGTGGAGATCATGAAGGTGGGTCTCAACATCGTGTCGCCAAGGAAGAGGTCGTGGTTCGAGAAGATGCAGGCCGACATGCTCAAGTTCGACGACGAGTGATCTATGGCGGCGAGCACCATCTTTTTTTATGTCGGCTGGTGTGCTGGCATGACCACGGCGTGGTCGAACTCAAGTCCCACCCCTTTATGTGCCGGCCGGCTGGCGAGTGCGCTAGCATGAACTGTGGTGATATTTTCTGAAGTCGGCATTGTATGCCAGCACTGGCATGATGCCGGCATGAGACATGGCCGCTGGCATGATAGGCCGCATGCCTTTTTTGTAAGTTCAATGCGGATATGAAATGAGTCGGCGCGTTGGGCGCAATGCCGACACAAATGCAAAACTGGATGGACACCGGGCCGATCCAAACGGACGGTGCATCTATCTTTTTTGTCCGTTTGGGTCGGCGCGTTGGGCGCAATACCGACTCAAACGGACAAAAAGACGAATAAATGAGCCGTCCGTTTAGATCAACCTGTTGAAGTTGCTCTTACGAAAGATGAAAAAGGCAAGAACTGAAATGAGAAAAGAAAGAGTTTAGCAAGACGACCTCAATATCCACTGGTAAAGATTAATATCAAATGTTTGCTCGGTGGTGGCCATTCTCATGGGTGGTCTTGGGCTCAGGCAAGCAACCGCCTTGGTAGACCAAGCAACTTGCACCCGCTTTTCTCCTTCAACTAGTTAGCCCATGCTAGGCGCACACCAAGGAAAGGGTCACCAAATGGAGCTCGATGTGTCCGTTGTTAGCTTGTGGCCCGCCACCAATCAGCAAAGCCACCAGATGGAGGAGTGGGGTGTACTCTTCGATCACGAATCGGGGAAAAGAAGATAGACACAATTGGAAAGATGGACCAAATGACTCACACTCACTAGATTTAAGCCCAAGTATTGTACTCTAAAGAGGTCAACTAGATTGAATTGTTTTCCCAATGTCTCACATCCCGAAGGTATTATCATATTCCGGAGTTGCCTTTCCGCTCAAAGATGTGATACTTTCATGAGGGTGGATGCAAAATCCAATGCAAGAGAATAATATGCTGCATCTTGGGTAGCTTCACAACATGGGCTACTCCTTGCATTGCATGACATCCTTCATCTGGCATATGTAGAGAGAAATAATGCATGATGTGTCAGACAAGTAGGTATGACTTTATTCACCGGATGAAAATTATCTGCATTAGATATTTGTTGATCTTAATTGTCCTGGTAAGGTACATCAAGAGAAGTGACTTTGGTGGATTGATAGATTTATATGCACCATGGTTACTTCAAAAGGGTAAAAAGTACAATATACAATGATGATAAAAATGAAGGATGGCTCACACCTTGTTGCGAGTGCTATATTATTCACTAAACAATAGCATCGTAGACTGAACACAAGTGCACTAAACAATGTCATGTTCTCCACTATAAAAGACAAAGTATTGTGGAAGAGGAAGTCATACATAGTCTCAAAGATAATACAACTTCAGGTTCAAGAGAAATTCTAAAAATTGTCACACTTATAGTAGCGCCCCATCTCGGTGAATAAAGTCATACAAAAAGCTATTTTTTAGGGATTCAACTTTCCATCACCTACCATATCCCAAACTTTTCTTTTTGCCAATTCATTGAAATGCTTGCGCAAACAGTTCAAACAAATGCACCACATTTCAATACAAACATAAACAATTCAAATGCACCACATCATAGTTCAACTACGAGGACAAATAAACTTCATCTAATCCAACAAACAACTAAAATGTGATCATAATTTGTGCTAAAAGGCACTGAATGAACATGTCAATGTCATCGAGGCTGAGTGTGCTTGCTTGTTTAATTTTATCATCATTTCTTGGCTATAAGGCATGGGCATGGCAATGTCGTCAAGGCCGAGTGTGCGGCTTGCATTCAGTTATTACATAAAAATGTCTGGATCATCACTCAATCGCTCACTGCAATAGCAAAGGAAAAACCTAAAAATTAGGATCACATCATGCATCATTCATTTGAGAAATTGCGAAAAAGACCCTGCGGGCATTTTGTCAAGCGTGTTGGCCTCACCCCTTGTCTCGTCTGAATACGGCTCCTCTTCGGCCCTCGGAGGTTGAGTGGGTGGTGGCGCGGTTGCATGAGGCCGAGGGGAAGGCGATAGTGTGAGCGTCATCATCTTCTTCTTCTTCTTCTTCTTCTTTACCGGCACTGTCGTGATGTCCGTTGCCTTGGTCGAAGGCCGATGCTCCCATTTGCTGGTTTGCTAGGCCAAGGACGTTCAGTTTTAAGAAAAAGGGTTTCCCCCCGCTTTGTATTACAAAGCAACCATCCGATACAACCAATGATAGGAGCTGGGGCGGAAGCAGCACAATCACGCCCAAAAGAAATGAAAGAGAAAATAGAAAAGAAACAAATGACGATAACGGCGGATCGACAAAACGACGAAGCCTCGCGACCGCTGCGTCCACCGGAGATCACCCACCAAGCTCCGAGACTCTGAAGCGCTGGCACCAATCAACACCTCCAAGAAGGGATGCGACGATGACGACGCTACTGCCAAGGGTTTCCCCCGGTACACGGCGAGGGGAGAGGAAGGGTAGCCCCGACGCCCTCCAGGAAGGTCCGGCGGCACCCTTAGGCGTCGACGCGTCGGTGTCGGCCAAGCCAATAGGGATTTCTCCCGATCCCAGCCTCCACCTCAGGCATTCCTGAGCTCGCCACCAAACCAACCACCATCCTGCGCTAACACGAGCATGAAGTTTCCCACGCTGTCTCACCATGGCACCGCGAAGATGGTCTGCACAACGAAGAAGAGGAGCCGGGACTAGGGCAGCAGCACCATCGGCCTACGGGAGGGCTCCACCTCCACCGTCCATGACGGTAGCCGACCAGATGACATAGCAGGAGCCTACCAGGCCCGTGGCCCCACAGGCCCGGCCGGGCCCTCAAAGGCCCGGAGAGCTCCCGCCTTCGCGCAGCAGCTGGCACGCCGTCGGCGTCGCTGCCCCAGTCCAAGCCGCTCCCCTGCCTCCCCATACAGAGGGCGTCGCGGTCGCGCCGGAGCCGACCCACAAGGACCCAGATGGGGCCCTACGGGCCCAGATCTGCAAGGACGTTCAGTTGATGGCGATAGAGCGAGCAATCACTACTGTTGGTGACGGAGATCTCCTGGTGATGTTTTTGCATTGGTGTTGTCTTTTAGGTGCTTGGGGCGCCTAATTAGCCGTCGGACTAGCGCCGATGATGGCACCCCGCGGTGCGGTGAGTGGGGGATGTGCATTCCCAGGGGCATCGGACCAGGAATGGCCGGAGGTGAGGCAAGGGGCGGCGCATCGGGTCGGGTGAGAACGACGAGGTCAAGTGGGAAGTGGTGTGGCACATCCCTGTTTTTTTACTAAGAACAATCCACTCCATGACAAATTAGCTTTTGCGGGATCTGGTAGAGATGGTCTTAAACTGATAAAACCACAAATGACTTATCATAAACAGGGAACATATCTGAAGAAATAAGCATGCAAAAACCACATACAAGAACAAACAAAAAGACGCACACAACTTGAAAATGATGTTTCACTCAACCACCGAAGCAATAAATGACCAATGTAGAGGAAAAAATGTGCATTAGATGTGGAGACTTGCATCCATTGGAAAAAGATGACCTCTACTTCGGAGAGGTCAGATGTTGTCACAGTATCATCCATCCACCACCGGTGAGGACCCCCATTTTGGTCAAATGGAGGTACTCATCTGAGATCCTAGATATGAACTGATGATTGTAACAACAATAAAACACAAACATCGTCTGCATCGGCTTGCTTGAGACGACCACCGAGGCCCTCAAGCTCGTTAGCGAGCTCGCCCCCAATAAGTGGGACAACGTTGTGTACACTTCCATTTGGATATCCATGCTCGCCGATGTGTGCAGGCACTTCGCTTCCAGACTCTGATCAGGACACAAATGGGAGGTCAGTCTCCCTATGCAGCTTTGCATTCCTAGTCTCTGATGTGTCCTAAACTACGAATAGGTGTTTGCCTTTGCCCAACACGCAGAATAAGGCCAACTCCACCGCGCGACCCCATCCTGTCCGTGCGCGTTCGTTTGGAGTAAAACGGACGAATAGCGCGGCCCAGCGCGCGGCCTCAAACGGACAAATGTCCGGATTTCGCCCATTTTCGACCCATCCCTGGCCTAAACTTGCGCTCGGTTTGGGGTGAAACGGACGCGCGCGGACGGCCTGAACGCACGCTCTTGTCCCTCCTCCCTCCCCCCCCCGTGGCCCGCCTGTCGGGGACACTAGCAGTCCATCCGCTCCCAACGCTTCCACCCTCTCTCTCCCGCCCCACCCCGCCGCCGGCGCCGCTGCTATTCTCCGGCCGCCTCCTCACCGCGCAGCCCCCGGTCGTCCCTACCAAACCACGTCTCGACATGGCCGCCACCACGCCCGCGCTTTGGCCGTAGTTTTGGCCGTCGATCGGAGGTTTGGCCGTCGCCGTCTTTGCCGGTCGCAGAGGGGACACGACCGCCGGCGACGTACCACGGCGGCCTCGGCAGCTTCCGACGAGAGCTCCAGAGCGGCCAGTAGCCGGCCAGCAACCACCCCTGCTGCGTCGAGGTGATCATCACGGCCTCTTCGCCACCACGACCGCAAGGTGTTCGACATTTTGCCCACGAAGGTATGGACAGTGGAGACGATTTTTTCTTCCATCACTTCCTTTGTTCATCGGATGATTCGTCGTCAGATGATGAAGATCTAGTGGTGGCTGCACTGGTTGTTCACGACCACATTCAACGGCAGCTTCCTCGATACAGGGGGTCAGTCCCTAGCCGTGCTCCCAACCTGAACCGCAACAGAGAGAGAGAGAGAGAGGCCATGCCCTGCTCTATGCCGATTACTTTGCCAACACCCCGCTCTTCAAGCCGGATAAATTCCGTCGCCGTTTTCGAATGGCAAGGCATGTGTTCAATCGTATCCGAGAGGGAGTGGTTGCTCATGACCCATACTTCGACTGCAAGACGGATGCCCTTGGCAAGCTTGGATTCTCCTCTTACCAGAAATGCACCGCGGCCATCCGCATGCTTGCATATGGAATTCCAGGCGATCTGGTGGATGAGTATGTGCGTATGAGTGAGACAACATGTCTGATGTCAATGTACAAGTTTTGACAGGCTGTTATCGAGGTATTTGGCCCAGAGTACTTGAGGCAGCCAACTGCCGCTGATACAGAGAGATTGTTGGCGACCAACTGTAAGGGCATATTTATCCCTAAGGTGTTTTGGTGATTGATGACAACGTGTTTGCGGACTAATCCTGTGCCTTGAGTTTCCCAGACATTTCATCGCTAGGCGCAAGACGGTTGGGTGCCCCTCAAAGACTGTTGAAGACGACGTCTTTTCTACGTTTCTTTTTTTGGTGGATTTGAGTCGTAGTAAAGCCGTACTATTAAGAGGGGGTCCGCGTCGGAAAGGTTTGGGTGGAATCATCACGTACACGTCTCCTTCTTGTCTCCTCCTTTTCCCTTGGAGCTTCCTCCGCTTTCTCGCCTCCCTAGTTCTGGCTGCTGAGTTGGGTCGCGGTAGTACTGCTCCCAGGAGAGCAGTAGTACCGTAGGCACCAGCGGTAGTACCGTGCGGTGGCGCGGTAGTACCGCAGGTGCCCACGGTAGTACCGCTCCCCTGGAGCTGCACTACCACTGCCCACCAGGCTAGTACGGCTCCTTCGCGGTAGTAGGGGCGGATGTAATTTTTTACATCCGCACCTACCGCGGCAGTACCGCTTTCGTTCCGTGGTAGTACCGTGCTACGTTCTCAGGCAGTAGTACCGCCCCTCGGCAGTACTACTGTGTCGGGTTTTTGCTTCTTCCGTTTCTTTGCGGAAGTAGGCATGGATGTTTCCTCCCCCCTGGCTAGGGGATTTTTGCCTCACGGTAGTACCGCATGGAGGCGCGGTAGTACCGTGCTCGCGGAAGTACCGCCCTCAGCTCCTGCGTGTCAGATCTGACCTTGCTGTTGCTGGGGTTGCGGCAGTACCGCGGGCCTGTACGGTAGTACCACATGGCCGTGCGGTAGTACCGCTTGGTAGCAAGCGGTAGTACCGTGCGGCCCTGCGGTAGTACCGCTGGCCTGGCGCGGTAGTATCGCTGGCCGCGGGCTGGTAGGTGGGTAACGGTTGGATCTTTGTCCTACACTATATAAGGGGTCCCCTTCTTCCCCGTTGACTCATCTCTTCCAACCCTAAGCTCCATTATTGCTCTAAGCTCCATTTTCGCCCAATCTCACTCCCTAGCCAATCAAACTTTTTGATTTGTTCGGGAGTGGTTGAGAAGGCCTCGATCCACACTTCCACCAAGAGAAATTTGTTTCCCCCCACTAATCCCTTACGGATCTTGTTACTCTTGGGTGTTTGAGCATCCTAGACGGTTGAGGTCACCGCGAAGCCATAGTCCATTGTGGTGAAGCTTCATGGTGTCGTTGGGAGCCTCCAATTGAGTTGTGGAGATTGCCCCAACCTTGTTTGTAAAGGTTCGGTCGCCGCCTCCAAGGGCACCAATAGTGGAATTACGGCATCTCGCATTGTGTGAGGGTGTGAGGAGAATACGGTGGCCCTAGTGGCTTCTTGGGGAGCATTGTGCCTCCACACCGCTCCAACGGAGACGTACTTCCTCTCAAAGGGAAGGAACTTCGGCAACACATCCTCGTCTCCACCGTCTCCACTCTTGGTTATCTCGTGCCTTTACTTGTGCAAGCTTATTTGTATCATATCTCTTGCTTGCTTGTGTTCCTATCCTTGTTGCATCATATAGGTTGCTCACCTAGTTGCATACCTAGACAACCTACTTTGATGCAAAGTTTAAATTGTTAAAGAAAAGCTAAAAATTGTTAGTTGCCTATTCACCCCCCCTCTAGTCAACCATATCGATCCTTTCAATTGGTATCAGAGCCTCGTCTCTTTATTAAGGACTTTACCGTCCAAAGAGTATGGTTGATACCGTAGACGGTGTGGAGGAACACTTCGGTGTGAATCCGACCTCGTCTACGGGCGATGGGGGAACCTCGGTCTCTCGTGACGAGTTCAATGTGTCCCTGGAGACATTGAAAACCTCCATGACGACCGAGGTTGAAAGCATGTTTACTAAATTTCTTGAGGGGCTTAAACTATCCACCGCACCGTTGAAAGTGGGTGATCCCACCAACAAGGTGACGGATGCTATCTCCAACAAGGGGGAAGCTAGTAGTGAAAAGGCTCCTTCTTCTCGTGGTAAAAATTGTTGGGGAACATAGTAATTTCAAAAAATTTTCTACGCACACGCAAGATCATGGTGATGCATAGCAACAAGAGGGGAGAGTGTGATCTACGTACCCTTGTAGACCGGTGGCGGAAGCGTTAGCACAACGCGGTTGATGTAGTCGTACGTCTTCACGGCCCGACCGATCAAGCACCGAAACTACGGCACCTCCGAGTTCTAGCACACGTTCAGCTCGATGACGATCCCCGGACTCCGATCCAGCAAAGTGTCGGGGAAGAATTCCATCAGCACGACGACGTGGTGATGATCTTGATGTTCTACCGTCGCAGGGCTTCGCCTAAGCACCGCTACAATATTATCGAGGATTATGGTGGAAGGGGGCACCGCACACGGCTAAGAATATGATCACGTGGATCAACTTGTGTGTCTAGGGGTGCCCCCTGCCCCCGTATATAAAGGAACAAGGGGAGGTGCGGCCGGCCAGGAGGAGGGCGCGCCAGGAGGAGTCCTACTCCCACCGGGAGTAGGATTCCCCCCTTTCCTAGTTGGAATAGGATTCGGGAGGGGGAAAGAGGAGAGAGAGAAGGAAGGGGGGGGGGGGGGGGCGACGCCCCCTCTCCTTATCCTATTCGGACTAGGGGGGGAGGGGCGCGCGGCCCAGCCCTGGCCACCTCTCCTCTCTTTCCACTAAAGCCCACTAAGGCCCATATACCTCCCGGGGGGTTCCGGTAACCTCCCGGTACTCCGGTAAAATCCCGATTTTACCCGGAACACTTCCGATATCCAAATATAGGCTTCCAATATATCAATCTTTATGTCTCGACCATTTCGAGACTCCTCGTCATGTCCGTGATCGCATCCGGGAGTCCGAACTAACTTCGGTACATCAAAACTCATAAACTCATAATATAACTGTCATCGAAACCTTAAGCGTGCGGACCCTACGGGTTCGAGAACAATGTAGACATGACCGAGACACTTCTCCAGTCAATAACCAATAGCGAAACCTGGATGCTCATATTGGCTCCTACATATTCTACGAAGATCTTTATCGGTCAGACCACATAACAACATACGTTGTTCCCTTTGTCATCGGTATGTTACTTGCCCGAGATTCGATCGTCGGTATCTCAATACCTAGTTCAATCTCGTTACCGGCAAGTCTCTTTACTAATTTCGTAATACATCATCTTGCAACTAACTCATTAGTTGTAATGCTTGCAAGGCTTATGTGATGTGTATTACCGAGAGGGCCCAGAGATATCTCTTCGACAATCGGAGTGACAAATCCTAATCTTGAAATACGCCAACCCAACATTCACCTTTGGAGACACCTGTAGAGCTCCTTTATAATCACCCAGTTACGTTGTGACATTTGGTAGCACACAAAGTGTTCCTCCTGTAAACGGGAGTTGCATAATCTCATAGTCATAGGAACATGTATAAGTCATGAAGAAAGCAATAGCAACATACTAAACGATCAGGTGCTAAGCTAATGGAATGGGTCATGTCAATCACATAATTCTCCTAATGATGTGATCCCATTAATCAAATGACAACACATGTCTATGGTTAGGAAACATAACCATCTTCGATTAACGAGCTAGTCAAGTAGAGGCATACTAGTGACGTTTGGTTTGTCTATGTATTCACACAAGTATTATGTTTCCGGATAATACAATTCTAGCATGAATAATAAACATTTATCATGATATAAGGAAATAAAATAATAACATTATTATTGCCTCTAGGGCATATTTCCTTCAGTCTCCCACTTGCACTAGAGTCAATAATCTAGATTACACAGTAATGATTCTAACACCCATGGAGCTTTGGTGCTGATCATGTTTTGCTCGTGGAAGAGGCTTAGTCAACGGGTCTGCTATATTTAGATCCGTATGTATCTTGCAAATCTCTATGTCTCCCACCTGGACTAGATCCTGGATGGAATTGAAGCGTCTTTTGATGTGCTTGGTTCTCTTGTGAAATCTGGATTCCTTTGCCAAGGCAATTGCACCAGTATTGCACAAAAGATTTTCATTGGACCCGATGCACTAGGTATGACACCTAGATCGGATATGAACTCCTACATCCAGACTCCTTCGTTTGCTGCTTTCGAAGCAGCTATGTACTCCGCTTCACATGTAGATCCCGCCACAATGCTTTGTTTAGAACTGCACCAACTGACAGCTCCACCGTTTAATGTAAACACGTATCCGGTTTGCGATTTAGAATCGTCCGGATCAGTGTCAAAGCTTGCATCAATGTAACCATTTACGATGAGCTCTTGAGAAACATATCCTTAGTCCTTTTCAGGTATTTCAGGATGTTCTTGACCGCTGTCCAGTGATCCACTCTTGGATTACTTTGGGACCTCCCTGCTAGACTTATAGCAAGACACACATCAGGTCTGGTACACAGCATTGCATACATGATAGAGCCTATGGCTGAAGCATAGGGAACATCTTTCATTTTCTCTCTATCTTCTGCATTGGTCGGGGATTGAGTCTTACTCAATTTCACACCTTGTAACACAGGCAAGAATCCTTTCTTTGCTTGATCCATTTTGAACTTCTTCAAAATTTTGTCAAGGTATGTGCTTTGTGAAAGTCCAATTAAGCGTCTTGATCTATCTCTATAGATCTTAATGCCCAATATGTAAGCAGCTTCACGGAGGTCTTTCATTGAAAAACTTTTATTCAAGTATGCTTTTATACTATCCAGAAATTCTATATCATTTCCGATTAGTAATATGTCATCTACATATAATATCAGAAATGCTACAGAGCTCCCACTCACTTTCTTGTAAATACAGGCTTCTCCAAAAGTCTGTATAAAACCAAATGCTTTGATCACACTATCAAAGCGTTTATTCCAACTCCGAGAGGCTTGCACCAGTCCATAAATGGATCGCTGGAGCTTGCACACTTTGTTAGCTCCCTTTGGATCGACAAAACCTTTCGGCTGCATCATATACAACTCTTCTTGCAGAAATCCATTCAGGAATGCAGTTTTGACATCCATTTGCCAAATTTCATAATCATAAAATGCGGCAATTGCTAACATGATTCGGACAGACTTAAGCATCGCTACGAGTGAGAAGGTCTCATCGTAGTCAATCCCTTGAACTTGCCGAAAACCTTTTGCGACACGTCGAGCTTTGTAGACAGTAATATTACCGTTAGTGTCAGTCTACTTCTTGAAGATCCATTTATTCTCAATTGCTTGCCGATCATTGGGCAAGTCAACCAAAGTCCATACTTTGTTCTCATACATGGATCCCATCTCAGATTTCATGGCTTCAAGCCATTTTGCGGAATCTGGGCTCACCATCGCTTCTTCATAGTTCGTAGGTTCATCATGATCTAGTAGCATGACTTCCAGAACAGGATTACCGTACCACTCTGGCGCGGATCTTACTCTAGTTGATCTACGAGGTTCAATAGTATCTTGTTCTAAAGTTTCATGATCATTATCATTAACTTCCTCACTAATTGGTGTAGGTGTCACAGAAACAGGTTTCTGTGATGTACTACTTTCCAATAAGGGAGCAGCTACAGTTACCTCGTCAAGTTCTACTTTCCTCCCACTCACTTCTTTCGAGAGAAACTCCTTCTCCAGAAAGTTTCCGAATTTAGCAACAAAAGTCTTGCCTTCGGATCTGTGATAGAAGGTGTATCCAATAGTTTCCTTTGGATATCCTATGAAGACACATTTCTCTGATTTGGGTTCGAGATTATCAGGTTGAAGTTTTTTTCACATAAGCATCGCAGCCCCAAACTTTCAGAAATGACAACTTTGGTTTCTTGCCAAACCACAGTTCATAAGGCGTCGTCTCAACGGATTTTGATGGTGCCCTATTTAGCGTGAATGCGGCCGTCTCTAGAGCATATCCCCAAAACGATAGCGGTAATCAGTAAGAGACATCATAGATCGCACCATATCTAGTAAAGTACGATTACGACATTCGGACACACCATTACGTTGTGGTGTTCCGGTGGCGTGAGTTGCGAAACTATTCCACATTGTTTCAAATGTACACCAAACTCGTAACTCAAGTATTCTCCTCCACGATTAGATCGTAGGAATTTTATTTTCTTGTTACGATGATTTTCAACTTCACTCTGAAAATCTTTGAACTTTTCAAATGTTTCAGACTTATGTTTCATTAAGTAGATATACCCATATCTGCTTAAGTCATCTGTGAAGGTGAGAAAATAACGATATCCGCCACGAGCCTCAACATTCATCGGACCACATACATCTGTATGTATGATTTCCAATAAATCTATTGCTCTCTCCATAGTACCGGAGAACGGTGTTTTTGTCATCTTACCCATAAGGCACGGTTCACAAGTACCAAGTGATTCATAATCAAGTGGTTCCAAAAGCCCATCAGTATGGAGTTTCTTCATGCGCTTTATACCGATATGACCCAAACGGCAGTGCCACAAATAAGTTCCACTATCATTATCAACTCTGCATCTTTTGGCTTCAACACTATGAATATGTGTGTCACTACTATCGAGATTTAATTAGAATAGACCACTCCTTAAGGGTGCATGACCATAAAAGATATTACTCATGTAAATAGAACAACCATTATTCTCTGATTTAAATGAATAACCGTCTCACATCAAACAAGATCCAGATATAATGTTCATGCTTAACGCTGGCACCAAATAACAATTATTTAGGTCTAATACTAATCCCGAAGGTAGATGTAGAGGTAGCGTGCCGACTACGATCACATCGACTTTGGAACCATTTCCCACGCGCATCGTCACCTCGTCCTTAGCCAATCTTTGCTTAATCCGTAGTCCCTGTTTCGAGTTGCAAATATTAGCAACAGAACCAGGATCAAATACCCAGGTGCTAATGCGAGCATTAGTAAGGTACACATCAATAACATGTATATCACATATACCTTTGTTCACCTTGCCATCCTTCTTATCCGCCAAATACTTGGGGCAGTTCCGCTTCCAGTGGCCAGTCTGCTTGCAGTAGAAGCACTCAGTTTCAGGCTTAGGTCCAGGTTTGGGTTTCTTCTCTTGAGTAGCAACTTGCTTGCTATTCTTTTTGAAGTTCCCCTTCTTCTTCCCTTTGCCTTTTTTCTTGAAACTAGTGGTCTTGTTGACCATCAACACTTGATGCTCCTTCTTGATTTCTACCTCCGCAGCTTTTAGCATTGCGAAGAGCTCGGGAATAGTCTTATTAATCCCTTGCATATTATAGTTCATCATGAAGCTCTTGTAGCTTGGTGGCAGTGATTGGAGAATTCTGTCAATGACGCAATCATCTGGAAGATTAACTCCCAATTGAATCAAGTGATTATTATACCCAGACATTTTGAGTATATGCTCACTGACAGAACTGTTCTCCTCCATCTTGCAGCTATAGAACTTATTGGAGACTTCATATCTCTCAATCCAGGCATTTTCTTGAAATATTAACTTCAACTCCTCGAACATCTCATATGCTCCATGACGTTCAAAACGTCGTTGAAGTCCCGATTCTAAGCCTAAAGCATGGCACACTGAACTATCGAGTAGTCATCAGCTTTGCTCTGCCAGACGTTCATAACATCTGGTGTTGCTCTAGCAGCAGGCCTGGCACCCAGCGGTGCTTCTAGGACGTAATTCTTCTGTGCAGCAATGAGGATAATCCTCAAGTTACGGACCCAGTCCGTGTAATTGCTACCATCATCTTTCAACTTTGCTTTCTCAAGGAACACATTAAAATTCAACGGAACAACAACACGGGCCATCTATCTACAATCAAACATAAACAAGCAAGATACTATCAGGTACTAAGTTCATGATAAATTTAGGTTCAATTAATCATATTACTTAAAGAACTCCCACTTAGATAGACATCCCTCTAATCCTCTAAGTGATTACGTGATCCAAATCAACTAAACCATGTCCGATCATCACGTGAGATGGAGTAGTTTCATTGGTGAACATCACTATGTTGATCATATCTACTATATGATTCACGCTTGACCTTTCGGTCTCCGTGTTCCGAGGCCATATCTGTATATGCTTGGCTCGTCAAGTATAACCTGAGCATTCTGTTGGGGAACGTAGTAATTTCAAAAAATTTCCTACGCACACGCAAGATCATGGTGATGCATAGCAACGAGGGGGAGAGTCTGATCTACGTACCCTTGTAGATCGCAACGGAAGCGTTGACACAACGTAGAGGAAGTAGTCGTACGTCTTCTTCCCGATCCGACCGATCCAAGCACCGTTACTCCGGCACCTCCGAGTTCTTAGCACACGTACAGCTCGATGACGATCCCCGGGCTCCGATCCAGCAAAGCGTCGGGGAGGAGTTCTGTCAGCACGACGGCGTGATGACGATCTTGATGGTCTACTGACGCAGGGCTTCGCCTAAGCACTACAACGATATGATCGAGGTGGAATATGGTGGCAGAGGGCACCGCACACGGCTAAGGAACGATCACGTGGATCAACTTGTGTGTCTTGGGGTGCCCCTGCCCCCGTATATAAAGGAGCAAGGGGAGGAGGCCGGCCGGCCAGGTGTGGCGCGCCAAGGAGGAGTAGGACTCCTACTAGGAGGGGGAAAGAGGTGGAGTGGGAGAAGGAAAAGGGAGGGCGCCGCCCCCCTCCCCTAGTCCAATTCGGACCAGGGAGGAGGTGGCGCGTGGCCCACCTCTGGCAGCACTTCTCTCTCTCCACTAAAGCCCATATGGCCCATTACTTCTCCCGGTGGGGTTCCGGTAACCCTCCGGCTCTACGGTTTTCTCCGAAATCACCCGGAACACTTCCAGTGTCCGAATATAGTCATCCAATATATCAATCTTTATGTCTCGACCATTTCGAGACTCCTCGTCATGTCCGTGATCACATCCGGGACTCCGAACTAACTTCGGTACATCAAAATGCATAAACTCATAATAACTGTCATCGTAACGTTAAGCGTGCGGACCCTACGATTCGAGAATAATGTAGACATGACTGAGACACATCTCCGGTCAATAACCAATAGCGGGACCTGGATGCCCATATTGGCTCCTACATATTCTACAAAGATCTTTATCGGTCAGACCGCATAACAACAAACGTTGTTCCCTTTGTCATCGGTATGTTACTTGCCCGAGATTCGATCGCCGGTATCCAATTCCTAGTTCAATCTCGTTACTGGCAAGTCTCTTTACTCGTTCCGTAATACATCATCTTGCAACTAACTTATTAGTCACAATGCTTGCAAGGCTTATGTGATGTGCATTACCGAGAGGGCCCAGAGATACCTCTCCGACAATCGGAGTGACAAATCCTAATCTCGAAATACGCCAACCCAACATCTACCTTTGGAGACACCTGTAGAGCTCCTTTATAATCACCCAGTTACGTTGTGATGTTTGGTAGCACACAAAGTGTTCCTCCGGTAAACAGGAGTTGCATAATCTCATAGTTATAGGAACATGTATAAGTCATGAAGAAAGCAATAGCAACATACTAAACGATCGGGTGCTAAGCTAATGAAATGGGTCATGTCAATCAGATCATTCAACTAATGATGTGACCTCGTTAATCAAATAACAACACATTGTTCATGGTTAGGAAACATAACCATCTTTGATTAACGAGCTAGTCTAGTAGAGGAATACTAGTGACACTTAGTTTGTCTATGTATTCACACATGTATTATGTTTCCGGTTAATACAATTCTAGCATGAATAATAAACATTTATCATGATATAAGGAAATAAATAATAACTTTATCATTGCCTCTAGGGCATATTTCCTTTAGTCTCCCACTTGCACTAGAGTCAATAATCTAGGTTACACAGTAATGATTCTAACACCCATGGAGCCTTGGTGCTGATCATGTTTTGCTCGTGGAAGAGGCTTAGTCAACGGGTCTGCAACATTAAGATCTGTATGTATCTTGTAAATCTCTATGTCTCCCACCTGGACTAGATCCCGGATGGAATTGAAGCGTCTCTTGATGTGCTTGGTCCTCTTGTGAAATCTGGCTTCCTTTGCCAAGGCAATTGCACCAGTATTGTCACAAAAGATTTTCATTGGACCCGATGCACTAGGTATGACACCCAGATCAGATATGAACTCCTTCATCCAGACTCCTTCGTTCGCTGCTTCCGAAGCAGCTATGTACTCCGCTTCACATGTAGATCCCGCTACAATGCTTTGTTTAGAACTGCACCAACTGATAGCTCCACCGTTTAATGTAAACACGTATCCGGTTTGCGATTTAGAATCGTCCGGATCAGTGTCAAAGCTTGCATCAACGTAACCTCTTACGGTGAGCTCTTTGTCACCTCCATATACGAGAAACATATCCTTAGTCCTCTTCAGGTATTTCAGGATGTTCTTGACCGCTGTCCAGTGATCCATTCCTGGATTACTTTGGTACCTCCCTGCTAAACTTATAGCAAGGCACACATCAGGTCTGGTACATAGCATTGCATTCATGATAGAGCCTATGGCTGAAGCATATGGAACATCTTTCATTTTCTCTCTATCTTCTGCAGTGGTCGGGCATTGAGTCTGACTCAACTTCACACCTTGTAAGATAGGCAAGAACCCTTTCTTTTCTTGATCCATTTTGAACTTCTTCAAAATTTTGTCAAGGTATGTGCTTTGTGAAAGTCCAATTAAGCGTCTTGACCTATCTCTATAGATCTTTATGCCTAATATGTAAGCAGCTTCACCGAGGTCTTTCATTGAAAAACTCTTATTCAAGTATCCCTTTATGCTATCCAGAAATTCTATATCATTTCCAATCAGCAATATGTCATCCACATATAATATCAGAAATGCTACAGAGCTCCCACTCACTTTCTTGTAAATACAGGCTTCTCCAAAAGTCTGTAAAAAACCAAATGCTTTGATCACACTATCAAAGCGTTTATTCCAACTCCGAGAGGCTTGCACCAGTCCATAAATGGATCGCTGGAGCTTGCACACTTTGTTAGCTCCCTTTGGATCGAAAAAACCTTCCGGTTGCATCATATACAACTCTTCTTCCAGAAATCCATTCAGGAATGCAGTTTTGACATCCATCTGCCAAATTTCATAATCATAAAACGCGGCAATTGCTAACATGATTCAGACAGACTTAAGCATCGCTACGGGTGAGAAGGTCTCATCGTAGTCAATCCCTTGAACTTGTCGAAAACCTTTTGCGACAAGTCGAGCTTTATAGACAGTAACATTACCGTCAGCGTCAGTCTTTTTCTTGAAGATCCATTTATTCTCAATTGCTTGCCGATCATCGGGCAAGTCAACCAAAGTCCACACTTTGTTCTCATACATGGATCCCATCTCAGATTTCATGGCTTCAAGCCACTTTGCGGAATCTGGGCTCACCATCGGTTCTTCATAGTTCGTAGGTTCATCATGATCTAGCAACATGACTTCCAGAACTGGATTACCGTACCACTCTGGTGCGGATCTTGCTCTGGTTGATCTACGAGGTTCAGTAGTATCTTGTTCTGAAGTTTCATGATCATTATCATTAACTTCCTCACTTGTTGGTGTAGGTGTCGCAGAAACAGTTTTCTGTGATGTACTACTTTTCAATAAGGGAGCAGGTACAGTTACCTCGTCAAGTTCTACTTTCCTCCCACTCACTTCTTTCGAGAGAAACTCCTTCTCAAGAAAGTTTCCAAATTTAGCAACAAAAGTCTTGCCTTTGGATCTGTGATAGAAGGTGTATCCAATAGTTTCCTTTGGATATCCTATGAAGACACATTTCTCCGATTTGGGTTCGAGCTTATCAGGTTGAAGCTTTTTCACATAAGCATCGCAGCCCCAAACTTTCAGAAACGACAACCTTGGTTTCTTGCCAAACCATAGTTCATAAGGCATCGTCTCAACGGATTTTGATGGTGCCCTTTTTGATGTGAATGCGGCCGTCTCTAGAGCGTATCCCCAAAACGATAGCGGTAAATCAGTAAGAGACATCATAGATCGCACCATATCTAGTAAAGTACGATTACGATGTTCGGACACACCATTACGCTGTGGTGTTCCGGGTGGCGTGAGTTGCGAAACTATTCCACAATTTTTCAAATGTACACCAAACTCGTAACTCAAATATTCTCCTCCACGATCAGATCGTAGAAACTTTATTTTCTTGTTACGATGATTTTCCACTTCACTCTGAAATTCTTTGAACTTTTCAAATGTTTCAGACTTATGTTTCATTAAGTAGATATACCCATATCTGCTTAAATCATCTGTGAAGGTGAGAAAATAACGATATCCACCACGAGCCTCAATATTCATCGGACCACATACATCTGTATGTATGATTTCCAACAAATCTGTTGCTCTCTCCATAGTACCGGAGAACGGTGTTTTAGTCATCTTGCCCATGAGGCACGGTTCGCAAGTACCAAGTGATTCATAATCAAGTGGTTCCAAAAGTCCATCAGTATGGAGTTTCTTCATGCGCTTTACACCAATATGACCTAAACGGCAGTGCCACAAATAAGTTGCACTATCATTATCAACTCTGCATCTTTTGGCTTCTACATTATGAATATGTGTATCACTACTATCGAGACTCAATAAGAATAGACCACTCTTCAAGGGTGCATGACCATAAAAGATATTACTCATATAAATAGAACAACCATTATTCTCTGATTTAAATGAATAACCGTCTCGCATTCAACAAGATCCAGATATAATGTTCATGCTCAACGCTGGCACCAAATAACAATTATTTAGGTCTAATACTAATCCCGAAGGTAGATGTAGAGGTAGCGTGCCGACTGCGATCACATCGACTTTGGAACCATTTCCCACGCGCATCGTCACCTCGTCCTTAGCCAATCTTCGCTTAATCTGTAGTCCCTGTTTCGAGTTGCAAATATTAGCAACAGAACCAGTATCAAATACCCAGGTGCTACTGCGAGCATTAGTAAGGTACACATCAATAACATGTATATCACATATACCTTTGTTCACCTTGCCATCCTTCTTATCCGCCAAATACTTGGGGTAGTTCCGCTTCCAGTGACCAGTCTGCTTGCAGTAGAAGCACTCAGTTTCAGGCTTAGGTCCAGACTTGGGTTTCTTCTCTTGAGCAGCAACTTTCTTGCCGTTCTTCTTGAAGTTCCCCTTCTTCTTCCCTTTGCCCTTTTTCTTGAAACTAGTGGTTTTGTTAACCATCAACACTTGATGCTCCTTTTTGATTTCTACCTCCGCAGCTTTCAGCATTGCGAAGAGCTCGGGAATAGTCTTGTTCATCCCTTGCATATTATAGTTCATCATGAAGCTCTTGTAGCTTGGTGGCAGTGATTGGAGAATTCTGTCAATGACGCAATCATCTGGAAGATTAACTCCCAATTGAATCAAGTGATTATTATACCCAGACATTTTGAGTATATGCTCACTGACAGAACTGTTCTCTTCCATCTTGCAGCTATAGAACTTATTGGAGACTTCATATCTCTCAATTCGGGCATTTGCTTGAAATATTAACTTCAACTCCTGAAACATCTCATATTCTCCATGACATTCAAAACGTCGTTGAAGTCCTGATTCTAAGCCGTAAAGCATGGCACACTGAACTATCGAGTAGTCATCAGCTTTGCTCTGCCAGACGTTCATAACATCTGGTGTTGCTCTAGCAGCAGGCCTGGCACCCAGCGGTGCTTCCAGGACGTAATTCTTCTGTGCAGCAATGAGGATAATCCTCAAGTTACGGACCCAGTCCGTGTAATTGCTACCATCATCTTTCAACTTTGCTTTCTCAAGGAACGCATTAAAATTCAACGGAACAACAACACGAGCCATCTATCTACAATCAACATAAACAAGCAAGATACTATCAGGTACTAAGTTCATGATAAATTTAAGTTCAATTAATCATATTACTTAAGAACTCCCACTTAGATAGACATCCCTCTAATCCTCTAAGTGATCACGTGATCCAAATCAACTAAACCATGTCCAATCATCACGTGAGATGGAGTAGTTTCATCGGTGAACATCATTACGTTGATCATATCTACTATATGATTCACGCTCGACCTTTCGGTCTCCGTGTTCCGAGGCCATATCTGTATATGCTTGGCTCGTCAAGTATAACCTGAGTATTCCGCGTGTGCCACTCTTTTTCACCCGTTGTATTTGAACGTAGAGCCTATCACACCCGATCATCACGTGGTGTCTCAGCACGAAGAACTTTCGCAATGGTGCATACTCAGGGAGAACACTTCTTGATAATTTAGTGAGAGATCATCTTATAATGCTACCGTCAATCAAAGCAAAATAAGATGCATAAAAGATAAACATCACGTGCAATCAATATAAGTGATATGATATGGCCATCATCATCTTGTGCTTGTGATCTCCATCTCCGAAGCACTGTCATGATCACCATCGTCACCGGCGCGACACCTTGATCTCCATCGTAGCATCGTTGTCGTCTTGCCAATCTTATGCTTCCACGACTATCGCTACCGCTTAGTGATAAAGTAAAGCATTACATCGCGATTGCATTGCATACAATAAAGCGACAACCATATGGCTCCTGCCAGTTGCCGATAACTCGGTTACAAAACATGATCATCTCATACAATAAAATTTAGCATCATGTCTTGACCATATCACATCACAACATGCCCTGCAAAAACAAGTTAGACGTCCTCTACTTTGTTGTTGCAAGTTTTACGTGGCTGCTACGGGCTTAAGCAAGAACCAATCTCACCTACGCATCAAAACCACAATGATAGTTTGTCAAATAGACTCTGTTTTAACCTTCGCAAGGACCGGGTGTAGCCACACTTGGTTCAACTAAAGTTGGAGAGACAGTCGCCCGCAAGCCACCTGTGTGCAAAGCACGTCGGGGAAACCGGTCTCGCGTAAGCGTACGCGTAAGGTTGGTCCGGGTCATCTCGTCCAACAATACCGCCGAACCAAAGTATGACATGCTGGTAGGCAGTATGACTTATATCATCCACAACTCACTTGTGTTCTACTCGTGCAAATAACATCAAACCATAAAACCTAGGCTCGGATGCCACTGTTGGGGAACGTAGTAATTTCAAAAAATTTCCTACGCACACGCAAGATCATGGTGATGCATAGCAATGAGGGGGAGAGTCTGATCTACGTACCCTTGTAGATCGCAACGGAAGCGTTGACACAACGTAGAGGAAGTAGTCGTACGTCTTCTTCCCGATCCGACCGATCCAAGCACCGTTACTCCGGCACCTCCGAGTTCTTAGCACACGTAAGCTCGATGACGATCCCCGGGCTCCGATCCAGCAAAGCTTCGGGGAGGAGTTCTGTCAGCACGACGGCGTGATGACGATCTTGATGTTCTACCGACGCAGGGCTTCGCCTAAGCACTACAACGATATGATCGAGGTGGAATATGGTGGCAGGGGGCACCGCACACGGCTAAGGAACGATCACGTGGATCAACTTGTGTGTCTTGGGGTGCCCCTGCCCCCGTATATAAAGGAGCAAGGTGAGGAGGCCGGCCGGCCAGGTGTGGCGCGCCAAGGAGGAGTCCTCCTCCTAGTAGGAGTAGGACTCCTACTAGGAGGGGGAAAGAGGTGGAGTGGGAGAAGGAAAAGGGGGGGCGCCGCCCCCCTCCCTAGTCCAATTCGGACCAGGGAGGAGGTGGCACGCGGCCCACCTCTGGCAGCCCTTCTCTCTCTCCACTAAAGCCCATATGGCCCATTACTTCTCCCGGTGGGGTTCCGGTAACCCTCCGGCTCTCCGGTTTTCTCCGAAATCACCCGGAACACTTCCGGTGTCCGAATATAGTTATCCAATATATCAATCTTTATGTCTCGACCATTTCGAGACTCCTCGTCATGTCCGCGATCACATCCGGGACTCCGAACTAACTTCGGTACATCAAAATGCATAAACTCATAATAACTATCATCGTAACGTTAAGCGTGCGGACCCTACGGTTCGAGAACAATGTAGACATGACTGAGACACATCTCCGGTCAATAACCAATAGCGGGACCTGGATGCCCATATTAGCTCCTACATATTCTACGAAGATCTTTATCGGTCAGACCGCATAACAACATACGTTGTTCCCTTTGTCATCGGTATGTTACTTGCCCGAGATTCGATCGTCGGTATCCAATACCTAGTTCAATCTCGTTACCGGCAAGTCTCTTTACTCGTTCCGTAATACATCATCTTGCAACTAACTTATTAGTGACAATGCTTGCAAGGCTTATGTGATGTGAATTACCGAGAGGGCCCAGAGATACCTCTCCGACAATCGGAGTGACAAATCCTAATCTCGAAATACGCCAACCCAACATCTCGCTTTGGAGACACCTGTAGAGCTCCTTTATAATCACCCAGTTACATTGTGACGTTTGGTAGCACACAAAGTGTTCCTCCGGTAAACGGGAGTTGCATAATCTCATAGTCATAGGAACATGTATAAGTCATGAAGAAAGCAATAGCAACATACTAAACGATCGGGTGCTAAGCTAATGAAATGGGTCATGTCAATCAGATCATTCAACTAATGATGTGACCTCGTTAATCGAATAACAACACATTGTTCATGGTTAGGAAACATAACCATCTTTGATTAAGGAGCTAGTCTAGTAGAGGCATACTAGTGACACTTAGTTTGTCTATGTATTCACACATGTATTATGTTTCCGGTTAATACAATTCTAGCATGAATAATAAACATTTATCATGATATAAGGAAATAAATAATAACTTTATTATTGCCTCTAGGGCATATTTCCTTCATATTCCGCGTGTGCAACTGTTTTGCACCCGTTGTATTTGAACGTAGAGCCTATCACACCCGATCATCACATGGTGTCTCAGCACGAAGAACTTGCGCAACAGTGCATACTCAGGGAGAACACTTCTTGATAATTAGTGAGAGATCATCTTATAATGCTACCGTCAATCAAAGCAAGATAAGATGCATAAAAGATAAACATCACACGCAATCAATATAAGTGATATGATATGGCCATCATCATCTTGTGCTTGTGATCTCCATCTTCGAAGCACCGTCGTGATCACCATTGTCACCGGTGCGACACCTTGACCTCCATCGTAGCATCGTTGTTGTCTCGCCAATCTTATGCTTCCACGACTATCGCTACCGCTTAGTGATAAAGTAAAGCATTACAGCGCGATTGCATTGCATACAATAAATCGACAACCATATGGCTCCTGCCAGTTGCCGATAACTCGGTTACAAAACATGATCATCTCATACAATAAAATTTAGCATCATGTCTTGACCATTTCACATCACAACATGCCCTGCAAAAACAAGTTAGACGTCCTCTACTTTGTTGTTGCAAGTTTTACGTGGCTGCTACGGGCTTAAGCAAGAACCAATCTTACCTACGCATCAAAACTACAACGATAGTTTGTCAAGTTGGTGCTGTTTTAACCTTCGCAAGGACCGGGCGTAGCCACACTTGGTTCAACTAAAGTTGGAGAAACTGTCACCCGCTAGCCACCTTTGTGCAAAGCACGTCGGGAGACCGGTCTCGCGTAAGCATACGCGTAATGTCGGTCCGGGCCGCTTCGTCCAACAATACCACCGAACCAAAGTATGACATGCTGGTAAGCAGTATGACTTATATCACCCACAACTCACTTGTGTTCTACTCGTGCATATAACATCAACACATAAAACCTGGCTCGGATGCCACTATTGGGGAACGTAGTAATTTCAAAAAATTTCCTACGCACACGCATGATCATGGTGATGTATAGCAACGAGAGGGGAGAGTGTGATCTACGTACCCTTGTAGACCGATAGCGGAAGCATTAGCACAACGCGGTTGATGTAGTCATACGTCTTCACGGCCCGACCGATCAAGCACCGAAACTACGGCACCTCCGAGTTCTAGCACACGTTTAGCTCGATGACGATCCCCGGACTCCGATCCAGCAAAGTGTCGGGGGAGAATTCCGTCAGCACGACGGTGTGGTGACGATCTTGATGTTCTACCGTCGCAGGGCTTCGCCTAAGCACCGCTACAATATTATCGAGGATTATGGTGGAAGGGGGCACCGCACACGGCTAAGAATAAGATCACGTGGATCAACTTGTGTGTCTAGGGGTGCCCCCTGCCCCCGTATATAAAGGAGCAAGGGGAGGTGCGGCCGGCCAGGAGGAGGGCGCGCCAGGAGGAGTCCTACTCCCACCGGGAGTAGGATTCCCCCCTTTCCTAGTTGGAATAGGATTCGGGAGGGGGAAAGAGGAGAGAGAGAGAAGGAAGGGGGGGGGGGGGGGCGCCGCCCCCCTCTCCTTGTCCTATTCGGACTAGGGGGGGAGGGGCGCGCGGCCCAGCCCTGGCCACCCTCCTCTCTTTCCACTAAAGCCCACTAAGGCCCATATACCTCCCGGGGGGTTCCGGTAACCTCCCGGTACTCCGGTAAAATCCCGATTTTACCCGGAACACTTCCGATATCCAAATATAGGCTTCCAATATATCAATCTTTATGTCTCGACCATTTCGATACTCCTCGTCATGTCCGTGATCACATCCGGGACTCCGAACTAACTTCGGTACATCAAAACTCATAAACTCATAATATAACTGCCATCGAAACCTTAAGCGTGCAGACCCTACGGGTTCGAGAACAATGTAGACTTGACCGAGACACTTCTCCGGTCAATAACCAATAGCGGAACCTGGATGCTCATATTGGCTCCTACATATTCTACGAAGATCTTTATCGGTCAGACCGCATAACAACATACGTTGTTCCCTTTGTCATCGGTATGTTACTTGCCCGAGATTTGATCGTCGGTATCTCAATACCTAGTTCAATCTCGTTACCGGCAAGTCTCTTTACTCGTTTCTAATACATCATCTTGCAACTAACTCATTAGTTGTAATGCTTGCAAGGCTTATGTGATGTGCATTACCGAGAGGGCCCAGAGATACCTCTCCGACAATCGGAGTGACAAATCCTAATCTCGAAATACGCCAACCCAACATTCACCTTTGGAGACACCTGTAGAGCTCCTTTATAATCACCTAGTTACGTTGTGACGTTTGGTAGCACACAAAGTGTTCCTCCGGTAAACGGGAGTTGCATAATCTCATAGTCATAGGAACATGTATAAGTCATGAAGAAAGCAATAGCAACATACTAAACGATCGAGTGCTAAGCTAATGGAATGGGTCATGTCAATCACATCATTCTCCTAATGATGTGATCCCATTAATCAAATGACAACACATGTCTATGGTTAGGAAACATAACCATCTTCGATTAACGAGCTAGTCAAGTAGAGTCATACTAGTGACGTTTGGTTTGTCTATGTATTCACACAAGTATTATGTTTCCCGATAATAGAATTCTAGCATGAATAATAAACATTTATCATGATATAAGGAAATAAAATAATAACATTATTATTGCCTCTAGGGCATATTTCCTTCAAAAATGGCACCGACATCTTTGCTCATGTGGAACCACCACTTGTTTATGGTGGACCGGTTCCTTCCACTCATTTGAATCATGCGGGTCCTTCCCCTAAGATTGTGAAAAATGAGGACTTTGATTCTTGGGTTTACCGCTTTAAACGTCATTTAAATCATGTGAACACTAACCTTTGGAGAATCATTGAAGAAGGTTTCTATCCGCATGATCCAAGCAACTTCACTCCTCGAGAAGCCGCGATTAATCAATTCAATGACAATGCTCTCTTCATCATTCAAGATGCAATCGCACCCGAAGACCTACCTCATCTTCGGCCCTTCGCCTTGGCCAAAGATGCATGGCTTTGTGTTGTATCCCTCTACCGGGGAAGCGCAAGCATTCAATGCTCCAACTATGAAGTGGTGCAAGATGAGGCCGATGAGTTTGCAATGAAAGAAGATGAAGAACCTCGTGAGCTTTATCGGAGAGAAACCAAACTCACGGTCTCACTTCGAGATCACGGGAGCAAGGACACGGATGACAATTGGATCAAGAGCAAATTCCTCAAGGCAATGATGCCCTACCACAAGGCCATGTCCTCCGTCATTCGTCAAAGACCGGATTTCCACACTTTGACCTCAAGCGAAGTGTTGGATGAGTTTGTGGCCATGAACATTTTGGACAAGACCGCCGACAATGCGGTGCTTCGTTCTCAAAGGGAAAAGAAGCCCAACCTTGCATTGAAGGACAAACTATCCGTTGAAGAAAAAGAAGAGGAAGAAGAGGAGAGCAACCCCGAGGATAAAAAGTATGCATATCATGAACACATGGCACTCGCCTCAAGGCAATTTTGGAGCAAGAAAAACTCGAGGCCAAACTTTAACAAGAACAACTCAAGTGGCACGAAGAGCAAGCAACGTGTAAGGACTTGCTACAATTGTGGCAACGTGAGTCATTTTATTGCGGAGTGCCCGTATGAGAAGAGGGAAGACAATGGTGGCAAGCTCATCCGAAAGGACAAGGCCAAGTGATTCCCCAACAAGAGCAACTTCACCAAGAAGACTCCTCCCAAGGCATTGGTGGTACAAGAAGAGTACAATGAGGATGATGACGATGATGAAGGTGATGAGTCGGTTGCCATGGCCTCCGTTGCCATTGCAATGACTCCAGGGTGTCTCTCTTCGACTCACCCAATGAGAGCATCACCGCCAAGTGCCTCATGGCTAAAGCCACCAACAAGGTAACCCCAACATCAAAACTACCATCATTAATCATCCTTCTCTGACGGATAGTATTAATGAACTTGAGGGAGCTAATGTGGAGGCAAATGAGTTTGAGGCCTTTATGGGCAAACTTAAGGGAAAATCCAAGAAGCACTTTGTTGCTCTCTTGGAACAACTTGGTGAAGCCAATGACATGATCGAGGCTCATGAAGATACCATCACTAAGATGGAAGGGCATAGTCGTGACTATGCTGATGAGATTTCGAATCTTTCCAATGCTTTTGAGGAAGAGCGTGGTCTTCGTTTGGCTCTTGAGGAGTCACACAACTTTGATCATGCTAAGTTAAAGAAAGATTATGATCATGTCCTCATTGTTTCTCATGTGCTAAACTTCGAGAAGGCTGAACTTGAGGTTGATCTTGCTAGACTCAAAGAGGAGTTTGATCTACTTGACAAGGCTCACAAGGTCTTGAAGGGTGCTCATGCTAGCCTCAAAGAGTCTCATGATCAACTTCAAGTAAAGGTAACCAAGGAAAAGCCACCTTTCGTCGTATGATGTTAATTGATAATGCAAATGCTACTAACCCGTGTTGTGAGCATGTGCATCTTGTTGAGGAGAACGCTAAGCTAAAGGGGCAACTTGAGAGAGGTCTTGCGACTTGCATACAAGGCAAGAAGAACCTCAACGACCTATTGATCAACCAAAAGGGAGTTGTGGCCAAGGAAGGGGTTGGGTACGTGCCCGAGCCCAAGAACAAGAAAAAGAATGACAAGGCCAAACGACCTCCTCCTCTCATGCAAACCTTTGTGAAGGAGGGAGAGAGTGCCTCCGAGGAGAAGAAGAAGAACAATGCGAAGGGTGGCGTTGTCAAAAAGGGCAATGCCACTCCTCGCATCAAAGCCGGCGACTTTAATACTTCTTATGTGTTATGCCGTGCTAGTGATGGGCATGTCTATGCCAAATTCGTTGGTTCTCCTCATGAATACATCGAATGGTCTATTTGGGTTCCAAAGACCCTTGTTACTAACATCAAATGACCCATTACAAAATGGGTACCTAAAACCAAGCATTAATCTCTTGTAGGTGTTTGCTTCTGGTGGGGGATCATGGTTGCTCGATAGCGGAGCTACAAATCATATGACCGGACGCAAGGACTGGGTGGTGGACGTGCACAAGATTTCATCTATGCCCACCAATGTCGAGTGGGGTGACGCCTCATCCTCTAAGGTATTGGGACTTGGCAAGTTGGTCATCTCTCATGATCTCACGGTCGAGAAGGTCATGCTTGTTGAGTCCCTTGCATACAATTTACTTTCCGTTCGTCAACTTGCAATCATGGGCTTTGCCACTTTCTTTGATATCGATACTGTGGCCCTCTTGTGGAGCAAGACTCTTAAAGTAGCCTTTGTTGGGCATGTCGAGAACGGTCTATATGTGATTAACTTTTCAGAGCGACCCACTAAGACCGCGACATGCCTAATGGCTAAAGTTGATGTGGGATGGCTTTGGCATCGCCGTCTAGCCCATGTCAATATGAGATCTTTGCAAAGTCTTCTCAAGGGGGACCATGTCCGTGGACTAATGAATGTTAGTTTTGCTAAAGATCGTGCTTGCAGTGCTTGTATCGAAGGAAAGCTACATGAGAAGGCTCACCCTCCCATGACTATCATTTACTCAAAGAGGCCTTTGGAGCTCCTTCACATGGATCTCTTTGGGCCTCCATCCTTCGATAGTCTTGGGTGTATTTCTTCAAGAGGAAGAGTGAGACCCAACAAACCGTCATTGACTTTGCAAATGAAGCACAACGTCAACACAATGCAAAGATCTTGACAATAAGAAGTGACAATGGCACCGAGTTCAAGAACTACACCTTGGATGAGTTTCTTAGTGATGAGGGGATCAAGCATCAATATTCCGCACCTTACACCCCTCAACAAAACGATGTTGCGGAGAGGAAGAACCGGACGTTGATGGATGCGGCAAGGACCATGATGGCAGAGTTCAAGTCTCCGTACAACTTTTGGGCCGAAGCCATCAACACCGCGTGTCATGCATCCAATCAGCTCTAGCTCCGCAAGGGCTTGAACAAGACTCCATATGAGATACTCACCGGTAACAAGCCCAACCTCAAGTACTTTCGGGTATTCGGGTGTAATGTTTCATTCTCAAGAAAGGTGTTCGGTTGTCTAAATTTGAGGCTAGAGCTTATGAGGGCATATTTGTTGGTTATGCTACAAACTCTCATGCTTACCGTGTCCTCAATAAATCCACAGGAATTATTGAGGAGACGTGTAACGTGGAGTTTGATGAGAATAACGGCTCCCAAGTGGAGCAAAGTGGCACTTGTGATGTAGGTGATGAAATTCCTCCTCAAGCCATAAGAAGAATGGGTGTTGGCTTTATCCTACCCATTGAGGAACCCCTTGTGGCCGAAGGAGAAGGACAATGCTCCACTCAAGTGGAGCCATCACCAACCCAAGGCCCACACACTTCCGAAGAACAACATGAGGGCCCTCATCCTCAAGAACATGACCAAGGGCAAGATCATACTCAAGACGGTGTTGACACATCAAGTGATGCCCAAGGTCAAGTTCTCTCCTCCGAGCAAGTTCAAGAACAAGAACAAGCTCATGACGACGCTCAAGATGATCAAGTGACCACTCCTCGTCTCACCCCCGAGGAGGATTTGGAGCGTCGTGCCGCCAAGGTTGCTTCCAAGCTCTCCACCAAGGATCATCTCATGACGAATGTGCTTGGAAGCTTAAGAAAGGGGGTAAGCACTCGTAGACAATTAGGAAACTATTGTGAGCATCACGCGTTTGTCTCTTGTGTCGAACCCCACAAGGTCCATGAGGCCCTTGAAGATCCGGATTGGCTCAATGCCATGCATGAAGAACTCAACAACTTCGAGCGCAACAAAGTGTGGAGATTGGTGCCAAGACCGACGGGGAACCACAATGTCATTGGAACCAAGTGGATATTTAAAAACAAGCAAGATGCCCATGGGATTATCATTCGCAACAAGGCTCGTTTGGTAGCACAAGGCTACTCCCAAGTCGAGGGTATCGACTACGGTGAAACCTTTGCTCCCGTTGCTCGTATTGAATCTATTCGCATGTTGATTGCTTATGCTTCTCATCATAACTTTAAGTTACAACAAATGGATGTGAAGAGTGCTTTTCTTAATGGTCCCATTAATGAATTGGTTTATGTCAAGCAACCCCCCGGGTTCGAGGATCCCTACTTTCCCGATCATGTGTATCAACTCGATAAGGCACTCTATGGCCTTAAACAAGCCCCACGTGCGTGGTATGACCACCTTACCGAGTTGTTACAAGACCGTGGTTTTGAAGTTGGGCTAATCGACCCCACTCTTTTTACTAAGAAGGTCAAAGGGGAGTTGTTTGTGTGCCAATTATATGTTGATGATATTATCTTTGGTTCCCCTAACAAAGCTTTCAATGAGGAATTTGCCGCTCTCATGACCTCAAAGTTCGAGATGTCTTCCATGGGAGAGTTGAAGTTCTTTCTAGGGTTCGAAGTGAAGCAAAGAATAGAAGGAACCTTCATCAACCAAGCCAAATATACTCAAGACATGCTCAAGAGATTCAAGCTAAGTGATGTCAAGCCGGTGGATCAAAATGTATATCGTTCCATGATAGGCTCCTTGCTCTACCTTTGTGCATCTAGACCGGATATCATGTTGAGTGTGGGAATTTGTGCACGGTTTCAAGCCGCACCTAAGGAAAGTCACTATGTGGCGGTCAAACGAATCTTTCGATATTTGGCTCATACCCCAAACTTTGGCTTATGGTATCCAAGAGGAGCAAACTTCAAGCTTGTAGGATATTCGGATTCCGATTGGGCGGGAGACAAAGTGGATAGGAAGTCCACTTCGGGAGGGTGCCAATTCCTTGGTTGCTCTTTGGTAAGTTGGTCTTCCAAAAAGCAAAGTTGTGTGTCACTCTCATCCACCGAAGCGGAGTATGTGGCGGCCGGTAGTTGTTGTGCACAACTCTTATGGATGAGGCAAACTTTAAAGGATTATGGTGTCATTTGTGACAAAGTGCCTCTTTGGTGTGACAATGAAAGTGCCATCAAGATCTCTCTTAACCCGGTGCAACACTTCAAGACGAAGCATATTGAGATCCGGTATCACTTCATCTGGGATCACATTAGGCGAGGAGAGATCGAGCTCAACTATGTCAACACTCATGATAACCTTGCAGATATTTTCACGAAGCCCTTGGATGAAGCAAGATTTCGCGATTTAAGGCATGAGCTAAATATCATTGATTCAAGCAATGTTGCTTGAACCCTTGCACACCCCACCATACTCAACGTGTTGTCTTGTTTAGATGTAGGTATGGACATAGGGGGAGTGTTGTTCTCTCAATGAACTCTCCCTCCCCCCCATTATGCATAAATTGATCAAGTCTTTCACTTTAGCCATGTTTGATGGTTCTTGTACTTCAAAGACGAGTTTTGGTCATTGACCCAAGGATAATTCTTCACGGTGCCATACCAATTGACTCAAACATAGGTGGCTACGGCCACCACCCTCTCTTTGGAGAGGTGGTGTCTCGTGGTTGTTTTGTTTTGTCGTTTGCCTTTTTGCCTGTGTGTGTAGCGTGGTCTTGTGGTGTCGTGTTGCCTCGGAGTGTTCGTGCAAAGACCTCGTTTTTTGTGTGCTTGAAACGTGCATCTTCTTGAGCCGCGGTACTACCGCGGCTTGCCGCGGTACTACCGCTTTGAGAGGCACGGTACTACCGCACCATAGCGCGGTACTACCGCTCAGGTGCGGTACTTCCGCCGAGCGGTACTACCACGATGGGGCAGAGTACTACCGCACCATCGAGGGAGTGTGGGGGTTATGACTCGGGCAGGGGAGTTCCAACTCCCCATACCCATTCAATTGTCTCTCTCCCCACGTCTCTCTCTCTCTCTTGCTCAAGAACGGCGCCGGAGGCCCTCGCCGGATCTCCGTCTCCGGCCACTCTCCTCGGATTCTGACCGGTGGGATCGTTCCCCACCACTTCCTCTTGCCATGGACCAAGGTTTTTCCCCAAATCCCTCTTTTTCTTGGTTGTTCTCTCGCTTCTAGGTTTTTGGGGAGATGCTTGTTGTTCTTGAGATTTTAGACCAAATCTGTGCAAGAGTAGGATGTAGGAGAGTCGTGTTGCGTAGGAATCATACTTGATATGTTGTCTTGTGGTACATTTGTCCAACCGTAGTACCGCCGCGGTTTCGCGGGCTTTTCTCAGATTTGAACTAGTTCGGATCTGGCACGGTGCGGTACTACCGTGTCTCACGTGCGGTACTACCGCACTAGCTCGTGCGGTACTACCGCGCTAGCTGCAGCACTAAGCTCGTACTACCGCTCCTAGACCCGGTACTACCATGACCTTACGCGGTACTACCGCGACTAAGAGCGGTACTACGATCTTAGTTCCGCAGCACTTGGCAGTATGATAACCCACAAGTATAGGGGATCGCAATAGCTTTCGAGGGTAGAGTATTCAACCCAAATTTATTGATTCGACACAAGGGGAGCCACAGAATATTCTCAAGTATTAGTAGCTGAGTTGTCAATTCAACCACACCTGGAAACCTAGTATCTGCAGCATAGTGTTTAGTAGCAAAGTAATATGATAGTGGTGGTAGCGGCAACAAAAGTAAAGACAACAAAAGTAGTGTTTTTGGTATTTTGTAGTGACTATAACAGTAGCAATGGAAAAGTATATAACCGAGAACTAGTATATGGAAAACTCGTAGGCACCGGATCTGTGATGGATAATTATGCCGGATGCGGTTCATCATGTAACAGTCATAACATAGGGTGACACAGAACTAGCTCCAATTCATCAATGTAATGTAGGCATGTATTCCGTATATAGTCATACGTGCTTATGGAAAAGAACTTGCATGACATCTTTTGTCCTACCCTCCCGTGGCAGCGGGGTCCTATTGGAAACTAAGGGATATTAAGGCCTCCTTTTAATAGAGAACTGGAACAAAGCATTAGCACATAGTGAATACATGAACTTCTCAAACTATGGTCATCACCGGGAGTGGTCCCGATTATTGTCACTTTGTGGTTGCCGGATCATAACACATAGTAGGTAACTATAGACTTGCAAGATAGGATCAAGAACTCACATATATTCATGAAAACATAATAGGTTCAGATCTGAAATCATGGCATTCGGGCCCTAGTGACAAGCATTAAGCATAGCAAAGTCATAGCAACATCAATCTCAGAACATAATGGATACTAGGGATCAAACCCTAACAAAACTAACTCGATTACATGATAAATCTCATCCAACCCATCACTGTCCAGCAAGCCTACGATGGAATTACTCATGCACGGCGGTGAGCATCATGAAATTGGTGATGGAGGATGGTTGATGATGACGACGACGACGACGAATCCCCCTTTCCGGAGCCCCGAACGGACTCCAGATCAGCCCTCTCGAGAGGTTTTAGGGCTTGGCGGCGGCCCCGTATCGTAAAACGCGATGATTTCTTCTCTCTATTTTTTTCTCATCGAAACTCAATATATGGAGGTGGAGTTGGAGTCGGAGACGCAACAGGGGGCCCACGAGGTAGGGGGGCGCGCCCTAGGGGGCGCGCGCCCCCCACCCTCGTGAGAAGGGTGTGGGTCCCCTGGTCTTCATCTTTGGCGAGAATTTTTTATTGTTTTTTCTAAGATGTTCCGTGGAGTTTCAGGTCATTCCGAGAATATTTGTTTTCTGCACATAAAACAACACCATGATAATTCTGCTGAAAATAGCGTCAGTCCGGGTTAGTTCCATTCAAATCATACAAGATAGAGTCCAAAACAAGGGCAAAAGTGTTTGGAAAAGTGGATATGATGGAGATGTATCAACTCCCCCAAGCTTAAACCGTTGCTTGTCCTCAAGCAATTCAGTTGACAAACTGAAAGAAAGAAAGAAAAACTTTTACAAACTCTGTTTGCTCTTGTTATTGTAACTATGTCAAGCCAGCATTCAAGTTTTCAACATAAATCATAACTAACCACATTTGCAATAATTCTCAGGTCTCACAATTACTCATATCAACAGCATAATCAACTAGCAAGTCATAATAATAAATCTCGGATGACAACACTTTCTCAAAACAATCATAATATGATTATAACAAGATGGTATCTCGCTAGCCCTTTCTGAGACCGTAATACATAAATGCAGAGCACCTTTAAATATCAAGGACTGACTAGACATTGTAATTCATGGTAAAAGAGATCCAATCATAGTAATACCCAATATAAATTAACAATGATGAATGCAAATGACGGTTGTGCTCTCCAGCTAGTGCTTTTGAATAAGAGGGTGATGACTCAACATAAAAGTAAATGGATAGGCCCTTCGCAGAGGGAAGCAGGGATTTGTAGAGGTGCCAGAGCTCGGTTTTGAAATAGAGATAAATTGTATTTTGAGCTATATACTTTCATTGTCAACGTAACAACTAAGAGATGGCGATATCTTCCATGCTAAACACATTATAGGCGGTTCCCAAACAGAATGGTAAAGTTTATACCCCCCCTCCACCAACAAGCATCAATCCATGGCTTGCTCGAAACAACGAGTGCCTCCAACATACATCAGGTCCTAGGGGGAGTTTTGTCTGCAATTAATTTTGATTTAGTTTGCATAAAGCATGGGACTGGGCATCCTGGTGACCAGCCATTTTCTCGTGAGTGAGGAGCGGAGTCCACTCCTCTTGAGAATAACCCGCCTAACACGGAAGATAAGGACAACCTTTGTTGATACATGAGCTATTCGAGCATACAAAACAGAATGTTTATTTGAAGGTTTAGAGTTTGGCACATACAAATTTACTTGGAACGGCAGGTAGATACCGCATATAGGAAGGTATAGTGGACTCATCTGGAATAACTTTGGGGTTTATGGATTTGGATGCACAAGTAGTATTCCCGCTTAGTACAAGTGAAGGCTGCAAAAGACTGGGAAGCGACCAACTAGAGAGCGACAACAGCCATGTACATGCATTAAAATTAATAAACATTGGATGCAAGCATGAGTAGGATATAATCCACCATGATCATAAATATCGTGAAGGCTATGTTGATTTTGTTTCAACTACATGCGTGAACATGTGCCAAGTCAAGTCACTTAAATCATTCAAAAGAGGATACCACCCCATCATACCACATCATAATCATCTCAATAGCATGTTGGCATACAAGGTAAATCATTATAACTCATAGTTAATCAAGCATGGCACAAGCAACTACGATCTCTAATTGTCATTACAAATATGTTTATTCATAATAAGCTGAATCAAGAACGAGGGACTCATCATATTTACAAAAACAAAAGAGGTCGAGTTCATACCAACTTTTCTTATCTCAGTCAGTCCATCATATATCATCATAATTGCCTTTCATTTGCATGACCGAACGGTGTGAATAATAATAAGAGTGCACGTGCATTGGACTAAGCTGGAATCTGCGAGCATTTAATAAACAGGAGAAGACAAGGCAATATGGGCTCTGGGTTAAATCAACAATAATGCATATAAGAGCCACTCCAACAATTTAGTTATGGTCTTCTCCTACTGACCCCCAAATAAAAGAAAAGGAATAAAACTATTTACACGGGAAAGCTCCCAACAAGCAAAAGAAGAACAGGAAATATTTTTGGGTTTTCTTTTTAGTTATTACTACTACAGCAGAAAAATAAACTACTACCAATTTTTTTGGTTTTTTCTTAAGGTTTAACAAACACACAAGAAGAAAGCAGGAAAAGGAAAATAAACTAGCATGGATATTACAATGAAAAAGTATGAGCACCGACATCTAGCAATGAGTGTGTGTGAACATAAATGTAATGTCGGTGAGAAATACGTACTCCCCCAAGCTTAGGCTTTTGGCCTAAGTTGGTCTATGGCCACGGCTGGCCTGGCGGATATCCATAATAATAGTTGTTGGGGTCGTACTGTGATGAGGAGGAATAGTTGGGATCATACTGTGATGAAGAAGAAGACTCTAACTGCCACTGGCTAACAGTCATCTCTGGATCCCAAGAATAAACAGATTGTCGCGGAGGCTCATCTTGTGGTTCCTATTCTGGCTCCTCGACTGGTGCAGGGTTCCGGTAGGCGTGAATAGCCGTCAGCGGAACAAGGTACGTGCCTACAGTCAAATCAAACAAAGAAGGAGCAGGCAAGGTAATAGTCTCAGGATGATGTTTATTAAAGAACAATTGATATTTAAGCTCCCTGCCCTATTTTTAACAATAAAATCATGTGTCACCATACTTTTATGATCTATATAAACACGGGGCAGCACCTTTTCTTCCTTCTCAGCATGCCTAATAGGTATGTTAAAATGTGCGGCTAGGCGTGTGGCATAGATGCCTCCAAAGATGGGGCCCTTAGTACGGTTCATATTTAACCGTCTAGCAATAATACCGCCCAAACTAAAAGTGTTATCACTATATAAACCTTGGAGCAGAATAATTAAATCAGGGATACTAAGGTTTTCAGAATTTCCACGTCCAATTAAACAACGACTAGCAAATAATGCAAAGTAACGCAAAACAGGAAAATGTATGCTAGTGATTCGTGCATCGGAAACCTTCCTGGTTTCTCCTATAGTGATATTATTAATAAACCCAGCCACATCATCATGATGTGGTTCTTCTGTCTTGCCCTCAAAAGGGACTAAACAAATCCGACAGAAATCATAAAGTGACATCTCCTTATGCTCATCATATAAATGAAACTCCACCATAGGTGGTGAGTTCCTAGAATGAAAATGAAAGTTTTGCACAAAAGTATTTGTGAGCAAGAGATACTGATCGCATTGGTCGTGGAGGAAAGCGGTGAGGCCTGCATTGTGAGCCAATTCATGAAAATCTTCATAGATACCGGCTGCTCTCAAGAAATCTTCAGAAGGCCATTCACACGCCCGAATATCCGCGGTGCATGGCAAATTATACTTAGGCTTCGATGCCTTTTCCTTTGAGCTTTGGCTTGATGAGCCCCTCAAAAATCTCCTCATTTTTTTTCTAAAATAATCGGAAATTTTTAGTAACTTTAAAATAAAAGTAAACCAAACTCAATAAAACTGATAGTAACTACTCCTACAAGTGCCTAGAGCCTATATCAAGCATTAGAACTACTTGGAACCATATAAATTTGACATGCAAGATCAAGAACATGGTCACCTATGCAACACAAATTTGCAAAGAATAAAGCACTAGAACAAAAACTAATTGGACCAATGGAGGAGTCACATACCAAGGAACAATCTCCCCAAGCAGTTTTGCGAGAGGTGCTTTGAGCAAGGAGATCGAAAATCACAGCAAAAGTGGCTGGAACTCGTGCTTGAGTTGGTTTTTCGGGTTTGTGTGAGATAGAGGAAGAAGATGGGTGCTGGGATAAGTAGAGGGGGGCCACCATGGGCCCACGAGGCAGGGGGCGCGCCCTATAGGGGGGGGCGCCCACCACCCTCGTGGCTAGGTGGCAGCTCCTCCCTCGGTAATTTTTGCACAGTAAATCCTCAAATATTCCCGAAAAAATCATATTAAATTGGCATAGCATTCTGAGGACTTTTATTTTCGGGGTATTTTTCTATTGCACGGATAAGTCAGGAAACAGAAAGAAAAATATTATTTTTACTTTATTTCTACTAATTAACAGAAAATATAAAGAGGGTACAAAAGGTTGTGCTTCTAGTTTCATCCATCTCATGCTCATCAAAAGGAATCCACTAACAAGGTTGATCAAGTCTTGTTAACAAACTCATTCCGATAATCATGAAACCGGAGAAATTTGGAATAACAGTAAGTTACCTCAACGGGGATATGCACATACCCTATAATAAGAATATCATATTTCTTTTTGACAGTAGGAAGAGGAAATTCAAAACCTCCAAATATAATCGATGGAATTTTTCCAATAGAGTTGATACTATGAACTTGAGGTTGTTTCCTTGGAAAGTGTACCGTAATGCTCATTACCATTAACATGAAAAGTGACATTTCCTTTGTTGCAATCAATAACAGCCCCTATAGTATTAAGAAAAGGTCTTCCAAGAATAATAGACATACTATCATCCTCGGGAATATCAAGTATAACAAAGTCTGTTAGAATAGTAACGTTTGCAACCACAACAGGCACATCCTCACAAATACCGACAGGTATAGTAGTTGATTTATCAGCCATTTGCAAAGATATTTCTGTAGATGTCAGCTTATTCAAGTCAAGTCTACGATATAAAGAGAGAGGCATAACACTAACACCGGCTCCAAGATCACATAAAGCAGTTTTAATATAATTTCTTTTAATGGAGCAAGGTATAGTAGGTACTCCGTGGTCTCCAAGTTTCTTTGGTATTCCACCCTTAAAAGTATTATTAGCAAGCATGGTGGAAATTTCAGCTTTCAGTATCTTTCTTTTAGTAGTAATGATATCTTTCATATATTTAGCATAAGGATTTGTTTTGAGCACATCAGTTAATCTCATACGCAAAAAGATAGGCCTAATCATTTCAGCAAAGCGCTCAAAATCCTCATCATCCTTTTTCTTGGATGGTTTTGGAGGGAAAGGCATGGGTTTTTGAACCCAAGGTTCCCTTTCTTTACCATGTTTCCTAGAAACAAAGTCTCTTTTATCATAATGTTGATTCTTTTGTGGGCTATCAAGATCAATAGCAGGTTCAATTTCTACATCATTGTCATTACTGGGTTGAGCATCATCATGAACATCATCATTAATATTTTTACTAGGTTCATGTTCATTACCAGATTGTGTTTCAGCATCAGACATAGATATATCATTTGGATTATCAGGTGGTTCAGCAATAGGTTCACTAGAAGTTTGCACAGTTCTATCATTTTTCTTCTTCTTCTTTTTAGAAGAACTAGGAACATCAATATTATTTCTCTGAGAATCTTGCTCGATTCTCTTAGGGTGGCCTTCAGGATACAAAGGTTCCTGAGTCATTCTACCAGTTCTAGTAGCCACTCTAACAACATAATCATTTTTCTTACTATTCATTTCACCAAGCACTTGTTTTTGGTCTTTAAGTACTTGTTCTACTTGAGTGGTAACCATAGAAGCATGTTTGCTAACAAGTTTAAGTTCACCTTTAATATCATCCATATAATCACCCAAGCGACTAATCATATAAGCATTTTCTTTTAATTGTCTACCAAAATAAGCATTGAAGTCGTCTTGCTTAAACATAAAGTTATCAAACTCATCCAAGCACTGACTAGCAATTTTAGTAGGAGGGACTTCAGTTTTATCATATCTATAGAGAGAATTTACCTTTACTACCTGTGTCGGGATATCGAGATCAGGAGGTTCTTCAGCAAATAAAGAATTTAGATCATATGTTTCTTCAACAGGCGGTGAATTAAGACCATGTATTTCTTCAATAGGAGGTAAATTCTTATCATCTTCAGCTTTAATACCTTTTTCTTTCATAGGTTTCTTTTCCTCTTGCATATCTTCGGGACTGAGGAATAGAATACCTCTCTTCTTCAGAGTTGGTTTAGTACTAGGCTCAGTAATTGGAGCAGGAGTTGGCTCAAGAGCTGGCTCAGGAGGTGCCCAATTATTTTCATTTGTCAACATATTATTCAATAGAATTTCAGCTTCATCCGGTGTTCTTTCCCTGAAAAGAGAACCAGCACAACTATCCAGGTAATCTCTGGAAGCATCAGTTAGTCCATTATAAAAGATATCAAGTATTTCAGGTTTCTTAAGAGGATGATCATGCAAAGCATTAAGTAACTTGAGGGGCCTCCCCCAAGCTTGTGGGAGACTCTCTTCTTTAATTTGCACAAAGTTGTATATTTCCCTTAGAGCAGCTTGTTTCTTATGAGCAGGGAAATATTTAGTAGAGAAGTAATAAATCATATCCTGGGGACTACGCACACAACCAGGATCAAGAGAATTAAACCATATCTTAGCATCACCCTTTAATGAGAACAGAAATGTTTTGAGTATATAAAAGTAACGCGATCTCTCATCATTAGTGAACAGGGCAGCTATATCATTTAACTTAGTAAGATGTGCCACAACAGTTTGAGATTCATAGCCATAAAACGGATCAGATTCAACCAAAGTAATTATATCAGGATCAACAGAGAATTCATAATCCTTATCAGGAACACATATAGGTGAAGTAGCAAAAGCAGGGTCGGGTTTAATTTTATCTCTAAGTGATTCTTTGTTCCATTTAATTAATAACCTCTTAAGCTCATATCTATCCTTGCAAGCGAAAATAGCGGCAGAAGATTCCCTATCAAAAAGATGACCTTCAGGAATAACAGGCATGTTTTCATCATCACTATCATCATCGTATTCAGATTCAATAATTTCTTTTTCTCTAGCCCTAGCAATTTGTTCATCAAGAAATTCACTAAGGGGCACAGTAGTATCAGACATAGAAGCAGTTTCATCATAAGTATCATGCATAGCAGAAGTGGCATCATCAATAACATGCGACATATCGGAACGAATAGTAGAAACAGGTGTAGGTGTCACAAACTTACTCATAACAGAAGGTGAATCAAGTGTAGAGCTAGATGGTAGTTCCTTACCTCCCCTCGTAGTTGAGGGATAGATCTTGGTTTTTGGATCTCTCAAGTTCTTCATAGTGTGTAGCAGATATAAATCCCAAGTGACTCAAAGAATAGAGCTATGCTCCCCGACAACGGCGCCAGAAAAAGTTCTTGATAACCCACAAGTATAGGGGATCGCAACAGCTTTCGAGGGTAGAGTATTCAACCCAAATTTATTGATTCGATACAAGGGGAGCCAAAGAATATTCCCAAGCATTAGCAGCTGAGTTGTCAATTCAACCACACCTGGAAACTTAGTATCTGCAGCAAAGTGTTTAGTAGCAAAGTAATATGATAGTGGTGGCAGCGGCAACAAAAGTAAAGACAGCAAAAGTAATGTTTTTGGTATTTTGTAGTGATTGTAACAGTAGCAATGGAAAAGTAAATAAGCGAGAACCAGTATATGGAAAACTCGTAGGCACCGGATCAGTGATGGATAATTATGCCGGATGCGGTTCATCATGTAACAGTCGTAACATAGGGTGACACAGAACTAGCTCCAATTCATCAATGTAATGTAGGCATGTATTCCGTATATAGTCATACGTGCTTATGGAAAAGAACTTGCATGACATCTTTTGTCCTACCCTCCCGTGGCAGCAGGGTCCTATTGGAAACTAAGGGATATTAAGGCCTCCTTTTAATAGAGAACCGGAACAAAGCATTAGCACGTAGTGAATACATGAACCCCTCAAACTATGGTCATCACCAGGAGTGGTCCCGATTATTGTCACTTCGGGGTTGCCGGATCATAACATATAGTAGGTAACTATAGACTTGCAACATAGGATCAAGAACTCACATATATTCATGAAAACATAATAGGTTCAGATCTGAAATCATGGCACTCGGACCCTAGTGACAAGCATTAAGCATAGCAAAGTCATCGCAACATCAATCTCAGAACATAATGGATACTAGGGATCAAACCCTAACAAAACTAACTCGATTACATGATAAATATCATCCAACCCATCACCGTCTAGCAAGCCTACGATGGAATTACTCACGCACGGCGGTGAGCATCATGAAATTGGTGATGGAGGATGGTTGATGATGACGATGGCGACGAATCCCCCTCTCCGGAGCCCCGAACGGACTCCAGATCAGCCCCCCGAGAGGTTTTAGGGCATGGCGGCGACTCCGTATCGTAAAACGCGATGATTTGTTCTCTCAGATTTTTTTTGTCATCGAAACTCAATATATGGAGGTGGAGTTGGAGTCGGAGACGCAACAGGGGGCCCACGAGGTAGGGGGGCGCGCCCTAGGGGGGCGTCCCCCACCCTCGTGAGAAGGGTGTGGGCCCCCTGGTCTTCATCTTTGACGAAGATTTTTTATTGTTTTTTCTAAGATGTTCCATGGAGTTTCAGGTCATTCCGAGAATATTTGTTTTCTGCACATAAAACAACACCATTGTAATTCTGCTGAAAACAGCGTCAGTCCGGGTTAGTTCCATTCAAATCATACAAGATAGAGTCCAAAACAAGGGAAAAAGTGTTTGGGAAAGTAGATACGACGGAGACGTATCACTGTACTACCGTAGGGGTCAAATCTCTCTCTAGGCAATTGTCTTGTGTGCTCTCTGCATGTTTCTGTTGCTTTGTTGTGGTCTTTGCATTGATCCTTCTTGCTTGTCGTGGGTGTTTTGCGTTTTGTGTCTCAGGTGGTGCCTCTCGCCGTTCCAATCCCAGTCGTGACACTGGCTCCAACCGTCTGCGCAACCCCCAAGATGAAGCCCCAGAGGGCTCCAATGCCCCCAAGCGCAATATCAAGACCACTGCCAGCAAGCAAAAGGAACCTGCTAAGGGCATGGATGAGATTTCAGTCACTGAGTATGTCGAGCGCGGGAAGATCAATCCCTATGTGAATCCTCGGGCTATCCTCAGAGGCACCGAGTTCTTCTGGACCAAGCAACAGACTCTCATTTATCTGGATGTGATCAAGAACAAGCAGAATACCTTCGTGGATGTCAAGTGGATAGACATGAATCACATGCAGAAGGACAAGTTTCTTGACTATTTTGGAGAGGCTCTGGACTTGGTGGAGCAGTTTGCTATTGAGCCGGTGATCTCCTTTCACCTTGACTATGACCCTGAGCTTACCTGTCAATTCTTTGCCTCAGTTTACTTTCATCCCGGGGATGAGCGGAGGATGACCTAGATGACCAACGGCCATCAGCTGTCTGCTACATGGAAGGAGTTCATGGATCTGCTTCACATTCCCGATGACGGGCTTCACAGCCCCGTTGGTGTTCGCCCCCACGCCAACTCTGAGTCTGCCAACAATAACCTGCTTCAGCCTTTCCTTGTTGAGAAGGTGCTCCCTAATGGCAAGTCAACAATACCCGTGCTGAGGCCTCTTCTGCTAGGAGGGCTGTTGGTGAGGATGAGGCTGCTGCTGAGAATATTGCTGAGGACCGTGCTGGTAGGTCGACCACACCTTCCTCTGAGCCATCGTGGGCCAAGAAGTTAAAGGAAAAGATGAAGACTCTCTTCTGCATGCAGGCAAAGGGACAGTACAGGGCTCACATGGCAGACAAGGAGAGTCGCCGCCGTGACAAGAAGGTTATGAGGCTCTTTAGAGAGGATGTGTCTGGCGGTTTTGAGGACGTCATCACGCCTGAGGCTGCCTAGATGTCGAAGCAGGGATACAAGTGGACCAGTTCAGAGGAAGACATCGAGGAGACCGTCCCCGCCGCTGAGTCTGACGAGGAGCACGAGGAGCAGTGGGACGACTTCTCGGCCTGAGCCACCCCGTGTGTGTAGGTGTCCTCTCTGCCTTTTTGGTGTCTCGATGCCAAAGGGGGAGAGAGTGTAGGGATTTGCGTTGTGTTGTCCTTGGTGTGTTTGTTTGCTTTGTCATTTGAAGCTCGTTTGTCTCGTTTGCTTTTGTTTGGTTTGTGCCTTCGAGACCTATCCTACATATGGTGTAATACATATGCACTCTATCTATCTTAGTTAACTTATGTTTGTGCTATCTTGTTTAGTGATAGCCTTCCTATTACTAGATATGCCTTGTCTCTATAATATAGGGGGAGTTTTGATCCTAGTATGTGTGTCGTGCAGTCCAAAGCACTCATCTAGGTGGCACACATCTAGAGGGAGCCCGTCTATATTCTAGAGAGGAGGGGTTTGCGGTTGCTTAATATTATTTCCCTTGTGCAAATCCCGTATTGTCATCAATCCACCAAAAAGGGGGAGATTGTAAGGGCATATTTATCCCTAAGGTGTTTTGGTGATTGATGACAACGCGTTTGCGGACTAATCGTGTGCCTTGAGTTTCCCAGACATTTCATCGCTAGGCATAAGACGGTTGGGTGCCTCTCGAAGACTGTTGAAGACAGCGTCTTTTCTATGTTTCTTTTTGGTGGATTTGAGTCGTAGGAAAGCCGTACTATTAAGAGAGGGTCCGCGTCGGAAAGGTTTGGGTGGAATCATCACGTACATGTCTCCTTCTTGTCCCCTCCTTTTCCCTTGGAGCTTCCTCCGCTTTCTCGTCTCCCTGGTTCTGGCTGCTGAGTTGGGTCGCGGTAGTACTGCTCCCAGGAGAGCGGTAGTACCGTAGGCACCAGCGGTAGTACCATGCGGTGGCGTGGTAGTACCGGAGGTGCCCACGGTAGTACCGCTCCCCTGGAGCTGCACTACCGCTGCCCACGAGGCTAGTACCACCCCTTCGCGATAGTAGGGGTGGATGTAATTTTTTACATCCACACCTACCGCGGTAGTACCGCTTTCGTTCCGCGGTAGTACCGTGCTATGTTGTCAGGCAGTAGTACCGCCCCTCGGCAGTACTATTGTGTCGGGTTTTTTACTTCTTCCGTTTCTTTGCGGAAGTAGGCACGGATGTTTCCTCCCCCTGGCTAGGGGATTTCTGCCTCGCGGTAGTACCGCATGGAGGCGCGGTAGTACCGCGCTCGCGGAAGTACCGCCCTCAGCTCCCGTGCGTCAGATCTGACCTTGCTGTTGCTGGGGTTGCGGCAGTACCGCGGGCCTGTACGGTAGTACCGCATGGCCGTGCGGTAGTACCACTTGGTAGCAAGCGGTAGTACCGTGTGGCCCTGCGGTAGTACCGCTGGCTTGGTGCGGTAGTATCGCTGGCCGCGGGCCAGTAGGTGGATAACGGTTGGATCTTTGTCCTACACTATATAAGGGGTCCCCTTCTTCCCCGTTGACTCATCTCTTCCAACCCTAAGCTCCATTATTGCTCTAAGCTCCATTTTTGCCCGATCTCACTCCCTAGCCAATCAAACTTGTTGATTTGTTCGGGAGTGGTTGAGAAGGCCTCGATCCACACTTTCACCAAGAGAAATTTGTTTCCCCCAACTAATCCCTTGCGGATCTTGTTACTCTTGGGTGTTTGAACATCCTAGACGGTTGAGGTCACCGCGAAGCCATAGTCCATTGTGGTGAAGCTTCGTGGTGTCATTGGGAGCCTCCAATTGAGTTGTGGAGATTGCCCCAACCTTGTTTGTAAAGGTTTGGTCGCCGCCTCCAAGGGCACCAATAGTGGAATCACGGCATCTCGCATTGTGTGAGGGCGTGAGGAGAATACGGTGGCCTTAGTGGCTTCTTGGGGAGCATTGTGCCTCCACACCGCTCCAACGGAGACGTACTTCCTTTCAAAGGGAAGGAACTTCGGCAACACATCCTCGTCTCCACCGTCTCCACTCTTGGTTATCTCGTGCCTTTACTTGTGCAAGCTTATTTGTATCATATCTCTTGCTTGCTTGTGTTCCTATCCTTGTTGCATCATATAGGTTGCTCACCTAGTTGCATATCTAGACAACCTACTTTGATGCAAAGTTTAAATTGTTAAAGAAAAGCTAAAAATTGTCAGTTGCCTATTCACCGCCCCCTCTAGTCAACCATATCTATCCTTTCACCAACGCAGCTAGAGGCTTTCTAGGCATGCTTGGCAGCATAGATTGTATGCACTGGGAGTGGAAGAACTGTCCATTTGCTTGGCAGGGCCAGTACAAGGGGCATGTCAACGGGTGCACTGTCATATTAGAAGCAGTGGCATCGCAGGATCTTTGGATATGGCATTCTTTCTTCGGCATGGCAGGTTCTCACAGTGATATCAACGTGCTGCAGCGTTCTCCAGTCTTCGCGAGGCTTGCAGAAGGCCACTCCCCACCTGTCAACTTTGAGATCAACGGCCACCAGTACAACAAGGGATACTATCTCGCAGATGGTATATATCCTCAGTGGTCAACTTTTGTGAAGACAATCTCGAAACCCCGAGGTGAGAAGAGAAAGAGATTTGCCTAAATGCAAGAGAGTGTTAGAAAGGATGTGGAACGTGCTTTTGGTGTGCTTCAATCCCGGTGGGGTATCGTTCGAAATCCTGCACTGTCATGGGATGAAAGGAAGCTTTGGGAGGTGATGACTGCTTGTGTGATCATGCACAACATGATCGTCGAGGACGAGCGTGATGAGAGTATCTTCGACCAAGGATTTGATTATGAAGGTGAAAATATTGAGCTCCTGCACCAAGACCCGGCCACATTTGAACAGTTTGTCCAATTCCACTATGAGATGCGTGATTGCCACACTCATTTGAATCTTCAAAATGACTTGGTTGAGCACATGTGAGATCACATTGGCAACCAATGGATGTATTGGTCCATTTTATGTTCAGTCAAGACAATTTCGATTTGGTTGTAAAACTATTTTATTAAAGACAATCTCAATTGGGTTGTAAAACTATTTTAATTTTCAGACAAATATTTGGGTTGTAAAACTAGTTTTGATGAAAATATGGGCATTTTTGGCCCTGACGGACAAGATGGGGCAAAGGGATGCGGCCGCGCGCTGGGCGCACGGCCACCGCATCCCAGGAAACGCCCGGACACGACCTCATTGCCCTATCCAAACAGACAGAAACCGGACAAAACGGACGTCCGTTTGGGGTTGCGCGGTGGAGTTGGCCAAGGGGAATTGTTGTTCTTGTTACAGTACAATTTGGTGACAAAACATTGCAGTTTGGTTCCTGCTGTATTGGCAGATTGTGCTATTACGCTCAAGCCAATTATAAGTTCTAGCATTCCCATAGTACTTTGGATGATAATGCTAAGAATCATCTCTGATGTGTGTGTTCTTTCTTTAATACATGATACACATGCTTGTGCGTATTCGAGACAAAAAAGTCTTTGATGTGTTTGTCTCCCTAGATGTTTGCTGAACTTACTGACTAATGGAAATTGTTGTCCTCGCCACAGTGCGATTTTAGGACAAACAATTACACTTTGGTTCCTGCTGGTTTGACAGACTCTGCTATTGCGCTCAAGCCAATTACAAATACTAGCTACCAATATGGATGATACCCCAAGAGTCCACTTAGTTTGGGCTGCAGTTGAAGTACTTCCGAGTTCCGACTAGCTTGGATCCGATGGAGGTCATCAGTTCATGACTAGCCAAGCTTAGCTGCTGTTGATAATCTATCTGATTCAAATGTCCGAACACTACATACGTACAAACTTGGTCTAGCAGGTTAACACAAGATACAGCTAGAGGACTCACTCTAATTGTCCTTATCCATCTGTGAGGAAGGCGTTGGTACCCAGGCTATTAATTTGTACTAATAATATAACTCTATACGGCCTTGTGGCAACCCAGTGCATAAAGATTTATTCGTCAGGCTTAGGGCTGCTGAGATTCATTTGTCTATCCTATTGTGTATGAATGCATCTTTATGACCTCTAACCTAAATAGGTAAAAAAAAAAGGGTGTGGCTATGAGCATATGACTGCAAGCTTATCATTAATAATGACGCAACTGATCTCATGACATTGGAGTCTTTGGTCATCGGACCTTGACAAAAATGGCCCATTATTCTATTTGTCTTCACACTATTGATATGTGGCTTACATCAGTAAATAGATGAAGCAGTATAATTCTAATAAGAAGGGAACTCCATTGTCATGTATATCTACTCTCACAAGCCAGGTTGGAACAAAAGGTGTTGTTGCTGCTCCAAGTTGCTATTGTATGTTCATTCACTGCACATAGGCCTTGTTATGTGAAGCGAACAATTACAACTTCCTTCTCCGGTGATTTATAATTCTTGCATACAATATTTCTTCAAGGTTCTGAACCGACCAACTGCCTTTTTTCGTGCAGAGTTTCTATGGAGCCTGAAAACCTCTCTTGGTATTCTGCATCTGTACATTGATCAGCCATCGTTACTCGGTATGAAGCACGCATTATATACTTCTGCGGACGTTGTATTTTTCTTGCTTTGGGAATGTGAAATAAATAGAATGCTTGTGGGTGAATGTTATACTGATTATTTTGCTTTTGCTGCAGTGAGGTTCTCATTAAAAAATTGACATATGACGTGCTTGGATGCATTTTGTTTTTTTTTCCATATTTGCGTATTGGAACCATAAGAGCATGTATGGGTAGGAGGATATGATTCAAATCCAGGTTTAGCTTAAACAACCTACCTCATCCAAATACTCCTAAGGTGAAATTTTATAATCTCAAATCAGCAAGCACATGATTCCTCTAGTAAAGATGAGACGGTTCCTCTGTTATGGCCATTCTAATCGTCTGTCTCGGGCTCAGGCACACAGCCATTTCGTCAAGACTCAGCAAGTCTTATGCGTCGTCTTTGTTTGACTGATTCATCCATGCGAGGAACTTGCCGAGTAAGGAGTGACCAGATTGAGCTCGACGTGGCCACTGTCAGCATGTAACCAGGGCCCTCACCAACATAACTACTAGATGAAGGGCGCGTAGATGTGGGCCTCGTCGGCACCAAACCAGGAGCAAGAAGATGGGCACAATTGGGAAGATGGAGCCAAGGTTCCAAATTCATCAGATCTAAGCTGAAGGGGAACTCTCATAGTGCAATGAGGACTTCAGCTACGTTGAACTGTTTTCCCAATGCCGCTCATCCCAAAATATTGTCATATTCTGGAGTTTCTTTTTCGCTCAAAGATATTGTTGGTGTATAAATAATGTAATTAGAGGACTCCGTAGGGTCTAAAATGTAAAATGTACAAACAAAATATAACTCAGAATAGAGAGACTGGATCGGTGAGGAACGATCCAGAATTCCCCCAAATCCTCTTCGTGCCATCTCCAATCTCTAGCCCAAATCTTACAAATCCCACATGATTTTCATCATGACATCAGGGCAGGTTAATCTGATGTGATTTTGATCTTGGTGGCGGCTGATTGAGGCGCTGTGTCGCCGTGATTTCTGGCTGTGGGTGTTGATTGCTGCGCACCCATCTCCGTCGTACGCCGGCGGCCGCCGTTCCCTCAAAGCTGCGGAAGGAGCGCCGCGACCGGCGTACTGTTGCCTGCCGCATCGCCGACCACCATCTGGTGCGGCTGCGCTGGATGCTGGATGCTTGGTCTGGTCCATCAGGAAATTACTTGGTGATGTTGCGTCGTCCATGTCCAAGCAGTAAGCTAGCTTGCTAGGTGTCCGATTGATTGCAAGGCTAACTGATTGATAGTGGTGCGTGCATCTGGTGCTTCTTCTGGTCTAGTCCCATGAGATTTGGTCAGGCGTGCATACAAGTACAGTTCACTTTTCTTTGTCACTGTATTTGGTCATATGTGTGAGAAGAAAATAGTGTGTGCGCCTTTCTCTGAACAATTGTGATTAATGCCGCCGGAAAGCTTGTATTGCTCTATGGCCGGATTAAAATACTCTGCTCATGCCTGTGTGCATTTGAGAGCAACTCGTAGAAGTACATCTACTTGCCATCAACATTTTGTACTAGTGTATTGTTGCTAGCGGAGTGCTGCAAAATCAAGTCCTGTGTGACTAGCTCCTGTTTGGGTTGTAGTGAGTCATGACAGATCCAACCAAGGAGAAATCAGGGGATTCTAGTGTGGATAAGTTGTATGAGATTTTAAGCAAAGTATTTGAGCAGCAACAGCAACAACTCAAAGTGGTTTCTGAAGCAATCAAGTATGCACTTGAGCCTAATCTAGTAAAGTTGGCTGGACCGAGCAATTACATCAGCTGGGCGCGTCATGCCCAGTTAATTCTGAGTTCTCATGGCTACGAAGAATTGCTTAGTGCTGATGAAGAGAAACTGAAAAGTGGCACTAGCACAAAACAGATTAATGATAGAGTGTTGGTTTGGTTATTAGGAAGCATGGAACCACCTATTCGAGAACAAGTTGAGACTATGACTACTATATTTGAAGTGTGGAAAGCTTTGGAGAAGCAATTTTCAGGAAAGTCAAATAAGATGCAAGCTACTCGCATCATGCATGAGTTGACTAACTTGAAACAAGGCTCGAAATCAGTGACTGAGTATGCAGGTGAGATGAAGAGATTGTACAGGGAGTTGCATTATTACCACCCTTTTGAGCCTGTTGACAAGAATGACATGGTTGTTCACTATACCTGGTTTGAACCGTTTGTGGGCAAGCTCTTCCTCGATGGCCTAAATCAGGAGTTTGATCTCCGTTGTCAGCTTATATTCTCCAAGACTGAATGGCTAAGCCTTGACGATATCATTTCCAGTGTGATTGAGGAGGAGACTCGTCTTGCTCAACCCAAGGAGCATGGTCAAGAAAAATCAGATGCACGTGCAGCCCTATCCATACAAGCTCGTCGTGCTCCTAAGTCCTTTGGTAAAATAGATAAAAGCAAACTTTTTTTCAACCATTGCAAAAGGCCTAGACACACAAAGGATGCATGCTTTGAGCTGCATGGCTATCCAACTTGGTGGGAAAATGGAAAGTCTCAGCCAGGGGGAGGTCAGGGAGCTCATAAAAGACAAGCTAACCTCACTACATCCAAGGGAGGGGGGGGGGTATCGGTGGTAGATGTGCGAGCTCTTGAGGATTTCACCTCCAAGCTTAGACTTTCAGAAGACTTGTCTTCCTCCCAGGATTCCTCTAAAGTTGAATCTAGTTTCCGTGCTACTTCACACAAAGGTATGACACCTCACCAGGCCCACAATTTTACAACACAATCAAAATCTTGGATTATTAATACAGGAGCTACAAACCACATGACATGAGCTTCAAATATATTCACTTCCTATACACCTTGTTCAGGTAAGGAAAAGGTACGTGTAGCTGATGGATCCATGGCACCTATCACAGGACGTGGATCTGTTAGGTGCACCAAGACATTGTCCTTGTCTCCTGTCTTGCATGTTCCGAATTTTCCAGTCAACCTCTTGTCAGTTAGCTCTATTACTAAATCTCTCAATTGTAGAGGTTGGTTTGATCCTACTTGTTGTGCTTTTCAGGAGCTAGGGACAGGGAGACTATTGGGGACTGGGGCCGTGCATGATGGACTCTACTATCTTGATGAAGGAAGTGATGAAGTTGCTTTTGCGTTATGCTTGTCTCCTAGTCAAGAACTACTACTATACCATCGTAGGCTTGGGCATCTCTCTTTTGCTGCACTGTTTCGTATTTACCCCTCTCTTTTCAAATTGTGTCCTAGGGAGATCCTTGTATGTGATGCTTGTGAATTGGCTAAACATACAAGGGCTTCATATCCTAGTATAGGATTAAGAAGTGGCAAACCATTTGAAATGATTCACTCAGATGTTTGGGGACCCTGTGAGGTTCGTTCAATTTCTGGGCATCGATGGTTTGTAACTTTTATCGATTGCTTTAGTCGCTACACTTGGCTTTATCTCCTGAAGCATAAGAGTGATGTGTGCTCGGTTTTTAAAGATTTATGTGCTCTTATTAAAAATCAACATGGGGCAACTATTAAAATCTTATGGTCAGACAATGGTACGGAATATATTAACCAGGAGTTTGGACAGTTCCTTGCCTCAAACGACATTGAACATCAAACTACATGTGTTAACACTCCAGAACAAAATGGTGTTGCAGAGCGTAAAAATAGACATTTGCTTGAGGTTGCACGCTCACTTATGTTTACCATGAACGTGCCTAAATTTCTTTGGGGGGGGGGAGGCAATAAAAACTGCAACATACTTGATAAACCGTATGCCTCTTCGGGTTCTTGGCCATAAGACCCCTGCTGAGTGTCTTCTTAAATCTAATGATTTTGTAGTTCCTCCAAAGGTCTATGGGTGTGTTTGCTTTGTGCATGATTATAGGAACTATGTTGGAAAATTAGATCCATGTGCTCTCAAATGTGTTTTCATGGGTTATTCTCCTTGTCAAAAGGGTTACCGGTGTTGGTGTCCTTCAGAGCGCCGGTTTTTTTGTGAGCATGGATGTGACATTCCGTGAACATGAATCATATTATGGCTCAACCAATGACACTGGCATTGCCTTATCCCCATCTAAAGTGCAGCAGGAAGGGGAGAGTGGTACTAAAGGATCTCCATTAATCCCTATTCATGTTTCCACTTCAGATGGTTTATCCACTCTAGATGATGTTCGAAATCAGGGGGACGAGACAAATAGTGATGGGTGTAATAATGGTTCTGATCATGGAGACATACAAGATGCATCAGGGGACTCTTCACTTCCTTCACAAGATGGTGAGCTTGACATGCATGAGGACCCAGGTACTAACAATAACCTCTCTAGTCATGTTGCTCCTATTAGCACCATCAGGCAGAGTGATAATCAATTATCTATCCTTGCTCCTGAAAATGATCTACCTATTGCTATGAGGAAACCTACAAGAAATCGAAACATTCCTGGACACCTCAAAGATTATAAACATGATATAGCTAATTTCATTTCCTATGAATATTGCACTCCACCCTTCAAAAGCTTTATTGCCTCTTTAGACTCTGTTTCCATACCATCAAACTAGAAAATAGCTATAGAGGACCCAAACTGGAAGGGAGCAATGCTTGATGAGATGAAAGCCTTGGAGAAGAATGAGACTTGGGAGCTTGTGGATCTACCACCAGGTAAGCAACCAGTAGGATGTAAGTGGGTATTCACTATTAAACGAACCCCTGAGGGAAAGGTGGATATATATAAAGCCCGGCTCGTGGCAAAAGGCTACACACAAACATATGGAATCGATTATGAAGAGACCTTTGCACCTGTGGCAAAGATGAATTCAGTAAGGACACTTATATCATGTGTTGCAAACCTTGATTGGGATATTTACCAGATGGATGTGAAGAATGCTTTCCTTCATGGTCATCTCCAAGAAGAAGTATACATGCATATACCGCCTGGATTTGAGTCAAGTAAAACTGTTGGAAAGGTATTGCGCCTACATCGTTCTTTATATGGCTTAAAGCAATCACCACGTGCTTGGTTTGATCGGTTTAGACAGGCCATGCTAAAAAGGGGGTTATTTTCAAAGTAATGCTGACCATACGCTATTTTATAAGCATATTAATGGCAAGGTTGCAATCTTGATAGTGTATGTCGATGACATTGTGATTACTGGAGATGATTCCAAGGAAGTTGCAGAGCTGAAGTATCATCTTGCGCATGAGTTTGAAGTGAAGGACTTGGGACAATTAAGATATTTTCTTGGTATAGAGGTCTCACGAGGATCGAAGGGTATTTTTCTCTCACAGCGAAAATATATCTTGGATCTGCTCAAGGAAACTGGTATGCTTGGTTGTCGACCTGCTGCTACACCTATTGAGCAAAATCATCGGTTATGTAGTGATGCTGGGACACCAGTGGATCGAGAGCGCTACGAGAGACTAGTTGTAAAGTTAATATATTTATCTCATACCCGTCCAGATATTGCCTTTGCTGTGAGTGTAGTTAGCCAATACATGCATGACCCAAAATCAACTCATATGGAGGCTGTAAATAAGATCCTACGGTATCTTAAAGGGTGCCCAGGAAAAGGCCTCTTATATACCAAACAAGGGGACTTGCAAGTTGAGTGTTATACCGATGCTGATTGGGCTGGTTCCCTAGATGATAGGCGCTCAACATCTGGTTACTGTGCATTTGTTGGCGGAAACCTAGTTTCATGGCGAAGTAAAAAAGCAAAGTGTGGTGGCTCGGTCTACTGCAGAAGCTGAGTTTAGATCTATGGCTCATGACATATGTGAGTTATTATGGTTGCAGATCCTCCTATCAGAGCTGCGGTTGTACAAGTACAAACCTCTGATGTTGTACTCTAACAACAAAGCTGCCATTGATATTGCAAATAACCCTGTTCAGCATGACCGAACCAAGCACATAGAGATTGATCGTCATTTCATCCAGTCAAGTAGCTCGATAGAGGGATAATTTGCCTACCATATGTAACTTCAGCCAGTCAAGTAGCAGATATACTTACAAAAGGACTCCCGGAAAAAACTTTTCCCATGTTTTGTACCAAGATGGGTATGTACGACATATTCTCCTCATCTTGACGGGGAGTGTTGGTGTATAAATAATGTAATTAGAGGACTCCATAGGGTCTAAAATGTAAAGTGTACAAACAAAATATAACTCGGAACAGAGAGACTGGATCGGTGAGGAACGATCCAGAATTCCCCTAAATCCTCTTCGTGCCATCTCCAATCTCAAGCCCAAATCTTACAAATCCCACATGATTTTCATCAGATATGATACTTGGGTGAGGGTGGATGCAAAATCCTACACAATACAAGAAAATAATATGTTGCATAGTTTGCTAGCTTTCCTACACGGGTCACTCATTGCATGACACCCTTTGTCGGGTATATATAGAGAGAAAGAATGCATGATAGGCAAGTAGGTATGGCTTTACTCATTGGATGGAAATTATCGGCAGTAGATATTTATTTGTCATAGTAGTAGATTGGGTGGATAAATAGATTTACAGATACTATATAAAGTGAGTTGGACAATACGAAATGCTACAATCTCATGAAAAGTTAAGATGCACCACGGTTACTTTAAAGGGTAAAAAGTGCAATATATAATGATGATAAAAATGAAGGATGTCTAGCACCTCGCAGCCAGCGCTATATTTGCCCACTAAACAATCACATCTTACACTTGACTCCGCCTATCTGAACACAAGTCCTCTCAACAATGTCATTTACTCTAGTGCAAAAGATAGAGTATGCTGGAAGAGGAAGCCATACATAGTCTGAAAGAAAACATAGCTTCAAGTTCAGATTACAAGAGGTACGTCTAGGAGGCCGGGCGGTCGATAGAAGGAGGGTCGACCCGAATGAAGGCGACTGGGTGGGCGACCGCGACGGCGCCGTCCGCCGCCGGTGATCGCCGACGCGTCGGTGGGCGGTTTTGGGCTCTCGCCGAGTCCGACGAAGAAGACGCTGACGACGATGGGGATGCATCCCCGGCAGAGGCGCCGCCCTCACCGACACCTTCAGATCTTGTTTGCGATTTATTCCATGCAGGTTATTGCGAAGATGAAGTAGCCATGACGATCGATCAGATTCTGCCACCGGACGATCCGGCGCGTATCGGTCTTCACGCGGGCGAGAAGAATGAGATGGTCCGACGCGTAGTTCATCGGAAGACGGCGGCGTCGGTGCTCAGACCGTGGAAGGGACCGATACCTAAGGTGAGTCTTCCGAATCTCACGTTATTCGATATGATCAGGCCGGAGTCTTGGATCACTGTTAAGAATAAGAAGAACGCGAGGCGGCGCGCCGGCAGTCCGGCAACGGCGGCGCCCGTGACGGCAGCGGCGATGACTACGATCTCGCTCGCGAGATCACAGCGATTGACTCAGCTGCTAGATGGATTTGGGCCGGTTCGGTGTGGACCGGGTCCGCGAGATGTTGGGCCAGAGAAAGATGGGTATGAGGCTCATGTTGGACCGGACCACTCTCCTACACCTATTGCGTTGCCATGCACGTACGAGCGTGATTGTTCTCTCAATCGTGCGCAGCCGCCTCTTCGCCCTAGGGTTCGTAGGCACGGCACGAGAGGTTTTCCTGCCTGTGGTCTGCATTGGGCTAGGAGGATCTGCCCGCTGCCTGACATGGCCGGCCGCGGGGCGGCGCTGCAGCCAGCCAAGAATGCCGCTCCCGGTCCTATGGGACGGGGCGGGACAGCTCCGCCGCCGGTGGTGGCCGCTGGACGAGGAGTCCCGATGGCCCCGAGGCCGCCGGCGGGCGAGGGCGCTACTCAGGGCAACCCGGGGCGAGGTGTTGGCCCCGTGGGCGCGAGGCCTCCGGGGCAAGTGCCCGTCCAGTCGGCCGCTGGTCGGGGCAGCTTGAGGCCCCCGGCGCCAGGTGTTGCACCCCCTGCTCTGCCGGCTGCGGGTCACGGAGGGCTTCGGCCTGTTGTGCCGAGCGCGGCCGGTGTGGCTCCGGCTGGCCGCGGTGGAGGGCCTCGGCCTGTTGGGGGCTTGCCGGCGCCCTCGGGCAATCATCCTCGAGCTGCTCCTCCGCCCCATTACGTTGCGAGGCCGGCGCAAAACCGAACCGGTCCGTCTCAGACAAATAACAGAGAGTCCAATGATCTGCCCCGAGGCCAGTGGGGGGATGATGGGTATGATGCGTATGGTGACGGACAGCACCGAAGATCTTCTACGGGAGGAGGTCGTGGATATGCCTGGCAAAGCGACGGGTTGGCTGAGAGACCGTTTCTCGGCCCGACAGGTGGTTTTGTTGAGGGGGCCTCTGGCCCAGATAACCGTCAGAGAGGAGGCTTTCGTGGCCATCGTGGTGGTCGGGGTGGGGGCCGTGGGAGATTTCGTCGACCGCCCCCGCCTCGGGCAGTTGATCCTGCGGCGTCTACAGTGGAGCCTGGCCATACTGCCACTGAGCTTCCTCCCCAGGCGATGGAGGTGGTGAACGCCTTGGCCAGTGTTGAGGCTCCTGAGGCTGGGACGGTGGGTGAGACTACCGACAGGTCTAATGCCGAGAGAGCGTCCAAATATGCGCATAAGAAGGAGAGGATGATTTGCTACCGTTGTGGTGAGAAGGGCCACTTCATTGCTGAGTGTGTGGCCCAGCTGTGTGAGTCGTGTGGCAAGCCTGCACATGACTCCGGGGAGTGCCCGTTGTTGCGTGACCTGCCCCCGACGCTGAATATTTATGGAGTCTATTGTGCTGAGCTCATGTTTTTTGAGTCCCCCCCCCCCCCGGCGAGAGAGGTCCCGGAAGATATCCTGAGCTTGACTACTGGGACTGTGAAAGCGACCCAGGGCGTAGTGACTGAGGCACAGATCGTGAGGAGGCTTTAGGAGCTGGTTCCCGGGGATTTTAGATGGGAATTGGTGCCTATCGAGGACAGGGGTTTTAAGGTTGATTTCCCTACTATGGAGGATTTGCAGAAATTGTTGAGCTTTGGCTTGTGTAGAGTCCCCGGTACTATGTGTATCCTGGAGTTCCACGAGTGGAAGCAGGTTGAGCCTAAGGGAAAGCCGCTCACGCAGGTCTGGTTGCGGTTTCTAGGGGCTCCATCTAAGCCTCTGCAGGATGCTCGAGTGATGGCTAGTATGGACATTATGGTTGGGAAGACAGAAAAAGTGGATATGGCTTTCACACGTGCCCATGGGGTGGCCCGGATTTTAGTGAGTGTTCTGGATATTGAGTTCGTGCCTGATAAGGTCAACTGGACCTATAGGGGAGAGGTGTTCCCGCTTGAGATCGAGTTCGAGGACACTGATCTATTTGATGATGCGGTTAATCGTAACGATGTTGACATGCACGACAGAGATGGCAATACGGGGGCCAAGGGGTCACCGTCAGATGAGCCCACGCGAGAGGGGTCTAACGGTTCTCACCCAGCTCAGTCGCCTGGGGATGGCACCGGGGTTGAGCCCGCAGCATCACCAGTGGTGCCCATGACTACTCTGCGTTTTGGGTCCTTTGAGCCAGCCTCGGCACCTCCCAGACTATGGAGTGACCGGGTAGATTCTGATGATTACCTTGAGCACACGCTCCCCCCGTTGGAGTTCGAGGGGGATGATTGCTTGTCTGTTGGACGGCCGACGAGGACTTTGGTCGGGGCTACGGTGAGGAGGCCGGAGGGTGCTTCTCTTGCCCTGGTGCCTCACGTGGACGCGACTCCGGTGTCGGCGACTGCGTGCGCGATGAGTTGTGGGGGAGGGGGTTCAGGGCAGGTGGCCCCGTCTTCTCCCATCCCCATCCCGACCTTGCTGGCGTCGGTGACGCCGGCCCCGAGGGGGTCGGCCGGTGCTGGGAGAGGGAGCCCGAGGCAGGCGGCCTTGGCTCCTGCTACTCCGATGGTGGCGGTAACCACCACGGCAGCAGCTGCGCTGGGGGGGTGCTGGGGCAGGAGGCCTTGGCTCCTCCTTCTTCCCCGACGGCCAGGACGACTGCTTCTCCCTCGCCGATGGCTCAGCCGTCTGAGCCGGCGGCTGGGGTGGGAGGAGGGCGCGGGCAGTGGCCCCCGTTATCCCTTCTTCGCTCTCACCCATGGCCGGGGGCCCTGGTGTGGGGCACCCGTCTGAGGGGATCGGGAGCCCTCCGACGCCTTCTCTGGTAACCTCGGTAGACCCTTTGAGGGACTCCATGCCAGGTTTCACTAGGGAGGAGGTTGTCGCGTTTGGCGGGATCCCGGACCCTATCTCCGCGGGGAGACGGATGAGTGCTCGCATCCTCGACATCCCCGAGGTTGATGATATGCAGCAGCGGTGCGCTATGAGGGCGGCCAAGCTTCAGGAAGCTGCTTTATCGTCTGGTATGTCCGTCAACTTATCTAATTCCTTATTGCATTTTTCTAATGAAGATATTATAAATAATGCAAACCAATTAGGAGTTTCACTAGGTGATACAGATAGTGAGATTACCAATTCGGTGAATGATCTATTAGATTTGGAGGCGGAACGTGCCTTAGAGGTTATTCGTAATCTTGCAGCAGTTAAACCTATGAATGATGATGAGATTGATGCGTTAGGGGTTAGAGTGCTCGATAATCTGTGTGCGGATCTAGCACCCCCCAATCATGACTCTGAGGAAGATGATGTACCCCTAGAGAATGAGGCTAGCAATATATGTGAACCCGGTTATGAGGACCGGGTGACTGAGCCTAGTAAACCTAAGCGTAAGTGGAAACGGAAGATCTATCCAGATTCCGCAGTTCGTAGGAGTGCTAGGATTCGAGTTACTAAAAAATTCCATGATGAACTATGAGAGGAATTTTTTGGAATAGCAGAGGTCTGAAGGACTTGGCTAAAAGAAGATTCCTAGCTGAGGCAGCTCTAGAGCAGAGGTTAGACTTTGTTGCTCTATCGGAGACGGGTAGAGATAACTTTGCGCCCCAGTTTCTCTCTTCTTTTGTGGGTGGTATTGATTTCGATTGGCATTGCCTCCCTCCGCGAGGAAGATCGGGTGGTATCTTACTAGGTGTGAGATGCGATTCGCTTGAAGTCCGAAGTGTCGTGATGGGAGACTTCGCGGTCAAGTTTCGAGTCATGTCTAGGGTAGATGGTTTTAACTGGGCTTTGGTGGCGGTTTATGGTGCCGCACAGCCTAAACTTAAAGCGGAGTTTCTGGCGGACCTTGTTCGAATCTGTGGGTCAGAACAACTTCCAATTTTAGTTGGAGGTGATTTCAATATCATCAGGAGGAGAGAGGAGAAGAACAATGATAACTTTGACGGCAGATGGTCATTTATGTTCAACACCATTATTGAAAGCTTGGATCTGAGAGAGATAGAGCTTTCTGGGAGAAAGTTCACCTGGGCTAATGCTCTACCAAACCCAACCTATGAAAAACTTGATCGAGTACTTGCGAGCGTGGAGTGGGAAGAAAAGTTCCCTCTGGTTACGGTGCAAGCTCTTTCGAGGGGAATATCTGATCACACCCCATTGTTCGTGGACTCAGGGGAGCCGAACCATGAGGGTAACAAGAATACCTTCTCCTTCGAGATGTCTTGGTTTGAACGTGAGGGGTTCTTGGACTTGATCGCCGGGGAATGGGATAGAGGTGTAGGAGGCAAGAATGCGATAGAGCGTTGGCAGAATAAGATTAGGCATTTAAGAAGTTTCTTACGGAGTTGGGCTAAGCACCTCAGTGGTGTGTATAAGATTGAAAAGGATAGACTCCTTACTCTTATACAGGCCCTGGACATACAGGCCGAAGTCAATATCTTGTCGCCAGTTCAGCTTCAGGCTAAAAATGAGGCGGAGAAGAGGCTGAAAGAACTGCTTCGCGAAGAAGAATTGAAGTGGGCTTTGCATGCCAAAGTCCGCAAAGTGGTCCAAGGGGATGCGAACACTCAGTTCTTCCATTTGATAGCTAATGGCAAGCACAGAAAGAAGCGTATCTTTCAGCTTGAGAAAGACGAGGGCACTATTTTAGGTCAGGATAACCTAAAAACATATATTACCGACTATTATAAGCAGTTATTTGGACCTCCGGAGGATAATTGTGTGTCCCTCGATGAGTCCAGGACTGAGGACGTACCTCAGCTATCAGCTGCTGATAATGATATTCTGGTTGCCCCGTTTCCGGAGAAGGAGGTTTTTGATGCTATTGCACAGATGAAAAACAACAAGGCTCCCGGACCGGATGGATTCCTGGCAGAGTTCTATAAAAAGTGCTGGCACATTATTAAGGGGGATTTACTACCTATGTTCCATGATCTGTTTTCCGCACAGCTTCAATTATTTCACTTGAATTTTGGGATTATCACACTGCTTCCTAAGAAGACAGATGCTGTGAGAATTGAGCAATTCAGGCCGATCTGTCTCCTCAATGTTAGTTTCAAAATTTTCACCAAGGTCGGGACTAACAGACTCACACAGATTGCGCATTCTGTGGTGCAACAGTCCCAAACTGCTTTCATGCCGGACAGAAATATCCTTGAAGGGGTGGTCGTCCTGCATGAAACACTCCATGAAATCCATTCTAAAAAATTAGATGGTCTAATTTTTAAGGTGGATTTCAAGAAAGCGTACGATAAGGTCAAATGGCCATTCTTCCAACAGTCATTGCGTATGAAAGGTTTTGATGAGGCCTGACGCTGATAGGTTGAATCATTTACGCAAAAAGGTAGTGTGGGAATTAAAGTTAATGATGACATAGGTCATTACTTTCAGACACATAAAGGCCTCAGACAAGGAGATCCGATGTCCCCTATCTTGTTTAACATTGTGGTGGATATGTTAGCAATCTTGATAGGAAGGGCTAAGGAAAATGGTCAAGTAGGTGGATTGGTACCTCATCTTATTGATGGAGGTGTATCCATCCTTCAGTACGCTGATGATACAATCATCTTCATGGAGCATGACTTGGCCAAGGCTAGAAATATGAAGCTTGTGTTATGCCTTTTCGAACAATTGACCGGGTTAAAGATTAACTTTCATAAGAGCGAGTTGTTCTGTTTTGATAGGGCCAAAGATGAACAGGATGCTTATAGGCAATTGTTTGGGTGCAAGTTGGGAAAGTTACCCTTCTCCTACCTGGGGATTCCAATCCACCATCGTAGGCTGACAAACAGAGAGTGGAAGTGCATCAAGGACCGATTTGAGAAGAAACTGAGCTGCTGGAAGGGTAAGCTCATGTCATACGGAGGCCGATTAATCCTGATTAATTCGGTGCTCACGAGCATGCCAATGTTTCTCCTATCGTTCGTTGAGGTCTCAGTTGGTGTTAGGAAGAGACTGGACTTCTATCGATCGCGTTTCTTTTGGCAGGGTGATGAGCTTAAAAGAAAATATCGGCTTGCTAAATGGGATATCATCTGTAGACCAAAAGACCAAGGGGGTCTAGGTATTGAGAATCTAGAAGTTAAGAATAAATGCCTTCTTAGCAAGTGGCTGTGGAAGCTCTCATCGGAGACTGAAGCAATGTGGGCTCAAATCCTTCGCAGCAAGTACCTCCAGACAAAAACTCTGTCCCAGGTTATAGTCAGGCCGACCGATTCGCCTTTCTGGAAAGGCCTGATGAAAGTCAAACATGCCTTATTTAATAGGACGAAGTTTGTTATTGGAAACGGCTCAAGTACACGTTTCTGGGAGGATACTTGGCTTGGCGGGACACCCCTGGCCATCCAATATCCATCTTTGTACCGCATTGTTCAACGACGTGAGGTATTCGTCGCATCGGTCTTTCAGTCTACCCCCCTTAATATCCAGTTCCGACGAACGCTAGCGGGCAACCGTTGGGAAGAATGGCTCCGTCTAGTTAGGAGACTGATGGACGTCCAGTTTCCCAACAACCCGATGAATTGCGCTGGAAATTGACTAAGTCTGGAGTATTCACGGTTAAATCAATGTATATTGATGTTATTAATTCGAACTCCATTCCTACGTCTAAGCATATTTGGGATGTCAAAGTTCCTTTGAAAATAAAAGTGTTTATGTGGTTTGTCCATAAACAAGTTATTTTAACTAAGGACAACTTGATAAAGCGTAATTGGACAGGACCTACTAGGTGTAGTTTCTGCGATCGGGATGAGACTATCAAACACCTCTTTTTTGATTGCCCGTTGGCCAAGGTACTTTGGCAGACAGTCTACATTGCTTTTAATATCAATCCACCGAATTCAGTTAATGCGTTATTTGGGACTTGGCTTAATGGGATTGAGCCTGGTTTAGCGAGACATATTCGGGTTGGAGTTTGTGCTTTGCTGTGGACTATCTGGACTTGCAGAAATGATTTGGTCTTTAACAGAATATCATGTATACATTTTTTGCAGGTCATATTCCGAACTACGGCACTGATCCGTTCGTGGTCGCTACTCACCCAGATGGAGGCCAGGGAGCATTTGGTTACTGGATCTTTCCGCTGGGAGATGGTACCTCGGGATATCTTCAACCGGTTTGGATGGCGGTCATGTAATAGGATAGGTACTTAGTTTCCCTATCTAGTTTGAGCCGGCCGGTTGTGGCATCTTGTCCTGGCTAGTTGGTGTTTCTAGCCTTTATTTGGCTCTGTGTGAGCTTACTGTACCTTTTTTTTCTACTTTTGGAGACCTTTGGAACCATGTTGGTACTTCTTTATTTGGTTAATAACATGCCCGTATGCATCGTTCTGATGCAGAGGCCGGGGAATCCCCTTTTCGAAAAAAAAATTCAGATTACAAAGACTCTTTGACCAAAGATAAATTCTCAGCGATCAGTTATGAATGTTTGTTGTTCAGTTTTGGATAAATGGCATCACACCTGACTTCAATTTGATTTTGTTGCAGAGAAAACCCAAAATAATTTGACCATATACAAGGAACATAATGAATAATCTTCCAAAAAGCACAAACAGCAACAAATAAAAAGACACGCACAAGTTGAAAATGACGAGACACTCAACCACCGAAGCAATCAATGACCAAGGTGGAGGGGGAAATGTGTCTTGATGTGGAAACATGATATCCATTGGAGCAACTAGACCTCGTCTACTCCGGAGAGGTCGAATGTCGTCAAGTATGATCCATCCACCATTCAAGAGGACCCCCGTCCTGCTCAAATGGTGGCACTCGTATGAGAGCTTAGATAGGAACTGGCGATTGGGCCAACAATAGAACGCGATGTTGTCTGCTCCGGCACAACATACGATCTTCAAAGTTCATCAATCACATTGAGCAGCCCGCCACGAAGAAATTGGACGGCGTCGTGTACTCGCCCATAATGATCCATGTTCCCCTGATGCAGGTAGGTCCGTTGGAATTATTGAGAAGAGCAAGCACTTTGCTTGCTGACACCGAATAGGAGATGAGAGGTCAGTCCGTGCAGCTTTGCATTCCCAATTTTTTATGTGTCTGCGTAGGTGTTTATTGAACTTACTAAATAACGAGAATTGTTGTTCTCATTACAGACAAAACATTGGAGTTTGGTTCCTATTGGTTGGCAGACTGTGCTATTGCGCCGAATCCAATTTATAAGTACCAACATTCCTACAGTTTGGATGATAAGATTCCACCTAGTTTGAGCTGCAGTTGTAGTACTTGAGGCTGGGTTGAATCTGACTGAGGTCATCACCAGCTGATATTGACAATTTATATGATAAAGTACTGATTTTAATTCTTTTCCCCGCAAAGAAAAAATATGTACCAACACTACATACAACAAACTTGGTATAACAGGTCAACACAAGATACGACTTATTTCAAAAAGGAACACAAGATACAGCTAGAGGACTCACTTTAATTGTCCTTATGATTTATTTTTGATAATTCCAGTTAATGATGAAGGCGGCACTAGCACTCCATCTGTGAGCAAGGCGTCGTTACCCTTACCCAAGCTATTAGATGTGCTAAACTAATGCTCTACACATCCTTGTGAAATGTGTGAACGAAGATTTATCTATCAAGTTCAAGGCTATGGTTGTTTCACTGTGTTGTCCTCTTGTAGTTTTTTTTTCTTTTCTTTTCAGAGCTCCTTTTGTGTTGTTCAGAGCTCCTTTTCAATGTCTAGTTGACCACTGCTTCTTCTTTGGGTTTACTGAAACAAATTCCTGAATAATGATGAAAACTACGATAGCAGACTGTTAGATAATTAATCAAGATTGCGCTACTGAGATTCGTTGGTCTTTCCAATTTGTGTATGACCATGTCTGTCAGTGATAACCACAATAGCTAATGGTGTGGCTATGGGCTTTTTTTTTTTGCAAGATTGTGGCTATGGGCATATGACAGCATGCTTTTCATGACACCGGAGTGTTCAGCCAGCAGACCTTCACAAATATGGCCCAGCGTTTGGGTTACTATTAACATGTGGCTTATACATTACTAAATAGATGAAGCGTTACAAATTTAATAAGATGGGGACTCCACTGTCTTGTAATTTTTGCCCGACAATTTCTTATTATCATTATTCCACACTCAGAAATCATGTGGGAACACAGGGTATGGTTGCTCCTGTTTAGTTTTTATTGTATGTTCTTTCATTGCGCATTGGCCCAACTATGTGACATCAAAGTGAACAATTAAAACTTCCTTCCCTGGTGATTTATAATTCTTGCATACAATCTTTCGTCGAGCTTCTGAACCAACGCGCCGTTTTCTCATAGTTTTTATGGAGGTTGAAATTTCTCTTGGTATTTTGTGTCTGTACATTGATAAACCATTGATGCTTTGTGTGAAGCGCACGGTATATACTTCTGCAAACATTGTATTTTTCTTGCTTTGGAAGTGCGAAATAAACAGAAGTCTTGTGTCTGATTGTTCGACTGATTATTGTGCTGTTGATGTAGTGAGATTCTCATTTACAAAGTTGACATACATACAACGTGCCTGGATACATTTTATCTTTGATATTTGCCTATTGGAACCATAAAGCATGTTTGGGTAGAAGGATGTGGATTCGAATCCAGGTTTAGCTTAAGTGGGCCTACCTTATCCAAAATTCCAAATACTCCTAGTGTTCTATCCACACTGAAATGGCATAATCCCAAAACATGTTCAGCACACTGCACACGGTTAATGTAGTAAACATGAGATCGTCCCCCGGTGGTGCCCATTTGCATCGACGTTCTCGGGCTCATGCAGGGAGACACCTTAACAGACTTATAAAGTCAAACACGCTGCCCTCCTTTGACCGATTATATTGGTCCAGGTGATGCCCACATTGAAGGAGTCACTCGAACTCAACGTGGTCCAGGTGATGCCCACGTTAACGCAGGAACTCACTAGATTAAGGTTTGACTGTAGCCGGTTCCATGCTAGCAAAATTCCTAGAAGGAAGGACCGTACATGTGGGCCTCGTCGATGCTGAATCTAGAAAATGAAGATCGACACAGCTTCGCAGGTTGACTGAATGCTTAAAACTGCCGAAGAGAAACTCTCATAATGCAAAGAAGGCGATAGGCTAAATTGTTTTCCCAATGCCGCCCATGCCGAAGTTATTGTATTGTCATATTCCTGAGTTTTTTTATCTCTCAAAGATGTGATATTTAGGTGAGGGGGATGCAAAATTCTACACAAGACAAGAAAATAATATGCTGCATCATTTGCTAGCTTCACTACATGGGCCACTCGTTGCATGGCATCCTTGGGAGACATATATAGAGAGAAAATGCACTATATGTCAGACAAGTTGGTATGGATTTACCCATTGGATGAAATTTATCTGCAGTAGATATTTATTCATCTTAATTTGTACGGTTTATGAAGAGAAGTAGGTTTGGTGCATAGATAAATTTATAAGTACCATATAAAGTGGTTTGGACACTACGCAACCACATCAAACAGTTGACTCCATCTATGTAAACACAATTTAACTCAACAATTCCATGCATTGCACTACAAAAGACAAAAGCATTGTGGAAGAGGAACGTTATGCATTGCACTCCATCTATCTGAACACAATGATGAGACACTCGACCACTGGAGCAATGAGACCAAGGTAGAGGGAGTTAATTGCACAAAACTACCATATGTGCGGCTAGGTTTGCAGAAAATCACCAAGTTGGTAATATGTTGCAAAAATTACCATGTTCACACTAAACTTGTTGCTGAAAGCACTGAACGGGTGATTTAGCCCGTTTGATCACTTTTTGACAAGTAGGACCGGATTGTAAGAAGCTGACTTGGCAAAGAATTGACACAAACACCCCTGAAATCCAAAACAAAATGCAATCAACACCCCCTATGGACAACTACCAGGGAGCTCCTCCATGCAACGCACCCTCTCTTCATCCCCTTCTTGTTGCTGCTCATCGTAGTTCGCCGCGTCCTGCAGCACCCCAGCCACCAACGCCTCCGCCCCTGCCCCCCTTGCAGCTCCATATGCCCGACCTGCAGCGCCCCAGCCACCAGCGCCTCCGCCCCTGCCTCCCTTGTAGCTCCATCGAACGACCACCTCCGCCACTTGCCTTAAGACGGCTGCCGTCCCACACGACCACAGCCCAGTTTGCCAACCACCATGCCCGCCTACGCCGGCGACCCTGCCTGCAACCTCCCATGGCGCCCCTCACTGGAGGTAAACGACGAGCTCACGGTGAGTCCTTGTCAGGCCCGCATCTTCAGTTAACAAGTGTCTCTCTTCTTCAGTTAACGACTGGCCCAGATTCACCTTCGAACCGACGATCGTACGGCTCGTGATGCTCGCCGTCCCACTATACCGTTTCGTCCATTTCCTGTAGCGTTTCATCTACTCCACTGTAGCCGTCACCCAGTGCCAGCTGAGTTATAAAGATCGCACCCAACGTCTTGTAATGCATCATTTATTCATGAGACCATTTCATTACTCAAAGCATATATCTTATAGTAATACAAAACCCTAGCGGGCGCCTACTTTCCCCTCCTGTTCGTGAGATCTAGATCAAAATCCTCCTCAAATTCTCAAACAGGGTGTGATAATTGGTATCATGAGCGTAGGTTTTCCTTGGCGGCGCGACAGATCGGAGCTGTAACGGTGATTTCCCACCCTTCCCTCCCTTTCCTGTCGGCGGCGGCAGTTTTGGTGGTGTTGGCGGCGGCGCACGCGGCGGTAGACCCATTCGACGGCAACTCGTCGAGCCCGACTAGTTGTGTGAGCACACCGCTCACTCAGTAAAACCCCAGGTCGCGCGACATGTGGTGCTGTTCTGGTGGCGATCTCATTCGGCGGCGGTAGGGTGAGCGTTCAGATCGGGTTCCCGGCTCGTCCTGGAGGTAAAATTCCTCTCTGAATGACTTCACCAAGATGGGGCGCGGGAAGGCCAGCCTCGACGAATCCGAGGTAGCTGAACTTCTGGCCATGGAAGGCGAATATCTGCAGCACCGTGAGGAGACCATAGATCTCCAAGGCAAAGTTGACGACCTGCGTAAGGACATGCACGGCATCGGCCTCAAGCAGGATACTATGGTTTCAGTCATGGACAGGGTCCAAAAAGCAGTCTCCTCTCTGAATACTCAACTCGCAGCCATGGCAGATGTTCTTAAATCTCTGACGGTTGCTGGTGCCTCGACATCGTCACACGCGGGTCAACCAGTTACTGAACAGCAGCAAGTAAACAAGGAAGCAAATGCAACAGAGGACAGGCAACTGACAGACGAACTAAGGAAAAGACTAGCCTTGGAACAAGAGAAAACACGATAGGTTGCATCCCAAATCCCTCCCCACCTGGAGCCTATTCAAGTGCCCAGACATTTGGTTCCTCCGGGGTTTGGAAACAATCCGATTCTGGAGATCCACTCGGGCAACGGAACACCAACAACAGCATACAAAACTTCCCGAACACCTGGATTTCACGGTTTTCAGCCACCTGGCGTTCAGCAGAGCTGGGACGATTTCCAGAAGCAGTATGAGCAGGAGATGTGCACCCAGTTCCTCAAAAGCATCACAAAGGGACCGCGTATGGACTTTCCTCGTTTTGATGGCGACAACCCAGCCGGCTGGATATGCCCGTGCGAAAAATACTTTCAGATGGCTGGTGCTCCTGCTGAATACAAAGTCAACTTGGCCCAACTCTATGTTGTTGGTAAAGCTGATGTGTGGTTGTGTCCTTCGGGTATCCTCAAAAAGCAGCTAACCTAGCCACAATTTACCGAAGAAATCATGCGCCGTTTCTCGTCTGCTAGCTCTTATGAACTAACTGAAAAGTTCAACAATCTGAAGCAGAGCACATCAACAGTGTCCGATTACACCGACCAAATTGAAGAGCTTATGACAGAAATTCAGACTGACAACCCAATCATGGATGAACAGTGGTTTGTCAAGTGCTATGTAAATGGGCTTCGTTCCAACATTAAATTTTAGCTGCGATCACTGCGACCAACATCTCTCATAGAAGCTTATTGGTTGGCAGTCGACATGGAAAAAGGCACAACGGAAAAGAAAGCACTTCAGTCCCACACTAGCACCAGCAAGAGCTATACTGGTTTTCATAATCCATACACACCAGTAATAGAGAAAGTTACAGAACCCAAACAACCTGTAGTCAACCAAAGAGCCAGAGAACCTGGCAAGTGCTGGCGATGTGGCGATGCATGGTTTCATGGGCATAAGTGCAAACTTGCTCCTGCACTGAATGTTCTAACAGGTGAGGAGCCTACTGAAAAACAGAAGGAAAAAGATGAACTAGAGGAACAGGATGTCAAAGAACAACCACAAACTGAAGAACACTGTATGACAATTTCTGCATAAGCCATACAATCAGATAATGTCAACACCATTTCTATTCTGGTGCAAATAGGGGGCAAACAGGGCATTGCTTTAGTGGACTCAGGCAGTAACTCCACATTTATCAGCCTCAAATTTGCTCTGACAATCTCTTGCACTATACTCAGGGAAACTACCCGTGCTATTACAGTTGCTGGTGGTGGTACATTATGGTCTGGTTCCTATATAGCTTCCATCACATTTACTGCAGGTCATACCAAATTCCACCAGCAATTCAGAGTGCTTGACCTACCTGGACATGATATGGTGTTAGGAAGTGACTGGATGGCCAAGCACAGCCCTGTGGCTTTTCACTATAACCCCAGACAGATCACAATTATGCAGGACAAGAGCACTCCTGTCACAATTAAAGCTTGTGACTTTGTCTGAAGCCACTCCAATTGAAGCTGCAGAAGTGGACAAACTACTGTCCTCAAGAGCTCCCGGTTACGTGTTACAACTTATCAGGGACACTACTATGACAAAACCAGAGAAACACTCAGTTCCACAACCTATGGAAGAAGTTCTGCAGCATTTCCCTGAAGTATTTCAAGAACCCAAGGGTCTGCCCCCTAAAAGATCACATGATCACAAAATACCACTGAAAGCAACTCCTCCTAATTCCAGGCCCTATAGAGTACCTCACATGCAGAAGAATGAATTGGAAAGGCAAATTGATGCAATGCTCAGAGATAAAATAATCAGGGCTAGTGAAAGTCCCTATTCCTCTCCAGCAATCCTGGTAATGAAAAAGATGGTACTTGGAGGATGTGCATTGACTACAGGAAGCTGAATGGGGCTACAGTGAAAAACAAGTTTCCGATCCCTGTAATTGAAGATCTAATGGATGAATTACATGGAGCAACTTACTTCACTAAGCTGGATCTGAGGTCTGGTTATCATCAAGTGAGAATGGATGAAAATGATATACCCAAAACTACATTTAGAACATACTTTGGGCACTATGAGTTCCTAGTAATGCCATTTGGGCTTGCTAATGCACCTGGTACATTCCAAGCCCTCATGAACAGCATCTTTGGACCATACTTAAGGAAGTTTGCGTTGGTTTTCTTTGATGATATCCTGATATTCAGTAAATCCTTGTCAGAACACATTGAACACCTGCAGATAGTGTTACAATTGCTCAAAGAACATCAGTTATATGCTGATGTCTACTACATAACCTTCTTCTTGTAGATGTTGTTGGGACTCCAAGTGCAGAGGTTTGTAGGACAGTAGCAAATTTCTCTCATGTGGATGACCTAAGGTTTATCAATCCGTGAGAGGCGTAGGATGAAGATGGTCTCTCTCAAGCAACCCTGCAACCAAATAACAAAGAGTCTCTTGTGTCCCCAACACACCCAATACAATGGTAAATTGTATATGTGCACTAGTTAGGCGAAGAGATGGTGATACAAGTGCAATATGGATGGTAGTTATAGGTTTTTGTAATCTGAAAATATAAAAATAGCAAGGTAACTAATGATAAAAGTGAGCACAAACGGTATTGCAATGCTTTGAAACAAGGCCTAGGGTTCATACTTTCACTAGTGCAAGTTCTCTCAACAATAATAATATAATTGGATCATATAACTATCCCTCAACATGCAACAAAGAGTCACTCCAAAGTCACTAATAGCGGAGAACAAACGAAGATATTATGGTAGGGTACGTAACCACCTCAAACTTATCCTTTCCGATCGATCTATTCAAGAGTCCGTAGTAAAATAACACGAAGCTATTCTTTCTGTTCAATCTATCATAGAGTTCGTACTAGAATAACACCTTAAGACACAAATCAACCAAAATCCTAATGTCACCTAGATACTCCAATGACACCTCAAGTATCCGTGGGTATGATTATACTATATGCATCACACAATCTTAGATTCATCTATTCAACCAACACAAAGAACCTCAAAGAGTGCCCCAAAGTTTCTACCGGAGAGTCAAGACGAAAACATGTGCCAACCCCTATGCATAAGTTCACGGGGTCACAGAACTCGCAAGTTGATCACCAAAACATAAATCAAGTGGATCACATGATATCCCATTGTCACCACAGATAAGCACATGCAAGACATACATCAAGTGTTCTCAAATCCTTAAAGACTCAATCCGATAAAATAACTTCAAAGGGAAAACTCCATTCATCACAAGAGAGTAGAGGGGGAGAAACATCATAAGATCCAACTATAATAGCAAAGCTCGTGATACATCAAGATCGTACCACCTCAAGAACACAAGAGAGAGAGAGAGAGAGAGAGATCAAACACATAGCTACTGGTACATACCCTCGGCCCCGAGGGTGAACTACTCCCTCCTCGTTATGGAGAGCGCCGGGATGATGAAGATGGTCACCGGAGAGGGATTCCCCCCTCCGACAGGGTGCCGGAACGGGTCTAGATTGCTTTTCGATGGCTATGGAGGCTTCTAGCAGCGGAACTCCCAATCTATTCTGCTCCCCGATGTTTTTAGGGTATATGGATATATATATATAGGCGAAAAAAGTCGGTCAGGGAGGCCACGAGAGGCCCACGAGGGTGGGGCGCGCCTAGGGGGGCAGGCGCGCCTCCTTGCCTCGTGGCCACCTTGAAGCTTCCTTGACTTCAACTCCAAGTCTCCTGGATCACGTTCGTTCCAAAAATCACGCTCCCGAAGGTTTCATTCCGTTTGGACTCCGTTTGATATTCCTTTTCTGCGAAACACTAAAACAAGGGGAAAAACAGAAACTGGCACTGGGCTCTGGGTTAATAGGTTAGTCCCAAAAATAATATAAAAGTGTTTAATAAAGCCCATAAACATCCAAAACAGATAATATACTAGAATGGAACAATAAAAAAATTATATATACGTTGGAGACGTATCAAGCATCCCTAAGCTTAATTCCTGCTCGTCCTCGAGTAGGTAAATGATAAGAACATAATTTTTGATGTGGAATGCTACCTGACATAGTCATCAATGTAATCTTCTTTATTGTGGCATGAATGTTCAGATCCATAAGATTCAAGACAAAAGTTTAATATTGACATAAAAATAATAATACTTCAAGCATACTAACTAAGCAATCATGTCTTCTCAAAATAACATGGCCAAAGAAAGTTCATCCCTACAAAATCATATAGTTTGGTCATGCTCCATTTTCGTCACACAAGAATGCTCTCATCATGCACAACCCCGATGACAAGCCAAGCAATTGTTTCATACTTTAGTAATCTCAAACTTTTTTCAACTTTCACGCAATACATGAGCATGAACCATGGATATAGCACTATGCTAGGAATAGAATATAATGAGGGGGTTGTGTGGAGAAGACAAAAAGGAGAAAGTCTCACATCGACACGACTAATCAAAGGGCTAGGGAGATGCCCATCAATTGATGTCAATGCAAGGAGTAGGGATTGCCATGCAATGGATGCACTAGAGCTATAAATGTATGAAAGCTCAACAAAAGAAACTAAGTGGGTGTGCATCCAACTTGCTTGCTCACGAAGACCTAGGGCACTTGAGGAGGCCCATTGTTGGAATATACAAGCGAAGTTCTATAATGAAAAATTCCCACTAGTATATGAAAGTGACAAAACAAGAGACTCTCTATCATAAAGATCATGATGCTACTTTGAAGCACAAGTGTGGAAAAGTGATAGTAGCATTGCCCCTTTTTATTTTATTTTATTTTTATTTTTTTGGGCCTTCCATTTTTTTAGTTGGCCTTTCTTTGGGGGGGGGGCAATGCTCTATTAATTATTATCATCACACATCTATTTATTTACAACTCAATGATTACAACTCAATACTAGAACAAGATATGACTCTATATGAATGCCTCCGGCGGTGTACTGGGATGGGCAATGAATCAAGAGTGACATGTATGATAAATTATGCATGGTGGCTTTGCCACAAATACGATGTCAACTACATGATCATGCAAGGCAATATGACAATGATGAAGTGTGTCATAATAAACGGAACGGTGGAAAGTTGCATGGCAATATATCTCAGAATGGCTATGGAAATGCCATAATAGGTAGGTATGGTGGCTGTTTTGAGGAAGATATAAGGAGGTTTATGTGTGATAGAGTGTATCATATCACGGGGTTTGGATGCACCGGCGAAGTTTGCACCAACTCTCAAGGTGAGAAAGGGCAATGCACGATACCGAAGAGGCTAGCAATGATGGAAGGGTGAGAGTGTGTATAATCCATGGACTCAACATTAGTCATAAAGAACTGACATACTTATTGCAAAAATCTACAAGTCATCAAAAACCGAGCATTACGCGCATGCTCCTAGGGGGATAGATTGGTTGAAAAAGACCATCGCTCGTCCCCGACCGCCACTCATAAGGAAGACAATCAAATAACACCTCATGTTTCAAATTTGTTACACAAGGTCACCATACGTGCATGCTACGGGACTTGCAAACTTCAACACAAGTATTTATCAAATCCACAATTACTCAACTAGCACAACTCTAATATCACTATCTTCGTATCTCAAAACAATTATCATGCATCAAACTTCTCTTAGTATTCAATGCACTTATATGAAAGTTTTTATTATATCAAAAGCAAATTACCATGCTGTTCTAAAGGACTTTAAAAATAATATAAGTGAAGCATGAGAGATTAATTATTTCTATAGAATAAAACCACCACCGTGCTCTAAAATATATAAGTGAAGCACTAGAGCAAATGACAAACTACTCCAAAAGATATCAGTGAAGATCAATGAGTAGTTGAATAATTATGCAACTATGTGAAGACTCTCCCATTTAATAATTTCAGATCTTAATATTTTATTCAAACAACAGGCAAAACAAAGAAAAATGACATTCTAAGAATGGCAAACATCATGTGAAGAAGCAAAAACTTAGGATCAACCGAAAAACCGATAGTTGTTGAAGAAGAAAGGTGGGATGCCAACCGGGGCATCCCCAAGCTTAGACGCTTGAGACTTATTCAAATATTATATTGGGATGCCTTGGGCATCCCCAAGCTTGAGCTTTTGTGTCTCCTTAATTCCTCTCATATCACGGTCTCCCTAAATCTCAAAAGCTTCATGCACACAAAACTCAACAAGGACTCGTGAGATAAGTTAGTATAAGCCAATGCAAAAACCTTATCATACTATACTGTGGAAAATCACTAAAATTATTATTCAACATTGCATACTAAATTCCTCTGCATATTTAGTAGTCCTATCCTCAAATAGAATCATTAAAGAAGCAAACATATGCAAACATAACAGCAATCTGCCTAAACATGACAGTCTGTAAAGAGTGCAGCAAGATCCATACTTCCCTACCTCTAAAAATTATGAAATAAAATTCCCACTGTAGTAAATTTATCATATCTTATTATGCAAAAGGTTTCAACATTTTATCACATTCTGAATTTTCTAGGGAATTTTTGCAACAGCGGTAAACTTTCTGTTTTCAAACAGCAACATGTGGACTTGTAAAATAGGCATAGTAAAGGCTATCAATGCCACTTTTATTGAAATAAAATATGCAAAACATTGTTCTAAATAACAGCAAGCAAATCCTAACAAAATAAATTGACGCTCCAAGCAAAACACATATCTTGTGGTGAATAAAAATATAGCTCCAAGTAAAGTTACCAATGAACGAAGACGAAAGAGGGGATGCCTTCCGGGGCATCCCCAAGCTTAGGCTCTTGGTTGTCCTTGAATATTGCCTTGGGGTGCCTTGGGCATCCCCAAGCTTAGGCTCTTGCCACTCCTTATTCCATAGTCCATCGAATCTTTACCCAAAACTTGAAAACTTCACAACACAAAACTTATCAGAAAACTCGTAAGCTCCGTTAGTATAAGAAAATAAATCACCACTTACGTACTGTTGTGAACTCATTATAAATTCATATTGGTGTACTATCTACTGTATTCCAACTTTTCTATGGTTCATACCCTCCAATACTACTCATAGATTCATCAAAATAAGCAAACAACACATAGAAAACAGAATCTGTCAAAAATAAAACAGGCTGTAGTAATCTGTAGGTTCCGAATACTTCTGTAACTCCAAAAATCCTGAGAAATTAGGTAGTCCTAGGCAATTTGTTTATTAATGGACTGCAAGTGGAATTAGTATTTTATCGCTCTCTAGTAAAACATTAAAATTATTCTAATGAGCGCATACTTTCTATTTTTTACAGCAAGATCAAATAACAATCACCCAAGAAGATCCTAAAGGCTTTACTTGGCACAAACACTAATTAAAACATAAAAAACACAATCAAAACAAAGTATAGATGATTTATTTATTACTAAACAGGAACAAAAATAAAATTGGGTTGCCTCCCAACAAGCGCTATCGTTTAACGCCCCTAGCTAGGCATGATGATTTCAATGATGCTCACATAAAAGATAAGAATTGGAACACAACGAGAGCATCATGAAGAATATTACTAGCACATTTAAATCTAACCCACTTCCTATGCATAGGGATTTTGTGAGCAAACAACTTGTGGGAACAAGAATCAACTTGCATAAGAAGGTAAAACAAGCATAACTTCAAGATTTTCAACACATAGAGAGAGGAAACTTGATATTATTGCAACTCCTACAAGCATATATTCCTCCCTCATAATAATTTTCAGTAGCATCATGAAGGAATTAACAGTATAACTATCACACAAAGCATTCTTTTCATGATGCATAAGCATAGAATTTTTATTACTCTCCACATAAGCAAATTTCTTCTCATGAATAGTGGTGGGAGCAAACTCAACAAAATAACTATCATGTGAAGCATAATCCAAATGAAAATTAAAATCATGATGACAAGTTTCATGTTTATCTTTATTCTTTATAGCATACGTGTCATCACAATACTCATCATAGATAGGAGGCATGTTTTCATCATAATAAATTTGCACATCAAAACTTGGGGGGCTAAAAATATCATCTTCATCAAACATAGCATACCCAAGCTTGTGGCTTTGAATATCATTAGCATCATGGATATTCATAGAATTCATACTAACAACATTGCAATCGTGCTCATCAATCAAATATTTAGTGCCAAACATTCTAATGCATTCTTCCTCTAGCAATTGAGCACAATTATCGGAATCCTTATTTTCACGGAAGACATTAAAAAGATGAAGCATATGAGGCACCCTCAATTCCATGTTTTTTGTAGTTTTCTTTTATAAACTAAACTAGTGCTAAAACAAGAAACAAAAAGGTTCGATTGCAAGATCTAAAGATGTACCTTCAAGAACTAACCTCCCCGGCAACGGCGCCAGAAAAGAGCTTGATGTCTACTACACAACCTTCTTCTTGTAGACGTTGTTGGGCCTCCAAGTGCAGAGGTTTGTAGGACAGTAGCAAATTTCCCTCAAGTGGATGACCTAAGGTTTATCAATCCGTGGGAGGCGTAGGATGAAGATGCTCTCTCTCAAGCAACCCTGCAACCAAATAACAAAGAGTCTCTTGTGTCCCCAACACACCCAATACAATGGTAAATTGTATAGGTGCACTAGTTCGGCGAAGAGATGGTGATACAAGTGCAATATGGATGGTAGATATAGGTTTTTGTAATATGAAAATATAAAAACAGTAAGGTAACTAGTGATAAAAGTGAGCACAAACGGTATTGCAATGCTTTGAAACAAGGCCTAGGGTTCATACTTTCACTAGTGCAAGTTCTCTCTGTTGGAAATATGCCCTAGAGGCAATAATAAAAGCATTATTATTATATTTCCTTGTTCATGATAATTGTCTTTATTCATGCTATAATTTTGTTATCCGGAAATCGTAATACAAGTGTGAATAACAGACACCAACATGTCCCTAGTAAGCCTCTAGTTGACTAGCTCGTTGATCAACAGATAGTCATGGTTTCCTGACTATGGACATTGGATGTCATTGATAACGAGATCACATCATTAGGAGAATGATGTGATGGACAATACCCAATCCTAAACATAGCATAAAGATCGTATAGTTCGTTTGCTAGAGTTTTTCCAATGTCAAGTATCTTTTCCTTAGACCATGAGATCGTGTAACTCCCGGATACTGTAGGAGTGCTTTGGGTGTAACAAACGTCACAACGTAACTAGGTGACCATAAAGGTATACTACGGGTGTCTCCGAAAGTGTCTGTTGGGTTGACACGGATCAAGACTGGGATTTGTCACTCCGTATGATGGAGAGGTATCACTAGGCCCACTTGGTAATGCATCATCATTATGAGCTCAGAGTGACCAAGTGTCTGGTCACAGGATCATGCATTACGGTACGAGTAAAGTGACTTGACGGTAACGAGATTGAACAAGGTATTGGGATACCGACGATCGAATCTCAGGCAAGTAACATATCGATTGACAAAGGGAATTGTATACGGGGTTGCTTGAATCCTCGACATCGTGGTTCATCCGATGAGATCATCGAGGAGCATGTGGGAGCCAACATGGGTATCTAGATCCCGCTGTTGGTTATTGACCGGAGAGTCGTCTCGGTCATGTCTACATGTCTCCCGAACCCGTAGGGTCTACACACTTAAGGTTCGGTGACGCTAGGGTTGTAGGGATATGTATATGCAGTAACCCGAATGTTGTTCGGAGTCCCGGATGAGATCCCGGACGTCACGAGGAGTTCCGGAATGGTCCGGAGGTAAAGAATTATATATAGGAAGTGCTATTTCGGCCATCGGGACAAGTTTCGGGGTCACCGGTATTGTACCGGGACCATCGGAAGGGTCCCGGGGGTCCACCGGGTGGGGCCACCTACCCCGGGGGGCCACATGGGCTGTAGGGGGTGCGCCTTGGCCTACATGGGCCAAGGGCACCAGCCCCAAGAGGCCCATGCGCCTAGGGTTTAAGATGGGAAGAGTCCCAAAGGGGGGAGGCACCCCCTAGGTGCCTTGGGGGGAGGGACTCCTCCCTTGGCCGCCGCCCCCTAGGAGATTGGATCTCCTAGGGCCGGCGCCCCCCCTTGGCTCCCTATATATAGTGAGGGAAGGAGGGCCTCTCATACCACGCCTTTGGTGCCTCCCTCTCCCTCTCCAACACCTCCTCCTCCTCCATAGAGCTTGGCGAAGCCCTGCCGGAGTACTGCAGCTCCATCACCACCACGCCGTCGTGCTGCTGCTGGAGCCATCTTCCTCAACCTCTCCTCTCCCCTTGCTGGATCAAGAAGGAGGAGACGTCATCCGCTCCGTACGTGTGTTGAACGTGGAGGTGCCGTCCGTTCGGCGCTTGGTCATCGGTGATTCGGATCACGTCGTGTACGACTACCTCATCCCCGTTCTTTGAACGCTTCCGCTCGCATCTACAAAGGTATGTAGATGCATCCGATCACTTGTTGCTAGATGAAGTCATAGATGGATCTTGGTGAAACCGTAGGAAATTTTTTGTTGTCTGCAACGTTACCCAACAGTGGCATCATGAGCTAGGTCTATGCGTAGTTCTTCTTGCGTGAGTAGAACACAATTTGTTGTGGGCGTAGATGTTGTCAACTTTCTTGCCGCTACTAGTCTTATTTTGCTTCAGCGGTATTGTGGGATGAAGCGGCCCGGACCAACCTTACACGTACGCTTACGTGAGACCGGTTCCACCGACTAACATGCACTAGTTGCATAAGGTGGCTGGCAGGTGTATGTCTCTCCCACTTTAGTTGGAGCGGATTCGATGAAAAGGGTCCTTATGAAGGGTAAATAGAAGTTGACAAATCACGTTGTGGCTTTCACGTAGGTAAGAAAACGTTCTTGCTAGAACCCTATTTCAGCCACGTAAAACTTGCAACAACAATTAGAGGACGTCTAACTTGTTTTTGTAGCAAGTGCTTTGTGATATGATATGGCCAAAGTTGTGATGAATGATATATATGTGATGTATGAGATGTTCATGCTATTGTAATAGGAATCACGACTTGCATGTCGATGAGTATGACAACCGGCAGGAGCCATAGGAGTTGTCTTTATTTTTTGTATGACCTGCGTGTCATTGAGAAACGCCATGTAAATTACTTTACTTTATTGCTAAACGCGTTAGCCATAGTAGTAGAAGTAATAGTTGGCGAGCAACTTCATGGAGACACGATGATGGAGATCATGATGATGGAGATCATGGTGTCAAGCCGGTGACAAGATGATCATGGAGCCCCAAGATGGAGATCAAAGGAGCTATGTGATATTGGCCATATCATGTCACTATTATTATTTGATTGCATGTGATGTTTATCATGTTTTGCATCTTGTTTACTTAGAACGACGGTAGTAAATAAGATGATCCCTCATAATAATTTCAAGAAAGTGTTCCCCCTAACTGTGCACCGTTGCGAAGGTTCGTTGTTTCGAAGCACCATGTGATGATCGGGTGTGATAGATTCTAACGTTCGAATACAACGGGTGTAAGCCAGATTTACACACGCAATACACTTAGGTTGACTTGACGAGCCTAGCATGTACAGACATGGCCTCGGAACACGGAAGACCGAAAGGTCGAGCATGAGTCGTATAGAAGATACGATCAACATGAAGATGTTCACCGACGTTGACTAGTCCGTCTCACGTGATGATCGGACACGGCCTAGTTAACTCGGATCATGTTATACTTAGATGACTAGAAGAGGGATGTCTATCTAAGTGGGAGTTCATTAAATAATTTGGTTAGATGAACTTAATTATCATGAACTTAGTCTAAAATTTTTACAATATGTCTTGTAGATCAAATGGCCAACGTAGTCCTCAACTTCAACGCGTTCCTAGAGAAAACCAAGCTGAAAGACGATGGCAGCAACTACACGGACTGGGTCCGGAATCTGAGGATCATCCTCATAGCTGCCAAGAAAGATTATGTCCTACAAGCACCGCTAGGTGAAGCTCCCATCCCACAGAACCAAGACGTTATGAATGCTTGGCAGACACGTGCTGATGACTACTCCCTCGTTCAGTGCGGCATGCTTTACAGCTTAGATCCGGGGCTCCAAAAGCGTTTTGAGAGACATGGAGCATATGAGATGTTCGAAGAGCTGAAAATGGTTTTCCAAGCTCATGCCCGGGTCGAGAGATATGAGGTCTCCGACAAGTTCTTCAGCTGTAAGATGGAGGAAAATAGTTCTGTCAGTGAGCACATACTCACTATGTATGGGTTGCATAACCGCTTGACTCAGCTGGGAGTTAATCTCCCGGATGACGCGGTCATTGACAGAATCCTCCAATCGCTTCCACCAAGCTACAAGAGCTTTGTGATGAACTTCAATATGCAGGGGATGGAAAAGACCATTCCTGAGGTATTTGCAATGCTGAAATCAGCAGAGGTAGAAGTCAAGAAGGAACATCAAGTGTTGATGGTCAATAAAACCACTAAGTTCAAGAAAGGCAAGGGTAAAAAGAACTTCAAGAAGGACGGCAAGGGAGTTGCTGCGCCCGGTAAGCAAGCTGTCGGGAAGAAGCCAAAGAATGGACCCAAGCCTGAGACTGAGTGCTTTTATTGCAAGGGAAGCACTACTAGAAAAAGGCCTACTAATGGCGCACCTAATTTGGCCATTAATGGCGCATTAGTGGTGCGCCATTCGTAGCACGCCATTAGTATATTTTACTAATGGCGCACCACTGATGCGCCATTAGTATCTGGTATACTAATGACGCATCTAGGGTGCGCCATTAGTATATACAATAGTGCGCCATTAGTATGCCTCCCAGGGGCCATGTATACCCAGGTGCTTTGGCATACTAATGGCGCACAACAACAAGATGCGCCATTAGTAACTTCGGCATACTAATGGCGCACTGTGATGTGGTGCGCAGCATGAATATTAGGTTTTTTTTTCTGTTTTTTGCACAGGTTACAAAATGTATAATTGGACAAAATATAGACAGCACACATCAACAACAGATTCATCGAATACAATAGAAGATTAGTCTTTGAATACAATTCATCATATTAGTCTCTGAATACAATTCATCATATTAGTCTCCGAATTGAAAAGACCGAACAAAGATAAAACATTACAAGTCTCAAGACCGCGAGTATCGAGTTTGTCGGAAGTAATACTAATCCTAACAAGTCCTACTAATCATCATCATACAACTTCTACTCGTTATTCATAACAAGTCATACGATCATCATCTTGATAGTCTTCGAACCAACCCTACTTAATTATTCATCAGCACATGATCATTAGTATTAGGCAGGACCTAAATACCCTATTTAAGCTAAAATAGCATAAAACAATATAGACCCTGACTCTCCATTATGGAGAATGGAGAACATCCTGTCTCCAATTCTTGCGCTTCGCTTCCTTTTGCTTCCAAGAAGCTCCTTACGACTGTCCATACATTTTTTCCATCCTTTGATTTTCATGTCTCCACTTCTTTTAGAAATCTGGTATGGACAGTTGAGATTCGTAGGATGACCTGGTTGTATGTTCAAAACATTAACACTACCTTTCAGATACATCATATGAGGCACACAATTCTCCGGGATTATCTGTTGAAAAACATAGTAATAACTTCATAGTTAGCAATGATGTACTAGTTTTAGAAGTATGCAAAAGATGCACGGATGTCGTAATAGTAAAAATCTTACCAGGGTATCTCCATGGTAGTTACCGTAGTTGAACACATGCACTAGTGGCACGTATTTACCATAATGTTGAGGAATTTGTTTGTGGATAATGTAATTTTCAATGTCAGTACAAAATCCGATCAGATGATTTTTCTCCTTGTAAGTTGTTAATTCGGAGCCATCGGTGTAGTGGGCTTTGTCTACCATCTCCCGCACATTCTTTGAACAATAAAAATAAGCTGTCAATGGAAATAAGCTGTCAACTATTTTGAAATAAACAATATAAATTAGCTAATAACTATGTTTGAGAAACTCACATAGCGGTAGAACTGGAGGCGTATCAACAAGGACCCAAATGTCCATATTGTCTTGGTTGATGTTAGGATTACCAAGATCCATGGTGATAAGCATACCCTCATCAAAACCATACATCTTGCAAAATGCTTCCCAATTTTTGCAACCAAAATGGGTTACGCTCTCAGAATTATATAGATTTACTTCAAAGTCCACATCGTGATGAGTCCTTAGGTGAATTTTCTTTGTTTCAGAAATTTCATGGTCTTCAAAATCCATCCTCTCCAAGACATAGCGTCTTGCATGGCATGGGATAAGCTATACTCGAATTGTAAAAGATGAAAATTACACGTTGAAATAGTTGAAGTAATGCTTAATTATGAAAATAACACTTGTCGTCGTTGTGTACCGTTTCGACTTTGAAGGTCTCCTCGAGCTTAATGCTGAAGCGCCGATCATCGTCCAGGTGAGGCATGTCGCACAGACCTCGATTGTCGTGGCACCAGTCGCACTCCGCCGGGAGACTTTCGTCGTCCGATGATGATGACGACATATCCTGGGACAGCTCCCAGAATTGCTTGCCGCCCGAACCACCGGCCTCATCGTTGTGGGCCATGTTTCGCTCTAATAGGAAAAAAGTTTGGTCAAAAAGTTGGTTATTGTCAAGGAACAAGATCATGGTCTCATCATTTAGGGTTTGTCGACACCGAGGCACCCTAAAAGCCTAAGCTTTCATCATTTAGGGTTTCGACGCCGAGGCACCCTAAAAGCCTAAGCGTACATCATTTAGGTTCTCATCGACACCGAGGCATCCGGGGCAGCCAAGTTAAGTTTTCATCATTTAGGGTTTATCGATGCCGAGGCACCCTAGGTTGGGCCTAATCACTTGGCACTAATCACTTGGCTCTATTGCCACCTATGGTTTAATGCAGCAAGAATGGCGGGGCAGTTGATTGTACTTAACTAAGTACTAAGATACCCCGGCCCATGCATTAGTCGCAAGTACCCCATATGTCCTATTTTTAGCAAAGTCATGCTAAAATTCACGGAAAATTTCAGCATGACCTTTGCTGAAAATAGGACATATGGAGTACCCGAATTTGCCGGAACGGAAGTTAATCGACATTCCGGCAAACTCAAGGGCCTCTCGGGGTACCTGCAAAATCATCACGACATGACGGTCGGAGACAAAAGCCAGCAAACTAGCACCACAATGTGCCTCTACTTTCATATGGATGAAAAGGCCACAGACCATATGGTCCTCTGCTTTCATATGGACAAAAAATCAGCTCAACTTATGTGAGCTTCCATTCCAGATCTAATAGGTCACCCAACAAAAAATCATCAATAGTTTTAGCTGGAAAAAATCATGCACATAATCAGTTTTGCAATCATAAGTTTGAGAAATGGTGGTTGCTTCGAGAGGATTCCAAAGGCCTAGTGGCTAGCTACATCCTGGCATGCTCCCACCAAAAGTTCCAAAGCCATTGATATTTTAGATGTCAAAGTTGATATTTTAGATGTCAAAGTTGAATCTAAGCAGAGATCTAGGGATAGAGATATAAGTGAGGGGCAAAACCCCCTCATACTGCCATAAATCAAAAGAGAAAAACCATGATCGTAGCCTTGTATCTGGCTCTTTTGGTGGCCTCTGTCAACTCTGAATCTGACCAGGTTTCTCCTCTCTGGTGAATTCTTATCTATGAAAAGAAAATCAATATGGAGGAGAATGAGCTACTTCAAGCTCCCTTAAATGAAGTTGAGATTAAAAAGGCAGTTTGTGGTTCACACTCAGATGGTGCCCCTATCCATGATGGTCTCTCCTTTATGTTCTATCAGCACTTCTGAGATGTGATCAAAACTGATTTGATTGCTCTTTTTCAAGCCTTTTCTGGAAAAGTAACAGTAGCTACTGATGCTACTCCAAAACGCATGCACTCCACTGCAAGCACATAATCTTTTATTCAAGTAATAGTGTATGATGAATTTGATTATTCAGACTTAAGTTGCTTCAAGTGATGTCACTAGTTTCAGTTAACTAGAGTACTACAGCAAATGGAGTACCTAATCTGATCCGGTTAAAGTCTCCAGATGGAGTACCAAATGGAGTACTACAGCTGCTGCACTTGCTACACCAAAACAGCTACTGATCAAGTACCAGAGTACTCCAGTTAATCAAGCAGCAGTAGAAAGACTGTAAGTGTTTAAATTCAGTTGATCAAGCAGACTCGTCAAAGTACTACTGCAAGTGTTTAAATTCAGTCAAGTATACTACTGCAGGTGTTTAACAAATTAAAGTGCACTGGGTCATGGCCAATTTTGGAGGCGACAAGGAGGAGGAAGGGTGGAGAGGGCGGAAGGAGGAAGGAGGAGAGGTACCTGGCGGGCGCGGCCGGTCGCCGGAGGGGTCGGGGTCGGGGTTGGTGTCGGGGTCGGCGGCGGCGGCGGCGTCGAAGGGATGCCTCGGTTGGTCGTGGGGAGGCTGGCGGCCACGGCGAGGTCGCGGAGGCGTCAGCGATGGAGGAGCTGTGGTGGTGGGGGCCGTGGGGGCGCGGGGGCGCCGGCAGTGGCTAGGAACCCTAGCTGTCGCGCTCGGGAGGGAGGTTGTCGCAGGGGGAGGGGGACGGCGAGGGCGCGGGCGCGGGCGGAGGGGGGACGGTGAGGGCGCAGGCGCGGGCGGAGGGGGGACGGTAAGGGCGCAGGCGCGGGCGGAGGGGGGACGGCGAGGGCGCGTGCGCGGGCGGAGGGGGGACGGCGAGGGCGCAGGCGCGGGCGGAGGGGGGACAGCGAGGGCGCGGGCGCGGGCGGAGGGGGGACGGTGAGGGCGCAGGCGCGGGCGGAGGGGGGCGGTGAGGGAGGTGGACGGGTGCGGCGGGGGAAGCGAGCACGGCCGGGAAAGTGGTGGGCGGTGGTGGTCAGGCGCGGGTGAGACGAGGCAGGGGAGGGATTACTAATGGCGCACCATCTGGTGGTGCGCCATTAGTAGTTTTGCAAAAAAAATACTAATGGCGCACTGTCCCACAGTGCGCCATTACTAGTTTAAACTAGTAATGGCGCACTGTCCCACAGTGCGCCATTACTAGATGGCGCACTGTGGGACAGTGCGCCATTAGTAGTTTTGCAAAAAAAGGAATAAAAAATATAATAAAAAAATAACATTAGTGGCGCACTTTCCGACAGGTGCGCCATTACTAGTTACAACTAGTAATGGCGCACTGTGTCTGGATGCGCCATTAGTATGTTTGGACAGGCGCACTAGTTCAAAAAAAATTTGATACTAATGGCGCACCCTGCGCCAGATGCGCCATTAGTAGTTTCAACGCTAATGGCGTATCAGAAGGTGGTGCGCCATTAGTATATACTAATGGCACACCGCTTGTCTGGTGCGCCATTAGTGTCAATCCCATCTATAGCCCTTTTTCTAGTAGTGAAGTGGTCACTGGAAGCGGAACTGCCCCAAATACTTAGCGGACAAGAAGGCCGGCAAAACAAAAGGTATATGTGATATACATGTAATTGATGTGTACCTTACTAGTACTCGTAGTAGCTCTTGGGTATTTGATACCGGTACAGTTGCTCACATTTGTAACTCAAAGCAGGAGCTGCGGAATAAACGGAGACTGGCGAAGGACGAGGTGACGATGCGCGTCGGGAATGGTTCCAAGGTCGATGTGATTGCCGTCGGCACGCTACCTCTACATTTACCTACGAGATTAGTTTTAAACCTCAATAATTGTTATTTAGTGCTAGCTTTGAGCATGAACATTGTATCGGGATCTCATTTAATTCGAGATGGCTACTCATTTAAATCCGAGAATAATGGTTGTTCTATTTATATAAGAGATATGTTTTATGGTCATGCTCCAATGGTGAATGGTTTATTCTTAATGAATCTCGAGCGTAATGCTACACATGTTCATAGTGTGAATACCAAAAGATGTAAGGTTGATAATGATAGTCCCACATACTTGTGGCACTGCCGTCTTGGTCACATAGGTGTCAAACGCATGAAGAAGCTCCATGCAAATGGACTTTTAGAGTCTCTTGATTATGAATCATTTGACACGTGCGAACCATGCCTCATGGGTAAAATGACCAAGACTCCGTTCTCAGGAACAATGGAGCGAGCAACCAACTTATTGGAAATCATACATACTGATGTGTGCGGTCCAATGAGCGTTGAGGCTCGCGGTGGCTATCGTTATGTTATCACCCTCACTGATGACTTGAGTAGATATGGGTATGTCTACTTAATGAAACACAAGTCTGAAACCTTTGAAAAGTTCAAGGAATTTCAGAGTGAGGTTGAGAATCAATGTGACAGAAAAATCAAGTTTTTGCGATCAGATCGTGGAGGAGAATACTTGAGTCATGAATTTGGCACACACTTAAGGAAATGCGGAATAGTTTCACAACTCACGCCGCCTGGAACACCTCAGCGTAATGGTGTGTCCGAACGTCGTAATCGCACTCTATTGGATATGGTGCGATCTATGATGTCTCTTACCGATTTACCGCTATCTTTTTGGGGCTATGCTTTAGAGACTGCCGCATTCACTTTAAATAGGGCTCCGTCGAAATTCGTTGAGACGACACCGTATGAATTATGGTTTGGGAAGAAACCTAAGCTGTCGTTTCTAAAAGTTTGGGGATGCGATGCTTATGTCAAGAAACTTCAATCTAAAAAGCTCGAACCAAAGTCGGAAAAATGCGTCTTCATAGGATACCCTAAAGAAACTATTGGGTATACCTTCTACCTCAGATCCGAAGGCAAGATCTTTGTTGCCAAGAATGGATCCTTTCTAGAGAAGGAGTTTCTCTCGAAAGAAGTAAGTGGGAGGAAAGTAGAACTTGATGAAGTGTTACCTCTTGAACCAAAAAATGGCGCAACTCAAGAAAATGTTCCTGAGGTGCCCGCACCGACTAGAGAGGAAGTTAATGATGATGATCATGAAACTTCAGATCAAGTTGCTACTGAACCTCGTAGGTCCACAAGGACACGTTCCGCACCAGAGTGGTACGGCAACTCTGTCCTGGAAATCATGTTGTTAGATAACGGTGAACCTTCGAACTATGAAGAAGCGATGGCAGGCTCGGATTCCGACAAATGGCTAGAAGCCATGAAATCCGAGATAGGATCCATGTATGAAAACAAAGTATGGACTTTGACTGACTTGCCCGATGATCGGTGAGCCATAGAAAATAAATGGATCTTTAAGAAGAAGACAGACGCGGATGGTAATGTGACCATCTATAAAGCTCGGCTTGTCGCTAAGGGTTATCGACAAGTTCAAGGGGTTGACTACGATGAGACTTTCTCACCGGTAGCGAAGCTGAAGTCTGTCCGAATCATGTTAGCAATTGCCGCATACTATGATTATGAGATATGGTAAATGGACGTCAAAACGGCATTCCTTAATGGTTTCCTTAAGGAAGAATTGTATATGATGCAGCCGGAAGGTTTTGTCGATCCTAAGAATGCTAACAAGGTGTGCAAGCTCCAACGCTCGATTTATGGGCTGGTGCAAGCATCTCGGAGTTGGAACATTCGCTTTGATGAGATGATCAAAGTGTTTGGGTTTACGCAGACTTATGAAGAAGCCTGCGTTTACAAGAAAGTGAGTGGGAGCTCTGTAGCATTTCTCATATTATATGTAGATGACATACTTTTGATGGGAAATGATATAGAACTCTTGGACAGCATTAAGGCCTACTTGAATAAGAGTTTTTCAATGAAGGACCTTGGAGAAGCTGCTTATATATTAGGCATGAAGATCTATAGAGATAGATCAAGACGCCTCATAGGTCTTTCACAAAGCACATACCTTGATAAGATATTGAAGAAGTTCAATATGGATCAGTCTAAGAAGGGGTTCTTGCCTGTGCTACAAGGTATGAAATTGAGCTCAGCTCAATGTCCGACCACGGCAGAAGATATAGAAGAGATGAGTGTCATCCCCTATGCCTCAGCCATAGGTTCTATTATGTATGCCATGCTGTGTACCAGACCTGATGTAAACCTTGTCGTAAGTTTGGTAGGAAGGTACCAAAGTAATCCCGGCAAGGAACACTAGACAGCGGTCAAGAATATCCTGAAGTACCTGAAAAGGACTAAGGAAATGTTTCTCGTTTATGGAGGTGACGAAGAGCTCGTCGTAAAGGGTTACGTCGACGCTAGCTTCGACACAGATCTGGATGACTCTAAGTCACAAACCGGATACGTGTATATTTTGAATGGTGGGGCAGTAAGCTGGTGAAGTTGCAAGCAGAGCGTCGTGGCGGGATCTACATGTGAAGCAGAGTACATGGCAGCCTCGGAGGCAGCACATGAAGCAATGTGGGTGAAGGAGTTCATCACCGACCTCGGAGTCATACCCAATGCGTCGGGGCCAATCAAACTCTTCTGTGACAACACTGGAGCTATTGCACTTGCCAAGGAGCCCAGGTTTCACAAGAAGACCAGGCACATCAAGCGTCGCTTCAACTCCATTCATGAAAATGTTCAAGATGGAGACATAGATATTTGTAAAGTACATACGGACCTGAATGTAGCAGATCCGTTGACTAAACCTCTCCCTAGAGCAAAACATGATCAACACCAGAATTCCATGGGTGTTCGACTCATCACAATGTAACTAGATTATTGACTCTAGTGCAAGTGGGAGACTGTTGGAAATATGCCCTAGAGGCAATAATAAAAGCATTATTATTATATTTCCTTGTTCATGATAATTGTCTTTATTCATGCTATAATTGTGTTATCCAGAAATCATAATACATGTGTGAATAACAGACATCAACATGTCCCTAGTAAGCCTCTAGTTGACTAGCTCGTTGATCAACAGATAGTCATGGTTTCCTGACTATGGACATTGGATGTCATTGATAACGAGATCACATCATTAGGAGAATGATGTGATGGACAAGACCCAATCCTAAACATAGCATAAAGATCGTATAGTTCGTTTGCTAGAGTTTTTCCAATGTCAAGTATCTTTTCCTTAGACCATGAGATCGTGTAACTCCCGGATACTGTAGGAGTGCTTTGGGTGTACCAAACGTCACAAAGTAACTGGGTGACCATAAAGGTATACTACGGGTGTCTCCGAAAGTGTCTGTTGGGTTGACACGGATCAAGACTGGGATTTGTCACTCCGTATGACGGAGAGGTATCACTGGGCCCACTCGGTAATGCATCATCATTATGAGCTCAGAGTGACCAAGTGTCTGGTCACGGGATCATGCATTACGGTACGAGTAAAGTGACTTGCCGGTAACGAGATTGAACAAGGTATTGGGATACCGACGATCGAATCTCGGCCAAGTAACATATCGATTGACAAAGGGAATTGTATACGGGGTTGCTTGAATCCTCGACATCGTGGTTCATCTGATGAGATCATCGAGGAGCATGTGGGAGCCAACATGGGTATCCAGATCCCGCTGTTGGTTATTGACCAGAGAGTCGTCTCGGTCATGTCTACATGTCTCCCGAACCCGTAGGGTCTACACACTTAAGGTTCGGTGACGCTAGGGTTGTAGGGATATGTATATGCAGTAACCCGAATGTTGTTCGGAGTCCCGGATGAGATCCTATACGTCACGAGGAGTTCCGGAATGGTCCGGAGGTAAAGAATTATATATAGGAAGTGCTATTTCGGCCATCGGGACAAGTTTCGGGGTCATCGGTATTGTAGCGGGACCACCGGAAGGGTCCCGAGGGTCCACCGGGTGGGGCCACCTACCCTGGGGGGGCACATGGGCTGTAGGGGGTGCGCCTTGGCCTACATGGCCAAGGGCACCAGCCCCAAGAGGCCCATGCGCCTAGGGTTTAAGATGGGAAGAGTCCCAAAGGGGGAAGGCACCCCCTAGGTGCCTTGGGGGGAGGGACTCCTCCCTTGGCCGCCGCCCCCCTAGGAGATTGGATCTCCTAGGGCCGGCGCCCCCCTTGGCTCCCTATATATAGTGAGGGAAGGAGGGCCTCTCATACCACGCCTTTGGTGCCTCCCTCTCCCTCTCCAACACCTCCTCCTCCTCCATAGAGCTTGGCGAAGCCCTGCCGGAGTACTGCAGCTCCATCACCACCACGTCGTCGTGCTGCTGCTGGAGCCTTCCTCAACCTCTCCTCTCCCCTTGCTGGATCAAGAAGGAGGAGACGTCATCTGCTCCGTACGTGTGTTGAACGCGGAGGTGCCGTCCGTTCGGCGCTTGGTCATCGGTGATTTGGATCACGTCGTGTACGACTACCTCATCCCCGTTCTTTGAACGCTTCCGCTCGCGACCTACAAAGGTATGTAGATGCATCCGATCACTCGTTGCTAGATGAACTCATAGATGGATCTTGGTGAAACCGTAGGGAAATTTTTGTTTTCTGCAACGTTACCCAACACTCTCAACAATAATAACATAATTGAATCATATAACTATCCCTCAACATGCAACAAAGAGTCACTCCAAAGTCACTAATAGCGGAGAACAAACAAAGATATTATGGTAGGGTACATCACCACCTCAAAGTTATCCTTTCCGATCGATCTATTCAAGAGTCCGTAGTAAAATAACACGAAGCTATTCTTTCTGTTCAATCTATCATAGAGTTCGTACTAGAATAACACCTTAAGACACAAATCAACCAAAACCCTAATGTCACCTAGATACTCCAATGTCACCTCAAGTATCCGTGGGTATAATTATACGATATGCATCACACAATCTCAGATTCATCTATTCAACCAACACAAAGAACCTCAAAGAGTGCCCCAAAGTTTCTACCAGAGAGTCAAGACGAAAACATGTGCCAACCCCTATGCATAAGTTCACGAGGTCATAGGACTCGTAAGTTGATCACCAAAACATACATCAAGGGGATCACGTGATATCCCATTGTCACCATAGATAAGCACATGCAAAACATACATCAAGTGTTCTCAAATCCTTAAAGACTCAATCCGATAAGATAACTTCAAAGGGAAAACTCAATTCATCACAATAGAGTAGAGGGGGAGAAACATCATAAGATCCAACTATAATAGCAAAGCTCACGATACATCAAGATCGTACCACCTCAAGAACATGAGAGAGAGATAGAGAGAGAGAGAGAGAGAGAGAGAGAGATCAAACACATAGCTACTGGTACATACCCTCAGCCCCGAGGGTGAACTACTCCCTCCTCGTCATGGAGAGCGCCAGGATGATGAAGATGGCCACCGGAGAGGGATTCCCCCCTTCGGCAGGGTGCCAGAATGGGTCTAGATTAGTTTTCGGTGGCTATAGAGGCTTCTGGCAGCGGAACTCCTGATCTATTCTGCTCCCCGATATTTTTAGGTATATGGATATATATAGGTGAAAGAAGTCGGTCAGGGGAGCCACGAGGGGCCCACGAGGGTGGGGGCGCGCCCAGGGGGGCAGGCGCGCCTCCCTGCCTCGTGGCCACCTTGAAGCTTCCTTGACTTCAACTCCAAGTCTCCTAGATCACGTTCGGTCCAAAAATCATGCTCCTAAAGGTTTCATTCCATTTGGACTCCGTTTGATATTCCTTTTATTCGAAACACTAAAACAAGGAAAAAACAGAAACTGGCACTGGGCTCTGGGTTAATAGGTTAGTCCCAAAAATAATATAAAAGTGTTTAATAAAGCCCATAAACATCCAAAACAGATAATATAATATGATGGAACAATAAAAAATTATAGATACGTTGGAGATGTATCATATGCCAAACTCTCCAAGTGTGTAATTGCAGTTACACAAGTAGATTACTTGGGGCATGTTATTTCTGCTGAGGGAGTTGCTACTGATCCCTCTAAAGTGGCAGAAGTGGTTGACTGGCCCATTCCCACTACATCCAAACAACTCAGAGGATTCTTGGGCCTCTGTGGATATTATAGAAGATTTGTCAAGAACTTTGGATCCATAGCCAGACCTTTGCATGATGTGTTCAAGAAAGACAGTTTTTCCTGGACTGACAAACAAACTAGTGCTTTCCAACAGTTGAAACAAGCAGTGACTAATGCCCCAGTGCTAGCCCTACCAAATTTTACTGAGCCCTTTGTCCTGGAGACAGATGCTTCTGGAACTGGGATAGGAGCAGTAATGATGCAGCAAGGGAAACCAAAGCATATTACAGCTCCTCCCTCTGTCCAAAGAATGCTGCCCTGTCCACTTATGAGAAGGAAGCACTAGCAATTCTGGCTGCTTTAAAGAAATGGAGGCACTACTTCCTGGGCAATGATCTCATCATAAAAACAGACCACCAGAGTCTGCAATTTATGACAAATCAAAAGGAACACCAGCATACAACACAAACTGATGTTGAAGCTCCTAGAGTTTAACTCTACTCTGCAGTACAAAAAGGGCAAGGAAAACATTGTTGTTGATGCCCTATCAAGAAAAACCTCACTCTTGGCTATTTCCCTGGTCACTCCACAGTGGATTTCCGCAGTAGAAAAGTCCTATCCAATGACAGCACTTGCCAATCTCTCCTGGAAAAGCTCCTGCTGTCCCCTGACCATTCAGTGAACCAAAACACTCTGCATTCTGGCATTATCAGACACAAAGGAAGAATTTATGTGGGCAAGGATTTATCTTTGAGAAAAAACTTCTGGCTGCACTTCATGCTTCTGCTTTGGGAGGCCACTCAGGTATGAAAGCTACATATCACAGAATCAAGCAAATCTTCTACTGGTCAGGTCTCAAGCAAGAGGTGGACAAGTTTGTCTCTGAATGCCTTATCTGTCAGAAGAACAAGGGAGAAAATTGCCCTTACCCTGGGTATTTAGATCCCCTTCCACTTCCTGATATGGTTTGGACACACATCAGTATGGATTTCATCGAGGGCCTGCCTAAATCTCAGGGAAATGATGTCATATTTGTGGTGGTTGATAGATTATCCAAGTTTGCTCACTTTATCCCTCTCTCTCATCCATATACTGCCCACACGGTGGCCACTGCATTCATCGACAATGTACTGAAACTACATGGCCCTTCCCTATCCATTGTCTCAGACTATGACTGCATTTTTATCAATCAAATCTGGCAAGACATGTTTAAGGGGATGGGCACTGAACTACGCTACAGTTCTGCATACCACCCGCAGTCGGATGGCCAAACGGAGCGCGTGAACCAATGCATTGAAAACTACCTGCGATGCCTGACATCAACTCAGCCCAAGAAGTGGGCACAACATCTATCCATGGCAGAGTACTGGTACAACACCTCATACCATTCCTCTCTACAGAAAACACCGTTCGAAGCAGCCTATGGATACCCACCTCTCAATATTTGCGAGAACATTCTGCCGGATAACCTGACAACAGAAGCTCAACAGTTCTTCACTGACAGAGATGCACTACTCCAGCACCTGAAAACCAACTTAACTGCAGCTCAAGCACGCATGAAGAAGTACGCAGATCGTAAACGCACTGAGAGTACTAGAAGTGGGTGACATGGTATATCTCAAGATGCAACCCTACCATCTGAATTCTTTCGGCGCACGCTCTCACATTAAGCTATAGAGCAAATACTACGGGCCCTTCCGTGTCACAGCTAAAGTGGGACGAGTCGCTTACAAGCTCCTCTTACCTGAAAGCACCAACATCCACCCATTGTTTCACGTCAGCCAGTTGAAGAAGCACGTCGGGCAATCAGCTATTCCTTGCACTGACCTTCCTCTGGTTCGAGCAGACGGCATGATACTTACTGAACCAGTCCTGGTTTTGGAGACTCGCCAAGTACCGCGCAACAACCTGCTGGTGGTCCAGTGGCTCGTCCAATGGGCAAACTTGCCACCTGATGAAGCGTCATGGGAAGACGTGGCATTCATGAAGAAGACATTCCCTGCATTCTTCAAAGCGACCATTGATCGCTGGTTCAACAGATCACCTCCTTGAGGACAAGCTCGATTTCGCGCGGGAGCATTGTCAGGTCTGCATCTTCAGTTAACAAGTGTCTCTCTTCTTCAGTTAACAACTGGCCCAGATTCACCTTCGAACCGACAATCGTACGGCTCGCGATGCTCGTCGTCCCACTGTACCGTTTCGTCCGTTTCCTGTAGCATTTCATCTACGCCACTGTAGCCGTCACCCAGTGTCAGCTGAGTTATAAAGCTCACACCCAACGTCTTGTAATGCATCGTTTATTCATGAGACCATTTCATTACTCAAAGCATATATCTTATAGTAATACAAAACCCTAGCGGGCGCCTACTTTCCCCTCATGTTCGTGAGATCTAGATCAAAATCCTCCTCAAATTCTCAATCGGGGTGTGACAGTCCTGCTTCTCGTCCTTGTCCAGGAGTGACGACGTCCATGCCATGGACTGGCCGCAGAGGTCGGGGTAGCCGAGGCCCCTCAGATCCAGGTGGTGCACGCATTCGTCGGGTAGGAGAAGGGCACGGCGGCTCAGAGCGTCCAGCTCATCGCTGGCAGAGGGACGACGCCTCACCGGAGGTCAGGGGCGCGAGCTCTGCCGGAGGTCCTGTCTGGCATCGTGGAAGACGCATGGCACGGAGGAAGAGATGATGAAAGGTGTGGCCGACGGTGGGCTTCCGGTCGCGGCGACGGGAGCCGATGGGGGCGGTGCGGTCGGGTGCGAGTGTAGGCGGTTGTTGCCTCCTCCCGAGCGGATCAAGAATAGGGGGTTGATTGCATGCTTTTTTTGGATCCAGGGGTGTGTATGTAATTATTTTGTCAAGTCCTTACAAATTGGCCCTACCTGTCAGAAAGTGGTTAAATTGGTCAAATCACCTGATCGGTGCTTTCTGCAATAAGTTTAGTGCGAACCCAGCGATTTTTGCAACGGATTGCCGATTTGGTGGTCTTCTGCAAATCACCACAAATGTGGTGGTTTTCTGCTTTTAACTCAAGTAGAGGACAATGGTGTGCCTTGATGTGCCCTCGGAAAGGTCGGATGTGCCACACCACCATCCATCCACCACCGAAAAGGGCCTTCCCGTCCCGCTCAAATGGTGGCACCCACCCAAAGCTCACATAGGAACCTGCGACTGGACCAACCATAGAACCTAACGTCGTCTGCCCAACGTGTCCAAGAGGGTTGTTGAGGCCATCAATCTCGTCCAGTAGCTTGCCCCGAGGAAGTGGACGGTGTCGTGCACCAGTCCATCGGGATTTAGTAGAGATGAGGAAAAGAGCAAGCACTTCGCCCTGCGGACTCTGATGAGGAGATGAGAGGCCAGGATTCGCAGCTTTGGACTCCCGATCTCTGATGTGTATGTGTAGTTGTTTTCCTAACTTACTGAATAATGAAAAATGTTGTTCTCGTAATAGTACAATTTGGTGACGAAACATTGCAGTTTGGTTTCTACGGGTTTGGCATAACGTGTTATTGTGTTGAAGCCTACCAACATTCCTATAATTTGGACGACGAGAGTCCACTTAGTTTGAGCTGTAATTGTAGTACTTGAGACCAGCTTGAGTTTGATTGAGGTCGTCACTAGCCTTCCCACTACTCTGTTTGTTGTTCTTTCATTGTTGACCCGTGGCAGATGAAGCATTATAAATGTAATAATAAGGGGAACTCCATTGTCATGTAATTTTTGTACAATATTTTTTTATCGTTTATCTACACTCACAAACCATGTTGGAACAAAAATCGTATCGGCGAGGGAAAACAAAGTTTGAGAGAGTTGTGCTTTATCAGATAGAGAATTTTCGTCATTCAAGATCAATTAAGAATGTGATGTGGTTTATCAGACAGTTATTTATTTTAAAATATTGCACCTTTAGGAATAAAACGTGTTGTTAGGTAGTTAGGGCATCTCCAGCGCCTGACCATCAAATCGCCCGCATACGTCCGGACCACGGAAGCCATTCAACGCGGGCCTTTATTGGTCCGCTCGACGGTCCGGATGTGTTTTTTCCCACAAATCGGAGACAAATGTGGGGGGCTTTGCAGGCGTCTGGGCCGTTGCCAAGTCCGCGTCTGATCGCCCTGGCCCACCCAGACCCCCTCCCTCGTCCGCGCGTGCTTCTTGCCCGAAACGGTCAGCGCCGCTCCATAGTGTCAGTGCCGCATTCATGCCAGCCATAGCAGACATGACCTCTCACTGGCACCAGCATTGAACCGGCGCATCGGCCGAGAGAGCACCAATCGTGCCGTTTCCCGGTGGACGCGACTACTCCGTGTTAAAACGACACCATGGTTGCCTGTCCATCCGTCTGATGCCCACATTAATGACACCTGTTCCCGAGGCGGCTACTCCAGCGCCACCCGTCCATCCCTCTGCCGCCCACCATTGCCGCCTCGCCCGCTATATAAACTGCAACCCCGGCCATAGTCGCATTCATCCTCCTCCAGTCCTTTTCTCCTCTTCCGCACCATCCCACCATGGCCTCCTCGCGGTCCAAAGCTCTCTGGGACCGACTGTCGCCAGAGCAGAAGAAGGAGATGGCCGCCATTGTTGCTGGCTGGCCGGTAGGCAGCCGACCGGAGGCCGACGACGTCCCAATGGTGGACGTGGCCCAGGATAAGCCGGCGCCACCCTTGCCGGTGCATTGCACCATGATCATCGGTGAGGTCCATGCCCATTATATGGACATGGTGCAAGAGGAGCAGTTCCGGGAGGCACATGCCGACGCCGCCTACAACCACCAGCTCCTCCAGGAGCACCAGCAGGCGGAGGAGCAGCTCAACGTCGTTAGGGAGATCGCGTCGGATGCGGACGTGGCGGAGCAAGCGGCGCTGCTCAAGTCCTACCGCTCGAAACATCCGCCTTGCCGGCTGGCAATACCACCAGCATTAGGCGGAACTGGAGGCCACCTACAGGGAGTTCGATGAGGCGACAGATGAGGTGTGGGGCAAGACCGACGACGTGGAGGACATCGCTGACTCCAGCGAGGCCGCACCCAGCCACCACGACCATGAAGACGGCACGTCCGCCGGCGCCGCTGGCAGCGAGGAAGAGTAGCGCACAGTAGGTCGCCGCTGCTCGGGATCCTAAAAGGCCATCGCTGCTCCCCTTCTGTTTAAGCCAAGCTTGGTGGGCTGAGCATCGTCGGCCGATTAGTCGCTTGGCGGCGACGTGGAGGCGGACAATTTCACTTCCCGGGGCTCCGCAAGGGAGCTGGGGAGCGTCGAGGCAGAACGGGAGAAGATGAAGCTTCAGTTCTCGGGGATCATGGTCTGACATGGGGAACAGGCGCCGGCGATCATTTAGTTTAGGTCTAGAATAGAAGTATGTCCGAAATTATAACTCCAGTGTCAGACGTGCTCCGCTTTTAGTTGAAGTATGTCCGTAATGTAATGAATTTTGTCATGTTTATATGAAATCCACCTTGTTTGCATAAATCTCTTACGGTTCATATAAAAATCCGCCTGGTTTGCATGAATTTCGTCTAGTTGGTTTAAAAAGTTGTTGAAGTATATGTGGACATCATTGGATGGCCGCCTCCTACATCCGTGTCTACGGACTGGTTCCTCCTGTCCACGGACGGATGTGGGAGAAAATCTGCGGGTCGGCTTTGGAGACGCCATTACACTATGCTTCTGTTACTCAAGAAACGACAGAGTTAGGTAGTCGAGGTATTCTAGTATTTTTTTTATTAGTTTCTCGTGTCTATGGATATGAATACACACACAAAGTATTTTATTTGTGCAATTTATTCTTTGAAACCTAGATTTTTACAACTTTTTGGTGGTTAAAATGTGCAAATGGGTAGTTTGCACATTTAGAAGCCTGAAACTGCGTAAAAATGTTTCTGTGTAAGTTTCATGTATAGAAACATGCAACACGGTGGTTTACACATTTTAAAGCCCAAAGGCTCACATTTTAACCACCAGCTCCTCCACTTGTGCATTTCTTGGGTTAGAAATGTACACCCATTGTGCTGCTTAGTGGATAGTTATCGGCAGGTGTCCATCTTACTGTTCGACGATTGCCACTTGTACACACTGTGAACTGAAAATTTCTGGTCGGTGCAAGCCCCAGGTATGTCGTATGCTCTGACCTCACACAAGCAGGAGGAAGCAGCCATGAAACTGCAACCGCATGGTGCGTGGGGGGCCATCCTCCTTCGTCCCCTTTAATTTATCCACCAAGATCCCAAATGGAATTTGCCAAGATCCTTACTCCTTCGGAACCAAGCCATTGACATTTGTGGCTTTCTTTGACCGACATATCGCCATGGCGCACCATCAACCGTGGTGCAAGAAACCTTAAACAAATGGACACTTGAGACCTCACTGTCCCAGTGAGACCTCTATATATCCAGAATTCTGACCAAAAACATCACCAATCCAGTCCTGCACTTCACCTTTCTTCTACTCCACCCACCACTAGCTTCTCTCGGGAGTGAGGGGAAGAGTAATGGATCCAGGACCGTGGATGAGTAGTCCGGCTGCACTCTCAGTACTGTCATGGATCTGCGGCGGCCTCGTGGCCGCCGTGCTCCTCTGGCAAGCCGCCCGGCTGCTCGACCAGCTGTGGTGGCGGCCGAGGCGGCTGGAGCGGGCGCTCCGCGCCCAGGGCCTCCGCGGCACGCGGTACCGCTTCCTCCTCGGCGACGTCAACGACTACGCCCGGCAGACCAAGGAGGCGTCGTCGGGGCCGCCGATGCCGCCGCGCTGCCACGACGTCGGCCCCCGCGCCATGCCGTTCCTCTACAGCACCATCCAAGAGCACGGCACGCCGTGCATCTCCTGGTTCGGGCCCGTCCCCAAGGTGAGCATCACCGACCCTGCCCTGGTCCGGGAGGTGATGTCCAGCAAGCTCGCCCGCGACGTCGAGAAGTTCAAGTTCCCGGCGCTCACCAGGCTGCTCGCCGACGGGGTGGGGAACTACGAGGGCGACAGGTGGGCCAAGCACCGGAGGATCCTCAACCCCGCCTTCCATGCCGAGAAGCTCAAGGTGTGTATGTCTCGCTCACCTTCACGCCGTTGTTGTTCCGCACTGTCTATGTGCTTCTTGATATCCATGGCTGGTCTGCTGAGCTTGGTTAATTTTCAGCTCATGTTGCCGGCGTTTACTGCGTGCTGTGAGGAGCTCGTTGGCCGGTGGGAACGGTCCCTTGGGCCTGACGGCTCCTGGGAGGTGGATGTCTGCCCGGAGCTGCAGAGCCTCACCGGAGATGTCATCTCGCAGACGGCATTCGGCAGCAGTTACCTGGAAGGGAGAAGGATTTTTCAGCTGCAGACTGAGCAAATTGGGCGATTCATGGCAGCGGTCAGCAAGATTATGATTCCCGGTTACATGTGAGTTGCTACTTCTTTTCTTTTCTAAATACTTTGCTGGTAGACTGGTACTACTAATTGAAGTTCATTAGCACTTCATTAGACTCTGTGTACCAAAATATGTGAAATGAAAAGTAGTAATACTGCAATCATTTAACAGTAAAATTTACACAACTACTATAATCTACTCCCTCCGTCCAACAATATAATAGTGTTTTGCAAGTTATGTAGCTTGCAAAACGCTCTTATATTATAAGACGGGTGGAGTATTTGCCTAAGCAGAGCGGTATTCTTTTCCCTTACAACCTTATTTTTCAGGTCCTTTCCTACCAAAAATAACCGAAGGATGCATCAAATTAACAACGAGATTGAGTCCATCTTGCGGGGCATAATTGCTAAAAGGATGCAAGCTATTCAGGAAGGAGAAAGCACGAAAGATGACTTACTCGGCTTATTACTAGAGTCTAACATGACAGACACGGATGAAAATGGCCAATCCACCCTAGGAATGTCAGCAGATGAAGTCATGGAGGAGTGCAAGCTGTTTTATTTTGCTGGAATGGAGACAACATCAATATTGCTTACATGGACAATGATTGTGCTTAGCATGCACCCTGAGTGGCAGGACCGTGCAAGGGAGGAGGTTCTTGGCCTATTTGGAAAACACAAACTCGGGTATGAGGGTGTTAATCGGCTCAAAATTGTGAGTACCAATTTGAAGTTACTTAATTTGCTACAAAGAACTAGTGGTACAATGTCTTATTAACATGATGTGCAGGTGACAATGATTCTATATGAAGTTCTCCGGTTGTACCCGCCGGCTACTGCATTCACCCGGAAAACATACAAGAAGATTGAGATTGGAGGCATCACGTACCCAGCCGGTGTGATGTTTGAGATGCCGGTGTTGTACATCCACCACGACACGGACATTTGGGGAGAAGATGTGCACCAATTCAACCCAGATAGGTTTGCCGAGGGGATCTCCAAGGCGTCCAAGGACCCGGGCGCATTTTTCCCATTCGGTTGGGGGCCACGGATCTGTATCGGCCAGAACTTTGCGTTGCTTGAGGCCAAGATGGCATTGTGCATGATCCTTCAGCGCTTTGAGTTTGAGCTCGCACCGTCATACACCCATACGCCGCATAGCGTGATGATGTTGCGTCCTATGCATGGTGCTCCGATTAGGCTTCACACTATCTCTTCATAATCTCATGCTCAGACTAGGCTTCACATTATCTCTTTGTAGTATCATACGCATGGCATTCGCCTCCTATGTGATATGTATGTAGTCTTATCCGCGGCAGGTTTTAGTCACCATCTGTGTTTTTTACTAATAAAAGTCCAACAGTTCTGGACTCATGAGAACTCAATTGACTTAGGAAAACTATTTTGTATTGTGCTTCTCTTGTGTTTATGTAGAAAAATAGCAAGTTTTATTCATCAACTATAGGATTACAGTCAACTAATACTATATATGAGACACAGTCTAGTACATGGCGCAACTACCACCCGATCTGCCATAAGTTGGCTAGACATTGAGGGCCTGTTTGGTTCCCTCCGTGAAGAAGCTGCCTGTCTCAGGTAGCGATCGCTCAGGCGTTCGATTTAGGACAGGTAGCGATCTCTCAGGCGTCCACTTTAGGAGGCCTGAGGCTGAGATTGTTACCTGAGCAGCCGGCTGCCTGTCAGGGCAACAACCAAACACTCTCTGAGCAACCATATTCTGATCACGCTCAATTTGAAGGAGGAAAAACTCACAAGCACACATAAGACGTGCGCCTAATCTCAGCCATCAAGTGACTGTAAATAGATCGATCAAGCGAAGTGCATGACATGATATTGAAATCAGCTATGCAATCGGGTTATATCACAATGGACAACTTAGACCATTGCAAAAGGCAGTGCACTGGTCTCAGACTACAAGACATCGTTGTGGTGAGACAAGTATGTGTATGCGGCAAAAATGACCACTTCATTGGGATCTCGACGGAGCATCCAAGTACATACAACTCCATCCGTCTCGACAGACTGTCGACCGAAAGGGATCATCCAACTCACCAAGTGTGCAACCAAGGTCTTAGAATATTCTTTTTGCGTAACCAAACTGGGACGACAACAGATGATCGATTGCTTTTGTTTTATCACCTTCTCAACTCCCCATTGTCAAATTTGGAACAATCTCGCAAGTAACCATATAAATAAGTCCTTGTAACCTTAGCCGGTGGACATGGTTTTACCGTGAACCAAGTCAATATGAATATCTTGGATTCTCCAAATAAGCATGATGATCATAGCATGAACTTCTTCAAACTTATCGGTCAACACATGAGATCTCCTCATGGCTTGGGAGTAGCCACTCATGCTCATTAAATCTTAGATATTTTTTTTCGTACGTGATAAAGGGGATGAAAGGACCATGAATTGCACAGCTAGAAAATCGTCAACCCCACCTCCCACACAAGTATTCTTCTTATTATGGGTCTTAGGGCATGGCCAATGGGTCGCCCCAGCCTGATGCTCCAGAGGCCATGTAGGCTCGGACGCCACCGTGGCTACTCAAACGGCTGCTCCGCAGGTGTCAGGAGGCGGTCTCTGCATGGAAAAAAGCAAAAAGGGAAGAGAGAGATAGGACGACAGGAAGAGATAGCAAATGTAAAGCATGGGCAAAAAGGGAAACAGCTCACGTCACAAGGGCACATACGCGTTGGATAGATATGAAGCTGCACGGTAGTCTCAGTTCCATGCGCTGATGTGGATGGCCTGGGGCAGCACCATGGTGCTGCCTCCATTTTACATGGCCTTATTATCTTTCGAACAAATTAGTGAACATCGCCGAGAATGCCTTGCTTGCACTCGTCCCCTCCAAATATGTCAACATTTCTCATTGTAAGAATTGTAGTAAGAACATTTTGGGCAAAAAGAAAAAGGAATTGTACCAAGGACAAATGTATTTTTTTTCTTAACCGAGATCAGATGCCCCCCGGAGATAAGAACAAATCCCTTTGCAGATAAGAAGGTTCTATACTATGCCACTTTTTTTGTAGGGAGAATCCAAACTGCCACCTCATCTCCCACGTACAGCCGGAGGGCCCCGGTGGCCCAATCCACGGTGGGCCGGCGATCGGCTCGCCAGCTCACGGCCGCTAACGGAATTAAACGCGACGAAAAGGACACGCGAAAACGAACGAGAAGCAGACGCGAAAAAGAAGAAGAAGAAGAAGAAGAAAAAAAGGAGCGTCTCCTCTCCCCTCCCTGCCGCACCCGGCACGCACCCCATTCCACGGCGATCGGTCGCGACGACCCGCGCCGGCCACCGCGCGCCGAGCCCGAGCCCCCGATGATGGGCGACGACAAGGCCCCGCGGAGCCTCAGCCCGATGGGCGGCCGCGACCGCGACCGGGAGCTCCTCATCCCCGTCTCCGGCGGCGGCGGGGGAGGCTCGGTCCCCCGCGCCGGGGGCGACGACGACGACCTGGACAGGACCGCCGCCTCCCCCTCCGCCTCCGCCGCGCTCTCCTCCACCGGCCGCGAGGTTCGCCCCCCTTCCCTTCACGCCTCGTTCGTTCCCCTAGGGTTTACCCTGTCGTCCGACTGCGGCTCCGGGTCTGTGGCCTGGCTGTTGGAATCAGTCCACGGTCTGTGTTGGTATTCCTCTGGCGGCTCACATCTTATTGTCGTCGGATTTGTTGATTGTGCGGAAAGTAGGTTCGAAATGACTGTTTATGTTAAACGCTGCAAGTTCGTAGGACTAGGGATGTCCACCCTTGGTGAGTGTTTGTTGTGCTGAGGCTAACTATTGGATTGAGTCGTCAAATTGGTGATGAGCTCGATCACTCTTTTGGTGCAATTTGAGGCTAATATTTATATCTTCTTAGCGATGAATTTGAGGAGAAATTGCTTTATTTAACTCCCTTGGAGGAACATATTATGATGTTATAATGTTACAATCTCCATACAGAAGGCAAACATACAGTGCATAAATGCTTTCTTGTGTTAGAACCTTGAGTGATTGTTAATCTGCCTAGGGTGCTTGCTGCGCTGACAGGAAAATCGGACCAATCATTACCTGACAAAGATGAAAGTAGATTGCTGATGTTCTTTATTCTTGTTCATTCATGCTTTTCCTTTTTGATACTTGCCTTGCACACGATGTATGCCCTTGATCTTTGGTAGCTTTGCTTGTATTTCTGAGGTTAGAACAACTTAATGTTGAACCTTTTCTCTTTCTCTTTTCGGCAATACAGGCTTTCCATAAGGTGGTCCGCAGCTGGGCCTCAAAGAAATTCATGACTGGATGGTAAGTCATTCTACTAAGATAAATCCCACAAAAAAAAGTCATGTTAAACGGATGGTAGAGCTGTATGATCTTGCCAGCATTCAATTTCAGTGACTATTGATTCGGAAATAATTTAGGCAGATTTTTTCATAAGGTTGCCAGGAGCATAGCTAAATAGTATGGACAGTGTCTCAGTGTGATATCTACTCTGGTTCTGGGTCTTATCTCTTTCTTTGAAAAGAATCAGCATAAGAGATCAAGGGAATATCAAATAGGTCATATTTGGTGCATCATTATGTATTAGTCAACAACTAGAATGGGAGGCATGAACCCAGAGGAGATGTGTTACCATATTTTCCCCAGTTGCCAACCCGTAAGCCACAATTAACAGGGATTTTTGGAAATCCAAGTATTTTCAGTTAACTTCATTTGGACAATTATGCTCCTCTGCTGTTATCTAGTTCGGTTGTCCAGCAAGACATCTGTTGTTCCTTTTTGTGAAGTCTGGCATTGGTTTGAAGACACCAATTCAGGCATTAGAAATACTGGCTGAACCTAATAAACCATACTCGAAGTTGCATCCTTATCCTGCGACAACCAGTGAATATGCACACCAACCATTACTAGCTGTCCTGCTTCTGGAGATTCTACAAACTCAATACCTGTCTGAAATTATGTTACCATGATGTTATATAAACATTTTGTTTTCACGCACACACTGATACTGTTTTGATTTTCTTTTCTGGGATAATGCCAGTGTGATTCTCTTCCCCATAGCGATAACATTCTACTTCACCTGGTGGTTCATTCATTTTGTTGATGGATTCTTCTCTCCAATCTATGCACAATTGGGAATCAACATTTTTGGTATGTAAATTATTCCGCTTCTTTTGATACTGAATTTCTTGGATGGTTTGTCTGTCATGCTGTAGTTTCTTCAATGAATGACTGGCTTCATCCTGTTTCGACTTTGGGGTTTGATCCTGTAGTGTTATTATTATATTATATGTTACTTTGTGGTGTTGTGTATTATACAGTCTGCATAATTTGTAATTTGTATGCGGAACCTAAAAACTTAGGTGCATAGTTTGATAATCATTTGAAGTTCTAGTTTATTGAGTTGTTAGATTCTTAAATGTCTGCAAAATCTGAGAAACTTGACATGAAATTGGGTCGTTGAAATCAGTTATTATTTTGTAACTTATTCATTGCTAAGGAGGATGCTTATTGCCTATCCAGCTTATTTCCCACTGTACTCATTTGAATCCCCAGGTCTTGGTTTCATCACTTCTGTTACTTTCATATTTTTCGTTGGAGTCTTCATGTCATCTTGGGTTGGAGCATCTGTTCTTGGCATTGGTGAATGGATCATTAAGCGCATGCCACTTGTGCGCCATATCTACAATGCATCTAAGCAAATTAGTGCCGCTATATCGCCAGGTAAATTCGCAGTTATCAAAATATTCAATCTGCAGAGTAGCTTATGAGCTAAATTTTTGTTTCTTTTTACAGATCAAAACAAACAGGCATTCAAGGAGGCAGTCATCATACGACATCCTCGTATTGGGGAATATGCATTTGGATTCATTACTTCATCAGTCTCGCTCCAGGTCTTCACTATTATACTGAGTTCCCAATGATGATTAGCTTACACCTATTTTTCATGATTTTTCTTTATGCTCAGTATGCAGTTATGTTATCCTATGATCGGTATGAACACTTTCATGGTGGAATGTTGAAATTCAGTTTTACCACAAAATTTGACTAACTCACCTTGTAAAGGATGGAAATGAATACTTATAGAATGCTCAAAATGATGATAAATGTTGTTTTTTTGCAAACCATTCTATTGTTTGCTCTGATTTAAGGTATAGCTTTGACTCATCTGAATGTGTAATATCCCTTCATTACGTCATAACAGAGCTATTCTGGTCAAGAGGACCTTTACTGTGTCTATGTGCCGACCAACCATCTCTACATTGGTGATATCTTCATGGTGAACTCAAAGGATGTGATAAGGCCTAATCTTTCTGTGCGTGAAGGCATTGGTAACTCCTAAACTCTATCCTCTCGGTGTCTTGTCTGTTAATCTGCTCCAAAACATGTGAAAAGGCGCTGACATATTTCTGCGCCGTTTGGCAGAGATCGTTGTGTCTGGTGGTATGTCAATGCCCCAGGTTTTGTCGACCCTGGATCCACATCCACATCTGCATGCAATCCACACAGACCGAGGTGGAGCAAGCAGAAGCTGAGGCAAACTACCTGCATACCTGTTCGTCGACATCAAGTGTAAAACTCTCAACACAGACCACACCAGTGCGGCGAACAAGATCCTGAGCGTGATGCACTAGCAATCTGTCACGCCTGAGGATCAAAGGATCTTGTAATTAAGTAGAAGTAGGTAACTCACACGCGTTGTCGATCCGATGGATTTTGTACAATTGGCTTGGACCTTGTCTTTGTAATGCCGCCCCAGATGCTTCCTAGCCATACCTATATTTTCTTACGGTTGTTCAATTGTTTTCTTCCGGCTGTTTCGGAGTCCAAATTAGCTTTCGGCATCAACAATGTCTGACTGAGGTGCCTTACTGTAAAAGAAAACAATGCCTGCCTGAGTTGTCTTACCTTGAATTCTTGGACTAATTAACCTCCTATTGGTCAGGTGATAGTAGACACTAGACCAGCAATGGTGGAACTGGAACCTTGACTTTGAAAGACCTGCTGGAACAACAGTGATATGATAAACTTTGCAGTCTGCTGGAAAAATTAGCTGATGTGATCAACTTTGCACAATACTGGTGGAGATCCAACCTAAGCATTCTCATCTCCACCAGCCTAAGCATTCTCATTTCTCCATGGATAAATTTGACAGACATTTCTATCGTTTTCGTGCATGGTTCTCTGATTGGTCTAGACTACATTGACCTGCTCCTGCTACACAGCAGCATGGTAAGATCTTGGCACTGCATTCATCAATCGTTCCATGGCTTTCAGAACCATGGTTGGCGTGTGCATGATCTTGGCTTGACTACTGTTCACGCAGGATGTGCTTGCCGCCAGAGACGTTGCTCAAACCTGCGGAAGCGGACAGCCCAGGCAGGTGCCTGGTCGCTAGGAACTAGTTCCGCCATTGATGTCAGCCCTCAAATCTTTATCGTATGTAAAGAAGACAAGGCTATCCTGATGAACTAGTACGCGTAGAGTATATACTCCTTGTACCAGAAATATTCGGGGTAGCTATTGTTTCAATTTGTGCACTGAGTTCTGCGTCGCCACTTGAATTATTTTTCCCAATGCCGCTCATTCCTGAAGCATAATCACTTCAGAATAGCAATTGCGACCGACTTTCCTTTACTTAAATATATGAAGTTGGACAAGCAAATAAGGAACCAATCTATATTTGTTTGCCAGGCTACAGCGTCATGTCACTACTCACATCTTAGTATTTATAAAGAGGAAACATATACAAATATAACTAGTAGGTGCGGCTTTACTCGTCACACCAAAAGTATCCGCATAGCTATTAATTCAGATTTTCACATAGAGTGGTCGATAGTACTGTGTGGCTTACAAAAGCTGAAATCTTACTACCTTGTAACAAGTTACCACACATGAAGTTTCTAAACAAGTTACCACACTTGTAACACCCACGATGCGGCTATATCTCCCACGTATCGAGGCACGACTTAGAGGCATAATCGTATGGTGATTTAGTCGCAAGAGGGGTAATCTTCACACAATCCCATTTACTGAATAAGAAAGGGATAAAGAGTTGGCTTACAATCGCCACTTCACACAATACATAAATAATTCATACATCATCCAAAGTACAAACAAGGTCCGACTACAGAACCCAAAATAAAGGAAGACAACCCCAAATGCTAGATCCCCGATCGTCCCAACTGGGCACCACTACTCATCAACCGGAAAAGACACGAAACCACGATCAAGACCTTCATCAAGCTCCCACTTGAGCTCGGTTGCGTCACCTGCACTGGTATCATCGGCACCTACAACTGTTTGGAAGTATCCGTGAGTCACGAGGACTCAGCAATCTCACACCCGCGAGATCAAGACTATTTAAGCTTATGGGTAGGATAAGGTAATGAGGTGGAGCTGCAGCAAGCACTAAGCATATATGGTGGCTAACATACGCAAATAAGAGCGAGAAGAGAAGCAACGCAACGGTCGTTGAGGGAGTCCTGGATTAGGGGGTCCCGGACAGCCGGACTATATCCTTTGGCCAGACTGTTGGACTATGAAGATACAAGATTGAAGACTTCGTCTCGTGTCCGGATGGGACTCTACTTGGCGTGGAAGGCAAGCTAGGCAATAAGGATATGGATATCTCCTCCTTTGTAACCGGCCTTGTGTAACCATAACCCTCTCCGGTGTTTATATAAACCGAAGGGTATTAGTCCGTAGGACAACAACCACAACATACAATCATACCATAGGCTAGCTTCTAGGGTTTAGCCTCTCTGATCTCGTGGTAGATCTACTCTTGTACTACCTATATCATCAATATTAATCAAGCAGGACGTAGGGTTTTACCTTCATCAAGAGGGCCCGAACCTGGGTAAACATCGTGTCCCCTGCCTCCTGTTACCATCTGGCCTGGACGCACAGTTTGGGACCCCCTACCCGAGATCCGCCGGTTTTGACACCGACATTGGTGCTTTCATTGAGAGTTCCTCTGTGTCGTCGCCGTTAGGCTTGATGGCTCCTACCCTGCCTCCTGTTACCATCCGGCCTAGACGCACAGTTCGGGACCCCTTACCCGAGATCCGCCGGTTTTGACACCGACATTGGTGCTTTCATTGAGAGTTACTCTGTGTCATCGCTGTTAGGCTTGATGGCTCCTACTATCATCGATAGCGATGCGGTCCAGGGCGAGACTTTTCTCCCCGAACAGATCTTCGTATTCGGCGGCTTTGCACTGCGGGCTAATTCGCTTGGCCATCTGGAGCAGATTGAAAGCTACGCCCCTGGCCATCAGGTCAGATTTGGAAGTTTGAACTACACGGCCGATATCCGCGGAGACTTGATCTTCGACGGATTCGAGCCACAGTCGGGCGCGCCGTACTGTCATGACGGGTATGACCTAGCTCTGCCGCCGAACAGTACCCCAGAGGCCGCGCCCACATCATCTCCGACCCTTAGCTCAGAGCCAACTGCCCAATCGAGGACGGGTGGCTAGACACCGCCTCAGGGGCTGCAGTCTCAACGGCGATCGAGCCGGACACTAGCCTAATCCCCTGCGCAGCCCATGACTCCAAGGTGCCGGACTCTTTTTCGGACTCCGAACCGTCCGCGCCCCTTCCAATCGAATCCGATTGGGCGCCGATCATGGAATTCACCGCCGCGGATATCTTTCAGCACTCGCTCTTCTGCGACATTCTGAATTCACTAAGGGCTCGCTCTTTGTCAGGAGAGCCCTGTCCGGATTATGGCCAACGGGATTGGGATACGGATGACGAAGAAATTCGACGCCCACCCACCACCCACTTCGTAGCCACTGTCGATGATTTAACCGGCATGCTCGACTTCGACTCCGAAGACATCGACGGTATGGACGACGATGTAGGAGACGAACATGAACCAGCGTCTATAGGGCACTGGAAAGCCACCTCATCATATGACATATACATGGTGGATACACCCAAAGAAGGTAATGGCGATGAGATAGTGGAGGATGACCCCTCCAAGAAGCAACCCAAGCGCCGACGTCAGTGGCGCCGCTCTAGGTCCCGCCAAAGCAAAAGTGGTGATACCGGCACAGGAGATAATAACACTCCGGATAGTGCCGAAGACAACAACAATCCCCTCCAGCAAGATTTAGAGCAGGAGGATGAAGGAGCCAGCTCTCCTGAGAGAGCGGCAGACGAAGAGGAGGAGGATGACAATTACATGCCCCCCTCCGAAGACGAGGCAAGCCTCGCCGACAATGAATTCGCCGTACTAGAGGATCCCGTCGAACAAGAGCGCTTCAAGCGCCGGCTTATGGCCACGGCAAATAGCCTGAAGAAAAAGCAGCAGCAGCTTCAAGCTGATCAAGATCTGCTAGCTGACAGATGGACTGAAGTCCTCGTGGCCGAGGAATATAAACTCGAGCACCCCTCTAAGAATTACCCAGAGTGCAGGTTACTACCCCGACTGGAGGAAGAAGCGTATGATACGGCTGATCGGCCACCTCGTGGCCGCGATAGAGAGGCATTCCAGCCAAAAGCTCAGCCTCCACCCCGACGCCATTCAAATAAAAAGGCATGGGGAGATACGCCAGACCTGCGAGACATATTGGAGGACAAAGCAAAGCATGCAAGATCGATCTACGGATCACGAGGGCGCACTACTCTGCAAGACGATAAACGTCACGCCGGATATAGCAAAAGCAAATCCGGTCGGGCCGAACACAGCGGGCAAGACCCTTTCGAGCTGCGTTGCGATATAGCCCAATACAGAGGCGCCACACACCCCTTATTCTTCACAGACGAAGTAATGGAACATCAATTCCCAGAAGGTTTCAAACCTGTAAATATTGAATCATATGACGGCAGAACAGATCCCGCAGTATGGATCAAGGATTTCCTCCTCCACATACACATGGCCCGCGGTGATGACTTACATGCCATTAAATACCTCCCACTAAAGCTCAAAGGACCAGCGCGGCATTGGCTTAACAGCTTGCCAGCGGACTCCATTAGCTGTTGGGAAGATCTGGAAGCCTCATTCCTCGACAACTTTCAGGGCACTTATGTGCGCCCACCAGATGCCGATGACTTGAGCCGCATAATTCAGCAGCCAGAAGAGTCGGACAGGCAATTCTGGACTCGGTTCCTTACAAAGAAAAATTAGATCGTTGACTGTCCGGATGCAGAGGCCTTAGCGGCTTTCAAACATAACATCCGAGACGAGTGGCTAGCCCGGCACCTTGGTCAGGAAAAGCTGAAATCTATGGCAGCTCTCACGACGCTCATGACCCACTTTTGTGCGGGAGAAGACAGCTGGCTGGCTCGCAATAATAACATATCAAAGAACCATGGTACCCCGGATACCAAGGACGGCAATAGCAGGTCACGTCGCAACAAATATAAGCGCCGCATTAACAGCGAAAATACCGAGGATACAGCAGTCAATGCCGGATTCAAAGGCTCTAAACCCGGTCAGCGGAAAAAGCCATTCAAACAAAACACGCCGGGTCCGTCCAGCTTGGACCGTATACTCGATCGCTCGTGTCAAATACACGGCACCCCAGACAAGCCAGCCAATCACACCAACAGGGATTGTTGGGTGTTCAAGCAGGCCGACAAGTTAATTGCTGAAAACAAGGACAAGGGGCCGCATAGCGATGACGAGGAAGAACCCCGGCAGCCGCACACCTGAGGTCAGAAGAGGTTTCTGCCGCAAGTGCGGACGGTGAACATGATATACGCAACCCACATCCCCAAGAGGGAGCGGAAGCGTACACTCAGGGACGTATATGCGTTGAGCCAGTCGCCCCAAAGTTCAACCCTTGGTCCTCCTGTCCGATCACCTTCGATCGCAGGGACCACCCCACTAGTATCCGTCATGGCGGATTTGCCGCACTGGTCCTAGAGCCAATCATTGACGTATTTCACCTCACTCGAGTCCTTATGGATGGCGGCAGCAGCCTGAACCTGCTTTATCAGGATACAGTGCGCAAAATGGGTATAGACCCCTCAAGGATCAAACCCAAAAAAACGACCTTTAAAGGCGTCATTCCAGGTGTAGAGGCCCATTGCACAAGCTCAATTACACTGGAAGTGGTCTTCGGATCCCCGGATAATTTCCGAAGCGAAGAGTTAATCTTCGATATAGTCCCGTTCCGCAGTGGTTATCACGCGCTGCTCGGGCGAACCGCATTTGCTAGATTCAATGCGGTACCGCATTATGCATACCTCAAGCTTAAGATGTCAGGACCTCGCGGAGTTATTACAGTCAATGAAAACACAGAGCGCTCTCTCCGAACAGAGGAGCACACCGCGGCCCTCGCAGCAGAAGCGTAAAGCAGCCTCTCAAGGCAATCAACCAGTTCGACGCTTCAAAGCCCGGACACCTTCAAGCGCGCTCGGGGCAATCGGCAAATAGACTGCCTGGCGCGATCTGAGCTCGTGTAGCAATATGGCGGCCACCCCAATCCCAGCCCAACGGTGAAACTCGTGTCGCGCGTACATAATTACGCATTAAAAATACCATGGGCACAGGTGGGGAGGGGGCACAACTGCGGCACGCCCCAAGACGCGGCCTAAATCGCACTAGGGGCTTCCCGTTTGGTTATTTTTCTTTTTTTTCAGGACCTTAATCTCTGGAAACACTGCCCGGCAGCACTATTGCCGAACACATGATGTAGCAACCAAGGAGGCAGACAACTACGTCATACCACGGAATTCCCAGGTGGATTACAGTAACGAGCGAAATATTCGATTTAATATCATTCCTTAGCTTGCCCTTGGAAGGGACATAGTCCTACTCTTTGCTTATTGCACTATCTGTATCACTCTGCTTTAACGCAATTTTTTAATAAACAATGCATGACATTAGGACTATTATTGCATTCTTGTTATATATATATATGTGTGTGTGTGTGTGTGTGTGTGTGTGTGTTCATTAATGACGCCTTGCAACCGTACACCTTGGTACGGCTAATACACCAGGGGCTTACGTACCTCACAATACGGTGTGAAAAGTCCGAACACTTTCACAAGTGTGGCACCCCAAACTTATAGCATTATATGCATCAGCTCCGAATCATGTCTTTGGTCAAATGTTGGGTTTGCCCGGCTCCTATGTTTTGGTACCTTACGTTCCGCTCTATCAGCTAAGGTAGCGCTAGGAGAACTACTGCGATTGTGCCCCGGTTCTGCTGGGTTTAGCACCTCAGTAGAGAAAAGCTAAAACTGACTGTCATGATAAGGCGAGAGACTGGTCATTGTTCGGCAAGGTTTTCGAGTACCTAAAGACTTATGCCGCTTAGAGCGAGGAGCCGGCCCTGTCCGGCTTAAAGGCGTGTATCGCGCCCCAAATTCGGCCTTCCAAATACCAGGGGCTTCGCCGAAATTTAAAATTATAGAATTCTATGGCTAAGTGAGAGTGATAAAGTATTATTAGTCCGGTTGCCTTGTTCGCTGTGCTGAGCACCTCCCTCGAAGGACCCAAACATGGGAACAAGAGTGCTTAGGTTTATCCCGAACACCCCAGCACTCGTGGCATGGGGGCAGAAGCCGAGGACTAGCCATCTCTTAGATTGGATAAACAGCCAAACAGAAGGTAATATTTTAAATTCAAACAAGCGTTGCATAGCGCATATGAAACAAGTTTTCATAAATATAGGATAAAATGAGCAAGTCTCACTCAAATATTACACCTTTGGAACACTCGTCCGCTATGAGACGGGCACCCGGCAGAACACCCTCGTAGTACATCTCGGGGTGGTGGTGCTCCTTGCCCTCCGGCGGCCCCTCCTTGATCAGCTTCACGGCGTCCAGCTTGACCCACTGCAATTTCACACGGGCGAAAGCCCAACGTGCACCTTCAATGCAGACAGATCGCTTGACGACCTCCAGCTGCGGGCAGGCATCCACAAGCCGCCTCACCAGGCCGAAGAAGCTATTTAGAAGGGCGTCGCCAGGCCACATCCGGACTATAAAGCTCTTCATGGCCCGATCGGCCTCCTTATGTAGCTCGACCATCTGCTTCAGCTGGTCGCTCATTGGCACCGGGTGTTCGGCCTCAGCATACTGAGACCAGAACAGCTTCTCCGTTGAGCTTTCATCCTCGGCCTGGTAAAATTGTGCGGCATTGGACACGCTGCAGGGCAAATCTGCGAATGCTCCTGGAGAGCTCCGGATTCGGGTAAGTAATCGGTAATTTACTTTTACATGCTTGCTTTGCATATAGAAAGCCTTACTCGCCGCTATCTTCTTCATTGCGTCGATCTCCTGGAGGGCCTTTTGGGCTTCGGCCTTGGCACTTCTTGCGCTCTCGAGGGCCGCGGCAAGCTCAGACTCCCGCGTCTTTGAGTCAAGCTCCAACGCCTCATGCTTCGCCACGAGAGCCTGGAGCTCTTCCTGCACCTCGCCCACCCGAGCCTCGTGCTTCTCTCGCTCGGTGCGCTCCTTGGCCGCTATATCATCGGCCTTGGTTAGCGCTTGCTTCAGGGTCGCCACCTCAATCGTGGCCCCTGGCAAATATACGTTGATCCTGTCATTTTACAATCGCGTCTTCTTTTATATATACATATCTATAGACATGGTATTACTTACCTTTGTTCTCCTTGAGCTGCCTCTTGGCAAGGCCAAGCTCTTTCCTGGACCCCTCGAGGTCCTGCTTCAGTACGGCGACCTCCGCAGTCAGTGCGGCGGACGTCAATAGCGAAGCCTGCATATGCATATTGACATACTTATATTAGACTCCTGCGATATTATTTGATCCTCTGTTCGGCTTTTCTTTGTGAACACCGAACAAAGCATCAAGGGCTACTGTCTATGCGGTAATATTTCTACTACATTTTAAACACTTACCTCAAAGCCTGTTAGAAGGCTGGCACAGACTTCAGTCAATCCGCTCTTGGCGGACTGAACCTTCTGGACCACCGCACTCATAACAGTACGGTGCTCCTTGTCGATGGAAGCGCTGCAAAGCGCTTCCAGCAGATTTTCTGACGCCTCTAGATGGACAGGGGTCACCGGCACAGGCGTCTTGCCCCTCTTAGAAGGAGGCCGCCTGCCCGAGCCTGGAACTACTGGAGGTTCCGGCACGGTGTTCGGCTAAGGGCCGAACTCAGAGTTCTCAGGGGCTCCGTCCCCTCGGCTCCCAGATTCCAGAAGGTCTCCTTGAGGCACCTCCGGGACTGTCTCCCCTCGGTCCGGTGCCTCTTGAGACAGCACCTCGGCGTCGTCGGCAGGATGAGGGGAGGTGGCGGTCGGGACTGGATCGCTATCCATGTCCGACGAGCCCAGGGAGCCATCCGATGAGACCTCGATATTGGCTCATGGCGGCCTGCATAATTATGTTCGGCGTTAGGGAAAACAGTGCGATAAAGGAATTCTATGAGTTACTCTGGTATCCGAATACTTACGATCTCCCCAGGGGCTTGGCCCTGGGCAACCACTCGTCTTCGCCTTCGTCGGCGGCGGTGGAACTGTCCGGAAGGAGAGTCCTTCCCTTCTTGGACCCTTCGTCCCCCCAGTTAGGGCAGTCTTCCTTTTCTTATCTTCCCCTGCATGAGGGGGAGCATCTTCTTCTTCTTCCTCGTCTTCGGGGGAGGAGTGCGCCGCAGAGTCATCGGACGGTGAGTCCAACGACGCCTGGCGTCGGGAACTCTTTTGGGATCCCTTGGCCTTCTTGGTCTTCTCCAGCACCGTATAAGGAGCCGGAGTCAGCATCTTCGCCAGAAGCGCGTCTGCAGGGCCTTCGGGCAAAGGAGCTGGATAGTCGATCTGTCCAGCCATCTCCTGCCAGTCCTGTCAAAGGTACGGGAGTTTAGACCCTGCATGGAGTCAACCTATAAAAAATAAGTATCCTGCGAGAGGTAAAGCAGCTTACCGCTTTAGCTTGGCGCTTCGCGCTGAATCCACGATCCTCAGTAATGGGAGGGGGGACCTCGGCGCTTTTGAAAAGCACCCTCCAGGCATCTTCGTGAGTTGTGTCGAAAAGCCTGTTCAGAGTTCGGTGCCGCGCCGGGTCGAACTCCCACAAGTTGAACTCCCGTTGTTGGCATGGGAGAATCCAGCGGTGGAGCATGACCTGGACCACGTTGACAAGTTTGAGCTTCTTGTTCACCATGTTTTGAATACATGTTTGGAGTTCGGTCAGCTCTTCCAAACTACCCCAGGACAGGCCCTTCTCTTTTCCAGGAGGTGAGCCACGTGGGGATGCCAGATCGGAACTCGGGGGCCGCTTCTCATACAGGGTCGCGCGGCTCGGTGATGTAGAACCACCCCGATTGCCACCCCTTTATGGTTTCCACAAAGGAGCCCTCGAGCCATGTTATGTTGGGCATCTTGCCCACCATGGCGCCTCCGCAGTCCGCCTGGCGGCCGCCCACCACCTTCGGCTTGACATTGAAGGTCTTCAACCATAAGCCGAAGTGGGGCTTGATGCGGAGGAGGGCCTCGCACACGACGATAAATGCTGAGATGTTGAGGATGAAGTTCAGGGCCAGATCGTGGAAATCCAGGCCGTAATAGAACATGAGCCCTCGGACGAATGGATGGAGAGGGAATCCTAGTCTGCAGAGGAAATGGGTGAGGAATACTACCCTCTCATGGGGCCTGGGGGTGGGGATGAGCTGCCCCTCATCTGGGAGCCGGTGCGCGATGTCATCGGGCAGGTATCCGGCTCTCCTCAGTTTCTTGATGTCTCCCTCCATGACGGAGGACACCATCCACCTGCCTCCCGCTCCGGACATGGTTGGAGAAGGTTGAGGTGGGAAGTGTGGACTTGGGCGCTAGAGCTCGAGTGTGCGAAAACGGATGAGCAAAGGAGGAAGAAGGCGCGGATAGGAAGGTGAATCCTTATCCCTTTATATGGGCGGACGAAACTAAGTGTTCCCACTTGCCTGGTAAAACTCGCTTATCCACCAAGCGCCATAATTGATGGCATCGTTGGGTTACCCATGCCCGTATTGATGAGAATCCCGTAATAAGGGGACACGATCTCTGCTTTGACAAGACGTGTCGAAAAACTGCCTCGCATTATGTGCGGGGATGGTTAAAGGAAACGGTTCGAATAATCACCGGGCCATGACATAACATCATGCTGCCAAAACAAGCCTGCAAATTAGATCGACGGAAATATTATTCTCTCTACGGTGGAATGTGGAACTTATTTTGCAGGGTCGGACACTATCCTCGTATTCAAATTCTTCTGTGATGTATTCGGAGAAGGAACCCGCCTTGCAATGACGAAGAAAATACTGCGCGCCGGACTCATCGTCATTGAAGCCTGGTTCAGGGGCTACTGAGGGAGTCCTGGATTAGGGGGTCTCCGGACAGCCGGACTATATCCTTTGGCCGGACTGTTGGACTATGAAGATACAAGATTGAAGACTTCGTCTCGTGTCCGGATGGGACTCTACTTGGCGTGGAAGGCAAGCTAGGCAATACGGATATGGATATCTCCTCCTTTGTAACCGACCTTGTGTAACCCTAACCCTCTCCGGTGTTTATATAAACCGAAGGGTTTTAGTCCGTAGGACAACAACCACAACATACAATCATACCATAGGCTAGCTTCTAGGGTTTAGCCTCTCTGATCTCGTGGTAGATCTACTCTTGTACTACCTATATCATCAATATTAATCAAGCAGGACGTAGGGTTTTACCTCCATCAAGAGGGCCCGAACCTGGGTAAACATCATGTCCCCTGCCTCCTGTTACCATCTGGCCTAGACGCACAGTTCGGGACCCCCTACCCGAGATCCGCCGGTTTTGACACCGACAGTCGTGAAGCTAGAAGTGGTCAAGAAGTGATCCTGAAACTACTTATGTTCAAGCATAACACAAGACCGTGTTCACTTCCCAGACTCCGCCGAAAAGAGACTATCACGGCTACACACGCGGTTGATGCATTGTAATTAAGTTAAGTGTCAAGTTCTCTACAACCGGACATTAACAAATTCTCATCTGCCACATAACCGCGAGCATGGCTCTCAAAAGTTTATACCCTGCAGGGGTGTCCCAACTTAGCCCATCACAAGCTCTCACAGTCAATGAAGGATATTCCTTCTCCCGGAAAGACCCGATCAGACTCGGAATCCCGGTTACAGGACATTTGACAATGGTAAAACAAGACCAGCAAAGCTGCCCGATGTGCCGACAATCCTGATAGGAGTCGCACGTATCTCGTTCTCAGGGCAACACCGGATGAGACTAGCTACGAGTAAAACCAGCCCTCAAGTTTCCCCGAGGTGGCCCCCCAGGCAGCTTGGTTCGGACCAACACTTAGAGAAACACTGGCCCCCGGGGGGGGGGGGGGGGGTTAAAATAAAGATGACCCTCGGGAGCGCGACTCCTAAGGGAAAAATATAGGTGGTGGTGAGGAAAATGGTAAAACCAAGGTTGGGCCTTGCTGGAGGAGTTTTATTCAAAGCAAACTGTCAAGGGATTCCCATAACACCCAACCGCGTAAGGGACGCAAAATCAAGGAACATAACACCGGTATGACGGAAACTAGGGTGGCAAGAGTGGAACAAAACACCAAGCATAAGGCCGAGCCTTCCACCCTTTACCAAGTATATAGATGCATTAATTAAAATAAGAGATATTGTGATATCCCAACATATCCATGTTCCCACATGGAACAAACTACAACTACACCTGCAACTAGCAACGCTATAAGAGGGGCTGAGCAAAGCGGTAACATAGCCAAACAACGGTTTGCTAGGAAGGTGGGTTAGAGGATTGACATGGCAACATGGGAGGCATGATATAACAAGTGGTAGGTAGCGCGACATAGCGATAGAGCAACCAACTAGCAAGCAAAGATAGAAGTGATTTCGAGGGTATGGTCATATTGCCTGCAATGTACTCAGAGTTGTCGAAAGCTTGATCCTCGTTAGCGAACTCAACATGTTCATCAGTCACGTACTCGTCTCCTGGCTCTACCCAAGGCAAGAACATGAGCAAAGGAACAACAATCAATCACGGTGCAATGCACAAGCAACATGATGCAATACATGGCATGATATGCAATGCATATGTGGGCTCCGGAAGGGAAAGAATGATCAAGGCATCAGCTTGGCAAACCAAGTATGCCGCTGGAAAGATGAGATGATTTCGGTTGAAATCAATATAAAGATCACCGGAAACGGATGCACGGTTTGCAAATGGCAAGCAAAACAAGAATGACGCAAATCTGCGATTAACAGCATGATAGCACTTAGAATGCAACAAGAAACTAAGCTAATGCACACCAACATATCAACAAGGCATATGGTAGTGATGTACAAGAGTGCAAAAGATATCAGCTTCACATAGTTGGTGAAAATACTAACATGTCAAAAACAACATCAGGAAGCACTGTTTAGAGCTAGCAAACAACATGCTACAGGAACATATCATAGCAAACAAAGGCATGGCATGATTCTAATAAATGCATAGAACAAAAGTCCCTTACTGAACATGAGCCAAAAAGTCGCAGAAAATAAGATTGAAAGATCGTGGATGTCTCCTAGAGGGGGGGGGGGTGAATAGGCGTTTTAAAATAATTACGATTTAGGCTTGAACAAATGCGGAATAAACCTGGCGGTTAATTTCTCAAGCACAAAACCTAAAACAACTAGGCTCACCTATGTGCACCAACAACTTATGCTAAGCAAGATAAGCAACTATGTGATAGCAAGATATATGACAAGAAACAATATGGCTATCACAAAGTAAAGTGCATAAGTAAAGAGCTCGGGTAAGAGATAACCGAGGCACGCGGAGACGACGATGTATCCCTGAAAGTGCGTTATATCGACTAGAGGGGGGGGGGTGAATAGGCGATTTTTATGAAAGTCTTCAAAACGTGGAAGTTATGAAGACAAACAGAGTGAACAAGCCTATCACTATGCAGCGGAAGGTAGATTACACAACGCAAGCCATAGTCAAATATACAATACAGTGAAAGCACAGAGACAAATAGCTTCAGTGTAATGAGGTTCAGGTTGGAAGAAGTTATGAAGCCAAACAGATCATACAGTCAGGTTGTGAAGACAGAAGATAAAGCAAGCATGCAATAGCTTCACAATGTGTACTGGTAAGTAAAGGGAGGTGAAGATGAAACCAGTCACAAGTTGAAGACAATGATATGTTGGACCAGTTCCAGTTGCTGTGACAACTGTACGTCTAGTTGGAGCGGCTAGGTATTTAAACCAAAGGACACACAGTCCCGGACACCCAGTCCTGAACACGCAGCTCAGGACACCCAGTCCTCACCATTTTCTTCTTGAGCTAAGGTCACACAGACCCCGCCCAATCACTCTGGTAAGTCTTCAAGGTAGACTCCCAAACCTTCACAGACTTCGTTCACCGGCAATCCACAATTCCTCTTGGATGCTCAGAACGCGACGCCTAACCATCTGGAGGATGCACATTCCTCAAGTGTAATAAGTCTTCAGATCACTCAGACAGGAAGACTTAAGTGATGCCCAATTACTCTGGCTCTGGGTGGTTAGGGCTTTTCTCCTCACTAAGGATTTTCTCTCAAAGGCTTCGAGGTGGGTTGCTCTCAAACGACAAAAGCCGTGCACTGAAATCTGAGCAGCCAACCGTTTATGGTTGTGGGGGTGGACTATTTATAGCCACTTGGCAACCCTGACCTGATTTGTCCGAAATGACCCTGGGTCACTAAGGAACTGACACGTGTACTAACGGTCGGATTTTGAACTCTCACGGCAACTTTACTTGGGCTGCAAGTAAAGCTGACTTGTCTGACTCTGGACAAGATTTTCTCTCATTGTCTTCACTCGAAGACATAGGATTTGAATTAGGCATCACTTCAGTCATCCTGACTGGTTCTCTTGGACCCCACTTAATAGTAAGGTGGTTCCTATGACACAACATGAATAAAGTAAAACTACGAAGGATCTAAGTCTTCGAGTTCCAAAGGCTTCATGGGGAGTCTTCATATGTCATTGTCTTCGACATGAATGTCTTCATGAACCACCATTGTCTTCAATGTCTTCGTACATTTTTGGGGGTCATCTCTGGTAGCTAAACCGAATCAATGAGGGACTTCTACCTGTGTTATCCTGCAATTTTCACAAACACATTAGTCCCTCAACTAGGTTTGTCGTCAATACTCCAAAACCAACTAGGGGTGGCACTAGATGCACTTACAATCTCCCCCTTTTTGGTGATTGATGACAAACTAGTTGAAGTTTTCAACGGGGAATATAATTTGTGAAATTGTAAAGGAATTGTCTTCATAAGCTGCAAGGGCTCCCCCTGAAGATGTGCATATACGTGATTTGCTTCTGGAATGCAAATGCACATAGCAGGTTGTATTTGTGGGAATCCACTTCAACTTATGATGACAATCCATCATGCACGTAAAGATATATGAAGATAATGATATGCATAATGAAAAATGGACGTCTGCGAAATGATAAGAGTGCGGAAATTATCGTCGTACATGCGGAATTTATCTTCGCAAAGACACAGTGGCAAACATAGTAGCAGACGACCATCAAGTTTAAGTGTTACAACTCAAAGAACCAAATGTAGCAAAACGAGAGTTGTAAGCACGAAGCAAAATGCAAAATATAAAGCACCCGCCCATATTATTGACCCGCTTGAAGACTATAAACATCATATGCTTCTCCCCCTTTTGTCAGTGATGACCAAAAAGGTTTGAAGACATAGAGTTTTCTATGCGTTCCCAGGCGCAGCAGGGTCAGTGGAGGCGTTTGGTGGTGCAGGCGAGCTTGGTGCAGTGACGACGCGCGCTGAAGACATTGGTGGTGATGTAGCGTCGTCTTCTTCCTCAATGATTTTTCCCGTCACGGTGGCAGCAGAGGAAGAGAACTCGGATTCTTCAAGCGACGGAGTCCCACGCAACACAGCTCTTCTGGGGGGTGTGGAGTCAAACTTGAATCGCTCCTTGAAGCCATCCTCTTGCAATTCAGCTTCAGTGCACATCATTGTGAGGCCTTTCCAAGTGCGGCGACAGGTTTCATGTGCGACGAAGGCGTTCTTGGTGGCCAGATTCCTGATGCGATTGACGTCTTGCATGATACTGTGCATCTGCCTCTTGAGCCAGTCGTGATGCCTATCTTGCTTTTGATGCAGAGCCACAAGAAGTTCACGATCAGTGAGGGTACGAGCTCGTTTCTTGGGTCTCTGTGCAGCTTCGCTGTCAGTGGCTTCAGTGGATGCAGGGGCACGTGTGGTGCCAGCCATTGGATAGACTCTGGAAATGGCTTCAACACCTTCATCATTTTGAGTGAAGCTTTGGTGTTCTGCATTCTGAAGACTTAGTGGCTGTTTGGCAGGCTCAGGATAAATCACTTCAGCAGAGGTGTCCACATCAGGTAAGAAGATTCTGTGGTTGCGGGCTGAGGGCTGATATGATATTGCAGAGTGGAGCTTGATTAGCCTCATAACCCATGGAGCATAAATCTTCAGACCAAAGAGATCTGAGCCAGACGCAGCAAGTTGACGTATGAAGAGATCCTGGGCATTGAAGCATTTGCCGTGCAGGATGCAGAAGATGAGAGTCTTCATGGCACCTTCAACCTTGGCATATCGAGAGTGCCCCTTAATGGGCCATAGAGTCCGCCTGATGATATGATAGATAGTTCTAGGCAGGTACTCTAAGTCTTCAACAAAGAACTCCATCGGGTAAGGTGCGTCAGAAGGCAATGGCTTCATCATTGAGAGCATCTAACTCATATTTGGCTCAGGTCGCTGAAATATGCTCTCAACTGCTTCAGCATGGAGTTGGCAGCCTTCTTCGAAGAGTTCGCCTGGAGTGGGTAGGCCGGTGAGCTCAATGATATCAAATGCATTGGCTTCATGATGGACGTTGCCGGTCATCCACTCCAGGACCCAAGTCTTCGGATCTCTGTTGTAGCCCTTGATGTGCAATGTGGCATAGAACTGAAGCAGAAGCTCTTCGTTCCAGTGCTCTTCATCCATGACAAACGGCAGCAGGCCAACTTGCTTGAAGCAGTCCAGGGCTTCTTCCAGACCAGGCAGACCAGCAAAAGCTTCAACTTCAAGGCGCTGATGTGGAAAGATACGGCTCTGGTTGTAGAGGACGCATGAGTAGTAGCTGCGCTGTGGGTAGTTCCAGAACCTATCTGACACAATCTTTTCCCTTGAGTAAGGGTTCTTGGAGCGGTTGAAGAAGGTGTTGTATGCCCTGAAGCTATTGACATTGAAGGAGCCAGGAGCAGTGACTGGACCTAGGAACCTGGGCAGTCGTGGGACTGGCTTCTGTACCTGGGGCCTGTGCGCAATATGATAATTGAACTGTGGTCCGGCAGCAGACACAGGCACAGAAGGGTCAGAGGCAGTGGCTTCAGTATCTCTTGAAGCTGTTGGTTGGTCGGGCTCCACAAATGCTTCAGTATTATGTGTGGCAGCCGCAGTGGTGTCAGCCTCCTTGAGAACTTCTTCTTGCTGGTGTGGGGGAGATGGAGCTTGAGGTTCTTCATGCTCTTCTACATGTTCTTCGGCTGATGCAGCCGGAATGTCGTCAGCAGTCTGAGCCCTTGGTCCTTTGCGAAGCCTACGGAATGCAGGCGACGCCGGTGGAGTTGCAGCGGGCTGGGGCTCATCCTCTTCCTCCTGTGGGCGATCTGCCCACGATGCATCTTGTGTGATTGGCGTCAGGGGACGACCAATGCTGAGCAATTCACTCGTTTCGAGCTGAGGAAGGACTGCATCATCTTGTACATTGTCTTGGAGACCAATGTCTTCAGCAGCGGTGGGGTCGGCTGCTGGAATGTCTTCATCATGCGGAGCCTCGGTGAGAGAAGGCTCATGGACGGTCATCTGACGATCTTCATGAGGAAGGCGAACGGAAAGGGGTTCGACTATCAAGGGCTCTGTGGGAGCAGCCCGAGACTTCTTGGACTTGCGCTTTTTGATGGTGGGGTCTGAAGGAGAGGCTTCAGGGTGTTTCCTCTTCCTTGCTTTAGCTTCGGCTATCCTTGTCTTCTTAAGCTCTGAAGCGGTTGAGCGCTTTGGCTTCGAGCTAGGCTTGGCGGTGGGGAAGACAGTTGGAACAGTTTCTTGGCGTGGGGCCTCTTCTTCAGCCACGGTGGGCGTCTTCTTTTTCTTAGCGGCCATCCTGGGGTCGATGCCGGGACGCCCAAGTGCCTTTCGCTTCTCGGCCTCATTGTAGGCCTGTACACAGAGATCAGCCGAATTCTTCATGCGCTCGCGTGAACCCTGAGCCTCTGCACGTTTCTGCATAAAGTTTTCCTTCAACTCATGCAGCATGACTTTGAAGTCTTTGATTTCTTGGACGCTGAGCGTGGCCATGTTCTGCTTGAACTGAGCCTTTTCAAAATCTATCTTTTGCTTCAGTTCCACGATGCGCTGGGCAATAGCGAGTTCTGAAGCAATAGCTCCTTGGAAGGCTACGCTGAGGCCAATGGGCAGCTGCAGATCGTCGAAGCTGATGTTGGGTGTTTCAAACCACTCATCAATGAATTTGTGGATGATTGCTGCATCAAACAGTGGTAGGTTGTTGAAGATTTCAGCCTCCTCCTTGCTCTTGATGAGCTGCTCAAGAGCGTCATCACCAAGATCTTCGTCACTGGACAGATCAATGGCTTCGCAGCGAAGAACGGCAGCGGCAGTTAGCTCTTTGCTGGTGTGTGGCTGTGGTTTCTTTGCTTCTTGAGGCTTGGAGACTCTTGATAAGTCTTCAGACTGCACACTGGCTTCAGGAGGTGCAGTGGCCAATGGCTTCGCTCTGGAGATCTTGGGAGAAGCGGTTGGCTTGGAAGCTTTTGGCTTCTTCTTCATCTGCTTCGGCTTCGGAGCAGCAGGAGCATCATCAGACTCAGTGTCTGCTGGAGGGTCATTCATGGCAGTCCCTTGGACTATAATGTGAGTGATGAGGCCTTCGAGATTTGCAAATGGTCCGATGACATTGGGATTTGCGTCGCGTGTGCCATCTGCCCTTGGTTTGGAGGGACCAGGGTTGAAGTCCAACCCAAACTCCTTCTTGTTTTGCTTCGCAGAGTTCTAGGCAAATTGGAAGTTGCGCTTGAACAGAGTGTCATCGCGACACCAGAGAAGGGATGATGGATGTGCATCAGCTGGCTGTTGTCCCCTGACCATGCACGGAAAGAAGCCTTGAGCAATGGCTTCGTCTCTGGTTCGGGGTACGAGATTCTTGTACAAGGCATCTCCCCATGGCCTCTTGATGGCGCACTTCTCTGCATATTCTTTGGTGACGAAGCGGTATTGGAACCACTGCTCTGCCCAATATCTTCGAATCCATTGGATTCGTGTCTTGCGCTGACCATAGCTTTCTTCAGGATCTGTTTGGTACATTTCTGCCAAATCTTCAGGCAGATCCTTAGATGTGTCACCCCGTCTCTGTCTGCCTCCCTTCCTTGATTGTTTCTCGGATGCCATGAAGCTTAACTTGGAAGGCTTCAAAAAATTCAAAGGCTTCAAAGGATTCAAAGGCTTCAAAGGCTTCCTTTTGCTTGACCCACAGGAACTTGCTTCGGGTGAATTGATGTGACGCTGTAGGAACTCTGCAAATGAATGCAGACTATGAGAACCAAAAGATTCTCCCACGGACATGTACCTGTGACAGCATTAAGGTGCGAGGGAAGGGGAAGAGGTCATATGCATTCTCATAAGATTTTGAAGATAAATCAGTTTAGAAGACATTGACCTCATCATGCGAAGACATTCACTTTATAGAAAAGAAGTTGGTTCTAGATTTGTACGAACCCATAGATCAGTACAAGTGAGGAATCTAACTACTTCATGAAGAACAAGTGAATATGCTAGGCAAGTTATGAGATTCAGACAAGAGGAATGAAACTTGAAGGAATAGAAACCTCTTTTGGCAGAAGGTGATGGATCAATAGGATCAAAAGAGGCTGTAAAAAGGCTTGTTATTTACCAGACTTGGAACTGCTAGACGAGATGAGAGGTGAGGCCGAGCAGTTCGATCCTCCGTGCCCTAACTTGGCGGCGGAAGACACCTAGGGAGACGGCGGAGAGACCGATGTCCGCTGTCGGCGTGAGAACGGCGTCGGAGAGGTCGCGGCAGTGAAGCACTTCGTCGCCGGCGTCGTTGAGAGTTAGCGGTGGCGCTAGGGTTTGTGCGAGGGAGGAAGAAGAGATAATGACCGCAGTGAAACGTGTATTTATAGGGATATGGACGGCACTGCGCTATTACTCAGGTGCCCCTGGCGATTCGCATCTGATCAGTACGTGGCCAGCATGCGGAATTGTGGGGGCAGTTTCACCCCACGCACGCCTGGTTTGTCGGGAGTCGTTCCTACTTCTCCGGAATTCTAGTTGATGGATAAACATTGAAAGCTGTTTTGAAGTTTGTCTCTGTGTCTTCTTCTGACAGGGATGCTGTGAAGACATTCGACAGTTTCAATAGAGTGCATATGACTTGGAGAGAGAGAGTTTGAGGTAGGAAGCATGGAGAGGTTAGGGTCCGATCACATTCACTTAGTTCAAAAGATTCAAACAAGAAGACATAGCTATAAGTGAATGCTGTAGAGGACAGAACACCAGTGCATATGTAATCAACATAGTGAAGATAATCATGAAGTCATGTTGAGATTGAAGCCAAACCAAATGTGAAGACATAGCAAATGTAATGCCATGAGTAAAACACTTCAAGCAGAAATTTTTTGGTGGTGGCGCTACCCACCGTATAGGAAGTATTGGACCCAGACACGGCGCACAATTATCGTGGCGCTCCGAGGTCAAATTCCACGTTAATGTATTCACACTTAGAATGTATGTCTTCATTGATTGAAGATATACATTACTTTGTGTGTTGCACATCTAAGTCATCATCATGCATAAGTGTTAGGATGTGTGCCTGATCACAGGACATTTGAGGACTCCAAGATATTTAGCTCACACCGTAACTTGCAAAATCTCTTCTCATCCAAGGGCTTGGTGAAGATATCTGCCAATTGCTCTTCAGTGTTGACATGTATGATATCAATGTCTTCCTTTGCAACGTGATCTCTGAGAAAATGATGACGAATTTCAATGTGCTTTGTCTTCGAGTGCTGAACTGGGTTGTTGGCGATCTTGATGGCGCTTTCGTTGTCGCAGTAAAGTGGCACTAGCTTCAGATGAATGCCATAATCCTTGAGGGTTTGCTTCATCCATAGAAGCTGAGCGCAGCAGGATCCAGCAGCAATGTATTCAGATTCAGCAGTGGAGAGAGATACACAGTTCTGCTTCTTTGAAGACCAACAGACAAGAGATCGGCCCAGAAAGTGACATGTGCCTGATGTGGACTTCCAATCAACCTTGTCACCAGCGTAATCAGCGTCCGAAAATCCAACCAGATCAAACTCTGAGCCCTTTGGATACCATAACCCTAGAGTTGGTGTGTGAGCCAAATATCGAAGAATTCGCTTCACTGCTAAGTGATGCGACTCCTTTGGTGCCGCTTGAAACCGAGCACACATGCAAACACTAAGCATAATATCTGGCCTAGATGCACATAAATAAAGCAAAAAACCAATCATGGAGCGGTATACCTTTTGATCGAACTCTTTACCATTGTCGTCAGGACCCAGATGATGTTTGGCTGGCATTGGTGTTGTGAAGCCTTTGCAGTCTTGCATACCGAACTTCTTCAGGCAGTCTTTGAGATATTTCTCTTGAGATATGAAGATGCCATTGCGTTGTTGCCATATCTGAAGACCGAGGAAGAACTTCAGCTCCCCCATCATAGACATCTGATATTGCTCTTGCATCATATATCCAAACTCCTCACTGTACTTCTGATTGGTGCAGCCGAAGATAATGTCATCCACGTATATTTGGCACACAAACAGTTCACCATCATATGTCTTTGTGAAGAGAGTGGGATCTAGGGAACCAGGTATGAAGCCTTTGCTCTTCAAGAAGTATTTGAGTGTATCATACCAGGCCCGAGGGGCTTGTTTGAGGCCATATAGTGCCTTTTTGAGCTTGTACACCATGTCAGGATGTTTTGGATCTTCAAACCCAGGTGGTTGTGCAACATACACTTTTTCTTCAATTTTGCCATTGAGGAAGGCACTTTTTACATCCATTTGATACAGGATTATGTTGTGATGATTTGCATAGGCCAGGAGTATACGGATGGCTTCAAGTCTGGCAACAGGAGCAAATGTTTCATCGAAGTCAATGCCTTCCACTTGAGTATATCCTTGAGCAACGAGACGAGCCTTGTTTCTGACGACTTGGCCATGCTCATCTTGCTTGTTGCGGTATATCCATTTGGTGCCTATTATGTTATGCTTCCGTGGATCAGGACGCTTAACCAACTCCCATACATTGTTCAGCTCAAATTGTTGAAGCTCTTCTTGCATAGCTTGAATCCGTTCAGGTTCCATAAAGGCTTCATCAATTTTCTTGGGTTCTGTGATTGAAACAAATGCGAAGTGTCCGCAAAAGTTTGCCAGTTGAGTTGCCCTTGAACGAGTCAGTGGACCAGGTGCATTGATGCTGTCAATTATCCTGTCAATCTGTACTTCATTGGCAACACGAGGATGTAGGGGTCGAAGACTTTGCTCTTGCTGATCTACGTTGTCATGGGGAGGAATGTCTTCAGGCTGAGCATTGTCTTCATGTGGATCAGGTGCTGAGATGATAAGTTCTTCTTCAGGACGGGCTTCAGTAGGTATAATTTCTCCAGTTCCCATTAGCTTGATTGATTCACTGGCTGGAACTTCATCTAGCACATCTGGTAGTTGCTCTCTTTGTGACCCATTGGTCTCATCAAACCGCACATCCACTGTTTCAACCACTTTGTAGTGAAAGAGATTGAAGACTCTGTAGGAGTGCGAATCCTTTCCATATCCAAGCATGAAGCCCTCATGTGCTTTTGGAGCAAATTTTGAGGTGTGGTGAGGGTCCTTGATCCAGCATCTTGATCCAAATACTCTGAAGTAACTTACATTTGGTTTCTTGCCAGTCAGAAGTTCATAAGATGTCTTGTTCAGCAGCTTGTGAAGATATACACGGTTGATAGTATGGCATGCAGTGTCAATGGCTTCAGTCCAGAATTTTCTTGGTGTCTTGTACTCATCTAACATTGTTCTGGCCATCTCAATGAGTGTTCTGTTCTTGCGTTCGACGATGCCATTCTGTTGTGGCGTGTATGGAGCTGAGAATTCATGAGTGATGCCCAATGTATCAAGATATGTGTCAAGGCCGGTGTTCTTGAATTCTGTGCCATTGTCACTTCTGATGTGCTTTATCTTGGTGCCATAATTGTTCATTGCCCGATTTGCGAAGCGTCTGAAGACATCTTGCACTTCAGTCTTGTAAAGGATTATGTGCACCCAAGTATATCTAGAGTAATCATCAACAATGACGAAGCCATAGAGGCAAGCAGTAGTGGAGAAGGTTGAGTAGTGGGTAGGACCGAAGAGATCCATGTGAAGCAGTTCAAAGGGTTGAGTAGTGGTCATGATTGTCTTCGAAGGATGTTTTGCCCTTGTCATCTTCCCAGCTTCACAGGCACCGCATAAGTGATCTTTCTTGAACTTGACGCCCTCGATGCCTATGACATGCTTCTTCTTCGCAAGGGTGTGGAGGTTCCTCATGCCAGCATGCCCAAGTCTTCGATGCCAAAGCCAGCATTCTGAAGCCTTTGCGAGAAGACAAACTGCAAGCTGTGGCCCTGCTAAGAAATCTACCACGTACAAATCATCTTTTCGATACCCTTCAAACACTAGAGACTTGTCAGATTCCATTAGTACCAGACAACGATATTTTCCAAAGATTACAATCATGTTTAAATCACAAAGCATTGAGACAGACATTAAGTTGAAGCCAAGGGATTCAACAAACATGACTTTATCCATGTGTTGATCCTTTGAGATTGCAACTCTACCCAGACCCAGTACCTTACTTTTACCAGTGTCAGCGAATGTGATGTGGCTCTTGTCAGATGGACATAAGGTTGAGTCCATAAAGAGACTTCTTTTGCCAGTCATGTGATTTGTACACCCGCTGTCAATAATCCATTCTGAAGACTCTGAAGTCACTGGTGTCGTACCCTACAGTGCAGTTAGGGGGATAGGCTTCACCTAGAGTGTTGTGAAGCAAAAACTTTTACCATTATGGGTGAGCCACTCTTCGTGTTGCGCCACTTGAACTTGCACACTGCAAACTTGATGACGATCACCACTTGATGTCATCCTCCATGGGTTGTACGAGATCTTCCACTTGACGCGACACCATGGAAGCATAACTAACCCCACAAAGAACTCTCACATAGACCATGAGTTAGTACACAAAGTGTAATGGACAATGCTTACTGTCAGTGTCAAAACCGGCGGATCTCGGGTAGGGGGTCCCAAACTGTGCGTCTAGGCCGGATGGTAACAGGAGGCAGGGAACATGATGTTTTACCCAGGTTCGGGCCCTCTCGATGGAGGTAAAACCCTATGTCCTGCTTGATTAATATTGATGATATGGGTAGTACAAGAGTAGATCTACCACGAGATCGAGGAGGCTAAACCCTAGAAGCTAGCCTATGGTATGATTGTTGTCTATGGAGTTGATGAAGTTGTCCTACGGACTAAAACCCTCTGGTTTATATAGACACCGGATAGGGTTAGGGTTACATAGAGTCGGTTACAATGGTAGGAGATCTTGAATATCCGCATCGCCAAGCTTGCCTTCCATGCCAAGGAAAGTCCCATCCGGACACGGGACGAAGTCTTCAATCTTGTATCTTCATAGTCCAGGAGTCCGGCTGAAGGTATTGTCCGGCCATCCGGACACCCCCTAATCCAGGACTCCCTCGGTAGCCCTCGAACCAGGCTTCAATGACGATGAGTCCGGCGCGCAAATTGTCTTCGGCATTGCAAGGCGGGTTCTCCTCCAAATTCTGTGTACCTGTTGAATAAAATCCGATTTCTTGTAAATGTTGCGCTCCTTGGCTTCTACGCCCAATAATGGCCGTCTTCCACGTGTCAAACGAATGCGAAAAGCCGGGGCGTTTTTACATCCACACCCCTAGCCATATAAATGATCCGCCTATTTAACAGGATGGGAATTCAGGTTCAAACCACATCTTCTCCTCTCCGCGAGTTATCATCAGAGCGCTTCCAGCAAAGGTCCATTCCAACATGTCCAGCTGTCGCAGCTCCTCCCCTCGCCCCTCCGGTCCCAAAACCGGGGACTGGGAGAGTTGCACCATCCCGCACAGCGAGTTAGTGTCGCTTCAGGCCAAGGGATTTCTTCCCCCGGCATACATGGTCCCGGTCCGAGCCGGTCTCGTGACCTAAAATGGCGGAAAACAAGTGGAGAGCACCCCCAATCCTTCTAAAGGAGAGCGGGTGTGCCTCGTTCCCTATCTAATAAGGGGACTGGCCTTTAGAATGGTTTTATATAGATGACGTCCCACTACCGGACCCCATCCGGGTCGGCCTCCCTGAGTTCAACAATGCCCCATTGAAGAAACGCTTGAGCTGGCGTCCACGGAGCTCTCAGAGAGAAAGCGACAGAGACGTCCTTTACCTGATGGGCCGGATAAGACTGTTGGCTCATTCCAGACTAACCATGATTGGAGTCATGGCCGCATGCATTATGCGGGGGGTGCAGCCGCTTCAATATAGAGGCCACCCCATGTGGGATTTCAACGGGGAGGATGACGCCACCCGTTACGGTCGTAAGGGGCCGGCCTCAGCCGCCGCCTTAGTGAAGATCTTATCCTCTTTGTACAAGGGAGAAAAGGAGGAATTCCTCCGCGTCAATCCGTAGGCCGGATTCAGTATGTACAATCCTCCAAGTTGGGTAAGCGAACAATTGCGCTTGCCCATTTGCTTTATACTCCCACGGTTAGATAGGTAATCTAATGATTTCAATGTAGGAACTGCGACAGGAGGTAAAGGATATAAATAGCCGTCCTCCACAGCCCGAGGACCCAGAACGGTCCCTCAATTCGGACTCCGAAGAATATCCGGACATATCGGTGGAGCTTATTGACGGGGTGTTCTATCAGCTAAGTAAGGACGATACCTTGGTGGCCATTACGGCGGATTACCCAGGGTTAATCCCGGCCTCCCAGGTGAAGGAAACCGGAGTCCCATTCCCTTGAAAGAGATTCCATTCTCACGTATTCCGGTGTTTCTAACGACAACCGTGTTTTGCAGGGAAGATTTTCGAGGCAGGAGGCCGAACCTGCGGCGGCTAGCCAACGAGGGGCCGCAGGGCCCCGTGGGGCAAAAAGGAATGTAGTCCGGACTGAGATGCCGGAGCAAAGGTATAGGGCACCCTCTGTTTCCCTGGAGTTATTCTGTCAGGGCATATTAACGCTCGTGCTATTTTCAGAATGAAGAGACCTCATCGGACTACATCCAAAGAGGTTGCCAATCGCGCCTCCACCAGCCAGGCTCCATCGTCTGGCCAGGAAGCGGAGGCGAGCACAAGGCGCGTACCGGACGCTCCTCCAACAGAGGATGAGGACAGGTTGTCTGCCACAAATTCTGAAGTGGAGAGTGCCATGAATCATAGGCGTCACCGGACAGTTCTACGCGACGGTTGTTTCTCCCAAGAGGCTTTAGATGCCTTTAATTCGGGAGATGCGTACCTCCGTGCCGCTCAAAATGGTTTAGCCAGAGCCACGTTGCAGTATGTAAAAGACATACGGGTAAGAAAATTTTGGTTAAATATATATATATATATATATATATATATATATATATATATATGCCAGTAGCCCCCGAGACTTGAAGCAGTTAGAGAAACTGATTTAAGGATCATTTAATATGCAGGTTCTTACAGAGAAGAATACCGCACTGTCCCAGGAGCTGGAAAAGTGCAAGGCCCAACTAAAGGCCGCACTAGCCGCAGCAGGGGAGCCCAAAGAGACCCCCTCAGATAAGATACACTTCGAAAGCTTAGTATTGTGCGGTGTGGGTGCAAATCTGACAGATCATATTGCAGATGGCGCCGGACTAGATCCGGACAAACAACAACTCTTACGCCGGTTAAAGGCCGGTGAGAGTATGTTGACAAGGGTGAGGCTGGAGAAGAATGATCTTCAGGATGCCAGCACCAAGCTGGACGTCGAACTTAAAGATGTTCGTGGCCAGCTGTCGGACTCCATGAAGGAGAATCAGCGGCTTCGACGCGGCATATTTAGTAAGTGCTTGAACGAACTTTGAAAAAAGAGTTCGGCGAGGAAGTCGACTAACAGAGTAATGTCTGTAGGTATGCTCACAGGTCGTCCTGCAGAGGAGATGCCCGGTTCTACGGGTGACCTTCTTCCCGAACTCTTGCAACTGCACGAGCGAATTCGGCAGGCAATGTGAGGTGTTGCCCAAGCCTTATGGCCTGCCCACTCCGTGCCCGAGGGCCTTGGAGAGCTTGCGGAGAAGCTGAAGGGAGCTCGGCGGCGCTTCCGGTTGTGGAAGATGTCGGCCTGCCGACAAGGCGCTAGGGAGGCCTGGGCCATGGTGAAGACCCGTTTTACGAAGTCTGACCCGAACCACATGGCCGAGGTCGGACCAATGGGGCCTGACGGGAAGGAGATCCCTGTAAGCTTAGTGTACGGCCAAGTAGAGTTGGCCGCAAAGTATTCCCAGCAGGACTATAAATTAGACAGCCTGTTAGATGGTATAGAAGAGGAATACAATCAGTCAGAATGACTGTGTAATTTTGAATTGACATGTGTAATGCCTTCTAGCCGGATTGTAGATCATTTGTCGTTGCTGACCTTTTGCTTCAACCTCGGGACCTGACGGTCCGGAGTGTGTCCGAATACCCTATCGGTTATATAAGAACCGGGGTATGCGTGGAGACCAGGCGTAGGGGTCATCAGTGCTTTATCATACAAGTGCCCAACTAGTTATGTTATATTACATGGTTAGTAAGAAACATCTTCCAGAGAGAATAGTTCCGTTAAGGGTTCCTTTCGCTGGGAGGCATGCCCTAATGTGCATGTCCGGACTGCGTGAAGAGACGCAGAAAAGGCATCTGGGGGCGCATAAAATGAGTAAAAAAGATCATATTTTATTTCACCGACCGAATATTCCCTTAAGAACGCTAGCTTTCGGCTTCACCCAGTCTGAGGTACACGTCTGGCTGACCCGGCAGTAACAATCGCAGAGGTGCTCCCTTTACCGCCTAGCCGAACAATCGGGAACGTAGGGGTAAGCACAGGAGCCAGGCAACCCAGCTTGGCCAAAACTTAAGTCATATCGATGCATATAATGGTGAATAAAAAGGTACATGCGGAAGTCTGACGCATGTGTTGGGCGTGAAGCCCGTATAAATAAGCTTCTGTTAAAGAAGCCCCCAGGTTTAATGAGCGCGAGTGGCGCGTCACTATATGAGCCTTTAAGGGCTATGAAAGAAAAAATGGGAAGGAGAGAAATGTAAGACAAAAAAATTCAACAAGGAATGGACAGAGGAAGGAGACGAACACAGAGTCCGGCGCTAGGCATAGAATCTTCGGAGACGGGCGGCGTTCCACGGGTTCGGCTCGAGTCGGTTGTTCGACGCATCTCGCAGGCGGTACGCCCCACCAGTCAGGACTTGGTCGATTATGAATGGACCTTCCCACTTGGGCTTGAGTTTGTCCTTTTTCTTATCCGGCAGGCGTAGAACTAGTTCGCCAACATTGTAATTTTTGGCCCGTACTTCTCTGCTTTGATATCTTCGGGCCTGCTGTTGATAAAATGCGGAACGGGCTTTTGCCACGTCACGCTCCTCCTCCAAGGCGTCCAAGTTGTCCTGCCGATCGAGCTCGGCTTCTCTTTCTTCGTACATGCGCACTCTAGGTGAGTCATGAATTATGTCGCAGGGTAGAACTGCTTCTGCGCCGTACACCATAAAAAATGGTGTGTATCCGGTGGTGCGATTTGGCATGGTCCGCAGCCCCCATAGCATGGAGTCGAGCTCCTCTACCCAATGCGTGTTAAATTCCTTGAGGGACCGCACTAGTCTAGGTTTAATGCCGCTCATGATAAGACCATTTGCACGTTCGACCTGGCCGTTGGTTTGTGGGTGATAGACGGAAGCATAATCGAGCTTGATGCCCATGCTTTTGCACCAGAGTTTTACCTCGTCGGCGGTAAAGTTTGTGCCGTTATCGGTTATGATGCTGTGGGGGACGCCATAATGGTGTACGACCCCGGATATGAAGTCTATCACAGGTCCGGATTCGGCCGTTTTAACAGGCTTGGCTTCTATCCATTTGGTGAACTTATCCACCATGACCAGTAAGTATTTTTTCTTATGGGTCCCACCTTTAAGTGGTCCAACAATGTCAAGCCCCCAGACCGCAAAAGGCCAGGTGATGGGTATAGTTTGGAGTGCGGTGGGTGGCATATGGCTTTGGTTGGCAAAAAGTTGGCAACTAGCGCATCGTTGGACTAAGTCCTGAGCGTCTGCCCGGGCCGTCGGCCAATAAAAACCAGTACGGAAAGCCTTGCTAACAAGGGACCGAGCAGCGACGTGGTGACCACCGAGTCCGGCATGAATTTCAGCCAGAAGGTTCCGCCCTTCCTCTTCGGAGATGCACCTTTGAAGGACTCCGGTAGTGCTTTTCTTATAAAGCTCTCCCTCATGGACTCTGTAGGCTTTAGATCGCCGCACTATGCAGCGGGCCTTGTTTTGGTCCTCCGGGAGTTCCTGCCTAATAAGGTAGGCTAGGAATGGTTCTGTCCACGGGGCGATAACTGCCATTATTACGTGGGCTGAAGGTGTAATTTCGTTGGCAGAGCCTCCAATTGTGTCAGACTATTCGGCGTCGAGTGGTGCGGCTGGGTTCGGGCTGTTATTTGCGGGTCCCCCCTCCCATGCTACGGATGGCTTGAACAATCTTTCCAAAAAGATGTTGGGGGGGGGGACTGCATCGCGTTTTGCTCCGATGCATGCTAGGACGTCCGCCGCTTGATTGTTTTCTCGGGCTATATGGTGAAACTCCAGCCCTTCGAACCGATCTGACATTTTTAGGACGGCGTTGCGGCAAGCTGTCATTTTTGGGTCCTTGGCGTCGAAGTCTCCGTTTATTTGGGATATCGCGAGGTTTGAATCCCCGCGTACCTCTAGGCACTGGATACCCATGGATACTGCTATCCAGAGGCCATGTAGGAGGGCCTCATATTCGGCTGCATTGTTGGAATCTGTGTACATGATCTGGAGCACATATTGGACTGTGTCTCCTGTGGGGGACGTCAGGACGACGCCGGCCCCCAGTCCGGCCAACATTTTGGAGTCGTCGAAATGCATAATCCAGTTTGAATATGTGCCGTACTCTTTAGGGAGCTCGGCCTCCGTCCATTCTGCGACGAAGTCGGCCAAAACTTGCGATTTAATAGCTCGCCGTGGCTTATAGGTTATATCGAACGGGAGAAGCTCGATGGCCCATTTTGCAATCCGGCCCGTTGCATCGCGGTTGTTGATAATATCGTTGAGTGGTACTTCCGAGGCTACTGTTATGGAACACTCTTGAAAGTAGTGTCGTAGCTTCCGGGATGCCATGAATACTATGTATGCAATCTTTTGGTAATGCAGGTACCGTGATTTGCATGGAGTGAGGACAGTGGACACGTAGTAGACCGGCCTTTAAAGGGGGAATTTGTGTCCGTCCGTTTCCCGCTCGACAACGAGCACTGCGCTGACAACTTGGTGTGTTGCTGCAATGTATAATAACATTGGCTTGCCGGTGTTTGGTGCGGCCAGGACTGGGTTTGTTGCCAATATGGCTTTTATTTCATCAAGTCCGGCCATGGCGGCATCCGTCCACTTGAAGTGTTCGGTGCGTCGAAGGAGGCGATAGAGGGGTAGTGCCTTTTCTCCCAAGCGGGAGATGAAGCGGCTTAAAGCCGCCACGCATCCGGTTAATTTTTGTATTTGTTTAAGGTCCTTTGGGACATCCAATTGTGACAAAGCTCGGATCTTGGCTGGATTTGCTTCAATTCCTCTACCGGATACAATGAAGCCCAAGAGCTTTCCGGCTGGAACGCCAAAGACGCATTTTTCCGAATTGAGCTTGATGTCATATTTTTGGAGGTTATCGAATGTAAGCCTCAAGTCGTCTACTAGAGATTCGACATGTCTTGATTTGACGACCACATCATGCACGTACGCCTCCACAGTTTTGCCGATTTGGTTTGCCAGACATGTCTGGATCATGCGCTCATATGTTGCGCCGGCGTTTTTCAGCCCGAAGGGCATTGTGTTAAAGCAAAATGGGCCGTATGGTGTGATGAATGCTGTTGCAGCTTGGTCTGATTCTGCCATCTTGATTTGATGGTAACCGGATTATGCGTCGAGGAAACACAACGAATCATGTCCTGCGGTGGCATCAATAATTTGATTGATACGGGGGAGGGGGAAGGGATCCTTTGGGCAAGCCTTGTTAAGGTCTCTGAAATCGACACACAGGCGCCAGGATTTGTCCTTCTTTGGTACCATCACCAGGTTTGCTAGCCAGTCCGGATGTTTTATGTCTCTGATGAATCCGTCCTCCAATAGCTTGGCTAGCTCCTCTCCCATAGCCTGTCTCTTGGGTTCGGAAAAATGCCGAAGGGCTTGTTTGACAGGTTTAAATCCTTTTTGGATATTTAAGCTGTGTTCGGCCAGCCTGCGTGGGATCCCTGGCATGTCTGAAGGGTGCCAGGCAAAGATGTCCCAGTTCTCTTGTAGGAACTCTCGCAGTGCGGCGTCTACATCAGGGTTCAATCGTGCCCCGATGGAAGCTGTTTTATTGGGGTCCATTGGATGGACCTGGAATTTGACTATTTCGTCAGCTGGCTTGAAGGATGTGGATTTGGATCTCTTGTCGAGTATCACATCATCCCTGTTAACCGTGGAGCACAGCGCAGTCAGTTCCTCGGCCGCTAGGGCTTCAGATAGTGCCTCAAGGGCTAATGCGGCTGTCTTGTTTTTGGCGCGGAGTGCTATGTCCGGATAACTAGCTAGAGTGATGATTCCGTCCGGCCCGGGCATCTTAAGCTTCATGTACCCGTAATGGGGTATTGCTTGGAAGATTGTGAATGCTTCCCGCCCTAGTAAAGCGTGATATCCGCTCTTAAACGGGGCCACCTGAAACGTGACTTCTTCGGACCTACAATTATCCGGCGTGCCGAACACCACATCTAGTGTGATTTTTCCTGTGCAGCGCGCTTCCCGACTGGGGATTATTCCTCTAAAGGATGTGCTACTTCGCTCGACGCGGTTCCAGTCTATTTCCATTTTTTGAAGGGTTTCCTCATAAATGAGGTTCAGTCCACTGCCTCCATCCATGAGCACCTTGGTGAGGCGAACGCCGTCCACTATGGGGCTGAGGACCAATGCGGCTGGTGCTTGGGCTGTTCGGAATCTAGGTTCATCACTTGCGTTGAAGGTAATGGCAGTGTCGCTCCATGGATTTATTGTTGCAACTTGATAGACTTCGGCGAGGCTGCGGAGTGTTCTTTTTCACACATTGTTTGATGCGAAAGTCTCGAAGACCGTGAGAACAGTACTGGTGTCCTTGCGCTGGCTTTCTGCGGCCTCCGGAATTAGGAGGTCCTCGCCGATTTTGGCCACCTGCCGGAGTATCCAACATGCTCTAAGGCTGTGAGTTGGTGTGGCGTCCTCTGTACTGTGAATTCTACAGGGTCCATCAAGCCACTTTTCCAGTACGGTTCCATGCCCTGTAGAGGATTTTGGCTTTTTGGTGTTTGTCCCGGGTGTCCTATGATGATGCACCCTCTTAGTTCGGACGGGATTACTACTTAAGGCCAGATTATCCCAAAATTTTATTTTGGTTTTCCAGGCGCTTTCCATCGCACAGTATTTTTGTACTATGGACGCCAAGTCAGCGAAGCGTGTAATATCACGACGACTTATGGCGTTGAGGATTCCCTTGCCCGTGCAATTACGGCAAAAAATTGAGATTGCGTCTCCCTCACGGCAATCCTTTATCCTGTTCATAACCAGGAGGAATCTGGCCCAGTAATGATGTACTGTTTCCTCGGGCCTCTGCCTGATTTGGGAGAGATCGCTTATGATCGGGTGGGAGGGTGTCGTTGAATCTGAAACCTCACCCAATCCAGGATTCGGAGGCCGAAGAGTTTCCGAACTCTCAAGTTTGGATTCTTGGGTGTTGTCCAATGAATCTGGCCCGTTGCCTGATCCTAGGCTCAAGTCTTGAGTTACATCCTCCCCTCTGCGGGTATCCGGCTTGGAGGGGTCGGGAATTCGGACGTAGCTAGTCCTTAGAATAGATGAAGGGTCGCCGCACTGCGCCTCTACCACGGCAATGTGGTGGGTGACTTGGGGAGAGTTAATTTCTCTTAGATCGGGTTTAAGCCCAACCTGGTCGTAATCCGTAGTGACCCCCAGGGCGGCGATGCGATCCAAGAGCTCGTTTACGGAAGAGAGCTCCATTGGATCTAGCTGCTCGACGAACTCTGAGCTGACGTGTAGGTTGCTTTTGATGACCCGAGAGGTCACCGTCGGCGCAACAGCCGAACAGGCCGTCATGAGGAAACCACCTAGCCGGAGGGTTTGGCCGACAGCCAAGGCTCCCTTAGCAACGGCGCCGTCTTTAAAGACGGGAGGAGGCATCCTTCCTGATTGCGGCGGCACAGAGGAACTCTCAATGAAAGCACCAATGTCGGTGTCAAAACCGGCGGATCTCGGGTAGGGGGTCCCGAACTGTGCTTCTAGGCCGGATGGTAACAGGAGGCAGGGAACACGTTGTTTTACCCAGGTTCGGGCCCTCTCAATGGAGGTAAAACCCTACGTCCTGCTTGATTAATATTGATGATATGGGTAGTACAAGAGTAGATCTACCACGAGATCGAGGAGGCTAAACCCTAGAAGCTAGCCTATGGTATGATTGTTGTCTATGGAGTTGATGAAGTTGTCCTACGGACTAAAACCCTCTGGTTTATATAGACACCGGATAGGGTTAGGGTTACATAGAGTCGGTTACAATGGTAGGAGATCTTGAATATCCTCATCGCCAAGCTTGCCTTCCACGCCAAGGAAAGGCCCATCCGGACACGGGACGAAGTCTTCAATCTTGTATCTTCATAGTCCAGGAGTCCGGCTGAAGGTATAGTCCGGCCATCCGGACACCCCCTAATCCAGGACTCCCTCACTTACCATACCATGGGATCACTTGGTCCCTCTCGGTACTTCTTCTACGCTTTGTGAGTTGATCAACTTGATTCACTCTTGACTTAGTCTTGATCAACCTTGAATCTTTCCAACTCTCTTCATTTGGATGATGTCTTGAAGGTAAACATGAATGATCACACAATCTTCTTCTTCAAGACATGCTTGCAATAAGCTCAACTCACACATGACCAATCTTTGGATAATTCCTTCAAAAACACTTTGGCCATCTCAACTCACACATGACCAATCTTTGGATAATTCCTTGAAAAGCACTTTGGCCATCTCGTAAACTCCTTGAAACCAACACATGGACTTCAAGACAATCCTATGGACAAATCCTTCAAATATAACTCTAGGCAACCTTTAGTCCATAGAGACTGTCATCAATTACCAAAACCACACATGGGGGCACCGCATGTCCTTTCAATCTCCCCCATTTTGGTAATTGATGACAATCACTTTCAAGAGAGTTTATATAAGGAATTATGCATCACCATGCAATGTAACAACCAATAATGCATATATATGAGATGCAAATGCTTAGGAACAAAACTAAAACAAGGAGAAAGCTCTGAAGACTTCTCCACAAAACTCTCTGAAACTTCTCCCCCATTGGCATCGATTGCCAAAATGGGTGAAAAGCTAAGAAGACCAATATAAAAGGTGTTCCTCCAAAAGTTGTGTATTTCTCAACAAGAGAGTGGAATGCCATACACATATCCAAAGGTAATACTTGGAGGGAGACCAACTATATTGAGGCACCAAGATTGCTAAAGGAAGATATGCCACAAAGACATAACCGAGAGAGACACAAGCAATCAAGCAACCAAAAGATACCAATTGAAGCAAGCTGTCAAAAGATACCAATTGAACCAACTAGACCAAAGATCCTACGAGCCACATGAATAAAGGATATTATGATATGAGCAAAGGAGTGTTCTAAAGAAACTAGAGAAGCTCCCCATGATTTGTGCACACATAAGAATATTTGTATTTGGATACAAAGTGCACACAATAGGATCATAGCTCCCCCAAAATCAATAGAAACTAACAACAAGTGCAAGTGAGCATATAGGAAACTAAGCCTAGTACTTGAAACAAACACATGGTTGAGCAACAAGTAAAAGAGGCAACTTAAGAAAGGGCTCAACCAAAATGATGTGTGTGAGTCAAGGCAATGCACTTGAGAAGACTAATGTACGGATGAGCATTAAGCATCAATAAAGTCTTGAAAGAATGAGGCATACGGTGCAAGGCCTATCATTCCCACACACAACTAGCAAATGGGTTCACAAGCTTACTAATAAGCATATAAAGAACCTATGCTTGTGACATCCCGTGGTGAAGATAGAAGATGAAAGCCTCATCAAGACGAGGGATACCAATTAAGATGGCAAAAGCCTCGTAAAGATAAGCATGAGGAAAATAATCTTCACCACACACAAGAGCATCAAGATGCAACGAAAGAAGACACACACTCAAGGCAAAAGCCTTCACGGAGCCACCAAAGAAATAACATGAGTAAGACAAGGTGGACGTGAAAGAAAGGATATCAACTAGATATGCAACTTCTCTCAAGTGTATAGGATTCTAGGTAGACGAAATCATGATGATATATATCTACAAAGAAGGATGTACACCCGAAATAGTTACAACACGAGGAACAAGATATCCAAAGGGAGGTCATACATATACCAATAAGATATTTGCTTGGAAGCATAACACATGGCTAGATATGGTCTTATTGTATATAAATGAATTCCTACCACACACCCATCAAAGACATCACAACTAGCAACAAGAGATCATTGTTGGGATGCTTTGAGAAAGGGAACACGTATCACAAGAATGAATGAATAACATGCCATGATACAACCTACACAAGGTTGATGCAAGAAATGTGTGCATGAAGAATATGAAGATACTTGTTACCGAGTTAACATTGGAAGTATGTAGTAGATACCAATTGAAGGTAGATAGTAGTTCATTGATCATCCTAGCTCGACTCCAATAAGCACATGATGACAACACCTTCCTTGTGAGTGAGCCGAGCATCCAATGTATCTCCAATTGTTCCTAGAACAACAACACAAACAAAATGGTACCCAAACTCATTGGGACCAAAGAGTTAGAAACACCAACAATACATAGGACAAACTCCACATAAATATGTGCATATATAAAAGGAAATGAAATTCATGCACATCTCATCCAATTTGAGACTTGGTGGAGTTTCCCCTATATATTGGGTCGAAGGAAGAAAGCATGCCAAAGATACTACATGAAGTTAATATGCATGCTCAAGACTTTCAAGAACCGATACCAAATGACAAAGAAAAACCAAGTGAAGAAAAGATACCAAATGAATAAAACATCACTTGGAGGATATCCATAAAAGATACATCAAGGAATGAGATATCCATTGATACACTCAAAAAAAGGTATCAAACTCCCAAAAGAGAGGATGGTTCCAAACAAACCAGGCTCTCTACAAAGTTTCATGATGGCACAAAGTACCAAAATGAAAACGGCTTGCATTCCACCAACACACACTTGATAAGGATCGCAAGATGAGTGTTTTATAGAAAATAGGATAGCTCCCCCAAGACTAGTGCATTGAGAGAATTTGCATTTGAATACAAAATGCACAAGGTGGGATCACCACTTTCACTATATCTAGAAAACACTAAACATGATCCACAAGTGGTATGGAAGACAAAGGGAGATGATACAATCCTTGGCAAGAGAAAAGGCAAATAAAAAAAGCCAATGTAAAGATGATCGATAAATTCTACCACAAAAGTGAGTACCAATTGTCAAAATACAAGAAGTAAATGGAAATAATTCCCGGTGGTAGATAGCAAGGATATCCGACATCAGCTTCACACCAAACAAAAATCAAATTGCAACTTGTAGAGCTAACATGCCACCTAGGAACAAGATAATTTACAATATCAACTCTAGGTGACAATATCTCAAATGTACACATTTTCTAGGCTAGTAATATACACATAGCATATTACTCCCCCATAGTGTGATACCAATAAGGATAAACAAGAGGCAAATAAAAGGATCCAACAAGAGATAATTAATGGGCTATTTAGAACTTGAGTTTCTCATGAGAAGACATACCACATAGCGACTAGATAATCTTGAAATATCAATACTAGATGGTATTACTCATGTACACACATTTATAGGATTGTGAGGTGCACAAAGCACATCACTCCCCCATAATGGGATATTCCATTAATCTCTCACAAGAGCCAACTAAGAAATAAACAAGATGCAAAAGGCTCAACGCATGACACACACGTACATGATGTGCAAACCAACACACACATACTTGATTGCTCAATATAATCAAGTTGGAAGCACAACATATACAAACACATGCAAGGAACGAAACCAAACATGCAAAGGGGCAAGTAACTATCAATGTAAACACTTTAAGCACGAGTTGCCGCAAGGAGGAACATTGGATATAAGATAGAAACTTGACAATCCGAATGACTTGGCTTGAGACAATAAGAATGATGAAGTCCCCTTAATTCTTCATAATGTAGCCAAGTCTCCAATGACCTCCATCAACACCTATTGATCAAGTATGAGCTAGTTGGTCCCCAACCAAGTTGGGTCCTAAGAGGTTAGTCACAATAGGCTTGGCTACCCAAATGGTTCTTTTCTTGACACCACTTTGAGTACCAACAAATTTGGCAAACACATTGTCGACCTTATCCTTCCCAAGAGAATAGATATCATCAATTAAAATAGGGTTGGATAAGGTACCATTCATGCATGAAGAAGCGACATGACCTTTTTCACGACATAGGTAGCAACGTCTACTCTTCACTTTCTTCTCACTTGATTTCTCAACTTGAAAAGCATTAGCTTGAGTCTTCTTGGGAATAGGCCTTTCTTCAACTTGAGGTTGAGCATGAGAATGCACTTGTAGCCGCTTCCCTTGTTGCTTGTCACTAATGGCCTTCTTCTTCAATGGGCAAGATCTAACATGGTGCCCTTCAATTTTGCACTTGAAGCAAATAATCTTGGCCAAATTCTTGACTTGTTCTTGGCCCTTCTTCTTGTTCATCTTGGACTTCTTCTTCTTGTTGGAGTTGAATCCAAGTCCACCTTTGTCATTGGGGGATTTTTGCACACTCAAGATATTGTTGAGTGTGGATTTCCCTTCATGACACTTTTCCAAGTCTTTCTTCGAAGAAGTGACTTGGGTCTTGAGCTCTTTGATTTCCTCTACATGGTTAGTCTCAACACAAGTACTAGAGGAAGTATAAGCTTCATCATTGGAGCAACAAGGCACGGAAAGCAATTCATCACAAGATGTACCAATGTTATGCATAGACGAATTACGAGGACTAGCAAAAGGCAATATAGCATTTTGACTAAAAGTAGTGCTAATGTCCACATGAGGCTCACTAGATGTTACCTTAGGAATCATAGCCTCATGAGCTATTTTTAGCACATTATGGGATACAAGAAGATCATCATGAGAGCTAGAAAGCTTTTCATGACTTTCTTCCAATTTAGCATAATTGCTAGATAGCAACTCAAGTTGAGCCCTTAGCTCAAGATTCTCCTTAAAAATGGATGCTTCACACGAAATAGAGTTAGTAGCACAAGCATCATCATTAACAACAAGAGGAGAAGGCAACTTGGCAAGCTCTTTTAAATAAGAAGCTTCAAGTTGAGCATGAGACTTAGTGAGTTTGATGAGCTCACCCTTGATGACCCTTGAGCCATTTTTGAGGTGCTCAAAATCCTCAAGGAGTCCAGCATGAGCAACTTCAAGCTTAGCATTTTTAGTTTCAAAAACATTGGCCACCTCAAGAGCTCTATCATGAGATTCCTTCACTCTAGATAACTCTAGAGCAAAAGTCTCATCAAGAGATTCCTTGGTGGTTTGTTCAAGTTCAAGAGCTTGAGAGAGGTTCGCAATCTCGTTAGCGTAATCACGCTCATGACCTTCCATTTTATCAATGGTGACCTCATGCTCCTCAAGACGAGATTCCAACTCATCAATATATTTCTTGCCCTCAATAGCAATAGACATGATTTCCATGAAGTTGGAACGAGCAATTTTATTCTTAAGAAGAGCTTTAAAAATTATTTCCCCCTTAACTTTTAAGGAGGCAACATCATCATTCTCTTCATCATAATCGACATCATCATCACTCTTGCCATCATCAATATTATCACAAGATATATTGGGATTCAAAGTGGGAGATACCTTTGAAGCCTTGGCCATAAGGCAAAAAGCAATCGATGATGATGTAGGATCCCTTGAAGCACCGTTCAAGACCACATCTTGTTCCATGGAGTGTTGGGTTTCCTCTACATTGTTAGCACAACAACTCAAGGAAATAGATACATTTTTATCATGGCAACAAGACATAGCAAGCATATCATCATGAGATTTGAGCAAGCAATTTCTACAGGATATGCAAGAACTTTTAACACAAGCATGTGAAACATTTAGAGTGCTCGAAGTGTTAAAGTCCAAAGGTGAAGCATTGCAATAATGATGAAGGATCATCAATAATAAGCTCACTATAATCATTGCAATGAACACCACTACTCACCATATCATTACCTTGTGGCAAACCACATGTAGGTGAAGTAGAAGAGGTTGAGAAAACTATACGACCGGAGGTGGAAGGAGGACAATCATCTCCACAAATCTCGGACACGCCATATTTGTCTTGAAGCTTTGTCCACAACTCATGAGCATCCCGAAACGGCATGAGTTGAAATATAACTACATTGCTCAAAGCATCAAAAAGCACATTAGAAGCTTGAGCATTGAGATAAGAGTTTTTCTCATCCTCTAAAGATAATCTTTGTGGATCCTTTGGAGGAGAAAAACCCATATCTACAATTCGCTCTAAATTTGGGTCCATGACCCTAAAGATATTAAGCATGCGAATTACCCAAACATCAAACTTTGTGCCATCGAAACTAAGAGAGTCAGCGAATCCTAATCCCCTAGTCGATACTCTCTAGGCGGTAAAGAGAGACGAGGCTCTGATACCAATTGAAAGATCGTGGATGTCGCCTAGAGGGGGGTGAATAGGCATTTTAAAATAATTACGATTTGGGCTTGAACAAATGCGGAATAAACCTAGCGGTTAATTTGTCAAGCACAAAACCTAAAACAACTAGGCTCACCTATGTGCACCAACAACTTATGCTAAGCAAGATAAGCAACTATGTGATAGCAAGATATATGACAAGAAACAATATGGCTATCACAAAGTAAAGTGCATAAGTAAAGAGCTCGGGTAAGAGATAACCGAGGCACACGGAGACGACGATGTATCCCGAAGTTCACACCCTTGCGGATGCTAATCTCCGTTTGGAGCGGTGTGGAGGCACAATGCTCCCCAAGAAGCCACTAGGGCCATCGTAATCTCCTCACACCCTCACACAATGCAAGATGCCGTGATTCCACTAAGGGACCCTTGAGGGCGGTCACCGAACCCGTACAAATGGCAACCCTTGGGGGCGGTCACCGGTACACGTCAAATTGCTCGGGGCGATCTCCACAACCTAATTGGAGACCCCGACGCTTGCCCGGAGCTTTACACCACAATGATTGAGCTCCGAACAACACCAACCGTCTAGGGCGCCAAGGCACCCAAGAGGAACAAGCTCTAGGGTGCCCAAATACCCAAGAGTAATAAGCTTCTCAAACTTCACTTCCACGTATCACCGTGGAGAACTCAAACCGATGCACCAAATGCAATGGCAAGGGCACACGGAGTGCCCAAGTCCTTCTCTCTCAAATCCCACTGGAGCAACTAATGCTAGGAAGGAAAATGAGAGGAAGAACAAGGAGGAGAACAACAAGAACTCCAAGATCTAGATCCAAGGGGTTCCCGTCACATAGAGGATAAAGTGATTGGTGGAAATGTGGATCTAGATCTCCTCTCTCTTTTCCCTCAAAAACTAGCAAGAATCCATGGAGGGATTGAGAGTTAGCAAGCTCAAAGAAGGTCAACAATGGGGGCAAAAATGAGCTCAAGAGATAGGGAACCATTGGGGAAGAAGACCCCCTTAAATAGGTCCCCACGAATCTGCCCGTTATGTACATAATAACATAGGAGCGGTACAACCTCTATGAGCACCGGTACAACCGGTAACAGGCAATAAGCGGTACAACCAGCCCACAACCGCCCAACAACCGCACCACAACAGAGACCAGTCCGGTGGTAGAGCGGTACATGACCGGTACAACCTCCGGACCAATTCTGAAGCGGTACAACCGCTCCAAACACCGGTTGTACCGGTCAAGCGGTACAACCTCTCCATGGGGCGGTACAACCTCTCTCTGTAAAACAGGCAATATCAAAACAGCCACAACTTTCGCATACGAGCTCCGAATTCAACGAAACCAAGTTTGTTGGAAAGCTAACAACAAGGGCTAACACAATCTTAAGAGAAATATCAATAATAATCAAATGAGAAAAAGGACCATAATAACATGGTGAGAACCCTTCCTCGGACAAGACCGGTAAAACCTCCAACACCGAAAACATCATCGAAGATGCATGTGAACTCCGTTTTCGATGAACTCAAGCTTGTCATCAAGATGACCATAAGCTCTAAGACTCACAAATGTAACCAAACAAGAAGCAAGAAATATGATGCAAGGATGCAATGGTTTGAGCTCTCGACGAACGATACGATTAAGCTACTCACTAGAGAGCCCCCTTTGATAGTACGACAATCGATCCTACAACCCGGTCTCCCAACTACCACTATGAGACCGGTAAAATAGAAAACCTACCAAGGGCAAACCTTTGTCTTGCACATAGTCCACTTGAGCCAGATGATGACGATCTTGACTTCCTCAAGTTGGACCACCTTTCTTAATTGTGTTGGCTCGATGAAGACTAGTTGATTGCTCCCCCATACTCCACTATGGGTGATCCACTCTTTGGAACTTCTTCACAATTCCATTGACACCACAATGGACGGCAAGCTTCAAGCTTGATTGCTCCCCCATACTCCATTATGGGTGAGCCACTCTTTGTGTTGCGCCACTTGAACTTGCACACTGCAAACTTGATGACGATCACCACTTGATGTCATCCTCCATGGGTTGTACGAGATCTTCCACTTGACGCGACACCATGGAAGCATAACTAACCCCACAAAGAACTCTCATGTAGACCATGAGTTAGTACACAAAGCGTAATGGACAATGCTTACCATACCATGGGATCACTTGATCCCTCTCGGTACTTCTTCTACGCTTTGTGAGTTGATCAACTTGATTCACTCTTGACTTAGTCTTGATCAACCTTGAATCTTTCCAACTCTCTTCATTTGGATGATGTCTTGAAGGTAAACATGAATGATCACACAACCTTCTTCTTCAAGACATGCTTGCAATAAGCTCAACTCCCACATGACCAATCTTTGGATAATTCCTTCAAAAACACTTTGGCCATCTCAACTCACACATGACCAATCTTTGGATAATTCCTTGAAAAGCACTTTGGCCATCTCGTAAACTCCTTGAAACCAACACATGGACTTCAAGACAATCCTATGGACAAATCCTTCGAATATAACTCTAGGCAACCTTTAGTCCATAGAGATTGTCATCAATTACCAAAACCACACATGGGGGCACCGCATGTCCTTTCAAAGATGGCACCCATGTAAACATAGCAAGTTTTATTAACAGTTTCAGACTTAGAAGAAAAATAGAGCATGACATAAACAAATTCATGATAGCAACTCTGCGAGCTCATGCCACTCAATACAAAGCATTGCATGACAACAAAACCATACCAATAGAAATATGACATGTTCATGAAGCTAACCATGGCAAGAGAAAGATCATAGGGTACATTCATCACTAACAACAACCATGGCAATATCGATTAACATGTTAACAATCTGCCAGAAATAATTTATAGCAAAAGTAGAGCAAGCAAATGACATGCTTGAGCACTCCATAATTGCAACCAGGGGCAGTAATGGATATAGAATAACCACATGTTCAAAACATCCTTACCGAAGTATCTCAAAACAAGCATGGATCTCATGCTAGGATCAAGTTTACATGGCATCAAAATAACAGCAGGAAAAGGACTTAGCAAAATCCTAAGTCCCTGAAAACAACAACATCACAGAGCCTAGTTTGCATGCTTGTGCTAGTCACCACATATATCACAAAAATACAAGACTTGAACCCCTGTAAAGATGGCATGTTGTAGTTCAAAACACATGTAGACATCATGCTCATATAATGCACACATCAAATGCAACAAAAATGACAAATCTCCATGATCTGATAAGTACCAGCAGTTAACATTTTATAGAACTCTTGCATCGATTAAAAGGGCATCAAAATGGATAGTAACATGCATGGAAATGCTTCTAACATGAAGACCTCAACGAGATGAACAATTTGACATATCATATGCGTGATTTGGAGCTAGCAGCATGGAGATATGACATGATGAAGTAGGGCACAAAATGTTACAAATTCGGGACTTAGAAGAAATCTCACCCTCCGAAAAAGTCAACGGGGTGGAGGGATCCGGGACGGTGCGGTACAGGACGGATCCGGGGCGTTCGGATGTGGGGATGGGTGGATCTCATCCACCTTCTCCGGATCCGACCGGAGAGGAACTCCAGCGAGCTCCGGCGATGACGGGAGGGCGCGAAGACGCGGGATCCGGCGGAGACGGCGAGGCGGCGGACAAGGAGGCCCGGCGGTCGGCGATCATGGACGGCGGCGGCGGCGAGGCGCAAGGGCGGCGGCGGCGCTAGGCGCGCGGCAGCGGAGGCGGCGGCTCGCGGTGCAGCGGAGCAACGGCGTCGTGCGGCGGGCGGCGACTGGGCGCTGGAGGCGAGCGGTGGCGCGGGCGGCGGGGCATGGCGCATGCGGCGACGCACGGCGACCGGCGAAGGTGGCACGTCGGCGGGCGCTCAGGCCGACCCAGGTGAGGGAGTCCTGGATTAGGGGGTCCTCGAACAGCCGGATTATTGGACTATGAAGATACAAGATTGAAGACTTCGTCCCGTGTCCGGGTAGGACTCTCCTTTGCGTGGAAGGCAAGCTTGACAATTCGGATATGTAGATCTCCTTCCTTGTAACCGACTCTGTGTAACCCTAGCCCCCTCCGGTGTCTATATAAACCGGAGGGCTTAGTCCGTAGGACAAGAACAATCAGAATCATAGGCTAGCTTCTAGGGTTTAGCCTCTACGATCTCGTGGTAGATCAACTCTTGTAATACTCATATCATCAAGATCAATTAAGCAGGACGTAGGGTATTACCTCCATCGAGAGGGCCCGAATCTGGGTAAACATTGTGTCCCCTGCCTCCTGTTACCATCCGCCTTAGACGCACAGTTCGGGACCCCCTATCCGAGATCCGCCGGTTTTGACACCGACATTGGTGGTTTCATTGAGAGTTCCGTTGTGTCGTCGCCATAAGGCTTGATGGCTCCTTCGATCATCGGCAACGATGCGATCCAGAGTGAGGTTTTTCTCCCCGGACAGATCTTCGTATTCGCCGGCTTTATACTGCGGGCCAACTCGCTTGGCCATCTGGAGCAGATCGAGATCTACGCCTCCGGCCATCAGGTCAGGTTTGGAAGCTTAAACTACACTGCCGACATCCGCGGAGACTTGATCTTCGACGGATTCGAGCCCATGTCAGGTGCGCCGCACAGTCTCGACAAGCATGACTTAGCTCTGCCGTCGGACGGTGTTCCGGAGATCACACCTGTGGCCTTCGATCCGAAGCAGATCGTGCCGTTCGAGGACGTGTGGATAGACCCCGCTACGGAGGCCGCACACTCAGCGGCGATAGAGCCTAATACTGACTTCACTCCCTATGAGACCTGAGTTGCCGGACCCTTGGATTCATCCCCGGCTACAGGCTCTGAACCGCCCAGCAACACAGACCACACCAGCACTAGCAATCTGTCACGCCTGAGGATCAAAGGATCTTGTAATTAATTAAGTAGAAGCAGGTAACTCACACGCGTTATCGATCCGATGGATTTTGTACAATTGGCTTGGACTTTGTCTTTGTAATGCCGCCCCAGATGCCCCCTAGCCATACTTATATTTGTCTTATGGTCTTTCAATTGTTTTCTTCTGGCTGTTTCGGAGTACAAATTAGCTTTCGGCATCAACAATGTCTGACTGAGGTGCCTTACTGTAAAAGAAAACAATGCCTGCCTGAGTTGTCTTACCTTGAATTCCTGGACTAATTAACCTCCTATAGGTCAGGTGATAGTAGACACTAGACCGACAATGGTGAAACTGGAACCTTGACTTTGAATGGCCTGCTGGAACAATAATGATATCATAAACTTTGCACAATCTGCTGGAACAATTAGCTGATGTGATCAACTCTGCACAATACTCTGGTGGTGACCAACCCAAGCATTCTCATTTCTCCATGGATAAATTTGACTACATTTCTATGGTTTTCGTGCATGGTTCGACGACTGGTCTGAACTAGTCTAGACTACATTGACCTGCTCCTGCTACACACCAGCATGGTAGGACGTAAAATCTGCATGTGCAGGCGCTTGTCTTGGCACCGCATTCATCAGTTCGTTCCATGGCTTTCAGAACCATATGGTTGGCGGGTGCATGATCATGGCTTCACGACTGTTCAGCATATAGGATGTGCTCGCCACCAGAGACTTCGCTCAAACCAGCGGCAGCGGTGAGCCCAACCAGCTGGTTCAGGTCGTCGGGAACTGGCTCCACCACTGATGCCAGCACTCAAATCTTTAGCATATATAAAGAGGACAAGGCTATCCTGATGAACTAGTATCTGCGAGTATAGTGGTAGTACCAACAATATTCCGGGTAGCTGTTGTTTCAATTTGTGCACTGACTGATGCCTCCCCAGTTGAATTACTTTTCCCAATGCCGCTCATTCCTAAAGCATAATTGCTTCAGAATAGCAATTGCGACAGAGTTTTCTTTACTTAAATATATGAAGTTGGACAAGCAAATAAGGAAGCAATCTATGTTTGTTTGCCTGGCTACACGGTCATTGTCACCACTCACATCTTAGTGTTTATAAAGAGGAAACATATACAAATGTTAGTAGGTGCGGCTTTACCCATCGTACCAAAAGTATCCGCATACCTATTAATTCAGATTTTCACATAGAGTGGTGTATAGTACTGTGTGGCATACAAGTTACCACACATGAAGTTTCTAAAGATAAGGTAAGCTCCTCTTAATAAATGTGAAAAAACACACCGTCTTTCATTGTCTCTCATCCACCAAGGACGTCCAGAGTCTTTTTCTTAGGGAAGATCATCACTGCTAGCTTTATTGATATCAAATACTAGGTCGTTCATCAACTCTATTACACCAAAGTTGATTAGAAAAGCAAGAGTTGACAATCTTGGGTGCCGCTCCATTCAATTCCCTTGGTAACGATGAACTCCACCTCCCTGATAAGTCCAGCTAACGCCACACAATATCATAAATCACCGTAGCCTCATTCTGTATGGTTTCTTGGCCTGTGTATGCCTCAACCACATTAGTTGAATCTGTTTCTGCTACAATTGCTACACACCTGATAGGCACACACCACAAAGGTCTTGGACACCCCTTCACAGACTCTCATCTCGGTACCTTATATCTGATAATTTGCTTAAGAAACATGTGAAAAAGGCGTTGACATATTTCTACAATGTTTCACAGAGATCGTTGTATATGGTGGTATGTCGATGCCCTGGATTTTATCAACCATAGATTAACATCCACATACAATCCAAGCATGCCATAGGAGAATGAACAGAAGCCAGGGAAAAGTACTTGCATATTTGTTCATCAATAACAAATAGAACTTTGAACACATACCACACGATTGGGCCAAACAGGATCATGAACACAATGTATTAGCGATTTCTTGTGCCCGATAATCAGGAGGATGTGCAATTAAGTAGAAGTAGGTGACTCATACGCATTGCTTATCTGATGCAGTTTGTATAATTGGCTTATACTTTGCACCACCATAGATACTTCGTAGTCGTAATTGTATACTTTTACTATTGTTTAATTTTGTTCTTCTGAATGTTTGGAGTACCACTTAGCTTTCGGCATCAACAAATTTGACTAGTACACCTTGTACATGATAGAAAGGAATACTTACAAAATACTTCAAACGAACCTTTCTATTGTTCGTTCTCATTAAGGTATAGCTTTGCCTCATCTGAATGTGTAATATCCTGAACAGAGTTATTGTAATCAAGAGGACATTTACTGTGTATCCTTCGTGGTGAACTCAAAGGATGTGATAAGGCCTATCTTTATGTGCGTGAAGGCATTGATAATTCCTAAACTCTCCTCTCGAAATCCTGTTATGTCAATGCCCCAGATTTTGTCAACTCTAGATCCACATGCAATCCACACAGACCATGATCGAGCTAGCAGAATCTGAGGCAAACAAACTTAACTTATCAAGTATTCAACACATATCACACCAGTTCAGCAAACGAGATCCTGAGCGCGACGCACTAGCAATCTGCCACGCCTGAGGATTGAAGGAACTATAATTAAGTAGAAGTAGGCAAGTAGCTGATTCACGCGCGTTGCTGATCCGATGGATTTTGTACAATTGGCTTGGACTTTGTCTTTATACCACCGCCCCTGATGCTTCTTACTGTTGTTTAATCGTTTACGTCTGGCTGTTTGGGAGTCCAAATTAGCTTATTCTTCTTTTTTTGAAACGAGGCAAAAGATTTGCCAACAGCATCAACAATGTCTGACTGAGGTGCCTTGCTGTAAAAGAAAGCAATGCCTGCCTGGGGTGTGTTACCTTCAATTCTTGGACTAACCAAACCTCCTATTGGTCAGGCGATAGTAGACAGTAGACCAACAATGGTGGAAATGGGACCCTGACTTTTTGTGTCTATTTTCTACTCGTGCCAAATGAAGTTATTACGATATCTACATAGTTGGGTGACTCCCTGTTGACATGGGCATATGGGAGGTGTATGTGGTACATGTGTGTGTGTGTGTGTGTGTGTGTGTGTGTGTGGTACATGTGTGTGTGTGTGCATGCGTGCGTGTGTGCGTGCGCGTGTGCGTGTGCTGGGTGTGTGGACGAGGATGTGTTGTGTGTGGACGAGGATGTGTTGCCGAAGTTTCTTCCCTTTGAGAGGAAGTACGTCCCTGTTGGAGCGGTGTGGAGGCACAATGCTCCCAAAAAGCCACTAGGGCCACCGTATTCTCCTCACGCCCTCACACAATGCGAGATACCGTGATTCTACTATTGGTGCCCTTGGAGGCGGCGACCGAACCTTTACAAACAAGGTTGGGACAATCTCCACAACTCAAATGGACGCTCCCAACGACACCACGAAGCTTCACCACAATGGACTATGGCTTCGCGGTGACCTCAACCATCTAGGATGCTCAAACACCCAAGAGTAATAAGATCCGCAAGGGATTAGTGGGGGGGAATTAAATTTCTCTTTGTGGAAGTGTGGATCGAGTCCTTCTTAACCACTCCTGAACAAATCAACAAGTTTGATTGGCTAGGGAGTGAGATCGGGCTAAAATGGAGCTTAGAGCAATAATGGAGTTTAGGGTTGGAAGAGATGAGTCAACGGGGAAGAACACTGGTGGAAAAAGGGCCTTTGGTCGCGGTTCGCAACTGCCATTAGTCGCGGTTGCGCAACCGCGACCAAATAGGCGCGACTAAAGGACCCCCACTTTAGTCGCGGTTGCTTAAGAACCGCGACTAAAGGCCCGTCCACGTGGGCGCCAGGCGGCCGTCGGGGCGGAGGACCTTTAGTCGCGGTTCTTCTGGCCAACCGCGACTAAAGGCCGCCACAGGTTTAGGGTTTTAGCCCCCCCCCTAAACCTGTTTTCTGTTTAATTTGTATTGTTTTATTTCTTTTGTGCTTTATTTTAATTTTGAAGGAGTTTCACATATTCTACGGTACTACATACATGCATATGAATGTACAATTTCAAACAAATTTGAAATTAGAACCAAAAAGAATTCAAGAGGAATATACAATATATATTCAATATCATCGGATGACCATATACAATTTTGAACAAGTTTCCATACATAATTTAATGCATATAAAGTTCTACGTCCTCGTAATGGTGTTCTCCTTTAGAATGGAGGACTTCCCTGCTAAACCATCCAGCTAGTTCCTCTTGAAGTGGTCGGAAGCGAGCTTCTGGACTAAGCATCATCCGGAGGTTATTCCTCTGAGCATTGGTATCACTCGGAACCCGCTCAGAGGTGTATCTCCGGATCATCTCACAGACATAGTATCCACATAGATTGGTCCCCGCTGGCTGAATATCCCCAGCATTCTTAGCCTTTGACCTTTTGAATTCTAGCTCTTTTTTGAATTCACCGACCTTTGTATCTACGAACCGTCTCCAAACCCTACGAGGCAAAGAAAATTAAATGAACAAGAGAGTTATTAGTTACTTGATATTAGGAAATGAACGAAATAGGCCGATCGATATAGAGCGCAAATGAATGAAAATAATTACTTCTGCAGCATTCTTCTCATGCCGCCCCAAAGCTTTGGATCCATATTCAGAGAGTCGTGGACGAGACATTCTGAGGTGTCAACTTTAATTACTAGCAGAATCCAGTGGAACCTGCGGACACGATACATGCACAGTACGTCATGCATAACTCATTGATTAGCCGGCCACATACCATGCATGGAGTAAACAAAAGAGAATGTGCTCAAGACAGAAACACTCACCCAAAATGGTAAGGAAATAGAATATCACTTTTGAGTTCCTGCTTTGTAAGAAACTGCCACAGGTCTGCCTCCATGTCGGCGGGGTGATGCTCCAACACATATCCATTAACGATGTGTGGGTCAATGAACCCAACATCATGGATGTTCCTTACTCTGCATTCCTTAATCTTCATTCTGCATGTATAATAGCGGACACAACAATATAGTTAGGACATATATATAGTGCAGGCAATATGAACGAGATGGGGTAGAAATAAATCACTTACAGAACGTAGCAACTGATGATAGATTTGTCGAGCTCGCGCAGATTGAAAAGCTGGAACAATTCACTCAGATGAATTTGTACATAGTAATGTTTGAAGTGATGCTCATATCTAACTTCCGCATAAATATATTCTTTGGCGTTTTTATTTTTTATGTAACCCTTGTACCATTTCAGCAGACCTTTCATTTGTGGAGGTAGATCCTTTTCCTGCGCAGGCTCGACGAGAGGCCCATTCTTCACATATGTAATTACTACCTCCTTCACTGGCGCCTCATCAAGGCCTAACAGTTCACGAAGAGTAATACCTAAGTTGGCCGCTTGTTCTCTGGCACTCGTTACAGTCAATCCATGTGCTGCCGCAGCTGCTATGATATCGGGGTCATCCGGACCGGCGGCTTTCACTATAAGCGGGGCAATCGATTGTTTACTTTGTTCCCCGAGCTGGGCAACTCGTTTCCCGCTTTTTTTACTTTCTAATTCCGTTTTCTCGGCCTCCTCCAAGGCTTTGTTCTCCTGGTTCTCCGCCCGCTCTTTCTTCTCCTTCAACATGAGTGACTGCCTACGAAGTTCACGTGCATAGTCGTCAGGCAGATTCTTCGCGGCTTGGGACGGTGTGCTCAAAAATGACTTAGCCCACTTCTTTTGCTCATCAGAAAATACTGGCTTGGGCTCGGGCTCTCTTTTCTTCTTGCAGCCCGCCTTCCATTTGTCATGATCAGCAGCCGCGGCCGCAGCAGTTTCCTCGGCACTACGTTCCCAAGGCCTTGTGGGGAGAGGCTTCAGTGATGGCTCCGGTACCTTTGTGGTCTTAGGTACATAAGGGTCCGGGTTAATAATCCAGGACTGCTTCTGCTTCTTTGCCGGAGGTGGATTGGGGGGCGGCGTCTGATCACCCGCCGGACGAGGACTGGGGGACGGCGTCTGATCACCCGCCGGACGTTGTGGACTGGGGGGCGTCGGCTGATCACCCGCCGGACGAGGACTGGGGGGCGGCGTCTGATCACCCGCCGGACGAGGACTGGGGGGCGGCGTCTGATCACCCACCGGATGTTGTGGACTGAGGGGCGTCGACTGACGTGACGGAGGTGTAGGTGAACCGCCACCACCACCACCACCACCACCGCCGCCGCCACCGCCACCACCACCACCACCGTAGGGGGGTGGACTTGTTGTCCTTGGCGCCTCGCCTGGAAACTTGATAAACTTCTTTTGCCATAGAATGAAATGGCGCTTGACATCTCCAAGTCTTTTCTCCCCTTCAGGTGTAGCAATGTCAATCTCCAGGTCCTCAAACCCTTGGACTATGTCCTCCACCGTGACACGAGCATAGCCATCTTGAATGGGGTTGTTGTGGTGGAGTGCTCCAGGTAAACATGGTAAAGCACTGCCGATGGCTACCTTCATGGACATGTTCCCGATAGGATAATACAGATGACATTCTTTCATCTCCTTTATATCGTCCACGGGGTAGCGAGGAGGCTCCGGTGCAGTAATTTCGACCACCAGAGGCTCCGGTGCAGTAATTTCGATCGTCGGTGCATCTGCACCAGCCGGTGGGGCCTCCGTGGAAGCCATGCTGCTTCTCCGCTGCTGGCTTCCGAGATCCGCTGGATGATCTTCATGCTGCGCCCGAGCTGCATCTCTTTCGGCTACTAGTACACTCACGGTTTTCTTCATCACATCCATTTTCGATGCCAACCGCGCCACAACATCTGCTTCCCGATCCATCTTTCTCTTACGGCTTCTGTAACCGTACGGGTCATCGTTCTGGGGGAACCCTATTTTCCACGGAATGTGCCCCATGCCTCGTACACGTCCTCCGTGTTCAGGATTCCCGAGGGCTTTTGTCAGCGCGTCGTTCTCTCTGTTGAACTTGATCTTCCCCTCTTGAGCATCCCTCATTGCGTCAATAAGGGCTTGGGTGGGTTTAATTATTTTGCCCCGGTAAACACACTCCCCTGTCTCCGGGTTCAGCGTTCCCCCATGCCCGTACCACCAGCTTTTGGCCCTTGGGTCCCATCCCTCCGTACCTGGATGGATTCCTTGCACCCTCAGCTCGTTCTCCATCTTCTCCAACCTAGGCACCCAAAGGCGATACCCTCCTGGCCCCATAATATGATTGTACTCCTTCTTAGCCGCATTTTCCTTATTTTTTTCGATATTTGAATGAACTGCTCCGATTTCTTTTGCTTCACAAATTCTGGCCAATCATGTTTCAGTTTCTCATATTGTCCTTTGAAATCCGGAGTCTTGTTCTGCTTGACAAAGTCATGGGCTAGATTTTGCTTGAATTTCCGGAATGCGTCGGCCATCTTATGAAGAGCGAACTGTTTGACTAGCCTCCTCCTCTCCTCGTTTTCCTCAATCTTGTTACCCTCCTCATCGAATTTGTTGTATTCCGGAGGTAGAACGAAATGTTCCATAAGCTTCTTGAAGCAATCTTTTTTTGTTCTCTTATCGACAAAAGTGAAACCAACAATTCGTGCCTTCTTTGGCTTATTCCACTCCTGGACGGTGACCGAGACGTTGTCTCTAACAACGGCTCCGCATTGGCTGACAAACTTGGTGGCGTTCTTGCGGGGCTCCAGCGGCCTGCCGGTTGCACTGTCGACAACCTCGATGGTGCATGTTTCTCCTTGTTTCATCGTCTTGGTTGCGCCACGCTTTGACGACGTACTCGATTGTTTCGACGATCCGGCCGAGGGCTAAAATAAGAAAGAGAGTCGCGCGCGTTAGTACACACATATTTATTCAAATCAGTTAGTTTGTATCACCAGAGGCTCAATTATATATATACCTCGGCGCCGGAGGTGGTTGCTACTTCCATTTGAAGATCGTCGTTTATCGACGTTTGTTCGGCATCATCTTGCTGACGGCGCCCTTCATCTTCACCGTCAAGGTTCAGATAAGAAAGATATCATCTTCTTCTTGTCCGGTCGGCACATATAGAATATCGCCGTTTATGATGCCGAACATATGTGCTTCACCGTCGGGATCATAGTTGTCCATAATCGGGTCAGCTCTATCGTCCGCCATTATGTCAGTCCTGAAAACATGTAGTAAAAACAAATTAATTAAGTGAAGAAGGGGGGCGGTGGCGGTGGCGGTGGCGAAAGGGCGGTGGCAAAAGGAGGGGGCGAGGAAGGGGTGGGAGAGGGTTTACACTCAAGTTGTAATAGGGTTTACAATAAAGTTGCCACGACATGTTTAATATAGTTTTTATTCTAGATTAGAGAGCATTTTCGTCTCTGTCGAGATTAGAAGAAACCCCCTGCTAGGGCTGGATATCGACGTAAGAACAATGGATACGTCTAGAACAGTTCCAAGAGGAGAGAAAAGGGCACGTCCAGCCCAACCGTGCGCCGCCTGCGTGTCCGTGGACTCCTTCATCCCTATGCCGGTGCGACAACGTGAGGATGGAGGAGCCCCGGATCTTCACATCAAGCATGTAGGTAGGTCTAGGATAGGTAGGTCTGGCAGTGTTGCATCCATGGAGTGGACGGTGTCTTGTCGAATAAATTTTCCCCAGGCATGGCTCCATCTTGGCAGCGTCTTTTTGGGTGGTGTCGAGTGGCTCGGGGATATGTGTGCTCGCCGTCGGTGAGTAGAGTGTGTGTGGCGGTGCTGTTTTTGGTGGTGACGGCAACGATTCATCCAAGAATAATGCCCGGGCTTTAGTCCCGTCTCAATGGCGTCCATGGCGGCGGCGTCTCCCGTCTATTTTTCTGGTCGAAGATTTTAGATGTTCGGCCAGTGGCTGGCGTTATGCGCGATGTCACTGGTGGGCGAGTGAAAACGGTGGTTCCAGATTTCGGCTTGTGGTTTGAAGGCGGCTGATCTAGTACTTGGCCTCGGCGACGTGGACGGCTGACAATGGCTTCTTCATCGACTCACCCTCATGGGCTGTGGTTCTCCTTCGAATCGAGCGACATTCAGCGGTGATGATGGCTATTGCAGAATTAACTAATGATTTCAGTGTATTTTTTTGTTTTTTCTGCAAATTTCTGCGCTCACTTGTTTGCACTTGACCCTTCTGATCAGTTCCGTGTGCGTGCGTTGTATGCATCATATTTGTGATCAATGAAATGTGGTTACTCTAAAAAAAGCAACAAACTGAATGCCCGCAAAAAAAACTGATTGGCGCGTTCACCAAACCTGATCTCCCGGCAGATTTCCAACCAAACCCCGAGACACACATGCGGCAAAACCTCCCGAAACGCACCGGACCCAACCGCAAAATCAGGCAGATCACCAACCCATAGGCCCTGACCGGCGCGGTGCGGACACGCTCACGAACCGTCGTTCGTTCCGTCACATCCTATAAGTACGATCGAGCACGCAGTGGAGAGCTAACATCACATCAGAGATCAGCCCACGCGCACACGCCAAGAAGAAACCGACCGATTGAGCTCCACTCGGCATGGTTTCCTACAAGAACGCCCGCTGCACCGCGCTTCTTCTCTTGGCCGTGCTGCTGCTCTCGTGCGTCGCCATGGGCCGCGCGGCACGGGGCCTGGAGGAGACGGCGCCTGAGGATAATTACCCGGCCGAGGCGCCGGAGTCGTCGCCTGAGGACGATTACCCGGGGCACGAGAGGACGATGACAGTGCGGCGGGCGACGGCGGGCGGCGTCGAGGGCGAGGGCGACGGCGGCAGGCCTTCGGTGCGGCAGAGAATCGGAGAAGACGAGAAATGGAGGCGAAGGTTCGGGCCCTTGTATTTATAACCCCCCCCCTTTAGTCGCGGTTGGGGAGGCGACCCGCGACTAAAGGGTAACCTTTAGTCGCGGTTGGCCAGACCAACCGCGACTAAAGGGTTTTTTGCGGGTTTTTGCGTTCCCGCGCGCAACGACCTTTAGTCGCGGTTGGCCAGGCCAACCGCGACTAAAGGTATTTTTGGCGGGTTTTTGCGTTCCCGCGCGCAACGACCTTTAGTCGCGGTTGGCCAGGCCAACCGCGACTAAAGGTATTTTTCAAAATACTTTTTCTTTTTCAAAATCTTAAAAATACAAATAATATATCAAAAAATTCAGAAAAATAAAACTAATTCAATTCAATATGTTAAAAACACAAATATTATATCAAAAAAACAGAAAAATAAAACTAATTCAATTCAATATGTTAAAAATACAAATAATATATCAAAAAATTAAGAAAAATAAAACTAATTCAATTTAAAATGTTAAAAATACAAATAATATATCAAAAAATTCAGAAAAATAAAACTAATTCAATTCAAAATCTTAAAAATACAAATAATATATCAAAAAATTAAGAAAAATAAAACTAATTCAATTCAATATGTTAAAAATACAAATAATATATCAAAAAATTCAGAAAATAGAACTAATTCAATTCAATATGTTAAAAACACAAATATTATATCAAAAAATGCAGAAAAATAAAACTAATTCAATTAAAAATTCTAAAAATACAAATAATATATCAAAAAATTAAGAAAAATAAAACTAATTCAATTCAAAATGTTAAAAATACAAATAATATATCAAAAAATTAAGAAAAATAAAACTAATTCAATTCAAAATGTTAAAAATACAAATAATATATCAAAAAATTCAGAAAAATAAAACTAATTCAATTCAAAATCTTAAAAATACAAATAATATATCAAAAAATTAAGAAAAATAAAACTAATTCAATTCAATATGTTAAAAATACAAATAATATATCAAAAAATTCAGAAAAATAGAACTAATTCATTTCAAAATTCTAAAAATACAAATAATATATCAAAAAATTCAGAGAAGTTCTTCCCGGCCGCCTCTGTCTTCCCACAAGTTCTTCCCGGCCAGTCTTCCCGCCAGTTCTTTCCCACCTATGTCTTCCCGCCATTTCTTCACGCCTCTATCTTCCCACGTATCGATGCTCCTTTTATAGGCACTGCGCCGCTTCTGCTTTGTCTTGTTCCTCCGACAGGGCGTCATGCGCTATCCACGCGTCCTTATCCTGCCGACAGCTTTAGTCACGGTTGCACCCTCCAGCCGGGACTAAAGCTTACCCAAACGTCCTTATCCCACCGACAGTTTTCTTAGATGACACAAAAACCACATTTAGTCCCGGTTGCACCAACCAGCCGGGACTAAAGGTTAGATGACCAGCTCTGGATTCCTCTTCTTCCCGCCATTTCTTCCCTGTCTTCCCGCCTCTTTCTTCCCGCCACTTTCTTCCCGCCTCCTGTCTTCCCGCTCCCATTTTTCCCGCCATTTCTCACTACATATATGGAGCCCGGCTTGGCCAGCATTATCATATCTCTACAATCTCTCATCACTCTCTCATGGCTTCCACCGCACCCACTCTAACCTACCAGCTGGTGGAGGAGCTTTGCGCCTCGAACTACCCTTGTCCACCGGGCTACCGCGTCCCCACCGGCTGGAGCCTAAGCGCCGGCGGCGTGCCGGTCCCTTCCGTCCCTCAGGGTACTGCGCGCCGGGCGGCCATCACGAACCACTACTACCTCGACCTCACGCCGGAGCAGCGGATGAATCCCCGCTGGCATCCCGATAACCAGCATACTTGGGACGCCTTCTTCATCAATCGGCGTGAGAGGGCGCTCGCCAGGTATGAGGAGGACGGTCTGCCTCCTGGGAACTTCCACGAGGCCGGCCGTCGGCTATGGTGGTACGGCCGGACTCTGCAAAGCGTCATGGACTACATCACGGCCGGCGATATCCCCCGCCTGCGCTACCCTCAGTTCGAGCCACGAGCGCCGCCCGACGACAGCGACGACAGCAGCGACGACGACGGCGGCAACTTAGAAGGCGACGACTACCAGTACAACGACGGCGGCTATGAAGACTATGAGTATGCATATTATACGCCTAGGCAGGAGTATGACTAAATCACTCCAAATTTCATGTATCATCAGTGGTATCTCGAATCATTCGAAAATGGACACCAAACACATCACGGGTAATATAATTCACATGATCCATTCAACAAAGTTTGGTACAATAAATTATTACACATCATTTCTTCCCTTGTGTCCCTGCTTGCTTACGATTGTGCCGTATCCATGCAGCATCCTCATCATTTAACTTAATGCTTGGGTCGGTGTTCACTTTGAAGGGCGGAATTTCAGCAAACATATTATAATCTTCTGACATGTCTGTCTTGTCCTCCACTCCCACGATGTTTCTTTTCCCTGAAAGAACAATGTGGCGCTTTGGATCATCGCATGATGTACTGATCGTTTTCTTATCTTTCCGTTTCCTCGGTTTGCTACTCATGTCCTTCACATAGAAAACCTGAGCGACATCTTTCGCTAGGACGAATGGTTCGTCAAGGTAACCAAGATTGTTGAAATCCACCATTGTCATTCCGTATTGCTGGTCCACCTTTACCCCACCTCCTGTTAGCTTGAACCATTTGCACCGGAACAAAGGGACCTTAAAGGAGGGTCCATAGTCAAGTTCCCATATCTCCTCTATGTAACCATAATATGTGACCTTTTGCCCATTCTCGGTTGCTGCATCAAAGCGGACACCACTGTTTTGGTTGGTGCTCTTTTTATCTTGGGCGATCATGTAAAATGTATTCCCATTTATCTCGTACCCTTGGAAAGTCGTTATAGTCGAAGATGGTGTCTTGGCCAACATGTACAGCTGATCTACAACATCATTGTCATTCATTAAATGTTTTCTCAACCAACTGCCGAAAGTCTCCATGTGGGCCTTCCTAATCCAGGATTCAGGCTTCCCCGGGTTGTCCGAGCGTAAAATATTCTTGTGTTTCTCAAAGTACGGAGCCACCAAGCTAGAATTGGTCAGTACAGTGTGGTGTGCTTCAGTCAGAGAATGGCCGTCCATACATATCGTTGATTTCCTTCCGATCGTGCCTTTTCCACTTAGTCTCCCCTCGTGCCGCGATCGAGCAAGACCAATCGGCTTAAGGTCAGGAACAAAGTCAACACAAAACTCAATTACCTCCTCATTTCCATAGCCCTTGGCGATGCTTCCTTCTGGCCTAGCACGGTTACGAACATATTTCTTTAATACTCCCATGAACCTCTCGAAGGGGAACATATTATGTAGAAATACAGGACCGAGAATGAAAATCTCTTCGACTAGGTGAACCAGGAGGTGCGTCATAATATTGAAGAAGGATGGCGGGAACACCAACTCGAAACTGACAAGACATTGGATCACATCGTTCTGTAACCGTGGTAGAACTTCTGGATTGATTACCTTCTGAGAGATTGCATTGAGGAATGCACATAGCTTCACAATGGCTACTCGAACATTTTCCGGCAGGAGCCCCCTCAAAGCAATCGGAAGCAATTGCGTCATAATCACGTGGCAGTCGTGAGACTTCAGGTTTTGGAACTTTTTCTACGCCATGTTTATTATTCCCTTTATATTGGACGAGAATCCAGACGGGACCTTCATACTGCTCAGGCATTCAAAAAAGATGACCTTCTCTTCTTTGGTCAGAGCGTAGCTGGCACGACCTTGAAACCATTCCGGATGCCGGTCATCAGGGTCTTTCAAACGTTGCTGGTCCTGCCGTGCTTCCTTTGTATCATTTGTCTTCCCATACACGCCCAAGAAGCTTAGGAGGTTCACGCAAATATTCTTCGTAACGTGCATCACGTCGATTGCAGAGCGGACTTCTAGGACTTTCCAATATTCTAGCTCCCAGAATATAGATTTCTTCTTCCACATGGCTGCGTGCCCGTCAGCTCCCTTCGGAACTGATTGTCCGCCAGGACCCTTTCCAAAGATGACTTTCAAATCCTTGACCATATCAAATACCTCAGCACCAGTGCGTTCCGCAGGCTTCGGCCGGTGATCTGCCTTGCCGTTGTAATGCTTGCCTTTCTTTCTTACTGGATGAATTTTCGGAAGAAATCGACGATGCCCAAGGTACACGTTCTTCTTACAATTTGGCAAATGTACACTTTCAGTCTCATGTAAGCAGTGCGTGCATGCATTGTATCCCTTATTTGACAGTCCCGAAAGGTTACTAAGAGCAGGCCAATCGTTGATGGTTACGAAAAGCAACGCTCGTAGGTCAAATTCCTCTTCTTTGTGCTCATCCCACACACGGACACCAGGTCTGCCCCACAGCTGTAAAAGTTCATCAACTAATGGCCTTAGGTACACATCGATGTCGTTGCCGGGTTGCTTCGGACCTTGGATGAGCACTGGCATCATAATGAACTTTCGCTTCATGCACAACCAAGGAGGAAGGTTGTAGATGCATAGAGTCACGGGCCAGGTGCTATGGCTGGAGCTCTGCTCGCCAAAAGGATTCATGCCATCTGTACTTAGACCAAATCTTATGTTCCTTGCGTCAGCTGCAAAATCTTTGAACTCTCTATCGATCTTTCTCCATTGCGTTCCATCTGCGGTGTGTCTCAACTCCCCGTCCGACTTACGGTCCTCTTTGTGCCATCGCAACAACTTGGCATGCTCTTTGTTCCTGAACAGACGTTTCAACCATGGTATTATAGGAGCATACCACATCACCTTGGCGGGAACCCTCTTCCTGGGTTTCTCGCCCTCAACATCGTCACCAGGGTCATCGCCTCTGATCTTATAACGCAATGCAGTGCATACCGGGCATTCATTCAAATTCTCGTATTCACCGCGGTAGAGGATGCAGTCGTTGATGCATGCATGTATCTTCAGAACCTCTAAACCTAGAGGGCAGACAACCTTCTTTGCTTCGTACGTACTGGCGGGCAACTCGTTATTCTTTGGAAACATATTCTTCAACATTTTCAGCAAGTTTTCAAATGCCGAGTCAGCTACACCTGCCTGTGCCTTCCATTTCAGCAAATCCAGTGTGCAGCCCAGCTTTTTCAGACCATCATCGCATCCGGGGTACAACGACTTTCTGTGATCCTCTAACATGCGATCCAAATTCTCCCTCTCCTTTTCAGTTTCGCAGCGTCTCCGTGCATCAGCAATGGTCCGACCAAGATCATCAACGGTCTCATCACGTGCCTCTTCTTCACCTTCACCTTCCCCTTCACCTTCCCCTTCACCTTCAGCATCCTCCATGAAAGTATCACCGAAATGAGCAAGATAGCTTTCATCGATGAAATCATCCCCTTCTTCATCTTCTTCCATTATAACTCCTCTTTCTCCATGCTTGGTCCAACAATTATAGCTTGGCATGAAATCGTGCCGAAGCAGGTGCAGGTGAACTTCTCTTGAGGAAGAGTAACCCTTCTGATTCTTACAGTCAACACATGGACAGATAACAAAACCCTTCTGCTTGTTCGCATTAGCCACTACGAGGAAATCTTTCAAACCCGTAGTGAACTCGCGGGAGAGTCGGTTACCGTACATCCATTGCCGATTCATCTGCATTATTATAATATAAAATATATAATTAACCATCATGCATTTGTTAAACTAACTAGCTATAAACAATAGAAATTAATCAATGAACAACACACATGCATATTTTATCAATGACACACATGCATGAAAGGTTCAAGTTGCTAACCGTGATCGAGGAGGAAAAAATAAATGAGGAACCTCAAGTGTGGCTCCAACACTTCATATCATGTTTGTTTCATGCTCTTGGGGCATTTCATCAAACACCTTGTGTGCATAAGAGGAACCAAAAGCAAACCTACACCCCCTTGTGAAGCTTGCGAAGAGAAGTGGCACCAAATGGCTAAGTGAGTGTGCTGAACTGGTATATATAGGGGAGGAGCTTTAGTCGCGGTTGGCCTGGCCAACCGCGACTAAAGGCCTTTGGGCACCTTTAGTCGCGGTTGGCCTGGCCAACCGCGACTAAAGCCCCTCACGTGCACCAGCTGGCCACCGAGCGCCCTGGGCCCAGGCCTTTGGTCGCGGTTCGTCTGCCGAACCGCGACTAAAGACTTCATTAGTCGCGGTTCCTACAGTTTCGCGACTAATGGGGCTGGACGGAAGCCTCTTTTTCTACCAGTGGAAGGGGACCCCTTATATAGTGTAGGACAAAGATCCAACCGTTCCCCACCTACCAGCCCGCGGCCAGCGGTACTACCGCAGGGCTGCGCGGTACTACCGCTTGCTTCCCAGCGGTACTACTGCACGGTCATGCGGTACTACCGTACAGGCCTGCGGTACTGCCACAACCCCAGCGACAGCAAGGTCATATCTGACGCGCAGGAGCTGAGGGCGGTACTTCCACGAGCGCGGTACTACTGCGCCTCCATGCGGTACTACCGCAAGGCAGAAATCCCCTAGCCAGGGGGGGAGGAAACATCCGTGCCTACTTCCACAATGAAACGGAAGAAGCAAAAACCCGACACAGTAGTATTGCCGAGGGGCAGTACTACTGCCTGACAACATAGCGCGGTATTACCGCAGAGCGAAAGCGGTACTACCGCGGTAGGTGCGGATGTAAAAAATTACATCCGCCCCTACTACTGCGAAGGAGCGGTACTAGCCTGGTGGGCAGCGGTAGTGCAGCTCCAGGGGAGCGGTACTACCGCGGGCACCGGCGGTACTACCGCGCCACCGCATGGTACTACCGCTGGTGCCAACGGTACTACCGCTCTCCTGGGAGCAGTACTACCGCGACCCAACTCAGCAGCCAGAACCAGGGAGGCGAGAAAGCGGAGGAAGCTCCAAGGGAAAAGGAGGGGACAAGAAGGAGACGTGTACGTGATGATTGTTGGGGAACGTAGTAATTTCAAAAAAAAATCATACGCACACGCAAGATCATGGTGATGCATAGCAACGAGAGGGGAGAGTGTGATCTACGTACCCTTGTAGACCGACAGCGGAAGCGTTATGACAATGCGGTTGATGTAGTCGTACGTCTTCACGGCCCGATCGATCAAGCACCGAAACTACGGCACCTCCGAGTTCTAGCACACGTTCAGCTCGATGACGATCCCCGGACTCTGATCCAGCAAAGTGTCGGGGAAGAGTTCCGTCAGCACGACGGCGTGGTGACGATCTTGATGTCCAACTGTCGCAGGGCTTCGCCTAAGCACCACTACAATATTATCGAGGAGTATGGTGGAAGGGGGCACCGCACACGGCTAAGAAAACGATCACGAGGATCAACTTGTGTGTCTAGGGGTGCCCCCTGCCCCCGTATATAAAGGAGCAAGGGGAGGAGGTCGTCCGGCCCTAGGGCGCGCCAAAGAGGAGGAGTCCTCCTCCTAGTAGGAGTAGGACTCCCCTCTTTCCTACTCCTACTAGGAGGGGGAAAGGAAGGGGGAGAGGGAGAAGGAAAGGGGGGCGCCGCTGTTGGGGAACGTAGTAATTTCAAAAAATTTCCTACGCACACGCAAGATCATGGTGATGCATAGCAACGAGGGGGAGAGTCTGATCTACGTACCCTTGTAGATCGCAACGGAAGCGTTGACACAACGTAGAGGAAGTAGTCGTACATCTTCTTCCCGATCCGACCGATCCAAGCACCGTTACTCCGGCACCTCCGAGTTCTTAGCACACGTTCAGCTCGATGACGATCCTCGGGCTTCGATCCAGCAAAGCGTCGAGGAAGAGTTCCGTCAGCACGACGGCGTGGTGACGATCTTGATGTACTACCGACGCAGGGCTTCGTCTAAGCACTACAACGGTATGATCGAGGTGGAATTTGGTGGCAGGGGGCACCGCACACGGCTAAGGAACGATCTCAAGGATCAACTTGTGTGTCTAGAGGTGCCCCCTGCCCCCGTATATAAAGGTTGCCAGGGGGAGGGCTGGCCGGCCAAGGAGAGGAGGGCGCAGGAGGAGTCCTACTCCTACCGGGAGTAGGACTCCCCCCCCCCTAATCCTATTCCTAATAGGACTCCTCGAGAGAGAGAGAGAGAGAGAGAGAGGGAGAAGGGGGCCGGCTACCTCTCCTAGTCCTAATAGGACTAGGGGAGGAGGGGAGGCGCGCAGCCCACCTTGGGCTGCCCCTTTCACCTTTCCACTAAGGCCCAATAAGGCCCATTTGGTTCCCGGGGGGTTCCGGTAACCTCCCGGTACTCCGGTAAAATTCCCGATTTCACCCGAAACACTTCCGATGTCCAAACATAGGCTTCCAATATATCAATCTTTATGTCTCGACCATTTCGAGACTCCTCATCATGTCCGTGATCACATCCGGGACTCCGAACAACCTTCGGTACATCAAAATGCATAAACTCATAATAACTGTCATCGTAACGTTAAGCGTGCGGACCCTACGGTTCGAGAACAATGTAGACATGACCGAGACACGTCTCCGGTCAATAACCAATAGCGGGACCTGGATACCCATATTGGCTCCTACATATTCTACGAAGATCTTTATCGGTCAGACCGCATAATAACATACGTTGTTCCCTTTGTCATCGGTATGTTACTTGCCCGAGATTCGATCGTCGGTATCCAATACCTAGTTCAATCTCGTTACTGGCAAGTCTCTTTACTCGTTCCGTAATACATCATCTCACAACTAACATCTTAGTTATAATGCTTGCAAGGCTTATGTGATGTGTATTACCGAGAGGGCCCAGAGATACCTCTTCGACAATCGGAGTGACAAACCCTAATCTCGAAATACGCCAGCCCAACATCTACCATTGGAGACACCTGTAGTACTCCTTTATAATCACCCAGTTACGTTGTGACGTTTGGTAGTACCAAAGTGTTCCTCCGGCAAATGGGAGTTGCATAATCTCATAGTCATAGGAACATGTATAAGTCATGAAGAAAGCAATAGCAACATACTAAACGATCGGGTGCTAAGCTAATGAAATGGGTCATGTCAATCAGATCATTCAACTAATGATGTGACCTCGTTAATCAAATAACAACTCTTTGTTCATGGTTAGGAAACATAACCATCTTTGATTAACGAGCTAGTCAAGTAGAGGCATACTAGTGACACTCTGTTTGTCTATGTATTCACACATGTATTATGTTTCCGGTTAATACAATTCTAGCATGAATAATAAACATTTATCATGATATAAGGAAATAAATAATAACTTTATTATTGCCTCTAGGGCATATTTCCTTCAGTCTCCCACTTGCACTAGAGTCAATAATCTAGATTACACAGTAATGATTCTAACACCCATGGAGCCTTGGTGCTGATCATGTTTTGCTCGTGGAAGAGGCTTAGTCAACGGGTCTGCAACATTCAGATCCGTATGTATGTTGCAAATCTCTATGTCTCCCACCTAGACTAGATCCCGGATGGAGTTGAAGCGTCTCTTGATGTGTTTGGTCCTTTTGTGAAATCTGGATTCCTTTGCTAAAGCAATTGCACCAGTATTGTCACAAAAGATTTTCATTGGACCCGATGCACTAGGTATGACACCTAGATCGGATATGAACTCCTTCATCCAGACTCCTTCGTTCGCTGCTTCCGAAGCAGCTATGTGCTCCGCTTCACATGTAGATCCCGCTACGACGCTTTGTTTAGAACTGCACCAACTGACAGCTCCACCGTTTAATGTGAACACGTATCCAGTTTGCGATTTAGAATCGTCCGGATCAGTGTCAAAGCTTGCATCAACGTAACCTCTTACGGTGAGCTCTTTGTCACCTCCATATACGAGAAACATATCCTTAGTCCTTTTCAGATATTTCAGGATGTTCTTGACCGCTGTCCAGTGATCCACTCCTGGATTACTTTGGTACCTCCCTGCTAAACTTATAGCAAGGCACACACCAGGTCTGGTACACAGCATTGCATACATGATAGAGCCTATGGCTGAAGCATAGGGAACATCTTTCATTTTCTCTCTATCTTCTGTAGTGGTCGGGCATTGAGTCTGACTCAACTTCACACCTTGTAACACAGGCTAGAACCCTTTCTTTGCTTGATCCATTTTGAACTTCTTCAAAATCTTGTCAAGGTATGTGCTTTGTGAAAGTCCAATTAAGCGTCTTGATCTATCTCTATAGATATTTATGCCTAATATGTAAGCAGCTTCCCCGAGGTCTTTCATCGAAAAACTTTTATTCAAGTATCCCTTTATGCTATCCAGAAATTCTATATCATTTCCAATCAGCAATATGTCATCCACATATAATATCAGAAATGCTACAGAGCTCCCACTCACTTTCTTGCAAATACAGGCTTCTCCAAAAGTCTGTATAAAGCCAAATGCTTTGATCACACTATCAAAGAATTTATTCCAACTCCGAGATGCTTGCACCAGTCCATAAATGGATCGCTGGAGTTTGCACACTTTGTTAGCTCCCTTTGGATCGACAAAACCTTCCGGTTGCATCATATACAACTCTTCTTCCAGAAATCCATTCAGGAATGCAGTTTTGACATCCATCTGCCAAATTTCATAATCATAAAATGCGGCAATTGCTAACATGATTCTGACAGACTTAAGCATCGCTACAGGTGAGAAGGTCTCATCGTAGTCAACCCCTTGAACTTGTCGAAAACCTTTTGCGACAAGTCGAGCTTTATAGACAGTAATTTTACCGTCAGCGTCAGTATTTTTCTTGAAGATCCATTTATTCTCAATTGCTTGCCGATCATCGGGCAAGTCAACCAAAGTCCATACTTTGTTCTCATACATGGATCCCATCTCAGATTTCATGGCTTCAAGCCACTTTGCGGAATCTGGGCTCACCATCGCTTCTTCATAGTTCGTAGGTTCATCATGATCTAGTAGCATGACTTCCAGAATTGGATTACCGTACCACTCTGGTGCGGATCTCGCTCTGGTTGATCTACGTGGTTCAGTAGTATCTTGTCCTGAAGTTTCATGATCATCATCATTAGCTTCCTCACTAATTGGTATAGGTGTCGCAGAAACAGTTTTCTGTGATGTACTATTTTCCAATAATGGAGCAGGTACAGTTACCTCGTCAAGTTCTACTTTCCTCCCACTCACTTCTTTCGAGAGAGACTCCTTCTCTAGAAATGATCCATTCTTAGCAACGAATGTCTTGCCTTCGGATCTGTGATAGAAGGTGTACCCAACGGTCTCCTTTGGGTATCCTATGAAGACACATTTCTCCGCTTTGGGTTCGAGCTTATCAGGTTGAAGCTTTTTCACATAAGCATCGCAGCCCGAAACTTTAAGAAACGACAACTTTGGTTTCTTGCCAAACCATAGTTCATAAGGTGTCGTCTCAACGGATTTTGATGGTGCCCTATTTAACGTGAATGCGGCCGTCTCTAAAGCATAACCCCAAAACGATAGCGGTAAATCAGTAAGAGACATCATAGATCGCACCATATCTAGTAAAGTACGATTACGACGTTCGGACACACCATTACGCTGTGGTGTTCCGGGTGGCGTGAGTTGCGAAATTATTCCAAAATTTTTCAAATGTACACCAAACTCGTAACTCAAATATTCTCCTCCACGATCAGATCGTAGAAACTTTATTTTCTTGTTACGATGATTTTCAACTTCACTCTGAAATTCTTAGAACTTTTCAAATGTTTCAGACGTGTATTTCATTAAGTAGATATACCCATATCTGCTTAAATCATCTGTGAAGGTTAGAAAATAACGATATCCGCCACGAGCCTCAATATTCATCGGACCACATACATCGGTATGTATGATTTCCAATAAATCTGTTGCTCTCTCCATAGTACCGGAGAACGGTGTTTTAGTCATCTTGCCTATGAGGCATGGTTCGCAAGTACCAAGTGATTCATAATCAAGTGGTTCCAAAAGCCCATCAGTATGGAGTTTCTTCATGCGCTTTACACCGATATGACCTAAACGGTAGTGCCACAAATAAGTTGCACTATCATTATCAACTCTACATCTTTTGGCTTCTACATTATGAATATGTGTATCACTACTATCGAGATTTAACAAGAATAGACCACTCTTCAAAGGTGCATGACCATAAAAGATATTACTCATATAAATAGAACAACCATTATTCTCTGATTTAAATGAATAACCGTCTCGCATTAAACAAGATCCAGATATAATGTTCATGCTCAACGCTGGCACCAAATAACAATTATTTAGGTCTAATATTAATCCCGAAGGTAGATGTAGAGGTAGCGTGCCGACCGCAATCACATCGACTTTGGAACCGTTTCCCACGTGCATCGTCACCTCGTCCTTTGCTAGTGTTCGTTTATTCCGTAGTCCCTGTTTCGAGTTGCAAATATTAGCAACAGAACCAGTATCAAATACCCAGGTGCTACTGCGAGCTCTAGTAAGGTACACATCAATAACATGTATATCACATATACCTTTGTTCACCTTGCCATCCTTCTTATCCGCCAAATACTTGGGGCAGTTCCGCTTCCAGTGACCAGTCTGCTTGCAGTAGAAGCACTCAGTTTCAGGCTTAGGTCCAGACTTGGGTTTCTTCTCCTGAGCAGCAACTTGCTTGCTGTTCTTCTTGAAGTTCCCCTTCTTCTTCCCTTTGCCTTTTTTCTTGAAACTAGTGGTCTTGTTGACCATCAACACTTGATGCCCCTTCTTGATTTCTACCTCCGCAGCTTTCAGCATTGCGAAGAGCTCGGGAATAGTCTTGTTCATCCCTTGCATATTATAGTTCATCACGAAGCTCTTGTAGCTTGGTGGTAGTGATTGGAGAATTCTGTCAATGACGCAATCATCTGGAAGATTAACTCCCATCTGAATCAAGTGATTATTATACCCAGACATTTTGAGTATATGCTCACTGACAGAACTGTTCTCCTCCATCTTGCAGCTATAGAACTTATTGGAGACTTCATATCTCTCAATTCGGGCATTTGCTTGAAATATTAACTTCAACTCCTGGACCATCTCATATGCTCCATGACGTTCAAAACGTCGTTGAAGTCCCGATTCTAAGCCGTAAAGCATGGCACACTGAACTATCGAGTAGTCATCAGCTTTGCTCTGCCAGACGTTCATAACATCTGGTGTTGCTCCAGCAGCAGGCCTGGCACCCAGCGGTGCTTCCAGGACGTAATTCTTCTGTGCAGCAATGAGGATAATCCTCAGGTTACGGACCCAGTCCGTGTAATTGCTACCATCATCTTTCAACTTTGCTTTCTCAAGGAACGCATTAAAATTCAACGGAACAACAGCACGAGCCATCTATCTACAATCAACATAAACAAGCAAGATACTATCAGGTACTAAGTTCATGATAAGTTTAAGTTCAGTTAATCAAATTACTTAAGAACTCCCACTTAGATAGACATCCCTCTAATCCTCTAAGTGATCACGTGATCCAAATCAACTAAACCATAACCGATCATCACGTGAGATGGAATAGTTTTCAATGGTGAACATCGTTATGTTGATCATATCTACTATATGATTCACGCTCGACCTTTCGGTCTCTGTGTTCCGAGGCCATATCTACATATGCTAGGCCCATCAAGTTTAACCTGAGTATTCTGCGTGTGCAAAACTGGCTTGCACCCGTTGTAGATGGACGTAGAGCTTATCACACCCGATCATCACGTGGTGTCTGGGCACGGCGAACTTTGGCAATGGTGCATACTCAGGGAGAACACTTCTTGATAATTTAGTGAGAGATCATCTTATAATGTTACCGTCAATCAAAGCAAGATAAGATGCATAAAAGATAAACATCACATGCAATCAATATAAGTGATATGATATGGCCATCATCATCTTGTGCTTGTGATCTCCATCTCCGAAGCACCGTCATGATCACCATCGTCACCCGCGCGACACCTTGATCTCCATCGTAGCATCGTTGTCGTCTCGCCAATCTTATGCTTCCACGACTATCACTACCGCTTAGCAATAAAGTAAAGCATTACATCGCGATTGCATTGCATACAATAAAGCGACAACCATATGGCTCCTGCCAGTTGCCGATAACTTGGTTACAAAACATGATCATCTCATACAATAAAATCAGCATCATGCCTTGACCATATCACATCACAACATGCCCTGCAAAAACAAGTTAGACGTCCTCTACTTTGTTGTTGCAAGTTTTACGTGGCTGCTACGGGCTTAAGAAAGAACTCATCTCACCTACGCATCAAAACCACAACGATAGTTTGTCAAATAGACTCCGTTTTAACCTTCTCAAGGACCGGGCGTAGCCACACTCGGTTCAACTAAAGTTGGAGAGACAGTCGCCCGCAAGCCATCTATGTGCAAAGCACGTCGAGGGAACCGGTCTCGCGTAAGCGTACGCGTAAGGTTGGTCCGGGTCGTCTCGTCCAACAATACCGCCGAACCAAAGTATGACATGCTGGTAGGCAGTATGACTTGTATCGCCCACAACTCACTTGTGTTCTACTCGTGCAAATAACATCAAACCATAAAACCTAGGCTCGGATACCACTGTTGTGGAACGTAGTAATTTCAAAAAATTTCCTACACACACGCAAGATCATGGTGATGCATAGCAACGAGGGGGAGAGTCTGATCTACGTACCCTTGTAGATCGCAATGGAAGCGTTGACACAACGTAGAGGAAGTAGTCGTACGTCTTCTTCCCGATCCGACCGATCCAAGCACCGTTACTCCGGCACCTCCGAGTTCTTCGCACACGTTTAGCTCGATGACGATCCTCGGGCTCCGATCCAGCAAAGCGTCGAGGAAGAGTTCCGTCAGCACGACGGCGTGGTGACGATCTTGATGTACTACCGACGCAGGGCTTCGTCTAAGCACTACAACGGTATGATCGAGGTGGAATTTGGTGGCAGGGGGCACCGCACACGGCTAAGGAATGATCTCAAGGATCAACTTGTGTGTCTAGAGGTGCCCCCTTCCCCCGTATATAAAGGTTGCCAGGGGGAGGGCTAGCCGGCCAAGGAGAGGAGGGCGCAGGAGGAGTCCTACTCCTACCGGGAGTAGGACTCCCCCCCCCCCCCCAATCCTATTCCTAATAGGACTCCTCGAGAGAGAGAGAGGGAGAAGGGGGCCGGCTACCTCTCCTAGTCCTAATAGGACTAGGGGAGGAGGGGAGGCGCGCAGTCCACCTTGGGCTGCCCATTTCACCTTTCCACTAAGGCCCAATAAGGCCCATTTGGTTCCCGGGGGGTTCCGGTAACCTCCCGGTACTCCGGTAAAATTCCCGATTTCACCCGGAACACTTCCAATGTCCAAACATAGGCTTCCAATATATCAATCTTTATGTCTCGACCATTTCGAGACTCCTCGTCATGTCCGTGATCACATCCGGGACTCCGAACAACCTTCGGTACATCAAAATGCATAAACTCATAATAACTGTCATCGTAACGTTAAGCGTGCGGACCCTACGGTTCGAGAACAATGTAGACATGACCGAGACACGTCTCCGGTCAATAACCAATAGCGGGACCTGGATACCCATATTGGCTCCTACATATTCTACGAAGATCTTTATCGGTCAGACCGCATAATAACATACGTTGTTCCCTTTGTCATCGGTATGTTACTTGCCCGAGATTCGATCGTCGGTATCCAATACCTAGTTCAATCTCGTTACTGGCAAGTCTCTTTACTCGTTCCGTAATACATCATCTCACAACTAACATCTTAGTTATAATGCTTGCAAGGCTTATGTGATGTGTATTACCGAGAGGGCCCAGAGATACCTCTTCGACAATCGGAGTGACAAACCCTAATCTCGAAATACGCCAGCGCAACATCTACCATTGGAGACACCTGTAGTACTCCTTTATAATCACCCAGTTACGTTGTGACGTTTGGTAGTACCCAAAGTGTTCCTCCGGCAAATGGGAGTTGCATAATCTCATAGTCATAGGAACATGTATAAGTCATGAAGAAAGCAATAGCAACATACTAAACGATCGGGTGCTAAGCTAATGAAATGGGTCATGTCAATCAGATCATTCAACTAATGATGTGACCTCGTTAATCAAATAACAACTCTTTGTTCATGGTTAGGAAACATAACCATCTTTGATTAACGAGCTAGTCAAGTAGAGGCATACTAGTGACACTCTGTTTGTCTATGTATTCACACATGTATTATGTTTCTGGTTAATACAATTCTAGCATGAATAATAAACATTTATCATGATATAAGGAAATAAATAATAACTTTATTATTGCCTCTAGGGCATATTTCCTTCAGCCCCCCCCCTCTCCTAGTCCAATTTGGACCAGAGGGGGAGGGGGCGTGCGGCCCACCCTGGCAGCCCCTCTCTTGCTCCACTAGGGCCCATAAGGCCCATTACTTCTCCCGGGGGGTTCCGGTAACCATCCATCACTCCGGTTCTCCCCGAAATCACCCGGAACACTTCCGGTGTCCGAATATAGCCGTCCAATATTTCAATCTTTATGTCTCGACTATTTCGAGACTCCTCGTCATGTCCGTGATCACATCCGGGACTCCGAACTAACTTCGGTACATCAAAACTCATAAACTCATAATATAAATGTCATCGAAACCTTAAACATGCGGACCCTACAGGTTCGAGAACAATGTAGACATGACCGAGACATGTCTCCGGTCAATAACCAATAGCAGAACCTGGATGCTCATATTGGCTCCCACATATTCTACGAAGATCTTTATCGGTCAGACCGCATAACAACATATGTTGTTCCCTTTGTCATCGGTATGTTACTTGCCCGAGATTCGATCGTCGGTATCTCAATACCTAGTTCAATCTCGTTACCGGCAAGTCTCTTTACTCGTTTCGTAATACATCATCTCGCAACTAACTCATTAGTTGCAATGCTTGCAAGGCTTATGTGATGTGCATTACCGAGAGGGCCCAGAGATACCTCTCCGACAATTGGAGTGACAAATCCTAATCTCGAAATACGCCAACCCAACATTTACCTTTGGAGACACCTGTAGAGCTCCTTTATAATCACCCAATTACGTTGTGACGTTTGGTAGCACACAAAGTGTTCCTCCGGCAAACGGGAGTTGCATAATCTCATAGTCATAGGAACATGTATAAGTCTTGAAGAAAGCAATAGCAACATACTAAACGATTGGGTGCTAAGCTAATGGAATGGGTCATGTCAATCACATCATTCTCCTAATGATGTAATCCCGTTAATCAAATGACAACACATGTCTATGGCTAGGAAACATAACCATCTTTGATTAACGAGCTAGTCAAGTAGAGGCATACTAGTGACGTTTAGTTTGTCTATGTATTCACACAAGTATTATGTTTCCGGATAATACAATTCTAGCATGAATAATAAACATTTATCATGATATAAGGAACTAAAATAATAACATTATTATTGCCTCTAGGGCATATTTCCTTCAATCTCCCACTTGCACTAAAGTCAATAATCTAGATTACACAGTAATGATTCTAACACCCATGGAGCTTTGGTGCTGATCATGTTTTGCTCGTGGAAGAGGCTTAGTCAATGGGTCTGCAACATTCAGATCTGTATGTATCTTGCAAATCTCTATGTCTCCCACCTGGACTAGATCCCGGATGGAATTGAAGCGTCTCTTGATGTGCTTGGTTCTCTTGTGAAATCTAGATTCCTTTGCCAAGGCAATTGCACCAGTATTGTCACAAAAGATTTTCATTGGACCCGATGCACTAGGTATGACACCTAGATCGGATATGAACTCCTTCATCCAGACTCCTTCGTTTGTTGCTTCCGAAGCAGCTATGTACTCCGCTTCACATGTAGATCCTGCCACAACGCTTTGTTTAGAACTGCACCAACTGACAGCTCCACCGTTTAATGTAAACACGTATCCGGTTTGCGATTTAGAATCGTCCGGATCAGTGTCAAAGATTGCATCAACATAACCATTTACGATGAGCTCTTTGTCACCTTCATATATGAGAAACATATCCTTAGTCCTTTTCAGGTATTTCAGGATGTTCTTGACCGCTGTCCAGTGATCCACTCCTGGATTACTTTGGTACCTCCCTGCTAGACTTATAGCAAGACACACATCAGGTCTGGTACACAGCATTGCATACATGATAGAGCCTACGGCTGAAGCATAGAGAACATCTTTCATTTTCTCTCTATCTTCTGCATTGGTCAGGCATTGAGTCTTACTCAATTTCACACCTTGTAACACAGGCAAGAATCCTTTCTTTGCCTGATCCATTTTGAACTTCTTCAAAACTTTGTCAAGGTATGTGCTTTGTGAAAGTCCAATTAAGCGTCTTGATCTATCTCTATAGATCTTAATGCCCAATATGTAAGCAGCTTCACCAAGGTCTTTCATTGAAAAACTCTTATTCAAGTATCCCTTTATGCTATCCAGAAATTCTATATCATTTCCGATTAGTAATATGTCATCTACATATAATATCAAAAATGCTATAGAGCTCCCACTCACTTTCTTGTAAATACAGGCTTCTCCAAAAGTCTGTACAAAACCAAATGCTTTGATCACACTATCAAAGCGTTTATTCCAACTCCGAGAGGCTTGCACCAGCCCATAAATGGATCACTGGAGCTTGCACACTTTGTTAGCTCCCGTTGGGTCGACAAAACCTTCCGGCTGCATCATATACAACTCTTCTTCCAGAAATCCATTCAGGAATGCAGTTTTGACATCCATCTGCCAAATTTCATAATCATAAAATGCGGCAATTGCTAACATGATTCGGACAGACTTAAGCATCACTACGGGAGAGATGCTCATCATAGTCAATTCCTTGAACTTGTCGAAAACCTTTTGCGACAAGTCGAGCTTTGTAGACAGTAACATTACCGTCAGTGTCAGTCTTCTTCTTGAAGATCCATTTATTCTCAATTGCTTGCCGATCATTGGGCAAGTCAACCAAAGTCCATACTTTGTTCTCATACATGGATCCCATCTCAGATTTCATGGCTTCAAGCCATTTTGCAGAATCTGGGCTCACCATCGCTTCTCCATAGTTCGTAGGTTCATCATGATCTAGTAGCATGACTTCCAGAACAGGATTACTGAGGGAGTCCTGGATTAGGGGGTGTTCGGGTAGCCGGACTATACCTTCAGCCGGACTCCCGGACTATGAAGATACAAGATTGAAGACTTCGTCCCGTATCCGGATGGGACTTTCCTTGGCGTGGAAGGAAAGCTTGGCGATGCGGATATTCAAGATCTCCTACCATTGTAACCGGCTCTATGTAACCCTAACCCTATCCGGTGTCTATATAAACCAGAGGGTTTTAGTCCGTAGGACAACTTCATCAACTCCATAGACAACAATCATACCATAGGCTAGCTTCTAGGGTTTAGCCTCCTTGATCTCGTGGTAGATCCACTCTTGTACTAACTATATCATCAATATTAATCAAGCAGGACGTAGGGTTTTACCTCCATTGAGAGGGCCCGAACCTGGGTAAGACATTGTGTTCCCTGCCTCCTGTTACCATCCGGCCTAGACGCACAGTTCGGGACCCCCTACCCGAGATCCGCCGGTTTTGACACCGACATTGGTGCTTTCATTGAGAGTTCCTCTGAGTCGTCGCCTTTAGGCCCGATGGCTCCTTTGATCATCAACAACGATGCGGTCCAGGGTGAGACTTTTCTCCCTGGACAGATCTTCGTCTTCGGCGGCTTCGCTCTGTGGGCCAATTCTCTTGGCCACTTGGAGCAGATCGAAAGCTACGCCCCTGGCCATCAAGTCAGGTTTGGAAGCTTAAACTACACGGCTGACATCCGCGGAGACTTGATCTTCGACGGGTTCGAGCCACGGCTAAGCGCGTCGCACCATCTCGAGGGGCATGATCTAGCTCTACCTCCGGATAGTGTCCTGGAGGCCGCACACGCATCGGTTCTGACCTCTAACTCGGAGCCTATTGGGCCAATCGAGGACGAGCGGTTGGACGCCACCTCGGGGGCTGCGATCTCAAAGGCGATCGAGCCGAACGCTAGCCCCGCACTCTGCATGATCCGTGACTCAGAGGATCCGGACTCCTCCCCGGACTCCGAACCCCCTGCGCCTCTGCCAATCGAATCCGATTGGGCGCCGATAATGGAGTTCACCGCCGTAGACATCTTTCAGCACTCGCCTTTTGGCGTCATCCTAAATTCTCTTAAGTCTCTCTCTTTATCAAGAGAGCCCTGGCCGGATTACGGTCAGCGAGGATGGGATGCAGACGACGAAGAAATTCAAAGCCCACCCACCACCCACTTTGTAGCCACTGTCGATGATTTAACCGACATGCTTGACTTCGGCTCCGAAGACATCGACGGTATGGACGACGATGTCGGAGACGAACAGGAACCAGCACCTGTAGGGCGCTCGAAGGCCACCTCGTCATATGACATATATATGGTGGATACTCCAAAAGATGGAGATGGCGATGGAACAGTGGGGGATGACACCCGCAAGAAACAGCCAAAGCGCCGGCGTCAGCGGCGCCGCTCTAAATCCCGCCAAAGCAAAAACGGTGATTCCGGCACGGGAGATAATACTACCCCGGATAGCGCCGAAGAACACCCACCTCAGCAAGATTCGGCACAAGAAGATGGAGAAGCCAGCCCTCATGAGGGAGCAGCAGACCGAGAGGTCGAGGATGATAACTATATGCCTCCCTCCGAAGACGAGGCAAGCCTCAATGACTACGAATTCGTCATACCATCAGACCCCGCCGAGCAAGAGCGTTTCAAACGCAGGCTTTTAGCCACGGCAAGCAGCCTCAAGAAAAAGCAGCAACAGCTTAGAACTGCCCAAGATTTGCTAGCTGACAGATGGACTGAAGTCCTTGCGGCCAAAGAGTATGAACTCGAACGCCCTTCCAAGAGTTACCCAAAGCGCAGGCCGCTACCCCGATCAGAGGAGGAAGCACCTACTTCACCAGCGCACGACATGGCAGACCGACCACCTCGCGGCCGCGACAGAGAGGCCTCTCGGCCCTCCACCCAAGCCATGCCCTGATGCCGCTCAACTAAGGCACGGGAAAATGTGCCAGACCTGCAAGACGTACTGGAGGATAAGGAAAGACAAACAAGATCGATCTACGGATCACGCAGGCGCCCTACGGCACGTGACGATGATCTTCACTCCGGATACAACAAATCCGGCCGGGCCGAACACAACAGACATAGCTCTTCCGAGCTGCGTCGTGATATAGCCCAGTACAGAGGCGCCGCACACCCGCTATGCTTCACGAATGAAGTAATGGAGCATAAAATCCCAGAGGGTTTCAAACCCATAAACATCGAATCATACGATGGCACAACAGATCCGGCGGTATGGATCGAGGATTATCTCCTTCACATCCACATGGCACGCGGCGATGATCTACACGCCATCAAATACCTCCCGCTCAAACTTAAAGGACCGGCCCGGCATTGGCTTAACAGCTTGCCAGCAGACTCAATCGGTTCTTGGGAGGACCTGGAAGCCGCATTCCTCGACAGCTTCCAGGGCACTTACGTGCGACCACCGGATGCCGACAACTTAAGCCACATAATTCAGCAGCCAGAGGAATCGGCCAGACAATTCTGGACATGGTTCCTAACAAAGAAAAACCAGATAGTCAATTGTCCAGACGCAGAGGCCCTAGCAGCCTTCAGGCATAACATCCGCGACGAGTGGCTTGCCCGGCACCTGGGACAGGAAAAGCCGAAATCTATGGCAGCCCTCACGACACTCATGACCCGCTTTTGCGCGGGAGAAGACAGCTGGCTAGCTCGCAGTAACAACTTATCAAAGAACCCTGGTAACTCGGATACCAAGGACAAAAGTGGAAGGACACGTCGGCATAAGCAAAAACGCCGCATTAGCAGCGATAGCAATGAAGACACGACAGTCAATGCTGGATTCAAAGGCTATAAATCCGGTCAGCGGAAAAAGCCATTCAAAAAGAATACTCAGGGCCCGTCCAGTTTGGACCGAATACTCGATCGCTTGTGCCAGATACATGGCACCCCCGAAAGGCCAGCCAATCACACTAACAGAGATTGTTGGGTGTTCAAGCAGGCAGGCAAGTTAGGAGCCGAAAACAAAGACAAGGGGCTGCACAGCGACGACGAGGAGGAGCCCAAGCCGCCGAACAACAATGGACAGAAAGGCTTTCCCCCACAAGTGCGGACGGTGAACATGATATACGCAACCCACATTCCCAAGCGGGAGCGGAAGCGTGCGCTACGGGACGTATATGCGACGGAGCCAGTCGCCCCAAAGTTCAACCCATGGTCCTCCTGCCCGATCACTTTTGATCGAAGGGACCATCCCACTAGCATCCGTCATGGCGGCTCCGCCGCATTGGTCCTCGACCCAATCATCGACGGATTTCATCTCACAAGAGTCCTCATGGACGGCGGCAGTAGCCTGAACCTGCTTTATCAGGATACAGTGCGGAAAATGGGCATAGATCCCTCAAGGATTAAGCCCACAAAAACGACCTTTAAAGGCGTTATACTAGGTGTAGAGGCCAACTGTACAGGCTCAGTAACACTTGACGTGGTCTTCGGATCCCCGGACAATTTACGAAGCGAAGAGTTAATCTTCGATATAGTCCCGTTTCGCAGTGGCTATCACACCCTGCTCGGATGAACTGCATTCGCAAAGTTCAATGCGGTGTCGCACTACGCATATCTCAAGCTCAGGATGCCAGGCCCTCGAGGAGTAATCACGGTCAACGGAAACACTGAACGCTCCCTCCGTACGGAGGAGCACACGGCGGCTCTCGCAGCGGAAGTACAAAGTAGCCTTTTTAGGCAATTCACCAGTCCGGCCGTTAAAAAGCCAGACACTGCCAAGCGCGCCCAGAGTAACCCACAGCAGCACCGCCTGGCACACTATGAGCAAGCGTAGCAATGCGGCCCCAACCCCAGCTCTCGCGACATAGCGAAACCAGTACCTCGCGTACATAACTACGCCCTTGAGATACCATGGGCACAGGGGAAGGGGCACAATAACGGCATGCCCAAAATACGGCTTAAAACGTACTAGGGGCTGCCAGATTCTTTTTTCAACTTTTTCTTACTTTCAGGACTCCATACTTCGGACGACCTGTTCGGCAATTCGACTGCCGCACAAACGATGCAAGATCCAGGAGGCAGACAAGCCATGCCGCATTATGGAACTCCCAGGTGGTCTCTGTTACGAGCGGTATACCTGTTTTAAATACAACTCCACGGCCTGCCCCTGGTCAGGACATACTAAATAGTCCAATATCTTTTTGCTTATCGCACCACTTGTATCGTTTGGCTTTGATAAATAGCCTCTTTATAAACAATGCATAGCTTTCTGTCTATTTTTTGCATTATCATCTTTTCATATATATGTTTATGACATGTTGCACCCATACACTGCGGTACGGCAAAATACGCCAGGGGCTTTAGTACCCATTAATATGGCGTGAGAAGTCCGTACACTTTCACAAGTGCGGCACCCCGAACTTATAGCACTATATGCATCGGCTCCGAATCATGATTTGGGTCAATAGTTGGGTTTGCCCGGCTCCTATGTTTTGGTGCCTTACGTTCCGCTATATCGACTAAGGTAGCACTAGGAGAACCACTGCGATTGTGCCCCGGTTGAGCTGGGCGAAGCACCTCAGTGGAGAAAGCTAAAACTGACTGTCATGATGTGGCGAGAGACCGGTCGCTTTTCGAGAGGTTTTTCAAGTCCCTAAAGGCTTATGCCGCTTCGAGCGAGGAGCTGGCTTTGTCCAGCCAAGGCGTGGATAGCGCCCCGAACTCGGTCTTCCGAACTAGGGGCTTCGCCGAAATTTAAAATTATAGAGTTCTATGACTAAGTGAGAGTGTTCAAGCATTATAGTCCGATTGCCTGGTTCGTTGTGCTGAGCGCCTCCCTCGAAGGACCCAACTATGGGAAAAAGAGCGCTCAGGTTTATCCCGAACACCCCAGCAGTAGTGGCACGGGGGCAGAAGCCGACGACTGGCCATCTCTCAATTTTTGATAAACATCCGCACAGAAAGTAATATTTTAAATTCAATAAGCATTGCTTAGCGCATGTGAACAACTTTTCAACGCACAGGATAAACACGAGCGAGTTCATTCAAAAATTACATCCTTGGTACATTCATCCACCACAAGGCGGGCACCTGCAAGAACATCCTTATAGTAGTTCTCGGGCTTGCGATGCTCCTTCCCCGGCGGCGGCCCGTCCCTTACAAGCTTCTCACCGTCTAGCTTACCCCAGTGCACCTTTGCACGGGCAAGGGCCCTACGGGCACCTTCGATGCAGACGGAGCGCTTGATAACCTCGAGCCTTGGACAGGCCTCCACCAGTCACCGCACCAGCCCGGAGTAGCTCCCAGGCAGGGCCTCTCCGGGCCACAGCCGAACTATGAAGCCCTTCATGGCCTGTTCGGCCGCCTTGTGGAGCTTGACCAGGTGTTTCAGCTGGTCGCTCAAGGGCACAGGGTGTCCGGCCTCAGCATACTGAGACCAGAACACCTTCTCCGTCGAGCTGCCCTATTCGGCTCGGTAGAATGCAGCGGCGTCGGATACGCTGCGGGGAAGATCTACGAATGCCCCTGGAGAGCTCCGGATTCGGGTAAGTAACAAGTACATTACTTTTATACTTCTGCTTTGCATAAAGAATGCCTTACCTTCCACTATCTTTTTCATATCCTCCAACTCTTGGAGGGCCTTTTGGGCTTCGGTCTTGGCAGTCTTGGCAGTCTCAAGGGCCGCCGCAAGCTCGAACACTTGCGTCTTGGACTCAAGCTCCAAACCCTCATGTTTTTTCATGAGAACCTGAAGCTCCTGCTGCACCTCGCCGACCTGGGCCTCAAGTTTCTCTCGCTCGGTGCACTCCGCGGCCGTTTTCTTTTCGGCCTCGGACAGCGCCTGCTTGAGGGTCGCCACCTCAGTCGTGGCCCCTACAATAAGCAGTGCAATCCTGTTATTTTTTGCAATCACGTCCTTTTATAGGCACTTTTTCTGTAAGGTATTTCTTACCTTCTTTCTCCTCGAGCTGCCGTTTGGCAAGGCCGAGCTCTCGCTCGTTCCGCTCGAGGCCCTGTTTCAGGGCACCCACCTCCGCAGTCAGTGCGGCGGTGGCTAGCAGTGAAGCCTGCATACGCATATTGACTCTTTGTTGTTAGACACCTGCGAAATTTAATAGATCCTCTATTCGGCTTTTCTTTCCGAATGCCAAACAGAGCATCAGGGGCTACTGTCTATGCGGTTATATTTCTACATATTTTTATTTACCTCGAAGCCTGTTAGAAGGCTAGCGCAAGCTTCAGTCAGTCTGCTCTTGGCAGACTGAACCTTCTGGATCACCGTACTCATAATAGTACGGTGCTCCTTGTCGATGGAGGCGCCGTCAAGCACCTCCAGCAGGTTGTCCGGCACCTCCGATTGGACGGAGGCTGTCGGCTCAGAAGGCTTACTCCTCTTGGAAGGAGTTCGCCTACCGCGGCCCAGAACTGCTGTAGATTCCGGTGCGGTGTCCGGCTCAAAGCCGGACTTGGAGCCCTGGGGGGTCTTGTCCCCATCACTCCTGGAGTCTGGGAGGTTTCCTTGTGGCTCCTCCGGGACCACCTCCTCCTGCCCCGGAGCTTGTCGCAACACCACTTCGGCGTCGTCTGCAGTGCGGGGGGAGGTAGTGGGCGGAACTGAGTTCACGTCCGATGAGTCCAGGGAGCCGCCCGACGATTCGTCGAGTCCGGTCCGGGGCGGGCTGCATAATTATAGTCGACATTAGGGAAAGTTGTGCAACAAAGGAACGTCATGAGTTACTCTGATATCCGAACTTATGATTTCACTAGACGCTTGGCCCTGTCTGGCCACTCCTCTTCGTCCTCTTCGACGTCGGGGGAGTAGTCCGACGGAGGGGTCTTCCTCTTCCTGGACCCTTCGGCCTCCCCCGTTGGGGCGGCCTTCCTCTTCTTTCCTTCCCCCGCTGGAGGGGGAGAGGTTTCTTCTTCCTCCTCCTCGTTTTCACGGGAGGAGTGCGTCTCAGACTTGTCGGATGACGAGTCCGACACCACCATATTACGGGAACTCTTTTGAGTCCCCGTGGCCTTCTTCTTCTTGGCCTTCTTCTCCGGCACCACATAAGGCGCCGGGACCAGCAGCTTCACTAGTAGAGCTGGGGCTGGGTCTTCGGGCAGCGGAGCCGGACAGTTAATCGGTCCGGATATCGCCCGCCAAGCCTGTCAAAGGTAAGGGAGTTTAGATCCCGCATAGAGTCAAACTATGGAAAAAGCTTAACATCCTGTAAAAGGTGTAGATGGCTTACCTCGTTAGCGTGACGCTGCGAGCTGTATCCGCGGTCCTCGGAAGCGGATGCAGGAGCCTCGGCGCCCTCGAATAGCATCCTCCAGGCGTCTTTGTACGTCGTGTCGAAGAGCCTGCTGAGGGTTTGATGCTGCGCCGAGTTGAACTCCCACAGATTAAAATCCCGTTGTTGGCACGGGAGGATCCGGCGGACGAGCATAACCTGGATTACATTAACAAGCCGGACTGGCTTGTTCACCAGGGACTGGATGCATGTTTGCAATCCGGTCACCTCTTTTTCGTCACCCCATGACAGGCCCATCTCCTTCCAGGACATAAGCCGCGTGGGGGTCCGGATCGGAACTCGGGGGCTGCGGTCCATTTCGGATCGCGCGGCTCGGTGATATAAAACCACCCGGCTTGCCATCCCTTTAGGGTCTCCACAAAAGAGCCCTCGAACCATAGGACGTTGGCCATCTTGCCCGCCATGGCGCCTCCGCACTCCGCCTGGCTGCCGCGCACCACCTTGGGCTTGACGTTGAAGGTCTTGAGCCAGAGGCCGAAATGGGGGCGGACGCGGAGAAAAGCCTCGCACACGATGATAAACGCCGAGATGTTGAGGATGAAGTTCGGGGCCAGATCGTGGAAGTCCAGGCCGTAGTAGAACATGAGCCCCCGGACAAATGGGTGGAGTGGAAAGCCCAGTCCGCGGAGGAAGTGGGGAAGGAATACTACCCTCTCATGGGGCCTTGGGGTGGGGAGAAGCTGCCCCTCCTCGGGAAGCCGGTGCGCGATGTCCTTGGACAAGTATCCGGCCTTCCTTAGCTTTTTGACTTGGCCCTCCATAACGGTGGAGACCATCCACTTGCCTCCCGCTCCGGACATTGCTGGAGAAGGTGGAGGTGGGAAGTGCGGGCTTGGGCGCTGGAGCTCGAGTGCGCAGGAGATGGATAGGCAGAGGAGGAAGAAGGCATATGTAAAAAGGTGGATCCTTATCCCCTTATATGGGCGGATGCGGTTGTGCGTCCCCACCTGCCTAGTAAAACTCACATGCCTCCCAAGCGCCGTGATAAGTGGCGCGGTTGGATTACCCACGTCCGTATTGATGAGAATCTCATAAAAAGGGGGTACACGATCTCTGCTTTAACAAGACGTGCCAAGGAAACCGCCTCGCAAAACTTGCTGAGGTGGAAAAGTAAAAACAATTCGGGTAAAGGACTTGGTCATAGTGTGATAACGCACTGCAGAATACGTCAGCAGATTTGATTTGTGTTAATATTATTCTCTCTATGGCAATATGTGGAAACTTATTTTGAAGAGCCGGACACTACTCTTAGTGTTTACAATCTTCTATGAAGGACTTGGAGGAGGAACCCGCCTTGCAATGCTGAAGACAATTTGCGCGCCGGACTCGTCGTCATTGAAGCCCGGTTCAGGGGCTACTGAGGGAGTCCTGGATTAGGGGGTGTTCGGGTAGCCGGACTATACCTTCAGCCGGACTCCTGGACTATGAAGATACAAGATTGAAGACTTCGTCCCGTATCCGCATGGGAATTTCCTTGGCGTGGAAGGCAAGCTTGGCGATGCGGATATTCAAGATCTCCTACCATTGTAACCGACTCTATGTAACCCTAACCCTATCCGGTGTCTATATAAACCGGAGGGTTTTAGTCCGTAGGACAACTTCATCAACTCCATAGACAACAATCATACCATAGGCTAGCTTCTAGGGTTTAGCCTCCTTGATCTCGTGGTAGATCCACTCTTGTACTACCTATATCATCAATATTAATCAAGCAGGACGTAGGGTTTTACCTCCATCAAGAGGGCCCGAACCTGGGTAAAACATCGTGTTCCCTGCCTCCTCTTACCATCCGGCCTAGACGCATGGTTCTGGACCCCCTACCCGAGATCCACCGGTTTTGACACCGACAATTACCGTACCACTCTGGTGCGGATCTTACTCTGGTTGATCTACGAGGTTCAGTAGTATCTTGTTCTGAAGTTTCATGATCATCATCATTAGCTTCCTCACTAATTGGTGTAGGTGTCACAGAAACTGGTTTCTGTGATGTACTACTTTCCAATAAGGGAGCAGGTACAGTTACTCATCAAGTTCAACTTTCCTCCCACTCACTTCTTTTGAGGGAAACTCCTTCTCTAGAAAGTTTCCGAATTTAGCAACAAAAGTCTTGCCTTCAGATCTGTGATAGAAGGTGTATCCAATAGTTTCCTTTGGATATACTATGAAGACACATTTCTCCGATTTGGGTTCGAGCTTATCAGGTTGAAGCTTTTTCACATAAGCATCGCAGCCTCAAACTTTCAGAAACGACAACTTTGGTTTCTTGCCAAACCACAGTTCATAAGGCGTCGTCTCAACGGATTTTGATGGTGCCCTATTTAACGTGAATGCGGCCGTCTCTAGAGCATAACCCCAAAATGATAGCGGTAAATCAGTAAGAGGCATCATAGATCGCACCATATCAAGTAAAGTACGATTACGACGTTCGGACACACCATTACGCTGTGGTGTTTCGGGTGGCGTGAGTTGCGAAACTATTCCGCATTGTTTCAAATGTACACCAAACTCGTAACTCAAATATTCTCCTCAATGATCAGATCGTAGGAATTTTATTTTCTTGTTACAATGATTTTCAACTTCACTCTGAAATTCTTTGAACTTTTCAAATGTTTCAGACTTATGTTTCATTAAGTAGATATACCCATATCTGCTTAAGTCATCTGTGAAGGTGAGAAAATAACGATATCCGCCACGAGCCTCAACATTCATCGGACCACATACATTTGTATCTATGATTTCCAACAAATCTGTTGCTCTCTCCATAGTACCGGAGAACGGTGTTTTTGTCATCTTACCCATAAGGCACGGTTCGCAAGTACCAAGTGATTCATAATCAAGTGGTTCCAAAAGTCCATTAGTATGGAGTTTCTTCATGTGCTTTATACCGATATGACCTAATCGGCAGTGCCACAAATAAGTTGCACTATCATTATCAACTCTACATCTTTTGGCTTCAACATTATGAATATGTGTGTCACTACTATCGAGATTTAATAAGAATAGACCATTCTTCATGGGTGCATGACCATAAAGATTTTACTCATATAAATAGAACAACCATTATTCTCTGATTTAAATGAATAACCATTTCGCATCAAACAAGATCTAGATATAATGTTCATGCTCAACGCTGGCACCAAATAACAATTATTTAGGTCTAATACTAATCCCGAAGGTAGATGTACAGGTAGCGTGCCGACCGCGATCACATCGACTTTGGAACCATTTCCCACGCGCATCGTCACCTCGTCCTTAGCCAATCTTCGCTTAATCCATAGTCCCTGTTTCGAGTTGCAAATGTTAGCAACAGAACTAGTATCAAATACCCAGGTGCTACTGCGAGCATTAGTAAGGTACACATCAATAACATGTATATCGCATATACCTTTGTTCACCTTGCCATCCTTCTTATCCGCCAAATACTTGGGGCGGTTCCTCTTCTAGTGACCAGTCTGCTTGAAGTAGAAGCACTCAGTTTCAGGCTTAGGTCCAGATTTGGGTTTCTTCTCTTGAGTAGCAACTTGCTTCCTGTTCTTTTTGAAGTTCCCCTTCTTCTTCCCTTTGCCCTTTTTTTGAAACTAGTGGTCTTGTTGACCATCAACACTTGATGCTCCTTCTTGATTTCTACCTCCGCAGCTTTCAGCATTGCGAAGAGCTCGGGAATAGTCTTATTCATCCCTTGCATATTATAGTTCATCACGAAGCTCTTGTAGCTAGGTGGCAGTGATTGGAGAATTCTGTCAATGACGCAATCATCTGGAAAATTAACTCCCAATTGAATCAAGTGATTATTATACCCAGACATTTTGAGTATATGCTCACTGACAGAACTATTCTCCTCCATCTTGCAGCTATAGAACTTATTGGAGACTTCATATCTCTCAATCCGGGCATTTGCTTGAAATATTAACTTCAACTCCTGAAACATCTCATATGCTCCATGACGTTCAAAACGTCGTTGAAGTCCCGATTCTAAGCCGTAAAGCATGGCACACTGAACTATCGAGTAGTCATCAGCTTTGCTCTGCCAGACGTTCATAACATCTGGTGTTGCTTCAGCAGCAGGCCTGGCACCCAGTGGTGCTTCCAGGACGTAATTCTTCTGTGCAGCAATGAGTATAATCCTCAAGTTATGGACCTAGTCCGTGTAATTGCTACCATCATCTTTCAACTTTGCTTTCTCAAGGAACGCATTAAAATTCAACCGAACAACAGCACGGGCCATCTATCTACAATCAACATAAACAAGCAAGATACTATCAGGTACTAAGTTCATGATAAATTTAAGTTCAATTAATTATATTACTAAAGAACTCCCACTTAGATAGACATCCCTCTAATCATCTAAGTGATTACGTGATCCAAATCAACTAAACCATGTCCGATCATCACGTGAGATGGAGTAGTTTTATTGGTGAACATCACTATGTTGATCATATCTACTATATGATTCATGCTCGAGCTTTCGGTCTCCGTGTTCCGAGGCCATATCTATATATGCCTGGCTCGTCAAGTATAACCTGAGTATTCCGCGTGTGCAATTGTTTTGCACCCGTTGTATTTGAACGTAGAGCCTATCACACCCGATCATCACGTGGTGTCTCAGCACGAAGAACTTTCGCAATGGTGCATACTCAGGGAGAACACTTCTTGATAATTAGTGAGAGATCATCTTAAAATGCTACCGTCAATCAAAGCAAGATAAGATGCATAAAAGATAAACATCACATGTAATCAATATAAGTGATATGATATGGCCAGCATCATCTTGTGCTTGTGATCTCCATCTTCGAAGCACCGTCATGATCACCATCATCATCGGTGTGACACCTTGATCACCATCGTAGCATCGTTGTCGTCTCGCCAACCTTATGCTTCCACGACTATCGCTACCGCTTAGTGATAAAGTAGAGCATTACAGCGCAATTGCATTGCATACAATAAAGCGACAACCATATGGCTCCTGCCAGTTGCCGATAACTTGGTTACAAAACATGATCATCTCATACAATAAAATTTAGCATCATGTCTTGACCATATCACATCACAACATGCCCTGCAAAAACAAGTTAGACGTTCTCTACTTTGTTGTTGCAAGTTTTACGTGGCTGCTACGGGCTTTAAGCAAGAACCAATCTTACCTACGCATCAAAACCACAATGATAGTTTGTCAAGTTGGTGTTGTTTTAACCTTCGCAAGGACCGGGCGTAGCCACACTCGGTTCAACTAAAGTTGGAGAAACTGACACCCGCCAGCCACTTGTGTGCAAAGCACGTCGGTAGAACCAGTCTCGTGTAAGCGTACGCGTAATGTCGGTCCGGGCCGCTTCATCCAACAATACCGCCGAACCAAAGTATGACATGCTGGTAAGCAGTATGACTTATATTGCCCACAACTCACTTGTGTTCTACTCATGCACAACATCAACACATAAAACCTAGGCTCGGATGCCACTGATGGGGAACGTTGTAATTTCAAAAAAATTCCTACGCACACGCAAGATCATGGTGATGCATAGCAACGAGAGGGGAGAGTGTGATCTACGTACCCTTGTAGACCGACAGCGGAAGCGTTATGACAACGCGGTTGATGTAGTCGTACGTCTTCACGGCCCAATCGATCAAGCAGCGAAACTACGGCACCTCCGAGTTCTAGCACACGTTCAGCTCGATGATGATCCCCGGATTCCGATCCAGCAAAGTGTCGGGGAAGAGTTCCGTCAGCACGACGACATGGTGATGATCTTGATGTTCAACTGTCGCAGGGCTTCGCCTAAGCACCACTACAATATTATCGAGGAGTATGGTGGAAGGGGGCACCGCACACGGCTAAGAAAACGACCACCAGGATCAACTTGTGTGTCTAGGGGTGCCCCCTGATGAAGGCATGCACCTACGGTAGGGGCACGGACCCATCCTAAGAGCCCTACCATAGGATATCCTTAGAGGAAGTCGCCTTTCAATCAACTCGAAGGTGTCCCACTTGACGGGGCCAGGACACTCGACTAAGAAGCTGTCACTCGACCAACAAGCCAACCACTCGACCGCCAGGAGACCCCAAATCACTCCCAGGCAAACGGTCAGCTATTAAGTAGTCTTTATGATCATCATGACGCTTTATTAGGGACGTTATCAGTAACGCCCACCTTAAATGTACCTTAAACCCTGCATTACTGAGGGCAGGAGAGGGCTGGCGAACTCTATATAAGCCACCCCCCTCCTCAGTATGAAGGGTTCGCACCCCTGTCATCTTACTCACGCATAATCCAATCGACCGCCTCCGGGCACCAAGACGTAGGGCTGTTACTTCCTCAGAGAAGGGCCTGAACTCGTAAACCTTGCGTGCTTACAACTTCCCAATAGCTAAGGTCTAGCCTCTTCATACATACCCCCCTACCTCACTGTCAGACTTAGAACCACGACAGTTGGTGCCCACCGTGGGGCAGTAGTCTTAGCGCCTAATTGGAGAAGTTGCGATTTTTTCGATCCACTCGATCATGTTTTCCTGCGGAGCTTTGGCGGAGGGCCGCGAGATCCGTCTCGGCCGACTTGCTTTCATCGCCGACGACTCCGCTTGGCTCCAGGAGGCGCCGCTTGACGTCGACGCGCTCCCCGTCCGCGGTGCGACGCACTTCCGCACGTGCGTCCGTGGCGTCCTCCTGAGGCAGCCATCGACCCCATATCGGTCGACTCCCGTGCCATCTCCCCGTCCTGTCTCCCGCCAGCGCAAGCGCTCGGGTCGGTCGAGGCTCCAGCGGTGGATGAAGCGCGCCGTGGCCCGCCAGTCGGCGACCCAGCAGGTCGCTGCAATCGAGCTTGACGAATCCCTCTGCGGCCTGTTCGATCTGCCGACTGGCTCCATGGAGTCCGCTTCCGAGTGCGACAGCAGCGACCCCCTGGCGGAGGTCCTGGCGGTCGAGGGGACACGCAGTCCCCCCGGATTCCCTCGTGCTGACGATGGTGCCGACAGGGGCGATCCGTCGCACCCTCACGACGAATACCTCCCCGAGCCTCTTACGTCGTTGCAACGGGAGGAGCTTCGTCGCCGGAACATGGACGCGCTCTACACACCTATTGTTGGAGAAACCCCCGAGGCCCGGGCCTTGGAGGATGCGCGCTTGGCTAATCTAGCCGAGCACACTCGACTAGAGAATCTACAGCGGGCTCTCGACGAGCGGGCGCGTCAGCGGGCTCCCGAGTCCAGTCGACGCCAGCAGGCTCCCGAATCCAGTCGACGCCAGCAGGCACCCGAACCCAGTCGACGGTAGCTCTTCCCGCCACCACAGGTGTACCGAACTCCGGTTCAGAACCTGGCTGCCGCGGCCCGCATAGCGGAGTCGATCAAGCCCTCCCAGTCGGAGGCCGGAAGAGGATTGCTGCAGATCAGAGCATTGCTCCGAGCAGCGAGGAATCAGAATTCCGCCGTCTCTCAGTCGCGGGACAGGATCCACAGTCGATCCGTCGCAACGGAGACCGTCCAGTCGGCTCACAGCCCAAGATCGCCCCCGAGGCGTGAGGGGTGTGGAGACCGGCATGATCGGTATAGGGGGAACGAGCAATACGATCACCGACTCAACCGTGATGATGGGCGTCGGGTGCCGTCCCCTCCTCCACGGGGTGGATCATATGCACCTCAGCATCGAGACGACAGGCGCCCTCATCACACTGGGCAGAGGATCCCAGTCGACCCCAGAGACCCAGGCTTTGACGCGAGATCCATCCTCGTTCAAGGTCTGGTGGACAGGAACAGGGCTCATCGAGAGGGCCACAACAGAGATACGCCCACCGGCAGCAGGGCACACGCCTCGGGGCCTGAGTGTTTCAGTCGAGCCATCAGAGCCGCGGTGATCCCACCCAACTTCCGGCTGGCGACTGGAATCAGCAAGTTCACCGGCGAGTCCAAGCCTGACACGTGGCTCGAAGATTACCGAGTGGCTGTGCAGATCGGTGGCGGCAATGACGAGGTGGCCATGAAGCATTTACCCCTCATGTTGGAAGGCTCAGCTAGGGCGTGGCTGAATCAGCTGGTGCCCAGCAGCATTTACACTTGGGAGGACCTCTCCCGAGTGTTTGTTACAACCTTCGAAGGGACATGCAAGCGCCCTGCAGGCCTTACAGAGCTGCGGTCTTGCGTACAGAAGCCGAATGAAACACTGAGGGAATACATCCAGAGGTGGATCACACTGCACCACTCGGTCGAGAACGTGCCTGACCATCAAGCAGTCTGCGCTTTCAAGGAAGGGGTCAAGTACAGGGAGTTGAATCTGAAATTTGGCCGGACCGGAGAGATGTCCCTTAATCGGATGATGGAGATTGCCACCAAGTACGCTAATGGAGAAGACGAGGACCGACTCCGAAGCGGCAAACTTAAGTCAGTCGCCCAAGAAACCGGAGGAAACTCCAGTCAGAAGCAAAAGCGGAAGGCCGAGCCAGCCGCTCCCGGGGAGGCCCTGGCTGTGGCCCAGGGAAACTTCAAGGGGAAACCCAAGGGCACTTGGAAGCCCAAGAAAGTCAAGGATCAGGATGGGAATGATGTTTTGGATTTGCCATGTCACATCCACACCAAGAAAGACGAAGAGGGTAATTTTATTTACCCCAAACATACCACTCGACAATGCCGGCTCCTGATCCAACAGTTTCAGGGCAAGCATCCCAAGGATAAAGAGAAAGAGCTGGACAGGGTTGAGGACAGGGATGATAGCGACGATGGATACCCCCAGGTCAATTCCACCCTGATGATTTTTGCCGATGTCGAAAGCAAAAGTCGACTGAAAGTCATAAACCGGGAGGTGAACATGGTTGCCCCTGCAACTCCCAGTTACCTAAAGTGGTCCCAGACGGCCATGACGTTCGACCAATCCGATCATCCAACACACATTGCCACCCCTGGGAGGCAAGCTTTGGTGGTCGACCCAGTTGTCGAAGGCACTCGACTGACCAAAGTTCTGATGGACGGTGGCAGTGGCCTGAACATACTGTACGCGGAAACCTTGAGAGGAATGGGCATTCCGATGTCCAGACTCAGCACCAGTAACATGAGCTTCCACGGAGTCATTCCTGGGAAGAAAGCCGAGTCACTCGGCCAGATTGCTCTTGATGAGGTTTTCGGTGATTCAAAGAATTACCGCAAGGAAAAGTTAACGTTTGAAGTTGTGGACTTCCAGAGTGCTTATCACGCCATCTTGGGCAGGCCGGCTTATGCACGCTTCATGGCTTGACCATGCTACGTGTATCTTAAATTAAAGATGCCTGGTCCCAAAGGTGTGATCACTGTTACAGGCAACCGGAAGAAAGCAGAAGAATGTTTCCAGAAGGGATCAAAGATCGCCGACGCTCAGATGGCAGTAGTCGAGCTGAAAGAGTACCAAAAGTCTGCCGACCCGAGTGAATTGCTGCGGGCTAAGAAGCCTGCCTCCAAATCAGCTTTTCAGTCGGCCAGCAAAACGAAGACGGTCCACATTCACCCGACCGACCCCGACGCAGCTCCGACTCACATCTCAACAATGCTCGACTCCAAATAGGAAGAAGCGCTCATCCAGCTCCTCCGTGAGAACTGGGACATCTTCGCATGGAAACCCTCTGACATGCCCGGAGTTCCCAGGGGGCTGGCTGAGCACCGCCTACGAGTCAACTCAAAGTTCAAACCCGTGAAGGAACATCTGCGGCGGTCCGCCGTCCAGAAAAAACAAGCTATCGGCGAAGAAGTGGCTCGGCTCTTAGCAGCTGAGTTCATTCGAGAGATCTACCACTCCGAGTGGCTCGCCAATGTTGTCATGGTCCCCAAGAAGGACAACTCACTCCGCATGTGCATTGATTTCAAGCATATCAATCGGGCCTGCCCGAAAGATCATTTTCCTCTCCCTCGCATCGACCAAATTGTCGACTCAACTGCGGGATGTGAGAGATTGTCTTTTCTAGATGCCTACTCCGGGTACCATCAGATCCATCTGTATGGGCCCGACGAAATCAAAACAGCTTTCATCACTCCATTCGGATGCTTCTGTTACGTCACCATGCCGTTCGGCCTCAAGAACGCCGGAGCCACATTCATGAGAATGATCCAGAAGTGTTTACTCACTCAAATCAGTCGGAATGTGGAGGCGTACATGGACGATATCGTAGTCAAGTCCCGGAAAGGTTCCGACCTACGGGCTGACCTTACTGAAACCTTCGCCAACCTCAGGAGGTACGATATCAAGCTCAATCCGTCAAAATGCACTTTCGGAGTTCCAGGTGGCAAGCTACTCGGTTTTCTCGTTTCCGAACGAGGAATCGACGCCAATCCTGAAAAAATTGGAACCATACTCCGGATGAAGCGTCCCGTACATGTGCATGATGTCCAAAAACTTACAGGCTGCTTGGCCGCCTTAAGTCGATTCATCTCTCGACTCGGTGAAAAAGCGTTGCCTCTTTACCGACTGATGAAAAAGTCTGACAAGTTCGAATGGACTCCAGAAGCTGATGCAGCGTTTGCGGAGCTCAAAGCTCTGCTCTCCACCCAGCCGGTGCTAGCTGCTCCAATCAGCAAAGAGCCTCTGCTGCTTTATATTGCAGCCACGGGACAAGTTGTCAGTATAGTACTTACGGTCGAGAGAGAAGAGGAAGGGAAGGCCTTCAAAGTTCAACGCCCTGTTTATTATGTGTCTGAAGTTTTGACCCCTTCAAAACAAAGATACCCCCACTACCAGAAGCTTGTATATGGGATTTACATGACCACGAAGAAAGTTGCACATTATTTCTCTGACCACTCCATTACAGTCGTCAGCGACGCCCCATTATCGGAGATCCTGCATAACAGAGATGCAACTGGTCGAGTGCCCAAGTGGGCGATTGAACTCCTTCCTTTAGACATCAAGTTTGAAGCAAAGAAAGCCATCAAGTCTCAAGCGATCGCGAATTTTATCGCCGAGTGGATTGAACAGCAACTTCCGACTCAAGTTCACTCGAAACACTGGACTATGTTCTTCGATGGATCCAAGATGCTGAATGGTTCGGGCGCGGGGGTAGTTCTGGTCTCCCCCCGAGGAGATAAGCTCAGATACGTTCTCCAGATTCACTTCGATTCCTCCAATAACGAAGCAGAGTATGAAGCACTTTTGTATGGGTTGCGCATGGCCATTTCACTCGGCGTCCGTCGCCTCATGGTCTATGGCGACTCAGATCTGGTGGTTAATCAAGTGATGAAGGAATGGGATGTCAGGAGTCCCGCAATGACTGGATACTGCAATGCAGTACGGAAGCTAGAGAAGAAGTTCGAGGGGTTGGAACTCCACCACATCCCTCGACTGAAAAACCAGGCAGCTGACGACTTGGCAAAGATAGGCTCCAAGAGAGAAGCCATTCCAAGCAACGTGTTCTTGGAACACATTCACTCGCCGTCAGTACAAGAAGATCCTTTCACAGAAGAAGCCCCGCAGCCGAAAAGTGCCGCGGACCCGACTGAAGTTGAAGTGCCTGCAGTAGTCGACCTGATCATGGAAGTCTTGGCAGTCACCCCCGACTGGACGATACCATACATTGCATATATCCTAAGGAAAGAACTCCCGGAGGACGAGGAGGAGGCTCGACAGATCGTCCGCCGATCTAAGGCCTTCACAGTCATAAGGGGACAGCTGTACAGAGAAAGTGCGACCGGAGTCGGCCAGAAATGCATAACGCTAGAATAAGGTCAAATAATCCTCAACGATATCCACTCGGGAACCTGCGGTCACCATGCGTCCTCTCGGACCATTGTGGCTAAAGCATACCGAGCTGGATTTTATTGGCCAAGGGCAAATGAGATGGCGAAAGAGATAGTCGACAGGTGCGAGGGCTGCCAGTTCTACTCCAACATGTCGCACAAGCCCGCGTCAGCCCTGAAAACCATTCCGCTCGTCTGGCCCTTCGCCGTCTGGGGATTGGACATGGTTGGCCCCTTGAGAACGGGCAGGAGTGGGTTCACTCACGTGCTTGTGGCAGTCGACAAGTTCACCAAATGGATCGAGGCTAAGCCCATAAAGAGCCTTGACGCTGGCACCGCTATCAGTTTCATCAGAGGGTTGACATTCAGATATGGAGTCCCACACAGCATCATCACTGATAACGGGTCAAACTTCGATTCGGACGAATTCAGGGCATTTTGCGCTTCTCAAGGCACACGAGTCGACTACGCCTCAGTCGCTCACCCCCAGTCGAACGGACAGGCTGAGAGGGCAAATGGTCTGATCCTCAAAGGGCTAAAACCCCGGCTGATGCGCGATCTCAAGCACGCGGCAGGTGCTTGGGTCGACGAGCTTCCGTCAGTGCTGTGGGGATTAAGGACCACCCCTAACCAGTCGACTGGAAGGACCCCGTTCTTCCTGGTTTATGGATCCGAAGCTGTCCTGCCAAGCGATCTCCTTCATAATGCGCCCCGAGTTGAACTTTACACCGAAGATGAAGCGGAGCAGGCCCGGCAAGACGCAGTCGACCTCTTGGAGGAAGAGAGGGAGATGGCAATGATCAGATCGACCATTTACCAGCAGGACTTGCGTCGATTCCACGCCCGGAACGTGAAAAGTCGAGCCTTTCAAGAAGAAGATTTGGTCCTCCGAGTGGATCAACAGAAACCTCACAAGCTCGCTCCCACTTGGGAAGGCCCCTTCATCATCACCAGAGTCCTCCACAACGGAGCATATCACCTTTACAATGTTGATCGACAGGTCGACGAACCTCGAGCTTGGAACGCGGAGCTTCTCCGCCCCTTTTACACTTAAGGCCGCTCTCAAACCAGATGTAATAAGAAAAACTCCTAGGGTTCATTTTTATCAGAAATAAGAGTGTTCCAATAATCGTTGTCACTGTTGTATGTATCCAAAATCCCCCAGTGGGTGACTTAGCTGCGAATCCGGTTCGCCTAAGTTTGAAAAATCCTACCAAGTGGAGAGCAATCCTCCCACTCGGGGGCTTAGCTGCGGTTCAGCACTCGCCTAAGTTCTCCACGAAGAGACTTAGCTGCAGTCAGACACTCGCCTAAGTTTGAAAAAATCCTACCGAGTGGAGAGCAATCCTCCCACTCGGGGGCTTAGCTGCAGTTCAGCACTCGCCTAAGTTCTCCATGAAGAGACTTAGCTGCAGTCAGACACTCGCCTAAGTTTGAAAATTCCTACCGAGTGGAGAGCAATCCTCCCACTCGAGGGCTTAGCTGCGGTTCAGCACTCGCTTAAGTTCTCCACGAAGAGACTTAGCTGCAGTCAGACACTCGCCTAAGTTTGAAAAATCCTACCGAGTGGAGAGCAATCCTCCCACTCGGAGGCTTAGCTGCAGTTCAGCACTCGCCTAAGTTCTCCATGAAGAGACTTAGCTGCAGTCAGGCACTCGCCTAAGTTTGAAAATTCCTACCGAGTGGAGAGCAATCCTCCCACTCGGGGGCTTAGCTGCAGTTCAGCACTCGCCTAAGTTCTCCACGAAGAGACTTAGCTGCAGTCAGACACTCGCCTAAGTTTGAAAAATCCTACCGAGTGGAGAGCGATCCTCCCACTCGGGGGCTTAGCTGCCGTTCAGCACTCGCCTAAGTTCTCCACGAAGAGACTTAGCTGCAGTCAGACACTCGCCTAAGTTTGAAAAATCCTACCGAGTGGAGAGCAATCCTCCCACTCGGGGGCTTAGCTGCAGTTCAGCACTCGCCTAAGTTCTCCACGAAGAGACTTAGCTGCAGTCAGACACTCGCCTAAGTTTAAAAAATCCTACCGAGTGGAGAGCGATCCTCCCACTCGGGGGCTTAGCTGCAGTTCAGCACTAGCCTAAGTTCTCCATGAAGAGACTTAGCTGCAGTCAGACACTCGCCTAAGTTTAAAAAATCCTACCGAGTGGAGAGCGATCCTCCCACTCGGGGGCTTAGCTGCAGTTCAGCACTCGCCTAAGTTCTCCACGAAGAGACTTAGCTGCTGTCAGACGCTCGCCTAAGTTTGAAAAATCCTACCGAGTGGAGAGCGACCCTCCCACTCGGGGGCTTAGTTGCAGTCAGACACTCACCTAAGTTCGAAAAATCCTACCAAGTGGAGAGCTCCGCCACAAATACAATGTACAACAACGGGGTGTGGGTCGACTGCCACCTTCTCCCGAGAGCTCCGCCACAAATACAATGTACAACAACGGGGTGTGGGTCGACTGCCACCTTCTCCCGAGAGCTCCGCCACAAATACAATGTACAACAACGGGGTGTGGGTCGACTGCCACCTTCTCCCGAGAGCTCCTCCACAAATACAATGTACAACCACAGGGTGGGGGTCGGCCATCAAGCATCTCACGACAGTTCCAGACCACAGAGACATTCAGCAAAAATAAAGTTCGGATAAAGCTTAAAAGGCCCCGGGCCCCGAATCAAAGTACTCGAGCCCTCAGCTCAGCAGAGTTTAAACGACTACAAATCCACTCGGCATCCCGAGGCTGATTTAAGGAAAGGCATAAAAAGTTTTCTCACTCCTCAAGAGGAGGGCTGGCAGGAGCGACGAACTCATCCATGTCGATCCCGTCCGCAATGCGAGTAGCTGCAGCAATGAAGGTCTCCATGAAGTCCTGGAAGCTGTGCCTCTTGGTATTGGCGACTTGGATGGCGGCCAGCTTTTCTTCTCGCGCCTCCTTGCAATGAACGCGGACTAAGGATAGAGCCACGTCAGCGCCGCACCGGGCAGAGGACTTCTTCCACTCCTGCACTCGATCAGGGATTTTGTCAAGTCGAGCCATAAGAGAATCGGGATCGTTCTGGAGCGCAGATTCTGGCCAAAGTGTCGAGTCGATCCGCGACACGGCAACCTTCAGTCGAGCCAGGTAATCCACGGCGCCATCGATTCGAGATTCCAGTCGGAGCAAGTTCATGGCAGTGTCGTCTTTCACCGGGGAATTGATTGGGTCAAGACCCGTTTCGATCTGCCTGGTCTCCTCTTCGAAGTTCTGACAGAATTCTGCACACAAGACCTAAAGATAAGCCAACGACCACAGGATTGAATCGACACAAAAAGTACAAAATAGTCAAAATTAGATGTGCACCTTCAAGTTTGATGTACAGCCTCTTGGCGAGGCTCCTCAGGAAGCTCTCCAGGTCGTCCCTCCTACGGGCGACGCCTTCCATCTCCTCACCCAAGAGGAGGTTCTTCTTCTTCCAACTGGCAGTCAGCTTGTTGGCATCAGTCAGAGCAGCCTGCAACCTAATGTTCTCTTGCTCCAACTGGCCAACCGAAGCCAGCTTCTGTTCGTCCAGAACCATCTTGTCGTCAGCCGCCTTACGGGCAACAGCCAGGTCCTGGTCCTTCCTCGCCAACGCTCTTTCCAATTCTCCTACAAAGAAACGGCGATTGAATCAGAAACAGCAAAGGAATGCCCAAGCCTGAAAACATAACCAATCGACAAAGTCGCTTTACCTGCGGCGCCCTCCCTGACCTTCTGCAACTCCATCCTGGCCAGCTCTAAATCAAGGTCCAGCTGAATCTTCTGCTTCTCCAATTCAGCATAATGAGCGACAAGTTCGCAAGATCTCTGCAAAAGAAAAAACCAGCCGACAGACGTTCGAGATAAGTTGCTCCCGAGTAACTAAGGAACAATGGTGACGTTTCTAAGACCACAGCCGAATAAAAAATATTCGACCGTAGTCTCGGGGACTACACCCAGTGGGTGCACTCAGCGTGCCCCCACTGGTTCGACCAAAGAGAAAACACACCCAGTGGGTGTACAAGTACAGATACAAAGATCTTCAAAAAAGGAAGAGAAAGAGAGAGAAAGACTCTTCAAACAAATAAACATCAAGCCAACTGACCTGGACGTTACTCTGAAGCGCCGAACTCGCGTCGTAAGCCGCCTGGCTGGCCTCCCGAGCCCTCTTCACCTGCTCCATCATGACCCCTGCCTGGTGTATGGCCTCCTTCGCAGCGGCCACTTCGTCTTCAGGGGCAGAGTACGTGACAAAGAGTAAAGTCGGATCGGCAGTCGACGCCGAGGGCTGCACACTCGACGGAGGATTGGCAGTCGGATTGGCAGCCGACGCCGAAGGCTGCGCACTCGACAGGGGATTGGCGAAGGACATAGAGGCCCGAGGGGCATCGCCGCCGTCCCGTGCCGCGGCCTCAGGCGCCAGAGCAGGCTGGGGAGCCCTGTCAGTCGACGGCCTCCTGGTCCTCCCTATCCTCAGCGGCTCATTGTCATCGTCATCCGGGAGGTCGATAACTTGAGGAGGAGCTGCAGGAAGAACTTTCAATCGACAAGAATTGCAAGAAACGACCAAGTCAACTCAAAAACAAAACGTCGATGGTCGTACCAGGGTTGGAGGTTGCAGCGTCCCCCATCTCTTGGTCGTCATCCTTGGCTGAGACCTCGGAGGTAGCAGCACTGCAAATTTCGAAGAATCAACCAGTTCAGCATAATGAGTCGACTCAGGATCTGTCCTCCAATCGACGAAAGAAGTCAAAGCTTGTTACCCGGAGATGACAGGGACAGTTATCTTCATCTTCGGCAGAGTCTTGGGCGGCTTGGACTGCGTCGTGCGCGGTTGCTTGGGAACCTTCCCAGTCGGTGTCGGAGAAGAGGTCCGAGGGCGTTTCGACGATGGCCCGACGGAGGCAGTCGCCTGACCACGTCCCTGCGCCGGGTCGTGCACGAGCTTGGATCGTCTCTCTGGGCGGGGAGGTTCGGCTTCTTCCTCCTCCTCCTCGCTGGAGAAGATGTCGTCGCCTTCCTCTCCTTCACCGTCTGACTCCCACTCGCCCTGGTCGTCCCCGCTCTCACCTCCGCTCCCCTCACCTTCCTCAGTCGACCCCTGCGCCCCGTTGGGCGTCGAATACATCTCAGTGGTCGCCTAAAAGACAGCAGGCAAAATGGAAAGTCAGTCGACTCGCTCAAAAGAAGACCAGTGCAGAAAGCAAGATTTCAGTCGAAAACGCAAAGACACACCTGGTCGACCTCATAAGAGCTGTCGAGTGGAACGACCCTCCTGGCTCCTCGGGGGTTGTCTTTGTTCCCTGTAATGCTTGATAGCCACCCCTCCAACATCTCATCGGCGACCTCCTCTGGGTGGACCCGAGTGGAGTCCTCGAGGACGGAGTACAACCACATCGGGTGATCCCGAGCCTGGAGGGGTTGGATTCTCCTCCTGAGGAAGACTTCGAGCAGGTCCATCCCCGTCACGCCCTCACGGACAAGTTCGACCACTCGACCCGCCAGTATCTTGACCTGGGCCTTTTCTTCGGGCATCACCTTCAGAGAAGCCGGCTTTTCAGCTCGGTCGAGGGTGAAGGGTGGGAGTCCAGTCGACTGCCCCGGGGTCACTTGATCCTGGCAGTAGAACCAAGTCGCCTGCCACCCTCGAACCGACTCCGGGAAAGTGATGGAGGGAAAACAACTTTTTCCCCCTTGTCTGGATCGCCAAGCCCCCGCACAGCTGGATCACCTGTGTCCTCTCGTCACTCGACTTAGCCTTCTTCACCGACTGAGAGCGAACGGTGAAGATATGCTTGAAAAGTCCCCAGTGTGGGCGGCACCCCAGGAACGCCTCGCACATAGAAATAAAAGCGGCGAGATAGACTATGGAGTTCGGAGTGAAGTGGTGGAGCTGCGCCCCGAAGAAATTCAGGAAATTGCGGAAAAAGGGTGGGCGGCAAGGAGAAACCACGGTCAATGTGAGTCGCCAGGAGGACGCGCTCACCGTCACGTGGCTGGGGCTCGATTTCTCTCCCCGGAAGACGCGCCGCCTTGTGGAGGATGACTCCTCCCTCGACCATGTCGTCGAGGTCCTCCTGACGAAGCACCGAGGGCATCCAGTCGCCCTGGATCCACCCCTTGGGCAGGGCCGTCCGAGAAGAAGAGCCCCCGCGCGCAGACTTCTTCCCCTTCCCGGCCGCCGCCGCCTTCTTCCCGCGCTCCAGGGCGGTCGTCTTGCCCTTCACCATCGTCGCCGGCAAGGTCTCAGGCTGGTTTTTGTGGTGGCGGGGCGAGAGCGAAGGAAGCGGAGGAGACGACGGAGAGATAGAGAGAGGAGCAGAAGAGATGAGCACGCGTACTGAGGAGAGGCTCCGGGCCAACTATTTATAAGGGGCCACTCCCGAGTGGCTGACAGGTAGGCCCGAGCTATCCAGTCAAATCCCGTGGCAGGCGCGCGTGCTGTACATGGTGAAAAAGGCGGCGCGGGGATCGAGGAGCCTTCACACTGTCGCTCCCGATTACTGCGGCCGCCCCCGTCCCGCGCGCTTCCCAAAAAATCCGAATCCCGCGATCTCCGCCGGGTGCAGAACAACTTGGCAAAACGGAAATCCCGCGCACGCCGGCGCCCGATGCCTCGCAGGTAAAAGAATCCATTCGACGAAAGGCCTGGAACGGATCAAGGCGACTGAAAGAGGTTAATAACGTCATCCATGACAGTCGACCCAGAACGAAGCACCTATAATAACCCGAAGGGTCGGTTGGAAAGGTCCCAAACCCTTTTTCTCACTCCAGCCTCGATCCGTTCGGGGGCTAATGATGAAGGCATGCACCTACGGTAGGGGCACGGACCCGTCCTAAGAGCCCTACCATAGGACATCCTTAGAGGAAGTCACCTTTCAATCGACTCGAAGGTGTCCCACTCGACGGGGCCAAGACACTCGACTAAGAAGCTGTCACTCGACCAACAAGCCAACCACTCGACCGCCAGGAGACCTCAAATCACTCCCAGGCAAACGGTCAGCTATTAAGTAGTCTTTATGATCATCATGACGCTTTATTAGGGACGTTATCAGTAATGCCCACCTTAAATGTACCTTAAACCCTGCATTACTGAGGGCAGGAGAGGGCTGGCGAACTCTATATAAGCCACCCCCCTCCTCAGTATGAAGGGTTCGCACCCCTGTCATCTTACTCACGCATAATCCAATCGACCGCCTCCGGGCACCGAGACGTAGGGCTGTTACTTCCTCAGAGAAGGGCCTGAACTCGTAAACCTTGCGTGCTTACAACTTCCCAATAGCTAAGGTCTAGCCTCTTCATACATACCCCCCTACCTCACTGTCAAACTTAGAACCACGACACCCCCTGCCCCTGTATATAAAGGAGCAAGGGGAGGAGGCCGGCCGGCCCTAGGTGAAGGAAATATGCCCTAGAGGCAATAATAAAGTTATTATTTATTTCCTTATTTCATGATAAATGTTTATTATTCATGCTAGAATTGTATTAACCAGAAACATAATACATGTGTGAATACATAGACAAACAGAGTGTCACTAGTATGCCTCTACTTGACTAGCTCGTTAATCAAAGATGGTTATGTTTCCTAACCATGGACAAAGAGTTGTTATTTGACTAATGGGATCACATCATTAGATGAATGATCTGATTGACATGACCCATTCCATTAGCTTAGCACCCGATTGTTTAGTATGTTGCTATTGCTTTCTTCATGACTTATACATGTTCCTATGACTATGAGATTATGTAACTCCCGTGTGCCGGAGGAACACTTTGTGTGCTACCAAACCTCACAACGTAACTGGGTGATTATAAAGGTGCTCTACAGGTGTCTCCAAAGGTACATGTTGGGTTGACGTATTTCGAGATTAGGATTTGTCACTCGATTGTCGGAGAGGTATCTCTGGGCCCTCTCGGTAATGCACATCACTTAAGCCTTGCAAGCAATGCAACTAATGAGTTAGTTGCGAGATGATCTATTACAGAACGAGTAAAGAGACTTGCCGGTAACGAGATTGAACTAGGTATTGGATACCGACGATCGAATCTCGGGCAAGTAACATACCGATGACAAAGGGAACAACGTATGTTGTTATGCGGTCTGACCGATAAAGATCTTCGTAGAATATGTAGGAGCCAATATGGGCATCCAGGTCCCGCTATTGGTTATTGACAGGAGACGTGTCTCGGTCATGTCTACATTGTTCTCGAACCAGTAGGGTCCGCACGCTTAAGGTTTCGATGACAGTTATATTATGAGTTTATGAGTTTTGATGTACCGAAGGAGTTCATAGTCCCGGATGAGATCGGGGACATGACGAGGAGTCTCGAAATGGTCGAGACGTAAAGATCGATATATTGGACGACTATATTCGGACATCGGAAAGGTTTCGAGTGATTCGGGTATTTTTCGGAGTACCGGAGAGTTACGGGAATTCGCCGGGAGAAGTATTGGGCCTTGATGGGCTTTAGTGGGAAGAGGAGAAAGGGCCTGCTGCCCCCCCCCCCCCCCTCCCATCTAGTCCAAATTGGACTAGGGAAAAGGGGGCCGGCCACCTTTCCTTCTCCTCCACTTCCTTCTCCCTTCCTCCCCTCTTGGTGGACTCCTACTAGGACTTGGAGTCCTAGTAGGACTCCACATCCTGGCCGCACCTAGCCTTGGCCGGCCTCCTCATCCTCCATCCTTTATATACAGGGGCAGGGGACACCCCATAGACACACAAGTTGATCCACGTGATCTTATTCTTAGCCGTGTGCGGCGCCCCCTGCCACCATAGTCCTCGATAATATTGTAGCGGTGCTTAGGCAAAGCCCTGCGACAGTAGTACATCAAGATCGTCACCACGCCGTTGTGCTGACGGAACTCTTCCCCGACACTTTGCTGGATCGGAGTCTGGGGATCATCATCGAGCTGAACGTGTGCTAAAACTCAGAGGTGACGTAGTTTCGGTGCTTGATCGGTCGGGCCGTGAAGACATACGACTACATCAACCGCGTTGTCATAACGCTTCAGCTGTCGATCTACAAGGGTACGTAGATCACACTCTCCCCTCTCGTTGCTATGCATCAGCATGATCTTGCGTGTGCGTAGGAAAATTTTGAAATTACTACGTTCCCCAACAGTGGCATCCGAGCCTAGGTTTTATGGTTTGATGTTATTTGCACGAGTAGAACACAAGTGAGTTGTGGGCGATATAAGTCATACTGCCTACCAGCATGTCATACTTTGGTTCGGCGGTATTGTTGGACGAGACGACCCGGACCAACATTACGTGTACGCTTACGCGAGACCGGTTCCCCGACGTGCTTTGCACACAGGTGCCTTGCGGGCGACTGTCTCTCCAACTTTAGTTGAACCGAGTGTGGCTATGCCCGGTCCTTGCGAAGGTTAAAACGGAGTCAAATTGACAGACTATCGTTGTGGTTTTGATGCGTAGGTGAGATTGGTTCTTGCTTAAGCCCGTAGCAGCCACGTAAAACTTGCAACAACAAAGTAGAGGACGTCTAACTTGTTTTTGCAGGGCATGTTGTGATGTGACATGGCCAAGACATGATGCTAAATTTTATTGTATGAGATGATCATGTTTTGTAACCGAGTTATCGGCAGCTGGCAGGAGCCATATGGTTGTCGCTTTATTGTATGCAATGCAATCGCGATGTAATGCTTTACTTTATCACTAAGCGGTAGCGATAGTCGTGGAAGCATAAGGTTGGCGAGACGACAACGATGCTATGATGGAGATCAAGGTGTCGCGCCGGTGACGATGGTGATCATGACGGTGCTTCGGAGATGGAGATCACAGGCACAAGATGATGATGGCCATATCATATCACTTATATTGATTGCATGTGATGTTTATCTTTTATGCATCTTATCTTGCTTTGATTGACGGTAGCATTATAAGATGATCTCTCACTAATTATCAAGAAGTGTTCTCCCTGAGTATGCATCGTTGCGAAAGTTCTTCGTGCTGAGACACCACGTGATGATCTGGTGTGATAGGCTCTACGTTCAAATACAATGGGTGCAAAACAGTTGCACACGCGGAATACTCAGGTTATACTTGACGAGCCAAGCATATACAGATATGGCCTCGGAACACGGAGACCGAAAGGTCGAGCGTGAATCATATAGTAGATATGATCAACATAGTGATGTTCACCATTGAAACTACTCCATCTCACGTGATGATCGGACATGGTTTAGTTGATTTGGATCACGTGATCACTTAGAGGATTAGAGGGATGTCTATCTAAGTGGGAGTTCTTAAGTAATATGATTAATTGAACTTAAATTTATCATGAACTTAGTCCTGGTAGTATTTTGTAAATCATGTTGTAGATCAATAGCTCGCGTTGTTGCTTCCCTGTGTTTATTTTGATATGTTCCTAGAGAAAATTGTATTGAAAGATGTTAGTAGCAATGATGCAGATTGGATCCGTGATCTGAGGTTTATCCTCATTGCTGCACAGAAGAATTATGTCCTTGATGTACCGCTAGGTGACAAACCTATTGCAAGAGCAGATGCAGACGTTATGAACGTTTGGCTAGCTCAATATGATGACTACTTGATAGTTTAGTGCACCATGCTTAATGGCTTAGAATCGGGACTTCAAAGACGTTTTGAACGTCATGGACCATATGAGATGTTCCAGGAGTTGAAGATAATATTTCAAGAAAATACCCGAGTTGAGAGATATGAAGTCTCCAACAAGTTCTATAGCTAAAAGATGGAGGAGAATCGCTCAACTAGTGAGCATGTGCTCAGATTGTCTGGGTACTACAATCGCTTGAATCAAGTGGGAGTTAATCTTCTAGATAAGATAGTGATTGATAGAATTCTCTAGTCACCATGACCAAGTTAGTAGAACTTCGTGATGAACTATAGTATGCAAGGGATGACGAAAACGACTCCCGAGCTTTTCATGATGATGAAATCGATGAAGGTAGAAATCAAGAAAAACATCAAGTGTTGATGGTAGACAAGACCACTAGTTTCAAGAAAAGGGCAGAGGGGAGAAGGGGAACTTCAAAAGAACAGCAAGCAAGTTGCTTCTCAAGTGAAGAAGCCCAAGTCTGGACCTAAGCCTGAGACTGAGTGCTTCTACTGCAAAGGGACTGGTCACTGGAAGCGGAACTACCCCAAGTGATTGGCAGATAAGAAGGATGGCAAAGTGAACATAAGTATATTTGATATACATGTTATTGATGTGTACTTTACTAGTGTTTATAGCAACCCCTCAGTATTTGATACTAGTTCAGTTGCTAAGATTAGTAACTCGAAACAGGAGTTGCAGAATAAACAGAGACTAGTTAAGGGTGAAGTGACGATGTGTGTTGGAAGTGGTTCCAAGATTGATATGATCATCATCGCACACTCCCTATAAATTCGGGACTAGTGTTGAACCTAAATAAGTGTTATTTGGTGTTTACGTTGAGCATGAATATGATTTGATCATGTTTATTGTAATACGGTTATTCATTTAAGTAAGAGAATAAATTGTTGTTCTGTTTACATGAATAAAACCTTATATGGTTACACACCCAATGAAAATAGTTCGTTGGATCTCGATCGTAGTGATACACCTAATCATAATATTGAAACCAAAAGATGCAAAGTTAATAATGATAGTGCAACTTATTTGTAGCACTGCCGTTTAGGTCATATTGGTGCAAAGCGCATGAAGAAACTCCATGCTGATGGGCTTTTGGAATCACTTGATTATGAATCAATTGATGCTTGCGAACCATGCCTCATGGGCAAGATGACTAAGACTCTGTTCTTCGGAACAATGGAGCGAGCAACAGATTTGTTGGAAATCATACATACTGATGTATGTGGTCCGATGAATATTGAGGCTCGTGATAGGTATCATTATTTTCTGATCTTCACAGATGATTTGAGCAGATATAAGTATATCTACTTGATGAAACATAAGTCTGAAACATTTGAAAAGTTCAAAGAATTTCAGAGTGAAGTGGAGAATCATCGTAACAAGAAAATGAGGCTTCTACGATCTGATCGCAGGAGACAAATATTTGAGTTACGAGTTTGGTCTTCAATTAAAACAATGTGGAATAGTTTCACAAATTCGTGCCACCCGGAACACCACAGCATAATGGTGTGTCCGAACGTCATAGCCGTACTTTATTAGATATAGTGCAAATCTATGATGTTTCTTACCGATTTACCACTATCGTTTTTGAGGTTATGCATTAAAGACAACTGCATTCACATTAAAAAAAAGGGGCACCATCTAAGTCCGTTGAGACGACACAATCTGAACTGTGGTTTGGCAAGAAACCAAAGTTGTCGTTTCTTAAAGTTTGGGGTTGTGATGCTTATGTGAAAAACTTTCATCCTGATAAGCTCAAAACCAAATCGGAGAAATATGTCTTCATAGGATACCCAAAAGGAGACTGTTGGGTACACCTTCTATCACAGATCCTAAGGCAAGACATTCGTTGCTTATAATGGATCCTTTCTAGAGAAGGAGTTTCTCTCGAAAGAAGTGAGTGGGAGGAAACTAGAACTTGATAAGGTAATTGTACCTTCTCCCTTATTGGAAAGTAGTTCATCACAGAAATCTGTTCCTGTGACTACTACACCAATTAGTGAGGAAGCTAATGATGATGATCATAAAACTTCAGATCAAGTTACTACAGAATCTCGTAGGTAAACCAGAGTGAGATCCGCACCAGAGTGGTACAGTAATCCTGTTCTGGAAGTCATGTTACTAGACCATGACGAACTTGCGAACTATGAGGAAGCGATGATGAGCCCAGATTCCGCAAAATGGCTTGAGGCCATGAAATCTGAGATGGGAATCATGTATGAAAACAAAGTATGGACTTTGGTTGACTTGCCCGATGATCGGCAAGCCATAGAAAATAAATGGATCTTCAAGAGGAAGACGGACGTTGATAGTAGCGTTACTATCTACAAAGCTAGAATTGTCGCAAAAGGTTTTCGACAAGTTGAAAGTGTTGACTACGATGAGAGTTTCTCACTCGTATCTATGCTTAAGTCTGTCCGAATCATGTTAGCAATTGCCGCATTTTATGAAATCTGGCAAATGGATAAACAAAACTGCATTCCTTAATGGATTTCTTAAAGAAGAGTTGTATATGATGCAACCAGTAGGTTTTGTCAATCCTAAAGGTGCTAACAAAATATGCAAGCTCCAGCGATTCATCTATGGACTGGTGCAAGCATCTCAGAGTTGGAATACACGCTTTGATAAGTTGATCAAAGCATATAGTTTTATACAGACTTGCGGTGAAGCCTGTATTTACAAGAAAGTGAGTGGGAGCACTACAGCATTTCTGATAAAGTATATGTGAATGACATATTGTTGATCGGAAATAATGTAGAATTATTCTGTAAAGCATAAAGGAGTGTTTGAAAGGAGTTTTTCAAAGAAAGACTTCGGTGAAGCTGTTTTCATATTGAGCATCAAGATCTATAGAGATAGATCAAGATGCTTGATAAGTTTTTTCAATAAATACATACCTTGACAAGATTTTGAAGTAGTTCAAAATGGAGCAGTCAAAGAAAGAGTTCTTGCCTGTATTACAAGGTGTGAAGTTGAGTAAGACTCAAAGCCCGACCACGGCAGAAGATAGAAAGAGAATGAAAGTCATTCCCTATGCCTTGGCCATAGGTTCTATAAAGTATGTCATGCTGTATACCAGATCTATTGTATACCATGCACTGATTTGGCAAGGGAGTACAATAGTGATCTAGGAGTAGATCACTGCACAGCGGTCAGAATTATCCTTAGTGAAATAAGGATATGTTTCTCGATTATGGACGTGACAAAAGGTTCGTCATAAAGGGTTACGCCGATGCAAGTTTTGACACTAATCTAGATGACTCTAAGTCTCGGTCTAGATACATATTGAAAGTGGGAGCAATTAGCTAGAGTAGCTCCATGCAGAGCATTGTTGACATAGAAATTTGCAAAATACATGTGGATCTGAATGTGGCAGACCCGTTGACTAAGATTCTCTCACAAGCAAAACATGATCACACCTTAGTACTCTTTGGGTGTTAATCACATAGCGATGTGAACTAGATTACTGAATCCAGTAAACCCTTTGGGTGTTGGTCACATGGCGATGTGAACTATGGGTGTTAATCACATGGCGATGTGAACTATGGGTGTTAATCACATGGTGATGTGAACTATTGCTGTTAAATCACATGACGATGTGAACTAGATTATTGACTCTAGTGCAAGTGGGAGACTGAAGGAAATATGCCCTAGAGGGAATAATAAAGTTATTATTTATTTCCTTATTTCATGATAAATATTTATTATTCATGCTAGAATTGTATTAACCGGAAACATAATACATGTGTGAATACATAGACAAATAGAGTGTCACTAGTATGCCTCTACTTGACTAGCTCGTTAATCAAAGATGGTTATGTTTCCTAACCATGGACAAAGAGTTTTTATTTGATTAATGGGATCACATCATTAGATGAATGATCTGATTGACATGGCCCATTCCATTAGCTTAGCACCCGATCGTTTAGTATGTTGCTATTGCTTTCTTCATGACTTATACATGTTCCTATGACTATGAGATTATGTAACTCCCGTGTGCCGGAGGAACACTTTGTGTGCTACCAAACATCACAACGTAACTGGGTGATTATAAAGGTGCTCTACAGGTGTCTCCAAAGGTACATGTTGGGTTGACGTATTTCGAGATTAGGATTTGTCACTCCGATTGTCGGAGAGGTATCTCTGGGCCCTCTCAGTAATGCACATCACTTAAGCCTTGCAAGCAATGCAACTAATGAGTTAGTTGCGAGATGATGTATTACAGAACGAGTAAAGAGACTTGCCGGTAACGAGATTGAACTAGGTATTGGATACCGACGATCGAATCTCGGGCAAGTAACATACCGATGACAAAGGGGACAGCGTATGTTGTTATGCGGTCTGACCGATAAAGATCTTCGTAGAATATGTAGGAGCCAATATGGGCATCCAGGTCCCGCTATTGGTTATTGACCGGAGACGTGTCTCGGTCATGTCTACATTGTTCTCGAACCTGTAGGATCCGCACGCTTAAGGTTTCGATGACAGATATATTATGAGTTTATGAGTTTTGATGTACCGAAGGAGTTCGGAGTCCCGAATGAGATCGGGGATATGACGAGGAGTCTCGAAATGGTCGAGACGTAAAGATCGACATATTGGACGACTATATTCGGACATCGGAAAGGTTCCGAGTGATTCGGGTATTTTTCAGAGTACTGGAGAGTTACGGGAATTCGCCGGGAGAAGTATTGGGCCTTGATGGGCTTTAGTGGGAAGAGGAGAAAGGGCCTGCTGCGCCCCCTCCCCTCTAGTCCTAATTGGACTAGGGAAAAGGGGGTCGGCCACCTTTCCTTCTCCTCCACTTCCTTCTCCCTTCCTCCCCTCTTGGTGGACTCCTACTAGGACTTGGAGTCCTAGTAGGACTCCACATCCTGGCCGCACCTAGCCTTGGCCGGCCTCCTCCTCCTCCATCCTTTATATACAGGGGCAGGGGGCACCCCATAGACACACAAGTTGATCCACGTGCTCTTATTCTTAGCCGTGTGCGGCACCCCCTGCCACCATAGTCCTCGATAATATTGTAGGGGTGCTTAGGCGAAGCCCTGTGACAGTAGTACATCAAGATCGTCACCACGCCGTCGTGCTGACGGAACTCTTCCCCGACACTTTGCTGGATCAGAGTCCGGGGATCGTCATCGAGCTGAACGTGTGCTAAAACTCGGAGGTGTCGTAGTTTCGGTGCTTGATCGGTCGGGCCGTGAAGACGTACGACTACATCAACCGCGTCGTCATAACGCTTCTGTTGTCGATCTACAAGGGTACGTAGATCACACTCTCCCCTCTCATTGCTATGCATCACCATGATCTTGCGTGTGCGTAGGAAAATTTTGAAATTACTACATTCCCCAACACTAGGGCGCGCCAAGGAGGAGGAGTCCTCCTCCTAGTAGGAGTAGGGACTCCCGACTCCCCTCTTTCCTACTCCTTCTAGGAGGGGGAAAGGAAGGGGGAGAGGGAGAAGGAAAGGGGGGCGCCGCCCCCCCCCCCTCTCCTAGTCCAATTCGGACCAGAGGGGGAGGGCACGTGCGGCCCACCCTGGCCGCCCCTCTCTCTCCACTAGGGCCCATAAGGCCCATTACTTCTCCCGGGGGGGTTCCGGTAACCCTCCGGCACTCCGGTTTTCTCCGAAATCACCCGGAACATTTCCGGTGTCCGAATATAGCCGTCCAATATATCAATATTTATGTCTCGACCATTTTGAGACTCCTCATCATGTCCGTGATCACATCCGGGACTCCGAACTAACTTCGGTACATCAAAACTCATAAACTCATAATATAACTGTCATCGAAACCTTAAGCGTGCGGACCCTACGGGTTCGAGAACAATGTAGACATGACCGAGACATGTCTCCGGTCAATAACCAATAGCGGAACCTGGATGCTCATATTGGCTCCCACATATTCTACGAAGATCTTTATCGGTCAGACCGCATAACAACATATGTTGTTCCCTTTGTCATCGGTATGTTACTTGCCCGAGATTCGATCGTCGTTATCACAATACCTAGTTCAATCTCGTTACCGGCAAGTCACTTTACTCGTTTCGTAATACATCATCTCGCAACTAACTCATTAGTTGCAATGCTTGCAAGGCTTATGTGATGTGCATTACCGAGAGGGCCCAGAGATACCTCTCCGACAATCGGAGTGACAAATCCTAATCTCGAAATACGCCAACCCAACATTTACCTTTGGAGACACCTGTAGATCTCCTTTATAATCACCCAGTTATGTTGTGACGTTTGGAAGCACACAAAGTGTTCCTCCGACAAACGGGAGTTGCATAATCTCATAGTCATAGGAACATGTATAAGTCATGAAGAAAGCAATAGCAACATACTAAACGGTCGGGTGCTAAGCTAATGGAATGGGTCATGTCAATCACATCATTCTCCTAATGATGTGATCCCGTTAATCAAATGACAACACATGTCTCTGGCTAGGAAACATAACCATCTTTGATTAACGAGCTAGTCAAGTAGAGGCATACTAGTGACGTTTAGTTTGTCTATGTATTCACACAAGTATTATGTTTCCAGATAATACAATTCTAGCATGAATAATAAACATTTATCATGATATAAGGAAATAAAATAATAACATTATTATTGCCTCTAGGGCATATTTCCTTCAATGATTCCACCCAAACCTTTCTGTCACGGACCCCCTCTTAATAGTACGGCTTTCCTACGACTCAAATCCACCAAAAAGAAACATAGAAAAGACATCGTCTTCAACAGTCTTCGAGGGGCACCCAACCATCTTGTGACTAGCGATGAAATGTCTGGGATACTCAAGGCACACGATTAGTTCGCAAACGCGTGGTCATCAATCACCAAAATGAAGGAAATATGCCCTAGAGGCAATTATAAAGTTATTATTTATTTCCTTATATCATGATAAATGTTTATTATTCATGCTAGAACTGTGTTAACCGGAAACATAATACATGTGTGAATACATAGACAAACAGAGTGTCACTAGTATGCCTCTACTTGACTAGCTCGTTGATCAAAGATGGTTATGTTTCCTAACCATAGACATGAGTTGTCATTTGATTAAAAGGATCACATCATTAGGAGAATGATGTGATTGACTTGACCCATTCCGTTAGCATAGCACCCGATCGTTTAGTATGTTGCTATTGCTTTCTTCATGACTTATACATGTTCCTATGACTATGAAATTATGCAACTCCCGTTTACCAGCTGTGTGCTACCAAACGTCACAACGTAACTAGGTGATTATAAAGGTGCTCTACAGGTGTCTCCAAAGGTACTTGTTGGGTTGGCGTATTTCGAGATTAGGATTTGTCACTCCGATTGTCAGAGAGGTATCTCTGGGCCCACTCGGCAATGCACATCACTATAAGCCTTGCAAGCATTGCAACTAATGAGTTAGTTGCGGGATGATGTATCACGGAACGAGTAAAGAGACTTGCCGGTAACGAGATTGAACTAGGTATTGAGATACCGACGATCGAATCTCGGGCAAGTAACATACCGATGACAAAGGGAACAACGTATGTTGTTATGCGGTCTGACCCATAAAGATCTTCATAGAATATGTGGGAGCCAATATGAGCATCCAGGTTCTGCTATTGGTTATTGACCGGAGATGTGTCTCGGTCATGTCTACATTGTTCTCGAACCCGTAGGGTCCTTACGCTTAACGTTACGATGACAGTTTCATTATGAGTTTATATATTTTGATGTACCAAAGGTTGTTCGGAGTCCCGGATGTGATCATGGACTTGACGAGGAGTCTCGAAATGGTCGAGACATAAAGATCGATATATTGGACGACTATATTTGGACACCGGAAAGGTTCCGGGCAAGATTGGGACAATACCGGATCACCGAGAGGTTATCGGAACCCCCCGTGAGGTATATGGGCCTTATTGGGCCTTAGTGGAAAGGAGGGGAAAGGAGAAAGGGAGGGAGCTCCCCCCCCCCAAGCCCAATCCGAATTGGGAGGGGGGCCTGCCCCCCCTTTCCTTCCTCCCTCCTTCCTCTTCCTTCCCTCTCCTACTCCTAATAGGAAAAAGGGGAGTCCTACTCCCGGTGGGAGTTGGACTCCCCCCCTTGGGCACGCCACCCTCCTTGGCCGGCCCCCTCCTCCACTCCTTTATATACGGGGGCAGGGGGCACCCCAGAGACACAACAATTGATCATTGATCTCTTAGCCGTGTGCGGTGCCCCCCCTCCACCATAATCCTCGATAATATTGTAGCGGTGCTTAGGCGAAGCCCTGTGACGGCAGAACATCAAGATCGTCACCACGCCGTCGTGCTGACGGAACTCATCCCCGACACTTTGCTAGATCGGAGACCGGGGATCGTCATCGAGCTGAACGTGTGCTAGAACTCGGAGGTACCGTAGTTTCGGTGCTTGATCGGTCGGGCCATGAAGACGTACGACTACATCAACCGCGTTGTGCAAATCCTTCCGCTTCCGGTCTACGAGGGTACGTAGACAACACTCTCCCCTCTCGTTGCTATGCATCAGCATGATCTTGCGTGTGCGTAAGAATTTTTTTTAAATTACTACGTTCCCCAACAGTGGCATCCGAGCCTAGGTTTTATGCGTTGATGTTGTGCATGAGTAGAACACAAGTGAGTTGTGGGCGATATAAGTCATGCTGCTTACCAGCATGTCATACTTTGGTTCGGCGGTATTGTTGGATGAAGCGGCCTGGACCGACATTACGCGTACGCTTACGCGAGACTGGTTCCACCGACGTGCTTTGCACATAGGTGGCTGGCGGGTGTCAGTTTCTCCAACTTTAGTTGAACCGAGTGTGGCTACGCCCGGTCCTTGCGAAGGTTAAAATAGCACCAACTTGACATACTATCGTTGTGGTTTTTGATGCATAGGTAAGATTGGTTCTTGCTAAGCCCGTAGCAGCCACGTAAAACTTGCAACAAACAAAGTAGAGGATGTCTAACTTGTTTTTGTAGGGCATGTTGTGATGTGATATGGTTAAGGCATGATGCTAAATTTTATTGTATGAGATGATCATGTTTTGTAACCAAGTTATCGGCAACTGGCAGGAGCCATATGGTTGTCGCTTTATTGTATGCAATGCAATCGCCAAGTAATGCTTTACTTTATCACTAAGCGGTAGCGATAGTCGTAGAAGCATAAGATTGGTGAGACGACAACGATGCTACGATGGAGATCAAGGTGTCGCGCCGGTGACGATGGTGATCATGACGATGCTTCGGAGATGGAGATCACAAGCACAAGATGATGATGGCCATATCATATCACTTATATTGATTGCATGTGATGTTTATCTTTTATGCATCTTATCTTGCTTTGATTGACGGTAGCATTATAAGATGATCTCTCACTAAATTTCAAGATAAAAGTGTTCTCCCTGAGTATGCACCGTTGCCAAAGTTCGTCGTGCCCAGACACCACGTGATGATCAGGTGTGATAAGCTCTACGTACATCTACAACGGGTGCAAGCCAGTTTTGCACACGCAGTATACTCAGGTTAAACTTGACGAGCCTAGCATATGCAGATATGGCCTCAGAACACTGGGACCGAAAGGTCGAGCGTGAATCATATAGTAGATATGATCAACATATTGATGTTCACCATTGAAAGCTACTCCATTTCACGTGATGATCGGTTATGGTTTAGTTGATTTGGATCACGTGATCACTTAGAGGATTAGAGGGATGTCTATCTAAGTGGGAGTTCTTAAGTAATATGATTAATTGAACTTTAATTTATCATGAACTTAGCCCTAGTAGTATTAGCATATCTATGTTGTAGATCAATAGCTCGCGCTTAGCTCCCGTGTTTTATTTTTGATATGTTCCTAGAGAAAACTAAGTTGAAAGATGTTAGTAGCAATGGTGCGGATTGGATCCGTGATCTGAGGTTTATCCTCATTGCTGCACAGAATAATTATGTCTTTGATGCACCGCTAGGTGACAAACCTATTGCAGGAGCAGATGCAGATGTTATGAACATTTGGCTAGCTCAATATGATGACTACTTGATAGTTTAGTGCACCATGCTTAAACGGCTTAGAATCGGTACTTCAAAGACGTTTTGAACGTCATGGACCATATGAGATGTTCTAGGAGTTGAAGTTAATTTTTCAAGCAAATACCCGAGTTGAGAGATATGAAGTCTCCAACAAGTTCTATAGCTAAAAGATGGAGGAGAATAGCTCAAGCAGTGAGCATGTGCTCAAATTGTCTGGGTACTACAATCACTTGAATCAAGTGGGAGTTAATCTTCCAGATAAAATAGTGATTGATAGAATTCTCTAGTCACCATCACCAAGTTAGTAGAACTTCATGATGAACTATGATATGCAAGGGATAACAGAAATGATTCCCAAGCTCTTCGTAATGCTGAAATCGACGAAGGTAGAAATCAAGAAAATTATCAAGTGTTGATGGTAGACAAGACCACTAGTTTCAAGAAAAGGGCAAATGGAAGAAGGGGAATTTCAAGAAGAACGGCAAGCAAGTTGCTGCTCAAGTGAAGAAGCCCAAGTCTGGTCCTAAGCTTGAGACTAAGTGCTTCTAGTGCAAAGGGACTGGTCACTGGAAGCGGAACTGCCCCAAGTATTTGACGGATAAGAAGGATGGCAAAGTGAACAAAGGTATATTTGATATACAGATTATTGATATGTATTTTACTAGTGTTCGTAGCAACCCCTCGGTATTTGATACTGGTTCAGTTGCTAAGAGTAGTAACTCGAAATGGGAGTTGCAGAATGAACATAGACTAGTAAAGGGTGAAGTGACAATGTGTGTTGGAAGGGGTTCCTGAAGGAAATATGCCCTAGAGGCAATAATAAAGTTATTATTTATTTCCTTATATCATGATAAATGTTTATTATTCATGCTAAGAATGGTATTAACCAGAAACATAATACATGTGTGAATACATAGACAAACAGAGTGTCACTAGTATGCCTCTACTAGACTAGCTCGTTAATCAAAGATGGTTATGTTTCCTACCATGAGCAAAGAGTTGCTATTTGATTAATGAGGTCACATCATTAGTTGGATGATCTGATTGACATGACCCATTCCATTAGCTTAGCACCCGATCGTTTAGTATGTTGCTATTGCTTTCTTCATGACTTATACATGTTCCTATAACTATGAGATTATGCAACTCCCATTTGCCGGAGGAACACTTTGGGTGCTACCAAACGTCACAACGTAACTGGGTGATTATAAAGGAGTACTATAGGTGTCTCCAATGGTAGATGTTGGGTTGGCGTATTTCGAGAATAGGATTTGTCACTCCGATTGTCGGAGAGGTATCTCTGGGCCCTCTCGGTAATGCACATCACTTAAGCCTTGCAAGCATTGCAACTAATGAGTTAGTTGCGGGATGATGTATTACGGAACGAGTAAATAGACTTGCCGGTAAACGAGATTGAACTAGGTATTGGATACCGACGATCAAATCTCGGGCATGTAACATACCGATGACAAAGGGAACAACGTATGTTGTTATGCGGTCTGACCGATAAAGATCTTCGTAGAATATGTAGGAACCAATATGGGCATCCAGGTCCCGCTATTGGTTATTGACCGGAGATGTGTCTTAGTCATGTCTACATTGTTCTCGAATCGTAGGGTCCGCACGCTTAATGTTACGATGACAGTTATTATGAGTTTATGCATTTTGATGTACCGAAGGTTGTTCGGAGTCCCGGATGTGATCACGGACATGACGACGAGTCTTGAAATGGTCGAGACATAAAGATTGATATATTGGAAGCCTATATTTGGACATCGAAAGTGTTCCGGGTGAAATCGGGATTTTACCGGAGTACCGGGAGGTTACCGGAACCCCCCGGGAATCAAATGGGCCATAGTGGGCCTTAGTGGAAAGGGGAAGGGGGCAGCTCAAGGTGGCCGCGTGCCTCCCCCCTCCCCTAGTCCTATTAGGACTAGGAGAGGTGGTCGGCCCCCCTCTCTCTCTTCCCCCCCCCCCTTGATGAATCCTATTCCAACTAGGATTGGGGGGGATCCTACTCCCAGAGGGAGTAGCACTCTCCTGGCGCGCCTCCCTTGGCCGGCCAGCCCCTCCCCCTTGGATCCTTTATATACGGGGGCAGGGGGCACCTCTAGACACACAAGTTGATCATTGTGATCGTTCCTTAGCCGTGTGCGGTGCCCCCTGCCACCATATTCCACCTCGATCATATCGTTGTAGTGCTTAAGCGAAGCCCTGCATCGGTAGAACATCAAGATCGTCACCGCGCCATCGTGCTGACGGAACTCCTCCCCGAAGCTTTGCTGGATCGGAGCCCGGGGATCGTCACCGAGTTGTACGTGTGCTAAGAACTCAGAGGTGCCGGAGTAACGGTGCTTGGATCGGTCGGATCGGGAAGAAGACGTACGTCTACTTCCTCTATGTTGTGTCAACGCTTCCGTTGCGATCTACAAGGGTACGTAGATCAGACTCTCCCCCTCGTTGCTATGCATCACCATGATCTTGCGTGTGCGTAGGAAATTTTTTGAAATTACTACGTTCCCCAACAGTGGCATCCGAGCCTAGGTTTTATGGTTTGATGTTATTTGCATGATTAGAACACAAGTGAGTTGTGGGCGATACAAGTCATACTGCCTACCAGCATGTCATACTTTGGTTCAGCGGTATTGTTGGACGAGACGACCCGGACCAACATTACGCGTACCATTACGCGAGACCGGTTCCCTCGATGTGCTTTGCACATAGATGGCTTGCGGGCGACTGTCTCTCCAACTTTAGTTGAACCGAGTGTGGCTACGCCCGGTCCTTGAGAAGGTTAAAACGGAGTCTATTTGACAAACTATCGTTGTGGTTTTGATGCATAGGTGAGATTGGTTCTTGCTTAAGCCCGTAGCAGCCACGTAAAACATGCAACAACAAAGTAGAGGACGTCTAACTTGTTTTTGCAGGGCATGTTGTGATGTGATATGGTCAAGACATGATGCTAAATTTTATTGTATGAGATGATCATATTTTGTAACCAAGTTATCGGCAACTGGCAGGAGCCATATGGTTGTCGCTTTATTGTATGCAATGCAATCGCGATGTAATGTTTTACTTTATTACTAAGCGGTAGTGATAGTCGTGGAAGCATAAGATTGGCGAGACGACAATGATGCTACAATGGAGATCAAGGTGTCGCGCCGGTGAAGATGGTGATCATGACGGTGCTTCGGAGATGGAGATCACAAGCACAAGATGATGATGGCCATATCATATCACTTATATTGATTGCATGTGATGTTTAACTTTTTATGCATCTTATCTTGCTTTGATTGATGGTAGCATTATAAGATGATCTCTCACCAAATTATCAAGAAGTGTTCTCCCTGAGTATGCACCGTTGCCAAAGTTCGTCGTGCCCAGACACCACGTGATGATCGGGTGTGATAAGCTCTACGTCCATCTACAATGGGTGCAAGCCAGTTTTGCACACGCAAAATACTCAGGTTAAACTTGACGAGCCTAGAATATGCAGATATGGCCTCGGAACACGGAGACCGAAAGGTCGAGCGTGAATCATATAGTAGATATGATCAACATAACGATGTTCACCATTGAAAACTACTCCATCTCACGTGATGATCGGTTATGGTTTAGTTGATTTGGATCACGTAGTCACTTAGAGGATTAGAGGGATGTCTATCTAAGTGGGAGTTCTTAAGTAATTTGATTAATTAAACTTAAACTTATCATGAACTTAGTACCTGATAGTATCTTGCTTGTTTATGTTGATTGTAGATAGATGGCTCGTGCTGTTGTTCCGTTGAATTTTAATGCGTTCCTTGAGAAAGCAAAGTTGAAAGATGATGGTAGCAATTACACGGACTGGGTCCGTAACTTGAGGATTATCCTCATTGCTGCTCAGAAGAATTACGTCCTGGAAGCACCGTTGGGTGCCAGGCCTGCTGCTGGAGCAACACCAGATGTTATGAACGTCTGGCAGAGCAAAGCTGATGACTACTCGATAGTTTAGTGTGCCATGCTTTACGGCTTAGAATCGGGACTTCAACGATGTTTTGAACGTCATGGAGCATATGAGATGTTCCAGGAGTTGAAGTTAATATTTCAAGCAAATGCCCGGATTGAGAGATATGAAGTCTCCAATAAGTTCTATAGCTGCAAGATGGAGGAGAACAGTTCTGTCAGTGAGCATATACTCAAAATGTCTGGGTATAATAATCACTTGATTCAGATGGGAGTTAATCTTCCAGATGATTGCGTCATTGACAGAATTCTCCAATCACTGCCACCAAGCTACAAGAGCTTCGTGATGAACTATAATATGCAAGGGATGAACAAGACTATTCCCGAGCTCTTCGCAATGCTGAAAGCTGCGGAGGTAGACATCAAAAAGGAGCATCAAGTGTTGATGGTTAACAAGACCACTAGTTTCAAGAAAAAGGGCAAAGGGAAGAAGAAGGGGAACTTCAAGAAGAACGGCAAGCAAGATGCTGCTCAGGAGAAGAAACCCAAGTCTGGACCTAAGCCTGAAACTGAGTGCTTCTACTGCAAGCAGACTGGTCACTGGAAGCGGAACTGCCCCAAGTATTTGGCGGATAAGAAGGATGGCAAGGTGAACAAAGGTATATGTGATATACATGTTATTGATGTGTACCTTACTAGAGCTCGCAGTAGCACCTGGGTATTTGATACTGGTTCTGTTGCTAATATTTGCAACTCGAAACAGGGACTACGGATTAAGCGAACACTGGCGAAGGACAAGGTGACGATGCGCGTGGGAAACGGTTCCAAAGTCGATGTGATCGCGGTCGGCACGCTACCTCTACATCTACCTTCGGGATTAATATTAGACCTAAATAATTGTTATTTGGTGCCAGCGTTAAGCATGAACATTATATCTGGATCTTGTTTGATGTGAGACGGTTATTCATTTAAATCAGAGAATAATGGTTGTTCTATTTATATGAGTAATATCTTTTATGGTCATGCACCTTTGAAGAGTGGTCTATTTTTTATGAATCTCGATAGTAGTAACACACATATTCATAATGTTGAAGCCAAAAGATGCAGAGTTGATAATGATAGTGCAACTTATTTGTGGCACTGCCGTTTAGGTCATATCGGTGTAAAGCGCATGAAGAAACTCCATACTGATGGGCTTTTGGAACCTCTTCATTATGAATCACTTGGTACTTGCGAACCGTGCCTCATGGGCAAGATGACTAAAACACCGTTCTCCGGTACTATGGAGAGAGCAACAAATTTGTTGGAAATCATACATACCGATGTATGTGGTCCGATGAATATTGAGGCTCGTGGCGGATATCATTATTTTCTCACCTTCACAGATGATTTAAGAAGATATGGGTATATCTACTTAATGAAACACAAGTCTGAAACATTTGAAAAGTTCAAAGAATTTCAGAGTGAAGTTGAAAATCATCGTAACAAGAAAATAAAGTTTCTACGATCTGATCGTGGAGGAGAATATTTGAGTTACGAGTTTGGTGTACATTTGAAAAATTGTGGAATAGTTTCGCAACTCACGCCACCCAGAACACCACAGCGCAATGGTGTGTCCGAACGTCGTAATCGTACTTTACTAGATATGGTGCGATCTATGATGTCTCTTACTGATTTACCGCTATCGTTTTGGGGATACGCTCTAGAGACGGCCGCATTCACGTTAAATAGGGCACCATCAAAATCCGTTGAGATGACGCCTTATGAACTGTGGTTTGGCAAGAAACCAAAGTTCTCGTTTCTTAAAGTTTGGGGCTGCGATGCTTATGTGAAAAAATTTCAACCTAATAAGCTCGAACCCAAAAAGGAGAAATGTGTCTTCATAGGATACCCAAAGGAGACTGTTGGGTACACCTTCTATCACAGATCCGAAGGCAAGACATTTGTTGCTAAGAATGGATCCTTTCTAGAGAAGGAGTTTCTCTCGAAAGAAGTGAGTGGGAGGAAAGTAGAACTTGACGAGGTAACTGTACCTACTCTCTTGTTGGAAAGTAGTACATCACAGAAAATTGTTTCTGCGACACCTACACCAATAAGTGAGGAAGTTAATGATCCTGATCATGAAACTTCAGAACAAGATGCTACTGAACCTCGTAGATCAACCAGAGTGAGATCCGCACCAGAGTGGTACGGTAATCCAGTTCTGCAAATCATGCTACTAGATCATGATGAACCTACGAACTATGAAGAAGCGATGGTGAGCCCAGATTCCGCAAAGTGGCTAGAAGCCATGAAATCTGAGATGGGATCCATGTATGAGAACAAAGTATGGACTTTGGTTGACTTGCCCGATGATCGGCAAGCAATTGAGAATAAATGGATCTTCAAAAAAAGGACTGACGCTGATGGTAATGTTACTGTCTACAAAGCTCGACTTGTCGCAAAAGGTTTTCGACAAGTTCAAGGAGTTGACTATGATGAGACCTTCTCACCCGTAGCGATGCTTAAGTTTGTTAGAATCATGTTAGCAATTGCCGCATTTTATGATTAGGAAATTTGGCAAATGGATGTCAAAACTGCATTCCTGAATGGATTTCTAGAAGAAGAGTTGTATATGATACAACCTGAAGGTTTTGTCGATCCAAGGGGAGCTAACAAAGTGTGCAAGCTCCAGCGATCCATTTATGGACTGGTGCAAGCCTCTCGGAGTTGGAATAAACGCTTTGATAGTGTGATCAAAGCATTTGGTTTTATACAGACTTTCGGTGAAGCCTGTATTTACAAGAAAGTGAGTAGGAGCTCTGTAGCATTTCTGATATTATATGTGGATGACATATTGCTGATTGGAAATGATATAGAATTTCTGGATAGCATAAAGGGATACTTGAATAAGAGTTTTTCAATGAAAGACCTCGGTGAAGCTGCTTACATATTAGGCATAAAGATCTATAGAGATAGATCAAGACGCTTAATTGGACTTTCACAAAGCACATACCTTGACAAGATTTTGAAGAAGTTCAAAATGGATCAAGCAAAGAAAGGGTTCTTGCCTATGTTACAAGGTGTGAAGTTGAGTCAGACTCAATGCCCGACCACTAAAAAAGATAGAGAGAAAATGAAAGATGTTCCCTATGCTTCAGTCATAGGCGCTATCATGTATGCAATGCTGTGTACCAGACCTGATGTGTGCCCTGCTATAAGTTTAGCAGGAAGGTACCAAAGTAATCCAGGAGTGGATCACTGGATAGCGGTCAAGAACATCCTGAAATACCTGAAAAGGACTAAGGATATGTTTCTCATATATGGAGGTGACAAAGAGCTCACCATAAGAGGTTACGTTGATGCAAGCTTTGACACTGATCCGGATGATTCTAAATCGCAAACCGGATATGTGTTTACATTAAACGGTGGAGCTGTCAGTTGGTGAAGTTCTAAACAAAGCGTCGTAGCGGGATCTACATGTGAAGCGGAGTACATACCTGCTTCGGAAGCAGCGAACGAAGGAGTCTGGATGAAGGAGTTCATATCCGATCTAGGTGTCATACCTAGTGCATCGGGTCCAATGAAAATCTTTTGTGACAATACTGGTGCAATTGCCTTGGCAAAGGAATCCAGATTTCACAAAAGGACCAAGCACATCAAGAGACGCTTCAATTCCATCCGGGATGTAGTCCAGGTGGGAGACATAGAGATTTGCAAGATACATACGGATCTGAATATTGCAGACCCGTTGACTAAGCCTCTTCCACGAGCAAAACATGATCAGCACCAAGGCTCCATGGGTGTTAGAATCATTACTATGTAATCTAGATTATTGACTCTAGTGCAAGTGGGAGACTGAAGGAAGTATGCCCTAGAGGCAATAATAAAGTTATTATTTATTTCCTTATATCATGATAAATGTTTATTATTCATGCTAAGAATTGTATTAACCAGAAACATAATACATGTGTGAATACATAGACAAACAGAGTGTCACTAGTATGCCTCTACTAGACTAGCTCGTTAATCAAAGATGGTTATGTTTCCTAACCATGAGCAAAGAGTTGCTATTTAATTAATGAGGTCACATCATTAGTTGAATGATCTGATTGACATGACCCATTCCATTAGCTTAGCACCCGATCGTTTAGTATGTTGCTATTGCTTTCTTCATGACTTATACATGTTCCTATAACTATGAGATTATGCAACTCCCATTTGCCGGAGGAACACTTTGGGTGCTACCAAACGTCACAACGTAACTGGATGATTATAAAGGAGTACTACAGGTGTCTCCAATGGTAGATGTTGGGTTGGCGTATTTCGAGAATAGGATTTGTCACTCCGATTGTCGGAGAGGTATCTCTGGGCCCTCTCGGTAATGCACATCACTTAAGCCTTGCAAGCATTGCAACTAATGAGTTAGTTGCGGGATGATGTATTACGGAACGAGTAAAGAGACTTGCCGGTAAACGAGATTGAACTAGGTATTGGATACCGACGATCAAATCTCGGGCAAGTAACATACCAATGACAAAGGGAACAGTGTATGTTGTTATGCGGTCTGACCGATAAAGATCTTCGTAGAATATGTAGGAACCAATATGGGCATCCAGGTCCCGCTATTGGTTATTGATCGGAGATGTGTCTCAGTCATGTCTACATTGTTCTTGAACCGTAGGGTCTGCACGCTTAACGTTACGATGACATTTATTATGGGTTTATGCATTTTGATGTACCGAAGGTTGTTCGGAGTCCCGGATGTGATCACGGACATGACGAGGAGTCTCAAAATGGTCGAGAAATAAAGATTGATATATTGGAAGCCTATATTTGGACATCGGAAGTGTTCCAGGTGAAATCGGGATTTTACCGGAGTACCGGGAGGTTACCGGAACCCCCCGGGAATCAAATGGGCCATAGTGGGCCTTAGTGGAAAGGAGAAGGGGGCAGCCCAAGGTGGCCGTGCGCCTCCCCCCTCCCCTAGTCCTATTAGGACTAGGAGAGGTGGCCGGCCCCCCTCTCTCTCTTCCCCCCCCCCCCTTGATGAATCCTATTCCAACTAGGATTGGGGGGATCCTACTCCCAGAGGGAGTAGGACTCTCCTGGCGCGCCTCCCTTGGCCGGCCAGCCCCTCCCCCTTCGATCCTTTATATACGGGGGCAGGGGGCACCTCTAGACACACAAGTTGATCATTGTGATCGTTCCTTAGCCGTGTGCGGTGCCCCCTGCCACCATATTCCACCTCGATCATATCGTTGTAGTGCTTAGGCGAAGCCCTGCGTCGGTAGAACATCAAGATCGTCACCACGCCGTCGTGCTGACGGAACTCCTCCCCGAAGCTTTGCTGGATCGGAGCCCGGGGATCGTCATCGAGCTGTACATGTGCTAAGAACTCGGAGGTGCTGGAGTAACGGTGCTTGGATCGGTCGGATCGGGAAGAAGACGTACGACTACTTCCTCTATGTTGTGTCAACGCTTCCGTTGCGATCTACAAGGGTACGTAGATCAAACTCTCCCCCTCGTTGCTATGCATCACCATGATCTTGCGTGTGCGTAGGAAATTTTTTGAAATTACTACGTTCCCCAACAGTTCCAAGATTGATATGATCATCATCGCACACTCCCTATACTTTTGGGATTAGTGTTGAACCTAAATAAGTGTTATTTGGTGTTTGCGTTGAGCATGAATATGATTTGATCATGTTTATTGCAATACGGTTATTCATTTAAGTAAGAGAATAAATTGTTGTTCTGTTTACATGAATAAAACCTTATATGGTTACACACCCAATGAAAATGGTTCATTGGATCTCGATCGTAGTGATACACGTATTCATAATATTGAAACCAAAAGATGCAAAGTTAATAATGATGGTGCAACTTATTTGTGGCACTGCCGTTTAGGTCATATTGGTGTAAAGCGCGTGAAGAAAATCCATGATGATGGGCTTTTGGAATCACTTGATTATGAATCAGTTGATGCTTGCGAACCATGCCTCATGGGCAAGATGACTAAGACTCCGTTCTCCGGAACAATGGAGCGAGCAACAGATTTGTTGGAAATCATACATATTGATGTATGTGGTCCGATGAATATTGAGGCTCGTGGCAGGTATCATTATTTTCTGATCTTCACAGATGATTTGAGCAGATATGAGTATATCTACTTGACGAAACACAAGTCTGAAACATTTGAAAAGTTCAAAGAATTTCAGAGTGAAGTGGAGAATCATCATAACGAAAATAAAAGTTTCTACGATATGATCGCAGAAGTAAAATATTTGAGTTACGAGTTTGGCCTTCAGTTAAAAACAAATGTGAAATAGTTTCACTACTCACGCCACCTGGAACACCACAGTGTAATGGTGTGTCCGAACGTCATAACCATACTTTATTTGATATGGTGCGATCTATGATGTCTCTTACTGATCTACCACTATCGTTTTAGGGTTATGCATTAGAGACAGCTGCATTCACGTTAAATAGGGCACCATCTAAATCCATTGAGACGACACCGTATGAACTATGGTTTGGCAAGAAACCTAAGCTGTCGTTTCTTAAAGTTTGAGGTTGCAATGCTTATGTGAAAAAGTTTCAACCTGATAAGTTCTAACCCAAATCGGAGAAGTGTGTCTTCATAGGATACCCAAAAGAAAATGTTGGGTACACCTTCTATCACAGATCCGAAGGCAATATATTCGTTCCTTTGAATGGATCCTTTCTAGAAAAGGAGTTTCTCTCGAAAGAAGTGAGTGGGAGGAAAGTAGAACTTGATGAGGTAGTTGTACATGCTCCTTTATTGGAAAGGAGTTCATCACAGAAATCTGTTCCTATGACTACTACACCGATTAGTGAGGAAGCTAATGATGATGATCATGTAACTTCAGATCAAGTTACTACCGAACCTCGTAGGTAAACCAGAGTGAGATCTACACCAGAGTGGTACGGTAATCCTGTTCTGGAGGTCATGTTACTTGACCATGACGAGCCTACGAACTATGATGAAGCGATGATGAGCCCATATTCCACGAAATGGCTTGAGGCCATGAAATCTGAGATGAGATCCATGTATGAGAACAAAGTATGGACTTTGATTGACTTGCCCAATGATCGGCGAGCCATTGAGATTAAATGGATCTTCAAGAAGAAGATGGACGCTGATAGTAGTGTTACTATCTACAAAGCTAGAATTATCGCAAAAAGGTTTTCGACAAGTTCAAGGTGTTGACTACGATGAGAGTTTCTCACTCGTATCTATGCTTAAGTCTGTCCGAATCATGTTAGCAATTGCCACATTTTATGAAATCTGGCAAATGGATAAACAAAACTGCATTCCTTAATGGATTTATTAAAGAAGAGTTGTATATGATGCAACCAGAAGGTTTTGTCAATCCTAAAGGTACTAACAAAATATGCAAGCTCCTGCGGTCCATCTATGGACTGGTGCAAGCATCTCAGAGTTGGAATATATGCTTTGATAAGTTGATCAAAGCATATAGTTTTATACAGACTTGTGGTGAATCCTGTATTTACAAGAAAGTGAGTGGGAGCACTACAGCATTTCTGATAAGTATATGTGAATGACATATTGTTGATCGGAGATAATGTAGAATTATTCTGCAAAGCATAAAGGAATGTTTGAAAGGAGTTTTTCAAAGAAAGACCTCGGTGAAGCTGCTTACATATTGAGCATCAAGATCTATAGAGATAGATCAATACGCTTGATAAGTTTTTTCAATGAGTACATACCTTGACAAGATTTTGAAGTAGTTCAAAATGGAACAGTTAAAGGAGTTCTTGCCTGTGTTACAAGGTGTGAAGTTGAGTAAGACTCAAAACCCGACCACGGCAGAAGATAGAGAGAGAATGAAAGTCATTCCCTATGCCTCAGCCATAGGTTCTATAAAGTATGCCATGTTGTGTACCAGACCTATTGTATACCCTACCCTGAGTTTGGCAAAGGAGTACAATAGTGATCTAGGAGTAGATCACTGGACATTGGTCAAAATTATCCTTAGTGGAATAAGGATATGTTTCTCGATTATGGAAGTGACAAAAGGTTCGTCGTAAAGGGTTACGTTGATGCAAATTTTGACACTAATCCAGATGACTCTAAATCTCAATCTGGATACATATTGAAAGTGGGAGCAATTAGCTAAAGTAGCTCCGTGCAAAACATTGTTGACATAGAAATTTGCAAAATACTTACGGATCTGAATGTGGCAGGCCCGTTGACTAAACTTGTCTCACAAGCAAAACATGATCACACATTAGTGCTCTTTGGGTGTTAATCACATAGCAATGTGAACTAGATTATTGACTCTAGTAAACCCTTTGGGTGTTGGTCGCATGTCGATGTGAACTATGGGTGTTAATCACATGGTGATGTGAACTATTGGTATTAAATCACATGGTGATGTGAACTAGATTATTGACTCTAGTGCAAGTGGGAGACTGAAGGAAATATGCCCTAGAGGCAATTATAAAGTTATTATTTATTTCCTTATATCATGATAAATGTTTATTATTCATGCTAGAATTGTGTTAACCGGAAACATAATACATGTGTGAATACATAGACAAACAGAGTGTCACTAGTATGCCTCTACTTGACTAGCTCGTTGATCAAAGATGGTTATGTTTCCTAACCATAGACACGAGTTGTCATTTGATTAACGGGATCACATCATTAGGAGAATGATGTGATTGACTTGACCCATTCTGTTAGCATAGCACCCGATTGTTTAGTATGTTGCTATTGCTTTCTTCATGACTTATACATGTTCCTATGACTATGAGATTATGCAACTCCCGTTTACCAGAGGAACACTTTGTGTGCTACCAAACGTCACAACGTAACTGGGTGATTATAAAGGTGCTCTATAGGTGTCTCCAAAGGTACTTGTTCGGTTGGCATATTTCGAGATTAGGATTTGTCACTCCGATTGTCGGAGAGGTATCTCTGGGCCCACTCGGTAATGCACATCACTATAGGCCTTGCAAGCATTGCAACTAATGAGTTAGTTGCGGGATGATGTATTACGGAATGAGTAAAGAGACTTGCCGGTAATGAGATTGAACTAGGTATTGAGATACCGACGATCGAATCTCGGGCAAGTAACATACCGATGACAAAGGGAACAACGTATGTTGTTATGCGGTCTGACCGATAAAGATCTTCGTAGAATATGTGGGAGCCAATATGAGCATCCAGGTTCCGCTATTGGTTATTGACCGGCGACGTGTCTCGGTCATGTCTACATTGTTCTCGAACCCGTAGGGTCCGCACGCTTAACGTTACGATGACAGTTTCATTATGAGTTTATATATTTTGATGTACCGAAGATTGTTCGGAGTCCCGGATATGATCACGGACTTGACGAGGAGTCTCGAAATGGTCGAGACATAAAGATCGATATATTGGATGACTATATTTGGACATCGGAAAGGTTCCGGGTAAGATTGGGACAATACCGGATCACCGAGAGGTTGTCGGAACCCCCCGGGAGGTATATGGGCCTTATTGGGCCTTAGTGGAAAGGAGGGGAAAGGAGCAAGGGAGGGGGCGCCCCCCACCCCCCCAAGCCCAATCCGAATTGGGAGGGGGCCGGCCCCCCTTTCCTTCCTCCCTCCTTCCTCTTCCTTCCCTCTCCTACTCCTAATAGGAAAAAGGGGAGTCCTACTCCCAGTGGGAGTTGAACACCCCCCATTGGGCGCGCCACCCTCCTTGGCCGGCCCCCTCCTCCGCTCCTTTATATACGGGGACAGGGGGCACCCCAGAGACACAACAATTGATCATTGATCTCTTAGCCGTGTGCGGTGCCCCCCTCCACCATAATCCTCGATAATATTGTAGCGGTGCTTAGGCGAAGCCCTGCGGCGGTAGAACATCAAGATCGTCACCACGCCGTCGTGCTGATGGAACTCATCCCCGACACTTTGCTGGATCGGAGTCCAGGGATCGTCATCGAGCTGAACGTGTGCTAGAACTCAGAGGTACCGTAGTTTTGGTGCTTGATCGGTCGGGCCGTGAAGACTTACGACTACATCAACCGCATTGTTCTAACGCTTCCGCTTCCGGTCTACGAGGGTACGTAGACAACACTATCCCCTCTCGTTGCTATGCATCACCATGATCTTGCGTGTGCGTAAGAAATTTTTTGAAATTACTACGTTCCCCAACACAAAACACCTTAGGGATAAATATGCCCTTACAATCTTCCCCTTTTGGTGGATTGATGACAATATGGGATTTGCACAAGGGAAATAATATTAAGCAACCGCAAACCCCTCCTCTCTAGAATATAGACGGGCTCCCCCTAGATGTGTGCCACCTAGATGAGTGCTTTGGACTGCACGACACACATACTAGGATCAAAGCTCCCCTATATTATAGAGACAAGGCATATCTAGTAATAGGAAGGCTATCACTAGACAAGATAGCACAAACATAAGTTAACTAAGATAGATGGAGTGCATATGTCTTACACCATATGTAGGATAGGTCTCGAAGGCACAAACCAAATAAAAGCAAACGAGGCAAACGAGGTCCAAACGACAAAGCAAACAAACACACCAAGCATGACACAACGGAAAATCCCTACACTCTCTCCCCCTTTGGCATCGAGACGCCAAAAAGGTAGAGAGGACACTTACACACATGGGGTGGCTCAGGCAGAGAAGTCGTCCCACTGCTCCTCGTCAGACTCAGCAGCGGGGACGGTCTCCTTGATGTCTTCCTCTGAACTGGTCCACTTGTATCCCTGCTTCGACATCCAGGCAGCCTCAGGCGTGATGACGTCCTCAAAACCGCCAGACACATCCTCTCCAAAGAGCCTCATAACCTTCTTGTCACGGCGGCGACTCTCCTTGTCTGCCACGTGAGCCATGTACTCTCCCTTTGCCTACATGCAGAAGAGAGTCTTCATCTTGTCCTTTAACTTCTTGGCCCACGACAGCTCAGAGGAAGGTGTGGTGGACCTAGCAGCACGGTCCTCAGCAAGATTCTCAGCAGCAGCCTCCCCCTCACCAACAACCCTCCTAGTAGAAGAGGTCTCAGCACGGGTAGTGGTGTTGACCCAGTTGGGCTTGACGCGGAGGCTGATGGACTCATGGCGAATCCAGTCTGGAGCAAGGAACTCATCACCAGGGTACATCTTCTCCCAAGTGGTGGAGAGCAGTAGAAACAGGTACGGTCCATAGATGGGTACCTTCCGAGTGAACACCGCAAACCGAAGCTCACACCACATGATGTGTGAGACATCAAGTGGTTGAGTCTGAGATGAACGTGCCTCTGCACACAGGAGCAACATGTCCACTAGATAGGCATGAACCTTGTCCTTGTCGCCAATGCGTGGGAATAGAGTGTTGCGGAAGATGCGATGCATGATATCCAGAAAGGAGTTCAACACCCAGGTTGACTTGCCATTGGGGAGCACCTTCTCAACAAGGAAAGGCTGAAGCAGGTTCTTGTTGGCAGACTCAGAGTTGGCGTGGGGGCGAACACCAACGGGGGTGTGAAGCCCGTCATTAGGAATGTGAAGCAGATCCATGAACTCCTTCCATGTGGCAGACAACTGACGGCCGTTGGTCATCCAGGTCATCCTCCGCTCATCCCCGGGATGAAAGTAAACTGAGGCAAAGAACTGACAGATAAGCTCGGGGTCATAGTCAAGGTGAAAGGAGATCACCGGCTCAATAGCAAATTGCTCCACCAAGTCCAGAGCCTCTCCAAAATAGTCACGAAACTTGTCCTTCCGCATGTGATTCATGTCTATCCACTTAACATCCACGAAGGTCTTCTGCTTGTTCTTGATCACATTGAGATAGATGAGAGCATGTTGCTTGGTCCAGAACAACTCGGTGCCTCTGAGGATAGCCCGAGGATTAACATAGGGATTGATCTTCCGGCGCTCGGCATACTCAGTGGCTGAAATCTCGTCCATGCCCTTAGCAGGTTCCTTTTGCTTGCTGGCAGTGGTCTTGACATTGCGCTTGGGGGCATTGGAGCCCTCTGGGGCTTCATCTTGGGGGCTGCGCAGACGCTTGGAGCCAGTGTCACGACTGGGATTGGAACGGCGAGAGCCACCACATGAGACACAAAACGCAAAACACCCACGACAAGCAAGAAGGATCAATGCAAAGACCACAACAAAGCAACAGAAACATGCATAGAGCACACAAGACAATTGCCTAGAGAGAGATTTGACCCCTACGGTAGTATTGCCAAGTGCTGCGGAACTAAGATCATAGTACCGCTCTTAGTCGCGGTAGTACCGTGTAAGGTCACGGTAGTACCGGGTCTAGGAGCGGTAGTACAAGCTTAGTGCTGCAGCTAGCGCGGTAGTACCGCGTCTGATGGGCGGTAGTACCGCACGAGCTAGTGCGGTAGTACCGCACCTGATGGGCGGTAGTACCGCACGGGCGGTAGTACCGCACATCAGACGCGGTAGTACCGCACCGCGTCAGATCCGAACTAGTTCAAATCTGAGAAAAGCCCGCGAAACCGCGGTGGTACTACGGTTGGACAAATCTACCACAAGACAACATATCAAGTACGATTCCTACGCAACACGACTCTCCTACATCCTACTCTTGCACATATTTGGCCTAAAATCTCAAGAACAACAAGCATCTCCCCAAAAACCTAGAAGCGAGAGAACAACCAAGAAAAAGAGGGATTTGGGGAAAAACCTTGGTCCATGGCAAGAGGAAGTGGTGGGGAACGATCCCACAGGTCGGAATCCGAGGAGAGTGGCCGGAGACGGAGATTCGGCGAGGGCCTCCGGCGCCGTTCTTGAGCAAGAGAGAGAGAGAGACGTGGGGTGAGAGACAAGTGAATGGGTATGGGGAGTTGGAACTCCCCTGCCCGAGTCATAACCCCCACGCTCCCTCGACGGCGCGGTAGTACCGTGCCCCATCGCGGTAGTACCGCTCGGCGGAAGTACCGCACCTGAGCGGTAGTACCGCGCTATGGCGCGGTAGTACCATGCCTCTCAAAGCGGTAGTACCGTGGCAAGCCACGGTAGTACCGTGGGCTCAAGAAGATGCACGTTTCAAGCACATGAAAAACGAGGTCTTTGCACGAACACTCTGAGGCAACACGACACCACAAGACCACGCTACACACATAGGCAAAAAGGCAAACGACAAAACAAAAACAACCACGAGAAACCACCTCTCCAAAGAGAGGGCGGTGGCCGTAGCCACCTACGTTTGATTCAATTGGTATGGCACCGCGAAGAATTGTCCTTGGGTCCATGACCAAAACTCGTGTTTGAAGCACAAGTACCATCAAACATGGCTAAAGTGAAAGACTTGATCCATTTATGCATAATGGGGGGAGGGAGAGTTCATTGAGAGAACAACACTCCCCCTATGTCCATGCCTACATCTAAACAAGACAACACGTTGAGTATGGTGGGGTGTGCAAGGGTTCAAGCAACATTGCTCGAATCAATGATATTTAGCTCATGCCTTAACTCGCGAAATCTTGCTTCATCCAAGGGCTTCGTGAAAATAACTGCAAGGTTATCATGAGTGTTGACATAGTTGAGCTCGATCTCTCCTCGCCTAATGTGATCCCGGATGAAGTGATACCGGATCTCAATATGCTTCGTCTTGAAGTGTTGCACCGGGTTGAGAGAGATCTTTATGGCACTTTCATTGTCACACCAAAGAGGCACTTTGTCACAAATGACACCGTAATCCTTTAAAGTTTGTCTCATCCATAAGAGTTGTGCACAACAACTACCGGCCGTCACATACTCCGCTTTGGTGGACGAGAGAGACACACAACTTTGCTTTTTGGAAGACCAACTTACCAAAGAGCAACCAAGGAATTGGCACCCTCCGAAAGTGGACTTCCTATCCACTTTGTCTCCCGCCCAATCGGAATCCGAATATCCTACAAGCTTGAAGTTTGCACCTCTTGGATACCATAAGCCAAAGTTTGGGGCATGAGCCAAATATCAGAAGATTCGTTTGACCGCCACATAGTGACTTTCCTTAGGTGCGGCTTGAAACCGTGCACAAATTCCCACACTCAACATGATATTCGGTCTAGATGCACAAAGGTAGAGCAAGGAGCCTATCATGGAATGATATACCTTTTGATCCACCGCTTTACCATTGGGATCTATGTCAAGTTGACACTTGGTGGGCATTGGAGTGGAAGCCGGCTTGACATCACTTAGCTTGAATCTCTTGAGCATGTCTTGAGTATATTTGGCTTGGTTGATGAAGGTTCCTTATCTTCTTGGCTTCACTTTGAACCCTAGAAAGAACTTCAACTCTCCCATGGAAGACATCTCGAACTTTGAGGTCATGAGAGCGGCAAATTCCTCATTGAAAGCTTTATTAGGGGAACCAAAGATAATATCATCAACATATAATTGGCACACAAACAACTCCCCTTTGACCTTCTTAGTAAAAAGAGTGGGATCGATTAGCCCAACTTCAAAACCACGGTCTTGTAACAACTCGGTAAGGTGGTCATACCAAGCACGTGGGGCTTGTTTAAGGCCACAGAGTGCCTTATCGAGTTGATACACATGATCGGGAAAGTAGGGATCCTTGAACCTGGGGGGTTGCTTGACATAAACCAATTCATTAATGGGACCATTAAGAAAAGCACTCTTCACATCCATTTGTTGTAACTTAAAGTTATGATGAGAAGCATAAGCAATCAACATGTGAATAGATTCAAGATGAGCAACAGGAGCAAAGGTTTCACCATAGTCGATACCCTCAACTTGGGAGTAGCCTTGTGCTACCAAACGAGCCTTGTTGCGAATGATAATCCCATGGGCATCTTGCTTGTTCTTAAATATCCACTTGGTTCCAATGACATTGTGGTTCCCCGTCGGTCTTGGCACCAATCTCCACACTTTGTTGCGCTCGAAGTTGTTGAGTTCTTCATGCATGGAATTGAGCCAATCCGGATCTTCTAGCGCCTCATAGACCTTGTGGGGTTCGACACAAGAGAAAAACGCGTGATGCTCACAATAGTTTGCTAATTTTCTACGAGTGCTTACCCCCTTTCTTAAGCTTCCAAGCACATTCGTCATGAGATGATCCTTGGTGGAGAGCTTGGAAGCAACCTTGGCGGCACGACGCTCCAATTCCTCCTCGGGGGTGAGACGAGGAGTGGTCACTTGATCATCTTGAGCATCGTCTTGAGCTTGTTCTTGTTCTTGAACTTGCTCGGAGGAGAGAACTTGACCTTGGGCATCACTTGATGTGTCAACACCGTCTTGAGCATGATCTTGCCCTTGGTCATGTTCTTGAGGATGATGGCCTTCATGTTGTTCTTAGCAAGCATGTGGGCCTTGGGTTGGTGATGACTCCACTTGAGTGGAGCATTGTCCTTCTCCTTCGGCCACAAGGGGTTCCTCAATGGGTAGGATAAAGCCAACATCCATTCTTCTTATGGCTTGAGGAGGAATTTCATCACTACATCACAAGTGCCACTTTGCTCCACTTGGGAGCCGTTATTCTCATCAAACTCCACGTTACATGTCTCCTCAATAAGTCCCATGGATTTATTGAGGACACGGTAAGCATGAGAGTTTGTAGCATAATCAACAAATATGCCCTCATAAGCTCTAGCCTCAAATTTAGACAACCGAACACCTTTCTTGAGAATGAAACACTTACACCCGAACACCCGAAAGTACTTGAGGTTGGGCTTGTTACCGGTGAGTATCTCATATGGATTCTTGTTCAAGCCCTTGCGGAGGTAGAGCCGATTGGATGCATGACACGTGGTGTTGATGGCTTCGGCCCAAAAGTTGTACGGAGACTTGAACTCTACCATCATGGTCCTTGCCGCATCCATCAACGTCCGGTTCTTCCTCTCCACAACACCGTTTTGTTGAGGGGTGTAAGGTGCGGAATATTGATGCTTGATCCCCTCATCACTAAGAAACTCATCCAAGGTGTAGTTCTTGAACTCGGTGCCGTTGTCACTTCTTATTGTCAAGATCTTTGCATTGTGTTGACGTTGTGCTTCATTTGCAAAGTCAATGACAGTTTGTTGGGTCTCGCTCTTCCTCTTGAAGAAAAACACCCAAGTGTATCTTGAGTAGTCATCCACAATCACCAAGCAATACTTCCTACCCCCAAGACTATCGAAGGATGGAGGCCCAGAGAGATCCATGTGAAGGAGCTCCAAAGGCCTCTTTGAGTAAATGATAGTCGTGGGAGGGTGAGCCTTCTCATGTAGCTTTCCTTCGATACAAGCACTGCAAGCATGATCTTTAGCAAAACTAACATTCATTAGTCCACGGACATGGTCCCCCTTGAGAAGACTTTGCAAAGATCTCATATTGACATGGGCTAGACGGCGATGCCAAAGCCATCCCACATCAACTTTAGCCATTAGGCATGTCGCGGTCTTAGTGGGTCGCTCCAAAAAGTTAATCACATATAGACCGCTCTCGACATGCCCACCAAAGGCTACTTTAAGAGTCTTGCTCCACAAGAGGGCCACGGTATCGATATCAAAGAAAGTGGCAAAGCCCATGATTGCAAGTTGACGAACGGAAAGTAAATTGTATGCAAGGGACTCAACAAGCATGACCTTCTCGATCGTGAGATCATGAGAGATGACTACCTTGCCAAGTCCCAATACCTTAGAGGATGAGGCGTCACCCCACTCGACATTGGTGGGCATAGATGGAATCTTGTGCACGTCCACCACCAAGTCCTTGCTTCCGGTCATATGATTTGTAGCTCCGCTATCGAGCAACCATGATCCCCCACCGGAAGCAAACACCTACAAGAGATTAATGCTTGGTTTTAGGTACCCATTTTGTAATGGGTCCTTTGATGTTAGTAACAAGGGTCTTTGGAACCCAAATAGACCATTCAATGTATTCATGAGGAGAACCAACGAATTTGGCATAGACATGCCCATCACTAGCACGGCATAACACATAAGAAGGATTAAAGTCGCCGGCTTTGATGCAAGGAGTGGCATTGCCCTTTTTGACAACGCCACCCTTCGCATTGTTCTTCTTCTTCTCCTCGGAGGCACTCTCTCCCTCCTTCACAAAGGTTTGCATGAGAGGAGGAGGTCGTTTGGTCTTGTTATTCTTCTTCGTGTTCTTGGACTTGGGCACGAACCCAACCCCTTCCTTGGCCACAACTCCCTTTTGATTGATCAAGAGTTCATTGAGGTTCTTCTTGCCTTGTATGCAAGTCGCAAGACCTCTCTCAAGTTGCCCCTTTAGCTTAGCGTTCTCCTCAACAAGATGCACATGCTCACAACACGGGTTAGTAGCATTTGCATTATCAATTAACATCATACGAGGAAAGGTGGCTTTTTCCTTAGTTAGCTTTACTTGAAGTTGATCATGAGACTCTTTGAGGCTAGCATGAGCACACTTCAAGACCTTGTGAGCCTTGTCAAGTAGATCAAACTCCTCTTTGAGTCTAGCGAGATCAACCTCAAGTTCGGCCTTCTCGGAGTTTAGCACATGAGAAACAATGAGGACATGATGATAATATTTTTTTAACTTAGCATGATCAACGTTGTGTGACTCCTCAAGAGCCAAACGAAGACCACGCTCTTCCTCAAGAGCATTGGAAAGATCCGAAATCTCATCGGCATAGTCACGACTATGCCCTTCCATCTTAGTGATGGTATCTTCGTGAGCCTCGATCATGTCGTTGGCTTCACCAAGTTGTTCCAAGAGAGCAACAAAGTGCTTCTTGGATTTTCCCTTAAGTTTACCCATAAAGGCCTCAAACTCATTTGCCTCCACATTAGCTCCCTCAAGTTCATTAATGCTATCCGTCCGAGAAGGATGATTAATGATGGTAGTTTTGATGTTGGGGGTTACCTTGTTGGTGGCTTTAGCCATGAGGCACTTGGCGGTGATGCTCTCATTGTTGGGTAACGTAGTAATTTCAAAAAAATTCCTACGCACACGCAAGATCATGGTGATGCATAGCAACAAGGGGGAGAGTCTGATCTACGTACCCTTGTAGATCGCAACGGAAGCATTGACACAACGTAGAGGAAGTAGTCGTACGTCTTCTTCCCGGTCCGACCGATCCAAGCACCGTTACTCCGGCACCTCTGAGTTCTTAGCACACGTTCAGCTCGATGACGATCCTCGGGCTCCGATCCAGCAAAGCATCGAGGAAGAGTTCCGTCAGCACGACGGCGTGGTGACGATCTTGATGTACTACCGACGTAGGGCTTCGCCTAAGCACTACAACGATATGATCAAGGTGGAATTTGGTGGCAGGGGGCACCGCACACGGCTAAGGAACGATCTCAATGATCAACTTGTGTGTCTAGAGGTGCCCCCTGCCCCCGTATATAAAGGTTGCCAGGGGAGGGCTGGCCGGCCAAGGAGAGGAGGGCGCAGGAGGAGTCCTACTCCTACCGGGAGTAGGACTCCCCCCCCCCCCAATCCTATTCCTAATAGGACTCCTCGAGAGAGAGAGGGGGAGAAGGGGGCCGGCCACCTCTCCTAGTCCTAATAGGACTAGGGGAGGGGGAGGCGTGCAGCCCACCTTGGGCTGCCCCTTTCACCTTTCCACTAAGGCCCAATAAGGCCCATTTGGTTCCCGGGGGGTTCCGGTAACCTCCCGGTACTCCGGTAAAATTCCCGATTTCACCCGGAACACTTCCGATGTCCAAACATAGGCTTCCAATATATCAATCTTTATGTCTTGACCATTTCGAGACTCCTCGTCATGTCCGTGATCACATTCGGGACTCCGAACAACCTTCGGTACATCAAAATGCATAAACTCATAATAACTGTCATCGTAACGTTAAGCGTGCGGACCCTACGGTTCGAGAACAATGTAGACATGACCGAGACACGTCTCCGGTCAATAACCAATAGCGGGACCTGGATGCCCATATTGGCTCCTACATATTCTACGAAGATCTTTATCGGTCAGACCGCATAACAACATACGTTGTTCCCTTTGTCATCGGTATGTTACTTGCCCGAGATTCGATCGTCGGTATCCAATACCTAGTTCAATCTCGTTACCGGCAAGTCTCTTTACTCGTTCTGTAATACATCATCTAACAACTAACATTTTAGTTATAATGCTTGCAAGGCTTATGTGATGTGTATTACCGAGAGGGCCCAGAGGTACCTCTCCGACAATCGGAGTGACAAATCCTATTCTCGAAATACGCCAACCCAACATCTACCATTGGAAACACCTGTAGTACTCCTTTATAATCACCCAGTTACATTGTGACGTTTGGTAGTACCCAAAGTGTTCCTCCGGTAAACGGGGGTTGCATAATCTCATAGTCATAGGAACATGTATAAGTCATGAAGAAAGTAATAGCAACATACTAAACGATCGGGTGCTAAGCTAATGGAATGGGTCATGTCAATCAGATCATTCAACTAATGATGTGATCCCGTTAATCAAATAACAACTCTTTGTACATGGTTAGGAAACATAACCATCTTTGATTAACGAGCTAGTCAAGTAGAGGCATACTAGTGACACTCTGTTTGTCTATGTATTCACACATGTATTATGTTTCCGGTTAATACAATTCTAGCATGAATAATAAACATTTATCATGATATAAGGAAATAAATAATAACTTTATTATTGTCAGGACCCCGATTCTAAGCCACATCGATCTAGCCGGTAACACCTCATATCACTTTGCGGCCTCACGCACGGTAGTAGCTGAATCTTAAGTCACACATACAGATCTCAGTTCTTAGGGGCGGCCTCAATGAAACAACCCACCATGTACTCCTACATGGCCTCTCATCGATACCTTTACCAAATCATGTTCAACACATCCCACATATTACTGACACAAGCATTTCACTCTAGCCCATCACCCAGATGAACCAGACCTGACACAACTCTAAGCATAGCAGGCATAGCAAGGTAGGAATCACAAAACATGGCTCAATCAACTCCTACACATGCTAGTGGGTTTCATCTAGTTACTGTGGCAATGACAGGTCATGCAGAGGATAAGGGTTCAACTACCGCAGCACACACAGCAGTTTGAATCGTGTTGTCTTAATGCAGTAAACAAGAGCAGGAGCGAGAACATGGGTTTGTATCGGAATGATCAATGGTTGCTTGCCTGATGGAGTAGTAACGGGATACTGCCCTTCAGTTGGATACTCGTGAATATCCTCGGAGGCAGAACCTACCACGAAGAACACAACCGAGCTCAATCAACACATGACGATATGCAACAATATGATGCATGCTATGACATGGTAATATGAATGTGTTTTGGCCTAATGCAAGCTAAAACAGAAGAGTAATTGCTTATTTGAACCAAAGGTTCAAGTGTTAGCTCATTTGACATGATCATATTAGTGCATCACCTTATATTGCATAAACAGCAGGTTTAACTTGTTCTGACATGCATGAAACCAGTACCAATGGATAGCTTGGATTTTTCTGATCATTTTTCATATATAATTTGTCTCATTTGGAGTTATGGTTGAATTTCTATGAATTTTTGAAGTTTAGGCAATTTTCTGGAATTTCCTATACAGAAATAAATCCAGTAATTAAATTACTGCATCAGCATTACGTCAGTGTGACGTCAGGGTCAGCGGGGTCGTCCAGGTCAAACTGACCAGTGGGTCCCGCATGTCAGTAGTTAGTTTAACTAATTAATTTAGATTAAAACTAAACAGGTTTAGTTAGCAGGGGGGCCGCTTGTCATTGACTCAGGGGAGTCAACTGGGCCCACCCAGTCAATGGTCAAGGGTCAAAACTCGCCGGCGTCTAGCCGCCGGCGAGGCCAGACGCGGCGGAGGAAGTGCATTTGCACGTTTCGGCCACCAAACGGGAGGCGGAGAGCATCTACGAGCTCCTGGGAACGAGCCGCGGCTCTTGGTGGTGGTGGTTGAGCTCGGGGTGGCCGAAAACGTCGCCGACGATGACTTTGGCGGTCGCCGGAGTCGAGCGAAAGTGAACCCGTGGCTGTGAGGCACGGCGAGGTGCGTGGAGTAGTGCGCTGAGTTCCTGGTGATGCGGTGAAGTGTTCGAACACGGTGGCGTGGCCAGAATTTGGCCGGAGCCACGTCGGTGACGAGCTCCGCGGCGGTGTGTGCGGGTGAGCTTCGTGCAGTTGCTACGGTGCATGAGGAAGCAAACGGAGAGGATGGAGAGGTAGCTGAGCTCACGGCGGTCTCGTAGAGCTAGACGGCGCGGTCGGGGACGAGCTGGTGCGGCGGCGACGGCGAAGGGGATCTCCGGCAGTGCTCGGTGAAGACGAGGTCGAAGAGGACGATGCAGAGCGTGTGAGCGCTCGGGGCTCGGGCTGTTCGACGAAGTCGACGACGGCGGAGTTGTTGGACACGGTGGCTCGGTACAGGGGCGACGGTGGACGCGGTTTCACGGTGGCGCGAGCATGGCAGCGTCGGCCATGGTGGAGGGAGAGCGAAGGAGAGGAGCCAGAGGGGCGTGCGGGTGTCTGCGAGGTCGGGGAGAGAGCGGGGGTTCGTCCCGCGTCGACAGCGCGACGATGGGAGCGGCGAGGCGGCGGCAGCTGCGTGGCGTGCATGCGGGTGCTTGGCGTCGAGCACCTGGCTGCCTGCCTGGCGAGGACGAAGCAGCTGGCTGGCATGGGCCAGCACAGTGCTGGGCCGCCAGGTGGGCCGGCTACTGGGCTGCGGCCAGGTTAGTCTTTCTGATTTGTTTCCTTTTCTATTTTCCTGTAACTTTGTGGACTTATTTAAAATACCAAAACACTTCCAAAAATCCTGAAAATAATTGTGGTCTCTATTTGGATTATTTCCAACAGTAAACATTTACTTTCAGAATTATTTGAGCAATTTAATTATTTAATAGCATTTAAATGCCCAAATTCAAATACTTATGATTTAAATCAATGACCTTTTGTTGACCTAAAAATATGTGCACCATTTTTGCCAGAGGTTTAAGACCAAAGCAAAGATGATGAACATTTTAGAAGGGCATTTCAGGTTCATTGGAATTGCTTTTAGTAAACCCTAGTTGATTTCAGAAGGGGTGCTGGGGGTTCTGCCTTCCCCATTTCAAGTTTCTGATGAAAGTAAACATGATGCACACTCTAATGCATGGTCTAGCTAGGGTGTGACAACTGACCCCCACTCAATAGAATCTCGTCCCGAGATTTAGGATCATCTGGGAAGAAGGTGGGGTACTCGAGTCGAAGACGATCCTCCCTTTCCCAAGTGGCTTCTTCCTCGGAGTGGTGTGACCATTGAACCTTGAGAAACTTGATATTATGACGTCGAGTGGTACGCTCGACTTGATCAAGGATACGAACGGGGTATTCCCGATAAGAAAGGTTATCTTGTAAATCAAGCGTTTCGTGGTCCACTCCATGGATAGGATCCGCGAAGCAACGCCTGAGTTGCGAAACATGGAAGACATCGTGAACTCTGGAAAGATGCGGAGGTAGTTCCAATTGGTAGGCAACTTCTCCTCGTTTGGCAAGAATGCGAAAGGGTCCAATGTAACGAGGAGCCAATTTGCCTTTGATACCGAAGCGATGGGTTCCCTTTAACGGGGTAACCCGAAGGTAAGCCTTCTCGTCAACTTCAAATGTCATGGGCTTATGTTTACGATCATATTGACTCTTTTGGCGAGATTGGGCTGTTTTCAATTTCTCACGAATAACGCGAACCTGCTCTTCTGCTTCCTGAATCATATCCGGGCCAAAGAGTTGTCTTTCCCCGGTTTCTGACCAGTTAAGAGGCGTTCGACATTTTCGTCCATAGAGAACTTCGAAGGGAGCTTTGCCCAAACTAGCTTGATAACTATTGTTATAAGCAAACTCCGCGAATGGAAGGCATTTCTCCCAACTCATTCCGAAGGAGATAACAGAAGCTCGGAGCATATCTTCCAAAATTTGATTGACTCGCTCTACTTGACCACTTGATTGAGTATGGAAGACGGTGCTAAAGGAGAGATGTGTTCCCATAGCATTTTGGAAACTTTCCCAAAATCGAGAGGTGAAGAGACTTCCACGGTCTGAGTTAATTTCCAATGGGACGCCATGAAGAGACACTATTCGGGAGATGTATAAGTCAGCTAGCTGGCTAGCGGTGATACTCTCACGAACAGGTAGAAAATGGGCTACTTTGGAAAGTCGGTCGATCACAACGAAGATGGCATTATTTCCTCTCTTAGTCCTGGGAAACCCAGTGATGAAATCCATACTGATTTTGTCCCATTTCCATTCAGGAATAGCCAAAGGTTGAAGGGTGCCAGCAGGCCGTTGATGCTCTGCTTTAACACGACGACAAACGTCGCAATTAGCAATGTATTGAGCGATTTCTCTCTTCATCCTAGTCCACCAAAACCTCTGGCGTAGATCTTGATACATCTTAGTACTACCGGGATGAATGGTGAGAGGGGATTCATGAGCTTCCTTAAGGATCATCTGGCGTAGATGTTGTTTCTTGGGAATCACCAAACGGTTCTCGAAGAAGACAGCACCTTGTTCATCCATGGAAAAACATTTAGCAACTTCGCTAGCAATGTTTTCCTTAATCTGGGATATGCCCTTGTCATACCGCTGAGCGGTTATGATTTGATCCATAAGGGTAGGTTTCGCCACCAGGGTGGAAAGGAGCCCTTGAGGAACAATGTGAAGGTTAAGCTTACGAAATTCCTCATGGAGAAGTGGTTGACTTTGTTGTAACATCAGATTGTTACAATAGGACTTACGGCTTAGCGCATCAGCCATGACATTGGCCTTGCCCGGGGTGTAAGTTATTCCTAAGTCGTAATCCGAGATCAACTCGACCCAACGTCTTTGCCTGAGATTCAAATCTGGTTGGGTGAAGATATATTTCATACTTTGGTGATCGGTGAAGATCTCGCAACGATTACCGAGAAGGTAATGTCGCCAGGTTTTGAGTGCATGGACTACAGCTGCAAGCTCTAGATCATGTGTGGGATAATTTTCCTCATGTGGGTGTAATTGCCATGAAGCATAGGCAATTACCTGACGATCTTGCATGAGTATGCAACCTAGTCCTTGTCGCGAGGCGTCGCAATAGATAACAAAGTCCTTGGAGAAATCTGGTGGTACCAGTACGGGAGCAGATGTCAGGCGTCTTTTCAGTTCCTAAAAACTGAACTCGCACTGTGGAGTCCACTCGAACTTTTTATCTTTCTTGAGGAGTTCAGTTAGAGGTTTAGCAACCTTGGAGAAATTCTCGATGAAGCGGCGGCAATAGCTCGCTAGGCCAAGGAAACTCCGAACTTGCTTGACCGTTTCAGGTGGAGTCCAATCAAGGACGGCTTGAACTCGCTCGGGATTGACAGCAATACCCTTACCAGAGATTACATGGCCTAGATAGGTCACTTCTGACAACCAAAATTCACACTTGGAGAATTTGGCATAAAGGCGATGCTCTCGAAGTTTCATCAATACCAGCCTTAGATGTTCGGCATGTTCCTCTTCATTCTTGGAGTAGATGAGTATGTCATCGAGGTATACTACGACGAATTTGTCCAAGTACTCCATGAAAACCGAGTTCATTAACCGGGAGAAGGTGGCCGGGGCATTGGTTAAACCGAAGGACATGACGGTGTACTCGTATTGGCCATAACGAGTAACAAAGGCCGTTTTGGGAATGTCCCCGTTTCTGATTTTGATTTGATGGTAGCCCAACCGCAAATCCATCTTGGAGAAGACTGAGGATCCAGCGAGCTGATCATACAGGTCGTTGATCCTGGGAAGCGGGTATTTGTTCTTGATGGTGACCAGATTGACAGGTCGGTAATCCACAACCATTCAATCCGTTCCATCCTTCTTCTTGACGAAGAGGACGGGGCAAGCCCAAGGAGAGGAGCTAGGACGGATGAACCCCTTGTTCAAGGACTCATCGAGTTGGTTCTTAAGCTCGGCTAGTTCTAAGGGTGCCATCTTGTAGGGTCTTCTAGCAATTGGAACGGTTCCTGGAACAAGGTCTATTACAAACTCAACATCCCTGTCAGGTGGAACACCTGGCAGTTCTTCTGGAAACACATCCGGAAAGTCTCGGACTACCGGAACGTCCTCAAGGTCTGGAAGAGGGTTGGCATTTAGGGAGTAAAGTTGGCGTTTGGCCACTCGAGTTAGGACATTAACTGTCTTGCCCGAGGGGTGAGTAAGTTGAACGGTTCTAGTGGCACAATCGATCTTGGCATAATGAGATGACATCCAGTCCATACCCAAGATGATGTTTATGTCAGAGGACTTGAGAGCTATTAAAGATGCAAGAAAGACAAGTCTATCGACAAGAATTTCGTTCCCATGGCTTACCCTAGAAGTTTGCCATTTGGAACCCGGAGTTTGAATTACCATGGAAGTGGGCATGTCACAGAAGGTCGTGTTATGCAACCGAGCATAATTCTCGGATATGAATGAATGAGATGCTCCAGTATCGAAAAGAACAGATGTTGGATGGCAGTTAACAAGGAGCGTACCAAGGACGACGTTGGGATCCTCATGAGCCTCTTCGGCTGAAACATAATTGACATGGCCACGTGCAGTGGTGGCCGGCTTGGCATAGAAAGTCTTTCCCGCGGGCTTACCACGGCCAACGGACTTTCCAGCTTGATTGGGGTTGTTCTGGGGACACTCTCGACTATAGTGACCCGGTTCTCCACACTTGAAGCATGTTACCACAGTGGGGCGTGGAGCAACATTAGCAGCGGGGCCACCATAGGGCTTGGGCGGTGCGAATTGCTGGTTAGGACGAGGCGCCTCAAAGGATGGCCTCGGGGTGAATCTGGGTGGCAGTGCTGTGCTTGGAATCCACACCTGGCGCTTCTGAGCTCCAGAGCCGGATGAAGACCCAAAATCACGGGAGTGCTTGCGTGAAGCGTCATAATCAGTCTGGCCTGTCTCAGCACTGATAGCTTTATTGACCAACTTCTGAAAAGATGTGCACTCGTGCAGACAGAGATCGCGGTGAAGCTCAGGGCTAAGTCCCTTGCGGAACCTTGCCTGCTTCTTGGCGTCAGTAGAAACCTCTTCAGGAGCATAGCGTGCCAGGTTCCCAAACTCTCGGCTATATGCATCCACAGTCAGCCTTCCTTGGGTGAAGTTGCAGAACTCCTCCCTCTTGCGATCCATGAGACCTTCCGGAATGTGATGCTCACGGAAAGCCTCACTGAACTCAGCCCAGGTAGTGATTTGACCGACCGGGCGCATAGCTTCGTAGTTTTCCCACCAATGGCTAGCGGGGCCCTCGAGATGATAGGCAGCATAGGTAACCTTGTCGGCTTCGGCTACGTTGGCAGAACGTAGCTTGTGGGTGATGCTGCGAAGCCAATCATCCGCGTTGAGGGGCTCGACAGAATGGCTAAACTTTGGTGGGTACAGCTTGATAAAGTCATTGATTGACACTAGGTCATTTCGTGGGTGGCGTGCAATGTTCTGCTCAATCCGCTCTAGCAGGCGGTTGGTCTCGCGTTTGTTTCTTTCCGCCTCCAGCATCACTTCGACCAGAGAAGGCGGGTGAGGCAGATTTTCACCTCTAGCTGCACTGGCTTCCCCCCGCTCCAGGACAGCAGGGTTGCCGCGGGTGTTGACCATCCTAGGAGGAAACAAGACAACGGTTTAGACAAGGATGGCTCAAACTTAACAAGGAAGTGCAGAATGTAAAGGATAACACGGAATGCAGAGATGCTCATTCGTATGCCATGGTAATATAAAACTGCCATATATACACCAACGGTCATACTCGTCATACATAGTTTAGTACAAGCCCATGCTACAGTACAACTATGAAGGTAGACGTTACATCTCATCGGAGGCATTCCGAGTCCCTATACATTATTTGTCTACACCTCCGGAATCGATTACACGCCAAGTCATATTCCACAAGTCACGCAGGACAGTGGAGATACAACTACTACAATACTAGTGGTACTACTACTAACTCGGATAGCTCCGTAGTAGTCCTCATAGAAGTCACCTCCATAGCCTGGAAGTTCAACGTGATCATCCGGAAACAGACGGTCCTGAGGAGCCTGTGGACCATAGGGGCTAGGATGAGGTCTTGGACCAACAAACGGTGGCCTGCGGGGACCACGGGGTGGGGTGATGCCTCCCACATCACGCCAATCGACCATGTCTGGCAGAGCTGATCTCACAGGATATAGATCCCTGGTATCCATACATCCAGCTTGCACCGCAGGTGCAAACCGAGTCAATGTGGCCCAATGATCAGCACGAGTATTAAAAAGCTCCAGCCTCAAGGCCCGATTCTCTCGGTCCTTATCTTCGAGCATCTCAGCGGTGGTATGAGTTAATGAGTCCTCCTGAGTGGAGTCGGCATAGATAGCCTGAAGATACCCTTGCGCTCCCGGAAGTGAAGCTGGCATGTAACGGAAGTCAGTGTTCCGAAGCAGGCCAGTCCGGACTCGCAAGATGGTCATCATGGAGTAGGCAGCATCCTGCACAGCCATCTCAACGGTAACCCCGAGTCCATAGGAACAGTGAAGGGGCTCGGTAGATCCAGGATAGGAAGGAAATATCCTGATGGTGCAGAAATACTGGCTTTGATTAAAGTCGCGGAACTGCTCTTCGACAGTGTATTCGGGATACCAACGGTATCCTGTCTCGATCATGACCCGGACTAACATAGCAGTATGACCGGGCACGTCGAGGCACCTGGTCAGGCGAACCACTTGATTTTGAGGACGGTTGGCCATCTGAAAGCACAACCACAAGACAAAGACATCAGAATTCCTAGGGAAAATTGGACAGCATAACGGCTGTAAATGCTCAGAAAAAGATTTGAGACATCCACAACAGTTCACAATACCGCTCAACAGCATCATATCAAGGTTCTGGTTCAAATAGCAACATACTAAAATAGTAGAAACTGGACTGGAACTCGTAGCAATAATCCTATAAACTACTACAGATTAGTAACACGTGAACCTGATAGAAGAAGAGAGCCTAGTCCTTAACCCACGTTGAATGAGAAGAGAATGACTCAGATCAGAGGCATAGGGTAAAGGAGTAAAAGAACCTTACGTTCCCTCCCACAATCAATTCCCTTACATATAACTAAAGCATTTCTAGACTCGACATCGACCAGTTTGGCTCAACGAACCTACAGGCAGTCCGGCTCTGATACCAACGCTGTCAGGACCCCGATTCTAAGCCACATCGATCTAGCCGGTAACACCTCATATCACTTTGCGGCCTCACGCACGGTAGTAGCTGAATCTTAAGTCACACATACAGATCTCAGTTCTTAGGGGCGGCCTCAATGAAACAACCCACCATGTACTCCTACATGGCCTCTCATCGATACCTTTACCAAATCATGTTCAACACATCCAACATATTACTGACACAAGCATTTCACTCTAGCCCATCACCCAGATGAACCAGACCTGACACAACTCTAAGCATAGCAGGCATAGCAAGGTAGGAATCACAAAACATGGCTCAATCAACTCCTACACATGCTAGTGGGTTTCATCTAGTTACTGTGGCAATGACAGGTCATGCAGAGGATAAGGGTTCAACTACCGCAGCACACACAGTAGTTTGAATCGTGTTGTCTTAATGCAGTAAACAAGAGCAGGAGCGAGAACATGGGTTTGTATCGGAATGATCAATGGTTGCTTGCCTGATGGAGTGGTAACGGGATACTGCCCTTCAGTTGGATACTCGTGAATATCCTCGGAGGCAGAACCTACCACGAAGAACACAACCGAGCTCAATCAACACATGACGATATGCAACAATATGATGCATGCTATGACATGGTAATATGAATGTGTTTTGGCCTAATGCAAGCTAAAACAGAAGAGTAATTGCTTATTTGAACCAAAGGTTCAAGTGTTAGCTCATTTGACATGATCATATTAGTGCATCACCTTATATTGCATAAACAGCAGGTTTAACTTGTTCTGACATGCATGAAACCAGTACCAATGGATAGCTTGGATTTTTTTGATCATTTTTCATATATAATTTGTCTCATTTGGAGTTATGGTTGAATTTCTATGAATTTTTGAAGTTTAGGCAATTTTCTGGAATTTCCTATACAGAAATAAATCCAGTAATTAAATTACTGCATCAGCATTACGTCAGTGTGACGTCAGGGTCAACGGGGTCGTCCAGGTCAAACTGACCAGTGGGTCCCGCATGTCAATAGTTAGTTTAACTAATTAATTTAGATTAACACTAAACAGGTTTAGTTAGCAGGGGGGCCCGCTTGTCATTGACTCAGGGGAGTCAACTGGGCCCACCCATGGTCAAGGGTCAAAACTCGCCTGCGTCTAGCCGCCGGCGAGGCCAGATGCGGCGGAGGAAGTGCATTTGCACGTTCCGGCCACCAAACGGGAGGCGGAGAGCATCTACGAGCTCCTGGGAACGAGCCGCAGCTCTTGGTGGTGGTGGTTGAGCTCGGGGTGGCCGGAAACGTCGCCGGCGACGACTTTGGCGGTCGCCGGAGTCGGGCGAAAGTGAACCCGTGGCTGTGAGGCACGGCGAGGTGCGTGGAGTAGTGCGTTGAGTTCCTGGTGATGCGGTGAAGTGTTCGAAAACGGTGGCGTGGCCAGAATTTGGCCGGAGCCACGTCGGCGACGAGCTCCGCGGCGGTGTGTGCGGGTGAGCTTCGTGCAGTTGCTACGGTGCACGAGGAAGCAAATGGAGAGGATGGAGAGGTAGCTGAGCTCACGGCGGTCTCATAGAGCTAGACGGCGCGGTCGGGGACGAGCTGGTGCGGCGGCGACGGCGAAGGGGATCTCCGGCAGTGCTCGATGAAGACGAGGTCGAAGAGGACGATGCAGAGCGTGTGAGCGCTCGGGGCTCGGGCTGTTCGACGAAGTCGACGACGGCGGAGTTGTTGGACACGGTGGCTCGGTACAGGGGCGACGGTGGACGCGGTTTCACGGTGGTGCGAGCACGGCAGCGTCGGCCATGGTGGAGGGAGAGCGAAGGAGAGGAGCCAGAGGGGCGTGCGGGTGTCTGCGAGGTCGGGGAGAGAGCGGGGGTTCGTCCCGCGTCGACAGCGCGACGAGGGGAGCGGCGAGGCGGCGGCAGCTGCGTGGCGTGCATGCGGGTGCTCGGCGTCGAGCACCTGGCTGCCTGCCTGGCGAGGACGAAGCAGCTGGCTGGCATGGGCCAGCACAGTGCTGGGCCGCCAGGTGGGCCGGCTACTGGGCTGCGGCCAGGTTAGTCTTTCTGATTTGTTTCCTTTTCTATTTTCCTGTAACTTTGTGGACTTATTTAAAATACCAAAACACTTCCAAAAATCCTGAAAATAATTGTGGTCTCTATTTGGATTATTTCCAACAGCAAACATTTACTTTCAGAATTATTTGAGCAATTTAATTATTTAATAGCATTTAAATGCCCAAATTCAAATACTTATGATTTAAATCAATGACCTTTTGTTGACCTAAAAATATGTGCACCATTTTTGCCAGAGGTTTAAGACCAAAGCAAAGATGATGAACATTTTAGAAGGGCATTTCAGGTTCATTGGAATTGCTTTTAGTAAACCCTAGTTGATTTCAGAAGGGGTGCTGGGGGTTCTGCCTTCCCCATTTCAAGTTTCTGATGAAAGTAAACATGATGCACACTCTAATGCATGGTCTAGCTAGGGTGTGACAATTATTGCCTCTAGGGCATATTTCCTTCAGTCTCCCACTTGCACTAGAGTCAATAATCTAGATCACATCACCATGTGATTAACATCGGTAGTTCACATCATCATGTGATTACCACCCATAGTTCACATCGCCATGTGACCAACTCCCAAAGGATTTACTAGATTCAGTAATCTAGTTCACATCGCTATGTGATTAACACCCAAAGAGTACTAAGGTGTGATCATGTTTTGCTTGTGAGAGAATCTTAGTCAACGGGTCTGCCACATTCAGATCCACATGTATTTTGCAAATTTCTATGTCAACAATACTCTGCATGGAGCTACTCTAGCTAATTGCTCCCACTTTCAATATGTATCTAGACCGAGACTTAGAGTCATCTAGATTAGTGTCAAAACTTGCATCGGCGTAACCCTTTACGACGAACCTTTTTATTACGTCCATAATCGAGAAACATATCCTTATTTCACTAAGGATAATTCTGACCGCTGTCCAGTGATCTACTCCTAGATCACTATTGTACTCCCTTGCCAAATCAGTGCAGGGTATACAATAGATCTGGTATACAGCATGACATACTTTATAGAACCTATGGCCAAGGCATAGGGAATGACTTTCATTCTCTTTCTATCTTCTGCCGTGGTCGGGCTTTGAGTCTTACTCAACTTCACACCTTATAATACAGGCAAGAACTCTTTCTTTGAATGCTCCATTTTGAACTACTTCAAAATCTTGTCAAGGTATGTACTCATTGAAAAAACTTATCAAGCGTCTTGATCTATCTCTATAGATCTTGATGCTCAATATGTAAGCAGCTTCACCGAAGTCTTTCTTTGAAAAACTCCTTTCAAACACTCCTTTATGCTTTACAGAATAATTCTACATTATTTCCGATCAACAATATGTCATTCACATATACTTATCAGAAATGTTGTAGTGCTCCCACTCACTTTCTTGTAAATACAGGCTTCATCGCAAGTCTGTATAAAACTATATGCTTTGATCAACTCATCAAAGCGTATATTCCAACTCCGAGATGCTTGCACCAGTCCATAGATGGATCGCTGGAGCTTGCACATTTTGTTAGCACCTTTCGGATTGACAAAACCTTCTGGTTGCATCATATACAACTCTTCTTTAATAAATCCATTAAGGAATGCAGTTTTGTTTATCCGTTTGCTAGATTTCATAAAATGCGGCAATTACTAACATGATTCGGACAGACTCAAGCATAGATACGAATGAGAAGCTCTCATCGTAGTCAACACCTTGAACTTGTCGAAAACCTTTTGCGACAATTCTAGCTTTGTAGATAGTAACACTACTATCAGCGTCCGTCTTCCTCTTGAAGATCCATTTATTCTCAATTGCTTGCCGATCATTGGGCAAGCCAACCAAAGTCCAAACTTTGTTCTCATACATGGATCATATCTCAGATTTCATGGCCTCAAACCATTTCGCGGAATCAGGGCTCATCATCGCTTCCTCATAGTTCGCAAGTTCGTCATGGTCTAGTAACATGACTTCCAGAACAGGATTACCGTACCACTCTGATGCGGATCTCACTCTGGTTTACCTACGAGATTCGGTAGTAACTTGATCTGAAGTTTCATGATCATCATCATTAGCTTCCTCACTAATTGGTGTAGGTGTCACAGAAACCGGTTTCTGTGATGTACTACTTTCCAATAAGGGAGGAGGTACAGTTACCTCATCAAGTTCTACTTTCCTCCCACTCACTTCTTTCGAGAGAAACTCCTTCTCCAGAAAGTTTCCGAATTTAGCAACAAAAGTCTTGCCTTCGGATCTGTGATAGGAGGTGTACCCAACAGTAACTTTTGGGTATCCTATGAAGACATATTTCTCCGATTTGAGTTTGAGCTTATCGAGATGAAACTTTTTCACATAAGCATCGCAACTCCAAACTTTAAGAAACGACAGCTTAGGTTTCTTGCCAAACCATAGTTCACACGGTGTCGTCTCAACGGATTTAGATGGTGCCCTATTTAACGTGAATGCAACTGTCTCTAATGCATAACCCCAAAACGATAGTGGTAGATCGGTAAGATACATCATAGATTGTACTATATCCAATAAAGTATGGTTATGACGTTCGGACACACCATTATGCTGTGGTGTTCCAGGTGGCATGAGTTTGTGAAACTATTCCACATTGTTTTAATTGAAGACCAAACTCGTAACTCAAATATTTGTCTCCGCGATCAGATCGTAGAAACTTTATTTTCTTGTCACGATGATTTTTCACTTCACTCTGAAATTCTTTGAACTTTTCAAATGTTTCAGACTTATGTTTCATCAAGTAGATATACTCATATCTGCTCAAATCATCTGTGAAGATCAGAAAATAATGATACCTGTCGCGAGCCTCAATATACATACATCAGTATGTATGATTTCCAACAAATCTTTTGCTCGCTCCATTGTTCCGAAGAACAGAGTCTTAGTCATCTTGCCCATGAGGCATGGTTCGCAAGCATCAACTGATTCATAATCAAGTGATTCCAAAAGCCCATCAGCATGGAGTTTCTTCATGCGCTTTACACCAATATGACCTAAACAGCAGTGCTACAAATAAGTTGCACCATCATTATTAACTTTGCATCTTTTGGTTTCAATATTATGATTATGTGTATCACTACGATCGAGATCCAACGAACTATTTTCATTGGGTGTGTAACCATATAAGGTTTTATTCATGTAAACAGAACAACAATTTATTCTCTTACTTAAATGAATAACCGTATTACAATAAACATGATCAAATCATATTCATGCTCAACGCAAACACCAAATAACACTTATTCAGGTTCAACACTAATCCCGAAAGTATAGGGAGTGTGCAATGATGATCATATCAATCTTGGAACCACTTCCAACACACATCGTCACTTCACCCTTAACTAGTCTTTGTTTATTCTGCAACTCCTGTTTCGAGTTACTAATCTTAGCAACTGAACCAGTATCAAATACCGAGGGGTTGCTATAAACACTAGTAAAGTACACATCAATAACAATATATCCAATATACCTTTGTTTACCTTGCCATCCTTCTTATCTGCCAAATACTTGGGGCAGTTCCACTTCCAGTGACCAGTCCCTTTGCAGTAAAAGCACTTAGTCTCAGGCTTAGGATCAGACTTGGACTTCTTCACTTGAGCAGCAACTTGCTTGCCGTTCTTCTTGAAGTTCCCCTTCTTCCCTTTGCCCTTTTCTTGAAACTAGTGGTCTTGTCAACCATCAACACTTGATGTTTTTCTTGATTTCTACCTTCGTTGATTTCAGCATTACGAAGAGCTTGGGAGTCGTTTCCGTTATCCCTTGCATATTATAGTTCATCACGAAGTTCTACTAACTTGGTCATGGTGACTAGAGAATTCTGTCAATCACTATCTTATCTGGAAGATTAACTCCCACTTGATTCAAGCGATTGTAGTACCCAGACAATCTGAGCACATGCTCACTAGTTGAGCGATTCTCCTCCATCTTTTTAGCTATAGAACTTGTTGGAGACTTCATATCTCTCAACTCGGGTATTTGCTTGAAATATTAACTTCAACTCCTGGAACATCTCATATGGTCCATGACGTTCAAAACGTCTTTGAAGTCCCGATTCTAAGCCGTTAAGCATGGTGCACTAAACTATCAAGTAGTCATCATATTGAGCTAGCCAAACGTTCATAACGTCTGCATCTGCTCCTGCAATAGGTCGGTCACCTAGCAGTGCATCAAGGACATAATTCTTCTGTGCAGCAATGAGGATAAACCTCAGATCACGGATCCAATCCGCATCATTGCTACTAACATCTTTCAACACAATTTTCTCTAGGAACATATCAAAATAAACATAGGGAAGCAACAACGCGAGTTATTGATCTACAACATGATTTGCAAAATACTACCAGGACTAAGTTCATGATAAATTTAAGTTCAATTAATCATATTACTTAAGAACTCCCACTTAGATAGACATCCCTCTAATCCTCTAAGTGATCACGTGATCCAAATCAACTAAACCATGTCCGATCATCACGTGAGATGGAGTAGTTTCATTGGTGAACATCATTATGTTGATCATATCTACTATATGATTCACGCTCGACCTTTCGGTCTCCGTGTTCCGAGGCCATATCTGTATATGCTTGGCTCGTCAAGTATAACCTAAGTATTCCGCGTGTGCAACTGTTTTGCACCCGTTGTATTTGAACGTAGAGCCTATCACACCCGATCATCACGTGGTGTCTCAGCACGAAGAACTTTCGCAACGGTGCATACTCAGGGAGAACACTTCTTGATAATTTAGTGAGAGATCATCTTATAATGCTACCGTCAATCAAAGCAAGATAAGATGCATAAAAAGATAAACATCACATGCAATCAATATAAGTGATATGATATGGCCATCATCATCTTGTGCTTGTGATCTCCATCTTCGAAGCACCGTCATGATCACCATCGTCACCGGCGCGACACCTTGATCTCCATCGTAGCATCGTTGTCGTCTCGCCAATCTTATGCTTCCACGACTATTACTACCGCTTAGCAATAAAGTAAAGCATTACATCGCGATTGCATTGCATACAATAAAGCGACAACAATATGGCTCCTGCCAGTTGCCAATAACTTGGTTACAAAACATGATCATCTCATACAATAAAAATCAGCATCATGCCTTGACCATATCACATCACAACATGCCCTGCAAAAACAAGTTAGACGTCCTCTACTTTGTTGTTGCAAGTTTTACGTGGCTGCTACGGGCTTAAGCAAGAACTCATCTCACCTACGCATCAAAACCACAACGATAGTTTGTCAAATAGACTCCGTTTTAACCTTCTCAAGGACCGGGCGTAGCCATACTCGGTTCAACTAAAGTTGGAGAGACAGTCGCCCGCAAGCCATCTATGTGCAAAGTGAAGGAAATATGCCCTAGAGGCAATAATAAAGTTATTATTTATTTCCTTATATCATGATAAATGTTTATTATTCATGCTAGAATTGTATTAACCGGAAACATAATACATGTGTGAATACATAGACAAACAGAGTGTCACTAGTATGCCTCTACTTGACTAGCTCGTTAATCAAAGATGGTTATGTTTCCTAACCATGAACAAAGAGTTGTTATTTGATTAACGAGGTCACATCATTAGTTGAATGATCTGATTGACATGACCCATTTCATTAGCTTAGCACCCGATCGTTTAGTATGTTGCTATTGCTTTCTTCATGACTTATACATGTTCCTATGACTATGAGATTATGCAACTCCCGTTTGCCGGAGGAACATTTGGGTACTACCAAACGTCACAACGTAACTGGGTGATTATAAAGGAGTACTACAGGTGTCTCCAATGGTAGATGTTGGGTTGGCGTATTTCGAGATTAGGGTTTGTCACTCCGATTGTCGGAGAGGTATCTCTGGGCCCTCTCGGTAATACACATCACATAAGCCTTGCAAGCATTATAACTAAGATGTTAGTTGTGAGATGATGTATTACGGAACGAGTAAAGAGACTTGCCAGTAACGAGATTGAACTAGGTATTGGATACCGACGATCGAATCTCGGGCAAGTAACATACCGATGACAAAGGGAACAATGTATGTTGTTATGCGGTCTGACCGATAAAGATCTTCGTAGAATATGTAGGAGCCAATATGGGCATCCAGGTCCCGCTATTGGTTATTGACTGGAGACGTGTCTCGGTCATGTCTACATTGTTCTCGAACCGTAGGGTCCGCACGCTTAACGTTACGATGACAGTTATTATGAGTTTATGCATTTTGATGTACCGAAGGTTGTTCGGAGTCCCGGATGTGATCACGGACATGACGAGGAGTCTCGAAATGGTCGAGACATAAAGATTGATATATTGGAAGCCTATGTTTGGACATCGGAAGTGTTCCGGGTGAAATCGGGAATTTTACCGGAGTACCGGGAGGTTACCGGAACCCCCCGGGAACCAAATGGGCCTTATTGGGCCTTAGTGGAAAGGTGAAAGGGGCAGCCCAATGTGGGTTGCGCGCCTCCCCTCCTCCCCTAGTCCTATTAGGACTAGGAGAGGTGGCCGGCCCCCTTCTCCCTCTCTCTCTCTCTCGAGGAGTCCTATTAGGAATAGGATTGGGGGGGGAGTCCTACTCCCGGTAGGAGTAGGACTCCTCCTACGCCCTCCTCTCCTTGGCAGGCCAGCCCTCCCCCTGGCAACCTTTATATACGGGGGCAGGGGGCACCTCTAGACACACAAGTTGATCCTTGAGATCGTTCCTTAGCCGTGTGCGGTGCCCCCTGCCACCAAATTCCACCTCGATCATAGCGTTGTAGTGCTTAGACGAAGCCCTGCGTCGGTAGTACATCAAGATCGTCACCACGCCGTCGTGCTGACGGAACTCTTCCTCGACGCTTTGCTGGATCGGAGCCCGAGGATCGTCATCGAGCTGAACGTGTGCTAAGAACTCGGAGGTGCCGGAGTAACGGTGCTTGGATCGGTCGGATCGGGAAGAAGACGTACGACTACTTCCTCTACGTTGTGCCAACGCTTTCGTTGCGATCTACAAGGGTACGTAGATCATACTCTCGCCCTCGTTGCTATGCATCACCATGATTTCAAAAAAATTCAAAAAATTTCAAAAAATTTCCTACGCACACGCAAGATCATGGTGATGCATAGCAACGAGGGGGAGAGTCTGATCTACGTACCCTTGTAGATCGCAACGGAAGCGTTGACACAACATAGAGGAAGTAGTCGTACGTCTTCTTCCCGGTCCGACCGATCCAAGCACCGTTACTCCGGCGCCTCCGAGTTCTTAGCACACGTTCAGCTCGATGACGATCCTCGGGCTCCGATCCAGCAAAGCGTCGAGGAAGAGTTCCGTCAGCACGACGGCGTGGTGACGATCTTGATGTACTACCGACGCAGGGCTTCGTCTAAGCACTATAACGGTATGATCGAGGTGGAATTTGGTGGCAGGGGGCACCGCACACGGCTAAGGAACGATCTCAAGGATCAACTTGTGTGTCTAGAGGTGCCCCCTGCCCCCGTATATAAAGGTTGCCAGGGGAGGGCTGGCCGGCCAAGGAGAGGAGGGCGCAGGAGGAGTCCTACTCCTACCGGGAGTAGGACTCCCCCCCCCAATCCTATTCCTAATAGGACTCCTCAAGAGAGAGAGGGGGAGAAGGGGGCCGGACACCTCTCCTAGTCCTAATAGAACTAGGGGAGGGGGGAGGCGCGCAGCCCACCTTGGGCTGCCCCTTTCACCTTTCCACTAAGGCCCAATAAGGCCCATTTGGTTCCCGGGGGGTTCCGGTAACCTCCCGGTACTCCGGTAAAATTCCCGATTTCACCCGGAACACTTCCGATGTCCAAACATAGGCTTCCAATATATCAATCTTTATGTCTCGACCATTTCGAGACTCCTCGTCATGTCCGTGATCACATCCGGGACTACGAACAACCTTCGGTACATCAAAATGCATAAACTCATAATAACTGTCATCGTAACGTTAAGCGTACGGACCCTACGGTTCGAGAACAATGTAGACATGACCGAGACACGTCTCCGGTCAATAACCAATAGCGGGACCTGGATGCCCATATTGGCTCCTACATATTCTACGAAGATCTTTATCGGTCAGACCGCATAACAACATACGTTGTTCCCTTTGTCATCGATATGTTACTTGCCCGAGATTCGATCGTCGGTATCCAATACCTAGTTCAATCTCGTTACCGGCAAGTCTCTTTACTCGCTCTGTAATACATCATCTGACAACTAACATTTTAGTTATAATGCTTGCAAGGCTTATGTGATGTGTATTACCGAGAGGGCCCAGAGGTACCTCTCCGACAATCGGAGTGACAAATCCTATTCTCGAAATACGCCAACCCAACATCTACCATTGGAAACACCTGTAGTACTCCTTTATAATCACCCAGTTACGTTGTGACGTTTGGTAGTACCCAAAGTGTTCCTCCGGTAAACGGGAGTTGCATAATCTCATAGTCATAGGAACATGTATAAGTCATGAAGAAAGTAATAGCAACATACTAAACGATCGGGTGCTAAGCTAATGGAATGGGTCATGTCAATCAGATCATTCAACTAATGATGTGATCCCGTTAATCAAATAACAACTCTTTGTACATGGTTAGGAAACATAACCGTCTTTGATTAACGAGCTAGTCAAGTAGAGGCATACTAGTGACACTCTGTTTGTCTATGTATTCACACATGTATTATGTTTCCGGTTAATACAATTCTAGCATGAATAATAAACATTTATCATGATATAAGGAAATAAATAATAACTTTATTATTGCCTCTAGGGCATATTTCCTTCACTCATTGGGTGAGTCGAAGAGAGACACCCGTGGAGTCGTCGCAATGGCAACGGAGGCCATGGCAACCGACTCATCACCTTCATCATCGTCATCATCCTCATTGTACTCTTCTTGTACCACCAATGCCTTGGGAGGAGTCTTCTTGGTGAAGTTGCTCTTGTTGGGGAACGACTTGGCCTTGTCCTTTCGGATGAGCTTGCCACCATTGTCTTCCCTCTTCTCATACGGGCACTCCGTAACAAAATGACTCACGTTGCCACAATTGTAGCAAGTCCTTACACGTTGCTTGCTCTTCGTGCCACTTGAGATGTTTTTGCTAAAGTTTGGCCTCGAGTTTTTCTTGCTCCAAAATTGCCTTGAAGCGAGTGTCATGTGTTCATGATACGCATACTTTGTATCTTCGGGGTTGCTCTCCTCTTCTTCCTCTTCTTCTTCTTCAACGGTGAGCTTGGCCTTCAATGCAAGGTTGGGCTTCTTTGCCCTTTGAGAACGAAGCATCGCATTGTCGGCGGTCTTGTCCAAAATGTTCATGGCCACAAACTCATCCAACACTTCGCTTGAGGTCAAAGTGTGGAAGTCCGGTCTTTGACGAATGACGAAGGACATGGCCTTGTGGTAGGGCATCATAGCCTTGAGGAATTTGCGCTTGATCCAATTGTCATCCGTGTCCTTGCTCCCGTGAGCTCGTAGTGAGACCACGAGTTTGGTTACTCTCCGATAAAGCTTGCGAGGTTCTTCATCTTCTTCCATTGCAAACTCATCGGCCTCATCTTGCACCACTTCATAGTTGGAGCGTTGAATGCTTGCGCTTCCCCGGTAGAGAGAGACAACACAAAGCCATGCGTCTTTGGCCAAGGCAAAGGGCCGGAGATGAGGTAGGTCTTCGGGTGGGATTGCATCTTGAATGATGAAGAGAGCATTCTCATTGAATTGATTATCCGCGGCTTCTCGAGGAGTGAAGTTGCTTGGATCATGCGGATAGAAACCTTCTTCAATGATTCTCCAAAGGTTAGTGTTCACATGATTTAAATGGCGTTTAAAGCGGTAAACCCAAGAATCAAAGTCCTCATTTTTCACAATCTTAGGGGGGGCGACATGATTCAAATGAGTGGAAGGAACCGGTCCCCCATAGACAAGTGGAGGTTCCACATGAGCAAAGATGCTGGTGCCATTTTTACCAGTAGAAGAAGGAGCCTTTTCACTACTAGCTTCCCCCTTGTCGGAGATAGCATCCGTCACCTTGTCGGTGGGATCACCCACTTTCAACGGTGCGGTGGATAGTTTAAGCCCCTTAAGGAATTTAGTAAACATGCTTTCAACCTCGGTCGTCATGGAGGTTTTCAATGTCTCCAAGGCCACATTGAACTCCTCACGAGAGACCGAGGTTCCCCCATCGCCCGTAGACGAGGTCGGATTCACACCAGAGTGTTCCTCCACACCGTCTACGGTATCAACCATACTCTTCGGACGGTAAAGTCCTTAATAAAGAGATGAGGCTCTACTACCAATTGAAAGGATCGATATGGTTGACTAGAGGGGGGTGAATAGGCAACTAACAATTTTTAGCTTTTCTTTAACAATTTAAACTTTGCATCAAAGTAGGTTGTCTAGATATGCAACTAGGTGAGCAACCTATATGATGCAACAAGGATAGGAACACAAGCAAGCAAGTGATATGATACAAATAAGCTTGCACAATTAAAGGCACGAGATAACTAAGAGTGGAGACGGTGGAGACGAGGATGTGTTGCCGAAGTTCCTTCCCTTTGAGAGGAAGTACGTCTCCGTTGGAGCGGTGTGGAGGCACAATGCTCCCCAAGAAGCCACTAGGGCCACCGTATTCTCCTCACGCCCTCACACAATGCGAGATGTCGTGATTCCACTATTGGTGCCCTTGGAGGCGGCGACCGAACCTTTACAAACAAGGTTGGGGCAATCTCCACAACTCAATTGGAGGCTCCCAACGACACCACGAAGGTTCACCACAATGGACTATGGCTTCGCAGTGACCTCAACCGTCTAGGATGCTCAAACACCCAAGAGTAACAAGATCCGCAAGGGATTAGCGGGGGGAATCAAATTTCTCTTGGTGGAAGTGTGGATCGAGGCCTTCTCAACCACTCCTGAACAAATCAACAAGTTTGATTGGCTAGGGAGTGAGATCGGGCGAAAATGGAGCTTAGAGCAATAATGGAGCTTAGGGTTGGAAGAGATGAGTCAACGGGGAAGAAGGGGACCCCTTATATAGTGTAGGACAAAGATCCAACCGTTACCCACCTACCAGCCCGCGGCCAGCGGTACTACCGCTCCAGGCCAGCGGTACTACCGCAGGGCCGCGCGGTACTACCGCTTGCTTCCAAGCGGTACTACCGCACGGTCATGCGGTACTACCGTACAGACCTGCGGTACTGCCGCAACCCCATCAACAGCAAGGTCAGATCTGACGTGCAGGAGCTGAGGGCGGTACTTCCGCGAGCGCGGTACTACCGCGCCTCCATGCGGTACTACCGCAAGGCAGAAATCCCCTAGCCAGGGGGAGGAAACATCCGTGCCTACTTCCGCAAAGAAACGGAAGAAGCAAAAACCCGACACAGTAGTACTGCCGAGGGGCGGTACTACTGCCTGAGAACATAGCACGGTACTACCGCGGAGCGAAAGTGGTACTACCGCGGTAGGTGCGAATGTAAAAAATTACATCCGCCCCTACTACCGTGAAGGAGCGGTACTAGCCTGGTGGGCAGCGGTAGTGCAGCTCCAGGGGAGCGGTACTACCGTGGGCACCGGCGGTACTACCGCGCCACCGCACGGTACTACCGCTGGTGCCAACGGTACTACCGCTCTCCTGGGAGCAGTACTACCACGACCCAACTCAGCAGCCAGAATCAGGGAGGCGAGAAAAGCGGAGGAAGCTCCAAGGGAAAAGGAGGGGACAAGAAGGAGACGTGTACGTGATGATTCCACCCAAACCTTTCCGGCGCGGACCCCCTCTTAATAGTACGGCTTTCCTATGACTCAAATCCACCAAAAAGAAACGTAGAAAAGACGTCGTCTTCAACAGTCTTCGAGGGGCACCCAACCGTCTTGTGCCTAGCGATGAAATGTCTGAGATACTCAAGGCACATGATTAGTCCGCAAACGCATTGTCATCAATCACCAAAACACCTTAGGGATAAATATGCCCTTACACCTACACTCCCCTCTCAAAATCTTGTTTGATGATCTGCTTCAGAAGTATATGAAAAGATGTTGACATATTTCCAAACTGTTTTGCTGCGACCGCTGTGTCTGGTGGTATGTTAATGCTCCAGATTTTGTCGACCCTTGGATCCACATCCACATTTGAAGGCAATCCACACAGACTGCGATGGAGTGAGCAGAAGCTGAGATAAACTTCTTGCATACCCGTCCGTCGATACCAAGTAAAAGTTTCATCACAGATCATGCCAGTTTGGCAAACAAGATCCTGACCACGATGCACTAGCAATATGTCACACATGAGGATCAAATGATCTATAATTAAGAAGTAGGTGACTCACACGCGTCGCTGATCCGATGGATTTCGTACTATTGTCTTGGACTTTGTCTTTGTACCACCGCCCCGGATGCTTCTTAGTTGTACTTGTATTTTATTACTATTGTTTAATTGTTTTATGCTATTTTGGGGTCGAAATTAGCTTGCGGCATCATCAATGCCTACTGAGCTGCCTTGCTGTAATAGGAAACAAAGCTTGCCTGAGGTGTCTTACATTGAATTCTTGGACTAATTGACCTCCTGTTGGTCAGCCGATTGTAGATCATAGACCAACAATGGTGGAATCCCTGACTTTGAAAGACTCACTCAAATAATTAGCTGATAAACTTTGCACAAGTTGATGCAAGTGGCGACAACCTAGGTGTTTTCAATGGACGATTTCATGGCATTCTTATCGTTTTTGCATGCATGGTTCACCAATTCGGGTGTAATCGCCCGGTATACACATGACTTTCTCCTGCTGCACACACAACATTCATCAGTTCATTCCCAACATGGCATTGAGAACCATGGTTGTGTTGTACATGATCGTGACCTCTCATGTTCATCGCATAGGACGTGCTTGCCACCAGAGATCAAGTCACTCTAACCAGCGGCAGAGGTGTGCTGGAGCCATTGATGTTAGCACTCACATCTCTGGTATGTGTAAAGAGGACACGGAGACGTGGTGGACTAGTAGGCACGACTCTACTCGTTGTACCAAAAATATTTCGGGTAGCCATTGTTTCAGTTTATGCACTGAGTGCTGGTAGTTGAATTGTATTTCCCAACGCCGCTCATTTCTAAAGCATAATCACTCCCGATTAGCAATTACAACAAAGTTTTTCCACTTAAAATATGAAGTTGGACGAGCAGATGAACCAACCTATATTTGTATGTCTGACTACATGGTCATGACACCACTCACATCCTAGTATTTATAAAGAGGAATCAAATACAAATGTGACTAGTAGGTGCGACTTTACTCATTGTTCCAAAATTATTCGCGTAGCCCTTAACTTAGTTTTTTTTTTCATAGAGTGGTGTATGCATGGCTTACCAAAAATAATAATGAATTCTTACAATCCTGTACAAGTTACCACACATGAAGTTGATATCAAGGACGTCTACACTAGTCTTTTTCTTTGGGGAAGGCCAACACTGGTGGCTTTATTGATATCAACTACTATTTACATTGAAACTTCAGAAAAACTAGGTGAATCCAATTGCACTTGCATTGATACACACTCGGAGGCACACGCCACAAAGGACTCGACCACCCCCTCTTAATCACTCCCCTCGGTATCTTATTTGATATTTTGTTTTAGAAACATGTGAAAAAGATGTTGACATCTCTATTCCTAATGGAGCAGTTGGTGAATAGTCCGCGCGGTTTATTTTCGCTGGTTTATTTTCGTCATTCTCCCACCTCCGGTTTTTTTTCGTCATCCTCCCACCCCACCCTATCCCACGCAGCCACCCAAAAAACCCGCGCCCAACAAAAAAAACTTCATCGACCATATAAAAAATAAAATCGCAATCAATCAAGTATTGATGAGATATTTCCTTATATTGATGGGATATTTCCTTATATTGATGTGATTTTCCCTTTCTTATCATCAATCATCTCTACTGCCTAAAAAAATGCGTAGCTTTCCTTTTCCTGCCAACCCATCAGATTAGTTACCATATAAAAAATAAATCGTAATCAATCAAGTATTGATGATCAGATTAGTTACCATATAAAAAATAAATCGCAATCAATCAAATATTGATGGGATATTTCCTTATATTGATGTGATTTTCCCTTTCTTATCATCAATCATCTCTACTGCCTAAACAAAATGCGTAGCTTTCCTTTTCCTGCCAACCGACCGCGTCCCGTCTCCCTACATCTGCCCTCGTTGCTCTGCCTCCCGCACGAAAAAAGCCCTCTCGTTTGACCTCCCCCAAACCCCGCACGATGGAAAAACCAAGCCGCCTGCTTCCCCTCCTCTCGACCGCTCCATACGTCCAGATCGTGGCCCCATCCCCATCCTCCTCTCACGTCACGGCGGCCGATGGACTGCCGCCACCACCCTCCTACTCTCTCACCGCCGCCGTCCTCCCGCTCGCTCGCCGCCGCCGTCGCCACCAATCCCGGCGAAGGCGTCGTTGTTGCTATGTCGCCTCCTTTCCCCATCCAAGCCCGACCATGGCAACGGCGCTCTCTCATGTGTCCCGCGGTGAGGTTTGGGGAGGCGCGACCACAATCCAGTAGGGATCGCAATGCGGACCCGTCCGCTGGGATGGGTGTTGCCTCCGTTGCGAATGGGATCGAAGGGAGGGACTACTTCGTCGTCAAGGTCGGCGAGGCATCGGCCGATTGGGAGCCCAGTTGTGAACATGGGAGTTCGTCCCCATGGAGGCGGCCGCCGTGGAGATTGGATGTGAAGCAACCCCACATGCCGGTGGTGGAGGCTTGCCGTCCATGTGATCCTTTCTTCTCCCGGTATCCCCATTCCTTGCCTCCCATTACAAAAGCGAGCATAAATGAAAGCAGGGGCTGATTTTCATCACTTCATTTCTCATATTTTTAGTTGCTTTTTTGAGATTATACAAGATGCTCCCGATCTGTTTTGTCAAATTACTTGGATCGTCTTATGAAATTGACAGCCATCGTATTTTTCACCTCATGTTATTTCTTAACCCTTGTCCCACTAGGCATCCACTACATGTTTGATAATGACGTGATGTTGAGGCGGCTAGGAGAAGCGGGAGAGGGGGAGAGAGAGTGAGGGAGAGGGAGGGAGAGTGTGTGTGTGAGGATTTGATGGTAAAAAAGGTCGCCAATGTTGTAATATTGAACTTTTTAAGTTAATGTGGCCCCGTTGCAACGCACGGGCGTTCTTCTAGTATTTTCAAGTTGTTTCGCAAAGATCATTCTATATGGTGGCATGTCAATGCCCCTGACTTTATATACAAGTTATTTGATATCTATATACAATCTAATCAGACTGCACGGGAGGGAGCAGAGTCCGGGAAAAACTACTTGCATACTTGTTCATTAATATCAAATAAAACTTGTAACACATACCACACGATTGCGCCGAACAAAATCATGGACCCAATGTATTGACTGATTTATCGTGCATGAGGATCAGGATGACATGTAATTAAGTAGAAGTAGGTAATATGTACAATTGGTCTGTACTTTGTCGTACCATTCTATATTCTACGTAGTTGTCCTTGCATTAGTTTTTACGGCTGTGTAATTTTTTTTTGCGGGGGGTTTACGGCTGTGTAATTTTTTATACTTATGGCTGTTTGGAGTATCACTTAGCCTTCAACTTTAACAAAATGTGTCACTTTTTTTACGAGAACACAAAGTCTTATTTGGATGCCTTACTGTCCGAGGTGTCTTTCCACAGATTCTTAGACTAATTTACCTTCTCACAACGATTTTCTTGAAAAAATTCCAGCATTATTTCGCCCTCTTGCTATTGTATCATTGTTGTTGGTGATCATGTGGACGGTTTTCTGCACACCTAGTAATCTTCGTCGCAATTCCATTGTGACACCGACCACAGATGATGTGCGAACAGTCTAAAGGCCATATACAATTTTGAGTGTGTCTAGGGCACATTTAGATGTGCTCTAGTTATTGTACATCTAAGTGAGTGAATCAAACATAAAGAGAAAAAAAAGAAAAAAAAATATCCACACGAATCTCGACGTAAGATCAATGACATAGAACTTAGATGCGCGATATTTATGGCACATCTAGATGTGCTTTAGCAAAATTGTACAATTTTACCTTTCTGCCTGATACTTTAACCTCCCTTTCTTTGCCTATAATATTTTCATCTCCTCGTGAATTGCGCCCAGGAAAATTTTGGAAAATATAAGTTTTTTCTTCTCTATATTTTGAGAAGAAAAAAGGAAACAGTCAGTTTTTTTTTTGAGAAAAAGAAAGAATCAGGCGGAACTAGCGGATTGGATGGATGGGTTCGTCAGGCCCGTTAGTTCTGGGGCTACGGGCCGAGCAGATCACACCGAACGCAGCCACGACCGGCCATCCAACGGCACAAGTCGGCCCGGCGCCCCAGCCAAACCCTAACGCCCCCAGAACCCCTCTATATAAGCAGCGGCGAAGATGCCCTTCTTCCCCACGCCGCCACCTCCCATCCATCCCAGCAAACAGGTTCTTCCCCCGTCCCATCCTCACCCTCTGACCCATCAGATCTCGATCTGCCTTCTTGTTTTGCAACCCGTTTTCGGTTCTTGTTCTTCCCGTGTGGATCTTGCATCTGTCCTGAGGACGGTGACGATTGATATTTGGTCTCGTTCGTCGTAACTGGCAATCTCCTTGCCTTGCCGACCATCCTGCTATATCACCACCCATATTCCGAGTCCTCCTCTCGATTAGAATCGCCGCCCCCCGCAGCTGCTCTTCTTGTTTTATTTTTCGTTTCTTATCACTGGCCGAGGATTAAACTAATTACGACAAGCATATGTCCGAAGTTTCTTCATGTGGAACGATCTAATCTTCTCTATGAGGCCAATGATCCTGCTCATCTATTTTTCCTTTTGATGTTGATTTTGTGGGTTCGTGCTGCTTATGATGATTAGTGTGAACCTTTCTCAATGAATCACTAGTGATTACATAACCTACTGCCTTCCTTCTGAGGCATCACGATCCCTTGAATTCTTTTATATTTTTCTTGTTGCTTTTTTTCTCTTGAAATTATTGGTTTTCCAAGGTCGAATGATGATCCCAAGTGCATAGTTCATATGATCAAATCGTGATTACCTGAACAAAAATAGTCTTTCGCTCCTATCTGATGACCTTACAACCTTATCTTGTCCCTGAGAATTGCACAATTTGTTTGTTTGTTTGTTATTTTTTTTCATCCACGTGTCTGAATTTGTTGTAGAGGACGGTGAAGATTGATATTTGGTCTCGTTCGTCGTAACTGGCATTTATTTGCCTTGCCGACCATCCTGCTATATCACCACCCATATTCTGAGTCTTCTTTTTACACATTATCCATTGAAATCATTTAGACTTAAATAATATTGTAAGTAAAAGGAACGTAGTTGGCAGATCTCTGTAGTTGTGAGGATGATGATTTCAAATTTGTCGCCCCAGTCTTAGGGTCTGCTTAGGTGGATCTGTGCTGATTGACATACTGTTAAATCTGACTCAGCAAATGAATTCAAAGTTTGTTTGATTTTCTTTTCTATTTAATTTTCTTGGGTGATGGCAGTGACGATTTGCAAATATTCAAGCTCAACAGACCAAATCACAGGTCTTCTCTCAGGAGTTGATTTGTATGCCGATTATCCCGCTGAACTGAGCCATCTGATACCCTATATTTTTAATCTGCCGTTCATTGTTTGTCTGATGTGTCTGTTTCCTTTGGAGAGTGTAGTTGCAATGAGGATAACAAGCTCCCTCTTCTGAAAGCATTGACGACATTGCTGGCAGAATCGAACCAATTAAACATTGCCACTACTGAGCAACTATATTTTTCTTTTATCTTTTTGTCTGTTGTTTTGCTTTTCAATTTAGGTTATCTCTTTGGATTATGAGGAGGTATTGATGCATAATCCAACACTTGATCCGAGGGGTGGCATGAGCTGCCTGTCTGATGTCATCTTTGCAACTGAATCCATTAGAGATTAGGTTTTGATTATTTATTTTCTTCATGATTTCGTTGGTATCATGTGATGAAACCTTATTCAATCTTAGGACACCTTCTGACACAGTGCCTATTTTCCTGTGGATGAGAAGGCTTTTATATTCTGATGATACACCATGTTTTCTTATGCATTGTTTTAGTTTTTTATTTGCTTTTACGTTTACACTAGAGACCTGCAAAGTAGTTGAAGCCTATGATGATTAGCTTTATGTTGGAATTACCGTCTGATTCTGAATGACGATGTTTTTGCGGCTTTCTGAGGCACAACACCAGTGGTGAATGTTTTTCTTTATTTCATTATATTGTTAATTTGGATCAAACTTAAATTATTCCGGTGAAGATTCTTTGACCAGGAAGTGCCGTATGACACTGTAAACAACAGCTGTTTCTTACCACTGCAGGTGTCCTCCTTTGGCTATAACCTTTGTGGTTTGGTCAGGGCTGGAATGTGCATTTGCACCTGGTTTGGTTCAGCTGTGTGCATGATTTTAAATGGGTCTCTGAGGGATTCTCTGTTTGATCTGATTTTTGTGTGTTAATTGGAACCTGACTCTGTATTTTGGTTGGTCACTCTAGAGCTGGTTATTGTGGTTAAAATATTTTTCCAGTGGCTAGTTACTTGTCATGTGATTTGGTTAGTTTGGGAACATGTTATGGCGATGATGATAAATTTAAGGCTTGTTTCTCAAAACATTCGCAGATGCCGCCTAAGAGCTTTCGCCCAGCCAGGCTTGAGAGCTAATGCTGCTAATTCCTTCCTTGGATGTCTGAGCCTTATTAATAATGTCCCTGTGCTTGATAATTTTCTCTGTTATGTGGGGGCGCTGTTTGAATGTTCGGCTATTGTTCTTGCATCTCAGATTATTCAGGTTTTTTGGAATTGAGCCTTTTCTGGTGCAGTGATTATAAAACATTCCTCGTACTGACAGGGAAAATCCCTGTGAACGACATCTATACACCCATAGAATCTGAGCACCAATGGACAATATTTCTTTTGGTTTCAATGTGTATTATTACGGTTTTGCTCTTTGTTTTCCTTTCTATAACTCCCCATATTATGTGAGAGCTAATGCTTTTTACTCAGCTGAGCTTGCCACCAGTACATGCCTGGTGCCCTATTCATTGTCAATGTCCGGAGACCGCACAAATGGATTATCAATCCACTGTTTGGTTTCTACAAATGTACATGTTGAAACAGAGATGAATTAATGAGATTAATTTGCTGCAGCCTGAAACAGCAGCCTGAATGACCGATCATGCTGATTAACTATCATTCTAAACCCTGAATGTCCTGAACCTACCTGCCTGACAAATTGCTACTATGATCGGACTACCTCCAATACAAACTCAACTTAATTATATCCATTGGACTTAAATTATTACTATGACTAATGATCGGATTATCTGCATCAAAACCGGACTTAATTACAGCTCGCCCAGTACACTGCCTCATGGTAACACAGCCCTGATCAGTGGCAAAATTGAAAGGTGTTTCCAGCCAGGAAACATAGAGATGCTTTCAGATAAACACATGATTCTGACAAAAAAATGATGATTCAAAAGTACTCCCAAAGAATTGCAGCAAAAAATGATTCTGACAAAAAAAATTGAAAGGTGTTTCCAGCAGAATATGTTCTTCCTAGCAATCATTGTTATGGTTCCAACAAAAAAACATGGTTTCAACAAAATTATTTTGGTTCTAGAATTTTTTTGAAAAAAGTACTCCCAAAGAATTGCAGCAAAAATTATGGTACAACTATAGTTTTGCTCTTTTCACTGTTGGCGCAATAGTTTGTGCTGCGGGTCGGTTGCTCCACTGCCTTGCATCAACGGGTGCAACTCGCTGCGCGCCATGAGCGCATCTCATTGCCGGTATTTGTGTATTGGCTGAGCACCAAATACAAGCTTGGGGCCGAGCCCGCGGTAAAATCGATATTTGCTCATTTTTGACGCAAATGTGCTTGTCTTTTGGCCCATAATTGTCTTGATATTGACGCAAATCAGCGCATGTGCGCCGTGGTTTGGTGCAAATTCAATAAAAGTAATTTTTTTATCCCGTAGTTCATCACAAATAATTCAACAACAATTCAATATAAATTATATATTCAATAAATAAAAACTCATATTTCATCACACGTCGAGCTAGGCATTGCCCTTGAGCCTTTATATGTGCTCCACCAGATCTTGCTACAGTAGTCTTAGATCTCCTGACGCATATTGGAAGGCAGTCCAGGTTGCTGGTAATTGGTGATCAACTCGTGCAAGAGGACGCTGGCTCTTCTTGCTTGATGTGACACAGTGATACATTCAACGTATATATATGATTGTTCTATGTTGTTATAGTCATATCATTTTTGGATGTTTTATAATCATTTTATAGTCATTTTATACCATTTTTGAGGCACAAGTGCCCACCTCGATGGCTTCCCGCACCCCTTTTTACCCGATAATTTCCCAAATATCCCGAAAACCCTCGGGGTTAACCTAGATCGAAAGTTCCACTGTCGTAGGCCTTTGTACCACCTAAAACCAATCTAAACCCGTTTCGGCAGCCTGCCGGAGGGGGGAATCATCTTCGGTAACCATCTTCATCATATCGGCGGCCACCATGATGAGGAGGGAGTAGTCCACCCTCGGGGCCAAGGGTTTGTACCAGTAGTGTTTAATCTCTCTCTCGTGTTCTTGAGATGACACAATCTTGATGTATCGCGGGCATTGTTAATATAGTCGTATCATATGGTGTTTTTCCCTTTTTATCTTGTTGTGATGAATTGAGTTTTTCCCTTTGAGATTTCGTTGTTATTAGATTGAATATTTTTATGGATTTGAGAACATTTGATATATGTCTTTAATTGAATATTCGTGGTGACAATGGAGTATCGTATTGATCCACTTGATATATGTTTTGGCACTCATCTCGCGGATTCCCGCGGTGACATTGGGGTAATCTATGCATAGGGTTGATGCACGTTCTTGTCTATGCATAGAAATCTCTTGTTTCTCCGGTAGAAATCTTGGGGCACTGTTTGTAGTTCTTTGTGTTGGATTGAATATTATGAAACTGAATTTGCTTTGGTGTTATTTTTGTATGAACTCTTGGTTAGATCGATCGGAAAGAATAGTTTCGTGTTATTTTGGTACGAACTCTAGGATAGATTCATCGGAAAAAATAACTTTGAGGTGGTTTCGTACCCTACAAACAATTTCGTCTTATGTTCTCCGCTAGATAGGAGCTTTGGAGTGATTCTTGTTGCACTTTGAGGGACGGTTATATGATGCAATTACATTAGCATTGTTGAGAGGTTGCACTAGCAAAAGTATGGACCATATGCCTCATTTTCCAGCATTACAATACTGCTTTTGTGCCCGTTTACTATTTGCTACCTTGTTGTTTTTATTTATTCAGATTATAAAAATATATTTCTACCATCAATATTACATATTTATCACCATCTCTTCGCTGAACTAGTGCATCGATACAATTTGCCATTGTATTAGGTGTGTTGGGGACACAAGAGATTTCTTGTATTTGATTGTAGGGTTGTTCAAGAGAGACCATTTTCATCCTACACCTCCCACAAATTAATAAACCTTAGGTTATCCACTTGAGGGAAAATTGTTATTGTCCTACAAAACTCTGCGCTTGGAGGCCAACACGAGTCTACAAGAATAAAGTTGCGTAGTATGGATTCAATAGAATGTTTGGTATAAATGATGAGCATGATTGCAATGTTGTTAGTATGGATTCTTTGAATATCCATGATGCTAATGATATGCAAAGCCATAAGCTTGGGGATGCTATATTTGATGAATATGATATTTTTAGTCCCCCAAGTTTTGATGAGAAAATTTATTATGATGATTGCATGCCTCCTATTTATGATGATTATATTGATGAAATTGGATTTGGAGAGGTCATGACTTTATTTAGTGATGAATCCACTATTTTGGATGAGGCTTCAATTGACTATGAGAACAAATGTGGTATCTATGATGACTATGGTGATGACATGTATGCTATAAAAAATAATGATAACCATGAAAATTGTCATCATGATTTTAATTTTCAATCACATGATAGTTATTTTGTTGAGTTTGCTCCCACTACTATGAATGAGAATAAATTTGCTTATGTGGAGAGTAAGAAAATTTCTATGCTTATGCATCATGAAAAGAGTGCTTTATTTGATAGTTATATTGTTGAATTCATTCATGGTTTATTATGAGAGAGAAACATGCTTCTAAATATTGCAATAATATCAAGTTTCCTCTGTATGTGTTGAAAATCTTGAAGTTATGCTTGTTTTGTCTTCCTATGCTAGTTGATTCTTGCTTCCATGAATTGTTTGCTCACAAAATCCCTATGCATAGGAAGTGGGTTAGGCTTAAATGTGCAAGTAATATGCTTCATGATGCTTGTTTTCATGTTTCAATCTCTATCTTTTATGCGAGCACCATTGTATTCATCATGCCAAGCTAAAAGGCATTAAAGAAAATCGCTTGTTGGGAGACAACCCAACACTTTTACCTACTGTTTTTGTGTGTTCACATGATTAGGCTATTGTAGTAATCATGTTTTATTGTTTTTGTTTCAATAAAGTGCCAATTAAGACCTTTGGGATGGCTTACGGCGATAGTTGATTTGATCTTGCTGAAAAATAAAAACTTTTGCGCTCAGGAAAACAATTCTCATTTTTAACAGAAGCATGATAAAATGCTGATTATTTTTGCAGAAGACTAATAGACAAATTACTAGGTTTTCCTATTTTTCAGAATTTTTGGAGTAGTAGAAGTATGGTTGGAGTACAGATTACTACAAGCTATTTTGTTTTTGATAGATTCTGTTTTCAATGCATAGTTTGCTTGTTTTCTAATTTTCATGGCTTATATTGCTCAATATAAATTGTGGAAATGATATACTACAGTAGGCATTGTGTGAGAACAATTATGAATCTTTTCTTTGAAAGTACCAAAAGTGAAATGGTTTGCTCTTTATCATACTAACCTATCTCACAAAGTTCCGTTAAGTTTTGTGTGATTGAAGTTTTCAAGTTTTGGGTGAGATGTCGATATGAGGAGAATAAAGAGTGACAAGACCCTAAGCTTGGGGTGCCCAAAGCACCCCAAGGTAATATTCAAGGAAGATCTAAGTAACTAAGCTTGGGGATGCCCCGGAAGGCATCATCTCTTTCGTCTCCAACATTATCGGTAACCTCACTTGGAGCTATGTTTTCATTCGTCACATGATATGTGTTTTGCTTGGAACGTAACTTTATTTTGTTAGGATTTGCTTTCTGTTATTTAGAATAATTTTTTGCATCTTTTATTTCAATAAAAGTGGCAATGATAGTCTTTGCTATGCTTATTTTGCAAGTATACATGTTGCTGTTTGAAAACAGAAAGTTTACCGTTGTTGCGAACATTCCCTAGAAAAGTCAGAATGTGATAAAATGTTGAATCTTTTTGCAAAATAAGCTCTGATAAATTTTATAGTGTGGTAAAATTTCATAATCTTTGGAGTTTAAGAAATATTGATACTCTTGCATTTTTGACAGTCTGTACTATTTTGGCAGATTGCTGTTATGTTTGCATATGTTTGCTTGTTTAATGATTCTATTTGAGGATAGGAGTATTAAATATGCAGAGGCATTTAGTATGCAATGTTGAATAATAATTTTAGTGATTTTCTACAGTAGAGAATGACAAGGTTTTTGCATTGGTTTATACTAACTTATCTCACGAGTTCTTGTTGAGTTTTGTGTGGATGAAGTTTTTAAGATTTAGGGAAATCGTGAAATAAAAGGAATTAAGGAGACACAAAAGCTCAAGCTTGGGGATGCCCAAGGCATCCCAAGATAATATTTTAAGAAGTCTCAAGTATCTAAGCTTGGGGATGCCCCAGTAGGCATCCCACCTTTCTTCACCAACAATTATCGATTAGTATCGGTTGATCCTAAGTTTTTGCTTCTTCACATGATGTGTGCTATCCTTGGAATGTAATTTTATTTTGTTTTGCTTGCTGTTTTAATAAAGTACTTAGATCTGAAAGATTTTTAAATAAAATAGAATCCTTAAATAGTTGCCAGGGAGGCTAGGTAAGCGGCACGCACATCCCGTCAACGAAGCTTTCTATGGAATTGCTCTAGTGCTTCACTTATTTCCTTTTGAGCACGGTGTTGCTTCACTTAAATTAATTTGAGAGAAAGAAATGTTATGCTCATGATCTTCACTTATGTTTGTTTGAGCTTATCAAAAGCACCACATGAACATTAGTCGCAAAGTGATTGATATCCAAGAACGATATAATAAAAACTTTCATGAAGATCATTGGACAAAATGAACTTACTTCTTAGTAATAGTTTTGAGATATGATGATGTGATATGTGAGTCATCTTGATGAGTAATTATGCTTTAGTAAGAATATTGGTGTTAAGGTTTGTGATTCCCTATGCAAGCACGAAATTCAATAGTCATGCAATGAAATTATATCCTACTTGTGGTGCATTATTCGGTGTTAATTATGCTTAATGCTCGCTTATGAGATTATTCGTTTCTTGGTTGGTCGCTTCTCAATCTTTTGCTAGCCTTCATTTTGCACTAAGTATGATCACTACTTGTGCATCCAAAATCCTTTAAAACAGTTTTGCCACATGAGTCCACTATACCTACCTATACGCGGTATTCTTTTGCCGTTCTAAGCAAATTTATATGTGCCATCTCTAATATTCAAAATAAATTTCACTTTTGTGTGCTCGTACCGCTCGCGAGGCGGTGAGGGGTGGCTAATATTTTCCATGCTGGATGTGTTATTCTGAGTGTTTATTCACTTGTCATTGCACGAGGGTAAGGCAAAGGTATTAGGGATGCTCAGTCCCGAAATGAAAAGTGAATTTATTGTATGTTGTCAAATAATAAATTCCTTGAAAAGTGTTGGTATGGAAGGCTCCTGTGGATACAGTTAGCCATGGAAAGTGAAAGTATGGTGGAAAAAGGAATAAACTTTAATTTTTGTTTGGGAACCGCCTATTATATATCTAGCATGTATAGTGTTGGGAACTCTAAGTCGTTTTCGTTGGTGGGAAAAGTATGCCTCTCAAAATGTTTTTATCTCTCAATTTTCGGTTTGAGCTCTGGCACCTCTACAAATCCCTACTTCCCTCTGCGAAGGTGTAATGCCCTCGATGCGACTATATCTCCCACGTGTCGAAGCACGACTTAGAGGCATAACCGCATGGAAAGCAATGTCGCAAGTAAGGCAATCTTCACAACATCCCATGTAAATAGATAATATAAGGGAAGGTACATAGTTGGCTTACACTCGCCACGTCAAACAAAGTACATAAATAGCATTACATCACCCAATCACTCATGGTTCGACTACGGTACCAAAATAAAAGATCAACCCAACATGCGACACGGTCCCGATCGCCCCAACTGGGCACCACTACTGATCATCCCCCGCCGCCGGCCCGTCCCGGCCCGAAGCCGGCCCGCCGCCGCACCGCTCGGGCCAGATCCGCTCGCGCCCGGCCGCCTCTTCTTCTTCGCTGCGCCGTCGCCTTCTTACCCGGCGCCGGTCGCCGCCCGAGCTCCGGCGAGCTCCGGCTCTGGCTCCGCCGCGCCGCTCCATCCCACTGGCTGCCGCCCCTCGACGCCGGCGAGCGCCCGGTGCCGACCGGCCTCGCCTCCCCGCCCGGATCCACGCCGCCCCGACTTCCACCTCTTCTTCGGCGAAGCTCCGGCGACCTCGGTTTCCGCGCATGAACAGTGATCCCGGCCGGATATGGATCTGAGTTGGGATGGTTGACTTTTATCCCTCGAACCCTAATTATTTTTCTATGTTCATCGTGCCATAACTTTGCATCCGTAGATCCCTTTTGGACGTGTAGCATATCAAAATGTTTGTCTCAAAGAGTACATCATTTTATCTCATTGCATCATTTTCATTTGAGCTCATCTTGATGCCCGAAATGCTGTTGGAAGAGTGCTATTTGAGTTAATTGTCAGATCTGCTGCACCAAATAGCTATTTGTCATTTTTGCCATGATTATTGTGTGCATGATATGCCCCTGAGCTCTACATGTGTTTTGTCATATGCTTTGCCATCTTTCCAGAGATGCTATCCATGTATTTTTGTGATGTGTGTGGTGACTAGAACAAGCTTGCAAAGTGGTGCATTTGTTAATGCTGTTTTCAGGGACTTAGCAGTTCCACTAAGTCCTTGATCTGCTTTTATCAATATGCCATATGTTCATGTTGTTTCCTAGTGATCTGTGCCTCTTTTGAGGATGATCAGTAAGGATGTTTTGTTAATATTGTAGTGCTCTATCCATCCATGTCTTTGTTTGCAATTATGGAGCACCCTAGCTTGAGTCAATCGAGCTCTACTTTTGCTATTTCGTGAATCCGGGCAGATTGTCTACTTGTTAGCGATTTTGCCAAGGATGTTGTAGTTGATCCGTGCATGCTATGTTGTTGTTCTTGCCATGTCTAGCTTGCATAATGTGTATTCTTAATGGGTGTATGCTTAGTTTGTCATGTCTTGCTCTGTAGTGAGTGCATCGAGCTCGTAAACATGCCTACTCGTTAACAGATTTGCATGTTCCAGTTTTTCTCTAAGTCTGTAATCTGATTATGTTTTTGCCATGTTCACATGCTTGCAATTGTATTTTCTGATCCCTTTTGGCTCAAGGTCACTAAGAGACTTTTGTTAAGCTATTTGAGTAGCTCTATGCCATGCTTTGCTTTGCCATGTTAAGTTCCTGTAACATCTAGTTTTCATGCTTCAAAGTATGCTACCTGATCTGAAATTCCAGACAAGTGTTAATTTCACTAAGTCTGAAACATGTTTACCAATTGCACTTTTGCCATGCTTGTTTGAACCTGTTAATGGATGAATTGGCCGTAGCTCAGTGTTCATCTTTTGTTAAGCATCATGAATGGATCCCTGCAATGTATTTTGTTGCCATGTTTGGGTGTTGTAGCATGTTTATCTTGTTGCATTTAGATGGCTACTTGCTATTTATCGTAGACCGGTGCCATATTTGAATTGCTTGCCATTTCCAAACCGTGCCTCCGATTCCGGTGATCTTTATATCGATTTCAACCGAAATCACCTCACCTTTCCAGTGGCACTCTTGGATTTCCAAGTTGAGGCCAGGTTCTTTCATCCCTTGTCAAATCTTGCATATGCATCACATATCGCATCCCGCATAGCATACCATGTTGCATCATGTTATTTGAGCTTTGCACGTGGTTGATTGTGTTCTTGTTGCTTGTTTGTCTTGTTTGGGTAGAGCCGGGAGACGAGTTCGCTAATGAGGAGCCCATTGAGTTTGCTTTCGAGGATCTAGTCAACTCTAACAACTTTGCAGGCAAGATGATCATACCCTCGAAATCACTTCTATCTTTGCTTTGCTAGATGCTTGCTCTTTTGCTATGCCTATGCTACGATGCCTACCACTTGCTTATCATGCCTCCCAAATTGCCATGTGAAACCTCTAACCCACCATGTCCTAGCAAACCGTTGATTGGCTATGTTACCGCTTTGCTCAGCCCCTCTTATAGCGTTGCTAGTTGCAGGTGAAGATTGGAGACCGTTCCTTGTTGGAACATTATTTTCTTGTTGGGATATCATTATTGGAGACGTGGTTGCTTGTTGATATGCTTGAGTATTTAAGTTATCATGTCAAACTAGACTATTGCTTTGAACAATATAAAAGTCCAAATGTCCATGCTATAAAGAAAAGAATATGAGATGACATGTTAGGCAGCATTCCACATCAAAAATTCTGTTTTTATCATTTACCTACTCGAGGACGAGCAGGAATTAAGCTTGGGGATGCTGATACGTCTCCAATGTATCTATAATTTTTGATTGTTCCATGCTGTTATATTATCATTCATGGATGTTTTATAATAATTTTATAGTCATTTTATATCATTTTTTGGGACTAACCTATTGACATAGTGCCAAGTGTCAATTGCTGTTTTCTGCATGTTTTTTTACATCACAGGAAATCAATATCAAACGGAGTCCAAACAGTGCAACACTTTTTGTGGATTTTATATGGACGAGTAGACCACCAATGGGCTAAAGCAGCACCTGGGGGGTGCCCCGAGGGGGGCACAACCAACCAGGGCGCGCCTGGGGGCCCAAGCGTGCCTAGGTGGGTTGTGCCCACCTCGGTGGCCTCCTACACCCCCTCTTTACCCTATAAATTCCCAATATTCTGAAAACCCTCGGGATTAACCTAGATCAGAAGTTCCACAGTTGCATGCCTCTGTAGCCGCCGAAAACCAATCTAGAGTTGTTTCGGCACCCTGTCGGAGGGGGGAATCATCTCCGGTGGCCATCTTCATCATCCCGACGGCCACCACGATGAGGAGGGAGTAGTCCACCCTCGGGGCTGAGGGTTTGTACTAGTAGCTATGTGTTTAATCTCTCTCTCTCTCTCTCTCTCTCTTGTGTTCTTGAGATGACACGATCTTGATGTATCGCGGGCTTTGTTAATTTTGTCGGATCATATGGTATTTCCCCTCTCTATCTTGTTGTGATGAATTGAGTTTTTCCCTTTGAGATTTCATTGTTATCAGATTGAATACTTTTATGGATTTGAGAACACTTGATATATGTCTTGCAATTAAATACTCATAGTGACAATGGGGTATCGTATTAATCCACTTGATATATTTTTTGGCACTCAACTCGCGGATTCCCGCAGTGACATTGGGGTAATCTATGCATAGGGGTTGATGCACGTTCTTGTCTTTTTTTATCTGATAGAAATCTTGGGGCACTCTTTGAAGTTATTTGTGTTGGATTGAATATTATGAATCTGAATTTGCTTTGGTGTTATTTTAGTACGAACTCTTGGTTAGATCGATCGGAAAGAATAGCTTTGAGGTGGTTTCGTACCCTACAAACAATTCTGTCTTATGTTCTCCGCTAGATAGGAACTTAGGAGTGATTCTTCGTTGCACTTTGAGGGACGGTTATATGATCCAATTATATTAGCATTGTTGAGAGGTTGCACTAGCAAAATTATGGACCCTAGGCCTCATTTTCAAGCATTGCAATACCTCTTTTGTGCCCGTTTACTATTTGCTACCTTGCTGTATTTATTTATTCAGATTATAAAAATATATTTCTACCATCAATATTACACTTTTATCACCATCTCTTCGCCTAACTAATGCACCTATACAATTTGCCATTGTATTGGGTGTGTTGGGGACACAAGAGATTTCTTGTATTTGGTTGCAGGGTTGTTCGAGAGAGACCATCTTCATCCTATAGATCCCACAGATTGATAAATCTTAGGTCATCCACTTGAGGGAAAATTGCTACTATCCTACAAAACTCTGCGCTTGGAGGTCCAACACGAGTCTACAAGAATAAAGTTGCATAGTAGACATCACACATCAAGTCATGATCTCCCACATTTGATCTTTCGACCAGGTTGAGCAGGGTACCGGACAATAGCAAATCGAGATTGGAGCACACCAAATGCCCGCTCGACATCCTTCCTGCAAGCCTCCTGAAACTTCGCAAAGTGAGAGTTCTTGCCTCCTATCACAGGGTTTGAGATAGTCTTCACAAATGTAGACCATCTCGGATAGATGCCATCAGCTAGGTAGTACCCCTTGTTGTAGTGCCGCCCATTGACCTCGAAGTTCACCGGAGCAGAATGACCTTCAAAAAGCTTGGCAAAGACAGGGGAGCACTGCACCACGTTGATGTCATTGTGAGTTCCTGGCATACCAAATGAGGAGTGCCAAATCCAGAGGTCCTATGTGGCCACTGCTTCAAGTACCACATTGCAACTGCCTTTGTACATCCCCTGCCAAGCAAATGGACAGTTCTTCCATTTCCAATGCATGCAGTCGATGCTTCTAAGCATCCCAGGAAATCCTCTTGCTGCATTCTATGCTAGGATCCGAGCAGTGTCTTCAACATTGGGTGATCGCAAGTATTGCGGTCCAAACACTACCACCACTGCCCTGCAGAATGTGTAGAAACACTCAATGGTTGTGGACTCGGCCATGCGCCCATAGTCGTCGAGTGAATCACCGTTAGCTCCGTATGCAAGCATCCTCATCGCCATCGTGCACTTCTGGATTGAGGTGAATCCAAGTTTGCCGGTGCAATCCTTCTTGCACTTGAAGTAGCTGTCGAACTCCCGGATGGAATTCACAATCTTGAGGAAAAGCTTTCGGCTCACCTGATAACGGTCCCGAAATACTTTGTCACCGTGCAATGGAGCGTCGGCGAAGTTGTTAGAGTAGAGCATGCAATAGACTTCCAGACGATGTCGGTTCTTTGCTTTCAGCCGCCCCGACGCGAAGCCGCCTGGCCACGGCTTTTCATTGCTCGCGAGCAGGTTGGCGGGGGCGGCGAGGACCATGAGGTGCTCCTCGTTGTGGACGTCAGCATCGGCTTCCTCCTCCAGCAACGCCGCGAGTGCCTCCTCATCGTCTGAGTCCATCGCCGAGCAGACAAATCGCCGAACACCTAGCGGGCGCGGTGGGAGTAAAGCCGCCGGTATACCGCCCTACGCGGCCGGAGCGCTGGAAAACTTGCCTAGAAGGTGGTGGAGAGGTTGCCGCGACGAAACCTTCTATTTTTTCCGGTGGGGGAATGGCCCATCTAGCGGTGCTGGGCGGTGGGCGGCGCCGGGATCGGCGGGGTGGTGGCTGATACGTCTCCAACATATCTATAATTTTTGATTGTTCCATGCTATTATATTATCTGTTTTGGATGTTAATGGGCTTTATTTTACACTTTTATATTATTTTTGGGACTAACCTATTAACCCAAGGCCCAGTGCAAATTGCTTTTTTTTTGCCTATTTCAGTGTTTGGCAGAAAAGGAATATCAAATGGAGTCCAAACGGAATGAAACCTTCGGGCGCGTGATTTTTGGAACAAACGTGATCCAGAGGACTTGGAGTGGACGTCAAGAAACGGACGAGGTGTCCACGAGGCAGGGGGCACGCCTACCCGCCTGGGCACGCCCTCCCCCCTCGTGGGCCCCTTGTGGCTCAACCGGCCTACTTCTTCCTCTGAAAGAACATGCGGTGCCCCCATGTTTGGTTTTGGTAATTGATGACAATCTCTATGGACTAATGGTTGCCTTGAGTTATATTTGAAGGTTTTGTCCATAGGCTTTTCTTGGAGTACATGTGTTGGTTTCAAGGAGAGTTTGTGTCGACCAAGGTGCTATTCAAGGAATTACCTAAAGATTGGTCTTGTGAGAGGTTGATCAAGACTAAGTTAAAGAGTGAATCAAGTTGATCAACCCACAAAGCGTAGAAGATGTACCGAGAGGGATCAAGTGATCCCATGGTATGGTAAGCATTGTCAATTACGCTTTATGTACTAACCCATGGTCTTCGTGAGAGTTCTTTGTGGGGTTAGGTTGCGATGTGCAAGTTCAAGTGGAGTATCACGAAGATATCAAATGCTTGAAGCTTGCCGTCCTTTGTGGTGTCAACGGACTTGTGAAGATGTGCGGAAGAGTGGCTCACCCATAGTGGAGTATGGGGGAGAAATCAACTAGTCTTCATCGAGTCAACACAATCAAGAAAGGTGGTCCAACTTGAGGGAGTCAAGATTGTCATCATCTAGCTCAGGTGGACCATGTGCAAGGCAAAGGTTTGCCCTTGATAGGTTTTCTACTTTATCGGTCTCATGATGGTAGTTGGGAGACCGGGTTATAGGATCGATTGCCGTACTATCAAGGGGGGCTCTCGATGAGTAGCTTGATCGTATCGTTCGCTGAGAACTCAAACCATTGCATCCTTGCATCATCTTTCTTGGTTCTTGCTTGGTTCTCTTTGTGAGTCTTAGAGCTTATGGTCATCTTGATGACAAGCTTGAGTTCATCGAAAACGGAGTTCGCATGCATCTTCTATGATGTTTTCGATGTTGGAGGTTTTGCCGGTTCGTCTCGGTTGGAGGTTTCACTCCTCTATTTGTTGGCATACCTCCCCTGCCTCTTCTTACTATAACCAGCCGTTGTTTTGATGCTACTCGTCGTCTTGCTTTCAACAAGCTTGAGTTTGCTCAATTCGGAGCTCATATGCAGAAGTTATGGCAGTTCTGGTTTTCTGGAGTATGGTTTTTCTCCTGGACCCAGCGGTAGTACCGCGGTCCACAGCGGTAGTGCGGCTGAGACTCCCTAAGTGGTAGTACCGCTCCCGGAGCGGTAGTACCGCTCCTCGGAGCGGTAGTACCGCTGGGTGGCCTCAGCGGCAGTACCTCTGCGCGTGCTACTACCGTCCTGTCACTGCGTCTGTAGCGGTAGTACCGCTCCTCGGAGCGGTAGTACCGCTTGCTGGGCTCAGCCGCAGTACCGTGGTGGCATGGTGCTCCTTCCGCTTTGATTCTTGCGCGCATTTTCTCGTGTCGGGTTTTGCGGTACTAGCTGCGGCAGTAGTGGCGGTAGTACTGCTTGAGAGCGGTAGTACCGCTCTACCTCCGCAGTAGTACCGCCCTGGGCCCCTGCCCCAGCCCTTCTCTTCTGGCGCGGTAGTACCGCTGAGGGGGAGCGGTAGTACCGCTTGAGGGCGGCAGTACCGCTCTACCTCAGCGGTAGTACCGCTCTCTGCGGGGCTGTGTGGGGGATAACGGTTGGATTTTCCCCCTCCTATAAAAGGGGGTCTTCTTCCCCAATGAACCTAATCTTTTGAGCTCGTGTTCTTCCCCCATTGTTGACCTTCTTCGAGCTTGCTAACTCTCAATCCCTCCATGGATTCTTGCTAGTTTTTGAGGGAAAAGAGAGAGGAGATCTAGATCCACATTTCCACCAATCACTTTCTCCTCTATGTGAGGGGAACCCCTTGGATCTAGATCTTGGAGTTCTTGGTGTTCTCTTTCTTGTTCTTCCTCTCATTTTCCTCCCTAGCATTAGTTGCTTTGGTGGGATTTGAGAGAGAAGGACTTGGGCACTCCGTGTGCCCTTTCCATTGCATTTGGTGCATCGGTTTGAGTTCTCCACGTGATACATGGAAGTTACAAGTTGAGAAGCTTATTACTCTTGGGTGCTTGGTACCCTTGAGCTTGTTCCTCTTGGGTGCTTGGGCGCCCTAGACGGTTGTTGGTGTTCGGAGCTCAATCATTGTGGTGCAAAGCTCCGGGCAAGCGTCGGGGTCTCCAATTAGGTTGTGGAGATCGCCCTGAGCAATTTGACGGGTTCGGTGACCGCCCCCAAGGATTGCCAAAGTGTACGGGTTCGGTGACCGCCCCCAAGGGTTGCCATTTGTACGGGTTCGGTGACCGCCCTCAAGGGTCCCTTAGTGGAATCACGACATCTTGCATTGTGCGAGGGCGTGAGGAGATTACGGTGGCCCTAGTGGCTTCTTGGGGAGCATTGTGTCTCCACACGGCTCCAAACAGAGATTAGCATCCACAAGGGTGTGAACTTCGGGATACATCATCGTCTCCGCGTGCCTCGGTTATCTCTTACCCAAGCCCCTTTACTTATGCACTTTACTTTGTGATAGCCATATTGTTTCTTGTCATATATCTTGCTATCTCATAGTTGCTTTTCTAGCTTAGCATAAGTTGTTGGTGCACATAGGTGAGCCTAGTTGTTTTAGGTTTTGTTCTTGGCAAATTAACCGCTAGGTTTATTCCGCATTTGTTCAAGCCTAAACCGTAATTATTTTAAAACGCCTATTCACCCCCCCTCTAGGCGACATCCACGGTCTTTCAATTGGTATCAGAGCCTCGTCTCTCTTTATAGGGCTTAACCGCCTAGAGAGTAAGGATGTCGACTAGGGGTTTAGGATTCTCTGACACTCTTAGTTTCGATGGCACAAATTTTGATGTTTGGGTAATTCGCATGCTTAATCTCTTTAGGGTCATGGACCCAAATTTAGAGGGAATTGTAGATATGGGTTTTTCTCCTCCGAAGGATCCCCAAAGATTATCTTTAGAGGATGAGAAAAACTCTTATCTTAATGCTCAAGCTTCTAATGTGCTTTTCAATGCTTTGAGCAATATAGTTATATTTCAACTCATGCCGTTCCGGGATGCTCATGAGTTGTGGACGAAGATTCAAGATAAATATGGAGTGTCCAAGATTTGTTGGGATGATTGTTCTCCCTCCACCTCCGGTCGTATAGTCTTCTCAACTTCTTCTACTTCACCCACATGTGGTTTGCCACAAGGTAATGATATGGTGAGTAGTGTTGGTCATTGCAATGATGATAGTATGTTTATTATGGATGATCCTTCATCACTATCTCATTGCAATGCTCCTTCTTTGGGCTTTAACACTTCGAGCACTCCAAATGTCTCACATGCTTGTGTTGATAGTTCTTGCATATCATGTAGAAATTACTTGACTAAATCTCATGATGATATGCTTTCTATGCCTTGTTGCCATGACAAAAATGTATCTATTTTCTCGAGTTGTTGTGCTAACAATGTAGAGGAAACCCAACACTCCATGGAACAAGATGTGGTTTTAAATGGTGCTTCAAGGGATCCTACATCATCATCTATTGCTTTTTGCCTTATGGCTAAGGCTTCAAAGGTATCTCCTACTTTGAAACCCAATATGTCTCTTGATGATGATGTTGATGCCTATGATGATGAGGATAATAATGAAGAGAATGATAATGTTGCCTCCTTAAAAATTAAGGGGGAAATAGTTTTTAAAGCTCTTCATAAAAATAAAATTGCTCGTTCCAACTTCATGGAAATCATGTCCATTGCCATTGAGGGCAAGAAGTATATTGATGAGTTGGAATCTCGTCTTGAGGAGCATGAGGTCACCATTGATAAAATGGAAGGTTATGAGCGTGATTACGCAAATGAAATTGCGGACCTCTCTCAAGCTCTTGAACTTGAACAAACCACCAAGGAATCTCTTGAGGAGACTTTTGCTCTAGAATTATCTAGAGTGAGGGAATCTCGTGATAGAGCTCTTGAGATGGCCAATGATTTTGAAACTAAAAATGAGGAGCTTGAAGTTGCGCATGCTAAACTCCTTGAGGACTTTGAGCACCTCAAAAATGGCTCAAGGGTCATTAAGAGTGAGCTCATCAAACTCACCGAGTCTCATGCTCAACTTAAAGCTTCATATTCTAAAGAGCTTGCCAAGTTGTCTTCTCCTCTTGTTGCTAATGATGATGCTTGTGCTACTAAATCTATCTCTTGTGAAGCATCCATATTGAAGGAGAATGTTGAGCTAAGGGCTCAACTTGAGTTGCTATCTAGCAATTATGGAATGTTGGAAGAAAATCATGTAAAGCTCACAAGCTCTCATGATGATCTCCTAGTATCCCATAATGTGCTAAAATTAGCTCATGAGGCCATGCTTACTAAGGTAACATCTAGTGAGCCTCATGTGGATACTAGCACCACTTCTAGTCAAAATGCTATATTGCCATGTGCTAGTCCTTGTAATTCATCTACTCACAATGTTGGTACATCTTGTGATGAATTGCTTTTCTTGCCTTGTTGCTCTAACGATGAAGCTTATACTTCCTCTAGTACTTGTGTTGAGACTAACCATGTAGAGGAAATCAAAGAGCTCAAGGCCCAAGTCACTTCTTTGAAGAAAGACTTGGAAAAGAGTCATGAAGGGAAATCCACACTCAACAATATCTTGAGTGTGCAAAAATTCCCCAATGACAAAGGTGGACTTGGATTCAACTCCAATAAGAAGAAGAAGTCCAAGATGATCAAGAAGAAGGGCCAAGAACAAGTCAAGAATTCGGCCAAGATTATTTGCTTCAAGTGCAAAGTAGAAGGGCATCATGTTAGATCTTGCCCATTGAAGAAAAAGCCCATTAGTGACAAGCAACAAGGGAAGCGGACACAAGTTCACTCTCATTCCCAACCTCAAGTTGAAGAAAGGCCTCTTCCCAAGAAGGCTCAAGCTAATGCTTCTCAAGTTGAGAAATCAAGTGAGAAGAAAGTGAAGAGTAGACGTTGCTACCTATGTCGCGAGAAAGGTCACCTCCTTCTTCATGCACTAGTGGTAACTTATCCAACCCAATTATTATTGATGATGTCTATTCTCTTGGGAAGGATAAGGTTGGCAATGTGGTTGCCAAGTTTGTTGGTACTCAAAGTGGTTTGAAGCAAAGAACCATTTGGGTAGCCAAGCCTATTGTGACTAACCTCTTAGGACCCAACTTGGTTGGGGACCAACAAGCTCAAACTTGATCAATAGGTGATGTTGGAGGTCATTGGAGACTTGGTTATATCATGAAGAATTAAGGGGACTTCATCATTCTTATTGTCTCAAGCCAAGTCATTCGGATTATCAAGTTTCTATGTTATATCCAATGTTCCTCCTTGCGGTAACTCGTGCTTAAATTGTTTACATTGAAAGTTACTTGCCCCTTTGCATGTTTGGCTTTGTTCCTTACATGTGTTTGTATATGTTGTGCTTCCAACTTGTGTGTTGGTTTGCACATCATGTATGAGTGTGTCATGCGTAGAGCCTTTGTGCTTCTTCTTGTATCTTAGTTGGCTCTTGTGAGAGATTAATGGAATATCCCATTATGGGGGAGTGATGTGCTTTGTGCACCCCACAATCCTATAAATGTGTGTACATGAGGAATACCATTTAGTATTGATATTACAAGATTATCTAGTTGCTATGTGGTATGTCTTCTCATGAGAAATTCAAATTCTAAATAGTCCATTAATTATCTCTTGTTGGATCCTTTAAATTGCCTCTTGTCTATCTTTAATTGGTATCACATTATGGGGGAGTAATATGCTACGTGTATATTACTAGCCTAGAAAATGTGTACATTTGAGATATTGTCATCTAGAGTTGATATTGTAAATTATCTTGTTCCTAGGTGGCATGTTAGCTCTACAAGTTGCAATTTGCTTTTTGTTTGGTGTGAAGATGATGTCGGATATCCTTGTTATCTACCACCGGGAATTATTCCCAAATACTTCTTGTCTTTTGACAATTGGTACTCACTTATGTGTGGTAGAAATTATTGATCATTTTTACATTGGCTTTTGCTTTTTATTTGCCCTTTATTTTGCCAAGGTTTGTATCAACTCCCTTTGTCTTCCATACCACTTGTGGATCTTGTGTATTTCTTGACCTTGTCTAGTGTTTTCTAGATATAGTGAAAGTGATGATCCCACCTCGTGCATGTTGTATTCAAATGCAATTTCTCTCTAATGCACTAGCTCTCTGGGGAGCTATCCTATTTTCTATAAAACACTCATCTTGCGATCCTTATCAAGTGTGTGTTGGTGGAAGGCAAGCCTTTTTTCGTTTTGGTACTTTGTGCCATCATGAAACTTTGTAGAGAGCTTGGTTTGTTTGGAACCATCCTCTCTTTTGGGAGTTTGATGTCTCTTCTTTGTGTATATCAATGGATATCTCATTCCTTGTTCCAAGTGATGATTTATTCATCTGGTATCTTTTCCTTCCTTGGTATTTCTTTGTCTTTTGGTATCGGTTCTTGAAAGTCTTGAGCATGCATATTTACTTCGTGTAGTATCTTTGGCATGCTTCCTTTCTTTGACCCTATATGTAGGGGAAACTCCTCCAAGTCTCAAATTGGATGAGGTGTGCATGAAATTCATTTTCATATCTATGTGCACATATTTATGTGGAGTTTGTCCTATGTATTGTTGGTTCTCTAACTCTTTGGTCCCAATGAGTTTGGGTACCATTTTGTTTGTGGTGTTGTTCTAGGAACAAGTGGAGATGCATTGGATGCTCGGCTCACTCACAAGGAAGGTGTTGTCACCATGTGCTTATTGGAGTCAAGCTAGGATGATCAACGAACTACTTTGTACCTTCAATTGGTATCTACTACATCCTTCCAATGTTATCTCGGTAACGAGTATCTTCATATACTTCATGCACACATTCCTTGCATCAACCTTGTGTAGGTTGTATCATGGCATGTTATCCATTCCTTCTTGTGATACTTGTTTCCTTTCTCAAAGCATCTCAACGATGATCTCATGTTGCTAGTTGTGATGTCTTTGATAGTTGTGTAGTAGGAATTTGTTTGTATACAATAAGACTATATCTAGCCATGTGCTATGCTTTCAAGCAAATATCTTATTGGTATATTTATGATTTCCTTGTGGATATCTTATTCCTCGTGTTGCAACTATTTCGGGTGTACATCCTTCTTTATAGATATATATCATCATGATTTCGTCTACCCAGAATCTTATACACTTGAGAAAAGTTGCATATCTAGTTGATATCCTTTCTTTCACGACCACCTTGTCTTTCTTATGTTATTTCTTTGGTGGCTCCGTGAAAGCTTTTGCCTTGAGTGCGTGTCGTATCTCGTTGCATCTTGATGCACTCTTGTGTGGTGAAGATTATTTTCCTCTTGCTTATCTTTACGAGGCTTTTGCCATCTTAATTGGTATCCCTCGTCTTGATGAGGCTTTCATCTTCTATCTTCACCATGGGTTGTCACAAGCATAGGTTCTTTATTTGCTTATTAGTAAGCTTGTGAACCCATTTGCTAGTTGTGTGTGGGAATGATAGGCCTTGTGGGAATGATAGGCCTTGTGGGAATGATAGGCCTTGCACCGTGTGCCTCATTCTTTCAAGACTTTATTGATGCTTAATGCTCATTCGTACATTAGTCTTCTCAAGTGCATTGCCTTGACTCACACACATCATTTTGGTTGAGCCCATTCTTAAGTTGCCTCTTTTACTTGTTGCTCAACCATGTGTTAGTTGCAAGTACTAGGCTTAGTTTCCTATATGCTCACTTGCACTTGTTGTAAGTTTCTATTGATTTTGGGGGAGCTATGATCCTATTTTGTGCACTTTGTATCCAAATACAAATATTCTTATGTGTGCACAAGTCATGGGGAGCCTCTCTAGTTTCTTTATATCACTCCTATGCTCGTATCATAATATCTTTCTTTCTTGTGGCTCATAGGATCTGTGGCCTAGTTGGTTCAATTGGTATCTTTTGATAGCTTGCTTCAATTGGTATCTTTTGATCGCTTGATTGCTTGTGTCTCTGTCGATTATGTCTTTGTGGCATATCTTCCTTTAGCAATCTTTGGGCCTCAATATAGTTTGTCTTCCTCCAAGTATTTACCGTTGGATATGTGTATTGCATTCCACTCTCTTGTTGAGAAATACACAACTTATGGAGGAACTCAATCTATATTGGCCTTCTAAGCTTTTCGCCCATTTTGGCAATCGATGCCAATGGGGGAGAAGTTTCAGAGAGTTTTGTGGAGGTTTCGGAGAGCTTTGTGGAAAAGTCTTTAGAGTTTTCTCCTTGCTTTGGTTTTGTTCCTAAGCATTTGCATCTCGTACGCATGCATTATTGGTTGTTGCATTGCATGGTGATGCATAATTCCTTGTATTAAACTCTCTTGAAAGTGATTGTCATCTATTACCAAAATGGGGGAGATTGAAAGAACATGCGGTGCCCCCATGTTTGGTTTTGGTAATTGATGACAATCTCTATGGACTAATGGTTGCCTTGAGTTATATTTGAAGGTTTTGTCCATAGGCTTTTCTTGGAGTACATGTGTTGGTTTCAAGGAGAGTTTGTGTCGACCAAGGTGCTATTCAAGGAATTACCTAAAGATTGGTCTTGTGAGAGGTTGATCAAGACTAAGTTAAAGAGTGAATCAAGTTGATCAACCCACAAAGCGTAGAAGATGTACCGAGAGGGATCAAGTGATCCCATGGTATGGCAAGCATTGTCAATTACGCTTTATGTACTAACCCATGGTCTTCGTGAGAGTTCTTTGTGGGGTTAGGTTGCGGTGTGCAAGTTCAAGTGGAGTATCATGAAGAGATCAAATGCTTGAAGCTTGCCGTCCTTTGTGGTGTCAATGGACTTGTGAAGATGTGCGGAAGAGTGGCTCACCCATAGTGGAGTATGGGGGAGAAATCAACTAGTCTTCATCGAGTCAACACAATCAAGAAAGGTGGTCCAACTTGAGGGAGTCAAGATTGTCATCATCTAGCTCAGGTGGACCATGTGCAAGGCAAAGGTTTGCCCTTGATAGGTTTTCTACTTTATCGGTCTCATGATGGTAGTTGGGAGACCGGGTTATAGGATCGATTGCCGTACTATCAAGGGGGGCTCTCGATGAGTAGCTTGATCGTATCGTTCGCTGAGAACTCAAACCATTGCATCCTTGCATCATCTTTCTTGGTTCTTGCTTGGTTCTCTTTGTGAGTCTTAGAGCTTATGGTCATCTTGATGACAAGCTTGAGTTCATCGAAAACAGAGTTCGCATGCATCTTCTATGATGTTTTCGATGTTGGAGGTTTTGCCGGTTCGTCTCGGTTGGAGGTTTCACTCCTCTATTTGTTGGCATACCTCCCCTGCCTCTTCTTACTATAACCAGCCGTTGTTTTGATGCTACTTGTCGTCTTGCTTTCAACAAGCTTGAGTTTGCTCAATTCGGAGCTCATATGCAGAAGTTATGGCAGTTCTGGTTTTCTGGAGTATGGTTTTTCTCCTGGACCCAGCGGTAGTACCGCGGTCCACAGCGGTAGTGCGGCTGAGACTCCCTAAGCGGTAGTACCACTCCCCGGAGCGGTAGTACCGCTGGGTGGCCTCAGCGGCAGTACCTCTGCGGTTCCGTGCTACTACCGTCCTGTCACTGCGTCTGTAGCGGTAGTACCGCTCCTCGGAGCGGTAGTACCGCTTGCTGGGCTCAGCCGCAGTACCGTGGTGGCATGGTGCTCCTTCCGCTTCGATTCTTGCGCGCATTTTCTCGTGTCGGGTTTTGCGGTACTAGCTACGGCAGTAGTGGCGGTAGTACTGCTTGAGAGCGGTAGTACCGCTCTACCTCCGCGGTAGTACCGCCCTGGGCCCCTGCCCCAGCCCTTCTCTTCTGGCGCGGTAGTACCGCTGAGGGGGAGCGGTATTACCTCTTGAGGGCGGCAGTACCGCTCTACCTCAGCGGTAGTACCGCTCTCTGCGGGGCTGTGTGGGGGATAACGGTTGGATTTTCCCCCTCCTATAAAAGGGGGTCTTCTTCCCCATTGAACCTACCCCTTTGAGCTCGTGTTCTTCCCCCATTGTTGACCTTCTTCGAGCTTGCTAACTCTCAATCCCTCCATGGATTCTTGCTAGTTTTTGAGGGAAAAGAGAGAGGAGATCTAGATCCACATTTCCACCAATCACTTTCTCCTCTATGTGAGGGGAACCCCTTGGATCTAGATCTTGGAGTTCTTGGTGTTCTCTTTCTTGTTCTTCCTCTCATTTTCCTCCCTAGCATTAGTTGCTTTGGTGGGATTTGAGAGAGAAGGACTTGGGCACTCCGTGTGCCCTTTCCATTGCATTTGGTGCATCGGTTTGAGTTCTCCACGTGATACGTGGAAGTTACAAGTTGAGAAGCTTATTACTCTTGGGTGCTTGGTACCCTTGAGCTTGTTCCTCTTGGGTGCTTGGGCGCCCTAGACGGTTGTTGGTGTTCGGAGCTCAATCATTGTGGTGCAAAGCTCCGGGCAAGCGTCGGGGTCTCCAATTAGGTTGTGGAGATCGCCCCGAGCAATTTGACGGGTTCGGTGACGGCCCCCAAGGATTGCCAAAGTGTACGGGTTCGGTGACCGCCCCCAAGGGTTGCCATTTGTACGGGTTCGGTGACCGCCCTCAAGGGTCCCTTAGTGGAATCACGGCATCTTGCATTGTGCGAGGGCGTGAGGAGATTACGGTGGCCCTAGTGGCTTCTCGGGGAGCATTGTGTCTCCACACCGCTCCAAACGGAGATTAGCATCCGCAAGGGTGTGAACTTCGGGATACATCATCGTCTCCGCGTGCCTCGGTTATCTCTTACCCGAGCCCCTTTACTTATGCACTTTACTTTGTGATAGCCATATTGTTTCTTGTCATATATCTTGCTATCTCATAGTTGCTTTTCTAGCTTAGCATAAGTTGTTGGTGCACATAGGTGAGCCTAGTTGTTTTAGGTTTTGTGCTTGGCAAATTAACCGCTAGGTTTATTCCGCATTTGTTCAAGCCTAAATCGTAATTATTTTAAAATGCCTATTCACCCCCCCTCTAGGCGACATCCACGATCTTTCATCCTCCTATATATGTTTACATACCTCGAAAACATCCAGGAGCACCACGAAACCCTATTTCCACCGCCGCAACCTTCTGTACCCAAGAGATCCCATCTTGGGGCCTTTTTCGGAGCTCCGCCGGAGGGGGCATCGATCACGGAGGGCCTCTACATCAACTCCATGGCCCCTCCGATGATGTGTGAGTAGTTTACTTCAGACCTTCGGGTCCATAGTTATTAGCTAGATGTCTTCTTCTCTCTCTTTGGATCTCAATACAAAGTTCTCCTTGATCTTCTTGGAGATCTATTCGATGTAACTCCTTTTGCGGTGTGTTTGTCGAGATCCGATGAATTGTGGGTTTATGATCAAGTCTATTTATGAACAATATTTGATTCTTATCTGTAATCTTTTATGCATGATTGGTTATCGTTGCAAGTCTCTTCGAATTATCAGTTTGGTTTGGCCTACTAGATTGATCTTTCTTGCAATGGGAGAAGTGCTTAGCTTTGGGTTCAATCTTGCGGTGCTCGATCCCAGTGACAGAAAGGGAAACGACACGTATTGTATTGTTGCCATCGAGGATAAAAAGATGGGGTTTATATCATATTGCTTGAGTTTATCCCTCTACATCACTTACCTAATGCGTTACTATGTTCTTATGAACTTAATACTCTAGATGCATGATGGATAGCGGTCGATGTGTGGAGTAATAGTAGTAGATGCAGGCAGGAGTCGGTCTACTTGTCACGGACGTGATGCCTATATACATGATCATGCCTAGATATTCTCATAATTATTCACTTTTCTGTCAATTGCTCGACAGTAATTCGTTCACCCACCGTAATACTTATGCTATCTTGTTAGAAGCCACTAGTGAAAGCTATGGCCCCCGGGTCTATCTTCCATCATATAAGTTTCCAATCTATTTTACTTTGCAACCTTTACTTTCAATCTATATCATAAAAATACCAAAAATATTTATCTTATCATTATTATATCTACTAGATCTCACTCTTGTAAGTGACCGTGAAGGGATTGACAACCCCTTTATCGCGTTGGTTGCGAGGTTCTTATTTGTTTGTGTAGGTACGAGGGACTTGCGTGTGTCCTCCTACTGGATTGATACCTTGGTTCTCAAAAACTGAGGGAAATACTTACGCTACTTTGCTGCATCACCCTTTCCTCTTCAAGGGAAAACCAACGCAGTGCTCAAGAGGTAGCAAGAAGGATTTCTGGCGCCGTTGCCGGGGAGTCTACGCACAAGTCAAGACATACCAAGTACCCATCACAAACTCTTATCCCTCGCGTTACATTATTTGCCATTTGCCTCTTGTTTTCCTCTCCCCCACTTCACCCTTGCCGTTTTATTTGCCCTTTTTCCGTTCACCTTCTTGCCGTATCTACCTTTCTTTGTGTTTCCATGTGCCTTATATTTTCTTGCATCTTTGCTTACTAAAAATCTATTGATATGGATCCACTTAAAGTGTTCTACTTGGATCATCTTCGATCCTTATGCGCTTGTTCTAAAACCCCAACTAGCCTAGTTGATAGGAAATCTTTAAATGAGCATGCTCATTTTGTGCGTCACCATTTGTCTGAAAAAGGGAGACTCTTATGGGATCAAATAAACAGATTGCTATGTTATGCTTGGAATCTTTGTGAAATTTGTGATCTTACTTGTTGCTCTAAGAACCCTAAAAACACCTCCCCTGCCTATGTGAGTTTAATGATAGTGAAATCTTATCTTCTTATGCAAAGGGTGTTTATAGTTACTACGATATCGAGCAAATTTAAGAATTTGTTGCTTTTAAGGGTGCTTATGAAGTTGCTTCTTTGATTGAAAAGTATGATATTACTCTCTACGAATCTTAAAATTTTGACATACTTAAATATTGCTATGAAAACTATGCTCATAATGTCTATGTCAAAGAATTTATTGAAAGAATGACCATTGCTTCGGAAGAAAATAATGATATGCATGAATCTATAGATAATTATGATTCTGATGATTAGATTAAAATATCCCTTGATGAACATGATGCTTGCTATTCTTGTGGCCATGATGCCAATATTTATGAAGATGAATTTGCTATAGTTCCTTATGTTAAACATGAGATCGTTGCTATTGCACCCATACTTGATAGTTCCTCCGATGAAAAGCATGATTGTAGTGATGTTATTATAAATTCTCTTAATGTCAATTGTGCTTATAATATGCAAAACCCTAAGCTTGGGGATGCTAGTTTTGTTATGTCTACTACTTGTTGCAATGATCATGATTGGGGTGATTCTTCTTTTGATCTTGAAAATTTATTTAAGCCCCATGATGAGCATGAGATTGTTTATAATGTTTGCAATAATATTGAAAGTGGGTTTGGAAGAGTGTCAACTTTAGATCCCACATATTTGGAGAATGTTCAATCTTATGAAGTTTTTGATAAAAGTGGGTTTGGAGAGGTCATGACTTTAGTTAATGTTAATCCCACTATTTTGGAAGTGTGTCAACTTTGCATACATGTGGATCTTGTTAAGAATATGTTTTGTGACAGCTATATTGTTGAATTTGCTTATGATCCTACATGTAATTATTATGAGACAGGAAAATATAGTTGTAGAAATTTTCATGTTACTAAATTACCTCTCGTTATGTTGAGATTGCTATTGTTTCTTTCCGCTTCCTGCATATGCTAGTTTTTGCTTGCCTTAATAATTTGTTTGCCTATAATATGCCTATGCATAGGAAGTATGTTAGACTTAAATGTGTTTGTCATGTGTTTCATGATGCTCTCTTTTGTGCTTCAATTCTTGTCTTTCATGTGAGCATCATTGAAATTATCAATGCCTAGTTAGGGGCGTTAAACGATAGCGCTTGTTGGGAGGCAACCCAATTTTATTTTTGTTTCTTGCTTTTTGATTCTGTTTAGTAATAAATAATTCATCTATCCTCTATTTAAATGTGGCTTTTAATTAGTATTTGTGCCAAGTAGAACCTTTGGGAAGACTTGAGGAAAGTCTTTGCGATCTTGCTGTAAAAAACAGAAACTTTAGTGCTCACGAGATTTGCTGCCATTTTTTTTACTGGAGATTGCTATTTAGTTAATTATTTTGGCAGATGATTAATAGATAAATTCCTCGCTTCCAGCAATTTATTTTAGAATTTTTGGGGTTCCATAAGTATTCGAAACCTACAGATTCCTACAGACTGTTCTGTTTTTGACAGATCTTGTTTTTCGTGTGTTGATTGCTTATTTTGATGAATCTATGGCCAGTAATAGAGTTTATGAACCATAGAAAAGTTGGAATACAGTAGATTTAACACCAATATAAATAAAGAATGAGTTCATTACAGTACCTTGAAGTGGTGGTTTGTTTTCTTTTACTAACGAAGCTCACAAGATTTTCTTTGAAGTTTTGTGTTGTGAAGTTTTAAAGTTTTGGGTAAAGATTTGATGGATTATGGAACAAGGAGTGCCAAGATATTGGGGAACGTAGTAATTTAAAAAAAATTCCTACGCACACGCAAGATCATGGTGATGCACAGCAACGAGAGGGGAGAGTGTTGTCTACGACCTCGTAGACCGGAAGCGGAAGCGTTATAACAACGCAGTTGATGTAGTCGGACGTCTTCACGGCCTGACCGATCAAGCACCGAAACTACGGCACCTCTGAGTTTTTGCACACGTTCAACTTGATGACGATCCCCGGACTCCGATCCAGCAAAGTGTCGGGAATGAGTTCCGTCAGCACGACGGCGTGGTGACGATCTTGATGTTCTACCGTCGCAGGGCTTCGCTTAAGCACCGCTACAATATTATCGAGGATTATGGTGGAGGGGGGCACCACACACGGCTAAGAGATCAATGATCAATTGTTGTGTCTCTGGGGTGCCCCCCTGCCCCCGTATATAAAGGAGTCGAGGAGGGGGCCGGCCAAGGAGGGTGGCGCGCCCAAGGGGGGGAGTCCAACTCCTACCGGGAGTAGGACTCCCATTTTTCCTATTAGGAGTAGGAGAGGGAAGGAAGAGGAAGGAGGGAGGAAGGAAAGGGGGGCCCTCCCCCCTCCCAATTCGGATTGGGCTTGGGGGGGGGGAGGGGGCGCCCCCTCCCTTGCTCCTTTCCCCTCCTTTGCACTAAGGCCCATATACCTCCCGGGGGGTTCCCATAACCTCCCGGTGATCCGGTATTGTCCCAATCTTACCCGGAACCTTTTCGGTGTCCAAATATAGTCGTCCAATATATCGATCTTTATGTCTCGACCAGTTCGAGACTCCTTGTCAAGTCCGTGATCACATCCGGGACTCCGAACAACCTTCGGTACATCAAAATATATAAACTCATAATGAAATCATCGTAACGTTAAGCGTGAGGACCCTACGGGTTCATGAACAATGTAGACATGACCGAGACACGTCTCCGGTCAATAACCAATAGCGGACTGGATGCTCATATTGGCTCCTACATATTCTACGAATATCTTTATCGGTCAGACTGTTGGAAATATGCCCTAGAGGCAATAATAAAAGCATTATTATTATATTTCCTTGTTCATGATAATTGTCTTTTATTCATGCTATAATTGTGTTATCCGGAAATCATAATACATGTGTGAATAAATAGACACCAACATGTCCCTAGTAAGCCTCTAGTTGACTAGCTCGTTGATCAACAGATAGTCATAGTTTCCTGACTATGGACATTGGATGTCATTGATAACGAGATCACATCATTAGGAGAATGATGTGATGGACAAGACCCAATCCTAAACATAGCACAAGATCGTATAGTTCGTTTGCTAGAGTTTTTCCAATGTCAAGTATCTCTTCCTTAGACCATGAGATCGTGTAACACCCGGATACCGTAGGAGTGCTTTGGGTGTGCCAAACGTCACAACGTAACTGGGTGACTATAAAGGTGTACTACGGGTATCTCCGAAAGTGTCTGTTGGGTTGACACGGATCAAGACTGGGATTTGTCACTCCGTATGACGGAGAGGTATCTCTGGGCCCACTTGGTAATGCATCATCATAATGAGCTCAAAGTGACCAAGTGTCTGGTCACGGGATCATGCATTACGGTACGAGTAAAGTGACTTGCCGTTAACGAGATTGAACGAGGTATTGGGATACCGACGATCGAATCTCGGGCAAGTAACGTACCAATTGACAAAGGGAATTGTATACGGGGTTGCGTGAATCCTCGACATCGTGGTTCATCCGATGAGTTCATCGAGGAGCATGTGGGAGCCAACATGGGTATCCAGATCCCGCTGTTGGTTATTGACCGGAGAGCCGTCTCGGTCATGTCTACATGTCTCCCGAACCCGTAGGGTCTACACACTTAAGGTTCGGTGACGCTAGCGTTGTAAAGATATGTATATGCAGTAACCCGAAAGTTGTTCGGAGTCCCGGATGAGATCCCGGACGTCACGAGGAGTTCCGGAATGGTCCGGAGGTAAAGAATTATATATAGGAAGTGCTATTTCGGCCATCGGGACAAGTTTCGGGGTCACCGGTGAAAGATCGTGGATGTCGCCTAGAGGGGGGGGGGTGAATAGGCGTTTTAAAATAATTACGGTTTAGGCTTGAACACATGCAGAATAAACCTAGCGGTTAATTTGTCAAGCACAAAACCTAAAACAACTAGGCTCACCTATGTGCACCAACAACTTATGCTAAGCAAGATAAGCAACTATGTGATAGCAAGATATATGACAAGAAACAATATGGCTATCACAAAGTAAAGTGCATAAGTAAAGGGGCTCGGGTAAGAGATAACTGAGGCACGCGGAGACGATGATGTATCCCGAAGTTCACACCCTTGCGGATGCTAATCTCCGTTTGGAGCGGTGTGGAGGCACAATGCTCCCCAAGAAGCCACTAGGGCCACCGTAATCTCCTCACGCCCTCGCACAATGCAAGATGCCGTGATTCCACTAAGGGACCCTTGAGGGCGGTCACCGAACCCGTACAAATGGCAACCCTTGGGGGCGGTCACCGAACCCGTACACTTTGGCACCCCTTGGGGGCGGTCACCGGTACCCGTCAAATTGCTCGGGGTGATCTCCACAACCTAATTGGAGACCCCGACGCTTGCCCGGAGCTTTGCACCACAATGATTGAGCTCCGAACACCAACAACCGTCTAGGGCACCCAAGCACCCAAGAGGAACAAGCTCAAGGGTACCAAGCACCCAAGAGTAACAAGCTTCTCAACTTGTAACTTCCACGTATCACGTGGAGAACTCAAACCGATGCACCAAATGCAATGGCAAGGGCACACGGAGTGCCCAAGTCCTTCTCTCTCAAACCCCACCGAAGCAACTAATGCTAGGGAGGAAAATGAGAGGAAGAACAAGAAAGAGAACACCAAGAACTCCAAGATCTAGATCCAAGGGGTTCCCCTCACATAGAGGAGAAAGTGATTGGTGGAAATGTGGATCTAGATCTCCTCTCTCTTTTCCCTCAAAAACTAGCAAGAATCCATGGAGGGATTGAGAGTTAGCAAGCTCGAAGAAGGTCAACAATGGGGGAAGAACACGAGCTCAAAAGATTAGGTTCATTGGGGAAGAAGACCCCCTTTTATAGGAGGGGAAAAATCCAACCGTTATCCCCCACACAGCCCCGCAAAGAGCGGTACTACCGCTGCGGTAGAGCGGTACTACCGCTCATAAGCGGTACTACCGCTCCCCCTCAGCGGTACTGCCGCGCCAGAAGAGAGGGGCTGGGGCAGGGACCCAGAGCAGTACTACCGTGGAGGCAGGGCGGTACTACCGCGCGAACGCGGTACTACCGCCCCTACTACCGCAGCTAGTACCGCAAAACCCGACACGAGAAAATGCGCAAAATAGTCGAGGCGGAAGGAGCACAGAGCCGCAGCGGTACTGCTGCTGAGGCCATCAAGCGGTACTACCGCTCCGAGGAGCGGTACTACCGCTACAACTGCAGCAAGTGCCGTAACGCCCTGACACGAGAAGGAGCGCACTAGGGTCGAGGCAATAGGAGCACGGAGCCGCAGCGGTACTGCTGCTGAGGCTACAAGCGGTACTACCGCTCCGAGGAGCGGTACTACCGCTTAGTGAGCTTCAGCGGTACTACCGCTGTGGCCCGCGGTACTACCGTTGGGTCCAGGACAAAAACCACACTCCAGAAGACCAGAACTGCCATAACTTCTGCATATGAACTCCGAATTGAGCAAACTCAAGCTTGTTGAAAACAAGACGACGAGTAGCATCAAAACAATGATCAATGATCAATTGTTGTGTCTCTGGGGTGCCCCCTGCCCCCGTATATAAAGGAGTCGAGGAGGGGGCCGGCCAAGGAGGGTGGCGCGCCCAAGGGGGGGAGTCCAACTCCTACCGGGAGTAGGACTCCCATTTTTCCTATTAGGAGTAGGAGAGGGAAGGAAGAGGAAGGAGGGAGGAAGGAAAGGGGGGGGCCTCCCCCCTCCCAATTCGGATTGGGCTTGGGGGGGGGGAGGGGGCGCCCCCTCCCTTGCTCCTTTCCCCTCCTTTGCACTAAGGCCCATATACCTCCCGGGGGGTTCCCATAACCTCCCGGTGATCCGGTATTGTCCCAATCTTACCCGGAACCTTTTCGGTGTCCAAATATAGTCGTCCAATATATCGATCTTTATGTCTCGACCAGTTCGAGACTCCTTGTCAAGTCCGTGATCACATCCGGGACTCCGAACAACCTTCAGTACATCAAAATATATAAACTCATAATGAAATCATCGTAACGTTAAGCGTGCGGACCCTACGGGTTCATGAACAATGTAGACATGACCGAGACACGTCTCCGGTCAATAACCAATAGCGGACTGGATGCTCATATTGGCTCCTACATATTCTACGAATATCTTTATCGGTCAGACTGTTGGAAATATGCCCTAGAGGCAATAATAAAAGCATTATTATTATATTTCCTTGTTCATGATAATTGTCTTTTATTCATGCTATAATTGTGTTATCCGGAAATCGTAATACATGTGTGAATAAATAGACACCAACATGTCCCTAGTAAGCCTCTAGTTGACTAGCTCGTTGATCAACAGATAGTCATAGTTTCCTGACTATGGACATTGGATGTCATTGATAACGAGATCACATCATTAGGAGAATGATGTGATGGACAAGACCCAATCCTAAACATAGCACAAGATCGTATAGTTCGTTTGCTAGAGTTTTTCCAATGTCAAGTATCTCTTCCTTAGACCATGAGATCGTGTAACACCCGGATACCGTAGGAGTGCTTTGGGTGTGCCAAACGTCACAACGTAACTGGGTGACTATAAAGGTGTACTACGGGTATCTCCGAAAGTGTCTGTTGGGTTGACACGGATCAAGACTGGGATTTGTCACTCCGTATGACGGAGAGGTATCTCTGGGCCCACTTGGTAATGCATCATCATAATGAGCTCAAAGTGACCAAGTGTCTGGTCACGGGATCATGCATTACGGTACGAGTAAAGTGACTTGCCGTTAACGAGATTGAACGAGGTATTGGGATACCGACGATCGAATCTCGGGCAAGTAACGTACCAATTGACAAAGGGAATTGTATACGGGGTTGCGTGAATCCTCGACATCGTGGTTCATCCGATGAGTTCATCGAGGAGCATGTGGGAGCCAACATGGGTATCCAGATCCCGCTGTTGGTTATTGACCGGAGAGCCGTCTCGGTCATGTCTACATGTCTCCCGAACCCGTAGGGTCTACACACTTAAGGTTCGGTGACGCTAGCGTTGTAAAGATATGTATATGCAGTAACCCGAAAGTTGTTCGGAGTCCCGGATGAGATCCCGGACGTCACGAGGAGTTCCGGAATGGTCCGGAGGTAAAGAATTATATATAGGAAGTGCTATTTCGGCCATCGGGACAAGTTTCGGGGTCACCGGTGAAAGATCGTGGATGTCGCCTAGAGGGGGGGGGGTGAATAGGCGTTTTAAAATAATTACGGTTTAGGCTTGAACACATGCGGAATAAACCTAGCGGTTAATTTGTCAAGCACAAAACCTAAAACAACTAGGCTCACCTATGTGCACCAACAACTTATGCTAAGCAAGATAAGCAACTATGTGATAGCAAGATATATGACAAGAAACAATATGGCTATCACAAAGTAAAGTGCATAAGTAAAGGGGCTCGGGTAAGAGATAACTGAGGCACGCGGAGACGATGATGTATCCCGAAGTTCACACCCTTGCGGATGCTAATCTCCGTTTGGAGAGGCACAATGCTCCCCAAGAAGCCACTAGGGCCACCGTAATCTCCTCACGCCCTCGCACAATGCAAGATGCCGTGATTCCACTAAGGGACCCTTGAGGGCGGTCACCGAACCCGTACAAATGGCAACCCTTGGGGGCGGTCACCGAACCCGTACACTTTGGCACCCCTTGGGGGCGGTCACCGGTACCCGTCAAATTGCTCGGGGTGATCTCCACAACCTAATTGGAGACCCCGACGCTTGCCCAGAGCTTTGCACCACAATGATTGAGCTCCGAACACCAACAACCGTCTAGGGCACCCAAGCACCCAAGAGGAACAAGCTCAAGGGTACCAAGCACCCAAGAGTAACAAGCTTCTCAACTTGTAACTTCCACGTATCACGTGGAGAACTCAAACCGATGCACCAAATGCAATGGCAAGGGCACACGGAGTGCCCAAGTCCTTCTCTCTCAAACCCCACCGAAGCAACTAATGCTAGGGAGGAAAATGAGAGGAAGAACAAGAAAGAGAACACCAAGAACTCCAAGATCTAGATCCAAGGGGTTCCCCTCACATAGAGGAGAAAGTGATTGGTGGAAATGTGGATCTAGATCTCCTCTCTCTTTTCCCTCAAAAACTAGCAAGAATCCATGGAGGGATTGAGAGTTAGCAAGCTCGAAGAAGGTCAACAATGGGGGAAGAACACGAGCTCAAAAGATTAGGTTCATTGGGGAAGAAGACCCCCTTTTATAGGAGGGGAAAAATCCAACCGTTATCCCCCACACAGCCCCGCAAAGAGCGGTACTACCGCTGCGGTAGAGCGGTACTACCGCTCATAAGCGGTACTACCGCTCCCCCTCAGCGGTACTGCCGCGCCAGAAGAGAGGGGCTGGGGCAGGGACCCAGAGCAGTACTACCGTGGAGGCAGGGCGGTACTACCGCGCGAACGCGGTACTACCGCCCCTACTACCGCAGCTAGTACCGCAAAACCCGACACGAGAAAATGCGCAAAATAGTCGAGGCGGAAGGAGCACAGAGCCGCAGCGGTACTGCTGCTGAGGCCATCAAGCGGTACTACCGCTCCGAGGAGCGGTACTACCGCTACAACTGCAGCAAGTGCCGTAACGCCCTGACACGAGAAGGAGCGCACTAGGGTCGAGGCAGTAGGAGCACGGAGCCGCAGCGGTACTGCTGCTGAGGCTACAAGCGGTACTACCGCTCCGAGGAGCGGTACTACCGCTTAGTGAGCTTCAGCGGTACTACCGCTGTGGCCCGCGGTACTACCGTTGGGTCCAGGACAAAAACCACACTCCAGAAGACCAGAACTGCCATAACTTCTGCATATGAACTCCGAATTGAGCAAACTCAAGCTTGTTGAAAACAAGACGACGAGTAGCATCAAAACAATGATCAATGATCAATTGTTGTGTCTCTGGGGTGCCCCCCTGCCCCCGTATATAAAGGAGTCGAGGAGGGGGCCGGCCAAGGAGGGTGGCGCGCCCAAGGGGGGGAGTCCAACTCCTACCGGGAGTAGGACTCCCATTTTTCCTATTAGGAGTAGGAGAGGGAAGGAAGAGGAAGGAGGGAGGAAGGAAAGGGGGGGCCCTCCCCCCTCCCAATTCGGATTGGGCTTGGGGGGGGGGGGGAGGGGGCGCCCCCTCCCTTGCTCCTTTCCCCTCCTTTGCACTAAGGCCCATATACCTCCCGGGGGGTTCCCATAACCTCCCGGTGATCCGGTATTGTCCCAATCTTACCCGGAACCTTTTCGGTGTCCAAATATAGTCGTCCAATATATCGATCTTTATGTCTCGACCAGTTCGAGACTCCTTGTCAAGTCCGTGATCACATCCGGGACTCCGAACAACCTTCGGTACATCAAAATATATAAACTCATAATGAAATCATCGTAACGTTAAGCGTGCGGACCCTACGGGTTCATGAACAATGTAGACATGACCGAGACACGTCTCCGGTCAATAACCAATAGCGGACTGGATGCTCATATTGGCTCCTACATATTCTACGAATATCTTTATCGGTCAGACTGTTGGAAATATGCCCTAGAGGCAATAATAAAAGCATTATTATTATATTTCCTTGTTCATGATAATTGTCTTTTATTCATGCTATAATTGTGTTATCCGGAAATCGTAATACATGTGTGAATAAATAGACACCAACATGTCCCTAGTAAGCCTCTAGTTGACTAGCTCGTTGATCAACAGATAGTCATAGTTTCCTGACTATGGACATTGGATGTCATTGATAACGAGATCACATCATTAGGAGAATGATGTGATGGACAAGACCCAATCCTAAACATAGCACAAGATCGTATAGTTCGTTTGCTAGAGTTTTTCCAATGTCAAGTATCTCTTCCTTAGACCATGAGATCGTGTAACACCCGGATACCGTAGGAGTGCTTTGGGTGTGCCAAACGTCACAACGTAACTGGGTGACTATAAAGGTGTACTACGGGTATCTCCGAAAGTGTCTGTTGGGTTGACACGGATCAAGACTGGGATTTGTCACTCCGTATGACGGAGAGGTATCTCTGGGCCCACTTGGTAATGCATCATCATAATGAGCTCAAAGTGACCAAGTGTCTGGTCACGGGATCATGCATTACGGTACGAGTAAAGTGACTTGCCGTTAACGAGATTGAACGAGGTATTGGGATACCGACGATCGAATCTCGGGCAAGTAACGTACCAATTTACAAAGGGAATTGTATACGGGGTTGCGTGAATCCTCGACATCGTGGTTCATCCGATGAGTTCATCGAGGAGCATGTGGGAGCCAACATGGGTATCCAGATCCCGCTGTTGGTTATTGACCGGAGAGCCGTCTCGGTCATGTCTACATGTCTCCCGAACCCGTAGGGTCTACACACTTAAGGTTCGGTGACGCTAGCGTTGTAAAGATATGTATATGCAGTAACCCGAAAGTTGTTCGGAGTCCCGGATGAGATCCCGGACGTCACGAGGAGTTCCGGAATGGTCCGGAGGTAAAGAATTATATATAGGAAGTGCTATTTCGGCCATCGGGACAAGTTTCGGGGTCACCGGTGAAAGATCGTGGATGTCGCCTAGAGGGGGGGGGGGTGAATAGGCGTTTTAAAATAATTACGGTTTAGGCTTGAACACATGCGGAATAAACCTAGCGGTTAATTTGTCAAGCACAAAACCTAAAACAACTAGGCTCACCTATGTGCACCAACAACTTATGCTAAGCAAGATAAGCAACTATGTGATAGCAAGATATATGACAAGAAACAATATGGCTATCACAAAGTAAAGTGCATAAGTAAAGGGGCTCGGGTAAGAGATAACTGAGGCACGCGGAGACGATGATGTATCCCGAAGTTCACACCCTTGCGGATGCTAATCTCCGTTTGGAGCGGTGTGGAGGCACAATGCTCCCCAAGAAGCCACTAGGGCCACCGTAATCTCCTCACGCCCTCGCACAATGCAAGATGCCGTGATTCCACTAAGGGACCCTTGAGGGCGGTCACCGAACCCGTACAAATGGCAACCCTTGGGGGCGGTCACCGAACCCGTACACTTTGGCACCCCTTGGGGGCGGTCACCGGTACCCGTCAAATTGCTCGGGGTGATCTCCACAACCTAATTGGAGACCCCGACGCTTGCCCAGAGCTTTGCACCACAATGATTGAGCTCCGAACACCAACAACCGTCTAGGGCACCCAAGCACCCAAGAGGAACAAGCTCAAGGGTACCAAGCACCCAAGAGTAACAAGCTTCTCAACTTGTAACTTCCACGTATCACGTGGAGAACTCAAACCGATGCACCAAATGCAATGGCAAGGGCACACGGAGTGCCCAAGTCCTTCTCTCTCAAACCCCACCGAAGCAACTAATGCTAGGGAGGAAAATGAGAGGAAGAACAAGAAAGAGAACACCAAGAACTCCAAGATCTAGATCCAAGGGGTTCCCCTCACATAGAGGAGAAAGTGATTGGTGGAAATGTGGATCTAGATCTCCTCTCTCTTTTCCCTCAAAAACTAGCAAGAATCCATGGAGGGATTGAGAGTTAGCAAGCTCGAAGAAGGTCAACAATGGGGGAAGAACACGAGCTCAAAAGATTAGGTTCATTGGGGAAGAAGACCCCCTTTTATAGGAGGGGAAAAATCCAACCGTTATCCCCCACACAGCCCCGCAAAGAGCGGTACTACCGCTGCGGTAGAGCGGTACTACCGCTCATAAGCGGTACTACCGCTCCCCCTCAGCGGTACTGCCGCGCCAGAAGAGAGGGGCTGGGGCAGGGACCCAGAGCAGTACTACCGTGGAGGCAGGGCGGTACTACCGCGCGAACGCGGTACTACCGCCCCTACTACCGCAGCTAGTACCGCAAAACCCGACACGAGAAAATGCGCAAAATAGTCGAGGCGGAAGGAGCACAGAGCCGCAGCGGTACTGCTGCTGAGGCCATCAAGCGGTACTACCGCTCCGAGGAGCGGTACTACCGCTACAACTGCAGCAAGTGCCGTAACGCCCTGACACGAGAAGGAGCGCACTAGGGTCGAGGCAGTAGGAGCACGGAGCCGCAGCGGTACTGCTGCTGAGGCTACAAGCGGTACTACCGCTCCGAGGAGCGGTACTACCCCTTAGTGAGCTTCAGCGGTACTACCGCTGTGGCCCGCGGTACTACCGTTGGGTCCAGGACAAAAACCACACTCCAGAAGACCAGAACTGCCATAACTTCTGCATATGAACTCCGAATTGAGCAAACTCAAGCTTGTTGAAAACAAGACGACGAGTAGCATCAAAACAACGGCTGGTTATAGTAAGAAGAGGCAGGGGAGGTATGCCAACAAATAGAGGAGTGAAACCTCCAACCGAGAAGAACCGGCAAAACCTCCAACATCGAAAACATCATAGAAGATGCATGCGAACTCCGTTTTCGATGAACTCAAGCTTGTCATCACGATGACCATAAGCTCTAAGACTCACAAAGAGAACCAAACAAGAACCAAGAAAGATGATGCAAGGATGCAATGGTTTGAGCTCTCTACGAATGATACGATCAAGCTACTCATTGAGAGCCTCCCTTGATAGTACGGCAATCGATCCTATAACCCGGTCTCCCAACTACCATCATGAGACCGGTAAAATAGAAAACCTATCAAGGGCAAACCTTTGCCTTGCACATGGTCCACTTGAGCTAGATGATGACGATCTTGACTCCCTCAAGTTGGACTACCTTTCTTGATTGGGTTGACTCGATGAAGACTAGTTGATTGCTCCCCCATACTCCACTATGGGCGAGCCACTCTTCCACACATCTTCACAAGTCCATTGTCACCACAAAGGACGGCAAGCTTCAAGCATTTGATCTCTTCGTGATACTCCACTTGAACTTGCACACCGCAACCTAACCCCACAAAGAACTCTCACGAAGACCATGGGTTAGTACATAAAGCGTAATTGACAATGCTTACCATACCATGGGATCACTTGATCCCTCTCGGTACATCTTCTACGCTTTGTGGGTTGATCAACTTGATTCACTCTTTGACTTAGTCTTGATCAACCTCTCACAAGACCAATATTTAGGTAATTCCTTGAATAGCACCTTGGTCGACACAAACTCTCCTTGAAACCAACACATGTACTCCAAGAAAAGCCTATGGACAAAACCTTCAATTATAACTCAAGGCAACCATTAGTCCATAGAGATTGTCATCAATTACCAAAACCAAACATGGGGGCACCGCATGTTCTTTCAACCGGCATTGTACCGGGACCACCGGAAGGGTTCCGGGGGTCCACCGGGTGGGGCCACCTATCCCGGAGGGCCCCATGGGCTGAAGTGGGAGGGGAGCCGGCCCCTAGTGGGCTGGTGCGCCCCCCTTGGGCCTTCCTCCTGCGCCTAGGGTTGGGAACCCTAGGGTGGGGGGCGCCCCACTTGCCTTGGGGGGCACTCCACCCCCCTTGGCCGCCGCCCCCTTGGGAGATTAGATCTCCAAGGCCGGCGCCCCCATGGGGACCCTATATATAGAGGGGGGAGGGAGGGCAGCCTCACCCATGCCCCTGGCGCCTCCCTCTCCCCTCCAACACCTCCTCCTCCTTCGTAGAGCTCGGCGAAGCCCTGTCGGAGTACTGCTTCTCCACCACCACCACACCGTCGTGCTGCTGCTGGAGCCATCTTCCTCAACCTCTCCTTCCCCCTTGTTGGATCAAGCAGGAGGAGACGTCACGCTGACCATACGTGTGTTGAACGCGGAGGTGCCGTCCGTTCGGCGCTAGGATCTCCGGTGATTTGGATCACGTCGAGTACGACTTCCTCATCCCCGTTCTTTGAACGCTTCCGCTCGCGATCTACAAAGGTATGTAGATGCATCTGATCACTAGTTGCTAGATGAACTCATAGATGGATCTTGCTGAAACCGTAGGAAATTTTTTGTTTTCTGCAACGTTCCCCAACAGTGGGATCATGAGCCAGGTTTATGCGTAGTTCTCTTTGCACGAGTAGAACACAATTTGTTGTGGGCGTAGATGTTGTCAACTTTCTTGCCGCTACTAGTATTATTTTGCTTCAGCAGTATTGTGGGATGAAGCGGCCCGGACCAACGTTACACGTACGCTTACGTGAGACCGGTTCCACCGACTGACATGCACTAGTTGCATAAGGTGGCTGGCGGGTGTCTGTCTCTCCCATTTTAGTTGGAGTGGATTCGATGAAAAGGGTCCTTATGAAGGGTAAATAGAAGTTGACAAATCACGTGGTGGTTTTCACGTAGGTAAGAAAACGTTCTTGCTAGAACCCTATTGCAGCCACGTAAAAACTTGCAACAACAATTAGAGGACGTCTAACTTGTTTTTGCAGCAAGTGTTTTGTGATGTGATATGGCCAAAGTTGTGACGAATGATGAATGATATATATGTGATGTATGAGATGTTCATGCTATTGTAATAGGAATCACGACTTGCACGTCGATGAGTATGACAACCGGCAGGAGCCATAGGAGTTGTGTTTATTTTTTGTGTGACCTGCGTGTCATTGAGAAACACCATGTAAATTACTTTACTTTATTGCTAAACGTGTTAGCCATAGTAGTAGAAGTAACAGTTGGCGAGCAACTTCATGGAGACACGATGATGGAGATCATGGTGTCATGCCGGTGACAAGATGATCATGGAGCCCCAAGATGGAGATCAAAGGAGCTATGTGATATTGGCCATATCATGTCACTATTATTATTTGATTGCATGTGATGTTTATCATGTTTTTGCATCTTGTTTACTTAGAACGACGGTAGTAAATAAGATGATCCCTCATAATAATTTCAAGAAAGTGTTCCCCCTAACTGTGCACCATTGCGATAGTTCGTTGTTTCGAAGCACCACGTGATGATCGGGTGTGATAGATTCCAACGTTCACATACAACGGGTGTACGACAGATTTACACATGCAAACACTTAGGTTGACTTGATGAGCCTAGCATGTACAAACATGGCCTTGGAACACAGAAGATCGAAAGGTCGAGCATGAGTCGTATAGAAGATACGATCAACATGAAGATGTTCACCGATGTTGGCTAGTCCGTCTCACGTGATGATCGGACACGGCCTAGTTAACTCGGATCATGTTATACTTAGATGATTGGAGGGATGTCTATCTGAGTGGGAGTTCATTGAATAATTTGATTAGATGAACTTAATTATCATGAACTTAGTCTAAAATATTTACAATATGTCTTGTAGATCAAATGGCCAACGTTGTCCTCAACTTCAACGCGTTCCTAGAGAAAACCAAGTTGAAAGACGATGGCAGCTATTGCACTTGCCAAGGAGCCCAGGTTTCACAAGAAGACCAGGCACATCAAGCGTTGCTTCAACTCCATTCGTGAAAATGTTCAAGATGGAGACATAGATATTTGTAAAGTACATACGGACCTGAATGTAGCAGATCCGTTGACTAAACCTCTCCCTAGAGCAAAACATGATCAACACCAGAATTCCATGGGTGTTGGATTCATCACAATGTAACTAGATTATTGACTATAGTGCAAGTGGGAGACTGTTGGAAATATGCCCTAGAGGCAATAATAAAAGCATTATTATTATATTTCCTTGTTCATGATAACTGTCTTTTATTCATGCTATAATTGTGTTATCCGGAAATCATAATACATGTGTCAATAAATAGACACCAACATGTCCCTAGTAAGCCTCTAGTTGACTAGCTCGTTGATCAACAGATAGTCATAGTTTCCTGACTATGGACATTGGATGTCATTGATAACGAGATCACATCATTAGGAGAATGATGTGATGGACAAGACCCAATCCTAAACATAGCACAAGATCGTATAGTTCATTTGCTAGAGTTTTTCCAATGTCAAGTATCTCTTCCTTAGACCATGAGATCGTGTAACTCCCGGATACCATAGGAGTGCTTTGGGTGTGCCAAACGTCACAACGTAACTGGGTGACTATAAAGGTATACTACGGGTATCTCCGAAAGTGTCTGTTGGGTTGACACGGATCAAGACTGGGATTTGTCACTCCGTATGACGGAGAGGGATCTCTGGGCCCACTCGGTAATGCATCATCATAATGAGCTCAAAGTGACCAAGTGTCTGGTCAAGGGATCATGCATTACGGTACGAGTAAAGTGACTTGCCGGTAACGAGATTGAACGAGGTATTGGGATACCAACGATCGAATCTTGGGCAAGTAACGTACCGATTGACAAAGGGAATTGTATACGGGGTTGCGTGAATCCTCGACATCGTGGTTCATCCGATGAGTTCATCGAGGAGCATGTGGGAGCCAACATGGGTATCCAGATCCCGCTGTTGGTTATTGACCGGAGAGCCATCTCGGTCATGTCTACATGTCTCCCGAACCCATAGGGTCTACACACTTAAGGTTCGGTGACGCTAGGGTTGTAGAGATATGTATATGCAGTAACCCGAAAGTTGTTCAGAGTCCCGGATGAGATCCCGGACGTCACGAGGAGTTCCAGAATGGTCCGGAGGTAAAGAATTATATATAGGAAGTGCTATTTCGGCCATCGGGACAAGTTTCGGGGTCACCGGCATTGTACCGGGACCACCGGAAGGGTCCCGGGGCTCCACCGGGTGGGGCCACCTATCCCGGAGGGCCCCATGGGCTGAAGTGGGAGGGGAACCAGCGCCTAGTGGGCTGGTGCGCCCCCTTGGGCCTTCCCCCTGCGCCTAGGGTTGGGAACCCTAGGGTGGGGGCGCCCCACTTGCCTTGGGGGGCACTCCACCCCCCTTGGCCGCCGCCCCCTTGGGAGATTAGATCTCCAGGGCTGGCGCCCCCCCTGGGGACCCTATATATAGAGGGGGGGGGAGGGAGGGCAGCCGCACCCATGCCCCTGGCGCCTCCCTCTCCCCTCCAACACCTCCTCCTCCCTAGAGCTCGGCGAAGCCCTGTCGGAGTACTGCTTCTCCACCACCACCACGCCGTCATGCTGCTGCTGGAGCCATCTTCCTCAACCTCTCCTTCCCCCTTGCTGGATCAAGAAGGAGGAGACGTCACGCTGACCGTACGTGTGTTGAATGCGGAGGTGCCGTCCGTTCGGCGCTAGGATCTCCGGTGATTTGGATCACGTCGAGTACGACTTCCTCATCCCCGTTCTTTGAACGCTTCGGCTCGCGATCTAGAAAGGTATGTAGATGCATCTGATCACTCGTTGCTAGATGAACTCATAGATGGATCTTGGTGAAACCGTAGGAAATTTTTTGTTTTCTGCAACGTTCCCCAACACAGACCGCATAACAACATACGGTGTTCCCTTTGTCATCGGTATGTTACTTGCCTGAGATTCGATTGTCGGTATCTCAATACCTAGTTCAATCTAGTTACCGACAAGTCACTTTACTCGTTCCGTAATACATCATCTTGCAACTAACTTATTAGTTGCATTACTTGCAAGGCTTAAGTGATGTGCATTACCGAGAGGGCCCAGAGATACCTCTCCGACAATCGGAGCGACAAATCCTAATCTCGAAATACGCCAACCCAACATGTACCTTTGGAGAAACCTGTAGAGCACCTTTATAATCACTAGGTTACGTTGTGACGTTTGGTAGCACACAAAGTGTTCCTCCGGTAAACGGGAGTTGCATAATCTCATAGTCATAGGAACATGTATAAGTCATGAAGAAAGCAATAGCAACATACTAAACGATCGGGTGCTAAGCTAATGGAATGGGTCATGTCAATCACATCATTCTCCTAATGATGTGATCCCGTTAATCAAATGACAACTCATGTCTATTGTTAGGAAACATAACCATCTTCGATTAACGAGCTAGTCAAGTAGAGGCATACTAGTGACACTTTGTTTGTCTATGTATTCACACAAGTATTACGTTTCTGGTTAATACAATTCTAGCATGAATAATAAACATTTATCATGATATAAGGAAATAAATAATAACTTTATTATTGCCTCTAGGGCATATTTCCTTTAGTCTCCCACTTGCACTAGAGTCAATAATCTAGATTACACAGTAATGATCCTAACACCCATGGAGCCTTGGTGCTGATCATGTTTTGCTCGTGGAAGAGGCTTAGTCAATGGGTCTGCTACATTCAGATCCGTATGTATCTTGCAAATCTATATGTCTCCCACCTGGACTAGATCCCGGATGGAATTGAAGCGTCTCTTGATGTGCTTGGTTCTCTTGTGAAATCTGGATTCCTTTGCCAAGGCAATTGCACCAGTATTGTCACAAAAGATTTTCATTGGACCCGATGCACTAGGTATGACACCTAGATCGGATATGAACTCCTTCATCCAGACTCGTTCATTTGCTGCTTCCGAAGCAGCTATGTACTCCGCTTCACATGTAGATCCCGCCACGACACTTTGTTTAGAACTGCACCAACCGACAGCTCCACCGTTTAATGTAAATACGTATCCGGTTTGCGATTTAGAATCGTCCGTATCAGTGTCAAAGCTTGCATCAACGTAACCATTTACGATGAGCTCTTTGTCACCTCCATATACGACTAACATATCCTTAGTCCTTTTCAGGTATTTCAGGATGTTCTTGACTGCTGTCCAGTGATCCACTCCTGGATTACTTTGGTACCTCCCTGCTAGACTTATAGCAAGGCACACATCAGGTCTGGTACACAGCATTGTATACATGATAGAGCCTATGGCTGAAGCATAGGGAACATCTTTCATTTTCTCTCTATCTTCTGCAGTGGTCGGACGTTGAGTCTTACTCAACTTCACACCTTGTAACACAGGCAAGAATCCTTTCTTTGCTTGATCCATTTTGAACTTCTTCAAAACTTTGTCAAGGTATGTGCTTTGTGAAAGTCCAATTAAGCATCTTGATCTATCTCTATAGATCTTAATGCCCATTATGTAAGTAGCTTCACCAAGGTCTTTCATTGAAAAACTCTTATTCAAGTATCCCTTTATGCTATCCAAAAATTGTATATCATTTCCGATTAGCAATATGTCATCCACATATAATATCAGAAATGCTACAGAGCTCCCACTTACTTTCTTGTAAATACAGGCTTCACCAAAAGTCTGTACAAAACCAAATGCTTTGATTACACTATCAAAGCGTTTATTCCAACTCCGAGATGCTTGCACCAGTCCATAAATGGATCGCTGGAGCTTGCACACTTTGTTAGCTCCCTTTGGATCGACAAAACCTTCCGGCTGCATCATATACAACTCTTCTTCCAGAAATCCATTCAGGAATGCAGTTTTGACATCCATCTACGAAATTTCATAATCATAAAATGTGGCAATTGCTAACATGATTCGGACAGACTTAAGCATCGCTACGGGTGAGAATGTCTCATCGTAGTCAATCCCTTGAACTTTGTCGAAAACCTTTTGCGACAAGTCGAGCTTTGTAGATAGTAACATTACCGTCAGCGTCAGTCTTCTTCTTGAAGATCCATTTATTTTCAATTGCTTGCCGATCATTGGGCAAGTCAACCAAAGTCCACACTTTGTTCTCATACATGGATCCCATCTCAGATTTCATGGCTTCAAGCCATTTTGCGGAATCTGGGCTCACCATTGCTTCATAGTTCGTAGGTTCATCATGATCTAGTAGCATGACTTCCAGAACAGGATTACCGTACCACTCTGGTGCGGATCTTACTCTGGTTGATCTACGAGGTTCAGTAGTAACTTGTTCTGAAGTTTCATGATCATCATCATTAGCTTCCTCACTAATTGGTGTAGGTGTCACAAAAACCGGTTTCTGTGATGTATTGCTTTCCAATAAGGGAGCAGGTATAGTTACCTCATCAAGTTCTACTTTCCTCCCACTCACTTCTTTCGAGAGAAACTCCTTCTCTAGAAAGGATCCATTCTTAGCAAAAAATGTCTTGCCTTCGGATCTGTGATAGAAGGTGTACCCAACAGTCTCCTTCGGGTATCCTATGAAGACACATTTCTCCGATTTGGGTTCGAGCTTATCAGGTTGAAGCTTTTTCACATAAGCATCGCAGCCCCAAACTTTCAGAAACGACAACTTTGGTTTCTTGCCAAACCATAGTTCATAAGGCGTCGTCTCAATGGATTTTGATGGTGCCCTATTTAACGTGAATGCGGCCGTCTCTAAAGCATAAGCCCAAAACGATAGCGGTAAATCTGTAAGAGACATCATAGATCGCACCATATCAAGTAAAGTACGATTACGACGTTCGGACACACCATTACGCTGTGGTGTTCCGGGTGGCGTGAGTTGCGAAACTATTCCGCACTGTTTCAAATGTAAACCAAACTCGTAACTCAAATATTCTCCTCCACGATCAGATCGTAGAAACTTTATTTTCTTGTTACGATGATTTTCAACTTCACTCTGAAATTCTTTGAACTTTTCAAATGTTTCAGACTTATGTTTCATTAAGTAGATATACCCACATCTTCTTAAATCATCTGTGAAGGTGAGAAAATAACGATATCCGCCACGAGCTTCAACATTCATTGGACCACATACATCTGTATGTATGATTTCCAACAAATCTGTTGCTCTCTCCACAGTACCGGAGACCGGAGTTTTAGTCATCTTGCCCATGAGGCACGGTTCGCAAGTACCAAGTGATTCATAATCAAGTGGTTCCAAAAGTCCATCAGTATGGAGTTTCTTCATGCGCTTTACATCGATATGACCTAAACGGCAGTGCCACAAATAAGTTGCACTATCATTATCAACTCTGCATATTTTGGCTTCAACATTATGAATATGTGTATCACTACTATCGAGATTCATCAAAAAAATAGACCACTCTTCAAGGGTGCATGACCATAAAAGATATTACTATATAAATAGAACAACCATTATTCTCTGATTTAAATGAATAACCGTCTCGCATCAAACAAGATCCAGATATAATGTTTATGCTTAACGCTGGCACCAAATAACAATTATTTAGGTCTAATACTAATCCCGATGGTAGATGTAGAGGTAGCGTGCCGACCGCGATCACATCGACTTTGGAACCATTTCCCACGCGCATCGTCACCTCGTCCTTCGCCAGTGTTCGCTTAATTCGTAGTCCCTGTTTCGAGTTGCAAATATTAGCAACAGAACCAGTATCAAATACCCAGGTGCTACTGCGAGCTCTAGTAAGGTACACATCAATAACATGTATATCACATATACCTTTGTTCACCTTGCCATCCTTCTTATCCGCCAAATACTTGGGGAAGTTTCGCTTCTAGTGACCAGTCTGCTTGCAGTAGAAGCACTCAGTTTCACGCTTAGGTCCAAACTTGGGTTTCTTCTCCTGAGCAGCAACTTGCTTGTTGTTCTTCTTGAAGTTCCCCCTCTTCTCCCCCTTGCCCTTTTTCTTGAAACTAGTGGTCTTGTTGATCATCAACACTTGATGCTCCTTCTTGATTTCTACCTCCGCAGCTTTTAGCATTGCGAAGAGCTCGGGAATTGTCTTATCCATCCCTTGCATATTATAGTTCATCACAAAGCTCTTGTAGCTAGGTGGAAGTGATTGGAGAATTCTGTCAATGACGCAATCATCCGGAAGATTAACTCCTAGTTGAATCAAGTAATTATTATACCTAGACATTTTGAGTATATGCTCACTGACAGAACTGTTCTCCTCCATCTTGCAGCTATAGAACTTGTTGGAGACTTCATATATCTCAATCCGGGCCATTTGCTTGAAATATTAGCTTCAACTCCTGGAACATCTCATATGCTCCATGACGTTCAAAACGTCATTGAAGACCCGGTTCTAAGCCGTAAAGCATGGCACATTGAACTATCGATTAGTCATCAGCTTTGCTCTGCCAGACGTTCTTAACATCGTCAGTTGCATCAGCAGCAGGCCTAGCACCCAGCGGTGCTTCCAGGACGTAATTCTTCTGTGCAGCAATGAGGATAATCCTCAAGTTACGGCTCAGTCCGTATAATTGCTACCATGATCTTTCAACTTTGCTTTCTCAAGGAACGCATTAATATTCAACGGAACAACAACACGTGCATTCTATCTACAATCAAACATAAACAAGCAAGATACTATCAGGTACTAAGTTCATGGTAAATTTAAGTTTAATTAATCATATTACTTAAGAACTCCCACTTAGAAAGACATCCCTCTAATCTTCTAAGTGATCACGTGATCCAAATCAACTAAACCATAACCGATCATCACATGAAATGGAGTAGTTTTCAATGGTGAACATCACTATGTTGATCATATCTACCATATGATTCACGCTCGACCTTTCGGTCTCAGTGTTCCGAGGCCATACCTGCATATGCTAGGCTCGTCAAGTTTAACCTGAGTATTCTGCGTGTGCAAAACTGGCTTGCACCCGTTGTAGATGGACGTAGAGCTTATCACACCCGATCATCACATGGTGTCTGGGCACGACGAACTTTGGCAACGGTGCATACTCAGGGAGAACACTTTTATCTTGAAATTTAGTGAGAGATCATCTTATAATGCTACCGTCAATCAAAGCAAGATAAGATGCATAAAAGATAAACATCACATGCAATCAATATAAGTGATATGATATGACCATCATCATCTTGTGCTTGTGATCTCCATCTCCGAAGCATCGTCATGATCACCATCGTCACTGGCGCGACACCTTGATCTCCATCGTAGCATCGTTGTCGTCTTGCCAATCTTATGCTTCTACGACTATCGCTACCGCTTAGTGATGAAGTAAAGCATTACAGGGTGATTGCATTGCATACAATAAAGCGACAACCATATGGCTCCTGCCTGTTGCCGATAACTTGGTTACAAAACATGATCATCTCATACAATAAAATTCAGCATCATGCCTTGACCATATCACATCACAACATGCCCTGCAAAAACAAGTTAGACGTCCTCTACTTTGTTTGTTGCAAGTTTTACGTGGCTGCTATGGGCTTAGCAAGAACCAATCTTACCTACGCATCAAAAACCACAACGATAGTTTGTCAAGTTGGTGCTGTTTTAACCTTCGCAAGGACCGGGCGTAGCCACACTCGATTCAACTAAAGTTGGAGAAACTGACACCCGCCAGCCACCTGTGTGCAAAGCACGTCGGTAGAACCAGTCTCGCGTACGCGTACGCGTAATGTTGGTCGGGGCCGCTTCATCCAACAATACCGCCGAACCAAAGTATGACATGCTGGTAAGCAGTATGACTTATATCGCCCACAACTCACTTGTGTTCTACTCATGCATATAACATCAACACATAAAACCTAGGCTCGGATGCCACTGTTGGGGAACGTAGTAATTTCAAAAAATTTCCTATGCACACGCAAGATCATGGTGATGCACAGCAACGAGAGGGGAGAGTGTTGTCTACGTACCCTCCTATACCGGAAGCGGAAGCATTATAACAACGCGGTTGATGTAGTCGTACGGTCTTCACTGCCCGACAGATCAAGCACCAAAACTACGACACCTCCGAGTTTTTGCACACGTTCAGCTCGATGACGATCCCCGGACTCCGATCTAGCAAAGTGTCAGGGATGAGTTCCGTCAGCACGACGGCGTGGTGACAATCTTGATGTTCTACCGTTGCAGGGCTTCGCCTAAGCACCGCTATAATATTATCGAGGATTATGGTGGAGGGGGCACCGCACACGGTAAGAGATCAATGATCAATTGTTGTGTCTCTGGGGTGCCCCTGCCCCGTATATAAAGGAGTGGAGGAGGGGGCCGGCCAAGGAGGGTGGCGCGCCCAAGGGTGGGAGTCCAATTCCCACCGAGAGTAGGACTCCCCTTTTTCCTATTAGGAGTAGGAGAGGGAAGGAAGAGGAAGGAGGGAGGAAGGAAAGGGGGGCCGGCCCCCTCCCAATTAGGATTGAGCTTGGGTGGGGGCGCCCCTCCCTTGCTCCTTTCCCCTCCTTTCCACTAAGGCCCAATAAGGCCCATATACCTCCCCGGGGGTTCCGATAACCTCCCGGTGATCCGGTATCGTCCCAATCTTACCCGGAACCTTTCCGGTGTCCAATATAGTCGTCCAATATATCGATCTTTATGTCTCGACCATTTCAAGACTCCTCGTCAATTCCGTGATCACATCTGGGACTCCGAACAACCTTCGATACATCAAAATATATAAACTCATCATGAAACTGTCATCGTAACGTTAAGCGTGCGGACCCTACGGGTTCGAGAACAATGTAGACATGAGCGAGACACGTCTCCGGTCAATAACCAATAGCGGAACCTGGATGCTCATATTGGCTCCTACATATTCTACGAAGATCTTTATCGGTCAGACCGCATAACAACATACATTGTTCCCCTTGTCATCGGTATGTTACTTGCCTGAGATTCGATCGTCGATATCTCAATACCTAGTTCAATCTCGTTACCGGCAAGTCTCTTTACTCGTTCCGTAATACATCATCTTGCAACTAACTTATTAGTTGCATTGCTTGCAAGGCTTAAGTGATGTGCATTACCGAGAGGGCCCAGAGATACCTCTCCGACAATCGGAGCGACAAATCCTAATCTCGAAATACGCCAACCCAACATGTACCTTTGGAGACACCTGTAGAGCACCTTTATAATCACCCAGTTACGTTGTGACATTTGGTAGCACACAAAGTGTTCCTCCGGTAAACGGGGGTTGCATAATCTCATAGTCATAGGAACATGTATAAGTCATGAAGAAAGCAATAGCAACATACTAAACGATCGGGTGCTAAGCTAATGGAATGGGTCATGTCAATCACATCATTCTCCTAATGATGTGATCCCGTTAATCAAATGACAACTCATGTCTATGGTTAGGAAACATAACCATCTTCGATTAACGTGCTAGTCAAGTAGAGGCATACTAGTGACACTTTGTTTGTCTATGTATTCACACAAGTATTACGTTTCCGGTTAATACAATTCTAGCATGAATAATAAACATTTATCATGATATAAGGAAATAAATAATAACTTTATTATTGCCTCTAGGGCATATTTCCTTAACAAGAGCCTAAGCTTGGGGATGCCCAACGCACCCCAAGGTAAAATCCAAGGACAACCAAAAGCCTAAGCTTGGGGATGCCCCGGAAGGCATCCCCTCTTTCATCTTCATCCATCGGTAACTTTACTTGGAGCTATATTTTTATTCGCCACATGATATGTGTTTTGCTTGGAGCGTCTTGTATGATTTGAGTATTTGCTTTTTAGTTTACCACAATCATCCTTGCTGTACACACCTTTTGGAAGAGACACACGTGGATTGGAATTTATTAGAATACTCTATGTGCTTCACTTATATCTTTTGAGTTGGATAATTTTTGCTCTAGTGCTTCGCTTATATCTTTTAGAGCACAGCGGTGGTCCTATTTTATAGAAATAATTGATCTCTCATGCTTCACTTATATCATTTTGAGAGTCCTTTAGAACAACATGGTGATGACCCACAAGTGTAGGGGATCTATCATAGTCCTTTCGATAAGTAAGAGTGCCGAACCCAACGAGGAGCAGAAGGAAATGATAAGCGATTTTCAGCAAGGTATTCTCTGCAACAACTGAAATAATATGTAACAGATAGTTTTGTGATAAGATAATTGGTAACGAGCAACAAGTAAGAAAAGTAAATAAAGTGCAGCAAGGTGGCCCAATCCTTCTTGTAGCAAAGGACAAGCTTGGACAAACTCTTATATGATGTAAAGCGCTCCCAAGGACACATGGGAATATCGTCAAGCTAGTTTTCATCATGTTCATATGATTCACGTTCGGTACTTTGATAATTTGGTATGTGGGTGGACCAGTGCTTGGGTGCTGTCCTTACTTGGACAAGCATCCCACTTATGATTAACCTCTATTGCAAGCATCCGCAACTACAACAAAAGTATTAAGGTAAACCTAACCATAGCATGAAACATATGGATCCAAATCAGCCCCTTACGAAGCAACGGATAAACTAGGGTTTAAGATTCTGTCACTCTAGCAACCCATCATCTACTTATTACTTCCCAATGCCTTCCTCTAGGCCCAAATAATGGTGAAGTGTCATGTAGTAGACGTTCACATAACACCACTAGAGGAGAGACAACATACATCTCATCAAAATATCAAACGAATACCAAATTCACATGACTACCAATAGCAAGACTTCTCCCATGTCCTCAGGAACAAACATAACTACCCACAAAGCATATGCATGTTCATAATCAGAGGGGGTATTAATATGCATAAAGGATCTGAACATACGATCTTCCACCAAATAAACCAACTAGCTCAACTACAAAGAGTAATCAACACTACTAGCAACCCACAGGTACCAATCCCGGACTTAGAGACAAGAATTGGATACAAGAGATGAACTAGGGTTTTGAGAGGAGATGGTGCTGGTGAAGATGTTAATGGAGATTGCCCTCTCCCGATGAGAGGGTCGTTGGTGATGACGATGGCGATGATTTCCCCCTCCCAGAGGGAAGTTTCCCCGACAGAACAGCTCCGCCAGAGCCCTAGATTGGTTCCGCCAAGGTTCCGCCTCGTGGCAGCAGAGTCTCGTCCGGAAAGATGCTTACGATTTTTTCCTCATCGAAAGACTCCATATAGCAGAAGATGGGCATCGGAGGGCCACCAGGGGGCCCACGAGGTAGGGGGGCGCGCCCCCACCCTTGTGGGCAGGGTGTGCCCCCCCTGGTGAACTCCTTGCGCTCAATATTTTTTATATATTCTGAAAATGACTTCCGTGAAGTTTCAGGACTTTTGGAGCTGTGCAGAATAGGTCTCTAATATTTGCTCCTTTTCCAGCCTAGAATCCCAGCTGCCGGCATTCTCCTTGTTTATGTAAACCTTGTAATATAAGAGAGAATAGGCATAAGTATTGTGACATAATGTGTAATAACAACCCATAATGCAATAAATATCGATATAAAAGCATGATGCAAAATGGACATATCACATGGTAATTTACTTTGGTTATAAATTTTAAATGCTAAGAGAAGTTGGATGCTTGATAATTGTTTTGAGATAAAAAGCTGGTAATATTAAAGGTGTGCTAGTTGAGTAATTGTGAAATTGATGAATACTTGTGTTGAAGTTGGCAAGTCCCGTAGCATGCACGTATGGTAAACGTTGTGCGACAAATTTGAAGCATGGGGTGTTCTTTGATTGCTTTCATTATGAGTGGTGGTCGGGGATGAGCGATGGTCTTTTCCTACCAATCTATCCCCCTAGGAGCATGCGCGTAGTGCTTGGTTTTGATGACTTGTAGATTTTTGCAATAAGTATGCGAGTTCTTTATGAATAATGTTGAGTCCATGGATTATACGCACTCTCACCCTTCCATCATTGCTAGCCTCTTCGGTACCGTGCATTGCCCTTTCTCAGCTTGAGAGTTGGTGCAAACTTTGCTGGTGCATCCAAACCCCGTGATATGATACACTCTATCACACATAAGCCTCCTTATATCTTCCTCAAAACAGCCACCATACCTACCTATTATGGCATTTCCATATCCATTCCGAGATATATTGCCATGCAACTTTCCACCGTTCCATTTATTATGACACACATCATCATTGTCATATTGCTTTGCATGATCATGTAGTTGACATCGTATTTGTGGCAAATCCACCATGCTTAATTTTTCATACATGTCACTCTTGATTCATCGCAATCCCGGTACACCGCTGGAGACATTCACATACAGTCATATTTCGTTCTAAGTATCGAGTTGTAATTTTTGAGTTGTAAGTAAACAAAAGTGTGATGATCATCATTAGAGCATTGTCCCATGTGAGCAAAGGATGATGGAGACCATGATTCCCCCACAAGTTGGGATGAGATTTCGGACGAAAATAAAAAATAAAAAAAATAGAAAAGAAGGCCCAAACAAAAAAAAGAAGAGAGAAAAAGAGAGAAGGGACAATGTTACTATCCTTTTTCCACACATGTGCTTCAAAGTAGCACCATGATCTTCATGATAGAGAGTCTCTTATTTTGTCACTTTCATATACTAGTGGGAATTTTTCATTATAGAACTTGGCTTGTATATTCCAATGATGGGCTTCCTCAAATGCCCTAGGTCTTCGTGAGCAAGCAAGTTGGATGCACACCCACTTAGTTTCTTTGATGAGCTTTCATATATTTATAGCTCTAGTGCATCTGTTGCATGGCAATCCCTACTCTTTGCATTGACATCAATCAGTGGGCATCTCCATAGCCCATTGATTAGCCATGTCAATGTGAGACTTTCTCCCTTTTTGTCTTCTCGCACAACCTCAATCATCATATTCTATTCCACCCATAGAGCTATGTCCATGGCTCACGCTCATATATTGCGTAAAAGTTGAAAGAGTTTGAAAAGGCTAAGTATGAAACAATTGCTTGGCTTGTCATCGGGGTTGTGCATGATGGGAGCATTTTGTGTGACAAAAATGAAGCATGGCCAAACTATATGATTTTGTAGGGATAAGTTTTCTTTGGCTATGGTATTTTGATAAGACATAATTGCTTTATTAGCATACTCGGAGTATTACTATTTTTATGTCAACAATAAACTTTTATCTTGAATCTTTCGGATCTGAACATTCATGCCACAATAGAGAAAAATACATTGAAGAACATGCTAGAAAGAATTCCACATCAAAAATTCTGTTTTTATCATTTACCTCCTCGAGGACGAGCAGGAATTAAGCTTGGGGATGCTTGATACGTCTCCAACGTATCTATAATTTTTGATTGTTCCATGCTATTATATTATCTGTTTCGGATGTTAATGAGCTTTATTTTACACTTTTATATTATTTTTGGGACTAACCTATTAACCGAAGGCCCAATGCAAATTGCTGTTTTTTTTGCCTATTTCAGTGTTTCACAGAAAATGAATATCAAACGGAGTCCAAACGGAATGAAACCTTCAGGAGCGTGATTTTTGGAACAAACATGATCGAGAGGACTTGGAGTGGACGTCAAGAAATGAACGAGGTGTCCACGAGGCAGGGGCGCGCCCTCCCCCTCATGGGCCCCTTGTGGCTCAACCGACCTACTTCCTCCTATATATGTTTACATACCCCAAAAACATCCAGGAGCACCACGAAACCCTATTTCCACTGCCGCAAGCTTCTGTACCCAAGAGATCCCATCTTGGGGCCTTTTCCGGAGCTCCACCGGAGGGGGCATCGATCACGGAGGGACTCGACATCAACTCCTTGGCCCCTCCGATGATGTGTGAGTAGTTTGCTTCAGACCTTCGGGTCCATAGTTATTAGCTAGATGGCTTCTTCTCTCTCTTTGGATCTCAATACAAAGTTCTCCTTGATCTTCTTGGAGATCTTTTCGATGTAACTCCTTTTGCGGTGTGTTTGTGTCACATCCCTAGTTCTGGTATGCTCTGAGCTAGCTAGTCATGTGTTGCATCATGTTTAAATTCTTTTGAATTTGAAATGGGGATTGATCAAACCCTAGCACCAGATCAAATCAAATAGGTTCAACATAAAATCATTTTCAATAAACCCAAAATGCCCTTTCAAAATGCTCATGATTTATGTTAAAAGTGAAAACCCTGCTAGAAATGATGAACATATTTTTAGGCCATTCTGGATTTTTGAATTAATTCATATTGTATTTGAATTGGAGCATTTAAATACTATTAATATTTGTAAATGCCCCAACAATTTTGGAATTAGTTGAGGGCCTCTGGAATAACTATTTTAGTTCCCATAACTATTTTTAGAATTTTTAAAAGTGATTTGGTTTGAAAACCAAATTAAAACAAATCTGCAAAATAGAATAAAATTAGAACCAAATTAAAAATAGAGAGATAACTACCTTTTTTTGGGCTGAGAGAGATAACTACCTGGGTCGTCTTAACTGGCACGAGCACCACCGGGGCCATCGTCCACCTCGCACCTCGTTGATGCTTCCAGAGGAACCGCCATCACCTTATGCGTCATCTCCACCAACCCATTCGACCGCGGGAGCCCTGTAGCGTCGTCCCCGAGCTCATCCTCAACCTCCGAACGCCGGCTACCTCACCATCGATTCGCGACAACAAACGCGTCCCCGGCCCCGGCCCCTGCACCATCCCCCTCCCCGTGAACTCCTCTTTCTTTGCCCCCTAACCGCGTAGCTTCGCTCGCCCTGTAGCTTCGATCCCCATCGTGGTCGAGTTCCGCCGCCGCACAAGCTCGTCACCGACGAGGCCCCGATGACCATTTGGTCCCGTTCTTGTGCCCGTTGGCTTTGTGCGCGCCCTCTTAAACCGTAGGTGCTACCCGTTGAGCCTCTCGTGCACCACGTCATCGTTTTCATCAACGGCCGAGCTCCGGCGGCCGCCCAGCTCGCTACCGTCGTTGCCACTGACCACCCCAGCTCGCCCCGCGTGCTCCACTAGATGCGCCTCACCGCAACGCGTCCGTAGAGCCCAGCCACACAAGCTCCCGTCGCCGGAGATGGCCGGACGAGGAGCGCCGCCATGTTCTGTTAGCATCGGCGGTTAAACGCCGGTTAGGTGACGTGGCAGGTTAGTTTAGCCACTAACCTCGCGGTTAGCTTAACCCATGTGCCACTGACGGATGGGCCCCACGCCCTAATTAATCCCCGGCATATATTCCTTGTTTAACTTAGACTAATCCAATGGGCCCACATGTAAAGTTGACTTTGCTGACGTGGCCGTTGACCGGACCCACCTGTCATTGACCCTGGGCAGCATTGTGTCACTGACCAGTGGACCCCACTGGTTAGGTTTGACCAGGACCCGTCTAGTTGACCTGCTGACATCACCTTGACATAGTGCTGACGTAGTAAAGTTCTTTCTGGAATTAAAATAAATTAGAAAATAATTAGAAATTCCAGAAAATAGTATAAACTTCAAAAATTCATATAAATTCAACCGTAACTCAGAATGAAATAATTTATATATGAAAAATGATCAGAAAAATCCAATCTATCCATTTGTACCATTTTCATGCATGTTAGAACAACTTATAGCTGCTGGTTAGGACAAATCATATGAAGGGCATTTAAAACATCACATATGGAGTTTGAATTTGAATCTTTGATTCAAATCAACTCCATTTAACCTGTTTCTAGTTGCATAAGCTCAAATCACAGCATATTGCCATGTCACATTCATGCATCATATTGTTGCATTGCATTGATTGTGTTCCTTCTCTGTTTGCCGGTGTTGTCCCCTCTCGATAGATGTGCTCCAACGATGAGTTCGATGACACCGATGAAGAGCTATATTATCTTCAGAAGTGCCAGGCAAGCAAAACCACCTTGTTCATTCCAATACAATCCCACTCTCTCGCTCCTGCTCTCTTTTACTGCATTAGGACAACAACGATTCAACTGTTACATGTTGCGGTAGTTGAACCCCTTTCCTCTGCATGACCTGTCTTTGCCACAGTAAATAGATGAAACCCACTAGCATGAGTAGAAATTGTTTGAGCCCTGATGTGCCTACTCATTCATGCTTGTTGTCATGCTTGCTACTGCTTAGAGTTGAGTCATGTCTGATTCATCGGGAATGAATTGGAACGTGGTGAACATGTCCTACCGTTGAGAGCTAAGTGTGTGAACATGATTTGGTAAAGGTAGTGGTGAGAGGCCATGTAGGAGTACATGGTGGGTTGTCTCATTGCAGCCGTCCTCAGGAACTGAGTTCGGTGTTTGTGATCCATGAACAGTTACTACCACACATTGGGCTCCGGGCGCTCCAAGCTCTCTTGACTTATTAATCAACTCAATCTCTGTCCAGGAGTTGCAACTAGTTTCTGGTGTTTGTAGGTAGTGCTAGTAGTCTACCAAGTGGCACTCAGTATAGGTGGGCTTGGGACATACTAGGCACAGTGGCCCGGTGTACCAAGTGGCACCCGGATGGTGGGTGTCGGGTGGTAGGTGCGACATATGCCAACGGGTGGCTTATCATGGTGGGAGCCAGTAAGACATCGCCGGTGCCTGGAAATGGGATGAGGCGAAGACATGCACGCCGGCGGATCTTACCCAGCTTCGGGGCTCTCCGTGGAGATAACACCCCTACTGCTGCTCTGTGGGGTCTCCGCATGATCACTAGAAGGTCGAGTAACTACACAATGCTCCTTGAGCTGTTCGGTGGGAGGAGAAAGAAGGGTTGGCTGGCCTGCTTCTTCTCCTCGTGAGGTGTCTAAAACTATCTAGGGGTCGAACCCTTTGCATGGGCGCCTCAGGGGGTTTATATAGGCCTACCCCCTGGGGGTACAATGGTAATTCGACTGGGTGCGGGGCCCAGCCGTTTGTGACTGCGCTCGCCGGCTTCTGCGCCGGCCGCTGGGCCCGCTGACTGGTGGGTCCCGCCGGCTGCCGGCCCTTGGTCGACAGGCAGGCCCCACTGTCCAGGACTTGGTCGGCGGCTGGTCACTGTTGCTCCATCTTGGTGACGTGGGCTTCGTCATGGTAGGCGTGGCTACAGTACCGCCACCCGGTGGGCGATTGCTGTAGCCTCACCGCGTCTTGTCTCCTTAATGGGGCATCTCCTTCGAGGAAGGCGGCAAGCCGACTGCGGGGAGCTGGCTCTGTCTCGGGCCGACTAGGGGGGGCATGGCCGCCTTCGGGTGTCTCTCTGCCCGAAGGGGCCCACCGCCCGTGGGCCGCACTGGCAGTCCATCGTGGATGACACCAGGGTCAACATGGCAACAGTGTTGCGCCGGACGGGTCATGGTCACCCGTACGGCGCACTGTGCCGGTCGTGCTCCGGGATTTGGGGGTGGCAGGCTTCACTGTAGCCACGCCCCGTCACACCGCCGTTAAGTGGATGCAAACTTTGAGGGTACGGTCTCGACCGCTTTGTGGGAGCCGGCTTCTGGGAGTCGGCCTTCTCGCGGCCGGCTTCTCGAAGCCGGCCCTCCCGTGGCCTCCTTTGCGAGGGCTAAAGTCGGGCCGCCTTCCGGTAGCCGGCCTGGGTTACGGCCAGCAAGGGGAAGGCGGCCCCACGTCTTGGGCTCTTGGGAGCCGGACGGGCTCGTAATTTTTTTAGAAGGGCCAAGGGAAGCCGGCTAGGCTACCCATGGCTATTTACTCCGACAGTGGGCTTGGGAACCCTGTACACATCGTTTGGGGCCGTAAGAGACACCCCGGTCGGATTTCCTTGCGGATGGAACCCGAATAGGAAATAAACCTGGATGAGAGACTTATGTGATTAGTCAGGTCGTGGCCGACTCCCTCACCAGGCTTTCACTTGAAGGTTGCTGAGATACACGACGTGTACATGGTGGTAAGTGGCGAGAGCGTGTGTGAAGAAGTACACCCCTGCAGGGTTATCATTATCTATTCGAATAGCCGGATTCCTCGGATATGGAAACTTGGACCCCTTGCGTAGTTCATAGACAAGTGAAAGTGGATACTCTAAAATGCGCAAGATAAGCGTGAGTGCTATGGATGGCGTTCTCGTAGGGAGACGGGAGTGGATCCATAGTGGTGTATTGATACGGTGAATATGTGGACTCGTGTGCGCCACCTCAAAATAGTTACTTGCAGTCGTAGTTCAGGATAGCCACCAAGTCAAAGCTGGCTTGCTGCAGTTAAACTCCACCACCCCTTTGTTGATACCGATGCATATGTAGATAGTTCTGATGTAAGTCTTGCTGGGTACATTTGTACCCACGTTTGCTTATTTTATGTTTTGCAGAGAGACTTCAGTCTCGCTAGTAGTTCCGTGTGGACTTCGACATTTAGCTTGCTACCTCAGCTAGGATCTTGTACCCTTGGGAGGGTCTTGTAGATAGTCAGGCTTCTCAGCCTTTTTCATTTGTAGAAGTCTGTACTCAGACATGTTAAGCTTCCGCATGTGCTTTGACTTGTATGCTCTGAATGTTGGGTCATGAGACTCATGTTTGTTTTATCTGGCTCTTCGCAGCCTAATGAATAAATACTTGAGTCGTAGAGTTATGTTGTGATGCCATGTTGTATTTACACATATCGAGCATATTGTTTGTATGATTGAAATGCTTGGTATGTGTGGGATCCGACAATCTAGTTGTTTATCCTTGGCAGCCTCTCTTATGGGGAAATGTAGTATAGTGCTTCCATGAGCCATAGTAGTCCGCTACAGCTCGGTTCACCGGAGTCCTGCTAGCCCAGCACTACTGCTCAGGACACTTGACTGGCCGGCATGTGTTTCACTTTGTTCTTGTGTCTGTCCCTTTGAGGAAATGTCAAGCGGTGACATCTGGAGTCCTGCCTAGCCTGCTATAGCCCGGGTTCCCGGAGTCCTGTTAGCCCAGTGCTATAGCCCGGATTCACACGCTGCTGACCGACATGCTCGATGTGATTCATGTATGCCTGTCCCCATAGGGTGGTGCCGCTTTGGGTTCATGACTAGCCATGTCGGCCCGGATTCTCTGTCATATGGATGCTAGCGACACTATCATATACGTGAGCCGAAAGGCGCAAACGGTCCCGGGCCATGGTAAGGCGACACCCGTGGGAATACCGTGCATGAGGCCACAAAGTGATATGAGGTGTTACCGGCTAGATCGATGTGACTTGGAATCAGGGTCCTGACAGCTTTGGTATCAGAGCCTGACTGCCTGTAGGATTACCAAGCCAAACTGGTCGAAGTCGTGTCTATAAATGCTTTAGTTATATAAGGGAATTGATTGTGGAAGGGAACGTAAGGCTCTTTTTACTCCTTTACCCTATGTCCTTCTGATCTGAGTCATCCTCTCTCTTCTATGGGGGTTAAGAACTAGGCTTCTCTTCTATCTCTCAGGATGACGTGTTACTAAACCGTAGTTGCCTAGGATTATTGAGTTCAAGTCTCAGTTCAGCTTCTACTACTTCCGTATGTTCATAGCTGGCCTCAGAACCTTGTTACTGTGATGTTGAGTGGCTATGCCATCATTTTGCAGGATGACTCAAATATCTTTGAGCATTTACAGTCGTTATGCTGTCTGAGTCATCCCAGGTTTCTAAACAATCTGATGCATTTGCAAATCCTTTCTTTCCGTTCCCGATGTCCTTTTGGTCAGAATAAGCACACTAATCAATGAGTTGAGGTACTCTGTTGTCTTGACATATATGTTCGAGCTATTATTATGACACTAGGGTATCTTAGAGATAGTAATCTAGACATGTTTGGTGTTCCCTGTGTAATGATTCTGGCCACCATTCTCGATAGCATCTCGTGATGTTATTTAGTTAGTAGGTATTCTATTTCCGGGTCCTTGGACCCAAGATTCACCCTACTTACCTCATGTTGATAGTGTTTGCTCGTTCCTTTAGGATATTAGTAACCTTTGTGATAGTCCTCGAGGTTCGTGGTATTTCCTTCTTCCAAATACCATGAACCAATACGGCAGAAGTTATTTGAACCAAAAGATCACAATCAGAGTACTCTTGAGGAGTTCTCCATTCATAATTGTGACTCTGCCAGTCCTACCTCTCTGCATGGGTTATCCGGAAGAAACATGTTGAACTTGGTTCGACATAGTAATCTATGCATCCACGACTCAGAAAGTTATATGTTCCTTTGAGTTGTCCCCCTTCAGTTATATTCCAACCTTTATCTATCAATTGATAGTCAAGAGTATGTGAGCATTTGTTCATCGGTGCCTATCGCTCTTGTGGTCCATCAAGCCATTCTATTCCAGAATGACTAGGAGAAACAAACTCTAGTACCTCATCCATATCTAGGATTCGGTCAAACTAGTTGTATTCCACAGATCAAAATGTCAATCCAGTTTTTGTTATGTTCTACCTTGGAGTATTACCATCTTTATATCAAGAATGTCATGGGAATTGCACACCATCTCATGAATTCTTGGTACAGTAATAGGTCTTGCCATCATTATTCATTCCTCGGTCTTTGTGTTTTTTGTGACCGGAATGCCGACAAGTGAACTGTGATGTGTGAAATCAATATTCTTAGCAACTCCGTTGCTTGGTAGTTAATGGACAATACTCTCATTCTTAGCGTGCTGGTTATTGAGTCATCATCCTAAGAATGATCGTCCTACCTAGTCCTTATTTGTGGTGCACTCTTCGATCAATGAGTTAGGATTGTGTCAATCCCTCACCCTTTTGATCATATCATCTTGCCTCGAAAGCAAGACTGCTCCCGAGCTTAATAACTTTTCGGTGGTTCATGATTTTCCGGATATCTTCACGGAAGTATCACTGGGTCGTCCCCTGGCCGATATGCAAAAGTTAGAGCCCGCACAGCGCGACCCTCCAGTGAGAAAAAATACGACGCCCGGAACTAGACACATATGTGGGTATGTCTGATGTGCTGCGTGAATAATTAGCTGTCTTGCACGAGCGATTTGACCCTTGAGATGACCTCTGATGAAACAACATTAAACATGAAAGTTGCTCGTCTCGTCGAAACGTTCAAGATTGCTTTTGGGCTCGTTTCCATCCGAGGTCGTTTTTCACCACAAAAAGGACCCTCAAAGTACAGCCAGTTTAAACCGAACAGTTTTGAAAAGTTCGGATAAAACCAGTCCGAATTTGACTAGGGTTTTCGACGTGAATTGATGTAATTTTCTTGTAAGGAAAGCCTAGATAAATCCTTTGCTTGTACGGGAAGTCCAGCCGCCTCTTATATATGTTGGGGGTGACGGCCGATTGAAACAACACACAATCGAACAAATCTATCTACATCTTTTGCCTTTACTTTTCCTTCTCCCTTGTTCTTCTTCTTCCTCGTTCATCGTTCGTTCTTCTTCATTGCAGGGCGGCGAACCTCGAGGCTCTAGGGGCGGTCAGGCCGACCTAGGGCAGCCCATAGCCGCCGCACGTCCAGACGGGGTCCTTCCCGGGAGCGTGGGGTTTCGGGTCTACAAAAGCTCCCGCCGGATTGCTTGCGTACCGCGCTTCCGGCGGGTCTCCTTCGATGTGAGCTGCGATGCATCACCCTCGGCGTTGGAGGTACACGGTGACGTGTTCGTGTGCGAACACACTTTTTGGCTACTCCGCTGGGGACGAAGCGTTGAACGGTCTCCGGCCCGTTCTTGCTACGAAGAGATCGTCATCTAGGGTTTGACATCTACAAAGGTAATATGAATACCCACTTCACTTATGTAGGTGCAAATAATGCATATCTTGTTGCTAGATCATCTACTGAGCATAATGTATCAACTAGCCCTAGTTTTATCAATAATGTATCTAATTATGTGCAACAGCCGATTCAGAATAATGTTCATGCTTCAACTTCATATAACTTCAGCAACATGCAACATATGTATCCCAACTCCCATGCATCGGCAACCCAACAAATCTATATGCCGATGAACAACATGATGAGTTCGGTTAATCAAGTTGAGATACCCCATGTAGGAACTTCCAATAGGATGCAACAAAGTGTTTCAACTTTTTATTCATCGGCAAATAACTTGCAGTTTGTTAATCCAAACGTGCCGGTGGATAGGGGAATTGGCCATGCTACTACTAGTTATTCGGCCAATTACCCTCAAACATCATATGCTACACCTCATGCTACTAATTTTCTGGCACCATACGCAACTGTTGATATCCATAATTCGGCTCCCCACCTTCATGGTCATGGCCGAATAAGTGAAACTTCTACAGGAGCACAAATGCCTTCACCTACTACCGTGGCATATCATGTCCCCCCAACACAATTACATAATTTCGGTGACATATCGTTACCGAAAGAGTCTAAAAGTGTTGGGGGGCTATTCTATCTAGATTGGGTCATTAAGAAAAATCTTACGTCTTTTTGGGATGAATGCAATGTTGTTCTACATGAATTAATGAAAGAGCGAAAGCCTATTAATTCCACTGCAATCCAAGCTAGATTATGCCAAAAAGAGAAAGCATTGGGTGTGGATTGAATTATCAAAAAAGATGGTGATTTGGATAATAAAGTTACTTCGGCTATTGAAAAGACTGAATCAAATATTACGTATGCCGAATCTATTATAGAAAAATATGATGCCAAGGTGTTTGGGAGCTATTCGAAAGAGGAACAACCTATCGTTCAAGTAACGCAACCATCGTGCTCTCCCAACGTGTTTGAAAAGGTATGTCTAGCAAGTGATTTACCTATCTCCCGATTTGGTCGCAGCTTTATTGTTGATGCTTCTATATGAGAAATTCTCATAAGTAATTTTGAAAGATCAATGACGAAGGGAAATTTACTTGTTAGCAATAAAACTGTTATACATATCGGTCAGTCTATTGTGCCATTTATATAGATCGATAGTGACCTATTATTGCAGCCAAAGTTTTCCCCATTACTTTATCAAAATTTCAAATCTAATTGGGTAGATTTTCTTGTTTCTTACTTGGCTTGCACTTGGTCTCAATTGAGACATGTGTATTCTAACTATTTTCGTTTCAGAAATTTAAAGCCAAGGTCAAATTCTTTTGAAAAATCCGATGCTAATATAATATCTTATCCAAATACATCGGAGATAGGGTGTAAAACACAATACATAGCCGAATGGGGAGATTCTAAATTTGAACCATTCGTTTGCTCAACTCCAAAGCCGTTTGCACACCAAGATCGGCTAGAAAATAAGAAGTATACTTTCAATTCAAGCATGTGTGATCAAATATTTGATTTGTTGCTAAAAAATAATTACATTAAAGTTCTTGATCACCATGTGAAGCCATCAATCCAAGGACAAATGTATTGCAAGTTGCATGATTCGTCCAAGCATAATTTTGAGGATTGCAACATGTTTCGTCAAATAGTTAAATCGGCCATTGATAAAGGACGATTAAAATTTGTTGAAACACCAAGGGATGACCAGTCTATTTTGATTTGTCCTAATGGAAAAAGGTTTTTGAATCGGCTGCTTCAAGACGATTCCTTTAAAGATGAGAAGGTAAAAACTACAGGTGATGGGATCAAACTTTCAAGTAAAAAAGTTGTCCAAGAGCACAATGAAAATATTCTTGAGGCATGAGTTCTATCGAAGATACAATGAAGACGCCAAGGACTGCGGGCAACAAGAAAATCCAAAGATCGATGCAAGTCAGGACAAAGGAGATAAAGGCCGCAATAAGAACAAGTGCAAGAAATTCAAGGTCACTTTTGCAAAATTATTAGATAAATATCAAAATAAGAGTGAAGAGAAAAGTGCTTATCGGCCAACTAATGGAAAAGCATCAAGATCACCACCTAGGCGCAAATCCGAGGATTGGTATTGGCAAAATGAGAATTCTAATGCGGTATATTCATATCCATATCCATATTTTGTGCCGCCAATGCCAATGCCATGGATACCTTCCTATGATCATGTAAATCCATATCCATCGTGGGAGAAGTATGATACAAGGGCACATTCTCCATCTTATTTTAGACCATCTCACCAATATAATGCAGCTCCGAGAAGATCAATATTTGAACAATCACATGTTGAAGTACGTTTCAATCATAAGGAATCGGTTCAGAGCTCAAGGAAGAAGAAAGAGGTGGTCAAGCAAGTCTACCATGTTAAAAAAGATGGACGTAAGAGTGCAGCTTCAGATTTGATCTCAAATGAAAAGGAGCCAATTAAAGTATTGACATTGGCTACTAAAGGCAGTGAGGCAAGTCAATCAAATGCCAAATCTGAAGAGAAGAAGTTGAGAGTGCACAATGTAGAACAAGAATTGCCATTGCTTCAAAAAAAATTGCAACCGGGGTGCCCACTCGGCTTATCTTATTGGCAAAAAAAGAAATTACAAAAACTTAGTGCACAAGAAGTTAAAGAAAGGAACATGGCATGGGTTCCCAAAGTAAGTACTCAAAAGAAGAATGGTGTGCAAGCTTCCATCGTAAGAAGAGTGACAAAGGTAAAGAAGGAAAAGAGTGAAAATTATGAAGGACCAAGCCGAAGGTTTCAACATATTCGGTCCACACATTATCCATTTTCTTCAACAATGTCTTTGATGCCTATGCCATGGAATTTCTCATCAGGTATGATTGGTTACCCTCAATGGGCTTATTTTAAACCATGGATGCAATATAATTTCTTACATCATGAAAGGGTATTACCAAATCATCATATGTTTAATTTCAATTTTGCACAATTATTAGATAAATATCAAAAGAAGAGTGAAGCACTCAAGGCGCAAGTGGCGCGGATTCCGGAGATTGTCCAAGGGCAAGTGCAACAACAACTGGGATCGACGCTCACCGACATTATGCCTACCTTGATTCATGGGATAACAACGTGGATTGCGGGTGGCCAACAGGGGCCGCTCCCGATTCCCAGCTTCACGGCCGGCAACTCGCACAACGCGCAGGCGGCGCCATTGGTGTCTTCGGCGGCGGCGGTATTGGTGTCTCTGACGCCGGCATTGGAGCTTAATGCCCCCGGGTGTACGCCGGCCGGCACCTCGCCAGCAAGCGGCCCCTCCGTCAGTTGCACACCCGCTGTTGGCGGTGCCTCAACATTAGCCGAGCTCGACGCCATCATCACGGTAACTAATTAAGCCTCTCGGCCGAGGACTTCATCCCCTTGACTTTGACTGGGCATCCCTAATGCCCTACATGTTTTCGCAGGGCGCCGCCGACGTTCCGTGCACTCTCCTGCACTTCGTGAACGATGAGTTGGTCTATGTCGCCAAGGGCAAAATCGTTCAACCGGGCAACCCCGTGTTCCATGGTAAACCGATGCCACCCACCGTGTATAGGGTTCAACTGGTTCGGGTGCTGCCAGGCTGCGACGAGTTGTTACCTCCGATTCAACCCGCCGGGGCGGATGAAGATGATCTGATGACCCTCAGCGCCTGCCTAAGCTGGCCCCTGCTTTGGCCAAAGAGCCAGATTTGTTTGGGGGCAGGGGACACCACCCCAAAGACAACAACACCAGTCGTGCCGGCGCCAAGCCATGGCAAGACCGCCGCAACGCTACCGGACATGCCGGACATCCCTATGGCACAGGATCCGAACATGCATATGGCACAGGATCTGGACGACGACGACAACGACGACGGCCGTACATTTAGCAACGTCGATAAGTACTTTGCCGAACATGGGTACGATGATGAATTCTACGGGCCTCTTTCTCAAGAACCCAACCAAGACAACCGCGGTCTAGCTGGTACGGCGGAGAAACCCAGTTGCAATAGGCGTCGTCTGGCGTTCAGTTCTCAGGAGACGCCTCCAGCTGCCGACTTCACCGAGCCTCAGATAGCCGAGGTGCCAAATATTATCAGCCCCAGCACACTCAAGAAGGCGGTCTGTGAGCAGAACTCGGTCCCATTACAACAGAAGAAGATGGGACGGAAAAGAAAGAGTAACAAGGGTGCGAGCCAGCCAGCACTGAGTACGATCCGTGCTCAGGACGGGCCACCTTCACCTAAGGATATCTCGAGGAGGGTGCATGTGGCGGGTAGGGCGATGCTACCGACAAATATGCTCAATGCTGCAACCGGTGCTATGCGGAGTCTGCATGACAGTGTTCTTTCTTTGGACAAGCGGCGTCTCAGAGAGAATGATGTGGCATACCCGGTTTTCGTGGCCAAGGTGCCAGAGGGCAAGGGCTTTGTGGATGGTACCATCGGGGGTACGATCGTCCTTCGGTTTGATGACATCTTTGCTATGTTTAACCTTCATCCGCTGCACTACACCTTCGTTCAGCTGTTTTCGCTGAGTATGGAGATGCGGATCATTATAGACAAGACCCCCGACATCGTGATAGTCGACCCCTTCTACATGCGTGCCAAGCTCTTGGGCAGCGCTGGGGACCACCAAGTCGTGAGTTCACACCTCGAAGGTGTCATTCTGGCAAACCAAGATAAGGATAACTTCCTCGTGTCTTACTTTCCCGAGTAAGTCATCCCTTAACCGCCCCGAAACAAATGATTTCTTAGATTTCAATCGTTCTTTCTTTTTTCTAATATTCCGTGTTCTGTGCAGTGACACACATTGCACACTCATCCTCTTAAGCCCGAAATATTCCATGGCCACGTATTTCGACCCGAACCGTGACTCCAAGATAGACTACACAAATATCAAGAAAGTTCTTGATGATGTTCTCCCCGGCTACGCCAAATCTGGAGGCACCTTCACCAGGCCAGTTCGTAGCTACGGCAGGCACGTGTTCGCCCACAATACTAAGTTCTGTTGCGTCAAGCAGCCTCCTGGCGGTCAGAAGGATGCCTACTACGCCCTCCATCACATGCGGGCGATCATACGGGACCATCATCACCTTCTGCTACTAGATAATCTCAAAGATTGGGCTGCGAGCTTGTCGGCAATCCAGGACGCGGACATCAAACAAGAATTCTTTCGCATCCAGTCGGAGTTTGCGGACATCATCCATCAAGATGTCCTTCATACCTCGGGGCAGTTCTACCTCAGATATCAACTGTCCAACAGTGAGATAGACACAACGCTACAAATGTAGGCTGACAACACCCGCGATTTCATGACCATCACGACAGACGGCGGCTTCATCCACGCTCCGGTCCCATGAGTCGAGTCGAAAGTAGTGATGCTATGTGTAGTTCTGAAACATTGATTGGCTCATGTTGTAATCAAACTTTAATGAACTTGTATGTCTCTTTGGTTTGGATAGTCGTTCAACTTAGAAGTAATCAATGCTATTTATTAGTAGGACCATGAATCGTGCTATTAATGTCTTGCTTTTCTCTTCCGATCGTTTTGTTGCATATTTATATATTGCTTATGTATTGTCTGTTGTTTGGCTTGTGCATAGAGATGTTGTCATATGTCGTGTACAAGGGTAAGGTTCCAGGAGTCTACGACGACTGGGAGGAGTGTCGGAGACAGGTTCACCGTTGCAGCGGTAACAGTTACAAAGGGTACACCACTAGGGCGGAGGCGGAATCTAGATACACTCGCTATCTACCGGGAGAGAGGAGGGATCGTTGGAGGAACCGGATGAAGACCAGTTTCATCGCGATGATGCTCATCGTGATGACCGCAGCTCTCTTCTATGTGATGGTAGTTTAGATGATCGATATCGACTTGTAATGTGATGACAAACTCGCTACTCGCGGTCTCGAGACTTGTAATGTTCTATCTTTGTTCGGTCTTTTGAATTCGGAGACTAATATGATGAATTGTATTCGGAGACTAATCTTCTATTGTATTTGATGAATCTGCTGTTGCTGTGTTCTGTTGTCTAAATTCTGTACAATAATATATTCTGTAACCTGTGAAAATATCAGAAATAAAAAAATCCCTAATATTCATACTAGTGGCGCACCACACAAGACACTAATGGCGCACTGTGATAATCACACTAATGGCGCATCACCCACAGGTGCACCATTAGTATGCCAAAGCACATGGGTACATATGGCCCCTGGGAGGCATTCTAATGGCGCACTGTGGGCTATACTAATGGCGCACTACATGGTGCGCCATTAGAACACCAGATACTAATGGCGCACCAGAGGTGCGCCATTAGAATTTAATTCTAATGGCGTGATGCTAGTGGCCCACCAGTAGTGCGCCATTAGTAGGCAAAACTGGTGCGCCACTAGCATGCCTTTTCCCAGTAGTGTCTGAAACGAAAATGGTTAGAATACACATGTCTCAATTGAGACCAAGTGCAAGCCAAGTAAGAAACAAGCAAAGCTACCAAATTAGATTTGAAATTTTGATAAAGCAATGGGGAAAACTTTGGCTGCTATAATAGGTCACTATCGGTCTTTATAAATGGCACAATAGACTGACCTATATGTATAACAGTTTTATTGCCAACAAGTAAATTTCCCTTCGTCATTGATCTTTCAAAATTACTTATGAGAATTTCTCTTATAGAAGCATCAACAATAAAGCTGCGACCAAATCGGAAGATAGGTAAATCACTTGCTAGACATACCTTTTAAAACACGTTGGGAGAGCATGATGGTTGCGTTACTTGAACGATAGGTTGTTCCTCTTTCGAATAGCTCCCAAACACCTTCTCATCCTGTTTTTCTAGAATAGATTCGGCATACGTAATATTTGATTCGGTCTTTTCAATAGCTGAATTAACTTTATTATTCGAATCACCATTTTTTTGATAATTCTATCCACACCCAATTCTTTCTCTTTTTGGCATAATCTAGCTTGGATTGCAGTAGAATTAACAGGCTTTCCCTCTTTTATTAATTCATGTAGAACAACATTGCATTCATCCCAAAAAGACGTAAGATTTTTCTTAATGACCCAATCTGGATAGAATTGCCCCCCGACACTTCTAGACTCTTTCGGTAACGATATGTCACCGAAATTCTGTAATTGTGTTGGGGGGACATGATATGCCACGGCAGTAGGTGAAGGCATTTGTGCTCCAGTAGAAGTTTCACTTATTCAGCCATGACCATGAAGCTGGGGAGCCGAATTATGGATATCAACAATTGCGTATGGTGCCAGAAAATTAGTAGCATGAGGTGTAGCATATGATGTTTGAGGGTAATTGGCCGAATAACTAGTAGTAGCATGGCCAATTATTTGCCGATGAATAAAAAGTTGAAACACTTTGTTTCATCCTATTGGAAGTTCCTACATGGGGTATCTCAACTTGATTAACCGAGCTCATCATGTTGTTCATCGTCATATAGATTTGTTGGGTTGCCGATGCATGGGAGTTGGGATACATATGTTGCATGTTGCTGAAGTTATATGAAGTTGAAGCATGAAGATTATTCTGAATTGGCTGTTGCACATAATTAGATACATTATTGATAAAACTAGGGCTAGTCGATACATTATGCTAATTAGATGATCTAGCAACAACATATGCATTATTTGCATCTGCATAAGTGAAGTGGGTATTCATATTACCTTTGTAGATGTCAAACCCTAGATGACGATCTCTTCGTAGCAAGAACGGGCCGGAGACCGTTCAACGCTTCGTCCCCAGCGGAGTCGCCAAAAAGTGTGTTCGCACAAGAACACGTCACCGTGTACCTCCAATGCCAGGGGTGATTCACCGCAGCGCACGTCGAAGGAGACCCGCCGGAAGCGCGGTACGCAAGCAATCCGACGGGCGCTTTTGTAGACCCGAAACCCCACGCGCCCGGGAGGGACCCCGTCTGGACGCGCGGTGGCTATGGGCTGCCCTAGGTCGGCCTGACCGCCCCTAGAGCCTCGAGGTTCGCCGCCCTGCAATGAAGAAGAATGAACGAAGAACGAGGAAGAAGAAGAACAAGGGAGAAGGAAAAGTAAAGGTAAAAGATGTAGACAGATTTGTTCGATTGTGTGTTGTTTCAATCGGCCGTCACCCCCAACATATATAAGAGGCGGCTGGAATTCATGTACAAGCAAAGGATTTATATAGGCTTGCCTTACAAGAAAATTACATCAATTCACGTCCAAAACCCTAGTCAAATTCGGACTGGTTTTATCCGAACTTTCCAAAACTGTTTGGTTTAAACTGGCTGTACTTTGAGGGTCCTTTTTGTGGTGACAAACAACCTCGTATGGAAACGAGCCCAAAAGCAATCTTGAACATTTCGACGAGATGAACAACTTTCATGTTGAACGTTGTTTCATCAGAGGTCATCTCAAGGGTCAAATCTCTCGTGCAAGACAGCTAATTATTCACGCAGCACATCAGACATACCCACATATGTGTCTGGTTCCGGGCGTCATATTTTTGCTCACTGGAGGGTCGTGCTGTGCGGGCTCTAACTTTTGCATATGACCTCGAATTGAGACGATCTTTATCAAAATTGATCATTTCGACGAGACGAAGACAATTCATGTAGATCAGTTTTCAATATGGGGCAGTCTTGGGGGCGTAATCAGCCGAATAGTGTTCTGAATACAAAATCTAAGTACTTCGAACACAACTTAGGCCTTAGAGATGAGACTGGATGACTATGGACCAAATATCAAAGTTTTTCCTTTTGACGATACGGAACTTTCTCACTTTGAGCACTTCTCCATTTAAGGCCATCTTAATTAAGTTCTTCGCCGTGGCAAAATCTGGTGTCAACACATACTGTTTGAGGTCAGTGATGATTGATATTTGGTCTCGTTCGCCGTAACTGGCATCTTCTTGCCTTGCCGACCATCCCTCTGAATCACCACCCATATTCTGACTCTTCTTATTACATATAGTACTATCTTCTAGGTTTGACATGTTAATTCTTTTTATTTTTGGCCTACTATTAAGCTAAACTAATAGACAAGCATATGTCTCAATTCTCTTTATACGAGTGAAGTATATATAATTAGTAATGAGGTCAAAATCTGCTTGTTTTTGTAGTTCAGATGACAAAAATGTGAACTTGAATAAAGTCTTTAGCTCCTAGTTGACGACCTTTAGCTTACTTGTGTAGTTTCAATTCTAACTGTTGTGCGATAGGAGGAAACGTCTTGCCTCGACCTGAGGCGACGTGCTACGTGTTTATAGGCAGGGGCACACCTCCCTGTAGCGCATACATTGTTGGAGATATTACAGGAGGTTTACAACTTGGAGACCAAGAGATAGAATTGGTTACAAGAGATAAGAGAAGATAGAATTACATGTAACTTAAACTAGATATCTTCCTAGATCCTGCACAACCTCTTGGATATCTTGGACTCTGTCATACGTGACACATATTATGTTTAACACCCTCCCTTAATCACAACTTCATCAAGTTGAGATTATGTTTAAAATCTTCAAAGCTTCTAGTAGGTAGAGCCTTGGTGAGTCCATCTGCAATCTGATCCTTGGAATGCACAAAGCAAATATGAAGTTGTTTTTGAGCCACTCGTTCTCTGACAAAGTGAAAGTCAATTTCAATGTGTTTCATTCTGGCATGTAAAACAGGATTAGCAGAAAAATAAGTTGCATCCAAATTGTCACACCATAAGCATGGAGCTTGTTTGCTTTTCACACCAAGCTCTCTCAATAAAGACTGCACCCATATGATCTCAGCTGTAGCATTTGCTAATGCTTTGTATTCTGCCTCAGTACTTGACCTAGAGATAGTAGCTTGCTTCCTTGCACACCATAAAATCAAGTTAGGGCCAAAGAACACCGCAAATCCCCCAGTAGAACGTCTGTCATCCAAACAACCTGCCCAGTCAGAATCTGAGAAAGCACTAAGAAGTTTGGATGATGACTTGCTGAAGTTGAGACCAATATTAAGGGTGTTCTTGACATATCTAACTATTCGCTTGGCAGCAGTCAAAGGAACAATAGTGGGTGCATGAAGAAATTGGCAGACTTTGTTAACAACAAATGATATATCAGGTCTTGTAAGAGTGAGATATTGGAGTGCACCTACAAGACTTCTGTATTTAGTGCTGTCTTCCTGAATCAAGGCTTGTTGTCGGGGGTTGCTGATCCCTCGCACACCTATGGGGATCGGCGGACCGAGCCCCTTTCGGTTCGGCAGGGGGCGGTGGATGCACAAAGAGCAGATCGAGGCGAACGCACGAGCGAGACGGTCGGTTTACCCAGGTTCGGGCCGCACGGATGCGTAAAACCCTACTCCTGCTTTGGTGGTTGTATTGAGTTCTTGCTCGGGAGCGGCGAGTGCTACAGTACACTCAAGCAGCTGGCGAGACCGAGCGTGAGAATGGCTGTCCTCCCCCCCCTCTATTGCGCATGGGCCTCCTTTTATATGTCTAAGGGGTCACCGACACGTGGCAACAGAGGTGAAGGTAAAAATGTAAAAGGGGTGGTAGTTTGCGCCACCGCCTGCTACAGTCGTATCCTACCTAACTCTGACGACAGGGGACAAGGGCATTAAATGCCCGTCTGTGTCACCTTGACGGCCTAGAGAGGGACCGCTAGGAACGCCACCGTTTGCCACGATGGCTACTTGTCAGCGCCTGCTTGCCACCGCATGCCCCCGGCTGCACAGCCTCCCGCCACGTACGCCAGGAATGGTCCCAGGGCGACACGTTGGTGGGTGAGCTGGAGCGCGGGCTGCGGGGTAGTAGCTTGCCGCGGCAAGTGCCTTGCCGCGGATGTTGTCTTGTCGCGTCCGGGAGCTTGTCGCTCACCGGGCCTTGCCGGGGCGCGCAGTGCGCCGCAGCGAGCTTCTTGAGATGCTTCGGTTGGTCTTCCCGGCAAGCTCCTCTTGCCGGGGTCTCGTCTCCTTCCCGGCAAGCTCCTCTTGCCGGGGTCTTGTCTCCTTCCCGGCAAGCTCCTCCTACCGGGGCCTTGTCTCCTTCCCGCCAAGCTCCTCTTGCCGGGGCCTTGTTTTGCTCTTGAATACTCTGTTCTTGAATGGCTCCTAAAGGAACCACGGAGGGTCTTGGCGGTCGCCCGGCAAGCCTTGCCACGGGTCGCTGCGACTGCCCGTGCACAAGTTCGGGATACTAAGGTACCCCTACTTTAGTACACCGACAGGAGCCCCCGGGCCTGGGCCATACACGGTGCCGAGCGCTGTTGGGCCAGGCCCAAAATAGTGCACGGGCACGCGCGGCCTAGGGTACGCCATAACTCACTCCGCATCCACCGCACTCTCCCCAAACTGCACGCGTCAAACGCGGCATCGTGGGAGAGATCGCGGGCGGTTTTCGAGGTGCCCACTCCCCACGATCGCGGGGTGGGGAGAGGCCGCCCCATTCGTCGCCTCGGTTCTGCACGCCTGCCACGCGGCTCCCATGCACTTGGGGTCGCGGGCGGTGGAGGCAGGAAACGGGGCCGTCGTGGGTCGAGGCAGCGGGTCGGCCCCAGCTCCCTGCCTTCCCGCGCCTTGATTCGCTGAGCGGGGCAGCCGAGCCCCCACCTCGCTCCTTTATAAGGAGCGGGAGGGGAGGACGGAAGCCCGCATTCTCCCATCTTCTCCTTCCTTCAGCTTCTGCTCCCCTTCCTCTCATCCGCCATGGAGAAAGGGAATCCTGGTCCTTCGTCAGTGGCGGCGAGGGTTGCCGCCAGGCAGTGCATCCCTCCCTCTCCCGCACCCGTGGTGGAGGAGCCGGCCATAACGGGAAGAGGGAGGGGGCGAGGTCATGGACGCGGTCGGGGACGAGGCCGCGGCGCTCGGGGAAGAGGTGGACGAGGCGGCGCGTCGGCCTCGCCTCCGCCGGCGGCTCTTCTTCCTGCAGCGGTCCATGCCGGGGACGACCCTTGCGAGTTCATTGTCAGGCTGTGCCGGGCGCCCCGTCGTCGCCTCCGACTCCCAGCTCCGTTTGCGGAGGTGGTGGAGTTGGACCCGCCCGAGATGCTGAGACTACACATGAGGGGCTGTGGGATCAGCGGCACGCGAGTCCGCGCCGAATTCCCAGCCCCCGGTGTGATGTATCTTGGTCGAGGGTGGAAGACGTTCGCCCGCATCCACAGCTTGACGCCGGGGCTCACCCTCCATTTTAGGTTGGTGGAGGGCGATCTCCTCTCCGTCAAGGTCTTCGGGTGCTTCGGCGTCCGGGCCCGGTGCTGCGTGGAAAGCTCCTCCGACAGCGAAGGCTCCTCCTCGAGCGAGAGTGATGAGGAGGGGAGCGACAGCGACGACGAGGGGAGTGGGCGGCAGGATGGCAGGTCCGACTAGGTGTCGGGCGCCGCTCCGTGCGGCACCGGCGACCCCATCATCTGTGTTGCCGGCTCCTTGAACTCCCCGGGGTCGTCTCCTTGGGCGGCTGGCGTAGGGAGGCTACAGAAGAGGAAGAGGGCTGGCGGCAAGGCCGTCAAGTCGGAGTACGAGGGCGTGGTGCCCTCGACAGCGTGCTGACGTCCTGCCGCCTCGTCTTCGAGCCCCTCTTCCGGCGCTGCCATCACCGTCCAGCCTTGACGGCCCCCGGGATGTTCTCTTGGTGTCTTCTGCCCCTCGTAGCTCGCCTAGGCGCCCCTTTTGCCCTTCTCGCCTCCTTGGCCTACCTCCTGAAAAGGGGGACAAGAAAGGGATTACGGGCATCTTATCTTTTTAATTTGTAAGCCTTCGGGCCTTAGTTGCATTTAAAACTTGTAATCCTCTCTTTCATGTTTTTCATCCTCTATGGACTGTACCTGTGTGGAATGTTTTTAATGAAAAGGGGATGTTTGCCGGGTCATTTGTCTCGCGGGTAGAACCCACGTCAAGGAGGAAATCCTTGGTATCTTTCAGATAGACACTCCTTCCCCGGCAACAGGCCCTGCCGTCTACCCACGTCGCTCGACCTTTCTCACGCTTTTGGCGGAGGCAGGGAAGAGGCGGGTGCGGCCCCTCGTTTCCTCCCTTTGCTGCCGTGACTACGACCAAAACTTGGCCCTGGGGCCCTAGGGCCTAGAGCTAAGGGAGCACGGTAGTTTCGGGAAGAAACGAGGTTTTCGTATTCCCAGTCCATAAGAGAATGCATGAAGAGGGATGAAAGACTTATCTGAAATTGCAGCCCCCGGCAACTCTGGCTTGCCGTGGGTGGACCTTGGTACTTGCAGCACCCGGCAACTCCGGCTTGCCGAGGTCCGGATGCCGGCACGTCCTTCTTCCCCTTTTCGTCCCCAGGTGGTCCGACAAGGATATGCGAGCCCTGCGAGCCAAAGGAAACGAAAGAAAGGCAAAGGGACGCACACTCGACCTCTAAGTTAGGGGTTAGCCGCTGTCAAGCACTATCAACCCTAACCGAGGACTCGACTCGACCTAGCATGCATGCTATAACTCTAGGCGCCAGCGCTTCATTTCTTGTGCTCAGGGTCTGCGCCTGGCTTTGTACAAGGGATTACATGCAACAGCGGCAAGACTTGTACAAAAGGGTGGTTGCCGGACGGGGTCTGACAACCACGCCTTACGGGTAAAACTTATGAAGATGCTCGATATTCCAGGAGTTGCTCACTGGTATGCCATCTTCGGTCTCCAGGCGGACAGCGCCAGGCCTGGTGACTCGTTTCACCCGGTGAGGGCCTTCCCACTTCGGCGTCAACTTGTTGGAATTCTTGGCGGACTGAACGCGCCGAAGAACAAGGTCGCCTTCCTCGAGACTTCTGGCGTTAACTTTGCGGCTATGATAGCGACGCAAAGCTTGCTGGTAGCGAGCGGCTCGCACAGCAGCCTGAAGACGATCTTCCTCAAGGAGCAACGCGTCATCTTGCCGCAGCCACTCTTGCTCAAGCTCATCATAAGCGAGCACTCGAGGTGACCCGTATACGAGTTCCGTGGGGATAACTGCCTCCGCTCCATAGACTAGAGCGAAGGGTGTCTGCCCGGTGGCTCGATTTGGCGTCGTCCTGATCGACCAAAGAACCACTGGCAGCTCCTTGATCCAGTTGCGTCCGCGCTTGTGCAGCCTGTCGAAGGTTCTGGTCTTGAGCCCGCGCAGCACTTCAGCATTTGCCCTCTCCGCTTGACCGTTGCTCCTTGGGTGAGCAACAGAAGCAAAGCAGACCTTGGCGCCAAGATCTTGGACGTACTGCATGAAGGTGCGGCTCGTAAATTGTGTACCGTTGTCGGTAATTATCCTGTTAGGGATTCCGAAACGGCAAACAATCGACCGAAAGAACTTGACCGCAGACTGCGCCGTCACCTTCCTCACTGGTTCCACTTTTGGCCACTTTGTGAACTTTTCGATTGCAACGTACAAGTACTCAAAGCCCCCGACTGCTCGGGGGAAGGGGCCGAGGATGTCGAGCCCCTAGACCGAAAATGGCCAGGATAAAGGGATCGTCTGGAGAGCTTGAGCTGGCTGGTGTATCTGCTTGGAATGGAACTGGCACGCTTCACACTTGGTTACTTGTGCAGTTGCATCCTGGAGGGCTGTCGGCTAAAAGAAACCTTGCCGGAATGCTTTTCCGACAAGGGCTCTTGCACCAATGTGGTGACCACATATGCCTCTATGTATCTCTGCCAACAGCTTCTGTCCATCTTCCCGAGGGATACACTTCAATTTCACACCGTTGAGTCTTCTTCTGCACAGTGTGTTGTCGACAAACTGGTACATACTAGACTGCCGGGCTACTCTTTCCGCTTCTTCTGGTTCCTCGGGAAGCTCTCCTGTCTGGAGGAAACGGACAATCTGCTGCGCCCATGTTGGAGCCTGCGGCTCGACAACAAGGACTAAAGGCACATCTGCTGCTGTGGGAACGTCCGCTTCTACGGCAAGAGCCTGCGACTCTGCCGGAGCTTGACGTTCCCCGACAAGCTTGCCAGAGCAGAGCTTGCCGGGAGTGTGTGCTGCAATGGAACAAACCCTGGGGTTTGCCGGAGTAGACTGCTCCTCAGCACTCTTGGCGTCGAAACTGGGGACCTTCTTGGCGGCGGCTTCGGGAAGCTCTGCCGGAAGATAGTCACCAGAAATCAACTTCCTCTTCTTGCTCTGTCCAGTTGATGGTGTTACAGACGGCCGAGTCAGCTTGAGCACAAAGATCCCTGGTTCCACAGGTAACTTAAGTGCTGCGCACTTTGACAGGCCATCGGCAATGTCGTTCTCAGCTCTTGGAACATGTTCCATTTGCAGGCCGTCAAAGCGCTCTTCCAGCTTCCTCACTTCATCAACATAAGCTTCCATCAACGGACTCTGGTAATCCTTGTTCACTTGGCGGACGACAAGCTGCGAGTCACCCCTGACAATGAGCTTCTTAATCCCAAGTTCTGCCGCGATTCTGAGACCGGCAAGCAAGCCTTCATATTCTGCGGTATTGTTTGTCGCTTGGTCCTTAGGGAAGTGCATCTGGACTATGTACTTGAGGTGCTCTCCGGTGGGTGCGACAAGCAGTACACCAGCACCGGCGCCATGCAGCGAGAAAGCACCGTCAAAGTACATGAGCCACTCTTTGCTTGCTTCCTTGGCGGGGATGCTCGTCTCCGGAATTTCTTCGTCTGGAGTTGGCGTCCACTCTGCTATGAACTCTACCAATGCTCTGCTCTGGATTGTTGATGTACTCTCAAACTTGAGGCCAAAGCTTGACAGTTCCAGTGCCCACTCGACAATCCTGCCTGTTGCTTCTGGATTTTGCAATATCCTCTTCAGCGGAAAGCGAGTGAGAACTGTGATCTCGTGTGCTTGGAAGTAATGGCGCAGCTTTCTCGAGGCCATGGGAAGGCCGAAAAGCAGCTTCTGCACACCAGAGTACCTTGACCTAGCCCCCTGTAAAAGGGAGCTGACAAAGTAAACTGGGCGCTGCACCATTTTCTTCGGTATCTCCTCTTGCATCTGCGCAGATCCTTGCTTGTCGGGACCAGAGCTTGTCGGGAAGCCCCCTGCTTGTCACTGGACGTGCTTGCCGTGGTCGCTGGCTCGTCGTCTGCCTCCCTCTCCGCTACTAGCGCAGCACTAACCACTTGATTGGTTGCCGCTATGTACAGTAGCAACTTCTCTTGTGGTTTAGGTGCGACAAGTGTTGGAGTGGAGGACAGGTATCTCTTCAAGTCTTGCAGCGCAGCCTCCGCTTCCGGAGTCCATCTCATTGGACCTGCCCTTTTCAAAATTTTGAAAAACGGCAGGGCGCGCTCAGCAGACCGAGAAATAAACCTGCTGAGAGCAGCTATGCAGCCGGCAAGCTTCCGTACGTCCTTGACGCGCTTTGGTGCTTCGATCTGCTCAATGGCCCTGATCTTGTCGGGATTAGCTTCGATTCCCCGCTGAGACACAAAGAACCCGAGAAGTTTGCCGGAAGGGACTCCAAACACACACTTATCGGGGTTGAGCTTGAGGTTGACCTTGCACAGATTTGCAAAAGTCTCTTCTAAGTCTTGAATCAGAGTTGCCCTGTCTTTGCTTTTGACCACTATATCATCCATGTAAGCTTCTACATTTCTGTGTATCTGTGGCTTCAAAGCGATATGGACTACTCTGGCAAATGTCGAACCAGCATTCTTTAATCCGAAAGGCATCCGTACAAAACAGTACGTGCCACATGGAGTAATGAATGCGGTTTTCTCCTCATCCTCTTATGCCATGAAGATCTGATGGTATCCTGAATATGCGTCAAGAAATGAAAGCAACTCACATCCGGCTGTGGAGTCAACAATCTAGTCAATTCGCGGCAAGGGAAATGGATCTGTTGGACAAGCTTTATTAACATCAGTAAAGTCAATACAAAGCCTCCATTTCCCATTCGCCTTGCGCACTACAACCGGATTGGCCAACCACGTGGGATGGAGCACCCCTCTGACGAGGCCTGCTGCTTCCAATTTCTTGATTTCTTCGGCTATGAATTCTTGGCGCTCCACCGCCTGTTTCCTGACCTTCTGCTTGACGGGCCGCGCATGAGGACAAACGGCAAGATGGTGCTCAATTACCTTCCTGGGAACGCCGGGGATGTCAGACGGTTGCCATGCAAACACGTCGACATTCGCCCACAGGAAAGTAACGAGCGCGCTTTCCTATTTAGGATCAAGCGTGGCACTGATGGTGAAGGTACCACCAGTGCCGTCCTCCTTGGCGGGCACCTTCTTGGTAAGTGGTCGAGCGGCCATCGTCTTCTTACTCTTGCCGGTGGAGCTCGATGGTGCGTCCTCGACGGCAGCGCAGCACTCCGAAGAGGTGCGCTTGCCGGAGTAGGCATCAGAGCTCTTGCCGGACTTGGTCTTCTTGCCGGTGGAGCTCGATGGTGCGTCCTTGACGGCAGCACGGCACTCCAAAGAGGCGCGCTTGCCGGAGTGGGCATCAAAGCTCTTGCCGGGCTTAGTCTTCTCCCCCCGGGAGCTTCAGCGGCAAGTGTCTCACGGTCTGTCGCGGCAGCTGCTTCCCGGTAGATCTTGTCGGCGCAGATAAGGGCATCCTTCTTGTCGCCAAGGACAGAGATGACGCTTATCGGGCCTGGCATCTTGAGCATGTTGTAGGCATAGTGAGAGGCCGCCATGAACTTGGCGAGTGCTGGACGGCCGAGTATGCCATTGTAGGGCAATGGGAAATCGGCAACGTCGAAAGTGACCCTCTCAGTTCTGAAGTTCATCTCGCTGCCGAATGTTACCGGCAACGCGACTTTTCCCTTCGGCTTGCTCCTTCCCGGGTTAATTCCTTGGAATGTACCGGTTTCTTCGAGCTCACTGTCCGGGATCTGGAGTTTCTGGAGCACAGCGGAGGAGATCAGATTTAGGCCGGCCTCGCCGTCAACTAGCATCTTAGTGACCTTGAGGTTGCGGATTGTCGGCGAAACCAACAATGGCAGGCACCCGACCACAGTTGTGCGATCAGGGTGGTCCTCAATGTCAAAGATGATAGGCGTGCTGGACCACTTCAGAAGCTTGCGTGATTCGACAGGTGGCTCTGCCGCATTAACTTCCCGGAGCCACTGTTTGAGTTGGCGGTGGGAAGTATGCAGAGAGGCGCCACCGTCAACACACAAGACTTCTGTAGCCTTCTGAAACTCCTGCTCGCTGTTCTCGACATCATCCATGTCTTCGTCGTCGTCTTCGTCTTCGTCCTTGTCGCGGCCGCGGGGAGGTCTATCTCCTTGCCGCTGCTTGGCCTTGCCGCGGCTTCCTCCCTGGCCAGCGCGCTTCTTGCCGGCTTCTCCACCGCCTCCTTGGGCTCTCTCCTTGTCGCGCTGCTCATACTCAGCTTTTTGTTGCTGGACAAGCTGCTCGACCCTCTTGCAGTTCTGGAGGTCATGGCCCTTGGTGCGGTGAATCTTGTAGTATTGCTTGCCGGAGCTGTCCTGCTTGTCGGCGGCCGCCATAGCCTGGCAGTTGGTGCACGCGGCAACCTCCTTGCCGGAGCTGCCAACTTTGGCTTGCTTGGCGGGGCCGTCATCGCCGGACTGCTCAACGACTAGTACCTCTTTGCCGCTCTTCTTCCTGTTGCGCCTCCGGTTTTTCCTTGCCGGGGCGGCATCCTCGCTGTCAGATCCCCCTGCTCCAGCATCCTCTCCGGGGAGTTTCCTCCCTTCTTCAGCGCGTGCACACTTGTCGGCTAGGGCGTACAGCTCGCTGACGTCCCTGATCCTGCTCATCGCCATCTCCTCCCGCATCCTGCGATTACGCACGTTTTGATGGAACGCGCTAATAACCGCGGCAGGGTGGATGTCTGGGATGTTGCGCTGCACGCGGCTGAATCTCTGTATATACTTGCGCAGGGGTTCTCCTTCCTTCTGGGCAAGCAGGTGGAGGTCACTCTCTTGGCCATGTGGTTTGTGGCCGCCTGTAAAGGCACCGACAAACTGATGGCACAAATCCGCCCAAGAGGATATGGAGTTGTCCGGTAAGTGCATGAGCCAGGATCTGACTTCGGGCTTGAGCACGAGCGGGAAGTAGTTGGCAAGGACCTTGTCGTCTCGCCCCCCGACAGCTTGCACCGCAATGGTGTAGATGCTGAGGAACTCCGACGGGTGCGACTTGCCGTCGTACTTCTCCGGCACGTCTGGCTTGAAATGCTTCTGGTTGGGCCACTGGACTTGCCGCAGCTCACGGGTGAACGCAGGACAACCTGCCGCGTACGGCAAGTTTCCTGGCTCTCCCGGCGCATGCATGTCAACAGAGGGCCCAGCACGCAGGTCTGATTGACGCCGCACTTCTCTCCGGCGCTCGATGCGTGTTCGAGCGTCTTCTTGCTGTCTCTCATGAAGAACTTGGCGTTGATCGCGACGAGCTCGCGGATCCAACGACGCGGTGGAGTAGCTGTCGAGGTGGACCCGGCGAGTCGGCGATCTTGGCCTTCGGGGCGGAGAGTGCACAGTGGTTGCACCCTCGCCGGTCTTGTCACCACCGGCTCGCGCCTGGCTGACTTGCCGCGACAGCGATGCGCTCGGCTGCCGTGGGTTGTCACCGTTGGCGAAGCCGATGAGGCTCTGGATAGTGGCCCTCCAGTCGTCGATCTTCTCTGGCGCTGGAGGGTAGTCTAGGAGCAGCTGGGCACGTGCCAACGCTTCCGCCAGAGTGGTGGGCGGCGGCAGCGAACGGTGCGAGGAGCGAGATATGCTCGGACTCCTAACTGCGTTAGAAGGAGCAACATCTCGTCCAAGCGACCGCGCCACGCTCGTGCTAGCGTGTTGGCGTGCATGTAGGTCCTGAGCACTCCGGGACCCGCCAGCTTGATCTTGGCCCAGCAGACGTATGGTACCGTGGGTACCATGACGCTGCTGGTCCCGCGCCTCCTGGGACGGGCGCGGTGCATGTACGGACGCCGAGGTCTTGGAGTGCGCGCGGTCGTTGTGGGAGGCGACCGCGCCGCCGACGTGCGGCGCAGCCTGGTCCTTGGACCTGGCAGCGCCACGAGTCTCCCCGTCGGCGCCCGCTCTCCCGTCGGCGCCTACTCCACCAGCCGTCCACTCTGGCGACGGTGGGCTCGGCGCAGACGGAGCAGCTGCCTCCGAAGCCTTCTTCTTTGGCGGCATGTTGATGAAGAAGATGAAGATTCGGCTCACGCGAACGCCGGATCAGGTTCGCACAACCTCGACGCACCCCCTACCTGGCGTGCCAAAGATGTCGGGGGTTGCTGATCCCTCGCACACCTATGGGGATCGGCGGACCGAGCCCCTTTCGGTTCGGCAGGGGGCGGTGGATGCACAAAGAGCAGATCGAGGCGAACGCACGAGCGAGACGGTCGGTTTACCCAGGTTCGGGCCGCATGGATGCGTAAAACCCTACTCCTGCTTTGGTGGTTGTATTGAGTTCTTGCTCAGGAGCGGCGAGTGCTACAGTACGCTCAAGCAGCTGGCGAGACCGAGCGTGAGAATGGCTGTCGTCCCCCCCTCTATTGCGCATGGGCCTCCTTTTATATGTCTAAGGGGTCACCGACACGTGGCAACAGAGGTGAGGGTAAAAATGTAAAAGGGGTGGTAGTTGGCGCCACCGCCTGCTACAGTCGTATCCTACCTAACTCTGACGGCAGGGGACAAGGGCATTAAATGCCCGTCTGTGTCACCTTGACGGCCCAGAGAGGGACCGCTAGGAACACCACCGTTTGCCACGATGGCTACTTGTCAGCGCCTGCTTGCCACCGCATGCCCCCGGCTGCACAGCCTCCCGCCACGTATGCCAGGAATGGTCCTAGGACGACACGTTGGTGGGTGAGCTGGAGCGCGGGCTGCGGGGTAGTAGCTTGCCGCGGCAAGTGCCTTGCCGCGGATGTTGTCTTGTCGCGTCCGGGAGCTTGTCGCTCACCGGGCCTTGTCGGGGCGCACAGTGCGCCGCAACGAGCTTCTTGAGATGCTTCGGTTGGTCTTCCCGGCAAGCTCCTCTTGCCGGGGTCTCGTCTCCTTCCCGGCAAGCTCCTCTTGCCAGGGTCTTGTCTCCTTCCCAGCAAGCTCCTCTTGCCGGGGCCTTGTTTTGCTCTTGAATACTCTATTCTTGAATGGCTCCTAAAGGAACCACGGAGGGTCTTGGCGGTCGCCCGACAAGCCTTGCCGTGGGTCGCTGCGACTGCCCGTGCACAAGTTCGGGATACTAAGGTACCCCTACTTTAGTACACCGACACTTGTCCTTCTGTGAGAGATAATTTTTCTAAACTTGATAATGGAGTGGGTGAAGGTTTACAGTCTTGCAGACCAGCCTTTCTTACCAGATCAGTTGCATACTTTTCTTGAGACAAGTGAAGTCCATCATCATGTTTCTTTACTTCTATCCCTAAGAAATAATGCAAGTCTCCAAGACCCTTAAGAGCAAACTCTGCACTGAGATCCTTCAACAATCCTGTTATAGCTTCATCAGATGAGCTTGTAACAATAATATCATCAACATAGATGAGAACAAAGATATGAGTGTTGCACTTGTTATAAATGAACAGTAAAGTGTCAGACTTAGAAGGAACAAAGCCAAGAGTTTGCATCTTTTGACTGAGACGTGAATACCACGCCCTTGGAGCCTGCTTTAACCCATATAACACTTTGTGAAGTCTGCACACATGCAATGGTGCACGTTTGTTTTCAAACCCAGGAGGTTGTTTCATGTACACTTCCTCTTCCAGAAGACCATGAAGGAACGCGTTCTGTATGTCTAGCTGTCTGAGACTCCAGCCCATGGACACAGCAATGGACAAAACAAGACGAATGGTTGCAGCTTTTACCACTGGACTAAATGTATCCTCATAGTCAATACCATACCGTTGCTTGAAGCCTTTAGCCACAAGTCTTGCGTTATAGCGATCAATAGTGCCATCAGATTTTCTCTTGATTTGAAACACCCACTTGCAATCAATGAGGTTTTTACCGTGCTGTGGAGGGACCAAATGCCATGTTTTGTTTCTCTTCAATGCCATGTACTCTTCATGCATGGCCTTCTTCCAATTTTCATCAGCTAGGGCTTCATCAAGTGTGTAGGGTTCACCTGGTTCACCTGTGGAGCACACCATACCATATTTTGTAATATGCTTATAATTAATAGGTTGAATTACCCCCTGTTGCAGTCGTGTATGTCTTGGTGTTGAGGTAGCTGGCACGGGTGGAGCAGAGGATCCCATGCAACCTGCAGGTGCAGCAGGAATCGATCCCGGCGAAACAGCAGCAGGTTCGGCAGCAGATTCCGCCAGCGGATCTTCTGTGGCGGTAGACGGCGGTGTGCAACGGCGCGGCTCCGCAGAAGATCCCAGCGAACGGGGCTCATCATGACGCCGTGATGGAGAGGCAGCGCCCGCTGCGCCAGAGGCGGGTGATAACCCACAAGTATAGGGGATCGCAACAGTTTTCGAGGGTAGAGTATTCAACCCAAATTTATTAATTCGACACAAGGGGAGCCAAAGAATATTCTCAAGTATTAGCAGCTGAGTTGTCAATTCAACCACACCTGGAAACTTAGTATCTGCAGCAAAGTACTTAGTAGCAAAGTAATATGATAGTAGTGGTAACGGTAGCAAAAGTAATGTTTTTGGTATTTTGTAGTGATGATAGCAATAGCAACGGAAATGTAAATAAGCGAAGAACAATATATGGAAAGCTCGTAGGCAATGGATCGGTGATGGAGAATTATGCCGGATGCGGTTCATCATGTAATAATCATAACCTAGGGTGACATAGAACTAGCTCCAGTTCATCAATGTAATGTAGGCATGTATTCTGAATATAGTCATACGTGCTTATGGAAAAGAACTTGCATGACATCTTTTGTCCTACCCTCCCGTGGCAGCAGAGTCCTAACGGAAACTAAGGGATATTAAGGCCTCCTTTTAATAGAGTACCGGAACAAAGCATTAACACATAGTGAATACATGAACTCCTCAAACTACAGCATCACCGGTAAGTATCCCGATTATTGTCACTTCGGGGTTAACGGATCATAACACATAATAGGTGACTATGGACTTGCAAGATAGGATCAAGAACTCTCATATATTGATGAAAACATAATAGGTTCAGATCTGAAATCATGGCACTCGGGCCCTAGTGACAATCATTAAGCATAGCAAACTCATAGCAACATCAATCTCAGAACATAGTGGATACTAGGGATCAAACCCTAACAAAACTAACTCGATTAGATGACAGATCCCATCCAACCCATCACCGTCCAACAAGCCTGAACAAAAACTAATTGGACCAATGGAGGAGTCACATACCAAGGAACAATCTCCCCAAGCAGTTTTGTGAGAGGCGCTTTGAGCAAGGAGATCAAAAATGGCAGCAAAATGAGCTTGGACTCGGGTTTGAGCTGGATATTCGTGTTTGGAGGAGGAAGAAGGAGTGTGTGGGTGAAAGGATAAGTGGAGGAGGGCCACCGTGGGCCCACGAGGCAGGGGGCGCGCCCAGGGGGTAGGGCGCGCCGTCCACCCTCGTGGCCAGGTGGATGACCCTCTGCTGTGTTCTCAGTGCCAAATATTCTCAAATATTCCAGAAAAAATCATATTTAAATTTCAGGGCATTTGCAGAACTTTTATTTTCGGGGTATTTTTATATTGCACGGATAATCAGATAACAGACAGAAAAATACTATTTTTATTTTATTTAATATAAATAACAGAAAGTAAAAGGAGGGTACAGAAGGTTGTGCCTTCTAGTTTCATCCATCTCATGATCATCAAAAGGAATCCACTAACAAGATTGATCAAGTCTTGTTAACGAACTCATTCCGAATAACATGGAACCGGAGAAATTTTGAATAACACTATGTTACCTCAACGGGGATATGCACATCCCCAATAATAAGAATATCATATTTCTTCTTGACAGTAGGAAGAGGAAATTCAAAACCTCCAAATATAATCGATGGGATTTTTCCAATAGAGTTGATACTATGAACTTGAGGTTGTTTCCTCGGAAAGTGTACCGTATGCTCATTACCATTAACATGAAAGTGACATTGCCTTTAGTGCAATCAATAACAGCCCCTGCAGTATTCAAAAAGGGTCTTCCAAGAATAATAGACATACTATCGTCCTCGGGAATATCAAGAATAACAAAGTCCATTAAAATAGTAACGTTTGCAACTACAACAGGCACATCCTCACAAATACCGAAATGTATAGCAGTTGATTTATCAGCCATTTGCAAAGATATTTCAGTAGGTGTCAACTTATTCAAATCAAGTCTACGATATAAAGAGAGAGGCATAACTCTAACACCGGCTCCAAGATCACATAAAGCAGTTTTAACATAGTTTCTTTTAATGGAGCATGGTATAGTGGGTACTCCTGGATCTCCAAGTTTCTTTGGTATTCCACCCTTAAAAGTATAATTAGCAAGCATGGTGGAAATTTCAGCTTCTGGTATCTTTCTTTTATTAGTAACAATTTCTTTCATGTACTTAGCGTAAGGATTCATTTTAAGCATATCAGTCAATCGCATACGCGAAAAGATAGGTCTAATCATTTCAGCAAAGCGCTCAAAATCCTCATCATCCTTTTTCTTGGATGGTTTGGGAGGAAAAGGCATAGGTTTCTGAACCCAAGGCGCTCTTTCCTTACCATGTTTCCTAGCAACAAAGTCTTTCTTATCATAACATTGATTCTTTGATTGTGGGTTATCAAGATCAAAAGTAGGTTCAATTTCTATATCATTATCATTACTAGGTTGAGCATCATCATGAACATTATCATTAACATTATCACTAGACTCAGGTTCATTACCAGATTGTGTTTCAACATCAAAAATATAAATATCATTTGGATTCTTAGGTGTTTCAGTAACATGTTCACTAGAAGCATGCAAAGTCCTATCATTTTTCTTTTTCTTCCTTTTAGAAGGACTAGGTGCATCCACATTATTTCTCTGAGAATCTTGCTCAATTCTCTTAGGGTGGCCTTCAGGATACAAAGGTTCCTGAGTCATTCTACCACCTCTAGTCATAACTCTAACAACATTATCATTATCCTTACTATTCAATTCATTGAGCAAATCATTTTGAGCTTTAAGTACTTGTTCTACTTGAGTGATAACCATAAAAGCATGTTTACTAATAAGTTTAAGTTCACCTTTGACATTAGCCATATAATCACCCATGTGTTCAAGCATATTTGAATTGTATTTCAATTGTCTACCAAAATAAGCATTAAAATCTTCTTGCTTAACCATAAATTTATCAAACTCATCTAAGCATGGGCTAGCAAACTTAGTAAATGGAATTTCAGCTTTATCATATCTATAGAGAGAATTTACCTTTACTACCTGTGTCGGGTTATCAAGACCATGAGTTTCTTCAATAGGTAAAGGATTAAGATCATATGTTTCTTCAACAGGCGGTAAATTAAGACCATGTATTTCTTCAATAGGAGGTAAATTCTTAACATCTTCAGCTTTAATACCTTTTTCTTTCATAGATTTCTTTGCCTCTTGCATATCTTCAGGACTGAGAAATAGAATACCCCTCTTCTTCGGAGTTGGTTTAGGAATAGGCTCAGGAATTGGCTCCGGAGCTGGCTCGGGAAGTGTCCAATTATTTTCATTTGTCCACATATTATTCAATAGAATTTCAGCTTCATCCGGTGTTCTTTCCCTGAAAACAGAACCAGCACAACTATCCAGGTAATCTCTGGAGGCATCGGTTAGTCCATTATAAAAGATATCAAGTATTTCATTTTTCTTAAGAGGATGATCAGGCAAAACATTAAGTAACTTGAGAAGCCTCCCCCAAGCTTGTGGGAGACTCTTTTTCAATTTGCACAAAATTATATATATATATATATCCCTTAAAGCAGCTTGTTTCTTATGAGCAGGGAAATATTTAGCAGAGAAGTAATAAATCATATCCTAAGGACTGGCACACAACCGGGATCAAGAGAATTAAACCATATCTTAGCATCACCCTTTAATGAGAACGGAAATATTTTAAGGATATAAAAGTAACGAGTTCTCTCATCAGTAGAGAACAGGGTGGCTATATCATTTAATTTAGTAAGATGTGCCACAACAGTTTCAGATTCATAGCCATGAAAAGGATCAGATTCAACCAAAGTAATTATTTCAGGATCAACAGAGAATTCATAGTCCTTATCAGTAACAAAGATAGGTGAAGTAGCAAAAGTAGGGTCAGGTTTCATTCTAGCATTAAGAGATTGCTGCTTCCATTTAGCTAATAACATCTTGAGCTCGTATCTATCTTTGCAAGCTAAAATAGCTAAAGAAGCTTCTTTATCAAAAACATAACCCTCAAGAATAACAGGTGAGTCTTCATCATCACTTTCATCAATATTATCAGATTCAATATTTTCATTATCTCTAGCCCTAGCAAGTTGTTCATCAAGTAATTCACCAAGTGGCACAGTAGTATCAAGCATAGAAGTGGTTTCATCATAAGTATCATGTATAGTAGAAGTGGCATCATCAATAACATGCGACATATCAGAATGAATAGCAGAAGCAGGTTTATATGTCGCAAGCTTACTCAAAACAGAAGGTGAATCAAGTGCAGAGCTAGATGGCAGTTCCTTACCTCCCCTCGTAGTTGAGGGATAAATCTTAGTTCTTGGATCTTTCAAGTTCTTCATAATGATAAGCAGATATATATCCCAAGTGACTCAAAGAATAGAGCTATGCTCCCCGGCAACGGCGCCAGAAAATAGTCTTGATAACCCATAAGTATAGGGGATCGCAACAGTTTTCGAGGATAGAGTATTCAACCCAAATTTATTGATTCGACACAAGGGGAGCCAAAGAATATTCTCAAGTATTAGCAGCTGAGTTGTCAATTCAACCACACATGGAAACTTAGTATCTGCAGCAAATGTTGGGGAACGTAGTAATTTCAAAATTTTCCTACGCACACACAAGATCATGGTGATGCATAGCAACGAGAGGGGAGAGTGTTGTCTACGTATCCTCGTAGACCGATAGCGGAAGCGTTATGACAACGCGGTTGATGTAGTCGTACGTCTTCACGGCCCGACCGATCAAGCACCGAAACTACGGCACCTCCGAGTTCTAGCACACGTTCAGCTCGATGACGATCCCTGGACTCCGATCCAGCAAAGTGTCGGGGAAGAGTTCCGTCAGCACGACGGCGTGGTGACGATCTTGATGTACTACTGTCGTAGGGCTTCGCCTAAGCACCGCTACAATATTATCGAGGACTATGGTGGTAGGGGGCGCCGCACACAGCTAAGAATAAGATCACGTGGATCAACTTGTGTGTCTATGGGGTGCCCCCTGCCCCTGTATATAAAGGATGGAGGAGGAGGAGGCCGGCCAAGGCTAGGTGCGGCCAGGATGTGGAGTCCTACTAGGACTCCAAGTCCTAGTAGGAGTCCACCAAGAGGGGAGGAAGGGAGAAGGAAGTGGAGGAGAAGGAAAGGTGGCCGGCCCCCTTTTCCCTAGTCCAATTCGGACTAGAGGGGAGGGGGGCGCAGCAGGCCCTTTCTCCTCTTCCCACTAAAGCCCATCAAGGCCCAATACTTCTCTCGGCGAATTCCCGTAACTCTCCGGTACTCCGAAAAATACCCGAATCACTCGGAACCTTTCCGATGTCCGAATATAGTCATCCAATATATCGATTTTTACGTCTCGACCATTTCGAGACTCCTCGTCATGTCCCCGATCTCATCCGGGACTCCGAACTCCTTCGGTACATCAAAACTCATAAACTCATAATATAACTGTCATCGAAACCTTAAGCGTGCGGACCCTACGGGTTCGAGAACAATGTAGACATGACCGAGACACGTCTCCGGTCAATAACCAATAGCGGGACCTGGATGCCCATATTGGCTCCTACATATTCTACGAAGATCTTTATCGGTCAGACCGCATAACAACATACGTTGTTCCCTTTGTCATCGGTATGTTACTTGCCCGAGATTCGATCGTCGGTATCCAATACCTAGTTCAATCTCGTTACCGGCAAGTCTCTTTACTCGTTCTGTAATACATCATCTCGCAACTAACTCATTAGTTGCATTGTTTGCAAGGCTTAAGTGATGTGCATTACCAAGAGGGCCCAGAGATACCTCTCCGACAATCGGAGTGACAAATCCTAATCTCGAAATACGTCAACCCAACATGTACCTTTGGAGACACCTGTACAGTACCTTTATAATCACCCAGTTACGTTGTGACGTTTGGTAGCACACAAAGTGTTCCTCGGGCACACGGGAGTTACATAATCTCATAGTCATAGGAACATGTATAAGTCATGAAGAAAGCAATAGCAACATACTAAACGATCGGGTGCTAAGCTAATGGAATGGGTCATGTCAATCAGATCATTCATCTAATGATGTGATCCCGTTAATCAAATAACAACTCTTTGTCCATGGTTAGGAAACATAACCATCTTTGATTAACGAGCTAGTCAAGTAGAGGCATACTAGTGACACTCTGTTTGTCTATGTATTCACACATGTATTATGTTTCCGGTTAATACAATTCTAGCATGAATAATAAACATTTATCATGATATAAGGAAATAAATAATAACTTTATTATTGCCTCTAGGGCATATTTCCTTCAGCAAAGTACTTAGTAGCAAAGTAATATGATAGTAATGGTAACGGTAGCAAAAGTTATGTTTTTGGTATTTTGTAGTGATGATAGCAATAGCAACAGAAAAGTAAATAAGCGAAGAACAATATATGGAAAGCTCGTAGGCAATGGATCGGTGATGGAGAATTATCCCGGATGCGGTTCATCATGTAACAATCATAACCTAGGGTGACACAGAACTAGCTCCAGTTCATCAATGTAATGTAGGCATGTATTCCGAATATAGCCATACGTGCTTATGGAAAAGAACGTGCATGACATCTTTTGTCCTACCCTCCCGTGGCAGCGGGGTCCTAACAGAAACTAAGGGATATTAAGGCCTCCTTTTAATAAAGTACCGGAACAAAGCATTAACACATAGTGAATACATGAACTCCTCAAACTACGGTCATCACCAGTAAGTATCCCGATTATTGTCACTTCGGGGTTAACGAATCATAACACATAATAAGTGACTATAAACTTGCAAGATAGGATCAAGAACTCTCATATATTGATGAAAACATAATAGGTTCAGATCTGAAATCATGGCACTCGGGCCCTAGTGACAAGCATTAAGCATAGCAAAGTCATAGCAACATCAATCTCAGAACATAGTGGATACTAGGGATCAAACCGTAACAAAACTAACTCGATTACATGATAGATCCCATCCAACCCATCACCGTTCAGCAAGCCTACGATGGAATTACTCACGCACGGCGATGAGCATCATGAATGATGACGATGGCGACGGATTCCCCTCTCCGGAGCCTCGAACGGACTCCAGATCAGCCCTCTCCAGAGGCTATATGGCTTGGCGGCGGCTCCGTATCGTAAAACGCGATGAATTCTTCTCTCTGATTTTTTTTCTCTCCGAACCCAAATATATAGAGTTGGAGTTGAGGTCGGAGGAGCTCCAGGGGGCCCACGAGGTAGGGGGCGCGCCCCCACCCTCGTGGACAGGTTGTGGGCCCCCTGGCCTTCTTCTTTTGCAAGGATTTTTTATTATTTCTGAAAAGTTGTTCCGTGAAGTTTCAGGTCATTCCGAGAACTTTTGTTTCTGCACATAAATAACACCATGGTAATTCTGCTAAAAACAGCGTCAGTCCGGGTTAGTTCCATTCAAACCATGCAAGTTAGAGTCCAAAACAAGGGCAAAAGTGTTTGGAAAAGTAGATACGACGGAGACGTATCAGCGGGTCCGCGCCTGTCGGCCGACACCGGACGCGTCGTTTGTGGCACACGGGTTGGACCGGAAACCGGGCCCCCGAAGACCCAATAGGAGGCGGACAGGCGGCGTCGCGTGATTCGCTCGGGTTGATGGAGACGCCGCCGTGAATCGCTGGTGGCCGCGTGGCACACGCGGGCTCACTCACCGCGCGCGCTGTCGGTGGCTCCACGCGCAGCTGATGGCGCGGATTCCTGAGGGGATTCTGCCCCCCTGCCAGCAGCGGCGGATCCCGAGGACGATCTGCTGGGCAGGTCTGCCTCTGCAACGGGAACTAATCCCGAGGCGGATTTGTTCCCTGGTTCGGGGCACATGAAATATGGACCGTGCACTTCATTTTCTTCATCGTTGTGCATTCTGTTTTCTTCTGCAACATCACACAACTCATGCACAATGGTTTGAGGGTTAGTCAACATATGATCATCATGGTTTCATTCCCCTTCATCAAGGCCGATGAGAGAAGATGGTAGAAGGAGGATTTCTTTACGGAGTAAAGCACCGGCGTTAGGATGAAGGTCGGCAAAGGGAAATTTGTTCTCATCAAACACAACATCACGGGAAATATAAACGCGCCCGGTGGAAACATCTAGGCACTTAACGGGTAAAGCCCTCGAACGCATCTACCTCGATATAGTACCTTCTTCATGGCATGATCCTTTATCAAAAAGAAAAAGGGATGGAATTCAATAAAGACATGGTTGTCAATGGTAATGCGATGAACGGATAGGAGATTTTTGTTGGCACTAGGAACATGTAAAATTTTGCGAAGATGAATTTTATGAGAAGGGGTACGTATAACCGAGTGACCAATGTGACATATGCTCATAGCTGCACCACTGGCCGTATGAATCTGGTCCTTCCCGTGATACTTTTCATGGAGAGTCACCTTCTCCATCTCCCCCGTGAGGTGATTGGTTGCGCCACTATCAAGGTACCAGTTTGTGTCGACGCCATAGGATCCTTCGGCGGCGGTAGCAACTTTGTCATCATCTTCAGAGGAGGCATCATCTTCATCAAAACGATACCAACAGTCTTTGGCAGTGTGGCCTGGTTTGCCGCAGATTTGGCAGCGAACGGCGTCGGGACGCGAACGGCTGGAGCCGCCGTGGCGACCCCTGTTGTTGGTGGAGTTGGGGCGACCGCCGCGGGAGCCGGAGTTGTTGGTGTTGCCGCTGCTGTGCTTGCCCTTGGCGCGAGGAGGACCACAGTGACGGGAGGAGTACCCACCATGGCCGCGGGTTGCTGCGTTCGCCGAAGACTTGAACCCGCCGCCAACACTATGGTACTGGGTGACGCGCTGGTCGAAGTTGCTCAGCATGGCGTAGAGCTCATCGAGGGACACCGGTGTGACGCAGGCATCCAGGGTAGACACAAGCGGCTGGTAGTCCATGTCTAGCCCGTGAAGCAGATACGACATCAGCTCATCGTCCTGGATGGGCTTGCCGGCCGCGGCGAGCTCATCAGCAAGGCCACGCATGGCGGCGAAGTAGGCAGCCACCGATTGGTTCCCTTTCTGCGCATTGATCAAGGCAGTGCGGATGTTGTTGACGTGGCTCAAGGACTGCGACGAGAACATACCTGCGAGTGCTGTCCAGAGAGCGTGCGCGGTGGTGACCGCGGTGACCGCGATGAGCACCTCTTTGGTGAGGTTGTTGAGCAGGTAGCCTAGAACCTGCTGGTCCTCCCTTACCCAGATGGGATGGAGAGGATTGGGCTCAGACGACTCCTTCCCGTCCTTGTCCTTAGTGACAAGAAGGCGGGACGGCTCCGGCTGGGTGCCGTCAACGTAGCCATAGAGGTCGGCTCCCCTCAACTGCGGCGTGATTTGGGTGCGCCACAGGACGTAGTTTGTCCGGGAGAGCTTCTCCGTGACCTGACCGCTCAAATTGGATTGGGTGGCACTGGAGGAAGACATGGCTGGCACTGGTGGAGATCAAAAGCTAGGGTTTGGAAGAGGAGGCTTTGATTACCATGTGCGATAGGCGGAAACGTCTTGCCTCGACCTGAGGCGACGTGCTACGTGTTTATAGGCAGGGGCGCACCTCCCTGTAGCGCATACATTGTTGGAGATATTACAGGAGGTTTACAACTTGGAGAGCAAGAGATAGAACTGGTTACAAGGGATAAGAGAAGATAGAATTACATGTAACTTAAACTAGCTATCTTCCTAGATCCTGCGCAACCTCTTGGATATCTTGGACTCTGTCATATGTGACACATATTATGTTTAACAACTGCATCTGAGAAACCATATCCTAAATTTAAGGTTTTTTTCTTTTGCTTGGATTTGGAGCATTGATGCGAAAATTCACTTAATATGATGTATCAGGTGTTTGACTATCAATGCTACGTTCTTACTCAGCTCCTTTCCATTTACTTTTGCTTGATGTTATTGTTATGTCTTCTGGGTATTCTATAAATATAATCTAAGAACCAGTTTGTGATGCAAATTGTTGGACAACTAAAATTCTTTTAGAACTTTCATGTAGTACCAGCTGTAATAATTATGTAGAGTACAAGATGATACAAATTGGGATAAAACAGAGCAGATATAGTTGTAATGATATAGGAACCTAGCTACCTGATTTTTAATTGGCTATATTGTAGCTATGAGGATGATGAGTTCATATTTGTCGCCCCAGTCTTAGGATCTGCGTCGGTACATCTATGATGATTGACATACTTATGAATCTGACTCCGTAGATGAAAATTTGACTACATAGTGGTCGTATGGTGCTATGCTTACTTCTGTACTGTGAGTTGATCAAAATAAGACAGGAATTTTATTTTAAGATATCATGCTTTCATGACGCTTTTGATGAATAGTGTGAGCCTTTCTCATTTGGTTCGACATTATTTCTGAATTTTTATTTTCCTTGGATGATGGCAGTGAAGATTTGCAAATATTCAAGATCAACAGACCAAATCACAGGTTTTCTCTTAGGAATCGATTGTATGCCGATTATCCTACTGGACCGAGCCATATGATACCTGTTTTTTTAGCCTGCCATCCATTGTTGTTTATCTTTCATGCGTCTTTTTGTGTTTGATGGGTTTGTTTGCTTTGGAGGATGTAGCTGCGATGAGGATAACAAGCTCCCTCTTCTGAAAGCATTGACGACATCGCTGGCAGAACTAAACCAATTAAACATTGCCACCACTGAGCAACTATGTATCCTTCTTCACTGTTATTCATCGTTTGCTTCTTACAAGATCTGTTTGGATCGTGAGGAGGTATTGATTTATAATTCAACACTCGATCCGAGGGTGGCTTGAGCAGCCCGTGTGATGTCATCTTTGCAACTGAATCCATTGGAGATCGGTTTTTCAATTGTTTTATTTTGTTATTTCGTGAGTATCATGGGACGAAACCTTGAAACAATCTTAGGACACCTTCTCACACAGTGCTTATTTACCTGTGAATAAGAAGGCATTTATATTCTGATGATACGCCTTGTTTCCACCGATTTTATTTTGAGTTATTATGCAATTGAAGCCCATGATGATTAGCTTTTTGTTGGAATTACCATCAGATTCTGAATGATGATATTTTCGCGGCTTAATACCAATAGCTTCAGGTCCTAGTATATATAGTTAATTTTGTCTGTTCTTAAATTATCAGACCATAGGAAGTGCCATATGACAATGTAAACAACAGTTGCTTCTCCTCACTGCAAGTATCCTCATTTGGCCATAACCTTTGTGGTTTGGTCTGGGCTGGAATCTCCATTTGCAGCTGGTTTGGTTTAGTTGTGTGCTTGATTTTAAGCGAGTCCCTGAGGGATTCTCTTTAAACTTGTTTGCTCTATTTTCTACATTGTATCTAATTATTTGTTGCAGCTAGTTTAGAAGGAAAAGGACACCAGGGGCTATTCGGCCTAACCTGAGACCGTATTTTGGCCAGTCTACAGAACTGGTTATTGTGATTAAATTTGGTTATGACTAGCTAACAAGTTGTCGTCGATATGATTTGAGGATATGTTATGGCGATGATGATAAATTTTTGGCTTGTTTCTGAAACATTCCCAGTTGCCGCCTAAGAGCTTTCGCCCAGTCAGGCTTGAGAGCCAATGCTGCTAATTCCTTCCTTGGATGTCTCAGCCTTGTTAACATCCCCATTTTATATTTAGTTCTATCTTACTTTTGCATTGCAAATGTTGATAAATTGAAAGCTTGATTTTTTTCTCAAAACATTCGCATTTGTCGCCTAATACTCCTCTTTGATGCTTTCATTTTTATGTGTTGATGTTTCATTTGTTTGACTCGGGGTGCACTGTCCCATTGTTTGGCCGCCGTTCTCTTGGTGCATTCGAGTTTACAGCGCTCCCGAGTTCAGGTGGCGCTTAGAGCGCAAATCCATCTAGATGGATCTGGGGTTACGCTTGCCCCCAAATTCCACTATATTGGTTTTTTTGTTTGCTTTTTGTTGTCTGTATAATTCTAGTTCTTCTGGGACTGCTGATTTAGTGATTTGAACCTTTTATGGTGCAGTGATTACTGATGGGAAATCCCCATGAGCAACTCCTATACATCCATAGAATCCGAGCACCAACAAACAATAATTTTCTTGGATTGCTCTGATCCAAACATGAAGATGCACCACGCATGCAAAATCTGTGGAGAAATAGGACACACCTACAAGGAACACCAGGATGGATGCCCCTACTGTGAAGCGAGTCACTTGGGTGAAGAATGTCCCACTACGGAAGTCACCTGTTTTATGTGTAAAGCGACTAACCACAATCCAGCCCAGTGTCGTCTACTCACCAAGACACAAGAAGTGGTTCAGCAACAGAGGAAAGGAATAAAGGAAGCTATCCAGGAATTCATGGCAGCACCCATGAAGAGAAGGAAGAAGAGGCGCTACACCAAGAAGTGTAGAACAAGGGGCACTATGCCAACGCGTGTCCAGAACTGAAAGGAGAGAGAGAGAGAGAGAGAGAGAGAGAGAGAGAGAGAAAGATGGGGGTGCTACTCCAGCCCGTGTCCAGAATTGAAAAGAGGGAGAGGGAGATGGGAACCTTGGAGCAAAGAAGCCCCATGACTTGTCAGGAGTAATTTGTTTGATACTCTTCCTTTCTATAAGAATTCATTCAATACACTATTCCAAGGGAGCTAATGTTAGTAATTGGAGGACAGCTATTTGAGCCAAGCAATAAGTGTATTAGGAAACTTTTTACGTTATCTTGGAGATGATGGGTTGAGACGTGCAATGTCAATGGAAGGAGTAAATTGCAAAAAACCACGACAATTGGGGACCCTAATTCAGAAAACCGCCACCATTCAGTTTTTTTTCCAAAAAACACCAACATTGGGGTGACAGTTTTCAAAAAACGCTGATATCGCGATTTAGAGCGTTAGAGTGGATTTCTTACCGGTGGGTCCCTTTGTCAGGGGCCACGTGGGCAGGGCGAGACAGCGGCCGTGACGTGCCATTAGACGACGTCGGGCTAAGCCTAACGAGTTGCTCGAACCCTACCACCACTTTCCCCCCAATCGTGTCTCGACTCCCCCTGGCTACCCGCTCGTGCTCACATCTCCCCCATGGCCACCGACGGCGGCGGCAGATGTGCCGACAACGACCTTAGTTTTGTTGAATCCGGTGCCCGCTCTGCCCTTCGTCACTCTCCCACTGCCCTTCCTCGCTCTCCCACCGCCCCCATGCTAGCGTTCCTGGCAGTGGTGGATATTTCACCGGCAGCGGAGAGGAGCTCGACAAGCAAGGTGGCAGCAAGTTCAAGCCCACCTCCGACGACATTTTTTCACGGGCGGCAACATCATTGGCCCAGGTCTGGAAGGCAAATCCTGCACAGAGCCACCACTTCACCTCTGGCCTAGGCGGCGTGGAATGAGTCTTCTTCTTCCTCTTAACTCTCTGAATTGGCTAGGAAAACTTAGCTCTGTATAATTTTTTGTAGAGTCTATACTTTGCTCTTAGCCAACTGAATTTAGGAATTAGGGTTAACTGAATTTAGGAATTAGGGTTAACTGAATTGTTCATGTTTATTTGTTCGTGTATGTCTTAGCTATCTTGAGGTGTACTCAATATACATTGTAGTGTTATCTGGAATTATTTGGAACTGAATTATAGTTTAATTGAAAGTAGTGTTAACTGAAAATATTTTCAACTAGTTTAACTGAAAGTAGTGTTAACTGACATTGGAACTGAACTATAGTGTAACTGAATGTAGACCTGTGTTTTGACATAAATTACGGTTTAACTGAATGTACTGTCACCTGTGTTTTATGTTGACATGAATTATAGTTGAACTGAATGTACTATTAAGTTAACTTGTTTATAAATTGCAGTTTGGATGATGATGAACCATGGGAAGTGAGATTCCATTTCCAAGGATGTGATAATCTGGAAAGGAGACTGTATCAGTCAGATATAACATGCCTGAATATGTTAGCAATCATTGGGATGCAGGGCTATGATCAGAGTGATTCCATGTATTATGTGAAGGAAGATGGTGTAGGAATGTCAGGGATGCAACTAATCAGGAGTGATGAAGATGTTGAAGAGATGTTGGAGTTATATGAGGACAAGATGTGTGTTACTATCACTGTTATGAAAGGTAGAGAGATTGAGAGGGCAGAACTGCAGATTAACATTGGAGATGAGCAGCAAATTCCTATTTCACAGATAGGTTCACCTAAAATATACAATGTAGATGAAGAAGGTGTGTTGTATGCAAGTCAGGCAAATAAAAAGGCAGAACAAGCAGCATGTTTTGCTCCAATTGTCAGTGTACACACAGAGGACTCATGTGGAGAATATCTTATCACTCAGGAGAGTTGCAATGTGAGGAAGGGGGCAACTATTGCAGATCTAGATGATTTCCTTAATGAGTTTGCTGACATTCTAGAAGTGCAAGAACATAACATGGAAGAAGATAACATGGAGGATGAAGAAAACATGGAGGAGGAAGATCTGATGGATTCTGATAGCTGTGAAGATGAGCAAGAGGATGAGGATGCAGACATACATGTGAAAATAAAAGACCTGAAGAGGAAGAGGGTTTTTGAAGGTGATTCTGAGCCAGAAGATTTATTTTGTGAGGCTGATGAGGAAGAAGAGGGCTTTGTTGAACCAGCACCTATGCAGAAATTGCCTATTAGAAGAGGACCCACAACAAGATCTCATTGTAGTTCAGAAGCTAAACTTGAAGAAGATTATGTCCCATTGTCTAATGAGGACATAGATGTGGAACTTGAAGCTGATTCAGATGAAGAGATTGTGTTCTACTGCTCCTCATCTGGCAGGAAGTCAAGGGCAAAGAAGAGGAAGGCCAGGAAATGGTATGATGAGAACAAGCTTGCCCCATAGGAGCAAATATGCTTTCACATGTGTTTTACTGATGTTTATCAGTTCAGGAGAGCTTTGATTAATCTTCATGTCACTCAAAGGAGGAACTTCCAATACCATAGGAACAACAAAGACATGGTAATTGTTGACTGTGTTGAGAAAGACCGCCCCTTCCACATGGTTGCATCTGTTATAGCAAATGAGAAAACATTTTGTATTGGGAAGTTGCAATTAGAGCATACATGTACCCCAAGTGGTGAGAATTGCAAGATTCCTGCTAGGTATGTGGCCAAAGCAGTTGAGGATAGTTTCAGGACAGATCCAAAAGCAGGAATTGAGACTGTGATAGACAAGACAAAGGAGAAGTTTGGTGTGGAGGTTGGGAAGATGAAGGCTTACAGGGAAAGATAACAAGCTCTTAGTGTGGTCCAAGGTGATCAGGAAGCACAATATACTAGGATAAGAGACTATCTCCAGACTGTGCTTGACACTAACCCAGGAAGCGGATGCATTGTGACAACAGGAGTTGTGGAAGAGCATCCAAGCAAAAACCCTAGATTTCATAGGTTGTTCATTTGTTTGGCAGCTCAAAGGGATGGTTTTTCTCAAAGGATGTAGACCTTTCATAGGTATGTTACTAGTGCAATTCCATATATAAGTGTAGCATATTAAGGTTTTGTGAAATTTACTATGGTCTTGTGTAATTGTTTTCAGGTCTAGATGGTTGCTTTGTGAAGTTGAACACAGGTCAACAAATCCTAAGCTGCTACAGGTAGAGATGGAACCAATAACATATATCCACTAGCTTTTGGAGTAGTTGCGAAGGAAGATACTCCAAGTTGGTGCTGGTTTCTCACTTAACTAAAGATAGCTACTGGTGGAGAATCAGGAGAATTTGGATACTACACAATTATTTCAGACAGACAAAAGGTAAATTAATACTAGTTGCAAAACATAGTTAGTTACTAAATTAGTGCCGTTATTTCTTACTTAGGGATACTAGTTGCAAAACATAGTTAGTGGCTAAATTAGTGCCTTCATTACTGTCATCAGGGTCTGCTCAATGCCATTGACCAAATATTTCCAAATTGCCCTCAAAGATACTGTTTAAGATACATTTATGCAAATTTCCAAAGTGCTGGCTTTAGGGGGGATGAAATTAAGAAATATATGGATGCAACTGCTTACTCTTACACTGAAAATGGGTTTAAGTTAGCAATGGAAGAAATTAGAAAGGAGAGTGAGGATGCATGGTTGTGGCTCAAGGCAATTCCTGTTGAAACATGGGCTAGGCATGCCATGGACACAAACTGTAAGACTGACCTAGTAGTCAACAACATTAGTGAGGTGTTCAATAGGATGATTTTGGATATTAGGGGAAAACCCATTAAAACAATGGTTGAAGGTGCCATGAGAAAATTGATGGTCAAGTTCAATGAGAAAAGGATTGGAGGGCAGACTGCCAGATGGGAAATTACCCCAACATATGCAGAGATGCTAGAAGAGCCAAGCAATGGGCTAGAAATTGCAAGGCCATGATGGTAGGCCCAGATCTATTCCAGGTCAATAGTGGTGAGAAGTCTTATGCTGTCAACTTGAAAGATTGGACCTGTGGCTGTAGGAAATGGGATATGTCAGGTGTACCATGTAATCATGTAGTGTCTGCCATATACAAATCAAAACAATAACCTGAGGATTTTGTTCATAAATTCTTCAAGAAACCAATGTATGTTGCAGCATACAAACCAATGATCTACCCTATTCCAGGTCCTGGTCTTTGGACAAGAACTGATACAAGGGACATTGATCCACCTGTGTTTCATAGAAAGAAGGGCAGAAAACAGACCCAGAGAAGGAAGGGCCAATTTGAGGTGCCAAAACCAAAGGACACATCTAGGGTTGGAACGATTACATGAAGTAATTGTGGAAGGCAGGGACATAGGTACACAAACTGCCATGATGCTCTAAAGACAGCACTTGCTGCTAGGAAAAACAAGCACAAGGTACATTTACATTTCTGCACTTTTATTTCCAAAGATGCTAGCAAAAACTGTTTCTGATACAATAGGGCTGGACCTATTTTGTTTCAGGAGAATAGGGCTGCTCCAAGAGCTGCAGCAGGAACTTCAACAGCTCCTACTCATACTCCAAGAGCTGCTTCAACACCTGCTGCAGCAGCTGCTCCAACACCTACTCTAGCAGCTGCTCCAAGACCTGCTCCAGAATCTGCTCCAAGACCCGCTCCACCTTCTGCCAGCACAATTTCCACATCAAGGGCTTCTACTGCTCCAAGATCTGCAGCTGCTAGAGGAAGGGCTGCACCAACAAGGACTACACCAGCACCAAGGTCTTCATTTGCTCCTCCAAGGCCTTCCACTGATCACAGGGATGGAAGTTCTTCAGCTGCAGGTAGAAGGGTCACCAAGAGGCCAAACAGGCTCAAGGATTACTTCTATGCTAGTGGCAACTAGCTGTGTAATGCACCCAAGCTGATGGTCCAACCAAGGAGTCATTTTGCCAAACTATGTCATGTTGCAACTTGTTGTGTCTGTAGCTTTGTGGCTGTTGAACTCATTATGGATGAGGATTGCCATGTTGAACTTGTTTTGTGGCTGTGTAATGAAGACTTGATATGTCCTGGATGATCTTTTATTATGCCACTCTAGATGATTGCCATGAGGAACTTGATATGTCATGGATGATCTTTTATTATGCCACTATCGATGATTGCCATGATGAACTTGATATGTCATGTATGATCTTTTATTATGCCACTATTGATGATTGCCACGATGAACTTGATATGTCATGGATGCTCTTTTATTATGCCACTATTGATGATTGCCATGATGAACTTGATATGTCATGTATGATCTTTTATTATGACACTATTGATGATTCCCATGATGAACTTGATATGTCATGGATGCTCTTTTATTATGCCACTATTGATGATTGCCATGATGACCTTGATTTGTCGAGAGGCTAGGTTGAACCAAAAGAATCATTTTGTCATCGAGGGGTTTGTCGAGAGGCTAGGTTGAACCAAAAGAATCATTTTTTCATCGAGGGGTTTGTCGAGAGGCTAGGTTGAACCGAAAGAATCATATTGTCATCGAGGGGTTTGTCGAGAGGCTAGGTTGAACCAAAATAACCATTTTGTCATCGAGGGGTTTGTCGAGAGGCTAGGTTGAACCAAAAGAATAATTTTGTCATCAAGGGGTTTGTCGAGAGGCTAGGTTGAACCAAAAGAACCATTTTGTCATCGAGGGGTTTGCCGAGAGGCTAGGTTGAACCAAAAGAATCATTTTGTCATCGAGGGGTTTGTCGAGAGGCTAGGTTGAACCAAAAGAATCATTTTGTCATCGAGGGGTTTGTCGAGAGGCTAGGTTGAACCGAAAGAACCATTTTGTCATCGAGGGGTTTGTCGAGAGGCTAGGTTGAACCGAAAGAATCATTTTGTCATCGAGGGGTTTGTCGAGAGGCTAGGTTGAACCAAAAGAACCATTTTGGCATCGAGGGGTTTGTCGAGAGGCTAGGTTGAACCAAAAGAATAATTTTGTCATCGAGGGGTTTGTCGAGAAGCTAGGGTGAACCAAAAGAATAATTTTGTCATCGAGGGGTTTGTTGAGAGGCTAGGTTGAACCAAAAGAACCATTTTATCATCGAGGGGTTTGCCGAGAGGCTAGGTTGAACCAAAAGAATCATTTTGTCATCGAGGGGTTTGTCGAGAGGCTAGGTTGAACCAAAAGAATCATTTTGTCATCGAGGGGTTTGTCGAGAGGCTAGGTTGAACCAAAAGAACCATTTTTTAATCGAGGGGTTTGTCGAGAGGCTAGGTTGAACCGAAAGAATCATTTTGTCATCGAGGGGTTTGTCGAGAGGCTAGGTTGAACCAAAAGAACCATTTTGGCATCGAGGGATTTGTCGAGAGGCTAGGTTGAACCAAAAGAATAATTTTGTCATCGAGGGGTTTGTCGAGACGCTAGGGTGAACCAAAAGAATAATTTTGTCATCGAGGGGTTTGTTGAGAGGCTAGGTTGAACCAAAAGAACCATTTTGTCATCGAGGGGTTTGCCGAGAGGCTAGGTTGAACCAAAAGAATCATTTTGTCATCGAGGGGTTTGTCGAGAGGCTAGGTTGAACCAAAAGAATCATTTTGTCATCGAGGGGTTTGTCGAGAGGCTAGGTTAAACCAAAAGAACCATTTTGTCATCGAGGGGTTTGTCGAGAGGCTAGGTTGAACTGAAAGAATCATTTTGTCATCGAGGGGTTTGTCGAGAGGCTAGGTTGAACCAAAAGAACCATTTTGGCATCGAGGGGTTTGTCGAGAGGCTAGGTTGAACGAAAAGAATAATTTTTTCATCGAGGGGTTTGTCGAGAGGCTAGGGTGAACCAAAAAAACCATTTTGTCATCGAGGGGTTTGCCGAGAGGCTAGGTTGAACCAAAAGAATCATTTTGTCATCGAGGGGTTTGTCGAGAGGCTAGGCTGAACCAAAAGAATCATTCTGTCATCGAGGGGTTTGTCGAGAGGCTAGGTTGAACCAAAAGAACCATTTTGTCATCGAGGGGTTTGTCGAGAGGCTAGGTTGAACCAAAAGAGTAATTTTGGGATCATTTCTCAACTTCAAAGTGCACGTCATAATTTTTTCATCAGTTATCATACATGATTTTGTCATAATTAAATCAGTGGACAACACATTTCATTCCAACCAACATCATAATTGTTCTGCTATCACAGCAACACACTTCATTCCAACCAACATGATAGTTCCAAACATTAGTAGCCACAACCATACATGATAATATAGGTTCACATAGTACAACACCCACACATTGTTCTTGCTTCTAACATTAGTAGCCACCACAACCATACATGATACATAATACATAAAGCCCTACATTTACTCATCACAAATTTCTTTGATTCTCTTGATCTTACTCTTGTTCTGCTCCCAGCCTTCGGCAAATCAGCTATGATATACTCCAGCCTTTTCTTCTCTTCCTTCACCTCTACCATACCTTGATCTGCTACAACCTTCTTCCAAGTGCTGATCAGTTCCTCATTGCTCTGCTTAATAACTTGAAGTGCTAGCTTCAGATCCATATTCTCTTTCTCAAGCCTAGCCTTCTCTTCCTGGGCTTCAACTACAACTTTCTCTACATCACTATCCTGCATAATCTTCTGATAGTTCTCCCTCATCACATTCTTATGAATTGTTGCAAAAAACTGGCTTGTTTCCTTTATATGGTTGTGATGCTTCTCTTGTATTAGCTTCTTTTCTTCTTCCGGCTTCTGTATCACCTTCTCTTTTCTTTCAATCTCTGTCCTGCTTTGGTCATACATATCCCAAATCTTGCGCAATGCATTCTGCATTGGTTCTGGCCATTCTGCCTCAATCCACTGCACCAGAGCACAGTTGTCACCTTCCTGCATTAAAAAGTTGCAAAAGCAGAAAGTACTAAGTAAAATTGAACAGGAACTGAACACTTAAATGTTGTAACTATCAAGAGATGAATTATAATGGATTTGTAACAAGCTATACACTCTGTTCTTAATTACCAAACAACACATACATATAAGCCTAATCCCAAATTACACCTAAATTTCAGAGTCTCTAGTAGAAAATTGTTCAATGGCATATAGAAGATCTGCACAAACCTCATTACCACATCCGTAAAACCTACGGCCGGTGTTCATGCCTTGGAATACAACACCCCTATGCACCGTCAAGTTGTGACCGCACATCGGTCCTCCAGCAACAATGCCACACCACTCTAGGTCAACAGTGGTATGTGGAACCTACAAGGGTTCAGATAGAGTACATCCTCAAATCCCAGATCAAAATGGGTCAAAACTAACCTCAAATGGAGTACAGATCGAAGAGAACCTAACCCTAATTGAGAAACAAGATGAACTCACATAGGATTCGTCCGCGTGCGAGATGAAAAGGGGGGAAACAGAGTCCTTGCTACTGGTTTCGCCGTCCTTCCAGGATACCATGGCTGTGGCGGTCGGCGGCGGGGGCGCGGGTGGTCGGCGAGGGGGGAGGGGGGCGAGCGGCGGCGACAGAGACCTACGAGAGAGACAGAGAACAAATGGACGAATGGGTTGGGTTCGAGCAGCTCGTTAGGTTTAGACCGACGCCGTCTAACGGCTCGTCACGGCCGCCGTCTCGCCCTGGCCAGGTGGCACCTGACAAAGGGACCCATCGGTCAGAAATCCACTCAAACGCTCTAAATCACGGTATCAACGTTTTTTGAAAACTGTCACCCTAATGTTGGTGGTTTTTTGAAAAAAAAACTGAATGGTGGCGGTTTTCTGAATTAGGGTCCCCAATTGTGGTGGTTTTTTGCAATTTACTCCAATGGAAGAGGCTATACATTTCCTGTGTTGTGATTGGTATTTCTTTTGTGAGCAGAATATGACTAGTGGGTCCTTGCGCGGTGCTTCACTGGTACGTCAATGTGCTGGGTTTTTTTGTATTTGGTGTAAACTTGTATGCACTGGGCGCTTCGCTTGAACAACGTGCCGGAATCTATGGGGTTCTACATATTGTTCTTCTTAAATCACCATGCACGCATAAATCTGTGGGCACATTGTGCCGGAATGGGTGTTGTTGGGTGAGATGAAAAAAACTTAAATTTAATCATGACCAAATCCACATGCAGTAGCACACAAGAAAGGCCGCGCCACCGCATCAACAGGAAGTATTTCATCTAGGCGAAGCAGAGGGAGAAATTCAAAGCCGTGCTGACCGGATCTTATCAGGAACGGTCCAGAACTTAAAATCTGATGACCAACTGAGTCCGCAGAAGCCAATGCAGGTGAGCACGGACATCGCAGGGGTGTGCTCTGTCAGCATTCTTCTTCCACCACCTACCCTGATGTGGAATTCGACGATCAGACCTGCAGAATTCGGACCTTTTAGTTGGTGTTGGACCAACCCAAAGGCTAGCTTCAACGCCAGAGCTAACCTATTTGTGATGATGTTTATGGGGTGATGATGGATTCCAAATGGACAGAAGCATGGGTTCCAAATGGTACGAACCGAAAAATTGTGACTATCCATTGGGGTAATCTCCTTTCAAAAGTTGGGGGCCTTATTGATCCCGTCACAAGACAAATGGGATGTAGAGCTTGTGAAGCAGACTTTCTGGCAGGTTGATGTGCAGCGTATACTCTCGATTCCTTTACCGTCGTATGGTATGGAACATTTCGTGGCATGAAGTTTGATGAAGAACGACAGGTTTCTGGTGGAACTGCCTACTTGCGCAGTGGGATCATCAACATGTGTCAGAGTTGAGGCGCACCAATGAGATGGGAGCCGCAGGCTCAAATATGATCTGGGAATGTATTTGGAGGTTAAAATGCCCTAGCAAAGTAAAAAAAAACTGAAAGTCTGTTTTTTAAATAATGAGGTCAAAATCTGTTTGTTTTTGTAGTTTGGATGCCCAAACTACGAACTTGAACAAAAGTATTTAGCTCCTAGTTGACGACCTTTAGCTTGCTTGTCCAGTTTCAAATCTAATTGCACATGAGAAACTATATCCTAAATTGAAGATTTTTTGTGTTGCTTGGATTTGGATCATTGATGCGAAAATTCACTCAGTATGATATATCAGGTGTGATTTTCAATCTCTACATTCCTACTGAGCTCCTATCCGTTTACTTTTGCTTGAAGTTATTGAGTCAGTTTGCAAGAGACAAGTTTTTTTTTTGCAAATTGTTGGACAACTAAAATTCGTTCAGAACTTTGATGTCATGCCAGCTGTAATCATTACGTATTGCACATGGTACAAATTGAGATAAAACAGAGTACATATGGTTGGAATGACTGAGGAACATAGCTACCCGATTGTGAATTGGCTATATTGTAGTTCTGAGGATGATGAGTTCATATTTGTCGCCCCCATCTTAGGTTCTGCTTGGGTGGATCTGTGCTGATTGACATACTTATGAATCTGACTCTGTAGATGAAAATTTGACTACATAGTATGGTGCTATGCTAACTTCTATACTGTTAGCTGATCAAAATAAAACAGGGATTTTATATTAAGATATCGTGTATTATTTTTGAATTGTTCTTTTCCTTGGATAATGGCAATGAAGATTTGCAAATATTCAAGCTCAACAGACCAAATCACAGGTTTTTGCTTAGGAGTTGATTTGTATGCGGATTATCCCGCTGAACTGAGACATCTAATATCTCATGAGCTTTTTAGTAAAAAATTTATTTGTTTTATTGTTTGCTTTGGAGGGCATAGTTCACGAAAAAGGCTTCCGCTCCATTTTATAGACAAAGCACAAACCACAAATACACGGCCAAACGATGTCACGTAAAAAGTGCAAAAATAAGACCCACATGGTATATAGAATGATGACAACTCAGAAAGAAACACAAGGTTTTTATAATGGCTGGTCATCTCTTTATCATGCAACCGTAGCACATGATAGGACTATGATTTAATTCAGTGCAGATTTAATGAGTAAGCAAAAAATTTAAAGTCTTGGTCCTGAGAGAAAAGGAGAGGGTGAATTAGTTGTTTATATTTTTGGACATGACCATGCGGTAAAACTCATGTTGGTGTTGAAAATGCTCAAATAAAGTTTGGAAATTCTTAAAGGAAATTTAGAGGAAAATAAATATGTTAACCCTATAAATACCATTTCTGCCTTTCCAAAAGGATTTTAAATAAATAACTAAAAATATTTTAAAAATATTTTTGAAGTATAATAGACATCGGAAATATTTTTTAATGAATTACTGTTCTGAAAGATAAATACTTTTAGTTCAAACCTCATTTTTTAGGTTTTTCTAAAAAGGGTTTATTTGCTTTTTGCCCAAAATAAATTTCAGTACATAAATTTTTGGGCTCTACCCACATGGCACAATCATTGGAAAATATTTGGGCCACGTGATCAGAAGAGGATAGCTAGAGGGCTCTCTATGAATTAAAATCCAAAGGAAATACCAAACAAAATAATTAAAAGAAAGAATAAATTCAAACAATGCAATAATACTCTAAAAAACTGAGTGAAGTAACGCAAAACACATGATGTGAAAGATACCCCACATCGAAGGTTATTTCCATAACAACAGGAATACTTGTGTTTTTCCTGTATAGCAACTAAACACCGTGTATAATAGATTCATGGTGTTTTCAACTCTTACAAGATTCGATATGACAATGAGTCAATGACATACAATCTACGATTTTCATATTCCTACCAATCTTGCATACCAAAGAGGCGCTTACACATACTGCTATTGCATGTCGGCTTCTTGGTTTCATAAGCGGAGACACAACAATCACTCAACGATAGGCGCCGACATCAACTGAAGAATGTGAGGAATTGAGGATCAACCACAATCCCCATTTTTAGAGCTTAGAGGTTGTAGGATTAGTACAAGGATTCACTAAGGAGTGAAGCGAATCACGGAAACATAATCGAGTTTCACAATGCGTGATCCTCTTGCGGTTGGACTATTTTTCCTAATGTCACACATCCTAAAGTATGATCACGTTAGAACAACAATTGTGATTCTCACCTAAAGATAAGAAGCAAAGTATGTCTAGACAGCCAAAGAAATAATGTGCCTGTCTCTTTCCTTGGCTACATTGGTCACATCTCTAGTGTGTGCAAAGAGGGAAAATAGTATGACATGCAACATGTTTCAAGAAATTAGGACTCTTATGGAACTCTTGCAATCATTGACAATCAAGGATGGTCGTGGCCCTTGTGACATTCCAGCACCAAGGGTATGTGCACCTTCTAGTGTCATTATTATTGTGTGCCAGCTTCTAACAATTAGGTGGGCGAGAATCACTAAGTAAATCAAGAGACGGGGACACTCACCAAAAATCAAGAGAAGTAGTTGAAGGAAATATGCCCTAGAGGCAATAATAAAGTTATTATTTATTTCCTTATATCATGATAAATGTTTATTATTCATGCTAGAATTGTATTAACCGGAAACATAATACTTGTGTGAATACATAGACAAACTAAATGTCACTAGTAAGCCTCTACTTGACTAGCTCGTTAATCGAAGATGGTTATGTTTCCTAACCATAGACATGTGTTGTCATTTGATTAACGAGATCACATCATTAGGAGAATGATGTGATTGACATGACCCATTCCATTAGCTTAGCATCCGATCGTTTAGTATGTTGCTATTGCTTTCTTCATGACTTATACATGTTCCTGTGACTATGAGATTATGCAACTCCCGTTTGCCAGAGGAACACTTTGTGTGCTACCAAACATCACAACGTAACTGGGTGATTATAAAGGTGCTCTACAGCTGTCTCCAAAGGTACATGTTGGGTTGGCGTATTTCGAGATTAGGATTTGTCACTCCGATTGTTGGAGAGGTATCTCTGGGCCCTCTCGGTAATGCACATCACTTAAGCCTTGCAAGCAATACAACTAATGAGTTAGTTGCGAGATGATGTATTACGGAACGAGTAAAGAGACTTGCCGATAACGAGATTGAACTAGGTATTGAGATACTGACAATCGAATCTCGGGCAAGTAACATACCGATGACAAAGGGAACAACGTATGTTGTTGTGCGGTCTGACTGATAAAGATCTTCGTAGAATATGTAGGAGCCAATATGAGCATCCAGGTTCCGCTATTGGTTATTGATCGGAGACGTGTCTCGGTCATGTCTACATTATTCTCGAACCCGTAGGGTCCGCACGCTTAACGTTACGATGACAGTTTCATTATGAGTTTATATATTTTGATGTACCAAAGGTTGTCCGGAGTCCCGGATATGATCACGGACATGACGAGGAGTCTTGAAATGATCGAGTCATAAAGATCGATATATTGGACGGCTATATTCGGACACCGGAAGTGTTTCGGGTGATTTCGGAGAAAACCGGAGTGCCGGAAGGGTTACCGGAACCCCCCAAGGAAGTATTGGGCCTTAGTGGGCCTGAGGGGAGAGAGAGGGCAGCAGCCCAGGAGGTGGCGCGCCCCCTCCCATGGGGAGTCCGAATTGGACTAGGGGAGGGGGGCGCAGCCCCTCTTTCCCTCTCCCTCTCCCTCTCTTTCCTTCCCCCTTCTCTCTTCCTAGTTGGACTAGGAAAGGGGAGTCCTACTCCTACTAGGAGGAGGACTCCCCCCTCCTTGGCGCGCCCCAAGGGCCGGCCGGCCTCCCCCCTTGCTCCTTTATATACAGGGGCAGGGAGGCACCTCTAGACACATAAGTTGATCTTCGTGATCGTTTTTCTTAGCCGTGTGCGGTGCCCCCTCCACCATAATCCTCGATAATATTGTAGCGGTGCTTAGGCGAAGCCCTGCGACGGTAGAACATCAAGATTGTCACCACGCCGTCGTGCTGACGAAACTCTTCCCCGACACTTCGCTGGATCGGAGCCCGGGGATCATCATCGAGCTGAACGTGTGCTAGAACTCGGAGGTGCCGTAGTTTCGGTGCTTGATCGGTCGGGTCATGAAGACGTACGACTACATCAACCGCGTTGTGCTAAAGCTTCCGCTTCCGGTCTATGAGGGTACGTAGACAACACTCTCCCCTCTCGTTGCTATGCATCACCATGATCTTGCGTGTGCGTAGGAATTTTTTTGAAATTACTACGTTCCCCAACAGTGGCATCCAAGCCTAGGTTTTATGTGTTGATGTTATATGCACGAGTAGAACACAAGTGAGTTGTGGGCGATATAAGTCATACTGCTTACGAGCATATCACACTTTGGTTCGGCGGTATTGTTGGATGAAGCGGCCCGGACCGACATTACGCGTACGCTTACGCGAGACTGGTTTTACCGTCGTGCTATGCACACAGGTGACTAGCGGGTGTCAGTTTCTCCAACTTTAGTTGAACCGAGTGTGGCTACGCCCGGTCCTTGCGAAGGTTAAAACATCACCAACTTGACAAACTATCGTTGTGGTTTTGATGCGTAGATAAGAACGGTTCTTGCTAAGCCCGTAGCAGCCACGTAAAACTTGCAACAACAAAGTAGAGGACGTCTAACTTGTTTTTGGAGGGCATGTTGTGATGTGATATGGTCAAGACATGATGAGATATAAGTTGTTGTATAAGATGATCATGTTTTGTTGAAGTTATCGACAACTGGCAGAAGCCTTATGGTTGTCTCTTTATTGCATAAGATGCAAGCGCCAAATAATTGATTTACTTTGTCGCTATGCGATAGCAATAGTTGCAAGAGAAATAGTTGGCGAGACGACCATGTGACGACACATTGATATAGAACAAGATGATGGAGATCATGGTGTCATGCCGGTGACGATGGAGATCATGACAGTACTTTGGAGATGGAGATCAAAGGCGCAAGATGATCATGGCCATATCATGTCACATATTATGATTGCATATGATGTTTATCTTTTATGCATCTTATTTTGCTTAGTTCGACGGTAGCTTTATAAGATGATCCCTTACTAAATTTCAAGATAAAAGTGTTCTCCCTGAGTATTGCCAAAGTTCGCCGTGCCCAGACACCACGTGATGATCGGGTGTGATAAGCTCTACGTCCATCTACAACGGGTGCAAGCCAGTTTTGCACACGCAGAATACTCGGGTTAAACTTGATGAGCCTAGCATATGCAGATATGGCCTCGGAACACTGGAGACCGAAAGGTCGAGCATGAATCATATAGTAGATATGATCAAAATAATGATGTTCACCATTGAAAGCTACTCCATTTCACGTGATGATCGGTTATGATTTAGTTGATTTGGATCACGTGATCACTTAAATGATTAGAGGGATGTCTATCTAAGTGGGAGTTCTTAAGTAATATGATTAATTGAACTTTAATTTATCATGAACTTAGTCCTGGTAGTATTAGCATATTTATGGTGTAGATCAATAGCTCGCGATCTTGCTCCCCGTTTAATTTTTATATGTTCCTAGAGAAAACTAAGTTGAAAAATGTTAGTAGCAATGATGCGGATTGGATCCGTGATCTGAGGTTTATCCTTATTGCTGCACAGAAGAATTATGTCCTTGATGCACTGCTAGGTGACTGGCCTATTGCAGGAGCAGATGCAGACGTTATGAATGTTTGGCTAGCTCAATATGATGACTACTTGATAGTTTAGTGCACCATGCTTAACAGCTTAGAATCGGGATTTCAAAGGCGTTTTGAACGTCATGGACCATATGAGATGTTTCAGGAGTTGAAGTTAATATTTCAAGTAAATACCCGAGTTAAGAGATATGAAGTCTCCAACAAGTTCTATAGCTAAAAGATGGAGGAGAATAGCTCAAGCAGTGAGCATGTGCTCAAATTGTCTGGGTACTACAATCACTTGAATCAAGTGGGAGTTAATCTTCCAGATAAAATAGTGATTGATAGAATTCTCTAGTCACCATCACCAAGTTAGTAGAACTTCGTGATGAACTATGATATGCAAGGGAAGGGATAACGGAAAAGATTCCCAAGCTCTTCGTAATGCTGAAATCAACGAAGGTAGAAATCAAGAAAAATATCAAGTGTTGATGGTAGACAAGGCCACTAGTTTCAAGAAAAGGGCAAAGGGTGTTGGGGAACGCAGTAATTTCGAAAATTTTCCTACGCACACGCAAGATCATGGTGATGCACAGCAACGAGAGGGGAGAGTGTTGTCTACGTACCAACGCAGACCGACTGCGGAAGCGATCACACAACGTAGAGGAAGTAGTCGTACGTCTTCTTTCCGATCCGACCGATCCAAGCACCGTTACTCCGGCACCTCCGAGTTCTTAGCACACGTTCAGCTCGATGACGTTCCTCGGGCTCCGATCCAGCAAAGCGTCGAGGAAGAGTTCCGTCAGCACGACGGCGTGATGACGATCTTGATGTACTACCGACGCAGGGCTTCGCCTAAGCACTGTAACGGTATGATCGAGGTGGAATTTGGTGGCAGGGGGCACCGCACACGGCTAAGGAACGATCTCAAGGATCAACTTGTGTGTCTTGGGGTGTCCCCTGCCCCCGTATATAAAGGTTGGAGGAGGGGGAGCCGGCCGGCCAGGGAGAGGGAGGCGCAGGGGGAGTCCTACTCCCACCGGGAGTAGGACTCCCCCCTCCAATCCTATTCCAATTAGGACTCTCGGGGGAAAAGGAGAGAGAAGGGGGGCCGGCCCCTTATCCTAGTCCTACTAGGACTTGGGGAAAGGGGGGGCGCCGGCTAGCTATGGGCTTGTCCCTTTTCTCTTTTTCCACTAAGGCCCAATAGGCCCATTAGTCTCCCGCGGGGTTCCGGTAACCCTCCCGGTATTCCGGTAAAATCCCGATTTCACCCGGAACACTTCCTATGTCCAAACATAGGCTTCCAATATATCAATCTTTACGTCTCGACCATTTCGAGACTCCTCGTCATGTCCGTGATCTCATCCGGGACTCCGAACAACCTTCGGTACATCAAAATGCATAAACTCATAATAACTGTCATCGTAACGTTAAGCGTGCGGACCCTACGGTTCGAGAACAATGTAGACATGACCGAGACACGTCTCCGGTCAATAACCAATAGCGGGACCTGGATGCCCATATTGGCTCCTACATATTCTACGAAGATCTTTATCGGTCAGACCGCATAACAACATACATTGTTCCCTTTGTCATCGGTATGTTACTTGCCCGAGATTCGATCGTCGGTATCCAATACCTAGTTCAATCTCGTTACTGGCAAGTCTCTTTACTCGTTTCGTAATACATCATCTCACAACTAACATATTAGTTGCAGTGCTTGCAAGGCTTATGTGATGTGCATTACCGAGAGGGCCCAGAGATACCTCTCCGACAATCGGAATGACAAACCCTAATCTCGAAATACGCCAACCCAACATCTACCATTGGAGACACCTGTAGTACTCCTTTATAATCACCCAGTTACGTTGTGACGTTTGGTAGTACCCAAAGTGTTCCTCCGGTAAACGGGAGTTGCATAATCTCATAGTTATAGGAACATGTATAAGTCATGAAGAAAGCAATAGCAACATACTAAACGATCGGGTGCTAAGCTAATGGAATGGGTCATGTCAATCAGATCATTCAACTAATGATGTGACCTCGTTAATCAAATAACAACTCTTTGTTCATGGTTAGGAAACATAACCATCTTTGATTAACGAGCTAGTCAAGTAGAGGCATACTAGTGACACTCTGTTGGTCTATGTATTCACACATGTATTATGTTTCCGGTTAATACAATTCTAGCATGAATAATAAACATTTATCATGATATAAGGAAATAAATAATAACTTTATTATTGCCTCTAGGGCATATTTCCTTCAGTCTCCCACTTGCACTAGAGTCAATAATCTAGATTACACTGTAATGATTCTAACACCCATGGAGCCTTGGTGCTGATCATGTTTTGATCGTGGAAGAGGCTTAGTCAACGGGTCTGCAACATTCAAATCCGTATGTATCTTGCAAATCTCTATGTCTCCCACCTGGACTAAATCCCGGATGGAGTTGAAGCGTCTCTTGATGTGTTTGGTCCTTTTGTGAAATCTGGATTCCTTTGCCAAGGCAATTGCACCAGTATTGTCACAGAAGATTTTCATTGGACCCGATGCACTAGGTATGACACCTAGATCGGATATGAACTCCTTCATCCAGACTCCTTCGTTTGCTGCTTCCGAAGCAGCTATGTACTCCGCTTCACATGTAGATCCCGCTACGACGCTTTGTTTAGAACTGCACCAACTGACAGCTCCACCGTTTAAAGTAAACACGTATCCGGTTTGCGATTTAGAATCGTCCGGATCAGTGTCAAAGCTTGCATCAACGTAACCTCTTACGGTGAGCTCTTTGTCACCTCCATATACGAGAAACATATCCTTAGTCCTTTTCAGGTATTTTAGGATGTTCTTGACCGCTGTCCAGTGATCCATTCCTGGATTACTTTGGTACCTCCCTGCTAAACTTATAGCAAGGCACACATCAGGTCTGGTACACAGCATTGCATACATGATAGAGCCTATGGCTGAAGCATAGGGAACATCTTTCATTTTCTCTCTATCTTCTGCAGTGGTCGGGCATTGAGTTTTACTCAACTTCATACCTTGTAACACAGGCAAGAACCCTTTCTTTGCTTGATCCATTTTGAACTTCTTCAAAATCTTGTCAAGGTATGTGCTCTGTGAAAGTCCAATTAAGCGTTTTGATCTATCTCTATAGATCTTTATGCCTAATATGTAAGCAGCTTCCCCGAGGTCTTTCATCGAAAAACTTTTATTCAAGTATCCCTTTATGCTATCCAGAAATTCTATATCATTTCCAATCAGCAATATGTCATCCACATATAATATTAGAAATGCTACAGAGCTCCCACTCACTTTCTTGTAAATACAGGCTTCTCCAAAAGTCTGTATAAAGCAAAATGCTTTGATTACACTATCAAAGCGTTTATTCCAACTCCGAGATGCTTGCACCAGTCCATAAATGGATCGCTGGAGTTTGCATACTTTGTTAGCTCCTTTTGGATCGACAAAACCTTCTGGTTGTATCATATACAACTCTTCTTCCAGAAATCCATTCAGGAATGCAGTTTTGACATCCATCTGCCATATTTCATAATCATAAAATGCGGCAATTGCTAACATAATTCTGACGGACTTAAGCATCGCTACGGGTGAGAAGGTCTCATCGTAGTCAACTCCTTGAACTTGTCGAAAACCTTTCGCGACAAGTCGAGCTTTATAGACAGTAATATTACCGTCAGCGTCAGTCTTTTTCTTGAAGATCCATTTATTCTCAATTGCTTGCCGATCATCGGGCAAGTCAACCAAAGTCCATACTTTGTTTTCATACATGGATCCCATCTCAGATTTCATGGCCTCAAGCCACTTTGCGGAATCTAGGCTCACCATCGCTTCTTCATAGTTCGTAGGTTCATCATGATCTAGCATCATGACTTCCAGAACTGGATTACCGTACCACTCTGGTGCGGATCTCACTCTGGTTGATCTACGTGGTTCAGTAGTATCTTGTTCTGAAGCTTCATGATCATCATCATTAGCTTCCTCACTGATTGGTATAGGTGTCGCAGAAACAGTTTTCTGTGATGTACTATTTTCCAATAAGGGAGCAGGTACAGTTACCTCGTCAAGTTCTACTTTCCTCCCACTCACTTCTTTCGAGAGAAACTCCTTCTCTAGAAAGTTTCCGAATTTAGCAACAAAAGTCTTGCCTTCGGATCTGTGATAGAAGGTGTATCCAATAGTTTCCTTTGGATATCCTATGAAGACACATTTCTCTGATTTGGGTTCGAGCTTATCAGGTTGAAGCTTTTTCACATAAGCATCGCAGCCCCAAACTTTAAGAAACGACAACTTTGGTTTCTTGCCAAACCATAGTTCATAAGGTGTCGTCTCAACGGATTTTGATGGTGCCCTGTTTAACATGAATGCGGCCGTCTCTAAAGCATAACCCCAAAACGATAGCGGTAAATCAGTAAGAGACATCATAGATCGCACCATATCTAATAAAGTACGATTACGACGTTCGGACACACCATTACGTTGTGGTGTTCCGGGTGGCGTGAGTTGCGAAACTATTCCACAATTTTTCAAATGTACACCAAACTCGTAACTCAAATATTCTCCTCCACGATCAGATCGTAGGAACTTTATTTTCTTGTTACGATGATTTTCAACCTCACTCTGAAATTCTTTGAACTTTTCAAATGTTTCAGACTTATGTTTCATTAAGTAGATATACCCATATCTGCTTAAATCATCTGTGAAGGTGAGAAAATAACGATATCCGCCACGAGCCTCAATATTCATCGGACCACATACATCGGTATGTATGATTTCCAATAAATCTGTTGCTCTCTCCATAGTCCCGGAGAACGGTGTTTTAGTCATCTTGCCTATGAGGCACGGTTCGCAAGTACCAAGTGATTCATAATCAAGTGGTTCCAAAAGCCCATCAGTATGGAGTTTCTTCACGCGCTTTACACCGATATGACCTAAACGGCAGTGCCACAAATAAGTTGCACTATCATTATTAACTTTGCATCTTTTGGCTTCTACATTATGAATATGTGTATCACTATCTTCGAGATTCAACAAGAATAGACCACTCTTCAAAGGTGCATGACCATAAAAGATATTACTCATATAAATAGAACAACCATTATTCTCTGATTTAAATGAATAACCGTCTCGCATTAAACAAGATCCAGATATAATGTTCATGCTCAACGCTGGCACCAAATAACAATTATTTAGGTCTAATATTAATCCCGAAGGTAGATGTAGAGGTAGCGTGCCGACTGCGATCACATCGACTTTGGAACCGTTTCCCACGCGCATCGTCACCTCGTCCTTTGCTAGCGTCCGCTTATTCCGTAGTCCCTGTTTCGAGTTGCAAATATTAGCAACAGAACCAGTATCAAATACCCAGGTGCTACTGCGAGCTCTAGTAAGGTACACATCAATAACATGTATATCACATATACCTTTGCTCACTTTGCCATCCTTCTTATCCGCCAAATACTTGGGGCAGTTCCGCTTCCAGTGACCAGTCTGCTTGCAGTAGAAGCACTCAGTTTCAGGCTTAGGTCCAGACTTGGGTTTCTTCTCCTGAGCAGCAACTTGCTTGCTGTTCTTCTTGAAGTTTCCCTTCTTTTTCCCTTTGCCCTTTTTCTTGAAACTAGTGGTTTTGCTAACCATCAACACTTGATGCTCCTTCTTGATTTCTACCTCCGCAGCTTTCAGCATTGCGAAGAGCTCGGGAATAGTCTTGTTCATCCCTTGCATATTATAGTTCATCACGAAGCTCTTGTAGCTAGGTGGCAGTGATTGGAGAATTCTGTCAATGACGCAGTCATCTGGAAGATTAACTCCCATCTGAATCAAGTGATTATTATACCCAGACATCTTGAGTATATGCTCACTGACAGAACTGTTCTCCTCCATCTTACAGCTATAGAACTTATTGGAGACTTCATATCTCTCAATTCGGGCATTTGCTTGAAATATTAACTTCAACTCCTGGAACATCTCATATGCTCCATGACGTTCAAAACGTCGTTGAAGTCCCGATTCTAAGCCGTAAAGCATGGCACACTGAACTATCGAGTAGTCATCAGCTTTGCTCTGCCAGACGTTCATAACATCTTGCGTTGCTCCAGCAGCAAGCCTGTCACCCAGCGGTGCTTCCAGGACGTAATTCTTCTGTGCAGCAATGAGGATGATCCTCAGGTTACGGAACCAGTCCGTGTAATTGCTACCATCATCTTTCAACTTTGCTTTCTCAAGGAACGCATTAAAATTCAACGGAACAATAGCACGAGCCATCTATCTACAATCAACATAAACAAGCAAGATACTATCAGGTACTAAGTTCATGATAAGTTTAAGTTCAGTTAATCAAATTACTTAGGAACTCTCACTTAGATAGACATCCCTCTAATCTTCTAAGTGATCACGTGATCCAAATCAACTAAACCATAACCGATCATCACGTGAGATGGAGTAGTTTTCAATGGTGACCATCGTTATGTTGATCATATCTACTATATGATTCACGCTCGACCTTTCGGTCTCCGTGTTCCGAGGCCATATCTGTATATGCTTGGCTCGTCAAGTATAACCTGAATATTCTGCGTGTGCAACTGTTTTGCACCCGTTGTATTTGGACGTAGAGCTTATCACACCCGATCATCATGTGGTGTCTGGGCACGACGAACTTTGGCAACGGTGCATACTCAGGGAGAACACTTCTTGATAATTTTAGTGAGAGATCATCTTATAATGCTACCGTCAATCAAAGCAAGATAAGATGCATAAAAAGGGATAAACATCACATGCAATCAATATAAGTGATATGATATGGCCATCATCATCTTGTGCTTGTGATCTCCATCTCCGAAGCACCGTCATGATCACCATCGTCACCGGCGCGACACCTTGATCTCCATCGTAGCATCGTTGTCGTCTCGCCAATCTTATGCTTCCACGACTATCACTACCGTTTAGTAATAAAGTAAAGCATTACATCGCGATTGCATTGCATACAATAAAGCGACAACCATATGGCTCCTGCCAGTTGCCGATGACTCGGTTACAAAACATGATCATCTCATACAATAAAATCAGCATCATGCCTTGACTATATCACATCACAACATGCCCTGCAAAAACAAGTTAGACGTCCTCTACTTTGTTGTTGCAAGTTTTACGTGGCTGCTACGGGCTTAAGTAAGAACTCATCTCACCTATGCATCAAAACCACAACGATAGTTCGTCAAATAGACTCCGTTTTAACCTTCTCAAGGACCGGGCGTAGTCACACTTGGTTCAACTAAAGTTGGAGAGACAGTCTTCCGCAAGCCATCTATGTGCAAAGCACGTCGAGGGAACCGGTCTCGCGTAAGAGTACGCGTAAGGTTGGTCCGGATCGTCTCACCCAACAATACCACCGAACCAAAGTATGACATGCTGGTAGGCAGTATGACTTGTATCGCCCACAACTCACTTGTGTTCTACTCGTGCAAATAACATCAAACCATAAAACCTAGGCTCGGATGCCACTATTGGGGAACGCAGTAATTTCGAAAAATTTCCTACGCACACGCAAGATCATGGTGATGCACAGCAACGAGAGGGGAGAGTGTTGTCTACGTACCAACGCAGACCGACTGCGGAAGCGATCACACAACGTAGAGGAAGTAGTCGTACGTCTTCTTTCCGATCCGACCGATCCAAGCACCGTTACTCTGGCACCTCCGAGTTCTTAGCACACGTTCAGCTCGATGACGTTCCTCGGGCTCCGATCCAGCAAAGCGTCGAGGAAGAGTTCCGTCAGCACGACGGCGTGATGACGATCTTGATGTACTACCGACGCAGGGCTTCGCCTAAGCACTGTAACGGTATGATCGAGGTGGAATTTGGTGGCAGGGGGCACCGCACACGGCTAAGGAACGATCTCAAGGATCAACTTGTGTGTCTTGGGGTGTCCCCTGCCCCCGTATATAAAGGTTGGAGGAGGGGGAGCCGGCCGGCCAGGGAGAGGGAGGCGCAGGGGGAGTCCTACTCCCACCGGGAGTAGGACTCCCCCCTCCAATCCTATTCCAATTAGGACTCTCGGGGGAAAAGGAGAGAGAAGGGGGGCCGGCCCCTTATCCTAGTCCTACTAGGACTTGGGGAAAGGGGGGCGCCGGCTAGCTATGGGCTTGTCCCTTTTCTCTTTTTCCACTAAGGCCCAATAGGCCCATTAGTCTCCCGGGGGGTTCCGGTAACCCTCCCGGTATTCCGGTAAAATCCCGATTTCACCCGGAACACTTCCTATGTCCAAACATAGGCTTCCAATATATCAATCTTTACGTCTCGACCATTTCGAGACTCCTCGTCATGTCCGTGATCTCATCCGGGACTCCGAACAACCTTCGGTACATCAAAATGCATAAACTCATAATAACTGTCATCGTAACGTTAAGCGTGCGGACCCTACGGTTCGAGAACAATGTAGACATGACCGAGACACGTCTCCGGTCAATAACCAATAGCGGGACCTGGATGCCCATATTGGCTCCTACATATTCTACGAAGATCTTTATCGGTCAGACCGCATAACAACATACGTTGTTCCCTTTGTCATCGGTATGTTACTTGCCCGAGATTCGATCGTCGGTATCCAATACCTAGTTCAATCTCGTTACTGGCAAGTCTCTTTACTCGTTCCGTAATACATCATCTCACAACTAACATATTAGTTGCAGTGCTTGCAAGGCTTATGTGATGTGCATTACCGAGAGGGCCCAGAGATACCTCTCCGACAATCGGAGTGACAAACCCTAATCTCGAAATACGCCAACCCAACATCTACCATTGGAGACACCTGTAGTACTCCTTTATAATCACCCAGTTACGTTGTGACGTTTGGTAGTACCCAAAGTGTTCCTCCGGTAAACGGGAGTTGCATAATCTCATAGTTATAGGAACATGTATAAGTCATGAAGAAAGCAATAGCAACATACTAAACGATCGGGTGCTAAGCTAATGGAATGGGTCATGTTAATCAGATCATTCAACTAATGATGTGACCTCGTTAATCAAATAACAACTCTTTATTCATGGTTAGGAAACATAACCATCTTTGATTAACGAGCTAGTCAAGTAGAGGCATACTAGTGACACTCTGTTGGTCTATGTATTCACACATGTATTATGTTTCCGGTTAATACAATTCTAACATGAATAATAAACATTTATCATGATATAAGGAAATAAATAATAACTTTATTATTGCCTCTAGGGCATATTTCCTTCAAAGGGAAGAAGGGGAACTTCAAGAAGAACGGCAAGCAAGTTGCTGCTCAAGTGAAGAAGCCCAAGTCTGATCCTAAGCCTGAGACTAAGTGCTTCTACTGCAAAGGGACTGGTCACTGGAAACGGAACTGCCCCAAGTATTTGGCGGATAAGAAGGATGGCAAAGTGAACAAAGGTATATTTGATATACAGATTATTGATGTGTATTTTACTAGTGTTCGTAGCAACCCCTCGGTATTTGATACTCGTTCAGTTGCTAAGAGTAGTAACTCGAAACGGGAGTTACAGAATAAACAGAGACTAGTTAAGGGTGCAGTGACGATGTGTGTTGGAAGTGGTTCCAAGATTGATATGATCATCATCGCACACTCCATATACTTTCGGGATTAGTGTTAAACCTAAATAAGTGTTATTTGGTGTTTGCATTGAGCATGAATATGATTTGATCATGTTTATTGCAATACGGTTATTCATTTAAGTAAGAGAATAAATTGTTATTCTGTTTACATATATGGTTACACACCGAATGAAAATGGTTCGTTGGATCTCGATCATAGTGATACACATATTCATAATATTGAAACCAAAAGATGCAAAGTTAATAATGATAGTTCAACTTATTTGTGGCACTGCCGTTTAGGTCATATTGGTGTAAAGCGCATAAAGAAACTCCATGTTGATGGACTTTTGGAATCACTTGATTATGAATCAGTTGATGCTTGCGAACCATGCCTCATGGGCAAGATGACTAAGACTCCGTTCTCCGGAACAATGTAGCAAGCAACAGATCTGTTGGAAATCATGCATACTGATGTATGTGGTCCGATGAATATTGAAGCTCGTGGCAGGTATCATTATTTTCTGATCTTCACAGATGATTTGAGAAGATATGAGTATATCTACTTGATGAAACACAAGTCTGAAACATTTGAAAAGTTTAAAGAATTCCAGAGTGAAGTGGAGAATCATCGTAACAAAAATAAAAGTTTCTACGATATGATCGCCGAAGTAAAATATTTGAGTTACGAGTTTGGCCTTCAGTTAAAAACAATGTGAAATAGTTTCACTACTCACGCCACCTGGAACACCGCAACATAATGGTGTGTCCGAACGTCATAACCGTACTTTATTAGATATGGTGCGATCTATGATGTCTCTTACCGATCTACCACTATCGTTTTTGGGGTTATGCATTAGAGACAGCTGCATTCACGTTAAATAGGGCACCATCTAAGTCCGTTGAGACGACACCGTATGAACTATGGTTTGGCAAGAAATCTAAGCTGTCGTTTCTTAAAGTTTGAGGTTGCAATGCTTATGTGAAAAAGTTTCAACCTGATAAGCTCTAACCCAAATCGAAGAAGTGCGTCTTCATAGGATACCCAAAAGAAAATGCTGGGTACACCTTCTATCACAGATCCGAAGGCAAGTTATTCATTGCTGAGAATGGATCCTTTCTAGAAAAGGAGTTTCTCTCGGAAGAAGTGAGTGGGAGGAAAGTAGAACTTGATGAGGTAACTGTACCTGCTCCCTTATTGGAAAGTAGTTCATCACAGAAATCTGTTCCTGTGACTACTACACCGATTAGTGAGGAAGCTAATGATGATGATCATGTAACTTCAGATCAAGTTACTATCGAACCTCGTAGGTAAACCAGAGTGAGATCCGCACCAGAGTGGTACGGTAATCCTGTTCTGGAGGTCATGTTACTTGACCATGACGAGCCAACGAACTATGAGGAAGCGATGATGAGCCCAGATTCCGCGAAATGGCTTGAGGCCATAAAATCTGAGATGAGATCCATGTATGAGAACAAAGTATGGACTTTGATTGACTTTCCCAATGATCGGCGAGCCATTGAGATTAAATGGATCTTCAAGAGAAAGACGGACGCTGATAGTAGTGTTACTATCTACAAAGATAGAATTGTCGCAAAAAGATTTTCGACAAGTTCAAGGTGTTTACTACGATGAGAGTTTCTCACTCGTATCTATGCTTAAGTCTGTCCGAATCATGTTAGCAATTGCCGCATTTTATGAAATCTGGCAAATGGATAAACAAAACTGCATTCCTAAATGGATTTATTAAAGAAGAGTTGTATATGATGCAACCAGAAAGTTTTGTCAATCCTAAAGGTACTAACAAAATATGCAAGCTCCAGCGATCCATCTATGGACTGGTGCAAGCATCTCGGAGTTGGAATATACACTTTGATAAGTTGATCAAAGCATATAGTTTTATACAGACTTGTGGTGAAGCCTGTATTTACAAAAGGGTGAGTGGGAGCACTACAACATTTCTGATAAGTATATGTGAATGACATATTGTTGATCGGAGATAATGTAGAATTATTCTGCAAAGCATAAAGGAGTGTTTGAAAGGAGTTTTTCAAAGAAAGACCTCGGTGAAGCTGCTTACATATTGAGCATCAAGATCTATAGAGATAGATCAAGACGATTGATAAGTTTTTCAATGAGTACATACCTTGACAAGATTTTGAAGTAGTTCAAAATGGAATAGTCAAAGAAAGAGTTCTTGCCTGTGTTATAAGGTGTGAAACTGAGTAAGACTCAAAGCCCGACCACGGCAGAAGATAGAAAGAGAATGAAAGTCATTCCCTATGCCTTGGCCATAGGTTCTATAAAATGTGTCATGCTGTGTATTAGATCTATTGTATACCCTACACTGTTTTTTGCAAGGGGTACAATAGTGATCTAGGAGTAGATCACTGGACAGCGGTCAAAATTATCCTTAGTGGAATAAGGATATGTTTCTCGATTATGGAGGTGACAAAAAGGTTCGTCGTAAAGGGTTACGTCGATGCAAATTTTGACACTGATCCAGATGACTCTAAATCTCAATCTGGATACATATTGAAAGTGGGAGCAATTAGCTAGAGTAGCTCCGTGCAGAGCATTGTTGACATACAAATTTGCAAAATACTTACGGATCTGAATGTGGCAGACCCGTTGACTAAACTTCTCTCACAAGCAAAACATGATCACACCTTAGTACTCTTTGGGTGTTAATCACATAGCGATGTGAACTAGATTATTGACTCTAGTAAACCCTTTGGGTGTTGGTCACATGTCGATGTGAACTACGGGTGTTAATCACATGGTGATGTGAACTATTGGTATTAAATCACATGACGATGTGAACTAGATTATTGACTCTAGTGCAAGTGGGAGACTGAAGGAAATATGCCCTAGAGGCAATAATAAAGTTATTATTTATTTCCTTATATCATGATAAATGTTTATTATTTATGCTAGAATTGTATTAACCGGAAACATAATACTTGTGTGAATACATAGACAAACTAAACGTCACTAGTATGCCTCTACTTGACTAGCTCGTTAATCGAAGATGGTTATGTTTTCTAACCATAGACATGTGTTGTCATTTGATTAACGAGATCACATCATTACGAGAATGATGTGATTGACATGACCCATTCCATTAGCTTAGCACCCGATCGTTTAGTATGTTGCTATTGCTTTCTTCATGACTTATACATGTTCCTATGACTATGAGATTATGCAACTCCCGTTTGCTAGAGGAACACTTTGTGTGCTACCAAACGTCACAACGTAACTGGGTGATTATAAAGGTGCTCTACAGCTGTCTTCAAAGGTACATGTTGGGTTGGCGTATTTCGAGATTAGGATTTGTCACTCCGATTGTTGGAGAGGTATCTCTGGGCCCTCTCGGTAATGCACATCACTTAAGCCTTGCAAGCAATACAACTAATGAGTTAGTTGCGAGATGATGTATTACGGAACGAGTAAAGAGACTTGCCGATAATGAGATTGAACTAGGTATTGAGATACCGACGATCGAATCGCGGGCAAGTAACATACCGATGACAAAGGGAACAACGTATGTTGTTGTGCGGTCTGATCGATAAAGATCTTCGTAGAATATGTAGGAGCCAATATGAGCATCCAGGTTCCGCTATTGGTTATTGACCGGAGACGTGTCTCGGTCATGTATACATTGTTCTCGAACTCGTAGGGTCCGCACGCTTAACATTACGATGACAGTTTCATTATGAGTTTATATATTTTGATGTACCGAAGGTTGTTTGGAGTCCCGGATATGATCACGGACATGACGAGGAGTCTCGAAATGATCGAGACATAAAGATCGATATATTGGACGGCTATATTTGGACACCGAAAGTGTTTCGGGTGATTTCAGAGAAAACCGGAGTGCCGGAAGGGTTACCGGAACCCCCCGAGGAAGTATTGGGCCTTAGTGGGCCTGAGGGGAGAGAGAGGGCAACAGCCCAGGAGGTGGCGCGCCCCCTCCCATGGGGAGTCCGAATTGGACTAGGGGAGCGGGCGCGGCCCCTCTTTCCCTCTCCCTCTCCCTCTCCTTCCCCCTTCTCTCTTCCTAGTTGGACTAGGAAAGGGGAGTCCTACTCCTACTAGGAGGAGGACTCCCCCCTTGCTCCTTTATATACAGGGGCAGGGGGGCACCTCTAGACACACAAGTTGATCTTCGTGGTCGTTTTTCTTAGCCGTGTGCGGTGCCCCCCTCCACCATAATCCTCGATAATATTGTAGCGGTGCTTAGGCGAAGCCCTGTGACGGTAGAACATCAAGATCGTCACCACGCCGTCGTGCTGACGAAACTCTTCCCTGACACTTTCCTGGATCGGAGTCCGGGGATCATCATCGAGCTGAACGTGTGCTAGAACTCGGAGGTGCCGTAGTTTCGGTGCTTGATCGGTCGGGTCGTGAAGACGTACGACTATATCAACCGCGTTGTGCTAACGCTTCCGCTTCCGGTCTACGAGGGTACATAGACAACACTCTCCCCTCTCGTTGCTATTCATCACCATGATCTTGCGTGTGCGTAGGATTTTTTTTAAAATTACTACGTTCCCCAACAGTAGTCAGAACTCCCCATTTCTGTAGAGCTTAGAGGCTGCAGGTACTAGTGCAAGCATGCACCAAGGTGTACAACAAAGTAATGAAACATAATCAACTTGTGAGTGGGGCTTAGTCAGTTGAATTATTTTTCCCAATGCCGCTCATCCCTAAAGCATGATCACACAAGAATAGAAATTACAACAATTTTGTTCTCACTTAAAGATACGAAGTTTGGATGAACAAATAAGGAAACAGCCTATATTTGCTTGCTTGGATACATGGGTCATGTCACCACTCACATCTTAGTATATATAAAGAATGAAAAGATACCAAGGTAAATAGTAGGTGCGGCTTTATTTCAAATATTCACTTACAATGGTGTATAGTACGACATGTCTTATTCACTTAGATGTAAGCACCGAGGCCATGCCTGCGAGTCGGAGGCCAAACCATGCACCAGCCCAGACGGGCCTAGATCGGGCCCTGCAGGCCGCATTAATCATCGCTCGCCCATCGGAGATCACAAACACGTCACCTCCTCAACCTCCACTATACAACGGACATCCACAACACGTGTGTCCGCCACCGCACCTAGCACGACCGCCATACAAAAGCAACCAAAGAAGTGTACCATTATCCTCAAAGCATGGCGGCCTTCGTTAGCATGCATGCGCTTCTGGCGGCGACGAGAGGAGGCGACCAGGGAGTGAGGAGAAGTGAGCTAAATGGTTCAACTTGGACCTTTCTAATTTTGTCTCAACCTAGTACATGACATGTGTCCGGCCTATTTTGGCTTCTAGCATGACAACACATGAGTTTGCTCGCTATCCCGCGCTCTATGGGTGGGATAGAAGCTCCCAAGAAGCACTTTTTTCTAGTGTTGCTCACAAAATGATTCATAAGATACTTTTGGAGTTTGTCCCAAGGAGTACTGTTATGCTTTACCGTAGTAGCATTTTTCAATTGCTAAAATCGCTTATTGCAACCCGTATGATAGCACTCACTCACTACAATCAGTCTTGGTGGGCCGGCCCATTATCAGGAGTGAATTGCTCCTAGAGTGGTTTTGCGATGCTTCTTTCACCGGTTTGGAAGCTTTGGGAAGTTTTTAATTGATTTTCTATAATATGTGTTTTTTGGTTTCTCATGAGTTTTTTCTCTTTCTTTCATTTCCTCTTTATTTTTGTTTATTTTTTCCATTTCTACCCTTTTTTCCTTTTCTATTTTTCCATTCATGAACACATTTCTAAAATTTTCACAAACATTTTAAAATTTGCAAATTGTTTTCCTTTGATGAATGCTTTTTTAAATTCATGGATTTTTTTCTAAATTGGTGAATATTTTTTAATTCATAAACATTTTACATTTTTTGTATTTTTTTCTCAAATTTGTAATTGTTTTTAAAATTTGTGAACATTTAGATGTAGTCTGAACAGCAAGATCCCGACCCAAGTTCCATAGTCCATACTGTTTGTGTGTGGAATCAGAAGTCGATCATATATACCTATTGTTAAAGGGACTAGTAAGTGTGCACGTGCACGCACGTCTCGACAAATATTACAACCCTATATGAGAAGTCACGTGCATAGAGAAAACATTATGATAACACTAAAAATACTACAAATCATCTATAATTTAATCGAGTTCCAAGAAACACTATAATTTAGCATTGTATGCATAGAGTAACGACGCAAGAAATTATCTTAGTAATCACTAATAAGCTTATGCAATTCTCATTGATGTTTTCTCCAGCTTACTTCTCGATGTAGTTGAGCAAGTGCACCACAAGTGGTATTATGAGAATCAACATTCATGCACCGTATCTGGCACTATAAAAAAAGTTTTGATGGAGGGATGTTGGAGATATGCCTTAGAGGCAATCATGTATGATGATATTTCCTATGCGTTTATGAATAAAGATAGTCCTTGGACATTATTAATGATGTGTATCAGCAAGTACGTGACTTGTTTGTGAGACTATGCATTGTATGATGAACGTCCTAAAAGGTCCCTAGTCGAAAGGGCTATATGGATGCGCAGCCAACTAGACTAGCATATGACACGGTCGATGGCTTGGTCTCACTAGCCATGGGGCATTGGATGCTAACCGGATAATATGGAGTCGGAAGGATCTAGTCGGATTCGACATAGTCGGATCCGAGTTGAGATAAGGTCCGAGTCGGACAGACCCAACTATGAGACACAGCGATATGTCATCTGTGAGTCTCTAGTACAACATACGTTCTATGTCCTAAGACCTGAGCTGGTGCATATACTCGGTTATGGTAACAGACTTGCTTTGGGCCAACCAAACGCTACTCCGTGACTGGATAGTTACAAATGTAGGTTACGGGCTTGTCCAGACCCATGCTGCGAGACATGGTCGTGCAATATGGGATTTGCCCCTCCGATAAGGAGAGATATACTCTGGGCTCCTCGTGTGATCCGACCAGGATAAGCATGGCCATGCGACAAGGATTATGAGATAATCTGGTTTGTGGTCGGCATTACTGGAACGAGAAAGAGGTCGGGTTAGCACAAGGATGACAGACTCGCCTTGAGCCCGACAACATATATCGTGTGACAAAAGGAATGAAAGTGTGATGTATAGGTTCGCCTAACCAGCTTCATCGTCAGCTTGGTGGTCGGCACGCCTTGCTAGAGGCTGCTACCAGCCATGTAGTCCGGATGTGATCTGAACTGCGACCAAGCCGGCTTGAACCTAAGGGGTCGCGCGCTTAAGGGAAGGAACCTACGAGGTCGGATCCGAGAACACTGGTCGGATGTGATCCGAGTTGTATTCGGATTGTGGCCGAGTAGACTTATGGGCTTTAGGGTCCGTGTGAGGCCCAAGTATTGAGCCCGCGACGGACACCTATATAAAGTGGGGTGCGGCAAACTCATGCGGTTGATCGCTTCGGCACTGTCACTAGGGTTTGCATGTGTTGCGAATAGACACCTCCACTCGCCGCCGGTTGTGTGATCGGACCTAGCAGTCCGCCGCACGATGTTCCTCCTGCACGCGCGAATACCGTTAAAGGCGGTGCACTTGCGCCGCTCCAGCGAACCTGTACGTGGGACCGACGACCGGCTGTACGAGGGAGATCGGACAAGGAGGAGACGATCCACACGGACACGCTGCCCCAACTCTTGTTCCGCTACACGGCACTGCGCGTCTAGTGGTACGAACTGTGATCCATCTCCCGTAGCATGTTCTTAGTTGTTCTGCGCGTAAGGAAATTTTATATTTGCAGTCGACGCACCCTACCGTAGATCCCAACAAGGGAGTCAACAAGTATCATGCCTATCATCGTGCATAGAATTTTACTTATGCTAATCTTATTGTTGAAAAAGAAAGGCTTCCTAGTCAGCCAACCTCTATCAGATTTACAATGTCATTAGATAATTTTCTTATAGCCTCATGCGAGTCTGCATGCTGATTTTCCCCCCAACAAGATCCAACATCAGTGCCTTTATAAATAAAGCAACTTACTCGCAAAAAATTATAAAGCAACTCAAAGTGGTGCTGTCAATTCACAGGGTACTCTCTAACCTTGTTTGCATTCATGAGTTGCAGCTACAATCTCGGACCATGCCTCCATTATAAATACATCTTATTCATAAATTTGTTTAGGTATGGTTGCAAATCTTGCTAAAGATCGATGCTTCAACACTGACCTTTGTGGGAGCATGAACTGAACACCACCATAATCTAGAAAAGAAACAAGTTCCTTATAAGGAAAAAGAAACAAATGGCATGGAGATAAATAATATTTGTAGTTCTTCACTTGTAAGCACCACCAAAATAAGCTGAAGCTTACACTGGTTTTGGCAAATTTCCACCAAATCTTAAACTAATGCCTAATCTGAAACGAAGAGGACATCAAACCTCCAAGGGAAGAGGAAACTGAAATAATGCGTGTCTTCTCTTTTGTTTCATTCAAAGCTAGAGGAAACTAAAATCTGAGACATTTGTAAACTCCACAAAACATGAAGGTGGATCAGACTGCAAAGTACCTCCACATTGCAGTAAAAGGTACTGGTAAAAAATGTAATAGATAAAAAGATCTGGTAAAGAACCTAGATCGAGGGTATAGAAAATCAAAAACCCAATAGAGACATACTCCCTCCGTTCTTAAATATTTGTCTTTTTAGAGATTTCAACAAGTGACTACATATAAAGCAAAATGAGTGAATCTACACTTTAAAATATGTCTATATACATCCGTATATGGTAATCCATTTGAAATCTCTAAAAAAACAAATATTTATGAACAGAGGGAGTACAATTGATTCTAAAAAAATACAATCGAATGAAATCTAAGCAGGTGCCACTAACCTCTCCTCTTGGTACTCTTGTGTAGATTGAACACAAACAACCCAGCCTGAAAAAATGGAAGCATAAATGTATACATTATGAGCTTACCGCGGCGACACCGCTAATTTGGGAATCAAATATACCATACACATTTTTAACTTCATCTTACAAATGAACTTAAAAACTGGAGTTTGAAATATGAACAGCGAAGAAATGTCATATGTAGGATCGGTTATAAAAAAATCTTTTGCGGCATGAGAAATACATAAATGGATAAAAAACAATTAAATTCAATTTACCGGCACTCAAAGACAGAAATAAAAATAAAAGCGATGGGTTCGTGGGCCCCATCGGTCGTGGTCTATGGGCCGAGCAGATTACACCAGGTTACCCGCGATAGGCTAGAGCCCACTTGAAGGGGAGCCACGGGCCGGGCACCTCTGCGAAGCGAAACCCTAACCACCAGCGAAGAGACCTTCTTCCCCACGCCGTCACCTCCCGTCTCAACAGGTTCCCTCCCCCCTCTCCTCTCTCTGCGTTCTACTTTAAGGGATTTTACCTGTTTTTGCATCCGGTTTGAGGCTGGTGACGATTGATATTTGGTCTCATTCGTCGTAACTGGCATTCATTTCCCTTGCCGACCATCCCGCTGTATAACCACCCATATTCTGAGTTTGACATGTGAATTCTTTTTATTGATTGTCTACTAGGAGTAATAGACAAGCATATGTCTCAATTCAATTCCCTTAATGAGGAAAGTATAATTAATAATGAGGCCCAAATATGTTTGTTTTGGTAGTTCAGTAAACAAAAGTCTTTAGCTCCTAGCTGACGACCTTTAGCTTGCTCGTGTAGTTTCAATTCTAACTGCACATGAGAAACCATATCCTAAATTGAAGTTTTTTTTTGCTTGGATTTTGAGCATTGATGCGAAAATTCACTCACTATGAACTATCTGGTGTGATTATCAATCGCTACTTCCTTACTGAGCTCCTTTCCGTTGACTTTTGCTTGACGTCATTGTGAGATGTCTTCCGGGTATTCTTTAAATATATAAACTAAGAACCTGTTTGTAAGATAGCAATTCACAAATTGTTGGACAATTTGAAATCCTTTTAGAACTTTCATGTAGTACCAGCTGTAATAATTATGTAGAGTACAAGATGATACGAATTGAGATAAAACAGAGCAGGTATAGTTGGAATGATTGAGGAGCATAGTTAGCCAATTTTGAATTGGCTATATTGTAGCTATGAGAATGATGAGTTCATATTTGTCGCCCCAGTCTTAGGATCTGCTTCGGTGGATCTGTGCCGATTGACATACTTATGAATCTGACTCTGTAGATGAAATTTGACTGCATAGTGGTTGTATGGTGCTATGCTTAAATCAGTACTGTTAGTTGTTCAAAATAAAACAGGAATTTTATTTTTGAGATATCGTGCTTTCGTGAAGCCTTTGATGATTAGTGTGAACCTTCCTCATTTGGTTTGATACTCTTTCTGGACTTTTCTTTTCCTTGGATGATTGCGGTGACGATTTGCAAATTTCAAGCTCAACAGACCAATCGCAGGTTTTCTCTCAGGAGTTGATTTGTATGCCGATTATCCCGCTGAACCAAGCCATCTGATACTTGATTTTGTTAGTCCGCCCTCCATTGTTGTTTCCCCTTTCGTGTGTTTGATGTGTGTGTTTGCTTTGGAGGACTTAGTTGCGATGAGGATAACAAGCTCCCTCTTCTGAAAGCATTGACGACATCGCTGGCAGAATCGAACCAATTAAACATTGCCACCACTGAGCAACTATGTATCTTTCTTCACTGTTATTCATCGTTTGCTTCTTACAAGATCTGTTTGGATCGTGAGGAGGTATTGATGCATAATCCAACACTTGATCTGAGGGTTGCTTGAGCCGCCCATATGATGTCATCTTTGCAACTGAATCCATTAGAGATCAGCGTTTCCGTTGTTTTGCTTCTTTATTCCGTTAGTCTCATGGGATGAAACCTTGAAACAATCTTAAGACACCTTCTGACACAGTGCTTATTTACCTGTGAATGAGAAGGCATTTATATTCTGATGATATCCCTTGTTTCCACCGATTTTATTTGGAGCTATAATGCAATTGAAGCCCATGATGATTAGCTTTTTGTTGGAATTACCGTCAGATTCTGAATGACGATATTTTTGCGGCTTTCTGAGGCTTAATACCAATAGCTTCAGGTCCTAGTATAGTTTGTATAGTTAATTTTGTCCATTCTTAAATTATCCTGGTGAAGATTCTCAGACCATAGGAAGTGCCGTATGACACTGTAAACAACGGCTGCTTCTCTCCACTGCAAGTGTCCTCCTTCGCCCATAACCTTTGTTGTTTGTGGGCTGGAATTTCCATTTGCAGCTGGTTTGTTTCAGCTGTGTGCGTGATTTTAAGTGGGTCTCTGAGGGATTCTCTTTGATCTCGTTCGCTCTGTTTTTTGCATTGTATCTAATTTTTATTGGTAGTAACCTGAGACTGTATTTTGGTTGGTCTACTGAACCGTTTATTGTGATTAAATTTTGTTACGACTAGCTAACAAGTTGTGGTCAATATGATTTGAGGATATGTTATGGCGATGAGATAAATTTAAGGCTTGTTTCTCAAACATTCGCAGTTGCCGCCTAAGAGCTTTTGCCCAGCCAGACTTTAGAGTTAATGCTGCTAATTTCTTCTGAGCCTTGTTAACATCCCCATTTGTTTCTATTTTACTTCGCTGTCTTCACTTATTCTTTGCATTGCAAATGTTGATAAATTTAAAACTTGTTTTTTTTTCTCAAAACAATAGCAGTTGCCGCCTAAGACTCCTCTTTGATGCTTTCATTTTTATGTGTTAGTGTTTCATTTGTTTGACTTGGGAATCACTGTCCCATTGTTTGGCCGCCATTCTCTTGGTGCATCTGAGTTTACAACGCTCCCGAGAGGTAAACCGGGTGGCGCTTAGAGTGCAAATCTGTCTAGATGGATCTTTGGTTACGCTTGCCCCCAAATTCCAGTTTAATCTCTGTTATATCGGTTTCTTTTGTTTGCTTTTTGTTGTCTGTATAATTCTAGTTCTTGTGGGACTGCTGATTTAGCGATTTGAACCATTTTTGGTGCAGTGATCACTGATGGGAAATCCCCTCCTATACACCCATAGAATCTGAGCACCAACAAACAATCTTTTCTTGGATTCCTCTGATCGAAGCATGAAGATGCACCGCGCATGCAAAATCTGTGGAGAAATAGGACACACCGATAAGGAACACCAAGATGGATGCCCCTATTGTGAAGCGAGTCACTTGGGTGAAGAATGTCCCACTACGCAAGTCACCTGTTTCATGTGTGAAGGGACTAACCACAATCCATCCCAGTGTCGTCTACTCACCACGACACAAGAAGTGGTTCAGCAACAGAGGAAAGGAATGAAGAAGGCTGTCCAGGAAATCATCATGAAGAGAAGGGCTTTAGTTACTTGCCATAAGTGTAGGAGCAAGGGGCACTACGCCAACGTGTGTCCAGAAGTGATAACAGAGAGAGAAAGATGGGCGCGCTACTCCAGCCCGTGTCCAGAAAAGAAAAGAGGTTGAGGGAGATGGGAAGCTTGGAGCAAACAAGCGCCATGACTTGTCAGGAGTAATTTGTTTGATATTTTCCTTTGTGTAAGAATTCATTCAGTAACTATTCCAAGGGAGCTAATGTTAGTAATTGGAGGATAGCTATCTGAGGCAAGCAATAAGGGTATTAGGAGACCTTTTAGGTTATCTTGGAGATGCTGGGTTGAGACGTGCAATGGCCATGGAAGAGAGACTTTACACTTCCTGTGTTGTGACGACTTTTAGCGATGTGATTGCGATTTCTTTTGTGAGCAGAATATGACTAGTGGGTCCTTGCGCGGTGCTTCGCTGGTATGTTAATGTGCTGGGTTTTTTTTTTGTATTTGGCGTGAACTTGTGCACTGGGCGCTTCACTTGTACATCGTGCTGGTTTTGCATATTTATAAGCTAGTCATTTTACATGGATCTTCACCCTTGTACTACGGTGTTGATGGTGTCGACATTATTCCTCAGCCGTGGATGGCCAAGCTCGTTTTGGTTCGAGCTATCTTTATAGCCGGCTCCTGGATGCACTGACAGGTTTTGTCTCTCCCCCTTTTGTAGTTTGGATGACTAACTGCGAACTTGAACAAAAGTCTTTAGCATGGCTTGATTGTGTAGTTTCAATTCTAATTGCATATGAGAAACTATATCCAATGCATTCGTGCCCCCTCGACCCCCGCGTCGCCCAGCTCGGGCGACATGGGGGAACCTAGCGCCGCCGCCACAAAGCTCTCCTCCCCCCACTCCCCCGCATCGCCGCCACCGGAGGGGCTGCCGGCGAAGCCCGTGCGTGCCCCAGGGAGGGTGGCAGCGGGGCGTTTTCTCCTCTTCCGCGGTAGCGCGCGCGGCGGCTGCATCTTCCCGACGGCGCGGGCGGCTGGCGGGGTTGCGGGGACGGTGTTTGCGCGGGGAGTGGCTAGATCCTGGCCGGGCTTGGTCGGATTTGGCTTCTCCGCCCTCGGTGGCTGCGGCGGAGTGGCGCGCGACGCGTCAGCGGGCTAGTGCTCGGCAGCTCCATGGAGGGGTTGTTGGCACCGGCGAGGGGCTGCAGCGGGCGCATGCATCGACGACGTGGTGCTTGGCGGCTCCATGGTGGAGCTGTGAGGTCTGACGGGCATCGATGGCTGGCATCCGGGGCGGCGGCCCGGGAAGGTGGTTGACGTGTCGGCGGCTGTGGAGTTCGCGCGGGCGACGCAATGGCCGCGGTGTGTTGGTGGTGGGAGGCTCGTCCTGCCTGTCTAGGCAGCTCGGCGACGGCGGTTCTTCGGCAGGTCATAGCTCCGACGGCTCGGGCTGTGGCGTCTGCGTGTTGCGTGGTCTTTGGACCATCAGATCTGGCCGACAGGAGAGTACAAGGTGGCAGTCTGCCCTTCCCTGCCTGGAGGACGGGCATCAGTCTTCATGCCGATTGTTTGCCATGGTTGACTCGACAGCAAGGCGTGGTGGTGGTCCCTGCACGGTCATGGCGCTGTGGTTGTGCAGGGGTGCGCGGGTCAGTGGAGTTGCTTGCGTGAGAGTGGTGGTGTCGATGATCCGAGCGAATGCTTGGCCGGTTCTTGCTGGCCGCACGGGCGCCGCTTTCTTCCTTGGAGGCGCCGTCGAGATGATTTGGGCATCCTTCGCTCTCGGGTCAAGATCTTCAGGCGAAAGTCATGATCCTGGTTAGATCAGGCGGCGGCCTCGTCTTCAACATCGTATTCCCTCTTGGGGGCGCCGTCTTGAAGATCTTGGTCCCATTTGTGATTCCTGCAGGCTGGATGTGCACTACATTGCGGTCGGCAGGTGTCCGACCGGCGATGAGGTGGTGTGGCGTTGCGACGTGTGTGGCAACGACGATGGTAGCGAGGAGAGACGGGTCACGACTTGTCCTTCTGATGCCGAAGGTCCGGTGCGCCAATGGGTGTGCCTATGTTGGCTTCTGGCTTTGACAGAGAATTCAAACCTGCGGGCGGCGGGGCCACGGCGGCAACGATGACTCCATGAGGGCGGTTTTCAACGAGCGGTGCTCTTCGGGTGTTGCGCTGGACTAGGTCGGTGCGAGGCTTGTAACTTTCTCCTGTGATGCTCGTTGGCAAAATCGAAGCTGCCATGTCCTCGACGTTGCGGTCGACTGTTTGGCGTTGCTTTGTTGTTCGGTGCTACCTCTCGACGGTTGTGTCATTGGTTGTGTCGTGATTTTGTTGGTAGCCAGGTCGTCCGTGTGTGCCCTTTGTAGGGTTTGTAATTTAGGTTTTCGTCCGGTTTTCCTCTAATTAACCGGACAACTCTCTTCTTCTTAATCAATGAAAATGAAAAATCTTTTGTCTTGTTTCAAAAAAAACTATATCCCAAATTGAAGATTTTTTTTGCTTGGATTTGGAGCAATCATGCGAAAATTCACTCAATATGATATATCAGGTGTGATTATCAAACTCTATGTTCTTACTTTTTTCGGAAAAGAGGATAACCCCCGGCCTCTACATCGGGAGATCCACCCAGCCATATATTATTCATTATTGAAAGTCCAGCAGCCGAACAAATTCGACCTGGAAAAGAAATCCGAGGCAGCATGCATCATGACAGTAACTCCACCATACAACCACTAACCATAGCGTAAATGACTGAAACAAAGTGAGAAATATACAACTCCTACACTAAGCCTTGAAGAAGGAATCGCCGCAAGTGCGCCGATGATGATGAGTCTAGCCCTAGGTCGATCTCGGGGTTTTCATCTCCAAAGCCAAGCTTCAAGCCACCACCATCAAAAGAAAACAACGCAGGCATGTGTTGATATATAACCTAATCAGAGATCCAGTGTTTCCATCGGAGAGCGCATACTCGTCCTTGAAGCCGCCTCAACCATCATCACTTGTCTAGCTACTGAAACCTCGCTAACCTTGATGTTATTGAGTCAGTTTGCAAGAGGCAAGTTGTTAGCAAATTGTTGGACAACTAAAATTCGTTCAGAACTTTCATGTCACGCCGGCTTAATCATTACGTAGAGTACATATAGTTGGAATGATAGAGGAACATAGCTACCCGATTGTGAATTGGCTATATTGTAGTTATGAGAATGACGAGTTCATATTTGTCGCCCAGTCTTAGGTTATGCTTGGGTGGATCTGTGCTGATTGACATACTTATGTATCTGACTCTGTAGATGAAAAATTTGAAGTCTTGGCCGCGAGAGAAAAAAGAGAGGGTGAATTGGTCGTTTATTTTGTTTGACATGACCATGGGGTAAAACTAAAACTCATGTGGGTGTCAAAAATACATAAATAATGTTTGGAAATTTTTTAAGGAAATTTTAGAGGAAAATAAATATGTTAACCCTATAAATACCATTTCCAGCCTTTTCAAAAAGGAACTTTAATAAATAATTTAAAATTTTATTTTTTGGAGGAATAGTAATCTTATATATAATAGACCTCAGAAATAAATTTTAATTAATTATTGTTTTGAAAATATAAATACTTTTAGTTAAAACCTCTTCCTTTTTGAAAAACAAAAAAGTTTATTGCCTTTTTGGACAAAATAAATTTCAATACAAATAGTTTTGGGCTCTACCCACATGACATGATAGTTAGAAAATATTTGGGCCACATGATTGGAAGAGGATAACTAGAGGAATTTCTATGACTTAAGATCCAACGGAAACACCAAATAAAACAATTAAAAGTAACACTAAAATCAAACAAGGCAATAATAATACTCTAAAAGGTTGAGCGAAGTAACACAAAACACATGATATGAAAGATACCCCACGTCGAAGGTTATTTCCATAACAACAAAAATTCTTGTGTTTTTTCTGCAGAGCAACTAAATAAGATGTATTATAGATTCACGACGTTTTCAACTCTTGTAAGATTCGATATGACAATGAGTCAATGACATCCAATCCTATGGTTTTTATATTACTACCAATCTTGCATACCAAAGAGGCCCTTACACATACTGCTATTGCATGTTGGCTTCTGATGGTTTTGTAGGCAGACGGACAACAATCACTTAATGATAGGCATCTACGTCAACCGAAGAATATGAGGATCAACTATAACCCCCCATTTTTAGGGAACTTAGAGGTTGTAGGATTAGTCCAAGGATCCATCAAGGATTGAAGTGAATCATGGAAACATAACCGAGTTGCACAATGTGTGATCCTCTTGCAGTTGAACTATTTTCCCTAATGTCATAACCTCAAAATATGATCACGTCAGAATAACAATTATGATTCTCACCTAAAGATACGAAGCATGTCTGGGAAGCCAAAGAAATAATGTGCATGTCTCTTTCCTTGGCTACATTGGTCATGTCACCACTCACATCTCTAGTGCGCGCAAAGAGGAAAAATAGTATGACATGCAATCAGTTTCAAGAAATTCGGGATTCTTGTGGAACTCTTGCAATCGTTGACAATAAGATGGTTGTGGCATTCCAGCACCAAGGGTATGTGCGCCTTGCCATGTCATTTTTCTCCATCTAACCATTTTGATTTGTGAGTTTGATATGGGCTATTCTTCACCTTTTCGTTTAGTGGGTTGAGTTTGGGCTTTTTTTTGCTTCATAATAGACCGCACATGGTGTTTTCTTATGGGACCCCATTCTTTTGACATTCGTAAAACTCGATCATGTGGTGTATTATTATTGTGTGCCAGCTTCTGAGAATTAAGTGGGTGAGATAGATGACAATCACTCAATAGGCTGGTACACTTGCGACAAATCATGAGGAGTAGTCAGAACTCCCCATTTCTATAGTGCTTAGAGGCTGCCGGTGCTGGTGAAAGAATGCACCTTAGTGTAAAGCAAACTAAAGAAACATAACCGACTTGTGTCTGATACTTGCTCAGTTGAATTATTTTTCCCAATGCTGCTCATCCCTAAAGCATGACCACATAAGAATAGAAACTACAACAAGTTTTTTCTCACTTAAAGATATGAAGTTTGGGTGAATAGATAATGAAATAACATATATTTGTTTGCTTGGATACATGGGTCATATGTCACCACTCACACATCTGGTATATATAAAGAGTAAACAGTAGGTGTGACTTTATTTCAAATATTCACTTAGAGTGGTGTATAGTACGACATATCTTATTCACTTATATCTAAGCACCAAGGTCACGCCTACGAGTCGGAGGCCAGACCATGCACCGGCTCGAACGGGTACAAATCAGGCCCCGCATGTTGCATCTGTTGTCGCTCGCCCATAGGAGATCACAAACATGTCGTTGCTTGAACCTCCATTGTGCAACCCAAAGCCACAAGATGCGTGCCCGCCACCGACCCCCAACACCATCACCATGCAGAGCATCTGGAGAATTGCCCCTCCACCACCATACACAAAGCCTGCCGACCTTCGTGACCAGGTGCTTCTGGAGACGATGATAAGGAGAAGGGGGGTGCCCCCCTCGTTGCTGAGCTACACGGGGAGTAAGGAGAGGTGAGTTAAATTGGTCAGCTTGGACCTTTCTAATTTTGGCTCAACTCAGTACATGTGCCCAACTTGTTTTGGCTTCTGGCACAACAACACGTGAGTTTGCTCGCTATCCCACCCCTTATGGGTGGGATAGGAGCTCTCAAGAAGCACTTCTTTCTACTCTTTCTCAAAAAATGATTCATAAGATACTTTTGGACTTTGTCTCAAGGAGGATTTCTATGCTTTACTTGAGCTAGCATTTTGCAATTGTCAAATGCTGCTTATAGCAACCCTTATGATAGCGCTTACTCACTACAATCGCTCTTGGTGGGTCGGCCCATTAACTTGAGTGAAGTGCTCCTAGAGTGGTTTTGCGAAGCTTCTGTCACCTGTTTGGAAGCTTCCACCCAATTTTTGGAAGCTTTCAATCTTTTTTTTCTTTTATGTGTTTTCCTTTTTTTGGGTTTTGGCCCATTTTGTCTCTCTTTTTTTCATTTTCCTTTTTATTTTTGTTTATTTTTTCAATTCCCACCTTTTTTCTTTCCCTTTTTAAATTCATGAAAAAATTTCTACATTTGTGAACATATTCTTTAATCGCAAACACTTTTCCATTTATTAATATTTTCCAATCCATGGACAACTTTCTAAATTTTTTAATATTTTGAAGTTCACAAACGTTTTACAATTTTATTTTATTTTAAATTGATAACTGCCTTTAAAATTCGTGAATATTTTTTGAAGCGATGAACAAAATTTCTAATTCATTATTTTTTAAAAAAATATTTTTTACTTCACGGTAATTTTTATTAAATCTGTGTTTTTCAAAAAAAATCATCATTTTTTCTAAACTAATAAAAAAATGATAGCCGCTTTTCCCTGAGCAAAGACTAGAGTAGCCAGCGAAAAACAAAAGAAACTAGGGAGCGAAAGCTTGATGGGCCGAGCCCCCAAAGACAGCGCATATCACACATTTCGTTGGGTCAGCCTGGCGATGGTAGTTTGAACTGCAAGGTCCTGGCCCGAGTTCCATAGTCCATAGTGTTTGTGTGACAGGGTCTTTTCTCAAAAAAAAAAGTTTGTGTGACAGGTCAGACCGACGACATTTTGCCTTGACTTTTTGAGGTACGCGCGCACACAGATTTTTACATGCCCCCCACGTAACCCGGTCTGGAGGGGACACGCACGCAGCCAGTACGTACGTGGGGATGTAAAAAACTAATCGAGGGCTCGTGCGTGCGCGCGGGGGCGGACGGGGCAGTTGAGCCGACCCGATCGGGTAGCTGGGAAACGGTTGCGATGCCGAGCTACGTAGCTCGTCCCCCTCACTCTCTCTCTCTCCCGTGGATCGCGTCCTTGGCTTGCATGCCGCAGCCAGCACGCTCGGTTTGCCCAACTCCTCTCACCTTCCCGTCTCACCCTCCGGTCACAGCTACCCGCAGCTAGCTGCAACCAACCGTCTATATACCACGGCGCCCCCTCCATGTCACACGCTGCGGTCGCTCCTCCATCCATCGGTCTCCTCTCCGGCCGCCGGAGCAACCGATCGAGGCTGAGCGAGCGGCGTCACTTCCGTATCGGTGATGGAGAACTTACGGGAGGGAGACGACCACCTGCAACTGCAAGGGGACGACGAGCTGTTCCGTCACTTCCGGTATATGCAGTCTCCGCCGCTGATGGAGCAGCAGCCGCCGCAGTCGTCGACGTGCGACGCTGCGGCTGATCATCTGGGTGGCCAGCCGGGGATGCCCATGCCCGGGCTGGTGGACTGGGCGTCCCTGCTTCTCCCGCTGGGGCCGGGCGCCGCCGCCGGGTCGACGTCGCAGCAGCAGGTAGCGGCGGGCGCGGTCGGGGAGGAGATGGTGAGTGGCGTGACGGGGGCGGCCGCGCCGGAGAGTGGTGCCGGCAGCAGTAGTGGCGTCGGAAGGGAGGAGACGAAAGGGAAGAGCAGTGCGCGCGGGCGGGGGAGCAGGAAGGCGAGCCGGCCGCGGTTCGCGTTCCAGACCAAGAGCGAGAACGACGTCCTCGACGACGGCTACCGGTGGAGGAAGTACGGCCAGAAGGCCGTCAAGAACAGCGCCTTCCCCAGGTACGTATATATGTTCATCGCTTCTTCTCGCCATGGCTAACGATCACTCGTGGTATGTACGTTGCAGGTTCGCATGCGACGTGCATGCATAAACTTGAAATTAATCAAACATGTTGTGTGTGCTCTCTGTGCCGACAGTAGACCATTTGTGTGTTTTGTGTAGCCATTTTTTTTTGCGGGGTGTTGTGTTTTGTGTAGATTATCTAGGTGCATAAGCTTAATTGGTTACCATCATCGTTAATTTGCACCCTAGCCCCTAGTTATATACTAACTGGTACTACTATTTAGATGTGCTATGATATTGTATATTGTCCTTGATGACGAAGGCCAGCCGTAGCAGTAGCAAGCGACAAAATGCTTCCGGGAGTTGAAAATAGAGATCGTATATTTTTATTGTAGGCAATCTCTCCACATGCAATTGATGCGTGCATGTCCCTTATCAACTATTGAAACTTCGCAAGATAGACTCATAGTATGTGCAAGTAATCAATTCTCACATGAATAGCTAAGAAAGAACCTAGTAAGTCCAGCATTGACTTCTTTAGACGTGCTAATTAGACATTTTTTGCTAGTGCATTGTGTGTTCTTTCGCTTCGGTCCCCATCATGATCCCACTAGCGACCTTATCGATGTCATTGGTTCTGATCCACAGTTGGAAAGAAAGTAGGAGAAAACTATGTCACGATAGTGTGGGAGAGAGGGGGCAATGAAAAGACCCAATCGAGGAGAGAAGAGATATGACAACATGGGCTATGTGGTAAGCTACCTCAAAACCCAATATATCCAAGAAGAGGGGAGGGATATGGAGCTATAGACATATATGTCATGTTGACAATTTGGCCAACCCTGCCAACAAACTTAAGGTGTCATGTGAACGGAACTTTGGGTGCAATGGCCAACGGGTGAAGTTTGATTTGCACTATGTTTGAGGAGAAACATGGTACATGCGTATGCACTCATATACGTGCACGTGAACTCACCTCTATGACCCCCCCCCCCCCCTCCACACACACACACACACACTACCCTATGAGCACATTCATAAGTCTGAGAAGGTAAATCTTGAGATTGATGAAGTCACCATATAGTCGATGGGCGCTCATTTCACACCAAAAGAATAGTGCCATAAATATTGGAATAAATCTGGGAAGATGTAGGCACCCATGCCAAGCTATGACTTGAACTTGAACCTGATTAGACAAATTCCACCATAAGAAACCTAACCAACTTTGTCTTCCAGCTGCATAGACGGTGTGCGGTTGAAAGACGACAGACAAGTGACAATCCAAGGGATTGAAATAGGGATGTAGGATAGTGTGCAACGATCACTTGGTCGCTATACCTATTGACCGACCACTCTCCTCCCCCACCCCACACACGCAAGGCTTCTCGCACCCTCAAATCCCCTTCTTATTTCTCCCGTCCACCACACTGATCCCACTCCTCAATCTGAAACCAACCAACAATAGGGGATGCGGCGATGTACGGTCGGGGTGTCGGTGAGCCACAATCATGCATTCGACTAATTGGGAGGGGGTGGGGAGAGGGATCGAGGTGCTCATAAGCTGGGGGTCCATCAACCACCTCTCCTGGCTAGCGTTGTCATTGAGGTCATTGTTGACGTTGGCCAACTCCTTCCTTGCCTTCTTCTTCTTCCTCCTTCATTCTCTAGCCCCTCCTCTCGCCATTGATTTCTTCATTTCTTTCCATCGCGCCTAGTGCCATCCTCCTCCTTTGCATCAGAGGGTGTTCAAGTGTTCACTCCCAAATAATAGTCGCCCCGCTGAAGATTCGATCCCTAGATTTTCAAATTGTAATATGGTTGGCCCTATTCGGTAGGCATTCAACAAACACACTCAATCAAATTGAAGCACATATAGTTCGATTTCGCAGTTCAATTAGCATGCTTTGTGAAACATATGAAGTATTGAAAAGTTGTACACAAGTGTAATGTGTTGTAGCAACACACACAGATACACACCACATGTCAGCGCATGCAGTTACATGCACTGATTAATTGCTACAGCCGAATTGACAATGCAGTGCCAAGTAGTATTATTTTCAGCAGTTGCTTAATAAGTTTTTTCTGTCTTAAAACTCACCATGCTCTGTCTTTCACCGACTAATGCATGCATGCATGCTGACATTTGTGTGATGATCCAGGAGCTACTACCGCTGCACGCACCACACATGCAACGTGAAGAAGCAGGTGCAGCGGCTGGCCAAGGACACGAGCATCGTGGTGACCACGTACGAGGGCGTCCACAACCACCCCTGCGAGAAGCTCATGGAGGCACTCAACCCCATCCTCAGGCAGCTTCAGTTCCTCTCACAGCTCTAACCAATCAACCGTCTGCATGTGGAGGAGTGCATACGAGAGTACGTACGTGACCTACAGCCCAGCATACTCAGTTCGGGAAGAGAAGGGATAACATGTCCTACCTCCCAGTTACTCACTATACAACTGATCTCTCTCCATGTATGTTATATGTACTTACTCTTGTTTACATGCATGTAGAGATGAAGGTGCATGGGATTCCATGCTAAAATACATGTATGATATGATACATATATAGTCGTCCTTGTAATTTGGTCGTTTAAATTGATAACACATTTACAAATTATCTATTTGTCATGGTTGCTTCTTTTTGTAGTTAAAGAAGATACGAGAGAAACAAGGAAAAACACCTATTGTTTTTTTTCTTGAGGTAAATACATTAGAAGTCTTACAACTTGCGCGTGACGGTCAGTTTGATGCACAAACTTGCAAAATACGTGTTTCTGATCATCAAACTTGTGCGGGTGTGCAAATGCGGTTACATTTCCCGCACGTGGGTGTATTTGCTGCCTATGTGGCACTGTTTCTATGCAAGGGTGCTTCTTGAAGAAAAAAACAGTGCACGCGGGTTACCACTGCTGACAGTGGGCCCTTGCCACGTTGGCACGCCATGTGTGCACATGATACGGTTGAATACAGTAGAAAGCACCGTATATGAACGGAGGGACAAGTTAGATGACCAAAAACACGTATTTTATAAGTTTATGCACCAAACTGACCATCGTGTGCAAGTTCTACAACTTGCGGTGTATTTACCTCGTTTTTCTTCTACGAGAAACATCCTCATATTGGCAAGTCAACAGATGAAGAATTAACTTCTCAACTTATACATTAAGGGCATGTTTGCTATCTTCACCAGGTTCAACCAACCCCGTCGGATGCACATTCTTCGTGTAACGGAAGCAAATGTTCATCATCACGGCAACATATCCTCATGTCATTTGAAATAAAAAAATATTGTATGATGGAAACAAATTCATATTTCTATGGAAAGAATTCTTTGGTTGATGAAATTAAAATAGTATTGTATTTGGAAGCAAATTTTGCCTACGTAGTACCCTTTTTTTTTGCTAAATCGAAGCATTTTTTTGTTACCATGGAGACAAAATTCGTTACTCGATGGAAGTGACTTTGCTACAAACGATTACGTTAGAAAAACTATGTACAGATTGAAGCAAATTTTAGCTGCGCTAGAAGTAAATTAATGTCACACCTAAATAAAATTATACTCATACAAGAGAAAAAGAAAGATGCATGGCCAGGAAACTTATTTTGATGGGATAATTAATTCAATTAAATTCCAAAACTAGTACACCAATTTATGTTAAGTCGAAGCAAATTTAGCTAACCGTGGAGGCCAATTCGCTATCGGCCACTAAAGCAACCAACTGGAGGAGTGGCTTGCACATGTGGCCTTTGTCAATGCCAAATCGGGAAAAGGAAGATAAACACAACAAAGGAGAATGAGGGAATGGTTCAAACTCATCGGATTTAACAATATGTTTGCCTAAAGAGGAGATATCTTCAGTATTGCAATATCAACAAGGGAGCTCGATTGAACCCTTTCCCCAATGCCGCTCATCCTGAATGTACCACCATATTCCCAAGTTGTTTTTTCGAGAGAAGACAAGAAAATAATATGCCCTCCGTTTGCTAGCTTCACTACATGGGTCACCCCTTGCATGGCATCTTCAAATTTTTGGCATATGTAGAGAGAAAATATGCATGATACCCCACTCAAGTAGGTGTGATTTTACTCATTGCATGACAATTAATTAGATGTAGTAGATATTTAGTATTATTAAATGTCTTGGTATAATGGTGGTGAAGAGAAGTAGCATTAGTGCCTAGATGGATTTATAGGTTACAGTCTCATGTCAAGTTAATATGTACCATGGTAACTTTATATTTGCAAAATGCACTATAGAATGATGATAACAACGAGTGAGATAGTTGCTCCTTAAGCAACAACTCCATTTATCTAAACACAAGTCAACTCAAGAATGAAATTTGCTCCACTACACAGACATATCATTGTTAAAAGGAAGACATGTCTGAAACTCACATGTTGACTAGAGATAAAACCCTCAAATTGCCGCATAACACTAACACCACATCTCGGTGACCAACTACATATGGTTGGTTATATTTAGATAAAATCAATTACACCTGAATCAAATTAATAAAATCTCAAATGACTTGACTAGATGCAAGATGCCAAGGAAATAATCCTTGCAATCTCAATATTATCTAATGGATAAAATCTATTACTGTTGCTGCAACGAGGTTCCCATTTACAAAAACTGACCGATCTCGATATTATCTATTGGAACCATAAGTGCATGTTTGTATAGGAGGATGTGGATTCAAATATATGTTTAGTCAAGTGTCATTGCAAAAGAAAATGAGGGTGTCATCAAAATTGAAATGTTACAATCTCACGCTAGGTGAATAAGCACGTGGATTCCTCTAAATAAGTACAATGGTGGTAAAGTCAAATGACTTCACTTTTGAAGTAATGCATCAGAACCCTCGCCCGATTCCCTGAAAGGGCTGCTATGTACTTAGGGCAAAGCGTTTTGGAGGAGTAAGATAGATGAAATCTAAACTAAAGAGTGCATGCTACGTTTGCAGTTTTGTGGAACACACTAGATTGAATTGTTTTCCCGATTCCGCTCACCCTGAAGGCATTCTTCCATTTCATATTTCTTTGTCACTCAAAGACATGAAACTTGGGGGGGGGGGGGGGGTACAAAATCTGACAAGAGACAAGAAAGTAAAATACAACTTCAAGTTCGTTATGCAGATCGAAGTCTGGTTGAAGAGGAACTCTAAAACTCACTACACCTAGGATTACTCTGCTTTTTTTATTGTTTCTAGGATTAATGTGTTACCGTGTACTTTATGTGACATAAAATTGTTGTCATTATATTCATATTCTAGAGTATTTCTTTATAACTATGATTTTGTCTCACGAAAGTTACATGTCTCTACTATTAAAGAGGAGTTGGTCATTGTACGCTCGCCCTCACACCCACCCCCTCCACACGCCCCTTCTCCCACATCATTCATGCATTAACTGAATCAAATCAAATCTTACCAAAATTTCAAGTAAATCAAAACTTTCATTGCCTTCCCCTACCCATACAAATCATCAAATCTAAAATCTAGAATATGATGTGTGTAAGATTTATGTTGGACATGATTAATGTTGAACCAGTAGAATATGTATGCCTCCGTTGCAACACATGAACAATTAGCTACTTATTAGTGCAATTGTTGGCAAAAGGCTTGTCATAAGGAGATCTAATACACATAGTGCAAAAAGAAAGGGTATGATAGTCATTTCCAACTGCCCGCTGATTTGGACCGTTAACACGATTAGTTTTGTTTTTTTTCTCAAGTTGTGTTTTAGTTTTATGTTTGAATTTGTATGAAACATTTACATGCTAAATTGTTTTCAGACTTTAAAACAACTTGTAAGAGCATATCTTTGGTTTCACCTAGTGATGATTGCCTTGGTAAGGTATTGTCATACCAACTACTCCCTCTCTTCCGGTTTAAGGGCTCATCTCAAAATTCTCAACAATCAAGATAGATGCTGAGTTAAGGGCTAAGAGTTTTGTGGGTTTAAAACCGCCCAATAAAATATGCTTCACATGTTTGCATGGTATGGTACATGTAACACTTCCTTCATTTCTAAATATAAGTCTTTTTAGAGATTTCGGTATGAACTACATACAAATGTATATAAATATAGTTTAAAATGTAGATTCGCTCATTTTGCTCCGTATGTGGTTCATATTGAAGTCTGTAAAAAGACTTCTATTAGGGACGGGGGAATTATATAACAAGAGTGCATGCATGGCCTCTGATTTTCTCTCTCGCATCTTCGTGGATTGAATGTGGCATGGGATTCAAAACATCCTTAACTCAAAATGAGACCTTAAATTTTTTTGAGGAAAGCACAACAACATATATATCTATTATATCAGTATAAAAAGACCCAAAGGAGCAGATCCACTTAATCTCGACCATCAAATCATGTCAATCCAGCGACCTAGACTGCTTCAATGTCGAGCGCTCAACACGTTTAGTATGCAGTTAATTTCATGTCAAATATAGTGTTAATCATATAATAATACACAAATAATATCATATTTAATATCCACATGCGCTTAATATATTTTTAAATTGACGTACATTGCACATAAAAAGTACAAAGGCAAGATCCCCCTGCCCCTACGGCCCTACCCCAGCTGCCCCCGTACCGGGTCCACCTAGCGGCGGACGGAGAAAGGAGCGTCGGCCAACGGCAGAGCCAGCCCGTTGTCTCCGAGGCTACCGTCCAGCGAGCGCAAGAAAAATCAAAGCCGATCTCTCTCTCTCTGTTTCTCTTGCGCCGCCACCGCCGCTGCCCAGCCCAGCTATTTATTTATCACCAGGAGTCCGGAGCCACCTGCCCCCAACCAAGAAAAAAGAGCAAAGGGTGGGAAGAGCCAAGGGCCGCTGCCTCTGCCCACCAACCGCCGACGCCCCTTCAGCCCCGCCCCCTCGGGCCGTGCTTCGCCGCCGCCGCTCCCCTACTTCATCGGCACCCTGCTGCTGTCTCCGCCCCGTCCCACTCCCCGCCGGCTGATTGGGTCTCCTTCCTTCCTTCCAGGTATGAATAGATAGGTTGGTTCGTCTCATCCGGCGCAGCACCAGTTTCTCTCTGTTGTTAAAATCAATCGATCCCACCAGGGTAGGGAGGGAGGGGACCTTCGCAATTCCCGGGTGTGTCGCCGCAGTCGCACTATTTAGATCCGCCCCTGCTTGTGGCAGCGTATTGTATGGCGTCATATAGGTTACTAAATTGCTGTTGTGAGATGTGCAAGATTTTCGTACAGGTGCAGTGTCATAATACAGATTACTCCCCTTGCACAGATCCAGGGATCTGATTCTCTGAATATCGCACAGCCTGCATCGTGTTCAGCAAGCGCGTAAACCGCTGCATTCTGAATAGAGGATGAAATGACTTTTGCTGATTATGTAAGGTGCTGCATGACGCTAACTAGGAAAATTTATCTCCTGATAATTTCTACTTTCTTGCATTCTGCACCGGCAGGATAAATGTGCTAGTGTTTGTATCTAATTTGAACTCCTATTTTCATTATATCAATTCATAATTACTAGTACCGTTGTTTTCTTTGAAGTTCCGAATGGAGGGGGGAAATAGTTTGCCATCACTTGTTCCATTGATGCTTGCAAGAAAATTCATAGTATAGCTTACAATCAAATACCCTTGTTTCATTCTCATTACCATTTATTTCGAGTGTTCCCACATCTACACCACGGATTTTGTAATTAGAACCTACATTTACTACTGTATTCGTTTATTACTGGAGTTCAAATATTTCAATGGAATTTGTAATTAGACTCTGTATGTTACTGCTGTATATTAATCTCATATAGTTCTGTTCCTGCAGTTGGACATGGCATCAGCTGTTACCATGACTTCAGTTAGTGCTCAGGCCGCTTTGGTTTCAAGGCCAAGGAGCCATGGCATCACAAGCTATGGTAGCTTAAAGGCATCGTCGTCATCAGTTAACTTCGAATTGGGATCCTCATTCCTGGGCAAGACCGCATCTCTTCGGGCATCTGTTACCACAAGGGTTGTGCCAAAGGCAAAGTCTGCAGCTCAGATACTACCCGAGGCATCTTACAAAGTGGCAGTACTTGGTGCTGCTGGGGGCATCGGGCAGCCATTGGGCCTGTTAATCAAGATGTCTCCTCTGGTCTCGGAACTGCGCCTGTATGATATTGCGAATGTCAAGGGAGTCGCTGCTGATCTCAGCCACTGCAACACACCTTCCCAGGTCATGGACTTTACTGGCCCTGCTGAGTTAGCCAACTGCTTGAAAGGTGTGGATGTTGTTGTCATCCCTGCTGGGGTCCCAAGAAAGCCAGGCATGACTCGTGATGACCTGTTTAACATCAATGCGGGCATTGTCAAGTCGCTTATTGAGGCTGTCGCAGACAATTGCCCTGATGCCTTTATCCATATTATCAGCAACCCAGTCAACTCCACAGTGCCGATTGCTGCTGAGATTCTGAAACAGAAGGGTGTCTACAACCCCAAGAAGCTTTTCGGAGTTTCCACCCTGGATGTTGTCAGAGCTAACACGTTTGTAGCTCAGAAGAAGGACCTCAAGCTCGTTGACGTTGATGTCCCAGTTGTTGGTGGTCATGCTGGAATTACAATCCTACCTCTGTTGTCCAAAACTAGGCCATCTGTCACTTTCACGGATGAGGAAACTGAAGAGCTGACAAAGAGGATACAGAATGCAGGGACAGAGGTGGTGGAGGCGAAAGCCGGTGCTGGATCCGCTACCCTGTCCATGGCATATGCCGCTGCCAGATTTGTCGAGTCATCACTCCGTGCACTGGCTGGTGATCCAGATGTTTACGAGTGCACGTATGTCCAGTCCGAGCTAACTGAGCTACCATTCTTTGCGTCCAGAGTTAAGATTGGGAAGAATGGTGTCGAGTCCATCATCTCTTCTGACCTGGAGGGAGTGACCGATTATGAGGCCAAGGCACTCGAGGCGTTGAAGCCTGAGCTGAAGGCCAGCATTGAGAAGGGCATCGAGTTTGCGCACAAGAAGCAGGGAGCCGCCGCGTCCGTTTGAGGTGAAGGATAACGATAACTCCGTACGAAGAGAATAAAAGGCAAAATGATTGTCCCTGTCTTAAGTTTTGCAGCCTAGAGTGTTGACATCATGTAGGAAGGGGTATGCCCTGGAGCAGCTATATTTGTCGGTTGTCGGTCGGTTTCTATGATTCTAGATTGCATGAGGGCGTGAAGCCCAGAACTCGCTCCCTGCTCCGGGGCCTTGTTTTGTTTGACACATTACATCTGCTGGTCTTGTAGCTTCTGAAGTTGACAAACCTTGGAATAATAATAAAGTATTTCTTTGATAGTTGCTCGGAACCTCTTATGTGGGAACTTGTACTACTATGTTGCGGTCACCATCAGGTTCCTATAGCTCTTGGCTACTTGTCATTTTCCTTGTTGATTGGCGAGTTTACACAGAATTCCGTTGTCAGTCTTGTTATTATCGATGTGAACAATGTGTCTGAGCGTGTGAGATGGACGGCTGGAAGAGTATTTTGGTACAATTTTGGCATTTTTAAATCTTGCGCTGCTCTTGCAAACAAATGGGGTCTGAACTTGATCATTGCTTGTCGAAACCTCATTTGCTGCCTAGATGAAGCCCTTTCTACAGATCCAGGGATGTGATTGTCTTGTTCATCCATATCACGAGGTGATTGTTTGTTGTATACTCAACAGCAGATGAATCTCTAAATTCACTAAGCTCCCAAGGTATCGATTTGGCCGGCTGTTACCGATTTAGATTGGTTCAAGTGCGTGGAAGGAGGCCTTTGCTGGTCGTGGAGGCTGGGAGGCATTGGCAGAATACGTGCTGTGAGGTCTTCTTTCCTCGCCTGTGTCCAGAGGGGAGCACCCCTGTTGGTTACCATTGTTAGGAGTGACTATTTGTTCAATGTGTTTAATGGTAAATATGGAGTTGTATGAGTCCGTGGATTGCACTGTTTACTATGGCAACAAGTCGAAATACTGGTTGACAACAAGTTTTGGGTTTGATCCCAACGAGTGCTCCATTAGTATTTATGCAGTATGGACCAAATCTGGTAAAAGTGTTTTGTGGGAGTTGAACATGATAGATAGGAGACATAAGTGGTTGGCCTGGTTAAGGCGTTGCAGAAAACGGATGATTCACTCATATGCCTAAGTGATCCCTGTGCCGAAGGAGGAGAATTTATTGGAAGGCGGCCGGGTGTATGAACCCGACCAGGGTGGTCAGTCGACTAATGAGATTCATCCACCTGGCGATGAATAGTAGAATTATATGTCACGCATCGCCGTTTGTCGTGAAACAGGGTTGAGCAGTCAGTCAGCGGTAATTGTTGGTAGTGGTTTGGCTAATATTGCTGGTAGTGTTTTGGCTAATGGGGACGGGGAAGGGGAGAAAATGCAAAGGATGATGAAAGAGAAGGATGAGAATGGATTGGCGGATGATCTAGATTCTGATAATTTTTAAGAAGATGAAGGTGAGTGAGGATGAGGACTGGGCGCCGTTGGCAAGACACCAAGACGTTGATCTCCTGCAGCTCACTCTTGCATGTCTTCATCAGGTCTACGCTCTGGCGAGAGCTCCTGCGCCGCCCCCTAGGGATGTGAGGCAGGCACCTTTTGGCACCTTTGTTGTGAGCCTGCGTGCTCTGTGCTAGCCGTCTTCGGCTTGTAATTCAAAACTTGCTCCCCTCGCCTCGCTTGATCTTTTGAGGGTTTTTGTTGCGTTGTAAGACTTTATTCGCGTGTACGCTGTCTGTTGTGGGCTTTATTCAGTTAAAGTCAGACACTTCTAGCGTCTTCGTTCTAAAAAAAGTGAGGATGAGGACGAGGAGGAGGTGTCAATTCCTTATGCATGGAATCAGGGCCTCTCAACCGGAACCGGCCTGACCATGAATCGATGAAAGTCCATGAGTCTGCTTGGGAATATCATTAGAACCAAGTCCAAATAGGCGCTATTTATGCCATAAAGAAACAACTGAAGAATGAAGTGACATAGTGGAGTGGGCTATGTCGGTGCATAGGGTTTTCACACACATATTAAGTCAAACAAACTTATAACTTTGAATTAATGTGCTTAAAATGGTTCTCGACAAGGTGCACGACCACATGCCCAAGTGAAACGTGCACTGGGTTGTCACTAATATTGTTCCATATAATTATGTGAGGAAAAACATTCTAGTTGATCATCCAAACCTGAATTCAACTCTCATAACACAACTCATGTATAAATGGGATAGTGGAGAAGAAAGACATGGAAGCGAAGCACACCAAAATGCGGTGAAAGCAAGATATAACTATGAAATTCGTTATGTGAAGGCAAGAGGGTGGGACCGTGGGAAGGAATATGGGAGGATGAGTGAGATGTCAGGAAGAAAAAGCGTGTGAGAGGTGACGGCTGGAAGGGAATGGGTAGAAGAGGGATGACGAGAAGGGAAACAGCAGGAGATGGATGGTGGGAAGGAAAAGGACGTGAGAGGGAATGATGAAGGGCAATCAAAAAAAAACTTCTTCCTCAACAGAAAGGAAGAGCAACTCTTGTTCGCCCTAAGAATGGCATGCAACTTCGTCGGGCAGTTTACACGAAGAGATGGGCCTAGAAGCCCTCTTCAATCTGACAATGACTGAAGAGATGATTCTCGTTCGGAGCCGCGACGAAGAGCCCGTCTTTGGCCCATATGTGGACGAAAACATCCTCTTTGACCAAGGTGCGGATGAAAATTGGCTCTTCTGCCTGTCCGCGAACGAAGTTGACAAACATATTCAAACTAGAGACCTCCTTCGTAGCCCTTGTGCGCCAATTAAGCAAACGGTGCTCGTGCAAGAGGGCGTTGTGGGCTGGCCAAACAAACCTGTGGTCACCACACGCACGGGTGAGCGAGTGGCTGAGCGGGTTGATGGTTTGACTGGTCTACCTTTTGGCAGATTGGCCATTGACTTAGCCCCTTGACCATTGACTTTTTTTTTGAAAAGTTCATGTGATTTTAAAAATTGCAGCATTCGAAAAAATATTCATTGGTTTTTAAAAAGTTAACAAATTTGAAAAGTTCAGGAAATTTAGGGAAAACTATGAATTTGGAAAAACTTTGAAATTTGAAAAAAAATCATGAATTTGATTTTTTTGTGAATTTGGGAAAATATTCATGAATTTGAATACATTCAAATTTGGAAAAAGATATTTGTTTTTTCACAAATCTGGACAAAATTTGCGAATTTAAAATAAATCACGAATTTGGAAAGAAATTTTCATGAAAATAAAAATGAATAATGAAGGAAAAATGAAGACAAAACTTGAAAGAAAAAATAACAAAACCAGCAAAAAAGAGACAGGAAAAAACACAAAAGAACCGGCCAAAAAAAAACTAGAAACCGCATACCGGTACAGTACGAAGTGGGCTGACCCGTTTCAGTCGGGGGTGTATGCGCACCGAGCGCGATTTGGCGTCGGACTAGTCTGACTCCCTATCCTAGTCGGCCATCGCGCCGTCCTTTGTATTCGCCCGTACCTTCAGACGCCGGCGTACATCGTCTCGCGTGCTCATCGTCCGCAACCGAACTCACGACGCCACACACCCGCACCGAGCTGAACATTTTTTACTACTTTATAACTAAATTATTAATAATGTACGTGCAATGCACGTTTATATTAGGTAGGATATTAGTTGCACGTTATATTAGGTAAGATATATTTGTTGCACGTTGGTATTTGGTAAGATATCAATTACTTTTTCGCTGAATTGGTAGGATATTAATTACATGGTAGATTTCGAGGGACAACGTTTTTATAACCAATGGCAGTGGTGGGTAATTAGTGAAGGAAATATGCCCTAGAGGCAATAATAAGTTATTGTTTATTTTCTTATATCATGATAAATGTTTATTATTCATGCTAGAATTGTATTAACCGGAAACATAATACATGTGTGAATACATAGACAAAAATAAAAAGTCACTAGTATGCCTCTACTTGACTAGCTCGTTAATCAAAGATGGTTATGTTTCCTAACCATAGACATGAGTTGTCATTTGATTAACGGGATCACATCATTAGGAGAATGATGTGATTGACTTGATCCATTCCGTTAGCTTAGCACTTAATCGTTTAGTTTGTTGCTATTGCTTTCTTCATAACTTATACATGTTCCTATGACTATGAGATTATGCAACTTCCGTTTATCGGAGGAACACTTTGTGTGCTACCAAACGTCACAACGTAACTGAGTGATTATAAAGGTTCTCTACAGGTGTCTCCGAAAAGGTATTTGTTGGGTTGGCGTATTTCGAGATTAAGATTTGTCACTCCGATTGTCGGAGAGGTATCTCTGGGCCCTCTCGGTAATGCACATCACTCAAGCCTTGCAAGCATTGCAACTAATAAGTTAGTTGCAGGATGATGTATTACGGAACGAGTAAAGAGACTTGCCGGTAACGAGATTGAACTAGGTATTGAGATACCGGCGATCGAATCTCGGGCAAGTAACATACCGATGACAAAGAGAACAACATATGTTGTTATGCGGTCTGACCGATAAAGATCTTCGTAGAATATGTAGAAGCCAATATGAGCATCCAGGTTCCGCTATTGGTTATTGACCGAAGACGTGTCTCGGTCATGTCTACATAGTTCTCGAACCCGTAGGGTCCGCACGCTTAATGAAAAATTGTGGATGTCGCCTAGAGGGGGAGGGTGAATAGGCATTTTAAAATAATTACGATTTAGGCTTGAACAAATGCGGAATAAATCTAGCGGTTAATTTGCCAAGCATAAAACCTAAAACAACTAGGCTCACCTATGTGCACCAACAACTTATGCTAAGTAAGATAAGCAACTATGAGATAGCAAGATATATGACAAAGAACAATATGGCTATCACAAAGTAAAGTGCATAAGTAAAGGGCTCGGATAAGAGATAACCGAGGCACGCGGAGACGATGATGTATCCCGAAGTTCACACCCTTGCGGATGCTAATCTCCGTTTGAAGCGGTGTGGAGGCACAATGCTCCCCAAGAAGCCACTAGGGCCACCGTAATCTCCTCACGCCCTCGCACAATGCAAAATGCCGTGATTCCACTAAGGGACCCTTGAGGGCGGTCACCGAACCCGTACAAATGGCAACCCTTGGGAGCGGTCACCGAACCCGTACACTTTGGCAACCCTTGGGGGCGGTCACCGGTACCCGTCAAATTGCTCGGGGCGATCTCCACAACCTAATTGGAGACCCCGACGCTTGCGCGGAGCTTTGCACCACAATGATTGAGCTCTGAACAACAACAACCATCTAGGGCGCCCAAGCACCCAAGAGGAACAAGCTCAAGGGTACCAAGCACCCAAGAGTGATAGGCTTCTCAACTTGTAACTTCCACGTATCACGTGGAGAACTCAAACCGATGCACCAAATGCAATGGCAAGGGCACACGGAGTGCCCAAGTCCTTCTCTCTCAAATCCCACCGAAACAACTAATGCCAGGGAGGAAAATGAGAGGAAGAACAAGAAGGAGAACACCAAGAACTCCAAGATCTAGATCCAAGGGGTTCCCCTCACATAGAGGAGAAAGTGATTGGTGGAAATGTAGATCTAAATCTCCTCTCTCTTTTCCCTCAAAAACTAGCAAGAATCCATGGAGGGATTGAGAGTTAGCAAGCTCGAAGAAGGTCAACAATGGGGGAAGAACACAAGCTCAAAAGGATAAGGTTCATTGGGGAAGAAGACCCCCTTTTATAGGTGGGGAAAAATCCAACCGTTATGTGCTCAGCCCGCACACGAGCGGTACTACCGCTCCACGAGCGGTACTACCGCTCAGGTGGAAGAAACAGGGAAAAGGAGCAACAAAACATGAACCTTGGGGCGGTAGTACCGTAGGAGACAGCGGTACTACCGCTGGGTTAGGCGGTACTACCGCACCCTTCAGCGGTACTGCCGCGCAGAACGAAGGGTAAAGGGAAAGAGGGAATCGGGCGGTACTACCGCGGAGGAAGGGCGGTACTGCCGCTAAGGAGCGGTACTGCCGCACTACTGCCGCGGTGAGGTACTGCACAATCCGACACAGAAAAAGACCCCTCGAATCGACGTGGTAGGGACCTGGTAAGCCAACGGTAGTACTGCTGCGGAGTCACCGCCGGTACTACCGCTTGGAGCGGTACTGCCGCTTGTGACTCCTCAGCGGTACTACCGCTGGGTACCACGGTACTACCGCTGGGACCCTGACAAAAACCACACTCAAGAAAACCAGAACTGCCATAACTTCTGCATATGAGCTCCGAATTGAGCAAACTCAAGCTTGTTGGAAACAAGACGACGAGTAGCATCAAAACAGCGACTCGTTATAGTAAGAAGAGGCAGGGGAGGTATGCCAACAAATAGAGGAGCGAAACCTCCAACCGAGAAGAACCGGCAAAACCTCCAACATCGAAAACATCATAGAAGAAGCATGTGAACTCCGCTTTCGATGAACTCGAGCTTGTCATCAAGATGACCATAAGCTCTAAGACTCTCAAAGAGAACCAAACAAGAACCAAGAAAGATGATGCAAGGATGCAGTGGTTTGAGCTCTCAGCGAACGATGCGATCAAGCTACTCATCGAGAGCCCCCCTTGATAGTACGACAATCGATCCTATAACCCGGTCTCCCAACTACCATCATGAGACCGGTAAAATAGAAAACCTATCAAGGGCCAACCTTTGCCTTGCACATGGTCCACTTGAGCTAGATGATGACGATCTTGACTCCCTCAAGTTGGACCACCTTTCTTGATTGGGTTGACTCGATGAAGACTAGTTGATTGCTCCCCCATACTCCACTATGGGTGAGCCACTCTTCCGCACATCTTCACAAGTCCATTGTCACCAATAAGGACGGCAAGCTTCAAGCATTTGATCTCTTTGTGATGCTCTACTTGAACTTGCACACCGCAACCTTTCTTGATTGTGTTGACTTGATGAAGACTAGTTGATTGCTCCCCCATACTCCACTATGGGTGAGCCACTTGATGAAGCTATGTACCTAGGGTAGGGGCATGGACCCATCCTAAAAAAGCCCCACCCAAGGACATCCCTAGAATGAGCCACCTCTCAAACAACTGGAAGGCATCCCACTCGATGGGGTCAAGACACTCAACCAAAGAACAACCACTCGACCATGAAGCCAGAAGACCTAAAGTCACTCCGCAGGCAAACGGTCGGGCATTAAGTAGTCGTTATGGTTATTATAGCATTTTATTAGGGGCGTTACCAATAACGCCCCACCTTAAATGTACCTTAAACCCTGCATTACTGAGGGCAGGAGAGGGCCGGCGAACACTATATAAGCCACCCCCCTCCTCAGTATGAAGGGTTCGCACCCTTGTTATCTACACACGCATAATCCAATCGACCGCCTCCGGGCACCGAGACGTAGGGCTGTTACTTCCTCCGAGAAGGGCCTAAACTCGTAAACCTTGCGTGCTTACAACTTCCCAATAGCTAAGGTCTAGCCTCTTCATACACACCCCCTACCTCACTGTCAGACTTAGAACCACGACAGTTGGCGCCCACCGTGGGGCATTAGTCTTAGCGCCTAATTGGAGAAGTTGCGATTTTTCCGATCCATTTGATCATGGTTTCCTGCGGAGTTTTGGCAGAGGGCCGCGAGATCCGTCTCGGCGCGCTCACCTTCATCGCCGATGACTCTGCCTGGCTCCAGGAGGCGCCGCTCGACATCGACGCGCTCCCCGTCCGCGGTGTGACGCACTTCCGCGCGTGCGTTCGTGGCGTCCTCCTGCGGCAGCCGTCGACCCAATATCGGTCGGCCCCCGTGTCTGTTGGAAATATGCCCTAGAGGCAATAATAAATTAGTTATTATTATATTTCCTTGTTCATGATAATCGTTTATTATCCATGCTGTAATTGTATTGATAGGAAACTCAGATACATGTGTGGATACATAGACAACACCATGTCCCTAGTAAGCCTCTAGTTGACTAGCTCGTTGATCAATAGATGGTTACGGTTTCCTGACCATGGACATTGGATGTCATTGATAACGGGATCACATCATTAGGAGAATGATGTGATGGACAAGACCCAATCGTAAGCATAGCACTAGATCGTGTAGTTCGTATGCTAAAGCTTTTCTAATGTCAAGTATCATTTCCTTAGACCATGAGATTGTGCAACTCCCGGATACCGTAGTGATACACATGTTCATGCCAAAAGATAGTAATGATAGTACCACCTACTTGTGGCACTGCCACGTAAGTCATATCGGTATAAAACGCATGAGGAAGCTCCATGTTGATGGATCTTTGGGCTCACTCATTTTTGAAAAGTTTGAGACATGCGAACCATGTCTATTGGTGTATATGCATGAAGAAACTCCATGCAAATGGACCGTTTGGACTCACTTGATTTTGAATCAGTTGAGACATGCAAATCATACCACATGGGCAAGATGACTGAAAGCCTCGGTTTCAGTAAAATGGAACCAGAAAGCAACTTGTTGGAAGTAATACATTTTGATGTGTGCAGTCCAATAAGTGCTGAGGCGTGTAGTGGATATCATTATGTTCTTACTTCACAGATGATTTGAGTAGATGTTGAGTATATTTACTTGATGAATCACGAGTCTGAATTATTGAAAGGTTTAAGTAATTTCAGGGTGAAGTTGAAAGTTCATCGTGACAAGAGGATAAAAGATCTATGATATGATCATAGAGATGAATATCTGAATTACGAGTTTGGCACAGAATTAAGACATTGTGGAAATTGTTTCACAACTAATACAGCCTGGAACACCATAGTGTGATGGTGTGTCCGAACATCATAAATGCACCCTATTGGATATGATGCATACCATGATGTCTCTTATCGAATTACCACAATAGTTTATGGGTTAGGCATTAGAGACAACCATATTCACTTTAAAAGGGGGGCACTACGTAATTCTGATGAGGTGACACCGTATGAACTATGGTTTAGAGAAACCTAAGTTGTCATTTCTTAAAAAGTTTGGGGCTGCGACGCTTATGTGAAAAAGTTTCGGGCGGATAAGCTCGAACCCAAAGCGGATAAATGCATCTTCATAGAATACCCAAAATAGTTGAGTATACCTCCTGTCGCAGATTCGAAAGCAATAAGGGATTGTTTCTAGAATCAGGTCCTTTCTCGAGTAAAAGTTTCTCTCGAAAGAATTGAGTGGGAGGATGGTGGAGACTTGATGAGGTTATTAAACCGTCTCTTCAACTAGTGTGTGGCAGGGCACAGGAAATTGTTCCTGTGGCACCTACACCAATTGAAGTGGAAGCTTATGATATTGATCACGAGACTTCGGATCAAGTCACTCCCAAACCTCGTAGGATGACAAGGATACGTAATCCTGTCTTGGAAGTCATGTTGCGAGACAACAATGAACCTACGAGCTATGGAGAAGCGATGGTGGGCCCGGATTCCGATAAATGGCTCGAGGCCATAAAATCCGAGGTAGGATCCATGTATGAAAACAAAGTGTAGACTTTGGAAGAACTACTTGATGGCCGTAAGGCTGTTGAGTACAGATGGATTTTAAAAGGAAGATAGACAATGATGGTGTGTATCACCATTAGGAAAGCTCGACTTGTCGTTAAGATGTTTTCGACAAGTTCAAGGAGTTGATTACGATGAGACTTTCTCACCTGTAGCGATGCTAAGAGTCTGTTGGAATTATATTAGCAGTTACTGCACTATTTATGAAATCTTGCAGATAGGATGTCAAAACATTGTTTCCTCGACGATTTTTCTTGAGGAAAGGTTGTATGTAACACAACCGGAAGGTTTTGTCAAACCTGAAAGATGCTAATAAGTATGCAAAGCTCCAGCAATCCTTCTGAGGACTGGAGTAAGCATCTCGGAGTTGGAATGTATGCTTTGATAGATGATCAAAGATTTTGGTGTATACAAAGTTTATGAGAAACTTGTATTTCCAAAGAAGTGAGTGGGAGCACTATAGAATTTCTGATGAATATATATATGTTGTTGACATGTTGTTGATCAGAAATGACGTAGAATTTCTGGAAAGCATATAGGGTTATTTGGAAAGTGTTTTTCAATGGAAAGCCTGGATTAAGCTACTTGAACATTGAACATCAAGATCTATAAAGATAGATCAAAATGCTTAATGGTACTTTCAAATGAGCACATACCTTGACGTGATCTTGAAGGTGTTCAAGATGGATCAGTCAAAGAAGGAGTTCTTGCCTGAGTTGTAAGGTATGAAGTTAAGACTTAAAGCTCGACCACGGCAGAATAGAGAGAAAGGACGAAGGTCGTCCCCTATGCTTAAGACGTAGGCTCTTCAGTATGCTATGATGTGTACCGCACCTGAAGTGTGCCTTGCCATGAGTCAGTCAAGGGGTACAAGAGTGATCCAAGAATGGATCACAGGACAGCGGTCAAAGTTATCCTTAGTAACCAGTGGACTAAAGAATTTTTCTCGATTATGGAGGTGGTAAAAGAGTTCGTCGTAAAGGGTTACGTCGATGCAAGCTTAACACCTATCCGGATAGCTCTGAGTAGAGATACCGGATACGTATAATGGAGCAACAATTTAGAATAGCTCCAAGTAGAACAGTTATTTGGAATAGCTCCGAATAGAACGTGGTAGCTACATCTAGGAGATGACATAGAGATTTGTAAAGCACACACGGATCTGAAAGGTTCAGACCCGTTGACTAAAACCTCCCTCACAAGCAACATGATCAAACCTAGAACTCATTGAGTGTTAATCACATAGTGATGTGAACTAGACTACTGACTCTAGTAAACTCTTGGGTGTTAGTCACATGGCAATGTGATCTGTGAGTGTTAATCACATGGCGATGTGAACTGGATTATTGACTCTAGTGCAAGTGGGAGACTGTTGGAAATATGCCCTAGAGGCAATAATAAATTAGTTATTATTATATTTCCTTGTTCATGATAATCGTTTATTATCCATGCTGTAATTGTATTGATAGGAAACTCAGATACATGTGTGGATACATAGACAACACCATGTCCCTAGTAAGCCTCTAGTTGACTAGCTCGTTGATCAATAGATGGTTACGGTTTCATGACCATGGACATTGGATGTCATTGATAACGGGATCACATCATTAGGAGAATGATGTGATGGACAAGACCCAATCCTAAGCATAGCACTAGATCGTGTAGTTCGTATGCTAAAGCTTTTCTAATGTCAAGTATCATTTCCTTAGACCATGAGATTGTGCAACTCCCGGATACCGTAGGAATGCTTTGGGTGTACCAAACGTCACAACGTAACTGGGTGACTATAAAGGTGCACTACAGGTATCTCCGAAAATGTCTGTTGGGTTGGCACGAATCGAGACTGGGATTTGTCACTCCGTGTAAACGGAGAGGTATCTCTGGGCCCACTCGGTAGGACATCATCATAATGTGCACAATGTGATCAAGGAGTTGATCACGGGATGATGTGTTACGGAATGAGTAAAGAGACTTGCCGGTAACGAGATTGAACAAGGTATCATAATACCGACGATCGAATCTCGGGCAAGTATCATACCGATAGACAAAGGGAATTGTATACGGGATTGATTAAGTCCTTGACATCGTGGTTCATCCGATGAGATCATCGTGGAAAATGTGGGAGCCAACATGGGTATCCAGATCCCGCTGTTGGTTATTGACCGGAGAACGTCTCGGTCATGTCTGCATGTCTCCCGAACCCGTAGGGTCTACACACTTAAGGTTCGATGACGCTAGGGTTATAAAGGAAGTTTGTATGTGGTTACCGAATGTTGTTCGGAGTCCCGGATGAGATCCCGGACGTCACGAGGAGTTCCGGAATGGTCCGGAGGTAAAGATTTATATATGGGAAGTCCTGTTTTGGTCACCGGAAAGGTTTCGGGGTTTATCGGTAATGTACCGGGACCACCGGGAGGGTCCCGGGGGTCCACCAAGTGGGGCCACCTGCCCCGGAGGCTTGCATGGGCCAAGGGTGGTGAGGGACCAGCCCCTAAGTGGGCTGGTGCGCCTCCCACAAGGCCCAAGGGCAGCTAGGAGGAAAAAAGGAGGAAACCCTAGGCTTAGATGGGCCTTAAGGCCCACCCTAGGGGCGCCATCCCTCTCTCCCCCTCTTGGCCGCCCCCTTGCTCCCCATCTAGGGTTGCCGCCCCCCTAGGGGTGGGAACCCTAGAGGGGGCGCAGCCCCTCCCCTTCCCCTATATATATGAGGCCTAGGGGGCTGCCCATAATACACGCGATTCAATCTCTCTTGGTGCAGCCCTGTGTCTCTTCTTCCTCCTCTTCTGCGGTGCTTGGCGAAGCCCTGCAGGATTGCCACGCTCCTCCATCACCACCACGCCGTTGTGCTGCTGCTGGATGGAGTCTTCCTCAACCTCTCCCTCTCCCCTTGCTGGATCAAGGCGTGGGAGACGTCACCGGGCTGTACGTGTGTTGAACGCGGAGGTGCCGTTCGTTCGGCACTTGGTCATCGGTGATTTGGATCACGACGAGTACGACTCCATCAACCCCGTTCTTTTGAACGCTTCCGCTTAGCGATCTACAAGGGTATGTAGATGCACTCTCCTTCCCCTCGTTGCTAGTCTCTCCATAGATAGATCTTGGTGACACGTAGGAAAATTTTGAATTTCTGCTACGTTCCCCAACAGTGTCGTCTCCCCGCCCCGTCTCCCACCAGCGCAAGCGCTCAGGTCGGTCGAGACTCCAGCGGTGGGTGAGGCACGCCGTGGCCCGCCAGTCGGCGGCCTCACAAGTCGCGGCAATCGAGCCCGACGAATCCCTCTGCGGCCTGTTCGATCTGTCGACTGGCTCCGCGGATACCGCATCCGAGTGCGATAGCAGCGACCCTTTGGCTGAGGTTCTGGTGGTCGAGGGGACACACATTCCTCCCGGATTCCATCGCGCTGATGGTGGTGTGGATAGAGGCGATCCATCGCATCCCCACGACGAGTACCTCCCCGAACCTCTTACGTCATTGCAGCGAGAGGAGCTTCGCCGCCGGAACATGGACGCGCTCCACACTCCTATTGTTGGAGAAACCCCCGAGGCCCGGGCCTTGGAGGACGCGCGCTTGGCTAACCTGGCCGAGCGCACTCGACTGGAAAATCTACAGCGAGTACTCGACGAGCAAGCGCGTCAGCGGGCTCCCGAGTCCAGTCGACGACAGCAAGCTCCCGAATCCAGTCGATGTCAGCTTTTCCCGCCGCCGCAGGTATACCGAACTCCTGTTCAGAATTTGGCCGCCGCGGCCCACATAGCAGAGTCAATTCAGCCCTCCCAGTCGGAGGCTGGCAGGGGCTTGTTGCAGATCAGATCATTGCTTCGAGCGGCGGGAAATCAGAATTCTGCCGTCTCTCAGTCGCGGAACAGGATCCACAGTCGATCCGTTGCAACAGAAACAGTCCAGTCGGCTCACAGCCCGAGATCGCCCCCGAGGCGTGAGGGACGTGGGGACCGACACGATCAGTACAGGAGAAATGAGCAGTATGATCACCGACCCGACCGTGATGATCGACGTCGAGTGCTATCCCCTCCCCCGAGGAGTGGGTCATATGCACCTCGACATCGAGATGACAGGCGCCCCCATAATGTTGGGTAGAGGATCCTAGTCGACCCCATGGACCCAGGCTTTGACGCGAGATCCATCCTCGTTCAAGGTTTGGTGGACAGGAACAAGGCTCATCGAGAGGGCCACAACAGAGATACGCCCACCGGCAGCAGGGCACATGCTTCGGGGCCTGAATGTTTCAGTCGAGCCATCAGGGCCGCGGTGATCCCTCCCAACTTCAGGCTGGCGGCTGGAGTCAGCAAGTTCATCGGTGAATCCAAGCCCGACACATGGCTCGAAGATTACCGAGTGGCTGTGCAGATTGGCGGTGGCAATGATGAGGTGGCCATGAAGCATTTACCTCTCATGTTGGAAGGCTCAGCCAGAGCGTGGCTGAATCAGTTGGCACCCAGCAGCATTTACACTTGGGAGGACCTCGCCCGAGTGTTTATCACAACCTTCGAAGGAACGTGCAAGCGCCCTGCAGGCCTTACAGAGTTGCGGTCTTGCGTGCAGAAGCCGAATGAAACACTGAGGGAATACATCCAGAGGTGGATCACACTGCACCACTCGGTCGAGAACGTGCCAGACCATCAAGCAGTTTGCGCTTTCAAGGAAGGCGTCAAATACAGAGAGTTGAATCTGAAGTTCGGTCGAACTAGAGAGATGTCCCTGAATCGGATGATGGAGATTGCCACCAAGTACGCTAATGGTGAAGATGAGGACCGACTCCGAAGTGGCAAACTCAAATCAGTCACCCAAGAAACCGGAGGAAACTCCAGTCAGAAGCAGAAGCGGAAGGCCGAGCCAGCCGCCCCTGGGGAGGCCCTGGCTGTGGCCCAGGGAAACTTCAAGGGGAAGCCCAAGGGCACATGGAAGCCCAAGAAAGTTAAGGATTAGGATGGGAATGATGTTTTGGACCTGCCATGTCACATCCACACCAAGAAAGATGAAGAGGGTAATTTTATTTTCCCAAAGCATACCACTCGACAGTGCCGGCTCCTGATCCAGCAGTTTCAGGGCAAGCAACCCAAGGATAAGGAAAAGGAACCAGACAGAGTTGAGGACAAGGATGATAGTGACGATGGATACCCCCAAGTCAATTCCACCTTGATGATTTTTGCTGATGTCAAAAGCAAAAGTCGACTGAAAGTCATTAACCGTGAGGTGAACATGGTTGCTCCGGCAACACCTAGTTACCTCAAGTGGTCTCAGACCGCCATCACATTCGACCAGTCTGATCACCCGACGCACATTGCCACCCCAGGGAGGCAAGCTTTGGTGGTCGACCCAGTCGTCGAAGGCACTCGACTGACCAAAGTCCTGATGGATGGCGGCAGTGGCCTGAACATACTGTATGCTGAAACTTTGAAAGGAATGGGCATTCCGATGTCCAGACTCAGCACCAGTAACATGAGCTTCCACGAAGTCATTCCTGGGAAGAAAGCCGAGTCACTCGGCCAGATTGCTCTCGATGTGGTTTTTGGTGATTCAAAGAATTACCGCAAGGAAAAGTTGACATTTGAGGTTGTGGACTTCCAGAGTGCTTATCACGCCATTTTGAGCAGGCCAGCTTACGCACGCTTCATGGCTCGACCATGTTACGTGTATCTTAAATTAAAGATGCCTGGCCCCAAAGGTGTGATCACTGTTACGGGCAACCGGAAGAAAGCAGAAGAGTGTTTTCAGAAGGGATCAAAGATCGCTGACGCTCAGATGGCAGTGGTCGAGCTGAAAGAGTACCAAAAGATTGCCGATCCGAGTGAATTGCTGCGAGCTAAGAAGCCTGCCTCCGAGTCAGCTTTTCAGTCGGCTGGTGAAACAAAGACAGTCCACATTCACCCGACCGACGCCGACGCTGCTCCGACTCACATCTCGACGACGCTCAACTCCAAATAGAAAGAAGCGCTCATCCAACTCCTCCGTGAGAACTGGGACATCTTCGCATGGAAACCCTCTGACATGCTTGGAGTTCCCAGGGGGCTGGCTGAGCACCGTCTGCGAGTCGACCCAAAATTCAAGCCCGTGAAGGAACATCTTCGATGGTCCGCCGTCCAGAAGAAGCAAGCCATTGGCGAGGAGGTGGCTTGGCTCTTAGCAGCTGAGTTCATCCGAGAGATTTACCACTCCGAGTGGCTCGCCAATGTCGTCATGGTCCCCAAGAAGGACAAGTCACTCCGCATGTGCATCGATTTCAAACATATCAATCGGGCCTGCCCGAAAGATCATTTTCCTCTCCCTCGCATCGACCAAATAGTCAACTCAACCGCGGGATGCGAGAGATTGTCTTTTCTAGATGCCTATTCCGGGTACCATCAGATTCGTCTGTATGGGCCCGACGAGATCAAAACAGCTTTCATCACTCCATTCGGATGCTTCTGTTACGTCACCATGCCATTCGGCCTCAAGAACGCCGGAGCCACATTCATGAGAATGATCCAGAAGTGTTTACTCACTCAAATCAGTCGGAATGTGGAGGCATACATGGATGATATTGTGGTCAAGTCCCGGAAAGGTTCCGACCTACGGGCTGACCTTGCCGAAACCTTTGCCAACCTCAGGAGGTACGATATCAAGCTCAATCCATCAAAGTGCACTTTCGGGGTTCCAGGTGGAAAGTTACTCGGTTTCCTCGTTTCCGAACGGGGGATCGACGCCAATCCTGAAAAAATTGGCACCATACTCCGGATGAAGCATCCTGTATGCGTGCACGATGTCCAAAAGCTTACAGGCTGCTTGGCCGCTTTAAGTCGATTCATTTCTCGACTCGGTGAAAAGGCGTTGCCTCTTTACCGACTGATGAAGAAGTCTGACAAGTTCGAGTGGACTCCAGAAGCTGATGCAGCGTTTGCAGAGCTCAAAGCTCTGCTCTCCACCCAGCCGGTGCTTGCTGCCCCAATCAGCAAAGAGCCTCTGCTGCTTTACATTGCAGCCACAGGACAAGTTGTCAGTACAGTACTTACGGTCGAGCGGGAAGAGGAAGGAAAGGCCTTCAAAGTTCAACGCCCAGTGTATTATGTGTCTGAAGTTTTGACCCCTTCAAAACAAAGATACCCCCACTACCAGAAGCTTGTATATGGGATTTATATCACCACGAAGAAAGTTGCACATTATTTCTCTGACCACTCCATTACAGTCGTCAGCGACGCCCCACTATCAGAGATCCTGCATAACAGAGACGCAACTGGTCGAGTGGCCAAGTGGGCGATTGAACTCCTTCCCTTAGATATCAAGTTTGAAGCAAAGAAGGCTATCAAGTCCCAAGCAATCGCGGATTTCATCGCCGAGTGGATTGAACAGCAACTTCCGACTCAAGTTCACTCGGAGCACTGGACCATGTTCTTCGATGGATCCAAGATGCTGAATGGTTCGGGCGCGGGAGTAGTCCTAGTCTCCCCTCGAGGAGATAAGCTCAGATATGTTCTCCAGATTCACTTCGATTCCTCCAATAACGAAGCAGAGTATGAGGCACTTTTGTATGGGTTGCGCATGGCCATTTCACTCGGCGTCCGTCGCCTCATGGTCTATGGCGACTCAGATTTGGTGGTTAATCAAGTGATGAAGGAGTGGGACGTCAGGAGTTCGGCAATGACTGGGTATTGCAATGCAGTGCGAAAGCTAGAAAAGAAATTCGAGGGGTTAGAGCTTCATCACATCCCCCGACTGAAAAATCAGGCAGCTGACGATTTGGCAAAGATAGGCTCCAAGAGAGAAGCCATTCCCAGCAACGTGTTCTTGGAACACATTCACTCACCGCCAGTCCAAGAGGATCCTTTCACAGAAGAAGCCCCGCAGCCGAAAAGTGCCACAGATCCGACTGAAGTTGAAGTACCTGCAGTGGTCGACCTAATCATGAAAGTCTTGGCAATCACCCCTGACTGGACAATACCGTACATCGCGTATATCCTAAGGAAAGAACTCCCGGAAGACGAGGAGGAGGCTCGACAGATCGTTCGCCGATCCAAGGCCTTCACAGTCATAAGGGGACAGCTGTATAGAGAGAGAGCGACTAGAGTCGGTCAGAAATGCATAACACCAGAAGAGGGTCAGATAATCCTTAATGATATCCATTCGGGGACCTGTGGTCACCATGCGTCCTCTCGGACTATTGTGGCTAAAGCATACCGAGTTGGATTTTACTGGCCAAGAGCAAATGAGATGGCAAAAGAGATAGTCGACAAGTGTGAAGGGTGCCAGTTCTACTCCAACATGTCGCACAAGCCTGCATCAGCCCTGAAGACCATTCCACTCGTTTGGCCCTTTGCCGTTTGGGGATTGGACATGGTTGGTCCACTAAGAACGGGCAGGAGTGGATTCACTCATGTGCTTGTGGCAGTCGACAAATTTACCAAATGGATCGAAGCTAAGCCCATCAAGAACCTCGATGCTTGCACTGCTATCAGTTTCATCAGAGGGTTAACATTCAGATATGGAGTCCCGCATAGCATCATCACTGATAACGGGTCAAACTTTGATTCGGACAAGTTCAGAGCTTTTTGCGCCTCTCAAGGCACACGAGTCGACTACGCATCGGTCGCCCATCCCCAGTCGAATGAACAGGCTGAGAGAGCGAATGGTCTGATTCTCAAAGGGCTAAAGCCTCGATTGATGCGCGATCTCAAGCACGCGGCAGGCGCTTGGGTCGACGAGCTTCCGTCAGTTCTGTGGGGATTAAGGACCACCCCTAACCGGTCGACTGGAAGAACTCCATTCTTTCTGGTTTATGGAGCCGAAGCAGTCCTGCCGAGTGATCTTCTTCATAATGCACCCCGAGTTGAACTTTACACCGAAGATGAAGCAGAACAGGCCCGGCAAGATGCGGTCGACCTCTTAGAAGAAGAAAGGGAGATGGCCATGATCAAATCGACCATTTATCAGCAAGACTTGCGCCGTTTTCACGCCCGGAATGTGAAAAGTCGAGCCTTCCAAGAAGGAGATCTGGTCCTCCGAGTGGATCAACAGAAGCCACACAAACTTGCTCCTACTTGGGAAGGCCCCTTCATAGTCACCAGAGTCCTCCACAATGGAGCATACCACCTCTACAATGTCGATCGCCAGATCGACGAGCCACGAGCTTGGAACGCGGAACTGCTCCGCCCCTTTTACACCTGAGTTCTCCCTTAGATGAGATGTAATAAGAAAAAAAATAATTTCTACAGTTCATTTTTATCAAAGACAAGAGTGTTCCAATAATGGCTGTCACTTTGTTTGCATACAAAACCCCCCAGTGGGTGACTTGGCTGCGAATCCGTTTCGCCTAAGTTTGAAAAAATGCTACCGAGTGGAGAGCAATCCTCCCACTCGGGGGCTTAGCTGCAGTCTAGTACTCGCCTAAGTTCTCCCACTCAGAAGCTTAGCTGCAGTCAAGTACTCGCCTAAGTTTGAAAAAATCCTACCGAGTGGAGAGCAATCCTCCCACTCGGGGGCTTAGCTGCAGTCCAGTACTCACCTAAGTTCTCCCACTCGGAAGCTTAGCTGCAGTCAAGTACTCGCCTAAGTTTGAAAAAATCCTAACGAGTGGAGAGCAAACCTCCCACTCAGGGGCTTAGCTGCAGTCCAGTACTCGCCTAAGTTCTCCCATTTGGAAACTTAGCTGCAGTCAAGCACTCGCCCAAGTTTGAAAAAATCCTACCGAGTGGAGAGCAAACCTCCCACTCGGGGGCTTAGCTGCAGTCCAATACTCGCCTAAGTTCTCCCACTCGGAAGCTTAGCTGCGGTCGAGCACTCGCCTAAGTTTGAAAAAACCCTACCGAGTGGAGAGCAAACCTCCCACTCGGGGGCTTAGCTGCAGTCCAGCACTCGTCTAAATACAAGACCAAAGTCCCACACGACAAATCAAAACCACAAAGATATTCAGCAAGAAATCAAGTTCGGATAAAGCCTAAAAGGCCCCAGACCTCAAATCAAAGTACTCGAGCCCTCGGCTCGGCAGAGTTTAAACGGTTACAAATCCACTCGGCATTTCGAGGCAAATTTAAGGAGAAGCATAAAAGTTTTTCATTCCTCAGGTGGAGGACTGGCAGGGGCGACGAACTCATCCAGGACGATTCCGTCCGCAATACGGGTGGCAGCAGCAATAAAGGTCTCCATGAAGTCTTGAAAGCTGTGTCTCTTGGTATTGGCAACTTGGATGGCGGCCAGCTTCTCTTCTCGCGCCCCCTTGCAATGGACGCGGACTAAAGATAGAGCCACAATAGCGCCGCACCGAGCAGAAGACTTCTTCCACTCCTGCACTTGGTCAGGGATTCTGTCAAGTCGAGTCATCAAAGACTCGAGATCGTTCTGGAGCGTAGACTCTGGCCAAAGTGTCGGGTCGATCCGCGACATGGCAACCTTCAGCCGAGCCAAGTAATCCACGACGCCATCGATACGAGATTCCAGTCGGAGCAGATTCATGGCAGCGTCATCATTCACCGAAGAATTGATTGGGTCCAAACTCGTTTCAATCCGTCCAGTCTCCTCTTCAAAGTTCTGGCAAAACTCTGCATACATGACCCAAGGATAAGTCAATTCTCACAGACTGAGTCGACACAAAAGAAAACCAGTCAGAATTGAATGCGCACCTTCAAGCTTGATGTACAACTTCTTGGCGAGGCTCCTCAAGTAGCTCTCCAGGTCATCCCTCCTGCGAGCGACGCCTTCCATCTGCTCACTCAGGGAGAGGTTCTCCTTCTTCCAACGCGAGCACTCCCTGTTGGCTTCATTCAGAGCGGTCTTCAGCCTAGTATTCTCATCTTCTATTTGGCTGACCGAAGCCAGCTTCTGTTCAGCCAGAGCAATCTTGTCGTCAGCCTCCTTGTGGGCAGCAACCAAGTCCCGATCCTTCTTTGCCAGGGCCTCGCTCAGTTCTCCTGCAAAAGAAACAATGATTGGTTCAGAAACAGCAGAAGGGTACTCAAGCCTAAAAACAAAACCAGTCGACAAAGTCGTCTTACCAGCAACGCCATCTCTGACCTTCTGTAGCTCTGTTCTGGCCAGCTCCAGATCAAGGTTTAGTTGAATCCGCTGCTTCTCTAACTCAGTATAGCGAGATGCAAGTTCACAGGATTTCTGCAAAAGGAAAAATCAGTCGACAGACATCCAAGATAAGTTGCTTCCGAGTAACTGAGAAAAAAAAGATGACGTTTCTAAGACTACAGCCGAATCAAAAACATTCGACAATAGTCTCGGGGACTACACCCAGTGGGTGCACTCAGCGTGCCCCCACTGGTTCAAAAAAAAACAAAAACAAAAAAAGAGCGAAAAGTCGACTGTCCGCAGTCGACCGGATACAGATCCATTCGACATGGCCTGACCAAACCAAGAAAAGGAATACAGATACAGAAACACAATGTAAAGACTACAGTCGACTGCCAGCAGTCCACCGTAGTCTCGGGGACTACACCCAGTGGGTGCACTCAGCGTGCCCCCACTAGTCCAAGAAGGGGTAAACACACCCAATGGGTGTACAGATACAAAGATCTTCAAAAAAAGGGGGAGAAAGACTCTTCAAACGATCAAGTGTCAAGTCGACTGACCTGGACGTTGCTCTGAAGCGCCAAACTTGCGTCATAGGCTGCCTGGCTGGCCTCCCGAGCCTTCTTCACCTGCTCCATCATGACCCCCGCCTGGCGTATAGCCTCCTTCGCAGCGGCCACTTCGTCCTCATGGACGGGGTATGCGACAAAAAGCGAAGTTGGATCTGCAATCGACGCCGAAGGCTGCGCACTCGACAGAGGATTGGCAAAAGTCACAGAAGCCCGAGGGGCGTCGCCGCCATCCCGAGCCATGGTCTCAGGCGCCGGAGTAGGCTGGGGAGTCCTGTCAGCCGACGACCTCTTGGTCCTCCTCATCCTCAGCGGTTCGTTGTCGTCGTCATCCGGGAGGTCGATAACATGAGGAGGGGCTGCAAGGGAAACTTTCAATCGACCAAAATCACAAGAAATGACCAGTCGACTCAAAAACAGGACGTCAGTAATCGTACCAGGGTTGGAGGTAACAGCGTCCCCCATCTCTTGGTCGTCGTCCTTGGCAGAGACCTCAGAGGTAGCAGCGCTGCAAATTTCGAAAAGTCAGTCAGTTAGCTCAATGAATCGACCAAGGATCCGTCCACGATCGACGAAGGAAAACAAGCTTTATTATCCGGAAATAACAGGGACGGTTATCTTCATTTTGGGCAGAGCCTTGGGCGGCTTGGACAGCGTCGTGCGTGGTTGCTTGGAGACCTTCCCAGTCGGTGTTGGAGAAGAAGTCCGAGGGCGTTTTGACGATGGCCCAACGGAGGCAATCGCCTTGCCACGTTCCTGCACCGGGTCGTGGGCGAGCTTGGATCACCTCTCCGGACGGAGGGGTTCGACCTCCTCCTCCTCCTCCTCCTCTTCGCTGGAGAAGATGTCATCGCCTCCCTCTCCTTCACCATCAGACTCGCACTCGCCTTGGTCATCCCCGCTCTCGCCTCCGCTCCCTTCTCCTTCCTCAGTCGACCCCTGTACCCCGTTGGGCGTCGAGTACATCTTAGTGGTCGCCTGGAAAGTAGCAGACAAAACGAAAGTCAATCGACCTACCCAAAAGAAGACCAACAAAGAAAACGAAGATTTCAGTCGGGAGCATAAAGACACACCTGGTCAACCTCGTACGAATTGTTGAGTGGAATGACCCTCCTGGCTCCTCGGGGGTTGTCCTTGTTCCCCGTGATGCTTGACAACCACCCCTCCAACATCTCGTCGGTGACCTCCTCCGGGTGGATCCGAGTGGTGTCCTCGAGGCCAGAGTACAGCCACATCGGGTGGTCATGATCCTGGAGCGGTTGGATTCGCCTCTTGAGGAAGACTTCCAGCAGATCCATTCCCGTCACACCCTCGCGGACAAGTTCAACCACTCGACCCGCCAGTACCTTGACCTGGGCTTTTTCTTCCGGCGTCACCTTCAGAGAAGCAGGCTTTTCAGCTCGGTCGAGAGAGAAAGGCGGGAGACCAGTCGGCTGCCCTGGAGTCACCTGGTCCTGGCAGTAGAACCAAGTCGCCTGCCAACCTCGGACCGACTCCGGGAAAGTGATGGATGGGAAACAGCTCTTCCCCCTCATTTGGATCGCCAAGCTCCCACACAACTGGATCACTTGCGTCTTCTCATCACTCGACTTGGCCTTCTTGACCGACAGAGAGCGACAGGTGAAAATGTGCTTGAAAAGCCCCCAGTGTGGGCGGCAACCCAGGAACGCCTCACACATAGAAATGAAAGCGACGAGGTAGACAATGGAGTTTGGGGTAAAGTGATGGAGCTACGCTCCAAAGAAGTTCAAGAAGTTTCGGAAGAAAGGATGGGGCGGCAGAGAAAACCCTCGGTCGATGTGAGTGGCCAGAAGCACGCACTCACCATCGCGAGGTTGAGGTTCGATCTCTCCCCCCGGAAGACGCGCGGCTTTGTGGAGAATGGCTCCCCCCTCAACCATGTCGTCGAGATCCTCCTGCCAGAGCACCGATCGCATCCAATCGCCCTGGATCCAACCTTTGGGCAGGGCCGTCCTGGAGGAAGATCCACCGCGCGCAGACTTCTTCCCCTTCCCCGCCGCCGCCGCCTTCTTTGCGTGCTCCAAAGCGGTCGTCTTGCCCTTCACCATCGTCGCCGGCGAGATCTCGAACAGGTTTGCGATGGTTGGGCGAGAGCGAAGGCAGCGTAAGAGGTTACGAAGAAAGAGAGGAAGAAGGAGAAGAGAAGGGCACGCGCACTGTTGGGGGACTCCGAGCCGGCAACTTATAAGGGGCCGCTTCCGAGTGACTGACCAGTAGGCCCAGGCTATCCAGTCAAATCCCGTGGCAGGCGCGTGCGCAGTACGTGGCGAAAAAGGCGACACAGAGATCGAGGAGCCTTCGCATTGTCACTTCCGATTACTGCGGCCGCCCCCGTTCCGCGCACTTCCCAAAAATCCGAATCCCGTGATATCCGCTGGCTGCAGAACAATTTCTCAAAACAGAAAACCCCGCGTGCACCGGCGCTCGGTACATCACAGGTAAAGAAATCCACTCGACGAAAGGCCTGGAACGGATCAAGGCGACTGAAAGAGGGTGATGACGTCATCCGTGACGGTCGACCCAGAACGAAGCACTCATATAACCCGAAGAATCAGTCGGAAAGGTCACCAACCCTTTTCTCACTCTAGCCTCGATCTATTCGGGGGCTAATGATGAAGCTATGTACCTAGGGTAGGGGCACGGACCCATCCTAAAAAAGCCCCACCCAAGGACATCCCTAGAATGAGCCACCTCTCAAACAACTGGAAGGCATCCCACTCGACGGGGTCAAGACACTCGACCAAAGAACAACCACTCGACCATGAAGCCAGAAGACCTAAAGTCACTCCGCAGGCAAACGGTCGGGCATTAAGTAGTCGTTATGGTTATTATAGCACTTTATTAGGGGCGTTACCAGTAACGCCCCACCTTAAATGTACCTTAAACCCTGCATTACTGAGGGCAGGAGAGGGCCGGCGAACTCTATATAAGCCACCCCCCCTCCTCAGTATGAAGGGTTCGCACCCTTGTTATCTACACACGCATAATCCAATCGACCGCCTCCGGGCACCGAGACGTAGGGCTGTTACTTCCTCCGAGAAGGGCCTGAACTCGTAAACCTTGCGTGCTTACAACTTCCCAATAGCTAAGGTCTAGCCTCTTCATACACACCCCCTACCTCACTGTCAGACTTAGAACCACGACACCACTCTTCCGCATATCTTCACAAGTCCATTGTCACCACAAAGGACGGCAAGCTTCAAGCATTTGATCTCTTCGTGATGCTCCACTTGAACTTGCACACCGCAACCATACCATGGGATCACTTGATCCCTCTCGGTACATCTTCTATGCTTTGTGGGTTGATCAACTTGATTCACTCTTTAACTTAGTCTTGATCAACCTCTCACAAGACCAATCTTTAGGTAATTCCTTGAATAGCACCTTGGTCGACACAAACTCTCCTTGAAACCAACACATGTACTCCAAGAAAAGCCTATGGTAAAAACCTTCAAATATAACTCAAGGCAACCATTAGTCCATAGAGATTGTCATCAATTACCAAACCAAACATGGGGCACCGCATGTTCTTTCACTTAAAGTTCGGTGACGATCGTAATTAGGGCTTTTGTATTTTGATGTACCGAAGGTTGTTCGGAGTCCCGGATGTGATCACGGACATGACGAGGAGTCTCGAAATGGTCGATACATAAAGATTGATATATTGGAAGCCCATATTTGGATATCGGAAACGTTCCGGGTGAAATCAGGATTTTACCGGAGTACCGGGGGGTTACCGGAACCCCCCGGGGGTTATTGGGCCTACATGGGCCATAAGGGAGAAGAGGAGGGCCGGCCAGGGCAGGCCGCGCGCCCCCTCCCCCCTAGTCCGAATAGGACAAGGAAGGGGGGGCGCCCCCCTTTCCTCTTTCTCCCTTCCTCCTTCCTTTTCCAACAAGGCAAGATGGGGGAGTCCTACTCCCGGTTGGAGTAGGACTCCTCCAGGCGCACCCATAGGGCCGGCCGCACCTCCCCCTCTCCCTCCTTTATATACTGAGGCAAGGGGGCACCCCATGACACACAAGTTGATCCTCGTGATCGTTCCTCAGCCGTGTGCGGTGCCCCCTTCCACCATATTCACCTCGGTCATATCGTAGCGGTGCTTAGGCGAAGCCCTGCGTCGGTATAACATCATCACCGTCATCACGCCGTCGTGCTGACAAAACTCTCCCTCAACGTTTTGCTAGATTGGAACTCGTGGAACGTCACCGAGTTGAACGTGTGCAGAACTCGGAGGTGCCGTACGTTCGGTACTTGGATCGGTCGGATCAGGAAGACGTACGACTACTTACTCTACGTTGTGTCAACACTTCCGTTGCCGGTCTACGAGGGTACGTAGACAACACTCTCCCCTCTTGTTGCTATGCATCACCATGATCTTGCATGTGCGTAGGATTTTTTTTGAAATTACTACGTTCTCCAACAGTGGCATCCAAGCCTAGATTTTATGTGTTGATGTTATATGCACCAGCATGTCATACTTTGGTTTGGCGGTATTGTTGGATGAAGCGGCCCGGACCGACATGAAGGAAATATGCCCTAGAGGCAATAATAAAGTTATTATTTATTTCCTTACATCATGATAAATGTTTATTATTCATGCTAGAATTGTATTAACCGGAAACATAATACATGTGTGAATACATAGACCAACAGAGTGTCACTAGTATGCCTCTACTAGACTAGCTCGTTAATCAAAGATGGTTATGTTTCCTAACCATGAACAAAGAGTTGTTATTTGATTAACGAGGTCACATCATTAGTTGAATGATCTGATTGACATGACCCATCCCATTAGCTTAGCACCCGATCGTTTAGTATGTTGCTATTGCTTTCTTCATGACTTATACATGTTCCTATAACTATGAGATTATGCAACTCCCGTTTACCGGAGGAACACTTTGGGTACTACCAAACGTCACAACGTAACTGGGTGATTATAAAGGAGTATTACAGGTGTCTCCAATGGTAGATGTTGGGTTGGCGTATTTCAAGATTAGGGTTTGTCACTCCGATTGTCGGAGAGGTATCTCTGGGCCCTCTCGGTAATGCACATCACATAAGCCTTGCAAGCACTGCAACTAATATGTTAGTTGTGAGATGATGTATTACGGAACGAGTAAAGAGACTTGCCGGTAACGAGATTGAACTAGGTATTGGATACCGACGATCGAATCTCGGGCAAGTAACATACCGATGACAAAGGGAACAACGTATGTTGTTATGCGGTCTGACCGATAAAGATCTTCGTAGAATATGTAGGAGCCAATATGGGCATCCAGGTCCCGCTATTGGTTATTGACCGGAGACGTGTCTCGGTCATGTCTACATTGTTCTCGAACCGTAGGGTCCGCACGCTTAACGTTACGATGACAGTTATTATGAGTTTATGCATTTTGATGTACCGAAGGTTGTTCGGAGTCCCGGATGAGATCACGGACATGACGAGGAGTCTCGAAATGGTCGAGACGTAAAGATTGATATATTGGAAGCCTATGTTTGGACATAGGAAGTGTTCCGGGTGAAATCGGGATCTTATCGGAATACCGGGAGGGTTACCGGAACCCCCCGGGAGACTAATGGGCCTATTGGGCTTTAGTGGAAAAGAGAAAAAGGGAAGCCCACAAGCTGGCCGGCGCCCCCCCCTTTCCCCAAGTCCTAATAGGACTAGGATAGGGGGCCGGCCCCCCTTCTCTCTCTCCTTTTCCCCCCGGGAGTCCTAATAGGATTAGGATTGGAGGGAGGAGTCCTACTCCCGGTGGGAGTAGGACTCCCCTGCGCCTCCTCTCCCTGGCCGGCCGGCTCCCCCTCCTCCAACCTTTATATACGGGGGCAGGGGGCACCCCAAGACACACAAGTTGATCCTTGAGATCGTTCCTTAGCCGTGTGCGGTGCCCCCTGCCACCAAATTCCACCTCGATCGTACCGTTGCAGTGCTTAGGCGAAGCCCTGCGTCGGTAGTACATCAAGATCGTCATCACGCCGTCGTGCTGACGGAACTCTTCCTCGACGCTTTGCTGGATCGGAGCCCGAGGAACGTCATCGAGCTGAACGTGTGCTAAGAACTCGGAGGTGCCGGAGTAACGGTGCTTGGATCGGTCGGATCGGGAAGAAGACGTACGACTACTTCCTCTACGTTGTGTGATCGCTTCCGCAGTCGGTCTGCGTTGGTACGTAGACAACACTCTCCCCTCTCGTTGCTGTGCATCACCATGATCTTGCGTGTGCGTAGGAAAATTTTCGAAATTACTGCGTTCCCCAACAGTGGCATCCGAGCCTAGGTTTTTATGGTTTGATGTTATATGCACGAGTAGAACACAAGTGAGTTGTGGGCGATACAAGTCATACTGCCTACCAGCATGTCATACTTTGGTTCGGCGGTATTGTTGGGTGAGACGACCCGGACCAACCTTACGCGTACTCTTACGCGAGACCGGTTCCCTCGACGTGCTTTGCACATAGATGGCTTGCGGAAGACTGTCTCTCCAACTTTAGTTGAACCAAGTGTGACTACGCCCGGTCCTTGAGAAGGTTAAAACGGAGTCTATTTGACGAACTATCGTTGTGGTTTTGATGCGTAGGTGAGATGAGTTCTTACTTAAGCCCGTAGCAGCCACGTAAAACTTGCAACAACAAAGTAGAGGACGTCTAACTTGTTTTTGCAGGGCATGTTGTGATGTGATATGGTCAAGGCATGATGCTGATTTTATTGTATGAGATGATCATGTTTTGTAACCGAGTTATCGGCAACTGGCAGGAGCCATATGGTTGTCGCTTTATTGTATGCAATGCAATCGCGATGTAATGCTTTACTTTATTACTAAGCGGTAGTGATAGTCGTGGAAGCATAAGATTGGCGAGACGACAACGATGCTACGATGGTGATCAAGGTGTCGCGCCGGTGACGATGGTGATCATGACGGTGCTTCGGAGATGGAGATCACAAGCACAAGATGATGATGGCCATATCATATCACTTATATTGATTGCATGTGATGTTTATCCTTTTATGCATCTTATCTTGCTTTGATTGACGGTAGCATTATAAGATGATCTCTCACTAAATTATCAAGAAGTGTTCTCCCTGAGTATGCACCGTTGCCAAAGTTCGTCGTGCCCAGACACCACGTGATGATCGGGTGTGATAAGCTCTACGTCCAAATACAACGGGTGCAAAACAGTTGCACACGCAGAATACTCAGGTTATACTTGAAGAGCCAAGCATATACAGATATGGCCTCGGAACATGGAGACCGAAAGGTCGAGCGTGAATCATATAGTAGATATGATCAACATAACGATGTTCACCATTGAAAACTACTCCATCTCACGTGATGATCGGTTATGGTTTAGTTGATTTGGATCACGTGATCACTTAGAGGATTAGAGGGATGTCTATCTAAGTGGGAGTTCTTAAGTAAAAATGATTAACTGAACTTAAAAATTATCATGAACTTAGTCCTGGTAGTATTTTGCAAATTATGTTGTAGATCAATAGCTCGCGTTGTTGCTTCCCTGTGTTTATTTTTGATATGTTCCTAGAGAAAATTGTGTTGAAAGATGTTAGTAGCAATGATGCGGATTGGATCCGTGATCTGAGGTTTATCCTCATTGCTGCACAGAAGAATTATGTCCTTGATGCACCGCTAGGTGACAGACCTATTGCAGGAACAGATGCAGACGTTATGAACGTTTGGCTAGCTCAATATGATGACTACTTGATAGTTTAGTGCACCATGCTTAATGGCTTAGAATCGGGACTTCAAAGACATTTTGAACGTCATGGACCATATGAGATGATTCCAGGAGTTGAAGTTAATATTTCAAGCAAATACCCGAGTTGAGAGATATGAAGTCTCCAGCAAGTTCTATAGCTAAAAGATGGAGGAGAATCGCTCAACTAGTGAGCATGTGCTCAGATTGTCTGGGTACTACAATCGCTTGAATCAAGTGGGAGTTAATCTTCCAGATAAGATAGTGATTGACAGAATTCTCTAGCCACCATCACCAAGTTAGTAGAACTTCGTGATGAACTATAATATGCAAGGGATAACTGAAACAACTCCCAAGCTTTTCGTGATGCTGAAATCAACGAAGATAGAAATCAAGAAAAACATCAAGTGTTGATGGTTGACAAGACCACTAGTTTCAAGAAAAGGGCAAAGGGAAGAAGGGGAACTTCAAGAAGAGCGGCAAGCAAGTTGCTGCTCAAGTCAAGAAGCCCAAGTCTGATCCTAAGCCTGAGACTAAGTGCTTCTACTGCAAAGGGACTGGTCACTGGAAGCGGAACTACCCCAAGTGATTGGCGGATAAGAAGGATGGCAAAGTGAACATAAGTATATTTGATATACATGTTATTGATGTGTACTTTACTAGTGTTTATAGCAAACCCTCAGTATTTGATACTAGTTCAGTTGCTAAGATTAGTAACTCGAAACGGGAGTTGCAGAATAAACAGAGACTAGTTAAGGGTGAAGTGACGATGTGTGCTGGAAGTGGTTCCAAGATTGATATGATCATCATCGCACACTCCCTATAATTTCGGGATTAGTGTTGAACCTAAATAAGTGTTATTTGGTGTTTGCGTTGAACATGAATATGATTTGATCATGTTTATTGTAATACGGTTACTCATTTAAGTAAGAGAATAAATTGTTGTTCTGTTTACATGAATAAAACCTAATATGGTTAAACACCCAATGAAAATAGTTCATTGGATCTCGATCTTAATAATACACATATTCATAATATTGAAACCAAAAGATGCAAAGTTAATAATGATAGGGCAACTTATTTGTGGCACTACCGTTTAGGTCATATTGGTGTAAAGCGCATGAAGAAACTCCATACTGATGGGCTTTCGGAATCACTTGATTATGAATCACTTGATGCTTGTAAACCATGCCTTTTGGGCAAGATGACTAAAACGCCGTTCTCCGGAACAATGGAGCAAGCAAAAGATTTGTTGGAAATCATACATACTGATGTATGTGGTCCGATGAATATTGAGGCTCGCGACAGGTATCATTATTTTCTGATCTTCACAGATGATTTGAGCAGATATGAGTATATCTACTTGATGAAACATAAGTCTGAAACATTTGAAAAGTTCAAAGAATTTCAGAGTGAAGTGAAAAATCATCGTAACAAGAAAATAAAGTTTCTATGATCTGATCATAGAGAAGAGTACTTGAGTTACGAGTTTGGTCTTCAGTTAAAAACAATGTGAAATAGTTTCACTACTCACGCCACCTGGAACACCACAGCATAATGGTGTGTCCGAACGTCATAACCGTACTTTATTGGATATAGTGCAATATATGATGTTTCTTACCGATTTACCACTATCGTTTTTGGGGTCATGCATTAGAGACAGCTGCATTCACGTTAAATAGGGCACCATATAAATCCATTGAGACGACACCGTGTGAACTATGGTTTGGCAAGAAACCTAAGCTGTCGTTTCTTAAAGTTTGGGGTTGCGATGCTTATATGAAAAGGTTTCATCCTGATAAGCTCAAACTCAAATCAGAGAAGTGCGTCTTCATAGGATATCCAAAGGAAACTATTGGATACACCTTCTATCACAGATCCGAAGGCAAGACTTTTGTTGCTAAAATTCGGAAACTTTCTGGAGAAGGAGTTTCTCTCGAAAGAAGTGAGTAGGAGGAAAGTAGAACTTGACGAGGTAACTGTACCTGCTCCCTTGTTGGAAAGTAGCACATCACAGAAAACTGTTTCTGTGACACCTACACCAGTTAGTGAGGAAGCTAATGATGATGATCATGAAACTTCAGAACAAGATACTACTGAACCTCGTAGATCAACCAGAGTAAGATCCGCGCCAGAGTGGTACGGTAATCCTTTTCTGGAAGTCATGCTACTAGATCATGATGAACCTACGAACTATGAAGAAGCGATGGTGAGCCCAGATTCCGCAAAGTGGCTTGAAGCCATGAAATCTGAGATATGATCCATGTATGAGAACAAAGTATGGACTTTGGTTGACTTGCCTGATGATCGGCAAGCAATTGAGAATAAATGGATCTTCAAGAGGAAGACGGACGTTGATAGTAGGGTTACTATCTACAAAGCTAGAATTGTTGCAAAAGGTTTTCGACAAGTTCAAGGTGTTGACTACGATGAGAGCTTCTCACTCATATCTATGCTCGAGTCTGTCCGAATCATGTTAGTAATTGCCGCATTTTATGAAATCTGGCAAAAGGATAAACAAAACTGCATTCCTTAATGGATTTATTAAAGAAGAGTTGTATATGATGCAACAGAAGGTTTTGTCAATCCGAAAGGTGCTAACAAAATGTGCAAGCTCCAGCGATCCATCTGTGGACTGGTGCAAGCATCTCGGAGTTGGAATATACGCTTTGATGAGTTGATCAAAGCATATAGTTTTATACAGACTTGCGGTGAAGCCTGTATTTACAAGAAAGTGAGTGGGAGCACTACAACATTTCTGATAAGTATATCTGAATGACATATTGTTGATCGGAAATAATGTAGAATTATTCTGTAAAGCATAAAGGAGTGTTTGAAAGGAGTTTTTCAAAGAAAGACTTCGGTGAAGCTGCTTACATATTGAGCTCCAAGATCTATAGAGATAGACCAAGAAGCTTGATAAGTTTTTTCAATGAGTACATACCTTGACAAGATTTTGAAGTAGTTCAAAATGGAACAGTCAAAGAAAGAGTTCTTGCCTGTGTTACAAGGTGTGAAATTGAGTAAGACTCAAAACCCGACCACGGCAGAAGATAGAAAGAGAATGAAAGTCATTCCCTGTGCCTTGGCCATAGGTTCTATAAAGTATGCCATGCTGTGTACCAGATCTATTGTATACCCTACACTGATTTTGGCAAGGGAGTACAATAGTGATCTAGGAGTAGATCACTAGACAGCGGTCAGAATTATCCTTAGTGAAATAAGGATATGTTTCTCGATTATGGACGTGACAAAAGGTTCATCGTAAAGGGTTACGCCGATTCAAGTTTTGACACTAATCTAGATGACTCTAAGTCTCGGTCTAGATATATATTGAAAGTGGGAGCAATTAGCTAGAGTAGCTCCATGCAGAGCATTGTTGACATAGAAATTTGCAAAATACATGTGGATCTGAATGTGGCAGACCCGTTGACTAAGATTCTCTCACAAGCATAACATGATCACACCTTAGTACTCTCTGGGTGTTAATCACATAGCGATGTGAACTAGATTACTGAATCTAGTAAACCCTTTGGGTATTGGTCACATGATGATGTGAACTATCGATGTTAATCACATGGTGATGTGATCTAGATTATTGACTCTAGTGCAAGTGGGAGACTGAAGGAAATATGCCCTAGAGGCAATAATAAAGTTATTATTTATTTCCTTACATCATGATAAATGTTTATTATTCATGCTAGAATTGTATTAACCGGAAACATAATACATGTGTGAATACATAGACCAACAGAGTGTCACTAGTATGCCTCTACTAGACTAGCTCGTTAATCAAAGATGGTTATGTTTCCTAACCATGAACAAAGAGTTGTTATTTGATTAACGAGGTCACATCATTAGTTGAATGATCTGATTGACATGACCCATCCCATTAGCTTAGCACCCGATCATTTAGTATGTTGCTATTGCTTTCTTCATGACTTATACATGTTCCTATAACTATGAGATTATGCAACTCCCGTTTACCGGAGGAACACTTTGGGTACTACCAAACGTCACAACGTAACTGGGTGATTATAAAGGAGTATTACAGGTGTCTCCAATGGTAGATGTTGGGTTGGCGTATTTCGAGATTAGGGTTTGTCACTCCGATTGTCGGAGAGGTATCTCTGGGCCCTCTCGGTAATGCACATCACATAAGCCTTGCAAGCACTGCAACTAATATGTTAGTTGTGAGATGATGTATTACGGAACGAGTAAAGAGACTTGCCGGTAACGAGATTGAACTAGGTATTGGATACCGACGATCGAATCTCGGGCAAGTAACATACCGATGACAAAGGGAACAACGTATGTTGTTATGCGGTCTGACCGATAAAGATCTTCGTAGAATATGTAGGAGCCAATATGGGCATCCAGGTCCCGCTATTGGTTATTGACCGGAGACGTGTCTCGGTCATGTCTACATTGTTCTCGAACCGTAGGGTCCGCACGCTTAACGTTACGATGACAGTTATTATGAGTTTATGCATTTTGATGTACCGAAGGTTGTTCGGAGTCCCGGATGAGATCACGGACATGACGAGGAGTCTCGAAATGGTCGAGACGTAAAGATTGATATATTGGAAGCCTATGTTTGGACATAGGAAGTGTTCCGGGTGAAATCGGGATTTTACCGGAATACCGGGAGGGTTACCGGAACCCCCCGGGAGACTAATGGGCCTATTGGGCTTTAGTGGAAAAGAGAAAAAGGGAAGCCCACAAGCTGGCCGGCGCCCCCCCTTTCCCCAAGTCCTAATAGGACTAGGATAGGGGGCCGGCCCCCCTTCTCTCTCCTTTTCCCCCCGGGAGTCCTAATAGGATTAGGATTGGAGGGAGGAGTCCTACTCCCGGTGGGAGTAGGATTCCCCTGCGCCTCCTCTCCCTGGCCGGCCGGCTCCCCCTCCTCCAACCTTTATATACGGGGGCAGGGGGCACCCCAAGACACACAAGTTGATCCTTGAGATCGTTCCTTAGCCGTGTGCGGTGCCCCCTGCCACCAAATTCCACCTCGATCGTACCGTTGTAGTGCTTAGGCGAAGCCCTGCGTCGGTAGTACATCAAGATCGTCATCACGCCGTCATGCTGACGGAACTCTTCCTCGACGCTTTGCTGGATCGGAGCCCGAGGAACGTCATCGAGCTGAACGTGTGCTAAGAACTCGGAGGTGCCGGAGTAACGGTGCTTGGATCGGTCGGATCGGGAAGAAGACGTACGACTACTTCCTCTATGTTGTGTGATCGCTTCCGCAGTCGGTCTGCGTTGGTACGTAGACAACACTCTCCCCTCTCGTTGCTGTGCATCACCATGATCTTGCGTGTGCGTAGGAAAATTTTCGAAATTACTGCGTTCCCCAACACGACATTACGCGTACGCTTACGCAAGACTGGTTCTACCGACGTGCTTTGCACACAGGTGGCTGGCGGGTGTCAGTTTCTCCAACTTTAGTTGAACCAAGTGTGGCTACGCCCGGTCCTTGCGAAGGTTAAAACAACACCAACTTGACAAACTATCGTTGTGGTTTTGATGCATAGGTAAGAACGGTTCTTGCTAAGCCCGTAGCAGCCACGTAAAACTTGCAACAACAAAGTAGAGGACGTCTAACTTGTTTTTGCAGGGCATGTTATGATGTGATATGGTCAAGACAAGATGCTAAATTTTATTGTATGAGATGATCATGTTTTGTAACCAAGTTATCGGCAACTGGCAGGAGCCATATGGTTGTCGCTTTATTATATGCAATGCAATTGCACTGTAATGCTTTACTTAATCACTAAGCGGTAGCGATAGTCGTGGAAGCATAAGATTGGCGAGATGACAATGATGCTACGATGGTGATCAAGGTGTCGCGCCGGTGACGATGGTGATCATGAAGGTGCTTCGGAGATGGAGATCACAAGCACAAGATGATGATGGCCATATCATATCACTTATATTGATTGCATGTGATGTTTATCTTTTATGCATCTTATCTTGCTTTGATTGACGGTAGCATTATAAGATGATCGCCCACTAAATTATCAAAGTATAAGTGTTCTTCCTGAGTATGCACCGTTGCGAAAGTTCTTCGTGCTGAGACACCACGTGATGATCGGGTGTGATAGGCTCTACGTTCAAATACAACGGGTGCAAAACAGTTGCACACGCGGAATACTCAGGTTTAACTTGACGAGCCTAGCATATAACAGATATGGCCTCGGAACACGGAGACCGAAAGGTCGAGCGTGAATCATATAGTAGATATGATCAACATATTGATGTTCACCATTGATACTACTCCATCTCACGTGATGATCGGACATGGTTTAGTTGATTTGGATCACGTGATCACTTAGAGGATTAGAGGGATATCTTTCTAAGTGGGAGTTCTTAAGTAATATGATTAATTGAACTTAAATTTATCATGAACTTAGTACCTGATAGTATCTTGCTTGTCTATGTTTGATTGTAGATAGATGGCTCGTGTTGTTGTTCCGTTGAATTTTAATCCGTTCCTTGAGAAAGCAAAGTTGAAAGATGATGGTAGCAATTACACGGACTAGGTCCATAACTTGAGGATTATCCTCATTGCTGCACAGAAGAATTGCGTCCTGGAAGCACCGCTAAGTGCCAAGCCTGCTGCAGGAGCAACACCAGATGTTATGAACGTCTGGCAGAGCAAAGCTGATGACTACTCGATAGTTCAGTGTGCCATGCTTTACGGCTTAGAACCGGATCTTCAATGACGTTTTGAACATCATGGAGCATATGAGATGTTCCAGGAGTTGAAGTTAATATTTCAAGCAAATGCCCGGATTGAGAGATATGAAGTCTCCAATAAGTTCTATAGCTGCAAGATGGAGGAGAATAGTTCTGTCAGTGAACATATACTCAAAATGTCTGGGTATCATAATCACTTGACTCAACTGGGGGTTAATCTTCCTGTTGATAGTGTCACTGACAGAGTTCTTCAATCACTTCCACCAAGCTACAAAAGCTTCGTGATGAACTATAATATGCAAGGGATGAATAAAACTATTCCTGAGCTCTTCGCGATGCTAAAAGCCGCGGAGGTAGAAATCAAGAAGGAGCATCAAGTGTTGATGGTTAATAAGACCACCAGTTTCAAGAAAAAGGGCAAAGGCAAGAAGAAAGGGAACTTCAAGAAGAACAGTAAACAAGTTGCTGCTCAGGAGAAGAAAACCAAGTCTGGACCTAAGCCTGAGACTGAGTGCTTCTACTACAAGCAGACTGGTCACTAGAAGCGGAACTGCCCCAAGTATTTGGCGGATAAGAAGGATGGCAAAATGAACAAAGGTATATATGATATACATGTTATTGATGTGTACCTTACTAATGCTCGCAGTAGCACCTAGGTATTTGATACTGGTTCTGTTGCTAACATTTGCAACTCGAAACAGGGGCTACAGATTAAGCGAAGATTGGCTAAGGACGAGGTACGATGCGCGTGGGAAATGGTTCCAAAGTCGATGTGATCGCGGTCGGCATGCTACCTCTACATCTACCTTCAGGATTAGTATTAGACCTAAATAATTGCTATTTGGTGCCAGCGTTGAGCATGAACATTATATCTGGATCTTGTTTGATGCGAGACGGTTATTCATTTAAATCAGAGAATAATGGTTGTTCTATTTATATGAGTAATATCTTTTATGGTCATGCACCCTTGAAGAGTGGTCTATTTTTGATGAATCTCGATAGTAGTGATACACATGTTCATAATGTTGAAATCAAAAGATGCAGAGTTGATAATGATAGTGCAACTTATTTGTGGCACTGCCGTTTAGGTCATATCGTTGTAAAGCACATGAAGAAACTCCATACTGATGGACTTTTGGAACTACTTGATTATGAATCACTTGGTACTTGCGAACCGTGCCTCATGGGTAAGATGACTAAAACGCCGTTCTCCGGTACTATAGAGAGAGCAACGGATTTGTTGGAAATCATACATACAAATATATGTGGTCCAATGAATGTTGAGGCTCGTGACGGATATCGTTATTTTATCACCTTCACAGATGATTTAAGCAGATATGGGTCTATCTACTTAATGAAACATAAGTCTCAAACATTTGAAAAGTTCAAAGAATTTCAGAGTGAAGTTGAAAATCATCGTAATAAGAAAATAAAGTTTCTACGATCTGATCGTGGAGGAGAATATTTGAGTTACGAGTTTGGTCTACATTTGAAACAATGCGGAATAGTTTCACAACTCACGCCACCCGGAACACCACAGCGTAATGGTGTGTCCGAACGTCGTAATCGTACTTTATTAGATATGGTGCGATCTATGATGTCTCTTGAGGGACGTCACCGAGTTGAACGTGTGCAGAACTCGGAGGTGCCGTACGTTCGGTACTTGGATCGGTCGGATCGGGAAGACGTACGACTACTTCCTCTACGTTGTGTCAACACTTCCGTTGCCGGTCTACGAGGGTACGTAGACAACACTCTCCCCTCTCGTTGCTATGCATCACCATGATCTTGCGTGTGCGTAGGATTTTTTTTGAAATTACTACGTTTCCCAACAATTAGAGCGTTAAACGCATTTGGTGCTCAACATTGGAGCGATTTGAACCGCTAAATAACATGATTTGACGGTCAAGATGGTTTGAATCTGCCCATTTGGGTCTTGTTATATTGGTATAGATATAGATAAATGCACCTAAGCATGGCTTGAATGGTAAGCTTAAATAATATTTTAAAAGGAAAGTCATGTTAATTTTTACTCTCGAGATATTTCCTCATACAGAACTTAGGCAATATGGGAGCTCCACCTAGACCACATAAAGATGCAAACTAAACAAAATTACGCCCTGCATTGACCAATTTTATGACACTTTGATGTATCATAGGTATATGTATATGTTCGTGCTTGTCTTATTATTCATGCATATCTTGTTAGAAATACATATGGTCTGATAAATATCTTGATGGAATGTGGAAGTTTCGAGAGTGTATAATTTATTATATCTTTTTTGGGGAGAATGCCATCATGGCTACTTTATTGCATAGGTAATATAGTTACATCATTTGAAAGGCATTCAACCAGGAAGTCTGGGGGCTCATCCTTCCATAAAAACTCTATGGTGTAATGTTTCCATGACAAATTTGTCTTTGGATTTTTATATTAAACCTCATGGGTCATGCCATGGCTGAAGATCACTCTTCGTTCCCTCATGGACCGAAGCGACTCTTTCCTCGACCGAAGAGGTATCCTCATGGCCTGATGGGCCAAAGAGACGGTCTTCGTTCGCGGCAGCATCAAAGATGAATTCTACCCCTAAAAAACCAAAGATGAATTCTTCGTTCCACTCCCAAACGAAGAGTTTCGGGATAACACCGAGGCTTTCTTCTTCCTCCAAACGGCTGCCATCTCTCTCTCTCTCTCTATCCCTCTCTCTCTCTCTCTCTCTCTCTCTTTGTGTGCGTGCGCGCATGTGTGTGTGTGTGTGTTTCTTCATGAAAATTGTTTGATTCACTCCCTTTTTCGGCTAAAGGGCAGCCATCCATTGTATCTATCAGAGGGGAGGCTCTCCCGTTGGCCTATACCCCGACACATCAATGGGGTGGAGGTGGGGGCGCCTGGAGGTACGCGATGCATCGGCCCTGTTTGCTATAGCCTAGGGGGTAGTTGTGGTTGCTTGGTAGTGATGTGGAGGTTTAGGAGGCCGTGGGCTGCGTGGTGGTGGAGGGGATCGGTGTGGTCTTCGGTTGCCTATGCACGGAGCTCCGACAAAGGCGCGATGCAGACACGACAACAACTTGAAGCCGACAACACACACATCTAGGGTATAACCACATCTCCCCAAATTATCATATAATAACTGTTTAGTCTAAAATGTTAGTAGTTAGGTTAAGTTAGCGTAGATGTATGTAATTGGATATGTTTACTATACATTGCTAGCGATTAAGGTTAGTTTAGTGTAGCATGTTAGATGTGTAGATGCAGTAATTGTAACAGTTCAGTGGTGGTACTATCTCATAATGTTTCGTTGGATTAATTTACATCAAAAATTACTAGTGTTAGAAGGGACTATTTGTTCAACATATTTGATAGCAATATGGAGTTTGTATGGCAGGTGACATGTCTGAATCTATGAATATCATTGTTCACTATGGCCCTAGTAATGTCGGATATAACCGGTTAGGGGTTGATCTTGAGTTTAGATGTGGAGAGTTGACATTACCAAACCCATATGGACAATAGACAGTTGAAATATTGGTTGACAACAAGTTTTGGGCTTGATCCTAATGAGTGCTCCGTTAGTATTCAGGTAGTGTGGACCGAATCCGGTAAAAATATTTTGTGGGAGCTGAGCATGATAGATATGACTCATAAGTGGTTGGTTTGGTTAAGGCGTTACAGAGAATAGATGATTCACACATATGCCTTAATGATCTTGTGTCGAAGTAGGAGAGTTTGTTGGATGGAGGTGGGGTGTATGAACCCAACCAAGGTAGCCAGTCGTCTAATTATAATGAGATTGATCCACCTGGGTCACAACCAGTGGATGTTAGCCATCCCGATGTAGAGTCAAATTATGTGTTACACAATTTCATTGGTCATGAAGTAGGGTTGAGCAGTCAATCAATAGTAATTGGTGGTAGTGGTTCGTCTAATGGGAATGTGAAAGGGAAGGACATGCACAGGGTGATGGAAGAGAAAGATGAGGATAGATTAGCGGGTGATATAGATTCTGGTAATTTTGAAGAAGATGAAGGTGAGGGAAGGCTAATCAGAGGACGATGGAGGACAAGTTTGGGGCATTCATAATCAACAAGTAGGGGAGGAGTTTAATAGAATTAGCGAGGCAAGAGAACGAGTGGAAAGGAACAAAGGAGGAGGAGTGAGATGTCGGGAAGAAAAAGCACAGGAGAGGTGATGGCGGGAAGGAAAAGGGCGGGGGAGGGATGTCGGGAAGGGAAAGGGCGGGAAGGAAAAGGGCGTGAGAGGGAATGATGAAGGCAATTAGAAAAAAAAACTTTTCGTCCACAACAAAACAAAGAGCAACTTTTCGTCTGCCCTAAGAACGACATGCAACTTTGTTGGCAGTTTATGTGAAGAGGTGGACCTAGAAGCCCTCTTCGGTCTAACATTGACTAAAGAGATGATTTTCGCCTAGAGCCACAACAAAGAGCCCATCTTTGGCCCATGCTTGGACGAAAACGTCATCTTCAGCCAGGTGCGGACGAAAACTGACTCTTCCGCCTGATCGCGAATGAAGTCAACAAACGTAGTAGGACTATAGACCTCCTCCTCACCACCTGCGGCCCTGGTTAAGCAAACGATGCTCGCGTGAGAGGGCTTGTGGGCTGGCCCAACAAACTGGTGCTCACCACATGGCATAGGTGAGCGAGTGGCTGAGCGGGTTGATGGTTTGACTAGTTCACTTTTCGATAAGTTGACCTTTGACTTAGACTGTTGACCATTTTCTTTTTCGAGGAAGTTCATGTGATTTCAAAAAAATTGTTCACGGGTTTTGAAAAAACTTAACAAAATTGAAAAAGTTCATGATTTGAAAAATATGCAAGAATTTAAAACATTTAACGAATTTGGATAAGAGTTCATGAATTTTAAAAAAGTTCATGAATTTGGAATTTTTTACTTAAAAACAAAATTTGAAAAAGTCACGAATTTCAGAAAAAATTGCAAATTTTGGTAAAAGATTAGATAATTTGGAAAAAGTTGATGAATTTGGTAAAAATTTGTGAATCTAAAAAAATCACGAATTTTAAAAAGAAAATTTCACGAAAAGTAAAATGAATAAAAAGAAAAAAGAAAACAAAAAAGTTAAAAAATGAACAAACGCCAGCAGAAAACGGACAGAAAACACACAAAAGAAACCGGCCAGGCCACCCCTACACCAGTGCTAAGTGGGCCGGCCCGTTTCGTTACGGGGAGCGCAGAAGATTTGGCGTCGGACTGGTCGCCCGACTCCCCATCCTATTCGACCGACCCATCGCGCCGTCCTGCCCTTATATTCGCCCGCAACGCCGGCGTACCTCGTCTCGCGCTCATCGTCCGCAAGCCAACTCACGACACGCCCCGCACCCAACCGAACCACAGACCGTCGCGCACCCCGACCTCTTCGCCGACGCGGCCATGGCGGCGGCGGTGGCGACGGCGACGGTGAGCTCGGCGGGCGGGATCCTCGCCATGCTCCACGAGCCGGCGGAGGAGCTCAAGCTGCACGCGCTCGCCAGCCTCAACTCCGTCGTCCACCTCTTCTACCCGGAGATCTCCACCAGCATCCCCGCCATGTGAGCCCCTCCCCCCCTCTCGTATCTATCCTTCCCGCGATACCTAGTTGCCGCCGCCGCCTCTCGGCCGGCGCCCTAGATGCCGGCCGGCTGACGAGGATTCGGTAGGAGACAAGTTTCCCTAGATGATGTTTCCGTCCCGCGATTCGTTTGCTTGGCCTCGTCCGGTCCGAGTGCGCGGATGTGCCCTCCGTGAGGGATACACAGAGTTCGAAGCGAATTCACAAAACGATGCTACTGTATTTGGTAGCAATTGTAAAAATTTCAACTCTTTGCACTTTGATAGATATAACTGACAGTTGTAGGAGTGAGGTGTCAACTGAGGAGGGGAGACAATTCAGAAAGCTTTCAACTTTCAGTTTGGTGCAAGTTGTTTTACGAGTTTGATTCGCTTGGTTGCTTATAATCAGTTGTAATGCCTGCCCTGAAAGATCTTTGATAGACAGACCATTCAACTGTTACTTGCAAAGTTGCAATAGTTTAGGATGACACATGTTTTGGGAAGTCAATCTATTGTTTGTTACCCAAGCTCAGATTATAAATTTCTTGTCTGAATTTCCAAGGAAGCAAATCAATAATTTGTTTCCATCATATCCTTTTGCCTGCAGCGAGAGCATGTATGAAGACGACGAATTTGACCAGAGACAGCTTGCTGGACTAGTTGTTTCTAAGGTAGGATCTCATGTTATTTTAGACCTTTTCTAGAAGCGGCGTATTTTGCATTGCTTATATTGATGATGACTGCTGCGTATCATTATCATGTAGGTGTTTTACTACTTGGGCGAGTTAAATGATGCACTGTCGTATGCACTTGGTGCTGGACCTCTGTTTGACGTTTCTGAGGATTCAGATTATGCTCAGGCTCTTTTAGGTGAGGACTTGTCTTAATTTCTCAATCATTCTGGATGTTATTTCACATGAATTTCTTTTGCTCATTGTGTTGAATTGGTGGTTCTTTTGTTTCAGCCAAAGCATTAGATGAATATGCGAGTTTCAAGACAAGAGCTTCTAAAGCTATGGAGGAAGAAGAGAATGTGGATCCTAGACTAGAGACCATAGTGGAGAGGATGTTGGAGAGGTATGATAATATATATATATCCTACCGTTTGCACATATCCTCTTATTTATCATATGGAGTATTCAGCTAATGTTACTCTTTGCTGCAGGTGTATTCTTGACGGGAAATACCAACAGGCCATGGGTATGGCTGTTGAATGCAGGAGACTGGATAAGCTGGAGGAAGCAATTGCTCGGTGTGCTAATATTCACGGGGCTCTTTCATATTGCATCAACCTTTCTCATCAATATGTTAGTCACCGTGAATATCGTTCTGAGGTAGGGGCATTTTATATATCCTAATTTTTTTATGTTAAAAATTTATTTGGCAGTATGGTTGGTTTATTAAGTTAAAAGCAAGTAGTATTAGTTTAGAGTAATCAAAAATAACATTCTTTATGTGTTGATCTAATAATTCATTTTATTGCCAGGTTCTTCGTTGTCTTGTTAAAATATACCAGACATTGCCGCATCCAGATTATCTGAGCATCTGCCAGTGCCTTATGGTTCTGGGTGAGCCTGAAACTGTTGCGAATATATTGGACACACTACTTTCTGGAAGCCAGGTATATGTTTGTTCTTTACTCTGCCCACCACACTGCTTACATTGTGGTCTCTGTTGCTTACTTGAGATATTGTGTTCATTATGCAGGATGATGCTCTCATTGCATACCAAATCGCTTTTGATCTAGTGGAAAATGAAAATCAGGCCTTCCTTCTGAATGTGGGGAATCGCCTGGACTCACAGACTCCTGGTCAGTCAGCTTTACCGGTTGATCAGACTGTTAACGCGGGTACAACTAGCACAGAACCAGCGGGTGATGTTCAGATGGGAGATGACGCAACTACTTCAAACAGAAATGCTCACCCAGTGGATCCAAATGAGGCAGCGCATGCTGATAGGCTTGCAAAACTTAAAGCGATACTATCAGGGGAGAAGTCTATTCAGCTTACGCTGCAGTTTTTGTATAGCCACAACAGGTACACTTACTATGTCCTAAACGTTGAACCTTGGTTCCTTGCAACTTTTATATCTGACATCACCTTGATGGATTTGTTTCTTTCGTAGGTCTGATCTTCTAATTCTGAAGACAATAAAGCAGGCTGTGGAAACGAGTGGCAATGTTTGCCATAGTGCAACTATTTGTTCCAATGCGATCATGCATGCAGGAACAACTGTAGATACCTTCTTAAGAGAGAATCTGGTAAAATAAATAAAAAAATCTGGTTGTTTTGTTGCCATGCAGTGTTTATTTTTTTGCCCCTGTAATGTCTCATTTTGGCATTGTCTGGCAGGAATGGTTAAGCAAGGCAACCAATTGGGCTAAATTTAGTGCAACAGCTGGACTGGGTGTCATTCATAGAGGCCACCTTCAGCAAGGTCGGGCTTTGATGGCCCCGTACCTACCTCAAAATGGTGCAGTTGGTGGTGGCAGTCCATTTTCAGAAGGTGGTGCCCTCTATGCTTTAGGTTTGATTCATGCCAACCATGGCGAAGGAATCAAACAATTCCTCCGTGAAAGCCTTCGCAACACCAGTGCAGAGGTGACATTTTGTTCCTTGTCCTTCTCGCATAATGCTAATTATATTGTGACTTTTCTTAATCAAAATCGTATTATACAGGTCATCCAGCATGGTGCCTGTTTGGGACTTGGGCTTGCATCTCTCGGGACAGCAGATGAGGAAGTGTTTGAGGACATAAAGAATGTCCTTTACACAGACAGTGCAGTAGCTGGTGAAGCAGCTGGTATTGGCATGGGTTTGCTCATGGTTGGGACAGCCAGTGAGAAGGCCGGTGAGATGCTTGCTTATGCACATGATACACAGCATGAAAAGATTATCAGGTCAGTGCTGTTCAATAATTGTTGAGGTATTAATGAAGATGCATCTAGCTCTTGTTTCTGACATCTCTCTCTCTCTCTCTCTCTCTGTGTGTGTGTGTGTGTGTGTGTGTGTGTGTCTGCAGGGGTTTGGCACTTGGCATCGCATTGACAATGTATGGCAGGGAGGAAGAAGCTGACACTTTGATCGAACAAATGACTAGAGATCAAGATCCCATACTACGTTATGGTGGTATGTACACATTGGCTCTAGCGTACAGAGGAACTGCAAATAACAAAGCCATCCATCAGCTGCTGCATTTTGCTGTATCGGATGTCAGTGATGATGTTCGTAGGACTGCAGTTATGGGTCTTGGATTTGTTCTATACAACGAACCTGAGCAGGTCTGCCCTCTATGCAATTTTATTCCAAGGAACAACATAGACCTGCTGTTCATTATGCATTTATGCTGCTGCATCTCTTTGCCATCTAATAGAAAAAAATGCTAAAATAAAAAATCGTCAATAGCTTTGATCCACAACTTACATCTTCTGTTCTGATCATGCAGACCCCAAGAATTGTGTCCCTGCTCTCTGAATCGTACAACCCACACGTTCGTTATGGTGCAGCTCTAGCTGTTGGGATATCCTGTGCAGGCACAGGGTTAAGTGACGCCATTTCCTTGTTGGAGCCTCTCACATCGGACGTTGTTGACTTTGTACGCCAGGGGGCTCTAATTGCTATGGCAATGGTCATGATCCAGACCAATGAGTCCTTTGATTCTCGTGTTGGAACATTTAGGCGTCAGTTGGAGAAGATCATTCTTGACAAGCACGAGGACACCATGAGCAAAATGGGCGCCATCCTTGCTTCTGGCATTCTAGATGCCGGTGGCAGGAATGTCACAATCAAACTTCGCTCGAGGAACAAGCATGACAAGCTCACTGCTGTGATTGGCCTCGCTGTTTTCACCCAGTTCTGGCACTGGTATCCTCTCCTATACTTCATCAGCCTGGCCTTCTCGCCAACGGCCATCATCGGTCTCAACTCGAATCTGGAAGTGCCAAAGTTTGAATTTATGTCGCATGCTAAGCCGTCCCTCTTTGAGTATCCAAAGCCGACAACTGAGCAGACTACAACTTCGGCTGTTGAGCTACCCACGGCCATTTTGTCAACCTATGCCAAGGCAAAATCTAGGGCGAAGAAGGATGCGGAAAGCAAAGCTGCTGCTAACCAGGAGAAGACCGCAGCAGAAGCAGAAAGCAAAGCTAACCAGGAGAAAACAACGGAAGATGCTTCTGGTTCTATTTCTTGCAAGGCAGCTGATGCAATTCAGGTAAGAATAAAACCTCACTGTATCTGCTTGGCTTCAACTTTTTCCCATCACGCAAGAATTTTGCAAACTTTGGTAGGTTCAGGCCATAATTAATTAAACCATATGCTAGTCAACTAGACATCACAGCACAGTTGAGCATAGCTAGCCCTTAGCTGCTCATTAATGAACCAACCCCAGTCAGTCTCTGGCCTCATTTGGATTGACCCGTCTCTCAATCTTTGTTCCCAGGTGGACAGCTCTGCAGAGAAGAAGGCTCCAGAGCCAGAACCGGCCTTCCAGATCCTGTCGAACCCAGCCCGCGTCGTCCCCCTGCAGGAGAAGTTCATCAAGTTCATTGAGGGCAGCCGATACGTCCCCGTGAGGCCCGCCCCCTGCGGCGGGTTCATCCTCCTACGAGACATGCAGCCCAGCGAGGCAGAGGAGCTTGTTGTGCTCACCGACGCCCCCGCGACAGGGCAGCCGGTGTCGGGTGCCTCTGCCATGGCCGTTGACGACGAGCCCCAGCCACCCCAACCTTTCGAGTATCTGTCCTGATTCATGATAGGAGAGAGAATCGCCTGTAGCCTGTATATACGTTTATTATTCCCCTTTTCCAGCATGTATTGTGCGGGAATTTGTTGTTTGTCGGAAACTGTGTAGAACCATGGCTTAATCAGAAGTTGAGAATTTTAACTGGAATGAGAATCGCCTGTATATACACTTCTCCGGTTTTTTCCCATCAGGCCTTGATGAACCCTACGGGGTCACCCGCCGCTGTTCTTTGGTACCCTAAAAAAGTGGTTTAGGTGTTTTGCTGCAACTTTTCAGTGTTTTCTGTTTTAGATTCTCTGAATCACGGTTCGATCTTTTGTGTAATCACGCTGGGAGAAGTGCCACTGATTCTTGCTATTTTTTTAAAATAATACATTTTTAATTAATTTTCATAAATATTACGCTGGATAAAAAATTTTCAAAAATAATACACCGTCGGCCCGCTGCAGGCCGACTGGGCCTAGTCGGCCCATAGCAGGCCGATTGGATTCCAGTCGGCCAGCTGTAGGCCCCTGTCGGCCCACTGTGGGCCCATAGCAGGCCAAGAAAAGAGAATAAGTAGAAAAGAACAATAGAACTTGATGGAGTCTATGTGGGGATGCTCTGGAAAATGCACACCAAGCGCTACTGTGGCCTGCACAAAGTAAAGAACACTTAAGAGAGGAAATGAGAAAAATGTCTGGAAACCGCCTGATGAAAAAGCACGTATGATCGAAGAGTGATACGATGGAGGATGCAACAGTAGCAACTTGTACTAGCAATGCCGTAACACATTTGGAAACGGATGTGTTTACCTTTTGCACCGACTCAACGTACACTTCCAGGATCTCCATCTCAGCATGCGCATCGATGTTGATCGCCATGGCGGCCTTGAGTATTCCCTGCTCTGTTGCAGCTTCCTCCTGGCCTCCTCAAGCAGCCCCTTGGGGCTTGGGCGGGCGGCCGTCATGCCATTCTTTCTTTTTTTCAATTTTTTCCCGTTCTCCAAGTTCGAGCTGAGTGGAACTGCTCCAAAGTGGATATAGTGAAGTGAAGCCAATGTTGGTGGAGCGGAATAGTCCCAAACAACCCCATTCTTTCCCTCATGTTTTTGTAAGCGGACGTTGCAAACATACGGCTGGGCCTAGAAACCAGATCTGGGCCGATCAATCGTCGATTCAGCCCGCCCGTGCTCGCTCTTTAGAACGACACAAGAACATTTTTTCTAAAACAATACATGAACATTTAGGAATTTATTTTTTAATTACTTGAAAGCGTGCACACTTATTAGTATCTAATGGGCATTTTTATAGAGGTTGCGTCAATTAATTCGGATCAGAGGGAGTACATGATTTTTTAAATGTATGAAGACCTTTTAAATTTCATGATTTATTTAAAAATAAGTGAACAATTTAAACAAAATTCATCAATACTTTTCAAGTATGAGAAAACTTAGTATTAAATTACATGAACATTTTGTGAAAGTGTGAACGCAGTTTTAATTCCATAGAAAATCATTGCTTATACTTTTATTAATTATATAAAAATTAATAATTATTTCAATATATTATTTGATTTTCTGCATGCACACCGCGTTGTCTTCTTTCCTTTTTTATTTACAAACGTCCGAGGCGAATTTTATGGACTGGCCTGTTGTAGCGTTGAGCGTGTGAGGCTAGTGATGTACAAGCGCGGCAGCTAAACGGGCCGGCCCTGGTGAGCGGCGCGGGTGCTATTGACGTCTTGTGGGCCGGATTGGCACCCAAGAAAGAATACGATTCGGCCCACATTCGTGCTCGCTCGATCCACAGAAAACGCAGCGCTAGGTTTCTCCTCTCACGCGCCCGAGCTCTCACTCCGCCGCCCGCCGCCGACGCCAGTCTCCGTCGCCTCCCTCTACACCGAGCTGCTCCGCCCCGACCCGACTCTGCACCGGCTCTCCTTCCCTGCTTCTCGGTACGTACGTGCTTGCACACACATGTACATCTCCCGCTCGCGCGTGCGAGGTGTGTGTGATTCCACCGCGCGCGGCATGGCCGGCCCGGCTCCTGCTACCGAATCCGCGTGCTTGTTTGCCGTAGCTCGCGACCGTCCGAATCCCTTGACGCCCCTTGCCTGCCACCTGATAGTGTGGGATTGGTTGGAAATGATTCTTTGTTGGTGGCAGGATTTGAATTAGCAAGATCACACATTTGCAACATCTACTGCTGCTTGCATTTGCTATAATTCTCACGTTATTTTTAATCTGACGGCTAATTTCAAGTGGAAACTGTCGATTGGAATACAGTAGTATGCAGTGCCCGGTCCTATTTGAGCGTTTTTTTAAAATCTCTGGTAGACACTAAACAAATGAGCACATATATTTGTTAGTACCTCTGTTCCTAAATATTAGACGTTTTTGCAGCCCAAATTGAACTTTACTGCAAAAACGTCTTATATTTAGGAACAGAGGATGTAGTAAGCAATTTTTTTATCGCAGGAATTACTCTCGTTGATTGTATGTTCCAAAAACAGGGCACACTTTTTGTTGACCCCAAAACAGGGCACATCAGAAAATAAACTAAGGGGCAGAAGATCTGACACTTACAGTCCATAGACTTCTCTATGCCGCAGCTCTTGTGGGTAGAGAAGCTTAAACTGGTTCCTGAAGAAGTCTAGGCTGAAAATAACTGTTCTTAAGTATGTTTTATTCATATGCATTCCCTTCTCGGGGAATAAATGTCTGAAGTATTGGCGTGTATTCTGAACTTCTATCTCATTACAGTAATTCATAATTTGCTCCAACTTCTTACTTTTATGTTGTGAATATAGGGAGGAAATACTGTGTGAGCCAAGACCTCAAAGATGAACAAGGGGAAGATTTTTAAGTTAGCCAAGGGATTCCGAGGAAGGGCTAAAAACTGCATAAGAATCGCCAGGGAGCGTGTAGAAAAAGCATTGCAATATTCTTACAGGGATCGGCGCAACAAGAAAAGGGACATGCGGTCTCTCTGGATCGAGCGCATCAATGCTGGTACACGACTCCATGGGGTATGTAGTATCTATTTATATACGAGGTTTGACAGGAAATGAGTTTTTTGCATTCTCATGTTAAATTTCTTTTTCTGAAGAAACCAAGCAGAATATGATAACAAAGTATATGTTATCGGGTTTCTAGTTTTGCTACTGTACGCACACGTACATGTGTTTGATGTATTGTCTGAACTTAACTGCCCAGGTGAACTATGGCAACTTCATGCATGGACTGATGAAGGAGAATGTCCAACTCAACAGGAAGGTACTTTCGGAGCTGTCGATGCATGAGCCATACAGCTTCAAGGCCCTCGTTGATGTATCCCGCACTGCATTCCCTGGGAACAGGCCGGCTGCCAAGAAGGAAGGACTAGCAAGCATTCTATAAACAATTCATTCCTCGACAATTCAGTGTACTGTGACGAACTCATGTGATGGGGGTATGTATCACATCACGTTTTAATCCATGTCATTCGGTCTGTTGGCCTGTTGAACAGAGGGTACATGCACTGTACTTTTGCACTTCTTTCTTCAGATAATGTGCTCTGTTTACCGTCAATAAATCCAGTAGAGCAGAAAGGTTTTAAACCATGTACAAAACAAGATGTGGTTATTTTGGGCAGAAAGTTTTTCTAGCTTTCATCTGAAGTCATGTAGAGTAGTCCTTATAAAGACATGCTGAATAGGCCGCACCATCTTGTTATCGAGAACAGGCCATCCTTAATACCCACTGTGTGTTGATTTGTGTTGCACATTCCCTGGCCCTTTTCGCTGGCAGTATTTCATGCATGGCTCTGCAGTTCTGTTTATTCATTTACTCTCTCCGTTCCTAAATAGAAGTCTTTGTAGAGATTCCACTGTGGACTACATATGGAGCAAAATGAGTGAATCTACACTCTAAAATGCATCTACATACATCTGTATGTCGTCCATAGTGAATTCTCTATAAAGACTTATATTTAGGAATGGAGGGAGAATGGAGGGAGTACATCCTTTTGCATGCCTGCCTTTGTAACCCTGCTGTTTTGAAGTTCTCCCTTCTCCTGATGGGCGCTGTATCAGCAGCCAGATTATTGATCAAACTGCTGTTATCATGATAATGGTGTGGCTGGGAGCGATCTTCTCCAGGCATCGTTTGCTGGTATGGCTGATTTGAAAACAAGTTACTCTCTAGTGTCAAAAATGTTCTTATATTATGGGACAGAGGGAGTAGTAAATAGTACTCCCTCCGTAAAGAAATATAAGAGTGTTTAGATCACTCTCCCTCTGTAAAGAAATATAAGAGTGTTTAGATCACTACATTAGTGATCTAAACACTCTTATATTTCTTTACGGAGGGAGTACTACCAAAAGATGCAGGCATAAAATAGTTGGAAAGAAATTGTACTGAAGTCTAAAACAAGTTGTACTGGCAGAAAATGCTCAGATAGTTCCAAGTTCACTCACACTTGAGACTTAACCCACACGAGGGTTCAACAATTGTACTGGAGTCTCAACAGGCCCATACACACATAAAGGTAGTACATCACAACAAACTTCAGCACACATCGCCGTCCCAAATTCACGCACGGCTGCCGTCAGTTGTCGACCTGAGCCGCTCCGTCGGTGACCGGGATGCCGGCGCCAGTGCCGTCGTTGTTCACCGCCCGCTTCTTCTCCTCGGCGATACGGGCTCTGCGCCAGTGGTCCCTTGTGTAGATGTGATTGATCATGCCGCGCTTGTCACAGCCGTGCACGGCACACAGGCCGCACGAGAGGCTGTCGTCCGCCTGGCGCAGCGTGACGAACAGCTTGCCCTCCGCCTTGATGTAATACTTCTCGCCGGTCACGGCGGAGCCTCCGTCGATCTCCACGGCTCCCTCTTCATCCGCATCAGCTTTCTCTTGTTCTTCAGCTTTGGCAGCACCTTCGTCTACTTCCATGGGCGCCACGGAGGAGACACGGGCGCAGACCTGGGCGGCGACATCCAATTGAGGCGCTGCCGATGACACTACCACCTCCATCTCTCCCGCTGCTGGTTTCTTCACGGAGTCATCACTGCCGTTAACAACGATGGAGGCGGCTTCCTTGGATGAGCTGCCAATCGTGGCGGCGGCGGCGGCCTTCTTCACCCCCTGTCCTGCTGATGACACAGCCACCTCCATCTCTCCCGCTGCTGGTTTCTTCACAGAGTCATCGCTACCGTTGACAACGATGGAGGTGGCTTCCTTGGATGAGCTGCCGATCGTGCCGCCTGCTGCGGCGGCCTTCTTCACCCCCTGTCCTGCCGATGACACAGCCACGTCCATCTCTCCCGCTGCTGGTTTCTTCAATGAGTCATCGCTGCCAATGACGACGATGGAGGCGGTTTCCTTGGATGGGCTGCCGATCGTGGCGGCGGCGGCGGCAGCCTTCTTCACCCCCTGTCCTGCCGATGACACAGCTACCTCCATCTCTCCCGCTGCTGGTTTCTTCACCGAGTCATCGCTGCCATTAACGATGATGGAGGCGGTTTCCTTGGATGGGCTGCCAATCGTGGCGGCGGCGGCGGCAGCCTTCTTCACCCCCTGTCCTGCCGATGACACAGCTACCTCCATCTCTCCCGCTGCTGGTTTCTTCAATGAGTCATCGCTGCCATTAACGATGATGGAGGCAGTTTCCTTGGAAGGGCTGCCAATCGTGGGGGCGGCAGCGGTAGCCTTCTTCACCCCCTGTCCTGCCGGTGACACAGCTACCTCCATCTCTCCCGCTGCTGGTTTCTTCACCGAGTCATCACTGCCATTGACGACGATGGAGGCGGCTTCCTTGGATGGGCTGCCGATCGTGGCGGCGGCGGCGGCAGCCTTCTTCACCTCCTGTCCTGCACCGGCGTCAGTGGCGGCCTTCAGTTTGTTGGTGTGCTTCTGGCCGGACAGGTGAGTCCGCATGACGCACTCCGATGGGGCCTTGACGTCACGGAGCTCGCACAGCAGGATGCCGCCGTCCAGCCGGCGCACGCCGTTGGCCTCCATGGGCACAGTTTCTGACCCTGACCCGTTGCCACATGCACCTACACCAACTGCAGCCACCTTCGCCTTGTTGGTGTGCTTCCTTCCGGACAGGTGAGACTCCATGTCGCACTCTGACGCCACCTTCACGTTGCAGAGCTCGCACAGCAGGGAGCCACCGTCCACCCGGCCCACGCCATTGGCCTCCATGGGCACCATTTCTGATCCTGGCCCATCGCCATCAGCAGCGACGGCTTCGCATTGCTTCTGCTTGGCCTGCTTGGAGATGTGCTTGCTCCCCTGGAGGTGGCACATCATGGTGACGCGGTCGGGGGCCTGCTGGTCACACACCTCGCAGAGGATGGAGCCGTTCAGCTGCACCACCTCGCACAATGTCCCGGAGCCGGTCACCATCTCGAACTTCCACGGCGTGTAGCCGCCTTCCACCTCTGCCTCTTCCCACGCTTCCCCAGGCGCAAGCGAGGCCGCCATCTTCATGTGAGCCTTCCCTTTGAGGTGATCCTGCTTCTGATTCTTGCTGCTTGGCCCTGCTGAAAGGGTGGATGCGGCTGGGACAACGTCGGAGTTGTTCCGCTTGGCCGGTAGCATGGCTGCTGATGCATTTGGTTTTGAGCAGACCTGCATGAAAAAACACAAACTCCACTAAGCAGACACTCATTTAGGTGTATTCAGACCTGAGGAAGAACAAAAATCCCACTTCAAAACAAAAATGGTGTATTCAGACATATGCCACTAATGTTTTCATAGCTTTGTGCTAGTGCCATCTCAGTCCCTTTTCTATCACCCTCTCCTTCTCTGACGATGTGATGTTTCATTTTTGCTGTCTTTTCAAGCCGTTCAAATCGATCAACCTTGCCTGGTTTTTCCTGACCACGTCTTGAGAAATGACAAGATGTCAAAATATAATGTCGGATGAAACCAAACAAGGTTGATCGATTTGAACCGTTTGAAGGGACGGTGCAAAACCAAAACATCATATGGCCAGGGAAGGAGAGATTGACAGGAAAGGGACTGAGATGACACTAGCACCAAACTTGGAAAGACACTCGTGGCACATCCCTCGCTGCAACATTGATAGTGGAATTTCCTGAAATACCAAGTTTTTGAAGTGGCATTGACGATGAATCTATGTTTTTGAACTTAAACCAAGACAAGAATTATGGAATGAAGGGAGTACATCTGAACCTTGTACACCTAAAAATATGCGCATAAGTTTCAGAAAAATATGACATAAATCACGCAATTAGGGATGGATACAAGTATGCGCGTGCAAACTTTAAAACTTAAATGACTGTATGAGGCCTAGAATCTATCCCTAATTTTCAAATGAATCTAGGCCCTAGATGAACAAGGAACGGTGTAAGTTACAGGTCATATTTGGGTTTTTAATTTTCGATGCATATACTTGTACCCATCCTCTATGAGCATGATTCATTTGGTATTTTATCAAACTTCTACAATATTTTTTAGCCGTATAAGGCTATAGGGTTCATATGTCCCTAGGTTTAGAAAATCCCTTCTCGCAAGCTCCCGTGCTTCTCACGCCTCTTAATGTTCAAAGATAATGGAAGAATGCAAACACTTTACTAGACTAGAAATTAGCACCAAAGACATTTGTAAGAACATATAAAATTGGTTCCTCCGCAATCATGCTTAAATAGCCTTTGAAACCTCTTTATATATGTTCCAGAAATCGTGGTACACTTTGGCCTTGTATTATTACTGGATTTGCGGTTTGGGCCCTTTTGTATACAAAAGAACAAGCACTTTACACTAATAGGATCAGAATAATACCTACTTTCAAGCATATAAGACCCTCTCCAACTTTGAGCCCAACTTAAACAATAAATTTGACTAATAAAATGTCAGCTATATGCCACAAAAACTATAGCATTTGTAACTTCTTTCAGATACATAATCAGTGATATTTTTTTTGTGGCATACAACTCAGATTTTATTAGTCAAATTTATAGTCGAAGTTAGACTCAAAATTTGAGGGGGTGTTACATATTTGTAAGGAGGCAGTATTGTGATCAATAAATGAGTTGGAAAGCAAACCGATTCAAGCAGCCTCCTATGAAATTATGAATATTATAGTTAACCATGCTACCGTAAAACACATATGTTGTTTTGTTGAATTTGGGCAGTGTTGGCAAAGTCCAAACCATATTCCTTACCCCATTCTCCTTAGGATATGGCTGCGCGAGCATGGCAGTCTTCCTCATATGAATTTTCCCTTTGAGGTGATCTTGCATGTTCTTTTGACTGCTTGCTGTGATGCCGCAGACCATGCAGTTCAAACTCAAGTTGTTGCAACTTTTTTCAGCGAGAGCCATCGAAGTGACAACTACACCAGGGTTTTCCCCCTTGGCCGGTAAGGCTGGCGACCCATTTACCTTCAAGCTGAACTGCATCAAACACAAAACCGGTCAATTCTTTGACACATATAAGAAATATCTTATGTCTCTCTGTAGATATAGAATTGTCGTATGTATTCATAGTGAAATCAGAAGCAGTCGAGAGCTATTTATGTTCCTCAAAATGTGTGATTTAATGGTGTTACAAGTTAAACCTAACTGCATCAAACACAAAACCGGTCAATTCTTTGACACATATAAGAAATAACACAAAACCGGTCAATTCTTTGACACATATAAGAAATAATCTTATGTCTCTCTGTAGATATAGAATTGTTGTATGTATTCATGGTGAAATCGTCAAGACGTATTTATGTTCCTCAAAATGTGTGATTTACTGGTGTTTCAAGTTACACCTAACCAAGCCACTCTAGCTAGCTGGGCTGAAAATGTAGGTAATCCAAAAATACTAGTGAATTCAACAACATTACTAGTAGGGTATCAAGGTGTCAACAAAAAAGAATTGCAGTGGTCTGGACTATGGACTCAAGCCCAGACAAAATACGTGCTCATGTATTATTTTTTCTAGGACACACACAAGCATGCATATCTTTCATTCATAGGAAAACAAACATGAATTCATATATTGTTACGAAAATGTAAGGCTAGTGCAAATGGAAACCCAATTCAAGTGGGTTTGATTTGGAGATACTATGATGCTTTTAACATCATATGTATAGCACACTTAACCGTTATTCTATCTATTTTTTTTTCACCTAAAGAGCATCTTAGTTCGACTAATCAGATATATGGATATCGCAATGAAACATATATTTTACATTATTCTTAATTCCAGTCCGGATACACGACTAGATAAAACTGAAATGTGTATATATATGATGTATTTTATTACCACATCCTCCTCTGGGTGAGGCTGCGCAGGTTTACCGGCCTTCCTCACGAGGCTCTTCCCTCCGAGGTGCTCTTGCAGGGCAACCTCACTGGTTGCCGTGATGTTGCACACCGTGCAAGTCAGAGCAGGCTTCTGCTTCTTGCTGCCTGTGGCCGCCGAAACAACGGATGCAGCAGCGGCATGAGGGGTTTTCCGCTTGGCTGCCATGGCCGCAGACACGTCTACTTTGGATCCAACCTGCACACACTGAACAACACGCATATTCCAATAGTAAGTGATAAAAAAGATCCGCGTGGTGAAATCCTCAAGAGGACAACATGCAGAGCAGCAGACCTGGTGATCGATCGGCGCCGTCTTCAGCGATGGCACCGCCGGCGCTGCTCTAGTTTCCGACCCGCCGGCCAACTGCGCGAGCAAACTGGTGCGCTCTTCCATGAGCTCACGCCAGACCTCGAACTCGAGCGCCATCGTCTCCACCTCCTCGTGCAGGATCCGCTCCCTTATCCTCTCCTTTGCCGCCCGGCGCCGCAGGTCGTCCGGATCCGATGCCAGCAGCGGTGAGCTCTCCCCATGGTACCCCGCACCGTCGCCGCCGACGAGACCGTCATTCACGCGCGTGGCTTCACCAAAGGGAATAAGATCAGCGAGAGAGAGGCATCAAGAGCCAAGAGCCGCCCATCATCAGCGAGGAGAGATCACCTGCTGTCTCGGAGTTGGCCGACGTAGCCGCGGCCCCCGTCGACGGACAGCGCTCCTCGCCGGCGCGGAAGTGGAACTCCATGGCGCGGCCTCGTTATATGGGGTCGTCTGGGGGGTTTTGCTGGATCAGAAGGCCTTCGGTCGGTCCTGCGCGAGAGAAACGTGAGTCCTTTACTCTTCAAATTTGAATTAATGGCCTACTCCCTCCATAAACTAATATAAAAACGTTTAGATCACTCCCTCTGTAAACTAATATAAAAATGTTTAAATCACTAAACGTTTTTATATTAGTTTATGGAGGGAGTACCTGAAAGAACAAATAGATGTAGTAAAAAAAGCTACCATGGCTATTCCAAAATAACTGAATATGAAAGAGAAGAAAAACAAATCAACATATATGCCTTTTCGATGAGGCAAGTACATTGATGACGCCTCTGACCAAACACCTAAAAATATAAGGTGTGTGCATTCGGTCTGACATTTGTTGCCGACTCTTCAATTTTCTATAACAGAAAGCGGGTACTTACATCCAAACCCATGCATAAAAAGGTTAACAGAAAGCAAGCTGAAGGCTTGTTTACCTCAAAATCATCTCCTACATAGCTTCATATGTTGGGCATCATCCCCACATTCTTAAATATTTAAATATGTGAATTAAGCTCAGTTGGTTTGAGCACACAATTATAATATAATACTCTCTCATAAGGAAATATAAGAGCATTTGAATCACTACTTTAGTGACCTAAATGCTATTTCCGTACGGAGAAAGTACAACGCATAGCAAGATAGAATAAAAAATGTCAAAAAGGGCGGAACAAACTTGCAGAGAGGCTACCAACGTAACAATAGTGATTCCTTTTTACCAAAAGAAAAAGCAGAAGCTGCGCCTTGTTCCATGAAAAGTAGGGCTCATAGGGGGCTAGGGACCCGATTCATACCTACGGCGTGCTAGCCTCGACTGGAGCAGTGGCTACCTCGACATTCGTCCCTTTGGAGCTGCAGCATACACACACTGACCTATATGTCGAGCTGCAGAAAAAATAAGGATCAGAACACACACACGCAGGGAGAGAGAGAGAGAGAGAGAGAGGAAATGGGGGAAGTGGAGAGGAGAGGGCGCTTACCTCTGCCTTCGCACGACAGATCCCGCTCACCTGAGGCGAGGTGGGCGTCGCAGATACAAATCTAGACTGATTGGCGGCGGCGGCAGTAGAGATCTAGGGTTCGAGGGAGGGGGGATTGAGGAAAGAGGGCACACGAGTGAGGGAGGAGGAGGCGGCTAGGTTCTCTTCACGGGAGCCGCCACCATTTTATATCCCGCTCGGTGAAATGACCCAAATGCCCTGGTGGGGGTATGGATATTACAATTTGTTGCAATTGAAATTTTATCCGAGGGCTAAGGTCGACCGAGTAAATATCAAACGGCTCACATTGATTTGGCCGAGATCTAACGCCATGTATCACGAGGAGATTCCGATCGGACTGCCCAAATTGCCTAAGCTCTGAGAGAGCTCAGTTTTAGACACGAATCTAACTATGGGATATGTGAAAACAATATTTCTCAAAGAGGTGGGACAAGCAGAACACGTATAATAGTAATGATTCAGTACAAAGCACACACACACAACTAAATGATAGTAATGCTTCTGTATGTTCCACATTTAGCAGGTTAAAATCATAGTACAACTACTTAACACATGCCAATTCTACAAAAGGCTCAAGCAGGAGTCGTTGGTGTACATGCAGATGATCCCCAACGTCAACCAGTAGGTCCTTTTAACCACAGCCAAGTCAACGCTGGGTACCTATGAAAAAAAACATTGTCATTTACATGTGGTATTATTCTACTTGAGCTTGTCTTCTCAGCATGTATAGTTTTTCTCTCTAAACGATAGCCTGGTTTGGCTTGTGCGAGGCCTTCAGTAAGCATCCCCTAGAAAGCAACAGGAGTAAAGGTGCAGAGATGCCAAATAAATCGGGGTATGCTGCATCTCTACTACGAAAAATAGCACGAGATCATTAAGGCACATAGAAGTGCGTGATGTGTTTATACAAAAACAGATACTACATTGCAGAAATATAGCATCTCAAAAAAGAAGTGAACAGTGAATACCTCAAAAGTACAGCGAATGTATACCTATTGTCAGTTCATTTACTCAACATTTGAAGTTCTAAATGGAACAAAGGCTTGAGAAAAGACTATTAACACACGTGAGGAGGAACACAAAGGATAGAAGGAAGCGGCCAAAGTATACCTTAAATCAAGTATAGCTGAATTCAGTTTCTCAGTCATTCCTTCATACCTCCTCATTTGTAGTTATCTGAGGCAAAGAACAGAGAATAATCATTCGCACAAAGTACTTCACAACATGAACAATCTCATTCAGTTTCTCGGCCAATCCTTCATACCTCTTCATTTGTAGTTATCCGAGGCAAAGAACAGAGAATAATCATTCACACAAAGTACATCACAACATAAACAATCTCAGCATAAAACTACCGATTGGAAAATTCTTATTCTAGCTCATAAGGAAATGATTTAGTGAAGCATGCACGTGAACCCAGGACTCTGTAGAAGCATATAAATAGAAAAGGTACAAAGAATGATATACATTCAGCTTAGCCACAACATGGAGCAACAATAATATGAATTATCATATCTATTCTCTTTCACTTTAAAGAGGCATAAAGAATGATTCCTGTAAAGCACAAGCATGACTCAACATTAGAACAAAAGGAGGAATGAAATGTTTGATTAATGATTATCATAGCTATTTCCGTTCACTGTAAAGGTACAAAGAATGACTCAACATTAGAAATAAATTACATTAGTTGATTAATGATTATGTGTAGCTAAATCTCAATTTAAATACAACCAAGATGAACAAAAATATCTCACCTCGCCTTTGGTGAAAACACTCTTCTCTAATTACTCATTCCATGACATGGTGATCCGCTTGACATATCACAAGTTGATCTGCAACCACATAAGCAAGCATCTGCATCAGAACAAAAGAGGAATGAAATGTTTGACCTTTCATATGGTACTACCGATCCTAGAGCAACACTAAATAAGAGACTAGTAACACACATCACTCTCCAAGCAGAAAGCAACTCTTCTTCAGATTGTTGACAATATTCGTTATTCATAATAATGAAGTACGACTCCAAATATGAGAGGTCACCTCGATAATGCTAAGGATAGAAAGGTTTCTGTAGTTACCATTAATGTAATCAACAAGCACCAACTATTTCTTGATGCATATATAAACAATAAGAATGTTGTCTACCTAAATTCTTCCTACATAAATTTCCTTTACCAGCAAGGAGGAACTGTTATTTTGCGCACATACAAACAATAAGCAAATGGAAAAAAGCTGAGTGACTATCAATAAAATCACACTTAGATCCACACACTCGATTACCTGAAGTGTTTATATATGAGTTATGCTTGTGCTAATGGAGAATAAACGAGTTGTAACTAAAACTACTTAGTCCATTGGCATGGGCGGCAAGTAGAGACAGCCGAGCAAGCATTTGGGCAAGCACCATAGTCGACTAAGCAAGGTATACACTATAAAAGCACCTATATGTTAATGTTCTTTCATGGTCATAATCTGTAACCACAAACCCATGTATATGCTATAAAAGCATAGCCACTTGGATAGCGGCCTGATCATAAAAAGAACTCAACCCCTTACATGCGCAACCCCCAAAAAAGGTACTCCACTAATGTACTGATCTAAACATTGTTATATTTGTTTACAGAGGGAGTACTCAACAACATGACATGGGAGTATATTAGCTGCCATACTGGGATCATATTAGAACCATATGAAGGAAAAATTAAAATCTTTATTACGGAAAGCAAAGTATTTATGAAATCTCTTATAGAAATCTAAGATTTTAAATATAATGAATTATAATGTGTGGTTGTACGTGCAACAATATCTCTCTCAGGTTACAACTATCAAATACTATTGGGTTTCATATGAACGCTTGTTCACATTTAGAAGGTAGTAATAAAAGAAAATACATTCTGGTTTGGGCCACATCATTGTGAAATAGGCCATGGAACACGGAGGGGCTCTTGCATGGGTGGGTGATACTCTCTTACATGAGCTCGTGCAATTGGTTCTTGTCGGTCGTCACACCTTCCGATCTTGTGCCCACGGAGGCAACCTATGCCTCAAACTACAACGCCATGGTGTCCACGGACTCGACACCAGCAGAGAGCCATACTCATCATTAATTTCACATTGCCCAATGCACAAAAAAGTTGGTTGACTACTACAAAGATGCAAATTATATAACAAAACATAAAAATGCACCAAAATGTCTTGATGAACAGAAGGTCAAACATAGACCTCCATTAAACAACAACCACATGAAAATATTAAACATATACCTCCATTTTGTTTAGAGTGAATTGTAGATATGGGGTTTTCTCCTCCAAAGGATCCTCAACACTTATTTTTAGAGGATGAGAAAAACTCTTATATCAACACTCAAACTTCTAATGTGCTTTTTGATCCCCAACACTTTTTGATGCTCATGCTCATTTCCATTTCGTGATGCTAATGATTTGTGGACAAAGCTTCAAGATAAATATGGTGTGTCCAAGATTTGTGGGGATGATTGCTCTCCCTCCACCTCTGGTCGTGTAGTGTTGTCAACTTCTTCTACTTCACCTACATGTGGATTGCCACAAGGTAATGAGATGGTGAGTAGTGTTGGTCATTGCAATGAGTTTAGTGGGATTATTGTTGATTATCCTTCATCACTATATTATTGTAATGCTTCATCTTTGGACTTTAACACTTCGAGCACCCGAGATGTTCCACATGCTTGTGTTGATAGTCCTTGCATATCATGTAGAAATTGCTTGACTAAATTTCATGATGATATGCTTGCTATGTCTTGTTGCCATGATAAAAATGCATATATTTCCTCTAGTTGTTGGGCTAACAATGTAGAGGAACCTAACGCTCTATGGTACAAGATATGGTCTTGAATGGCACCTCATGGGATTCTACATCATAATCCCTTGCCTTCCACTTTTGCCTTATGGCTAAGATTTCAAAGGTATCTCCTACTTTGAAACTCAATTTATCTTGTGATGATGATGTTGAAGGTAATAAGCATGATGATAATGATGAAGAGTATGATAATGTTTCTTCTTTAAAGATTAAGGGTGAAATTATTTACCAAGCTCTTCATAAGAATAAAACTGCTCGTTCTAACTTCATGGAAATTTTGTCTATTGCTATTGAGAGCAAGAAATACATTGAGGAGTTGGATTCTCATCTCGAGGAGCATGATGACACCATTGAGAAAATGGAAGGCCATGAGCTTGATTACGCAAATGAGATCGCAGATCTATATCAAGCTCTTGAACTTGAACAAACCACCAAGGAATCTCTTGATGACAATTTTGCTCTAGAATTATATTAAGTGAAGGAATCCCGTGATAGAGCCCTTGAGGTGGCTAATGATTTCAAAACTAAAAATGACAAGGTTTAAGTCGCACATGCTAAACTTCTTGAGGACTTTGAGCACCTCGAAAATGGCTCAAGGGTCATTAAGAGTGAGCTCATCGAAATCACCGGGTCTCATGCTCAACTTAAAGCTTTATATTTAAAAGAGCTTGCCAAGGCGCCTTTTTATCTTGATATTCATGATGATGCTTGTGCTACTAACTCTATTTCTTGTGAAGCATCCATATTGAAGGAGAATGTTGAGCTACGGGCTCAACTTGAGTTGCTATCTCAAAAGTATGGGGAGTTGGAAGAAAGTCATGAAAAGCTCTCAAGCTCTCATGGTGATCTTATAATCTCCTATAATGTGCTAAAGTTAGTTCATGAGGCTAGTACTGTGAGGGTAACATCTAGTGAGCCTCATGTGGACATAAGCACTACTTCTACTATAAATGTTATCTTGCCTTTTGCTAGTCCTAGTAATTCATCTACTCATAACATTGGTACATCTTGTGATGAATTACTTTCTTTTCCTTGTTGCTCTAACAATGAATCTTATGGTTCCTCTAGTTCTTGTGCTGATACTAACCATGCAAAGGAAATCAAAGAGCTCAAGACCCAAGTCACTTCTTTGAAGAAAGACTTGGAAAAGAGTCATGAAGGGAAGTCCATACTCAACAATATCTTGAGTGTGCAAAAATATCCCAATGACAAGGGTGAACTTGGATTCAACTCAAATAATAAGTCCTAGATCAACAAGAAGGACCAAGAACAAGTCAAGAATTCGGCCAAGATTGTTTGCTTCAAGTGCAAGATTGAAGGGCATCATGTTAGATCTTGCCCATTGAAGAAGAAACCTCATAGTGACAAGCAACAAGGGAAGAGGCCTCAAGTTCAAAGTCAAGTTGAAGAAAGGCCACTTCCCAAGAAGACTCAAGTTAATGATCTTCAAGTTGAGAAATCAATTAAGAAGAAACAAATTTGGAACATACACCATAATCTCTCACATGCAAAAGGTAAGCAAACAGTCACTTGTGTTTTCTTATATTTGCAATGTTTACACCTGGCTAATGGGAATTACTTTTATGAATACATAAGGTCTTATTAAGGCAATAAATGAGGTGTTCCCTGACTCTCCTCAGAGATATTGTCTTAGGCACATCTATGCAAACTTTTAATCTGCTGGTTTTAGATCTGAAGAACTAAAGAAGTGTGTGGACAAGGCAAGGTATTCTTACACTAAACATGGCCATGAAATGGGCATGGCAGAGCTGAAAGCAGAGTGTGAGGAAGCCTGTGTGTGGCTAAACAAAATTCGTGTTTCTGGTTGGGCTAGGTTTGCTATGAATCATGATTGCAAGACCGATCTCGTTGTGAAGAACCTTAGTGAAGTGTTCAACAAAATTATACCGTCGTTGATTGTATGTTCCAATAGCCATCTTATTTTGTTGTAATATTTATTTTTATGATGTTCGTAACATCTATGATAAACAAGCAAGAAATTACACAATATATAAATACAAAATCACACAATTACAGTCCATGGATTTTTCTTTAGAAAATAAGCTACGGGACAGAAGAACTGACACCACGGTTTCTCAGGGCTTCTCCCTGTGCCACATCTCCTGTGGGTAGAGAAGCTTAAACTCCTGGAGAAGTCTAGGCCGAATAACTGTCTTTAAGTACGTTTTATTCATATGCATCTTCTACTCGATCGGGGAATAAACAATGTCTTAAGTATTTGCGTGTACTCTGAACTTCTATCTCATTGCAGTAATTCATAATTTGCTCCATTTTCTTGGATGTTATGAATATAGGGATGAAATATTGTGTGAGTCAAGAGCTCAAAGATGAACAAGCGGGAGATTTTTAAGCTAGCTAAGGGATTCAGAGGAAGGGCAAAAAACTGCGTAAGAATTGAAACCTTGCAATGAACTCATGTGATGGGTATAACATCAACTAGTATGTTATTCTATCTTTTAGCCTGTTGAACAGAGGTTACATGAATTACCTGTTGCACCTTTTTCTTGGATAATGTGCCCTGTTTACCCTCAATAAATCCATTAGATCAGAAAGTTTTAAAAGATCTGGTCATTTCAGGCAGAAAGTTATTCATGCTTCATCAGAAGTCATGCAGTGCATATGAAGATATGCTGAGTAGGCCGCACCATATCTGAACAGGCCATCCTTCTTGCTGGCAGTATTTCATGCATGGCTCTGCAGTTCTGTTTATTTAGTTACATCCTTTTACATGCCTGCCTCTGTAACCCTGCTGCTTTGAACTTCTCCCTTCTCCTGATGGGATCGTTCAGCAGCCAGAAGCTACGATTCTTGAGTTTCATGTCTGATTTGACAACAAGTTAGTAAATACTAGCAAAAGATACTGGCAGAAAATACTTGGAAGGAAATTGTAGGAAATGCTCAGATAGTTTCAAGTTCTCAAACAAACCCACACAAGGGCTCAACAATTGTACTGAAGTCTCAACAGCCCATACACACATACTGTACATTACTACAATGTTCAGTACACCGCCGTCCCATGCATAGTCACGCACGGTTGCCCTCAGTTGTCAACCTGAGCCGCTCCATCAGTGATCGGGACGCCGTCGCCGCCGTTGTTCACCGCCTCTAGCGCTGCCTCCGATGCCCGCTTCTTCTCCTCGGCGAGACGGGCTCTGTGCCAGTGGTCCCTGGTGTAGAGGTGACTGATCATGCCGCGCTTGTCGCAGCCGTGCACGCCACACAGGCTGCACGAGAGGCTGTCGTCCGCCTGACGCAGCGTGACGAACAGCTTGCCCTCCACCTTGATGTAATACTCCTCGCCGGTCACGGCGGGGCCTCCGTCGATCTCCACGGCTCCCTCTTCCTCGGCATCAGCTTTCTCTTGTTCTTCAGCTTTGGCAGCTCCATGTCCGGCCCCTGCACCTTCATCTACTTCCATTGGGGCCACGGAGGAGACATGGGCGCAGACTGGGGCGGCGACATCCACTTGAGGTGTTGCCGATGACACTACCACCTCCATATCTCCCGCTGCTGGTTTCTTCATGGAGTCATCGCTCCCATTGACGACGATGGAGGCCGCTTCCTTGGATGAGCTGTCGATCATGGCGGTGGCGGCCTTCTTCACCCCCTGTCCTGCCGATGACACAGCTACCTCCATCTCTCCCGCTGCTGGTTTCTTCACTGAGTCATCGCTGCCATTGACGACGATGGAGGCGGCTTCCTTGGATGGGCTGCCGATCGCGGGGGCGGCGGCAGCCTTCTTCACCCCCTGTCCTGCCGATGACACAGCTACCTCCATCTCTCTCGCTGCTGGTTTCTTCACCGAGTCATCACTGCCATTGACGATGATGGAGGTGGCTTCCTTGGATGGGCTGCCGATCGTGGTGGCGGCGGCAGCCTTCTTCACCCCCTGTCCTGCACCGGCGTCAACGGTGGCCTTCTGTTTGTTGGTGTGCTTCCTGCCGGACAGGTGAGTCTGCATGACGCACTCCGACGGGGCCTTGACGTCGCAGAGCTCACACAGCAGGATGCCGCCGTCCAGTCGGCACACGCCATTCGCCTCCATGGGCACAGTTTCTGATGCTGACCCGTTGCCACATGCACCAACACCAACTGCAGCCACCTTTGCCTTGCTGGTGTGCTTCCTGCCGGACAGGTGAGACAGCATGGCGCACTCCGACGGCACCTTCACGTTGCAGAGCTCGCACAGCAGGGAGCCGCCGTCCACCTGGCCCACGTCATTGGCCCCCACGGGCACCATTTCTGATCCTGGCCCGTCGCCACCAGCAGCGACGGCTGCCGGTGGTTCCACGGCTTCGCACTGCTTCTGCTTGGCCTGCTTGGAGACGTGCTTGGTCCCCTGTAGGTGGCACATCATGGTAACAATGTCAGCGGTCTGCACGTCGCACACCTCGCAGAGGATGGAGCCGTTCAGCTGCACCACCTCGCACAATGTCCCGGAGTCCGTCAGCATATGGAACTTCCTCGGCGTGTAGCCGCCTTCCACCTCTGCCTCTTCCTCCGCCTTCCCAGGGGCAAGCGAGGCCGCCATCTTCATGTGAGCCTTCCCTTTGAGGTGATCCTGCGTGCAGGTCAAGTCTCGCTTCTGATTCTTGCTGCTTGGCCTGGCTGAAAGGGTGGATGCGGCTGGGACAACGTCGGAGTTCTTCCGCTTGGCCGGTAGCACGGCTGCTGATGCATTTGGTTTTGAGCAGACCTGCATGAACAAACACAAACTCCACTAAGCAGACACTCGTTTAGGTTACGGAGACCTGTGTGGAAGAACAAAGGCAAAAATCCCTCATCGTAACAAAAATGTTGTATTCAGACATATGCCACTAATGTTTTCGTAGCTTTGTGCTAGTGCCATCTCAGTCCCTTTTCTGTCACTCTCTCCTTCTCTAACCATGTGATGTTTTCATGTTTTGCTGTCTTTTCAAACCGTTCAAATCGATCAACCTTGGCTGGTTTTTCCCATCACGTCTTGAGAAATGACAAGATGTCAAAATATGATGTCTGATCAAACCAAACATGGTTGATCGATTCGAACCGTTTGAAGGGACAGTGCAAAACCGAAACATCACATGGTCAGGTCAGGGAAGGAGAGATTGACAGGAAAGGGACTCAGATGGCACTAACACAAAACTTGGAAAGACACTAGTGGCACATCCCTCGCTGCAACATTGATAGTGAAATTTCCTGGAATACCAAGTTGTTGAAGTGGCATTGACGATGAATCTATGTTTTTTGAACTGAAACCACAACAAGAATTACGGAATGAAGGGAGTACATCAGAACCTTATACACCCTAAAAATATGCGCATAAGTTTCAGCCAAATACGACATAAATCGTGAAATTAGGGATGGATACAAGTATGAGCGTGTAAACTTTAGAACTTAAACAAGGAATGGTGTAAGTTACAGGTCATATTTAAGTCTTAATTTTTAGACGCATATACTTGTATCCATCCTCTATGAGCATGATTTATTTCGTATTTTATCAAACTTATACAAAATTTTGTTAGCCGTATCATGCTATAGGATTCATATGTCCCTAGGTTTAGAAAATCCCTTTTCGCAAGCTCCTGTGCTTCTCTAGCACCTCTTAATATTCAAAGATAATGGAAGAATGCAAACATTTTAGTACACTAGAAACTAGGACCAAGGACATTTGTAAGGACACATAAAATTGGTTTCTCAGCAATCATGATTAAATAGCCTTTGAGACCTCTTTATGTTCCAGAAATCATGATACACATTTGCCATGTACTGGATTTGCAGTTCGGGCCCTTTCTATATACAAAAGAACGAGCACTTTTACTAATAGGATCAGAATAATACCTACTTTCAAGCATATAAGACCCTCTCCAACTTTGAGCCTAACTTTAACAATAAATTTGACTAATAAAATGTCAGTTATATGCCACAAAAATCAGTGATATATTTTTTGTGGCATACAACTCAGATTTTATTAGTCAAATTTGTAGTCAAAGTTAGGCTCAAAATTTGAGGGGGTGTTACATATTTGTAAGCAGGCAGTATTGTGGTCAATAAATGAGTTGGAAGTACAGCCGATTCAAGTAGCCTCATAGGAAACTATAAATATTATAGTTAACCACGCTGCAGTAAAACAAATATATTGTTTTGTTGAATTTGGGTAGGGTTGGCAAAGTCCAAACCATATTCCTTACCCCATCCTTCTTAGGCAATGGCTGTGCGAGCATGGCAGTCTTCCTCATATGAATTTTCCCTTTGAGGTGATCTTGCATGTTCTTCTGACTGCTTGCTGTGATGCCGCATGCCGTGCAGTTCAAGCCCAAGTTGTCGCAACTTTTTTCAGCGAAAGCCATCAAAGGGGCAACAATACCAGGGTTTTGCCCCTTGGCCGGTAAGGCTGCCGACCTATTTACCTTCAAGCTGAACTGCATCAAACACAAACACCAGTCAATTCTTTGACACATATAAGAAATAATCTTTATCTCTCACAAATGAAAAAAACTATCAACAATATATATACACCATCAATGGATCTATTTTTCCTACTCCATCCGTTCACTTTTATAAGTCGTTTCAGACAAGAGAAATTGAGCTGTTTTGCACAATATCTAAAACGTCTACAAAGCCTTATAAAAGTGAACCGAGGGAGTATTAAAAGAAAAAAAAACAAGTAGAAGGTTAGTACGAATTGTTGGTATTTGGTAACAAGATGACATGTAAATATCTTGAATTGTTGCAAGCCTTAGCACTATTTGTTGTTTGTATTCATAGTAAAATCAGAAGCAGTCGAGACCTATTTATGTCCCTCAAAATGTGTGATTTACCGGTGTTACAAGTTACACCTAACCAAACCACTCTAGCTAGCTGGGCTGTAAAATGTAGGTAATTCAAGAATACTATTGTATAGTGTCAAAAACACTCTTATATTGTGAGACGGAGGGAGTAGTGAATACTGAATACAACAATATTATCAGTAGGGCATCAAGGTGTCAAAAAAGAATTGCAGTAGCCTGGGCTATGGACTCAAGCCCAGACATAAAACTTGTTGAAGGTTAGTACGAATTCGTGTTTGTTTTGAATACATGAACACGTATGCTGTCTGGGCTTGAGTCCATAGCCCAGGCCACTGCAATTCTTTTTTCTTGACACCTTGATGCCCTACTGACAATGTCGTCATATTCAGTATTCACTAGTATTCTTGAATTACCTATATTTTACAGCCCAGCTAGCTAGTGTGGCAGTCGAGACCTATTTATGTTCCTCAAAATGTGTGATTTACTGGTGTTACAAGTTACACCTAACCAAGCCACTCTAGCTAGCTGGGCTGTAAAATATAGGTAATTCAAGAATACTACTGAATACGACGACATTATCATTAGGGCATCAAGGTGTCAAGAAAAAAGAATTGCAGTGGCCTGGGCTATGGACTCAAGCCCAGACAGCGTATGTTTTCATGTATTCAAAACAAACACGAATTTATATATACTTGAATATGAAAATGTAAGGCTAGTACAGTACGAATCAAAACACGATTCAGGACAGTTTGATTCGAAGATCCATATAACTTATGTAGTAGCAAGATATTATGATGCTTTTAGCATCACATTATATAGAACACTTGAGTGTTATTATATCTAAATTTGTTTCACCTAAAGAACAAGAATCAAAGTTGGTTCAACCAATTAGATATTGGACATCAGAAATGAAACAATACTTTGCATTCCGTATTTCAGTACGGAGATATAAATACATGCTGCATTTTATTACCGCATCCTCCTCTGGTTGACCTGTTCCAGGCGATGGCTGCGTATGTCTAGCGGCCTTCTTCCCGTGGCTCTTCCCTCCGAGGTGCTCTTGCAGGGCAACCTCGCTGGTTGCCGTGATGTTGCACACCGTGCAAGTCAGACCTGGCTTCGGCTTCTTGCTTCCCGTGGCCGCCAAAACAGCGGATGTATCATGTACATTAGGGTTTTTCCGCTTACCTGGCACAGCAGCAGACACGTCTACTTTCGACCCGGCCTGCACAGACTGGAGAAGAACACAGATATTGGAATAGTTAGGTGATAAAAAAGAGCCGGAGACCTAGATTCAAAACGTTGAATCCTCAGGGCAGCAAAAGGTTGAATCCTCAGATCAGCAAACCTCATGAAAGTACGGCGCCGCCGTCTTCAGCGATGGCACCGCCCTATGTTCCGACACGCCGGCCAGCCCCACGAGCAGCCTGGCGCGCTCCTCCATGAGCTCACGGCGGACCTCGGCCTCGAGCGCCATGGCCTCCGCCTCCTCCCGCAGGATCCGCGCCCTTATCCTCTCCTTGGCCGCCCGGCGCCGCAGCTCGTCCGGATCAGACGCCGGCGGCGGTGAGTTCTCCCCGTGGTACCCCGCGCCGTCCCCGCCGACGAGAACACTAGGCACGCGCGTGGCTTCACCAAAAGGAATAAGAAGATCAGCGGGAGAGAGGCATGAGAGACCAAGAGCCGGCCGTAAACAGGGAGGAGAGCTCACCTGCCGTCTCGGAGTTGGCCGACGTAGCAGCGGCCCCCGCCGACGGACAGCGCTCGTCGCCGGCGCGGTAGTGGAACTCCATGGCGAGGCCTCGTGATCTGGGGTTCTGGGGGTTTTGCGGGATCGGAAGGCGTCCGGTCGGTCCTGGATGTTGTGCCGCTGCGCTTGCGCGAGAGAAACGTGAGCCCTCCTCGACTATAAACGCTCTCGATGTGCTGGAAACGGTTACGGTAAAATCAAGACCCCCAGCTGATCCCCGGCGTACGATTGAAATCTTTGGAAGGATCCCACTGACCCAGGAAATTAATGCTGATTTTCTTTATTTTTGGCAAGTCATGATTTGCTTCCACCAAATAAATATAGAAATTAATGCTTCCATGATTTACGTTAGAAGCTCCACTTTCTGTTTTTTTAGGCTGTAAAGAGTGATTTATCTGCGAGAAAAGTATGTTTTTGGTCCCTCAAGTTTTCAAAAAGTAGAGACTTGGTCCCTCAAAATTTTTTGATATACATTTGGTCCCTCAAGTCTTAAAACCAGACAAGTTTGGTCCTAAACCAGATTTTGACCCCGTTGACCGGGTTTGACCACTACAAAACCGCCCGATGAACAGTAAATTCGAGTTTTAAAAAAAATCTTCAAAAAAATCTGAAATTTTTTGGGATCCAATATGTTTACATGCATAAGGTGCAACCAAATTATCGTGATCTTTCGACACTCGAGGAGCTCGTGACAAAAAGAACAAAATATCTGTTCGATGAATAGTAAATTAAAAAATATTCAAAAACTCTGAAAAATTTTGGGGTCTAATATGGTTACATGCGCAAGGTGTGACCAACATTTTGTCATGAAATAACGTAGGACGGGCTCTAGCAAAAAAAAACAAATTTTGCCTATTTTTGTGAGCGAAAATTTGTTTTTTTTTGCCACGAGCTCCTTGAGTCTCGAAACACCACCAAATTTTGGTCGAACCTTGAGCATGTAATCATATTAGACCCCAATAAATTTCAGATTTTTTTGAATTTTTCTGATTTTGTTTTCGAATTTACTGTTCATCGGACGTAGGTATTTTTCTTTTTTTGCCACGAGCTCCTCGAGTGTCGAAAGACCACGAATATTTGGTCACACCTTGCGCATGTAAGCATATTGGACCCCAAAAAATTTCAATTTTTTTTGAAGTTTTTTTAAAACTCGAATTTACTGTTCATTGGGCGGTTTTGTAGCGGTCAAACCTGGTCAATGGGGTCAAAATCTGGTTTAGGACCAAACTTGTCTGGTTTTAAGACTTGAGGGACCAAATGTATACCAAAAAATTTTGAGGGACCAAGTCTCTACTTTTTGAAAACTTGAGGGACCAAAAACATACTTTTCTCTTTATCTGATGTGCACAAGATAGCTTTTCTATCTACGAAAACTAACGGCATCTCCAACGGCAACCGCGAATTTTCTTCCACATCCGTCTGCGGACATAGATGCGGTGGGACGCCATCCAACGCTGCCCGCATACATCCAGCCAATAATTCGAATTAATTGGACCAAACTCGATCAAACCGGGTGAATTTCATTGAAGTTTGGACATAATTTACATAAAAGGTTGATATTCGACCGTTTAACGAAAGAAAAACTAAACCATATACCGGACGACCACCTTGTATGTGTGGTCACCATCCCTGCCACACCACTGTCTCCGTTGGTGCCGTCGTCGTTGTCGTGGTGATCCCTCAAGCGGCAGAACGACGTTGGAGGGCCACGACAGCCTTGTCCGGTCGCTGCATGCTGCTCCGCCTCCTGCTGCACCTTGCGGTGTGACGCCACGGCCACTGCCTACGTGGCCTTTGGAGCCCTAGCGGCGGACTTGCTGCGACTGGCATTGGCGGAGCAGCCGCTAAGTGACCACTCCTCACTGATCTTGACGAGCTCGCCGTCAAGGCATCGGAGGCGTCTGGCGGCCGTCTCCGTGGTGGTCACAGAGTAGTCGAGCGCCCACGCGGCACGAGGTCAGGGTCGTTGTGGAACTAGTACTGAAGGAAATATGCCCTAGAGGCAATAATAGAGTTGTTATTTATATTTCCTTATATCATGATAGATGTTTATTATTCATGCTAGAATTGTATTAACCGGAAACTTAATACATGTGTGAATACATAGATAAACAGAGTGTCACTAGTATGCCTCTACTCGACTAGCTCGTTAATCAAAAATGGCTAAGTTTCCTAACCATGGACATGAGTTGTCATTTGATGAACAGGATCACATCATTAGAGAATGATGTGATTGACTTGACCGATCCGTTAGCTTAGCACTATGATCGTTTAGTTTATTGCTATAGATTTCTCCATAACTTATACATGTTCCTATGACTGTGAGTTTATGCAACTCCTGAATACCGAAGGAACACTTAGTATGCTATCAAACGTCACAACGTAACTGGGTGACTATAAAGATGCTATACATGTGTCTCCGATGGTGTTTGTTGAGTTGGCATAGATCAAGATTAGGATTTGTCACTCCGTGTATCGGAGAGGTATCTCTGGGCCCTCTCGGTAATGCACATCACAATAAGCCTTGCAAGTAATGTGACTAATGAGTTAGTTGCGAGATGTTGCATTACGGAACAAGTAAATAGACTTTTCAGTAACGAGATTGAACTAGGTATTGAAATACCGAAGATCGAATCTCGGGAAAATAACATACCGATGACAAAGGGAACAACGTATGTTGTTATGCGGTTTGACCGATAAAGATCTTCGTAGAATATGTAGGAACCAATATGAGCATCCATGTTCCGCTATTGGTTATTGACCGGAAGTGAGTCTCGGTCATGTCTACATAGTTCTCCAACCCGTAGGGTCCGCACGCTTAACGTACGATGACGATCGGTATTATGAGTTTGTGTGTTTTGATGTATCGAAGGTAGTTTGGAGTCCCGGATATGATCACGGACATGACGAGGAGTCTCGAAATGGTCGAGACATAAAGATTGATATATTGGATGACTATATTCGGACACCAACTGACGGATCCACCATTTAATAAAAACACGTATCCGGTTTGTGACCTAGAGTCATCCGGATCAGTGTCAAAGCTTGCATCGACGTAACCATTGACGACGAGCTCTTTGTCACCTCCATATACGAGAAACATATCCTTAGTCCTTTTTGTTGAGGAACGTAACAATTTCAAAAAAAATCCTACGCACACGCAAGATCATGGTGATGCATAGCAACGAGAGGGGAGAGTGTTGTCTACGTACCCTCGTAGACCGAAAGCGGAAGCGTTAGCAGAACGCGGTTGATGTAGTCGTACATCTTCACGGCCCGACCGATCAAGCACCGAAACTACGGCACCTCCGAGTTCTAGCACACGTTCAGCTCGATGATGATCCCCGGACTCCGATCCAGCAGAATGTCGGGGAAGAGTTCCGTCAGCACGACGGTGTGGCGACGATCTTGATGTTCTACTGTCGCAGGGCTTCACCTAAGCGCCACTACAATATTGTCGAGGACTATGGTGGAGGGGGGCACCGCACACGGCTAAGAGATCAATGATCAACTGTTGTGTGTATGGGGTGCCCCCTGCCCCTGTATATAAAGGAGTGGAGGAGGGGGAGGGCCGGCCCTCTCTATGGCGCGCCCTAGGGGAGTCCTACTCTCACCGGGAGTAGGATTCCCCCTTTCCTAGTAGAACTAGGAGCCCTTCCAAGTAGTAGGAGTAGGAGGGGAGGGAAAAGGAGAAGGAAGGAAGGGGGTGCCCCCTCCCTAGTCCAATTCGGACCAGCCCATGGGGAGGGGTGCGGCCACCCTTTGAGGCCTTTCTCTCCTTTCCCGTATGGCCCATTAAGGCCCAATACGAATTCCCGTAACTCCCCGGTACTCCCGAAAATACCCGAATCACTCGGAACCTTTCCGAAGTCCGAATATAGTCGTCCAATATATCGACCTTTACGTCTCGACCATTTCGAGACTCCTCGTCATGTCCCCGATCTCATCCGGGACTCCAAACTCCTTAGGTACATCAAAACATATAAACTCATAATATAACTGTCATCGTAGCGTTAAGCGTGCGGACCCTACGGGTTTGAGAACTATGTAGACATGACCGAGACACGTCTCCTGTCAATAACCAATAGCGGAACCTGGATGCTCATATTGGCTCCTACATATTCTACGAAGATCTTTATCGGTCAAACCGCATAACAACATACGTTGTTCCCTTTGTCATCGGTATGTTACTTGCCCGAGATTTGATCGTCGGCATCTCAATACCTAGTTCAATCTCGTTACCGGCAAGTCTCTTTACTCGTTCCGTAATACATCATCCCGCAACTAACTCATTAGTTGCAATGCTTGCAAGGCTTAAGTGATGTGCATTACCGAGAGGGCCCAGAGATACCTCTCCGACAATCGGAGTGACAAATCCTAATCTCGAAATACGCCAACCCAACAAGTACCTTCGGAGACACCTGTAGAGCACCTTTATAATCACCCAGTTATGTTGTGATGTTTGGTAGCACACAAAGTGTTCCTCCGGTAAACGGGAGTTGCATAATCTCATAGTCATAGGAACATGTATAAGTCATGAAGAAAGCAATAGCAACAAACTAAACGATCAAGTGCTATGCTAACGGAATGGGTCAAGCCAATCACATCATTCTCTAATGATGTGATCCCATTAATCAAATGACAACTCATGTCTATGGCTAGGAAACTTAACCATCTTTGATTCAACGAGCTAGTCAAGTAGAGGCATACTAGTGACATACGATTTGTCTATGTATTCACACATGTTTATGTTTCCGGTTAATACAATTCTAGCATGAATAATAAAAATTTATCATGATATAAGGAAATAAATAATAACTTTATTATTGCCTCTAGGGCATATTTCCTTCAGTCTCCCACTTGCACTAGAGTCAATAATCTAGTTCACATCGCCATGTGATTTAACATCAATAGTTCACATCACCATGTGATTAACACCCATAGTTCACATCGTCATGTGACCAACACCCAAAGGGTTTACTAGAGTCAATAATCTAGTTCACATCGCTATGTGATTAATACCCAAAGAGTACTAAGGTGTGATCATGTTTTGCTTGTGAAAGAAGTTTAGTCAACGGGTCTGCTACATTCAGATCTGTATGTATTTTGCAAATTTCTATGTCAACAATGCTCTGCACGGAGCTACTCTAGCTAATTGCTCCCACTTTCAATATGTATCTAGATTGAGATTTAGAGTCATCTGGATCAGTATCGAAATTTGCATCGACGTAACCCTTTACGACGAACCTTTTGTCACTTCCATAATCAAGAAACATATCCTTATTCCATTAAGGATAATTTTGACCAATGTCCAGTGATCTACTCCTAGATCACTATTGTACTCCCTTGCCAAACACAGGGCAGGGTATACACTAGGTCTGGTACACAGCATGGCATACTTTATAGAACCTATGGCCGAGGCATAGTGAATGACTTTCATTCTCTCTCTATCTTCTGCCATGGTCGGGTTTTGAGTCTTACTCAGTTTCACACCTTGTAACACAGGTAAGAACTCTTTCTTTGACTGTTCCATTTTGAATTATTTCAAAATCTTGTCAAGGTATGTACTCATTGAAAAACTTATTAAGCGTCTTGATCTATCTCTATAGTTCTTGATGCTCAATATGTAAGCAGCTTCACCGAGGTCTTTCTTTGAAAAACTCCTTTCAAACACTCATTTATGCTTTGCAGAATAATTCTACATTATCTCTGATCAACAATATGTCATTCACATATACTTATCAGAAATACTATAGTGCTCCCACTCACTTTCTTGTAAATACAGGCTTCACCGCAAGTCTGTATAAAACTATATGCTATGATCAACTTATCAAAGCGTATATTCCAACTCCGAGATGCTTGTACCAGTCCATAGATGGATCGTTGGAGCTTGCATATTTTGTTAGTATCTTTAGGATTGACAAAACCTTCTGGTTGCATCATATACAACTCTTCTTTAATAAATCCATTAAGGAATGCAGCTTTGTTTATCCATTTGCCAGATTTCATAAAATGCGGCAATTGCTAACATGATTCGGACAGACTTAAGCATAGATACGAGTGAGAAACTCTCATCGTAGTCAACACCTTGAACTTGTCGAAAACCTTTTTGCGACAATTCTAGCTTTGTAGATAGTAACACTACTATCAGCGTATGTCTTCCTCTTGAAGATCCATTTAATCTCAATGGCTCGTCGATCTTTGGGCAAGTCAATCAAAGTCCATACTTTGTTCTTATACATGGATCTCATCTCAGATTTCATGACCTCAAGCCATTTCACGAAATCTGGGCTCATCATCGCTTCCTCATAGTTCGTAGGTTCGTCATGGTCAAGTAACATGACCTCCAAAACAGGATTACCGTACCACTCTGGTGCGGATCTCACTCTGGTTTACCTACGCAGTTCGGTAGTAACTTGATCTGAAGTTACATGATCATCATCATTAGCTTCCTCACTAATTGGTGTAGTAGTCACAGGAACAGATTTCTGTGATGAACTACTTTCCAATAAGGGAGCAGGTACAGTTACCTCATCAATTTCTACTTTCCTCCCACTCACTTCTTTTGAGAGAAACTCCTTCTCTAGAAAGGATCCATTCTCAGCAATGAATATCTTGCCTTCGGATCTGTGATAGAAGGTGTACCCAACATTTTATTTTGGGTATCCTATGAAGATTTACTTCTCCGATTTGGGTTCGAGCTTATCATGTTGAAACTTTGCACATAAGCATCGCAGTCCCAAACTTTAAGAAATGACAACTTAGTGTTGGGATCGTAGCAGAAATTTAAAAAATTTCTACGCATCACCAAGATCAATCTATGGAGTAATCTAGCAACGAGGGGAAGGAGAGTGCATCTACACACCCTTGTAGATCGCTAAGCGGAAGCGTTCAAGTGAACGGGGTTGATGGAGTCGTACTCGTCGTGATCCAAATCACCTATGATCCTAGCGCCGAACGAACGACACCTCCGCGTTCAACACACGTACGGAACGGAGACGTCTCCCACGCCTTGATCCAGCAAGGAGGAAGGAGAGGTTGAGGAAGAGAGTCCAACATCAGCACGACGGCGTGGTGGTGATGGAGTGGCAGTTCTCCAGCAGGGCTTCGCCAAGCTCACACGGAGGAGGAGAGGTATTGGAGGGGAGGGGCTGCGCTAGGTTCAAAGGTGTGGCCGCCCTCCCACCCCTCCACTATTTATAGGTGGGGAGAGAGGGGGGTGGCCCCCCTAGATCCCATCTATGGTTGGGGGCGGCGGCCAAGGGGGGAGGAGTGCCTCCCAAGTCAACTGGAGGCCCTCCCCTTTAGGGTTTCCCCTCTCCCATGCGCATGGGCCTTGGAGGGGCTGGTGCCCTTGGCCCATTAAGGTTAGGGCGCCCCCTACAGCCCATGTTGCTGTATTGGACGTGGTGGAACATTTTCCAGACCTCCGGACCCCTCCGGAATCCTCCGGAACCTTCCGGAAGCTTCTCGGTACAATACCGGAAAAAACCGAACTTTTCCCGCAACCGGAACAACAACTTTCCAAATATAAATCTTTACCTCCGGACCATTCCGGAACTCCTCGTGACGTCCGGGATATCATCCGGGACTCTGAACAACATTCGGTAATCACATACAAGTCTTCCTAATAACCCTAGCGTCATCGAACCTTAAGTGTGTAGACCCTACGGGTTCGGGAACCATGCAGACATGACCGAGACAACTCTCCGGCCAATAACCAATAGCGGGATCTGGATACCCATGTTGGCTCCCACATGTTCCACGATGATCTCATCGGATGAACCACGATGTCGAGGATTCAATCAATCTCGTATTCAATTCCCTTTGTCCAGCGGTATTGTACTTGCCCGAGATTCATCGTCGGTATCCCGATAACTTGTTCAATCTCGTTACCGGCAAGTCTCTTTACTCGTTCCGTAACACATCATCCCGTGATCAACTCCTTGGTCACATTGTGCACATTATGATGATGTCCTACCGAGTGGGCCCAGAGATACCTCTCCGTTACACGGAGTGACAAATCCCAGTCTCGATTCGTGCCAACCCAACAGACACTTTTGGAGATACCTGTAGTGTACCTTTATAGCCACCCAGTTAGGTTGTGACGTTTGGCACACCCAAAGCACTCCTACGGTATCCGGGAGTTGCACAATCTCATGGTCTAAGGAAATGATACTTGACATTAGAAAAGCTTTAGCATACGAACTACACGATCTTTGTGCTAGGCTTAGGATTGGGTCTTGTCCATCACATCATTCTCCTAATGATGTGATCCCGTTATCAACGACATCCAATGTCCATGGTCAGGAGACTGTAACCATCTATTGATCAACGAGCTAGTCAACTAGAGGCTTACTAGGGACATGGTGTTGTCTATGTATCCACACATGTATCTGAGTTTCCTATCAGTACAATTCTAGCATGGATAACAAACGATTATCATGAACAATGAAATATAATAATAATAACTAATTTATTATTGCCTCTAGGGCACATTTCCAACACTTAGGTTTCTCACCAAACCACAATTCATACGGTGTCGTCTCAACGGATTTAGATGGTGCCCTATTTAACGTGAATGTAGCTGTCTCTAATGCATAACCCCAAAACGATAGTGGTAATCGGTAAGAGACATCATAGATTGCATCATATCTAGTAAAGCACGGTTAGGACGTTCGGACACACCATTACACTGTGGTGTTCTAGGTGGCGTGAGTAGTGAAACTATTTCACATTGTTTTAACTGAAGGCCAAACTCGTAACTCAAATATTTTACTTCTGCGATCATATCGTAGAAACTTTTATTTTTGTTACGATGATTCTCCACTTCACTCTGAAATTCTTTGAACTTTTCAAATGTTTCAGACTTGTGTTTCATCAAGTAGATATACTCATATCTGCTCAAATCATCTGTGAAGATCAGAAAATAATGATACCTGCCGCGAGCCTCAATATTCATCGGACCACATACATCAGTATGTATGATTTCCAACAAATCTTTTGCTCGCTCCATTGTTCCGGAGAACGGAGTCTTAGTCATCTTGCCCATGAGGCATGGTTCGCAAGCATCAACTGATTCATAACCAAGTGATTCCAAAAGCCCATCAGCATGGATTTTCTTCATGCGCTTTACACCAATATGACCTAAACGGCATTGCCACAAATAAGTTGCACTATCATTATTGACTTTGCATCTTTTTGGCCTAATATTATGAAAATGTGTATCACCACGATCGAGATCCAACAAACCATTTTCATTGGGTGTATGACCATAGAAGGTTTTATTCATGTAAACAGAACAACAATTATTCTCTAACTTACATGAATAACCGTATTGCAATAAACATGATCCAATCATATTCATGTTCAACGCAAACACTAAATAACATTTATTTTAGGTTTTAACACTAATCCCGAAAGTATAGAGAGTGTGCGATGATGATCATATCAATCTTGGAACCATTTCCAATACACATCGTCACTTCACCCTTAACTAGTCTCTATTCATTCTGCAACTCCCGTTTTGAGTTACTATTCTTAGCAACTGAAATAGTATCAAATACTGAGGGGTTGCTATAAACACTAGTAAAGTACACATCAATAACATGTATATCAAATATACCTATGTTCACTTTGCCATCCTTCTTATCCACCAATTACTTGGGGTAGTTCCGCTTCCAGTGACCAGTCCCTTTGCAGTAGAAGCACTCAGTTTCAGGCTTAGGTCCAGACTTGGGTTTTTCACTTGAGCAGCAACTTGCTTGCCGTTCTTCTTGAAGTTCCCCTTTCTTCCCTTTGTCCCTTTACTTGAAACTAGGGGTTTTTGTTTACCATCAACACTTGATGCTCTTCTTGACTTCTACCTTCGTCGATTTCAGCATCACGAAGAGCTTGGGAATCGTTTCCGTTATCCCTTGCATATTATAGTTCATCATGAAGTTCTACTAACTTGGTGATGGTGACTAGAGAATTCTGTCAATCACTATTTTATCTGGAAGATTAACTCCCACTTGATTCAAGCGATTGTAGTACCCAGACAATCTGAACACATGCTCACTGCTTGAGCTATTATCCTCCATCTTTTAGCTATAGAACTTGTTGGAGACTTCATATCTCTCAACTCGGGTATTTGCTTGAAATATTAACTTCAAATCCTGGAACATCCATATGATCCATGACGTTGAAAACGTCTTTGAAGTCCCGATTCTAAGCTATTAAGCATGGTGCACTAAACTATCAAGTAGTCATCATATTGAGCTAGCCAAACGTTCATAACGTCTGCATCTGCTCCTGCAATAGGTCAGTCACCTAGCGGTGCATCAAGGACATAATTCTTCTGTGCAGCAATGAGGATAAACCTCAGATCACGGATCCAATCTGCATCATTGCTACTAACATCTTTCAACTTAGTTTTCTCTAGGAACATATCAAAAATAAAGCAGGGGAGCTAAATGCGAGCTATTGATCTACAACATAGATATGCTAATACTACCAGGACTAAGTTCATGATAAATTTAAGTTCAATTAATCATATTACTTAAGAACTCCCACTTAGAAAGACATCCCTCTAATCTTCTAAGTGATCACGTGATCCAAATCAACTAAACCATAACCGATCATCACGTGAAATGGAGTAGCTTTCAATGGTGAACATCATTATGTTGATCATATCTACTATATGATTCACGCTCGACCTTTCAGTCTCAGTGTTCCGAGGCCATATCTACATATGCTAGGCTCGTCAAGTTTAACCTGAGTATTCTGCGTGTGCAAAACTGGCTTGCACCCCTTGTAGATGGACGTAGAGCTTATCACACCCGATCATCACGTGGTGTCTGGGCACGACAAACTTTGGCAACGGTGCATACTCAGGGAGAACACTTTTATCTTGAAATTTAGTGACAGATCATCTTATAATGCTACCGCCAAACTAAGCAAAATAAGATGTATAAAAGATAAACATCACATGCAATCAAAATATGTGACATGGTATGGCCATCATCATCTTCTGCCTTTGATTTCCATCTCCAAAGCATCGTCATGATTTCCATTGTCACCGGCATGACACCGTGATCTCCATTATCTTGATCTATATCAATGTGTCATCACATGGTCGTCTCGCCAACTATTGCTCTTGCAACTATTGCTATCGCATAGCGATAAAGTAAAGCAATTATTTGGCTCTTGGATCTTATGCAATAAAGAAACAACCATAAGGCTTCTGCCAGCTGCCGATAACTTCAACAAAACATGATCATCTTATACAACAACTTATATCTCATCACGTCTTGACCATATCACATCACAACATGCCCTGCAAAAACAAGTTAGACGTCCTCTACTTTGTTGTTGCAAGTTTTATGTGACTGCTACGGGCTTAGCAAGAACCGTTCTTACCTACGCATCAAAACCACAACGATAGTTTGTCAAGTTGGTGCTGTTTTAACCTTCGCAAGGACTGGGCGTAGCCACACTTGGTCCAACTAAAGTTGGAGAAACTGACACCCGCCAGCCACCTATGTGCAAAGCACGTCGGTAGAACCTGTCTCGCGTAAGCGTACGCATAATGTCGGTCCAGGCCGCTTCATCCAACAATACCGCCGAACCAAAGTATGACATGCTGGTAAGCAGTATGACTTATATCGCCCACAACTCACTTGTGTTCTACTTGTGCACAACATCAATGCATAAAACCTGGGCTCGGATGCCACTGTTGGGGAACGTAGCAATTTCAAAAATTTCCTACGCACACGCATGATCATGGTGATGCATAGCAACGAGAGGGGAGAGTGTTGTCTACGTACCCTCATAGACCGAAAGCGGAAGTGTTAGCACAACGCGGTTGATGTAGTCGTACGTCTTCACGGCCCGACCGATCAAGCACCGAAACTATGGCACCTCCGAGTTCTAGCACACGTTCAGCTCGATGACGATCCCCGGACTCCGATCCAGCAGAATGTCGGGGAAGAGTTCCGTCAGCACGACGGTGTGGTGACGATCTTGATGTTCTACTGTCGCAGGGCTTTGCCTAAGCACCACTACAATATTGTCGAGGACTATGGTGGAGGGGGGCACCGCACACGGCTAAGAGATCAATGATCAACTATTGTGTGTATGGGGTGCCCCCTGCCCCTGTATATAAAGGAGTGGAGGAGGGGGAGGGCCGGCCCTCTCTATGGCGCGCCCTAGGGGAGTCCTACTCTCACCGCGAGTAGGATTCCCCCTTTCCTAGTAGAACTAGGAGCCCTTCCAAGTAGTAGGAGTAGGAGGGAAGGAAAGAGAAGGGAAAAGGAGAAGGAAGGAAGGGGGCGCCCCCCTCCCTAGTCCAATTCGGACCAGCCCATGGGGAGGGGTGCGGCCACCCTTTGAGGCCTTTCTCTCCTTTCCCGTATGGCCCATTAAGGCCCAATACGAATTCCCGTAACTCCCCGGTACTCCCGAAAATACCCGAATCACTCGGAACCTTTCCGAAGTCCGAATATAGTCGTCCAATATATCGATCTTTACATCTCGACCATTTCGAGACTCCTCGTCACGTCCTCGATCTCATCCGTGACTCCGAACTCCTTCGGTACATCAAAACATATAAACTCATAATATAACTGTCATCGTAGCGTTAAGCGTGCGGACCCTACGTGTTCGAGAACTATGTAGACATGACCGGGACACGTCTCCAGTCAATAACCAATAGCGGAACCTGGATGCTTATATTGGCTCCTACATATTCTACGAAGATCTTTATCGGTCAAACCGCATAACAACATACGTTGTTCCCTTTGCCATCGGTATGTTACTTGCCCGAGATTCGATCGTCGGCATCTCAATACCTAGTTCAATCTCGTGACCGGCAAGTCTCTTTACTCATTCCGTAATACATCATCCCGCAACTAACTCATTAGTTGCAATGCTTGCAAGGCTTAAGTGATGTGCATTACCGAGAGGGCCCAGAGATACCTCTCCGACAATCGGAGTGACAAATCCTAATCTCGAAATACGCCAACCCAACAAGTACCTTCAGAGACACCTGTAGAGCTCCTTTATAATCACCCAGTTACGTTGTGACATTTGGTAGGACACAAAGTGTTCCTCCGGTAAACGGGAGTTGCATAATCTCATAGTCATAGGAACATGTATAAGTCATGAAGAAAACAATAGCAACAAACTAAACGATCAAGTGCTATGCTAACGGAATGGGTCAAGTCAATCACATCATTCTCTAATGATGTGATCCCGTTAGTCAAATGACAACTCATGTCTATGGCTAGGAAACTTAACCATCTTTGATTCAACGAGCTAGTCAAGTAGAGGCATACTAGTGACATACTGTTTGGCTATGTATTCACACATGTATTATGTTTCCGGTTAATACAATTCTAGCATGAATAATAAACATTTATCATGATATAAGGAAATAAATAATAACTTTATTATTGCCTCTAGGGCATATTTCCTTCACTTCTCAGGTATTTCAGGATGTTCTTGACCGTTGTCAGTGATCCACTCCTGGATTACTTTGGTACGTCCCTGCTAAACTGATAGCAAGGCACACATCAGGTCTGGTACATAGCATTGCGTACCTGATAGAGCCTATGGCTGAAGCATAGGGAACACCTTTCATTTTATCTCTATCTTCTGCAGTGGTCGGGCATTGAGTCTGACTCAACTTCACACCTTGTAACACAGGCAAGAACCCTTTATTTGCTTGATCCATTTTGAACTTCTTCAAAACTTTATCAAGGTATGTGCTTTGTGAAAGTCCAATTAAGCGTATTGATCTATCTCTATAGATCTTGATGCCCAATATATAAGCAGCTTCACTGAGGTCTTTCATTGAAAAATTCTTATTCAAGTATCCTTTTATGCTATTCAGAAATTCAGTATCATTTTCGATCAACAATATGTCATCTACATATACTATCAGAAATGCTACAGAGCTCGCACTCACTTTCTTGTAAATATAGACTTCTCCAAAAGTCTGTATAAAACCATATGCTTGAATCACACTATCAAAGCGTATATTCCAACTCCGAGAGGCTTGCACTAGTCCATAAATGGATCGCTGGAGCTTGCACACTTTGTTAGCACCTTTTCGATCGACAAAACCTTCTGGTTGCATCATATACAACTCTTCTTTAAGATATTCACTAAGGAATGCCGTTTTGACATCCATTTGCCAAATTTCATAATCATAAAATACGGCAATTGCTAACATGATTCGGACGGACTTAAGCATCGTTATAGGTGAGAAGGTCTCATCGTAGTCAACTCCTTGAACTCGTCGAAAACCTTTTGCAACAAGTCGAGCTTTGTAGATAGTAACATTACCGTCAGCGTTAGTCTTCTTCTTGAAGATACATTTATTCTCTATGGCATGTCGATCATCGGGCAAGTCAACCAAGGTCCACACTTTGTTCTCATACATGGATCCCATCTCAGATGTCATGGCCTCAAGCCATTTTGCGGAATCTGGCTCATCATCGCTTCCTCATAGTTCGTAGGTTCGTCATGGTCAAGTAACATGACCTCCAAAATAGGATTACCGTACCACTCTAGTGCGGATCTCACTCTGGTTGACCTACGAGGTTCGGTAGTAACTTGATCAGAAGTTTCATGATCATCATCATTAACTTCCTCACTTACTGGTGTAGGAATCACTGTAACTGATTTCAGTGATGAACTACTTTCCAATAAGGGAGTAGGTACAATTGTCTCATCAAGTTCTACTTTCCGCCCACTCACTTCTTTCGAGAGAAACTCCTTCTCTAGAAAGGATCCATTCTTAGCAACGAATATCTTGCCTTCGGATCTGTGATAGAAGGTGTGCCCAACAGTCTCCTTTGGGTATCCTATGAATACACATTTCTCCGATTTGGGTTCGAGCTTATCAGGTTGAAGCTTCTTCACATAAGCATCGTAGCCCCAAACTTTAAGAAATGACAACTTGGGTTTCTTGCCAAACCACAGTTCATAAGATGTCGTCTCAATGGATTTAGATGGTGCCCTATTTAATGTGAATGCAGCCGTCTCTAAAGCATAACCCCAAAACGATAGCGGTAAATCAGTGAGAGACATCATAGATCACACCATATCTAATAAAGTGCGGTTACAACGTTCGTACACACCATTACATTGTGGTGTTCCAGGTGGCGTGAGTTGCGAAACTATTCCGCATTGTTTCAAATGAAGTCCAAACTCGTAACTCAAATATTCACCTCCACGATCAGATCGTAGAAACTTGATTTTCTTGTTATGATGATTTTCCACTTCACTCCAAAATTCTTTGAACTTTTCAAATGTTTCAGACTTATGTTTTATTAAGTAGATATACCCATATCTGCTCAAATCATCTGTGAAGGTGAGAAAATAACGATATCCGCTGCGAGCTCCAATGTTCATTGGACCACATACATCTGTATGTATGATTTCCAATAACTCTGTTGCTGGCTCCATTGTTCCGGAGAACGGAGTTTTAGTCATCTTGCCCATGATGACTGGTTTGCAAGTACCAAGTGATTCCAGAAGTCCATCAGAATGGAGTTTCTTCATGCGCTTTACACCAATATGACCTAAACGGCAGTGCCACAAATAAGTTGCACTATCATTATCAACTCTACATCTTTTGGCTTCAATATTATGAACATGTGTATCACTACGTTCAAGATTTAGTAAAAATAGACCACTCTTCAAGGGAGCATGACCATAAAAGATATTACTCATATAAATAGAACAACCATTATTCTCTGATTTAAATGAATAACCGTCTCGCATCAAACAAGATCCAGATATAATGTTTATGCTCAAATCCTGGCACCAAATAACAATTATTTAGGTCTAAAACTAATCCCAAAGTTAGATGTAGAGGTAGCGTGCCGACGGCGATCACATCGACTTTGGAACCATTTCCCACGCACATCGCCACCTCGTCCTTAGCCAATCTTCGCTTAATCCTTAGCCCCTATTTCGAGTTGCAAATACTAGCAACAGAACTTGTATCAAATACCCAGGCGCTACTGCGACCATTAGTAAGGTACACATCAATAACATGTATATCAAATATACCTTTCACTTTGCCATCCTTCTTTCCGCCAAATACTTGGGGAAGTTCCGCTTCCAGTGACCAGTTCCTTTGCAGTAGAAGCACTCAGTTTCAATCTTAGGTCCAGACTTGGTTTTCTTCACTTGAGTAGCAACTGGCTTGTTGTTCTTCTTGAAGTTCCCCTTCTTTTCTTTACCCTTTTCTTGAAACTAGTGGTCTTGTTGACCATCAACACTTGACACTCCTTCTTGATTTCTACCTCCGCAGCTTTTAGCATTGCGAAGAGCTCATGAATCGTCTTATCCATCCCTTGCATATTATAGTTCATCACGAAGCTCTTGTAGCTTGGTGGCATTGATTGAAGAACTCTGTCAATGACACTATCATCAGGAAGATTAACTCCCAGCTGAGTCAAGTGGTTGTGGTACTCAGACATTCTGAGTATATGTTCACTGACAGAACTATTTTCCTCCATTTTGCAGCTGTAGAACTTATTGGAGACTTCATATCTCTCAATCCGGGCATTTGCTTGAAATATTAATTCCAACTCCTGGAACATCTCATATGCTCCATGATGTTCAAAACGTCATTGAAGTCCCGATTCTAAGCCATAAAGCATGGCACACCGAACTATCGAGTAGTCATCAGCTTTGCTCTGCCAGGTGTTCACAACATCTGGCGTTGCTCCTGTAGCGGGTTTGTCACCTAGCGGTGCTTCCATGACGTAATTCTTCTATGCAGCAATGAGGATAATCCTCAAGTTACGGACCCAGTCCGTGTAGTTGCTACCATCATCTTTCAACTTAGCTTTCTCTAGGAACGCATTAAAATTCAAAGGAACAACATCACGGGCGATCTATCTACAATAACATAGACATGCAAAATACTATCAGGTACTAAGTTCATCATAAGTTAAAGTTCAATTAATCAAATTACTTAAGAACTACCACTTAGATAGACATCTCTCTAATCATCTAAGTGATCACGTGATCCATATCAACTAAACCATGTCCGATCATCACGTGAGGTGGAGTTGTTTTCAATGGTGAACATCACTATGTTGATCATATCTACTATATGATTCATGTTCTACCTTTCGGTCTTAGTGTTCCGAGGCCATATCTGCATATGCTAGGCTCATCAAGTTTAACCCGAGTATTCTGCGTGTGCAAAACTGGCTTGCACCCGTTGTATGTGAACGTAGAGCTTATCACACCTGATCATCACGTGGTGTCTCGGCACGATGAACTGTAGCAACGGTGCATACTCAGGGAGAACACTTATACCTTGAAATTTAGTGAGAGATCATCTTATAATTCTAACGTTGAACTAAGCAAAATAAGATGCATAAAGGATAAACATCACATGCAATCAATATAAGTGATGTGATATGGCCATCATCATCTTGTGCCTTTGATCTCCATCTCCAAAGCACCGTCATGATCACCATTGTCACCGGCTTGACACCTTGATCTCCATCGAAGCATCGTTGTCGTCTCGCCAACTATTGCTTCTATGACTATCGCTACCGCTTAGTGATAAAATAAAGCAATTACATGGCGATTGCATTTCATACAATAAAGCGACAACCATATGGCTCCTGCCAGTTACCGGTAATTGTGTTACAAAACATGATCATCTCATACAATAAAATTTAGCATCATGTCTTGACCATATCACATCACAACATGCACTGCAAAAACAAGTTAAACGTCCTCTACTTTGTTGTTGCAAGTTTTACGTGGCTGCTACGGGCTGAGCAAGAACCGTTCTTACCTACGTATCAGAAACTACAACACGGTATAGTGATTGCTTTTTGATCTTCAGAAAGAACCCTGTTCATTGAATCCGATTCAACTAAAGCTGGAGAAACAGACACCCACTACCCACCTGTGTGCGAAGTGTTGGAAATATGCCCTAGAGGCAATAATAAAAGCATTATTATTATATTTCCTTGTTCATGATAATTGTCTTTATTCATGCTATAATTGTGTTATCCGGAAATCGTAATACTTGTGTGAATAACAGACACCAACATGTCCCTAGTAAGCCTCTAGTTGACTAGCTCGTTGTGACGCCCCCGATTTAATCGTACGCTAATCATACACGCAAACGTGTACGATCAAGATCAGGGACTCACGGGAAGATATCACAACACAACTCTACAAATAAAATAAGTCATACAAGCATCATATTACAAGCCAGGGGCCTCGAAGGCTCGAATACAAGAGCTCGATCATAGACGAGTCAGCGGAAGCAACAATATCTGAGTACAGACATAAGTTAAACAAGTTTGCCTTAAGAAGGCTAGCACAAACTGGGATGCAGATCGAAAGAGGCGCAGGCCTCCTGCCTAGGATCCTCCTAAACTACTCCTGGTCGTCGTCAGCGTGCAGCACGTAGTAGTAGGCACCTCCGGTGTAGTAGGAGTCGTCGTCGACGATGGCGTCTGGATCCTGGGCTCCAACATCTGGTTGCGACAACCAGGTAGAAGGGATAGGGGGAAAGGAGGGAGAAAGCAACCATGAGTACTCATCCAAAGTACTCGCAAGCCAGGAGCTACACTACATATGTATGCGTTGGTATCAACTGGATTAAGGCTATTATATGTGGACTGAACTGCAGAAAGCGGGAATAAGAGGGGGATAGCTAGTCCTTTCGAAGACTACGCTTCTGGCAGCCTCCGTCTTGCAGCATGTAGAAGAGAGTAGACTGAAGTCCTCCAAGTAGCATCGTATAGCGTATTCCTACCCGATGATCCTCTCCTCGTCGCCCTGTTAGAGAGCGATCACCGGGTTATACCTGGCACTTGGAAGGGTGTGTTTTTATTAAGTATCCGGTTCTAGTTGTCATAAGGTCAAGGTACAACTCCGGGTCATCCTTTTACCGAGGGACACGGCTATTCGAATAGATAAACTTGCCGGCAGGGGTGCACCACATACCCCAACACGCTCGATCCCATTTGGCCGGACACACTTTCCTGGGTCATGCCCGGCCTCGGAAGATCAACACGTCGCAGCCCTACCTAGGCCCAACAGAGAGGTTAGCACGCCGGTCTAAATCCTATGGCGCAGGGGTCTGGGCCCATCGCCCTTTGCACACCTGCATGTTGCGAACGCGGCCGGAGGCAGAACTAGCCCCCTTAATACAAGAGCAGGCTTACGGTCCAATCCGGCGCGCGCCACTCAGTCGCTGACGTCACGAAGGCTTCGGCTGATACCACGACGCCGGGATACCCATAACTACTCCCGCGTAGATGGTTAGTGCGTATAGACCAAATGGCCAGACTCAGATCAAATACCCAGATCTCGTTAAGCGTGTTAAGTATCCGCGAACGCCGACCAGGGCCAGGCCCACCTCTCTCCTAGGTGGTCGGAACCTGCCCTGTCGCTCCGCCACAAAGTAACAGTCGGGGGCCGTCGGGAACCCAGGCCCACCACTACCTGGGTGGAACCACCTGCCCCTTCAGCCCCCAACTCCGAACAGTACCACAGGTAATGTAACAGTGTAAAGTATATAGTATATGCCCGCGATCACCTCCCGAAGTGATCACGGCCCAGTAGTATAGCATGGCAGACGGACAAGAGTGTAGGGCCACTGATGGAACACTAGCATCCTATACTAGGCATGTAGGATTGCAGGTAAAGGTAACAACAGTAATAACAAGGACAGGCTATGCATCAGGATAGGAGTAACGGAAAGCAGTATCATGCTACACTACTCTAATGCAAGCAGTATAGAAGAGAGTAGGCGATATCTGGTGATCAAGGGGGGGGGGGCTTGCCTGGTTGCTCTGGCAAGAGAGATGGGTCGTCAACACCGTAGTCGTACTGGATAGCAGCGGCGTCGGTCTCGGTGTCTATCGAGAGAAGAGGGGGAAGAAACAATAAATATTTAAGCAAGCATATGCATAGTGATGCATGACACGACAAGTAACTGTGCTAGGGGTGCCCTAACGCGGTATGAGGTGATACTGGTGAAGGGGGGGAAACATCCGGGAAAGTATCCCCGGTGTTCCGGGTTTCTGGACAGATGAACCGGAGGTGAAATGTTGCAGGTTCACTATGCTAGGGACGTGTGGCAGACAAACGGGCTGCGTATCCGGATTCGTCTCGTCGTTCTGAGTAACTTTCATGTACAAAGTTTTTTCATCCGAGCTACGGTTTATTTTATATTAATTTTAAAAGATTTAAATCATTTTAGGATTTATTTAATTAATTTAATCAACATTATCCAGAATAGTGTCTGCTGACGTCATCATGACATCAATAGTTGACTTGGTCAACCTGACAGGTGGGTCCCGTCCGTCATACTCTCTTTTAATTGACTAACAGTTAATTAGGTTAATTAGTGATTAGGTTAATCTAATTATAATTAATTAACTTAATTAATTAATTAATTTAATTATTATTATTTATTTAATTATTATTATTTTTTAATAAAACTTTCCAGGGTGGGGCCCCTTGTCATAGGCCCCTAGGCCTAACGGGCGCGTGGGCGCACGGGCGCCCGATCCGGATGGAGCCTGAGTGGGCGCGGGCGCTGGAAGTGGCCGCTGGCTCGGCAGTGGCCCGTGGGGCTGGAGGCGGGGCAGCACGGTGGAGCGGTGGCGGCGAGGCCGCGTGGGGCAGTGAGCAGGGGTGGGTGAAGCGCTGGGTCCAGGTGCGACGTGGGGAAGGAGGCCGGGGGCACAGCACAGGGAGTCGGGCAGCGCACGGTGGAGGGAGGCCGCGACGGAGCGGGGGTGGCGCGGGGCGGCGCATGAGCGAGCGCGTGCAGGTGGTCGTGGACGCTAGGTGTGGGAGGCGGTGGCGCGGTGACCGCGAGGCGACGGGTACGGCCGGACGGCACCGCGCGTGGGCAGGGCGCGGCCCGACCACGGTGACTGCGGGGCCGGAGCGCGCGAGGCATGGTCGCGGCCGGAGCGGAGCAACGGTGGGCGGGGCGGGAGCACGGCAGGCGAGCGCCACTGCGCGGCGATGGTCGCGGGGCGAGGGAGAGAGGAGGACTGGGGTCCTCACCGAAGTTCGTAGGGACGGGGCAGCGGTGCGTGAGGAGGAGGAGGGAGACGGCGTGTCGTGGAGGAGGCAGACCATCGAGGAGGAGGTGGCAGGCCGGCGAGGTTGCGGTCTGGCATTGGGAATCGGCGGCGGCGCAGTTCATTCCCCTTCCCGATCCAGATCTGGATCGGGGGGAAGGAGGAGAGAGCGACGTGGGGAGGGGAGTGGGAGCGGTCGTGGGTTAGGGTTTCAAGTGTGGGGGGATAAGGGAGTGAGGGGGCGGCCGGTTGGGCCTGGCCTGGCTAATAGCTGGGCCGACTAGCTGGGCCGTGGCCCAGTTGGGTCGGGGGGGGGGGGGTCCGGTTCCTTTTTTTTCTTTGTTTGTTTTGTTTTTCTTTTTTACTTTTATTCCCCTTATCTTATTTCTTTTATTTTACTTTCAGTTCCTATTTATAATAGTTTCATTACATACCAAAGTGACACCTAATTGGATGATTCCAACAATGCCACTGTCACATTATTTTTGTACCCAAACTAAAAATAGTTTTGTAATTGTTCAATTTTTAAATATCATTTAAATAATAGTTTTGCTACTGTTTTATTTACTATAGTGCATTTAAAAACTTTTATAAAAGTGTGGTTCCACCACCATAGTTACTTATGATTTATGTGCCACGCTTAGTGCATTTTACTTTCAAAGTTTGAATTTTTGTTGTTGTTTGCCTTGGTTTAGAAATTGAATTAGAATCGGTTTCGAATCAACGCGAGTTCATCTACAGTAATCGAGGTGACATGGCATAATTAGCAGAGGGTTACTGTAGCTTAACTATTCGGGCGTCACAATTCTCCTCCACTACAAGAAATCTCGTCCCGAGATTTAGGAGCGGTTATAAGGGGGAAGGGATCTGGTTATGAAATTCTAATGATTCTTCTCGGTGCGAAGGGGTCAATCCATTACATTGATGTCTTCAGTCCTCTGCTTCCGGTGATCATGATGAAGTTGTCGTCCTTCCTTCAGGATCTTCATCGTATTTACGAATAGGTAACGGGGCAGATCGGAAACGACAGAATGCTATAAGGGTAATAACCTGGGATTAACCCATGAATGAGCATAAGAGTACCTCTCGAGTTGAACAAATAGAACACATCGAGAGTAAAGTTGGAAGGTGCAACAAGAAGTTTCAAGCAGCCAGGCAATCGTTCAATGCCTAGTCATAAGGTGAAAGGGGTTTCAAGCAACGGAATAATTATTGTTTCCGAAGCCAGAATTGATGATCTCATCGGAAGGTGGCTCATGAATTACATACGAGTCCACGCGGGAGGAATAACTTTGGGAACAGGGGGTGTACAGGAGAGTCAGGTTTCGATCCTGTGGAACTGTGGGTTATGGGCCCACCATGTGGGTTTTTTAGGAGTAGTGAGATCTTGCACGGTCATGATAGCAAGGCATGTCAGAGGGTAGCCTATCAGTTATGTCAGCAACAATGTCGGTACCAAGGGCGAGGGACGAAGAGAACCATTTTCCTGCTCGTTGAACGAGGCGGACCAGTAGGCAGAGTTCTCGTCCATCGGTGGCTACTGGAATGTCATCAACAATAGTAACAGGGTCATGCTAACAGAATTGTACACCACGGTGTTTACATAAACAGGAGAATATTTCTGCTTGGATCATATAGATCACAAGAAAGGTTAAACAAAACAATGGAAAGGAAAAATGTGATTCTTAGATTAAACAGAAGAATGGAAAGGAAAATGTGATTAAACACATATTTCAGGGGTATATCCTTCCCAAGAACAAGCAGAGTATGATATCCAAGACCGGATAGAAGGTAGAAAACTCTTTTAGGTAGGAGAGACAAATTTCATGACATTACCCATACAACGGTGTTTGGGTAATTTCAACAAGAAACATTTAGCATGGTGCTCCAAATGTCCTTATTGAAAATCGGAGTACCATAGACATGCTTCGAGATAGCGCTGACATGGTCAACAGGTGAAAATCAGACTTTGGAAACAAAAAGGATCCATTAGGAATAACTTGTAGAATAAGTCTTACAGTTTCCTCATGGAAGAATGGATAACATTGCTAAAAGGTAACTATAACAATAGGGCCTCCGGCCAGGTGGGCTAGGTATGATACCACCTTACCGGGTCATCTAAAGACCAACGTTATAACTCTTGGAAATATGTTCCAACCATCATATCTGACTGAGATTCAGATTTGATTGGTGTCAGGATACCTCAGACTCGGGATGCCTGAGAAGAAAAGGTGCAACACAATTTGACGAGATGACATTGTGAGATTCTCAGAAGTGATCTATGTAAGTGAGCTCTGAAACAAGAGGTCATCAGTAAACCAAGGAGAGGATAAGGAGGTGGCTGATAGGCTCAGCAACAAATCATCGAGATTTCCAAAGGATTGATTTCCACAATTATGTGAACAAGGAAATATCATTTGTCGGATCAAATGTCATAATGATGTATGCTTGAGGGAAACATACACAACTGAACAATGATAGAAGGGTGCACCCAGGAATCTGGACTAGGTAGCACGATCAATGTTTGAATGATGATTCAATAATCAATAGACTTAGAATGAAACTGTAGACCAATAACTTCAAGCAATAGGGTTGCTAGAAGTTTAGAATTTACACATCACAGACCATTTATCGGTATTCCGGTTAGAAACAACACGGAGACCAAGAAATGAACGCAAAAGGCGAGAGATATTTGTATATCAAGAATTCTCAAGAGGTGGTAAAATTACCATGACATTCTTGACATAAAAGGTGGTAACATTCCAAGGTAAATAAGAACAAATGCTAGATAGCAAGGATCTCAAGGTATAAGACAAAACACGAATAAGTTTGTGTTGAACGGAAGGCAATAAAGTGGTCGGTGATAATACAAACCATTGAGGGGCGAGGATGGTATTTCTCATCAAGAATTCGATATATATCTTGGAAGAGCTCGGGATGTTGATGATGACCACGACATATTTGTCGAGAAATTTCATGAAGATGTAATTGGTTGGCGATGACATCAAGTCAAATGATGATGCAGCGAAAGTCAATTAATACCTGAAGAAGAACTCATAAGAAGTTATGCAGTTCCGTGATAATCTCGAGATACCAGAGGGGGTAATACTCGATGACAGGTCAAAGTAGAGGTTGGCCTGGGGTATTGCTCTACAAAAGACAAGCGCTTAAACTTGCACGCGAAATGGTATTTAAAGGAGAACATGGTCGGAACCACGATTGCAAAAGGTCAGATCCCAGATATAAGATGAACTTATACCAAAGGAATAATTTAATTTAAGAGAAGCTTTAACGATAAGATCTACATCGTGTCCATGGGCATGAACACAAGTTCAAGGTCGACTCCCACTTCTCCAATGCATAACCTTTCATTCACTTCTCACTTTCGAAGAAGTTGTAGTGTTGAAATTTTATTTGGCAAAATACCAGAAGTGTATGACTCGTGAAAACTTTCGAGTTCACACAGTTTAGAGAAGGCATAGGTTCAACCCAGCAGGGCATCTTAGGAGTATATATCACAAATTTCAAGAATAAATAACACAAGCTTGATAGTAGAGCATGCTTGAGAAAGTAGAGGATACAATTGACCAAAGGCATTATGTATCCGAGGAAAGGCTCACAAACTTATTGAATATGAAGGACGCTGTCGGATAAAATCCAACAAATGATCTGGTGGTCCTCAAGGGATCTGGTGTGAGCATCGGTACTCAACCAGAGGGAGAAACAATGCAAGGAGATCAGACTTTAGAAACAACTGACTAATTCAAGGCTCAAATGCAAAGGAATTATCAATCCCAAGACAAGGGATCAGAAGCAATGCTCTGATCAGGGATGGATAAGTTGATTAGCCTTAAGGGTACGATCGATGGTCAATTGATTGGTCGAGATCCAGCTCATGTTTTAAAATAACGTCTGAGCCGGACAGATAATTTGAAAGGATCAACTGATGATTGCGTGCATTCGCACTCAGGTTGAATCAATAGGATCAAAAAGACGATGCCTAAGGATACTAACGAATATTGCCAGACATATGGAAAGCATCCATAATGCAAGCAGGCAAGTATTGCAGAGCAATAAGCTACTAAGGATTTTTGGAGGATCGAATAGTATTTCGAAGACCATTGTGAAACACATGAACAACTGGGGATGAGTGGATACTCGACAAGTGCGAGGATTTAATTGAAGGGGTATTCATGTGGCAAGGAACTGCTAGGCAGTAGGCACAAAGTATTCTCGGAACAATAGAGAAGACTTCGGGGTATCTGGTAATAACAAGATCAATGGGGGATGATCGTATGAATGGCAAGTGTAAGTAGTTATCCTTAAGGGTTTACGGTGCAAGGGGAATTGCAAGAGGGATGGCACAAAGTCTCGAAAAATTATCGGAGAGTATCGTCAAAATCTTCTGTTGAAGCATTCGATCATCCGTAATGAAAGGGTTCTCCGGCAGGAAGTGGTAACGAGAACCTAGAGTTAGATTTTAGCAAAATCATTTAACCCGAATAGAAGAGAGATCAGAGTCCCAGAGTATAGATCGAGGAATAAAAGATCCTAATACCACCAAATGGCGACGTGGGCCCATGGGCTGCACAGCCATGTTAGTAAAACATTTTTCATCGACTAGACTCAACTTCGGCCAAGGAGTGTGGAAGGGGGATTCCTACAGGCAGTCGGCTCTGATACCAACTTGTGACACCCCCGATTTAATCGTACACTAATCATACACGCAAACGTGTACGATCAAGATCAGGGACTCACGAGAAGATTTCACAACACAACTCTACAAATAAAATAAGTCATACAAGCATCATATTACAAGCCAGGGGCCTCGAAGGCTCGAATACAAGAGCTCGATCATAGACGAGTCAGCGGAAGCAACAATATCTGAGTACAGACATAAGTTAAACAAGTTTGCCTTAAGAAGGCTAGCACAAACTGAGATGTAGATCGAAAGAGGCGCATGCCTCCTGCCTGGGATCCTCCTAAACTACTCCTGGTCGTCGTCAGCGTGCAGCACGTAGTAGTAGGCACCTCCGGTGTAGTAGGAGTCGTCGTCGACGATGGCGTCTGGATCCTGGGCTCCAACATCTGGTTGCGACAACCAGGTAGAAGGGATAGGGGGAAAGGAGGGAGAAAGCAACCGTGAGTACTCATCCAAAGTACTCGCAAGCCAGGAGCTACACTACATATGTATGCGTTGGTATCAACTGGATTAAGGCTATTATATGTGGACTGAACTGCAGAAAGCGGGAATAAGAGGGGGATAGCTAGTCCTTTCGAAGACTACGCTTCTGGCAGCCTCCGTCTTGCAGCATGTAGAAGAGAGTAGACTGAAGTCCTCCAAGTAGCATCGTATAGCATAATCCTACCCGATGATCCTCTCCTCGTCGCCCTGTTAGAGAGCGATCACCGGGTTATATCTGGCACTTGGAAGGGTGTGTTTTATTAAGTATCCGGTTCTATTTGTCATAAGGTCAAGGTACAACTCCGGGTCGTCCTTTTACCGAGGGACACGGCTATTCGAATAGATAAACTTCCCTGCAAGGGTGCACCACATACCCCAACACGCTCGATCCCATTTGGCCGGACACACTTTCCTGGGTCATGCCCGGCCTTGGAAGATCAACACGTCACAGCCCTACCTAGGCCCAACAGAGAGGTTAGCACGCCGGTCTAAATCCTATGGCGCAGGGGTCTGGGCCCATCGCCCTTTGCACACCTGCATGTTGCGAATGCGGCCGGAAGCAGAACTAGCCCCCTTAATACAAGAGCAGGCTTACGGTCCAATCCGGCGCGTGCCACTCAGTCGCTGACGTCATGAAGGCTTCGGCTGGTACCACGACGCCGGGATACCCATAACTACTCCCGCGTAGATGGTTAGTGCGTATAGACCAAATGGCCAGACTCAGATCAAATACCCAGATCTCGTTAAGCGTGTTAAGTATCCGCGAACGCCGACCAGGGCCAGGCCCACCTCTCTCCTAGGTGGTCGGAACCTGCCCTGTCGCTCCGCCACAAAGTAACAGTCGGGGGCCGTCGGGAACCCAGGCCCACCACTACCTGGGTGGAACCACCTGCCCCTTCAGCCCCCAACTCCGAACAGTACCACAGGTAATGTAACAGTGTAAAGTATATAGTATATGCCCGCGATCACCTCCCGAAGTGATCACGGCCCAGTAGTATAGCATGGCAGACAGACAAGAGTGTAGGGCCACTGATGGAACACTAGCATCCTATACTAGGCATGTAGGATTGCAGGTAAAGGTAACAACAGTAATAACAAGGATAGGCTATGCATCAGGATAGGAGTAACGGAAAGCAGTATCATGCTACACTACTCTAATGCAAGCAGTATAGAAGAGAGTAGGCGATATCTGGTGATCAAGGGGGGGGGGGGCTTGCCTGGTTGCTCTGGCAAGAGAGATGGGTCGTCAACACCGTAGTCGTACTGGATAGCAGCGGCGTCGGTCTCGGTGTCTATCGAGAGAAGAGGGGGAAGAAACAATAAATATTTAAGCAAGCATATGCATAGTGATGCATGACACGACAAGTAACTGTGCTAGGGGTGCCCTAACGCGGTATGAGGTGATACTGGTGAAGGGGGGGAAACATCCGGGAAAGTATCCCCGGTGTTCCGGGTTTCTGGACAGATGAACCGGAGGTGAAATGTTGCAGGTTCACTATGCTAGGGACGTGTGGCAGACAAACGGGCTGCGTATCCGGATTCGTCTCGTCGTTCTGAGTAACTTTCATGTACAAAGTTTTTTCATCCGAGCTACGGTTTATTTTATATTAATTTTAAAAGATTTAAATCATTTTAGGATTTATTTAATTAATTTAATCAACATTATCCAGAATAGTGTCTGCTGACGTCATCATGACGTCAATAGTTGACTTGGTCAACCTGACAGGTGGGTCCCGTCCGTCATACTCTCTTTTAATTGACTAACAGTTAATTAGGTTAATTAGTGATTAGGTTAATCTAATTATAATTAATTAACTTAATTAATTAATTAATTTAATTATTATTATTTATTTAATTATTATTATTTTTTAATAAAACTTTCCAGGGTGGGGCCCCTTGTCATAGGCCCTAGGCCTAACGGGCGCATGGGCACACGGGCGCCCGATCCGGATGGAGCCCGAGTGGACGCGGGCGCTGGAAGTGGCCGCCGGCTCGGCAGTGGCCCGTGGGGCTGGAGGCGGGGCAGCACGGTGGAGCAGTGGCGGCGAGGTCGCGTGGGGCAGTGAGCAGGGGCAGGTGAAGCGCTGGGTCCAGGCGCGACGTGGGGAAGGAGGCTGGGGGCGCAGCACAGGGAGTCGGGTAGCGCACGGCGGACGGAGGCCGCGACGGACCGGGGGTGGCGCAGGGCGGCGCATGAGCGAGCGCGTGCAGGTGGTTGTGGACGCGAGGTGTGGGAGGCGGTGGCGCGGTGACCGCGAGGCGACGGGTACGGCCGGACGGCGCCGCGCGTGGGCAGGGCGCGGCCCGACCATGGTGACTGCGGGGCCGGAGCACGCGAGGCATGGTCGCGGTCGGAGCGGAGCAACGGTGGGCGGGGCGGGAGCGCGGCAGGCGAGCGCCACCGCGCGGTGATGGTCGCGGGGCGAGGGAGAGAGGAGGACCGGGGTCCTCACCGAAGTTCGTAGGGACGGGGCAGCGGTGCGTGAGGAGGAGGAGGGAGACGGCGCGTCGTGGAGGAGGCAGACCATCGAGGAGGAGGTGGCAGGCCGGCGAGGTTGGGGTCCGGCATCGGGAATCGGCGGCGGCGCAGTTCATTCCCCTTCCCGATCCAGATCTGGATCGGGGGGAAGGAGGAGAGAGCGACGTGGGGAGGGGAGTGGGAGCGGTCGTGGGTTAGGGTTTCAAGTGTGGGGGATAAGGGAGTGAGGGGGGCGGCCGGTTGGGCCTGGCCTGGCTAATAGCTGGGCCGGCTAGCTGGGCCGTGGCCCAGTTGGGTCGGGGGGGTCCTGTTCCTTTTTTTTTCTTTGTTTGTTTTCTTTTTCTTTTTTGCTTTTATTCCCCTTATCTTATTTCTTTTATTTTACTTTCAGTTCCTATTTATAATAGTTTCATTACATACCAAAGTGACACCTAATTGGATGATTCCAACAATGCCACTGTCACATTATTTTTGTACCCAAACTAAAAATAGTTTTGTAATTGTTCAATTTTTAAATATCATTTAAATAATAGTTTTGCTACTGGTTTATTTACTATAGTGCATTTAAAACCTTTTATAAAAGTGTGGTTCCACCACCATAGTTACTTATGATTTATGTGCCACGCTTAGTGCATTTTACTTTCAAAGTTTGAATTTTTTGTTGTTGTTTGCCTTGGTTTGGAAATTGAATTAGAATCGGTTTCGAATCAACGCGAGTTCATCTACAGTAATCGAGGTGACGTGGCATAATTAGCAGAGGGTTACTGTAGCTTAACTATCCGGGCGTCACACTCGTTGATCAACAGATAGTCATGGTTTCCTGACTATGGACATTGGATGTCATTGATAACGAGATCACATCATTAGGAAAATGATGTGATGGACAAGACCCAATCCTAAACATGGCATAAAGATCGTGTAGTTCGTTTGCTAGAGTTTTTCCAATGTCAAGTATCTTTTCCTTAGACCATGAGATCGTGTAACTCCCGGATACCGTAAGAGTGCTTTGGGTGTACCAAATGTCACAACGTAACTGGGTGACTATAAAGGTATACTACGGGTATCTCCGAAAGTGTCTGTTGGGTTGACACGGATCAAGACTGGGATTTGTCACTCCGTATGACGGAGAGGTATCACTGGGCCCACTCGGTAATGCATCATCATAATGAGCTCAAAGTGACCAAGTGTCTGGTCACGGGATCATGCATTACGGTACGAGTAAAGTGACTTGCCGGTAACGAGATTGAACGAGGTATTGGGATACCGACGATCGAATCTCGGGCAAGTAACATACCGATTGACAAAGGGAATTGTATACGGGGTTACTTGAATCCTCGACATCGTGGTTCATCCGATGAGATCATCGTGGAGCATGTGGGAGCCAACATGGGTATCCAGGTCCCGCTGTTGGTTATTGACCGGAGAGTTGTCTCGGTCATGTCTGCCTGTCTCCCGCACCCGTAGGGTCTACACACTTAAGGTTCGGTGACGCTAGGGTTGTAGGAATATGTATATGTAGTAACCCGAATGTTGTTCGGAGTCCCGGATGAGATCCTGGACGTCACGAGGAGTTCCAGAATGGTCCAGAGGTAAAGAATTATATATGGGAAGTGCTATTTCGGCCATCGGGACAAGTTTCGGGGTCACCGGTATTGTACCGGGACCACCGGAAGGGTCCCGGAGGTCCACCGGGTGGGGCCACCTATCCCGGAGGGCCCCATGGGCTGAAGTGGGAAGGGACCCAGCCCAAAGTGGGCTGGGGCGCCTCTCCCCTAGGGCCCATGCGGCTAGGGTTTGGGGGAAACCCTAAAGGGGGGCGCCCCCTTGCTTGGGGGGCAAGCCCCCCACCCCTTGGCCGCCCCCCCTAGGAGAATAGATCTCCTAGGGCTGGCCCCCCCCCTTGGCCCTCCTATATATAGTGGGAGAGGGAGGGCTATTCTCTCACGCCTTTGGTTGCCTCCCTCTCCCTCTCCAACACCTCCTCCTCCATAGTGCTTGGCGAAGCCCTGACGGAGTTCTGCAGCTCCACCATCACCACGTCGTCGTGCTGCTGCTGGAGCCATCTTCCTCAACCTCTTTTTCCCTCTTGCTAGATCAAGAAGAAGGAGACGTTACGCTAACCGTACGTGTGTTGAACACGGAGGTGCCGTCCGTTCGGCGCTAGGATCTCCGGTGATTTGGGTCACGTCGTGTACGACTACTTCATCCACGTTCTTTGAATGCTTCCGCTCGCGATCTACAAAGGTATGTAGATGCATCCGATGACTCGTTGCTAGATGAACTCATAGATAGATCTTGGTGAAACCGTAGGAAAATTTTTGTTTTCTGCAACGTTCCCCAATAGTGGCATCATGAGCTAGGTCTATGTGTAGTTCTTCTTGCGCGAGTAGAACACAATTTGTTGTGGGTGTAGATGTTGTCAACTTTCTTGCCGCTACTAGTCTTATCTTGCTTCGACGGTATTGTGGGATGAAGCGGCCCGGACCAACCTTACACGTATGCTTACGTGAGAGCGGTTCCACCGACAAACATGCACTAGTTGCATAAGGTGGCTGGCGGGTGACTGTCTCTCCTACTTTAGTTGGAGCGGATTCGGTGAAAAGGGTCCTTATGAAGGGTAAATAGAAGTTGACAAATCACGTTGTGGCTTTCACGTAGGTAAGAAAACGTTCTTGCTAGAACCCTACTTCAGCCACGTAAAACTTGCAACAACAATTAGAGGACGTCTAACTTGTTTTTGCAGCAAGTGCTTTGTGATATGATATGGCCAAAGTTGTGATGAATGATGAATGATACATATGTGATGTATGAGATGTTCGTGCCATTGTAATAGGAATCACGACTTGCATGTCGATGAGTATGACAACCGGCAGGAGCCATAGGAGTTGTCTTTATTCTTTTATATGACCTGCGTGTCATTGAGAAACGCCATGTAAATTACTTTACTTTATTGCTAAACACGTTAGCCATAGTAGTAGAAGTAATAGTTGGCGAGCAACTTCATGGAGACACGATGATGGAGATCATGATGATGGAGATCATGATGATGGAGATCATGGTGTCATGCCGGTGACAAGATGATCATGGAGCCCCAAGATGGAGATCAAAGGAGCTATGTGATATTGGCCATATCATGTCACTATTATTATTTGAGTGCATGTGATGTTTATCATGTTTTGCATCTTGTTTACTTAGAACGACGGTAGTGAATAAGATGATCCCTCATAATAATTTCAAGCAAGTGTTCCCCCTAACTGTGCACCGTTGCGACAGTTCATTGCTTCAATGCACCACATGATGATCGGGTGTTTGATTCAAACGTTCACATACAACGGGTGTAAGACAGATTTACACATGCAAACACTTAGGTTGACTTGACGAGCCTAGCATGTGTATAGACATGGCCTCGGAACACAGAAGACCGAAAGGTCGAGCATGAGTCGTATAGAAGATACGATCAACATGAAGATGTTCACCGATGTTGACTAGTCCGTCTCACGTGATGATCGGACACGGCCTAGTTGACTCGGATCATGTTTTACTTAGATGACTAGAAGAGGGATGTCTATCTAAGTGGGAGTTCATTGAATAATTTGATTAGATGAACTTAGTCTAAAATCTTTGCAATATGTCTTGTAGATCAAATGGCCAACGTAGTCCTCAACTTCAACGTGTTCCTAGAGAAAACCAAGCTGAAAGATGATGGCAGTAACTATACGGACTGGGTCCGGAACCTGAGGATCATCCTCATAGCTGCCAAGAAAGATTATGTCCTACAAGCACCGCTAGGTGAAGCTCCCGTCCCACAGAACCAAGACGTTATGAACGCTTGGCAAACATGTGCTGATGACTACTCCCTCGTTCAGTGCGGCATGCTTTACAGTTTAGAGCCGGGGCTCCAAAAGCGTTTTGAGAGACATGGAGCATATCAGATGTTCGAAGAGCTGAAAATGCTTTTTGAAGCTCATGCCTGGGTCGAGAGATATGAGGTCTCCGACAAATTCTTCAGCTGTAAGATGGAGGAAAATAGTTCTGTCAGTGAGCACATACTCACTATGTCTGGGTTACATAACCACTTGACTCAGCTGGGAGTTAATCTCCCGGATGATGCGGTCATTGACAGAATCCTCTAGTCGCTTCCACCAAGCTACAAGAGCTTTGTGATGAACTTCAACATGAAGGGGATGGAAAAGACCATTCCTGAGGTATTTGCAATGCTGAAATCAGCAGAGGTAGAAGTCAAGAAGGAACATCAAGTGTTGATGGTCAATAAAACCACTAAGTTCAAGAAGGGCAAGGGTAAAAAGAACTTCAAGAAGGACGGCAAGTGAGTTGCCGCGCCTGGCAAGCAAGCTGCCGGGAAGAAGCCAAAGAATGGACCCAAGCCCGAGACTGAGTGCTTTTATTGCAAGGGAAGCGGTCACTGGAAGCGGAACTGCCCCAAATATTTAGCGGACAAGAAGGCCGGCAAAACAAAAGGTATATGTGATATACATGTAATTGATGTGTACCTTACCAGTACCCGTAGTAGCTCCTGGGTATTTGATACCGGTGTAGTTGCTCACATTTGTAACTCAAAGCAGGGGCTGCGGAATAAGCGGAGACTAGCAAAGGACGAGGTGACGATGCGCGTCGAGAATGGTTCCAAGGTCAATGTGATCGCCGTCGGCACGTTACCTCTATATTTACCTTCGGGATTAGTTTTAAACCTTAATAATTGTTATTTAGTACCAGCTTTGAGCATGAACATTGTATCGGGATCTCGTTTAATTCGAGATGGCTACTCATTTAAATCCGAGAATAATGGTTGTTCTATTTATATGAGAGATATGTTTTATGGTCATGCTCCTATGGTGAATGGTTTATTCTTAATGAATCTCGAGCGTAATGCTACACATATTCATAGTGTGAGTACCAAAAGATGTAAGGTTGATAATGATAGTCCCACATACTTATGGCACTGCCGCCTTGGTCACATAGGTGTCAAACGCATGAAGAAGCTCCATGCAGATGGACTTTTAGAGTCTCTTGATTATGAATCATTTGACACGTGCGAACCATGCCTCATGGGTAAAATGACCAAGACTCCGTTCTCAGGAACAATGGAGCGAGCAACCAACTTATTAGAAATCATACATACTGATGTGTGCGGTCCAATGAGCGTTGAGGCTCGCGGTGGCTATCGTTATGTTCTCACCCTCACTGATGACTTGAGTAGATATGGGTATGTCTACTTAATGAAACACAAGTCTGAAACCTTTGAAAAGTTCAAGGAATTTCAGAGTGAGGTTGAGAATCAACGTGACAGGAAAATCAAGTTTCTACGATCAGATCGTGGAGGAGAATACTTGAGTCACGAATTTGGCACACACTTAAGAAAATGTGGAATAGTTTCACAACTCACGCCGCCTGGAACACCTCGGCATAACGGTGTGTCCGAACATCGTAATCGCACTCTATTAGATATGGTACGATCTATGATGTCTCTTACCGATTTACCACTATCTTTTTGGGGCTATGCTTTAGAGACTGCCGCATTCACTTTAAATAGGGCTCCGTCGAAATCCGTTGAGACGACACCGTTTGAATTATGGTTTGGGAAGAAACCTAAGCTGTCGTTTCTAAAAGTTTGGGGATGCGATGCTTATGTCAAGAAACTTCAACCTGAAAAGCTCGAACCCAAGTCGGAAAAATGCGTCTTCATAGGATACCCTACAGAAACTGTTGGGTATACCTTCTACCTCAGATCCGAAGGCAAGATCTTTGTTGCCAGGAATGGATGCTTTCTAGAGAAGGAGTTTCTCTCGAAAGAAGTAAGTGGGAGGAAAGTGGAACTTGATGAAGTGTTACCTCTTGAACCGGAAAATAGCGCAACTCAAGAAAATGTTCCTGAGGTGCCTGCACCGACTAGAGAGGAGGTTAATGATGATGATCATGAAACTTCTGATCAAGTTGCTACTGAACTTCGAAGGTCCACAAGGACACGTTCCGCACCAGAGTGGTACGGCAACCCTGTCTTGGAAATCATGTTGTTAGACAACGGTGAACCTTCGAACTATGAAGAAGCGATGGCGGGCCCGGATTCCGACAAATGGCTAGAAGCCATGAAATCCGAGATAGGATCCATGTACGAAAACGAAGTATGGACTTTGACTGACTTGCCCGTTGAACATCGAGCCATAGAAAATAAATGGATCTTTAAGAAGAAGACAGACGCGGATGGTAATCTGACCATCTATAAAGCGCGGCTTGTCACTAAGGGTTATCGACAAGTTCGAGGGGTTGACTACGATGAGACTTTCTCACCGGTAGCGAAGCTGAAGTCCGTCCGAATCATGTTAGCAATTGCCGCATTCTACGATTATGAGATATGGCAAATGGACGTCAAAACGGCATTCCTTAATGGTTTCCTTAAGGAAGAATTGTATATGATGCAGCCGGAAGGTTTTGTTGATCCTAAGAATGCTGACAAGGTGTGCAAGCTCCAACGCTCGATTTATGGGCTGGTGCAAGCATCTCGGAGTTGGAACATTCGCTTTGATGAGATGATCAAAGCGTTTGGGTTTACGCAGACTTATGGAGAAGCCTGCGTTTACAAGAAAGTGAGTGGGAGCTCTGTAGCATTTCTCATATTATATGTAGATGACATACTTTTGATGGGAAATGATATAGAACTCTTGGACAGCATCAAGGCCTACTTGAATAAGAGTTTTTCAATGAAGGACCTTGGAGAAGCTGCTTATATATTAGGCATCAAGATCTATAGAGATAGATGAAGACGCCTCATAGGTCTTTCACAAAGCACATACCTTGATAAGATATTGAAGAAGTTCAATATGGATCAATCTAAGAAGGGGTTCTTGCCTGTTGTTACAAGGTATGAAATTGAGCTCAGCTCAATGTCCGACCATGGCAGAAGATATAGAAGAGATGAGTGTCATCCCCTATGCCTCAGCCATAGGTTCTATTATGTATGCCATGCTGTGTACCAGACCTGATGTAAACCTTGCCGTAAGTTTGGTAGGAAGGTACCAAAGTAATCCCGGCAAGGAACACTGGACAGCGGTCAAGAATATCCTGAAGTACCTGAAAAGGACTAAGGAAATGTTTCTCGTTTATGGAGGTGACGAAGAGCTCGTCGTAAAGGGTTACGTCGACGCTAGCTTCGACACAGATCTGGATGACTCTAAGTCACAAACCGGATACGTGTATATTTTGAACGGTGGGGCAGTAAGCTGGTGCAGTTGCAAGCAGCGCGTCGTGGCGGGATCTACATGTGAAGCGGAGTACATGGCAGCCTCGGAGGCAGCACATGAAGCAATTTGGGTGAAGGAGTTCATCACCGACCTAGGAGTCATACCCAATGCGTCGGGGCCAATCAAACTCTTTTGTGACAACACTGGAGCTATTGCACTTGCCAAGGAGCCCAGGTTTCACAAGAAGACAAGGCACATCAAGCTTCGCTTCAACTCCATTCGTGAAAATGTTCAAGATGGAGACATAGATATTTGTAAAGTACATACGGACCTGAATGTAGCAGATCCGTTGACTAAACCTCTCCCTAGAGCAAAACATGATCAACACCAGAATTCCATGGGTGTTCGATTCATCACAATGTAACTAGATTATTGACTCTAGTGCAAGTGGGAGACTGTTGGAAATATGCCCTAGAGGCAATAATAAAAGCATTGTTATTATATTTCCTTGTTCATGATAATTGTCTTTATTCATGCTATAATTGTGTTATCCGGAAATCGTAATACATGTGTGAATAACAGACACCAACATGTCCCTAGTAAGCCTCTAGTTGACTAGCTCGTTGATCAATAGATAGTCATGGTTTCCTGACTATGGACATTGGATGTCATTGATAACGAGATCACATCATTAGGAGAATGATTTGATGGACAAGACCCAATCCTAAACATGGCATAAAGATCGTGTAGTTCGTTTGCTAGAGTTTTTCCAATGTCAAGTATCTTTTCCTTAGACCATGAGATCGTGTAACTCCCGGATACCGTGAGAGTGCTTTGGGTGTACCAAACGTCACAACGTAACTGGGTGACTATAAAGGTATACTACGGGTATCTCCAAAAGTGTCTGTTGGGTTGACACGGATCAAGACTGGGATTTGTCACTCCGTATGACGGAGAGGTATCACTGGGCCCACTCGGTAATGCATCATCATAATGAGCTCAAAGTGACCAAGTGTCTGGTCACGGGATCATGCATTACGGTACGAGTAAAGTGACTTGCCGGTAACGAGATTGAACGAGGTATTGGGATACCGACGATCGAATCTCGGGCAAGTAACATACCGATTGACAAAGGGAATTGTATACGGGGTTACTTGAATCCTTGACATCGTGGTTCATTCGATGAGATCATCGTGGAGCATGTGGGAGCCAACATGGGTATCCAAGTCCCGCTGTTGGTTATTGACCGGAGAGTCGTCTCGGTCATGTCTGCCTGTCTCCCGAACCCGTAGGGTCTACACACTTAAGGTTCGGTGACGCTAGGGTTATAGGAATATGTATATGCAGTAACCCGAATATTGTTCGGAGTCCCGGATGAGATCCCGGACGTCACGAGGAGTTCTGGAATGGTACAGAGGTAAAGAATTATATATGGGAAGTGCTATTTCGGCCATCGGGACAAGTTTCGGGGTCACCGGTATTGTACCGGGACCACCGGAAGGGTCCCGGGGGTCCACCGGGTGGGGCCACCTATCCCGGAGGGCCCCATGGGCTGAAGTGGGAAGGGACCCAGCCCAATGTGGGCTGGGGCGCCTCTCCCCTAGGGCCCATGCGGCTAGGGTTTGGGGAAACCCTAAAGGGGGGCGCCCCCTTGCTTGGGGGGCAAGCCCCCCACCCCTTGGCCGCCGCCCCCCCTAGGAGAATAGATCTCCTAGGGCTGGCGCCCCCCCTTGGCCCTCCTATATATAGTGGGAGAGGGAGGGCTATTCTCTCACGCTTTTGGTTGCCTCCCTCTCCCTCTCCAACACCTCCTCCTCCTCCATACTGCTTGGCGAAGCCCTGACGGAGTTCTGCAGCTCCACCATCACCGTCGTGCTGCTGCTGGAGCCATCTTCCTCAACCTCTTCTTCCCTCTTGCTGGATCAAGAAGAAGGAGACGTTACGCTAACCGTACGTGTGTTGAACGCGGAGGTGCCGTCCATTCAGCGCTAGGATCTCCGGTGATTTGGATCACGTCGTGTACGACTACTTCATCCACGTTCTTTGAACGCTTCCGCTCGCGATCTACAAAGGTATGTAGATGCATCCAATGACTCGTTGCTAGATGAACTCATAGATAGATCTTGGTGAAACCGTAGGAAAATTTTTGTTTTCTGCAACGTTCCCCAACACGAAGCACGTCGGTAGAACCAGTCTCGCGTAAGCGTAAGTGTATGCGTAATGTCGGTCTGGGCCGCTTCATCCAACAATACCGCTGAATCAAGAATCAACTAGTGACAGCAAGCAATATGTATATACCCACACCCACAACTCCTTTGTGTTCTACTCGTGTATATAACATCTACGCATAAACCTGGCTCGGATGCCACTGTTGGGGAACGTTGTAATTTCAAAATTTTCCTCCACACACGCAAGATCATGGTGATGCATAGCAACGAGAGGGGAAGAGTGATGTCCACATACCCTCGTAGACCGTAAATGGAGGCATTATGACAACGCGTTGATGTAGTCGTATGTCTTCACGATCGACCGATCCTAGTACCGAAAGTACGACACCTCCATGATCTACACACGTTCGGCTCGGTGACGTCCCATGAACTCTCGATCCAGCTGAGTGTCGAGGGAGAGCTTCGCCAGCACGACGGCGTGATGACGGTGATGATGATGCTATCATCGCAGGGCTTCGCCTAAGCACTATGATGATATGACCGAGGTGGATTATGGTGGAGGGGGCACCACACACGGCTAAGGGATCAATGATCAAATTGTGTGTCTATGGGGTGCCCCCCTCCCCCGTATATAAAGGAGTAGAGGAGGGGGAGGCCGGTCCTCTATGGCGCGCCCTAGGGGAGTCCTACTCCCACCGGGAGTAGGATTCCCCCTTCCAAGTAGTAGGAGTAGGAGAGAAGGAAGGGGAGGAGAGGGGAAAGGAAAGGGGGGCCCCACCTAATTCGGATTGGGATAGGGGGCGCGCCTCCCACCTTTTCCTTTCCTATCCTCTATTCCACTAAGGCCCAATAAGGCCCATATACTCCCTAGGGGGTTCCGGTAACCTCCCGGTTGTAACGCCCCAGATATTACTTTCCCAATTTGTACTCCAACTCTTACCGTTTCCGGCATTAAGTTATATTTATTCTCGGGTTCGGGTCTTTGTCTCCGTGTGTTGTTTTCATTTTCATGCATCTCATATCATGTCATCACGTGCATTGCATTTGCATACATGTTCATCTCATGCATTCGAGCATTTTCCCCGTTGTCCGTTTTGCATTCCGGCGCTTCGTTCTCCTCCGGTGGCCATTTCTAGCTTTCTTTCGTGTTTGGGGATTAAACATTTCCGGATTGGACCGAGACTTGCCATGCGGCCTTGGTTTACTACCGGTAGACCGCCTGTCAAGTTTCGGGTCATTTGGACTTCGTTTGATACTCCAACGATTAACCGAGGGACCGAAAAGGCCTCGTGTGTGTTGCAGGCCAACACCCCTCCAATTTGGCCCAAAACCCACCAAACTCTACTCCATGTCCTAGAGCGTTCGATCACGATCGCGTGGCCGAAAACCACACCTCATTTGGACTCTCCTAGCTCCACTTATGCCGATATATACACCCCCTCCTCCAAATTCGCGGATCCGCCTCCTCAAACCCTAGAAATCAGATCCCACATCGCCGCCGGACACGTCTGGACGGACTGGACGTTGTCCGCCGCCGCCGCCGACCTACCGGGGCGCGCCACGTGGCAGAGGGCGCCCCACATCGCCGCCGCTCCCGCCGGCCCGCCCAGGCCCGCGCGGGGCCCGCCTCCTCGCCGCCCCGGGCTAGATCCCGCCACCCGCGCCAGCTTCCTCTCCCCCGAGCCCGGCCGAGCCCGCCGCCGCCGCGCCATTGCCGGCCGGGGCAAGCTCCGCCCCGGACCTCCTCGCCTCGCCGCCGCCACCTCGTCGCCCGGCGCCGGCGACCGCGCCCCGGCGCCCCCTCCTCTCACCGGCCTCGGATCCGGCCGGAGCCTCCTCTCCCACGCGACCCCGCCGCTTCTTCGAGCTCCGGCAAGCTACAGGGGCTCCGGCGTGAACAGTACCCCGTCGAACCTCGGAATCCGCGCTGGATCAGATCTGGAAATATCTCCTCCTCGGTTGACTTTTATCCCCGAAACCCTAGTTTTTCATGCCTACTTTGACTGTTCATATCTCCGCATCCGTAGCTCCGATTTGGACATACGATATATCAAAATCTTCGTCTCGACGAGTGCATCATTTCATTCCATTGCATCATTTGCATTTGAGTTCATCTTGATGCCCAAAATGCTGTTAGAAGGAGGCATCGTGAGTTAAATTGCAGATCCGTTAGTTCATCATAGACTTTTGTCATTTTTGCCATGATTATTGTGTGCATGATATGCCTGTGAGTCTTTGGGATGAATTGTTAAGCATTTTGCCTTCTTTCCAGAGGTGCCACCCATGCATTTTTAGGATGTGTGTTGTGACTTGTGCAAGCTTGCAAAGAAGGGTACCTGAGAATTCTGTTTTCAGGGACTTCGTGAATTTCACTAAGTCTGGGATATTTTAGTTCATGATGCCATATGTTCAGCTTGTTTCCTAGTGATCCGTGCCTCTTTTGAGGATGATCAGTAAGGGACTTTTGATATTTATGTTATGCTCTATCCATCCATGTCTTTACTTGCTATGTTGGTGCACCCTAGGTTGAGTCAATCGAGCTCAACTTTTGCATCATTGTGTATTTGGGCAGATCGTCAACTCTTTTGCGATTTTGCCGGTGCTATTGCTAGTGATCCATGCATGCTATTCCATTGTTCTTGCCATGTCTAGCTAGCATTTTGTGCCTTCTTTATGGATGTATGCTTGCCTTGCCATGACTTGCACCGTAGTGAGTGCATCGAGCTCGTTTACATGCCTCCGTGAGTTATAATTTCAGCATGTCTCAGTTTTCACCAAGTCTGAAAACTGATTGTGTTTCATCTATGTTCGTGTGCTCGTTAGAGTATTTTGTGAACCCTTTTGGCCCCAGGTCACTTTGGGTGTTTTGTTAAGCTTGTTGAGTAGCTCCATGCCATGTTCTTACTTGTCATGTTCAGGTTATGTTTCATGTTGTTTTGCTCCTCCGAAGAGAGCATCGTGGTCTGAAATTTCAGACTAGTGTTAATTTCACCAAGTCTGAAATCTGTTTTGCTTATTCAGTTTTGCCATGCTTGTTTGAACCTCTTAATGGGTGAATTTGGCTATGGCTCAGTCCTACTGATTTGTTAAGCATCTTGTGTACATCCCTGCCATGTATTTTGTTTTCATGTTTGGTGGCTGTAGCATGTTTATTTCATTGCATTTAGGAGCCTACTTGCTGTAAATCGCAGATCGGTTCGTTTCGTAAAACGCTTGCCATTTCCAAACCGTAGCTCCGATTCCTATGATCTTTATATCGTTTTCAAGTGATTTCATCCCCTCTATCCAGTGGCACACTTGGTTTTCCAAGTTGAGGCCAGGTTCATGCATTTCCTATCACGTCTTGCATTTTGCATCCCGCATCGCATTCCGCATAGCATACCATCTTTGCATATTATTGGTTGTCCTTGCACGTGGTTGATTGTATCCTTGTTGCTTGTTTGTGTTGTTGGGTAGAGCCGGGAGACGAGTTCGCTAACGAGGAGCCCGTTGAGTTTGCTTTTGAGGATCCAGTCAACTCTGACAACCGTGCAGGCAAGATGATCATACCCTCGAAATCACTACTATCTTTGCTATGCTAGTTTGCTCGCTCTTTTGCTTTGCCAATGCTACGATGCCTACCACTTGCTTGTCAGCCTCCCAATTGCCATGATTGAGCCTCTAACCCACCTTTGTCCTAGCAAACCGTTGATTGGCTATGTTACCGCTTTGCTCAGCCCCTTCTTATAGCGTTGCTAGTTGCAGGTGAAGATTGGAGCCGTTCCTTATTGGAACATTTATTTACTTGTTGGGATATTATTATATTGCCATGTTATCTTAATGCATCTATATACTTGGTAAAGGGTGGAAGGCTCGGCCTCTCGCCTAGTGTTTTGTTCCACTCTTGCCGCCCTAGTTTCCGTCATATCGGTGTTATGTTCCCGGATTGTTGCGTCCCTTACGCGGTTGGGCTATAATGGGAACCCCTTGATAGTTCGCCTTGATTAAAGCTTTTCCAGCAATGCCCAACATTGGTTTTACCATTTGCCACCTAGCCTCTTTTTCCCTTGGGTTTCCGGAGCCCGAGGGTCATCTTATTTTAACCCCCCCGGGCCAGTGCTCCTCTGAGTGTTGGTCCGAAATGAGCTACCTACGGGGCCACCTCGGGGAAACTTGAGGGTTGGTTTTACTCATAGCTAGTCTCATCTGAGTGTGCCCTGAGAACGAGATATGTGCAGCTCCTACCGGGATTTGTCGGCACATTCGGGCGGTGTTGCTGGACTTGTTTTAACCTGTCGAATCATCTTGTTGTTCCGAGATACCGAGTCTGATTGGTGTGTCTTGGGTGGAGGTCTATTCCTTCATTGACCGTGAGAGCTTGTTATGGGCTAAGTTGGGACCCCCCTGCAGGGATTGATCTTTTGAAAGCCGTGCCCGCGGTTATGGGCAGATGGGAATTTGTTAATGTCCGGTTATAGATAACTTGAACCTTAATTAATTAAAATGAATCAACTGAGTGTGTTGCCGTGATGGCCTCTTCTCGGCGGAGTCCGGGAAGCGGACACGGTGTTGGAGTTATGCTTGCGCAGGTTGCTCTCTAGTTTCCCGCTCGTGCTTTGCCTCCTCTTCTCGCTCTCTTTTGCGAATAAGTTAGCCACCATATATGCTAGCCGCTTGCTGCAGCTCCACTTACATTACCCCTTTCCTACCTATTAAGCTTAAATAGTCTTGATCGCGAGGGTGCGCGATTGCTGAGTCCCTGTGGCTCACAGATTACTATTACACCAGATGCAGGGACAGATGATACAGCTCCAGATGGTGCGCTTGAGCTCAAGTGGGAGTACGACGAGGACTCTCAGCGTTACTATGTGTCTTTTCCTGATGATCAGTAGTGGTGCCCAATCGGTGTTAGATTCAGGGCCTTGTCGCATGTTGGGGGTCTTTTCCTATTTTGGCGCCGTATTCGGGCCATGAGTGATTTGTATGATGGATGTTATTTTTGTACTTTGATGTGACGTGGCGAGTGTAAGCCAACTATGTACCTCCCCTTTATATTATTTATGTACATGGGATGTGTGATGATTTCCCGACTTGCGACATTGCTTTCAATGCGGTTATGCCTCTAAGTCGTGCCTCGACACGTCGGAGATATAGCCGCATCGAGGGCGTTACAAGTTGGTTATCAGAGCCTTCCCTGACCTTAGGAGCCCCCATTGCTTGATCGTTTTTAGCAGCCAAGTTGTGTCTAGAAAAATATTTTGAGTCATTTAGGAATTATATATCGGAGAGCTTAGGAATTCTTTTTACTTTCCAGTCTCCTCATCGCTCTGGTAAGGCATCCTGACGTAGAGTTTTGACTCTTCTCTTCTCAAATTTCACTAAAAATTTTTTTAGGATCACGCGAGTATCTTGGATTTGTTCCGATGGCTTATGATGAGAATACTGTCTTGGTGCCTCCTGTCAGGGGTTTAGTGGAAGTGTCCCGGGGAGTTGAGCTCTGAGGTGTTGTCATCATAATTTTATCGTTGCAATTCTGGTATACTTGAGATATGTTCGCGACATCGAAAATCTCCTTTATGCAGTTCGTTGGTGAGATAACCTCGACGCCACCCAGTACTGGGGCGGGAGTTCGGGAGTATCGCCATAACTTGTATAACGGATGCTTTTCGAAGGTTGAGGTAGATGGTTTCCGAAGGTTTCTTGGTTATGTGTTGAAGGATGGATACAGCTGGATGTAGGATTTGCTAGTTTGGGTGAGATATTATGCTTCCCCTGTATCCCCAACACCTGATTGCATAACCGGAAAGTTTCGGGAGTTTCATAGGTGGGAATTCAAGTAGCTCTTAGGATATCTTTCCGACAGATGTATGATATGAAATTGGGGTTCGACGTCTAGTGGTTCGCCTATTCACGGTCGATTTTACAGTGGTCTCGTTGTGTCTTAAAGAGTCCTTGGCTATGCTGACTCGGGGACGCTTCGTATGTCATGTGCACTGCCTTGTACATGATGGTGCTGTACGATCGAGCCCGTGTAGGTCCCACCATGAAAACTTCGGACGAAATTTCTATCATATGTTTGTTCCGGCTTATTTCGCAAGCCAATCCTTGGTTTTATTTTGAGTTGTGGTATTCGAGTTGCTTCGAAGTCATATATTGATTCCATCCCTCGTTGATATACCTCTTCTACCCGATTCTTCGTGGCTTCGCAATTTAGGAATATGTGACCACTTCAAGAGAAGTGCATTCGTTCATTTTGTTCGGACGTGAAGACTTTTTGTTGCAATTTTCATTCCGTTGGATTCACCTTCAATATTCGTCTATTTGTGTGCTAATGGTGGTCAACCTCTTCAGGATGGCTCCTCCAACGCGCATGACTCCGAATCCTGATCCGCCACCACCTCCACCGCCTCCGGAGGCTTGGCAAGCTGTGATGGCCGCAACCAATGCAAATACACAGCTGATCATGCAAATCCTCGAAGAGCGGAATCAAGGCAGTCAAGGGAATCAAGGCAACAATCAGAACCATTTTGCTACTCTGAACCAGTTCCTCGCAAATGGTCCAAAGACGTTCAGCAATTGTGTTGAGGCTACCGATGCTGATGATTGGCTAGTGGATCTGGGCAAGCATTTTGAATGCAGCAACGTCAGGCCTGAAGATTTCGTCAAGTTCACTTCTTTCCAGCTCAAAGATCAGGCCGCAGAGTGGTTCCAGCAGTACAAGGATTCCAGAGGTGGACGTTTGATCACTTGGGATGATTTCTGTCGTGATTTCCGAGCTCATCACATTCCTCAGAGTGTGACTGAAAGCAAACGTGAAGAATTCCGCAATCTGAAGCAAGGCTCTTTGTCTGTCTACGACTACAACAAGTTGTTCCAGAAGCTCGCCCGTTTTGCCAAGCAGGATGTTCCTGATGAGAAGAGCATGATCTATCAGTTCAGGGGTGGTCTCCGTGAAGAAATTCAGCTCGCTCTTGTCCTCTTCGAGCCGTTGAGATATGATGAGTTCTACAACATGGCACTGAAGCAAGAGGCTGCTCAGTTGAGGTGTGATGCTTCCAGGAAGCGAGTCAGAGACACTACGCCTTCTTCCTCTACTCAAGTGGCCAAGCAGCAGAAGTATTGGCTTCCTCCTCCTCCGTTCCGTCAGCCGTATCAGCAGAAGAGCAAAGGTGGCAGTGGTTCTTCCCACCCACCCAACCCAGGCTTTCAGAACAAGACTTCGTCTCAAGCTCCAAGATCAAGTGCTCCGTACCACCGTCCGCTCTCAGAGGTCACGTGCAACAAGTGCCAACAGAAGGGTCACTATGCCAACAAGTGTTTCAACCAGAGGCGTCTTCCTCCTCCTCCTCCTGTCAGATCGGCAAGTACAGCAGTGGTCAAGCATAACCCCAAGTCCGCCAAGGTCAACTTGATGAACGCAGCTCAGGCAGAGGATTCGTCAGATGTGATCATGGGTAACCTTCCTGTTAATGATATTCCTGCAAAAGTTCTTTTTGACTCTGGTGCATCGCATTCCTTCATGTCATTCCCATTTGCATCGGAGAACAATTTTAGCACTAAGGCTTTACCTAGAGCTATGCAAGTCGTCTCTCCAGCTAAGCGTCTGAGTTCTAGTATGATGATTCCGGATATTTCTATCATGATGGGTGATTTCAAGTTTCTGGCTTCTCCAATGGTTCTTGGTAATTCTGATATCGATCTTATTCTTGGGATGGACTGGCTCTCTAAGCATAAAGCTCAGCTTGATTGTGCAGCCAGGCAGATTCAACTAACTCATTCGTCTGAGGATGTCATTGTCTTTGCTGCTCGGGATAATACCATCCGGTTGTTCTCTCTTAATGAGAAGGGTGAATTGGATGCTATTTCGCAGATTCCGGTTGTTTGTGAGTATCAAGACGTCTTCCCAGAAGAGCTCCCAGGAATGCCTCCGCATCGGCTGGTTGAATTTGTTATTGAACTTGAGCCCGGTACGGAACCTGTGTGCAAACGTCCCTACAAGCTCGGCCCCGAAGAGTTGAAGGAGTTGAAGAAACAACTCGATGTTCAAGAAAGAATGGGTCTCATTCGGCCTAGTACTTCTCCGTGGGGTTGTGGTGTTCTTTTTGTGAAGAAGAAGGATGGAACGGACCGACTTTGTGTTGATTATCGTCCATTGAACAAGAAGACCATCAAGAACAAATATCCACTTCCCAACATCAATGAGCTGTTCGAACAACTCAAGGGTGCCCAAGTATTCTCCAAGCTTGATCTTCATATGGGTTATCATCAGATTCACATTCGTGAGCAAGATATTCCCAAGACGGCGTTCAGAACAAGCTATGGGTCATATGAATACACTGTCATGTCTTTTGGCCTCGCTAACGCTCCTCCGACGTTCTCTCGCATGATGAACTTCATCTTCAACCCCTACACCAATGACTTCATTTTGGTCTATCTCGACGACATTCTGGTTTTCTCGAAGAACAAGGAAGATCATGCCAAGCACTTGAGTTTGGTTCTTGACAAGCTCAGGGAACATCATTTCTACGCCAAGTTCTCCAAGTGTGAATTTTGGCTCGATGAGGTGCTTTATCTTGGCCATATCATCTCTGCCAAGGGCATAGCCGTGAATCCTGAGAAGGTGTCTGCAATTGTTAATTGGGAACCTCCTCAGAACGTGAAGCAACTCCGTAGCTTCCTCGGTCTCGCAAGCTACTGCCGAAGATTCATTGAAAACTTTTCTAAGATCGCGAAGCCTCTCTCAAATCTTCTTCAGAAGCACGTCAAGTACTTTTTGTCTCCGGAGTGTGATATTGCTTTCAACACTTTGAAAGAGAAATTGATCACTGCTCCAGTTCTGACTCCGCCTGATGAAACCAAGCCGTACGAGGTCTTTTGTGATGCCTCTCTCCAAGGTCTCGGTGCTGTACTGATGCAAGAGAAGAAAGTTGTTGCTTATACCTCTCGCCAGTTGAAGCCTAATAAGAAGAACTACCCCACTCATGATCTCGAGTTGGCGGCAGTTGTGCATGCTTTGTTGACTTGGAGACATCTTCTATTGGGAAGAAAAGTGGACATTTTCACTGATCACAAGAGTCTCAAGTACATCTTCACCCAGCCTAATCTCAACCTCAGGCAAACTCGATGGGTCGAAATGATTCAAGAGTACAATCCGAGTATTGAGCATACTCCAGGCAAGGCCAATGTGATTGCTGACGCTTTGAGCAGAAAAGCATATTGCAACAGTCTGATTCTCAAGCCTTATCAACCCGAGCTTTGTGAAGCTTTCTGCAAACTTAATCTGCAAATTGTTCCTCAAGGTTTCCTCGCCAACCTTCAAGTCTCTCCTACCTTGGAAGACCAGATTCGCCAAGCCCAGCTTCTTGATGCTATGGTGAAAAAGGTGAAGATTGGTATCGCAAAGAGTCAGTCCAAGTACAAGTGCTACCGACTTGATGACAAGGACACTCTCTTCTTCGAGGATCGAATTGTTGTGCCCAAAGGTGAACTTCGTAAGGTGATCATGAATGAGGCTCACAACTCTCTCCTCTCCATCCACCCTGGGAGCACGAAGATGTATCAGGAGCTGAAGCAAACTTATTGGTGGACTTGAATGAAGCGCGAGATCGCTCAATTCGTGAATGAATGTGATGTCTGCAGAAGAGTGAAGGCAGAACACCAAAGGCCAGCAGGTCTCCTCCAACCTCTTGCCATTCCAGAATGGAAGTTTGACCACATTGAAATGGACTTCGTGATTGGGTTTCCAAAGTCCAAGCGTGGCAATGATGCTATACTCGTTGTCATCGACAAGCTCACCAAAGTGGCTCACTTTCTGCCTATCAAAGAGTCAATCACTGCAGCTCAATTGGCGGAACTATATACCTCTCGAATTGTCTCTCTGCACAGTATTCCTCAAGTGATATCTTCAGACCATGGCAGCATCTTTACCTCCAATTTTTGGGATTCTTTTCAGAAGGCCATGGGCACCAACATCCGCTTCAGCACTACTTTCCATCCTCAAACAAGCGGTCAAGTCGAGCGTGTCAATCAAATTCTTGAAGATATGCTCAGAGCTTGTGTTATCTCCTTCGGCATGAAGTGGGAGGATTGTCTTCCTTATGCTGAATTCTCATACAACAACAGTTTTCAAGCAAGTTCGGGCAAGGCCCCATTTGAAATTTTGTATGGTAGGAAGTGCCGTACACCTCTCAACTGGTTTGAAACCGGTGAATGTCAGCTGCTGGGTAATGACTTAATCACAGAGGCAGAAGAAATGTGCAAGGTCATTCGTGATAACCTCAAAGCAGCCCAATCCCGCCAGAAGAGCTACTATGATAGCAAGCACCGTGATTTGGCTTTCGAGATCGGAGATCATGTTTACCTCCGCGTCTCTCCTATGAAAGGGACTTGTCGCTTCGGTATCAAAGGGAAGCTTGCCCCAGATACGTCGGACCTTTCAAGATTGTCAGCAAGAGAGGCGACCTCGCCTATCAACTCGAGCTTCCTTCAAACTTTGCAAATGTTCATGATGTGTTCCATGTCTCCCAACTCCGAAAGTGCTTCAGGACGCCTGAACGCACCGTCAACTTCGAGGACATTGAGCTCCAAGAAGATCTCTCCTATCGTGAGCACCCAGTTGCAATCCTTGAAGAGACTGAACGCAGAACTCGCAACAAGTCAATCAAATTTCTCAAAGTCAAGTGGTCACACCATTCCGACCGTGAAGCTACCTGGGAATGCGAGGATCACCTCTGTTCCGAGTACCCGGAGTTCTTTCAGTCCTAGATCTCGAGACGAGATCTTTTCGTAGTGGTGGAGTGTTGTAACGCCCCAGATATTACTTTCCCAATTTGTACTCCAACTCTTACCGTTTCCGGCAATAAGTTATATTTATTCTCGGGTTCGGGTCTTTGTCTCCATGTGTTGTTTTCGTTTTCATGCATCTCATATCATGTCATCACGTGCATTGCATTTGCATACATGTTCATCTCATGCATTCGAGCATTTTCCCCGTTGTCCGTTTTGCATTCCGGTGCTTCGTTCTCCTCCGGTGGCCATTTCTAGCTTTCTTTCGTGTTTGGGGATTAAACATTTCCGGATTGGACCGAGACTTGCCATGCGGCCTTGGTTTACTACCAGTAGACCGCCTATCAAGTTTCGGGTCATTTGGACTTCGTTTGATACTCTAACGGTTAACCGAGGGACCGAAAAGGCCTCGTGTGTGTTGCAGCCCAACACCCCTCCAATTTGGCCCAAAACCCACCAAACTCTGCTCCATGTCCTAGAGCGTTCGATCACGATCGCGTGGCCGAAAACCGCACCTCATTTGGACTCTCCTAGCTCCACTTATGCCTATATATACACCCCCTCCTCCAAATTCGCGGATCCCCCTCCTCAAACCCTAGAAATCAGATCCCACATCGCCGCCGGACACGTCCGGACGGACCGGACGTTGTCCGCCGCTGCCGCCGACCTACCGGGGCACGCCACGTGGCAGCGGGCGCCCCACATCGCCGCCGCTCCCGCCGGCCCGCCCAGGCCCGCGCGGGGCCCGCCTCCTCACCGCCCCGGGCCAGATCCCGCCACCCGCGCCGCCTTCGTCTCCCCCGAGCCCGGCCGAGCCCGCCGTCGCCGTGCCATTGCCGGCCGGGGCAAGCTCCGCCCCGGACCTCCTCGCCTCGCAGCCGCCACCTCGCCGCCCGGCGCCGGCGACCGCGCCCCGGCGCCCCCTCCTCTCACCGGCCTCGGATCCGGCTGGAGCCTCCTCTCCCACGCGACCCCGCCGCTTCTTCGAGCTCCGGCAAGCTACAGGGGCTCCGGCGTGAACAGTACCCCGTCGAACCTCGGAATCCGCGCCAGATCAGATCTGGAAATATCTCCTCCTTGGTTGACTTTTATCCCCGAAACCCTAGTTTTTCATGCCTACTTTGACTGTTCATATCTCCGCATCCGTAGCTCCGCTTTGGACATATGATATATCAAAATCTTCGTCTCGACGAGTACATCATTTCATTACATTGCATCATTTGCATTTGAGTTCATCTGGATGCCCAAAATGCTGTTAGAAGGAGGCATCATGAGTTAAATTGCAGATCCGTTAGCTCATCATAGACTTTTGTCATTTTTGCCATGATTATTGTGTGCATGATATGCCTGTGAGTCTTTGGGATGAATTGTTAAGCATTTTGTCTTCTTTCCAGAGGTGCCTCCCATGCATTTTTAGGATCTGTGTGGTGACTTTTGCAAGCTTGCAAAGAGGGGTACCTGAGAATTCTGTTTTCAGGGACTTAGTGAATTTCACTAAGTCTGGGATATTTTAGTTCATGATGCCATATGTTCAGCTTGTTTCCTAGTGATCCGTGCCTCTTTTGAGGATGATCAGTAAGGGACTTTTGATATTTATGTTATGCTCTATCCATCCATGTCTTTACTTGCTATGTTGGTGCACCCTAGGTTGAGTCAATCGAGCTCAACTTTTGCATCATTTTGTATTTGGGCAGATCGTCAACTCTTGCGATTTTGCCGGTGCTATTGCTAGTGATACATGCATGCTATGCCATTGTTCTTGCCATGTCTAGCTAGCATTTTGTGCCTTCTTTATGGATGTATGCTTGCCTTGCCATGACTTGCACCGTAGTGAGTGCATCGAGCTCGTTTACATGCCTCCGTGAGTTATAATTTCAGCATGTCTCAGTTTTCACCAAGTCTGAAAACTGATTGTGTTTCATCTATGTTCGTGTGCTCGTTAGAGTATTTTGTGAACCCTTTTGGCCCCAGGTCACTTTGGGTGTTTTGTTAAGCTTGTTGAGTAGCTCCATGCCATGTTCTTACTTGTCATGTTCAGGTTATGTTTCATGTTGTTTTGCTCCTCCGAAGAGAGCATCGTGGTCTGAAATTTCAGACTAGTGTTAATTTCACCAAGTCTGAAATCTGTTTTGCTTATTCAGTTTTGCCATGCTTGTTTGAACCTCTTAATGGGTGAATTTGGCTATGGCTCAGTCCTACTGATTTGTTAAGCATCTTGGTACATCCCTGACATGTATTTTGTTTTCATGTTTGGTGGCTGTAGCATGTTCATTTCGTTGCATTTAGGAGCCTACTTGCTGTAAATCGCAGATCAGTTTGTTTCGTAAAACGCTTGCCATTTCCAAACCGTAGCTCCGATTCCTATGATCTTTATATCGTTTTCAGGTGGTTTCATCCCCTCTATCCAGTGGAACACTTGGTTTTCCAAGTTGAGGCCAGGTTCATGCATTTCTAGTCACGTCTTGCATTTTGCATCCCGCATCGCATTCCGCATAGCATACCATCTTTGCATATTATTGGTTGTCCATGCATGTGGTTGATTGTATCCTTGTTGCTTGTTTGTGTTGTTGGGTAGAGCCGGGAGACGAGTTCGCTAACGAGGAGCCCGTTGAGTTTGCTTTTGAGGATCCAGTCAACTCTGACAACCGTGCAGGCAAGATGATCATACCCTCGAAATCACTACTATCTTTGCTATGCTAGTTTGCTCGCTCTTTTGCTTTGCCAATGCTACGATGCCTACCAATTGCTTGTCAGCCTCCCAATTGCCATGATTGAGCCTCTAACCCACCTTTGTCCTAGCAAACCGTTGATTGGCTATGTTACCGCTTTGCTCAGCCCCTTCTTATAGCGTTGCTAGTTGCAGGTGAAGATTGGAGCCGTTCCTTATTGGAACATTTATTTACTTGTTGAGATATTATTATATTGCCATGTTATCTTAATGCATCTATATACTTGGTAAAGGGTGGAAGGCTCGGCCTCTCGCCTAGTGTTTTGTTCCACTCTTGCCGGCCTAGTTTCCGTCATATCGGTGTTATGTTCCCGGATTGTTGCGTCCCTTACGCGGTTGGGCTATAATGGGAACCCCTTGATAGTTCGCCTTGATTAAAGCTTTTCCAGCAATGCCCAACATTGGTTTTACCATTTGCCACCTAGCCTCTTTTTCCCTTGGGTTTCCGGAGCCCGAGGGTCATCTTATTTTAACCCCCCCGGGCCAGTGCTCCTCTGAGTGTTGGTCCGAAATGAGCTACCTGCGGGGCCACCTCGGGGAAACTTGAGGGTTGGTTTTACTCGTAGCTAGTCTCATCTGAGTGTGCCCTGAGAACGAGATATGTGCAGCTCCTACCGGGATTTTTCGGCACATTCGGGCGGTGTTGCTGGACTTGTTTTAACCTGTCGAATCGTCTTGTTGTACCGAGATACCGAGTCTGATCGGTGTGTCTTGGGTGGAGGTCTATTCCTTCGTTGACCGTGAGAGCTTGTTATGGGCTAAGTTGGGACCCCCTGCAGGGATTGATCTTTCGAAAGCCGTGCCCACGGTTATGGGCAGATGGGAATTTGTTAATGTCCGGTTGTAGATAACTTGAACCTTAATTAATTAAAATGAATCAACTGAGTGTGTTGCCGTGATGGCCTCTTCTCGGCGGAGTCCGGGAAGCGGACACGGTGTTGGAGTTATGCTTGCGCAGGTTGCTCTCTAGTTTCCCGCTCGTGCTTTGCCTCCTCTTCTCGCTCTCTTTTGCGAATAAGTTAGCCACCATATATGCTAGTCGCTTGCTGCAGCTCCACTTACATTACCCCTTTCCTACCTATTAATCTTAAATAGTCTTGATCGCGAGGGTGCGCGATTACTGAGTCCCTGTGGCTCACAGATTACTATTACACCAGATGCAGGGACAGATGATACAGCTCCAGATGGCGCGCTTGAGCTCAAGTGGGAGTACGACGAGGACTCTCAGCGTTACTATGTGTCTTTTCCTGATGATCAGTAGTGGTGCCCAATCGGGGTTAGATTCAGGGCCTTGTCGCATGTTGGGGGTCTTTTCCTATTTTGGCGCCGTAGTCGGGCCATGAGTGATTTGTATGATGGATGTTATTTATATACTTTGATGTGACGTGGCGAGTGTAAGCCAACCATGTACCTCCCCTTTATATTATTTATGTACATGGGATGTGTGATGATTTCCCGACTTGCGACATTGCTTTCAATGCGGTTATGCCTCTAAGTCGTGCCTCGACACGTGGGAGATATAGCCGCATCGAGGGCGTTACACCGGTACTCCGGAAAATGCCCGAACTCATCCGGAACCATTCTCATGTCCAAACATAGGCTTCCAATATATCAATCTTTATGTCTCAACCATTTCGAGACTCCTCGTCATGTCCATGATCAAATCCTTGACTCCAAACTACTTTCGGTACATCAAAACACATAAACTCATAATACCGACCATCACCGGACGTTGAGCGTGCGGACCCTACGCGTTTGAGAACTATGTAGACATGACCGAGACACGTCTCCGGTCAATAACCAATAGTGGAATCTGGATGTTCATATTGGCTCCCACATATTCTATGACGATCTTTATCGGTCAAACCGCATAACGATATACGTTGTTCCTTTTGTCATCGGTATGTTACTTGCCCGAGATTCGATCGTCGGTATCTCAGTACCTAGTTCAATCTCGTTACCGGCAAGTCTCTTTACTCGTTCTGTAATGCATCATCCCGCAACTAACTCATTAGTCACATTGCTTGCAAGGCTTATATTGATGTGCAATACCGAGAGGGCCCAGAGATACCTCTCCGACAATCGAAGTGACAAATCCTAATATTGACCTATGCCAACTCAAGAAACACCATCAGAGACACCTATAGAGCACCTTTATAATCACCCAGTTACGTTGTGACGTTTGGTAGCACACAAAGTGTTCCTCTGGTGTTCGGGAGTTGCATGATCTCATAGTCATAGGAACATGTATAAATTATGGAGAAAGCAATAGCAACAAACTAAACTATCATCGTGCTAAGTCAAGTCAATCACATCATTCTCTAATTATGTGATCCCGTTAATCAAATGACAACTCATGTCTATGGTCAGGAAACATAACCATCATTGATTCAACGAGCTAGTCAAGTAGAGGCATACTAGTGACACTCTGTTTGTCTATGTATTCACACATGTACTAAGTTTCCGGTTAATACAATTCTAGCATGAATAATAAACATTTATTATGATATAAGGAAATATAAATAACAACTTTATTATTTCCTCTAGGGCATATTTCCTTCAGTCTCCCCTTGCTCCTTTATATACGGGGGCAGGGGACACCCTAGAACACACAAGTTGATTGTTTAGCTGTGTGCGGTGCCCCCCTCCATAGATTTCCACCTCAGTCATATCGTTGTAGTGCTTAGGCGAAGCCCTGCGTCGGTAACTTCATCATCACCGTCATAACGCCGTCGTGCTGACGAAACTCTCCCTCGGCCTCAACTGGATCAAGAGTACGAGGGACGCCACCAAGCTGAACGTGTGCAGATCGCGGAGGTGTCGTGCGTTCGATACTTGATCGGTTATATCGCGAAGACGTTTGACTACATGAACCGTGTTTCATAACGCTTCCGCTTTCGGTCTACAAGGGTACATAGACATACTCTTCCCCTCTCGTTGCTATGCATCACCTAGATGGATCTTGCGTGTGCGTAGGAAAAAATTTAAAATTACTGCGTTCCCCAACAGTGGCATCAGAGCTAGTTCTATGCGTAGATGCTATATGCACGAGTAGAATGCGTGGGTACAAACATATTGATTATCGTCACTAGTTGAGTCTTGATTCAGCGGTATTGTTGGATGAAGCAGCTCAGACCGACATTATGCGTATGCTTACGCGAGACTAGTTCTACCGACGTGCTTCGCACACAGGTGGCTAGTGGGTGTCACTTTATCCAACTTTAGTTGAATTGGATTCAATGAACATGGTTCTTTCTGAAGATCAAAAAGCAATCACTATACCGCGTTGTGGTTTTTGATGCGTAGGTAAGAACGGTTCTTACTAAGCCCGTAGCAGCCACGTAAAACTTGCAACAACAAAGTAGAGGACGTCTAACTTGTTTTTGCAGGGCATGTTGTGATGTGATATATTCAAGACGTGATTATATAAATTGTTGTATGAGATGATCATGTTTTGTAACACAGTTATCGGCAACTGGCAGGAGCCATATGGTTCTCGCTTTATTGTATGAAATGCAATCACCATGTAATTGCTTTACTTTATCACTAAGCGGTAGCAATAGTCGTGGAAGCAATAGTTGGCGAGACGGAAACGATGCTATGATGGAGATCAAGGTGTCAAGCCGGTGACAATGGTGATCATGACGGTGCTTTAGAGATGGAGATCAAAGGCACAAGATGATGATAGCCATATTATATCACTTATATTGATTGCATGTGATGCTTATCCTTTATGCATCTTATTTTGCTTAGTACGGCAGTAGCATTATAAGATGATCTCTCACTAAATTTCAATGTATAAGTGGTCTCCCTGAGTATGCACCGTTGCTACATTTTGTCATGCCGAGACACCACATCATGATCGGGTGTGATAAGCTCTACATTCACATACAACAGGTGCAAGCCAGTTTTGCACAAGCAGAATACTCTGGTTAAACTTGACGAGCCTTGCATATGCAGATATGGCCTCGGAACACTGAGACCCAAAGGTCGCGCGTGAATCATATAGTACATATGATCAACATAGTGATGTTCACCATTGAAAACTACTCCATCTCACGTGATGATCGTACATGGTTTAGTTGATATGGATCACGTGATCACTTAGATGATTAGAGGGATGTCTATCTAAGTGGGAGTTCTTAAGTAATATGATTAATTGAACTTTAATTTATCATGAACTTAGTACCTGATAGTATTTTGCATGTCTATGTTGTAGATCAATTGCTCGTGTATAGCTTCCCCGTTTGATTTATGATATGTTCCTAGAGAAAACTATGTTGAAATATGTTAGTAGCAATGATGCGGACTAGCTCCGTGATTTGAGGATTATCCTCATTGCTGCACAGAAGAATTATGTCCTTGATGTGCCGCTAGGTGACGGACCTTTTGCAAGAGCAGATGCAGACGTTATGAACGTTTGACAAGCTCGGTATGATGACTACTTGATAGTTTAGTGCACCATACTTTACGGCTTAGAACCGGGACTTCAAAAACGTTTTGAACGCCATGGAGCATATGAGATGTTCCAAGAGCTGAAATTGGTATTTCAGACTCATGCCCGTCTTAAGAGGTATGAGACCTCTGACAAGTACTTTGCCTACAAGATGGAGGAGAATAGCTCAGCTAGTGAGCATATGCTCAGAATGTCTGAGTACTACAATCACTTGAATCAAGTGGGAATTAATCTTCCAGATAAGTTAGAGTTCTCTAGTCACTATCACCAAGTTACTAGAACTTCGTGATGAACTATAATATGCAAGGGATAATGGAAACAATTCCCAAGCTCTTCGCGATGCTGAAATTGGCGAAGGTAGAAATGAAGAAAAAGCATCAAGTGTTGATGGTTGACAAGACCACTAGTTTCAAGTAAAAGGGCAAGGGAAAGAAAGGGAACTTCAAGAATAATGGCAAGCAAGTTGCCACTCTCGTGAAGAAGCCCAAAGCTAGACCTAATCCTGAAACTGTGTGCTTCTACTGCAAAGGGAATGGTCACTGGAAGCGGAACTACCCCAAATACTTGGCGGATAAGAAGGATGGAAAAGTGAACAAAAGTATATTTGATATACATGTTATTGATGTGTACTTTATTAGTGTTCATAGTAACCCCGGGGTATTTGATACCGGTTCAGTTGCTAAGATTAATAACTCGAAAAAGGAGTTGCAAAATGAACAGGGACTAGTTAAGTGCAAGGTGACGATGTGTGTTGGAAATGATTCCAAGGTTGATAAGATCACCATCGCACACTCCTTTTACTTTCGGAATTAGTGTTGAACCTAAAATAAATGTTACTTGGTGTTTGCGTTGAACATGAATATGATTGGATCATGTTTATTGCAATATGGTTATTCATTTAAGTCAAAGAATAATTGTTGTTCTGTTTACATGAATAAAACCTTCTATGATCATACACTTAATATAAATGGTTTATTGAATCTCGATCATAGTGATACACATATTCATAATATTGATGCTAAAAGATGCAAAGTTGATAATGATAGTGCAACATACTTGTGGCACTGCCGTTTAGGTCATATTGGTGTAAAGCACATGAAGAAATTGCATGCAGATGGACTTTTGGAGTCACTTGGTTATGAATCGTTTGATACTTGCAAACCATGCCTCATGGGCAAGATGACTAAGACTTCGTTCTCCGGAACAATTGAGCAAGCCGCTGACTTATTGGAAATAATACATACCGACGTATGCGGTCCGATGAGTGTTGAGGCTCGCGGCGAGTATTGATGACCCACAAGTATATGGGATCTATCATAGTCCTTCCGATAAGTAAGAGTGTCGAACCCAACGAGGAGCAGAAGGAAATGATAAGCAGTTTTCAATAAGGTATTCTCTATGAGCACTGAAATTATCGGTAACAGATAGTTTTGTGATAAGGTAATTTGCAACGGGTAACAAGTAATAAAAGTAAATAAGGTGCAACAAGATGGCCCAATCCTTTTTGTAGCAAAGACAAGCCTGGACAAACTCTTATATAAAGGAAAATGCTCTCGAGGACACATGGGAATTATCGTCATGCTAGTTTTCATCACGTTCATATGATTCGCGTTCGGTACTTTGATAATTTGATATGTGGGTGGACCGGTGCTTGGGTACTGCCCTTCCTTGGACAAGCATCCCACTTATGATTAACCCCTATTGCAAGCATCTGCAACTACAACCGAAGTATTAAGGTAAACCTAACCATAGCATGAAACATATGGATCCAAATCAGCCCCTTACGAAGCAACTCATAAACTAGGGTTTAAGCTTCTCTCACTCTAGCAACCCATCATCTACTTATTACTTCCCAATGCCTTCCCCTAGGCCCAAAAAATGGTGAAGTGTCATGTACTCAACATTCACATGACACCACTAGAGGAGAGACAACATAAATCTCATCAAAATATTGAACAAATCCCAAATTCACATGACTACTTATAGCAAGACTTCTCCCATGTCCTCAGGAACAAACGTAACTACTCACAAATCATATTCATGTTCATAATTAGAGGGCTATTAATATGCATAAAGGATCTGAACATATGATCTTCCACTGAATAAACCAACTAGCATCAACTACAAGGAGTAATCAACACTACTAGCAACCCACAGGTACCAATCTGAGGCTTTGGGACAAAGATTGGATACAAGAGATGAACTAGGGTTTGAGATGAGATGGTGCTGGCGAAGATGTTGATGGATATGGACCCCCTCCCAATGAGAGGATCGATGGTGATGATTTCCCCATCCCGAAGGGAAGTGTCCCCGGCAGAATAGCTTCGCCGGAGCCCTAGATTGGTTCCGCCAAGGTTTCGCCTCGTAGCGGCAGAGTTTCGTCCAGTGAGCTAGCTTATGATTTTTCCTCCATGAAAGGCTCCATATAGCCAAAGATGGGCATCAGAGGGTTGCCAGGGGGCCCACGTGAAGGAAATATGCCCTAGAGGCAATAATAAAGTTATTATTTATTTCCTTATATCATGATAAATGTTTATTATTCATGCTAGAATTGTATTAACCGGAAACATAATACATGTGTGAATACATAGACAAACAGAGTGTCACTAGTATGCCTCTACTTGACTAGCTCGTTAATCAAAGATGGTTATGTTTCCTAACCATGGACAAAGGGTTGTTATTTGATTAATGGGATCACATCATTAGTTGAATGATCTGATTGACATGACCCATTCCATTAGCTTAGCACCCGATCATTTAGTATGTTGCTATTGCTTTCTTCATAACTTATACATGTTCCTATGACTATGAGATTATGCAACTCCCATTTGCCGGAGGAACACTTTGTGTGCTACCAAACGTCACAACATAACTGGGTGATTATAAAGGGGCTCTACAGGTGTCTCCAAAGGTACATGTTGGGTTGGTGTATTTCGAGATTAGGATTTGTCACTCCGAATGTCGGAGAGGTATCTCTGGGCCCTCTCGGTAATGCACATCACTTAAGCCTTGCAAGCATTGCAACTAATGAGTTAGTTGCGGGATGATGTATTACGGAACGAGTAAAGAGACTTGCCGGTAACGAGATTGAACTAGGTATTGGATACCAACGATCGAATCTCGGGCAAGTAACATACCGATGACAAAGGGAACAACGTATGTTGTTATGCGGTCTGACCGATAAAGATCTTCGTAGAATATGTAGGAGCCAATATGGGCATCCAGGTCCCGCTATTGGTTACTGACCGGAGACGTGTCTCGGTCATGTCTACATTGTTCTCGAACCGTAGGGTCCGCACGCTTAACGTTACGATGACAGTTATTATGAGTTTATGCATTTTGATGTACCGAAGTTAGTTCGGAGTCCCGGATGTGATCACGGACATGACGAGCAGTCTCGAAATGGTCGAGACATAAAGATTGATATATTGGAAGCCTATATTTGTACATCGGAAGTGTTCCGGGTGAAATCGGGATTTTACCGGAGTACCGGGAGGTTACCGGACCCCCCCCCCCCCCGGAGCCATATGGGCCTTAATGGGCTTTAGTGGAAAGGAGAAAGGGGCAGCCCAAGGTGGCCGCGCGCCTCCCCCTTCCCCTAGTCCTATTAGGACTAGGAGAGGTGGCCGGCCCCCCTCTCTCTCTTTCCCCCTCGGGGAATCCTAGTCCAACTAGGATTGGGGGGGAGTCCTACTCCCAGTAGGAGTAGGGCTCCTCCTGCGCCCTCCTCCTGGCCGGTGGCCCCTTCCCACTTGGCTCCTTTATATACGGAGGCAGGGGGCACTCTAGACACACAAGTTGATCATTGAGATCGTTCCTTTGCCGTGTGCGGTGCCCCCTGCCACCATATCCACCTCGATCATATTGTAGCAGTGCTTAGGCGAAGCCCTGCGACGGTAGAACATCAAGATCGTCACCACGCCGTCATGCTGACGGAACTCCTCCCCGACGCTTTGCTGGATCGGAGCCCGGGGATTGTCATCGAGCTGTACGTGTGCTAAGAACTCGGAGGTGCTGGAGTAACGGTGCTTGGATCGGTCGGATCGGGAAGACATACGACTACTTCCTCTATGTTGCGTCAACGCTTCCATTGTTGATCTACAAGGGTACGTAGATCACACTCAACCCTCTCGTTGCTATGCATCACCATGATCTTGCATGTGCGTAGGAAATTTTTTGAAATTACTACGTTCCCCAACAGTGGTATCAGAGCCTAGTTTTTATGGTTTGATGTTATATGCACGAGTAGAACACAAGTGAGTTGTGGGCGATATATGTCATACTTTGGTTCGGCGGTATTGTTGGATGAAGCGGCCCGGGCCGACATTACGCATACGCTTATGCGAGACCGGTTCTCCCGACGTGCTTTGCACACAGGTGGCTTGCGGGTGACTATTTCTCCAACTTCAGTTGAATCGAGTGTGGCTACGCCCGGTCCTTGCGAAGGTTAAAACGGAGTCAAATTGACAAACTATCGTTGTGGTTTTGATGCGTAGGTGAGATTGGTTCTTGCTTAAGCCCGTAGCAGCCACGTAAAACTTGCAACAACAAAGTAGAGGACGTCTAACTTGTTTTTGCAGGGCATGTTGTGATGTGATATGGCCAAGACATGATGCTAAATTTTATTGTATGAGATGATCATGTTTTGTAACCGAGTTATCGGCAACTGGCAGGAGCCATATGGTTGTCGCTTTATTGTATGCAATGCAATCGCGATGTAATGCTTTACTTTATCACTAAGCGGTAGCGATAGTCGTGGATGCATAAGACTGGCGAGACGACAATGATGCTACGATGGAGATCAAGGTGTCGCGCCGGTGACGATGGTGATCATGACGGTGCTTCGGAGATGGAGATCACAGGCACAAGATGATGATGGCCATATCATATCACTTATATTGATTGCATGTGATGTTTATCTTTTATGCATCTTTTCTTGCTTTGATTGACGGTAGCATTATAAGATGATCTCTCACTAAATTATCAAGAAGTGTTCTCCCTGAGTATGCACCGTTGCCAAAGTTCGTCGTGCCCAGACACCACGTGATGATCGGGTGTGATAAGCTCTACGTCCATCTACAACGGGTGCAAGACAGTTTTGCACACGCGGAATACTCAGGTTAAACTTGACGAGCCTAGCATATGCAGATATGGCCTCGGAACACTGGAGACCGAAAGGTCGAGCGTGAATCATATAGTAGATATGATCAACATAGTGATGTTCACCATTGAAAACTACTCCATCTCACGTGATGATCGGACATGGTTTAGTTGATTTGGATCACGTGATCACTTAGAGGATTAGAGGGATGTCTTTCTAAGTGGGAGTTCTTAAGTAATATGATTAATTGAACTTAAATTTAATCATGAACTTAGTCCTGGTAGTATTAGCATATCTATGTTGTAGATCAATAGCTCGCGTTGTTGCTTCCCTATGTTTATTTTGATATGTTCCTAGAGAAAATTGTGTTGAAAGATGTTAGTAGCAATGATGCAGATTGGATCCGTGATCTGAGGTTTATCCTCATTGATGCATAGAAGAATTATGTCCTTGATGCACCGCTAGGTGACAGACCTATTGCAGGAGCAGATGCAGACGTTATGAACGTTTGGCTAGCTCAATATGATGACTACTTGATAGTTTAGTGCACCATGCTTAACGGCTTGGAATCGGGACTTCAAAGACGTTTTGAACGTCATGGACCATATGAGATGTTCCAGGAGTTGATGTTAATATTTCAAGCAAATACCCGAGTTGAGAGATATGAAGTCTCCAACAAGTTCTATAGCTAAAAGATGGAGGAGAATCGCTCAACTAGTGAGCATGTGCTCAGATTGTCTGGGTACTACAATCGCTTGAATCAAGTGGGAGTTAATCTTCCAGATAAGATAGTGATTGACAGAATTCTCTAGTCACCATCACCAAGTTAGTAGAACTTCATGATGAACTATAATATGCAAGGGATAACAGAAACAAATCCCAAGCTCTTCGTGATGCTGAAATCAATGAAGGTAGAAATCAAGAAAAACATCAAGTGTTGATGGTTGACAAGACCACTAGTTTCAAGAAAAGGGCAAAGGGAAGAAGGGGAACTTCAAGAAGAACGGCAAGCAAGTTGCTGCTCAAGTGAAGAAGCCCAAGTCTGATCCTAAGCCTGAGACTAAGTGCTTCTACTGCAAAGGGACTGGTCACTGGAAGCAGAACCACCCCAAGTGATTGGCGGATAAAAAAGATGGCAAAGTGAACATAAGTATATTTGATATACATGTTATTGATGTGTACTTTACTAGTGTTTATAGCAACCCCTCAGTATTTGATACTAGTTCAGTTGCTAAGAGTAGTAACTCGAAACGGGAGTTGCAAAATAAACAGAGACTAGTTAAGGGTGAAGTAAAGATGTGTGTTGGAAGTGGTTCAAAAATTGATATGATCATCATCGCACACTCCCTATACTTTCGGGATTAGTGTTGAACCTAAATAAGTGTTATTTGGTGTTTGCGTTGAGCATGAATATGATTTGATCATGTTTATTGTAATACGGTTATTCATTTAAGTAAGAGAATAAATTGTTGTTCTGTTTACATGAATAAAACCTTATATGGTTACACACCCAATGAAAATAGTTCATTGGATCTCGATCGTAGTGATACACATAATCATAATATTGAAGCCAAAAGATGCAGAGTTGATAATGATAGTGCAACTTATTTGTGGCACTGCCGTTTAGGTCATATCGGTGTGAAGCGCATGAAGAAACTCCATACTGATGGACTTTTGGAACCACTTGATTATGAATCACTTGGTACTTGCAAACCGTGCCTCATGGGCAAGATGACTAAAACTCCGTTCTCCGAAGCGAGCAACTGACTTATTGGAAATAATACATACTGATGTATGTGGTCCGATGAGTGTTAAGGCTCACGGCAAGTATCATTATTTTCTGAACTTCACAGATGATTTGAGAAGATATGGGTATATCTACTTGATGAAACATAAGTCTGAAACATTTGAAAAGTTCAAAGAATTTTAGAGTGAAGTGGAAAATCATCGTGACAAGAAAATAAAGTTTCTACGATCTGATCACAGAGACAAATATTTGAGTTATGAGTTTGGTCTTCAATTAAAATAATGTGGAATAGTTTCACAAACTCATGCCACATAGAACACCACAGCATAATGGTGTGTCCGAACGTCATAACCGTACTTTATTGGATATAGTGCAATCTATGATGTCTCTTACCGATCTACCACTATCGTTTTGGGGTTATGCATTAGAGACAGCTGCATTCACGTTAAAAGGGCACCATCTTAATCTGTTGAGACGACACCGTATGAACTGTGGTTTGGCAAGAAACCAAAGTTTTCGTTTCTCAAAGTTTGGGGTTGCAATGCTTATGTAAAAAAGTTTCATCCTGATAAGCTCAAACCCAAATCAGAAAAGTGTGTCTTCATAGGATACCCAAAAGTTACTGTTGGGTACACCTTCTATCACAGATCCGAAAGGCAAGACTTTTGTTGCTAAATTCGGAAACTTTCTGGAGAAGGAGTTTCTCTCGAAAGAAGTGAGTGGGAGGAAAGTAGAAAACTTGATAAAGTAATTGTACCTTCTCCCTTATTGGAAAGTAGTTCATCTCAAAAAAATCTGTTCTTGTGACTACTACACCAATTAGTAAGGAAGCTAATGATGATGATCATGTAACTTCAGATCAAGTTACTACCGAATCTCGTAGGTAAACCAGAGTGAGATCCGCACCAGTGTGGTACGGTAATCCTATTCTGGAGGTCATGTTACTTGATCATGACGAACCTACGAACTATGAAGAAGCGATGATGAGCCCAGATTCCGCGAAATGGTTTGAAGCCATGAAATCTGAGATATGATCCATGTATGAGAACAAAGTTTGGACTTTGGTTGACTTGCCCGATGATCGGCAAGCAATTGAGAATAAATGGATCTTCAAGAGGAAGACGGACGCTGATAGTAGTGTTACTATCTACAAAGCTAGAATTGTCGCAAAAGGTTTTCGACAAGTTCAAGGTGTTGACTACGATGAGAGCTTCTCACTCGTATCTATGCTTGAGTCTGTCCGAATCATGTTAGTAATTGCCGCATTTTATGAAATCTGGCAAATGGATAAACAAAACTGCATCCCTTAATGGATTTATTAAAAAGGTGTTGTATATGATGCAACCAGAAGGTTTTGTCAATCCGAAAGGTGCTAACAAAATGTGCAAGCTCCAGCGATCCATCTGTGGACTGGTGCAAGCATCTCGGAGTTGGAATATACGCTTTGATGAGTTGATCAAAGCATATAGTTTTATACAGACTTGTGGTGAAGCCGGTATTTACAAGAAAGTGAGTGGGAGCACTACAGCATTTCTGATAAGTATATGTGAATGACATATTGTTGATCGGAAATAATGTAGAATTATTCTGTAAAGCATAAAGGAGTGTTTGAAAGGAGTTTTTCAAAGAAAGACTTCGGTGAAGCTGCTTACATATTGAGCTCCAAGATCTATAGAGATAGATCAAGATGCTTGATAAGTTTTTTCAATGAGTACATACCTTGACAAGAGTTTGAAGTAGTTCAAAATGGAGCAGTCAAAGAAAGAGTTCTTGCCTGTATTACAAGGTGTGAAGTTGAGTAAGACTCAAAGCCCGACCACGGCAGAAGATAGAAAGAGAATGAAAGTCATTCCCTATGCCTTGGCCATAGGTTCTATAAAGTATGCCATGCTGTATACCAGATCTATTGTATACCCTGCACTGATTTGGCAAGGGAGTACAATAGTGATCTAGGAGTAGATCACTGGATAGCGGTCAGAATTATCCTTAGTGAAATAAGGATATGTTTCTCGATTATGGATGTGACAAAAGGTTCGTCGTAAAGGGTTACGCCGGTGCAAGTTTTGACACTAATCTAGATGACTCTAAGTCTCAGTCTAGATACATATTGAAAGTGGGAGCAATTAGCTAGAGTAGCTCCATGCAGAGCATTGTTGACATAGAAATTTGCAAAATACATGTGGATCTGAATGTGGCAGACCCGTTGACTAAGATTCTCTCACAAGAAAAACATGATCACACATTATTACTCTTTGGGTGTTAATCACATAGCGATGTGAACTAGATTACTGAAGCTAGTAAACCCTTTTGGTATTGGTCACATGGCGATGTGAACTATGGGTGTTAATCACATGATGATGTGAACTATCGATGTTAATCACATGGTGATGTGATCTAGATTATTGACTCTAGTGCAAGTGGGAGACTGAAGGAAATATGCCCTAGAGGCAATAATAAAGTTATTATTTATTTCCTTATATCATGATAAATGTTTATTATTCATGCTAGAATTGTATTAACCGGAAACATAATACATGTGTGAATACATAGACAAACAGAGTGTCACTAGTATGCCTCTACTTGACTAGCTCGTTAATCAAAGATGGTTATGTTTCCTAACCATGGACAAAGGGTTGTTATTTGATTAACGGGATCACATCATTAGTTGAATGATCTGATTGACATGACCCATTCCATTAGCTTAGCACCCGATCGTTTAGTATGTTGCTATTGCTTTCTTCATAACTTATACATGTTCCTATGACTATGAGATTATGCAACTCCCGTTTGCCGGAGGAACACTTTGTGTGCTACCAAACGACACAACGTAACTGGGTGATTGTAAAGGGGGCTCTACAGGTGTCTCCAAAGGTACATGTTGGGTTGGCGTATTTCGAGATTAGGATTTGTCACTCCGAATGTCGAAGAGGTATCTCTGGGCCCTCTCGGTAATGCACATCACTTAAGCCTTGCAAGCACTGCAACTAATGAGTTAGTTGCGGGATGATGTATTACGGAACGAGTAAAGAGACTTGCCGGTAACGAGATTGAACTATGTATTGGATACCAATGATCGAATCTCGGGCAAGTAGCATACCGATGACAAAGGGAACAACGTATGTTGTTATGCGGTCTGACCGATAAAGATCTTCGTAGAATATGTAGGAGCCAATATGGGCATCCAGGTCCCGCTATTGGTTATTGATCAGAGACGTGTCTCGGTCATGTCTACATTGTTCTCGAACCGTAGGGTCCGCACGCTTAACGTTACGATGACAGTTATTATGAGTTTATGCATTTTGATGTACCGAAGTTAGATCGAAGTCCCGGATGTGATCACGGACATGACGAGGAGTCTCAAAATGGTCGAGACATAAAGATTGATATATTGGAAGCCTATATTTGGACATCGGAAGTGTTCCGGGTGAAATCGGGATTTTACTGGAGTACCGGGAGGTTACCGGAACCCCCCGGGAGCCATTTGGGCCTTAATGGGCTTTAGTGGAAAGGAGAAAGGGGCAGCCCAAGGTGGCCGTGCACCTCCCCCTTCCCCTAGTCCTATTAGGACTAGGAGAGGTGGCCGGCCCCCTCTCTCTCTTTTCCCCTCTGGGAATCCTAGTCCAACTAGGATTGGGGGGAGTCCTACTCCCAGTAGGAGTAGGATTCCTCCTGCGCCCTCCTCCTGGCCGGCGGCCCCCTCCCCCTTGGCTCCTTTATATACGGAGGCAGGGGGCACTCTAGACACACAAGTTGATCATTGAGATTGTTCCTTAGCCGTGTGCGGTGCCCCCTGCCACCATATTCCACCTCGATCATATTGTAGCAGTGCTTAGGCGAAGCCCTGCGATGGTAGAACATCAAGATCGTCACCACGCCGTCGTGCTGACGGAACTCCTCCCTGATGCTTTGCTGGATCGGAGCCCGGGGATTGTCATCGAGCTGTACGTGTGCTAAGAACTCGGAGGTGCCGGAGTAACGATGCTTGGATCGGTCGGATCGGGAAGATGTACGACTACTTCCTCTACGTTGCGTCAACGCTTCCGCTGTTAATCTACAAGGGTACGTAGATCACACTCTCCCCTCTCGTTGCTATGCATCACCATGATCTTGCGTGTGCGTAGGAATTTTTTTGAAATTACTACGTTCCCCAACACCACGAGGCAGGGGGCACGCCCAGGGGGGTAGGGCGCGTCCCCCACCCTCGTGGATGGTGGGTGGGCCCCCTCTGGTACTTCTTTCGCCCAATATTTTTTATATATTATGAAACATGCTCCCGTGAAGTTTCAGGACTTTTGGAGTTGTGCAGAATAGGTCTCTAATATTTGCTCCTTTTCCAGCCCAGAATTCCAGCTGCCGACATTCCCCCTCTTCATGTAAACCTTGTAAAATTAGTGAGAATAGGCATAAGTATTGTAACATAATGTGTAATAACAACCCATAATGCAATAAATATCAATATAAAAGCATGATGCAGAATGGACGTATCAACTCCCCCAAGCTTAGACCTCGCTTGTCCTCAAGCGAAAGCCGATATCGAACAATATGTCCACATGTTTAGAGATAGAGGTGTCGATAAAATAAAATACGGACATGAGGGCATCATGATCGTTATTATAACAGCAACACACACACACACACACACACACACACACACACACACATATATATATATACATATATATATATATATATTCATATGATCTCTTATGCTAAAGTAAGAATTCATTCACAATTTCAAGTATGAATGATAAACTTCATTCAAAACTAACAAACTATAATCTCAGTCATTGAAGCAATTGTAATTTATTATAACATCGGAAAGAGTCAATATAAGAGCTTTTCAGCAAGTCCACATACTCAACTATCATTTAGTCTTTCACAATTGCTAACACTCACGCAATATTTATGGGTATGAAGTTTTAATCGGACACAGAGAAAGATAGGGGCTTATAGTATTGCCTCCCAACCTTTTACCTCAAGGGCAATGTCAACAATAATAGTTCATGAAAAATCACATCCAATTAGCTATATATATCTGGATCTTTCCAACATAGTGTGCTTGCCAAAGGATAAAATGTAAAAAGGAAAGGTGAAGATCACCATGACTCTTATATGAAGTAATAAACAAGAATAAAAGGCAGGCCCTTCGCAGAGGGAAGCAGAGGTTGTCATGTGCTTTTATGGTTGGATGCATAAAATCTTAATGCGAAAGAACGTCACTTTATATTGCCACTTGTGATATGGACGTTTATTATGCAGTCTGTCGCTTTTATTTCTTCCACATCACAAGATCGTATAAGGCTTATTTTCTCCACACTAATAAATCATACATATTTAGAGAGAAAAAATTTATTGCTTGCAACAATGACAACTTACTTGAAGGATCTTACTCAATCCATAGGTAGATATGGTGGACTCTCATGGCAAAACTGGTTTTAAGGGTACTTGGAAGCACAAGTAGTATCTCTACTTGGTGCAAAGAATTTGGCTAGCATGAGAGGGAAAGGCAAGCTTGGCATGTTGGATGATCCATGACAATATAATTTATTTCGTATGTAAGAAAACATAACCCATTACACTGTCTTCCTTGTCCAACATCAACTCTTTAGCATGCCATATTTTAGTGAGTGCTCACAATCATAGAAGATGTCCAAGATAGTATATTTATATGTGAAAACCTCTCTTTCTTTATTACTTCCTATTAATTGCAACGATGACCAAAACTATGCTAGTCAACTTTCAACAACTTTTATTCATCATACTCTTTATATGTGAAGTCATTACTCTCCATAAGATCCATATGATCTCTTTATTTCTTTTTATTATTTCTCTTTTATTTTTATTCCCTCAAGATCATAGCGAGAAAATCAAGCCCTTGACTCAACACTAATCTTTATTATATATAGCTCACGGACTCGATTACATAGAAGGATCATAAAGCAAAACTCAAAACTAGATCATACTAAAACTTTATTCTACTAGATCAAGATATTACCAAAAGGATCAAACTAAGAAAAATGGTAAAGATAAAAGTGTGATGATGATACGATACCGGGGCACTCCCCCAAGCTTGGCAGTTGCCAAGGGGAGTGCCCATACCCATGTGTTTATGTCTCCTTCCTTGGAGGTGGTGATGGTGGAGTTGTTGATGATGTAGGCTTATCATCCATATTCCAAGGCATAGGCTCACCATCATAGAAGGATGATCGAGTCTCCGGGATCCTCAAATCTGTAGCCAAACTCATCCTCTTGAATCTATATTCATACTCACAGTTTTGGTTTTGTAGGTCATAGATCTGGGCTTGGAGGCGCTCAATTTTCTCGTGAAGCTTGAAGATGGCCTCCCCAATGTTCTTGTCATCCAGCTTGTGGTTGTTGGTGAACTCCGCGATCATTATGTGATTGGAGTCGAGTCCATGCTCCACCATCTCCTGGCACTTGAAAACTTGTTACTCCATTGCTTCGAGTCATGTCTCCACGCTTCCGGTCCTCCTTGATCCCTCAACATCGTGGATGTGCAGCAACCCCTCACGCATCACAATGGTTTGAGGGTGTTGCAGCACCTCCGCGAGCTAGGGGTTGATGACCTTCTCAAAGAACTTGTCCTTGGGGGCACTTGAAGATGCCATGGCGATCTAGATCTGTCAGAAAAACAACTCGAAACAAAGGCAGAGGATATTTGCATGATACGGTGGTCAAAACTTTTGGGAGATTATATAATGAATTTTTACCGACCAAAAGAAGTATCGTACAAGAAAACGGAGTCCGGAGGGCACACGAGGTGCCCACGAGGCAGGGGCGCGGACTGCTTCTTAATTTCCTATTTTCTTAAATATTCCAAAACGGAGAAAAATTGTATTAGAACTGTTTTGGAGTCGGTTTACTTACCGTACCTCATACCTATTCCTTTTCGGAATCTGAAACGTTTTGGAAAGTTTCCCTTATGTATTCCTCCAGGGTTACGGTTTCAATAACATTAGTTTCAACATTTATGGGATTATCTGAGATATAATGTTTGATTCTTTGACCGCTCACCACCCTCGGATTTGTGCCTTCGAAGTTGTTGATTTTTATGGCACCGGAACGATAGACCTCCTCGATGGCGTATGGACCTTCCCATTTAGAGAGGAGTTTTCCTGCAAAAAAATCTTAAACGAGAGTTGTATAACAATACATAATCACCTACATTAAACTCACGTTTTTGTATCCTTTTGTCATTCCATCTTTTAACTTTTTCTTTAAACAGTTTGGCATTCTCATAGGTCTGGGTTCTCCATTCATCAAATGAGCTAATGTCAAATAACCTCTTCTCACTAGCAAGTTTGAAATCATAATTGAGCTCTTTAATGGCCCAATATGCCTTATGTTCTAGTTCGAGAGGTAAGTGACATGCTTTTCCATAAACCATCTTATACGGAGACATACCCATAGGATTTTTATATGTAGTTCTATAAGCCCATAATGCATTATCAAGTTTCTTCGACAAATTATTTCTAGATCTATTAACAGTCTTCTGCAAGTTAATTTAAGCTCTCTATTACTCAATTATACTTGACCACTAGACTGTGGATGATATGGAGATGCAATTCTATGATTAACATCATACTTAGCAAGCATTTTACGAAAAGCACCATCAATAAAATGTGAACCACCATCAGTCATTAAGTATCTAGGGACTCCAAACCTCAGAAAAATAACTTCTTTCAGCATCTTAATAGAGGTGTTATGATCAACACTACTGGTTGGAATAGCTTCTACCCACTTAGTAACATAATCAACAACAACTAAAATATGTGTATACCCATTAGAGGAAGGAAAAGGTACCATATAATCAAAGCTCCAAACATCAAATGGTTCAATAACAAGTGAATAATTCATAGGCATTTCTTGATGTCTACTAATATTACCAATTCTTTGACATTCATCACAAGACAAACTTACGGGCATCCTTGAAGAGAGTAGGCCAATAAAAACCGTATTGTAATACCTTATGTGCAGTTCTGTATCCAGCATGGTGTCCTCCATAAGCCTCAGAGTGACACTTGCGTAGGATTTCTTCATGTTCATGCTCAGGTACACAATGTCTAATAACACCATCTACTCCTTCTTTATAAAGGTGTGGGTCATCCCAGAAGTAATGTCTTAAATAATAGAAAAACTTTTTCTTTTGTTGGTATGTGAAACTAGGTGGTATAAATTTAGCAACAATGTAATTAGCATAATCAGCATACCATGGAGCAGTACGAGAAGCATTTATGACAACCAATTGTTCATCAGGAAAGCTATCATCAATAGGTAGTGGGTCATCAAGAACATTCTCTAACCTAGACAAGTTGTCTGCAACGGGGTTCTCGGCTCCCTTTCTATCAATAATATGCAAATCAAATTCTTGTAGCAAGAGAACCCATCTAATAAGTCTAGGTTTAGCATCTTTCTTTTCCATAAGATATTTAATAGCAGCATGATCAGTGTGAACAGTTACTTTAGAATCAACAATATAAGGTATGAACTTATCAAAAGCAAATACAACTGCTAAAAATTCCTTTTCAGTAGTAACATAATTTCGTTGGGCACTGTCTAGAGTCTTACTAGCATATTGGATAACATTTAATTTCTTATCAACTCTTTGTCCTAGAACAGCACCTACAGCATAATCACTAGCATCACACATAATTTCAAATGGTAAATTCCAATCAGGTGGCTAAACAATAGGTGCAGAAATCAAAGCTTTCTTAAGTATTTCAAATGCTTCTACACAACCATCATCAAAGACAAAAGGAACATCTCTTTGTAAGAGATTAGTCAGAGGCCTAGAAATTTTAGAGAAGTCCTTAATGAACCTCCTATAAAAACTGGCATGGCCAAGGAAACTTCTTATACCTTTGATGTCCTTTGGACGCAACATCTTTTCAAATTTCAATAGCATCTACTTTAGCTTTATCAACTTTAATACCTCTTTCAGAAATTTTATGCCCCAAGACAATACCTTCATTAACCATAAAGTGGCACTTCTCCCAATTCAAGACAAGATTAGTTTCTTCATATCTCTGCAAAACTCGATCAAGGTTGCTTAAGCAATCATCAAAAGAAGTTCCATATACGGAGAAATCATCCATGAAAGCCTCAACAATCTTTTCACAAAAGTCAGAGAATATAGCAGTCATACATCTTTGAAAGGTAGCAAGTGCATTGCATAAACCAAAATTCATACGTCTATAAGCAAAGGTACCGAAAGGGCAAGTAAAAGTTGTCTTTTCTTGATCCTCTTTTGACATCGGTATTTGAGAGAAACCAGAATAACCATCTTGAAAGCAAAAATGTGTATGTTTGGATAATCTTTCTAGCATTTGATCAATAAAAGGTAACAGGTAATGATCCTTTTTAGTAGCTTTATTTAGTTTGCGGAAATCAATTACCATCCTGTAACCTGTAACTATTCTTTGTGGGATCAATTCATCTTTATCATTAGGAACAACAGTAATATCTCCCTTCTTAGAGACACAATGGACAGGACTTACCTACTGACTATCAGCAACGGGATAAATTATACCTGCCTCCAGAAGCTTTAGTATTTCTTTTCTTTCCACTTCTTTCATATTAGGATTTAACCATCGTTGGTGATCAACAACCAGTTTCGCGCCTTTCTCCAATTTTATTTTGTGCTGGCATAGAGTGGGACTAATGCCCTTAAGATCATCAAGAGCATATCCAATAGCAGCATGGTGCTTCTTCAGAGTTTTCAATAATTTCTTTTCTTCATGCTCTAAAAGGTTAGCACTAATAATAACATGATATATCCCTTTCTCATCAGGATAAGCATATTTAAGAGTATCAGGCAATGGTTTAAGCTCAAACACGGGATCACCCTTGAGTGGAGGAGGATCCCCTAGGATTTCAACAGGCAAGTTGTGTTTCAAAATAGGTCCCTGTTTAAAGAATACTTCATCTATTTCCCTTCTTTCATTCATAAACATATCATTTCATGGTCTAGCAAATACTGTTCTAAAGGGTCACTAGGAGGCACGGCAATAGAAGCAAGACCAATAATTTCATCTTTACTAGGAAATTCTTTATCATGGGGCTGTCTACAAAATTTAGCAAAATTAAACTCATGAGACATATCCCCCAAACCAATAGTAACAACATCCTTATTGCAATCTATCCTAGCATTAACAGTATTCAAGAAAGGTCTACCAAATATAATGGGACAAAAGTTATCTTGTGGGGAACCAAGAACAAGAAAATCAGCAGGATATTTAGCTTTCCCACACAAGACTTCAACATCTCTAACAATCCCAACTGGTGAAATAGTGTCTCTATTGGCAATCTTAATTGTGACATCAATTTCCTCTATCTCAGTAGGTGCAATATCATGCATAATTTATTTATATAAGGAATGAGGTATGGCACTTGCACTGGCACCCATATCACACAAGCCATGATAGCAATGATCTCCTATTTTAACAGAAATAACATGCATGCCTACAACAGGTCTATGTTTATTTTTAGTATCGGGTCTAGCAATTCTAGCAGCTTCATCACAGAAGTAAATAACATGCCCATCAATATTATCGGCCAAGAGATCTTTAACCATAGCAACACTAGGTTCAACTTTAGTTTGCTCAGATGGTGTAGGTGTTCTACTATTACTCTTACGAACCACGGTTGAAGCTTTAGCATGATCCTTTATTCTGACAGGGAAAGGTGGTTTCTCAATATAAGCAGTAGGAACAACGGAATCATTATAAGTGATAGTCTTTTCTTCAACTTTAATAGGTCCAAATACTTTTACTTCAATGGGTGGATTATATTTAAACCACTTCTCCTTAGGGAGATCAACATGAGTAGCAAAGGATTCGTGGAAGAAGCTACTATCTCAGAGTCAAGTCCATATTTAGTGCTAAATTCACGGAAAGCATCGGTATCCATAAAAGATTTAACACAATCAAACTTAGGTATTATACCTAAATCCTTACCTTCGTCGAGATCCCAATCTTCAGAGTTGTGTTTAAGTCTTTCCAATAAATCCCATTTTAATTCAATAGTCTTCATCATAAAAGATCCAGTACAAGAAGTATCAAGCATGGAGCGATCATTGAGAGAAAGCCGAGCATAAAAATTTTGAATAATAATTTCTCTTGAGAGCTCATGATTGGGGCATGAATATAACATTGACTTAAGCCTCACCCAAGCTTGAGTGATGCTTTCTCCTTCATGAGGCCAAAAATTATATATATATATATATATATATATATAATTACAATCATGATGAACAAGATGCATAGGATAAAACTTCTGGTGAAATTCTAGTTTCAATTGGTTGTAGTTCCATGATCCCGTATCATCACATAGCCTAAACCATGTCAATGCCTTTCCCTTCAAAGATAAAGGGAATAAATTCTTCTTGATAACATCCTCGGGCATACCTGCAAGCTTAAATAATCCACAAACTTCATCCACATAGATTAGGTGCATATCGGGATGTAATGTTCCATCACCTGTGAAAGGATTAGCTAGAAGTTTCTCTATCATACCCGAAGGGATTTCAAAGTAAACATTTTTAATAGGTTCAGTAGGTTGAGGAGCAACTCTTTTCTCTACTGGTCGGGGTGAAGTTACCCTGAACAAGCCCCTCAAAGGATTATGTTCCATAGTAACAAGTGACAGTAAATTTCAGCACACTATATAAAATTTTCCTTACCAAATTCCACCTACCAAAGGCGCTTCACTCCCCGGCAACGGCACCAGAAAAGAGTCTTGATGACCCAAAAGTATAGGGGATCTATCTTAGTCCTTTCGATAAAAAATAGTGTCGAACCCAACGAGCAGCAGAAGGAAATGATAAGCAGTTTTCAGTAAGGTATTCTCTGTAAGCACTGAAATTATCGGTAACTCTATAAGAATTAGAAGCCCAGAAGATAAAGGATGATGGCGCTTCATGAAGGCCCAAGCCCTAAGGTTATCATTATTCTTTAAAGCATACTTGTCATCACAATAATCATCATAGATAGAAGGCATGCTTTCATCATAATAAATTTGCTCATCAAAGCTTGGGGACAAAAAATATCATCTTCATCAAACATAGCTTCCCCAAGCTTGTGGCTTTGCATATCATTAGCATCATGGATATTCAAGGAATTCATACTAACAACATTGCAATCATGCTCATCATTCAAATATTTAGTGCCAAACATTTTATAGATTTCTTCTTCTAGCACTTGAGCACAATTATCCTTTCCATCATACTCACGAAAGATATTAAAAAGGTGAAGCATATGAGGCAAACTTAATTCCATTTTTTATATTTTTATTTTATAAACTAAACTAGTGATAAAACAAGAAACTAAAAGACTCGATTGCAAGATCTAAAGACATACCTTCAAGCGCTAACCTCCCCGGCAACGGCGCCAGAAAAGAGCTTGATGTCTACTACACAACCTTCTTCTTGTAGACGTTGTTGGGCCTCCAAGTGCAGAGGTTTGTAGGACAGTAGCAAATTTCCCTCAAGTGGATGACCTAAGGTTTATCAATCCGTAGGAGGCGTAGGATGAAGATGGTCTCTCTCAAGCAACCCTGCAACCAAATAACAAAGAGTCTCTTGTGTCCCCAACACACCCAATACAATGGTAAATTGTATAGGTGCACTAGTTCGGCGAAGAGATGGTGATAGAAGTGGTATATGGATAGTAGATAAAGGTATTTGTAATCTGAAAATATAAAAACAGAAAGGTAACGAATGATAAAAGTGAGCGTAAATGGTATTGCAATGCGTTGAAACAAGTCCTAGGGTTCATACTTTTGCTAGTGCAAGTTCCCTCAACAATACTAACATAATTGTATCACATAACTATCCCTCAACATGCAACAAAGAGTCACTCCAAAGTCACTAATAGCGGAGAACGAACGAAGAGATTATGGTAGGGTACGAAACCACCTCAAAGTTATTCTTTCCAATCAATCCGTTGGGCTATTCCTATAAGTGTCACAAACAGCCCTAGAGTTCGTACTAGAATAACACCTTAAGACACAAATCAACCAAAACCCTAATGTCACCTAGATACTCCAATGTCTCCTCAAGTATCCGTGGGTATGATTATACGATATGCATCACACAATCTCAGATTCATCTATTCAACCAACACATAAGACCTCAAAGAGTGCCCCAAAGTTTCTACCGGAGAATCACGACGAAAACGTGTGCCAACCCCTATGCATAGATTCATGGGCGGAACCCGCAAGTTGATCACCAAAACATACATCAAGTGAATCACGTGATATCCCATTGTCACCACAGATATCCACAGCAAGACATACATCAAGTGTTCTCAAATCTTTAAAGACTCAATCCGATAAGATAACTTCAAGGGGGAAACTCAATCCATTACAAGAGAGTAGAGGGGGAAGAAACATCATAGGATCCAAATATAATAGCAAAGCTCGCGATACATCAAGATCGTACCACCTCAAGAACACGAGAGAGAGATCAAACACATAGCTACTGGTACATACCCTCAGCCCCGAGGTTGAACTACTCCCTCCTCGTCATGGAGAGCACCGGGATGATGAAGATGGCCACTGGAGAAGGATTGCCCCCTCCGGCAGGGTGCCAGAACGTGTCTAGATTGGCTTTTGGTGGCTACGGAGGCTTCCGGCGGTGGAACTCCCGATCTATTGTGCTCCTCGATGTTTTTAGGGTATATGGAGATATATAGGCGGAAGAAGTACGTCAGGGGGGCCACGAGGGGCTCACGAGGGTGGAGGGCGTGCCCAGGGGAGGTGGGCGCGCCCCCCTGCCTCGTGACCTCCTCGCAGATCCCCCGACGTGCACTCCAAGTCTTCTGGGCTTCTTTCCTTCCAAAAATGAGTTCCGTGAAGTTTCAGGTCAATTGGACTCCGTTCGATTTTTCTTTTCTTCAAAACCTAAAACAGGGCAAAAACAGAAGCTGGCACTGGGCTCTGGCTTAATAGGTTAGTCCCAAAAATGATATAGAAGTGTATAATAAAGCCCATAACCATTCAAAACAATAGATAATATAGCATGGAGCAATCAAAAATTATAGATTCGTTGGAGACGTATCAGCATCCCCAAGCTTAATTCCTGCTCGTCCTCGAGTAGGTAAATGATAAAAATAGAATTTTTGATGTGGAGTGCTACTTGGCATAATTTTAATGTAATTCTTCTTAATTGTGGTGTGAATATTCAGATCCGAAAGATTCAAGACAAAAGTTCATATTGACATAAAAATGACAATACTTCAAGCACACTAACTAAGCAATTATGTCTTCTCAAAATAACATGGCCAAAGAAAGTTTATCCCTACAAAATCATATAGTTTAGTCATGTTTCATTTTTGTCACACAAGAATGCTCTCATCATGCACAACCCCGATGACAAGCCAAGCAATTGTTTCATACTTTAGTAATCTCAAACTCATAAACTTTCACGCAATACATGAGCACGAGCCATGGATATAACACTATGGGTGGAATAGAGTATAATGAGGGGGGTCATGTGGAGAAGACAAAAAGGAGAAAGTCTCACATCAATGAGGCTAATCAATGGGCTATGGAGATGCCCACCTATTGATGTTAATGCAAGGAGTAGGGATTGCCATGCAACGGATGCACTAGAGCTATAAATGTATGAAAGCTCAACAAAAGAAACGGAGTGGGTGTGCATCCAACTTGCTTGCTCACGAAGACCTAGGGCACTTGAGGAGGCCCATAGTTGGAATATACAAGCCAAGTTCTATAATGAAAAATTCCCACTAGTATATGAAAGTGATAACATGAGAGACTCTCTACTATAAAGATCAGGGTGCTACTTTGAAGCACAAGTGTGGTAAAAGGATAAACATTGTCCCTTCTCTCTTTTTCTCTTATTTTTTTGGGCCTTTTTGGGGCCTTCTCTTTTTTTATGGCCTTTCTTTTTTTTATTCCTCACTTGGGACAATGCTCTAATAATGATGATCATCACACTTCTATTTATTTAGAACTCAATGATTACAACTCGATACTAGAACAAAGATGACTCTATATGAATGCCTCCGGCGGTGTACCGGGATATGCAATGAACTAAGAGTGACATGTATGAAAGAATTATGAACGGTGGCTTTGCCACAAATACTATGTCAACTACATGATCATGCTAAGCAATATGACAATGATGAATGTGTCATGATAAACTGAATGGTGGAAAGTTGCATGGCAATATATCTCGGAATGGCTATGGAAATGCCATAATAGGTAGGTATGGTGGTTGTTTTGAGGAAGATATAAGGAGGTTTATGTGTGACAAAGCGTATCATATCACAGGGTTTGGATGCACCGGCGAAGTTTGCGCCAACTCTCAATGTAAGAAAGGGCAATGCACGGTACCCAAGAGGCAAGCAAGGATGGAAGGGTGAGAGTGCGTATAATCCATGGACTCAACATTAGTCATAAAGAACTCACATACTTATTGCAAAAATTATACAAGTCATCAAAAACCTCAGCACTACGCGCATGCTCCTAGGGGGATAGATTGGTAGGAAAAGACCATCGCTCGTCCCGGACCGCCACTCATAAGGAGGACAATCAAATAACACCTCATGTTTCAAATTTGTTACATAACGTTTACCATACGTCCATGCTACGGGACTTGCAAACTTCAACACAAGCATTTCTCAATTTCACAACTACTCAACTAGCACGACTTTGATATTATTACCTCCATATCTCAAAAGAATCATCAAGCATCAAACTTCTCTTAGTATTCAACACACTCATAAGAAAGTTTTTACTAATCTTGTATACCTAGCATATTAGGATTTTAAGAAAATTACCATGCTATTTAGGACTCTAAAAATAATCTAAGTGAAGCATGATAGTTCATCTATTTCTTCAAAATAAAACCACCACCATGTTCCAAAAGATATAAGTGAAGCACTAGAGCATCGACAAACTACTCCGAAAGATATAAGTGAAGATCAATGAGTAGTTGAATAATTATGCAACTATGTGAAGACTCTCTAACATTTAATAATTTCAGATATTGGTATTTTATTCAAACAGCAAGCAAAGCAAAATAAAATGGCATCTAAGAATAGTAAACATCATGTGAAGAAGCAAAAACTTAGGATCAACTAACCGATAGTTGTTGAAGAAGAAAGGTGGGATGCCAACCGGGGCATCCCCAAGCTTATACGCTTGAGACTTCTTGAGATATTATCTTGGGGTGCCTTGGGCATCCCCAAGGTTGAGCTTTTCTGTCTCCTTAATACCTCTCATATCACGGTCCCCCTAAATCTCAAAAGCTTCATCCACACAAAACTCAACAAGGACTCGTGAGATAAGTTAGTATAAACCATTGCCAAAAACTTATCATGCTCTACTGTATCAAATCACTAAAATTATTATTCAACATTGCATACTAAATGCCTCTGCGTATTTAATAGTACTATCCTCAAATAGAATCATTAAAGAAGCAAACATATGCAAACAATGCAAACATAACAGCAATCTGCCTAAACAGGACAGTCTGTAAAGAATGCAGCAACATCCATACTTCCCTAGATCCAAAAATTATGAAAGAAAATTCCCACTGTAGTAAATTTATCAGATCTTAATATGCAAAAGGTTTCAACATTTTATCACATTCTGACTTTTCAAGGGAATTATTGCAACAGCGGTAAACTTTCTGTTTTCAAACAGCAACATGAAGACTTGTAAAATAGGCATAGTAAAGGCTATCAATGCCACTTTTATTGAAATAAAAGATGCAAAACACTGTTATAAATAACAGAAAGCAAATCTTAACAAAATAAATTGACGCTCCAAGCAAAACACATATCATGTGGTGAATAAAAATATAGCTCCAAGTAAAGTTACCGATGAACGAAGACGAAAGAGGGGATGCCTTCCGGGGCATCCCCAAGCTTTGGCTCTTGGCTATCCTTGAATATTACCTTGGGGTGCCTTGGGAATCCCCAATCTTAGGATCTTGCCACTCCTTATGCCATAGTCCATCGAACCCTTACCAAAAACTTGAAAACTTCACAACACAAAACTTAACAGAAAACTCGTAAGCTCGTTAGTATAAGAAAATAAATCACCACTTCAAGGTACTGTAATGAACTCATTATTTATTTATATTGGTGTTATACCTACTGTATTACAACTTCTATATGGTTTATAAACTCTTTTACTAGCCATAGATTCATCAAAATAAGTAAACAACACATGAAAAACAGAATCTGTCTAAAACAGAACAGTCTGTAGTAATCTGGATCAAATGTATACTTCTGGAACGCATAAAATTCTCAAATAAATTGCTGGACCTGAGTAATTTACCTATTAATCATCTTAAAAAATAATTAACTAAATATCACTCTCCAAATAAAAATGGCAGCAATTCTCGTGTGCGCTAATGTTTCTGTTTTTTACAGCAAGATCAACAAGACTTTCCCCAAGTCTTCCCAGTGGTTCTACTTGGCACAAACACTAATTAAAAGCATAAAACCACATCTAAACAGAGGCTAGATGAATTATTTATTACTAAACAGGAACAAAAATAAAGTTGGGTTTCCTCCCAACAAGCGCTATCGTTTAACGCCCCTAGCTAGGCATGATGATTTCAACGATGCTCACATAAAAGATAAGAATTGTAACATAAAGAGAGCATATTGAAGAATATGACTAGCACATTTAAGTCTAACCCTCTTCCTATGCATAGGGGTTTTGTTAGCAAACAACTTAGGGGAACAATAATCAACTAGCATAGGAAGGCAAAACAAGCATAACTTCAAAACTTTAAGCACATAGAGAGAAAACTTGATATTATTGCAATTCCTACAAGCATATATTCCTCCCTCATAATAATTTTCAGTAGCATCATGAATGAATTCAACAATATAACCAGCACCTAAATCATTCTTTTCATGATCTACAAGCATAGAAATTTTATTACTCTCCACACAAGCAAAATTCTTCTCATGAATAATAGTGGGAGCAAACTCAACGAAATAACTATCATGTGATTGAAAATTAAGATCAAGATGACAAGTTTCATGGTTATCATTATTCTTTAAAGCATACGTGTCATCACAATAATCATCATAGATAGAAGGCATGCTTTCATCATAATAAATTTGCTCATCAAAGCTTGGGGGACAAAAAATATCATCTTCATCAAACATAGCTTCCCCAAGCTTGTGGCTTTGCATATCATTAGCATCATGGATATTCAAGGAATTCATACTAACAACATTGCAATCATGCTCATCATTCAAATATTTAGTGACAAACATTTTATAGATTTCTTCTTCTAGCACTTGAGCACAATTATCCTTTCCATCATACTCACGAAAGATATTAAAAAGGTGAAGCGTATGAGGCAAACTTAATTCCATTTTTAATAGTTTTCTTTTATAAACTAAACTAGTGATAAAACAAGAAACTAAAAGACTCGATTGCAAGATCTAAGGATATACCTTCAAGCGCTAACCTCCCCGGCAACGGCGCCAGAAAAGAGCTTGATGTCTACTACACAACCTTCTTCTTGTAGACGTTGTTGGGCCTCCAAGTGCAGAGGTTTGTAGGACAGTAGCAAATTTCCCTCAAGTGGATGATCTAAGGTTTATCAATCCGTAGGAGGCGTAGGATGAAGATGGTCTCTCTCAAGCAACCCTGCAACCAAATAACAAAGAGTCTCTTGTGTCCCCAACACACCCAATACAATGGTAAATTGTATAGGTGCACTAGTTCGGCGAAGAGATGGTGATAGAAGTGGTATATGGATAGTAGATAAAGGTATTTGTAATCTGAAAATATAAAAACAGCAAGGTAACGAATGATAAAAATGAGCGTAAATGGTATTGCAATGCGTTGAAACAAGGCCTAGGGTTCATACTTTCGCTAGTGCAAGTTCCCTCAACAATACTAACATAATTGTATCACATAACTATCCCTCAACATGCAACAAAGAGTCAGTCCAAAGTCACTAATAGCGGAGGATGAACGAAGAGATTATGGTAGGGTACGAAACCACCTCAAAGTTATTCTTTCCAAGCAATCCATTGGGCTATTCCTGTAAGTGTCACAAACAGCCCTAGAGTTCGTACTAGAATAACACCTTAAGACACAAATCAACCAAAACCCTAATGTCACCTAGATACTCCAATGTCACCAAGTATCCGTGGGTATGATTATACGATATGCATCACACAATCTCAGATTCATCTATTCAACCAACACATAAGACTTCAAAGAGTGCCCCAAAGTTTCTATCGGAGAATCACGACGAAAACGTGTGACAACCCCTATGCATAGGTTCATGGGCGGAACCCGCAAGTTGATCACCAAAACATACATCAAGTGAATCACGTGATATCCCATTGTCACCACAGATATCCACGGCAAGACATACATCAAGTGTTCTCAAATCTTTAAAGACTCAATCCGATAAGATAACTTCAAAGGGGAAACTCAATCCATTACAAGAGAGTAGAGGGGGGAAGAAACATCATAGGATCCAAATATAATAGCAAAAATAAAGCATGGAGCAATAGTAGATAATATAGCATGGATCAATCAAAAATTATAGATACGTTGGAGATGTATCAGCATCCCCAAGCTTAATTCCTGCTCGTCCTCAAGTAGGTAAATGATAAAAACAGAATTTTTGATGTGGAGTGCTACTTGGCATAATTTTAATGTAATTCTTCTTAATTGTGGTATGAATATTCAGATCCGAAAGATTCAAGAAAAAGTTCATATTGACATAAAAATGATAATACTTCAAGCATACTAACTAAGCAATTATGTCTTCTCAAAATAACATGGCCAAAGAAAGTTTATCCCTACAAAATCATATAGTTTAGTCATGTTTCATTTTTGTCACACAAGAATGCTCTCATCATGCACAACCCCGATGACAAGCCAAGCAATTGTTTCATACTTTAGTAATCTCAAACTCATAAACTTTCGCGCAATACATGAGCACGAGCCATGGATATAACACTATGGGTGGAATAGAATATAATGAGGGGGGTTATGTGGAGAAGACAAAAAGGAGAAAGTCTCACATCAACGAGGCTAATCAATGGGCTATGGAGATGCCCACCGATTGATGTTAATGCAAGGAGTAGGGATTGCCATGCAACGGATGCACTAGAGCTATAAATGTATGAAAGCTCAACAAAAGAAACTAAGTGGGTGTGCATCCAACTTGCTTGCTCATGAAGACCTAGGGCACTTGAGGAGGCCCGTAGTTGGAATATACAAGCCAAGTTCTATAATGAAAAATTCCCACTAGTATATGAAAGTGGTAACATGAGAGACTCTCTACTATAAAGATCATGGTGCTACTTTGAAGCACAAGTGTGGTAAAAGGATAGTAACATTGTCCCTTCTCTCTTTTTCTCTCATTTTTTGGGCCTTTTTTGGGGCCTTCTATTTTTTATGGCCTTTCTTTTTTTATTCCTCACTTGGGACAATGCTCTAATAATGATGATCATCACACTTCTATTTATTTACAACTCAATGATTACAACTCGATACTAGAACAAAGATGACTCTATATGAATGCCTCCGGCGGTGTACCAGGATATGCAATGAACTAAGAGTGACATGTATGAAAGAATTATGAACGGTGGCTTTGCCACAAATACTATGTAAACTACATGATCATGCTAAGCAATATGACAATGATGAATGTGTCATGATAAACTGAATGGTGGAAAGTTGCATGGCAATATATCTCAGAATGCCTATGCAAATGCCATAATAGGTAGGTATGGTGGCTGTTTTGAGGAAGATATTAGGAGGTCTATGTGTGACAGAGCGTATCATATCACGGGGTTTGGATGCACCTGTGAAGTTTGCACCAACTCTCAATGTGAGAAAGGGCAATGCATGGTACCGAAGAGGCTAGCAAGGATGGAAGGGTGAGAGTGCGTACAATCCATGGGCTCAACATTAGTCATAAAGAACTCAAATACTTATTGCAAAAATCTAAAAGTCATCAAAAACCTCAGCACTACGCGCATGCTCCTAGGGGGATAGATTGGTAGGAAAAGACCATCGCTCGTCCCCGACCGCCACTCATAAGGAGGACAATCAAATAACACCTCATGTTTCAAATTTGTTACATAACGTTTACCATACGTGCATGCTACGGGACTTGCAAAATTCAACACAAGCATTTCACAATTTCACAACTACTCAACTAGCACCACTTTGATATTATTACCTCCATATCTCAAAAGAATCATCAAGCATCAAACTGTCGGGGAACGTAGCAGAATTTTAAAATTTTCTACGCATCACCAAGATCAATCTATGGAGTCATCTAGCAATGAGGGAGAGAGGAGTGCATCTACATACCCTTGTAGATCACGAGCGGAAGCGTTCAAGAGAACGGGGTTGATGGAGTCGTTCTCGACGTGATCTAAATCACCGAAGATCCTAGCGCCGAACGGACGGCACCTCTGTGTTCAACACACGTACGGAGCGAGGACGTCTCCCGCGCCTTGATCCAGCAAGGAGGAGGGAGAGATTGAGGAAGAGGGCTCCAACAGCAGCACGACGGCGTGGTGGTGGTGAAGCTGCAGTACTCCGGCAGGGCTTCGCCAAGCTCTTATGGAGGAGGAGAGGTGTTGGGGGGGGGGAGGGGTTGCGCCTTGGATGTTCTATGCAGCCCTCCCCTCACTCCTCTATTTATAGGGGAAGGGGGAAGGGAGCCATCCCCCTCTATATGAGATCTAGAGGGGGCGGCGGCCAAGGGGAGGGGGGCGCCCCCCTTAGGGTTTCCCCCCAACCCTAGGCGCATGGGCCCTAGGGGGGTGTGGCGCCCCAGCTCACTTGGGCTGGTTCCCTTCTCCATACAGCCCATAAGGCCCTCCGGAAGAGGTGGCCCCTCCCGGTGGACCCCCGAAACCCCTCCGGTGGCCCTGGTACAATACCGATATGCCCCCGAACATTTTTGGCGACCGTATGACAACTTCCCATATATAAGTCTTTACCTCCGGACCATTCCGGAACTCCTCGTGACGTCCGGGATCTCATCCGGGACTCTGAACAACATTCGGTAACCACATACAAGTCTTCCTAACAACCCTAGCATCACCGAACCTTAAGTGTGTAGACCCTACGGGTTCGGGAGACATGCATAGATGACCGAGACGACTCTCCGGTCAATAACCAACAGCGGGATCTGGATACCCATGTTGGCTCCCACATGCTCCACGATGATCTCATCGGATGAACCACGATGTCGAGGATTCAATCAATCCGTATACAATTCCCTTTGTCAATTGGTACGTTACTTGCCCGAGACTCGATCGTCGATATCCCAATACCTTGTTCAGTCTCGTTACCGGCAAGTCACTTTACTCGTACCGTAATGCATGATACCGTGATCAACCACTTGATCACATTGAGCTCATTATGATGATGCATTACCGAGTGGGCCCAGAGATACCTCTCCGTCATACGGAGTGACAAATCCCAGTCTCGATTCGTGCCAACCAAACAGACACTTTCGGAGATACCTGTAATGTACCTTTATAGTCACCCAGTTACGTTGTGACGTTTGGCACACCCAACGCACTCCTACGGTATCCGGGAGTTGCACAATCTCATGGTCTAAGGATATGATACTTGGCATGCGGAAAAGCTACAGCAAACGAACTACACGATCTTTGAGCTATGCTTAGGATTGGGTCTTGTCCATCACATCATTCTCCTAATGATGTGATCCCATTATCAATGACATCCAATGTCCATAGTCAGGAAACCATGACTATCTTTTGATCAACGAGCTAGTCAACTAGAGGCTCACTAGGGACGTGTTGTGGTCTATGTATTCACACATGTATTACGATTTCCGGATAACACAATTATAGCATGAACAATAGACAATTATCATGAACAAAGAAATATAATAATAACCATTTTATTATTGCCTCTAGGGTATATTTCCAACAGTCTCCCACTTGCACTAGAGTTAATATTCTAGTTACATTGTGATGAATCGAACACTCATGCAATTCTGGTGTTGATCATGTTTTGCTCTAGGGAGAGGTTTAGTCAACGGATCTGGTACATTCAGGTCCGTGTGTACTTTACAAATCTCTATGTCTCCATTTTGAACACTTTCACGAATGGAGTTCAAGCGACGCTTGATATGCCTGGTCTTCCTGTGAAACCTGGGCTCCTTGGCAAGGGCAATAGCTCCAGTTTTGTCATAGAATAGAGTCATCGGGCCCGACGCATTGGGTATGACTCCTAGGTCGGTAATGAACTCCTTCACCCAGATTGCTTCTTGTGCTGCCTCCGAGGCTGCCATGTACTCTGCTTCACATGTAGATCCCGCCACAACGCTTTGCTTGCAACTGCACTAGCTTATTGCCCCACCATTCAAAATATACACGTATCCGGTTTGTGACTTAGAGTCATCCAGATCTGTGTCGAAGCAAGCATCGACGTAACCCTTTACGACGAGCTCTTCGTCACCTCCATAAACGAGAAACATTTCCTTAGTCCTTTTCAGGTACTTTAGGATATTCTTGACCGCTGTCCAGTGTTCCATGCCGGGATTACTTTGGTACCTTCCTACCAAACTTACGGCAAGGTTTACATCAGGTCTGGTACACAGCATAGCATACATGATAGACCCTATGGCCGAGGCATAGGGGATGACACTCATCTTTTCTCTATCTTCTGTCGTGGTCGGGCATTGAGCCGTGCTCAATCTCGTACCTTGCAATACAGGCAAGAACCCCTTCTTTGACTGATCCATTTTGAACTTCTTCAATATCTTGTCAAGGTACGTACTCTGTGAAAGACCAATGAGGCGTCTCGATCTATCTCTATAGATCTTGATGCCTAATATATAAGCAGCTTCTCCAAGGTCCTTCATTGAAAAACACTTGTTCAAGTAGGCCTTTATGCTTTCCAAGAATTCTATATCATTTCCCATCAACAGTATGTCATCTACATACAATATGAGAAATGCTACAGAGCTCCCACTCACTTTCTTGTAAATATAGGCTTCTCCATAAGTCTGCATAAACCCAAACGCTTTGATCATCTCATCAAAACGAATGTTCCAACTCCGAGATGCTTGCACCAGCCCATAAATCGAGCGTTGGAGCTTGCACACCTTGTCAGCATTCTTAGGATCGACAAAACCTTCTGGCTGCATCATATACAATTCTTCCTTAAGGAAACCATTAAGGAATGCTGTTTTGACGTCCATTTGCCATATCTCATAATCATAGAATGCGGCAATTGCTAACATGATTTGGACGGACTTCAGCTTTGCTACGGGTGAGAAAGTCTCATCATAGTCAACCCCTTGAACTTGTCGATAACCCTTAGCGACAAGCCCGAGCTTTATAGATGGTCACATTACCATCCGCGTCTGTCTTCTTCTTAAAGATCCATTTATTTTCTATGGCTCTCCGATCAACGGGCAAGTCAGTCAAAGTCCATACTTCGTTTTCATACATGGATCCTATCTCAGATTTCATGGCTTCCAGCCATTTGTCGGAATCCGGGCCCGTCATCGCTTCTTCATAGTTCGAAGGTTCACCATTGTCTAACAACATGATTTCCAAGACAGGGTTGCCGTACCACTCTGGTGCGGAACGTGTCCTCGTGGACCTACGAAGTTCAGTAGCAACTTGATCTGAAGTTTCATGATCATCATCATCAACTTCCTATCTAGTCGGTGCAGGCACCTCAGGAACATTTTCTTGAGCTGCGCCACTTACCGGTTCAAGAGGTAATACTTCATCAAGTTCTACTTTCCTCCCACTTATTTCTTTCGAGAGAAACTCTTTCTCTAGAAAGGACCCATTCTTGGCAACAAAGATCTTGCCTTCGGATCTGAGGTAGAAGGTATACCCAATAGTTTCTTTAGGGTATCCTATGAAGACGCATTTTTCCGGTTTGGGTTCGAGCTTTTCAGGTTGAAGTTTCTTGACATAAGCATCGCATCCCCAAACTTTTAGAAACGACAGCTTAGGTTTCTTCCCAAACCATAATTCATACGGTGTCATCTCAATGAATTTCGACGGAGCCCTATTTAAAGTGAATGCGGCAGTCTCTAAAGCATAGCCCCAAAATTACAGTGGTAGATCAGTAAGAGACATCATAGATCGCACCATATCCAATAGAGTTCGATTATGACGTTCGGACACACCATTACGCTGAGGTGTTCCAGGCGGCGTGAGTTGTGAAACTATTCCACATTTTCTTAAGTGTGTGCCAAATTCGTGAATAAAGTATTCTCCCCCACGATCTGATCTCAAGAACTTGATTTTCCTGTCACGTTGATTCTCAACCTCACTCTGAAATTCCTTGAACTTTTCAAAGGTCTCAGACTTGTGTTTCATTAAGTAGACATACCCATATCTACTCAAGTCATTAGTGAGGGTGAGAACATAACGATAGCCACCGCGAGCCTCAACACTCATTGGACCGCACACATCAGCATTGTTTAAGATATCTTCCGATATGCCGATAAATCGGCCGATTTATCGCTTACCGCTGTCAGACCGATAAGATAAATCGACCGATAAATCAGCCGATATGGCGATAAATCGGCCGATATGCCGATAAACTGGCCGATTTACCCTTTATCATGGGTCGACCGATAAGTTTCCGATAAGCGATATCCCCAACATTGCACATCAGTATGTATGATTTCCAATAAGTTGGTTGCTCGCTCCATTGTTCCTGAGAACGGAGTCTTGGTCATTTTACCCATGAGGCATGGTTCGCACGTGTCAAATGATTCATAATCAAGAGACTCTAAAAGTCCATCTGCATGGAGCTTCTTCATGCGTTTGACACCTATGTGACCAAGGCGGCAGTGCCACAAGTATGTGGGACTATCATTATCAACCTCACATCTTTTGGTATTCACACTATGAATATGTGTAGCATTACGCTCGAGATTCATTTAGAATAAACCATTCACCATTGGAGCATGACCATAAAACATATCTCTCATATAAATAGAACAACCATTATTCTCGGATTTAAATGAGTAGCCATCTCAAATTAAACGAGATCCTGATACAATGTTCATGCTCAAAGCTGGCACTAAATAATAATTATTGAGGTTTAAAACTAATCCCGTAGGTAAATGTAGAGGTAGCGTGCCGACGGCGATCACATCAACCTTGGAACCATTCCCGACGTGCATCGTCAACTCGTCCTTCGCCAGTCTCCGCTTATTCCGCAGCTCCTGCTTTGAGTTACAAATGTGAGCAACCGCACCGGTATCAAATACCCAGGAGCTACTACGAGTACTGGTAAGGTACACATCAATTACATGTATATCACATATACCTTTAGTGTTGCCGGCCTTCTTATCCGCTAAGTATTTGGGGCAGTTCCGCTTCCAGTGACCACTTCCCTTGCAATAAAAACACTCATTCTCAGGCTTGGGTCCATTCTTTGGCTTCTTCCCGGCGGCTTGCTTACCGGGCGCGGCAACTCCCTTGCCGTCCTTCTTGAAGTTCTTCTTACCCTTGCCTTTCTTGAACTTAGTGGTTTTATTCACCATCAACACTTGATGTTCCTTTTTGATTTCCACCTCTGCTGATTTCAGCATTGAATATACCTCAGGAATGGTCTTTTCCATCCCCTGCATATTGAAGTTCATCACAAAGCTCTTAGAGCTCAGTGGGAGCGACTGAAGGATTCTGTCAATGACAGCGTCATCCGGGAGATTAACTCCCAGCTGAGTCAAGCGGTTATGCAACCCAAACATTTTGAGTATGTGCTCACTGACAGAACTATTTTCCTCCATCTTACAGCTGAAGAACTTGTCGCAGACTTCATATCTTTTGACCCAGGCATGAGCTTGGAAAACCATTTTCAGCTCTTCGAACATCTCATATGCTCTGTGTCCCTCAAAACGCTTTTGGAGCCCCGGTTCTAAGCTGTAAAGCATGCCGCACTGAACGAGGGAGTAATCATCGGCACGTGATTGCCAAGCGTTCATAACGTCTTGGTTCTCTGGGACAGGTGCGTTACCTAGCGGTGCTTCTAGGACATAATATTTCTTGGCAGCTATGAGGATGATCCTCAGGTTCCGGACCCAGTCCGTATAGTTGTTGCCATCGTCTTTCAGCTTGGTTTTCTCTAGGAACGCATTAAAGTTGAGGACAACTTGGGCCATTTGATCTATGTCGGGTGGTAGGTGCGACATATGCCAACGGGTGGCTTATCATTGTGGGAGCCAACAAAACATCGTCGGTGCCTGGAAACGGGATAAGACGAAGACATGCACGCCGGCGAATCTTACCCAGCTTCAGGGCTCTCCGAGGAGATAACACCCCTACTGCTGCTCTACGGGGTCTCCGCATGGTTACTAAATGAACAAGTAGCTACACAATGCTCCCCGAGCTGTTTGGGTGGAAGGAGGAAGAAGGGCACAGCTAGCTTGCTTCTTCTCCTTGTGTGGTGTCTAAGTCTAGCTTGAGAGTCCAACCCTTTGCATGGGTGCACCGAGGGGTTTATATAGGCCTACCCCCCGGGGGTACAAAGGTGATCCAGCCGGGCGCGGGGCCCAGCTGCCTGTGGCTATGCTCGCCGGCTTCTGCGCCGGCTGCTGGGGCCCGCCGACTGGTGGGTCCCGCCGACTGCCGGCTCCCTGGTCGACAGGCAGGCCCCACTATCCAGGGCCTGGTCGGTGGCTGGTTACTGTTGCTCTGTGCGGTTGACGCAGGCTTGGTCAGGGTAAGCGTGGCTACAGTGCCGCCGCCCTGGCGGGCGATTACTGTAGCCCCGCCGTATCTTGTCTCCTTAATGGGCGTCTCCCTCGAGGAGGATGGCGAGCCGGCCATGGGGGGCCGGCTCTCCATCAGGCCGACTTGGGAGGATGTGCGGCCGCCTTCGGTATCTCTCTGCCCGAAGGGGCCCACCGCCTCGGGGGCCACGCTGGTGGCCCGTCGTGGACGGCGTCGGGGCCGCCATGGCAACAGTGCCGCGCCGGACGGGTCGTGGCCACCCGCATGGCGCACTGTACCAGGCGTGCTCCGGGTTTTGGGGGTGGCAGGCTCTACTGTAGCCACGCCCTGCTTCATCATCACGGGGTGGACGCGTACACCGCGGGTACGGCTTTGACTACTTTATGGGAGCCGATCTCTTGTAGTCGGCCTTGCTGTAGCCGGTTTCTCAGAGTCGGCCTTCCACAGCTTTCTTCATGAGGGTAAAGGGCGGGCCGCCCCCGAAGCCGGCCTAGGAGGTAGCCGGCAGAGGGGGGAGGCGGCCCCAGGTCTTGAATCTTCTTGAGAGTCGGACAGGCTCGTAATTTTTTCTGATGGGCCAGGGGAAGCCGGCTAGGCTACCCATGGCTATTTACTCCGACATTAGTCCCCGAAGCTGGGCGAGCTTCACGGCGGACGGAGGGACGAGAAGCCCGGCCAGCTTCATACCCTGAGGAGCCGACCCTGCCGTCGCAGGCCGACTTTGGAGAACTTATTCGTTTATTAATACGACCATGGTTGACCCGCGGGCGGCCCGCGGGCCCCACGACAGGCCACGTGGCGGTGAAGTCCTGCCGTCCCACGCGCGCGATGGGACGCCGCCGTAGGCCCGGGCCCGCCACTCCCCGGCCTTGGCCCGGGCGCAGATCCTCTGTGGCCCGAGGGGACTGATCGCCTCCCTGCGGCCGTTTCTTCGTGTCTTCAATGCACGCAATTAACGCGGGGCATGGGGGGAGATGGGCACGATCGATCCCCACGATCCCCCACGCCACGCCTCCTCGGCTCCGGCGCACGAGCCTACAAGTAGGAGGGGGAGGGGAGAGACAAAGGCTTGCTCGCTCCCCGTCCCTCCTTGTTCTCCTTTCCTTTCTTCTTCCTCCGCGCCCGACGCAGCCTCCCGTCGCAGCCTGCCCACGCCGCCATGTCCATGGCGCTGTCGAGCTCGTGGGACGGGTCCAACATCCACAAAGATCACATAGAGTTTCTCCGCCGGACCCGGCGCCTGCCCGCCGCCAACCTCGTGCAGGCTCGTCTGGCGCCGGAGGCGGAAATCTCGCCGGCGCCAGAGGAAGGCGAGCGCGTCGTCTTCCGTGCGCATTTCTTGCGTGGCTTCGGCTTCCCGGCGAGTGGGTTCATGTGCTCCTTCCTCGACTTCTACCGTCTCCAGCCGCATCACCTCACGCCCAACGCGGTGATGCTGCTGTCGGCCTTCGTCTCTCTCTGCGAAGGCTTCTTGGGAGTGCTGCCCACGTTGGAGCTTTGGGCGGAGCTCTTCCAAAACAAGCTCGGCACCGTCACCGCCGGCGTGCCCACCCCCTGCGAGGCCTTCATTGCGATGAAGAGGTCAGGCGAGAACAACCCCTTCCCGCACATCCCTTTAATCCAATCGGTCAAACTCTGGCAAAAATCATATTTCTACGTCAAGAACGTCGCCCCGCAAGGAGACTACGTTAACCTGCCGGCTTACGTAGCCGGCCCGCCGGCTGGGAGGCAACCGTCTTGGGGCTTCCGGTCCAAGTCCTTATCTCCGGCCAGGAACGCTGCCATCGCCCGGCTTCGGGTAATGATCCGGTCGGAAGGCCTACGCGGAGCCGACTTGGTGGCCGCCTTCGTCGAGCATCCGGTCGGAACGCTGCCATATACGACTATCTTAACTCTGTTTTCTGTCTGATCTTTAGGATTATCACAACTCTCGTGCCGCCGCCTTCAACTCCCAGGCTCGGGAGCTAAGTCAGAGGACCGAAGACCTGGCCAGCAGCCGACGTAACTATATTGCTCTTAACTGTCTCTCGTGGGGGCGCGACAGCGCACCCACTGGGTGTAGTCCCCGAGATCCGGGCCGACTGCAGCGCAGTCGGGTCGGATCTTTCTTGATGACCTTTCCCTTATTGACCCTCTCTCTTTGTCTCTTGCTCGTGTAGGGGCCAATGCCGACTTGCGGAGGGAGCCCGGCGAAGTGCAGACCGCTCTTCATGCCAGGGACGCCGAGTATGCCGACTTGGTTCAAGAGTGCGACCGCCTGGTCAAGAAACTGGCCGACCAGGAGGAAAGCCATAAGGCGGCCCTGCAGAAGGCGCAGGACGGTGAGGCTGCCCTGAAGGCGGAGCTCGAGATCAAGGCGGCGAGCTGGGCCGAGACGCGCCAGGTGCTGGAGGAAGGTTTCGGCCGAATCGAAGATCTGATTGATGGTAAGCCGCCTTTCTTACCCTTCCTCCATCTGCCGGTCGCCTGGGGTTTTATTCTGACTTGTGCTTGTTACTTTGCGCAGATTACTTTCCCGGCCACTCCGTCCTCGCCACCCAAGCCATCGAGGCCCATCGCGAGGCGCGCCGTCAGGCTGGAGTTGTCATTTCGCCGAATGCAAATCGAACACTGTCGGAGCAGCTCATTGCCATCCAAGCGCGACTGCAGCCGGCCCATCGGATGCTCCGCCGGCTTCAACGTGCCGGGGCATAGGTGCTGGCCGCGCTCTACCCGGCCAGATGATTCCCCGCACCACAAGTCGGACCGCCGACTGGCTAGAAGTCGCAGTCGGCCGCTTCGAGGCTTGGAAAGCGTCAGCAGCCCGCCTCGGAGCCGGGCGTGCGTTGGAGTTCGTCCGCGCATGGTACCCAGGGCTAAGCCTGGACCAGCTGCGGACTTGGCGGTTGGAGGCCGACGCGGAGCTGGAGGAGGTGCGGCCGGCGATCGCACAGCGCGCCTCGACGATCGCCGAGTGCACCGACACCAGCGTCTTCGCGCCGGAACTCAGTGATGACGGCATCGCCCAGCCGGAGGAGTGGTTCAGGCTGAACCCGGTGGAAGGCGAGGACTCGGCCGAGGAGATTGCCTCCAGCGACGAGGGCGAGGATGACGAGGAAGAAAACGGCGGAGACGCCAAGGCGGCTGGTGAGACGACCGACCGCCCTCAAGCCGACCGTGCCTCCAGCAACGAGCCGCGCGGGAGCGCGCCCTCTGCCGGAGGTGGTGATTAGGCCAAAGTTGGCCAGCCGGCCGCTCCTTCAGCCGGCACGACCGTCTCCACCGGCCAGCCCGGCTCGTCAGCGGCCCCGCCGGCTTGATCTGCCGTCCCTGTTGTTCCTGCTTTTGCCTTTTTGAACAATTTTTAAGTTTCCGCGATTCCACCCACTGGGGGTGTATCGAACAATGTTGGATGCTGACCTTTCTGGAGGTCCTTTGTGTAAATATTATTGTATGGATGTGCTGGCTTCTATTCAAGTGCACTTTTTTATCCTTAGGCTTTTTCCTTTGCCGCCTTCCTTCTTTGGGAAGGCAAGTACTCGAGCTTTCTTGGATTTGAAGCAGACTGAATGTAAGCCGGCCAGCCGACTACTCTGGTAGTCGGTCGGCGGGAGGCGGCAAGCCGGCTTTTGTTATATAAGCCCGTTAGTCCCTAGCCGTTTTTCGTGTGCGCACCCTTTCCGGCTTATGACTCTTGCCAGCCGGGCAGTCGGTTCTTCGAACTGCGATTTTGGCAAGAGCCAAGCCTGGGTGTCAGCACATTACTTGTCTGACCGCGGGTAGGGCTCCTAATATAACTCCAGTCGGCTAGTCCTCGGGCCGACTCGTCGAACCCGGTGCCGGACAAAATAAATGAACAGGCGATACCATATGCATGATAACTTTCATTCATAAAATAAAAGATGGCAGTCCCCGAGTCCTCCTCGGGGAGCCTATTGTTTCGTCCTTAATACAAAAGTGGACGTGATACATACTGTATTTTAACTGTAAAATTTCCGAAGAAGATTGGCATTCCATGGTCGTTCCGACTCCTTGCCGGAGTCGTCTCTCTTGCGTGCCTTCGGCTTCTGCACGTCGATGAGGTAGTAGGAATCATTGCCTAGAGCTCTGCTGACGACAAAGGGACCTTCCCAGGGGGCTGCGAGCTTGTGCTGGCCGGCTGTTCGCTGGATCAGCCGGAGCACAAGGTCGCCCTCCTGGAAGGATCTTGGTCTGACCTTCCGGCTGTGGTAGCGGCGCAAACCCTGCTGGTAGATGGCAGACCGGCTGAGGGCTAACAGCCGGCCTTCTTCCAGCAGGTCGACGCCGTCTTCTCTTGCTTCTTTGGCTTCCGCTTCCGTGTACATGGTTACCCGAGACGCGTCGAACTCGATGTCTGTTGGGATGACTGCCTCGGCACCATATACAAGGAAGAAAGGAGTGAAGCCAGTTGATCTGTTTGGGGTAGTACGCAGACTCCATAGGACAGCCGGCAGCTCATCGAGCCAACAGCCGGCTGAACGCTCCAGAGGTACGACCAGTCGGGGCTTGATGCCGGACAGGATGAAGCCATTTACTCGCTCCACTTGGTCGTTTGACTACGGGTGGGCGACGGACGCAAGGTCCAGTCGGATACCTTGTGCAGCACAGAACCGTGCCAAGGCACCTTTGGCAAAATTCGTGCCGTTATCGGTGATGATGCTGTGCGGTATGCCGTACCGGGTTGTTATATCTGCAATGAAAGTCACCGCAGTTGGCCCATTTAGTTTCTTGATCGGCTTCGCCTCAATCCACTTGGTGAATTTGTCAACGGCGACGAGCAAGTGCGTCATGCCGCCGCGCGCCGTCTTGAATGGGCCCACCATATCCAGTCCCCAGACGGCAAAGGGCCAGGTGAGGGGAATGGTCTTGAGTGCCGAAGCCGGCATGTGTTGCTTGGAGCTGAAAAGCTGGCAGCCTTTGCAGTGTTTGACTAGCTCTTTGGCGTCGTCCAAAGCAGTCGGCCAGAAGAAACCGTGGCGGAAAGCTTCGGCGACAAGTGATCTTGATGCGGCGTGGTGGCCGCACTCTCCTTGGTGTATATCTCTGAGGATTGCAATGCCTTTCTCCTGCTCGACGCATCGCTGTAAGACTCCGGTGACACTGCGCTTGACAAGTTCTCTGTTGACGATTGTGTATGCTCTGGCTCGACGTTGGACTTGTCTTGCTTCGGTTTCGTCAGCCGGCAGATCTTGGTTCACCAAAAAGTTGAGGATGGTTTGGGCCCATGATGGAGCTGCGACTTCCCCTGCCGCCAATGTGGCTACAGCCACCAGGGTGGGCGGGCTGGGTAATGAAGTGCTGGAATCGGTCGCCGCTTGCTGTGCTGAAGAAGTCCCCGAGCCGGCTACCGCAGTCCCCGAGCCGGGTGCCGCAGTCCCCGAGCCGGGTGCGGCAGTCCCCAAGCCGGCTACTGTAGTCCCCGAGCCGAGTATTGAAATCCCCGGGCCGACTGCTTGATTCTTCGAGCCGGACCCGGCCCCATCGGGGTTAGGCAGCACGAAGATGGAGTCGGATTCCGGAGACGGCTTGATGGACGGCTTGAGGAGGCGTTGTAGGGCGACGCCGGTTGGTATTGCTTGCCGCGTGGAGCCTATTCGGGCCAGGGCATCTGCTGGCTCGTTGTCGGCTCGCGGTACATGGAGGAATTCGCATCCATCGAAGTATCCACTGATTTGCTGCACTAGGAAGCGGTAGCTTGCCATGTTTGCGTCCTTGGCGTCCCAGTCGCCAGATGATTGCTGAACCACCAAATCCGAGTCGCCATAGCACAGGATCCGGCGGATGCCGAGTTCCTTGGCAAGCCGGAGCCCGTGTATGAGCGCTTCATACTCGGCTACATTGTTGGAGGCGGCGAAGTGGATATGCAGCGTGTATCTGAGCTTGTCGCCCTTAGGAGAGGTAAGGACGACGCCGGCTCCAGAGCTGGTGCGCATCTTGGATCCGTCAAAGTGCATGCGCCAATGGGTGGAGTCGGGAGCTGGCGGTAAGTACTGGGTCTCGGCCCAGTCGACGAGGAAGTCGGCCAGTGCTTGCGACTTGATGGCGGTGCGGGGTTGGTAGAAGATCGTGTAAGGGGCCAGCTCGATGGCCCACTTAGCCACCCGGCCGGATGCATCCCGGCTGCCTATGATCTCGGCCAGTGGGGCAGTGCATATGACCGTGATAGGATGTTCTTGAAAGTACGGCTTCAGCTTCTTGGCGGTGAAGTACACGCCGTAGCACATCTTCTGGTAGTGCGGGTAGTTCTGTTTCGAGGCGGACAGCACCTCGCTCAGGTAATAAACCGGCCTCTGGACCGGCTGGGCTCGGCCTTCTTCGGGGCGTTGGACTACAATGACGGTGCTGACCACCCGGCTAGTGGCGGCAATATAAAGGAGCATGGGCTCTTTCTTAGTCGGCGCCGCCAAGACAGGCGGTGTGGCCAGCATTTTCTTTAGCTCGTGAAAAGCTTGGTCGGCCTGGTCATTCCACTCGAAGTGGGTGCTCTTCTTCATGAGGCGGTAGAGAGGGAGAGCTTTCTCTCCAAGCCGGCTGATGAAGCGGTTCAGAGAGGCCAGGCACCCGGTGAACTTCTGGATCTCTCGAAGCTTGGTTGGGACCGCCATCCTCTCGATGGCCTTGATCTTTACAGGGTTGCACTCGATGCCGCGTTCGGAGACCAGAAAGCCTAGGAGCTGGCCGGCTGGCACTCCGAACACGCATTTCTCGGGGTTGAGCTTGATTCGGAACCGACGCAGGTTCTCGAATGTCTCTTTCAGGTCTTCCAGCAGAGTGCCGCGCTTCTCCGTCTTCACCACGATATCATCCACGTAGACGTGGGCGTTTTGGCCGAGCTGCGTGAGGAGGCACTTCTGCATGCAACGCTGAAAAGTGGCGCCGGCATTCCTCAAGCCGAACGTCATGGTCAGGTAGCAGAAGGCTCCAAACGGCGTGATGAAGGCGGTCTTCAGTCGGTCATCCGGGTTCAGTTTTATCTGGTGGTATCCCGAATAAGCATCCAAAAAGCTCAACAGCTCGCATCCGGCTGTGGAGTCTATCACTTGGTCAATTCTGGGCAGGGCGAAGGGATCTTTTGGGTAGGCTTTGTTGAGGCTTGTGTAATCTATACACATGCGCCACTTGTTATTCTTTTTCAGCACGAGACCCGGGTTCGCAAGCCACTCGGGGAAGAAAACTTCCATGATGAAGCCGGCTGCAAGAAGCCGGGCTATCTCCTCCCCTACGATCCTTCTCTTCTCCTCTGACAGTCGGCGGAGAGGCTGCTTGACTGGTTTGGCGTCCTCCCGCACATGTAATTTGTGCTCGGCGAAATCCTTCGGAACACCCGGCATGTCCTTGGGGGACCATGCAAAGATATCCCGATTCTCACGGAGGAAATCAACGAGCTCACCTTCCTATTTTCTGTTTAGGCTCGCCCCAATGACGGCAAACCTCTCGGGGTGCTCGGGTCGAGCTGTATTTTCTTGGTCTCCTTGGCCGGCTGGAAAGATCCTTGGGCATCATACTCCTTGGAGTCGGCAGGCTGGCTCAGCTGCTTGCTGGCCAGGGCGACGACCCGGTCCAGCGTCTTCATTTCTTCGGCAATCACGAGGGATTCGGCCAGCCGGCTGCTGGCCGCGGCGCAGTCGGCGGACTTCTTGTAGTCGCCGGTGATGGTGATGATGCCCTTGGAGCTTGGTATCTTCATCTTGAGGTATCCGTAGTGGGGGACCGCCATGAACTTGGCCAAGGCGGGTCGGCCAAGCAAGGTGTGGTAAGGGCTCACCAGGTCCACCACCTCGAACCAGATTGCTTCCCGGTGGAAATGATCCTTGCCCCCAAAGAGTACATCGATCTTGATCTTGCCGATGGGGGCGCAGGACAAACCGGGTACGATGCCATGAAACACCGTTCGAGTCGGCACAAGCTGTTTTGCCCTGACACCCAACTTCTCCATGGTGTCGCGATACAGGATGTTGATGCTGCTTCCACCATCGATCAGCACGCGGGAGAAGCGTGTGGCACGCGTGTCCGTCGCAAGGGTGGCCTCCGGGACCAAAGCGTAGGAGCCGGGGGACGGCATCACCTCTGGGTGGTCGGCCCGGCTCCAGTTGATGGATTTCTCTGACCAATGCATGTGGCCGGCTGGGTTGGCGGCGGCCACATTGACTTCTTGTTGCTCTCGGTGCTTGCTGCGCCGGTCTTCGGGCTGGCTCGTAAAGACAACGTAAGATGCTTGCTCATCGGGGAACTCGTCCTGCACGGCGTCGACCGCGGATCGAGCGGCCTTGGGCGGCGGTGCCGGAGGCGGCGGGCCGGCAGGCGGAGTCGGCGTGAGCCCTTCGCCGTTGGAGATTCGGGCGAGCCAGTTACACTTTCGGGTCGTATGGTTGGACGGCTTCGCGCCACTATGGAACTTGCACGGGGCGTCAAGGGTTTGTTCGTAGGAGAAGGCCGGCTGCCAAGCCGGCCGGCCGCCCTTGGGCTTCTTGGGCACGGGCCGCCCCTCAGGCGGCGCATCTTCGACCGTGGCCACCTGCCGGCTAGCGGGAGGCGGCGTAGGGCCTTTGCGCTTCTGATCATTCTGGTGTTGGCGTCGGCCGGCATCTCCAGCCGGTGCTTGGGGCACCGAATTGAGCACTTCCCCGGTCGCGTCCACCCGGAGCTCGGTCTTCATCGAGGAGTCGGCGGTGGCGTACTTGTCGGCGATGTTCAGGAGCTCGTCGAGGGTAGTCGGCTCGTCGCAAAGAAGCTTGTGCTTGAGGAGGGTGCCCTCTCGGCACCCGGCAGTGAAGTATTCGATGGCTTGCACCTCATGCACCCCTTCGCAGGAGTTGCGGAGCTTGGCCCAACGCGTGAGGTAGTCGCGAGTGGACTCGGCTGGGCCCTGTATGCACAGGGAGAGCTGTCTGGGCTTGGGAGCCCGCTTGTAGGTGCTGGTGAAGTTGCGAACGAAGGCTTCAGTGAAATCTACCCAGCTGTTGATGCTGAGAGGCTTGAGGCTGTTAAGCCAAGTCCGTGCCGTGCCTTGCAGCATGAGGGGCATGTACTTCATGGCAATGCGCCGGTTGCCATTGGCGATGCTGACGGCTGTGGAGTAGTCGGTCAGCCAGTCTTCCGGCTTCACCGAGCCATTGTACTTGGGCGTGTCTCTTGGGAGCGAGAACCCTTTGGGGAAGGGCTCGTCGCGGATGCGGGGGCCAAAGCAAGGCGGGCCGACATCGTCTTCTTCTTCCAGCGCCAGGGATCTGGCCAGGCGGTCGATCCGGTGGCGGGCATCGTTTTCGCCGACTCCTTCGCGGCAACCAAGCCGGCCGCTGAGAGTCGGGTGCGCCACTGGAGGCGGGGTGGGGTATCTCTCTCCACGAACTCGAGGCGGAGGCGGGGTGCCCCGCCATTCCATGGCCCGGGGGCGGCCGTCCGCGTCTCGCTCGATGGAGATTTGGGTCCGGCTTCGGATGGAAGCCGGCTCTTTCTCGCACCGCGCGCAGGTGTTGCTCGTAGTCGGCGATCGGGAAGTCGCGCCGTGGTCGCGGCGCGGGGGAGGGCTCCCCGCGCAGGCGTCGGCTTCGTGCCGCCGAGCGGCCGCGTCAATTAGTTGCTGTATATGCCGCGTCATGTGGGGGAGGTCTTCGGCTTCCAAGCCGTCCAGCTCGTCTACGGCCGCCTGGGCGGCGCGCAGGTTCTCAAGCGGAGTGGCGTAGACCGGGCGATCGACTCCAAGCGTGTCGGCGATGATGGCGCCGCATTGCCTGACAGCACCAGCCCGGCTTGGGCCAGCCGGAGCCGGCGTGCCGAAGGCGGCGCGGTCAACTTCGCGCTGGTAGGCCTCGGTGAGGCGTCTTATGGAGGCCAGCCGCCGGCCCTCCGCGAGGAGGGCGAGGCGACGCGCCTCCAGTACTTCGTCATTGGCGTCAGCCGGAAGGGGGGCGGACAAGTCGTGGGCCGCCGCGCGTGGGGCGTCGTGGGCGCCCTTGTCAGTTGGGCCGTCGTGGCCGATAACCATCACCTCAGTAGTGACAGTATCGCGATCGCTGGCCGGAGGGAGCGGGTCGTTGTAGATCGTGACGTTGGTGGGGAAGGTGTCGTAGGATGCCGTGTCGGAGTCGACAGGCATCGGGTCGGTGGAGCCAACCGACTCCAAATCCGCAGCGGACTCGCTGGAGACGTGGAGCTGGCCGAGGAGGTTGGCGAGGTGGTCGGTGCCCGCATCGGAGGCAAGCTCGTCGGAGATGCGGGCATTGTCGAAGAGGTCGGCGAGGCTGCTCGCCGCGCAGATGTTGGTGACGCCATGCAGCGCGTCGTGGCAAGCGCTATCGGGCGAGCCGGGCTGGCTACGCTCGCGGGGGAGGAAAAGGGTTCCCGTCCAGAACAGGTCTCCGGACGACGGCGCACCTGGCCCCACAGTGGGCGCCAAATGTCGGGTGGTAGGTGCGACATATGCCAACGGGTGGCTTATCATTGTGGGAGCCAACAAAACATCGCCGGTGCCTGGAAACGGGATAAGACGAAGACATGCACGCCGGCGAATCTTACCCAGCTTCAGGGCTCTCCGAGGAGATAACACCCCTACTGCTGCTCTACGGGGTCTCCGCATGGTTACTAAACGAACAAGTAGCTACACAATGCTCCCCGAGCTGTTTGGGTGGAAGGAGGAAGAAGGGCACAGCTAGCTTGCTTCTTCTCCTTGTGTGGTGTCTAAGTCTAGCTTGAGAGTCCAACCCTTTGCATGGGTGCACCGAGGGGTTTATATAGGCCTACCCCCCGGGGGTACAAAGGTGATCCAGCCGGGCGCGGGGCCCAGCTGCCTGTGGCTATGCTCGCCGGCTTCTGCGCCGGCTGCTGGGGCCCGCCGACTGGTGGGTCTCGCCGACTGCCGGCTCCCTGGTCGACAGGCAGGCCCCACTATCTAGTGGCTGGTTACTGTTGCTCCGCGCGGTTGACGCAGGCTTGGTCGGGGTAAGCGTGGCTAAAGTGCCGCCGCCCTGGCGGGCGATTACTGTAGCCCCGCCGTATCTTGTATCCTTAATGGGCGTCTCCCTCGAGGAGGATGGCGAGCCGGCCATGGGGGGCCGGCTCTCCATCAGGCCAACTTGGGAGGAGGTGCGGCCGCCTTACGTATCTCTCTGCCCGAAGGGGCCCACCGCCTCGGGGGCCACGCTGGTGGCCCGTCGTGGACGGCGTCGGGGCCGCCATGGCAACAGTGCCGCGCCGGACGGGTCGTGGCCACCCGCATGGCGCACTGTACCAGGCGTGCTCCGGGTTTTGGGGGTGGCAGGCTCTACTGTAGCCACGCCCTGCTTCATCATCGCGGGGTGGACGCGTACACCGCGGGTACGGCTTTGACTACTTTATGGGAGCCGATCTCTTGTAGTCGGCCTTGCTGTAGCCGGTTTCTCAGAGTCGGCCTTCCACAGCTTTCTTCATGAGGGTAAAGGGCGGGCCGCCCCCGAAGCCGGCCTAGGAGGTAGCCGGCAGAGGGGGGAGGCGGCCCCAGGTCTTGAATCTTCTTGAGAGTTGGACAGGCTCGTAATTTTTTCTGATGGGCCAGGGGAAGCCGGCTAGGCTACCCATGGCTATTTACTCCGACAATCTACAAGACATATTGTAAAGATTTTAGACTAAGTTCATGATAATTAAGTTCATCTAATCAAATTACTCAATGAACTCCCACTCAGATAGACATCCCTCTAGTCATCTAAGTGAAACATGATCCGAGTTAACTAGGCCGTGTCCGATCATCACGTGAGACGGACTAGCCAACATCGGTGAACATCTTCATGTTGATCGTATCTTCTATATGACTCATGCTCGACCTTTCGGTCTTCCGTGTTCCGAGGCCATGTCTGTACATGCTAGGCTCGTCAAGTCAACCTAAGTGTATTGCGTGTGTAAATCTGGCTTACACCCATTGTATTCGAATGTTAGAATCTATCACACCCGATCATCACGTGGTGCTTCGAAACAACAAACCTTCGCAACGGTGCACAGTTAGGGGGAACATTTTCTTGAAATTATTACGAGGGATCATCTTATTTAAGCTACCGTCGTTCTAAGGAAATAAGATGTAAAACATGATAAACATCACATGCAATCAAACAGTGACATGATATGGCCAATATCATTTGCTCCTTTTGATCTCCATCTTCGGGGCTCCACAATCATCGTTGTCACCGGCATGACACCATGATCTCCATCATCGTGTCTTCTTGAAGTTGTCTCGTCATCTATTACTTGTACTACTATGGCTAACGCTTTAGCAATAAAGTAAAGTAATTACATGACGTTTATGTTGACACGCAGGTCATAAATAAATAAAGACAACTCCTATGGCTCCTGCCGGTTGTCATACTCATCGACATGCAAGTCGTGATTCCTATTACAAGAACATGATCATCTCATACATCACATAAATCATTCATCACATCCTTTGGCCATATCACATCACAAAACACTTGCTGCAAAAACAAGTTAGACGTCCTCTAATTGTTGTTGCAAGTTTTTACGTGGCTGCTATAGGTTTCTAGCAAGAACGTTTCTTACCTGCGCCAAAACCACAACGTGAATTGCCAATTTCTATTTACCCTTCATAAGGACCCTGTTCATCGAATCCGATCTGACTAAAGTGGGAGAGACAGACACCCGCCAGCCACCTTATGCAACTAGTGCATGTCAGTCGGTGGAACCGGTCTCACGTAAGCGTACGTGTAAGGTTGGTCCGGCCCGCTTCATCCCACAATGCCGCCGAATCAAGATAAGACTAGTAACAGCAAGATGATTGACAATATCGACGCCCACAACTGCTTTGTGTTCTACTCGTGCATAGTAACTACGCATAGACCTAGCTCATGATGCCACTGTTGGGGAACGTACCAGAATTTTAAAATTTTCTACGCATCACCAAGATCAATCTATGGAGTCATCTAGCAACGAGGGAGAGAGGAGTGCATCTACATACCCTTGTAGATCACGAGCGGAAGCGTTCAAGAGAACGGGGTTGATGGAGTCGTTCTCGCCGTGATCCGAATCACCGAAGATCCTAGCGCCGAACGGACGGCACCTCCGCGTTCAACACACGTACGGAGCGAGGACGTCTCCCGCGCCTTGATCCAACAAGGAGAACGGAGAGGTTGAGGAAGAGGGCTCCAACAGCAGCACGACGGCGTGGTGGTGGTGAAGCTACAGTACTCCGGCAGGGCTTCGCCAAGCTCTTATGGAGGAGGAGAGGTGTTGGGGAGGGGAGGGGCTGCGCCTTGGATGTTCTATGCAGCCCTCCCCTCACCCCTCTATTTATAGGGGAAGGGGGAAGGGGGTCGCCCCCCTCTAGATGAGATCTAGAGGGGGGCCCTCTAGATGAGATCTAGAGGGGGGGCGGCGGCCAAGGGGAGGGGGGCTTGCCCCCCAAGCAAGGGGGCGCCCCCTTAGGGTTTCCCCCCAACCCTAGGCGCATGGGCCCTAGGGGGGTGTGGCGCCCCAGCCCACTTGGGCTGGTTCCCTTCTCCATACAGCCCATAAGGCCCTCCGGAAGAGGTGGCCCCTCCCGGTGGACCCCCGGAACCCCTCCGGTGGCCCCGGTACAATACCGATATGCCCCCGAACATTTCCGGCGACCGTATGACAACTTCCCATATATAAATCTTTACCTCCGGACCATTCCGGAACTCCTCGTGACATCCGGGATCTCATCCGGGACTCCGAACAACATTCGGTAACCACATACAAGTCTTACTAACAACCCTAGCGTCACCGAACTTTAAGTGTGTAGACCCTACGGGTTCGGGAGACATGCAGACATGACCGAGACGACTCTCCGGTCAATAACCAACAGCGGGATCTGGATACGCATGTTGGCTCCCACATGCTCCACGATGATCTCATCGGATGAACCACGATGTCGAGGATTCAATCAATCCGTATATAATTCCCTTTGTCAATCGGTACGTTACTTGCCCGAGACTCGATCGTCGGTATCCCAATACCTTGTGCAGTCTCGTTACCGACAAGTCCCTTTACTCGTACCGTAATGCATGATCCCGTGATCAACCACTTGATCACATTGAGCTCATTATGATGATGCATTACCGAGTGGGCCCAAAGATACCTCTCCGTCATACGGAGTGACAAATCCCAATCTCGATTCGTGCCAACCCAACAGACACTTTCGGAGATACCTGTAATGTACCTTTATAGTCACCCAGTTACGTTGTGACGTTTGGCACACCCAAGGAACTCCTACGATATCCGGGAGTTGCACAATCTCATGGTCTAAGGATATGATACTTGACATTCAGAAAAGCTACAGCAAACGAACTACACGATCTTTGAGCTATGCTTAGGATTGGGTCTTGTCCATCACATCATTCTCCTAATGATGTGATCCCGTTATCAATGACATCCAATGTCCATAGTCAGGAAACCATGACTATCTTTTGATCAACGAGCTAGTCAACTAGAGGCTCACTAGGGACGTGTTGTGGTCTATGTATTCACACATGTATTACGATTTCCGGATAACCCAATTATAGCATGAACAATAGACAATTATCATGAACAAAGAAATATAATAATAACCATTTTATTATTGCCTCTAGGGCATATTTCCAATACAAACTTCTCTTAGTATTCAACACACTCATAAGAAAGTTTTTACTAATCTTGTATACCTAGCATATTAGGATTTTAAGCAAATTACCATGCTATTTAGGACTCTCAAAATAATCTAAGTGAAGCATGAGAGTTCATCTATTTCTTCAAAATAAAACTACCACCATGCTCTAAAAGATATAAGTGAAGCACTAGAGCATCGACAAACTACTCCGAAAGATATAAGTGAAGATCAATGAGTAGTTGAATAATTATGCAACTATGTGAAGACTCTCTAACATTTAATAATTTCAGATCTTGGTATTTTATTCAAACAGCAAGCAAAGCAAAATAAAATGGCATCTAAGAATAGTAAACATCATGCGAAGAAGCAAAAACTTAGGATCAACTAACCGATAGTTGTTGAAGAAGAAAGGTGGGATGCCTACCAGGGCATCCCCAAGCTTAGACGCTTGAGACTTCTTGAGATATTATCTTGGGGTGCCTTGGGCATCCCCAAGCTTGAGCTTTTGTGTCTCCTTAATTCCTCTCATATCACGGTCTCCCTAAATCTCAAAAGCTTCATCCACACAAAACTCAACAAGGACTCGTGAGATAAGTTAGTATAAACCATTGCCAAAACCTTATCATACTCTACTGTAGAAAATCACTAAAATTATTATTCAACATTGCATACTAAATGCCTCTGTGTATTTAATAGTCCTATCCACAAATAGAATCATTAAAGAAGCAAACATATGCAAACAATGCAAACATAACAGCAATCTGCCTAAACAGGATAGTCTGTAAAGAATGCAGTAACATCCATACTTCCCTAGCTCCAAAAATTATGAAAGAAAATTCCCACTGTAGTAAATTTATCAGATCTAAATATGCAAAAGATTTCAACATTGTAGCACATTCTGACTTTTCTAGGGAATTATTGCAACAGCGGTAAACTTTCTGTTTTCAAACAGCAACATGAAGACTTGTAAAATAGGCATAGTAAAGGCTATCAATGCCACTTTTAATGAAATAAAATATGAAAAACATTGTTCTAAATAACAGCAATCAACTCTTAACAAAATAAATTGACTCTCCAAGCAAAACACATATCATGTGGTGAATAAAAATATAGCTCCAAGTAAAGTTACCGATGAACGAAGACGAAAGAGGGGATGCCTTCCGGGGCATCCCCAAGCTTTGGCTCTTGGCTATCCTTGAATATTACCTTGGGGTGCCTTGGGCATCCCCAAGCTTAGGCTCTTGCCACTCCTTATTCCATAGTCCATCGAATCCTTACCCAAAACTTGAAAACTTCACAAGACAAAACTTAAAAGAAAACTCGTAAGCTCCATTAGTATAAGAAAATAAATCACCACTTCAAGGTACTGTAATGAACTCATTCTTTATTTATATTGGTGTTATACATACAGTATTCCAACTTATCTATGGTTTATAAACTCTTTTACTAGCCATAGATTCATCAAAATAAGTAAACAACACATGAAAAACAGAATCTGTCTAAAACAGAACAGTCTGTAGTAATCTGGATCAAACGTATACTTATGGAACTCATAAAATTCTCAAATAAATTGCTGGACCTGAGGAATTTATCTATTAATCATCTTCAAAAATAATTAACTAAATAGCACTCTCCAAATAAAAATTGGCAGCAATTCTCGTGAGCGCTAATATTTCTGTTTTTTTACAGCAAGATCAACAAGACTTTCCCCAAGTCTTCCCAATGGTTCTACTTGGCACAAACACTAATTAAAAGCATAAAACAACATCTATATATAGGATAGATGAATTATTTATTACTAAACAGGAACAAAAATAAAGTTGGGTTTCCTCCCAACAAGCGCTATCGTTTAACGCCCCTAGCTAGGCATGATGATTTCAACGATGCTCACATAAAAGAGAAGAATTGTAACATAAAGAGAGCATCTTGAAGAATATGACTAGCACATTTAAGTCTAACCCTCTTCCTATGCATAGGGGTTTTGTGAGCAAACAACTTATGGGAACAATAATAGCATAGGAAGGCAAAACAAGCATAACTTCAAAACTTTAAGCACATAGAGAGCAAACTTGATATTATTGCAATTCCTACAAGCATATATTCCTCCCTCATAATAATTTTCAGTAGCATCATGAATGAATTCAACAATATAACCAGCACCTAAATCATTCTTTTCATGATCTACAAGCATAGAAATTTTATTACTCTCCACACAAGCAAAATTCTTCTCATGAATAATAGTGGGAGCAAACTCAACGAAATAACTATCATGTGATTGAAAATTAAGATCAAGATGACAAGTTTCATGGTTATCATTATTCTTTAAAGCATACGTGTCATCACAATAATCATCATAGATAGAAGGCATGCTTTCATCACAATAAATTTGCTCATCAAAGCTTGGGGGACAAAAAATATCATCTTCATCAAACATAGCTTCCCCAAGCTTGTGGATTTGCATATCATTAGCATCATGGATATTCAAGGAATTCATACTAACAACATTGCAATCATGCTCATCATTCAAATATTTAGTGCCAAACATTTTATAGATTTCTTCTTCTAGCACTTGAGCACAATTATCCTTTCCATCATACTCACGAAAGATATTAAAAAGGTGAAGCGTATGAGGCAAACTTAATTCCATTTTTTATAGTTTTCTTTTATAAACTAAACTAGTGACAAAACAAGAAACTAAAAGACTCCATTGCAAGATCTAAAGATATACCTTCAAGCGCTAACCTCCCCGGCAACAGCGCCAGAAAAGAGCTTGATGTCTACTACACAACCTTCTTGTAGACGTTATTGGGCGTCCAAGTGCAGAGGTTTGTAGGACAGTAGCAAATTTCCCTCAAGTGGACGACCTAAGGTTTATCAATCCGTAGGAGGCGTAGGATGAAGATGGTCTCTCTCAAGAAACCCTACAACCAAATAACAAAGAGTCTCTTGTGTCCCCAACACACCCAATACAATGGTAAATTGTATAGGTGCACTAGTTCGGCGAAGAGATGGTTATACAGGTTCCGCTATTGGTTATTGACCGGAGACGTGTCTCGGTCATGTCTACATTGTTCTCGAACCCGTAGGGTCCGCACGCTTAACGTTACGATGATAGTTTCATTATGAGTTTATATATTTTGATGTATCGAAGGTTGTTCGAAGTCCCGGATATGATCACGGACTTGACGAGGAGTCTCAAAATGGTCGAGACATAAAGATCGATATATTGGACGACTATATTTGGACACCGGAAAGGTTCCGGGTGAGATTGGGACAATATCGGATCACCAGGAGGTTATCGGAACCCCCCGGGAGGTATATGGGCCTTATTGGGCCTGAGTGGAAAGGAGGGGAAAGGAGCAAGGGAGGGCCCCCCCCAAGCCCAATCCGAATTGGGAGGGGGGCCTTCCCCCCTTTCCTTCCTCCCTCCTTCCTCTTCCTTCCCTCTCCTACTCCTAATAGGAAAAAGGGGAGTCCTACTCCCGGTGGGAGTTGGACGCCCCCCTAGGGCGCGCCACCCTCCTTGGCTGGCCCCCTCCTCCACTCCTTTATATATGGGGGCAAGGGGGCACCCCATAGAGACAACAATTGATCATTGATCTCTTAGCCGTGTGCGGTGCCCCCCTCCACCATAATCCTCGATAATATTGTTGCGGTGCTTAGGCAAAGCCCTGCGACGGTAGAACATCAAGATCGTCACCACACCGTCGTGCTGACGGAACTCATCCCCGACACTTTGCTGGATCGGAGTCCGGGGATCGTCATCGAGCTGAACGTGTGCTAGAACTCGGAGGTGCCGTAGTTTCGCTGCTTGATCGGTCGGGCCGTGAAGACGTACGACTACATCAACCGTGTTGTGCTAACGCTTCTGCTTCCGGTCTACGAGGGTACGTAGACAACACTCTCCCCTCTCATTGTTGTGCATCACCATGATCTTGCGTGTGCGTAGGAATTTTTTTGAAATTACTACGTTCCCCAATAGTGGCATCCGAGCCAAGGTTTTATGCATTGATGTTATATGCATGAGTAGAACACAAGTGAGTTGTGGGCGATATAAGTCATACTGCTTACCAGCATGTCATACTTTGGTTCGGCGGTATTGTTGGATGAAGCGGCCCGGACCGACATTACGCGTACGCTTACGCAAGACTGGTTCTACCGACGTGCTTTGCACACAGGTGGCTGGCAGGTGTCAGTTTCTCCAACTTTAGTTGAACCGAGTGTGGCTATGCCCGGTCCTTGCGAAGGTTAAAACAGCACAAACTTGACAAACTATCGTTGTGGTTTTGATGCATAGGTAAGAAGGGTTCTTGCTAAGCCCGTAGCAGCCACGTAAAACTTGCAACAACAAAGTAGAGGACGTCTAACTTGTTTTTGCAGGGCATGTTGTGATGTGATATGGTCAAGACATGATGCTAAATTTTATTGTATGAGATGATCATGTTTTGTAACCAAGTTATCGGCAACTGGCAGGAGCCATATGGTTGTCGCTTTATTGTATGCAATGCAATTGCGTTGTAATGCTTTACTTTATCACTAAGCGGTAGCGATAGTCGTGGAAGCATAAGATTGGTGAGACGACAACGATGCTACGATGGAGATCAAGGTGCCGCGCCGGTGACGATGGTGATCATGACGATGCTTCGGAGATGGAGATCACAAGCACAAGAAGATGTTGACCATATCATATCACTTATATTGATTGCATGTGATGTTTATCTTTTATGCATCTTATCTTGCTTTGATTGACGGTAGCATTATAAGATGATCTCTCACTAAATTTCAAGATAAAAGTGTTCTCCCTGAGTATGCACCGTTGCCAAAGTTCGTCGTGCCCAGACACCATGTGATGATCGGGTGTGATAAGCTCTACGTCCATCTACAACGGGTGCAAGCCAGTTTTGCACACGTAGAATACTCAGGTTAAACTTGACGAGCCTAGCATATGCAGATATGGCCTCGGAACACTGAGACCGAAAGGTCGAGCGTGAATCATATAGTAGATACGATCAACATAGTGATGTTCACCATTGAAAACTACTCCATTTCACGTGATGATTGGTTATGGTTTAGTTGATTTGGATCACGTGATCACTTAGAAAGATTAGAGGGATGTCTTTCTAAGTGGGAATTCTTAAGTAATATGATTAATTGAACTTAAATTTATCATGAACTTAGTACCTGATAGTATCTTGCTTGTTTATGTTTGATTGTAGATAGATGGCCTGTGCTATTGTTCCGTTGAATTTTAATGCGTTCCTTGAGAAAGAAAAGTTGAAAGATGATGGTAGTAATTATACGGACTGGGTCCGTAACTTGAGGATTATCCTCATTGTTGCATAGAAGAATTACGTCCTGGAAGCACCGTTGAGTGCCAAGCCTGCAGACTGGTCACTGGAAGCGGAACTGCCCCAAGTATTTGGCGGATAAGAAGGATGGCAAGGTGAACAAAGGTATATGTGATATACATGTTATTGGTGTGTACCTTACTAGAGCTCGTAGTAGCACCTGGGTATTTGATACTGGTTCTGTTGCTAATATTTGCAACTCGAAACAGGGACTACGAATTAAGAGAACCCTGGCGAAGGACGAGGTGACGATGCGTGTGGGAAATGGTTCCAAAGTCGATGTGATCGCGGTCGGCACACTACCTCTACATCTACCATCGGGATTAGTATTAGACCTAAATAATTGTTATTTGGTGCCATCATTAAGCATGAACATTATATCTGGATCTTGTTTGATGCGAGACGGTTATTCATTTAAATCAGAGAATAATGGTTGTTCTATTTATATGAGTAATATCTTTTATGGTCATGCACCCTTGAAGAGTGGTCTATTTTTGATGAATCTCGATAGTAGTGATACACATATTCATAATGTTGAAACCAAAAGATGCAGAGTTGATAATGAGAGTGCAACTTATTTGTGGCACTGCCGTTTATGTCATATCGGTGTAAAGCGCATGAAGAAACTCCATACTGATGGACTTTTGGAACCACTTGATTCTGAATCACTTGGTACTTGCGAACCGTGCCTCATGGGCAAGATGACTAAAACGCCGTTCTCTGGAATTATGGAGAGAGCAACAGATTTGTTGTAAATCATACATAGAGATGTATGTGGTCCAATGAATGTTTAAGCTCGTGGCGGATATCGTTATTTTCTCACCTTCACAAATGATTTAAGCAGATATGGGTATATCTACTTAATGAAACATAAGTCTGAAACATTTGAAAAGTTCAAAGAATTTCAGAGTGAAGTTGAAAATCATAGTAACAAGAAAATAAAGTTTGTACGATCTGATCGTGGAGGAGAATATTTGAGTTACGAGTTTGGTTTACATTTGAAACAATGCGGAATAGTTTCGCAACTCACGCCACCCGGAACACCACAGCATAATGGTGTGTCTGAACGTCGTAATCGTACTTTACTTGATATGGTGCGATCTATGATGTCTCTTACAGATTTACCGATATCATTTTGGGGTTATGCTTTAGAGATAGCCGCATTCATGTTAAATAGGGCACCATCAAAATCCGTTGAGACGACACCTTATGAACTATGGTTTGGCAAGAAACCAAAGTTGTCGTTTCTGAAAGTTTGGGGCTGCGATGCTTATGTGAAAAAGCTTCAACCTGATAAGCTCGAACCCAAATCGGAGAAATGTGTCTTCATAGGATACCCGAAGGAGACTATTGGGTACACCTTCTATCACAGATCCGAAGGCAAGACATTTGTTGCTAAGAATGGATCCTTTCTAGGGAACGAGTTTTTCTCGAAAGAAGTGAGTGGGAGGAAAGTAGAACTTGACGAGGTAACTGTAGTTGCTCCCTTATTGGAAAGTAGTACATCATAGAAACCGGTTTCTGTGACACCTACACCAATTAGGGAGGAAGCTAATGATGATGATCATGAAACTTTAGAACAAGTTACTACTGAACCTCGTAGATCAACCAGAGTAAGATCCGCACCAGAGTGGTACGGTAATCCTGTTCTGGAAGTCATGCTACTAGATCATGATGAACCTACGAACTATGAAGAAGCAATGGTGAGCCCAGATTCCGCAAAATGGCTTGAAGCCATGAAATCTGAGATGGGATCCATGTATGAGAACAAAGTGTGGACTTTGGTTGACTTGCCTAATGATCAGCAAGCAATTGAAAATAAATGGATCTTCAAGAAGAAGACTGACACTGACGGTAATATTACTGTCTACAAAGCTCGACTTGTCGCAAAAGGTTTTCGACAAGTTCAAGGGATTGACTACGATGAGACCTTCTCACCCGTAGCGATGCTTAAGTCTGTCCGAATCATGTTAGCAATTGCCTAATTTTATGATTATGAAATTTGGCAGATGGATGTCAAAACTGCATTCCTGAATGGATTTCAGGAAGAAGAGTTGTATATGATGCAGCCGAAAGGTTTTGTCGATCCAAAGGGAGCTAACAAAGTGTGCAAGCTCCAGCGATCCATTTATGGACTGGTGCAAGCATCTCGGAGTAGGAATAAACGCTTTGATAGTGTGATCAAAGCATTTGGTTTTGTACAGACTTTTGGAGAAGCCTGTATTTACAAGAAAGTGAGTGGGAGCTCTGTAGCATTTCTGATATTATATGTGGATGACATATTGCTAATCGGAAATGATATAGAATTTCTGGAGAGCATAAAGGGATGCTTGAATAAGAGTTTTTCAATGAAAGACCTCGGTGAAGCTGCTTACATATTGGGCATTAAGATCTATAGAGATAGATCAAGATGCTTAATTGGACTTTCACAAAGCACATACCTTGACAAAGTTTTGAAGAAGTTCAAAATGGATCAAGCAAAGAAAGGATTCTTGCCTGTGTTACAAGGTGTGAAGTTGAGTAAGACTCAATGCCCGACCACTGCAGAAGATAGAGATAAAATGAAAGATGTTCCCTATGCTTCAGCCATAGGCTCTATCATGTATGCAATGCTGTGTACCAGACCTGATGTGTGCCTTGCTATAAGTCTAGCATGTAGGTACCAAAGTAATCCAGGAGTGGATCACTGGACAGCGGTCAAGAACATCCTGAAATACCTGAAAAGGACTAAGGATATGTTTCTCGTATATGGAGGTGACAAAGAGCTCATCGTAAATGGTTACGTTGATGCAAGCTTTGACACTAATCCGGACGATTCTAAATCGCAAACCGGATACGTATTTACATTAAACGGTGGAGTTGTCAGTTGGTGCAGTTCTAAACAAAGCGTCGTGGCGGGATCTACATGTGAAGCGGAGTACATAGCTGCTTCGGAAGCAGCAAACGGAGGAGTCTGGATGAAGGAGTTCATATCCAATCTAGGTGTCATACCTAGTGCATCGAGTCCAATGAAAATCTTTTGTGACAATACTGGTGCAATTGCCTTGGCAAAGGAATCCAGATTTCACAAGAGAACCAAGCACATCAAGAGACGCTTCAATTCCATCCGGGATCTAGTCCAGGTGGGAGACATAGAGATTTGCAAGATACATACCGATCTGAATGTAGCAGACCCATTGACTAAGCCTCTTCCACGAGCAAAACATGATCAGCACCAAGGCTCCATGGGTGTTAGAATCATTACTGTGTAATCTAGATTATTGACTCTAGTGCAAGTGGGAGACTGAAGGAAATATACCCTAGAGGCAATAATAATGTTATTATTTATTTCCTTATATCATGATAAATGTTTATTATTCATGCTAGAATTGTATTAACCGGAAACGTAATACTTGTGTCAATACATAGACAAACAAAGTGTCACTAGTATGCCTCTACTTGACTAGCTCGTTCATCGAAGATGGTTATGTTTCCTAACCATTGACATGAGTTGTCATTTGATTAATGGGATCACATCATTAGGAGAATGATGTGATTGACATGACCCATTCCATTAGCTTAGCACCCGATCGTTTAGTATGTTGCTATTGCTTTCTTCATGACTTATACATGTTCCTATGACTATGAGATTATGCAACTCCCGTTTACCGGAGGAACACTTTGTCTGCTACCAAACGTCACAACGTAACTGGGTGATTAGAAAGGTGCTCTATAGGTGTCTCCAAAGGTACATGTTGGGTTGGCGTATTTCGAGATTAGGATTTGTCGCTCCGATTGTCGGAGAGGTATCTCTAGGCCCTCTCGGTAATGCACATCACTTAAGCCTTGCAAGCAATGCAACTAATAAGTTAGTTAAAAGATGATGTATTACGGAACGAGTAAAGAGACTTGCCGGTAACGAGATTGAACTAGGTATTGAGATACCGACGATTGAATCTCAGGCAAGTAACATACGGATGACAAAGGGAACAACGTATGTTGTTATGCGGTCTGACCGATAAAGATCTTTGTAGAATATGTAGGAGCCAATATGAGCATCTAGGTTCCGCTATTGGTTATTGACCGGAGACGTGTCTCGGTCATGTCTACATTATTCTCGAACCCGTAGGGTCCGCACGCTTAACGTTACGATGGCAGTTTCATTATGAGATTATATATTTTGATGTACCGAAGGTTGTTTGAAGTCCCGGATATGATCACGGACATGACGAGGAGTCTCGAAATGGTCAAGACATAAAGATCGATATATTGGACGACTATATTTGGACACTGGAAAGGTTCCGGGTGAGATTGGGACAATACCGGATCACCGGGAGGTTATCGGAACCCCCCGGGAGGTATATGGGCCTTATTGGGCCTTAGTGGAAAGGAGGGGAAAGGAGCAAGGGAGGGGGCGCCCCCCCCCCAAGCCCAAACCAAATTGGGAGGGGCCCCCCTTTCCTTCCTCCCTCCTTCCTCTTCCTTCCCTCTCCTACTCCTAATAGGAAAAAGGGGAGTCCTACTCCCGGTGGGAGTTGGACTCCCCCCTAGGGCGCGCCACCCTCCTTGGCCGGCCCCCTCCTCCACTCCTTTATATACGGGGGCAAGGGGGCACCCCATAGAGACAACAATTGATCATCGATCTCTTAGCCGTGTGCGATGCCCCCCTCCACCATAATCCTCGATAATATTGTAGCGGTGCTTAGGCGAAGCCCTGCGACGGTAGAACATCAAGATCGTCACCACGCCGTCGTGCTGACGGAACTCATCCCCGACACTTTGCTGGATCGGAGTCTGGGGATCGTCATTGAGCTGAACGTGTGCTAGAACTCGGAGGTGTTGTAGTTTCGGTGCTTGATCGGTCGGGCCATGAAGACGTACGACTACATCAACCGCGTTGTGCTAACGCTTCCGCTTCCCGAGTGTACGTAGACAACACTCTCCCCTCTCGTTGCTGTGCATCACCATGATCTTGCGTGTGCGTAGGAAATTTTTTGAAATTACTACATGCCCCAACAACTAACATAATTGGATCACATAACGATCCCTCAACATGCAACAAAGAGTCACTCCAAAGTCACTAATAGCGGAGAACGAACGAAGAGATTATGGTAGGGTACGAAAGCACCTCAAAGTTATTCTTTCCAATCAATCTGTTGGGCTATTCCTATAAGTGTCACAAACAGCCCTAGAGTTCGTAATAGAATAACACCTTAAGACACAAATCAACCAAAACCCTAATGTCACCTAGATACTCCAATGTCACCTCAAGTATCCGTGGGTATGATTATACGATATGCATCACACAATCTCAGATTCATCTATTCAACCAACACATAAGACCTCAAAGAGTGCCCCACAGTTTCTACCGGAGAATCACGACGAAAACATGTGCCAACCCCTATGCATAGGTTCATGGGCGGAACCCGCAAGTTGATCACCAAAACATACATCAAGTGAATCACGTGATATCCCATTGTCACCACAGATATCCACGACAAGACATACATCAAGTGTTCTCAAATCTTTAAAGACTCAATCCGATAAGATAACTTCAAAGGGGGAACTCAATCCATTACAAGAGAGTAGAGGGGGGAAGAAACATCATAGGATCCAAATATAATAGCAAAGCTCGCGAGACATCAAGATCGTACCACCTCAAGAACACGAGAGAGGGAGAGAGAGATCAAACACATAGCTACTGGTACATACCCTCAGCCCCGAGGGAGAACTACTCCCTCCTCGTCATGGAGAGCACCGGGATGATGAAGATGGCCACCGGAGAAGGATTTCCCCCTCTGGCAGGGTGTCGGAACGGGTCTAGATTGGCTTTCGGTGGCTACGGAGGCTTCCGGCGGCAGAACTCCCGATCTATTGTGCTCCCCGATGTTTTTAGGGTATATGGAGATATATAGGCAGAAGAAGTACGTCGGGGGGGCATGAGGGGCTCACGAGGGTGGAGGGTGCGCCTAGGGGGTGGGCGCGCCCCCCTTCCTTGTGACCTCCTCGCATATCCCCCGGCGTGCACTCCAAGTCTTCTGGGCTTCTTTCCTTCCAAAATGAGTTCCGTGAAGTTTCAGGTCAATTGGACTCCGTTTGATTTTTATTTTCTTCGAAACCCTAAAATAGGGTAAAAACAGAAACTGGCACTGGGCTCTGGGTTAATAGGTTAGTCCCAAAAATGATATAAAAGTGTATAATAAAGCCCATAACCATTCAAAACAATAGGTAATATAGCATGGAGCAATCAAAAATTATAGATACGTTGGAGACGTATTAGGTACTACCCTTCCTTGGACAAGCATCCCACTTATGATTAACCCCTATTGCAAGCATCCGCAACTACAACCGAAGTATTAAGGTAAACCTAACCATAGCATGAAACATATGGATCCAAATCAGCCCCTTAGGAAGCAACTCATAAACTAGGGTTTAAGCTTCTCTCACTCTAGCAACCCATCATCTACCTATTACTTCCCAATGCTTTCCCCTAGGCCCAAACAATGGTGAAGTGTCATGTAGTCGACGTTCACATGACACCACTAGAGGAGAGACAACATACATCTCATCAAAATATCGAACGAATACCAAATTTACATGAGTACTTATAGCAAGACTTCTCCCATGCCCTCAGGAACAAACGTAACTATTCACAAATCATATTCATGTTCATAATCAGAGGGGTATCAAGGATATGAACATATGATCTTCCACCGAACAAAACCAACTAGCATCAACTACAAGGAGTAATCAACACTACTAGCAACCCACAGGTACCAATCTGAGGCTTTGGGACAAAGATTGGATACAAGAGATGAACTAGGGTTTGAGATGAGATGGTACTGGTGAAGATGTTGATGGATATTGACCCCCTCCCAATGAGAGGATCGATGGTGATGATTTCCCCCTCCCGGAGGGAAGTTTCCCTGGCAGAACGTCTCCGCCGGAGCCCTAGATTATTTCTGCCAAGGTTCCGCCTCGTGGCGGCGGAGTTTCGTCCCGTGAGCTAGCTTATGATTTTTTTTCCTCCAGGAAAGACTCCATATAGCAAAAGATGGGCTTCAGAGGGTTGCTAGGGGGGCACGAGGCAGGGGGCACGCCTAGGGGGGTAGGGCGCGCCCCCCACCCTCATGGATGGTGGGTGGCCCCCTCTGGTACTTCTTTCGCCCAATATTTTTTATATATCCTGAAACGTTCTCCCGTGAAGTTTTAGGACTTTTGGAGTTGTGCAGAATAGGTCTCTAATATTTGCTCCTTTTCCAGCCCAGAATTCCAGCTGTCGGCATTCCCCCTCTTCATGTAAACCTTGTAAAATAAGAGAGAATATGCATAAGTAGAGTGACATAATGTGTAATAACTGCCCATAATGCAATAAATATCAATATAAAAGCACGATGCAAAAAGGACATATCACGTATCGTTATTTTCTGATCTTCACAGATGATTTGAGCAGATATGAGTATATCTACTTAATGAAACACAAGTCTGAAACGTTTGAAAAGTTCAAAGAATTTCAGAGTGAAGTGGAGAATCATCATAATAAGAAAATAAAGTTTCTATGATCTGATCGTGGAGACGAAATAATTGAGTTACGAGTTTGGCCTTCAGTTGAAACAATGTCGAATAGTTTCGCAACTCACGCCACCTAGAACACCACAGCGTAATGGTGTGTCCGAACGTCCTAACCGTACTTTATTAGATATATGGTACGATCTATGATGTCTCTTACCAATTCACCACTATCGTTTTGGGGTTATGCATTAGAGACAACTGCATTCACGTTAAATAGGGCACCATCAAAAAATCCGTTGAGATGACATCGTATGAACTGTGGTTTAGCAAGAAACCTAAGATGTCATTTCATAAAGTTTGGGGTTGCAATGCTTATGTGAAAAGTTTCAGCCTGATAAGCTCAAACCCAAATCAAAGAAGTGCGTCTTCATAGGATACCCAAAAGAAACTATTGGGTACACCTTCTATCACAGATACGAAGGCAAGATCTTTGTTGCTAAGAGCGGATCCTTTCTAGAGAAGGAGTCTCTCTCGAAAGAGGTGAGTGGGAGGAAAGTAGAACTTGATGAGGTAATTGTACATTCTCCCAAATTGGAACGCTTTGTTGCTAAGAGCGGATCCTTTCTAGAGAAGGAGTTTCTCTCGAAAGAGGTGAGTGGGAGGAAAGTAGAACTTGATGAGGTAATTGTACATTCTCCCGAATTGGAACGTAGTTCATCATAGAAATCAGTTCCAGTGATGCCTACACCAATTAGTGAGGAAGTTAATGATGATGATCATGAAACTTCAGATCAAGTTACTACCGAACCTCGTAGGTCAACCAGAGTACGTTCCGCACCAGAGTGGTACGGTAATCCTATTCTGGAAGTCATGTTACTAGACCATGGAGAACCTACGAACTATGAGGAAGCGATGATGAGCCCAGATTCCACGAAATGTCTTGAGGCCATGAAATCTGAGATGGGATCCATGTATGAGAACAAAGTATGGACTTTGATTGACTTGCCCGATGATCGGTGATCCATTCAGAACAAATAGAACTTCAGGAGGAAGACGGACGCTGATAGTAGTGTTACTATCTACAAAGCTCGAATTGTCGCAAAAGGTTTTCAAAAAATTCAAGGTGTTGACTACGATGATATTTTCTCACTCGTATCGATGCTTAAAAGTTTGTCCGAATCATGTTAGCAGTTGCCGCATTTTATGAAATCTGGCAAATGGATATCAAAACTACATTCCTTAATGGATTTATTAACGAAGAGTTGTATACGATGCAACCAGAAGATTTTGTCAATCCTAAAGGTGCTAACAAAGTGTGCAAGCTCCAGTGATCCATCTATGGACTGTTGCAAGCATCTCGGAGTTGGAATATACGCTTTGATGAGTTGATCAAAGCATATAGTTTTGTACAGACTTTTGGAGAAGCCTGTATTTACAAGAAAGTGAGTGGGAGCTCTGTAGCATTTCTTATATTATATGTGGATGACATATTGTTGATTGGAAATGATACTGAATTTCTGGATAGCATAAAAGGGCACTTGAATAAGAATTTTTCAATGAAAAACCTCGATGAAGTTTCTTACATATTGGGCATCAAAATCTATAGAGATAGATCAAGACACTTGATAAATTTTTCAATGAGTACATACCTTGACAAGTTTTTGAAATATTTCAAAATGGAACAGTCAAAGAATGAATTCTTGCCTGTGTTGCAAGGTGTGAATTTGAGTAAAGACTCAAAACCCGACCACGACAGAAACTAGAAAGAGAATGAAAAGTCATTCCCTATGCCTCAGTCATAGGTTCTATAAAGTATGCTATGTTGTGTACAAGACCTATTGGATACCTTAGCATGATTTTGGCAAGGGAGTACAATAGTGATCTAGGAGTAGATCACCGGACATCGGTCAAAATTATCCTTAGAGGGCTAAGGAAATATTTCTCAGTTATGAAGGTGATAAAAGAGTTCGTCGTAAAGAGTTACATCGATGCAAGCTTTTGACACTAATCTAGATGACTCTAAGTCTCGATCTAGATACATATTGAAAGTGAGAGCCATTAGCTAGAGTAGCTCCGTGCAGAGTATTGTAGACATAGAAATTTGCAAAATACATACGGATCTGAATATTGCAGAGCCGTAGACTAAATTTCTCTCACAAGAAAAACATAATCACTCTTTGGGTGTTAATCACATAGCGATGTGAACTAGATTATTGACTCTAGTAAACCCTTTGGGTATTAGTCACATGAAGATGTGAACTAATCACATAAAGATGTGAACTATTGGTGTGAAATCACATGACGATGTGAACTAGATTATTCACTCTGGTGCAAGTGTGAGACTGAAGGAAATATGCCCTAGAGGCAATAATAAAGTTGTTATTTATATTTCCTTATATCATGATAGATGTTTATTATTCACGCTAGAATTGTATTAACTGGAAACTTAGTACATGTGTGAATACATAGACAAACAGAGTGTCACTAGTATGCCTCTACTTGAGTAGCTCGTTAATCAAAGATGGTTAAGTTTCCTAACCATAGACATGAGTTGTCATTTGATAAACGGGATCACATCATTAGAGAATGATGTGATTGACTTGACCCATCCATTAGCTTAGCACTATGATCGTTTAGTTTATTTCTATAGCTTTCTCCATAACTTATACATGTTCCTATGACTATGAGATTATGCAACTCCCGAATACCGGAGGAACACTTAGTGTGCTATCAAATGTCACAACGTAACTGGGTGACTATAAAGATGCTCTAAAGGTGTCTCCGATGGTGTTTGTTGAGTTGGGATAGATCAAGATTAGGATTTGTCACTCTGTGTATCGGAGAGGTATCTCTGGGCCCTCTCTGTAATGCACATCACAATAAGCCTTGCAAGCACTGTGACTAATGAGTTAGTTGCGAGATGTTGCATTACGGAACGAGTAAAGAGACTTGCTAGTAACGAGATTGAACTAGGTATTGAAATACCGATGATCGAATCTCGGGCAAGTAACATACCGATGACAAAGGGAACAACATATGTTGTTATGCGGTTTGGCTGATAAAGATCTTTGTAGAATATGTAGGAACCAATATGAGCATCTAGGTTCCGCTATTGGTTATTGACCGGAAGTGAGTCTCGGTCATGTCTACATAGTTCTCAAACCCGTAGGGTCTGCACGCTTAACGTTTGATGACGATCGATATTATGAGTTTATGTGTTTTGATGTACTGAAGGTAGTTCGGAGTCCCGGATGTGATCACGGACATGGCGTGGAGTCTCGAAATGGTCGAGAAATAAATATTGATATATTGGACGACTATATTCGAACACCGAATGAGTTCCGGGGGTCACTGGATATATATCGGAGTGTTGGAAGGGTTATCGAAACCACCGGAGCAGCAATGGGCCTTATTGGGCCTAGGGGAGAGAGAGAGAGGGGCTTCCTAGGGCTGGCCGTGTGCCCCCCATGGGCCTAGTCTGAATTGGACAAGGGGGAGGGGCGGCGCCCCCTCCTTCCTTCTCTTCTCGCCTCCTTCCTTCTTCTCCTAGTAGGACTAGGAAAGGGGGGAATCCTACTCCTACTAGGAGGAGGATTCCTCCCCCCTTGGCGCGCCTATGAGGGTCGGCCGGCCTCCCCCTTGCTCCTTTATATACGGGGGCAGGGGGAACCCTGGAACACACAAGTTGATTGTTTAGCCGTGTGCGGTGCAGCCCTCCACAGATTTCCATCTCGGTCATATTGTTGTAGTGCTTAGGCGAAGCCCTGCGTCGGTAACTTCATCATCACCGTCATCACGCTGTCGTGCTGACGAAACTCTCCCTCGGCCTCAACTGGATCAAGAGTACAAGGGGCGTCACCGAGCTGAACGTGTGCAGATCGTGGAGGTGTCGTGCGTTCGGTATTTGATCGGTTAGATCGCGAAGGCGTTCGACTACATCAACCGCGTTTCATAACGCTTCCGCTTTTGGTCTACAAGGATACGTAGACATACTCTTCCCCTCTCATTGCTATGCATCACCTAGATGGATCTTGCGTGTGTGTAGGAAAAAAATTTAAATTACTGCGTTCCCCAACAAGTACATCGTCAGGTCGCTCTTGGCCAACGTGGAGCGGTGATCGGCACTGTACCGGGTTGTGCCTTGCCTGCTGCCGAGCCGCGCGCTCCACCCCAGAGACAATGACCCTTGAGCCTGAGGGACCGCCTCCTCTGAGGTAGTAGACGAGGCGCCCCTCGCCTTCTTGATTACGGGCGTCAACTCCTCCTTGACGGCAAGGCGGTGGCGGCGCGGCGACGACGATGGCGGGTCTAGGTGGCCGTACCGATTGCGTGGCCGGGATGCCGGCTCGTCCTTGACATGGCGTCTGATAGGGAGTCCATGGTGGCGCGGGGGTGAGGATGGTTCCTCCTTCATGCGGGATCTGATCTGGACGTCGCGGTTGTGTTGGGGCAAGGCCGACTCCTCCTTCACAGGTCGGAGCGGGGACGCCGGCTCATGTTTCATGCGATGGTGCGGCGGGGACGACGGCTCCTCCTTCATGGGCGCCAGTGATGGCGGCAATGAGCCCATGTAATAGACCGACAACTCCTTCATTATCTTGACCTGATCGACGAAATCTTCTTCCGTCAGAGTGGCCTTCTTGAGGAGTCGGGGTAGCTGATGCGGCTACGGTGGCAACGTCTGGTCCTTCTCGTCACCAGAGGAGATGACGATCTCCTCCTTAACGGAGGAGCCGGACGTCATGGACATCGATGGGCCTGGAGAGCGTGGGCAGCGGCGCTAAGAATCGCCGGAGGAGGAGCTTACACCTACTCCGCTCGCCTCATGTCGGTGTGAAATCCGGCAGACCTCTAGGTAGGGGGTCCAAAACTATGGATCTCAAATCGAGGGTAACTAGAACAAGGAGATGATGTTTACCGAGGTTCGGGCCCTCTTAATGGAGGTAAAACCCTACGTCCTACTCTTGTTTATATTGATGAAGATGTGCCGAGTATTGTTGGGGATATAACCCCAAGATATGACCCGCCTGTTTAGGGCTGGGTTATACAATGGCGACCTTGAGAGGAGGACTCAATAGGTGGGCTGCGGTTATTCCAGAAGACTGGTCCAGAGGATAAGTCGCCGGGTGGGCCGACTCATGGCCCAGGGCCTTGAGTACTATTTCTGCCAAGACGCGAAAGAAGTATTCTTACTTAAGAAACAAGATAAGTAGGAAATATAGTAGTACACGGGTTGCAATGCGACCCGAACTCTGTTGTAAGCCCAGGGCCTCAACCTATATATAAAGGGGAGAAAAGACATATGCTCATGTTTGTCTTACGGATAACTTAGTAGGAGTACATAGTAAGACAGCGATCATCTTTGATCAATCAGATGTGCCTGTTCACTATGAACAACCATCAGCGTGTATTTACTACTAACAATTATCAAAAGGAGTATTAACGATGAAATCAATTCAGCAACCAACTAAATGTTAGCAGGTAACAATAACATCGACTATACATAATTCGTCATTTCCAATTTCTAAAGGTCTCTGCATTAAGAAAATTCCTGACACCATTACTCGTGAACTACTCAGCCTTGGTACGGTGTATTAGGAGAAAAAAGTATCAATACCAACAGCCGAAAATCTAAATAATCTAGGCCTGATCGGCCTATGCCTGCCGAAACGCGGCATACCGCTCCTCCAGTACCATGTTCATGTAGTGAGCATGGGCCTCGCCCATGGTGATGTCGGTATTGGACAGCGCGGACGGTGGCGCCTCCTCATTGGTCGCCTCTGCCATTGGTGTGTGTGCAGCACCAACCTCTGGTGAGCTCGGCCATCTAGCGCCCTACCACCTAGCCGCAATGGCAACAATCTTCTCCATCTGGTGCCATCCCACAAGGCTTTAGAGCTCGAGGAGACCATGGCGGGTGTGCTTCGGAGAGGAGATAGAGAGCAGAGGAGGGTGGATGGATGCGCCTGTGCTACTAGGCGGCCTATGGGGGTTAAATAGTGGGTGGAGGGCAGGCCAGGCGGCGAGGTCCTTAATAGTGAGTGCCAGACGGACGAACGGGTGGCATCAGAGTAGGTTTCTCCGCAACCGCGTACATTTAATGGAGGGAGATAGACGGACTGGTGCCATTTGAATGCGCAGAAACATCATGTGCACCGGGAAGCGACTTCATATCAGCCCCGGTGAGAGGTCGCGACCACTCTAGGCCATCATGAATGCGGCGCTCGTGCTTTGTAGCGGCATTGACCAGCATCAGGAGGGAAAGCGCGCGGGCGTGGGAGAGGGGTTTTTGGTGGGCAGGGCAGTCAAAAGCGAGCGTGGCAGCGGTCTGGACACCCGCAAAGCCCCCCCCCCCAATTTGCAGGAAAAGTGTGTCTGGATAGCCAAACAGACCGATGTAGGACCGTGTTGGATGGCACCAGATCCGGACCGCGCGGTTCGGACGGTTTAAGGGGCAACGATGAAGATAACGTAATATTTTCAGGATGAACTCGTGCAACTATGATGCCTTTTCCTTCTATGACCGTTACCTCTGCTCACGTGGTGTGCATTCCCATATGTATGCGTCGACCCTACACAGGTGTCGCGTGTGGATCCCGCTTTGTAAGTGCATCTAGTGCCACCCCTAGTTGGTTTTGGAGTATTGACGACAAACCTAGTTGAGGGACTAATGTGTTTGTGAGAATTGCAGGATAACACAGGTAGAAGTCCCTCATTGATTCGGTTTTCCTACCAGAGATGACCCCTAAAAATGTATGAAGACATTGATGTCAAAGGTGGTATATGAAGATATTCACATTGAAGACTATGACAAGAGAAGACACCGCATGAAGCCTATGGAGCTCGAAGACTTAGATCTTTCGTAGTTCTTTTTCTTCTGTGTTGAGTCATAGGAACCACCGTACTGTTAAGTGGGGTCCAAGAGAACCAGTCAGAATGACTAAAGTGATGCTTAAACACAACCTATGTCTTCGAGTGAAGACTATGAGAGCGAATCTTGTCCAGAGTCGGACAAGTCAGCTTTGCTTGTAGCCCAAGTAAAGTTGCCGTGTGAGTTTGAAATCTGACCGTTGGAACACGTGTCAGTTCCTTAGTGACCTAGGGTCATTTCGGACAAATCAGGTCGGGTTGCCTAGTGGCTATAAATAGCCCACCCCCTACAACCATAAACGGTTGGCTGCTCAGATTCAGAGTACGGCTTTTGTTATTTGAGAGCAACCCACCTCGAAGCCTTTGAGAGAGAATTCCTTGCGAGGATAAAGCCCTAACCACCCAGAGCCAAAGAGAATTAGGCATCACTTAAGTCTTCTTGTCTGTGTGATCTGAAGACTTATTACACTTGATGACTGTGCATCCTCCAGCCGGTTAGGCATCGCGTTCTGAGCATCCAAGAGACATTGCGGATTGCCGGTGAACAAAGTCTGTGAAGGTTCGGAAGTCTACCTTGAAGACTTACCAGAGTGATTGGGCGAGGTCTGTGTGACCTTAGCTCAAGAGGAATACAGTGAGGACTGGGTGTCCTGAGCTGCGTGTTCAGGACTGGGTGTCCGGGACTGTGTGTCCTTTGGTTTAAATACCTAGCCGCCCTAACCAGACATACAGTTGTCACAGCAACTGGAACTGGTCCAACAAATCATTGTCTTCAACGAGTCACTGGTTTCATCCTTCCTTTCTCCTTACTTACTATTACTCCTTGTGAAGTCATTGTATGTCTGCACTATCTTTTGTCTTCAGTGAGTGACTGTGTGATCTGTTTGGCTTCTTAATATCTTCCTGCCTGATCCTTACTACCTAGCTGCTATTAGTCATTGTGCTTTCACTTCATTGAATACATGACTATGGTTTACCTAGTGTAGTCTATCTTCCACTGCATGGTAATAGGTTTATTTCTATTCTTTGTCTTCGAAACTTCCATGTCTTGAAGACTTTCATAAAAATCGCCTATTCACCCCCCCCTCTAGTCGATATAACGCACTTTCAATTGGTATCAGAGCAAGGTGCTCCCTTGTTCTGTGTGATTCGGTTTAACCACCTGGAGTTTTAGCTATGTCGACTGCAGGGATAATTAAAGTCTCCGCTGTGTGCCCCGTCTTCGATGGAACTGAATATCCCTACTGGAAGAATAAGATGCGCATGCATCTTTAAGCCATTGACGTCGACCTATGGTATGTCATCAAGAACGGCGTTCCCAAGGCTGGAGAAGGTGTCACTGCTGCTGATGTCTAGAAGTTTGTTCAACTGGACTCCACTGCCAAGAATATCATCTGTGGTCATCTGACCAAAGGATGGTATGGCCGTGTGAGTGCTTTGGAAACATCTAAGCTGGTCTGGGACTGGCTCTCCAAGGTCAACGAAGGCGTCTCAACCCAGAGAGATCAGAGAATCAGTGTCCTTCGCAACCTCTTCAACCGCTTCAAGCGAAATGACAATGAGAATGTCCAGCTCACGTTTGACCGACTCACTGACATCACAAATGAGCTTCAAGCCCTCGGCGCCACTGAGATCACTAAGCATGAAGTCGTCAAGACACTACTGAGATCACTTGATAGTTCGTTTGACACCCTAGCCCTAATGATTCAAGAACGGCCTGATTTCAAGACACTCGATCCGTCCGACATACTTGAGAGGCTCAACACACATGAGTTTCAGCTTTCTGAGAAAAGAGATATCTACGGTCCAAACTATGGGCGAACTCGTGCCTTGAAGGCAAAAGCTGTGTCCTCATCTGAAGAAGAATCTGACAGCAGTTCTGATGATCCTGAAAACATTGGAAAGGAACTTTCTATGCTTGTGAAGAAGTTCCAAAAATTCACCAAGAAGAAAGGCTTCAGAAAGTCTTCACGATCAAGCTCAAGGAATGATGAAGCTTCTGCTCATGACTACAAGAAGAAAACATGTCACAAGTGCAAGAAAACTGGCCACTTCATCTCTGAGTGTCCGCAGTGGGACAATGAGAACAGAAAGAAAAAGAAGAGCAAGGAATATGACTCTAAAGACAAGAAGAAGAAGAAGAAATACTCAAAGTCTTCTTCCAAGTCTTCCTCAAAGTCTTCATCACACAAGAAGAGCTCATCTGGCAAGGCACGTGCGTTTGTTGGCAAGGAAATGGATTCAGAGGAGGAGTCCGCTTCTGAGGAGGCGGAGGTGGAGTCTGAGGAGGAGTCCGATGCAAATGACAAGGACCACTCTGCTCCTACCTACTGCTTCATGGCATGTGGTGCCAAGGTAAACAAACGCACTACTCACTATCAAACATCTAGTGACGATGACTCGGATTGTGATTCAAGACCCAGCTACAAAACACTTGCTAAAATTGCAACTGAACAACAGAAAGCCATGGAACATATTCAAAAACTATTAGACAAAAGCGATGATCTGTTGGGCGCTGAAATGACTCGATCTGAGTCCTTAATTGAAGACATAAAAAATCTTCACGTTAAGTATGAGGAACTTGAAAGTCGTCATGAAACGCTCTCAACAACTCATGAAAAGCTTTCCTATGATTATCTTCAAAGGAAGCAAGATCTTGAGAAATTGAGAGCGGCTCATGAAGATCTTCAAAAGGAAAATGAGTCACTTCGCGCCGAACAGATCAGTTCCGCTCAGGAAGGATTTGAACCACCATGTCTTAAATGCATTGAGTGTGATAATGCTACTTCTGTTGCTGAATGTTCTACTGCTGCTACTGTTGCAATATCTTCAACTATTGATGTGGTAACTAACCCTTCTGCTGAGGATACCACTGCTATTGCTGATGAGAATGCTAGGTTGAAGACATTGCTTGAAACAGGGATGTACAAAAGTCTTAAAGGGCATCAGACACTATGTGATGTCCTCAAAAGGCAGATTCTGAACCGAAACCCGAGGAAAGAGGGTATTGGGTTCATAAGGAAAATGAATGCTGATGGCTCTTATTGGAAACCCGAGCAGTATCCCAAAACCACATGGGTTGCTGCAAAGGAACCTTCAGCAGATCCATCCAGTCTATCTGGCTTCACTTGTGCTAACCCCATTGTCATTGGTGAATCCTTTGATGCAAACTATAAACTGTTTAAAAATCAGAATGGTGAAGTGTTTTCCAGGTACATTGGTACTAACTACGGGAATGGACCGCCTATGAAGAAGATCTGGGTGCCCAAAAGGTGTTTGGAAAATCTTCCTGTGAATGTCATCATGACACCACAGATGAAGAAGACAAACCCCAGACCACAGGCTTCATACGGTCCAAAGGCTTCATACAGACAGAGGACTCACCTGAGTCGCACTAACGCAAATGTTTTGCAGGGAAACCATACTCAGGCCTATGAATATGAGCGTGGTTCATCAAACTGCCATGTTCATAAGACCAAGAACTATTCTGCTTATTCTTATGAGTATTATTGTCCACCTGCAAGACTTTTCGCTAGGGCTCCAAAGCCAAAGTTTTCAGACGCTGCACTTAGACTTATCGCTTCTAAGCCACCCTTGAAGATGTGGGTGGTTAAGAAGGCTTAACTCTCTTTTGCAGGGAAAGGTCTCCAGCAGAAAACCAAAATCTTCTGACGCTATTGTTGGGGACCTTAAACATCTTGTAGGGTGCAAGATCAAATGCCCGAATGGTCTTACTATGTACTTCATCCCTGAATCGCTTGCTACACTCCCTATCAGTCCTAATCTGGATCTAAGCTTTCATAACCCACTGGTTCGTCAAATGTTTTTGCTTCACAATTCCCTTCGTGAAGCCTATCCCCCTAACTGCACTGTAGGGTACGACACCAGCGTCTACAGAATGGATTATTGATAGTGGGTGTACAAATCACATGACTGGCAAAAGAAGCCTTCTTATGGACTCAACCTTACGTCCATCCAACAAGAGCCACATCACATTTGCTGACACTGGTAAAAGTAAGGTATTGGGTCTAGGTAGAGTTGCAATCTCAAAGGATCAACACGTGGATAAAGTCATGCTTGTTGAATCCCTTGGCTTCAACTTAATGTCTGTCTCAATGCTTTGCGATTTGAACATGATCGTAATATTTGGTAAATATCATTGCCTTGTTCTAATGGAATCTTACAAGTCTCTAGTGTTTGAAGGGTATCGGAAAGATGATTTGTACGTGGTAGATTTCTCAGCAGGACCACAGCTTGTCGTATGTCTTCTAGCAAAAGCTTCAGAATGCTGGCTCTGGCATCGGAGGCTTGGGCATGCTGGCATGAGGAACCTCCACACCCTTGCAAAGAAGAAGCATGTCATAGGCATCGAGGGCATCAAGTTCAAGAAAGATCACTTATGCGGTGCCTGTGAAGCAGGAAAGATGATGAGGGCCAAACATCCCTCGAAGACAATCATGACTACTACTCGACCCTTCGAACTACTTCACATGGATCTTTTCGGTCCCACTCATTACTCAACTCTTACTACTACGGCTTGTCTCTATGGCTTTGTCATTGTTGATGATTATTCTAGATATACTTGGGTGCACATAATCCTTTACAAGACTGAAGTGCAGGATGTCTTCAGACGCTTCGCCAATCGAGCAATGAACAACTATGGCGCCAAGATAAAGCACATCAGAAGTGACAATGGCACTGAATTCAAGAACACTGGCCTTGATACATATCTTGATACCTTGGGCATCACACATGAATTCTCAGCCCCGTACACGCCACAGCAGAATGGCGTCGTTGAACGCAAGAACAGAACACTCATTGAGATGGCCAGAACGATGCTAGATGAGTACAAGACTCCAAGAAAATTCTGGCCTGAAGCCATTGATACTACATGCCATACAATCAATCGTGTTTATCTTCACAAGCTTCTGAACAAGACATCTTATGAGCTCCTTACTGGCAAGAAGCCAAATGTCAGTTACTTCAGAGTATTTGGCGCCAGGTGCTGGATCAAGGACCCACATCACACTTCAAAGTTTGCACCAAAAGCACATGAGGGTTTTATGCTTGGATATGGAAAGGATTCGCACTCCTACAGAGTCTTCAATCTCTTTCATTATAAAGTAGTTGAAACAGTGGATGTGCGGTTCGATGAGACTAACGGTTCACAAAGAGAGCACCTGCCAAATGTGCTAGATGAAGTTCCATCCAGTGAATCAATCAAGCTAATGGGAACTGGAGAAATCATACCTTCTGAAGCTCATCCTGAAGAGGAACTTATCATCTCCACATCAGACCAACCTGAAGACAATGCTCAACATGAAGACAATCCCTCTAACAACGACAATGATCAGCAAGAGCAAAATCTTCGCCCTATACATCCTCGTGTTGCCAATGAAGTGCATATTGAGAGAATAATTGACAGCATCAATGCACCTGGTCCGCTCACTCGATCAAGGGCAACTCAGCTGACAAATTTCTGTGGGCACTTCGCATTCGTCTCAATAACAGAACCCAAGAAAGTGGAAGAAGCCTTCATGGAACCTGAATGGATTCAAGCTATGCAAGAAGAGCTTCAACAGTTTGAGCTGAATAATGTATGGGAACTGGTTAAGCGTCCTGATCCTCGGAAGCACAACATAATAGGCACAAAATGGATATACCGCAACAAGCAAGATGAGCATGGTCAAGTTGTCAGAAACAAAGCTCGTCTCGTTGCTCAAGGATATACTCAAGTGGAAGGCATTGACTTCGATGAAACATTTGCTCCTGTGGCTAGACTTGAAGCCATACGCATACTGCTGGCCTATGCCAATCATCACAACATACTTCTATATCAAACGGATGTGAAGGGTGCCTTTCTCAATGGCAAGATTGAAGAAGAAGTGTATGTTGCACAACCGCCTGGCTTTGAAGACCCAAAACATCCTGACATGGTATACAAGCTCAACAAGGCACTATATGGCCTCAAACAAGCCCCTCGGGCCTGGTATGACACACTCAAATACTTCCTGAAGAGCAAAGGCTTCAAACCTGGTTCCCTCGACCCCACTCTCTTCACGAAGACATATGATGGTGAACTGTTTGTGTGCCAAATATATGTGGATGACATTATCTTCGGCTTCACCAATCAGAAGTACAGTGAAGAGTTTGGATATATGATGCAAGAGCAATATCAGATGTCCATGATGGGAAAGCTGAAGTTCTTCCTCAGTCTTCAAATATGACAGCAACGCAACGGCATCTTCATATCTCAAGAGAAGTATCTCAAAGATTGCCTGAAGAAGTTCGGTATGCAAGACTGCAAAGGCTTCACGACGCCAATGCCAGCCAAGCATCATCTGGGTCCTGACGACAATGGTAAAGAGTTCGATCAAAAGGTATACCGCTCGATGATTGGTTCTTTGCTTTATCTATGTGCATCTAGGCCAGATATTATGCTTAGTGTTTGCATGTGTGCTCGATTTCAAGCGGCACCAAAGGAGTTGCATCACTTAGCTGTGAAGCGAATTCTTCGATATTTGGCTCACACCCCAAGTCTAGGATTATGGTATCCAAAGGGCTCAGAGTTTGATCTGGTTGGATTCTCGGATGCTGATTATGCTGGTGACAAGGTGGATCGCAAGTCTACATCAGGCACATGTCATTTTCTGGGACGATCACTTGTATGTTGGTCTTCAAAGAAGCAGAACTGTGTATCTCTCTCCATTGCTGAATCTGAATACATTGCTGCTGGATCTTGCTGCGCTCAGCTTCTGTGGATGAAGCAAACCCTCAAGGACTATGGCATTCATCTGAAGCAAGTGCCACTCTACTGCGACAACGAAAGCGCCATCAAGATTGCCAACAACCCAGTTCAGCACTCGAAGACAAAGCACATTGAAATTCGTCATCACTTTCTCAGAGATCATGTTGTGAAGGAAGATATTGATATCATACACGTCAACACCGAAGAGCAATTGGCAGATATCTTCACCAAGCCCTTGGATGAGAAGAGATTTTGCAAGTTACGGTGTGAGCTAAATATCCTGGAATCCTCAAATGTCCTGTGATCAGGAACACATCCTAACCCTTATGCATATTGATGACTTAGATGTGCAACACACGAAGTAAAGTATATCTTCAATCAATGAAGACATACATTCTAAGTGTGAATACATTAATGTGGAATTTGACTTCAGAGCGCCACGATAATTGTGCGCCGTATCTGGGTCTAATACTTCCTATACGGTGGGTAACGCCACCACCAAATGTTCTATTTGAAGTGTTTCACTCATGGCGTTACCTTGCTATGTCTTCACATTTGGTTTGGCTTCAATCTCAACATGTTTTCATGATTATCTTCACTATGATGATTATATATACTAGTGTTCTGTCCTCTACAGCATTCACTTATAGCTATGTCTTCTTGTTGAATCTTTTGAACTAAGTGAATGTGATCGGACCCTAACCTCTCTGTGCTTTCTATCTCAAACTCTATCTCTCCAAATCATATGCATTCTATTGAAACTGTCGAATGTCTTCTCTGCGTCCTTGTCAGCAGAAGATACAGAGACAAACATTAAGTCCGTTTTCAATGCTCATTCCTCCACATGAAACCCGGAGAAGTAGGAACGACCACCCGACAATCCAGGCGTGCGTGGGACGTGGAACAAACCCCAATATGCTGCATGATGGCCACGTGTTCCTCAGATGCGAATCGCCAGGGGCACCTGTGTAATAACGCAGTGCCGCCCCTGTACCTATAAATACACACTTCACAGCGGTCATTATCTCTTCTTCCACTCTCGCACGAACCCTAGCGCCACCGCTAGCCCTCGACGACACCGGCGACGAAGCGCTTCACTGCCGCAACCTCTCCGACGCTGTCTTCACGCCGACCGCGGACATCGTCCTCTCCGCCGTCGCCGTAGGTGTCCTCCGTCACCAAGTTAGGGCACGGAAGATCGAACTGCCCGGCCTCCTCTTCTCCGCGGTCGGCGTAGGTGTCCTCCGTCACCAAGTTAGGGCACGGAAGATCGAACTGCCCGGCCTCCTCTTCCACTCCGTCTAGCAGTTCTTAGTGTGGTAAATAAAACTTCCTTTTTACGGCCCCTTTGATCCTATGGCTTTGTCACTTTCTACCACAAGTAGTTTCTATTCACACAAGTTGGATCTCTTTCATACTGCATCTCATAACATGCCTGGTATATTCACTTATGCTTCACAAAGTAGTTAGATTCCTCACTTGTACTGATCTCTGGATTCGTACAAATCTGGAACCAACTCCTTATCTATGAGTGAATGTCTTCGCACGATGAGGTCAATATCTTCTAAACTGATTTATCTTCAAAATCTTCTAAGAATGCATAGGACCTCTTCCCCTTCCCTCGCACCTTAATGCTGTCATAGGTACATGTCCGTGGGAGAATTCCTTGGTTCTCATAGTCTGCATTCATTTGCAGAATTCTTACAACATCATATACATTCTCCCGAAGCCAGTTCCTGTTTGTCCAGCAAACAAAAACCTTTGAAGCCTTTGAACATTTTGAAGCCTTTCAGTTTGAAGTTCATGGCTGCAAAGAAATCAGTAAGGAAGGGTGGCAGACAGCGTCATGGGGGAACATCAAGAGATTTGCCTGATGACCTCTCAAAGCTTTACAAGACAGATCCTGAAGTGGATTACAATCAGCGCAAGACCCGAATCCAATGGATTCGAAGATATTGGGCAGAACAATGGTTCAAATACCGGTTTGTGACAATATGCTGAGAAAAATGCCATCAAGAGACCGTGGGGAGACATCCTATACAAGAATCTTCAACCCAGGTCCAGAGAAGAAGCCATTGAACAAGGCTTCTATCCCTGCATGGTCCGTGGGCCACAGCCTGCAGATGCACACCCATCGTCACTACTATGGTGTCGTGACGACAATTTGTTCAAGCGCAACTTCCAGTTTGCCAAGAACTCAGTGAAGCAGAACAAGAAGTCTTTGGGATTAGACTTCAACCCTGGTCCTTCTGCTCCAAGGGCTGACGGCACACGCGATGCAGAACCCAATGTCGTCGGTCCTTTCTAAGTCCTTGAAGGTCTCATCATCCATATCTTGGTTCAAGGGACAGCCGTGGATGTGCCTGCAGCTGACGCTGAATCAGACGAAGCACCTGCAGTGCCGAAGCCAAAGAAGTTGAAGAAGCCTAAAGCTTCAAAGCCTGCCCCTTCACCAAAAATCTCACGGGCGAAGCCACTGGCAACTGCACCTCCTGAAGACAGTGTGCATTCTGAAGATTTGTCACGCATCTCCAAGCCCCAGAAGGTCAAGATGCCTCTGTCACACACCGGCCAAGAGCTCACTGCTGCTGCCATTCTGCGCAATGATGCCATTGATCTATCCAGTGATGAAGATCTTGCAGATGACGCTCTTGAGCAACTCATCAAGAGCAAAGAAGAAGCAGAAATCTTCAATGATCTGCCGCTCTTTGATGTAACAATCATCCATAACTTCATTGATGAGTGGTTTGACACGCCAAACATCAGCTTCGAAGATCTCCAACTACCCATTGGCCTCAGTGTAGCCTTCCATTGCGCCATTGCTTCAGAATTAGCCATCGCCCAGCGCATTGTTGAGCTGAAGCAGAAGATTGACTATGAGAAATCTCAGTTCAAGAAGCATATGGCCAAGCTCAGCGTGCAAGATGTGAAGAACTTCAAGATTATTCTGCACGAGCTCAAGGAAGCCTGTCTAAAGAAACATGCAGAAGCTCAGGGTTCTCGTGAGCGCATGAAGGTCTTGGCTGATAGGTGTGTGCAAGCCTACAATGAGGCTGAGAAGCGCAAGGCCCTTTGACGTCCTGGCATCGACCCCAGGATGGCTGCCAAGAAGAAGAAGAAGCCCGCTATGGCTGAACCCGATGCACCAAGGCAGGAAGCAGATCCCCTTGTCTTCCCAACTAGCATGACTGGCCCGAAGCCAAAGGCCAGGTCAACCGCTTCAGAACTGAAGAAGACCAGGACTGCTGAGGCTGAAGCAAGGAAGAGAAAACATCCTGAAGCCTCTGCTACTGCCCCCGCCAAGAAGAAAAGAAAGATCAAGAAGGAACGGGCTGCTCCCACAGAGCCCTTGATTGTTGAACCCATTTCCATGGTTCACCCTGATGCTGATCCACAAGAACATCAACTGACTGTCCATGAGCCTGCTTTCACAGAGGCTCATGAAGCTGAAGACTTTCCAGCAGCTGATCCCGTCGCTGCTGAAGACATTGGTCACCATGACCATGTTGAAGATGATGCAGCCCTTCCTCACCTAGAACACCAATAGGTATCATCGCCTGTGCTAACGCACAGCAAACTCATCAGCATTGATCATCCACTGACGCCAATTGCACAGGATGCTTCACGGGCGGATCGCCCACAAGAGGAAGAAGACTTTGAGGCCCAGCCAACACCAACTCCACAGGCGTCACCTGCGTTGCGCAGGCTTTGCAAAGGTCTAAGGCCTCAAGTCTCTGCATCTGAAGATAAAACTGCTGAAGACAATCCGGCTGCATCAGCCGCTGAAGAAGAAGTCCCACAAGTTGACACTCCCCTACCCCACCAAGAAGCGGTTCTCGAGGAGAACGTGATCCTGACCGACCCTCCAGCTCGTCAAGTGGAGGTTGAAAATCTTGAGGCTGCCACCACCAACACCACTGAAGCCACTGACGCTGTCATGGCTAAAGCTAATGTGGAGCCCTCACCACCAAAAGCACCAGAAGTCAGCGAAGCCACTGATCCCACTACTTCTGTTCCTGCGTCTGCTGCCGGTCTCCAATTCGGCTATCATGTTGAGCACAGGCCTCGGGTACAGAAGCCAATCCCAAGATTGCCCAGGTTCCCAGGTCCTGCATCAACACCTGGCTCCTTCAATATCAATGGCTTCAGAGCAAACAACACATTCTTCAATAGCTCCAGGAACCCCTACTCAAGGGAAAAAATATCATCTGATCAGTTCTGGAGCTATCCGCAGCGAAGCTATTACTCCTGCATTCTTTACAACCAAGGTCGCATCTTCCCACACAAGCGCCTTGACATTGAAGCAATAGCTAGTCTGCCCTGTCTGGAAGAAGCTCTGGATTGCTTCAAAGAGGTTGGACTGCTGCCGTTCATCACTGACCAAGAGCATTGGAATGAAGAGTTGATGCTCCAATTCTATGCCACACTTCACATCCGCGGGTATAACAGAGATCCAAAGACTTGGGTCCTGGAGTGGATGACAGGAAACGTTCACCATGAAGCCAAAGCCTTTGACATCATTGAGCTCACTGGTTTGCCCCCTCCTGGCGATCTTTACGAGCATGGCTGTCAGCTTCATAGTGAAGCTGTTGAGAGCATCTTTCAGAAGACTGAACCTAATATGAGTCAGATGCTCTGTATGATGAAGCCATTGCCCCAAGATGCTGCTTATCCCACGGAGTTCTTCGTTGAAGACCTTGAGTATCTCCCAAGGACCATCTATCACATCATACGGCGAACTCTCTGGCCAATCAAAGGACATTCTCCCCATGCCAAGCTGGAAGGTGCAATGAAGACTTTGGTCTTCTATATTCTTCATGGAAAATGCTTCAATACACAGGATTTCTTCATTCGCCAACTTGCTGCATCAGGCTCTGATCTGTTTGGCTTGAAGTTCTACGCCCCTTGGGTGATGCGGCTGATCAAACTTCACTCCGCTATCTCATATCAGCCATCTGCCCGCAATCACCGGATCTTTTTGCCCGATGTGGATATGTCTATTGAAGCCATCTATCCTGAGCCTGCCAAGGAACTTCTAAGTCTTCAGAATGCAGAGCATCAAAGTTTTTCTAAGAACGTTGAAGGCGTTGAAGCAGTAACTCGTGTGTATCCTTTGGCTGGCACAACGCGTGCACCGCATCCTGCTCTTACTGAAGCCACTGATAGCACCATTGCACAATGACCCAAGAAGCGCACTCGTGTTCTCAATGACCGAGAGCTTCTGGTGGCTCTTCATCAGAAACAGGATAGGCATCATGGCTGGCTAAAGCGTCAAATGCAAAGCCTCTTGGTGGATGTTAATCGCATTCGCAATCTTGCCACCAAGAACGCCTTTGTTGCTCATGAAACCTCTCGACGCACATGGAAAGGGCTGACGCTGATGTGTTCTGAAGATGATCTTCAAGAGGATGGCTTCTCTGAGTGATTCAAGTTTGACTCCACACCTCCTCGAAGGGCAGTGTTGCGACGAACTCCATCACTTGAAGACTCTGAGTTCTCTTCCTCTGCCGCAACTGTGAATGCCAGAGTGATCGAGGATGAAGACGATGCTACTTCATCGCCACCTCCTTCCGCACACGTCGACACTGCTCCCAGTTCTTCTGCACCGCCAAACACCACTGACGACCCTGCTGCTTCACCTACTCTTCATGGGAACGGGTAGATGCTCTATGTCTTCGAACCTTTTTGGTCCTTACTGACAAAAGGGGGAGAAGCATATGAGTTTGATAGTCTTCAAGCGGGTCCATATGGGCGGGTGCTTTATATTTTGCTTCGTGTTTACAACTCCCGTTTTGATACATTTGGTTCTTTGAGTTGTAACACTTAAACTCGATGGTCGTCTGCTACTTATTTGCCACCTTATGTTGCGATGATAAATTCCGCATGTGCGACGATAAATTCCGCACTTAGATCATTTTGCAGACGTCCATTTTCCATTATGCATGTTATTATCTTCACATACCTTCACATGCATAGTGGATTGTCATCATATGTTGAAGTGGATCTCCACAAGCACAACCTGCCATGTGCATTTGCATTCCAAAAGAAAATTACTTATATGCACATCTTCAGGGGGAGCCCGTGCAACTTATGAAGACAATTCCTTATCCTTTACAATTTCACATATTATATTCCCCGTTGAAAACTTCAACTAGTTTGTCATCAATCACCAAAAAGGGGGAGATTGTAAGTGCATCTAGTGCCACCCCTAGTTGGTTTTGGAGTATTGACGACAAACCTAGTTGAGGGACTAATGTGTTTGTGAGAATTGCAGGATAACACAGGTAGAAGTCCCTCATTGATTCGGTTTTCCTACCAGAGATGACCCCTAAAAATGTATGAAGACATTGATGTCAAAGGTGGTATATGAAGATATTCACATTGAAGACTATGACAAGAGAAGACACCGCATGAAGCCTATGGAGCTCGAAGACTTAGATCTTTCGTAGTTCTTTTTCTTCTGTGTTGAGTCATAGGAACCACCGTACTGTTAAGTGGGGTCCAAGAGAACCAGTCAGAATGACTGAAGTGATGCTTAAACACAACCTATGTCTTCGAGTGAAGACTATGAGAGCGAATCTTGTCCAGAGTCGGACAAGTCAGCTTTGCTTGTAGCCCAAGTAAAGTTGTTGTGTGAGTTTGAAATCTGACCATTGGAACACGTGTCAGTTCCTTAGTGACCCAGGGTCATTTCGGACAAATCAGGTCGGGTTGCCTAGTGGCTATAAATAGCCCACCCCCTACAACCATAAACGGTTGGCTGATCAGATTCAGAGTACGGCTTTTGTCATTTGAGAGCAACCCACCTCGAAGCCTTTGAGAGAGAATTCCTTGCGAGGATAAAGCCCTAACCACCCAGAGCCAAAGAGAATTAGGCATCACTTAAGTCTTCTTGTCTGTGTGATCTGAAGACTTATTACACTTGATGACTGTGCATCCTCCAGCCGGTTAGGCGTCGCGTTCTGAGCATCCAAGAGACATTGTGGATTGCCGGTGAACGAAGTCTATGAAGGTTCGGAAGTATACCTTGAAGACTTACCAGAGTGATTGGGCGAGGTCTGTGTGACCTTAGCTCAAGGGGAATACAGTGAGGACTGGGTGTCCTGAGCTGCGTGTTCAGGACTGGGTGTCCGGGACTGTGTGTCCTTTGGTTTAAATACCTAGCCGCCCTAACCAGACATACAGTTGTCACAGCAACTGGAACTGGTCCAACAAATCATTGTCTTCAACGAGTCACTGGTTTCATCCTTCCTTTCTCCTTACTTACTATTACTCCTTGTGAAGTCATTGTATGTCTGCACTATCTTTTGTCTTCAGTGAGTGATTGTGTGATCTGTTTGGCTTCTTAATATCTTCCTGCCTGATCCTTACTACCTAGCTGCTATTAGTCATTGTGCTTTCACTTCATTGAATACATGACTATGGTTTACCTAGTGTAGTCTATCTTCCACTGCATGGTAATAGGTTTATACATGTCTTGAAGACTTTCATAAAAATCGCCTATTCACCCCCCCCCCCTCTAGTCGATATAACGCACTTTCAATTGGTATCAGAGCAAGGTGCTCCCTTGTTCTGTGTGATTCGGTTTAACCACCTGGAGTTTTAGCTATGTCGACTGCAGGGATAATTAAAGTCTCCGCTGTGTGCCCCGTCTTCGATGGAACTGAATATCCCTACTGGAAGAATAAGATGCGCATGCATCTTTAAGCCATTGACGTCGACCTATGGTATGTCATCAAGAACGGCGTTCCCAAGGCTGGAGAAGGTGTCACTGCTGCTGATGTCAAGAAGTTCGTTCAACTGGACTCCACTGCCAAGAATATCATCTGTGGTCATCTGACCAAAGGATGGTATGGCCGTGTGAGTGCTTTGGAAACATCTAAGCTGGTCTGGGACTGGCTCTCCAAGGTCAACGAAGGCGTCTCAACCCAGAGAGATCAGAGAATCAGTGTCCTTCGCAACCTCTTCAACCGCTTCAAGCGAAATGACAATGAGAATGTCCAGCTCACGTTTGACCGACTCACTGACATCACAAATGAGCTTCAAGCCCTCGGCGCCACTGAGATCACTAAGCATGAAGTCGTCAAGACACTACTGAGATCACTTGATAGTTCGTTTGACACCCTAGCCCTGATGATTCAAGAACGGCCTGATTTCAAGACACTCGATCCGTCCGACATACTTGAGAGGCTCAACACACATGAGTTTCAGCTTTCTGAGAAAAGAGATATCTACGGTCCAAACTATGGGCGAACTCGTGCCTTGAAGGCAAAAGCTGTGTCCTCATCTGAAGAAGAATCTGACAGCAGTTCTGATGATCCTGAAAACATTGGAAAGGAACTTTCTATGCTTGTGAAGAAGTTCCAAAAATTCACCAAGAAGAAAGGCTTCAGAAAGTCTTCACGATCAAGCTCAAGGAATGATGAAGCTTCTGCTCATGACTACAAGAAGAAAACATGTCACAAGTGCAAGAAAACTGGCCACTTCATCTCTGAGTGTCCGCAGTGGGACAATGAGAACAGAAAGAAAAAGAAGAGCAAGGAATATGACTCTAAAGACAAGAAGAAGAAGAAGAAATACTCAAAGTCTTCTTCCAAGTCTTCCTCAAAGTCTTCATCACACAAGAAGAGCTCATCTGGCAAGGCACGTGCGTTTGTTGGCAAGGAAATGGATTCAGAGGAGGAGTCCGCTTCTGAGGAGGCGGAGGTGGAGTCTGAGGAGGAGTCCGATGCAAATGACAAGGACCACTCTGCTCCTACCTACTGCTTCATGGCATGTGGTGCCAAGGTAAACAAACGCACTACTCACTATCAAACATCTAGTGACGATGACTCGGATTGTGATTCAAGACCCAGCTACAAAACACTTGCTAAAATTGCAACTGAACAACAGAAAGCCATGGAACATATTCAAAAACTATTAGACAAAAGCGATGATCTGTTGGGCGCTGAAATGACTCGATCTGAGTCCTTAATTGAAGACATAAAAAATCTTCACGTTAAGTATGAGGAACTTGAAAGTCATCATGAAACGCTCTCAACAACTCATGAAAAGCTTTCCTATGATTATCTTCAAAGGAAGCAAGATCTTGAGAAATTGAGAGCGGCTCATGAAGATCTTCAAAAGGAAAATGAGTCACTTCGCGCCGAACAGATCAGTTCCGCTCAGGAAGGATTTGAACCACCATGTCTTAAATGCATTGAGTGTGATAATGCTACTTCTGTTGCTGAATGTTCTACTGCTGCTACTGTTGCAATATCTTCAACTATTGATGTGGTAACTAACCCTTCTGCTGAGGATACCACTGCTATTGCTGATGAGAATGCTAGGTTGAAGACATTGCTTGAAACAGGGATGTACAAAAGTCTTAAAGGGCATCAGACACTATGTGATGTCCTCAAAAGGCAGATTCTGAACCGAAACCCGAGGAAAGAGGGTATTGGGTTCATAAGGAAAATGAATGCTGATGGCTCTTATTGGAAACCCGAGCAGTATCCCAAAACCACATGGGTTGCTGCAAAGGAACCTTCAGCAGATCCATCCAGTCTATCTGGCTTCACTTGTGCTAACCCCATTGTCATTGGTGAATCCTTTGATGCAAACTATAAACTGTTTAAAAATCAGAATGGTGAAGTGTTTTCCAGGTACATTGGTACTAACTACGGGAATGGACCGCCTATGAAGAAGATCTGGGTGCCCAAAAGGTGTTTGGAAAATCTTCCTGTGAATGTCATCATGACACCACAGATGAAGAAGACAAACCCCAGACCACAGGCTTCATACGGTCCAAAGGCTTCATACAGACAGAGGACTCACCTGAGTCGCACTAACGCAAATGTTTTGCAGGGAAACCATACTCAGGCCTATGAATATGAGCGTGGTTCATCAAACTGCCATGTTCATAAGACCAAGAACTATTCTGCTTATTCTTATGAGTATTATTGTCCACCTGCAAGACTTTTCGCTAGGGCTCCAAAGCCAAAGTTTTCAGACGCTGCACTTAGACTTATCGCTTCTAAGCCACCCTTGAAGATGTGGGTGGTTAAGAAGGCTTAACTCTCTTTTGCAGGGAAAGGTCTCCAGCAGAAAACCAAAATCTTCTGACGCTATTGTTGGGGACCTTAAACATCTTGTAGGGCGCAAGATCAAATGCCCGAATGGTCTTACTATGTACTTCATCCCTGAATCGCTTGCTACACTCCCTATCAGTCCTAATCTGGATCTAAGCTTTCATAACCCACTGGTTCGTCAAATGTTTTTGCTTCACAATTCCCTTCGTGAAGCCTATCCCCCTAACTGCACTGTAGGGTACGACACCAGCGTCTACAGAATGGATTATTGATAGTGGGTGTACAAATCACATGACTGGCAAAAGAAGCCTTCTTATGGACTCAACCTTACGTCCATCCAACAAGAGCCACATCACATTTGCTAACACTGGTAAAAGTAAGGTATTGGGTCTAGGTAGAGTTGCAATCTCAAAGGATCAACACGTGGATAAAGTCATGCTTGTTGAATCCCTTGGCTTCAACTTAATGTCTGTCTCAATGCTTTGCGATTTGAACATGATCGTAATATTTGGTAAATATCATTGCCTTGTTCTAATGGAATCTTACAAGTCTCTAGTGTTTGAAGGGTATCGGAAAGACGATTTGTACGTGGTAGATTTCTCAGCAGGACCACAGCTTGTCGTATGTCTTCTAGCAAAAGCTTCAGAATGCTGGCTCTGGCATCGGAGGCTTGGGCATGCTGGCATGAGGAACCTCCACACCCTTGCAAAGAAGAAGCATGTCATAGGCATCGAGGGCATCAAGTTCAAGAAAGATCACTTATGCGGTGCCTGTGAAGCAGGAAAGATGATGAGGGCCAAACATCCCTCGAAGACAATCATGACTACTACTCGACCCTTCGAACTACTTCACATGGATCTTTTCGGTCCCACTCATTACTCAACTCTTACTACTACGGCTTGTCTCTATGGCTTTGTCATTGTTGATGATTATTCTAGATATACTTGGGTGCACATAATCCTTTACAAGACTGAAGTGCAGGATGTCTTCAGACGCTTCGCCAATCGAGCAATGAACAACTATGGCGCCAAGATAAAGCACATCAGAAGTGACAATGGCACTGAATTCAAGAACACTGGCCTTGATACATATCTTGATACCTTGGGCATCACACATGAATTCTCAGCCCCGTACACGCCACAGCAGAATGGCGTCGTTGAACGCAAGAACAGAACACTCATTGAGATGGCCAGAACGATGCTAGATGAGTACAAGACTCCAAGAAAATTCTGGCCTGAAGCCATTGATACTACATGCCATACAATCAATCGTGTTTATCTTCACAAGCTTCTGAACAAGACATCTTATGAGCTCCTTACTGGCAAGAAGCCAAATGTCAGTTACTTCAGAGTATTTGGCGCCAGGTGCTGGATCAAGGACCCACATCACACTTCAAAGTTTGCACCAAAAGCACATGAGGGTTTTATGCTTGGATATGGAAAGGATTCGCACTCCTACAGAGTCTTCAATCTCTTTCATTATAAAGTAGTTGAAACAGTGGATGTGCGGTTCGATGAGACTAACGGTTCACAAAGAGAGCACCTGCCAAATGTGCTAGATGAAGTTCCATCCAGTGAATCAATCAAGCTAATGGGAACTGGAGAAATCATACCTTCTGAAGCTCATCCTGAAGAGGAACTTATCATCTCCACATCAGACCAACCTGAAGACAATGCTCAACATGAAGACAATCCCTCTAACAACGACAATGATCAGCAAGAGCAAAATCTTCGCCCTATACATCCTCGTGTTGCCAATGAAGTGCATATTGAGAGAATAATTGACAGCATCAATGCACCTGGTCCGCTCACTCGATCAAGGGCAACTCAGCTGACAAATTTCTGTGGGCACTTCGCATTCGTCTCAATAACAGAACCCAAGAAAGTGGAAGAAGCCTTCATGGAACCTGAATGGATTCAAGCTATGCAAGAAGAGCTTCAACAGTTTGAGCTGAATAATGTATGGGAACTGGTTAAGCGTCCTGATCCTCGGAAGCACAACATAATAGGCACAAAATGGATATACCGCAACAAGCAAGATGAGCATGGTCAAGTTGTCAGAAACAAAGCTCGTCTCGTTGCTCAAGGATATACTCAAGTGGAAGGCATTGACTTCGATGAAACATTTGCTCCTGTGGCTAGACTTGAAGCCATACGCATACTGCTGGCCTATGCCAATCATCACAACATACTTCTATATCAAACGGATGTGAAGGGTGCCTTTCTCAATGGCAAGATTGAAGAAGAAGTGTATGTTGCACAACCGCCTGGCTTTGAAGACCCAAAACATCCTGACATGGTATACAAGCTCAACAAGGCACTATATGGCCTCAAACAAGCCCCTCGGGCCTGGTATGACACACTCAAATACTTCCTGAAGAGCAAAGGCTTCAAACCTGGTTCCCTCGACCCCACTCTCTTCACGAAGACATATGATGGTGAACTGTTTGTGTGCCAAATATATGTGGATGACATTATCTTCGGCTTCACCAATCAGAAGTACAGTGAAGAGTTTGGATATATGATGCAAGAGCAATATCAGATGTCCATGATGGGAAAGCTGAAGTTCTTCCTCAGTCTTCAAATATGACAGCAACGCAACGGCATCTTCATATCTCAAGAGAAGTATCTCAAAGATTGCCTGAAGAAGTTCGGTATGCAAGACTGCAAAGGCTTCACGACGCCAATGCCAGCCAAGCATCATCTGGGTCCTGACGACAATGGTAAAGAGTTCGATCAAAAGGTATACCGCTCGATGATTGGTTCTTTGCTTTATCTATGTGCATCTAGGCCAGATATTATGCTTAGTGTTTGCATGTGTGCTCGATTTCAAGCGGCACCAAAGGAGTTGCATCACTTAGCTGTGAAGCGAATTCTTCGATATTTGGCTCACACCCCAAGTCTAGGATTATGGTATCCAAAGGGCTCAGAGTTTGATCTGGTTGGATTCTCGGATGCTGATTATGCTGGTGACAAGGTGGATCGCAAGTCTACATCAGGCACATGTCATTTTCTGGGACGATCACTTGTATGTTGGTCTTCAAAGAAGCAGAACTGTGTATCTCTCTCCATTGCTGAATCTGAATACATTGCTGCTGGATCTTGCTGCGCTCAGCTTCTGTGGATGAAGCAAACCCTCAAGGACTATGGCATTCATCTGAAGCAAGTGCCACTCTACTGCGACAACGAAAGCGCCATCAAGATTGCCAACAACCCAGTTCAGCACTCGAAGACAAAGCACATTGAAATTCGTCATCACTTTCTCAGAGATCATGTTGTGAAGGAAGATATTGATATCATACACGTCAACACCGAAGAGCAATTGGCAGATATCTTCACCAAGCCCTTGGATGAGAAGAGATTTTGCAAGTTACGGTGTGAGCTAAATATCCTGGAATCCTCAAATGTCCTGTGATCAGGAACACATCCTAACCCTTATGCATATTGATGACTTAGATGTGCAACACACGAAGTAAAGTATATCTTCAATCAATGAAGACATACATTCTAAGTGTGAATACATTAATGTGGAATTTGACTTCGGAGCGCCACGATAATTGTGCGCCGTATCTGGGTCTAATACTTCCTATACGGTGGGTAACGCCACCACCAAATGTTCTATTTGAAGTGTTTCACTCATGGCGTTACCTTGCTATGTCTTCACATTTGGTTTGGCTTCAATCTCAACATGTTTTCATGATTATCTTCACTATGATGATTATATATACTAGTGTTCTGTCCTCTACAGCATTCACTTATAGCTATGTCTTCTTGTTGAATCTTTTGAACTAAGTGAATGTGATCGGACCCTAACCTCTCTGTGCTTTCTATCTCAAACTCTATCTCTCCAAATCATATGCATTCTATTGAAACTGTCGAATGTCTTCTCTGCGTCCTTGTCAGCAGAAGATACAGAGACAAACATTAAGTCCATTTTCAATGCTCATTCCTCCACATGAAACCCGGAGAAGTAGGAACGACCACCCGACAATCCAGGCGTGCGTGGGACGTGGAACAAACCCCAATATGCTGCATGATGGCCACGTGTTCCTCAGATGCGAATCGCCAGGGGCACCTGTGTAATAACGCAGTGCCGCCCCTGTACCTATAAATACACACTTCACAGCGGTCATTATCTCTTCTTCCACTCTCGCACGAACCCTAGCGCCACCGCTAGCCCTCGACGACACCGGCGACGAAGCGCTTCACTGCCGCAACCTCTCCGACGCTGTCTTCACGCCGACCGCGGACATCGTCCTCTCCGCCGTCGCCGTAGGTGTCCTCCGTCACCAAGTTAGGGCACGGAAGATCGAACTGCCCGGCCTCCTCTTCTCCGCGGTCGGCGTAGGTGTCCTCCGTCACCAAGTTAGGGCACGGAAGATCGAACTGCCCGGCCTCCTCTTCCACTCCGTCTAGCAGTTCTTAGTGTGGTAAATAAAACTTCCTTTTTACGGCCCCTTTGATCCTATGGCTTTGTCACTTTCTACCACAAGTAGTTTCTATTCACACAAGTTGGATCTCTTTCATACTGCATCTCATAACATGCCTGGTATATTCACTTATGCTTCACAAAGTAGTTAGATTCCTCACTTGTACTGATCTCTGGATTCGTACAAATCTGGAACCAACTCCTTATCTATGAGTGAATGTCTTCGCACGATGAGGTCAATATCTTCTAAACTGATTTATCTTCAAAATCTTCTAAGAATGCATAGGACCTCTTCCCCTTCCCTCGCACCTTAATGCTGTCATAGGTACATGTCCGTGGGAGAATTCCTTGGTTCTCATAGTCTGCATTCATTTGCAGAATTCTTACAACATCATATACATTCTCCCGAAGCCAGTTCCTGTTTGTCCAGCAAACAAAAACCTTTGAAGCCTTTGAACATTTTGAAGCCTTTCAGTTTGAAGTTCATGGCTGCAAAGAAATCAGTAAGGAAGGGTGGCAGACAGCGTCATGGGGGAACATCAAGAGATTTGCCTGATGACCTCTCAAAGCTTTACAAGACAGATCCTGAAGTGGATTACAATCAGCGCAAGACCCGAATCCAATGGATTCGAAGATATTGGGCAGAACAATGGTTCAAATACCGGTTTGTGACAATATGCTGAGAAAAATGCCATCAAGAGACCGTGGGGAGACATCCTATACAAGAATCTTCAACCCAGGTCCAGAGAAGAAGCCATTGAACAAGGCTTCTATCCCTGCATGGTCCGTGGGCCACAGCCTGCAGATGCACACCCATCGTCACTACTATGGTGTCGTGACGACAATTTGTTCAAGCGCAACTTCCAGTTTGCCAAGAACTCAGTGAAGCAGAACAAGAAGTCTTTGGGATTAGACTTCAACCCTGGTCCTTCTGCTCCAAGGGCTGACGGCACACGCGATGCAGAACCCAATGTCGTCGGTCCTTTCTAAGTCCTTGAAGGTCTCATCATCCATATCTTGGTTCAAGGGACAGCCGTGGATGTGCCTGCAGCTGACGCTGAATCAGACGAAGCACCTGCAGTGCCGAAGCCAAAGAAGTTGAAGAAGCCTAAAGCTTCAAAGCCTGCCCCTTCACCAAAAATCTCACGGGCGAAGCCACTGGCAACTGCACCTCCTGAAGACAGTGTGCATTCTGAAGATTTGTCACGCATCTCCAAGCCCCAGAAGGTCAAGATGCCTCTGTCACACACCGGCCAAGAGCTCACTGCTGCTGCCATTCTGCGCAATGATGCCATTGATCTATCCAGTGATGAAGATCTTGCAGATGACGCTCTTGAGCAACTCATCAAGAGCAAAGAAGAAGCAGAAATCTTCAATGATCTGCCGCTCTTTGATGTAACAATCATCCATAACTTCATTGATGAGTGGTTTGACACGCCAAACATCAGCTTCGAAGATCTCCAACTACCCATTGGCCTCAGTGTAGCCTTCCATTGCGCCATTGCTTCAGAATTAGCCATCGCCCAGCGCATTGTTGAGCTGAAGCAGAAGATTGACTATGAGAAATCTCAGTTCAAGAAGCATATGGCCAAGCTCAGCGTGCAAGATGTGAAGAACTTCAAGATTATTCTGCACGAGCTCAAGGAAGCCTGTCTAAAGAAACATGCAGAAGCTCAGGGTTCTCGTGAGCGCATGAAGGTCTTGGCTGATAGGTGTGTGCAAGCCTACAATGAGGCTGAGAAGCGCAAGGCCCTTTGACGTCCTGGCATCGACCCCAGGATGGCTGCCAAGAAGAAGAAGAAGCCCGCTATGGCTGAACCCGATGCACCAAGGCAGGAAGTAGATCCCCTTGTCTTCCCAACTAGCATGACTGGCCCGAAGCCAAAGGCCAGGTCAACCGCTTCAGAACTGAAGAAGACCAGGACTGCTGAGGCTGAAGCAAGGAAGAGAAAACATCCTGAAGCCTCTGCTACTGCCCCCGCCAAGAAGAAAAGAAAGATCAAGAAGGAACGGGCTGCTCCCACAGAGCCCTTGATTGTTGAACCCATTTCCATGGTTCACCCTGATGCTGATCCACAAGAACATCAACTGACTGTCCATGAGCCTGCTTTCACAGAGGCTCATGAAGCTGAAGACTTTCCAGCAGCTGATCCCGTCGCTGCTGAAGACATTGGTCACCATGACCATGTTGAAGATGATGCAGCCCTTCCTCACCTAGAACACCAATAGGTATCATCGCCTGTGCTAACGCACAGCAAACTCATCAGCATTGATCATCCACTGACGCCAATTGCACAGGATGCTTCATGGGCGGATCGCCCACAAGAGGAAGAAGACTTTGAGGCCCAGCCAACACCAACTCCACAGGCGTCACCTGCGTTGCGCAGGCTTCGCAAAGGTCTAAGGCCTCAAGTCTCTGCATCTGAAGATAAAACTGCTGAAGACAATCCGGCTGCATCAGCCGCTGAAGAAGAAGTCCCACAAGTTGACACTCCCCTACCCCACCAAGAAGCGGTTCTCGAGGAGAACGTGATCCTGACCGACCCTCCAGCTCGTCAAGTGGAGGTTGAAAATCTTGAGGCTGCCACCACCAACACCACTGAAGCCACTGACGCTGTCATGGCTAAAGCTAATGTGGAGCCCTCACCACCAAAAGCACCAGAAGTCAGCGAAGCCACTGATCCCACTACTTCTGTTCCTGCGTCTGCTGCCGGTCTCCAATTCGGCTATCATGTTGAGCACAGGCCTCGGGTACAGAAGCCAATCCCAAGATTGCCCAGGTTCCCAGGTCCTGCATCAACACCTGGCTCCTTCAATATCAATGGCTTCAGAGCAAACAACACATTCTTCAATAGCTCCAGGAACCCCTACTCAAGGGAAAAAATATCATCTGATCAGTTCTGGAGCTATCCGCAGCGAAGCTATTACTCCTGCATTCTTTACAACCAAGGTCGCATCTTCCCACACAAGCGCCTTGACATTGAAGCAATAGCTAGTCTGCCCTGTCTGGAAGAAGCTCTGGATTGCTTCAAAGAGGTTGGACTGCTGCCGTTCATCACTGACCAAGAGCATTGGAATGAAGAGTTGATGCTCCAATTCTATGCCACACTTCACATCCGCGGGTATAACAGAGATCCAAAGACTTGGGTCCTGGAGTGGATGACAGGAAACGTTCACCACGAAGCCAAAGCCTTTGACATCATTGAGCTCACTGGTTTGCCCCCTCCTGGCGATCTTTACGAGCATGGCTGTCAGCTTCATAGTGAAGCTGTTGAGAGCATCTTTCAGAAGACTGAACCTAATATGAGTCAGATGCTCTGTATGATGAAGCCATTGCCCCAAGATGCTGCTTATCCCACGGAGTTCTTCGTTGAAGACCTTGAGTATCTCCCAAGGACCATCTATCACATCATACGGCGAACTCTCTGGCCAATCAAAGGACATTCTCCCCATGCCAAGCTGGAAGGTGCAATGAAGACTTTGGTCTTCTATATTCTTCATGGAAAATGCTTCAATACACAGGATTTCTTCATTCGCCAACTTGCTGCATCAGGCTCTGATCTGTTTGGCTTGAAGTTCTACGCCCCTTGGGTGATGCGGCTGATCAAACTTCACTCCGCTATCTCATATCAGCCATCTGCCCGCAATCACCGGATCTTTTTGCCCGATGTGGATATGTCTATTGAAGCCATCTATCCTGAGCCTGCCAAGGAACTTCTAAGTCTTCAGAATGCAGAGCATCAAAGTTTTTCTAAGAACGTTGAAGGCGTTGAAGCAGTAACTCGTGTGTATCCTTTGGCTGGCACAACGCGTGCACCGCATCCTGCTCTTACTGAAGCCACTGATAGCACCATTGCACAACGACCCAAGAAGCGCACTCGTGTTCTCAATGACCGAGAGCTTCTGGTGGCTCTTCATCAGAAACAGGATAGGCATCATGGCTGGCTAAAGCGTCAAATGCAAAGCCTCTTGGTGGATGTTAATCGCATTCGCAATCTTGCCACCAAGAACGCCTTTGTTGCTCATGAAACCTCTCGACGCACATGGAAAGGGCTGACGCTGATGTGTTCTGAAGATGATCTTCAAGAGGATGGCTTCTCTGAGTGATTCAAGTTTGACTCCACACCTCCTCGAAGGGCAGTGTTGCGACGAACTCCATCACTTGAAGACTCTGAGTTCTCTTCCTCTGCCGCAACTGTGAATGCCAGAGTGATCGAGGATGAAGACGATGCTACTTCATCGCCACCTCCTTCCGCACACGTCGACACTGCTCCCAGTTCTTCTGCACCGCCAAACACCACTGACGACCCTGCTGCTTCACCTACTCTTCATGGGAACGGGTAGATGCTCTATGTCTTCGAACCTTTTTGGTCCTTACTGACAAAAGGGGGAGAAGCATATGAGTTTGATAGTCTTCAAGCGGGTCCATATGGGCGGGTGCTTTATATTTTGCTTCGTGTTTACAACTCCCGTTTTGATACATTTGGTTCTTTGAGTTGTAACACTTAAACTCGATGGTCGTCTGCTACTTATTTGCCACCTTATGTTGCGATGATAAATTCCGCATGTGCGACGATAAATTCCGCACTTAGATCATTTTGCAGACGTCCATTTTCCATTATGCATGTTATTATCTTCACATACCTTCACATGCATAGTGGATTGTCATCATATGTTGAAGTGGATCTCCACAAGCACAACCTGCCATGTGCATTTGCATTCCAAAAGCAAATTACTTATATGCACATCTTCAGGGGGAGCCCGTGCAACTTATGAAGACAATTCCTTATCCTTTACAATTTCACATATTATATTCCCCGTTGAAAACTTCAACTAGTTTGTCATCAATCACCAAAAAGGGGGAGATTGTAAGTGCATCTAGTGCCACCCCTAGTTGGTTTTGGAGTATTGACGACAAACCTAGTTGAGGGACTAATGTGTTTGTGAGAATTGCAGGATAACACAGGTAGAAGTCCCTCATTGATTCGGTTTTCCTACCAGAGATGACCCCTAAAAATGTATGAAGACATTGATGTCAAAGGTGGTATATGAAGATATTCACATTGAAGACTATGACAAGAGAAGACACCGCATGAAGCCTATGGAGCTCGAAGACTTAGATCTTTCGTAGTTCTTTTTCTTCTGTGTTGAGTCATAGGAACCACCGTACTGTTAAGTGGGGTCCAAGAGAACCAGTCAGAATGACTGAAGTGATGCTTAAACACAACCTATGTCTTCGAGTGAAGACTATGAGAGCGAATCTTGTCCAGAGTCGGACAAGTCAGCTTTGCTTGTAGCCCAAGTAAAGTTGTTGTGTGAGTTTGAAATCTGACCATTGGAACACGTGTCAGTTCCTTAGTGACCCAGGGTCATTTCGGACAAATCAGGTCGGGTTGCCTAGTGGCTATAAATAGCCCACCCCCTACAACCATAAACGGTTGGCTGATCAGATTCAGAGTACGGCTTTTGTCATTTGAGAGCAACCCACCTCGAAGCCTTTGAGAGAGAATTCCTTGCGAGGATAAAGCCCTAACCACCCAGAGCCAAAGAGAATTAGGCATCACTTAAGTCTTCTTGTCTGTGTGATCTGAAGACTTATTACACTTGATGACTGTGCATCCTCCAGCCGGTTAGGCGTCGCGTTCTGAGCATCCAAGAGACATTGTGGATTGCCGGTGAACGAAGTCTATGAAGGTTCGGAAGTATACCTTGAAGACTTACCAGAGTGATTGGGCGAGGTCTGTGTGACCTTAGCTCAAGGGGAATACAGTGAGGACTGGGTGTCCTGAGCTGCGTGTTCAGGACTGGGTGTCCGGGACTGTGTGTCCTTTGGTTTAAATACCTAGCCGCCCTAACCAGACATACAGTTGTCACAGCAACTGGAACTGGTCCAACAAATCATTGTCTTCAACGAGTCACTGGTTTCATCCTTCCTTTCTCCTTACTTACTATTACTCCTTGTGAAGTCATTGTATGTCTGCACTATCTTTTGTCTTCAGTGAGTGACTGTGTGATCTGTTTGGCTTCTTAATATCTTCCTGCCTGATCCTTACTACCTAGCTGCTATTAGTCATTGTGCTTTCACTTCATTGAATACATGACTATGGTTTACCTAGTGTAGTCTATCTTCCACTGCATGGTAATAGGTTTATACATGTCTTGAAGACTTTCATAAAAATCGCCTATTCACCCCCCCCCTCTAGTCGATATAACGCACTTTCAATTGGTATCAGAGCAAGGTGCTCCCTTGTTCTGTGTGATTCGGTTTAACCACCTGGAGTTTTAGCTATGTCGACTGCAGGGATAATTAAAGTCTCCGCTGTGTGCCCCGTCTTCGATGGAACTGAATATCCCTACTGGAAGAATAAGATGCGCATGCATCTTTAAGCCATTGACGTCGACCTATGGTATGTCATCAAGAACGGCGTTCCCAAGGCTGGAGAAGGTGTCACTGCTGCTGATGTCAAGAAGTTCGTTCAACTGGACTCCACTGCCAAGAATATCATCTGTGGTCATCTGACCAAAGGATGGTATGGCCGTGTGAGTGCTTTGGAAACATCTAAGCTGGTCTGGGACTGGCTCTCCAAGGTCAACGAAGGCGTCTCAACCCAGAGAGATCAGAGAATCAGTGTCCTTCGCAACCTCTTCAACCGCTTCAAGCGAAATGACAATGAGAATGTCCAGCTCACGTTTGACCGACTCACTGACATCACAAATGAGCTTCAAGCCCTCGGCGCCACTGAGATCACTAAGCATGAAGTCGTCAAGACACTACTGAGATCACTTGATAGTTCGTTTGACACCCTAGCCCTGATGATTCAAGAACGGCCTGATTTCAAGACACTCGATCCGTCCGACATACTTGAGAGGCTCAACACACATGAGTTTCAGCTTTCTGAGAAAAGAGATATCTACGGTCCAAACTATGGGCGAACTCGTGCCTTGAAGGCAAAAGCTGTGTCCTCATCTGAAGAAGAATCTGACAGCAGTTCTGATGATCCTGAAAACATTGGAAAGGAACTTTCTATGCTTGTGAAGAAGTTCCAAAAATTCACCAAGAAGAAAGGCTTCAGAAAGTCTTCACGATCAAGCTCAAGGAATGATGAAGCTTCTGCTCATGACTACAAGAAGAAAACATGTCACAAGTGCAAGAAAACTGGCCACTTCATCTCTGAGTGTCCGCAGTGGGACAATGAGAACAGAAAGAAAAAGAAGAGCAAGGAATATGACTCTAAAGACAAGAAGAAGAAGAAGAAGAAATACTCAAAGTCTTCTTCCAAGTCTTCCTCAAAGTCTTCATCACACAAGAAGAGCTCATCTGGCAAGGCACGTGCGTTTGTTGGCAAGGAAATGGATTCAGAGGAGGAGTCCGCTTCTGAGGAGGCGGAGGTGGAGTCTGAGGAGGAGTCCGATGCAAATGACAAGGACCACTCTGCTCCTACCTACTGCTTCATGGCATGTGGTGCCAAGGTAAACAAACGCACTACTCACTATCAAACATCTAGTGACGATGACTCGGATTGTGATTCAAGACCCAGCTACAAAACACTTGCTAAAATTGCAACTGAACAACAGAAAGCCATGGAACATATTCAAAAACTATTAGACAAAAGCGATGATCTGTTGGGCGCTGAAATGACTCGATCTGAGTCCTTAATTGAAGACATAAAAAATCTTCACGTTAAGTATGAGGAACTTGAAAGTCGTCATGAAACGCTCTCAACAACTCATGAAAAGCTTTCCTATGATTATCTTCAAAGGAAGCAAGATCTTGAGAAATTGAGAGCGGCTCATGAAGATCTTCAAAAGGAAAATGAGTCACTTCGCGCCGAACAGATCAGTTCCGCTCAGGAAGGATTTGAACCACCATGTCTTAAATGCATTGAGTGTGATAATGCTACTTCTGTTGCTGAATGTTCTACTGCTGCTACTGTTGCAATATCTTCAACTATTGATGTGGTAACTAACCCTTCTGCTGAGGATACCACTGCTATTGCTGATGAGAATGCTAGGTTGAAGACATTGCTTGAAACAGGGATGTACAAAAGTCTTAAAGGGCATCAGACACTATGTGATGTCCTCAAAAGGCAGATTCTGAACCGAAACCCGAGGAAAGAGGGTATTGGGTTCATAAGGAAAATGAATGCTGATGGCTCTTATTGGAAACCCGAGCAGTATCCCAAAACCACATGGGTTGCTGCAAAGGAACCTTCAGCAGATCCATCCAGTCTATCTGGCTTCACTTGTGCTAACCCCATTGTCATTGGTGAATCCTTTGATGCAAACTATAAACTGTTTAAAAATCAGAATGGTGAAGTGTTTTCCAGGTACATTGGTACTAACTACGGGAATGGACCGCCTATGAAGAAGATCTGGGTGCCCAAAAGGTGTTTGGAAAATCTTCCTGTGAATGTCATCATGACACCACAGATGAAGAAGACAAACCCCAGACCACAGGCTTCATACGGTCCAAAGGCTTCATACAGACAGAGGACTCACCTGAGTCGCACTAACGCAAATGTTTTGCAGGGAAACCATACTCAGGCCTATGAATATGAGCGCGGTTCATCAAACTGCCATGTTCATAAGACCAAGAACTATTCTGCTTATTCTTATGAGTATTATTGTCCACCTGCAAGACTTTTCGCTAGGGCTCCAAAGCCAAAGTTTTCAGACGCTGCACTTAGACTTATCGCTTCTAAGCCACCCTTGAAGATGTGGGTGGTTAAGAAGGCTTAACTCTCTTTTGCAGGGAAAGGTCTCCAGCAGAAAACCAAAATCTTCTGACGCTATTGTTGGGGACCTTAAACATCTTGTAGGGCGCAAGATCAAATGCCCGAATGGTCTTACTATGTACTTCATCCCTGAATCGCTTGCTACACTCCCTATCAGTCCTAATCTGGATCTAAGCTTTCATAACCCACTGGTTCGTCAAATGTTTTTGCTTCACAATTCCCTTCGTGAAGCCTATCCCCCTAACTGCACTGTAGGGTACGACACCAGCGTCTACAGAATGGATTATTGATAGTGGGTGTACAAATCACATGACTGGCAAAAGAAGCCTTCTTATGGACTCAACCTTACGTCCATCCAACAAGAGCCACATCACATTTGCTGACACTGGTAAAAGTAAGGTATTGGGTCTAGGTAGAGTTGCAATCTCAAAGGATCAACACGTGGATAAAGTCATGCTTGTTGAATCCCTTGGCTTCAACTTAATGTCTGTCTCAATGCTTTGCGATTTGAACATGATCGTAATATTTGGTAAATATCATTGCCTTGTTCTAATGGAATCTTACAAGTCTCTAGTGTTTGAAGGGTATCGGAAAGATGATTTGTACGTGGTAGATTTCTCAGCAGGACCACAGCTTGTCGTATGTCTTCTAGCAAAAGCTTCAGAATGCTGGCTCTGGCATCGGAGGCTTGGGCATGCTGGCATGAGGAACCTCCACACCCTTGCAAAGAAGAAGCATGTCATAGGCATCGAGGGCATCAAGTTCAAGAAAGATCACTTATGCGGTGCCTGTGAAGCAGGAAAGATGACGAGGGCCAAACATCCCTCGAAGACAATCATGACTACTACTCGACCCTTCGAACTACTTCACATGGATCTTTTCGGTCCCACTCATTACTCAACTCTTACTACTACGGCTTGTCTCTATGGCTTTGTCATTGTTGATGATTATTCTAGATATACTTGGGTGCACATAATCCTTTACAAGACTGAAGTGCAGGATGTCTTCAGACGCTTCGCCAATCGAGCAATGAACAACTATGGCGCCAAGATAAAGCACATCAGAAGTGACAATGGCACTGAATTCAAGAACACTGGCCTTGATACATATCTTGATACCTTGGGCATCACACATGAATTCTCAGCCCCGTACATGCCACAGCAGAATGGCGTCGTTGAACGCAAGAACAGAACACTCATTGAGATGGCCAGAACGATGCTAGATGAGTACAAGACTCCAAGAAAATTCTGGCCTGAAGCCATTGATACTACATGCCATACAATCAATCGTGTTTATCTTCACAAGCTTCTGAACAAGACATCTTATGAGCTCCTTATTGGCAAGAAGCCAAATGTCAGTTACTTCAGAGTATTTGGCGCCAGGTGCTGGATCAAGGACCCACATCACACTTCAAAGTTTGCACCAAAAGCACATGAGGGTTTTATGCTTGGATATGGAAAGGATTCGCACTCCTACAGAGTCTTCAATCTCTTTCATTATAAAGTAGTTGAAACAGTGGATGTGCGGTTCGATGAGACTAACGGTTCACAAAGAGAGCACCTGCCAAATGTGCTAGATGAAGTTCCATCCAGTGAATCAATCAAGCTAATGGGAACTGGAGAAATCATACCTTCTGAAGCTCATCCTGAAGAGGAACTTATCATCTCCACATCAGACCAACCTGAAGACAATGCTCAACATGAAGACAATCCCTCTAACAACGACAATGATCAGCAAGAGCAAAATCTTCGCCCTATACATCCTCGTGTTGCCAATGAAGTGCAGATTGAGAGAATAATTGACAGCATCAATGCACCTGGTCCGCTCACTCGATCAAGGGCAACTCAGCTGACAAATTTCTGTGGGCACTTCGCATTCGTCTCAATAACAGAACCCAAGAAAGTGGAAGAAGCCTTCATGGAACCTGAATGGATTCAAGCTATGCAAGAAGAGCTTCAACAGTTTGAGCTGAATAATGTATGGGAACTGGTTAAGCGTCCTGATCCTCGGAAGCACAACATAATAGGCACAAAATGGATATACCGCAACAAGCAAGATGAGCATGGTCAAGTTGTCAGAAACAAAGCTCGTCTCGTTGCTCAAGGATATACTCAAGTGGAAGGCATTGACTTCGATGAAACATTTGCTCCTGTGGCTAGACTTGAAGCCATACGCATACTGCTGGCCTATGCTAATCATCACAACATACTTCTATATCAAACGGATGTGAAGAGTGCCTTTCTCAATGGCAAGATTGAAGAAGAAGTGTATGTTGCACAACCGCCTGGCTTTGAAGACCCAAAACATCCTGACATGGTATACAAGCTCAACAAGGCACTATATGGCCTCAAACAAGCCCCTCGGGCCTGGTATGACACACTCAAATACTTCCTGAAGAGCAAAGGCTTCAAACCTGGTTCCCTCGACCCCACTCTCTTCACGAAGACATATGATGGTGAACTGTTTGTGTGCCAAATATATGTGGATGACATTATCTTCGGCTTCACCAATCAGAAGTACAGTGAAGAGTTTGGATATATGATGCAAGAGCAATATCAGATGTCCATGATGGGAAAGCTGAAGTTCTTCCTCAGTCTTCAAATATGACAGCAACGCAACGGCATCTTCATATCTCAAGAGAAGTATCTCAAAGATTGCCTGAAGAAGTTCGGTATGCAAGACTGCAAAGGCTTCACGACGCCAATGCCAGCCAAGCATCATCTGGGTCCTGACGACAATGGTAAAGAGTTCGATCAAAAGGTATACCGCTCGATGATTGGTTCTTTGCTTTATCTATGTGCATCTAGGCCAGATATTATGCTTAGTGTTTGCATGTGTGCTCGATTTCAAGCGGCACCAAAGGAGTTGCATCACTTAGCTGTGAAGCGAATTCTTCGATATTTGGCTCACACCCCAAGTCTAGGATTATGGTATCCAAAGGGCTCAGAGTTTGATCTGGTTGGATTCTCGGATGCTGATTATGCTGGTGACAAGGTGGATCGCAAGTCTACATCAGGCACATGTCATTTTCTGGGACGATCACTTGTATGTTGGTCTTCAAAGAAGCAGAACTGTGTATCTCTCTCCATTGCTGAATCTGAATACATTGCTGCTGGATCTTGCTGCGCTCAGCTTCTGTGGATGAAGCAAACCCTCAAGGACTATGGCATTCATCTGAAGCAAGTGCCACTCTACTGCGACAATGAAAGCGCCATCAAGATTGCCAACAACCCAGTTCAGCACTCGAAGACAAAGCACATTGAAATTCGTCATCACTTTCTCAGAGATCATGTTGTGAAGGAAGATATTGATATCATACACGTCAACACCGAAGAGCAATTGGCAGATATCTTCACCAAGCCCTTGGATGAGAAGAGATTTTGCAAGTTACGGTGTGAGCTAAATATCCTGGAATCCTCAAATGTCCTGTGATCAGGAACACATCCTAACCCTTATGCATATTGATGACTTAGATGTGCAACACACGAAGTAAAGTATATCTTCAATCAATGAAGACATACATTCTAAGTGTGAATACATTAATGTGGAATTTGACTTCGGAGCGCCACGATAATTGTGCGCCGTATCTGGGTCTAATACTTCCTATACGGTGGGTAACGCCACCACCAAATGTTCTATTTGAAGTGTTTCACTCATGGTGTTACCTTGCTATGTCTTCACATTTGGTTTGGCTTCAATCTCAACATGTTTTCATGATTATCTTCACTATGATGATTATATATACTAGTGTTCTGTCCTCTACAGCATTCACTTATAGCTATGTCTTCTTGTTGAATCTTTTGAACTAAGTGAATGTGATCGGACCCTAACCTCTCTGTGCTTTCTATCTCAAACTCTATCTCTCCAAATCATATGCATTCTATTGAAACTGTCGAATGTCTTCTCTGCGTCCTTGTCAGCAGAAGATACAGAGACAAACGTTAAGTCCGTTTTCAATGCTCATTCCTCCACATGAAACCCGGAGAAGTAGGAACGACCACCCGACAATCCAGGCGTGCGTGGGATGTGGAACAAACCCCAATATGCTGCATGATGGCCATGTGTTCCTCAGATGCGAATCGCCAGGGGCACCTGTGTAATAACGTAGTGCCGCCCCTGTACCTATAAATACACACTTCACAACGGTCATTATCTCTTCTTCCACTCTCGCACGAACCCTAGCGCCACTTCTAGCCCTCGACGACACCGGCGACGAAGCGCTTCACTACCGCAACCTCTCTGACGCTGTCTTCACGCCGACCGCGGACATCGTCCTCTCCGCCGTCGCCGTAGGTGTCCTCCGTCACCAAGTTAGGGCACGGAAGATCGAAGTGCCCGGCCTCCTCTTCTCCGCGGTCGGCGTAGGTGTCCTCCGTCACCAAGTTAGGGCACGGAAGATCGAACTGCCCGGCCTCCTCTTCCACTCCGTCTAGCAGTTCTTAGTGTGGTAAATAAAACTTCCTTTTTACGGCCCCTTTGATCCTATGGCTTTGTCACTTTCTACCACAAGTAGTTTCTATTCACACAAGTTGGATCTCTTTCATACTGCATCTCATAACATGCCTGGTATATTCACTTATGCTTCACAAAGTAGTTAGATTCCTCACTTGTACTGATCTCTGGATTCGTACAAATCTGGAACCAACTCCTTATCTATGAGTGAATGTCTTCGCACGATGAGGTCAATATCTTCTAAACTGATTTATCTTCAAAATCTTCTGAGAATGCATAGGACCTCTTCCCCTTCCCTCGCACCTTAATGCTGTCATAGGTACATGTCCGTGGGAGAATTCCTTGGTTCTCATAGTCTGCATTCATTTGCAGAATTCTTACAACATCATATACATTCTCCCGAAGCCAGTTCCTGTTTGTCCAGCAAACAAAAACCTTTGAAGCCTTTGAACATTTTGAAGCCTTTCAGTTTGAAGTTCATGGCTGCAAAGAAATCAGTAAGGAAGGGTGGCAGACAGCGTCATGGGGGAACATCAAGAGATTTGCCTGATGACCTCTCAAAGCTTTACAAGACAGATCCTGAAGTGGATTACAATCAGCGCAAGACTCGAATCCAATGGATTCGAAGATATTGGGCAGAACAATGGTTCAAATACCGGTTTGTGACAATATGCTGAGAAAAATGCCATCAAGAGACCGTGGGGAGACATCCTATACAAGAATCTTCAACCCAGGTCCAGAGAAGAAGCCATTGAACAAGGCTTCTATCCCTGCATGGTCCGTGGGCCACAGCCTGCAGATGCACACCCATCGTCACTACTATGGTGTCGTGACGACAATTTGTTCAAGCGCAACTTCCAGTTTGCCAAGAACTCAGTGAAGCAGAACAAGAAGTCTTTGGGATTAGACTTCAACCCTGGTCCTTCTGCTCCAAGGGATGACGGCACACGCGATGCAGAACCCAATGTCGTCGGTCCTTTCTAAGTCCTTGAAGGTCTCATCATCCATATCTTGGTTCGAGGGACAGCCGTGGATGTGCCTGCAGCTGACGCTGAATTAGACGAAGCACCTGCAGCGCCGAAGCCAAAGAAGTTGAAGAAGCCTAAAGCTTCAAAGCCTGCCCCTTCACCAAAAATCTCACGGGCGAAGCCACTGGCAACTGCACCTCCTGAAGACAGTGTGCATTCTGAAGATTTGTCACGCATCTCCAAGCCCCAGAAGGTCAAGATGCCTCTATCACACACCGGCCAAGAGCTCACTGCTGCTGCCATTCTGCGCAATGATGCCATTGATCTATCAAGTGATGAAGATCTTGCAGATGACGCTCTTGAGCAACTCATCAAGAGTGAAGAAGAAGCAGAAATCTTCAATGATCTGCCGCTCTTTGATGTAACAATCATCCATAACTTCATTGATGAGTGGTTTGACACGCCAAACATCAGCTTCGAAGATCTCCAACTACCCATTGGCCTCAGTGTAGCCTTCCATTGCGCCATTGCTTCAGAATTAGCCATCGCCCAGCGCATTGTTGAGCTGAAGCAGAAGATTGACTATGAGAAATCTCAGTTCAAGAAGCATATGGCCAATCTCAGCGTGCAAGATGTGAAGAACTTCAAGATTATGCTGCACGAGCTCAAGGAAGCCTGTCTAAAGAAACGTGCAGAAGCTCAGGGTTCTCGTGAGCGCATGAAGGTCTTGGCTGATAGGTGTGTGCAAGCCTACAATGAGGCTGAGAAGCGCAAGGCCCTTCGACGTCCTGGCATCGACCCCAGGATGGCTGCCAAGAAGAAGAAGAAGCCCGCTATGGCTGAACCCGATGCACCAAGGCAGGAAGCAGATCCCCTTGTCTTCCCAACTAGCATGACTGGCCCGAAGCCAAAGGCCAGGTCAACCGCTTCAGAACTGAAGAAGACCAGGACTGCTGAGGCTGAAGCAAGGAAGAGAAAACATCCTAAAGCCTCTGCTACTGCCCCCGCCAAGAAGAAAAGAAAGATCAAGAAGGAACGGGCTGCTCCCACAGAGCCCTTGATTGTTGAACCCATTTCCATGGTTCACCCTGATGCTGATCCACAAGAACGTCAACTGACTGTCCATGAGCCTGCTTTCACAGAGGCTCATGAAGCTGAAGACTTTCCAGCAGCTGATCCCGTCGCTGCTGAAGACATTGGTCACCATGACCATGTTGAAGATGATGCAGCCCTTCCTCAGCTAGAGCACCAATAGGTATCATCGCCTGTGCTAATGCACAGCAAACTCATCAGCATTGATCGTCCACTGACGCCAATTGCACAGGATGCTTCACGGGCGGATCGCCCACAAGAGGAAGAAGACTTTGAGGCCCAGCCAACACCAACTCCACAGGCGTCGCCTGCGTTGCGCAGGCTTCGCAAAGGTCTAAGGCCTCAAGTCTCTGCATCTGAAGATAAAACTGCTGAAGACAATCCGGCTGCATCAGCCGCTGAAGAAGAAGTCCCACAAGTTGACACTCCCCTACCCCACCAAGAAGCGGTTCTCGAGGAGAACGTGATCCTGACCGACCCTCCAGCTCGTCAAGTGGAGGTTGAAAATCTTGAGGCTGCCACCACCAACACCACTGAAGCAACTGACGATGTCATGGCTAAAGCTAATGTGGAGCCCTCACCACCAAAAGCACCAGAAGTCAGCGAAGCCACTGATCCCACTACTTTTGTTCCTGCGTCTGCTGCCGGTCTCCAATTTGACTATCATGTTGAGCACAGGCCTCGGGTACAGAAGCCAATCCCAAGATTGCCCAGGTTCCCAGGTCCTGCATCAACACCTGGCTCCTTCAATATCAATGGCTTCAGAGCAAACAACACATTCTTCAATAGCTCCAGGAACCCCTACTCAAGGGAAAAAATATCATCTGATCGGTTCTGGAGCTATCCGCAGCGAAGCTATTACTCCTGCATTCTTTACAACCAAGGTCGCATCTTCCCACACAAGCGCCTTGACATTGAAGCAATAGCTGGTCTGCCCTGTCTGGAAGAAGCTCTGGATTGCTTCAAAGAGGTTGGACTGCTGCCGTTCGTCACTGACCAAGAGCATTGGAATGAAGAGTTGATGCTCCAATTCTATGCCACACTTCACATCCGCGGGTATAACAGAGATCCAAAGACTTGGGTCCTGGAGTGGATGACAGGAAACGTTCATCACGAAGCCAAAGCCTTTGACATCATTGAGCTCACTGGTTTGCCCCCTCCTGGCGATCTTTACGAGCATGGCTGTCAGCTTCATAGTGAAGCTGTTGAGAGCATCTTTCAGAAGACTGAACCTAATATGAGTCAGATGCTCTGTATGATGAAGCCATTGCCCCAAGATGCTGCTTATCCCACGGAGTTCTTCGTTGAATACCTTGAGTATCTCCCAAGGACCATCTATCACATCATACGGCGAACTCTCTGGCCAATCAAAGGACATTCTCCCCATGCCAAGCTGGAAGGTGCAATGAAGACTTTGGTCTTCTATATTCTTCATGGAAAATGCTTCAATACACAGGATTTCTTCATTCGCCAACTTGCTGCATCAGGCTCTGATCTGTTTGGCTTGAAGTTCTACGCCCCTTGGGTGATGCGGCTGATCAAACTTCACTCCGCTATCTCATATCAGCCATCTGCCCGCAATCACCGGATCTTTTTGCCCGATGTGGATATGTCTATTGAAGCCATCTATCCTAAGCCTGCCAAGGAACTTCTAAGTCTTCAGAATGCAGAGCATCAAAGTTTTTCTCAGAACGTTGAAGGCGTTGAAGCAGTAACTCGTGTGTATCCTTTGGCTGGCACAACGCGTGCACCGCATCCTGCTCTTACTGAAGCCACTGATAGCACCATTGCACAACGACCCAAGAAGCGCACTCGTGTTCTCAATGACCAAGAGCTTCTGGTGGCTCTTCATCAGAAACAGGATAGGCATCATGGCTGGCTAAAGCGTCAAATGCAAAGCCTCTTGGTGGATGTTAATCGCATTCGCAATCTTGCCACCAAGAATGCCTTTGTTGCTCATGAAACCTCTCGACGCACATGGAAAGGGCTGACGCTGATGTGTTCTGAAGATGATCTTCAAGAGGATGGCTTCTCTGAGTGATTCAAGTTTGACTCCACACCTCCTCGAAGGGCAGTGCTGCGACGAACTCCATCACTTGAAGACTTTGAGTTCTCTTCCTCTGCTGCAACTGTGAATGCCAGAGTGATCGAGGATGAAGACGATGCTACTTCATCGCCACCTCCTTCCGCACACGTCGACACTGCTCCCAGTTCTTCTGCACCGCCAAACACCACTGACGACCCTGCTGCTTCACCTACTCTTCATGGGAACGGGTAGATGCTCTATGTCTTCAAACCTTTTTGGTCCTTACTGACAAAAGGGGGAGAAGCATATGAGTTTGATAGTCTTCAAGCGGGTCCATATGGGCGGGTGCTTTATATTTTGCTTCGTGTTTACAACTCCCGGTTTGATACATTTGGTTCTTTGAGTTGTAACACTTAAACTCGATGGTCGTCTGCTACTTATTTTCCACCTTATGTTGCGATGATAAATTCCGCATGTGCGACGATAAATTCCGCACTTAGATCATTTTGCAGACGTCTATTTTCCATTATGCATGTTATTATCTTCACATACCTTCACATGCATAGTGGATTGTCATCATAAGTTGAAGTGGATCTCCACAAGCACAACCTGCCATGTGCATTTGCATTCCAAAAGCAAATTACTTATATGCACATCTTCAGGGGGAGCCCGTGCAACTTATGAAGACAATTCCTTATCCTTTACAATTTCACATATTATATTCCCTGTTGAAAACTTCAACTAGTTTGTCATCAATCACCAAAAAGGGGGAGATTGTAAGTGCATCTAGTGCCACCCCTAGTTGGTTTTGGAGTATTGACGACAAACCTAGTTGAGGGACTAATGTGTTTGTGAGAATTGCAGGATAACACAGGTAGAAGTCCCTCATTGATTCGGTTTTCCTACCAGAGATGACCCCTAAAAATGTATGAAGACATTGATGTCAAAGGTGGTATATGAAGATATTCACATTGAAGACTATGACAAGAGAAGACACCGCATGAAGCCTATGGAGCTCGAAGACTTAGATCTTTCGTAGTTCTTTTTCTTCTGTGTTGAGTCATAGGAACCACCGTACTGTTAAGTGGGGTCCAAGAGAACCAGTCAGAATGACTGAAGTGATGCTTAAACACAACCTATGTCTTCGAGTGAAGACTATGAGAGCGAATCTTGTCCAGAGTCGGACAAGTCAGCTTTGCTTGTAGCCCAAGTAAAGTTGCTGTGTGAGTTTGAAATCTGACCGTTGGAACACGTGTCAGTTCCTTAGTGACCCAGGGTCATTTCGGACAAATCAGGTCGGGTTGCCTAGTGGCTATAAATAGCCCACCCCCTACAACCATAAACGGTTGGCTGATCAGATTCAGAGTACGGCTTTTGTCATTTGAGAGCAACCCACCTCGAAGCCTTTGAGAGAGAATTCCTTGTGAGGATAAAGCCCTAACCACCCAGAGCCAAAGAGAATTAGGCATCACTTAAGTCTTCTTGTCTGTGTGATCTGAAGACTTATTACACTTGATGACTGTGCATCCTCCAGCCGGTTAGGCGTCGCGTTCTGAGCATCCAAGAGACATTGTGGATTGCCGGTGAACGAAGTCTATGAAGGTTCAGAAGTCTACCTTGAAGACTTACCAGAGTGATTGGGCGAGGTCTGTGTGACCTTAGCTCAAGGGGAATACGGTGAGGACTGGGTGTCCTGAGCTACGTGTTCAGGACTGGGTGTCCGGGACTGTGTGTCCTTTGGTTTAAATACCTACCCGCCCTAACCAGATGTACAGTTGTCACAGCAACTGGAACTGGTCCAACAAATCATTGTCTTCAACGAGTCACTGGTTTCATCCTTCCTTTCTCCTTACTTACTGTTACTCCTTGTGAAGTCATTGTATGTCTGCACTATCTTTTGTCTTCACTGAGTGACTGTGTGATCTGTTTGGCTTCTTAATATCTTCCTGCCTGATCCTTACTACCTAGCTTCTATTAGTCATTGTGCTTTCACTTCATTGAATACATGACTATGGTTTACCTAGTGTAGTCTACCTTCCACTGCATGGTAATAGGTTTATTTCTATTGTTTGTATTCAAAACTTCCATGTCTTGAAGACTTTCATAAAAATCGCCTATTCACCCCCCCCCCCCCTCTAGTCGATATAACGCACTTTCACGCTTGTCAGCATCGAAAGAAATAAAAATGGCTACCGGGAACAGAAATAGAGAATAAAAAATCTCAGACTATCCTTCATGGAAAAGGGCATGAGAAAATTCTCAGACTCTCTTTTTTGGGAAATGTTTCCCACCGGCCAACCGGCTAAAACTTCATGCACGCGGTTGGATAAGAAACAGCTTCAGCACTCCCTGACCGCGTGTTTCGTGTGGGTCCACGCACCGCCCGGCTCCTTCGGTCCTTATTTTTCCCTTGCAGCTCGTCTCCCTCCTCCCATCCTTGGTCCTCCCGCGGCTCATCTTTCCCCTATGCTCTGAACGACAACCATGGATCTCCTACCCGGCCTCGTTTTCTACCTCTCCTCTCTCCACATGTCGGCTCAACTCCAATCTCCCCTGCTAAAGAATGACGCGGTTGTTTCACGCCGAAAAGCCACTGGTGTTGATGACTGCGACCAGCGTGCTGCAACCAAGGCCGCTCTGTTGCTGCTTTCGGCAATGGTTTTTGTTTCCTGGACCCGACGGGGATGCAGATGTTGGAACCAACTACAATGTGTGTTGGAACCGCAGTGCAAGATGTTGCATCTACCGACGGATTTTGCCGCCGCCAGAGCTGCAGCCGGCGATCCGATCAACGTCGGTTTGTTGCAACCGTACCCCATAGAACCTATATTCACGCAGAGCTGTAACCCTTCACACAGGAGCTGCAACCAGGGACGCCATGGTCGTGAATGCTATAACCGCACACTACAAAAGCTTCATCCATGTTCGCCAGAGCTGCAACCAGCAGCGCCATCATCGGTGAATGCTACAACCGTATACTGCAAAAGCTACATCCACGTTCATCGAAGCTACAACCATTTCGACGATGTTACAACCATGTATGCCGGTGTTGCAACCGACTCGACGCCGACGAGGCTTCAAGCATGATCATGCAGGAGTTGCAACTAATGTCCTTGTTGCAACCAATGGCGAGCGCCCGCGCTGGGGGACACCGACGAGCGGGACTGCAACTAGTGGCGAGGGTGGATGCCACATCCATGACTGATGGGGACTTCGGCCTTTGCTACATCCATGGTCGACAGCAAGCTACTCGTGTGTTGCAGCAGGGGAGGCGAGAGATGCAGGCGCCATTGGGGATTTATTTTTTTCCTGTGCATTGACCGAGCGGGTCGGGGGAGACAGATGGTTAAGTTTGGGCCATGTTCGCACACGAACACGTCACCGTGTACCTCTAACGCTGGGGGTGGTGCACCGCAGCTCACGTCGAAGGAGACCCGTCCGGAAGCGAGGTATGCAAGCAATCCAGCGGGTGCTTTTCAAGACCTGAAACCTCACACGCCCGGGAGGGACCCCGTCAGGGCGCGCGGCGGCTATGGGCTGCCCTAGGTTGACCTGATCACCCCTAGGGCCTCGAGGTTCGGTGCCCTGCAACGAGAAGAACGAATGAAGAATGAGGAAGAAGAAGAACAAGGAAGAAGATAAAAGTAAAGGTAAAAGTGGTAGATGTGTTTGTTCGATTGTGTGTTGTTCAATCGGTCATCACCCCTTGGGTATATTGTCATACCCTAGCTAGGTTATGCATTAGAGTGTGCATCATGTTTACCTTCATCAGAAATTGAAATGGGGAAAGCAGAACCCCCAGCACCCCCCCCCCCCTGAAATCAACTAGGGTTTACTAAAAATAAATTTAATGAACCTGAAATGCCCTTCAAATATGTTCACCCTCTTTGCCTTGGGTTAGAACCCTTGGGAAAAATGGTGCATATAATTTTAGGTCAACAAAAGGGGCATTGACTTAATTCATAAATATTTGAATTTGGGCATTTAAATACTATTAAATAATTCAAATGCTCAAATAATGTTGGAATTATTTTTGGGCCACTGAAATATTTCAGAAAGTGCCCATAAATATTTTCAAGATTTTATAAAATGATTTAGTATTTAAACTAAATCAAAACAGAATAACAAAATAGAAAAAAACAGAATAAATTAGGAAAGAACAGAGGCTCACCTGGACTTACCTGGCGCCACCAACCGGCCCAGCACTGTAGCTGGACGGCCCAGCCCACCAGGCCGACGCCAGTCGTCCCCTAGCTCCTGCCAGGAGGACGCCGGGCGTGTGCCCGCGGTGCGCCGGCACGCGCGCGGCCACCGACGGCCAGCTCCTGCTTGCCGCGCCCCCCCCCCCCCTCTCGACGCCTGGACGTCGCTATGGACGCCACGCACCCCCTGGCCCCCTCATATCCCTCTCCCTCGCTCTCCCTCCTCCCCTGGTTCTCTCCCGCGCGACCACCCGAACGCGCCGTCGCCGCCGTTCGCTGCCATCGCGCTCCCCGACCCCCTCTCGCCTTCCTGTGTTGCGTGGAAGCTCCGCCACTGTCGCCTACGCCTTCTGCACCGAGCCAAGCGAGCCGAGAAGCCTTGCTTCGTCCTCGGCGTCGTCTTCTTCAACCTCGGGACCGTCGGCCATCTCCGTCAAATTCGTCGGCTCCGGACCGTCCCCGAGCCCACCGAGCTGCTCTACGTGACCCCAGTGAGCTCCTGCTCCGAATCCCCCTCCTCCCCGCCATTATTTCAAGCTCAAACTGCCGACTCCCTACTGACCGAGCTCAACGCCGCTCGGGCTCGTCGCCGGCGTCGCTCCGATGCCCATTTGGTCGCGCCAACGTGCCAAACGACACCTCTGCATCGCGTAGTGCCTTGCCCGCGCTTTATTTTGCGTGTTTGCTCGCTGCAGCCGCGATCCCGCGCGCAACCGAACTCCGGCGGCCGCCAAAGAGCTTGCCGCCGTCAGCTCCGGCCACCCCAGCTGCTGCCGCTTGTCTCTCTGGATGCGCCTCACTCCCAGGAACCCGTAGGAGGAAACCGCGCATCAAATGGTGGCCTGTAGGCGAAACCCGAGCCGTTCCGCCGTGTCTGGCCTCGCCGGCGTCAAGTCGCCGGCAGGTTTGACCCTGCTGGCCAGGGGTTTGACCCCCCCCCCCTGACTGACTGACGTGTGGGCCAGGCCCCTTTTTAATTAGTGTTAGATTTAGTTAGTCCTAATTAACTTAATTACGTTAAATAGACACTGACATGCGGGCCCAGGCTCTAATTAATTTTAGTTAGTTAATTAGTCACTGACCAGTGGGTCCCACTGGTCAGGTTTGACCTGGAGGCAGCTCAGTTGACCAGCTGACGTCACCCTGACGTCAAGCTGACGCAGTAAATCATTTTCTAGTTAAAAAAATAATTCAGGAAATTCCAGAAAATACCCAAAACTTCAAAAATTCATAGAAATTCAACCATAACTCCAAATGAGACAAATTATATATGAAAAATTATCAGAAAAATTCAAGGAATCCATCTGTACCATTTTCATGCATGTTTGAACAATGTTTGTCCTCTGTTTTGGACAAAACAAATAAAGGGCATTTAAATAATCATATATGGGGTTGGAATTTGAATCTTGTACTCAAACCAACTTCATTTAAATCATAGCTAGTTGCATTAGCTCAAGACACATCCATATTGCCATGTCATAGCATGCATCATATTGTTGCATATCGTCATGTGTTGATTGTGCTCGGTTGTGTTCTTCGTGGTAGGTTCTGCCTCCGAGGATATTCACGAGTATCCAACTGAAGGGCAGTATCCTGTTACCACTCCATCAGGCAAGCAACCATTGATCATTCCAATACAACCCATGTTCTCGCTCCTGCTCTTGTTTACTGCATTAAGACAACACGATTCAAACTGTTGTGTGCTACGGTAGTTGAACCCTTATCCTCTGCATGACCTGTCATTGCCACAGTAACTAGATGAAACCCACTAGCATGTGTAGGAGTTGATTGAGCCATGTTTTGTGATTCCTACCTTGCTATGCCTGCTATGCTTAGAGTTGTGTCAGGTCTGGTTCATCTGGGTGATGGGCTAGAGTGAAATGCTTGTGCCAGTAATATGTGGGATGTGTTGAACATGTTTTGGTAAAGGTATCAATGAGAGGCCATGTAGGAGTACATGGTGGGTTGTTTCATTGAAGCCGTCCCTAAGAACTGAGTTCTGTATGCGTGAATTAAGATTCAGCTACTACCACACATTGGGCCCTGAAATATGACCCCGCTCGACTTACCGACCCCTCTCGCCTCAGTCCAGGAGTTGCAACTAGTTTCTGGTGTTTGTAGGATATGTGTTGGCGGCCGTGCGTAGCGCTGACCCTAGGGGTGGGCTATGTTGTGGTAGATACACCATGGCACGGTGTACCGAGTCACCCGTTTGGTGTCTCGGGAACCCTGTTCACATCGTTCGGGGCCGTTGAGGACACCCCGGCCGGATTTCCTTGCGGATGGAACCTGAATAGGCGATGACCCTGGACTAGAGACTTGTGAGGTTAGTCAGGTCGTGGTCTACACCCACGTCGGTTTTCGCTTGAAGTCTGCCGAGCACATTTCGTGTGCAGATGCTAAGTGGTGGAAACATGTGTGACGAAGTACACCCCTGCAGGGTATGAAACTATTCGAATAGCCGTGTCCGCGGTAAAGGACTACTTGATTGCATATACAGTTCATAGACAAGTTAATGGATACTACTAAAAGACTCAAGATAAGTGTGAGTACCGAGGATGGCCCCCTCGCAGGATACGAGGGAGGATCCACGGTGGAGTATTGTGATGGTGAGTAGTGGACTCGTGTGCGAAAACTATTTTGCTAAAAGATTCCGTAGGATAGCTTAGCCAAGAGTCAAAGCTGGCTTGCTGCATAAACCCCACCACCTTCTTGAGAATGAGCATGTACAGTAGGTTCTGATGTAAGACTTGCTGAGTACCTTTGTACTCATGTTTGCTTATTTATTGTTTTCAGACGACAACACTGCCCCCTCCGATGGGTTTTACGTAGACCTTGACGTCGACGAGTGACTAGCCACCCAGGTGGTGATCCAGGCCATGGAGGGCCCTATGTAGATAGACAGGCTTCGAGAAGCCTTCTTTCTTTCTAGAGTCTGTACTCAGACTAGTTGCTTCCGCATGTGCTTGTATGACTGTATGACTTGAGTGTCGGGTCATGTGACCCTTACCTGTATGGATATGTTATGTATGGCTCCCTGGAGCCTTTAAATAAAGTACTTGAGTTGTAGAGTTTTGTTGTGATGCCATGTTGTATGTACTCATATCGAGCATATTGTATGTATGATTGAAATGCTTGGTATGAGTGGGATCCGACAATCTAGTTGTTTGTCCTTCGCAGCCTTTCTTATGGGGAAATGTAGTCTAGTGCTCCTCGAGCCATAGTAGTCCGCTACAGCCCGGTTCACCGGAGTCCTGCTAGCCCAGCACTACTGTTCAGGACACTTGACTGGCCGGCATGTGTTTCACTTCGTCCCTATGTCTGTCCCTTCGGGGAAATGTCACGCGGTGATCTCCGGAGTCCTGTCTAGCCTGCTACAGCCCGGGATTTTCCGGAGTCCTGTTAACCCAGTGTTACAGCCCGGAATCATTCGTTGATAACCGACATGTTCGTTGTGAATCATGTATGCCTGTCTCCATAGGTCTGTGCCGCTTTGGGTTCACGACTAGCCATGTCGGCCCGGGTTCTCGGTCATATGGATGCTAGCGACATTGTCATATACGCGAGCCAAAAGGCGCAAACGGTCCCGGGCCATGGTAAGGCGACACCGTGGGATACCGTGCGTGAGGCCGCAAAGTGATATGAGGTGTTACCGGCTAGATCGATGTGGCTTAGAATCGGGGTCCTGACATATATAAGAGGCGGCTGGACTTCCCGTGCAAGGAAAAGGTTTGGATCCACGTCCAAAACCCTAGTAAAATTCGAAATCCGAACTTTCCAAAACTGTTCAGTTTACAACCTAGCTGCACCTTGCGGGCCATGTTTGAGGCAGTAAACGACCTCGGATGGAAACGAGCCCAAAAGCAATCTTGACCGTTTCGACGAGATGAACAACTTTCATGTTGAACATTTTTTATCAGAGGCCATCTTGAGGGAGTTTTCGGCTGTTTTCCAAAGTCTACGGTAGAAAAATCCAAAAACCGGACAAATATCCCCGGAGTGTCCGGCCATCCTCGGAGAAAACCAAACCCCGGATGATCATTCGTGGAGTGTCCGGGCATCCTGATGCAGCCGCGCATTTTCGGCTGTAACTTTTGCATGTGAACTCTGATTGAGACGTTTTTTATATCAAAATCAACCATTTCGACAAGACGCACAACTTTTATGTTGAAACTTTTTCCATTTGAAGTCATCTTAATTGAGTTTCAATCCATTCTTTAATCTGGTATCAACATGAGCATCTCTGAACTTGTCATAACTTTTGCATCTGAGCTCCGTTTTAGACCATCTTCATATCCATCTTGATCTTCTCGAAGATAGCCATCTCATGGTGACTTTCAGTAATAAGTTTGAATTAATCTTGACATAGCTTCAAGCTACTCTTTAGAATCATGTCACTTTTGAGCACCCCATGTTTTTCGGCAAAGCTAGCGTGCCGAAAAATAACTTGTACCATGTTTGTTCTAAGGACGATGGCAACACTCCATCGTCCATTTATATGCTTAGGGAAATAATTATATATCGGCCATTATCATTTTTGAATGCTTGATGCAAACTTGGGCGAAACCTTCTCAACTTCATTAACAATCCGATGATAAAGTTCCATGGATATGTATCTCAAGGTCATCCTCGAAACCATATTGTTCACCCTTTTGCTAGGATTCTGTATATAATCAACAATAAATTTTCTTCAATCCTTACTTCCGCCTGCATAAAAATTTCACTAGTGGCCGAAGCTGTGGACTTCGGTTCGGCCTTGCCTATCTTGACAAGACGAAGCATCAGCTATTGAGAGAAATGCAGTACATCATGATTAACATAGTAGCCGGATGCTTGCTGTGCCAACTCATTCGAATTGTCATGTCTAAATATATGAACAATACTAAAGCAACCCAAGGTAAATTCTATATCTAGACATACCTGAAGGTAAACTATAAGTGATTCGTCAAAACATTGATAACCCTTGGATATTTGTTGCACTACTCATAATGAATCACTGAAAGCCTCAATGTGATTAGCACCTATGGCACCAAAAAGCTCCAAACCGAATAACATTGCATATTCGGCTTTGATCATTTGTGCATAAATATTTTAAGCGGTATGAGGCTTCATAGAATAGCACCATAAGGAGATATGTAAACAACACCAAGACCTTAGCCATTGCTACAAATTTAATCATCAATATATTGTCACCATGGTACTAGAGAGATAAAGCTAACATCAATATTATGCATGATGTCAATATGATGCTCAATAATAAAATCAACCATGATTTGGCTTTACATAAATTCTGAAAACTAATAAGCCAAAGCACACCCAATCAAAACGTAAGTCCACTTTGTAGTTTTGGTGGATTGGTCTATGCATAATATCTTTGATGGCATCAATTTGACAGATTTCTATGCAAGCACTTATCTCAATCTCTACTCAAACTAAGGACGATGTTAGAATACCACACCTGCCATTCTTAGATATATTCTTAGGGCGATAGATGAATATCGGCCATTACCACAGGTCCATGTAGAATTCACCCACCAAAGTATGTATAGCCGAAATAAACAAATGAAATAGCAATAAAATATTCTGGTCCCTTTGTATTAGCAACAATAATGTAACTAACCAAATGTATAGTGATTTGGTAATACCCTTTCATGCCGTAAGAAATTATATTGCATCCATGGATTAAAATAAGCCCATTGAGGATTACCAATCATACCTAATGACGAATTCCATGGCATAGGCGTTAATGGCATAGTTGAAGAATATGGATAATGTGTAGACCAAAGATGTTGAAACCTTCGGCTTGGTCCTTCATTGTTTTCACTCTTTTTCTTCTTCACCTTTGCCGCACTTCTTGTAATGGAAGCTTGCACATAATTCTTATTTTGAGCACTTCCTTTGGGAACCCATGCCATGTTCATTTCTTCGAGTTATTGTGCACTAAGTTTTTGTAATTTCTTCTTTTGCCAATACGATAAGCCGAGCGGGCATCTCGACTGTGATTCTGTTTTGACCAATGGCAATTCCTTTTTGGCCTTGTGCACTCTCAACTTTTTTTCTTCAGATTTGGCACTTCGACTCTCAATAATTAGTTACTTTGTCTCATTTCCTTTAGTAGCCAATGTCAACACTTTAATTGGCTCTTTCTCATTTGAGATCAAATCTGAAGTTGCACTCTTACGACCATCTCTTTTAACACGGTAAACTTGCTTGACCACCTCTTTCTTCTTCCTTGAGCTCTGGACCAATTCCTTATGATTGAAATGGTCTTTAACATGTGATTGTTTAAATGTTGATCTTCTCAGAGCTGCATAATATTGGTGAGATGGCCTAAAATAAGATGGAGAATGTGCCCTTGTATCATACATGTCCCATGATGGATATGGATCTATATGAGCATAGGGAGGCATCCACGGCATTGGCATTGGCAGCCCAAAATAAGGATATGAATATGTTGCATTAAAATTCTCACTTTGCCAATACCAATCCTCAGGTTTGTGCCTTGGCAGTGATCTTGGTTTCTTTGCATGATTTGGCCGACAAGTATTCTTCTCTTCACTCTTCTTTTTATATTTATCCAGTAGTTCAGTGAAGGTGATTTTTGATCTCTTACACTTGCGCTTATTTCGGCCTTTGTTTTTTTTGGTTTGTTTTCATCGATCATTGGATTTGCTTGTTGCCCCCAGTCCTTGGCGTCTCCATTATAGCTACGATGGAATTCTCGCCCTCAATATTATGGTCATTATGCTCTTCAACAATTTCTTTACTTGAAAGCTTGATCTCATCACCTGCAGTTTTTACCTTCTCTTTAAGTGGATCGGCTTGAAGCAGCCGATGCAAAAACTTTCTGCCATCGGTACCAATCCGAATAGACTGTTCATCCCTTGGTGTCTCAACAAATTTCAACCGTCCTTTATCAATGGCTGATTTAATTATAAACATGTTGCAATCCTCAAAATTATGCTTGGACGAATCATGCAACTTACAATACATTCGTCCTTGGATTGATAGCTTAACATGGTGATCAAGAATTGTAATGTAATTATTTTTCAGCAACAAATCAAATATTTGATCACACATGCTTGAATTGAAGGTATACTTCTTGTTTTCTAGCCGATCTTGCTGTGTGAACGGCTTTGGAGATAAGCAAACGAATGGTTCAGATTTGGAATCTCCCCATTCGGCTATGCATTGTGTTTTCCGCTCTATCTCCGATGTCTTTGATAAGATATTATATTAGCATCGGTTTTCTCAATAGAATTTAACCTTGGCTTTAAATTTCTGAAACGAAGATATTTAGAATATACATGTCTCAATTGAGACCAAGTGCAATCCAAGTACGAAATAAGCAAAGCTACCCAACTAGATATGAACTTTAGATAAAGCAACGGGGAAAGTTTTGGCTGTAACAATAAGTCATTATCGGTCTTTATAAATGGCGCAATGGGTTGACCGATACGTTCCATAACAATTTTATTGCTAACAAGTAAATTACCCTTTTTCATTGGTCTTTCAAAATTACTTATGAGAATATTTCTTATAGATGCATCAATAATGAAGTTGCGACCAAATCTGAAAATAGGTAAATTACTCGCTACGCATACCTCTTCAAATACGTTGGGAGAGCATGATGGTGGTGTGACTTGAACAATATCTAGCTTCGTCTTTGGATGACTCTCCAACGCCTTTTCATCATCTTTTTCTTTATTCCGTGCACCATTACCTTGAAGATCCTTATCAACCGAACTTTGTTTGGCTACTTGCTCTTGTCCTTGAGGCTTGTCAATTTCTATGGCATGGAACTCATAGGGCAGGAAGTAGGTTCCATTAACTTCAGAAAAATCAAGCATGGTTGTTTTGCCATGCTTGTCATGCCCTTTCTTAATAGTGCTTGCCTCTTTGGATGTGATGGATTCGGAATATATACTACTTGATTCGGATTTTTCAACCGAAGCACTTTCAAGTTCCAAATCATCCATCTTTTCATTGATACTATCAATTGGCAATGCTTCTTTTATCTGAGCCAATTCTTTTTCTATGTGTTTGTGGCGGTGAGCGGCAAAGTTGGCTTTAAGCTTTTCTCAATTTCATCCCACTTCGGATATGATTGCCCCCCGATGTTTTTAGATTCTTTCGGCAATGACACCCGGGTGTTGCCGAAATTTTGCAATAGTGTGGGGGTGTATAATATGATGTAGTACTAGGTGAAGGCATATGTATTGTTGTAAAACCATATTTTTTTCTCGCCAATTTTATCAATTGGCAAAGATTCATCTTCTTGCAAAACTCTAGCTTTTATTGCGGCATAATCAAGAAATAGCCCTTTTTCATGTTGTTCAAGGCAAATAGCACTAATCCTCTTATTCTGGGCTAAACTCTTCAATGCAGCCACCACTACCTCATCTTCTACAATATTTGGCACAACCACTCCTATAAAATTTACATTTATTCGGCTATGACCAGAAAGGTGTGAAGCCGAATTATGAGCATCTACACTTGTGTATGGTGCCGAAAAATTACTAACATGAGGTGTAGCATATGACGGTTGAGAGTAACTGGCCGAATAGCTAGTAGTAGCATGGTCAATTCTCTCATTCATCGGCATGGTTGGATTAGTATATTGCACATTACTTGCTGATGAATAAAAGGGTGAAACACTTTCTTGCATGGCATTGGAAATTCCAACATGAGGTGTTTCAAATTGATTAACCAAACCCATCATGTTGTTCATCGACATATGGATTTGTGGGGTTGCCGATGCATGAGAGTTAGGATACATATGTTGTATGTTACTAGTATCATAAGAAGTTGAAACATGTAAATTACTTTGAATTGGCCTATGCACGTCAGTAGATGCATGATTGAACAAACTAGGACTGGCCGATAGAGCATACTCATTGGATGATCTAGTAACACCATATGAATTATTTGCATCTACAATAGGGAATTGGGTATTCATATTACCTTTGTAGGTTGCAAACCTAGATGGCGATTTCTTCGTAGCAAGAACGGGCTGGAGACCGTTCAAAGCTTCGTCCCCAACGGAGTCGCCAAAAAGTGTATTCGCACACGAACACGTCACCGTGTACCTCCAACGCCGGGGATGGTGCACCGCAGCTCACGTCGAAGGAGACCCGTCCGGAAGCGAGGTACGCAAGCAATCCGACGGGTGCTTTTCAGGACCTGAAACCTCACACGCCCGGGAAGGACCCCGTCAGGGCGCGCGGCGGCTATGGGCTGCCCTAGGTCGACCTGATCGCCCTAGGGCCTCGAGGTTCTCCGCCCTGCAACGAGAAGAACGAACGAAGAACGAGGAAGAAGAAGAACAAGGGAGAAGATAAAAGTAAAGGTAAAAGTGGTAGATGTGTTTGTTCGATTGTGTGTTGTTCAATCGGCCATCACCACTTATGTATATAAGAGGCGGCTGGACTTCTTGTGCAAGGAAAAGGCTTGGATCTACGTCCAAAACCCTAGTCAAATTCGAAATTCAAACTTTCCAAAAGTGTTCGGTTTACATTTGAGGCAGTAAACGACCTCGGATGAAAACGCGCCCAAAAGCAATCTTGACCATTTCGACGAGACGAACAACTTTCATGTTGAACATTTTTTGATCAGAAGCCAGTTTTCGGCTGTTTTCCGAAGTCTGCGGCAGAAAAATCCAAAACCCGGAGAAATCCAAAACCCTGATGATCATCCTCGGAGTGTCCGGCCATCCTGATGCAGTCGTGCATTTTCGGCTGTAACTTTTGCATGCAAACTCCGATTGAAACGTTTTTTATATCAAAATCAACCGTTTGGACGAGACGCATAACTTTCATGTTGAAACTTTTTCCATTTGAAGTCATTTTAATTGGGTTTCAGGCCATTCTTTAATGGTGTCAACATAAGCATCTCTAAATTTGTCATGACTTTTGCATTCGAGCTCCGTTCTAGACCATCTTCATATCCATCTTGATCTTCTCAAAAAGAGCCATCTCATGGTGACTTTCAATAATAAGCTTGAATTAATCTTGACATAGCTTTAAGCTACTATTTATAATCGTGCCACTTTTGAGGGTCAACAGGCGAGTCGACCGGGGCCTAGCAGTGGTCATTCTTGTTTGAACTTGAATCCTCAGACTTTCAATGGTGTTAGTTATTTATTTATTTATTTATTATCTTTTGAGAAGATTCAATGGTGTTGCATGGATGGCTCACTCGGCACTTCTAAAAGCCAGTGTGGTTGTTCTCGCTGGCGTTTGGGCTCTGAATGCCCGTGGGCCCCACGACGCGTCCCGGCCCAGGCGTCCATCCGTTGCTTGCTTCCCGTCGACTCTTTCTCGGGGCGAGGAGAGGGCAACGGTACACTCCAAAACAGAAGATCGCTTCGCCAGCTGCCGCCGCCGCCCGCCGCGGCTCTCCCGAACGTTCGAATCCAACGGCTACTTTGACCACCCGCCCGCCGCCTACTTAAGCCCCGCCCCTCCGCCGCACCCATCCCTCCCGACCACACCAAGCACCAGCCACCACCAAACACCTGCTCCCCCAGCTCGCCTCTCCTCGCCGCGCGCCTCAACCCGCCGATCCATCCCGGCCTCCTCCGATGGCGTCCAGGGCGCTCCTCCTCTGCTCCCTCGTCGCCCTCGCCCTCGCGGCCGGCTCCGACGCCAGGGACCACGTCGTGGGCGGCGGCAAGGACGGCGCCTGGAGGGTGCCGCCCCCGGCGCAGCCCGACGCGCTCAACGACTGGGCCGGGAAAGCCCGCTTCCACGTCGGCGACAACCTCGGTAACAAACCACGCCGCACACGCACATCCTTGTTTACTCTCCTCGATCTGCTTCTTGATTTCTTACGATTGATTTCTTTGGATCCCCGCGCGCGCACGCAGTGTTCAAGTTCGACGCGGCGACGGACTCGGTGCTGGAGGTGACGCGGGCGGACTACGACCGGTGCAACACGGCCAGCCCCATCGCCACCTACAAGGCCAGCGGCGCGGTCGTGCCGCTGCCGCCCAAGGGCGCCCGCTTCCGCTACTTCATCAGCGGCGCCCCCGGGAACTGCCAGAAGGGCGAGCGCGTCATCGTCCTCGTCATGTCGGAGAAGCACGGCAGCCGGGTCCCGCCTGCCGCGCCGGCCCCCGCGCACTCCCCCTCCTCCTCCGCGGGGCTCGTGGAGGCGCCCGCCCACGCGCCCGCGCCCGCGCCGGCCACTGGCGCCGCGTGGAGGACGGCGTCCGGCAGCGGCTCCGTGGTCCTCGGCGCTCTCCTCGGAGCGCTGCTCGTCGTTGGGTTCTGAGTTCCTGTCGTTGCTTAGGATCGATCTTAGGGAGGATTATTTGATTAGGCTCAAGTTATTATGGGCATTGTTAAGATTAGTGGACAGATGTGCTTCTTCTGTCTGTAGAAGAAGAGAAGATGGTTTCTTTCTGGCGCAAAATCATCGATCATAAATGGCATATCTTCGATCTGATAAAGCAATCTTTGAGATTTCAAGATTTCTGAACTTGGGCTTGCTGTTTATTTTCGTGATAAATAAGGTGATCGCGAGTATGGATCCAGCAAGTTATTTGGCTGCGCCTGTACAGTACAAGTCTGTAACTGATCCATTGATGCGAGTAAACGACGCAGACACGCTGGCGCTACCACAGAGCACCAGCAGCAGCAGTGATGGAGAAGAGGGTCGCCGGTGTGGTCCAAATTTGAGTACTCCACACAGTTTGCATTCCATCCAGTTGGCAAACGTAATTGCAGAAACATCCGAATTTAATCAGAGTTCAGAGATATCCTGCTCCAATTTCAAGAACTTTTAGCACACACTTTTTGTACTTTTAATACAAAAGTTGTTCTGGTTATATTCACACTGGAAAAGAAAAAGGAAAGGTAGCTTTTGGGTGGACTTTAATTGTTTGATGATGCGGATAATTCTATTGGTTATATTCACACTGGGAGTACATATATCATGTTTCCTTCCTTCCGATTGTAGCAGCATCGTGCTAAAAAGGGACTTTCCGGTTTCAATTTACGAGCACCCCCTAAGTATATCTAACTCACAATGAATCACCACCAAATGGCATTGCACCACAAGGGTTTTTCAAATATGCTTTTGCTTTTCCTATCCTCTTGCTTATCTACGCAGAAAGTTTGTTTGCAGAGTAAGACACAACCCGTTATTAAAAGAGATACCACAAGTAGTTCAATATGAGTGCATCTAAAATGTTTTGCATTGATTGGTAGCAAGCAAAACCTCCTCGAAAATTGCAGTCAATAAGCATCTAACAGCAAGAGTGAAACACATCAGGTGCACCAGATTGAAATACATGAATGTCTGATCATTCACGGGTCAGAATTGCCTTTTTCGTTCCTTACTACAGCACCGGATCAATCAGTGCGCATGCATCAGCTCTCCTGCCGGAGTACTCCGCTTCACGGTCAAGACGGTTCAGGGCGTCGAAGGATCGTCGGGCAGCTTTGTCTTCCTCTTCCTTCCAAGAATGGACGCCTTCTGCAGCCTCGCACCTCCGACGCGCCACTTCCTGAAGGCGGACATCGATTCCCTAGCAGATTCAAACACTTCACAAGGCAGAAAAAGAAAAAAGTTAACCCAACTTAGAGTAGTTGATATGGTAGGGGGAAACAAAGGGAAGTGCAGAGGAGATCTGTCTGTACCTTGAGCCTCTTCTTTTGTAAGACGTGTTGCGAACTTGGGCACTGTCATTGTCGAAGAGCTGTGTGCCTTGCTTAGTACCTCCTTGTACCTACTGGTGAACGCGTAGCGCAAGAACTGGCCGATGCTCTTGTCACCCACCCTGTCGATTCAAACATAATAAATCTGTCAGGAATATAATTTAGTCTGACCATTATAGTAACTCAAATAAAAAATTGAGCAGCAGTCGTGATTCAACCTCAAATTTTTATTAGTCATTCGGTTATCTGAAATGTTCCAATACATCAACTATGTGTGCCAATATTCTGGTTAAGCGTCTAGACACCTAAGGCGCATTCGCCCCTGTTTGGACATTCCTACTCATTACTGGATCCATTCCTGTACACATGCACCATATCTCATCCCAATGATTAAGAGACTCGACTAGTTTACGAGTCAGCACTTGATTCTCAGCCAGACATCTTCAACTCGACTTATCAGGCTAACAGCATTAAATATTGATGGAAACCGTGTCCTGAATTCTGAATTCCTACTCCTAGTCCATGTCGGACGTATTATGTTCTGAAATCTGAAATCTGAAATGCAGAAACGTTCTCCAGTCCTACTCCTAGTTCACTGCTGAGTGTGGGTGCAGGCTGCTAGAGGGCTGAATTCTGAAATCTGATATGCAGAAATGTTCTTCAGTCCTACTCCTAGTTCACTGCTGAGTGTGGGTGCAGGCCGCTGGAGGGCAAAAGATCGAGTGCGAAAGAAAGGAGGAAATAATCCATTACGATGTAAGAACGAATTATCATAGTACCAGCAAAAGTGGGGTTAATGACCGAATTCCCCCTCTATCACACCACTTATTACCTTTTGGAGTTTTGTGCTAGACACAGTCTAGTCCATACTAATAAATGGCTTTGAAAATAGACAAAAGGGGGAAATGGTGCAAAGTTGCCTCAAAATAGTAAAATGATATGCGTTAAGGAGCAAATATATATATAAGGTGCCCAGACATCACTACATAATAACTTCATGGGATCCCTAACTTCAGTATACAAACTACAAAGGCAACACAGAACTGACAAAATTGCGACTACAGCAGTAACTACAGGGGTCTTAGAACTGACAATCGGTTACTGATTGTGGACAGTAACCAGATGGGTTGGGCCAATTTGACAAGGATATCCAGACCTCTAAACCGACCACAAAAGAATGTGTCACATAATGCATGCCATGGAATGACACATTGGCACTGTAATTGGCATAGATCATAACAAATCTGAGAATGGTTACACCTTTTCAACCAAATCACATGAACCATCATAAGAAACTCAAATCCCAATTAGGATCACTCAAGAGTATAACCAATTCATTGTCAAGTGCTACCTCTACAAGTTCACACAGTTGCTCACAACATGTGCTATAGGTGGCTACTAAACATTTCATTATTTCTGTTCTAGGGGACACTAAATTAAAGGCAAAAGACAAATGAGATCTATGTCTGAATTGTTCAGATTACGATGATTGCAACCAGCTCTTGTCCTCATTAAGTGCAGAGTACAGAGTATGCCTTTGAAAAGGGACAGACCTCAAATGATTATAACTTATTTATTCAGGAAGACTTAGTTATGGTGTATTCTGTTCATATCATCATATGTCAACATAGAATCAACACGTGTTACAAGCACAAATTGACGTGGTGGCATCAGAGGTCATTTGTCAGGTGTATGATTAAATTTCCTAGAATGATAGTTTGGTCTTGGCAACAATGGTAGAATCAGCAGGGAATATATTTGATCATTTCAAGGCGGCCATATAATACCTTCTTAAAATGAAAGAAGAGGACCAACAGCAATCAATTGGATTTTAAGAAGGTGCGGTTCATTTGAATCTTGTTAGAATCAAAACTGACACTAAAAAAATAAAGCAAGAAAGCATGTCTCCTTATGACTTATTAAACCATTTGTTGGAGTGGACAGAGGGGAGCTTGCTAAAATGCGAAATTAGAACAGTATAACACCAGTTTGAACATAGTTTCGCTAAACTGAGATGGTAGATACACTGCGAGTGTGGTTAAAAGCATGTTTTAGCCTGGGCCCTCAGAAAAGAAAGCCATATGATTGCATTTCTGTTCACAAGAAATCAACTCATAGTATCAACTGCATCTTCTCCCCAAGATTACAGCTACTTGAACTTACAGAAGTTCCTCCTATTTTAACTTAATATATGACTGATGATTGAAACTATCTTGCTCATGGAGATGGAAGCATTCCAAGTTTTACAAGAACAGAATACATGAAGAAAGGATAATGTACTGTGGTGTTGTATGCCTACACAATTGCCCAGTTATTGTAACTGAGACTATAACATGTCTAAGGCTCATCAAAATTCTGCAAAGCAATGGAGTGGGTAATGTATTTCTACCAAAGATGTTATAGAAGCATTTTAATGAGAATTTACAAATTTAAGATTGCATAGAGAAAGGTAATGAGATGGAAGAAAAAGGAAATAAAATAGTACAATGTGTAACTGAGGTCGTTCAGAACTTACAGAGGAACAATCTTGCATCCTAGCTCATAAAAGTAAGGGCACCGAACCCTCAAATCAACACAGGCTGCATCAGCTTGGATCTCCTTCCGAGTTCTGCAAGCAAAGTATGTGTAAATATGTTGAAATGAGAACGATAACTACATACTACTGCATACAGTATATTTTGATGTCCCTCTTAAGAATTTCTAAAGATGCAAAACAGAATACAAAGAAACCTACTTCTGGGTGAAGCAAGGAGGTACATTTATCGACACCGCTTGTTCCAGAGACAGCATCCCATGAGCAAGCCAAAATGGAAGGTCTACCTTAGCACCCTTTTCAACCTGAACATAAAGAATAAGATCATTTCTCTTTTTGTTGGAACCAGGTAAAATACGCCATTTCATTTTCCATGGTAGCAAGAAAAGGTGCTCAAAAACAAAGCATCTAACTCCCAGTTAGTGTTCACCAAGAAACATGGCACACAGGGAAACAAGAAAGCACCTAGCGTTCCATATCGGTTTTGCAAACTAAAATGAGCAAGAATGTACGATGCGTCTATCTCAGGCAAATATCATTTAACTAGTGTGTGTATTTCATAAGTAATTTGCTCAAGAACAAACAGATCAGAGAAAGAATTGGCAGCAGTTGCCCATCAACAGCAGTTAAACATATATGCACAAATGCCATTGGACAGATGCTTACACTGTTTCTCTCGGCGCCCGGATCTAGCATACCAACGCCATTTGCAGTTACTTGGAAAACAACCGAAATAAGCTGCAGTTACAGCAGAGTATTCATGTCATTTGTACAATCATAAATGGGGCAGAGGATAACACGAGCATGGTTACCTCCTCCTCCATGAGGATGTCATCAACGTCGTAGTAACAAGGCATTTCGCCAAGTGGGACAGATCGCTGTTGCTTATTCTCAACCCCTGCATGAACAATTTGCACTATGCCGGTCAGAGGAAGTCCAACTCACTCACCAAATTTGGTCTCATATATGGGATGATATCGAGGGCCATGGAATTGAATTGGTCCCAATATCAAACCTCCCGTACATTGATACTGAAACTGAACCTGAATTATGTTCGTTGGATGTTTAAGAACTGACACTTGGTACTCACATCAGAGACTCAATTCTGAATAATGTTTGGATGGTCATTGTCCAAACTGGAATCGCTCGCTTGTAATTTTTAAAACTAACATCTATGCAAGATGTGAATATATTTGCGAATGATTATATATCAAGAACACAACAACAGCACTTGTTCTTGAACAATAGCAGCCGCCGTGACGGGGTGCCGACCACGGACGCAAGGGGAGCTAGACAGCGCCCGCCATGGGGTCCCGGCCGTGGTGGGTGAGGGGCCGACGCGGCGGTCGCCACGAGGCAGCGGCCGGCACGGGCTGCTGGATATGGTGGCCGAGCCGCATCCGAGATGGAGGCCGCCGTCCCGAGGAACAGATGGAGCGACGCGTGACGCCGCAGAGATGGAGAAAGGCGGGGGACGGGCGGAGAGATGAGAGGAGGAGGAGGGCGGGGAGAAGGAGGAGGGGGAGGCTGACCTGCGCCGCCGTCGAGGCCTGCTTCCCGCCGCCGCTGCCCGTCTCTTCCCGCGCGTTCCGCCTCTGTTTTTTGGGAGCGCGGGCGAAGGGGATCACCAAATATGTGGAGGATCTTCTAAAAAAAAAGCAAATATGTGGAGGCTGGCGCTGCGAACTCGGCCCAAACAGGCCCAAAGGCATCACCAGACATCCGGGCTTCGGGTACCCACCCACCCGTATTCTTCCCCAAGCGAGTGGCGCACCTCTGGAATTGTTTTCTGTTTTCTCCTCCCCCACAATGTCCATCTCCGGGAACGGCCACCTCCCCGCCGCCGCCTCCACCGGCCTACCGGACCACTCCTCCGCCTCCTCAGACTCTGAGGTTGAGGTCGAGGTCGAGGGAGACGCCGACTACCTCCCCATCTCCGGCGCCGCGTCGGACAGCGACAGCGACAGCGACGCCGACCCCGACCCCGATCTCGCATCTCGCCACCGCCTCGACCCGGTCGACAACGGCGTCTCCGAGCTGGATCTCGCCTCCGACGACGAAGAAAGCGACGAGGAGGAAGGCGCGGGCGCGACGGAGGCCGCGGCCTCCTTGGACGACGAGCGCCGGCGGCGCGCCCAGCTGCCCGCGGGCGCCGCGGCCCGGATCGTGGACGCGATGCGCGGCGTGGCGTTCCCCGGCGCGCCTCCACCGTGGGCGGGCGCCGTCCCCGACGAGCAGTGGCTCGAGCGCCTCCGCTCCCTCCGCGGCGGCCGCGACTAGACAGAGCGGTGAGGTGAATTCTCCACCCACAAATCAGTCAGTCTTGTGAGCCTGTGATCTACTGCCTTTGTACGGGATGAACATTCCTGTATCGCCATAGATCCGGTAGGATTGCCTCTCGCTGCTTCGGAAATTCAATTCGTGTGCAGATCATCGCCGATGGGATCAGTGATCGACACTGGACGCTGTTCTTGTGTATGGATTTTATGGAGGTTTCGTCTTATTTTTCAGAGCGTGCTTGTCTTCTTGATTGTGGAGAAATCCGAATGCTGTTGCTGCTGCTCTCCGTGGGCATAAATGCGATCAAAAGGCTTGTGAAATTTTCAGTTGTATGAATCAGCAACCGCTTAATTTGTTTGTGCCCTTGTTTGCTAGAGTATGGAACAGACTCTGAACATCTCATTGCCATGTACCACAAAAGGTGATCATGTAATTGGTATTCATAGCAACAAGTGCACAAAAAGTGATCATCTAATTGGTATTCATAGAAACAAGTACATATTCAAGCACACATCTGCATCATCGCAAAACAGCACTCTTTCGAACACGCTCATCAAGACAGGCAGATCGCCACGCCTACACGACAGGTAACGCCGATGTAAACGCCAAGCTAGAAATTAAATTTAGCTCTATGTTATCCCAGGACCAAGCTCGTGCTTCTTTTTTGCTGACCGGCAAATGGACTAGCTCTACTGCTAATTGATCAAGACAGGCAAGTAAATAGAAGGGAAACCAACCTATAGGACAAATGATTATATTGTTTGCTGCAACACAACATCACCAAGCAAAACAAAACCCTAAGACCTGCATAAAATTCATACAATCATGGCATGTATATTATTTGCAAATAAAAGAATCATGCCATGTATAAACAGAGACAAGAATGTGCAAACGGGGACACATATTTCATAGGAAGGTGAGGCCAAAAGATTGGGTTCTTCTTTTCATGCTTAGGGTCTCTTTGATTCGCAGTATTCTGAAAATACATGAATAGGGAAAAGATAGGGTTGAAATAGCATATCCACTTAAATCCTATAGGATTAGAAAAGGAGCGTTTTATGCCATAGAAAAAACAAATGAACTGTAGAAAGATGTTGGAGTGGATGTTAGATTTCCTATAAAATGTACTCTAGTACAAAATATTCCATAGGAAAAATTCAAACTGTAGAAAGATGTTGGAGTGGATGTTAAATTTCCTACAAAATGTAGTACAAAATATTCCATAGGAAAAATTCCCATGGTATCCAGTCTATGAATCAAAGGGCCAACGTAGGAAAAATTTCGAAGGATTTTAATCCTCCAAAATTCTATATCCTATAGAATTCCAAAAAATAATTTCCGAAGAATTCCTTTGAATCGAAGGAGCCCTTAGATCAGGTTCACATTATAATTATTAAAAGAAGATAAATTTTGTTTTCTAACAATAAAAGAAACTGCAGTCAGACAACATGGATTCAATGAATCAGCCAATACACACAGTGAGTTCATCCTTTCGATCTATCAAATTATGCATGGTCTTGTTCCAAATTAATTTAATTGGAAAACGCATAGCTAATCGTGCATGATCTTCCTTCTGCCAACCCTAAACCCGAAGCACTAACATCTTTCAGCAGTTGGCAGAGGGCGTCATCCTTGGTTGCCGTTGCTTTATCCATCACCACCTCGGAAGCACTCTCACCGGGTTAGGTTTCTCTCGGGTTCACGCTGCCGTTAGGTAGCTAGATTAGATAGATCGACGGCAAGGCCGAAAGCGATCTCCTCCGGACACGGCTTGTGACCGTCGTTTTCTCCCCCAGCATGGCCGATCTGTTGCTTGATCGCTGTCACACGGGATGCAGTGCGCTGCTACTCTCTCCGTCCGGAAAAGCTTATCCCAAGCTTAGTGGTAGATACGTTTATTTGAGGAACAAGCTTTTTCGAACGGAGGAAGTACATGCAAAGAAACTTAGCTAGGCCGGCCGTTGAGTGCTCAGACGAGATCACACGCCTAGCCGGTAGTAGGCCGGTGCAGTGTGGTATACTGCATCGTATAAAGCATGCGTACGTAACCTCGGCTGCCTGAGTTGGACCCTCCGACGGCCGGCCGGACGTCTCAGGTTGTTGCTGACGAGAAGCGTCTCTAGGAGGGGCGCCTGATGACGGACCTGGGCGTGCTTCTAGATTTGGTTGACGGGCGTCGAACAGGAGGCCTAGTGGAGCTTGGTGGCAGCGGGCGACTGGAAATGTCGAGCGTCAACAAAATTGTTAGGCTCGGCTTTGTATAATCTGCGATGAGATGGTAGGCGTAGAGACATGCTAAAGGTCGGTTGCCGAACCGTAATACAGACAAGAGATTGTCTTGCGGACGGCATTATCATAATAACCCACCCAAATGCCCGGACGTAAGCTGATGCGTCCAAGGTGAACCGTAGAGGAAATATGCACAAGCTGTTTGCTACTTTGTGCAGGTTCAGGCCTTCTCGTCTGAAGATATACTGAATGAGCACTTGAGCCTACGTACAATGAACAAATCTGTGGTGAATGATGGAATGCGCGTGCTGTTGGGTGATGAAGGGGTAGTGGGATCCAGGATTCCCCTTCTCATGGTGATGCACTCGCACATGACTTCGTCCAAGGTCTCCCCGTTGCAAAGTCAGACATGGAACATGCCTGCTACTCTGCTTGCTAGTGATACCCAGGTCAACTAGAAACTCTACTTTATGTTAGTATGCCCCCCGTACATCAATGTTATTATGCCCCCCCGTACATCATCTCCTGTTCTTCTACATGGCCTAGATCCATGCAGTTTGATACTTTCTTCGTCTTAAAATAAATGTCTTAACTTTATACTAATTTTCATACAAAGTTGTATTAAAATCGAGACACTTATTTTTAAGACAGAGAAAATAAATAAACAAATATAAGATTGTTTAGATCAGGGAGTACTAGTTTGCTCCTCGCAAAACATCCACCCTGGCTTTACTATCTTTACAATCACAAGAGCCAGGTCACTACTCCCTCGATCAAGCTTGCAGAAAACGTCTTATATTATGAGGCGAAGAAGGTAAAACGTTATTGCAAAGAGACGCGAAGAGGATTTGGCATGGCAATCCGCCAACGTGCGTCTCCGTTAGCTAGCTAGAATTTGCCTTCCTAGCTCTGATAAAGCAGAGAGGATTTGACATGGCGATGCATTGACCGTGCTTGTCAAAATGTCAAAGCCCAACCGCCATGTTTATTTTTCTGGAGAATCTTGAGAGATGCTAGTGGCGTACGAACACGATCTTTATTTTGACGCACGTATACGGTTCATGAGCTGGCAGAGCCTAATCATGGGGAGCCGGTTGAACATTTCCTCGTCGAATCGGCACATCACAAGGTGCTAACAACTCAGATTTCCCGTGTCTTGGCACACAAATCTCCTCGCTTTTTTTCTCCGTCGCAGTCACTCCGCACGGGCAGAAGGATCAAGAGCCGGAAGAAGTACGCCTGTGATTAGGCTCTTCTGGCTCCTGTGATCATGTATTTGTTTATTTTTGAAAGGAAAAAAACAGTAGAAAATGTCTCATTTGTTTTAATCCAATCGCCATCTATTTTCCCGCACAAATGGACAGCAAGAGCCGTGGACAGAGAAAACAAAAAACACATGCATGGTTCCCTAAAAAAAACACACATGCATGGTTTTTCTTTGCTACTGTGTTGTTTCAGTGTTCTTTTATGTTGTTGATTTTTTTTTCTAACCACTCTTTCAAGTGGTTCAGTGTTCGCGCCCTCCAACATCAACCCTTAAATCGCCCGTAAACGTCGGACCAAATTGTTCGCATGCATTTTACCACCCAACGTGATACCCATCTGTTCGCGGACGCATTCGATTGTCCGATTGTCCAAAATCTCGCAAACCAGGGGAGCTTTTGCGGGTGTTCGGACAGCCGCCACATACGCGTTTGACACCTTGGTCTCACCCAAAAAACATCGCCCGCGCACACGTCCTCTCTCGCGTTGCACTGTATTTATGCCAGTCCAGAGCAGCACATTCATGCCGGTTAGAGCGGACGTGACCCATCACTGGAGGCAACATTGAATCGGTGTGGCGTCCAAGAAACCAACCCCGCCGCCCGCGCCACGTCCCGAACTCCGCACATGTTCAATATCGGAGGTACGTGATGTCACGGGACAGGATGAGATGACTATTGCTCGGGTGACACCGTCACCTTCTTTGCATGACTCTCTTTATCTCCGCCTTTTTCTTCTTCATCAGCCTTGCCGTCCTACGGCCACGACCGATCGCATAGGAGGATCCGGGTTTGGAGGGACCATGAACCTCTCCAAGGGCTTTGGAGGATCCATCCGGATGTTCGAACAAGTCCGGACATTTTTTATGCTCTGTGTTGAATGGCTAAAAGTGTCGAGACCTGCAGGTTCGAACATTTGCAAGAGATTTAGTGGTCCGCACTGGAGTTACTCTTTTATTCCCCAGGATACCATGGCGTCGTCACCACAAGCGCCCTATTGTTGTTAGGCTTCTTCTGTCCTCCATATCTATACCTCGAGGTTATGGCACCGTCATGCTCGTCCCCGGTGGTGTGTGAAAGGCCGGACTGCTTCAAATCTTGCACGTGGCGTGATGAGAAAGAAGCTGAAACTTGATTCCCACACTGACTATTGAATTTGAGCGAGCTCCAAACGGGACCTTCATAACCTCCAAATATGGAGTCTATGAGCTCTGTTTTGAAGCGAACTCCATAAACTCTGTTAGAGTGTCATTTTGGATCAAAATCATCACATTGACAGTTTGTATGGTGACTGGACCAATATGGCTTCATGGTAAAGTTGCTCGTACCTCCAACAACTCATTTGCTTTTTCAACAACATTGAGTTGTACTTTCAGCATTTCCCCGCAAAAAAAAACACATTCTCAGCAGCAATTATATGAGTAATGGTCAACATTTTATTTGTACTTTCATTACCTACAATTCGTATTTTCCATTCATAATCATGGCAAAAGATGTGACATCACCCAAGTTTTCATTCATAATCATGGCAAAAGATATGACATCAACGGTTGATGCACAACCTCACACTAGCAAGTAGGAACGATATCACGTGAATATTCTCTCCGGTGGAACCACTTTGTTCTGTTTGTCCTCGTCAACCAAATCAAATAATGTCTGTCAAGCTTGGAACTAGGCCGGGCATCTTTAACGCCAACTCTCAAACCGCCCGCAACCGCGTAATCTGGACATGTTTTGCCATCCAATGCGGTCCTATATCGGTCCGTGAGTCGGTCCAGACGTCTGGACATGTTTTGCCATCTAATGCGGTCCTATATCGGTCCGTGAGTCGGTCCAGACGTCATTTTCTCCGCAAACCGTGACCCAAAACCCCTCTCCCTCCTCCGCACGCTTTCGTCAGAGCGTTAGCTCCGCGTTCATTCCGCACAAGAGCAGATGCGACATGTCACTAGAGTCGACATTGAAGTGGCTCGCTTGTCGAGAGCGTCGCTTGTTGCACGCCTGCTGCGCACGCCTTCTCTTTGCATTAAACGACATCCATCTACCCGCATACCTTCATTGAACTAGCGCGTGTGACGAGAAACCTACTCTGGCGTCTCGAGTGCCACATATCAGTCCGTGTGCTGGACGGATGCGGTGCTCGGTTTTGGAGTCTGCGTTGAAGATGCCCTTACTTATTAGTACTCACCTACATAATACTAGCTCGTTATCCCACCAAAACACGCTGTAAGTGTACAATTAAGCCCGGCCGCATTGTTGCGATTGCGTTCATAGGCCTGCATGGTTTTTACATGGAACACTCACTCACCACCTCACCGGCCACCGGTGGTGGTCGTCAGCCGCAGCTTTTGTTTCCCAGAGCGAGCAAAGCACCGCATATCCCTCAGGAAGGAAGCCATATGGTGCCGTCACCACGTACGTACGTAGTGCACGCACAGAGAGAGCGAGACCTGGCTGGGGGCCAGGAATGTTTTGGCGGAGGCAAAGCCAATGATCCGGTGCTGGAGACCGCGGCGACAATCGTGGCCACCAAAGCCGCTGCTCAGCTCGCCCCCATGTTCGCCCTCATCATGGCGCTCTCTCTCTATCCATCGGTTCTATCCTGGCAGGCAGCGCATGCGACGCGCCACCGTCCTCGACCCGTAGGTGCGCGCGCTCCCCGCCCACTCAGGCTCACCCGACCGACCGGCAGCCAGCTCGCTCGCGAAGTCGCAAGTCGCCGCCGGGGCACGCAACGAAAACGGAACGAGAGCGTCGCGGTCGCACGCCACGGCACGGCGCGGCGCGTCGCAAGGTGCCGCTCGACGATACGCGACGTGACGGCGCGCGCGGGGACAACGCCGGCGCACGCGATGCATGGCCACGAGCGGTTCACGCGGCCACGTCGGGCCTCCGCCTTGACCAGCTTTGCCACCGCGGCGTGAAAGTGAAACCTCGGCTGCTACTACGACTTGTTACCGCTGCGTGGTGCTGGTCAGCAGCGCCGGGAGTCGGGTCGTGCTCTCGTATTTCCCGGAGATCGGCGCGGCTAGCCTGGCTTTGTCGTTAACCGATCTTTTACGGCCGGGATATTCATGTCTGCTCCTTTTCCCCGGCCCGGACTCGCCGCAGCCCGCGTCCACACGCGCGGTGGGACGGCAAAGCCTGGCTGGTGAGCACGAAGCGAAGCGAGCCAGCCAGTGAGTAGTACTGGAGCGCGTAGCATTAGGTCGCCTTGGTTGGACTGTTGCGTGAGCTATATCACCCATCAGCCCATCTCCTCCCCCTCCGACCCTCCCACCTCCCCAAAATCGTCAACCCAGTTTGGTGGGTCGCAGCGCGGCCGTGTCGGGTGGACGGACTGCTCTGCCCAAGGGAAGATGCGGGGGGTCGGCGGCGGCGGCGGCGGCGTGGGGGCCCCGGGCCGGCCGCGGTGGGGCGGCTCGGGCGCCACCACGCCGCGCTCGCTCAGCACCGGCTCCTCGCCGCGCGGCTCCGACCGCAGCTCCGACGACGGCGAGGAGCTGGTCGAGGTCACGCTCGACCTGCAGGAGGACGACACCATTGTGCTGCGCAGCGTCGAGCCGGCCGCCGCCGCAAACGCCAGCGCCGCCAACGCCTCGGTCCCCGGCTCGTCGGGGGCGTCGCCGTCGGTGATGGGGTGGGGCGCGGAGCCGACGCCGCCGCCGGGGGCCGGGGCGGGGCCGTCGCGGTCGCGGTCGCCGGCGATCCGGCGGACCTCGTCGCACCGGCTGCTGCAGTTCTCGCAGGAGCTCAAGGCCGGGGTGTCCCGCGCCAAGCAAATCTCGCAGGACCTCACCAAGCGCTTCACGCGCACCCAGAGCCGCGCCGCCCTCGCCGAGCCCCCTGCTCAGCCCCTCGCGCACCCGCCGTCGGGCATCGAGTCCGCCCTCGCCGCCCGCGCCGAGCGCCGCCAGCGCGCGCAGCTCGACCGCACCAAGTCCACCGCGCAGCGCGCCATCAAGGGCCTCCGCTTCATCAGCGGCAACGCCAAGGCCAGCAACAACGCCTGGATCGAGGTCCAGCGCAACTTCGACCGCCTCGCCCTCGACGGCCGCCTCTCCCGCGCCGACTTCCCGCAATGCATAGGTCAGCTCGGTTGCCCACCTCCAATCTCACTCCACCCAACAACCGAACAATCGCTCCCCTAATCACTAGCTGCATTTGGTTGCAGGGATGATGGAGTCCAAGGAGTTCGCCATGGAGCTCTTCGACACGCTGTGCCGGCGGCGGCAGATGCAGTCGGACCACATCAACAGGGAGGAGCTGCGCGAGATCTGGTCGCAGATCACCGACAACAGCTTTGACTCGCGCCTCCAGATCTTCTTCGACATGTAACAACCCACACCCCTACAATCCCCAACCAACCTCCTGCCAAAATCATTCTGCGCGCTCTGAGTCCGCACCATTTCTTCGCTCCCTTAACGTGGTACGGTTCAATCCAATCGCAGGGTGGACAAGGACGCCGACGGCCACATCACGGAGGCGGAGGTGAAAGAGGTACCACCACTACTACTTACCACTGCCGCTGTTCTTCATACGTACTCGTATCTCCTTTCCTTTTTACCCCGGTCGCGCTCGGCATTTCTGCCGCTGCGACAGTACAAATTCTTCCATTTTGGTGGTCGTAGAATATTCGGACCAGTATATTTTCATGATTGGGCCGTCCATTCTCGCCATGTCCTTGTCTGCTGGTTGTCTGCAAGCTTGCGCTCCAGGATTCACGCATGAGAATCGTATGTGTGGATTGGGAAACATTGCCGACTAATCAAGGCCCCCCACCCCCAGCGAGACTGGCGGGGGAAGAAAGCATCATCCCTGGCAGTGGCCGGCGCCCACGCACCAATCTCTTTCCACATGAGCTTTTTTCGTTCTAGAAACACGGGACGGGAGGAAGAGGTTACGTAAATTTACCACGGATGGCGATGGAAGTCAGTCGTGAAGGGAAGGCCAGATCGAACGCAACAGTAGTTGGTGGGGGGCGTTCCCGTCAGGCTGGCCAGCTATTGTAATCTGTTCAACAGGGCGGACTTTTTAATTAGAGATTTGATCTAATCTATTGTCTCCGTTGTTGTGATCGTGACATTGTGTAAAGGGCCTCGCCAGGTTGTGTTTGTTTGTTCGTCGTGCCTTTTTCCAAGCTGTGAAAAGGATGGTTCCTGAATCCTGATGATTAAAGGTGGCAATTTGCTTTGTGTTTCCAGATCATCATGCTAAGCGCGTCCGCCAATAAGCTGGCGAGGCTTAAAGAGCAAGCAGAGGAGTACGCCGCGTTGATCATGGAGGAGCTAGACCCCGAAGGCCTCGGCTACATTGAGGTATAAAACTATAGATTCCTTCTGGCTTCCCGTCGCTATCCTCTGGTTTCCTTGAAATTTTGCTTCTCAAGACAGCAACGCTATTGTTGCTACTGAAAAAGAAAGCTCTGTATATTTTTATTCCTGCCAGTCAAATGCCGTTGCTCTCCTCCAGCAAATATCCTAGATATCATTCTATCTTTGTTTCTACTTCTGCCCTCCTCCACATGTCTATTTTAACACACCCAAAGGTTGAACCAATAACCATCTTACTTGTTGGCCAGTCTGGGATACAAGTTCCCGTCGTGTGTCTCTCAATGGTCAATGCTTTGCTGCCGGTTCACTTTCTGGAGCTCTAGCTACATTCCAAACATACGGAAAATTGCAGTTATTTGTAATAGAGGAAACTGGAAACCACGGGCCTGAAGCCCTTAGGTCTTCAGAAAAGAGACATCATTAATAACTGTACTTGAAGTCATATGTTGGTTCGCTGAAGAAGGGGCTTCCTCTTTAAGCAACATCAACGTAGTTGATGCAGTAAAAGTGTTGTGGTGATTGACATGTTTATGCTGAAAATTGACACAACCAAAATAGAATATTAACAAAGAACCCTGATCATGCTTCCCTTGACGACCACCTGTGCTTCAAGCTGGTGAGCACCTGTATAGCAGAATATCAAGTGTAGCTCAGTCTGAATCTTCTCATAATTTGCCGTCTTCAAATGAGATTTTCCACATTGCACATCTGACTGTATGTTGCTGAATTCTAGCAAGAAAGATGTAGTTTATCTTCGCCATCCACACCGAAACCTTTTTAATCCTATCAAGAATAGAGGCTGTTGCTTGCAGGAGCCTGTGCCATCCATAGTCAAATTATATCCACCGTCCCGCCTGATGTTGCAATTGTGAGACAGCGACGGCACATTACCCTAATCAAATACAAGGCTCAGTGCCCAATATCATTTGTTGTAGAATTGTTGTTCTGGTATCGCCAGGGTTACAATTACTTTTGACCTTTCATTAGGCGCCAAGTCTTATTTGTCTTATTTAGTGGACAAAGTAATTATATCCACATCAAATACTGCAGCAGCCTCACTTCTGTGCTATACCCTATATGCACTGCTTTAGTTCCATTTTTATTTCTTATGTGTGTACGAGTCTTTGCTAGTCTGTGTTTGTTTGGGAGACTGTCGAAGTGTAGCACTTGTACAGGTGGATATTCAATACGATGCCCCTCTTTCTTAGGATGGAGTTATTGCATGCATGTTCCCCAAGATTTAGCAGGTATGGTGCACTCATATGGGAGCCATGTGTGCCACCAGATACAATCATAATCTTGTGGGGCCTTCTACAGTTTGGTGGGCTGTTTGACTTTCGGTTCTCAGACTGATGTGCACCGTTAACCTGCCGTGTATTTCGTGATCAGTATAACTATGGATTTTATTTTCCGACTGTTGATTGGGTCATATGCTGTTTTAGTTAGACAACACAATGGCCTTTCATTGTTAACTCCACTACAGTTAATTAACTGATAAAATTATGGTAGTTGGATAAAAGTGTGTTCTGTGCTTTTAAAATTGAAATGTTCACACATATAAGATTATTTGGTTATCACTTTAAATGTTTATAAATAATTGTTTGGTTCATGGATAGGCCAAATTGATGGGACTTATTACCAGCAAATATTGTAGGAAAAATGTGCCAGTGTTTCTTGAGGCCGTATTCTACTTAATGTTGGGACACGTTAAAAATACTGTTTGTGTTTGTCATTGCAGCTTTGGCAGTTGGAGACGTTACTATTGCAGAAGGATACATACGTGAACTATAGCCAGGCCTTGAGCTACACAAGCCAGGCACTGAGCCAGAACCTTGCTGGCCTGAGGCATAAGAGCCCGATCCGAAAAATGAGCAGCAAATTAAGCTATTATCTGGAGGACAATTGGAAACGCCTCTGGGTACTTGCACTATGGATTGGGATAATGGCTGGATTGTTCATTTGGAAATTTATCCAGTACCGCAACCGGTACGTCTTTAGTGTGATGGGCTATTGTGTAACAATTGCGAAGGGGGCTGCTGAGACCCTTAAGCTGAACATGGCACTCATCCTCCTACCTGTATGCCGCAACACCATTACTTGGCTGCGTAATACAAGAGCTGCACGGGCATTACCTTTCGATGACAACATCAACTTCCATAAGGTTAGACATTAGACCCTCAATGCTTTTGTTATTGTTTGTTTATTTCTGCGAAATTAAGCCATGTCCGACTGTCCAGTAAATTTCCTGCAGAATTCCTGTGGTCTGAACAGGCCCAGGATATATTTTTGTATTTGTGTTGGAAAAGATATCTCTCCACACTTTCATTATCCGTACCTAGTTTCTGTAGATCGCAGTGGTTGATCTGAATACATGTGATGCAACAAAATTTGGTTAAATACACGGTCCTTCGCATGGTTGATGGTTCCTACGTGTGGGTCTGACATCACATGTGCCCAACACTATGGAGGGGACATAATAGAGCTTAGTTAATAGACAACTCGCCCATACTTTCTGTCTGAAAGCTTTCTCTGACGTCCCGATAATTGGTGCAGTTTAGAAAATTGGTTATGAACTTGAAACAACAATCATATTTTGCCTGGTTGCTGTTTAAAATCTTTTTTTTCCCGCTCCTGTTATCTTATGTTTTGTTTTTAAATTAAGCTATGGGATAGTCATTCTTTTCCATCAGCAGTATTTGACTTACACAAACTAGTCATGCAAGTTTAGATCCTGAAGGCATGCTTTTATATGAGTGTTAAAGAAACAACCTTTGGTCACATATACTCCCTCCGTTCCAAAATAATTGTCATTTCAAAATTGAAGCAATACCATGACACTTATTTTGGAACAGAAGGAGTAGTATATAAGCTCTGTACCCACCTAAATTAAGAGGATGAGAGAAACTGAAACCTGGTACCATACAGAAGTCGGATGGCCATAATTTGAATGCAGCTGTCAGCTGACAGTAATAGTTGGGCTGTAAAGCCGGCTCATCCGAAGCTCTTCTCACCAGCTAACTAATGCAAGGACAAGCTGTGGTCCAGCTCATTTTCATTTGAACGCACAAAATGAAAATAATTTAATAAACAGAAATAATCCAGGTGTATATGGTGATCATTAGTTGTGCCTAATGTGTCTGCTATCAACTTACCATTCGTACTCTATGCTAATTTGACACATAATGATATAATGGTTACAGCTAACAATGAACATTTTGTGTTGCCATGGCAGACAATTGCGGCGGCAATTGTGGTTGGTGTTATACTTCATGCAGGAAACCATCTTGCATGTGATTTTCCACGGCTTATAGATTCCTCAGATCAGACGTATGCTCCACTGCGCAAGTACTTCGGGGAGACCAAGCCAACATATTTGGCGTTAGTCAGAGGAGTGGAGGGTGTAACCGGAGTTATTATGGTTGTCTGCATGCTCATTGCTTTTACTCTAGCAACCAGGTGGTTCCGTCGTAGCCTGGTGAAGCTTCCCAAGCCATTTGACAAGCTAACTGGCTTCAATGCCTTCTGGTACTCTCATCATCTGTTCATCATTGTATACATATCACTTGTTATTCATGGAGAGCGTCTATACCTTATCCTGGATTGGTACAAAAGAACGGTTAGTTTATATCTTTCCTTCTCCTTTACTCTCTTTACCTGAATAATTTTGTAAGCACCTAATCTCTTTTGCAGACATGGATGTATCTTGCAGTCCCTGTTGGGTTATATGTAGGGGAGAGGACTCTGAGGTTCTTCAGGTCTGGCAGTTACTCTGTCCGGATATTGAAGGTCAACCCACATAAAATTTGAAATTTGAGTTCTATTTCCATGTCTGGTATGCTGACACACACACTTGCTTTGCAGGTGGCCATATATCCTGGAAATGTTTTGACATTGCAAATGTCTAAGCCACCGACATTCCGTTACAAGAGTGGGCAGTATATGTTTGTTCAATGTCCAGATGTTTCACCATTTGAATGGTACATGCCTCTTAATTGTAAATAAACTACAATTGGAGCAAAAAAAATCGCTTTTACACTATCTAGTATGTTTATGTACAGTATATTTGTAGAATAAGTATGCAGCACTTCATTCAATCTCAAATACTCTTACTCTTTTCAGGCATCCCTTCTCGATAACTTCAGCACCCGGGGATGAGTTTCTCAGTATCCATGTCCGACAACTTGGTGACTGGACACGAGAGCTCAAGCGTGTATTCTCCGCAGCCTGTGAGCCACCTATGAATGGGAAAAGTGGCCTCCTTAGAGCAGACGAGAACACCAAAAAAACGTATGGCTATCCTTCTTATTCAGAGGCAATAATATGTTTGTGCAATCGGGATCTTGATAATTATTTTCAAAATGCAGTTTCCCAAAACTTTTGATTGATGGACCGTATGGTTCTCCTGCGCAAGACTATAGCAAGTATGATGTTTTACTACTTGTTGGGTTAGGAATTGGTGCAACTCCTTTCATCAGCATATTGAAAGATCTGATTAACAACATCATCAAAATGGAGGAAGAGGATGTAAGCGAATTTTCCATGTACCCTATTACAATTAGAACTACTATTGATTCTTGACAGACTAGACTGCAATCTATATCATATTCCTTATGCCCTAACCGCAGGAAGAACGACAATATTCAGTGATTTATTTATCCATCTATTTGTGCTACATTTTACCAAAACTATGAAAAACTAGACTAATTAATTAACTCATCAACCTATATTTGCAGGAAGCCTCAACTGATCTTTACCCACCAATCGGACCCAGTAAGGCATCTGTTGACCTTGACACCCTTATGAGGATTACGTCAAAACCAAAGAGGGTTTTTAAGACAACGAATGCTTACTTTTATTGGGTTACACGCGAACAAGGCTCTTTTGATTGGTTTAAAGGAATCATGAATGAGATTGCTGAACTAGATCAAAGGGTAACTATCAGCTAAACTTTTTTCAAGTGACACACTGTTTGCTCGCAATTTAGTTCTTACAACTGTCTTTCTTCAATACTAGAATATCATTGAGATGCACAACTATCTCACAAGTGTTTATGAGGAAGGGGATGCCCGGTCAGCACTCATCACAATGCTGCAAGCTCTCAACCATGCCAAAAACGGCGTCGATGTAGTGTCTGGAACTCGAGTAAGTTGCAAGTTATGACATACCAATTGTCCTCATGCCAGTCTTAGTATTAGCAGTATTAATGTTTGAATTTTGCTATATTATTAGGGTGAGATGTGGAAAAGAAACATGTTAGCATGCCTGTTGAGTTAATTTTATTTATGTGCTCGCTATTTACTGATATACTGATTTCGCAGGTGCGGACACATTTTGCAAGACCAAATTTTAAGAGGGTGCTGTCTAAGGTAGCCTCCAAACATCCTTATGCCAAGATAGGTAAGATACTAATTAAAGCTTGCCTTTTCATGCTTTTAGCTGCGAAATACTCCTACCCATCACCACGTTTTAGTTATACTTCAGGCAAGATACAATACAACAACATAAATAGCACAGTTCTGGCTGTCCAAGTAATTTGGGTATGAACTTATATAATCCGATCATTGCAAAGAAGGTAACTGCTGCTGTTGCTTGCAGGAGTGTTCTATTGCGGAGCTCCAGTTCTGGCGCAGGAACTAAGCAACCTTTGCCATGAGTTCAATGGCAAATGCACGACAAAATTCGAATTCCACAAGGAACATTTCTGAAACCAGGTAAACCGCACAATAGGAAATTAGCACAGGATTGTGTTGTAGGTATGTCGTCTTTGCTTGGTGCGTGCCAGACTTTGGAGAGCAAGGGAAAGAATCACCTAGTGCTTTCTCGGTGCACCGGTCGCCAGTTAGGCAATGCACACTGCTTTGCTTAAGATACTCGAGAAAGGAAGCTGGGGATCAGCTGGTAGTACATACATTACACATCAATCATGGATTCAGAAGTATATATTACGGTCGCGCCGGCCAGGGCAGCCCCTCTGTAAAATCTCCTATATGCGGATGCGGAGTCGACACAAAGACGCTGATCTCCTGAATATGGTTTATGGTTTTGACTACATGCTGGGTGATGTGATGTAGGACAATAGGGAAGGCCACCAGAGGCACAAGGCTAAGTAACTGTGTATATTTGCTTGTAGCTGAGTTGTCAGGCCACAAGTTTGTTTGTTCTCACTTTGTAATTATACACAGACGGAAACACAGGCAGGGAGAGTACAGTACAGTTTGATTCTTTTCTTCTCTTTGTATGTAAAGTTTAGGCTGGTAGTGATTGGGTCCGGATTGAGGACATGAATGGACTACATTCGAGCTTGTGTTGTTTCTTGTGCCACCATAGGATAACATGCATTCTTTTTCATGGGGCTGTGTGATGTTGAGACCGTTGCTCGTTTTTGTTTGGACTTCTGTGTGTGTATATGTTGCTGTTGTTGTGTGGAATATGATCATAATTGAGAAGGGGTCAAGTTCTTCCTCCGCCACGACAATGGCATCGCCGCCGTCGCGGTTCGACGGCGATCACCTCGCCGTCAGAATTCATCGACGATGATAATCTAAGTTCTGGTTTTTTCATTTCACGTGATATGATTCGACAAAACTGTAACACGACGATAATCTATGTTCTAAACAGGCTCTAAAGATCTCTAAGAAACTCAGCAAACGCCGTCCGGGATGCTCCACCTTCCTGCAGCGCCTCGTGTGCCTTCTCCTTGGCCGCCATGGCTCGCTCCCGCAGCGCCTCCCCGCCCTTGGACTCCATCACCCACCGCACCTTGGCCTCCACCTCCGCCGCCGCCACCACCTCCCCGTCGTACCCGGCCATCTCCACGCCGGCGCCCATCTCCTCCACCACGAACACCTTGTTCTGCCTCTGCTCCGCGTACAGCGGCCAGCAGATGAGCGGCTGGCCCGCCACGATCGCCTCCAGCGTCGAGTTCCACCCGCAGTGCGTCACGAAGGCGCCCGTCGCGCGGTGGCGCAGCACGTCCGCCTGCGGCGCCCACGACTTGACGACCAGGCCGCGGCCGCCGGTCCGCTCCAGGAACCCCTCCGGCAGCAGCGCGGCGAGGTCCGGCTCGGCGAGCGCGTCCGCGAGCAGGTCCGGCCCGCCGTCCGCGCTGCGCGGGCTCTGCACCACCCACAGGAACCTCTGCCCGGACCGCTCCAGCCCGACGGCGATCTCCTCCAGCTGCGTCTTGGGGAAGGTGCCCATGCTCCCGAAGCAGAGGAACACGACGCTCTTCTCCGGCTGCGCGTCCAGCCACGCCAGGCACTCGTGCTTCTTCTCTTCACCGCCACCGCCACCGCCGCCGGCTGAGATCATGGGCCCGACGCAGTACACCGGCGGCGTGGCGCGGCCGGGGACGCACGCGCCGTCCCGGAGCGCGCGCAGCGCCCTGCCCTCCAGCCACTCGAACGTGTTGATGACGATGCCCCGGGACTCCGGGATCCGCTGGAACGCGTGCAGGAAGCTCTTGTACACCTCGTTGTGGCGGTCGAGCGCGAGCCCGGGGAGGTCGGTGGGCTTGAAGGGGCGGTTCCCGGGGAAGGAGAGCGGCGCGTCGCCGATCTCGCCGAGGCTGGCGTCGCTGATCTGGGCCTGCATGCGCGGGAGGTAGAGGTTGACGGCGAGGCTGCTGGCGCTGCCGGTGTAGAAGACGTAGACCGGCACGCCGAGCTCGGCGGCGACGTCGACGGCGTCCGCGCAGAAGCAGAACATGTCGAGGACGAGGGCGCGCACCGAGGGCAGCACCGAGCGGAGGTAGTCGCGGAGCGGCGCGTTCATGCGGCGCAGGAGGACGAAGGGGTTGGGCGCCTCGGCGGCGTCCGGGGCCACCGCGTCGGCGTCGGCGTCGGCGTCCGGCGGCGTGGGCAGCACGTGGAAGCAGACGGACGGGTTGGCGGCCGCGGCGCGCGCGACGGCGGCCGAGGTGTCTGTGGCCTTGCCCGGCGGGACGTTGACGATGACGGTGACGGCGAGGCCGCCGCGCAGGAAGGGCCTGGCCAGCTCCACCATGGGCACCAGGTGGCCCACGCCGAGCCCGGGGTTGAGCACCACCGTGTCCCCCATGGCCGGACGCCGCCGTGCAGATTCCATGTATGCCAGATGACACGGTCGGTATTCGCGGTGAGATACTAACAGTAAACCCTCTTTTAAATCTTCACCATCCAAGATTGTGCTTTTGAATCGAGATAGGTTCGCTGATTATACTGAGCAAACTAGCAGAGTCTTGCGGCGGGCGGCACGCGGTCTGAAACTTGTATTCCGGTGGCTGCAAATTCCCAAGAGACGAGACGGGATATTTTGGAGTGAGCAGAGTGAAACCATAACTTTTTTTTTAGTTGGACCCCACAACATTTAGGGTTAGGGCTTTCAAAATTCAAATGTCGATCCTAAAAACAAGGGCTTTCAAATACCGTCACATTGGGTGATGGTTACAGATCATCACCGAGGTGGGCGTAAATTTTATCAGAAAACCCTAGTGGGACTAACGGTTGGTTCATTTTAAACGCGATCCTGAGTGGTTGGACCCGCTTGTAAGCGTTGATGTGGTACTAAAAGTCAATACAAGTGGTGTTGATTGTTAAGGGCTCCTTTGATTCAAAGGAATTTGATAGGATTTATGCAGGATTGAAGTATTTAGGATTTTTTCCTATGTTGGTCTACATTTTATAGGAAATCTAATATCCACTCCAACCTTCTTTTACATTTTTTTGTATTTTCCTGTGGCATCAAACACTCATTGCTAATTCTATAAGATTCAAGTGGGCATGCCACTCCAATCCTATATTTTTTTCCCTATTCCTATGTTTTCAAAATCATACGAATCAAAAAGGCCCTAAATGCACACCCTTCCCCTCGTCGCCTCGTCCTTGACTTCCGGTCGCCAACGTGGTGGGGCTTGGTGGTGCCGAGGGGCAACATTCCAATCCTCAATTCTCCTCTCAAAATTCCAATCCATAGTTTTTGGCTTTTGAATAAATATAACCATCACCTCTGGTCATTAGAACCATTTTGGAGAGAGACTGCTTGGCTTGGTTGATTACTCTTTGTTGTGCTTCATGTAAATCTTCTAGAGTATTAGAAGTGGGGTGTAATTGTTATAATCTTTTGTGCTCCACTTTTATCTTGTTGAAAAGTGATGGACTTGGTTGCACGTGTGTTTAATGTTATATCTTGGGTTTATTATCGTTGGTTTAGTTCTTGACTTCAAGGCTTGCATTTTGGGCAGTCATTAGCTTGATAAGAACACTGAGTTAGAGTATACTTTAATGGTTACGGATATATGACTTTGATTTTGAGACATTCTCAACACTATTAATTTGTATGCAAAGTAGCTACTACTATTTGGAGATGAGATAGTGTATTGAATATTCAATTGAACCTTTCAATTTCTTTCACCTAATAAGAAAAAATAATAGTATAATTCTTATATGAAACAATTAATTAGTGGCATTGGTATTACACTTTAAAAAGAAAGAAAGGAGAACTTGCACATAAGTTTGCACAAAAATTGCACTTTTTTGTAGTATGCAAAAAGTAATCATATAATAATACAATTTTCACATATATTTTTCAGTATTTGTCCGTATATATTTTACATTTATCCAACGTCCAAAAAATACCCCCACAAAAAACCCGAGTAATAAAGAAATCTGGCAAATGGACGTCAAAACTGCATTCCTTAATGGATTTCTCAAAAAAGAGTTGTATATGATGCAACCAGAAGATTTTGTCGATCCTAAAGGTGCTAACAAAGTGTGCAAGCTTCAATGATCCATCTATGGACTGGTGCAAGCATCTCGGAATTGGAATATACAATTTGATGAGGTGATCAAAGCATATGGTTTTATACAGACTTACGGCGAAGTCTGTATTTACAAGAAAGTGAGTGGGAGCTCTGTAACATTTCTGATATAATATGTGGATGACATATTGTTGATTGGAAATTGAAAGTGCAACTATCCCCGGGTGGTTTTGGTAATACCTAACAACATATAGCTCATTGAGCTAACATTATTCCAAAATTAATATTTCAGGAAAAGCTCAATGAATGACATGGCATGGATGAGGAAAGTGGATCCCTCAAAATTCTAAGGACAAAAAGTTTGGCTCAAGCTTCAAGATCAAGACTCTACATTTTATATTTTAGTGATCCAAGATCACATTGAGTCCATAGGAAAAGCCAATACTATCAAGGAGGGATGAGGTGTTGCTTAATGGCTTGCTTGCTCAAAGTGCTTAGTGATATGCTCCAAAACCCTCAACTACCTTCCCACATCCACATATGACCTAAACCAAAAGTCAAACTCGGCCCCACCGATTCTATCTATCCGGCGCCACCGAGTTTCAAATGTCATAGCCACTGCCACAAACCCTAGGCAAATAGGTCTCACCGATAGGGATCTCGGTCTCACCGAGATGGGATTGTAATCTCTTTGTTTCCCTTCGTAACGTTTCGGTCTTACCGAGATGAGCGATCGGTCCCACCGAGATTGCAATATAAACTCTCTGTTTCCCTTTTGTAACATTTCGGTCTCACCGAGATGAGCGAATCGGTTCCACCGAGTTTACCTGACCAACTCTTTGGTTAGCTTACTACCAAAATCGGTCCCACCGAGTTTGTGTAATCGGTCACACCAAGATTATGTTATGCCCTAACCCTAACCATATCGGTCCTACCGAGTTGCATATCAGTCCCACCGAAAATCCTAACGGTCACTAGGTTTGCTGAATCGGTCCGACCGAGTTTAACCATTCGGTCCCACCGAGTTTGGCAATTGTGTGTAACGGTTAGATTCTCTGTGGAGGCTATATATACCCCTCCACCCACTCTTCATTTGTGGAGAGAGTCATCAGAACATACCTACACTTCCAATACACATTTTCTGAGAGATAACCACCTACACTTGTGTTGAGGTCAAGATATTCCATTCCAACCATATGAATCTTGATCTCTAGCCTTCCCCAAGTTGCTTTCCACTCTTCTTTCCACCAAATCCAAATCCTGTGAGAGAGAGTTGAGTGTTGGGGAGACTATCATTTGAAGCACAATAGCAAGGAGTTCATCATCAACACACCATTTGTTACTTCTTGGAGAGTGGTGTCTCCTAGATTGGCTAGGTGTCACTTGGGAGCCTCCGACAAGATTGTGGAGTTGAACCAAGGAGTTTGTAAGGGCAAAGAGATTGCCTACTTCGTGAAGATCTACCGCTAATGAGGCAAGTCCTTAGTGGGCGACGGCCATGATGGAATAGACAAGGTTGCTTCTTCGTGGACCCTTCGTGGGTGGATCCCTCCATGGACTCGCGCAACCGTTACCCTTCGTGGGTTGAAGTCTCCATCAACGTGGATGTACGATAGCACCACCTATCGGAACCACGACAAAAACATCCGTGTCTCCAATTGCATTTGAATCCTCCAAACCCTTCCCTTTACATTCTTGCAAGTTGCATGCTTTACTTTCCGCTGCTCATATACTCTTTTGCATGCTTGCTTGAATTGTGTGGTGATTGCTTGACTTGTGCTAAGATAGCTAAAATATGCCAAGAACTAAAATTGGGAAAAGGCTAGATTTTTATTTGGTCAAGTAGTCTAATCACCCCCCCTCTTGACATACTTTCGATCCTACAGAAATGATATAGAATCGTGAAGCTATCGCGGATGAGTTGAAGATGTTACAATATAATGCTCAAGCTTGTGATATCCTCTTCAACGGATTGTGCCCTGAAGAATTCAACAAAATCAGCCGTCTTGAGAATGCAAAGGAAATTTGGGATACTTTGATTGACATGCATGAAGGTACCGACTCCGTCAAGGAATCCAAGTTGGATGTGCTTCAAAGTCAACTTGACAAGTTCAAAATGAAGGATGGTGAAGGTGTCGCTGAAATGTACTCTAGGCTTGCTCTTATCACAAATGAGATTGCCGGCTGAGGGAGTGTAGAGATGACCGATAGATTCATCATCAAGAAGATCCTAAGAGCCTTGGATGGAAAATATGATACCGTGTGCACATTGATCGAAATGATGCCAAATTACAAAGATCTCAAGCCAATGGAAGTCATCGAAAGAATAGTTGCGCATGAGATGTCACTCAAGGATAAATAGGAACTTCACAACAAATCAAGTGGTGCTTACAAAGCCTCATGTGAAGCCCCCACATCATCGAGTGAGAAACAAACCTTCAATGAAGAATTAAGCTTAATGGTGAAGAATTTCAACAAGTTCTACAAGAGTAGAAGCAAAGAGAGAAGCTCCGAATCAAGGTCCTACAATGACAAAAGATCTTCTAGTCGAGAGCGAAATTGCTACAATTGTGGAAGGCTCGGACACTATTCCAATGAGTGTACGGCCCCCTACAAGAGAAGAGAAGATTCTCCCAAGAGAAGAAGTAGAAGAGAAGAATCACCATCTAGAGAAATAAGGAGTAGAGATGATCGTTATGAACGAACACCCTCACGGAGAAGCAAGGATTCGGAAAGAAAGGACAAGTCATCAAGGAGCTACACGAAACGAAGACACCAAGCTCATGTTGGTGAATGGGTATCCGGCTCCGACTCCGACAACCACTCCGAGAGAAGCTATCACTCCGACTCCGAATATACTCAAGATGAAGGTGTTGCCGGTCTAGCACTTGTGACAACCAACTCCTATGACATATTTGACTCACCAAATGAAGGAGTTGGAACATGTTTCATGGCTAAAGGCCCAAAGGTATCACACCCCGAGTATGTTGATTTCAATAGTGATGAAGATGACTTGTTAGGTGATGATGATTTACTTGTTGACAACTCTAGTGATGAATACTATGATGAAACGTCAATTAATCATGCTAATCAAGATAAAACGAATGACAATGATAAGGGGAAGATTGAGTCTCTAACTAAAGAACTAAACACTCTTAAGTGAGCTCATGAAACTATCTTAGGAGATCATCGAGAACTTTTAAGGACTCGTGAGAAATTGCGCTTTGAAAAGCTCAACCTTGAGCAACAGCATGAGTTCTTAAAAGCAATCAATGATGATCTTCGCAAGAAAAGTTCTTCTTACATTGCCAAGCGTTTACTCTTATCCACTTACATGCCTGAAGTCAAGTCTAGTAACAAGAACAAGAAAGATTCTTCCTCTAGTAGTAACAATAATCATGCTAAATCCAATATTGTTGCTTCTAGTACTTCTCTTGATTCCACTAATGATTCTCTTAGCCAAGTTACACTTGAGCAAGAAAATAGATTATTGAAGGGAATTATAGAGAAAGGTGTTTACAAGATCCTTGCCAGAAGTAAGCAATTCGAGGAAATTGTACGCAAACAAGGAAGGCACCGGAAGAATCAAGGTGTTGGTTTTGAACGAAAGTTCAATGCCAATGGAGTTGAGTGGGAAGATCAATACCCCAAGGAGAAGTTTGTTCGTCAACAAGAGAAGTATGATCCTACTTCTCTCAAAGGGACACAAGCTCAAGATGATCTTCCACCACAAGACCACAAGCAAAAAGGCAAGGACAAGCTTCAAGAGGAAATTGATGCATTTGAAGAAGCTCCTAAGGCCTTGGTCAAGTGGGTTCCCAAGACTACTTCAAGTTCCACTTCATCAAGTACAACCACAACAGCGAGGATTCCCATCAAGATGGTGTGGATCCCGGAGAAGAAGAACTAGAGAGTTCTTGAGGGTGACTCCGCCAACATACTTCACTCTTATCATCTTGGCAAGAACAAGTGCAATCAACTTCCACATCTTGCACTAGTTCAAGGAGTCACAAACCCTCTTGTTGGTAAGACAAGGGACAAGGTAACCTAAAAGCTTTCATAGACATCATCTTGTGTGTGCATCACTCTATGTCTATGGATATCCTTGTTTGTTCCTTGCGGGACTAACCCGTGTAGGTATTGAAAGTGTAACTCACTCCAATGGATAGCTCCAAATGATCTACATCAACACTGAGCATCCACATCTTCAACATCTACATGAAGTCATCATCGACAAAACCCAAGGTTAGTTCATCCCTCTTAGGGGGGATCTCACATCTAGGGGGAGCTTTACTCTAAGAATTGAGCTAAAGCAACTCTAATGGTGTGAACACAACAATGCTTGACGTAAAAGTGGTAACCCCACTTGTGCTTAAACGATGGCTATGACCTATGATCAAATGTTCTCATTTGACTCATAAGTCAATATACTCATATATAGATGACCTAGTCATCGCAAATTGTTTGATAGATGCTAGAATTGGTTGTGCATGCTTTGCCTCATATTTCAATTGCCATTTCATTGTGTGAGCATGTTGATTGCATATTTTACTCATTCGAGGACATCCACTTGTTGTTTTTATTGATTGGTTTTATTTTGCCAAGTGGATGGACAAGAATGCCTAAGAACCCTCTCTAGCTATCTATGCTTTTCTCGTCTCAAACTCTATTCATGCTGCATCACGAAATTTGATCAAGTCAGATTCGAACCACTCTGTGTGAGGAGCACTCGGAGTCCCCGATTCGTCATAGACTTAAACTTCCAAAACTTCTTTGTGCGTTTCGGTCTGACCGATTCATCCATTTCGGTCATACCGAGATCACTAAGTCGATCTAGGTTTTCAATCTCGGTGCAACCGATTTGAACTTTTCGGTCACACCGAGTTGCTGTAACTGTCAACAGTTATGCATCTCGGTGCCACCGAGTTGTTCCACTCGGTCACACCGACAGGGTCGGGCTATATATACTCACGGGCAAAATTTTGGAAATTTCTCCGAAACCCCTTCGCCCGCGCATAGCTCGCTCTGCCTCCTGGGTCTCCGGATCGTCCTCCTCGTCGCCAGCCGCCTCCTGTCGCTGGTCTCCGCCGCCGTCAACGGAATTCTTCCCCGCCGTTGCCGCCGTAGCAAGTTCATCGCCGAACTAGGGTATGGACTCGATCACAGTGCTATCCCCGTCCGATTCCTAGCACATTGTGTTCATTATGATTCTTACCACGATTGAAACGCTTCTATCCAGTCAAAACACTCTGTAGATTAGAGTTGAATCAAAAATTTAGGGTTAGGTTTCCGCCGAAACCATCTCGGATCCACCGGGTTGCATAACTCGGTTCCACCGATTCAGCCAAGGCCATTGCACATGTGGTTCTCGGTCTGACCGAGAATTGCAAATCGGTGTGACCGAGTTCAGGACTTTGTGAAACCCTAGCAGTCTCGGTGCCACCGAACTGTGACTCGGTCTGACCGAGTTCACTAGTTTAGGTTCCAACAGTTGCTTCGGTATCACCGAGTTTGCAAATCGGTTGATCCGAAATGCTTTCTGTGGAAAACTAAAACTAAGTTTTTGACTCATTCTTTTGCAAAAACCTCTGCATTTTGTGATGCTCATCCACTCTATCTCATCTATATCTATTCACAGGGTCTGCTGTCAGTGTTTGCAACATGTCTGACCAGAGTGACAGCCAAAACAGGTCAGAGGAGCAGGTTCACCTGAGTGAGGGCACTAGTCCCTCTAGCGGTTCAGATGATGGTAGCAGGAGCACCCCAAGCAATTTGCCAAAGGCTGCCACTAGAGCAAGCAAGAAGAAAACTTCAGAGTCTGAGGATGAAGACTATGTGGCCACTGAGGATGAGGCCACATCAAAGAAGAAAGTGGTTAAGAAGGAGTACAGCTCAGCTGCAGTTAAGCCAGGGATGAAGATCAAAAGGCCAGCAGGAAGACAACCAATGTCTAAGGCCAGAGCATCCTCTCAAGCATCTTTGGAATCTCAACCCAAAGAGCCTGCTGCAGAAGGAAAGAAAAGGAAGGAAAGGGTCAAGAAGACCATGGCCAGAGTGATTGGAAAGGCTTCCATGATGGAAGAAGAAGAGGAAGAAGAGGTTGCTGCACCAGCACCCAAGGCACAAAAGCTTACGGGTGATGCTATAAGGTCAGGGGCTGCAACATCAAAGCCCAAAGAAGCACCCAAAGCTGCCTCCAAGCCCAAGACTGCACCAAAGAGAAATACCAGAAACATACCAGCTGCTGAGAAGAACAAGGCCCCAGTGCCTGAGACTGTTGCTGAAGAAGAAGATGAAGAGCATGTTCTGAGAAAATTGAAGCCAAAACTTCCAGACCACAATGATGCTCATCTTGTGGCTGAGAACATGAAGATCAGGAGAGACTCGGGACTGAGGAAATGGAGAGAGTGTTGGGGAACGTAGCAGAAATTCAAAATTTTCCTACGTGTCACCAAGATCTATCTATGGAGAAACCAGCAACGAGGGAAGGAGAGTGCATCTACATACCCTTGTAGATCGCTAAGCGGAAGCGTTCAAGAGAACGGGGTTGAAGGAGTCGTACTCGTCGTGATCCAAATCACCGGAGATCCTAGTGCCGAACGGACGGCACCTCCGCGTTCAACACATGTACATCCAGGTGACGTCTCCCATGCCTTGATCCAGCAAGGAGAGAGGGAGAGGTTGAGGAAGACTCCATCTAGCAGCAGCACAATGGCGTGGTGGTGGTGGAGGATCGTGGTGATCCAGCAGGGCTTCGCCAAGCACCGCGAGATATGAGGAGAAAGAGAGGTAGGGCTGCGCCATGAAGGAGTCAAAACTCATGTGTTGGCAGCCCCCCAAGTGCTCAAGTGTATATAGGGGAGAGGGAGGGGGTGCGCCCCACCTAGGGTTCCACCCTAGGGGCGGCGGCTAGCCCAGATCCCATCTGGTGGGGCGGCCAAGGGGAGGGGGAGAGGGAGGTGCACCAGGCATGGGCCCTAAGGCCCATCTGCCCTTAGGGTTTGCCCCCCTCCTCCCCTTAGGCGCCTTGGGCCCTTGTGGGGGGGGGGCACCAGCCCACCTGGGGCTGGTCCCCTCCCACACTTGGCCCATGCAGCCCTCCGGGGCCGGTGGCCCCACTTGGTGGACCCCGGGACCCTCTTGGTGGTCCCGGTACGTTACCGATAAAACCTGAAACTTTTCCGGTGACCAAAACAGGACTTCCCATATATAAATCTTTACCTCCGGACCATTCCGGAACTCCTCGTGACGTCTGGGATCTCATCCGAGACTCCGAAAAACATTCGGTAAGCACATACAAACTTCCTTTATAACCCTAGCGTCATCGAACCTTAAGTGTGTAGACCCTACGGGTTCGGGAACCATGCAGACATGACCGAGACGTTCTCTGGTCAATAACCAATAGCGGGATCTGGATACCCATGTTGGCTCCCACATGCTCCACGATGATCTCATCGGATGAACCACGATGTCAAGGACTTAATCAATCCCGTATACAATTCCCTTTGTCTATCGGTACGATACTTGCCCGAGATTCGATCGTCGGTATCCCGATACCTTGTTCAATCTCGTTACCGACAAGTCTCTTTACTCGTTCCGTAACACATCATCCTGTGATCAACTCCTTGATCACATTGTGCACATTATGATGATGTCCGACCGAGTGGCCCCAGAGATACCTCTCCGTTTACACGGAGTGACAAATCCCAGTCTTGATTCGTGCCAACCCAACAGACACTTTCGGAGATACCTGTAGTGTACCTTTATAGCCACCCAGTTACGTTGTGACATTTGGCACACCCAAAGCACTCCTACGGTATCCGGGAGTTGCACAATCTCATGGTCTAAGGAAATGATACTTGACATTAGAAAAGCTTTAGCATACGAACTACATGATCTTGTGCTAGGCTTAGGATTGGGTCTTGTCCATCACATCATTCTCCTAATGATGTGATCCCGTTATCAACGACATCCAATGTCCATGGTCAGGAAACCGTAACCATCTATTGATCAATGAGCTAGTCAACTAGAGGCTTACTAGGGACATGGTGTTGTCTATGTATCCACACATGTATCTGAGTTTCCTATCAATACAATTCTAGCATGGATAATAAACGATTATCATGAACAAGGAAATATAATAATAACCAATTTATTATTGTCTCTAGGGCATATTTCCAACAGTCTCCCACTTGCACTAGAGTCAACAATCCAGTTCACATCGATATGTGATTAACACTCAAGGTCATATCCCCATGTGACTAACACCCAAAGAGTTCTGGGTTTGATCATGTTATGCTTGTGAGAGAGGTTTCAGTCAACGGGTCTGCAACATTCAGATCCATATGTACTTCGCAAATTTCTATGTCATCTTGTAGATGCAACTACTACGCTACATTTGGAGCCATTTCAAATAACTGTTCTACTTGGAGCTATTCTAAATTGTTGCTCCATTATACGTATCCGGTATCTCTACTCAGAGCTATCCGGATAGGTGTTAAGCTTGCATCGACGTAACTCTTTACGTCGAACTCTTTATCACCTCCATAACCGAGAAACATATCCTTATTCCTCTAAGGATAATTTAGACCGCTATCTGGTGATCTACTCCTAGATTACCTTTGTACCCTCTTGCCAGATATGTGTCAAGGCATACGTCAGGTGCGGTACTCAGCATGGCATACCGTATAGAGCCTATGACAAAAGCATAGGGGACGACCTTCGTCCTTCCTCTTTCTTCTGCCGTGGTCGAGATTTAAGTCTTAACTTCATACCTTACAACTCGGGCAAGAACTCCTTCTTTGACTGATCCATCTTGAACACATTCAAGATCATGTCAAGGTATGTGCTCATTTGAAAGTACCATTAAGCGTTTTGATCTATCCATATAGATCTTGATGCCCAATGTTCAAGTAGCTTAGTCCAAGCTTTCCATTGAAAAACACTTTCCAAATAACCCTATATGCTTTCCAGAAATTCTATGTCGTTTCTGATCAACAATATGTCAACAACATATATTCATCAGAAATTCTATAGTGCTCCCACTCACTTCTTTGGAAATACAAGTTTCTCATAAACTTTGTATACACCCAAAATCTTTGATCATCAAATCAAAGCATACATTCCAACTCCGAGATGCTTACCCCAGTCCTTAGAAGGATTGCTGGAGCTTTGCATATTGTTATCATCTTTCAGGATTGACAAAGCCTTCCGGTTGTATCACATACAACCTTTCCTCAAGAAAAACGTCGAGGAAACAATGTTTTGATATCCTATCTGCAAGATTTCATAAATAATGCAGTAATCGCTAATATAATTCCAACAGACTCTTAGCATCGCTACGAGTGAGAAAGTCTCATCGTAGTCAACTCCTTGAACTTGTCGGAAAACATCTTAACGACAAGTCGAGCTTTCTTAATGGTGATACTTACCATCATTGTCCGTCTTCCTTTTAAAATCCATATGTACCTAACAGCCTTACGACCATCAAGTAGTTCTTCCAAAGTCTACACTTTGTTTTCATATATGGACCCTCTCTCGGATTATATGGCCTCGAGCCATTTTGGAATCCAGGCCCACCATCGCTTCTCCATAGCTCGTAGGTTTATTGTTATCTAGCAACATGAATTCCAAGACAGGATTATGTACCATTCTGAAGTAGTACGTATCCTTGTCATCCCACGAGGTTTGGTAGTGACTTGATCTGAAGTTTCATGATCACTATCATAAGCTTCCACTTCAATTGGTGTAGGTGCCATAGGAACAACTCCCTATGCCCTGCCACACACTCGTTGAAGAGACGGTTCAATAACCTCATCAAGTCTCCACCATCCTCCCACTCAATTCTTTCGAGAGAAACTTTTCCTCGAGAAAGGACCCGATTCTAGAAACAATCCCTTATTGCTTTCGGATCTGAGACAGGAGGTATACCCAACTGTTTTGGGTGTCCTATGAAGATGCATTTATCCGATTTGGGTTCGAGCTTATCAGCCTGAAACTTTTCACATAAGCGTCGCAGCCCCAAACTTTTAAGAAATGACAGCTTAGGTTTCTCTAAACCATAGTTCATACGGTGTCATCTCATCGGAATTACGTGGTGCCCTATTTAAAGTGAATGTGGTTGTCTCTAATGCCTAACCCACAAACTATCGTGGTAATTCGATAAGAGACATCATGGTATGCATCATATCCAATAGGGTGCAGTTATGATGTTCGGACACACCAACACACTATGGTGTTCCAGGCTGTATTAGTTGTGAAACAATTTCCACAATGTCTTAATTTTTTGCCAAACTCGTAATTCAGATATTCATCTCTATGATCATATCATAGATATTTTATCCTCTTGTCACGATGATCTTTCAACTTCACCCTGAAATTACTTGAACCTTTCAATAATTCAGACTCGTGATTCATGTACTCAAGATCTACTCAAATCATCTGTGAAGTAAGAACATAACGATATCCACTACACGCCTCAGCACTCATTGGACTGCACACATCAAAATGTATTACTTCCAACAAGTTGCTTTCTAGTTCCATTTTACTGAAAACGAGGCTTTCAGTCATCTTGCCCATGTGGTATGTTTTGCATGTCTCAAGTGATTCAAAATCAAGTGAGTCCAAACGGTCCATTTGCATGGAGTTTCTTCATGCATATACACCAATAGACATGGTTCGCATGTCTCAAACTTTTCAAAATGAGTGAGCCCAAAGATCCACCAACATGGAGCTTCTTCATGCGTTTTATACCAATATGACTTACGTGGCAGTGCCACAAGTAGGTGGTACTATCATTACTATCTTATATCTTTTGGCATGAACATGTGTATCACTACGATCGAGATTCAATAAACCATTCATTTTAGGTGGAAGACCATTGAAGGTATTATTCAAATAAACAGAGTAACCATTATTCTCCTTAAATGAATAACCGTATTGCGATAGACATAATCCAATCATGTCTATGCTCAATGCAAACACCAATCTCGATGGTAGAGGGAGCGTGCGATGCTTGATCACATCAAGCTTGGAAAAACTTCCAACACATATTGCCAGCTCACCTTTGGCTAGTCTCCGTTTACTCCGCAGCCTTTTATTTCGAGTTTACTAACATTTAGCATTCGAACCGGTATCTAATACCATGGTGCTACTAGGAGTACTAGTAAAGTACACATTAACACAATGTATATCCAATATACTTCTATCGACCTTGCCAGCCTTCTCATATACCAAGTATCTAGGGTAATTCTGCTCCAGTGGCTGTTCCCCTTATTACAGAAGCACTTAGTCTCGGGTTTGGGTTCAACCTTGGGTTTCTTCACTAGAGCAGCAGCTGAATTGCCGTTTCATGAAGTATCCCTTCTTGCCCTTGCCCTTCTTGAAACTAGTGGTTTCACCAACCATCAACAATTGATGCTCCTTCTTGAAACTACTTTTGTGGTGTCAAACATCACGAATATCTCAAGGATCATCATATATGTCCCTGATATATTATAGTTCATCACGAAGCTGTAGCAGCTTGGTGGAAATGAGTTCGGAGAAACATCACTATCTCATCTGGAAGATCAACTCCCACTCGATTCAAGTGATTGTTGTACTTAGACAATCTAAGCACAAGCTCAACAATTGAGCTTTTCTCCCTTAGTTTGCAGGCTAAGAAAATCATCGGAGATCTTATACCTCTTGACGTGGGCACGAGCCTGAAATTCCAATTTCAGCCCTCGAAACATCTCATATGTTTTGCGGTGTTTCAAAACGTCTTCGGTGCCTCAACTCTAAACCTTTTAACTGAACTATCACGTAGTTATGAAAATGTGTATGTCAGATGTTCGCAACATCCACAGACGATGTTCGAGGTTCAGCACACTGAGCGGTGCATTAAGGACATAAGCCTTCTATGAAGCAATGAGGACAATCCTCAGTTTAGGGACCTAGTCCGCATAATTGCTACTATCATCTTTCAACTAAATTTTCTCTAGGAACATATCTAAACAGTAGAACTGAAGCACGAGCTACGACATAATTTGCGAAGACCTTTTGACTATGTTCAGGATAATTAAGTTCATCCTATGAACTCCCACTCAGATAGACATCCCTCTAGTCATCTAAGTGATTACATGATCCGAGTCAACTAGGCCGTGTCCGATCATCACGCGAGACGGACTAGTCATCATCGGTGAACATCTTCATGTTGATCGTATCTACCATACGACTCATGCTCGACCTTTCGGTCTCTTGTGTTCCGAGGCCATGTCTGTACATGCTAGGCTCGTCAAGTCAACCTAAGTGTTTTGCATGTGTTCCGAGGCCATGTCTGTACATGCTAGGCTCGTCAACACCCGTTGTATTCGAACGTAAGAATCTATCACACCCGATCATCACGTGGTGCTTCGAGACGACGAACTTTCGCAATGGTGCACAGTTAGGGGGAACAATTTCTTGAAATTTTAATGAGGGATCATCTTATTTACTACCGTCGTTCTAAGAAAATAAGATGTATAAACATGATAAACATCACATGCAATCAAATAGTGACATGATATGGCCAATATCATATTGCTCCTTTTGATCTCCATCTTCGGGGCTCCATGATCATCAACGTCACCGGCATGACACCATGATCTCCATCATCATGATCTCCATGAAGTTTTCTCGCCAACTTATTACTTCTACTACTATGGCTACCGGTTAGCAATAAAGTAAAGTAATTACATGGCGTTGTTCAATGACACGCAGGTCATACAATAAATAAAGACAACTCCTATGGCTCCTGCCGGTTGTCATACTCATCGACATGCAAGTCGTGATTCCTATTACAAGAACATGATCAATCTCATACATCACATATCATTCATCACATTCTTCTTGGCCATATCACATCACATAGCATACCCTGCAAAAACAAGTTAGACGTCCTCTAATTGTTGTTTGCATGTTTTACGTGGCTGCTATGGGTTTCTAGCAAGAACGTTTCTTACCTACGCAAAAACCACAACATGATATGCCAATTGCTATTTACCCTTCATAAGGACCCTTTTCATCGAATCCGATCCGACTAAAGTGGGAGCGACAGACACCTGCTAGCCACCTTATGCAACTAGTGCATGTCAGTCGGTGGAACCAGTCTCACGTAAGAGTACGTGTAAGGTCGGTCCGGGACGCTTCATCCCACGATGCCGCCGAATCAAGATAAGACTAGTAACGGCAAGTAAATTGACAAAATCAACGCCCACAACTGCTTTGTGTTCTACTCGTGCATAGAATCTACGCAATAGACCTAGCTCATGATGCCACTGTTGGGGAACGTAGCAGAAATTCAAAATTTTCCTACGTGTCACCAAGATCTATCTATGGAGAAACCAGCAACGAGGGAAGGAGAGTGCATCTACATACCCTTGTAGATCGCTAAGCGGAAGCTTTCAAGAGAATGGGGTTGAAGAAGTCGTACTCATCGTGATCCAAATCACCGGAGATCCTAGTGCCGAACGGACGGCACCTCCGCGTTCAACACACGTACAGCCCGGTGACGTCTCCCATGCCTTGATCCAGCAAGGAGAGAGGGAGAGGTTGAGGAAGACTCCATCCAGCAGCAGCACAACGGCGTGGTGGTGGTGGAGGAGCGTGGTGATCCAGCAGGGCTTTGCCAAGCACCGCGAGATATGAGGAGAAAGAGAGGTAGGGTTGCGCCATGAAGGAGTCAAAACTCATGTGTTGGCAGCCCCCAAGTGCTCAAGTATATATAGGGGAGAGGGAGGGGGTGCGCCCCACCTAGGGTTCCACCCTAGGGGCGGCGGCCAGCCCAGATCCCATCTGGTGGGGCGGCCAAGGGGAGGGGGAGAGGGAGGCGCACCAGGCATGGGCCCTAAGGCCCATCTGCCCTTAGGGTTTGCCCCCCTCCTCCCCTTAGGCGCCTTGGGCCCTTGTGGGGGGCGCACCAGCCCACCTGGGGCTGGTCCCCTCCCACACTTGGCCCATGCAGCCCTCCAGGGCCGGTGGCCCCATTTGGTGGACCCCCGGGACCCTCCTGGTGGTCCCGGTACGTTACCGATAAAACCCGAAACTTTTCCGGTGACCAAAACAGGACTTCCCATATATAAATCTTTACCTCCGGACCATTTCGGAACTCCTTGTGACGTCCGGGATCTCATCTGAGACACCGATAAACATTCGGTAACCACATACAAACTTCCTTTATAACCCTAGCGTCATCGAACCTTAAGTGTGTAGACCCTACGGGTTGGGGTACAATGCAGACATGACCGAGACGTTCTCCGGTCAATAACCAACAGCGGGATCTAGATACCCATGTTGGCTCCCACATGCTCCATGATGATCTCATCGGATGAACCACGATGTCAAGGACTTAATCAATCCCGTATACAATTCCCTTTGTCTATCGATACGATACTTGCCCGAGATTCGATCGTCGGTATCCTGATACCTTGTTCAATCTTTTTACCGGCAAGTCTCTTTACTCATTCCGTAACACATCATCCCGTGATTAACTCCTTGATCACATTGTGCACATCATGATGATGTCCTACCGAGTGGGCCCAGAGATACCTCTCCGTTTACACGGAGCGACAAATCCCAGTCTCGATTCGTGCCAACCCAATAGACACTTTCGGAGATACCTGTAGTGTACCTTTATAGCCACCCAGTTACGTTGTGACGTTTGGCACACCCAAAGCACTCCTACGGTATCCGGGAGTTGCACAATCTCATTAGAAAAGCTTTAGCATACGAACTACATGATCTTGTGCTAGGCTTAGGATTGGGTCTTGTCCATCACATCATTCTCCTAATGATGTGATCCCTTTATCAACGACATCCAATGTCCATGGTCAGGAAACCGTAACCATCTATTGATTAACGAGCTAGTCAACTAGAGGCTTACTAGGGACATGGTGTTGTCTATGTATCCACACATGTATCTGAGTTTCCTATCAATACAATTCTAGCATGGATAATAAACGATTATCATGAACAAGGAAATATAATAATAACCAATTTATTATTCCCTCTAGGGCATATTTCCAACAGAGAGACAGATCCATATGCTACCAGGAGAAGGACTGCTATTGATTACAGGTTCCACACAAAGGAACAACAGGATTTCTATGAGACAGTGCTGCTGGACAAGAAGCCTATAGTGTGTGAAATGAGGTGGGTCGACTGGAAGTATATCAAGGAAAATGAGGAACACTATCCTAGTGTGTTTGACAACTTCAGTGCTTGTGGAGTTGCAGACTTTGTTGGGCAGAAGCTCACAAAGTGGAATGAGGAGCTCATAATGCAATTCTGTTGGGGAACGTAGTAATTTCAAAAAAATTCCTACGCACACGCAAGATCATGGTGATGCACAACAACGAGAGGGGAGAGTGTTGTCTACGTACCCACGCAGACCGACTGCGGAAGCGTTGACACAACATAGAGGAAGTAGTCGTACGTCTTCCCGATCCGACCGATCCAAGCACCGTTACTCCGGCACCTCCGAGTTCTTAGCACACGTACAGCTCGATGACACTCCCCGGGCTCCGATCCAGCAAAGCTTCGGGGATGAGTTCCGTCAGCCCAACGGCATGGTGACGATGATGATGTTCTACCGATGCAGGGCTTCGCCTAAGCACTACAACGATATGATCGAGGTGGAATATGGTGGCAGGGGGCACCGCACATGGCTAAGGAACGATCACGTGGATCAACTTGTGTGTCTAGAGGTGCCCCCTGCCCCCGTATATAAAGGAGCAAGTGGAGGAGGCGGCCGGCCAGGGTGTGGCGCGCCAAGGGGAGTCCAACTCCCACCGGGAGTAGGACTCCTAGTTGGACTAGGAGAGAGAGGGGGGAAATAGGAGGAAGAGAGGAAGGAAAGGGGGGGGGGCGCCGCCCCCCTTCCCTTGTCCTATTCGGACTAGGAAGGGGAGGGGCGCGCGACCACCTCTTGCCTCCTCTCCTCTTCTCCCTTAAGGCACATGTAGGCCCAACAACCCTCGGGGGGGTTCCGGTAACCTCCCGGTACTCCGGTAAAATGCCGATTTCACACGGAACAATTCCGATGTCCAAATATAGGCTTCCAATATATTAATCTTTATGTCTCGACCATTTCGAGACTCCTCGTCATGTCCGTGATGACATCCGGGACTCCGAACTAACTTCGGTACATCAAAATGCATAAACTCATAATAACTGTCATCGTAACGTTAAGCGTGCGGACCCTACGGTTCGAGAACAATGTAGACATGACTGAGACAAATCTCCGGCCAATAACCAATAGCGGGACCTGGATGCCCATAGTGGCTCCTACATATTCTACGAAGATCTTTATCGGTCAGACCGCATAACAACATACGTTGTTCCCTTTGTCATCGGTATGTTACTTGCCCGAGATTCGATCGTCGGTATCCAATACCTAGTTCAATCTCGTTACCGGCAAGTCTCTTTACTCGTCCTACAATACATCATTCCGCAACTAACTCATTAGCTGCAATGCTTGCAAGGCTTATGTGATGTGCATTACCGAGAGAGCCCAGAGATACCTCTCCGACAATCGGAGTGACAAATCCTAATCTCGAAATATGCCAACCCAACATCTACCTTTGGAGACACCTGTAGAGCTCCTTTATAATCACCCAATTACGTTGTGACATTTGGTAGCACACAAAGTGTTCCTCCAGTAAACGGGAGTTGCATAATCTCATAGTCATAGGAACATGTATAAGTCATGAAGAAAGCAATAGCAACATACTAAACGATTGGGTGCTAAGCTAATGGAATGGGTCATGTCAATCAGATCATTCTACTAATGATGTGACCTCGCTAATCAAATAACAACACTTTGTTCATGGTTAGGAAACATAACCTTCTTTGATTAACGAGCTAGTCAAGTAGAGGCACACTAGTGACACTAAGTTTGTCTATGTATTCACACATGTATTATGTTTTCGGTTAATACAATTCTAGCATGAATAATAAACATTTATCATGATATAAGGAAATAAATAATAACTTTATTATTGCCTCTAGGGCATATTTCCTTCAGTCTCCCACTTGCACTAGAGTCAATAATCTAGATTACACAGTAATGATTCTAACACCCATGGAGCCTTGGTGCTGATCATGTTTTGCTCGTGGAAGAGGCTTAGTCAATGGGTCTGCAACATTCAGATCCGTATGTATCTTGCAAATCTCTATGACTCCCACCTGGACTAGATCCCGGATGGAATTGAAGCATCTCTTGATGTGCTTGGTTCTCTTGTGAAATCTGGATTCCTTTGCTAAGGCAATTGCACCAGTATTGTCACAAAAGATTTTCATTGGACCCGATGCACTAGGTATGACACCTAGATCGGATATGAACTCCTTCATCCAGACTCCTTCGTTCGCTGCTTCCGAAGCAGCTATGTATTCCGCTTCACATGTAGACCCCGCTACGACGCTTTGTTTAGAACTGCACCAACTTACAGCTCCACCGTTTAATGTAAACACGTATCCGGTTTGCGATTTAGAATCGTTCGGATCAGTGTCAAAGCTTGCATCAACGTAACCTTTTACGGTGAGCTCTTTGTCACCTCCATATACGAGAAACATATCCTTAGTCCTTTTAAGGTATTTCAGGATGTTCTTGACCGCTGTCCAGTGATCCATTCCTGGATTACTTTGGTACCTCCCTGCTAAGCTTATAGCAAGGCACACATCAGGTCTGGTACACAACATTGCATACATGATAGAGCCTATGGCTGAAGCATAGGGAACATTTTTCATTTTCTCTCTATCTTCTGCAGTGGTCGGGCATTGAGTCTGACTCAACTTCACACCTTGTAAGACAGGCAAGAACCCTTTCTTTGCTTGATCCATTTTGAACTTCTTCAAAATCTTGTCAAGGTATGTGCTTTGTGGAAGTCCAATTAAGCATCTTGATCTATCTCTATAGATCTTTATGCCTAATATGTAAGCAGCTTCACCGAGGTCTTTCATTGAAAAACTCTTATTCAAGTATCCCTTTATGCTATCCAGAAATTCTATATCATTTCCAATCAGTAATATGTCATCCACATATAATATCAGAAATGCTACAGAGCTCCCACTCACTTTCTTGTAAATACAGGCTTCTCCGAAAGTCTGTATAAAACCAAATGCTTTGATCACATTATCAAAGCGTTTATTCCAACTCCGAGAGGCTTGCACCAGTCCATAAATAGATCGCTGGAGCTTGCACACTTTGTTAGCTCCCTTTGGATCGACAAAACCTTCTGGTTGCATCATATACAACTCTTCTTCCAGAAATCCATTCAGGAATGCAGTTTTGACATCCATCTGCCAAATTTCATAATCATAAAATGCGGCAATTGCTAACATGATTCTGATAGACTTAAGCATCGCTACGGGTGAGAAGGTCTCATCGTAGTCAACCCCTTGAACTTGTTGAAAACCTTTTGCGACAAGTCGAGCTTTGTAGACAGTAACATTATCGTCAGCGTCAGTCTTCTTCTTGAAGATCCATTTATTCTCAATTGCTTGCCGATCATCGGGCAAGTCAACCAAAGTCCATACTTTGTTCTCATACAAGGATCCCATCTCAGATTTCATGGCTTCAAGCCATTTTGCGGAATCTGGGCTCACCATCGCTTCTTCATAGTTCGTAGGTTCATCATGATCTAGTAGCATGACTTCCAGAACTGGATTACCATACCACTCTGGCGCGGATCTCACTCTGGTTGATCTACGAGGTTCAGTAGTATCTTGTTCCGAAGTTTCATGATCATTATCATTAACTTCCTCACTTATTGGTGTAGGTGCCGCAGAAACAGTTTTCTGTGATGTACTACTTTCCAACAAGGGAGCAGGTACAGTTACCTCATCAAGTTCTACTTTCCTCCCACTCACTTCTCTCGAGAGAAACTCCTTCTCAAAAAAGTTTCCAAATTTAGCAACAAAAGTCTTGCCTTCGGTTTTGTGATAGAAGGTGTATCCAATAGTTTCCTTTGGATATCCTATGAAGACACATTTCTCCGATTTGGGTTCGAGCTTATCAGGTTAAAGCTTTTTCACATAAGCATCGCAGCCCCACACTTTAAGAAACGACAACTTTGATTTCTTGCCAAGCCACAGTTCATAAGGTGTCGTCTCAACGGATTTTGATGGTGCCCTATTTAACGTGAATGCGGCCGTCTCTAGAGCGTATCCCCAAAAAGATAGCGGTAAATCAGTAAGAGACATCATAGATCGCACCATATCTAGTAAAGTACGATTACGACGTTCGGACACACCATTACGCTGTGGTGTTCCGGGTGGCGTGAGTTGCAAAACTATTCCACAATTTTTCAAATGTACACCAAACTCGTAACTCAAATATTCTCCTCCACGATCGGATCGTAGAAACTTTATTTTCTTGTTACGATGATTTTCAACTTCACTCTGAAATTCTTTGAACTTTTCAAACGTTTCAGACTTATGTTTCATTAAGTAGATATACCCATATCTGCTTAAGTCATCTGTGAAGGTGAGAAAATAACGATATCCGCCACGAGCCTCAATATTCATTGGACCACATACATCTGTATGTATGATTTCCAACAAATCTATTGCTCTCTCCATAGTACCGGAGAACGGTGTTTTAGTCATCTTGCCCATGAGGCACGGTTCGCAAGTACCAAGTGATTCATAATCAAGTGGTTCCAAAAGTCCATCAGTATGGAGTTTCTTCATGCGCTTTACACCGATATGACCTAAACGGCAGTGCCACAAATAAGTTGCACTATCATTATCAACTCTGCATCTTTTGGCTTCTACATTATGAATATGTGTATCACTACTATCGAGATTCAATAAGAATAGACCACTCTTCAAGGGTGCATGACCATAAAAGATATTACTCATATAAATAGAACAACCATTATTCTCTGATTTAAAGGAATAACCGTCTCGCATTAAACAAGATCCAGATATAATGTTCATGCTCAACGCTGGCACCAAATAACAATTATTTAGGTCTAATACTAATCCCGAAGGTAGATGTATAGGTAGCGTGCCGACCGCGATCACATCGACTTTGGAACCGTTTCCCACGCGCATCATCACCTCGTCCTTAGCCAATCTTCGCTTAATCCGTAGTCCATGTTTCGAGTTGCAAATATTAGCGACAGAACCAGTATCAAATACCCAGGTGCTACTGCGAGCATTAGTAAGGTACACATCAATAACATGTATATCACATATACCTTTGTTCACCTTGCCATCCTTCTTATCCGCCAAATATTTGGGGCAGTTCCGCTTCCAGTGACCAGTCTGCTTGCAGTAGAAGCACTCAGTTTCAGGCTTAGGTCCAGACTTGGGTTTCTTCTCTTGAGCAGCAACTTGCTTGCCGTTCTTCTTGAAAGTTCCCCTTCTTCTTCCCTTTGCCCTTTTTCTTGAAACTAGTGGTCTTGTTAACCATCAACACTTGATGCTCCTTTTTGATTTCTACCTCCGCAGCTTTCAGCATTGCAAAGAGCTCGGGAATAGTCTTGTTCATCCCTTGCATATTATAGTTCATCACGAAGCTCTTGTAGCTTGGTGGCAGTGATTGGAGAATTCTGTCAATGACGCAATCATCTGGAAGATTAACTCCCATCTGAATCAAGTGATTATTATACCCAGACATTTTGAGTATATGCTCACTGACAGAACTGTTCTCCTCCATCTTGCAGCTATAGAACTTATTGGAGACTTCATATCTCGCAATCTGGGCATTTGCTTGAAATATTAACTTCAACTCCTGAAACATCTCATATGCTCCATGACGTTCAAAACGTTGTTGAAGTCCCGATTCTAAGCCGTAAAGCATGGCACACTGAACTATCGAGTAGTCGTCAGCTTTGCTCTGCTAGACGTTCATAACATCTGGTGTTGCTCCAGCAGCAGGCCTGGCACCCAGCGGTGCTTCCAGGATGTAATTCTTCTGTGCAGCAATGAGGATAATCCTCAAGTTACGGACCCAGTCCATGTAATTGCTACCATCATCTTTCAACTTTGCTTTCTCAAGGAATGCATTAAAATTCAACGGAACAACAGCACGAACCATCTATCTACAATCAAACATAAACAAGCAAGATACTATCAGGTACTAAGTTCATGATAAGTTTAAGTTCAATTAATCAAATTACTTAAGAGCTCCCACTTAGATAGACATCCCTCTAATCCTCTAAGTCATCACGTGATCCAAATCAACTAAACCATGTCCGATCATCACGTGAGATGGAGTAATTTCTTTGGTGAACATCACTATATTGATCATATCTACTATATGATTCACGCTCGACCTTTCGGTCTCCGTGTTCCGAGGCCATATCTGTATATGCTTGGCTCGTCAAGTATAACCTGAGTATTCCGCGTGTGCAACTGTTTTGCACCCGTTGTATTTGAACGTAGAGCCTATCACACCCGATCATCACGTGGTGTCTCAGCACGAAGAACTTTCGCAATGGTGCATACTCAGGGAGAACACTTCTTGATAATTTAGTGAGAGATCATCTTATAATGCTACCGTCAATCTAAGCAAGATAAGATGCATAAAAAGATAAACATCACATGCAATCAATATAAGTGATATGATATGGCCATCATCATCTTGTGCTTGTGATCTCCATCTCCGAAGCACTGTCATGATCACCATCGTCACCGGCGCGACACCTTGATCGCCATCGTAGCATCGTTGTCGTCTCGCCAATCTTATGCTTCCACGACTATTGCTACCGCTTAGTGATAAAGTAAAGCATTACATCGCGATTGCATTGCATAAAATAAAGCGACAATCATATGGCTCCTGCCAGTTGCCGATAACTTGGTTACAAAACATGATCATCTCATACAATAAAATTCATCATCATGCCTTGACCATATCACATCACAACATGCCCTGCAAAAACAAGTTAGACGTCCTCTACTTTGTTGTTGCAAGTTTTATGTGGCTGCTACGGGCTTAAGCAAGAACCAATCTCACCTACGCATCAAAACCACAACGATAGTTTGTCAAATAGACTCCGTTTTAACCTTCGCAAGGACCGGGCGTAGCCACACTTGGTTCAACTAAAGTTGGAGAGACAGTCGCCCACAAGCCACCTATGTGCAAAGCACGTCGGGGGAACCGGTCTCGCATAAGCGTACGCGTAATGTTGGTCCGGGTCGTCTCGTCCAACAATATCGCCGAACCAAAGTATGACATGCTGGTAGGCAGTATGACTTATATCGCCCACAACTCACTTGTGTTCTACTCGTGCATATAACATCAAACCATAAAACCTAGGCTCGGATGCCACTGTTGGGGAACGTAGTAATTTCAAAAAAATTCCTACGCACACACAAGATCATGGTGATGCACAACAACGAGAGGGGAGAGTGTTGTCTACGTACCCACGCAGACCGACTGCAAAAGCATTGACACAACATAGAGGAAGTAGTCGTACGTCTTCCCGATCCGACCGATCCAAGCACCGTTACTCCGGCACCTCCGAGTTCTTAGCACACGTACAACTCGATGACGCTCCCCGGGCTCCGATCCAGCAAAGCTTCGGGGATGAGTTCCGTCAGCACAACAGCATGGTGACGATGGTGATGTTCTACCGACGCAGGGCTTCGCCTAAGCACTACAACGATATGATCGAGGTGGAATATGGTGGCAGGGGGCACCGCACACGGCTAAGGAACGATCACGTGGATCAACTTGTGTGTCTAGAGGTGACCCTTGCCCCCGTATATAAAGGAGCAAGTGGAGGAGGCGACCGGCCAGGGTGTGGCGCGCCAAGGGGAGTCCTACTCCCATCGGGAGTAGGACTCCTAGTTGGACTAGGAGAGAGAGGGGGAAATAGGAGGAAGAGAGGAAGGAAAGGGGGGGGGGCGCCCCCCTTCCCTTGTCCTATTCGGACTAGGAAGGGGAGGGGCACGCGGCTACCTCTTGCCTCCTCTCCTCTTTTCCCTTAAGGCCCATGTAGGCCCAACAACCCTCGGGGGGGGGGAGGGGTTCCGGTAACCTCCCGGTACTCCAGTAAAATGCCGATTTCACCCGGAACAATTTCGATGTCCAAATATAGGCTTCCAATATATTAATCTTTATGTCTCGACCATTTCGAGACTCCTCGTCATGTCCGTGATCACATCCGGGACTCCGAACTAACTTCGGTACATCAAAATGCATAAACTCATAATAACTGTCATCGTAACGTTAAGCGTGCGGACCCTACGGTTCGAGAACAATGTAGACATGACTGAGACAAATCTCCGGCCAATAACCAATAGCGGGACCTGGATGCCCATATTGGCTCCTACATATTCTACGAAGATCTTTATAAGTCAGACCGCATAACAACATATGTTGTTCCCTTTGTCATCGGTATGTTACTTGCCCGAGATTCGATCGTCGGTATCCAATACCTTGTTCAATCTCGTTACCGGCAAGTCTCTTTACTCGTTCTGTAATACATCATTCCGCAACTAACCCATTAGTTGCAATGCTTGCAAGGCTTATGTGATGTGCATTACCGAGAGGGCCCAGAGATACCTCTCTGACAATCGGAGTGACAAATCCTAATCTTGAAATATGCCAACCCAACATCTACCTTCGGAGACACCTGTAGAGCTCCTTTATAATCACCCAGTTACGTTGTGACGTTTGGTAGCACACAAAGTGTTCCTCCGGTAAACGGGAGTTGCATAATCTCATAGTCATAGGAACATCTATAAGTCATGAAGAAAGCAATAGCAACATACTAAACGATCGGGTGCTAAGCTAATGGAATGGGTCATGTCAATCAGATCATTCTACTAATGATGTGACCTCGTTAATCAAATAACAACACTTTGTTCATGGTTAGGAAACATAACCATCTTTGATTAACGAGCTAGTCAAGTAGAGGCACACTAGTGACACTAAGTTTGTCTATGTATTCACACATGTATTATGTTTCCGGTTAATACAATTCTAGCATGAATAATAAACATTTATCATGATATAAGGAAATAAATAATAACTTTATTATCGCCTCTAGGGCATATTTCCTTCAAATTCTACTCCACAGCACACTTCTATCCAGATGGCATGATAGTATGGATGTCTGAAGGTACAAGGTACCACTCAACTATTGAGGAATGGGCAAATCTGATCAATGCTCCTAAGGAAAAAGAAGATGACTTGGATGTCTATGCCAAGAAGAAGATGGATCACAACTCTATGGCAAATATGTAGAAGGAGATTCCTGAAGATGATCTTGAGACTCACCAGTTTGGGTCAGTAAAACACTTGCTGTCAGGGCTGCCTACAATCAATTGGATCCTTAGGCACACTCTCTTGCCCAAGTCTGGTGATCACAGAATGATTAGAGGCCATGCAATTAACTTGCTACATATATTTGATGTGCCACAGAAGTTCAAGCTCATGAGCCTTATAGTTGAGACTATCAAGAGGACTGCAACTGACCAGAAAAGAAGTTGTGGATATGCCCCACAGATCCAGGAGCTGATAAACTCAAAGATGGGCACAGGCACATACTTGTTAGATAAGGAACACTTGCCTATCTATCCTGACTTCGAGGACAACCAAGTTGTGATGAATGAAGATGAACCCTCCTTAGTGCAAGCACAAGCAAAGAAGGACAAGGCAAAGATGGAGAAGGTTGCCAAGATGCCAACTCAAGAGGAGGCATCTGAGTACTTTTTGAAAAGCAAGCAGGACCAGCTTGGTTACTTGATATCATCATCTCTGAGGATTGAGAAGGGGTTGGCCACCCTAACTCAAAACCAGGAGAGCCTGGAAAGAATCGTGGAACAAAAATTCTATGATTTAGATGTCAAAGTAACTGAGATTCAGTCTGTTGTGGAGCAGCTACAGGATGACATGCAGGAGAGGAAGGGCAAGACAACCACTGATGCATTTGCCAGAGTGCCTCAAGCTCAGAGATCTGCTGTAGTGCCTGTATCAGACACTAGAGCCACTTCATCTGCACCAGCTACAACTTCAGTGCCACCAGCTCCAGCACCTACCCCATCAGCTCTGTCTACTTCGACTGAAGCCTTCTTCCTTGGCGTTCTCCGGACACCACCACCTGAATACCAAGCCTGAGAGACGTTTTAGTGCTATGCATTTTCTATGAACTTTTTGGTAACTTGTTGCCAAAGGGGGAGAAAAATGTATAGATCATAGGCTTCGAGAGAGAGCGTTGCTTTTTATTCTCTCTTGCTTTGGTGGTTGAACTTTGTTTGTCTTTTGATTGCTTGAGATACTATGCTATTATCTGTGAGACATTGATGATCATGTGGTTGATCATAAGCTACACTTATGCTTGTTAGATGACATTATCTTACTTATCCTTATATGATCATTCACTTTGCTTGGTGATGAGTGCATGTATTTAATTCTTATCATTTTGAGCGCCCCACCAAGATGCATGTGACATGGAAGAGTAACCCATGATCCTAACTCATTGTGCATTTGTAGTCCAAAGCAAATCTTAAGATATGCACAAATTGTTGGAAATATGCCCTAGAGGTAATAATAAATTAGTTATTATCATATTTCCTTGTTCATGATAATCGTTTATTATCCATGCTAGAATTGTATTGTTAGGAAACTCAGATACATGTGTGGATACATAGACAACACCATGTCCCTAGTAAGCCTCTAGTTGACTAGCTCGTTGATCAATAGATGGTTACGGTTTCCTGACCATGGACATTGGATGTCGTTGATAACGGGATCACATCATTAGGAGAATGATGTGATGGACAAGACCCAATCCTAAGCCTAACACAAGATCGTGTAGTTCGTTTGCTAAAGCTTTTCTAATGTCAAGTATCGTTTCCTTAGACCATGAGATTGTGCAACTCCCGGATACCGTAGGAATGCTTTGGGTGTGCCAAACGTCACAACGTAACTAGGTGGCTATAAAGGTACACTACGGGTATCTCTGAAAGTGTCTGTTGGGTTGGCACGAATCGAGACTGGGATTTGTCACTCCGTGTGACGGAGAGGTATCTCTGGGCCCACTCGGTAGGACATCATCATATGCGCAATGTGACCAAGGAGTTGATCACGGGTTGATGTGTTATGGAACGAGTAAAGAGACTTGCCGGTAACGAGATTGAACAAGGTATCTGATACCGACGATCGAATCTCGGGCAAGTACAATACCGCTAGACAAAGGGAATTGCATACGGGATTGATCGAATCCTCGACATCGTGGTTCATCCGATGAGATCATCGTGGAACATGTGGGAACCAACATGGGTATCCAGATCCCGCTGTTGGTTATTGACCGGAGAACGTCTCGGTCATGTCTGCACGGTTCCCGAACCCGTAGGGTCTACACACTTAAGGTTCCATGACGCTAGGGTTATAGGGAATAGATATACGTGGTTACCGAATGTTGTTCGGAGTCCCGGATGAGATCCCGGACATCACGAGGAGTTCCGGGATGGTCCGGAGGTAAAGATTTATATATATGGGAAGTCCTGTTTTGGTCACCGGAAAAGTTTCGGGTGCTATCGGTAACGTACCGGGACCACCGGGAGGGTCCCGGGGGTCCACCAGGTGGGGCTACCTGCCCCAGAGGGCTGCGTGGGCCAAGTGTGAGAGGGGACCAGCCCCAGGTGGGCTGGTGCACCCCCCCACCAGGGCCCAAGGCGAAGAGAGAAGGGAAAAGGGGAAACCCTAGGCTCAGATGGGCCTAAGGCCCACCTAGTGGCGCGCCCCCCTCTCTCCCCCCTTGGCCGCCCCCTAGATGGTATCTAGGGCTGGCCGCCACCCCTAGGGGTGGAAACCTAGGTGGGGGCGCAGCCCCTCCCTTTCCCCTATATATAGTGGGGTTTTGGGCTGCCATACACACGAGAACATCTCCTTCTTGGCGCAGCCCTACCCCTCTCCCTCCTCGTCTCTTGCGGTGCTTGGCGAATCCCTGCTGGAGTACCACGATCCTCCACCACCACCACGTCGTCGTGTTGCTGCTGGACGGAGTCTTCTCCAACCTCTCCCTCTCTCCTTGCTGGATCAAGGCATGGGAGACGTCACCGGGCTGCATGTGTGTTGAACGCGGAGGTGCCGTCCGTTCGGCACTAGGATCATCGGTGATTTGGATCATGGCGAGTACGACTCCATCAACCCCGTTCACTTGAATGCTTCCGCTTAGCGATCTATAAGGGTATGTAGATGCACTCTCCTTCTCCTCGTTGCTAGATTACTCCATAGATTGATCTTGGTGATGCGTACAAAATTTTGAATTTCTGCTACGATCCCCTACACAAATTTAGGGGGAGCTCTTGATTTTCATATACTTCTCAAAGCGACAATATCTTTCACTCTTATTATCATTTGTCGAAGCTTTGATCTATATGTTGTCATCAATTACCAAAAAAGGGGAGATTGAAAGTGCAACTATCCCCGGGTGGTTTTGGTAATTCCTAACAACATATAGCTCATTGAGCTAACATTATTCCAAGATTAATATTTCAGGAAAAGCTCAATGAATGGCATGGCATGGATGAGGAAAGTGGATCCCTCAAAATTCTAAGGACAAAAAGTTTGGCTCAAGCTTCAAGATCAAGACTCTACATTTTATATTTTAGTGATCCAAGATCACATTGAGTCTATAGGAAAAGCCAATACTATCAAGGAGGGATGAGGTGTTGCTTAATGGCTTGCTTGCTCAAAGTGCTTAGTGATATGCTCCAAAACTCTCAACTACCTTCCCACATCCACATATGACCTAAACCAAAAGTCAAACTCAGCCCCACCGATTATATCTATCCGGCGCCACCGAGTTTCAAATGTCATAGCCACTGCAACAAACCCTAGGCAAATCGGTCTCATCGATAGGGATCTCGGTCTCACCGAGATGGGATTGTAATCTCTTTGTTTCCCTTCGTAACGTTTCGGTCTTACCGAGATGAGCGATCGGTCCCACCGAGATTGCAATGTAAACTCTCTATTTCCCTTTTGTAACATTTCGGTCTCACCGAGATGAGCGAATCGGTCCCACCGAGTTTACCTGACCAACTCTCTGGTTAGCTTATTACCAAAATTGGTCCCACCGAGTTTGTGTAATCGGTCACACCGAGATTACGTTATGCCCTAACCCTAACCATATCGGTCCTACCGAGTTGCATATCAGTCCCACCGAAAATCCCAACAGTCACTAGGTTTGCTGAATCGGTCCGACCGAGTTTGACCATTCGGTCCCACCAAGTTTGGCAAATTGTGTGTAACGGTTAGATTCTGTGTGGAGGCTATATATACCCCTCCACCCACTCTTGATTTGTGGAGAGAGCCATCAGAACATACCTACACTTCCAATACACATTTTCTGAGAGATAACCACCTACACTTGTGTTGAGGTCAAGATATTCCATTCCAACCATATGAATCTTGATCTCTAGCCTTCCCCAAGTTGCTTTCCACTCAAATCTTCTTTCCACCAAATCCAAATCCTGTGAGAGAGAGTTGAGTGTTGGGGAGACTATCATTTGAAGCACAAGAGCAAGGAGTTCATCATCAACACACCATTTGTTACTTCTTGGAGAGTGGTGTCTCCTAGATTGGCTAGGTGTCACTTGGGAGCCTCCGACAAGATTGTGGAGTTGAACCAAGGAGTTTGTAAGGGCAAGGAGATTGCCTACTTCGTGAAGATCTACCGCTAATGAGGCAAGTCCTTAGTGGGCGACGGCCATGATGGAATAGACAAGGTTGCTTCTTCGTGGACCCTTCGTGGGTGGAGCCCTCCATGGACTCGCGCAACCGTTACCCTTCATGGGTTGAAGTCTCCATCAACGTGGATGTACGATAGCACCACCTATCGGAACCATGACAAAAACATCCGTGTCTCCAATTGCATTTGAATCCTCCAAACCCTTCCCTTTACATTCTTGCAAGTTGCATGCTTTACTTTCCGCTGCTCATATACTCTTTTGCATGCTTGCTTGAATTGTGTGGTGATTGCTTGACTTGTGCTAATATAGCTAAAATATGCCAAGAACTAAAATTGGGAAAAGGCTAGATTTTTATTTGGTCAAGTAGTATAATCACCCCCCCTCTAGACATACTTTCGATCCTACAGAAATGATATAGAATTTCTGGATAGCATAAAAGGATACTTGAATAAGAATTTTTCAATGAAAGACCTCGGTGATGCTGCTTACATATTAGGCATCAAGATCTATAGAGATAGATCAAGACACTTGATAAGATTTCAATGAGTACATACCTTGACAACATTTTGAAGGAGTTCAAAATGGATCAGTCAAAGGAGTTCTAGCCTATATTGTAAGGTGTGAATTTGGTTAAGACACAAAACCCGACCACGGTAGAAGATAGAGAGAGAATGAAAGTCATTCCATATGCCTCAGTCATAGGTTCTATAAAGTATGCTATGTTGTGTACCAGACCTATTGTGTACCTTGCCATGAGTTTGGCAAGGGGATACAATGGTGATCCAGGAGTAGATCACTGGACGCGGACAAAATTATCCTTAGTTTCCTAAGAGGACTAAGAAAATATTTCTCGGTTATGGAGGTGATAAAGAGTTCGTCGTAAAGGGTTACGTCGATGCAAGTTTTGACACCGATCCAGATGACTCTGAGTCTCAATCTGGATACGTATTAAAAGTGTGAGCAATTATCTAGAGTAGCTCCATGTAGAGCAGTGTAGACGTAGAAACTTGCAAAATACATATGGATCTGAATGTGGCAGACCCGTTGACTAAACCTCTCTCACAAGCAAAACATGATCATACCTTAGTACTCTTTGGGTGTTAATCACATGGCGATGTGAACTAGATTATTGACTCTAGTAAACTCTTTGGGTGTTAGTCACATGGCGATGTGAACTATGGGTGTTAATCACATGGCGATGTGAACTAATTGACTCTAGTGCAAGTGGGAGACTGAAGGAAATATGCTCTAGAGGAAATAATAAAGTTGCTATTTTATATTCCCATTTTCATGTTAAAGGTTTATTATTCATGCTATAATTGTATTGATCGGAAAATAAAATACATGTGTGAATACATAAACAAATGCCGTGTCCCTAATAAGCCTCTACTAGACTAGCTCGTTGATCAAAGATGATTAAGGTTTCCTAACCATAGACATGTGTTGTCATTTGATAACGGGATCACATCATTAGGAGAATGATGTGATGGACAAGACCCATCCGTTATCTTAGCATATTGACCGTTCAGTTTATTGCTATTGGTTTCTTAATGCCAAATACATATTCCTTCGACTATGAGATTATGCAACTTCCGGATACCGGAGGAATACCTTGTGTGCCATCAAATGTCACAACGTAACTGGATGATTATAAATATGCTCTACAGGTATATCCGAAGGTGTTTGTTGAGTTGGCATAGATTGAGATTAGGATTTGTCACTCCGAGTCTCGAAGAGGTATCTTTGGGCCCTCTCGGTAATACACATCATAAGAAGCCTTGCAAGCAAAGTGACTAATGAATTAGTTACAGGATGATGTATCATGGAATGAGTCAAGAGACTTGCCTGAAAGAGATTGAACTAGGTATGAAGATGCCGACGATCGAATCTCAGGCAAGTAACATACCAATGGACAAAGGGAATTGCGTATGTTGTCATAACGATTCAACCGATAAAGATCTTTGTAGAATATGTAGGAGCCAATATGGGAATCCAGGTTCCGCTATTGGTTATTGATCAGAGAGGTGTCTCGGTCATGTCTACATAGTTCTCGAACCCGTAGGGTCCGCACGCTTAACGTTCGTTGACGATATAGTGTTATATGAGTTATATGTTTTGGTGACCGAATGTTGTTCGGAGTCCCGAATTAGATCATAGACATGACGAGGAGTCTCGAAATGGTCAATAGGTAAAGATTGATATATAGGACGATGGTATTTGGACACCGGAAGTGTTTCGGGACATACCGGGAAGGAATCGGGTCACTAGAAGGGGTCCCGGGCACCCCCCAGGAAGATATGGTCCTTATGGGCCAAAGGAGGGGACAGACCAGCCCACAAGGGGGCTGGCACGCCCCTCCCATGGCTGGCCGGCCCTAAGAGGAAGGAAAGGGTAAGGGTGGCCCCTCCCGCCCATCCGGGACTCCGATCATGTCTACATAGTTCTCGAACCCGTAGGGTCCGCACGCTTAACATTCGATGACGATCGGTATTATGAGTTTATGTGTTTTGATGTACTGAAGATAGTTTGGAGTCCCGGATATGATCACGAACATGACGAGGAGTCTCGAAATGGTCAAGACATAAAGATCGATATATTGGAAGGCTATGTTTGGACATCGGAATGGTTCCAGATGAGTTCGGACATTTACCGGAGTACCGGGGGTTACCGGAACTCCCCGAGGAGTCAATGGGCCTTAGTGGGAGAGAGGAGGAGGCGGCCAAGGTGGAGGGCGCGCCCCCCAAGCCCAATCCGAATTGGGTGGGGGCCGGCCCCCCTTTTCTTCCCTCTCTCTCTCCCCCTTCCTTTCCTCTCCTACTCCAACTAGGGAAGGGGGAATCCTACTCCCACCGTGAGTAGGATTCCCCCCTTGGGCGCGCCATGAGAGGGCCGATGCTACGTCTTGAGCTTGCGTTGGTTTTCCCCGAAGAGGAAGGGATGATGCAGCAGAGTAGCGTAAGTATTTCCCTCAGTTTTTGAGAACCAAGGTATCAATCCAGTAGGAGCCCACACTCAAGTCCTTCGTACCTGCACAAAGCGATAGCTACTCGCAACCAACGCGATTAGGGTTGTCAATCCCTTCACGGTCACTTACGAGAGTGAGATCTGATAGATATAATATTTTTGGTATAAAGATGCAAAGTAAAAAGTAAAAGCAAAGCAAGATTAAAGTGATGGAGATTGATATGATGATAATAGACCCGGGGGCCATAGGTTTCACTAGTGGCTTCTCTCAAGAGCATAAGTATTCTACGATGGGTGAACAAATTACTGTTGAGCAATTGATAGAATTGAGCATAGTTATGAGAATATCTAGGCATGATCATGTATATAGGAATCACGTCTGTGACAAGTAGATCGAAACGATTCTGCATCTACTACTATTACTCCACTCATCGACCGCTATCCAGCATGCATCTAGAGTATTAAGTTAAAAATAGGGTAACGCCTTAACCAAGATGACATGATGTAGAGAGATAAATTCATGCAATATGAACTAAACCCCATCTTGTTATCCTTGATGGCAACGATACAATACGTGCCTTGCTGCCCCTTCTGTCACTGGGCAAGGACACCGCAAGATCAAACCCAAAGCTAAGCATTTCTCCCATGGCAAGAACTACCAATCTAGTTAGCCAAACCAAACGGATAATTCGAAGAGACTTGCAAATATAACCAATCATACATAAAAGAATTCAGAGAAGATTCAAATATTATTCATAGATAGACTTGATCATAAACCCACAATTCATCGGTCTCAACAAACACACCGCAAAGAAGATTACATCGAATAGATCTCCACAAGAGAGGGGGAGAACTTTGTATTGAGATTCAAAGAGAGAGAAGAAGCCATCTAGCTACTAACTATGGACCTGAAGGTCTGAGGTAAACTACTCACACTTCATCGGAGAGGCTCTGATGATGTAGAAGCCCTCCGTGATGACGGCCCTCTTCCGGCGGAGCTCCGGAATAGGCCCCAAGATGGGATCTCGTGGATACAGAAAGTTGCGGTGGTGGAATTAGGTTTTTGGCTCCTGTTCTGATCGTTTGGGGGTACGTGTGTATATATAGGATGAAGAAGTACGCCGAAGGAGCAACGAGGGGCCCACGAGGCAAGGGGGCGCGCCCTAGGGGGGGACCCTCATGACCACCTATTTTGTTCCTTGGAGCAGGGTCCAAGTCTCCTGGATCACGTTTGGTGAGAAAATCACGTTCCCGAAGATTTTATTCCGTTTGGACTCCGTTTGATATTCCGTTTATCTGAAACACTGAAATAGGCAAAAAACAACAATTCTGGGTTGGGCCTCCGGTTAATAGGTTACTCCCAAAAATAATATAAAAATGTAAAATAAAGCCCAATATAGTCCAAAACAGTAGATAATATAGCATGGAGCAATCAAAAATTATAGATGCGTTGGAGACGTATCAGGCATCCCCAAGCTTAATTCCTGCTCGTCCTCGAGTAGGTAAATGATAAAAAGAGAATTTTTGATGCGGAGTGCTACTTGGCATAATTTCAATGCAAATCTTCTTAATTGTGGTATGAATTTCAGATTAGAAAGATTCAAGACAAAAGTTTATATTGACAAAAATAATAATACTTCAAGCATACTAACAAAGCAATTATGTCTTCTCAAAATAACATGGCCAAAGAAAGTTATCCCTACAAAATCATATAGTCTGGCTATGCTCCATCTTCACCACACAAAGTATTTAAATCATGCACAACCCCGATGACAAGCCAAGCAATTGTTTCATACTCTAACTTTTTCAAAACTTTTTCAATCTTCACGCAATACATGAGCGTGAGCCATGGATATAGCACTATAGGTGGAATAGAATGGTGGTTGTGGAGAAGACAAAAAGGAGAAAATAGTCTCACATCAACTAGGCGTATCAACAGGTTATAGAGATGCCCATCAATAGATATCAATGTGAGTGAGTAGGGATTGCCATGCAACGGATGCACTAGAGCTATAAGTATATGAAAGATCAAAAAGATGGTGGAAAGTTGCATCCGGCGGTGTACCGGGATATGCAATATGACAATGTGGAATGTGTCATGATGAACTAGATGGTGGAAAGTTGCATGGAAATATATCTCGGAATGGCTATGGAAATGCCATAATAGGTAGGTATGGTGGCTGTTTTGAGGAAGGTATATGGTAGGTGGGTAGGTGTATGATACCGGCGAAAGGTGCGTGGTATTAGAGACGCTAGCAAAGGTTGAAGGGTGAGAGTGCGTATAATCCATGGACTCAACATTAGTCATAAAGAACTCATATACTTATTGCAAAAATCTAGAAGTTATCAAAGCAAAGTATTACGCGCATGCTCCTAGGGGGATAGATTGGTAGGAAAAGACCATCGCTCGTCCCCGACCGCCACTCATAAGGAAGACAATATATAAATAAATCATACTCCGACTTTGTTACATAACGGTTCACCATACGTGCATGCTACGGGAATCACAAACTTTAACACAAGTATTCTTTAAATCCACAACTACTCAACTAGCATGACTTTAATATTATCACCTCCATATCTCAAAACAATTATCATGCTTCAATCTTTTCTTAGTATTCAACACACTCAAAAGAAAGTTTCACAAATCTTGAATACCAAGCATATTATTATTAAGCAAATTACCATGCTATTAAGAGACTCTCAAAATAGTATAAGTGAAGCATGAGAGATCAATAGTTTCTTTAAAACAAATCCATCACCGTGCTCTAAAAGATCTAAGTGAAGCACATAGAGCAAAATTATCTAGCTCAAAATATATAAGTGAAGCACATAGAGCAAAACTACTTAGCTCAAAAATATATAAGTGAAGCACATAGAGCAAAATTATCTAGCTCAAAAGATATAAGTGAAGCACATAGAGTATTCTATCAAATTTTAATTCATGTATGGCTCTCTCAAAAGGCGTGTACAGCAAGGATGATTGTGTCATACTAATACACAAAGACACAAATAATACAAGACGCTCCAAGCAAAACACATATCATGTTGGTGAATAAAAATATAGCTCCAAGTAAATTACCGATGGAAGTGGACGAAAGAGGGGATGCCTTCCGGGGCATCCCCAAGCTTTGACTTTTTGGTGTCCTTGGATTATCTTGGGGGTGCAATGGGCATCCCCAAGCTTAGGATCTTGCCACTCCTTGTTCCATGATCCATCAAAAGAATTCACCCAAAACTTGGAAACTTCACAACACAAAACTCAAAATAGAAAACTCATGAGCTCTGTTAGCGAAAGAAAACAAAAGACCACTTCAAGGTAATGTAATGAACTCATTATTTATTTATATTTGTGTTAAACCTACTGTATTCCAACTTCTCTATGGATTATAAACTATTTTACTAGCCATAGATTCATCAAAATAAGCAAACAACACACGAAAAACAGAATCTGTCAAAAACAGAACAGTCTGTAGTAATCTGTAGCTAGCGCAAGATCTGGAACCCCAAAAATTCTCAAATAAATTGCTGGACGTGAGGAATTTATCTATTAATCATCTGCAAAAATAATTAACTAAATATCACTCTTCAAATAAAAATGACAGCAGTTCTCGTGAGCGCTAAAGTTTCTGTTTTTTACAGCAAGTTCAACAAGACTTTCCCCAAGTCTTCCCAACGGTTCTACTTGGCACAAACACCAATTAAACACAAAAAATGTTGGAAATATGCCCTAGAGGCAATAATAAATTGGTTATTATTTATATTTCCCTGTTCATGATAATCGTTTATTATCCATGCTATAATTGTATTGATAGGAAACTCAGATACATGTGTGGATACATAGACAACACCATGTCCCTAGTAAGCCTCTAGTTGACTAGCTCGTTGATCAATAGATGGTTACGGTTTCCTGACCATGGACATTAGATGTCGTTGATAACGGGATCACATCATTGGGAGAATGATGTGATGGACAAGACCCAATCCTAAGCATAGCACTAGATCGTGTAGTTCGTATGCTAAAGCTTTTCTAATGTCAAGTATCATTTCCTTAGACCATGAGATTGTGCAACTCCCGGATACCGTAGGAATGCTTTGGGTGTGCCAAACGTCACAACGTAACTGGGTGGCTATAAAGGTACACTACGGGTATCTCCGAAAGTGTCTGTTGGGTTGGCACGAATCGAGACTGGGATTTGTCACTCCATGTGACGGAGAGGTATCTCTGGGCCCACTCGGTAGGACATCATCATAATGTGCACAATGTGATCAAGGAGTTGATCACGGGATGATGTGTTACGGAACGAGTAAAGAGACTTGCCGGTAACGAGATTGAACAAGGTATCGTGATACCGACGATCGAATCTCGGGCAAGTATCGTACCAATAGACAAAGGGAATTGTATACGGGATTGATTAAGTCCTTGACATCGTGGTTCATCCAATGAGATCATCGTGGAACATGTGGGAGCCAACATGGGTATCCAGATCCCGCTGTTGGTTATTGACCGGAGAACGTCTCGGTCATGTCTGCATGTCTCCCGAACCCGTAGGGTCTACACACTTAAGGTTCGATGACACTAGGGTTATAAAGGAAGTTTGTATGTGGTTACCGAATGTTGTTCGGAGTCCCGGATGAGATCCCGGACGTCACGAGGAGTTCCGGAATGGTACGGAGGTAAAGATTCATACATAGGAAGTCCTGTTTTGGTCACCGGAAAAGTTTTGGGGTTTATCGGTAACGTACCGGGACCACCGAGAGGGTCCCGGGGGTCCACCAAGTGGGTCCACCTGCCCCGGGGGGCCACATGGGCTGTAGGGAGTGCTCCTTGGCCTACATGGACCAAGGGCACCAGCCCCACTAAGGCCCATGCGCCTAGAAGGGGAGAGGGGGCAAACCCTAAGGGCATATGGGCCCTAAGGCCCATACACCCTGCGCCTCCCTCTCCTCCCCCCCCCTTGGCCGCCACCCCTTGGCCATCTAGGGCTTCCGCCCCCCTAGGGGTGGGAACCCTAGAGGGGGTGCAGACCCTCCCCTTCCCTATATATATGAGGCCTAGGGCTGCCCATAAGACACGCGATTCAATCTCTCTTGGTGCAGCCCTGTGTCTCTTCTTCCTCCTCTTCTGTGGTGCTTGGCGAAGCCCTGCAGGATAGCAATGCTCCTCCACCACCACCACGTTGTTGTGCTGCTGTTGGATGAAGTCTTCCTCAACCTCTCCCTCTCTCCTTGCTGGATCAAGGCGTGGGAGACGTCACCGGGCTGCACGTGTGTTGAACGCGGAGGTGCCGTCCGTTCGGCACTAGGATCATCAGTGATTTGGATCACGATGAGTACGACTCCATCAACCCCATTCTCTTGAACGCTTCCGCTTAGCGATCTACAAGGGTATGTAGATGCACTCTCCTTCCCCTCGTTGCTAGTCTCTCCATAGATGGATCTTGGTGACACGTAGGAAAATTTTGAATTTCTGCTACGTTCCCCAACAGTGGCATCATGAGCTAGGTCTATTGCGTAGATTCTATGCACGAGTAGAACACAAAGTAGTTGTGGGCGTTGATTTTGTTCAATATGCTTGCCGTTACTAGTCTTATCTTGATTCGGCAGCATCGTGGGATGAAGCGGCCCGGACCAACCTTACACGTACTCTTACGTGAGACCGGTTCCACCGACAAACATGCACTAGTTGCATAAGGTGGCTGGCGGGTGTCTGTCTCTCCCACTTTAGTCGGATCGGATTCGATGAAAAGGGTCCTTATGAAGGGTAAATAGCAATTGGCATATCACGTTGTGGTCTTTGCGTAGGTAAGAAACGTTCTTGCTAGAAACCCATAGCAGCCACGTAAAAACATGCAAACAACAATTAGAGGACGTCCAACTTGTTTTTGCAGGGTATGCTATGTGATGTGATATGGCCAAAGGATGTGATGAATGATATATGTGATGTATGAGATTGATCATGTTCTTGTAATAGGAATCACGACTTGCATGTCGATGAGTATGACAACCGGCAGGAGCCATAGGAGTTGTCTTTATTTATTTATGACCTGCGTGTCAACTTAAACGTCATGTAATTACTTTACTTTATTGCTAACCGTTAGCCATAGTAGTAGAAGTAATAGTTGGCGAGGCAACTTCATGAAGACACGATGATGGAGATCATGGTGTCATGCCGGTGACGATGATGATCATGGAGCCCCGAAGATGGAGATCAAAAGGAGCAAAGTGATGATGGCCATATCATGTCACTATTTGATTGCATGTGATGTTTATCATGTTTATACATCTTATTTTCTTAGAACGACGGTAGTAAATAAGATGATCCCATACAACAATTTCAAGAAGTGTTCTCCCCTAACTGTGCACCATTGCGACAATTCGTGTTTCGAAGCACCACGTGATGATCGGGTGTTAGATTCTAACGTTCACATACAACGGGTGTAAGACAGATTTACACACGCGAAACACTTAGGGTTAACTTGACGAACCTAGCATGTACAGACATGGCCTCGGAACACAGAAGACCGAAAGGTCGAGCATGAGTCGTATAGAAGATACGATCAACATGAAGATGTTCACCGACATTGACTAGTCCGTCTCACGTGATGATCGGACACAGGCTAGTTGACTCGGATCATGTAATCACTTAGATGACTAGAGGGATGTCTATCTGAGTGGGAGTTCATAAGATGAACTTAATTATCCTGAACATAGTCAAAAGGATTTTGCAAATTATGTCGTAGCTCACGCTTCAGTTCTACTGTTTAGATATGTTCCTAGAGAAAAAATAGTTGAAAGTTGATAGTAGCAATTATGCAGACACTAGAAGGCTTATGTCCTTAATGCACCGCTCAGTGTGCTGAACCTCGAACGTCGTCTGTGGATGTTGCGAACATCTGACATACACATTTTGATAACTACGTGATAGTTCAGTTAAACGGTTTAGAGTTGAGGCACCAAAGACGTTTTGAAACGTCGCGAAACATATCAGATGTTTTGAGGGCTGAAATTGGGATTTCAGGCTCGTGCCCACGTCAAGAGGTATAAGACCTCCGACGATTTTCTTAGCCTACAAACTAAGGAGAAAAGCTCAATTGTTGAGCTTGTGCTCAGATTGTCTGAGTACAACAATCATTTGAATCAAGTGGGAGTTGATCTTCCAGATAAGATAGTGATGTTTCTCCGAAGTCAGTACCACCAAGCTGCTAGAGCTTCGTGATGAACTATAGTATATCAGGGACATATATGATTATCCTTGAGATATTCGCGATGTTTGACACCGCGAAAGTAGAAATCAAAAGGGAGCATCAATCGTTGATGGTTAGTAAAACCACTAGTTTCAAGAAGGGCAAGGGCAAGAAGGGATACTTCATGAAACGGCAAATCAGCTGCTGCTCTAGTGAAGAAACCCAAGGTTGAACCCAAACCCGAGACTAAGTGCTTCTGTAATAAGGGGAACAGCCACTGGAGCGGAATTACCCTAGATACTTGGTAGATGAGAAGGCTGGCAAGGTCGATAGAAGTATTTTGATATACATTGTGTTAATGTGTACTTTACTAGTACTCCTAATAGCACCAGGGTATTAGATACCGGTTCGGTTGCTAAGTATTAGTAACTCGAAATAAAAGCTACAAACAAACAGAGACTAGCTAAAGGTGAGCTGACGACATGTGTTGGAAGTGTTTCCAATGTTGATATGGTCAAGCATCGTACGCTCCCTCTACCATCGAGATTGGTGTTTGCGTTGAGCATAGACATGATTGGATTATGTCTATTGCAATACGGTTATTCATTTAAGGAGAATAATAGTTACTCTGTTTATTTGAACAATACCTTCAATGGTCTTACACCTAAAATGAATGGTTTATTGAATCTCGATCGTAATGATACACATGTTCATGCCAAAAGATAATAATAGTACCACCTACTTGTGGCACTGCCACGTAAGTCATATCGGCATAAAACGCATGAAGAAGTTCCATGTTGATGGATCTTTGGACTCACTCATTTTTAAAAGTTTGAGACATGCAAACCGTGTCTATTGGTGTATATGCATGAAGAAACTCCATGCAGATGGATCGTTTGGACTCACTTGATTTTGAATCACTTGAGACATGCAAATCATACCACATGGGCAAGATGACTGAAAGCCTCGGTTTCAGTAAATTGGAACCAGAAAGCAACTTGCTGGAAGTAATACATTTTGATGTGTGCAGTCCAATAAGTGCTGAGGCGTGTAGTGGATATCGTTATGTTCTTACTTCACAGATGATTTGAGTAGATGTTGAGTATATTTACTTGATGAATCACGAGTCTGAATTATTGAAGGGTTCAAGTAATTTCAGGGTGAAGTTGAAAGATCATTGTGACAAGAGGATAAAAGATCTATGATATGATCATAGAGATGAATATCTGAATTACGAGTTTGGCACAGAATTAAGACATTGTGGAAATTGTTTCACAACTGATACAGCCTGGAACACCATAGTGTGATGGTGTGTCCGAACATCATAAATGCACCCTATTGGATATGATGCATACCATGATGTCTCTTATCGAATTACCACAATAATTTATGGGTTAGGCATTAGAGACAACCACATTCACTTTAAAAGGGGCACCACGTAATGACACCGTATGAACTATGGTTTAGAGAAACCTAAGCTGTCATTTCTTAAAAGTTTGGGGCTGCGACGCTTATGTGAAAAAGTTTCAGTCTGATAAGCTCGAACCCAAAGCGGATAAATGCATCTTCATAGGACACCCAAAGCAGTTGGGTATACCTCCTGTCTCAGATCTGAAAGCAATAAGGGATTGTTTCTAGAATCGGGTCCTTTCTCGAGGAAAAGTTTCTCTCGAAAGAATTGAGTGGGAGGATGGGGGAGACTTGATGAGGTTATTGAACCATCACTTCAACTAGTGTATAGCAGGGCACAAAGAGTTGTTCCTGTGGCACCTACACCAATTGAAGTGAAAGCTTATTATAGTGATCATGAAACTTCAGATCAAGTCACTACCAAACCTCGTGGGATGACAAGGATGCGTACTACTTCAGAGTGGTACGTAATCCTGTCTTGGAAGTCATGTTGCTAGACAACAATGAACCTACGAGCTATGGAGAAGCGGTGGTGGGCCTGGATTCCGATAAATGGCTCGAGGCCATAAAAATCCGAGAGAGGATCCATGTATGGAAACAAAGTGTAGACTTTGACAGAACAGCTCGATGGTCGTGAGGCTGTTGAGTACAGATGGATTTTAAAAGGAAGACGAACAATGATGGTAAATGTCACCATTAAGAAAGCTCGACTTGTCATTAAGAAGTTTACCGACAAGTTCAAGGAGTTGACTACGGTGAGACTTTCTCACTCGTAGCGATGCTAAGAGTCTGTTGGAATTATATTAGCGATTACTGCATTATTTATGAAATCTTGCAGATAGGATGTCAAAACATTGTTTCCTCATCGATTTTCTAGAGGAAAGGTTGTGTGTGATACAACCGGAAGGTTTTGTCAATCCTGAAAGATGCTAATAAGTATGCAAAGCTCCAGCAATCCTTCTGAGGACTAGAGTAAGCATCTCGGAGTTGGAATGTATGCTTTGATGAGATGATCAAAGATTTTGGGTGTATACAAAGTTTATGAGAAACTTGTATTTCCAAAGAAGTGAGTGGGAGCACTATAGAATTTCTGATGAATATATGTTGTTGACATATTGTTGATCAGAAGTGACGTAAAATTTCTGGAAAGCATATAGGATTGTTTGGAAAGTGTTTTTCAATTGAAAACCTGGATTAAGCTACTTGAACGTTGAGCATCAAGGTCTATAAGGATAGATCAAAACGCTTAATGATACTTTCAAATGAGCACATACCTTGACGTGATCTTGAAGGTGTTCGAGATGGATCAGTCAAAGAAGGAGTTCTTGCCTGAGTTGTAAGGTATGAAGTTAAGACTTAAAGCTCGACCACGGCAGAATAGAGAGAAAGGACGAAGGCCGTCCCCTATGCTTAAGACGTAGGCTCTTCAGTATGCTATGCTGTGTACCGCACCTGAAGTGTGCCTTGCCATGAGTCAGTCAAGGGGTACAAGAGTGATCCAAGAATGGATCACACGACAGCGGTCAAAGCTATCCTTAGTAACTAGTGGACTAAGGAATTTTCTCGATTATGGAGGTGGTAAAAGAGTTCGTCGTAAAGGGTTACATCGATGCAAGCTTAACTCCTATCCGGATAGCTCTGAGTAGAGATACCGGATACGTATAATGGAGCAACAATTTAGAATAGCTCCAAGTAGAACAGTTATTTGGAATAGCTCCAAATAGAGCATGGTAGCTGCATCTAGGAGATGACATAGAGATTTGTAAAGCACACACGGATCTGAAAGGTTCAGATCCGTTGACTATAACCTCTCTTACAAGCATAACATGATCAAACCCAAAACTCATTGAGTGTTAATCACATGGTAAATGTGAACTAGATTATTGACTCTAGTAAACTCTTTGGGTGTTAGTCTTATGGCGATGTGACCTGTGAGTGTTAATCACATGGCGATGTGAACTAGATTATTGACTCTAGTGCAAGTGGGAGACTATTGGAAATATGCCCTAGAGGCAATAATAAATTGGTTATTATTTATATTTCCCTGTTCATGATAATCGTTTATTATCCATGCTATAATTGTATTGATAGGAAACTCAGATACATGTGTGGATACATAGACAACACCATGTCCCTAGTAAGCCTCTAGTTGACTAGCTCGTTGATCAATAGATGGTTACGGTTTCCTGACCATGGACATTAGATGTCGTTGATAACGGGATCACATCATTGGGAGAATGATGTGATGGACAAGACCCAATCCTAAGCATAGCACCAGATCGTGTAGTTCGTATGCTAAAGCTTTTCTAATGTCAAGTATCATTTCCTTAGACCATGAGATTGTGCAACTCCCGGATACCGTAGGAATGCTTTGGGTGTGCCAAACGTCACAACGTAACTGGGTGGCTATAAAGGTACACTACGGGTATCTCCGAAAGTGTCTGTTGGGTTGGCACGAATCGAGACTGGGATTTGTCACTCCGTGTGACGGAGAGGTATCTCTGGGCCCACTCGGTAGGACATCATCATAATGTGCACAATGTGATCAAGGAGTTGATCACGGGATGATGTGTTACGGAACGAGTAAAGAGACTTGCCGGTAACGAGATTGAACAAGGTATCGTGATACCGACGATCGAATCTCGGGCAAGTATCGTACCGATAGACAAAGGGAATTGTATACGGGATTGATTAAGTCCTTGACATCGTGGTTCATCCGATGAGATCATCGTGGAACATGTGGGAGCCAACATGGGTATCCAGATCCTGCTGTTGGTTATTGACCGGAGAACGTCTCGGTCATGTCTGCATGTCTCCCGAACCCGTAGGGTCTACACACTTAAGGTTCGATGACGCTAGGGTTATAAAGGAAGTTTGTATGTGGTTACCGAATGTTGTTCGGAGTCCCAGATGAGATCCTGGACGTCACGAGGAGTTCCGGAATGGTCCGGAGGTAAAGATTTATATATGGGAAGTCCTGTTTTGGTCACCGGAAAAGTTTCGGGGTTTATCGGTAACGTACCGGGACCACCGAGAGGGTCCCGGGGGTCCACCAAGTGGGGCCACCTGCCCCGGGGGGCCACATGGGCTGTAGGGAGTGCTCCTTGGCCTAGATGGGCCAAGGGCACCAGCCCCACTAAGGCCCATGCGCCTAGAAGGGGAGAGGGGGCAAACCCTAAGGGCATATGGGCCCTAAGGCCCATACACCCTGCGCCTCCCTCTCCTCCCCCCCCCTTGGCCGCCACCCCTTGGCCATCTAGGGCTGCCACCCCCCTAGGGGTGGGAACCCTAGAGGGGGCGCAGCCCCTCCCCTTCCCTGTATATACGAGGCCTAGGGCTGCCCATAAGACACGCGATTCAATCTCTCTTGGTGCAGCCCTGCGTCTCTTCTTCCTCCTCTTCTGTGGTGCTTGGCGAAGCCCTGCAGGATAGCCACGCTCCTCCACCACCACCACGCCGTTGTGCTGCTGTTGGATGAAGTCTTCCTCAACCTCTCCCTCTCTCCTTGCTGGATCAAGGCGTGGGAGACGTCACCGGGCTGTACGTGTGTTGAACGCGGAGGTGCCGTCCGTTCGGCACTAAGATCATCGGTGATTTGGATCACGACGAGTACGACTCCATCAACCCCGTTCTCTTGAACGCTTCCGCTTAGCGATCTACAAGGGTATGTAGATGCACTCTCCTTCCCCTCGTTGCTAGTCTCTCCATAGATGGATCTTGGTGACACGTAAGAAAATTTTGAATTTCTGCTACGTTCCTCAACAAAAAACGCAACCAAAACAGAGGCTAAATAATTTATTTATTGAATAACAATAATGAAAAATATTGGGTTGTCTCCCAACAAGCGCTTTTCTTTAAAGCCTTATAGCTAGGCATTGGTAATTTTAATGATGCTCACAAGAAAGACAAGAATTGAAGCACAAAAGGAGCATCATAAAGCATGTGACAAACATATCTAAGTCTAACATACTTCCTATGCATAGGCATCTTAAAGGCAAACAAATTATCATAGCAAGCAAAAACTAGCATATGCAAGGAAGCGGAAAGAAATAATAGCAATCTCAACATAACGAGAGGTAATTTAGTAACATGAAAATTTCTACCACCATATTTTCCTCTCTCGCAATAATTATATGTAGGATCATAAGCAAATTCAACAAAATAGCTATCACATAAAATATTTTCAACACGATCCACATGCATGCAAAGTTGACACTCTTTCAAAATAGTGGGATTAACATTAACTAAAGTCATGACCTTTCGAGACCCACTTTTATCAAAAATTTCATAAGATTGATCATTCTCCAAATTTGTGGGATCTAAAGTTGATACTCTTCCAAACCCACTTTCAGTAATATTGCAAACACTATTATCAATCTCATATTCATCATGGGGCTTAAATAAATTTTCAATATCATAAGAAGAATCTCCCCAATCATGATCATTGCAACAAGTAGAGGACATATCAAAACTAGCATCCCCAAGCTTAGGGTTTTGCATATTATTAACACAATTGACATCAAGAGAGTTTATAGTAAAATCATTGCAATCATGCTTTTTATTCAAAGATCTATCATGAATCGCTTCATAAAGTAATTCATCACACTTTTCAGATTCACGAATTTCAAGCAAAACCTCATAAAGGTAATCTAGTGCACAAAACTTACTAGCAACTGGTTCATCATAATTAGATCTCTTAAAAAGATTAGCAAGCGGATGAGGATCCATAGATCTTAGGTTCTCTATTTAGTAATAAATAAACAACTATTCCAACCATACGAGCAAACAAGAAACGGGCAAATAGAGAGGGAGGAGGACAAGGAGAGAGGGCGAATAAAACGACAAGGGTGAAGTGGGGGAGAGGAAAATGAGAGGCAAATGGCAAATAATGTAATGCGAGAGATAGGGGTTGTGATGGGTACTTGGTATGTTGACTTTTTGCGTAGACTCCCTGGCAACGGCGCCAGAAATCCTTCTTGGTACGTCTTGAGCTTGCGTTGGTTTTCCCCGAAGAGGAAGGGATGATGCAGCAGAGTAGCGTAAGTATTTCCCTCAGTTTTTGAGAACCAAGGTATCAATCCAGTAGGAGCCCACGCTCAAGTCCTTCGTACCTGCACAAAGCGATAGCTACTCGCAACCAACGCGATTAGGGGTTGTCAATCCCTCCACGGTCACTTACGAGAGTGAGATCTGGTAGATATAATATTTTTGGTATTTTTGGTATAAAGATGCAAAGTAAAAAGTAAAAGCAAAGTAAAAAAGCAAAGCAAAATTAAAGTGATGGAGATTGATATGATGAGAATAGACCCCGGGGCCATAGGTTTCACTAGTGGCTTCTCTCAAGAGCATAGGTATTCTACGGTGGGTGAACAAATTACTGTTGAGCAATTGATAGAATTGAGCATAGTTATGAGAATATCTAGGCATGATCATGTATATAGGCATCACGTCCGTGACAAGTAGATTGAAACGATTCTGCATCTACTACTATTACTCCACTCATCGACCGCTATCCAGCATGCATGTAGAGTATTAAGTTAAAAACAGAGTAACGCCTTAACCAAGATGACATGATGTAGAGAGATAAATTCATGCAATATGAAATAAACCCCATCTTGTTATTCTCGATGGCAACGATACAATACGTGCCCTGCTGCCCCTTCTGTCACTGGGTAAGGACACCGCCAGATCGAACCCAAAGCTAAGCACTTCTCCCATGGCAAGAACTATCAATCTAGTTGGCCAAACCAAACGGATAATTCGAAGAGACTTGTAAAGATAACCAATCATACATAAAAGAATTCAGAGAAGATTCAAATATTATTCATAGATAGACTTGATCATAAACCCACAATTCATCGGTCTCAACAAACACACCGCAAAGAAGATTACATCGAATAGATCTCCACAAGAGAGGGGGAGAACTTTGTATTGAGATTCAAAGAGAGAGAAGAAGCCATCTAGGTACTAACTACGGACCCGAAGGTCTGAGGTAAACTACTCACACTTCATCGGAGAGGCTAGGATGATGTAGAAGCCCCCCGTGATGACGGCCCTCTTCCGACGGAGCTCCGGAACAGGCCCCAAGATGGGATCTCGTGGATACAGAAAGTTACGGCGGTGGAATTAGGTTTTTGGCTCCTGTTCTGATCGTTTGAGGGTATGTGTGTATATATAGGAGGAAGAAGTACGCCGGAGGAGCAACGAGGGGCCCACGAGGCAGGGGGCGCGCCGTAGGGGGGGGGGCGCCCCCACCCTCGTGACCACCTCTATTGTTCCTTGGAGCAGGGTCCAAGTCTCCTGGATCACGTTCGGTGAGAAAATCACGTTCCCGAAGATTTTATTCCGTTTGGACTCCGTTTGATATTCCGTTTATCCGAAACACTAAAATAGGCAAAAAAAAAGCAATTCTGGGCTGGGCCTCCGGTTAATAGGTTAGTCCCAAAAATAATATAAAAGTGGAAAATAAAGCCCAATATAGTCCAAAACAGTAGATAATATAGCATGGAGCAATCAAAAATTATAAATACGTTGGCGACGTATCAGCCGACCCTCCCCTCCTCCACTCCTTTATATACGAGGGATGGGGGCACCCCATAGATACACAAGTTGGTATATAAGGAGGTAATAAATGTTGATTTTTATTCATTATGGTATTTTAATCACCTTCCTTTTCTATGATGTGACATGCATGCATGGGACAGTTAAAGAATTAATGCCAAATTAACTAGTAATTAAATCATTTACATTGGTTTCCAAATCTGTCACTAAACACGATCTAACGATGGATAGGCAAGGTGCCCAGGCACCTAGGTGTCCCAAACTGGCGTCCTATATACCTTCACAGTTTACATCCCCGGTCATATTTTCGTAGTGCTTAGGCGAAGCCCCGCGGAGATCACTTCACCATCACCGTTACCACGTTGTTGTGCTGCCGGAACTCATCCACTATCTCGCCGTCTTGCTGGATCAAAAAGGTGGAGGGCGTCATCGAGCTGAACGTGTGCTGAATGTGGAGGTGTCGTACGTTCGGTGCTCGATCGGTTGGAATGCGAAGAAGTTCGACTACATCAACCGCGTTGTCAAACGCTTCCGCTTACGGTCTATGAGGGTACATAGACACACTCTCCCCTCTTATTACTATGCATCTCTCTGATAGATCTTGCGTGTGCGTAGAATTTTTTTCGTTTTACTAGCACAAATGCCCGTGCGTTATAATAAAAGAAAAAAATTAATGTGTAATTAAGTTTGGTGAGAAACAGCTTTTGAACGGTGTTCGTTAAAGAAGCTACTACTCGCTTTAAAGGGAAAAATGAGGGAGTATCTAAATCTAAATAAGTACATATACTGTGTTCAAAAGTGCTCTTAGCCCAATCCGTATTTAATCTCTCTATGCACTATTTTTCCTTCCATTAAAATCTAGGAGATTTCATCTCCCGTCTTTCCTTGAAATTCAGATTTAACTTCCTCTCACAATGTCCAATTGATCATGACATGCAATTCTTGCTTTTTATATTTTAATTATGCATCTCATAAATTCCATAGCCCCTAATTAGACAAGTACCGGGGCATTCAGAGTTAATTCCTTCTTGTGCATCATGTGCATGCATGTCGTGAGTCCAGTTTAATTAGTCCACCACCGGACTGAATGTAGACTTAATTTCTTCTTGTGCATCATATGCATGCATATCATGAATACAGATAAATTTGGCCACAACCGGTGCCCATAGATTTGATTGCTTTCTACGTCCATGCCTTAATCATTTGGTTAATGATTCTCAAATCAGCTTGCTGGTTACTCCTACCTAGCAAGTTAATGCTGTATATAAACTGACACGATTTAATGTAAGAAAGCATGGCGGAACTATTTAGTTCTTTTTAGGCAGCGGATTTAGCTAAAACTGATTACGTATGTATGTGTGCTGGCCTGGCTGCCTTCAATCCATCGACAAGGCTGCTACCGCTAGCTCTCTAGAAAAAAAAGGCCAGGCTGCTACCGCTAGCCCAGAAAAAAAAGGCTGGCCTGCTACCGCTAGATGGACTTCCGGACCATTGCCTCGTTGCTTGCCTAGTTGGTTGAGTCGGTTTCCAATTGGTTTAAACTGGGCAAGTAAGGAGGCAGTATAACGAGCGTACACGAAACCCAAAAATCACCTAAACGGAACGAAACAAAGCGAAATCAAACCAAAAATATCCATTCTTTTTAATAATAGGTATAGATATAGATATAGACATGCAACGTTTCCTAACACCAACAATTACAAATAAAATGTGTCTAGGGCACATCTAAATGTGCTCTATTTATTGCATATCTAAGTGAGTGAATCAAGCATAAAAAAAAAGAAGAAAGTATCCACACGAATCTCAACATAAGATCAATGACATAGGACTTAGATGTGCAATACTTATTACACATCTAAATGTGCTTTAGCAAAACTGTTACAAATAGCACATAATTAATCACGGTGGCTTGTTGGTTACTCTGGTGGGAACGAAGACAGATTACACATGGATGTACTATTGGTTCTCCTGGTCGTACATGTCTAAGTATTCGAGGCGTTGCCGCAAACTGTATCACCGGAAAAATGAAGCATGCGAGGACTTAGAAAACTTGGACAAGACCAGCAAGGGGATCGGTTAAACTAAATGTCGATGCAACTTTTGACGCCAATTCTGGTTCGGGTGCTCTAGGAACAATTATCAGAGATACTGGAAGGATATTTATTGCGGCTGCAGTGAGCTATAAGCAGCATGCTCTAGACGTGCCCAGTATGGAACCATCAGTGCTCTTACTTGGTCTGAGAATGGCACAAAATCTGGGCACACATGCGATCACGGTGGAGAGCGATTCCATGGTGATTGTGAATGCAATTCATCACCCGTCGGAGCACAGGGCCTCAGGGGCGGTGATCATCGACCACTGCAGGGAACTCTTAAGTTCTTTTCGCACGACGACAATGCGTCACTGTAATCGAGAAGCTAATGTTGCCGCACATGAGCTTGCTCGGTTTTGTTCTAGGTCTAAATTCTAAATTGGAGGAGGAGTGGCGTGATCCGCCGGCATTCCTAATCCCTACTCTTGTAAAGGACATGATTATTATGGAATAAAACTCGCCTTGATCTCAAAAAGAAAAGAAAAGAAAAGAAAAGAAAAGAAGAGGTGGGTGAATCGGGAGGAGTAGCATTGTAGCCGTGTAGGTGGAGACACTAACTACGGTCGGCACGGGACCAAAGTGTAGGTCAAGTGCGTGGTGGCAAGATTTTTGCCAAATTTTGCCCGCTTTCAAACATTTATTTTATTACAGAAATGCCCGCTGTCAAACATGTCTGGTTCAATCACTCGCTCACGTACAGTGTAGGAGCACTTTGTGCGGGTGACATTGCTGACCACGCCTACCAACTTTACTTCACGTACCGTAGGGCGTAGGCGGACCGAGCTCACGCAGCTTCCCCGCCGCGAGCGCGAGCCTGCCACCGGCGGTCCACGTCCGACAAGAACAGGGCGAGCGCCGCCCGCGACGACCCGCCGTCGCTCCAGGCCGCGGCCGCGGCCACCTGGTGCTGCGCCGCGCGCGCCCTGAGCTGCCCGCCCTCCTCGGACTCCATGACCAGCCGCACCTTGCGCTCCACCTCGCCGGCCTCCACCAGCCCCCGCTGCCACCCGGCCATCTCCGCGGCGAGCCCCATCTCCCCCACCATCAGCAGCTTGTTCATCTTCTGCTCCGTGTGGAGCGGCCAGCACAGCATCGCCACGCCCGCCGCCACGCCCTCCAGCACCGAGTTCCACCCGCAGTGCGTCACGAACGCGCCGGTGGCCCCGTGGCGGAGCACCTCGGCCTGCGGCGCCCACTGCTTGACGACGAGGCCGTGGCCGCCGGTGCGCTCCAGGAACCCGTCTGGCAGGAGCGCGTCGAGGTCCGGGTCGCCGCCGTGGGGCGCTCGCACGACCCACAGGAACCGGTGGCCGGACTTCTCCAGGCCGGCGGCGATCTCCTTGAGCTGCTCCGCCGAGTGGTTCGCTGCGCCCGTGCTCCCGAAGCAGAGGAACACCACGCTGCGGTCCGGCTGCGCGTCTAGCCAGGCGAGGCACTCGCGCCGCTCGTCCGCCGCGCCCTCGATGCCGCCGAGGAATGGCCCGAGTCCGACGCAGTACACCGGAGGCATGACCCGGCCGGCGGGGAGGCACCGAGGGTCCCTGAGAGCGGCCACCGCGCGAGCCTCCAGCGACTCGACCGTGTTCACCAGGATGCCATCGGTGTCCGGGATCCGGGACAGCCCGGCCATCGTCGTCTTGTACGTGTCGCTCTCCGGGTCCTCGAGCACCTCGGCGAACAGGTGCGAGGCCGGAACCGGCGGAAGGCCAAGGAACTCGACAGGGGCGTCGCCCAGCTCCCTGAAGCTTTTCCGGCCGCCCTCCCCGAGGACATAAGGAAGCTGGGCGAAGGCGGCGAGGGAGGCGGCGCCGGAGGTGAACATGACGTACCCGGGGATGCCGAGCCTCTTGGTGACCTCCAGCGTATCAGCTGACACTGACAGCGAGTCGACGACCACGGCGTGGACGCGCGTGGAGGAGCAGAGGAAGTCGTGGAGGCGGTCGTTGTAGCGGCGCAGGAGGTGGAAGTAGCTGAGGAGGAACTGCGCGCCGGGGGCTAGTCTGGGCGGGTCCTCCACAGGCGGGAGCGTGTGGAAGCGGACGGACGGCATGGCGGCGGCGACGCGGCCGACGGCTGCCAAGAACGCTGCGTCCCCCGTGACGGCGGGGTCGATGGTCAGCGCCACGGAGACGGCGTAGCCGTGCTCGAGGAGGGAGCCGGCGAGCCGCATCATGGGGACGAAGTGGCTCACGGCGAGGCCGGGGTACAGAACCACCGTCTTCTCCATCTGCGTTGGAGTTGGACTATCTTTGGCGCGGGGAGAGGAGGATGGACCTGTGAAGCTCTGTTTGGAAGCCTTCATCCTTCCTGCTTGTAGGTTGGCGTTGATCTATCAGTTCATAGTGCTGAATGCAATTATTTTTCGGTTCGCATGTCCAAACAGCCATCTAGACAGTCCATAGTGCCAAGTAGGGATAAAAACGGAGCGGAAACGGACGGAACTGAGTGCTATCATATTTGTTTTCACATTTCTTTGCAGAAGCGGAAACGAATACAGAAACTCCGGAAATGAATACGGAAACAGATACTACCGGAAATGGGCATGGAGCGAATACAAAATGGATACAGAAACAGAAATAGGCATTGATCGGGACTTAAAAACCCCTTGAATCATAGAAAATACACACAAAAACAAACAAATTTAATGAGTCGTTAACATGGCTACAAAATAATATCATTATGTTAGCAACTTAACGTAGTATTGTAGTAGTACTGAACAATTGCGTATAGGGTCAAGCTGAGTACATGTGTGGTAGTAGGAGTTGGGCCTTAGATTCATTCTACTAACTGTGTCATTGTGTTCTTTTTGGTGGTTGGGCTACAAAACAGCTATAGGTCTATAGTAAAAACAGAAATTCCATATTCACGGAAACAGAAAGTTCCATTTCCATGCATGTTTCACCGGAAAACTCCGTTCCGTTTTTGTTTCCGTTTCCGCATAGAAAATTCCGTTTCCACTTCTGTTTTGTAAATTTCCGTTTCCGTTTCCATATTTCCTCTCCGTTTCCATTTTTCCTTCGGAAAAAGGGAAAGTTTTCACTCCATTTTCATCCCTAGTGCCAAGCGAGATGAACTTCACTCCCTCATGTCGTTCTTCTCGCCAATATCTTTTCGAGATTCTTTTCCACCAATAGTTAAGTCAAAAGTTTACTTCCTGATTGTTCCCCTCAGAAAACAAAAGTTTACTTCCTGATCAATAATCCTATACTCACAGGCAAACAACGGGCTTTTACGGAGGTTTTAGTGCTAATTAACTTATCCGCCCCCTGATTTTCAGGGAGGGTGGGGCCCTTCCTCCCCTTAATCTCAATTAAATTATACCACATGTGACAGCCCGTGAAAGCCTGTAAAAATCGTCCGTGTGTGTAGCAAAGCCCCTTCCTGATTCATTAGCTTGCGAAGCGAAGAGGACAGGAGTGTATCTTTTGATTAGTGTTCACGGTGATGACCTTTACAAGTTTGGTGATTCAGCGGGTATTCTTACGGTAGCCCAAGGTGCGTTTGGTTCACATGTCTGTTTTAACGTATTTTGTATTTTGCATACTTGTTTTGATTGATTGGACCTGTTAAACTAGTACATGCCAAAACCTAATATCTGTATATAGTTTCGTTGTCTGCATTCGGCTCCATGCATGGGAGCAATTAATTAGTACGTTGTTTGGTTGCCTACGTCGTTGTTAGTTGTTATTAGACAAACAATATGTTGTTTCGTTGCAAACGGCTAAAGATGTGATCATCACTTTTCACAAATGATGACCTTACCACACACACTCAACATCGTAGAAAATAAATGGCTATTTATCCTAGGTGCTATCAAATAACAGTACAAGTTATTAAGAGCCAACATGCCTGAATAGGGAAAAGTTCAACGATGCTAACTAGATGGAAGTTCTTCCTCTTCCTCTTCCTCTGCTGCTGTTGTGTTACTTCTTCTTCTTCTTCTTCTTCTTCTTCTTCAGATCCTTGTCTGGCCTCTATTATCCCACATTGCCTGAGCCCATTCCAACCTTTTGTTCTTCCACGCCTCGTAATCAAACGCCTCCACAACATGGCCGGAGATGATCACCTCATCAAGAGTCACATCTTCCTCCTCCGGCACAAGTTCATCAACTCCCCATTGTAGGATCCAGTTGTGAATGATGCAACATGCAAGAACAAGCTTGACCTAGATAGGGTAAGGGTGGAATGACTTCTGATTCAGAATCTTAAATCTATTCTTCACAGCTCCAAATTCCCTCTCAACCGTTACTCTATGGCTGGAGTGTCTAAGATTGAACAGTTCCTGAGAAGTCCTAGGATAGTTCCTACCAGAGAACTCGTTTAGATGATACTTGGTTTTCCTGAAGGGTGGAAGAATACCTGGCCGACATGCATAGCCAGCATCTCCTAGGTAGAACTTGCCATCGGGGATGTTGATTGCATCATGACGACTCATGTTGTCACTAAGAATGTTAGCATCATGTGCTGATCCTTTTCAGCCAGCCAACACATATGATACTTCAGATCAAAGTCAACAGCAACAAGTACATTATTTCTTGTGTAGTACTTTCTCCCTCTATATATTGTAGCTTGTGACCTCGGCACTCTGGTTGCTTTATTTATAGAGCAGGCCGAAAGCCTACTTTAAGAAAGCACGGGAGTGTTGAAACCACAGCTAGAAATATCCGAGGAAGCTGATCAAAAGCGGTCTCACGTCTTTGAAAGAAAGTATCGGGCTTCTCAGTTTGGACAAGAAAAGCTGACGAGAAGGACCTGTATAAACGAGATGGGACAAACAAGACCACCAAACGCGAGTGCCCAGCGAAAGAGGCTTCGTGTCATGATACATGCCTTTTGAAAGAGGTAATAGCACCGTAGGTCTTAGAACTTGTGTTGAATGTGATAATTTGGTCCTACAACTTATAGAAAGGCAAGTATTTGGTCCTAAAACTTGTCTCAGATGTGCAGATGTGCACATTCATTTCTCGTCCAATTACAAGCAGCCAAGTGAAGCCAGCTGGATTATAGTACTACAAAGAAAAGCTCTGCCGAAAACTAACCCACCATGCAGCCAAGAAAAGCTCTGCCGAAAACTAACCCACCATGCAACCTGGATTATAGTACTACAAAGTACAGTACAAACATAGTGCTTTTCATCTTGTGAGTTGTGACGGTAATACCTGTGCTAGCCGGTCAATGCACGTACCCATCACGTTTGCGATTTCCATGCTCGCATCACATGATGTGGCCTGTGATTGACATCTGGGTGACTGTAGGTGAAGCTTGCGGGCTACAACCCGGAGTACATGACCCTGTTTAGATCTATGGTTAGAGTTAGTTTGAGTTAGTTTGAACTCAACTAACTCAAAAATATTCAAACAGGATGGTTAGTGGGTCAGATGCATTTAACTCGTTTAAAAAATTTAACCCATCCAAGAGATGTTTATTTGGGTTAGTTCTTCTCAAAATCACTAAATAACACATTCTTCTCTCGCTCTTCCCAGCAGATCCCTCCCCACTTCTTCGAAACTTCTCGTCCTCTCCCTCCCTTTCTCTCGCACCGTTTGTGAAGGCGCCTCGCCGTATCCGCACTCCATCTAACCATGTCATCCAAACACCTCTTTAGCTAGAGTTAGTTTAGGGTTAAAATCTAACTCTAACATTTAACTGAGTTAGAGTATCCAAACAGAGCAATGGACGAGTCGGTGCTGTTAACGGAGAGCAGGGAAGGGCTTCCGCTGCATCCGCATGGTGAACAACATCTACCTCAACTTGAGTGTCGTCTGGATCGCCAACTTGATCCATGCGCATGTGTCTTCTCCCGTGTGTCTGTGAGATTATCCTTTTCCTTCCACCCGTCACGAGTGTGTATGTTTTTATCGTAAACCGTGGTTCATTTACTTATACTGTCCGTGTCAAGAATTGATCTTGGCCAACATCGATGCCTTGTCGTTGTCCTGACACGGTCACACGAACACGTTTTCGACTAATCATTCGACGAGTGGATGTGCATGTTCTCGAGAAAAAAGTGGATGTGCAAATATTGGCAAGTCAATCCTATCGTATCAGGCCTACCAACCAATTTGGCCCGTCAACAGACGAGACCACGTAACACTTTAAAATCAGTCAAAGAAGTGGTTGGTTCACTTCACAAAAGCTTGCATGTTGACTTTATCAAGAAATCGATAAACTGCGGGGGTATTTGAAAAACGTGCAACGCTGACCCGCTCAGTTCAGCTGGCTCCACTGGCTGCTCGTGATTGGCCGAGGACTAAATGTGCACATCAGAGACAAGTTCTAGGACCAAATAGTTGCATTTTACAAATTATAGGACTAAACCATCACATTCAGAACAAGTTATAGGATCTGCAATGATATTACCTGCTTCTAAAACAACACACTACGACGTGACTAGGACCAAAGTACTCCAGTGACTACGTCAAAAGGATAATGACACACCATGTCACCGCCGCCGAGTCCGGCAAAGGACATGGGGTTTCACCCAACGAACCATCAAGAGAAGTCCAAGAAAAAACATAGTGGCTTGTTTGACTCTTGTTTCAAATAATAATAGATTGTATAGTGTTTTTCAATGTCTGTCCAAAACACAATGCTTTCATGTGGAATTTTTCTTGATACCTCGCATATCTCTCGTCTTGTCATCTATAATTTTTTGAGGGCTCTTATCAATTATGATTAAGAACACATAGTATGGATTATTCTCTCTCACCTAGTTGGTTCTTCCATAAAGATTTAATGAACTGGTATATACGAAGGAAAACTCTTTGTTATTATCCATTCATGTTAAGTCCAAGTTTACCGCTAATGTTGACCGAAGAATAATGTTATTTGACAAAGTCTAGGAGTGACATTTATGTATTAGCATTAGCCGTGATTATTCGTTTTTTCAACAGTATTTGTTTAGGTGTTTGACTTTTGATATGCTATTATAGGTTTATGACTCACTTGTTTATATGGGATCTCGAGTTGATTTCTGAAAAGCTCTGCCGAAAACATGACTATCGAACACATATGAACAATTAGACTGCATATGATATTCATAAGTGATGTATAATTTTACTGTGATTTTGCCGTATTGAAAAACTATAGCGAAAAATTGCAGTGCGCGTTTCAGATAGCAAGTATAGGGAAATATGTCTGGGACTTTTAGTTTGCAGGATTCGAAAGTGCAAAAGAAAATAGCATAGGATTGTGGTGCCATGTCTATGTGAATCCCATAGCATTGATCCCTAAAAGAAGAATACTATAGCATTGAACTTGCACCCCAATTTATTTACTTGCTATAGAGGATTATTAATTTTGAGTATCAAGAGCAAAACTATCTTCAGGAAGACTATGGTCGGATTCAATCATACAAAATGAAATTGTTTCGTTCCTGGCTTTTGTTTTCTGCGGAGCGATGGAAACTCCGTGTCCCAATGGTTTCGTCCCTGGTGATGTCGAACTCAGCCTGGTGTTGGAGCATCAACGACAAATGTGGATCACATTGCACTATTCTTCTCGTGTCGAGATTGTTTTCTGCAAAGTGCTTTTAATTTAGTTGTAATTTGGCTTATAGTTGGGGTCCTTTGTCAGTTGTATTGCAATGCAATATCTATAAAGCTGTTGTGGGTCCTTCATGACCCGTCTCTTGTTAAAAAAAATCATACCCATACAGATTCAACAATGGTTACACACTAATTCCAACAGTATGCCTTTTAAAGCCATTGCATATTAAACAATGGTTGCACATTAACTTTGTTACGCGGTAATATCATGATTGATTGATTTTTCATAATAAGTATTTTGGGAATCTAATAGGAAGAAAACGCCCCTCCCTGGTGTTCCCGAGGCTCATTCGAGCTAACGGCGCCACTTGAGAGTGTTCTCTCAAAAACCCACTCCAAGGATTGTTTCAGGAGTTGCCATTTTGAACCATGCTATAGCAAAAAAAATTATCACACTATAACAGAGAATATTGTCATGCATTTCAAAGATTTGACATGCTGTAGCAGAGAGAACTGGCAGGCTAAGAAAAGCGGGAAGTTGCCTACATGTTTAGAAATTGCCATGCTGGTGTAGGGAGAATTGACATGCTACACACAAGTTGTCATATATGCTTTCAATAATTGTCATGCTACATCATAGGGGAGTGTCATCCTACACACGAGTCATTCGCTTGAGATGGTGTATGGGAGAGAATGAATCTTATCTTCAGGGCCATAGCAAGATGCACCATGTAGGGAGAATTAACATGCTACACACAAAAGTTGTCATATATGCGTCCAATAATTGTCATGCTACATCATAGGGGAGTGTCATCCTACACATGAGTCATTCACTTGAGATTGTATATGAGAGAGAATGCTTGTCTTGTTCCCTCGGCAGGGCGCATGGGAACGATGGTATGGCCACATGGATTGTGATGTGTCACTTCTTTAAGATCCGGACGTCCGAACGGACACCCCATAGATCATTCCCATAAAAAAACAATTCCCATGGACCGTTGGCTCAATAATATGATTTATAATATTTGAACCACATATGGAATCATGTACTATAAATTTCCAAACGAAATATGTATATGGCAACCGTATTTTTTTTTTTTGCAAAATTGCCACACGGTTCGTTCGACGTTCGATCCGCATCGCACGACACCTTTTTTCTTCATCCCGTGAAGCTCGTTCGCATCCTCGCCCCGCAGGACAGGGTCGTCCGCACACCTGAGAAAAGCGGGGCCCTTCCTCAACCTCCTGACATGTCCTCACATACCTCGTGCGCCGCCGGCTCTCCATCGGCCACCGCCATCACACTGCCGCACACCGCCACCGCCTGCCTCGCGCCGCCCCTCCCAGGCTTCACCGACCGCTGCACCAGCATTGCCTACTCCTGTAAAGTGGATGCCCAGGGGCTGACGCTGTCGGCAGAGCTTCCAGCCCCGTCCCACCCGGCTCCTCAACTCCGGCGACTGTGCAGGCGTGCACGGTCTCCACTCTTCACCAGCGCAGCCTGCCCCAGTGCTTCTCCGTCGAGGACTCCCATCGCTGCCATCTCCTATTCTCCAACGTGCGCTGATGACTGTGCTCTTCTGCTACGCGCCTCACCCACTTTTTCCTCAGTGCTTGGACGCTCCCGAACATAGTTGCCGTCCCGTGCCCTGCCAACTTCCCAACCTCAGGGAGCTCGGCCATGGATTTTGACTCGGAGAAATCCATCATCGCCCTGGATTTCCCCCTGTGTTTAGCATGTTAATTGAGAGAGGGTTGAGCTCATCCTATGAACTGAAACATGCTTCTTCTCGTTTAACATGTTTGAGCTCGGCCTGTCTCAATCTCCGGGAGGATGTTTTCAGATCACAGCACGCACGTACGTGTACTACTGGTTTGGCAGCCTGGTCGTAGGTTCCACACCAGCTAAATTTGGTCGCTCGTTCCAACACTACACACACCTGCTACTGGATTGTTTTTTGGACATGTCAACTGGGAGATATCAACCAGGCTCTGCCTCTCATCGGCGGAGAAGAAGATACACTGCCGGTGCTTGTATTAGGTTGCAGTTTCAGAGGAAAATCGGGATAAAAGTTCAAGTGCTGCTGACAGATGCATGTTCATGTCGACGTCCTCTTCAACCGATGCAGGCTGCTGCTCCATCTCCATCACCATCTCTCTTTCTGTATCTCATGTGAATTTTGGACATTGCCTACTGAAGCACTTCACCGTTCATGCCAAAAAAGCTACTACATACCCCGCTTACAACTATTTTTCTTCTTGCACAGAATCTCAACATTTTTCTGAACCTCATTTGAACCTATCTACCATGAAGCAGGTACTCAAGCTGGGACACTCCAACACGTCTTGATGTTCCATGTAGGGCCACATTTGTTTTAGATTGTGGATTTTTTGCTACTGCCGATAGAGAACAAGAACGCAGCGACATTTTATTTTAAACTTCCATCTCTTTTGTTGCATGTTGTTTAGGATATAGCTAGTTCTAAAGCATTTTTTTCTCTGAACCATTTACCCCAGTAAGTCCTGTGTAAATAACACGGTAATATATACACAGAAAATCTGATAACTTACATATAAATACAATGATAGCTTGAGCTAGAATTTTTTTGTTAAAAACATACTCCCGATAATGTTTGTGTAAATAACATGGTAATACACCCACAACAGAGTTGATAACCTATGTATAAATATCACGGCAACTTTTTGAACCAGGAGAAAAGTTATTGGAAACATACACCCCATTAACTTTTGTGCAAATAGCATGTAATATGCACACAACAGAAGTCATAATTTATGTACAAACTCCACACTAACTTTTTAACCCCGAATAAAGAAGTTGCTTAAAAACATAGCATCCAGTATCTTCAGTGCAAATAGCATGGTAATGTGCAAACAACAGACGTGATAACTTATGTACAAACACCACGGTAATTTTTCGACCCCGGAGAAACAAGTTTGTTAAAACATACCTCTGCTAACTTCAGTGTAAGTAGCATGACAATATATGAACCGCAGACCTAATAACTTATATACACACCTCGGTAACTTTGATCAGGAAAAGAGTTGTTAAAAAACGTACCCTACATAAATTATGTGTAAATAACATGATAATATACAAACTGCATATCTGATAACTTGGATGTAAATACCTTGGTAACATTGACCAGATAAGGAAAAAGATTGACTAGGTGAAAATTTATTGAGAAAATAATCTCCATTAATTTTTATGTAAATAGAATGGTAATTCACGCACCGCAGACATGATAACTTACGTACAAACACCGTGTTAACTTTTGACTCGAAGAAAAAATGGTGAAACATACCCCGATAAATTGTGTGTAAATAACAAAGTAATATACACACCACAATCGTGATAATATTTGTACAAACACCACGGTAATTTTTGACTCAGGGAAAAAGTTGTTAAAAACATACCGCTGATAACCTTTGTGTAAATAGTATGATAATTTACTCATGTAGATCTGATAACTTGTGTATGAACATCATGATAACTTTTCTGATTTGGGGGTAAAAAATTGTTGAAAACGTATACGCAGTACCTTCTATGTACCTAGCATGATGATTTACACACCGCAAACATGGTAACTTCCGTACAAAACACCATAGTAAATTTGTTCAAGTGAAATTTTTTGATGAACAGATAACTTCTATCTAAATAATGTGATAATTTACTCATCGCAAATCTGATTACTTACATACAAACGCCATGGTAACATTGACCGCGGGGTGGGGGAGGGGTGGGGGGGGGGGGTGTTTGTTGAAAAATACACCCTCAATAACTTATCTGTATATATCATGGTAATATATGAAGCCCATACATGATAATTTAAGTACAAACAAGGAAAAAGCTATTGAAAAACATACCTCAAAATTTGAGTGAGAAAAACATGGCAACATTAAAACTTGGTACCTGATAACTTACGTGCAAACATGATGATATTTTGCATCTAAAAAGGAGTGAAGAAGACGCCCGGGTTTGTGAACCGTGTGAAACATGCAGAGAAAAATGATAGAACTAAGGCGCATTGTTCTAAAACCCGTACAAGTGAGGCTGCCGGTTTGGATTTCCAGTTACTAATTACTGCCTTTTTTGTTTATTCTCATCTCAAGAAGATACAATTAGTATGTAAGTTGTACTTAATCAGTTAAGTGGGCTAGTACAGCTGGATGCTACACTTTAGTTTTGTACGAGAGGGTCTGCGTTCGATTCCCCTTCAATGCCATTTTTTGCCTATTTTAAATTACAGACTCGAAAGAAACTGGAGAAGATGGGATTGAAGGAGGACGGTCGCTCTGGAGGAGGTGGGATCAAACTATCGAAGGGAAAAGAGTCGTGTGGTACTTTTAACAATGTGGCACGGGTGTGCCAAATATCCCTGTTTATTTCCAAATTCTAACAAAATATTCATATAACTAATAGATATTTCCAACCGCGTCCGACATATTCTTTTCTAGGGACGTGCTTTCATATTTTTGCATGACATAATGAATTTTTTTCCTATAAATGAAATTTGCAGCTCTCCTCCTAACATTTGAAAAATATTCGGTAACTTAATCGTTGTTGGAGTTTTAAGAAGAAAACCCCGATGAAAACAATCCGGACCAATAGACCATCATTCTGAGGCACATATACACGACAGGAATCTCCAAGCACACAAAAAGAAACCAGGAATCTGCACATAAAATCGGACGGTAGGGAAATCGCCCGTTGAACTTCATTTTCATATGCATTGGCCTCAGCGAATGCGATTATCATCTGTATGCTCGCTCTGGTACGAGATGCATCAAGAAGCATGTACTGTATGCATGCCAAGTCCACGCTCACTCTCACCGATCACCGCGAGTCTGAGGCTGCCGGCTGTCGACGTCGGCCAAGAACCTGGCAATCGCCGCGCGCGACGAGCCGCCGTCGCTCCAGGCCGCGGCCGCGCCTTCCTTGTGTGCCGCGGCCCTCGCCCGGAGCTCCATGCCATCCTCGGAGTCCATGACCAGCCTCACCTTGCCCTCTACCTCGGCTGCCTCGACCAGCCCCCGCTCCCACCCGACCATCTCCGCGGCGACTCCCATCTCCCCCACCATGCGCAGCGTGTTCATCTTCTGCTCCGCGTACAGCGGCCAGCACAGCATCGGCACGCCGGCTGTCACGCCCTCCAGCACGGAGTTCCACCCGCAGTGCGTCACGAAAGCGCCGGTGGCTCTGTGGCGGAGCACCTCTGCCTGCGGCGCCCACTGCTTGACGGCGCGGCCGCGGCCTCTGGTGCGGGCCAGGAACCCGTTCGGCAAGAGAGCGTCGAGGTCCTGGTCGACGCAGGGATCGAACGGCTTGGCCTGGTCGTCGTTGAAAGGGTTTCCCACGACCCACAGGAACCGGTGGCCGGAGTTCTCCAGGCCGACGGCGATCTCCTTGAGCTGCTCCGCCGAGTGGCTTCCCCCGCTGCCGAAGCAGAGGAACACGACGCTGCCGTCCGGCTGCCCGTCTAGCCACGTGAGGCACTCATGCCGGTCTTTCGCCTCGCTTCCGACGCCCCCAACGAATGGCCCGACGCAGTACACCGGCGGCATGATCCGTCCAGGGAGACACCGGGGGTCGCCGAGCGCCGCCACCACCGCAGCATCCAGCGTCTCGAACGTGTTCACCAGGATGCCATCGCCCTCCGGGATCCCGTACAGCGCGGTCACCGCCGCCTTGTACGTGTCGCTCTCAGGGTCCTCGAGCAATTCGCCGAGCAGGTGGGAGGCAGGCATGGGCGGAAGGCCGAACAACTCCAGCGGCGCGTCGCCTAGCTCCTGGAACCTCGTCCGGACCTCCGCGAGGACGGAAGGAAGCTGGACGAAGGCGGCGAGCGCGGCCGCTCCGGAGGTGAACATGACGTAACCTGGGATCCCGAGCCGCTTGGCGACGCCGAGCGCCTCGACGGACAGCGAGTCGACGACCACGGCGTGGACGCCGCGGGCAAAGGAGCGGAGGAAGTCGCGGAGGCGGTCGTTGTGGCGGCCGACGATGTCGAGGTACCTGGGGATGAACGGCGCGTCGGGGGTCAGCGTGGGCGCGTCCTCGAAGGGCGGGAGCGTGCGGAATCGGAGGGACGGCATGGAGGCGACCGCGCGGGCGACGACGGCGCGGAAGGCGGGGTCCCCGTTGACGGCGGGGTCGATGAGCGCGACGGAGACGGCGTAGCCGTGGTCGAGGAGGGCGCCGGCGAGGTGCACCATGGGGACGAAGTGGCTCACGGTGAGGCCGGGGTACAGGATCACGGTGTTCGCCATGGACCTGCTGTCGTTGACGCGGGAAGGATAGACTTGCGACGCCAATGCCGTTGCAGTGGTTTTCACGGGTTCATCTAATATTGTCTCGTAGTAGTTCAGTGATGGAGCAATAATGACATGCTCGCGCAAAAAAAAAAAAAGAGTAACTCCAACGCGCCGGCCTGTAGTGACGCACATTTTGTTCACTTTTCGTCTGGATGGACACATGCTTTGTTCATTTTTCATCCATTTGGCTCGGCCCAACAGATATTTGTGTCCGCTTTTTGATTTAGGTTGGCAGGTGCGTCCAACGAAAGGGCGGAAGACATACTTTCTTCGTCTAGGTATGTAAGTCACCTTATCAAAACTAAATAGTCCCAAAACACTTAGACGTGGTGCATTAACTTCCACCTCGTTTTTTGTTTTTTGACATATCAAGCAATAAGAGATGTGGGACGTGCATGTTTGTAATGGCCCTATTTGGATACTCTAACACAGTTAGAGTTAGAGTTATTTTCTAACCCACTCTAACCCAAATAAGCACTTCTCCATCGGGATAGTTGGGTTAGATAGAACTAACCCACTCTAACCCTCCCTGTTTGGATACTTTTGGATTATTTGAGCCTCCAACTAACTCAAACTAGCTCTAACCCCATGATCCAAACAGGGCAAATGATTTGAGACTACCAAACACGACACTACGGCCAAGTCCTTTACCCGAATCGTTTTTACTTTTCCACCTCAGCGTGTTTTGCGAGGCGGTTTCCTTGGCACGTCTTGTTGAAGCAGAGATCGTGTCCCCCTTTTACGGGATTCTCATCAATACGGACGTGGGTAACCCAATCGTGCCCGTTAGCATATTTTCTCGATTAAAGGCGAGTCCCAAACGGTTACGAGGAGGGCTCCTGGTATCCAGCCTCTTATAAAGAGACCAGGGCCTTATCTTTTCTCCAATCCAAAACAAGTTCGCCCGTCGCCTCGAGTTCCAACACCCTAGGCTCCAGATTCCGGGCGCCTGGACCTTCGACAATGTCCGGTTCCGACCTTCAAGGCCGATGGATGCCCTCCTCCGTCACGGAGGAGGACGTGCTAAAGTTGAGAGAGGCTAAGTTCCTGACCGGCGAAATTTGGCATAGGTTGCCTGCTCAAGGGAAGGTCATCCCCAGTCCCCAGCCCGGTGAGAGCGTGGTGTTCATGTCTCACTTCCTTCGGGGGTTGGGCTTCCCAATGGATCCCTTTGTGAGGGGACTGCTGTTTTATTACGGGCTGGAATTCCATGACTTAGCTCCGGAGTCCATCCTCCATATCTCCTCGTTTATTGTCGTGTGTGAAGTGTTCCTCCGTGTTACCCCTCACTTCGGATTATGGCTCAAGACCTTTAAAGTGGAGCCGAAGATGATTAAGGGACGGCACGCAGAGTGCGGAGGCGCTGTTATAAGCAAAAATGCTGATGCTCCATGGCCCGAGGGCTCTTTTCAAGAGGAGCTAGGCTTGTGGCAACGAGAGTGGTTTTATATCACCGCTCCCCGGAGCACAAAATGGGTGGCGCCTCCTGCCTTTCGTTCGGGTCCCCCACCACGTCTGGCGTCATGGGTCAATAGAGGGTTGGATTGGGGTTTGCCCAAAGACGTGCCCTTGTTACAGGGCCGCATTAAAGATCTCTTGGAAGGAGACCTCAGCCTGGTGAAGGTGACGCAGGTCATGCTGATTCGCCGAATATTGCCCGGCAAACGTCGCCCCCTTCGCCTGTGGGAATTTAATCCAGAGGGACCGCGAGCTCTCCAGAACTTCATGGGCGCAACGCCCGCGGAGATGTATAAACTGTTCTTCGGATCACAAGAAATGTGTCCGGATTCGACCGAGGACGCAGGCCTAAGCCGCAATCGCCCGGATACTCAAGTAAGCATCCTTGTGCCCGGACCTTCTATCCGTATAATTGTCATAAACTTGCCCCTAAAAGAGCCGTCCATTTAAACAGGAGTGGATAGCGAAGGTAAAGCTGATCAGGTGTCCGGCTCGCCTTCCCGAAACCAGGCTGGATCCCGTGCTGGTCAGGATGCTGGAGATAATGCCTTTGGAGGGAAGCAAGGGGGAGGACAAGGAAACTATGGCCTCCTTGAAGGAGGCTGCTCCGAAGGGAGGAACCAACAATTCCTCTCCTAAGGGGAAGAAGAGAGTCGCTCTGACGACCCGGAAACCATGGCCGCGAAGCGGGGGAGAAAATCCTCGTCAGAGGGTCCGACGCCGGGGAGTTCCTCGGCCGGACTACGCCCTCAAGGGGATCAGCCCTCCAGCGAGCCGTAAGTAGAGAAAGATTTTCCTTTTGAGGGATGAGGGAAATCCTTGATTTATGTCTGAGAAGATTAACCAAACTTTTACCTTGTAGCTCGGACCTCAGCTCTTCTCAGCAGAACTCGTCTTCGGGGGATCTTCTTCCGGAGATGATGGAGAGCGGGACGCCTCCCCCTACCGTGCCGCCTAGCGAGGCGGGCGACCCTGAGGTGTCGTCGCGGAGGGTTTCTCCGAATCCGGTAGGGGCGGAAGATAGCTATGTGCCCCCCCGAGGTTCTTCGCGTCCGGCCTTCGAAAGAGGTCATGGGACGAGCCCGGCACCGTCTGGTGTTCGGTCGGAGGAGCTAAAGATTCTGCTGGGGCGAGTTTGTATCTCAGAGGAGCACCGTGCATTGATGGGCACGGTGATTGAAAGGATCACATCCGCAGAGAGCGGACTGCATGAGGCCGTCAAAAGTTTACTGACGGGTTTTGAGGTACATTAGATAATGTACACTTTTGGCAGTTGCGCATGAATAAGATGCGCCCTGTGTAGATAGTAGCCCCTGAGACTCTGCGCGTCGTCAAGAAATGACGGCACGCGGAGGATCATAATCCCAGGTCTAAGATGTCGCCTTTGAATGTAGGCGGCAGGGTGTCCGGAATCGAGCCGTACTGACGATTTTGCCGAACTAAAGCGGCAACTAGACGTGGCAGAATCCGACATCACGCTTGTCAACAAGCGGCTTGAGGAGGCACAAGGTATGCAATTCCCCGGGCGGCATGAGGTAAGAACAGTTTGATGCCTGTGTCTTACAATGTGTGTGCTTGACGCAGATGGTGCGGCCGCCGTGGAGAGTCTTAGGGCAGAACTTGCCCGAGCTAAAGAACAAGCCAGAGAAAGTGATGCGGCCGCCAAGAAAGCCCTTGAAGAGCTGAGAGCCGAACAGGCTGCCCATTGCCAAAGCAAAGAAGAGATGGCCGAAAAGTTAAAGCGCTACAGACCGTTGCAAACTTCTTGAAAAAGAAGACCAGGCAAAATAGACGGACTTAGAGAAGGCCGCTGCCAATGCCAAGGACGCGCGCTCTGCGATGAGAGCTGCGAAGGAGGAGCTGCGTCAGGCCGAACAGATTGCGGCTGGAAAGCCCTTTATGCCACGAAGAAAATTTTGCGATCCGAAGTTTGCTCCGTTGGACCGGATGTGGAGTGTGGAGGATACCTATCTGGACTTGGTAGCGAGTGCTGCTGATGCGACCGAACACTTTCGAGATCAGAAGGATCGCGAAGTGGAAAAGCTTTTCTGGTCGCAGTTTCACAATCCAGAGCGTCCACTGGCAGTGGACGATCATTTGGCTCAATGGGCCGAACTGAATAGGTTGTCCGGACTCGCCATGAAGTACGTCATGGGTCATCTGTGGCCGGGGAGATCGAAGCCGAAGAGTTATTTCAGCTTGGTGCAGCAATATCTTGACGCGGTGCCGCGTATAAATGCAATGAAGAGGTCAGCATGCATAGAGGGCGCAAGGATGGCTCTTGCCCGTGTTAAGACATACTGGGCGGAGATGGAGACCACCGTTGTTGCGTCCCGAGATTCGGACAAAAGCCGAGTACCCTCCGAGCACTATTTTCAGGAAGTCCTTGAAGGCGCTCGTGTAATAGAGACGCAGTGCTCGAAAGATGCTATGTTATGATAGCATATGTAATTATAAAGTAATATTTTGATAAATTGTAGTGGCCTTTTTATACTTGTGCCTTCAAGTATTGGGAACACCTCCTGTGCGGCCGTTTTAATATATATATAATCTGAAAGATGGCAGTCGTTGGCTTCAGCCCCCACGCACATAGTGCGGGGGTGCTCGCAGAAGACGCATATTCACACTTAACCCAACGTCTTGGTCCTACAAAGGAGGTGATAGCGCAGCAGGCCAGGCAACCGGACTATAATGCTTTAACACTTTCACTTAGCCATAGGAGCTTGACAGTGAGACTATTTAGGTAGCTCCTTGGTGGCGACTGCGCTCATCCGAGTTCGGGGCGCGTATGTGCCTGACCGGGAAGCGGCCCTTCGTTAAGGCGGAGGAATCCGATAGATTCCGATAGGTCATCGAGTGGCTGACCAGTCTCACGCTACATCATGACAGTCAGTTTTTGGCTTTCTCTACTGAGGTGCTCGCCCGGCTGAACCAGGGCACAATCGCAGTAGTTCTCCTGGTGCTACCTTAGCCGATAGAGCGGAACGTAAGGTAGCCGAACTCAGGAGCCGGGCAACCCAACATTTGACCAAAGACATGATTCGGAGTTGATGCATATAATGCCAAAACTCGCGACGCCGAACACTCCCTAAGGTATTCGGTCTTTATGAGTGCGGGCGAAACAACACTCTTTATTAAAAAAGCCCCTAGTGTCCAGGTACGTGCAAAAAATTCTGACGTGGCCACATGCCAAGACGCCAGCCTCCTCCTTGGTTATATCAGAAAAAACCAGGGGATGTGTAGCAACAAGAGACAGTAAAAAAGGTTTACGCATGGTCTTAATCTAAAAAGAATCCTTTAGGACGGGTCCCTACTACACGTCTGCGCATGTGTCTCCGCTGTGCCGTATCCTGGACGGGCGCCGCATGACGTTCATCTGTAAAAGAGAGGAACTGAGTTGAAAACGGGTCGTGCCGAAAAAGTTTAAAATAAACAAAGTGTAAAGTAAAATATATAAAATTGAGCTTTATTGTCTCTTATTGTATATGCATGGAGCCCCTAGTGCGGGGGTATATGACCACTAAGCCTGCATCAATGATGATTTTGTACCGAACTCGTCTATCCGCGTTCGTGGTCTTTAATGACCTATTTCGAAGTTTTCTGGCCGGTGAGGCCATTTTGCTGTGGGGCTGTCAAAGCGGCCGCACAGTCCTCCGCTTAGGGAGGCGCACTTTAGTGCTTCCCCTTCAAAGAGATGATGCCTCGTGGACCGGGCATCTTAAGCGTAAGAGATGCATAATGCGGTATTGCGTTAAAGCGAGCGAAAGCTTCGCGTCCCAGTAGTGCTTGATAGCGACTTGAGAACGGGACGATATGGAAGGTCAGCTTTTCGCGGCGGAAGTTATCGACAGAGCTGAATATGACTTCGAGCCGGAGAAAACCCATACAACGGGTGTCCGGACCAGGTATTACCCCTTGAAAGGAGTTTTTGCTGCGGCGGATTCTTGCTGGGTTTATCCCCATGTGCTGAATTGTATCCTGATATATCAGGTTTAGTCCACTGCCGCCGTTCATAAGGACATTTGAAAACTGGAGTCTGCCAATTATTGGATTGAGTATCAAGGCAGTCCAGCCTGCATTCTTGATATTTCTAGAATAATCTAGCTGATCGAAGATGATCAGTTTTGACAACCAGTGGCCGGACCCTTTGGGGATGGGCCGTGTGGTGCGTACCTTTACGGGCGCCGCACGTTTTGTTATGTGAAGTGAGTTCACTGTTTTTACTTCTTGTGGGAAGTTCTTTTGTTTCCTGGTACTCTGCTTTTGGGGTTCGTCCTCGTCTTCGCTTGGTGTGTCGATCCCCTTGTGTTCGGCATTGAATCCGCCGGATTGTTTGAAAACCCAACAGTCTCTGTGGGTATGGTTAGCAGGCTTCCCGGGAGTACTATGTATCTGACATATCCTGTCCAGGATTTTATTTAGGTTGGATGGATCGTCCCTGTTATCCTGGGGGGGGGGCGATTTTGCCTGATTTTGTCATGAGCCTTTGAATCCGGCATTGACTGACGTGCTCTTCGGACTTTTGTCCTTAGTCCAGCGACGGTCCCTATTGCGTCACGGTTTTCCGTTTCCATCCCTAGTTTCGGATGTACTTGGGTCGCTAGGGCTGCACCTTGCCAACCAGCTGTCCTCCCCTGCACAAAAGCGGGTCATGAGGTTTGTTAGTGCGGCCATTGTTCTTGGCTTTTCTTGGCCGAGGTGTCTGGCGAGCCATTCGTCTTGGACGTTATGCCTGAAAGCTGCTAAGGCTTCGGCGTCCGGACAGTCGACTATCTGATTCTTTTTAGTGAGGAATCTATTCCAGAACTGCCGAGCTGATTCTCCGGGTTGTTGAGTTATGTGACTAAGATCGTCTGCATCCGGAGGGCGGACATAGGTCCCTTGAAAGTTTGCTCGGAAAGCATCCTCAAGCTCTTCCCAGCTTCCAATTGTGTTTTTGGGAAGGCTTTTAAGCCAATGCCGGGCTGGCCCTTTAAGCTTAAGGGGTAAATATTTTATGGCATGGAGATCATCTCCTCTAGCCATGTGTTTGTGGAGGATGTAATCCTCTATCCAGACTCCAGGGTCTGTTGTTCCATCGTATGCCTCTATGTTTACGGGTTTGAATCCCTCTGGAAATTCATGGTCCAGGACCTCATCGGTGAAACATAGAGGGTGTGCGGCGCCCCTGTATTTGGGTGTGCCGGATTCTGATGATGGCTTCATAGCATTGCTTACGAGAGCTTGCTTTCTTGGCCCATAAATGGACCTGACTGGGCCATGATGCGAATCCTTAAGTGGGTCGCATGCCGATTTAAGTGCGGCGCCGCTTGCCGCTTTATGGGGTCGTCTATCCGACCGTGTGGCTTTCTCATTTTTTGAATGCGAGGGCTCTAGGGACTCTTCGTCGAATTCATGCAGTAGCTTTCTTTTCGGATAGCTTTTAGTGCGGCGACTGTCGCCGTATTTATCTGCGGTATTGATTACTTTGCTCCATCTAATCCGGAGTACATCTTCCGCTGTTTTAGCTTCCGCTTTTGCTTTTTTAGGTTGCGTGCAGTTGCGACGAGCCTCTCGTGGAGATTCTTCTGCTCCATAGGTTTATCCGGCGTGAGGTCGTCCGAAATGCCGTTTTCGCCAGAGGAGGGATGTTCGGTTTCTCCATCCGCGTTGCCATGTTCAGACGGCTGCTCTAAGGCCTGTTCGTCCTGCTCTATGGTTGGGTTTTTATCGAGGCGGGGCTTGGGCCGGCGTTTACGCCGACGCTTTGATTGCTTTTCGGGGGGTCTATCTCCCGTTCCGTCCCCTTTTTCCTCGTTGTCGCTTCCTTTAGGGGTATCCACCATGTACACATCGTGAGATGAGGTGGCTGTCCAATGCCCTATGGGCGTTGGTTCGCCGGTATCTCCTGCATCGTCATCCATGCTGTCGATGTCTCCGGAGTCGAAGTTGAGCACGTCGTTTAAATTGTCGACAGTGGCTACCAAGTGGGTGGTGGGTGGGCTTTGAATTTCTTCATCGTCCGTATCCCATCCTCGCTGACCGTAATCCGGCCAGAGCTCTCCTGATAAAGAGAGAGACTTAAGAGAATTCAGGATGACGCCGAAAGGCGAGTGCTGAAAGATGTCTACGGCGGTGAACTCCATTATCGGCTCCCGATCGGATTCGATTGGCAGGGGCGCGGGGGGTTTGGAGTCCGGGGAGGAGTCCGGATCCTCGAAGTCACGGGTCGTGCAGAGTGCGGGGCTAGCGTTTGGCTCGATGGCTTTTGAGATCGCAGCCCCCGAGGTGACGTTCAACCGCCCGTCCTCGATTGGCGCAATAGGCTCTGAGTTAGGGGTCGGAACCGATGCGTGTGCGGCCTCCAGGACACTGTCCGAAGGCAGAGCTAGATCATGCCCCTCGAGATAGTGTGGCACGCTTGGCCGTGGCTCGAATCCGTCGAAGATCAAGTCTCCGCGGATGTCAGCCGTGTAGTTTAAGCTTCCAAACCTGACTTGATGGCCAGTGGCATAGCTTTCGATCTGCTCCAGGTGGCCGAGCGAATTGGTCTGCAGAGCGAAGCCGCCGAAGACGAAGATCTGTCCGGGGAGCAAAGTCTCACCCTGGACCGCATCGTTGTTGATGATCAAAGGAGCCATCTGGCCTAAAGGCGACGACATAGAGGAACTCTCAATGAAAGCACCAATGTCGGTGTCAAAACCGGCGGATCTCGGGTAGGGGGTCCCGAACTGTGCGTCTAGGCCGGATGGTAACAAGAGGCAGTGAACACGATGTTTTACCCAGGTTCGGGCCCTCTCGATGGAGGTAAAACCCTACGTCCTGCTTGATTAATATTGATGATATGGGTAGTACAAGAGTAGATCTACCACGAGATCAAGGAGGCTAAACCCTAGAAGCTAGCCTATGGTATGATTGTTGTCTATTGAGTTGATGAAGTTGTCCTACGGACTAAAACCCTCCGGTTTATATAGACACCGGATAGGGTTAGGGTTACATAGAGTCGGTTACAATGGTAGGAGATCTTGAATATCCGCATCGCCAAGCTTGCCTTCCACGCCAAGGAAAGTGCCATCCGGACACGGGACGTAGTCTTCAATCTTGTATCTTCATAGTCCTGGAGTCCGGCTACCCGAACACCCCCTAATCCAGGACTCCCTCACTACCTCTTGAGCACTGTGTTGGTTTTCCCTTGAAGAGGAAAGGGTGATGCAGCAAAGTAGCGTAAGTATTTCCCTCAGTTTTTGAGAACCAAGGTATCAATCCAGTAGGAGGATACGCGCGAGTCCCTCGCACCTGCACAAAACAAATAAATCCTCGCAACCAACGCGATAAGGGGTTGTCAATCCCTACACAGTCACTTATGAGAGTGAGATCTGATAGATATGATAAGATGATATTTTTGGTATTTTAATGATAAAGATGCAAACTAAAATAAAAGGCAATGAAAATAACTAAGTGTTGCAAGATAAATATGATGGAAGATAGACCCGTGGGCCATAGGTTTCACTAGTGGCTTCTCTCAAGAGCATAAGTGTTTTACGGTGGGTGAACAAATTATTGTTGAGCAATTGACAGAATTGAGAATAGTTATGAGAATATCTAGGTATGATCATGTATATATGCATCACGTCCGAGACAAGTAGACCGACTCCTGCCTGCATCTACTATTATTACTCCACACATCGACCGCTATCTAGCATGCATCTAGAGTATTAAGTTCATAAAAACAGAGTAACGCCTTAAGCAAGATGACATGATGTAGATGGATAAATTCATGCAATATGATAAAAATCCCATCTTGTTATCCTCGATGGCAACAATACAATACGTGCCTTGCTGCCACTACTGTCACCGGAAAAGGACACCGAAAATTGAACCCAAAGCTAAGCACTTCTCCCATTGCAAGAAAGATCAATCTAGTAGGCCAAACCAAACTGATAATTCGAAGAGACTTGCAAAGATAACCAATCATACATTAAAAATTAGAGAAGATTCAAATATTGTTCATAGATAAACTTGATCATAAACCCACAATTCATCGGTCTCAACAAACACACCGCAAAAGAAGATTACATCAAATAGATCTCCACAAGAGAGGGGGAGAACTTTGTATTGAGATCCAAAAATAGAGAAGAAGCCATCTAGCTAATAACTATGGACCCGAAGGTCTGAGGTAAACTACTCACACTTCATCGAAGAGGCTATGGTGTTGATGTAAAAGCCCTCCGTGATCGATGCCCCCTCCGGCGGAGCTCCCGAACAGGCCCAAGATGGGATCTCGTGGATACAGAAAGTTGCGGCGGTGGAATTAGGATTTTGGCTCCGTGTTTGATCGTTTGGGGGTACGTAGGTATATATAGGAGGAAGGAGTACGTCCGTGGAGCAACAGGGGGCCCACGAGGGTGGAGGGCGCGCCTGGGGGGTAGGCGCGCCCCCTACCCCGTGGCTTCCCTGTTGGTTGCTTGACGTAGGGCCCAAGTCTCCTGGATCTTGTTCGTTCCAAAAATCACATTCCCAAAGGTATCATTCCGTTTGTACTCCGTTTCATATTCCTTTTCTTCGAAACCCTAAAATAGGCAAAAAAACAACAATTCTGGGTTGGGCCTCCGGTTAGTAGGTTAGTCCCAAAAATAATATAAAAGTTTATAATAAAGCCCAATAATATCCAAAACAGAAGATAATATAGCATGGAGCAATAAAAAATTATAGATATGTTGGAGACGTATCAAGCATCCCCAAGCTTAATTCCTGCTCGTCCTCGAGTAGGTAAATGATAAAAACAGAATTTTTGATGTGGAATGCTACTTGGCATATTTTCAATGTAATTCTTCTTAATTGTGGCATGAATATTCAGATCCGAAAGATTCAAGATAAAAGTTTAATATTGACATAGAAATGATAATACTTCAATCATACTAACTAAGCAATTATGTCTTCTCAAAATAACATGGCCAAAGAAAGTTCATCCCTTCAAAATCATATAGTTTAGTCATGCTTCATTTTCGTCACACAAGAATGCTCTCATCATGCACAACCCCGATGACAAGCCAATCAATTGTTTCATACTTTAGTAATCTCAAACTTTATAAACCTTCACGCAATACATGAGCGTGAGCCATGGATATAGCACTATGGGTGGAATAGAGTATAATGATGGGGGTTATGTGGAGAAGACAAAACGGAGAAAGTCCCACATCAACGAGGCTAATCAATGAGCTATGGACATGCCCATCGATTGATGTTAATGCAAGGAGTAGGGATTGCCATGCAACAGATGTACTAGAGCTATAAATGTATGAAAGCTCAACAAAAGAAACTAGTGGGTGTGCATCCAACTTGCTTGCTCACGAAGACCTAGAGCACTTGAGGAGGCCCATTGTTGGAATATACAAGCCAAGTTCTATAATGAAAAATCCCCACTAGTATATGAAAGTGACAAAACAAGAGACTCTCTATCATGAAGATCATGGTGCTACTTTGAAGCACAAGTGTGGAAAAAAGGATAGTAGCATTTTCCCTTTTCAATTTTTTTGGCCTTTCTTTTTTTTTTCTTTTTTTATTGGGACACTGCTCTATTAAATGATGATCATCACACTTCTATTTATTTACAACTCAATGATTACAACTCGATACTAGAACAAGGTATGACTCTATATGAATGCCTCCGACGGTGTACCGGGATATGCAATGAACCAAGAGTGACATGTATGAAAGAATTATGAACGGTGGCTTTGCCACAAATACTATGTCAACTACATGATCATGCTAAGCAATATAACAATGATGAATGTGTCATGATAAACGGGATGGTGAAAAGTTGCATGGCAATATATCTCGGAATGGCTATGGAAATGCCATAATAGGTAGGTATGGTGGCTGTTTTGAGGAAGGTATAAGGAGGTTTATGTGTGAAAGAGCGTATCATATCACGGGGTTTGGATGCACCGGCAAAGTTTGCACCAACTCTCAATGTGAGAAAGGGCAATGCACGGTACTGAAGAGGCTAGCAATGATGGAAATGTGAGAGTACGTATAATCCATGGACTCAACATTAGTCATTAAGAACTCACATACTTATTGCAAAAATCTACAAGTCATCAAAAACCAAGCACTACGCGCATGCTCCTAGGGGGATAGATTGGTAGGAAAAGACCATCGCTCGTCCCCGACCGCCACTCATAAGGAAGACAATCAAAGAACACCTCATGTTTCAAATTTGTTACATAAAGTTTACCATACGTGCATGCCACGGGACTTGCAAACTTCAACACAAGTATTTATCAAATTCACAACTACTCAACTAGCGCAAGTTTAATATCATTACCTCCATATCTCAAAACAATCATCAAGCATCAAACTTATTTTAGTATTCAAAACACTCATAAGAAAGTTTTTACTAATCTTGAATACCTAGCATATTAGGATTATTTAAGAAAATTACCATGCTATTTAAGACTCTCAAAATAATCTAAGTGAAGCATGAGATATCAATAGTTTCTATAAAACAAATCCACCACCGTGCACTAAAACATATAAGTGAAGTACTAGAGCAAAACTATATAACTCAAAAGATATAAGTGAAGCACATAGAGTATTCTAATAATTTCCGAATCATGTGTGTCTCCCTCAAAAGGTGTGTATAGAAAAGATGATTGTGGTAAACTAAAAAGCAAAGACTCAAATCATATGAGACGCTCCAAGCAAAACACATATCATGTGGTGAATAAAAATATAACTCCAAGTAAAGTTATCGATAGAAGTAGACGAAAGAGGGGATGCCTTGGTGTCCTTAGATTATCTTTGGGGTGCCATGGGCATCCCCAAACTTAGGCTATTGCCACTCCTTGTTCCATAATCCATCAAATCCTTACCCAAAACTTGAAAACTTCACAACACAAAACTTAAGGTAGAAAATCTCGTGAGCTCCGTTAACGAAAGAAAACAAAACACCACTTCAAGGTACTGTAATGAACTCATTCTTTATTTATACTAGATGACGCCCCGCGCGTTGCTGCGAGAACTCTTTATTCTATGCACATTAATATATGATAATATATAAAATGAAGAATTTCGTTTGCACAATATATGATCTGAAGACCGAAATCTACAAAAGGACATGTTACTGTGATTGTAAAGATGGAAAAATGTGAATTCTCCGATCATGTTGTGGCATACTAATCTCATATGTTTTACACAAATACTAATGTATAAAACACTCCAAAAACTTGGATCTGAAATGGAGATGTCCTGAACGGTTATGTGCAAATTTCCACTTTGAGATACATATTTTGTGTTATGTGTGCTTGTAGATGTAACTCAATCATATGCATGTCAGTACATTAGAACCACGCAATATATAGTACATACCGGCAAGTGTACATAATTGATGTTACAATGGATAGTCGTAATGCTCCTAAAACATCGATAGTAGTCGGGACTTGTCTTCATTATTCAACTAAGATAGCTTATAGCAAATCATTAGTGAGAATCCCTTTCCCTTTTCAAGTGAAAAGGTATGGTCCGAGGCGAAGCTAATGCAACAGTAATGGCTGATACTTGACATTAATGAATGATAGCATAGTCAGACTTCATCTTGCTGAGGATAATATGGAAGAGTTTCGCTATGGAAACTGGGTATTGTGCAAACTATATAAAACTGAAATAGATGGCATACTGAGATTGGGCAGAAATAATTTTGTGCCTTGTAGAATATACTTAGAGAATATGGCACAACACAATCTAGAGATACAGTCAAAATTGCACGTAGTTGAAAGTTGAGAAAAGAAGTCAGCTGCAAGAAAGAATTATATATGTAGGTGAGACAACATATCAATCAGTCACCTGCGACTTAAGAGGAAAAGAACGGAGGTAAAAATACAGAGGGAGTTGTCAAGCTTTTACCGAAATCACAAAGGGCTCCACCAAAAATTGAACAGTGCACCGGAAATAGCACCAGCCGAGGTATCAGATGCATATAATATAATATATAAAAACTAATTGCACAGCTTGTTTCCATCCTCAGCTTCAAAGCTTACGTCGAGCATCTCCCTACAATTCAGCAGATTCCTAAAGGTGCCGAGATAGCAAATCAATTGAAGAAGCAGATTCCTCCTCCAAAACAGTGATTGAAATTTCATCTGCAGAAGAAAAACTATCTAGAAATCTTAAATATTCCAGCTCCCAGCAAAAGGAAATATAAGGAAAATTAGTTGAGTATGAAAGATCAAAATAAAGGCAGGAAAAATTAATCTTGGCAAGGTGAGAAAATTCATGGTATTGGCGATGGAGGTGGATCCCAAATCAGTCATTGCTTAGTTGAAAATTTAATCTTGGTAAGGCCAGAAAATTCATGGTATTTATTAGTGTTTAACATGATATCTTCACCTAGTTCTGGGACTTCTGTTCTGGCCATGGCGAGCAGTGACACCAACCGTGAATCCTTCATGCAGATTTTATACCTACAATATGCAAGCTCGAGTTACTCATGTATGAGAAATTAAATTAATTATATTGATGAAGCAAGCAAAGCCAAACTACAAAAAGGCCCTCTTTGTCCTCTCTCATCGAAAGCTAGGTCGACCTTACTGAGTTCATGACGGGTAGCAGCAAAGATTCTTGGTGGTGCCGTGACAGCGCATCATGGGCGTGGGTGTGGAGGGCAGACGTGGCTGGGGAATCTGATGTAGATGGTCGGAGGAGCTGGCTGAGCAAAGCCGACGCATGGCACCATCGAGGTACTACGGGAGTGCGGCGGCGCCGTATAGGAGCAGCGTGGTAGCAGGCAGCAAGCCCCCTCTTTGAGTGGTGATGAGGTCGCGTGTGTGGGAGGTTGACTCAGATAAAGAACTCATGGAAGATGAGATGTGGAGCTCTAAAGGTTACTCTGTTCGCTGGAGAGAAAGTGCGATGGGAAGGAGAATAATACGATGCATTTTAGAAAACGCCTGCACCATTACGCCTTTGATTAACCATCGTGTTGTAGTGCTCGTCTGTTACAGAATACAGAAGAGGAAACGACCAAAGGGATGGTTGTGTTGTAAAAATAAATAATCAAACAACCTGTTGGCCCCCTTGTGTTCACTAACGGAATGCATGCATGTGATAGTTAGTGACGTGGCTGGATGCCTTGACGTGGATAGCTCCATGTGAAGATACATAGGGGTGGGATAGGTGGGGCACATGTAGTGATGTGGATAGTTTGCATGTCAAGATAATGGAGATAGTGGGGATGAACTTCTTAAGTATATAGGATTAGTGTTAAACCTACTATATTCCAACTTCTCTATGGTTTATAAACTATTTTACTAGCCATAGATTCATCAAAATAAGCAATCAACACACGAAAAACAGAATCTGTCAAAAACAGAACAGTCTGTAGTAATCTGTAGCTAGCGCAAGATCTGGAACCCCGAAAATTCTAAAATAAATTTCTGGACGTGAGGAATTTATCTATTAATCATCTGCAAAAAGAATTAACTAGATATCACTTTCCAAATAAAAATGGCAGCAGTTGTCGTGAACGCTAAAGTTTCTGTTTTTTACAGCAGGATTAACAAGGCTTTCCCCAAGTCTTTCCAACGGTTCTACTTGACACAAACAATAATTAAACACAAAAAACCAAAACAGAGGCTAGATAAATTATTTATTACTAAACAGGATGAAAGAGCAAGGAATAAAAATAAAACTGGGTTGCCTCCCAACAAGCGCTATCGTTTAACGCCCCTAGCTAGGTATAAAAAGCAAGGATGGATCTAGGTATTGCCATCTTTGGTAGGCAATCCATAAGTGGCTGTCATAATAGATTCATAAGGTAATTTAATTTTCTTTATAGGAAAGTGTTCCATGCCTTTCCTTAACGGAAATTTGAATCTAATATTTCCTTTCTTCATATCAATAATTGCACCAATCATTCTAAGAAAAGGTCTACCAAAAATAATAGGACATGAAGGATTGCAATATATGTCAACAACAATAAAATCTACGGGCACATAATTCCTATTTGCAACAATAAGAACATCATTAAGTCTTCCCATGGGTTTCTTAATAGTGGAATCCGCAAGGTGCAAGTTTAAAGAGCAATCATCAAAATCACGGAAACCTAACAAATCACACAAAGTCTTTGGAATCGTGGAAACACTAGCACCCAAATCACACAAAGTCTTTGGAATCATGGAAACACTAGCACACAAATCACACAAAGCATAGCATTCATGATCTTTAATTTTAATTTTAATAGTTGGTTCCCACTCATCATAAAGTTTTCTAGGGATATAAACTTCCAACTCAAGTTTTTCTTCATAAGATTGCATCAAAGCATCAACGATATGTTCGGTAAAAGCTTTATTTTGACTATAAGCATGAGGAGAATTTAGCATGGATTGCAACAAGGAAATACAATCTATCAAATAGCAGCTATTATAATTAAATTCCTTGAAATCCAAAATAGTAGGTTTATTAACATCTAGAGTTTTGATCTCTTCAATCCCACTTTTATCAATTTTAGCATCAAGATTTAAAAACTCCGAATTTTTGGAACGCCTTCTAGGTAAAGGTGGATCATATTCAGTCCCATCATTATCAAGATTCATATTGCAAAACAAAGATTTAATAGGGGACACATCAATAACTTTTAGATCTTCATCTTTATTATCATGGAAACTAGAAGAACACGCTCTTATAAAGGAATCTATCTTAGCACACATCCTAGCGGTTCTTTCTTTGCACTCATCAATGGAAATTCTCATGGATTCAAGAGACTCATTAATACCATGCTTAGGAGGAATAGATCTAAGTTTCAAAGAATCAACATCAAGAAAAATTCTATCAACGTTCCTAGCCAACTCATCAATCTTAAGTAATTTTTCTTTAATCAAAGCATTGAAATTCTTTTGCGAAGTAATAAATTCTTTAATATTAGATTCAAAATCAGAGGGCATCTTATTATAATTTCCATAAGAATTGTTGTAGGAATTACCGTAATTATTAGAGGAATTACTAGGATACGGCCTAGGATTAAAGTTTCCTCTATACGCGTTGTTACCAAAATTATTCCTACCAACAAAATTCACATCCATAGATTCATTATTATTCTCAATAAAAGTAGACAAAGGCACATCATTAGGACCAGAAGAAACACTTTTATTAGCAAATAATTTCATAAGTTCATCCATCTTTCCACTCAAAACATTAATTTCTTCTATCGCGTGTACTTTTTTATTAGTTGATCTTTTAGTGTGCCATTGAGAATAATTAACCATAATATTATCTAGTAGTTTAGTAGCTTCTCCTAAAGTGATTTCCATAAAAGTGCCTCCCGCGGCCGAATCTAAAATATTTCTAGAAGCAAAATTCAATCCGGCATAAAAAATTTGTATAATCATCCACAAGTTCAAACCACGTGTTGGGCAATTACGTATCATTAATTTCATCCTCTTCCAAGCTTGTGCAACATGTTCATGATCAAGTTGCTTAAAATTCATAATATTGTTTCTAAGAGAGATGATCTTAGTGGGAGGAAAATAATTAGAGATAAAAGCATCTTTGCACTTATTCCAAGAATCAATACTATTTTTAGGCAAAGACAAAAGCCAAGCTTTAGCACGATCTCTAAGCGAAAAAGGAAATAGCTTAAATTTAACAATATCATTGTCCACATCTTTCTTCTTTTGCATATCACACAAATCAACGAAGCTACGTAGATGGGTAGCGGCATCTTCACTAGGAAGGCCGGAAAACGGATCTTTCATGACAAGATTCAGCAAGGCAGCATTAAAGCATTAATTTCACAAGATTCAGCATCGGTAAGAGGAGCAATCGGAGTGCTAATAAAATCATTGTTGTTGGTATTGGTAAAGTCATATAACTTAGTGTTGTCTTGAGCCATCATGACAAGCAAGCAATCCAACACACAAGCAAATGAGGAACGGGCAAAAAAAGGGTAAATAGAGAAAGAGAGGGAGGATAGAGAGAGAGAGGGCGAATAAAATGGCAAGGGTGAAGTGGGGGAGAGGAAAACGAGAGGCAAATGGCAAATAATGTAATGCGGGAGATAAGGGTTTGTGATGGGTACTTGGTATGTTGAGTTTTGCATAGACTTCCCCGGCAACGGCGCCAGAAATCCTTCTTGCTACCTCTTGAGCACTGCGTTGGTTTTCCCTTGAAGAGGAAAGGGTGATGCAGCAAAGTAGCGTAAGTATTTCCCTCAGTTTTTGAGAACCAAGGTATCAATCCAGTAGGAGGCTACGCGTGAGTCCCTCGCACCTGCACAAAATAAATAAATCCTCGCAACCAACGCGATAAGGGGTTGTCAATCCCTACACGGTCACTTACGAGAGTGAGATCTGATAAGATAATATTTTTGGTACTTTTATGATAAAAATGCAAAGTAAAATAAAAGGCAATGAAAATAACTAAGTGTTGGAAGATTAATATGATGGAAGATAGACCCGGGGCCATAGGGTTCACTAGTGGCTTCTCTCAAGAGCATAAGTGTTTTACGGTGGGTGAACAAATTACTGTTGAGCAATTGACAGAATTGAGAATAGTTATGAGAATATCTAGGTATGATCATGTATATATGCATCACGTCCGAGACAAGTAGACCGACTCCTGCCTGCATCTACTACTATTACTCCACACATCGACCGCTATCCAGCATGCATCTAGAGTATTAAGTTCATAAGAACAGAGTAACGCCTTAAGCAAGATGACATGATGTAGACGGATAAATTCATGCAATATGATAAAAATCCCATCTTGTTATCCTCGATGGCAACAATACAATATGTGCCTTGTTGCCCCTACTGTCACTGGGAAAGGACAGCGCAAGATTGAACCCAAAGCTAAGCACTTCTCCCATTGCAAGCAAGATCAATCTAGTAGGCCAAACCAAACCGATAATTCGAAGAGACTTGCAAAGATAACCAAACATACATAAAAGAATTCAGAGAAGATTCAAATATTGTTCATAGATAAACTTGATCATAAACCCACAATTCATCGGTCTCAAGAAGCACACCGCAAAAGAAGATTACATCGAATAGATCTCCATAAGAGAGGGGGAGAACTTTGTATTGAGATCCAAAAAGAGAGAAGAAGCCATCTAGCTAATAACTATGGACCCGAAGATCTGAGGTAAACTACTCACACTTCATCGGAGAGGCTATGGTGTTGATGTAGAAGCCCTCCGTGATCGATGCCCCCTCCGGCGGAGCTCCAGAACAGGCCCCAAGATGGGATCTCGTGGATACAGAAAGTTACGGCGGTGTGAAAGGATCGATATGGTTGACTAGAGGGGGGGGGGTGAATAGGCAACTACCAATTTTTAGCTTTTCTTTACCAAATTAAACTTTGCATCAAAGTAGGTTGTCTAGATGTGCAACTAGGTGAGCAACCTATATGATGCAATAACAACAAGCATACAAGCAAGCAAGGGTAGAAACACTAAAGAGCTTGCACAAGTAAAGGTAAGAGATAACCAAGTGTGGATCCGGTGGAGACGAGGATGTGTTACCGAAGTTCCTTCCTTTTGAGGGGAAGTACGTCTCCGTTGGAGCGGTGTGGAGGCACAATGCTCCCCAAGAAGCCACTAGGGCCACCGTATTCTCCTCAAGCCCTCGCACAGTGCGAGATGTTGTGATTCCACTATTGGTGCCCTTGAAGGCGGCGACCGAACCTTTACAAACAAGGTTGGGGCAATCTCCACAACTTAATCGGAGGCTCCCAACAAGACCACGAAGCTTCACCATAATGGAATATGGCTCCGAGGTGACCTCAACCGTCTAGGGTGCTCAAACACCCAAGCGTAACAAGATCCGCTAGGGATGAGTGGGGGAATCGAAAATCCCTTGGTGAAAGTGTAGATCGGAGCCTTCTCAACCACTCCCGAGCAAATCAACAAGTTTGATTGGCTAGGGAGATAGATCGGGCAAAATGAAGCTTGGAGTATTTAATGGAGCTTGAGCAATAAATGGAGCTTGGGGGAGGAAGAGGTAAGTGAGAAGGAAGAAGGGGGCTCCCTTTTATAGTGGGGGCAACAATCCCGTTGCCCCCCACCAACCAGCCCCGCACAGGGCGATACTACCGCTGAGAGGGGGCGGTACTACCGCCAGGACAGCGGTACTGCCGCGCCAGCCAGCGGTACTACCACGCTGAGGAGACTAGAAGGGAAAAGCTCCAACTGCGGTACTACCGCGGTGGTAGGGCGGTACTACCTCTCCAGGAACGGTACTACCGCCACTACAACCGTGACTAGTGCCGCAAAACCCGGCACGAGAAAAAGACCTCTTGAATCGAGGCGGTAGGAGCCAGACTGCCCAACGGTACTATGGCGGTGGGGTCAAGGGTGGTAGTACCGCTGTGGATTTTCCCTTGAGCTTGCCCGTAAAGGCCTCAAACTCGTTAGCCTCCACATTAGCTCCCTCAAGTTCATTAATGCTATCCGTTTGGGAAGGATGATTAATGATGGTAGTTTTGATGTTGGAGGTTACCTTGTTGGTGGCTTTAGCCATGAGGCACTTGGCGGTGATGCTCTCGTTGGGTCAGTCGAAGAGAGACACCCGTGACGTTGTTGCAATGGCAACGGAGGCCATGGCAACCGACTCATCATCTTCATCATCGTCATCATCCTCATTGTACTCTTCTTGCACAACCAAAGCCTTGGGAGGAGTCTTCTTGGTGAAGTTGTTCTTGTTGGGGAACGACTTGACCTTGTCCTTTCGGATGAGTTTGCCACCATTGTCTTCCCTCTTCTCATACGGGCATTCCGCAACGAAATGACTCACGATGCCGCAGTTGTAGCAAGTCCTTACACGTTGCTTGCTCCTTGTGCCACTCGAGTTGTTTTTGCTAAAGTTGGGCCTCGAGTTTTTCTTGCTCCAAAATTGCCTTGAAGCAAGTGTCATGTGTTCATGATATGCATACTTCGTATCTTCGGGGTTGCTCTCCTCTTCTTCCTCTTCTTCTTCTTCCACGGTGAGCTTGGCCTTCAAAGCAAGGTTAGGCTTCTTTTCCCGTTGAGAACGGAGCACCGCATTATCGGCGGTCTTGTCCAAAATGTTCATGGCCACAAACTCATCCAACACTTTGCTTGAGGTCAAAGTGTGGAAGTCCGGTCTTTGACGAATGACGGAGGACGTGGCCTTGTGGTAGGGCATCATTGCCTTGAGGAATTTGCGCTTGATCCAATTGTCATCCGTGTCCTTGCTCCCGTGATCTCGTAGTGAGACCGCGAGTTTGGTTACTCTCCAATAAAGCTCACGAGGTTCTTCATCTTCCTTGGTTGCAAACTCATTGGCCTCATCTTGTACCACTTCATAGTTGGAGCATTGAATGCTTGCGCTTCCTCGGTAGAGAGACACGACACAATGCCATGCATCTTTGGCCAAGGCGAAGGGACGAAGATGAGGTAGGTCTTCGGGTGGAATTGCATCTTGAATGATGAAGAGAGCATTTTCATTGAATTGATTTTCCGCGGCTTCTTGAGGAGTGAAGTTGCTTGCATCATGTGGATAGAAACCTTCTTCAATGATTCTCCAAAGGTTAGTGTTCACATGATTTATATGACATTTAAAGCGGTAAACCCAAGAATCAAAATCCTCATTTTTCACAATCTTAGGGGGAGGACCGGCATGATTCAAATGAGTGGAGGGAACCGGTCCACCATAAACAAGTGGTGGTTCCACATGGGCAAAGATGCCGGTGCCATTCTTGCCACTAGAAGAAGGAGCCTTTTCACTACTAGCTTCCCCCTTGTCGGGGATAGCATCCGACACCTTGTTGGCGGGATCACCCACTTTCAACGATGCGGTGGATAGTTTAAGCCCCTCAAGAAATTTAGTAAACATGCTTTCAACTTCGGTCGTCATGGAGGTTTTCAATGTCTCCAAGGCCACATTGAACTCCTCACGAGAGACCGAAGTTCCCCCATCTCCCGCAGACGAGATGGGATTCACACCGGAGTGTTCCTCCACACTGTCTACGGTGACAACCATATTCTTTGGACGATAAAGTCCTTAATAAAGAGACAAGGCTCTGATACCAATTGAAAGGATCGATATGGTTGACTAGAGGGGGGGGGGTGAATAGGAAACTACCAATTTTTAGCTTTTCTTTACCCAATGAAACTTTGCATCAAAGTAGGTTGTCTTGATGTGCAACTAGGTGAGCAACCTATATGATGCAATAACAACAAGCATACAAGCAAGCAAGGGTAGAAACACTAAAGAGCTTGCACAAGTAAAGGTAAGAGATAACCAAGAGTGGATCCGGTGGAGACGAGGATGTGTTACCGAAGTTCCTTCCTTTTGAGGGGAAGTACGTCTCCGTTGGAGCGGTGTGGAGGCACAATGCTCCCCAAGAAGGCACTAGGGCCACCGTATTCTCCTCACGCCCTCACACAATGTGAGATGCCGTGATTCCACTATTGGTGCCCTTTAAGGCGGCGACCGAACCTTTACAAACAAGTTTGGGGCAATCTCCACAACTTAATCGGAGGCTCCCAACAAGACCACGAAGCTTCACCACAATGGAATATGGCTCCGAGGTGACCTCAACCGTCTAGGGTGCTCAAACACCCAAGAGTAACAAGATCCGCTAGGGATGAGTGGGGGAATTGAAAATCCCTTGGTGGAAGTGTAGATCAGAGCCTTCTCAACCACTCCCAAGCAAATCAACAAGTTTGATTGGCTAGGGAGATAGATCGGGCAAAATGAAGCTTGGAGTATTTAATGGAGCTTGAGCAATAAATGGAGCTTGGGGGAGGAAGAGGTAAGTGAGAAGGAAGAAGGGGGCTCCCTTTTATAGTGGGGGCAACAATCCCGTTGCCCCCCACCAACCAGCCCCGCCCAGGGCGGTACTACCGCTGAGAGGGGGCGGTACTACCGCCAGGACAGCGGTACTGCCGCGCCAGCCAGCGGTACTGCCATGCTGAGGAGACTAGAAGGGAAAATCTCCAACTGCGGTACTACCGCGGTGGTAGGGCGGTATTACCGCTCCAGGAACGGTACTAGCGCCACTACAACCGTGACTAGTGCCGCAAACCCCGACATGAGAAAAAGACCTCTCGAATCAAGGCGGCAGGAGCCAGATTGCCCAACGGTACTACGGCAGTGGGGTCAAGGGCGGTAGTACCGCTGTGGAGCGGTACTGCCGCTTGTGACCCTTCGGCCGTAGTACCGCAGGCAGTGCGGTACTACCGCTGTGGTGAGAGAGAGAGGGAGAAGGGATCTCTCAAAGAAGCTGAGGACCAGGCGGAGGTGCCAGGCCCCCAGCGGTACTACTGCTGTGGAGCCACGGCGGTACTACCACTGCGGAGCGGTACTGCCGCCTGTGGCTTCTCAGCGGTACTACTGCTGGGTGCACGGTACTGCCGCTTAGACCCAGACAGGACAAGGAAGAGAGGAGAGATCTCTTCAATGGACAGGAAAAGCTCGGAGGGTGAGAAGCTGATGTGTACGTGATGATTTCACCCATGCAAAACCCCAGCGGACCCCCTCTTGATAGTACGGTGCCCTCTACGCAACTAGTCCACCGAGAAAGAAACGAAAGAGCTACACCGTCTTGAAATACACTCCGAGGGAAAGAAGGCGTCTCGTGCCAAGGGAGAATTTGGGAATTATTCAAAGCACAAGATTAGTCCGCAAGCATGTTGTCATCAATCACCAAAACTACCTTGAGATAGATATGCCGTAACAATCTCCCCCTTTTTGGTGGATTGATGACAACTAGGGATTTGCACAAGGAAAAGAAATGAAACGAAGAAAACTAAGGACTACAAAATATAGACGGGCTCCCCCAGAATGTGTGCACCTAGAGATGGCACACACACACATTCGGATCAACATTCCCCTATATTTTATAGTCCAACAATACTAAGCACAATATATATGAGAGAAGTGAGTAAATCGGACAAGCATGCATCTCACAATAAACTGCAGTACTCTGAAATGACATAAGAAATAAGGTAGCGATAGGGAGCATATGTCTTACACCATATGACTAGAACTTAGGTCTCACACCAAACCAAACCAAAGAAGGAACACACAAGGACGACTCAAACACGACACAAGAAGCAAGTCCCTACACTCTCTCCCCCTTTGGCAGCGAGACACCAAAAAGGGCAGAGAGTGACACTACAACTCCAGGTGATGGGAGGTGGAAGAGCTCGAACATCACATCTCTGCATCTTCATCATGGGTCGAAAACAGCTCGGCATCGGAGTCGGTCCAGTGGCAATTCTGATGAATCCAGTCCTCCTCTTCAGTGATCTGACCCTCAGACCCACTGGCAACTGTTGCTCCCATCTGACGCATGAGGTCCTTGTGGCGTGTCCTGGCATGCTTCTCTGCCACATGAGTCATGTACTGACCATGAGACTCCATGCAGAAAAGCTTCTTCATCTTGCGCTTAAGCTTCTGTGCCCACGACGGTTCTGCACTAGTGGGGCCAAAGTCCTCCTCATGAGCATCAGTAGCAGCCTCACCCTCGGTCCCCACGGCAGCAGCAGCAGCAGACGGACCCCCTGTGGCAGCAGTAGCGGATGGACCCCTGTGTGAGGCGCTGTCCAGTTGTCCTTCTTCCTCAGATGCTTGATCTCATGAGAAACCAAGTCTCTAGTCTCTAGCAGCACTCTGGGATAAGTCTGTGCCCAGGCCCTCTCAATGAGCCTCATGATGAATGGACCATAGATAGGACACTTGCGCTCAGACACGGCAGATAGAAGTTCACACCACATGACATGAGAGATATTCAGGCTCTATCCAGTGCTTGCTTCCTTCTCATGCTGACAGAAAAGGAGCATGTCCACGTGGTAAGAGTGGACCATATCCATATTTCCAATCCGAGGGAAAAGAGTCTCACGGAATATGCGATGAAGAATGTCCAGATACGGAGACAGCTTATAGGTCTTCTTCTCAGTTACTAGGTGAACCTTCACAGTGCAGTAGGGCTAAAGGGCTTGCTTGTGGGTGGATGTAGCATTGCGGTGAGGACGGAAACCGACAGGAGTCTCAAGCCCGGTATCCACCACATCAAGTAACTCCATGAAAGCCTTCCACTTGACAGAAAGCAGCTTGCCATTGGTCATCCATGTCAGAGTCCTCATCCGCCCCAAGATGGACGGTGGCATAGAATTGAGCTACCAAATCTGCATCAAAATCCTTGTTGAATTGCATGATCCTGAGAATGTTCAGCTGAGTGCACATCTGAAGAGCTTCGCCAAAGTACTCTGGGTCCTTCTCCATAGCATCAGTATCAATGGAGCGAACATCAACAAAAGATTCTTCTTGGCCTTGATCACATCAAAGTAGATGGCAAACTAAAAACGGTTCCAGAACGGGCGGTTGACAAAGTGGGTTCTTGGGCCACCGCATAGGGGTTGCGGCAACGCTTCTCCCAAAACTCCTTGTTGGTCATCTCAGTCACACTCTTCCCTTTGGGTTTCTGGGCGGCCCGCTTCGATTGCTGAGGAGGTGGAGGAACACTTGCAGATGCACTTGCTAGAGGCGGTTGGGTGCTTGAGGAACAACCGGCTGGCTCAAAGGTACGGTAGCGTTTTGATGTGGCACGCCCGGGGTTGATACGGTGACCTTGCTGCTCGGAAGGGTCATCACCTGGAGCCAAACACAAGAACACGCAACACAACCAGAAAGAACAAGCATAAGCCAACAAACACAACAAAAAGATCAAGGTGAGGTAGGAAAATGATGGAAATTGGCATGCGGCGGCAGTACCGTGACCTGTCCGCGGTAGTACCGCCCCAAGCGGTAGTACCGCCCCAAAGGGAGCGGTAGTACCGCTCTAGGTCAAGCGGTAGTACCGCTCCAAAGGGAGCGGTAGTACTGCTTGAGGCGGATAAACAGTAGTTTCCTAGCACGAGGCGGTGAAACAGCGGTTTCCTACTACCGTGGTCAGATCCGGCACTACCGGCCTACCAAATTCAAAAATAATCCTACCAAACTCTAATCTAGATAGTCTAGTTGCCTTCTCCAACCAACTCAAGCCTAGATTTAGCCAAAAATCTAGAGATGCAACCACCATTGCCCCTAAGAAACAAGAACTGAAAAAGAGACAAAACGAAAGAAGGAATGGGGGCAATACCGGCATCCATGGCAAGAGGACGTGGTGGGGATCGACTCCGCCAAAGGAAATGGAGAGGGACGCCCCGGAGACGGAGATCCGCCAGAGCCCTCCCGCGGCGAGTGGAGGCTAGAGAGAGAGGAAGAGAAAAGAGGGGCGAAGTGAATGGGTATGGGGGAGAAGAAACCTCCCCTGCCCCCGACTTAACCCCCTGTTCTCGTCCCCCAGCGGTAGTACCGTGCTGGGGGGCGGTAGTACCGCTTACGAGCGGTAGTACCGCACACCACCAGCGGTAGTACTGCCCAGCACGCCACTTCAACTAAACAGACACGGCTTTAGCTCGACGAAACGACAAAAACGGCAAACACACTGGCAAATGACCAAGACACACCTCTTCACAAGAGGGCGGTGGCCGAGGCCACCTATGTTTGAGTCAAAAGGTATGGCACCGCGAAGATTTTAACCTTGGGCCCATGACCAAAACTCGTCTTTTAAGCACAAGTGACATCAACAATGGCTAAAGTGAAAGACTTGATAAATTTATGCATAATGGGGGGAGTGAGAGTTCATTGAGAGAACAACACTCCCCCTATGTCCATGCCTACACCTAAACTAGACAACAAATTAAGCGTGGTAGGGTGTGCAAGGGTTCAAGCCACATTGCTCGAATCAATGATATTTAGCTCATGCCTTAACTCACTAAATCTTGCTTCATCCAAGGGCTTCGTGAAAATATATGCAAGGTTGTCATGAGTGTTGACATAGTTGAGCTCGATCTCTCCTCGCCTAATGTGATCCCGGATGAAGTGATACCGAATCTCAATATGCTTCGTCTTGAAGTGTTGCACCGGGTTGAGAGAAATCTTGATGGCACTTTCATTGTCACACCAAAGAGGCACTTTGTCACAAGTGACACCATAATCCTTTAAAGTTTGCCTCATCCATAGAAGTTGTGCACAACAACTACCGGCGGCAACATACTCCGCCTCAGTGGATGAGAGAGACACACAACTTTGCTTTTTGGAAGACCAACTTACCAGAGAGCAACCAAGGAATTGGCACCCTCCGGAGGTGGACTTCCTATCCACTTTGTCTCCCGCCCAATCGGAATCCGAGTAACCTACAAGCTTGAAGTTTGATCCTCTTAGGTACCATAAGCCAAAGTTTGGGGTATGAGCCAAATATCAAAAGATTCGTTTGACCGCCACATAGTGACTTTCCTTAGGTGCGGCTTGAAACCGTGCACAAATACCCACACTCAACATGATGTCCGGTCTAGATGCACAAAGGTAAAGCAAGGATCCAATCATGGAACGATATACCTTTTGATCCACCACTTTACCATTGGGATCTAAGTCAAGTTGGCACTTGGTGGGCATTGGAGTGGAAGCCGGCTTGACGTCACTTAGCTTGAATCTCTTGAGCATGTCTTGAGTGTATTTGGATTGATTGACGAAGGTTCCTTCTCTTCTTTGCTTCACTTCAAACCCTAGAAAGAACTTCAACTCTCCCATGGAGGACATCTCGAACTTTGAGGTCATGAGAGCGGCAAATTCCTCATTGAAAGCTTTGTTAGGAGAACCAAAGATAATATCATCAACATATAACTGGCACACAAACAACTCCCCTTTGACTTTCTTAGTAAAAAGAGTGGGGTCGATTAGCCCAACTTTAAAACCATGGTCTTGTAACAACTCGGTAAGGTGGTCATACCACGCACGTGGGGCTTGTTTAAGGCCATAGAGTGCCTTATCGAGTTGATACACATGATCGGGAAAGTAGGGATCCTTGAACCCGGGGGGTTGCTTGACGTAAACCAATTCATTAATGGGACCATTAAGAAAAGCACTCTTCACATCCATTTGTTGTAACTTAAAGTTATGATGAGAAGCATATGCAATCAACATGCGAATGGATTCAAGACGAGCAACGGGAGCAAAGGTTTCACCATAGTCGATACCCTCGACTTGGGAGTAGCCTTGTGCTACCAAACGAGCCTTGTTGTGAATGATAATCCCATGGGCATCTTGCTTGTTCTTGAATATCCACTTGGTTCCAATGACATTGTGGTTCCCCGTTGGCCTTGGCACCAATCTCCACACTTTGTTGCGCTCGAAGTTGTTGAGTTCTTCGTGCATGGCATTGAGCCAATCTGGATCTTCTAGCGCCTCATAGACCTTGTGGGGTTCCACACAAGAGACAAACGCGTGATGCTCACAATAATTTGCTAATTTTCTACGAGTGCTTACCCCCTTTCTTAAGCTTCCAAGCACATTCGTCATGAGATGATCCTTGGTGGAGAGCTTGGAAGCAACCTTGGCGGCACGACGCTCTAATTCCTCCTCGGTGGTGAGTTGAGGAGCGGTTACTTGAACATCTTGAGTGTCGTCATGAACTTGTTCTTGGTCTTGAACTTGCTCGGGGGAGAGATCTTGACCTTGAGCATCACTTGGTGTGTCAACACCGCCTTGAGTATGATCTTGCCCTTGGTCTTGTTCATGAGGTTGAGGGCCTTCACTTTGTTCTTTGGAAACGTGTGGGCCTTGGGTTGGTGATGGCTCCACTTGAGTGGAGCATTGTCCTTCTCTTTCGGCCACAAGGGGTTCCTCAATGGGTAGGATGAAACCAACACCCATTCTTCTTATGGCTTGAGGAGGAATTTCATCACCTACATCACAAGTGCCACTTTGCTCCACTTGGGAGCCGTTATTCTCATCAAACTCCACGTTACACATCTCCTCAATAAGTCCCGTGGATTTATTGAGGACACGGTAAGCATGAGAGTTTGTAGCATAACCAACAAATATGCCCTCATAAGCTCTAGCCTCAAATTTAGACAACCGAACACCTTTCTTGAGAAAGAAACACTTACACCCAAATACCCGGAAGTACTTGAGGTTGGGCTTGTTACCGTTGAGTATCTCATATGGAGTCTTGTTCAAGCCCGTGCGGAGGTAGAGCCGATTGGATGCATGACACGCGGTGTTGATGGCTTCGGCCCAAAAGTTGTACGGAGACTTGAACTCCGCCATCATGGTCCTTGCCGCATCCATCAACATCCAGTTCTTCCTCTTCGCAACACCGTTTTGTTGAGGGGTGTATGGTGCGGAATATTGATGCTTGATTCCCTCATCACTAAGAAATTCATCCAAGGTGTAGTTCTTGAACTCGGTGCCGTTGTCACTTCTTATTGTCAAGATCTTTGCATTGTGTTGACGTTGTGCTTCATTTGCAAAGTCAATGACGGTTTGTTGGGTCTCGCTCTTCCTCTTGAAGAAATACACCCACGTGTACCTTGAGTAGTCATCCACAATCACCAAGCAATACTTTCTACCTCCAAGACTATCGAAGGATGGGGGCCCAAAAAGATCCATGTGAAGGAGCTCCAAGGGCCTCTTTGAATAAATGATAGTCGTGGGAGGGTGAGCCTTCTCATGTAGCTTTCCTTCGATACAGGCACTGCAAGCACGATCTTTAACAAAACTAACATTCGTTAGTCCACGGACATGGTCCCCCTTGAGAAGACTTTGCAAAGATCTCATATTGACATGGGCTAAACGGCGATGCCAAAGCCATCCCACATCAACTTTAGCCATTAGGCATGTCGCGGTCTTAGTGGGTCGCTCCGAAAAGTTAATCACATATAGACCGTTCTCGACATGCCCAACAAAAGCTACTTTAAGAGTCTTGCTCCACAAGAGGGCCACGGTATCGATATCAAAGAAAGTGGCAAAGCCCATGATTGCAAGTTGACGAACGGAAAGTAAATTGTATGCAAGGGACTCAACAAGCATGACCTTCTCGATCATGGGATCATGAGAGATGACCACCTTGCCAAGTCCCAATACCTTAGAGGATGAGGCGTCACCCCACTCGACATTGGTGGGCATAGATGGAACTTTGTGCACGTCCACCACCAAGTCCTTGTTTCCGGTCATATGATTTGTAGCTCCGCTATCGAGCAACCATGATCCACCACCGGAAGCAAACACCTACAAGAGATCAATGCTTGGTTTTAGGTACCCATTTTGTAATGGGTCCTTTGATGTTAGTAACAAGGGTCTTAGGAACCCAAATAGACCATTCAATGTACTCATGAAGAGAACCAACAAATTTGGCATAAACATGCCCATCACTAGCACGGCATAACACATAAGAAGGATTAAAATCGCAGGCTTTGTTGGGAGAGGTGACATTGCCCTTCTTGACTTTGTTCTTCCTCTTCTCCTCGGGGACACTCTCTCTCTCCCTCACAAAGGTTTGCATGAGGGGAGGAGGTCGTTTGGTCTTGTCATTCTTCTTCTTGTTCTTGGAGTCGGGCACGTACCCAACCCCTTCCTTGGCCACACCTCCCTTTTGGTTGATCAAGAGATCGTTGAGGTTCTTCTTGCCTTGTATGCAAGTCGCAAGACCTCTCTCAAGTTGCTCCTTCAACTTAGCATTTTCCTCAACAAGATGTATATGCTCACAACACGGGTTAGTAGCATTTGCATTATCAATTAAAACCATATGAGGAAAAGTTGCTTTCTCCTTAGTTAGCTTCACTTGGAGTTGATCATGAGACTCCTTGAGACTAGCGTGAATACCCTTCAAGGCCTTGTGGGCCTTGTCAAGTATATCAAACTCCTCTTTGAGTCTAGGAAGATCAACTCCGAGTTTGGCCTTGTCGGAATTTAGCATACGAGAAACCATGAGGGCATGATCATAATCTTTCTTTAACTTAGCATGATCAACGTTGTGTGACTCCTCAAGAGCCAAACGAAGACCACGATCTTCCTCAAGAGCATTAGAAAGATCTGAAATCTCATCGGCATAGTCATGACTATGCCCTTCCATCTTAGAGATGGTGTCTTCGTGAGCCTCGATCAAGTCATTGACCTCACCAAGTTGTTCCAAGAGAGCAACAAAGTGCTTCTTGGATTTTCCCTTGAGTTTGCCCATAAAGGCCTCAAACTCGTTAGCCTCCACAATAGCTCCCTCAAGTTAATTAATGCTATCCGTTTGGGAAGGATGATTAATGATGGTAGTTTTGATGTTGGAGGTTACCTTGTTGGTGGCTTTAGCCATGAGGCACTTGGCGGTGATGCTCTCGTTGGGTGAGTCGAAGAGAGACACCCGTGATGTTGTTGCAATGGCAACGGAGGCCATGGCAACCGACTCATCATCTTCATCATCGTCATCATCCTCATTGTACTCTTCTTGCACAACCAAAGCCTTGGGAGGAGTCTTCTTGGTGAAATTGTTCTTGTTGGGGAACGATTTGACCTTGTCCTTTCGGATGAGTTTGCCACCATTGTCTTCCCTCTTCTCATACGGGCATTCCGCAACGAAATGACTCACGTTGCCGCAGTTGTAGCAAGTCCTTACACGTTGCTTGCCCCTTGTGCCACTCGAGTTGTTTTTGCTAAAGTTGGGCCTCGAGATTTTCTTGCTCCAAAATTGCCTTGAAGCAAGTGCCATGTGTTCATGATATGCATACTTCGTATCTTCGGGGTTGCTCTCTTCTTCTTCCTCTTCTTCTTCTTCCACGGTGAGCTTGGCCTTCAAAGCAAGGTTAGGCTTCTTTGCCCGTTGAGAACGGAGCACCGCATTGTTGGCGGTCTTGTCCAAAATGTTCATGGCCACAAAATCATCCAACACTTCGCTTGAGGTCAAAGTGTGGAAGACCTGTCTTTGACGAATGACGGAGGACATGGCCTTGTGGTAGGGCATCATTGCCTTGAGGAATTTGCGCTTGATCCAATTGTCATCCGTGTCCTTGCTCCCATGATCTCGTAGTGAAACCGCGAGTTTGGTTACTCTCCGATAAAGCTCACGAGGTTCTTCAACTTCCTTCATTGCAAACTCATCGGCCTCATCTTGTACCACTTCATAGTTGGAGCGTTGAATGCTTGCAGTTCCTCGGTAGAGAGACACGACACAATGCCATGCATCTTTGGCCAAGGCGAAGGGACAAAGATGAGGTAGGTCTTCGGGTGGAATTGCATCTTGAATGTCGAAGAGAACATTTTCATTGAATTGATTGTCCGCAGCTTCTCGAGGAGTGAAGTTGCTTGGATCATGTGGATAGAAACCTTCTTCAATGATTCTCCAAAGGTTAGTGTTCACATGATTTAGATGATGTTTAAAGCGGTAAACCCAAGAATCAAAATCCTCATTTTTCACAATATTAGGGGGAGGACCGGCATGATTCAAATGAGTGGAGGGAACCAGTCCACCATAAACAAGTGGTGGTTCCACATGGGCAAAGATGCCGGTGCCATTCTTGCCACTAGAAGAAGGAGCCTTTTCACTACTAGCTTCCCCCTTGTCGAGGATAGCATCCGACACCTTGTTGGCGGGATCACCCACTTTCAACGGTGAAGTGGATAGTTTAAGCCCCTCAAGAAATTTAGTAAACATGCTTTCAACTTCGGTCATCATGGAGGTTTTCAATGTCTCCAAGGCCACATTGAACTCCTCACGAGAGACCGAAGTTTCCCCATCTCCCATAGACGAGATCGGATTCACACCGGAGTGTTCCTCCACACTGTCTATGGTAACAACCATACTCTTTGGACGGTAAAGTCCTTAATAAAGAGACGAGGCTCTGATACCAATTGAAAGATCGATATGGTTGACCAGAGGGGGGGGTGAATAGGCAACTACCAATTTTTAGCTTTTCTTTACCAAATTAAACTTTGCATCAAAGTAGGTTTTCTAGACGTGCAACTAGGTGAGCAACCTATATGATGCAATAACAACAAGCATACAAGCAAGCAAGGGTAGAAACACTAAAGAGCTTGCACAAGTAAAGGTAAGAGATAACCAAGAGTGGATCCGGTGGAGACGAGGATGTGTTACCGAAGTTCCTTCCTTTTGAGGGGAAGTACATCTTTGTTGGAGCGGTGTGGAGGCACAATGCTCCCCAAGAAGCCACTAGGGCCACCGTATTCTCCTCACGCCCTCACACAATGCGAGATGTCGTGATTCCACTATTGGTGCCCTTGAAGGCGGCGACCGAACCTTTACAAACAAGGTTGGGGCAATCTCCACAACTTAATAGGAGGCTCCCAACAAGACCACGAAGCTTCACCACAATGGAATATGGCTCCGAGGTGACCTCAACCGTCTAGGGTGCTCAAACACCCAAGAGTAACAAGATCCGCTAGGGATGAGTGGGGGAATCGAAAATCCCTTGGTGGAAGTGTAGATCGGAGCCTTCTCAACCACTCCCGAGCAAATAAACAAGTTTGATTGGCTAGGGAGATAGATCGGGCAAAATGAAGCTTGGAGTATTTAATGGAGCTTGAGCAATAAATGGAGCTTGGGGAGGAAGAGGTAAGTGAGAAGGAAGAAGGGGGCTCCCATTTATAGTGGGGGCAACAATCCCGTTGCCCCCTACCAACCAGCCCCGCACAGGGCGGTACTACCGCTGAGAGGGGGCGGTACTACCGCCAGGACAACGGTACTGCCGCGCTGAGGAGACTAGAAGCGAAAAGCTCCAACTGCGGTACTACCGCGGTGGTAGGGCGGCACTACCGCTCCAGGAACGGTACTACCGCCACTACAACTGTGACTAGTGCCGCAAAACCCGACACGAGAAAAAGACCTCTCGAATCGAGGCGGTAGGAGCCAGACTGCCCAATGGTACTACGGTAGTGGGGTCAAGGGCGGTAGTACCGCTGTGGAGCGGTACTGCCGCTTGTGACCCTTCGGCCGTAGTACCACAGGCAGTGCGGTACTACCGCTGGGGTGAGAGAGAGAGGGAGAAGGGATCTCTCAAAGAAGCTGAGGACCAGGCGGAGGTGCCAGGCCCCCAGCGGTACTACTGCTGTGGAGCCACGGCGGTACTACCGCTGCGGAGCGGTACTGCCGCCTGTGGCTTCTCAGCGGTACTACCGCTGGGTGCACAGTACTGCCGCTTAGACCCAGACAGGACAAGGAAGAGAGGAGAGATCTCTTCAATGGACAGGAAAAGCTCGGAGGGTGAGAAGCTGATGTGTACGTGATGATTCCACCCATGCAAAACCCCAGCGGACCCCCTCTTGATAGTACGGTGCCCACTACGCAACTAGTCCACCGAGAAAGAAACGAAAGAGCTACACCGTCTTGAAATACACTCCGAGGGAAAGAAGGCATCTCGTGCCAGGGGAGAATCTGTGAATTATTCAAAGCACAAGATTGGTCTGCAAACATGTTGTCATCAATCACCAAAACTACCTTGAGAGAGATATGCCGTAACATGGTGGAATTAGGGTTTTGGCTCTGTGTTTGATCGTCTGGGGGTACGTGGGTATATATAGGAGGAAGGAGTACGTCGGTGGAGCAACATGGGGCCCACAAGGGTGGAGGGCGCGCCTGGGGGGTAAGCGCGCCCTTCTACCTCGTGGCTTCCCTGTTTGGTTGCTTGACGTAGGGTCCAAGTCTCCTGGATCTTGTTCGTTCCAAAAATCACGTTCCCGAAGGTTTCATTCCGTTTGGACTCTGTTTGATATTCCTCTTCTTCAAAACCGTAAAATAGGCAAAAAAACAACAATTCTTGGTTGGGCCTCCGGTTAGTAGGTTAGTCCGAAAAATAATATAAAATTTTATAATAAAGCCCAATAATGTCCAAAACAGAAGATAATATAGCATGGAGCAATCAAAAATTATAGATACATTGGAGACATATCAGCGATCCAATGCGCCTTCTAGCACTCAAGGTGGGCCACCTTCTCTTTCGACTGTTGGGGAACATAGTAATTTCAAAAAATTTCCTACGCACACGCGAGATCATGGTGATGCATAGCAACGAGAGGGGAGTGTGTGATCTACGTACCCTTGTAGATCGACGCGGAAGCGTTGACGCAACGTAGAGGAAGTAGTCGTACGTCTTCCCGGTCCAACCGATCCAAGCACCATTACTCCGGCACCTCCGAGTTCTTGACACACGTACAGCTCGATGACGCACCCCGGGCTCCGATCCAGCAAAGCTTCGGGGAGGAGTTTCGTCAGCACGACGGCGTGGTGACTATCTTGATGTTTAACCGTCGTAGGGCTTCGCCTAAGCACTGCTACAATATGATCGAGGTGTAATATCGGGGAAGGGGGCACCGCACACGGCTAAGGAACGATCACGAAGATCAACTTGTGTGTCCTAGGGTGCCCCCTTGCCCCCGTATATAAAGGAGCCAAGGGGGGTGTGGCCGGCCCTAGTAGGAGGCGCGCAGGAGGAGTCCTACTCCTACTGGGAGTAGGACTCCCCTCCCTTTCCTTGTCCAAGTAGGAGAGGGGGAAGGAAGGGAGAGGGGAGAGGAAGGAAGGGCGGGGGGGGGGGGGGGGGGGGGCGCCGCCCCTCCCTCCTTGTCCAATTCGGACTAGGGGGAGAGGGGGCGCGCGGCCTTCCTTGGCTGCCTTTCCTCTTCTCCACTTTAGGCCCATGAGGCCCATTAACCCCCCGGGGGGTTCCGGTAACCCCTCGGTTCTCCGGTTTTATCCGAAACTTCCCCGGAACACTTCCGGTGTCTAAATATAGCCATCCAATATATCAATCTTTATGTCTCGACCATTTCGAGACTCCTCGTCATGTCCGTGATCACATCCGGGACTCCGAACAACCTTCGGTACATCAAAATACATAAACTCATAATGAAACTGTCATCGTAACTTTAAGCGTGCGGACCCTATGGTTCGAGAACAATGTAGACATGACCGAGACACGTCTCCGGTCAATAACCAACAGCGGGACCTGGATGCCCATATTGGCTCCTACATATTCTACGAAGATCTTTATCGGTCAGACCGCATAACAACATACGTTGTTCCCTTTGTCATCGGTATGTTACTTGCCCGAGATTCGATCATCGGTATCCAATACCTAGTTCCATCTCGTTACCGGCAAGTCTCTTTACTCGTTCCGTAATGCATCATCCCGCAACTAACTCATTAGTTGCAATGCTTGCAAGGCTTAAGTGATGTGCATTACCGAGAGGGCCCAGAGATACCTCTCCGATGATCGGAGTGACAAATCCTAATCTCGAAATACGTCAACCCAACATGTATCTTTGGAGACACCTGTAGAGCACCTTTATAATCACCCAGTTACGTTATGACGTTTGGTAGCACACAAAGTGTTCCTCCGGCACACGGGATTTACATAATCTCATAGTCATAGGAACATGTATAAGTCATGAAGAAAGCAATAGCAACATACTAAACGATCGGGTGCTAAGCTAGTGGAATGGGTCATGTCAATCAGATCATTCAACTAATGATGTGATCCCGTTAATCAAATGACAACTCTTTGTCCATGGTTAGGAAACATAACTATATTTGATTAACGAGCTAGTCAAGTAGAGGCATACTAGTGACACTTTGTTTGTCTATGTATTCACACATGTATTATGTTTCCGGTTAATACAATTCTAGCATGAATAATAAACATTTATCATGATATAAGGAAATAAATAATATCTTTATTATTGCCTCTAGGGCATATTTCCTTCAGTCTCCCACTTGCACTAGAGTTAATAATCTAGATTACACAGTAATGATTCTAATACCATGGAGCCTTGGTGCTGATCATGTTTTGCTCGTGGAAGAGGCTTAGTCAACGGGTCTGCCACATTCAGATCCGTATGTATCTTGCAAATCTCTATGTCTCCCACCTGGACTAGATCTCGGATGGAATTGAAGTGTCTCTTGATGTGCTTGGTTCTTTTGTGAAATCTGGATTCCTTTGCCAAGGCAATTGCACCAGTATTGTCACAAAAGATTTTCATTGGACCCGATGCACTAGGTATGACACCTAGATCGGATATGAACTCCTTCATCCAGACTCCTTCGTTTGCTGCTTCCGAAGCAGCTATGTACTCCGCTTCACATGTAGATCCCGCCACGACGCTTTGTTTAGAACTGCACCAACTGACAGCTCCACCGTTTAATGTAAACATGTATCCGGTTTGCGATTTAGAATCGTCCGGATCAGTGTCAAAGCTTGCATCAACGTAACTGTTTACGATGAGCTCTTTGTCACCTCCATATACGAGAAACATATCCTTAGTCCTTTTCAGGTATTTCAAGATGTTCTTGACCGCTGTCCAGTGATCCACTCCTGGATTACTTTGGTACCTCCCTGCTAAACTTATAGCAAGGCACACATCAGGTCTGGTACACAGCATTGCATACATGATAGATCCTATGGCTGAAGCATAGGGAACATCTTTCATTTTCTCTCTATCTTCTGCAATGGTCGGGCATTGAGTCTGAATCGACTTCACACCTTGTAACACAGGCAACAACCCTTTCTTTGCTTGATCCATTTTGAACTTCTTCAAAATCTTGTCAAGGTATGTGCTTTGTGAAAGTCCAATTAAGCGTCTTGATCTATCTCTATAGATCTTTATTCCTAATATGTAAGCAGCTTCACCGAGGTCTTTCATTGAAAAACTCTTATTCAAGTATCCCTTTATGCTATCCAGAAATTCTATATCATTTCCAATCAGTAGTATGTCATCTACACATAATACTAGACATGCTACAGAGCTCCCACTCACTTTCTTGTAAATACAGGCTTCTCCGAAAGTCTGTATAAAACCAAATGCTTTGATCACACTATCAAAGCGTTTATTCCAACTCCGAGAGGCTTGCACCAGTCCATAAATGGATCGCTGGAGCTTGCACACTTTGTTAGCTCCCTTTGGATCGACAAAACCTTCCGGTTGCATCATATACAACTCTTCTTCTAGAAATCCATTCAGGAATGCAGTTTTGACATCCATCTGCCAAATCTCATAATCATAAAATGCGGCAATCGCTAACATGATTCGGACAGACTTAAGCATCGCTACGGGTGAGAAGGTCTCATCATAGTCAACCCCTTGAACTTGTCAAAAACCTTTTGCGACAAGTCGAGCTTTGTAGACAGTAATATTACCGTCAGCGTCAATCTTCTTCTTGAAGATCCATTTATTCTCAATTGCTTGCCGATCATCGGGCAAGTCAACCAAAGTCCATACTTTGTTCTCATACATGGATCCCATCTCGGATTTCATGGCTTCAAGCCATTTTGCAGAATCTAGGCTCACCATCGCTTTTTCATAGTTCGTAGGTTCATCATGATCTAGCAGCATGATTTCCAGAACAAGATTTCCGTACCACTCTGCCGCGGATCTCACTCTGGTTGATCTACGAGGTTCAGTAGTATTTTGTCTTGAAGTTTCATGATCATTATCATTAGCTTCCTCACTAATTGGTGTAGGTGTCGCAGAAACAGTTTTCTATGATGTACTACTTTCCAATAAGGGAGCAGGTACAGTTACCTCATCAAGTTCTACTTTCCTCCCACTCACATCTTTCGAGAGAAACTCCTTCTCTAGAAAGTTTCCGAATTTAGCAACAAAAGTCTTGCCTTCGGATCTGTGATAGAAGGTGTATCCAATAGTTTCCTTTGGATATCCCATGAAGACACATTTCTCCGATTTGGGTTCGAGCTTATCAGGTTGAAGCTTTTTCACATAAGCATCGCAGCCCCAAACTTTCAGAAACAACAATTTTGGTTTCTTGCCAAACCATAGTTCATAATGCGTCGTCTCAATGGATTTTGATGGTGCCCTATTTAACGTGATTGCGGCGTCTCTAAAGCATAACCCCAAAATGATAGCGGTAAATCAGTAAGAGACATCATAGATCGCACCATATCTAGTAAAGTACGATTACGACGTTCGGACACACCATTACGCTGTGGTGTTCCGGGTGGCGTGAGTTGCGAAACTATTCCGCATTGTTTCAAATGTACACCAAACTCATAACTCAAATATTCTCCTCCATGATCAGATCGTAGAAACTTTATTTTCTTGTTACGATTGTCACACCCTAGCTAGTTCAAGCATTAGAGTGTGCATCGTGTTTAAATTTCTCTTAAATTTGAAATGGGGAAAGCAGAAACCCCCAGCACCCCCCTGAAATCAACTAGGGTTTACTAAAAATAATTTCAATGAACCTGAAATGCCCTTCTAAAATGTTCACCCTCTTTGTCTTGGGTTAGAACCTCTGGCAAAATTGGTGCATAATTTTCTAGGTCAAGAGAAGGTCATTGATTTAAATCATAAGTATTTGAATTTGGGCATTTAAATGCTATAAAATAATTTAAATGCTCAAATAATCTTGGGAATAAATGTTTCCTGTTGGAAATATTCTAAACAGAGCTCGCATTTATTTTCAGGATTTTTGGAAATATTTTAGTATTTTTAATAAAGCCCAACAGTTACAGTTTAATAGAAAACAGAAACAATTTAAAAAAAGGAGAGGGAGAAGCCCACCTGGGCCTTACCTGGCGCCGCCCACCAGGCCCACCTGCCGGCCCAGCCCAGCCACCGCGCCAGCGAGCAGCTTGGCTCGGCCAGGCAGGCAGGCAGGTGCTCGACGGCGGCACCCGCGCGCGCCACGCAGATGGCTGCCGCCCTGCTTCCTCCCCTCGCCGCCCTGCTGGCCTAGACAGGCTCCACGTCGCCGCATCGACCCCTTGGACACACTCACTCGCCCCCTGCCTCACTCCCTCGCTCCCCTTCGCCATGGCCGACGCAGCCGTCGCCGTCCCGCCAGCGTAGTCGCGTCCACCACCGTCCCCGTGCTGCTCCAGTGTGTCCTGAAGCTCCGCCACTTCCTCCTCGATCGCTCCACCAAGCCACGCCCCGCCGGAGGCCTGCAAACGACTCCACCGAGCTCGTCTTCAACCTCGGGCTGCCCAGATCGCCTCCGCCGCCCCGCTTGCTCCGGCTCGTCCCCGACCGCGCCGTTTGTCTCTGCGTGACCGCTGTGAGCCCAGCTACCTCCCCTTCCTCTCCGTTCTCCTCCTCATGCACCACAGCGAGCACACGGAGCTCACCCGCACGCACCGCCGCGGAGCTCGTCGCCGACGGTTCTCCGGCCAAACACCGGCCACGCCACCTAGTCTAACAACTTCACCGCATCCCTAGGGTCACAACGCACCTCACCACGCGCCTCGCCGTGCCCCGTAGCCTCGGGCTCACTTTCACCCGACTCCGGCGACCGCCAAGCTCGTCACCAGTGACGCTTCCGGCCACCCCGAGCCCAACCACCACCACCAAACGCTGTGGCTCGTCCCCAGCTACCCGTAGATGATCTCCGCCGTCGTTTTGGTCGCTTGAGGGTGTTTTCCGAAGCCCTCCGCCGTCTCGGCCTTGCCAGCGACTCAACGCCGGCGGGATTAGCCCTGTTGACCGGTGGGTTTGACCACTAACGTGGACTGGGTGGGCCCAGTTTGACTCCCCTTAGTCAATGACAAGTGGGCCCCCCTTTGCTAATTATCCAGATTAGTTTCTAACTAAAATTAGTTAGTTTAATTAACTACTAACACGCGGGACCCACTGGTCAGGTTTGACCTGGACGTCCCCGTTGACCCTGACATCACCCTGACGTATTGCTGACGCAGTAATTGATTTACTGGAATTAGTTTTATACAGGAAATTCCAGAAAATAGTTCAAACTTCAAAAATTCATAGAAATTCAACCATAACTCCAAATGAAATAATTTATATATGAAAAATTATCAGAAAAATTCAATCTATCCATCTGTAATGGTTTCATGCATGACAAGACAAGTTTACCTTGCTGTTTAACCAGAATAAGGAAATGCACTATTAAAGCCATGTTTAATAAGCTAATAATTGAATCTTTGATTCAAATAAGCACATTCCTTTCTGTTATAGCTTGCATTAGGCCAAGACACATTCATATTGCCATGTCATAGCATGCATCATATTGTTGCATATCGTCATGTGTTGATTGTGTTCCGATGTGTTCTTCGTGGTAGGTTCTGCCTCCGAGGATATTCACGAGTATCCAACTGAAGGGCAGTATCCCACCACCACTCCATCAGGCAAGCAACCCATTGATCATTCCGATACAAACCCATGTTCTCACTTCTGCTCTTGTTTACTGCATTAAGACAACGCGATTCAAACTGCTGTGTGCTATAGTAGTTGAACCCTTATCCTCTGCATGACCTGTCATTGCCACAGTAACTAGATGAAACCCACTAGCATGTGTAGGAGTTGATTGAGCCATGTATGTGATTCCTACCTTGCTATGCCTGCTATGCTTAGAGTTGTGTCAGGTCTGATTCATCTGGGTGATGGGCTAGAGTGATATGATTATGTCGGTAGTATGAGGAATGTGTTGAACATGTTTTGGTAAAGGTACCGATGAGAGGCCATGTAGGAGTACATGGTGGGTTGTTTCATTGAGACCGTCCCTAAGAACTGAGATCTGCATGTGTGATTTAAGATTCAGCTACTACCATGCACTGGGATCCTTAATTGACCCTCTCGGCTTCTTAATCACCCTAGTACTCTGTCCAGGAGTTGCAATAGTTTCTAGTGTTTGTAGGTTATGTGTTGGCGGCCGTGCGTAGCGCTGACCCTAGGGGTGGGCTATGTTGCGGTAGATACACCATGGCCGGGTATGCCGGGCGCCCGTTTGGCGTCTCGGGACCCTGTTCACATCGTTCGGGCCGTATGTGGAAACCTCGGCTGGACTCCCCGCGGATGGAACCTGGATAGGCGATAAACCTGGATTGGAGACTTAAGTGTTTAGGTAGGCCGTGGCCGACACCCTCGCTGGGCTTCCGCTTGAAGGTTGCCGAGTACATGTCGTGTAAATGGCGATAAGTGGTGAAAGCGTGTATGACAAAGTACACCCCTGCAGGGTATAAAACTATTCGAATAGCCGCGTCCGCGGTAAAGGACTACTTGGTTGCCTATACAGTTCATAGACAAGTTAATGGATACTACTAAAAGACTCAAGATAAGTGTGAGTACCGAGGATGTCCCTCTCGTAGGATGACGAGGGAGGATCCCCGGTGGAGTATTGTGTTGGTGAGTAGTGGACTCGTGTGCGAAAACTATTTTCTAGTGAAGTTCCGTAGGATAGTTTAGCCAAGAGTCAAAGCTGGCTTGCTGCATTAACCCCACCACCTTCCTGAGAATAAGCATGTATAGTAGGTTCTGATGTAAAACTTGCTGAGTACCTTTGTACTCATGTTTGCTTAATTACTATTTTCAGACGACAACACCGCCCCCTCCGATGGGTTCTATGTAGACCTTGACGTTGATGAGTGACTAGCCACCCAGGTGGTGATCCTGGCCATGGAGGGCCTTATGTAGATAGACAGGCTTCGAGAAGCCTTCTTTCATTCTAGAGTCTGTACTCAGACTAGTTGCTTCCGCATGTGCTTGTATGATTGTATGACTTGAGTGTCGGGTCATGTGACCCCTATCTGTATAAACATGTTATGTATGGCTCTCTGGAGCCTTTAAATAAAGTACTTGAGTTGTAGAGTTTTGTTGTGATGCCATGTTGTATGTACTCATATCGGGCATATTGTGTGTATGATTGAAATGCTTGGTATGAGTGGGATCCGACAATCTAGTTGTTTATCCTTGGCATCCTTTCTTATGGGGAAATGTAGTCTAGTGTTCCTTGAGCCATAGTAGTCCGCTACAGCCCGGTTCACCGGAGTCCTGCTAGCCCAGCACAACTGCTCAGGACACTTGACTGGCCGGCATGTGATTCACTTTGTTCCTATGTCTATCCCTTCGGGGAAATGTCATGCGGTGACTTCCGGAGTCCTGCCTAGCCTGCTACAGCCCGGGTTCCCCGGAGTCCTGTTAGCCCAGTGCTATAGCCCGGAATCACTCGCTGATGACCGACATGCTCGATGTGATTCATGTATGCCTGTCTCCATAGGTCTGTGCCGCTTTGGGTTCACGACTAGCCATGTCGGCCCGGGTTCTCTGTCATATGGATGCTAGCGACACTATCATATACGTGAGCCAAAAGGCGCAAATGGTCTCGGGCCATGGTAAGGCGACACCCGTGGAATACCGTGCGTGAGGCCGCAAAGTGATATGAGGTGTTACCGGCTAGATCGATGTGACTTGGAATCGGGGTCCTGACAACGATGATTTTCAACTTCACTCTGAAATTCTTTGAACTTTTCAAATGTTTCAGACTTATGTTCCATTAAGTAGATATACCCATATCTGCTTAAGTCATCTGTGAAGGTGAGAAAATAACGATATCCACCATGAGCCTCAATATTCATCGGACCACATACATCTGTATGTATGATTTCCAACAAATCTGTTGCTCTCTCCATAGTACCGGAGAACGGTGTTTTAGTCATCTTGCCCATGAGGCACGGTTCGCAAATACCAAGTGATTCATAATCAAGTGGTTCCAAAAGTCCATCAGTATGGAGTTTCTTCATGCGCTTTACACCGATATGACCTAAACAGCAGTGCCACAAATAAGTTGCACCATCATTATCAACTCTGCATTTTTTGGCTTCAACATTATGAATATGTGTGTCACTACTATCGAGATTCAATAAGAATAGACCACTCTTCAAGGGTGCATGACCATAAAAGATATTACTCATATAAATAGAACAACCATTATTCTCTGATTTAAATGAATAACCGTCTCGCATTAAACAAGATCCAGATATAATGTTCATGCTCAACGCTGGCACCAAATAACAATTATTTAGGTCTAATACTAATCCTGAAGGTAGATGTAGAGGTAGCGTGCCGACCGCGATCACATCGACTTTGGAACCGTTTCCCACGCGCATCGTCTCCTCGTCCTTAGCCAATCTTCACTTAATCCGTAGTCCCTGTTTCGAGTTGCAAATATTAGCAACAGAACCAGTATCAAATACCCAGGTGCTACTGCGAGCATTAGTAAGGTACACATCAATAACATGTATATCACATATACCTTTGTTCACCTTGCCATCCTTCTTATCCGCCAAATACTTGGGGTAATTCCGCTTCCAGTGACCAGTCTGCTTGCAGTAGAAGCACTCAGTTTCAGGCTTATGTCCAGACTTGGGTTTCTTCTCTTGAGCAGCAACTTGCTTGCTGTTCTTCTTGAAGTTCCCCTTCTTCTCCCCTTTGCCCTATTTCTTAAAACTAGTGGTCTTGTTGACCATCAACACTTGATGCTCCTTTTTGATTTCTACCTCCGCAGCTTTCAGCATTGTGAAGAGCTCGGCAATAGTCTTATTAATCCCTTGCATATTATAGTTCATCACGAAGCTCTTGTAGCTTGGTGGCAGTGATTGGAGAATTCTGTCAATGACGCAATCATCTGGAAGATTAACTCCCATCTGAATCAAGTGATTATTATACCCAGACATTTTAAGTATATGCTCACTGACGGAACTGTTCTCCTCCATCTTGCAGCTATAGAACTTATTGGAGACTTCATATCTCTCAATTCGGGCATTTGCTTGAAATATTAACTTCAACTCCTGGAACATCTCATATGCTCCATGACATTCAAAACGTCGTTGAAGTCCCGATTCTAAGCCGTAAAGCATGGCACACTGAACTATCGAGTAGTCATCAGCTTTGCTCTGCCAGACGTTCATAACATCTGGTGTTGCTCCAGCAACATGCCTGGCACCCAGCGGTGCTTCCAGGACGTAATTCTTCTATGCAGCAATGAGGATAATCCTCAAGTTACGGACCCAGTCCGTGTAATTGCTACCATCATCTTTCAACTTTGCTTTCTCAAGGAACGCATTAAAATTCAACGGAACAACAGCACGGGCCATCTATCTACAATCAAACATACATAAGCAAGATACTATCAGGTACTAAGTTCATGATAAATTTAAGTTCAATTAATCAAATTACTTAAAGAACTCCCACTTAGATAGACATCCCTCTAATCCTCTAAGTGATCACGTGATCCAAATCAACTAAACCATGTCCGATCATCACGTGAGATGGAGTAGTTTCATTGGTGAACATCACTATGTTGATCATATCTACTATATGATTCACGCTCGACCTTTCGGTCTCCGTGTTCCGAGGCCATATCTGTATATGCTTGGCTCGTCAAGTATAACCTGAGTATTCCGCGTGTGCAACTGTTTTGCACCCGTTGTATTTGAACGTAGAGCCTATCACACCTGATCATCACGTGGTGTCTCAGCACGAAGAACTTTCGCAACGGTGCATACTCAGGGAGAACACTTCTTGATAATTTAGTGAGAGATCATCTTATAATGCTACCGTCAATCAAAGCAAGATAAGATGCATAAAAGATAAACATCACATGCAATCAATATAAGTGATATGATATGGCCATCATCATCTTGTGCCTGTGATCTCCATCTCCGAAGCACCGTCATGATCACCATCATCACCGGCGCGACACCTTGATCTCCATCGTAGCATCGTTGTCGTCTCGCCAATCTTATGCTTCCACGACTATCGCTACCGCTTAGTGATAAAGTAAAGCATTACAGCGCGATTGCATTGCATACAATAAAGCGACAACCATATGGCTCCTGCCAGTTGCCGATAACTCGGTTACAAAACATGATCATCTCATACAATAAAATTCAGCATCATGTCTTGACCATATCACATCACAACATGCCCTGCAAAAACAAGTTAGACGTCCTCTACTTTGTTTGTTGCAAGTTTTACGTGGCTACTACGGGCTTAAGCAAGAACCAATCTTACCTACGCATCAAAACCACAACGATAGTTTGTCAAGTTGATGCCGTTTTAACCTTCGCAAGGACCGGGCGTAGCCACACTTGGTTCAACTAAAGTTGGAGAAACTGACACCCGCCAGCCACCTGTGTGCAAAGCACGGCGGTAGAACTAGTCTCGCGTAAGCGTACGCATAATGTCGGTCCGGGCCGCTTCATCCAACAATACTGCCGAACCAAAGTATGACATGCTGGTAGGCAGTATGACTTATATCGCCCACAACTCGTGTTCTACTCGTGCAAATAACATCAAACCATAAAACCTAGGCTCGGATGCCACTGTTGGGGAACGTAGTAATTTCAAAAAAAATCCTACGCACACGCAAGATCATGGTGATGCATAGCAGCGAGAGGGGAGAGTGTGATCTACGTACCCTTGTAGATCGACGCGGAAGCGTTGACGCAACGTAGAGGAAGTAGTCGTACGTGTTCCCGGTCCGACCGATCCAAGCACCGTTACTCCGGCACCTCCGAGTTCTTGACACACGTACAGCTCGATGATGCACCCTGGGCTCCGATCCAGCAAAGCTTCGGGGAGGAGTTTCGTCAGCACGACGGCGTGGTGACTATCTTGATGTTTAACCGTCGTAGGGCTTTGCCTAAGCACTGCTACAATATGATCAAGGTGTAATATCGTGGAAGGGGGCACCGCACACGGGTAAGGAACGATCACGAAGATCAACTTGTGTGTCCTAGGGTGCCCCCTTGGCCCCATATATAAAGGAGCCAAGGGGGGTGCGGCCGGCCCTAGTAGGAGGCGCGCAGGAGGAGTCCTACTCCTACTAGGAGTAGGAATCCCCTCCCTTTCCTTGTCCAAGTAGGAGAGGGGGAAGGAAGGGAGAGAGGAGAGGACGGAAGGGGGGGGGGGGGCGCCCCTCCCTCCTTGTCCAATTTGGACTAGGGGGAGAGGGGGCGCACGGCCTGCCCTGACTGCCTTTCCTCTTCTCCACTTTAGGCCCATGAGGCCCATTAACCCCTCGGGGGGTTCCGGTAACCCCCCGGTTCTCCGGTTTTATCCGAAACTTCCCCGGAACACTTCCGATGTCCGAATATAGCCGTCCAATATATCAATCATTATGTCTCGACCATTTCGAGACTCCTCTTCATGTCCGTGATCACATCCGGGACTTCAAACAACCTTCGGTACATCAAAATACATAAACTTATAATGAAACCGTCATCGTAACTTTAAGCGTGCGGACCCTACGGTTCGAGAACAATGTAGACATGACCGAGACACGTCTCCGGTCAATAACCAACAGCGGGACCTGGATGCCCATATTGGCTCCTACATATTCTACGAAGATCTTTATCGGTCAGACCGCATAACAACATACGTTGTTCCCTTTGTCATCGGTATGTTACTTGCCCGAGATTCGATCGTCGGTATCCAATACCTAGTTCAATCTCGTTACCAGCAAGTCTCTTTACTCGTTCCGTAATACATCATCTCGCAACTAACTTATTAGTTGCAATGCTTGCAAGGCTTAAGTGATGTGCATTACCGAGAGGGCCCAGAGATACCTCTCCGATGATCGGAGTGACAAATCCTAATCTCGAAATACGTCAACCCAACATGTACCTTTGGAGACACCTGTAGAGCACCTTTATAATCAGCCAGTTACGTTGTGACGTTTGATAGCACACAAAGTGTTCCTCCGGCACACGGGAGTTACATAATCTCATAGTCATAGGAACATGTATAAGTCATGAAGAAAGCAATAGCAACATACTAAATGATCGGGTGCTAAGCTAGTGGAATGGGTCTGCTGGGGAACGTAGTAATTTCTAAAAATTTCCTACGCACACGCAAGATCATGGTGATGCATAGCAACGAGGGGGAGAGTCTGATCTACGTACCCTTGTAGATCGCAACAGAAGCGTTGACACAACGTAGAGGAAGTAGTCGTACGTCTTCTTCCCGATCCGACCGATCCAAGCACCGTTACTCCGGCACCTCCGAGTTCTTAGCACACGTACAGCTCGATGACGATCCCCGGGCTCCGATCCAGCAAAGCTTCGGGGAGGAGTTCCGTCAGCACGACGGCGTGGTGACGATCTTGATGTTCTACCGATGCAGGGCTTCGCCTAAGCACTACAACGATATGATCGAGGTGGAATATGGTGGCAGGGGGCACCGCACACGGCTAAGGAACGATCACAATGATCAACTTGTGTGTCTAGAGGTGCCCCCTGCCTCCGTATATAAAGGAGCCAAGGGGGAGGGGGCCGGCCGGCCAAGGAGGGCGCGCCAAGGGAGTCCTACTCCCTCTGGGAGTAGGATCCCCCCCCCAATCCTAGTTGGAATAGGATTCCTTGAGGGGGGAAAGAGAGAGAGAGGCGGCCGGCCACCTCTCCTAGTCCTAATAGGACTAGAGGAAGGGGGAGGCGCGCGGCCACCTTGGGCTGCCCCTTTCTCCTTTCCACTAAAGCCCATTAAAGCCCATCTGGTTCCCGGGGGGTTCCGGTAACCTCCCGGTACTCCGGTAAAATCCTGATTTCACCTGGAACACTTCCGATGTCCAAATATAGGCTTCCAATATATCAATCTTTATGTATCGACCATTTCGAGACTCCTCGTCATGTCTGTGATCACATCCGGGACTCCAAACTAACTTCGGTACATCAAAATGCATAAACTCATAATAACTGTCATCGTAACGTTAAGCGTGCGGACCCTACGGTTCGAGAACAATGTAGACATGACTGAGATACATCTCCGGTCAATAACCAATAGCGGGACCTGGATGCCCATATTGGCTCCTACATATTCTACGAAGATCTTTATCTGTCAGACCGCATAACAACATACGTTGTTCCCTTTGTCATCGGTATGTTACTTGCCCGAGATTCGATCGTCCGTATCCAATACCTAGTTCAATCTCGTTACCGGCAAGTCTCTTTACTCGTTCCGTAATACATCATCTCGCAACTAACTCATTAGTTGTAATGCTTGCAAGGCTTATGTGATGTGCATTACCGAGAGGGCCCAGAGATACCTCTCCGACAATCGGAGTGACAAATCCTAATCTCGAAATACGCCAACCCAACATCTACCTTTGGAGACACCTGTAGAGCTCCTTTATAATCACCCAGTTACGTGTGACGTTTGGTAGCACACAAAGTGTTCCTCCGGGAAACGGGAGTTGCATAATCTCATAGGCGTAGGAACATGTATAAGTCATGAAGAAAGCAATAGCAACATACTAAACGATCGGGTGCTAAGCTAATGGAATGGGTCATGTCAATCAGATCATTCAACCAATGATGTGACCTCGTTAATCAAATAACAACACCTTGTTCATGGTTAGGAAACATAACCATCTTTGATTAACGAGCTAGTCAAGTAGAGGCATACTAGTGACACTAAGTTTGTCTATGTATTCACACATGTATTATGTTTCCGGTTAATACAATTCTAGCATGAATAATAAACATTTATCATGATATAAGGAAATAAATAATAACTTTATTATTGCCTCTAGGGCATATTTCCTTCAGTCTCCCACTTACACTAGAGTCAATAATCTAGATTACACAGCAATGATTCTAACACCCATGGAGCCTTGGTGCTGATCATGTTTTGCTCGTGGAAGAGGCTTAGTCAACGGGTCTGCAATATTCAGATCCGTATGTATCTTGCAAATCTCTATGTCTCCCACCTGGACTAGATCCCGGATGGAATTGAAGCGTCTTTTGATGTGCTTGGTTCTCTTATGAAATCTGGATTCCTTTGTCAAGGCAATTGCACCAGTATTGTCACAAAAGATTTTCATTGCACCCGATGCACTAGGTATGACACCTAGATCGGATATGAACTCCTTCATCCAGACTCCTTCGTTCGCTGCTTCCGAAGCAGCTATGTACTCCGCTTCACATGTAGATCCCGCTACAACGCTTTGTTTAGAACTGCACCAACTGACAGCTCCACCGTTTAATGTAAACACGTATCCGGTTTGCGATTTAGAATCGTCCGGATCAGTGTCAAAGCTTGCATCAACGTAACCTCTTACGGTGAGCTCTTTGTCACCTCCATATACGAGAAACATATCCTTAGTCCTTTTCAGGTATTTCAGGATGTTCTTGAGCGATGTCCAGTGATCCACTCCTGGATTACTTTGGTACCTCCCTGCTAAACTTATAGCAAGGCACACAACAGGTCTGGTACACAGCATCGCATACATGATAGAGCCTATGGCTGAAGCATAGGGAACATCTTTCATTTTCTCTCTATCTTCTGCAGTGGTCGGGCATTGAGTCTGACTCAACTTCACACCTTGTAACACAGGCAAGAACCCTTTCTTTGCTTGATCCATTTTGAACTTCTTCAAAATCTTGTCAAGGTATGTGCTTTGTGAAAGTCCAATTAAGCGTCTTGATCTATCTCTATAGATCTTTATGCCTAATATGTAAGCATCTTCACCGAGGTCTTTCATTGAAAAACTCTTATTCAAGTATCCCTTTATGCTATCCAGAAATTCTATATCATTTCCAATCAGCAATACGTCATCCACATATAATATCAGAAATGCTACAGAGCTCCCACTCACTTTCTTGTAAATACAGGCTTCACCGAAAGTCTGTATAAAACCAAATGCTTTGATCACACTATCAAAGCGTTTATTCCAACTCCGAGAGGCTTGCACCAGTCCATAAATGGATCGCTGGAGCTTGCACACTTTGTTAGCTCCCTTTGGATCGACAAAACCTTCCGGTTGCATCATATACAACTCTTCTTCCAGAAATCCATTCAGGAATGCAGTTTTGACATCCATCTGCCAAATTTCATAATCATAAAATGCGTCAATTGCTAACATGATTCTGACATACTTAAGCATCGCTACGGGTGAGGTCTCATCGTAGTCAACCCCTTGAACTTGTCGAAAACCTTTTGCGGCAAGTCGAGCTTTATAGACAGTAATATTACCGTCAGCGTCAGTCTTTTTCTTGAAGATCCATTTATTCTCAATTGCTTGCCGATCATCGGGCAAGTCAACCAAAGTCCATACTTTGTTCTCATACATGGATCCCATCTCAGATTTCATGGCTTCTAGCCACTTTGCGGAATCTGGGCTCACCATCGCTTCTTCATAGTTCATAGGTTCATCATGATCTAGTAGCATGACTTGCAGAACTGGATTACCGTACCACTCTGGTGCGGATCTCACTCTGGTTGATCTACGAGGTTCAGTAGTATCTTGTCCTGAAGTTTCATGATCATCATCATTAGGTTCCTCACTAATTGGTATAGGTGTCGCAGAAACAGTTTTCTGTGATGTACTATTTTCCAATAAGGGAGCAGGTACAGTTACCTCGTCAAGTTCTACTTTCCTCCCACTCACTTCTTTCAAGAGAAACTCCTTCTCTAGATATGATCCATTCTTAGCAACAAATGTCTTGCCTTCGGATCTGTGATAGAAGGTGTACCCAACAGTTTCCTTTGGATATCCTATGAAGACACATTTCTCCGATTTGGGTTCGAGCTTATCAGGTTGAAGCTTTTTCACATAAGCATCGCAGCCCCAAACTTTAAGAAACGACAACTTTGGTTTTTGCCAAACCATAGTTCATAAGGCATCGTCTCAACGGATTTTGATGGTGTCCTATTTAACGTGAATGTGGCCGTCTCTAAAGCATAACCCCAAAACGATAGCGGTAAATCAATAAGAGACATCATAGATCGCACCATATCTAGTAAAGCACGATTACGATGTTCGGACACACCATTACGCTGTGGTGTTCCGGGTGGCGTGAGTTGCGAAACTATTCCACAATTTTTCAAATGTACACCAAACTCGTAACTCAAATATTCTCCTCCACGATCAGATCGTAGAAACTTTATTTTCTTGTTACGATGATTTTCAACTTCACTCTGAAATTCTTTGAACTTTTCAAATGTTTCAGACTTATGTTTCATTAAGTAGATATACCCATATCTGCTTAAATCATCTGTGAAAGTGAGAAAATAACGATATCCGCCACGAGCCTCAATATTCATCGGACCACATACATCGGTATGTATGATTTCCAACAAATCTGTTGCTCTCTCCATAGTACCGGAGAATGGTGTTTTAGTCATCTTGCCCATGAGGCACGGTTCGCAAGTACCAAGTGATTCATAATCAAGTGGTTCCAAAAGCCCATCAGTATGGAGTTTCTTCATGCGCTACACCGATATGACCTAAACGGCAGTGCCACAAATAAGTTGCACTATCATTGTCAACTCTGCATCTTTTGGCTTCAACATTATGAATATGTGTGTTACTACTATCGAGATTCATCAAAAATAGACCACTCTTCAAAGGTGCATGACCATAAAAGATATTACTCATATAAATAGAACAACCATTATTCTCTGATTTAAATGAATAACCGTCTCGCATCAAACAAGATCCAGATACAATGTTCATGCTTAACGCTGGCACCAAATAACAATTATTTGGGTCTAATATTAATCCCGAAGGTAGATGTAGAGGTAGCGTGCCGACCGCGATCACATCGACTTTGGAACCGTTTCCCACACGCATCGTCACCTCGTCCTTCGCCAGTGTTCGCTTAATCCGTAGTCCCTGTTTCGAGTTGCAAATATTAGCAACAGAACCAGTATCAAATACCCAGGTGCTACTGCGAGCTCTAGTAAGGTACACATCAATAACATGTATATCACATATACCTTTGTTCACCTTGCCATCCTTCTTATCCGCCAAATACTTGGGGCAGTTCCGCTTCCAGTGACCAGTCTGCTTGCAATAGAAGCACTCAGTTTCAGGCTTAGGTCCAGACTTGGGTTTCTTCTCCTGAGCAGCAACTTGCTTGCCGTTCTTCTTGAAGTTCCCCTTCTTTTTCCCTTTGCCCTTTTTCTTGAAACTAGTGGTCTTGTTAACCATCAACACTTGATGCTCCTTCTTGATTTCTACCTCCGCAGTTTTCAGCATTGCGAAGAGCTCGGGAATAGTCTTGTTCATCCCTTGCATATTATAGTTCATCACGAAGCTCTTGTAGCTTGGTGGCAGTGATTGGAGAATTCTGTCAATGACGCAATCATCTGGAAGATTAACTCCCATCTGAATCAAGTGATTATTATACCCAGACATTTTGAGTATATGCTCACTGACAGAACTGTTCTCCTCCATCTTGCAGCTATAGAACTTATTGGAGACTTCATATCTCTCAATTCGGGCATTTGCTTGAAATATTAACTTCAACTCCTGGAACGTCTCATATGCTCCATGACGTTCAAAACGTCGTTGAAGTCCCGATTCTAAGCCGTAAAGCATGGTACACTGAACTATCGAGTAGTCATCAGCTTTGCTTTACCAAACGTTCATAACATCTGGCGTTGCTCTAGCAGCAGGCCTGGCACCCAGCGGTGCTTCCAGGACGTAATTCTTCTGAGCAGCAATGAGGATAATCCTCAAGTTACGGACCCAGTCCGTGTAATTGCTACCATCATCTTTCAACTTTGCTTTCTCAAGGAACGCATTAAAATTCAACGGAACAACAGCACGAGCCATCTATCTACAATCAACATAAACAAGCAAGATACTATCAGGTACTAAGTTCATGATAAGTTTAAGTTCAGTTAATCAAATTACTTAAGAACTCCCACTTAGATAGACATCCCTCTAATCCTCTAAGTGATCACGTGATCCAGATCAACTAAACCATAACCGATCATCACGTGAGATGGAGTAGTTTTCAATGGTGAACATCGTTATGTTGATCATATCTACTATATGATTCACGCTCGACCTTTTGGTCTCCGTGTTCTGAGGCCATATCTGCATATGCTAGGCTCGTCAAGTTTAACCTGAGTATTCTGCGTGTGCAAAAACTGGCTTGCACCCTTTGTAGATGGACGTAGAGCTTATCACACCCGATCATCACGTGGTGTCTGGGCACGACGAACTTTGGCAATGGTGCATACTCAGGGAGAACACTTCTTGATAATTTAGTGAGAGATCATCTTATAATGCTACCGTCAATCAAAGCAATATAAGATGCATAAAAAGATAAACATCACATGCAATCAATATAAGTGATATGATATGGCCATCATCATCTTATGCTTGTGATCTCCATCTCCGAAGCACCGTCATGATCACCATCGTCACCGGCGCGACACCTTGATCTCCATCGTAGCATCGTTGTCGTCTCGCCAATCTTATGCTTCCACGACTATCGCTACCGCTTAGTGATAAAGTAAAGCATTACATCGCGATTGCATTGCATACAATAAAGCGACAACCCTATGGCACCTGCCAGTTGCCGATAACTCGGTTACAAAACATGATCATCTCATACAATAAAATTTAGCATCATGTCTTGACCATATCACATCAAACATGCCCTACAAAAACAAGTTAGACGTCCTCTACTTTGTTGTTGCAAGTTTTACGTGGCTGCTACGGGCTTAAGCAAGAACCAATCTCACCTACATATCAAAACCACAACGATAGTTTGTCAAATAGACTCCGTTTTAACCTTCGTAAAGACCGGGCGTAGCCACACTCGGTTCAACTAAAGTTCGAGAGACAGTCGCCCGCAAGCCACCTGTGTGCAAAGCACGTCGGGGGAACCGGTCTCGCGTAAGCGTACGCGTAAGGTTGGTCTGGGTCGTCTCGTCCAACAATACCGCCGAACCAAAGTATGACATGCTGGTAGGCAGTATGACTTGTATCGCCCACAACTCACTTGTGTTCTACTCGTGCATATAACATCAAACCATAAAACCTGGCTCGGATACCACTACTGGGGAACGTAGTAATTTCAAAAAATTTCCTACGCACACGCAAGATCATGGCGATGCATAGCAACGAGGGGGAGAGTCTGATCTACGTACCCTTGTAGATCGCAACGGAAGCGTTGACACAACATAGAGGAAGTAGTCGTACGTCTTCTTCCCGATCCGACCGATCCAAGCACCGTTACTCCGGCACCTCCGTGTTCTTAGCACACGTACAGCTCGATGACGATCCCCGGGCTCCGATCCAGCAAAGCTTTGGGGAGGAGTTCCATCAGCACGACGGCGTGGTGACGATCTTGATGTTCTACCGACACAGGGCTTCACCTAAGCACTACAACGATATGATCGAGGTGGAATATGGTGGCAGGGGGCACCGCACACGGCTAAGGTATGATCACAATGATCAACTTGTGTGTCTAGAGGTGCCCCCTGCCTCCGTATATAAAGGAGCCAAGGGGGAGGGGGCCGGCCGGCCAAGGAGGGCGCGCCAAGGAGGTCCTACTCCCTCTGGGAGTAGGATTCCCCCCCACCCCCAATCCTAGTTGGAATAGGATTCCTTGAGGGGGGGGGAAGAGAGAGAGAGAGGGGGCCGGCCACCTCTCCTAGTCCTAATAGGACTAGGGGAAGGGGGAGGCGCGCGGCCACCTTGGGCTGCCCCTTTCTCCTTTCCACTAAAGCCCATTAAGGCCCATCTGGTTCCCGGGGGGTTCCGGTAACCTCCCGGTACTCCCGTAAAATCCCGATTTCACCCGGAACACTTCCGATGTCCAAATATAGGCTTCCAATATATCAATCTTTATGTATCGACCATTTCGAGACTCCTCGTCATGTCCGTGATCACATCCGGGACTCCGAACTAACTTCGGTACATCAAAATGCATAAAATCATAATAACTGTCATCGTAACGTTAAGCGTGCGGACCCTACGGTTCGAGAACAATGTAGACATGACTGAAATACATCTCCGGTCAATAACCAATAGCGGGACCTGGATGCCCATATTGGCTCCTACATATTCTACGAAGATCTTTATCGGTCAGACCGCATAACAACATACGTTGTTCCCTTTGTCATCGGTATGTTACTTGCCCGAGATTCGATCGTCGGTATCCAATACCTAGTTCAATCTCGTTACCGGCAAGTCTCTTTACTCGTTCCGTAATACATCATCTCGCAACTAACTCATTAGTTGTAATGCTTGCAAGGCTTATGTGATGTGCATTACCGAGAGGGCCCAGAGATACCACTCCGACAATCGGAGTGACAAATCCTAATCTTGAAATACGCCAACCCAACATCTACCTTTGGAGACACTTGTAGAGCTCCTTTATAATCACCCAGTTACGTTGTGACGTTTGGTAGCACACAAAGTGTTCCTCCGGGAAACGGGAGTTGCATAATCTCATAGGCATAGGAACATGTATAAGTCATGAAGAAAGCAATAGCAACATACTAAACGATCGGGTGCTAAGCTAATGGAATGGGTCATGTCAATCAGATCATTCAACCAATGATGTGACCTCGTTAATCAAATAACAACACCTTGTTCATGGTTAGGAAACATAACCATCTTTGATTAATGAGCTAGTCAAGTAGAGGCATACTAGTGACACTAAGTTTGTCTATGTATTCACACATGTATTATGTTTCCGGTTAATACAATTCTAGCATGAATAATAAACATTTATCATGATATAAGGAAATAAATAATAACTTTATTATTGCCTCTAGGGCATATTTCCTTCAGGGTCATGTCAATCAGATCATTCAACTAATGATGTGATCCCGTTAATCAAATGACAACTCTTTGTCCATGGTTAGGAAACATAACCATCTTTGATTAACGAGCTAGTCAAGTAGAGGCATACTAGTGACACTTTGTTTGTCTAAGTATTCACACATGTATTATGTTTCCGGTTAATACAATTCTAGCATGAATAATAAACATTTATCATGATATAAGGAAATAAATAATATCTTTATTATTGCCTCTAGGGCATATTTCCTTCACCGACGTGGAGGCGTAGTAGCAGGGAGGCGCGCTCACCCACTCGCGGAGCTCGCCGGTTCACGAATAGGACTCCTCGGGCCAAGTGGGGGCGGCGGTGACCGCTTCCGCATGGGCGTTGGCTCCGGTTCCGGCTCGGCCTTGGGTTCAATGAGGGCAGCGCCGGCGGCGGTGGCGGCACGAACATGGGCGCATTGACAAAGTCCTCCGTCATGCACAAAGCAAGGTGCATGCTCCGGCCCATCCCAATGGGCGTCCTCCTCGAGTTGGCTCGCCTCCCGCGCATGCTAAAGGGCCTCCTCGAGGACGCATTTTGGGTTTGGGTCGGCGCGTTGGGCCGGCGTTTTTGTCCGTGACGACCCAAACAGACATGGGCGAATGAAATGGTTTGCCCGGTTGGAGTTGCTCTAATGGAGCAATGATATGGACCTACCTGCCACATGTATTATGTTAAATACTCCTATATATTTGCAAAGCACTAATCATATTATCTAACTATTATGCATTTGTTTTCCAAAAATTATCGTTGTCTTAAAAAACATACGACAATGTGAATATGTGATATACTCCTACAAAATAGATATCGGCAAATACTAGCTTTTTTGAGTCTAAACACACTTGCTTTATTAATTAAGGATGTTCATAGGATACAATTCAGATCTGGAGGGTTTATGAGCCACACATGGCGCCCCTGGGCCCTGGTCCAGACTAAAAGCATGCTTAGCAAGGCTATGGGCCTCTTGATTCGAAACCGTGCCTTCAAAAATGAAGACACAACTATGAAATTGAGTAGCAGTAGCTCTAATCTCCTTCACAATGCTCGCGTTCATTCCTCCAGTGCCAAGGTTTATGTCCTGAACCGCATTTTTACAGTCGGAAGCAATCACCATATGAGTTAATGAGAGGGCCAATGCTAGGGCCATTGCTTCTCGACACACTAGAGTCTCCAATGTTGTTGGGTCGGTGACCCCAACACTCCTGATAGCTGATGATCCCATGTACATCCCGCTCTGGTCTCTGCATATAGCGCTATAGGACCCCTCGTCATTGGCTCTGTTGACAGCACCATCCACCCTAATTTTCGCATAACCATCGGGAGGCCGGATCCATCTTGTCCGATTGCCGGGAATGACTTGACCCGGACGGATCGTCTCCTTTGGTTTGCATTCAGCCAGCTCTCGGAGGTATTTTGTGACAGACATATGCGTGGCCATTGGGCTCTGGAAGATATTTTCATGGAGGGCTTGCCGTCGCAAGAACCAGATGGTCCAAAGTGTGACCAATACCGAGTGAACACCTCAGATGGTAGTGCTTCAATTAGAGCGAAAATCCACCTCTTGGCTTCCGGCTCCGTTGTCTCATTCAGGACCTGAAAATCTTCGTAGGTTGCAGCACCCAAACAGCTCTGGCAGCATGGCAGTGGAGCAATGAGTGCTGCCATGAGCCAATGGCTCCACAGAGACCACAAGTGTCCTCCGTTGCCATATTCCGATGATGAAGAAGATCGGCTGTAGGGATCAACTGCTGGGCTAATCGCCATAGAAAGATTTTGACCTTCGAAGGGACTGCAATCTTCCAGAGTTTTGTCCATTATTTATGCTCTGCCTCTGAGTTGGATGTGTCTGCTCTACCCTCGAGCCAGGCTTCCCGATTGTGTTTTGTAGTGACCAGCATTCTGTACGCCGAGCGAACAGAAAATATCCCGTTCTTCTCATGTATCCATGACCAGAAGTCATCTATGTGTTTGGTGCACAACAGTATGGAGAGGATAGCCGCTGCATCTACTGGCAAGAATACGTCCTGGATAGTGATCCGATCCCAGCTAGCATCCGGTAAGATCAATTCTCCCAGTAGATGTGGAGGGTTTGGAACTCTTCTTGTGATCGGCCGCATGTTGTGAGTCACGGGAGCCAATTGTGTTGCCAAATTTGTGCCGTCTGTCCATCACTAATGCGGCGAACCAAGCCCTATGTCAGGGTGTCACGCCCTTCTAGGATAGCTCTCCACACCTGCGATGGCGCCGGCCCAAGCTCAGCATGCAGAAAATCACTCGAAGGAAAATACTTAGCTCGTAGAATTCATGCACTAAGGGAGGTGGAGTCTCTCAATATTCTCCAAGCTTGCCTAGCTAGTGGGGCTAGGTTGAAGAGTTCGATGTCGCGGAAACCTAATCCACCACATGCCTTGGGTCTGGTCATGGTGCTCCAAGACACCCAGCTTGGCTTTCTTTTTCCTTCTTTACTTCCCCACCAAAATTTGCGAATCAACGAGTTCAAGTGCTCGCAAAGGCCACGAGGAAGCTTGAAACGAGACATGGAGAACACCGGTACAGCTTGTGCCACGGATTTGATGAGGATTTCCTTTCCTCCAGCAGACATGATTTTCTCCATCCATCCCTTGATTTTGTTCCGAACTCTGTCTTTCAGGAACTTGAAGGCGCCATTCTTGTTGTTACCTACATTAGAGGGGATTCCCAAGTACCGCTCCGATAAGGATTCATTGGTGATATTCATCGGCAGATACTAGCTAAAAAGCCTTTTCCAATGATATCAATTCTGTGACAAAGCCCATTTCAAAAGAAAAAAATTGTGACAAACAATCCGCCTATTGTCTCCTAAAAAAATTGACCTAGTGACTAGTCAAAGCTTATCGTTAATACACCTTGTGTGTGTTGTGGTGGGGTGTGGGTGGGGGTGGGGAACAAAATTTGTAGACGTACATATCATTTTCTACGTTCCCGGTGTAACCCACTAATCACCCCTCCACTAATTTCAAGGTGGGCTTGCGTCCTCTCTAATCTTCACTTAAGAACTGCCACGAATCCCTGTGTAACCCCCTCAGTCTGTAAAATATGGTAGTTGCAGCAAATATTGGTGTTGGTGGGGTTGAAGTGTGATTCATGATACACGATGGCGATGATAAAGAATGAATAATAATGCAAGAATTTCTATTGACGATCAAATTTTGGAGAAATCGAACCTTGTTTGCCCTTCTACAGTAGCCTAGGCGGTGACCAAGGCGGCTGAGGGTTCCTTCCTTCCCATTAGCAAGGGTGTCGATCTGTCTCACTGGGCGGCCTTGGGGCGTAGGAGACGAGGTGGATCACGATTTCTTAGCCGGCGGTGAGGTTTATGTCCTTGCTTTGTATAGTAGAGTTAGGTTTCTTCGAGCTAGCCGGTGAGGCGTAGACGTCGACCAGACTAAAAATAAGGTACTCCCCTTTGTGTTTCTATACGTATACTAGTAAATATGTTCGTGCGTTGCAATGAAAGAAAATAAATATATCTTCATCTTTCATGATGTCGTAGTTGAAACATGATAAGTGGTGTTGTGCAAAAGCATAAAGGTGAGACACTTTTTTTAAGTATACTATAACTATGTTCAATTTTTTTTTAACACAGTACAGATGTAAGCGCTTATATACACGCGCATACACTCACCTCTATGAACGCATATACGCACACCCTACCTCTATGAGCATGTCCAAAAGACCGAGCCGGCATATCATCTTGAAATTTACGAAGTCAACATAGGCACCTCGTCGTCGACGGGAACGTCTCCTCTCACTAAATGCGCATCGCCACAAATCTTGAAATAATCCAGGATTAAATACGAGTATCAGGACTTGAATGCTGGTGGGCTGAGGATACAACAGTTCCTCTAACCATCCAACCACAGATTGGTTCGCTATGTTCAATTTATTAGTAGACAACAAAAATACCTACCTAGTTGTAGGAAACATATATACTCCCGCCTTCCCAAAAGTATAAGGCGCGATTGACTTTGCACAGTCTTTGATGCATGATTTTGACCACTAATATATACTCCCTCCATTCCACAATGTAGTGCTTCCTCTATCCCCGTGCTTCAACTTTGACCGTAAATTTAACTATCAAGACCGATTGCGGCGGGAGCAAAATTTATATCAGTGAATTTGTATTCGAAAGAAGTTTTTAATTATGTAACTTTTTCTCCCGCCGTAGTCGGTCTCGTTCGTTAAATTTATGGTCAAAGTTTGACCTCGGGAAGCGCGGGCGCACTATATTTTGAAACGGAGGGAGTATCAAAGTACATGAATTGAACATGTATAAATGGCATCGTCTTATTTGTCTAGCAAAATAATTTTATTTCATATTGTGTATACAAATTTTATAGACATACAATACGTAAAAATTATAGTCAAAGTCTTGCAACAAAGACCAGAAAAGTCAACTGGCGCCTTATATTTTGGAAAGGAGGGAGTAATAGACATTTTCAAAATATCCCATAACAAAGAAAAGTGGTAATTAAGGGTGCATCGTAAACATAATTTGGGATGAGGAACGCCTCACACACGATGATCAAGGTGGTGAGGTGCATGATGAAATTTGGGGCTAGATTGTGGAAATCTAGCCCGTAGAAGAAAAGAATCCCTCGCACGAAAGAGTCTAGCAGGAACCCCAAACTTCGGACGAGATGGGAGATGAAGACGACCCGCTCCCCGGGCTTGGGAGTGGGGACACATTGGTCGGGCTCTGGGGACCTATAGGTTGTGTCAGCAGGAAGGTATCCCGCCGCCCTGAGCTCGTTGATAGTGGCGTCCGTGACATTGGAGGCCAGCCACCTCCCCATCAGGTCCGCATCGGCCATGGGCACGAGATGCGGAAGCTTGGAGATGGCCTAGGGCTTGGAAAGGGGGTTGGGGATGCGAGGGCTTTGGAGATTTGGGCGCTGGAGCAGAATGGGGGCGTAGGGGAGAAGATTCATCGCCCCCTGCTCTATATAAGTTAGTAAAAAAGACGAAACGCCCCCTCCGCTGCGCCATAAAAATCGCCACGTTTCGGCTAACCATGCTGTTATGGCCGCTTTGGTGAAACACTTGATTGATGGTATCCCTTAAGATGCTAGGCACGATCTTTACTTTGATAAGACGTACGAATAAAAGGGTTATCTCGAATCACGATTCGAATAAGCAATAACTGACACATATGATGTCATGGGCGTTGATGCTTCGAAAAAGTTGTCACTAATTGACTGCCGAACACACCTGCACTTCTAGTCTTCGAGACTAAGCAAGCCCCATGCACTTCGGACAAATGAAAATGTGTTTTGGCACATGGTCGGTTGGCTACGTTTCCTGATTAGAAGGGTAATATCAGTCGATTGGGCCTCTGCGAGCCGACGCTTAGCCTGGGGCGTTAAACGGAACTTGCCTGCTAAGGCGAAGACTCTCACGCCGAAGACATTTATCCAAAGAAGATTGCCATCCTCGGCTTTGAAGACAAGTTCGTGGGCTACTGACGGTGTCCTGGACTGCGGGGGTTCCGGCCTAGCCGGACTGACAACCCATTGATAATGAAGGACTCCAGAGGCCCCTAACCTATGGCGTGGGCATATGGGATTCACCGAGGACTTGATGTGTACTCCAAGTATATTTATTAGGTTCGACATGTAATCCCTAGATGGCAACCGATCATGTGTAACCCTAGATACCCCTGGTTTCTATATAAGCCGGAGGTTTTAGTCCGTAGAGACACATTCATCATCATCACCATTAGCCTTAGGGTTTATTCCACAACTTACGATCTCAAGGTAGATCAACTCCATACTTTGATACATCCACAATATAAGCAAGAGTAGGACGTAGGGTTTTACCTCCTCAAGAGGGCCCGACCTTTGGTAAAAACATTGTGTCTTCTGTCTCTTGTTACCCGTCGATCCGATCTCACAGCTCAGGCCCCCACACCCGAGTTCTGCTAGTTTTGACAAAGACGCCCGGGAAGGGAGTCGTCGTTCCCGGAGAAGGGTTGCACACCCGTGAAGGGAGTCGACGTATCCCGGGAACGCAAACTGCCCATGGTCTACGGTCTCGGACAATGGTGCATATGTTAGAAACTCGTTAATTAATCCTGTACTAAGTAACCATTTATGCCTGCTAACCAGGTCGTGACGAGGCGAAGGAGCGAGCGTGTACCACTCCTACTCCTAAGTTCACAATGACAAGTGGTAGAGCAGTCCTTATAAAGGGTCTCAACTCTACTCAACTAGCAACGTGGTACTAAACTTACCACCACCTGCCATATATCTACATGGGCCTCAAGATTAACGAGGAATCATTGTTCATATGGGCCCAAAGCCCATCTATGATTCAACAGAATGTACTCCCTTCATTCACAAATACTCATTTATGTAGTCCATATTAAAATATCCAACTTAGTATTTGTGTAGGAGGGGAGTAATTCAAAACTATTGGAGATGCTCACCGGGTGCCAGCATGCAAACCACAAGTCATCACCTCGGAAGTCAGATAAGAACGGCCATATGGCTTCCATTCCAGGGGAAGCTGAACATTTTTCTTTTAGAAAAGAATCTGAACATTTGTCTGTTGTGAAAAGTAAATATTTGCGTCGTTTACACTAGCGTTTCACTGGCACTCTTCGGGTATAGCCATTAGCCATTAGCACCCTTCAAATCCCACGTACCATGCATTATTAAACCGTGCCCACTCCAACAGGCCATGGTGGACATTTAAGGAGTGCTAAGCATCCCTAGAGTTAAGCTGCGCATCAGTTACGACCACGAGCGTGCCTGGACACTCTGTATACCATGTCCAGCAATGGCGGACCAACAGTCGCCGTCAAGCTGTTCATCGACAAGGAGAAGAAGAGGGTGCTGTTCGCGGAATCCGACAAGGACTTCGTGGACATCCTCTTCAGCTTCCTCACGCTCCCCCTCGCCACAATCGTTCGTCTCTTCAACAAGCAGTCCCAGATCGGGTGCCTCGACGAGCTGTACAGGAGCGTGGAGAGCCTCGGTGAAGAGCACTTCCAGACCAGGGATTGCAGGACAATGCTTCTTGGCCCCGTCAATGCCGCTGCGGCTCACTGCGACCGGCTCAAGGTCAAAGTGGACGCTGATCAGACAGGGATACACGTCTGCCCTTATTATTCGAGCTCAAGTTGTGGTACACGGTACTTCAGCTCAATCCGTGATGTTAGTTGCAAGTGTGGCTGTATGATGGTATGCCTCAGGAAATGGCCTCAGAGTAGTTCTCCTGCTGCTACTGAAGACAGTACTGTGGATGGAATATTTTCCAAAGGTGGCTCCAAGTTCATCGTCACGGATGATCTCCAAGTTGCTCCTTCCTCTACAACTCTCATGTTTTCTCTGATCAACAAGCTTGGGCTTCAGGAACCACTGAATATCAAGGAGGAGGTGCTCCAACTCAATTCCAATAAGGTCTGTCTCTCTATCAGTCTAGCTTGTTTTTTGTTAATTGTTATTTTAGGTATCTATAGTGCAAATTGGAAAAGGATTCCCCTACCAGTGACGGTTATATTGTATTTAATCCAGATAATTAGCTTGCTTAGGAGGACGCTGCTGTCTAAGCAACCTTTGACAGGCCTATATTTCGATGTCACTATTGCGCCAAATTTGGCGAGATTTAATAGGCTTCCTGAGAAACTGTTAACAACACAAGCAATTGTGGCTGATCCCAAGTTCCAACCTATAAAGATAAGGCTCGCTCAGGCAAAGGATGATTCCTCGGTGTTGTATGCTGAAGTCAAGCAAGACCTGGTTGATCTTCTGTTTGGCCTCCTCTGCATTCCTATTGGGTCTGTAATGAAGACTTACGGTGAGTTGTCACCAGACGGATGTCTTCACAATATCTACAACAGTGTGAATGTAGCTGGATGTGTCAAACAAGAATGCAAAAGCTTGCTTCTATCCCCAAAGCTGCCCCCTTTCTTTGGGTGCAGCAACAACGTGCTCCAAGTTGAAGAATTATATCCAAGGTCGCACCACTCTCCTCCGAATTATCTCAGCGAGCTGAATCCAAAATCCCCATACCGGGGACGTGACACTGGTTATACAAGTTATGTCAACTTAGGGTCCATCAACTTCATGGTGACTGATGACCTGCGCATCGTTGATTTCTCCCTGGCCAAGAGTCTCCAGGCCATACGTTCGGCGAAGATTCCGAACGGGGAGCTCGTGGAGAAAGAGCTAACTCTTGACAAAACCCAGGTAGGCAGTCAAGACTCAAAACTCAAGAGAACTAGTAGCTCATTCTTCTTTCTTTTTCAATTTTGCACCATGTTCTCAGCGACGGTTTGCTTGGATTTACAGGTTCTGAAGCTGCTAAGAGCTGCAATGGCTACTCGCAATGCGCTCAGCAGCGTGCTCTTGCCTTCACCAAAGTATGCTGCGACAACCTCAACTCAAACCACCGCACCGTCAGGCCTCCAGCTGAGGAGGAGCTTGCGACTCCGGAAGCCCATCCAGCCAGGAGAATGAATGACCCACCTTGGCCGTGTTACCGTTCTATCTATCACGCGAAGACAGAAGATGCAAAATATATTTCTGCTGAATAATCAAATATAATTGTCCCTTGCAAACTTGCAATTGCGTCTCTAGCTTGCTGCTAATTAGTATTATCATGTTTCAAAGGAATGGAACCATGCCTTCCAAGAAGTTTACCAAGTCATCTATTACAAACATTGGGTCGATCACGTCAAAGCAACCACTAGAATACTGAACTAGATATTGGGTGAGCGAGGAACCTGGGAATGACGTGCCGAAAGGGATGGAGTGACATTCGCAGCGAATTGTCAAGTTTCTGCCGAACCTCTTTAGGTGCCATTTACCGAAACGAAAAACTACTCGTGATCATAGACTGGCCAGATCCCAAACCTACTCAGGAGTCAGGCCTTAGGGAAATGGCCGACTGGCGGTGGGAAGATACTGATGGCCAAACTTGACAAATCAATTGTACAGGATGTATCGTGCAGTATTAGTATAGGCGAGGTTCCTCGAAATCCAAATATCTAATCGGACGAGCCACCAAAAAAGCTAAGAAAAAATGATGATGGTACAGAAGCAATATGCAATAATGTATATGTCAGAAAAATTTATATCCAATCCAGCTGCCCCCTTTCTTTGGATGCAGCACAATGTGATACATGAATTTCCTACAAGAGTGCACCGTGCACCCAATAATAAGCTCTACAAGCCGAATCCAAAATCCTCTATATAAAGCTCATGTCCAGTTGTCGACAGCGGGTCCATCAACTTCATGGCGACCGACGATCACCATGTCAGCGTCCTCTGGATCTATCATCTCCTCAGCATTGACGTCCACAATATGTAGCTGCTCCATATCTTCAGTCAAAAAGTCCTCCATCGTGACTACACAAAATGAAGACTCGTCGTCCATCTCCAGATCCTCGCACGGGCGAGACACCGGTATGGTACTCGGTGCTCGATCAGTTTCCAACAAATGCGTGTTAGCAGATTTTTTCCGGCAATTAAGTACTGCAGCTCTTGGCACGATATTAGCTTGCATGGGTGCCTGTATAGTCGGAACCGGAGGAGATGGTGCAGGGGCACTGCAGTTTGGAAGTTCTGGGTGTTGAGCACTGCCAAGCCGTGTTCCAGGCTCACTGGTCATACTGGATGCTTTGGAGCTCGTAGATGTTTCTGAAGGTCTAGTTCGTCGAGATCTTATGTGCACAAAATTTGTGAATTGTTCAGCTTTCGAAAAATTGGGGACCATGCGTGGTGTGATGATTCGTTCACCAGCAGCAGTAGCTGCAGCTTGTATCAACGAAGGAACATCCGTAGAATTTGCTTGTGACACAGTAGCACGAAAGACTGGAGCACGATGATGAGTTCTTCGTTGTGAAGCTCCTACATGAAAAATCTCAAATGAGCACCAAAAGGCTAGAACAAAGAACTCCAAAGACGCCAGAATGGATTTACATTTGAGATACGCAACAAAGCCATAGAGCAATAATGTTTGAGCTGTTGATAGTTCTGTAATAAATAAGCACTATTATTCAAAATGAGAGAGCTCGATCTACTGACAATGTACAGGAATTTTTATAAATACCTGATCTCAATGTGGATAATCTAGGCTTCCCCACAGGCATATCAAGAGCCATATTGAATGCCTTTTGACAAGCTTCTATATCAAAATCCCTGCTGAATGGTTTAGCGTTACCAGGCTTGGCTCCTCGGTGACGCTTGCCAATTTGTACCCATCTCTGAAAACAACGATATACATTACCTAACCGACCACAGATCCACAGACAAATATGTACACAGGGAGAAATGGATGTCCTAGCTAGCATGCTAACCATGGTAACAAATTAAGATATATATGGAACTTGTATCTAGGCGTAGATCACAGGGAAAGCAACATAACAATTGTGACAAGAAGCAACACATGCATTTACCTACTTACCTTGCATATGTGCAAATTAAGCATGTTACCAGTTGATCGTAACAAGTCGGGGAGACTAAACAAACTAATTAAATAGATGTAAATTAAACAAGGATGAACTGTACCAAACATGTGAACAAATTTCGAAGTTTCACTTTTAACCAATATGGAGGTCATAACCTCGAGTGGCTTAGATAACACTGTAAGGGTGTTAATCCCTTCTCCAAGGGGATTGGAGAGGTTTGAAGGGGATTGGGGAGGATTAATCCCTGACAATCCCCTTTAACCCTCTTCAAACCCAATGCAACCGAGCAAGGCCTAGTACATTGGATGTGATCCATTGCTGAGAAAATTGGATATTTGTCACTTTCAATATGTGGCTTCTTAAAATTGCCACTTTCAAGATTGACTTCGCAAAATTGCCACTCTCCTCGTTGGCTCCTTGATTACCATGCCACTTCCCTATTTTTAGTGATTTTCTTTTTTCTTTTCCACTCATAAGCACTGGAAAAGGCCAAACTACCCCTAATTCTATACAGATACTATCCACGTTCTGATTGATACGAGAGCGCACCGGCCGCCGAGAATACCGTGTCCTCGACGTAGAGTGTCGCACATCGCTTAGACGTCGCGTGACGCCGATCTTCTCGACGTCCCGTGTTGCCGATCTTCTATACGCAGCATGTCGCCGATCTCGGCAACGCCGCATGCCGCTAATGTCGCGTTCAGGTCGCGTGCATGAATTCTCAATGGTATTGTGTTGACCTTGCTTTGTTCAAAAAATCTGTAGTGATTGATCCATCCGCCTCCTCATCCCAGCCGACTGGTCAGCCGGGACGAGCGGCGCGAGCGTCGAGCAGGCCGCCGGCCTGAGTGGCTATGGCGCGCGGGCAAACAGGGCGACCGGCGATGGCAGACGAGCGGAGCGAGCAGCAAGCCGAGTGGCGCGGACGACAACGGCGACTGTGCACGGACGACGACAAGATCTGTGCAGCTCGTTCTCCTCTACTCGAACAGATGCATAAACAGATGCAGATAGTCAGATACTGATGTGTAATGTGTACATAGAATCAGGGGGTAGTTTGGTCTTTTCCTGTGCTTATAAATGGAAAAAGAAAAAAGGAAATCACTAAAAGGAGGGAAGTGGCATGGTAATCAAGGAGCCAACGAGCAGAGTGGCAATTCTGCGAAACCAATCTTGAAAGTGGCAACTTTGAGAAGCCACATATTAAAAGTGGCAAATATCCAATTTTCTCTCCATTGCTGCCCCGTGCACCACACACGATCGAGCACTCCATGAAAAAAAACCTCGAATCCATATATTCGTCCACCCTAACCTTGCCCGAGCACTCAAAGCTTTTTGGTTTCGAACTGCGCTATGCTAAGGGGAAATCAATCAAACCAGAGAACCGGCATGGCCCTCTGTGACGGATTCGTGCGTCCGTGCTTCTGTGAACCCAAAACTACCCATGCGAATCAAATGAGATGGAATGGCTGACCTCAAAGACTTCCTTGCCGCTGCGGGCGGCGTCCATGGCGCTGCGCGGCCGCCGGGGCTCTCCCATGCTAGGGTTTTGGTGGCTTGATGGCTATGGGGAGGAGGAGGAGGAGGAGGAGACTGGACTCTGGGATTTTGGAATTTATGATGTTGGAAAAGGAAACGACGGTGCCCGTCCGATCCGATGGAACAAAATAGACGTGGGCCCCGCGGCCAGAGCCCAACAGAACCTGGGATTCCCCCTCGGGTCTCCACGCCACAACGAACAAAGATGGCAAATCCTATTTAGCGCTCGAGGCTCAAATTTGTATTTTTTATAAAAATAGTTAAAAATAGTGTTTATGAAAGTTTTTCATATAAGTGAACTTTTTTCAAATCCGTTTAATGTTTTATAGTGTGTGAACATTTTTGAATGAGCAATCATTTAAAAAATTCATAAACTTTTTCAAATATGTGATTAATCCATGAGCCAACACATAAACGGGTGGATGGAGATGACCTTTTGGGATATAGTGGAGATTAGTAAACTCAGCCCAATTATGAGGTTGAAAATTATGGGTCTTCCTTTGTGCCGGTCCGCCCAGTTTTGCTACCGTCGCTCCGCCACTGGATATGACGCTGGCCGTTTTGTAGCACCGTTGCAAGCAGCTGGTAGCAAAAAAAGCAAAGCTCCGTCGTTTCTGCGAGGAAGAAGATATGGTTGTGTGGGGTTCCAGCGCGGGGGCCGCCAGGCGCACCGATCGCACGCCGGGCGCAGAAAGCTTGGGCCGGCCGCCCGGCCTAAAAGAGAGAAGTTTTTTGCCTCGTGTATCGTCAGTGCTGAGAGCAGAGAGCTGACAGGTAGTGTATCGTCATCCCTGATTGCACACGGCAACGACCTGGTGATAATTTAGTCAGGTCCTCTGACTTTCGATTCTACCCCGTCGTCAGAAAATGAGTACTGTAGGAGCGAGCACCGGAAGTGCCTCCTCAAACACTCTCCCCGCGCGGCTATGTGCCTTAGACACACACGAAAGAAATATAAAAGCGTTTGTATATTTCTTTAGAGCATCTTTAAACGTTATAGCGCATCATTGTAGCATTTTTAATGCGTCGATACCAACTTTGCTTTGGCAGGCGTCTAAAAACACACGCCCAAAAAGTAGACAGTGTAAATTATGAAGCGCGCGCAATCCGGCGCCTAAAATATGCTGCGCGCGCCTAAAATTTTTTAGCGCTACAGTTTCCGTTGAAACTGCGGGCGCCAAAAAAATAAATTTTTACTGCGCGGAGCTCTTTTTGGGCGCATATGGAAGATACTCTTATAGAGGGTGCCTGACAGTAACTCTGATCACATGGGATAAAAACTCTTTCAGTCCATTGTATCGTCAGTCCTGCGTGCTGACCGGCCCAGTCTGTCGTCATCGCTGATTGCATACGGCAACGACCTGACCTGACGATAATTTAGTCAAGTACTCTGGCTTTTTTTATCCTACTCCGTTGGCAGAAAAGGAGTAGCAGCGTGCCTGTGCGGTCGAGCCGTTTCGCGCGTCCTCCTCAAACACTCTCCCCGGCCTCCTTCCCCCCGCTCTCGGCCATGGCGGCGTCGGCGAAGACCTTCGTGCTGTACCCGTCGCTCGGCGTGGGCCACCTCATCCCCATGGTGGAGCTGGCCAAGCACCTGCTCCGCCGTGGCCACAGCGCCGTCCTCGCCGTCGTCGACCCGCCGGACGGCGACCCCGCCTCGGCCGCCGCCGTGGCCCGCCTCGCCGCGGCCAACCCTTCCATCGCCTTCCGCCTCCTCCCGGCCCCTCCCAGCCCGGACCCCGCCGCGCACCCCATCAAGCGCGCCCACAACACGCTCCGCCTCGCCAACCCCGCGCTCCGGGACTTCCTGCGCGCCCTGCCGGCCCCCGCCGACGCCATCCTGCTCGACATGTTCTGCGTCGACGCGCTCGACGTCGCCGCCGACCTCGCCCTCCCCGCCTACTTCTTCTTCGCCTCCGCCGCCAGCGACCTCGCCGTCTTCCTCAGCATGCCATACCTCTACCCCGGCCTGCCCTCCTTCAGGGACATGGGCGACGCGCTCGTGCGCTGCCCCGGCGTGCCGCCGATCCGCGCGGTCGACATGCTGGTCACGGTGCAGGACAAGGAGAGCGACCTCACACAGGTCCGGCTGTACCAGTTCAAGCGCATCGCGGAGGCGAGGGGCGTGCTGGTCAACAGCTTCGACTGGCTGGAGCCCGCGGCCCTGAAGGCGCTCGCCGACGGCGTCTGCGTGCCCGGCCGGCCGACGCCGAGGGTCTACTGCATCGGGCCATTGGTCAACGGCGGCGAAGCGAGCGGGGGCGGCGAGAAGCGGCACGAGTGCCTCGCGTGGCTCGACGCGCAGCCGGAGAAGAGCGTCGTGTTCCTCTGCTTCGGCAGCAAGGGCGCCTTCTCGGCGGCGCAGCTCAAGGAGATCGCTCGCGGGCTAGAGAGCTCCGGGCACCGGTTCCTGTGGGCGGTGAGGAGCCCGCCGGAGGAACAGAGGGAGTTCCCCGAGCCGGACCTCGATCGGCTGCTCCCGGCGGGCTTCTTGGAGAGGACGAGAGGCCGGGGCATGGTGGTGAAGAACTGGGTGCCGCAGGCGGAGGTGGTGCGGCACGAGGCGGTCGGCGCCTTCGTGACGCACTGCGGGTGGAACTCGGCGCTGGAGGCGATCATGTCCGGGCTGCCGATGGTATGCTGGCCACTATACGCCGAGCAGGCGCAGAACAAGGTGTTCATGGTGGAGGAGATGAAGATCGCCGTGCCGTTGGAGGGGTACGAGAAGGGGACGGTGAAGGCGGAGGAGATTGAGGCGAAGCTGAGGCTGGTGATGGACACGGGGGAAGGGGGGAAGCTCAGGGAGATGCTTGCGGCGGCGAGGAAGATGGCGTTGGACGCGATCGGCGACGGCGGGTCTTCCGAAGTGGCATTTGCCCGGTTTTTGAGTGATTTGGAGAACGGCAGCATGGAGAATGGAGGATGCAACAATTGACAGATGAACTGTGGAAGGATGGTAGTGACAACTTACACAATTCAGATAATAATGCAGATTTTTCTGATCAGCATAAGAGAAAAATATGACTTTGTTCATCATAGATGATTATTGTACTGTCTTTGCATTAGAAGTTTTCACATGTATGCACAATTACAGCTCGAATTACTTCAGATCTTCTAGAGGCATTTGGGGCATTTGCGGCAATGCGTCTTTAATTACAACAACAATAACATAATCAATAAGAGTATATCGCTGATTACCAGCAGCTCCTATGACTTGAATACACACTCATTTTCTATATCTAGTCCACCAGGGCTCATTGCTGGCATATATTATACGGGTCATTGAATAATTACAAAATTAGGAGCGACTAACAGTCAGTCGACTAAAATTAGTTTAGGTCGGCCAATTTTTCTTAGGCCAGAGAAAAAACATTTTGTTAAAGCCCTAAACTCATGTTTTTTTTGAGACAACCTCACGAGACTTTTTATTTCAAACCGTCACAATGTTTACATGGACGAACCGAATCCCGTTGGGCTGGCCAAACCAAACATGGCGGCCAGGTCCCAAAGATAAAGCATGTCTCGCTAGGTTGTGAGCCTCAACATTTGAGCTCCTAAATTCATGAACAAAAAAACAGGAACTAAAAGTAGATTGTTGTTGCTTGATCTCCTTGATGATCGCCCCATAAGCAGCTCCACTTCCACTCTGAATTTCTTCTATCACTCCCTTGCAGTCGGATGCGAGTTGGATCTGCTGAATATGTAAATCTGCCGCCAAGTCCAGCCCCTCCCGGATGGCCATCGCCTCCAACGTAGCTGGATCACCATTGTTGTACACTATAGCAGACGCTCCAAGGAATAGGCCAGCTTGGTCGCGACAATAGCTCCCACAGCTCCAACATGCCCCTGACGATGCACTGAAGCATCTACATTCAGCTTCGCGTAGTTTTCCGGAGGTGCAAACCAGCCTGATGGCCGTACCCCCGCGCTTCTTGTGCTTCTGCTCTCGGGTCTTAACAGTTTTGTTTCATCCAAATAGGAATTGATGAAGCTATGGGTGGCATACGGACTTTTATGAATATCTTCGTAGATAGCTTTCCGTCGGGCTCCCCAGATGGCCCAAAGGGTGACTCCTAGTCTGGTAAATGCGTCATCAGATAGTGCCTCTTGCGCTTCAAAAAGCCACTTCTTTGCACACTCCGTCGTGTTTGAACTAAGATAATCCAAGATCACTTCCAATGATAGAGCCCAGGTGCTCCATGACGAGGGGCACTTGAAAAGTGCATGTCTCCACGAGTCACGAACTCCACATAGGTTACACGAGGATGATGTAGCCATGTGTCGTCGGTGCAGAAGATCCATTGATGGCATGGAATGCCGGGCCAGCCGCCATAAGAACACTTTCACTTTGGACGGGATCTGGAGCTTCCACAATGCTTTCCATTCTTTTCCTTCCGCCTGAGTACTTGAAGACCCCTCTCGCTCCTCGAGCCAGCCTTCTCTGTTAAACTTAGTCCGTACCAGCATACGATATGCCGAATTAACTGTGAAGTTTCCCCTCGGCTCCTCACCCCATGCCCAAAAATCATCAACTCTTCGTGTGCACACCGGGATTTTGAGTATAGCTTCTGCATCGAAAGGAGTAAAGACCGAGCGTACGAACTGACCTCTCCATGAAGCAGTTGATGGTTCAATAAGCTCAGAAACTGTCTGGGGCGGAGAGGGTACAAGTGAGGTGATCGGCCGTTTGTAGCTCTCTCACGGAATCCAATTATGCCTCCAAATATTGGTGGTCTCACCATGGCCAATCCTGCGGATAATCCCCTGAGCCAAAATATCTCTGCCATCGACCAATGCTCTCCAAATCTGTGACGGGTGTGACCCTAATTCTGCATCTAGCAAAGAGCAGTTTGGATAATATATACCCTTCAAGATTCGTGCGCTCAAAGACTCTGGTTCGGTCATAACTCTCCAGGCCTGTCTGGCTAGAAGCGCCAAATTTGAAAGCTCTAGATCACGGAAGCCCATACCTCCCATGTACTTTGGTCGTATCATTACATCCCATGAGACCCAAGCAGGCTTCCGTTTTGCTCTCTTTGAGCCCCACCAGAACTGTCTGATAATTGATGACACACTTTCACATAGGCCCCGTGGTAGACAGAAACAAGACATGGAGTACATCGGAATTGCCTGAGCAACTGATTTTATGAGCACCTCCTTCTCGGCTGCTGACAGAAGTTTTTCCATCCACCCTTTCACCTTCTCCCACACCCTATCACGTAGGTATTTGAAAGTGCCATTTTTAGAGTGCCCCACATCTGTTGGTAAACCCAGATATCGATCACTAAGAGATTCATTATGCACATCCAGACAGATTTTAATGCCTTCTCTCTGGCCCTGAGGACACCCCCTACTAAAGAATATTGATGACTTACCATTATTAACTCTTTGTCCCGATGCCCTGCAATATATTTCCAACAGGTTTGACACACGCTCTGCACCCTCCACACTTGCCTTGAATAGCAACAGGTTGTCGTCTGCAAATAACAGGTGATTCACGACCGGAGCCGTAGGAGCCACCTTAATACCTGACAGAGATGACTGAGAACTGGATTTCAGGAGGCACGAAAGGCCCTCTGCTGCAATCAAGAAAAGGTAAGGGGAGATGGGATCTCCCTGCCGGATTCCCCTTGTCGGTATAAAACTCTCAATTTTTTCTCCATTAAATATCACTGAGAAAGATACTGAAAAAACCATGGCCATGACTGTGTTTATCCAACTTTGTGCAAACCCCAGCTTACACATGATAGCTTTTAAGTAATCCCATTCAAGCCTATCATATGCCTTCATCATATCCAACTTCAACGCATAGAAGCTGTTACTCTTTGATCTGTTCCTCTTCATAAAATGTAAACATTCATATGCACATATGATATTATCTGTTATCAACCTACCAGGCACAAACGCAGACTGTTCCTCAGAGATTATTTCTGGCAGAACACACTTCAATCTATTGGCTACAACTTTGGAAGCTATCTTATATAGAACATTGCACAAATTGATTGGTCTAAATTGAGCTAGAAGGGTAGGATTTTTCACCTTTGGTATGAGCACAAGGATGGTGTTATTGATGCATTCCGGGTTCTCTTCCCCTCTAACTATTCTCAGCACAATATTGGTGATTTCCTCTCCACAAACGTCCCAGTGTTTCTGGTAAAATTGAGCTGGAAGCCATCCGGCCCCGGCGCCTTAATTGGGGACATTTGGAACAAAGCTATCTTCACCTCCTCCCTTGTATAAGGAGCACATAACTCGGCGTTCATGGTTGGGGTGACTTTGGATGGTACATGTGCTATCACCTCCTCAATACCCTCCACCCCCTCTGAGGTGTACAGTTCTTTGTAAAAGTTGTTAGCCATTGCCCTCACTTCATTCGGGTCATTAGTCATAACTCCCAAAGAGTTCTCCAAAGCCTGGATCATATTCTTCTTTCTCCTCAAACTTGCTCGCATATGGAAAAACTTTGTGTTCTTGTCCCCTGATGAGAGCCACTCAATATGTGCCCGCTGTCTCCACATTATTTCCTCGCGATGATATAGCTCAACCAACCTCTCGTTGATCTTGAGTTCCACATGAGACGGTGCTAACCTCAACGGGTCTCCTCGCAGCTCATCTAGTTTTCTTTTCAGCTCCTTGATCTCAAGTCGGACACTCCCAAAAGTATTTTTGTTCCACTTGCCGAGCCCCCTTGAGACGCGCACTAGCTTATCATGTAGCTGTTGAACAGTGCCACATGTGCCTGAGGCCGTCCATTCGGCTGCAACAGTTTCCTTGAAAGCTTCATGTTTCTCCCACATAGCCTCGTACCTGAAAGACTGTCTCATCTCCCTGTTTTGCTCTCGGCCTAGCTGTAACAAGATAGGTCCATGATCTGAGGTAGCCACCGAGTGGTGTTCCAAACTTGCCAGAGGAAATTGCGCCATCCAGTCAGTGTTTACCAAGGCTCGGTCAAGTCTGCATCTAGTGTAAGAGCCCCCAGCCACTCTCTTTTCGAAGGTCTAGAAACGTCCCTTGTACCCAATATCCAGTAACATGCAAACATCTGTAGCATCTCTGAAAGCTTGGATCTGTGCGTTGCTACATTGACTGATACCTTCATGCTCATTTGGACGTAGAACTTCATTGAAATCACCTATACAAAGCCAGGGGAGTGCACTCAAAGTGCTTATATTCTTCAAAACTGTCCAGGTCTGGTGTCGTAGGTGAGTTTGTGCCTCCCCATAAACACAAGTCATCCTCCATAAATCCCGTCCTTCCTCTTTGACGGAAACATCAAGATGATAACGTGAATAACCCAGAACATCAATCTTTATTTCATTGTTCCAAAAAAGACCTATTCCACCACTTCTACCATGACTATCTATTGCATAAGAACAATCATAACCCAAAGAACTTGCTAAATTTTCTACCCTAGCTCCTTCTATTTGTGTTTCAACAATGCACAAAAGGGTAGGGGCAAAGTTCCTCGCGAGTTCGCGAAGCTCTTGGATTGTCGCGGCATTGCCCACTCCGCGACAATTCCAGCACAATGTACTCATTGGGCTCGGCGGTGCTCCTCGAAGGAGCCCGCCAAATTCTTCACCGTGGTACTTGGGTTAACTCTTTCCTCATCTTCAGTTCTGGTCCTCTTTGGTTCCCTCTGAAGGAAATATGCCCTAGAGGCAATAATAAAGTTATTATTTATTTCCTTACATCATGATAAATGTTTATTATTCATGCTAGAATTGTATTAACCGGAAACATAATACATGTGTGAATACATAGACCAACAGAGTGTCACTAGTATGCCTCTACTTGACTAGCTCGTTAATCAAAGATGGTTATGTTTCCTAACCATGAACAAGGAGTTGTTATTTGATTAACGAGGTCACATCATTAGTAGAATGATCTGATTGACATGACCCATTCCATTAGCTTAGCACCCGATTGTTTAGTATGTTGCTATTGCTTTCTTCATGACTTATACATGTTCCTATAACTATGAGATTATGCAACTCCCGTTTACCGGAGGAACACTTTGGGTACTACCAAACGTCACAACGTAACTGGGTGATTATAAAGGAGTACTACAGGTGTCTCCAATGGTAGATGTTGGGTTGGCGTATTTCGAGATTAGGGTTTGTCACTCCGATTGGCGGAGAGGTATCTCTGGGCCCTCTCGGTAATGCACATCACATAAGCCTTGCAAGCACTGCAACTAATAAGTTAGTTGTGAGATGATGTATTACGGAAGGAGTAAAGAGACTTGCCGGTAACGAGATTGAACTAGGTATTGGATACCGACGATCGAATCTCAGGCAAGTAACATACCGATGACAAAGGGAACAACGTATGTTGTTATGCGGTCTGACCGATAAAGATCTTCGTAGAATATGTAGGAGCCAATATGGGCATCCAGGTCCCGCTATTGGTTATTGACCGGAGACGTGTCTCGGTCATGTCTACATTGTTCTCGAACCGTAGGGTCCGCACGCTTAACGTTACGATGACAGTTATTATGAGTTTATGCATTTTGATGTACCGAAGGTTGTTCGGAGTCCCAGATGAGATCACGGACATGACGAGGAGTCTCGAAATGGTCGAGACGTAAAGATTGATATATTGGAAGCCTATGTTTGGACATCGGAAGTGTTCCGGGTGAAATCGAGATTTTACCGGAATACCGGGAGGGTTACCGGAACCCCCCGGGAGACTAATGGGCCTATTGGGCCTTAGTGGAAAAAAGAGAAAAAGGGAAAAGGCCCAAGCTGGCCGGCGCCCCCCTTCCCCAAGTCCTATTAGGAATAGGATAAGGGGCCAGCCCCCCTTCTCTCTCTTTTCCCCCCCGGGAGTCCTAATTGGATTAGGATTGGGGGGAGGAGTCCTACTCCCGGTGGGAGTAGGACTCCCCTGCGCCTCCCCTCCCTTGGCCGGCCGGCCCCCCTCCTCCAACCTTTATATACGGGGGCAGGGGGCACCCCAAGACACACAACTTGATCCTTGAGATCGTTCCTTAGCCGTGTGCGGTGCCCCCTGCCACCAAATTCCACCTCGATCGTACCGTTGTAGTGCTTAGGCGAAGCCCTGCGTCGGTAGTACATCAAGATCGTCACCACGCCGTCGTGCTGACGGAACTCTTCCTCGACGCTTTGCTGGATCGGAGCCCGAGGATCGTCATCGAGCTGAACGTGTGCTAAGAACTCGGAGGTGCCGGAGTAACGGTGCTTGGATCGGTCGGATCGGGAAGAAGACGTACGACTACTTCCTCTACGTTGTGTGATCGCTTCCGCAGTCGGTCTGCGTTGGTACGTAGACAACACTCTCCCCTCTCGTTGTTGTGCATCACCATGATCTTGCGTGTGCGTAGGAAATTTTTTGAAATTACTGCGTTCCCCAACAGTGGCATCCGAGCCTAGGTTTTATGGTTTGATGTTATATGCACGAGTAGAACACAAGTGAGTTGTGGGCGATACAAGTCATACTGCCTACCAGCATGTCGTACTTTGGTTCGGCGGTATTGTTGGGTGAGACGATCCGGACCAACCTTACGCGTACTCTTACGCGAGACCGGTTCCCTCGACGTGCTTTGCACACAGATGGCTTGCGGAAGACTGCCTCTCCAACTTTAGTTGAACCAAGTGTGACTACGCCCGGTCCTTGAGAAGGTTAAAACGGAGTCTATTTGACGAACTATCGTTGTGGTTTTGATGCGTAGGTGAGATGAGTTCTTACTTAAGCCCGTAGCAGCCACGTAAAACTTGCAACAACAAAGTAGAGGACGTCTAACTTGTTTTTGCAGGGTATGTTGTGATGTGATATGGTCAAGGCATGATGCTGATTTTATTGTATGAGATGATCATGTTTTGTAACTAAGTTATCGGCAACTGGCAGGAGCCATATGGTTGTCGCTTTATTGTATGCAATGCAATCGCGATGTAATACTTTACTAGATTACTAAACGGTAGTAATAGTCGTGGAAGCATAAGATTGGCGAGACGACAACGATGCTACAATGGAGATCAAGCTGTCGCGCCGGTGACGATGGTGATCATGACGGTGCTTCGGAGATGGAGATCACAAGCACAAGATGATGATGGCCATATCATATCACTTATATTGATTGCATGTGATGTTTATCCTTTTATGCATCTTATCTTGCTTTGATTGACGGTAGCATTATAAGATGATCTCTCACTAAATTATCAAGAAGTGTTCTCCCTGAGTATGCACCGTTGCCAAAGTTCGTCGTGCCCAGACACCACGTGATGATCGGGTGTGATAAGCTCTACGTCCATCTACAACGGGTGCAAGCCAGTTTTGCACACGCAGAATACTCAGGTTATACTTGACGAGCCTAGCATATGCAGATATGGCCTCGGAACACAGAGACCGAAAGGTCGAGCGTGAATCATATAGTAGATATGATCAACATGACGATGTTCACCATTGAAAACTACTCCATCTCACGTGATGATCGGTTATGGTTTAGTTGATTTGGATCACGTGATCACTTAGAGGATTAGAGGGATGTCTATCTAAGTGGGAGTTCCTAAGTAATTTGATTAACTGAACTTAAACTTATCATGAACTTAGTACCTGATAGTATCTTGCTTGTTTATGCTGATTGTAGATAGATGGCTCGTGCTGTTGTTCCGTTGAATTTTAATGCGTTCCTTGAGAAAGCAAAGTTGAAAGATGATGGTAGCAATTACACGGACTGGGTCCGTAACCTGAGGATTATCCTCATTGCTGCACAGAAGAATTACGTCCTGGAAGCACCGCTGGGTGCCAGGCCTGCTGCTGGAGCAATGCCAGATGTTATGAACGTCTGGCAGAGCAAAGCTGATGACTACTCGATAGTTCAGTGTGCCATGCTTTACGGCTTAGAATCGGGACTTCAACGACGTTTTGAACGTCATGGAGCATATGAGATGTTCCAGGAGTTGAAGTTAATATTTCAAGCAAATGCCCGAATTGAGAGATATGAAGTCTCCAATAAGTTCTATAGCTGTAAGATGGAGGAGAACAGTTCTGTCAGTGAGCATATACTCAAGATGTCTGGGTATAATAATCACTTGATTCAGATGGGAGTTAATCTTCCAGATGACTGCGTCATTGACAGAATTCTCCAATCACTGCCACCAAGCTACAAGAGCTTTGTGATGAACTATAATATGCAAGGGATGAACAAGACTATTCCCGAGCTCTTCGCAATGCTGAAAGCTGCAGAGGTAGAAATCAAGAAGAAGCATCAAGTGTTGATGGTTAGCAAAACCACTAGTTTCAAGAAAAAGGGCAAAGGGAAGAAGAAGGGAAACTTCAAGAAGAACAGCAAGCAAGTTGCTGCTCAGGAGAAGAAACCCAAGTCTGGACCTAAGCCTGAAACTGAGTGCTTCTACTGCAAGCAGACTGGACACTGGAAGCGGAACTGCCCCAAGTATTTGGCGGATAAGAAGGATGGCAAAGTGAGCAAAGGTATATGTGATATACATGTTATTGATGTGTACCTTACTAGAGCTCGCAGTAGCACTTGGGTATTTGATACTGGTTCTGTTGCTAATATTTGCAACTCGAAACAGGGACTACGGAATAAGCGGACACTAGCAAAGGACGAGGTGACGATGCGCGTGGGAAACGGTTCCAAAGTCGATGTGATCGCGGTCGGCACGCTACCTCTACATCTACCTTTGGGATTAATATTAGACCTAAATAATTGTTATTTGGTGCCAGCGTTGAGCATGAACATTATATCTGGATCTTGTTTAATGCGAGACGGTTATTCATTTAAATCAGAGAATAATGGTTGTTCTATTTATATGAATAATATCTTTTATGGTCATGCACCTTTGAAGAGTGGTCTATTCTTGTTGAATCTCGAAGATAGTGATACACATATTCATAATGTAGAAGCCAAAAGATGCAAAGTTAATAATGATAGTGCAACTTATTTGTGGCACTGCCGTTTAGGTCATATCGGTGTAAAGCGCATGAAGAAACTCCATACTGATGGGCTTTTGGAATCACTTGATTATGAATCACTTGGTACTTGCGAACCGTGCCTCATAGGCAAGATGACTAAAACATCGTTCTCTGGTACTATGGAGAGAGCAACAGATTTATTGGAAATCATACATACCGATGTATGTGGTCCGATGAATATTGAGGCTCGTGGCGGATATCGTTATTTTCTCACCTTCACAGATGATTTAAGCAGATATGGGTATATCTACTTAATGAAACATAAATCTGAAACATTTGAAAGGTTCAAAGAATTTCAGAGTGAAGTTGAAAATCATCGTAACAAGAAAATAAAGTTTCTACGATCTGATCGTGGAGGAGAATATTTGAGTTACGAGTTTGGTATACATTTGAAAAATTGTGGAATAGTTTCGCAACTCACGCCACCCGGAACACCACAGCGTAATGGTGTGTCCGAACGTCGTAATCGCACTTTACTAGATATGGTGCGATCCATGATGTCTCTTACTGATTTACCGCTATCGTTTTGGGGTTATGCTTTAGAGACGGCCGCATTCACGTTAAATAGGGCACCATCAAAATCCGTTGAGACGACGCCTTATGAACTATGGTTTGGCAAGAAACCAAAGTTGTCGTTTCTTAAAGTTTGGGGCTGCGATGCTTATGTGAAAAAACTTCAACCTGATAAGCTCGAACCCAAAGCGGAGAAATGTGTCTTCATAGGATACCCAAAGGAAACTGTTGGGTATACCTTCTATCACAGATCCGAAGGCAAGACATTCGTTGCTAAGAATGGATCATTTCTAGAGAAGGAGTTTCTCTCGAAAGAAGTGAGTGGGAGGAAAGTAGAACTTGACGAGGTAACTGTACCTGCTCCCTTATTGGAAAATAGTACATCACAGAAAATTGTTTCTGCGACACCTATGCCAATCAGTGAGGAAGCTAATGATGATGATCATGAAGCTTCAGAACAAGATACTACTGAACCACGTAGATCAACCAGAGTGAGATCCGCACCAGAGTGGTATGGTAATCCAGTTCTGGATGTCATGATGCTAGATCATGATGAACCTACGAACTATGAAGAAGCGATGGTGAGCCCAGATTCCGCAAAGTGGCTTGAGGCCATGAAATCTGAGATGGGATCCATGTATGAGAACAAAGTATGGACTTTGGTTGACTTGCCCGATGATCGGCAAGCAATTGAGAATAAATGGATCTTCAAGAAAAAGACTGACGCTGATGGTAATGTTACTGTCTATAAAGCTCGACTTGTCGCAAAAGGTTTTCGACAAGTTCAAGGGGTTGACTACGATGAGACTTTCTCACCCGTAGCGATGCTTAAGTCCGTCAGAATTATGTTAGCAATTGCCGCATTTTATGATTATGAAATATGGCAGATGGATGTCAAAACTGCATTCCTGAATGGATTTCTGGAAGAAGAGTTGTATATGGTACAACCAGAAGGTTTTGTCGATCCAAAAGGAGCTAACAAAGTATGCAAACTTCAGCGATCCATTTATGGACTGGTGCAAGCATCTCGGAGTTGGAATAAACGCTTTGATAGTGTGATCAAAGCATTTGGCTTTATACAGACTTTTGGAGAAGCCTGTATTTACAAGAAAGTGAGTGGGAGCTCTGTAGCATTTCTGATATTATATGTGGATGACATATTGCTAATTGGAAATGATATAGAATTTCTGGATAGCATAAAGGGATACTTGAATAAAAGTTTTTCGATGAAAGACCTCGGTGAAGCTGCTTACATATTAGGCATAAAGATCTATAGAGATAGATCAAGACGCTTAATTGGACTTTCACAAAGCACATACCTGGACAAGATTTTGAAGAAATTCAAAATGGATCAAGCAAAGAAAGGGTTCTTGCCTGTGTTACAAGGTATGAAATTGTGTAAGACTCAATGCCCGACCACTGCAGAAGATAGAGAGAAAATGAAAGATGTTCCCTATGCTTCAGCCATAGGCTCTATCATGTATGCAATGCTGTGTACCAGACCTGATGTGTGCCTTGCTATAAGTTTAGCAGGGAGGTACCAAAGTAATCCTGGAATGCATCACTGGACAGCGGTCAAGAACATCCTGAAATACCTGAAAAGGACTAAGGATATGTTTCTCGTATATGGAGGTGACAAAGAGCTCACCGTAAGAGGTTACGTTGATGCAAGCTTTGACACTGATCCGGACGATTCTAAATCGCAAACCGGATACGTGTTTACTTTAAACGGTGGAGCTGTCAGTTGGTGCAGTTCTAAACAAAGCGTCGTAGCGGGATCTACATGTGAAGCGGAGTACATAGCTGCTTCGGAAGCAGCAAACGAAGGAGTCTGGATGAAGGAGTTCATATCCGATCTAGGTGTCATACCTAGTGCATCGGGTCCAATGAAAATCTTCTGTGACAATACTGGTGCAATTGCCTTGGCAAAGGAATCCAGATTTCACAAGAGGACCAAACACATCAAGAGACGCTTCAACTCCATCCGGGATTTAGTCCAGGTGGGAGACATAGAGATTTGCAAGATACATACGGATCTGAATGTTGCAGACCCGTTGACTAAGCCTCTTCCACGAGCAAAACATGATCAGCACCAAGGCTCCATGGGTGTTAGAATCATTACTGTGTAATCTAGATTATTGACTCTAGTGCAAGTGGGAGACTGAAGGATATATGCCCTAGAGGCAATAATAAAGTTATTATTTATTTCCTTACATCATGATAAATGTTTATTATTCATGCTAGAATTGTATTAACCGGAAACATAGTACATGTGTGAATACATAGACCAACAGAGTGTCACTAGTATGCCTCTACTTGACTAGCTCGTTAATCAAAGATGGTTATGTTTCCTAACCATGAACAAGGAGTTGTTATTTGATTAACGAGGTCACATCATTAGTAGAATGATCTGATTGACATGACCCATTCCATTAGCTTAGCACCCGATTGTTTAGTATGTTGCTATTGCTTTCTTCATGACTTATACATGTTCCTATAACTATGAGATTATGCAACTCCCGTTTACCGGAGGAACACTTTGGGTACTACCAAACGTCACAACGTAACTGGGTGATTATAAAGGAGTACTACAGGTGTCTCCAATGGTAGATGTTGGGTTGGCGTATTTCGAGATTAGGGTTTGTCACTCCGATTGGCGGAGAGGTATCTCTGGGCCCTCTCGGTAATGCACATCACATAAGCCTTGCAAGCACTGCAACTAATAAGTTAGTTGTGAGATGATGTATTACGGAAGGAGTAAAGAGACTTGCCGGTAACGAGATTGAACTAGGTATTGGATACCGACGATCGAATCTCAGGCAAGTAACATACCGATGACAAAGGGAACAACGTATGTTGTTATGCGGTCTGACCGATAAAGATCTTCGTAGAATATGTAGGAGCCAATATGGGCATCCAGGTCCCGCTATTGGTTATTGACCGGAGACGTGTCTCGGTCATGTCTACATTGTTCTCGAACCGTAGGGTCCGCACGCTTAACGTTACGATGACAGTTATTATGAGTTTATGCATTTTGATGTACCGAAGGTTGTTCGAAGTCCCGGATGAGATCACGGACATGACGAGGAGTCTCGAAATGGTCGAGACGTAAAGATTGATATATTGGAAGCCTATGTTTGGACATCGGAAGTGTTCCGGGTGAAATCGGGATTTTACCGGAATACCGGGAGGGTTACCGGAACCCCCCGGGAGACTAATGGGCCTATTGGGCCTTAGTGGAAAAAAGAGAAAAAGGGAAAAGGCCCAAGCTGGCCGGCGCCCCCCTTCCCCAAGTCCTATTAGGAATAGGATAAGGGGCCGGCCCCCCTTCTCTCTCTTTTCCCCCCCGGGAGTCCTAATTGGATTAGGATTGGGGGGAGGAGTCCTACTCCCGGTGGGAGTAGGACTCCCCTGCGCCTCCCCTCCCTTGGCCGGCCGGCCCCCCTCCTCCAACCTTTATATACGGGGGCAGGGGGCACCCCAAGACACACAACTTGATCCTTGAGATCGTTCCTTAGCCGTGTGCGGTGCCCCCTGCCACCAAATTCCACCTCAATCGTACCGTTGTAGTGCTTAGGTGAAGCCCTGCGTCGGTAGTACATCAAGATCGTCACCACGCCGTCGTGCTGACGGAACTCTTCCTTGACGCTTTGCTGGATCGGAGCCCGAGGATCGTCATCGAGCTGAACGTGTGCTAAGAACTCGGAGGTGCCGGAGTAACGGTGCTTGGATCGGTCGGATCGGGAAGAAGACGTACGACTACTTCCTCTACGTTGTGTGATCGCTTCCGCAGTCGGTCTGCGTTGGTACGTAGACAACACTCTCCCCTCTCGTTGCTGTGCATCACCATGATCTTGCGTGTGCGTAGGAAATTTTTTGAAATTACTGCATTCCCCAACACCCTCTGTGGGGGTGGACTAACAACATTCGCACCCGCTGGCACAATAGCCAGATCTGTAGGTGCATCCGAGCACAAAATCACAGGTGCTTTAGCCCTCAATTCAGCTTCTGACCTCTTCCAGCTGTGATCCCCCTGAGCCATGTCGATATCTTCATCATGATCTGTTCCATAGACTGTGTCACCAAAATCCTCCTTGCCAGCATTCCTGTTTCCTCCCTGTCTTCCTCCTCTTCTTCCCCCTCGACGCCCTCTGGCACCACCAGATCCCCGGCCTACTCGCATTGTCCATGAGGTGCGTAGGTCTTTAAAAACTAGTGCAGATTGGGGATGAACTCCGTCCCCATGCTCTTTGAAAAGATGGCCTAGGTGGCCACAGACCGCGCACCAATCCGGCAGCCGCTCATATTTGACCCTGTATATTTGCCTCTTGCCATCCCGGACCAGTGATACCGCGTTCTTTAGTGCCTTATAGACATTGATTCGCACCCAGACACGGTAAAAATTCCCCGTGAAATCATGAGAAGAAGTTTAAGTAAATAAAACTTCCCCCACTTTTGCCGCTAGCGAAGGCACCAGGTGTGCATACAGAATTGGGACGTCGTGGATCTGGATCCATATATCCAAAGTGTCAAGCTTCACCTTGGAGGGTTGGGTCACACCATCATAGGGAGCTATAATCACTGTTGCCCCGAAAATTCCAAGGACCCTCCTGCATCACCCTCTCCCAGTCGCCAAGGCACTGGAATTGCATTGTGTATAGGTTCGGTTCAAGTGGCTTGAAATTCACCTGTTGAGCTAGATCCCACGCAGATCTCATATTCCTGAAGAACCACACCCGACTATAAGGTTTATCAATATGAACCCTTGCCACAGCCGTCCACCTTGTCGCGTGTATAGGAACAGCCTCCTCATCTACCACAACGTCGTCCATGTCATCTTCCTGGAGACCCAGCTCTGCCATCAGCTTTTCAATCTCCATAGCGGAAGAGGAAGCGCCAGCATCCGCTGGCCCCCCTTAGCTTCCGCTTCCATCTTCAAAGAAACCTTGCCCAATTGATCTCACCGGGTATTGCACAAAGGCAGAACCCTAACCCTAGCCCCCCGTGTGACAGGAGAAGCAGACCAGGGCGGGCACGAGCAGCCTTGGTTGATCCCCTCCCCGGGGCGTTGGGAAGGAACAAGCTTGATCTCAACAACGACGAGAATCGCCATCGAGAGCACCAGAAACCCTAACGAGAGGGACTTACATTAGAATACAACAGCAGCTGGCAAAGCATTCGGCCAAACCTGCCTGGGCCTAGTGTGATCAGCACCAAAGGCTGCACACGTTCATGGGCTATTTACTAGAGTCCCTTCCTATGACAGTACAAAAAGTAAACATCGTCACTGAATTTTAGTCTATTGAAAGTTTTAATCTCATGATAGATTACTCCTTTTGGATCAGAACAAAGTCGGGCCATGGACAGAAGGCCACACACCAGGTTTTGACTGTCTTATACTATTATACTAAAATAAAAACAAAAACAAAAAAAGGCTTCTCTAAGGAGGAGTAAATTAGAAGCAATGGTAATACTCTTTAAGAAGAAAATAAAATGAAAACTAAAATAAAAAATAATGACAGAAATTGCAGATAATTTACAAATAAATTATGTGTTTAATAATAAGCATATAGTAGTGTCGTTTTGCAAGAATTTTTTTAGAAGGAAGGAATGAATTAAGAACATTGGTATTATCCTTCAAGAGGAAGCTCAGGGAGATGCTCGTGGCGGCGAGGAAGATGGCGTTGGACGCGATCGGCAACGGCGGGTCTTCCAAAGGAGTCAATCGCACAAAACTACCACATTTGCGGCTAGATTTGCGGGAAACCACCAAATCGTTAATACGTTGCAAAAAACACTATGATTTCACTAAACTCTTTGCAGAAAGCACTGATCAGGCGATTTGGCTTGTCTGATCACTTTCTGACAAGTGGGGCCAGATTGTAAGGAGGTGTCTTAGCAAAAATATTACATACAGCCCCCTAGATCTAAAAATAAAAAGCAATCAACTCCTGCTCCCGATCCACTGCGCTCCTCTGCTCCGACCTCAAGCCCTTCCTCGCCGCGCTTGCCGTGCTCACCGTGCTCACCGTGCTATGCCCCTCGCCGCCGCCGGCTCCCGCTGCCGCCGCCCTCGCAGCAGGAACAGCTGCAATGCCGCTGCCGCCGCCGGCCGCCTCGCTCCGCATTCTCCAATCGGGAGGAGGCAGCCACCGCGCGCCCTCGCAGCCGACCGCGCCGCCAGCGCCGGCTCCAGCTGCCGCCGCCGGAAGCCCGCCCGCCGCCCTCTCTCCATGGCGCGGACGCCGTGAGCCGCCGTGCACTGCTCCTACCCGAGCTTCTAACGTGGACGGCGCCGGAGGGGCCTCTGGTTCGAGCTCGTCCTCCTTCGTGGAGGAGGGCGACGGGAACAACTTGTCCAGCAGGTGGACTCAGCTTGTCGTCTGCTCCCCCTCCGCCCCCATCCTTGACCACATCGGAGGAGGGTGTTGCTCCTCTGCCTCGGCTCCCGGCGCGTGCTCCACGACGCCGACCCGACCGCCACCGTTGCTGCAGCACCGGCAGGCCAACGCCTCGGAAACGCGTGCACCCCAGCTGCCTCCTCGTCATTCGCCGCGGCCGTACCTGTCTCCGACGCTGACAAGGGCGTCGCCGTGCGTACCAGACGGCAGGGCCAGTGCTTTGCGGTTGTCAAGGGCGGGGTCTGATTGCGTTTTTTGTAAATGTCTAGGGGTGTGTGTGCTAATTTTTGTCCAGTTAAGCTCCTTACAATCTGGCGCCACTTGTCAGAAAGTGATCAAACGGACCAAATCACCCGATCAGTGCTTTCTGCAAAGAGTTTAGCGAAATCACGGTGTTTTTTGCAACGGATTAACGACTTGGTGCTTTCCGTAAACCTAGCCGCAAATGTGGTAGTTTTCTGCAATTGACTCCTTCCAAAGTGGCATTTGTCCAGTTTTTGAGTGATTTGGAGAACAACAGCATGGAGAATGGAGGTCGCAACAATTGACAGATGAACTGTGGAAGGATGGTAACGACACCTTACACAATTCAGATAATATTGCAGATTCTCTGATCAACATAAGAGAAAAAAAATATGACTTTGTTCATCATAGATGATTATTGTACTGTCTTTGCATTAGAGGTTTTCACATTTACGCACAATTACAGCTCGAATTACTTCGGATCTTCTGGAGGCATTTGGGGCAATGTGTCTTTCTTTTGCTTGCCGTGCTGCGACGAATTCTTTGGCAACATGGAAAAATAAACAGCGGAGGACTTTGGAGACTCGGGGTACATGCCCAGTTTGTGGGAGAGAGGATGAAGACATTTTTCATGTCTTTTGTGCTTGTTATAATGCACTTCAGTTGTGGCGAGCTATGTCTCAAGTTTGGACCCTTCCTGATGTTACCACAATTATGCGCCATGATGATTGGTTATCGCACCTTATTTGTGATGTAGATGAGGCTATGCGAGTTCGCGTACTGATGCTTTTTTGGAGACTATGGCATATCAGAAATGAGTTAGTGCATGACAAGCCGGCACCACCTACTGATGTTTCAGTCAGATTTTTATCAAGTTATCTTGATTCACTAACTTCACTCAACATGGATCCGAATGCAGATTTTGTGAAAGGAAAGATGGTGGCCAACCCCTGTTACCCATTGGTGCAGCACGCATGCAATGATAATATACTTGTGCTTAAAACATCCTGGAACCCTCCGGTCCTTGGGCGTGTTAAGCTTAATATGGATGGTTCCGTCCTCAATGGAATTGCGGGGACGGGTATGCTTCCTCGGGATCACCTTGGCGTTATTATTTTCAGCTCATGCAGATTTCTGGGAGGAAGTGAGGATGTTTTGGAAACAGAAATTTTTGCGCTGCAGGAAGGGATTTCATTGGCTTTGCAGTGGAGTAATTTACCCATTGATGTTGAATCAGACTGTTTGGAGGCGGTGGCTATGGTGAAGAGTAGTGAAATAAATATATCAAAGTATTCTTTTATTATCAGAGAGATCAAGCAAAGTATGGAGGAACGTGACTCTTCTATTACTCATATACGTCGTAGTGGCAATAATGCTAGTCATTCCATGGCAAACTTTGGTAGGGCTAATGGTCGAACTATGGTTTAGCTAGGGTCCGGCCCAGAGGAAGTCCTTAATATTGCTTTACGAGATTGCACTCCCTAATTTTCTGAGTAATAAAGAGTTATTTCGCAAAAAAACGATAAAAACACCAGCAGCTCTTATGACTTGAGTACACACCATTTTACATAGCTTGCAGTTGCAACTCCGGTAAAGAATTTTCCGCGTGCTAAGAAACACACAAAAGAAGGTGTAAGCATTGAATTTGCATCCAAGACAAAAAATAAAAATAAAAAGGGTGATTTTAGTGTTTTTTGTGAAATAAAATAATTGAGAAAATTCAAATACAAAAGGATGAATGAATTGGGCTGACCGCTTGCAAAGTAACTGAGAAAATGCAAAAAATAAAAGGACAAATGAACCAGCTAGCTTTGGATTTAGAGAACAGAAACTGCCAGGAAAAAGGAAAAAAACATAATACCTTTTTTTGCAAGTGAGAAAAAAAAACTAACACACGGCCCATAACTAGACAACCCATAAGAGACGGAAACGGGCAAGACGAGAGGGTCGCCGAGTACCTTGGCTCAGATGAATAGTAAAAATGCCCAAAAATTGTAAAAAAAACTGTCTTTTCGATGGCAAACATGGATAAATGTTTTGAATGCTTACAAAGTTTTATCATGGGATGACATTCAAAGCCTGGGAAAAAATTTGTTGCTCCAAAAATGTTATTATCGTGGGAGTATTTTCAAAAGCGAGGGCAAACATTGATAAATCTGACTCTTTTTTCATTTTTTGATTTTATTGTTCGTCGTGAGCTCATCTGAGCTCGCAACCAGAAGGGAACTTTCACATATGAGAGTCACTGCACAAGCTGAGCTAGCGCTCCGGGCCTTTGAACGAATCGCGACTGAAAGTTTTGATCCGATGGTCAGGGTTGTAAGTGACACATGATTATTCTTAGCTAGATGATATTTAGCAAAACTGATCTAATAAACATTCACTTGGCAAACACTTATTGAACTAAAACAACATGATTTTACTTGATAAATTAATAAAAGTTAGGCCATTCAAGATGATTTTTAATGAAAAAAACGATGGAAAAAGACAGAAAAAAACCGACATAAGGTTGGATGAAGAAAGAGCTGACGACATAATCTTACTTTATTTTTTAAATGGGAGAAAATACTATTAAAGCACTCAAGATACGATGTATTATTTCTCCGCAAAAAATATCCCGCAAAAAAAAATTTCTCCACAAAAAATGATGTATTATTTCTCCGCAATAAATAATAATAATAATGTGATGTTAATTGATATTGTAAGTGCATCTAGTGCCACCCCTAGTTGGTTTTGGAGTATTGACAACAAACCTAATTGAGGGACTAATGTGTTTGTGAGAATTGCAGGATAACACAGGTAGAAGTCCCTCATTGATTCGGTTTTCCTACCAGAGATGACCCCTAAAAATGTATGAAGACACTGAAGTCAAAGGTGGTACGTGAAGACATTCACATTGAAGACTATGACAAGAAAATACATTGCATGAAGACTATGGAGCGCGAAGACTTAGATCTTTCATAGTTCTTTTTCTTCTTTGTTGAGTCATAGGAACCACCGTACTGTTAAGTGGGGTCCAAGAGAACCAGTCAGAATGACTGAAAAAATCCTATGTCTTCGAGTGAAGACTATGAGAGCGAATCTTGTCCAGAGTTGGACAAGTCAGCTTTGCTTGTAGCCCAAGTAAAGTTGTCGTGTGTGTTTGAAATCTGACCGTTGGAACACGTGTCAGTTCCTTAGTGACCCAGGGTCATTTCGGACAAATCAGGTCGGGTTGCCTAGTGGCTATAAATAGCCCACCACCCACAACCATAAATGGTTGGCTGCTCAGAGTTAAAGTACGGCTGTTGTCGTTTGAGAGCAACCCACCTTGAAGCCTTTGAGAGAGAATTCCTTGCGAGGATAAAGCCCTAACCACCCAGAGCCAAAGAGTGTTAGGCATCACTAAGTCGTCTTGTCTGTGTGATCTGAAGACTTATTACACTTGAGGACTGTGAATCCTCCAGCCGGTTAGGCGTCACGTTCTGAGCATCCAAGAATCATTGTGGATCGCCGATGAACGAAGTCTGTGAAGGTTTGGAAGTCTACCCTGAAGACTTACCAGAGTGATTGGGCGAGGTCTGCGTGACCTTAGCTCAAGGGGAATACGGTGAGGACTAAGGGTCCTGAGCTGCGTGTTCAGGACTGGGTGTCCGGGACTGTGTGTCCTCAGGTTTAAATACCTAGCCGCCCTAACCAGACGTACAGTTGTCACAGCAACTGGAACTGGTCCAACAAATCATTGTCTTCAACGAGTCACTAGTTTCATCCTTCCCTTCCCTTTACTTACTGTTGGTCCTTGTGAAGTCATTGTATGATTGCACTATCTTTTGTCTTCACTGAGTGACTGCTTGTTCTGATTAGCTTCACAATATCTTCCTTCCTGATCCTCACTGCCTAGCTGCTATTAGTCATTGTGCTTTCACTCCATTGAATACTTGACTATGGTTTGCCTAGTGTAGTCTACCTTCCGCTGCATGGTAATAGGTTTATTTCTGTCGTTTGTCTTCGAAACTTCCATGTTTTGAAGACTTCCATAAAAATCGCCTTTTCACCCCCCCTATAGTCGATCACTAGCATTTTTAATTGGTATCAGAGCAAGGTACTCCCTTGTTCTGTGTGATTCGGTTTAACCACCTGGAGTTTTAGCTATGTCGACTGCAGGGATAATCAAAGTCTCCGCTGCGTGCCCCGTCTTTGATGGAATTGAATATCCCTACTGGAAGAATAAGATGCGCATGCATCTTGAAGCCATTGATGTCGACCTATGGTATGTCGTCAAGAACGGCGTTCCCAAGGCTGGAGAAGGTGTCACTGTTGCTGATGTCAAGAAGTTCGTTCAACTGGACTCTACTGCCAAGAATATCATCTGTGGTCATCTGACCAAAGGACAGTATGACCATGTGAGTGCGTTGGAGACTTCCAAGCTAGTCTGGGACTGGCTCTCCAAGGTCAACGAAGGCGTCTCCACCCAGAGAGATCAGAGAATCGGTGTCCTTCGCAACCTCTTCAACCGCTTCAAGAGAAATGACAATGAGAATGTCCAGCTCACGTTTGATCGACTCACTAACATCACAAATGAGCTTCAAGCCCTCGGCGCCACTGAGATCACCAATCATGAAGTCGTCAAGACACTCCTGAGATCACTTGACAGTTCGTTTGACACCCTAGCCCTGATGATTCAAGAACGCCCTGATTTCAAGACACTCGATCCGTCTGACATACTTGAGAGGCTGAACACACACGAGTTTCAGCTTTCTGAGAAAAGAGACATCTACGGTCCCAGCTATGGGCGAACTCGTGCCTTGAAGGCAAAAGCTGTCTCCTCATCTGAAGAAGAATCGGACAGCAGTTCTGATGATCCTGAAGACATTGGAAAGGAGCTTGCTATGCTTGTGAAGAAGTTCCAAAAATTCACCAAGAAGAAAGGGTTCAGAAAGTCTTCACGATCAAGCTCAAGGAATGATGAAGCTTCTACTCATGACTACAACAAGAGAACATGTCACAAGTGCAAGAAACCTGGCCACTACATCTCTGAGTGTCCACAGTGGGACAATGAGAACAACAAGAAGAAGAAGAGCAAAGAGTATGATTCTGACGACAAGAAGAAGAAGAAATACTCAAAGTCTTCTTCCAGGTCTTCCTCAAAGTCTTCATCACACAAGAAGAGCTCATCTGGGAAGGCACGTGCATTTGTTGGCAAGGAAATGGATTCTGAGGAGGAGTCTGCTTCTGAGGAGGCGGAGGTGGAGTCTGAGGAGGAGTCCGATTCTGGCGTTGTGAGTCTGGCTACAGCATACGTTGCCAAGTCCATCTTCAACACTGAAGACAATGACTTCATCACCGACACCGATGCGAATGACAAGGACTACTCCGCTCCTTCCTACTGCTTCATGGCACGTGGTGCCAAGGTAAACACACGCACTGCTCACTATCAAACATCCAGTGACGATGAATCTGACTGTGATTCCAAACCTAGCTACAAAACACTTGCTAAAATTGCAACTGAACAACAGAAAGCTATGGAACACATTCAAAAACTATTAGACAAAAGCGATGATCTGTTAGATGCTGAAATGACTCGATCTCAGTCCTTAATTGAAGACATAAAAAATCTTCACATTAAGTATGAGGAACTTGAAAGTCGTCAAGAAACGCTCTCAACAACTCATGAATGGCTTTCCTATGATTATCTTCAAAGGAAGCAAGACCTTGAGAAATTGAGGGCGGCTCATGAAGATCTTCAAAAGGAAAACGAGTCACTTCGCGCCAAACAGATCAGTTCAGCCCAGGAAGGATTTGAACCACCATGTCTTAAATGCATTGAGCGTGATAACGCTACTTCTGTTGCTGAATGTTCTACTGCTGCTACTGTTGCAATATCTTCACCTGTTGATGTGGTAACTAACCCCTCTGCTGAGGATACCACTGCTATTGCTGATGACAATGCTAGGTTGAAGACACTGCTTGAAACAGGGATGTATAAAAGTCTCAAAGGGCATCAGACACTATGTGATGTCCTCAAAAGGCAGATCCTGAATCGAAACCCTAGGAAAGAGGGTGTTGGGTTCGAAAGGAAAATGAATGCCGATGGCTCTTACTGGAAACCTGAGCAATACCCCAAAACCACGTGGGTTGCTGCAAAGGAACCTTCAGTGGATCCATCCACCCTATCTGGCTTCACTTGTGCTAATCCCATTATTATTGACGAATCCTTTGATGCAAATTACAAACTATTTAAGAATCAGAATGGTGAAGTGTTTGCCAGGTATATTGGTACTAACTGCTGGAATGGACCGCCTATGAAGAAGATCTGGGTGCCGAAAAGGTGTTTGGAGAATCTTCCTGTGAATGTCATCATGACACCACATGTGAAGAAGACAAACCCTAGACCACAGGCTTCATACGGTCCAAAGGCTTCATATAGACAGAGGACTCACCGGAGTCACACTAACGCAAATGTTTTGCAGGGAAGCCATACTCAGGCCTATGAATATGAGCGCGGTTTATCAAACCGCCATGTTCATAAGACCAAGAACTATTCTGCTTATTCTTATGAGTACTATTGTCCACCTGCAAGACTTTTTGCTAGGGCTCCAAAGCCAAAGTTCTCAGATGCTGCACTTAGACTCATTGCTTCAAAGCCACCCTTGAAGATGTGGGTGGCTAAGAAAGCTTAACTCTCTTTTGCAGGGAAAGGTCTCCAGCAGAAAACCAAAATCGTCTGACGCTATTGCTGGGGACCTTAAACATCTTGTAGGGCGCAAGATCAAATGCCCAAATGGTCTTATTATGTACTTTATTCCTGAATCGCTTGCTACTCGCCCTATCAGTCCAAATCTCGATCTAAGCTTTCATAACCCACTGGTTCGTCAAATGTTTTTGCTTCACAATTCTCTTCGTGAAGCCTGCCCCCCTAACTGCACTGTAGGGTACGACACCAGTAGCTTCAGAATGGATTATTGATAGTGGGCGTACCAATCACATGACTGGCAAGAGAAGCCTTCTTATGGACTCAACCTTACGTCCATCCGACGAAAGTCACATCACATTTGCTGACAATAGTAAAAGTAAGGTATTGGATCTAGGTAGAGTTGCAATCTCAAAGGATCAACACATGGATAAAGTCATGCTTGTTGAATCACTTGGTTTCAACTTAATGTCTGTCTCAATGCTTTGCGATTTAAACATGATTGTGATGTTTGGAAAATATCGTTGCCTTGTTCTAATGGAATCTGACAAGTCTCCAGTGTTTGAAGGGTATCGGAAAGATGATTTGTACGTGGTAGATTTCTCAGCAGGACCACAGCTTGCCGTATGTCTTCTGGCAAAAGTTTCAGAATGCTGGCTCTGGCATCGGAGGCTAGGGCATGCTGGCATGAGGAACCTGCACACCCTTGCAAAGAAAAGCATATCATAGGCATCGAGGGCGTCAAGTTCAAGAAAGATCACTTATGCGATGCCTGTGAAGCAGGAAAGATGACGAGGGCCAAGCATCCCTCGAAGACAATCATGACAACGACTCGACCCTTCGAACTGCTCCACATGGATCTTTTCAGTCCCACTCATTACTCAACTATTACTACTACTGCTTGTCTCTATGGCTTTGTCATTGTTGATGATTATTCTAGATATACTTGGGTGCATATAGTCCTCTACAAGACTGAAGTGCAGGATGTCTTCAGACGCTTCGCCAATCGAGCAATGAACAACTATGGCGCCAAGATAAAACACATCAGAAGTGACAATGGCACTGAATTCAAGAACACTGGCCTGGATACATATCTTGATACTTTGGGCATCACACATGAATTCTCAGCTCCATACACGCCACAGCAGAATGGCGTCGTCGAACGCAAGAACAGAACACTTATTGAGATGGCCCGAACGATGCTTGATGAATACAAGACTCCAAGAAAGTTCTGGCCTGAAGCCATTGATACTGCATGCCATACAATCAACCGTGTTTATCTTCACAAGCTTCTGAACAAGACATCCTATGAGCTCCTTACTGGCAAGAAGCCAAATGTCAGTTACTTCAGAGTATTTGGCGCCAGGTGCTGGATCAAGGATCCACATCACACTTCAAAATCTGCACCAAAAGCACATGAGGGTTTTATGCTTGGATATGGAAAGGATTCGCACTCCTACAGAGTCTTCAATCTCTTTCATTATAAAGTGGTTGAAACAGTGGATGTGCGGTTCGATGAGACTAACGGCTCACAAAGAGAGCACCTGCCAAATGTGCTAGATGAAGTTCCATCCAGTGAATCAATCAAACTTATGGGAACTGGAGAAATCATACCCTCTGAAGCTTAACCTGAAGAGGAACTTATCATCTTCGCACCTGATCAACCTGAAGACAGTGCTCAGCCTGAAGACAATCCCTCTAACAATGACAATGATCAGCAAGAGCAAAATCTTCGTCCTGTATATCCTCGTGTTGCAAATGAAGTGCAGATTGAGAGAATAATTGATAGCATCAATGCACCAGGTCCACTCACTCGTTCAAGGGCAACACAGCTAGCAAATTTCTGTGGGAACTTCGTATTCGTCTCAATAACAGAACCCAAGAAAGTTGAAGAAGCCTTCATGGAACCTGAATGGATTCAAGCTATGCAAGAAGAGCTTCAACAATTTGAGCGGAATAATGTATGGGAACTGGTTAAGCGTCCTGATCCTCGGAAGCACAATATAATAGGCACCAAATGGATATATCACAACAAGCAAGATGAGCATGGTCAAGTTGTCAGAAACAAAGCTCGTCTCGTTGCTCAAGGATACACTCAAGTTGAAGGGATTGACTTCGATGAAACATTTGCTCCTGTGGCTAGACTTGAAGCTATACGCATACTGCTGGCCTATGCAAATCATCATAATATTCTTCTGTATCAAATGGATGTGAAGAGTGCCTTTCTCAATGGCAAGATTGAAGAAGAAGTGTATGTTGCACAACCACCTGGTTTTGAAGATCCAAAACATCCTGACATGGTGTACAAGCTCAACAAGGCACTGTATGGCCTCAAACAAGCCCCTCGGGCTTGGTATGACACACTCAAATACTTCCTGAAGAGCAAAGGCTTCACACCTGGTTCCCTCGACCCCACTCTCTTCACGAAGACATATGATGGTGAACTATTTGTGTGCCAAATATATGTGGATGACATTATCTTCGGCTGCACCAATCAGAAATACAGTGAAGAGTTTGGATATATGATGCAAGAGCAATATCAGATGTCCATGATTGGTGAGCTGAAGTTCTTCCTTGGTCTTTAGATACGTCAGCAACGCAACGGCATCTTTATATCTCAAGAGAAGTATCTCAAAGATTGCCTGAAGAAGTTTGGTATGCAAGACTGCAAAGGCTTCACGACTCCAATGCCAGCCAAACATCATCTGGGTCCGACGACAATGGTAAAGAGTTCGATCAAAAGGTATACCGCTCCATGATTGGGTCTTTACTTTACCTATGTGCATCTAGGCCAGATATTATTCTTACTGTTTGCATGTGTGCTCAATTTCAAGCGGCACCAAAGGAATCGCATCACTTAGCTGTGAAGCGAATTCTTCGATATTTGGCTCACACCCCAACATTAGGATTATGGTATCCCAAGGGCTCAGAGTTTGACCTGGTTGGATTCTCTAATGCTAATTATGCTGATGACAAGGTGGATCGCAAGTCTACATCAGGCACATGTCATTTTCTGGAACGATCACTTGCATGTTGGTCTTCAAAGAAGCAGAACTGTGTATCTCTCTCCACTGCTGAATCTGAATACATTGCTGTTGGATCTTGTTGCGCTCAGTTTCTGTGGATGAAGCAAACACTCAAAGACTATGGCATTCATCTGAAGCAAGTGCCACTCTACTGCGATAACGAAAGCGCCATCAAGATTGCCAACAACCCAGTTCAGCAGTCGAAGACAAAGCATATTGAAATTCATCATCACTTTCTCAGAGATCATGTTGTGAAGGAAGATATTGATATCATACATGTCAACACTGAAGAGCAATTGGCAGATATCTTCACCAAGCCCTTGGATGAGAAGAGATTTTGCAAGTTACGGTGTGAGCTAAATATCTTGGAATCCTCAAATGTCCTGTGATCAGGCACACATCCTAACACTTATGCATATTGATGACTTAGATGTGCAACACACGAAGTAAAGTATATCTTCAATCAATGAAGACATACATTTTAAGTGTGAATACATTAATGTGGAATTTGACTTCGGAGCGCCACGATAATTGTGCGTCGTGTCTGGGTCTAATACTTCCTATATGGTGGGTAACGCCACCACCAAATGTTCTGTTTGATGTGTTTCACTCATGGCGTTACATTTGCTATGTCTTCACATTTGGTTTGGCTTCAATCTCAACATGTCTTCATGATTATCTTCACTATGTCGATTATATATATACTAGTGTTCTGTCCTCTACAGCATTCACTTATAGCTATGTCTTCTTGTTGAATCTTTTGAACTAAGTGAATGTGATCGGACCCTAACCTCTCTATGCTTTCTATCTCAAACTCTATCTCTCCGAATCATATGCATTCTCTTGAAACTGTCAAATGTCTTCTCTGCGTCCTTGTCAGCAGAAGATACAGAGACAAACATTAAGTCCGCTTTCAATGCTAATTCCTTCACCTGAAACCCGGAGAAGTGGGAACGACCATCCGACAATACAGGCGTGCGTGGGACGTGGAACAACCTCCGATATGTTGCATGATGGCCACGTGTTCCTCAGATGTGAATCGCCAGGGGCACCTGTGTAATAACATTGAGCCGTCCCTGTCCCTAGAAATACATGCCTCACCTCAGTCATTATCCTTTCTTCCACTCTCGCACGAACCCTAGCGCCACCGCTAGCCCTCGACGACGCCGGCGACGAAGCGCTTAGCTGCCGCAACCTCTTCGACGCCGTCTTCACGCCGACCGCGGACATCGTCTTCTCCGCCGTCGCCGTAGGTGTCCTCCGTCGCCAAGTTAGGGCACGGACGATCAAACTGCTCGGCCTCCTCTTCCACTCCGTCTAGCATTTCTTCATGTGGTAAATAAAACTTCCTTTTTACGGCCCCTTTGATCCTATAGATGAAGGAAATATGCCCTAGAGGCAATAATAAGGTTATTATTTATTTCCTTACATCATGATAAATGTTTATTATTCATGCTAGAATTGTATTAACCGGAAACATAATACATGTGTGAATACATAGACAAACAGAGTGTCACTAGTATGCCTCTACTTCACTAGCTTGTTAATCAAAGATGGTTATGGTTCCTAGCCATGAACAAAGAGTTGTTATTTGATTAACGAGGTCACATCATTAGTTGAATGATCTGATTGACATGACCCATTCCATTAGCTTAGCACCAGATCGTTTAGTATGTTGCTGTTGCTTTCTTCATGACTTATACATGTTCCTATGACTATGAGATTATGCAACTCCCGTTTACCGGAGGAACACTTTGTGTGCTACCAAACGTCACAACATAACTGGGTGATTATAAAGGTGCTCTACAGGTGTCTCCAAGAGTAGATGTTGGGTTGGCGTATTTCGAGATTAGGATTTGTCACTCCGATTGTCGGAGAGGTATCTCTGGGCCCTCTCGGTAATGCACATCACATAAGCCTTGCAAGCATTACAACTAATGAGTTAGTTGAGAGATGATGTATTATGGAACGAGTAAAGAGACTTGCCAGTAACGAGATTGAACTAGGTATTGGATACGGACGATCGAATCTCGGGCAAGTAACATACCGATGACAAAGGGAACAACGTGTGTTGTTATGCGGTCTGACCGATAAAGATCTTCGTAGAATATGTAGGAGCCAATATGGGCATCGAGGTCCCGCTATTGGTTATTGACCAGAGACGTGTCTCGGTCATGTCTACATTGTTCTCGAACCGTAGGGTCCGCACGCTTAACGTTACGATGACAATTATTATGAGTTTATGCATTTTGATGTACCGAAGTTAGTTCGGAGTCCCGGATGTGATCACGGACATGACGAGGAGTCTCGAAATGGTCGAGACATAAAGACTGATATATTGGATGACTATATTCGGACACCGGAAGGGTTCCAGAATATTATCTGATAAAACCGGAGCACCGGGAGGTTACCGGAAACCCCCGAGGGGTTAATGGGCCACATGGGCCTAATGGGGAGAAGAGGAAGGGGCTGCCAGGGCAGGCCGCGCGCCCCCTCTTCCCCTAGTCCGAATTGGACAAGGAGGGAGGGGCGGCGCCCCCCCTTTCCTATTCTCCCTCCACCTCTCCTAGTTGGACAAGGAACGGGAGGGGAGTCCTACTCCCGGTAGGAGTAGGACTCCTCCTGCGCGCCTCCATAGGGCCGGCCGCACCCCCCCCCCTTGGATCCTTTATATACGGAGGCAAGGGGGCACCCTAGGACATACAATTGGTCAACGTGATCGTTCCTTAGCCGTGTGCGGTGCCCCCTTCCACCATATTCCACCTCGGTCATATCGTTGTAGTGCTTAGGCGAAGCCCTGCGTCGGTAGTACATCATATTCGTCACCACGCCGTTGTGCTGACGGAACTCATCCCCGAAGCTTTGCTGGATTGGAGCCTGGGGAGCGTCATCGAGTTGTACGTGTGCTAAGAACTCGGAGGTGCTGGAGTAACGGTGCTTGGATCGGTCGGATCGGGAAGACGTACGACTACTTCCTCTATGTTGCGTCAACGCTTCCGCTTCGGTCTACGAGGGTACGTAGACAACACTCTCCCCTCTCGTTGCTATGCATCACCATGATCTTGCGTGTGCGTAGGAAAATTTTGAAATTACTACGTTACCCAACAGTGGCATCCGAGCCTAGGTTTTATGGTTTGATGTTATATGCACGAGTAGAACACAAGTGAGTTGTGGGCGATATAAGTCATACTGCCTACCAGCATGTCATACTTTGGTTCGGTGATATTGTTGGATGAAGCGGCCCGGACCGACATTACGCGTACGCTTATGAGAGACTGGTTCTACTGCCGTGCTTTGCACACAGGTGGCTGGCGGGTGTCAGTTTCTCCAACTTTAGTTGAACCGAGTGTGGCTACGCCCGGTCCTTGCGAAGGTTAAAACGGCATCAACTTGACAAACTATCGTTGTGGTTTTGATGCGTAGGTAAGATTGGTTCTTAAACCCGTAGCAGCCACATAAAATTTGCAACAAACAAAGTAGAGGACGTCTAACTTGTTTTTGCAGGGCATGTTGTGATGTGATATGGTCAAGACATGATGCTAAATTTTATTGTATGAGATGATCATGTTTTGTAACTGAGTTATCGGCAACTGGCAGGAGCCATATGGTTGTCGCTTTATTGTATGCAATGCAATCGCGCTGTAATGCTTTACTTTATCACTAAGCGGTAGCGATAGTCGTGGAAGCATAAGATTAACGAGACGACAACGATGCTACGATGGAGATCAAGGTGTCGCGCCGGTGACGATGGTGATCATGACGGTGCTTCCGAGATGGAGATCACAAGCACAAGATGATGATGGCCATATCATATCACTTATATTGATTGCATGTGATGTTTATCTTTTATGCATCTTATCTTGCTTCGATTGACGGTAGCATTATAAGATGATCTCTCACTAAAATTATCAAGAAGTGTTCTCCCTGAGTATGCACCGTTGCCAAAGTTCGTCGTGCCCATACACCACGTGATGATCGGCTGTGATAAGCTCTACGTCCATCTACAACGGGTGCAAGCTAGTTTTGCACACGCAGAATACTCAGGTTAAACTTGACGAGCCTAGCATATACAGATATGGCCTCGGAACACGGAGACCGAAAGGTCGAGCGTGAATCATATAGTAGATATGATCAACATAATGATGTTCACCATTGAAAACTAATCCATCTCACGTGATGATCGGTTATGTTTTAGTTGATTTGGATCACGTGATCACTTAGAAGATTAGAGGGATGTCTATCTAAGCGGGAGTTCTTTAAGTAATTTGATTAATTGAACTTAAATTTATCATGAACTTAGTACCTGATAGTATCTTGCTCATGTATGTTTAATTGTAGATAGATGGCCCGTGCTGTTGTTCCATTGAATTTTAATGCGTTCCTTGAGAAAGCAAAGTTGAAAGATGATGGTAGCAATTACACGGACTGGGTCCGTAACCTGAGGATTATCCTCATTGCTGCACAAAAGAATTACGTCCTAGAAGCACCGCTGGGTGCCAGGCCTGCTGCTGGAGCAACACCAGATGTTATGAACGTCTGGCAGAGCAAAGCTGATGACTACTCGATAGTTCAGTGTGCCATGCTTTACGGCTTAGAATCTGGACTTCAACAACGTTTTGAACGTCATGGAGCATATGAGATGTTCCAGGAGTTGAAGTTAATATTTCAAGCAAATGCCCGGATTGAGAGATATGAAGTCTCCAATAAGTTCTATAGCTGCAAGATGGAGGAGAACAGTTCTGTCAGTGAGCATATACTGAAAATGTCTGGGTATAATAATCACTTGATTCAGATGGGAGTTAATCTTCCAGATGATTGCGTCATTGACAGAATTCTCCAATCACTGCCATCAAGCTACAAGAGCTTCGTGATGAACTATAATATGCAAGGGATGAATAAAACTATTCCCGAGCTCTTCGCAATGTTGAAAGCTGCGGAGGTAGAAATCAAGAAGGAGCATCAAGTGTTGATGGTCAGCAAGACCACTAGTTTCAAGAAAAAGGGCAAAGGGAAGAAGAAGGGGAACTTCAAGAAGAACGGCAAGCAAGTTGCTGCTCAGGAGAAGAAACCCAAGTCTGGACCTAAGCCTGAAACTGAGTGCTTCTACTGCAAGCAGACTGGTCACTGGAAGCGGAACTGCCCCAAGTATTTGGCAGATAAGAAGGATGGCAAGGTGAACAAAGGTATATGTGATATACATGTTATTGATGTGTACCTTACTAGAGCTCGCAGTAGCACCTGGGTATTTGATACTGGTTCTGTTGCTAATATTTGCAACTCGAAACAGGGACTACAGATTAGGCGAACACTGGCAAAGGACGAGGTGACGATGCGCGTGGGAAACGGTTCCAAAGTTGATGTGATCGCGGTCGGCACGCTACCTCTACATCTACCTTCGGGATTAGTATTTGTCCTAAATAATTGTTATTTGGTGCCAGCGTTAAGCATGAACATTATATCTGGATGTTGTTTGATGCGAGACGGTTATTCATTTAAATCAGAGAATAATGGTTGTTCTATTTATATGAGTAATATCTTTTATGGTCATGCACCCTTGAAGAGTGGTCTATTTCTGATGAATCTCGATAGTAGTGATACATATATTCATAATGTTGAAACCAAAAGATGCAGAATTGATAATGATAGTGCAACTTATTTGTGGCACTGCCGTTTAGGTCATATCGGTGTAAAGCGCATGAAGAAACTCCATACTGATGGACTTTTGGAACCACTTGATTATGAATCACTTGGTACTTGCGAACCGTGCCTCATGGGCAAGATGACTAAAACACCGTTCTCCAGTACTATGCAGAGAGCAACAGATTTGTTGGAAATCATACATACCGATGTATGTGGTCCGATGAATATTGAGGCTCGTGGCGAATATCGTTATTTTCTCACCTTCACAGATGATTTAAGCAGATATGGGTATATCTACTTAATGAAACACAAGTATGAAACATTTGAAAAGTTCAAAGAATTTCAGAGTGAAGTTGAAAATCATCGTAACAAGAAAATAAAGTTTCTACGATCTGATCGTGGAGGAGAATATTTGAGTTACGAGTTTGGTGTACATTTGAAACAATGCGGAATAGTTTCGCAACTCACGCCACCTGGAACACCACAGCGTAATGGTGTGTCCGAACGTCGTAATCATACTTTACTAGATATGGTGCGATCTATGATGTCTCTTACTGATTTACCGCTATCGTTTTGGGGTTATGCTTTAGAGACGGCCGCATTCACGTTAAATAGGGCACCATCAAAATCCGTCGAGACGACGCCCTATGAACTTTGGTTTGGCAAGAAACCAAAGTTGTCGTTTCTTAAAGTTTGGGGCTGCAATGCTTATGTGAAAAAGCTTCAACCTGATAAGCTCGAACCCAAATCGGAGAAATGTGTCTTCATAGCTTACCCAAAGGAGACTGTTGGGTACACCTTCTATCACAGATCCGAAGGCAAGACATTCGTTGCTAAGAATGGATCCTTTCTAGAGAAGGAGTTTCTCTCGAAAGAAGTGAGTGGGAAGAAAGTAGAACTTGACGAGGTAACTATACCCGCTCCCTTATTGGAAAGTAGTACATCACAGAAAACAGTTTCTGCGACACCTACACCAACAAGTGCGGAAGCTAATGATAATGATCATGAAACTTCAGGACAAGATACTACTGAACCTCGTAGATCAACCAGAGTGAGATCCACACCAGAGTGGTACGGTAATCCTGTTCTGGAAATCATGCTACTAGATCATGATGAACCTACAAACTATGAAGAAGCGATGGTGAGCCCAGATTCCGCAAAGTGGCTTGAAGCCATGAAATCTGAGATGGGATCCATGTATGAGAACAAAGTATGGACTTTGGTTGACTTGCCCGATGGTCGGCAAGCAATTGAGAATAAATGGATCTTCAAGAAGAAGACTGACACAGACGGTAATGTTACTGTCTACAAAGCTCGACTTGTCGCAAAAGGTTTTCGACAAGTTCAAGGGATTGACTACGATGAGACCTTCTCACCTGTAGCGATGCTTAAGTCCGTCCGAATCATGTTAGCAATTGCCGCATTTTATGGTTATGAAATTTGGCAGATGGATGTCAAAACTGCATTTCTGAATGGATTTTTGGAAGAAGAGTTGTATATGATGCAACAAGAAGGTTTTGTCGATCCAAAGGGAGCTATCAAAGTGTGCAAGCTCCAGTGATCCATTTATGGACTGGTGCAAGCCTCTCGGAGTTGGAATAAACGCTTTGATAGTGTGATCAAAGCATTTGGTTTTATACAGACTTTCGGAGAAGCCTGTATTTACAAGAAAGTGAGTGGGAGCTCTGTAGCATTTCTGATATTATATGTGGATGACATATTACTGATTGGAAATGATATAGAATTTCTGGATAGCATAAAGGGATACTTGAATAAGAGTTTTTCGATGAAAGACCTCGGTGAAGCTGCTTACATATTAGGCATAAAGATCTATAGAGATAGATCAAGACGCTTAATTGGACTTTCACAAAGCACATACCTTGATAAGATTTTGAAGAAGTTCAAAATGGATCAAGCAAAGAAAGGGTTCTTGCCTGTATTACAAGGTGTGAAGTTGAGTCAGACTCAATGCCCGACCACTACAGAAGATAGAGAGAAAATGAAAGATGTTCCCTATGCTTCAGCCATAGGCTCTATCATGTATGCAATGCTGTGTACCAGACCTGATGTGTGCCTTGCTATAAGTTTAGCAGGGAGGTACCAAAGTAATCCAGGAGTGGATCACTGGACAGCGGTCAAGAACATCCTGAAATACCTGAAAAGGACTAAGGATATGTTTCTCGTATATGGAGGTGACAAAGAGCTCATCGTAAACGGTTACGTTGATGCAAGCTTTGACACTGATCCGGACGATTCTAAATCGTAAACCGGATACGTGTTTACATTAAACGGCGGAGCTGTCAGTTGGTGCAGTTCTAAACAAAGTGTTGTGGTGGGATCTACATGTGAAGCGGAGTACATAGCTGCTTCGGAAGCAGCGAACGAAGGAGTCTGGATGAAGGAGTTCATATCCGATCTAGGTGTCATACCTAGTGCATCGGGTCCAATGAAAATCTTTTGTGACAATACTGTTGCAATTGCTTTGGCAAAGGAATCCAGATTTCACAAGAGAACCAAGCACATCAAGAGACGCTTCAATTCCATCCGGGATCTAGTCCAGGTGGGAGGCATAAGAGATTTGCAAGATACATACGGATCTGAATGTTGCAGACCCGTTTACTAAGCCTCTTCCACGAGCAAGACATGATCAGCACCAAGGCTCCATGGGTGTTAGAATCATTACAGTGTAATCTAGATTATTGACTCTAGTGCAAGTGGGAGACTGAAGGAAATATGCCCTAGAGGCAATAATCAAGTTATTATTTATTTCCTTACATCATGATAAATGTTTATTATTCATGCTAGAATTGTATTAACCGGAAACATAATACATGTGTGAATACATAGACAAACAGAGTGTCACTAGTATGCCTCTACTTGACTAGCTCGTTAATCAAAGATGGTTATGTTTCCTAACCATGAACAAAGAGTTGTTATTTGATTAACGAGGTCACATCATTAGTTGAATGATCTGATTGACATGACCCATTCCATTAGCTTAGCACCCGATCGTTTAGTATGTTGTTGTTGCTTTCTTCATGACTTATACATGTTCCTATGACTATGAGATTATGCAACTTCCGTTTACCGGAGGAACACTTTGTGTGCTACCAAACGTCACAACGTAACTGGGTGATTATAAAGGTGCTCTACAGGTGTCTCCAAAAGTAGATGTTGGGTTGGCGTATTTCGAGATTAGGATTTGTCACTCCGATTGTCGGAGAGGTATCTCTGGGCCCTCTCGGTAATGCACATCACATAAGCCTTGCAAGCATTACAACTAATGAGTTAGTTGAGAGATGATGTATTTCGGGACGATTAAAGAGACTTGCCAGTAACGAGATTGAACTAGGTATTAGATACCGACGATCGAATCTCGGGCAAGTAACATACCGATGACAAAGGGAACAACGTATGTTGTTATGCGGTCTGACCGATAAAGATCTTCGTAGAATATGTAGGAGCCAATATGGGCATCCAGGTCCCGCTATTGGTTATTTACCAGAGAGGTGTCTCGGTCATGTCTACATTGTTCTCGAACCGTAGGGTCCGCACGCTTAACGTTACGATGACAGTTATTATGAGTTTATGCATTTTGATGTACCGAAGTTAGTTCGGAGTCCCGGATGTGATCACGGACATGACGAGGAGTCTCGAAATGGTCGAGGCATAAAGATTAATATATTGGATGACTATATTCAGACACCGGAAGGGTTCCGGAATATTATCGGACAAAACCGGAGCACCGGGAGGTTACCAAAAACCCCCGGGGGGTTAATGGGCCACATGAGCCTAATGTGGAGAAGAGGAAGGGGCTGCCAGGGCAGGCCGCGCGCCCCCTCTTCCCCTAGTCTGAATTGGACAAGGAGGGAGGGGCGGCGCCCCCCCTTTCCTATTCTCCCTCCACCTCTCCTAGTTGGACAAGGAACGGGAGGGGAGTCCTACTCCTGGTAGGAGTAGGACTCCTCCTGCGCGCCTCCATAGGGCCGGCCGCACCCCCCCCCCCCCTTGGATCCTTTATATACGGAGGCAAGGGGGCACCCTAGGACATACGATTGATCAACGTGATCGTTCCTTAGCCGTGTGCGGTGCCCCCTTCCACCATATTCCACCTCGGTCATATCGTTGTAGTGCTTAGGTGAAGCCCTGCGTCAGTAGTACATCATCATCGTCACCACGCTATTGTGCTGACGGAACTCATCCCCGAAGCTTTGCTGGATCGGAGCCCGGGGAGCGTCATCGAGTTGTACGTGTGCTAAGAACTCGAAGGTGCCGGAGTAACGGTGCTTGGATCGGTCGGATCGGGAAGACGTACGACTACTTCCTCTACGTTGCGTCAACGCTTCCGCTTCGGTCTACGAGGGTACGTAGACAACACTCTCCCCTCTCGTTGCTATGCATCACCATGATCTTGCGTGTGCGTAGGAAAATTTTGAAATTACTACGTTACCCAACAATAGATTCGTCACTTTCTACCACAAGCAGTTTCTGTTGACACAAGTTGGATCTATTTCATACTGCATCTCATAATATGCATAGTATATTCACGTATGCATCACAAAGTAGTTAGATTCCTCACTTGTACTGATCCGTGGATTCGTACAAATCTGGAACCAACTCCTTATCTATGAGTGAATGTCTTCGCACGATGAGGTCAATGTCTTCTAAACTGATTTATCTTCAAAATCTTCTGAGAATGCATATGACCTCTTCCCCTTCCGTCGCACCTTAGTGTTGTCACAGGTACATGTCCATGGGAGAATCCCTTGGCTCTCATAGTCTGCATTCATTTGCAGAATTCTTACAACATCATATAAATTCTCCCGAAGCCAGTTCCTGTTTGTCCAGCAAGCGAAAGCCTTTGAAGCCTTTGAACGTATTGAAGCCATTCAGTTTAAAGTTCATGGCTGCAGAGAAATCAGCAAGGAAGGGTGGCAGAAAGCGTCGAGGAGAAACATCAAGAGATCTGCCCGATGACCTCTCAGAGCTGTACAAGACAGATCCTGAAGAGGATTACAATCAGCGCAAGACACGAATCCAATGGATTCGACGATATTGGGCAGAACAGTGGTTCAAGTACAGGTTTGTGACAAAGGAATATGCTGAGAAGAATGCCATCAAGCGACCATGGGGAGACATCCTATACAGAAATCTTCAACCCAGGTCCAGAGATGAAGCCATTGAACAAGGCTTCTATCCCTGCATGGTCCGTGGACCACAGCCTGCGGATGCTGACCCATCGTCACTGCTATGGTGTCATGACGACAATCTGTTCAAGCGCAACTTCCAGTTTGCCCAGAATTCGGCGAAGCAGAACAAGAAGTCATTGGGACTAGACTTCAACCCTGGTCCCTCTGCTCCCCGTGCCAATGGCACCCGCGAAGCTGAACCCAATCTTGTTGGGCCCTTCTACAACCTGGAAGGTCTCATCACTCATATCGTGGTTCAAGGGACAACCATGGATGAGCCTGCAAATGATGCTGAATCTGATGAAGCGCCTGCAGCGCTGAAGCCAAAGAAATTGAAGCATCCTAAAGCTTCACAGCCTGCCTCAGCACCAAAAATCTCACGGGCGAAGCCACTGGCTACTGCACCTCCTGAAGACAGTGTGCAGTCTGAAGATTTGTCACGCATCTCCAAGCCCTCGAAAGTCAAGATGCCTTTGCAACACACCAGCCAAGAACTGACTGCTGCTGCCATTCTGCGCAACGACGCTATTGATCTGTCCAGCGATGAAGATCTTGCAGATGACGCTCTTGAGCAACTGATCAAGAGCAAAGAAGAAGCAGACATCTTCAATGGTCTGCCTCTCTTTGACGTGGCAATCATCCACAACTTCCTTGATGAGTGGTTTGACACGCCCAACCTCAGCTTCGAAGATCTGCAACTTCCAATTGGCCTCAGTGTCGCCTTCCATGGCGCCGTTGCTTCAGAGCTAGCTCTAGCTCAGCGCATCGTCGAATTGAAGCAAAAGATTGACTTTGAGAAAGCCCAGTTCAAGAAGCACATGGCCAAGCTCAGCATGCAAGAGGTGAAAAACTTCAAGATTATGCTGCACGAGCTCAAAGAAGCCTTTCTCAAGAAACGTGCAGAAACTCAAGGTTCTCGTGAGCGCATGAAGATCCTGGCTGACAAGAGTGTGCAAGCCTACAATGAGGCTGAGAAGTGCAAGGCCCTTGGTCGTCCTGGCATCGACCCCAGGATGGCTGCAAAGCAGAAGAAGAAGCCAGTTATGGCCGCACCCGATGCACCAAGGCAGGAAGCACATCCCATTATCTTCCCAGCCAGCATGGCTGGCTCGAAGCCAAAGGCCAGGTCAACCGCTTCAGAACTGAAGAAGATGAGGACTGTTGAGGCTGAAGCCAGAAAGAGGAAACATTCTGAAGCCTCTGATGCTGCTCCCTCCAAGAAGAAGCGGAAGACCAAGAAGGAACGGGCTGCTCCCACAGAGCCCTTGGTTGTTGAACCTATCTCAATGGTTCGCCATGCATCTACACACCAAGAGCACCAACTGATTTTCCATGAGCCTACTTCCACAGAGGCTCATACAGCTGAAGACATTCCAGCAGTTGATCCCACCGCTGCTGAAGACATTGGTCACCATGACAATGTTGAAGATGATGTAGTTCTTCCTCAGATCGACCACCAACACGTATCATCGCCTGTGCCTACGCACAGTGAACTCATCAGCATTGGTCGTCCTCTGACGCCAACTGCTCAGGATGCATCATGGGCTGATCACCCACAACAACAAGAAGAAGATGACCTTGAGGCCCAGCCAACTCCTTCTCCAAAGGCGTCGCCAACGTTATGCAGGCTTTGCAAAGGACCAAGGTCTCAAGTCTCCGAGTCTGAAGCTAAAGCTGCTGAAGACATTCCGGCTGCATCAGCCGATGACACCCAAGAAGAAGAACGTGTCCCTACTCCCCCAACTACTGAAGAAGCTATTCTCGAGGAGAACGTGTCTGTGCCCGACCCTCCAGCTCATCAAGTGGAGGTAGAAAATCTTGAGGCTGCCACCACCAACACGAATGAAGCCACTAACGTCGTCATGACTGAAGCAAATGTGGAGCCTTCACCAACCCATGAACCAGATGTCAGCGAAGCCAATGATGCTACTGCTCCTGTTCCTGCGCCTGCTGCTGGTCCTTAGTTTGACTATCATATTGAGCATAGGCCTCGGGTACAGAAGCCAATGCCAAGGTTGCCCAGGTTTCCAGGTCCTGCATCAGCACCTGGATCCTTCAATGTCAACGGCTTCAAAGCAGACAACACCGTCTTCAATAGCTCCAAGAACCCCTACTCAAGGGAACGAATATCTTCAGATCGGTTCTGGAGCTATCCGCAGCGAAGCTATTACTCATGCATTCTGTACAATCAAGGTCACATCTTCCCACATATGCGTCTTGACACCGAAGCAATAGCTGGTCTGCCCTGCTTGGAAGAAGCTCTGGATTGCTTCAAAGAGGTTGGATCGTTACCTTTCGTCACCGACCAAGAGCACTGGAACGAAGAGTTGCTGCTCCAATTTTATGCCACTCTTCACATACGTGGTTACAACAGAGATCCGAAGACTTGGGTCCTTGAGTGGATGACAGGAAATGTTCATCACGAAGCCAAAGCCTTTGATATCATTGAGCTCACTGGTCTGCCCACTCCTGGAGATCTCTATGAACCTGGCTGTCAGCTTCATAGTGAAGCCATGGAGAGCATCTTTCAGAAGCCTGAACCAAACATGAGTCAGATGCTCAGTATGATGAAGCCTTTGCCTCCAGATGCTGCCTATCCTAAGGAGTTCCTTGTTGAATACCTTGAGTATCTGTCACGGACTATCTATCACATTATAGGGCGAACTCTCTGGCCCATCAAAGGACATTCTCCATATGCAAAGCTGGAAGGTGCAATGAAGACTTTGGTCTTCTGGGGCCTACACGGGCTCGGTCATACAGCACCATCATGTACAAGGCAGTGCACATGACATATGAAGCGTCCCCGAGTCAGCATAGCCAAGGACTCATTAAGACACAACGAGAGAACTGTAAAATCGACCGTGAATAGGCGGACCACTAGACGTCGAACCCCAATTTCATATCATATATCCGTCGGAAAGATATCCTAAGAGCTACTTGAATTCCCACCTATGAAACTCCCGAAATTTTCCCAGTTATGCAATCAGGTGTTGGGGATACAGGGGAAGCATAATATCTCACCCAAACTAACAAATCCTACATCCAGCTGTATCCATCCTTCAACACATAACCGAGAAACCTTCGGAAATCATCTACCTCAACCTTCGAAAAGCATCCGTTATACAAGTTATGGCGATACTCCCGAACTCCCGCCCCAGTACTGGGTGGCGTCGAGCTTATCTCACCAACGAACTGCATAAAAGAGATTTTCGATGTCGGCGTACTAAACTCAGGTATTCTAGAACTGCAACGATAAAATTATGACGACAACACCTCGGAGCTCAACTCCCCGGGACACTTCCAGAAAACCCCTGACAGGAGGCACCAAGACAATGTTCTCATCATAAAACCATCGGAATGATTCCAAGATACCCGCGTGATCCTAATTTTTTTTTAGTGAAATTTGAGAAGAGAAGAGTCAAAACCCTACGTCAGGATGCCTTACCAGAGCGATGAAGAGACTGGGGAGTAAAAAGAATTCCTAAACTCTCCGATATATAATTCCTAAAAGGCTCAAAACATTTTTCTAGACACAACTCGGCTGCTAAAAATGATCAAGCAATGGGGCTCCTAAGGTCGGGGAAGGCTCTGATTACCAACTTGTAACACCCTTGATAGGACTATAGCTCCCACGTGTCGAGGCATGAATTAGAGACATAATCGCATTGAAGGCATAAGTCGCAAGTGAGGTAATCTTCACACAACCCATGTACTACATAAGGGAAAGAGATACATAGTTGGCTTACAATCGCCACTTCACCAATACATAAATAAAGCATTACATCATCCAGATACAATCAAGGTCCGACTACGGAACCAAAATAAAAGAAGAACCCCAAATGCGACAAGGCCCCCGATCGACCCCAACTGGGCTCCACTACTGATCAACTAGAACGAAACAACACAAAGGACAAGATCTTCATCGAGCTCCTCCTGAGCTTGGTTGCGTCATCTGCATGGACTCATAGGAACCTCCAAGCTGGTTTTGGAAGTATCTGTGAGCCACGGGGACTCAGCAATCTCGCACCCTCGCGATCAAAACTATTTAAGCTTATGGGTAAGGTAAAAGGTATGAGGTGGAGCTGCAGCAAGCGACTAGCATATATGGTGGCTAACATACGCAAATGAGAGCGAGAAGAGAAGGCAAAGCACGGTCGATAAAAGTAAGATCAAGAAGTGATCCTAAAACAACCTACGTCAAGCATAACTCCAACAACCGTGTTCACTTCCTGGACTCCGCCGGAAACCATCACGGTTACACACGCGGTTGATGCATTTTAATTAAGGTCAACATCAGGTTTTCTACAACCGGACATTAACAAATTCCCATCTGCCCATAACCGCGGGCACGGCTTTCGAAAGTTCAAATCCCTGTAGGGTGTCCCAACTTAGCCCATCACAAGCTCTCACGGTCAACGAAGGAATAGACCTCCTCCCGAGACATTTCGATCAGACTCGGTATCCCAGTACAACAAGACATTTCGACAGGGTAAAACTAAACCAGCAACACCGCCTGAATGTGCCGACAAATCCCGATAGGAGCTGCACATATCTCTTTCTCAGGGCACACTCAGATGAGACTAGCTACGAGTAAAACCAACCCTCAAGTTTCCCCAAGGTGGCCCCGCAGGCAGCTCAGTTCAGACCAACACTCGGGGGAGCACTGGCCCGGGGGGGTTAAAATAATGATGACCCTTGGGCGCGCGACCCCCACGGGAAAAGAAAAGGCTAGGCGGCGAATGGTAAAACCAATGTTGGGCATTGCTGGAGGAGCTTTACTTAAGGCGAACTGTCAAGGGGTTCCCATTATAGCCAACCGCGTAAGGAACGCAAAATCCGAGAACATAACACCGATATGACGGAAACTAGGGCGGCAAGAGTGGAACAAAACTGTTGGGGAACGTAGTAATTTCAAAAAAATTCCTACGCACACGCAAGATCATGGTGATGCATAGCAACGAGGGGGAGAGTCTGATCTACGTACCCTTGTAGATCGCAACGGAAGCGTTGACACAACGTAGACGAAGTAGTCGTACGTCTTCTTCCCGATCCGACCGATCCAGGCACCGTTACTCCGGCACCTCCGAGTTCTTAGCACACGTTCAGCTCGATGACGATCCCCGGGCTCCGATCCAGCAAAGCTTCGGGGAGGAGTTCCGTCAGCATGACGGCGTGGTGACGATCTTGATGTTCTACCGACGCAGGGCTTCGCCTAAGCACTACAACGATATGGTCGAGGTGGAATATGGTGGCAGGGGGCACCGCACACGGCTAAGGAATGATCTCAATGATCAACTTGTGTGTCTAGAGGTGCCCCCTGCCCCTGTATATAAAGGAGCCAAGGGGGAGGGGTGCGCCGGCCAGGGAGAGGGCGCAGGAGGAGTCCTACTCCCACCGGGAGTAGGACTCCCCCCCCCCCCAATCCTAGTTGGACTAGGTTTCCCAAAGGGGGAAAGGGAGAGAGGGGGGGCCGGCCCCTTCTCCTAGTCCTAATAGGACTAAGGGAAGGGGGGCGCGCGGCCACCTATGGGCTGCCCCTTTTCTCCTTTCCAATAAGGCCATGAAGGCCCATATGGCTCCCGGGGGGTTTCGGTAACCTCCCGGTAATCCGGTAAAATCCCGATTTCACCCGGAACACTTCCGATATCCAAATATAGGCTTCCAATATATCAATCTTTATGTCTTGACCATTTCGAGACTCCTTGTCATGTCCGTGATCACATCCAGGACTCCGAACAACCTTCGGTACATCAAAATACATAAACTCATAATAACTTTCATCGTAACGTTATGCGTGCGGACCCTACTGTTCGAGAACAATGTAGACATGACCGAGACACTTCTCTGGGCAATAACCAATAGCGGGACCTGGATGCCCATATTGGCTCCTACATATTCTACGAAGATCTTTATTGGTCAGACCGCATAACAACATACGTTGTTCCCTTTGTCATCGGTATGTTACTTGCCCGAGATTCGATCGTCGGTATCCAATACCTAGTTCAATCTCCTTACCGGCAAGTCTCTTTACTCGTTCCGTAATACATCATCCCGCAACTAACTTATTAGTTGCAATGCTTGCAAGGCTTAAGTGATGCGCATTACCGAGAGGGCCCAGAGATACCTCTCCGACAATCGGAGTGACAAATCCTATTCTCGAAATACGCCAACCCAACATCTACCATTGGAGACACCTGTAGAGCTCCTTTATAATCACCCAGTTACGTTGTGACGTTTGGTAGCACACAAAGTGTTCCTCCGGCAAACGGGAGTTGCATAATCTCATAGTCATAGGAACATGTATAAGTCATGAAGAAAGCAATAGCAGCATACTAAACGATCGGGTGCTAAGCTAATGGAATGGGTCATGTCAATCAGATCATTCAACTAATGATGTGACCTCGTTAATCAAATAACAACTCTTTGTTCATGGTTAGGAAGCTTAACCATCTTTGATTAACGAGCTAGTCTAATAGAGGCATACTAGTGACACTCTGTTTGTCTATGTATTCACACATGTATTATGTTTCCGGTTAATACAATTCTAGCATGAATAATAAACATTTATCATGATATAAGGAAATAAATAATAACTTGATTATTGCCTCTAGGGCATATTTCCTTCAGTCTCCCACTTGCACTAGAGTCAATAATCTAGATTACAAAGTAATGATTCTAACACCCATGGACCCTTGGTGCTGATCATGTTTTGCTCGTGGAAGAGGCTTAGTCAACGGGTCTGCAACATTCAGATCCGTATGTATCTTGCAAATCCCTATGTCTCCCACCTGGACTAGATCCCGGATGGAATTGAAGCGTCTCTTGATGTGTTTGGTCCTCTTGTGAAATCTGGATTCCTTTGCCAAAGCAATTGCACCAGTATTGTCACAAAAGATTTTCATTGGACCCGATGCACTAGGTATGACACCTAGATCGGATATGAACTCCTTCATCCAGACTCCTTCGTTTGCTGCTTCTGAAGCAGCTATGTACTCCGCTTCACATGTAGATCCCGCTACGACGCTTTGTTTAGAACTGCACCAACTGACAGCTCCACCGTTTAAAGTAAACACGTATCCGGTTTGCGATTTAGAATCGTCCGGATCAGTGTCAAAGCTTGCATCAACGTAACCTCTTACGGTGAGCTCTTTGTCACCTCCATACACGAGAAACATATCCTTAGTCCTTTTCAGGTATTTCAGGATGTTCTTGACCACTATCCAGTGATCCACTCCTGGATTACTTTGGTACCTCCCTGCTAAACTTATAGCAAGGCACACATCAGGTCTGGTACACAGCATTGCATACATGATAGAGCCTATGGCTGAAGCATAGGGAACATCTTTCATTATCTCTCTATCTTCTACAGTGGTCGGGCATTGAGTCTGACTCAACTTCACACCTTGTAACACAGGCAAGAACCCTTTCTTTGCTTGATCCATTTTGAACTTCAAAATCTTGTCAAGGTATGTGCTTTGTGAAAGTCCAATTAAGCGTCTTGATCTATCTCTATAGATCTTTATGCCTAATATGTAAGCAGCTTCCCCGAGGTCTTTCATCGAAAAACTTTTATTCAAGTATCCCTTTATGCTATCCAGAAATTCTATATCATTTCCAATCAGCAATATGTCATCCACATATAATATCAGAAATGCTACAGAGCTCCCACTCACTTACTTGTAAATACAGGCTTCTCCAAAAGTCTATATAAAACCAAATGCTTTGATCACACTATCAAAGCGTTTATTCCAACTCCGAGAGGCTTGCACCAGTCCATAAATGGATCGCTGGAGCTTGCACACTTTGTTAGCTCCCTTTGGATCGACAAAACCTTCTGGTTGCATCATATACAACTCTTCTTCCAGTAATCCATTCAGGAATGCAGTTTTGACATCCATCTGCCAAATTTCATAATCACAAAATGCGGCAATTGCTAACATGATTCTGACAGACTTAAGCATCGCTACGGGTGAGAAGGTCTCATCGTAGTCAACCCCTTGAACTTGTCGAAAACCTTTTGCGACAAGTCGAGCTTTATAGACAGTAATATTACCGTCAGCGTCAGTCTTTTTCTTGAAGATCCATTTATTCTCAATTGCTTGCCGATCATCGGGCAAGTCAACCAAAGTCCATACTTTGTTCTCATACATGGATCCCATCTCAGATTTCATGGCTTCAAGCCACTTTGCGGGATCTGGGCTCACCATCGCTTCTTCATAGTTCGTAGGTTCATCATGATCTAGTAGCATGACTTCCAGAATTGGATTACCGTACCACTCTGGTGCCGATCTCACTCTGGTTGATCTACGAGGTTCAGTAGTATCTTGTCCTGAAGTTTCATGATCATCATCATTAGCTTCCTCACTAATTGGTATAGGTTTCGCAGAAACAGTTTTCTGTGATGTACTATTTTCCAATAAGGGAGCAGGTACAGTTACCTCGTCAAGTTCTACTTTCCTCCCACTCACTTCTTTTGAGAAAAACTCCTTCTCTAGAAATGACCCATTCTTAGCAACGAATGTCTTGCCTTCGGATCTGTGATAGAAGGTGTACCCAACAGTCTCCTTTGGGTATCCTATGAAGACACATTTCTCCGCTTTGGGTTCGAGCTTATCAGGTTGAAGCCTTTTCACATAAGCATCGCAGCCCCAAACTTTAAGAAACGACAACTTTGGTTTCTTGCCAAACCATAGTTCATAAGGCGTCGTCTCAACGGATTTTGATGGTGTCCTATTTAACGTGAATGCGGCCGTCTCTAAAGCAGAACCCCAAAACGATAGCGGTAAATCAGTAAGAGACATCATAGATCGCACCATATCTAGTAAAGTACGATTACGATGTTCGGACACACCATTACGCTGTGGTGTTCCGGGTGGCGTGAGTTGCGAAACTATTCCACAATTTTTCAAATGTACACCAAACTCGTAACTCAAATATTCTCCTCCACGATCAGATGGTAGAAACTTTATTTTCTTGTTACGATGATTTTCAACTTCACTCTGAAATTCTTTGAACTTTTCAAATGTTTCAGACTTATGTTTCATTAAGTAGATATATCCATATCTACTTAAATCATCTATGAAAGTGAGAAAATAACGATATCCGCCACGAGCCTTAATATTCATCGGACCACATACATCGGTATGTATGATTTCCAACAAATCTGTTGCTCTCTCCATAGTACCGGAGAACGGTGTTTTAGTCATCTTGCCTATGAGGCACGGTTCGCAAGTACCAAGTGATTCATAATCAAGTGGTTCCAAAAGCCCATCAGTATGGAGTTTCTTCATGCACTTTACACCGATATGACCTAAACGGCAGTGCCACAAATAAGTTGCACTATCATTATCAACTCTGCATCTTTTGGCTTCAACATTATGAATATGTGTATTACTACTATCGAGATTCATCAAAAATAGACCACTCTTCAAAGGTGCATGACCATAAATGATATTACTCATTAAATAGAACAACCATTATTCTCTGATTTAAATGAACAACTGTCTCGCATCAAACAAGATCCAGATATAATGTTCATGCTTAACGCTGGCACCAAATAACAATTGTTTAGGTCTAATATTAATCCCGAAGGTAGATGTAGAGGTAGCGTGCCGACCGTGATCACATCAACTTTGGAACCGTTTCCCACGCACATCGTCACCTCGTCCTTTGCCAGTGTTCGCTTAATCCGTAGTCCCTATTTTGAGTTGCAAATATTAGCAACAGAACCAGTATCAAATACCCAGGTGCTACTGCGAGCTCTAGTAAGGTACACATCAATAACATGTATATCACATATACCTTTGTTCACCTTGCCATCCTTCTTATCCGCCAAATACTTGGGGCAGTTCCGCTTCCAGTGACCAGTCTACTTGCAGTAGAAGCACTCAGTTTCAGGCTTAGGTCCAGACTTGGGCTTCTTCTCCTGAGCAGCAACTTGCTTGCCATTCTTCTTGAAGTTCCCCTTCTTCTTCCCTTTGCCCTTTTTCTTGAAACTAGTGGTCTTGTTAACCATCAACACTTGATGCTCCTTTTTGATTTCTACCTCCGCAGCTTTCAGCATTGCGAAGAGCTCGGGAATAGTCTTGTTCATCCCTTGCATATTATAGTTCATCACGAAGCTCTTGTAGCTTGGTGGCAGTGATTGGAGAATTCTGTCAATGACGCAATCATCTGGAAGATTAACTCCCATCTGAATCAAGTGATTATTATACCCAGACATTTTGAGTATATGCTCACTGACAGAACTGTTCTCCTCCATCTTGCAGCTATAGAACTTATTGGAGACTTCATATCTCTCAATCCGGGCATTTGCTTGAAATATTAACTTCAACTCCTGGAACATCTCATATGCTCCATGACGTTCAAAACGTCGTTGAAGTCCCGATTCTAAGCCGTAAAGCATGGCACACTGAACTATCGAGTAGTCATCAGCTTTGCTCTGCCAGACGTTCATAACATCTGGTGTTGCTCCAGCAGCAGGCCTGGCACCCAGCGGTGCTTCCAGGACGTAATTCTTCTGAGCAGCAATGAGGATAATCCTCAAGTTACGGACCCAGTCCGTGTAATTGCTACCATCATCTTTCAACTTTGCTTTCTCAAGGAACGCATTAAAATTCAACGGAACAACAGCACGAGCCATCTATCTACAATCAACATAAACAAGCAAGATACTATCAGGTACTAAGTTCATGATAAGTTTAAGTTCAATTAATCAAATTACTTAAGAACTCTCACTTAGATAGACATCCCTCTAATCCTCTAAGTGATTACGTGATCCAAATCAACTAAACCATAACCGATCATCACGTGAGATGGAGTAGTTTTCAATGGTGAACATCGTTATGTTGATCATATCTACTATATGATTCACGCTCGACCTTTCGGTCTCTGTGTTCCGAGGCCATATCTGCATATGCTAGGCTCGTCAAGTTTAACCTGAGTATTCTGCGTGTGCAAAACTGGCTTACACCCGTTGTAGATGGACGTAGAGCTTATCACACCCGATCATCACGTGGTGTCTGGGCACGACGAACTTTGGCAACGGTGCATACTCAGGGAGAACACTTCTTGATAATTTAGTGAGAGATCATCTTATAATGCTACCGTCAATCAAAGCAAGATAAGATGCATAAAAGGATAAACATCACATGCAATCAATATAAGTGATATGATATGGCCATCATCATCTTGTGCTTGTGATCTCCATCTCCGAAGCACCGTCATGATCACCATCGTCACCGGCGCGACACCTTGATCTCCATCGTAGCATCGTTGTCGTCTCGTTAATCTTATGCTTCCACGACTATCACTACCGCTTAGTAATAAAGTAAAGCATTACATCACGATTGCATTGCATACAATAAAGCGACAACCATATGGCTCCTGCCAGTTGCCGATAACTCGGTTACAAAACATGATCATCTCATACAATAAAATTTAGCATCATGCCTTGACCATATCACATCACAACATGCCCTGCAAAAACAAGTTAGACGTCCTCTACTTTGTTGTTGCAAGTTTTACGTGGCTGCTACGGGCTTAAGCAAGAACCAATCTCACCTACGCATCAAAACCACAACGATAGTTTGTCAAATAGACTCCGTTTTAACCTTCTCAAGGACCGGGCGTAGCCACACTCGGTTCAACTAAAGTTGAAGAGACAGTTGCCCGCAAGCCATCTATGTGCAAAGCACGTCGAGGGAACCGGTCTCGCGCAAGCGCACGCGTAATGTTGGTCTGGGTCGTCTCGTCCAACAATACCGCCGAACCAAAGTATGACATGCTGGTAGGCAGTATGACTTGTATCGCCCACAACTCACTTGTGTTCTACTCGTGCAAATAACATCAAACCATAAAACCTAGGCTCGGATGCCACTGTTGGGGAACGTAGTAATTTCAAAAAAATTCCTACGCACACGCAAGATCATGGTGATGCATAGCAACGAGGGGGAGAGTCTGATCTACGTACCCTTGTAGATCACAAAGGAAGCGTTGACACAACGTAGAGGAAGTAGTCGTACATCTTCTTCCTGATCCGACCGATCCAGGCACCGTTACTCCGGCACCTCCGAGTTCTTAGCACACGTTCAGCTCGATGACGATCCCCGGGCTCCGATCCAGCAAAGCTTCAGGGAGGAGTTCCGTCAGCACGACGGCGTGGTGACGATCTTGATGTTCTACCGACGCATGGCTTCGCCTAAGCACTACAAAGATATGATCGAGGTGGAATATGGTGGCAGGGGGCACCACACACGGCTAAGGAACGATCTCAATGATCAACTTGTATGTCTAGAGGTGCCCTCTGCCCCTGTATATAAAGGAGCCAAGGGGGAGGGGTGCGCCGGCCAGGGAGAGGGCGCAGGAGGATTCCTACTCCCACCGGGAGAAGGACTCCCCCCCCCCCCCAATCCTAGTTGGACTAGGTTTCCCAAAGGGGGAAAGAGAGAGAGGGGGGCCGGGCCCTTCTCCTAGTCCTAATAGGACTAAGGGAAGGGGGGCGCGCGGCCACCTATGGGCTGCCCCTTTTCTCCTTTCGACTAAGGCCCATGAAGGCCCATATGGCTCCCGGGGGGTTCCGGTAACCTCCCGGTAATCCGGTAAAATCCCGATTTCACCCGGAACACTTCCGATATCCAAATATAGGCTTCCAATATATCAATCTTTATGTCTTGACCATTTCGAGACTCCTCGTCATGTCCGTGATCACATCCGGGACTCCGACCAACCTTCGGTACATCAAAATGCATAAACTCATAATAATTGTCATCGTAACGTTAAGCGTGCGGACCCTACGGTTCGAGAACAATGTAGACATGACCGAGACACTTCTCCGGTCAATAACCAATAGCGGGACCTAGATGCCCATATTGGCTCCTACATATTCTACGAAGATCTTTATCGGTCAGACCGCATAACAACATACGTTGTTCCCTTTGTCATCGGTATGTTATTTGCCCGAGATTCGATCGTCGGTATCCAATACCTAGTTCAATCTCGTTACCGGCAAGTCTCTTTACTCGTTCCGTAATACATCATCCCGAAACTAACTTATTAGTTGCAATGCTTGCAAGGCTTAAGTGATGTGCATTACCGAGAGGGCCCAGAGATACCTCTCCGACAATCGGAGTGACAAATCCTATTCTCGAAATACGCCAACCCAACATCTACCATTGAAGACACCTGTAGAGCTCCTTTATAATCACCCAATTACGTTGTGATGTTTGGTAGCACACAAAGTGTTCCTCCGGCAAACGGGAGTTGCATAATCTCATAGTCATAGGAACATGTATAAGTCATGAAGAAAGCAATAGCAACATACTAAACGATCGGGTGCTAAGCTAATGGAATGGGTCATGTCAATCAGATCATTCAACTAATGATGTGACCTCATTAATCAAATAACAACTCTTTGTTCATGGTTAGGAAACTTAACCATCTTTGATTAACGAGCTAGTCTAGTAGAGGCATACTAGTGACACTCTGTTTGTCTATGTATTCACACATGTATTATGTTTCCGGTTAATACAATTCTAGCGTGAATAATAAACATTTATCATGATATAAGGAAATAAATAATAACTTTATTATTGCCTCTAGGGCATATTTCCTTCAAAAACACCAGGCATAAGGCCGAGCCTTCCACCCTTTACCAAGTATATAGATGCATTAATTAAATAAGATATATTGTGATATTCCAACAAGTAAACATGTTCCAACAAGGAACAACATCTCCATGTTCCAGCAAGGAACAAACTTCAATCTTCACCTGCAACTAACAACGCTATAAGAGGGGCTGAGCAAAGCGGTAACATAGCCAAACAACAGTTTGCTAGGACAAGGTGGGTTAGAGGCTGAACATGGCAATTTGGGAGGCTTGAAAGCAAGTGGTAGGCATCGTAGCATTGGCATAGCAAAAGAGCGAGCAACTAAGCAAGCAAAGATAGAAGTGATTTCGAGGGTATGATCATCTTGCCTGAAATCCCGCAAGGAAGAAGGACGAGTCCATGAAGAAGACAAACGGACGTAGACGAACGGGTCCTCACAAACACGACGTTAACGGAACCAACCCGAAGAAGCAACACCGGAAAGGAGCAAACAACATAGTAAACAACCATCATGTCAACATGGCATGATGCACAAACAAGTATGATGCATGTCCGGTTTAAAGAAACATGGCATGGCAAAATGCACAAAACAATCCTACAAATTAAGTGGAGCTCAATATGCAACGAGTTGCGTATTGATGAAACACCACATTCAAGTTATTTAGTTCTCTCCCGTTTAAGTACTCAACAATATTAAATGTTGGTTAACATGGCAAGAGGTGAAGCATAACAAAACTATACCCATTAAACAGTTTAAATGGGGCCGGATATAACAGACAACAAATCCGATAAATCCCCATATGCATTAGTGATTTATTGCAACAACAATTTAAACATTTTATTTGTTGTTATCATGATGCGGATGACATGAACAAGTTTATGCAATTTTTATTAAAAATTGACAAGAGCATTATAAGGCATTTGTCACCGTAGTAGAAAGAAAGGGGTGCCACGGCGACGATAACAAAACGGTGCCACTGCAGCGTTCCGGTTCTGACAACTCGTTGAGAACGTCGGTGCAAAAGAAAGTGTGGCGGGAGTGTGCAAAAGATGTTGGGGTGATCCCGGTTACCGGGTTCCCACGAGTCAACGACGGCATGGCAACGAGGAGGAACCACTAACGTTCACGGGCGAAAACAACAACTAAACATGCATCTCATACAACACATGCTTTCATCCACAGGTCATCGTCTCGGTGGTTATACCTTCCAAGGGAGCATTCTCGAGCGGTTTGAGTCATAGAGGAAGTAGTTGTTCTCGTGGCGGCAGTGGAAGTAGGGGTACATGATGACGTAGAGGTACTCGCGACGGTAGTCGTTCACGTTCACGTTACACGGGTCTTCGGCGACGGTCGTCGTACATGGTTCGAAGTGGTACTTGCACCTTCGGACTTGACGAATCCGAGGGCTTCGGGGTCGACGGTAGTCGTTCACGTTTCGTAGACGTTCGAGCCATATCGGTGGCGGTACTTGACGAATCCCGAAACGGACTTGGTGTCTTCGTGCGTAGGGGTACTTGGCGTTTCCGGTTCGGTGGTCGTTCGGGCGCCGTATGTCGTGGTACTTGGCGTGCAACCAAAGATGGACTCCGGGTGTCTGTGTTGACCTGGCCACGACAAAGGCAGCAAGGCCAACGGGGCAGCCAGCTCGTCGGGGTCCGATGCAGGGACGGGCAGAACTGGCGGCGATGATGTGGCAGAGGACGGCGGCTCCGGCGATGGACTTGGCGGCGGGGACGACCGGACGAGATCCCGCCGGATCCGAGGCCAGGGCGGCGGTATGGGGAGGTGGACGAGCTCCAGGACGGCAGCGAGGTCGGCATCCAAGGCGGCGGGTTGCTCCGACGGCGCCGAACGGCGATGACGAGAAAGGGTTTCGGGAGGAGCTCCTCTCCATGGGTCGATGAGGAGAGCGAGGAGGCTCAGGCACAAGGCCTCCTATTCGGCTGCTTCGGCCACGAGGACGAGGAGGCGGGCACGCAGGATGGAGCTCGGGCGCGCGAGAGGCCCGGCGAGGATGCGGCTTGAGCTGCAGCCATCCATGGCGCGGCGGCAGAGGAGGTCATGTGCTCCGGCGAGGTGGGACTCCGGCGTGGGGTGGAGGAGGATTGGGGTCGAGCCGCGGCTTCCCCTGGCGGCGCGGTCGGGAGGAGGACGAGGGGGATCGAGAGAGATGACGGCGCTGAGGGGAAGCACGAGGGAGAGATCAAGAGGAGGGGGTCGGCTCCCTGGCGGCTAGGGTTAGAGGTTAGGTGCGGCTGGGCCTAGGTGGCCGCGGGGATGGCTGGGCCTGGTTGAGCTAATGGGCCGGCGCGGGAGCAAATGGGCCTTGGAGGTTTCTCATGTAGGAGGCCCAAGTGGCCTGCTGTGCTGGGCTACTCTATCCCCCTCTTAATTTTCCTTTAACAGGAAAACATTAAAGAGAAGTAAAGAAAGAGAGGGTTAGGAAAAGAATTTGGGCACGCGGATAATTTTCCCGGACTCACAAAAATGAGCTTGACCCAAGAAAAATGGAGTGGGCAAGATTGCAAGAATTAAATTCAAAGTCATTTGAATTTAATTTAAAAGGTTTGAACAAGGACTAGGATTTATAAGAGTCCAAAAATGTTGAGAAATTAGGAGGAGCCTCGATAAATGGGAAAAGAAATGTTGGCAAAGTTTGGGGACCAAACTCGAAGTAGAAAGGGAGTGGGGATTTCTCAAGTGTGTTTTGGTTAATTCCAAAAGAATGGGATATTTTTATTATAGCTCTCTAATAATATTGAGAGGATATGTTATAAAGAGAATCACCATGTGAATTCCCTCGATTTAAATAGACCGAAGAACCATGCAATTTATTTAGTTGAGTTGCAAAAGATTTATGAGATGATGGCATGATGACATGATGCAATGCACATGATGCAACGAACCAAACAAATCACACGACGAAACCCGGAAACCCCGGAAGGCAACTGAAGCTCCGGTCTTGGGGCGTTACAATATTCTTCACGGCAAACGCTTCAACGCACAAGACTTCTTCATCCGCCAACTTGCTGCTTCAGGATCTGATCTTTTTGGCTTGAAGTTCTACGCTCCATGGATAATGCGGCTGATCAAACTCCACTCAGCTATCTCATATCATCCATCTGCTCGCAATCATCGGATCTTTATGCCTGACGTGGATATGTCCGTTGAAGCCCTCTATCCAGAGCCTGCCAAGGAGCCTCTTAGTCTTCAGAATGCGGAGCATCAAAATTTCTCTTAGAACATTGAAGGAGTTGAAGCAGTCACTCGTGTTTATCCTCTGGCTGGCACTACACGTGCACCTCATCGTGCCCTCACTGAAGCCACTGAAAGCACTATTGCCCAACGGCCCAAGAAGCGATCTCGTGTTCTCGATGACCGAGAGCTTCTGGTTGCTCTTCATCAGAAACAGGATAGGCATCATAACTGGCTGAAGCGCCAAATGAAAAGCCTCTTGATGGATGTCAACCGCATTCGCAATCTTGCCACCAAGAATGCCTTTGTTGCCCATGAAACCTGTCGGCGTACATGGAAAGGGCTGATGCTTATGTGCTCTGAGGATGATCTTCAAGAAGATGGCTTCTCTGAACGTTTCAAGTTTGACTCCACACCACCCCGAAGGGCTGTGCTGTGACGAACTCCCTCTCTTGAAGACTCTGAGTTCTCTTCCTTTGCGGCAACTATGAATGCCAGAGTGATCGAGGACGAAGACGATGCTACTTCACCGCCCCCTCCTTCAGCACGCATCGACACTGCCCTGAGCTTGTCTGCACCGCCTAACAACACCGACGACCTAGCTACTTCACCTACTCCTCATGGGAACGAGTAGATGCTCTATGTCTTCAAACCTTTTTGGTCCTTACTGATAAAAGGGGGAGAAGCATATGGGTTTGATAGTCTTCAAGCGGGTCCATATGGGCGGTTACTTTATGTTTTGCCTAGTGTTTACAACTCTCGTTTTGATACATTTGGTTCTTTGAGTTATAACACTTAAACTCGATGGTCGTCTGCTACTTATTTGCTATTTTGTGATGCGATGATAAATTCCGCATGTGCGACGATAAATTCCGCACTTAGATCATTTTGCAGACATCCATTTTCCATTATGCATGTCATTAACTTCACATACTTTTCATGCATTATGAATTGTCATCATAAGTTGAAGAGGATCTCCACAAGTACAACCTGCCATGTGCATTTGCATTCCAAAAGCAAATTACTTATATGCACATCTTCAGGGGGAGCCCTTGCAACTTATGAAGACAATTCCTTATCCTTTACAATTTCACATATTATATTCCCCGTTGAAAACTTCAACTAGTTTGTCATCAATCACCAAAAAGGGGGAGATTGTAAGTGCATCTAGTGCCACCCCTAGTTGGTTTTGGAGTATTGACGACAAACCTAGTTAAGGGACTAATGTGTTTGTGAGAATTGCAGGATAACACAGGTAGAAGTCCCTCATTGATTCGGTTTTCCTACCAGAGATGACCCCTAAAAATGTATGAAGACATTAAAGTCAAAGGTGGTATGTGAAGACATTCACATTGAAGACTATGACAAGAGAATACATCGCATGAAGACTATGGAGCGCGAAGACTTAGATCTTTCATAGTTCTTTTTCTTCTTTGTTGAGTCATAGGAACCACCGTACTGTTAAGTGGGGTCCAAGAGAACCAGTCAGAATGACTGAAGTGATGCTTAACCAAAATCCTATGTCTTCGAGTGAAGACTATGAGAGCGAATCTTGTTCAGAGTTGGACAAGTCAGCTTTGCTTGTAGCCCAAGTAAAGTTGCCGTATGTGTTTGAAATCTGACCGTTGGAACACATGGCAGTTCCTTAGTGACCCAGGGTCATTTCGGACAAATCAGGTTAGATTGCCTAGTGGCTATAAATAGCCCACCCCTTACAACCATAAATGGTTGGCTGCTCAGAGTTAAAGTATAACTGTTGTTGTTTGAGAGCAACCCACCTCGAAGCCTTTGAGAGAGAATTCCTTGCGAGGATAAAGCCCTAACCACCCAGAGCCAAAGAGTGTTAGGCATCACTTAAGTCGTCTTGTCTGTGTGATCTTAAGACTTATTACACTTGAGGACTCCGAATCCTCCAGCCGGTTAGGCGTCACGTTCTGAGCATCCAAGAGTCATTGTGGATCGCCGGTGAACGAAGTCTGTGAAGGTTTGGAAGTCTACCCGGAAGACTTACCAGAGTGATTGGGCGAGGTCTGCGTGACCTTAGTTCAAGGGGAATACGGTGAGGACTAAGGGTCCTGAGCTGCGTGTTCAGGACTGGGTGTCCGAGACTGTGTGTCCTCAGGTTTAAATACCTAGCCGCCCTAACCAGACGTACAGTTGTCACAGCAACTGGAACTGGTCCAACAAATCATTGTCTTCAACGAGTCACTGGTTTCATCCTTCCCTTCCCTTCCCTTTACTTACTGTTGGTCCTTGTGAAGTCATTGTATGATTGCACTATCTTTTGTCTTCACTGAGTGATTGCTTGTTCTGATTGGCTTCACAATATCTTCCTTCCTGATCCTCACTGCCTAGCTGCTATTAGTCATTGTGCTTTCACTCCATTGAATACTTGACTATGGTTTGCCTAGTGTAGTCTACCTTCCGCTGCATGGTAATAGGTTTATTTCTGTCGTTTGTCTTCGAAACTTCCATGTTTTGAAGACTTTCATAAAAATCGCCTATTCACCCCCCCTCTAGTCGATCAGTAGCACTTTCAGATATTCTTTTATAATACGTTGTTCGTGTCAAGAACGCTTTTATATTATGAGACAGAGGAGCAAACACAACACATGTATTCTTTTTCCTAAATGGGCTATCAAAGCCATCACCTCACAGATGGCACATTTTTCTAGGGTAGTTCCGGGGATGAGCATAAATACCACCTAGCCAATTGGGGACTAATCTCCCAGAAAAAAGAATTTGGTGGCTTGGGGGTACCCAATGTAAGAGAGTTTAACATGGCTTTGTTAGCCTCTTGGGCTAAAAGGTACTTCATGGATCGAGATAAAGATTGGGTGCGGTTGAATGATCATAAATATAGAACTGATAAATCTAATTTGTTGTGGGCCAAACAAGGTGTGGGTTCACCTTTTTGGAAGGGGGTGACCTAGGCTTTTGAAGGCATCAGACCTTTTTTTAGATGGAACTTGGGAAATGGAGGTAGGATCAGTTTTTGGGATGACACATGGGTTGGGGATTCTTCCCTGAGAACTCAATTCTGGGAAGTATATGAGATTTGCCAACAACAACAATGTGTTGTGGCTAAGGTGTGGGATGGCTCCAACCTGGAACTCACCTTTAGTAGATGTGTTGATACCGAGTTTATGGATAGATGGCATGAGCTGATCCAGGTCATCTCTACTAAAAGGCTGACCAGTGGGGAGAACCAACCTGTCTAGCTGTTAGAGCCATCGGGAATATACTCGGTCAGATCCTTTTATGACATGATCAACTGGGGTGGAGTCTCTACCCTGGAAGATAGTTGTGCCTAACAAATACTTGGTCTTTATCTGGTTAGCTTTCAATAACAAAATTCTCAGCAGGGACAACTTGAACAAGAGGAGGGTGGTGGAGAATTTAAACTGCTTATTTTGCAATGAAAATGAAATAGTTCACCATTTGTTTTTGAATGTGTGGTAGCTAAACAAGTTTGGACTGATGTTGCTGATGCTTTTGGTTTCAATATCCCCACAAACATGACTGAGTTATCTTCCTTTTGGAAGATGAATAACAAGAAAATTGTTGTTAACATTGCTTGTGTTGCTGCCATTTGGGGCATTTGGACTATGCGTAACGGCATTTGTTTTCAGGGCGTGCCGTGGACAAGCACCCGGGTGATACTGGGAAAGATCAGCTCCTTTCTACATCAATGGAAGATCCTGTGTGTAGGCGAACAATCAGTGCTGCTTCGTCGCTGTCTTCAGCTCCTGGACCGTCGAAGAGGCGAGCTGCTCAGGATCGCCTGGGATGGAAACTAAGAGGGTGCTCAAAGAGGGCTCGAGACGGCAGCGCACTAAAGGCTCATTAGGGGTGATCTGCGTGAGGGGCTTGGGGCTCCCAATGCTCTTCAAAGGCTTTTTGTGTACCGCTTGTCAAAACTAGATCTTGATGTTGCCCTGCGTGGCGCTAAGACTCTCTCCTAGCTGCATGTTATGGTTTAGCTTTGGCGCTTTTGCGGTAGACTGTGCCTTTCTTCTTCGCTTTGCCAATTCTGGTAAACCCGATCGCTTGTAACAGTCGCTCTGACCTTGCTTTGCCCCGTTGTTAATAAAAGTGGGGTGGAGGAAACCCCTTTTGATAAGAAAAAACAGAGGAGCAGTTAATAACGAAAAGAATTTAATCCACAAGCTAACGCACATTGGAGATGCACCATTTCAGGAGCGCCAGCGTGCAAACCACGAGCCGTCACGTATTTCCCACTTGGGTGCTGTGCCAGGCTATCGTCACCGCTGACGGCTCACCTAGACGGACGTGATGACCCGCCGGTACAAGCCTTCGTCAGTCGTGGCCTACTTTTATTCCACTCACACTTGCCAAAAATCGACTTTTTATTCCCCCCGATCCCGTCCTTCACTTCGCACACACTCTCCCCCCGATCTCGGCCATGGTTGCGCCGCCGCCGGCGGCGACGGAGAAGAAGAAGACGTTCGTGCTCTACCCGTCGCTGGGCGTGGGCCACCTGAACCCCATGGTGGAGCTGGCCAAGCACCTGCTCCGCCGCGGCCACAGCGCCGTCGTCGCCGTCGTCGACCCGCCCGACGGCGACCCCACCTCGGCCGCCGCGGTGGCGCGCCTCGCCGAGGCCAATCCCTCCATCGCCTTCCGGCTCCTCCCGGCCCCGCCCAGCCCGGACCCCGCCGCGCACCCCATCAAGCGCGCCCACGACACGCTCCGCCTCGCCAACCCCGCGCTCCGGGACTTCCTGCGCGCCCTGCCGGCCCCCGCCGACGCCATCCTGCTCGACATGTTCTGCGTCGACGCGCTCGACGTTGCCGCCGACCTCGCCCTCCCCGCCTACTTCTTCTTCGCCTCCGCCGCCAGCGACCTCGCCGTGTTCCTCAACTTGCCGTACCTCTACCCCGGCCTGCCGTCGTTCAAGGACATGGGCGAGGCGCTCGTGCACAGCCCCGGCATGCGCCCGGTCCGCGCGGCGGACATGCCGCTGTCGGTGCAGGACAAGGAGAGCGACATGACCAAAGCCCGGATGTACCAGTTCAAGCGCATCGCGGAGGGGAGGGGCGTGCTGGTCAACACCTTCGACTGGCTGGAGCCCACGGCCCTGAGAGCGCTCGCCGACGGCGTCTGCGTGCCCGACCGGCCGACGCCGAGGGTGTACTGCATCGGGCCATTGGTCAACGACGGCAAGAAGAGCGGGGACGGCGAGACGCGGCACGAGTGCCTCGCGTGGCTGGACGCGCAGCCGGAGCGGAGCGTGGTGTTCCTCTGCTTCGGCAGCATCGGCGCCGTGTCCGCGGCGCAGCTGAAGGAGATAGCTCATGGGCTGGAGAGCTCCGGCCATCGCTTCCTGTGGGTCGTACGGAGCCCACCGGCGGACCCGGCCGACGTCTTCCAGCCGCGCCCGGAGCCAGACCTGGACGCGCTCCTCCCCGAGGGGTTCACGGAGAGGACACGGGACAGAGGGATGGTGCTGAAGATGTGGGCGCCGCAGGCGGAGGTACTCCGGCACGCCGCCACCGGCGCCTTCGTGACGCACTGCGGCTGGAACTCGGCGCTGGAGGCGATCATGGCCGGGGTGCCGATGATATGCTACCCGATGTACGCCGAGCAGGCGATGAACAAGGTGTTCATGGTGGAGGAGATGAAGATCGCCGTGCCGTTGGAGGGGTACGAGAAGAGAATGGTGAAGGCGGAGGAGATAGAGGCCAAGCTGAGGCTGGTGATGGAGACTGAGGAAGGGAGGGAGCTCCGGGAGACGCTTGCGACGGCGAGGAAGATGGCGTCGGACGCCATCGGCGACGGCGGGTCTTCCGAAGTGGCATTCGCCGAGTTCTTGAGAGATTTGGAGAATGGAGGATGCAACAATTGATCAAGCTGGCTGGATGACAGATGTACTCTGCAAGGTTGGTAGTAACAACCTGCAGATTTTCTCAGCAGCATAGGAGAAAAATAGAGTTTGTATTACTGCATTAGTGTGTCCAGTGCAGCAGGGAGGGCTCATTGCTCACTCAAATTATTGTATCAATCAAATTGAATAATGTCGGCACCAAATCATCAGAGAGGCATGCGCCAAATACAGCAGTTCATTGTGATTTTTTTGGGGGATCTAAACTGTTCATTGTGACTGTCAATTCTGAACAGATGCACTGATTATTACCTAACATATTGTGATAGAGCTTGCAGTTTTCACAGCTTCAGTTTGGAATTTGGAAGCACAACTAGCTATGGGCATATATCATTTTGAGAATATAATTGCTGAAGCAGCTAATCTGCATAGCACAACTACTATCACCACCTGCTGCAAGCCTGTAAATTCACAACAGATAGTTCATACTTCTGATCAAGGGAGGGAATCGGTGCTAACCTTGAAAATCACACAATTCCAAGACCAATCTTGCTGCTGTCATTCTGTGCATGGTCACTCTGGGAACTTTAATCACCTCAAGAACTCAAAGAACACCATCTATGGCGACCCACTGTTTGCCTGCGCTTCCGCGGCCTTCTCCTTCGCCAATGACAGCCTCACATTACAGAACAAGTGTAATGATCTTAAGACAACTAAACCAAAATCAGGGTAAGAACAGCACAAAATGCATGAGAGAGCAATGCCTGTGTTAGTAGAGCTGCAGCTACGATGCACAATCTTTTTAGACAACCAGGCCTATGGCTATGGCCCTGCTTTTCATTGAACCAAATGGTAATCAGGTTTTGCTGGAGGTGCCAGCTAACAATATAACATCAGGATAAAATGCATGAGAAACAGAGTAGCTCCCTAGACCAAACACCAGCAGCAAAAGTATAAAAGACAGTACAGCTAAGGGCAGAAAAAAAATCCAGGATCTTCATCTGGCGAAAAGAACAGCGCAGTTTCCTCAGGAGGCATCAACATTGTTGAAGAACAAGATCTAAGATCTCCTGCTTCCTTGTCCAGAGAACCAGCCAATGCTGCAAGAAGATCACCCGATGCGTTTAAAAATAAGGTTGTTTCGGGTTGTCGATAAAGCCAAACAGCCATAACACCCTAACAAATAAACTCCACACTCCCATTCGAGCCATAATTCAGACAACCAAGGAAATGATGCATGGGACAGAGGACTCCACCGCCATCCCAGCGTCTCCCTAATCACACAGCCGATAAGATACATGGACTAGAAGTCTAGAAGTATAAATACTATTGCTAGTTAAACTCCACGAGACTTTATCAGCCTCTGAAACAAGTGTTTGATCTTTTCCAAACCATTTCAAAGCTGTGATCCTTTCTTAACAGACATAAAAATGGAAGAACCATCAGGCAAGTATTTCTTCAGAAAAAATTGTTGCCACAAAGAATCATTAGACTCATTAAAAAGCTTGCAGATCCATTTCAGCAACAGAGATGCTTATGTAAATGCTTGCTGGTGCCGTGAGCCCTCCTAGTCATGCCATGAGATCCATTTCAGCAACAGAGATGTGCTCAGCACCAGAGTAGTCTCTAAAAGCTTTCAAAAGGGGCAGGTCAAACAGAAACATATTTCAGTCTAGCTTATATGCTCCACACAACAAACTAAAGCTATACCAACAGACCAATGAAAATGGTTTGCGTGGATCACAGGAGGCCAAGAAAAGACTAGAGGGGCAATGCAATGGACAAAAACTGACGTAGAAACAACTCCATTTATGTAGTAGATTTACCTGAGTTCTTCCAAGAAAAGAACATCATGAGTAGGTTGTGCTTCGATATTTAGGCGCTTACTGTGATTTCGCATTTCAGCACACGAGTAGGAGGGCTCATGCCACCAGTAAGATTGAAATAATAACCATAGCAATTCATCAAGGGAGCATGTGCTAAATACAACAGTCCCATGTACTGTCAATTCTGAATGCAACATAACTGAGGAAAGCTTCAGTTTGGAATTCAGCAGCACAGAGCTATGACATATCATTTCAATAGTATATTGCTGAAGCAGCAATCATAACTTTCACCACATCATCTTAACACCAGAAGCGCAAGTTCATAATTCATGGTGGGAATTGATGCAAACCGCCAGAATCACACATTCCAAGACCAATACTGTTGCTATCTTGTGTGCTTGATCATGTGGAGAGCTTTGAATCCTTCAAGAACTCGGCAAACGCCATCCGCGACGGCCCGCCGTCTGCCAGCGCTTCAGCGGCCTTCTCCTTGGCCAATGCCAGCCTATCCCTCAGCTTCTCCCCTTCTTCTGACTCCATGACCAGCCTCACCTTCTTCTCCACCTCCTCAGCCTTCACAAGCTCCTCATCGTATCCCTCCATTACCACTCCGACCTTCATTTCATCCACCACGAACACCTTGTTCAGCCTCTGCTCCGCGTACTGCGGCCAGCACAGCATCGGCACCCCGGCCGACGCCGCTTCCAGGACGGAGTTCCACCCGCAGTGCGTCACAAACGCGCCGGTGGCGGCGTGCCGCAGCACCTCCACCTGCGGCGCCCACATCTTCAGCACCATCCCCCTGCCTCGTGTCCTCTCCGTGAACCCCTCGGGGAGGAGCGCGTCCAGGTCTGGCTCCGGACGCGGCAGGAAGAATTTGGCCGGGTCGTCCGGCGGGGTGCGCACGACCCACAGGAAGCGGTGGCCGGAGTTCTCGAGCCCGTGCGCTATCTCCTTCAGCTCCGCCGCCGACACGGCGCCCATGCTGCCGAAGCAGAGGAACACCACGCTCCGCTCCGGCTGCGCGTCCAGCCATGGCAAGCACGCGTGCCGCTCGCCTTGCGCCGCCGCCGAGTCCGAGACGATCAACGGCCCGATGCAGTACACCGGCGGGGTCGGGCGGCCGGGGACGCACACGCCCTCCCGGAGCGCCCTCACGGCCCTCGCCTCAAGCCACTCGTAGGTGTTGACCAGCACGCCCCGGGCCTCCGGGATGCGCCCGTAGTGCCCGATCCTGATGGTGCAGATCGGGTCCGCGCGGTCCATCACGGTGTGCGGCATGTCGGACGCCGGGATCGGCGGGACCCCGGGGAAGCGGAGGGGCGCCTTGCCCATGTCCTTGAAGCTCCCCTCCGTGGTGGCGAAGTGGTGCGGCAGGTGGAGGAACGCCGCGAGGTCACCGGCGGAGGAGGTGTAGTAGATGTAGGCCGGGACGCCGGTCTGGGCGGCGGCGTCGAGGGAGTCGATGCAGAAGAGGTCGAGGACGAGCGCGGCGACGGAGGGGAGGGAGCGGAGGAAGGCCAGCAGGGACGGCACGGTGAGGCGGAGCAGGTCGAGCATCTGCAGGAAGGGGTGGGGGTTGGGGTCGGGGTAGTCCGGGGGCGGGAGGTGGTGGAAGGCGATGGACGGGTTGGCGGCCTCGAGGCCGGCGACGGCGGAGGCGGTGGAGGAGAAGAAATCGGCGGTGGATGCCGGCGGGGTCGGGACGGCGATGACGACGGCGACGCCGCGGCCGAGGAAGAGCTTGGCGAGCTCCACCATGGGGATGAGGTGGCCCACGCCCAGGCAGGCGTGCAGCACCACGGTGGGATTGGGGTTGGCCGCCTCCATTAGCAACACGCCGATGCCGATGAGCTGATGAACAGAGGGAGACCGAGGAGACTTTTTTTTGCTAGGGAAGCGAGACTGAGGAGACTGTAGCCCGCGCCAAAAGACGCGCGCGTGCGATAAATTGGCTTTTTAGCGCGGGTGATGTTTTCGCGCGCTTCAGCGGTGGCGGGAAACGATTGCGCGTGCGGGAAAAGGCAGTCGCTCGCGCGCTACATTTGGCGCGCCGCGCCCAGCGCGCCTATAAATTGCAGCGCCCTCTGCCGCTCTCTCCATCTCTCGTCGCCCTCTGCCGCTCTCTCCATCTCTCAATCGCCCTCTACCGCGCTCTGCCGCCGACACGCCACCACCGCGCCATGATGCCGCCTCGCCGCCGGGGAGGTACGGGCTACCGCGGCGTCCGCGTGCGTCCGTCAGGCACCTACTCCGTCGAGATTCGGTCGGGCGACGGCATGCGGCTCCGTCTCAGAACCTTCGACACCGCCCAAGAGGGCGCCCGCGCGTACGACGCTGCGGCGTGGCGCCTCATGCGGTCTCGTCAGGACATGAACTTCGCCGACGTGGCGACGCGGGAGCGCGCACAGGAGTTGGCGCCTTTCCCGCGGCTTCTCACTGACGGGGATCGTCGCAAGCACCGAAGGCAGGAGCATCATCTCAGGCTGGCCGAGATGGACGAGCAAGCCATGGCGCTGTGGAGCCATGCTTCTTGGAAGACACCAACGAGGAACAGTTCGTCGTCCAGAGGAGGGCGAAGAGGGTGAAGAGGAGGGAGGAGCGAGCCGACTATGGCGAGGACAAGCGAACACGGAAGGAGATGCGTCCTCCTGGAACTCCGGCGACGAGCTGTTCCTTGACGCCTACGCTCCGACGTCGGAGGAGGACATCACTGAGACAGAGTCCGAGTCGGACGAGTAGTAGTAGTAGTAGGAGAATTATCTATGAAACCAAATATGTATCGAATCATAGTAGAAAAAACTGAAATATAGCGCGCCTGCTGGAGCGGCGTGGGCGCGCTTTAATTTGCGACGGCCGCTGGAGCCAGCGCACCGCCGCAAGCAAAAGCTGGCTAACCCGACGCTGTATCGTGACTTTTAGCGCGCGGCGCGTGTTGGAAATATGCCCTACAGGCAATAATAAATTAGTTATTATTATATTTCCTTGTTCATGATAATCGTTTATTATTCATGCTAGAATTGTATTAATAGAAAACTCAGATACATGTGTGGATACATAGACAACACCATGTCCCTAGTAAGCCTCTAGTTGACTAGCTCGTTGATCAATAGATGGTTACGGTTTCCTGACCATGGACATTGGATGTCGTTGATAACGGGATCACATCATTAGAAGAATGATGTGATGGACAAGACCCAATCCTAAGCCTAGCATAAGATCGTGTAGTTCGTATGCTAAATCTTCTCTAATGTCAAGTATCATTTCCTTAGACCATGAGATTGTGCAACTCCCGGATACCGTAGGAATGCTTTGGGTGTACCAAACGTCACAACGTAACTGGGTGGCTATAAAGGTGCACTGCGGGTATCTCCGAAAGTGTCTGTTGGGTTGGCATGAATCGAGACTGGGATTTGTCACTCCGTGTAACGGAGAGGTATCTCTGGGCCCACTCGGTAGGACATCATCATAATGTGCACAATGTGACCAAGGAGTTGATCACGGGATGATGTGTTACGGAACGAGTAAAGAGAATTGCCGGTAACGAGATTGAACGAGGTATCGGGATACCGACGATCGAATCTCGGGCAAGTATCATACCGATAGACAAAGGGAATTGTATACGGGATTGACTGAATCCTTGACATCGTGGTTCATCCGATGAGATCATCGTTAAACATGTGGGAGCCAACATGGGTATCCAGATCCTGTTGTTGGTTATTGACCAGAGAGGTGTCTCGGTCATGTCTGCATTATTCCCGAGCCCGTAGGGTCTACACACTTAAGGTTCGATGACGCTAGGGTTATAGGGAAAGTATGTACGCGGTTACCGAATGTTGTTCGGAGTCCCGGATGAGATCCCGGACGTCACGAGGAGTTCCGGAATGGCCCGGAGGTAAAGATTTATATATGGAAAGTCCCATTTTGGTCACCGGAAAAGTTTCGGGTGCTATCGGTAACGTACCGGGACCACCGGAAGGGTCCCGGGGGTCCACCAGGTGGGGCCACCAGCCCCAGAAGGCTGCGTGGGCCAAATGTGGGAGGGTACCAGCCCCAGGGAGGCTGGTGCGCCCCCCACCAAGGCCCAAGGCGCGTGGAGAGTGGGAAAGGGGGCAAACCGTAGGTCCAAATGGGCCTTAAGGCCCACCCTAGGGCGCCCCCCTCTCTTCCCTCCCTTGGCTGCACCCTAGATGGGTTTTGGGGGCTGCCGCCACCCCTAGGGATGGAACCCTAGATGTGGGCGCAAACCCTCCCCTCCTCCTATATATACTTGAGGTATTGGGGCTGCCCAACACATGATTTGATCTCCCTCTTGGCGCAGCCCTACCTCTCTCCCTCCTCGTCTCTCGTAGTGCTTGGCGAAGCCCTGCTGGAGTCCCACGCTCCTCCACGACCACCACAACGTCGTGCTGCTGCTGGACGGAGTCTTCTCCAACCTCTCCCTCTCTCCTTGCTGGATCAAGGCATGGGAGACGTCATCGGGCTGCACGTGTGTTGAACGCGGAGGCGCCGTTGTTCGGCGCTTAGATCGGAATCGGCCGCGATCTGAATCGCTACGAGTATGACTACCTCATTCGCGTTCTAGTAACGCTTCCGCTTAGTGATCTACAAGGGTATGTAGATGCACTCCCCTTTCCCTCGTTGCTAGATTACTCCATAGATTGATCTTGGTGATGCGTAGAAAATTTTAAATTTCTGCTACGATCCCCTACAGTGGCATCATGAGCTAGGTCTATGCGTAGATTCTATGCACGAGTAGAACACAAAGTAGTTGTGGGCAATGATTTGTTCAATTTGCTTGCCGTTACTAGTCTTATCTTGATTCGGCGGCATTGTGGGATGAAGCGGCCCGGACCGACCTTACACGTACACTTACGTGAGACTGGTTCCACTGACTGACATGCACTTGATGCATAAGGTGGCTGGCGGGTGTCTGTCTCTCCCACTTTAGTCAGATCAGATTCGATGAAAAGGGTCCTTATAAAGGGTAAATAACAATTGGCATATCACCGTTGTGGTTTTGCGTAGGTAAGAAACGTTCTTGCTAGAAGCCCATAGCGGCCACGTAAAACATGCAACAACAATTAGAGGACGTCTAACTTGTTTTTGCAGGGTTTGCTTTGTGATGTGATATGGCCAAAAGGATGTGATGAATGGTATATGTGATGTATGAGATCGATCATGTTTTTGTAATAGGAATCACGACTTGCATGTCGATGAGTATGACAACCGGCAGGAGCCATAGGAGTTGTCGTAATTTATTCATGACATGTGTGTCAACATAAACGTCATGTAATTACTTTACTTTATTGCTAACCGTTAGCCATAGTAGTAGAAGTAATAGTTGACGAGGCAACTTCATGAAGACACAATGATGGAGATCATGATGATGGAGATCATGGTGTCATGCCGGTGACGAAGGTGATCATGCCGCGCCTCGAAGATGGAGATCAAAGGCGCAAGATGATATTGGCCATATCATGTCACTTTATGATTTGCATGTGATGTTTTTCATGTTTTTACATCTTATTTTCTTAGAACGACGGTAGCATAAATAAGATGATCCCTCATTAAAATATCAAGAATTGTGTTCCCCCTAACTGTGCACCATTGCTAAGGTCCGTTGTTCCGAAGCACCACGTGATGATCGGGTGTGATAGGTTCTAACGTTCGCATACAAAAGGTGTAAGCCAGATTTACACACGCAATACACTTAGGTTAACTTGACGAGCCTAGCATGTACAGACATGGCCTCGGAACACAGAAGATCGAAAGGTCGAACATGAGTCGTATAGTGGATACGATCAACATGAAGATGTTCACCGATGATGACTAGTCCATCTCACGTGATGATCGGACACGGTCTAGTTGACTCGGATCATGTATCACTTAGATGACTAGAGGGATGTCTATCTAAGTGGGAGTTCATTGAATAATTTGATTAGATGAACTTAATTATCATGAACATAGTCAAAAGGTCTTTGCAAATTATGTCGTATCTCACGCTTTGGTTCTACTGTTTTAGATATGTTCCTAGAGAAAATTTAGTTGAGAGTTGACAGTAGCAATTATGCGGACTGGGTCCGTGAACTGAGGATTGTCCTCATTGCTGCACAGAAGGGCTATGTCCTTAATGCACCACTCAGTGCGTTGAACCTCGAGCATCGTCTGTAGATGTTGGGAAACATCTGACATACACATTTTGATGACTACGTGCTAGTTCAGTGTGTAATACTAATGGTTTAGAATTGTGGCACCAAAGACATTTTTGAAATGTCGCAGAACATACGAGATGTTCCAAAGACTGAAATTGGGATTTCAGACTAATGCCCATGTCAAGAGGTATGAGACCTCTGACAAGTTTCTTAAGCCTCCAAACTAAGGGAGTAAAGCTCAATCGTTGAGCATGTGCTCAGATTGTCTGAGTAGTACAATCGCTTGAATCGAGTGGGAGTTCATCTTCCAGATGAGATAGTGATAGTTCTCCATAGTCACTGCCACCAAGCTATTAGAGCTTAGTGATGAACTATAACATATCAGGGATATACATGATGATCCTTAAGCAATTCGCGATGTTTGACACCGTGAAAGTAGAAATCAAGTAGGAGCATAAAATGTTGATGGTTAGTAAAACCACTAGTTTCAAGAAGGGCAAGGGAAAGAAGGGATACTTCATGAGACGACAAATCAGTTGCTGCTCTAGTGAAGAAACCCAAGGTTGAACCAAACCTGAGACTAAGTGCTTCTATAATGAGGGGAACGGTCACTAAAGCAGAACCACCCTTGATACTTGGTAGATGAGAAGGCTGGCAAGGTTGGCAGAACTATGTATTGGACATACATTATATTAAATGTGTACTTTACTAGCACTCCTAGTAGCAGCAGGGCATTAGATACCGGTTCGGTTGCTAAGCGTTAGTAACTTGAAATAAAAAGGCTACAGAATAAATGGAGACTAGCCAAAGGTGAGACGACGATATGTGTTGGAAGTCTTTCCAAGGTTGATGTGATCAAGCATCGCACGCTCCGTCTACCATCGGGATTGGTGTTAAACCTAAATAATTGTTATTTGGTGTTTGCGTTGAGCATAGACATGATTGGATTATGTTTATCGCAATACTGTTATTCATTTAAGGAGAATAATGGTTACTCTGTTTATTTAAATACTACCTTCAATGGTCTTGCACCTAAAATGAATGGTTTATTGAATCCCGATCATAGTGATACACATGTTCATGCCAAAAGATATGAGATAGTAATGATAGTACCACGTACTTGTGGCACTGCCATTTGAGTCATGTTGGTATAAAACGCATGAAGAAGCTCCATGTTGATGGATCTTTGGACTCACTCGTTTTTTAAAAGATTGAGACATGTGAACCATGTCTATTGGTAGATATGCATGAAGAAACTCCATGCAGATGGATTGTTTGGACTCACTTGATTTCGAATCACTTGAGACATGCAAATCATACCACATGGGAAAGATGACTGAAAAGCCTCGTTTTCAGTAAGATGGAACAAGAAAGCAACTTGTTGGAAGCAATACATTTTGATGTGTGCAGTCCAATGAGTGCTGAGGCACGCAGTGGATATCGTTATGTTCTTACTTCACAGATGATTTGAGTAGATGTTGAGTATATTTACTTGATGAAACACAAGTCTGAATTATTGAAAGGTTTAAGTAATTTCAGAGTGAAGTTGAAGATCGTCGTGACAAGATGATAAAATGTCTATGATATGATTGAAGGAAATATGCCCTAGAGGCAATAATAAAGTTATTATTTATTTCCTTATATCATGATACATGTTTATTATTCATGCTAGAATTGTATTAACCGGAAACATAATACATGTGTGAATACATAGACAAACAGAGTGTCACTAGTATGCCTCTACTTGACTAGCTCGTTAATCAAAGATGGTTATGTTTCCTAACCATGAACAAAGAGTTGTTATTTGATTAATGAGGTCACATCATTAGTTGAATGATCTGATTGACATGACCCATTCCATTAGCTTAGCACCCGATCGTTTAGTATGTTGCTATTGCTTTCTTCATGACTTATACATGTTCCTATGACTATGAGATTATGCAACTCCCGTTTACCGGAGGAACACTTTGGGTACTACCAAACGTCACAACGTAACTGGGTGATTATAAAGGAGTACTACAGGTGTCTCCAATGGTAGATGTTGGGTTGGCGTATTTCGAGATTAGGGTTTGTCACTCCGAGTGTCGGAGAGGTATGTCTGGGCCCTCTCGATAATGCACATCACTTAAGCCTTGCAAGCATTGCAACTAATGAGTTAGTTGTGGGATGATGTATTACGTAACGAGTAAAGAGACTTGCCAGTAACGAGATTGAACTAGGTATTGGATACCAACGATCGAATCTCGGGCAAGTAACATACCGATGACAAAGGGAACAACGTATGTTGTTATGTGGTCTGACCGATAAAGATCTTCGTAGAATATGTAGGAGCCAATATGGGCATCCAGGTCCCGCTATTGGTTATTGACCGGAGACGTGTCTCGGTCATGTCTACATTGTTCTCGAACCGTAGGGTCCGCACGCTTAACGTTACGATGACAGTTATTATGAGTTTATGCATTTTGATGTACCGAAGGTTGTTCGGAGTCCCGGTTGTGATCACGGACATGACGAGGAGTCTCGAAATGGTCGAGACGTAAAGATTGATATATTGGAAGCCTATGTTTGGACATCGGAAGTGTTCCGGGTGAAATCGGGATTTTACCGGATTACCGGGAGGGTTACCGGAACCCCCCGGGAGCCAAATGGGCCAACATGGGCCTTAGTGGAAAGGTGAGAAGGCAGCCCACATAGGGCTGCGCCTCCCCCCTCTCCCTAGTCCTATTAGGACTAGGAGAGGGGCCGGCCACCTCTCTCTTTCTCTTCCCCTTTGGGGAATCCTATTAGGAATAGGATTGGGGGGGGGGGGAGTCCTACTCCCGGTAGGAGTAGGACTCCTCCTGCGCCTCCTAGCTTGGCCAGCCAGCCTCCCCCCTTCATCCTTTATATACGGGGGCAGGGGGCACATCTAGACACACAAGTTGATCCTTGAGATCGTTCCTTAGCCGTGTGCGGTGCCCCCTGCCACCAAATTCCACCTCGATCATACCGTTGTAGTGCTTAGGCGAAGCCCTGCGTCGGTAGTACATCAAGATCGTCACCACGCCGTCGTGCTGACGGAACTCTTCCTCGACGCTTTGCTGGACCGGAGCCCGAGGATCGTCATCGAGCTGAACGTGTGCTAAGAACTCGGAGGTGCCGGAGTAACGGTGCTTGGATCGGTCGGATCGGGAAGACGTACGACTACTTCCTCTACGTTGTGTGATCGCTTCCGCAGTCGGTCTGCGTTGGTACGTAGACAACACTCTCCCCTCTCGTTGCTATGCATCACCATGATCTTGCGTGTGCGTAGGAAATTTCTTGAAGTTCCCCAACAGTGGCATCCGAGCCTAGGTTTTATGGTTTGATGTTATTTGCACGAGTAGAACACAAGTGAGTTGTGGGCGATACAAGTCATACTGCCTACCAGCATGTCATACTTTGGTTCGGTGGTATTGTTGGACGGGACGACCCGGACCAACCTTACGCGTACGCTTACGCGAGACCGGTTCCCTCGACGTGCTTTGCACATAGATGGCTTGCGGGCGACTGTCTCTCCAACTTTAGTTGAACCGAGTGTGGCTACGCCCGGTCCTTGAGAAGGTTAAAACGGAGTCTATTTGACAAACTATCGTTGTGGTTTTGATGCGTAGGTGAGATGAGTTCTTGCTTAAAGCCCGTAGCAGCCACGTAAAACTTGCAACAACAAAGTAGAGGACGTCTAACTTGTTTTTGCAGGGCATGTTGTGATGTGATATGGTCAAGGCATGATGCTGATTTTATTGTATGAGATGATCATGTTTTGTAACCAAGTTATCGGCAACTGGCAGGAGCCATATGGTTGTCGCTTTATTGTATGCAATGCAATTGCGATGTAATGCTTTACTTTATTACTAAGCGGTAGTGATAGTCGTGGAAGCATAAGATTGGCGAGACGACAACGATGCTACGATGGAGATCAAGGTGTCGCGCCGGTGACGATGGTTATCATGACGGTGCTTCGGAGATGGAGATCACAAGCACACGATGATGTTGGCCATATCATATCACTTATATTGATTGCATGTGATGTTTATCTTTTATGCATCTTATCTTGCTTTGATTGACGGTAGCATTATAAGATGATCTCTCACTAAATTATCAAGAAGTGTTCTCCCTGAGTATGCACCGTTGCCAAAGTTCGTCGTGCCCAGACACCACGTGATGATCGGGTGTGATAAGCTCTACGTCCATCTACAACGGGTGCAAGCCAGTTTTGCACACGCAGAATACTCAGGTTAAACTTGACGAGCCTAGCATATGCAGATATGGCCTCGGAACACAGAGACCGAAAGGTCGAGCGTGAATCATATAGTAGATATGATCAACATAACGATGTTCACCATTGAAAACTACTCCATCTCACGTGATGATCGGTTATGGTTTAGTTGATTTGGATCACGAGATCACTTAGAAGATAAGAGGTATGTCTTTCTAAGTGGGAGTTCTTAAGTAATATGATTAATTGAACTTTAATTTATCATGAACCTAGTCCTGGTAGTATTAGCATATCTATGTTGTAGATCAATAGCTCGCGTTGTTGCTTCCCTGTGTTTATTTTGATATGTTCCTAGAGAAAAACTATGTTGAAAGATGTTAGTAGCAATGATGCGGATTGGATCCGTGATATGAGGTTTATCCTCATTGCTGCACAGAAAAATTATGTCCTTGATGCACCGCTAGGTGATAGACCTATTGCAGGAGCAGATGCAGACGTTATGAACGTTTGGCTAGCTCAATATGATGACTACTTGATAGTTTAGTGCACCATGCTTAATGGCTTAGAATCGGGACTTCAAAGACGTTTTGAACGTCATGGACCATATGAGATGTTCCAGGAGTTGAAGTTAATATTTCAAGCAAATACCCGAGTTGAGAGATATGAAGTCTCCAACAAGTTCTATAGCTAAAAGATGGAGGAGAATCGCTCAACTAATGAGCATGTGCCCAGATTGTCTGAGTACTACAATCGCTTGAATCAAGTGGGAGTTAATCTTCCAGATAAGATAGTGATTGACAGAATTCTCTAGTCACCATCACCAAGTTAGTAGAACTTCGTGATGAACAATAGTATGCAAGGGATGACGAAAACGAATCCCGAGCTTTTCATGATGATGAAATCAATGAAGGTAGAAATCAAGAAAGAGCATCAAGTGTTGATGGTTGACAAGATCACTAGTTTCAAGAAAAGGGCAAAGGGAAAAAGGGGAACTTCAAGAAGAACAGCAAGCAAGTTGCTGCTCAAGTGAAGAAGCCCAAGTCTGGTCCTAAGCCTGAGACTAAGTGCTTCTACTGCAAAGGGACTGGTCACTGGAAGCAGAACTACCCCAAGTGATTGGCGGATAAGAAGGATGGCAAAGTGAACATAAGTATATTTGATATACATGTTATTGATGTGTACTTTACTAGTGTTTATAGCAACCCCTCAGTATTTGATGCTAGTTCAGTTGCTAAGAGTAGTAACTCGAAACGGGAGTTGCAGAATGAACAGAGACTAGTTAAGGGTGAAGTGACGATGTGTGTTGGAAGTGGTTCCAAGATTGATATGATCATCATCGCACACTCCCTATACTTTCGGGATCAGTGTTGAACCTAAATAAGTGTTATTTGGTGTTTGCGTTGAGCATGAATATGATTTGATCATGTTTATTGTAATACGGTTATTCATTTAAGTAAAAGAATAAATTGTTGTTCTGTTTACATGAATAAAACCTTATATGGTTACACACCCAATGAAAATAGTTCATTGGATCTCGATCTTAGTGACACACATATTCATAATATTGAAACCAAAAGATGCGAAGATAATAATGATAGTGCAACTTATTTGTGGCACTGCCGTTTAGGTCATATTGGTGTAAAGCACATGAAGAAACTCCATGCTGATGGGATTTTGGAATCACTTGATTATGAATCACTTGATGCTTGCGAACCATGCCTTATGGGCAAGATGACTAAGACTCCATTCTCCGGAGCGAGCAAATGACTTATTGGAAATAATACATACTGATGTATGCGGTCCGATGAGTGTTTAGGCTCATGGCAAGTATCGTTATTTTCTAAACTTCACAGATGATTTGAGCAGATATGGGTATATCTACTTGATGAAACATAAGTCTGAAACATTTGAAAAGTTCAAAGAATTTCAGAGTGAAGTGGAAAATCATCGTGACAAGAAAATAAAGTTTCTACGATCTGATCGCGGAGACAAATATTTGAGTTACGAGTTTGGTCTTCAGTTAAAACAATGTGAAATAGTTTCACTACTCACGCCACCTAGAACACCACAGCATAATGGTGTGTCCGAACGTCATAACCGTACTTTATTGGATATAGTGCAATCTATGATATTTCTTACCGATTTACCACTATCGTTTTTGGGGTCATGCATTAGAGACAGCTGCATTCACGTTAAAAAGGGGAACCATCTATATCCGTCGAGACGACGCCTTATGAACTATGGTTTGGCAAGAAACCAAAGTTGTCCTTTCTTGAAGTTTGGGGTTGCGATGCTTATGAGAAAAGGTTTCATCCTGATAAGCTCAAACCCAAATCAGAGAAATATGTCTTCATAGGAGACTGTTGGGTACACCTTCTATCACAGATCCTAAGGCAAGACATTCGTTGCTTATAATGGATCCTTTCTAGAGAAGGAGTTTCTCTTGAAAGAAGTGAGTGGGAGGAAAGTAGAAAACTTGATAAGGTAATTGTACCTTCTACCTTATTGGAAAGTAGTTCATCACAAAAAATCTGTTCTTGTGACTACTACACCAATTAGTAAGGAAGCTAATGATGATGATCATGTAACTTCAGATCAAGTTACTACCGAATCTCGTAGGTAAACCAGAGTGAGATCCGCACCAGAGTGGTACGGTAATCCTGTTCTGGAGGTCATGTTACTTGACCATGACGAACCTACAAACTACGAGGAAGCGATGATGAGCCCAGATTCCGCGAAATGGTTTGAGGCCATGAAATCTGAGATATGATCCATGTATGAGAACAAAGTTTGGACTTTGGTTGACTTGCCCGATGATCGGCAAGCAATTGAGAATAAATGGATCTTCAAGAGGAAGACGGACGCTGATAGTAGTGTTACTATCTACAAAGCTAGAATTGTCGCAAAAGGTTTTCGACAAGTTCAAGCTGTTGACTACAATGAGAGCTTCTCACTCGTATCTATGCTTGAGTCTGTCCGAATCATGTTAGTAATTGCCGTATTTTATGAAATCTGGCAAATGGATAAACAAAACTGCATTCCTTAATGGATTTATTAAAGAAGAGTTGTATATGATGCAACAGAAGGTTTTGTTAATCCGAAAGGTGCTAACAAAATGTGCAAGCTCCAGCGATCCATCTGTGGACTGGTGCAAGAATCTCGGAGTTGGAATATACGCTTTGATGAGTTGATCAAAGCATATAGTTTTATACAGACTTGCGGTGAAGGCTGTATTTACAAGAAAGTGAGTGGGAGCACTACAACATTTCTGATAAGTATATGTGAATGACATATTGTTGATCGGAAATAATGGAGAATTATTCTGTAAAGCATAAAGGAGTGTTTGAAAGGAGTTTTTCAAAGAAAGACTTCGGTGAAGCTGCTTACATATTGAGCTTCAAGATCTATAGAGATAGATCAAGACGCTTGATAAGTTTTTTCAATGAGTACATACCTTGACAAAATTTTGAAGTAGTTCAAAATGGAGCAGTCAAAGAAAGAGTTCTTGCCTGTATTATAAGGTGTGAAGTTGAGTAAGACTCAAAGCCCGACCACGGCAGAAGATAGAAAGAGAATGAAAGTCATTCCCTATGCCTTGGCCATAGGTTCTATAAAGTATGTCATGCTATATACCAGATCTATTGTATACCCTGCACTGATTTGGCAAGGGAGTACAATAGTGATCACTGGACAGCGGTCAGAATTATCCTTAGTGAAATAAGGATATGTTTCTCGATTATGGACGTGATAAAAAGGTTCGTCGTAAAGGGTTACGCCGATGCAAGTTTTGACACTAATCTAGATGACTCTAAGTCTCGGTCTACATACATATTGAAATTGGGAGCAATTAGCTAGAGTAGCTCCATGCAGAGCATTGTTGACATAGAAATTTGCAAAATACATGTGGATCTGAATGTGGCAGACCCGTTGACTAAGATTCTCTCACAAGCAAAACATGATCACACCTTAGTACTCTTTGGGTGTTAATCACATAGCGATGTGAACTAGATTACTGAATCTAGTAAACCCTTTGGGTGTTGGTCACATGGCGATGTGAACTATGGGTGTTAATCACATGATGATGTGAACTATCGATGTTAATCACATGGTGATGTGATCTAGATTATTGACTCTAGTGCAAGTGGGAGACTGAAGGAAATATGCCCTAGAGGCAATAATAAAGTTATTATTTATTTCCTTATATCATGATAAATGTTTATTATTCATGCTAGAATTGTATTAACCGGAAACATAATACATGTGTGAATACATAGACAAACAGAGTGTCACTAGTATGCCTCTACTTGACTAGCTCGTTAATCAAAGATGGTTATGTTTCCTAACCATGAACAAAGAGTTGTTATTTGATTAACGAGGTCACATCATTAGTTGAATGATCTGATTGACATGACCCATTCCATTAGCTTAGCACCCGATCGTTTAGTATGTTGCTATTGCTTTCTTCATGACTTATACATGTTCCTATGACTATGAGATTATGCAACTCCCGTTTACCGGAGGAACACTTTGGGTACTACCAAACGTCACAACGTAACTGGGTGATTATAAAGGAGTACTACAGGTGTCTCCAATGGTAGATGTTGGGTTGGCGTATTTCGAGATTAGGGTTTGTCACTCCGAGTGTCGGAGAGGTATCTCTAGGCCCTCTCGGTAATGCACATCACTTAAGCCTTGCAAGCATTGCAACTAATGAGTTAGTTGTGGGATGATGTATTACGTAACGAGTAAAGAGACTTGCCAGTAACGAGATTGAACTAGGTATTGGATACCGACGATCGAATCTCGGGCAAGTAACATACCGATGACAAAGGGAACAACGTATGTTGTTATGCGGTCTGACCGATAAAGATCTTCGTAGAATATGTAGGAGCCAATATGGGCATCCAGGTCCCGCTATTGGTTATTGACCGGAGACGTGTCTCGGTCATGTCTACATTGTTCTCGAACCGTAGGGTCCGCACGCTTAACGTTACGATGACAGTTATTATGAGTTTATGCATTTTGATGTACCGAAGGTTGTTCGGAGTCCCGGATGTGATCACGGACATGACGACGAGTCTCGAAATGGTCGAGACGTAAAGATTGATATATTGGAAGCCTATGTTTGGACATCGAAAGTGTTCCGGGTGAAATCGGGATTTTACCGGATTACCGGGAGGGTTACCGGAACCCCCCGGGAGCCAAATGGGCCAACATGGGCCTTAGTGGAAAGGTGAGAGGGCAGCCCACATAGGGCTGCGCCTCCCCCTCTCCCTAGTCCTATTAGGACTAGGAGAGGGGCCGTCCACCTCTCTCTTTCTCTTCCCCTTTGGGGAATCCTATTAGGAATAGGATTGGGGGGGGGGGGGAGTCCTACTCCCGGTAGGAGTAGGACTCCTCCTGCGCCTCCTAGCTTGGCCGGCCAGCCTCCCCCCTTCATCCTTTATATACGGGGGCAGGGGGCACCTCTAGACACACAAGTTGATCCTTGAGATCGTTCCTTAGCCGTGTGCGGTGCCCCCTGCCACCAAATTCCACCTCGATCATACCGTTGTAGTGCTTAGGCGAAGCCCTGCGTCGGCAGTACATCAAGATCGTCACCACGCCGTCGTGCTGACGGAACTCTTCCTCAACGCTTTGCTGGATCGGAGCCCGAGGATCGTCATCGAGCTGAACGTGTGCTAAGAACTCGGAGGTGCCGGAGTAACGGTGCTTGGATCGGTCGGATCAGGAAGATGTACGACTACTTCCTCTACGTTGTGTGATCGTTTCCGCAGTCGGTCTGCGTTGGTACATAGACAACACTCTCCCCTCTCGTTGCTATGCATCACCATGATCTTGCGTGTGCGTAGGAATTTTTTTGAAATTACTACGTTCCCCAACAATGATCATAGAGATGAATATCTGAGTTACGAGTTTGGCACACAATTAAGACATTGTAGAAATTGTTTCACAACTAATACCGTCTGGACCACCATAGTGTGATGGTGTGTCCGAACATCACAACTACACCCTATTGGATATGGTGCATACCATGATGTTTCATATCGAATTACCACTATCGTTTATGGGTTAGGCATTAGAGACAACCGCACTCACTTTAAATAGGGCACCACACAATTCCATTGAGACGACACCGTATGAACTATGGTTTAGAGAAACCTAAGCTGTCGTTTCTTAAAAGTTTGGGGCTTCGACGCTTATGTGAAAAAGTTTCAGGCTGATAAGCTCGAACCCAAAGCGGATAAATGCATCTTCATAGAATACCCAAAAATAGTTGGGTGTACCTCCTATTTCAGATCCGGAAGCAAAAGTGATTGTTTCTAGAAACGGGTCCTTTCTCAAGGAAAAGTTTCTCTCGAAAGAATTGAGTGGGAGGATGGTGGAGACTTGATGAGGTTATTGAACCATCACTTCAACTAGTGTGTAGCAGGGCACATGAAGTTGTTCCTGTGGCACGTACACCGATTGAAGTGGAAGCTTATGATAGTGATCATGAAACTTCGGGTCAAGTCACTACCAAACCTCATAGGTTGACAAGGATGTGTACTACTTCAGAGTGGTACGTAATCCTGTCTTGAAAGTCATGTTGCTCGACAACAATGAACCTACGAGCTATGGAGAAGTGATGGTGGGCCCGGATTCCGACGAATGGCTCGAGGCCATAAAATCCGAGAGAGAGGATCCATGTATAAAACAAAGTATAGACTTTGAAAGAACTACTTGATGGTCATAAGGCTGTTGGGTGCAGATAGATTTTAAAAGGAAGACGGACAATGATGGTAAGTGTCACCATTAAGAAAGCTCAACTTGTCGTTAAGATGTTTCCCGAAAAATTCAAGGAGTTGACTACGATGAGACTTTCTCACTCGTAGCGATGCTAAGATTCTGTTGGAATTATGTTAGCAGTTACTGCATTATTTATGAAATCTTGCAGATCGGATGTCAAAACATTGTTTCCTCGACGTTTTTCTTGAGGAAAGGTTGTATGTGATACAACCATAAGGTTTTGTCAATCCTGAAAGATACTAACAAGTATGCAAAGCTCCAGCAATCCTTCTAAGGACTGAAGTAAGCACCTCGGAGTTGGAATGTACACTTTGATAAGATGATCAAAGATTTTGGGTTTATACAAAGTTTATGAGAAACTTGTATTTCCAAAGAAGTGAGTGGGAGCACTATAGAATTTTTGATGAGTATATGTTGTTAACATATTGTTGATCAGAAATGATGTAGAATTTCTGGAAAGCATATAGGGTTATTTGAAAAGTGTTTTTCAATGGAAAACCTGGATTAAGCTACTTGAACATTGAGCATCAAGATCTATAAGGATAGATCAAAAAACGCTTAATAGTACTTTCGAATGAATACATACCGTGACAAGATTTTGAAGGAGTTCAAAATAGATCAGCAAAGAAGGAGTTCTTAGCTGTGTTACAAGGTGTGAATATTGAGTAAGACTCAAGACCTGACCACGGTAGAAGAGAGAGAAAGGACGAAGGTCGTCCCCTATGCTTTAGACGTAGGCTCTACAGTATGCTATGTTGTGTACCGCACCTGAAGTGTGCCTTGCCATGAGTCAGTCAAGGGGTACAAGAGCGATCCAGGAATGGATCACATGACAGCGATCGAACTTATCCTTAGTAACTAGCAGACTAAGGAATTTTCTCGATTATGGAGGTGGTAAAAGAGTTCGTCGTAAAGGGTTACGACGATGCAAACTTTGACACTAATCCGGATGACTCTGAGTAGTAAACCGGATTCGTATAGTAGAACAGTTATTTGGAATAGCTCCAAGTAGCGCGTGGTAGCTGCATCTACAAGATGACATAGAGATTTGTAAAGCACACATGGATCTGAAAGGTTCGGACTCATTGACTAATAAACCTCTCTCACAAGCAAGATATGAACAAACCCCATGGGTGTTGGATTCATTGCAATCACATAGTGATGTGAACTAGATTATTGACTCTAGTGCAAGTGGGAGACTGTTGGAAATATGCCCTAGAGGCAATAATAAATTAGTTATTATTATATTTCCTTGTTCATGATAATCGTTTATTATCCATGCTAGAATTGTATTGATAGGAAACTCAGATACATGTGTGGATACATAGACAACACCATGTCCCTAGTAAGCCTCTAGTTGACTAGCTCGTTGATCAATAGATGGTTACGGTTTCCTGACCATGGACATTGGATGTCGTTGATAACGGGATCACATCATTAGGAGAATGATGTGATGGACAAGACCCAATCGTAAGCCTAGCACAAGATCGTGTAGTTCGTATGCTAAAGCTTCTCTAATGTCAAGTATCATTTCCTTAGACCATGAGATTGTGCAACTCCCGGATACCCTAGGAATGCTTTGGGTGTACCAAACGTCACAACGTAACTGGGTGGCTATAAAGATGCACTGCGGGTATCTCCGAAAGTGTCTGTTGGGTTGGCACGAATCGAGAATGGGATTTGTCACTCCGTGTAACGGAGAGGTATCTCTGGGCCCACTCGGTAGGACATCATCGTAATGTGCACAATGTGACCAAGGAGTTGATCACGGGATGATGTGTTACAGAATGAGTAAAGAGACTTGCCGGTAACGAGATTGAACGAGGTATCGGGATACCGGCGATCGAATCTCGGGCAAGTATCATACCGATAGACAAAGGGAATTGTATACGGGATTGACTGAATCCTTGACATTGTGGTTCATCCGATGAGATCATTGTTGAACATGTGGGAGCCAACATGGGTATCCAGATCCCGCTGTTTGTTATTGACCAGAGAGGTGTCTCGGTCATGTCTGCATTATTCCCGAGCCCGTAGGGTCTACACACTTAAGGTTCGATGACGCTAGGGTTATAGGGAAAGTATGTACGCGGTTACCGAATGTTGTTTGGAGTCCCGGATGAGATCCCGGACATCACGAGGAGTTCTGGAATGGTCCGGAGGTAAAGATTTATATATGGGAAGTCCCGTTTTGGTCACCGGAAAAGTTTCGGGTGCTATCGGTAACGTACCGGGACCACCGGGAGGGTCCCGGGGGTCCACCAGGTGGGGCCACCAGCCCCAGAAGGCTGCGTGGGCCAAGTGTGGGAGGGGATCAGCCCCAGGGAGGCTGGTGCGCCCCCCCCCCCACCAAGGCCCAAGGCGCGTGGAGAGTGGGAAGGGGGCAAACCCTAGGTCCAGATGGGCCTTAAGGCCCACCCTAGGGCGCCCCCCTCCCTTCCCTCCCTTGGCCGCACCCTAGATGGGTTTTGGGGGCTGCCGCCACCCCTAGGGATGGAACCCTAGATGGGGGTGCAGCCCCTCCCCTCCCCCTATATATACTTGAGGTATTGGGGCTGCCCAACACATGATTTGATCTCCCTCTTGGCGCAGCCCTACCTCTCTCCCTCCTCGTCTCTCCTAGTGCTTGGCGAAGCCCTGCTGGAGTCCCGCGCTCCTCCACCACCACCACGCCGTCATGCTGCTGCTGGACGGAGTCTTCCCCAACCTCTCCCTCTCTCCTTGCTGGATCAAGGCATGGGGGACGTCACCGGGCTGCAAGTGTGTTGAACGCGGAGGCGCCGTTGTTCGGCGCTTAGATCGGAATCGACCGTGATCTGAATCGCTACGAGTACGACTACCTCATCCGTGTTCTAGTAACACTTCCGCTTAGCGATCTACAAGGGTATGTAGATGCACTCCCCTTCCCCTCGTTGCTAGATTACTCCATTACTGAGACAGAGGAGGGCGAAGAGGGCGAAGAGGAGGGAGGAGCGAGCCGACTATGGCGAGGACAAGCGAACACGGAAGGTGGTCGCTAAATACAAACAAGCGCTAGGAGATGCATCCTCCTGGAACTCCGGCGACGAGCTGTTCCTTGACGCCTACGCTCCGATGTCGGTGGAGGACATCACTGAGACAGAGTCCGAGTCAGACGAGTAGTAGTAGTAGGAGAATTATCTATGAAACCAAATATGTACCGAATCATAGTAGAAAAAACTGAAATATAGCGCGCCTGCTGGAGCGGCGTGGGCGCACTTTAATTTGCAACGGCCGCTGGAGCCAGCGCACCGCCGCACGCAACAACTGGCTAACCCGATGCTGTATCGTGACTTTTAGCGTGCGGCGCGTTGCGCGGCTGTTGGAGATGCCCATGCTTGGCATATGCTCCCACTTCATTCTACGGTTTTTTTCTTTTTCCTTTCTAATCTAATCACCCCCTGATTTTAACAGGGTGGGGCCGGGCCTTTATTTTGTTCCAATCAAATCAAGCCACGTACGTGAGAGTACGGATGGGCGCACGCGGGGGGAGCAGGCAAGTCTCGTCCTAGGCTACAATGGAATAAGTTTTGTAGTTACAACCAGATGCCTAAGTAAGGCATCGGCTCCTGAAAAACAAAGTAAGGCATCTGTGGGGTAGACAACGCTAAACAACCAATATTGTTAGGGTTTCTTGTGCCGCCGTAGTCGTCGTCATCTGAGAAATTTAGGTCCCCGCGCCTTCGACTGCCATTTTGGCGCTGAGAGGTGGGGGGACCTTGGATCTTCAAGACCTCTATATTCTTCGCCATTGTCTAGTGATCATCATAGTTTTGTAAGAATAAATTTACTCTCGTTCTTTTGGCGGTGCCATGAGATTAGTGAGTTTTCTGTCCTCGCAGATCCGATTATTCAGATCTGATGAGTTTATATTGTTGTGTCAATCCTTTTTTGTTGGCCTGATTCTTTGTGGAGATAAAAAATTTCATCAACATCATGGTGAAGATATAGTGATTCGACGGTTTGCACTTCTAGGGGATCATCCCCGGCCCAAGTACGTTCACCGTTCAAGGCTTCCCATCGATCATGGTTCATAAACAAGAGGGATGCAAGAAACAACTGGTAAATCCCCTAGCCACAGATGGAGACACACTGAAAGAGATGCAAATCCTTTTGCTAAAGAGTGGGCTTCAAAATTACTTTCCCTAAACTCAAAACAGAAATCCACAAAAAAGTAATTTCTAGTACTAAGATGAATGTCTTTCAGAACTTGTGCATATGAAGGCGAAGCTGAAGGAAATATGCCCTAGAGGTAATAATAAAGTTGTTATTTATATTTCCTTATATCATGATAAATGTTTATTATTCATGCTGAATTGTATTAACCGGAAACTTAGTACATGTGTGAATACATAAACAAACAGAGTGTCACTAGTATGCATCTACTTGACTAGCTCGTTGAATCAATGATGGTTATGTTTCCTAACCATAGGCATGAGTTGTCATTTGATTAATGGGATCTCATCATTAGAGAATGATGTGATTGACTTGACCCATCCATTAGCTTAGCACGATGATCGTTTAGTTTGTTGCCATTGCTTTCTCCATAACTTATACATGTTCCTATGACTATGAGATCATGCAACTCCCGAATACCGTAGGAACACTTTGTGTGCTACCAAATGTCACAACGTAACTGGGTGATTATAAAGGTACTCTACAGGTGTCTCCGATGGTGTTTGTTGAGTTGGCATAGATCGAGATTAGGATTTGTCACTCCGATTGTCCGAGAGGTATCTCTGGGCCCTCTCGGTAATGCACATCACTATAAGCCTTGCAAGCAATGTGACTAATGAGTTAGTTGTGGGATGATGTATTACGGAATGAGTAAAGAGACTTGCCGGTAACAAGATTGAACTTGGTATTGAGATACCGACGATCGAATCTCGAGCAAGTAACATATCGATGACAAAGGGAACAATGTATATCGTTATGCGGTTTGACCGATAAAGATCTTCGTAGAATATGTGGGAGCCAATATGAACATCCATGTTCCGCTATTGGTTATTGATCGGAGACGTGTCTCGCTCATGTCTACATAGTTCTCGAACCCATAGGGTCCGCACGCTTAACGTTCGGTGACGATCGGTATTATGAGTTTATGTGTTTTGATGTACCGAAGGTAGTTAGGAGTTCCGAATATGATCACGGACATGACGAGGAGTCTCGAAATGGTCGAGACATAAAACTTGATATATTGGACGGCTATATTCGGACACCGGAAGTGTTCCGGGTGATTTATAGAAAACCGAAGTGCCGGAGGGTTACCGGAACCCCCCCCCCCCTGGGCGGGGAAAGTTGGGCCTTCATGGGCCATAGGGAAGAGGGGAGGCAGCCCACAAGGGGCAGCTTTCCTTCTCCTCTTCCTCTCCCTTCCTTCCTTCCCCTTCTCCTCCTAGCAGTACTACGAAAGGAGGAATCCTACTCCTACTAGGAGGAGGATCCCTCCTCCCTTGGCGTGCCACTAGGGCCGGCCGGCCTCCCCCCTTGCTCCTTTATATACGGGGGCATGGGGCACCCTAGGACACACAAGTTGATTTTTTTCAGCCGTGTGCGGTGCCCCCCTCCACCATAGTCCACCTCGGATCATATTGTAGCAGTGCTTAGGCGAAGCCCTGTTCCGGTAGCATCATCATCACCGTCATCACGTCGTCGTGCTAACCAAGCTCTCCCTCGAAGCTCTACTGGATCGTGAGTTCGTGGGACATCACCGAGCCGAATGTGTGCAGATCGCGGAGGTGCCGTACCTTCGGTGCTAGGATCGGTTGATCGTGAAGACGTACGACTACATCAACCGTGTTGTCATAACGCTTCCACTTACGGTCTACGAGGGTACGTAGAGAACACTCTCCCCTCTTGTTGCTATGCATCACCATGATCTTGCGTGTGCGTAGGATTTTTTTGAAATTACTGTGTTCCCCAACAGAAGCTCCCTTCTTGATGTTTGTACTGACCTCTATGGAGTTTGAAGTAACTACTAGTCTCTGAATATTAAGATCTTGTGCCAGAGCTAACGCCTCACAGCATGCATGAGCCTCCCAGTATAGCTGGATCGACAAGGTCGTCAAACACAAGAACAGATGAACCAAGATAATGACCAGTCTTGTCCCTTATAGGTGTCATGCAACTCCTTGGTCCCTAAGGTGCGAAATTCCTCCATCTACATTTGCCTTTGCAGCATCTTCGACAGGAGTTGTCCATCTCCTAGTCTTCGGTCTTCTCACAGGAGAAACATGTAATCTGTTAGCTCGAAAATTGGCAATCTCCAGTTCTTCGAGGTATTTGTTTATGAAGGACATAGTCGATAGGGGATTTTGAAATTCTTCATCATGAATTGCCTGTCATCTGGCCCACCAAATTGCCACATGATGAGTAGAACCCTCGCAAGATCTTCCTGTTTCAACATATCGAAAAGCCAAAAGAGCCATAGCTTCGGATCCTCACTCCTATTTGAGATCACATGTTCAAGCACCTCTTCATCTCCAAGAGCCCACACACATTTCGCCATCCGGCAACTGAATAGTGAATGCCACCATGAATCAGCATCAAAATGGCGCCACGATCTCATCTAATAAGGGTGGTTGACCGACCCAAAAAAACAACGAACGATCCAGCTCCATCGAGCAGGAAGAGGAGGCCCAACTGCGCAAACTCCACATTGTCTAACTGCATGGACTATCGTTAGTTAAAAAACCAACTATACACGAGATTGCCTAAAAAACTGTACGATATTTGTGTGGGTTGAGAGGTTTAGGCGCCTCGGATTTGGGGATTTTATGGAAACGGTTAGACGCCTAATGTTTTGGGAAGGAGGGAACATCTCATAAAAAAGTAAGCATCTGATAAGCACCAATGTTTAAGAAAAATGGTTTATTTTTACTAACACCTCTCTAAAGCACCTTGCATTGTACATGGTCATATAAAATAAAAAATTGCAAGACCAAGAAAATGTTCGTGGTTTTCATACCGAACGGAGCATCTGTAACCATGTGTTGTGTCCCTTGTAGTGTATCCTCCCTCACTGGAAAAAACGAGTAGAGTGGAGGGGACGGTGGTTGCAAAGGAGAAAGATCAGTCGACGAGCCCCCCACCTCCCTTAGCCATATGTCCACGTGGTTGATTGACATTGAGGAGGCAACATAGATGTCGAGAAAGTTGAGGAATCTGCATGACAGTATCTCAATCCCCTATGTACACCATTTGGTGTATAAGAAGAATAAAAATCCATCCAGGTCAATCGGTAACCACAACCACCACTTACGTGCATGGTGTACTCTTTAGAGGCTTTGTCGCATGCAAGGGGTGCATGAGTATATTGAGATATGATGATGTATTCAATATGTACGTAGATGGAAGCAAAACAATGTGGTATGTAAGAAATTTGTGCATTAAATGTGACATGCTTGCGGCAAATACCCAAATCATCGCATCATATATGCTTTTTACTAAGTCTATACATTATTTATAACTATTTTGTGTGTTGAGTTTGGTTGGTATAGTTGTCACTGCCAGGGAGAAGAAAAGAGATGGCGAAGTAGTTGCATTATACTTAACTTGAGTGGTTGAGTCCATGTGTTGACGAGGCACACCAACTCATTTGCTCATGCTCAATTCGACAAGTGCAACAACCTCCTCCTCATCCTATATTGGATTGAATTAACTGTTGCAATGTAGTTGGCTATATATACGACCCTACCCCTTGGATGCACAACATCAAGAGAAGTTGATAATGCAACAAAGGTGAGCTGAGTAGCTGAGTTCTAGCGTAGTGCACAGTGTAGCGTGTAGACATGGGCGTGGGAGGTTTCAGTAAAATATAGGCTACATGTCTCACTTAGTAAAGTAGACACACTAGAGGAAATTGGTTGAATGAAGTTTTTCCGATGAGGAAGCAGATCCATTTCTCCCATAATGTGCATCAAGCATGACGTGCCTTCTGGTCTGCATTATCGTAGTTCTTTTCCACAACTAACTCAATCACTCTGCCATGTACAACTACATCATTTCCCTCTAGATTTTGTCTGTTGCCATCATAATATTGCTAACTTGGAATGAGGCATCGTCCCATTGGTCTTACTTACTACCCTGTCGCATCTGTTGGACTGTGACGAACAGGGCCATCAAGGTACTGTGTTGATGCCTATGACTGAAAGCTTAAGCACTCCAGATTGATGCGACCAAGGGCGGAGCCAAGATTTAGCCATGGGGGTGGGGGTGGGGGGGCTAAGAAGACCGTGAATATATAAAAGTTTTTTTTTCTGACAATGAGCATACAAAAAGCAATACAACATAATATGTATTTTGCAATTAGAAAGATGTAGTTTTTTCATTGGTTTGAATGTGGCTCTACGCCTAAAACACACAGAACAAAGTCGATAATCTTATATGGTGAGTTTTCGATTCTAGCTTGTTGTGTAAATTTTATCCATGCCAGAATATTTAATCAATAGTTTGTGTATCGACTAATTTCATATTTAAGCTATCATGTATATAAACTGGTATGTAGATTTCTAACTGTCCCTAGAAATAGAAAGTAGCATTAACAATTTGTGCAAATCAAATAATAATAATAACTTGTGATAGCCTAGACACGAGCTGATGATATACCTTAGATCTTGTGTGACTTGTGTTGTCCTAATGGTGAACTTTGAAACTGCGATGATAGAACCAGTGCATGGCTGCTTTACAATACCTATTTTTTAGAATAAAACCAGAAATTGCTACCCCTAATTAATTCCATCTAAAGAAAAGAAAAAGTGGTCTCCTGAAAGTGCTCCATAAGCGAATTAGTTCATCAGTGTTGCACTGTACTCACCACAGGATTATTCTACCGTCATCGCGAGCGCTGATTCGTTTGCATGGATGCCCATGCCGAACTTCCTTAGGCAGCCATGTGAAGTGACTATGTGTGTGGTGCGTTGCGCCAAAATGATCAATAGAGGATGCTCTCGATCGTGGCCTCATCGACTCTCAGAACTACTTAGTGTGGTCTTACCAATAAATACATGAACTTCAACTTGCAAAGTTTCCTGATTGTGCCCAAGCTATTCGGTTATCTCGTCGAAAATGGAGGATGGTGCATGAGGCGCTTGCGGGAGGTGCCTGGGTATCTGACTTGTGCGGCCATGTCACCGGCAGACTTCTACATGAGGCTGTTTCCCTTTGGGACAAGGTGGCTACTGTTGGATAGTTACTAGATGGATCGATCAGTTCATATGGAAGTTAACTGAAGATGGTGCCTACTCCGCCAAATTTGCTTAGCTACTGCAATTCGTGGGATATACGTCATCACCGCTTATGGAGGTGGTCTGCTAACTATGGTCACTGGCCAAATGGAAATTCTTTGTATCGCACTTTGGTGGTCGTTCGTATGGATGTATAGGAGGCATTTGAGGAACCCGACTATAGATGCTCTTACGTGGTCTTGATCATCTTCTCAACAATCCAAAGGCGAAGAACTGGTGCAGCGTCCTGCCTAGCACAGGGTGTATCTCGCCCATGAGACATTCAACAATTTGAGTTTTCGCATATTGGTACAGATAACCCATGTGGCTTGTCAAAACACTTGAACTTACCCCAACTTGTGCAAGTATAGCTTTACGGGGTTTATTCATGCAAGGCTTGGAGAAATAATTTTATTTTTATTCGCAACTAGTCAAGACTCAGGAGCTTGGTATCTTTTCATTGATAGAAGGAGTAAGAACAATACAAAGTGATGCGCGACATCATGCAACATGTGCGCTAGAAGGCGCGAGCATGAAGCCTGAGTAGGGTGTGGGTTGCTCCACCTAGAGACATAAGTCTACGTCTCGGGTAAGATTTTCTATCCCTATGTGCCAGTGCTCGCCCAGGTGCGTGTGTCCACGTGAATAGTGTGCACTAGGTGGTTCATGGAGGCGTGCAAGCCATCGCAAGTACATGCGCATCGATGCTTCTAGAGCCACCAGGCCGTGAGGATGATGATGGAGGAGATCCCGCAACAAAGTGAAGCGGGGGCATGTGAGTAGGCGGAGGCCCACCAATCTAAGAAAGGGATCGCATGATCAAGGAGTTGTGTGGTCAATTGACACCACGACAGGACCTCGTGCCAAATTTCCAAGGAGAAGTGGCAACCTGCAAGGAGGTGCTGCACACTCTCTGGCTTTTGATCGCATATAACGCAGTGCTCCTCATGAGGTAGCCCTCGCCGAGCAAGGCAGTCCAGATCTTGCAGGGCAAGCCTGGAGAACACCTTGAACCTTGACACGCAAGGGGAGCCAAATCTTCCAGAATAGACGCCAGAAAGCATCCGTGATTAAACCTTGGGTGAGGGCGAGGTAGCATAATTTCGCCGATTATTGGTTGTTGTGAGTCCACCTCCAACACAACTCATCATGCCCAACCGAGAGCTGGCAGAACTGCAACTTCTACCAAAGATCAACATATTGCACTAGGGCCTGAGGACCCGGTGCACCATGAATGTCGCGCACCCAAGCTCGGGTGGTAAGGCCCTGACATAGGATGCTTTCTCGTCGGACTAGCTTGGAAACAAGGGCGAAGACCAAGGGGGCAAGCCTGGGGATGGATGAACCGTCAGTCCAGGTGTCGGTCTAGAAACGATAAGTGTTGTCATCCCACAACATCCAAGAAGTCTATACGCGAAATATTTGGAGGGCTGCCAGGTCATGCGACCATAGTTTAAAAAATCGAAAAGGTTGTTGATTCCGGTTTTACCGGTCGGACCACCGGTTCACCGATTCGATTGTCGGTTTTATAAGTAATAAAGTAATATATGTGCTAATATAGCGTGAAACAATGATCAAATAAAATTATTTTCATGTAGTGGACAACAAAGTAGCACAAATGAGTTGGTTATTGGGCCGTAGGCAGGCCCCGTACACGACCTGGGATCAAATTTCACTTCTCCCAATTTCTATTAAAACATTTTTCTTGTTTTTCCCGGTTCAATGGCCCGGTTTTTACCGGTTTTCTAGAAAACCATCCGGTTCGACCGGTTTTCTCTGGTCTGATTGCAAAACGGTCTTATTAGCTTAAAAACCGCTGAGGAGGCTTGTTCCGGTTTTTTCCGGTTTGACCGCCGGTCCGGTGTGGTTTTTAAAACTAGGCGTGCGATAATTGAAGGTGGCTCCAGGAGCAATCTAGGTTCGTCCGCTGAAGCCATGGCGAACGGGGCCACAAGGCGATGCCAGCCTACTGCAAGTCCTAGACCCCAAGGCCATCGAGGAAGGTGGGGTGGCAAAACCTGTCCCGGTTAACCCGGGACTGGCCGCCTCACGCGTCTTTGTTGGTGTCCCGGAGGAAGTCGATAATGATGTGCTTCACCTTGTAGAGGATGGACTTGTTGAGGACCAAGGCAATGAGGAAGTGTGTCAGCATTGCGCAAAGAACATGCCAGACAAGCGTTAGTCAATCACCGATGGACAACATGGAAGCCTTCCATGTGGGAAGCTTCTTCTCAAGCTTGTCAGCAAGCGGAAGAAGGTCAGATATCGATGCTTGCAGATGGAGAGGGGTAGGCCCAGGTACTTAATTAGGAACAGAGCAATCAGACATGCAGTGGACACGAAGAGATGCTAGCAATGGGGTCGTCGTTGCACCAGATAAGCGTGGGAGAGCATAGAAAAGTTAGTGCACGGTCCAGCCACCGCACCAAACACCCATAACAACCTTTGGACTGTGCAAATGTCATGCTCGTCGGAGTGGCAGAAGAAGACGACATAGTCAGCACATAAGGATGCGCTCCATGCCACATGGTGAGCGATAAGGTGGTGGATGAGCCCTCGCTGGACCACATACTGGATGAACGAGTTAAGGACATCGATGACGAGCGTGAAGATCATCGGGAGAGCGGGTCACCCTGATGCAGGCCCCATGCATGGTCGATCGGCGAGCTGGGAGTCTCGTTGACCAATACGCATGTGGATGCAGATGAAAGGAGGATTGAGATCCACTCCCTTCATCTCTGGCCGAATCCCAGGTGAGCCAGCGTCTCATGGAGGAACAACCGGGCAATCGAATAGAAGGTGCGAGAGATGTCGAGCTTGAGAAGCATCCGAGGGGCCTTGAGGTTGTGAAGGGGACGTACCGTTTGTTTGAAAAGCAGAAAGTTGTCATGGACGCTTCGGTCGGCGATGAAGGCACTCTGGTTGGCAAAAACCATGGAGCCGAGATGAGAAGCAAGACGGAGAGACAAGGCCTTGGCGAAGATCCTGGCAATGAGGTGAATGAGGCTAATCGGTCGGTACTCGAACAAAGACTCCGCATCTGGTCTCTTTGGTGGGAGGGTGATGAACACCTAGTTCAGCTTGCGGAAGCCGAGCCCATTGTGCGAGTATAGCTTGCCAAAGGCGTCGTAGATGTTGTGATTGATGATCTCTGAGGCACTACGAAGGAACTTGGCAGTCAAACCGTCCAGACCGGGTGCCTTGCCCATGGGCAAACTCTTGACAACGTGCCAAATTTCATCTTCGGAGAAAGGTGCCTTGTGGTCGATAGCTTGAAAGGCCCGACGTGCATGGAGCCAAGGTTGATGGTCAAGGGGCGTTCATCGGCAGTACCCAGGATAGCAGTGAAGTCGTCCAATGCCGCCTTGGCCAAGCCAGTGGGATCGGAAATCAACTCGTCCCGGTCGTGAAGCTGCAGAATGCAGTTCTTCTGCCTACGGTGGGCCTCATGAATGCAGACGAAGTGCGAAGGCAGGCAAAGCAGGGACGCTGTCGGGCTAGCAATCGCTCGAGGGAAGCCAACCCAAGGTATGCGCCTTTGAGGTTGTGCCGTAGCCAGGACTCTCTCAAGGACTAGTAAGCTTGCACGTGCAATGCACGTCTTATACGGTGAACCAATGAGATTTCCACAAATACAATATAAATGTATCACAAAAGTGTTCAATAGAAACACAATTCTTTGATATCGCTCAAGTTGCATTTTCAAAGGTGAGACACAATCGTGGCCATGTTGTTGCATAGAGACCACAATATATATTACTCCATCCATTAGGTCTTCTCATTGGTTGTTAATAAGGAAGATGCTTTTTTTTATGACTGAAAAAAGCCTCACATAAACATATCAATGGCAGTGAGCCAATATTCTAAAGCAAAATCTTAACACCAAAAATTCTTACTAAGGCACAAAATGTTTGTTACAACTGCTAGTTCCAATAAAAAAATAAGTACCTTTAAAATGTATTGGAATCGACTAAAGCTTCTTCATTAATGAAATAAATGATAACGGAAATATCATTAATCCAGGTCATCTTGAACCGAATATTGCCTAGCCCACGGTTTGTCAGTGTATACAAAGATATGCTTGAGTAATGATCCAAGAGCAAGAGCATTGGGGACAGCAGAGCCACCCATCAACAGCTGTGTTCGCTTAAATTTCTTTGTCAATGGATCATCAGACTATGTTCTACTTAACTTTCCTGGCTCAAGCTCGGTGCAGAACTTTGCATGGAACTCCTTATTACTTAAGAAATGAATATCACATGGAAATTTAAGCTTAACCAGTCGCGTCAAGAAATGTCTCGGCTCACTCAGTTTTTAACCACTTGGTTCTGCCCTGGTTGGAGCTATATTAGTTTTAATGGGATATATACCTGTATTGTCCACCAAACCAACCAAACAGCATGCCTTCTAAAAGCTGATGGGGATCTCCCGTTCAACTTCATCCAAGCAATCCCCCGCAAAAAACTTCATCCAAGCAATCAAATGGTACATAAAGATATGGTAGTCGTCCAGTGAACTTGCATTAAAAGTGAGGGTTCGCCCAAAAATCCTCTGTTTGTTTTCTAAAAGGGCAAGTGCCATTGTTTTTCCTGTGAAGACCTTGTATCATCAGATGGCATATGAAATACTGAATTGTAAGGTTATAATTGTTTTAAAGGTTCCGGGCTTCCAGCAATGTACATAATAGGAAAACGAACTCGTGGGTACCAAGTCTTTTGGATGCAGTGACATAGCCTAAATAGATTTCTTATCGTGCGTAACAGTAGACATAGTCATTGGAGAAACAAACAGCTATAATGGAAACAGAATCGCATAGATGATGGAAACCATTTTGTGAACATTGCCAAGTTAGATAGTTAATATCCCAGAAGTTGATGGTTGTAGCATGTGTGCTTGACAATTTGTGGATCCTGAGGAAGGAAGAACAATATAATTAATAGTAGGTATTGAAATGCACAAGAAAATACTAACTCAAGCAAGGTCATATCATGATTTCCCTACATACTCTCTTGGCGCATATATATGAAACTCTTAATCCCATCTTACCAAAGAAACTGCAGGTTCTTATCTAATCAAAATCCATCATACTACCGGAACAGAAAAATGAGGAAAAACAATTCTTGGAGAACCTCACATGGACCATCCAACACGTCCAAATTTCACAGAAAATAGGCAGATCATGAACAAGTTCTCACAACATTGCTCATCAGGCTCTAAACTCTGAATTTGAGTGTGTCCTCTGCTGTAATTGTTCAGCTCATAGAGATAGCCCTTGTAGGATCATAAAAAGGGCCAGGGATGCAAATGTTGCAGGCTATGTAATTCACTCTGTAATTGATAGCCCTTGTGTCGTCATACATTTTCCTTTCCCCTTTTCTCTTAATTGACTGGACCATTATAAAAAGAGGGGCTAGTCAATTAACCTAAAAAAGTGACATATGTTGGGTAAAAGTTACTACCCTTGAAAAAACTAATAGTAACAACATTCGACCCAAACATTTAGTTGCTTCACTTTTAACTTGTCTCGCGATGACAGGTGGGCTGGTTGTGTATGTAATGGGTCTTCGTATAATTGCAGTTTGTCGTTTAATTTGGTCTGGCTGTTGAGGCATGGATAAAAAGAATAACTGAATAATTATACACGTCATGTTGTATTCTGATATGCTTATGAGCTAACACCTGTACCTCTCACATACATCCAACTATGGGTCATCATCAGGTTCATGTTCCTGCAAAGGATAGGAAATCAATGAGAAATTTAATCCAAACAAGGAGAAGATCAACAAAAGCTACAGAAAATAAAAAACAGCTAGGTGCCATGTCAAGATCCTTAATCAAAAGCAAACTATATTAGTTCAATAAACGGCAATATGAAAAGCATACTGATTAGGAAGCATTAATTAAGCTCACATATGATTTCTCCTTCGGTCCTTCCTGACTCCTTTATCTTTTCATACTCTCCTCCTCTTTGGCACATGTATCTTGCAAAAAGATTCATCATGCAAATTTATGTACAAGACATTAATTCAGTACAAGAAGATTAGTTTTGGAATCCACACCATACACAAATTAAAATCTATTTCTGCTATATAACTTACAATCTATGTCTGACAAATTATCAACAAACTAAAAGGACTTTAATCTGCAGCATCCCATGTGCATCCACGCTGCATCGCCTTCCTCTAAGCCTCTGCTGCTGCATGAGATGAAAAAGAGTTACTTAGAGGGTCATACACACACCAGAAATCCTGAAAGCAAAAACATCTTTCCATCCAGCAATCCTTTCAAGGGAACAGGAGAAGCACAGCATCGGATGCAGTCAATTCATACATACAATTTCTGAATTAATGTGAAGTTGTGAACACACAGCAGAATGTTACTGAAATGTTCAATTTCATAGAAACATGTTAACCAAAAGGGAGGCGTCCGATCAGGGTGCCAACCCAAAAGTTGGGAAAGGCGTCGGCGACCTCCGGCCGGGAACGGCCGGGCTGTGGCTCGGCGATGCGGTGGCGCTGCCCTCGTGCAGTAGTGTGGTGGCGGGGTTGCCGCTCGGTGATGCGGCTGCAGGGCGCTCGCGCGGCACTACCCTATGCGTGCCACGCTCGCGGCCGAGCTCCGCCTCCGATGCCGCCCAACCTCTCTTCTCCCGCCCTCAGCCGCACCACCTGCTCGTCCGCCATGGCCTTACAGCCGCCGCTGCTATGTGCTGCACATGCGCTGTTGTCCGGCTGTCCGCCAATGCGCCGCTTCTCCCCGCCGTCGTCGCGTCGCGGGCGCCTCCCTTAACACCTCTCGATGGCGAAGACGAAATCTGGTGAGGAGGGAGAGAAGGCTGACGCCACAATCCGGAGGTGCAGCGCTCCGTTGAGGGTGAGGGGATTCGATTGGATCTGCTTCCTTTTTCATGCGTGATTGTTGGGGCCGCGGCTGCGGATCGTACCGAGATGGCAGAGTTTTCGTCCGCTCTCTCAAATCGCTAAACGCACTTTTGGCTGACGATTAGTGTATATGGACGGCTAGATATAATCAAATGATTCAGATCGTGAGGCTATAATTGATTGAGAGTGTTATGTGTAAATTAGGCTGAGTACGTTTAGGGATGAGTATGTTTGCTTGTTTAATAGTAGTAGAGATAGGAGGCGGAAGTCTTGCGCCTGGTCAAATCGCGCGATGAGCAGCTGCCGCGAGATGTGACCGACCAACCTGCACTCCATGATTGCACGTTCGATGCAACTTTTATTTTTCATCAAGAGGCAATAGTTTGTGTTTAATTTCCAGTTTGTTCAACCTGCTATGATGTGTTTGTTTATTCTATACAGTTCATCTCTAAAAGAGTAGAAATAAAATCATGTGCGTGGAGAAATGGCCGACTAGGGACATTCTATGCGTGCAAAACTTTTTGTCAAGGGGCCATGTTTTTCTTCTGTCCATTAATTAGTGATGCCTTGAGAACTTGTATGACAGCCGGCGGCCGCAGTAACGGAAAAATCGAGCATCTAGAAACCTTGCACCAGTTCAAAGTTCCAAGCAGGAACGTGCGTGCTCTTTCTCGTAGGCTGAAGACGGTCGTTATCTCCTCTTCTACACGGAGTAAATAGAAAACGTTGAGCCAACTGTGCAGGACGAGCGAGCTTCACCAGGACTAATTGATGCTACACCTTCTTATACATCGTATTCCGCACATCGCCACAAGATGAAATGGATATTTTGCACATGGTGGCATGGTGCTCAGGCATATGGACATCGACGTGTGTGGTTTTTCCTCGCGTGCGATTCGCACAACGAGCAGCTCAACTTAGCTACGCCTCCGTTTTGAAATAATTGAAGTTCTACATTTGTTCTGAGTTACTGTTAAGTTTGATCAGGAAGAATATATTAAAATCTAGAGCACAAAATTAGTCACATTTTATGATATATATTTCTGTACTATGTGTATTTGGTGTTTTTTTTTGTGGGTAAATACTATATTACTCAACTCGAAAGATTCATACAATCAATCGTAGAAAGTTCTGTAGCTACTGAAGGTCCTGATCCAATCCAAGTCATTGTTCTGCCCTCTAAACGAGCAAACTTAGCTAAGCTATCACTAACTTTATTCTGGCTACGATTGATATGAGTAATACAAGATTCACGGAGAGACAAAAGATATCTAATCTCTTTAATGAGCGACGCATAAATAGATCTATCCACCTCCTTGGCCTGGATTAGCTTCACTGCAACAAGAGAATCCATCTCAATCATGATTGGAAGATCACTTCGTTGGATAGCCAATGAAAGGCCTTCCATACAAGCACACAATTCAGCTTCTAGAGAATCACGGCATGAAAATAGTTGTCTGCATGAAGAAAAAATAATAGCACTCTTCTCATCTCGCAAAACCATACCAGCACCAGCTGAACCATCATCATCATAGGACCCATCAGTGGAAAGTTTTACCCAACCAGATTTTGGAGCAATCCACTTGGCATCAACACTCGTTATCACATGCAGCCTACTAGAATTATTTTCATAAATGATGATGGATTTTCCCTTATTTGGATCAGCTATGAAATCTGACTTAATGCCAATGAGGGAATCAAGATAGCTCACCAAAAAACGTCTGGAAGCTTCCATAGGCGATGGTGGCTTGTGATGAACAACCTCGTTCCGAATATGCCATGCCCGCCATAATGTCATTAGAAACATTGATCATTCAATTTCTGACAGCGGTTCTAGTGCTTGCAAAATCCACTCTTTCCCAGTATTCATCACTGAGAAAAGATTTGGTAGTGTACTTGGTGTTGTGGATCTCATCACTTTTTTCTGTAGAGTCGGCCAAACGTAAACAAGCTTGACTTACGACAAAGTTAGAACTTCAATTATTGTGGAACGCGCGGGGGGGGGGGGGGGGGGGGGGGGGGTTGAGATTAAGTTTGAGGGAGAGAGAGTAGGAAGGATCCAGCGTTGTACGCATACATGTGGATTGATGCGTAAATCCCTGGCTTCCGACAGCGGGAGGAAGCTAGGTCGTTCATTCCAACGCTCGCTCATGAAGGAGCCTTTCCGCTGATAAACTTGGTCTGTGACCGTGAGTTTCAATGTCAGTATTAAAGTTGAGCGGGTCAAACTCTGCACAAAAAGGGAATGAAACTGCACTGCATGGTCGTCGCAGACCTTGGCCCGAGAACCCCACCTATAGGGATCTCTGTGTGCTTTTCATACTGACCAAAGCATTCGTATGTAATAACCACATGTTGTGCCCCATGAAGCGCGTCCATCCTCAACGACAACGACAAGCAAGGTGGAGGCGGAGGACAAGAACAAGCCAACAAGACATTGAGGAGGCGGCATAGAAGGCGCAAACGTTGAGGAAGCTAAGGAATATGCATGGCACATCTCGGTCGCCTATTTACAACGAACAATGTATAAGAAGATGAAAAATCTACCCAAGTCAAAGCCACCACTTGCGTGCACGATTAGGTTACTCTTTGGCAGCTTCTCCACATGCAAGAGTACATGAGGATATAGATGGTGTATGATGGTCTTGAATGTGTATGTAAATGGAGCAAAACAACATGGCATGTAAGAAATCTCGCGTGTTGAACGTGATAGGCTTGCGACAGATGTATGTCTGTACTAAAACATCTGTAGATGTAGTATTACTCCTATCAGAGAGGAGAAAGAGTTGGCGACATAGTTGCACTCTACTTGACTTAAGTGGTTGAATGCATGTGTTGGTGTGGCTCACCAGCTCATTTGATCATGTTCAGTTCAACTAGTGCAACAACCTCCACCACATTTTATATTGAATAGCATTAACGATTGCAATGTGGATGAGTACATATAATGCTCTTAGCCGGTGTTAGAACTATAGGGCAAGAGAAGAAGATTAACAAAGCAAAGGCGGGTTGGGCATCCGAGGAATAGAGTAGTGCAAAGTACAGACATGGGCATGGAAGGTGTCGGTAAAATGTTCGCCACATGCGCCACATGTTGAAGTGGACAAGGTAGAGGACATAGGTTCAATGAAGTTTCTCGGACGACAACATGGATGCATGTCGTGCGTAACTCACATCAATCATGTTGTGCCTTCGCCTATGCAATTTCTTGGGTTCCATCTCGTTCTTTGTCTACAACTAAAACAATCACTCTCATGCCTACAATCCGTATACCTAGTACAAGTATGAGTAGAACATATGAATTTACTTAATCTAAATGCCACTTTGCTAGAATCTTATATCCTTTCTAGACTATGCATAGTTAGTTAAGAAAAATATGGTTTTTACATGTGTTTTGTATAGAATTGTATTAGGGATATGTAGCTTCCATGACTTCAATAAATATGACATGGTCTTAATATTTATTGGCTTTCATAAGTTAGGATCAGTTGATGCCTGCCTTGTGCATGCACAATTACTAGTGAACGGTCTCTCAGAAAAAAAAATACTAGTGAATGATAAACATGCATAATAAATTTTAATATATGGAAGTTTTTTAATTCGTTATTTGTAAGATCTAAACTTTATCTTCCATGTACAATTCACCACACGTGCACAAGCTATACTATCTTGATGGTTCTATAATAATCGCTCATGCGTATCGTCCACCCAATAGATAAAAACCTAACATAACCGAACACATTGTTGCCCCTCCATTGCAAGGAAGTGTCAAAATATAGTTCACTTATTGTATTGTTTATGAAGAAAACAAAAGCACAAAAATCAAAACAGAAATAAACCTAAAATGTACTCCCTCTGTAAAATAATATAAGACGTTTTAGGCCAGCCACTATTTTAGGAGGGTTGCTATCGCGCGCGTGTGCGAACGCTCGATTTCTGACATGTTGGGATCTCCCGATTTGGAAAGCAGACAACTGGTTACGTAGATGATTAGGGGAAGGGTTATGGGTCAATTAGCCCCCCTCCCCCCCCCCCCCCCCCTCCCCCCAAAAAATTTATGGGCGAGAGATTACATGTAGATTAATGGGTGGACCTGAAGCCTTTGCACGCCTTCGCTGGACTTTACGTGCATGTGGTGGGCTCCAACGCGATACAAGGGAAGCTGTCGGAGAATCTGAGGCTTTCCATCGATTCAATCGCTGGAACGAGTGAACACGAAGGATATTAGTTTATAGAGGGGGTACTTGAGAACCCCCCCCCCCCCCCCCCCCCTCTCAAGCCAAGCCACAACCCTCGATGAAATCGGGGGCATTGATCCGTGGGCTGAAAACAGACGAGCCGCAAAGTTGTTATTGTCCGTGTTTGTCGAGATTCATTGGGCCGTTCTTCAAACATGATGTTTGCATTGAAGATTGTGGGCGATTAAGCAGCTCAAAAATGCCCACTAGAAAAGCAACACAAAGGGCTTCCAGCGAAACATATGTGAAGTTTCTCCGGTACTTAAACGTAACCACACGGTATGTGTGGTAATTAAATTCATATTTGAATATATTTTTTGTGACAACGACCAAATATAATTTAAAGTTTACTAGAAGTATAAAGTATCTCAAACATAGTAAAAATTACATCGAGATTTTGATACCACCGAATGACGACTACTGTTGTGAGAACAAGCCGACTTGACCTTATCGATGACAGCCGAGAAGTCTCCGTGCACATATGCCCCTAAGTACCAGCGCTCTGGAGCCGTAGTCATCACCGGTGAACCCTTGGATAGATTTCAAGAACCTGAAACCATATCTCGCGGTATAACGAGAAACCGTAATCTCATCGCCCCAAGGAGACCACTAGTAGAAAAAGGGTCAAACGTGAAGCACATTAGTGCCGGTTTGTATTTGAACCAGCACTAATGTATACATCAGTGCCGGTTCCAACGGCTAGCCGGGCCGCTTTCATTAGTACTGGTTCGTGGCGAACCTTTAGCATCGGTTCGTGCCACGAACCGGTACTAATGAGAGTGGTGGCAGGATGTTGTCAGAATGGGGCCCCTCCAGCCCCTTTAGTACCGGTTCTTGGCACGAACCGGTACTAAAGGTCGTCCTACATAAACCCTTCGTCCACCCGAGCTCGCTCTGTTCTTCCCCTTTCCCCTCTCCTCTCTGTTCTTCCCCTCTTCCTCTCGAGCTCATCACACATTTTGCCCAAAATTTGTCAAGATTTGAAGGCCCCCATCCATTCAAATGATCACAAAGGTTAGCAACTTTGTCCTTTCATCTCTCATTGCTAGATTAGCTCTTGCAATGCTTTATATAGTGATTAATTTGTGAGTTTAGTAATTTAGGAGGATATATATATATATATATATATATATATATGCTAGTATTTGATTTATATGCAATTTGAGGTCAAAAATAACACTTAGTTTGCATATGTAGATGTGGTTTACTTAGTGCCTTCTAAATCTCCATCGTAGCCACCGTCGATCGCCCGCACCGTCCCGTCGCCGTCACCACCTTGTGGTGAGCCTCTTGTTCATGAAATTTTTATATAAAAATTGATGTTTGTGTGATTTGGATATATAGTTACTCGTATAATTATCTTACCCGTACGTTGTTTGTTATACATATAGTGCCATGGTTTTGATATCCGTCCCCGTCGGCCCTAGTCCTTGTTATGATTCGGATGTGGTATGTATATTCTCTTTTAAAACTAGTTGCATTTTCTATTTATGACAAATTATGCCCATCAAGTTGACATAGAAATTTTTTCTAGGAGGTATGTGAACCAGAAATTCCAACCGACCCTATTGCCGAGAGGTTAAATTTAGTTAAAAGAGAAAACGAGTACTTGAAAGAAAAGTTGAAAAGAATTGAGGGGGAGAAGATGGAATTGGAGTTGCATGTTGCCGATGTCGTCGATGATCACAAGATCAAGATGGAGAAAATGTGCTTGAAGATTAGAAAGATTAGAAAATATGCCATCGATAGTGAGGCTTGGTATCATTATGCTGTTGGATCCATTGTTACCTTAGTTGCGATCTTGATCGTATTTGTTGTTGCATTTAAATGCTTTAGCTAGAGCGTTATTTGTTTGTTGCATTTAAGTGTTGTATGAACTTTATGTATGAACTTGTATTAATTTTGTCTATTCGGTGTTGTGTAATGAAGATGAGCCGGCAATGGATGTACGATGACCGATGCTCTCCCCAGTTCGTTGAGGGCGTGCATACTTTTCTGCTTGCGGCTGAGGCAAACAAGCGGGCGGATGGTTTTATGCCTTGTCCATGTGCTCGCTGTAAGAATGGTCACAATTACTCTACGTCAAGAACCATTCACGTCCACCTGTTTAAGTCCGGTTTCATGCCCCATTATAATGTTTGGACCAAGCACGGAGAAAGAGGGGTTATGATGGAAGACAATGAAGAAGAAGAGGACGACGACAGCTATCCTGGCCATGGGTTCCCTGAATACGATGATACAACAATGGGGGAAGAAGCTGAGCCGGTAATGCGGGAAGAAGCTGAAGAAGAGGCATCAGATGAGCCCGTTGATGATCTAGGTCGGGCCATTGCCGATGCAAAGAGAAACTGCGTAAGTGATTTGGAGAAGAAGAAGTTGCAGCGCATGTTAGAGGATCACAAAAAATTGTTGTACCTAAATTGCGTAGGTGACAAGAAAAAGCTGGGCACCACACTGGAATTGCTGCAATGGAAGGCAAAGAATGGTGTATCTGACAAGGGATTTGGAAAGTTGCTGGTAATGATAAAGGATATGCTTCCAAAGGACAACGAATTGCCCAAGAGTACGTACGAAGCAAAGAAGGCTGTCTGCCCTCTAGGGTTAGAGGTGCAGAAGATACATGCATGCCCTAATGATTGCATCCTCTACCGCGGTGAGTACGAGGATTTGAACGCTTGCCCGGTATGTGGTGCATTGCGCTATAAGATCAGCCGCGATGACCCTGGTGATGTCGAGGGCCGGCGTCCCAGGAAGAAGATTCCTGCCAAGGTGATGTGGTATGCTCTATAATACCACGGTTGAAATGTTTGTTCCAAAACAAAGAGCATGCCAAGGCGATGCGATGGCACAGAGAAGACCGTAAGAAAGACGGAAAGTTGAGAGTACCCGCTGACGGGTCGCAGTGGAGAAAAATCGAAAGAAAGTACGGGAAGGAGTTTGCAGATGGCGCAAGGAGCGTATGGTTTGGTCTAAGCGCAGATGGCATTAATCCTTTTGGGGAGTAGAGCAGCAACCATAGCACCTGGCCTGTGACTCTATGTTTGTATAACCTTCCTCCTTGGTTGTGCATGAAGCCGAAGTTCATTATGATGCCAGTGCTCATCCAAGGCCCTAAGCAACCCGGCAACGACATTGATGTGTACCTATGGCCATTAGTTGAAGAACTCCAACTGTGGAATGGAACAGGTGTACGTGCGTGGGATGAGCACATGGGGGAAGAATTTGACCTAAAGGCGTTGCTGTTCGTGACCATCAATGATTGGCCTGCTCTCAGTAACCTTTCAGGACAGACAAACAAGGGATACCGCGCATGCACGCACTGTTTGGACGATACCGACAGTATATATTTGGCTAATAAGAATGTGTACCTGGGACATCGTCGATTTCTTTCGAGCAGGCATCCCGTAAGAAAGAAAGGCAAGCATTTCAAAGATGAGGCGGATCACCGGACGAAGCCTCACCACCGTACTGGTGCTGATGTACATGATATGGTCAAGGATTTGAAGGTGGTCTTTGGAAAGGGTCCTGGTGGACAACCTGTTCTGAATGACGCTGACGGACACGCACCCATGTGGAAGAAGAAATCTATATTTTGGGACCTGCCCTATTGGAAAGACCTCGAGGTCCGCTCCGCAATCAACATGATGCACGTGACGAAGAATCTTTGTGTGACCCTGCTTGGCTTCTTGGGCGTGTATGGGAAGACAAAAGATACACCTGAGGCACGGGAGGACCAGCAACGTATGCACGGAAAAGACGGCATACATCAGGGTCATGCAAGCTACGCTCTTACCAAAGAAGAGAAGGAAATCTTCTTTGAATGCCTGCTCAGTATTAAGGAACCGTCTGGCTTCTCGTCGAATATAAAGGGAATAATAAACATGGCAGAGAAAAAGTTCCAGAACCTAAAGTCTCATGACTGCCACGTGATTATGACGCAACTGCTTCCGGTTGCATTGAGGGGGGTTCTACCGGAAAACGTTCGATTAGCCATTGTGAAGCTATGTGCATTTCTTAATGCAATCTCTCAGAAGGTAATCGATCCAGAAATCATACCAAGGTTACAGAATGATTTGGTGCAATGTCTTGTCAGTTTCGAGTTAGTGTTCCCACCATCCTTCTTCAACATCATGACGCACGTCCTAGTTCACCTATGCGAAGAGATTAACATTTTGGGTCCTGTATTTCTACACAATATGTTCCCCTTTGAGAGGTTCATGGGAGGCTTAAAGAAATATGTTCATAACCGTGCTAGGCCAGAAGGAAGCATCTCCAAGGGCCGTCAAAATGAGGAGGTCATTGAGTTTTGTATTGACTTTATTCCTGACCTTAAGCCGATTGGTGTTCCTGAATCGCGGCATAAGGGCAGACTAGATGGAAAAGGCACGCTAGGAGGGGAACAAATAATATGTATGGACGGACATTCTCTCACTGAAGCACACTACACAGTTCTACAGAATTCCGCCTTGGTGGCTCCGTATATGGATGAACACAAGAATTTGCTACGCTCCAAACACCCGGAGCGGTCTGATGACTGGATTACACATGAACAAACCAGGAGTTTCGCCAGCTGGTTGCAAGCACGTACCATGCATGACACCTCTATTGAAGATGACATGTACTTGCTGTCCCAGTTACCATCTTCGAATATGATGACTTTCAAAGGGTACGAGATAAATGGTAATACATTTTACACGATCGCCCAAGATAAGAAGAGCACCAACCAAAATAGTGGTGTCCGCTTTGATGCAGAAACCAAGACGGGAAAGGAAACATATTATGGTTATATACAGGACATATGGGAACTTGACTATCGACGTGGTCTAAAGGTCCCTTTGTTTCGGTGTAATTGGGTCAATATGACACGAGGCGGGATAACGGAAGACCCGCAGTACGGAATGACAACAGTGGATCTCAACAATCTTGCGTATGCAGACGAACCATTCGTCCTAGCCAATGATGTGGCACAGGTTTTCTATGTGAAGGACATGTCTACCAAGCCAAGAAAAAGAAAAGATAAGGAAGCGAATGCATCATACGATGAGCCAAAGCGGCACATAGATCTTTCTGGGAAGAGAAACATCGTGGGAGTGGATGACAAGACAGACAAGTCAGAAGATTATGAAAAGTTTGATGAAATTGCTCCATTCACAGTGAATATTGACCCGAGCATCCCGTTAAATGATGAAGATTTTCCATGGCTACGACGCAAAGGGACACACGCGAAGAAAAAGTTTCACACCCAAAGATCTGGGATATGATCGGCTTAACTATCATCACTTTCTTCTGTGTTTCACACCCAGGAGGGAATCTCTCTAATAGTTAGGGTAGCTAGTTATGTGTTTTAGCATTTGAAACGCGAAGAAATTTTATGTGCAAGCAAATTCTTTCATGCATTTACTGATTTTTTCAGCTAAATGACCCTGAAATTGAAAAGCATTTCAAATGAACTCAGAAAAGGATGAAAGTTGGCATGGTATCATAATTTCACCCACATAGCATGTGCAAAAAAGTAAAGAGGGTTACCGCAAAAACTGGATGCACTTCGTGTACAAAATGGACAATCTGTTTCGAAGTATCACAGTTTCGGACGAAAACTCATCCGTTACAAAGGCATTTCATTTTTAAATAACTTAAGCATTACCAAATTGAATATAATGATAAAACACACTAATATTAAACATAAGAAAAAAGAATCACTGGAAAATGTATTTTTAAAGTTAAGTTATTCACAAACTAGTGATTCACACAAATTTCAAATAATTCAAAATTTAAACTATTCAAATTTAAAAACTACCGGCACTAACTGAAAGTTTCTAAAAACTATCAAAAATATTCACAAAGAAACTCTAAATACAGCAAAAAACAACTAAAAATAAATAAAGCAGAAAAGAAAAAACTAAATGAAAAAAGCCCACCTACCGGGCCACTGCATACGACTAGAAACCCAACCTGTTGTTGGGCCAGGATGCAGGCCTGCAAGCCCAATAGGCCCCACAGGGCAGAGTAGCAGAGGTAGGCCCAGAAGGCCTGCTTTAGAGAGGAGCTCGAGACAGCAGCGGCGGCGGGGCTTATAAGCAGGTGTGAGCGCCCTTCGGCTAGCGAGGTGGGACTAAACTTCTGTGCCCCTCGCCTGGCAGCGCACACCCTTTAGTACCGGGTCGTGGCACCAACCGGTACTAAAGGGGGGGGGCCTTTAGTATCGGTTGGAGCCACCACCCAGTACTAAAGGGGGTCGCTTCCCGCCGCTTGGGCTAGCCAAAACAGATCTTTAGTACCGGTTGGTGGCTCCAACCGGTACTAAAGGTGCCTTCTATATATACAACACTTTGAAAAATTTCATTCTCCCCCTCTGTTTCTTCCCGATCGATCGACGCCGCCCCCATCCTACGCCGCCCCCGTCGCGCGCCGTTGCCGTCGCCGCCCCCATCCTCGTCGCCGCCCTCGTCCCCGTCGCCGCCCCCGTCGCCGTCGCCGCCCTCGTCTCCGTCGCCGCCCTGGGCCCGTCCCCGTCCCCGTCGCGCCGTCCCCACGTCGCCGCCCCGTCACGCCCCGGGTCGTCGCCTCGCCGTCGCCGTCGCCCCGCTGTGAGCTCTCCCCCTCTAACCCCTCTCCGATCCCTCGCCACCGGTGGCCGCCGCCCCTCCCCGAGCCCATACACACACACAAGCATGAACACACACACACGCACATTTCCTTAATTAAGTTAATTAGTATATACGTATTTTGTATGTTTAATTAGTTTAGATTTTTCATATTATTATTTTTTCACTAGTATATATGTATGAATGCATGTTAGATGGATATAATTAGTGTTTAATTAGTATGGAATTTTTTTATATAATGTTGTTTTTCTGTTTTTAATGGATGTATAGAAGTTGTTTTTCTGTTTTTAGTGTTAGATGCTTAATTAGTATGAAATAGCATATAGAATTTTGACATATGCAATGATAGCATAATTAGTGTTACATTTGCATATAGTATTTGTTGTCGACGATGCCCGGCCCGCAACCTCGCCGTCGACCCGTTCGCGACGACGTCCTGCTTCAGAGGACCCATGTCCGGGACTGGGCTCCGCCGGGCTGGCACTGGGAGGTGCTACCTTCAGGGGCGCGACGCTTGATGAGGAACCCGGCCCCGGGTCCCGTCGTCGACCCTCATCTCCTTTGGTGGCATTCGCGTGGGCCACTTTCGGTGCGGAGGGAGCCGGCCTCGCCAGAGGTGGTACGTCGCCGTGTTAGGGAGGAGGACGAGCACGTCCATCGCTACATGGCTGCTATGGACGTCAGGTTCTCCAATACCTGGCAGATTCTTTGGGGAGATCACCCGAGCTATGATCCAGTGATGGTTCCTTCACTTTGGTTGTCCACCGCCTAGATTACTCTCTAGTATTCGGTCTTTATTAGCTAGCTAGCTAGCTAGTGATGTATTCGATATATAATATTCGAGATGATTTATTCGAGATTATATATATTATTTGAGACGATGTATTCGAGATTATATCTATTATTCGAGACGACGTATTCGAGATTAAATCTATTATTCGAGACGATGTATTCGAGATTATATCTATTATTCGAGACGATGTATTCGAGATTATATCTATTATTCGAGATTATACTAAATTGTTTTATATTTCTTTTGGCATAGTTAAATAAAAGCTATCGCGGACAATACCGACAGAGAGAGAGAACAGACCATGTTCGATATCATACGCGGGCCAGATGATGATCAGAATGAAGAAGATTTTGACGGCTCCGAATTTCTAAACAACACCGGAGAGGGTGATATGATATTCGATCGCGACGACCGAGAAGATGAAGTCATGAACTACGACGAAGAACATGTTGATCCTGAAACAACAAACACCGGCGAGGTATATATATTTATATAAGCAGGAATCTGGTGACCATCGCATGTTTTAAATGAGTTGAAGATATATTAACGAATCGATCTTTCTTCTTTCGGCCATCCGGATCGAGCAAATCTTCAGGCAAAAGGACGAAACGAGGCCCGAACAAAAAGTTGAAGAAGGGCGTAAAGTACAATATCGAGGCATTCAAACCTAATGGCGAACCATTAGCGCCTAAGAAGATTGCGGACAAGTTCGTTCGTCAGTGCGGAGTTCTTGTGAAGGACCAACTCCCGATCTCCCTTCAAGAATGGAGAAAGCCAGCAAATCCACGTCCAGATGTTACTTTTGTTGACGAGAATCAAAAAAATCTGCTTTGGGATACTCTCATGGAACATTTCACCCTACCAGATCATTTCACAGAAGCAGATGTGCGGAAAGTCAAGAACGCTGCTTTTAGGAAGATGGCGGTTGCATTCAAGAACCACAAGAGAATGACGTGGGAGAAGTACGTCAAGGGAGGAAGAAAGACTCCAGTATTCGAGGGGATACTAGAGAATCAAAATGCTCATTGGGACGATTTCGTGAAATTCAAGGATTCAGAATTAGCTAAGGAACAGTCAAGAATAAACAAAAAGAATGCCGAAAAAAAGGATAAGTTCCATAAGCTGTGGCCAGGTGGCTACGCGGTGGCAATGCCTAAGAGGGATAAGTCTGCAAAAGAGATGGAGGATGCAAGTGTCACTCCGGTTACTAAGAGATGGCCCCCCAGGTGCAGGACTTGGTTCTATGCGCATGGGGGGGAGTTGGACCCGAAGACAGGCAATGTTTCAATGAAGGCATGTCTGAACGGAGCCGACGATGCGCTACTTGTTGCAATAGAAGAGGCTCAATCGGGGGGTGTTCCAGCCCAACAGAGAGAACGACGAGCTTACGCGTGCCCTGGGAAATCCTGAACACCCGGGAAGAACACGAGGCAAGGGCGCTATTCCATGATATGAGGGGTTTTCGGACTGGAACGCCGACTACAGAATCCGTGCGAGAAAAAAGATTGCGGAGGAGAAGAAGAGGAAGATGGAGGAGGAGCAGAGGAAGCGGGACTATGAATGCCTTCAAGGCCTAGAAGCAAGTCAAGCGGAATTGGCAGCTAAATTCCAGCGGCAGCAGGAGCAGATCGACTCACTTAGCTAGCAAAGGGGGTCTCAACAGCTGCAGCAGCTAGCGGATGATCCAGCATTGGATACCACCGCCCCATCCATGCCGAGAAGCAGCGTGGGTTCCGCCCCGAGCGACGCAGTAGTGCTGGATAGATACTACATGGATGACATCACGGAGAACACTAACTAGGAGCTACACTTCAAAATGAAGAACATATCCATGAAGGTGGCGGATGCCGTTGCTTTTTCAAATTCCCTCGAGGCAACCTTCCATTGCAACCCGATTCCAGCGGGCTATGCTCGTGTCTTGGTTGATGAGGTGGTGGACCCATATTCAGAGCTACAGCTTGACATTCCTGGAGGTGACGACGAGCACACATTGGGAGAGGCCATACATCGTGTCATCCTATGGAGAAAGGATTGCATCATCTTTCGAAGGCCACCGACACCGCGTCACCCGACTCCTCGTAAGTCCGCCACCGAGTCAGCAGACTCCCGCTCCTCCAAGTCCACCAACACGTGAGGCCACTCCTCCTCCTCCAAGTCCGGCAAAGTGTCAGGCCACTCCTCCTCCAAGTCCGACACAGCGTCAGACGTCCACTCCTCCTCCAAGTCCGGCACAACCTCAGGCCACTCCTCCTCCAAGTTTGGCACAGCTTCAGGCCACTCCTCTTCGTCCAACTCAGCCCCGTCAGCCGTCTCCGCCGCCTCAGCAATCGCAGAAGAGACACCCCGCAGCTATGGTGCGTAGCGGTACGAGTCGAGGTGATAGTATAGGAAGTACAGGCGGAGGCAAGCGATATAAATATGGTCCAAACCTCAGTACTCCTCTTCCTGTGAGGGCTTACGACAGGACCGAGGAGCAAACCAATGCCATAGTGCGGGCAGAAGTCGACGCCCATTTTGGACCGAAACCGCCACCGCCGCCAAGGGAGAAAGTGCATGTGGAAGTAGTTGACCACTTCATTCGTATGGCTCAACCACCAGCTCCTAAGCCTGTTGAATCAGACTATAAGCGCCACATCAGGAAGTTACATCGACAGCGTCTACAGAAGGAGGCGAGCTCGAGCTCGAGCAAACAACAAGCAGCTGTCAAAAATGCGGGAAAACCGTTGCCCAGCTGGGAAAACAGGCGGCGCAATCGATCCCCCCGCTTGTTGTGCCGCCAACAACACGTGACAGTACGCGCGCCCAATATTATTGTGGCCAAATGGTTTACGTTCCCGAGGTGGGCGATGTGGTAATAACGCAGGAGCATATAATGCAGGCTGAAGAACTCAAGATCACTGTTGGACAACTCCTCGAGATCGAGGACATGCCTCTGATTACAGAGGAGGAAATAAAACGGAAATTTGTCCGGGGCCAACCTTTGGTCAAGCCAGAAGATGTCAACAAGCTCCTAACGAGAATGTATGAATTGCATCAATGGTACATGGAAATTATCAAGAGATCCGATCGAGAGTCCCTCATGGTGTATGTCAAGAAGGATGATTACTACCATGAGAAAGCTGTGGCCGTTGAGTATTCTGAACTGTTTCAGTTATACAATCAAGACGCACTCGACAAATCTATCGTCAGTTGCTATTGTCTGTAAGTGATTTCATTCTGTAATTTAAGTCTCAAGCTAGCTGTAGTGATCCTTTTGATCAATCATTACGTATAATTATTCTCACTATATTCTTTTTTGTGGTATTATGCAGGATGAAGATGTATGAAATGAGAAAAGGTGGATGCTATGGCATTGGGTTCATTGACCCAAACACCGTTAATGAATACACATGAAAATTAGATGCATATTATGAAAAAGAGGTAGAGGACAGCATGTTCGAGTTCTTGAAGCGCCTCAAATACAATGAAGATATACTACTTCCTTACAACTTCGAGTGAGTCACACTTTCTTGTACTACAAATTTTCTGTTTTTGCCTACTAGCTAGCTACATGTTTTTGCTTACATATGCCCGCTTAATTAAGACATGCAAATGTGTGTGCATGCAGATATCACTGGATCTTGTGTATCACTAAAGTTGACGCCGGAACAATTGAAATACTGGACTAGCTACTCAAAGCAAGTAGTGACTATAACATCTTGTTTGGGATAGTCAACAGGTAATTTCAATCATTATTAACTATATATCTCGGCCTATTTAGTTCGTCATTTCATGATATGAACTATTTAATAACCCCTTTATTCATTTTCTTTGTCGGCGGGCGGGGCTTGGGCAAGGTTCATCAGCGTCACGGAAGGCGAATGGAAACCAAAACTGAAATGGTTTCGAGCCAAGCTAAGTAATTAAGTAGTACTAGCTAGCTAGCTAGCTGCCATCTCTTTAACTATCATGCTTGATTAATTATTATCTGATCAAATAAAATTCCATTCTCGTAATAAAGGCCCTAAAGTAGGCGCAGGGGACTAATCTGTGTGCATTCTGCGTTTGCGAGAACATTCGCATGATGGCGTCCGAAAGGAGCAGATCTCAAAGACAGGAATGGGTACGCTTGTCAGAACACTATTCACATTTTTTACACCATTATCGATATCTAGTCACACAACTAATACACATGCATATTGATCTCCTTCTTAACAGTTCAAAGAGGTGCGGGATAAGCTCCTACCAACGGAGCGCGTAGAAGCACTTCAAGAGGAAATAGCGGGATTTTTGCTCGACCAGGTCATAAATCCGAAGGGAGAATACTATTACCCGCTACCGCCCCCATCGAAAAAGACATGAACCACTTCCAATTGTCATCGTGCTCCGAAGGCACCAATCAGGCTAATGCCACTGGCTCCGAAGGCAACATGCATATGTAGGAGAAATTGTATATAGCTATACATGTGTGTATGTGTGAATTAATATGGTGGTTTGTGAGACATGATTGATGATATATATATATATATATATATATATATATATATATGATTGGTTCTACTAGAAATTCTATATATATATATATGTGTGTGTGTGTGTGTGTGTGTGTGTGTGTGTGTGTGTGTGTGTGCATAACGTGTACAATGTGTAGTACCGTAAAATACCAGCAAACGAAAAAGAATTAAAATGGAAAACACAAAATTAAATAAAAAAGAAATCATAAAACCAAAACCCCCCCAACATTTTAGTACCGGTTGGTGTTACCAACCTGTACTAAAGGGCTCCCGGCCCCCGGAGCTGGCTCGTGCCACGTGGTTGCCCTTTAGCACCGGTTCGTGCTGAACCGGTACTAAAGGGGGGGGGGCCTTTAGTGCCTAAATTTTAGTGCCGGTTACCTAACCGGCACTAAAGGGCCTTACGAACCGGTGCTATTGCCCGGTTCTGCACTAGTGGACGGTAGAAATCTACGCTAGAGCTTCGTTGACTATGTCCAGACGGACGAACCCGAGGAGGATTGGAATCGGGAAGACAAACTTGAAGAAGAAGCACCACCATCCGTTTGAGTGCTGCACCTGCGAGATCTAAAAGAACCCTAACCTAAACTTTTAACCGAACGAAGGCACGGATATCTCTCTGCCACTGGTCATCAAAGCGGCAGGCAGAGGGAAGGAGAATCCACGGGCTCGCCCGTGAAGTCCGAAGGGGAGAGCTTTCCCTACCCGCCTAGGGTTAGGGGAGAAAAACGAGAGGGGTGCGAATTAACTACCACTGCACAAATTACCAATGATGCTTTAGGTCATTCGATGAAAAAACAAATAAAAAAAGCCAAGCGTAGGAATGGGAGAAATGGAATAACGAAGTTCATTAAGTGAGCGCGATGAAATGTTAGTCGCGCCTGGGCTAATTTTGGTAGGATGCATCGCCGAACCATGATTTGGCTAGGATCTGACCCCAGATGAGGTCATGGAACTGATAGAACAAGAATGTAACACTTTGATTTGAGTAATGCAAGTCTTATTCGCAAAAAAAATGCTCTATGCTTTGTGGTGCCATCTATATCGCTGCAACGAAAAATACGAGACTACTGTGTGTAGGGTGCGTTTTGGCATGATGTACGTACGATGTTAAATCCATTGGTTGCTTGCACGAAACTGCTCCACGTACGACAAGTATGGTCCGAATTCCGTACGCCGAGCCAATCCAACTCCACCATGCACCGACGTATCGCCGTCACATCGGATGGGGCCGTGTCGCACGCATGGCAGGGCTCCGACAAGCACGAGCGTCTGGAAACCTTGCCCGGATCCAAAGTTTCAAACACGAGGCGGTTATTCTTTGTGAGACCGAAGACAGCCATGTCAGCATCATTCCTGGTCCTGGGGTGATATAGTACGAGGGTCCGACAAGAGATGTTTCTTCCTTGGTCATGAGCGTGACCACTCCAACCCTTCAGTCCTTATACGAAGTATAATAGTGGCCGGACTTAATCTAAAGGCGCCTGCTACAAATCAGACGGATGATTTCTCAGCCAGCCGTTCGATCCTGCACCGATGACCGTTTGATCAAGTCATCACAGGCTTGGCCTTTCTTCTCTAATCCCCATCCATCTGATTCTGATACATAGCAACGCCGCCTGATGCAAAGCAGGACAGCACCCCTCTGGCACCTTGCGTCGGCGACCTCGTGTCACTGGAGCCGCCGGCAACTGCTGCATCACAGCTTCAAGAGTCATAGGCAACCGCTGCATCACACCATCGGAGCCACCGGGTGCTGCTCCATAGCAACACCGAGCGTGGCGAAGAAATTTGGATGCAGCGCCGATGAGCTCTGGCGAAGCTTCATTGACGCACCAGCGAAGCTTCATTGGAGCTCCGGCGAAGCTTCATTGCAGCATCGCCTGCTGTCGTCGCAGCACTGGCGAAGCTCCATCGTAGCGCCGGCGCGGCAAAACCTACAGGGTGAAGGCAGCAGCTCGGCGAAGCTCCATTGCAGCGTCGGAGTTGCAACGCCATGGCCGGCCCGTCGCGGTCGTCGTCTCAGCACTGGCGAAGCTCCAGTGCAGCGTTGGAGTTGCAACCGCCATGTCCGTCGCGGTCGTCCTCACAGTGTCGACGATGCTCCAATGCAGCAGTGACGGGCGCGCGCGATGCTACGTCGTAGCGTCGGCAGCCACGGTCGGAGGCCCTGATCAATTGCAGCACACCGTGCTCCCCTAGCTGATCTCCATGGATGTTGCTTTTTTGGAGAGGTAGCAGGGTAGTAGCAGTGTTGGAGCGGGCTATACGGCAACGAGTGACGGTGGTCAGCGACGAGGAGTTTGCAGCGTGTCTTTTGGAGAGGTAGCAGGGTAGTAGCAGTCGTGTGTAACGGCGGCGGTGGTCGGGAGAGGTAGCACCACCTGAGGAAGAAGAAAGCCTGTGAGAAGAAAAACTTGTGGACGGGAACCTTCCCGTGAAGATAACGCTATGAGGAGAAAGCGGTGTGTGGGCCAGTAGGGGACGCGTGTCGTTCGCTCGAGGGGGCTTACAATCGAGTGGGATCATCCGGTTGTTTTTAAACATTTTCCTAATCTAAATGTCACTTGCGTCCGGTGCGTCCGACTTGTTCCGAGCAGGGGACCAGAGTCGTTCTTTTCCTCTCGCGCGTGCGACTCGAACCTAGCGCCGCCGAGAGAGGCCAACCTTCCAAGTTCCAACGCCGTCCTTCAGGGGCTCCCTTCCGCCGACAATCTCAGTCATCGATGGTGAGAAGGGTCACTGGATTCATGCAAAGCCACCATCCATGACGGGCCTGTGGGTTTGGGGATGACCACCACCCTGCGCGCCCTTCGTCTTGGTCTTCTTGCATCGATCGGGCAACCTTGGGGGTTGCTTTGGGAACCGGCTTGCTGGCCTTGCTCCCTTAGCACGGAAGAGGAAATCCTCCTCATCCGCGTCTGCTGGCACGACCTCTGGTGCCATTCGTCGGTGCGCGCGTCACCCACGTGACGGCATGAGACCGTGTGACTGAGCCGAGTGGCGCTTGTCTCGCACACCTCAGGGAGGGTGCCTCAGGAGGCAACCTCGGGAGGCCACCTCGCGAGGCTCTTGGTGAAGCCGCCTAGTCTGGTCAAGGTGCCTGCCTCCTGAGGAGGGGTCTCATGAGGCCAAGCTCTGGTGACCGGTCTTGTAAGGAGTCTTGCTCGTGACGCTTGTTGGTGGCCACTCATTGGGCTCTCGTCATGTGCCGTGCCCTGGGCCAAAGGCGGACGGGCCTGGGTACCCTGGGTCCCACGGGCCCGACAATTCATCGCATTGGCTTTGGCAGTGATGATGGCAGCGCTGAATAAAGTTTATTCAGATGCTACTTTGACGAGGCGATCGGTCATATGGTTGAGGACGGATCTGGAATCCAGTCTGTTCAAGCAAAAATGGTGTGGCGGCGGTAGCATCCTCATGGTGGACCTGTATCCTCGAGCTCCATTGTTGCGACGACGTTTGCTCTAGCGTCGACGCGGAGCTTGGGAGGTAGTCCAGGAGCGGACGCGGATTATGGTTTGCATCGGCGGCATCTGGAAGATGGTGGATCGTGTGCTGGGCCCGTGGTTCATGGATGGCAGGTATGGTTTCCTCCTCCGATGTCTTAGTCATTTGGGGGTGCCAGATCTGAAGTTGAGTGGCGCGTCCAGGGTGTTGCCCCGGTCTAATTCGTTCAACGGTAATGATTTCGGTTTTGGCGAGCCACATTGAAGGTCTGCAAAGCTACATATCAGCGATGAAGTCGCATCGAGCTCGGATGTAGAGGTGATATGTCATGTTTTTCTTTGGTGGTTGTTGTGGTACTGCTAGAGGCAGGTGACGAATGTTGGTGTCAAGCTCAGCGAATTCTTCGGTCTTGTTTGTAGTTTTACTTCTTGGCTGATGTTTCTTTGTGCAAAGCATAGCGTTTTATTATCTTTCCAGTTCTGTCAGATCGGTATATACATGACGTGTACTATGATCCTTATCATATAAATAAGACACGTATTATCATGCAATTTTTTTCTTCTAAATGTCACTTTGCAAGAATGTCTTAACATCCTTAATAGACTCTGCATAGTCAATTGAGCAGAATATACTCCCTCCGTTTCTAACTATAAATATTGTTAAAGATTTCAATATAAACTACATAAGAATATATATATATATATATATATATATATATATATATATATATATGTATGTATGTATGTATGTATGTATATATATATAGACATATTTTAATGCAGATGCACTTACTTTGCTTTGTATATAGTCTATATTGAAATCTTTAAAAAGACCTATATTTATAAACGGAGGGAAAATGGAAGCTACCACCTAGTGGTAACTACTCTGTGCTTAGATCCGAGTTTTTTCCTTATACATAGGAGCATGTGTTTTGTAAGAAATTGTATTACGAGCATGTGGCTTCTATGACTGCGATAAATATAACATGATCTCAACTCTCTATTTTTTGCGAATGATCTCAATATTTGTTGGTTTTCATAAGTTAGGATAAGTGGTACTCCCTCCGTCCGAAAATACTTGTTATCAAGATGAATAAAAGGGGATGTATCTAGATGCATTTTAGTTCTAGATACACCCCTTTTTGTCCATTTTGATGACAAGTATTTCCGGACGGAGGGAGTACCTTTTTGTCAGGGGTCAATGTTATACTTTTCCTTCAAGAATACTATTGCCCATCAGCAGTAGTGATATTTTGCAATGAAAAGAAAAATGGGCATCTAGAAACCTTGCCCGGATTCAAAGTTTCAAACACGAGTCGGTTATTCTTTGTGAGACCGAAGACAGCCATGTCAGCATCACTCCTGGTCCTGGGGTGAGATGTTTCTTCCTTCCTTCGTGTCAGCTGCGATCAAAGTCAGGCGTGTCAAACCACTCACAAATGAAGCTAAGCTACGAAACCACGCTTGGGAGTACGTCGGACACCTTGGCTTGGCTTGGCTTGGCCCGAGAGCCCCACTTATAAGACCAACACCGCAGGACCAACTCACCAAGAAATCATGTGGGCTTTTCATACCACCGATCTCCACCGAACAAAGTAGGCACCTAGACACGGTTCGCGCCCCCTCCCCCCCTCGATGGCGACCGCCGCTTCGTCGAGCAGGGTGGCCGCGGTGGCGGAGCACGACGACAAGAACGAGCCGGCGAGGCCCCTGGCCATCCCTCACCCGTACGCCCACCCGGCCGCCAGCGACGTGGACGAGGCGGCGCAGACGGCGACGGGGTGGCGCTCCGTGCAGTACCTCCGGAAGAGGCGCCGCTGCCTGCTCTGCTGCGGCGGCTGCTGCGTGGCCACCGCGGTCATCGTCGGCATCCTCATCCTCGCGCTCTCGCTCACCGTGTTCAAGGTCAAGGACCCGCGCCTCACCATGAACGGCGTCTCCCTCGCCGCCCTCAGGTCCGGCCCCGGCACGGGGCTCGCCGACCCCGTCGCCACCAACGCCACGCTCACCGCCGACGTCTCGATCGAGAACGACAACATCGCGTCGTTCCGGTTCTCCCCGAGCGCCACGGAGGTGTACCTCGACGGGCGGACGGTGAGCGTGGCGTACGTGCCCGGCGGCCGCGTCGGCGCCCACGGGAGCGTGCGCATGAACGTGACGGTGGACATCCTCGCCGACCGGCTGTCGCAGGCGGTCAACGCCACCGGCCTGCTGCTCGGCCAGCAGTACAACCTGACGACGCACACGGAGATGGGCGGCACGGTGAAGGTGCTGGGGATCTACAAGAAGGATCTCGAGATAAGGATGAACTGCTCCATCACCGTGGAGGTAGGGGGCTTCGCCGGCGTGCTCGTGTCCGGGGCCCCGGCCGGCGTGCACACCAACGGCGTGAACTGTGTCGCACATGTGAGCTGATTAGAGGGTGCCTTGCCACTTACTTCCTCCGTCTCATAATGTAAAACATGTTTTTTAAAACTAATAATATCAAAAAAAATATCTTACATTATTGGATGGAAGGAGTAGATGATGGATTTCGAAGATGTTGCTTCCATTTTCGTATACTTTGCACTAGTACGTTCTAGTCTTGCTGTAAGTATGTTCGACCCCCTCATTCCCATGGTTCAAAAACGCACAAAATTTGCTATCTACTCTTTTTTTAATTAATAGACGACGCAAATCATATGGCTCCATTTCCAAAAATAATAATTAGCCTGACACACTAGAGCGTAACAACTCTGGAAGCATATATACACATACAGAGAGGAGCAAGCAATTGAACCACAAAAGGTACCTGCAAAAAACATGACCCAGGCTACAATCAAATATACTTCGTGTTGATTTCTCGCCCCAAAGATAGTACGTACTACTCTGGTAAGATATTTTGATGAAAGTTCAACACGTAAACCACCGAGCGTCGAACACTAAAATTAAGCTATTCCTCTACTGTCAAACACGCTATCACAGTCAAGTTAAGAAGCACACAAAGCAATCAGTGAGTATATAAATAAATAAATAAATAAGTTCATTTCCGGCGCCGGGATTTACTGGTTCAAACTAATAACCAAAGAAACACGTCACATTTCATAACATATTCTGCATGTGTTGTTGGTGTTCAAACACACGTGGGCACAAAATCAACTGCCAATGGTATCAAAATCCGCTACTTGGCCAACCAGAAACACAAACAAAAATAACAAGTGGGGGAAGAATCAAAAGATATACAATAAAGTAAAAAAGAAGACGGAAGAAAAATTACAGTGTCACTAGAAGAGGTGCATAGTGGTGGTCAAGAAATGCAGGGAAACAAATGACACTGACATCAGCTGTTCTGTGTGCTAGAACTACAATATTTTGTTTCAATGTTTGTCAGGTATTTGTTCAAATCTGCAACTAGCAATCAAACTATGGCAGATCACGACCATCTATCTGAATAACATGAAAATGACTTCTATATTTAACTTCTCCCGTGAGATACTGAAAGACAGGTACAGTACGGTTTGTTTTAGCTGATGATATCAGTTATTCACAGTTGGAACTCGGTTTAGTTCAAGGAAAACAGCAGCTCAAAGCAATATTTTAGTATCCAGAGAAGGCAGGTTTGATAAATCCTCTGGATCGGGGTAGGCTAGATCATCCGGCAAACCTACCTTCTCTCTGTGTCGATGATCTCGCCGAGGTGGCCATGGTGGATGGCGACGGCGGTGATGACAAAGAGTGGATGGTGGCGGTGGTGGAGCTTCCCGTGAGCACCGCGGTAACCCTAGATCGGTAGGGGATTTCGGTGGGGTTTGTGGCAGCGGTTAACCTTGTCAGTCGTGTCTCGGCACCCACCTCTGTTTATATAGCGCGGGTCACAGGGGGCCGCCAACCATGGTTTGGTTGGGCGCCCCCGATCAGGGCGCGAGTCAGGGGCCCGTTTGACCCGTTGGGTTCGAACGGGATAGAGATCAACCTAACATTCTCCCCCTTGATCTTAATTTTACTTTTAACCTTATACTTTCTAGTTTATTTGTTTCATCACATATTGGAACATAGAGCATGTTTCATCGTCACAGCTTAAATGCCGATAGAATCATACAGCTACAACATACGTTTTGTTCACAAACAAATTATGTTCCTTTTGAGCCTATCCAGGAATCATAAGGCTTTCCTTTAAACCCATGCCGGCTAAGTGTTCCTTTAACACATTGGATGGTAAGCCTTTCGTTAGCGGATCCGCAAGCATATCCTTTGTCCTTATATGCTCGAGACTTATAGTTTGATTCTGGATATTATCTTTTACAACATAATACCTTATCTCTATTGTTTTGGCAGCATTACTCGACATGTTGTTGTGAGCGTAAAATACTGCGGGCTGGTTTTCACAGTACATCTTTAGTGGTTTGTGAATACAATCTACCACTTTCAAGTCGGGTACAAATTTCTTTAGCCATATCGCCTGCCCCGTGGCTTGGAAGCATGCTATGAATTCTGCATACATCATGGATGATGCAACTGTCGACTGTTTTGAGCTTTTCCACGAAATAGCTCCCCCAGCCAGGGTGAATACGTATCCTGACGTGGATTTTCTATCATCTTTATCCCCCACAAAATCTGCGTCTGAATACCCTTTTATCTCAAGGGAATCACTTCTCCTGTATATTAGCATGTAGTCCTTCGTGCCTTGCGCGTAACGCAATGCTTTCTTTACCATCTTCCAGTGCTCTATGCCTAGATTCCCTTGATATCTACTGAGTACCCCGGTGATAAAGGCTAAGTCGGGGTGAGTGCACACTTGTGCATACTGTAAGCTGCCAACTGCCGAAGCATATGGTACTGCTTTCATTTGATCGATCTTGTACTGTTTCTTGGGACATTGGAATTTCCCAAAACTATCGCCCTTGACTATAGGAGCAGGTGTGGCTTTACTCGAATGCATATTATACTTTTAAGAACCTTTTCTAAATATGCTTTATGCGATAGTCCTAAGACTCCATTGTTTCTATCTCGGTGAATTTCTATGCCCAAAACATATGATGCTTCACCAAGATCTGTTATGTCAAAATTTGAGGATAAGAACTTCTTTGTTTCTTGTAGTAAACTAACATCACTGGTAGCAAGCAGGATATCATCCACATACAAGATTAGGAAAATATATTTCCCATTTTTAAACTTTGCATAAATGCAATTATCCTTAATATTTTCTTTAAATCTAAAACTTTTAATCGTTTGATTAAACTTTAGATACCACTGTCTAGAGGCTTGTCTTAATCCATAAATGGATTTCTTCAGGCGGCATCCCATATTTTCCTTGCCTTTCATGATAAAACCCTTGGGTTGTTTCATGCAGACCTTTTCTTTTAAATCACCATTCAGAAATGCCGTCTTAACATCCATTTGATGTAACTCTAGATCAAAATGAGCAACTAATGCCATTATGATTCTGAAGGAATCCTTACATGAGACTGGAGAAAATGTCTCATTGTAAGCTATCCCTTCTCTTTGTGTAAATCATTTTGCCACGAGTCGTGCTTTATACTTTTCTATATTCCCTTTAGAGTCATACTTAATTTTATAGACCCATTTACAGCCTACTGTTTTGGCTCCTTTAGGAATTTCCTCTAAGTCCCAAACATCTTTGGAACTCATCGATTTCATCTCGTCTTTCATTGCCTTCATCCACTTTGATGAATGAGGGCTTCTCATGTCTTCTTCATATGAGGTGGGATATTTTTCCATATGAACCATTTCTGTGCTATAAACTTTAAAGTCAGTAGAAATAGCTAACTTTTTTTTGGTCTTGTGGACCTTCTAAGGGCCTCAGTTTCTGGCACATTCTGTGCCTCAACTTCTGGCACTTCTTCTAAAATTTGCAGCTGCACCTCCCTTTCATGCTCAACAACGGGTTCAGTCGGCTCCTGACGGATAGGTTCCGGGTCTACTCCCATAGTTGTCATGGGTGGAGTTGCAACCGGTAGTGAGAAAAATGGCTCCTGAATCATCGGATTAGGTGCATGCACCCTCTTCTCCTCAAGATCAATTTTCCGAGCTACCAAGCTCCCCCTCATCATTTCGTCCTCTAAGAAGACTACATGTCTCGTTTCTACAAACTGTGTATATCTGTCTGGGCAGTAGAAACGAAAACCTTTTGATCTGTCTGGATAGCCAATGAAGTGGCAACTTACTGTTTTGGGATCTAACTTTGCAATGTTTGGATTACACATTTTTGCCTCAGCAGGGCACCCCCACACCCTGAAGTGTTGTAGGGAGGGCATCCTTCCTGTCCATAGCTCGTACGGTGTTTTGGGCACCGACTTGCTTGGTACTCTATTGAGAATGTGAATGGAGGTTTTAAGCACCTCCATCCATAATCCCAATGGCAAGTTGGAATAACTCATCATGCTATGCACCATATCCATAAGTGTACGGTTGCGCCTTTCAGCTACTCCATTCTTTTCTCCCAGAGTGGGATACATTAAAAGCACACGAGTTATCATATCTTTCTCTTGCCAGAATTTCTCCCGCCATACGAGATTTTTGACATAATATTATGTCAGCTTTACCCCATTACGCAGGTATTTTCCGAGACTTTTCCCGCCATGCAGGTTTTATCATAATCATCATTTTCCCGCCATGCGGGTAATTCCCTGTAAGGGAACATAAATGCCAGAATTGGCTCTTTTGACTGCATATTCAATCATCAAATTAAGGAATAATTCTGAATGCTCCTTGACACACATGCTTGATCCGACATTGGTCAAATTAAACACGCATGTTGCTTGTTTCATCTCAAATCATGTTGACTGAAAAATATTCTTCATAGAAAGTACATGAAAGACATTCATCAACCAAGACTCTTAATTATCTATCTCTTTTCTTTTTAATGCCATTCTTTAGAGAGAACATACTCCTGTTGGAAATATGCCCTATAAGCAATAATAAATAAGTTATTATTATATTTCCTTGTTCATGATAATCGTTTATTATCCATGCTATAATTGTATTGATAGGAAACTCAGATACATGTGTGGATACATAGACAACACCATGTCCCTAGTAAGCCTCTAGTTGACTAGCTCATTGCTCAATAGATGGTTACGATTTCCTGACCATGGACATTGGATTTCGTTGATAACGGGATCACATCATTGGGAGAATGATGTGATGGACAAGACCCAATCCTAAGCCTAGCACAAAGATCGTGTAGTTCGTATGCTAAAGCTTTTCTAATGTCAAGTATCATTTCCTTAGACCATGAGATTGTGCAACTCCCGGATACCGTAGGAGTGCTTTGGGTGTGCCAAACGTCACAACGTAACTGGGTGGCTATAAAGGTACACTACAGGTATCTCCGAAAGTGTCTATTGGGTTGGCACGAATCGAGACTGGGATTTGTCACTCCGTGTGACGGAGAGGTATCTCTGGGCCCACTCGGTTGGACATCATCATAATGTGCACAATGTGGTCAAGGAGTTGATCACGGGATGATGTGTTACGGAACGAGTAAAGAGACTTGCTGGTAACGAGATTGAACAAGGTATCGAGATACCGACGATCGAATCTCGGGCAAGTATCGTACCGCTAGACAAAGGGAATTGTATACGGGATTGATTAAGTCCTTGACATCGTGGTTCATCCGATGAGATCATCATGGAACATGTGGGAGCCAACATGGGTATCCAGATCCCGCTGTTGGTTATTGACCGGAGAACGTCTCGGTCATGTCTGCATGGTTCCCGAACCCGTAGGATCTACACACTTAAGGTTCGATGACGCTAGGGTTATAAAGGAAGTTTGTATGTGGTTACCGAATGTTGTTCGGATTCCCGGATGAGATCCCGGACGTCACGAGGAGTTCCAGAATGGTCCGGAGGTAAAGATTTATATATGGGAAGTCCTATTTTGGTCACCGGAAAGGTTTCGGGGTTTATCGGTAATGTACCAGGACCACCGGAGGGGTCCGGGGGTCCACCTGGGGGGGCCATGGGCCCCAGAGGCATACATGGGCCAAGTGTGAGAAGGCACCAGCCCCTAGGTGGGCTGGGGCACCTCCCACTAAGGCCCATGCGCCTAGAAGGGGAGAGGGGGCAAACCCTAAGGGCAGATGGGCCCTAAGGCCCATACTCCCTGCGCCTCCCTCTCCTCCCCCCTTGTGGCCGCCACCCTTAGATGGGTTTGGGGCTGCCGCCCCTCTAGGGGTGGGAACCCTAGAGGGGGCGCACCCTCCTCCCCTTCCTCTATATATATGAGGCCTAGGGGCTGCCCAAGACACGGGATCTGATCTCTGCCTGTTGGTGCAGCCCTCCCTCTCTTTCTCCTCATATCCCGTGGTGCTTGGCGAAGCCCTGCAGGATTTCCACGCTCCTCCATCACCACCACGCCGTTGTGCTGCTGTTGGATGGAGTCTTCCTCAACCTCTCCCTCTCTCCTTGCTGGATCAAGGCATGGGAGACGTCATCGGGTTGTACGTGTGTTGAACGCGGAGGTGCCGTCCGTTCGGCACTAGGATCTCCGGTGATTTGGATCACGATGAGTACGACTCAATCAACCCCGTTCACTTGAACGCTTCCGCTTAGTGATCTACAAGGGTATGTAGATGCACTCTCCTTCCCCTCGTTGCTAGTCTCTCCATAGATAGGTCTTGGTGGCACATAGGAAAATTTTGAATTTCTGCTACGTTCCCCACAGTGGCATCATGAGCTAGGTCTATGCGTAGATTCTATGCACGAGTAGAACACAAAGTAGTTGTGGGCATTGATTTTATTCAATATGCTTGCCGTTACTAGTCTTATCTTGTTTCGACGGTATTGTGGGATGAAGCGGCCCGCACCAACCTTACACATACTCTTACATGAGACCGGTTCCACTGACTGACATGCACTAGTTGCATAAGGTGGCTGGCGGGTGTCTGTCTCTCCTACTTTAGTCGGAACGGATTCGATGAAAAGGGTCCTTATGAAGGGCAAATAGCAATTGGCATATCACGTTGTGGTCTTTGCATAGGTAAGAAACGTTCTTGCCAGAAACCCATAGCAGCCACGTAAAACATGCAAACAACAATTAGAGGACGTCTAACTTGTTTTTGCAGGGTATGCTATGTGATGTGATATGGCCAAAGGATGTGATGGTATATGTGATGTATGAGATGATCATGTTCTTGTAATAGGAATCACGACTTGCATGTCGATGAATATGACAACCGGCAGGAGCCATAGGAGTTGTCTTAATTTATTTATGACCTGCGTGTCAACATAAATGTCATGTAATTACTTTACTTTATTGCTAACCGTTAGCTGTAGTAGTAGAAGTAATAGTTGGCGTGACAACTTCAAGAATACATGATGATGGAGATCATGATGATGGAGATCATGGTGTCATGCCGGTGACGAAGATGATCATGGAGCCCCAAGATGGAGATCAAAGGAGCTATATGATATTGGCCATATCATGTCACTACTATTTGATTGCATGTGATGTTTATCATGTTTATACATATTATTTGCTTAGAACGACGGTAGTAAATAAGATGATCCCTTACAACAATTTCAAGAAGTGTTCTCCCCTAACTGTGCACCGTTGCTAAAGTTCATCGTTTCGAAGCACCACGTGATGATCGGGTGTGATAGATCCTTACGTTCACATACAACGGGTGTAAGACAGTTTTACACATGCAAAACACTTAGGGTTAACTTGACGAGCCTAGCATGTGTACAGACATGGCCTCGGAACACAGAAGACCGAAAGGTCGAGCATGAGTCGTATAGAAGATACGATCAACATGAAGATGTTCACCGACGTTGACTGGTCTGTCTCACGTGATGATCGGACACGGCCTAGTTGACTCGGATCATGTAATCACTTAGATGACTAGAGGGATGTCTATCTAAGTGGGAGTTCATAAGATGAACTTAATTATCCTGAACATAGTCAAAAGGATTTTGCAAATTATGTCGTAGCTCGCGCTTTAGTTCTACTGTTTAGATATGTTCCTAGAGAAAATTTAGTTGAAAGTTGATAGTAGCAATTATGCGGACTAGGTCCGTAAACTGAGGATTGTCCTCATTGCTTCATAGAAGGCTTATGTCCTTAATGCACCGCTCAGTGTGCTGAACCTCGAACGTTGTTTGTGGATGTTGCGAACATCTGACATACACGTTTTGATAACTACGTGGTAGTTCAGTTAAACGGTTTAGAGTTGAGGCACCAAAGACGTTTTGAAACGTTGCGAAACATATGAGATGTTTTGAGGGCTGAAATTGGGATTTCAGGCTCGTGCCCATGTCAAGAGGTATAAGACCTCCGACGATTTTCTTAGCCTGCAAACTAAGGGAGAAAAGCTCAATTGTTGAGCTTGTGCTCAGATTGTCTGAGTACAACAATCATTTGAATCGAGTGGGAGTTGATCTTCCGGATAAGATAGTGATGTTTCTCCGAAGTCATTACCACCAAGCTGCTAGAGCTTCGTGATGAACTATGATATATCAGGGACATATATGATGATCCTTGAGATATTCGCGATGTTTGACACAAAAGTAGAAATCAAGAAGGAGCATCAATTGTTGATGGTTAATGAAACCACTAGTTTTAAGAAGGGCAAGGGCAAGAAGGGATACTTCATGAAACGGCAATTCAGCTGCTGCTCTAGTGAATAAACCCAAGGTTGAACCCAAACCCGAGACTAAGTGCTTCTGTAAGAAGGGGAACAGCCACTGGAGCAGAATTACCCTAGATACTTGGTAGATTAGAAGGCTGGCAAGGTCGATAGAAGTATATTGGATATACATTGTGTTGATGTGTACTTTACTAGTACTCCTAGTAGCACCAGGGTATTAGATACCGGTTCGGTTGCTAAGTGTTAGTAACTCAAAATAAAAGCTGCGGAATGAACGGAGACTAGCTAAAGGTGAGCTGACGATATGTGTTGGAAGTGTTTCCAATGTTGATATGATCAAGCATTGCACGCTCCCTCTACCATCGATATTGGTGTTAAACCTAAATAATTGTTATTTGGTGTTTGCGTTGAGCATAGACATGATTGGATTACGTCTATCGCAATACGGTTATTCATTTAAGGAGAATAATGGTTACTCTGTTTATTTGAATAATACCTTCAATGGTCTTACACCTAAAATGAATGGTTCATTGAATCTCGATCGTAGTGATACACATGTTCATGTCAAAAGATATAAGATAATACCACCTACTTGTGGCACTGCCACATAAGTCATATCGGTATAAAACGCATGAAGAAGCTCCATGTTGATGGATCTTTGGGCTCACTCGTTTTTGAAAAGTTTGAGACATGCGAACCATGTCTATTGGTGTATATGCATGAAGAAACTCCATGCAAATGGACCGTTTGGACTCACTTGATTTTGAATCACTTGAGACATGTAAATCATACCACATGGGCAAGATGACTGAAAGCCTCGGTTTCAGTAAATGGAACTAGAAAGCAACTTGTTGGAAGTAATACATTTTGATGTGTGCAGTCCAATGAGTGCTGAGGCATGTAGTGGATATCCTTATGTTCTTACTTCACAGATGATTTGAGTAGATATTGGGTATATTTACTTGATGAATCACGAGTCTGAATTACTGAAAGGTTCAAGTAATTTCAGGGTGAAGTTGAAAGATCGTTGTGACAAGAGGATAAAATATCTATGATATGATCATAGAGATGAATATCTGAATTACGAGTTTGGCACAGAATTAAGACATTGAGGAAATTGTTTCACTACTAATACAGCCTGGAACACCATGGTGTGATGGTGTGTCCGAACATCATAACTGCACCCTATTGGATATGATGCATACCATGATGTCTCTTATCGAATTACCACAATAGTTTATGGGTTAGGCATTAGAGACAATCACATTCACTTTAATAGGGCACCACGTAATTCCGATGAGATGACACCGTATGAACTAAGGTTTAGAGAAACCTAAGCTGTCATTTCTTAAAAGTTTGGGGCTGCGACGCTTATGTGAAAAAGTTTCAGGCTGATAAGCTCAAACCCAAAGCGGATAAATGCATCTTCATAGGACACCCAAGACAATTGGGTATACTTCCTGTCTCAGATTCGAAAGCAATAAGGGATTGTTTCTAGAATCGGGTCCTTTCTCGAGGAAAAGTTTCTCTCAAAAGAATTGAGTGGGAGGATGGTGGAGACTTGATGAGGTTATTGAACCGTTACTTCAACTAGTGTATAGCATGGCACAAAGAGTTGTTCCTGTGGCACCTACACCAATTGAAGTGGAAGCTTATGATATTGATCATGAGACTTCGGATCAAGTCACTCCCAAACCTCGTAGGATGACAAGGATGCGTACTACTTCTGAGTGGTACGTAATCCTGTCTTGGAAGTCATGTTGCTAGATAACAATGAACCTACGAGCTATGGAGAAGCAATGGTGGGCCTGGATTCCGATAAATGGCTCGAGGCCATATAATCCGAGAGAGGATCCATATATGAAAACAAAGTGTAGACTTTGGAAGAACTACTTGATGGTCGTAAGGCTATTAGGTACAGATGGATTTTAAAAGGAAGACGGACAATGATGGTAAATGTCACCATTTAGAAAGCTCGACTTGTCGCTAAGATGTTTTCTGACAAGTTCAAGGAGTTGACTACAATGAGACTTTCTCACTCGTAGCGATGCTAAGAGTCTGTTGGAATTATATTAGCAATTACTGCATTATTTATGAAATCTTGCAGATAGGATGTCAAAACATTGTTTCCTCGATGATTTTCTTGAGGAAAGGTTGTATGTGATACAACCGGAAGGTTTTGTCAATCCCGAAAGATGTTAATAAGTATGCAAAGCTCTAGCAATCCTTCTAAGGACTGGAGTGAGCATCTTGGAGTTAGAATGTATGCTTTGATGATGATCAAAGATTTTGGGTGTATACAAAGTTTATGAGAAACTTGTATTTCCAAAGAAGTGAGTGGGAGCACTATAGAATTTCTGATGAGTATATGTTGTTGACATATTGTTGATCAGAATGACATAGAATTTCTGGAAAGCATATAGGGTTATTTGGAAAGTGTTTTTCAATGGAAAGCCTGGATTAAGCTGCTTGAACATTGAGCATCAAGATCTATAAGGATAGATCAAAATGCTTAATGGTACTTTCAAATGAGCACATACCTTGACATGATCTTGAAGGTGTTCAAGATGGACCAGTCAAAGAAGGAGTTCTTGCCTGAGTTGTAAGGTATGAAGTTAAGACTTAAAGCTCGACCACGGCAGAATAGAGAGAAAGGACGAAGGTCGTCCCCTATGCTTAAGACGTAGGCTCTACAGTATGCTATGCTGTGTACCGCACCTGAAATGTGCCTTGCCATGAGTCAGTCAAGGGGTACAAGAGTGATCCAAGAATGGATCACAAGACAGCGGTCAAAGTTATCCTTAGTAACTAGTGGACTAAGGAATTTTCTCGATTATGGAGGTGGTAAAAGAGTTTGTCGTAAAGGGTTACATCGATGCAAGCTTAACACCTATCCGGATAGCTCTGAGTAGAGATACCGGATACGTATAATGGAGCAACGATTCAGAATAGCTCCAAGTAGAACAGTTATTTGGAATAGCTCCAAATAGAACGTGGTAGCTACATCTAGGAGATGACATAGAGATTTGTAAAGCACACACGGATCTGAAAGGTTCAGACCCATTGACTAAAACCTCTCTCACAAGCAACATGATCAAACCTAGAACTCATTGAGTGTTAAGCACATAGTGATGTGAACTGGACTACTGACTCTAGTAAACTCTTGGGTGTTAGTCACATGGCGATGTGACCTGTGAGTGTTAATCACATGGCGATGTGAACTAGATTATTGACTCTAGTGCAAGTGGGAGACTGTTGGAAATATGCCCTAGAGGCAATAATAAATAAGTAATTATTATATTTCCTTGTTCATGATAATCGTTTATTATCCATGCTATAATTGTATTCATAGGAAACTCAGATACATGTGTGGATACATAGACAACACCATGTCCCTAGTAAGCCTCTAGTTGACTAGCTCGTTGATCAATAGATGGTTACGGTTTCCTGACCATGGACATTGGATGTCGTTGATAACAGGATCACATCATTGGGAGAATGATGTGATGGACAAGACCCAATCCTAAGCCTAGCACAAAGATCGTGTAGTTCGTATGCTAAAGCTTTTCTAATGTCAAGTATCATTTCCTTAGACCATGAGATTGTGCAACTCCCGGATACCGTAGGAGTGCTTTGGGTGTGCCAAACATCACAACGTAACTGGGTGGCTATAAAGGTACACTATAGGTATCTCCGAAAGTGTCTTTTGGGTTGGCACGAATCGAGACTGGGATTTGTCACTCCGTGTGACGGAGAGGTATCTCTGGGCCCACTCGGTAGGACATCATCATAATGTGCACAATGTGGTCAAGGAGTTGATCACGGGATGATGTGTTACGGAACGAGTAAAGAGACTTGCCGGTAACGAGATTGAACAAGGTATCGGGATACCGACGATCGAATCTCGGGCAAGTATCGTACCGCTAGACAAAGGGAATTGTATACGGGATTGATTAAGTCCTTGACATCGTGGTTCATCCGATGAGATCATCGTGGAACATGTGGGAGCCAACATGGGTATCCAGATCCCGCTGTTGGTTATTGACCGGAGAACGTCTCGGTCATGTCTGCATGGTTCCCGAACCCGTAGGGTCTACACACTTAAGGTTCGATGACGCTAGGGTTATAAAGGAAGTTTGTATGTGGTTACCGAATGTTGTTCGGATTCCCGGATGAGATCCCGGACGTCACGAGGAGTTCCAGAATGGTCCGGAGGTAAAGATTTATATATGGGAAGTCCTATTTTGGTCACCGGAAAGGTTTCGGGGTTTATCAGTAATGTACCGGGACCACCGGAGGGGTCCGGGGGTCCACCTGGGGGGGCTATGGGCCCCAGAGGCATACATGGGCCAAGTGTGAGAAGGCACCAGCCCCTAGGTGGGCTGGGGCGCCTCCCACTAAGGCCCATGCGCCTAGAAGGGGAGAGGGGGCAAACCCTAAGGGCAGATGGGCCCTAAGGCCCATACTCCCTGCGCCTCCCTCTCCTCCCCCCTTGTGGCCGCCACCCTTAGATGGGTTTGGGGCTGCCGCCCCTCTAGGGGTGGGAACCCTAGAGGGGGCGCACCCTCCTCCCCTTCCCCTATATATATGAGGCCTAGGGGCTGCCCAAGACACGGGATCTGATCTCTGCCTATTGGTGCAGCCCTCCCTCTCTTTCTCCTCATATCCCGTGGTGCTTGGCGAAGCCCTGTAGGATTGCCACGCTCCTCCATCACCACCATGCCGTTGTGCTGCTGCTGGATGGAGTCTTCCTCAACCTCTCCCTCTCTCCTTGCTGGATCAAGGCATGGGAGACGTCATCGGGCTGTACGTGTGTTGAACGCGGAGGTGCCGTCCGTTCGGCACTAGGATCTCCGGTGATTTGGATCACGACGAGTACGACTCCATCAACCCCGTTCACTTGAATGCTTCCGCTTAGCGATCTACAAGGGTATGTAGATGCACTCTCCTTCCCCTCGTTGCCAGTATCTCCATAGATAGGTCTTGGTGACACGTAGGAAATTTTTGAATTTCTGCTACGTTCCCCAACAACTCCCTCATGTTATGACCTTTCTTGGTCATCTTTCAGATCACAAGTACCCAGGCATTCGCTTTCACGAATGAAAGCATGGAAAACTCTTAGTCTGAGAAAACTTAGCCAATAATCAACAATAATGGGCATAAAAAATAACCCAACATTGGTTTGGTTAAAAGAAATGCACATTAAACTTTTGAAACTTCCTTTTATATTCTGAATCACCAATGTGGCAGAATTAGAATAAACATCATCCTTCTACATTAATTTCATATCACCGTTGGGCAGAAATGGAAATAATGCATATAACTCATAAACAATGTGATGATGGTATTTCTATTTAAACAACTTTGCTAAGAATTAATCATCATCATCAACTTTATTGCAGCGGGAACAACAAATATACATTTCTCTAATTCAAGAGTATTTCTTGATCTTTATCCGTTCTCTGAAAATTCATTTTGATACAAAATTTATCAGAGATTTAAACTTTGATAAATAATGAAGGAAATATGCCCTAGAGGCAATAATAAAGTTATTATTTATTTCCTTATATCATGATAAATGTTTATTATTCATGCTAGAATTGTATTAACCGGAAACATAATACATGTGTGAATACATAGACAAACAAAGTGTCACTAGTATGCCTCTACTTGACTAGCTCGTTGATCAAAGATGGTTAAGTTTCCTAACCATAGACATGAGTTGTCATTTGATTAACGGGATCACATCATTAGGAGAATGATGTGATTTACTTGACCCATTCTGTTAGCTTAGCACTTGATCATTTAGTTTGTTGTTATTGCTTTCTTCATGACTTATACATGTTCCTATGACTATGAGATTATGCAGCTCCCGTTTACCAGAGGAACACTTTGTGTGCAACCAAATGTCACAACATAAATGGGTGATTATAAAGGTGCTCTACAGGTGTCTCCGAACGTACTTGTTGGGTTGGCGTATTTCAAGATTAGGATTTGTCACTCCAATTGTCGAAGAGGTATCTCTGGGCCCACTCGGTAATGCACATCGCAATAAGCCTTGCAAGCATTGCAACTAATGAGTTAGTTGCGGGATGATATATTACAGAACGAGTAAAGAGACTTGCCGGTAACGAGATTGAACTAGGTATTGAGATACCGACAATCGAATCTCGGGCAAGTAACATACCGATGACAAAGGGAACAACATATGTTGTTATGCGGTCTAACCGATAAAGATCTTCGTAGAATATGTAGGAGCCTGATGTCTACTACACAACCTTCATCTTGTAGACGTTGTTGGGCCTCCAAGTGCAGAGGTTTGTAGGACAGTAGCAAATTTCCCTCAAGTGGATGACCTAAGGTTTATCAATCCGCAGGAGGCGTAGGATGAAGATGGTCTCTCTCAAGCAACCCTGCAACCAAATAACAAAGAGTCTCTTGTGTCCCCAACACACCCAATACAATGGTAAATTGTATAGGTGCACTAGTTCGGCGAAGAGATGGTGATACAAGCGGTATATGGATGGTAGATAAAGGTATTTGTAATCTAAAATTATAAAAACAGCAAGGTAACAAGTGATAAAAGTGAGTGTAAACGGTATTGCAATGATAGGAAACAAGGCCTAGGGTTCATACTTTCACTAGTGTAAGTCCTCTGAACAATACTAACATAATTGGATCACATAACTATCCCTCAACATGCAACAAAGAGTCACTCCAAAGTCACTAATAGCGGAGAACGAACGAAGAAATTATGGTAGGGTACGAAACCACCTCAAAGTTATTCTTTCCAATCAATCCATTGGGCTATTCCTATAAGTGTCACAAACAGCCCTAGAGTTCGTACTAGAATAACACCTTAAGATATAAATCAACCAAAACCCTAATGTCACCTAGATACTCCATTGTCACCTCAAGTATCCGTGGGTATGATTATACGATATGCATCACACAATCTCAGATTCATCTATTCAACCAACACATAGGACCTCGAAGAGTGCCCCAAAGTTTCTACCGGAGAATCACGACGAAAACATGTGCCAACCCCTATGCGTAGGTTCATGGGCGGAACCCGCAAGTTGATCACCAAAACATACATCAAGTGAATCACGTGATATCCCATTGTCACCACAGATATCCACGGCAAGACATACATCAAGTGTTCTCAAGTCTTTAAAGACTCAGTCTGATAAGATTGCTTCAAAGGGGAAACTCGATTCATTACAAGAGGAAGAGGGGGAGGAGAAACATAAGATCCAACTATAATAGCAAAGCTCGCGATACATCAAGATCGTGCCAAATCAAGAACACGAGAGAGAGAGATCAAACACATAGCTACTGGTACATACCCTCAGCCCCGAGGGAGAACTACTCCCTCCTCGTCATGGAGAGCACCGGAGATGGATACCCCCTCCGGCGGGGTACCGGAAAGGGGTCCCGATTGGTTTTTGGTGGTTTTGGAGGCTTGCGGCGGCGGAACTCCCGATCTATCTTCTCCTCTGATGTTTTTAGGGTATATGGAGATATATAGGCGGAAGAAGCACGTCGGTGGAGCTCCGAGGGGCCCACGAGGCAGGGGGCGCGCCCTCCACCCTCGTGACCTCCCCGAAAACTTCTTGGAGTAGGGTCCAAGTCTCCTGGATCACGTTCGGTGAGAAGATCACGGTCCCAAAGGTTTCATTCCGTTTGGACTCCGTTTGATATTCTGTTTCCTCGAAATACTGAAATAGGCAAAAAAACAGCAATTCTGGGCTGGGCCTCCGGTTAATAGGTTAGTCCCAAAAATAATATAAAAGTGGAAAATAAAGCCCAATATAGTCCAAAACAGTAGATAAAGTAGCATGGAGCAATCAAAAATTATAGATACGTTGGAGACGTATCAGGCATCCCCAAGCTTAATCCTGCTCGTCCTCGAGTAGGTAAATGATAAAAAGAGAATTTTTGATGCGGAGTGATACTTTGGCATAATTTCAATGTAAATCTTCTTAATCATGGTATGAATATTCAGATCCGAAAGGTTCAATACAAAAGTTCATATTAACATAAAAATGATAATACTTCAAGCATAATAATCAAACAATTATGTCATCTCAAAATAACATGGCCAAAGGAAGTTCATCCCTACAAAAGCATATAGTTAGGCTATGCTTCATTTTCGTCACACAAAGATGTTCCCAACTTCTATACCCCTGATGACAAGCCAAGCAATTGTTTCATACTCAAATAATCTCAAACTTTTTCAACCTTCACGCAATACATGAGCGCGAGCCATGGACATAGCACTATGGGTGGTATAGAATATGATGATGGGGATTGTGTGGAGAAGACAAAAAAGGAGAAGGTCTCACATCAACGAGGCTAATCAATGAGCTATGGAGATGCCCATCAATTGATGTTAATGCAAGGAGTAGGGATTGACATGCAACGGATGCACCAGAGCTAAGAATGCTCAACAAAAGAAAACTAGTGGGTGTGCATCCAACTTGCTTGCTCATGAAGACCTAGGGCATTTTGAGGAAGCCCATCGTTGGAATATACAAGCCAAGTTCTATAATGAAAAATTCCAACTAGTATGAACAAGACAACTTATGAGACTCACTATATGAAAATCATGGTGCTACTTTGAAGCACAATATATGAGACTCACTACATGAAGAACAAGGTGCTACTTTGAAGCACAAGTGTGGAAAAAGAGATAGTAGCATTGCCCTTTTTATTTTCTCTTTTTTTGGGCCTTTCTTTTTCTTTTTGGCCTTTCTCTTTTTTTTTGATTGGGCAATGCTCTAATAATGATGATCATCACACTTCTATTGATTACAACATAATGATTACAACTCGATACTAGAACAAGATATGACTCTATATGAATGCCTCCGGCGGTGTACCGGGATGGTGCAATGAATCAAGAGTGACATGTATGAAAAATAATGCATGGTGGCTTTGCCACAAATACGATGTCAACTACAAGATCATGCAATGGCAATATGACAAAAGTAAAGCATGTCATGATGATGATGATGGAAGTTGCATGGCAATATATCTCGGAATGGCTATGGAAATGCCATGATAGGTAGGTATGGTGGCTATTTTGAGGAAGATATAGGGAGGTTTATGTGTGAAAGAGCGTATCATATCACGGGGTTTGGATGCACCGGCGAAGTTTGCACCAACTCTCAATGTGAGAAAGGGCAATGCACGGTACCAAAGAGGCTAGCAAATGGCGGAAAGTTAAAAGTGCGTATAATCCATGGACTCAACATTAGTCAAAAGAACTCATATACTTATTGCAAAAATTTAGAAGTCATCAAAAATCAAGTACTACGCGCATGCTCCTAGGGGGATAGATTGGTAGGAAAAGACCATCGCTCGTCCTCGACCGCCACTCATAAGGATGCACAAGCCAGGTACACTTCATGCTTCAAATTTGTTACACAACTTTAACCATACGTGCATGCTACAGGACTTGCTAACTTCAACACAAGTATTTCTCAAATTCACAACTACTCAACTAGCATGACTATGATATTATCACCTCCATATCTCAAAACAATTATCAAGCATCAAACTTATCTTAGTATTCAACCCACTAAAAAGAAAGTTTTACATATCTTGAATACCAAGTATATCAACATTAAGCAAATTACCATGCTATTAACGACTCTCAAAATAATCTAAGTGAAGCATGAGAGATCAAGTTTCTTTAAAACAAACCACCACCATGCTCTAAAAGATCTAAGTGAAGCACTAGAGCAAAAATTATCACGCTCAAAAAGATATAAGTGAAGCACATAGAGTAAACTATCAAGCTCAAAAGATATAAGTGAAGCACATAGAGTATTCTAACAAATTTCAATTCATACATGGCTCTCTCAAAAGGTGTGTACAATAAGGATGATTGTGGTAGACTAACAAGCAAAGACACAAATAATACAAGACGCTCCAAGCAAAACACATATCATGTGGTGAATAAAAATATAGCTCCAAGTAAATTACTGATGGAAGTGGACGAAAGAGGGGATGCCTTCCGGGGCATCCCAAGCTTTGACTTTTTGGTGTCCTTGGATTATCTTGGGGGTGCCATGGGCATCCCCAAGCTTAGTCTCTTGCCACTCCCTGTTCCATAATCCATCAAAAGAATTCACCCAAAACTTGAAAACTTCACAACACAAAACTCAATAGAAATCTCGTGAGCTCCGTTAGAGAAAGAAAATAAAAGACTACTTTAAGGTACTGTAGTGAACTTGTTCTTTATTTGTATTGGTGTTAAACCTACTGTATTCCAACTTCTCTATGGTTTATAAACTATTTTACTAGCCATAGATTCATCAAAATAAGCAAACAACACACGCAAAACAGAATCTGTCAAAAACAGAACAGTCTGTACTAATCTGTTACTAACGCAAACTTCTGGAACCCAAAAAATTCTACCAAAATTAGACGACCTGGGCAATTTGTTTATTGATCATCAGCAATTGTAATCACTATTTTATCACGTTCTGGTGATTTTTTACAATTCGAGCACTGAGCGCAAAGATTCTGGAAATTACAGCAAGATCAAATAACTATCTTCCAAGAAGATCTAATAGGTTTAACTTGGCACAAACACTAATTAAAAGATAAAACCACATCTAAACAGAATCTAGATGGATTATTTATTCCTAAACAGAACCAAAAACAAAAAACACAAAATAAAATTGGGTTGCCTCCCAACAAGCGCTATCGTTTAACGCCCCTAGCTAGGCATGATGATTTCAATGATGCTCACATAAAAGATAAGAATTGAAACATAAAGAGAGCATCATGAAGAATATGACTAGCACATTTAAGTCTAACCCACTTCCTATGCATAGGGATTTTGTGAGCAAACAACTTATGAGAACAATAATCAACTAGCATAGGAGGGTAACACAAGCATAGCTTCAAAAATTTAAGCACATAGAGAGGAAACTTGATATTATTGCAATTTTTACAAGCATATATTCCTCCCTCATAATAATTTTCAGTAGCATCATGAATGAATTCAACAATATAACCAGCACCTAAAGCATTCTTTTCATGATCTACAAGCATAGAAAATTTACTACTCTCCACATAAGCAAAATTCTTCTCATGAATAATAGTGGGAGCAAACTCAACAAAGTAACTATCATGTGATTGAAAATTAAGATCAAGATGACAAGGTTAATTGTTATTATTATTCTTTAAAGCATACGTGTCATCACAATAATCATCATAGATAGGAGGCATGCTTTCATCATAATAAATTTTCTCATTAAAAATTGGGGGACAAAAAATATCATCTTCATCAAACATAGCTTCCCCAAGCTTGTGGCTTTGCATATCATTAGCATCATGGATATTCAAAGAATTCATACTAACAACATTGCAATCATGCTCATCATTCAAAGATTTAGTCCCAAACATTTTGTAGATTTCTTCTTCTAGCACTTGAGCACAATTATCCTTTCCATCATACTCACGAAAGATATTAAAAAGGTGAAGCGTATGAGACAAACTCAATTCCATTTTTTTGTAATTTTCTTTTATAAATAAACTAGTGATAAAACAAGAAACTAAAAGACTCGATTGAAAGATCTAAAGATATACCTTCAAGCACTCACCTCCCCGGTAACGGCGCCAGAAAAGAGCTTGATGTGTACTACACAACCTTCTTCTTGTAGATGTTGTTGGGCCTCCAAGTGCAGAGGTTTGTAGGACAGTAGCAAATTTCCCTCAAGTGGATGACCTAAGGTTTATCAATCCGCAGGAGGCATAGGATGAAGATGGTCTCTCTCAAGCAACCCTGTAACCAAATAACAAAGAGTCTCTTGTGTCCCCAACACACCCAATACAATGGTAAATTGTATAGGTGCACTAGTTCGGCAAAGAGATGGTGATACAAGCGGTATATGGATGGTAGATAAAGGTATTTGTAATCTGAAATTATAAAAACAGCAAGGTAACAAGTGATAAAATTGAGTGTAAACGGTATTGCAATGATAGGAAACAAGGCCTAGGGTTCACACTTTCACTAGTGTAAGTCCTCTCAACAATACTAACATAATTGGATCACATAACTATCCCTCAACATGCAACAAAGAGTCACTCCAAAGTCACTAATAGCGGAGAACGAACGAAGAGATTATGGTAGGGTACGAAACCACCTCAAAGTTTTCTTTCCAATCAATCCGTTGGGCTATTCCTATAAGTGTCACAAACAGCCCTAGAGTTCGTACTAGAATAACACCTTAAGATACAAATCAACCAAAACCCTAATGTCACCTAGATACTCCATTGTCACCTCAAGTATCCGTGGGTATGATTATACGATATGCATCACACAATCTCAGATTCATCTATTCAACCAACACATAGGACCTCGAAGAGTGCCCCAAAGTTTCTACCGGAGAATCACGACGAAAACGAGTGCCAACCCCTATGCGTAGGTTCATGGGCGGAACCCGCAAGTTGATCACCAAAACATACATCAAGTGAATCACGTGATATCCCATTGTCACCACAGATATCCACGGCAAGACATACATCAAGTGTTCTCAAGTCTTTAAAGACTCAATCCGATAAGATTGCTTCAAAGGGGAAACTCGATTCATTACAAGAGAGAAGAGGGGGAGGAGAAACATAAGATCCAACTATAATAGCAAAGCTCGCGATACATCAAGATCGTGCCAAATCAAGAACACGAGAGAGAGATCAAACACATAGCTACTTGTACATACGCTCAGCCCCGAGGGAGAACTACTCCCTCCTCGTCATGGAGAGCACCGGGATGATGAAGATGGCCACCGGAGATGGATCCCCCCTCCGGCAGGGTACCGGAAAGGGGTCCCAATTGGTTTTTGGTGGTTTTGGAGGCTTGCGGTGGCGGAACTCCCGATCTATCTTCTCCTCTGATGTTTTTAGGGTATATGGAGATATACAGGCGGAAGAAGCACGTCGGTGGAGCTCCGAGGGGCCCACGAGGCAGGGGGGCGCGCCCTCCACCCTCGTGACCTCCCCGGAAACTTCTTGGAGTAGGGTCCAAGTCTCCTGGATCACGTTCGGTGAGAAGATCACGTTCCCGAAGGTTTCATTCCGTTTGGACTCCGTTTGATATTCTGTTTCCTCGAAATACTGAAATAGGCAAAAAAAACAGCAATTCTGGGCTGGGCCTCCGGTTAATAGGTTAGTCCCAAAAATAATATAAAAGTGGAAAATAAAGCCCAATATAGTCCAAAACAGTAGATAAAGTAGCATGGAGCAATAAAAATTATAGATGCGTTGGAGACGTATCAGAGCCAATATGGGCATCCAGGTCCCGCTATTGGTTATTAACCAGAGAGGTGTCTCGGTCATGTCTACATAGTTCTCGAACCCGTAGGGTCCGCACGCTTAACGTTCATTGACGATATAGTACTATGAGTTATGTATGTTGGTGACCGAATATTGTTCAGAGTTTCGGATGAGATCACGGATATGATGAGGAACACCAGAATGGTCCGGAAGTAAGATTGGTATGTGGATAGTAGTGTTTGATCTCCGGAAGGGTTCCGGAATTCACCAAAAGGGGTTCCGGATGTTTCCCGAAATGTTTGGGCACGAGAACACTTTATCTAGGCCAAAGGGGAAAGCCCATGAGGTTTTTGGAAAGCGCAAAAGGAAGTTTTGCAGAGTCCAGGGGCCAGACGCCAGGGTCCCTGGCGTCTGGGTCCAGACATCGGGAACCCTGGCGTCTGGCCCTGGAGTCCGAGAAGGACTCTTGCCTTTCGGGTGAAACAGACTTTCTGAAGGTTTTTACTCCAAGTTTCGACCCCCAAGGCTCAACATATAAATAGAGGGGCAAGGCTAGCACCCAAGAAAAATCAAGAAACACGAAGCCGTGTGCCGGCAACCCCGTCCGCTCTAGTTTATCCTCCGTCATAGTTTTCGTAGTGCTTAGGCGAAGCCCTGTGGAGATTGTTCTTCACCAACACTGTCACCACGCCGTCGTGCTGCCGGAACTCATCTACTACTTCGCCCCTCTTGCTGGATCGAGAAGGCGAGGACGTCACCGAGCCGAACGTGTGTAGAACTCGGAGGTGTCGTGCTTTCGGTACTTGAATCGGTCGGATCATGAAGACGTACGACTACATCAACCACGTTGATATAACGCTTCCGCGAACGGTCTATGAGGGTACGTAGACAACACTCTCCCCTCTCGTTGCTATGCATCACCATGATCCTACGTGTGCGTAGGAAATTTTTTGAAATTACTACGTTCCCCAACAGTGGCATCTGAGCCAGGTTTTATACGTAGATGTCATATGCACGAGTAGAACACAAGTGAGTTGTGGGCGATATAAGTCATACTGCTTACTAGCATGTCATACTTTGGTTCGGCGGTATTATTGGATGAAGCGGCCCGGGCCGACATTACGCGTACGCTTATGCGAGACTGGTTCTACCGATGTGCTTTGCACACAGATGGCTGGCGGGTGTCAGATTCTCCAACTTTAGTTGAACCGAGTGTGGCTACGCCCGGTCCTTGCGAAGGTTAAAACAGCACCAACTTGACGAACTATCGTGGTGGTTTTGATGCGTAGGTAAGAACAGTTCTTGCTAAGCCCAGTAGCAGCCACATAAAACTTGCAACAATAAAGTAGAGGACGTCTAACTTGTTTTTGCAGGGCATGTTGTGATGTGATATGGTCAAGACATGATGCTAAATTTTATTGTATGAGATGATCATGTTTTGTAACTGAGTTATCGGCAACTGGCAGGAGCCATATGGTTGTCGCTTTATTGTATGCAATGCAATCGCCCTGTAATGTTTTACTTTATCACTAAGCGGTAACGATAGTCATAGAAGCATAAGATTGGCAAGACGACAACGATGCTACGATGGAGATCAAGGTGTCGCGCCGGTGACGTTGGTGATCATGACGGTGCTTCGAAGATGGAGATCACAAGCACAAGATGATGATGGCCATATCATATCACTTATATTGATTGCATGTGATCTTTATCTTTTGTGCATCTTATCTTGCTTTGATTGACGGTAGCATTATAAGATGATCTCTCAATAAATTTCAAGATAAAAGTGTTCTCCCTGAGTATGCACCGTTGCCAAAGTTCGTCATGCCCAGACACCACGTGATGATCGGGTGTGATAAGCTCTATGTCCATCTACAACGGGTGCAAGCCAGTTTTGCACACGCAGAATACTCAGGTTAAACTTGACGAGCCTAGCATATGCAGATATCGCCTTTGAACACTGAGACCGAAAGGTCGAGCTTGAATCATATAGTAGATATGATCAACATAGTGATGTTCACCATTGAAAGCTACTCCATTTCACGTGATGATCGGTTATGATTTAGTTGATATGGATCACGTGATCACTTATATGATTAGAGGGATGTCTATCTAAGTGGGAGTTCTTAAGTAATATGATTAAATTGAACTTTAATTTATCATGAACTTAGTCCTGGTAGTATTAGCATATCTATGTTGTAGATCAATAGCTCGCGTTAAGCTCCCCTGTTTTATATTTGATATGTTCCTAGAGAAAACTAAGTTGAAAGATGTTAGTAGAAATAATGCGGATTGGATCCGTGATCTGAGGATTATCCTCATTGCTGCACAGAAGAATTATGTCCTTGATGCACCGCTTGGTGACGGACCTATTGCAGGCGCATATGCAGACGTTATGAACGTTTGGCAAAGCTCGGTATGACGACTACTTGATAGTTTAGTACACCATGCTTAACGGCTTAGAATCGGGACTTCAAAGACGTTTTGAACGTCATGGACCATATGTGATGTTCCAGGAGCTGAAGTTAATATTTCAAGCAAATACCCGAGTTGAGAGATATGAAGTCTTCAACAAGTTCTACATCTAAGAGATGGAGGAGAATAGCTCAAGCAGTGAGCATGTGCTCAGATTGTCTGGGTACTACAATCGCTTGAATCAAGTGGGATTTAATCTTCCAGATAAAATAGTGATTGACAGAATTCTCTAGTCACCATCACCAAGTTAGTAGAACTTCGTGATAAACTATAATATGCAAGGGATGACGTAAACAATTCCCAAGTTCTTCGCGATGCTAAATCGGCGAAGGTAGAAATCAAGAAAAACATCAAGTGTTGATGGTTGACAAAACCACTAGTTTCAAGAGAAACAACAAAGGGAAGAAGGGGAATTTCAAGAAGAACGGCAAGCAAGTTGCTGCTCATGTGAAAAACCCAAGTCTCGACCTAAGCCTGAAACTGAGTGATTCTACTGCAAAGAAACTGGTCACTGGAAGCGGAACTACCCAAGTAATTGGCGGATAAGAAGGATGGCAAAGTGAACATAGGTATATTTGATATACATGTTATTGATGTATACTTTACTAGTGTTTATAGCAACCACTCAGTATTTGATACTAGTTCAGTTGCTAAGAGTAGTAACTCGAAACGGGAGTTGCAGAATGAAGAGAGAGTAGTTAAGGGTGAAGTAACGATGTGTGTTGGAAGTGGTTCCAAGATTGATATGATCATCATCGCACACTCCCTATACTTTCGGGATTAGTGTTAAACTAAATGTTATTTGGTGTTTGCGTTGAGCATGAATATGATTTGATCATGTTTATTGCAAAACAGTTATTCATTTAAGTTAGAGAATAATTGTTGTTCTATTTACATTAATAAAACCTTCTATGGTCATACACCCAATGAAAATGGTTCATTGGATCTCGATTGTAGTGATACACATATTCATAATATTGAAGCCAAAAGATGCAAAGTTAATAATGATAGTGCAACTTATTTGTGGCACTGCCGTTTAGGTCATATTGGTGTAAAGCGCATGAAGAAACTCCATGCTGATGGTCTTTTGGAATCACTTGATTATGAATCATTGATGCTTGCGAACCATGCCTTATGGGCAAGATGACTAAGACTCCGTTCTCCGGAACAATGGAGCGGGCAACTGACTTATTGGAAATAATACATACTGATGTATGCAGTCCGATGAGTGTTGAGGTTCGCGACGGGTATCATTATTTTCTGACCTTCACAGATGATTTGAGCAGATATGGGTATATCTACTTGATGAAACACAAGTCTGAAACATTTGAAAAGTTCAAAGAATTTCAGAGTGAAGTGGAGAATCATTGTAACAAAAATAAAAGTTTCTACGATATGATCGCAGAAGTAAAATATTTGAGTTACGAGTTTGGCCTTTAGTTAAAACAATGTGAAATAGTTTCACTACTCACGCCACCTGGAACACCACATCATAATGGTGTGTCTGAATGTCATAACCGTACTATTATTGGATATAGTGCAATCTATGATGTTTCTTACCGATTAACCACTATATTTTGGGGTTATGCATTAGAGACAGCTGCATTCACGTTAAAAGGGCACCATCTAAATCCGTTGAGACGACACCGTATGAACTGTGGTTTGGCAAGAAACCAAAGTTGCCATTTCTTAAAGTTTGGGGTTACGATGCTTATAAGAAAAAGTTTCATCCTGATAAGTTCAAACCCAAATCGGAGAAATGTGTCTTCATAGGATACCCAAAGGAGACAGTTGGGTACACCTTCTATCCCAGATCCGAAGGCAAGACATTCGTTGCTGAGAATGGATCCTTTCTAGAGGAGTTTCTCTCGAAAGAAGTGAGTGGGAGGAAAGTAGGTAACTGTACCTGCTCCCTTATTGGAAAGTAGATCATGAAAGAAATCTATTTCTGTGACTCCTACACCAATTAGTAAGGAAGCTAATGATGATGATCATGTAATTTCAGATCAAGTTACTACCAAACCTCGTAGGTCAAACAGAGTAAGATCCGCACTAGAGTGGTACGGTAATCCTGTTCTGGAGGTCATGTTAATTGACCATGACGAACCTATGAACTATGAGGAAACGATGATGAGCCCAGATTCCACGAAATGACTTGAGGCCATGAAATCTGAGATTGGATCCATGTATAAGAACAAAGTATGGACTTTGATTGACTTGCCCGATGATCGACGAGTCATTAAAAATAAATGGATCTTCAAGAGGAAGACGGACACTGATAGTAGTGTTAATATCTACAAAGCTAGAATTGTCGCAAAAGGTTTTTCGACAAGTTCAAGGTGTTGACTATGATGAGAGTTTCTCACTCGTATATATGCTTAAGTCTGTCTGAATCATGTTAGCAATTGTCGCATTTTATGAAATCTGGCAAATGGATAAACAAAACTACATTCCTTAATGGATTTATTTAAGTAGAGTTGTATATGATGCAACCAGAAGGTTTTGTCAATCCTAAAAGTGCTAACAAAATATGTAAGCTCCAGCGATCCATCTATGGACTGGTGCAAGCATCTCGGAGTTGGAATATATGCTTTGATAAGTTGATCAAAGCATATAGTTTTATACAGACTTGCGGTGAAGCCTGTATTTACAAGAAAGTGAGTGGGAGCACTACAGCATTTCTGATAAGTATATGTGAATGACATATTGTTGATTGGAGATAATGTAGAATTATTCTGCAAAGCATAAAGGAGTGTTTGAAATGAGTTTTTTCAAAGAAAGACATCGATGAAGCTGCTTACACATTGAGCATGAATTATATCAATGATCTAAATTATATCAATCATCCATGAATAAGCCAGCACTTAGGCATAATAATACCTCGATTAACGACAAGAAGAGCTTTATTTAAGGTAACCAACATATATAGAAGTAGCGTATGATGAAATTAACCAATCATATAACAAAAAAATAGTGGCCTAAAGCAAACTGCGCATATTCAGAGAATAATTGCTATCAATTTGATCTAGGATGCCTGCCGTAAAAGTGATAAATGCGACTGGAGAAATGAATGCTCTGAATTATATCAATCATCTAGGAATCAGCCCGTCACTTAGACACGATCATACCACTAATAATGACAACAAGAGCTATATTTAAGATAACCAAGACAGAAGCAATGTACCATGAAATTGACCAATCATATAACCGGAATAGAGGTTTGGTGACTAACCATCCACATACAAGTATTGTATGGCAACAAGTAACATCAGTTGATAGAAGTTATATTAGAATGGAGGAACAATATATTTAAACGGCTTGTATGTCAGCCTCGGTCCATCGATCTACTCCAAAACTTTCATTGTTCTAGTTGAACAATTTGAAGACACTGCTAAGTAACTATCCACATTAGTTGTTCTAGTTGTTCTAGCTGAACAATCCTTACCATTTCTAAATATATGTTTGGTTACTAGAGAGATAATTTATTCATGAAACTATTTTCTATAATGTCCCAATTCGTCTTTCACCTTATTCTATCTACGTTATGTAATTATAGGTTGACAGTTGAATAACCTGGAATTTTTTAGCAGCTTCGTTCTTTATATGTCCCAATTCTTGCTTCATTATGCAATGGCATAAAGATTATAGTTACTAACATTAACTTCATTTACGTAGGTCCAAGGGTTTCCAAGTCTTCCGCGTTTTTGCGTTGAGGCAATCACATAGAATTGAATAGCCTTCAAGTCAACAAATTCTCCAAGGTAATTCTGTCAAGGAGAAGATTCCTGAAAAACAACATTTTTTTGTTTGCTTAGTAAAGAAGACAACTTCCAATTATAGGACGGTATGAACTATAGCTTACCTTGTATCTTACTATGCAAACTGAATGTTTATACAACACACTAAATTATTTCCTTTCTAATTAGTGCTTTTCAAAAGAGTATACTAAGTGTTTCCTGATAAAGCACATGTTTTATCTCATAAGTAACATACGCAATAATAAACAACAATACAAATGATTTCTTAAAATAGTGTGTGTGTTGTAGACAGTTTAATGCAAATGTTTCATCCGACATGTAATGTGTGCGATGACTAGTATCGTCACAAACGATATACAGACGAAACTGTCAGTCATAGTTACTTCACCACACACAATTGAACTAAATGAATTATTGGTGGTTGCCTTTGTAATCGTAGATGATTCTTGTTTCCGCAATAATGTGGGACGGTTTTAGCATTGCAGACATTTTCCCCGTGGTCAGCGATGGACCCCCCTATCACCAACTCACTCGAGTGCACAGTTCCGGAAACTGTATGCAATTGGGGTCTGGACCTGTGAATAGCCCCATTGTGTACTAGTGGGTTATCTTCAATCTGTATGTAAATGAGAGCAAAACAATGTGGCATGTATGTAACTTCATGCTTTGAACCCAATGGGATTGTGGCAAAAATATCTTAATCATCGCATCATATGTGCATATACACCATATTTCTAATTATTAGTTGCTATGTATTGATTTGGTATAGTTATCATTGCCAAGACAAAAATCCTAAACTTGCGGATGGTTTGGTTACAAATTGAGCTTACAAACTAATTCCCTCACTGATCCAACTAACCTTCTCTTGCATTTTGATGTGGGTCCCCCACTAACTCAACCAGATGACCCACATTGGCTCGTAAATCTCCTTCGTAACTGAAACGTCCATAGATGTAGCATTACTCCTGCCAAAGAGGGGAAAGAGATGGTGAACTTTACTTAAGTGGTTGAATGCACATGTTTATGTGGTTCACCAACTCATTTGATCACATTCAGATCAGCCGGTGCAACAACCTCCGCATCTTATATTGAATTGCATTAACGACTGCAATGTTGGTGCCTATATATAATGCTCCTAGTCGGCGCAAGATCTTGAAGGGGGAGAGAAGAAGATTAATGCAACAAAGATGAGTTGAGCAACTGAGGGATAGAGTCGAGCAAAGTATAGACACGGGCATTGGAGGTGTTGGTAAAATGTTGGCCACATGTGTCACCTTTTAAAGTGGACACCTTAGATGACATAGGTTGAGTGAAGTTTCTTGGACGAGGAAGTGGGTCCATAGTGTACATAACGCACATTAAACATGGTGTGCCTTTTGTTATGCATTCTCTTCAGCTTCATGTAGTTCATTGTCCACAACTAAATCAACCACTTCCTTGTCCACCACTGGAGCATCTCCCCATAGATTTGCTTCTTAGTCATTATAGTACTGCTAAGGTGGGAATTGGGCATCATCCCAGTGTTCTTACCTCATACCCCACTCACTCTCGTTGGATGGTGATGGATGTACCGGGGGGGTACCGTGCTGATGCATGCGCGCGAGTGCGGACACTCCAAGTCTCCAACCCTTCAATCCTTGTACCAAGTAGAACTATGGCCAATAAAACATAAGAGTAGACTTGTTCTAAATGCCACTTTGTAAGAGTGTCTTAACATCCTTAATAGACTCTACATAGTCAATGAGGAAAATATGGTTCATAAATATGTGTTGTATAAAATTGTATTACATGCATGTAGCTTCCACAACTTCGATAAATATAACATGATCACAAGTTTTTTTTTGCTAATGATCTCAATATTCATTGGACTTTCATAAGTTTACATCAGTTGAAATGCCATGCACATGAAATACAAGAGCGAATAGCATAAAACTACCACTTTTCACGTTAGGATTCCAAAACATTATCAAAATTTTATTTGTGACTGATACCTACCACTTTTCGTGTCGGCTATCTCAAAAAACCCAAATAACCCTATGTTCTACAATTGATCGTGATTATGACAGGCTAGGCCCACTTCTAAATGAACCATCTTTTGACCATTAACTGACATGTGGGACCCATATGTTAGTGTCTCTTTCTAGTAATCTTATTAAAAAAGCAATCAGGTCCCTGTAAATAGTTTTAAAAAGCAATCGGGTCCCTGGGATACTAATTTCAAAAAGCAATCGAGTCCCTCGCGCGGCCGTGCTCCGGATCGAGAGGAGCTCGTCGTTCAGCAGCCATAGCGCCGGCCGCCGTGGAGCTCCCCGCCGCGCGGTCTCTCTCTCTCTCTCTCTCTCTCTCTCTCACGTCCGCTCGAGGTGGGTGGAGCAGCTCGACGCGCTCGGCTCCCATGGCCGTCGTCGGCAACCTCCTCCCCCACGGCCCCGACGCACTCCACTGCCTGCTCGCCGGCGCGAGCCTCCGCCTGCCCCCTCACGTGGACGTCGTCGAGTTCGCGGCAGCAACAGACAAAGGGGAAGGGGAAGGGGCGGGTAAGCAGCAGCGGCGGCGGCAAGCAGCTACCGCGGGCAGCAGCCGATGGCAGCAGCGACGGCAAGCAGCGGCCGCGGGCAGCAGCAGATGGCAGCGGTAGCGGGCAGCAGCAGAGGGCGGCAAGCAGCGGTAGCAGCAGCAGAGGGCAGCGGCGGCAAGCACCGGCAGAGGGTAGCAGCAATAGCGGAGCGGGCCTCGACGTGGCATAGGGCACCGGCGTGGGCTAGCAGTGTGGCCGGCGGCCATGGCCGCGCGACGGTGTGCTTCGGGAGCAAGAAGACTGGTGGAGAAGAAGGGAGGCAAAGAGGGGAAGAAGAAAATGAGAAGAGACACTGACATGTGGATCCCAAATGTCAGTTAACGGTCAAACAGACGGTCAACTAGACGGTTCATTTAGAAGCGGGCCTGACCTGTCATAATCATGATCAATTGTAAAACATAGGGTTATTTGGGTTTTTTGAGACAACCGACGCGAAAAGTGATAGGTATCAGTCACAAACAAATTATCGATAATTTTTTGGAACCCTAACACGAAAAGTGGTAGTTTTATGCTATTTACTCGAAATACGAACATCCATAATAAAATTTAATATATCAGAATTTTTCAAAGATGATCTTTATATGTTCAAATTTAATAAATGGAGAAAATTAATTTATGAGCACGATGAAGAAGTAACATTCTATGCTTGAAGGTTTGGCAAGGGTCATTGTTTCTCTTTTCCTTCGAGAATACGATTGCCTGCCAACTTTACTGATATATACTACCTCCTCCATTCTAAAATGTAATACTATTTTTAACATTATTGATAGTGTCAAAAATAATCATACGAAAGAAAAATTATCATCTAGAAACCTTGCCCGCACCGGCGGAGCTATGTTGCGGCCAAGGGGCCCGCTGCCCCGAGCTTTGGTCAAAAGTCTCAAGAAATTTTTATTTTAAGGGCTTAGATGAAAAAACTGAACCTTCCCACCATGCTCCCATAACCCTAAGGCTATTGAAGATGAGGTGGATCAACGACACCGTCGGTGGAAGGCAGAGGAACCCTAGTTGGGAAGGAGGCTGCTGCCACTCCAGACCTTGCAACCGGCGTGCTGGTATTAGCAGTTTACCACCGCAGATTGGTTGGCTGGCCACTCGGGTGACCTCTCAAAGAAAGAAATGGCTGCAGCAAAGGCGTTGGCTATGCTTGTCTGTCGAGAGATTTGGCGCGAATGCAAATCGCCGGATTTGTTATAGGAAGCAGCTATCGGTCAGTAATGTTGTGTTCTTATCAGGGACGAAGCCTCGGTTTGGAAGCTGGCCGGTTGTCCGATCCAATTTGACCCAGGTCAAATGAGCTAGGATTGCTCTTTGGGGTCTCCTTGCAAAGCAGAGCCCCGGCTGTTTCTCTGTTGGTTATGCAGTTTTCTTCCCTCTTTCGTTTCTTGCTGTTTTTCCTTTACGGTCCTTGCGGCCGATTTTTTTTCTTTTTACTCTGCCATTCAGAGACCCCTTCTGAAATGGAATCTTAGCAGTTCTCCTGCTAATAATTTTCAAAAAAAAAAAGAATCATGTGGTTTTCATAGTACCGATCTCTACCGAACAAAGTACGAGTAGTATGAAGGACGCAGACACGGTTAGCGCCCCGTGGAGCTCACCCTCCCTCAATGGCGACCACCGCTCCGTCTAGCAGAGTAGCCGCGGCGGCAGACCCGTTGGAGAAGAACGAGCCAACGAGGCCCCTGGCCATCCCTCGCCTGGTTGCCAGCAACATCGACGAGGCGGCGCAGACGGCGACGAGGTGGCGCTCCGTGCAGAGCCGCCGGTGCCTGCTCTGCTGTGGCGGCTGCTGCGTGTCCACCGCGGTCGTCGTCGGCCTCCTCATCCTCGTTCTCACACTCAAACGTATGTTGACGCTCAAAAGTGGCACAATCGTAAAAGTTGCTTTAATCTATGTCAAGATTAATTCAAACTTATGATTGGAAGTCATCATGATATGGCTTTCTTTGTAAAAGTTGCTTTAATCTATGTCAAGATTAATTCAAACTTATGATTGGAAGTCACCATGATATGGCATTCTTTGAGAAGATCAAGATGGATATGAAAATGTTCTAAAACGGAGTCCGGATGCAAAAGTTATGACAAGTTCGGAGATGCTCATGATGACATCAGATTAAAGAATGGCTTGAAGCCCAATTAAGATGACTCCAAATGGAAAAAGTTTCAACATAAAAGTTGTGCATCTCGTTGAAACGGATGATTTTGGTATAAAAATCGTCTTAATCCGAGGTCGTGTGCAAAAGTTACAGCTAGTATAAGGCGCTGCTGCACTGGATGGCCGGACACTCCGGGGACAACCATCCGGGTTTTGATTTTCTCTGTAGATGACCAGACACTCCGGGTATGTTAGTCCGGGTTTTCAATTTGGCTGCTGTAGATTTCGGAAAACAGCCAAAAACCCCCTCAAAATGGCCTCAGATCAAAAAATGTTCAACATGAAAGTTGTTCGTCTCGTCAAAACGGTCAAGATTGCTTTTGGGCTCGTTTTCATCCGAGGTCGTTTACTCCCCTGAACATGGCCCACAACATGCAGCCAGATTTTACCGAACAGTTTTGGAAAGTTCAGACCAAACAAATCCGAATTGGACTAGGTTTTGGACGTGAATTGAAGCCTTTTCCTTGCACGGGAAGTCCAGCCGCCTCTTATATACTCAAGGGATGATGGCCGATTGAACAACACACAATTGAGCAAACACATCTATCACTTTTTATCTTTTATCTTTTTTCCCTAACCCTAGTTCTTCTTCTTCCTCGTTCTTTGTCTGTTCTTCTTGTTGCAGGGCGGCGAACCTCGAGGCCCTAGGGGCGATCAGGTCGAGCCAAGGCAGCCCATAGCCGCCGCGCGCCCTGACGGAGTCCGTCCCGGGCGTGTGGGGTTTCGGGTCTACAAAAGCACCCGCCGGATTGTCTTGCGTACCGCGCTTCCGGCGGGTCTCCTTCGACATGAGCTGCGGTGCATCACCCTTGGCGTCGAGGGTACACGGTGACGTTTTCGTGTGCGAACACACTTTTTCTCAACGTGTTCAAGGTCAAGGACCAAGTCAGCATGAACGGCATCTCCCTTACCTCCCTCAGGTTTCCTAATGATTACAGCAACTACGCCAAGAATGCATCAGCCACTAGCAGAAAGGTGAAGCCGTCTCACACATCAAATGAAAAACAGAACAGAAATGTCCCTGACCGAAATGTCTCGGCAGACGGTTCATAAATATAATGTTGATATGAACATCCTATGGGAAAACAGAATACAAAGCTTAACCAACAAAAGTACCAGCAAAAAGCAGGACTCGGGCTATCAATTTACTTCATTCTGATTTCTCACCCAACGACGGCACTACTTTGGTACCATATTTTGAAGAAAACTCGACACATAAACCATAGGTCAATTCCGTCTACTGTCAAACAAAGCTATCACAGCCAGATGTAGCTTGGCTGGTACAAATATATGTACAGTAAAGCTAAGAAGCACACAAAGCAATCAGTGAGTGTAAGTAAAAGAAAGATCATTTCCTGCACCGAAACTTTATTGGGTCAAACTTCAAACATTGACTAGCTAAATATCAAAAGAAACACGTCACAGTTCATAACATATTCTGAACATGCTTTTGACGCTCAAATACACGTGAGCACAGAATCATCTAGAAATGAAATCAAAATCTACTAGTAGTTGTCTAACCCCAAACACAAATAAAATTACAAGTGGGGAAGAATCAAAAGATCTTACAATATCCATATCCAAAAGTAAGGGGGGAAAGGAAGAAACATTCGAGTGTCACTAGGAGAGGTGCCTGGTGGTGGTCAAGAAATACATGGAAACAAATGACTCTGACAACAGCTGTTCCATGTACGAGAACTACAATATTTTGGTTCAATGTTCATCAGGTGTTTGTTCAAATCTGCAACAAGCAACCAAACTGTGGCAGATCTCACAACCTTCGCCTTACATAACACATGAAAATGCATGGGTTCTTTCAGGTCATGATATCAGTTATTCACAGGTGGAACTAGGTTTAGTTCAAGGGAAACAGCGGCGCAAAGCAATATTTTAGTAACCAGAAAAGGCAAGTTCACTAACACGAGCACAGCTGGTCCAGAAAACTAAAAAACAGAGAAAACTAAGACCAATTGAACCAATCAGGGTAACATTTCAGAGTTCAAGCTATTTAATAACATCATGAAGTTATATTAACAAATTAAAAAAATACAAAGTTGCTCAAAATCAAAGGGATATGCCCTGGATGGCAAACTGAAGTAGTAACCTAGACAGCTGTACATCAAAATTATCTCAAATGTAGTGACTAGATACATCCCTTTAAAAAGTTGCAGTAACACATCATGTTGAGAAAATCACAGTTTAAAGAGCTAAGCTTAAAAAAACAGGGATGTACTTCTCCCTTCACAGATCTAAGTAAACAATGCACATTAACCGATAATTGGTACACATCTGATTTAGGATGTCAGCGCTAACACTGATTCATTGAGAATGAAGAAATCAATGCTCTGAATTATATCAATCATTAAGGGATCAGCTGTCTCTTAGACCAAGTAATAGCTCGAATAATGACAACTAGAGTTCTATTTAAGGTACAACTAGAGTTCTATTTAAGGTAATCAACTAGTAGATATAATGTTCAATGAAATTAATCAACCATATAACCAGAATACAGTGCCTCACAAGTAAACTATGCATATGAATCACACACAAAATAACTATGCATATTCAAAGAATAATTGTTACCCATTTGTTTTAGGATGTCAGCACTAACACTAATTCATCAAGACTGAAGAAATCAATGCTCTGAATTATATCAATCATCAAGGAATCAGCTGTCTTTAGACCAAGTAATACCTCGAATAATGACAACAAGAGTTCTATTTAAGGTAATCAACTAAATATAGTGTTCAATGAAATTAATCAACCATATACCCAGAATACAGTGCCTCACAAGTAAACTATGAATATTCAGTAAACAAAAACTATGCATATTCAGCTAATAATTGGTATCCATTTGATTTAGGATGTCAGCACTAACATTAATTCATCAAGACTGAAGAAATCAATACTTTGATTGTATCAACCCAAATAATAACGGCCAAACACACACGTATATGGCTTATATCGCGACAGCGCTCCGAGCCAAGAATGGGTGTCATGGCCGAGCACACGTGCCTGCGACACGATGACGCAAGCCGGCGTGGGAGTGTGGAACGCATCAATTGGTCACAATACCTCAAATAACGACAACAAGAGCTCTATTTAAGGTAACCAACTTAAAGGTAACGTACGATGAGATTAACCAATCATATAACCAGAATACAATGGCTCAAAGTAAAACTACACATAATCAGAGAGTAATTGTTATCCATGATCTAGGATGTCAGCTGTAACATTGATTCATGAGAGTGAAAAAATCAATGCTCTAAAAGTCTAAATTATATCAATCATCCAGAAATAAGCCATCGCTTAGACACAATAATACCTCGAATGACGACAACAAGACCAATATTTAAGGTAACCAACATAGAAGTAATGTACAATGAAATTAACGAATCATATAACCAGAATACAGTGGCTCAAAGCAAACTAAGCATATTCAGAGAATAATTATTATCCATCTGATCTAGGATGTCGGCCATAACACTAATATTCAAAGAAACACAACACAGTTCATAACATATTCTGAATGTGCTGTTGGCGTCAAACACACATGGGCACATAATGAGATAGAAATTATATCAAAATCTACTAGTTGTCTAACCCCAAACACAAATAAAATAACAAGTGGGGAGGAATCAAAAGAAGGAAGAAGCAATTCAGAGTGTCACTACGAGGGGTGCACAGTGGTGGTCAAGAAATGCAGGGAAACAAATGACTCTGACATCAGCTGTTCTGTGTACTAGAACTACAACATTTTGTTTCAATGTTTGTCAGGTATTTGTTCAAATCTGCAACTAGCAACCAAACTGTGGTAGATCACGACCATCTATCTGAATAACATGAAAACGACTTGCCTTCTATATTTAACTTCTCCCGTGGGATACTGAAAGACAGGTACAGTACAGATTCTTTCGGCTGATGATATCAGTTATTAACAGTTGGAACCCAGTTTAGTTGTAGGAGAACACCGGCGCAGAGCAGTATTTTAGTCACCAGAGAAGGCAAGTTCACTAACACAAAACATGAGCACAGCTAGTCCAGAGAAAAAAACCAGAGAAAATTAAGACCATTGAACCAATCAGGGCAACATTTCAGAATTCAAGCCAATGACAGCATCATGAATTTATATTACAAAATTGGAAATTAAAAAAATACAAAGTTGCTCACAATCAAATGGATATACACTGGATGGAAAACTTAAGCAGTAACCAATTCAGCTGTAAGTCAAAATTATCTCAAGTTAGATCCCTTCAGAAAGTTAAGTAACACATCATGCTGAGAAGATCACAGTTTAAAAAGCTAAGATTAAAAAACAGGGCAAGAGTTCTACCTTTAAAGATCTGTAGACAATGCAAATTAAGCAAGTAACTGGTATCCATATGATTTAGGATGTCAGCACTAACATTAATTCATTAAGGCTAAAGAAAACGATGCCCTGAATTATATCAATCATCCAGGAATCAGCTATCTCTTAGACCCAATAATACCTCGAATGATGACAACAAGAGCTCTATTTATGGCAATCAACTAGACGTAATGTGCAACGAAATCTATCAAAAGTATGAACAGAATACAGTGCCACACAAGTAAACTATGCATATTCAGCTAATAATTGGTATCCATTTGATTTAGGATGTCGGTACTAACATTAATTGATCAAAGACTGGAGAAATGGATGCTTTGATTATATATCAACCCGAATAATAACGGACAAACGCACATGTATATGGCTTACATCACGACAGGGCTTCGCACCAACAATCGGTGACACGGCCGCGCGCACGTGCCTCCGATGTGATGATGCAAGCTGACGTGGGACACGTCAATTGGGTCACAAGTAATACCTCGAATAACGACAACAAGAACTCTATTTAAGGTAACCAACATAGAAGCAACGTATGATGAAATTAATCAATCATATTACTGGAATACAGTGGCTCAAAGTAGACGACACATATTCAGAGAAGAATTGTTATCCACTTGATCTAGGATGTCGGCAGTAACATTGATTCGTGACAGTGAAGAAATCAATGATCTAAATTATATCAATCATCCATGAATAAGCCCACTTAGACACAATAATACCTCGAATAACGACAAGAAGAGCTCTATTTAAGCCAACCAACATATATAGAAGTAACGTACGATAAAATTAACCAATCATATAACTAAAACACAGTGGCTTAAAGCAAACTACGCATATTCAGAGAATAATTGCTATCAATTTGATCTAGGATGTCGGCCGTTACATTGATTCATGAGACTGAAGAAATCAATGCTCCGAACTATATCAATCATCCAGGAATCAGCCTGTCGCTTAGGCACAATCATACCTCGAATAACGACAACAGGAGCTATATTTAAGATGACCAACACAGAAGTAATGTACCATGAAATTGACCAATCATATAACCGGAATAGCGGTTTGGTAACTAACAATCCACATACAAATACTGTATGGCAACAGGTAACATCAGTCGATATAAGCTATATTAGAACGGAGGAACAATGTATTTACACAGCTTGTCTACCAGCCTCGGTCCATCGATCTATTGCAAAACTTGCGCTGTTCTAGCTGAACAATTTGAAGATACTCCTAAGTAACCCCGCAGATTAGCGAAACCTCTCCTGACGATCTCTCTAAATAATCAAGTCGAATCCCATTCCTGACAAGCAGCAGCAGCAGCAGCAGATGGTGCTAAGAAATGGAGTAAATCTGTCAGGTCAGGTCACCTATGGCGGCGGCGGTCGGCGGCGTACTGGGAGAGCGGGACGATCTCGGAGAGCGGGGTGTTGAGCGGGGTGGTGACGGGGGTGGGGATGGGCGAGTTGCGGCAGACGGGGCAGGAGGCGCTGCGGCGGAGCCAGGCGTCGAGGCACATGAGGTGGAAGCGGTGGCGGCACTCGGGCATGATGCGCTGCATCTCCCCGTCGCGGTACTCGCAGAGGCAGATCGAGCAGGCGAGCTCGCCGGCGGCGGCGGCCCGGGCGAAGGGCGCCTTGGGGTAGGAGGCGATCACGGCGGGGTCGAGGCCGACGGGGGTGGACCCGGTGGCGCCCCGCGAGGAGGAGCCCGGGGAGTCGTCCTCGGCGACGAACACGAAGCGCGGCACGGTGATGGAGATGTGGCCCGAGCTGGACGCGGAGGAGGAGGCGGCCCCGTGGCGGCCGGAGTGGTGCTGCTGCGCGCCCTGGTGGTGGTGGTGGTGGTGGGCCGCGGCGCGGCGGCGGCAGCAGAAGTGGTAGGCGAGGAGGATCGCGGCGAGGAGCACGAGGAAGCCGAGCGCGATGGCGATGGCGTAGCCGAGGCCGATGGAGGCGAGCGCGTCGGCGAGGGACATGGCGGCGAGACGGCGGGGGCGGTGGGGGTGGTCGTCGGCGGGGGCGAGGCGGTGGGGCGGAATGGCATGGCGCGGTGGGGACGGGCGGGGGGAGGGGGTGGGGGTATTTGTGCGCTGCCTAGGTTTTGCGGGGTGGATGTCGTGGTGGTTGGCGGCATTAATTGCCGGGGATGAGGGAGGAGGGGAGCGGAGTTATGGCGCGGGACGCACGGACGGACGCGCTTGCTGCCGTGCCGTGCTCCCCTCCCCCCTCTCTGCTCTGCCGTCGCTGCCCAGCCGGTGTGAAATTGGGGGAGAGGGCGGGGAGGAACGCGTGCGTGAGGTCCCCGGGGGAGCAGCGGGCCATGGTGGGCCGTCGGCCCGGCGGTGTGAAACGGGACGACGGCCGGCTGGTGGGCTAGACGATCCTGTTCTTGTTGACTGACGACACAGTAGCTGGTGTGCAGGCCTACGAGCCGGGTAGTACGATGGTGGGGACAGTGCGTACGGGGTCGCGTTGTTCAAAAAAAAAAAAACGTACGGGGTCGTTGGAGCATTCGAGGAGTTGACCATGGTGTGGGTTTTGGTCTGTTCTTCGAAGCAGCGTAACGCGGAACAGAGAGCTCTCGATAGCAGAGTAGCAGTCTAGCGGACCAGGACGGCCAAAAATAAAATGCGCCGTTGCCGGGGATCGAACCCGGGTCACCCGCGTGACAGGCGGGAATACTTACCACTATACTACAACGACTTGGATGTTCCTGTATTGGTTTGTTGTCTAATTGATCTTACCTAGGCGTGGAGAATAGCGACCCCAGTGCCGGGCTCAATGGTAAAGCGTTGGAAGAAGAAGGCAAATTCAGATGGGACGTTCAGGTCGCTGACTTCCTAAGGAGGGAGGAAGAGAGCTGAGTTGTGAGCAGGGCCGGGGCCAGCCTCCATTTTCAGGAAAAACAAAAGGGCAGACTATGTGTACACCATAGAGCATGTTCAATGCAGATGCGTGGAGAATATGGTTTGCAGGTGGAAGGAATTCTCTTTCGCAAAAAAAAAGGTGGAAGGAATTCTCGCCATGCACAGGCAGACGCTATCTAGGCATTGACCGAAAGGAGATCTTTCGAGTTTCGGAACAAAGTGTAATGAAATGTCATGGATCTATTTCACCGGAATGGTACAGTTCCGTCTTTGTGCTTGGTGCTGACAATTCAAAGGAATGGATTTGTTTATCTCAACTAGAATTGGTTTGGATTTAAGTAAAAAAGAAAGAATCCCGCATCAATACAGCCCACTCACTGAACGTATAAAGGATAATATACACCTTCAACAAACCATACCAACTTTTATATGTAACGTACCTCCTACAAAATAAAATGCATTCATAACCGCTGCAATTGCCAGCTATTAGTGTGTTCCTGACTCTTTAAGTAATCTACCGGCTGGGAATTATAAAAACATTTTACGAACACTTCGAGAACCGGTCTTTCTTCCACAGTTTATTTTTCTTTTCTTCTTTTCGTTTTTTTCATTTTCTTGTTACGTTTATTCTTCCTTTTTCAAAAATTGGCAGCGCTTTCATAATTTTGTTCAAAATCTTAAATTATTTTCTTCATAAACTAAAAATTATTATAATTTTCATAGATTGTAAGATAATTTCAAAAAAATGTTTTGTCTTTCAAAATTGGTTTAGAATGGCAAAACGTGAACTCTTTTTTTGAAAAGTATGAACAAAATTGTGAAAAACAAAATTTAAATTACAAAAAAATATTCAAAAACATGAACAACAACAAAATTGAAAGCAAAAGGTGTTCTGATTTTGCCCGAACATTAGCTGACTTTCTGAACATGCTTTTTCGAAGATGGGAACATCTGTTGAATCTGAACAAATTCCAACAGGCGCCCGACGGTAGCAATGTTGTCGCTTGGTCGGGCAAGGACTAAGCGGTTTTTTATTTTTATTTTTCGTTTTCTTCTATTTTTTGTTAATTAATTTTCTTCCTTTTAAACTTTATTATTCCTTTTGAAACCTGCTCAAAAAATTGAAATATTATTTGGAATACCAAAATAATATTTTGGAGTAACAGTTTTAAATGATGATTTGAAAACTCCATCAAATACTATTTATTAAAGCATTTACTGTTTTCAATTTTATCCCTTTGTATTTGTTAGTTATGTTAAAATATTAAAATGGCACATTGAAGTGCGTGTTTAAATTATTATTCCAAACATTCTTTACATTTTTGAACAAGTTTAAAAAATAATAATAAAGTTCAAAGGAGAAAAATGAATTAAAAAAGAGAAGAAAAGAAAATTGTAATTAGGCCCCAGAAAATAAAAAACATTTTCAGAAAAATTAAATAATGTGGAAAATATTCGCAAATTTGAAAAAAATATGTTTTCAAATAATGCTTGCAAATTTGAAAAATGTTCGGATTTTCGGAAAATATGTTTTCAAATAATGCTTGCAAATTCGCAAAAAATGTTCTCTTTTTCAAGAAAATGTTCTCAAACTTAAAAAAATCGTTTTTCTTAAAAAAATTACACACTTTCAGAAAAAAATAGTAATTCTGGAAAAAAATCTTAAATTTGAAAAAAAAATCACAAATAAAAAACGTTTTTATTTTTTCATAAAAACACTCACATCTTTGAAAAAATGTCAGTGTTTCCATAGGAGTTCAAATCTTGGAAAACATTTTGTTTTGAAAATGTTTCTGTTTAAAAAAAATATCTCAAAAATTGAAAAAAATGCATTGTTTTTCTTTGTGCTATAAAAAACACATAAGTTACAATATCTGGACCGGCTGTAGAGTACCGTTTTGATCTGCTATAGTCTGTTCTATAGCTGGCCAAACGGGTCAGGCCAATCAGGCCGGCCCATGAGCACGTCGGCACGACCCGCCATGGGCCAGGCATGGCACGGGCTAAACGGGTCGTGTCCGGCATGCGGCACGCCCTTTTTTATACCTCTATATGGCCTAATACTAGCCATGTAGGTGAAAATGTGCCTAAAAAACGCCCAGTAGTGTTGGGGAACGTAGTAATTTCAAAATTTCCTACGCACATGCAAGATCATGGTGATGCATAGCAACGAGAGGGGAGAGTGTGATCTATGTACCCTTGTAGATCGATAGCGGAAGCGTTATGACAACGCGGTTGATGTAGTCGTACGTCTTCACGGCCCGACCGATCAAGCACTGAAACTACGGCACCTCCGAGTTTTAGCACACGTTCAGCTCGATGACGATCCGCGGACTCCGATCCAGCAAAGTGTCGGGGAAGAGTTCCGTCAGCACGATGACGTGGTGACGATCTTGATGTACTACTGTCGCAGGGCTTCGCCTAAGCACCGCTACAATATTATCGAGGACTATGGTGGCAGGGGGCACCGCACACGGCTAAGAATATGATCACGTGAATCAACTTGTGTTCCTGGGGTGCCCCTTGCCTCAGTATATAAAGGATGGAGGAGGAGGAGGCCGGCCAAGGCAATTGGTGCGGCCAGGATGTGGAGTCCTACTAGGATTCCTAGTAGGAGTCCACCAAAAGGGGAGGAAGGGAGAAGGAAGTGGAGGAGAAGGAAAGGTGGTCGGCCCCCTTTTCCCTAGTCCAATTCGGACCAGAGGGGAGGGGGGCATAGCAGCCCCTTGGCCCTTTCTCCTCTTCCTACTAAAGCCCATCAAGGCCCATTGCTTCTCCCGTAACTACCCGGTACTTCGAAAAATACCCGAATCACTCGGAATCTTTCCGATGTCCGAATATAGTCGTCCAATATATCGATCTTTACGTCTCGACCATTTTGAGACTCCTCGTCATGTCCCCGATCTCATCCGGGACTCCAAACTCCTTCGGTACATGAAAACTCATAAACTCATAATATAACTGTCATCGAAACCTTAAGCGTGCGGACCCTACGGGTTCGAGAACAATGTAGACATGACCGAGACATGTCTCCGGTCAATAACCAATAGCGGGACCTGGATGCCCATATTGGCTCCTACATATTCTACGGAGCGGTCAGACCGCATAACAACATACGTTGTTCCCTTTGTCATCGGTATTTTACTTACCCGAGATTCGATCGTCGGTATCCAATACCTAGTTCAATCTCGTTACCGGCAAGTCTCTTTACTCGTTCCATAATACATCATCCCGCAACTAACTCATTAGTTGCAATGCTTGCAAGGCTTAAGTGATGTGCATTACCGAGAGGGCCCAGAGATACCTCTCCGACGATCGGAGTGACAAATCCTAATCTCGAAATACGTCAACCCAACATGTACCTTTGGAGACACCTGTAGAGCACCTTTATAATCACCCAGTTACGTTGTGACGTTTGGTAGCACACAAAGTGTTCCTCCACCACACGGGAGTTGCATAATCTCATAGTCATAGGAACATGTATAAGTCATGAAGAAAGCAATAGCAACATACTAAACGATCGGGTGCTAAGCTAATGGAATGGGTCATGTCAATCAGATCATTCAACTAATGATGTGATCCCGTTAATCAAATAACAACTCTTTGTCCATGGTTAGGAAACATAACCATCTTTGATTAACGAGCTAGTCAAGTAGAGGCATACTAGTGACACTCTGTTTGTCTATGTATTCACACATGTATTATGTTTCCGGTTAATATAATTCTAGCATGTATAATAAACATTTATCATGATATAAGGAAATAAATAATAACTTTATTATTGCCTCTAGGGCATATTTCCTTCAGTCTCCCATTTGCACTAGAGTCAATAATCTAGTTCACATCGCCATGTGATTTAATAGTTCACATCACCATGTGATTAACACCCATAGTTCACATTGATATGTGATCAACACCCAAAGGGTTTACTAGAGTCAGTAATCTAGTTCACATCACTATGTGATTAACACCCAAAGAGTACTAAGGTGTGATCATGTTTTACTTGTGAGATAATTTTAGTCAACGGGTCTGTCACATTCAGATCCGTAAGTATTTTGCAAATTTCTATGTCAACAATGCTCTGCACGGAGCTACTCTAACTAATTGCTCCCACTTTCAATATGTATCTAGATTGAGACTTAGAGTCATCCAGATCAGTGTCAAAACTTGCATCGACGTAACCCTTTACGGCGAACCTTTTTGTCACCTCCATAATCGAGAAACATATCCTTATTCCACTAAGGATAATTTTGACCGCTGTCCAGTGATCTACTTCTAGATCACTATTGTACTTCCCTTGCCAAAATCAGTGTAGGGTATACAATAGATCTGGTACACAGCATGACATACTTTATAGAACCTATGGCTGAGGCATAGGGAATGACTTTCATTCTCTCCTTATCTTCTGCCGTGGTCGGGTTTTGAGTCTTACTCAACTTCACACCTTGCAACACAGGCAAGAACTCCTTCTTTAACTGTTCCATTTTGAACTACTTCAAAATCTTGTCAAGGTATGTACTTATTGAAAAAACTTATCAAGCGTCTTGATCTATCTCTATAAATCTTGATGCTCAATATGTAAGCAGCTTCACCGAGGTCTTTCTTTGAAAAACTCCTTTCAAATATTCCTTTATGATTTAAAGAATAATTCTACATTATCTCCGATCAACAATATGTCTTTCAGATATACTTATCATAAATGTTGTAGTGCTCCCACTCACTTTCTTGTAAACACAGGCTTCACTGCAAGTCTGTATAAAACTATATGCTTTGATCAACTTATCAAAACGTATATTCCAACTCCGAGATGCTTGCACCAGTCCATAGATGGATCGCTGGAGCTTGCATATTTTGTTAGCACCTTTAGGATTGACAAAACCTTCTAGTTGCATCATATACAACTCTTCTTTAATAAATTCATTGTAATGAAGTTTTGTTTATCCATTTGCCAGATTTCATAAAATGCGGCAATTGCTAATATGATTCGGACAGACTTAAGCATAGATACGAGAGAGAAACTCTCATCGTAGTCAACACCTTGAACTTGTCGAAAATCTTTTGCGACAATTCTAGCTTTGTAGACAGTAACACTACTATCAGCGTCCGTCTTCCTCTTGAAGATCCATTTATTTTCCATGGCTTGCCGGTCATCGGGCAAGTCAACCAAAGTCCACACTTTGTTCTCATATATGGATCCCATCTCAGATTTCATGGCCTCAAACCATTTCGCGGAATCTGGGCTCACCATCGCTTCTTCATAGTTCATAGGTCCGTCATGGTCTAGTAACATAACCTCCAGAACAGGATTACCGTACCACTCTGGTGCGGATCTCACTCTGGTTTACCTACGAGATTCGGTAGTAACTTGATCCGAAGTTTCATGATCATTATCATTAGCTTCCTCACTAATTGGTGTAGGAGTCACGGAAACAGGTTTCTGTGATGTACTACTTTCCAATAAGGGAGCAGGTACGGTTACCTCGTCAAATTCTACTTTCCTCCCAGTCACTTCTTTCGAGAGAAACTCCTTCTCTAGAAAGGATCCATTCTTAGCAACGAATGTCTTGCCTTCGGATCTGTGATAGAAGGTGTACCCAACTGTCTCCTTTGGGTATTCTATAAAGACATATTTCTCCGATTTGAGTTTGAGCTTATCGAGATGAAACTTTTTCACATAAGCATCACAACCCCAAACTTTTAAGAAATGACAACTTTGGTTTCTTGCTAAACCATAGTTCATATAGTGTCGTCTCAACGGATTTAGATGGTGCCCTATTTAACGTGAATGCGGCTGTCTCCAATGCATAACCCCAAAACGATAGTGGTAAATCGGCAAGAGACATCATAGATTGCACTATATCTAATAAAGTACGGTTACGATGTTCGGACACACCATTACACTGTGGTGTTCCAGGTGGCGTGAGTAGTGAAACTATTTCACATTGTTTTAACTGAAGGCCAAACTCGTAACTCAAATATTTTACCTCTGCGATCATATCGTAGAAACTTTTATTTTCTTGTTACGATGATTCTCCACTTCACTCTGAAATTCTTTGAACTTTTCAAATGTTTCAGACTTGTGTTTCATCAAGTAGATATACCCATATCTGCTCAAATCATCTGTGAAGGTCAGAAAATAATGATACTTGCCGCGAGCCTCAACACTCATCGGATCGCATACATCAGTATGTATTATTTCCAATAAGTTAGTTGCTTGCTCTATTGTTCTGGAGAACGGAGTCTTAGTCATCCTGCCCATGAGGGATGGTTCGCAAGCATCAAGTGATTCATAATCAAGTGATTCCAAAAGCCCATCAGCATGGAGCTTCTTCATGCGCTTTACACCAATATGACCTAAACGGCAGTGCCACAAATAAGTTGCACTATCATTATTAACTTTGCATCTTTTGGTTTCAATATTATGAATATATGTATCACTACGATCGAGATCCAATGAACCATTTTCATTGGGTGTGTAACCATATAAGGTTTTATTCATGTAAGCATAACAACAATTTATTCTTTTACTTAAATGAATAACCGTATTACAATAAACATGATCAAATCATATTCATGCTCAACGCAAACACCAAATAACACTTATTTAGGTTCAACACTAATCCCGAAAGTATAGGGAGTGTGCGATGATGATCATATCAATTTTGGAACCAATTCCAACACACATCGTTACTTCACCCTTAACTAGTCTCTGTTTATTCTGCAACTCCCGTTTCGGGTTACTAATCTTAGCAACTGAACTAGTATCAAATACTAAGGGGTTGCTATAAACACTAGTAAAGTACACATCAATAACATGTACATCAAATATACTTATGTTCACTTTGCCATCCTTTTTATCTGCCAATCACTTGGGATAGTTCTGCTTCCTGTGACCAGTCCCTTTGCAGTAGAAGCACTTAGTCTCAGGCTTAGGATCAGACTTGGGCTTCTTCACTTGAGCAGCAACTTGCTTGCCGTTCTTCTTGAAGTTCCCCTTCTTCCCTTTGCCCTTTTCTTGAAACTAGTGGTCTTGTCAACCATCAACACTTGATGTTTTTCTTGATTTCTACCTTCGTTGATTTTAGCATCACGAAGAGCTTGGGAGTTGTTTCCGTTATCCCTTGCATATTATAGTTCATCACGAAGTTCTACTAACTTGGTGATGGTGACTAGAGAATTCTGTCAATCACTATCTTATCTGGAAGATTAACTCCCACTTGATTCAAGCGATTGCAATACCCAGACAATCTGAGCACATGCTCACTAGTTGAGTGATTCTCCTCCATCTTTTAGTTATAGAACTTGTTGGAGACTTCATATCTCTCAACTCGGGTATTTGCTTGAAATATTAATTTCAACTCCTGGAATATCTCATATGGTCCATGACGTTCAAAACGTTTTTGAAGTCCCGATTCTAAGCCATTAAGCATGGTGCACTAAACTATCAAGTAGTCATCATATTGAGCTAGCCAAACGTTCATAACGTCTGCATCTGCTCCTACAATAGGTCTGTCACCTAGCGGTGCATCAAGGACATAATTTTTCTGTGCAGCAATGAGGATAAACCTCAGATCACGGATCCAATCCGCATCATTGCTACTAACATCTTTCAACACAATTTTCTCTAGGAACATATCAAAATAAACACAGGGAAGCAACAACGTGAGCTATTGATCTACAACATAATTTGCAAAATACTACCAGGACTAAGTTCATGATAAATTTAAGTTCAATTTAATCATATTACTTAAGAACTCCCACTTAGATAGACATCCCTCTAATCCTCTAAGTGATCACGTGATCCAAATCAACTAAACCATGTCCGATCATCACGTGAGATGGAGTAGTTTCATTGGTGAACATCACTATGTTGATCATATCTACTATATGATTCACGCTCGACCTTTCGGTCTCCGTGTTCCGAGGCCATATCTGTATATGCTTGGCTCGTCAAGTATAACCTGAGTATTCCGCGTGTGCAACTGTTTTGCACCCGTTGTATTTGAACGTAGAGCCTATCACACCCGATCATCACGTGGTGTCTCAGCACGAAGAACTTTCGCAACGGTGCATACTCAGGGAGAACACTTCTTGATAATTTAGTGAGAGATCATCTTATAATGCTACCGTCAATCAAAGCAAGATAAGATGCATAAAAGATAAACATCTCATGCAATCAATATAAGTGATATGATATGGCCATCATCATCTTGTGCCTGTGATCTCCATCTCCGAAGCACCGTCATGATCACCATCGTCACTGGCGCGACACCTTGATCTCCATCGTAGCATCGTTGTCGTCTCGCCAATCTTATGCTTCCACGACTATCGCTACCGCTTAGTGATAAAGTAAAGCATTACAGCGCGATTGCATTGCATACAATAAAGCGACAACCATATGGCTCCTGCCAGTTGTCGATAACTCGGTTACAAAACATGATCATCTCATACAATAAAATTAGCATCATGTCTTGACCATATCACATCACAACATGCCCTGCAAAAACAAGTTAGACGTCCTCTACTTTGTTTGTTGCAAGTTTTACGTGGCTGCTACGGGCTTAAGCAAGAACCAATCTTACCTACGCATCAAAACCACAACGATAGTTTGTCAAGTTGATGCCGTTTTAACCTTCGCAAGGACCGGGTGTAGCCACACTCAGTTCAACTAAAGTTGGAGAAACAGTCACCCGCAAGCCACCTATGTGCAAAGCACGTCGGGAGAACCAGTCTCGCGTAAGTGTACGCGTAATGTCGGTCTGGGCCGCTTCATCCAACAATACCGCCGAACCAAAGTATGACATGCTGGTAGGCAGTATGACTTATATCGCCCACAACTCACTTGTGTTCTACTCGTGCATATAACATCAAACCATAAAACCTAGGCTCGGATGCCACTGTTGGGGAACGTAGTAATTTCAAAATTTTCCTACGCACACGCAAGATCATGGTGATGCGTAGCAACGAGAGGGGAGAGTGTGATCTACGTACCCTTGTAGATCGATAGCGGAAGCGTTATGATAACGCGGTTGATGTAGTCATACGTCTTCACGGCCCGACCGATCAAGCACCGAAACTACGGCACCTCCGAGTTTTAGCACACGTTCAGCTCGATGACGATCCCCGGACTCCTATCCAGCAAAGTGTCGGGGAAGAGTTCCGTCAGCACGACAGCGTGGTGACGATCTTGATGTACTACTGTCGCAGGGCTTCGCCTAAGCACCGCTACAATATTATCAAGGACTATGGTGGCAGGGGGCGCCGCACACGGCTAAGAATATGATCACGTGGATCAACTTGTGTTCCTGGGGTGCCCCTTGCCTCAGTATATAAAGGATGGAGGAGGAGGAGGCCAGCCAAGGCAATTGGTGCGGCCAGGATGTGGAGTCCTACTAGGACTCCAAGTCCTAGTAGGAGTCCACCAAGAGGGGAGGAAGGGAGAAGGAAGTGGAGGAGAAGGAAAGGTGGCCGGCCCCCTTTTCCCTAGTCCAATTCGGACCAGAGGGGAGGGGGGGCACGGCAGCCCCTTGGCCCTTTCTCCTCTTCCTACTAAAGCCCATCAAGGCCCATTGCTTCTCCCGTAACTACCCGGTACTCCGAAAAATACCCGAATCACTCGGAACCTTTCCGATGTCCGAATATAGTCATCCAATATATCGATCTTTACGTCTCGACCATTTTGAGACTCCTCGTCATGTCCCCGATCTCATCCGGGACTCCAAACTCCTACGGTACATCAAAACTCATAAACTCATAATATAACTGTCATCGAAATCTTAAGCGTGCGGACCCTACGGGTTCGAGAACAATGTAGACATGACCGAGACATGTCTCCGGTCAATAACCAATAGCGGGACCTGGATGCCCCTATTGGCTCCTACATATTCTACGGATCGGTCAGACCGCATAACAACATACGTTGTTCCCTTTGTCATCGGTATTTTACTTACCCGAGATTCGATCGTCGGTATCCAATACCTAGTTCAATCTCGTTACCGGCAAGTCTCTTTACTCGTTCTGTAATACATCATCCCACAACTAACTCATTAGTTGCAATGCTTGCAAGGCTTAAGTGATGTGCATTACCGAGAGGGCCCAGAGATACCTCTCCGACGAACGGAGTGACAAATCCTAATCTCGAAATACGTCAACCCAACATGTACCTTTGGAGACACCTGTAGAGCACCTTTATAATCACCCAGTTACGTTGTGACGTTTGGTAGCACACAAAGTGTTCCTCCGCCACACGGGAGTTGCATAATCTCATAGTCATAGGAACATGTATAAGTCATGAAGAAAGCAATAGCAACATACTAAACGATCGGGTGCTAAGCTAATGGAATGGGTCATGTCAATCAGATCATTTAACTAATGATGTGATCCCGTTAATCAAATAACAACTCTTTGTCCATGGTTAGGAAACATAACCATCTTTGATTAACGAGCTAGTCAAGTAGAGGCATACTAGTGACACTCTGTTTGTCTATGTATTCACACATGTATTATGTTTCCAGTTAATACAATTCTAGCATGAATAATAAACATTTATCATGCTATAAGGAAATAAATAATAACTTTATTATTGCCTCTAGGGCATATTTCCTTCAAGTAGGCCAAACAGCATGCGGCCTAGCATGCCTGGCGGGCCGACCCGATTACCAGTTGGGTTGTGTCGAGGCTGCAGGATGCAGCACGCAGGCCGGCACGGCATGGCCCGTATAGTAATCGTGTCGTGCCGGGCCGTGCCGGGCCAGACACGATTACGATGGGTCGGGTCGTGCAGTGTTAGGCCGGCCCGTTTGGCCAGCTCTGTTCTAGGTGATAAAAACCACACTTCATATGTACCCCCAAGCTCATGTTGGAAATATGCCCTAGAGGCAATAATAAAAGCATTATTATTATATTTCCTTGTTCATGATAATTGTCTTTTATTCATGCTATAATTGTGTTATCCGGAAATCGTAATACATGTGTGAATAATAGACATCAACATGTCCCTATTAAGCCTCTAGTTGACTAGCTCGTTGATCAACAGATAGTCATGGTTTCCTGACTATGGACATTAGATGTCATTGATAACGAGATCACATCATTAGGAGAATGATGTGATGGACAAGACCCAATCCTAAACATAGCACAAGATCGTATAGTTCATTTGCTGGAGTTTTCCAATGTCAAGTATCCTATCCTTAGACCATGAGATCGTGTAACTCCCGGATACCGTAGGAGTACTTTGGGTGTACCAAACGTCACAACGTAACTGGGTGACTATAAAGGTATACTACGGGTATCTCCAAAAGTGTCTGTTGGGTTGACACGGATCAAGACTGGGATTTGTTACTCCGTATGACGGAGAGGTATCACTGGGCCCACTCGGTAATGCATCATCATAATGAGCTCAAAGTGACCAAGTGTCTGGTCCCGGGATCATGCATTACGGTACGAGTAAAGTGACTTGCCGGTAACGAGATTGAACAAGGTATTGGGATACCGACGATCGAATCTCCGGCAAGTAACATACCGATTGACAAAGGGAATTGTATACGGGGTTGCTTGAATCCTCGACATCGTGGTTCATCCGATGAGATCATCGAGGAGCATGTGGGAGCCAACATGGGTATCCAGATCCCGCTGTTGGTTATTGACCGGAGAGCAATCTCGGTCATGTCTACATGCCTCCCGAACCCGTAGGGTCTACACACTTAAGGTTCGGTGACGCTAGGGTTGTAGGGATATGAATATGCAGTAACCCGAAAGTTGTTCGGAGTCCCGGATGAGATCCCGAACGTCACGAGGAGTTCCGGAATGGTCTGGAGGTAAAGAATTATATATAGGAAGTGCAGTTTCGGCCATCGGGAAAGTTTCGGGGGTCACCAGTATTGTACCGGGACCACCGGAAGGGTCCCGGGGGTCCACCGGGTGGGGCCACCCATCCCGGAGGGCCCCATGGGCTGAAGTGGGAGGGGAACCAGCCCTTAGTGGGCTGGTGCACCCCCTAGGCCCACCCCCTGCGCCTAGGGTTGGAACCATAGGGTGGGGGGCGCCCCACTTGCCTTGGGGGGCACTCCACCCCCCTTGGCCGCCGCCCCCCTTGGAGATTGGATCTCCCAAGGGCCGGCGCCCCCCCAGGGGGCCTATATAAAGGGGGGAGGGAGGGGGCAGCGGCACCCTTGCATCTTGGCGCCCCCCTCTCCCCTGCTACACATCTCCCTCTCGCGTAGACGCTCGGCGAAGCCCTGCTGCACGTGACAACTGCATCCACCACCACGTCGTTGTGCTGCTGGATCTTCATCAACCTCTCCTTCCCCCTTGCTGGATCAAGAAGGAGGAGACGTCATCCGCTCCATACGTGTGTTGAACGCGGAGGTGCCGTCTGTTCGGCGCTTGGTCATCGGTGATTTGGATCACGGCGAGTACGACTCCATCATCCACGTTCTAGTGAACGCTTTCGCTCGCGATCTACAAAGGTATGTAGATGCATCCGATGACTCGTTGCTAGATGAACTCATAGATGGATCTTGGTGAAATCGTAGGAAATTTTTTGTTTTCTGCATCGTTCACCAACAGTGGCATCATGAGCGAGGTCTATGCGTAGTTCTCTTTGCACGAGTAGAACACAATTTGTTGTGGGCGTTGATGTTGTCAACTTTCTTGCCGCTACTAGTCTTATCTTGCTTCAATGGTATTGTGGGATGAAGCGGCCCGGACCAACCTTACACGTACACTTACGTGAGACCGGTTCCACCGACTAACATGCACTAGTTGCATAAGGTGGCTGGCGGGTGTCTGTCTCTCCCACTTTAGTTGGAGCGGATTCGATGAAAAGGGTCCTTATGAAGGGTAAATAGAAGTTGACAAATCACGTTGTGGCTTTCACGTAGGTAAGAAAACGTTCTTGCTGGAACCCTATTGCAGCCACGTAAAACTTGCAACAACAATTAGAGGACGTCTAACTTGTTTTTGCAGCAAGTGTTTTGTGATGTGATATGGCCAAAGTTGTGATGAATGATGAATGATATATATGTGATGTATGAGATGTTCATGCCATTGTAATAGGAATCACGACTTGCATGTCGATGAGTATGACAACCGGCAGGAGCCATAGGAGTTGTCTTTATTTTTTGTATGACCTGCATGTCATTGAGAAACGCCATGTAAATTACTTTACTTTATTGCTAAACGCGTTAGCCATAGTAGTAGAAGTAATAGTTGGCGAGCAACTTCATGGAGACACGATGATGGAGATCATGATGATGGAGATCATGGTGTCATGCCGGTGACAAGATGATCATGGAGCCCCAAGATGGAGATCAAAGGAGCTATGTGATATTGGCCATATCATGTCACTTTTATTATTTGATTGCATGTGATGTTTATCATGTTTTTGCATCTTGTTTACTTAGAACGACGGTAGTAAATAAGATGATCCCTCATAATAATTTCAAGAATGTGTTTCCCCTAACTGTGCACCATTGCGACAGCTCGTTGTTTTGAAGCACCACGTGATGATCGGGTGTGATAGATTCCAACGTTCACATACAACGGGTGTAAGACAGATTTACACATGCAAACACTTAGGTTGACTTGACGAGCCTAGCATGTACAGACATGGCCTCGGAACACAGAAGACCGAAAGGTCGAGCATGAGTCGTATAGAAGATACGATCAACATGAAGATGTTCACCGACGTTGACTAGTCCGTCTCACGTGATGATCGGACACGACCTAGTTAACTCGGATCATGTTATACTTAGATGACTCGAGGGATGTCTATCTGAGTGGGAGTTCATTGAATAATTTGATTAGATGAACTTAATTATCATGAACTTAGTCTAAAATATTTGCAATATGTCTTGTAGATCAAATGGCCAATGTAGTCCTCAACTTCAACGCGTTTCTATAGAAAACTAAGCTGAAAGACGATGGCAGCAACTACACGGACTGGGTCCGGAACCTGAGGATCATCCTCATAGCTGCCAAGAAAGATTATGTCCTACAAGCACCGCTAGGTGACGCACCTGTTCTCCCTGCAGAACAAGACGTTATGAACGCTTGGTAGGCACGTATCGATGACTACTCCCTCATTCAGTGCGGCATGTTTTACAGCTTAGAGCCGGGGCTCCAAAAACGTTTTGAGAGACACGGAGCATATGAGATGTTCGAAGAGCTGAAAATGGTTTTCCAAACTCATGCCCGGGTCGAGAGATATCAAGTCTCCGACAAATTCTTCAGCTGTAAGATGGAGGAAAATAGTTCTGTCAGTGAGCACATACTCACTATGTCTGGGTTGCATAACCGCTTGACTCAGCTGGGAGTTAATCTCCTGGATGACGCGGTCATTGACAGAATCCTTCAGTCGCTTCCACCGAGCTACAAGAGCTTTGTGATGAACTTCAATATGCAGGGGATGGAAAAGACCATTCCTGAAGTTTTTGCAATGCTGAAATCAACAGAGGTAGAAGTCAAAAAGGAACATCAAGTGTTGATGGTGAATAAAACCACTAAGTTCAAGAAAGGCAAGGGTAAGAAAACCTTCAAGAAGGACGGCAAGGGAGTTGCCGCGCCCGGCAAGCAAGCTGCAGGGAAGAAGCCAAAGAATGGACCCAAGCCCGAGACTGAGTGTTTTTCTTGCAAGGGAAGTGGTCACTGGAAGCGGAACTGCCCCAAATACTTAGGGACAAGAAGGTCGGCATCACAAAAGGTATATGTGATATACATGTAATTGATGTGTACCTTACCAGTACTCGTAGTAGCTCTTGGGTATTTGATACCGGTGTAGTTGCTCACATTTGTAACTCAAAGCAGGAGCTGCGGAATAAGCGGAGACTGGCGAAGGACGAGGTGACGATGCGCGTCGGGAATGGTTCCAAGGTCGATGTGATCGCCGTCGGCACGCTGCCTCTTCATTGACCTACGGGATTAGTTTTGAACCTTAATAATTGTTATTTAGTGCCAAGTTTGAGCATGAACATTGTATCAGGATCTCGTTTGATACGAGATGGCTACTCATTTAAATCCGAGAATAATGGTTGTTCTATTTATATGAGAGATATGTTTTATGGTCATGCTCCGATGGTGAATGGTTTATTCTTAATAAATCTCGAGCGTAATGCTACACATATTCATAGTGTGAGTACCAAAAGATGTAAGGTTGATAATGATAGTCCCACATACTTGTGGCACTGCCTCCTTGGTCACATAGGTGTCAAACGCATGAAGAAGCTCCATGCAGATGGACTTTTAGAGTCTCTTGATTATGAATCATTTGACACGTGCGAACCATGCCTCATGGGTAAAATGACCAAGACTCCGTTCTCAGGAACAATGGAACGAGCAACCAACTTATTGGAAATCATACATACTGATGTGTGCGGTCCAATGAGTGTTGAGGCTCGCGGTGGCTATCGTTATGTTCTCACCCTCACTGATGACTTGAGTAGATATGGGTATATCTATTTGATGAAACACAAGTCTGAGACCTTTGAAAAGTTCAAGGAATTTCAGAGTGAGGTTGAAAATCAACGTGACTGGAAAATCAAGTTCCTACGATCAGATCGTGGAGGAGAATACTTGAGTCATGAATTTGGCACACACTTAAAAAAATATGGAATAGTTTCACAACTCACGCCGCCTGGAACACCTCAGTGTAATGGTGTGTCCGAACGTCGTAATCGCACTCTATTAGATATGGTGCGATCTATGATGTCTCTTACCGATTTACCGCTATCTTTTTGGGGCTATGCTTTAGAGACTACCGCATTCACTTTAAATAGGGCTCCGTCGAAATCCGTTGAGACGACACCGTATAAATTATGGTTTGGGAAGAAACCTAAGCTGTCGTTTCTAAAAGTTTGGGGATGCGATGCTTATGTCAAGAAACTTCAACCTGAAAAGCTCGAACCCAAGTCAGAAAAATGAGTCTTCATAGGATACCCTAAAGAAACTATTGGGTATACCTTCTACCTCAGATCCGAAGGCAAGATCTTTGTTGCCAAGAATGGATCCTTTCTAGAGAAGGAGTTTCTCTCGAAAGAAGTAAGTGGGAGGAAAGTAGAACTTGATGAAGTATTACCTCTTGAACCAGAAAAAGGCTCAACTCAAGAAAATGTTCCTGAGGTGCCTGCACCAACTAGAGAGGAAGTTAATGATGATGATCAAGATACTTCTGATCAAGCTCCTACTGAAATTCGTAGGTCCACAAGGACACGTTCCGCCCCAGAGTGGTACGGTAACCCTGTCTTGGAAATCATGTTGTTAGACAACGGTGAACCTTCGAACTATGAAGAAGCGATGGCGGGCCCGGATTTCGACAAATGGCTGGAAGCCATGAAATCAGAGATAGGATCCATGTATGAAAACGAAGTATGGACTTTGACTGACTTGCCCGTTGAGCGGCGAGCCATAGAAAATAAATGGATCTTTAAGAAGAAGACAGACGCGGATGGTAATGTGACCATCTATAAAGCTCGGCTTGTCGCTAAGGGTTATTGACAACTTCAAGGGGTTGACTACGATGAGACTTTCTCACCGGTAGCGAAGCTAAAGTCCGTCTGAATCATGTTAGCAATTGCCGCATTCTATGATTATGAAATATGGCAAATGGACGTCAAAACGGCATTCCTTAATGGTTTCCTTAAGGAAGAATTGTATATGATGCAACCGGAAGGTTTTGTCGATCCTAAGAATGCTGACAAGGTGTGCAAGCTCCAACGCTCGATTTATGGGCTGGTGCAAGCATCCCGGAGTTGGAACATTCGCTTTGATGAGATGATCAAAGCGTTTGGGTTTACACAGACTTATGGAGAAGCCTGCGTTTACAAGAAAGTGAGTGGGAGCTCTATAGCATTTCTCATATTATATGTAGATGACATACTTTTGATGGGAAATGATATAGAACTCTTGGACAGCATTAAGGCCTACTTGAATAAGAGTTTTTCAATGAAGGACCTTGGAGAAGCTGCTTATATATTAGGCATCAAGATCTATAGAGATAGATCAAGACGCCTCATAGGTTTTTCACAAAGCACATACCTTGATAAGATATTGAAGAAGTTCAATATGGATCAGTCTAAGAAGGTGTTCTTGCCTGTGCTACAAGGTGTGAAATTGAGCTCAGCTCAATGTCCGACCACGACAGAAGATATAGAAGAGATGAGTGTCATCCCCTATGCCTCAGCCATGGGTTCTATTATGTATGCCATGCTGTGTACCAGACCTGATGTAAACCTTGCCGTAAGTTTGGTAGGAAGGTACCAAAGTAATCCCGGCAAGGAACACTAGACAGCGGTCAAGAATATCCTGAAGTACCTGAGAAGGACTAAGGAAATGTTTCTCATTTATGGAGGTGACGAAGAGCTCGTCGTAAAGGGTTACGTCGACGCTAGCTTCGACACAGATCTGGATGACTCTAAGTCACAAACCGGATACGTGTATATTTTGAATGGTGAGGCAGTAAGCTGGTGCAGTTGCAAGCAGAGCGTCGTGGCGGGATCTACATGTGAAGCGGAGTACATGGCAGCCTCGGAGGCAGCGCATGAAGCAATTTGGGTGAAGGAGTTCATCACCGACCTAGGAGTCATACCCAATGCGTCGGGGCCAATCAAGCTCTTCTGTGACAACACTGGAGCTATTGCACTTGCCAAGGAGCCCAGGTTTCACAAGAAGACAAGGCACATCAAGCGTCGCTTCAACTCCATTCGTGAAAATGTTCAAGATGGAGACATAGATATTTGTAAAGTACATACGGACCTGAATGTAGCAGATCCGTTGACTAAACCTCTCCCTAGAGCAAAACATGATCAACACCAGAATTCCATGGGTGTTCGATTCATCACAATGTAACTAGATTATTGACTCTAGTGCAAGTGGGAGACTGTTGGAAATATGCCCTAGAGGCAATAATAAAAGCATTATTATTATATTTCCTTGTTCATGATAATTGTCTTTTATTCATGCTATAATTGTGTTATCCGGAAATCGTAATACATGTCTGAATAATAGACATCAACATGTCCCTAGTAAGCCTCTAGTTGACTAGCTCGTTGATCAACAGATAGTCATGGTTTCCTGACTATGGACATTAGATGTCATTGATAACGAGATCACATCATTAGGAGAATGATGTGATGGACAAGAACCAATCCTAAACATAGCACAAGATCGTATAGTTCATTTGCTGGAGTTTTCCAATGTCAAGTATCCTTTCCTTAGACCATGAGATCATGTAACTCCCGGATACCGTAGGAGTACTTTGGGTGTACCAAACGTCACAACATAACTGGGTGACTATAAAGGTATACTACGGGTATCTCCAAAAGTGTCTGTTGGGTTGACACGGATCAAGACTGGGATTTGTCACTCCCTATGACGGAGAGGTATCACTGGGCCCACTCGGTAATGCATCATCATAATGAGCTCAAAGTGACCAAGTGTCTAGTCACGGGATCATGCATTATGGTGCGAGTAAAGTGACTTGCCGGTAACGAGATTGAACAAGGTATTGGGATACCGACGATTGAATCTCGGGCAAATAACATACCGATTGACAAAGGGAATTGTATACGGGGTTGCTTGAATCCTCGACATCGTGGTTCATCCAATGAGATCATCGAGGAGCATGTGGGAGCCAACATGGGTATCCAGATCCCGCTGTTGGTTATTGACCGGAGAGCAATGTCGGTCATGTCTACATGTCTCCCGAACCTGCAGGGTCTACACACTTAAGGTTCGGTGATGCTAGGGTTGTAGGGATATGAATATGCAGTAATCCGAAAGTTGTTTGGAGTCCCGGATGAGATCCCGGACGTCACGAGGAGTTCCGGAATGGTCCGGAGGTAAAGAATTGTATATAGGAAGTGCAGTTTCGGTCATCGGGAAAGTTTCGGGGGTCACCGGTATTGTACCGGGACCACCGGAAGGGTCCCGGGGGTCCACCGGGTGGGGCCACCCATCCCGGAGGGCCCCATGGGCTGAAGTGGGAGGGGAACCAGCCCTTAGTGGGCTGGTGCGCCCTCCTAGGCCCACCCCCTGCGTCTAGGGTTGGAACCCTAGGGTGGGGGGGGGGAGGGGCCCACTTGCCTTGGGGGGCACTCCACCCCCCTTGGCCGCCGCCCCCCTTGGAGATTGGATCTCCCAAGGGCTGGCGCCCCCCAGGGGGCCTATATAAAAGGGGGGAAGGGAGGGGGCAGCGGCACCCTTGCATCTTGGCGCCCCCTCTCCCCTGCTACACCTCTCCCTCTCGCGTAGACGCTCGGCGAAGCCCTGCTGCACGTGACAACTGCATCCACCACCACGTCGTCGTGCTGCTGGATCTTCATCAACCTCTCCTTCCCCCTTGCTGGATCAAGAAGGAGGAGACGTCATCCGCTCCGTACGTGTGTTGAACGCGGAGGTGCCGTCCGTTCGGCGCTTGGTCATCGGTGATTTGGATCACGGCGAGTACGACTCCATCATCCACGTTCTAGTGAACGCTTCCGCTCGCGATCTACAAAGGTATGTAGATGCATCCGATCACTCATTGCTAGATGAACTCATAGATGGATCTTGGTAAAATCGTAGGAAAATTTTTGTTTTCTGCATCGTTCACCAACAGCTCATTGGTTCTAGTGGCTATCTACTGAGTACACAACGCTGGAGGTCCTAGGTGCAATATCTAGTAGGGGCACATTTTTTTGGATTTTTAGTCCGCGCTTCTGTGCACACACACACTACTGGGACGACACTGGCGGACTCGCGAAACGTGTCTAGTTTTAGAGCGCAGACGACATATTTTTAACAAAAGATTATCCTACCCTTTATTATGAAAGGATATGAAGAGATCTCCTCCGTTGATGTGTTTAGGAGGGTTGATGCATACATAGACGTTCGAGGGGTTTGATTTGGCAACGCCTCGAGTGGCTGCGTGGGCAGTCTGTAAGGAGTGGCACGTCGGAGGAGAAGAAGGTGGCAATAGAAAAGCTACGTCAAGCTCTTCGGCAGGAGGAGATATGGATGCGATAGCGATCCCGAGTCTCTTGGCTGCGGGAGGGCGATAGAAACACATATTTTTCATGCTCAAGCAGCTCAGCGCAAATGAATGAACAAGATTGACAAATTTGAATGTGCTGATGGTACAAATTGTGATGCACCAGAAGAAGATGCAGTGGAGGTTCAAGCTTTCTATCAAGATTTGTATACCTCTCAGGGTTTTATGATATGAATGGGTTATTACATGCAGTTCCTACTCGGGTCACGGAGGCGATGAATCTGGAACTTGACAAGCCATCCACCGGCGAAGAAATTAGGTGAGCTCTGTTCCAGATGGCCCCTTCGAAGGGTCCGGGGGTGGGTGGATTTACAGCGGGCTTTTATCAGCGGGACTAGGACCTCTTGAAAGATGACATTGTGCCGGCTATTCTGGATTTTCTGAATGGCGGGGAGATGCCAAATGATACTTCTATCACTTTGATCCCAAAGGTGTGATTCCCACATTGTATCTCACAATATCGACCTATCTCACTTTGCCATGTGTTACATAAGATTGTTGCGAAAGCCATTGCAAACAAGGTTAGAGTGTGCTTGGATGATCTTACTGGTGAGGAAAAGAGTGCCTTCGTTCCCGGTCGCTTTTTATCACGGATAATGTGTTGATTGCTTATGAAAGTGTGCATGCGATGAAAAGAACAAAGAGAGGGAAAATTATGTTTGTGTGATCAAGCTTGATATGATGAAGGCATACAATAGGGTTGAGTGGAATTATTTGGAATCCGTCATGTTAACTTGGTTTCACCATGGCTTTTGTCTGGTTAGTGCTTAAATGTGTCACATCGGTCAGATTTTCCGTCAGGGTGAATGGTGATCTCCTACCATTTTTTACTCCGGCAAAGGGGTTTCGGCAAGGTGGTCTCATATCACCGTATTTATTTCTCTTATGTGCAGAGGGTTTTACATTGCTGCTGAAGTATCATGGTGGTGCACAGGTAGACAGAGGGTTTAGGGTGAGTACTCGCTCACCCTGGGTCAACCATCCACTCTTTGCGGACGATAGTCTCATTTTCTTTGGGGAAGAGGCTTTGCAGGATGCGTTGTCGGCCGAGAAGCTTTGCAGGCTAGAGCAGGTGATTATGTCCTGCTGGTCCATTGATGTTACTCCCAACATGTTGTTGTTGTTGTTGTCAAGTACTATTGCCTCAAGGGTTGGTTGGCCAACGAAGAAGCCGACAGGGAGTTCGAAGAAAGAGTTGAAGCTGAGATCGATGGTGCGAAGGTGTTGGTGAGGCGCCGGCAAGATTGGGAGGCTACCGGTGAGCCCGTTGAAGCTGAGGTCAAGGTTGGACAGGTACCTGAGCTTGTTTATATTGGAACTGTTGAGATAGCCACGGAGGCTAACGTGGTTGGCGATCATGGAGGTGACGCGACCAATTTGATTGCAGGTCCCCCCCCCCCCAGGTGCCATCGCACGCGTTGGAGGAGTGACGAGCCACCCGAGTGACTTGGTTGTAGCCGGCGTGTCCTCAAGGCTCTCGAGTGCGCAGAATTCAGACAAGTACTCACGTGGTCAATATCTGGAAGGCCATTGCCTTCTCGAGGTTTGAAGTGCCATATTCATAGTACGCGCACCAGGGGTGCGTGCATTGACATGTATGGCAACGTGGACCGTGATGATGCTATCTACATACTAGTTCATATGAACATACCATATATTCTCAATTAATTCAAAAATTATAAAGATACATGAAGAAAATAGTGCGAAGACCCTCTCATGTAAGTCAAGTCGGCTAACACATCATATCAGTGACTTAAGTGAAAGAATCTCAACCGGGGTATCTATAACAAAAGTTTCATATCTTTTGTGCAAAGCAATATTACCTCCGTCTCAGATTACTTGTCTTAAATTTATCTAAATACTAATGTATCTCTAACATTAAAACGTATTGGTTTAGATACATCCGTATCTGCACAAATGTCAGAAAAATAATTCAAGAGGGAGGAAGGTCCTAGCATGGCTGCATGGAGTGGAATTATGGCATTTCATCAAAAAGATACCACGATTTTGTAAAATTTGCGCATGGATATTTCTCAATCCACTGACATCGTGTTTGTAGTCACGTTATGCGTCACCCCTTCGGACCTTTTTTAAGGGAAAAGCCACTTGGCACTTTATCTATATCATCATCTATACCAATATAAAAAAAACCAAATAAGCAGATTCAAACCATCTCAACCGTCAAATCATGTTATCTAGCGGTTCAAATCGCTTCAATGTTGAGCACCAAACACGTTTAACGCTATAATTACTCACAACTGCCATTGGTTATAAACACGTTTTGACTTAACGCTATCCCTTGAAATCTGCCATGTAATTAATATCCTATCATTTCCATACAAAAAGTAATTGATATCTTATCAAATACCAACATGCAACAGATATATCTTACCTAATATAACGTGCAACTAACATTTTATCTAATATAAGCGTGCATTGCACGTACATTATTACTAGTCAATATAAAAAGATTCAAAGAGGCAGATCCAATTAATCTGAGCCATCAAATCATGTCAATCTAGCGACCTAGACTGCTTCAATGTCGAACGCTCAACATGTTTAGTGTGCATTTAATTTCATGACAAATATAATGCTAATTACATAATAACATGCAAATAATATCCTACTTAATATCCACATGCACTTGATATACTTCCAAATTAGCGTGCATTGCACGTACACATTGACTAGTTGTGAAAATGGCAGAGTTACATCATTCAATACATGGGTAATAAAAAAAAGTAGGTGAATCATTGTTAGGGCATGTACAATGCATAGCCTTAAGGTGATGCATCGCATGCCATGTAGGATCGGATATGACGTAAAGTAGGTTCGGATAGGGAAGCGGGGTCCTCTCTAGGAGACGGGTGCTTGAAAAAAAAGTGTGGTCCGATGACAAAAACTGAAAAAGTTTGAGTAAAAAGTAGAGATGCATGTGTACTAGAGTTTTTATTTTCTATTTTCTAATGAGGCCCACTAGTGATAGTTTGAATTGAAGAGAAAAAATTAATATAAATGGCTCAAATTACTTTTTGTGGCATATGTATCCATATGCCACCATGGTCCCTTATACCTCACCCCCTCACCTAGATTGACACACTTTTTTTCTCTTTGTGTGTGTGTGTGTGTTTTGAGGGATTCTTCTTTTTTGTGCTACCACCAGTCCCACGCGGCGATCCCACCACGTGGCCCGGCAACGGCCGCTGGCGATTGTCCAGCCCATTTTAGTGCGATCTTGTACCGACCACGGATATGACATGCCCACACGTTTGCCACCGCACCTATTCATCAGAAAAATAAAAGGAAATCCGCCGCATCTTCTCTTCATAAAATACAATATCCACCGTATCATTCCCTCATTTGGCCCAACCTCCTCCCACATTTGATGCCAGTCAAGTAGTAGGATCGAGCATCATCCGCCGATCGCCACCGTGCCAATGGCAACCCCGACCGTCGTGCTGCTGCCCGTCTGGGGCGTCGGCCATCTCATGTCCATGCTCGACGCCGGCAAGCGGCTGGTGGCCCGCAGCGGCGGCGCCCTGTCGCTCACGGTGCTCGTAATGCAGGCGCCGACGGAGAGCTACCGGTCCGAGGTCGCCGGCCACATACGGAGGGAGGAGGCCTCCGGCCTGGGCATCCGCTTCCAGCACCTCCCCGCCGTGGAGCCCCCGACGGACCACGTGGGCGTCGAGGAGTTCGTCTCCCGATTCGTGCAGCTCCACGCGGCGCACGTGAGGGCGGCCGTCTCCGGCCTGGCGTGCCCGGTGGCGGCGCTGGTCGTCGACTTCTTCGGCACCACGATGCTCGACGTGTCCCGCGAGCTCGGCGTGCCGGCCTACGTCTACTTCACCGCCAGCGCCGCCATGTACGCGCTCTTCCTGCGCCTGCCGGCGCTTGATCAGGAGGTGGCCGTCGAGTTCGAGGAGATGGAAGGCACGGTCGACGTGCCCGGGCTGCCGCCCGTGCCGCCGTCAGCCCTCCCGTCGCCGGTGATGGACAAGAAGCACCCGAACTACGCGTGGTTCGTGTACCACGGCAGGCGCTTCACGGAGGCCAAGGGCGTCATCATCAACACGGCGGCCGAGCTGGAGGCGAGCGTCCTCGCCGCCATCGCCGACGGCCGGTGCACGCGCGGAGTCCCCGCCCCGACGGTCTACCCAGTAGGCCCCGTGCTCTCCCTGAGCCCGCCAGCAGAACAACCGCACGAGTGCGTGGTGTGGCTGGACGCGCAGCCTCCGGCGTCGGTGGTGCTCCTCTGCTTCGGCAGCGGGGGGTTCTCGGCCGCGCCGCAGGCGCACGAGGTAGCCCGCGGACTGGAGCGCAGCGGGCACCGCTTCCTGTGGGTCCTCCGCGGCCCGCCGGCGAGCGGCGGCCGGGGGCCCTCGGACGCGGACCTGGAGGAGCTGCTCCCGGAGGGGTTCCTGGAGCGGACCAAGGGGAAGGGCATGGTGTGGCCGACGAGGGCGCCGCAGAAGGAGATACTGGCGCACGCCGCCGTGGGGGGCTTCGTGACGCACGGCGGGTGGAACTCGACGCTGGAGGCCCTGTGGTTCGGGGTGCCGATGGTGCCCTGGCCGCGGTACGCCGAGCAGCACCTGAACGCGTTCACGCTGGTCGAATACATGGGCGTGGCGCTGGCCATGGAGGTGGACCGGAAGAGGAGCAACTGGGTCGACGCGGCGGAGCTGGAGCGGGCCGTGAGGGCGCTCATGGACGGCGGCTCCGACGAGGGGAGGAGGGTGAGGGGGAAGGCCATGGCGATGAAGGGCGCGTGCAGGAAGGCCGTCGCCGAGGGAGGGTCCTCCTACTCCGCATTGGGGAGGCTCTCCGAGGAGATGATCAATGGCGCGAGTACGTAAAATTGGCGAACACGGAGAGCAGCTCTATCTGAATATGGAGATGAAGTTGCAGATAGGAGTGTGAGTGTTCCCGTCCAGAGCGTGGCTGCATGTTTGCGGCTCTTTCTCCGTTTCGAGTTTTCTCTCCGGTTAATTTTCCGTTCTTGTTGGATCCATTCCCCTTTCTCCTGACCCGATCTGGTAATCATGCCAGCATATCGTTGACCTGCTGTGTTTCCCAATAAAAACACCTGCCCCTTGTTTGGTCTGATCCACGAGGATGATGACGTGTAGTGTGTGTTTAGTAGTGAGCCCATCACAATACTTTCATAGTGAGTCTACCATGATTGAGTTTAAAGTCATGTTTACGTTTGAACATTTGGTTGTTCAAATTGTTGAATATATGCAATGATCATGTTAATTATGGTGCATCTGCTACGGCAGAAAATGGTCTGGTGCCTATTTTACATCCTATGCTATGGCAAAAAAAAATCAATCTTATGCCCCAAAACCCATTTTTGGTGTCCTGGTTTTTTTTTCAAGATCCCTATAATACATCATCTGTTGGAGATGCTCTAATCCCTCCATATCACTTGCTCCCCTACCAAAAATACCTCGCCCCTCGGAGGCCCGAAGACATTTCTAGCAGTGCGTAGCTACCGGCATCCCAAGAGCCAATAAGGTGAAGACACCCCGTAAAGTATTCTAGCCCTCTACTTAATTCGAATCCGTTCCTAATTTTGCATCTTGTTATTTTTCTTTCCTAGGTCCCACCATGTCCAGAGAAAGGATGCATGCATGTTCTGGAAAATCTTGAGCTCATATGAGCTTAGCATTAGCAGTAATTCTGAAGAAAAAAATTAGAACAAAAATTTTAAAAATCTCAAATTTTTGGTCGCAAACATTGGCAAATATTTTGAATAGTTGCAAAGTTTCATTAAGAATTGACATTCATGGAACTCGTGACAAAACAAAACCAACACTCCAAAGTGCTTTTGAAAATAGCACTTTTGGAGCATTTTTTTTTGCCATGACTTCACGAATGTCATTCCATTATAAAATTTTGCAAGCAATCAAACTTTTGTCAATGTTTGCCACAAAAATTCTATTTATTTTTTACTATTTGTTTTGAATTTACGGTTCATCTAGGTCCATTTGTGCTCGTGTCCAAATATTCCATGGAGTGCATGGGCCTCATCAGTGGCAGAGCTTCATGGGGGCCAACCTGGGCCATGGCCCCAGCTCAGAAGAAAACAAGCCTATATCCCTTAGTATTAGGCCTATTTTCACTAAAAAGCAGCTCTAAACAACTATGTTTGCCCTCCTCAAGCCCATGGCCCCCCTCCCATGTTTTTGGCTCAAGCTCCACCAGTGGGCCTCATCTCTCTCTCTCTCTCTCTCTCTCTCTCTCTCTCTCTCTAACTTAGGTACAAAACATTATCTCTTTCTCTTATTTCTCATCCAACAAATTAATCTTTAAATTTCTCTTTGACAGTTTCAATCATTCATATCCCTTAAATTGTAATATTTTCTTGAAACTTCATATACATTTGAACTCCTGGCAGCAAGACCTTTAAAACCAATCCTTGATACATTTCAAAGTTCAAACACATTTAAATTTTAACGTTTCGATCCACATATTTCACTCTCTGTTTGTAAATTTCTTTTACATATTTCACTCTCTGTTTGTAAATTTCTTTTTCTTTGTGAAACTGAGTACTTTGGTGTGTGAATATGATATTTTTTAAAATATAACAAAAAGATTGAAATATGTGAAATGAACCAATATATGTGAAGCTGGTTCAAAATGAGTAATATTATTTTACCAAACTGAGTCAGTATTCTATATTGAGTAAAATCAGTTTTTTTAAATGAGCTAATCACTTTTTATTGGAAAATGAGTGAACAACAGTTTCACACCTTGATGTTAGGTTTATGTCATCTCTTTCGGTTTTCATATTTCCGTCCAGAGTGTCGCTGCATGTTTGCGGCTCTTTCTCCATTTCGAGTGTTCTCTCCGGTTAATTTTCCGTTCTTGTTGGATCCATTCCCACTTTCTCCTGACCCGATCTGGTAATCATGCCAGCATATCGTTGACCTGCTCTGTTTCCCAATAAAATCACCTGCCCCTTGTTTGGTCTGATCCTATCTTGATACTCTTCAAACATATAAGATGCAAGTATTATAAACAAAAAATAGTCAAACTCCTATATGATTGACCACGTTTTGTATAGAACAAGATATCGAATCTATCTAGCCATATGGAGTACTCCTATAAAAGAAGCAAAGCGGACGGATTCAAACATCTCAACCGCATAAATCAATTCTCTCCGTTAAGAGCATCTCCATCAGATGATGTATAATAAAGTAGCTATAGAAAAACTGTGTTCTAGGGCATATAAATTCAAAAACGACGCTTCGACAGATGTTCTTGATTTAGGAGATCCGTATATCTCAACCTCTCGTGTTGCCAATATACCATAGCCACACGGCTGCCACAAAACAAAAACCGTAGCCACGCAGCCCAACAACAGTATGAAACTCCTCCTTCTACACCGCATCCGCTTCCACTGACTTGTCGGCGTTGTTGTCGAATTCAACCACCACGGCCACCGTCGCACCGCCCCGCAGCCCGATCCACGAGGATGATGACGTGTAGTGTGTGTTTAGTAGTGAGCCCATCACAATACTTTCATAGTGAGTCTACCATGACTGAGTTTAAAGTCATGTTTACGTTTGAACATTTGGTTGTTCAAATTGTTGAATATATGCAATGATCATGTTTATTATGGTGCATCTGCTACGACAGAAAATGGTCTGGTGCCTATTTTACATCCTATGCTATGGCAAAAAAAAATCAATCTTATGCCCCAAAAACCATTTTTTGGTGTCCTGGTTTTTTTTCGAGATCCCTATAATACATCATCTGTTGGAGATACTCTAATCCCTCCATATCACTTGCTCCCCTACCAAAAATACCTCGCCCCTCGGAGGCCCGAAGACATTTCTAGCAGTGTGTAACTACCTGTTGGGGAACGTAGTAATTTCAAAAAATTTCCTACGCACACGCAAGATCATGGTGATGCATAGCAACGAGAGGGGAGAGTGTGATCTACGTACCCTTGTAGACCGACAGCGGAAGCGTTAGCACAACGCGGTTGATGTAGTCGTACGTCTTCACGGCCCGACCGATCAAGCACCGAAACTACGGCACCTCCGAGTTCTAGCACACGTTCAGCTCGATGACGATCCCCGGACTCCGATCCAGCAAAGTGTCGGGGAAGAGTTCCGTCAGCACGACGGCGTGGTGACGATCTTGATGTACTACCGTCGCAGGGCTTTGCCTAAGCACCGCTACAATATTATCGAGGATTATGGTGGAAGGGGGCACCGCACACGGCTAAGAATATGATCACGTGGATCAACTTGTGTGTCCAGAGGTGCCCCTGCCCCCGTATATAAAGGATCAAGGGGGGGGGTGCGGCCGGCCAGGAGGAGGGCGCGCCAGGAGGAGTCCTACTCCCACCGGGAGTAGGATTCCCCCCTTTCCTAGTTGGAATAGGATTCGGGAGGGGGGAAAGAGGAGAGAGAGAAGGAAGGGGGGGGGGGCGCCCCCTCTTCTTGTCCTATTCGGACTAGGGGGGGGGAGGGGCGCATGGCCCAGCCCTGGCCACCTCTCCTCTCTTCCACTAAAGCCCACTAAGACCCATATACCTCCCCGGGGGTTCCGGTAACCTCCCGGTACTTCGGTAAAATCCCGATTTCATCCGGAACACTTCCGATATCCAAATATAGGCTTCCAATATATCAATCTTTATGTCTCGACTATTTCGAGACTCCTCGTCATGTCCGTGATCACATCCAGGACTCCGAAAAAACTTCGGTACATCAAAATGCATAAACTCATAATATAACTGTCATCGAAACCTTAAGCGTGCGGACCCTACGGGTTCGAGAACAATGTAGACATGACCGAGACACGTCTCCGGTCAATAACCAATAGCGGAACCTGGATCCTCATATTGGCTCCTACATATTCTACGAAGATCTTTATCGGTTAGACCGCATAACAACATACATTGTTCCCTTTGTCATCGGTATGTTACTTGCCCGAGATTCAATCGTCGGTATCTCAATACCTAGTTCAATCTCGTTACTGGCAAGTCTCTTTACTCGTTTCGTAATACAACATCTCACAACTAACTCATTAGTTGCAATGCTTGCAAGGCTTATGTGATGTGCATTACCGAGAGGGCCCAGAGATACCTCTCCGACAATCGGAGTGACAAATCCTAATCTCGAAATATGCCAACCCAACATGTACCTTTGGAGACACCTGTAGAGCTCCTTTATAATCACCCAGTTACGTTGTGACGTTTGGTAGCACAGAAAGTGTTCCTCCGGTAAACGGGAGTTGCATAATCTCATAGTCATAGGAACATGTATAAGTCATGAAGAAAGCAATAGCAACATACTAAACGATCGGGTGCTAAGCTAATGGAATGGGTCATGTCAATCACATCATTCTCCTAATGATGTGATCCCATTAATCAAATAACAACACATGTCTATGGTTAGGAAACATAACCATCTTTGATTAACGAGCTAGTCAAGTAGAGGCATACTAGTGATGTTTGTTTGTCTATGTATTCACACAAGTATTATGTTTCTGGATAATACAATTCTAGCATGAATAATAAACATTTATCATGATATAAGGAAATAAAATAATAACAATATTATTGCCTGTAGGGCATATTTCCTTCAGTCTCCCACTTGCACTAGAGTCAATAATCTAGATTACACAGTAATGATTTTAACACCCATGGAGCTTTGGTGATGATCATGTTTTGCTCGTGGAAGAGGCTTAGTCAACGGGTCTGCTATATTCAGATCCGTATGTATCTTGCAAATCTCTATGTCTCCCACCTGGACTAGATCCCGGATGGAATTGAAGCGTCTCTTGATGTGCTTGGTTTTCTTGTGAAATCTGGATTCCTTTGCCAAGGCAATTGCACCAGTATTGTCACAAAAGATTTTCATTGGACCCGATGCACTAGGTATGACACATAGATCGGATATGAACTCCTTCATCCAGACTCCTTCGTTTGCTGCTTCCGAAGCAGCTATGTACTCCGCTTCACATGTAGATCCCGCCACAACGCTTTGTTTAGAACTGCACCAACTGACAGCTCCACCATTTAATGTGAACACGTATCCGGTTTGCGATTTAGAATCGTCCGGATCAGTGTCAAAGCTTGCATCAACGTAACCATTTACGATGAGCTCTTTGTCACCTCCATATATGAGAAACATATCATTAGTCCTTTTCAGGTATTTCAGGATGTTCTTGACCGCTGTCCAGTGATCCACTCCTGGATTACTTTGGTACCTGCCAGCTAGACTTATAGCAAGACACACATCAGGTCTGGTAGACAGCATTGAATACATGATAGAGCCTATGGCTGAGGCATAGGGAACATCTTTCATTTTCTCTCTATCTTCTGCATTGGTCGGGGATTGAGTCTTACTCAATTTCACACCTTGTAACACAGGCAAGAATCCTTTCTTTGCTTGATCCATTTTGAACTTCTTGAAAACTTTATCAAGGTACGTGCTTTGTGAAAGTCCAATTAAGCGTCTTGATCTATCTCTATAGATCTTAATGCCCAATATGTAAGTAGCTTCACCGAGGTCTTTCATTCAAAAACTCTTATTCAAGTATCCTTTTATGCTATCCAGAAATTCTATATCATTTCCGATTAGCAATATGCCATCTACATATAATATCAAAAATGCTACAGAGCTCCCACTCACTTTCTTGTAAATACAGGCTTCTCCAAAAGTCTGTACAAAACCAAATGCTTTGATCACACTATCAAAACGTTTATTCCAACTCCGAGAGGCTTGCACCAGTCCATAAATGGATCGCTGGAGCTTGCACACTTTGTTAGCTCCCTTTGGATCGACAAAACCTTCCGGCTGCATCATATACAACTCTTCTTGCAGAAATCCATTCAGGAATGCAGTTTTGACATCCATCTGCCAAATTTCATAATCCTAAAATGCGGCAATTGCTAACATGATTCGGACAGACTTAAGCATCGCCACGGGTGAGAAGGTCTCATCGTAGTCAATCCCTTGAACTTGCCGAAAACCTTTTGCAACAAGTCGAGCTTTGTAGACAGTAACATTACCGTCAGCATCAGTCTTCTTCTTGAAAATCCATTTATTCTCAATTGCTTGCCGATCATTGGGCAAGTCAATCAAAGTCCATACTTTGTTCTCATACATGGATCCCATCTCAGATTTCATGGCTTTAAGCCATTTTGCGGAATCTGGGCTCACGATCGCTTCTTCAAAGTTCATAGGTTCGTCATGATCTAGTAGCATGACTTCCAGAACAGGATTACCGTACCACTCTGGCGCGGATCTTACTCTGGTTGATCTACGAGGTTCAGTAGTATCTTGTTCTGAAGTTTCATGATCATTATCATTAGCTTCCTCGCTAATTGGTGTAGGTGTCACAGAAACAGGTTTCTGTGATGTACTACTTTTCAATAAGGGAGCAGGTACAGTTACCTCGTCAAGTTCTACTTTCCTCCCACTCACTTCTTTCGAGAGAAACTCCTTCTCTAGAAAGTTTCCGAATTTAGCAACAAAAGTCTTGCCTTTGGATTTGTGATATAAGGTGTATCCAAGAGTTTCCTTTGGATATCCTATGAAGACACATTTCTCTGATTTGGGTTCGAGCTTATCAGGTTGAAGTTTTTTCACATAAGCATCGTAGCCCCAAACTTTCAGAAATGACAACTTTGGTTTCTTGCCAAACCATAGTTCATAAGGCGTCGTTTCGACGGATTTTGATGGTGCCCTATTTAACGTGAATGCGGCCGTCTCTAGAGCATAACCCCAAAACGATAGCGGTAAATCAGTAAGAGATATCATAGATCGCACCATATCTAGTAAAGTACGATTACGACGTTCGGACACACCATTACGCTGTGGTGTTCCGGGTGGCGTGAGTTGCGAAACTATTCCACATTGTTTCAAATGTACACCAAACTCGTAACTCAAATATTCTCCTCCACGATCAGATCGTAGGAATTTTATTTTCTTGTTACGATGATTTTCAACTTCACTCTGAAATTCTTTGAACTTTTCAAATGTTTCAGACTTATGTTTCATTAAGTACATATACCCATATCTGCTTAAGTCATCTGTGAAGGTGAGAAAATAACGATATCCGCCACGAGCCTCAACATTCATCGGACCACATACATCTGTATGTATGATTTCCAATAAATCTGTTGCTCTCTCCATAGTACCGGAGAACGGTGTTTTTGTCATCTTACCCATAAGGCACGGTTCGCAAGTACCAAGTGATTCATAATCAAGTGGTTCCAAAAGCCCATCAGTATGGAGTTTCTTCATGCGCTTTATACCGATATGACCCAAACGGCAGTGCCACAAATAAGTTGCACTATCATTATCAACTCTGCATCTTTTGGCTTCAACACTATGAATACGTGTGTCACTACTATCGAAATTTAATAAGAATAGACCACTCTTTAAGGGTGCATGACCATAAAAGATATTACTCATATAAATAGAACAACCATTATTTTCTGATTTAAATGAATAACCGTCTCGCATCAAACAAGATCCAGATATAATGTTCATGCTTAACGCTGGCACCAAATAACAATTATTTAGGTCTAATACTAATCCCGAAGGTAAATGTAGAGGTAGCGTGCCGACTGCGATCACATCGACTTTGGAACCATTTCCCACGCGCATCGTCACCTCGTCCTTAGCCAATCTTCGCTTAATCCGTAGTCCCTGTTTCGAGTTGCAAATATTAGCAACAGAACCAGTATCAAATACGCAGGTGCTACTGCGAGCATTAGTAAGGTACACATCAATAACATGTATATCACATATACCTTTGTTCACCTTGCCATCCTTCTTATCCGCCAAATACTTGGGGCAGTTCCGCTTCTAGTGACCAGTCTGCTTGCAGTAGAAGCACTCAGTTTCAGGCTTAGGTCCAGGTTTGGGTTTCTTTTCTTGAGTAGCAACTTGCTTGCTGTTCTTTTTGAAGTTCCCCTTCTTCTTCCCTTTGCCTTTTTTCTTGAAACTAGTGGTCTTGTTGACCATCAACACTTGATGCTCCTTCTTGATTTCTACCTCCGCAGCTTTCAGCATTGCGAAGAGCCCGAGAATAGTCTTATTCATCCCTTGCATATTATAGTTCATCATGAAGCTCTTATAGCTTGTTGGTAGTGATTGGAGAATTCTGTCAATGACACAATCATCTGGAAGATTAACTCCCAATTGAATCAAGTGATTATTATACCCAGACATTTTGAGTATATGCTCACTGACAGAACTGTTCTCCTCCACCTTACAGCTATAGAACTTATCGGAGACTTCATATCTCTCAATCTGGGCATTTGCTTGAAATATCAACTTCAACTCCTGGAAAATCTCATATGCTCCATGACGTTCAAAACGTCGTTGAAGTCCCGATTCTAAGCCGTAAAGCATGGCACACTGAACTATCGAGTAGTCATCAGCTTTGCTCTGCCAGACGTTCATAACATCTGGTGTTGCTCCAGTAGCAGGCCTGGCACCCAGCGGTGCTTCCAGGACGTAATTCTTCTGTGCAACAATGAGGATAATCCTCAAGTTACGGACCCAGTCTGTGTAATTGCTACCATCATCTTTCAACTTTGCTTTCTCAAGGAACGCATTAAAATTGAACGGAACAACAACACGGGCCATCTATCTACAATCAAACATAAAGAAGAAAGATACTATCAGGTACTAAGTTCATGATAAATTTAGGTTCAATTAATCATGTTACTTAAGAACTCCCACTTAGATAGACATCCCTCTAATCCTCTAAGTGATTACGTGATCCAAATCAACGAAACCATGTCCGATCATCACGTGAGATGGAGTAGTTTCATTGGTGAACATCACTATGTTGATCATATCTACCATATGATTCACACTCGACCTTTCGGTCTCCGTGTTCCGAGGCCATATCTGTATATGCTTGGCTCGTCAAGTATAACCTAAGTATTCCGCGTGTACAACTGTTTTGCACCCGTTGTATTTGAACGTAGAGCCTATCACATCCGATCATCACGTGGTGCCTCAGCACGAAGAACTTTCGCAACGGTGCATACTCAGGGAGAACACTTCTTCATAATTAGTGAGAGATCATCTTATAATGCTACCGTCAATCAAAGCAAGATAAGATGCATAAAAGATAAACATCACATGCAATCAATATAAGTGATATGACATGGCCATCATCATCTTGTGCTTGTGATATCCATCTTTGAAGCACCGTCGTGATCACCATCGTCACCGACGCGACACCTTGATATCCATCGTAGCATCGTTGTCGTCTCGCCAATCTTATGCTTCCACGACTATCGCTACCGCTTAGTGATAAAGTAAAGCATTACAACGCGATTGCATTGCATACAATAAAGCGACAACCATATGGCTCCTGCCAGTTGCCGATAACTCGGTTACAAAACATGATCATCTCATACAATAAAATTTAGCATCATGTCTTGACCATATCACATCACAACATGCCCTGCAAAAATAAGTTAGACGTCCTCTACTTTGTTGTTGCAAGTTTTACGTGGCTGCTACGGGCTTAAGCAAGAACCAATCTTACCTACGCATCAAAACCACAACGATAGTTTGTCAAGTTGGTGCTGTTTTAACCTTTGCAAGGACCGGGCGTAGCCACACTCAGTTCAACTAAAGTTGAAGAAACTGTCACCCGCTAGCCACCTTTGTGCAAAGCACGTCGGGAGAACCGGTCTCACGTAAGCATACGCGTAATGTCGGTCCGGGCCGCTTCGTCCAACAATACCGCCGAACCAAAATATGACATGCTGGTAAGCAGTATGACTTATATCGCCCACAACTCACTTGTGTTCTACTTGTGCATATAACATCAACACATAAAACCTAGGCTCGGATGCCACTGTTGGGGAACGTAGTAATTTCAAAAAAATTCCTACGCACACGCAAGATCATGCTGATGCATAGCAACAATAGGGGAGAGTGTGATCTACATACCCTTGTAGACCGACAGCGGAAGCGTTAGCACAACGTGGTTGATGTAGTCGTACGTCTTCACGGCTCGACCGATCAAGCACCGAAACTACGGCACCTCCGAGTTCTAGCACACGTTCAGCTCGATGACGATCCCCAGACTCCGATCCAGCAAAGTGTCGGGGAAGAGTTCCGTCAGCACGACGATGTGGTGACGATCTTGATGTACTACCGTCGCAGGGCTTTGCCTAAGCACCGCTACAATATTATCGAGGATTATGGTGGAAGGGGGCACCGCACACGGCTAAGAATATGATCACGTGGATCAACTTGTGTGTCTAGAGGTGCCCCCTGCCCCCGTATATAAAGGATCAGGGGGGGGGGGGTGCCGCCGGCCAGGAGGAGGGCGCGCCAGGAGGAGTCCTACTCCCACCGGGAGTAGGATTCCCCCCCTTTCCTAGTTGGAATAGGATTCGGGAGGGAGGACAAAGGAGAGAGAGAAGGAAGGGGGCGCCGCCCCCCTCTCCTTGTCCTATTCGGACTATTGGGGAGGGGCGCGCGGCCCAGCCCTGGCCACCTCTCCTCTCTTCCACTAAAGCCCACTAAGGCCCATATACCTCCCGGGGGGTTCCGGTAACCTCCCGGTACTTCGGTAAAATCCCGATTTCATTCGGAACACTTCCGATATCCAAATATAGGCTTCCAATATATCAATCTTTATGTCTCGACCATTTCGAGACTCCTCGTCATGTCCGTGATCACATCCAGGACTCCGAACAAACTTCGGTACATCAAAATGTATAAACTCATAATATAACTGTCATCGAAACCTTAAGCGTGCGGACCCTACGGGTTCGAGAACAATGTAGACATGACCGAGACACGTCTCCGGTCAATAACCAATAGCGGAACCTGGATGCTCATATTGGCTCCTACATATTCTACGAAGATCTTTATCGGTCAGATCGCATAACAACATACGTTGTTCCCTTTGTCATCGGTATGCTACTTGCCCGAGATTCGATCGTCGGTATCTCAATACCTAGTTCAATCTCGTTACCGGCAAGTCTGTTTACTCGTTTCATAATACATCATCTCACAACTAACTCATTAGTTGCAATGCTTGCAAGGCTTATGTGATATGCATTACCGAGAGGGCCCAGAGATACTTCTCCGACAATCGGAGTGACAAATTCTAATCTTGAAATACGCCAACCCAACATGTACCTTTGGAGACACCTGTAGAGCTCCTTTATAATCACCCAGTTATGTTGTGACGTTTGGTAGCACACAAAGTGTTCCTCCGGTAAACGGGAGTTGCATAATCTCATAGTCATAGGAACATGTATAAGTGATGAAGAAAGCAATAGCAACATACTAAACGATCGGGTGCTAAGCTAATGGAATGGGTTATGTCAATCACATCATTCTCCTAATGATGTGATCCCATTAATCAAATGACAACACATGTCTATGGTTAGGAAACATAACCATCTTCGAATAACGAGCTAGTCAGGTAGAGGCATACTAGTGACGTTTGGTTTGTCTATGTATTCACACAAGTAGTATGTTTTCGGATAATACAATTCTAGCATGAATAATGAACATTTATCATGATATAAGGAAATAAAATAATAACAATATTATTGCCTCCAGGGCATATTTCCTTTACTACCGGCATCCCAAGAGCCAATAAGGTGAAGACACCCCGTAAAGTATTCTAGCCCTCTACTTAATTCGAATCCGTTCCTAATTTTGCATGTTGTTATTTTTCTTTCCTAGGTCCCACCATGTCCAGAGAAAGGATGCATGCATGTTCTGGAAAATCTTGAGCTCATATGAGATTAGCATTAGCAGTAATTCTGAAGAAGAAAATTAGAACAAAAATTTTAAAAATCTAAAATTTTTGGTCGCAAACATTGGCAAATATTTTGAATAGTTGCAAAGTTTCATTAAGAATTGACATTCATGGAACTCGTGACAAAACAAAACCAACACTCCAAAGTGCTTTTGAAAATAGCACTTTTGGAGCATCTTTTTTTTGCCATGACTTCACGAATGTCATTCCATTATAAAATTTTGCAAGCAATCAAACTTTTTGTCAATGTTTGCCACAAAAATTCTATTTATTTTTTACTATTTGTTTTGAATTTACGGTTCATCTAGGTCCATTTGTGCTCGTGTCCAAATACTCCATGGCATGCATGGGCCTCATCAGTGGCAGAGCTTCATGGGGGCCAACCTGGGCCATGGCCCCAACTCAGAAGAAAACAAGCCTATATCCCTTAGTATTAGGCCTATTTTCACTAAAAAGCAGCTCTAAACAACTATGTTTACCCTCCTCAAGCCCATGGCCCCCTCCCATGTTTTTGGCTCAAGCTCCACCAGTGGGCCTCATCTCTCTCTCTCTCTCTCTCTACCTCTCTCTCTCTAACTTAGGTACAAAACATTATCTCTTTCTCTTATTTCTCATCCAACAAATTAATCTTTAAATTTCTCTTTGACAGTTTCAATCATTCATATCCCTTAAATTGTAATATTTTCTTGAAACTTTATATACATTTGAACTCCTGGCAGCAAGACCTTTAAAACCAATCCTTGATACATTTCAAAGTTCAAACACATTTAAATTTTGACGTTTCGATCCACATATTTCACTCTCTGTTTGTAAATTTCTTTTACATATTTCACTCTCTGTTTGTAAATTTCTTTTTCTTTGTGAAACTGAGTACTTTGGTGTGTGAATATGATATTTTTTAAAATATAACAAAAAGATTGAAATATGTGAAATGAAACAATATATGTGAAGCTGGTTCAAAATGAGTAATATTATTTTACCAAACCGAGTCAGTATTCTAAATTGAGTAAAATCAGTTTTTTTAAATGAGCTAATCACTTTTTATTGGAAAATGAGTGAACAACAGCTTCACACCTTGATGTTAGGTTTATGTCATCTCTTTCAGTTTTCATATTTCCTAGAAGAATGAAAGAGCGAGTTTGATTAGTTCAAAATAGTCACATAAACGCCTATTCTTTTGAAATGAGTGAAATCCACTTTTTTGAAATGACTGAAATTAGTTTTTTCTTTGAAACTAAAACAATGCCCGTGCGTGCAACGGGATATAAATATTCTAGTACGTCAACTTGTGATTTATCTGTCAATAATAATGCGGTTTTATAAATAATTAAAACCATTCAGCTATGCATCAAGGGCGAGCGCTTGCGATGTCCACGTCGGCAAGCTGTCCTGTTCAGTCGCGCGCACGCGTATTGGCCTCGTTCTCGGATACGGCCGCCCCCTCTCTTGTCTCCTCACCTTTCATCTTCCTCTCCTCGCACACGCAACCTTTGCCTCCTCTCCTCTCCCTTTCCTCTTCCCCTTCTTCTCCTCGACACGAAAGCAAGCTTGGCGATTGGGATTCAAGCGCCAGCGCTCCAAATCCGGCAGAGGGGTGGCGCGCACCGGCGGAGGCGATTTCGATTTGTGGTAGTCCTCACTGCTGGAGGCGGCTGCCCGATCCAGCCACCGGTGAACAAACTCCCGACCATCCCTCCTTGCCCGCGTCTCTAGCCCGTACTCGTTTTTGCCACCATCCTCGACGCGTCTGGTAGGAGGCTGGGGGTGGTCGTGGTTGCGGCACAAATCCGAGGAAGGAGCGAGTGGGAGGAGAAGGCAGCGGTGGAGTTTTTTTTTTTGAAAGACCCAGCATAATGTTGGCGTTTCATTGATAAGCAGAAAGCAATGGGGAAATACAAAGGGTGGGATGAGGGTCCTAGGACCAATCAGTTACAAAAACTGATGAAAGACAAAAGAAAAGAAAAGAAAAACTCTCTTAATCTAACTTCTCATGATGGATCCCAAAAGGGTCTCTCTAGGTGTGTTGCTCCCGCTTGTCGCCAAAGTTCAATGGAGTGCTCGATGGCCTGTGTGATGCCTTGTACTGACGGCATTTTCCCCCTAAACACACACCGGTTCCGCTCTTGCCAAAGCTCCCAGCATGTTAGGAGCATGATGGCATTGCTGGCCCTCTACAGCACTGGCTGGGTGTTTGCCGCTATCTGCTGGAAAACAGCGACGACGCTATCTTCCTGAAATTGTTGCCCTGGGTGAAACTGTTGGCATCCTCGTCTTGCAGCCACCCTCTCCCAAACCTCACGGGCCAGTGGGCAGGTCCAAACTAGGTGGTATGCTGTCTCCAGGTTGCGGACGCAGAGCGGGCAAAAATAGTTGTTCGGCCAGCCGCGCCATTGCAGTCTATCGCACGTCCATAGACGGTTCTGCAGGAGGAGCCAGTTGAAAATCTTAATGCACCCCGGTAAAGGAAATATTCCCTAGAGGCAATAATAAAGTTATTATTTATTTCCTTATATCATGATAAATGTTTATTATTCATGCTAGAATTGTATTAACCGGAAACATAATACATGTGTGAATACATAGACAAATAGAGTGTCACTAGTATGCCTCTACTAGACTAGCTCGTTAATCAAAGATGGTTATGTTTCCTAACCATGAACAAAGAGTTGTTATTTGATTAACGAGGTCACATCATTAGTTGAATGATCTGATTGACATGAACCATTTCATTAGCTTAGCACCCGATCGTTTAGTATGTTGCTATTGCTTTCTTCATGACTTATACATGTTCCTATGACTATGAGATTATGCAACTCCTGTTTGCCGGAGGAACACTTTGGGTACTACCAAACGTCACAACGTAACTGGGTGATTATAAAGGAGTACTACAGGTGGCTCCAAAGGTAGATGTTGGGTTCGCGTATTTCGAGATTAGGATTTGTCACTCCGATTGTCGGAGAGGTATCTCTGGGCCCTCTCGGTAATGCACATCACTTAAGCCTTGCAAGAATTGCAACTAATGAGTTAGTTGCGGGATGATGTATTACGGAACGAGTATAGAGACTTGCCGGTAACGAGATTGAACTAGGTATTGGATACCGACGATCGAATCTCGGGCAAGTAACATACCGATGACAAAGGGAACAACGTATGTTGTTATGCGGTCTGACCGATAAAGATCTTCGTAGAATATGTAGGAGCCAATATGGGCATCCAGGTCCCGCTATTGGTTATTGACTGGAGACGTGTCTCGGTCATGTCTACAATGTTCTCGAACCGTAGGGTCCGCACGCTTAACGTTACGATGACAGTTATTATGAGTTTATGCATTTTGATGTACCGAAGGTTGTTCGGAGTCCCGGATGTGATCACGGACATGACGAGGAGTCTCGAAATGGTTGAGACGTAAAGATTGATATATTGGAAGCCTATGTTTGGACATCGGAAGTGTTCCGGGTGAAATCGGGATTTTACCGGATTACCGGGAGGGTTACCGGAACCCCCCGGGAGCCAAATGGGCCTACATGGGCCATTGTGGAAAGGTGAAAGGGGCTGCCAAGGAGGGCTGCGCGCCTCCCCCCTCCCCTAGTCCTATTAGGACTAGGAGAGGTGGCCGGCCACCTCTCTCTCTTTCCCTCTCTCTTTTTCCCAAGGATTCCTAGTTGGAATAGGATTGGGGGGGGGGGGGAGTCCTACTCCCGGTAGGAGTAGGACTCCTCCTGCGCCTCCCTCCTTTGGCCGGCCAGCCTCCCCCCCTTCATCCTTTATATACGGGGGCAGGGGACACCCCAAGATACACAAGTTGATCCTTGAGATCGTTCCTTAGCCGTGTGCGGTGCCCCCTGCCACCAAATTCCACCTCAATCATACCGTTGTAGTGCTTAGGCGAAGCCCTGCGTCGGTAGTACATCAAGATCGTCACCACGCCATCGTGCTGACGGAACACTTCCTCGACGCTTTGCTGGATTGGAGCCCGAGGATCGTCATCGAGCTGAACGTGTGCTAAGAACTCGGAGGTGCCGGAGTAACGGTGCTTGGATCGGTCGGATCGGGAAGACGTACGACTACTTCCTCTACGTTGTGTGATCACTTCCGTAGTCGGTCTGCGTTGGTACGTAGACAACACTCTCCCCTCTCGTTGCTATGCATCACCATGATCTTGCGTGTGCGTAGGAAATTTTTTGAAATTACTACGTTCCCCAACAATGGCATCCGAGCCTAGGTTTTTATGGTTTGATGTTATTTGCACGAGTAGAACACAAGTGAGTTGTGGGCGATACAAGTCATACTGCCTACCAGCATGTCATACTTTGGTTCGGCGGTATTGTTGGACGAGACGATCCGGACCAACCTTACGTGTACTCTTACGCGAGACCGGTTCCCTCGACGTGCTTTGCACATAGATCGCTTGCGGAAGACTGTCTCTCCAACTTTAGTTGAACCGAGTGTGGCTACGCCCGGTCCTTGAGAAAGTTAAAACGGAGTCTATTTGACGAACTATCGTTGTGGTTTTGATGCGTAGGTGAGATGAGTTCTTACTTAAGCCCGTAGCAGCCACGTAAAACTTGCAACAACAAAGTAGAGGACGTCTAACTTGTTTTTGCAGGGCATGTTGTGATGTGATATGGTCAAGGCATGATGCTGATTTTATTGTATGAGATGATCATGTTTTGTAACCGAGTTATCGGCAACTGGCAGGAGCCATATGGTTGTCGCTTTATTGTATGCAATGCAATCGCGATGTAATGCTTTACTTTATTACTAAGCAGTAGTGATAGTGGTGGAAGCATAAGATTGGCGAGACGACAACGATGCTACGATGGAGATCAAGGTGTCGCGCCGGTGACGATGGCGATCATGACGCTGCTTCGGAGATGGAGATCACAAAGCACAAGATGATGATGGCCATATCATATCACTTATATTGATTGCATGTGATGTTTATCTTTTTATGCATCTTATCTTGCTTTGATTGACGGTAGCATTATAAGATGATCTCTCACTAAATTATCAAGAAGTGTTCTCCCTGAGTATGCACCGTTGCAAAAGTTCTTTGTGCTGAGACACTACGTGATGATCGGGTGTGATAGGCTCTACGTTCAAATACAACGGGTGCAAAACAGTTGCGCACGCGGAATACTCAGGTTATACTTGACGAGCCAAGCATATACAGATATGGCCTCGGAACACGGAGACCGAAAGGTCGAGCGTGAATCATATAGTAGATATGATCAACATAACGATGTTCACCATTGAAAACTACTCCATCTCACGTGATGATCGGTTATGGTTTAGTTGATTTGGATCACGTGATCACTTAGAGGATTAGAGGGATGTCTATCTAAGTGGGAGTTCTTAAGTAATATGATTAAATTGAACTTAAATTTATCATGAACTTAGTCCTGGTAGTATTTTGCAAATCATGTTGTAGATCAATAGCTCGCGTTGTTGCTTCCCTGTGTTTATTTTGATATGTTCCTAGAGAAAATTGTGTTGAAAGATGTTAGTAGCAATGATGCGGATTGGATCCGTGATCTGAGGTTCATCCTCATTGCTGCACAGAAGAATTATGTCCTTGATGCACCGCTAGATGACAGACCTATTGCAGGAGCAGATGCGGACGTTATGAACGTTTGGCTAGCTCAATATGATGACTACTTGATAGTTTAGTGCACCATACTTAACAGCTTAGAATCGGGACTTCAAAGACGTTTTGAACGTCATGGACCATATGAGATGTTCCAGGAGTTGAAGTTAATATTTCAAGCAAATACCCGAGTTGAGAGATATGAAGTCTCCAACAAGTTCTATAGCTAAAAGATGGAGGAGAATCGCTCAACTAGTGAGCATGTGCTCAGATTGTCTGGGTACTACAATCGCTTGAATCAAGTGGGAGTTAATCTTCCAGATAAGATAGTGATTGACAGAATTCTCTAGTCACCATCACTAAGTTAGTAGAACTTCGTGATGAACTATAATATGCAAGGGATAACGGAAACAAACCCCAAGCTCTTCGTGATGCTGAAATCAACAAAGGTAGAAATCAAGAAAAACATCAAGTGTTGATGGTTGACAAGATCACTAGTTTCAAGAAAAGGGCAAAGGGAAGAAGGGGAAATTCAAGAAGAACGGCAAGCAAGTTGCTGCTCAAGTAAAGAAACCCAAGTCTGATCCTAAGCCTGAGACTAAGTGTTTCTACTGCAAAGGGACTGGTCACTGGAAGCGGAACTACCCCAAGTGATTGGCGGATAAGAAGGATGGCAAAGTGAACATAAGTATATTTGATATACATGTTATTGATGTGTACTTTACTAGTGTTTATAGCAACCCCTCGGTATTTGATACTGGTTCAGTTGCTAAGAGTAGTAACTCGAAACGGGAGTTGCAGAATAAACAGAAACTAGTAAAAGTCGAGGTGACGATGTGTGTTGGAAGTAGTTCCAAGATTGATATGATCATCATCGCACTCTCCCTATACTTTCGGGATTAGTGTTGAAACTAAATAAGTGTTATTTGGTGTTTGCGTTGAGCATGAATATAATTTGATCATGTTTATTGCAATACGGTTATTCATTTAAGTTAGAGAACAATTGTTGTTCTGTTTACATGAATAAAACCTTATATGGTTACACACCCAATGAAAATAGTTCATTGGATCTCGATCTTAGTGATACACATATTCATAATATTGAAACCAAAAGATGCGAAGTTAATAATGATAGTGCAACTTATTTGTGGCACTGCCGTTTAGGTCATATTGGTGTAAAGCGCATGAAGAAACTCCATGCTAATGGGCTTTTGGAATCACTTGATTATGAATCAGTTGATGCTTGCGAACCATGCCTCATGGGCAAGATGACTAAGACTCTGTTCTTCGGAACAATGGAGCGAGCAAAAGATTTGTTGGAAATCATACATACTGATGTATGTGATCCGATGAATATTGAGGCTCACGACAGGTATCATTATTTTCTGATCTTCACAGATGATTTGAGCAGATATGAGTATATCTACTTAATGAAACATAAGTCTGAAACATTTGAAAAGTTCAAAGAATTTCAGAGTGAAGTGAAAAATCATCGTGACAAGAAAATAAAGTTTCTACGATCTGATCACGGAGACAAATATTTGAGTTACGAGTTTGGTCTTCAATTAAAACAATGTGGAATAGTTTCACAAACTCATGCCACATGGAACACCACAGCATAATGGTGTGTCCGAACGTCATAACTGTACTTTATTGGATATAGTGCAATCTATGATGTATCTTACTGATCTACCACTATCGTTTTGGGGTTATGCATTAGAGATAGCTGCATTCACGTTAAATAGGGCACCATCTAAATCCGTTGAGACGACACCGTGTGAACTATGGTTTGGCAAGAAACCTAAGCTGTCGTTTCTTAAAGTTTGGACTTGCGATGCTTATGTGAAAAAGTTTCATCTCGATAAGCTCAAACTCAAATCGGAGAAATATGTCTTCATAGGATACCCAAAGGAGACAGTTGGGTACACCTTCTATCACAGATCCGAAAGCAAGACATTCGTTACTAAGAATGGATCCTTTCTAGAGAAGGAGTTTCTCTCGAAAGAAGTGAGTGGGAGGAAAGTAGAAAACTTGATAAGGTAATTGTATCTTCTCCCTTATTGGAAAATAGTTCATCACAGAAATCTGTTCCTGTGACTACTACACCAATTAGTGAGGAAGCTAATGATGATGATCATGTAACTTCAGATCAAGTTACTACCGAATCTCGTAGGTAAACCAGAGTGAGATCCGCACCAGAGTGGTACGATAATCCAGTTCTGAAAGTCATGCTGCTAGATCATGATGAACCTACGAACTATGAAGAAGCGATGGTGAGCCCAGATTCCGCAAAGTGGCTTGAAGCCATGAAATCTGAGATGGGATTCATGTATGAAAACAAAGTATGGACTTTGGTTGACTTGCCCGATGATCGGCAAACCATAGAAAATAAATGGATCTTCAAGAGGAAGACAGACATTGATAGTAGTGTTACTATCTACAAAGCTAGAATTGTCGCAAAAGGTTTTCGACAAGTTCAAAGTGTTGACTATGATGAGAGTTTCTCACTCGTATCTATGCTTAAGTCTGTCCGAATCATGTTAGTAATTGCCGCATTTTATGAAATCTGGCAAATGGATAAACAAAACTGCATTCCTTAATGGATTTATTAAAGAAGAGTTGTATATGATGCAACAGAAGGTTTTGTCAATCCGAAAGGTGCTAACAAAATGTGCAAGCTCCAGCGATCCATCTGTGGACTGGTGCAAGCATCTCGGAGTTGGAATATACGCTTTGATGAGTTGATCAAAGCATATAGTTTTATACAGACTTGCGGTGAAGCCTGTATTTAAAAGAAAGTGAGTGGGAGCACTACAACATTTCTGATAAGTATATGTGAATAACATATTGTTGATCGGAAATACTGTAGAATTATTCTGTAAAGCATAAAGGAGTGTTTGAAAGGAGTTTTTCAAAGAAAGACTTCGGGGAAGCTGCTTACATATTGAGCTTCAAGATCTATAGAGATAGATCAAGACGCTTGATAAGTTTTTTCAATGAGTACATACCTTGACAAGATTTTGAAGTAGTTCAAAATGGAGCAGTCAAAGAAAGAGTTCTTGCCTGTGTTACAAGGTGTGAAGTTGAGTGAAGACTCAAAGCCCGACCACGGCAGAAGATAGAATGAGAATGAAAGTCATTCCCTATGCCTCATTCATAGGTTCTATAAAGTATGCCATGCTGTGTACCAGATCTATTGTATACCCTGCACTGATTTGGCAAGGGAGTACAATAGTGATCTAGGAGTAGATCACTGGACAGCGGTCAGAATTATCCTTAGTGAAATAAGGATATGTTTCTCGATTATGGACGTGACAAAAAGGTTCGTCGTAAAAGGTTACGTCAATGCAAGTTTTGACACTGATCTGGATGACTCTAAGTCTCGATCTAGATACATATTGAAAGTGGGAGAAATTAGCTAGAGTAGCTCCGTGCAGAGCATTGTAGACATAGAAAATTGCAAAATACTTACGGATCTGAATGTGACAGACCCGTTGACTAAAATTATCTCACATGCAAAACATGATCACACCTAAGTACTCTTTGGGTGTTAATCACATAGATATGTGAACTAGATTACTGACTCTAGTAAACCCTTTGAGTGTTGGTCACATGACGATGTGAACTATGGGTGTTAATCACATGGTGATGTGAACTATTGCTGTTAAATCACATGGCGATGTGAACTAGATTATTGACTCTAGTGCAAGTGGGAGACTGAAGGAAATATGCCCTAGAGGCAATAATAAAGTTATTATTTATTTCCTTATATCATGATAAATGTTTATTATTCATGCTAGAATTGTATTAACCGGAAACATAATACATGTGTGAATACATAGACAAACAGAGTGTCACTAGTATGCCTCTACTAGACTAGCTCGTTAATCAAAGATGGTTATGTTTCCTAACCATGAACAAAGAGTTGTTATTTGATTAACGAGGTCACATCATTAGTTGAATGATTTGATTGACATGACCCATTTCATTAGCTTAGCAGCCGATCGTTTAGTATGTTGCTATTGCTTTCTTCATGACTTATACATGTTCCTATGACTATGAGATTATGCAACTCCCGTTTGCCGGAGGAACACTTTGGGTACTACCAAACGTCACAACGTAACTGGGTGATTATAAAGGAGTACTATAGGTGGCTCCAAAGGTAGATGTTGGGTTGGCGTATTTCGAGATTAGGATTTGTCACTCCGATTGTCGGAGAGGTATCTCTGGGCCCTCTCGGTAATGCACATCACTTAAGCCTTGCAAGCATTGCAACTAATGAGTTAGTTGCGGGATGATGTATTACGGAACGAGTAAAGAGACTTGCCAGTAACGAGATTGAACTAGGTATTGGATACCGACGATCGAATCTCGGGCAAGTAACATACCGATGACAAAGGGAACAACGTATGTTGTTATGCGGTCTGACCGATAAAGATCTTCGTAGAATATGTAGGAGCCAATATGGGCATCCAGGTCCCGCTATTGGTTATTGACCGGAGACGTATCTCGCTCATGTCTACAATGTTCACGAACCGTAGGGTCCGCACGCTTAACGTTACGATGACAGTTATTATGAGTTTATGCATTTTGATGTACCGAAGGTTGTTCGGAGTCCCGGATGTGATCACGGACATGACGAGGAGTCTCAAAATGGTCGAGACGTAAATATTGATATATTGGAAGCCTATGTTTGGACATCGGAAGTGTTCCGGGTGAAATCGGAATTTTATCGGATTACCGGGAGGGTTACCGGAACCCCCCGGGAGCCAAATGGGCCTACATGGGCCATTGTGGAAAGGTGAAAGGGGCTGCCAGGGAGGGCTGCGCGCCTCCCCCTCCCCTAGTCCTATTAGGACTAGGAGAGGTGGCCGGCCACCTCTCTCTCTTTCCCTCTCTCTTTTTCCCAAGGATTCCTAGTTGGAATAGGATTGGGGGGGAGTCCTACTCCCGGTAGGAGTAGGACTCCTCCTGCGCCTCCCTCCTTTGGCCGGCCAGCCTCCCCCCTTCATCCTTTATATACGGGGGCAGGGGACACCCCAAGACACACAAGTTGATCCTTGAGATCGTTCCTTAGCCATGTGCGGTGCCCCCTGCCACCAAATTCCACCTCGATCATACCGTTGTAGTGCTTAGGCAAAGCCCTGCGTCGGTAGTACATCAAGATCGTCACCACGCCGTCGTGCTGACGGAACTCTTCCTCGATGCTTTGCTGGATCGGAGCCCGAGGATCGTCATCGAGCTGAACGTGTGCTAAGAACTCGGAGGTGCCGGAGTAACGGTGCTTGGATCGGTCGGATCGGGAAGACGTACGACTACTTCCTCTACGTTGTGTGATCGCTTCCGCAGTCGGTCTGCGTTGGTACGTAGACAACACTCTCCCCTCTCGTTGCTATGCATCACCATGATCTTGCGTGTGCGTAGGAAATTTTTTGAAATTACTACGTTCCCCAACACCCGGCACCTTTGCTTCCCAGATCAGCTTTTGCCAGTCAACATGAACACGTCCCTGAAATTGCACGGCATAAGCCGAGCTTGCCGAGTATAGGCCGCTCGCCTCCAGAGTCCATCTAATCTTGTCCCTGCTCCCGTCAGTTAGCACGATCAAGGAAATAATGCGGTGTAGCCTGATAAATTCTGGCAGGAGTGGCTGTAGATTCCCGTGTCGCAGGTCTTCTATCCAAGTTTCGCCTGTGAGCGCCTCGCGCACCGTCCTGTTTTTTTGCCTGGAGTGCGAGTAGAGGAGGGGGTATGAGGTGGCTAAGTTGTGCGGCCCGATCCAGGAGGAGTGCCAGAAGAGAGCCGTTGCACCGTCGCCGATGGTGACCGTGGTCACTGCCCTGAAAAGGCTTTTGTCGATGTTGCTGCACGGTGGCTCTGTACCAACCCATGCTCGCTCCGGGGCGGTCCAGGATGTCCAGAGCCACCGCAATCTAAGGGCTCGGCTGAACCACTCAAGGTCGAGGATGCCCAGTCCTCCATGCGATGTGGGAGCGCACACTGCTGTCCAATTGACCTTGCAGCTACCACCTGTGATCTCCTCATCTTGCTTCCATAAAAATCTGCGCCTGCACTTGTCAATCTCCTTTAGAAGCTTCTTCGGCACTCGAAGGACAGTCAATGTGAACGTAGGCATGGCGTTGAGGACGCATCGAACCAGCACACGTCGACTAGCCAATGGTAGCAGCTTCCCTTTCCATCCCGCGAGACGGGCTTTGATCCTATCGATGATGAACTGTAGGTTCGCGAGTCGTAGCCTGGCTAGTGTCAGCGGCAGACCCAGGTAAGTCGTGGGGAAGTGCCCCACTGTTCCTCCAAAATTTTGCAATATGTGCCCTAGGTCTATATTTTCGCATCTAATGGGTAAGGCCATCGACTTTGAGGGGTTGATGTGCAGCCCCGAGGCTGCTCCAAAATCACGAGGAATCGCCATGAGTGCATCTATCTCTTCCCTAACAGGGTTTGCGAAGATAACCGCGTCGTCAGCGTAGAGGCTAATCCTAACCTTTATCTCTCGTCCTGGCAGCGGAGCAATGATGTGTTGCTCAGCTGCAGCCTGAAGAAGGTGGTGGAGTGTGTCGATAACCTGGATGAAGAGGAAAGGTGACAGTGGGTCGCCCTGCCGTAGACCTCGCCGGTGCCGGGCCTTCTTTCCAGGGACGCCGTTGAGGAGGAAGGACGAAGAGGAGGAGGACAGCAACAGTGCTATCCAATCTCTCCAACGCGCACTAAAGCCTCTTTGTTGCAGTAGCTCGAGGATGTACTCCCATGACACGTTATCGAAAGCCTTTGCTATGTCCAATTTGAGAAGAAGAGCCGGTGTTCTCCGTCGATGCAGGGCCTTGATGCAGTTTTGGACATATAGGATGCTATCGTGAATGCACTTAGTCCTAAGAAAAGCCGATTGCGCTGGCGAGATGAGCGTGTGGATCACACTAGCAAGCCTGAGGGAAAGTACTTTGGAGATGAGCTTTGCTATGGAGTGGATGAGGCTAATCGGCCTGTAGTCGTTGATTGCCGTTGCTCCGTCTTTCTTTGGCAGTAGTGCTACGACCGCAGTGTTGAGAGCTCCAAAGTTGCTGCCTACTAAATTGTAAAACTGATTGAACGCAGCCATGATGTCGTCTTTGATAGTTGCCCAGCATGCCCTGAAGAAGGTGCCAGAGAAGCCGTCCGGGCCCGGCGCTCGATCTGCCGGTGACGCCTTGATAGCACGCCACACCTCATCCTCCGTGAACGGGTTGTCCAGTCCTCCACCTGAAGGAAATATTCCCTAGAGGCAATAATAAAGTTATTATTTATTTCCTTATATCATGATAAATGTTTATTATTCATGCTAGAATTGTATTAACCGGAAACATAATACATGTGTGAATACATAGACAAACAGAGTGTCACTAGTATGCCTCTACTAGACTAGCTCGTTAATCAAAGATGGTTAAGTTACCTAACCATGAACAAGGAGTTGTTATTTGATTAACGAGGTCACATCATTAGTTGAATGATCTGATTGACATGACCCATTCCATTAGCTTAGCACCCGGTCGTTTAGTATGTTGCTATTGCTTTCTTCATGACTTATACATGTTCCTATGACTATGAGATTATGCAACTCCCGTTTACCGGAGGAACACTTTGGGTACTACCAAACGTCACAACGTAACTGGGTGATTATAAAGGAGTACTACAGGTGTCTCCAAAGGTAGATGTTGGGTTGGCATATTTCGAGATTAGGATTTGTCACTCCGATTGTCGGAGAGGTATCTCTGGGCCCTCTCGGTAATGCACATCACTTAAGCCTTGCAAGCATTGCAACTAATAAGTTAGTTGCGGGATGATGTATTACGGAACGAGTAAAGAGACTTGCCGGTAACGAGATTGAACTAGGTATTGGATACCGACGATCGAATCTCGGGCAAGTAACATACCGATGACAAAGGGAACAACGTATGTTGTTATGCGGTCTGACCGATAAAGATCTTCGTAGAATATGTAGGAGCCAATATGGGCATCTAGGTCCCGCTATTGGTTATTGACTGGAGACGTGTCTCGGCCATGTCTACATTGTTCTCGAACCGTAGGGTCCGCACGCTTAACGTTACGATGACAGTTATTATGAGTTTATGCATTTTGATGTATCGAAGATTGTTCGGAGTCCCGGATGTGATCACGGACATGACGAGGAGTCTCGAAATGGTCGAGACATAAAGATTGATATATTGGAAGCCTATATTTGGATATCGGAAGTGTTCCGGGTGAAATCGGGATTTTACCGAAGTACCGGGTGGTTACCGGAACCCCCCGGGAACCATATGGGCCTTATTGGGCCTTAGTGGAAAGGTGAAAGGGGCAGCCCAAGGTGGGTTGCACGCCTCCCCCCTCCCCTAGTCCTAAATAGGACTAGGAGAGGTGGTCGGCCCCCTTCTCTCTCTCTCTCTCTCGAGGAATCCTATTAGGAATAGGATTGAGGGGGGGGAGTCCTACTCCCGGTAGGAGTAGGACTCCTCCTGCGCCCTCCTCCTTGGCCGGCCAGCCCTCCCCCTTGGATCCTTTATATACGGGGGCAGGGGGCACCTCTAGACACACAAGTTGATCATTGAGATTGTTCCTTAGCCGTGTGCGGTGCCCCCTGCCACCATATTCCACCTCGATCATATCGTTGTAGTGCTTAGGCGAAGCCCTGCGTCGGTAGAACATCAAGATCTTCACCACGCCGTCGTGCTGACAGAACTCCTCCCCGAAGCTTTGCTGGATCGGAGCCTGGGGATCGTCATCGAGCTGTACGTGTGCTAAGAACTCGGAGGTGCCGGAGTAACGGTGCTTGGATCGGTCGGATCGGGAAGAAGACGTACGACTACTTCCTCTACGTTATGTCAACGCTTCCGTTGCGATCTACAAGGGTACGTAGATCAGACTCTCCCCTCGTTGCTATGCATCACCATGATCTTGCGTGTGCGTAGGAATTTTTTTGAAATTACTACGTTCCCCAACACCACCCTGCAGCCTGGGCATGTCAAGTGAGCGCCAGCCAATGGTTGTGCCGCGGTGTGCTGCCGTGCCCAGCAAGGAGGAGAAGTGGTCATAGATCAAGGTTTCCTTGTCCTCCTGCCTGGTGACTACACCGGACGGACCATGGAGCATGTGGATGAAAGCTTTCCGTCTCCTGGCATTTATCTTCGCTTGGAAGAAGGCGGTTGGCGCGTCTCCAGCACGCAGCCAAGTGATCCTAGATGCCTGGCGCTTCCGTGCTCGATCAATTGCAGCAAGGCCTAAGATTTTGAGTTTGAGCATTTTCCTAAGGTGAAATTCTGCGTCAGAGAGGGCTCTAGTTTCTTGAGCAACGTCTAGGCGTAGGACTACTTCTGTTGCAATGTGCATATGAAGCTTGGCCCCTCCAAATTGAGATTTGCTCCAGATTTTGAGATCCATAGCTACCCTTTTCATTTTCTCATGTAGCCTCGCAAAAGCGCAGCGCGTTGTTGTTGGGCGGTTCCAGGCATATTGCACCGTTTCCTGGAAGCGCGGGAACCGGGGCCAGAAAGACTCAAATCTAAATGTTGCTGGACGGCGAGGAGCTGCCGCAGGCGCGAGGAGCAAAGGGCAGTGATCTGAGCATGAGGTTGATGCAGCATGCAGGAGGAAAGACGGGAAAAGCCCTTCCCAAGAGATGGTGTAGAAGAATTTATCGATGCTAACTAGGGTGGGGTTTCGGCGCTCATTGCTCTAGGTGAAGCGATGGTTTTTGCACTTGATCTCGCGTAGGCCACCAGCATCGATTGCTGCTCTAAATTTACCCATGAGCCCGCGGTTGATGTTGGAGTTATTCTTATCTCTAGCCTCGTATATAATGTTGAAATCGTCGTTGATGAGCCACGCTTGGCCAATTGGCGGGGCGACTCTAGCTAGTTCCGCGAGGAAGTCATCTTTCCTATCCTCATCAGAGGGGCCATAAACCGTGGTCTGCCAGAATTCTTTGCCTAATCCTCCTGTCTGAACTTTTGCTGTGATAGAGAACTGCCCTATCGAGTGAGATTGCATCGTCAGCATGATGGAGTTCCAGAAGATGGCCGCCCCTCCCCTAGTTCCAATGGCGGGGAGAACTATGCACTGGTCGAGCCAGGTGCCTCCTATTTCTCTAGCTAGGCTGGTGGACCAGCAGTCGATTTTAGTTTCCTGTATGCAGAGGATTGCTACTTTGTGCGTGTGGGCAGTATCGCGGATGACCGAGCGCCTCGTCGGCGTGTTTAGTCCTCTGACGTTCCAGCTCATGATTGGCGTGTTTGTGTCATCCATGGGGTAACCGAGAAAAGCTCATGCTACGGTGGGGGTGGCCAGGGTGGTGCACATCAGATTGCCGACGACTAACTACTACAGGATTCATAAAACACAGGAACACCTTCCGTACAACCTGGGGTCGCCGACGGCCACCAATAGGCCCAAAACCCCGCCGGTGAACATCTAAACCTCTAACCTGGCTACTGAGACAGCACATCATGCAGGAAATAAACCCTAACTCTACCCAGCTAACTGCTGGTCGTCGCCGGCCGAACACTAAGCTACGGTCCTCTAACATGGGGACTGGGGCACCGCGGCATCTCCTTGCTGGCTGGGCATGCCAGCGATCGCCTTGAGCGCGTGGGCGTTGAGGCAGGTGAGCTTCGCGATGGCCGCAATGTCGTCATCAGACAAGGGCTCGTCAAAACGGCGGATGAGGGCCTCAGCAGCCCGTGCCGTCATCTTCTCCTTTGGCCCAAGGATGCCGAGGCCCTGCACCAGACGGAGCGTTGCCCTCTGAGAGGCCGGCACCGGGGAGGGGTTTGCAGCTTGGCGGGCACTCTGCCTGACCGGCGTGGCGTGAGGCCGAGCCCTGGCAGGCGTCTTGTTTCTTGCCGGTGGCTTCCCAACGATCGTCGGCGCCGGCTCGGAGAAGAGGGCCGGCCAAGGCTCGTCGTCAGCTCCATCCTCTCTGAGCTGCATCTCCGTCACCCTCTGCGTGACCACGCCCAGTTGCATCTCATGCGTGTCCGCAGTCAGCAGGGTATGGCGGGCCAGGGAAAGGGCCGGACCCATGTCGAATGAGCCGCCGCTGCCTCCGTCATCCCCGTCGTCGAAGCAGAGAGGCTTGTCGAGCTTGGCGGCGATCGCCTCGTCAATCTTCGAGGCCATGGCGTCGGGGCGGGGAGGGGGAGGGAGGTTTTTTTTGTGCCTTGGAAGAACAGCTCGATCGGGTCTGCCACCGCCACCGGCTCCCCAGCATGGTCCTGGCTGAGCGGGCGCGGTGGAGCAAGCAGCGAGGGGCCGCCCGACGACTCTGCCACCATCGAGCCACCGTGCGTGCGCCGGGCCATGCTCTTTCCCCGGGCTTTGGGCTGGCGGGTGGGAGCAGCTGCCGCCTCCTTCCTCTTGGTGGGCTCGACCGCAGCCTGCTTGTCGGTGCACAGTTGTCGGCCCCGCGGTGCGCCCTGACGGTGGCGCGAGGCGGGGGTGCGGCTACGTGAACGGCCCGTTGGTGGCGCTGGGGCAGGGGCCGAGCCGCGGTCGCTGGCACGCCCCCTGCCAAGGAGCGTGTCCTTCCAGCTCCGCCTCTGGTACCCGGGGTCACCCCCGTCGTTGTCGCGCCGGAGGTTTTGATCTATCGACATGGGAGGCGGAGCGATCTGGACGAGATGACTGGTGCAGGTTTCCTCACCATGCTGCGACCAGCACCTACGCAGGTGATTGGTGTTGTTGTCCTTTTCGACAGCGGCAGCGGACGGCGCTGAGCGGCAAGCCCCCATCAGTGCCCGTGTGCCCCGATCGGTGCGGACTGCTTGCGTAGGGCCACAACAGCTGCTTGCTCAAGCCTGCGTGTGGACTGCCCGGTAAGCTCTATGAATCCACTCTGAATCTGTTTGTTCTTGCAATCTTGCTCCATCCAGTTTGGGGCTCGCTATGCAGGGTCGCGTCCAACCCACTGCCAGTGAAATTTATTCTTCTGAATTGATGTGTTGCAGTGATCGGCTGCCCCGCTGCCTAAAATATGCGTGCCCTTAAGGCTTGGTGTCCATGGGGATAGAAAACTGAGTTGATTTCAAGTGGTACCTGAACGTCTACACAAGATTTGACTAAAACTTCCTCCTACTAGATTTCACAAGAGAGCCTTCTATTCTCCTTTTTAGAACTGAATATATTTGATGTGCTGTTCAATAGCAATGTAGATGCACTGACTCTGCTTTTTCACTATCAAACAGTCCCAACAATAGGACTCTCTGCAAAATCAATTCTGGTGTCTTGTCCTCTTGTTTAATTGTTTTATTTGATGCGAGGTAATATTTTATTTTAGTGTTTAGCATGTTTTGCCTTTTCATTTTTGTTTGGTGAAAGATGTTTTTCTTTCTGAAGAAAATATTATTTCGTAAATAGAACAATAGTCACCATACAAGATCTTCCACCAAAACGAAATTTGTGTGTGTGCAGCTAAGATTGATTTCCAGCTCATCTCAATGGGTTCCCCGAGGTGAGCGCGATGCTGAGGAGAGATGGCGTCGAGGACGACATCCGAGGACATCATCACGCTCATGGCTTCGCCGCCATCGTCATCGAGTTTTTTGGTACGCACGTGCTACCACCCGATCACCCTTCCCCTCCACCACTCTCTTGTGTTTGATCGAGTGATTCGGTGGCAGGTTTCACAGCAAACAGGTGTGCGATGGGCCGGCAACCAGTGGCGCCATCTCTATCCCCGACACTAGATAATAGCGTGGCTAATGGCCTGCGCGCGGTGCGCCTATCTGTGCCCGTGCGCTTAGGCCGGTGCGGACGGCGACTACGCGTAGGGCCGCCGCAGCTGCTTGCTCAAGGCGGCGTGCGGACTGCCTGGTAAGCTCCATCAATCCACTCCGAATCTCCTTGTTTTGCAGTCTTGCTCTATCTAGGTTGGGGCCTTGTACAACACTGCTTCAAATATATGTGCCCTTAAGGCATAGTGTTCATGGGGATAAAAAAAACTATGTTGGGTTTCAAGTGGTACCTGAACGTCTATACCTTGAATAAAGTTTCCCTTAAGATTCCACAAGAGAGTCTTCTATTCTCATTTTAGAACAGAATACATTTGATATATTGTTCAATACCAATGTGGACACATGGACAATGCTTTTTCACTATCAAACTATGGTGTAATCTTTATTTTGTTTCGTCCCACATGAATGAAACGGCTCGCTACTTATTTCCTTTGTTTATTACCACAGGCATGTTAAGCACACCAACCATTCACCAAAAAAAAGCACACCAACCATTAGACATGTATTTCCATTACTAATAGTAAGATCCAAACGAATAATATCTGCACTCAGTTATTTCAGTGAATTGCTCTGCGATTCAATTGTGCCTCACCAATATTTCTATGAGTATTCTATTTATATGCTCATACACAGAGTAATTGCTATTTATTTTTTAATTTATTACCACATTCCTGAGTACCAACTTTCAAAAGCACAAATACATGAACTATTTGATTTCATTGTCGCTGAGTTGGAAAGATTTGTTGAGACGGAAGGAGATGATGTCCACTTGCCTGTGGGCAGGCATAGGGAACTGGGTTTCACCTTTCCTCTCGTACTACACCAAACCTTGATATCGTTAGGCACCCTCGTTAAGTGGAAAAAGGGATTTTGCATCAATGGAATGATAAAAATCAAATGATCGCAGTACATACTTGGCTGACAGAATGATATACTAATAATAGTAAATTTAGGATTCTTTTAGTATCCAAAAAATGGTGGTTCTTATCCTTTCTTGTCACTTCACGTGTCATTCATTTATTCTCCCATTGTCCAGAGAAACACTGACTTTGTTATCCAATACCAGTGGTTATGCTCTTGGGTCAATATTCAGGATAATCACCATTTATTTAGCAACTACACCTACAATAATGTCATCCGGTGGAATCACATGTTGTTGCTAATCAGGTCTTCTCCTTCCTTTCTTTTGCGGAAACTCTGTATTGACAGCACTGCCTTACATTTGGCAGTCTGTGATTAGTGAAGGAAATATGCCCTAGAGGCAATAATAAAGTTATTATTTATTTCCTTATTTCATGATAAATGTTTGTTATTCATGCTAGAATTGTATTAACCGGAAACATAATACACGTGTGAATACATAGACAAACAGAGTGTCACTAGTATGTCTCTATTTGACTAGCTCGTTAATCAAAGATGGTTATGTTTTTCCTAACCATAGACATGTGTTGTCATTTGATTAACGGGATCACATCATTAGGAGAATGATGTGATTGACATGACTCATTCCATTAACTTAGCACCCGATCGTTTAGTATGTTGCTATTGCTTTCTTCAAGACTTATACATGTTCCTATGACTATGAGATTATGCAACTCCCGTTTGCCGGAGGAACACTTTGTGTGCTACCAAACGTCACAACGTAACTGGGTGATTATAAAGGAGCTCTACAGGTGTCTCCAAAGGTACATGTTGGGTTGGCGTATTTCGAGATTAGGATTTGTCACTCCGATTGTCGGAGAGGTATCTCTGGGCCCTCTCGGTAATGCACATCACATAAGCCTTGCAAGCATTGCAACTAATGAGTTAGTTGCGAGATGATGTATTACGAAACGAGTAAAGAGACTTGCCGGTAATGATATTAAACTAGGTATTGAGATACCGACGATCGAATCTCGGGCAAGTAACATACCGATGACAAAGGGAACAACGTATGTTGTTATGCGGTCTGACCGATAAAGATCTTCGTAGAATATGTAGGAGCCAATATGAGCATCTAGGTTCCGCTATTGGTTATTGACCGGAGACGTGTCTCGGTCATGTCTACATTGTTCTCGAACCCGTAGGGTCCGCACGCTTAAGGTTTCTATGACAGTTATATTATGAGTTTATGAGTTTTGATGTACCGAAGGAGGTCAGAGTCCCGGATGACATCGGGGACATGACGAGGAGTCTCGAAATGGTCGAGACGTAAAGATCGATATATTGGACGACTATATTCGGACATCGGAAAGGTTCCGAGTGGTTCGGGTATTTTTCGGAGTACCGGGGAGTTACGGGAATACGGGGGAAGAAGTATATGGGCCTTATTGGGCTTTAGGGGAGAGGGAGAGGCAGGCCGCGCGCCCCCATTGACTAGTCCGAATTGGACTAGGGGGAGGGGCGGCGCCCCCTCCTTCCTTCTCTTCCCTCTTCCCCTTCCTTGTCTCCTACTCCTACTACTTGGAAGGACTCCTAGTTGGACTAGGAAAGGGGGAATCCTACTCCCGGTGGGAGTAGGACTCCCCTAGGGCGCGCCATAGAGAGGGCCGGCCCTTCCCTCCTCCACTCCTTTATATACAGGGGCAGGGGACACCCTATAGACACACAAGTTGATCTTCGTGATTGTTCTCTTAGCCGTGTGCGGTGCCCCCCTCCACCATACTCCTCGATAATATTGTAGCGGTGCTTAGGCGAAGCCCTGCGATGGTAGAACATCAAGATCGTCACCACGCCGTCGTGCTGACGAAACTCTTCCCTGACACTTTGCTGGATCGGAGTCCGGGGATCGTCATCGAGCTAAACATGTGATAGAACTCGGAGGTGCCGTAGTTTCGGTGCTTGATCGGTCGGGCGTGAAGACGTACGACTACATCAACCGCGTTGTGCTAACGCTTCCGCTTCCGGTCTACGAGGGTACGTAGACAATATTCTCCCCTCTCGTTGCTATGCATCACCATGATCTTGCGTGTGCGTACGATTTTTTTTTGAAATTACTACATTCCCCAACAGTGGCATCTGAGCCTAGGTTTTATGCGTTGATGTTGTGCACGAGTAGAACACAAGTGAGTTGTGGGCGATATAAGTCATACTGCTTACCAGCATGTCATACTTTGGTTCGGCGGTATTGTTGGATAAAGCGGCCCGGACCGACATTACGCGTACGCTTACGCGGGACTGGTTCTACCGACGTGCTTTGCACACAGGTGGCCGGCGGGTGTCAGTTTCTCCAACTTTAGTTGAACCGAGTGTGGCTACGCCCGGTCCTTGCGAAGGTTAAAACAGCACCAACTTGACAAACTATTGTTGTGGTTTTTGATGCGTAGGTAAGAACGGTTCTTGCTAAGCCCATAGCAGCCACGTAAAACTTGCAACAACAAAGTAGAGGACGTCTAACTTGTTTTTGCAGGGCATGTTGTGATGTGATATGGTCAAGACGTGATGATATATAAGTTGTTGTATGAGATGATCATGTTTTGTTGAAGTTATCGGCAACTGGCAAAAGCCTTATGGTTATCTCTCTATTGCATAAGATGCAAGCGCCAAATAATTGCTTTACTTTATCACTATGCGATAGCCATAGTTGCAAGAGCAATTGTTGGCGAGACAACCATGTGACGACACATTGATATAGATCAAGATGATGGAGATCATGGTTTCATGCCGGTGACGATGGAGATCATGACGATGCTTTGGAGATGGAGATCAAAAACACAAGATGATGATGGCCATATCATGTCACATATTTTGATTGCATATGATGTTTATCTTTTTATACATCTTATTTTGCCTAATTTGACGGTAGCATTTTAAGATGATCTCTCACTAATTATCAAGAAGTGTTCTCCCTGAGTATGCACCGTTGCGAAAGTTCTTCGTGCTGAGACACCACATGATGATCGGGTGTGATAGGCTCTACGTTCAAATACAACGGGTGCAAAACAGTTGCACACGCGGAATGCTCAGGTTATACTTGACGAGCCAAGCATATATAGATATGGCCTCGGAACACGAAGACCAAAAGGTCGAGCGTGAATCATATAGTAGATATGATCAACATGGTGATGTTCACCATTGAAACTACTCCATCTCACGTGATGATCGTGAAGGAAATATGCCCTAGAGGCAATAATAAAGTTATTATTTATTTCCTTAAATCATGATAAGTGTTTATTATTCATGCTAGAATTGTATTAACCGGAAACATAATACATGTGTGAATACATAGACTAAACAAAGTGTCACTAGTATGCCTCTACTAGACTAGCTCGTTAATCAAAGATGGTTATGTTTCCTAACCATGAACAAAGAGTTGTTATTTGATTAACGAGGTCACATCATTAGTTGAATGATCTGATTGACATGACCCATTCCATTAGCTTAGCACCCGATCGTATAGTATGTTGCTATTGCTTTCTTCATGACTTATACATGTTCCTATAACTATGAGATTATGCAACTCCCGTTTACCGGAGGAACACTTTGGGTACTACCAAACGTCACAATGTAACTGGGTGATTATAAAGGAGTACTACAGGTGTCTCCAATGGTAGATGTTGGGTTGGCGTATTTCGAGATTAGGGTTTGTCACTCCGAGTGTCGGAGAGGTATCTCTGGGCCCTCTCGGTAATGCACATCACATAAGCCTTGCAAGCACTGCAACTAATATGTTAGTTGTTAGATGATGTATTACGGAACGAGTAAAGAGACGTGCCAGTAACGAGATTGAACTAGGTATTGGATACCGATGATCGAATCTCGGGCAAGTAACATACCGATGACAAAGGGAACAACGTATGTTGTTATGCGGTCTGACCGATAAAGATCTTCGTAGAATATGTAGGAGCCAATATGGGCATCCAGGTCCCGCTATTGGTTATTGACCGGAGACGTGTCTCGGTCATGTCTGCATTGTTCTCGAACCGTAGGGTCCGCATGCTTAACGTTACGATGACAGTAATTATGAGTTTATGCATTTTGATGTACCGAAGTTAGTTCGGAGTCCCGGATGTGATCACGGACATGACGAGGAGTCTCGAAATGGTCGAGACATAAAGATTGATATATTGGAAGCCTATATTTGGACATCGGAATTGTTCCGGGTGAAATCGGCATTTTACCGGAGTACCGGGGGGGTTACCGGAACCCCCCGGGGGGTTATTGGGCCAACATGGGCCTTAAGGGAGAAGAGGAGAGGAGGCAAGAGGTGGCCGCGCGCCCCTCCCCTTCCTGGTCCGAATAGGACAAGGGAAGGGGGGCCGGCGCCCCCCCCCCTTTCCTTCCTCTCTTCCTCCTATTCCCCCCCTTCTCTCCTAGTCCAACTAGGAGTCCTACTCCCGGTGGGAGTAGGACTCCCCTTGGCGCGCCACACCTTGGCCGGCCGCCTCCTCCCCTTGCTCCTTTATATACGGGGGCAGGGGGCACCCCATAGACACACAAGTTGATCCACGTGATCTATTCCTTAGCCATGTGCGGTGCCCCCTGCCACCATATTCCTCGATAATACTGTAGCGGAGTTTAGGCGAAGCCCTGCTGCTGTAGTCCATCAAGATCGTCACCACGCCGTCGTGCTGACAGAACTCTTCCTCGACGCTTTGCTGGATCGGAGCCCGAGGATCGTCATCGAGCGGAATGTGTTCTAAGAACTCGGAGGTGCCGGAGTAACGGTACTTGGATCGGTCGGATCGGAAGAAGACGTACGACTACTTCCTCTATGTTGTGTGATCGCTTCCGCAGTCGGTCTGCGTTGGTACGTAGACAACACTCCCCCCCTCGTTGCTGTGCATCACCATGATCTTGCGTGTGCGTAGGAAAATTTTGAAATTACTACGTTACCCAACAGTGGCATCCGAGCCTAGGTTTTATGGTTTGATGTTATTTGCACGAGTAGAACACAAGTGAGTTGTGGGCGATACAAGTCATACTGCCTACCAGCATGTCATACTTTGGTTCGGCGGTATTGTTGGACGAGACGATCCGGACCAACATTACGCGTACTCTTACGTGAGACCGGTTCCCTCGACATGCTTTGCACATAGATGGCTTGCGGAAGACTGTCTCTCCAACTTTAGTTGAACCAAGTGTGGCTACGCCCGATCCTTGAGAAGGTTAAAACGGAGTCTATTTGACGAACTATCGTTGTGGTTTTGATGCGTAGGTGAGATGAGTTCTTACTTAAGCCCGTAGCAGCCACGTAAAACTTGCAACAACAAAGTAGAGGACGTTTAACTTGTTTTTGCAGGGCATGTTGTGATGTGTTATGGTCAAGGCATGATGCTGATTTTATTGTATGAGATGATCATGTTTTGTAACCGAGTTATCGGCAACTGGCAGGAGCCATATGGTTGTCGCTTTATTGTATGCAATGCAATCGCGATGTAATGCTTTACTTTATTACTAAGCGGTAGTGATAGTCGTGGAAGCATAAGATTGGCGAGACGACAACGATGCTACGATGGAGATCAAGGTGTCGCGCCGGTGACGATGGTGATCATGACGATGCTTTGGAGATGGAAATCACAAGCACAAGATGATGATGGCCATATCATATCACTTATATTGATTGCATGTGATGTTTGTCTTTTATGCATCTTATCTTGCTTTGATTGACGGTAGCATTATAAGATGATCTCTCACTAAATTATCAAGAAGTGTTCTCCCTGAGTATGCACCATTGCCAAAGTTCGTCGTGCCCAGACACCACGTGATGATCGGGTGTGATAAGCTCTACGTCCAAATACAACGGGTGCAAAACAGTTGCACACGCAGAATACTCAGGTTATACTTGACGAGCCAAGCATATACAGATATGGCCTCGGAACACAGAGACTGAAAGGTCGAGCGTGAATCATATAGTAGATATGATCAACATAACGATGTTCACCATTGAAAACTACTCCATCTCACGTGATGATCAGTTATGGTTTAGTTGATTTGGATCACGTAATCACTTAGAGGATTAGAGGGATGTCTATCTAAGTGGGAGTTCTTAAGTAATTTGATTAACTAAACTTAAACTTATCATGAATTTAGTACCTGATAGTATCTTGCTTGTTTATGTTGATTGTAGATAGATGGCTCGTGCTGTTGTTCCGTTGAATTTTAATGCGTTCCTTGAGAAAGCAAAGTTGAAAGATGATGGTAGCAATTACACGGACTGGGTCCGTAACTCGAGGATTATCCTCATTGCTGCACAGAAGAATTACGTCCTGGAAGCACTGCTGGGTGCCAGGCCTGCTGCTGGAGCAACGCCAGATGTTATGAACGTCTGGCAGAGCAAAGCTGATGACTACTCGATAGTTCAGTGTGCCATGCTTTACGGCTTAGAATCGGGACTTCAACGATGTTTTGAACGTCATGGAGCATATGAGATGTTCCAGGAGTTGAAGTTGATATTTCAAGCAAATGCCCGAATTGAGAGATATGAAGTCTCCAATAAGTTCTATAGCTGCAAGATGGAGGAGAACAGTTCTGTCAGTGAGCATATACTCGAAATGTCTGGGTATAATAATCACTTGATTCAGATGGGAGTTAATCTTCCAGATGATTGCATCATTGACAGAATTCTCCAATCACTGCCACCAAGCTACAAGGGCTTCGTGATGAACTATAATATGCAAGGGATGAACAAGACTATTCCCGAGCTCTTCGCAATACTGAAAGCTGCGGAGGTAGAAATCAAGAAGGAGCATCAAGTGTTGATGGTCAACAAGACCACTAGTTTCAAGAAAAAGGGCAAAGGGAAGAAGAAGGGGAACTTCAAGAAGAACAGCAAGCAAGTTGCTGCTCAAGAGAAGAAACCCAAGTCTGGACCTAAGCCTGAAACTGAGTGCTTCTACTGCAAGCAGACTGGTCACTGGAAGCGGAACTGCCCCAAGTATTTGGCGGATAAGAAGGATGGCAAGGTGAACAAAGGTATATGTGATATACATGTTATTGATGTGTACCTTACTAGAGCTCGCAGTAGCACCTGGGTATTTGATACTGGTTCTGTTGCTAATATTTGCAACTCGAAACAGGGACTACAGAATAAGCGGACACTAGCAAAGGACGAGGTGACGATGCGCGTGGGAAACGGTTCCAAAGTCGATGTGATCGCGGTCGGCACGCTACCTCTACATCTACCTTCGGGATTAATATTAGACCTAAATCATTGTTATTTGGTGCCAGCGTTGAGCATGAACATTATATCTGGATCTTGTTTAATGCGAGACGGTTATTCATTTAAATCAGAGAATAATGGTTGTTCTATTTATATGAGTAATATCTTTTATGGTCATGCACCTTTGAAGAGTGGTCTATTCTTGTTGAATCTCGATAGTAGTGATACACATATTCATAATGTAGAAGCCAAAAGATGCAGAGTTGATAATGATAGTGCAACTTATTTGTGGCACTGCCGTTTAGGTCATATCGGTGTAAAGCACATGAAGAAACTCCATACTGATGGGCTTTTGGACCACTTGATTATGAATCACTTGGTACTTGCGAACCGTGCCTCATAGGCAAGATGACTAAAACACCGTTCTTCGGTACTATGGAGAGAGCAACAGATTTATTGGAAATCATACATACCGATGTATGTGGTCCGATGAATATTGAGGCTCGTGGCGGATATCGTTATTTTCTCACCTTCACAGATGATTTGAGAAGATATGGGTATATCTACTTAATGAAACATAAGTCTGAAACATTTGAAAAGTTCAAGGAATTTCAGAGTGAAGTTGAAAATCATCGTAACAAGAAAATAAAGTTTCTACGATCTGATCGTGGAGGAGAATATTTGAGTTACGAGTTTGGTGTACATTTGAAAAATTGTGGAATAGTTTCACAACTCACGCCACCCGGAACACCACAGCATAATGGTGTGTCCGAACGTCGTAATCGTACGTGGTGCGATCTATGATGTCTCTTACTGATTTACCGCTATCGTTTTGGGGTTATGCTTTAGAGACGGCCGCATTCACGTTAAATAGGGCACCATCAAAATCCGTTGAGACGACGCCTTATGAACTATGGTTTGGCAAGAAACCAAAGTTGTCGTTTCTTAAAGTTTGGGGCTGCGATGCTTATGTGAAAAAGCTTCAACCTAATAAGCTCGAACCCAAATCGGAGAAATGTGTCTTCATAGGATATCCAAAGGAAACTATTGGATACACCTTCTATCACAGATCCGAAGGCAAGACTTTTGTTGCTAAATTCGGAAACTTTCTAGAGAAGGAGTTTCTCTCGAAAGAAGTGAGTGGGAGGAAAGTAGAACTTGACGAGGTAACTATACCTAATCCCTTATTGGAAAATAGTACATCACAGAAAACTGTTTCTGCGACACCTATACCAATTAGTGAGGAAGCTAATGATGATGATCATGAAACTTCAGGACAAGATACTACTGAACCACGTAGATCAACCAGAGTGATATCCGCACCAGAGTGGTACGGTAATCCAATTCTGGAAGTCATGCTACTTGATCATGATGAACCTACGAACTATGAAGAAGCGATGGTGAGCCCAGATTCCGCAAAGTGGCTTGAGGCCATGAAATCTGAGATGGGATCCATGTATGAGAACAAAGTATGGACTTTGGTTGACTTGCCCGATGATCGGCAAGCAATTGAGAATAAATGGATCTTCAAGAAAAAGACTGACGCTGACGGTAATATTACTGTCTATAAAGCTCGACTTGTCGCAAAAGGTTTTCGACAAGTTCAAGGGGTTGACTACGATGAGACCTTCTTACCCATAGCGATGCTTAAGTCCGTCAGAATCATGTTAGCAATTGCCGCATTTTATGATTATGAAATATGGCAGATGGATGTCAAAACTGCATTACTGAATGGATTTCTGGAAGAAGAGTTGTATATGATGCAACCAGAAGGTTTTGTCGATCCAAAGGGAGCTAACAAAGTATGCAAACTCCAGCGATCCATTTATGGACTGGTGCAAGCATCTCGGAGTTGGAATAAACGCTTTGATTGTGTGATCAAAGCATTTGGTTTTATACAGACTTTTGGAGAAGCCTGTATTTACAAGAAAGTGAGTGGGAGCTCTGTAGCATTTCTGATATTATATGTGGATGACATATTGCTGATTGGAAATGATATAGAATTTCTGGATAGCATAAAGGGATACTTGAATAAAAGTTTTTCGATGAAAGACCTTGGGGAAGCTGCTTACATATTAGGCATAAAGATCTATAGAGATAGATCAAGACGCTTAATTGGACTTTCACAAAGCACATACCTTGACAAAATTTTGAAGAAGTTCAAAATGGATCAAGCAAAGAAAAGGGTTCTTGCCTGTGTTACAAGGTGTGAAGTTGAGTCAGACTCAATGCCCGACCACTGCAGAAGATAGAGAGAAAATGAAAGATGTTCCCTATGCTTCAGCCATAGGCTCTATCATGTATGCAATGCTGTGTACCAGACCTGATGTGTGCCTTGCTATAAGTTTAGCAGGGAGGTACCAAAGTAATCCAGGAGTGGATCACTGGACAGCGGTCAAGAACATCCTGAAATACCTGAAAAGGACTAAGGATATGTTTCTCGTATATGGAGGTGACAAAGAGCTCACCGTAAAAGGTTACGTTGATGCAAGCTTTGACACTGATCCGGACGATTCTAAATTGCAAACCGGATACGTGTTTACTTTAAACGGTGGAGCTGTCAGTTGGTGCAGTTCTAAACAAAGCGTCGTAGCGGGATCTACATGTGAAGCGGAATACATAGCTGCTTCAGAAGCAGCGAACGAAGGAGTCTGGATGAAGGAGTTCAGATCCGATCTAGGTGTTATACCTAGTGCATCGGGTCCAATGAAAATCTTCTGTGACAATACTGGTGCAATTGCCTTGGCAAAGGAATCCAGATTTCACAAAAGGACCAAACACATCAAGAGACGCTTCAACTCCATCCGGGATTTAGTCCAGGTGGGAGACATAGAAGATTTGCAAGATACATACGGATCTGAATGTTGCAGACCCGTTAACTAAGCCTCTTCCACGAGCAAAACATGATCAACACCAAAGCTCCATGGGTGTTAGAATCATTACTATGTAATCTAGATTATTGACTCTAGTGCAAGTGGGAGACTGAAGGAAATATGCCCTAGAGGCAATAATAAAGTTATTATTTATTTCCTTAAATCATGATAAGTGTTTATTATTCATGCTAGAATTGTATTAACCGGAAACATAATACATGTGTGAATACATAGACTAAACAAAGTGTCACTAGTATGCCTCTACTAGACTAGCTCGTTAATCAAAGATGGTTATGTTTCCTAACCATGAACAAAGACTTGTTATTTGATTAACGAGGTCACATCATTAGTTGAATGATCTGATTGACATGACCCATTCCATTAGCTTAGCACCCGATCGTATAGTATGTTGCTATTGCTTTCTTCATGACTTATACATGTTCCTATAACTATGAGATTATGCAACTCCCGTTTACCGGAGGAACACTTTGGGTACTACCAAACGTCACAACGTAACTGGGTGATTATAAAGGAGTACTACAGGTGTCTCCAATGGTAGATGTTGGGTTGGCGTATTTCGAGATTAGGGTTTGTCACTCCGAGTGTCGGAGAGGTATCTCTGGGCCCTCTCGGTAATGCACATCACATAAGCCTTGCAAGCACTGCAACTAATATGTTAGTTGTTAGATGATGTATTACGGAACGAGTAAAGAGACTTGCCAGTAACGAGATTGAACTAGGTATTGGATACCGACGATCGAATCTCGGGCAAGTAACATACCGATGACAAAGGGAACAACGTATGTTGTTATGCGGTCTGACCGATAAAGCTCTTCATAGAATATGTAGGAGCCAATATGGGCATCCAGGTCCCGCTATTGGTTATTGACCGGAGACGTGTCTCGGTCATGTCTGCATTGTTCTCGAACCGTAGGGTCCGCACGCTTAACGTTATGATGACAGTAATTATGAGTTTATGCATTTTGATGTACCGAAGTTAGTTCGGAGTCCCGGATGTGATCATGGACATGACGAGGAGTCTCGAAATGGTCGAGACATAAAGATTGATATATTGGAAGCCTATATTTGGACATCGGAATTGTTCCGGGTGAAATCGACATTTTACCGGAGTACCGGGGGGGGGGGGGGGGGTTACCGGAACCCCCCGGGGGGTTATTGGGCCAACATGGGCCTTAAGGGAGAAGAGGAGAGGAGGCAAGAGGTGGCCGCGCGCCCCTCCCCTTCCTAGTCCGAATAGGACAAGGGAAGGGGGGCCGGCGCCCCCCCTTTCCTTCCTCTCTTCCTCCTATTCTCCCCCTTCTCTCCTAGTCCAACTAGGAGTCCTACTCCCGGTGGGAGTAGGACTCCCCTTGGCGCGCCACACCTTGGCCGGCCGCCTCCTCCCCTTGCTCCTTTATATACGGGGGCAGGGGGCACCCCATAGACACACAAGTTGATCCACGTGATCTATTCCTTAGCCGTGTGCGGTGCCCCCTGCATCCATATTCCTCGATAATACTGTAGCGGAGTTTAGGCGAAGCCCTGCTGCTATAGTCCATCAAGATCGTCACCACGCCGTCGTGCTGACAGAACTCTTCCTTGACGCTTTGCTGGATCGGAGCCCGAGGATCGTCATCGAGCGGAACGTGTGCTAAGAACTCGGAGGTGCCGGAGTAACGGTACTTGGATCGGTCGGATCGGAAGAAGACGTACGACTACTTCCTCTATGTTGTGTGATCGCTTCCGCAGTCGGTCTGCGTTGGTACGTAGACAACACTCTCCCCCTCGTTGCTGTGCATCACCATGATCTTGCGTGTGCGTAGGAAAATTTTGAAATTACTACGTTACCCAACAGATCGGACATGGTTTAGTTGATTTGGATCACGTGATCACTTAGAAGATTAGAGGGATGTCTTTCTAAGTGGGAGTTCTTAAGTAATATGATTAATTGAACTTTAATTTATCATGAACTTAGTCCTGGTAGTATTTTGCAAATTATGTTGTAGATCAATAGCTCGCGTTGTTGCTTCCCTGTGTTTATTTTGATATGGTCCTAGAGAAAATTGTGTTGAAAGATGTTAGTAGCAATGATGCGGATTGGATCCGTGATCTGAGGTTTATCCTCATTGCTGCACAGAAGAATTATGTCCTTGATGCACCGCTAGGTGACAGACCTATTGCAGGAGCAGATGCAGATGTTATGAACGTTTGGCTAGCTCAATATGATGACTACTTGCTAGTTTAGTGCACCATGCTTAATGGCTTAGAATCGGGACTTCAAAGACGTTTTGAACGTCATGGACCATATGAGATGTTCCAGGAGTTGAAATTAATATTTCAAGCAAATACCCAAGTTGAGAGATATGAAGTCTCCAACAAGTTCTATAGCTAAAAGATGGAGGATAATCGCTCAACTAGTGAGCATGTGCTCAGATTGTCTGGGTACTACAATCGCTTGAATCAAGTGGGAGTTAATCTTCCAGATAAGATAGTGATTGACAGAATTCTCTAGTCCCCATCACCAAGTTAGTAGAACTTCGTGATGAACTATAATATGCAAGGGATAACGGAAACAACTCCCAAGCTCTTCGTGATGCTGAAATCAACGAAGGTAGAAATCAAGAAAAACATCAAGTGTTGATGGTTGACGAAACCACTAGTTTCAAGAAAAGGGCAAAGGGAAGAAGGGGAACTTCAAGAAGAACGACAAGCAAGTTGCTGCTCAAGTGAAGAAGCCCAGGTTTGGTCCTAAGCCTGAGACTAAGTGCTTCTACTGTAAAGGGACTGGTCACTGGAAGCAAAACTGCCCCAAGTATTTGGCGGATAAGAAGGATGGCAAAATAAATAGAGGTATATTTGATATACAGATTACTGATGTGTACTTTACTAGTGTTCGTAGCAACCCCTCAGTATTTGATACTGGTTCAGTTGCTAAGAGTAGTAACTCGAAACAGGAGTTGCAGAATGAACAGAGACTAGTTAAGCGTGAAGTGACGATGTGTGTTGGAAGTGGTTCCAAGATTGATATGATCATCATCGCACACTCCCTATACTTTCGGGATTAGTGTTGAACCTAAATAAGTGTTATTTGGTGTTTGCGTTGAGCATGAATATGATTTGATCATGTTTATTGCAATACGGTTATTCATTTAAGTAAGAGAATAAATTGTTGTTCTGTTTACATGAATAAAACCTTCTATGGTCATACACCCAATGCAAATGGTTCATTGGATCTCGATCGTAGTGACACACATATTCATAATATTGAAACCAAAAGATGCAAAGTTAATAATGATAGTGCAACTTATTTGTGGCACTGTCGTTTAGGTCATATTGGTGTAAAGCGCATGAAGGAACTCCATGCTGATGGGATTTTGGAATAACTTGATTATGAATCACTTGATGCTTATGAACCATGCCTCATGGGCAAGATGACTAAGACTCCGTTCTCCGGAACAATGGAGCGAGCAATTGACTTATTGGAAATAATACATACTGATGTATGCGATCCGATGAGTGTTAAGGCTCGCGGCGGGTATCATTATTTTCTGACCTTCACAGATGATTTGAGCAGATATGGGTATATCTACTTGATGAAACATAAGTCTGAAACATTTGAAAAGTTCAAAGAATTTCAGAGTGAAGTGGAAAATCATCGTGACAAGAAAATAAAGTTTCTACGATCTAATCGCAGAGACGAATATTCGAGTTACGAGTTTGGTCTTCAATTAAAATAATGTGGAATAGTTTCACAAACTCATGCCACCTGGAACACCACAGCATAATGGTGTGTCTGAACGTCATAATCGTACTTTATTTGATATAGTGCAATCTATGATGTTTCTTACCGATTTACCACTATCGTTTTGGCGTTATGCATTAGAGACAGCTGCATTCACGTTAAATAGGGCACCATCTAAATCCGTTGAGACGACAGTATATGAACTGTGATTTAACAAGAAACCAAAGTTGTCGTTTCTTAAAATTTGGGGTTGTGATGCTTATGTGAAAAAGTTTCATCCTGATAAGCTCAAAGCCAAATCGGAGAAATGTGTCTTCATAGGATACCCAAAGGAGATAGTTGGGTACACCTTCTATCACAGATCCGAAGGCAAGATATTCGTTGCTTAGAATGGATCCTTTCTAGAGAAGGAGTTTCTCTCAAAAGAAGTGAGTGAGAGGAAAGTAGAACTTGATGAGGTAACTGTACCTGCTCCCTTATTGGAAAGTAGTTCATCACAGAAAACGGTTTCTCTGACACCTACACCAATTAGTGAGGAAGTTAATGATGATGATCATGAAACTTCAGATCAAGTTATTATTGAACCTCGTAGATCAACCAGAGTAAGATCCGCACCAGAGTGGTACGGTAATCCTGTTCTGGAAATCATGCTACTAAATCATGATGAACCTACGAACTATGAAGAAGCGATGGTAAGCCTAGATTCCGCAAAATGGCTTGAAGCCATGAAATCTGAAATGGGATCCATGTATGAAAACAAAGTATGGACTTTTGGTTGACTTGCCCGTTGATCGGCAAGCAATTGAAAATAAATGGATCTTCAAGAGGAAGACGGACGCTGATAGTAGTGTTACTATCTACAAAGCTAGAATTGTCGCAAAAAGGTTTTCGACAAGTTCAAGATGTTGACTACGATGAGAGTTTCTCACTCGTATCTATGCTTAAGTCTGTCCGAATCATGTTAGCAATTGCCGCATTTTATGAAATCTGGCAAATGGATAAACAAAGCTGCATTCCTTAATGGATTTCTTAAAGAAGAGTTGTATATGATGCAACCAGAAGGTTTTGTCAATCCTAAAAGTGTTAACAAAATATGCAAGCTCCAGCGATCCATCTGTGGACTGGTGCAAGCATCTCGGAGTTGGAATATGCGCTTTGATGAGATGATCAAAGTATATAGTTTTATACAGACTTGTGGTGAAGCCTGTGTTTACAAGAAAGTGAGTGGGAGCACTACAACATTTCTGACAAGTATATGTGAATGACATATTATTGATTGGAAATAATATAGAATTATTCTGCAAAGCATAAAGGAGTATTTGAAAGAAGTTTTTCAAAGAAAGACCTCGGTGAAGCTGCTTACATATTGAGCATCAAGATCTATAGAGATAGATCAAGATGCTTGATAAGTTTTTCAATAAGTACATACCTTGACAAAATTTTGAAGTATTCAAAATGGAACAGTCAAAGAAGAAGTTCTTGCCTGTGTTACAAGGTGTGAAGTTGAGTAAGACTCAAAACCCGACCACGACAGAAGATGGAGAGAGAATGAAAGTCATTCCCTATGCCTTAGCCATAAGTTCTATAAAGTATGCCATGCTGTGTACCAGACCTATTGTATACTCTGCCCTGAGTTTGGCAAGGGAGTACAATAGTGATCTAGGAGTAGATCACTGGACATTGGTCAAAATTATCCTTAGTGGAATAAGGATATGTTTCTCGATTATGGACATGACAAAAAGGTTCGTCGTAAAGGGTTACGTCGATGCAAGTTTTGACACTGATCCAGATGACTCTAAGTCTTAATCTGGATACATATTGAAAGTGGGAGCAATTAGCTAGAGTAGCTCCGTGCAGAGCATTGTTGACATAGAAATTTGCAAAATACATACGGATCTGAATGTGGCAGACCCGTTGACTAAACTTCTCTCACAAGCAAAACATGATCACACCTTAGTACTCTTTGGGTGTTAATCACATAGCGATGTGAACTAGATTATTGACTCTAGTAAACCCTTTGAGTGTTGGTCACATAACGATGTGAAGTATGGGTGTTAATCACATGATGATGTGAACTATTGGTGTTAAATCACATAGCAATGTGAACTAGATTATTGACTCTAGTGCAAGTGGGAGACTAAAGGAAATATGCCCTAGAGGCAATAATAAAGTTATTATTTATTTCCTTATTTCATGATAAATGTTTGTTATTCATGCTAGAATTGTATTAACCGGAAACATAATACATGCGTGAATACATAGACAAACAGAGTGTCACTAGTATGCCTCTATTTGACTAGCTCGTTAATCAAAGATGGTTATGTTTCCTAACCATAGACATGTGTTGGCATTTGATTAACGGGATCACATCATTAGGAGAATGATGTGATTGACATGACCCATTCCATTAGCTTAGCACCCGATCATTTAGTATGTTGCTATTGCTTTCTTCAAGACTTATACATGTTCCTATGACTATGAGGTTATGCAACTCCCGTTTGCCGGAGGAACACTTTGTGTGCTACCAAACGTCACAACGTAACTGGGTGATTATAAAGGAGCTCTACAGGTGTCTCCAAAGGTACATGTTGGGTTGGCGTATTTCGAGATTAGGATTTGTCACTCCGATTGTCGGAGAGGTATCTCTGGGCCCTCTTGGTAATGCACATCACATAAGCCTTGCAACTAATGAGTTAGTTGCGAGATGATGTATTACGAAACGAGTAAAGAGACTTGCCGGTAACGAGATTAAACTAGGTATTGAGATACCGACATTCGAATCTCGGGCAAGTAACATACCGATGACAAAGGGAACAACGTATGTTGTTATGCGGTCTGACCGATAAAGATCTTCGTAGAATATGTAGGAGCCAATATGATCATCCAGGTTCCGCTATTGGTTATTGACCGGAGACGTGTCTCGGTCATGTCTACATTGTTTTCGAACCCGTAGGGTCCGCACGCTTAAGGTTTCGATGACAGTTATATTATGAGTTTATGAGTTTTGATGTACCGAAGGAGTTCGGAGTCCCGGATAAGATCAGGGACATGACGAGGAGTCTCGAAATGGTCGAGACGTAAAGATCGATATATTGGACGACTATATTCGGACATCAGAAAGGTTCCAAGTGGTTCGGGTATTTTTCGGAGTACCGGGGAGTTACGGGAATACGGGGGAAGAAGTATATGGGCCTTATTGGGCTTTAGGGGAGAGGGAGAGGCAGGCCGCGCGCCCCCCCATTGACTAGTCCGAATTGGACTAGGGGGAGGGACGGCGCCCCCTCCTTCCTTCTCTTCCCTCTTCCCCTTCCTTGTCTCCTACTCCTACTACTTGGAAGGACTCCTAGTTGGACTAGGAAAGGGGGAATCCTACTCCCGGTGGGAGTAGGACTCCCCTAGGGCGCGCCATAGAGAGGGCCGACCCTCCCCTCCTCCACTCCTTTATATACGGGGGCAGGGGACACCCCATAGACACACAAGTTGATCTTTGTGATCGTTCTCTTAGCCGTGTGCGGTGCCCCCCTCCACCATACTCCTCGATAATATTGTAGCGGTGCTTAGGCGAAGCCCTGCGACGATAGAACATCAAGATCGTCACCACGCCGTCGTGCTGACGGAACTCTTCCCCGACACTTTGCTGGATCGGAGTCCGGGGATCGTCATCGAGCTGAACGTGTGCTAGAACTCGGAGGTGCCGTAGTTTCGGTGCTTGATCGGTCGGGCCGTGAAGACGTACGACTACATCAACCGCGTTGTGCTAACGCTTCCGCTTCCGGTCTACGAGGGTACGTAGACAATACTCTCCCCTCTCGTTGCTATGCATCACCATGATCTTGCGTGTGCGTAGGATTTTTTTTTTGAAATTACTACGTTCCCCAACAATTAGTGCCTATGTTAATCCATGAGCAATTTTCTAAGATCAGTCTTGCTATTTTTTTTATGAAAACCATTGGGGGCATGTGAGATCTCTTGGAGCATTTTTTGTATCATTCTTACTGTGTGAGTATTTAATCTTCTGGTCTGTTGCTTTTTAATAGATGATGGACATTTAAGGCATGCTGAGATAATTTCTCTTTGTATTGTTCTAGCCCGTGAGTGTATCTAACGTTGTAGTTTATTGCTTCTAAGTTTTTGACTGGTTGTTTTGACGATGTCTTCGACCTATGTGTCCAGATTAAATTTCAGCCCCTCACAACGCAGTTAGTATTTGCAGGATCTAAGACGACACATATCACACTTCTGCCCGTCATGCTAATTTGGGTGCTTTTTTGGAGGTGTGGGATTGGGCAGTGGTGAGCTTGGCTCTCATATCATTTTTCTCGTCTACATTTATCTTGATGTATGCAAGAATTTTTTATCTTAGTGATATCAATCTATTACTATGTCCATGCAGTTATAGCTCTGTTATTTTCCTTATCTATGTGGTTTCTTTGTACTATTTCATAGGTGAGTTAACTATCTTGCTGAAAGGGCAGTAAGTCAGTGACAGTTTCTTGCAGTTTCCTTCTCTACATTAGGAGTTTCAGTTCTGCAATCGTTTCTCTCTGTTTTCATAAAGCTGTGTATTTTCTAAATATATGATTGCTGGTTTCAGCAATATATCATGTCTCTACCACAACCCAGCATGCAAGGGCTTATCTATGTCTTTTATTTGTTGCATCATAAACATCATCTATGTTTAGTTGGCACATATTATGCTGGTACCTTCAACGACGTGGTATATCTCCCACCCCATCAGCTCTTTCCTATAAGGATCCCAAAACATGGATCAGTGGTATGCAGCTGAAGGAGTTACTCCCAGATCAGCTGTTGAAGGAAAACCATACATTATTGTTACGCATTTCACCTGTGTTCATGAATAGAAACTAAAATGTGCATATAATGTAGTCTTATAATTGTTTTCCTGCCATCTAGATTGTACCAAATATAGTAATAACCAAATATGCAATTTTGGGTAAGGTCTAAATGCTATTAGAAAATACTCCTAGAAATGGTATGATGCATACTATTTAAACTTATAAATGAAGTGGCAGATCTGCTTCATTTTCATTTATTTTCCTTCTCCAGTTCTGCCATTGTTCTGCACTTGTAGCCAGAAATTGATGATGTTACATGAAATAACCTTGAAATTTTTAGACTACCTGCTTCAATACAGAACTTCGGGTCAACGCTTGGATAGTTCTTTTATTTATGAAGGGAAAATTACAATGCATGTCAGTTTTTTTGTTGCCTGGAATTGTTTTGTTTTATGATGTGGATTTCTGTGTATTTTATCTCATCCAATATCAAACTCATATTGGTGAACATCTTATCTAAACTCGTCGTACTTCTCTTTCTTGCTTTAGGTTGGGAAGCAGTCAATGGGTGATTATCGAATGTGTCGGAACTTCCAAGCAAATGTCTCTCTGTGGCTAAAATAAATCTTATTTCCCCTCAAGTCACTAAACTGCAATGGGTAGTTGGTCGGTCGCTGTCAATTGAATGTGCGAATTGAAATGTCTTGCCGTTTTACAATTCTTGTTTTGCTTCACAATATTCTCTGTTAAATAGACCTGTTAGTATCTATGAAACTACTACGCTTGCTTTGCTTTATGAATGAACACTTGTCTCCTGCAGTTTTACCGTGTCTTATATTCGAACCACTACGCTTGTCTGCCTCTTTTTTCTTTTGCTGAATTATACATGTTGTCATGCAAAGACATTAACAAATATGAAAGCTTGATTAGTGCGCACAATTTTGCCTCTCAAGAGGCGCCACCAGGTGGCGCCCCAGCCACTAGTGTTCATCAAATTCTGCTCATGAATCACCTTATATTTTGATTAGAAGTATTTTAAGTAAATTAAAGTGGAATTCGTTCAGAAGATAAGTAAATTAAGGTGATTAATTATCATATATATGAAAGGTTAGACGAAGGGGTGGTGGGAAGAAAGGTGAAATGAGAGCGTTATGTTCTTTTTAAGTACTACTAGTAGAGATAGAGATATTCCTCTTTGAAATGAGTGAAATCAAAAAGTGAAATTAGTTTTTTTTTAAAAATTGGTGAAATATGTTATTTGAAATGAGTGAAACTTTTTTATATGAGCAAAATAATAAAGATGACTCTTTTGAAATAGTCAAAACACTGTTATGAAATAGTGGGGAAATGTAAATATCATTTATTGAAAGAGTGGAACAATGTAATATTTATGAAATTATCAAAATCAGTATTTTTCGAATGAGTGAATCGGTTACTTCAAATGAGTGTTTTTTTCGGTTTAGTAGAATCAACTTTTTAAAATGAATGAAATTATTTAGTGAAATATTTTTTAAATATATTTTTGAACACAGTACAGACGCGAGCGCTCATATACACGCGCATACACTCATCCCTATGAGCGCACACACGCACACCCTACCCCTATGAGCACCTCCGAAAGACTGAGCCGGCATATCATCTTGAAATTTATGAAGTCACCGTAGGCACCTCATCGTCGACGGGAAAGTGCCCTCCCACTGAATGCGCATCGCCGGAAATCCTGTAATAGTCCAGGAATAAACCGAGATATGATTGAACAAGTAAGTTCAAACTAGTCAAAATGGACCTAGCATCGGTCTTGTTTTAAAGATCTCATCCCCCAATTCCAACACATGTAAGCAAAGTTTCAGGAACGAAATATCGGCTCGGAAGTTAGGAGCAATATAAAAATGTCACAGCGAGAATAAAGGGCAAGTCTTTTGTTTAGAGCCTTGTGCGTTTTGTATGCATATATACATCCAGGACAATTTACATATGCCCTCGGTTGTTAGTTCCACCATGTGAAAAGCACGGAATCACGATGCTTAGAAACAAACAATCCCGACGTGCTACTCACGACGCTGAACATGAACCGCCCGAAAAACTCGCGCAAGGAATTCTCCGGAGAAAATCTCAAAAGGCTTTCGCTTGCGGCAGCTGTGCACTCCACCCCATAAAAAAGACGGGACCGGACCGAGCCGGCGTCCATCCAGAAGGTTCCGGCCTATGCGAGCCGCGACCCGTCCCCGCCGACGGATGCCAGGGCCCCGCCACGCGTCGCCCGCACACCATCACCCGCCCGTTCCCTCCTCGCGATCTCCACCCATCCGTCCCATTTATTATTACCTGCGTGGGCCCCACGGCAGGAATGACTCCACCCTCCATCCCTGTCGCGGCCGCTGCTGCCGAACAGCACACGCCCCGTGCACCCCCCGCGCCCACTGTCCGGTAGGCCCCACGCCCGGGCGCCCGGCCCAGGCCCACGCGCGGGCGATCTCGCGGAGCCGTCCGCGGCGAGATGGACGGCCGGGGGCGCGTCACGCGGGGCCACAAAACACGCGGCCCCGAAGCACGGGAAAGGAAAGGGGAGAGGGATCGAGATTCCAGCGGCGACGGCAGGCAGAAAAGGCGTTGCCGAACAGAAGCGTCGCGTTGGGGGGCGAGCGAGCGAGCGAGCGAGCCAAGCATCCATGGCGGAGCGCAAGGAGGAGTCGGTGATGGACAAGATCACGGAGAAGTTCCACGGGTCCTCGTCGTCCTCGTCGTCGTCGGACGACGAGGGGAGGTCGGGGTCCTCGTCGTCCGTCAAGGCCAAGATCTACCGCCTCTTCGGCCGCGAGAAGCCCGTCCACTCCGTCCTCGGCGGCGGCAAGCGTGAGTCCCCCCGACCCCCGTCCCGGAACCCTAAACCCTCGTGCTCCTCCCGCGCCTCGCTTCCGCCGCGTGGTTTCGTAGATCCGGCGTCTCGCGCTCCCGCGGGGCTTGCCCGCGTGCCCAACGGCTCGTCTGAGGGAGGAAATCTGCGGTTGCTCTGGTCTCCGTGGAAAATTGATCTCGTGTCCGTCGAGACACGTCTCGCTGATTACTAGTGTGTGTCTGTGTGTGTGTAGGAAGCGTCCCGATCTGCGATTTTCCGGGCCCAGTTTCCGCGGCATTGCCCGTCCGCAGGGTGTGAACGGGGCAGCATGCATCAGATTAATACTATTTGTACCTGCAGCTTCTTGTGTTCCTGGGTTGGGTTGAAGTGATTGTGCGATGCTGCTGCTTTGCAGAGGAAGCAGCCGAAACTAGTGCTGCTTCCTAGTAGTACTAGCTTAAACCCTGGGATGCTTTGTTTGTTTTCTAGGAGTAGATAGATTGCTTGTTGATCTGGGCTTCTGATGTGCTGTGCTTGTGGGTTATTTTTGCAGCTGCCGACCTCTTCCTGTGGAGGAACAAGAAGATCTCTGGCGGGGTGCTCGCGGGCGCCACCGCCATCTGGCTGCTGTTTGAGGTCCTGGAGTACCACCTCCTCACCCTCCTCTGCCACGGCTTCATCCTCAGCCTGGGCATCCTCTTCCTCTGGTCCAACGCCTCTGCCTTCGTCAACAAGTGAGCTTCATCAAATTTCCCTTGTTATTTGCACCCATATCAGTTATAGATGGCTATGCCTAGTTGGAACAATGCTGTGTGATCACAATGATCCTAACAGTTTTAGCAATGGCTCTAGTTTTTGGTTGTAAACAACTGTCTGCAATTATTTTCAGGTGCCCTCCCAACATTCCAGAGGTGAAGATCCCTGAGGACCTGGCTGTCAATGTTGCCCGCTCGCTGCGATACGAGATCAACAGGGGCTTTGCTAGCCTGAGGGCGATTGGTCAAGGCCGTGACCTGAAGAAATTCCTGATTGTACGTTGATTGGTTGCGTGATTTTGTTTCCTTTAGCCTTCACTGCTTAAGCCCTGTCTGTGTGATCAGTCGCTTATTGTGTCGTCTCTTTGTTCTCAGGTGGTCGCAGGCCTGTGGATCCTCTCTTTTCTTGGCAGCTGCTGCAATTTCCTGACCTTGTTCTACATAGGTAAATGCTACAGTCTGTTTGTTACTTACATATGTGCAATAAGCTTGCCTAGCATTGTTTCACTGATCACGCCTTCTTGTTTGCAGTCTTCATGGTGCTTTACACCGTGCCTGTTCTGTATGAGAAGTATGAGGACAAGATCGATGCTTTTGGAGAGAAGGCCATGGTTGAGCTGAAGAAGTACTACGCCATCTTCGATGAGAAGTGCCTGTCCAAGATTCCCAAGGGCCCGTCCAAGGATAAGAAGCAGCACTAGAACGGTAGAGAGTACCCTGCGCAGATTTATCTTCAAAGTTGATCACTACTCGTCGGTTTTCAAGGATGGTTGTGATTCCGTGTCCGTAGCTTCATAGTAGATACCACTATCTGGTTAAAACCCTGGCACGGTCAGTAGTCGTGACGTGCAACTTCTATGAACTTAAAAGTCATGCCAGCTTTTGCTCAATATCCTGTTTCCAATTCTATGGTTAACGTAGCATCCTCACTTGCAAGCTGTGTTGGTGTAATATGGCAGTGATGTTTGCGACTTTAGTAGACTTGCTACAATGAATGAAGTGGCTCTTTTGGTGTTATGTCATTCCTGGGGTTCATATCCACAATGAAGTGGCTCTTTTGGGTGTTATGTCATTCGTGGGGTTTATATCGTTTGTTGGTGTTGATATGCCTATGCATTCGTGAGGCTTCAGTTGATTTGGATGAATGTTTTGTCTATAATGTTTGTGTGCTGAAGCGTCTAGTTAAATTTGTTGGAACACTTGTGACCTGTGTATGTATAAACCACCTTGAATTTCAACGCTTTCTCATGGGTATTGAGCCTGTGATGGAGAAGTACAGCATTAACATCTTGGAAATTACAAGAAATCAAGATGGTATTAACAAAGACTCGCTAAAACATGAGAAATATATAAAATCATTTGGGCATATGAGCACTCCATCGAAGTGAATCCTGGCTTCAAGCATTGCCAATGTGTGTTTCTATTGTTATCTAGACATATTTGGTTCGACCAAGTGTGTGATTTAACCAATGCTGGCGAGTCTTCTTTCAGTGACATGCATTTTGCTTCTTGCGGCAATATATTTGTTTCAACCACTGCTAATATTAGCTTCACTGTTTCTTTCTTACGTTTCCATGTACAGACATTTTCCCCACCCGATTCAGGGGCACGTTTTCATTTCCAACACAATGCTAATAGTGTTGAGTGTGTTGGACCAGACATCACTTGTGACGTGTGCGGAACTCTCCTAGGATTAGTTCCGCACACGAGAATTCCAAAGTCGTCTGGGCACATTGATTTCAGAATCACTATCTGAATCGTTACTGTCAGACGATGAAGATGGTCGATCTTGAGCATTTAATATGTAACAAGCAACCTGGTAGATGAAAGAGTGAAATCAGTCAGACAAATGTACAATGGAATATCAAGTGAAAGTGCAGAGCAAAAGTTACAAAAATAACAATGACTCATGGACTACATCCAAAAGGCTGATCAATCGAGAAATGGATATATTGTGATTAAAAACAGAATTATTGTATGCAAAAACCCATCATACAAAGTATTGACCATAAGATAGAAGCACTTACTGCATAAGGTAACAGGGGCATTAGTTTTATTTCATCTTTTCCTTTCTTAGGACAATGGTGAGGAGCAGCACACGTCAAGTTGCTCAGCCAGAGAACTGAGCGGCATTGCTGGCATATTGCCCTATTTGATGCGGCACTCCAGCTTATGTGCTCTGTATTAATGGTAATTCAGACATGTTTAGAGGGGAACGTTGTAAGTTGCCGAGTGTAATTTACATTGATAATACTAGCATATGGGAGCACTACCTGCATGCTTCTTGTGGAAAACCTCTTTCCAGTTCAAATTGGGATCATCAAATACTGGATCCACATTATTCTGTGCAAGAATACCATGACTATTCTGTACACCACTGGATACAAGCGTGCTGTTGGAGCGCAAATGGGACGTGCTAAAGAAAAGGGAGTAGTTCATTCTCCACAGCTTGTTGTCGTTTGCAGATGAATTCCAAGACCTTCTAGGGAATATGCAAGTGTCAACAAAAGGAACTAGCATATGTTTGGAAATAGTATATGGGTATGAGAGAAGAAGAATAATACCAGCAAACAAGACTAGCAGCCACCAAAGAACGCGTGTCCAGAAAACTAAAGATATGAACAAGCACATCATTTGGTATGTCTGGGGGGTCTGTCAAAGAGGTTCATAATAAATGTCACGATGACTAGTGTATTAATATATATTTATAAGCTCACCCCATAAATATTGACAGGAAGCTGCAAATTAAAGTGTATACTGTTATACCGAGACATGTAAAACTAGGGAGGGCATAAAGTGTATCCTATATACCTAACTTATTTATCTCAACATGCAAGCATAACACCTCACCATACAATTATGAATGGGATAAGGCCCACCTCAATGCAATCATGCATGGGAAAAGACCCACCACAACATTCAACCATGCATGGAAAGTGTTTCCATTTAATTAATCTACTTATATTCAGTAAGTATCATTACAACTATACATAATCAAATATAATAAGTCACATGTATTTTTAATTTTGGTTCTCATGTTATTAACCCAAATTCTCATCAACCAATTCCCGCAGCAACGCACGGGGTATCCTCTAGTATAAATATAACATGACGACAATCATCAGCTTTTATTTAAGCTGGACTTTATCATCCTAGCAGAACATTCAAACATAATAGTCGAGTCGCTTCATAGAACCTAGAATAATAAATGCACACATTTTATAATGAATGCTGAAAAGGCACAGTAGTTCCCCACACTTATCTAATGTGTGTAACTAAGACTTGAGTTTGCTAAGCAGGAAGACATCAATGCATTTGCGCACCAGAGAATACCCTACATACCAGGCTCTTGTTGGACTTTAGCCCGCCTCTTATGCAAAACAACAGAACACTTGAACTCTGAAACAGCTTGTGACTTCTTTTGCTTTGGCAGGGAAGTTTCTACCGCTAGGAGAAGACCATTGGCTGCCGCTAATGCATATTCTGTCTGCACACTATGGGAAAGAAACAATGGATTACTACAGACTATCATGTGTAAATACCATGCAAGCTTTAAGTTAAGTCAAAAACTAAACACGTATTTCAAAAAAAGAATAAAGTTTAATGGGAGACTTCCTACTTGATTCCATGCATATTTTGACAACACAGATGACTGATCTTTATGATACATGAAAAACATATCTGTAAGTATGTAATAAGTCAAGCAGAAACCACTTGATATGATCACAAGCATGACACAGCGAACCTGTAGAAGGATAATACAAGGCAATGGATTCTGAGAGTGACAAGATTATCAACTTAACATGCGTTAAACTATAATGATACCCAAAGAGCTCTGCCACATAATTGGTGGAACAAGACAGGTTAGCTCTAGGGAGGGAGTGTGGGGTCGGAGTAATTGTGCAAAAGCATGCCACGGTCGTTTCTGAACCATTTTTATGGCATCCTGTTATTAAGCCTCCTTCGACCCTTCTCATGATCAAGGTGTGTTTTGTTTTTTCAGCCGATACATAATGATTCTAAGAAAATTTGTGCAGGTCAATAACATATCAACCTAAGTGCGTAGAATCAATATTCAATTTTGCACCAGACAAATTTAAAAGCCAATGCGATGTCATCTAAAATAACAGACCATCAAGTATCAGCCCGACCTTTGTTTTTCATATGATTGTGGATTCATCGGTTACCAAAGCTGCATAAGTATTCGAATGTTGACACTGGCACATAATTACTTGAAATTCCAAGAATCGACGGAATATAGGCACATAAATACTTCTGGAGGCCAACATAATAACAGTACGAATTAAGCAATTTAGCACGCAATGTAACAGAACGGGCACCATGTCCATCAGGGCACATTCTAAAGGGGGCAAATCCGAATTTCAGCACGCAGCAATCCGTCGCGAATCGCACCGGCCGGCGGGCCCGCGAGGCGAGGGCGCGGGGAATTCGACGGGCGCACCTGGGGGGGGGGGGGGGGGGGGGGGGACGGGGGGACGGACGGGAGGGGGGCTTACTCGGGGAGGAGGCGGAACGCGACGAGCACGTCGGCGGCGGCGAGGGCCTGGGCGGGCTTGGGGAGGCCCGCGTAGCCGTGGCGCAGGAGCTCGGCCAGCTCGCGGCACGCCGTCGGGTAGTCCCACGGCCGCGACAGCGCTGCCGCTATCCCCATCTCCGCGTACCTCTTCGCCACCCCCGTGTCCTGCGGCCGCGGGGCCCGCCGCCGCACCGGCATCGCTGGGCGCGTCGAAGCCCCACGTCGCCGTCGCCTCGTCGTCCCGGCCGCCACGCGACGCCACGCCAACCGCCGTTCACGGCCTCGCGGAGCCGGGCTCCACCAATCTCTGCCTGTTTTTGGGCGTCGCGTAGGAAAGCTTTTTGCTCGACCGGTGGTGGGTCGTAGCAGGCTAGCGGAAGAACGCGTGTAGGGCGCCCACGTGATTGATGGGCTGTCACGGCTGTTCGGCCCATTGACAGCCAGAGCTTGCTCACTGCTCGAATTTTTTTGGAGCTCACTCTTTTTTTTTCTGGCAAACTTTTCTTTTTGGTAAACCGTGGAGCTCACACGAAAAACTAGTAAACAGCAACTGGATAGATCGAGTAAAACTTCTCTTCTCATTTTGTTGGTACAATGCCATGGCCGAGCAAGACTGCCAAATGAGTCACATGTCAACATTATGCGACAAATAAATCAACCAAAAATGATCAATGCAAAGCAAGCAATATTTTTTTAATTTTTTTAAAGTGGGGTTATAGCAAGCAAAAAAGTTGCATGGCTTCTAACTCCCATGTCACATGAGCATGGATGCACACCAAAAAACAATTAACTGATTCTTGGATGTCATATCATCTATGTGTGAGCAAGCTGTCGTTGCAATCACTTGCAATTTGATGCGGTGTAGTTTTCAAACTCATTGAACTGGTCATGAACTCTTGACAAATATTTCAAACCGTTTTTGTCTGTTCCACATATATAGGATACATGCTAATTCACAACGAAGCATGGCACAACAACACATATTCCTTTGCGGTGTATGTATTACCTCTCTTCCCCGCCTTTTTGGTTTGAGTCAGTTTCCCAACATCATACATCAGCTACTCTTGATCACCAATGTCAAATGTTGCAGGCACTTGACCATCGTTGATCATACCTGTCATGAATTTATCCTAAATATGCATCACCATGAGTTGTCGTATCATAAATATTGATCCTAAGAGTATTTTTTCGATTAGCATTCATAGCTCCGGGTGTCCGCATCCGAATGATCTACGTCTAAGAACAATGACGACAAAATGAGGACCGAGTACAAGAGAGGCATGTAGTGAAGAACGGAGCTGGGGGTGGGAATCAAGCGCGGGGTGGGGAGGAAGAGAGGAGAGGTGGCTAAGGAGGTAGGGCTTTGGGGTGAGGATCGACTGTCTGGCCTGGCCCGATGTCTGGCCTGGCCCGATGGACAGTCTGGATAACTCTGTTCCTTCCTCACGTATGAACAAAGTTTGGGGGAGTCCAGACAATCCTCGCGGGAGAAATGGCTATGCCAAGGAGATGCCATAAACTGCCTATGCATCTAAAGGATACACAGGCACACAACCTTATGTTCAATCAAGTAATTTGTATAAATAAAAATACCAAGCACAAGATTATGTAAAAATTCATGCACAAATGTGCATGCCACATATAACTAATTTAGCAATGATTTTCTTCCTTTTCTGTCTGAGCAAACATAATTGCTAGTGACAAATTACAAATGCCATCATTAACATGTATTAGTAACCGAGAATGTGCCACAACCGGTAACATTGAGCACGAGTCAAATCTTGTGCCATCTTACAAGCTTCTGATGCGCTAGTGCCACTCATATCACACTGCAAGAACACTGCAATAAGGAGACAGCAGGCACGGACTCGACCGTGTCAATCCTGTTGCTTGCAGCGGTATGATCGATGGCAGCTGGTTCCTCCTACGTACCGTGGCTACATCAAAATTCATTCTCTTCTCATTTCTCCATGGATCTACCTGCCAAAAATGAGCCCCTCCTCATATCGAGTCCAGCTTGTTCTGCTTGAGGAACTCGAGGTCCTTGAGCTGCCGCTGCGCCACCTCCTTGGGCACCACCTTGGCGCCGGGGCCCCTCCTCTCGCCGGAGGCCACCTCCTTGGCCACGGTGGACACCATCCTCTCCACCGCCGGCCTCCCCACCGACGGGAACACCGCGTTCAGCATGGTGCACAGCAGCCTCTCGTCCTCCGGCTCCACCATGTCCTGCCCGAAGCAGCACACGTAGATGGCCTCCAGCGCCTTCTCCGCCCGCGCCTCCATCGGTATCACCGGCGCCTGGCTCTTCGACTTTGCCCGTTTCTGCACACACATCGCGGTTCATGCCGTCCGTCCGCTCAGTGGCCAGGGGCCAATATTGGCACTGGAATTGCAGAGAGTGAGTTGATGTGGTGAATGTTTGAGTGCTTTATTTACCTCCCTTGCAATCTTCATCATGTCGAGGAAGGTCTCCTCCTCGTACTCGATGTCGTTGGACATGCGGAGCCGGGCCACGCCTTCCAGGATCTCCTCCGTTTTCAGCAGCCCGGCGCCAATGGCGGCCAGCCAGCAGCAGAGCAGGACGTAGAAGGGGTCTCCCACCTGCGCACGCACGCACGCGGCAAATCAATGATTCACCGCCACGGTTTGGAAAGGAGCCGGGCATGTAGGATTAGGAAGACGCACCTTGCCGCGGCGGTCGTTGAAGTCGTAGAAGGCCTGGGAGTCCATGACGGTGCACTTCTTGCTGACGCGGCGGCGGAACTCGGCGAAGTCGACGGTGTCGCCGCCGACGCCGCCGTCGTCGCTCAGGATGCGCGCCACGAGGCCCACCACGGGGAGGGCCCCGACGATGCGCCCCAGGATGGCCGCCGGCGAGTTCGGGTCCGGCTCCATGTACGCCACCACCGCCCCATGGCGCCGGCGCCGGCAGTGCTGCTGGGCGGGGGGACGGCAGGGCCGCCGGTGGCGCGGGAGGAAGGGGGAGGCGAGCGAGAGCTTGTGGGCGACGGGCAGCACTGTTGTCCCCATGCCCGACGATGGGGTTTTTCTTGGACGCCCTGCGTGTGGTGGGAGTGGCGCGCGCCTTATCTGCCCATGGTCTGGTGCATCGACTCGACTCTGCTGAGATTTACCAGCGCACGCGTTCTCTACGAGTCCTGTAGAACCTTTGGGCAGGATCAAACCTTTCACGGTCAGGTTTCTGAATCTTCTAACTTCAGTTTCAGACTTTCGAAATTTTAACCTTTTTTTCTTCCAAACTGAGAAATTTTAACCTTGATTCACAAAGGAAAACCTTACTACTAGGCTACTAGCTCTTTGACAGCATCAGAGCATCTCCAACAACCGCCCAACGCGCGGCGTGCTAAAAATTACTTCGCAGCGCACCCATCGCTTGGTTTGGCACGGCGGGCATCGTTGGGTCCAGCAGCCGTGCTAAAATTTAGCACGCGCACAGCTCCAACAGCGCGCACGACTCATCGGCGCATGCCATATGTTGCATCTTAAACACAAAATGAATTTCAAACATTCAAAATGCAATGAACATGGCATAATAATTTCACACAAACAAGTTGATGACTAAAAATTCATGTCCACAAGTTCAAATTCATGCCCACAAAATCATCCAACCAAGTTCAAAATGCAAACCAAGTTCATGACACAAACGAAAGGCACATCAACAATCAAGCCTCGTCCTCGTCTTCATCCTCATCTTCCTTCGATTCATCCGACTCCTCCGAAGACGATCCTTCCTCCTCCTCTTCATCATTATCGCGCGCCGCATCACGTGACGCTCGGGCGGTGTTGGCAAGATCTTCAACGGCATCTTCATGGGAAGGTGTGTGAGGCACACCGGAAGACATTCCGCCCATGCCATCTTCCTCACCTCGTTGGTTTTTTTTTCTTGCCTTCACAATAGCTTCCATAGCATTTTTGAGCTCATCATCTCCTTTCCTCTTCTTCTTTTCTTTTGCGTCTTTCTTGGTTCCATCCGGTCGTTTTGGCTTCGAGTATGAAACCGAGTTGGGTGTGATGCTTCTCTTGCCGTCATCACTTGATGCCTCATCCTCCTCATCATCATCCTCCAACTCAATTGTTTGCTTGCGTTTGTTGCTCAAATCCAAATCATCTATATCATCACGCTTCTTTCATTTCTCATCATCCTTCAATACTTCATAGCAATGAGGCAAGGTAAATGGCCTTCCTTTCTTGATCTCCCCCTTCTTGGTCCTCTTCTACTCTCCTTTGAACAAGTTTTGTGCAATATTGTACTACATGAAAACAAAACACCCATGGTCATCGAAATGCATGTCATTGGTTTGAGACCAATGCGAATTGTTGGAGCCAACACCCATAGTTGACATGTATGCATCATCATGGAGACTACAAAGTATATAGAACAATGCGAATAAGCTATCTATATGTATGCATTCAAAAAATAGCAACAAAAAATAAGTTGGGGAAAATTTCTACCTTTGGGGCATTTCCTCGAACACATTGTGCGCGCCGGCTGCCGGCTCAACAAGTGAGCTCGCCGGCACTTCGATAGCCGCCGCGCCCGTCACACGCCCTGCAAGCTTCTTCCTCGACGCCTTCGACGTGCCGGAGCCATCCGCCACCTTGTTCTTCTTCGCGGATGTCTTGCCCTTCTTCGACCGCGTCGCATTTGGGAGCTTCGAGGGGGGGGGGGGCACGTGGCTTCACGGCGGGTGCCAGCGCGACGCCACCCGCCGCCGAGGTCATCCGCGGTGGCATGAAGAGGCCGCGCGCGATGCCGATGCTCAGAGGAGCTTCGGCGAAGGCAAGGCAAAGCTCCCCGCGCTAGGGTTTGCGGCGGCGGCGGCGGAGGGGCTGCGACTGTAGGAAGGGGTGAGGGGGTGCCGACGCGGGCGTCCATCAAGTCAATCCGCCGGCGCCGGCGCACGCGGGGCGAAGGTGGTACGATGGAGAGAGTGTGTCCCGAGCGCTCGTGTGTGCCGCGCGCGGAAGCGAGCGCCCCAAATACACAGCGTGCGATGGCGATTCGAACCGCGCGCCTAACTCTATATGCCGCGCGCACGGTTATTGCGCGCCCGCTGGAGCCCCTCTAGCGATTGCGCGCGCTAAAAAGGGAAATTTTGCGGCACGGCGCTTATTTAGCGCGGCTATTGGAGATGCTCTCAGTGGGAGCACATATTTAAGACACGGAATAAGCAACAAAGACCTTTCGTTCGATGGAAATTTTGATGTTCCCCGAGAGTGGTTTTTTGAGAGAACACTCTGGTACGTCTGATCTCGAGTGTGAATCTCAACGCGGTGACACGTGGCATCCTCGTGACCGTGGGCGTACCACCTAGTCACATAGCATGACATCCGCCTATGATGTAGCATAACAATTACCGAAATCATGTATGCCAACTTCTCTACATAGTATGACAACTTCTCTGCATAGCATGGCAATTCATGGACATGCATGACAACTTTCTCTATTGTAGCATAACATTTTTTTGTTGTAATATGACAATCCTCTTCTACAAAAATGACAATTCTCTTATGCTGCAACATGTCAATTTCTAAACATGTGGACATCTTTCTCTTCTCTTTTAGTCTGGCAAGCCTTTGTTGCTGCATGCTACCTCTTTTAGCACTGCGTTGGTTTTCCCTGAAAAAGAAGGGATGATGCAGCAAAGTAGCGTAAGTATTCCCTCAGTTTTTGAGAACCAAGGTATTAATCCAGTAGGAGGCTACGCGCGAGTCCCTCGTACCTGCACAAAACAAATAAATCCTCGCAACCAACGCAAATAGGGGTTGTCAATCCCTATAGGGCCACTTACGAGAGTGAGATATGATAGATATGATAAGATAATATTTTTGGTATTTTTATGACAAAGATGCAAAGTAAAATAAAGGCAAAGTAAATAGCAAAGTAAATAACTAAGTAGTAGGAGATTGATATGATAAAGATAGACCCCGGGGCCATAGCTTTCACTAGTGGCTTCTCCCGAGAGCATAAGTATTCTACGGTGGGTGAACAAATTACTGTTGAGCAATTGACAGAATTGAGCATAGTTATGAGAATATCTAGGTATGATCATGTATATAGGCATCACGTCCACGACAAGTAGACCGACTCCTGCCTGCATCTACTACTATTACTCCACACATCGACCGCTATCCAGCATGCATCTAGAGTATTAAGTTCATAAGAACAGAGTAATGCCTTAAGCAAGATGACATGATGTAGAGGGATAAAATCATGCAATATGATAAAAAAACCAACGCAGTAATGCCTTAAGCAAGATGACATTCGTTCACGCCAGGGTCCTCTGTAGGGAACTTCAGACCCCTATTAGCGTCATTAGTTCAAAGCATTGATGTCTCCACCACTATAATCATATTGTTGGGCCACCAAAAGTATATTCGTGAAAACCCAGTTATAATACAAACTTGTGGAAACGAAGCGAAAAGCATGGTTCAAAGATTATAACAATTCTGTAAGAAATATTGTATGATCAAGAGATGATGTTCTACAGACATGTAAAATTCAAATTGAAAATCAAATTCATTTGTGTGGTGCGGAAAAACCAAATTTGATAGTGAATAGTGACAGAACAACAACAACATTTGTTCATGCATAATTTTTATTTTGATTGCCTCCCAAATGAATATGGGTTGGAATATCAAATTTCACATGCTTATGTAACATCACCTTTATAATAGAACATATTTCATGAGAATGTTTTGAAACTTCCTGGTATGATTTTCTTGAGGTTTTCATTTTAACTCGGTTTCCGCCAGATACTTTCTCAAACCTCTCACAAAATGATCTGGCAACACGCCCAAGATCACATCACCCCTTCTCCCAATGTGTCGTCGTGAACATGACCCAAAAGAAGCAAAGCAGGACTTTTGTTCCTCAACCGTAACAACTTTCATGTTAAAAACTATTCACAAGCTAATAAACTCATTTTGAATGAAAACCTCATTATCAATTTATGAGAATATTTTCCACCCCCCAAAAGGATAATACCCCAAGGGTGAAAAACGAGCCTAGAAATAAACCTACCCAAATATGTGATGAGTCACAACTCACCAAAATGTGAGGGTAGCCCAGACCAGCCGCCGTCATGACACAAATTTTGTTATGGTAATGCACGTAACTCAAAATAAAAGCAATGTCAAATTATGAAGAACATGAAGATATGCAGTAACTCAAAAACATTTGAAACTAAATTATATTTATATTTCCCATATTCAACATTTTAAGCTTACCGGTAAACTCATCGACCAGTTTTTTTAGCAGTTTTGCTCTTTCTGGTTTCGCACTGAAAATCTCTATCTTATACAGAAGATCACTTCACCATTGTAACTAGGTAGCAATGTTTGAATATTAATTTGATGGTTTACATGTAATTTTTCATTCTTTGCTAAGGGAGGCCATACTGATTTTCTGCTGCGTCTAAGAGAAACTCAATGTTATCGCATATTTGTACGCATTTTTTTACTTCATCCTAACTCACCATGTTATTAAAATTTGTTATTTTTATTGATATACATCATATGTTATGCTCTTTTGAATAATATATTCAAGTACAACTAGCAAAATTTGACAATGACAACACTCATTTTACGCTATTGTGCATATTTTTTTATACATTTCTGACACTTAACGCAAAAGAACATTTTTAGTGCTAACCAAAAAAATGTATTTTGAAGCAAAAAATTAATTTTATTTAATTTGGATTTCCTAAGAATATATCTCTCGTTACAACAGATTTTACAGTTAATCTAATCAATCTAGTAGTAGCACATTAAATGTTTGTATATAATTTCTCCTATATTAAATATCTAACAAATTTGTGAAGTGTTTTAATTTATAAACCAGGCACATAACTTGGGAGAGGTTTCTAGAATGCAATACTACCAAGTTCCATCATAACTAAAAAGATAACTCTAAAATTATATGAAGTGGTAACTATAGTTTCTCCCTTCTTCCCTCGTTGTCATGGTGACAGGAGGGGAAATGATGAGGATATTGACCTGAGCTCGCTCATCTAGTCTGTTTTTTTTTTGCCATATTAGGGCCTCTTCGGCATTGGATATGGAGGCAGTTGAAATTAAGTTTGACATATGCAACGTCCATTCCTAGCAAACTTAAGCCTTCGAGCAAGAGGTGGGTCTACATTGATCTCAACGTCCCAAGTGGCATTATCCCAGACAACAATGGGATCGGCTTGGCGCTGAAGCTTTTTCATCAGAGGACGACTACATTGTAATATAAAATTTGCATCTTTACATTCTCAGATTTTCTTACGACATTTCTAGGTCCATATGTAATATTTGCTTCTTTTGTGTCCTTGGAGTGAGACTGGTGCCCAGGAAGCGCGACGCATGAAACGTCTCCATCGTATCAACTTTTCCAAACACTTTTGACCTTATTTTGGACTCTAACTTGCATGATTTAAATGGAACTAACCCGGACTGACGCTGTTTTCAGCAGAATTGCCATGGTGTTATTTTTGTGCAAAAATAAAAGTTCTAAGAATGACCTGAAACTTCACGGAGAATATTTTTGGAATTTATAAAAAATAATGGCGAAAGAATCAACACCACGGGGTCCACACCCTGTCCATGAGGGTGCAGGGCGCGCCCCTACCTCGTGGGCCCCCTGAGGCTCCACCGACGTTAACTCCAACTCTATATATTCATGTCCGGGGAGAAAAAAAATCAGAGAGAAGGATTCATCGTGTTTTACGATATGGAGCCGCCGCCAAGCCCTTTCTCTCTCGGGAGGGCTGATCTGGAGTCCGTTCGGGGCTCCAGAGAGGGAATCCGTCGCCATCGTCATCTTCAACCTTACTCCATCACCAATTTCATGATGCTGACCGCCGTGCGTGAGTAATTCTATCGTAGGCTTGCTGGACGGTGATAGGTTGGATGAGATTTATCATGTAATCGAGTTAGTTTTGTTAGGGTTTGATCCTTAGTATCCATTATGTTCTGAGATTGATGTTGCTATGCTTAATGCTTGTCACTAGTGCCCGAGTGCCATGATTTCAGATCTGAACCTATTATGTTTTCATGAATATATGTGAGTTCTTGATCCTATTTTGCAAGTCAATAGTCACCTAGTATGTGTTATGATCCGGTAACCCCGAAGTGACAATAATAGGGACCACTCCCGGTGATGACCGGAGTTTGAGGAGTTCATGTATTCTCTAAGTGTTAATGCTTTGGTCTGGTACTCTATTAAAAGGAGGCGTTAATATCCCTTAGCTTCCAATAGGACCCCGCTGTCACGGGAGGGTAGGACAAAAGATGCCATGCAAGTTATTTTCCATAAGCATGTATGACTATATTCGGAATACATGCCTACATTACATTGATGAACTGGAGCTAGTTCTGTGTCACCCTACGTTATAACTGTCGCATGAGGAATCGCATCCGACATAATTATCCATCACTGATCCATTGCCTATGAGCTTTTCACATATTGATCTTTGCTTAGTTACTTTTTCACTGCTACTGTTTCTTTTGCCACCGTTACCGCTACTTCCATATTACTTCGCTACTAAATACTTTGCTGCAGATATTAAGTCTTTCAGATGTGGTTGAATTGACAACTCAACTGTTAATACTTTAGAATATTCTTTGGCTCCCCTTGTGTCAAATCAATAAATTTGGGTTGAATACTCTACCCTCGAAAACTGTTGCGATCCCCTATACTTGTGGGTTATCAAGACTATTTTCTGGCGCCGTTGCCGGGGAGCATAGCTCTATTCTTTGAGTCACTTGGGATTTATATGTATTAATCACTATGAGGAACTTGAAAGATGAAAGAACCAAGATTTTTCCCTCAACTACGAGGGGAGGTAAGGAACTGCCAACTAGCTCTGCACTTGATTCACCTTCTGTTTTGAGTAAACTTGCGACACCTACTCCTGCTATTGATATGTTGCATGTTATTGATGATGCCACTTCTGCTATGCATGATGCTTATGATGGAACTACTTCTATGCTTGATAATACTGTGCCATTAGATGAATTTCTTGATGAACAACTTGCTAGGGTTAGAGAGAATGAAATTATTGAAACTGATAATATTGATGAAAGTGATGATAAAGATTCTCCCCTAGATATGAATTGCCTGATGTGCCTGAGGGTTATGTTATGGATGAAGAAACTGCTAGAGATCTTTTAGCTTGCAAAGATAGATATGATCTTAAGAAACTGTTAGCTAAGCTAAAAGAAAAGTCTTTGAATGCTAGAATGAAATATGACCCTGCTTTTGCTACTTCACCTATCTGTATTTTTGATAAGGATTATGATTTCTCTGTTGATCCTGAGACAATTACTTTGGTTGAATCTGATCATTTTTATGGCTATGAATCTGAAACTGTTGTGGCGCATCTTACTAAATTGAATGATATAGCCACCTTGTTCACTAATGAGGAGAAAATTCATTACTACTATATCCTTAAGTTATTTCCGTTCTCATTAAAGGGTGATGCTAAAATATGGTTTAATTCTCTTAATCCTGGTTGTGTGTGTAGTCCCCAGGATATGATTTATTACTTCTCTGCTAAATATTTCCCCTCTCATAAGAAACAAGCGGCCTTAAGGGAAATATATAATTTTGTGCAAATTGAAGAAGAGAGTCTCCCACAAGCTTAGGGGAGGCTTCTCTGATTACTTAATGCTTTGTTTGATCATCCTCACAAGAAAAATGAAATACTTGATATCTTTTATAATGGACTAACCGATGCTTCTAGAGACCACCTGGATAGTTGTGCTGGTTGTGTTTTCAGAGAAAGAATTGTTGATCAAGCTGAATTGCTATTGAATAATATGTTGAGTAATGATAATGATTGGACACTGATATCTACTACACAACCTTCTTCTTGTAGACGTTGTTGGGCCTCCAAGTGCAGAGGTTTGTAGGACAGTAGAAAATTTCCCTCAAGTGGATGACCTAAGGATTATCAATCCGTAGGAGGCGTAGGATGAAGATGGTCTCTCTCAAGCAACCCTGCAACCAAATAACAAAAAGTCTCTTGTGTCCCAAACACACCCAATACAATGGTAAATTGTATAGGTGCACTAGTTCGGCGAAGAGATGGTGATACAAGTGCAATATGGATGGTAGATAATAGTTTTTGTAATCTGAAATAATAAAAACAGCAAGGTAGCAAGTCATAAAAGTGAGCGTAAACGGTATTGCAATGCTAGAAAACAAGGCCTAGGGTTCATACTTTCACTAGTGCAAGTCCTCTCACCAATGATAACATAATTGGATCACATAAATATACCTCAACGTGCAACAAAGAGTCACTCCAAAGTCACTAATAGCGGAGAACGAACGAAGAGATTATGGTAGGGTACGAAACCACCTCAAAGTTATTCCTTCCAATCAATCTGTTGGGCTATTCCTATAAGTGTCACAAACAGCCCTAGAGTTCGTACTAGAATAACACCTTAAGACACAAATCAACCGAAACCCTAATGTCACCTAGATACTCCAATGTCACCTCAAGTATCCATGGGTATGATTATACGATATGCATCACACAATCTCAGATTCATCTATTCAACCAACACATAGAACCTCAAAGAGTGCCCCAAAGTTCCTACCGGAGAATCACGACGAAAATGTGTGCCAACCCCTATGCATAGGTTCATGGGCGGAACCCGCAAGTTGATCACCAAAATATACATCAAGTGAATCACGTGATATCCCATTATCACCACAGATATCCATGGCAAGACATACATCAAGTGTTCTCAAATCTATAAAGACTCAATCCGATGAGATAACTTCAAAGGGGAAACTCAATTCATTACAAGAGAGTAGAGGGGGAAGAAAACATCATAGGATCCAACTATAATAGCAAAGCTCGCGATACATCAAGATCGTATCACCTCAAGAACACGAGAGAGAGAGAGAGAGAGAGAGAGAGATCAAACACATAGCTACTGGTACATTGTAACGCCCCAGATATAACTTTCCCAATTTGTACTCCAACTCTTGCCGTTTCCGGTGTTAAGTTATATTTATTTCTCGGGTTCGGGTCTTTGTCTCCGTGTGTTATTTTCGTTTTCATGCATCTCATATCATGTCATCATGTGCATTGCATTTGCATACGTGTTCATCTCATGCATTCGAGCATTTTCCCCGTTGTCCGTTTTGCATTCCGACGCTTCGTTCTCCTTCGGTGGTCAATTCTAGCTTTCTTTCGTGTGTGGGGATTAAACATTTCCGGATTGGACCGAGACTTGTCATGCGGCCTTGGTTTACTACCGGTAGACCGCCTGTCAAGTTTCGTACCATTTGGACTTCGTTTGATACTCCAACGGTTAACCGAGGGACCGAAAAGGCCTCGTGTGTGTTGCAGCCCAACACTCCTCCAATTTGGCCCAAAACCCACCAAACTTTGCTCCATCACCTAGAGCGTTCGATCACGATCGCGTGGCCGAAAACCGCACCTCATTTGGACTCTCCTAGCTCCACTTATGCCTATATATAGCCCCCCCCGTTTTTCAGATCTCGGATCTCTCCCCGTCCTCCCCTTTAAAAAAACATCTCCCCGCCGCCGACGGACACGTCCGCCCGGCCGGACGCGTCCGCCGACGCCCGTAGCCACCCGCCGCCTGACACGTGGCAGCCGACCACCGCCCGCCGCCGAAGCCCGCCGGCCCGCGGGAGGCCCGTCCCTCGCCCCACAGGCCAGATCCGGCCGCCGCCGCCCTTTGTCTTCCCCGACCCCGGTGGCCGCGCCACCGCGGGCCGCCACTCCGGCCGCCGCCGCCCGCTTCTCCGCCCGAGCTGCCGCAGGAGCCCGCCGGAGTCGCCCTAGCTCCGGCCCCGCGTGACCCTACGCCGCCACCCCGGCCGCCGGCGACCTCGCCTCCGCCGGCCGCCGTCCTCGTCCTCGCCGTCCTCGACATCCGCGCCCGCCGCCGTCGTCGGGAACAGTGCCGCGAGATCCGATCCGGATCGGAGCTACAGTAAACCCTAGGAGAGGTTGATTTTTTTTGCCAAGTCTCAGAATTCTTGATCCAAGTTGCTCTGTTCGAGGTTCCGTAACTTTGCATCCGTAGCTCCGTTTTGGACATATAGTATATCAAAATGTTCGTCTCGACAAGTACATCATTTAATTCCATTGCATCATTTTCATTTGAGTTCATCTTGATGCCCGAAATGCTGCTAGAAGGAGGCTTCATGAGATAATTGTCAGATCTGCTAGTTCATCTTAGACTTTTGTCATTTTTGCCATGATTATTGTGTGCATGCTATGCCTGTGAGTCCTTCATATGATTTGTTAAGCATTTTGTCTTCTTTCCAGAGGTGCAACCCATGCATTTTTAGGATGTGTGTGGTGACTTGTGCAAGCTTGCAAAGAGAGGCACCCGGGAAATCTATTTTCAGGGACTTAGTGGATTTCACTAAGTCTGGGATTATTTAGTTCGTGATGCCATATGTTCAGCTTGTTTCCTAGTGATCCGTGCCACTTTTGAGGATGATCAGTAAGGGAGTTTTGTTAATCATGTTATGCTCTATCCATTCATGTCTTTGTTTGCACATGTGAAGTACTCTAGCTTGAGTCAATCGAGCTCTACTTTTGCTTCGTGGTAAATCTGGGCAGATCGTCAACTTGTTTGTGATTTTGCCGATGCTATTGTTATTGATCCGTGCATGCTATGTCATTATTCTTGCCATGTCTAGCTAGAATTTTGTGCCTTCTAAATGGATGTATGCTTGCCTTGCCATGACTTGCACCGTAGTGAGTGCATCGAGCTCGTTTACATGCCTTCGTGAGTTATATTTCAGCATGTCTCAGTTTTCACTAAGTCTGAAAACTGATTGTGTGTGAGCTATGTTCGTGTGCTTGTTAGTATATTTTGTGATCCCTTTTGGCCCCAGGTCACTTTGGTACTTTTGATAAGCTTGTTGAGTAGCTCCCTGCCATGTTCTTACTTGTCATAATCAGGTCATGTATCATGTTGTTTTGCTGCTCCGAAGAGAGCTTCGTGATCTGAAATTTCAGACTAGTGTTAATTTCACTAAGTCTGAAATCTGTTTTGCATTTGCGTTTTTGCCATGCTTGTTTGAACCTCATAATGGATGAATTTGGCCGTGACTCAGTGCTAGTGTTTTGTTAAGCATCTTGTGGGCATCCCTGCCATGTATTTTGTTGTCATGTTTGGTGGCTGTAGCATGTTCATCTCGTTGTATTTAGATGCCTACTTGCTGTAAATCGCAGACCGGTGTCATTTCTTAAAACGCTTGCCATTTCCAAACCGTAACTCCGATTCCAATGATCTTGATATCGTTTTCAAGCGATTTCATCCCCTATATCCAGTGGCACACTTGGTTTACCAAGTTGAGGCCAAGTTCATGCATTTCCTATCATTTTGCATCCCGCATCGCATCCCGCATAGCATACCATCTTTGCATCTTATTATTTGAGTTTGCACGTGGTTGATTGTATCCTTGTTGCTTGTTTGTGTTGTTTGGGTAGAGCCGGGAGACGAGTTCGCTAACGAGGAGCCCGTTGAGTTTGCTTTTGAGGATCCAGTCAACTCTGACAACTGTGCAGGCAAGATGATCATACCCTCGAAATCACTACTATCTTTGCTATGCTAGTTTGCTCGCTCTTTTGCTATGCCAATGCTACGATGCCTACCACTTGCTTGTCAGCCTCCCAAATTGCCATGTTCAACCTCTAACCCACAATTGCCCTAGCAAACCGTTGATTGGCTATGTTACCGCTTTGCTCAGCCCCTCTTATAGCGTTGTTAGTTGCAGGTGAAGATTGGAGACCGTTCCTTGTTGGAACATTTATTTACTTGTTGGGATATCATTATATTGCCATGTTATCTTAATGCATCTATATACTTGGTAAAGGGTGGAAGGCTCGGCCTCTTGCCTAGTGTTTTGTTCCACTCTTGCCGCCCTAGTTTCCGTCATATCGGTGTTATGTTCCTGGATTTTGCGTCCCTTACACGGTTGGGCTATAATGGGAACCCCTTGATAGTTCGCCTTGATTAAAACTTTTCCAGCAATGCCCAACATTGGTTTGACCATTTGCCACCTACCCCCTTTTTTCCCTTGGGTTTCCGGAGCTCGAGGGTCATCTTTATTTTAGCCCCCCACGGGCCAGTGCTCCTCTGAGTGTTGGTCCGAACCAGAGCCCCTTGCAGCGCCACCTCGGGGAAACTCGAGGGCTAGTTTTAGTTGTACGAACTGCTCATCTGAGTGTGCCCTGAGAACGAGATATGTGCAGCTCCTATCGGGATTTGTCGGCACATTCGGGCGGTGTTGCTGGACTTGTTTTAACCTGTCGAATCGTCTTGTTGTACCGAGATACCGAGTCTGATCGGTGTGTCTTGGGTGGAGGTCTATTCCTTCGTTGACCATGAGAGCTTGTTATGGGCTAAGTTGGGACCCCCCTGCAGGGATTGATCTTTCGAAAGCCGTGCCCGCGGTTATGGGCAGATGGGAATTTGTTAATGTCCGGTTGTAGATAACTTGAACCTTAATTAATTAAAATGAATCAACTGAGTGTGTTACCGTGATGGCCTCTTCTCGGCGGAGTCCGGGAAGCGGACACGGTGTTGGAGTTATGTTTGCGCAGGTTGCTCTCTAGTCTCTCGCTCGTGCTTTGCCTCCTCTCCTCACTCTCTTTTGCAAATAAGTTAGCCACCATATATGCTAGTCGCTTGCTGCAGCTCCACTTACATTTACCCCCATCCTACCTATTAAGCTTAAATAGTCTTGATCGCGAGGGTGCGAGATTGCTGAGTCCCTGTGGCTCACAGATTACTATTACACTTCAAGAGAAACACATTCGTTCATTTTGTTCGGATGTGAAGACTTTATGTTGCAATTTTCATTCCGTTGGATTCAGCTTCAATATTTGTCTATCTATGTGCTAATGGTGGTCAACCTCTTCAGGATGGCTCCTCCAACGCGCACGACTTCGAATCTTGATCCACCACCACCTCCACCTCCTCCGGAGGCTTGGCAAGCTGTGATGGCCGCAACCAATGCAAACACACAGTTGATGATGCAAATCCTCCAAGAGCGCAATCAAGGCAGTCAAAGGAATCAAGGCAACAATCAGAACCATTTTGCTACACTGAACCAGTTCCTTGCAAATGGTCCAAAGACGTTCAGCAATTGTGTTGAGGCAACCGATGCTGACGATTGGCTAGTGGACCTGGGCAAGCATTTTGAATGCAGCAACATCAGGCCTGAAGATTTCGTCAAGTTCGCTTCCTTCCAGCTCAAAGATTAGGCTGCAGAGTGGTTCCAGCAGTACAAGGATTCCAGAGGTGGACGTTTGATCACTTGGGATGATTTCCGTCAAGATTTCCGAGCTCATCACATCCCTCAGAGTGTGACTGAAAGCAAACATGAGGAATTCCGCAATCTGAAGCAAGGCTCTTTGTCTGTCTATGACTACAACAAGTTGTTCCAGAAGCTCGCCCGCTTTGCCAAGCAGGACGTACCTGATGAGAAGAGCATGATATACCAGTTCAGGGGTGGTCTCCGTGAAGAAATTCAGCTCGCTCTTGTCCTCTTTGAGCCGTTGAGGTACGATGAGTTCTACAACATGGCACTGAAGCAAGAGGCTGCTCAGTTGAGGTGTGATGCTTCCAGGAAGCAAGTCAGAGACACTACGCCTTCTTCCTCTACTCAAGTGGCCAAGCAGCAGAAGTATTGGCTTCCTCCTCCTCCGTTCCGTCAGCCGTATCAGCAGAAGAGCAAAGGTGGCAGTGGTTCTTCCCACCCACCCAACCCAGGCTTTCAGAACAAGACTTCGTCTCAAGCTCCAAGATCGAGTGCTCCGTACCATCGTCCGCTTTCAGAGGTCACATGCAACAAGTGCCAACAGAAGGGTCACTACGCCAACAAGTGTTTCAACCAGAGGCGTTTTCCTCCTCCTCCTCCCGTGAGATCGGCAAGTACAGCTGTGGTCAAGCATAACCCCAAGCACACCAAGGTCAACTTGATGAACGCAGCTCAGGCATAGGATTCGTCAGATGTCATCATGGGTAACCTTCCTGTTAACGATATTCCTGCAAGAGTTCTTTTTGACACTGGTGCATCGCATTGTTTCATGTCGAGACCTTTTGCTTCTAAGCATGATTTTCATACTCAAGTGTTGTCGAAACCGTTGGCTATTGTTTCTCTGGCCCGTCAAATGACATCTCGAGTATGTGTTCCGGATGTTTCAATCACTTTGGGCGATTATAAGTTCTTGGCTTCTCCTAATGTTCTTGGTGATTCCGATATTGATCTTATTCTCGGGATGGATTGGCTCTCTAAGCACAAGGCTCAGCTCGATTGTGCTGCCAGGCAGATTCAATTGACTCATTCGTCTGAGGATGTAATTGTCTTTGCTTCTCGGGATGATACAGTTCGGTTGTTTTCTCTCAATGAGAAGGGGGAATTGGATGCTATTTTGCAGATTCGAGTCGTTTGTGAGTATCAAGATGTCTTCCCAGAAGAGCTCCAAGGAATGCCTCCGCACCGGCCAGTTGAATTTGTCATTGATCTTGAGCCCGGTACGGAACCTGTGTGCAAACGTCCTTACAAGCTCGGACCCGAAGAGTTAAAGGAGCTGAAGAAACAACTCGATATTCAAGAAAGAATGGGTCTCATCCGCCCTAGTTCTTCTCCGTGGGGTTGTGGTGTTCTTTTTGTGAAGAAGAAGGATGGAACGGACCGACTTTGTGTTGATTATCGTCCATTGAACAAGAAGACCATCAAGAACAAATACCCACTTCCCAACATCAATGAGCTGTTCGAACAACTCAAGGGTGCCAAAGTATTCTCCAAGCTTGATCTCCGTATGGGTTATCATCAGATTCGAATCCATGAGCAAGATATTCCCAAGACGGCTTTCAGGACAAGCTATGGGTCATACGAATACACTGTCATGTCTTTTGGCCTCGCCAACGCTCCTCCGACTTTCTCTCGCATGATGAACTTCATCTTCAACCCCTACACCAATGACTTCGTTTTGGTCTATCTCGACGACATTCTGGTTTTCTCCAAGAACAAGGAAGATCATGCCAAGCACTTGCGTTTGGTTCTTGACAAGCTCAAGGAACATCAGTTCTACGCCAAGTTCTCCAAGTGTGAATTTTGGCTCGATGAGGTGCTTTATCTTGGTCATATCATCTCTGCCAAGGGCATTGCCGTGAATCCTGAGAAGGTGTCTGCAATTGTTAATTGGGAACCTCCTCAGAACGTGAAGCAACTCCGTAGCTTCCTCGGTCTCGCAAGCTACTGCCGAAGATTCGTTGAAAACTGTTCTAAGATCGCGAAGCCTCTCTCAAATCTTCTTCAGAAGCACATCAAGTACGTTTGGTCTCCGGAGTGTGATATTGCCTTCAACACTTTGAAAGAGAAGTTGATCACTGCTCCAGTTCTGACTCCGCCTGATGAATCCAAGCCGTACGAGGTCTTTTGTGATGCCTCTCTCCAAGGTCTCGGTGCAGTACTGATGCAAGAGAAGAAAGTTGTTTCTTATACCTCTCGCCAGTTGAAGCCTAATGAGAAAAACTACCCCACTCATGATCTCGAGTTGGCGGCAGTTGTGCATGCTCTTTTGACTTGGAGACATCTTCTATTGGGAAGAAAAGTGGATATTTTCACTGATCACAAGAGTCTCAAGTACATCTTCACTCAACCTAATCTCAACCTCAGGCAAACTCGATGGGTCGAAATGATTCAAGAGTACAATCCGAGTATCGAGTATACTCCAGGCAAGGCCAATGTGATTGCTGACGCTTTGAGCAGGAAAGCATATTGCAACAGTCTGATTCTTAAGCCTTATCAACCCGAGCTTTGTGAAGCTTTCCGCAAACTTAATCTGCAAGTTGTTCCTCAAGGTTTCCTCGCCAACCTTCAAGTCTCTCCTACCCTGGAAGACCAGATTCGCCAAGCCCAGCTTCTTGATGCTATGGTGAAAAAGGTGAAGATTGGGATTGCCAAGAGTCAGTCCAAGTACAAGTGCTACCGCCTTGATGGCAAGGACACTCTCTTCTTCGAGGATCGAATTGTGGTACCCAAAGGTGAACTTCGTAAAGTGATCATGAACGAGGCTCACAATTCTCTCCTCTCCATCCACCCTAGGAGCACGAAGATGTATCAGGATCTGAAGCAAGCTTATTGGTGGACTCGAATGAAGCGCGAGATCGCTCAATTCGTGAATGAATGTGATGTCTGCAGAAGAGTGAAGGCAGAACACCAAAGGCCAGTAGGTCTCCTCCAACCTCTTGCCATTCCAGAATGGAAGTTTGACCACATTGAAATGGACTTCGTGACTGGGTTTCCAAAGTCCAAGCGTGGCAATGATGCTATATTCGTTGTCATCGACAAGCTCACCAAAGTGGCTCACTTTCTGCCTATCAAAGAGTCGATCACTGCAGCTCAATTGGCGGAACTCTATACCTCTTGAATTGTCTCTCTGCACGGTATTCCTCAAGTGATATCTTCAGACCGTGGCAGCATCTTTACCTCCAAGTTTTGGGATTCTTTTTAGAAGGCCATGGGCACCAACATCCGCTTTAGCACTGCTTTCCATCCTCAAATAAGAGGTCAAGTCGAGCGTGTCAACCAGATTCTTGAAGATATTCTCAGGGCTTGTGTGATCTCCTTTGGCATGAAGTGGGAGGATTGTCTTCCTTATGCTGAATTCTCATACAACAACAGTTTTCAAGCAAGTTCGGGCAAGGCCCCATTTGAAATTCTGTATGGTAGGAAATGTCGTACCCCTCTCAACTGGTCTGAAACCGGTGAACGTCAGCTGCTGGGTAATGACTTAATCACAGAGGCGGAAGAAATGTGCAAGGTCATTCGTGATAACCTCAAAGCAGCCCAATCCCGCCAGAAGAGCTACTATGATAGTAAGCACCGTGATTTGGCTTTCGAGATCGGAGATCATGTTTACCTCCGCGCCTCTCCTATGAAAGGGACTCATCGCTTCGGTATCAAAGGGAAGCTTGCCCCCAGATACGTCGGACCTTTCAAGATTGTCAGCAAGAGAGGCAACCTCGCCTATCAACTCGAGCTTCCGTCAAACTTTGCAAACGTTCATGATGTGTTCCATGTCTCTCAGCTCCGAAAGTGCTTCAAGACGCCTGGTCGCACCGTCAACTTCGAGGACATTGAGCTCCAAGAAGATCTCTCCTATCGTGAGCACCCAGTTGCAATCGTTAAAGAGACTGAACGTAGGACTCGCAACAAGTCAATCAAATTTCTCAAAGTCAAGTGGTCACACCATTCCGACCGTGAAGCTACCTGGGAACGCGAGGATCACCTCCGTTCCGAGTACCCGGAGTTTTTTCAGTCCTAGATCTCGGGGCGAGATCTTTTCGTAGTGGTGGAGTGTTGTAACGCCCCAGATATAACTTTCCCAATTTGTACTCCAACTCTTGCCATTTCCGGCGTTAAGTTATATTTATTTCTCGGGTTCGGGTCTTTCTCTCCGTGTTTTTTTTCGTCTTCATGCATCTCATATCATGTCATCATGTGCATTGCATTTGCGTACATGTTCATCTCATGCATTCGAGCATTTCCCCATTGTCCGTTTTGCATTCCGGCGCTTTGTTCTCCTCCGGTGGTCAATTCTATCTTTCTTTCGTGTGTGGGGATTAAACATTTCCAGATTGGACTGAGACTTGTCATGCGGCCTTGGTTTACTACCGGCAGACCGCCTGTCAAGTTTCGTACCATTTGAACTTCGTTTGATACTCCAACGGTTAACCGAGGGACCGAAAAGGCCTCGTGTGTGTTGCAGCCCAACACCCCTCCAATTTGGCCCAAAACCCACCAAACTCTGCTCCATCACCTAGAGCGTTCGATCACGACCGCGTGGCCGAAAACCGCACCTCATTTGGACTCTCCTAGCTCCACTTATGCCTATATATAGCCCCCCCGTTTTTCAGATCTCGGATCTCTCCCCGTCCTCCCCTTTAAAAAAAACATCTCCCCGCCGCCGACGGACACGTCCGCCCCCGGCCGGACGCGTCCGCCGACGCCCGCAGCCACCCGTCGCCTGAGACGTGGCAGCCGACCACCGCCCGCCGCCGAAGCCCGCCGGCCCGCGGGAGGCCCGCCCCTCGCCCCCACGGGCCAGATCCGGCCGCCGCCGCCCTTCGTCTTCCCCGACCCAGGTGGCCGCGCCACCGCGGGCCGCCACTCCGGCCGCCGCCGCCCGCTTCTCCGCCGGAGCCCGCCGGAGTCGCCCCTAGCTCCGGCCGGTCCTAGCTCCGGCCCCGCGGGACCCTACGCCGCCACCCCAGCCGCCGGCGACCTCGCCTCCGCCGGCCGCCGTCCTCGTCCTCGCCGTCCTCGACATTCGCGCCCGCCGCCGCCGTCCGGAACAGTGCCGCGAGATCTGATCCAGATCGAAGCTACAGTAAACCCTAGGAGAGGTTGATTTTTTTTGCTAAGTCTCAGAATTCTTGATCCAAGTTGCTCTGTTCGAGGCTCCATAACTTTGCATCCGTAGCTCCATTTTGGACATATAGTATATCAAAATGTTCGTCTCGACGAGTACATCATTTCATTCCAGTGCATCATTTTCATTTGAGTTCATCTTGATGCCCGAAATGCTGCTAGAAGGAGGCTTCGTGAGATAATTGTCAGATCTGCTAGTTCATCTTAGACTTTTGTCATTTTTGCCATGATTATTGTGTGCATGCTATGCCTGTGAGTCCTTCATATGATTTGTTAAGCATTTTGTCTCTTTCCAGAGGTGCAACCCATGCATTTTTAGGATGTGTGTGGTGAATTGTGCAAGCTTGCAAAGAGAGGCACCCGGGAAATCTGTTTTCAGGGACTTAGTGGATTTCACTAAGTCTGGGATTATTTAGTTCGTGATGCCATATGTTCAGCTTGTTTCCTAGTGATCCGTGCCTCTTTTGAGGATGATCAGTAAGGGAGTTTTGTTAATCATGTTATGCGCTATCCATCCATGTCTTTGTTTGCACATGTGGAGTACTCTAGCTTGAGTCAATCGAGCTCTATTTTTGCTTCGTGGTAAATCTGGGCAGATCGTCAACTTGTTTGCGATTTTGCCGATGCTATTGTTATTGATCCGTGCATGCTATGTCATTGTTCTTGCCATGTCTAGCTAGAATTTTGTGCCTTCTAAATGGATGTATGCTTGCCTTGCCATGACTTGCACCGTAGTGAGTGCATCGAGCTCGTTTACATGCCTTCGTGAGTTATATTTCAGCATGTCTCAGTTTTCACTGTCTGAAAACTGATTGTGTGTGAGCTATGTTCATGTGCTTGTTAGTATATTTTGTGATCCCTTTTGGCCCCAGGTCACTTCGGTACTTTTGATAAGCTTGTTGAGTAGCTCCCTGCCATGTTCTTACTTGTCATAATCAGGTCATGTATCATGTTGTTTTGCTGCTCCGAAGAGAGCTTCGTGATCTGAAATTTCAGACTAGTGTTAATTTCACTAAGTCTGTAATCTGTTTTGCATTTGCGTTTTTGCCATGCTTGTTTGAACCTCATAATGGCTGAATTTGGCCGTGACTCAGTGCTAGTGTTTTGTTAAGCATCTTGTGGGCATCCCTGCCATGTATTTTGTTGTCATGTTTGGTGGCTGTAGCATGTTCATCTCGTTGCATTTAGATGCCTATTTGCTGTAAATCGCAGACCGGTGTCATTTCTTAAAACGCTTGCCATTTCCAAACCGTAACTCCGATTCCAATGATCTTTATATCGTTTTCAAGCGATTTCATCCCCTCTATCTAGTGGCACACTTGGTTTTCCAAGTTGAGGCCAGGTTCATGCATTTCCTGTCACATCTTGCATTTTGCATCCCGCATCGCATCCCGCATAGCATACCATCTTTGCATCTTATTGTTTGAGTTTGCACGTGGTTGATTGTATCCTTGTTGCTTGTTTGTGTTGTTTGGGTAGAGCCGGGAGACGAGTTCGCTAACGAGGAGCCCGTTGAGTTTGCTTTTGAGGATCCAGTCAACTCTGACAACTGTGCAGGCAAGATGATCATACCCTCGAAATCACTACTATCTTTGCTATGCTAGTTTGCTCGCTCTTTTGCTATGCCAATGCTACGATGCCTACCACTTGCTTGTCAGCCTCCCAAATTGCCATGTTCAACCTCTAACCCAGCATTGTCCTAGCAAACCGTTGATTGGCTATGTTACCGCTTTGCTCAGCCCCTCTTATAGCGTTGTTAGTTGCAGGTGAAGATTGGAGACCGTTCCTTGTTGGAACATTTATTTACTTGTTGGGATATCATTATATTGCCATGTTATCTTAATGCATCTATATACTTGGTAAAGGGTGGAAGGCTCGGCCTCTCGCCTAGTGTTTTGTTCCACTTTTGCCGCCCTAGTTTCCGTCATATCGGTGTTATGTTCCCGGATTTTGCGTCCCTTACGCGGTTGGGCTATAATGGGAACCCCTTGATAGTTCGCCTTGATTAAAGCTTTTCCAGCAATGCCCAACATTGGTTTTACCATTTGCCACTTACCCCCTTTTTAACCTTGGGTTTCCGGAGCCCGAGGGTCATCTTTATTTTAGCCCCCCACGGGCCAGTGCTCCTCTGAGTGTTGGTCCGAACCAGAGCCCCTTGCAGTGCCACCTCGGGGAAACTCAAGGGCTGGTTTTAGTTGTACGGACTGCTCATCTGAGTGTGCCCTAAGAACGAGATATGTGCAGCTCCTATCGGGATTTGTCGGCACATTCGGGCGGTGTTGCTGGACTTGTTTTAACCTGTCGAATCGTCTTGTTGTACCGAGATACCTAGTCTGATCGGTGTGTCTTGGGTGGAGGTCTATTCATTCGTTGACCGTGAGAGCTTGTTATGGGCTAAGTTGGGACCCCCCTGCAGGGATTGATCTTTCGAAAGCCGTGCTCGCGGTTATGGGAAGATGGGAATTTGTTAATGCCCGGTTGTAGATAACTTGAACCTTAATTAATTAAAATGAATCAACTGAGTGTGTTACCGTGATGGCCTCTTCTCGGTGGAGTCCGGGAAGCGGACACGGTGTTGGAGTTATGTTTGCGCAGGTTGCTCTCTAGTCTCTCACTCGTGCTTTGCCTCCTCTTCTCGCTCTCTTTTGCGAATAAGTTAGCCACCATATATGCCAGTCGCTTGCTGCAGCTCCACTTACATTTACCCCCATCCTACCTATTAAGCTTAAATAGTCTTGATCGCGAGGGTGCGAGATTGCTGAGTCCCTGTGGCTCACAGATTACTATTACACTAGATGCAGGGACAGATGATACAGCTCCAGATGGCGCGCTTGAGCTGAAGTGGGAGTACGACGAGGATTCTCAGCGTTACTACGTGTCTTTTCCTGATGATCAGTAGTGGTGCCCAGTTGGGGTGATCGGGACCTATGTCGCTTGTTGGGTTGTCTTTTGTTTTGGCGCCGTAGTCGGGCTATGAGTGTTTGGATGATGTATGTTATTTATGTACTTTGATGTGACGTGGCGAGTGTAAGCCAACTTTGGTATCTCCCCTTTTACTATATATATTACATGGGATGTTGTGATGATTGCCTAACTTGCGACATTGCTTTAAATGCGGTTATGTCTCTAAGTCGTGCCTCGACACGTGGGAGCTATAGCCGCATCGAGGGCGTTACATACATACCCTCAGCCCCGAGGGAGAACTACTCCCTCCTCGTCATGGAGAGCACCGGGATGATGAAGATGGCCACCGGAGAGGGATTGCCCCCTCCGGCAGGGTGCCAGAACGGGTCTAGATTGGCTTTCGGTGGCTACGGAGGCTTCTGGCACCGGAACTCCCGATCTATTGTGCTTCTGGAAGTTTTAGGGTACGTGGATATATATGGGTGCAGGGAGGACGTCGGAGGAGCCACGGGGGCCCCACGAGGCAGGGGGGCGCGCCCTAGGGGGGCACCCTCGTGAGCACCTCGTGTCTCCCCTGACGTGGGGTCCAAGTCCATCAGGTGTGTTTCCTTCCAAAAATATCTTCTCTAGTTGATTTCGTTCCGTTTTGACTCCGTCTGATATTCCTTTTCTTCGAAACACTGAAATAGGCATAAAACAACAAATCTGGGCTAGGCCTCTGGTTAATAGGTTAGTCCCAAAAATAATATAAAAGTGGATAATAAAGCCCAATATTGCCTAAAACAGTAGATAATATAGCATGGAGCAATCAAAAATTATAGATACATTGGAGACGTATCAAGCATCCCCAAGCTTAATTCCTGCTCGTCCTCGAGTAGGTAAATGATAAAAAAGATAATTTTTGATGTGGAATGCTGGTTGGCATAATTTCAATGTAATTCTTCTTAATTGTGGCATGAATATTCAGATCCATAAGATTCAAGACAAAAGTTTAATATTGACATAGAAACAATAATACTTCAAGCATACCAACTAAGCAATCATGTCTTCTCAAAATAACATGGCCAAGGAAAGTTATCCCTACAAAATCATATAGTCTGGCTATGCTCCATCTTCACCACACAAAATATTTAAATCATGCACAACCCCGATGACAAGCCAAGCTATTGTTTCATACTTTTGATGTTCTCAACCTTTTTCAATCTTCACGCAATACATGAGCGTGAGCCATGGATATAGCACTATAGGTGGAATAGAATGGTGGTTGTGGAGAAGACAAAAATGGAGAAGATAATCTCACATCGACTAGGCGTATCAACGGGCTATGGAGATGCCCATCAATAGATATCAATGTGAGTGAGTAGGGATTGCCATGTAACGGATGCACCAGAGCTATAAATGTATGAAAGTGTCGGTGTACTATAGTAGGGGTACCTTAGTATCCCGAACTTGTGCACGGGCAGTCGCAGCACCCCGCGGCAAGGTTTGCCGGGCGACCGCCAAGACCCTCCGTGGTTCCTTTGGAGCCATCCAAGAACAAAGTATTCGAGCCAAGGCACAAGACCCCGGCAAGAGGAGCTTGCCGGGAACGCCACTCAAAGTATCCAAGACCCCGTCAAGAGGAGCTTGCCGGGAAGAAGCACAAAGACCCCGGCAAGAAGAGCTTGCTGGGAAGACCAACCAAGGCATCTCGAGAAGCTTGCCGCGACGCGCTGCGCGTCCCGGCGAGACCCGGTGAGCGACAAGCTCCCAGACGCGATAAGACACCACCCGCGGCAAGCTACTACTCCGCAGCCCGCGCTCCAGCTCACCCACCAACGTGTCGCTCTGGGACCGTCCCTGGCATACGTGGCGGGAGGCTGTGCAGCCAGGGGCATGCGGTGGCAAGCAGGCGCTAACAAGATAGCCATCGTGGCAAACGGTGGCGCCCCTGACGGTCCCTTTCTGCACCGTCTAGGCGACACAGACAGGCATTTAATGCCTTTGTCCCCTGCCGTCAGGGTTAGGTATGATACAACTGTAGCAAGCGGTGGCGCCAACTACCACCTCTTTTACATTTTTACCCTCACCTCTGTTGCCACCTGTCGGTGACCCCTTTGACATATAAAAGGAGGCCCATGTGCAATAATGGGGAGGGGGGACGATCATTCTCATGCTCGGTCTCACTAGCCACCCGAGTGTACTGTAGCATTCATCGCTCCCGAGCAAGAACACAAATACAAATCAAAGCAGGAGTAGGGTTTTACGCATCCGTGCGGCCCGAACCTGGGTAAACCGATCGCGTCGTTCGTGCGTTCGCCTCGATCTGCTCTTTGTGCATCCTCCGCCCCTGCCGAACCAAAAGGGGCTCGGTCCGCCGATCCCCATAGGTGTCCGTGGGATCAGCACCCCCGACATCTTTGGCGCGCCAGGTAGGGGGGTGTCGAGGTTGTGCGAACCTGATCCGGCATTCACACGAGCCGAATCTTCATCGTCTACATCAACATGCCGCCGAAGAAGAAGATTTTGGAGGCAGCGGCTCCGTCTGCGCCGAGCCCACCATCGCTAGAGCGAACAGCTGGGGGGGGGGGGGTAGGCGCCGGCGGAAGAACGGGCGCCGACGAGGAGGCTCACGGTGCTGCCAGGTCCAAGGACAAGGCTGCGCCGCCCGTCGGCGGCGCGGTCGCCTCCCACAACGACCGAGCGCACTCCAAGACCTCGGCGTCCGTACACACACCGCGCTCATCCCAGGAAGCGCGAGACCAGCGGCTACTCACGGTACCATACGCTTGCTGGGCCAAGATCAAGCTGGCGGATCCCGGAGCGCTCAAGACCAGCATGCACGCCAACATGCTGGCACGAGCAGGGCACGGTCGCCTGGACGAGGTACTGCTCCTTCTAACGCAGTTAGAAGTCCGAGCATATCTTGCTTCTCGCACCGTTCGCCGCCGCCCTGCCGGTGGTTCTTTGGTCGATCAGGACGACGCCAAATCGAGCCACTGGCCAGACACCCTTCGCTCTAGTCTATGGAGCGGAGGCAGTTCTCCCCACGGAACTCGTATACGGGTCGCCTCGAGTGCTCGCTCACGACGAGCTTGAGCAAGAGCAGCTGCGACAAGACGACGCGCTGCTCCTTGAGGAAGACCGTCTTCAGGCTGCTGTGCGAGTCGCTCGCTACCAGCAAGCTTTGCGCCGCTACCATAGCCGCAAAGTTAAGGCCAGAAGCTTCGAGGAAGGTGACCTTGTTCTTCGGCGCGTTTAGTCCGCCAAGAATTCCAACAAGTTGACGCCCAAGTGGGAAGGCCCTTACCGAGTAAAGCAAGTCACCAGGCCTGGCGCTGTCCGCCTGGAGACCGAAGATGGCATACCAGTGAGCAACTCCTGGAATATTGAGCATCTTCGTAAGTTTTACCCGTAAGGCGCGGTTGTCGGACCCTGTCCGGCAACCACTTTTTGTACAAAGTCTTGCCGCTGTTGCATGTAAACCTTTGTACAAAGCTGGGCGCAGATCCCGTGCATGAAGACTATGTGCCCAGGACACCTTGTCGATTTCATGCTTTTTAAATTTTGCATGTATTATCTGACATTTTGTGCAGCACTTACTCCCGGTAAGCAGTAACGAGCCTTAAAGCTCCATATTGTTATTTCGCCCTCTTTCTTTTTCACAAGGAAAAGGAGGTTCCCTCGCGCACAAGTTTGCCAGGGGGAGGGAGAAGATGCGGTATGGACCAGGCGTCGTTCAAGGAGTTTTCGCCTTGCCGGGGAGCAAATGACAAAAAAAAAAGATAAGTTTGCCAAAGTTTGAGCAATCAAATTCTTAAATTTATAGAGTTATCTTCCTTGAACGACCATCCCTTGTATGGAAAACCCGTGCGCGGAGGAACCAGCTCGTAGCTAGTTGCGCCCTTACTGTTGTTTCGAGTCCGCTCAACAACTTAAGTGAGCTGCGACTAGCTCTGCGACAAGGTTTCTTGCCGGCCGCGGCACCGCCTACAGTTCGTAGCTAGTTGCGCCCTTACTGTTGTTTCGAGTCCGCTCAACAACTTAAGTGAGCTGCGACTAGCTCCGCGACAAGGTTTCTTGCTGGCCACAGCACCACCAGCAGGCTGCTGATGTTCCGCACTCAGCGCTCGCGGCGAAGGTACCCGCGCCGGCAAGTTCCCTAAAAGCGTAGGGTAAAAACATACAAGGGAAGGAATCAAGTAAAGGAAATAACATAGCCGTTACTAACCAAAGATAGAGTATATTACAAAATAAACTTGTCGCAGCTCTGACAGACTGTTTTTCATGACATGATTGACAGCGACAAAGAAAGAAAAAGATGGCTGGCCTAATCTACGCGGTCGCCTTCGACCCTCCTAATTCCGCTCACCCTATCCACAATAGGTGCGACAAGGGCCTTGAGCTCCTCCAGATCAGCATCTGGCGGTAAGCTTCGGAGGACATTGGTGAGGCGGAGACCCGGGTTGCGGAAGGCCACCTTCATCAGCACCTTCTCGAGAGCTCCCGCGCAAATCTTGCGCGACTCGTCGGCAAGCTGCTTTGGGATCTGCTCCCGGAGTCGCTGGAGCACCGTCGCCACGCCCTTGAAGAACAGAGTAAGCTTGGCGCTGGGTTGGAGGTTCTCGTCGGAGGAGTACCCGAGATCCACCATCCCCAACTGCGCCAGCTCCTTGTCGACATCCGCGGCGACGTTCACCAGACCCTCCGTCCAGTGCTCCACGTTCTTCGACAAGGTCTTCTGGGCGGCAGCAGCATTCGCCAGTAGCACCTTGCCGGCCTCGACTTCCTCCTTCAAGGCCGCCTCCGGCTCCTTGGCGTCGTCCAGAGATTTGGTCAGAGCCGCCAGCTTCACTTCGAGATCGGCGTTGGAGTTCTTGGTGGTGTCCAGTTCCTTGCCCTTCTCAGCGAAAAGGGCCTGCAGCTCCGAGTAGCTGTTGGCGTCCTTCTCGCGCTCGAGCTTGAGCGCGGCAAGCTCGCCGCCGCTCGCCTTGAGGCCCGCCTCTAGCTGCACCACCTTCAGCTCTAGCTCAGCCTTGGCGGCCTCGATAGCTGCGGCGGCGTCTTCGTCCTGCTTGACGGCTCCGCCAACTTCTCGCTCGCGCGCGGCAAGCTCCTCCTCATGGCTGTCGAGGTAGACCTTCCGCCGCGCCAAGTCACCCTCCTGTGAAGACAATTTCTCCGCGGCAAGGCGTTGGCACTCTTCGACGTCGGCCTTCTCGAGGAGGAAGGCCTGCTGCGCTTCCGCAAGATCTTCCCGCTCCTTTGCCAGGGAGCGGAGAGCTTCCTGGTTGGCGCCCCTGAGCTCTTCTACGCGCTTCTCGATATCAGCGCCGGCCTTTGCGACGAGCGCTTCGCGGGACTCCAGCTTGGCCTGCCGGGCGCGATAGAGCGCCACTAGCTTCCGCAGCAGGCGGTCCTCTTCAGGTTCGCCGCTGCTGCTACTTGGCGCGTCGACTAGCTTCAGCCTGGCGGAGGCAAGCACCTCTCCATCCAGCATCTCCCCCTCGATCGGCGCCCTGGAGCTTGATGCCCAGGGGAGGTTGATGAAGATATCCTCGCCGGCCTTCAGGTAGACGCCAGGCTGGGGCTCGTCGGAGCCTGGCGCGGTGGCTGCGGCGGGGGAGTCGGTAGTCGGAGCAGCGCCTGGCGCTCCTGCGACCTCCGGGTCGTCAGTACAACCGCCAGACTCCCCGCCCGCCTCCGCGGCGGCAGCCCTGGCGGCCTCCTCGCCGGCGCCGGCTGCTTCCTCGGCGGCGACCTCCGTCTCCATCGGCTCTGCAGCAGATGGATTTGATGGTCGGAAGAGGGGAGAAGATTCAAGCAAAATTCGAGCAAAATCCAAGAGAAAGATCAAGAGGACGAAGAAGCCAAGAGGAGTTTGGAAGCAAGGAAGTTACCTGTGCCAGGGCCTGCCGCTGTGGTCTCCGCCGCCGGGGGGTCACTGACGTAGTCCCTTGCCGGAGATCCCTCCCTTGCCGGGGGCTCCTCCCTTGCCGGAGCCTCCTCCCTTGCCCGGGGCTCTTCCCTTGCCGGAGTCTCCTCTCTTGCCGGGGCTCCTCCCTTGTCGGAGTCACCTCCCTTGCCGGAGACCTCTCCCTTGCCGGAGGACTCTCCCTTGGCGCTTCGGGAGCGGTCTCCAGGCTCTCCTGGTGAGGCTGCTCTGCTCCTGCACAAGTCAACAAACAAGTATCAGCACAGCAAGGATCTTCGTGCGCGCCCAACAGCGGGAAGTAAACAAGACACTTATGCTGGGGGCTGCTCTGAAGATCAGCCGCCGGGTTCGACGGGTTTGTCTCAGGCACGTCCCCTGTTGACGCAGTGGGTTCGTCCTCGATGACGATCACCGGCACCTTGGCTCTCTTTGCCGCTCTCTGCGCCAGAGTCCTAAAAAGGAAGAGATGCAGAGGAAGGCAAGTGAGAAACAAGACAAGACAAAAACAGCGGAAATCAAAGAATTGCAAGTACAATAAGAAGAACTTACTCCTCTTCCTCTTCCTCGTCGGAGCTAAACGCGGAGAAGTCAAAGTTCGGCCCGCGTCTGGCGCGGGAAGGTGGAGGAGTAGGCTCCCTTGGTCGCTTGGCGGGAGCAGAAGCGGCAGTCCGAGAAGACCCCGCTCCAGTCGAAGCAGCAGCATGGGGCGCTCCCGCGGCAACGGTGCTTACCGCGGTGGAGCGCGTCATGCGGCGCGGCGACTGCCGGCCCGCCTGCCGCCTCGCCGCATCCCCGGCCTTGCGGAGACGCCTTCTTGGTGGAGACAGAGATGCTGCTGGCGGCGTGCTGTCGGTGGACGAAGTGGAGGAGGAATCGATCTCCAAAGAGCCGCTCGCATCATCGGCAGGCTCGCTCGGTTCGGCGCCATGCCCGGCAACTTGGCTCGGCCCGGAATCGCGCCCGGCAACCTCCTTCTTGCCGGCAAGATCTTCCCGCTCGACGCGGTTTGCCGCCTCTGCCGCCGCAGCCTCCTCCAAGGTGAAGCCGAACTCGCCCGTCGCGGCAGCTGCTGCCGCCTCTTCCAACCTGGTGGCGATGTACGCCAGCTCCGCCTTGGTGGTGTCGCGGGTGAGGCCGTCCTTCTTGTCGGCGCGGATTGGCACTTCCACCAAGTCGTCGAAGAATTGCTGCACAACCTCGTCCTCTGGCTCTTGCCAAGTTGGAACGATTCCATGCGAATCGCACAGTGGCATCATCGCCCTGATGCGGTCGAGCACCGAATTGTTGCACAGAGGGATGACGCCATGCGGCAATCTGAAGACCTCGGGGTGATCTGAATCGTACTTGAAGAGCTCCTGCAGTATCCCGTTGAGCTCAAGGACGGTGAAATTGTAGTTGAGGCCTGGGCGCAGCCTCATGACGTCTGCCGCGTTCTTGAACTCCCAAGCAGGCCTCCCCCGTTCCTGCAGGGGAGCGATGCGGCGACGAAGAAAGTCTGCGCCGACGGCCCCTACGGTGAGCCCGGCAAGCCTGATGCGCTGGATCCTGGTGACGGCAATCTTCAGCCTGCCGTCCTCCGGGGCCACGTCGCTTCAGTCACTGCCGCGCACTGCTGCTACTTGACGCCGGGCGGTGAATGACTGCGGGCTCTCCTCGACAATCCAACACCAATCCGCTCTCCACTCCTCCCACTTGCCGCGGAACTCCCCCTCCAGATAAGATTCCTTCTTGCCGGTCCTAGAGACCCAGGAAATTCCGCCGGACAGGGGTTCTCCTCTCTCTACCCGGGGAATGAAAAAGTGGCGGAAAAAGGCTACGCTAGGGTGGACTCCGACAAAGTTCTCGCAAAGGTGTGTGAAAACTGCCATGGTGAGGACGGCGTTGGGAGTGAAGTCAAGGAGATAGAGATTGTATGTGTTCATGATATCGCAGAAGAACTAGGAAAAAGGCGGGCAGAGCCCGCAGTAGAAGAAGATGGCAAAGAAAGTGTACCCGTCCGGAGCCGTCGCGTGAGCAGCGCCCGGGAACACCTTGGTCCGCGGGTGAGGTCGCGTCTCTGTCGCCCAAAAGAGGTAATAGTACTCCCGCAGCTCCTTGGCGTCGAGCTTGGGGGGGAAGATGGCTCGCTCCCTCCGCATCGCCGCGAGCCGCTGCGCCTCGGTCGACTTCACGGCCTTCCCCTTGTCGCCCTTCGGAGCCATGGCAGAAGCAGTGGAGGAGGTCGACGGCGTGGTGGTGCTGGTGGCAATGCGGTGGGGGGGGAGCGGGGGGCAGGGCGCTGCGCTCTGTGTGCTTTGGGAAGACGGAGGTGGGGCGGAGTTTTTCAAGATTGGAGCAGAATGGGGGTGAGTGGGCGCACTACCCCTGCCTTCCCTTGCTTATAAAGGGGGAGGTGGCGGACGTTCCGCCTTTCCTAAATAATAAAACCGTCCCCTCTACCACGACGTGACGCATGCACGCGGGGCTTAGCCCCGCGCACGCCGCCCACGTCACGCACGACGCCACGTTCGAAGCGTGCCGCTCGGGGAGGGCGCGGTGGATGCGGAGTGAGTTATGGCGTAACCCAGGCCGCGCGTGCCCGTGCACTGTTTTGGGCCTGGCCCAACAGCGCTTGGCACCATGTATGGCCCAGGCCCGGGGGCTCCTGTCGGTGTACTAAAGTAGGGGTACCTTAGTATCCTGAACTTGTGCACGGGCAGTCGCAGCACCCCGCGGCAAGGCTTGCCGGGCGACCGCCAAGACCCTCCGTGGTTCCTTTGGAGCCATCCAAGAACAAAGTATTCGAGCCAAGGCGCAAGACCCTGGCAAGAGGAGCTTGCCGGGAAGGCCACTCAAAGTATCCAAGACCCCGGCAAGAGGAGCTTGCCGGGAAGAAGCACAAAGACCCCGACAAGAGGAGCTTGCCGGGAAGACCAACCAAGGCATCTCGAGAAGCTTGCCGCGACGCGCTGCGCGTCCCGGCGAGACCCGGTGAGCGACAAGCTCCCAGACGCGACAAGACAACACCCGCGGCAAGGCGCTTGCCGCGGCAAGCTACTACTCCGCAGCCCGTGCTCCAGCTCACCCACCAACGTGTCGCTCTGGGACCGTCCCTGGCATACGTGGCGGGAGGCTGTGCAGCCAGGGGCGTGCGGTGGCAAGCAGGCGCTGACAAGATAGCCATCGTGGCAAATGGTGGCGCCCCTGACGGTCCCTTTCTGCACCGTCTAGGCGACACAGACAAGCATTTAATGCCTTTGTCCCCTGCCGTCAGGGTTAGGTATGATACAACTGTAGCAAGCGGTGGCGCCAACTACCACCTCTTTTATATTTTTACCCTCACCTCTGTTGCCACCTGTCGGTGACCCCTTTGACATATAAAAGGAGGCCCATGTGCAACAGTGGGGAGGGGGGACGATCATTCTCATGCTCGGTCTCACTAGCCACCCGAGTGTACTGTAGCATTCATCGCTCCCGAGCAAGAACACAAATAGAAATCAAAGCAGGAGTAGGGTTTTACGCATCCGTGCGGCCCGAACCTAGGTAAACCGATCGCTTCGTTCGTGCATTCGCCTCGATCTGCTCTTTGTGCATCCTCCGCCCCCTGCCGAACCAAAAGGGGCTCGGTCCGCCGATCCCCATAGGTGTCTGTGGGATCAGCACCCCGACATCTTTTCCTGTCGATGTACTAAAGTAGGGGTACCTTAGTATCCCGAACTTGTGCACGGGCAGTCGCAGCACCCCGCGGCAAGGCTTGCCGGGCGACAGCCAAGACCCTCCGTGGTTCCTTTGGAGCCATCCAAGAACAAAGTATTCGAGCCAAGGCGCAAGACCCTGGCAAGAGGAGCTTGCCGGGAAGACCACTCAAAGTATCCAAGACCCCGGCAAGAGGAGCTTGCCGGGAAGAAGCACAAAGACCCCGGCAAGAGGAGCTTGCCGGGAAGACCAACCAAGGCATCCCGAGAAGCTTGCTGCGATGCGCTGTGCGTCCCGACGAGACCCGGTGAGCGACAAGCTCCCGGACGCGACAAGACAACACCCGCGGCAAGGCGCTTGCCACGGCAAGATACTACTGCGCAGCCCGCGCTCCAGCTCACCCGCCAACGTGTCGCTCTGGGACCTTTCCTGGCATACGTGGCGGGAGGCTGTGCAGCCAGGGGCATGCGGTGGCAAGCAGGCGCTGACAAGATAGCCATCGTGGCAAACGGTGGCGCCCCTGACGGTCCCTTTCCGCCCCGTCCAGGCGACACAGATAGGCATTTAATGCCATTGTCCCCTGCCGTCAGTGTTAGGTATGATACAACTGTAGCAAGCGGTGGCGCCAACTACCACCTCTTTTACATTTTTACCCTCACCTCTGTTGCCACCTGTCGGTGACCCCTTTGACATATAAAAGGAGGCCCATGTGCAACAGTGGGAGGGGGGACAATCATTATCACGCTCGGTCTCACTAGCCACCCGAGTGTACTGTAGCATTCATCAGTCCCGAGCAAGAACACAAATACAAATCAAAGCAGGAGTAGGGTTTTACGCATCCGTGTGGCCTGAACCTGGGTAAACTGATCGCGTCGTTCGTGCATTCGCCTCGATCTGCTCTTTGTGCATTCTCCGCCCCCTACCGAACCAAAAGGGGCTCGGTCTGCCGATCCCCATAGGTGTCCGTGGGATCAGCACTCCCGACATCTTTGGCGCGCTAGGTAGGGGTGCATCGAGGTTGTGCGGACCTGATCCGGTGTTCGCACGAGCCGAATCTTCGTCATCTTCATCAACATGCCGCCGAAGAAGAAGATTTCGGAGGCAGCTGCTCCGTCTGCGCCGAGCCCACCATCGCCAGCGCGAACGGCTAGTGGAGCGGACGCTGGTGGAAGAACGGGCGCCGACGAGGAGGCTCATGGTGCTGCCAGGTCCAAGGACAAGGCAGCGCCGCCCGTCGGCGGCGCGGTCGCCTCCCACAACGACCGAGCGCACTCCAAGACCTCGGCGTCCGTACACGCACCGCGCCCGTCCCAGGAAGCGCGAGACCAGCAGCGTCATGGTACTCACGGTACCATACGCTTGCTGGGCCAAGATCAAGCTGGCGGATCCCGGAGTGCTCGAGACCAGCATGCACGCCAGCATGCTGGCGCGAGCGTGGCACGGTCGCTTGGACGAGATATTGCTCCTTCTAACGTAGTTAGAAGTCTGAGCATATCCCGTTCCTCGCACCGTTCGCCGCCGCCGCCCGCCACTCCAGCGGAAGCATTGGCACGGGCCCAACTGCTCGTAGATTACCCTCCAGCGCCAGAGAAGATCGATGACTGGAGGGCCACTATCCAGAGCCTCATCGGCTTCGCCAACGGTGACAACCCACGGCAGCCGAGTGCATCGCTGCCGCGGCAAGTCAGCTAGGCGCGAGCCGGTGGCGACAAGACCGGCGAGGGTGCAACCACTGTGCACTCTCCGCCCCAAAGGCCAAGATCGCCGACTCGCCGGATCCGCCACGACAGTGATTCCACCGCGTCGTCAGACCCGCGAGCTCATCGCGATCAGCGCCAAGTTCTTCATGAGCGACAACAGGAAGACGCTCGTACCCGCATCGAGCGGCGAAGAGAAGCGCGGCATCAATCAGACCTGCGCGCTGGGCCCTCTGTTGACATGCATGCGCCCGGAGAGCCAGGCGACTTGCCGTACACGGTAGGTTGTCCCGCGTTTACCCGAGAGCTGCGGCAAGTCCAGTGGCCCAGCCAGAAGCATTTCAAGCCAGACGTGCCGGAGAAGTACGATGGCAAGTCGCACCCGTCAGAGTTCCTCAACATCTACACCATTGCGGTGCAAGCTGCCGGGGGGCGAGACGACAAGGTCCTTGCCAACTACTTCCCACTCGTGCTCAAGCCCGAAGTCAGATCCTGGCTCATGCACTTGCCGGACAACTCCATATCCTCTTGGGCGGACTTGTGCCATCAGTTTGTCGGTGCCTTTACAGGCGGCCACAAGCCACATGTCCAGGAAAGTGACCTTCACTTGCTTGCCCAGAAGGAAGGAGAGCCCCTGCGCAAGTATATTCAGAGGTTCAACCGTGTGCAGCGCAACATCCCAGACATCCACCCTGCCGCGGTTATCAGCGCGTTCCATCAGAACGTGCGCAACCGCAGGATGCGGGAGGAGATGGCGATGAGCAGGATCAGAGATGTCAGCGAGCTGTACGCCCTGGCCGACAAGTGCGCATGCGCTGAAGAAGGGAGGAAACTCCCCGGAGAGAATACTGGAGCAGAGGGATCTGACAGTGAGGATGCCGCCCCGGCAAAGAAGAACCGGAGGTGCAACAGGAAGAATAAGGGCACAGAGGTGCTAGTCGTCGAGCAGTCCGGCAATGACGGCCCCGCCAAGCAAGCCAAAGTTGGTAGCTCCGGCAAGGAGGTTGCCGCATGCACCAACTGCCAAGCTGTGGCGGCCGCCGACAAGCAGTACTGCAAGATCCACCGCACCAAGGGCCATGATCTCCAAAGCTGCAAGAAGGTCGAGCAGCTTGTCCAGCAACAAAGAGCTGAGTACGAGCGGCGCGACAAGGAGAGAGCCCAAGGAGGCGGTGGAGAGGCCGGCAAGAAGTGCGCTGGCCAGGGAGGACGCCGCGACAAGGTCAAGCAGCGGCAAGGAGACAGACCTCTCCGCGGCCGCGACAAGGATGATGACGAAGACGACGACGAAGACATGGATGATGTTGAGAACAGTGAGCAGGAGTTTCAGAAGGCTACAGAAGTCTTGTGTGTTGACGGTGATGCTTCTCTGCATACTTCCCACCGCCAACTCAAACAGTGGCTCCGGGAAGTTAATGTGGCAGAGCCACCTGTTGAATCACGCAAGCTTCTAAAGTGGTCCAGCACGCCTATCGTCTTTGACATTGAGGACCACCCTGATCGCAAAACTGCGGTCGAGTGCCTGCCGTTGTTGGTTTCGCCAACAATCCGCAACCTCAAAGTCACTAAGATGCTAGTTGACGGTGGGGCCGGCTTAAATCTGATCTCCTCCGCTGTGCTCCAGAAACTCCAGATCCCGGACAGCGAGCTCGAAGAAACCGGTACATTCCATGGAATTAACCCGGGAAGGAGCAAGCCGAAAGGGAAGGTCACGTTGCCGGTGACATTTGGCAGCGAGCTGAATTTCAGAACGGAGAGGGTCACTTTTGACGTTGCCGATCTCCCATTGCCCTACAATGGGATACTTGGCCGTCCAGCACTCGCCAAGTTCATGGCAGCCTCTCACTATGCATACAACATGCTCAAGATGCCAGGCCCGATAAGCATCATCTCTGTCCCTGGCGACAAGAAGGATGCCCTTATCTGCGCCGACAAAATCTACCGGGAAGCAGCTGCTGCGACAGACCGCAAGGCACTTGCCGCTGAAGCTCCCGGGAGGAAGAAGAAGACCAAGTCCGGCAAGAGCTATGATGCCCACTCCGGCAAGCGCACCTCTTCGGAGTGTTGCGCTGCCGTCGAGGACGCACCATCAAGCTCCACCGGCAAGTGTAAGAAGACAATGGCAGCTCCACCACATACCAAGAAGGTGTCCGCCAAGGAGGACAACACTGGTGGTACCTTCACCATTAGTGCCACACTTGACCCTAAATAGGAAAGCGCGCTCGTTGCTTTCCTGCGGGTGAATGTCGACGTGTTTGCATGGCAACCGTCTGATATCCCCGGTGTTCCCAGGAAGGTAATTGAGCACCATCTTGCCGTTTGTCCTCATGCGCGGCCCGTCAAGCAGAAGGTCAGGAAACAGGCAGTGGAGCGCCAAGAATTCATAGCAGAAGAAATCAAGAAATTGGAAGCAGCAGGCCTTGTCAGAGGGGTGCTCCATCCCATGTGGTTGGCCAATCCGGTTGTAGTGTGCAAGGCGAATGGGAAATGGAGGCTTTGTATTGAATTTACTGATGTTAATAAAGCTTGTCCCAAAGATCCATTTCCCTTGCCGCGCATTGACCAGATTGTTGACTCCACAGCCGAATGTGAGTTGCTTTCATTTCTTGACGCATATTCAGGATACCATCAGATCTTCATGGCAGAAGAGGATGAGGAGAAGACCGCATTCATTACTCCATGTGGCACGTACTGTTTCGTACGGATGCCTTTTGGTTTAAAGAATGCTGGTTCAACATTTGCCAGAGTAGTCCATGTCGCTTTGAAGCCACAAATACACAGAAATGTAGAAGCTTACATGGATGATATAGTGGTCAAGAGCAAGAACAGGGCAACTCTGATACAGGATTTAGAAGAGACTTTTGCAAACCTGCGCAAGATCAACCTCAAGCTCAACCTCGAGAAGTGTGTGTTTGGAGTCCCTTCCGGCAAGCTTCTCGGGTTCTTTGTGTCTCAGCGGGGGATTGAAGCCAATCCCGACAAGATCAAGGCCATTGAGCAGATCGAAGCACCAAAGCGCGTCAAGGATGTACGGAAGCTTGCCGACTGGGTGGCTGCTCTCAGCAGGTTTATCTCTCGGTCCGCTGAGCGCGCCCTGCCATTTTTCAAAATTTTGAAAAAGGCAGGTCCAATGAAATGGACTCCGGAAGCGGAGGCTGCGCTGCAGGACTTGAAGAGATACCTGTCCTCCACTCCAACCCTTGTCGCACCTAAGCCACAAGAGAAGTTGCTGCTATACATAGCGGCAACCAATCAAGTGGTTAGTGCTGCATTAGTAGCGGAGAGGGAGGCAGATGACGAGCCAGCAACTGCGGCAAGCACATCCAGCGACAAGTAGGGGGCTTCCCCGACAAGCTCTGGTCCCGACAAGGATGGATCTACGCAGATGCAAGAGGAGATACAGAAGAAAATGGTGCAGCGCCCAGTTTACTTTGTCAGCTCCCTTTTACAGGGGGTTAGGTCAAGGTACTCTGGTGTGCAGAAGCTGCTTTTTGGCCTTCTCATGGCCTCGAGAAAGCTGCGCCATTACTTCCAGGCACATGAAATCACAGTTGTCACTCGCTTTCCGCTGAAGAGGATATTGCAAAATCCAGAAGCAACAGGCAGGATTGTCGAGTGGGCACTGGAACTGTCAAGCTTTGGCCTCAAATTTGAGAGTACATCAACGATCCAAAGCAGAGCATTGGCAGAGTTCATAGCAGAGTGGACGCCAACTCCAGATGAAGAAATTCCGGAGACGAGCATCCCCGCCAAGGAAGCAAACAAAGAGTGGCTCATGTACTTTGACGGTGCCTTCTCGCTGCAAGGCGCCGGTGCTGGTGTGCTGCTTGTCGCACCCACCGGAGAGCACCTCAAGTACATAGTCCAGATGCACTTTCCCAAGGAGCAAGCGACAAACAATACTGCAGAGTGTGAAGGCTTGCTTGCCGGTCTCAGGATCGCGGCAGAACTTGGGATTAAGAAGCTCATTGTCAGGGGTGACTCACACCTTGTCGTCCGCCAAGTGAACAAGAATTATCAAAGTCCATTAATGGAAGCTTACGTAGACGAAGTGAGAAAGCTAGAAGAGCACTTTGACGGCCTGCAGATGGAGCACGTCCCAAGAGCTCAGAATGACGTTGCCGAGAGCCTGTCGAAGTGCGCTGCACTTAAATTGCCTGTGGAACCAGGGATTTTTGTGCTCAAGCTGACTCAACCGTCCATAACACCACCAACTAGACAGAGCAAGAAAAGGAAGTTGATTTCTGGCGACTATTTCCCGGCAGAGCTTCCCGAAGCCGCCGCCAAAAAGGTCCCAAGATCAACACCAAGAATGCTGAGGAGCAGTCTGATCCGGCAAGCCCCAGGGTTTGTTCCGTTGAACCAGATTCTCCCGACAAGTTTTGCTCCGGCAAGCTTGCCGGGGAACGTCAAGCTCCGGCAGAGCCGCGGGCTCTTGCCGTAGAAGCAGACATTCCCGCAGCAGCAGATGTGCCTTTAGTCCTTGTTGTCGAGCCACAAGCTCCAACATGGGCGCAGCAGATTGTCCATTTCCTTCAGATAGGAGAACTTCTCGAGGAACCAGAAGAAGCGGAAAGAGTAGCCCGGCAGTCTAGTATGTACCAGTTTGTCGACAACACACTGTGCAGAAGAAGACTCAACGGTGTGAAATTGAAGTGTATTCCCCGGGAAGATGGACAGAAGCTGTTGGCAGAGATACATGGAGGCATATGTGGTCACCACATTGGCGCAAGAGCCCTTGTCGGAAAAGCATTCCGACAAGGTTTCTTCTGGCCGACAGCCCTCCAGGATGTAACTGCACAAGTAACCAAGTGTGAAGCATGCCAGTTCCATTCCAAGCAGATACACCAGCCAGCTCAAGCTCTCCAGACGATCCCTTTATCCTGGCCATTTTCGGTCTGGGGGCTCGATATCCTCGGCCCCTTTCCCCGAGCTGTCGGGGGCTTTGAGTGCTTGTACGTTGCAATCGACAAGTTCACAAAGTGGCCGGAAGTGGAACCAGTGAGGAAGGTGACAACACAGTCAGCAGTCAAGTTCTTCAGGTCGATTGTTTGCCGTTTTGGGATCCCTAACAGGATAATCACCGACAATGATACACAATTTACGAGCCGCACCTTCATGCAGTACGTCCAAGATCTTGGCGCCAAGGTCTGCTTCGCTTCTGTTGCTCACCCGAGAAGCAACGGTCAAGCGGAGAGGGCAAATGCCGAAGTGCCGCGCGGGCTCAAGACCAGAACTTTCGATAGGCTGCACAAGTGCGGAAGAAACTGGATCGAGGAGCTGCCGGTGGTTCTTTGGTCGATCAGGACAATGCCAAATAGAGCCACTGGCCAGACACCCTTTGCTCTAGTCTATGGAGCAGAGGCAGTTACCCCCACGGAACTCGTATACGGGTCACCTCGAGTGCTCGCTTATGATGAGCTTGAGCAAGAGCAGCTGCGGCAAGACGACGCGCTGCTCCTTGAGGAAGATCGTCTTCAGACTGCTGTGTGAGCCGCTCGCTACCAGCAAGCTTTGCGCCGCTATCATAGCCGCAAAGTTAACGCCAGAAGTCTCGAGGAAGGCGACCTTGTTCTTCGGCGCGTTCAGTCCGCCAAGAATTCCAACAAGTTGACGCCGAAGTGGGAAGGCCCTTACTGGGTGAAACGAGTCACCAGGCCTGGCGCTGTCCGCCTGGAGACCGAAGATGGCATCCCAGTGAGCAACTCCTGGAATATCGAGCATCTTCGTAAGTTTTACCCGTAAGGCGCGGTTGTCGGACCCTGTCCGGCAACCACCCTTTTGTACAAGTCTTGCCGCTGTTGGATGTAATCCTTTGTACAAAGCCAGGCGCAGACCCTGAGCACAAGTAAAAGAAGCGCTGGCGCCCAGAGTTATAGCATGCATGCTAGGTCGAGTCTCGTCCTTGGTTAGGGTTGATAGTGCTTAACAGCGGCTAACCCCTAACTTAGAGGTCGAGTGTGTGTCCCTTTGCCTTTCTTTCGTTTCCCTTGGTTCGCAGGGCTCGCATATCCTTGCCGGACCGCCTGAGGACGAAAAGGAGAAGAAGGACGTACCGGCATCTGGACCCCGGCAAGCCAGTGTTGCCAGGGGCTGCAAATACCAAGATTCACCCACGGCAAGCCAGAGTTGCCGGGGGCTGCAATCTCAGATAAGTCTTTCATCCCTCTTCATGCATTCTCTTATGGACTGGGGAATACGAAACCTCGTTTCTTCTTGAAAACTACCGTGCTCCCTTAACTCTAGGCCCTGGGGCTCGTTCCTGGGGCCAAGTTTGGTCGTAGTCGCGGCAGCAGAGGGATGAAACGAGGGGCCGCACCCGCCTCGTCCCTGCCTCCGTCAAAAGCGTGAGAAAGGTCAAGCAACGTGGGAAGACGGCAGGGCCTGTTGCTGGGGAAGAAGTGTCTATCTGAAAGATACCAAGGATTTGCTCCTTGACGTGGGTTCTACCCGCGAGACAAATGACCCGGCAACCATCCCCTTTTCATTAAAAAAACATTCCACTCAGGTACAGTCCATAGAGGATGAAAAACATGAAAGAGAGGATTACAAGTTTTAAATGCAACTAAGGCCCAAAGGCTTACAAATTAAAAAGATAAGATGCCCGTAATCCCTTTCTTGTCCCTCTCTTCAGGAGATAGGTCAAGGAGGCAAGAAGGGCAAAAGGGGCGCCTAGGCGAGCTACGGGTGCCAGAAGACACCAAGAGAACATCCCGGGGGCCATCCGAAGGCTGGACGGTGATGGCGGCGCCGGAAGCAGGGCTCGAAGACGAGGCGGCAGGACGTCAGCACGCTGTCGAGGGCACCACGCCCTCGTACCCCGACTTGACGGCCTTGCCGCCAGCCCTCTTCCTCTTCTGCAGCCTCCCTACGCCAGCCGCCCAAGGAGACGACCCCGGGGAGTTCAAGGAGCCGGCGACACGGATGATGGGGTCGCCGGTGCCGCACGGAGCGGCGCCCGACACCTAGTCGGACCCGTCATCCTGCCGCCCGCTACCCTCGTCGCCGCTGTCGCTCTCCTCCTTGTCACTCTCGCTCGAGGAGGAGCCTTCACTATCGGAGGAGCTGTCCACACAGCACTTTGCCCGAGTGCCGAAGCACCCGAAGACCTTGACGGAGAGGAGATCGCCCTCCATCAACTTAAAATGGAGGGTGATACCCGCCGTCAAGCTGTGGATACGGGCGAACGTCTTCCACCCTCGACCAAGATACATCACATCAGGGGCTGGGGATTCAACGCGGACTCGCGTGCCGCTGATCCCACAGCCCCTCATGTGCAGTCTCAGTGTCTCGGGCGGGTCCGGCTCCATCGCGCTCGTAAACAGAGCTGGGAGCCGGAGGCGACGACGAGGCGCCCGGCGCAGCCTGACGAAGAACTCGCAAGGGTCGTCCCCAATATGGACCCCCGTGGGAAGAGGAACCGCCGGCGGAGGCGAAGCCGGCGCGCCACCCCGTCCACCTCTTCCCCGAGCGCCTCGACCTCGTCCACGACCTCGCCCCCTCCCTCTTCCCCTTACCGCTGGCTCTGCCACCACGGGTGCGGGAGAGGGAGGGATGCGCTGTCTGGCGGCGACCCTCGCCGCCACCGATGAAGGACCAGGATTCCCTTTCTCCATGGCGAATGAGAGAAAGGGGAGCAGGAGCTGAAGGAAGAAGGAGATGAGAAGATGCGGGCTTCCGTCCTCCCCTCCCGCTCTTTATAAAGGAGCGAAGTAGGGGCTCGGCCGCCCCGCCCAGCGAATCAAGACACGGGAAGAGCAGGGAGCTGGGGCCGACCCGCTGCCTCGACCCGCGATGGCCCAGTTTTCCGCCTCCACCGTCCGCGACCCCAAGTGCATGGGAGCCGTGTGGCAGGCGTGCAGAACCGGGGCGACGAATGAGGCGACCTCTCCCCACCCCGTGATCGTGGGGAGTGGACGCCTTGAAAACCGCCCATGATCTCTCCCATGATGCCGCATTCGATGCGTGCCGTGCGGGGAGGGCACGGTGGATGCGGAGTGAGTTATGGCGCAACCTAGGCCGCGCGTGCCCGTGCACTGTTTTGGGCCTGGCCCAACAGCGCTCGACACCGTGTATGGCCCAGGCCTGGGGGCTGCTGTCGGTGTACTAAAGTAGGGGTACCTTAGTATCCCGAACTTGTGGACGGGCAGTCGTAGCACCCCACGGCAAGGCTTGCCGGGCGACCGCCAAGACCCTCCGTGGTTCCTTTGGAGCCATCCAAGAACAAAGTATTCAAGCCAAGGCGCAAGACCCCGGCAAGAGGAGCTTGCCGGGAAGACCACTCAAAGTATCCAAGACCGCGGCAAGAGGAGCTTGCCGGGAAGAAGCACAAAGACCCCGGCAAGAGGAGCTTGCCGGGAAGACCAACCAAGGCATCCCGAGAAGCTTGCTGCGACGCGCTGCGCGTCCCGGTGAGACCCGGTGAGCGACAAGCTCCCGGACACGACAAGACAACACCCGCGGCAAGGCGCTTGCCGCGGCAAGCTACTACTCCGCAGCCCGCGCTCCAGCTCACCCGCCAACGTGTCGCTCTGGGACCGTTCCTGGCGTACGTGGCGGGAGGCTGTGCAGCCAGGGGCATGCGGTGGCAAGCAGGCGCTGACAAGATAGCCATCGTGGAAAACGGTGGCGCCCCTGACGGTCCCTTTCCGCCCCGTCCAGGCGACATAGACATGCATTTAATGCCTTTGTCCCCTGCCGTCAGGGTTAGGTATGATACAACTGTAGCAAGCGGTGGCGCCAACTACCACCTCTTTTACATTTTTACCCTCACCTTTGTTGCCACATGTCGGTGACCCCTTTGACATATAAAAGGAGGCCCATGTGCAACAGTGGGAGGGGGGACAATCATTATCACGCTCGGTCTCACTAGCCACCCGAGTGTACTGTAGAATTCATCGCTCCCGAGCAAGAACACAAATACAAATCAAAGCAGGAGTAGGGTTTTACGCATCCGTGCGGCCCGAACCTGGGTAAACTGATCGCGTCGTTCGTATGTTCGCCTTGATCTGCTCCTTGTGCATTCTCCGCCCCCTGCCGAACCAAAAGGGGCTCGGTCCGCCGATCCCCATAGGTGTCCGTGGGATCAGCACCCCCGACATCTTTGGCAAAAGAAACTAGTGGGTGTGCATCCAACTCGCTTGCTCACGAAGACCTAGGGCACTTGAGGAAGCGCATCATTGGAATATACAAGCCAAGTTCTATAATGAAAGATTCCCATTAGTATATGAAAGTGACAACATAGGAGACTCTCTATCATGAAGATCATGGTGCTACTTTGAAGCACAAGTGTGGTAAAAGGATAGTAGCATTGTCCCTTTTTTATTTTTTATTTGGCCTTTCTTTTTTATTTGGCCTTTCCTTTTTTTATCTGGCCTTTCCCTTTTTTATTTGGCCTTTCTTTCTCTTTTTTTTGGGACAATGCTCTATTGAATGATGATCATCACACTTCTATTTATTTACAACTCGATGATACAACTCGATACTAGAACAAAGATGAATCTATATGAATGCCTCTGGCGGTGTACCGGGATATGCAATGAATCAAGAGTGACATGTATGAAAGAATTATGAATGGTGGCTTTGCCACAAATACAATGTCAACTACATGATCATGCTAAGCAATATGACAATGATGAAGCGTGTCATAATAAACGGAACGGTGGAAAGTTGCATGGCAATATTTCTCGGAATGGCTATGGAAATGCCATAATAGGTAGGTATGGTGGCTGTTTTGAGGAAGGTAAATGGTGGGTTTATGGTACCAGCGAAAGGTGCGCGGTACTAGAGAGGCTGGCAAGGGTGGAAGGGTGAGAGTGCGTATAATCCATGGACTCAACATTAGTCATAAAGAACTCACATACTTATTGCAAAAATCTATTAGTTATCGAAACAAAGTACTACTCGCATGCTCCTAGGGGAATAGATTGGTAGGAAAAGACCATCGCTCGTCCCCGACCGCCACTCATAAGGAAGGCAATCAATAAATAAATCATGCTCCCACTTCATCACATAACGGTTCACCATACGTGCATGCTACGGGAATCACAAACTTCAACACAAGTATCTCTCAAATTCACAACTACTCAACTAGCATGACTCTAATATCACCATCTCCATATCTCAAAACAATTATCAAGTATCAAACTTCTCATAGTATTCAACACACTCATAAGAGAATTTTATTATTCTTGAATACCTAGCATATTAGGATTTTAAGCAAATTACCATGCTATTAAGACTCTCAAAATAATCTAAGTGAAGCATGAGAGTTCATCTATTTCTTCAAAATAAAAGTACCACCATGCTCTAAAAGGTATAAGTGAAGCACTAGAGCAAATGAAAAACTACTCCGAAAGATATAAGTGAAGATCAATGAGTAGTTGAATAGTTATGCAACTATGTGAAGACTCTCTAACATTTAATAATTTCAGATCTTTGTATTTTATTCAAACAGCAAGCAAAGCAAAATAAAATGACATCTAAGAATAGCAAACATCATGTGAAGAGTCAAAACCTTAGGATCAACCGATACTAACCGATAATTGTTGAAGAAGAAAGGTGGGATGCCAACCGGGGCATCCCCAAGCTTAGATGCTTGAGACTTCTTGAAATATTATTTTGGGGTGCCTTGGGCATCCCCAAGCTTGAGCTTTTGTGTCTCCTTAATTCCTCTCATATCACGGTCTCCCTAAATCTCAAAAGCTTCATCCACACAAAACTCAACAAGGACTCGTGAGATAAGTTAGTATAAACCATTGAAAAAACCTTACCATACTCTACTGTACCAAACCACTAAAATTATTATTCAACATTTCATACTAAATGCATCTGCATATTTAATAGTCCTATCCTCAAATAGAATCATTAAAGAAGCAAACATATGCAAGCAATGCAAACATAACAGCAATCTGCCTAAACAGGATAGTCTGTAAAGAATGCTGCAACATCCATACTTCCCTAGCTCCAAAAATTATTAAAGAAAATTACCACTGTAGTAAATTTATCAGATCTTAATATGCAAAAGGTTTCAACATTTTATCACATTCTGACTTTTCTAGGGAATTATTGCAACAGCGGTGAACTTTCTGTTTTCAAACAGCAACATGTATACTTGTAACATAGGCATAGTAAAGACTATTAATGCCACCTTTATTGAAATAAAAGATGCAAAACATTGTTCTAAATAACAGCAAGAAAATCCTAACAAAATAAATTGACGCTCCAAGCAAAACACATATCATGTGGCGAATAAAAATATAGCTCCAAGTAAAGTTACCGATGAACGAAGACGAAAGAGGGGATGCCTTCCGGGGCATCCCCAAGATTAGGCTCTTGGTTGTCCTTGAATATTACCTTGGGGTGCCTTGGGCATCCCCAAGCTTAGGCTCTTGCCACTCCTTATTCCGTAGTCCATTGAATCCTTACCCAAAACTTGAAAACTTCACAACACAAAACTTAAAGTAGAAAACTCGTAAGCTCCGTTAGCGAAAGAAAACAAAACACCACTTCAAGGTACTGTAATGAACTCATTATTTATTTATATTGGTGTTAAACCTAATGTATTCCAACTTCTCTATGGTTTATAAACTATTTTACTAGCCATAGATTCATCAAAATAAGAAAACAACACACGAAAAACAGAATCTGTCAAAAACAGAACAGTCTGTAGTAATCTGAATCAAACGTATACTTATGGAACTCATAAAATTCTCAAATAAATTTATGGACCTGAGTAATTTATCTATTAATCATCTGCAGAAAGAATTAACTAAATAGAGCTCTCCAAATAAAAATGGCAGCAATTCTCGTGAGCGCTAAAGTTTCTGTCTTTCACAGCATGATCAACAAGACTTCCCCCAAGTCTTCCCAAAGGTTCTACTTGGCACAAACACTAATTAAAAGCATAAAACCACATCTAAACAGAGGCTAGATGAATTATTTATTACTAAACAGGAACAAAAAGCAAGGAACAAAAATAAAATTGGGTTGCCTCCCAACAAGCGCTATCGTTTAACGCCCCTAGCTAGGCACGATGATTTCAATGATGCTCACATAAAGGATAAGAATTGTAACATAAAGAGAGCATCATGAAGAATATGACTAGCACATTTAAGTCTAACATACTTCCTATGCATAGGGATTTTGTGAGCAAACAACTTATGGGAGCAATAATCAACTAGCATAGGAAGGCAAAACAGGCATAACTTCAAAACGTTAAGCACATAGAGAGGAAACTTGATATTATTGCAATTCCTACAAGCATATATTACTCCCTCATAATAATTTTCAGTAGCATCATGAATTAATTCAACAATATAACCAGCACCTAAAACATTCTTTTCATGATCTACAAGCATAGAAAATTTACTACTCTCCACATAAGCAAAATTCTTCTCATTCGGGATAGTGGAAGTATCATAAGAGACTTGGATACTATAAATTGGTTCCACATTAAAAGAGTAATGTTCAGAGAAGGGGTAATCATAATCATGACAAGTTTTATAAATATAATCATCACTACTTTTTATAGCATAAGTTTCATCACAATAATCATCATAAGTAGCAACTTTGTTCTCATCATAATCACTTTGCATATCTAAACATGGAAGGCTAAAAATATCATCATTAAGCATAGCATCCCCAAGCTTGGGACAAACATTAATTGCAGCAAATATATTCTCAAATATGTCATCCTCATCAAACATATCTTCCCCAAGCTTGGGCCTTTTCGTATCATAAGCATAATCACTCTCATCATTAATAGCATGGATAGCACCAATAGTATAGCAATTATTATATTCTTCCAAGCAAGTGCAAAAAAGATTTTCAAGATCATAAGAAGTATCATTATCTTCCACAATTATATTTTCATGAGGCACAATAGTAATAGGAGCAACTTTATTTGGGAGAGATACCTTTTTACCTCTCTTCCTTTTTCTTTTCTTCTTCTTCACCACATCATGTGTGGGTTCAATCCTCTTTTTGGAGCTCCTTATTAATGAGATTGGTTGAATAGGAGGCTCCTCCTCGTTACCTGATTCATCATAAGAAATAATAGGAGGAAATTGGGAAGTCTCTTCCCTTCCGTTAGTATTCTCTTCATCTTCTATTTGTTTTCTTTTCTTTATGTAATTGGCAATATAAGGATTTTCAATGCAATTTACCGCACAATACATATAAATATTCTCTAGATCAAAACGAAGAACTTTATCAAGGGAGAATTTTGGAATATCCTTAGTTATATGTTTCATTTCTTCATAACCCAAAAGAAGGCTAAGCTCTTTATGATGCTCAAGGGTAATCAAATTATCACAATATTTGGACACGACTTGATCATGAAACAAATAGCATTGGAGCTTTAAATGACCATGTTCATTGCAAAGTTCACAAGGAGCACGAAAAATATTGAATCTTTCAGCACATTTATCTAGCTCTTCTTGCAACAATTTAGTTTCTAAGTACTTATGTCTCTTGCAATATCTATCTTCCCTATTTGGTGTGTACTTGCAAACCCAATCTACTCCACAAAAATTGACATGTTTATAGCAGGTATTTTCATCATAACTAGTGCAATCATCATTAGCATCATGGATATTCAAAGAATTCGTACTAACAACATTGCAATCATGCTCATCATTCAAATATTTAGTGCCAAACATTTTAGAGATCTCTTCTTCTAGCACTTGAGCACAATTATCCTTTCCATCATACTCACAAAAGATATTAAAAAGGTGAAGCGTATGAGACAAACTCAATTCCATTTTTTATAATTTTCTTTTATAAACTAAACTAGTGATAAAACAAGAAACTAAAAGACTCAATTGCAAGATCTAAAGATATACCTTTAAGCACTCACCTCCCCGGCAACGGCGCCAGAAAAGAGCTTGATGTCTACTACAAAACCTTCTTCTTGTAGACGTTGTTGGGCCTCCAAGTGCAGAGGTTTGTAGGACAGTAGCAAATTTCCCTCAAGTGGATGACCTAAGGTTTGTCAATCCGTAGGAGGCATAGGATGAAGATGGTCTCTCTCAAGTAACCCTGCAACCAAATAAGAAAAAGTCTCTTGTGTCTCAACACACCCAATACAATGGTAAATTGTATAGGTGCACTAGTTAGGCGAAGAGATGGTGATACAAGTGCAATATGGATGGTAGATAATAGTTTTTGTAATCTGAAATAATAAAAACAGCAAGGTAGCAAGTGATAAAAGTGAGCGTAAACGGTATTGCAATGCTAGGAAACAAGGCCTAGGGTTCATACTTTCATTAGTGCAAGTCCTCTCAACAATGATAACATAATTGGATCACATAACTATCTCTCAACATGCAACAAAGAGTCACTCCAAAGTCACTAATAGCGGAGAACGAACGAAGAGATTATGGTAGGGTACGAAACCACCTCAAAGTTATTCTTTCCAATCAATCCGTTGGGCTATTCCTATAAGTGTCACAAACAGCCCTAGAGTTCATACTAGAATAACACCTTAAGACACAAATCAACCAAAACCCTAATGTCACCTAGATACTCCAATGTCACCTCAAGTATCCGTGGGTATGATTATACGATATGCATCACACAATCTTAGATTCATCTATTCAACCAACACATAGAACCTCAAAGAGTGCCCCAAAGTTCCTACCGGAGAATCACGACGAAAATGTGTGCCAACCCCTATGCATAGGTTCATGGGCGGAACCCCCAAGTTGATCACCAAAACATACATCAAGTGAATCACGTGATATCCCATTGTCACCACAGATATCCACGGCAAGACATACATCAAGTGTTCTCAAATCTATAAAGACTCAATCCGATAAGATAACTTCAAAGGGGAAACTCAATTCATTACAAGAGAGTAGAGGGGGAACAAAACATCATAGGATCCAACTATAATAGCAAAGCTCGCGATACATCAAGATCGTATCACCTCAAGAACACGAGAGAGAGAGAGAGAGAGAGAGAGAGAGAGATCAAACACATAGCTACTGGTACATACCCTCAGCCCCGAGGGAGAACTACTCCCTCCTCGTCATGGAGAGCACCAGGATGATGAAGGTGGCCACCGGAGAGGGATTGCCCCCTCCGACAGGGTGCCGGAATGGGTCTAGATTGGCTTTCGGTGGCTACGGAGGCTTCTAGTGGTGGAACTCCCGATCTATTGTGCGTTCTGGAAGTTTTAGGGTACGCGGATATATATGGGTGCAGGGAGGACGTCGGAGGAGCCACGGGGGCCCCACGAGGCAGGGGGCGCACCCTAGGGGGGGGGGCGCCCCCACCCTCGTGAGCACCTCGTGTCTCCCCTGACGTGGGGTCCAAGTCCATCAGGTGTGTTTCCTTCCAAAAATAACTTCTCCAGTTGATTTCGTTCCGTTTCGACTCCGTCTGATATTCCTTTTCTTCGAAACACTAAAATAGGCATAAAACAACAAATCTGGGCTGGGCCTCTGGTTAATAGGTTAGTCCCCAAAATAATATAAAAGTGGATAATAAAGCCCAATATTGCCTAAAACAGTAGATAATATAGCATGGAGCAATCAAAAATTATAGATACGTTGGAGACGTATCAGACACTTCCTGAACCAACTCCTAAGCCAACTCCGGAGAAAAGGGGTAATCTATTTCTCAGTCCTGAAGATATGCAGGAGGCAAAGAAATCTATGAAAGAAAAGGGTATTAAAGCTGAGGATGTTAAGAATTACCACCTATTGAAGAAATACATGGTCTTGATAACCCTACACATGTAGTAAAGGTAAATTCTCTCTATAGATTTGATAAGGGTGAAATCCCATCTACTAAGTTTGCTAGCCAATGCTTGGATGAGTTTGGTAATTTTATTGTTAAACAAGAAAACTTCAATGCTTATGTTGGTAGACAACTGAAACGTAATGCTTATATGATTGAACACTCGAGTGATTATATGTCTAGAGTTAAAGGTGAGCTTAAACTTATTAGTAAACATGCTTCTATGGTTACCACTCAAGTAGAACAAGTGCTTAAAGCACAAGATGATTTGCTCAATGAATTAAATAATAAGAAAAATGATAATGCTGTTAGAGTTGTGACTAGAGGGGGTAAAATGACTCAAGAACCTTCATATCCTGAGGGCCACCCTAAGAGAGCTGAGCAAGATTCTCAGAGAACTAATGTTGATGCACCTAGTTCTTCTTAGAATAAGAAAAAGAAAAATGATAGGACGTTGCATGCTTCTAGTGAACCTGTTGTCGACACACCTGAGAATCCCAATGATATTTCTATTTCTGATGCTGAAACACAATCTGGTAACGAACATGAACCTAGTGATAATTTTAATGATGATGTTCATGTTGATGCTCAACCTAGCAATAACAATGATGTAGAGATTTAACCTGCTGTTGATCTTGACAACCCACAGTCAAAGAATCAACGTTATGATAAGAGAGACTTCGTTGCTCGGAAGCATGATAAAGAAAGAGAACCATGGGTTCAGAAACCCATGCCTTTTCCTCCTAACCATCCAAGAAAAAGGATGATGAGGATTTTGAGCGCTTTGCTGAAATGATTAGACCCATCTTTTTGTGTATGCGTTTGACTGATATGCTTAAAATGAATCCTTATGCTAAGTATATGAAAGATATTGTTACAAATAAAAGAAAGATACCGAAAGCTGAAATGTCCACCATGCTTGCTAATTATACTTTTAAGGGTGGAATACCAAAGAAACTTGGAGATCCAGAAGTACCAACTATACCATGCTCCATTAAAAAAACTATGTTAAAACTGCTTTATGTGATCTTGGAGCCGGTGTTAGTGTTATGCCTCTCTCTTTATATCGTAGACTTGATTTGCATAAGTTGACACCTACTGAAATATCATTGCAAATGGCCGATAAATCAACTGCTATACCTGTCGGTATTTGTGAGGATGTGCATGTTGTGGTTGCTAACGTTACTATTTTAACGGACTTTGTTATTCTTGATATTCCCGAGGACGATAGTATGTCTATTATTCTTGGTAGACCCTTTTTGAATACTGCAGGGGCTTTTATTGATTGCAACAAAGGCAATGTCAGTTTTCATGTTAATGGTAATGAGCATATGGTACACTTTTCGAGGAAACAACCTCAAGTCAACAGTATCAATTTTATTGGAAAAATTTCAACGATTACTATTGGAGGTTTTGAATTCCCTCTTCCTACTGTCAAGAAGAAATATGATATTCTTATTGTTGGGGACATGCATATCCCCGTTGAGGTAACTTAGTGTTATTCGAAAATTCTCTGATTTCATGTTATTCGGAAAGAGTTTGTTAACAAGACTTGATCAACCTTGTTAATGGATTCCTTTTTGATGAGCATGAGATGGATGAAGTTAGAAAGCACAACCCTCTGTACCCTCTTTTTACTTTCTGTTATTTATATTAAATAAAGCAAAAATAGTAATTTCTGTCTGTTTTCCGAATTATCCTTGCAATAAAAAATACCCTGAAAATAAAAGTTCTCCAAATGTCCTGAAAATTATATATGATTTTTTGTAGAATATTTAAGAATATTTGGCACTGAGAACACCAGGGGGCCACACTACCTAGCCACGAGGGTCCAGGGCGCGCCCACCCCCTGCGGCAGGCCCCTTGCCTCGTGGACCCCACGTGGTCCCCCTCCACTTAGTCCAGCACCCACACACTTCGTCTTCCTCCAGAAAAATTCATCCCACAGCTCAAACCCGAGTTCTTGCTCATCTTGCTGCCATTTTCGATCTCCTTGCTCAAATCTCCACTCACAAAACTGCTTTGGGAGATTGTTCTTCGGTATGTGAGTCCTCCAATGATCCAATTAGTTTTTGTTCTAGTGCTTTATTTATTGCAAATTTTTGCTGCTTAGGTGACCCAGTTCTTGAGCTTGCATGCCAAATTTATATGGTCAAAAGTAGTTTTAATGCATGATATAGCCTCTAGGCACTTGTGGGAGCAGTTGCTATTAATCTTGTTGAGTTTGGTTCACTTTTATTTTGAGTTACTAAAAAATTCAGAAATTTTTCAGAGAAAGAAAAATGCTTAGGAAAATGTACCAAGGTGGTTCCTCAAGGAACCAAGGACCAAGGCTCGCGATACGTGAGCCGGACAATGAACTACCAAGGGAAGCTCAAGTGTGGCCTTGTGAATGGCCATCGGAAGAGTTTATTGTCCAAGCAGGTATCAAGGATGAATTTGACGCGTATGTGCGTAATGCTGATCTTGAGGGCTTCGTGTCAGATAAGTGCCGACAATACTGTTATCTAACTGATTCCTTTGTGAGAAGGTTTAAATTTACATCCTCGCGCAATTCTCACACTGTTTTATTTGATCTTTATGATAAATCATATACCATGGACCTAGAAGATTTTAATATTGCTTGTAAACTCCCGCAGTGGGGCAATGTTAGTGAACCTCGCAAATCTAAATATAAAGACTTTCTTGCTAGTATTACTGTCAGGGAATCTAGAGAAATCACACAAGCTACCATAGGGAGCATTCATTTCCCTTCCATACATTTTTTCCTCTCTTCATTGGTAGATGCATTAATGGTAAAGATGAGGCTTATCACATGTGCATTCCAGATCTTAGTGTCCTCAAGAGTGCGATATTAGGAGATAAACAATATAATTTGGGGGCCATTGTTGCACGAAGGTTACATCACAATAGTGTAAGTGGAGATTTGTTTGGTGGAATTTATGCAACTCGTGTAGCTAATTATCTTAATATACCCATACATGGAAATGATATAGAGTTACCTCCTGCTTACCTAGATTATAATGCCATGGTTCACCATCAGTTTGTTGAGAGGAATGAACAATTCCTCCAGTACCGACTAATCTTTGACAAATGGCGCACTGTCCATGTTGCTCTCCCTGCTCCTACTTTCTTTGACTTTCAGGCAAAAAGGAGATATGTTATAACCAGGGAGGAGGCAAACAAATATGAGAGGAGGACGGAGGCAGCTCGCCTCCAAGCTGCAGCTCGTCAGGTAGTTGTCGCTGCATCTCAGTACGACCCCAGTTACAACTTTGGATATCCGCCAGGCCATCAGTGGCCATAGACCAACTTAGGCCAAAGGCCTAAGCTTGGGGGAGTACGTATTTCTCACCGACATTATATTCATGTTCACACACTCATTCCAGTTGTCGGTGCTCATACTTTTTCATTGTACTATTCATGCTAGTTTATTTTATTTTCCAGCCTTCTTCTTGTGTGTTTTAAAAACCTTAAGAAAAACCAAAAAATTAGTTGTAGCTTTTAGCTAGTTTCATTTCCATGCCTCCATGATATTTATGTTCATGGTGAATTATATCCTACTCACGCTTGCACTCAGTGTTGATTAATTTTAATGCATGTTCATGACTGTTGTCGCTCTCTAGTTGGTCGCTTCCCAGTCTCTTTCTAGCCTTCACTTGTACTAAGCGGGAATACTGCTTGTGCATTGATATGTCTCCAACATATCTATAATTTATGAAGTGTTCATGCTATTATATTATCAACCTTGGATGTTTATATGCTATTTTATATGGTTTTTGGGACTAACCTATTAACCTAGAGCCCAGTGCCAGTTTGTGTTTTTCCTTGTTTTTGAGTTTTACAGAAAAGGAATATCAAACGGGGTCCAATTGACGTGCCAATTTTTGACGATTTTTCATGGACCAAAAGAAGAACCCGGAGTAAAAGAGTTGGGTCAGAAGAGCCCCGAGGCGTCCACGAGGGTGGGGGCGCGCCCACCCCCTAGGCGCGTGGGACTGCCTCATGGACGGCTCGAGCACCTCCTTGACGTGAGATCGATGCAAAAAATTCCTATAAATACAGAAACCTCGGAAAATTAACCTATATCAGGAGTTCCGCCGCCAAAAGCCTCCGTAGCCACCGAAAACCAATCTAGGCCCTCTTTGGCACCCTACCGGAGGGGGCCATCATCACCGGAGGGCATGGAGGAGGATCCCAGAGGGGCCATTATCGTCATGAAGGCCAAGGACCAGAGGGATAACCTCTCCCCATCTAGGGAGGAGGCCATGGAGAAGGAAGCACAAGGGGGAGAACCTCTCCTCCTCTCTCTCGGTGGCACCGGAGTACCATCGAGAGGGGAATCATCGCCGCGGTGATTGTCTTCATCACCATCACGATCACCATCACCATCCTCATCTCTTTTACACGGTCCACTCTCCCGCACCCCGCTGTAATCCCTACTTGAACATGGTGCTTTATGCCACATATTATGATCCAATGATGTGTTGCCATCCTATGATGTTTTGAGTAGATATCCTTTGTCTTTGGGTTGATTGATGATCTAGATTGGTATGAGTTGTATGTTTTACTTTGGTGTTGTCCTATGGTGCCCTTCGTGTCGCGCAAGCGTGAGGGATTCCCGCTGTAGGGTGTTGCAATATGTTTATGATCCGCTTATAGTGGGTTGCGTGAGTGACCGAAACACAAACCCGAGTAAGGGGGTTGTTGCGTATGGGATAAAGAGGACTTGATGCTTTAATGCTATGGTTGGGTTTTACCTTAATGATCTTTAGTAGTTGCGGATGCTTGCTAGAGTTCCAATCATAAGTGCATATGATCCAAGTAGAGAAAGTATGTTAGCTTATGCCTCTCCCTCATATGAAACTGCAATAGTGATTACCGGTCCTGTTAACAATTGCCTAGGACAATTCCGCACACCGATCCACCATTATTCCACACTCGCTATTTATAATATTTAGTAATATATTCTAACTTTATGATAACAGCACCTACTTTTATATTTTAGCTCTCCGATATCACACAAAGTTATTCACTTCATACCCACAACGTAGTTTTATTTGTCGTTTCTAGTTGGAAGCAAACGTTCGGTGTACGTAGAGTCGTATCAGTGGCAGATAGGGCTTGAGAGAATATTGATCTTACCTTTAGCTCCTTGTGGGTTCGACACTCCATACCTATCACTTCCACCTTTGGAAATTGCTACGATAATTCCTTGCACTTGGGGATTATCAAGCTCTTTTCTGGCGCCATTGCCGGGGAGCAATAGCGTGGGGTTGATATTCTCGTATGTGCTTGTTTGCTTTCTTCACTAAGTAGATTTTGTTTTTCCTTTTTTTGTTTATGTTTAGTTGTGGGTGAAACATACAAAAAAAATTAAAAGAATGAAAATACGAAAAAATTTACTTGCCTCTCATACCTGAAAAGTTTTTCAAAAAGAGAAGTGATTGGAAAGTTATGCATTGAAGAAGTGAGGGTCGACCTTGAGCACTCGTGTTCATGCTCATGGAAACAATGTAGAATTTTTCATGGAATTTTAACTTTAAATAATTATCCCCTTATATATATCCATTGTATTATCAAAATAATGTGCCAAGCTTTGGTTTTAGGATGATTAGATTGCTTGTTTACTATGTGCAGAACAAAAACAGAAACTTTGGCTGTAGCGCGTGATTTTACATTTTTTACTGGAAATTCAAATGGGTCTGAAACTTTTTGCACATTACTTATATATAAATTTTCAAATTTTCAAATTTTGTTCATAATTTTTGGAGTTACATAAGTTTACTAAACCTTCAGATTACTACAGACTGTCCTATTTTAGACAGATTCTGTTTTTCATGTGTTGTTTGCTTATTTTGATGAATGTATGGGTAGTATCGGGGGGTATGAACCATGGTGAAGTTGGAATACAGTAGATATAGTTCTAATATGAAATTGGAATGAGTTTGCAACAGTACCTAAAGGTAGTGATTTGCTTTATTATACTAACGGATCTCACAAAGTTTTTGTTAAAGTTTTTTGTGGATGAAGTGTTCGAAGAACGAGGAGTTACCGATGTGAGAAGAATAAAGAGAGGCAAGAGCTCAAGCTTGGGGATGAAAAAGGCACCCAAAGTAAATATTATAAGGATACTCAAGCATCTAAGCTTGGGGATGCCCCAGTTGGCATCCCATCTTTCTTCTTCAACAATTATCGGTATACCTCGATTTTTTGTTTCGTTCACGTGATTTGTGTCCTTTGTGTTTTCTTGTTCTTCCTTTATGAACAATGCTAGTATGAGATAGCCCTTCATTGATTTATAGAATGCTTCATGTGCTTCACTTATATCTTTTAAGTATGATCTTATAGAATTGCTCTTTGTGCTTTACTTAAATCTTTTGAGTATGGTTTTATAGAATGCTTCGTGTGCTTCACTCATACATTTTAAGCTTGGAAATTTGTAAGGGCATATTTATCCCTACGGTGTTTTGGTGATTGATGACAATGCAATTTGTGGACTAATCGGGTGCTTTGAGTTCTTTCAGATATTCATTCTTTGGCACGAGACGGTTATTTCCCCTCGGTGTTCTACTCAAGACGGTGTAGCTTCTTTCGTTTCTTTGTTGGTGGACCAAGTTTCGTAGTAGTCTCCGTACTATCAAGAGGGGATCCGTTTTGGTATGGTTTGGGTGGAATCAACACGTACACATCCTGTTCTCTCCCTCCGGTTCTTTCCGCCTCTTGGAGCTTCTCTTTTCTCCCCTCTCTATTCTTTCCTGGACCCAGCGGTAGTACCGTTGCGGCCCCGTGCTCCTACCGCCTCGACCCTAGTGCGCTTCTTCTCGTGTCAGGGCGTTACGGCACTAGCTGCAGTTGTAGCGGTAGTACGGCTGTGGCTCATGCAGCGGTAGTACCGCTCCTCGGAGCGGTAGTACCGCTTGATGGCCTCAACCGCAGTACCACTGCGGCTCTGTGCTCCTTCCGCCTCGACTATTTTGCGCATTTTCTCGTGTCGGGTTTTGCGGTACTAGCTGCGGTAGTAGGGGCGGTAGTACCGCGTCTGCGCGGTAGTACCGCCCTGCCTCCACAGTAGTACTGCTCTGGGTCCCTGCCCCAGCCCCTCTCTTCTGGCACGGCAGTACCGCTGAGGGGGAGCGGTAGTACCGCTCATGAGCGGTAGTGCCGCTCTGCCCCAGTGGTAGTACCGCTCTCTGCGGGGCTGAGTGGGGGGTTTGTTTCCCCCACTATAAAAGGGCGTCCCCTTCCTCCTTTCCACTTACCTCTTCCCCCAAGCTTCAATTATTGCCCAAGCTCCATTTATTGCTCAAGCTCCATTAAATACTCCAAGCTTCATCTTGCCCGATCTACCTCCCTAGCCAATCAAACTTGTTGATTTGCTCGGGAGTGGTTGAGAAGGCTCCGATCTACACTTCCACCAAGAGATTTTCGATTCCCCCACTCATCCCTAGTGGATCTTGTTACTCTTGGGTGTTTGAGCACCCTAGACGGTTGAGGTCACCTCGGAGCCATATTCCATTGTGGTGAAGCTTCGTGGTCTTGTTGGGAGCCTCCGATTAAGTTGTGGAGATTGCCCCAACCTTGTTTGTAAAGGTTCGGTCGCCGCCTTCAAGGGCACCAATAGTGGAATCACGGCATCTCGCATTGTGTGAGGGCGTGAGGAGAATACAGTGGCCCTAGTGGCTTCTTGGGGAGCATTGTGCCTCCACACCGCTCCAACGGAGACGTACTTCCCCTCAAAAGGAAGGAACTTCGGTAACACATCCTCGTCTTCACCGGATCCACTCTTGGTTATCTCTTACCTTTACTTGTGCAAGCTCTTTAGTGTTTGTTCCCTTGCTTGCTTGTATGCTTGTTGTTGTTGCATCATATAGGTTGCTCACCTAGTTGCACATCTAGACAACCTACTTTGATGCAAAGTTTAATTTGGTAAAGAAAAGCTAAAAATTGGTAGTTGCCTATTCACCCCCCCTCTAGTCAACCATATCGATCATTTCAACATTGGTTAGTTTATATTAATTGTAGAATTCTCCATGAACTTCACTTATATCTTTTGGAGTATGAATAATACTATTATCTAAAGCAGGTTTGGAAGAGTGTCAACTTTAGGAACTAGTGATCCCGCTATTCCGAATGGGGAGAATTTTTCTTATGTGGAGAGTAGTAAAATTTCTATGCTCGTAGTGTTGGGGAACGTAGTAATTTCAAAAAAATTCCTACGCACACGCAAGATCATGGTGATGCACAGCAACGAGAGGAGAGTGTGATCTACATACCCTTGTAGATCACAACGGAAGCGTTGACACAACGTAGAGGAAATGATCGTACGTCTTCTTCCCGATCCGACCGATCCAAGCACCGTTACTCCGGCACCTCCGAGTTCTTAGCACACGTACAACTCGATGACGATCCCAGGGCTCCGATCCAGCAAAGCTTCGGGGAGGAGTTCCGTCAGCACGACGGCGTGATGACGATCTTGATGTTCTACCGACGCAGGGCTTCGCCTAAGCACTACAATGATATGATCGAGGTGGAATATGGTGGCAGGGGGCACCGCACACGGCTAAGGAACGATCTCAATGATCAACTTGTGTGTCTAGAGGTGCCCCCCTGCCCCCATATATAAAGGATCCAAGGGGGAGGGGTTCGGCCGGCCCTATGGTGGCGCATGAGGAGTCCTACTCCTACCGGGAGTAGGACTCCCCCCTTTTCATAGTCCAAGTAGGATTGGTGGGGAAGAGAGGGAAAGAGGGGGGCGCCGCCCCTCCCTCCTAGTCCAATTCGGACCAGGGGGAGAGGGGGTGCGCGGCCTGCCCTGGCAGCCCCTCCCACTTCTCCACTTTAGGCCCATAAGGCCCATTAACCCCCCCGGGGGTTCCAGTAACCCCCCGGTGCTCCGGTTTTACCTGATACTCTTCCGGAACCCTTCCGGTGTCCGAATATAGTCATCCAATATATCAATCTTTATGTCTCGACCATTTCGAGACTCCTCGTCATGTCCGTGATCACATCCGGGACTCCGAACTAACTTCGGTACATCAAAATGCATAAACTCATAATAACTGTCATCGTAACGTTAAGCGTGCGGACCCTACGGTTCGAGAACAATGCAGACATGACTGAGACACATCTCCGGTCAATAACCAATAGCGGGACCTGGATGCCCATATTGGCTCCTACATATTCTACGAAGATCTTTATCGGTCAGACCGCATAACAACATACGTTGTTCCCTTTGTCATCGGTATGTTACTTGCCCGAGATTCAATCGTCGGTATCCAATACCTAGTTCAATCTCGTTACCGACAAGTCTCTTTACTCGTTCCGTAATACATCATCTCACAACTAACTCATTAGTCGCAATGCTTGCAAGGCTTATGTGATGTGCATCACCGTGAGGGCCCAGAGATACCTCTCCAACAATCAGAGTGACAAATCCTAATCTTGAAATACGCCAACCCAACATCTACCTTTGGAGACACCTGTAGAGCTCCTTTATAATCACCCAGTTATGTTGTGACGTTTGGTAGCACACAAAGTGTTCCTCCGGTAAACGGGAGTTGCATAATCTCATAGTCATAGGAACATGTATAAGTCATGAAGAAAGCAATAGCAACATACTAAACGATCGGGTGCTAAGCTAATGAAATGGGTCATGTCAATCAGATCATTCAACTAATGATGTGACCTCGTTAATCAAATAACAACACATTGTTCATGGTTAGGAAACATAACCATCTTTGATTAACGAGCTAGTCAAGTAGATGCATACTAGTGACACTAAGTTTGTCTATGTATTCACACATGTATTATGTTTCTGGTTAATACAATTCTAGCATGAATAATAAACATTTATCATGATATAAGGAAATAAATAATAACTTTATTATTGCCTCTAGGGCATATTTCTTTCACGTAGATCATGAAAAGAATGCTTTATGTGATGGTAATATTGTTGAACTCATTCATGATGCTACTGAAAATTATTATGAGGGAGGAATACATGCTCGTAGCAGTGCAATAATATCAAGTTTTCCTCTCTATGTGCTTAAAGTTTTGAAGTTATACTTGTTTTGCCTTCCTATGCTAGTTGATTCTTGTTCCCATAAATTGTGTACTCACAAAATCCCTAGGCATAGGAAGTGGGTTAGGTTTAAATGTGCTAGTCATATTCTTCATGATGCTCTCTTTATGTTCAAGTCTTATCTTTCATGTGAGCATCATTGAAATCATCATGCCTAGCTAAAAGGCATTAAAGAAAAACGCTTGTTGGGAGACAACCCAATATTTACCCTTACTGTTTTTGTGTGTTTACATGATTAAGATACTGTAGTAATCATGTTTTATAGCTTTTATTTCAATAAAGTGCCAAGTGAGACCTTTGGGAAGACTTGGGTGAAAGTTAATGTGATCTTGCTGTAAAAAACAGAAACTTTGCGCTCACGAGATTAGCTGCCATTTTTTTACAGAAGAGTGATTTGGTGCTGATTCTTTTTGAAAAAGATTAATAGACAAATTACTCACGTCCACCAATTTATTTCATAATTGTTTGAGTAGCAGAAGTATGGTTAGTGTTCAGATCATTACAGACTGTTCTGTTTCTGACAGATTCTGTTCATTGCATAGTTTGCTTGTTTTCTAGTTTCTATGACTTATATTCCTCAATATAAATTGTAGAAATGATATGGTACAGTAGGTATTGTGTGATAACAATTATGATCTTTGTCTTTGACAGTACCAAGGTTAATGGTTTACTCTTTATCATACTAACCTATCTCACGAAGTTCCGTTAAGTTTTGTGTTATTGAAGTTTTCAAGCTTTGGGTGAGATATCGATATGAGGAGAATAAGGAATGGAAAGACCCTAAGCTTGGGGATGCCCAAGGCACCCCAAGGTAATATTCAAGGAAGACTCAAGCACCTAAGCTTGGGGATACCCCGGAAGACATCCCCTCTTTCGTCTTCAAAACTATCGGTATACCTTACTCAGAGCTATATTTTTATTCGTCACATGATATGTGTTTTGCTTGGAGCGTATTTTAAATTTTACTTGCTGTTTGCATAAAGTCATTGGATCTGAATTATTAAATGAAAAAGAATCCTCCCATGGCTAGTTATTTATTTGACTACTCAGTGTCCTTCATTATTATCTTTTGGAGTAGTTTGTCATTTACTCACGTGCTTCACGTATATCCTATGAGTGAATGGTTGAATAATTGAAATATCATAAATCTAAATTTATATATGTTTCATATGCTTATACCATGGGGAGTAATGACTTCACATAGAATAAGTATAGGTAGTAAACTTATTGAAAGTTAGCAAACGTAGAATTGGTCACTTGAACAATTCATGAAAGAATATTGAAGGAAGAGAGATTTCACATATAAATATACTATCTTGGACATCTTTTGTAATTGTGAGCACTCATTAAAATATGACATGCTAAAAGGTTGATGTCGGACAAGGAAGACAACATAATGGGTTATGTTTTCTTATATCCGAAATAAAGTATATTGTCTTGGATCATCCAACATGTTGAGCTTGCTTTCCCCCCTCATGCTAGACAAATTCTTTGCACCAAGTAGAAATACTACTTGTGCTTCCAAACATTCCTTAAACCAGTTTTGCCATGAGAGTCCACCATACCTACCTATGGATTGAGTAAGATCCTTCAAGTAAGTTGTCATCGGTGCATGCAATAAAAATTGCCCTCTAAATATGTATGATCTATTAATGTGGAGAAAATAAGCTTTATACGATCTTGTGATGTGGAAGAAATAAAAGCGACAGACTGCATAATAAAGGTCCATATCACAAGTGGCAATATAAAGTGATGTTCTTTTGCATTAAGATTTTGTGCATCCAACCATAAAAGCGCATGACAACCTCTGCTTCCCTCTGCGAAGGGCCTATCTTTTACTTTTATCTTCTACCTTATGCAAGAGTCATGGTGATTTTCACCTTTCCTTTTTACATTTTATCCTTTAGCAAGCACATTGTGTTGGAAAGATCCTACTATATATATCCAATTGGATGTAAGTTATCATGAACTATTATTGTTGACATTACCCTTGAGGTAAAAGTTGGGAGGCGAATCTATAAGCCCCTATCTTTCTCTGTGTCCGATTAAAAATTTGAACCCATAAATATCACGTGAGTGTTAGCAGTTGTGCAAGACTAAATGATAGTTGAGTACATGGAGTTCTCTAAATCAAAGCTCTGACACATGCCTTTCTGAAAATAAGATGAATTGCAATTGTTTGATGACTGAGAATATAGTTTGTTAGTTTCAAGAGAGTTTATGACCTATACTTTAACATGTGAATAGCTTGTTACTTGAACATGAAAAGTTTTATGAAAATGAGCTATTGTTATGATATATAATGATACTAGAAAAAGTGCTTGGAACTATCATTGATGAAACTTATGCACTTGCTAGCATTCACGCTTCATAAATTATTTCTTTTATCATTTACCTACTCGAGGACGAGCAGGAATTAAGCTTGGGGATGCTGATACGTCTCCAACGTATCTATAATTTATGATGTATTCATGCTATTATATTATCAACCTTGGATGTTTTATATGCATTTATATGCTATTTTATATGGTTTTTGGGACTAACATATTAACCTAGAGCCTAGTGCCAGTTTCTGTTTTTTCCCTTGTTTTTGAGTTTTATAGAAAAGGAATATCAAACGGAGTCCAATTGACGTGCCAATTTTGACGAATTTTTATGGACCAAAAGAAGACCCCGGAGTAAAAGAGTTGGTCCATAAGAGTCCCGAGGCGTCCACGAGGGTGGGGGCGCCCCCCTAGGCGCGTGGGCCTGCCTTGTGGATGGCTCGGGCACCTCCTTGACGTGAGACCAACGCCAAAAATCCCTATAAATACAGAAACCTCAGAACATTAACCTAGATCGGGAGTTCCGCCACGAGAAGCCTCCGTAGCCATCGAAAACCAATCTAGGCCCTCTCTGGCACCCTGTCGGAGGGGGCCATCATCACCAGAGGGCATGGAGGAGGATCCCGGAGGGGCCATTATCGTCATGAAGGCCAAGGACCAGAGGGAGAACCTCTCCCCATCTAGGGGGGAGGCCATGGAGGGGGAAGCACAAGGGGGAGAACCTCTCCTCCTCTCTCTCGGTGGCACCGGAGTGCCATCGAGAGGGGAATCATCGCCGCGGTGATCGTCTTCATCAACATCACCATCCTCATCTCTTTTAAGCGGTCCACTCTCCTGCACACCGCTGTAATTCCTACTTGAACATGGTGCTTTATGCCACATATTATGATCCAATGATGTGTTGCTATCCTATGATGTTTTGAGTAGATATCCTTTGTCTTTGGGTTGATTGATGATCTAGATTGGTATGAGTTGTATGTTTTACTTTGGTGCTGTCCTATGGTGCCCTCTATGCGTGCAAGCGTGAGGGATTCCCGATGTAGGGTGTTGCAATACGTTTATGATTCGCTTATAGTGGGTTGCATGAGTGACTGAAACACAAACCCGAGTAAGGGGGTTGTTGCGTATGGGATAAAGAGGACTTGATGCTTTAATGCTATGGTTGGGTTTTACCTTAATGATCTTTAGTAGTTGCAGATGCTTGCTAGAGTTCCAATCATAAGTGCATATGATCCAAGTAGAGAAAGTATGTTAGCTTATGCCTCTCCCTCATATGAAACTGCAATAGTGATTACCGGTCCTGTTAACAATTGCCTAGGACAATTCCGCACACCGATCCACCGTTATTCCACACTCGCTATTTATAATATTTAGTAATATATTCTAACTTTATGATAACAACACCTACCTTTATATTTTAGCTCTCCATATCATACAAAGTTAGAATATAATATTATAACTTTTACCATGAATTACAATGTTTAGTCAGTCCTTGATCTTCAGAGGTGCTCTGCATTTATGTTTTGCGGTCTCTGAAAGGGCTAGCGAGATACCATCTTATTATATCATATTATGATTATTTTGAGAAAGTGTTGTCATCCGAGAATTTTTATTATTGCTCGCTAGCTGATTATGCCATTGATATGAGTAAACATGAGACCTAAATGTTATTGTGAATATGATTAGTTCATAATCTTTGCTGAAAACTTGAATGCTGGCTTTACATATTTACAATAACAAGATCAAACAGAGTTTGTAAAAGTTTTTCTTTATCACTTTCAGTTTGTCAACTGAATTGCTTGAGGACAAGCAAAGGTTTAAGCTTGGGGGAGTTGATACATCTCCATCATATCTACCTTTCCAAAAACTTTTGACCTTGTTTTGGACTCTAACTTGCATGATTTGAATGGAACTAACCCGGACCGGCATTGTTTTCTGCAGAATTGCCATGGTGTTATTTTTGTGCAGAAATAAAAGTTCTCGGAATGACCTGAAGCTTCACGGAGAATATTTTTGGAATTTATAAAAAATACTGGCGAAAGAATCAACACCAGGTGGTCCACACCCAGTCCACGAGGGTGCAGGGTGCGCCCCCTGCCTCGTGGTCCCCCTGAGGCTCCACCGACGTCAACTCCAACTCTATATATTCATGTTAGGGGAGAAAAAAATCAGAGAGAAGGATTCATCGCGTTTTACGATACGGAGCCGCCGCCAAGCCCTAATCTCTCTCGGGAGGGCTGATCTGGAGTCTGTTCGGGGCTCCGAAGAGGGAAATCTGTCGCCATCATCATCATCAACCTTCCTCCATCACCAATTTCATGATGCTCACCGCTGTGCGTGAGTAATCCCATCGTAGGCTTGCTGGACGGTGATGGGTTGGATGAGATTTATCATGTAATCGAGTTAGTTTTGTTAGGGTTTGATCCCTGGTATCCATTATGTTCTAAGATTGATGTTGCTATGACTTTGCTATGCTTAATGCTTGTCACTAGGGCCTGAGTGCCATGATTTGAGATCTGAACCTAATATGTTTTCATGAATATATGTGAGTTTTTGATCCTATTTTGCAAGTCAATAGTCACCTACTATGTGTTATGATCCGGTAATCCCGAAGTGACAATAATCGGGACCACTCCCGGTAATGACCGTAGTTTGAGGAGTTCATGTATTCACTAAGTGTTAATGCTTTGGTCCGGTACTCTATTAAAAGGAGGCCTTAATATCCCTTAGTTTCCAATAGGACCCCGCTGCCACGGGAGGGTAGGACAAAAGATGTCATGCAAGTTCTTTTCCATAAGCATGTATGACTATATTCTAAATACATGCCTACATTACATTGATGAACTGGAGCTAGTTCTGTGTCACCCTATGTTATAACTGTTGCATAAGGAATCACATCCGACATAATTATCTATCACTGATCCATTGCCTATGAGCTTTTCCCATATTGATCTTTGCTTAGTTACTTTTCTGCTGCTATTGTTACTTTTGCCACCGTTACCACTACTTTCATATTACTTTGCTACTAAATACTTTGCTGCAGATATTAAGTCTTTCAGGTGTGGTTGAATTGACAACTCAACTGTTAATACTTGATAATATTCTTTGGCTCCCCTTGTGTCGAATCAATAAATTTGGGTTGAATACTCTACCCTCGAAAATTGTTGCGATCCCCTATACTTGTGGGTTATCAACACACACCGCGCCCTTGACTGATTCCATCTGTTTCTTTTTGCATAAATAAGAAGGAAACCAATATGTATTACGTGAGAAAATAAAATGAAAAGGAGAACATGAATTCTATCTTTACCCCATGATTTGCATAGGCACATAATAAACAATAAATAGTTTAACAACTTAAGTAAACCAGTTGGCCTATTTTTTTCATAAGCGCATATTTTCACTTCGGTAAGTAAAAAAACATGATGGGCGCGATAGCAATATGTATTTGGATTCATTATCATATGGCCTATTTGATTAACAGTGAGATCGAATGGGATTGTTACAAATGCATAGACCCTAATAGTAGGTAAATATTTCTTGTCCAATTTGTGCATCTTTTTCACCTACATTTCACATCTAGTTGCTACTCGACACTCCTTCATTCTCTCTCAAGCTTGGATTTATTTAATAAAAATAAAATTTTAAAATTTTGTATGCAATTTAAACCCCAAAACTGTCATGATGTAAAAATGAATACTTATTGGTGGAGAGCTTATTTTAACGCAGTATTTGTGAATGGCTAATTTGATAATAGGACATTCAACCTAATTTGCTTTTCAAACTGCAATATAGGATAAGTGGTATATCGATACTTCGAGAAATTTTGGCGACTGGGGAATAACTATATCTACAATAGTTTTTTGAGCAAACGTTGCTCTCCACGGATGATCTACTGTCTTGTATTTTTCTCTTTCCCTTTGAATCGGTCAAAGAAATAGAATAGGGCGTGGAGTGAAGATGTTTTTCTAGTGACAATTTTTATTTTCATATTGCCTCTTATCGTTAGCTGCTTATAGACTGGCATGATGGAGCGTCTCGTAGAAATGACTTCAGTAACCGCATTGTGGTTGAAGCCTCGATCTGGTTGGCTACAGGAAGGAGAAAGCGAGGTAGATGAGTGCAACAACATTGACTATTCTCCTTGCGTAGGTGAGCGCATCGAGGGAGAAGGAGTCTCAATTTATTTTTAGGGATTTTTTGGTTATTCCTTCAGGATTACTATTCACGTGAATGCATAATGCCGATTTACTATTTTCATTGTTCCGGTTTATCAGGGTGTATTGTTCTGGGTTACAATTCAAGTACTGTTTTGGTTTATGGTTCAGATGGGTTAATGTTTCCAGTTTATTCAAATGTTGTTTCGTGTCACTAGTTTTATTGTCTCGAGTCGACAGGGGAGGAGTCGTAGTGTTTTTTTTTGCTTTTTTGTATTTCTTTTGGATGGTTGTTTACGTGAGTGCATAGTGTTTTTTAACTGCATTCGTTGTCCCGGTTTATATGGTGTATTGCTATGGATTACAATTTGGTAACCGTGTCAATTTATGGTTTGGTTGTGTTACTGTGTTTTGGTTTCACCCGCAAAAAAAGTGTTTTGGTTTATCAGGTGTTGTTCCATGGCATTGACTATACTGTTCCAGATTATTCGGGTTTGCTGTTTTGGTTTATTTGGGCTATTACTTCGGTTAGCAGTTCTGGGTTTATTTGGGTATTGTTTCAGTTTTTGTTTGGATAAGTGTTATTGCATTGTTCATCGATGTCATGGTGTAACAATGGACAGTAATCGGTCAAGAACTTATTTTTCCCACAGGGTATTGTTCATGCAAATATACTATTTCCTCAACTGTTTTGTGCCTCCATAGCATCATCATTGGAAATGATTGGGAGACGATCGAGACGTCTCTGCATTGATAAGCCGATGGAAAGGAATGATGTGTACATAAAAATCCTAAATCTTAATCCTCTACATAAGGACGCGAGGGTGAAGGAGGGGGAAAGAAATGATGAGGACGCAAGGGTGGAGGAAGGGGAGAGAAATGACGTGCAAAAATATCCTAATTTTTTTATAACGTGGGTTATTTTTCTTCTGGAGCACTGTTCACATGAGGGGACTGTTCATTGGTGATCACTGTTCATAACCGATTACCTTTTGTATGTGGTTAATGTTCATGCATCATAAATGATCACTGTTTGTGTGTGACCACTGTTTGTTTGTGGTCACTGTTCACCCTACTGTTCACGCAGAAAAAGTCAAAATAATAAGAAAAATCAAACTCTTCCCGCTTTAGTATCTATATATATATATATATATATATATATAGAGAGAGAGAGAGGGGTTTATTGTTTCTGGCGGTACATCACGGAAATTGCCCTCAAAGTTCGAAAATGTTATCCACCAATGTCACCTATAAGTGATTAAAAAAATGTTTCACATAAAGGGAATCCCCGCCTAGGCCGGCACATGCAGTAGGGACCGGCTATACTGCGCTTCGTGCGTTGGGAGAAGAAGTGGCGTTAGTTTTGCCGGCCCATGTTCGGGCGACATGTCTTTCAAATCTCCTTTTTTATTTTTCTTTTCCATTTTCGTGTTTTCTAATTTAAATAATTTGAGACTTCAAAAAAGTTTCGAAAATTAAGAAAAATTTGACAATTTCGAAATAAAATGTTTAATAAATCGTAAAAAGTTTGCAGATTCAAAAAATGTTCATGATTTTGTAAAATAATGCTTGGTTATTCAAAGATTATTTGAAATTTCGAAAACATATTTTCGGAAAACAAAAAACTGGTCATGATTTTTCAAAAACTTTGTGTATTAAAAAATGTTCATGAAAGGAAAAATATCCTAAAAATTAAAAATTGTTGGTGCCTGAAAAAATAGTTTATTCATTCATAAAATATTCGCTGAGTCAGAAAATGATCATGCATTTCAAAAAATGTTCATTAAATCAAAAAATGTGCGATAAATAAAAAAATGTTCGTGAAAAATTGTTCCACCGATTTCCAAAAAATGTCCGTCCATTCTATAAATGTTTGCCGATTCAAGAAAATTGTTTAAAGAAATGTTTAATTTTTTAAAAAATGTGTGGAAATAGTATAAATGGTCGAAAAATTGTAACAATATTCATGAATTTGAAATATGTGCGCGAGTTTTAAAAAATGTTCATGATTTCAAAAATGGTTCATGATTTCATGAAATTGAGAGTGATAGTATCTCGGTGATGCAGTAAAATATAGTCATGGCCATAGAAGATTATGATTTTTTTTCTCCTGTCACAACTCATGGGCCCTTTTGCTAGTATGTACTAATGTATCCATTTATACTTGGCGATAGCCACTTGCCTCAACGACTACTACACCCTCTCCTCGCTCAACGCGGCCTAACACAACTGATGACCCACAATATAAGGGATCACAATAGTCTTTAAGCACTAGTAGAAAAAGGGTCAAATGTAAAGCACATTAGTGCCGGTTTAAATTTGAGCTGGCACTAATGTGTCCATTAGTGCCGATTCCAACGGCTAGGCTGGCGGACATCATTAGTACCGGTTCGTGGGCAACCTTTAGTACCGGTTCATGCCACGAACCGGTACTAATGAGGCTGCGTCAGGCTGGGGCCTCACGAACACCTTTAGTACCGGTTCACGACATGAACCGGTACTAGTGTTTCTTAGTAAGCTAATTTTTAGTCCCATCTCGCGAATAGAGAGGCAGTAGGAGCGGTTTATAAGCCGCGAGTGCAAAGACGATGAAGTAGAGGCGCAATGCTCACCTGCAGGTTGTTTAGCTTCAAGCCTTTCGAAATAGCATAGATTGTATGAAGCTATGTGCACTGCAGTCTACACTACTCCGAAAGGCTTGAAACTAATTAACGAGTATTGCGCCTTTTTTTATTTTTAATAACTTATTAGAACTCTGGACTTCTTGTGTTACGGCAAAAACTGGATGCACTTCATGTACAAACTGGACAATCTCTTTCAAAGTATCAGAGCTGATTTTGGACGAAAACTCATCTGTTACACCAGCACTTCATTTTTTTAACTTATTATAACTCCAGATTTTTTTTGCGTTCAGTACGCATTATTCTAAGCCACGTCATCAATTTTCAACCCTTTCTGACATCATTTGCTATTTTTCATTCATTTACCAATTTATTTTGAAAGCTAGATTACTGTGAAATTGAAAATCACTACAAAATGAACTCTGAAAATGTTGAAACTTTGCATGGTATCATCATTTCACCCGCATAGCATGTGCGAAAGAGTAGAGAGGGTCATTGCAAAAACTGGACGTACTTCATGTACAAACTGGACAATCTCTTTTGAAATATCACGGCCAGTTTCGCACGAGAATTCTTCTGTTACACGGGCACTTCAATGTTTTTTAAACTTATTTGAACTCCAAACTTTTTTTGCGTTCAGTATGCAGCATTCAAAGCGACGTCATCAATTTCCAACAAGTTCTGACATCATTTGTTGTTTTTCAGTCATTTACCGATTTGTTTAGAGAGCTAAATGGCTGTGAAATTGAAAATCACTATAAAATGAACTCTGAAAATGTTGAAACTTGGCATGGTATAATCATTTCACCTGCATAGTATGTGCGAAAAAGTAGAAAGGGTCACGGCAAAAACTGGACGCACTTTGTGTATTATAAAAAACTATATAAAAGTTGCTCAAAAATAAATAAAGCAAAAAATAAAAATAAAACTATATAAAATAATTACTCAAAACTAAATAGAAGAAAATAAATAATGCAGAAAAGAAAAAACTATATAAAAATTACTCAAAAATAAATAGAAGAAAATAAATAATGCAGAAAAGAAAAAAACTATAAAAAAACTGTTGGGACGCTGCCAGTGGGCCTGCCAGACCTAGGGTCTGCAAATTCAGGCCTAGAAGGTCCAGCAGGCTCACAGGGCAGCGCGCCATAGTTAGGCCCAGAAGCCTGCTATATAGAGAAGTTCGAAGAAGCAGCCGCGGCTGGGTTTATAAACCAGTGCGGCTGCCCTTTGCTCGGCGAGGTGGGACTAAATATTGTGCACCGCGGGTGGCAGCGCAACCCCTTTAGTACCGGTTTGTGGCTCCAGCCGGTACTAATTGGGGGGCCTTTAGTACCGGTTGGAGGCACAAACCGGTACTAAAGGGGGCCGCTTCCCGCTGCTTGACCTGGTCAAAATTGGCCTTTAGTACCGGTTGGTGGCTCCAACCGGTACTAAAGGCCCCTCTTATATATATGTCACTTACGAAAAATTCAGTTTCATTCGCCGCCCGTCTTCTCCAACTTCATCAGGCGACATCGCCGCCGCCGCACCGTCGCCAATCGTGCGCCGCCCTCGCCGCCCTGGCCGCGCGCCGTCGCCCCCGCCCCCGTCGTCGCCCCGTACTACGTCGCCGTCTCGATCGTGCCGTCGCCCCCACCGCCTGTCGTGGCCGTCCCCGTCGCGTCGCCGTCTCGCGCTGCCGCCCCTAGGCCGCCGCCCCCCGCGCGTACACACACACACACACATACACACACACACAAACACATACAAACACACATACACACACACACATACACGCACATACACACACATACACACACACACACAAATACACATATATTTTTTACTTATTTTCCGTTTTCTGTTGTTTAGATTAATGTTAGATGAATTACGTAGATAAGAAGGTTAGAATGTTAATGTTAGATGAATTAGATAGAAAAGTTGTTAAATATTAATGTCAATTGTTAGATGAATTAGCTAGATATTAATTAGGTATATATATATATGAGATTTGAACAAATTGAATTAATATAACTAGTTTATTTTTAATAAGAAAATTAATAGAACTAGTTTATTTTTAGTAAATTCTTAGTTGAATTAGTTGAATTAATAGAACTACTTTATTTTTAGTAAGAAAAATTTAGTTATATGAGATTTGATGATCTAATGATCAAAATATTACTATATAGAACTACCTACTTTATTTTAATAAGAAAAATTAATAAAACTAGTTATTTTTAGTAAATGCTTAGTTGAATTAATAGAACTAGTTTATTTAGTTGAATTAATGGAACTAGTAAGTGTTTAATGTTTCACCTATATATATGAACATATGTTAGATATTAATGTCAAATGTTAGATGAATTAGATAGAAATTATATATATATATATAATTTAGTTATATGAGATTTGATCATCTAATTAACATTTTACTATATAGAACTAGCTACCTTATTTTTAGTAAGAAAATTAATAGAACTAGTTTAGTTGAATTAGTTGAATTAATTAGTTGAACTAGTTAGTTGAATTAATTAGTTGAATTAGTTGAGCTATTTTATTTAGGTATATTTTTTGTAAGTGCTTAGTTGAATTAGTTGAATTAATAGAACTAATAAGTGTTTAATGTTTCACCTATGAACATAGGAATGTCGTTTGACGACGAACACGATTTCATTATGTGCGAATACTGCGAAGACCAGCGCGGCCTGTGCGGCAGAAATTTTCTAGTTGATGATAGGCGCTTCAGCATCAAACTGGATGAGAATTTCGAAGTGGAAACAGTAAGTCACAACGACAATTCTTTTTTCGTAATTAAGTATGACTTATGCTTCATTTGCTTCAATTTATAATTTTAATTTTTCACTATTCTACTAGCGTATCCCCTGCCATTCAAGAATTTTTGTCTTGGATAAGATAGGTTTCAGTCCTAACAAAACTATGGAGGTAAAAAAGTTTACTTGAAGACCGGGCATGGTTATACCTTCAACGTCAAATTATACAATGCAGACACATACACATATTTTGAATGCAAAACTTGACAAGCACTATGCAAGGCTTATGCATTTGAGCCTGATATGGTTATCACCTTTGATATTCGTGTGGAAGATGATATTGAAGGTAATAGAGACATCTGGGTCGATGTGCAGACGCCTCCAGTTCTACCATTATGTGAGTTTCTCAACCATATTTATGTCTTCGATATTGTTTATTCAAAAATAGTTGACAAGTAATTTTTATCTACAGCTTATTTCCAATCAAGCAAACATGTCCGGCGCTTGGTAGACAGGACCATCCACTGTCTCAGGGCTGAACTAAACTGCGAGGAGACAAGTCATTATGTTTGATGGCTTGAGGATCTTGATGCTGTCAAGACAATTCTTTTTCCTGCACTTAGAAATGTTAGTACTCAAAACGTGTGACCAATAGTGTTCGTACTGAACTACGGTCACATATATTTAGGAAAGATGGTAAGATTTTTACTATTTCTCCTCAGTGCATCTTTTGCATACATTATTTTTTAAGCTAAACTTCATTACTAAGTATGTTACTATACGATGTTCTTCAACACGGACTCCCGATGAATGTTGTGCCTGATTGGATCGAGACTAAAGGTACCATGAATATTGTTAGCTTACGGCCAGGATATTCTATAATGCACTTTAGTGCATTCAGGATTTCTAATAGCGAGGAATGCTTAATAGTAAAAGACTGGAGCAAGATTGTGAACGGCCGCAGAGAAGTACTAGGGGCAGCAATCAGAAGCGCAACCCATGATTAGGAGACAGGTTCATCTGCATGCTCCAATATGATGAATCAGGAAAGCTATACATGTTCTATGCTATTTTACCTGAGAGAGAGCACCGGGAGTGATTAGCTAGTTCATACTCTTAGTACTTGTCCTCTCATGTCCGTGTTCTTCGTCCTGAACTTAATCTCAAAGAGTGATTTTCTTTTGTGGTGTTATGAACGCTTATAATATCATTACCATGTTGAACTCGATGATATCTTTGCTTCTGGTACAAGTGAATGTTTCTTCTTTAAGCTAGTGTTGGTGGTGATTAGATAGCGGTAATGATTATACGACGATTAAATAGTGGTAATGACGACTATGATGATTTTTAGCTAGCTAGTATATACTGTTGTTGGTGATGATATATATGATGCAAGAGTTTTTATATTAATATGATGGATGATGATGATGATGAGTTATTATATCATTTATGAAAGAAACCGCAGATTAGTTTCAACTGGATGGAACCTAGCTAAGTGATCAAGTATATTCCATATCCATATTAGGATCCACATGCATCCAGTCGAAACTAATCTGCGGTACTTTCACCTAATGATTTAACAACTCATTATAATATAAAACAATCACTAAATTAAATTGAAAACACAAAATTAAAGTAAAAATAAAAAATAAAACCAAAACACCCCCAAACATTTAGTACCAGTTGGTGTTACCAACCGGTACTAATGTCCTACGCGCACCCGAGCCTGGCTCGTGCCATGTGGTGGCACTTTAGCGCCAGTTCGTGACGAACCGGTACTAAAGGGAGGGGGATCTTTAGTCCCCACTCTTTAGTGCCGGTTGTGGCCCTTATGAACCGGCGCTAAAGGCCGGTTCTGCACTAGTGAAGGGTAGTATTTTATCCAAATTTATTGATACGATAGAAGGAGAGCCAGAGAATATTTATATGCCTTAGCAATAGAGTTGTTAATTCAAACACACTTGAGAAATCACTTCCTTGCAGCAATTTATTAGTAGAACAGTTATATGATAGTAGTGTTAGCAAAGTAATAGTAGCAGTAGCAGAAGTAGAAGCAGATTTCTAACCAACAGAATAGTAGTAACTTGGCTCCAGTATGCGTAGGCATGAGGTAGGGATGGATAATTAGATGAGATTCAATATGTAACTTTGACAACCTAGAGCGACACACAATAGTTTCAATTCATCAATCATATTTAGACATGTAATCCGTATATAGACATACGTACTTGCGGTAAGAACTTGCACAACATCTTTTATCCTACCCTCTCGTGGCAACGGGGTCCTATTGAAAACAAGGGTAATTAAGGCGCTCCTTTTAATAGAGAACCGAAACAATGTATTAACACACAGTGAATATATGAACTCCTCAAGTTAAAGTCGCCCCCGTGGATATCCCAATTAGTGTCACCTTGGGGGTCTAAGGTTCAAAACGATAATAGGTGCATACAACTTGCAGGTAAGATCAACAACTCAAATATATCCATGAAAATATAATATGTTCAGATATGAAATCATGGCACTCGGGTCCTAGTGACAAGCATTAGGCATAGAAAAGTCATAACAACATGAACCTCAAAACATAATGTATACCAAGGATGAAGCCCTAACAAATTGACATGATTACATATGAAATCTCACCCATCTCCATCTATCTCTAATATGCCGACAAAGGGATTACTTACTCATTATTGTGAGCATCATGAAAATTGTTGATGGAGATGGGTTGGTGAATGGTGATGATGACGACTATGATTCCTGATGACCCACAAGTATAGGGGATCTATCATAGTCCTTTCGATAAGTAAGACTGTCGAACCCAACAAGGAGCAGAAGGAAATGATAAGCGGTTTTCAGCAAGGTATTATCTGCAAGTACTGAAATATGTGGTAACAGATAGTTTTCTGATAGGATAAATTGTAACGAGCAACAAGTAACAAAAGTAAATAAAGTGCAGCAAGGTGGCCCAATCCTTTTGTAGCAAAGGACAAGCCGGAACAAACTCTTATAATAGGAAAAGCGCTCTCGAGGACACATGGGAATATCGTCAAGCTAGTTTTCATCACGTTCATATGATTCGCGTTCGATACTTTGATAATTTGATATGTGGGTGGACCGGTGCTTGGGTGCTGTTCTTACTTGAACAAGCATCCCACTTATGATTAACCTCTATTGCAAGCATCCGCAACTACAAAAAAAGTATTAAGGTAAACATAACCATAGCATGAAACATGTGGATCCAAATCAGCCCCTTACGAAGCAACACATAAACTAGGGTTTAAGCTTCTGTCACTCTAGCAACCCATCATCTACTTATTACTTCCCAATGCCTTCCTCTAGCCCAAATAATGGTGAAGTGTTATGTAGTTGACGTTCACATAACACCACTAGAGGCTAGACAACATACATCTTATCAAAATATCAAACGAATACCAAATTCACATGACTACTCATAGCAAGACTTCTCCCTTGTCCTCAGGAACGAACGTAATTACTCACAAAGCATATTCATGTTCATAATCAGAGGGGTAATAATATGCATAGAGGATCTGAACATATGATCTTCCACCAATTAAACCAACTAGCATCAACTACAAGGAGTAATCAACACTACTAGCAACCTACTAGCACCAATCCCGGACTTTAAGACAAGAATTGGGTACAAGAGATGAACTAGGGTTTGGAGATGAGATGGTGCTGGTGAAGATGTTGATGGAGATTGCCCTCTCCCGATGAGAGGAGCGTTGGTGATGACGATGGTGATGATTTCCCCCTCCGGGAGGGAAGTTTTTGGAGATCGTAGCAGAAATTTAAAAAAATTTACGCATCACCAAGATCAATCTATGGAGTAATCTAGCAACGAGGGGAAGGAGAGTGCATCTACATACCCTTGTAGATCGCTAAGCGGAAGCGTTGCAAAAACGCGGATGAAGGAGTTGTACTCGTAGCGATTCAGATCGCGGTTGATTCCGATCTAAGCGCCGAACCACGGCGCCTCCGTGTTCAACACACGTGCAGCCCGGTGACGTCTGCTACGCCTTGATCCAGCAAGGGGAGAAGGAGAGGTTGGGGAAGACTCCGTCCAGTAGCAGCACGACGGCGTGGTGGTGGTGGAGGAGCGCGGGACTCCAGCAGGGCTTCGCCAAGCACTACGAGAGACGAGGAGGGAGAGGGGTAGGGCTGCGCCAACAGGGGAAGAACTTCGTGTGTTGGTCTGCCCCTTTGCCTCCACTATATATATGGGAAGAGGGAGGGCTGCGCCCCCACCTAGGGTTCCCACCCCAAGGGGTGCGGCAGCCCTAGATCCCATCTAGGGTGGCGGCCACAAGGGGGAGAGGGGGAGGCGCACCTGGGTGGGCCTTAGGGCCCATCTGCCCTAGGGTTTGCCCCCTCCCCTCTAGGAGGCGCCTTGGGCCTTGGTGGGAGGCGCCCCAGCCCACCTAGGGGCTGCTCCCTTCCCACTATTGGCCCATGTAGGCCTCCGGGGCTGGTGGCCCCACCTGGTGGACCCCGGACCCCTCCGGTGGTCCCGGTACACTACCGGTGATGCCCGGAACACTTCAAGTGGCCAAAACCATACTTCATATATATCAATCTTTACCTCCGGACCATTCTGGAACTCCTCGTGACGTCCAGGATCTCATCCGGGACTCCGAACAACATTCGGTAACCGCGTACATACTTTCCCTATAACCCTGGCGTCATCGAACCTTAAGTGTGTAGACCCTATGGGTTCGGGAGTCATGCAGACATGGCCGAGACAACACTCTGGTCAATAACCAACAGCGGGATCTGGATACCCATATTGGCTCCCACATGCTCCACGATGATCTCATCGGATGAACCACGATGTCAAGGATTCAATCAATCCCGTATACAATTCCCTTTGTCTATCGGTATGATACTTGCCCGAGATTCGATCGTCGGTATCCCGATACCTTGTTCAATCTCGTTACCGGCAAGTCTCTTTACTCATTCCGTAACACATCATCCCGTGATCAACTCCTTGGTCACATTGTGCACATTATGATGATGTCCTATCGAGTGGGCCCAGAGATACCTCTCCGTTACACGGAGTGACAAATCCCAGTCTCGATTCATGCCAACCCAATAGACACTTTCGGAGATACCCGTAGTGTACCTTTATAGCCACCCAGTTACGTTGTGACGTTTGGCACACCCAAAGCACTCCTACGGTATCCGGGAGTCGCACAATCTCATGGTCTAAGGAAATGATACTTGACATTAGAAAAGCTTTAGCATACGAACTACACGATCTTGTGCTAGGCTTAGGATTGGGTCTTGTCCATCACATCATTCTCCTAATGATGTGATCCCGTTATCAACGACATCCAATGTCCATGGTCAGGAAACCGTAACCATCTATTGATCAACGAGCTAGTCAACTGCAGGCTTACTAGGGACCTGGTGTTGTCTATGTATCCATACACGTATCTGAGTTTCCTATCAATACAATTCTAGCATGGACAATAAACGATTATCATGAACAATGAAATATAATATAATAATAACCAATTTATTATTGCCTCTAGGGCATATTTCCAACAGAAGTATCCCCGACAGAACAGCTCTGCCGGAGCTCTAGATTGGATCCGCCAAGGTTCCGCCTCGTGGCGGCCGAGTCTCGCCCCGAAAAGTTCCTCCCTATTTTTTTCTCATCGAAAGACCTCATATAGGAGAAGATGAGCATCGGAGAGCCACCAGGGGGCCCACGAGGTAGGGGGCGCGCCCCCCACCCTCGTGAGAAGGGTGTGGGCCCCCTGGCCTTCATCTTTGGCGTGGATTTTTCTTTATTTCTTTTAAGACGTTCCGTGGAGTTTCAGGACTTTTGGAGTTGCGCAGAATAGGTCTCTAACATTTGCTCCTTTTCCAGACCAGAATTCCAGTTGCCGACATCCTCCCTCCTTATGTAAACCTTGTAAGATAAGAGAGAATAGCCATAAGTATTGTGACATAAAGTGAAATAACAGTCCATAATGCGATAAATATCGATATAAAAGCATGATGCAAAATGGACGCATCAACTCCCCCAAGCTTAGACCTCGCTTGTCCTCAAGCAAAAAGCCGATAACAAGAAATATGTCCTCATGTTTAGAGGTAGAGGCGTTGATAAAAAAATAAAATACGGACATGAAGGCATCATGATTATTCTTATAACAGCAACATATATAGGTTTTGTCATATGATTACTTATGTTCAAGTGATGATCTATTCACAATGCAAAAGTATAAATCATAAACCTTATTGGGTTCCAACAAACTATAATCTCAGTCATTGAAGCAATTGCAATTTATCATAACATCAGAAAGAGTCTATGTCAGAGCTAAAAAGCAAGTCCACATACTCAACTATCATTTAGTCCTCCATAATTGCTAACACTCACGCAATACTTGTGGTTACAGAGTTTTAATCGGACACAAAGAAAGATAGGGGCTTATAGTTTTGCCCCACAACCTTTTACCTCAAGGGTAATATCAACAATAATGGTTCATGCTCTTTCCAACATGCTGAGCTTGCCAAAGGATAAAATGAAAAAGGAAAGGTGAAGATCACCGTGACTCTTGCATAAGGTAGAAGATAATAATAAAGGATAGGCCCTTCGCAGAGGGAAGCAGAGGTTGCCATGCGCTTTTATGGTTGGATATATAAAATCTTAATGCGAAAGAATGTCACTTTATATTGCCACTTGTGATATGAAACTTTATTATGCAGTCCGTCACTTTTATTACTTCCACATCACAAGATCGTATAAAGCTTATTTCTCCCACACCAATCAATCATACATATTTAGAGCAATTTTTATTGCTTTGCACCGATGACAACTTACTTGAAGGATCTTACTCAACCCATAGGTAGATATGGTGGACTCTCATGGCAAAACTGGTTTAGGGATATTTGGAAGCGCAAGTAGTATTTCTACTTGGTGCTGAGAATTTGGCTAGCATGAGGGGGAAAGGCAAGCTCAACAAGTTAGAGGAACCATGACAACATACTTTATCTCAGATATAAGAAAGACATAACTCATTACGTTGTCTTCCTTGTCCAACATCAACTCTTTACCATGTCATATTTTAATGAGTGCTCCCAATCATAGAAGATGTCAATGATAATATATCTATATGTGAAAACCTCTCTTCCCTTATTACTTCCTATTAATTGCAACAATGACCAAAGCTATGTCTGCCAACTCCCAACAACTTTTAATCATCATACTCTTTCTATGTGAAGTCATTACTCTCAATAAGATCAATATGAACCTTTTGTTTCTTTTTATTCTTTTTCTCTTTTCTTTTATTCGCCCAAGATCATGGCAAAATAGTTAAGCCCTTGACTCAACACTAATCTTTATTATATATAACTCACGGACTCGATTACATAGAGAGATCATAAAGCAAAACTCAAAACTAGATCATGCCATAAACTTTATTCTACTAGATCAAGATACTACTAATAGGATCGAACTAAGAAAAATGGTAAAGATAGGAGTTGTGATTGTGATACGATACCGGGGCACCTCCCCCAAGCTTGGCAGTTGCCAAGGGGAGTGCCCATACCCATGTGGTCATGTCTCCTTCTTTGTTGTTGGTGTAATATTCTTGCCGATTATTCCTCTCAGGATACGGTTCTCCTCCTCGAGCTTATTGACTTGCTGCTTGAGGTCCATTATTTCCTTACGAAGCTTTCCTATGACAGCTAAAGCTCCTTGCACACAAGGGTGTTGCGTAGCTGCGGGAGAACAAGTGACACCCCTCTTCATATTTTCATAAGTAAGAAATCTAACATTAGAAGGGATAGCCGAGTTTTGAATAGCTGAGCTCTGTAATTCCCCCATCGTGAACCCAGCTCAGAGGCGAGAGCTGACTTCTTGATCCTCCATAGCATCTACTCTCATAAAGTCAGCCTCCATCTCCTCCTCCGTTGCTGGCCCAAAGTGGTCAGTGTCGTTGTTTGCCCTTGGTTCCGGTGCTGGATTAGATACCCAGCTCTCCCCGATTGACTCTTGAGAAGACATCTTACTCTAATCTGCAGCAGCAACAACTCGAAAACAAAAACAGAGGAAATTTGCGTGATACGGGAGTCAAAACCTTTGGGAAGTTATATAATGAATTTTTACCGACCAAAATACGTAACGTGCAAGAAAACTGAGTCCGGAAGGCACACGAGGTGCTCACGAGGTAGGGGGCCCGCCTAGGGGGTAGGGCGCGCCCACCACCCTTGTGGGGCCCTCGTGTCCTTCCCGGACTGCTACTTATTTTTCTATTTTTCTAAATATTCCAAAACGGAGAAATATTGCCTTAAACATTGTTTTGGAGTTGGTTTACTTACCGTACCACATACCTATTCCTTTTCGGAGTCTGAAACGTTCCGGAAAGTGTCCCTTAAGTATTCCTCCCGGGTTATGGTTTCAATAATATTGGTTTCAACATTTATGGGATTACCTAAGATATAATGTTTGATTCTTTGACCGTTTACCACCTTCGGATTTGTGACCTCGAAGTTGTTGATCTTTATGGCACCGGAACGATATACCTCCTCGATAACATAGGGGCCTTCCCATTTAGTGAGAAGTTTTCCTGCAAAAAATCTTAAATGAGAGTTGTATAGCAATACATAGTCACCTACATTAAACTCACGCTTTTGTATCCTTTTGTCATGCCATCTTTTAACTTTTTCTTTAAACAACTTGGCATTTTCATAAGCTTGGGTTCTCCATTCATCAAGTGAGCTAATATCAAATAACCTCTTCTCACCGGCAAGTTTAAAATCATAATTAAGCTCTTTAATAGCCCAATATGCCTTATGTTCTAGTTCGAGAGGTGAGTAACATGCTTTTCCATAAACCATTTTATACGGAGACATACCCATAGGATTTTCATATGCAGTTCTATAAGCCCATAATGCATCATCAAGTTTCTTAGACCAATTCTTTCTAGACCTATTAACAGTCTTTTGCAAAATTAATTTGAGCTCTCTATTGCTCAACTCTACTTGACCACTAGACTATGGGTGATAACGGAATGCAATTCTATGATTAACATCATATTTAGCAAGCATTTTACGGAAGGCACCATGAATAAAGTGTGAACCACCATCAGTCATTAAATATCTAGGGACTCCAAACCTCGGAAAAATAACTTCCTTAAGCATTTTAATAGAAGTGTTATGATCAGCACTACTTGTTGGAATAGCTTCTACCCACTTAGTAACGTAATCAACCGCAACTAAAATATGTGTGTATCCATTAGAGGTAGGAAAAGGTCCCATATAATCAAAGCCCCAAACATCAAACGGTTCAATAACAAGTGAATAATTCATAGGCATTTCTTGATGTCTACTAATATTACCAATTATTTGACATTCATCACAAGACAAGACAAACTTACGGGCATCCTTGAAGAGAGTAGGCCAACAAAAACCAGATTGCAATACCTTATGTGCAGTTCTATCTCCAGTTTGGTGTCCTCCATAAGACTCGGAATGACACTTGCGTAGGATCTGTTCCTGTTCATGCTCAGGTACACAACGCCTAATAATACCATCTACTCCTTCTTTATAAAGATGTGGGTCATCCCAAAAGTAATGTCTTAGATCATAGAAAAACTTTTTCTTTTGTTGGTATGTGAAGCTAGGTGGTATAAACTTAGCAACAATAAAATTAGCATAATCAGCATACCATGGAGTACTACGAGAAGTACTTATAACATTTAATTGTTCATCAGGAAAGTCATCATTAATAGGTAGTGGGTCATCAAGAATATTTTCTAACCTAGATAAGTTGTCTGCAACGGGGTTCTCAGCTCCCTTTCTATCAACAATATTCAAATCAAATTCTTGTAGCAAGAGAACCCATCTAATAAGTCTAGGTTTAGCATCTTTCTTTTCCATAAGATGTTTAATAGCAGCATGATCAGTATGAATAGTTACTTTAGAATCAACAATATAAGATCTGAACTTATCACAAGCAAATACAACTGCTAAAAGCTCTTTTTCAGTAGTAGCATAATTTCTTTGAGCATTGTCTAGAGTCTTACTAGCATAATGAATTAACATTTAATTTCTTATCAACTCTTTGCCCTAGAACAACACCTACAGCATAATCACTAGCATCACACATAACCTCAAAGGGTAAATTCCAATCAGATGGCTGAACAACAGGTGCATAGACTAATGCTTTCTTAAGTATTTCAAATGCTTCTACACAATCATCATCAAAGACAAATGGTATATCTTTTTGTAATAAATTTGTCAGAGGCCGAGAAATTTTTGAGAAGTCCTTAATGAACCTCCTGTAAAATCCGGCGTGACCAAGGAAACTTCTTATACCTTTGATGTCCTTGGGACATGGCATCTTTTCAATAGCATCAACCTTTGCTTTATCAACTTCAATACTTTTTTCAGAAACTTTGTGCCCCAAGACAATACCTTCATTAACCATAAAGTGGCACTTTTCCCAATTCAAGACAAGATTAGTTTCTTCACATCTCTGCAAAACTCGATCAAGATTGATCAAGCAATCATCAAAAGAGGAACCATAGACGGAAAAGTCGTCCATGAAAACCTCACAAATCTTTTCACAAAAGTCAGAGAATATAGCCATCATGCATCTTTGAAAGGTAGCAGGTGCATTACATAAACCAAAAGGCATACGTCTATAAGCAAAATACCAAAAGGGCATGTAAAAGTAGTCTTTGATTGATCTTTAGCCGACACAGGTATTTGAGAGAAACCAGAATAACCATCTAGAAAGCAATAGTGTGTATGTTTGCATAATCTTTCTAGCATTTGATCAATAAAAGGTAAGGGGTAATGATCTTTCTTAGTAGCTTTATTTAATTTGCGGAAATCAATTACCATCCAATAACCTGTGATAATTCTTTGCGGAATCAATTCATCTTTATCATTAGGAACAACAGTAATACCTCCCTTCTTAGGGACACAATGGACAGGACTTACCCACTCACTATCAGCAACGGGATAAATTATACCTGCCTCCAGAAGCTTGAGTATTTCTTTTCTTACCACTTCTTTCATTTTAGGATTCAGACGCCATTGAGGATCACGAACTGGTTTGGCATCTGCTTCCAAATTTATTTTATGTTGACATAGAGTGGGACTAATGCCCTTAAGATCATCAAGAGTATATCCAATAGTAGCACGATGCTTCTTCAGAGTTTTCAATAATCTTTCTTCTTCATGCTCTGAAAGGTTAGCACTAATAATAACAGGATATATCTTCTTTTCATCAAGATAAGCATATTTAAGATTATTAGGCAAAGGTTTAAGCTCAAACATGGGATCACCCTTAGGCGGAGGAGGATCCCCTAGGATTTCAACAGGCAAATTGTGTTTCAGAATAGGTTCCTGTTTAAAGAATACTTCATCTATTTCCCTTCTTTCATTCATGAACATATTATTTTCATGGTCTAGCAAATAGTGTTCTAAAGGATCACTAGGAGGTACGGCAATAGAAGCAAGACCAATAATTTCATCCTTACTAGGTAATTCTTCCTCACGATGTTGTTTACTAAATTTAGAGAAATTAAACTCATGAACCATATCATCCAAGCCAACAGTAACACCATTCTTTGTGCAATCTATGGTAGCATTGACAGTATTCAAGAAGGGTCTACCAAATATAATGGGACAAAAGCTATCTTGTGGGGAACCAAGAACAAGAAAACCAGCAGGATATTTAGTTTTCCCACACAAGACTTCAACATCTCTAACAATTCCCATTACTGAAATAGTATCTCTATTGGCAACTTTAATTGTGACATCAATATCTTCTAACTCAGCAGGTGCAATTTCATTCTTAATTTCTTTCTATAAGTCATGAGACATAACACTAGCACTAGCACCCATATCACATAAGCCATGATAACAATGATCTCCTATTTTAATAGGAATAACAGGCATGCCTACCACAGGTCAATGTTTATATTTAGCACAAGGTTTAGCAATTCTAGCAGTTTCACCTTCGAACTAAATAACATGCCCATCAATATTATAAGACAAGAGATCTTTAACAATAGCAATATTAGGTTCCACTTTCACTTGCTCAGGAGGTGTATAAGTTCTAATATTGCTTTTACGAACAACAGTTGAAGCTTTAGCATGATCCTTTATTCTAACAGGGAAAGGTGGTTTCTCAATATAAGAAGTAGGAACAATAGGATCATTATAAGTGATAGTCTTTTCTTCAACTTTAATAGGTGCAGCTACTTTTACTTCTATGGGAGGATGATATTTAAACCACTTCTCCTTAGGGAGATCAACATAAGTAGCAAAAGATTCACAGAAAGAAGCTACTATCTCAGAGTCAAGTCCATATTTAGTGCTAAACTTACGAAAAATATCGGTGTCCATAAAAGATTTAACACAATCAAACTTAGGTGTCATACCTGACTCCTTAACTTCGTCGAGGTCCCAATCTTCAGAGTTGCATTTAATTCTATCCAATAAATTCCATCTGAATTCAATAGTCTTCATCACAAAAGAGCCAGCACAAGAAGTATCGAGAATGTTGCGATTGTTTTCAGAAAACCGAGCATAAAAACTTTGCATAATTATTTCTCTCTAGAGCTCATGATTGGGGCATGAATATAACATTGATTTAAGCCTCCCCCAAGATTGAGCGATGCTTTCTCCTTCGCGAGGCCAGAAATTATATATATAATTGCGATCATGGTGAACAAGATGCATAGGGTAATACTTTTGATGAAATTCCAACTTCAATCTTTTATAGTCCCATGATCTCATATCATCACATAGCCTATACCATATCTGAAGGAAATATGCCCTAGAGGCAATAGTATTGTTATTGTTTTACTTCCTTATATCATGATAAATGTTTATTATTCATGCTAGAATTGTATTATCCGGAAACATAATACTTGTGTGAATACATAGAGAAACCAAACGTCACTAGTATGCCTCTACTTGACTAGCTCGTTAATCGAAGATGGTTATGTTTCCTAACCATAGACATGTGTTGTCATTTGATTAATGGGATCACATCATTAGGAGAATGATGTGATTGACATGACCCATTTCATTAGCTTAGCACCCGATCGTTTAGTATGTTGCTATTGCTTTCTTCATGACTTATACATGTTCCTATGACTATGAGATTATGCAACTCCCGTTTACCGGAGGAACACTTTGTGTGCTACCAAACGTCACAACATAACTGGGTGATTATAAAGGAGCTCTACAGGTGTCTCCAAAGGTACATGTTGGGTTGGCGTATTTCGAGATTAGGATTTGTCACTCCGATTGTCGGAGAGGTATCTCTGGGCCCTCTCGGTAATGCACATCACATAAGCCTTGCAAGCATTGCAACTAATGAGTTAGTTGTGAGATGATGTATTACGAAACGAGTAAAGAGACTTGCCGGTAACGAGATTGAACTAGGTATTGAGATACCGACGATCGAATCTCGGACAAGTAACATACCGATGACAAAGGGAACAACGTATGTTGTTATGCGGTCTGACCAATAAAGATCTTCGTAGAATATGTAGGAGCCAATATGAGCATCTAGGTTCCGCTATTGGTTATTGACCGGAGACGTGTCTCGGTCATGTCTACATTGTTCTCGAACCCATAGGGTCCGCACACTTAAGGTTTCAATGACAGTTATATTATGAGTTTATGCATTTTGATGTACCGAAGTTTGTTCAGAGTCCCAGATGTGATCACGGACATGACGAGGAGTCTCGAAATGGTCGAGACATAAAGATTGATATATTGGAAGCCTATATTTGGATATCGGAAGTGTTTCGGGTGAAATCGGGATTTTACCGGAGTACCGGGAGGTTACCGGAACCCCCCGGGAGGTATATGGGCCTTAGTGGGCTTTAGTGGAAGAGAGGAGAGGTGGCCAGGGCTGGGCTGCGCGCCCCTACCCCCTAGTCCGAATAGGACAAGGAGAGGGGGGCGGCGCCCTCCTTCCTTCTCTCTCTCCTCTTTCCCCCTCCTGATTCCTATTCCAACTAGGAAAGGGGGGGATCCTACTCCCGGTGGGAGTAGGACTCCTCCTGGCGCGCCCTCCTCCTGGCCGGCCGCACCCCCCTTGATCCTTTATATACGGGGGCAGGGGGCACCTCTAGACACAAGTTGATCCATGTGATCATATTCTTAGCCGTGTGCGGTGCCCCCTTCCACCATAATCCTCGATAATATTGTAGCGGTGCTTAGGCGAAGCCCTGCAACGGTAGTACATCAAGATCGTCACCACGCCGTCGTGCTGAAGGAACTCTTCCCCGACACTTTGCTGGATCGGAGTCCGGGGATCGTCATCGAGCTGAACATGTGCTAGAACTCGGAGGTGCCATAGTTTCGGTGCTTGATCGGTCGGGCCGTGAAGACGTACGACTACATCAACCGCGTTGTGCTAACGCTTCCGCTGTCGGTCTACAAGGGTACGTAGATAACACTCTCCCCTCTCGTTGCTATGCATCACCATGATCTTGCGTGTGCGTAGGAAAATTTTGAAATTACTACGTTCCCCAATAGTGGCATCCGAGCCTAGGTTTTATGTGTTGATGTTATATGCACGAGTAGAACACAAGTGAGTTGTGGGCGATATAAGTCATACTGCTTACCAGCATGTCATACTTTGGTTCGGCGGTATTGTTGGATGAAGCGGCCCGGACCAACATTACGCGTACGCTTACGCGAGACCGGTTCTCCCGACGTGCTTTGCACAAAGGTGGCTAGCGGGTGACAGTTTCTCCAACTTTAGTTGAACCGAGTGTGGCTATGCCCGGTCCTTGCGAAGGTTAAAACAGCACCAACTTGACAAACTATCGTTGTGGTTTTGATCCGTAGGTAAGATTGGTTCTTGCTAAAGCCCGTAGCAGCCACGTAAAACTAGCAACAACATAGTAGAGGACGTCTAACTTGTTTTTGCAGGGCATGTTGTGATATGATATGGTCAAGACATGATGCTAAATTTGATTGTATGAGATGATCATGTTTTGTAACCGAGTTATCGGCAACTGGCAGGAGCCATATGGTTGTCGCTTTATTGTATGCAATGCAATCGCGTTGTAATGCTTTACTTTATCACTAAGCGGTAGCGATAGTCATGGAAGCATAAAATTGGCGAGACGACAACGATGCTACGATGGAGATCAAGGTGTCGCGCCGGTGACGATGGTGATCACGACGGTGCTTCGAAGATGGAGATCACAAGCACAAGATGATGATGGCCATATCATATCACTTATATTGATTGCATGTGATGTTTATCTTTTATGCATCTTATCTTGGTTTGATTGACGGTAGCATTATAAGATGATCTCTCACTAATTATCAAGAAGTGTTCTCCCTGAGTATGCACCGTTGCAAAAGTTCTTCGTGCTGAGACACCACGTGATTATCGGGTGTGATAGGCTCTACGTTCAAATACAACGGCTGCAAAAGAGTTACACACGCGGAATACTCAGGTTATACTTGACGAGCCAAGCATATACAGATATGGCCTCGGAACACGGAGACCGAAAGGTCGAGCCTGAATCATATGGTAGATATGATCAACATAGTGATGTTCACCAATGAAACTACTCCATCTCACGTGATGATCGGACATGGTTTAGTTGATTTGGATCACGTAATCACTTAGAGGATTAGAGGGATGTCTATCTAAGTGGGAGTTCTTAAGTAATATGATTAATTGAACCTAAATTTATCATGAACTTAGTACCTGATAGTATCTTGCTTGTTTATGTTTGATTGTAGATAGATGGCCCGTGTTGTTCCGTTGAATTTTAATGCGTTCCTTGAGAAAGCAAAGTTGAAAGATGATGGTAGCAATTACACGGACTGGGTCCGTAACTTGAGGATTATCCTCATTGCTACACAGAAGAATTACGTCATGGAAGCACCGTTGGGTGCCAGGCCTGCTGCTGGAGCAACACCAGATGTTATGAACGTCTGGCAGAGCAAAGCTGATGACTACTCGATAGTTCAGTGTGCCATGCTTTACGGCTTAGAATCGGGACTTCAACGACATTTTGAACGTCATGGAGCATATGAGATGTTCCAGGAGTTGAAGTTGATATTTCAAGCAAATGCCCGGATTGAGAGATATGAAGTCTCCAATAAGTTCTATAGCTGCAAGATGGAGGAGAACAGTTCTGTCAGTGAGCATATACTCAAAATGTCTGGGTATAATAATCACTTGTTTCAATTGGGAGTTAATCTTCCAGATGATTGCGTCATTGACAGAATTCTCCAATCACTACCACCAAGCTATAAGAGCTTCGTGATGAACTATAATATGCAAGGGATGAATAAGACTATTCCCAAGCTCTTCGCAATGCTGAAAGCTGTGGAGGTAGAAATCAAGAAGGAGCATCAAGTGTTGATGGTCAACAAGACCACTAGTTTCAAGAAAAAGGGCAAAGGGAAGAAGAAGGGGAACTTCAAAAAGAACAGCAAGCAAGTTGCTACTCAAGAGAAGAAACCCAAACCTGGACCTAAGCCTGAAACTGAGTGCTTCTACTGCAAGCAGACTGGTCACTAGAAGCGGAACTGCCCCAAGTATTTGATTGATAAGAAGGATGGCAAGGTGAACAAAGGTATATGTGATATACATGTTATTGATGTGTACCTTACTAATGCTCGCAGTAGCACCTAGGTATTTGATACTGGTTCTGTTGCTAATATTTGCAACTCGAAACAGGGACTACGGATTAAGCGAAGATTGGCTAAGGACGAGGTGACGATGCGCGTGGGAAATGGTTCCAAATCGATGTGATCGCAGTCGGCACGCTACCTCTACATCTACCTTCGGGATTAGTATTAGACCTAAATAATTGTTATTTGGTGCCAGCGTTAAGCATGAACATTATATCTGGATCTTGTTTGATGCGAGACGGTTATTCATTTAAATCAGAGAATAATGGTTGTTCTATTTATATGAGTAATATCTTTTATGGTCATGCACCCTTAAAGAGTGGTCTATTCTTATTAAATCTCGATAGTAGTGACACACATATTCATAGTGTTGAAGCCAAAAGATGCAGAGTTGATAATGATAGTGCAACTTATTTGTGGCACTGCCGTTTGGGTCATATCGGTATAAAGAGCATGAAGAAACTCCATACTGATGGGCTTTTGGAACCACTTGATTATGAATCACTTGGTACTTGCGAACCGTGCCTTATGGGTAAGATGACAAAAATACCGTTCTCCGGTACTATGGAGAGAGCAACAGATTTATTGAAAATCATACATACAGATGTATGTGGTCCGATGAATGTTGAGGCTCATGGCGGATATCGTTATTTTCTCACCTTCACAGATGACTTAAGCAGATATGGGTATATCTACTTAATGAAACATAAGTCTGAAACATTTGAAAAGTTCAAAGAATTTCAGAGTGAAGTTGAAAATCATCGTAACAAGAAAATAAAATTCCTACGATCTGATCGTGGAGGAGAATATTTGAGTTACGAGTTTGGTGTACATTTGAAACAATGTGGAATAGTTTCGCAACTCACACCACCCGGAACACCACAGCGTAATGGTGTGTCCGAACGTCGTAATCGTACTTTACTAGATATGGTGCGATCTATGATGTCTCTTACTGATTTACCGCTATCGTTTTGGGGTTATGCTCTAGAGACGGCCGCATTCACGTTAAATAGGGCACCATCAAAATCCGTCAAAACGACGCCTTATGAACTATGGTTTGGCAAGAAACCAAAGTTGTCATTTCTGAAAGTTTGGGGCTGCGATGCTTATGTGAAAAAACTTCAACCTAATAAGCTCGAACCCAAATCGGAGAAATGTGTCTTCATAGGATATCCAAAGGAAACTATTGGATACACCTTCTATCACAAATCCGAAGGCAAGACTTTTGTTGCTAAATTCGGAAACTTTCTAGAGAAGGAGTTTCTCTCGAAAGAAATGAGTGGGAGGAAAGTAGAACTTGATGAGGTAACTGTACCTGCTCCCTTATTGGAAAGTAGTACATCACAGAAACCTGTTTCTGTGACACCTACACCAATTAGTGAGGAAGCTAATGATAATGATCATGAAACTACAGAACAAGATACTACTAAACCTTGCAGATCAACCAGAGTAAGATCCGCACCAGAGTGGTACGGTAATCCTGTTCTGGAAGTCATGCTACTAGATCATGACGAACCTACGAACTATGAAGAAGCGATGGTGAGCCCAAATTCCGCAAAATGTCTTGAAGCCATGAAATCTGAGATGGGATCCATGTATGAGAACAAAGTATGGACTTTGGTTGACTTGCCCAATGATTGGAAAGCAATTGAGAATAAATGGATTTTCAAGAAGAAGACTGACGCTGACGATAATGTTACTGTCTACAAAGCTCGACTTGTCGCAAAAGGTTTTCGGCAAGTTCAAGGGATTGACTACGATGAGACCTTCTCACCCGTAGCGATGCTTAAGTCAGTCCGAATCATGTTAGCAATTGCCGCATTTTATGATTATGAAATTTGGCAAATGGATGTCAAAACTGCTTTCCTGAATGGATTTCTGCAAGAAGAGTTGTATATGATGCAGCCAGAAGGTTTTGTCGATCCAAAGGGAGCTAACAAAGTGTGCAAGCTCTAGCGATCCATTTATGGACTGGTGCAAGCCTCTCGGAGTTGGAATAAACGCTTTTATAGTGTGATCAAAGCATTTGGTTTTGTACAGACTTTTGGAGAAGCCTGTATTTACAAGAAAGTGAGTGGGAGCTCTGTAGCATTTCTGATATTATATGTAGATGACATATTGCTAATCGGAAATGATATAGAATTTCTGGATAGCATAAAAGGATACTTGAATAAGAGTTTTTCAATGAAAGACCTCGGTGAAGCTGCTTACATATTGGGCATTAAGATCTATAGAGATAGATCAAGACGCTTAATTGGACTTTCACAAAGCACATACCTTGACAAAGTTTTGAAGAAGTCCAAAATGGATCAAGAAAAGAAAGGATTCTTGCCTGTGTTACAAGGTGTGAAATTGAGTAAGACTCAATCCCCGACCAATGCAGAAGATAGAGAGAAAATGAAAGATGTTCCCTATGCTTCAGCCATAGGCTCTATCATGTATGCAATGATGTGTACCATACCTGATGTGTGTCTTGCTATAAGTCTAGCAGGGAGGTACCAAAGTAATCCAGGAGTGGATCACTGGACAGCGGTCAAGAACATCCTGAAATACCTGAAAAGGACTAAGGATATGTTTCTCATATATGGAGGTGACAAAGAGCTCATCGTAAATGGTTACGTTGATGCAAGCTTTGACACTGATCCGGACGATTCTAAATCGCAAACTGGATACGTGTTTACATTAAACGGTGGAGCTGTCACTTGGTGCAGTTCTAAACAAAGGGTTGTGACGGGATCTACATGTGAAGCGGAGTACATGGCTGCTTCGGAAGCAGCAAACGAAGGAGTCTGGATGAAGGAGTTCATATCCAATCTAGGTGTCATACCTAGTGCATCGGGTCCAATGAAAATCTTTTGTGACAATACTGGTGCAATTGCCTTGGCAAAGGAATCCAGATTTCACAAGAGAACCAAGCACATCAAGAGACGCTTCAATTCCATCCGGGATCTAGTCCAGGTGGGAGACATAGAGATTTTCAAGATACATACGGATCTGAACATAGCAGACCCGTTGACTAAGCCTCACCAAAGCTCCATGGGTGTTAGAATCATTATTGTGTAATCTAGATTATTGACTCTAGTGCAAGTGGGAGACTGAAGGAAATATGCCCTAGAGGCAATAATATTGTTATTATTTTATTTCCTTATATCATGATAAATGTTTATTATTCATGCTAGAATTGTATTATCCGGAAACATAATACTTGTGTGAATACATAGACAAACCAAACGTCACTAGTATGCCTCTACTTGACTAGCTCGTTAATCGAAGATGGTTATGTTTCCTAACCATAGACATGTGTTGTCATTTGATTAATGGGATCACATCATTAGGAGAATGATGTGATTGACATGACCCATTCCATTAGCTTAGCACCCGATCGTTTAGTATGTTGCTATTGCTTTCTTCATGACTTATACATGTTCCTATGACTATGAGATTATGCAACTCCCGTTTACCGGAGGAACACTTTGTGTGCTACCAAACGTCACAACGTAACTGGGTGATTATAAAGGAGCTCTACAGGTGTCTCCAAAGGTACATGTTGGGTTGGCGTATTTCGAGATTAGGATTTGTCACTCCGATTGTCGGAGAGGTATCTCTGGGCCCTCTCGGTAATGCACATCACATAAGCCTTGCAAGCATTGCAACTAATGAGTTAGTTGTGAGATGATGTATTACGAAACGAGTAAAGAGACTTGCCGTTAACGAGATTGAACTAGGTATTGAGATACCGACGATCGAATCTCGGACAAGTAACATACCGATGACAAAGGGAACAACGTATGTTGTTATGCGGTCTGACCGATAAAGATCTTCGTAGAATATGTAGGAGCCAATATGAGCATCCAGGTTCCGCTATTGGTTATTGACCGGAGATGTGTCTCGGTCATGTCTACATTGTTCTCGAACCCGTAGGGTCCGCATGCTTAAGGTTTCGATGACAGTTATATTATGAGTTTATGCATTTTGATGTACCAAAGTTTGTTCGGAGTCCCGGATGTGATCACGGACATGACGAGGGGTCTCGAAATGGTCGAGACATAAAGATTGATATATTGGAAGCCTATATTTGGATTTCGGAAGTGTTCCGGGTGAAATCGGGATTTTACCGGAGTACCGGGAGGTTACCGGAACCCCCCGGGAGGTATATGGGCCTTAGTGGGCTTTAGTGGAAGAGAGGAGAGGTGGCCAGGGCTGGGCCGTGCGCCCCTCCCCCCTAGTCCGAATAGGACAAGGAGAGGGGGGCGGCGCCCCCCCCCCCCCTTCCTTCTCTCTCTCCTCTTTCCCCCTCCCGAATCCTATTCCAACTAGGAAAGGGGGGGAATCCTACTCCCGGTGGGAGTAGGACTCCTCCTGGCGCGCCCTCCTCCTGGCCGGCCGCACCCCCCTTGATCCTTTATATACGGGGGCAGGGGCACCGCTAGACACAAGTTGATCCATGTGATCATATTCTTAGCCGTGTGCGGTGCCCCCTTCCACCATAATCCTCGATAATATTGTAGCGGTGCTTAGGCGAAGCCCTGCAATGGCAGTACATCAAGATCGTCACCACGCCGTCGTGCTGACGAAACTCTTCCCCGACACTTTGCTGGATCGGAGTCCGGGGATCGTCATCGAGCTGAATGTGTGCTAGAACTCGGAGGTGCCGTAGTTTCGCTGCTTAATCGGTCGGGCCGTGAAGACGTACGACTACATCAACCGTGTTGTGCTAACGCTTCCGCTGTCGGTCTACAAGGGTACGTAGATCACACTCTCCTCTCGTTGTTATTCATCACCATGATCTTGCGTGTGCGTAGGAAAATTTTGAAATTACTATGTTCCCCAACAATATCAATGCGTCTCCCTTCAAAGATAAAGGGAAGACCTTCTTCTTAGCAACATCATCGGGTATACCTGCAAGCTTAAATAATCCACAAACTTCATCCACATATATTAAGTGCTCATCAGGATGCTTTGTTCCATCTCCTGTAAAAGGATTAGCTAGCAGTTTTTGTTGGGGAACGTAGTAATTTCAAAAAATTTCCTACGCACACGCAAGATCATGGTGATGCATAGCAACGAGAGGGGAGAGTATTGTCTACGTACCAACGCAGACCGACTGCGGAAGCGATCACACAACATAGAGGAAGTAGTCGTACGTCTTCCCGATCCGACCGATCCAAGCACTGTTACTCCGGCACCTCCGAGTTCTTAGCACACGTTCAGGTCGATGACGATCCTTGGGCTCCGATCCAGCAAAGCGTCGAGGAAGAGTTTCGTCAGCACGACGGCGTGGTGACGATCTTGATGTACTACCGACGCAGGGCTTCGCCTAATCACTGCAACAATATGATCGAGGTGGAATTTGGTGGCAGGGGCACCGCACACGGCTAAGGAACGATCACCAAGGATCAACTTGTGTGTCTATGGGGTGCCCCCTGCCCTTGTATATAAAGGATGGAGGAGGAGGAGGCCGGCCAAGGCTAGGCGCGCCAGGTGTGGAGTCCTACTAGGACTCCTAGTAGGAGTCCACCAAGAGGGGAGGAAGGGAGAAGGAAGTGGAGGAGTAGGAAAGGTGGCCGGCCCCCTTTTCCCTAGTCCAATTCGGACTAGAGGGGAGGGGGGGCGCAGCAGCCTTTTTCCTGTTCCCACTAAAGCCCATCAAGGCCCATTACTTCTCCTGTAACTACCCGGTACTCCGAAAAATACCCGAATCACTCGGAACCTTTCCGATGTCCGAATATAGTCGTCCAATATATCGATCTTTACGTCTCGACCATTTCGAGACTCCTCGTCATGTCCCCGATCTCATCCGGGACTCCGAACTCCTTCGGTACATCAAAACTCATAAACTCATAATATAACTGTCATCGAAACCTTAAGCGTGCGGACCCTACGGTTCGAGAACAATGTAGACATGACCGAGACACGTCTCCGGTCAATAACCAGTAGCGGGACCTGGATGCCCATATTGGCTCCTACATATTCTATGAAGATCTTTATCGGTCAGACCGCATAACAACATGCGTTGTTCCCTTTGTCATCGGTATGTTACTTGCCTGAGATTCGATCGTCGGTATCCAATACCTAGTTCAATCTCGTTACCGGCAAGTCTCTTTACTCGTTCCATAATACATCATCCCGCAACTAACTCATTAGTTGCAATGCTTGCAAGGCTTAAGTGATGTGTATTACCGAGAGGGCCCAGAGATACCTCTCCGACAATCGGAGTGACAAATCTTAATCTCGAAATACGCCAACCCAACATGTACCTTTGGAGACACCTGTAGTACTCCTTTATAATCACCCAGTTACGTTGTGACGTTTGGTAGCACCCAAAGTGTTCCTCCGGCAAACGGAAGTTGCATAATCTCATAGTCATAGGAACATGTATACGTCATGAAGAAAGCAATAGCAACATACTAAACGATCGGGTGCTAAGCTAATGGAATGGGTCATGTCAATCAGATCATTCATCTAATGATGTGATCCCATTAATCAAATAACAACTCTTTGTCCATGGTTAGGAAACATAACCATCTTTGATTAACGAGCTAGTCAAGTAGAGGCATACTAGTGACACTCTGTTTGTCTATGTATTCACACATGTATTATGTTTCCGGTTAATACAATTCTAGCATGAATAATAAACATTTATCATGATATAAGGAAATAAATAATAACTTTATTATTGCCTCTAGGGCATATTTCCTTCAGTCTCCCACTTGCACTAGAGTCAATAATCTCGATCACATCACCATGTGATTAACATCGATAGTTCACATCATCATGTGATTAACACCCATAGTTCACATCGCCATGTGACCAACACCCAAAGGGTTTACTAGATTTAGTAATCTAGTTCACATCGCTATGTGATTAACACCCAAAGAGTACTAAGGTGTGATCATGTTTTGCTTGTGAGAGAATCTTAGTCAACGGGTCTGCCACATTCAGATCCACATGTATTTTGCAGATTTCTATGTCAACAATGCTCTGCATGGAGCTACTCTAGCTAATTGCTCCCACTTTCAATATGTATCTAGACCGAGACTTAGAGTCATCTAGATTAGTGTCAAAACTTGCATCGGCGTAACCCTTTACGACGAACCTTTTTATCACGTCCATAATCGAGAAACATATCCTTATTTCATTAAGGATAATTCTGACCGCTGTCCAGTGATCTACTCCTAGATCACTATTGTACTCCCTTGCCAAATCAGTGCAGGGTATACAATAGATTTGGTATACAGCATGACATACTTTATAGAACCTATGGCCAAGGCATAGGGAATGACTTTCATTCTCTTTCTATCTTCTGCCGTGGTCGGGCTTTGAGTCTTACTCAACTTCACACCTTATAATACAGGCAAGAACTCTTTCTTTGACTGCTCCATTTTGAACTACTTCAAAATCTTGTCAAGGTATGTACTCATTGAAAAAACTTATCAAGCGTCTTGATCTATCTATATAGATCTTGAAGCTCAATATGTAAGAAGCTTCACCGAAGTCTTTCTTTGAAAAAACTCCTTTCAAACACTCCTTTATGCTTTACAGAATAATTCTACATTATTTCCGATCAACAATATGTCATTCACATATACTTATCATAAATGTTGTAGTGCTCCCACTCACTTTCTTGTAAATACAGGCTTCACCGCAAGTCTGTATAAAACTATATGCTTTGATCAACTCATCAAAGCGTATATTCCAACTCCGAGATGCTTGCACCAGTCCACAGATGGATCGCTGGAGCTTGCACATTTTGTTAGCACCTTTCGGATTGACAAAACCTTCTGTTGCATCATATACAACTCTTCTTTAATAAATCCATTAAGGAATGCAGTTTTGTTTATCCATTTGCCAGATTTCATAAAATGCGGCAATTACTAACATGATTCGGACAGACTCAAGCATAGATACGAGTGAGAAGCTCTCATCGTAGTCAACACCTTGAACTTGTCGAAAACCTTTTGCGACAATTCTAGCTTTGTAGATAGTAACACTACTATCAGCGTCTGTCTTCCTCTTGAAGATCCATTTATTCTCAATTGCTTGCCGATCATCGGGCAAGTCAACCAAAGTCCAAACTTTGTTCTCATACATGGATCATATCTCAGATTTCATGGCCTCAAACCATTTCGCGGAATCTGGGCTCATCATCGCTTCCTCATAGTTCGTAGGTTCATCATGGTCAAGTAACATGACCTCCAGAACAGGATTACCGTACCACTCTGGTGCGGATCTCACTCTGGTTTACATACGAGATTCGGTAGTAACTTGACCTGAAGTTACATGATCATCATCATTAGCTTCCTCACTAATTGGTGTAGTAGTCACAAGAACAGATTTCTGTGATGAACTACTTTCTAATAAGTGAGAAGGTACAATTACCTTATCAAGTTCTACTTTCCTCCCACTCACTTCTTTCAAGAGAAACTCCTTCTCTAGAAAGGATCCATTATAAGCAACGAATGTCTTGCCTTAGGATCTGTGATAGAAGGTGTACCCAACAGTCTCCTTTGGGTATCCTATGAAGACATATTTCTCCGATTTGGGTTTGAGCTTATCAGGATGAAACTTTTTCTCATAAGCATCGCAACCCCAAACTTCAAGAAACGACAACTTTGGTTTCTTGCCAAACCATAGTTCATAAGGCGCCGTCTCGACGGATATAGATGGTGCCCCTTTTTAACGTGAATGCAGCTGTCTCTAATGCATGACCCCAAAAACGATAGTGGTAAATCGGTAAGAAACATCGTAGATTGCACTATATCCAATAAAATACGGTTATGACGTTCGGACACACCATTATGCTGTGGTGTTCCAGGTGGCGTGAGTAGTGAAACTATTTCACATTGTTTTAACTGAAGACCAAACTCGTAACTCAAATACTCTTTTCCACGATCAGATCGTAGAAACTTTATTTTCTTGTTACGATGATTTTCCACTTCACTCTGAAATTATATGAACTTTTCAAATGTATCAGACTTCTATTTCATTAAGTAGATATACCCATATCTGCTCAAATCATCTGTGAAGGTCAGAAAAATAATGATACCCGCTGCAAGCCTTAAATATTCATCGGACCACATACATCAGTATGTATGATTACCAACAAATCCATTGCTTGCTCCATTGTTCCGGAGAACGGCGTTTTAGTCATCTTGCCCAAAAGGCATGGTTCGCAAGCATCAAGTGATTCATAATCAAGTGATTTTGAAAGCCCATCAGCATGGAGTTTCTTCATGCGCTTTATACCAATATGACCTAAACGGCAGTGCCACAAATAAGTTGTACTATCATTATTAACTTTGCATCTTTTGGTTTCAATATTATGAATATGTGTATCACTACGATCGAGATCCAACGAACTTGTTTCATTGGGTGTATGACCATCGAAGGTTTTATTCATGTAAACAGAACAACAATTATTCTCTGACTTTAATGAATAACCGTATTGCAATAAACATGATCAAATCATATTCATGCTCAATGCAAACACCAAATAACATTATTTAGGTTCAACACTAATCCCGAAATTTATAGGGAGTGTGCGATGATGATCATATCAATCTTGGAACCACTTCCAACACACATCGTCACTTCACCCTTAACTAGTCTCTGTTTATTCTGCAACTCCCGTTTCGAGTTACTAATCTTAGCAACTGAACTAGTATCAAATACTGAGGGGTTGCTATAAACACTAGTAAAGTACACATCAATAACATGTATATCTAATATACTTATGTTCACCTTGCCACCTTCTTATCTGCCAATCACTTGGGGTAGTTCCGCTTCCAGTGACCAGTCCCTTTGCAGTAGAAGCACTTAGTCTCAGGCTTAGCTCCAGACTTGGGCTTCTTCACTTGAGCAGCAACTTGCTTGCTGTTCTTTTTGAAGTTCCCCTTCTTCCCTCTGCCCTTTTCTTGAAACTAGTGATCTTGTCAACCATCAACACTTGATGTTTTTCTTTATTTCTACCTTCGTTGATTTCAGCATCATGAAGAGCTTGGGAATCGTTTCTGTTATCCCTTGCATATCATAGTTCATCGGGAAGTTCTACTAACTTGGTGATGGTGACTAGAGAATTCTGTCAATCACTATCTTATCTGGAGGATTAACTCCCACTAGATTCAAGCGATTGTAGTACTCAGACAATCTGGGCAGATGCTCACTAGTTGAGCGATTCTCCTCCATCTTTTAGCTATAGAACTTGTTGGAGACTTCATATCTCTCAACTCGGGTATTTGCTTGAAATATTAACTTCAACTCCTGGAACATCTCATATGGTCCATGACATTCAAAACGTCTTTGAAGTCCTGATTCTAAGCCGTTAAGCATGGTGCACTAAACTATCAAGTAGTCATCTTATTGAGCTAGCCAAACGTTCATAACGTTTGCATCTGCTCCTGCAATAGGTCTGTCACCTAGCGGTGCATCAAGGACATAATTCTTCTGTGCAGCAATGAGGATAAACCTCAGATCACGGATCCAATCCGCATCATTGCTACTAACATCTTTCAACACAATTTTCTCTAGGAACATATCAAAATAAACACAGGGAAGCAACAACGTGAGCTATTGATCTACAACATAATTTGCAAAATACTACCAGGACTAAGTTCATGATAAATTTAAGTTCAATTAATCAAATTACTTAAAGAACTCCCACTTATATAGACATCCCTCTAATCCTCTAAGTGATCACGTGATCCAAATCAACTAAACCATAACCGATCATCACGTGATATGGAGTAGTTTTCAATGGTGAACATCGTTATGTTGATCATATCTACTATATGATTCACGCTCGACCTTCCGGTCTACGTGTTCCGAGGCCATATCTGCATATGCTAGGCTCGTCAAGTTTAACCTGAGTATTCTGCGTGTGCAAAACTGGCTTGCACCCGTTGTAGATGGACGCAGAGCTTATCACACCCGATCATCACGTGGTGCCTGGGCACGACGAACTTTGGCAACGGTGCATACTCAGGGAGAACACTTCTTGATAATTTAGTGAGAGATCATCTTATAATGCTACCATCAATCAAAGCAAGATAAGATGCATAAAAAGATAAACATCACATGCAATCAACATAAGTCATATGATATGGCCATCATCATCTTGTGCTTGTGATCTCCATCTCCGAAGCACCGTCATGATCACCATTGTCACCGGCGCGACACCTTGATCTCCATCGTAGCATCGTTGTCGTCTCGCCAATCTTATGCTTCCACGACTATCGCTACCGCTTAGTGATAAAGTAAAGCATTACATCGCGATTGCATTGCATACAATAAAGCGACAACCATATGGCTCCTGCCAGTTGCCGATAACTCGGTTACAAAACATGATCATCTCATACAACAAAATTTAGCATCATGTCTTGACCATATCACATCACAACATGCCCTGCAAAAACAAGTTAGACGTCCTCTACTTTGTTGTTGCATATTTTACGTGGCTGCTACGGGCTTAAGCAAGAACCAATCTCACCTACGCATCAAAAACCACAACGATAGTTTGTCAAATAGACTCCGTTTTAACCTTCGCAAGGACCGGGCGTAGCCACACTCGGTTCAACTAAAGTTGGAGAGACAGTCGCCCGCAAGCCACCTGTGTGCAAAGCACGTTGGGGGAACCGGTCTCGCGTAAGCATACGCGTAAGGTTGGTCCGGGTCGTCTCGTCCAACAATACCGCCGAACCAAAGTATGACATGCTGGTAGGCAGTATGACTTGTATCGCCCACAACTCACTAGTGTTCTACTCGAGCAAATAACATCAAACCATAAAACCTAGGCTCGGATGCCACTGTTGGGGAACGTAGTAATTTCAAAAAAAATCCTACGCACACGCAAGATCATGGTGATGCATAGCAACGAGAGGGGAGAGTATTGTCTACGTACCAACGCAGACCGACTGCGGAAGCGATCACACAACGTAGAGGAAGTAGTCGTACGTCTTCCCGATCCGACCGATCCAAGCACCGTTACTCCGGCACCTCCGAGTTCTTAGCACACGTTCAGCTCGATGACGATCCTCGGGCTCCGATCCAGCAAAGCGTCGAGGAAGAGTTCCATCAGCACGACGACGTGGTGACGATCTTGATGTACTACCGACGCAGGGCTTCGCCTAAGCACTGCAACAATATGATCGAGGTGGAATTTGGTGGCAGGGGGCACCGCACACGGCTAAGGAACGATCACCAAGGATCAACTTATGTGTCTATGGGGTGCCCCCTGCCCCTGTATATAAAGGATGGAGGAGGAGGAGGCCGGCCAAGGCTAGGCGCGCCAGGTGTGGAGTCCTACTAGGACTCCAAGTCCTAGTAGGAGTCCACCAAGAGGGGAGGAAGGGAGAAGGAAGTGGAGGAGTAGGAAAGGTGGCCGGCCCCCTTTTCCCTAGTCCAATTCGGACTAGAGGGGAGGGGAGGCGCAGCAGCCTTTTTCCTCTTCCCACTAAAGCCCATCAAGGCCCATTACTTCTCCCGTAACTACCCGGTACTCCGAAAAATACCCGAATCACTCGGAACCTTTCCGATGTCCGAATATAGTCGTCCAATATATCGATCTTTACGTCTCGACCATTTCGAGACTCCTCGTCATGTCCCCGATCTCATCCGGGACTCCAAACTCCTTCGGTACATCAAAACTCATAAACTCATAATATAACTGTCATCGAAACCTTAAGCGTGCGAACCCTACCGTTCGAGAACAATGTAGACATGACCGAGACACGTCTCCAGTCAATAACCAGTAGCGGGACCTGGATGCCCATATTGGCTCCTACATATTCTATGAAGATCTTTATCGGTCAGACCGCATAACAACATACGTTGTTCCCTTTGTCATCGGTATGTTACTTGCCTGAGATTCGATCGTCGGTATCCAATACCTAGTTCAATCTCGTTACCGGCAAGTCTCTTTACTCGTTCCGTAATACATCATCCCGCAACTAACTCATTAGTTGCAATGCTTGCAAGGCTTAAGTGATGTGTATTACCGAGAGGGCCCAGAGATACCTCTCCGACAATCGGAGTGACAAATCCTAATCTCGAAATACGCCAACCCAACATGTACCTTTGGAGACACCTGTAGTACTCCTTTATAATCACCCAGTTACGTTGTGACGTTTGGTAGCACCCAAAGTGTTCCTCCGGCAAACGGGAGTTGCATAATCTCATAGTCATAGGAACATGTATACGTCATGAAGAAAGCAATAGCAACATACTAAACGATCAGGTGCTAAGCTAATGGAATGGGTCGTGTCAATCAGATCATTCATCTAATGATGTGATCCCGTTAATCAAATAACAACTCTTTGTCCATGGTTAGGAAACATAACCATCTTTGATTAACGAGCTAGTCAAGTAGAGGCATACTAGTGACACTCTGTTTGTCTATGTATTCACACATGTATTATGTTTCCGGTTAATACAATTCTAGCATGAATAATAAACATTTATCATGATATAAGGAAATAAATAATAACTTTATTATTGCCTCTAGGGCATATTTCCTTCAGTTTTTCCATCATAGCCGTAGGAAATTCAAAAGGAGTTTCATTTTCAATAGGTTCAGTAGGTTGAGGAACAACACTTTGCTCTACTGGATAGGGTGAAGATACCCCGAACAAGCCCCTCAGAGAATTACTTTCCATAGTAACAAGTGACAGTAAATTTCAGCACACTATATAAATTTTTCCTTACCAAATTCCACCAACCAAAGGCGGTACACTCCCCGGCAACGGCGCCAGAAAAGAGTCTTGATGACCCACAAGTATAGAGGATCTATCGTAGTCCTTTCAATAAGTAAGAGTGTCGAACCCAACAAGGAGCAGAAGGAAATGATAAGCGGTTTTCAGCAAGGTATTCTCTGCAAGTACTTAAATAAGTTGTAACAGATAGTTTTGTGATAGGATAAATTATAACGAGCAACAAGTAACAAAAGTAAATAAAGTGCAGCAAGGTGGACCAATCCTTTTGTAACAAAGGACAAGCCGGAACAAACTCTTATAATAGGAAAGGCGCTCCCGAGGACACATGGGAATATCGTCGAGCTAGTTTTCATCACGTTCATATGACTCGCGTTTGATACTTTGATAATTTGATATGTGGGTGGACCGGTGCTTGGGTGCTGTTCTTACTTAAACAAGCATCCCACTTATGATTAACCTCTATTGCAAGCATCCACAACTACAACAAAAGTGTTAAGGTAAACCTAACCATAGCATGAAACATGTGGATCCAAATCAGCCCCTTACGAAGCAACGCATAAACTAGGGTTTAAGCTTCTGTCACTCAAGCAACCCATCATCTACTTATTACTTCCCAATGCCTTCCTCTAGGCCCAAATAATGGTGAAGTGTTATGTACTCGACGTTCACATAACACCACTAGAGGCTAGACAACATACATCTTATCAAAATATCAAACGAATACCAAATTCACATGACTACTCATAGCAAGATTTCTCCCTTGTCCTCAGGAACGAACGTAATTACTCACAAAGCATATTCATGTTCATAATCAGAGGGGTAATAATATGCATATAGGATCTGAACATATGATCTTCCACCAATTAAACCAACTAGCATCAACTACAAGGAGTAATCAACACTACTAGCAACCTACTAGCACCAATCCCGGACTTTAAGACAAGAATTGGATACAAGAGATGAACTAGGGTTTGGAGATGAGATGGTGCCGGTGAAGATGTTGATGGAGATTGCTCTCTCCCGATGAGAGGAGCGTTGGTGATGACGATGGTGATGATTTCCCCCTCCGGGAGGGAAGTATCCCCGGCAGAACAACTCTGCCGGAGCTCTAGATTGGATCCGCCAAGGTTCCGCCTCGTGGCGGCGGAGTCTCGTCCTGAAAAGTTCCTCCCTATTTTTTTCTCATCAAAAGACCTCATATAGGAGAAGATGGGCATCGGAGAGCCACCAGGGGGCCCACGAGGTAGGGGGCGCGCCCTAGGGGGGGGGTGCCCCCCACCCTCGTGAGAAGGGTGTGGGCCCCCTGGCCTTCATCTTTGGCGTGGAGTTTTCTTTATTTCTTTTAAGACGTTCCGTGGAGTTTCAGGACTTTTGGAGTTGCGCAGAATAGGTCTCTAATATTTGCTCCTTTTCCAGACCAGAATTCCAGCTGCCGACATCCTCCCTCCTTATGTAAACCTTGTAAGATAAGAGAGAATAGCCATAAGTATTGTGACATAAAGTGAAATAACAGTTCATAATGCGATAAATATCGATATAAAAGCATGATGCAAAATGGACGTATCAATTCGCTCTCTCTAGAGCCATGAACGAACTCCAGATCAACGCTACCGACAAAAAACAGGAGGTGGCGGCGGCTCTGTATTGTAAAACATGATGACTTTCTGTCTTATTTTTCTCTTAGGAAGACGGATTTTATAACGCTGTAATTAGGCCAGGAGGAGTTCCAGGGGCCCCACAGGCCACCATGGCGCGTCCCTGGCTTGTGGAGCCATGGTGGCCCCCTCATGTACTTCTTTGCTTTAGTATTTTTATTTATGCTGTAAAATTCTTCGTAAGGTTTCGTTTAATTCCAAGAACTTTTTATTTCTCCAAAAGAACAACACTGAAGTAGTTCTGCTGAAACCAACGTCAGTCCAACTTAGTTTCATTCAAATCATGTAAATTAGAGGTCGAAACAAGAGCCAAAATGCTTGAAAAAGTAGATGCATTGAAGAGGTATCAACTCCCCAAGCTTAACAAATTCCTTGTCCTCAAGCAATTTAGTTGGCAAACTGAAAGTGATAAATAATTTTTTTACAAACTCTTTTGCTTTTGTTGGTGTACACAAGTTTAACTAGCAATCAAGTTTTCAGCAAAGATCATGAAGTAAATAGATATATGATAACACTTAGCAGCCACATTTACTCATGTCAATACCATAATCAACTAGCGAACAATAATACTATATCTCAAATACTATGTCAAAATAACAATGATATAATATGATGGGATGGTATCTCGCTAGACCTTTCTGAGACCGTAAAACATAAATGGAGAGCACCTCTGAAGTTCAAGTAGCGACTGAACATTGTAATCCAGGGTAGAAGACATCCAGTCATGTTCACACCCAACAGTAATTAGACCAAATGCATGGTAAACTAAGAATGACAATATTGGTCTCCAAATTGGTGCTTGAATAAGAAGGTGGTGATTCAACAATAAATTAAAATATAGCCCCATTGCAGAGGGAAGTGGAGATTTGCAATGTGCTAGGGCTCATTTGCTTAAACAGAGATACTTTTATTTGAGAGGTGTACTTTTCCTATCAACGGTTTACAACAAAGTTTTCAATATCTTCCATGCTAAACACATTAATGGCATTTCCCATGCAAAAGGTTTCACCCCCCCTCCATCATACTAACATAAACCATGGCTAGCCAAATCCACGGGTGCCTGCCAACTTTCAACTGTCTGGAGGGAGTGTTTTTTAAAATAATTCGGTATTGGGCATCCTTGTTGCCAGTCTCCCTCAAGTTTGGCAAGTGAATAAAATCTCGCCATGAGTTAAACACACTTAGCATGGAAGATATTGACTACCCCACCACTCCATCAATTTTACTGGCACACAAAATAGATGTTTATTTAAAGATTTAGAGGTGGCACATGCAAACTTACTTGGAATGACAGGGTATTACCGCATGTAGGTAGATATAGTGAACTCTTAGAGCAACCCTAGCATACCCCGCAAAAATGTGACCCGCAAAACGCGTTTGCGGTTCCACAAAGATCGCATTTGCAGGTCAAAAACTAGTGCGGCCGAACAGAAACCGCATCTAAACCTGCATAATTTGAAAAAACACTTTCGCGGGAGAAATTGCACAAACATAGTTCATCACATACTACATAGTTCATCATATGATCAACATACTAAAAGCATAGCTATACTACATACTACGTTAAACTAGTACTAGAGGGGTCGGATCTAACGGTAGCGAGGTCGTCGAAAATGGACGACGCCATGGAGGAGGCGGACGCTCAATCCTCCTCCTCGGAGCTGCACAGGTCGACGTACTTCACCGCCTGCTCCGCGCGGATGCGGCGCCACTCCTCGGCCTTCTCCTTGGCGGCGACCGCCTGCCGCCACTGGAGGTCTTTGAGCTCCTCGGCGTGGCGCCGGCGCTCCGCCTCATCGCGCACACTCCGCTCGGCGATGGCGGCCGCAACGGCGTCGACGTCGGCGACGTAGTCTTTCAGCCCGATGACTCCGCGGCGGCCGAGCGGAGCGGGCTCCTCCTTCACAGGGACGAAGGGGAACGCGTCCGGCTCCTCCTCCTCCTCCGACCACTCCCTCTTCACGGGGAGAAGGCCCGCGCCGGAGGAGGAGGAGCTCCCGGCGTACGAGGACCTCGCGGAGGAGAAGGACGCATGCCGGTGGTCGTACTCCGCCGTCTCGCTCCGCTGGAAGCTTGTCGGCGGTGAGAGGCCGTGGTTGGTCCACTTTCGGGCCCTGTGCTTCCTCGCGCTGTCGGATCCGACGCGCCACTCGCGCTCCACGTCCCTTCCGCCGCCGGATCTGCTGTCGGAGCCGCGTCCGGAGCTCCACATTCGGCCCCACATGGCGGCTGGAGGCGGGGCGGGTGGTCGCCGGCGGCGAGAAATGTGGAGAGGGGGAAGGGGAATCGCGTGGCTCGGCGGCGGCGAGGGATAGGGTTTGGACTCGCAAACGAGTCACGGACCCACAATTATAGCGGTCGGGGCGCGCGGTTTGTGGGCCGCGGCAAAAATTTTTGCGGGCCGGGCGAGTATGCGGGCTCTGTTCTGGCCGAAAAAATGGGCCGAGCCCGCATACTTGCCGGAATTTTGCAGGTTTGCGTGTTTTGCAGGTCTGCTAGAGTTGCTCTTATGGCATAACTTTTGCTTCAGGATTTTGGATGCGCAGGCAGCATTTCTGCTTAGTACACACGAAGACTAGCAAAAGACGGGGAATCGACCAACTAAAGAGCAACAACAGACATAATCATGCATTTTTGAATAAATTACATTGAATGATAGCATGAGGAGGATATAAACACTCTTAATATAAATACCATGGAGACAATATTATGTTTGAATCAATTACATGAGTGAACATGTGCCAAGTCAAGCCATTTGAAATTTTTAGAGGAGAATATCATCCTAACATACCACATCATTATCAATTTAATGCATATTGACACCCAAAATAACATATTATCTACTCCTAACTAATTAAGCATGACATGAGCAACTATGAACTCTAATCACCATCATACACATGTTTATTCATAATAGGATGAATCAGGACTACTAAGGTAAACATATTTACAAAAAAAGTAGAGTTCATACCAGCTCTTCTTCACCACAGTCACTTCATCAAATCATCATCATTATTTACTTTCACTTGCATGACCAAGTGATGTGGAAAATATAACATAGTGTAAGTTTGTCGTGAACTAAGCTGAAACCTACGAACACTATGTGCAAAGGACTCGCGAGGAAATATTTGGTCTTTCATTAGATCAACAATAAAACAATAAGAGCCAATTGGAAATTCTTTTTGGATACCTTCTCCTTAGTACGACTCAAGAAAAAGAAGTTCAGAGAAACACATTAAAATATTTTTGGAGTTTTCTTTTTTCAGAAGAAAGCAAATAAATGAAGGAAAAATGAAAAGCGACAAAATATTTACATCGAAGAACTCCAAAGAAATGGCAAAAGAAGAAATGAGACATATTTTGGATTCTATTTTAAAAAATAAACTAGCAAACAAAATAAATAAAACTGAAAAAAGCGAGAATTATTTTTGAATTTTTTAAAATCTTAACAAACACGCGAAAGAAAATTAAAGCGGAACATGGATATACAAAGAAAACAATGAGCACTAACAAGTGTAATGAATGTGTGATAACATGAATGAAATGTCGGTGAGCATACGTACCATCTCAAGCGTAGGCTTTTGTCATACTTATTTGATGCATACTGCTAATCTGGGTAATAATCATGATGGAAACTCAGCCTCTCCTGCGCATTAGCTGCCGCAAGACAAGCGGCCTCCTCGGCAGCGCGATGTGTCTCGGCTTCCTGCAAAGTGACATAATATCTCTGTTTACGTGTTGATCAAATAAAGCATGATCGGGTAGGGTAATAGTAATATAACTATGCATATCAAAGGCTAATCTATACCGATATTCACTCGTTCCATAATCAATAAATCCATGATGTTGCATAGCCTAAAAATCTAAGAAACTAGTTGGGCGTTTGTAGTCCTCATTAAATCTTATAGGTACCCCAAGGTAAGCAGCAATACAAGAAGCGTAAATCCCTCCATAAATGTCACCGCTAACGGCATTTCTACTCAAACGATGTGCAATAATTACGCCCATGTTATAAGTCCTATCCCCATGTAAAGCAAAATTCTGAATACTTAAACATCTTCCTATGAAATAAACAAAGTAATGAACAGAAGGAAAGTGAATGCTTCCGATTCTACCCTGAGTCACTCCCCTAGTCTCCCCATTGCAAAGAATCCTAAGGAATACCTCGTAATATCTCTTTTGAGGCTCATTGAATGAACCCCAAAATGGGATCTTGCAGATATAACCGAATTCTTCTTGAGACATGCTATAGATTTGTCATATACGCGAACGACAACTCTCGGTGTAGTATGAGATATGTATTGAACATCTTGCACGAAAGTATCAGTGCGGTAGTAATATTGACTACACTTATTTGCGAGGAAGGCAGTCAAACAAGCATTTTTCACAAATTGATCGAATTCCTGTTTGATGCCGGCACCGTTCATGAAGGTCTCACATGGACATTGACACGCCTTCACTTCGGCACCGCGCATAGAGCTTTCTCCCGGTTCATGGTAAGCGGTCCTTGCGGTGCTGCGACTTGAAGAACCCTCTGAGAACATCCTCCTCAACATTCTCCTTTTTTGCGAAATTTTTAACTGGTAAAAAGTGTACAAAATTCAACACATTTGATAGCAACAACTCGTACAAGCTTCTAGGGGCTAAACCATGCATCAAATCTACTTAGAACCAAATAATTTCAACATGCAAGCTCATTTTAATGGTCACCAACAGTAGAAAATAAGCAAAGAACAAACCACTAGAACAAAAAATAATTGGACCTATAGGGGAATCACATACCAAGGAGCAATTCCTTTGAAATTTTTCGGAAATGGAGATCAGAGAAAGAGATCGAAAAATGTTCGCAAATGAGCAAGAACTCGAGCTATGGGGCAAGAACATTTTTTCTGGAGGAAGAAGAAGGCAGGGGCCATGAGACCAAGTCGGTGCCTGTGGGCCCCACAAGCCACCATGGCACTCCCGGGAAAGTATCCGGTGCACCCGCACTTGTGGTGCTACCGATGCACCGGATGCCATAGAATATTTAAAAAAATCTGAAAAAATTAGCATGTTAACACAACATCAATGTATGATGTCACAAAAATTTGTGTAAAAATTCGAAATATTTTTTGAGATACAAAAATGACAAATTTGATATCAGTGTGATAATGGGCCAAATCTAAAGCCCAAGTTATGTTATGTACTATTCAATGTTGAATTTGTCATTTTTGTTTTTTGACTTATGTTTCGAATTTTGACTTGAAATTTTGTGATAACCTACATTAATGTTGTGTGAGTGTGCTAATTTTTTAATTTTTTTTTGAACATTTTAAAAGCACAATATGAGTTCGGTGCACCGGTAGCACCATAAGCTCCGGTGCACCAGATATTTCCCCGGGCACGCCCAGGGTTAGGCGCGTCACTTGGCTTGTGGCCAGCAGGTGCACCCCCCTGGGGTGTGTTTAGTGCCAAAAATTTCTAAATGTTCAAAAGAAATTCATGCCAAATTTTCAGGACATTCTGAGAACTTTTATTCTTGCATCTTTTCATTGCATAGAAAATTTAGAAAATAGGCTAAAAAGGGCATTCTAGGATATTTAAATTTCATTGAAACTAATCCAAACAAAGCATAAAGAATAGCTATAGAAACCCGTGCTTATGAAATTCATCAATTATATTCTCCTAAAAAAGAATCCATTAACAAAGTCGATCAAGTCTTATTAGCGAACTATTTTCGAGTAACATAAAATCGAAGAATTTTTGCATTGCACTATGGTACCTCAACTTGAATAGGCATGATTCCAATCATAATAGTTTGATATTTCTTTTCGAGAACCGGAATAGAAAATTCAAAGTCTCCAATTGTGATGGTCATAATTTTTTTGATAGAATTGGGACTGTTTACTTGGTTTGACTTCCTTGGAAAATAAAGCGTACACTCATTGCCATTGACATAGAAAGTAACCTTATTTTTATTACAATCGATAACAACCCCTCCAGTGTTAAGAAAAGGCCTTCCATGGATAACATGCACGTTGTCATCCTCGGGCATGTCAAGTATAATAAAGTTTGTTAAGATAGTGACATTACCAACCACAACTGGAATATCCTCACAAACACCATCGGGAATAGCAGTAGACTTGTCAGCCATTTGCAAAGAAATTTCAGTGGGTATTAACTTATTCAAGTCAAGTCTTTTATAGAGAGAGAAGGGCATAAAACTAACACCAACTCTCAGATCAAACAAAGCAGTTTTAACATTGTTATTCTTAATAGAGCATGATATAGTGGGTATCCCTGGTTCTTCTAGTTTTTCAGGCATTTTTTCCTTTGAAAGAATAATTTGCAATCATAGTAGAAATTTCAGCCTCAGGATTTTTTTTCTTTTATTAGTAACGACGCGTGATGCAGATAGGAGAAAAGGAGCGGAGGAGGATGGATGCGGCAGGTTGGGTGCGACGTGGAATTAGAGAACCGAGTTCATCAACAAGTAGAGATTAGGGTTTCTTCACTCTTCAGTCGGCCGCATTGGTCGGTCGCAGGCTGTGCTCGACCACAACTTGCGTTCCAGTTTCCAAAGCCGTGAGGATAACAACAATGGTGCCGTGCCGCGAGCACGGGAAGATAGTTATCGCGTGTGTGAATTCCTGGGGGTCGAAAGCGGAGCCGGATCCTCTAACTTAGAGAAGGGAAGTTGTCGTGCTACAGTGTTCGTCTAGTATAAAATGAAGAAGAAATGTTACGGACTGCTCAGGTTATTTACTTTTGGTAACTACTGTAGATATAAAAATTCCAAAATTAATTTTATCTCACCATCAACTTGTTTGTATGTAATTACTATGAATGTGCATACTAGAATTATAATTTAAAAATTAATTTAAGTTATTTTAGTCTTAATTGTATGATTAACAGAAAGAAAGTTAGGACACTGTAGCTTCTCTAACATCCTGGTTTATGTTAGAGGATCCAGTTCTGTAGAAAGCTCGAGCCCTCCTCAGTCAGCTGATGCAACTACGCAAACTAGACGCACTCGTAATCAATACCATCGCACACGTACTGCCAAACAACATACGTGAGGTGTACGGTAAACTTTTGCCAAAAAAGGCAGAGCAAAGAAAAATGTGAGCTTCCATGCGCTGTGTGTGTGGCCTCTGCTGCCGGAAATGGGAAACTAGAGGAGAAACCGCCCTTGATTAGCCGTAATAAGCCGTGTGCCCTCTTTTGCCCAGAAAAGCAAAGCAAAGAAAAATGTTCACAAATTCAGAAAATAAACATGTTTCAATTTTTGTAAACAACTTTTGATTTTTTATGATTTGTGTTGAATTTTGATGACCATTTTTTTATCTGATAAACACAATTTTAATTTAAGAACATATTTGAATTGGATGACATTTTTTAAAACTGGATGATTTTTTTTAAATTCATGAACATTTTTGAGTTTGATGAACTAATTTTGAGTCCGATGAAGATTTTGTAAAGTTGATGAGAAAACAATATTCACATTTTCTAAAAATATTTGTCAAAATTTAAAAGGAAAAGACGGTTAAAAAAAGAAAAGAGCAAAAAAAAATTAAAATTTAAAATAAAAGAGAATACAAACATAAAGGAAATGAAAAAGAAAAAACCCAGAAGAAAAAGAAGAAGAAATGGTTAAAGGAATGTTCTAGAACCTTCCCAAAACTGGTGGGGAGAAAAAAAACCAGATTTGGCTAGCCCACAGCGAGGACGAGCATGCCGGAGGGTACATGATCGCTATCCAGCCATCTGCGTGCAAAATAAGGATCGCCGCACCACTAGAGGCACCAGTTCGCTCGGGCTTAGCTCTGAAAAAGTATAGATTTGAGCGTTCCTCAGGGTCGGACCCAATGGTACTTTAAATATCATGTCATGCATGCCCAATAGTATTTGCACACATGAAATGATCCAAAACCAAAAAAGGCATCCAGGATATTTGCACACTATTTTTTTTTTGAATTTGACGAGCGGGGAGAGGGAAGAATATCATATGAAAATCAGCATTCAGCAGAAACCCATGAAAACCAGATGAAAAAGATATTTTGAAGTTTCAAATCCAATCACATTACGGGATATGAGCTATGAAAATAACAAAACCAGCATTAAATAGTGCCGAACAGTACTAAAGCTATTCGTCCCTGGATTAAATTTTTTTATAGCTCACATCTTGTATGTGTTTCGACTTGAAATTTCACGTGGCCATAAAACATCATACCCTTAACATTTCGTCTCTTCTGTTTTTCAGATTTTTTTTTCGAACCTTTCAAATGTGGTTTCCATGCCATATTCTCCCGCGTGAAGAGTGTGGTTTCTTGAGTCGGCAGCGCCGGTTCGCTGCGGACAGCCGCGGGCTGCGCTCGACCACAGTTTGCGCTCCAATTTCCATAGGATTCGTGGGCGTGAGCTGTGAGCACGGGAAGACACACAGCGCCTGCGTGCGAAAACTGCTGCGCACGAAACCTCACAAGCTCCTCATTCAGCTGATGCAATCACGCAAGCCAGACGCACCCGTAATCAATACCGTCATACACGCACCGCTCAGAAACACAAGTATACCTTCATCACACGTAAGGCGTAGTACGTACGGTAAACTCTTGCCAGCGTGTCCTGTGTCGCGCCGTGTGGCCTCTGCTCCCGGAAATGAGAAACGAGAAACGAAAGCGCCGGAAGCCTATCTAGTCTAGAATCCAGAAGAGGAAGAAAAATAAAGGCGGGCGGGGTGCGTGCGTGCCGGCGGCCGAGGGGAGAAACCATCCCGGGCGCAACGTGGCGGGCAACATGCAGCACCGGCCTCGGCGGCGCTCCACGTACCCTCGCCCACCCCCACGTACCCCGCCCCGGGCCAAAACCACCCCACGCCGATAGCCCCCCGCCCGCAACCAACAGCGGTCCATGCGATACCGCCCCTCCTCGCACCGGCGCGCGTCCCGCGCCCCGCCGCGCCACCTGCCGGTACTATAAAGCGACGCGCCACCCGCCCCACGCCCTGCTCCCCCACACCACCACCACCGCCGGTTACCGTCACGGCGTGTCATCACACCTCTCTCTTTCCCTCTCCCTCCCTGACAAGGACGGCCATGGCGAGCCACGCCCACGGGCACGGCCTGCTGCTCGACCCGGCCGCGCTGGCCTACTCCTGGGCCGCCGAACCGGAGTTCCCGCCGCAGCTGCTCGCCGCGCTGGGGGAGTACCTCTCCTCCTCCTCCGCCGGCGCCTCCCAGGGGGATCATCATCAGTCTGCCGTCGACACCGAGGCGGACGCGGAGGCGGACGACGAGTTCATGATGTACGAGTTCAAGGTGCGGCGGTGCGCGCGGGCGCGGAGCCACGACTGGACGGCCTGCCCCTACGCGCACCCGGGGGAGGCGGCGCGGCGCCGGGACCCGCGCCGCGTGGCCTACGCGGGGGAGCCCTGCCCGGACTTCCGCCGCCGCCCGGGCGCCGCGTGCCCGCGAGGGGCCTCCTGCCCCTTCGCGCACGGCACCTTCGAGCTCTGGCTCCACCCGTCCCGCTACCGCACCCGCCCCTGCCGCGCCGGCCCGGCCTGCCGCCGCCGCGTCTGCTTCTTCGCGCACGCGGCCGGGGAGCTCCGCCTCGCCTCCCACCACAAGGGGCCGGGGCCAGACTCGCCGCCGGCGCTGTCGCCCAAGTCCACGCTGACGGCGCTCTGGGAGTCGCCCCCGGTGTCGCCCGTGGAGGGCAGGATGAGGTGGCTGGACGCCATAGACGACGCCGCCGCCGCCGACGCCGAGGTCGGGGAGATCATGCTCGCAATGCAGCAGCTCAGCTTCGCCAACCCAGCACCATCGGCACCGTCAGGAACGCTGCCGGCGGTGACGGAGGACGACGGGCCGGACCTGGGGTGGGTGTCGGAGCTGGTGATGTGATCAATCAGGAGACCGAAGGCCCACCGAGCAGCAAGCAAGACAGCAGCAGCTTCAGTAATTAATTAATTACTCGTATTATATTAAGCAACCTATTAATTAATCCTACCATTCCCGGAGCCGGATGCATCATTCTTCTGTAGATAAACAAGCGCGTATGTATGGTGCAAGCTGAATACAGCAAAGAATTGTAAAATTATTAAGCGTGAGTGCATGTTTTTTTTTCCGAGACCGTCAATGGTTTTGGATTAGTGGAAACTAAATGAGTGTAATGGGCTAGGCTAGTAGCCTCCCCCTGTTTCGTGATCTATAATATCATTTGATTTGATGTACTTGGAGTGCAGCTAGCGGTCTCTCGAATCTGCGTTCCACTAATTGTCTATGTGCTTGACTTTGTTGATCAGTTAGATTCTGCAAGGATCGGCTCTGGACTTGTGAGGATGGGTCTCTTTCCTATGTGAGCTATCCGGCTCCTCCTTTCTCCTTTCGGTCAAGCACTCACGCTGAGTGAATCCCAACTTCAATTCTTTGACTTCTTATACTCCCTCATGATATATACATTATTCGAGGCTACCTTTAACCACGGGTCAGCAGGGCTAGCACAATGACATACGACATGCATGTTGCACAAAGCATATATATCATCCAATTCGTATGTGGAAGAAGTTTCTAATGATATAATTTTTACTCCCTTCGTTTCAAATTACTTTTCGCGGCCTTATTGTTCTGATGGAGAGAAGAACCTATAATTAGCTTTTCGGGAAATTTCCAAATGAACAATTTCAACAAAATCTTTCAATTTCTTATTTTATTATATTTAACTTTATGTATTCCTCTATCCGTAGAGTACATTAAATATATAGAAATAGCTATAACATAGTTGATACATCTATACCCGCGATAAGTAATTACGAATGAAGGAAGATACAATACATCTCAAATACTAATAATTTTATCATTGATTATATGCTACCTTAAATACGTATTAGGTCGTATATATGAAAGGAGGGGTATGAAAATTCGGAGAAAAGCCAACCTGATGATCTATATAATCATAGCGAGTGATAATCAGAATTGTGGAGGGTTTTTCGCCTGAATTCTTCAAACGAATTTTGAATTTAAAATCAAACAATTTTAAATTATACTCCCTTCGCCCCATAATATAAGGTATTCAACGTTAGAGTCAGACGAGAGACAGTTCTTTGGACCCCGAATCTAGCAAGGTCCTCACCAATGAATCTGACTCGCACAAAGTTCAGGGGGAGAAGGGGCAGCTGTTGTAGGTATGGATTGACAGATGGGCCGTGGGCAGGAAGGTGGATCTCAACGTGCATGGCTCGTACGAAGAACTTGCCTTGGCCCTTGAGGGCATGTTCACCGTCTCGTCCGCTACCACATGGTACCGAGGTTTTTTTTAGGGAATGAAAGCGGGTGAAGAATGCGAGTTTATGATCTGTGGGGCATAAATTCTATTAGTTTTGCTAAAGCACATCTAGATGTGCTCTAAGTATTGCACATTTAAGTCCTATGTCATTGATTTTACGCTAAGATTTGTGCAAGCATTTTTTTTTTCTAGCTTGATTGAGTCACTTAGATGTGCAATAACTAGAGCACATCTAGATGTGCCCTAGACGAACCCAAATTTTATTGATTGGCTCAAAGGCATGGGAGTTAAGAGAGGAATGAGAAAGCCTCTTGTACCAAAAGAAAAGAGAGTTTAACAATCCATCAGTTTGATATACAATCGAGGTGTATAATGGAGGGTGGGGGGGGGGGGCCTTGCCCCCCTCTATATAACCAAAGTTTAGCTTTGCATGTTACTGTTGCTAAAGTCTTTAACTAGGATTTTGATTGTATTAGATTCAAGAGATGTTTTTATGAAGAAACTCTTACGATGTGGAATGAATTACTCGATATGAGTAGCCAAGTTACTCTATCGGAGGAGGCTCACAAAGTTAAATGGCTTTTAACTAAATCGGAATCCTTCTCGGATAAGCCGCTTTTATCATTGCCTTATAGCTAGAGTGGTTGCTTTTCCTTTTAAACTTCTTTGAAGGTTGAGAATGCTTCTGAAGATGTAAGTGTTTATATGGTTAGTGATCAAAGGGAGGATCCTAACCAAGGATAACTTATTTAGACGAGGGTGAAAAGGATTAATTTTTGCGAGTTTTTCGGTGTCTCTGAGAGCATTGATCATCTATTATTTTCATGCTCTTTTGTTAGGTTTTTATGAAATGTGATTTGAGGTTCGCTGGGTAACTTGAAATTACCTTTGTTGATCTTTGTCAAAACTGGATACCATCCTATTCTGGTAAGGACAGGGATGTTGTTTCTATTGGTGCTGCTGTTTTGATCTGCACAATTTGGAAAACAAGGAATAGATCATGTTTTCAACATGTTTTCCCTTTATATCCTATCAATGTAATATTTATTATGTGTTTTTTGTTGGATTCCTGGGTGATCTGCAAAGAAAAAGAGTGCAAAAAATGCTTAGGAAGGTTTTCAAGAGGCTATCTTTGATAGAAAATGAAGTCTACAAAAGAGCGTACGGCCGGAATCCTTCTACTCAAAGATCGTGCTTTGTCTCTACCTGAAAAATTGGACGGCTCTGTAGTGCGTTCAGGTTATATAGACTTGCTTATTATTTTTGGCTGATTGGCATCCTATAAATGTGGTTATATGTCTAGGATGTAGGCTGTTCATCAGCGGGTGAGGTGACACATCAGGTCTGTGGAAAAATGATGTGGTGTTGCGTTTTGTTGCATCCAGACTCCTACTTTCATAATGGAAATGGGGCCATGTGGCCTCTTTTATCGAAAAAAAACAGCGTTGCAGACATAGCTAGTGATAGTGATGCTATGCGCTTAATCAGTCAGTGAGTTGGGCAATCAAGCCGTGCGGTTGTCATGGTGGATGCAAGTACGTGTACATGAACCCGGTGGGTCGGGAGAGGGACGGAGACGGACGGTTTCCTCTCACTCTGCTCTGTGCTCTGGCTATCGGCTACGGACAAAGATGCCTGTCGTGGACAAAGAGTGATGTTCACAGTGTTGTCACCATCGTTTGGGACGGACAAGCAAAGGGAGCAGTAGGAGAGAAACATCCCCCTAATCCCTCCCTTGCGAGTGTTTTGAGGTTGTGGAGTATAAGCGAGAGCGCGGAGCCAGACGGAGCCAGGCACGCTGAACTTGGATGACCCAAGTCGTTGTTGGAGCTGTGATGAATTGACTGCTCATGCACCGTACGGACCGAGCAATGATTCATGGACGCATCCTCCTAGTTTGTTTGTTTATCCGGTGACCACGGCGGAGTGGCATGTCGTGATCCAAGCCCAGCCAAGCCCCTATCCGAGCCGCGAAAATGGGCGCAACGTTCGCCGCGGGTTTAGCCGGGAAACGGCGAGCGGGGCGCGCGGTTTGACCATACCGTGGCAGTATGCCACCAGCGGCTGCCTGCCAGGAGAGGGAAGGCATCGGGCGCGGGCACGTCGGCGGCGGCGGCGGCAGCCCAGGTAGGCAACTCTTGCACATACTTCTCGCCCACGCGAGCCCGCCACCGCGGTTTCGGCGCCGTCGCTTCGCGTGCACCGCTCTTGGCTTGGGGCCGTGTGGCCGTGGCAGGTGTCTATCTGCTGCAGGTGGCGGCCTCCCGCTGCTCGGCTGACGCCAAGTTGAGGGCGGCCGCATGCAACTTGCGTCTCCTTGTTTTCTCGATCCACCAACACGGCTGCGCGCGCTTTCGCTTTCTCTTGCCTCGACGCGATCTGGTGCTTTCTCTTATACACTACTATGATGATAAGGGTCTTGTCGTTCTGCCAGATTTGTTGTAGCACGAACGCTGCCTGGACGGCATAACGCGAAGCTCCGGCTCCCTGAAAAGATGGATGGACGGATTGCTGCTGCTGCTGCTGCCTGACGGGGACTCGGAGGCCGTCGGCGCACCCGCGCAGTCGTTATCGCTTCTCAGGTCCACCACTGAGAATTGGCCGCTTCAAGTGAACCTCGCATGGTTTAGGTTTCATGGGCTGAAACTAGCCCATCAGGATTTAAGCCACGGGTTTTGGATTTATTTCAAACTTCTCGACAATGTTTGGTTAGTGGAAGGAAACGTCTCTGTTGATCACAAGGTGATCATAGGGGTTGGGTGTGTACGTATGTGGTACTATGTTAGGAAAAAACCATTGGCTGGCTGCGGCCTGGGGCGGGATCTACTGGAATGCACGGGGATGGCTGTGGAACGGTGCGTACCGAAAACGTTTTTCGAGTGATCAACGATATACCGCTTCCATTATTAGATTAGTCGGCGTGTTGGACGACTTCTGCTATTTGTTTTTTTAAGAAGGTATAAAATTTATCTTGTCCATTAGTCAAGAAGAGAATAGAGTTTGGTTATAAATGACCCTTAGACACCACATAGGGATTATTCTCGCAATACATTGACTCTAGTTTCTTCACACCCGCGGTGATCCATACATAGGCTCGCCTTGGTCTTGATGATGTTGAGCAAGATTTTCGTCGGGCGCTCTTGTGGCGGAACATACATGCCGTTCTCTCATTCAAATGGCCTAGGACACAAGTATGGTAAGGGGAAGCCATGGCTTTTCGATGAGGGATGTCCACACATGTTATATAGTTGTCCACCAACCTTTGACGGAGCCTGCCAAAGGCCATGAAGATGTGTCCATATTCTCAAGGTGAAGCTTCTTAATGATCAAGTTTCAAAACCTAAAGGAGTATCGACATTTGAAGAAATCTTGCATTCTTGTTCCCTCTTGCAAAGGAGATAAGACCATAATTTGTTCATCCCCGCTTGGCCAACCTATTGATAGTCCAAATCCTATCTTAGATTGCCAACCAAGCAATGAAGTTAACATGGAATACCTGACGGCGATGGTTGTTGAGGCATAGAAAAAGTTAAGGTCCTCCTCTTCACATGGAATTCCCGTGCCAACCCACATCTTGGTTGGTTCCTTTGACTCATACCAAACCGTACTGATGTGGCCGGCAAACGACCTCTCAATTGACCTTGCATCTCGCACCCATCGTCCTATCGGAGCTGGGCCAAAGGAATGCCCATTCAATCTTGTTAACATCATGTAGGGAACTTGGTGGAATAACGAGAGGCGTGAAGTAGACCGTTTGGGAGGTGATCACATACTTGACAAGGGTTGTGAACCCAATCGTAGTGATGTTTTGGCCTTAATTCGTAAGTGACCAACTTGTTCGCAAATTTTTCCTCAAGAAATTGCACCTTCTGCAATTGCCAAACAGAGAGCGGGAGGCCTAATTATCTCATTGGGGAAAAAGTTCTAGACGCTGGCAAGCTTTGAAAAATATGTCCCAAGTTTAGATGGTCCAATCTCTGAACTTACTCGGGAGCCCTCTCTGTCGGAGGAAAGCAAGGATGTATTCCCACTTGGGAACGCTTCCTGCTATCATAGTACTTGCAGAATTTGGTGCTACTGAAAACAGAGGCTCGTAGTTTAGATACGCACAAGTGGAAACCTATATTCTACTGCCTTGCCTTGTGCGGCGGGCTGCTATCATATTGACGCGAATGGCTTTGTTATGCATCGCCACATGCACCTTGAGCAAATGGATTGGTCAGACCAGGAGCATCTGATACCATGTTAAGGGAGAAGCTAGGTAGGAGGCTCAACACACTTGATTCATCCATCGACGGGGCGATATATACAGGTTACAGGGAGCGCCGTCGGGTGATCGTGTGCCACTACTCAGACCATCGTGCGCCACTACGCGGGCATCGTGGTGTACACAGGGGCTGGTTTACAACTGCTGTACATGTACTATCATACATACAGTCTATCATTCAGGAACTACTTTTCTCCAATTTATTTATCCAGTTACCTACATTTGGCTAGAGTATGGGTTGAAACAGATTTGGCATGAATTTGCAGCACCGTCCATTTACCTCTCCCACGGGCACCATCATTTTTCAAAAAGTCATACGAGTGTGCTCACACATCGTTTTGAATCTCCCATATAGTTACAAAAGCTGCAATTTAGGATGCCAGCAAGCCTTGTGAATAAGACAGAAAGTTAGCTTCCACCGATAATCTTGTCTAAGTTATCTTCAGAGCCAGATCATGTGTGGGGTCTGCAAACTCTCAGTTTACAAGAATATAAAGGCCTTTCGACATAAACAGAATGAGCACCCATGATAGATGACACACATAACATCACTGTCATTCAGCCATAGTTCCCTGCCACAACCAAAAAAGAACAACGGTGATTAGCACATCAAACTGAGTACAAGCAATTCAGACAATTGAAATCTTCAATGCCACATTATTGTTTAAACAATGTACATGTTGCTGAGAGAAACAGACATCATGGTGATGTTGCTAGCCTATCATATACCAGAGCTGCCAACTAGCTGGAGCAGAGTCGAACTCATCAAAGCTCGATCTGACTCTAGCTTGATTTGATAAGGATCGGTAACTCTACAGATACACATATATGACTATACTATAGGTAGGCTCGATCATGCTCAGCCTCAACTCCTACTCCTAAGGCCGAATTATTCTGTAAATACACATATATGAGTATAATATATGGTCGAGCTTGGCCTGGCACATTAATGTGGTATATTACACAAGTATGAATTTGAGCCTAATCTACACAAGCTCGATCTCAGCTCAACTGGGTTCAGGCCAAGCTTATAGTATGCTCGAGTTCCACCTGGTAAGGCTTGAAATGGAATACATACATATGTTATATTATATACAAGTATGGATTCGAGCCTAATTTAGACAAGCTCGATCTCAGCTCAACTGGGCTCGAGACAAGCTACAATAGTTTGTCAACCCAGAACACTTTTGACAGCCCTAGCTATGACTTTATTCATAAACAATTGAACCTCAGCGAAGAAAAACATTATGGCCAACATGATAGAACTGAATGAGGTATGGGTTACCGGAAAGTTTTGTTGTATTATGGACCCCATACTTCCAATCAACAATATGCTTTGCATGTGCATCAGGTAAATGCCCTGAATAAAATCTTCAACAGACTTACCCCGTGTTAACCTACAAAAACTGCAGCCAAAAGTTATCCATATATGTTAGTCACATCTCTAATGGTTTCATTTTGTAGAGAGTAGTCTGTCCAAGTGTCAACCTAGGAAGAGGTATGAATTCAGTATCAATTTCTTCTCTTGTTGAGCCATAGGATTCCCCCCGAGAACACACAAAAGCTTTGCGTTCCATTGCATCGATAGAAAAGAATCCTATACAACACTAAGACTAGGCCGTTACACTGAACACGCATGGTAAGAGAACAGGAATTAGGCGACATAGGAAATGTCTCTTTTCATCAACAGTGTCAACTTGCCTGCATACAGTTGATATACATTGATAGTTTATCTGTCATGCAGCATCGCCCTCTTGCACGAGCAATGAGGTGTTGTTGAAGTCTTTCAGCTGCACCTATCCAGCTTCCCTTTGTTTCCTCTTGTTAAGCTACCATGCAAACGGTCACAAGGTTTGCTGTTGAATAGATTGATAATTGACATGCAGCAAAAAGCAAACTGGATAAGCATATATTTTAAGCACTCACCAGATTCCAATCCAGGCGCTTCTAGGGGATTAACAGCCGGGAAAACTTTGTTTTTGCCACTCTAGCTTTTGTCCATTTTGCTTATGCCACTCTAGAATTAGACATACCACTTTTGCCACTCTTAGCTTCTGACAATACATTACAAATGCCATTTCGTGGCAAAAGCAATAATTTTTCATTTCACTTTTGCCACTTCAGATTTTGACAATGTATCATAATTGCCACTCTAAAATTATTGTTTTTGTCATGGAATGGCAATTGTGATGTATTGTCAAAAACTAAGAGTGGCAAAAGTGAAATGTCAAATTCTAGAGTGGCAAAAGCAAAGTGGTCAAAAGCTAGAGTGGCAAAAACAAAGTTTTCCACAGCCTGTTGACTATCTCAATATTGCATCCACAAACCCGTGGTAGGCCACAACATAGCAACATAGTCAGTCAGTATACTCTTCTCTGCTTTGTGTGTTATAACTCTAACAAAATCTTCTGAATGGCAACCCAACATCTCATCTGGAATCATCAGAATGTATCTACTTTGGGGCTTATAGAAAAAAAGAAGTCAAAACAGGGTATCACCAGAAGTCACCACATGAACAACTTCCATTCCTAAAATGATGAAACCGATTTCCATCCCTAATGTCAATATCTCTCTTGGTAACTTGTGACACAAACTTGAAGAAAGTGTGACAGTCACCACATATCCTAAGGTTCTTCATTATCTGTATAGGCATGCCCTGGGGTGTAACAAGAAGGCCATAAGCAACAGCAAGCTTCTCACTGTGATACAGAAGGGAACTCTCCTTCTGCTCTTCATCGATGTCATGGAGAACAAATTCAGTGTCAGGCACATAGCCTGTAGTCCTTAACGAAGTGTACAAATCCTGGAGGGTAGATTCTATCTCTTCAATTTGCTCATGCTGTTTATCCCCAGTGACAAATGAGTACACTTTGTTCCTAATCTGCATCCAGCTACAGCCAGGCTCTTTTGTGACACCTTGTTGTTTCATAATTCTCCGTACCTCCGCAACTTCTACCCACATCCCTAGAGAAGAATATATATTTGATAACATGACATAGTTGCCAGAATTTGATGGCTCAATAGCGAAGAGTTTCTCAGCAGCCCTTCTACCGATTTCCGCATTCTTGTGAATCTTGCATGCCCCAAGAAGAGCACTCCAAATCACTGCATCTGGTTCAATAGGCATATCATATATAAACTGTTCAGCTCCTTGCACATTACCAGTTCGCCCAAGTAGATCCACCATGCACGCATAGTGTTCCAGCAGAGGAGTCAGTCCATAATCCCTGCTCATTGACTTGAAAAATTGCCAACCTTCATCTACCAAGCCAGCATGGCTGCATGCATTTAAAAGCCCCACAAAAGTGACCTCATTTGGCAACACCCCTGCAGATTCCATATGTTTACACATCTTGATGGCTTCTCTTCCAAGGCCATGTTGTGCACAACCTGTAATGAAGGAATTCCATGTAAATATGTCCCGTTCCTCCATTGAATCAAAAACCTTATGAGAATCTGCTGAACCACACTTGAAATACATTGACATGAGAGCATTAGCCACTATAAGTTCTGAATCCCTTCCATGTTTGATGGCTACTGTGTGAATTTGTTGCCCAAGCTTAGGAGCACCAAGGCTTCCACAAACGCTGAAAAGTATAGTTAATATCGGGGAATTTGGTACTTCATGCTCGTTTAACATTATTTTGAAAAACTCCACTGCCTCATAGCCCCGCTCAGCCTGTGCATATGCAGATATTATCGTAGTCCAAGAGACAACATCCCGACTGAGCATATTGTCAAATATATGTCTTGCATCCTCCAGCATATTATTGTGTACAAGTGCCGAAATAAAGGAGTTCCATGACACGGTGTCTTTCACTCTCATTCGATTAAAGACTTGTCTCACATACTCCATGTTTCCGCACTTGCCATACATAGTAATGAGAGCATTACCAACATAACTATTGAACTGGCAACCGGCCTTAACAGCCAGTGAATGCACTTGTTTTCCTGTCTTAAGAGCTCCAATATTTGAACAAGCAAAGAAGCTACTAGTCAAACTAGATAGGCTAGGTAACATTCCATTCCTATGGAGCGCTTGGAGTAAATCCAAAGCTTCTTGACTCCTTCCATTCTGTGCATACCCTGCAATCATTCCAGCCCAGGATATTGTGTTCCTGAAAGGCATCCTATCGAACAGCTCCTTTGCCTCATCAACCATTCCATTCTGCATATACCCAGTAATCATGGCGTTCCAGGACACAACAATAGGATCAGGAATCTGATCAAATAAAATCCTTGCATCAGTAATCCTGCCACATCGAGCTAAGCCTGTGAGCAGTGCAGTCTGGCATGGAATGGACTTTACAGGGTCTCTTTCATAGACAGCGGTAGCAGCATTGATTCGACCACCATGAGATAGTGCAGCGATCATAGTTGACCATGTGTACTCATTCCTCTCTGGCATACCCTCGAAGAATTTAATGGCAGTGTCAAGCGCACTTGCATCCCTGGTATATGCATTTAACATCGATGTCCCAATGACCACATCACTCTCAAAGCCTGTCTTAAGGGCTAGAGGGCGGAGGCCCTCTAGAACACCAAGATCCCGAAGACCCGTCACGGCTAAAAGCACAGACGCGAAGTTTGACTGGTCTGGTGCCACGCCTTCACGGTGCATCATGCGAAAGATGTCCCAAGCCTTGCGATGCTGCTCGATTCTAGCATACCCAGAGATCATCACTGTCCAAGAAACCAAGTTGCGCTCTGGCATTTGCTCAAACAGATGCCACGCATCCACCATCTGCCGGCTGTGGCAGTACCCGGTGAGCATCGAGTTCCACGACGTGACATCCCTGCGCGGCATCGCGTCGAACAGCCTGCGCGCCATGGTGATGTCCCCGTTCCGGGCATAGCAGCTGACCATGGCGTTCCACGCGATGGTGTTCCGCTCGAGCATTCCGTCGAACACCCTTCGGGCGTCGAGCACGCGGCCGAGGCGGGCGTACCCCGACAGCAGGATGGTGCTGGTGCGCACGTTCCCTCCGGAGATGGCGTCGACGAGGGACCTCGCGTCCTCGAGCATCCCGCTGTTGCAGTAGGCGGAGATCATGGTGTTCCAGGCGAAGATGCTGCGGTGCGGCATGGCGTCGAACACCTCCCGGGCCTCCCGCAGGCGGCCGAGCCGCGCGAGCTCCTTGATGCGGTCGGTGTGCGCGCTCCTGTCGAGCACCCGGTGGGCGCTCCTCGCGGGGAGCGGCGCCATGGCTGCGGCGGTGGCGGTGGCCGCGGCGGTGAGGTGGCGGCGGAGGAGCAGGCAGCGCGCCATTGGCTTGCTCCATTTGGTGGGGAACAGCATCAAAAAACCGGAAAAACGGCGAATTACGGTGGTGACCTACATTTGGGTATACCCACATGTCACGGGAAGTTGGGAACAAATGCACCTGTTAAGATGGGAACTGGAAACTTGTCATGGATAACAGGGACACGGCTTGCTCATTACCCGTCTCCACTTCTGGAAAACGTAGAGCAATTTAGTCTTTGTCTCTATGAGAGATGTACACGTTTAATAGAATAAACTGATTTTTCTTAAGCACTAGTCTTTATCTCTATGAAAGATGTACCTAATTAAGTGTCTCTCACAAGATACGACGCCCTCATCTTATGCACCAGTACTTATTTCTATGGGATGGGGTATCTAATTAAGCATCTATCATCTACAAATAAACACCGGTGATTAAATAAAATTGGTCTATGTTACAGAAATGAGACATAAAACTACAAGGCCTAATGGTTTCAAAGTGCACCGGTCTAGCAGCCACCCTTACATTTTGACAACCTTAAGCCCACCAAGGAGGGCTCTCCCACATACATTATAACAGATCATGGTACAGAAATGAGACAAAAGTTTCAAATTTCAAAAGCAACATACAACAACAACAACAACAACAACAACAACAACAACAACAAACAAACAAAACCTTTAGTACCAAACAAGTTGTGGTAGGCTAGAGCTAAAATCATAAAAATCTCGTAACCAACTCATGACTCTGGCACATGAATAACAAGGAACCACTCATTTCTGTCCATGACTAGTTCTTTGGTGATACTCCAGTCCTTTAGATCCATCATTTACAAATCCCTTTCATGTCAAATTCGGTCTACCCCGACCTCTCTTGACATTATCAACACGCTTTAACCATCTGCTATCCACTGGAGCTTCTGTAGACGTGCGCTGAATATGCCTAAACCATCTCAGACGATGTTGGATAAGCTTCTCTTCAATCGGTGCCACCCCAACCATATCTCGTATATCATCATTCGGAACCGGTCCTTCCTTGTGTGCCCACACATCCATCTCAATATGCGCATCTCCACCACAACTAACTGTTGAACATAGCGTCTTTTAGTCGCCCAATACTCAGCGCCATATAGCATTGCGGGCCGAATCACAGAACCCGCCTTTTACCTTTTGTGGCACTCCCTTTTCACAGAGAACGCCGAAAGCTTGGCGTAACTTATGAAGGTAATTCATAATACATAATCCGTTGACATCTGATTTTTCATAGCATGTTGCTTTGTACTGGTATACACTAGTAGAAAAATGGCCATTTGTCCTGGTTCATAAGGCCCATCTATCCCGGTTGGGGAACCGGGACTAAAGGGTTGTTACTAATGCCCTAGGCCTTTAGTCCCGGTTCTTACACTAACCGGGACAGATGGGTCTCCACGTGGCCGCTCCGGCGAGCCCAGGCACGAGGGCCTTTGGTCCCGGTTGGTAGCACCAACCGGGACTAATAAGCTTCCACGCGTCAGCATATCAGGGGCTGTTTTTTAAAGGAGGTGGTTTAGGGGTTTTGGGGGTTAATTTAGGTTGGTATAGGTAGCTAATAGAAGATGTGTCATCTCTTATCTCCGTGCTACTGCTACTGCTATGCCTAAACATGACTTAGATTGAAGTGAGGCAACATGTGGTGCATGTCGAAAGTAATACTAATCCTAACTTGATCAAGTTTGGATTGTACTACTTTCGACATGCACCACATGCATGTTGCCTTCACTTCAATCCAATCCATGTTCATTTCACCCACAGATATATAATAAATCTTCATGCTCGCATCATGCATCATCATAATAACAAGTCCTACTAATCATCATCATACATCTTCTACTCGTTATTAATAACAAGTCATACGATCATCATCCCGATAGTCATCGTACCAACCCTACTTAATTGTTCTTAGCACATGATCATCAATATTAGGTAGGACCTAAATACCCTCTTTAAGGTAAAATAACATACAACAATATAGACTCTGACTCTCCATTATGGAGAATGGAGATCATCCTGTCTCCAATTCTTGCGCTTCGCTTCCTTTTGCTTCCAAGAACCTCCTTACGATTGTCCATACATTTTTTCCATTTTTAGATTAGCATGTCTTCACTTCTTTGGGAAATCCGATATGGACAGTTGAGATTCGTAGGATGACCTGGATATATGTTCAAAACACGAAGGCTGCCATTCTGATACATCAAATGAGGCACACAATCCTCTGGGACTCTCTGTTGAAAAACATAGTAATAACTTCATAGTTAGCAATTGAAGGAAATATGCCCTAGAGGCAATAATAAAGTTATTATTTATTTCCTTATATCATGATAAATGTTTATTATTCATGCTAGAATTGTATTAACCGGAAACATAATACATGTGTGAATACATAGACAAACTTAGTGTCACTAGTATGCCTCTACTTGACTAGCTCGTTAATCAAAGATGGTTATGTTTCCTAACCATGAACAAGGTCTTGTTATTTGATTAACGAGGTCACATCATTGGTTGAATGATCTGATTGACATGACCCATTCCATTAGCTTAGCACCCGATCGTTTAGTATGTTGCTATTGCTTTCTTCATGACTTATACATGTTCCTATGACTATGAGATTATGCAACTCCCGTTTACCGGAGGAACACTTTGGGTGCTACCAAACGTCACAACGTAACTGGGTGATTATAAAGGAGTATTACAGGTGTCTCCAAAGGTAGATGTTGGGTTGGCGTATTTCGAGATTAGGATTTGTCACTCCGATTGTCGGAGAGGTATCTCTGGGCCCTCTCGGTAATGCACATCACATAAGCCTTGCAAGCATTACAACTAATGAGTTAGTTGCAAGATGATGTATTACGGAACGAGTAAAGAGACTTGCCGGTAATGAGATTGAACTAGGTATTGGATACCGACGATCGAATCTCGGGCAAGTAACATACCAATGACAAAGGGAACAACGTATGTTGTTATGCGGTCTGACCGATAAAGATCTTCGTAGAATATGTAGGAGCCAATATGGGCATCCAGGTCCCGCTATTGGTTATTGACCGGAGATGTATCTCAGTCATGTCTACATTGTTCTCGAACCGTAGGGTCCGCACGCTTAACGTTACGATGACAGTTATTATGAGTTTATGCATTTTGATGTACCGAAGTTAGTTCGGAGTCCCGAATGTGATCACGGACATGACGAGGAGTCTCGAAATGGTTGAGACATAAAGATTGATATATTGGATGACTATATTCGGACACCGGAAGTGTTCCGGGTGATTTCGGAGAAAACCGGAGAGCCGGAGGGTTACCGGAACCCTACCGGGAGAAGTAATGGGCCTTATGGGCTTTAGTGGAGAGAGAGAAGGGCTGCCAGAGGTGGGCCGCGCGCCACCTCCTCCCTGGTCCGAATTGGACTAGGGGAGGGGGCGGCGCCCCCCCTTTCCTTCTCCCACTCCACCTCTTTCCCCCTCCTAGTAGGAGTCCTACTCCTACTAGGAGGAGGACTCCTCCTTGGCGCGCCACACCAGGCCGGCCGGCCTCCTCCCCTTGATCCTTTATATACGGGGGCAGGGGGCACCCCAAGACACACAAGTTGATCCTTGAGATCGTTCCTTAGCCGTGTGCGGTGCCCCCTGCCACCATATTCCACCTCGATCATATCATTGTAGTGCTTTGGCGAAGCCCTGCGTTGGTAGAACATCAAGATCGTCACCACGCCGTCGTGCTGACGGAAATCCTCCCTGAAGCTTTGCTGGATCGGAGCCCGGGGATCGTCATCGAGCTGTACATGTGCTAAGAACTCGGAGGTGCCGGAGTAACGGTGCTTGGATCGGTCGGATCAGGAAGAAGACGTACGACTACTTCCTCTACGTTGTGTCAACGCTTCCGTTGTGATCTACAAGGGTACGTAGATCAGACTCTCCCCCTCGTTGCTATGCATCACCATGATCTTGCGCGCGCGTAGGAATTTTTTTGAAATTACTGCGTTCCCTAACAGTGGCATCCGAGCCTAGGTTTTATGGTTTGATGTTATTTGCACGAGTAGAACACAAGTGAGTTGTGGGCGATACAAGTCATACTGCCTACCAGCATGTTATACTTTGGTTCAGCAGTATTGTTGGACGAGACGACCCGGACCAACCTTACGCGTACGCTTACGCGAGACCGGTTCCCTCGACGTGCTTTGCACATAGATGGCTTGCGGGCGACTGTCTCTCCAACTTTAGTTGAACCGAGTATGGCTACGCCCGGTCCTTGAGAAGGTTAAAACGGAGTCTATTTGATAAACCATCGTTGTGGTTTTGATGCGTAGGTGAGATTGGTTCTTGCTTAAGCCCGTAGCAGCCACGTAAAACTTGCAACAACAAAGTAGAGGACGTCTAACTTGTTTTTGCAGGGCATGTTGTGATGTGATATGGTCAAGACATGATGCTAAATTTTATTGTATGAGATGATCATGTTTTGTAACCGAGTTATCGGCAACTGGCAGGAGCCATATGGTTGTCGCTTTATTGTATGCAATGCAATCGTGATGTAATGCTTTACTTTATCACTAAACGGTAGCGATAGTCGTGGAAGCATAAGATTGGCGAGACGACAACGATGCTACGATAAAGATCAAGGTGTCGCGCCGGTGACGATGGTGATCATGACGGTGCTTCGGAGATGGAGATCACAAGCACAAGATGAAGATGGCCATCATATCACTTATATTGATTGCATGTGATGTTTACCTTTTTATGCATCTTATCTTGCTTTGATTGACGGTAGCATTATAAGATGATCTCTCACTAAATTATCAAGAAGTGTTCTCCCTGAGTATGCACCGTTGCGAAAGTTCTTCGTGCTGAGACACCACGTGATGATCGGGTGTGATAGGCTCTACGTTCAAATACAACGGGTGCAAAACAGTTGCACACGCGGAATACTCAGGTTATACTTGACGAGCCAAGCATATACAGATATGGCCTCGGAACACGGAGACCGAAAGGTCGAGCGTGAATCATATAGTAGATATGATCAATATAATGATGTTCACCGATGAAACTACTCCATCTCACGTGATGATCGGACATGGTTTAGTTGATTTGGATCACGTAATCACTTAGAGGATTAGAGGGATGTCTATCTAAGTGGGAGTTCTTAAGTAATATGATTAATTGAACTTAAATTTATCATGAACTTAGTACCTGATAGTATCTTGCTTGTTTATGTTGATTGTAGATAGATGGCTCGTGCTGTTGTTCCGTTGAATTTTAATGCGTTCCTTGAGAAAGCAAAGTTGAAAGATGATGGTAGCAATTACACGGACTGGGTCCGTAACTTGAGGATTATCCTCATTGCTGCACAGAAGAATTACGTCCTGGAAGCACCGCTAGGTGCCAGGCCTGCTGCTGGAGCAACACCAGATGTTATGAACGTCTGGCAGAGCAAAGCTGATGACTACTCGATAGTTCAGTGTGCCATGCTTTACGACTTAGAATCGGGACTTCAACGACGTTTTGAACGTCATGGAGCATATGAGATGTTTCAGGAGTTGAAGTTAATATTTCAAGCAAATGCCCGGATTGAGAGATATGAAGTCTCCAATAAGTTCTATAGCTGCAAGATGGAAGAGAACAGTTCTGTCAGTGAGCATATACTCAAAATGTCTGGGTATAATAATCACTTGATTCAATTGGGAGTTAATCTTCCAGATGATTGCGTCATTGACAGAATTCTCCAATCACTGCCACCAAGCTACAAGAGCTTCGTGATGAACTATAATATGCAAGGGATGAACAAGACTATTCCCGAGCTCTTCGCAATGCTGAAAGCTGCGGAGGTAGAAATCAAAAAGGAGCATCAAGTGTTGATGGTTAACAAAACCACTAGTTTCAAGAAAAAGGGCAAAGGGAAGAATAAGGGGAACTTCAAGAAGAATGGCAAGCAAGTTGCTGCTCAGGAGAAGAAACCCAAGTCTGGACCTAAGCCTGAAACTGAGTGCTTCTACTGCAAGCAGACTGGTCACTGGAAGCGGAACTGCCCCAAGTATTTGGCGGATAAGAAGGATGGCAAGGTGAACAAAGGTATATGTGATACACATGTTATTAATGTGTACCTTACTAATGCTCGCAGTAGCACCTGGGTATTTGATACTGGTTCTGTTGCTAATATTTGCAACTCAAAACAGGGACTACGGATTAAGCGAAGATTGGCTAAGGACGAGGTGACGATGCGCGTGGGAAACGGTTCCAAAGTCGATGTGATCGCAGTCGGCACGCTACCTCTACATCTACCTTTGGGATTAATATTAGACCTAAATAATTGTTATTTGGTGCCAGCGTTGAGCATGAACATTATATCTGGATCTTGTTTAATGCGAGACGGTTATTCATTTAAATCGGAGAATAATGGTTGTTCTATTTATATGAGTAATATCTTTTATGGTCATGCACCCATGAAGAGTGGTCTATTCTTGTTGAATCTCGATAGTAGTGATACACATATTCATAATGTAGAAGCCAAAAGATGCAGAGTTGATAATGATAGTGCAACTTATTTGTGGCACTGCCGTTTAGGTCATATCGGTGTAAAGCGCATGAAGAAACTCCATACTGATGGACTTTTGGAACCACTTGATTATGAATCACTTGGTACTTGCGAACCGTGCCTCTTGGGCAAGATGACTAAAACACCGTTCTCCGGTACTATGGAGAGAGCAACGGATTTGTTGGAAATCATACATACAGATGTATGCGGTCCGATGAATATTGAGGCTCGTGGCGGATATCGTTATTTTGTCACCTTCACAGATGATTTAAGCAGATATGGGTATATCTACTTAACGAAACATAAGTCTGAAACATTTGAAAAGTTCAAAGAATTTCAGAGTGAAGTGGAAAATCATCGTAACAAGAAAATAAAGTTTCTACGATCTGATCGTGGAGGAGAATATTTGAGTTACGAGTTTGGTGTACATTTGAAAAATTGTGGAGTAGTTTCGCAACTCACGCCACCCGGAACACCACAGCGTAATGGTGTGTCCGAACATCGTAATCGTACTTTACTAGATATGGTGCGATCTATGATGTCTCTTACTGATTTACCGCTATCGTTTTGGGGATACGCTCTAGAGACGGCCGCATTCACGTTAAATAGGGCACCATCAAAATCCGTTGAGACGACGCCTTATGAACTATGGTTTGGCAAGAAACCAAAGTTGTCGTTTCTGAAAGTTTGGGGCTGCGATGCTTATGTGAAAAAGCTTCAACCTGATAAGCTCGAACCCAAATCGGAGAAGTGTGTCTTCATAGGATATCCAAAGGAAACTATTGGATACACCTTCTATCACAGATCCGAAGGCAAGACTTTTGTTGCTAAATTCGGAAACTTTCTTGAGAAGGAGTTTCTCTCGAAAGAAGTGAGTGGGAGGAAAGTAGAACTTGACGAGGTAACTATACCCACTCCCGTATTGGAAAGTAGTACATCACAGAAAACTGTTTCTGCAACACCTACACCAATAAGTGAGGAAGCTAATGATAATAATCATGAAACTTCAGAACAAGATACTACCGAACCTCGTAGATCAACCAGAGCAAGATCTGCGCCAGAGTGGTACGGTAATCCAATTCTGGAAGTCATGCTGCTAGATCATGATGAACCTACGAACTATGAAGAAGCGATGGTGAGCCCAGATTCCGCAAAGTGGCTTGAAGCCATGAAATCTGAGATGGGATCCATGTATGAGAACAAAGTATGGACTTTGGTTGACTTGCCCGATGATCGGCAAGCAATTGAAAATAAATGGATCTTCAAGAAAAAGACTGACGCTGATGGTAATGTTACTGTCTATAAAGCTCGACTTGTCGCAAAAGGTTTTCGACAAGTTCAAGGGGTTGACTATGATGAGACCTTCTCACCCGTAGCGATGCTTAAGTCTGTCCGAATCATGTTAGCAATTACCGCATTTTATGATTATGAAATTTGGCAGATGGATGTCAAAACTGCATTCCTGAATGGATTTCTGGAAGAAGAGTTGTATATGATGCAACCGGAAGGTTTTGTCGATCCAAAGGGAGCTAACAAAGTATGCAAGCTCCAGCGATCCATTTATGGACTGGTGCAAGCATCTCGGAGTTGGAATAAACGTTTTGATAGTGTGATCAAAGCATTTGGTTTTATACAGACTTTTGGTGAAGCCTGTATTTACAAGAAAGTGAGTGGGAGCGTTGTAGCATTTATGATTTTATATGTGGATGACATATTGCTGATTGGAAATGATATAGAATTTCTGGATAGCATAAAGGGATACTTGAATAAGAGTTTTTCAATGAAAGACCTCGGTGAAGCTGCTTACATATTAGGCATAAAAATCTATAGAGATAGATCAAGACTCTTAATTGGACTTTCACAAAGCACATACCTTGACAAAATTTTGAAGAAGTTCAAAATGCATCAAGCAAAGAAAGGGTTCTTGCCTGTGTTACAAGGTGTGAAGTTGAGTCAGACTCAATGCCCGACCACTGCAGAAGATAGAGAGAAAATGAAAGATGTTCCCTATGCTTCAGCCATAGGCTCTATCATGTATGCAATGCTGTGTACCAGACCTGATGTGTGCCTTGCTATAAGTTTAGCAGGGAGGTACCAAAGTAATCCAGGAATGGATCACTGGACAGCGGTCAAGAACATCCTGCAATACCTGAAAAGGACTAAGGATATGTTTCTCGTATATGGAGGTGACAAAGAGCTCACCGTAAGAGGTTACGTTGATGCAAGCTTTGACACCGATCTGGACGATTCTAAATCGCAAACCGGATACGTGTTTACATTGAACGGTGGAGCTGTCAGTTGGTGCAGTTCTAAACAAAGCGTCGTAGTGGGATCTACATGTGAAGCGGAGTACATAGCTGCTTCAGAAGCAGCGAACGAAGGAGTCTGGATGAAGGAGTTCATATCCGATCTAGGTGTCATACCTAGTGCATCGGGTCCAATGAAAATCTTTTGTGACAATACTGGTGCAATTGCCTTGGCAAAGGAATCCAGATTTCACAAGAGGACCAAGCACATCAAGAGACGCTTCAATTCCATCCGGGATCTAGTCCAGGTGGGAGACATAGAGATTTGCAAGATACATACGGATCTGAATGTTGCAGACCCGTTGACTAAGCCTCTTCCACGAGCAAAACATGATCAGCACCAAGGCTGCATGGGTGTTAGAATCATTACTGTGTAATCTAGATTATTGACTCTAGTGCAAGTGGGAGACTGAAGGAAATATGCCCTAGAGGCAATATTAAAGTTATTATTTATTTCCTTATATCATGATAAATGTTTATTATTCATGCTAGAATTGTATTAACCGGAAACATAATACATGTGTGAATACATAGACAAACTTAGTATCACTAGTATGCCTCTACTTGACTAGCTCGTTAATCAAAGATGGTTATGTTTCCTAACCATGAACAAGGTCTTGTTATTTGATTAACGAGGTCACATCATTGGTTGAATGATCTGATTGACATGACCCATTCCATTAGCTTAGCACCCGATCGTTTAGTATGTTGCTATTGCTTTCTTCATGACTTATACATGTTCCTATGACTATGAGATTATGCAACTCCCGTTTACCGGAGGAACACTTTGGGTGCTACCAAACGTCACAACGTAACTGGGTGATTATAAAGGAGTATTACAGGTGTCTCCAAAGGTAGATGTTGGGTTGGCGTATTTCGAGATTAGGATTTGTCACTCCGATTGTCGGAGAGGTATCTCTGGGCCCTCTCGGTAATGCACATCACATAAGCCTTGCAAGCATTACAACTAATGAGTTAGTTGCAAGATGATGTATTACGGAACGAGTAAAGAGACTTGCCGGTAATGAGATTGAACTAGGTATTGGATACCGACGATCGAATCTCGGGCAAGTAACATACCAATGACAAAGGGAACAACGTATGTTGTTATGCGGTCTGACCGATAAAGATCTTCGTAGAATATGTAGGAGCCAATATGGGCATCCAGGTCCCGCTATTGGTTATTGACCGGAGATGTATCTCAGTCATGTCTACATTGTTCTCGAACCGTAGGGTCCGCACGCTTAACGTTACGATGACAGTTATTATGAGTTTATGCATTTTGATGTACCGAAGTTAGTTCGGAGTCCCGAATGTGATCACGGACATGACGAGGAGTCTCGAAATGGTTGAGACATAAAGATTGATATATTGGATGACTATATTCGGACACCGGAAGTGTTCCGGGTGATTTCGAAGAAAACCGGAGAGCCGAAGGGTTACCGGAACCCTACCGGGAGAAGTAATGGGCCTTATGGGCTTTAGTGGAGAGAGAGAAGGGCTGCCAGAGGTGGGCCGCGCGCCACCTCCTCCCTGGTCCGAATTGGACTAGGGGAGGGGGGCGGCGCCCCCCCTTTCCTTCTCCCACTCCACCTCTTTCCCCCTCCTAGTAGGAGTCCTACTCCTACTAGGAGGAGGACTCCTCCTTAGCGTGCCACACCAGGCCGGCCGGCCTCCTCCCCTTGATCCTTTATATACGGGGGCAGGGGGCACCCCAAGACACACAAGTTGATCCTTGAGATCGTTCCTTAGCCGTGTGCGGTGCCCCCTGCCACCATATTCCACCTCGATCATATCATTGTAGTGCTTAGGCGAAGCCCTACGTCGGTAGAACATCAAGATCGTCACCACGCCGTCGTGCTGACGGAACTCCTCCCCGAAGCTTTGCTGGATCGGAGCCCGGGGATCGTCATCGAGCTGTACGTGTGCTAAGAACTCGGAGGTGCCGGAGTAACGGTGCTTGGATCGGTCGGATCGGGAAGAAGACGTACGACTACTTCCTCTATGTTGTGTCAACGCTTCCGTTGTGATCTACAAGGGTACGTAGATCAGACTCTCCCCCTCGTTGCTATGCATCACCATGATCTTGCGCGTGCGTAGGAAATTTTTTGAAATTACTGCGTTCCCTAACAGCAATGATGTACTAGTTTTAGAAGTATGCAAAAGATGCACGGATATCGTAATAGTAAAAAAATCTTACCAGGGTATCTCCATGGTAGTTACCGTAGTTCAACACGTGCACTAGTGGCACATATTGACCATAATGTTGAGGAGTTTGATTTTAGATATTGTAATTCTTAATATCAGTACAAAATCCGATCAAATGATTTTTCTCCTGATAAGTTAATTCGGAGCCATCGGTGTAGTGGGTTTTGTCTACCATCTCCCGCACATTCTTTCAAGAATGAAAATAAGTTGTCAATGGAAATAAACTGTCAACTATTTTGAAATAAACAATATAAATTAGCTACTAACTATGTTTGAGAAACTCACATAGCGGTAGAATTGAAGGCGTATCAACAAGGACCCAAATGTCCATATTGTCTTGCTCGATTTCAGGATCACCAAGATCCATGGTGACAAGCATACCCTCATCAAAACCATACATCTTGCAAAGTGTTTCCAATTTTTTGCAACCAAAATAGGTTACGCTTTCAGAATTGTATAGCTTTACTTCAAAATCCACATCATGATGAGTCCTTAGGTAAATTTTCTTTGTTTCGAAACTTTCATGGTCTTCAAAACCCATCCTCTCCAAGACATAGCATCTTGCATGGCATGGGATAAGCTACTCGAATTGTAAAAGATGGAAATTGCACGTTGAAATAGTTGTAGTCATGCTTAATTACGAAAAAACACTTGTCGTCATTGCGTACCGTTTCAACATCGATGGTCTCCTTGAGCTTAATGCTGAAGCACCGATCACCATCCAGGTGAGGCCTGTCGCACAGACCTCGATCGTTGTGGCACCAGCTGCACTCCCCCGGGAGACTTGCGTCGTCTGATGACGACATTTACTACGTTCATAATTCAAAGATTAAACTTGTACAATTAAATATATGTACTACAAAAACTAAATTAGATCATTATTATTCATCATGGGTTGACTATCGGTCTGTCGAGTCTTTTCTTGAAAACTCTCAGCTCACGTGGTGTATATATTCGACTCTCGGTGATGGTCGCTCCTCACTTCATCCCCGAGTGCATTACACCAAAATGTCTAGCACACGGGAAGGAAGGAGAAGCGACCCCCACGACAACAGTCGGGATTCTTCGTCCTCTCATATATATATGGTGGAACTCTCCCTCACTGATTCCTCTCTGACATTTGCGACCGTCGGTGATGGTCGTTACTCCTTCCCCTAGTGCATAACAAAGGTCTAGCACCCGGAGAAGAAGGAGAAACGACCCCCATGACAACAGTCGGGATTCTTCGTCCTCTTATATATATATATATATATATATATATATATATATATATATATATATATGGTGGAACTCTCCCTCAATGATTCCTCTCTGACATTTGCGACCGTCGATGATGGTCGTTACTCCTTCTTCCCCTAGTGCATAACAAAGGTCTAGCACCCGGAGAAGAAGGAGAAATGACCCCCACGACAACAGTCGGGCTTCTTCGTCCTCTCATATATGGTGGAGACTCGACAGACTTAAAGTCAACCCGAAATATGGTTTAATTATCTTTCTAAAAAAGGATTTGGCTGGTATCACCTCGAGGTCGGAGGGGGTCGGTGACAGGGACGACAGTGGGGATGATGGAGGGGGGCTCCTAGATTTCTGCGAAAACAAAAACCCTATAAGCTATCAACTAATCATATGCATACGCCTTGCATATTGCTCTCCAATTTTAGCATTCAAAGTAGGAGTAGTTTTCCAATTTGAGCATTCAATAAGCAAAATCAAATCGTAAAATAAAGTAGTATTCAAATTAGGATGCATTCAATTATAAGCAAAACTACATCATCTCTTGCGTCCGTACATCGTCGAATATTATCACTAATACACCTCGAATACTATCATATATATAACACCTCTAGTACAGCTAGAACCGTAGCGCCCGACGGGTATCGGCACGGGCGGTGGACACCTAAAGAGAAGGAACCATTACAGGATCGCTCCAGTGAGATCCCTGAAGAACCTGCCAGGTATTATCGAACCTGCCCTCCAACGCAACCATGTAGCGACGGACGTGCTTGTCCTCCTCGATAACACGGCGACGTACCACCTCCGCGATGCCCGGAAGCCTCGGCACCGTCACTGGCCCACGTGACCGCCACCAAACAAGGATCGAGTCAACGACGGGCTGGCTCCTCACCAACCGACGCCCCCGGAAGGTAGCACATCCCAAAACCATCCCGGCGGAGCCCAGTCCCGGACATGGCCCCTCTGATCAAGCCGGCCTTCTCCGCCGAGTCGACGACAAGGATGCGGGATAGGCATCGTCGACGTCGATGCGGGAATAATTGCTTTAACTAAAAAAATAAACTAGTTTATTAATTTTCTTGATAAAAATAAACTACTTCTATAGTAAAATAAACTAGCTTTATTAAATCAAGTAGTTCAACTACTAAGCACTTACTATAAATAGAATAAAGTAGTACTTACTAAAAATAAACTACTTCTATATATAGTAAAATAAAGTAGTTTTATTAAATCAACTAGTTCAACTACTAATTAATTAAGCACTTACTATAAATAAAGTAGTTTTATTAAATCAACTAGTTCAACTACTAATTAAGCATTTACTATAAATAAACTAGAGGAGAAGATCGAAGAAAAAAAAGAACAAAAAAAGAGGAGAAGAAGAAAGGAATAGTCTCCTCTGACTATTCCTTTCTTCTTCTCCTCTTTTTTTTCCTCTTCTTCCTCTCCTCTTCTTCACCTTCTTCCTCTCCTGCTTCTTTTTCTTCTTCCTTCTTTCCTTCTTCATCTTTTCTTCCTTTTCCTTATTTTACTTTTTCCTCTACACTAATCTAAAATGCACTAAAGTAAAATTGATATCTACTAACAATATAAATAAAAAATTAATACATATATGAAAAAAGGGGCTCACATCGGGGGCGGCCGGCGAGGGCGATGACGGCGGGGGGCGGAGGGCGACGATGACGACGACGGGGGGCGGAGGGCGACGGCGGGGTGCGGAGGGCGACGACGGGGGGCGTAGGGCGACGGCGGGGGCGGCAGACGGCGGCGGGGGCGGCGGAGGGCGACGGCGACGGTGGCGGGGGGCGGAGGGCGATGACGACGGCGACGGGGGGCGGCTCGGGGGCGGCGGAGGGCGACGGTGACGGGAGGCGGCTCGGGGGCGACGGAGGGCGGGGGGACACCGCAAGATTGAACCCAAAGATAAGCACTTCTCCCATTGCAATAAAGATCAATCTAGTAGGCCAAACCAAACTGATAATTCGAAGAGACTTGCAAATATAACCAATCATACATAAAAGAATTCAGAGAAGATTCAAATATTATTCATAGATAGACTTGATCATGAAGCCACAATTCATCGGTCTCAACAAACACACCGCAAAAAGAACATTACATCGAATAGATCTCCACAAGAGAGGGGGAGAACATTGTATTGAGATCCAAAAAGAGAGAAAGAAGCCATCTAGCTAATAACTATGGACCCGTAGGTCTGAGGTGAACTACTCACACTTCATCGAAGGGGCTATGGTGATGATGTAGAAGCCCTCCGTGATCGATGCCCCCTCCGGCGGAGCTCCGGAACAGGCCCCAAGATGGGATCTCGTGGATACAGAAAGTTGCGGCGGTGGAATTGGGGTTTTGGCTCCGTATCTGATTGTTCGGGGTTACGTAGGTATATATTGTTGGGGAACGTAGTAATTTCAAAAAATTTCCTACGCACACGCAAGATCATGGTGATGCATAGCAACGAGGGGGAGAGTATGATCTACATACCCTTGTAGATCGCAACGGAAGCGTTGACACAACGTAGAGGAAGTAGTCGTACGTCTTCTTCCCGATCCGACCGATCCAAGCACCGTTACTCCGGCACCTCCGAGTTCTTAGCACACATACAGCTCGATGACGATCCCCGGGCTCCGATCCAGCAAAGCTTCGGGGAGTAGTTCCGTCAGCACGACGGCGTGGTGACGATCTTGATGTTCTACCGACGCAGGGCTTCGCCTAAGCACTACAACGATATGATCAAGGTGGAATATGGTGGCAGGGGGCACCGCACACGGCTAAGGAACGATCTCAATGATCAACTTGTGTGTCTAGAGGTGCCCCCTGCCCCCGTATATAAAGGATCCAAGGGGGAGGGGCTGGCCGGCCAAGAGGAGGGCGCAGGAGGAGTCCTACTCCTACCGGGAGTAGGACTCCCCCCCAATCCTATTCCAAATAGGACTCCCAAGGGGGAAAGAGAGAGAGAGGTGGCCGGCCACCTCTCCTAGTCCTAATAGGACTAGGGGAGGGGGGAGGCGCGCAGCCCACCATGGCAGCCCCTTTCACCTTTCCACTAAAGCCCAATAAGGCCCATATGGCTCCCGGGGGGTTCCGGTAACCTCCCGGTAATCCGGTAAAATCCTGATTTTACCCGGAACACTTCTGATATCCAAATATAGGCTTCCAATATATCAATCTTTATGTCTCGACCATTTCGAGACTCCTTGTCATGTCCGTGATCACATCCGGGACTCCGAACTACCTTCGGTACATCAAAATGCATAAACTCATAATAATTGTCATCGTAACGTTAAGCGTGCGGACCCTACGGTTCGAGAACAATGTAGACATGACCGAGACACGTCTCCGGTCAATAACCAACAGCGGGACCTGGATGCCCATATTGGCTCCTGCATATTCTACGAAGATCTTTATCGGTCAGACCGCATAACAACATACGTTGTTCCATTTGTCATCGGTATGTTACTTGCCCGAGATTCGATCGTCGGTATCCAATACCTAGTTCAATCTCGTTACCGGCAAGTCTCTTTACTCGTTCTGTAATACATCATCCCGCAACTAACTCATTAGTTGCAATGGTTGCAAGGCTTGTGTAATGTGTATTACCGAGAGGGCCCAGAGATACCTCTCCGACAATCGGAGTGACAAATCCTATTCTCGAAATACGCCAACCCAATATCTACCATTGGAGACACCTGTAGAGCTCCTTTATAATCACCTAGTTACATTGTGACGTTTGGTAGCACACAAAGTGTTCCTCCGGCAAACGGGAGTTGCATAATTTCATAGTCATAGGAACATGTATAAGTCATGAAGAAAGCAATAGCAACATACTAAATGATTGGGTGCTAAGCTAATGGAATGGGTCATGTCAATCAGATCATTCAACTAATGATGTGACCTCGTTAATCAAATAACAACTCTTTGTTTATGGTTAGGAAACTTAACCATCTTTGATTAACGAGCTAGTCTAGTAGAGGCATACTAGTGACACTCTGTTTGTCTATGTATTCACACATGTATTATGTTTCCGGTTAATACAATTCTAGCATGAATAATAAACATTTATCATGATATAAGGAAATAAATAATAACTTTATTATTGCCTCTAGGGCATATTTCCTTCAGTCTCCCACTTGCACTAGAGTCAATAATCTAGATCACATCTCCATGTGATTAACATCGATAGTTCACATCATCATGTGATTAACACCCATAGTTCACATCGCCATGTGACCAACACCCAAAATGTTTACTAGATTCGGTAATCTAGTTCACATCGTTATGTGATTAACACCCAAAGAGTACTAAGGTGTGATCATGTTTTGCTTGTGAGAGAATTTTAGTCAACGGGTCTGCCACATTCAGATCCACATGTATTTTGCAAATTTCTATGTCAACAATGCTCTGCATGGAGCTACTCTAGCTAATTGCTCCGACTTTCAATATGTATCTAGACCGAGACTTAGAGTCATCTAGATTAGTGTCAAAACTTGCATCGGCGTAACCCTTTACGACGAACCTTTTTGTCATGTCCATAATCGAGAAACATATCCTTATTTCACTAAGGATAATTCTGACCGCTGTCCAGTGATCTACTCCTAGATCACTATTGTACTCCCTTGCCAAATCAGTCCAGGGTATACAATAGATCTGGTACACAGCATGACATACTTTATAGAACCTATGACCAAGGCATAGGGAATGACTTTCATTCTCTTTCTATCTTCTGCCGTGGTCGGGCTTTGAGTCTTACTCAACTTCACACCTTGTAATACAGGCAAGAACTCTTTCTTTGACTGCTCCATTTTGAACTACTTCAAAATCTTGTTAAGGTATGTACTCATTGAAAAAACTTATCAAGCGTCTTGATCTATCTCTATACATCTTGAAACTCAATATGTAAGTAGCTTCACCGAGGTCTTTCTTTGAAACACCTTTATGCTTTACATAATAATTCTACATTATTTCCGATCAACAATATGTCATTCACATATACTTATCAGAAATGCTGTAGTGCTCCCACTCACTTTCTTGTAAATACAGGCTTTACCGCACGTCTGTATAAAACTATATGCTTTGATCAACTTATCAAAGCATATATTCCAACTCCGAGATGCTTGCACCAGTCCATAAATGGATCGCTGGAGCTTGCATATTTTGTTAGTACCTTTAGGATTGACAAAACCATCTTGTTGCATCACATACAGCTCTTCTTTAATAAATCCATTAAGGAATGCAGTTTTGTTTATCCATTTGCCAGATTTCATAAAATGCGGCAATTGCTAACATGATTCGGACAGACTTAAGCATAGATACGAGTGAGAAACTCTCATCGTAGTCAACACCTTGAACTTGTCGAAAACCTTTTGCGACAATTCTAGCTTTGTAGATAGTAACACTACTATCCGTGTCCGTCTTCCTCTTGAAGATCCATTTATTTTCTATGTCTTGCCGATCATCGGGCAAGTCAACCAAAGTCCACACTTTGTTCTCATACATGGATCCCATCTCAAATTTCATGGCCTCAAGCCATTTCTCGGAATTTGGGCTCATCATCGCTTCCTCATAGTTCGTAGGTTTGTCATGGTCAAGTAACATGACCTCTAGAATAGGATTACCGTACCACTCTGGTGCGGATCTCACTCTGGTTTACCTACGAGATTCGGTAGTAACTTGATCTGAAGTTACATGATCATCATCATTAGCTTCCTCACTAATTGGTGTAGTAGTCACAGGAACAGATTTCTATGATGAACTATTTTCCAATAAGGGAGAAGGTACAATTACCTTATCAAGTTTTCTACTTTCCTCCCACTCACTTCTTTCGAGAGAAACTCCTTCTCTAGAAAGGATCCATTCTTAGCAACGAATGTCTTGCCTTCGGATCTGTGATAGAAGGTGTACCCAACTGTCTCCTTTGGGTATCCTATGAAGACATACTTCTCCGATTTGAGTTTGAGCTTATCGAGATGATTTTTTTTCACATAAGCATCGCAACTCCAAACTTTAAGAAACGACAGCTTAGGTTTCTTGCCAAACCATAGTTCACACGGTGTCGTCTCAACGGATTTAGATGGTGCCCTATTTAACGTGAATGCAGCTGTCTCTAATGCATAACCCCAAAACGATAGTGGTAGATCGGTAAGAGACATCATAGATTGCACTATATCCAATAAAGTACGGTTATGACGTTCGGACACACCATTATGCTGTGGTGTTCCATGTGGCATGAGTTTGTGAAAACTATTCCACATTGTTTTAATTGAAGACCAAACTCGTAACTCAAATATTTGTCTCCGCGATCAGATCGTAGAAACTTTATTTTCTTGTCACGATGATTTTCCACTTCACTTTGAAATTCTTTGAACTTTTCAAATGTTTCAGACTTATGTTTCATCAAGTAGATATACCCATATCTGCTCAAATCATCTTGTGAAGGTTAGAAAATAATGATACCTGCTGTAAGCCTTAATATTCATCGGACCACATACATCAGTATGGATGATTTCCAACAAATCTGTTGCTTGCTTCATTGTTCCGGAGAACGGCGTTTTAGTCATCTTGCCCATAAGGCATGGTTCGCAAGCATCAAGTGATTCATAATCAAGTGATTCCAAAATCCCATCAGCATGGAGTTTCTTCATGCGCTTTACATCAATATGACCTAAACGGCAGTGCCACAAATAAGTTGCACTATCATTATTAACTTCGCATCTTTTGGTTTCAATATTATGAATATGTGTATCACTAAGATCGAGATCCAATGAACTATTTTCATTGGGTGTGTAACCATATAAGGTTTTATTCATGTAAACAGAACAACAATTTATTCTTTTACTTAAATGAATAACCGTATTACAATAAACATGATCAAAACATATTCATGCTCAACGCAAACACCAAATAACACTTATTTAGGTTCAACACTAATCCCGAAAGTATAGGGAGTGTGCGATGATGATCATATCAATCTTGGAACCACTTCCAACACACATCGTCACTTCACCCTTAACTAGTCTCTGTTCATTCTGCAACTCCCGTTTCGAGTTACTACTCTTAGCAACTGAACTAGCATCAAATACTGAGGGGTTGTTATAAACACTAGTAAAGTACACATCAATAACATGTATATCAAATATACTTATGTTCACTTTGCCATCCTACTTATCCGCCAATCACTTGGGGTAGTTCCGCTTCCAGTGACCAGTCCCTTTGCAGTAGAAGCACTTAGTCTCAGGTTTAGGATCAGACTTGGGCTTCTTCACTTGAGCAGCAACTTGCTTGCCGTTCTTCTTGAAGTTCCCCTTCTTCCCTTTGCCCTTTTCTTGAAACTAGTGGTCTTGTCAACCATCAAAACTTGATGTTTTTCTTGATTTCTACCTTCGTTGATTTCAGCATCACGAAGAGCTTGGGAGTTGTTTCCGTTATCCCTTGCATATTATAGTTCATCACGAAGTTCTACTAACTTGGTGATGGTGACTAGAGAATTCTGTCAATCACTATCTTATCTGGAAGATTAACTCCCACTTGATTCAAGCGATTGTAGTACCCAGACAATCTGAGCACATGCTCACTAGTTGAGCGATTCTCCTCCATCTTTTAGCTATAGAACTTGTTGGAGACTTCATATCTCTCAACTCGGGTATTTGCTTGAAATATTAACTTCAACTCCTGGAACATCTCATATGGTCCATGATGTTCAAAACGTCTTTGAAGTCCCGATTGTAAGCCATTAAGCATGGTGCACTAAACTATCAAGTAGTCATCATATTGAGCTAGCCAAACGTTCATAACGTCTGCATCTGCTCCTGCAATCGGTCTGTCACCTAGCGGTGCATCAAGGACATAATTCTTCTGTGTAGCAATGAGGATAAACCTCAGATCACGGATCCAATCCGCATCATTGCTACTAACATCTTTCAACACAATTTTCTCTAGGAACATATCAAAAATAAACACAGGGAAGCAACAACGCGAGCTATTGATCTACAACAAAATTTGCAAAATACTACCAGGACTAAGTTCATGATAAATTTAAGTTCAATTTAATCATATTACTTAAGAACTCCCACTTAGATAGACATCCCTCTAATCCTCTAAGTGATCACGTGATCCAAATCAACTAAACCATGTCCGATCATCACGTGAGATGGAGCAGTTTCATTGGTGAACATCACTATGTTGATCATATCTACTATATGATTCACGCTCGACCTTTCGGTCTCCGTGTTCCGAGGCCATATCTGTATATGCTTGGCTTGTCAAGTATAACCTGAGTATTCCGCGTGTGCAACTGTTTTGCACCCGTTGTATTTGAACGTAGAGCCTATCACACCCGATCATCACGTGGTGTCTCAGCACGAAGAACTTTCGCAACGGTGCATACTCAGGGAGAACACTTCTTGATAATTAGTGAGAGATCATCTTAAAATGCTATCGTCAAACTAAGCAAAATAAGATGTATAAAAGATAAACATCATATGCAATCAAAATATGTGACATGATATGGCCATCATCATCTTGCTTCTTTGATCTCCATCTCCAAAGTACTGTCATGATCTATATCGTCACCGGCATGACACCATGATCTCCATCATCTTGATCTATATCAATGTGTCGTCACGTGGTCGTCTCGCCAACACTTGCTCTTGCAACTATTGCTATCACATAGCGATAAAGTAAAGCAATTATTGGGCGCTTGCATCTTATGAAATAGACAGACATCCATAAGGCTTTTGCCAGTTGCCGATAAGTTCAACAAAACATGATCATCTTATACAACAACTTATAACTCATCACGTTTTGATCATATCACCTCACAACATGCCCTGCAAAAACATGTTAGACGTCCTCTACTTTGTTGTTACAAATTTTACGTGGCTGCTACGGGCTTAAGCAAGAACCAATCTCACCTACGCATCAAAACCACAACGATAGTTTGTCAAATAGACTCCGTTTTAACCTTCGCAAGGACCGGGCGTAGCCACACTTGGTTCAACTAAAGTTGGAGAAACAGTCACCTGCAAGCCACCTTTGTGCAAAGCACGTCGGGAGAACCGGTCTCGCGTAAGCGTACGCGTAATGTCGGTCCGGGCCGCTTCATCCAACAATACCGCCGAACCAAAGTATGACATGCTGGTGGGCAGTATGACTTATATCGCCCACAACTCACTTGTGTTCTACTCGTGCATATAACATCAAACTATAAAACCTAGGCTCGGATGCCACTGTTGGGGAACGTAGTAATTTCCAAAAAATTCCTACGCACACGCAAGATCATGGTGATGCATAGCAACGAGGGGGAGAGTATGATCTACGTACCCTTGTAGATCGCAATGGAAGCGTTGACACAACGTAGAGGAAGTAGTCGTACGTCTTCTTCCCGATCTGACCGATCCAAGCACCGTTACTCCGGCACCTCCGAGTTCTTAGCACACGTACAGCTCGATGACGATCCCCGGGCTCCGATCCAGCAAAGCTTCGGGGAGGAGTTCCGTCAGCACGACGGCATGGTGACGATCTTGATGTTCTACCGACGCAGGGCTTTGCCTAAGCACTACAACGATATGATCGAGGTGGAATATGGTGGCAGGGGGCACCGCACACGGTTAAGGAACGATCTCAATGATCAACTTGTGTGTGTAGAGGTGCCCCCTGCCCCCGTATATAAAGGATCCAAGGGGGAGGGGCTGGCCGGCCAAGAGGAGGGCGCAGGAGGAGTCCTACTCCTACCGGGAGTAGGACTCCCCCCCAATCCTATTCCAAATAGGACTCCCAAGGGGGAAAGAGAGAGAGAGGTGGCCGGCCACCTCTCCTAGTCCTAATAGGACTAGGGGAGGGGGGGGGGGGAGGCGCGCAGCCCACCATGGCAGCCCCTTTCACCTTTCCACTAAAGCCCAATAAGGCCCATATGGCTCCCGGGGGGTTCCGGTAACCTCCCGGTAATCCGGTAAAATCCCGATTTTACCCGGAACACTTCCATATCCAAATATAGGCTTCCAATATATCAACCTTTATGTCTCGACCATTTCGAGACTCCTCGTCATGTCCGTGATCACATCCGGGACTCCGAACTACCTTCGGTACATCAAAATGCATAAACTCATAATAACTGTCATCGTAACGTTAAGCGTGCGGACCCTACGGTTCGAGAACAATGTAGAAATGATCGAGACACGTCTCCGGTCAATAACCAATAGCGGGACCTGGATGCCCATATTGGCTCCTGCATATTCTACGAAGATCTTTATCGGTCAGACCGCATAACAACATACGTTGTTCCATTTGTCATCGGTATGTTACTTGCCTGAGATTCGATCGTCGGTATCCAATACCTAGTTCGATCTCGTTACCGGCAAGTCTCTTTACTCGTTCTGTAATACATCATCCCGCAACTAACTCATTAGTTGCAATGGTTGCAAGGCTTGTGTAATGTGTATTACCGAGAGGGCCCAGAGATACCTCTCCGACAATCGGAGTGACAAATCCTATTCTTGAAATACGCCAACCCAACATCTACCATTGGAGACACCTGTAGAGCTCCTTTATAATCACCCAGTTACGTTGTGACGTTTGGTAGCACACAAAGTGTTCCTTCGGCAAACGGGAGTTGCATAATCTCATAGTCATAGGAACATGTATAAGTCATGAAGAAAGCAATAGCAACATACTAAACGATTGGGTGCTAAGCTAATGGAATGGGTCATGTCAATCAGATCATTCAACTAATGATGTGACCTCGTTAATCAAATAACAACTCTTTGTTTATGGTTAGGAAACTTAACCATCTTTGATTAACGAGCTAGTCTAGTAGAGGCATACTAGTGACACTCTGTTTGTCTATGTATTCACACATGTATTATGTTTCCGGTTAATACAATTCTAGTATGAATAATAAACATTTATCATGATATAAGGAAATAAATAATAACTTTATTATTGCCTCTAGGGCATATTTCCTTCATATATAGGAGGAAGGAGTATGTCGGTGGAGCAACAGGGGGCCCACGAGGGTAGAGGGCGCGCCTGGGGAGGGGGTAGGGGCGCCCCCTACCTCGTGGCCTCCTCTTTTGTGTCTTGACATAGGGTCCAAGTCTCCCGGGTCTTGTTCGTTGAGAAAATCACGTTCACGAAGGTTTCATCCCGTTTGGACTCCGTTTGATATTCCTTTTCTTCGAAACCGTAAAATAGGCAAAAAATAGCAATTCTGGGTTGGGCCTCCGGTTAGTAGGTTAGTCCCAAAAATAATATAAAAGTGGATATAAAGCCCAATAATGTCCAAAACAGTAGATAATATAGCATGGAGCAATCAAAAATTATAGATACGTTGGGGACGTATCAAGCATCCCCAAGCTTAATTCCTGCTCGTCCTCGAGTAGGTAAATGATAAAAACAGAATTTTTGATGCGGAGTGCTACTTGGCATAATTTTAATGTAATTCTTCTTAATTGTGGTATGAATATTCAGATCCAAAAGATTCAAGACAAAAGTTCATATTGACATAAAAATAATAATACTTCAAGTATACTAACAAAGCAATCATGTCTTCTCAAAATAACATGGCCAAAGAAAGTTATCCCTACAAAATCATATAGTCTGGCTATGCTCTATCTTCACCACACAAAATATTTAAATCATGCACAACCCCGATGACAAGCCAAGCAATTGTTTCATACTTTTGGTGTTCTCAAACTTTTTCAATCTTCACGCAATACATGAGCGTGAGCCATGGATATAGCACTATAAGTGGAATAGAATGGTGGTTGTGGGGAAGACAAAAACGGAGAAGATAGTCTCACATCAACCAGGAGTATCAACGGGTTATGGAGATGCCCATCAATAGATATCAATGTGAGTGAGTAGGGATTGCCATGCAACGGATGCACTAGAGCTATAAGTATATGAAAGCTCAACAAAAGAAACTAAGTGGGTGTGCATCCAACTTGCAAGCCCATCATTGGAATATACAAGCCAAGTTCTATAATGAAAAATTCCCACTAGTATATGAAAGTGACGAAATGAGAGACTCTCTATCATGAATATCATGGTGCTACTTTGAAGCACAAGTGTGGTAAAAGGATAGTAACATTATCCCTTCTCTTTTTTTCTCTCAGTTTTTTTATTTGGGCCTTTTCTCTTTTTTATGGCCTTTTTTCCTTTTTTTATTTTTCATCCGAAGTCTCATCCCGACTTGTGGGGGAATCATAGTCTCCATCATCCTTTCCTCACTGGGACAATGCTCTAATAATGATGATCATCACACTTTTATTTTTCATACAACTCAACAATTAAAACTCGATATTTAGAACAAAATATGACTCTATATGAATGCCTCCGGCGGTGTACCGGGATATGCAATGAATCAAGAGTGACACGTATGAAAAAATTGTGAATGGTGGCTTTGCCACAAATACGATGTCAACTACATGATCATGCTAAGCAATATGACAATGATGGAGTGTGTCATAATAAACGGAACGGTGGAAAGTTGCATGGCAATATATCTCGGAATAGCTATGGAAATGCCATAATAGGTAGGTATGGTGGCTGTTTTGAGGAAGGTATATGGTGGGTGTATGATACCGGCGAAAGGTGCGCGGTATTAGAGAGGCTAGCAAAGGTGGAAGGGTGAGAAAAGTGCGTATAATCCATGGACTCAACATTAGTCATAAAGAACTCATATACTTATTGCAAAAATCTACAACTTATCAAAGCAAAGTATTACGCGCATGCTCCTAGGGGGATAGATTGGTAGAAAAAGACCATCGCTCGTCCCCGACCGCCACTCATAAGGAAGACAATCAAAAAAAATTAAATCATGCTCCGACTTCATCACATAACGGTTCACCATACGTGCATGCTACGGGAATCACAAACCTTAACACAAGTATTTCTCAAATTCACAACTACTCAACTAGCATAACTTTAATATCACCATCTTCATATCTCAAAACAATTACCAAGTATCAAACTTCTCATAGCATTCAACACACTCATAAGAAAGTTTTTACTATTCTTGAATACCAAGCATATTAGGATTATTTAAGCAAATTACCATGCTATTTAAGACTCTCAAAATAATCTAAGTGAAGCATTAGAGATCAATAGTTTCTATAAAACAAATCCACCACCGTGCTCTAAAAGATATAAGTGAAGTACTAGAGCAAAATTATATAACTCAAATGATATAAGTGAAGCACATAGAGTATTCTAACAAATTCCAAATCATGTATGGCTCTCTCAAAAGGTGTATACAGTAAGGATGATTGTGGTAAACTAAAAAAATAAAGACTCAAATCATACAAGACGCTCCAAGCAAAACACATATCATGTGGTGAATAAAAATATAGCTCCAAGTAAAGTTACCGATAGAAGTAGACAAAAAGAGGGGATGCCTTCCGGGGCATCCCCAAGCTTTGGCTTTTAGGTGTCCTTAGATTATCTTGGGGGTTCCATGGGCATCCCCAAGCTTAGGCTCTTGCCACTCCTTGTTCCTTAATCCATCAAATCTTTACCAAAAACTTGAAAACTTCACAACACAAAACTTAAAGTAAAAAATCTCGTGAGCTCCGTTAGAGAAAGAAAATAAAAGACCACTTCAAGGTACTGTAATGAACTCATTCTTTATTTATATTGGTGTTAAACCTACTGTATTCCAACTTCTCTATGGTTTATAAACTATTTTACTAGCCATAGATTCATCAAAATAAGCAAACAACACACGAAAACAGAATCTGTCAAAAACAGAACAATCTGTAGTAATCTGTAGCTAGCGCAAGATCTGGAACCCCAAAAATTCTAAAATAATTTGCTGGACGTGAGGAATTTATCTATTAATCATCTGCAAAAATAATTAACTAAATATGACCTTCCAAACAAAAATGGCAGCAGTTCTCGTGAGCGCTAAAGTTTCTGTTTTTTTACAGCAAGATTAACAAGACTTTCCCCAAGTCTTCCCAACGGTTCTACTTGGCACAAACACTAATTAAACACAAAAAACACAACCTAAACAGAGGCTAGATAAATTATTTATTACTAAACAGGATCAAAAAGCAAGGAATACAAATAAAATTGGGTTGCCTCCCAACAAGCGCTATCGTTTAACGCCCTAGCTAGGCATAACAAGCAAGGATAGATCTAGGTATTGCCATAATAATAAGATAGATCATTAAAACTCATTTCATATTCTCTATGTTCGGCAGCAAGTTTTCTTTGAGGCAAGCAAAAGTAATCAAAAGGGCTAAATTTAATGGGGCAAAAGTCCCCAAGATCAACCTTGGGAGGTATAGGTTCCTCCTTTGGTCCTTCGTATTGCACAACCAATTCATCATTGTAAGCATTCTTTTGACAGAACTTTGTGAGCCTATATTCAAGAGAATATCCTAGTTCATTATTTCGAATGGCCAAATCATCATTAAGCTCATAAATTCTATCAACTAAAACATTGGAAGGAACCCTTTTTCTAATATTTTCATTGAAAGCAACATAGTCTAGAGATTGAAAACACATTATTTCTTCTTGATCAAAAAGGATAGCCTCTATGGGAGGATGGCAAGCATCCACCCCTATAATGCGCAAAGATTTCTTTGGCCTCTTTTAGTGTGAATCTAAACTCATGAGCCAAAAAGATAGTAGCGGCATGCTTAACAGAAGAATGCTCAATATTAGAAAATTCTAGGAAAATCCTTTGTATGCAAGGATGCATGTGCATGAATTGTCTTTCAAGTTCAACTACAAGCATGACAATAGCGTCCGTAAGACTACTAGTTCTGTGAAGGATAGAACTACCCATAGAAGGTAAAGCACCGGCACAACTAAAGAAATCTTGAATAACTCCTTTTCCAATAATATTACCACTACCAACACGGAATTTTTTTTTGTATGTAAGATGGGTGGTTCTTTAGTAGGAGCATCAGAATTTTTCATGATATTATTATTGTCCACATCGACAATAATTTCCCCCAATTTCAGACATAACGACAGAAAGTGCAAAGGGCAAAAAAAGGCAAATAGAGAAATAGAGGGAGGATAGAGAGAGAGAGGGCGAATAAAACGGCAAGGGTGAAGTGGGGGAGAGGAAAACGAGAGGCAAATGGCAAATAATGTAATGTGGGAGAAAGGGATTGTAATGGGTACTTGGTATATTGACTTTTGCGTAGACTCCCCGGCAACGGCACCAGAAATCTTTCTTGCTACCTCTTGAGCACTGCGTTGGTTTTCCCCGAAGAGGAAGGGATGATGCATCAAAGTAGCGTAAGTATTTCCCTCAGTTTTTGAGAACCAAGGTATCAATCCAGTAGGAGGCTACGCGCGAGTCCCTCATACCTGCACAAAACAAATAAATCCTCGCAACCAACGCGATAAGGGGTTGTCAATCCCTACACGACCACTTACGAGAGTGAGATCTGATAGATATGATAATATAATATTTTTGGTATTTTTATGATAAAGATGCAAAGTAAAAAGCAAAGGAAATAACTAAGTATGGTAAGATTAATATGATGAAGATAGACCCAGGGGCCATAGGTTTCACTAGTGGCTTCTCTCAAGAGCATAAGTATTCTACGGTGGGTGAACGAATTACTGTTGAGCAATTGACAGAATTGAGCATAGTTATGAGAATATCTAGGTATGATCATGTATATAGGCATCACGTCCGAGACAAGTAGACCGACTCCTGCCTGCATCTACTACTATTACTCCACTCATCAACCGCTATCCAGCATGCATCTAGAGTATTAAGTTAATGAAAATAGAGTAACGCCTTAAGCAAGATGACATGATATAGAGGGATAAACTCATGCAATATGATGAAAACCCCATCTTGTTATCCTCGATGGCAACAATACAATACGTGCCTTGCTGCCCCTACTGTCACTGGGAAAGGACACCGCAAGATTGAACCCAAAGCTAAGCACTTCTCCCATTGCAATAAAGATCAATCTAGTAGGCCAAACCAAACTGATAATTCGAAGAGACTTGCAAAGATAAGCAATCATACATAAAAAATTCAGAGAAGATTCAAATATTATTCATAGATAGACTTGATCATAAACCCACAGTTCATCGGTCTCAACAAACACACCGCAAAAAGAAGATTACATCGAATAGATCTCCACAAGAGAGAGGGAGAACATTGTATCGAGATCCAAAAATAGAGAAAGAAGCCATCTAGCTAATAACTATGGACCTGTAGGTCTGAGGTGAACTACTCACACTTCATCGGAGGGGCCATGGTGATGATGTAGAAGCCCCCCATGATCGATGCCCCTCCGGCGGAGCTCCGGAACAGGCCCCAAAATGGGATCTCGTGGATACAGAAAGTTGCGGCGGTGGAGTTAGGGTTTTGGCTCCGTATCTGATCGTTTGGGGGTATGTAGGTATATATAGGAGGAAGGAGTACGTCGGTGGAGCAACAAGGGGCCCACGAGGGTGGAGGGCGCGCCTGGGAGGGGGGGGGGGGGGTAGGCGCGCCCCCTACCTCATGGCCTCCTCTTTTGTGTCTTGACGTAGGGTCCAAGTCTCCCGGGTCTTGTTCGTTGAGAAAATCACGTTCCCGAAGGTTTCATTTCGTTTGAAATCCGTTTGATATTCCTTTTCTTCGAAACCCTAAAATAGGCAAAAAACAACAATTCTGGACCGGGCCTCCGGTTAGTAGGTTAGTCCCAAAAATAATATAAAAGTGGATAATAAAGCCCAATAATGTCCAAAACAATAGATAATATAGCATGGAGCAATAAAAAATTATAAATACATTGGAGACGTATCAATTGTCACTGGTATGTCCGATGGGCCTGCTGGGCCTTCTGCGGGCCTGAATCCTGGCCCATGGATGGGTTTCTAGTCGTATTCAGACCGTGAAGGCCCAGTAGGTGGCATATTTTTTATTTGTTCTTTGTTTTTTGTTTCCTTTTTTGCTTTATTTATTTTGTTTTTCTTCTACATACAATAAAAAACTTTTTTATTTTATTTTATTTTCTTTCTAATTACTTACTTATTATGTAATTTTCCTATTAAAGTTTTTAACAAAAAAGTTCTTTATGAAAATTCTTTTTGCTTTTAATGATTTTGAACATAAAATACTTTGATAATTTTAGTTGCATCAATTTTATATGTAATTTTAGTTTCAATAATAGTAGAGGTTGCTTATAATGTTTTGAACAGAAAATACTTTGATAATTTTAGTTTCATAAATTTTATTTATGTTATTAAAGTTTATTTTATTTTATTTTATTTTGTTTCTAATTATATATTTTATTAAATTTTATATTATTTTGTTTCTAATTACTTATTTAATTTAATTTATGGCAATTCTTTTTGCTATTAAAGTTTGTAATAAAAAAGTTCTTTATGAAAATTCTGTGAACTCCTGACTTTTTGTGTGTTCAAAATGCACCATTCAAAGCCATAATACTAGAGGTTTATAAAATGCAACATTCAAAGCATTTCAACATAACATTCAAAGCATTTCAACAAAACGGACAATCTGTTTCAAGATATCAAGGTTTCATACGGAAACTCGTCTGTTACAACAGACATTTCAAATGAACTAGGAAAATGTTGAAAGTTGGCATGGTATCATCATAATAGTTGTGGAGAGAAAGTCTTCATTTTTTCTTCGGTTGTGTCCTTTGCTTATTGCGCGTAACCATGGATAATCTTGATCGTTCATCAGGATGCGTGGGTAAGCCTTGACTTTAAAGGGAGGAATTTCATGAAACTTTTCATAATCTTCGGACATGTCTGTCTTGCCCTCCACTCCCACAATGCCCCTTTTCCTGAAAGAACCATGTGGCGCTTTGGCTCATCGTATGATGTATTCGCTTCCTTATCTTTTCTTTTTCTCGGGTTGGTAGACATGTCCTTCACATAGATAACCTGTGCCACATCATTGGCTAGAAAGAACGGTTCGTCAGTGTACCCAAGACTGTTCAGATCCACTGTTGTCATTCCGTACTGTGGGTCTACCTGTACCCCGCCTCCTGACTGATTGACCCATTTGCACTTAAACAAAGGGACCTTAAAATCATGTCCGTAGTCAAGTTCCCATATGTCCACTATGTAACCATAATATGTGTCCTTTCCCCTCTCGGTTGTTGCATCAAAGCGGACACCGCTGTTTTGGTTGGTGCTCTTTTGATCTTGGGCGATCGTGTAAAATGTATTCCCATTTATCTCGTATCCTTTGTAAGTCAATACAGTCAAAGATGGTCCCCTGGACAACGAGTACAGCTCATCACAAACAATGTTGTCACCTCTGAGACATGTTTCCAACCAACTGCTGAAAGTCCTGATGTGTTCACATGTAATCCAGTCGTCACACTGCTCCGGGTGTTTGGAGCGCAGACTGTTCTTGTGTTCATCGACATACGGGGTCACCAAGGTAGAGTTCTGTAGAACTTTGTAGTGTGCTTGAGACCAAGAATGCCCGTCCCTGCATATTATTGAGTCCGCTCCTAGCGTGCCTTTTCCAGTCAGTCTCCCATCATACCGCGATTTAGGGAGACCTATCTTCTTAAGGCCAGGAATGAAGTCAACACAAAACCCAATGACATCCTCTATTTGATGGCCCATGGAGATGCTTCCTTCTGGCCTAGCACGGTTACAGACATATTTCTTTAGGACTCCCATGAACCTCTCAAAGGGGAACATATTGTGTAGAAATACGGGGCCCAGAATGACAATCTCGTCGACTAGATGAACTAGGACGTGTGTCATGATATTGAAGAAGGATGGTGGGAACACCAGCTCGAAACTGACAAGACATTGCGCCACATCACTCCTTAGCCTTGGTATGATTTCTAGATCGATCATCTTCTGAGAGATTGCATTGAGGAATGCACATAGCTTCACAATGGCTAATCAGACGTTTTTCGGTAGAAGCCCCTTTAATGCAACCAGAAGCAGTTGTGTCATAATCACGTGGCAGCCATGAGACTTTAGGTTCTGGAACTTTTTCTCTGGAATATTTATTATTCCCTTTATATTCAACGAGAAGCCAGTCGGGACCTTCATACTGAGCAGGCATTCAAAAAAGATTTCCTTCTCTTCTTTGGTAAGAGCGTAGCTGGCAGGACCTTCATACTGCTTTGGAGGCATGCCGTCTTTTTCGTGCAAACGTTGCAGGTCCTCCTGTGCCTCAGGTGTATCTTTTGTCTTCCCATACACGCCCAAGAAGCCTAACAGGTTCACGCAAAGGTTTTTTGTCACGTGCATCACGTCGATTGAAGAGCGTACCTCTAGCTATTTCCGGTAGGGTAGGTCCCAAAATATAGATTTCTTCTTCCACATGGGTGCGCATCCCTCAGCGTCATTCGAAACAGCTAGTCCGTTGGGACCCTTTTCAAATATTACGTGTAAATCAGAGACCATATCAAGTACGTGATCACCGGTACACATGGTGGGCTTCTTCCGGTGATCTGCCTGGCCTTGGAAATGCTTGCCTTTCTTTCGACATTGATGGTTGGTCGGGAGAAATCGACGATGGACCAGATACACATTCTTCCTGCATCTGTCCAGATATATACTTTCGGTGTCAGCTAAACAGCGCGTGCATGCGTGGTATCCCCTGTTTGTTTGTCCTGAAAGGTTACTGAGAGCGGGCCAATCGTTGATGGTTACAAACAGCAACGCATGCAGGTTAAATTCCTGCTGTTTGTGCTCATCCCACGCACGTACACCGTTTCCATTCCACAGCTGTAAAAGTTCTTCGACTAATGGCCTTAGGTACACATCAATGTCATTGCCGGGTTGTTTAGGGCCTTGGATGAGAATTGGCATCATAATGAACTTCCGCTTCATGCACATCCAAGGAGGAAGGTTATACATACCTGGAGTCACGAGCCAGGTGCTGTGATTTCTGCTCTGCTCCCCGAAAGGATTAATGCTACCCGCGCTTAAAGCAAACCATATGTTCCTTGGGTCACTTGCAAACTGAGCCAGTACTTTCTCTCGATTTTTCTCCACTGCGACCCGTCAGCGGGTGCTCTCAACTTCCCGTCTTTCTTACGGTCCTCACTGTGCCATCGCATCAACTTGACATGCTCTTCGTTTCTGAACAGTCGTTTCAACCGTGGTATTATAGGAGCATACCACATCACCTTCGCAGGAACCCTCTTCCCGCGGGGCTCGCCCTCAACATCACCAGGGTCATCTCGTCTGATCTTATACCGCAATGCACCACATACGGGGCATGCGTTCAAATCCTTGTACGCACCGCGGTAGAGGATGCAGTCATTAGGGCATGCATGTATCTTCTCCACCTCCAATCCTAGAGGGCATACGACCTTCTTTGCTATGTATGTACTGTCGGGAAATTCGTTATCCTTTGGAAGCTTCTTCTTCAATATTTTCAGTAGCTTCTCAAATCCTTTGTCAGGCACAACATTCTGTGCCTTCCACTACAACAATTCCAGTACGGTACTGAGCTTTGTGTTGCCATCTTCGCAATTGGGGTACAACCCTTTTTCTGATCCTCTAACATGCGATCGAACTTCAGCTTCTCCTTTTCACTTTCGCACCTTTCCCTTGCATCAACAATGACTTGGCGGAGATCATCATCGGGCACATCGTCTGGTTCCTCTTGATTTTCAGCTTCCTCTTGATCTTCAGCTTCCCCCGTTGCAGCATCACTGTATTCAGGGGGCACATAGTTGTCATCGTCCTCTTCTTCTTCGCTGTCTTCCATCATAACCCCTATTTCTCCGTGCTTCGTCCAAACATTATAGTGTGGCATGAAACCCTTATAAAGCACGTGGGTGTGAAGGATTTTCTTGTCAGAGTAAGACCTCGTATTCCCACAATCAGGGCATGGACAACACATAAAACCATTCTGCTTGTTTGCCTCAACCACTTTGAGAAATTTACGCATGCCCTTAATATACTCGGAGGTGTGTCTGTCACCGTACATCCATTGCCGGTTCATATGCGTGCATTATATATAATTATGTGTGTCAAAAGTAAGAAAATTAGACAAGTATCCATCTAAAGTAAGATTTCTTTCTTTCAGAAAGAAGATAAGAACAAGAGGCTCACCACGGTGGTGCCGGCGACGAGATCGGCGCGGGCCATCGACGGCGGTGAAGACGAGGACGGGGCGTGACGGACCGCTAAACCTAGACAAATCTCGGAAAAAATGGAGCTCGGAGGTCGAGCTTCGAGAGAAGAAAACTTAACTAGTGTGGCCCGGGCATTTCATCAAACACCTCACATGCATAAGAGGTGAGCTAGAGCACCCAAATGCCCTTCCTTGCCGGCCAGCAAAAAACAGAGCACTGTGGAGTGATCTGCTCGCCGGCCATGGGGTATATATAGGCAACTCATTTGTCCCGGTTCGTGGCTGGAACCGGGACTAAAGCCCAGCCTTCTGTCCCGGTTCGAGCCAAGAACCGGGACCAATGTTTGTGGGCCAGGAGCGAGGCCCATTGGACCCGGTTTGTGCCAAGAACCGGGACAAATGGGCCCAGACGAACCGGGACGACCAATGCCCACGAGGCCCCGGCCGGCCCCCTGGGCTCACGAATCGGGACGAATGCATCCATTGGTCCCGGTTCGTGGCAGAACCGGGACTAATAGGCTGGCCAGGCCCGAACGAAAGCCCCTTTTTCTACTAGTGATACTGCGAGACTCCTTTTGTGAAATTATATCCATCATTCAAGGTAAGTAATGTGTGGAGGTGCATCCTTTTGAGTTTTACATATTTACAGTTCATCCACTTGCAGCTATGGCAATGACCAATATATAACTTGCATTTTCTGATCTTCTTCCTATACAGGCGTTCTGGTTAGTATTTCCGCAAAAAAAAAGGTGTTCTGGTTAGTAGTAATGTATAATTTTGTTCTCCTATATAATACATATTTTTCCTTGGTATAAGCAAATCAGATTGGTCACAGTAAACATTGTTAGTTAATCAGCATTCATGTTTTTGAACTGAAAACATTTTGGGCCAGGATTTCCATGACATTTTCTGTGTAGTAAACTAGTAATTGAATTTGCATTTTTTACTGTAGTTTGGTATGCAATTAGATGCACCATAATTTAACTGAGAAGGTCCATGTCAAGTCTGTTATTAGAGTGCAAAGATATGCTTCAATGAGGGAGTGCCAATTCTCAGATAGGCGCTTTTGGAGTTGACTTATTAGATGTTAGCGCAATAGGAAGCTAGACAACCCGTGACCTGTACAATATCATAATTTATAAATTATCCTATTTGGTGCAATAGTTGCAGTTTCATATTCACAATTTTCTCTTCATAAAACTGTTGTTTACTGGGCGATTTGTCCCTGACAACAGATTTAGAGACCTTGTGCTTCTGATCTACACTTACTTACCATGGAGATATACTTGCACAAATGACAAGTGCAAATGTATTTTTTTACAACGTGTTTGGTAAATTGCTGCCCCTTTTTGTATAGTTGAATCTATCTATTAAAGACATTGAAAGGTCCATTTATTTTTACTTCATCCTATTTCCTTAGTCATGTGTCAAAATGTCGGAATATTAAAAATCTTGATCTGGTCACAGCCGGTGGAGGCAACGACGAAAGTCGTTAGCCGAGCCAGCAGATGGAGGAGCTGAGGAGCATGCACCATGGCGGAGTCAAGGGGTAGATGAATAAAATGAGACATTGAATTGTATATTTATGGTCAAAATATTCGATCAAGCTCTAGATACTCTTTTTGTTGTTGAGTCGACTCCAGTTTCAGTATCAATTGGTGGGAAAATTAATGTTGTTGAGCCGACTCCAGTTTAAGTATCTACTGGCCGGAATTATTCTCTAATTGTTTCTCGGATACAATTAAGTGTATCTTCTAATGCGGTTCATGATGAGTACATACCTCTTCTCTTGCATGTGATTATTATGTAAAAGTAGAGATGAAGGAGAACATATATCTTCTAAAGGACATGTGGTGGTTGCTAGAGAGATGGGAGGAAGACATCGTGGTAGTTGAGAGTGGTTGCTAGAAGGGCATGTGGTGCTCGGGGGAGAATGAGTGGGGTGATGTAGTAGATCAGTTGGGAGGAAAGCATGGATAGTACAAATAACCACATTTCTCTTTCACATATGGGCTGAATTTGAGGGAGCCTAAAGAAATGAGCTTCGACCTTGGGGACGATCTTAATCATTTGTTTGTTCATTTATATGCATTGTATCACGTAGCAACGCTCGGGCGTTCTACTAGTCATAATAAGATGACGGTGTTTTATGACAAGTCAGCATTTGCACATCATGTTACAATAGTGGCCAAAATTCTAAAAATTGATTGCATTCATTTTAGAGTGAATTACACATTTTAACCCCTAGATATGCATTTCTGACACTAATTACCCCGTCGAGTGGAAATTCATCTAGAATACCCCTTTTAGAAGCTTTAGATCCTCAGTTTCTGATGCGTGTCCATTAGGCAAGGTGTGAGGTGCTGCCCGGGGTCCAAAAATATCTGAATGACGACGAGGAATGAAACAGATGGAAAAGAGAAGTCTAGACATTACGATCTTTACACATTTTTTATTAATCATTGACGCAACATGCCTATCGTATGTAACATAAACAAGCAAAATGCAAAACTGGCATAAAACCATATTAAGAGTCACCAAAATCTGATACTGTATTTCGATAGAAGATTCACTAAATGGGGTAATATGTGTCACAAAATGTACAACTACAGGGTAAAAAGTAGAATTCACTCTTCATTTTAAGACAAGATACACTGTAGAAGGATACACGTAACAGTACATATTTGCTCTTTCCTGGATGATGCATCATCAATTTTTGTTGTTCTCCAAGTAAAACAAAACCCTGCAATAGAGAGAAGGAAATAACTCATTGTACTTGTCCTCTCCTCACCTGGCGACAGGACCAGTAGTCATGGTTGGAACCCTGCCTAAACGCTCCACCTCAAATACATCATTGCTATGACTCACACTAGCAGACTGGTTAGCGGCGTATCGATTATAACTTGAGAACGAGTCGCTGCCACTCGTCATGTAAAACTTAGGATTCGTGCTGCCACCGCTGCAGCGCACAGTCTCAAGCTCGAGGCACTCTTGCAGCTGTAACACCACCTCGGTCATTGTTGGCCGTTGCGCTGGTGTCTGCTCAGTACACTTGAGAGCAATGCCCGCTGCTTTCCACACGCTGTTGATGTCGTGCTCTCCATGCATGCGCGCATCCACCACGCCCTCTATGTTTCCCTGGGAAAGCCGTTCCTGGACCCACTTGGTGATGCTTGAAGGTTCCGGATTATTCAAGATGCGAGGTTGGCCCGTGATTATTTCCAGCAACACTACTCCAAAACTATACACATCAGTCTTATTAGTCAGCTGCAATGTTGTTAGGTACCTATAAAAGTGTGAAAAGCATTGTGAGTTTAACTTCGCCAAGAAAAGTTTTGCACATCTCCTATAAATGAATAACGTGTAGGATAACTTCCTAATCGAAAGGATCAGGTCATGATCATCGATCCTAGAAGATAAGGTACATCATGTAATATATGAATTATGCTACCTTTGGACAACTAAATAAAGTATAGTACTTCTGCTATTAATAAGTGGCAAGATGATATTATAGCATTATAAGCAAGAATTTAGAATGGCGCACTTACTCAGGGGCAATGTAACCATGCGTGCCAACCAACCTGGCTGTGGACACATGGGTATCATCATCGCAATTGAATGCCTTGAGTAGGCCAAAATCCGCAATCTTGGCCTCAAGGTTCGCATTTAGCAAGATGTTTGATGTCTTCACATCCCTATGGATGAGGGGTGGATTGCAGCCCTTGTGTAGATACTCAAGCCCTGCGTGCACAGACATGAGATAATCATCCAGCCATTTTTTTGAAAAAGGGCATTTAGTGAAGCATCAAGGTGATACAAAACACAATGAGCATACACCCGGCGTTTGCATAGCTAGGATGGCCACATCCAACACCACACACACACACAGTCTGAGCTTTCTAGCTTCCAAGTGAAATGTCATGAAGAAAAATCTGAATTTAACAGCCTACCTTGTGCGGATTCCTGTGCAATACGAAGTCTCTGTGCCCAGGTTAATGTTGTGTCGTAGTGTCTGCCTGCAAAAAGATCGTCGCATGAATAATATATTTGGTAGATATTCCTACAATTCTCTGGGTCCTTGGGTCTTTTGATATTCTTAATTGACAACATACCAATGTTCTTCAAGTGTGCACACTCGGGCAATTTACATACCTCTCAGATGTTCATGTAGGGCCCCTTCGGACATGTACTCGTACACGAGGGCTAGGTGCTCTCTATCGTTGCAGTAGCCAATCATGGTTACAAGATTTTTGTGATGAATCTTAGCTAACGTCTGAGCCTGAACCAACAAAGATCAATGCATTACCAAATCGAGAAGAAAACTTGCATGATTTCCTACAGCATATACTTGAGCAAATCTTACCTCGACCAGGAACTCTTGTACACCTTGAGCTGATGACTCAGACCGAAGCTTGACAGCCACCTGGGTGCCATTCTCCAAGAATCCATCATAGACTTTACCAAACCCTCCTTGGCCGATCACTCGCTGGAAGTTGTTCGTTATGACCTTTATTTCCTCGTACGTGAATCGCTGATTGTTCAGTTGCAGTGAGCTGTCTTTGTTTCTATTCCAAGAGTGCGACGGGGTAAAGCGCGTCTCATTCTGCGGCTTGATGCTGTTGCTTGCTGTTCCTTAAGAAACCAATCACGCAAACTAAGGTCCCTTAATCATTTCATACTTACATTCAGAGATATAAACTTCTATGTTTCAGGCAAGTCTCTCACCTTGCCTTCTCCTTCGCATGCACATGAGCAGCACTAAAAGCAACACAATCACGAGTACTGCAACTATTGGAATAGCAACATAGACAGGAACCATCGAATTGCTCTTCTTCTTTGGAGGCACGCAAGAATTGCCGTTGCTGCAGATGTCCGGGTTGTTTTCATATCTAGCAATACAAAGAATGAGAAGCTACATCCATACTCTGAACAGCATGCATGCGTACCTTCAGCTAAGAAAGTGAAAACCATGTCGAGAATAATTGCAGAAATCCAGATGCTAGTGGGGCACTGACCTCAGAGTTAGGAAGCCATCTTGGCTTCTTTTCAGAAGCATGGAAGGAATTTCTCCTGTAAGCCGGTTTCCTGTCAAATCACTAGAAGAAGGGAAAAGAAGTCAAGATAGTGTCCTAGTACGTACTATCACTGATAGTGTATTTTCCTGTCAAATAATAAGCGAGAAAATGAAACAAAATAGTGTTGCACGTCAAAACAAATGATAAATATGTATTGGGAGATGAATATGAAAAATGCTATAGTCATATAACGTTAATTCAGGACAAAGCTAAAACGTCACGAGTCTCTGATATGTATTTATGTCTGATAATCCTCATATGAAGATGTTAGTAAAAGAAAAAAAAACTTAGAGTATCCTGAAAGTATATTTTGTTACAAATTCAATCATATAATTTGTTATCACCCAATCAATTTGAATGCCTTTTCATATGTTAAAAGTCAAAGTTGCAGAAGTTTGGCAACATCAGTTTATACACAAAGGAAATATGTAGTGGTAAAAAGCTAAAAATATATGAGAGATTAGTTACTGACAGAAGTGTGAGCGATGACAATCGTGAAAGGGTGTCAGGAATGGAGCCGGTGAGATTGTTGCGAGACAAATCCCTGCCAAATGTAAATAAGTTTAGGGATAAATAACTTAGTTACCTACTACAAAAAAACATCTAGTATGGAATGGTTTGATAATCTCCTTACAAGTATTGTAAACCTTTGAGGTCCCCAAAAGAAGACGAGATATTGCCACTCAGACCCATTGAAGACAGATTCCTGCAGTGTATGTATACAACAGTTCAGATAATAATTCCAGAATTTGCGGGACCATTTCTTCTTCGAGATAATTAACTCACAAGCCTTTGACAGTTGGTGGTCCGGAGACAGCGTAGTCGCAACTCAATCCATCCCACGCAAATTTCCTCGGCGCGCAGGGATCCCCCATCCAGTTCTTCTTCACCCGGTACTTGTCTCTGACCGCCGTGACGGCAGAAACTGTTGCATTTCTCAGTAGCAACACACAAATTAAAGTTATTATAAGCGACCTAAATCAGCTGCTGAAATTCATTTGCTGGCTAGCTAGCTTCATGATCCCATATGTATGTATCTGAAAGTAATAGCCGGTTACCATCCTGAGGGGCCGTGGGTACGCCGGTGGTGGGGAGGACCGAGAAGACCTCGACGGCGTTGATGATCGGAGGGAGCGTCGAGTTCGCGGTGGCGTTCAGCGAGATCTCGTACCGGTCGAAGCCATGGACAGGTTTGCGCTGGAAGACGGCGTCGGTTGCCAGGTACGCCGGCGTCATGACGTGCGGGTACGAGAGCTCGCCGTTGGTGGTGATGTAGAACCCGCGCACGGCGTCCTTCTGCAGCTCCGCGAAGTAGAGCATCCAGGAGTACCCGGGGACGTGGTAGTTGGCGTTCCGCACCGCGTCCCACGAGAAGCGGACGGGGGAGGAGGCGTTGGCGGACGTGACGGCGGTGCGCATCACGGCGGAGGGCACCTCGAAGCTTTCGAGGTTATCTTCCACGTTCTCGGCCGTTGAGATCTCCAGCCACTCGTCCGGATGCGGCTTGGTCCATGGGAGCCATACCCGGTCGTAGGCATCGTCGGGGTACCTGCATGCATGTGCGCCATGGGAAAGTCGTAGCTAGGTGACCCTACGTGCTATTTTTGCAAAATTAATTTAAGATGCGTGCATGCTTGATTGGATATATGTTGGACTTTGGAAAATTGTAGCCTGCTCATATATTTCCTTACCTCACAGTCTTATTAGTGCCAAAGCTGGACCTGGTGATAAGAACAAGCCCCTGCGTCGCGTTGACTTGCGGGTAGAGCGTCGTCTTGAGGGGCCTCAGGCCCAGGCTGGTGATGAACGGCGTCCCGGAGTCAGTGTTCACGAGGCATACCTGCACAATGCCGCCATAAACGTAGGCGATGACCTCCACGATCAATGGCATGTCAGTGGCAGTGATGTTCACAGTCTTCCAGTAGTTGACGCCGAGGTAAATGTCGAAGATGGGCAGACTATTGAGCCCGTCGTAGTTTCCGTACATGAAGAAGGCGCGTATGAGGTAGTTGGGCCCGGCCGATCCTACTGGACGGATCGTGTAGCAGTTGCGCACGCCGGTGGGGAAGCTGCGCACGGTGTGCCAAGTCCAGCCCATCGTCGGGGTGATGTACTCGGTGGAGATGTTGTGGTTGGTGCCGGTGTTGGTGAAGCCGGCGTCCCCGGTTGCCCGGAGCTTGGTGACGTTGTCCATGTAGCCGGGGGAATTCTCCGGCAGGCCACAGTCTATGGTTATGAAACCTGCATATATGCATGTGAGCACACGCAACAAGCAGTTACGGAGTTGATTCGTGCATATATGGCGAGTGGCCTAGTGAGTGTTCTGTCCGGCCGGGAAGTGAAAATGTGTACAACTCAACAAAAGCGAGAGAATAAGGAACTCACTGGCTAACTTGTCGACCTGGCCATGGACCTGAAGAACGCCGGCGAGGCCAAGAAGAAGCACTAGCTGTAGCAGCCACCGGGCCACCATTGTTCTTTCTTGCTCTCGGTGCTGGTCGTCCCAACTGATCAATGGCACATGTGTGCCAGCAGCTAGTTACACTAGCTAGAACTTAGCAAGTCGGGAAGTTCATTGGGATAGACACCATCGAGCATATAGTAGCACGTAAGTCGTCTACCGCTGGGCGGATTAGTTGGGAGTGGGAGATTAGTTATTCTAACACCACATGGTAATGACTAATGAGCTCATTTGAGAAGTTTGCCCACTTAATGAGTTCATATGGGAAGCTTAACCAGTTGAGGCATATCACATGGGTTATGAGTTGACTTGCATACGCCCAGCTCGGGAGGATCAGCTGACTGCAGACTTTTTCCTGACCTGTTCATTTGATTTCTATGGAATAGGGGTGTGCGTAGATGATTACGGTGAACATGTCGTGCCAGTGATTATTTCCGTTGAGCAATTAATGAAAAGGGGGTGCCAGGTTGGGGAAAGACAAGGTCATGCCAGTGATTGATTTGTGTGAGTATAGTGCACTATATGATCTGACATGACATTCCGCGACAACTGCCGAAAGATGTTTGGCAGGTACGCGGTACACCCACCATAGCCTTGCGGTGTTATGGTTGAGCCTAATAGCTAGATCAACCGTAACACCGCGAGGCTACCATGGGCGCATACGCCGCACTTAGTGATGTGCATACTTGCCTCTTCTGGATCGATCGGTGGCTCGACGGGCACTCAATCGCGCCATGTGTGTTTGCCCTTGTTTCGCGTCGTTGCCGCAAGGCTCGCTCCATTGCTAATAGGCTGGTTGATTGCTTGCGGATACAGAACATTCATGGCGTGCTCGGTCCTACTTCTTGAGGTAGATAGTCCACAATTACTGGCACAACTCTACGTCTACTTTGGAGATTCAACCTATTACTCTTTGATGCTCTAAACTATTTTATAAGCTTTGACTAGTTAAACAGTGATGCTCCATCACTTAATAGTTTTTAGGCTCTGTTTTTTTTCCTCTGTTAGGATTCTCACAATCCTTTCAAGATGATGAATTGCCCGGACAAACTCTTGTGAATTCTCTTATGGAGCAACCAACCATCAAAGGTTGAAGTCTGGTGGCTATTTATAGTCGGGATCAATCCCGACGGATGATACGACCGTTGGAGGCACCGGACAGCCAACATACATGCAACATGTGGCGAAACGATCGGATTTCAAAATGCAAACAATAGATTGTCTTGCAGAACAAGTCATTTGACTCTTTTCTGAGGACTTTCACTTACGATGTCTCGAAGAACATCATCACAGACACCTAAGAGAAGCAAAAACACATCAAAGAGATGTCAAAGTCTTCACTCAAAGAAATAGGTTTGGATTGACCACACACCAAATACCTAAATCTTAACTTTCACTTAGACCCCCTTAATAGTACGGTTTGCCCTATGCCTTAAAAGAAGAAGGAACTAGAAAAATCAAAGTCTTCACTATGCTTCATATTCCTCGCAGCGAGCTGATTGTTCCTCGAACTGGTATTCCGAAGATATTCATTATTACCATAATTTTTAGGGGTCATAACTCTCATGTTAAACCAAATCCTCAGGGACTTCTACCTGTGTATACTCACATATTAGTTCCGTAATTGTTTGGTCATTAATCATCCAAAACCCACTAGGGGGCACTATATGCACTTACATTATGAAAACATATATGATTCATATATGATATTATATTACTCGGTCCCTACCTAGTAATAAGGATTAAGCATAGCAAAGTCATGGAAACATTAGATCAAGAACAATCATCATACCAGGGATCAAAACCTTGAACATCTGGACACTACTACATGACTGACATCACTCAGTTATCATCCATCTCATATGCCTACAATGGATTACACATGGATGGGGGAAACATGATGTAGGTGATGGAGAAGAGTGTGATGGTGTTGATGGTGATGACACTCCCATCTCAGAGAAGAAATTAGACTTCAGAAAGGCCAATAAATGAAGGTTGACGATGGCGGTGGACATGCAAGTCAAGAAAATTAAAATCTACCAAAATTCCCTTGTCATCTTTAGGACATATGGTCTAAGTCAGAAGATGGGAGCTAGGGGCATGTGGGACCCACACACCTTAGGGTTACGGTGCGTCCAGATGGTGTGTGGGCCCCGTGGTCGGCCCAAGTGACCTCCTTCGGGCGGCTTTCCTCTTCTGCGTCGAAATTCTCGGCATTTTTTTCTTATATTTTTTTGGCGAAGTTTTAATACATGCCATGTAAATGACAACATATGCACTTATGCTAAAATGGCATTAGTTTGAGATATATTATTCAATAAGGACAAGTTCATAGGAGAAACCTTAAGAAAATTGGTCCAATAGACAGCTAGATTTTGGATCCATCATCTACTCGGTTGGAGCATATATCCAATGAGTTTTTTTACCAAGCATAGATGGCAATTTAGTCCACGGATTGGTCTTCCATCACCCTAGCCTTTTCTTTTCTTCCTTTGTCAAACCATGTCGCCTTTTTCCATCTATTTTGTATGTGTTGGACTATGTGCATCTAGTTATGCATAAGCCAGGTTTGCAGTTAGTACAATTATGTCACCTTGACGAAAACGATTGAGTGAAATTACCATCGGGAAAAATCTCATAGTTTCTCCATAAATTAACATTTACATGTTGGTAATTTGAATAACGTGTTCATCACCAAATGTGGGGTGATGTGCATTTAGGGCTCGAATATCTGCACACAAATCCCGTGGCTCAACCTTCATGCAGAAGGCGTCTCACATATCCTACTGAATGATAACTTCGAGGCCAATGTCGTTGATTTTGGGTTGCTCAAGACTTTCAATCAAGACAATGATACCCATGCATCCACAATCAGGCTAGTTGGCACACACAGGTAACTTGCCCCCGAGTACATGCCACCATACCATCTTCTAGATTCTTTTTCTTATCATTCTGAGTGCATAAATAAATTCCATTTGACCAACAATATTGTGAAGGTGTGACATATATCTTGTATTAGTTTGTTTGTAGGTACATAGTGGCCCTGAAATCGAGCAAGGAGAGTGACATGTATATCTTTAGCACTGTGCCATTGGAGGTGATAATGGGGCAGCCTTCCATCCTATGATGTCCGGAACCGCCAATATTGTTTAATGGGATCACCAGTGGCTTGGTAACATCAAATATATGGACTTGCGCATGCGATGATAAAATGATGTCAATAACATGTGGAAGGTCGATGATGTCACGCTTAAAATGAACCATGCAAACTTTCGCCCGTGCAGCTCAAGATGATCAATGTAGTGTAGCCGCAAGACTGTCGTCATCTAGAGGAGCAACGATGCAATTAAGCCTGTGCCGTGGAGCATAGTTTTGCAAGGGTGTGTCGTGTGATGAAAATGCCATTGTTCACCATATAGTATAATTACATGGAACAACTTTTTTTCAAGATTTACAACTATCTTCTTTGACATTGAAATGACATATACACAAATATATGCATTTTATATAGAAAACAACTCCAATTTTCTATTAATTGCTAAATAAGTCGCCGGGAAGGATTCTGACTAATGTTTTGACTAACGGCACAACCAATAACTAGAACATGTCTAATGGAAAAAAGTTTTAAAAACAGCTTTTGCAAACTTTCTGTGTTAAAATGAAGATCTGGTCCGTCTCAATGGCGAAAAATATCTAGTACGATTGAATAATACATGGAGGGTTTATCATGCAGCAGAAGTGAATGACCATTGACCATGGTTGGCTCCCTCCAAAAATAAATTAATGTTGATCATCTCAAATAAATTGGTGCCATGGGTTACATTAGGTGACCACGGGCACCATTGCAATTGGCTGTCATGTAGAAGCTACCCTTAGGGTTTTATCTGGTGTGGTCTTCACCCTCTAGATCGAGGCAATATTGTAACTGGGCCGCCACATTAGTCATTGTTGGACGCTGCGCTGGAGCATGGTCAGTGCACTTGAGTGCGAGATCCAGGGCCTTCCACACACCATTGATGTTGTAGTCACATTGCATGCGTGTGTCGACCACTTCCTCAATGTTGCCTCCTTTGAGGTGTAGTCGTGTCCAGTGGATGATGTGGATGACCTCATCAGATTGTTGGATGGCTGGACGCCCTGTGATCACCTCTAGTAGTACGATGCCGAAGCTATACACATCACTTTTTTCATTCAGTTGTAGGGCTATTGCGTACCTGCATGCATGAGATGCATTTGCATTACAGATGACATGTACTTGTAGGCCACTAAAAGATGGTAATAAGCTAGGTTTTTATTTACTCAGGTGCAAGGTAGCCTCTTGTGCCAATAACCCGCGCCGTGGATACGTGGGTATCATCGTCGTGATTGAAGGCCTTCATCAAGCCAAAGTCAGCAACTTTGGCCTCAAGATTTGCATTCAGTAGGATGTTTGATGTCTTCACATCACGATGCACGAAGGGTGGGCTGCACGCCTTGTGTAGATAGTCGAGCCCTGCATGCACACCATATTGTTGATAGTGACATAACAAATCACACATTAACATATGTAAGGTTCTAACGAAACATAGATATTAGTAGCAATATGAATAATGACCCAGATCCCAAATTAGAAGAAAATATATACCTTCTGCAGATTCTAGTGCAATACGGAGCCTCTGCCTCCAGGCTAAGGGTACAACATTGCTGTCTTTCCCTGCAAAAGTGCGACTAACGTTAGTATTGTGTAACTTGACATAGAGATTCCTAATGCTCTCTTTTTTTGGAAATTGTCCTAATGCTCTTCCCAAAGATGGACTAGCACACCTCTCTGAGTTTATCTTCGAGGTTTCCTTCAGACATATGCTCGTAGACAAGTGCCAAATACTTTCCATCTTTGCAGTAACCAATTAAGGAGATAAGATTCTTGTGATGAATCTTCGTCAATGTCTGAGCCTAAGCAAGTTAAGAAATATGTGTCATAGTTTTTTTAAAAATCTGCATATGTACTATGCTCTGATTATACTTGACCAACATTAGTTACCTCTGTCGAGAACTCTTTAAATCCTTGACTGGAAGACTGAGACAGCAACTTGACTGCAACGTGAGTACCATCATGCAAGAAGCCGTCATAAACAGTGCCGAACCCACCTTGGCCGAGCACTACTTTGAAGTTGTCTGTTATGACCTTCAGCTCCCTATACGTGAACTGGCGGTTTCCAAGTTCGTGTTGTCCATGTCCATGGCTTCCCCTCGCCAATCCTTCAAATTTCAAGAATGAGAATAGCCTTACCTTGCACTCTTTTGAGCAAAACCATTCCTTGTACATGTGTGGATATTATATGTATATCGATGCAGTGTTTATGCGGTGTATTACCTTTCCTTTTTCTCACTATGAAGATCACTAGTACTACAAGTGCTCCTATCAGCAGAACTACAAATACGGGAACAACAATATAGGCGGCAAGCATAGAGTTGGTCTTCTTTTTTGTAAGCTGGCAAGAACTGTTGTTGCTACAAAGGTTTGGATTGTTGCCATATCTGCCAATAAGAAGAAAAATTAGATATCAGTTTTGAATTTTGACCAGGCCGTGGATATATATACGATGTACTGACCTAATAACTAGGGGACCACCTTGACTTCTCTTGAGAAGCCCGGGAGGAATTGATCCACTAAGCTGGTTGGCAGTCAAATCTCTAAGAGGACCAAATAAGGTTCACGTCAGTCAAACAATAGTGTACATAGTTATTACTCCCTCCGTCCCATAATATAAGATTGTTTTTGACACAAAACGCTCTTATATTATGGGATGGAGGGAGTAGTCCTCAAAGATATCATAATGCAGAGCTGCTTACAGCACCACGAGAGTGGGTAGTCGTGAAAGGACATTAGGAATTGATCCTGTTAATTTATTGTTCGATAAATCCCTGAAATAAGTGATAAAGCATACGAAATATATGAACCATTTACCTAACAAAATTCACAGGGAAAAACATATTTAAAATGTCTACTTACAAATACTGGAGATCTTTGATATCAGCGAAATAAGGTGATATATCGCCGCTCAAACCGCCAGATGACATATTTCTTGCAGAACACAATTTTTTTCAGTTGAAACAGCATTGTTCTCATTTTTTTTAGAATAATTTCTTGTGCACAACGACAAATTAAATTCTTCAAATCATAGCTGTAATTTTTTTCCAAAAAGGCAAAATCAAATTTGAACTTACATGCTTGTAATTCGTGGACGCCCAGAAATAGCATAGCTGCAGGTCAACCCGTCCCATGCAAAATTCTTGGGGGCGCATGGGTCACCCATCCAATTCTTCTTCACATGGTACTTAGCCTTAATGGCGTTGATGGCAGAAACTTTTCCCCCGCAGTAACACAATAGACAAGAAAGCACAACTATCAGATCATGTAAGCTCTGTTTTATGAAAAGCTTACTAAAATAAGAACCAAAAATGATCTGATGTACGAAAATAAGCTTCCATATATTTACCATCCTGACTGTCTGTTCCAACGTTGGCTGTGGAGATGACGGAGAAAAACTCGAAGGCGATGATGATCGGTGGCAGTGTCGAGTTGGCAGTGGCGATCATGGTGTAGTTGTATTGGTTGTAGCCATGATGGGGTTCCCTGTTAGATATGGCGTCGGCGACAAGGTACTCAAGCGTGTACCGGAGCTTATTCTTCTTGCCGTTGGCAATGACGTTGAACTCACGCACATCATTACTAGCCAGGATCTGCAGCTCCGCGACGTACAAGATACCAATGCACCTACGATTAGTTAAAGGGTTAAGCTAATTAAGTACACACCTATATTAGTAGTACTATAGATGATAACCCGCATGTAGCAGCATATATTTATAGGAAGTAAAAGTTGTAAGCAACATAAAGTAAACGATTGTGTGGCAGGCATTCAGTCCTTCCTTGTAGATGTTAAGAAACTTCGATATGCAAAGTTACAATGTTCTTTAGCCCAGATATGCAAAGTTACCACGCTATTTGTTATGTTTACTTACTTAAATTTAACAATATTAATCGAATTAATATGCCCATTGGTGTTTCAAAAGTACCTTACCGGGTTCCTGGAGATGAAGCGACTTGGGTTGACCTTTTACTCCATCACCCAAATTAAAATATCTAGAGAAATCTAAGACAAATAATTTGGGACGGAGGTTGTACAAAGTTATGTATCAAGAAATGACACTGTTTTAAAGTCAAGAGATTCGTTGCGAGATCACGAGTCATATTACAAGTCTCATGGTAGATCAAACAGCTGTGATCCTAAATACAAATTATCTAATTCATCATATGTGCCCTCGGTTACCACTTCATAGGGAATTCGAAAAATCCCATACTATTGTGGGAGAAGAGAACTACACCTATGTGAACCTACAGGCTCCTTATGTAAGTTTTCATAATAACTAAGAGCATCTCCAGCCGTTCGCCCCCCAGGACGCATAAAAATCGTCCCCTGGGAGCGAGCCGGCGATACAATCAGCGCTGGGGGCGGTTTCGCGCCCAGTCGTCGCCCCCAGCTCGCCACCAGGCGCCGATATTGACCCACTTTTCAGCCTCATTTCGACGAATAAAGGGTCCACATGGGCGACAATGGGTTCATATTCGGCGTGGTTCGCCGTTGTTCGGCGTTCAATTATGCACATAAATTTTTTATCACATATTTCATCACAGAAATATCAAATACTTCAACAAAATAGTACAACAACAAATACTTCAATACAAATTATATAGTTCAACAAATAAAAACTCATATTTCATCACACGCCGCGCTCGGCGTCGCCCTTGAGCCTCCATAGATGCTCTATCAGATCTTGCTGCAGTTGATGATGCACTTGTGGGTCTCGGATCTCCTGACGCATACTGAGATAGGCAGTCCAGGTTGCCGGTAGCTGGTGATCAACTTCGGCTAGACGACCCTGCATGTAGTATGGTTCAGTGTCAAACACTGGGTCTTCTTGCTCGCTCTCGATGATCATGTTGTGCAAGATGGCACAACAAGTCATAATCTCCCACATTTGATCTTTTGACCATGTCTGAGCAGGGTACCGGACAACATCAAATCGAATTGGAGCACACCAAATGCCCGCTCGACATCCTTCCTGCAAGCCTCCTGAACCTTCGCAAACCAGGCGTTCTTGCCTCCTGGCACAGGGTTTGAGGTCGTCTTCACAAATGTCGACCATCTTAGATAGATGCCATCAGCTAGATAGTACCCCTTGTTGTAGTGCCGCCCATCGATCTCGAAGTTCACCGGAGGAGAATGACCTTCAACAAGCTTGGAAAAGACATGAGAGCACTGCAGCACGTTGATGTCATTGTGAGTTCCTGGCATACCAAAGAAAGAGTGCCAAATCCAGAGGTCCTGTGTGGCCACCGCCTCAAGTACCACACTGCAACCGCCTTTGGCACCTTTGTATATCCCCTGCCAAGAAAATGGGCAATTCTTCCATTTCCATTGCATGCAGTCGATGCTTCCAAGCATCCTAGGAAATCCTCTTGCTGCATTCTGTGCTAGGATCCGAGCAGTGTCTTCCGCATTGGGTGTTCTCAAGTATTGCGGTCCAAACACTGCCACCACTGCCCGACAGAATTTGTAGAAACACTCTATGCTGGTGGACTCGGCCATGCGCCCATAGTCGTCAAGTGAATCACCGGGAGCTCCGTATGCAAGCATCCTCATCGCTGTCGTGCAGTTCTGGATGGAGGTGAATCCAAGGGTGCCGGTGCAATCCGTCTTGCACTTGAAGTAGTTGTCGAACTCCTGGATGGAATTCACAATCCTGAGGAAGAGCTTTCGGCTCATCCGATAACGGCGCCGAAATGTTTTCTCGCCATGAAGTGGAGCATCGGTGAAGTAGTCGGAGTAGAGCATGCAGTAGCCTTCGAGACGATGCCGGTTCTTTGCTTTCACCCGCCCCGGCGCCGAGCCACCTCGTCGCAGCTTTTCATTGCTCGCTAGCAGCTGGGCGAGGGCGGCGAGCACCATGAGATGCTCTTCTTCCTGGATGTCGGCCTTGGCTTCCTCCTCCAGCAGCGCGGCGAGCGCTTCCTCGTCATCTGAGTCCATCGCCGAGGCAGGCAAATCGCCGAACACCTTGCGCCTGGTGGGCATGTCCCCGCCGCTAAACTGCCCCTCCGCGGCCGGGAACGCCCAGCTGCTGTTGGAGGGGCCACCACGGCGAAGCTCTGCTATTTTTCCGGCGTGGAATGGCTATCTAGTGGTGAAAGGCGGCGGGCGGCGCCGGGATATAACTACTGGCGGCTGAGGGCGCGGGGGGGTGGGAGGCGAGTCAGGGAAGAAAACCTTGACTTTTCCCCTGACGGCGTGGGCCAGCCGCGCTTTTCCCTTGCGTCGGAGCCCCCAACTGCCCCCCAGTGCGCCGGATTCGGCCTGTGACCGCCGGGCTGAAAAAAGGCCCGAGCCGGCGTTTTTCGGCGTCCTAGGGGTGCGACTGGGCCGTTTTTTCGGCGCCGGCGCGGCAAAAACGCCTGGGGAAGGCCTGTTGGGGGCGCGGCTGGAGATGCTCTAACCCCCCCCCCCCCCCCCCCCCACACACACAGAAATTGTTGGGGGAATATCACGCAAAAATGGAACCACATGGAAAATATGTTTTGAAGTTTTAAGAAAATCTTTAAGAATAAAATGATGTTAAGAGGGTGGTGTTTTATTGATATGCAAAATTCCAAGTTCATTTACAAGATATGAGCTATGAAAATAACAAAATTAGCATTGAATAGTGCTGAACAGCAACATCACTATTCATTGCTGAATTTGGTTTTTTCCTAGATCACATCTTCTAATGCATTTTAACTTGGAATTTCTTATGGCAATAAAACCTCACCCTCTTAACATCCTGTATTTTTTTAGTTTTTTTGAGACTTTTAAACATGGTTTCCGCGGAGTTTTTGTTGAATTGTTTGGGCTGATGTGACAATGGTGCATAGCTGCATGTGCTCTAAAATAAGTAGTAAGTGGGGATCCTGCTAGATATGGAAGATTGATTAGGTTGCACAGGTGCTTGCTGACTATGTGCATGTATGGCACATCGCTTCCCAAGTGAACCTCTCGCTAGGGCAACCTGATGACATCCACTGGAAGTGGACTGCTGATGGTCAATACTCTGCTAAATCAGCCTACCGGATTCTTTTTCAGGGCATGATCAGGGCCAACTACAACTTGCTGATATGGTCTTCCAGGACCCCCCCCCTCCTAAGCGCCAGATGCATGCATGGCTGGCCATTCAAGCACGCTGCAATACAGCCGATGAACTGGCAAAGAAGAACTGGCCTCACACGCCAATTTGCACCCTGTGCCAGCAGCACCCGGAGACTGCCCTACACCTATTTGCCCAATGCCAGTTCTCCAGGTCGGTGTGGCAGCAGATCATCCAACGCTTCAACGCCCAAATCACGCCTTCATCAGCCATGGAGCCCTCCCTTGAAGACTGGTGGTATCGCTCTGTCAAATCCCTATCCCTGGCTAGCAGGAGAAAGATCAATAGCCTCGTTATTTGTGCCTGTTGGTGCATCTGGAAGGAGAGAAATGCTTGAAGTTTTAAGCACCGATCGACAACGGTCGATGCGGTTTGCTCGCTCATCAACGAGGAACTTCGGCTCTGGTGCACGGCCGGCTTTGTCGGGGCAATGCGGATGCCACCTGACTAGAGACTGTGCACTAGTCTACTAACCTGGCTGCCGGCCTTTATTTCCGTTTTCTTTTCATTTGTAGCTGTTCATTAGTAGCTACTAACCAACCTGACACTGTAACCCGGCCGTCTTGGCCTTTCTCTTAATGAATGAAATCAGCTCTGGCTGTTTTTCGTCAAAAAGAAAATTAGGTTCTTGGTGTAAATGTACTAGCTAACTAAAAACAATAATACCCATTATAGGAAAAAAACCAATACAGTATTTCTCGATGTTGTGAAGTGGGACAAGTGATATGCAACTGCGTACCCGGGAACTGGGTGGATAGGCGTGGTTCGGCTCGGTGTCCCACGAGAAGTCAATGGTCTTGTTCCTGGAGTCGTTGCGCGCGATGATGGCGGTCTGCATTACGGCGGACGGCACATGGAAGCGGAGGTTGCCGATATTCCACTACCGGAAAACGGGCATACGCCGACGGCCAAAGCTATGCCTACGGCTGCTGTCGGCCTAGTTCGAGATATGCCGACAGCCCAGTCCTGGCCGTCAGCTTAAACTGGCCGTCGGGTTATATGGACCTATGCCGACGGCCGCCGTCGGCACAGAACGGCCATCGACCTAGCCGCAGACATGCCGACAGTAGCCGTCGGCATAGATAGGCCGTCGGTATAACTGTGGGCCCGGCGACCCCGCCCGTGACTAGTGGCTAACAACGTCAAACCTATGCCGACGGTCTGGACGGGCGGCCGTCGGCATATCTCCGCATGCCACGTCACCGATCCGCGGCGAAGGTATGCCGACGGCAGCCATCGGCATATCTGCCACATCAGCATAGCTATTTTTTTACATACTTTTTTCCATATGTTTTAATGCTTTTTTTACATACGTTTTTTTGCATATGTTTTTATGCTTTTTAAAAAATATGTGTCCATGCTTTTTTATGTATTATATGAATATGTATGTAGTTTGTAATTTTTTTTCCATAGATTATGAATATATATATATATATATATAGTTTGTATTTTTTCCGAGCACATTAATAATATGTTGTCATGTTCTTTTGAATATAGGTCCTTAAATTTTATTAAAATCAAAAACAGCTATGCAATAGAAGTTGAGTGGCGGTTGGAAACGCCCGGCACCCGTCTCCGGAGTGTGACCCCCTCACGTCCGCGGTGTGCCCCCCTCACGGACGGCGCCACCGCCAGCATTTGGAGGGCGGAAACAGCCGCATCGGATCTATACGGAGGGGACGTTGCTCTCAAGTGTTTCTATGGGATGACCTACCACAACCGGGTGGTGTTGTGGCATGTTCGAAGAGGCGGCACCCATCTCCGGGGCGTGGCCCCCCTAACGTACGGCGCCGCCGCCGGCACCTGGAGGGGAAAAACGGACGCATCGGGTCTACACGGAGGGGATGTAGCTGTCGGTTTGGCCCGGATTGTAACACCCTCGATGCGACTATATCTCCCACGTGTCGAGGCACGACTTAGAGGCATAATCGCATTGAAGGCAATGTCGCAAGTGAGATAATCTTCACACAACACATGTAATACAATAGGGGAAAAAGTTACATAGTTGGCTTACAATCGCCACTTCAAACAATTACATAAATAAAGCATTACATCAACCAAATACACTCATGGTCTGACTACGGAACCAAAATAAAAGAAGAACCCCAAATGCGACAAAGGTCCCCGATCAACCCCAACTGGGCTCCACTACTGACCAACTAGAAAGAAACAACACAAAGGACAAGATCTCCATCGAGCTCCTCCTGAGCTTGGTTGCGTCATCTTCACGGACTCATCGGCACCTGCAAGCTGGTTTTGGAAGTATCTGTGAGCCACGGGGACTCAGCAGTCTCGCACCCTCGCGATCAAGACTATTTAAGCTTATGGGTAAGGTAAAGGTATGAGGTGGAGCTGCAGCAAGCGACTAGCATATATGGCGGCTAAACGTACGCAAAAGAGAGCGAGAAGAGAAGGCAAAGCACGGTCGATAAAAATATGATCAAGAAGTGATCCTGGACTACCTACGTCAAGCATAACTTCTACAACCGTGTTCACTTCCCGGACTCCGCCGGAAAGAGACCATCACGGTGACACACGCGGTTGATTCATTTTAATTAAGGTCAAGTTCAGGTTTTCTACAACCGGACGTTAACAAATTCCCATCTGCCCATAACCGCGGGCACGGCTTTCGAAAGTTCAAATCCCTGCAGGGTGTCCCAACTTAGCCCATGACAAGCTCTCACGGTCAACGAAGGAATAGACCTCCACCCGAGACCGATCAGACTCGGTATCCCAGTACAACAAGACATTTCGACAGGGTAAAACTAAACCAGCAACACCGCCCGAATGTGCCGACAAATCCCGATAGGAGCTGCACATATCTCTTTCTCAGGGCACACTCAGATGAGCAGTCCGTACAACTAAAACCAAACCTCGAGTTTCCCCGAGGGGGCGCTGCACAGGGCTCTAGTTTGGACCAACACTCAGAGGAGCACTGGCCCGGGGGGGGGGGGGTTAAAATAATGATGACCCTTGAGTCTGCAGAACCCAAGGGAAAAAAGGCTAGGTGGCAAATGGTAAAACCAATGTTGGGCATTGCTGGAAAAGCTTTACTTAAGGCGAACTGTCAAGGGGTTCCCATTATAGCCCAACCGCGTAAGGGACGCAAAATCCGGGAACATAACACCGATATGACGGAAACTAGGGCGGCAAAAGTGGAACAAAACACCAGGCATAAGGCCGAGCCTTCCACCCTTTACCAAGTATATAGATGCATTAATTAAATAAGATATATAGTGATATCCCAACAAGTAAACATGTTCCATCAAGGAACAACATCTCCATGTTCCAACAAGGAACAAACTTCAATCTTCACCTGCAACTAACAACGCTATAAGAGGGGCTGAGCAAAGCGGTAACATAGCCAATCAACGGTTTGCTAGGACATTGGTGGGTTAGAGGCTGAACATGGCAATTTGGGAGGCTGACAAGCAAGTGGTAGGCATCGTAGCAATGGCATAGCAAAAGAGCGAGCAAACTAGCATAGCAAAGATAGTAGTGATTTCGAGGGTATGATCATCTTGCCTGAGATCCCGCAAGGAAGAAGAACGAGTCCATGAAGAAGACAAACGGACGTAGTCGAACGGTTCCTCACAAACGCGACATTACCGGAACCAACCCGAAGAAGCAACACCGGAAAAGAGCAAACAACATAGTAAACAACCAACACATCAACATGGCATGATGCACAATCAAATATGATGCATGTCCGGTTTAAAGAGGTATGGCATGGCAAAGTGCACAAACAAACCTACACATTAAGTGGAGCTCAATATGCATCGGGATGCATATTGACAAAACGCCACATCAATTATTTAGTTCTCTCTCGTTTATGTACCCAACAATATTAAATGTTGATTAACATGGCAAGAGGTGAAGCACAACAAAACTACCTATCTAGGCAAGTTTAAATGAGGCCGGAAGCAACGAACAACAATTCCAGAAAATCCTCATATGCATAATTTAAGGCTTGGTCCTGTTCTGTCCTAAAACATATTTTAGAGTTGTTAAACATGCAAAATAAGGTCACCATGATAAACTAGGCAAAATTCTACCCCATTTACATATAAAGATTATTAAAATCGGAGTTACGGTTATTTAGTTATGAATTAAACCATATTAGCATGGCATATGAGCAAAATTAATGCAAACATCAGTTTAGACATTTTAACATGGCAAGAAAATGTCATAATATTAATCTACACATAATTCTAAGCAAGTTTCATATATAAAGTTTTTATATATGATGCACGATTATTTACTTGAGAGAAAATTAAAATAATGGCATCCTCCTGTAATTATGCATGCATTGAAAAATTAGGAAAATCGTCAGCAGGGAAAAAAAATACGAGACAGGCCGAAACTGGGCGGCCCAACAGGCACAGGGGAGGAGGGGCGCTGGGATGTGGGTGGCTCATCATGGGCCAAGGCCCAACTGGAGGAGGAGGAAGGCCAGCAAAGGGCGGCGCAGATCTGGGCCTTGGAGGCCGAGCGGTCAACAGGCGCGACGGGGCGAGGTGCGCTGCTCCTGTCTCTGAACTCTGAAGGCAGGAACGAAATCAAGGGGAGCAGCGGCGGCTTGGAGCGGCGCAGGACTCCGACGGCGCTCGAGGTGGGCAGAGGACGCGGATCCGGGCAGCAAGGTCGGGCGGGGACGGGTCTGGCCGCCGAAGGTCCATTCCGGCAGGATCCGGGCGAGTCCTGCAGGCAACATATCCTGTTGCAGAGAGAGAGAAGGTTCAGGGAGGGAGAGACACGGAGAAGAAGAAGAGGGGCGGCGCGACTGGCCTGGTTCGGGCGCGGGAGGCGAGGATGGCCGGCGCAAACTCCTCTGGGCTTCCTGTTGCACAACCAGCAGCGTAGGTGAGAGACGGAGGAGAGAAAGAAGAGGAAGGGAGAGGCAGGGGCGTAGGGGTCCTGCTACAGGTGGTCGCCGGCGACGGGAGGTCCTCGCCTAAGGACGGCGGGGCTGCTGCTTGCTCTAGGTGAGCGGCTGGATGTTGGCATGTGGCTGGAGGCGACGTTGGTTGCCTGTGCCTGAGGTTCGGGCAGAGAAGTTCGGTGGGGGTGGATCGATGGGTGGATCGGGAAGGCAGGGGAGTAACCTGATTGGAGCGACGGGGAAAACAAGGTGGATTGGAAGGTGGCGGCGGCCGAGAGGGATCGATGGGACATCTCCCTAGAAGTTTAGGGTTTTGTCCAGATTTAGACTAGGGAGTTTTTATATAAGGAAAAGAGGGGAAGTTTAGGGGCTAATCCGTCCCTCCAAATAAAATCGAGCGGTCGAGAAAAATAGGCTAGGAAGTCCAAATGATAAAACGGTGATGTTTTGCAGACGTTTGGGGATGATCCGGATACAACGGTGGCGACAGTCCGAGTCGGGTCCGAGACAGCTTTCGGGCGCGCGCGAGAAGGGTCGCGGGCTGACGAGAGAGGTTAGGTAGGGCCTGGCGGTGAGTAGTGGGCTGTGTAGACGGTCTCGAGCTTAGAGAAGAGAAGAGGGGAGGCCCGGCGTCTGTTTCCGGAAACCGAAAACGTCCGACGTTAGACCGGCTATACTGCCGCTATAGTTAATCGTTGGGGCGTCAAACGAACTCCGAATGCGATGAAAATTGACAGGCGGCCTACCTACAACATAAAAACACCGCACGCCAACTTTCATCCCATTCTGAGAACATTTACCGGCCACTTATAAAATACTATTTCGGACAAGTCGCGGGCGCGTGCAAGTGTGGTAGGGCTCAGAACGGACAATGGAGAGAACTCGAAGAACCCGGACGAATGCAAGTTTTGAAAACATGATGATGCAATGCACATGATGACATGATATGCAATGCAACACGCAAGCGAATGACATGGCAACGACGGCGAATAACTGGAGGACACCTGGCACATCGGTCTCGGGGCGTTACAACACTCCACCACTACGAGAGGATCTCGTCCCGAGATCTAGAATGGCACCGGAGGGACAACGGAAGAGATAAGAGAAGAGGTAAGACTAAGTTGCTCCTTTGACAAACGAGTGAAACCAAAGAACCTTGCGAGGTTGAACAAATTCGAGAAAAGAATACCACGAAGGTGAACTAGGTCGAAAACACTCCGTTAGAAACGAGGGACAAAGAGCATTGCGAAACCTTGAGGTTGAAGGGAAGATATATATATATATAGAAAAACACTCCGGTTAAGGAAGGGGATCAAGGAAAACCAAAATTCGGCAGCACTCTGGTTGAAAAGAAAAGGAATTGAATAAGGTCTTGATAAGATGAGAAGATATTTGATGAAATCACAACACACTGCCTCCATAACTATTGAATGGATGGAACAAAGGGTAAGAAATATCTCGGACAGCACTCCGGTTGAGAAAGGATGCAAGACTTGATAAGGCGAAAAGAACTTGAACAAAATGGCACCACACTCCGGTTAAACAAAATAGAGAAGGAAAAAGACTGATATAATTTGGGCAGCACTTCGCGTGTAAATGGAAGGAATTGAACAAGACAAGATGAGAGGATACTTGAAAAGAGGACACAACACTCCAATTAAAAGGATAGGCACGACAAGAACACAATCCTGATAAAACAAGAAGATGGGTTGAAGAGAGCAACATCACCATGCCTCCGGAACAAAAGAGTAGAGTAAAGATAATTGAGACAAGCGAATGTAGAAGACAATGCCAACTTCTGCTACAAAAGAGCTTGAAAAGGAAACTCTAGGAGAAGGGTTGAACGGAGTTGTTGGAAAACCAATAACGAAAATAATAAGCTTGATATGGTCTTATGGAATACCTCTCAAATTAAGAGATGAAAAACCTGCCACTCACGGGAAAAGAATTGGATTGGTAAGAACAAAGAGACGAGAAACTTATTTCACCGGGAGGATAAATGAAGAACTTGGGTCATTTATGAGCACCATAGATAGCAACAATCCTTAGGGAAGGCTTAAGGTGAAATATAACCCAAGATAGCTCCAATGACGAGATTGATGGATTTAAAATATCCCAATCTTGACAACATGTGAATCATGAAAACAAGAACTGAAATTACCAAGAATGATATAATACCACCTCCAATAACATGGAAGAAAGAATTGCACTCCGGATAGCAAGATGAAGAAAGCTTGAGCTCCTTTGAAAAGAATCTCAATGAACACTTCGAGAAGGAATTAAATCCTTGAAGAACCATCATGTAGAACATCTATGAAAAACTCCGGTAACAACAGAATAAAAAGACAGAGAAATTGAAACCACGAGGAGACTCCTTGCAATGATTAGATGGACCTCTGTGGAGATGTAATTGTGAAAGCTTGGAACTCTTGGGAAAGAAAAGATGTATAAAAGAAATCAAGAATTTATTCGTCATGAGCAAACTCCGAAGGAAGGAATTGATCACTTGGATGAAACAAGAATAAGAATTACATTATGCTTATCCTTCACCAATTTAAATTGATGACAATCAACGGATTTTACATACTACTTATTCTCGTAGAAAAGATTAAAAGAGATATATCAAAACGTGAGAAGGTCTTCAACGAACCACCGGTAGAATTAGAACAATGAATGAATCTATATGATAACGAAAGAAGAGGAGTCTTGCACGAACCACCGTAAGAAATGAAAATGAACGAAGAGAAGATAAAGAAACACCGGGGAAAATTAGTAAATGAATGAAGATGCTTGAGAGAAATTATATATGAGAGAAAGAAGAGATCATGCACTGATTAGAGGATATTTGATCGATGCACCGGTAAAATTAGGAGAACGATAACTGAAATCTGGGAATGAATAATTATGAGATGATGGGCTCCGGATGACAAACTGAGAAGACTCTTGATTTAGCTCCGGATAGGTGAAAAGAATTCCCACAGACGAAAATAATTATGAGAGGATGGCAACAAGCTAGCACCATGAATCTTGAAGAGAATGGAGCAAGATTAAAGAGAAACTCTTCTTCGGTCTTCAAAAGATGAGAATGACAACGAGAAACACCACCAAGAATTATTTAGACACTCCGAAAGAATCAAACGAAGAGGTTGAGCCAACGATGAAAAGAATTTGAAAGATTTTAGAGGAGGACATTTGACTGATGGCAATTCATTCTGACGTCAAACTTCGAAAAGAATTTTTAAGGATATCTCCGGGAGAATTAGAAGAGTCAGGTAAGATCCTGGGAAAAGACCTGTGGGTTAGGGCCCACTCAAAAGAACACCGTTGAAAAGATTTAAAAGAGAGATTGCACCGGTTGAATAAAAAGGCTTGAATGATAAAACATCCTCGAAATAGCTTGAATGAAAGAAGAGTGGATACACGAATCTTCGAGATATCTTCAGCACTCCGGAACAATTAAATAGCGAGAAGTGAATGAATATGAGGTGCACCGGCATGAGAAGGTATTAGAAACAAGGAAAAAGATATGATCAACACCGAAAGCTTGAATTGGTTCCACCGGAGAAGAAAAATGAGTGAGGAATGACGAACTAGAAGAGCATCTTCATGTGAACCACCGGGTAGAACATTCTGTTGGGGAACGTTGCAGAAAACAAAAATTTTCCTACTCGTTTCACCAAGATCATCTAGGAGTTCATCTAGCAACGAGTCACGAGATGCATCTACATACCTTTGTAGATCGCGAGCGGAAGCGTTCATTAGAACGAGGTTGAAGTAGTCGTACACGCCGTGATCCAAATCACCGATGACCAGCGCCGAACGGACGGCACCTCCGCGTTCAACACACGTACGGGACGGGAGACGTCTCCTCCTTCTTGATCCAGCAAGGGGGAAGGAGAGGTTGATGAAGATCCAGCAGCACGACGGCGTGGTGGTGGATGCAGGGCGTCACGACAGCAGGGCTTCGCCGTGTACTACGAGAAAGGAAGAAGTAACGGGGAGAGAGGAAGCACCAAAAGCGTGGGTTCCAAGTTCCTCCTCCCCCCCACTATATATAGGGGTGCCAGGGGGGGCGCCGGCCCTGGTAGATGGGATCTACCAGGGGGGGCGGCGGCCAGGGGTGGGGGGCTTGCCCCCCAAGCAAGGGGGCGCCCCCCTTTAGGGTTCCCCCCCAACCCTAGGCGCATGGGCCTTGGGGGGGCTGGCGCCTCAGCCCATTATGGGCTGGGTTCCCTCCTATTTCAGCCCAAGGGGCCCTCCGGGATAGGTGGCCCCACCCGGTGGACCCCCGGGACCCTTCCGGTGGTCCCGGTACAATACCGGGTACCCCGAAACTTGTCCCGATGGCCGAAACTGCACATCCTATATATAATTCTTTACCTCCGGACCATTCCGGAACTCCTCGTGACGTCCGGATCTCATCCGGGACCCCGAACAACATTCGGGTTACTGCATATACATATCTTCACAACCCTAGCGTCACCGAACCTTAAGTGTGTAGACCCTACGGGTTCGGGAGACAAGCAGACATGACCGAGACGACTCTCCGGTCAATAACCAACAGCGGGATCTGGATACCCATGTTGGCTCCCACATGCTCCACGATGTTCTCATTGGATGAACCACGATGTCGAGGATTCAATCAACCCCGTATGCAATTCCCTTTGTCTATCGATATATTACTTGCCCGAGATTCGATCGTCGGTATCCCAATACCTCGTTCAATCTCGTTACCGGCAAGTCACTTTACTCGTACCGTAATGCATGATCCCATGACCAGACACTTGGTCACTTTGAGCTCATTATGATGATGCATTACCGAGTGGGCCCAGTGATACCTCTCCGTCATACGGAGTGACAAATCCCAGTCTTGATCCGTGTCAACCCAACAGACACTTTCGGAGATACCCATAGTACACCTTTATAGTCACCCAGTTACGTTGTGACGTTTGGTATACCCAAAGCACTCCTACGGTATCCGGGAGTTACACGATCTCATGGTCTAAGGAAAAGATACTTGACATTGCAAAACTCTAGCAAAACGAACTACACGATCTTTATGCTATGTTTAGGATTGGGTCTTGTCCATCACATCATTCTCCTAATGATGTGATCTCGTTATCAATGACATGTTATGTCCATAGCCAGGAAACCATGACTATCTGTTGATCAACGAGCTAGTCAACTAGAGGCTTACTAGGGACATGTTGGTGTCTGTTATTCACACATGTATTACGATTTCCGGATAACACAATTATAGCATGAATAAAGACAATTACCATGAACAAGGAAATATAATAATAATGCTTTTATTATTGCCTCTAGGGCATATTTCCAATAGTCTCCCACTTGCACTAGAGTCAATAATCTAGTTACATTGTGATGAATCGAACACCCATGGAATTCTGGTGTTGATCATGTTTTGCCCTAGGGAGAGGTTTAGTCAACGGATCTGCTACATTCAGGTCCGTATGTACTTTACAAATTTCTATGTCTCCATCTTGAACATTTTCACGAATGGAGTTGAAGCGACGCTTGATGTGCCTTGTCTTCTTGTGAAACCTGGGCTCCTTGGCAAGTGCAATAGCTCCAGTGTTGTCACAGAAGAGCTTGATCGGCCCCGACGCATTGGGTATGACTCCGAGGTCGGTGATGAACTCCTTCACCCAGATTGCTTCATGTGCTGCCTCCGAGGCTGCCATGTACTCCGCTTCACATGTAGATCCCGCCACGACGCTCTGCTTGCAACTGCACCAGCTTACTGCCCCACCATTCAAAATATACACGTATCCGGTTTGTGACTTTGAGTCATCCAGATCTGTGTCGAAGCTAGCGTCGACGTAACCCTTTACGACGAGCTCTTCGTCACCTCCATAAACGAGAAACATCTCCTTAGTCCTTTTCAGGTACTTCAGGATATTCTTGACCGCTGTCCAGTGTTCCTTGCCGGGATTACTTTGGTACCTTCCTACCAAACTTACGGCAAGATTTACATCGGGTCTGGTACACAGCATGGCATACATAATAGAACCTATGGCTGAGGCATAGGGGATGACACTCATCTCTTCTATTTCTTCTGCCGTGGTCGGACTTTGAGCCGAGCTCAATTTCATACCTTGCAGTACAGGCAAGAATCCCTTCTTAGACTGATTCATATTGAACTTCTTCAATATCTTATCAAGGTATGTGCTTTGTGAAAGACCTATGAGGCGTCTTGATCTATCTCTATAGATCTTGATGCCTAATATATATAAGCAGCTTCTCCAAGGTCCTTCATTGAAAAACTCTTATTCAAGTAGGCCTTGATGCTGTCCAAGAGTTCTGTATCATTTCCCATCAAAAGTATGTCATCTACATATAATATGAGAAACGCTACAGAGCTCCCACTCACTTTCTTGTAAACACAGGCTTCTCCATAAGTCTGTGTAAACCCAAACGCTTTGATCATCTCATCAAAGCGAATGTTCCAACTCCGAGATGCTTGCACCAGCCCATAAATCGAGCGTTGGAGCTTGCACACCTTGTCAGCATTCTTAGGATCGACAAAACCTTCCGGCTGCATCATATACAATTCTTCCTTAAGGAAACCATTAAGGAATGCCGTTTTGACGTCCATTTGCCATATTTCATAATCGTAGAATGCGGCAATTGCTAACATGATTCGGACGGACTTCAGCTTTGCTACCGGTGAGAAAGTCTCATCGTAGTCAACCCCTTGAACTTGTCGATAACCCTTAGCGACAAGCCGAGCTTTATAGATGGTCACATTACCATCCGCGTCTGTCTTCCTCTTAAAGATCCATTTATTTTCTATGGCTCGCCGTTCAACGGGCAAGTCAGTCAAAGTCCATACTTCGTTTTCATACATGGATCCTATCTCGGATTTCATGGCTTCTAGCCATTTGTCGGAATCCGGGCCCGCCATCGCTTCTTCATAGTTCGAAGGTTCACCGTTGTCTAACAACATGATTTCCAAGACAGGGTTGCCGTACCACTCTGGTGCGGAACGTGTCCTTGTGGACCTTCGAATTTCAGTAGAAGCTAGATCAGAAGTATCTTGATCATTATCATTAACATCCTCTCTAGTCGGTGCTGGCACCTCAGGAACATTTTCTTGAGTTGCGCCATTTTCCGGTTCAAGAGGCAATACTTCATCTAGTTCTACTTTCCTCCCACTTACTTCTTTCGAGAGAAACTCCTTCTCTAGAAAGGATCCATTCTTGGCAACAAAGACCTTGCCTTCGGATCTGAGGTAGAAGGTATACCCAATAGTTTCTTTAGGGTATCCTATGAAGACGCATTTTTCCGACTTGGGTTCGAGCTTTTCAGGTTGAAGTTTCTTGACATAAGCATCGCATCCCCAAACTTTTAGAAACGACAGCTTAGGTTTCTTTCCAAACCATAATTCAAACGGTGTCGTCTCAACGGATTTTGACGGAGCCCTATTTAAAGTGAATGCAGCAGTCTCTAAAGCATAGCCCCAAAAAGATAGTGGTAGATCGGTAAGAGACATCATAGACCGCACCATATCTAATAGAGTGCGATTACGACGTTCGGACACACCGTTACGCTGAGGTGTTCCAGGCGGCGTTAGTTGTGAAACTATTCCACATTTTCTTAAGTGTGTGCCAAATTCATGACTCAAGTATTCTCCTCCACGATCTGATCGTAGAAACTTGATCTTCCTGTCACGTTGATTCTCAACCTCACTCTGAAATTCCTTAAACTTTTCAAAGGTTTCAGACTTGTGTTTCATTAAGTAGATATACCCATATCTACTCAAGTCATCAGTGAGAGTGAGAACATAACGATAGCCACCGCGAGCCTCAACACTCATTGGACCGCACACATCAGTATGTATGATTTCCAATAAGTTGGTTGCTCGCTCCATTGTTCCTGAGAACGGAGTCTTGGTCATTTTACCCATGAGGCATGGTTCGCACGTGTCAAATGATTCATAATCAAGAGACTCTAAAAGTCCATCTGCATGGAGCTTCTTCATGCGTTTGACACCTATGTGACCAAGGCGGCAGTGCCACAAGTATGTGGGACTATCATTATTAACCTTACATCTTTTGGTATTCACACTATGAACATGTGTAGCATTACGCTCGAGATTCATTAAGAATAAACCATTCACCACAGGAGCATGACCATAAAACATATCTCTCATATAAATGGAACAACCATTATTCTCGGATTTAAATGAGTAGCCATCTCGAACTAAACGAGATCCCGATACAATGTTCATGCTCAAAGCTTGTACTAAATAACAATTATTGAGGTTTAAAACTAATCCCGTAGGTAAATGAAGAGGCAGCGTGCCGACGGCGATCACATTGACCTTGGAACCATTCCCGACCCGCATCGTCACCTCGTCCTTCGCCAGTTTCCGCTTATTCCGCAGCTCCTGCTTTGAGTTACAAATGTGAGCAACTGCACCGGTATCAAATACCCAAGAGCTACTACGAGCACTGGTTAGGTACACATCAATTACATGTATATCACATATACCTTTTGTTTTGCCGGCCTTCTTGTCCGCTAAGTATTTGGGGCAATTCCGCTTCCAGTGACCACTTCCCTTGCAATAAAAACACTCAGTCTCGGGCTTGGGTCCATTCTTTGGCTTCTTCCCGGCAGCTTGCTTGCCGGGCGCGGCAACTTCCTTGCCGTCCTTCTTGAAGGCTTTCTTACCCTTGCCCTTCTTGAACTTAGTGGTTTTATTGACCATCAACACCTGATGTTCCTTCTTGACTTCTACCTCTGCTGATTTCAGCATAGCAAATACTTCAGGAATGGTCTTTTCCATCCCCTGCATATTGAAGTTCATCACAAAGCTCTTGTAGCTCGGTGGAAGCGACTGGAGGATTCTGTCAATGACCGCATCATCCGGGAGATTAACTCCCAGCTGAGTCAAGCGGTTATGTAATCCAGACATCGTGAGTATGTGCTCACTGACAGAACTATTTTCCTCCATCTTACAGCTGAAGAACTTGTCGGAGACCTCATATCTCTCGACCCGGGCATGAGCTTGGAAAACCATTCTCAGCTCTTCGAACATCTCATATGCTCCATGCCTCTCAAAACGCTTTTGGAGCCCCGGTTCTAAACTGTAAAGCATGCCGCACTGAACGAGGGAGTAGTCATCGGATCGTGCCTGCCAGGCGTTCATAACGTCTTGTTCGGCAGGGAGGACAGGTGCGTCACCTAGCGGTGCTTGTAGGACATAATCTTTCTTGGCAGCTATGAGGATGATCCTCAGGTTCCGGACCCAGTCCGTGTAGTTGCTACCATCGTCTTTCAGCTTAGTTTTCTCTAGGAACGCGTTGAAGTTGAGGACTACGTTGGCCATTTGATCTACAAGACATATTGTAAATATTTTAGACTAATGTTCATGATAATAAAGTTCATCTAATCAAATTATATAATGAACTCCCACTTAGATTAGACATCCCTCTAGTCATCTAAGTATTACATGATCCGAGTTAACTAGGCCGTGTCCGATCATCACGTGAGACGGACTAGTCAACGTCGGTGAACATCTTCATGTTGATCGCATCTTCTATACGACTCATGCTCGACCTTTCGGTCTTCTGTGTTCCGAGGCCATGTCTATGCACATGCTAGGCTCGTCAAGTCAACCTAAGTGTTTGCATGTGTAAATCTGTCTTACACCCGTTGTATGTGAACGTCTGAATAAAACACCCGATCATCACGTGGTGTTTTGAAACAGCGAACTGTCGCAACGGTGCACAGTTAGGGGGAACACTTCTTGAAATTAATATGAGGGATCATCTTATTTACTACCGTCGTTCTAAGTAAACAAGATGCAAAACATGATAAACATCACATGCAATCAAATAATAAACGTGACATGATATGGCCATTATCACATAGCTCCTTTGATCTCCATCTTGGGGCTCCATGATCATCTTGTCACCGGCTTGACACCATGATCTCCATCATCATGATCTCCATCATCGTGTCTCCATGAAGTTGCTCGCCAACTGTTACTTCTACTACTATGGCTAACGCGTTTAGCAATAAAGTAAAGTAATTTACAAGGCGTTTCTCAATGACACGCAGGTCATATAAAAGAATAAAGACAACTCCTATGGCTCCTGCCGGTTGTCATACTCATCGACATGCAAGTCGTGATTCCTATTACAATAGCATGAACATCTCATACATCACATATAGATCATTCATCATTCATCACAACTTTGGCCATATCATATCACAAAGCACTTGCTGCAAAAACAAGTTAGACGTCCTCTAATTGTTGTTGCAAGTTTTTTACGTGGCTGAATTAGGGTTCTAGCAAGAACGTTTTCTTACCTACGTGAAAGCCACAACATGATTTGTCAACTTCTATTTACCCTTCATAAGGACCCTGTTCATCGAATCCGCTCCAGCTAAAGTGGGAGAGACAGACACCCGCCAGCCACCTTATGCAACTAGTGCATGTTAGTCGGTGGAACCGGTCTCACGTAAGCGTACGTGTAAGGTTGGTCCGGGCCGCTTCATCCCACAATGCCGCTGAAGCAAGAAAAGACTAGTAGCGGCAAGAAAGTTGACAAATCCACGCCCACAACAAATTGTGTTCTACTCGCGCAAGAAGAACTACGCATAGACCTAGCTCATGATGCCACTGTTGGGGAACGTTGCAGAAAACAAAAATTTTCCTACTCGTTTCACCAAGATCATCTAGGAGTTCATCTAGCAACGAGTCACGAGATGCATCTACATACCTTTGTAGATCGCGAGCGGAAGCGTTCGTTAGAACGAGGTTGAAGTAGTCGTACACGCCGTGATCCAAATCACCGATGACCAGCGCCGAACGGACGGCACCTCCGCGTTCAACACACGTACGGGACGGGAGACGTCTCCTCCTTCTTGATCCAGCAAGGGGGAAGGAGAGGTTGATGAAGATCCAGCAGCACGACGGCGTGGTGGTGGATGCAGGGCGTCACGACAGCAGGGCTTCGCCGTGTACTACGAGAAAGGAAGAAGTAACGGGGAGAGAGGAAGCACCAAAAGCGTGGGCTCCAAGTTCCTCCTCCCCCCCACTATATATAGGGGTGCCAGGGGGGGCGCCGGCCCTGGTAGATGGGATCTACCAGGGGGGCGGCGGCCAGGGGTGGGGGGCTTGCCCCCCAAGCAAGGGGGCGCCCCCCTTTAGGGTTCCCCCCCAACCCTAGGCGCATGGGCCTTGGGGGGCTGGCGCCCCAGCCCATTATGGGCTGGGTTCCCTCCTATTTCAGCCCAAGGGGCCCTCCGGGATAGGTGGCCCCACCCGGTGGACCCCCGGGACCCTTCCGGTGGTCCCGGTACAATACCGGGTACCCCGAAACTTGTCCCGATGGCCGAAACTGCACATCCTATATATAATTCTTTACCTCCGGACCATTCCGGAACTCCTCGTGATGTCCGGGATCTCATCCGGGACCCCGAACAACATTCGGGTTACTGCATATACATATCTTCACAACCCTAGCGTCACCGAACCTTAAGTGTGTAGACCCTACGGGTTCGGGAGACAAGCAAACATGACCGAGACGACTCTCCGGTCAATAACCAACAGCGGGATCTGGATACCCATGTTGGCTCCCACATGCTCCACGATGTTCTCATCGGATGAACCACGATGTCGAGGATTCAATCAACCCCGTATGCAATTCCCTTTGTCTATCGATATATTACTTGCCCGAGATTCGATCGTCGGTATCCCAATACCTCGTTCAATCTCGTTACCGGCAAGTCACTTTACTCGTACCGTAATGCATGATCCCATGACCAGACACTTGGTCACTTTGAGCTCATTATGATGATGCATTACCGAGTGGGCCCAGTGATACCTCTCCGTCATACGGAGTGACAAATCCCAGTCTTGATCCGTGTCAACCCAACAGACACTTTCGGAGATACCCGTAGTACACCTTTATAGTCACCCAGTTACGTTGTGACGTTTGGTATACCCAAAGCACTCCTACGGTATCCGGGAGTTACACGATCTCATGGTCTAAGGAAAAGATACTTGACATTGCAAAACTCTAGCAAAACGAACTACACGATCTTTATGCTATGTTTAGGATTGGGTCTTGTCCATCACATCATTCTCCTAATGATGTGATCTCGTTATCAATGACATCTTATGTCCATAGCCAGGAAACCAAGACTATATGTTGATCAACGAGCTAGTCAACTAGAGGCTTACTAGGGACATGTTGGTGTCTGTTATTCACACATGTATTACGATTTCCGGATAACACAATTATAGCATGAATAAAGACAATTACCATGAACAAGGAAATATAATAATAATGCTTTTATTATTGCCTCTAGGGCATATTTCCAACACATTCAACGAAAAGAATCAAGAGACTTCACATCAATAAGATGGATACTCGATCAAGAGATCTGAATCCTTGGAGAAAAACAAAGGGAGGGAGGGTGGGAAAAACAAAGACAATTTGGAATGGAAGAAACGAACACCGTTGAGGAACTTAGAATTGATCTTGCAGATGTTGAAATGATCGGATCCACTAGAAGAGAAGCACACCGGTTAAAAAAGGATTGACATGGCAATCTCGATGATCGAGAAGGATTAGTGTTCACATCGAGGTATGAGAACACCGCTTAGAGAAGGTATGGAATCAACATTTGACTTCGAAGCAACTCGAATACCACAACTCAAAAACAAAACAAAGGATTGGCTTGCAAAATAAGCCAGAACAAACATATGATAGAGATTTCGTCCGAAGTTTTCATGGTGGGACCTACACGGGCTCGATCGTACAGCACCATCATGTACAAGGCAGTGCACATGACATACGAAGCGTCCCCGAGTCAGCATAGCCAAGGACTCTTTAAGACACAACGAGACCACTGTAAAATCGACCGTGAATAGGCGAACCACTAGACGTCGAACCCCAATTTCATATCATACATCTGTTGGAAAGATATCCTAAGATCTACTTGAATTCCCAGCTATGAAACTCCTGAAATTTTTCCGGTTATGCAATCAGGTGTTGGGGATACAGAGGAAGCATAATATCTCACCCAAACTAGCAAATCCTACATCCAGCAGTATCCATCCTTCAACACATAACCAAGAAACCTTCGGAAATCGTCTACCTCAACCTTCGAAAAGCATCCGTTATACAAGTTATGGCGATACTCCCGAACTCCCGCCCCAGTACTGGGTGGCGTCGAGGTTATCTCACCAACGAACTGCATAAAAGAGATTTTCGATGTCGGCGAACATATCTCAAGTATACCAGAATTGCAATGATAAAATTATGATGACAACACCTCAGAGCTCAACTCCCCGGGACACTTCCACTAAACCCCTGACAGGAGGCACCAAGACAGTATTCTCATCATAAGCCATCGGAACAAATCCAAGATACTCGCGTGATCCTAAATTTTTTTTAGTGAAATTTGAGAAGAGAAGAGTCAAAACTCTACGTCAGGATGCCTTACCAGAGCGATGAAGAGACTGGGAAGTAAAAAGAATTCCTAAGCTCTCCGATTTATAATTCCTAAAGGACTCAAAACATTTTTCTAGACACAACTCGGCTGCTAAAAAGATCAAGCAATGGGGGCTCCTAAGGTCGGGGAAGGCTCTGATACCAACTTGTAACACCCTCGATGCGACTATATCTCCCACGTGTCGAGGCACGACTTAGAGGCATAATCGCATTGAAGGCAATATCGCAAGTGAGGTAATCTTCACACAACCCATGTAATACAATAGGGGAAAAAGTTACATAGTTGGCTTACAATCACCACTTCAAACAATTACATAAATAAAGCATTACATCAACCAAATACACTCATGGTCCGACTACGGAACCAAAATAAAAGAAGAACCCCAAATGCGACAAAGGTCCCCGATCGACCCCAACTGGGCTCCACTACTGATCAACTAGAAAGAAACAACACAAAGGATAAGATCTCCATCGAGCTCCTCCTGAGCTTGGTTGCGTCATCTGCGCGGACTCATCGGCACCTGCAAGCTGGTTTTGGAAGTATCTATGAGCCACGGGGACTTAGCAATCTCGCACCCTCGCGATCAAGACTATTTAAGCTTATGGGTAAGGTAAAGGTGTGAGGTGGAGCTGCAGCAAGCGACTAGCATATATGGTGGCTAAACGTACACAAAAGAGAGCGAGAAGAGAAGGCAAAGCACGGTCGATAAAAATATGATCAAGAAGTGATCCTGGACTACCTACGTCAAGCATAACTCCAACAACCGTGTTCACTTCCCGGACTCCGCCGGAAAGAGACCATCACGGTTACACACGCGGTTGATTCATTTTAATTAAGGTCAAGTTCAGGTTTTCTACAACCGGACGTTAACAAATTCCCATCTGCCCATAACCGCGGGCACGGCTTTCGAAAGTTCAAATCCCTGCAGGGTGTCCCAACTTAGCCCATGACAAGCTCTCTCGGTCAACGAAGGAATATACCTCCACCTGAGACGTTCCGATCAGACTCGGTATCCCAGTACAACAAGACATTTCGATAGGGTAAAACTAAACCAGCAACACCGCCCGAATGTGCCGACAAATCCCGATAGGAGCTGCACATATCTCTTTCTCAGGGCACACTCAGATGAGCAGTCCATACAACTAAAACCAAACCTCGAGTTTCCCCGAGGGGGCGCTGCACAGGGCTCTAGTTCGGACCAACACTCAGAGGAGCACTGGCCCGGGGGGGTTAAAATAATGATGACCCTTGAGTCTGCAGAACCCAAGGGGAAAAAAGGCTAGGTGGCAAATGGTAAAACCAATGTTGGGCATTGCTGGAAAAGCTTTACTTAAGGCGAACTGTCAAGGGGTTCCCATTATAGCCCAACCGCGTAAGGGACGCAAAATCCGGGAACATAACACCGATATGACGGAAACTAGGGCGGCAAAAGTGGAACAAAACACCAGGCATAAGGCCGAGCCTTCCACCCTTTACCAAGTATATAGATGCATTAATTAAATAAGATATATAGTGATATCCCAACAAGTAAACATGTTCCATCAAGGAACAACATCTCCATGTTCCAACAAGGAACAAACTTCAATCTTCACCTGCAACTAACAACGCTATAAGAGGGGCTGAGCAAAGCGGTAACATAGCCAATCAACGGTTTGCTAGGACATTGGTGGGTTAGAGGCTGAACATGGCAATTTGGGAGGCTGACAAGCAAGTGGTAGGCATCGTAGCAATGGCATAGCAAAAGAGCGAGCAAACTAGCATAGCAAAGATAGTAGTGATTTCGAGGGTATGATCATCTTGCCTGAGATCCCGCAAGGAAGAAGAACGTGTCCATGAAGAAGACAAACGGACGTAGTCGAACGGTTCCTCACAAACGCGACGTTACCGGAACCAACCCGAAGAAGCAACACCGGAAAAGAGCAAACAACATAGTAAACAACCAACACATCAACATGGCATGATGCACAATCAAATATGATGCATGTCCGGTTTAAAGAGGTATGGCATGGCAAAGTGCACAAACAAACCTACACATTAAGTGGAGCTCAATATGCATCGGGATGCATATTGACAAAACGCCACATCAATTATTTAGTTCTCTCTCGTTTATGTACCCAACAATATTAAATGTTGATTAACATGGCAAGAGGTGAAGCACAACAAAACTACCTATCTAGGCAAGTTTAAATGAGGCCGGAAGCAACGAACAACAATTCCAGAAAATCCTCATATGCATAATTTAAGGCTTGGTCCTGTTCTGTCCTAAAACATATTTTAGAGTTGTTAAACATGCAAAATAAGGTCACCATGATAAACTAGGCAAAATTCTACCCCATTTACATATAAAGATTATTAAAATCGGAGTTACGGTTATTTAGTTATGAATTAAACCATATTAGCATGGCATATGAGCAAAATTAATGCAAACATCAGTTTAGACATTTTAACATGGCAAGAAAATGTCATAATATTAATCTACACATAATTCTAAGCAAGTTTCATATATAAAGTTTTTATATATGATGCACGATTATTTACTTGAGAGAAAATTAAAATAATGGCATCCTCCTGTAATTATGCATGCATTGAAAAATTAGGAAAATCGTCAGCAGGGAAAAAAAATACGAGACAGGCCGAAACTGGGCGGCCCAACAGGCACAGGGGAGGAGGGGCGCTGGGATGTGGGTGGCTCATCATGGGCCAAGGCCCAACTGGAGGAGGAGGAAGGCCAGCAAAGGGCGGCGCAGATCTGGGCCTTGGAGGCCGAGCGGTCAACAGGCGCGACGGGGCGAGGTGCGCTGCTCCTGTCTCTGAACTCTGAAGGCAGGAACGAAATCAAGGGGAGCAGCGGCGGCTTGGAGCGGCGCAGGACTCCGACGGCGCTCGAGGTGGGCAGAGGACGCGGATCCGGGCAGCAAGGTCGGGCGGGGACGGGTCTGGCCGCCGAAGGTCCATTCCGGCAGGATCCGGGCGAGTCCTGCAGGCAACATATCCTGTTGCAGAGAGAGAGAAGGTTCAGGGAGGGAGAGACACGGAGAAGAAGAAGAGGGGCGGCGCGACTGGCCTGGTTCGGGCGCGGGAGGCGAGGATGGCCAGCGCAAACTCCTCTGGGCTTCCTGTTGCACAACCAGCAGCGTAGGTGAGAGACGGAGGAGAGAAAGAAGAGGAAGGGAGAGGCAGGGGCGTAGGGGTCCTGCTACAGGTGGTCGCCGGCGACGGGAGGTCCTCGCCTAAGGACGGCGGGGCTGCTGCTTGCTCTAGGTGAGCGGCTGGATGTTGGCATGTGGCTGGAGGCGACGTTGGTTGCCTGTTCCTGAGGTTCGGGCAGAGAAGTTTGGTGGGGGTGGATCGATGGGTGGATCGGGAAGGCAGGGGAGTAACCTGATTGGAGCGACGGGGAAAACGAGGTGGATTGGAAGGTGGCGGCGGCCGAGAGGGATCGATGGGACATCTCCCTAGAAGTTTAGGGTTTTGTCCAGATTTAGACTAGGGAGTTTTTATATAAGGAAAAGAGGGGAAGTTTAGGGGCTAATCCGTCCCTCCAAATAAAATCGAGCGGTCGAGAAAAATAGGCTAGGAAGTCCAAATGATAAAACGGTGATGTTTTGCAGACGTTTGGGGATGATCCGGATACAACGGTGGCGACAGTCCGAGTCGGGTCCGAGACAGCTTTCGGGCGCGCGCGAGAAGGGTCGCGGGCTGACGAGAGAGGTTAGGTAGGGCCTGGCGGTGAGTAGTGGGCTGTGTAGACGGTCTCGAGCTTAGAGAAGAGAAGAGGGGAGGCCCGGCGTCTGTTTCCGGAAACCGAAAACGTCCGACGTTAGACCGGCTATACTGCCGCTATAGTTAATCGTTGGGGCGTCAAACGAACTCCGAATGCGACGAAAATTGACAGGCGGCCTACCTACAACATAAAAACACCGCACGCCAACTTTCATCCCATTCTGAGAACATTTCCCGGCCACTTATAAAATACTATTTCGGACAAGTCGCGGGCGCGTGCAAGTGTGGTAGGGCTCAGAACGGACAATGGAGAGAACTCGAAGAACCCGGACGAATGCAAGTTTTGAAAACATGATGATGCAATGCACATGATGACATGATATGCAATGCAACACGCAAGCGAATGACATGGCAACGACGGCGAATAACTGGAGGACACCTGGCACATCGGTCTCGGGGCGTTACAACACTCCACCACTACGAGAGGATCTCGTCCCGAGATCTAGAATGGCACCGGAGGGACAACGGAAGAGATAAGAGAAGAGGTAAGACTAAGTTGCTCCTTTGACAAACGAGTGAAACCAAAGAACCTTGCGAGGTTGAACAAATTCGAGAAAAGAATACCACGAAGGTGAACTAGGTCGAAAACACTCCGTTAGAAACGAGGGACAAAGAGCATTGCGAAACCTTGAGGTTGAAGGGAAGATATATATATATATATAGAAAAACACTCCGGTTAAGGAAGGGGATCAAGGAAAACCAAAATTCGGCAGCACTCTGGTTGAAAAGAAAAGGAATTGAATAAGGTCTTGATAAGATGAGAAGATATTTGATGAAATCACAACACACTGCCTCCATAACTATTGAATGGATGGAACAAAGGGTAAGAAATATCTCGGACAGCACTCCGGTTGAGAAAGGATGCAAGACTTGATAAGGCGAAAAGAACTTGAACAAAATGGCACCACACTCCGGTTAAACAAAATAGAGAAGGAAAAAGACTGATATAATTTGGGCAGCACTTCGCGTGTAAATGGAAGGAATTGAACAAGACAAGATGAGAGGATACTTGAAAAGAGGACACAACACTCCAATTAAAAGGATAGGCACGACAAGAACACGATCCTGATAAAACAAGAAGATGGGTTGAAGAGAGCAACATCACCATGCCTCCGGAACAAAAGAGTAGAGTAAAGATAATTGAGACAAGCGAATGTAGAAGACAATGCCAACTTCTGCTACAAAAGAGCTTGAAAAGGCATCTCTAGGAGAAGGGTTGAACGGAGTTGTTGGAAAACCAATAACGAAAATAATAAGCTTGATATGGTCTTATGGAATACCTCTCAAATTAAGAGATGAAAAACCTGCCACTCACGGGAAAAGAATTGGATTGATAAGAACAAAGAGACGAGAAACTTATTTCACCGGGAGGATAAATGAAGAACTTGGGTCATTTATGAGCACCATAGATAGCAACAATCCTTAGGGAAGGCTTAAGGTGAAATATAACCCAAGATAGCTCCAATGACGAGATTGATGGATTTAAAATATCCCAATCTTGACAACATGTGAATCATGAAAACAAGAACTGAAATTACCAAGAATGATATAATACCACCTCCAATAACATGGAAGAAAGAATTGCACTCCGGATAGCAAGATGAAGAAAGCTTGAGCTCCTTTGAAAAGAATCTCAATGAACACTTCGAGAAGGAATTAAATCCTTGAAGAACCATCATGTAGAACATCTATGAAAAACTCCGGTAACAACAGAATAAAAAGACAGAGAAATTGAAACCACGAGGAGAATCCTTGCAATGATTAGATGGACCTCCGTGGAGATGTAATTGTGAAAGCTTGGAACTCTTGGGAAAGAAAAGATGTATAAAAGAAATCAAGAATTTATTCGTCATGAGCAAACTCCGAAGGAAGGAATTGATCACTTGGATGAAACAAGAATAAGAATTACATTATGCTTATCCTTCACCAATTTAAATTGATGACAATCAACGGATTTTACATACTACTTATTCTCGTAGAAAAGATTAAAAGAGATATATCAAAACGTGAGAAGGTCTTCAACGAACCACCGGTAGAATTAGAACAATGAATGAATTGATATGATAACGAAAGAAGAGGAGTCTTGCACGAACCACCATAAGAAATGAAAATGAACGAAGAGAAGATAAAGAAACACCGGGGAAAATTAGTAAATGAATGAAGATGCTTGAGAGAAATTATATATGAGAGAAAGAAGAGATCATGCACTGATTAGAGGATATTTGATCGATGCACCGGTAAAATTAGGAGAACGATAACTGAAATCTGGGAATGAATAATTATGAGATGATGGGCTCCGGATGACAAACTGAGAAGACTCTTGATTTAGCTCCGGATAGGTGAAAAGAATTCCCATAGACGAAAATAATTATGAGAGGATGGCAACAAGCTAGCACCATGAATCTTGAAGAGAATGGAGCAAGATTAAAGAGAAACTCTTCTTCGGTCTTCAAAAGATGAGAATGACAACGAGAAACACCACCAAGAATTATTTAGACACTCCGAAAGAATCAAACGAAGAGGTTGAGCCAACGATGAAAAGAATTTGAAAGATTTTAGAGGAGGACATTTGACTGATGGCAATTCATTCTGACGTCAAACTTCGAAAAGAATTTTTAAGGATATCTCCGGGAGAATTAGAAGAGTCAGGTAAGATCCTGGGAAAAGACCTGTGGGTTAGGGCCCACTCAAAAGAACACCGTTGAAAAGATTTAAAAGAGAGATTGCACCGGTTGAATAAAAAGGCTTGAATGATAAAACATCCTCGAAATAGCTTGAATGAAAGAAGAGTGGATACACGAATCTTCGAGATATCTTCAGCACTCCGGAACAATTAAATAGCGAGAAGTGAATGAATATGAGGTGCACCGGCATGAGAAGGTATTAGAAACAAGGAAAAAGATATGATCAACACCGAAAGCTTGAATTGGTTCCACCGGAGAAGAAAAATGAGTGAGGAATGACGAACTAGAAGAGCATCTTCATGTGAACCACCGGGTAGAACATTCAACGAAAAGAATCAAGAGACTTCACATCAATAAGATGGATACTCGATCAAGAGATCTGAATCCTTGGAGAAAAACAAAGGGAGGGAGGGTGGGAAAAACAAAGACAATTTGGAATGGAAGAAACGAACACCGTTGAGGAACTTAGAATTGATCTTGCAGATGTTGAAATGATCGGATCCACTAGAAGAGAAGCACACCGGTTAAAAAAGGATTGACATGGCAATCTCGATGATCGAGAAGGATTAGTGTTCACATCGAGGTATGAGAACACCGCTTAGAGAAGGTATGGAATCAACATTTGACTTCGAAGCAACTCGAATACCACAACTCAAAAACAAAACAAAGGATTGGCTTGCAAAATAAGCCAGAACAAACATATGATAGAGATTTCGTCCGAAGTTTTCGTGGTGGGACCTACACGGGCTCGATCGTACAGCACCATCATGTACAAGGCAGTGCACATGACATACGAAGCGTCCCCGAGTCAGCATAGCCAAGGACTCTTTAAGACACAACGAGACCACTGTAAAATCGATCGTGAATAGGCGAACCACTAGACGTCGAACCCCAATTTCATATCATACATCTGTTGGAAAGATATCCTAAGATCTACTTGAATTCCCAGCTATGAAACTCCTGAAATTTTTCCGGTTATGCAATCAGGTGTTGGGGATACAGAGGAAGCATAATATCTCACCCAAACTAGCAAATCCTACATCCAGCAGTATCCATCCTTCAACACATAACCAAGAAACCTTCAGAAATCGTCTACCTCAACCTTCGAAAAGCATCCGTTATACAAGTTATGGCGATACTCCCGAACTCCCGCCCCAGTACTGGGTGGCGTCGAGGTTATCTCACCAACGAACTGCATAAAAGAGATTTTCGATGTCGGCGAACATATCTCAAGTATACCAGAATTGCAATGATAAAATTATGATGACAACACCTCAGAGCTCAACTCCCCGGGACACTTCCACTAAACCCCTGACAGGAGGCACCAAGACAGTATTCTCATCATAAGCCATCGGAACAAATCCAAGATACTCGCGTGATCCTAAATTTTTTTTAGTGAAATTTGAGAAGAGAAGAGTCAAAACTCTACGTCAGGATGCCTTACCAGAGCGATGAAGAAACTGGGAAGTAAAACGAATTCCTAAGCTCTCCGATTTATAATTCCTAAAGGACTCAAAACATTTTTCTAGACACAACTCGGCTGCTAAAAACGATCAAGCAATGGGGGCTCCTAAGGTCGGGGAAGGCTCTGATACCAACTTGTAACACCCTCGATGCGACTATATCTCCCACGTGTCGAGGCACGACTTAGAGGCATAATCGCATTGAAGGCAATGTCGCAAGTGAGGTAATCTTCACACAACCCATGTAATACAATAGGGGAAAAAGTTACATAGTTGGCTTACAATCACCACTTCAAACAATTACATAAATAAAGCATTACATCAACCAAATACACTCATGGTCCGACTACGGAACCAAAATAAAAGAAGAACCCCAAATGCGACAAAGGTCCCCGATCGACCCCAACTGGGCTCCACTACTGATCAACTAGAAAGAAACAACACAAAGGACAAGATCTCCATCGAGCTCCTCCTGAGCTTGGTTGCGTCATCTGCGCGGACTCATCGGCACCTGCAAGCTGGTTTTGGAAGTATCTGTGAGCCACGGGGACTCAGCAATCTCGCACCCTCGCGATCAAGACTATTTAAGCTTATGGGTAAGGTAAAGGTGTGAGGTGGAGCTGCAGCAAGCGACTAGCATATATGGTGGCTAAACGTACACAAAAGAGAGCGAGAAGAGAAGGCAAAGCACGGTCGATAAAAATATGATCAAGAAGTGATCCTGGACTACCTACGTCAAGCATAACTCCAACAACCGTGTTCACTTCCCGGACTCCGCCGGAAAGAGACCATCACGGTTACACACGCGGTTGATTCATTTTAATTAAGGTCAAGTTCAGGTTTTCTACAACCGGACGTTAACAAATTCCCATCTGCCCATAACCGCGGGCACGGCTTTCGAAAGTTCAAATCCCTGCAGGGTGTCCCAACTTAGCCCATGACAAGCTCTCACGGTCAACGAAGGAATATACCTCCACCTGAGACGTTCCGATCAGACTCGGTATCCCAGTACAACAAGACATTTCGACAGGGTAAAACTAAACCAGCAACACCGCCCGAATGTGCTGACAAATCCCGATAGGAGCTGCACATATCTCTTTCTCAGGGCACACTCAGATGAGCAGTCCATACAACTAAAACCAAACCTCGAGTTTCCCCGAGGGGGCGCTGCACAGGGCTCTAGTTCGGACCAACACTCAGAGGAGCACTGGCCCGGGGGGGTTAAAATAATGATGACCCTTGAGTCTGCAGAACCCAAGGGAAAAAAGGCTAGGTGGCAAATGGTAAAACCAATGTTGGGCATTGCTGGAAAAGCTTTACTTAAGGCGAACTGTCAAGGGGTTCCCATTATAGCCCAACCGCGTAAGGGACGCAAAATCCGGGAACATAACACCGATATGACGGAAACTAGGGCGGCAAAAGTGGAACAAAACACCAGGCATAAGGCCGAGCCTTCCACCCTTTACCAAGTATATAGATGCATTAATTAAATAAGATATATAGTGATATCCCAACAAGTAAACATGTTCCATCAAGGAACAACATCTCCATGTTCCAACAAGGAACAAACTTCAATCTTCACCTGCAACTAACAACGCTATAAGAGGGGCTGAGCAAAGCGGTAACATAGCCAATCAACGGTTTGCTAGGACATTGGTGGGTTAGAGGCTGAACATGGCAATTTGGGAGGCTGACAAGCAAGTGGTAGGCATCATAGCAATGGCATAGCAAAAGAGCGAGCAAACTAGCATAGCAAAGATAGTAGTGATTTCGAGGGTATGATCATCTTGCCTGAGATCCCGCAAGGAAGAAGAACGAGTCCATGAAGAAGCCAAACGGACGTAGTCGAACGGTTCCTCACAAACGCGACGTTACCGGAACCAACCCGAAGAAGCAACACCAGAAAAGAGCAAACAACATAGTAAACAACCAACACATCAACCTGCCATGATGCACAATCAAATATGATGCATGTCCGGTTTAAAGAGGTATGGCATGGCAAAGTGCACAAACAAACCTACACATTAAGTGGAGCTCAATATGCATCGGGATGCATATTGACAAAACGCCACATCAATTATTTAGCTCTCTCTCGTTTATGTACCCAACAATATTAAATGTTGATTAACATGGCAAGAGGTGAAGCACAACAAAACTACCTATCTAGGCAAGTTTAAATGAGGTCGGAAGCAACGAACAACAATTCCGGAAAATCCTCATATGCATAATTTAAGGTTTGGTCCTGTTCTGTCCTAAAACATATTTTATAGTTGTTAAACATGCAAAATAAGGTCACCATGATAAAATAGGCAAAATTCTACCCCATTTACATATAAAGATTATTAAAATCGGAGTTACGGTTATTTAGTTATGAATTAAACCATATTAGCATGGCATATGAGCAAAATTAATGCAAACATCAGTTTAGACATTTTAACATGGCAAGAAAATGGCATAGTATTAATCTACACATAATTCTAGGCAAGTTTCATATATAAAGTTTTTATATATGATGCACGATTATTTACTTGAGAGAAAATTAAAATAATGGCATCCTCCTGTAATTATGCATGCATTGAAAAATTAGGAAAATCGTCAGCAGGGAAAAAAAATACGAGACAGGCCGAAACTGGGCGGCCCAACAGGCACAGGGGAGGAGGGGCGCTGGGATGTGGGTGGCTCATCATGGGCCAAGGCCCAACTGGAGGAGGAGGAAGGCCAGCAAAGGGCGGCGCAGATCCGGGCCTTGGAGGCCGAGCGGTCAACAGGCGCGACGGGGCGAGGTGCGCTGCTCCTGTCTCTGAACTCTGAAGGCAGGAACGAAATCAAGGGGAGCAGCGGCGGCTTGGAGGGGCGCAGGACTCCGGCGGCGCTCGAGGTGGGCACAGGACGCGGATCCGGGCAGCAAGGTCGGGCGGGGACGGGTCTGGCCGCCGAAGGTCCATTCCGGCAGGATCCGGGCGAGTCCTGCAGGCAACATATCCTGTTGCAGAGAGAGAGAAGGTTCAGGGAGGGAGAGACACGGAGAAGAAGAAGAGGGACGGCGCGACTGGCCTGGTTCGGGCGCGGGAGGCGAGGATGGCCGGCGCAAACTCCTCCGGGGCTTCCTGTTGCACAACCAGCAGCGTAGGTGAGAGACGGAGGAGAGAAAGAAGAGGAAGGGAGAGGCAGGGGCGTAGGGGTCCTGCTACAGGTGGTCGCCGGCAACGGGAGGTCCTCGCCTGAGGACGGCGGGGCTGCTGCTTGCTCTAGGTGAGCGGTTGGATGTTGGCATGTGGCTGGAGGCGACGTTGGTTGCCTGTGCCTGGGGTTCGGGTAGAGAAGTTCGGTGGGGGTGGATCGATGGGTGGATCGAGAAGGCAGGGGAGTAACCTGATTGGAGCGACGGGGAAAACGAGGTGGATTGGAAGGTGGCGGCGGCCGAGAGGGATCGATGGGACATCTCCCTAGAAGTTTAGGGTTTTGTCCAGATTTAGACTAGGGAGTTTTTATATAAGGAAAAGAGGGGAAGTTTAGGGGCTAATCCGTCCCTCCAAATAAAATCGAGCGGTTGAGAAAAATAGACTAGGAAGTCCAAATGAGAAAACGGTGATGTTTTGCAGACGTTTGGGGATGATCTGGATACAACGGTGGCGACAGTCCGAGTCGGGTCCGGGACAGCTTTCGGCCGCGCGCGAGAAGGGTCGCGGGCTGACGAGAGAGGTTAGGTAGGGCCTGGCGGTGAGTAGTGGGCTGTGTAGACGGTCTCGAGCTTAGAGAAGAGAAGAGGGGGAGGCCCGGCGTCTGTTTCCGGAAACCGAAAACGTCCGACGTTAGACCGGCTATACTGCCGCTATAGTTAATCGTTGGGGCGTCAAACGAACTCCGAATGCGACGAAAATTGACAGGCGGCCTACCTACAACATAAAACCACCGCACGCCAACTTTCATCCCATTCTGAGAACATTTCCCGGCCACTTATAAAATACTATTTCGGACAAGTCGCAGGCGCGTGCAAGTGTGGTAGGGCTCAGAACGGAAAACGGAGAGAACTCGAAGAACCCGGACGAATGCAAGTTTTGAAAACATGATGATGCAATGCACATGATGACATGATATGCAATGCAACACACAAGCGAATGACATGGCAACGACGGCGAATAACTGGAGGACACCTGGCACATCGGTCTCGGGGCGTTACACGGATGTTGCTCCCAGATGTCCCTCTGAGCTGACCTTACACAACCGGGTGGAGAGGTCCACTGTTCAAAGCCCGTGGGTGAAAAGTCAGAGGGCTAGATCTCGTGGTCAACTGCTCCAGGGTTAGGCGGGACGGGGGCCCTGAGGGGGTAGCAATGCCACCGGAGCGTCGCACTGGCCCCTCATACATGCGGGGTGGTGTGGTGGCATGTCCGAAGAGGCGGCACGTGTCTCCGGGGTTTGGTCGCGGTGGCGGTTTTGGCGGAGGTGGTCTTGGTGGTGGTGGTTTTGGCGGAGGTGGTCTTGGTGGTGGTTTTGGCGGAGGTGGTCTTGCTTGATGTCGATGATGATTCCGTGCATGTGGCCGTCGTGCCATGCCTTTCATGTTTCTACTTTTATGATGTTCCATGTCTTGCACCACTTTTATGTTCATGAACTTCCGCCGGTGATGATCTTTAGATGATGATGATGAACTTGAGTATGTTTAGATGATGAACTGTCATATTTCTGCATAATTCCATATTATTCTGCTTTGAAATGCTGTCAAATGAATTGAAAAAGAGAAAACAGGGAAAATAAAAAACTATGCCTACGACAAAGCCGTCGGCATATATAAGCCGAGGAGTTACCAGGGCTTGCCACGTGGCAGATCTATGCCTACGGCAATGCCGTCGGCATAGATTTTCATCTATGCCGATGCCGACGGCTTTGCCGTAGGCATAGCCCTGCTACCAGGAGAAATCAGGGAAAGACACGTGGCAGGACTATGCCTACGGCAAGCCGTAGGCATAGCACTGCCACCAGGAGCACTACGGGACGCCACGTGGCAGAGGTACGCCGACGGCTAGGCCGTCGGTATAGATTTCTACCTATGTCGACGGCCAAGCCGTCGGCGTACCTCTGCCACGTGGCGTCCCATGACTCGTCAGCGCTTTTGACGGCGCCGTCCGTTGCCGTCAGACGGGAAAACACCGCCGACGGCTGACCCCGGCCGTCGGCATAGGTCCCTATGCCGACGGCTATACTACGCCGACGGTCTGACAAGACTACGCTAACGATATCTACGCCGACGGGTCTATGCCGACGGCAGCCGTAGGCATAGATCTATGCCGACGGCAAATGACCTATGCGACAGCCCCTGGCCGTAGGCATAGACCGCGAGTCCGGTAGTGTTCGTCCGGGTACCTGACAGGCAACACGCCCGTGTCATCCAGGCTGCGCCTGTCGATCAGGACCAGCGCCTGCGTCGCGTTCGCCTGCGGATACACCTAGTTCCTGAGAGGCCTCAGCGCCAGCGCCGAGATGAACGGCGTCCCGGAGCCGACGTTCACCAGGCAGACCTGCGCCGAGTCGTCCGGGATCGCGGCGATGGCCTCGGCGACCACCACCGCGTCGACCTTGAACATGTTGGAATAAGCCACGGTGTCTGATGCGGTCGGACTCGTCGGACGCGACGCGTGCGCGCGGGATGTGCAGGACGCACTGATGCGGTCGGACTTGTCGGGCGCGTCAAATGCGCGCGAGACATACGGGACGCAGCATTGTGGCGAGCGTGTGTGTTGGTGGCGCGTGAGTGTGTTCTCGCGTTGGCGTTCACCGTGTAGGTCTAGGTCCATGAGTTCGTGCTCGTGTAGGTGAAGAATGTAGTCTTTATGCTCACCAGGGAGAGTGGTCTGGGCAAAGCCGATGACCTTCTTCCTTGGTTGTGTGTGTGCGTGGGTTCTTGTGTTCTTGAAAGAAACCATGAGAGAAGAGAGTTGTGCGAGGCAGCACAAGGAAGAAGAAGCGGCGCTGCGCGAGGAGGCGGTGCCAACAATTAGCATCAGAGCAACCAGGTTCGAGGGACGGTCGTGGCGTGCGGCGGCGTCTGCGGCGCGTGCGGCGAGCGCGGCGGACATGGAGGCATCGGCTGTGGTGCATGGCAAATCCGCGGCGATGCAGTGTGATGCCGTGCACGCGACGAGCAGCGGCGGTCGCGGAGGACCTGCGTTGTGGCGCAGAGGCCGCGGCGGCTCGGCGCGACGACCGTGGAAGCGTAATGGCGCGTGACATGGAGATGTGCGTCGGCAGAGGCCGCAGCAGCGCGGTGCTATGTCATGAAGCGGCATACAGGGAGACTTGCGTTTGAGCGCGATGGCATCGACGTCATTTGTCGCCGAGAGACGCCAGGCGTGTGTCGCCAGTGGAGAAGAAGCCAGACGTGTGTCGCCAGCGGAGAAAGAGCTCGGCGTATGTCGCCGGAGACGTGACGGAGCACGGGTGCGACCCGCGTTAGTGCGCTAGGTCGGGTCCGTGGCGGTGCGACCGGCGTCGGTGCGCCAGGTCGGGTTCGCGGGATGTGTCATGGTTTTGGCGACGACATCGGCATGAGTTACTCCGGCGACGGCAAGGCCGTGGCTTAGGGGGTGTGTGTTGGAATAAGCCACGGCATCTGATGCGGTCAGACTCGTCGGGCGCGACGCGTGCGCGTGGAATGTGCGGGACGCACTGATGCGGTCGGCCTCGTCGGGTGTGTGCGGAACGTGCAGGACGCAGAGCTGTGGCGAGCGTGCGCGTGTTGGTGACGCGTGAGTGTGTTCTCGCGTTGGCATTCACCGTGTAGATCTAGGTCCATGAGTTCGTGCTCGTGTAGGTGAAGAATGTAGTCTTTATGCTCACCAAGGGAGAGTGTTCTGGGCAAAGCCGATGATCTTCTTCTTTAGTTGTGTGTGTGCATGGGATCTTGTGTTCTTGAGAGAAACCATGAGAGAAGAGAGTTGTGCGAGGAAGCATAAGGAAGAAAAAGCGGCGCGCCAACAGGACACGTTCACGGTCCGCCAGAAGTTGACGCTGAGGTAGAGAGGTCGAAGGCGGGGAGCTTGTTGAGCCTGTCGTAGGTGCCGTACCTGAAGGTGGCGCGGACCAGGTACTTGGACCCCGGCGTGAGGGACGGCAGGGTGTAGCAGCCGCGGGCCGTGCCCGGGAAGCTGCGCACGTTGAGGTGGGTTCTGGACATGCGCGGGTCCATGTGCTCGGCCGAGACGTCGCGGTTGGAGCCGGCGTCCGTGAACCCGGCGTCGGAGGTGTACGGTATCTTGGTGGCGGCGTCCTCGTAGCCGCTCTGCTCCGGCAGCCCGCAGTTTATGCTGATGAAACCTGCATTGCATGTATGGATTTGACGAACGGAACGACGAATGACCGTCCATTCCTGGCTAACGAAAACAACCATCGTGGATGATTCTAAGCTCACCTGTGATGCTAGGCGTTCGCTGGCCGAGGACTTGAAGTACGCCGGCGGCGGCGGCGAGGCCGAGCAGGAGCCTCAGCCACGGCCGAGCCGCTATCACCATTGATCGCCTCATTCCACTACACGCGCACATGCGGGGCCAAGCACCAACCCAGAAGTTACTTCTAACTTGGACAAATTATGCGCTCCACTAATTAAGTACCCATATAGCCCTTAACCTGGTTTTCTTCTTTGCGGCCCTTGCCAACCACATCCACATGGCCAGTGAGCTTGTAAAAATATCTAGTGTTCGGCGACGACTGAGCTTCCAGTTGACTTAGCCCTTTTTTGGTTCATGGGATAAGGTTGATGTCATTTATCTCAAATCCCATGAGTAGGAATATGAAACGAGATGTCATTTGGTTGACGCCAAAGGAATTTTTTCATTGAGTCTAGGCTCATTTTTATTTTCCAATGAAATGTGAAGGATAGGAACCAATCCTATGTAGGAATAGGAATCTATTCCTATGAACCAAAGGACTCTAAAGGAAAAAATCCTATAAAAATCCTATCCTCTAGAATTCCTATGAAATTCCTCCAAACCAAAGGAGGCCTTCGATTGATGAGAGTTCATTTGTCAACTCTTTTTTTTTTGATCGAAAGGTGATTCCCCCCGCTCCATTTTATTATAAACGGAGCAAAGCGCTGGCCAATCATGGACTGTTGCAAGCATTCGAGCCTACCCGGAGGAATGGCAGGACCAGAGTAAACTGAAAGCATAATAAGTCTACGACCTAAAAGAGCTCATATTCACGCAACATAGCTACCACAAGGAGACTGACCAAATGCAGAGTGCCAATTGAAACAAACAGAAAGACTATGGCCATCGACCAAACCAAGACAGAGGCATTATCCACGATATGCAGGGGGATTTTGCTCAGCAAAACCTATCTTCTTTCACTCTGAATGAGTCTTCAGTGCCTCGTCCCGGGTCCTCTTCACGCAGGCTCTCAGCCCAGCGCCCACGCAATCCTGAGCAGCTCGCCTCTTCGCCGATGAAGGAGTTGAATGCATCTTCTCAGCAGCACCGATTGGTCGCCCACACAGAGAATCTTCCATTGATGCAATGATGAGCTGATTCTCGCCAAGATTACACGGGTGCTTGTCCACTGCAAGCCCTGAAAGCACATGTCATTATGCATAGTCCAAATGCTCTAAATGGTAGCAACACAGGCAATATTGGTAACATATTTTTTGTTATTTAGGTTCCAGAAGGAAGATAGTTCATTCATATTATTAGGACTACTGAACTTCAAAGAGTCAGACACATCATTCCAAACTTGTTTGGCAACCACGCACTCGAAGAATAAGTGACAGACAGTTTCATCCTCATCACAAAACAAACATTTTAAATTCTCCACTTCCCTTCTTTTATTCAGATTATCTCTGGTAAGAATCTTGTTATGAAAAGCTAACCACAGGAAAACTAAATATCTGTGAGGCACAACGATTTTCCAATTTTTTCCAAATGGGGGTAGAAACCCCACCCCAATTAATCATGTTATAGAAAGACTTAACCGAGTAGATCCCCGACGATTCCAACATCCAAATGGGTTAGTCCACCTCACCAGTAATAGGTATGTTAGATATTATTTGGATCAAGTCATGTCATTTCTCCATAAATCCAGCCTCCACACATCTGTTGAAGGTAAGTTTTAGAGTAGAGCCATCCCACACCTCAGAAACTGCACAATGCTGCTGTTGGCAGATTTCATATACATCCCAAAATTGGGTTTTGAGGGAAGAATCCCCCACCCAAACGTCATCCCAAAAGTTGATCTTTTCACCATTCCCCAATTTCCATTTATAGAAAGGTCTAATTCCCTCAAAAGCCCAGGTAACCCCTTTCCAGAAGGGAGAGCCCACACCCTGTTTAGCCCACAACACATTGGGTTTGTCAGTTTTGTATTTGTGGTCAATCAGCCTCACCCAGTTTTTGTCACTATCCATAAAATATCTTTTAGCCCAGGAGGCTAGTAGGGCCATATTGAATTCTCTTAAGTTGGGTACCCCCAAACCACAAAAATCTTTTTTCTGAGAGATTAGCCCCCAGTTAGCAAGATGATACTTATGTTCATCCCCTAGGTTCCCCCAGAAAAAGTGAGCCATCTGTGAAGTGATAGCCTTGATTGCCCACTTGGGGAATTTGATAACAGACATTAGATACATAGGGATACTGGTAATACATGCCTTGAGGAGGACTAACTTTGCTTCATAGCTAAGTAGTCTCCCTTTCCCGCCACAAATTCTTTTGATAATTTTGTCTATGATATACTGAATGTCTTCTCTCCTCAATTGGAGGTAGTGTAAAGGAACTCGTAGGTATTTTAGAGGGAAATCCCCCAACTTCCAACAAAAAATTTGGGACAGTAGTTTAGCATCATTTTCATTCATATTAATTGGCACCACCTCACATTTGTCATAGTTGATTTTCAACCCAGAGAGGTTTTCAAAGCATGCAAGTAGCCATTTCAAATTCCTAACATATTCAGGTTTAGGGTTAAGAAAGAGGATTGTATCATCAGCATACTGCAGACATATCAGTCCTTGTGGTATGATATGGGGAACAATCCCAGAGATAATATTACTATTAACAGCTTTGGCTAGCATTCGAGAGAACACATCAGCTACCAGATTGAATAGCATGGGGGAACTTGGATCTCCTTGTTTGAGCCCTCCCCCCCCCTGTTGGAAATATGCCCTAGAGGCAATAATAAAAGCATTATTATTATATTTCCTTGTTCATGGTAATTTTCTTTATTCATGCTATAATTGTGTTATCCGGAAATCGTAATACATGTGTGAATAACAGACACCAACATGTCCCTAGTAAGCCTCTAGTTGACTAGCTCGTTGATCAACAGATAGTCATGGTTTCCTGGCTATGGACATAAGATGTCATTGATAACGAGATCACATCATTAGGAGAATGATGTGATGGACAGGACCCAATCCTAAACATAGCATAAAGATCGTGTAGTTCGTTTTGCTAGAGTTTTGCAATGTCAAGTATCTTTTCCTTAGACCATGAGATCGTGTAACTCCCGGATACCGTAGGAGTGCTTTGGGTATACCAAACGTCACAACGTAACTGGGTGACTATAAAGGTGTACTACGGGTATCTCCGAAAGTGTCTGTTGGGTTGACACGGATCAAGACTGGGATTTGTCACTCCGTATGACGGAGAGGTATCACTGGGCCCACTCGGTAATGCATCATCATAATGAGCTCAAAGTGACCAAGTGTCTGGTCATGGGATCATGCATTACGGTACGAGTAAAGTGACTTGCCGGTAACGAGATTGAACGAGGTATTGGGATACCGACGATCGAATCTCGGGCAAGTAATATATCGATAGACAAAGGGAATTGCATACGGGGTTGATTGAATCCTCGACATCGTGGTTCATCCGATGAGAACATCGTGGAGCATGTGGGAGCCAACATGGGTATCCAGATCCCGCTGTTGGTTATTGACCGGAGAGTCGTCTCGGTCATGTCTGCTTGTCTCCCGAACCCGTAGGGTCTACACACTTAAGGTTCGGTGACGCTAGGGTTGTGAAGATATGTATATGCAGTAACCCGAATGTTGTTCGGGGTCCCGGATGAGATCCCGGACGTCACGAGGAGTTCCGGAATGGTCCGGAGGTAAAGAATTATATATAGAATGTGCAGTTTCGGCCATCGGGACAAGTTTCGGGGTACCCGGTATTGTACCGGGACCACCGGAAGGGTCCCGGGGGTCCACCGGGTGGGGCCACCTATCCCGGAGGGCCCCTTGGGCTGAAATAGGAGGGAACCCAGCCCATAATGGGCTGAGGCGCCAGCCCCCCCAAGGCCCATGCGCCTAGGGTTGGGGGGGAACCCTAAAGGGGGGCGCCCCCTTGCTTGGGGGGCAAGCCCCCCACCCCTGGCCGCCGCCCCCCCTGGTAGATCCCATCTACCAGGGCCGGCGCCCCCCCTGGCACCCCTATATATAGTGGGGGGGAGGAGGAACTTGGAACCCACGCTTTTGGTGCTTCCTCTCTCCCCGTTACTTCTTCCTTTCTCGTAGTACACGGCGAAGCCCTGCTGTCGTGACGCCCTGCATCCACCACCACGCCGTCGTGCTGCTGGATCTTCATCAACCTCTCCTTCCCCCTTGCTGGATCAAGAAGGAGGAGACGTCTCCCGTCCCGTACGTGTGTTGAACGCGGAGGTGCCGTCCGTTCGGCGCTGGTCATCGGTGATTTGGATCACGGCGTGTACGACTACTTCAACCTCGTTCTAATGAACGCTTCCGCTCGCGATCTACAAAGGTATGTAGATGCATCTCGTGACTCGTTGCTAGATGAACTCCTAGATGATCTTGGTGAAACGAGTAGGAAAATTTTTGTTTTCTGCAACGTTCCCCAACAGTGGCATCATGAGCTAGGTCTATGCGTAGTTCTTCTTGCGCGAGTAGAACACAATTTGTTGTGGGCGTGGATTTGTCAACTTTCTTGCCGCTACTAGTCTTTTCTTGCTTCAGCGGCATTGTGGGATGAAGCGGCCCGGACCAACCTTACACGTACGCTTACGTGAGACCGGTTCCACCGACTAACATGCACTAGTTGCATAAGGTGGCTGGCGGGTGTCTGTCTCTCCCACTTTAGCTGGAGCGGATTCGATGAACAGGGTCCTTATGAAGGGTAAATAGAAGTTGACAAATCACGTTGTGGCTTTCACGTAGGTAAGAAAACGTTCTTGCTAGAACCCTAATTCAGCCACGTAAAAAACTTGCAACAACAATTAGAGGACGTCTAACTTGTTTTTGCAGCAAGTGCTTTGTGATATGATATGGCCAAAGTTGTGATGAATGATGAATGATCTATATGTGATGTATGAGATGTTCATGCTATTGTAATAGGAATCACGACTTGCATGTCGATGAGTATGACAACCGGCAGGAGCCATAGGAGTTGTCTTTATTCTTTTATATGACCTGCGTGTCATTGAGAAACGCCTTGTAAATTACTTTACTTTATTGCTAAACGCGTTAGCCATAGTAGTAGAAGTAACAGTTGGCGAGCAACTTCATGGAGACACGATGATGGAGATCATGATGATGGAGATCATGGTGTCAAGCCGGTGACAAGATGATCATGGAGCCCCAAGATGGAGATCAAAGGAGCTATGTGATAATGGCCATATCATGTCATGTTTATTATTTGATTGCATGTGATGTTTATCATGTTTTGCATCTTGTTTACTTAGAACGACGGTAGTAAATAAGATGATCCCTCATATTAATTTCAAGAAGTGTTCCCCCTAACTGTGCACCGTTGCGACAGTTCGCTGTTTCAAAACACCACGTGATGATCGGGTGTTTTATTCAGACGTTCACATACAACGGGTGTAAGACAGATTTACACATGCAAACACTTAGGTTGACTTGACGAGCCTAGCATGTGCATAGACATGGCCTCGGAACACAGAAGACCGAAAGGTCGAGCATGAGTCGTATAGAAGATGCGATCAACATGAAGATGTTCACCGACGTTGACTAGTCCGTCTCACGTGATGATCGGACACGGCCTAGTTAACTCGGATCATGTAATACTTAGATGACTAGAGGGATGTCTAATCTAAGTGGGAGTTCATTATATAATTTGATTAGATGAACTTTATTATCATGAACATTAGTCTAAAATATTTACAATATGTCTTGTAGATCAAATGGCCAACGTAGTCCTCAACTTCAACGCGTTCCTAGAGAAAACTAAGCTGAAAGACGATGGCAGCAACTACACGGACTGGGTCCGGAACCTGAGGATCATCCTCATAGCTGCCAAGAAAGATTATGTCCTACAAGCACCGCTAGGTGACGCACCTGTCCTCCCTGCCGAACAAGACGTTATGAACGCCTGGCAGGCACGATCCGATGACTACTCCCTCGTTCAGTGCGGCATGCTTTACAGTTTAGAACCGGGGCTCCAAAAGCGTTTTGAGAGGCATGGAGCATATGAGATGTTCGAAGAGCTGAGAATGGTTTTCCAAGCTCATGCCCGGGTCGAGAGATATGAGGTCTCCGACAAGTTCTTCAGCTGTAAGATGGAGGAAAATAGTTCTGTCAGTGAGCACATACTCACGATGTCTGGATTACATAACCGCTTGACTCAGCTGGGAGTTAATCTCCCGGATGATGCGGTCATTGACAGAATCCTCCAGTCGCTTCCACCGAGCTACAAGAGCTTTGTGATGAACTTCAATATGCAGGGGATGGAAAAGACCATTCCTGAAGTATTTGCTATGCTGAAATCAGCAGAGGTAGAAGTCAAGAAGGAACATCAGGTGTTGATGGTCAATAAAACCACTAAGTTCAAGAAGGGCAAGGGTAAGAAAGCCTTCAAGAAGGACGGCAAGGAAGTTGCCGCGCCCGGCAAGCAAGCTGCCGGGAAGAAGCCAAAGAATGGACCCAAGCCCGAGACTGAGTGTTTTTATTGCAAGGGAAGTGGTCACTGGAAGCGGAATTGCCCCAAATACTTAGCGGACAAGAAGGCCGGCAAAACAAAAGGTATATGTGATATACATGTAATTGATGTGTACCTAACCAGTGCTCGTAGTAGCTCTTGGGTATTTGATACCGGTGCAGTTGCTCACATTTGTAACTCAAAGCAGGAGCTGCGGAATAAGCGGAAACTGGCGAAGGATGAGGTGACGATGCGGGTCGGGAATGGTTCCAAGGTCAATGTGATCGTCGTCGGCACGCTGCCTCTTCATTTACCTACGGGATTAGTTTTAAACCTCAACAATTGTTATTTAGTACAAGCTTTGAGCATGAACATTGTATCGGGATCTCGTTTAATTCGAGATGGCTACTCATTTAAATCCGAGAATAATGGTTGTTCCATTTATATGAGAGATATGTTTTATGGTCATGCTCCTGTGGTGAATGGTTTATTCTTAATGAATCTCGAGCATAATGCTACACATGTTCATAGTGTGAATACCAAAAGATGTAAGGTTAATAACGATAGTCCCACATACTTGTGGCACTGCCGCCTTGGTCACATAGGTGTCAAACGCATGAAGAAGCTCCATGCAGATGGACTTTTAGAGTCTCTTGATTATGAATCATTTGACACGTGCGAACCATGCCTCATGGGTAAAATGACCAAGACTCCGTTCTCAGGAACAATGGAGCGAGCAACCAACTTATTGGAAATCATACATACTGATGTGTGCGGTCCAATGAGTGTTGAGGCTCGCGGTGGCTATCGTTATGTTCTCACTCTCACTGATGACATGAGTAGATATGGGTATATCTACTTAATGAAACACAAGTCTGAAACCTTTGAAAAGTTTAAGGAATTTCAGAGTGAGGTTGAGAATCAACGTGATAGGAAGATCAAGTTTCTACGATCAGATCGTGGAGGAGAATACTTGAGTCATGAATTTGGCACACACTTAAGAAAATGTGGAATAGTTTCACAACTAACGCCGCCTGGAACACCTCAGCGTAACGGTGTGTCCGAACGTCGTAATCGCACTCTATTAGATATGGTGCGGTCTATGATGTCTCTTACCGATCCACCACTATCTTTTTGGGGCTATGCTTTAGAGACTGCTGCATTCACTTTAAATAGGGCTCCGTCAAAATCCGTTGAGACGACACCGTTTGAATTATGGTTTGGAAAGAAACCTAAGCTGTCGTTTCTAAAAGTTTGGGGATGCGATGCTTATGTCAAGAAACTTCAACCTGAAAAGCTCGAACCCAAGTCGGAAAAATGCGTCTTCATAGGATACCCTAAAGAAACTATTGGGTATACCTTCTACCTCAGATCCGAAGGCAAGGTCTTTGTTGCCAAGAATGGATCCTTTCTAGAGAAGGAGTTTCTCTCGAAAGAAGTAAGTGGGAGGAAAGTAGAACTAGATGAAGTATTGCCTCTTGAACCGGAAAATGGCGCAACTCAAGAAAATGTTCCTGAGGTGCCAGCACCGACTAGAGAGGATGTTAATGATAATGATCAAGATACTTCTGATCTAGCTTCTACTGAAATTCGAAGGTCCACAAGGACACGTTCCGCACCAGAGTGGTACGGCAACCCTGTCTTGGAAATCATGTTGTTAGACAACGGTGAACCTTCGAACTATGAAGAAGCGATGGCGGGCCCGGATTCCGACAAATGGCTAGAAGCCATGAAATCCGAGATAGGATCCATGTATGAAAACGAAGTATGGACTTTGACTGACTTGCCCGTTGAACGGTGAGCCATAGAAAATAAATGGATCTTTAAGAGGAAGACGGACGCGGATGGTAATGTGACCATCTATAAAGCTCGGCTTGTCGCTAAGGGTTATCGACAAGTTCAAGGGGTTGACTACGATGAGACTTTCTCACCGGTAGCAAAGCTGAAGTCCGTCCGAATCATGTTAGCAATTGCCGCATTCTACGATTATGAAATATGGCAAATGGACGTCAAAACGGCATTCCTTAATGGTTTCCTTAAGGAAGAATTGTATATGATGCAGCCGGAAGGTTTTGTCGATCCTAAGAATGCTGACAAGGTGTGCAAGCTCCAACGCTCGATTTATGGGCTGGTGCAAGCATCTCGGAGTTGGAACATTCGCTTTGATGAGATGATCAAAGCGTTTGGGTTTACACAGACTTATGGAGAAGCCTGTGTTTACAAGAAAGTGAGTGGGAGCTCTGTAGCGTTTCTCATATTATATGTAGATGACATACTTTTGATGGGAAATGATACAGAACTCTTGGACAGCATCAAGGCCTACTTGAATAAGAGCTTTTCAATGAAGGACCTTGGAGAAGCTGCTTATATATTAGGCATCAAGATCTATAGAGATAGATCAAGACGCCTCATAGGTCTTTCACAAAGCACATACCTTGATAAGATATTGAAGAAGTTCAATATGAATCAGTCTAAGAAGGGATTCTTGCCTGTACTGCAAGGTATGAAATTGAGCTCGGCTCAAAGTCCGACCACGGCAGAAGAAATAGAAGAGATGAGTGTCATCCCCTATGCCTCAGCCATAGGTTCTATTATGTATGCCATGCTGTGTACCAGACCCGATGTAAATCTTGCCGTAAGTTTGGTAGGAAGGTACCAAAGTAATCCCGGCAAGGAACACTGGACAGCGGTCAAGAATATCCTGAAGTACCTGAAAAGGACTAAGGAGATGTTTCTCGTTTATGGAGGTGACGAAGAGCTCGTCGTAAAGGGTTACGTCGACGCTAGCTTCGACACAGATCTGGATGACTCAAAGTCACAAACCGGATACGTGTATATTTTGAATGGTGGGGCAGTAAGCTGGTGCAGTTGCAAGCAGAGCGTCGTGGCGGGATCTACATGTGAAGCGGAGTACATGGCAGCCTCGGAGGCAGCACATGAAGCAATCTGGGTGAAGGAGTTCATCACCGACCTCGGAGTCATACCCAATGCGTCGGGGCCGATCAAGCTCTTCTGTGACAACACTGGAGCTATTGCACTTGCCAAGGAGCCCAGGTTTCACAAGAAGACAAGGCACATCAAGCGTCGCTTCAACTCCATTCGTGAAAATGTTCAAGATGGAGACATAGAAATTTGTAAAGTACATACGGACCTGAATGTAGCAGATCCGTTGACTAAACCTCTCCCTAGGGCAAAACATGATCAACACCAGAATTCCATGGGTGTTCGATTCATCACAATGTAACTAGATTATTGACTCTAGTGCAAGTGGGAGACTGTTGGAAATATGCCCTAGAGGCAATAATAAAAGCATTATTATTATATTTCCTTGTTCATGGTAATTGTCTTTATTCATGCTATAATTGTGTTATCCGGAAATCGTAATACATGTGTGAATAACAGACACCAACATGTCCCTAGTAAGCCTCTAGTTGACTAGCTCGTTGATCAACAGATAGTCATGGTTTCCTGGCTATGGACATAAGATGTCATTGATAACGAGATCACATCATTAGGAGAATGATGTGATGGACAGGACCCAATCCTAAACATAGCATAAAGATCGTGTAGTTCGTTTTGCTAGAGTTTTGCAATGTCAAGTATCTTTTCCTTAGACCATGAGATCGTGTAACTCCCGGATACCGTAGGAGTGCTTTGGGTATACCAAACGTCACAACGTAACTGGGTGACTATAAAGGTGTACTACGGGTATCTCCGAAAGTGTCTGTTGGGTTGACACGGATCAAGACTGGGATTTGTCACTCCGTATGACGGAGAGGTATCACTGGGCCCACTCGGTAATGCATCATCATAATGAGCTCAAAGTGACCAAGTGTCTGGTCATGGGATCATGCATTACGGTACGAGTAAAGTGACTTGCCGGTAACGAGATTGAACGAGGTATTGGGATACCGACGATCGAATCTCGGGCAAGTAATATATCGATAGACAAAGGGAATTGCATACGGGGTTGATTGAATCCTCGACATCGTGGTTCATCCGATGAGAACATCGTGGAGCATGTGGGAGCCAACATGGGTATCCAGATCCCGCTGTTGGTTATTGAACGGAGAGTCGTCTCGGTCATGTCTGCTTGTCTCCCGAACCCGTAGGGTCTACACACTTAAGGTTCGGTGACGCTAGGGTTGTGAAGATATGTATATGCAGTAACCCGAATGTTGTTCGGGGTCCCGGATGAGATCCCGGACGTCACGAGGAGTTCCGGAATGGTCCGGAGGTAAAGAATTATATATAGAATGTGCAGTTTCGGCCATCGGGACAAGTTTCGGGGTACCCGGTATTGTACCGGGACCACCGGAAGGGTCCCGGGGGTCCACCGGGTGGGGCCACCTATCCCGGAGGGCCCCTTGGGCTGAAATAGGAGGGAACCCAGCCCATAATGGGCTGAGGCGCCAGCCCCCCCAAGGCCCATGCGCCTAGGGTTGGGGGGGAACCCTAAAGGGGGGCGCCCCCTTGCTTGGGGGGCAAGCACCCCACCCCTGGCCGCCGCCCCCCCTGGTAGATCCCATCTACCAGGGCCGGCGCCCCCCCTGGCACCCCTATATATAGTGGGGGGAGGAGGAACTTGGAACCCACGCTTTTGGTGCTTCCTCTCTCCCCGTTACTTCTTCCTTTCTCGTAGTACACGGCGAAGCCCTGCTGTCGTGACGCCCTGCATCCACCACCACGCCGTCGTGCTGCTGGATCTTCATCAACCTCTCCTTCCCCCTTGCTGGATCAAGAAGGAGGAGACGTCTCCCGTCCCGTACGTGTATTGAACGCGGAGGTGCCGTCCGTTCGGCGCTGGTCATCGGTGATTTGGATCACGGCGTGTACGACTACTTCAACCTCGTTCTAATGAACGCTTCCGCTCGCGATCTACAAAGGTATGTAGATGCATCTCGTGACTCGTTGCTAGATGAACTCCTAGATGATCTTGGTGAAACGAGTAGGAAAATTTTTGTTTTCTACAACGTTCCCCAACACCCCCCCCCCGGCCCCCACAACGTGAGGTCCAAGGACATCATTGATTTTGACACAGAAAGAGCTTTGTTGCAAAATGGAGAGGTTCCATCTAATCCATTTAGTTTCAAAACCCCTAAAGGTTAGCATTTCCACTAGGAAATCCCAGTTCACCCTATCATAGGCTTTTTCATAGTCTATTTTGAGAACAATCCCAGACTCATTTGATTTATGGACTTCATGAATGGCCTCATGAGCAGTAACTACACTTTCTAGTATATACCTGCCTCTTACAAAAGCAGATTGGCAGGGAGATAGGAGCCTATGACCTACAGGACCAACCCTGTTTGTCATAGCTTTACTAAAGATCTTAACAGAACAGTTACTCAAACAAATTGGTCTAAATTTCCTCATATTCTTGGCATCTGGCTCTTTAGGAATTAGAGTAACAATAGAGTAATTTAGTCTCTGGATATCCAGGGTCCCATTTTCAAAATCTCTAACCAGAGCCATAAAATCATGTTTGATGACCTCCCAGAAGTGTTGATAAAAGAGAAATGAGAGGCCATCAGGGCCAGGGGCCCCACTAGCATATGAACACATGATGGCTTCTTTAATTTCCTCTTCTGAGAAGGGTCTTTCCAGGGAAACATTCTCTGCATCTGTCACCATTTCTTCCTCAGACCAAAACTGGTCATCTAAATGGATATTAGGTCTTGGTTCAAACCCAAAAAGGTTTTTATAAAAGTCAGTGGCCACATCGAGCATGTCTTTAGTGGAGTATACAGTCCCATCTGGCCCCTCCAGGATAGACAACTGATTTTTCCTTCTGCGTTGGTTAGCAACAACATGGAAATAAGCTGTGTTCCTGTCCCCCTCTTTAATCTTCCTATCTCTAGATCTCTGCCACATGGCAGTTTTCTCTTTTCTCCAGATTTCTTCAAGTTCCTCTTTGATTTGTTTCATTCTGAGGACATCCCCAACATTGGTTCTGTTTTGTTCAGCAAAGATATCAAGGATATCAAATTCCTGAAGGAGGTCCCTCTTCTTTTTCTTCATGGCTGCTTCTAAGTTTATACTTCAGCCTTTAACAATTTTTCTGAACAACTTGGTTTTAAATTGCCAGGTCCCAATAGCAGTTGTACATGGTGAAGGTGTGGCCCAGATTTTTTTTCCACCAAGGTTTGAAAATCTGGTTGTTCCAACCACCATTTTTCAAATTTAAAAGGTTTAGATGGGTTACCAGTACCCACCCCAGAGTCAAGGAGAATTGGTACATGGTCACTCCCCACCCTTGGAAGTGCACACAAAGTGGTGAGGGGGAAGTGACTGTCCCAACTAGTAGCAGAGAAAACTCTGTCAATAGTAGCAAAGATGGGGTTGTCTTGATTATTACTCCAGGTATAAACCCTGTTAGCCAACTTATATTCCATAAGGCCCCATTTATTAACTCAGTCATTGAACAAAAATGTCCAAGAAGTGTTTATATTGCCTGAGGATTTATCTTTAGCCTCTCTAATCAGATTGAAATCACCCCCAAACAAAACAGGATAGCATAAGTTATCCATACTTTCATGTAGTTCAGCAATAAAGTCAAGTTTGTCTACAACATAAGCTGTGCCATAAACCACAATCAAATGCCAGCAGAAACCATCAATTTTATTTTTTAAGGTTATGATAATACGATATTTCTTACTACTTACACTAAGCACCTCAAAAAGATTAGCTTTAGTACCCACAAGGATACCCCCAGCAGAGCCTACATCAGGTAGCATATGCCAATCATAAGCAATATAGTCGGCTAGGGTATTAAGAAAGGAGTCAGACAAGGTTTCTCTCTTAATTTCTTGAAAGCCTAAAAATCAGGCTTATACTTACTAACTAAGTCAGACATGCACTATAGTTTCCATTTTTGGCCCAAACCTCTAATATTCCAAAAAATACGAATCATGGAATTTTGAAAGGATGTGTCAGACTAAAAAATCCACCTCTCACAGCATTCCCAGATGCACCCACAGTACCAGCAGTGCCCCCTGGTGTGTTGGTGTTGGGAATGTTTCTTTTTGGAGTACAAACTCCATTATCAGTACTAGATCCAGTATCTAAACTATCAGGTAAAGATATTTCAGGATTCTGAGAAGCAAAAATAAGGCATTTTTCGGTTTCATCTCTAATAATATTATTAATGATCTGATTTTTTTCCACCTCATTATCACCAACCTTGATGTTAACTGCAGAAGCATAAGCCTCTAAACTGGATGTAGATGCAGTAGTAAAAGACTTACTTTTTAAAGTGGGGGGGGGGATTTCTAGGTTTTGTTTCATCTTATAAGCTGCAGCTTTCTCCATGATATTTTGCCTGCTGTGGACCCTGGAGCTCAGTCTTGGGGCAACCACCGGACCCCACTTGGTCTTGGGTGTAGCTTTTTCCTTGGTTTTATCCACAAGTTCCATTATCTTCAGGCCACTAGCTATATGGGCTTCAACAGTAACCATTTCTTCATCAGGTTCAGCAGCTTCACTGTCAGTATCAGAAGCAGAGTCTTCCAGTTCCTTCAGCAGACCAGAACAGTAAATCTTTTGAGCAGAAACAGGGGAAGTGGTAGCAGCAACACCACTTGATGATGCAGCAACCAGGTTGACCTCATTTGTTTTGTTGTGTGGGATGCTGAGGGTTTTGAATGCCTCGGCATAGGGTATCGAAGAGCACACGCTCTGGGCTACATTTTCTTGATCAATCTTCTTGTTAACTCTCACAGGGGAGAAGTATATGCCTCCAACAGAGCAGGGGGATGGAATGAGGTACCATCATCAGTTGTTTTCTTCCCAGCTGGGGTTTTTGTGGGAGCTCTGTTGGCTAGGTCTAGGGCATCAATGGGTTCCTCTCCATCATCCAGGATGTCTTTGTCCAGTTCCTCCTCATCTGTTATCTTGTTGTCATCATCCATTGTTATGTCAGTAGGACCATCATCATCATTAGAATCATCAGCCCCTACCTGGTCAAAGCCTTCCACAGTAAAGGACAAGATAGAAAGCTTTTTCCTCATTTCCATAATCCTTTCAAAGGGGATCTTAGTTGGGTCCCTGCAAGCAATTTTGACCCTCACTTTCTCATAGAAGCTCTTCATCAGACCATTCCAATCCACATTCACAAGAATTCCGAAGCAGGAAGCAATTTGAGATAGGACCTTCCATGTGCACCATTTAGATGACAACCCCACAACAACCACCCATGCTTCAGTAAGCTCGCTGAACGGGTCAATTGAGCCGGTCCACTTTTCCACAGATACAGAAACTCCATTGATGGGTAGATCAAAGGCGGGGAATTCAATCAATTTTTCAACATCTTTCCAGGGTGGGAATCTAACCAGGAACTTCCTCTCTGACAGCGGCCTGATCTGCCATGTCCATTGTTTGTTTGTGCAAAAGATACCAGAGAGATTCTTAACCAAATCTGACTTGCTGATTTCTCCTTTCATGATCCAGACTTCTCCACAATTCCTAAAATTCAGCCAACTTGCTTTTCTTCCCACAGGGGCATCGATGTGATAAAACCCCAGTCCCAGAGCAGAACTCCCAAAGAAAGTGGCAACTGGGTGGGGTTGTGCCCAGGCTGCGCAATTATTGACATTGTGACCCTCCAATCCACAGATGAAGCATGATTTTTTCTGGATGCAGTTACCAACGTAGTGGCCAGGTCCTCGACAAGTGAAGCACACCATATCTTTGTATCGCTCGTCGAAGACTTGTACCGGTGGGGTAGGAGGGATCGGTGCCGGGGGCGCAGCAGCAGTGGTTTGTGTAGTAGGGGCCGCACCTTTACCGGGCGGCGCAGCAGCACGCGCACCCCCCGTGGTTTGACGACGCCCGGGGATCTTCGGCGGAGCCGGACCGCGCTGCTTTTGCCCCACCGGCGGCGCATTCTTGTCCGCCATGACAATTTGTGCAATGGACTTGGAACCCGGCCCGACTCCTTCTCGGATGATCTTGAGCTGCGGCGGAGGTGGATCAAACGGGCGTAGGTGTTTGACTGGAAATAAATCAGAGGGAGAAAAACATCCCAAACGAGCTAAATCTTTCCTGAGCCATCCTAAAGTGGTGGTGGTCTTGGTTTTAGGCGGAGAGGGGTGAGGCTGGCGACGGCGGGGGGAGGGAATGGCCCAGAGCTGTCCAAAAACCCTAGATATAGACTCATCTGCGTTGTCTCGCGAAGAAAGCGTAATATGTTGGGGAACGTAGTAATTTCAAAAAATTTCCTACGCACACGCAAGATCATGGTGATGCATAGCAACGGGGGGGAGAGTCTGATCTACATACCCTTGTAGATCGCAACGGAAGCGTTGACACAACGTAGAGGAAGTAGTCGTACGTCTTCTTCCCGATCTGACCGATCCAAGCACCATTACTCCGGCACCTCCGAGTTCTTAGCACACGTTCAGCTCGATGACGTTCCTCGGGCTCTGATCCAGCAAAGCGTCGAGGAAGAGTTCCGTCAGCACGACGGCGTGGTGACGATCTTGATGTTTCACCGACGCAGGGCTTCGCCTAAGCTCTACAACGATATGACCGAGGTGGAATTTAGTGGCAGGGGGCACCGCACACGGCTAAGGGACGATCAACAATGATCAATTGTGTGTCAAGAGGTGCCCCCTGCCCCCGTATATAAAGGAGCAAGGGGGAGGGGTTCGGCCGGCCAAGGGAGAGGGGCGCAGGAGGAGTCCTACTCCCACCGGGAGTAGGACTCCCCCCCCCCCCAATCCTATTCCTAATAGGAATCCTCAAGGGGGAAAGAGAGAAGGGGTGGCCGGCCACCTTCCCTAGTCCTAATAGGACTAGGGAAAGGGGGGAGGTGCGCAGCCCTCTATGGCAGCCCCTTTCACTTTTCCACTAAGGCCCAATAGGCCCATTTGCCTCCCGGGGGGTTCCGGTAACCCTCCCGGTATTCCGGTAAAATCCCGATTTCACCCGGAACACTTCCGATGTCCAAACATAGGCTTCCAATATATCAATCTTTACGTCTCGACCATTTCAAGACTCCTCATCATGTCCGTGATCACATCCGGGACTCCGAACAACCTTCGGTACATCAAAATACATAAACTCATAATAACTGTCATCGTAATGTTAAGCGTGCGGACCCTACGGTTCGAGAACAATGTAGACATGACCGAGACACATCTCCGGTCAATAACCAATAGCGGGACCTGGATGCCCATATTAGCTCCTACATATTCTACGAAGATCTTTATCGGTCAGACCGCATAACAACATACGTTGTTCCCTTTGTCATCGGTATGTTACTTGCCCGAGACTCGATCGTCGGTATCCAATACCTAGTTCAATCTCATTACCGGCAAGTCTCTTTACTCGTTCCGTAATACATCATTCCGCAACTAACTCATTAGTTGCAATGCTTGCAAGGCTTAAGTGATGTGCATTACCGAGAGGGCCCAGAGATACCTCTCCGACAATCGGAGTGACAAATCCTAATCTCGAAATACGCCAACCCAACATCTACCTTTGGAGCCACCTGTAGTACTCCTTTATAATCACCCAGTTATGTTGTGACGTTTGGTAGTACCCAAAGTGTTCCTCCGGCAAACGGGAGTTGCATAATCTCATAGTCATAGGAACATGTATAAGTGATGAAGAAAAGCAATAGCAACATACTAAACGATCGGGTGCTAAGCTAATGGAATGGGTCATGTCAATCAGATCATTCAACTAATGATGTGACCTCGTTAATCAAATAACAACTCTTTGTTCATGGTTAGGAAACATAACCATCTTTGATTAACGAGCTAGTCAAGTAGAGGCATACTAGTGACACTGTGTTGGTCTATGTATTCACACATGTATTATGTTTCCGGTTAATACAATTCTAGCATGAATAATAAACATTTATCATGATATAAGGAAATAAATAATAACTTTATTATTGCCTCTAGGGCATATTTCCTTCATAATAGGCAAAGACATTTTCACTTTCTCGCAACAGATTGGTGGAAGAGAGGTGATGATGGGTCCCGCATTATCCCGCCCAATTGTATCCCCTCTCAGCTCAGGGGAAAAATCCCCAATCTCCAGCAATTTGGATTTTCCCGTCAATGGCGATTTACGATTTTCCGAGCACAAGCTCAGCTTATTCTCTATTGGATCAAATAACATCATCGATTGCGAAAACAGCTGACTAACTTGCCCTTTTGGGATACAAATCCCTTTGTCGGCGCTTGAACGATTTCCTGGCGGAACCACGCCGCGATCTCCAAACCACGGCGGTTCCAGCGATCTACGGCGAGGTAGTAGGTCCACCCCACCCATAGAGATCCTCATGCGCTCGGTGGAATCATGCCGAGGATGCACTCCCACCGGAGGGCTCGCTGCGGCTCCGTCGATTTTGCTTCCGCCCTCGCCCAAATCACGAATTCGGCCGGCGGGGAGGACGGAAACGGTGGCATCCTTGCCCTCTCCTCCAGCGTGGCCTCCTCGAAGATTCTCCGTGCCAGCTTCCTTTGTTCCACCTCCGCCCTTCTTCGTTGGATCTCGGCGACCCTCACGGCCGCAAATCTCATCTCCGGTGTGGTTGCCTCCGCCACCGCCCAGTCCGCCATCTTCAACTCCTGCACGCACCGGATCCACTCGAAGGTAGAGTCTCGGATCCTGGTCGCGCGCTCCGCCCACCCCACTGCTCGGGACGCCATGAGCACCACCTGTGGAACTGGAGAAATCAGCCGCAGGATCTCTGGGATTCCCTCTCGGATGGTCGGCGCAGGTTGCTGGGGTGGGGGAGCCGTGGGTGCAGGTAGCGCGAGCACCCCTCGCCGGCGTGGAGGCATGTCGCAGGGGCAGATCTGTGGCGGCGGCGGCTATGGCGAGGGGGAGGTGTGGCGTCTCGAGAGCGAGAGGGAGAGGCATCGATCCCAGAGAGCAGCTATCTTCACCGATATGCTGATTCAATATTAGTACCATTTGTCAACTGTCTCGCTGGTTGAAAAAAAAATGTCTCGCTGGCTGCACGGTACCGATAATGATATCGATTATACGGCCGTACAGCATCTCTACCCCTTCTCCTGTAATGTTTAACTCCTCAAAGAACCCCCTAGAACTTAACTCCTCCAATTTTGAGTAGTTTAACATTTGAGCACCTACCCCTTCTTCATAACTTAACTCCCTATAATTTCCTTTGCTACTTCTTCCATCCTTTGCTTACAAACTCTATTTCAACTATATTTGCACAGCGTATTAATTAAATACATGATATTTCTAGTGCACATATATACCAACAACATTTCAAACTTTAAATATCAAACTCGAAGACAACATAGGGTCTAAATGAAGTAATAATCCAAAAAACATGATAAAAGCACAACAACCAAGTGTCGTGAAATGCCCACAAGTGCTCAAGAAGATCATCCTGGAGTTGGTGATGAGTTTCTTCATTCTCGATCATGCGATGCACTACGAGGAATCTTGAAATCATGTTGGCATGATGCTCTGACTCCACATGTTTCATATTGTGTGGAGGTACATAGAGTCCTCCGGGTCAACTTTTGGAGCTCATGTCTCCCCCGGAAGATTAAGATCTTCGCATGCTTGCTGGTTTGAGACCGCCTCAGCACCAGGGCGAGACTTGCATGCAAAACACTGCGCCCCCTCCACCACTTCCGCCTCCTGCTCAAGCGACGAGACTACCGACCACATCTTCGCCGCCTGCTGCTGTGCGGCCTCCACCTGGGGATGGGTCCCTTCCCCTCGGCTGGTGAGATCCTCTCTTCACCACCGTTGGTCTCGGGCTCGGCCGGTGCGTGGAAAGACGGCCTCCTGGTGCTTCTCTGGCTGATTTGGAAGGCCAGAAACGACGCCACCTTCAACAATATTAGACACCATGCTTGTGACATCCTCACCAAGTCCGCGGATGACCTCCTGCCTTGGAGCTGCCGTTTTGATGCCATGTCGAAGGAGCAGATCTTGTCGATCCACACTTTTTTCTGTCTGCGACCTAGCTCCCCCCCCCCCTGTGTATTGTCGCTTCTTGTCTTGATATTTTTTTTATCTTTTTGATGAAAAACACTGTATAACCACCAAGTCGTTCGAGTAATATAACAACTGATGGGCCTAGTGCCCCCCGGTTCATTCTTGAAAAAAAATAGTCCTCCGGGTGACCTCTCTCATCCTCGGTGATCTTTTTTTTAGTTGTGCAAGATAATACATGTTATCATGATCTGCCATGGTAACTTTGGGTTCCACTCAACAGGGTCACTAACTATCGCAAAGTGAACTTGAAGCATCCCAAAAGTTCTCTCAACATCCTTTCTCACAGATTCTTGGCACTTTGCAAAGTGAGATTTCTTGTTGTCTCCTGGATGTTCAATTTTCTTCACAAATGTAGCCTATGAGCTTGTCCGCCTGTAAGCCTTAAAACAGAGGAGATCTATGCAGAACATTGGGCTCCAAATCCATAGATCACATGATGCAACCGCTTCAAGAATTATGGTTGGATCATGGCAATGCCCTCTGTAATGCCCATGCCATGTGGTAGGATAGCTCTTCGATGTCCAACAATAAGTGGATCCAATCATCCCTTTGCTAGCTTCTAGATTCACATATAGACATGAGCCTCACCGTGTCATCATCGTGGGGGTGCCCTCAAGTACTCTGATCCGAAGATCTCGATCACGGCTTGTGTGAATCTATTCACACACTCGAGGATGGTATTTTCCCAAGGCAAATGTACTCATCACTAGTATGCCACACTAAGATGACATATTTTGAAGTACCATTCTCAACATTAACGACCCCCCTAGTCCCCTTGGGCCATTCTTGAGCCACCATATCGAGAAAACATTCCCTCTCAAACCATGATGTTTCAAAAGGGAAATCGCCCTGGTTCCCTTCATGAGCTGCCTCGCCAAAGTCCAAGAGGAGTGGATTATGAATGTATGATCATAAACACTCATCTTAACTGCCATCACTCTCACTAGAGAAAATATCTGCTCCCAATCAATATGCACCAAAACATGATTTAGTTTTTTCATAAGTTGTTGTTTCCAAATTATTAACCCAAATAAACCGTCGTCATGAAAGAGCCATCTCTCTCTCTCTCTCTCTCTCTCTCTCTCTCTCTCTCTCTCTCTCTCTCTCTCTCTCTCTCTCTCTCTCTCAGGCAGTCATGCCTAATGTATCAATAATAGCACTGCGTAAAGGGCCATCTAGCATCAAAATTGTTGTTATTTTAGCATCAAATTGAGTGCATAAATGAAAAAAAAAGCTCAAGAAAAGGGAGAAATATCACCTTGGGGGCAAATGGACAAAAACATCATGGGCGAGAGAGGTGACTATCATAGCAACCGACGTTGGTGCACCGGCGAGGCTCCGAAGACGAAAACAACACGGAGGGAGGAACCTATTTTTGGCATCACACCGTCGACCGACTTAGCATTGATCAAGGAAGCCCGTGGCAGCTTGACACCGGCATTAGGAACGCTCGACGAGGGGCCAGAGCTCAGGATGGCGGGAGCTTTACACACGTCATTGGTGTCCTCATGCTCCTCCGACAGATTGTGACAACGATCTGGTCACAAGGATGGCCGGCGGCAGAGGAGAAGTTGTGGGGTAGCTCACGCGGCTCCGCGGGGTCGGTATAGACGGCCAGGTGCCGCCAGCATGGAGGTGGCAGGTGGCTTGAGGAGCAACTCCTGAGGAGCTAATGGTTTGCAGGGACTTTGTTGTTAAACTTATCCCAACTTCCGATCAAAGTATGCTTATCTACTTGACTTCTGGTGAACCATGCTTATCTTATCTTCACAAATATTGGTTTATATAACACACAAATATTGGTTTATATAACAATAAAAAAAATGGTCTATAAGATACTCCTCGGTGAGAAGGAAGCATTCCTAACAGGCTTACTTGAACCCATGTTACAAGCTTGCTGCCACGTGGAGTGTTGTGCTTACGACTCCCCCTTTAGTCAGGTTCCACGGCGTATTTCTGAATGGACACGTAGATATCTCTCTCTTATCTTAGGGGTGGCGTGTCAATTTATTTGTACATCTTAGGTTAACGTGGGAAATTATTCGGTCCAATCTTGAATCCCATCTGTCCTTAATTACATGCATACGTATAGACATATAAATAGATCGATTGCATTGCCCTTTTCTGGTATCCATAAAATAAGGAAACATATCGCATTTTCGGAGACGGAGGGTGCATGTTCAATTTTAGCAGGGGCATGCACAGGCTCTGAACACATAGTAGTACAAGGCCAAACAGGGCACCGGAAAAGGTGGACGCCGAAGAGGGCCACGCTGCATGCGCGCCATGAATGCCATTTCCGGCCACCGCTATCTCCGCCCGTTCCTCCTCGCCTCCTACTAGTTTCTTCGTCGCTCTCCCCTTCTTCTTCCCCCCTCCGATCATCCAATGATCGCAGAAGAGTAGTATAAGACAACGATCGAACGAATAAACCCAATAAGTCTCACGCAGCAGTGGGTGCAACATGGCTGGATCCTACGCGGCTACGGCGCTGGCGGCAGCGGGGAGATGCGCGCCCGGGTTCCGCGCGCCGGCGGTCGACGGGCCGAGGCCGCAGCGGTGGGCGCCACCCCCGACGCGCTTCGGCGCCGGTCGCCGCCTGCACGCGGCCGTTTCCTCCCGGCACCGCCGACGTGTGGTCGCCGCCGCCTCCCAGGTAGGCAAGGCCGACCGGGTATCTCTACCTATCTATCTAGTCCCTTTTTTTTCCATTTCTTGTGCGTGATCGTGCCGTGTTTCTTGTCTCTGTGTGCAGAATGGCGGCAAGTTTGGCCTGGGCGCCAACTCCGAACTCCAGGTGGCGTCACGAAACGATCGTCTCTCTTCCATTTTCCAGTGGTGCAATTAGGTTAACCTGCATGTGCCTGCTGATACGCCCGGACAACGGCTCTGATGCTCGCTCGCGTGCATACATGCTTTGCGAATGCAGGTTACCGTTAAGCCCGCGGGCTCGGCGGTGGAGGTCGAGCTGGTGGCGACCAACGCCGGCGGGGCGCTCGCGCTGCACTGGGGCGCGCTGCAGCAGGGGAGAAGGTGCACTGCACGCACTTCCAGCCATTCATCTGCTTGCTTGATTAGTTCGTACCATGCTTGCTTACGGGATATTACATGCTCTGGTCGTCTCAGGGAATGGGTGCTGCCGGCCCGGAGGCCGGAGGGGACAAAGACGGTCGACGACGCCGCCCTCAGGACTCCCTTCAAAAGCGTGCGTTTTTGCCTTTTGTAGTACATTCCTTTTTCCTGTTCTGTTCTTTGAGATTTTGCTTACAAGAAAAGTAAGACTGGTTTGGAGTTTTAGCACCATATACCCACGTCTGGAACACCGGGGCCATAAGAAATGGTTACGTGAGGATTTATTAAGAAAAGACTCCCTTTTGCCGTATTCAAATGTCAAAAAGTCACATGGCTGGACAATGCTTTTGTTATTTATTTATCGGAAAGTAGTTATTGACGCACTTGTCTTATAATCATTCTGAAAGACAGAGTAAAGAAAAATGATCATGTTGACTTATCCATTGATTTTTTTTATGCGCACACTCAAACAAAAACAAACATGCATTAGGAGATGCAGAGCTTCAAGATTGACGAAGTTATCATCGGCGGATCACAGTTGCAAAGCTTTAAGATTGACGAAGTCATCATAAGCGCCTCACTATCGATGGAATGTCGCCTCCCATTAACGAGTACTCTGCATTAATGAGGCATTAAAGTTTTTGTTTGATCTCTCATGGGCTTGGCCTACCACTCTATTGGTTATACTCCAACCACTCATTTAAAGTGGGCTTGCGGGCAAAAAGAGACCCTCCACGTGATTGCAACTTGATTGAAAAAATACATATAGACAATCATCAATCAACTAACTCAAAGTCGATTAAATCACAAACGTTACTGCACGTAAATTACTTAACCACAATTTTAGGATTTCCTTTTTTCACATAACCACCACTCTTACTTCTTGACCTGTGAGATGCCGGGGGTACAAGCTCCTTTTCGGAAGGATACGTGGAGGCTCATAAGCCATTCTAGCCTATGTGGCATGTCCGCATGACAGGGTCCAAAATCACCACAAAGACCATTTGATGTGACACGAGGAGGGTGGGGCGAATTGGTCGGCCCCACTAGTTTGGATCATCCCTTTGCTTCAACTTCTCTGTCATGGAACGATGGTAAAGGTGAAGCTGACATATGGCAAGGTCGATTGAGAATGGCACAACCAAACTGGTTGAGTCTGGTTAGCAAGAAGATGAGGAAGATTATGTGTGGCACGAAGGACATTTATGTGAACTCACCATGCACGCATGGCCTGTCTATAGGTCAGGACAAACATGGTAACTGCTCTGAGATGCGACAAATGGAGGCCCCTCACCACATACTAATTAGTTTGTTAATAATCATTACACGGTTAGTTAATGATTATAAAATCAAAGAGACTAATAATCTAGATAAAATAATATGTCCAATTTGCTAAAGTAAGTTTACACCGCAAACCAGTAATGTTCAAACAAATGAACATGATATACAATGGCTAGTTTAGTTACATTGTTAACATCTCCAGTGTTGCATACTGGAGACTATCTTAGCCAGAACAATTCCATTTGTGCACCACATATAAAGCACATACATGTTTCAATGAATTATTTAACCAGATGTAACATGTGAAGCACATTTGATCCCGATAAACAATGTGACATCACCATGCTAATGATTCGGTGATAAATTACTCATAAATATTTAATATACTCTATAACTTTTTAGTTATATATACCTAATCATAAACTAGAAACTGCTATAAGGATATTTCTGAGACCAAACGCTCTGGAGATCTCAACCAAAATATTTAAGGACACATACAAATATATATGCACTATATTCATATCGGTGTCACAAATTAATCTACGAAAGCATGGCACTATATTTTATCTTTTCTTATTTTCTCACATGGGGATGTGGTTTAAATATAATTTAAGGCATAATGCGTCTAAAAGTTTACTTTCAAATCAAACATAGTCTAACTTTAGCACACTACATGCACATTTTTCATGGCTAGACATTACAATTGTAGAAGAAAAAAAAAGACTATTGCTAATATTAATCATATGCTCAATTATCATAAATAATTGATCAAAAATATTAAATATTATTTTGGTAAATAAAATCGAGTTATAAGTAAGTATAGAAGTTCAATATAAATATTTAATTTATTAGACTTTATTCATGACAACTTTTGTTTGAATTGGCTTACGAAAATTCACGGTGGTAATAAGTCAAAAGTGACAATACGTTACGTATTGGACGTAGATATACATTTTGTTTATTCTCAGATTTATTTTCTCGAAATGAATTTTGTTAAAACTGAGGAGAAAATGTGTAATTATTGGCGTCATCCTTATCTATATATCAATAATGGAACATCATATTTTTACATCACAATTATTATATTATTGTATTGTAAATACTAAATAATTATTCTATATCACATCACGTGATATTTAAAAAATTTAAAAAGTGCATATTTGAGCATTATCTTTTATACATACATTTTAATGAAAATTGTGAAAATAAAAGTGATTTAATAAAAAAATATTATTTCCACCTGATTAATCTAAAATTTAATAAAAAAATTCGTTCCAAAATACATGTAAGTTTGGACATTGACGGTCTCCATCATAACATTTGATTCTTACCTTATATTTATATATTAATAAATTTTCTTAAGAAATGTATATTATAGAATTATTTTCCTGACAAATCTAAAAATGTGATTTTTACCTTACCAATGTTAACACTTTACAGTATTTTAATAATCAAAGTTTTTATATATTTTTACGCTTTCTTTAGAGTCATGTATTCGGAGGTAGTACCACACTAGACATCGTCACAACATCTATCAAACATATACATGACAACGTATTTAACACTATGTTAGGTAAGAGATTACAAAATATTGTAAATACATGACAAAGTGTCAAAGATAGTGCACTTTCTTTTATACGATACCATATACTTCCTCTACTCCTAAATATAAGTCTTTTTAGAGATTTCAATATGGACTACATACTGAGCAAAATGAGTGAATCTACACTCTAAAATATGTCTATATACATCCGTATGTAGTCTACATTGAAATCTTTAAAAAGACTTATATTTAGGAACGGATGAAGTATTCCCTCTGATCCATATTAATTATCCCTCACTTAGTACAACTTTCTTATACAAAACAAAAGATTAAGTAACTTTGTGGATGGACTCCTAGTCCAGTGGCCAGAGCGCAATGGCATCTCATAACCCACGCGAACCTTGGGTGGAATGTTGTTTGGCTCACATTCTCCTTCTTAATTAAAAAGCCCCCCTAGTGGTCTCTTTTTTTTTGATAAAGCAACTTTTTGTTATACAACAAATCTTTGATTACATGTTGCTAGCAAGTCATATTTTTGCGAATAGTGGAAGCGTACATCGAAATTATGCTAAACGAAGTCCGCATGCTTGTGAATCTGTGTGCTAAACAACACTAGGAATGGCGTATATGCCAAAATAAATATCAATTCTCTCGCAAATTATAAATGTCATTTCTTACTCAGAGATTATGATCAACTGATGTTTACAACAATTTATTTGCTGACTTATTTTTTCTTCTGAATACCAGACTGGTTCTAGTTCTACACTGAAAATCGAGATAGACGATCCAGCTCTCCAATCAATCGAGTTTGTTCTCGTCGATGAGGCGCAGAACAAATGGTCAGTGTGGCATTCAAGATCGTCATCCAGTTTTACATCTTTATCCATGTGTATGATGCCAACAAACCTACTTGCCTCTTCATTGAACAGGTTCAAAAATAACGGCGAGAACTTCCTAATCCATATACGACCAGGCCACCATCAGGAACAGCATTCTGCTCCTGCAGCAACAAACCAAAACTTCTCATCTGAAAGGGTCACACGCAAAAACAGAGATGTCATGCAGCTCCTCAGTAAACATGCGTCCAGTTCCACCGACGTAAATAAGGCAACAGAAGCTACTCCAGTTCGGAATCCCACAGTTCTCGATCTCTTCCTGAAGTCTTTACAGGAGAAGAATGGTTGCCAACTCCTCTGTAAAAAGGTCTTCAAACTGGGCGAAAAGGAGATCTTGGTTAGTTCAGATAGATATTCTACACCTTAATCTTATTCTTCTAGCCTCATATTGCAATGCGGGCTAAACTATTCTCCCTTTTTGAAGGCATCGATGTCAGAAGTACAAGGAAAGTTCAAAGTTCACTTGGCCACAAATCACGCCGAACCACTTATTCTCCACTGGGCACTGGCAAAGAAGGCTGGAGAGTGGAAGGTAAAATCATCACAAGATTCCAGGTAAAGATTAACAACGAGACTAACATGTAAACTTTTTCCAGGCACCTCCTCCAGGCGTAGCACCTGCTGGTTCAACATTGCTTGAACTGGCATGTGAGAGTTCATTCTCTGATGCTGAACTAGATGGTTTGCATTACCAGGTAAACATAAATTCATCATTGCAGTATTTGTTTCCACTTTGTAATGGTGTCTACATTTGATGGAACTTTTTGTCATGCCAAGGTTCTGGAGATAGAGCTTGATGCCGACAGCTACAAGGGGATGCCTTTTGTCCTCCGGTATAATGAAACATGGATAAAGAACAATACCTCTGACTTTTACCTTGATTTTAGCAGGAGAACTGCCAAGACCTCGGAGGTGACTTTACATTTCAGCTTTCGGCCATATTTCACTTTCTCCCCAATATTAGGCAAGAGTTCCTTCAAAAGTGCTAACAAAATCTCATACCTGCCATGCAGCAGAAGGATAGTAGTGATGCTGGTAAAGGGACTGCAAAGGCTTTGCTAGAAACAATAGCCGATCTAGAGGGAGAGGCCCAAAAATCTTTTATGCATAGGTAAAATGCTAAATGGTGACTATAGTCTATAGTAACACGGTAGTTTTCTGGTACATCAATAAACTGGTGTTATTCCTCTACAGATTCAATATAGCATCCGACCTAGTTGAACAAGCAAAAGATGCAGGACAATTGGGTCTTGCTGGACTACTGGTTTGGATGAGATTCATGGCCACGAGGCAACTTATCTGGAACAAGAATTATAATGTGAAGCCACGGTATGCACTTTGTATCCCTCATTTCATCAACCCTGCAAAGAAAAAAAATCATCATAATGAAGTTCAGTAGAATAATAATTATAGCATTTCCACCAAACAGAACTGAAGTAGCTTTAATAACGTGTTGCCCCTTCTTACAATTATGCAGTGAGATTAGCCAAGCACAAGATAGGTTCACAGACAATCTTGAAAGTCTCTACAGAACATATCCACAGTACAGGGAGATGCTAAGAATGATATTGGCCGCAGTAGGTCGTGGAGGTCAGGGTGATGTCGGTCAACGTATTCGTGATGAGATTTTGGTAATACAGGTAAGTTTATTCAACTACTTTTATTTGCTGATTTGTTGACGAAAGAGTACACGATACAGGAATAGTATTTTTTTGCGGGGGTGTACATCAGTTGTTTTCATTGTAGAGAAACAATAACTGCATGGGTGGAATGATGGAAGAATGGCATCAAAAACTACACAACAATACAAGCCCAGACGATGTGGTGATTTGCCAGGTAAGGCATTCATATTTGGATTCTTAGCACCGTAAGGAATTCAGATTTTACGGTACGTATATGACTATATCTCACGTTTTGCAGGCACTGATGGACTATATGAACAGTGACCTTGACATCAAAGTTTATTGGGATACTTTAAACAAAAATGGCATAACAAAGGAAAGATTAGCAAGCTACGACCACCCTATTCACTCGGAACCAAATTTAACGAGGGAGCAAAAGGAGGGTCTACTACGCGACTTAACAAACTACATGAGAAGCCTCAAGGTCAGCTTCATTGTGAAAGATATGCTAGTATGTAGCACATAATCTTGCTTAGAAACATCAAGATGGCTGGTAACTCCAGACCTTTTGTTTTACAATGTTCTACTCATCTCCATATGGAAGAAAATGCAAACATGATATAGTGATGTATTTATGGAAATGCCATTTTCCTTATCTTTACTGGACTGTTATGTGTGACTATAATTCTAATATCACAGGCTGTTCACTCCGGTGCTGATCTAGAATCTGCTATAGGAACCTGTACAGGGTACACGTCAGAGGTACCATAATATATCAGCTAAATTAATGAAACCGTGTTCGGATTAGTTATGACAATATTTCCTTGTTACAGAGTCAGGGTTTCATGGTTGGTGTCGAAGTGAATCCTGTAAAGGGATTACCATCTGGATTTTCTGTAAATATGCTTAAACTTCCCTTCTAATACATTATTATTCTATTATCTGTAACATACGAAGGCATGTTTGTGTTGATATTCATCATTTGGGCACAGGAATTGCTTAAGTTTGTCCTTGACCACATTGAGGATAAATCAGTGGAATCACTTGTTGAGGTAACACTGCTGTTTGAAGACTCCCTACTCACATCAAATTTTCAGGCATTCATTTTCCTATTGCACCAGTGCTATTAAACAATACAGACATTATAGTTCAGTAATATTAATTGCTATCTTACAGGGTCTCTTGGAGGCAAGAGCTGCGCTTCGCCCTTTGCTCCTTGGCTCAACGGATCGCTTGAAGGATCTCATATTTTTGGACATTGCTCTTGATTCTACTGTTAGGACAGCAGTTGAAAGGTCATATGAAAATCTGAACAATGCATCACCTCAGGTTAACTAAACATATCTTGCTGTCTCTTCCCATTTTCAAAGATAAATGTTTGTTACTTTGGCATGCGTACTGTCTCATAATCATCTCCTTTTCATCCAGAAACTCATGTACTTCATCAGTCTAGTTGTTGAAAATCTTGCGTTGTCCACTGATGACAATGAGGATCTCCTATACTGCTTAAAGGTACAAACTTCCGCACAACCATGATTTTGTTGTGTGTTATTTTGATCTTACACTTAAAAGATGAGCAAGGTGCATTCAAAGAAAACAATTATTGATTTGGTGATCAAACAACTCCCTTTTGCTTGTAAAACCACATGTTGATAGTACAAATGGACAAATATATTTTTTGTGGGTCTTGCTGCACATGACAGTGTTCTTATTTGTTTCTTAAAGGGATGGAACCATGCCCTTGAAATGTCAAACAAATCTGATAGTCAGTGGGCATTGTATGCAAAAGCATTTCTAGACAGAACTAGACTTGCACTTGCAACCAAGGGAGAAGAATACCATAATATTCTTCAGCCTTCAGCAGAATACCTTGGTTCGTTACTTGGAATTGAGCAATGGACAGTAAGTGCTTCCATCAATCATACTTTATTTTACTTTATTTTCGTATCTGCATACATGTATTAAATATCATATCTACAGCTTAACATATTTACGGAGGAAATTATCCGTAGTGGATCAGCCGCTTCATTGTCCTTACTCCTCAATCGTCTCGACCCTGTTCTTAGGAACGTTGCAAACCTAGGAAGGTAAGACACATAATTTTATTACTGCCACTATAATATCTATATTAGTCTTGCATTATTGTACCTTTTAAGATGATAGCCTCAAAGTTATATGGAAGCTGATCCCAATCTCTAAATAGCATCTTATATATTTTAACAGTTGGCAGATCATAAGCCCAGTTGAAGTAGCGGGGTATGTGGTTGCCGTAGACCAACTGCTCACTGTTCAAGACAAATCTTATGACAAACCCACAGTTTTGGTGGTAAAAGGTGTCAAGGGAGAGGAGGAAATACCTGACGGCGTTGTCGCCGTCCTTACTCCAGATATGCCCGATGTATTGTCCCATGTCTCAGTTCGAGCAAGAAATAGCAAGGTCATCTCTCTTAACAAAACCGTTTGGACGCTAATAATTCTATTTATTACTCTAGTCTACCATATATGCTAGATAATAATCGATTCCTTCCTTTGAAGGTATTGTTTGCCACATGCTTTGACCCAAATATCTTCTCTGAACTTCAACAAAACGAAGGCAAGGTACTTTCACTAAAGCCAGGTTCTGTAGATATAAATTACAGGTAATATTTATTCTTTACATCATAGCCATACCAAGTCATCGCCGAGAATTTTATTTGATATGCCTAACATCTACCTGTCTTCACATTTAATAGAGAGATTGCAGAGAATGAACTAGTTTCAAGTTCCCCTGATACAGCAGATGGTCAATCAGCACCATCTCTGTCACTAGCGAAGAAGCAATTTCTTGGAAAATATGCAATATCTGCTGACGAATTCTCTGATGAAAAGGTCATTACTCCAATGCCATTCTGAATTTCTGATTTTACCTATGGATTATGCATCTTTACTTTCTGAAAATGACCATACCACGGAGCATATTCATATTCTTTTACACATAAATTATGCATATTTTGTATTATTCAAGCATATTTTTTATTAGGTTGGAGCTAAATCCCGGAATATAGCTTACCTCAACGGAAAGGTGCCATCATGGGTCAGTGTCCCAACGTCAGTTGCACTCCCATTTGGAACCTTCGAAACAGCTTTGTCTGATAACACTAACAAGGTTGGTACCATATCACTAGATTAATATTACTCTCGCAAATGCATCATACTAGCCATCACACGGCTTCCACTTCTCAAACTCTACCTCTGAAGCAATACTATGCATTTACTGTTTTTCTAAACTATATAGCATGTTTGACGCAACTACTAAAAAAAATCTTGGTGAAATGTCAGATGTCTACTTACCAAAGGCCATGTTAAGTTATAATGTGGTTTTCGAGAACTACTGAACTGGCATAATAATACTCAATGCATTTATGGTTCATTAATTTTCAATTGGCAGGAAGTAGCCCAAAAGTTACAGATCCTAACGGACAAGCTCAATCAAGGAGAATTTGGTGCTCTTAATGAAATCCGAAATGTTCTGCTGAACCTAACAGCTCCTACTGATCTGGTAACAGACTATTCCCTACTTGCAAGGGTTTGTTTGTAACATAATCCTACTTGAACAGTTCTTTTGTAAGCTCCCAAATTCAATTGCAACAGTTTGTTTTTGCAACATAATCCTACTTGTAACAGTTCCTTTGTAAGCTCCCTAATTCAAAATCTGAATGATTACACTGATTTATTTTCAGGTGAAGGAGCTCAAGGAGAAGATGCAAGGTTCTGGAATGCCCTGGCCTGGAGATGAAGGTGAACAGCGTTGGGAACAAGCATGGATGGCAATCAAAAAGGTGACATAGCTGATACTAGAATCCATTATAGACAATATTCACAAATTAGCGAGACTGAAAAATCCCGTCTTGCATACTGTCAGGTGTGGGCCTCAAAATGGAATGAAAGAGCATACTTCAGCACCCGGAAAGTGAAGCTTGATCATGCCAACCTTTGCATGTCGGTTCTTGTGCAAGAAGTTGTGAGTGCAGACTACGCTTTCGTGATACATACTACCAACCCATCATCTGGAGAGTCTTCAGAAATATACGCTGAAGTTGTTAAAGGGCTTGGGGAGACCCTTGTGGGAGCCTATCCTGGTCGTGCAATGAGCTTCGTCTGCAAGAAGGATAATCTTGACTCTCCCAAGGTAAACCAATATTACTAGCAATTATTATTTTCTCTGTACTGTCTACTAAAATTTTGTTTTAGGTATTGGGATATCCAAGCAAGCCAATTGGCCTCTTCATAAAGAAGTCGGTCATCTTCCGTTCTGACTCGAATGGTGAGGACTTGGAAGGCTATGCTGGGGCTGGACTCTATGACAGGTGACTGAAAATCTTTCATGATACGCGATTGTACATTTAAATTTCTTCTTTTCTATGGGAGTCGCAGGTAATCATTTGCTGTTCTTTCTGTAGTGTGCCTATGGACAAGGAAGAAGAAGTGGTTCTTGACTACACAAATGATCCCCTCATTACAGATTGCAGTTTCCGTAACACAATACTCTCAAACATTGCTCGTACTGGTCATGCTATTGAGGAGCTCTATGGGTCTCCACAGGATATTGAGGGAGTGGTGAAGGATGGAAAGATCTACGTTGTGCAGACACGGCCACAAATGTGATTTACTATTTACAAGTACGGTATAGAATATGCATGACAGCCCGTGCATCTTATAGAGTTCCACAATTGTGCAATGTACTAAAACATGCACATACATTTTTGGTGTTGGTATAAGATGGCAAACTAGAGAGTAATAAAAGGAGGGGCGAGTTATCCCCAAGCATATAGAACTACAGAGTAATAAGAGTGCACTACGAAGAAACCTATCCATATAAGAAGTTCCGAACATCTCTGACAGAAAAGAATGCAGCCTGCAAATGAAGATTAGAAGTGTTATTGCTTGAAAGAGAAGCACTGCTCTTGGGATGACTGAGATAAACAGGTCAAATCTATTTCTACTGATTTCAGGCCATTAAAAGAAACAAAGGCAACTGAGTTGTAATAAGGTAACTGGTAATGGCTGGCAGTTATTGGCTATTGCAGATAAGTTTCACAAAGTCCTCTGATTCCTCGACCGGTGGATTATGGTCCATGGTCATAGGGTTGGTGCTAGTATGGTGGAGATGCAACTGTGAGGCAGGTTCAATGTGGATGGCCTCGGGTTTTTCTTTCTTTTTGTGTAAGTCGATCAGTTGTAATGCTTGCCATTGTGTTTAATAATAAATAAAATGTTTGCATCAATTGATGCAGGGGCCGAGGGTTTCCCTCTTTTCCAGAAATAAATTCTCTTGGCCACCTGTCCTTCTAATTCTTCACCACCACAGCTTCCCACCTAAATGTTTTCACATAATTGCTTTAGTCCAGGTGATAATGTGCGCGAATCATCACCTCGACATCCCAGGGTTGAGATGAAATATATTTTTGCACTAAGTTTTTTAATTCAAAATTCACTTGAAAGTTTTGAGCGGAAAAATACCTAAATTTTAAGATTTTCCGGAAAACTGGTTTTCTTGTTCCCTCGCGAAAAAAGGCGAAATTGAGAAAAAAAAACTTGTTCAAACACGTGCCTAGATCTAAGTCATCCTTTGCATGGGAAAAAACATCAATACATCTCAACAGTATCCCGGAGATTGGATCGGCTGCAGAAATAGCCTTTGTCGCGAAGGCGACACCTTGTCCCCCAACTTATCTGCAACATAGTGGAGATGCAACCGTGAGGCAGGTCCAATGTGGATGGCCCCGGGTTTTTTTTTTGTAAGTTGATCGGTTTGAATGCTTGTCATTGTTTTAATAATATAAATAATTTGTGTGCATCAATCGATGCAGAGACTGGGGGTTTTCCTCCTTTTTGGAAAAAAAATCTCTTGGCTATCTCTCCTTCTAATTCTTCATCACCACAGCTTCGCACCTAAATGGCGTGCCTAGATCGAAGTCATCCTTTGCATGGGCAAAAACCTCAATCCTTCTCAAAAGTATCCTCAGAGATTAGATTGGCTGCAGAAATGGCCTTCATCATGAGGGCGAGACCTTGTTCCCAACTCTTCATCATCGTCACCCATGTTCTCTAATAACCTATTGTCGAAGCCCACTAACACGACTTCTCCTCCATCCAATATGCCCCCATCTGTGATATTCAGGTGGCTCATCAAGGACAATCTCAATAAGGCTAAATTGTTTTGCAGAAACAACTCTCAGTGCCACTTCTTGGAAATTTGAAATGCCCACAACTGCAAAGTGTTCAGGAATGTGGATTACATGGACTATGTTGTTTGCACCCTAACCGCACTGTTTGGACTTGTATGTTTAAAGAACTTAGTGACAAGATCGTTGCTATGTCTTGGAAGCAATACCTGTCCTCACATGCTTAGTGAGAAGGTCACATGCTTCATGCTTGTGTGCCCCTATACAACTTTCGCTCTGGTTAATGCATTCAGGTGGTCTGGTGCCTAGTTACCAAATGCATAAGCTTCTAGCATGAATCAAACGGATGGACACAACATTAGTCATTATACTGACTCAAATTAAATTCAACAGATATGTTCTACTATTCAATTAGAAAACACCATAAAATTGCGACAACAATCACAACAGGGGACATAGTGCTCTCACCTGATTCCTGAAACAAGTGGGAAGAAGATGAGAAAGCATGCTGGCAAGAAAACATCCCTTCATCACCCACCACTCAAGGTAATTCCTTTCGGGATGGGAAGACAAGGCAACTCCATGTCTCGCTCTGCACCTTCATAGTGCCTGCAGTCTGCAGATCAGCGGCAGACACTATATTATTGTCAGGCGTAAAGTTCTACTTGATGCACATTAGAACAATAAGCCCCTATACATTGTCTGCACCTTGCCCATGTATTGTCGAAAGAAGTCTCTCGCTGGGGTCCTGTGAGCCACCATCAGAAGCCGGGAGCATTACGTCGAACACCTTGCGGCCATGGCGTCCACACGAGAGCCCGCAGATGCCCCGACCGGTACACACGCCGAGTGCCGACTGCCGAAAAGGGCGAGGCGGAAAACGCACGGCGCCGCCCCGCCGGCCTCCCCGGCCGCCGCCGGTCTGCACTCCAGAAGTCTACTACAGGCCCGGGCTGACGGTCTGGCGCGTCCACTCTTTTCCTCCCTGTACCGGGCCTTCAGTTTGGCCTAGTATCAGGGTAACGCGAGAATGATCCGATGTCGGGTATATTAGTACCACACCGCTTACGAACAGGCACCCAGACCGATTTATAAGCTGGTTTCTAGACTTTGTGTTCACCATTCAGCATGGATGGTGACTGTCTCAAAAACAATGAACAATCAATAATTGTGATTTCATCATGGCATTGCTCGTTCAAGGGTGATTTCCTTGACATGAGCACATGACATGTTTACCTGCACGGTGTGCATTAGCTTTTTTTCTACCGTCTAAAACTAACTCTTTAATTTTTATTGTATGTCTAGACTAGAATAGTTGATACATTTGACTTTTTTTAATTCACTGTGGATAAAAGTTTGTTTCATGCTTTGGTTTCTTATTTCATTATTCGGGGTATCAAAAAGAATATATCTTCTACTCCCTCCGTTCTTAAATATAAGTCTTTGTAGAGATCTCATTATGAACTACATACGGAGCAAAATGAGTGAATCTACACTCTAAAATGCATCTACATATATCTGTATATGGTTCATAGACTCATAGTAAAATCTCTACGAAGACTTATATTTAGGAACGGAGGGAGTATAACATTATACTCCCTAGTTTTAAAGAGCACATATTTAAATTGAAGTCTTCAATTAAAATTGGGTCATTCAATTTTGACCGAGTCAGCAATTTCTCAAAGCTTTCTCGTTCAATTCTTTTATACTATACATTATGGTTCCTAATTTTTAAATCCATAAAATTAATTGAGGTCTTCAATTTAGAATTATATCAGTCGATTTTGACTAGGTCGACAATTTTTCAAGGAGCTCTCCCATTCAATTATTTTAATTCATTATGTTCGCTGACTTTTTGAAGATTTTTCATTAAATTGCGGTATTAAATTTGGATTTGTTCTATGATTTTGATCATGCCAACAATTTTCTAAACATGTATAAAAACATATCAATCTTGCACACCCTCCCATCACCTGAAAGAAAGAAATGCCACCATATAATATTGTACCATCAGTATAGTACATGCAACCAGTGATGTAGCCAGGCCCCGGGCAACAAGAGCCTTGGCCCGGGGCGTGGCAGTAGATTGCTTTGTTAACTGTAGATAAAATGTTACTGTTTGCTACTGTAGCTCTGGGCATGCAGCTAGTCGGCTACGACACTGTATGCAGCAATCGATGCAAAAAAATCCACATAAATATCGGTTGATTAGCGTATAACACACAATCATATTATGAAAGATCCATCAAATCATCGCATTATAAATAAAAAACATACTCTATCATCTTCAATACCCGGCAAACTAAATATTCCATCAGCTCCAAAATATAAAGGGTGTTAGTGTTTTGGAAGTCGAATTTCTAAAACATTTACCAAGTTCAGAGCAAAAAATATTACTCAGTATTTGTTAGATCAATTAACAGAGAAGCGTACTGACCACTATGATAACAACAAACTTGTGATTACAGACCTCCTTCTTTTTTTTATTCTTTTTCTAGGTCGTTCCCTGGTCAACTTCTGGGCGTGTTTTTTTTCTTGTTCCTTTTTCATTTTTCTTTTCTTTTTTTTCTTTCCTTAAATGTGAGAACTTTTTATCAAAATCGATGAACTTTTTTCAAATTCAATGAAATTTTATAAAAATTGATGAACTTTTTTCAAATTTGATGAACTTTTTAAATTTTTGTGAACTGTTTTAAAAACTTATGAACTAGTTTTCAAAATTGATGAACATGTTTCAAATTTGATGAACTTTTTCCAAATCCAATGAACATTTTTTTAAATAGACGAACTTTTTTCAAATTCGTCGATCTGTTTTCAAATTCGATGAACTTTTTTCCAAACCTATGAACTTTTTGAAATTTTTATGAACTTTTTTAAAAACTTATGAACTAGTTTTCAAAATAGATGAACATTTTTAAAATTTGGTGAGCTTTTTTCAAACTCAATGAACATTTTTTTAAATCGGTGAACTTTTTTTCAAAACCGATAAACTATTTTCAATTTTTGTGAACTTTTTAAAAATTTGATGAACTAGTTTTCAAAATCACTGAACTTGTTTTTCAAAATCAATCAACTTTTCAACTAATTTTCAGATTTTTTATGTTAAATGTTTCACTAAACGAATGGTTAAGTAGCACTTTTCCCTACATGTAGAACAACAGAGCTTGTGTGGTGTAGTGCTCCTTGCTTCAGAGCAAGAAGGACGTGCAATCCTGAGTTCGAAACCCGGCATTCGTGCTTTTTCTCACGTTTTTTTTTGCGACGTGATTCACTGTGATCGAGCGAAACCCTCCTGGGCGGCCCAGTATCGTGATGCTTCGAGCGCCACAACTCGAAACCGGCGCCAGCGCCGGTTAGGAGCTCCCTTCCACGCGGTTGGCCCCTGAGCAGCCGTCGCCGGCCCGACTGGGCCTTGCTGCACGACTAGTCGCTAACCGCCGTACAACACGACTCTACATACCACGACCCGATCCGATCTCGCCAAGTTCTGTGGAACACGCCACCGCCGCTTTAGATCGATCTGCTGCTCGCACTTCCGACTGCTTCCTGTACTCATCGACTTCTCACAATCGTTCTCACACACGCCACTGTACCACAGACATCTTTCACGTCATCTTTCCTTCTTCTCAAGATCAACGGACCCATAATCTCAGACATCGAACCTTGTTCATGATATCACTTGTTAGAATAAATCCGAGATGCTCCGTCGATCTACCGAAGGCCAAGCAATCACACAAGCACGACATCGAGATTTGTTAACAAGGTTCACCGATATGGCTACATTCCTGTGTGTCGGCACAATTATAAAATGTCGCACATTTGCATGCAAATTTGTACATGACACTTTAAAAAGGTTTATACAAATGTTAAAAAACACTTAGTGCAATTCAATAAAAAAATCTCGTACATTCAAAAAATAAATGTTACATTAGCATAAAATATCTTCACCGTTTCAAAAATGTGTTCGTGACATTTTCCAAGAATGTTTCTACAATGTACAGATTTTTTTCATAGTTAAAAAGAAATGGCTTTTTATCATTAGAGATATGTTTCAACACGTTTTTGAAATTTTTTCTTTAAAACATGTTTTTGTAAAAAGTGGTAAACACATATTTGGAAAATGTTAAACAGATATAAAACAAATCCAATGAAAGCCGACAAAGGAAACAAAAAGGGGAGCGAAGATACATTTAGAAAAAAACTAAAAAAAACTTTGAAAAAAGAGAGTACCGAAGCATAAATAAAAGAAGAGAAAAAAAACCAGACGGAACCCATAGCGAACGAGGACGAGGGTGCAGGTGCAGCGAACGACAACAGATAAATGGGCTGGCCCGCTAGGCTTCTCCCGTGTCCCGTAGGCGATTCCTACTGTGTCGGTCTCTATTGTCTACAAAAAAAAAATACTGTGCCGTCTCTATGACCGGTCCCACCAGCAGACCAGCTCCCTTCTCCTTCTCCACTTCTCCAGTGCGCCCCGACCAGACGAGCAGAGCCCAGCTAGGGTTTCGAGATTTCCGTCGCCGGAAACGACCGCCACCTCGTCTCCGCGAGCACCCGCCGGCGCCATCCCTCGCCCTTTTCGTCTTGCGCCCCAGCGACCCTCCCAGACCCCCGCCCCCTCCTCCTCGAGTACCACCGCCGTCGATCTCTACTCGCGCCGCCCGCAGATCTGATTCCGGGGTCCCCGGCTCTCCCATCCAGGGCCAGGGCCATACTCGTCGGCCACCATGCAGGTCAGCAGTCCCTGATCAATCTCCCCGTGTTGCTTATTCTCTCCAAAATATTCGACGGTGTTGCTTAATTAATTCACTCCGAACATTTTTTGGGTCGATTTATTCTTGTCGGCTGACTGAAATGATTGATAAACTTAAAACCTGTGCTATATGCTCTTAATATCCAAAGCACTTGCTGATACATTTACCTTCTCGTGCTGTGTCAATGGTTAGCTTCGAGTAGTCACGGTGCCAGTCTTAGAGCTCACATGTTGTTGTATGTTTTGAATTGCAATCTCATGAATCATGATGTTCATTTTTTCAATTTTCTTATTTTGAGTAACTCTGTTTAATATCACCAGTTCACCGAGTACTTGTCTTCCTTTAGCTTGCTTCAGCTTAAAGTCTTCAACTATGCAATAGTCTTCTAATATGCTGTCGTTTTACAGTTTTAGTAACATACTTTTACATTTTAACTGCATCGCTTGTAAGTTCTAATACAAATCACCATTTTGAAGGCTAGCGACAGGTTCAACATCAATTCTCAACTCGAGCATCTCCAAGCCAAATATGTCGGAACAGGGCATGCTGACCTGACCAGATTGTAAGTATCTCATCTTTTGTATTAGAAATGTTGCATTAGCTAGCTAAATGGTAATAATTGTTCTTGATTGACATGGTCGGGCAGGATGTTAACCATTAACATGTCTTTATATCGCAGTGAATGGGCTGTAAACATCCAAAGAGACAGCTATGCATCTTACATTGGACACTACCCGATGTTGGCATATTTTTCCATTGCTGAGAATGAATCTATTGGAAGGGAGCGTTACGAATTTATGCAGGTATGTGTGAAAGAGATGTTTCTTAACTCGTCTAGTGAGTTTTAGCTGCAAATCGTGTAGGACTGAACGGTTGTATAACCGTTGATGTAAATTAAAATTAGTATCAGGAGTGAATTATGTTACTTGATTGCATTAAGCTTTCACTGGTGGGATGCTAGTCTTGCTTTGGGCACTTAAGCAGTTTCACTGTTTTTTATGGAGCTTCTCTTTGCATCATAATTGGCCTTCTTCTTTTATCTTGACCATGTACCTTGTAAACGCTGTTATAGTGTATCACATTGCAAGCTCATTAAATACCATCTTGTTGCCGCAAATTGTAGCTGGGCAGTGTTTGTCTATTGAGCCACAATACATAGCGGTCAGAATCTAGCTTGAAGTTATTTTGATTCCACGCTGCCAAACAATATTTTAGTGATGTGTGACAGTTTGAGGTACGTCATGTTTATAAATAGATGTGAGATACACCCCCTTGCGCGAACACATGTTCCATAACTTCTTCAAATGATATGAGAGACACTTCATGTCTATAAATAAGTGTCGTTTCAGAATGCTCAGAGTCTAAATTTATAAGTTTGATCCTAATACACACAGAATTATTGACATATTTCTCATCAAAGGGGGAAAAATTTAGCTTGAAGAGGTTTCATATATCAACTAAATGGTCCAAATTTAAATGTTGGATGGTATGTCCTTTTTATTAAAATGGTGAAAGCAAAACAGACGGGTCTGCAGCTTAAATTGTTTATTTCCTGCTTTTAAACTTATGCAAACATTAATTCAAGTCTAGCTGGCTGCATTTTGTTAAACACACATTTTACCATCTACTGTTAAATAGTCTTCAGTTTAAAACCATGTGTACATTCTGTGGTAAAAGAGGCAAGGTGCTCACAATTCCCTTTTGAAGGATATCCTATTTGACTTTTATGCCATACTTGGGCAAAGCCATCGAGACTATATCCATCACCAGGAAGAAGAGAAGCGGAGCTATAATTTCTTTAGGATAAGCCTGAGATATCCAGTACAGTAACAGTGGTCGAATTGCTGCCTAGCCGCCCCTATACGAATTGCTGACAGCCAAGCTAGTTATCTAATGCCAGGATTTATCTTTCCCATTTTACTGTGGTATTAATCATTCTACTAGTACTCTAGTACCCCAGTGCCACAGTGTCTATCTTACTATCTATAATGGAGTCTTTGCTCTCCGATAAAAATTGCAAGTAAAATTTCTCAGGGTGCAAAAATGCACATGGATGGAGAAAAATGCTGTTATATTTATCGTCCTGCAGGCTTGTGGCAAAATGTTTACATCAATCTTTCTACTCAAACTGAAGAAAAAGTTCAACCTGTCGTACCCAGTTTTTCTATTTGAACACCTATGCTATGGTCACGGCGCTGTTGATCTGTTCATGTGTTTCATCAAGTTCATATTATTGCCATCTGCTTTAGCAAGTTTGAAGTTCTTAACGTATTTGCAAGTATATGAGGTAGTTGCCTGCCGTACGTAGCATACCACAGTTTCTCCATTTGCATGTTTGTCCACTTATTTACAAGCTGTTGTATCGACAATGTATTTTAATATAAATTATTAAAACATTTTGTTTCTGGTCTTGCAGAAAATGCTGCTTCCCTGTGGCCTCCCTCCTGAAAGAGACGAAGACTGAGGAGCTGGTGCTATAGTGCTACCTCCACAGCAACTTGTGTCTAGATGCTGTTCGTTACCAAAGTCTCAAGGCCTGTCTGAATTAGCCTCCTGAGCTCTTTCTGTGATTGTGTTTGAACATTGCGAACATCTCTGTCTAGTTTAATTTCTGGGTGGCCTTGGTCATCTTGCCTCATAAAGGGGTAATGTAACGTGATGTTGTATCTGCGTCTTACTATATATGTGAACGGTACGATCGAATTGCAGCAGCGCATGTTCAAACAGGAATGATTTTTCTTCTGAAACTGATGCTTTTTTCGTAATCTTGCTAGCTGGGGCTCATTGTCTCCACCTGCTTCGCTCCCTTGCGTTTCTTTTTCGATGAACTTCACATGCACTCCACTACCTGATATACCTTGGATGTCAGTTTCAAACCACGCATCAGTGTCTGAACTAAGAAAAAAGGGTTGCTAGGCTGTCATACGTACACGAACACTGCAAGTCTGAATCCAATTTGCTTTGCCTTCTGTACTGATCGTGCCGAATAGACTCCAGTCCTCAGCCTACAAATTTCGCAAAAAAAAGTCAGCCTACAAAAAAATAAAATAAAAAATCACTGGGGTGATTTTGATTTCTTGGGCCGTGTCCTTCTCGTTTGTGCTTTCTCGAAAATCCCAGAGCGCTTTCTCAAAAAAAAAAAAACTAAGCCCGTTTGTGCAGGTCCTGTGTCGTGTCCTTCACCTCTGGAAAGAAAAAGAAGAGGGTCTAAAAAAGACCTCTGGAAAGAAGAAGGAAACTGCCGGGATGCGTCTCGCGCGCCTCGCCCGCGCGGCCCCTCTGCTCGTCCGCACGGCGGCGACGGCGGCCACCGCCGCCCCAGGGGCTGCGCTGAAGGCGGGCGACGCGCTGCGCTCGCGCCGGCGGCGGTTCACGGAGGACGACGTGGCGGCGTACGCGGGGGTGAGCGGCGACCGCAACCCCGTCCACCTGGACGACGCCTTCGCGCGCGGGACGGACGGGTTCCAGCGCGGCCGCGTGGTGCACGGCATGCTCGTCGCCTCTCTCTTCCCCGCCCTCATCGCCTCCCACTTCGTACGCTCTCTCCCTCCCTCTCTTTGGCATTCCGCCGAACAGCATGCGGGCATGGCGGGTCGACGGGATCCCGCCTGATCTGATACGTGCTTCTTCGCGTTGATGCAGCCTGGGGCCGTGTACGCGAGCCAGTCGCTCAAGTTCGCGGCGCCCGTGTACGTCGGAGACGAGGTGGTCGCGCAGGTGCAGGCGCTCCACATCAAGGCCGCCGGCGCAAGGCACATGTACGTTGGACTGTATCTTCTTTCTAGCCTTGTGCTTGCACCATTATGCATCTTCTTTCTAGCATTGTGCTTGCTGAAAACTGATGGTGATATATCTGTTTGGCAGCGTCAAGTTCGCCACCAAGTGCTTCACGGACGATGAGGAGACTCTCGCCATTGACGGCGAGGCCATGGCTTTTCTGCCCACGCTGCAGCTCAGCACAGAGGCAATGGAGTGACAAGAATGTTGAGTAGACGCTACTGAAGAAGATGCCACGATCAGTCAATTTGGAATAGGGCGACCCTTATGTCATGATGAATTGATGATTTAGCACGTACTTTGCAATCTTCCTGTTATGTTATGATTGGCAGCATGAGCAACGATCACTTCGATATTCTCAAGAACTGCTCACACTCAATGGGTTGGGTGATCCATGTGTGATCGGAAGAAGCTGCTGCAGCAATCATTGTCTTTGTGGTCAGGTACATGTTTCCATCAGACTTCACACAACTGTGTCATTGGGTCTTCTGTAAGGGTGGGGAAATCCTGTTTGGAAATAATTAATTCGTATGAGTAACATATCATTTTTGAATCTTATCAGTATCATCGTGTTGGAATTTAGTTATAACATGCCAATGTTAGCTATATGGACAAGATAATTTGAAGATGTCTACTTGCATATAGCCTGCAAATATTTGTGCTCTCAGTTATCATCTGATTCATTTTGAATATCAGAGTGTTGGGTGGATATTTTAATTCCAGTAACCGGTTCGTTTTTTCTAGAAAAATCAATCTGCTGCAAGATGGCTGAAGATATATAAGGGATGCAAGGATGATAATGCACTAATTGGAGGAGAGTCCTTAATTTGAAATCATAGCATGAGAGCTTAGATGTAGATGAGCAGTATTATTCTTGTGATGCAAACTACTTACACACCTATCACGAATGAGTAGATTTACAAGCTAGCTTTGAGCCGATGTCTTACACCTGTATGGTAAGTGAACTGATGTCAACATCCACTCAAAAAAGAAAGAACTTGATACCCTATGCAAGCCGCGCTCAGCTGTGACATGCCATTTTTTTTAAAGAAAAGGCATGCGCCGGACTTTATAAATAAAGCCACCAGGCAGTGTACTGAAACAAACAACCAGCCAAAACCAACCAGCATAGTGTAACCCCAGACGTCGGCTAGCCCAAAGTTAAAGAGGAGAGATACATGACACCCAGACCAACACACGGCACGCAGGCCCAGGCCAGAGAGTTGACATGCCATTTCACTCCAACATTGTGTGCAATCTTTTGTTTTTCCGACTCTTATTTCATTTCATTAAAAAAAGAACCTTCTCCTATTTCATTTTGTTAGCTGCTCAAAGCACCGACGATCCAATCCACATTGACCAGTCGGAACGCAAGTCAACTCTTGGCCCACGTGATCCCTACAATAGGGCAAGACAATGAAATTTTAGGAAGTACAACCTCTGTCCCATAATGTAGGACGTTTTTTGACACTACACTAGTGTCAAAAAACGTCCTACATTATGCGACGGAGGGAGTAACTATAAAAACCAACCACAATTCGGGTTAGGGTTCCAAAAACCTGTTGCCTACCACTGAGGGTAATATGTTGCAAAGCATTAATTATACCAGTTTTCACTTTCCACTAGTTACCGGTTCAGCCAAATTTGGTCGCGATTATGACATGACTGGCCCACCTGTCAAGACCGATGTGGCACAATAGTCAACTCTGTTAGATTGACAGTTAAGTTGAGTGTTATGACATGCGGGACCCACATGCCAGTCTCAATAAAGTAATCCACTACTCCGTACGAAATCTGTAGGTCTAGCATTTCGTTTTTGGATCCCAATAGGTGACCGAAATTGCTTCACTTACGGACTGCATTCACGGCAACTTCTCTACGGACTGAGGTGGCAGCAACTAATTCATCCCACCCCCTGAATTCTCGGGGTGGTGCCCCATTCCCACGAATCTCATAATGCCATCACTCTCCGTAAGACTAAGTCTGTAAAAAATTGGCTGTAAGTGTAGCATTGCTCATAGGTGACAGGAGATTTCCAGCCAAGGTTATTAGAGCGGGACCCACCCGTCGGCGACCCACCGTTGGCGACTTTCTCTTGCTTCGCCAGAACCCAGACATACGGAATCGTGCAGGTTGTGTGCTGGACATAGAGATGTGCAGCTGACGCGGTTAATCATGGTGGTGTTGACGTGATCAGCTCATCATTAAGCTCGCTGAGAGTTGGCTTTGCTAATCTAGAATCCTAGGTATAGTTTAAGCCTGGGCATATATACACTGACATTGAACGCGTAAAGTCAAATGCACTACTAACTGCTCTTGCACGTGCTATGGAGCAACCAACGGCGGCAAGCCCATGGCTGCTGCTCCTGTGCCTCGCCGCCGTTTCCACCGGCGGCGTACCCCAAGCTCGCGCACAGCTTGAGAGCAAAGGTGTGCTCTCAAAACCTCATGGAAGATCGCGCCCCCTTAATCTCGGCACTACAATGGCCGCGGGCGCGCCATTAACGACTTCATGTACTTACTATACGTACCTTGCGATACTGCAGGATTCATAAGCATAGACTGCGGGCTGCCGGGCACGGCGAGCTACGTGGACGCGGGAACAAAGCTGTTATATGTCTCGGACGCCGGCTTCACCGATGACGCCGCCGGCGCCAACCACAACATCTCGGCCGAGTACATCCGGCCGCAGCTCTCGCGGCGCTACCACAATGTGCGCAGCTTCCCCGACGGAGCACGCAACTGCTACACCCTCCGGCCCTTGGTGCCCGGTCGCAAGTACCTCGTCCGCGCGGCATTCTTGTATGGCGACTACGACGGCCTTGGCAGGCCACCTATCTTCAACCTCCGTCTCGGCGTCAACTATTGGCAGACCGTCAACGTCTCGACGCCAGGCTCCGAGGTGACGGCGGAGGCAATCGTTGTTGTGCCGGACGACTTCGTGCAGGTCTGCCTTGTGAACACCGGCGCCGGCACGCCGTTCGTCTCCGCGCTGGAGCTGAGGCCGCTGAAGATGAAGTTCTACCCGCAGGCGAACTTGACGCAGGGTCTCCTCGTAGAACACAGGATGAACCTTGGCCCGGCGGACGAGACCAACATCATCAGGTGAGCAAAACTGCAAAATATCTCGAGTTGTCTATCTCTTTTCCCAGTTTACCACTCCAAAGTACACCAATTGGATTGTAGTACTGGACAGTCACAAACGCGATGGATCAGCAGGTACCCCGTAGACCCATACGACCGAGTATGGATCCCTTGGGCCGACCCGAAAGAGTGGACAGAGATATCAACGACGAGGCAGGTGCAGAGCGACGACGACGACTACGAGGTGCCGTCGGCGGTGATGCGAACGGCAGTCACGCCGCTAAACGCCTCCAAGAACCTCGAGATCTCCTGGGATCCCGTGCCGCAGCCTCGCAGCCCATCGCCGGGGTACTTCATCGTCATGCACTTCTCGGAGCTGCAGATCCTCCCCAGCAGCGCCGTGCGCCAGTTCTATGTCAGCATCAACGGCATGGAGTTGAACATGACCGCTGCTAAGCTGTACTACCACGGCACCGGTGTCATCTCCAATGTAAAGCCCTTCCGATACGACAAATACAATATCTCTTTGCATGCCACCACTAACTCGACGCTGCCGCCGATCATCAACGCCATCGAGTTGTTCTCCGTCATGTCCACCTCCAACCTCGGCACGGACTCCCGGGACGGTACGTACATATACATAGATTATGGAACCACATTGACACATGTACACGAGCTGATCTTTAAGCCACTAATTATGCACATCATGCACACTACTGAAAAAAAATGGGTGCGATTAGTTCCAATTTTTACCCCTTTTACATTTTGACACATATTACTCCATTTAACAGTTTTTTTGTCCGGATTACCTCATTTAGCAAGACATTTGCCGGGTTTTACCCCCATTTAACAAAATGTCTTGTCGGTTTTTACCCCATTTAGTGATCTATCATGCAGGTCTCTGTCGTGAGGTACACGTGGCATGCCATGTCGCAAATTTTCCTTCTAGTGTTATTCAGTGGCTTAGCCGTACATGGTTTTGTTTTCATGATCGCGAGGCGTACATAGGCACCTCCTTCATGTCACACAACTACGTGACCATTGATTCCACCTCATTCCCCTTTATCAGATTTATTTCCAGGTATTGCATCATACTCCTTCTGTACCATATTAGTTATCGTTCAAACAGAAGTATCTAACACTGAAATACATCTAGATACATCCATTTTAGCGACAACTAATACGGGATGGAGGGAGTACTATACATAGCTCCAGGAGTACTAGACATAGCTCCAGGACACTTTTTCGCCAAAAGAACCGCTAGAGAAACTTTCACTAAGAGCAAGTATAATAGGATGACATAGGCGGGCTATAAGACTTTAAATATTATATTTTTTATGAGTTGGCGGAGAGAGAAGAGGAGAGAGAAGAGAAGCGGACTACTCACTAACAGCCGGCTGTAGCACGTGCTCCTAGACAGTCTGTGAGAGAGGGAGGTGGGCCATGTATCAACAAAGTAGTTCAAATTTATATGCATCTATTATACTTGTCGGCTATAAGGCTGACTATAAATGATGTGGCAAGATCATATAGCCAACAGCTGCAACTCGCCTGCATGAAGCAGGAATCGCTAGTAATCGCCGGTCAGCCATACGGCGGTGAATCCGTGGCTATACTATTAACCATGCTCTAAATGGGGTAATATGGATGAAAAACTATTAAATGTGGTAATTAGTGTCACAAATACCAAAGTAGAGGTAAAAACTTGAATTTACTCGATTAATTACTTCAGTGTCGGCCACCATGGCGATCAAGGACAAGTATCATGTGCAGAAGAATTGGATGGGTGACCCATGCATTCCCAAGACTATAGCATGGGAAAGGATGATGTGCAGTTACACAATTGCCAAAACTCCAAGGATCATAAGCGTGTGAGTTTTTCAAATCTATAAATTATAGCGACTTATCGCCTATGTTCGTATGACAAAAGCAGGAATTATCATATACATAAGGTTACATCCAGTTAAGCTGATCCAATATGTATTTGCTCTGTGTAGAAACCTGTCTTTCAGTGGTCTGAATGGTTATATATCGTCTTCTTTCGCGAATCTCAAGGCTCTCCAATACTTGTATGTTCAAAGTTCTGGATCTGTTTTGGTCTTTATTTGGTAGTTTAAAGAGACAAAATATGGTGCATAAACAACAATAAAACTAGTCCATATTTTGCACTTTGTAGGGATCTGTCAAACAACAACTTGACGGGCACGATTCCAGATGCCCTTTCGCAGTTACCCTTGCTGAAATTTTTGTAAGGCTGCACCTACTATCCAATTGTGATTTTTCCTTAAATAGCTCCGACTCATGCAAATAGTATTTTTCTTCTTCAGAGATTTGTCGGGTAATCAACTCAGTGGATCAATTCCCTCTGGATTTCTCAAAAAAATTCAAGATGGCTCCCTAAATCTGAGGTCGTCAGTTTACCCATAAATTCTCTCGATTCCATCTTACATGATGCTTTCATAAATTTGATTACAGCTTGTTAATCTTTCTGGCAGATATGGCAACAACTCGAACCTTTGCACCAACAATAATTCATGTCAGCCTGCTAAGATAAAGAGCAAGCGAGCCATCAAATTTGTTGTGCCTATAGTTGTCACCATGGTGATAGTAGTAGTGGTGCTAACACTCTTTTCCTTGCTGAGACGAAAAAAACGAGGTGAGGCTTTAGCATGAGAACATCAATTATCCAGTATGTTTCTACATTGGACACTACTAATTTAAATCAATGTACTCGTCTTGTACCAAAAGGATCAATGAAAAACTCCGTTAAACCACAAAATGAAACAACAAATGATGGGGATACTTCACTTGGACTTGAGACTCGTCAATTTACATACATAGAAATTGAGAGGATAACGAACAACCTTCGACATGTATTGGGCAAGGGGGGGTTCGGTTATGTCTATGACGGCTTCTTGGAGGATGGCACTCAAGTGGCTGTAAAGATACGATCTCAGTCTTCCAATCAAGGTGACAAGGAATTCCTAGCCGAGGTACAGTTTATGTAAATGCACTCGCAGTTCTCCTTGTCCTTTTAATCAATTTTGTTTCAAAGTCCCTTTTAATCCAAACTCCCGATCTACATGTAGAATTTTAAGGTAGGCTTAAAATAGTTTCCTCTAATATTTTTTATTTAGATAAGGTTACCAATATAAATTCGTACGGTGAAATGATATTTGTGAAGTCATGCCCTGATCACCGATTATTGCTTGTTTAGGTTCAGATTTTAACACGGATTCATCACAAGAATCTTGTCCCCTTGATTGGTTTCTGCAAGGATGGTGAGCACATGGCACTTGTCTACGAGTTCATGTCGAGGGGAACTTTGCAAGAGCACATTGTAGGTACGCATGTTTTTTTAACTCTACAAGAGCACACTGTAAGGTGATTGGTGGGCCATATTTTGAGCACTTCGTGTTGATATAATGTAATTGATATTCATCTAAATAAATTGCCGTGACCTACATAACTTGAGCACTATGAACTGATATAATTTAACTGCTATTCATGTATAGAATCGTTCAAACGACATTTTAGTATTAAATCCACAATGACGATTTGTATACAGGAGGAGACCAAAATGCAATTTGTTTAAACTGGCGACAAAGACTCAAAATTGCAGTTGAGTCTGCACAAGGTAAGCGCTTAAATGCATAGTTGGCAACTACTTATCCTAAATGTTTGTTTTTGTAATCTTGACTTGTGTGTATGCAGGGCTGGAATACCTGCACAAGGGGTGCAACCCACCCTTGATTCATAGGGATGTGAAGGCCACAAACATCCTATTGAACACAAGGTTCGAGGCCAAGATTGCTGATTTTGGATTGTCCAAGGCTTTCAACCACGACAATGAAACCCAGATATCCACGAATGTTATTGTCGGTACACGAGGATACATGGATCCAGAGTATGTTAATTCCTTCTTCCCTTCTCCAAAATCTTCCTATAATATACCATGGTCTGAGTATTTGGTGGAACTGAAACATTTGCACAGGTATCAGACAACAGGACGGCCGACGACGAAGAGTGATGTGTACAGCTTCGGCGTCGTGCTGCTGGTGCTTGTCACGGGGAAGCCACCAACCCTGCACAATCCGCAGGGCATCAGCATCATCGAGTGGGTGCAACAACGGCTAGCAAAGGGCAACATCGAAGGCGTGGTAGATGTGCGCATGCACGAAGACCACGACATCAATAGTATGTGGAAAGCCGCTGACATTGCACTCAAGTGCACTGCAGAGGCTTCATCACGGCGTCCCAACATGACAGATGTTGTGTTGCAGCTACAGGAGTGCCTCAAACTAGAGGAGGACCACGCCGGTGGTGAAGCCAACACCAGCTTCTACACTGGCATTTATAGCAATGACCAGAACTTGAGATATGATGCTTATCCTACCAACCAGTCCACAAATGTGAGCCAGAGCAGCACCGGATTTGAGATGGAGCATAATTTTGGGAGGGTGCCAACAATGGACAATGGTCCTGCTGCTCGATAAGCTAGAATTGTTGGTCTTGTGCCAATTGCAACAGGTAATTTGCGTCGGACTTTTTGTGAGGAATCTCTATGGCCAATGATTCCTTGTGGGGATCTCTGTGTTAAGTGATATGTTTGAGTAATTCATTGTATTTCCCATTTTTTGATGTTTGGCTATTTGCAATCTGAATTGCTAAACCTAATTACATACTAAGTGTGACCTTGATATTGCTACAGACCGTGTATTGCTGTTTTTCTCTTGTAGATATAAACTATTAACTTTATCCCTCCTATCTTCTTTCTTACTTTGACAACCACAGGATAAGAGCTAGCTCTATATGGTGAATTACGATAATTCTTCTTTTTCTTGTTCTTCGCCAGCGCTTCTTCTTCTTGTCCACGGACAATCCAAATTTATATATCTTCACCATCTAATTTTTAGGAACAAACTCAACTCTCGACACCAAACATAAGCATACCACCTTGCAAAAACCAGCAAAGAGCAAATTACATGTAGCATGCAACCGCCCAGACAATTGACATGGGTGCGACTCCAAAGAAAACACTTACCTCCTAAGTGAATGAGTAAACGGATATCTCACCTGCTTGCGCCTCTTGGGCATCGTCTCAGCACTCAGCGGCATGTCTTTCTCAACTTCATCGCATGTCTCAACCACATCGTATAGCTGTTGGGGAAGCCCTTAGCTAGCCATCGTCTCAATTGCAAATTGCATGTGTTTCTCATTTGTGCCGTCTCAGCTGCATGTGTGTGTAAACTACTCCCTCCGTTTCTAAATATAAGTCCTTTTAAAGATTTTAATACGAACTACATACATATGTATATACACATATTTTTGAGTGTAGATTCATTCATTTCACTTCATATGTAGTTCTCTAAAAAGACTTAAGGGCCTGTTCTGATCTCCTCCCACTCCATACTTCTATAAACTTCTACCCGAAGCCAGCCCGAACGGATTAGCTTCATGAAGCTAAAATTCAGGAAGCCGCGATGGGCTGTAGTTCATTTTTTCGAAGCGACAGAATCCCAGCTTCTCGTTTTCGTGAATCAGAAGCTGCTCGTTATTTACGGCCGAATTGCCACCGCCAAGAAAAACGTTTCGCTCAACTCCCCCTCGCTCGATCCCGCAGGTCAACCTGGTCGCACACAACTCCCTTCCCCTCGCTTCTCCTCTGTAGCCCTACCGCCGCCGTTGCCGCCGCCACGCTTGGCAGCCCCCATCGCCGGCCAAATCGTTGACTCAGACTACAGATCCGGCCGCCCCAGTCTATTTCTCGCCGGATCCCATTGTCTTCGCTGTCCGTCGCGCCTGGTGCAAGGAGCTGCGACCCCATGGCTAGGAGGAGCTGGCCCCAACGCCATTGACGCCCAAGCGACGCTCCCAAACCAAGAGTGGCACCAGGACGACCGCGCCTCCAAGCATAAACTGCAAGGTGAGCTCGTCCCCTTCTCTTCTTCCCTATGGATTGGTCTCCTCGCGCATGTCCTCTGTTCTGTACATCTGTGCAGTTTATTTTCAGAGTTGTATTTGTTGTGTGCAAAATCCTACAGTGGAACCTATTGTTTGTTGTGCAAATCTGGAATATATGTGTGCAATTCTGGAATCATAAGCTTTAATGCCTATTGCTATGAGGGTACTGCCATGAGTGCTAACCTGTTGCATCATTCAGAAAAGTGAAATACAGTTTTGGGTATGCAGAAAATGTACTGCTACTCTGGAGTATATGTGTGCATAAGTTAATGCATATTGATATGTGGGTACTGCCATGAGTGGTAATGTGTTACAATTTTCAGAAAAGTGAAATACAATTTTGGCTATGCAGAAAATGTACTGCCATATGTTTGCAATTTATTATCACAAGTCTAGTGGTGTATGTGTGCAAATGTACTGCTAGTTCAGATATTACATGCCCTTGGCTGTGCAGCAAAGTATAAATTTTGTATTTACCAAAGTGACATGCATTTTTTTAGAGAAGTTTCAAGTATGGCTGGGGCTGCTGAATGGAGCGTTGAAAACACTCAGATTATCTGCGAGTTGTTTGCTGAGCAAGTGAATGCCGGAAATAGGCCAGGCAATTACTTGACACCAAATGCATTTGATGAGGTAGGAAGGCAATTTAAGATGAGAACTGGGCTAGACTACACATATACACAACTGAAAAACAAATGGGACAAGCTTAAAGGTGATTTTAGTTTGTTCAAGAAACTCAAGTTCCGGGAGACCGGAGCCGGATGGGACTATGTGAACAACACCGTGTCACAAGATGATGAGTGGTGGAAAAAGGCCAAAATTGTGAGTTCTTTCGCTAATGTATTGCATATCTTAATTCATCCATATCACTTTGATTACTAATAATGTGTTTCCTATGTTGTATTACAGGACATTAAAGGTTGTGGCAAGTTCAAGAAGAAAGGTCTTGCTAATGAGCAAAACTTGCGGATTATATTTGGAGATATCACAACTGATGGTACTGACCATTGGAATCCCTCTTCCGGCATACCTCCCCCCTCTAGTGCGGCGGTGAAAGCCGCCATCAATGTTGATGAGATCGAAGATCTTGATTTGGATGATACCGAAGATCAAACATCTCAGGCAACACCTACTTCATCTAAAGTGAGGCTTGGGATCGTCATTCCGGAGAAGAACAAGAAACCAAAGACCGCACAAGTGATGTGTGAGCAAGTTACAAGAATTGGTGACATTGCTGAGGCTTCTCACTCATCATTCCAGTCTTTCATGAAGCAAGATGAGGCAAACTGTGTCACCTCGGTCATGGATGAAGTCATTGCTTGTGGTGCAACAGTCGGTACCGATGAGTTCTTCATGGCTAGCGAGTTGTTTGTGAAGAGGGCACAAAGGGAGATGTTTCTTTACATTCCTCTTGAGTCTCAAAAAAGTTGGTTGCGTAGGAAGTATGACTTGAAGTATGGGAACTAGTTTACATGCCTACCATCTATGTGTGATGGCCATGTTTTATGTTGAACCTAGTGCTTGATACCATTTCATCTTTTATGTTGAACCATCTTTTATGTTCTTGAAACATCTTTTATGTTGTTGAACCTATTGTTTGCTATTTACTAATGCAATTTGTGGAACCATTTGCTATTTATGAATGCATTGTGAACCATCTCCATGTTCATGTTGTTGGAAGTGTTTGCTATTTATGTATGTATTATGTACATGTTCTTGATCCAATTGGTTCTAACTTGTGTTTCATATGTTGACGGTTGTTTATTTGCAGATGTCATCGGATAGTGAAAGTGACGATGACACAAATTATGAAAGAAAGAAAGTTATGGTTCTCCAATATCAACATGATATGGCTATGCTTTATTCGGGTGTGTCATCGATAGTTGGGAAGTATTGCAAAAGTTGGGTCATGAAGGCTGACCCTAGGACATCTAGGTTGAGTGGTTTTGAATGGTTGCGAGAGACTATTGGCACACCCGGAGAGACGTACACAATGTTGAGAATGAATGCAAATGTGTTCTTTGATCTTCATGACAAGTTGGTGGCGGAGTATGGCCTCAAAGAAACATGTTTTGTTACCACTTATGAGTCTCTTGCTATGTTCTTGTGGACCTTGGGCGGTTGTGAATCAAACAGGAGAACCCAAAACCGTTTCAAACATGGAGCAAATACAGTTCACCGTAAGTTCCATGAGGTTCTACAATGTGTGGTCAAGATGTCATCTCACTACATTAGGCCTCAAGACCCAAATTTTCACATCGTCCATGATAGGATTAAGCATGACAAAAGGGCTTATCCTCATCTCAAAGATTGCATTGGTGCAATAGATGGAACACATATTAGGGCTTCTATTCCGGAAGGACCTTCGAAAATAAGGTACATTGGGAGAACCGGTGCAACAACACAGAATGTGATGGCAGTATGTGACTTTGATATGCATTTCACCTATGCTTCAATTGGACAACCGGGTTCTATGCATGATACAAGTGTGCTATTTCATGCAATTGAAAATGACAAGGCCACATTCCCACATCCTCCCAAGGGTAAGTATTTCTTGTTGTTGCAATTTATATAACATGTCCTTCAACTCACAATCATGTTTGTTGTCCATTTCTATAGGCAAGTATTACCTTGTAGACGCCGGCTATCCTAATAGGGATGGCTATCTAGCACCATACAAAGGTGAACGCTATCACGTCCCCGATTTTCAACGAGGTGCACCCCCAACTACTCCTGTAGAGAAGTTCAACCGGATCCACTCCTCTAAGCGCAATACCATAGAGAGAACCTTTGGTGTGTGGAAGATGAAATGGCAAATCTTGCTCAAGATGCCAAACTATTCGATTCAAACACAAAAGATGATAATTGCGGCTACCATGACACTACACAACTATGTCCGCCTCCATGACAAAGAGGATATCCACTTTCTTCGATGTGAGAGGGATCCAGATTATGTCCCAACTATTCTAGAGAGATACAAGAAGTATGTTATTCCTTCAAATGCATCGGATTCTTCAACACCGGCGGAAAGTGGTCCTAACATGGATTTGTTTAGACATGAACTAGCCACCACCATTGCTCTTAGTTGGTGAAGTAATCATGTTCATGTCTTTAGATGTGACACCATTTTGATTTGCAAACTTATATGCAAATGAAACTTTTGTTGTATGACATATAACAAAGCTGGTTATTCATCTTTATTATAACTTGTCTCAACTAGGAATATTTTTGGCAAGTTCAAAAATACATGCCGGCTGTGTGTAGTTCTCTATACACCTCTTAGTTAAAAAATACGTTACAAAATAAGCCATGTATAGTTCAAAAATACATGGCGGCTGCAGGCCCAGCTCTCTGTAGACTTCTACCTCTCTGTACACCTCTTTGTACTGGAGAAATCGCACAAATTATCTCGTGTGAAAAAAAAGGCCAGCCATTCACCCCAGGAAGCAGGCCCAGCTCGTTTCTCTCTTTTTTATTAGCCTGTGTGCAGTTTAGCCTGAAATGGGCTGCTTCCAGCCGGCCCAAGGTGGCAAGAAGGTGGGCTTCAACGCCCCAGCTGGGCTGCCAGCTCACCCAGGCGCTAGGAGAAGTTGCCTCGACCTCCAGAACGGTTTGCGTAGCTCCACCTGAAGCGAGAAGTCGGGGCAGAAGCTGGATACGAGAAGTTTTGCTGAAGCTAGCGTGTTTCAGAACAGGCCCTTATATTTAGGAATCGAGGGAATACATCGCATGCCTGAACTACACGCTGTTTATCAAATATCTACTGCGCCATTTACTCCTTTTTTTCTAGAATATACGTGCACAAACGACCAAGTCCGCACTATTGGTAGCTTTGCAACCAGCGAGATAGTTGACAAACTAACTCTCAGTCAAGTCAACTGCACTCTTGGTTGTCGCGCCCAACTAAAAGATACTCCTTCTGCAGGGTGCAGGCTCTGTGGCCTGTGTGATGTCTCTACTATACTACTGGCAAGTGTGTGAACCTACGTTAAGGCTAGCTACAAATACGGAGTACTTCTGTAAGCCCACGAGACATCTTGTCCAGCATGTGCGCGCGTAGTAGAATGAGCCAGCGATCAATGGCCGCCCGATGGTCGCAGACACTCCTGCTCAGCCTCACCGCTGCCGCCGTCGGGGTGCTTCGAGTTCACGGCCAGCGAGCGCCTAGTCTCGAAGGTGAGCTTTATAATTGTTAACATCATGGATACTTACATAATTTGTTTCTGGTAGAAATATGATGCAGACTTGCAGAGTAGAGTAGAGTACGTACGTATTGTGTGTTGGTTGTTTTTGTCAAGTTGACATTCGTGCTCGCGTTGAGCAACACAGGTTTCATCACCATAGACTGCGGCCAGGAGCAGGGCAGCTACACGGACCCCATCACCAAGATACCTGTCACGTCGGACGCCGGCTTCACAGACGCCGGCTACAACTACAACATCTCGGCCGAGTACATGAAGCCACAGCCCCAGCTGGCCAAGACCTACCACACCGTGCGCGGCTTCCCGGACACGGCTCGCGGCTGCTACACCCTGCCGTCCCTCGTGCCGGGGTCCAAGTACCTGATCCGGGCCTTCTTCAGGTACAGCAACTACGATGGGCTCAACAAGCTCCCCATCTTTGATCTCTACCTCGGCGTCAACTTGTGGCGAACGGTGAACATCACCCGGGCCGAGTGGACGGTGCTGGCCGAGGTCATGGCCGTGATCCCGGACGAGTCGGTGCAGGTTTGCCTGGTGAACATCGGCTCCGGGACGCCGTTTATCTCCTCGCTGTCCCTGAGGCCCTTGGAGAACACAATGTATCAGCAGGTGAACGCGACGCAGGGGCTTGGCCTCGTCGACAGACGCAATATGGGCGGCGCGGGTAGCTACCCAATCAGGTGACTCAACACTAGATGGAACAGTGCTAATTTGTAGAGTAGGTGCTGATGGAGCAACGACTGATTGTTTCTTTTGGTCTTAACGTGTGCTGTGGTCGATCAGGTACCCGGACGACCCATACGACCGGGCCTGGATGCCGCGGAGCAACCCGAATCTGTGGTTGGACATCTCAACAAAGGAGAAGGTCCAAGAGAGTGTCGGCAACCTCCGCCTCCATGTGCCGTCCGCCGTGATGCAGACCGCTGTCACGGCGCTCAACGGCTCCAAGTCCAAGACCGTTGAGGTGTCGTGGGAGACGGAGCTGGACCACGTCCACCCAACGCCCGGGTACACCGCGCATCCTTTGAACTTGGAGACTAACGAACTATTCCAGTATATACTTCTCATACAACAGTTATACAGTAAGCTAATGAGAGCATATAATACCCGTTGTAGATGCATTGCCATCCTGTATACGGCCGAGCTGCAGATCCTAGCCGGCAACGACGTGCGCCAGTTCAACATCATCGTCGACGACGGGCCGACTGATCTCCCGCACACGCCTGAGTACCTTGTCACCCACGGTTTTGCGAACATCGAACCTCACATGTGCTTAAGCCGGTACAACTTCACCGTGACTGCCACGGCCAACTCGACACTGCCACCGATCATCAACGCCTTCGAGTATTTCTCCGTCATCTCTACAGCCAACGTTGGCACAGACATTCAGGACGGTAAATATCTACTGTCCCTCAACTAGTTGTGCATACATTTTTTTTGTTCAAAACGAGGGGAAAATCATTGGCCTCTGCATGGAGTGATGCACATAGCCATTAGTTTTATACATGAGATAGATGCCGATTGCTCACTAGGCTTTCCTCGATACAGATAGACATGCTTGTGTGATCTCTGACTTCTACATTTTGTCTTGTTTGTTACCTTGGGTAAAAAAGTTTCTGCTATTGATGGCATCAAGACTAAGTATAGGGTGAAGAGGAATTGGATGGGTGATCCCTGCGCTCCAAAGACTTTTAAATGGGATGGGTTGTCCTGCAGCTATGCTATCTCCGGGCGTCCAAGAATCACAAGAATGTAAGTTTGAATTTAATTCGTGGCCACTCACAAGAAATCAGGAATGACTCTGCATCACCTGAACCATTGTGTGTTCTTAACTACAGAAATATGTCATCTAATGGTTTGAGCGGTGATATATCATCTTATTTCGGCGATCTCAAAGATATCCAGTCCTTGTAAGTAGGAAATTTTAACCCATTTTCACAATGAATTTTCGTAAAGAAGTTCACATATTTGTATGTTTTGCCACCTTTTTTCAGGGATTTGTCATACAACAAATTGACAGGATCAATTCCTAATGTCCTTGCACAACTACCATCTCTTGTGTTCTTGTAAGCAACATTAAATTATATGTTGTCTTTTAACTAAAATCTATTTTTGGTGCCAATGTTTCACGCAAACACTATTTGGCCCATCCAGAGATTTGACAGGTAACCAACTTAATGGATCCATCCCCTCTAGGCTTCTAAAGAGAAGTCAAGATGGCACCCTAACTCTAAGGTTAATCCATCATATCGTACATATATCTCCACCGCCATTTAGTTCTCCAATAGTTGCGTTGACATTTGCCTGGTCAAAATTGCTAATGGTCTCTTCTTCTTGATAGATACAACAAAAACCCAAACCTTTGCAACAGAAACAGCTCTTGCCAGCATACCAAAACCAAAAAGAATTATAAGCATGCCGTCTATATTGTTGTTCCGATAGTTGCAGTTGCTGTGATTGGAGCACTTGTAGTACTTCTGATTCTCATAGTGAGGAAAAATAAAGGTGACACACGTCAATAACACTACATCGATAGTTCTGCACTACTGCATCAGTGCAAGCAATAGTGAGTAATAGTGGTTCACTTCTTGAATTTCAAAGGAGCAACAAGGAGGAGCAAAGGACAAGACCATCAACACCTGGACAACCACCGATTCACGTACAAGGAGCTACAGACCATAACAGACAACTTCAAGATAGTACTTGGCCAAGGAGGGTTTGGAACTGTTTATGATGGCTTCTTGCAGGATGGTACTCAAGTGGCAGTGAAGTTGCGGTCTCAATCCTCCAGTCAAGATGTAAGAGAGTTTTTGACAGAGGTAAAGTACTATCAACTAGACATATTTGTTAAGTAAATTTAATCAGCCAATTTTGGAAACTATGACACTTTTCTTCCTATTCATGGCCAGGCTCAGACATTAACGAAGATTCATCACAAGAATCTTGTATCATTAGTTGGTTATTGCAAGGATGGGGTGTATTTGGCTCTTGTCTACGAGCATATGTCTGAAGGAAATCTAGAAGAGAAACTCAGAGGTGTGCTAGTCCGTATGTAAGAAGAGCATATGGACTCTATGTCTCAAGTTCCATAGTACTAATGCCAGACAAACTTATGCAGGGAGAGATTGCAATGATGTACCCTTAACCTGGAGACACAGGCTTTGCATTGCACTACAATCCGCACAAGGTATACTTATTCCGATATAGAATATTGTATACTTCCTCTAATCTGGAATATGGTGTGCCCTTTGTTATTGTTGATCTTTATGCTTTGCTAAATCTTTACATATGTTGATGTGTGACTGATATATCGTCACTGTCAAATATGATGTGCATGTAGGGCTTGAGTATTTGCACAAGTCGTGCAGCCCGCCCTTCGTGCATCGTGACGTCAAGACATCAAACATCCTACTAAATAAAAATCTTGAGGCCAAAGTTGCCGACTTTGGCTTGATGAAGGCTTTCAATCATGATGACGATACACATATATCCACGGCCCGGGTGATTGGAACACGAGGCTACCTCGCCCCTGAGTAAAAACTGATACCTAACTAATTACAGTCTTTTGGTTGCCTGCTTGGAGATTATTTTGCTTAGTATATCCTCATGTGACGTACTCAGATCAACTGTAATGCAAGTGCATCTCATACATGTTTTATGTACATACGCAGGTATGCAAGGGCCCTACAATTGAACGAAAAAAGTGATGTATATAGCTTTGGGGTCGTGCTACTGGAGGTAATTACAGGTCAACCCACCATCCTTCAATCTACAGAGGTCATCCATATCGTCCAATGGGCACGTCAGCACCTTTCGGGAGGCAACATCGAGGAAGTGGTTGATGCCCGCATGCAAGGTGACTACAATGTGAACAACATGTGGAAGGTCGTGGATCTTGCGCTCAAGTGCACCGAGCATGACCCCATGCAACGGCCCACAATGACTAATGTGGCTTCCCAACTGCAATATTGCCTTGAGTTAGAGGGTGAAAACCAAACTAGACATAATGCTAACACTACCTTCTACACGATGAAAGATAGCAGTGGCGTCCGTGATTTACCGATGATGTAAGGTCATCATCGCATTGACATGGTCACATTATTTGTTGGGATGGCCCAACATGATCATCAGTCCCGCACTCTTGGCGCATGACAAACATTTCATGTATTATTCACTAGGTTTTTTTAATATTAATCCCATACTTGTTCTTCGTTGACACTAAAAGATTTTCTATTTCATTTTGCTACCTCTCCGTCGAACATGTTTTATTTCATGTTGTTATCATTAGCTAAAACTTAGTCCAAAGTGCGCAAACATGTTCAACTGACCCATGACCTAAGTATTCTAGCAAGTATGGCACAGTTAGTGAATGAGAGCCACAATTTTAACCACTGATTGCTTTGAGCGCAGAAAATCATTCATGTTATTGGAAAAAAGGTTGAAAGTCTTCTTTAGAAATAACAACAAAATTGTACTCCCTTTGTAAACAAATATAAGAACATTTATATCACTATTTTAATGATCTAAGCGCTCTTATATTTCCATACAGCGGGAGTAGTTGTCTTACTAGTAAAGTGGTTGACCATATACTTATATATAAATGTACTCTGTACGTCAAGCAAGATCATTTAAGATCTTGAATAGAGAGTAGTCCATATACATAGATCCAATGTCGATTCTACTACTAGGAGGGCTTCAATAGGCTTAAGCCTACCCTCCAAAAATCCTATTTCAGGTAAACATACCACTTAACAATTATATTGAGGTGCTTTACATGCAAAAATTGCAATGCATTTGCTAATTAGGCTTAGGAACTTGATGTTTTGAGCCTACCCTCTGTCATCAATTGAACAACAAAGTCCTCCTCATGCGACATCTCACCTCCGCAACACCGCGCTCCACCTTAAATGAGATGTTCCTCTAGCTCTAGACAAACATGTAGTTGTGCTACCACCTAGATCACCGTGGGCTGAGTGAGAGCTTGCGCGGTGCATTTCAGCGTGACATCAACGGCCTTGCAGACACTATTGATGACATAGTCACCTTGTATACTATTGGTTGCAGGCTGAGTTAGAGCTTTGCGCAGTGCATTTCAGCGTGACATCAGCGGCCTTGCATACACTATTGATGACATAGTCACCTTGTATACTATTGGTTGCGGGCTGAGTTAGAGCTTGCGCGGTGCATTTTAGCATGACATCAATGGCCTTGCAGACACTATTGATGACATAGTCACCTTGTATACTATTGGTTGCCCCATGAAAGATGTCACCGGCCCATTGGATACTATTGGTTGGTTCTGAGGATTCCAGGATGGGCGGTTGCCCCATTATAACTTCCAATAACACTACGCCAAAGTTGTACATGTTATTTTTCTCGGTTAGTTGCAGGGACGTTGACGGAGGTGGTCAAGCGGCATGGGCGTCGCAATGACCTTTGCCAACTTTGTGGTGTCCCAGAGTTTGGGGCTCGCATCTTCTTCGCCTACCGTGCTGCCCACTACCTTTGGAGCTTTGTCTGTGAGATTCTGGGTCTGAGTGGGAGGCGGTCTTCTTGTCCGCACGGCGGCGACGGCTGCCACCACCAACTCAGATGCGGCTCTGAAGGCAGGCAGGCGATTGTCGCGCTCGCGCGGCGGCGGTTCAAGGAGGACGACGTGGCGGCCTACGCGGGGGTGAGCGGTGACCGCAACCCCGTTCATCCTGGATGACGCCTTCATGCGCTGGGCGAGTGGGTTCCAGCACGGCCGCATGATGCACGGCATGCTCGTCGCCTCCCTCTTCCCCGCCCTCACCGCCTCCAACTTCGTACGCTCTCTCTCTCCCTGTCTTTGGCATTCCATTGAACAGGTGTTTTGCGTGGCGGGTCGATGGGAGCCCGCCTGATCTGACCGGTGCTTCTTCGTGTTGATGCAGCCTGGGGCCGTGTACATGAGCCAGTCGTTCAAGTTCGTGGCGCCGGCGTACGTCGGAGACGAGGTGGTCGCGCAGGTGCAGGCACTCCATATCAAGGCCGCCGACGCAAGGCACATGTAGTACTACTAGCACCAATTTGCATCTCGTCTTCTTTCTTGCCTTGTGCTTGCTGACAACTAATGGTAATATCTGTTGGGCAGCGTCAAGTTCGCCACCAAGTGCTTCACGGATGATGAGGAGACTCTGGCCATTGACGGCGAGGCCATGGCTTTTTTGCCTACGCTGCAGCTCAGCACAGAGGGGATGGAGTGACATGTTTGTTCATTAGACGCTACCGAAGCAGATGCTACGATTGATCAATTTGGAATGGGGTGATTCTTATCTCATGATGAACCATTTCGCCTTCACAAAAGCTTGAGGCCTTAGGGACATTAGACAGCAATTTTGTTAGTCATGTATATAGTATTGTACCTTGCAGTTTTCCTGTAATGTTATGATTGACAGCAAGAGCAATGATCACTTCAACTTTCTGAGGAAATGAGCACATTCAATGGGCTGGTTGATCATTCTGACTGATCGGAAGAAGCTGCTGCAGCAATCATTGTGCTTGTGATCAGGACATATTGTACATGTTTCCATCAGACTACACACAAATCTGTCCTTGGGTCTTCTGTAAGGGTGGAAAACCCTATTGGTAAATAAATTAATTCATATGAGTAGCATATCATTTTTGAATCATATCACTAAGGGCATGCATGACCAATGCATAACTCTAGGGTGATGCCCGGCAGCCCATGTAGGATCGGATATCAGGGTGTACCGGGATTCTTGTCAGGAGGCAGGTGCTTGGGAAAAAAAGTGTGGTCCGATGCATAGAACTGAAAAAGTTGAAGTGGAGAGTAGAGATTCATGTGTAGTGAGAGTCTACTTTCTATTCTTTGATGAGGCCTACTAGTAGTAGCTTGCGTTGAAAAGAAAAAATCAATATAAATACCTCAAGCTACTTTTTGTTAGGGGGCATATGCCCCCATTGTACATGCCCTAAGTTGGAATGTAGTTATAACATGCCTATGTTAGCTATATGGACAAGATAAATTAAAGATTTCTACTTGCATATATCCTGTAGATATTTGTGCTCTCACTATCTTCAACCCTGGCTAGAGGGTGTCGACACTAGGAGCATGCAATATTTGTATTCCGATGGATGGATGGACATATTATTTGTTTGCATCAACTTGTGGCACCACCGCCACATTAACAAGGCAAACAAGTATTAATCTTGATAAACCATAAATCTTACGATTACTTAGAAACCTAATATAATATACCAGCAACAGTTCTTAAATTTCCAATGTGAAGGGTATGATTAAAGTTCTGGCATTTCTCATGCTATAATTTATAGGTGGTAGTTCCGCGAGAGCAATGTTTCTTACAAATGTGAGTGTTGGATGGATATTTTAAGAGATTTTTTATGATACATCATACTACAAATTTAAGGGGTAGTATTAAGTTAATCCAATAGTTAATATAGGTCGGCTCAAAGTTTAACTCAAGGACAGCTTGGTAACTTTCAATCAGGTTAATGTTTACTCTCGGTCATATGCCGGCACCGTTTTTGGATGGTGCTGCAAGGTCACGTCTCCCTTCTCGCATAAGCATATCTTGTCAGCCAGTCAGTCCGCCATTGTTGTGTCCGGTGGACTCCCTCGACTCATGTTGACCTACGCACAGCCGTCATCTGACGGATCGACATCCACGCCCTCCTCGGCGTCTGCAGTTCGCCGACCCATCTCGCCGTGTCTATGCCGGCCAAAACGCCGCAGTTCCGAGCCGAAGTCCCTCCTAATTGATTCTGACATCCGCACCGGCGAAAACACTACAGTTTCGATCCGAGTCCGTCCGCCATGTAGTCCTCCTAATTGATTCTTGTGTCCACGCCAACCAAAACGCCGCAGTTTGCCGGCCGCGTGGAGTCCATGCTAATGCATTCTCGCTTCCATGCCCGCCAAACGCCATAGTTCCGAGCCGTGTCCGCCGGCCGCGTGGAGTCCTTAAAACGCCGCAGTTCCGAACCGAGCCCGCCGGCCGTGTGGAGTCCAAAACTACTGATGCGAGTCTGCAGGAGACATCCGTTTCTGTGAAATCGAAGTGCACAAGATGGCTGGCGATGATTCTTCGTCATACAATCAGGTCACACGATGAGAAACTTAACTATTTTGGGAGGGAAACTGGCTGCGGGATTTATACCAGTGATTCACCCAAAATGCCCCTAAGGCATGAATATACTACGCAAAGTTGGGTGTAGTATTACCGCATCTAAACCGTTGTCTCACAAAAAATAAACGGTCTAAATTAATTTGATGCACCGTAAAAGGTTTCTATTTTAATTACAGTAACTGGTTCCAGTAACGGTAGTATTTTTTAGGGATACGGAAGCTTCACGTGGCTTGCATAATGTATATATCAGGTTTTTTTTCCTTAGTGGATGTGCTACCATCAGTTTGTTTACCACATTAGCCGCGTGTTGTAAGACATTGACCACTTGAGGTCATGTTCGTAAGCGATGCGGTACTAGAGCAACTCCAACGATGGAAGAGAGCGAGCTCGTCTATGCGCAAGTGCGTGGATTTGTGCTACTGAATTCAATATGCGGGCCTGTAGTATCGTTGGCTACAACCAGTACCGTATTGATGTGTACCACTACACGCAATACGTGCTCTAACTATGTTTGACTATGGTACACCTACGTTCAAATCTCCGCACCATTGGACCGTAGCGAGCTATCCGGTAGAAACCGGTTCCGCTAGAATTTCTTTTCGCTCTCGGCGGCACACCGTGCAAACTTCCTCTTGCGTCGTCAGGCGTACGTGGTCAATCATGGTGGTGTTGACGTGATCAACTGATCATTATTAAGCTCCCTCGCTCGCTCGCTAGTGGACCGAGTTGGCTTTGTTAGTCGCGTCTATCTAGAATTCAAGATCTTCTTGTTCTTAGTTTACGTCTGGGCATATACACTGAAGCATTGGACGCCTAAAAAGTCAAATGCATATGCATGTTACGCTCCACTAACTGCCCTTGCATGTGCAATGGAGCAATCACCGGCGGCAAGTCGTCCATGGCTGCTGCTTCTCTGCCTCGCCGCGGCGGCCACCGGCGGCGTACTCCAGGCTCCCGCCCAGCTTGACAGCAAAGGTATGCTCAAAACTTCAGCACCCTTTACTATGGCCGCACGCACGCGCCATTAACGGCTGCATGTAATGTGCGTATTGCAGGTTTCATAAGCGTAGACTGCGGACTACCGGGGAAGGCGAGCTACGTGGACGGCGGCACCAAGCTATCCTACGTCTCCGACGCCGGGTTCATCGATGATACCGCCGGCGCCAACCACAACATCTCGGGCCAGTACATTCGACCGCAGCTCTCGCGGCGCTACCACGACGTGCGCAGCTTCCCTGATGGCACGCGCAACTGCTACACACTCCGGTCCCTCGTGTCCGGTCGCAAGTACCTCGTCCGCGCGGCCTTCATGTACGGCGACTACGACGGCCTCGGCAGGCTGCCGGTCTTCGACCTCCACCTCGGCGTCAACTACTGGCACACCGTCAACGTCTCGACGCCCGGAATCGAAGTGACGGCGGAGGCCATCGTGGTCGTTCCGGACAACTTCGTGCAGGTCTGCCTGGTGAACACCGGCGCAGGAACGCCGTTTGTCTCCGCGCTAGAGCTGAGGCCGCTGAAGATGAAGTTCTACCCGCAGGCGAACCTGACGCAGGGCCTCGTCCTCGACGTCAGGCTCAACGCCGGCCCGACAGGTGCGACGGACATCGTTAGGTGAGCAAAAAATCTTGATCCGCTTGATTTCCTCTGCTTGTTCTAGATTTCCTCTCCATATACCAATCAGTCACAAGCGTGGTTGACCATCAGGTACCCAGAAGATCCGCACGACCGAGTATGGCTCCCTTGGGTCACTGCGAGAGAGTGGAAAGAAATATCGACGACGAAGCAGGTGGACAGCGCCGACGACGACTACGAGGTGCCGTCGGCGGTAATGCAGACGGCGTTCATACCGCTCAATGCCTCCATGAACCTCGAGTTCACGTGGGACCCCGATCCTCGACCTCACGATCCTTCGCCGGGATACTTCATGATCATGCATTTCTCCGAGCTGCAGCTCCTTCCAAGCAACGCCCTGCGCCAGTTTGACATCAACATCAACGGCGTGAGGTTGTCCGATGACATTAGGCTATTCTACCTTGGGGTCGGTGTCATCTACAATGAAAAGCCCTACCGGGACAGTAACTACAACATCTCCATCAACGCCACCGCCAACTCGACATTGCCGCCAATCCTCAACGCCCTCGAGTTGTTCTCCATCATGTCGATGACAAACTTTGGCACGGACTCCGGGGACGGTACGTACATATGCAAACAAATGACACAAGCATATGAGTTAGCTGATGCTTTCCCTCCTTGCCAAATTGGAATGCATACGATTTTTTATATAGAAAACAAACATTTAAATCAAATGGTATTGTAAATGTTGATATGTTTTATTAACTTGGTCCACGTCTACAAAGTTTCACACTGAAAGAATTATATGCACTATAGAGCAAGGATGGAGTGTTTATTAAGCTGTTAATAATATGGGGTTAAGTCGCTTGTGCTACTAAAAGAATGGGTGTGGTTAACTGTAGTATCTGCCATCACGACGATCAAGGCGAAGTATCATGTGCTGAAAAACTGGATGGGTGACCCGTGCTCTCCCAAGATTATGGCCTGGGAAAAGTTGATGTGCAGCTACGACATTGGCACCCGTCCAAGGATCAGAAGCGTGTCAGTTTTTCAGATCTATACATTATATTGACCTATCACTTATGTTCATATATACGAGAAAAGCATGAATTATCGCATGTTAAGGGTATTATATGCAGTCAAATTGATCCAATTGATATTTGCTCTCTGTAGAAACCTGTCTTCCAGTGGTCTGAATGGTGACATATCGTCGTCTTTCGCGAATCTAAAGGCTCTCCAGTACTTGTATGTTCAGAGTTTGGGTCTCTTTGGCCTTCGTTTGTAGTTTAAAGAGATGAAATACGGTAAAAGGAATATTGATACAAGTCCATATCTTGCACTCTGCTTGTAGGGATCTGTCAAACAACAATTTGACAGGCACAATTCCAGATACTCTTTCGCAATTACCTTTGTTGAAGATTTTGTAAGTCTGGCAACTATTGTTCAATTGTGCTTTTTTTCCTTACATTACTCCCACTCCTGCAAATTATATTTTCTTCCTTCAGAGATTTGTCAGGAAATCAGCTCAGTGGCTCGATTCCCTCTGGATATCTCAAAAGAATTCAAGATGGCTCCCTAAATCTAAGGTTGTTAATTTACCCATAAATTATCCCGATTCTTCTTGCATGCTACTTGATGAATTTAATTGATTAACTTTTTTAATATTGTTTAGCAGATATGGCAACAACTCAAACCTTTGCACCAATGCCAATTCATGTCGACCTGCTAAAATGAAGAGCAAGCTGCCCATATACATTGGTGCCCCTGCAGTTGTCATTGTGGTGATAGTATCAGTGGCACTAACACTCTTTTGCTTGTTGAGACAAAAAAATCCAGGTGAGACTTTGGCATATGAGCCAATCAATCATTGGTATATGTTTCCACATCAAATAGTACTAATGTTAATCATTAAATTCCCCACATACAAAAAGGATTAATGAAAAACTCCGTAAAGCCACAAAATGAAACGAGAAACGATGGGGACACATCACTTGGACTTGAGACTCGTCAATTCACGTACAATGAACTTGAGAGGATAACGAACAACCTTCAACAAGTGTTGGGAAAGGGAGGATTCGGTTATGTCTATGATGGCTTCCTGGAGGATGGCACTCAGGTGGCGGTAAAGATACGGTCTGAGTCTTCCAACCAAGGTGACAAGGAATTCCTAGCAGAGGTACAATTTATTATCTCACTGCACTTGCATTCCTCCTTGTCGTTTAATTCACTTATATTTCGAAGTCCTCATATTGCTTTAAATGTAAAATATAAAATATCAAGGTACATTTAACATAGTTTACTTTGTTTAAAAAATTATAAGTTTCTTGACATAGATTTTTACTATAAAACGATATCTATGAACTCATGTCTTCATCCCTACTTGTTCAGGTTCAAATTTTAACCCGGATTCATCACAAGAACCTTGTCTCCTTGATTGGTTTCTGCAAGGATGGGGAGCACATGGCACTTGTTTACGAGTTCATGTCAGAGGGAACTCTGCAAGATCACATTGTAGGTACGCAAGTTGTTTAACGCAATATATTCAGCTGCTAGAAGGTGACTGGTGTAGCGTAAAGCACTGTGAGCTGATAGAGTGTACATGTTGTTTATCTATTGAATCGTCTGAATAACTGATTGGTCACAATGTCGGCATGTATGTAGGAGGAGACCGTAACGCAAGATGCTTAACCTGGAGACAGAGACTTAAAATTGCAGTTGAATCCGCACAAGGCAAACACTTATATTGCACCTTTTGTCTCTTTATCGAAAAAAGCACTTAAATGCATAGTCGGCAACTACTTTTGCCAAATGATTGTTTTTTTAATCCTCAGTGTTCATATACAGGACTGGAGTACCTACATAAGGGGTGCAATCCACCTTTGATTCACAGGGATGTGAAGGCCACAAACATCTTATTGAACACGAGGTTGGAGGCCAAGATTGCCGATTTTGGATTATCGAAAGCTTTCAATCGCGACAATGAAAGCCAGGTGTCCACGAATGTGATCGTTGGCACACGCGGATATATGGATCCAGAGTAAGCCAACTCCTTCCACCATGCTCCAAAATCTTTCTATAGAGTTCCGTGCTCTGAGTATTTGGTGGAGCTGAAACATTTGCTTAGGTACCAGACAACAGGGAGGCCGACAACCAAGAGTGATGTGTATAGCTTTGGCGTCGTGCTATTGGTGCTTGTCACGGGAAAGCCACCCACCTTGCATAACCTACGAAGCATCGGCATCATTGAGTGGGTGCAACAACGGTTATCGAAAGGCAACATCGAAGGCGTGGTGGATGTGCGCATGCACGGTGACCACGACATCAATAGTATGTGGAAGGCCGCTGATATCGCCCTCAAGTGCACTGCACATGCGTCGGTGCGGCGCCCCAACATGACCGATGTTGTGATGCAACTACAGGAGTGCCTCAAGCTAGAGGAGGACCACACCGGCAGCAACTCCAACAACAACTTCTACACTGGCATCAGCAGCAACGACCTAAGCATGAGAAATGATCCTTACCCTACTAACCAGTCCACGAATGTGAGCCAGAGCAACACTTCATTTGAAAAGGAACATAATTTTGGGAGGGTGCCAACAATTGACAACGGTCCTGCTGCCCGATAAGCAAGACTTGTTGATCATGTACCGACGCCAACTGGTTATCTATGTTGGAGTTGCTGTGTGAAATCATTGTAATCATTTTCTTTGTGGTATCTCTGTGTTTATTGATGTTATGTGACCAAGTTTTCCACTAAAAATTGTATATTAAACCAGTAACTTATTGAATTGCTAAATCTAATTATAGACTTTCCTGAAATTAAAGTCAAAAAATAGAAATTGTGATCTTGATTGTGTGTTGATCGAATTTCTTCTTGTAGATATACTATTAACTTAACCCCTTGTTTCGATATCTCGCAGTTGGATAACCACTGGATAAGAGCTAGCTTTATTAAGCGAAGCTTTTTCTGCCAATATGGTGATCTTCTTCTTCTTCTCCTTCTCCATAGACAAAGCTAATTTACATATCTTCACCAACTCATTTCTAAGAGCAGTTTCAACTCTCTCAATGGAACATTCTAAATTATCAGTAACATCTCAACCAAAAGAATACATGTATATTGGCATTGTAAATTTTGATTGCTGTATATACAAGAGCACAAGCTCACCGGACAAGAAATTGCCACCTTGCAATAACCAACAAAGAGCAAATTACATGTAGCAGGTAACCAACGACAGAGTTGACGAAGGATTGACTCGGGACTCCGGAGTAAACAGTTACCCCGTAAGAGCTGATTAAAGGGCGCCCAATTGAGTAAATTGGCGTCCTAGCCGGCCGGATTGCCTCAACTTGTTGTGTGTCTCAACTCTCAAGCATGGTCCCAAATCAATTGCATGTGTGCCTCAAGTCTCAGCTGCATAGCGTGTCTCGCAAACCAGCCTGTGGTTGAATGGTTAGGAGGACAGTGGCATCGCCAATCCATCAGGGTTCAAGTCTTAGATTTGACATTGGTGCTCACGTTATTTACGGATTTATTTCAGGCTTCTGAGGTGTTCGTAAGTATAGGGGGTGTCCATGTGTGCATTCACAGGGATGAGTGTATGCTTGTGTATATGAGCGACTTTGATTGTACTGTGTTAAAAAAAACTACATAGCGTGTCTCCGCTACATAGCGTTTGTCAAGTGCATCGTTTACTTCAATTTTCTACTACACAATAAACGAACACAAACGTGCTGACAAACCAACCCTGCATCAAGTCAGTCGTCTACTAAGGCTAAGGCCGCACTAATAATGGTACCAGCTTGCAACCAGCGGCAGCGCGAGACAGTCGACAAACTATACAGCTCTCGATCAAGTCAACTGCACTCTCTAGTCGTCGCCAAACTAGAAGATAATTTTGCAGGCTAAGTGGCCATGTGATGTGTCTATTATACCACTGGCAAGCGTGTGAACCTAAGCTTAAGGCTGAGCACATACTGTATATAAATGGATAGTACTATACTTCGTACGTGGAGCATCTTGTGCTAGTTACTTGTTGCTGGGTTGGTGGCATGTGCGCGCGGAGTAGGATGGACCGGCGACCGATGGCTGCCCGTTCGTCGTTGACGCTCCTGCTCAGCCTCGCCGCCGCCGCCGGCGGCGTACTTCAAGTTCGCGGCCAGCGCGCGCCTAGCATCGAAGGTGAGCTTAGAAGTATTATCATATGCATCGAAGGTGAGCTTTGAAGGTGAGTTCACAATTATTACCATCATGGCTGGTTTGTTTCCGCTGGCTAGGAATGTAGCTAGAGCACGTAGTGCGTTTATTGCTTCTTTTGTCAAACCTATATCCGCGCTCACATTGAGCAAATAATGCAGGTTTCATCACCATCGACTGTGGCCTGCCGAAGCATAGTAGCTACGTGAACAACCGCACCAAGATACCCATCACCTCGGACGCCGGCTTCACGGACGCCGGCTACAACCACAACATCTCCACCGAGTACGTGAGGCCTCAGCCCCAACTCTCCAAAAACTACCTCAACGTCCGCAGCTTCCCCGACGCGGTCCGTAGCTGCTACACGCTGCCGTCCCTCGTGCCGGGGTCCAAGTACCTGCTCCGGGCCTTGTTCATGTACGGCAACTACGATGGGCTCGACAAGCTCCCCATCTTCGATCTCTACCTGGGCGTCAACTTTTGGTGGAGGGTGAACATCTCGAGAGCCGAGGAATCGGTATTGGCCGAGGTCATCGCCGTGATCCCGGACGACTCGGTGCAGGTTTGCCTGGTGAACATCGGGTTGGGGACGCCATTTATCTCGGAGCTGGATCTGAGGCCTCTGGAGAACACGCTGTATCGGCAGGCCAACGCGACACAGGGGCTTGTCCTGATCGACAGGCGCAACATGGGCGACACGGGCAACTTCGCCATTAGGTAGGCATACTTACTGGTAGGCCTGGGTGCAGAGAACTGATTGTTCCATTTGGTCCTAACGTGTTCTGTGGTCAGGTACCCGGACGACCCATACGACCGGGCTTGGTTACCGTGGAGCAACCCGAAGCTGTGGCTGGACATCTCAACCAAGGAGAAGGTCCAAGAGAATATCGGCAGCCTCCGCCTCCACGCACCATCTGCCGTGTTGCAGACTGCAGTCACGGCGCTCAACGACTCCGAGTCCAAGACCGTCGAGTTGTCATGGAAGACGGAGCTGGACCACGTCGACCGAATGCTCGGGTACACATTTGTACCACTTTTTTTTTTAACTCTACACTTATAGTAGATAACAAGCTTTCATATACTACAGTTACACTATAATCCCTCCATTTCAAAATATAAGGTGTATTAGCTTTTTCAAAAGTCAAACACGTGTTTGTTTGACCAAGTTTTTAGAAAAAAAATCAACATTTACAGTAGCAAATTTATGTCATTAGATATATCATGGAAAGTATTTTCATATTTTATTTATTTTGTATTGTAGATGTTGATATTTTATTTTATAATCTTGGTCAAACATTCATAAATTTGACTTGCATGGAAATCAATACATCTTATATTCTAAGATTGAGGGAGGATAAACTAATGAGAGCAACGCCTGCTATAGATGTGTTGCCATCTTGTATTTCGCCGAGCTGCAGATCCTTGCCGGCAATGCCGTTCGCGAGTTCAACACAATTGTCGACGGCGGACCCAACCTCCCGTACAGGCCCGAGTACCTCGTTGGCGATGCCTTGTACAATGCTGAACCCCACAAGTGCTTAAGCCAGTACAACATCACCTTGATCGCCACAAAAAACTCAACACTGCCGCCGATCATCAACGCCTTTGAGTATTTCTCCGTCATCTCTACAGCCAACGTCGGGACCGACCCTCAGGATGGTAAATATCTGCGGGTCCTTATTAAGTTTCACATATAGGATATCAATCATCTATGCTGGTTGATTAGTACATTTTCGCGATAATGACAGACCCGCATGATCTCTGATTACTGCACTTCTTAATTTGTCTTGTGTGTTACTGTCGGCAAAAAAAAAGTTTCTGCCATCAACGCAATCAAGCTTAGGTATCAGATGAAAAGGAATTGGATGGGTGACCCGTGCGCTCCGAAGACTTTTGTGTGGGATGGGTTGACCTGCAGCTATGTTATACCTGGGCGTCCAAGAATCACAAGCATGTAAGTTCAAATTTAACTTGCGATCATGCACAAGAAATCCCTTCAAAATGAGGAAATGCACACATGTCGTCTGAACCATTGTGTGATCTTACAGAAATATGTCATCGGGCGGTTTGAAAGGCGAGATATCATCTTATTTCGCTGATCTCAAAGACATCCAATCCTTGTAAGTAGGAAATTTATGTCCATTTTCACAATAATTCTGCTAGGGAATAGGTTCACATAATTGTATGCTTTGCCACCTTATTTCAGGGATCTTTCATACAACAAACTGACAGGATCAATTCCTAATGTTCTTGCACAACTACCCTCTCTCGTGTTGTTGTAAGCGACTTTGAATTATATGCCGTCTTTGATAACTAATATCTGTTTGTTAGCAATGTTTTGATGCCAACTTTTTTGTCCATCTAGAGATTTGACAGGTAACCAACTTAATGGATCCATCCCCTCTGGGCTTCTAAAGAGAAGTCAAGATGGCACCCTAACTCTAAGGTTAATCCATCATATCTTACATATATGTGCACGCCATTTAGTTCTCTGGTCGTTACTTTGATATTTGCCTGGTCAAAATTGCTAATGGTCTCTTCTTTTTGATAGATACAACAAAAACCCAAACCTTTGCATCAACAAAAACTCTTGCCAGCCAACAAAAGGGGAAAACAATTCTAAGATTGTCATCTATATTGTTGTTCCGATAGTTGCGGTTGTTGTGATTGGAGCACTTGTAGTACTTCTGATTCTCATAGTGAGAAAAAAGAAAGGTGAAACACATCAATAAAACTACATTAATAGTTCTGCATTACTGCACCAAAGCAAGCAACAATGGGTAATACTAGTTTGGTTCTTGAATTTTGAAGGATCTACAAAGAGCAACAAACAACAAGACCGTCAACACCTGGACAACCACCGATTCACATACAAAGAACTAGAGACCATAACAGACAACTTCAAGACAGTGCTTGGCCAAGGAGGGTTTGGAACTGTTTATGATGGCTTCTTGCAGGATGGTACCCAAGTTGCAGTCAAGTTACGGTCTCAATCCTCCAGTCAAGATGTAAGAGAGTTCTTGACAGAGGTAAAGTGTTATCAACTGTAACCAGAGCATGGTGTATCGACATATTAGTCAAAAAAAGACATATTAGTCAAGTAAATTTAATAAGCCAATTTTAGAAGCTTTGCCATTTTTCTTCCTATTCTTGCTCAGGCTCAGACAATAACGAAGATCCATCACAAGAATCTTGTATCATTAGTTGGTTATTGCAAGGATGGGATATATTTAGCTCTTGTCTACGAGCATATGTCTGAAGGAAATCTAGAAGATAAACTCAGAGGTATTCTAGTCCGTCTGTAAGAAGAGCATACGGTATCTCTGTCTCATGTTACACACTACTAACGTCAACCAAACTTTTACAGGAAAGAACGACAAGGATGTATCCTTAACCTGGAGACAGAGGCTCTGCATCGCACTGCAATCCGCACAAGGTATACTTTAATCCGGATTATGGTCTTCCTTTCGTTGTTGTCAATCTCTATGCTTTGCTAGAGTTTAACATATGTTGATGTGTGACTGATATATCATCTCTGTCGAATATGATGTGCACACAGGGCTTGAGTATTTGCACAAGTCATGCAGCCCACCCTTCGTGCATCGTGATGTGAAGACATCAAACATCCTACTGAATAAAAATCTTGAGGCCAAAGTGGCTGACTTTGGCTTGATGAAGGCTTTCGGTAAAGAAGATGATACACATATATCCACGGTGCGGGTGATTGGCACAAGAGGCTACCTTGCCCCTGAGTAAACACTAATACCTAACTTATTAATATTTCCGTTGCCTGCTTGCCAACCATTTGGATTAGTATATCTTTGTTGTGACTGACTCAATGAATTGTGATGCAAATGCTTGCATCGCATGCTTATTATATGTACATACACAGGTATGCAGCAGCCTTGCAACTGAATGAAAAGAGCGACGTATATAGCTTCGGTGTCGTGTTACTAGAGGTAATCACAGGACAACCCACCATCCTTGAATCTACGGAGGTCATCCATATCGTCCAATGGGCACGAGTTCACCTTTCGGGAGGCAACATCGAGGAAGTGGTGGACGGCCGAATGCAAGGCGACTTCAATGTGAATGGCATGTGGAAGGCCGTGGACCTAGCGCTCAAGTGCACCGAGCATGACCCCACACAACGACCCACAATGACGGATGTGGCTGCCCAGTTGCAATACTGCCTCGAGTTGGAGAACGAAGATCAAAACAGAGGCGATGCTAACAATAACTTCCACATAATGAAAGATAGCAGTCGTGACCGTGATCTACCGATGATGTAAGGCTAGGCACCATTTCATTTCACATGGTCAATGTTATTTGTTGGTAGGGCGCCAATCATGATCATCAGTCATGCACTCTTGGTGCGTGATAAACATTCGATGTATTATTCACTAGGGATTTTTCTACATTAATCCCAAACTTGTTCTTTGGTGACACTAAAAGATTTTATGTTTCATTTTGACCCATCTTCATCGAACCTAGTCCTAAACTGAGAGAAGTGCCTTCTCATGGTGAACGAAAGTATGTTTCTTGGTCATAAAATTTCTGAAAAAGGTATTGATGTTGATAGAGCTAAGATTGAAGCTATAGAAAAGTTTCCATGATCACTATGTACAAACCACATGTAAATTTTAATTTTGAGTGGTACTTCTGTTTTCCAAATGTGTTTTGAAGCAAAGTCAACGTTATTTGTTGAGATGGCGCCAACCATGATCACTAGTCATGCACTCTTGGTGCATGATAAACATTCATGTATTATTTTCTCAAATTAAGGATTTTCTACATTGATTCCGTAGTTCTTTGTTTGACACTAAAGGTTTGCGATTTCACATTCGACATTTTCCATTGAACATGTTTTATTTCTTGGAGTTGTCGTTAGCTCAAACATTATTTCATGAATGCTCAAACATGTTTAATTGATTCATGACCTAAATACCCTAGCAAGTATGGTGTGGTTATAGTGATCGAGAGTCATAGTTTCACTTCTGGTTTCTTAGGCTCTGTTTGGTTACAGGGACTAGACTAGAAAAAGTCCCTTTTAGTCCCTATACCATAACCAAACAGGAGGGACTTTTTCTTTAAGGACTAGAAAAAGACTCTATTGTTGGAGGATCTTTTTTCTTTAGTCTCTAGGACTAAAAAAAGTCTGGTCCCTTGCAACCAAACACCTCCTTAGTGTGCAAGAACATGTCAGTGTTCTCGCAATAGGATTGGGACATTGGTGACAATTTCTTTAGCGATAAGAAAATTTGGAGCTATGTTACCTGAAAAGTGCGGCAACATATATTTGCACTCTATATGTCAAGAAATATCCTTTAAAACCGCGAAGAGAGAGAAAGAGAGAGAGAGAGAGAGAATATAGATGAACTGAACGACAAAGTCTTCATCACGTGACATCACCCTCACAGCAATATGCTCCACGCCTCCTCAAATCATGTGATGTTCCTCTAGCTTGAGACACTCTTGTAGTTGTGCTACCACCTCGGTCATCGTGGGTCGCTGAGTAGGAGCTTGCGCAGTGCATTTGAGCGCGACGTCCGTGACCTTCCAGACACTATTGATATCATAGTCACCTCGTATGCGAATGTCTGCGACGTCTTCAATGTTGCCTTCTGCAAGGTGTTGTCGAACCCATTGGATGATATTAGTTGGTTCTGGGCATTGTAGGATGGGTGGTTGCCCCGTTATAACTTCCAACAACACGACACCAAAGCTGTATACGTCACTTTTCTCAGTGAGCTGCAGGGCTGCCGCGTACCTTCACGCAAGCCGATACATGGTATATTAGATGTGCTTTCACTATGGTTGATCACATATGATTGGTTAATTAATACACTCAAAATTGTAAGCAAAAGCAAGTAGAAGATAGTATGATGTCTTTTACTCAGGGGCAAGGTAGCCGTGTGTGCCAACCAGCCTGGCTGTGGATACATGTGTGTCACCATCCTGATTGAAAGCCTTGAGCAAGCCAAAGTCAGCGACCTTGGCCTCGAGATTCACATTCAATAGGATGTTTGATGTCTTTACATCCCGATGCACAAAGGCTGGGCTGCATGCAACGTGTAGATATTCCAGCCCTGTAAGAACATCGCACCAATATGATGTCAACAACAATTACATTACCAAGTTGCGATCATGTAAAATTTGGCTTCCAACGAAACAAATAGATGGAAATTAGCAACGAAAAATTAAAGAACAAGTTTCACATCGGAAGAATACCTTGCGCGGACTCCATTGCAATACGAAGCCTCTGCCTCCAAGTTAAAGATGTACTATTGCTATCTTTCCCTCCAAAAGATAGAAGAGCACTTATTAGTATGATGATGGGAGTACCCAATAACTCAAACTGTTCCACGCAGAAAAGAAGAAGAAGAGATAACTCAAATGGTACGAAGTGAGCCGGCCTAGCTCCCTTGATTACTTGGCTGAGAGACTAGATATTGGAATCATCAATTCCTCATGGGCATTAATTTAGGTTCATATTCATACTGTAAAGGTTTTCGCTAGAGTTTTATTTGAGATAAAAACCCCACTAAATGCACATAATCAAATAGCACACACCTCTAAGTTTGTCCTCGAGGTTTCCTTCAGACATATGCTCGTAGACAAGCGCCATGTACTCTCCATCTTTGCAGTAACCAACCATGGATACAAGATTTTTATGGTGAATCTTTGTCAAGGTCTGAGCCTGAGCAAAAGAACAGAAGAATTGTTTACACATAACAATTCCTTACAAAACTTCCCTTGAACCGGTGATGAATGGCACCTACCTCTGTGAGGAACTCTCTGACGCCTTGCCTCGAGGACTCAGACCGCAGCTTGACCGCCACCTGCGTACCATCCGGCAAGAAGCCATCGTACACGGAGCCAAACCCTCCCCGGCCGAGCACCGTCTTGAAGTTGTTCGTCATGACCTGCAGGTCCTTGTACGTGAACCGGCGGTTGTCCAGCTGCAGCAGGCTGTGCGTGTCGCCGTTCCGCGACTGCGAATGCACGCCACTAGCCTCGTTCTGTGGCTTCACACTGCCCTTTCTTGATCCTTCATTCGGTGATCAGTGAGACAGTGACAAGAAACTGTAAATATTATCCAGTCCAGTGCTGCTTGCAGTTGCAGTTGATGTTTGTTTTGACACCTTGTCTCACCTTGCTTTTTTCTCATTATGAGAAGTAGCACTGCCAGTGCTCCTATCACCACAACTGCAAGTATTGGAACAGCAATGTACACGGCAAGCATGGATTTGCTATTCTTTTTGGTGGGCTCGCAAGAGCCGCCGTTGCTGCAAAGGTTTGGATTTTTGCCGTATCTGTCAAAGAGAAGAAACTCTCAAACTTAAGTGATTTTGGCCAGGATCAGGGGAACTAACGGAGAAACGATTGGTTCACCTTAGAGTTAGGGAGCCATCTTGCATTCTCTTCATAAGCCCAGAGGGGATGGATCCATTAAGCTGGTTGCCAGTCAAGTCCCTAATAAGGACCAAATTGCATTCATAAGTTCAAGTTGTAGTAGAATATTCAGGTTAAAGTTGAAATTAGGCAACAAAACTATTTGATATCAAAGTCAACATAATTGTGGAGTTCAAGATTCCTTACAGCACCACGAGGAAGGGTAGTTCTGAAAGAGCGTTAGGAATTGGTCCTGTAAAGTTGTTGTATGACAAGTCCCTGAATAAACAAACATGCACACGGCACGTTAGCTTAACTCACTGAGGGCCTCTTTGATTCGCAGTATTTTCAAAGTGCAGGAACAGGAAAAATGTTATCCCAGGTGACGGTAAGGCCGACTGATTCGCCTTTTCGAAAAGGATTGATGAGAGTGAAATCAGTCTTCTTCAACATGACAAAATTTGTAGTTGGAATGGTACTACCACGAGATTCTGAGAGGATACATGGCTAGGGGAGACGCCCCTTGCACTCCAATATCCTTCTCTCTATAATATTGTTCAGCGAAGAGACACTTATGTTGCAACAATATTACAGTCCAATCCTCTTAATATTCAATTCAGGAGAAAGTTAGCGGGAAACCGTTGGGAAGCTTGGCTCCATCTTGTGAGAAGATTGATGGATGTTCATCTATCTCAACAGCCCGATCAGTTGCGCTGGAAACTAACTAAGAATATAGAGTTTTCTGTTAAATTCATGTATTTGGATGTTATCAACTCTAGCTCTATTCCTCGTTCGAAACATGTTTGGAAAGTCAAAGTGCCTTTAAAAATTAAAGTGTTTATGTGGTTTGTCCATAAACAAGTCATTCTAACTAAGAACAATGTGGCAAAACACAACTGGACAGGATCTATAAGATCTAGCTTATGTGATCGTGATGAATCCATCAAACACCTCTTTCTTGACTGCCCATTGACAAAAAAATTTGTGGCGGTCGATCCACATAGCATTTAATATTACTCCACCGAATACTATCAACACGTTATTTGGAATATGGCTAGATGGGATAGATTCAGAAACATCGAGACATGTCCGTGTAGGAGTATGTGCTTCATTATCAGCAGTTTGGAGCTGCAGAAACGATTTGGTTTTTAACAGAACAATAAATATTCATTTCTTGCAGGTTATTTTCCGGGTCACTGCCTGATCTGTATGTGGTCGTTACTCACTCCGACGAAGGCCAGAGAGCGTATGGTTACTGGATCTATCTGATGGGAGACAGTAGCACGGACTATCTTCAACCGGTTTGGATGGCGGTCATGTAATAGGATAGGCGTTTAGTGTTTCTTATCTTATTTTTTGCCGGCCGGTTGTGGCTATCCTGTTATTTGTGTATGCTCTTTGTGAGCCCTTTTCCTTTTTGAGATCTGAAGACTTTTGTTGAACCTTTTGCCTATTAATAATATGGCCTTATGCATCGCTCTGATGCAGAGGCCGGGGGATAACCCCTTTTTGAAAAAAAAGGAACAGGAAAAATGCAGGAATGGAGTGTCATGTCCTCTTATATCTTATGGGAGTTGGAGAAGTGTTTTATAGCACAGAAAAAACAAAGGAATTCTACAAACAAGTTTGAGTGGATGAAAGTTTCCTTCAAAATGTAGTACAAATGAATCCTATGAAAAAAAATTCTAAGGATTTCAATCCTACAAATCAAACGACCATCACAGGAAAAAATCCTAAGGATCCAAATCCTGTAAAAATCCTATGAAATTCCTTTCATCAAAGGAGCCCTAAGTTGATTGTCAAAATGGATGTAAAACTTCCTACTACTTACAAATACTTGATTGCTTTGAGGTTGGCGAAATGGGTTGGTATGCCGCCGCTCAAACCGCCAAATGACATATTTCTGCAGAAACACACACAAATGGTTCACTGATAGACACAGCACGGTCACCTTTCCTTGTGAAAATTAAGGTCAAACTTACAATCTTGTGATTCTTGGAGGCATAGAAATTGCATAGCTGCAGTTCAACCCATCCCACACCAGAGTCTTGGGAGCGCACGGGTCACCCGCCCAGTTCTTCTTCACCTCATACTTGGCGTTGATCGCAGCCATGGCCGCAACTGTCAAAAAATTCAGTTGCACAAGACAGAGATCAGTTATAGATCAAAAATGTGCCTACCCATTGATACTATTACCGTGAAAATTCCATTTACCATCCTTGGCGTCCGTGGCGACGTTGGCCGTGGAGACGACGGAGAAGAACTCGGCGGCGTTGATGGTGGGCAGCAGCGTGGAGTTGGCCGTGGCGTTGAGGGTGATGTTGTAGTGGCCGCCGAACCCCCGGTGGGCCTCGCTGTTGAAGAAGGCGTCGCAGACGAGGTGCTGTGGCGTGAAGGGGGCCTTGCTCCACAGCTTGCCGTTGAGGTGCGTCTCAAACTGGCGCACGTCGCCCCCGGCCACGGCCTCCAGCTCCGCGAAGTAGACGATGCCGATGACCCCGGGGTCCGGGTAGGCGTGGCTCGGCGCGGCGTCCCACGACAGCTCGATGGTCCTGGACGACGCCGACCTGGAGCCGTTGCGCGGCGTGATGGCGGCCTGCATCACGGCGGACGGCGCGTTGAAGCGGGGGTCGGCCAGCTCCTTCACCTTCTCCGTCGTCGAGATCTCCGTCCATTCATTTGAGTCGATCTCGCTCCACGGAATCCACACGCGGTCGTACGGGTCCTCCGGGTACCTGACCAGCGCGGCGCCGCTGACGCCGAAGTTGGTCCGGTCGACGAGGACCAGCGCCTGCGTCGCGTTCGCCTGCGGGTACAGCGTGTCCCTGACGGGCCTCAGGTCGAGCGCGGAGATGAAGGGCGTCCCGGAGCCGGTGTCCACCAGGCAGACCTGCACGGACTCGTCAGGGACGACGGCGATGATCTCGGCCAGCTGCGGCGTGTCGGCCTTGGTGATGTTCACAGTCCGCCAGAAGTTGACGCCGAGGTGGAGGTCGAAGACGGGGAGCCGGTTGAGCCCGTCGTAGTTGCCGTACATGAAGGTCGCCCGGAGCAGGTACTTGGACCCTCGGGCGACGGTGGACGGGAGCGTGTAGCAGCTCCGGGCCACGCCGGGGAAGCTGCGGACGTTGAGATAGCGTTTCGACGAGCTTGGCTTGATGTACTCTGGGGAGATGTTGTGGTTGGTGCCGGCGTCGGTGTAGCCGCCGTCCGGGACGTACGGTAGCTTGGTGGCGGCGTCCACGTAGCCGCCTGCCTGCTCCGGCAGGCCGCAGTCGATGCTGACGAAACCTTCGCGTACGTGCGTATACGCTAGCTCAATACACTGACATGTGATGAAACAGCGTAATTCAGAGGTGTTAATTAGTTAAGCTCACCGGTGCTGTCGGGCGCGCGCTGGCCGCGAACTCGGAGCACGCCGGCGAGGCCGAGGAGGAGGAGCAGCCACGACCGAGCCGCCATTGGTCCCTGCGTTGATCGCTCCATTGTGCTAGGTAAGCACATCTGCACATGCCGCGCGCAGCTAAACTGGGACGAAAATACTCGTACGTTACACAAAATTAAGTAGCTAGGTCATGCCTAGTAGCATTGCTCCATGCCATGTACCCACTGAGGCGAAACGGAGACGAATCTTAATTCTTTGACTCGGTAAACTACAGTACGTATGATTAGCCAGTGGTACATCTTGCACATGCAGCTGCTCCCGATCGACGGCGCCGCGGTGTCAACGGTGCAAATGCATGCATGCATGCTTGCTTGTATTGTATGGACTAAGCCTGTACCATGCATTCACTAGATTAACCCAGAATTTTTCAATGGCTAACCAGCAAAGAGAAAATTACAAGTAGCCATTGCCAGCATTCCAAGGATCACAAGCTAGGGCTGCAAACTCTCCTTGTTCCCTCTACTTTGATGCGCATGAAACGGGCCAAGTATAAAACTGCTTTGCCATGCATAAGATGTACACCTTGGCTGTAAAAATAAATAAAACAGGTTTATCGTCGGCACCTCAAACTCGCACATATTCACGTGAGCGCTTGTGGGCAACATGAGACTAGCTAGCTATGTGTGCTTTTAATATTTTAGAGAACAAAGGGAGAGTCCACCTTGTATCTTGATGCACATCTCCTTCCGGTAGCCGGGTGGGACTAAAGCATTCACATGAACCAGCTCAGCAAACACGACGAGGCCAGGTTCGACAGTTGTGGTAGAGAACTCTAACTGTGGTAAGAGGAAACGACTAATCTTAACTCCTCATGTTCGACGAATACTCCCTCCGTTCGAAAGTACTTGTCGAAGAAATGGATGTATCGAGACATATTTTAATTCTAGATACATCCATATTTATGTATTTCTATGACAAGTAATTCCGGACAGAGGAAGTACTTAGTTAACACTTCCGTTAAAGGTAATACGGTCATTTGTGCGCTTGTAGTCATCAATACAACATAGAAGATACTCCTATATTTCATATTGTTTATATTTCTATATTTATCCTTTGGGCGCATGCATTTATTAGCCGGTCGATTGTGTGCGTAAAGGGTAAAGCTATTTTTTCTCTAAAGAATAAGTTGTATAAATTGCCATGCTAGTTCTTGATTCCGTTCCTTTGTATAAGTACAAAGTAAGAGGTTGATTCTAAATCAAAATCAATATACAACAAGCCCGGTTTAAAATAAATCTTACTATTGACATTGTTTAAGCAATCAAGAATAAAAATAGAATCCTGAATAAGGAGCTACAATACTCAATAAATGGAAATTCGGGTTGAAGTCCACAAGAGATATGACAATGCTATGACAGATGAATCAGAACAGTTGAGCCATAGGTCCTTCCAACAAATTATGTACCATCTGCTGAGTCAGTTTGTTTGGGGTGGTCATTCCTGAACCAGAGAATCCAAATGGGGGGAACTGGCATTGATGCCGTCGTAGGCGAGCGGAGCGTACATCCACATTTCATCAGAGCTCAAGAGCTATGCATCAAAAAGATGGGAAGAACTAAGTGGCACGCACTCGCACACTGACAATTGAAATATTTGTGCATCTGTTGCTTTATAAGTGAATACATACCTTGATCTGCATATGCAGAAACTTGACATACTGGACTGCTTGCTCCAACATTGTGCTTATGTCAACCTGAAAAAGCAAACGCTCAACACAATTAGCATTGGCAGGTGCAAATGAAGAATGAATGGCAAATAGTAAGAATTCACCTTTGTGCTGTTAGGGATCAGGTGCTGCAGTACTCTTAGCCTCTCGTTGATCTTATGCCTTCTTCTCTGTTCCAAAATTGCACATGGTGATAAAATGTTTAATAAGAGATTCCCCAAAAGGGAAACAAAGATAATAATATGTAAGTAACTATCAAACCTTTGCATAGTTGCTTTGTGAGACCATTGCAGCTCTTGATTTGTTACCACTCTTCCTTGGGGCCTAGAGAATCGATTGCTATCAAAAATAAATAAATAAGGAGTAGAATTAATTATAATGATAAAATTGACCAATTGTAGGCCTTCACTTACCGAGAGAACCGCAGGGACTTCATTGTGATGGTCGCTCTGCTCATCCACTTGCATCTTTCTCTTGATACCAATGTCCCTCTCATTTGCCGAACTGAGGTCATCGACTTGGAGATCAAAAGATGCATTTGTGCTATCATTTTTGGAGGAGCGGAGGTTTGCATCAGAATCACTGCCACACCAGAGCACTGACTGCAAATGTGCAATCATCTCCGACTCCTCACAGATTGCATCGAGAGAACCCCAACAAGATGCACATTCTGCCTCCTCCATTTCTTCTGATCTCCGAATTCTCTTGTGCGGTATGGTTATGAGAAATCCTTTGGTTAGTACTGAGCATACCTAGGAGCGTGCTTATATATACCTTGAGGAGCAGAAAGTCTTTGTTATTGACATTACATGGATTTGACTTAGATTAACAACAATCTTTCAAGAACAATAATGCAGAAGAGAAAGACTCGAAGAGCATAGATAATATTTGATTCAACGTGTTGGGAAGTGGTAGCCCGTGGGAAGTCATAAATGCTATGGTGTAGAATACTATGTTTGGTGTGGTGCATGAATCATAATTACTGGATTAGTCAACGATGCTTATGTATGACAATAAGGCAGCATCTCAGACTAATGAACTTTGGCTGGTGTAACGCATGTATCATGACCCCACAGTCCAGATTTTCTGTCTTACTCCCTCGGTCGTTTTTACTCCGTGTATTAGATTTGAGTCAAGTCAAACTTTGCAAATTTTGTCAAATTTATATTAAAAAATATCAACATCTACAATACCAAATATACATACTATAAAAATACATTTCATAATGAATCTAAAAATATTAATTTGGCATTGTGAAATGTTGATACATTTTCCTGTAAGTTTGGTATCTTTGACTTCAGACAAAACTTATATACAGACTAAAAAAGACCGAAGGGGGTATTATGTGGTAGCGAGGCCAGCCAGTTGTTTAAACAAGGTCAGAATCCAATTGATCAGGACGGTGCAGATCATGCAGCAGCCCCAGCACATAGATACAAACTGCCCTCTTAGCTGGGGTAGGCCATGAATTCGGTTTCTGCTTGGCTTTCTAAGACTTTGAGAATTAACGCTGCATTTGGTTCCTTTCTTGCAGTGCAATCGGGAAAGTCTCACGCTTTTTTAAAGACAACTAGACAATTGCCCGTGCGTTGTAACAGGAGTATAAACATTCTAGTGATTAGCCCGTGACTGCATGTTCATTATCATACTGATGCGCTAAAATCTTAGCAAGTTCTTGTATCCAATCCCCATGATTTACCTGCCATTTTCTTGTTAAGCACTTATTTGGTAAGAATTTAATGACTTACCAAACAAAATATGTTTTTATTTTGGCAAGTTAATAAAACACGAGACAATTGATTCTATCTTACGGAGAATGGATGGGAGAAAAATTAGAGATGAAGGAAAAAAATCAACGAGGAGAAGGAACGAGTGGAACGTATGTAAGGAAGGTTGGACGAAAGAGAGGTGAAACGGGAACCTTACGTTCTTTTTAAATAGTAGAGATAGAGATTTTGTGCTTGTAAATTGTGATCCAAAAGATCTTATATTCCTTTACAGAGTGAGTACACACGATGCATTGTAACATCCCAAATTTTCAATTTGGAATGTTATACATATGTCATCATATGCATATCATATTTTATTTGCATTTTGGTTTTGATCCTAGAAATTCTAAGCACCTCAAGGACCCATGGAGAGAGATGGGGATTTCATTTATTTTCATATTTGAATTCTTTTCTCAAATATTGGAAAGAGGATCATTTTTGTTTTAATTATTTTTCCTCTCCGAAAATATTTCCAATATTAAAAATAAAAGAGAGGAGATAATATGACTTCTCCAAAACAAAAGAAATATTGGAGGGAAAATGTTAAAATCAAATAATTATTTTATTTGGATTTTATTTGTTATTTTATTTGAATCAGAGAAAAGTTACGCATTTTTTTAAAATTGCATTTGAGGCCAAGAAAATGTTCACTATGTTCTAAATATTTAATTTAGACGGTGAAAATTGTTTTTGGCATTTGTAGAATTTTTTATATTATTTAGGATTTTTCCTTTTCGGCGGAATTATTTATAAAAGAATTTGCTCCCGACTGGGCCAACGGCCTAGCCGAGCGGGCCGAAGCCCAGCTGTCGCCGCCGCCTTCCCCACGCGGGAGCGCGCCGCCGCCGGACTCCACCTCGCCCCGCCGTCTTGCTCCCTCCCCCAAGCTGCCTCAGACCCCTCCCCCCCGGCGCCCTCCTATAAGTACGCCGCCACCCCGCCGCCTCCCACCTCGTCCCGCCTCGCCGCCGCCGCACTTGCCGCCGCCGCCCGCGCTGCCGCTGCCACCGCTGCGCAGGAGCCCCGCCGCCTCGCCTCGCCGCCGCCGTTCAGATCCAGCCCGCCGCCGCCGGTTTTTTCGGCCATCCTGGTTTTTTAGAAACCCTAGTTTTGATTTTTGGATCGGTTCGGATTTTCTCCGGTTTTCTCGGATTAGGTTAAATAACGAACGTTCATTCGTTAGTTCGTTTTAACGAACTAATTCACCCGTTTTGCCTCTGTTAGCGAACGTTCACGCCGTAGTATTTTTCTTTTTATTTTATTTTTCGTCCAGGGACCTATCCACGATTATTTTTATCGTAGATTAGCCCCTGATCTTCAAACCCTCGCAACTTTTTAACCGTTCGTCCAAATCCAGTGAAACTAACGCCAAAATCTTTGTCTCGAGCCTCTCTTTCCGGTTAATCAACTTGAACATGGTTTTGACAATTTAAAATTTGGTTTCAAGAAGATTCGAATTCGAAGTTCTTTTGACCATAGTTTCAGTTCCGTAGCTCCGATTTGACCGATTCTTTTTGCAAATCGAATCTCTTCAGTTGAACTTTCAGAGTGCATCTTATTACTTGAGTTTTACCCTTGCATATGTGGTTGAGTGCTTATGTATGCTATTTTTTGTTTACGATAGAATTCCCGGAGTGCGAAGCGTGCTGCTACAAGTCTCTAGGGTTTGCGGATCGTTAGCAATGCAAGTAACACATTGATCATACCCTTTATTACCTAGTTTTTATGCATTAGTTACAACGCTCAAACACTGCATGATTAGGATGTGGTTAACATGTGGGTATTAGGAAGTAAATGATGAGGTAGAACCTATTGCCCTTTTATTATCAAACCCTTGGGAGTTACTTCTACGTTATGATTATATTGCCATGCTATACTCGTAGACGTGGATTGGGTTTGAGTGTATCCATGACAGATGTGAGATTGTTAATTAATGGTTAACTTAAGGTGGCTACTTAAACACACATCTGGGTGGATTGGTTGCGGGCACCTGGAGAATCCAGTGTTGTCCTAGGATATCCCGAAGTACCCGTGTGATCATCCTATGGTTCGCCACCCAGCCTCAAAGGGATCATAGGATTATTCATGCTAGAAACTTCTGTGTGCAGCCACAAGCTATTATGGGCTCTAGCATAGTTGAGTGATACGTCCATTTTGCATCATGCTTTTATATCGATATTTATTGCATTATGGGCTATTATTTCACATTATGTCACAATACTTATGGCTATTCTCTCTTATTTTACAAGGTTTACATAAGGAGGGAGAATGCCGGCAGCTGGAATTCTGGGCTGAAAAAGGAGCAAATATTAGAGACCTATTCTGCACAACTCCAAAAGTCCTGAAACTCCACGGAATACCTTATAATAAATAATGAAAAATCCTCGCCAAAGATGAAGACCAGGGGGCCCACACCCTGTCCACGAGGGTGGGGGCGCGCCCCCTACCTCGTGGGCCCCCTGGTGGCTCTCCGATGACCATCTTCTGCTATATGAAGCCTTTCGTCGAGAAAAAATAAGAAGCAACCTTTCGGGACGAAACTATGCCGCCACGAGGCGGAACCTTGGCAGGATCCAATCTAGAGCTCCGGCAGAGCTGTTCCGTCGGGGAAACTTCCCTCCTGGAGGGGGAAATCATCGCCGTCGTCATCACCAACGCTCCTCTCATCGGGAGAGGGCAATCTCCATCAACATCTTCATCAGCACCATCTCATCTCAAAACCCTAGTTCATCTCTTGTATCCAATTCTTGTCTCCATGTCCGGGATTGGTGCTAGTTGGTTGCTAGTAGTGTTAATTACTCCTTGTAGTTGATGCTAGTTGGTTTAATTGGTGGAAGATAATATGTTCAGATCCTATATACATATTAATACCCCTCTGATTATGAACATGTTTATGCTTTGTGAGTAGTTACGTTTGTTCCCGGGGACAAGGGAGAAGTCTTGCTATTGGTAGTCATGCGAATTTGGTATTCGTTCGATATTTTGATGAGATGTATGTTGTCTAGCCTCTAGTGGTGTTATGTGAACGTCTACTACATAACACTTCACCATTATTTGGGTCTAGAGGAAGGCATTGGGAAGTAATAAGTAGATGATGGGTTGCTAGAGTGACAGAAGCTTAAACCCTAGTTTATTCGTTGCTTCGTAAGGGGCTGATTTGGATTCATATGTTTCATGCTATGGTTAGGTTTACCTTAATACTTTTGTTGTAGTTGTGGATGCTTGCAATAGAGGTTAATCATAAGTGGGATGCTTGTTCAAGTAAGAACATCACCCAAGCATCGGTCTACCCACATATCAAATTATCAAAGTACCGAACGTGAATCATATGAACGTGATGAAAACTAGCTTGACGATATTCCCATGTGTCCTCGGGAGCGCTTTTCCTTATATAAGAGTTTCTCCAGGCTTGTCCTTTGCTACAAAAAGGATTGGGCCACCTTGCTGCACCTTATTTACTTTTGTTACTTGTTGCTCGTTACAAATTATCTTATCACAAAACTATCTGTTACTACTTATTTCAGTACTTGCAGAGAATACCTTGCTGAAAACCGCTTATCATTTCCTTCTGCTCCTCGTTGGGTTCGACACTCTTACTTATCGAAATGACTATGATAGATCCCCTATACTTGTGGGTCATCATTGAGTAGGTTGCATGACCTCTTTCAGTGGTGGGCTAGCAGATGTAGGAGAAAGTAGGTGTAACTGTCCACCCAGAGTACAGAGTTAATATTCCTGAAAGGCTGTGTTTCGGTCATCCGTTTCTCAAACACCATGAAGTGTGAGCAATCCAATGGAGGAGATCGAGTCTTGTGGGGAAAAGTGCACAAACCTCTGCAGAGTGTACAAACTAATCATGGTTAGTTGTGTCCCCGGTTATGGACATCTTGAGTATCTGGTTCTTGGATTATCATGTTGATCTCATCACTCTAAATTAATTTGTTGGGTTTTAATACAGCTTAATTGGGATTGAGTTGGAGGAACCTTCTCAATGTTTAACAACTACCATGATAGTTAAACAAAATATATTCCTTTGTTGTAGGGAAAAATTGGCTTTTCGCAAAACATTATAACCATAGAGCCTCCACCAGCCTCATATGCATGTAGTTACAGCATTTATTCTGTTCATTGCTCTACTGTGTTATATTGCCAGCATATTCCATGTGCTGACCCATTTCGGGCTGCAACATATCATGTTGCAGACTTTTCAGATGAAGAGTAAGGTGCGCTAGGTCGTTGTCATGCACTCAGCTATGCCGTTGGGGTTGATGGACTCACTTTATCTTCCAAGCCTTCCGCTGTTATCTTTTAGATGGCCTTAAGCCATATTATTTGTAATAAGTTCTCCTTTGAGACATTCGATGTAATAAGTGTGTGATTACACTCTGTTATAAATTCTTTGAAGTACTCTGTGTGTCAGCATTACCGATCCAGGGATGACACTTATGCACAGAGATTTGACTGTTTAAGGTCAGATCGCTACAAGATGGTATCAGAGCGCATGCTGATTGTAGGACACGACCACTAAGATGAGCCGTAGGTCACTCTTCTCTACTCATTTCCGACTCCTCTCTATTTTCTACTCTATAGGATGGCGGACTCAAGGAACAAGTTTGCACAACCGGATGAAGACACACCATTTGGGAGACACTTGAAGGAAGTAACTAGGTACCTGAACATCAGAATACCAAGCTTTACCGGGACCTACACCGCCACTTTACCAGAATAGGAGTGTTGGATGATTCGAGTTCAAGTTCCAGGAAGGACATTCACGCCAGTTACCGAACCCATAGAGTTTTCCTTCGATGCACCAACCTGGAGTCTAGGAAAGAGCATGTCAGCCCACATCGCCATGGGACACATCGGCGAAGTTTATCAGAAGGATCTTAAGGACATCATCTACCAGATATGTGGACGCCGATATGAGCAATGGGAGATGATCAGCACCAAGAGGGACATGTCCATTGCAGCTTTCATCCAGGAGTTAAACCAGCACATTCGTCACTAGGAGAACCAGATGTGCACACGCATGATAGATCTGAAGAAGTTGATGACTAGGAACATGGAGCTTGAAGAGGAACTCAAGTATACATGAGACGGATATGAGGAGGAAATCACAATACTAGTGGAGAAGAATGATGACCTGACGAGGAAGCTAGGAGTATTCATGGGAGACCCCACGCCAGGAGGAGATGCCGACGATCCTAAGGACTACATCATCATCGAAGACACCGACTCCGACCCCGACATTAGTGATGATGACTACGAAGACGAAGCTGGAGCAGACATCATGGAGTCTTCCACCGATCAAAATTTCTAGATGACCACCATATTATCAGTAGTATTCCCCCATGTATATAGTAGTAGTCCGGGCACTTTTGTAACGGTAGTTAGATCGTTTGTATGCCCTTGTTTGATTTGAGTGGTGTGATATGAATGTGTTTGTCTCATGTGCATATGGGTAGTTCCTTCTCACTAGACCTCACTCTATTCTAATCTCTCCCCTCTAAACCCATCAGATGCCTTCGAGACGTGACCCCGGATTTGTCTTCCCACCGGAGCTTACTCAGTTGATCCAACAACAAAATGCCTTGATGCAGTTGCTAGTTTAGAACCAAGGCAACAACAACAACAACAAAAACCCACCGCCACCACCTCCAGTTGACAAGTTAGCCCATTTTCTGAGGTTGCAGCCGCCGGTGTTCTTCAGTACCACGGAGCCAATAGTTTCTGATGACTGGCTACGAAGGATTGGACGAGAGTTGACCACCGCAGGTTGCACAGATGCTGAGAAGGTGCATTTTGCCACACATCGATTGGATGGACCTGCATCCTCATGGTGGGAGAATTACACAGCCACTTTCCCCTATAGGCAATGTCACTTGGGAGCAGTTTCAGCAAGCATTCCGCACTGCTCATGTCTGAACTAGAGCTATGAGCATGAAGAAGCGTGAGTTTCGCAACTTATGTCAGGGAAACCGTACTATGGGGCTGTACGTGGATGAGTTTAGCAAGTTAGCTCACTATGCCCCAGATGATGTGGCCACAGTTGCCGCTAAGTAGGAGAAGTTTATGGAAGGACTAAATGATGAGATGAGTATGCAGTTAATGGTGGCAACATTTAACAACTACCAGGAGTTGGTAGATAAGGCTCTTATGATTGAAGGGAAGCAGCAGATTGAGAGCCACAAAAGGAAGTATGGACAAGGAAAGTACAATTCAGGAGCTCAGCAGAAGCCTCGTTTTACCCCAAACTCGGGAGGATATACTCATAACCATGGAGGTCGTACCCACAATGGAGGAAGTTCGCATAACCACGGTGGCCCCAAGAATGGAAACGGGAATGGAGCAGGTAGCTATCAGAACCGCTCTAACCCAGCCACACCCGCCAAGAAGGATCTAAGTCACATTACTTGTTTCAAGTGCGGGAAGACTGGAAAATACGCCAGTGAGTGTTCTGAAGCAAAGAATGGTAACGGCAATGGAAGCTCTGGGAAGAATCCCAACCCTTTCAATAGGGGACAAGTGAACCACGTTAACGTGGAGGAGGTTGAAGAGCAGCCAAATGCAGTTATAGGCAAGTTTTTGGTTAAGTCATTTACTGCAATCATTCTTTTTGATACTGGTGCATCGCATTCATACATTTCAAGGGGATTTGTGGATAAGTATAAGTTGCCCACTAAAGTTCTCAGGACACTTATGTTAGTAAGTTCGTCAGGAGCCGAGTATATGGCAAGCCAAGGATGTTTTCAGATGCCGTTGACCATAGGTAGACATGTTTTCCCCTCAGACTTGATTATTTTGGAGTCACAAGGATTGGATGTGATACTAGGAATGGATTGGCTATCGATGTATGGAGGAAACATCGATTGCTCCAGTAAGTCAATTTTGCTCACTACCCCGGAGGGAAAAAGGATTAAGTATGTATCCAAACATGCGCCAAGGAGGACCCAGGTAAATTCCCTCTCAGGAGTTGTTCAGGAGGAAGTGCCTGTAGTGAAGGATTACCCAGATGTATTTCCAGAGGAACTACCAGGCATGCCGCCGGATTGAGACATTGAGTTTCTGATAGAGCTGTTGCCAGGCACCGGACCGATATCGAAGAGACCATACCGGATGCCCGCAAATGATCTGGAGGAGATTAAGATGCAGATTAAAGAGTTAATGGAGAAAGGATACATTCGACAAAGTTCTTCACCGTGGGGAGCCCCAGTGCTCTTGGTTGAGAAGAAGGATGGATCATTGAGAATGGTTGTTGACTATCGTGCTTTGAACGAAGTGACAATCAAGAACGAGTACCCACTACCGATGATCAATGATTTGTTTGATCAGCTACAAGGAGCTAAAGTATTCTCCAAGATTGATCTGCGATCAGGATACCACCAGTTGAAGATCCGAGAACAGGATATACCTAAGACATCTTTCACCACCAGGTACGGGCTATATGAGTATATGGTTATGTCATTTGGATTGACTAATTAATGCCCCTGCCTATTTCATGAGTATGATGAATAATATGTTCATGGAGTTTTTGGATAACTTTGTCGTGGTGTTCATTGATGATATCTTGGTATACTCGAAGAATGAAGAGGAACACAAGGAACATTTGCGTTTAGTTCTCGAGAAGCTTAGGGAACACCAGTTATATGCCAAGTTCAGCAAATGGGAGTTTTGGTTGAAGGAAGTAGGATTTCTTGGACATGTTATATCAGGAGAAGGTATTGCCATGGACCCCACCAAGGTCCAGTCAGTCACTGATTGGCTATCACCCACCACAGTTGGAGAGATCAGCAGTTTTCTTGGACTCGCGGGATATTATCGGAGATTCATTGAGAATTTTTCTAAAATTGCGAAGCCTATGACGGACTTTCTGAAGAAGGACACCAAGTTCAAATGGATAGATGAATGTGAGGCAAGTTTTCAGGAGCTGAAGAAATGTTTGGTTACAGCCCCAGTGCTGATTCTGCCGGATATACGCAAGGATTTCCATGTGTATTGCGACGCTGCTCGCTTAGGACTTGGAGGTGTACTTATGCAAGATGGAAGAGTGGTTTCATCTGCCTCACGTCAGCTTCGACCGCACGAGTTGAACTATGCCACGCATGACTTGAAGTTAGCAGCCGTAGTTCATGCGCTCAAGACCTGGAGACATTTTCTTATTGAAAACCATTGTGATGTGTACACGGATCATAAGAGTTTGAAGTACATTTTCACACAGAAGGAGCTAAATCTCAGGTAGAGGAGATGGTTGGAGCTTATAAAGGATTATGATATGAAGTTGCACTATCATCCACACAAGGCCAATGTCATAGCAGACGCTTTGAGCCGAAAGAGTTATGCCAATACCCTCGTAAGCAGAGGATTACCAAAGGAGTTGGCTGAAGATCTCAGGGAGCTTCGGATGGATATAGTCCCTAGAGGTTTTGTTGCAGCATTGGAAGTTCAGTCAACATTATTGGGGAAAATTCGAGAAGCTGAGAAGGATGATAAGGAAATTGCTGATATAAAGGAGAGGATGAGTAAAGGAAAAGCCAAAGGTTTCCGTGAGGATGAGCACGACACCTTTTGGTTTGAGGACTGAGTTTATTTACCCAATAATGCAGAGATCAGGAAGTTGATATTTCAGGAAGCTCATGACTCGCCATACCCGATACACCCCGAAAACACCAAGATGTATTTGGATTTGAAGGAGCATTTCTGGTGGACTTGTATGAAGAAGGATATTGCCGAGTATGTAGTCGTATGTGATAACCTACAAGTATAGGGTATCAATTGTAGCCTCTTTCAATAAGTAAGAGTGTCGAACCCAATGAGGAGCTAAAGGTAGAACAAATATTCCCTCAAGTTTTATCGACCACCGATACAACTCTACGCACACTTGACGTTCGCTTTACCTAGAACAAGTATAAAACTAGAAGTACTTTGTAGGTGTAACGAGATATGTTTGCAAGAATATAAAGAGCATGTAAATAAAAACTAGGGGCTGTTTTAGGTAAAGAATCAATAAAGTTAGTATAGCGAGTGTGGAAAAGTGGTGGTAGGAGTTGCAAAATTGTCCCTAAGAAATTGACTACTTTACTAGACCTATAGCAAGTTTTATGTGGGAGAGGCCACTGCTAGCATGTCATCCCTAACTTGGAATTCTATGCACTTATGATTGGAACTATTAGCAAGCATCCGCAACTACTAACGTTCATTAAGGTAAAACCGAACCATAGCATTAAGATATATTGGTCCCCCTTCAATCCCGTATGCATCAATTTCTATGCTATGTTGAAACTTCAGTCACTCTTGCCCTCCAATACATAGTCCTATCAACATACAACTAACCCTATGGTGTGATCCACGTGCGTGTTCATATCATGGGCACCAACGGACAGCAACATAACCACAAGCAAATTAAACCAATCATAGCAATTCACCAATTACCGATAGGAAAACGAGAATCTACTGAGACATCATAGGATGGCAACACATCATTGGATAATAATATGAAGCATAAAGCACCATGTTCAAGTAGAGGGTACAGCGGGTTGTGGGAGAGTGGACCGCTGAGATAGATGGGGGAAGGTGATGAAGATGTTGGTGAAGATGACGGAGGTGTTGGTGTAGATCGCCGTCACACGATGATGGCCCCGTCGGCGTTCCGGCGCCACCGGGAGAGAGGGGGAGAGCCCCCCTTCTTCTTCCTTGACCTTCTCCCGAGATGGGAGAAGGGTTTCCCCTCTGTTCCATGGCCTCCATGGCGGCGGAGGGGCGAGAGCCCCTCTGAGATTGGATCTGTCTTTTCTGTCTGTCTCTGTTTCTACGCTCTGGGATTCTGCCATTTCATCGTTTCTTATATATCCAGAGATCCGTAACTCTGATTGGATTGAAACCTTCGCCCAGATTTTTCTCCGAAATTAGCTTTCTTGTGGCCAAAGAAGAGCAGCAACCGTCTTACAGGGGCCCCACAAGGGTCAGGGGCACGCTTAGGGGGGCAGGCGTGCCTGTCGGTGTCAAAACCGGCGGATCTCGGGTAGGGGGTCCCGAACTGTGCGTCAAGGCCGGATGGTAACATGAGACAAGGGACACGATGTTTTTACCCAGGTTCGGGCCCTCTTGATTGAGGTAATACCCTACTCCTGCTTGATTAATATTGATGATATGGGTAGTACAAGAGTAGATCTACCACGAGATCAAGGGGCTAAACCCTAGAAGCTAGCCTATGGTATGATTGTTGTATATGGAGTTGATGTCCTACGGACTACAACCCTCCGGTTTATATAGACACCGGATAGGGTTAGGGTTACACATAGTCGGTTACAATGGTAGGAGATCTTGAATATCCGCATCGCCAAGCTTGCCTTCCACGCCAAGGAAAGTCCCATCCGGACATGGGACGAAGTCTTCAATCTTGTATCTTCATAGTCCTGGAGTACGGCTGAAGGTATAGTGTACCCGAACACCCCCTAATCCAGGACTCCCTTAGTAGCCCCTGAACCAGGCTTCAATGACGACGAGTCCGGCGCGCAGATTGTCTTCGGCATTGCAAGGCGGGTTCCTCCTCCAAGTCCTTCATAGAAGATTGTAAACACCAATAGTAGTGTCCGGCTCTGCAAAATAAGTTTCCACATATTGCCATAGAGAAAATAATATTAACACAAATCAAATCTACTGACGTATTCTGCAGTGCGTCATCACACTACGGCCAAGTCCTTTACTCGAATCGTTTTTACTTTTCTACCTCACCACGTTTTGCGAGGCGGTTTCCTTGGCACGTCTTGTCAAAGCAGAGATCGTGTACCCCTTTTACGGGATTCTCATCAATACGGACCTGGGTAACCCAACCGCGCCATTTATCACGGCGCTTGGGAGGCAAGCGAGTTTTACTAGGCTGGTGGGGACGCACAACTGCATCCGCCCATATAAGGGGATAAGGATCCACCTTTTTACCTACGCCTTCTTCCTCCTTTGCCTATCCATCTCCAGCGCGCTCGAGCTCCAGCGCCCAAGCCTGCACTTCCCACCTCAACCTTCTCCAGCAATGTCCGGAGCGGGAGGCAAGCGGATGGTCTCCTCTGCCACGGAGGGCCAAGTCAAGAAGCTAAGGAAGGCCGGATACCTGTCTGAGGACATTGCACACCGGCTTCCCGAAAAGGGGCAGCTTCTCCCCACCCCAAGGCCCCATGAGAGGGTAGTATTTCTTCCCCACTTCCTCCATGGACTGGGTTTTCCACTCCACCCATTTGTCCGGGGGCTCATGTTCTATTACGGCCTGGATTTCCACGATCTGGCCCCGAACTTCATCCTCAACATCTCGGCATTTATCGTCGTGGGCGAGGCTTTCCTCCGCGTCCGCCCTCATTTCGGCCTCTGGCTCAAGACCTTCAACGTCAAGCCCAAGGTGGTGCGCGGCAGCCAAGCGGAGTGCGGAGGCGCCATGGCGGGCAAGATGGCCAACGTCCTATGGTTCGAGGGCTCTTTTGTGGAGACCATAAAGGGGTGGCAGTCCAGGTGGTTTTACATCACCGAGCCACGCGATCCGAAATGGATCGCAGCCCCCGAGTTCTGATCCGGACCCCCCATGCGGCTTATGTCCTGGAAAGAGACGGGCCTATCGTGGGGTGACGAAAAAGAGGTTACTGGATTGCAAACATGCATCCAGTCCCTGGTGAACAAGCCAATCCGGCTTGTTAATGTAATCCAGGTTATGCTCGCCCGCCGGTTCCTCCCGTGCCAACAACGGGATTTTAATCTGTGGGAGTTCGACCCGGCGCAGCACCAAACCCTTAGCAGGCTCTTCGACACGACGTACGAAGATGCCTGGAAGGTGCTATTCAAGGGCGCCGAGGCTCCCGCATCCGGTTCCAAGGACCGCGGATACAGCTCGCAGGGTCACGCTAGCAAGGTAAGCTATCTTCACCTTATACAGGATGTTAAGCTTTTTTTCATAGTTTGACACTATGCGGGATCTAAACTCCCTTACCTTTGACAGGCTTGGCGGGCGATATCCGGACCGATTAACTGTCCGGCTCCGCTGCCCGAAGACCCAGCCCCAGCTCTACTAGTGAAGCTGCTGGTTCCGGCGCCTTATGTGGTGCCGGAGAACAAGGCCAAGAAGAAGAAGACAACGGGGACTCGAAAGAGTGCCTGTAACATGGTGGTGTCGGACTCGTCATCCGACGAGTCCGAGACGCCCTCTTCCTGTGAAAACGAGGAGGAAGAAGAAAACTCTCCCCCCAGCAGAGGGAGGAGAGAAGAGCAAGGCCGCCCCAACGGGGGAGGCCGAGGGGTCTAGGAAAAGGAAGACCCCTCCGCCGGACTACTCCCCCGACACCGAAGATGGCAAAGAGGAGTGGCCAAACAGGGCCAAGCGTCCGGCGAAATCGTAATTTCGGATATCAGAGTAACTCATGATGTTCCTTTGTTGCACAACTTTCCCTAATGTCGAACGTAATTATGTAGCCCGCCCCGGGCCGAATTCAACGAATCGTCGGGCGGCTCCCTGGACTCATCGGACGTGAACTTAGTTCCGCCCGCTGTCTCCCCCCGCACTGCAGACGATGCTGAAGTGGCGTCGCGACAAGCTCCGGGGCAGGAGGAGGTGGTCCCGGAGGAGCCGCAAGGCAACCTCCCGGACTCCAGGAGTGAAGGGGACAAGGCCCCCCAGGGCTCCAAGTCCGGCTTTGTGCCAGACACCACGCCGGAATCTTCCACAGTTCTGGACCGCGGTAGGCGAACTCCTTCCAAGAGGAGCAAGCCTTCTGAGCCGGCAGCCTCCATCCAACCGGAGGTGCCGGACAATCTGCTGGAGGTGCTTGACGGCGCCTCCATCGATGAGGGGCACCGTACTATTATGAGTACGGTGATCCAGAAGGTTTGGTCCGCCAAGAGCGGACTGACTGAAGCTTGCGCTAGCCTTCTAACAGGCTTCAAGGTTAGTAGAAATATGTAAAAATATTACCGCATAGACAGTAGCCCCTGATGCTCTGTTTGGCATTCGTAAAGAAAATCCGAATAGAGGATCTATTAAATATCGCAGGAGTCTAACAAAGAAGAGTCAATATGCGTATGCAGGCTTCGCTGCTATCCATCGCCGCACTGACTGCGGAGGTGGGTGTCCTGAAGCAGGACCTCGAGCGGCTGAGCAAGAGCTCGGCCTTGCCAAGCGGCGGCTCGAGGAGAAAGAAGGTAAGAAATACCTTACAGAAAAATTGCCTATAAAAAGGTGTGATTGCAAAAAAAAATAACAGGATTGTACTGCTTATTGTAGGGGCCACGACTGAAGTGGCAACCCTTAAGCAGGCGCTATCTAAGGCTTAAAAGAAAACGGCCGCAGAGCGCACCGAGCGAGACAGACTTGGGGCTCAGGTCGGCGAGGTGCAGCAAGAGCTTTTGGCTCCCATGAAAAAACATGAGAGTTTGGAGCTTGAGTCAAAGGCGGAAGCATCCGAGCTCGTGACGGCCCTTGAGACTGCCAAGTCTGCCAAGGCCGAAGCCCAAAAAGGCCCTCCAAGAGTTGGAGGAGATGAGGAAGATAGCAACGGGCAAGGCATTCTTTATGCAAAGCAGAAATATAAAAGTAAACTACTTGTTACTTACCCGAATCCGGAGCTCTGCAAGGGCATTCGCAGATCTTCCCCGTAACGTATCCGACGCCACCGCATTCTACCGAACTGAAGAGGGCAGCTCGACGGAGAAGGTGTTCTGGTCTTAGTATTCTGAGGCCGGACACCCTGTGCCCTTGAGCGACCAGCTGAAACAGCTGGTCGAGCTCCACAAGGCGGCCGAACAGGCCATGAAGGGCTTCATAGTTCGGATGTGGCCCGGAGAGGCCCTGCCTGGGAGCTATTTTGGGCTGGTGCGGCGGCTGGTGGAGGCCTGTCTGAGGCTCGAGGTCATGAAGCGCTCCGTCTGCATCGAAGGTGCCCGTCGGGCCCTTGCCCGTGCAAAGGTGCACTGGGGTAAGCTGGACGGTGAGAAGCTTGTGAAGGACGGGCCGCCGCCGGGGAAGGAGCATCGCAAGCCCGAGAACTACTACAAGAATGTTCTTGTACGTGCCCGCCTTGTGGCGGATGAATGTACCAAGGGTGTGATTTTTGAATGAACTCGCTCGTGTTTATCCTGTGCGCTGAAAACTTGTTCATATGCGCTAAGCAATGCTTATTGAATTTAAAATATTACTTTCTGTGCGGCCGTTTATCAAAAAATTGAGAGATGGCCAGTCGTCGGCTTCTGCCCCCATGCCACTAGTGCTGGGGTGTTCGGGATAAACCTAAGGGCTCTTTTTCCCATAGTTGGGTCCTTCGAGGGAGGCGCTCAGCACAACGAACCAGGCAATCGGACTATAATCCTTGAACACCCTCACTTAGCCATAGAACTCTATAATTTTAAATTTCGGCGAAGCCCCTAGTTCGGAAGACCGAGTTCGGGGCGCTATCCACGCCTTGGCCGGACAAAGCCGGCTCCTCGCTAGAAGCGGCATAAGTCTTTAGGGACTCGAAAAACCTCTCGAACAGCGACCGGTCTCTCGCCTCATCATTACAGTCAGTTTTAGCTTTCTCCACTGAGGTGCTTAACCCAGCTGAACCGGGGCACAATCGCAGTGGTTCTGCTAGTGCTACCTTAGCCGATATAGCGGAACGTAAGGCACCAAAACATAGGAGCTGGGAAAACCCAACTATTGACCCAAATCATGATTCGGAGTCAATGCATATAGTGCTATAAGTTCGGGGTGCCGCACTTGTGAAAGTGTACGGACTTCTCACACCATAATGAGGGGTACTGAAGGCCCTGGCGTGTTTGCCATACCATGGTGTATGGGTGCAATCATGTCATTTAATAAACATATATGTGAAAAGAGGATAATGCAGAAAATAGACAAAAAGCCATGCATTGTTTATAGAGAGGCTATTTATCAAAGCCGAACGATATAAATAGTGCGATAAGCAAAAAGATATTGGACTATTTAACATGTCCTGACCGGGGGCAGGCCGCGGAATTGTATTCAAAACAGGTATACTGCTCGTAATAGAGACCACGTGGGAGTTCCATAATGCGGCATGGCTTGTCTGCCTCCCTGGATCTTGCATCGTTTGTGCGGCAGTCGAATTGCCGAACAGGTCGTCCGAAGTATGGAGTCCTGAAAGTAAGAAAAAATTAAAAAAGAATCCGGTAGCCCCTAGTACGTTTTAAGCCGTATTTTGGGCGTGCCGTTATTGTGCCCCTTCCCCTGTGCCCATGGTATTTCAAGGGCGTAGTTATGTACGTGAGGCACTGGTTTCGCTATGTCGCGAGAGCTGGGGTTGGGGCCGCATTGCTACACTTGCTCAGAGCGTGCCAGGCGGTCCTGCTGTGGGTTACTCCGGGCGCGCTTGGCAGTGTCTGTCTTTTTAACGGCCGGACTAGAGAATTGCCTAAGAAGGCTACTTTGTACTTCCGCTGCGAGAGCCGCCGTGTGCTCCTCCGTACGGAGGGAGCGTTCGGTGTTTCCGTTGACCGTGATTACTCCTCGAGGGCCTGGCATCTTGAGCTTGAGATATGGGTAGTGCGGCACCGCATTGAACTTTGTGAATGCGGTTCGTCCGAGCAGGGCGTGATAGCCACTGCGAAACGAGACTGTATCGAAGATTAACTCTTCGCTTCGTTACGGAGCCTGTACAGTGGGATTCTACACCTGGTATAACGCCTTTAAAGGTAGTTTTTGTGGGCTTAATCCTTGAGTGATCTATGCCCATTTTCCGCACTGTATCCTGGTAAAGCAGGTTCAGGCTACTGCTGCCGTCCATGAGGACTCTTTGAGATGAAATCCGTCGATGATTGGGTCGAGAACGAATGCGGCGAAGCCGCCATGAAGGATGCTAGTGGGATGGTCCCTTCGATCAAAAGTGATCGGGCAGGAGGACCATGGGTTGAACTTTGGGCGACTGGCTCCATCGCGTATACGTCCCGTAGCGCACGCTTCCGCTCCCTCTTGGGAATGTGGGTTGCGTATATCATGTTCACCCTCTGCACTTGTGGGGGAAAGCCCTTCTGTCCATTGTTGTTCGGCGGCCTAGGCTCCTCCTCGTCGTCGCTGTGCAACCCCTTGTCTTTGTTTTCGGCTCTTAACTTGCCTGCCTGCTTGAACACCCAACAATCCTTGTTAGTGTGATTGGCTGGCCTTTCGGGGGTGCCATGTATCTGGCACAAGCGGTCGAGTATTCGGTCCAAACTGGACGGGCCCTGAGTATTCTTTTTAATGGTTTTTTCCACTGACCGGATTTATAGCCTCTGAATCCGGCATTGTGTGCCGTGTCTTCATTGCTGTCATTGCTAACGCGGCGTTTTTGCTTATTCCAACGTGTCCTGCCACTTTTGTCCTTGGTATCCGAATTACCAGGGTTCATTGATAAGTTGTTACCGCGAGCTAGCCAGCTGTCTTCTCCCGCGCAAAAGCGGGTCATGAGTGTCGTGAGGGCTGCCATAGATTTCGGCTTTTCCTGTACCAGGTGTCGGGCAAGCCACTCGTCGCGGATGTTATGCTTGAAGGCTGCTAGGGCCTCTGCGTCCGGACAGTCGACTATCTGGTTTTTCTTTGTTAGGAACCGTGTACAGAATTGCTTGGCCGATTCCTCTGGCTGATGAATTATGTGGCTTAAGTCGTCGGCATCCGGTGGTCGCATGTAAGTGCCCTAGAAGTTGTCGAGGAATGCGGCTTACAGGTCCTCCCAAGAACCGATTGAGTCTGCTGGCAAGCTGTTAAGCCAATGCCGGGCCGGTCCTTTAAGTTTGAGCGGGAGGTATTTGATGGCGTGTAGATCATCGCCGCGTGCCATGTGGATGTGAAGGAGATAATCCTCGATCCATACCGCCGGATCTGTTGTGCCATCGTATGATTCGATGTTTACGGGTTTGAAACCCTCTGGTATTTTATGATCCATTACTTCATCCGTGAAGCATAGCGGGTGTGCGGCACCTCTGTACTGGGCTATATCACGACGCAGCTCGGAAGAGCTATGTCTGTTGTGTTCGGCCCGACCGGATTTGTTGTATCCGGAGTGAAGATCATCGTCACGTGCCATAGGGCGCCTGCACGATCCGTAGATCGATCTTGTTTGTCTTGCCTTATCCTCCAGTATGTCTCGCAGGTCTAGCGCATTTTCCTGTGCCTTAGTTGAGCGGCGTCGGGGCATGGCTTGGGTGGAGGGCTGAGAGGCCTCTCTATCGCGGCCGCGAGGTGGCCGGTATGCCGTGTCGTGCGCTGGTGATGTAGGTGCTTCCTCCTCTGATCGGGGTAGCGGCCTGCGCTTTGGGTAACTCTTGGAGGGGCGTTCGAGTTCATACTCTTTGGCCGCAAGGACTTCAGTCCATCTGTCAGCTAGCAAATCTTGGTCAGCTCTAAGCTGTTGCTGCTTTTTCTTGAGGCTGCTTGCCGTGGCTAAAAGCATGTGTTTGAAATGCTCTTGTTCGGCGGGGTCTGATGGTACGACAAATTCATCGTCATCGAGGCTTGCCTCGTCTTTGGAGGGATCATCCTCGACCTCTCGGTCTGCCGCTCTCTCATGAGGGCTGGCTTCTCCATCTTCCTGTGCCGAATCTTGCTGGGGTGGGTGTTCTTCGGCGCTATCCGGGGTAGTATTATCTCTCGTGCCGGAATCACCGTTTTTGCTTTGGCGGGATTTAGAACGGCGCCGCTAACGCCGGCGCTTTGGCTGTTTCTTGGAGGTGTCATCCCCCGCTGTTCCATCGCCATCTCCATCTTTTCGAGTATCCACCATATATATGTCATATGATGAGGTGGCCTTCCAGCGCCCTACAGGTGCTGGTTCTTGTTCGTCTCCTACATCGTCGTCCATACCGTTGATGTCTTCGGAGCCGAAGTCAAGCATGTCGGTTAAATCGTTGACAGTGGCTACAAAGTGGGTGGTGGGTGGGGTTTGAACTTCTTCATCGTCCGTATCCCATCCTCACTGACCGTAATCTGGCTAGGGCTCTCCTGATAAAGAGAGAGACTTGAGAGAATTCAGGATGCTGCCAAAAGGCGAGTGCTGAAAGATGTTCGCGGCAGTGAACTCCATTATCGGTGCCCAATCGGATTCGATTGGCAGGGGCGCGGGGGGTTCGGAGTCCGGGGAGGAGTCCGGATCCTCGGAGTCACGGGTCATGCAGAGTGCGGGGCTGGCGCTCGGCTCGATTGCCTTTGAGATCGCAGCCCCCAAGGTGACATCCAACCGCTTATCCTCGATTGGCGCAATAGGCTCCGAGTTAGGGGTCGGAACCGGTGCGTGTGCGGCCTCCAAGACACTATCTGGAGGCAGAGCTAGATCATGCCCCTCGAGATAGTGCGGCGCGCTTGGCCGTGGCTCGAACCCGTCGAAGATCAAGTCTCCACGGATGTCAGCCGTGTAGTTTAAGCTTCCAAACCTGACTTGATGGCCAGGGGCGTAGCTTTCGATCTGCTCCAGGTGGCCAAGCGAATTGGCCCGCAGTGCGAAGCCGCCGAAGACGAAGATCTGTCCGGGGAGAAAAGTCTCACCCTGGACCTCATCGTTGTTGATGATCAAGGGAGCCATCGGGCCTAAAGGCGACGACACAGAGGAACTCTCGATGAAAGCACCAATGTCGGTGTCAAAACCGGCGGATCTCGGGTAGGGGGTCCCGAACTATGCGTCAAGGCCGGATGGTAACATGAGACAAGGGACACGATGTTTTTACCCAGGTTCGGGCCCTCTCGATGGAGGTAATACCCTACTCCTGCCTGATTAATATCGATGATATGGGTAGTACAAGAGTAGATCTACCACGAGATCAAGGAGGCTAAACCCTAGAAGCTAGCCTATGGTATGATTGTTGTATATGGAGTTGATGTCCTATGGACTACAACCCTCCGGTTTATATAGACACCAGATAGGGTTAGGGTTACACAGAGTCGGTTACAATGGTAGGAGATCTTGAATATCCGCATCGCCAAGCTTGCCTTCCACGCCAAGGAAAGTCCCATCCGGACACGGGACGAAGTCTTCAATCTTGTATCTTCATAGTCCTGGAGTCCGGCTGAAGGTATAGTCCGGCTACCCGAACACCCCCTAATCCAGGACTCCCTCAGTGCCCTCCTGCCTTGTGCCCCCCTCGGGCACCTTCTCGCGTTGATTCTTCTTCCCATATTTCGCAAATATTCCAAAAATATTCTCCGTCCATTTTTATTCCGTTTGGACTCCATTTGGTATGGGGTTTCTGCGAAACATAAAACGTGCAACAAACATGAACTGACACTGGGCACTAGATCAATATGTTAGTCCCAAAAATAGTATAAAAAGTTGCCAAAAGTATATGAAAGTTGTATAATATTGGCATGGAACAATCAAAAATTATAGATATGACGGAGACGTATCAGCATCCCCAAGCTTAATTCCTGCTCGTCCTCGAGTAGGTAAATGATAAAAAAGATAATTTTTGATGTGGAATGCTACCTGGCATAATCTTGATCATATATCTAATCATGGCATGAATATTAAGACACGAGTGATTCAAAGCAATAGTCTATCATTTGACATTAAGACAATAATACTTCAAACATACTAACCAAGCAATTATGTCTTATCAAAATAACATAGCCAAAGAAATCTCATCCCTACAAAATCATATAGTCTGGCTATGCTCCATCTTCACCACACAAAGCATTCAAATCATGCACAACCCCGATGATAAGTCAAGGTCCATACTTTTTAATGCGCTTCAGCCTTTTCAACCCTCACCAATACATGAGCGCAAGCCATGGACATAGCACTATGGGTGGAATAGAATATGATAATGGAGGTTTGTGTGAAGAAGGCAAAAAGGGAGAAAGTCTCACATCGACGCGGATAATCAACAGGCTATGGAGATGCCCATCAATTCATGTCAACGTGAGGAGTAGGGATTGCCATGCAACGGATGCACTAAGAGCTATAAGTGTATGAAAGCTCAAACTGGAAACTAAGTGGGTGTGCATCCAACTTGCTTGCTCATGAAGACCTCGGGCATTTGAGGAAGCCCATCATCGGAATATACAAGCCAAGTTCTATAATAAAATTCTCACTAGTATATAAAAGTGATAACTCAAGAGACTCTCTATATGAAGAACATGGTGCTACTCTGAAGCACAAGTATGGTAAGAGGATAGTAACATTGCCCCTTCTCTCTCTTTTCTCTCATTTTTTTCTTTCTTTTTTTGTTTTGGTGGGCTTCTTTGGCCTCTTTTTTTATTTGGGCTTCTTTGGCCTATTTTATTTATTTTTAAAGTCCGGAGTCTCATCCCGACTTGTGGGGGAATCATACTATCCATCATCCTTTCCTCACCGGGGCAATGCTCTAATAATGATGATCATCACACTTTTATTTACTTACAACTCAATATTACAACTCGATACTAGAACAAAGATATGACTCTATATGAATGCTTCCGGCAGTGTACCGGGATGTGCAATGATCTAGCATAGCAATGACATCAAAAAACGGACAAGCCATGAAAACATCATGCTAGCTATCTTACGATCATGCAAAGCAATATGACAATAAATGCTCAAGTCATGTATATGATGATGATGGAAGTTGCATGGCAATATATCTCGGAATGGCTATGGAAATGCCATGATAGGTAGGTATGGTGGCTGTTTTGAGGAAGATATAGGGAGGCTTATGTGTGATAGAGTGTATTGTATCACGGGGTTTGGATGTACCGGCGAAGTTTGCACCAACTCTCGAGGTGAGAAAGGGCAATGCACGGTACCGAAGAGGGTAGCAATGATGGAAGGGTGAGAGTGCGTATAATCCATGGACTCACATTAGTCATAAAGAACTCATATACTTATTGCAAAAGTTTATTATCCCTCGAAGCAAAGTACTACTACTACGCATTCCCCTAGGGGTATAGATTGGTAGGGAAAGACCATTGCTCGTCCCCGACCGCCACTCATAAGGAAGACAATCAATAAATACCTCATGCCCCAACTTCGTTACATAATGGTTCACCATACATGCATGCTACGGGACTTGCAAACCTCAACACAAGTATTTCTCAATTTCAAAATTACTCAACTAGCATGACTCTAATATCACCACCTTTATATCGCAAAACTATTACAAGGAATCAAACATATCATATTCGGTGATCTACAAGTTTTATGTAGGATTTTTGACTAACCATGTGAATGACCAATTCCCGTCAACTCTCTAAATGGATATAAGTGAAGCAAGAGAGTTTAATTCTTTCTACAAAAGATATGCCCACGCTGTAACAAATAAAAGTGAAGCAAAAGAGCATTCTACAAATGGCGGTTTTCTATGTGAAGAGAAATAGGCAATCCAAACTTCAAATGATATAAGCGAAGCACATGAAGCATTCTATAAAGCCATACTCAAAAGATATAAGTGAAGCGCAATGAGAATTCTATAAATCAACAAAGGACTATCTCATACCAGCATGGTGCATAAAAGTAAAGTGAAAACTAAATGCAAAAGACGCTCCAAGATTGCACATATCGCATCAACGAAACGAATCCGAAAACATACCGATACTTGTTGAAGAAAGATGGGATGCCTTCTGGGGAATCCCCCATCTTAGACGCTAGAGTCTCCTTGAATATTTACTTGGGGTGCCTTGTGCATCCCCAAGGTTGAGCTCTTGCCTCTACTTCTTCTCCTCACATCAAGACATCCTCGATCTTCGAACACTTCATCCACACAAAAGTCAACAGAAAGCTCGGTAAGATCCGTTAGTATAATAAAGCAAATCACTACTCTAAGTACTATTACAATCCAATTCATATTTTGTATTTTCATTGTAGCTACTGTAATATAACTTTTCCATTGCTTAATCCATTGATAGAAATCAATAGTTTCATCAAAACAAGCAAACTATGCATCAAAAACAGAATCTGTCTTAAACAGGACAGTCTGTAGTAATCTGAACATTCACCATACTTCTGATACTCCAAAAATTCCACAAAAATTATTAAAAATAAAATATTTGTATAGAAAGACAGTGCAAAAAGTTGCAGAACCGTTTGATGTTCCAGTAAAAAATGTAAAATCATGCACTACAGCCAAAGTTTCTGTCCTACACCACACAAACCAACAAGCATTGTAAACATCGTAAAGGCAAACCTTGGCTCATTATTTTTATTTTTAAACCTTATAAAAGCACACAACAGAAATAAATGACTCTCTAAAACTTCCGGGTTGTCTCCCTGGCAGCGCTTTCTTTAAAGCCATTAAGCTAGGCATATAATGCTCAAGTAATGGATCCGCCCGGATCCCAAGGTATATCAAAGCCACTTTTAATTAACAATGATTTGTAATTTATTAGTGAGCACAAAGTAACATATATCATGTAATGACGAAGTCTAACTCTCTTTCTATGCATCGGCATGTCATAAAAGAACAATTCATGCACACAAAGTAAAGGCCAATGCATAGTATAAACAGTTTGTTGCAATTTTTTCATGTTGGAAACATAAAGAGGCGGATATGTAGTTCCTCTCTCATAATAATTGCAAGTAGGAGCAGCAAGCACATGCATATTATATATATCAAAATCATCATGTGTAATAGTAGAACTCAACCCATCAATATAATCCTTAATAAGGGTAAACTTCTCCGATATAGTGTAGTTGGGAGAATTCAAAAAGATAATAGGACTATCATGCATGGGTGCAATAGAAATAATTTCATGTTTAACATAAGGAACTATAGCAAGTTCATCTCCATAAGCATAATTCATATTGGCATCTTGGCCACCAGCATAGCAAGCATCATCAAAAAGGGATATTTCAAGAGAACCAACGGGATCATAACAGTCATCATAGCAATCATCCTTCGGTAAGCACGAAGGGAAATTAAACAATGTATGAGTTGAAGAGTTACTCTCATTAGAAGGTGGGCACGGGTGATCAATCCGCTCTTCCTCCTTTTGTTCTTCGCTCTCCTCCTCATCTTTTTCATCCAATGAGCTCACAATGTCATTAATTTCTTCTTCCATAGACTGATGCAAAATATTAGTCTCTTCTTGGACAGCGGAGACTCTATCAATAAAATCATCAATATCGTAATTGAATTCATAATTCTCATAGAAATATTTAAGTATAGCAAAATTTCCAGGTGTGTAAACATCATCATCAAGATTTTCACACTCTTTAAACAAAGATTCGATTTCATAAGCACCCATAAAAGCAACAAATTCTTCTATTTGTTCCACATCATAGTAATCATATATACCATTAGCATAAGATGCCAAGGTTTTATCATCATTAATTTTGCATGAAAAGGGAAGGTGTGGAGCCTTCATCCTAGAGCAACAAGTATAGTAATATCTCAAGAATAGTTCCTGAGCATACCAATGCAACATATGAATTTGATCCCATAATAATTTCCCTTTTTGAGTCAAGCGATAATCCCTAAAGTATTCACGTTGGTCCAACATGTCTCCCATTACATAATTGAATGGGGTTTCCTTAGGATTATCAAAGTAGTACATAATATTTTTCACATAACTAGCATCTAGGGTTTTAGGAGGTTCCCCATCTCCATGAGTAGCAAGTAAACCTAATTTTTTTGGTATTGCGTGTTGCATATCCATAACTAAAGATAAAGAACAACTTAGAACAACAAATAAAAATTACTTAGTGATAAAGCAAACAAGCATACACGAGAATATTCACCCCATGCTATAACTCCCCGGTAACGGCGCCAGAAAAAGGTCTTGATAACCCACAAGTATAGGGGATCAATTGTAGCCTCTTTCGATAAGTAAGAGTGTCGAACCCAATGAGGAGCTAAAGGTAGAACAAATATTCCCTCAAGTTTTATCGTCCACCGATACAACTCTACGCACGCTTGACATTCGCTTTACCTAGAACAAGTATAAAACTAGAAGTACTCTGTAGGTGTAAGAGATAGGTTTGCAAGAATATAAAGAGCACGCAAATAAAAACTAGGGGCTGTTTTAGGTAAAGAAGCAATAAAGTTAGTATAGCGAGTGTGGAAAAGTGGTGGTAGGAGTTACGAAATTGTCCCTAAGCAATTGACTACTTTACTAGACCAATAGCAAGTTTTATGTGGGAGAGGCCACTGCTAGCTTGTCATCCCTGACTTGGAATTCTATGCACTTATGATTGGAACTATTAGCAAGCATTCGCAACTACTAACATTCACTAAGGTGAAACCCAACCATAGCATTAAGATATATTGGTCCCCCTTCAATCCCGCATGCATCAATTTCTATGCTAGGTTGAAGCTTCTGTTACTCTTGCCCTCCAATACATAGTCCTATCAACATACAACTAACCCTAAATGGTGTGATCCACGCGCGCGCTCATATGATGGGCACCAATGGACAGCAACATAACCACAAGCAAATTAAACCAATCACAGCAATTCACCAATTACCGATAGGACAACGAGAATCTACTCAGACGTCATAGGATGGCAACACATCATTGGATAATAATATGAAGCATAAAGCACCATGTTCAAGTAGAGCGTACATCGGGTTGTGGGAGAGTGGACCGTTGTAGATAGATGGGGGAAGGTGATGAAGATGTTTTTGAAGATGACGGAGGTGTTGGTGTAGATCGCCGTCACATGATGATGGCCCCGGCGGCGTTCCGGCGCCATCGGGAGAGAGGGGGAGAGAGCCCCCCTTCTTCTTCTTCCTTGACCTTCTCCCTAGATGGGAGAAGGGTTTCCCCTCTGGTCCATGGCCCCCGTGGCGGCGGAGGGGCGAGAGCCCCTCCGAGATTGGATCTGTCTCTGTCTCTCTCTGTTTCTGTGCTCTGGGATTTTGCCCTTTCACCATTTCTTACATATAAGGAGATCCGTAACTCCGATTGGATTGAAACCTTCACCCAGATTTTTCTCCAAAAATTAGCTTTCTTGCGGCCAAAGAAGAGCAGCAACCGCCTTACGGGGGCCCACGAGGGTCAGTGGCGTGCCCAGGGGCAGGTGCGCGCCCCGCCTCATGGCCCCCTCGGGGACCTTCTCGTGTTGATTCTTCTTCCCATATTTCAAAAATATTCTCCGTCCGTTTTTATTCCATTTGGACTCCGTTTGGTATGGGGTTTCTATGAAACATAAAACATGCAACAAACATGAACTGTCACTGGGCACTGGATCAATATGGTAGGCCCAAAAATAGTATAAAAAGTTGCCAAAATTATATGAAAGTTGCATAATATTGGCATGGAACAATCAAAAACTATAGATATGACGGAGACGTATCAGTATGTGATGTATGTCAGAGAGTGAAGGAAGAACATCAGAAGTCAGTAAGATTACTGCAGCCTATGCCGATACCCGAATGGAAGTGGGACAAGCTTGGCATGGATTTCATTACCGGATTACCCAGCACCCGATCAGGATATGATTCTATTTGGGTAGTAGTGGACCGTTTGACCAACGTGGCTCACTTTATCCCAGTCAAAACCACTTATATGAGTGCAAAGTTGGCCAACACTACAAGAAACATGTTAATACGTGACGGATTTCGAGTGACAGTTTCAGAAATTGTCATGGACAGACTAGTACGGCCCCGCAAGCCCACCTAAGCCTGCCGAAAAAGCCCTCAACTAATGCCCGTATAAAACCTAACCCGGAGACACTCCCTTCCCCACTCTTTCTCCTCCTCCTCCGCCGCCCCCATCGGCTTAGCCCTCTCTAGTTCCTGACTTCCTGCCCTGCCCGCGCCGCGTCACCGTATCCTGCTTCTCTGCTGCACCACCGCCGTCCTTGTCCGGCCCCTCCACCGGAACCAACCGGAGAACACTTGGAAGTGGAGGAAATCCCCTTCTGTATCTCTACTGGATCTGGATCGACTCCCGTGACTCTTCCTCCCTCTGCTGGTAAGGACGCACTAGTTCCGCTACTACATTTTGCAGTGAAGAATCAAACTGATTCCAATTCAATCCAGGTGGATCTCTATCTTTGCGGCCTTCTGTGCAGATCCGGCATGGACGTCAAACCTGACGTCGGTTTGTCTTAGCGGAGCGGCTGTGTGGTGGCCGGTCTATGGCATGGCTCATTGGAGGCAACAGCGACAGCTGCATCGCAGTTTCCTTCCCTGTCCATGAGGTCTGATCTCCCGCCCGCCCCCTTCACTGGTGACTTGTTCTTGTTTTTCCCATTTTACTTTGGACTAATCTCATAGCTTCTTGGTCAGTTCGTCTTTTATCTTCCGTGACCACGAGATAATTTTCAAGAATTAGTACCTTAGTTGATTTTTGTATGTGGCTACCTAATTCTAGGGAACAGAATAGAATAGGTTGAGGGGATTGATCTGAAACTGAGTAGGCAAACATTTCAGTGTAGGTTAGTTGGTGGTTTTGGAGCAAAATTGTACGCCCCCGAAAGAAATATCTACACACAGGAAGAAAAAAGAAAATGGTATTTCGAAACATCTGAACGATATTTCAATGCAACAGGAGCACCATATCTGTAGAGTGCTAGAGCTGCACTTGTTTTTCCATTTCCTGCTATTCGATTTGCTATTAATCTTACTTTCTCAATGTACAGATGTGCTTCGCAAATTTTAAAAAATCTTGATGATTAAAACTTTAACTTAAGGAGATATTTCCATAAGCAAGTTTAGTTTCTTCCTGTGCTGGGTTGTATTAGCTTATTCTGAATCTGAACATGACATGCCGAACTACTGAAACGTGATCAGATCAATTATTGTGTGTGTGTGTGTGTAACAGGTTCCGTTGATAGATTGGCATACATCTCAGGCGCACATATTGGAACCGGGCGGTCCGGCAAACCTCTGGCCTCTGCTTCTTCCTCCCTGCTGGTGCCGTGGAACCAACGGTGGGTTTTGCTACCCCGACCACGGCCTAACACGCATGGACTGAAGCGTTGGACAGGTGCCCACTGCTCGGCTCTGCATGTTTGGGCCATCTGAGATAAGTTATTCTATCTCTTCCTTAAAGTGAGATCATTTGCTTCTTTGATCCAGTTCTATTAAGTTGTACAAGGCCTTAGCTGGTTGTCAGGGAGGAACCTTCATCTCATTGCTCAAACTTGTGTAAACTGTGGCCATACAAAATACATCTTAGTTTTTGTTGCCTTACAAACATGGCTGTGAACAAACCAAATGTTGGCAAACAATTGTATATCCATTTTCACTTATTATGATATTTCTGAAAGTGAAAGGGACCAAGGATAGCACAGAGAGCAGAGAGCACATGGGTTATGTTGGGAAAATTGGTCGAAGTTACAATGCATTAGCTGGCATAAATATAGCACAACTAGCATGCCTAGATGCACACAACGTTGATGGTAAGATATGCTTGACAACTACCTAACAGGATCAGATTATTCATTTTGTAAATGTAGACAAAAAATAGCATTGTCTTCACAATGTCCACCACTGAATATCTCTGTGTATTTCTAGACCTTGATTTGATATTGAAAAACAATCCAATTTATCTTCTCGCTTATGTCTTGGAAGGTTTCAGGATCTGTATCTATATTCGTGATTGCTACTGCATGTGTTCTGACTCGGCATGTACCTTGATTAACATGAAGTAATACTTAAGCTATGTATTAGTCTGATTCGTGCAAGCCTTGTTCCTACTGCTGCCACCTTGTATAAATATATACTGGTTCGGGCAAGACTTGCTCCTACTTCAAATTTTTAGTCTGAACGTACCTATATATCCGTGCATCAGACTAAATTTGTAGTCTGATTCGTGAAGTAGGAGCAAGGCTTGTTCCTACTGCTGCCACCTTGTATAAATATATACTAGTTAATTTCATTTAACTATTTTTTTCTGTTACAAATAATAGTACTGTGCTGGTCAAGTTGGCAGCGTATAGAATTGTCTTGCACAGAAGTAACACGGATAATAAAATCAATGGGTTTATGATAGAAAAGCATTTCGGTATATCCCGAATGACTATAAACAATGCATGATCATTTCAAGTTGCACTTTCCTATCTATTATCTCAGTGTTTATCAAGTATTTTCAAGTTTCATAGTCCACTACATTACAATGGGTTTATATGGCCTCAACTACTGCTGCTATAGTACTTGGAGTTCTGTGATGTGTGTTTCGTCATTTTGTCATTTGACACACTTTTCTTTGGGTTAATTTTAAGCAACCTAATCTTTACTCTTGTTTTATAGTAGATAGAATGTTATTCTCATTTGTAGGCACTATAAGATTTAAGAATTCTGGACATGTAATTCATTTTTATATTTGTTGCAATTTTATTATTTCTACTATCTATTCATATGTGCAAATATCTAATATTCTTGTTAATATGCTAGGTAAGATTGGATATTGTGCTACTTGGTGCTACCCATCACAATCAGCTACTGCATGATCGTCGCCATCAAGAACGTCGACAGCAAGAGCTTGAATAACAACCTCGGTAGTTTTTTTAGGATAACAGCCTCGATAGTTTATATGTTCTGTTGATGTAAAATGGATTGTACTGGTTCATAACTCTGCTGTGTGATATATTTTGTCAATCTATGCTGTATGTCATCACTTTGTAGAGGATTTTTTAAACTGCTATGTTGTAGATACATACAGATGGCCGTGATAAACTTTGTAATGTTTCACACCTTGCAAATATTTTTTGTTGGGAAAATTTGGCATTAGGATTTGTGCAACGCCCTTTAAATTGGCCCTTAAAAACATACTGGGTCAAATTCTGGCCAAAAGAAATGGGATAAGCCAAATTTAAACCGCCCTTTAAATTGTGCCTAAATCCATGACGAATTTTGTGACGAAAAATAGTATCCATGTAGGCAGCCATGTAATTGAAATTAGTCAATAGAAAATCCTACGTGGCGTTAGTCCATGACAGATTGTTCCATCACAAAGGCTTGGGCCTGGGCGGGCCGGGGGCAGATCCATGACGGCCAAGAGCCGTCATGGTAGGTACGATATCAAATTGTGACGCGATATACATGACGGATTTCGAATCCGTCAAGGATGGGCACCCATGACAGTTGTTTAGTAATCTGTGACGGACTAGATCCGTCATGTATTAACAGATTTCTTGTAGTGCAAGATATATGACCAGGATAGTATGTCTGCACGGAGTTCCAAGGACCATCGTATCAGATAGAGAAACCAAGTTTACTTCAAAGTTTTGGCACCAGCTGCACCAGACTTTGGGTACCAGGCTAGAGTTCAGTACAACCTTTCATCCGCAGATAGATGGATAGACCGAGAGAGTCAATCAGATTCTGGAGGACATGTTGAGAGCTTGTGCGCTAGATTATGGATCTAGTTGGGATGATAATTTGCCTTATGCAGAGTTCTCATACAACAACAGCTACCAGGCCAGTTTGAAGATGACACCTTTCAAATCGTTGTATGGAAGGAGGTGCAGGACACTGTTGATGTGGGATGAAGTTGGAGACCGTCAGTTATTTGGACCAGATCTAATCAAAGAATCTGAAGAGAAAGTAAAGTTGATTCGAGACAGACTGAAGGTAGCTCAGTCGGGACAGCAGAGTTATGCAGACTCAAAACGCAAGGAGGTAGTCTATGAAATCGGAGACAGAGCATATCTCCGAGTGTCGCCTTTGCCAGCAGTTAAATGTTTTGGAATTAAGGGAAAGTTAGCCCCGAGATTTGTAGGACCATACCGAGTTTTGGAGCATATGGGAGAAGTGGCCTACAAGTTGGAGTTCCCGAAGGATTGTTCGGAGTTCATGATGTGTTTCACGTTTCCCAGTTGAAGAAGTGTCATGCTGAGATGGCCGATATTCCTCTGAGAGATACAGTGCCCATGGAAGCAATTCAGTTGGATAGTGATCTGACCTACGAGGAGAAACCTTTCAAGATTCTCGAATTTGCCACCCGAGTCACACACAACAAGGATATCAAGTTTTGACAAGTTCAGTGGAGCCACCATACCGAGAATGAAGCCACCTGGGAACGAGAGGAAGATCTACGGAAAGACCACCCACACCTATTCCCTAGCCAACCCAAATCTTGAGGGCGAGATTCATCTTAAGAGGGGTAGGTTTGTAACATCCCAAATTTTCAATTTGGAATGTTATACATAGGTCATCATATGCATATCATATTTTATTTGCATTTTGGTTTTGATCCTATAAATTGTAAGCAACTTAAGGACCCACGGAGAGAGTTGGGGATTTCATTTATTTTCATATTTGAATTCTTTTATCAAATATTGAAACCATGATAAGTTTGGTTTTAATTATTTTTCCTCTCCGAAAATATTTCCAATATTAAAAATAAAAGAGAGGAGATAATATGACTTCCCCAAAACAAAAGAAATATGAGGGGGGATGTTAAAATCAAACAATTATATTATTTGTTATTTTATTTGAATTGGAAAAAAATTATGCATTTTTTACATTGCATTTTAGGCCAAGAAAATGTTCACTATGTTCTAAATATTTAATTTAGACGGTGAAGATTGTTTTTGACATTTTTAGAATTTTTTAATATTATTTAGGATTTTTCCTTTTCGGCGGAATTATTAATAAAAAAATTGCGCCTAACTGGGCCATTGGCCCAGCCGAGTGGGCCTAAGCCCAGCTGCCACCGCCGCTGTCACATCCCTAGTTCTGGTATGCACTAGGCTAGCCTTTCATGTAAGCATCATGTTTAAACTTTCATGGAAATTTGAAATGGGGATAATCAAACCCCTAGCATCAAAGGAAGTCACTAGGTTCAACTAAAATATTTTCAGTAAATCCAAATGGCTTTCAAAAATGTTCATCATTTATGGAAAATACTGTAAACAGTAACCAGAGGTGATGCACATTTTTCCATGACATATTTGGGCTCTGAATTAAATCATACTCTATTTGCATTTGGGCATTTAAAAGCTATAAAATATTTTAAATGCTCAAATAGTCATAAACTAAAATGTTTACTGTAGGATATATTCCCAACAGTGATCATGAGTAGTTTCATGATTTTTGGGAGTGTCTAAGTATTTTTAATAAAGCCCTAAAGACTACAGAATAATAGAAAACAAAATTAAAACAGAAAGCAGAGAGAGAGAAAGCAAACCTGGCGGCCCAGCTGTGGCCCAGCACTGTTGGACCAGCCCACCTCCTTCCCTTGTCTTCTTCCAACTGCTGCCAGGAGGACGCCGGGCGTGTGCTCGCCGCGCGCGCGCCACCTCCACCCTGCCTGGCTGCCCCCTCGTCGCTCTGGCCCTCCCTCGCGACGCCACGCAACCCCCGACCTCTCTCGCACTCTCCCTCGCCCTCATCCCCTCCCATGTCTCTCTCTCTCTCACGCGCACGGCCGAACACGCCTGCCGCCGCCGATGATCATCACCGCGGCCATCGCCTCTCCCTCGTCCCCTGGAGCTGCCCACGAGCTCCGCCGAGTCCCTCTCCTCCTCCTCACCGAGCCGCCTGATGCCGGAAGCCCCTGGATGCCGCCTGCACCGCCGTTCCCTTCGTCGGCCACCAAAGATCGTTGCCGTCGATTAGCTTCCTCCGGTGCCTCCCCGAGCTCGCTGACCCTCCCGTTCGACTCACTGTGAGCTCCTGCTCCCAAACCCCCTCTCTCCTTTGTCGATTTCCTCTTCTAGCCCCACTGTCCACCACGGCCGAAGCTCGCCGCCGCCATGCCTCATCGCCGCCGTGGCTGGAGCCGTTGTAGCTCGAAGCCGAGCACACCATCGCGCTGAACGCGTCTCCAGGAGTCCGTAGCCAGCACCAGCTTCTCCCCATGTGCCCCCTAGCTCCAACACGATTACACCGTAGCTCCGGCCGCCGCTGGGCTCGTCGCCGGCGTCGATTCCGGTGACCCCGTGACCTACTGCTACCTCCACTAGATGCGCGGGAGCAAGGGCTATCGCCCGGTGCCCTCGGCACGTCCAACCGACGCCCATAGCGCGATTCCGGCGAGCCACCGCCGCACTGTGAGGTCGTCGGAGTTCAACTCCGGTGGCTGGTGACGTGGCACATGATTAGCCACTAATGACCCCGCTAATTAACCCCCTCACTCACTGACATGTGGGCCCCAGCCTGCTAACTAACCTAGCTTAGCACTTAAACTAATCTGAGTTAGTTAATTAACTAACTGTGTGACTGACCAACGGGCCCCGCTGGTCAGGTTTGACCTGGACCGCGCCTGTTGACCGCTGACGTCATAGTGATGCAGTGCTGATGCAATAAACTATTTTCTGGGTTTAATTTAAATCAGGAAATTCCAGAAAATGCCCAAAACTTCTAAAATTCGTAGAAATTCAACCATAACTCCAAATGAAATAAATTATATATGTAAAATTATCAGAAAAATTCAAGGAATCCATATGTACCATTTTCATGCATGTTTGAACAACTTAACCTCACTGTTTAGTCCAAAACATGATAAGGCACTATTTGAACTCATAGTTTGAATTTGAATTTGAACCTAGTGTTCAAACCAACTCCATTTAACTTGTTGCTAGTTGCGTTAGCTTAATCAACAGCATATTGCAATGTCATGACCATGCATCATATTGTTGCATCGCATTGATTGTGTTCTTCCTTGTTGCCGGTAAATGTCCCCTCTCGATAGACGATGTACCGACGCCGTGATCGTTGACACTGATGAAGACTCAATGTTATCTTCAGAAGTGCCAGGCAAGCAAAACCCCCTTGTTCATTCCGATACAATCCCACTCTCTTGCTCCTGCTCTCTTTTACTGCATTAGGACAACAACGATCATTTGCTACTTGTTGCGGTAGTTGAACCCCGTATCCTCTGCATGACCTGTCATTGCCACAGTAAATAGATGAAACCCACTAGCATGAGTAGGAGTTGTTTGAGCCCTGATGTGCCTACACATTCATGCTTGTTTGTCATGCCTGCTACTGCTTAGAGTTGGGTCAGGTCTGATTCATCGGGGATGAATTGGAATGTGGTGAACATGTCCTACTATTGAGAGCTAAGTGTGTGAACACGATTTGGTAAAGGTAGCGGTGAGAGGCCATGTAGGAGTACATGGTGGGTTGTCTCATTGCAGCCGTCCTCAGGAACCGAGTTCTGTGTTTTTGATCCATGAAAAGCTACTACCACTCATTGGAATGCTTAAGTGCCCCTCTCGACTTATTAATCAACTCGATCTCTTTCCAGGAGTTGCAATTAGTTTCTGGTGTTTGTAGGTAGTGTTAGTAGTCTACCAAGTGGCACCCGGTACAGGTGGGCTTGGGACAGACTAGGCACAGTGGCCCGGTGTACCAAGTGGCACCCGGATGGTGGGCTTGGGAACCCTGTACACATCGTTTGGGGCCGTGAGCGACACCCCGGCCGGATCTCCTTGCCGATGGAACCCGAATAGGCGATAAACCTGGACTAGAGACTTGTTGGTTAGTCGGGTCGTGGCCGACTCCCTCGCCCGGCTTCCGCTTGAAGGTTGCCGAGGTACATGATGTGTACAGGGCTATAAGTGGCGAGAGCGTGTGTGAAGAAGTACACCCCTGCAGGGTTATCATTATCTATTCGAATAGCCGGATTCCTCGGATATGGAAACTTGGACCCCTTGCATAGTTCATAGACAAGTGAAAGTGGATACTCTAAAATGCGCAAGATAAGCGTGAGTGCTATGGATGGTGTTCTCGTAGGGAGACGGGAGCAGATCCATAGTGGTGTATTGGTATGGTGAATTTGTGGACTCGTGTGCGCCACCTCAAAAGAGTTACTTGCAGTCGTAGTTCAGGTTAGCCACTGAGTCAAAGCTGGTTTGCTGCAGTTAAACTCCACCACCCCCTTTGTTGACACAGATGCATATGTAGATAGTTCTGATGTAAGTCTTGCTGGGTACATTTGTACTCACGTTTGCTTAATTTATGTTTTGCAGAGAGACTTCAGTCCCGCTAGTAGTCCCGCTTGGACTTCGACGTTTAGCTTGATACCTCAGCTACGATCTTGTGCCCTCGACAGGATCTGGTAGATAGTCAGGCTTCTTAGCCTTTTTCATTTATAGATGTCTGTACTCAGACATGTTAGGCTTTCGCATGTGCTTTGCATTGTATGCTATGATTGTTGGGTCATGAGACCCATGCTTGTAATATCTGGCTCTTCGGAGCCTAATGAATAAATACTTGAGTCGTAGAGTCTTGTTGTGATGCCATGTTGTATGTACTCATATCGGGCATATTGTGTGTATGATTGAAATGCTTGGTATGAGTGGGATCCGACAATCTAGTTGTTTATCCTTGGCAGCCTATCATATGGGGAAATGTAGTCTAGTGCTTTCTGAGTGATAGTAGTCCGCTACAGCCCGGTTCACCGGAGTCCTGCTAGCCCAGCACTACTGCTCAGGACACTTGACTGGCCGGCATGTGTTTCTCTTTGTTCCTGTGTCTGTCCCTTCGGGGAAATGTCACGCAGTGACATCCGGAGTCCTGCCTAGCCTGCTACAGCCCAGGTTACCGGAGTCTTGTTAGCCCAGTGCTACAGCCCGGATTCACACGCTGTTGACCGACATGCTCGAGGTTGATTCATGTATGCCTGTCCCCATGGGTCAGTGCCGCTTTGGGTTCACGACTAGGCATGTCGGCCCGGGTTCTTTGTCATATGGATGCTAGCGACACTATCATATACGTGAGCCAAAAGGCGCAAACGGTCCCGGGCCAGGTAAGGTGGCACCCGTGGGAATACCGTGCGTGAGGCCACAAAGTGATATGATGTGTTACATGCTAGATCGGTGTGACCTAGGATCGGGGTCCCGACAGCTTTGGTATCAGAGCCTGACTGCCTGTAGGATTACCAAGCCAACTGGTCGAAGTTGTGTCTAGAAATGCTTTAGTTATGTAGGGGAATTGATTGTGGAAGGGAACGTAAGGCTCTTTTTACTCCTTTACCTTGTGCCCTTCTGATCTGAGTCACCCTCTTCTCTTCTACGGGATTAAGAACTAGGCTTCTCATCTTTCTATCAGGATCACGTGTTACTAATCCATAGACTTGTAGGATTGTTGGATTCAAGTCTCAGTTCAGTTTCTATTACTTCTGTATGTTCATAGTTGGTCTCGGAACCTTGATATGATGTTGTTAAGTGGTTATGCCACCATTTTGCTGGTTGTCTCAAATCTTTTTGAGCAATTACAGCCGTTATGCTGTCCGAGTCATCCCAGGTTTCTAAACAATCTGATGCATTTGCAAATCCCTTTCTCCTGTGTTAGATGTCTTATGGGCCAGTTTAATCACACTAATCGTCAAGTTGAGGTACTCCGTTGCCTCGGCATATATGTTGGAGCTATTATTATGACCCTAGGTGTTTTAGGGAGTCACCTAGTAATCTAGCCATGTTTTGTGTTCCCGGTGTGATGATTCTGGCCACCATTCTCGAAAGCATCCCGTGATGCCATGTAGTGGTAGGTATTCTATTCCTGGGTTTTGAACCCGAGATTCACCCTACTTCATGTCGTTAGTATTTGCTAGTTCCCTTAAGATATTAGTAACCTTTGCGATAGTCCTCGAGGTCCGTGGTATTTCCTTCTTCCAAATACTATGAACCACTTATGGCAGAAGTTCTTGAACCAAAGGATCACAACCAGAGTGCTCTTGATGAGTTCTCCATTCTATATTGTGGCTCTGCTAGTTCTACCTTTCTGCATGGGTTATCCGGAAGAAATATGTTGAAACCGTTCGACATACTAACCTATGCATCCACAACTCAGAAAGTTATATGTTCCTTGAGTTGTTTCCCCCTTCAGTTATATTCCGACCTTCGTCTATCACTTGATAGTCAGAAGTAGTCGTGCATTCATGTTCATCAGTGCCTTTTACTTCTGTGGTCCGTCAAGCCATTCTATTCGGAATGACTAGGAGAAACAAACTCCAGTACCTCATCCATTTCTGGGATCGGGTCAAAGTAGTTGTACTCTGCAGATCAAATTGCAATTCCAGCTTTGCTCTGTTCTACCTTGGAGTGCTATCATCTTTACGTCAAGAGTGTCATGAGAATTGCACCACCTCGTATGGATTCTTGACGTAGTAATACTTCTTGCCATCATTATTCATTCCACGCTTCCCGTGTTCTTGTAACCGGAATGCCGACAAGGGTACTGTGATGTGCGAAATCAATACTCCTAGAAACTTCATTGCCTGGTAGTTAATGGACAATACTCTCATTCTTAGCATGCTGGTTATTGAATTATCATTCTAAGACTGATCGTGCTACCTAGTCCTTATTTCTGGTGCACTCCTCGATCAATGGGTTAGGATTGTGCCAATCCCTCACTCTTTGATCATATCATCTTGCCCTGAAAAGCAAGGTTGCTCTCGAGCTTAGTAACATACCGGTGGTTCATGATTTCCCGAATATCTCCTCGGAAGTGTTACCAGGTTGTCACCTGACCATTATGTTGAGTTCGTGATCAAGATGGTTTTTCAATAAACCACTTTTCCCCAAGAATCTGTGTTGGATACCCCTGAGCTAGTTGGTTAAGCTTAACAACAACTTGGAGAGTTGGAAGATGAAAACTTGTCCGACTTAGTTCATCCCTAAGGGATATCCTTGTGTGTGTGTGTTGAAGAAAGATGATATATTCATCGACTGATCCCCGTGATCAGCTGTTGAATCTATTATCTTGTCCAAACCTTGATTTGAGTGTGGGCTATAGTCAAATCAAATCAGAACCAACGATGTTCATAATGTTGTCTTACTTACGGTTGTCCCTTGAGCATACACCATTATATCTTTAGTCTGACCAATACTATCACATTGTTCACATAGTGGTGGAAGTCCAGTGATATGGAAATTCCGATGAGTTGCTATTGAGCCCATCAGCGGCATTTTGCCTCCTCCATGATTGTGTTGAACATCCAGCTAGTGTTGGAAACTTTATAAGCATTGCGCTCATGTCCCGATCATGAAGCATATGTCCGGTTGAAAGATGTGACTTCCTCTAATTCATGTGCATCTGATGTAAGTTGCCGCCGTGAATTCGAGAAAGTTTGTTTTTGCTTCCTCTGGAATCATCCCAAGTCAGTCATGCATGTGCGAAGTATTCTATGGTCTGATAGACTGATCATCTACATTCTATACGTATCCCTAGCACACCAAGCCACTGATTGAATTGTTCAAGGCAAAGAAGTCTAAGCTTGGGATCTAATCCATGGACTTGCGTAAAGACTTTGAAATCCTTGATGATGGTTCCCCACCTGAACTCAATAGTGTTTTACTATAAGACTACTACGTGGTCTTGCTCGTCTTGGATAGCGTGTTCACAGGGTTGTAGCAGAACCAGCTCATGTTTTGGAGCTTGCTATCGCAGTTCATTCCCCGAGAATCTCGCAACGTCATCTCGTCAAATTGTGTTGCAAACTCTCATTTTCCTTCTAGACTGGATGGGTCTGGAATATCCTAACACCAACCAGATCTGAATCTCAGGCAGATATGATGGTTGGAGCATTTTCCAAGAACTATAATATTGGTCTCTCGATAACCGGTAAAGTGGATGTCATGGCCAACACATCCAGCCGGAAGACCTATTATTGTAGTATCTCGATTGAAGAAAGTTGGCCACCTTCCCATGAGGATTTCGTAGGATTTACCTCCGTAGTTAATCCTTACGGATTCTTGAGCTTCCGAAGTCTGACCTTTTACTTGATTTCTAGATATCCAACCATATCTATGAATGGATTACGCTAGCACATCAAGGAGAACATTAGAAGCAGAGTGCTAAATGTCTCTCGGTCGATCGTCTAGATTCCGTTCCCTTAGCCTCGCTAAGGGAAGATCTGAGAAGGTGTTATCTTCCTTTGTATCCGCATCATCCATCACTAGTCATCGTGGTAGTATGCCGTGTTGCCAGGATCCTTGCCACGGATGTTGGTAGAACCTTGATGAATATGGAAATGCTCAAGTTCTTGAGAGCAGGCGCAAGCAAAATCATCCCTTGCGTTGTCTTCAACAAGGTAGTCCACATCATCCATCCTAGTCTGAGTATGCCATTTCCTCGAGCTATCTCAAACGATCAATTGTAAATCACCTTAAGCTGGTATGAAGAGTTTCAATGATCTCTGAATCAAAAGTAATTCTTTTTGCCACTTAAGGGAATATTTCTGCGAGTCAGCTTCTTTAAGATGTCCCGTTATGGTATCATGGCAATTATTTCCTCGCTACTTTGAAACCATGCACCATCATCTTAAGCGTGGAATTGTTGCCTACCAAATTTGAACCTTTATCATCCACTTCTTTCCATCACCCCTAATGTGTGTTTTGTGTCCCCGCTCAAGAGATGTTCTAATGTCTCACTCCATGAGTTGATCTTGAGTTGCTCGATCTTTGAGAAGATCGTTTCCTGTAGAGTTTCCTTCCGTCATCATCGTGTTGGATGAAGATCTCGAAGACAAAGACGTCAAGAGCAATGTGATGCAATATATCGGTATCTTCGAGAAGGGCAGTTGGATCAAGAAGACTGTGATAGTTTTGTGACCCCTCTGTCTTCTTACTCCACTTCTTGAATCTCGGGACGAGATTCTTGTTTAGTAGGGGTGAGCTGTCACATCCCTAGTTCTGGTATGCACTAGGCTAGCCTTTCATGTGAGCATCATGTTTAAACTTTCATGGAAATTTGAAATGGGGATGATCAAACCCCTAGCATCAAAGGAAGTCACTAGGTTCAACTAAAATATTTTCAGTAAATCCAAATGGCTTTCAAAAATGTTCATCATTTATGGAAAATGCTGTAAACAGTAACCAGAGGTGATGCACATTTTTCCATGACATATTTGGGCTCTGAATTAAATCATACTCTATTTGCATTTGGGCATTTAAAAGCTACAATATATTTTAAATGCTCAAATAGTCATAAACTAAAATGTTTACTGTAGGATATATTCCCAACACTGATCATGAGTAGTTTCATGATTTTTGGGAGTGTCTAAGTATTTTTAATAAAGCCCTAAAGACTACAGAATAATAGAAAACAAAATTAAAACAGAAAGCAGAGAGAGAGAAAGCAAACCTGGCGGCCCAGCTGTGGCCCAGCACTGTTGGCCCAGCCCACCTCCTTCCCTTGTCTTCTTCCAGCTGCTGCCAGGAGGACGCCGGGCGTGTGCTCGCCGCGCGCGCGCCACCTCCACCCTGCATGGCTGCCCCCTCGTCGCTCTGGCCCTCCCTCGCGACGCCACGCAGCCCCCGACCTCTCTCGCACTCTCCCTCGCCCTTATCCCCTCCCCTGTCTCTCTCTCTCACGCGCATGGCCGAACGCGCCCGCCGCCGCCGATGATCATCACCGCGGCCATCGCCTCTCCCTCGTCCCTTGGAGCTACCCACGAGCTCCGCCGAGTCCCTCTCCTCCTCCTCACTGAGCCGCCTGATGCCGGAAGCCCCTGGATGCCGCCTGCACCGCCGTTCCCCTCGTCGGCCACCGAAGATCATTGCCGTTGATTAGCTTCCTCCGGTGCCTCCCCGAGCTCGCTGACCCTCCCGTTCGACTCACTGTGAGCTCCTGCTCCCAAACCCCCTCTCTCCTTTGTCGATTTCCTCTTCTAGCCCCACTGTCCACCACGGCCGAAGCTCGCCGCCGCCATACCTCATCGCCGCCGTGGTTGGAGCCGTTGTAGCTCGAAGCCGAGCACACCATCGCGCTCAACGCGTCTCCAGGAGCCCGTAGCCAGCACCAGCTTCTCCCCATGTGCCCCCTAGCTCCAACACGATTACACCGTAGCTTCGGTCGCCGCTGGGCTCGTCGCCGACGTCGATTCCGGTGACCCCGTGACCTACTGCTACCTTCACTAGATGCGCGGGAGCAAGGGCTATCGCCCGGTGCCCTCGGCACGTCCAACCGACGCCCATAGCGCGATTCCGGCGAGCCACCGCCGCACTGTGAGGTCGTCGGAGTTCAACTCCGATGGCTGGTGACGTGGCACATGATTAGCCACTAATGACCCCACTAATTAACCCCCTCACTCACTGACATGTGGGCCCCAACCTGCTAACTAACCTAGCTTAGCACTTAAACTAATCTGAGTTAGTTAATTAACTAACTGTGTGACTGACCAACGGGCCCCGCTGGTCAGGTTTGACCTGGACCGCGCCTTTGACCGCTAATGTCATAGTGACGCAGTGCTGACGCAATAAACTATTTTCTGGGTTTAATTTAAATCAGGAAATTCCAGAAAATGCCCAAAACTTCTAAAATTCATAGAAATTCAACCGTTACTCCAAATGAAATAAATTATATATGTAAAATTATCAGAAAAATTCAAGGAATCCATCTGTACCATTTTCATGCATGTTTGAACAACTTAACCTCACTGTTTAGTCCAAAACATGATAAGGCACTATTTGAATTCATAGTTTGAATTTGAATTTGAACCTAGTGTTCAAACCAACTCCATTTAACTTGTTGCTAGTTGCATTAGCTCAATCAACATCATATTGCAATGTCATGACCATGCATCATATTGTTGCATCGCATTGATTGTGTTCTTCCTTGTTGCCGGTAAATGTCCCCTCTCGATAGACGATGTACCAACGCCGTGATCGTTGACACTGATGAAGACTCAATGTTATCTTCAGAAGTGCCAGGCAAGCAAAACCCCCTTGTTCATTCCGATACAATCCCACTCTCTCGCTCCTGCTCTCTTTTACTACATTAGGACAACAACGATCATCTGCTACTTGTTGCGGTAGTTGAACCCCTTATCCTCTGCATGACCTGTCATTGCCACAGTAAATAGATGAAACCCACTAGCATGAGTAGGAGTTGTTTGAGCCCTGATGTGCCAACTCATTCATGCTTGTTTGTCATGCCTGCTATTGCTTAGAGTTGGGTCAGGTCTGATTCATCGGGGATGAATTGGAATGTGGTGAACATGTCCTACTGTTGAGAGCTAAGTGTGTGAACACGATTTGGTAAAGGTAGCGGTGAGAGGCCATGTAGGAGTACATGGTGGGTTGTCTCATTGCAGCCGTCCTCAGGAACTGAGTTCTGTGTTTGTTATCCATGAAAAGCTACTACCACGCATTGGAATGCTTAAGTGCCCCTCTCGACTTATTAATCAACTCGATCTCTGTCCAGGAGTTGCAATTAGTTTCTGGTGTTTGTAGGTAGTGTTAGTAGTCTACCAAGTGGCACCCGGTACAGGTGGGCTTGGGACAGACTAGGCACAGTGGCCCGGTGTACCAAGTGGCACCCGGATGGTGGGCTTGGGAACCCTGTACACATCGTTTGGGGCCGTGAGCGACACCCCGACCGGATCTCCTTGCCGATGGAACCCGAATAGGCGATAAACCTGGACTAGAGACTTGTTGGTTAGTCAGGTCGTGGCCGACTCCCTCGCCCGGCTTCCGCTTGAAGGTTGCCGAGGTACATGACGTGTACAGGGCTATAAGTGGCGAGAGCGTGTGTGAAGAAGTACACCCCTGCAGGGTTATCATTATCTATTCGAATAGCCAGATTCCTCGGATATGGAAACTTGGACCCCTTGCATAGTTCATAGACAAGTGAAAGTGGATACTCTAAAATGCGCAAGATAAGCGTGAGTGCTATGGATGGTGTTCTCGTAGGGAGACGGGAGCAGATCCATAGTGGTGTATTGGTATGGTGAATTTGTGGACTCGTGTGCGCCACCTCAAAAGAGTTACTTGCAGTCGTAGTTCAGGTTAGCCACTGAGTCAAAGCTGGCTTGCTGCAGTTAAACTCCACCACCCCCTTTGTTGACACCGATGCATATGTAGATAGTTCTGATGTAAGTCTTGCTGGGTACATTTGTACTCAGGTTTGCTTAATTTATGTTTTGCGAAGAGACTTCAGTCCCGCTAGTAGTCCCGCTTGGACTTCGACGTTTAGCTTGATACCTCAGCTACGATCTTGTGCCCTCGACAGGATCTGGTAGATAGTCAGGCTTCTTAGCCTTTTTCATTTATAGATGTCTGTACTCAGACATGTTAGGCTTCCGCATGTGCTTTGCATTGTATGCTATGATTGTTGGGTCATGAGACCCATGCTTGTAATATCTGGCTCTTTGGAGCCTAATGAATAAATACTTGAGTCATAGAGTCTTGTTGTGATGCCATGTTGTATGTACTCATATCGGGCATATTGTGTGTATGATTGAAATGCTTGGTAGGAGTGGGATCCGACAATCTAGTTGTTTATCCTTGGCAGCCTATCATATGGGGAAATGTAGTCTAGTGCTTTCTGAGCGATAGTAGTCCGCTGCAGCCCGGTTCACCGGAGTCCTGCTAGCCCAGCACTACTGCTCAGGACACTTGACTGGCCGGCATGTGTTTCTCTTCGTTCCTGTGTCTGTCCCTTCGGGGAAATGTCACGCGGTGACATCCGGAGTCCTGCCTAGCCTGCTTCAGCCCGGGTTACCGGAGTCCTGTTAGCCCAGTGCTACAGCCCGGATTCACACGCTGTTGACCGACATGCTCGAGGTTGATTCATGTATGCCTGTCCCCATGGGTCAGTGCCGCTTTGGGTTCACGACTAGCCATGTCGGCCCGGGTTCTTTGTCATATGGATGCTAGCGACACTATCATATACATGAGCCAAAAGGCGCAAACGGTCCCGGGCCAGGTAAGGTGGCACCCGTGGGAATACCGTGCGTGAGGCCACAAAGTGATATGATGTGTTACATGCTAGATCGGTGTGACCTAGGATCGGGATCCCGACAGCCGCCTTCCCCGCGCGGGAGCGCGCCGCCGCCGGACTCGTCCCCGAGCCGGACTCCGCCTCGCCCCTCCCCCAAGCCGCCTCAGACCCCCCCGGCCTCCTATAAGTACGCCGCCACCCCGCCGCCTCCCACCTCGTCCCACCTCGCCGCCTCAGCCCCGCCACCGAGCTTCCGCCGCCGCCCGCGCTGCCTGTGCCGCGCTGCGCCGCCGCCCGCGCCATCCCGTAGCCGCGCCGGAGCCCCGCCGCCTCGCCGCCGTGGACTCGCGCCGCCGTTTTTTGGATCCCGCCCGCCACCGCCGGTTTTTCCGATCCGTCCCGGTTTTTTTAGAAACCCTAGTTTTGTTTTTTGGATCGGTTCAGTTTTTCTCCAGTTTTCTCGGATTAGGTTAAATAACGAACGTTCGTTCGTTAGTTCGTTTTAACGAACGAATTTTGCCCGTTTGCCTCTGTTAGCGAATGTTCATGCCGTAATCTTTTTCTTTTTATTTAATTTTTTGGCTAGGGACCTATCTGCGATTATTGTTATCGCAGATTAGCCCCTGTTTTTCAAACCCTCACAACTTTTTAACCATTCGTCCAAATCCAGTGAAACCAACGCCAAAATCTTCGTCTCGAGCCTCTCTTTCTGGTTAATCAACTTGAACATGGTTTTAACAATTTAAAATTTGGTTTCAAGCAGATTTGAATTCGAAATTCTTTTGACCATAGTTTCAGTTCCGTAGCTCCGATATGACCGATTCTTTTTGGAAATCAAATCTCTTCAGTTGAACTTTCAGATTGGATCTTCTTATTTGAGTTTTACCCTTACATCTACGCTTGAGTGCTTATGTATGATATTGTTTGTTTGCGATAGAATTCTCGGAGTGCGAAGCATGCTACTACGAGTCTCTAGGGTTTGAGGATCATCAACAAGGCAAGTAACACATTCATCATACCCTTTATGACCCAGTTTTTATGCATTAGTTACAACCCTCAAACATTGCATGAGTAGGATGTGGTTAACATGTGGGTATTGGGAAGTAGATGATGAGGCAGAACATGTTGCCCTTTTATTCTCAAACCCTTGGGAGTTACTTCTACGTTATGCTTATATTGCTATGCTATGCTCGTAGACGGGGATTGGGTTTGAGTGTATGCATGACAAATGTGAGATTGTTAATTAATGGTTAACTTAAGGTGGCTACTTAAACACACATCTGGGTGGATTGGTTACCAGGCACCTGGAGAATCCAGTGTTGTCCATCCAAAGTAAAGAGTTAATGTTTCTGAAAGGCTATCTCGGTCATCCGTTTCTCAAACACCATGAAGTGCGAGAAATCCAACGGAGGAGATCGATTCTTGTGCGGAAAAGTGCCCAAACCTTTGCAGAGTGTACAAACTAATGATGGTTAGCCGTGTCCCCGATTATGGACATCTTGAGTATCTGGTTCTTGGATTATCATGTTGATCTCATCACTCTAAATTAATTTGTTGGGTTTTAATACTGCTTAATTGGGATTGAGTTGGAGGAACCTTCTCAATCTTTAACAACTACCATGATAGTTAAACAAAATATATTCCTTTGTTGTAGGAAAAAATTGGCTTTTCGCAAAACATTATAACCATAGAGCCTCCATCGGCGTCATATGCATGTAGTTATAGCATTTATTCTGTTCATTGCTCTACTGTGTTATATTGCCAGCATATTCCATGTGCTGACCCGTTTCGGGCTGCAACATATCATGTTGCAGACTTTTCAGACGAAGAGTAAGGTGCGCTAGGTCGTTGTCGTGCACTCAGCTATGCCGTTGGAGTTGATGGACTCACTTTATCTTCCAAGCCTTTAGCTATTATCTTTTAGATGGCCTTAAGCCATATTATTTGTAATAAGTTCTCCTTTGATACATTCGATGTAATAAGTGTGTGATTGCACTCTGTTATAAATCCTTCGAAGTACTGTGTGTGTCGGCATTACCGATCCAGGGATGACCCTTATGCATAGAGATTTGACTGTTTGAGGTCAGATCGCTACATGCATGCTCTAGCATCGTAAGCATATACACTTCTATTTTTTTGGGAAATGGAGGCGTAGCCTCGGCTGCTGCATCATAATGATGCACGCAGCCATCTTATTAAAAAATCCACGAAGTATCACAAAGTCCTAAAAGTATTACAGCTCGCAAGTGGAGCGAAGCAAATGAATAAAAGAAAAGTACATGCTGACAATCACAACCGATACGGCAATATGAAGGATAAACTTCCTAGACTCCTATCGTGTTATGCGACCGCCATCCGAACTGGTTGAATATAGCCCATGCTACCATCTCCCACTGGTTGCACCCAGTAACCAAAGGCTCCCTGGAGTCCATAGGAGTGAGCAAGGACCACGTACGGATCCATGCGGTAGCTCTGAAGATGACCTGCAAGAAAGTTAAAGTGTGTAATCTGTTAAAAATTAAATCATTCCTACAGTTGCATATAGCCCATTGAAGCGCACATATTCCAATCTGAATACGAGCCGCAGTAGTATGTTCAACCCCAGCTAACCACGTTCCAAACAACGACTCAATGTTAAATGGAGGATTAATGTTGAAGGCTATATGAATCGTTCTCCAAAGCAATTTGATGAGTGGGCATTCAAGGAATAAATGTTGTATTATTTCATCATGATCACAAAAACAACAACGTGAATTACCTACCCATCTATTCTGTAAAAAAATCACATACACTTTCTATTCTTATCTTCCTCTAGAAAAGGAGAAAGAAGTATATCATGATATATGTTGGCAAACGAGAGCATCCACACGACACGATGATGAAGAGAGTTCAGGGTTGTAATATGGGTTTCTCTCGATTTTGAACAATGTGCAATAGAGAGCTAAGGGAGGAAGAGGATGAGTCCATCTGTCAGAATACAATCAATCTTTTCCCACTTAAATAGCTGCTAATAGACAGACCATGTCGCGCATAGTGCCGGGGTACGTGTCATGAACTCACATGTGGCTGGGTGCAATCGACAGGGAGGTTGAGCGGCACACATTGGAGGCCAAGACGCAGCAGGAGGCGCGGTGCAGGAGATTCAACAACAGCAACAGACGGCGCACTAGGATGCGGGCCAGTAGGCGGCAGGGTTGGCAACCTTCCAGCAGGCATTCCCGTGGAGTTTGATGCCGGCCTTCGTCAACCTGACCAAGGAGGAGGACGACAACGACGCCTAGATCTACCGCTACTAGCTAGTTGTTTATTTTAATATATTTTTAGTTTTAGTTAATGTAAGACTAGACTTCTTGCTGTTCCAAAATCCGGGATAAAATGTGAAATGCGTCCGCCCGTGTTGGACGCACTGAAGGAAATATGCCCTAGAGGCAATAATAAAGTTATTATTTATTTCCTTATTTCATGATAAATGTTTATTATTCATGCTAGAATTGTATTAACTGGAAACATAATACATGTGTGAATACATAGACAAATAGAGTGTCACTAGTATGCCTCTACTTGACTAGCTCGTTAATCGAAGATGGTTATGTTTCCCAACCATGGACAAAGAGTTGTTATTTGATTAACGGGATCACATCATTAGATGAATGATCTGATTGACATGACCCATTCCATTAGCTTAGCACCCAATCGTTTAGTATGTTGCTATTGCTTTCTTCATGACTTATACATGTTCCTATGACTATGAGATTATGCAACTCCCGTTTGCCGGAGGAACACTTTGTGTGCTACCAAACGTCACAACGTAACTGGGTGATTATAAAGGAGCTCTACAGGTGTCTCCAAAGGTACATGTTGGGTTGGCCTATTTTGAGATTAGGATTTGTCACTCCGATTGTCGGAGAGGTATCTCTGGGCCCTCTTGGTAATGCACATCACTTAAGCCTTGCAAGCATTGCAACTAATGAGTTAGTTGCGGGATGATGTATTACGGAACAAGTAAAGAGACTTGCCGGTAACGAGATTGAACTAGGTATTGGATACCGACGATCGAATTTCGGGCAAGTAACATACCGATGACAAAGGGAACAACGTATGTTGTTATGTAGTCTAACCGATAAAAGATCTTCGTAGAATATGTAGGAGCCAATATGGGCATCCAGGTCCCGCTATTGGTTATTGACCGGAGACGTGTCTCGGTCATGTCTACATTGTTCTCGAACCCGTAGGGTCCGCACGCTTATGGTTTCGATGACAGTTATATTATGAGTTTATGAGTTTTGATGTACCGAAGGAGTTCGGAGTCCCGAATGAGATCGGGGACATGACGAGGAGTCTCGAAATGGTTGAGACGTAAAGATCGATATATTGGACGACTATATTCGGACATCGGAAAGGTTTCGAGTGATTCGGGTATTTTTCGGAGTACCGGGTAGTTACGGGAGAAGCAATGGGCCTTGATGGGCTTTAGTGGGAAGAGGAGAAAGGGCCAAGGGGCTGCTGCGCCCCCCTCCCCTCTGGTCCGAATTGGACTAGGGAAAAGGGGGCCGGCCACCTTTCCTTCTCCTCTACTTCCTTCTCCCTTCCTCCCCTCTTGGTGGACTCCTACTAGGACTTGGAGTCCTAGTAGGACTCCACATCCTGGCTGCACCAATTGCCTTGGCCGGCCTCCTCCTCCTCCATCCTTTATATACTGAGGCAAGGGGCACCCTAGACACACAAGTTGATCCACGTGATCTTATTCTTAGCCGTGTGTGGCGCCCCCTGCCACCATAGTCCTCGATAATATTGTAGCGGTGCTTAGGCGAAGCCCTGCGACAGTAGTACATCAAGATCGTCACCACGCCGTCGTGCTGACGTGTGACACTCCAAAAATTTTACTTTGGTTTTCTTCAAAAAACTTTGTTGGATTTTAAAAGAGAGCATTTAAAATTTCTTTTCTAGAAATCCTTCCTCTTAAAAACTTCCTTTTCTTTGGTAAGGATTTTAATTTTTCTTCAAACTATGGTGTTTGATCATTCAAAACATCCTCTGTTGGTTCCCTTCTCAAATTATATTTTTGGGAGTTTAGCCTTTTTCTTTTAAAAAGAAACTCTATGAAAATTGGGGATTTTCATATCTTGAGAACCCCCCCCCCTTGACCTTGTATTTTTGCCCATGTGGAAAAACCTCTCAAAATCCTTTCCTCCTCCTTGTAATCAACCTTAGTTCTCTGTCCCAACTAATCCAAACAAGTTTTGGATTTTATTCTAATTATTTTTCCTCTCAAATCATTTCTGTCAATTATTTGGAGCCTGAGTGTTTTTCAAAGCAAGTACCTTATTTCATTTGAGTTTTGACCTCAAACCAACTCCTTTGGATTGTCCTTAGCATCCACAACCTAGAACCATCTTGATCCACTCCTCCTCTTTTCAAATTTTTCAAATTTCAGCCTCTGCAAGTTTGGACCAGATTTGCCAAATTTGGTGATATTCATATCTATACCTCTCCAAAAATTCCACCAAAATTCATGCAGCCTACTGGAGCAACGAGTAGCCACTCCACCAAAAATCAGCTCACGGAAAAATCACTAGAGGCCAAATTCATTCTGTCGAACACTTGGCGTGCATTGTTTTTTTTCATGTTCAGTAAATTCAGAATTTGCAGTGTCGTTCTCCGTCAGAGATTCAGTCACATGTCCACAGTGCCCTTGGCACGTTCCTCGCCGCCTCTACCTCTTGTCTGGAGCACCGCACGCGCGCTTGGCGCCATCCTGGCGTCGGTAGCACCCTGGCCCGCCTGCGCTGGCGTGTCTTGCGGCGGCCGAACCACCGTAGCGGCCGACAGGGAGCAGAACGGCGGCTCAACGCCGTTCGGCGCCGCCCAACGCTTCTCTGCCCTCCGCGTGGCTCATGCATGCCAGCGCAGCCCCGCAACACAGTCGCCGTGGCCCGACAGCACTAGACGCGCTCTCTGCCACCGACGGACCCGCGCCGTCCCGTTCCGACCAAAACCTGCCCTAAGCTTCTAATCCAAGTCCGTTTAGCGTCTGAATGGAACAAGTGGACCTCCACATTGATGCCCAACCTCCTAAACTCCCCGACCAAGCACTGCGCCGCCATAATCCATCGCCGGAGATCCCCGTTCACGGCCACCGCCTCCGATCGCCTATAAAAGGAGACCCCGAGCTCGCCCTCAAGCACGCACCACCACTGCACCCCACAAACACCCCGCCAGGCCACTAGGAGGACCTCGAAGAGGTCTCCTCCCCCGACTCCGGCCGCCTCGTTCCGCCTCGGCCTCCACCTCGATTCACTCCGGTGAGGCCGTCTCCGGTGCCCAAACCTCGTCAGTAGCCTCCTCGGGCACCCAGTAAGCTAACCCAAGCGTCAATTTTGACCTTCGCAGCTCTCCCCGAGGAGATCCATCTCCACCCGAGCCGCCGTCCGCCGGAGCAAGGCTCGCCGTCGACGTGGTACTCACCGACGACCACCACCACCACCATCCGACGCGGAAGGGCTCCCTGAACACGGAGGTACCTTCCGATCCCCCTGCCTCGTCGTGGATCGCCGCCGGCGACCACCGCGGTTCTCGGGCACCGTCGAGCTCTACCGCCTCTTTTAAATATTTAAACCTGACGGGTGGGACACGCCAGTCAGCCTCTCAGTTCTTTTTACATGAATCGTTTTCTGAAAATGCCTTCGGGCAAAATACGTTTCCCTCTCTAGGCTGGCGTATTCGAGACTGGAGCGTTTTCTGTTTTTATAAGCTAGCCCCTGGAAACTTTCTGTTTCTTTACAGATGAGTCCCTGGACAAAAACCTTTATAACTTTTCAACAGAAGCATATTTTGGATTGATTCTTTTTCTGTCCTCTTTAAAATTTTGTCTAGTTTTTTATCAGATTTATTTGAAAAATATTTGGAATACTTTTTGTGCACCTCTTGGTATTCACGATAGCGCATATATTTTCTTTATACCGTAGATACCGAAGGAGGTGACGGAGCCGCGAACTTCACCGAGCTAGGCTCCGACTACTCTGAACCAGGCAAGCATGTTTGAACTTTTGATATGATGAGTGTCTTGGCATGTTTTGCATTTAGTTAGTTTCATGGCATGTTGATGAGTATACCGATGAACGTTATTTTCATGCATTATTGAGGTAAGTGAGCTCCATGATCCATAGGTGGATGGATGTGAGTATGAATGGCCATGTGTTGGCATGAGGATGGGTAAGATGGCAGTGTTGTAGCATGCCAGTCTTATGCCAGACTATATGACTATAGTGTCAAACCGTATCGGTCCAGTTCCTCCCATTTCCTTCCTTGTACTACCACATGTTTTCCGCAAGGAATATGGATTAGTAAGTTGCAACCCGCTTTCCTGGTACACACCAAAAGGAGAGGCCGGGATGATGGTTCCATGGCCCTAGATTAAAGCCAGTCATCCGGTCAGGGGGCATGGGTGTTTCCGGTTGGGACCGAGAGGGGGGCACCCCTTAGAGCGCGCGTATATAAATTTGATCCCATGCTATTCGAGATTGTGATCTCCCCATCTCAAAAGTTTTTCTCGGACGATGTCTAGGGTGAGTCCTGGCATCGAGAGGTAGGATGGGTGTGTACTGGTTAGCTGTGTTTTCTTCCGAAATACCATAAACGGAACTAGTCCTTCGTGACTACGGAAATCCGTTAACTGTGGGAAATTTTTGTACAAACTCTGCAGAGTCATAAATCTCCAAATCATCTTATCCATATCCAAATTTCGTGCTAACTTATTCTGACAAGTGCCATTTTTGGTGAAAGATACTCCGGTGAATCACATGAGTGCTGAGCCCGGTTAAATGTTTATTCCTGTGGATGGACTAACCCGTTTATTATCATGAATTGAATGTTTATTATGAGTATTATTTACTTGTGAATAAAAGCCCTTTCTGTGATGTCGCTCAGACGTCCGACTGTGGCATTTCTGTTGAAGCCCTTTTTGTGATGTCGCTCAGACGTCCGACTGTGGCATTTCTTTTAAAAGCCCTTTCTGTGATGTCGCTCAGACGTCCGACTGTGGCATTCCTTTTGAAGCCCTTTCTGTGATGTCGCTCAGACGTCCGACTGTGGCATTTCTTTTAAAGCCCTTTCTGTGATGTCGCTCAGACGTCCGACTGTGGCATTTCTTTTAAAGCCCTTTTTGTGATGTCGCTCAGACGTCCGACTGTGGCATTTCTTTTAAAGCCTTTTCTGTGATGTCGCCCAGACGTCCGACTGTGGCATTTCTTTTAAAGCCCTTTCTGTGATGTCGCCCCGATGTCCGACTGAGGCATTTCTTTTAAAGCCCTTTATGTGGTGTCGCTAAGACGCCCGACTGTGGCGTTTTTTTCTGTTATTATTTGTTCACCTTTCGAGGCGTCGCTTCAGACACCCGATCGGTTTTCATTTATATTTTGTTGGGATTTCAGGCGGACTACCGCCGTTTCCCTTGTACTTACTTCTTTATGCAAATTTTTGCATGTGCATTGGATAAATTAATCATGACGCATTCATGCACGCATTTGTTATATCTTTCGTCCGAACTGTCTTGCGAGTACTTTCAAAGTACTCACTGGCTTGTTGATTTGGCCGGATGCTGACGAAGGCGATCTCATGGATGAAGAGTTCCATAGCGAGTCCGACGCCTAGAGGATTCCCAGTCAGTCTCGTGCGACCTTGGATTTGGTCACTGTATTATATCCGCTTCCGCAACTCGAATAACATTCATCGAGCCTCACCTCGACGCTCGATGAGATGCCAGTCTGAGAGTCATGTTATCACACTCCCCACTGTGTTATTCCACCATCACTTTATCCTCGAGTCAGTAGTATGCCACCACACCATTGTGTTAAATCCGCCATTGTGTATAATTATTGGCGCGCTTGTAATAATTTGTTGAGCAGCCCTAGCTCAACCCTGTAATATATTCTATGCTACTGGCTTATTGTATCAAGAACTTGTCTACCAGTGAGGAGGATTTCTCTCATGCTGGACTCAAAAGATTGGTTTTTCAATAAATATTTTATTGGAAAACCGGTCGTGACAAGCTTGGTACCAGAGCCAGGCTGACTGTAGGAAGCCACTAGATGCGATCACTAATCAGTTATTAGCATGATAGAGCCGATTTATTTTTTTGCAATTGTAGTCATTTTCTGACAGTCAGCATAAATTTATGATCTGACCATTCAGGATTTTTGCCTACTTTTGTAGATGGCTGACAACAGCTGCGAGTCTCAGACCTTCGCCAACGTACCCAATGGGTTCGTCAAGCTTCTCTCCTTCATCGTTCAGGTCGCGATGGGGCCATCCGTGCGCCCAGTCTTCACACTCCGCCAGCACAAAGTCAACGACAGTCTGACCATGCACCAGGCCACGGTGCAGTTCAAGGGAGGGCGTGGTGAGTTACGCCGCATCCTGTTCGTGGGAAGAGCCATGCCTACGGAGAGGCATGCTATGCAGATGGCAGCTCGTGAGGCGACAGCTCGCCTCAGGGATGTCCTTCCCGCGATGAAGACTCGTCGCTACCGATATCTTCCATGTCATGTGCCCTACACCTGTCACTACGCATTCTCCTGCCCTAGAGGAGAACGAGACGAGGCTTTTGAGATGCTTATTGAGTATCTCCGGGCTCTGGAGGCAGCCTTCGACAACCTGGTGGACGACTTCGTGGCTGCCCGCATGGACACAGTCCATGGCTGTGCAGCCAACAGGAGGGAGCTCCTGCCCGCCGCACCGCCACTGACTTTTGTCTCGTCATCAGCATCTTATGCACCTACTCGCCGCCTGCCTACCACCGAAGAGTTCAACCAGGCCTTTGCGCCCACTCCAGCGCGCACTGCACCACCCGTTGTGCCTACTCCTATTCGTGTTGCTCCGCCCCTGGCACCCGCTCCATCTACCCGACGCAGCTCTTCACGTCTGGAGCCTATTAGTGAGGAGGAGTTCGAGCCCCCAGCCTCACTGCGCCTCACCCTTGGCTGGGCCAAGGAGATCGTTAACATTTCTGGCTGAGTGCGCTTGCCCGTCGTGCGATGTACCGCTTTGTAAGATATGTACATAGGTTGTGAGAAGTAGCTTGTTTGCGCATCATGTAGAACTAGAGAAGTGTACTAGCCTAAATAACATGTCAGGATTATGTGCGCATATCCTGAGTGATGTACTGTATAATTATCGCCCGCATGTAAGATATGTAATGAGCAGTCCTCCTCCGTGCGCAAATCAATTTGTTTTCTTAAGTGATCTTGGTCATTTAAATTATTTGCCATCCTTGTGCATTTTTTGGAGTTGTTTTTTTTGTTTGGAGACCATTTTCACTTTTCTTATGAGTTTTACAAAATATTTCCCCAGAGTGAAAAAAAATGTCTCGCCCTTGGACTCGCTCCATGCCTACTCCGCCAGAGGAAAATTATGACACTCAACCAGGCAACAATTTCACACAAGGGCAGTCGAGTCAACAGGGCAGAGAAACGGCACTTTCCCAAATGTGCCGCCTTTATGAACAGAGTCAGCAACAACATCGTGAAATGATGAACCAAGTCATCAATATGGGAAATCACCATGGACAGTATCAGCAGCATTCCAAGTTATCTGAGCTACAAAAGACACGTCCCCAAACATTTTCTCATACTGACAAGCCTCTTGAAGCCGAGGACTGGCTTCGAGATATGGAGAGGAAATTAATTATTGCAAAATGTTCAGACCCTGAAAAGGTATTGTATGCTCCGCACTATCTCACAGGAGCAGCCGCATCATGGTGGGAGAATTTTCTGCACATGCATCCCAACGAAAATGACATAACCTGGGATGATTTCAAGGAAGGTTTCCGTGGTGCACACATTCCTAAGAGCATTATGAAAATCAAGAAGAGAGAGTTCGATGACCTCAAACAAAGGATACATTCGAGCCAGCTCCTCACCTTGGGGATCACCAATTCTATTTGCCAAAAAGAAGGATGGAACACTGAGATTGTGTATTGACTATCGAGCACTTAACATGGTTACAGTCAAGAACAAATACCCGATGCCAAGGATAAATGATTTGTTTGATCAACTCGCTCAGGCCAAGGTATTCTCAAAAGTTGACCTAAGGTCTGGATACCATCAATTAAAGGTGCGAACGGAAGATATCCCCAAAACAGCCTTCACCTCCAGATATGGACTGTATGAGTTCACAGTAATGCCATTTGTATTAACCAATGCCCCTGCATATTTTGTTCACCTCATGAACAAAGTATTTATGAAGTTTATGGACAAGTTCGTTGTGGTATTCATCAACGACATTCTGGTATACTCCAAGACACCAGAAGAGCACGCAGAACATCTCAGGATTGTACTAGGAGGACTCAGGAAACACCAATTATATGCCAAGTTCAGCAAGTGCGAATTTTGGCTAAGACAAGTAGGCTTTCTAGGCCACGTACTAACCCAAGACGGTATCGCAGTGGACCCGGAGAAAGTCAATGCCATACTTGGCTGGAAGTCGCCAGCGAGCGTAACAGACATACGTAGTTTCTTGGGAATGGCAGGATATTACTGCAGATTTATTGAAGGATTCTCCACCATAGCCAAGCCTATGACGCAGTTACTCAAGAAAGACAAGAAGTTTGAATGGACAGAAGCCTGCGAAAAAAGTTTCCAAGAGCTATAGCGGAAATGAACAACAGCACCAGTATTAATTGTGCCAGACATACACAAAATTTTTGAAGTGTTTTGTGACGCGTCCAGAAAGGGTCTCGGATGCGTGTTGATGCAAGAAGGCAAGGTTGTCGCCTATGCTTCAAGGCAACTTCGCAAGCATGAGGAAAATTATCCCACTCATGACTTGGAAATGGCAGCAGTCATCCATGCACTCAAGGAATGGAGGCATTTCTAACTTGGGAATCGATGTGAAACATATACGGATCATAAAAGTCTCAAATATATTTTCACGCAGCCAGAACTAAATTTACGGCAACGACGCTGGTTGGAATTGGTAAAGGATTATGATGTTGGTATCCACTACCATCCAGGTAAAGCAAATGTAGTGGCCGATGCTCTTAGTCGGAACCCCGGCTCCGACGAAAACAGTCTGCAAAGCTTGAGGCCCGAATTCCAACAAGAATTTGCCAAACTCAACTTGATAATGGTAGCAAAAGGCACCATATCAAACTTGGAAATACAACCCGACCTTGTGGAGGGAATTAACGAAGCTCAGCCTGGTCACCCCAGCATCGAAGGCATCAAAAGAAAGGTAAGTATGGGCAAGGCCTCGGCATTCGTCATAGACGACGGAGGAATATTATGGTACGGAGACAGACTCTGCGTACCAAATATAAAGGACCTCAAACAGCAAATCCTAGCTGAAGCCCACACTGCCCCGTACTCGATCCACCCTGGAGGAACCAAGATGTATAAAGATATTCAGGAAAGATTTTGGTGGCACGGTATGAAGAGGGACATAGCCACCTTCATTGCATGTTGCGACTCTGGTCAACGCATAAAAGCTGAGCATCAGAGGCCAGCCGGACTACTGCAACTGAACAAAATACCTGAGTGGAAATGGGATGAAATAGGGATGGATTTCATTGTTGGACTACCTCGGTCACGACATGGGAATGATACCATATGGGTCATCACCGACAGGTTAACCAAGGTGGCACATTTCATTCAAGTGAAGACAACCTACAATGCTCAGAGGCTTGCCAGGATCTATCTCTCCCGTATAGTTTGTCTGCACGGTGTCCCGAAGACCATAATATCCGACAGGGGCACTCAATTCGTCTCGAGATTTTGGGAGCATTTACAACAGTCTCTGGGAACTCAACTAGCCTTCAGTACAGCATACCACCCACAGACTGATGGACAAACGGAACGCGTAAACCAGGTTTTAGAAGACATGCTGAGGGCATGTGTCCTCACATATGGAACCAGTTGGGAAGAAAGCCTGCCATACGCCGAGTTTGCGTACAACAATAGCTACCAGGCCAGCCTGCAAATGGCACCATTTGAGGCTTTATACGGACGGAGATGTCGTACCCCGTTAAATTGGTCAGAGACCGGAGACAGCCGCATCTTCGGACCAGACATGCTCAGAGAAGCCGAGGAGAAAGTCAAGCTAATCAGAGACCGACTTAAGACCGCTCAAAGTCGGCAGAAGAGTTATTATGATCAGAAACATCGTAGGGTCAGCTTCAAGCCCGGTGAGTTCGTATACCTGAGAGTATCTCCTATGAGAGGATTGCAACGATTCAAGATTAAAGGGAAGCTAGCACCAAGATTCATTGGACCATTCTGTATAATGGCGCGAAGAGGCATGGTAGCCTACTAGCTAGACTTACCCGAGGAATTATCCGATGTCCACGACGTGTTCCACGTCTCGCAATTGAGGAAGTGCGTAAGCAACCCAGAGAAACAAGTATCCCATGAGAGCATTGACGTGCAGCCAGACCTCACTTACCGGGAACGTCCAGTAAGAATATTAGAGGAGTCTGAAAGGAGGACCCGATAGAAGACCATCAAATTCTTCAGAGTCCAGTGGAGCAATCACACCGACAGTGAAGCAACTTGGGAAAGAGAGGATTTTCTTCGGGCAGAGCATCCACACTTATTTGAGGGACAGCTGAAATCTCGGGGACGAGATTTTTCCTAAGGGGGTAGGTGTTGTGACACTCCAAAAATTTTAATTTGGTTTTCTTCCAAAACTTTGTTGGATTTTAAAAGAGAGCATTTAAAATTTCTTTTCTAGAAATCCTTCCTCTTAAAAACTTCCTTTTCTTTGGTAAGGATTTTTATTTTTCTTCAAACTATGGTGTTTGATCATTCAAAACTTCCTCTGTTGGTTCCCTTCTCAAATTATATTTTTGGGAGTTTAGCCTTTTTCTTTTAAAAAGAAACTCTATGAAAATTGGGGATTTTCATATCTTGAGAACCCCCCCCCCCTTGACCTTGTATTTTTGCCCATGTGGCAAAACCTCTCAAAATCCTTTCCTCCTCCTTGTAATCAACCTTAGTTCTTTGTCCCAACTAATCCAAACAAGTTTTGGATTTTATTCTAATTATTTTTCCTCTCAAATCATTTTTGTCAATTATTTGGAGCCTGAGTGTTTTTCAAAGCAAGTACCTTATTTCAATTGAGTTTTGACCTCAAACCAACTCCTCTGGATTGTCCTTAGCATCCACAACCTAGAACCATCTTGATCCACTCCTCCTCTTTTCAAATTTTTCAAATTTCAGCCTCTGCAAGTTTGGACCAGATTTGCCAAATTTGGTGATATTCATATCTATACCTCTCCAAAAATTCCACCAAAATTCAGGTAGCCTACTTGAACAATGAGTAGCCACTCCACCAAAAATCAGCTCAAGGAAAAATCCCTAGAGGCCAAATTCATTCTATCGAACACTTGGCGTGCATTGTTTTTGTTCATGTTCAGTAAATTCAGAATTTGCAGTGTCGTTCTCCGTCAGAGATTCAGTCACATGTCCACAGTGCCCTTGGCACGTTCCTCGCCGCCTCTTCCTCTTGTCTGGAGCACCGCACGCGCGCTTGGCGCCATCCTGGCGTCGGTAGCACCCTGGCCCGCCTGCACTGGCGTGTCTTGCGGCGGCCGAACCACCGTAGCGGCCGACAGGGAGCAGAACGGCGGCTCAACGCCGTTCGGCGCTGCCCAACGCTTCTCTGCCCTCCGCGTGGCTCATGCATGCCAGCGCAGCCCCGCAGCATAGTCGCCGTGGCCCGACAGCACTGGACGCGCTCTCTGCCGCCGACGGACCCGCGCCGTCCCGTTCCGACCAAAACCTGCCCTAAGCTTCTAATCCAAGTCCGTTTAGCGTCTGAATGGAACCAATGGACCTCCACATTGATGCCCAACCTCCTAAACTCCCCGACCAAGCACTGCGCCGCCGTAATCCATCGCCGGAGATCCCCGTTCACGGCCACCGCCTCGGATCGCCTATAAAAGGAGACCTCGAGCTCGCCCTCGAGCACGCACCACCACTGCACCCCACAAACACCCCGCCAGGCCACTAGGAGGACCTCGAAGAGGTCTACTCCCCCGACTCCAGCCGCCTCGTTCCGCCTCGGCCTCCACCTCGATTCGCTCCGGTGAGGCCGTCTCCGGTGCCCAAACCTCGTCAGTAGCCTCGTCGGGCACCCAGTAAGCTAACCCAAGCGTCAATTTTGACCTTCGCAGCTCTCCCCGACGAGATCCATCTCCACCCGAGCCGCCGTCCGCCGGAGCAAGGCTCGCCGTCGACGTGGTACTCACCGACGACCACCACCACCACGATCCGACGCGGAAGGACTCCCTGAACAAGGAAGTACCTTCCGATCCCCCTGCCTCGTCGTGGATCGCCGCCGGCGACCACCGCGGTTCTCAGGCACCGTCGAGCTCTGCCGCCTCTTTTAAATATTTAAACCTGACGGGTGGGACACGCCAGTCAGCCTCTCAGTTCTTTTTACACGAATCGTTTTCTGAAAACGCCTTCGGGCAAAATACGTTTCCCTCTCTGGGCTGGCGTATTCGAGACTGGAGCATTTTCTGTTTTTATAAGCTAGCCCCTGGAAACTTTCTGTTTCTTTACAGATGAGTCCCTGGACAAAAACCTTTATAACTTTTCAACAAAAGCATATTTTGGATTGATTCTTTTTCTGTCCTCTTTAAAATTTTGTCTAGTTTTTTATCAGATTTATTTGAAAAATATTTGGAATACTTTTTGTGCACCTCTTGGTATTCACGATAGCGCATATATTTTCTTTATACCGTAGATACCGAAGGAGGTGACGGAGCCGCGAACCTCACCGAGCTAGGCTCCGACTACTCTAAACCAGGCAAGCATGTTTGAACTTTTGATATGATGAGTGTCTTGGCATGTTTTGCATTTAGTTAGTTTCATGGCATGTTGATGAGTATACCGATGAGCGTTATTTTCATGCATTATTGAGGTAAGTGAGCTCGATGATCCATAGGTGGATGGATGTGAGTATGAATGGCCATGTGTTGGCATGAGGATGAGTAAGATGGCAGTGTTGTAGCATGCCAGTCTTATGCCAGACTATATGACTACAGTGTCAAACCGTATCGGTCCAGTTCCTCCCATTTCCTTCCTTGTACTACCACATGTTTTCCGCAAGGAATATGGATTAGTAAGTTGCAAACCGCTTTCCTGGTACAAACCAAAAGGAGAGGCCGGGATGATGGTTCCATGGCCCTGGATTAAAGCCAGTCATCCGGTCAGGGGGCATGGGTGTTTCCGGTTGGGACTGAGAGGGGGGCACCCCTTAGAGCGCGCGTATATAAATTTGATCCCATGCTATTCGAGATTGTGATCTCCCCGTCTCAAAAGTTTTTCTCGGATGATGTCTAGGGTGAGTCCTGGCATCGAGAGGTAGGATGGGTGTGTACTGGTTAGCTGTGTTTTCTTCCAAAATACCGTAAACGGAACTAGTCCTTCGTGACTACGGAAATCCGTTAACTGTGGGAAATTTTTGTACAAACTCTGCAGAGTCATAAATCTCCAAATCATCTTATCCATATCCAAATTTCGTGCTAACTTATTCTGACAAGTGCCAGTTTTGGTGACAGATACTCCGGTGAATCACATGAGTGCTGAGCCCGGTTAAATGTTTATTCCTGTGGATGGACTAACCCGTTTATTATCATGAATTGAATGTTTATTATGAGTATTATTTACTTGTGAATAAAAGCCCTTTTTGTGATGTCGCTCAGACGTCCGACTGTGGCATTTCTGTTGAAGCCCTTTTTGTGATGACGTCCGACTGTGGCATTTCTTTTAAAAGCCCTTTCTGTGATGTCGCTCAGACGTCCGACTGTGGCATTCCTTTTGAAGCCCTTTCTGTGATGTCGCTCAGACGTCCGACTGTGGCATTTCTTTTAAAGCCCTTTCTGTGATGTCGCTTAGACGTCTGGCTGTGGCATTTCTTTTAAAGCCCTTTCTGTGATGTCGCTCAGACGTCCGACTGTGGCATTTCTTTTAAAGCCCTTTCTGTGATGTCGCTCAGACGTCCGACTGTGGCATTTCTTTTAAAGCCCTTTCTCTGATGTCGCCCCGACGTCCGACTGAGGCATTTCTTTTAAAGCCCTTTATGTGGTGTCGCTAAGACGCCCGACTGTGGCATTTCTTTTAAAGCCCTTTATGTGGTGTCGCTAAGATGCCCGACTGTGGCGTTTTTTTTCTGTTGTTATTTGTTCACCTTTCGAGGCGTCGCTTCAGACACCCGATCGGTTTTCATTTATATTTTGTTGGGATTTCAGGCGGACTACCGCCGTTTCCCTTGTACTTACTTCGTTATGCAAATTTTTGCATGTGCATTGGATAAATTAATCATGACGCATTCATGCACGCATTTGTTATATCTTATGTCCGAACTGTCTTGCGAGTACTTTCAAAGTACTCACTGGCTTGTTGATTTGGCCAGATGCTGACGAAGGCGATCTCATGGATGAAGAGTTCGATAGCGAGTCCGACGCCTAGAGGATTCCCAGTCAGTCTCGTGCGACCCTGGATTTGGTCACTGTATTATATCCGCTTCCGCAACTCGAATAACATTCATCGAGCCTCACCTCGACGCTCGATGAGATGCCAGTCTGAGAGTCATGTTATCACACTCCCCACTGTGTTATTCCACCATCACTTTATCCTCGAGTCAGTAGTATGCCACCACACCATTGTGTTAAATCCGCCATTATGTATAATTATTGGCGCACTTGTAATAATTTGTTGAGCAGCCCTAGCTCAACCCTGTAATATATTCTATGCTACTGGCTTATTGTATCAAGAACTTGTCTACCAGTGAGGAGGATTTCTCTCATGCTGGACTCAAAAGATTGGTTTTTCAATAAATATTTTTATTGGAAAACCGGTCGTGACATGACGGAACTCTTCCCTAACACTTTGCTGGATCGGAGTCCGGGGATCGTCATCGAGCTGAACGTGTGCTAAAACTCGGAGGTGCCGTAGTTTCGGTGCTTGATCGGTCGGGCCGTGAATACGTACGACTACATCAACCAAACGCTTCCGTTGTCGATCTACTAGGGTACGTAGATCACACTCTGCCCTCATTGCTATGCATCACCATGATCTTGCGTGTGCGTAGGAAATTTTGAAATTACTACGTTCCCCAACAGTGGCATTCGAGCCTAGGTTTTTATGGTTTGATGTTATGTGCACGAGTAGAACACAAGTGAGTTGTGGGCGATATAAGTCATACTACTTACCAGCATGTCATATTTTGGTTCGGCGGTATTGTTGGACTAAGCGGCCCGGACCGACATTACGCGTACGCTTACGCGAGACCGGTTCTCCCGACGTGCTTTGCACATAGGTGGCTTGCGGGTGACAGTTTCTCCAACTTTAGTTGAACCGAGTGTGGCTACGCCCGGTCCTTGCGAAGGTTAAAACAACACCAACTTGACAAACTATCATTGTGGTTTTGATGCGTAGGTAAGATTGGTTCTTGCTTAAGCCCGTAGCAGCCACGTAAAACTTGCAACAAACAAAGTAGAGGACGTCTAACTTGTTTTTGCAGGGCATGTTGTGATGTGATATGGTCAAGACATGATGCTGAATTTTATTGTATGAGATGATCATGTTATGTAACCGAGTTATCGGCAACTGGCAGGAGCCATATGGTTGTCGCTTTATTGTATGCAATGCAATCACGCTGTAATGCTTTACTTTATCACTAAGCGGTAGCGATAGTCGTGGAAGCATAAGATTGGCGAGACGACAACGATGCTACGATGGAGATCAAGGTGTCGCGCCGGTGACGATGGTGATCATGACGGTGCTTCGGAGATGGAGATCACAGGCACAAGATGATGATGGCCATATCATATCACTTATATTGATTGCATGTGATGTTTATCTTTTATGCATCTTATCTTGCTTTGATTGACGGTAGCATTATAAGATGATCTCTCACTAAATTATCAAGAAGTGTTCTCCCTGAGTATGCACCATTGCGAAAGTTCTTCGTGTTGAGACACCACGTGATGATCGGGTGTGATAGGCTCTACGTTCAAATACAACGGGTGCAAAACAGTTGCACATGCGGAATACTCAGATTATACTTGACGAGCCAAGCATATACAGATATGGCCTCGGAACACGGAGACTGAAAGGTCGAGCGTGAATCATATAGTAGATATGATCAACATAGTGATGTTCACCAATGAAATTGCTCCATCTCACATGATGATCGGACATGGTTTAGTTGATTTGGATCACGTGATCACTTAGAGGATTAGAGGGATGTCTATCTAAGTGGGAGTTCTTAAGCAATATGATTAATTGAACTTAAATTTATCATGAACTTAGTCCTGGTAGTATTTTGCAAATTATGTTGTAGATCAATAGCTCGCGTTGTTGCTTCCCTGTGTTTATTTTGATATGTTCCTAGAGAAAATTGTGTTGAAAGATGTTAGTAGCAATGATGCGGATTGGATCCGTGATCTGAGGTTTATCCTCATTGCTGCACCGAGGAATTATGTCCTTGATGCACCGCAAGGTGACAGACCTATTGCAGGAGCAGATGCTGACGTTATGAACGTTTGGCTAGCTAAATATGATGACTACTTGATAGTTTAGTGCACCATGCTTAACGGCTTAGAATCGGAACTTCAAAGACGTTTTGAACGTCATGGACCATATGAGATGTTCCAGGAGTTGAAGTTAATATATCAAGCAAATACCCGAGTTGAGAGATATGAAGTCTCCAACAAGTTCTATAGCTAAAAGATGGAGGAGAATCGCTCAACTAGTGAGCATGTGCTCAGATTGTCTGGGTACTACAATCGCTTGAATCAAGTGGGAGTTAATCTTCCAGATAAGATAGTGATTGACAGAATTCTTTAGTCACCATCACCAAGTTAGTAGAACTTCGTGATGAACTATAGTATGCAAGGGATGACGAAAACGAATCCCGAGCTTTTCATGATGATGAAATCGATGAAGGTAGAAATCAAGAAAGAGTATCAAGTGTTGATGGTTGACAAGACCACTAGTTTCAAGAAAAAGGGCAAAGGGAAGAAGGGGAACTTCAAGAAGAACGGCAAGCAAGTTGCTACTCATGTGAAGAAGCCCAAGTCTGGTCCTAAGCCTGAGACTAAGTGCTTCTACTGCAAAGGGACTGGTCATTGGAAGCGGAAGTACCCCAAGTGATTGGCGGATAAGAAGGATGGCAAAGTGAACATAAGTATATTTGATATACATGTTATTGATGTGTACTTTACTAGTGTTTATAGCAACCCCTCAGTATTTGATGCTAGTTCAGTTGCTAAGAGTAGTAACTCGAAACGGGAGTTGCAGAATGAACAGAGACTAGTTAAGGGTGAAGTGACGATGTGTGTTGGAAGTGGTTCCAAGATTGATATGATCATCATCGCACACTCCCTATACTTTCGGGATTAGTGTTGAACCTAAATAAGTGTTATTTGGTGTTTGCATTGAGCATGAATATGATTTGATCATGTTTACTGTAATACGGTTATTCATTAAAGTAAAAGAATAAATTGTTGTTCTGTTTACATGAATAAAACCTTATATGGTTACACACCCAATGAAAATAGTTCATTGGATCTCGATCGTAGTGATACACATAATATTGAAACCAAAAGATGCGAAGTTAATAATGATAGTGCAACTTATTTGTGGCACTGCCGTTTAGGTCATATTGGTGTAAAGCGCATGAAGAAACTCCATGCTGATGGGATTTTGGAATCACTTGATTATGAATCACTTGGTGCTTGCGAACCATGCCTTATGGGCAAGATGACTAAATACTCCGTTCTCCGGAACAATGGAGCGAGCAACTGACTTATTGGAAATAATACATACTGATGTATGCGATCCGATGAGTGTTGAAGCTCGCGGCGGGTATCGTTATTTTCTGACCTTCACATATGATTTGAGCAGATATGGGTATATCTGCTTGATGAAACATAAGTCTGAAACATTTGAAAAGTTCAAAGAATTTCAGAGTGAAGTGGAAAATCATCGTAACAAGAAAAATAAGGTTTCTACGATCTGATCGCAGAGACAAATATTTGAGTTACGAATTTGGTCTTCAATTAAAACTATGTGGAATAGTTTCACAAATTCATGCCACCTGGAACACCACAGCATAATAGTGTGTCCGAACATCATAACCGTACTTTATTAGATATAGTGTGATCTATGATGTCTCTTACCGATCTAGCACTATCGTTTTGGGGTTATGCATTAGAGACAGCTGCATTCACGATAAATAGGGCACCATCTAAATCCGTTGAGACGACACCGTGTGAACTATGGTTTGGCAAGAAACCTAAGCTGTCGTTTCTTAAAGTTTGGAGTTGCGATGCTTATGTGAAAAAGTTTCATCTCGATAAGCTCAAACTCAAATCGGAGAAATATGTCTTCATAGGATACCCAAAAAGTTACTGTTGGGTACACCTTCTATAACAGATCCGAAGGCAAGACTTTTGTTGCTAAATTCGGAAACTTTCTTGAGAAGGAGTTTCTCTCGAAAGAAGTGAGTGGGAGGAAAGTAGAACTTGATGAGGTAACTGTACCTGCTCCCTTATTGGAAAGTAGTTCATCACAGAAATCTGTTCCTGTGACTACTACACCAATTAGTGAGGAAGCTAATGATGATGATCATAAAACTTCAGATCAAGTTACTACCGAATCTCGTAGGTAAACCAGAGTGAGATCCGCACCAGAGTGGTACAGTAATCCTGTTCTGGAAGTCATGTTACTAGACCATGGCGAACTTGCGAACTATGAGGAAGCGATGATGAGCCCAGATTCCGCAAAATGGCTTGAGGCCATGAAATCTGAGATGGGATTCATGTATGAAAATAAAGTATGGACTTTGGCAAGCCATAGAAAATAAGTGGATCTTCAAGAGAAAGACGGACGTTGATAGTAGTGTTACTATCTACAAAGCGAGAATTGTCGCAAAAGGTTTTCGACAAGTTCAAAGTGTTGACTACGATGAGAGTTTCTCGCTCGTATCTATGCTTAAGTCTGTCCGAATCATGTTAGCAATTGCCGCATTTTATGAAATCTGGCAAATGGATAAAAAAACTGCATTCCTTAATGGATTTCTTAAAGAAGAGTTGTATATGATGCAACCAGTAGGTTTTGTCAATCCTAAAGGAGCTAACAAAATATGCAAGCTCCAGCGATTCATTTATGGACTGGTGCGAGCATCTCAGAGTTGGCATACACGCTTTGATAAGTTGATCAAAGCATATAGTTTTATACAGACTTGCGGTGAAGCCTGTATTTACGAGAAAGTGAGTGGGAGCACTACAACATTTCTGATAAGTATATGTGAATGACATATTGTTGATCGGAAATAATGTAGAATTATTCTGTAAACCATAAAGGAGTGTTTGAAAGGAGTTTTTCAAAGAAAGACTTCGGTAAAGCTGCTTACATATTGAGCATCAAGATCTATAGAGATAGATCAAAACGCTTGATAACTTTTTTCAATAAATACATACCTTGACAAGATTTTGAAGTAGTTCAAAATGGAATATTCAAAGAAAGAGTTTCTTGCCTATGTTACAAGGTGTGAAATTGAGTAAGACTCAAAGTCTGACCACGGCAGAAGATAGAAAGAGAATGAATGTCATTCCCTATGCCTTGGTCATAGGTTCTATAAAGTATGCCATGCTGTGTACCAGATCTATTGTATACCCTACCACTGAGTTTGGCAAGGGAGTACAATAGTTATCTAGGAGTAGATCACTGGACAACGGTCAAAATTATCCTTAGTGGAATAAGGATATGTTTCTCGATTATGGAAGTGAAAAAAGGTTCGTCGTAAAGGGTTACGCCGATGCAAGTTTTGACACTAATCTAGATGACTCTAAGTCCTGGTCTAGATACATATTGAAAGTGGGAGCAATTAGCTAGAGTAGCTCCATGCAGAGCATTGTTGACATAGAAATTTGCAAAATACATGCGGATCTGAATGTGGCAGACCCGTTGACTAAGATTCTCTCACAAGCAAAACATGATCACACCTTAGTACTCTTTGGGTGTTAATCACATAGCGATGTGAACTAGATTACTGAATCCAGTAAACCCTTTGGGTGTTGGTCACATAGCGATGTGAACTATGGGTGTTAATCACATGGTGATGTGAACTATTGCTGTTAAATCGCATGACGATGTGAACTAGATTATTGACTCTAGTGCAAGTGGGAGACTGAAGGAAATATGCCCTAGAGGCAATAATAAAGTTATTATTTATTTCCTTATTTCATGATAAATGTTTATTATTCATGCTAGAATTGTATTAACCGGAAACATAATACATGTGTGAATACATAGACAAACAGAGTGTCACTAGTATGCCTCTACTTGACTAGCTCGTTAATCAAAGATGGTTATGTTTCCCAACCATGGACAAAGAGTCGTTATTTGATTAACAGGATCACATCATTAGATGAATGATCTGATTGACATGACCCATTCCATTAGCTTAGCACCCGATCGTTTAGTATGTTGCTATTGCTTTCTTCATGACTTATACATGTTCCTATGACTATGTGATTATGCAACTCCCGTTTGCCGGAGGAACACTTTGTGTGCTACCAAACATCACAACGTAACTGGGTGATTATAAAGGAGCTCTACAGGTGTATCCAAAGGTACATGTTGGGTTGGCGTATTTCGAGATTAGGATTTATCACTCCGATTGTCGGAGAGGTATCTCTGGGCCCTCTCGGTAATGCACATCACTTAAGCCTTGCAAGCATTGCAACTAATGAGTTAGTTGCGGGATGATGTATTACGGAACGAGTAAAGAGACTTGCCGGTAACGAGATTGAACTAGGTATTGGATACCGACGATCGAATCTTGGGCAAGTAACATACCGATGACAAAGGGAACAAAGTATGTTGTTATGCGGTCTGACCGATAAAAGATCTTCGTAGAATATGTAGGAGCCAATATGGGCATCCAGGTCCCGCTATTGGTTATTGACCGGAGACGTGTCTCGGTCATGTATACATTGTTCTTGAACCCGTAGGGTCCGCATGCTTAAGGTTTCGATGACAGTTATATTATGAGTTTATGAGTTTTGATGTACCGAAGGAGGTCGGAGTCCCGGATGAGATCGGGGACATGACGAGGAGTCTCGAAATGGTCGATACGTAAAGATCGATATATTGGACGACTATATTCGGACATCGGAAAGGTTCTGAGTGATTCGGGTATTTTTCGGAGTACCGGGTAGTTACGGGAGAAGCAATGGGCCTTTATGGGCTTTAGTGGGAAGAGGAGAAAGGGCCAATGGGCTGCTGAGCCCCCCCTCCCCTCTGGTCCGAATTGGACTAGGGAAAAGGGGGCCGACCACCTTTCCTTCTCCCCTACTTCCTTCTCCCTTCCTTCCCTCTTGGTGGACTCCTACTAGGACTTGGAGTCCTAGTAGGACTCCACATCCTGGCTGCACCAATTGCCTTGGCCGGCCTCCTCCTCCTCCATCCTTTATATACTGAGGCAAGGGGCACCCTAGACACACAAGTTGATCCACGTGATCTTATTCTTAGCCGTGTGTGGCACCCCCTGCCACCATAGTCCTCGATAATATTGTAGCGGTGCTTAGGCGAAGCCCTTCGATAGTAGTACATCAAGATCATCACCATGCCGTCGTGCTGACGGAACTCTTCCCCGACACTTTGCTGGATTGGAGTCCGGGGATCGTCATCAAGCTGAACGTGTGCTAAAAATCGGAGGTGCCGTAGTTTCGGTGCTTGATCGGTCGGGCCGTGAAGACGTACGACTACATCAACCAAACGCTTCCGTTGTCGATCTACTAGGGTACGTAGATCACACTCTCCCGTCGTTGCTATGCATCACCATGATCTTGCGTGTGCGTAGGAAATTTTGAAATTACTACGTTCCCCAACACGCACCTACAGGCTGACGGACAAAGCCTGACATCGTTGTCCTCCTGGCCGACCCAAACAGACAAAAGACTGACAAAATCCTTATTCGTTTGGGTCGGTGAGTTGGAGTTGCCCTTACTACAATGGACTTTTTCACTAAGAATGAAGAAAAATACGGACATTTCTCAGGATGTTATGAGCATTAGATACAAGGCCATTGGAAAATTTGGTATATGGAGCATCTAGACAAATTCCTGTAGAAACCACCCTGTAAAAATGGTATTATTGGTTGTTTGTATAATTTAGAGAGAATTCACAAGTGAGATGTTTTCTCAATCCCCATGAAAACTTCCCCTAAATTTTTTTTTATGGTGGCGCGGCTGCGGTAGATAACAGATGGTGGTTGAAGGCAGTGGAGGGCGGGTGGCGGTGTCAAAACCGGCGGATCTCGGGTAGGGGGTCCCGAACTGTGTGTCTAAGGTCGATGGTAACAGGAGGCAGGGGACACGATGTTTTAACCAGGTTCGGGCCCTCTTGATGGAGGTTACCCTACGTCCTACTTGATTGATATTGATGAGTATGAGGATTACAAGAGTTGATCTACCACGAGATCATTGTTGCTAAAACCCTAGAAGTCTAGCTTATACGATTATGATTTCTCCTATGGACTAAAAGCCTTCGGTTTATATAGACACCGGAGGAGCCTAGGGTTGTACAAAGTCGGTTACAGAGAAAGGAAATAATACATCCGGACGCCTAGCTTGCCTTCCATGCAAAGGAGAGTCCCATGCAGACATGGGGAGAAGTCTTCTGTCTTGTATCTTCATAGCCCATTAGTCCGGCCCATGTCACACAAGCCGGACGCCCAAGGACCCCTTAATCCAGGACTCCCTCATTAGCCCCTCAACCAGGCTTCAATGACGATGTGTCCGGCGCGCAGATTGTCTTCGGCATTGTAAGGTGGGTTCCTCCTCCGAATACTTCAAAACAGCCTTCGAACACAGAAAACATGTCTGGCTTTGCAAAATGAGTATCACACACAAATTTAGAGAGTATAATATTTTATGAGTCCAATCCACTGACAACTTTTGTAGTGTGACATCATGTCACAACCTGATCATTATTTCGAACCATTTTTAGCCTCCCGCTCCACCTTTCAAGATGCGGTTTTATCGGCACGTCTTGTCGAAGCAGAGATCGTGTCCCCTTATTGCGGGATTCTCATTAATACGAGCGTGGGTAACCCAACCGTTCCGTTGGCATGATCCCTTGGGAATAGGTAGTCTTTAAGGCCTATGAGGAGGCGTTTGATATTCATCGCCTTTATAAAGGGGCACAAACCCGTCTTTCTCCTCTACGCCTAGCTCCTCCTCAACCTTTCCAACCTCGAGTTCCAGCACCTAGGTTTCAACTTAATTGCTCCAAGCCTCCCAGTCATGTCCGGACCTAGCCCTCAAGGCCGGTGGGTGGCCTCCTCTGTCACAGAGGAGGATATCGCGAAGCTCCGGGAGGCAAGATACCTGACCACGGAAATCCTCCACAGGCTCCCTGTTAAAGGATAGGTTATTCCTACTCCCAAATCCGACGAGAGGGTCGTATTCATCTCCCACTTCCTCTGGCGGCTAGGGTTCGCTCTCCATCCCTTCGTTCACGGACTCATGTTCTATTACGGGCTAGATTTTCACGATATAGCTCCGGACTCCTTTCTTCACATCTCAGCATTCATTGTCATGTGTGAGTCCTTTCTCCGCATTCCCCCACACTTCGTCTTATGGCTCAAGACCTTTACTATGAAGCCGAAGGTAATCAAGGGGAAGCAAGTAGAGTGTGGTGGTGCTACGGTGAACAAGCTCACCAATACTCTTTGGCCCAAAGGATCTTTCACGGAAACTTCCAACCTATGGCAGCGGAAGCGGTTTTACGTCATTGAACCCCGTGGTACCAAGTGGGCAGCTACACCTGTGTTCCGATCTGGCCCTCCATTAAGACTCGCATCATGGGTTAATAAGGGGCTGGACTGGGGATCAATTGACGAAGTGTAGACGCTACAAAGCCACATCCGGAGCCTCCTCGAAAAGGACATCGGCCTCATCAATGTAATCCAGGTAATGCTAGTCCGCCGGGTCCTGCCGTGCTAGCGACAGCCCCTCCGCATGTGGGAGTTCAATCCGGAAGGACCACGAACCCTTCAGCACTTCTTCGGCACGACGCACAAAGGAATGTGGAAGTTATTCTTCGGGACACGAAAACAGTGGCCGGATATCACCGAAGACATCGGCCTCGACTGCAACCATCCGAATACCTCGGTAAGCACTCGACTCCCGAACACAGTTTAGTTAAATATCCCGTAATACTGAGAAAACAATCTTCAAACAAGGCTAGATAAAGAAGGCGGAACGAATTAGTTGTTCGGCCCCTCTTCCCGAAGACTCTGCTAATCCCGTGTTAACAAGGATGCTGGCTCCGACACCATATCAAGTGCCGGCGAAGGAGGACAAGGAGGAGAGCAAGGAGGCCAAAGGTGGCCTCCATTCTAAAGGTATGCCAGACACTATGTCCGGGGAGATTGGAACCCCCTCTTCCGAAGACAAAAGAGAAGGAGAAGCTGACATCCTTTCCCCCATGGGAAGAAAAGGACCGTCTCCGAAGATTTGGAGGTAAAGGCTCCTAAGCGAGGGAAGATGTCCCTGTCAGGCGGTTCGGATTCGGAAGACGACGTTGTCGTGCAGTTCCTCCGTAAGGACAACCCCTTAGCCGAATCATAAGTGAACAAAGGTGTCCTAAACATATCTCGTTCTTTTCCGGTTACAAGGGTAACATCTAAAATATATGTTTGCAGTCCCGCACGCAGTCTTCCTCAACAGTCCTCCTCCTCGGGGGATCTTCTTACAGAGATACTGGAAAGAGAGACGCCTCCACAGACCTTCTCGCCCGATAGGACAGACGACTTCGAGGCGTCGTCCTGGAGGATCTCTCTCGATAAACAAGTGGTGCGAGGGACAATGAAGACCACGCCCGAAGGTGATACTTCGGCAGTCTAGGGTCCGGGGCGTGCGGCCCCTTCGGGGACCAACAATAAAGGCCCCGGACTATCCGGTTTACAGCCGGAGACGACTCTAGGGTCGACTAAACATATCCCTTCGAAGGGAGTCCATACTCCCACAACCACTTCTAGGAATCGGGAAGCGTCGGATACACTGATGGACATGTTGCAACATGCGTCCATCTCAGAGGAACATCGTACCTTAATGGGTACGGTAGTTGAGAGGATTCTGTCCGCGAGAAGCGGATTGAATGAAGCCTTCACGGGCCTGCTAAGAGGCTTCGAGGTATGCAATGTAATATCTTCAATTGCACTCTACGTGCAAAATGCACCTATGTATAGGTAGTAGCCCCTGAGACTCTGGTTGGCGTCCAAAGGGAGGCGATCAGAGGATAAAAAAAGATATGCCCAGGAAATAATCTAATTAATTGGAACATAGGCTGCTACATCCATGGCGACTGCCCATGCTACAGAGGTTGCAGGTCTGAAGCAGAAACTTGATGTGGTGGATGACGACATTATGCTTATTAACAGGCGGCTCGACGAGGCGCAAGGTATGTTTTGGGGCAGCCAGTATATGTATGTATAATAATATGAGCACGAAGCTGAGAATTATATACTAAGATATGCATAACTGGAGATAGTGCTACAGCGGTTGAGACCCTTCGGGCTGAGCTCGTCCGGGTCAAGGACCAAGCCAGGATGAGTAATGCGGTTGCCAAGAAGGCAACTGCTGAGTTACAGGCCGAATAGGCTGCTCGACGTCAGTGCGAGGAGAGAATATCTACCATGGCGCGCGAGCTAAAGGATGCCATTGTCCGATGTGAATTCCTCGAGAAGGATAACAAAGCCAAAATGGCCGATCTCGACAAGGCCTTACAAGAGGCGAGAGAAACACGGTCTGAGTCTAGAGCGTCTCGGGAGGAGATCTGGCAAGCTGGGAAGATAGCGGCCGGCAAGCCCTTCTTATTATAGACTAAATTCGGCGACCCAAAGTATGCCCCGCTTAATCAAATGTGGAGTTCTCCAGATGCATTCTTGGACTTGCCGAAGAGTGTCTCCGATGCGGCGCAGTTTTTCCAAGCGCAAGAAGGACATGCAACGGAGAAGCTTTCCTGGTCGCAATTCAGCATGCCAAAGCGTCCGCTGTTGCTGAACGAACAGATGGCCTAGTGGGCCAAGCTCCACAAAATATACGGATCTGCCATGAAGGACGTCATGGTCCGGCTGTGGCTGAATGAGACAATTCTGAATAGTTATTTTGGTTTGGTGCATCGACTTGTTGATGCGGTGCAGCGTATCGGCACTGTTAAGTGGTCAACGTGCATTGAAGGTGCACGGATGGCCCTTGCCCGCATCAAGACGTACTGGGAGAAGATGAAGGCCACCGATATTGCAGCGAAAAGTCCACCCGGGGGCAAGGACCATGACACGCTGGAGCATTATTTTGAGGATGTCGTAGAGGGCACCCACTTGGTAGAGGGTCAGTGCTCGAAGGATATGATATTCAAGTGACTGTATCGAAATTGTAAAAATAATATTATGATATATTATAGGCTATGCTTTTTGCCTGAAAGTTTTGGTTCCTCCTATACAGCCGTTGTTTGTATAATCTGAAAGTTTACCAGTCGTCGGCTTCGGCCCCCTCGCATATAATACGGGGGTGTTCGGAAAAGCACTTGATCACTCTTGACCCAACGTCTTGGTCCATGAAGGAGGTGTCAATGCAGCGAACTAGGCAGTAGGACTATAGGGCTTTAACACTTTCACTTAGCCATAGGAGTTTGACGGTGGGTCTACGATATAGCCCCTGGTATATACGCGATTATCCGAATATTGTGCCTTACACAGGTGACCAGAAGAATGGTCCTTCGTGTAATACGGAAGGAATCGCGAAAGATTCTGATAAGTCACCGAGTGGTTGACCAGCTCTCGCCGCACATGACAGTCAGTTTTCGGCTTTCTCTACTGAGGGGCTTGACCAGATGAACTGGAAGCACAATCGCAGTAGTTCTCTCTTTACTACCTTAGCCGATAGGACGAAACGTAAGGTAGTAAGCACAGGAGCCGGGCAATCCTACTATTGACCAAAGACACGATTCGGAGCTGATGCATATAAGGCCAAACTCGTGACGCCGAAGTTTGCTGTAAAGCTTTTTGGACTTGTCGGCAACTCATACGTTGCCATATCGAGGCCCTGGCAATTTGTGCCGAGGTGCGTGCGGGAAACAACCGAAGAAGCAAAATTCAGTTCTTAGAAAAAGCAAATACCGAATACAGACTATGTTCACTGGAATCTGATTAACACGTCAAACGCAATCTTGCAGATTACAACACCATTACCCGGGCTATTTTACATGCCGAGGGTCGAAGGCTGAGGAAAAAAGGCACTTTACAGGTTTGAAATAAAGAGTGCGGTCTACAAAAATTCATTTGGACCTCTTGTCGCACGTCTGCGTTGCCTTGCCTCAGCAAAAGGACTCCTTGGCAGGAATGGCCTTTGGTTATCTATACGAAGCCGAACTCAGAAAGAGTCCGTAAGATGACCAGGCTTTGAGTCACCTGTGGTAAAATATAAAAAATAGTGAGAAAAAGGGAAAAAGGCTATGGGAGTGCGGACCGCGTTGTAGGCATGTCCGTATTGTGCCTCCGCCGATGACCAGGGTATTTTAAGTGCATAATTATGTATGCACGGTACAAACTTTGCGGCTATATGAGGCGAACGACAGAGGCCGAACTGCTAATCCAGCTCTGAGATTGATCGGTCCTGTTTAATAGAGACCGGCGGCTTGATGGCCGATGAGATACGCGGCTTGATGAGGCCGCTTTGTACTTCAGCTGTAGTAGCCGTAGTATGCTCCTCTGTACGGAGGGTGCATTCCGTATTTCCATTTATCGTGATGACGCCGCGTGGACCGGGCATCTTAAGCTTTAGATAGCCGTAGCGTGGGACCACATTAAAATGAGAAAAAGCGGTATGCCCGAGCAGTGCATGGTAGCTGCTGTGGAACGGGACAATATCGAAGGTCAAGCCTTCGCTTGGAAAGTTGTTCGGCGAGCCGAAAACAATTTCCAATGTAATTGAGCCCGTCCAGTGAGCTTTTATGCCAGGTACTGCTCCCTTGAAGGTAGTTGTAGTGGGCTTGATTCTTGAAGGATCAATGCCCATTTTGCGGACAGTGTCTTGATAGAGTAGATTAAGGCTACTGTCGCCGTCCATAAGGACTTTCGTCAGATGGAACCCGTTGACCGGAGCTGCCGAACCTTCGTGACGGATACTGGCTGGGTGGTCTTTGCGATCAAAAGTGATCGGGCATGCCGCCCATTGGCTAAATTTTGGGGCGACCGACTCTATGGCGTAGGCGTCCTGTAGTGCGTGCTTGTGCTTCCTTGTATGGATGTGCGTCACGTATACCATGTTTAGTATTTTTACTTCGGGGGGAAATTGCTTCTGACCCCCGGTGTTTGGTTGTCGAGTCTCTTCGTCGTCGCTGTCACTGGGCGGCCCCTTCCCCTTGTGTTCGGCATTAAGCTTGCCGGCTTGTTTAAAGACCCAACAACTTCTATTAGTATGATTGGCTGGTTTATCGGGGGTGCCATGAATTTGGCAGGGCCAATCCAGTATCTTGTCTAAATTGGATGGTCCATTTCTATTTGCCTTGAATGCCTTTTTCCGTTGACCGGGTTTGGAGCTGCTGAATCCGGTGTTGACCGCCGTGTCTTGCGTTCCTTCATTATTGTTTCGACGCTTGTGTTTATTGTGTCGTGGCTTGCCGTTGCCGTCTCGAACTTCGGAAGTGCCCGGATAACTGGTGTTGTTGCTTCTATGAGCGAGCCAGCTGTCCTCTCCCACGTAAAAGCGGGTCATCAAAGCGGTAAGGGCTGCCATGGATTTTGGTTTTTCTTGACTCATGTGGCGGGCGAGCCACTCGTCTCGGACGCTATGTTTAAAGGCCGTAAGGGCTTCGGCGTCCGGACAATCGACAATTTGGTTCTTTTTAATTAAGAACCTAGTCCAGAGCTTCCTGGCTAACTCCCCGGACTGCTGGATAATGTGACTTAGGTCATCGGCATCCAGAGGCCGGACATATGTACCTTGGAAGTTATCACGGAAGGCGTCTTCCAATTCTTCCCAGATGCCAATGGAGTTCTCTGGGAGGCTATTTAACCAGTGCCGCACTGGTCCCTTTAGTTTTAGTGGGAGGTATTTGATGGCATGAAGATTATCACCACGGGCCATATGAATATGGAGAAGGAAATCCTCAATCCATACCGCGGGGTCTGTTGTCCCGTCATATGATTCGATATTCACGGGTTTAAACCCTTCTGAGAATTCGTGTTCCATTACTTCATCAATGAAGTAGTTTGTTTCCTTGAATTCCTTAGAAGATAAAGAATTTATTTGGAGAGTTTTGATTCACCTTGGCATCGTTGGATCAAAGGAGTGAATGGAGATCAATTGTTGAGGGAGTAGTCTTGTGATGTAAAGTCTTCATCCATGTGTTAGTCGGTCCTAGAAAGTGGTAGAGGGAATTTCCAACGTTAATTACCTTCCATACTCCATCAACAACGTCACGAGATTGCCAACGTTAATTCCCATGAAGGGAAGGGAATCACCGCCGTCATCGATCACCACCACCATGGCTCCTTATACTCAACTTGTTCACCATGGTGGGTGATAATGACCTCCTAACCTCTGCATCATTTAACATTATAATAATTAAGTCGTTTGTTGGTCAATGGTGATTGGTTTTCTTCCGGTTATCTTGTGTGATGTTTATGCATAGATGATTATTGGTGTTGGTAGTGGCTCAAGACGTCTACAAAGTAGAACATATAGGATTTAAAGTGAGTAGATGTGGCGGGGCTTCAGGTTACCGTGGTAACTTAAAGCTAACCCTTTGTCCTAGATCATAGACCGGGGAGTAACCAAAGACCCATCCACTCTTTGTCGCACCACGAGGAAGTCCTTAATGACCACCGTAGACCGACGTAATGTTAGGTGGGTTTGTAGTGGTGTGAGGGTATGTGCATGCGGCAACATGGCTTGCCTAGCATTGGCTTGGCCCTTTTATCTATCGCACTAGTTAGCCATTGTGCCTACAAATTACTCCCTCCGTCCCATAATATAACACGTTTTTTAACATTAATGTAGTGTTAAAAACCGTCTTACATTATGGGACGGAGGGAGTAATAATTACTAGATCTTGTTAGTTTAGTTAGTCTTTTACTTCTTGCTTTCAGCTTACTTGTTCTTAGTTTAGTTTACTCTACAGTTCCATGCCTCGATAGAATATAGCACGAGTAGACTACTAATTCCAAGCTCTGGTTTGCATGCGAACACGACTAGATGCCGTGACAACTCTAATTCTGGTAAGAGGGAGACGACTCTTCTTAACTCCTCACGTTCGATAAATACTTGGTTAATACATCCGTGAAAGGTAATACGTTTATTCGTGCACTTGCAGTCATCACTACAACATAGTAGAAGATACTCCTATTCCATATTATTTAAATTTCTAGTTTTATCATTTGGACGGATGCGTTAATTGGCCGATTGTGTGGTATTAGTAAAGGGTAAAACTACTTTTTTTTCTAAAGAATAAGTTATATAAATTGCCACTCTTGATTCTGTTCCCTTGTATAAGTACAAAGTAAGAAGTCAATTCAAAATTAAAATCAATATACAACAAACCCGGTTTAAAATAGAATTTATTATTGACACTGTTCAAGCAATCAAGAATAGAAAAAAATATAATCCTGGATAAGGAGCTACAATACTGAATAGAATGGAAATTCAGGTTAAAGTTCACGAGACAGATGACAATGCTACGACAGATGATTCAGAAAACTTGAGCCGCAGGTCCTTCCAACAAATTATGTACCATCCGCTGAGCCAGCAGTTTGTTTCGGGTAGTCATTCATGAGCCAGAGAATCCAGATGGGGGAGCCTGATGTTGACGCCATCGTAGGCGAGAGGAGCGTACCTCCACATTTCATCGGAGCTCAAGAGCTGTGCATGAAAAAGATGAGAAGAAGTAAGGGCGCGCACTTGCACACTGACAACTGAAACATTTGTTCACCTGTTGGCTGTTGCTTCATAAGTGAATACATACCTTGATCTGCAGATGCAGAAACTTGACATACTGGACTGCTTCCTCCAACATTGTGCTTATGTCAACCTGAAAAAGAAAACGATCAACACAATTGGCATTGGCAAGTGCAAATGACCAATGAATGGCAAATAGTAAGAACTCACCTTTGTGCCGTTAGGGATCAGGTGCTGCAGTACTCTCAGCCTCTCATTGATCTTATGCCTTCTTCTCTGTTCCAAAATTGCGCATTGTGATAAAATGTTTAATACTCCCTGCGTCCCAAAATAAGTGTCTCAACTTTGTACTAACTTTAGTACAAAGTTATACTAAGATTGAGACATTTATTTTGGGACGGAGGGAGTAAGAGATTCCCCTAAAGCGAAACAAAACTAATAATATGTAAGTAACTATCAAACCTTTGCATAGTTACTTTGTGAGCCCATTGCAGCTCTTGACTTGTTACCGCTCTTCCTTGCAGTCTATAGAATCAATTGCGACAAAAATAAATAAGAATAATTATAATGTCAAAATGGACGAAATGCAGGACTTCACTTACCGACAGAGCCACAGGGACTTCATTGTGATGATCGCTCTGTTCATCCACTTGCATCTTTCTCTTGATACCAGTGTTCCTCTCATTCGCTGAACCGAGGTCATCCACTAGGAGATCAAAAGGAGCTGTTGTGCTATCATTTCCGGAGGAGCAGAGGTTTGCATCAGAATCACTACCGCACCAGAGCACTGACTGCAAATGCGCAATCATCTCCGACTCCTCACAGATTGCATCGAGAGAACCCCAAATTGATGAACATTCTGCCGCCTCCATTTCTTCTGATCTCTGAATTATCTGGCGTGGTATGGCTCTGAGGAATCCTTTGGCTAGTACTGAGAATACCTAGCAGCTCGTTTATATATACCCTGAGGAGTAGAAAGTCTTTCTTATTGACATTACATGGATTTGACTTGAGAATACCAGAAATCTTTCAAGAATTAAAATGCAGAAACATCTTGTCAGAAAGATGAAGAGGATTGATAATATTTGATTCAACGTGTTGGGAAGTGGTAGCCCCCTGGGAAGTCATAAATGCTACGGTGCAGAATATATTTGGTGTGGTACATGAATCATAAGTACTTGGGGTTAGTCAACGATGCTTATGGATTACAATTAGGAGGCTACAACAGCAGCAGCAGCAGCGCAGACTAATGGAACTTTGGCGTATCGCATGAATCATGACGCCACAGTTCTGCTTTTATGTCTTATATTGTGATGCCAGCTAGTTGTTTATCACAAGGTCAGAAGAATCCAATTGATCAGGACGGTGCAGATCATGCAGCAGTCCTCAAGCGCATAGATACAAACTGACTTCTTACCCGAGGAAGGAGATGAATTTGGTTTCTGTTAAGATTTGTAAGGCCATCTACAACGCCGGGTGCCTGACTTGGCACTTACAGAGGAAAAATAAAAATAATATTAGAAAATTAGAAAATATTTAGGCCTTCTTTGGTTCATAGGATAGGAATTTTATAGGAAGAGGAAAATCATAGGAAGTGAGATGACATGCATGTCAATTCCTATAGAGAAAGAGATGTCATTTGATGCATAGGATAGGATTTTTTCCATTGACTCTCAGCAGTTTTAACATGGTCTCTCTTACCCCCTCTTTTCACATGAGAGGTAAGAGTATAAAATAGATCTTAACCGTTGATCTCATCAATGAATGGCTTGATTGACTCTTACCTTCTTACCTCACATGTAAAAAAAGGAGGTAAGAGGAACCATGTTAAAATTTGCCATTGACTCTAGGCTAATGTTTTTTTCCCTCCAAAACGTGAAGGATTGATTCCTATCCTACATAGGAATAGGAATCCATTCCTACAAACCAAAGGGCTTCAAAAGAATTTTTCCTTTGCAAATCCTATCCTATAGAATTCCTACAAAAATCCTACAAACCAAAGGAGGGAGCTGTACCTTTCCAATGCCAGACGCTAATGGTAACTAAACTGCATATGCGACACACGCGGGGAAGAAAATCCTGACACCTTCCCAAGCGCCCCATGTTGGACATGGCCTAAGACCTAGGAAAATCGTATATAGTTGGTTTGTTTCTTGCAGTGCAACCAGGATGAGCCTCCCTGATTTTGTAAGGCAATTCCATGCTTGTGGACTGGAATTGTACTAGAAGCAAAGGCGCACTTTGCCGTGCTGTTTGTTTTCTGCCTGTGGATGAGTTTTCTTTTCTTTTTTCTTTTTATGTTTGTTCTAAGCTTGAAATCTCACATCTAATCAAAAGGAAAACAGCAAGACATCCCCATCAACATCACAGCTTCTTCTAACCAGTCCCAAAATTTCAACATGTATGCTGCATATGCACCAGCGAGAAATTCAACGATAAACAACCAGCCCATTTCAATCAGGTATTCGGTTGTATCACCATCTTCAGCAAATTTTTATGTACACTGATCACAAGATAACCCACTAACTTTGATTCTGTACAATGCTCTGCAAATAGTAGCGCCATACGCTCACTCGGTCAGTCCCTTGCAAACATTCACTACCACCTAATTTAGAGTGTCATATTGCAGGGTCTGTCAACGATGACATGAGATTGTATTGTTCCTTGACTTCCACGCATGTAGGATTTTCAACGACGTCGAAGAGAGAAGGGAGGATGAGGTTCCCACTTAAATCACTGCTTATAGACACCCGTTGTGGATAGTTCGATAGTAGAGTACGTCGCTATTTCATCGGGTTCACCCATGTCATGGTCCATGAAGCTCCTAGACTTACTCTAGAGTCTAGAGACAACCCATTACAGGAGGTTTGTACATGCTGTCTAAAGACAAACTATTGTACCTGCCCTTGGTTATATAGCATGCTAAGATTTATGATAACTCAAAGCATAGTCCCAGATCATCCGCACCGCAGACTCTAGCATCCCTTTTAGAGTGTCCCCTTCTTGATTGCCGCCGTCCTGGTAAATGGTTAAGGAGACATTGTCATTGTGCTGTTCAATCCAGTCAATTAGAAAACACGACGGTAATAATTCTAATTCCGAGTAGCCATATGTTGGTAGAAAAACAGAATATTAGGTCTGCAGATGACATGATAATTCCAATTCAGAGTTTCCATATGTCAGTACTAAAACAGGATATTAGGTGTGCGCATCAATGCAGAGAATTGTTGTTTGGACATCTGGTCAAGCAAAGCAAGCATAAAATGCAGGTACGTTACACATGTAACCAAATAATTGGCTCACGAACATCACACATTATCGTGTACTAACCTGCAGTCTCTTGGAAATGCCAGCTAATTTGAAGCTAACTTCATTGGAAACCTCTCCAGTGGAGCTCCCTTGGACAAACCGGCCAGTATGCCTTAGATACATCTTGGAGGATTTATTCCCAAAAGTCTTGTAGTTTGTACGCCACACTCCAGCTATGCTGAACCTCTCATCTATCAACTTATTCCCAAGTGGCCGTCTAAACCCCCCTCTGGCATTAGGATCTACAAGAGCTGAAGAGACTAAGCTCTTGATGGCATTTTCCAATTCAGGTTGCAAGCGTTATCAGATGAGTCTGCAGAAGATATGTTGCAACAGAAAGGACAGAGGTAGTTCCAATATGAACTCACGTCTATTAGGATCCTATTCGTATTCAACATCAGCCTTAAATCAAGATCTTTCGACAGGCAGGATACGTCTTCCAATAAGGGTTGTATCTGGTTCAATTCAATCTGCACGAGAAGTAACAATGGAGACGAAAGAGAAAGAAAACTATTTTTAGCTAGTAGTGGCTTGTATAATGAATAGTACTATATTTGAACAATTTAGCAAAAGCCACAGTACTTAAGTCACATATTAGAATCTAACCAACTGACACTATACATGGTATAAATGAAAATTTACCAAGGAAAATGCTAAGCCCAGCAATATCTGCAGTAGAATGAAAAAACAAGGAAAAATGAATACTAATCACATCGAGCTACAGAAAACATCAGCCAGTGAAATAATCTCGCTTTAAAACAATTTCAAGCAAACATAGTTGCTTTTCCATAACAATGCTATGAGGCTGAGCTTTATTGCTGCAGTTTCTTTAGTTAGAGAACATAATGAGTTTAGAGCTAACTGCCCAAGTGATAGACTACAAACAAGAGACACGGATGGTTTAGAGAAACAAGGAACCACCGGCCACTTGAGGAGCAATCAGAAGACTACATATAGTGGGCGACTTGTGTGTAAAGACTGGATACATATTTACACATGCATTCATCTTAATGAAGATAAAGGGTTTCCCCCCGCTTTATATTATAAAGCAACAGTCCGAGCATACAACCGGCCATACAACAAAGGGAAAACAAAAGAGCAACAACGGTAAAGATACAAGACACCGAACGAGCCACTAACGTCGTCAAATGCAACAAGCACAAGCCTGAGCATCGAGGCCCTCGGTGAACCCGATCCTGCACACGACACGACAAAGACAAGGTAGTGCCCTGCAGCAGGAGGAGGCCACGCTCCGTCAACTCCGCCGAGGCCCATAGTCGATCAGCCAGCCGTCTCTACCTCCGAAGAAGGCCCCCTGCCCTCTCGCCCTGGACCGTAGGACGCCACGCCGTCGGCAGGTAAAGCCGCTCACCCCGAGCGGAAGGCCGAGACCAACGGATGCCGGGGAGAAGACTACAGGCACAACCACCTCTCCTCACAGCGCCACACCCCATACATCGCCACCGCCGCTGCCGGATCAACGTCAACCGAAAGTAGCCGGACAGGAACATCACTGAAGAAGACCGCCCCCCTCCTGCACCGAAGCCACAACCACCCCTCTGCCGACCAAAGGTGGCGCCTTCAAGAAGAATAATGACGCCGGCGCGCCATCACCACCCAACTGGAGAGTTTGCGCTTTCGCCCAGGTCACGGAGGTGGGAGGTGTGGGAGGGACCTCGATGCCGCCCCCCAGAGGAGAACGACGCCGGAGCGCCGCCGACATCGTGGCTGCAGCAGCCAGCCAAGGGTTTCCCCTGGTCCAAGCCCATCCAACCCTCCATCCCCAGCTGACCGCCTGAGCGAGGCGCACGGGTACCGGCAACACAGACCGGCGGGGCAGGAAGAGGCATAAGGGAGGAGGCCATCACTTCAGATCCGCTCAAGGGGCCAACGGGGAGACCCCAGGAGCGAGCTCCATGTCCACCACCGGCCCGCCGCCCACGTGGCCAGGCACGGCCACTACTAGGAAAATGCTTATAGATAGAAGTTTACCAGTAACGCCTGTTTATGACCCCACGCTACTAGTATTTAGTAGTAGCGCTGGGCAGAAAACACGCTACTACTAATATATAACAACAGCGTTTGTTTGCTTGGGCCGCGCTACTCTTACATGGGCCGCAGGGCAAAAGCAGTAGCCCACTTAGTTGTAGCATTTGTTTTGAACGGGCGCTACAGCTGGTGGGCTTAGTAGTAGCGCTGGCCTCTAAACAGCGCTACTACTAGAGCAAAAGAAAACCGGCCCGAGCGCCCCCGCACCCCCACACCCCCTCACACTCTCACAATCGATCCCCTCCGCCCGACGACGCCGCCGCGGTTAGGGTTCGTCCCCGGCCGCCTCACCCCCGTCGACGGTGCCGTGCGCCGCCACCACGCACGGTCGCCTCTCGCCTACTCCGACGCTCCAGCCCCGTAAATCCCCCTCGATCTCCTCCTCCCTGCGCGCGCCACACTAGCTAGGCTCCAATCGATTTGTCGCGGCGGCTCGCCATGTTTTGGGATTTAGGGATTGCATGGTGGCTCCGCGCTTCAATGCGACATGCTCCTCGCGTGATTGGTGAGAGAGTAGAGAGAGGGGTTAGGTGAGAGAAGTAGAGGCTTTTTGTTGCTCACCGAAACTTAGGAGAGAGTAGAGAGAAGTAGCTAGAGAAGTAGAGGCTTTTAGCACATATAATTGAAACTTGGGTTTTAATTCTTGGCTGTTGCCCCTGGAGGAGTGGTGGCAGTGGCGGTGCCTAGTGTTCTAGGGTTTCGAGAGGGGGCGTCCATGTCGTGACTATTGTTTCCGACATTTAGGATCATTGATGTAGTACTTGTAACTACTTGTCATTCCTTCGCTGGAACAACCATAGTGCTCGACCATAGAATCGTGAGAATTTTTTTAGCTCTGATATGACAACAACGGTTAGGGTTTCAATTCTTGGCTACTGCCACTAGCTTCTTTGTTGATGCACATAAAGATATGACCAAGAAGCCCTCACTGCTGTTATGTGGTTTCATGGAAAAATCAATGCTTGATTCGATACTCTCTTTCAGGTTGAAGAGAGTATCTGTATGTGGTGATGCTCAAATTGCTAAGTTCTTATGATGCTGTTAGTGAGCCCATTTTTGGTAAATTTCAGAAAAAGAAAACACAGATAGACAGAGAGTTGCATCTGATCAAAAAGGGGGTGTTTGCCTTTTATAGTTTTAATTATTGTGCATCTGATGCCAAAGGTGGAATGGATGTTTACTTATTGTGTTCTAGAAGATTCTAAGCTGGTTCAACTTTTGGATGTGGGAATAGATAAAGTGTTCCCCTGGACTGAACTTTATGTTTACTTTTTAGTTGTTATTTTGCTTGCCATGTGAACTCTAGCTATGAAAACTTTATGTTTACTTTTTGGATCCTTAATCCTTTAATCATATTGCTTTAGGGAAATGGCGCCACCACCACCACCACCACCATGTCGACGGTGCAAGTCAAGGTGTGCCAGCAGCCTTGCAACTGGCATGCTATTTGGCATCTACTTCGAGTCTAGTTTTCTTCATGCGGCGGTAATAAATTATATGAAACTAATAACTACTATTTTGTTTTTAGTGTTATTGGCATTAATGCATCGTGTATATATCATTTTGTACACAGATCATCCCATGCAATGTGAGGTCAGAATTCAACAATCTGACTGGAGACTCTGTGACCTTTGAGGCTCCTGGGGGCCCCTACACTATGGAGATCGAGAAAGGACGAAAGATGACGCAAGTGGGAGGAGATGGATGGGTCCGTTTCATCGACCACATGTGTATCACCGGTGGTGAGTTGATCAGCTTCTCCTTCAGAGCTGAAAGATCCAAGCTAGCCGTGATTTATGTCAACAAAGCAGAAGATTATGAGGATGATGAGGATGATGACGACCCACTCGGTGACGCCATCGTAGCTCAAAGAATGAAGTTGAGCGAGGAGGGGGTGTGCAACCTATGGGACATCATTCCGCCACGTGCTGACTTCGTCGGGGTGCCATTCGTGACCCGCCTGACAAGTACCATGGTCAATCGGCATATCATGGTATGTTGCATTTACTGTAGTTTTTTGAGTAATTTGATGATATGCTTTATTGTTATACTTAGTTTAGAGTCCGATGATATATATGCTTAGTGAATCTTATATGCTTTATTGTTGTACTTAGTTGTAAGTGCATCTAGTGCCCCTTAGTGATTTTGGTGTATTGAAGACTTATAGGTTAAGGGACTAATGCATTTGTGAGTGTACTCAGGTCTATAAGTCTATGAGGAGTTCGATATTTACAGGAAAATTCGACCCCTAAAAATGAATATCTTCGACTGAAGATTTTGGTATTTCTGAAGACTTTCATGAAGACTTTGAAAGTGAAGAAATTGGCGTGTCCGTGAAGACTTGATATTCATGCGAGGAGTATGAAGCTTGAAGACTTTCATTTTCATAGTTTAGTTTCTCTCTTTCTTGAGTCATAGGAAACACCGTACTGTTAAAGGGGGTCGAGGAAATACTAAGGAAAAATTTCCATGTGATGCTCAACTCAAAATCCTACACCTACCAATCCCTTCAAGTGAAGCCATTGGAAATCTCATACAGTTCAGTCAATTTCTTCAGTGACAGAGACGAAGTTCTTCTGGTCTCTGTGGAATTTGTCCTGACTGAGGAGTTAGGAATTCGCCAGTGCGGATTGCCTACACAGTGAGGAACATGATAGCCCTGAGGATTTTGCTACTCAAAATTCCGACCGTTGTTGTGCTATGCGCCAGCTATCCCAAAATATCTATCCACCTAACGGTCATATCATTGAAGGGCATTTATGTCTTATCATGTCGGGCTGCTCCCTAGGCTATAAATAGCCGCCCCCTACAACCACTAGCTGGTTGGCTGCTCCGAGAGAAACCGACACTTGTCATTTGAGAGCAACCCATCCTCTCAGGACTTTGAGCGAAAATCATCAAGTGAGGAAAAACCAAAAACCCAAAACCCAAACACCTACAAACCCCAAGTGATTGAGCATCACTGAAGAGGTTCATCCTGAGTGGATCCGGCGCTTGTTACCTTTGAAGACTGTGCTTCTTCTAGACGGTTAGGTGTCATGGTCTAGAGCATCCAAGAGGAATTGTGGATCGCCGAGTGACCAAGTTTGTGAAGGTTTGGAAGTCGCCTGAAGACTTACCACAAGTGATTGGACAAGGTCTGTGTGACCTTAGTTCAAGGAGAATACGGTGAGGACTGGGTGTCCTGAGCTGCGTGTTCAGGACTGGATGTCCGGGACTGTGTGTCCTCGAGTTTAAATACTCAGGCGCTCCAACCAGACGTACAACTAAGACAACAGTTGGAACTGGTCTATCAAATCATTGTCTTCGCCAAGCTTACTGGTTCTATTTCCTCAACTCTTTCATTTCCTCATAACTGTGTTGTGTGTTTGTTCATATCTGTGTTTGAAGACTTTGACTGAAGACTTTCTCAATTTCCTTAGTTTAATTTCTTCAGTCTGTTTGTCTTCATCCTGTGGTATCCTGTGATTACGCTTCCTATACTCTGTGCATGTCTTCATTTCATCATGATGACTATGCTTGTATTCTGTTATATTTACTTTTGAGTACTTATTCTGCTGCTAGTAGTTCTTCGCTAAGGAATTTCCTCACCGGCAAATTCCTCAGTGAAGAATTTCATAAAAATCGCCTATTCACCCCCCTCTAGTCGATATAACACACTTTCAATTGGTATCAGAGCAAGCTACTCCCTTGTTCTGTGTGATTTTGGTTTAACCGCCTGGAGTTTTAGTTATGTCGACTGCAGGTATGATAAAGGTCTCTGCTGGGTGTCCTACCTTCGATGGGATGGACTACCCCTACTGGAAAAATAAGATGCGAATGCATCTTGAGGCAATTGATAACGATCTCTGGTATGTTGTGGAAAATGGTGTTCCCTCAGTCACACCTTCTCTGAATGCTGCTGATGTGAAGAGATTCAAGCAACTCGACTCTCAAGCAAAGAATATCATATGTGGCCATCTGAGCAAAGGACAGTATGGTAGAGTGAGTACTTTGGAAACAACGAAGCTTATCTGGGACAGGTTGTCCAAAGTGAATGAAGGAGTCTCAACTCAGCGTGACACTCGAGTTGATGTTCTTCGCAATCTCTTCAATTGCTTCAAAAGACTCGACAATGAAAATGTTCAACAAACCTTCGATCGCCTCACTGACATCTCAAATGAGCTTCAAGCACTTGGTGCCACTGACATCACCGACCATGAGGTGGTGAAGAAATTGCTGAGATCGCTTGATTCCTCATTTGACACTCTGGCATTGATGATACAAGAATGTGCTGATTACATGTCACTTGATCCCGCTATACTCTCGAGAGGCTAAATACTCATGTGTTCCAACTTGCTAAAAAAAGAGATCTCTATGGTTCAAGCTATGGCAGAACACGTGCACTGAAGGCCAAGGTAGTATCTAAGTCCGAAGATGAAGACTCTGGTAGCAGCCTTGGTGATCCTGAAGAACTGGGCCATGATCTGGCTCTGCTCATGAAGAAATTCCAAAAGTTCTCAAGACGTGGTCGTCTTGGAAGATCCTCAAGGAGCAATGATTCCTCATCCAGTGACTACAAGAAGAGGCTCTGTCACAAATGCAAGAAATCTGGACATTTCATTCAAGATTGTCCTCAGTGGGAAAAGGAATCAAAGAAGAAGAAATACAAGGATTACAGTTCTGATGATGCGAAGAAAAAGAAGGAATCCACAAAATCTTGATCATCAAAATCCTCAAAGTCTTCATATCACAAGAAGAGTAGCTCCAAGAAGGCTAGGGCATTCATTGGCAAGGAAATGGACTCTGAGGCTGAATCTGAAGAAAATGAGGAAGAGGACACATCTGAGGAATCCGAACCCGGAGTCGCGAGCCTAGCTCTCGCTACTGCATTCGTCAGCAAGTCTATCTTCAACACTGAAGAAAATGACCTCACCAACAAGGCTGATGAAAGCGATGATGACTACGCTCCCACCTATTGCTTCATGGCAAAGGGTGCCAAGGTACTCAAATATACCTCCTCTGAATCAAGTGAGAATGAATCTGATGAAAACCTTAAGCCCAACTATTCTAAACTTGCTAAGATTGCTATAAAACAACAAAGGGCTTTAGAAAAGATTCAAAACATGCTAAATAAAAGTGATGATATGTTGGGTGAAGAAATGGATCGCACTGAAACTTTGACCGAAAATCTTCACAGACTTCAGTCCAAGCTTGACAAACTTCAAAGTCATCATAACACTCTCTTATCGGATCATGAGAAGCTTTCTTATGAATTTCTTCAAAGAAAGCAAGATCTTGAGAAGCTAAGAGTGAGTTATGAGGATCTTCAGAAGGATCACGATTCATTACTTGCTCAACAAATCAGCGCTTCTCAGGAAGAATTTGTTCCTCCATGCTTGAAGTGCATTGAACATGAATCTGCTAATTCTTCACCTGAATGTTCAAATGCTGCTAATGTTTCAAATTCTTCACATGCCTCTGCTATCACTAATTCCTCATCTGAGGACATTGCTAGTATCACTGACGATGTAGGGCTGAAGGAATTGTACACGACAGGCATGTACAAAAGCCTTAAAGGGCATCAGGCTCTTTGTGATGTGCTTAAAAAGCAGATCCTCAACAGGAACCCTAGGAAAGAGGGTATCGCCTTTGAGAGGAAACTCAATGCTGATGGTACATATTGGAAGCTGAGCAGTACCCCAAAACTACATGGGTTGCTGCAAAGGGACCTCCAGTTGATCCATCAAACTTATCTGGATTTGCATGTGAATCTCCTCATTCTGATGATGAGTCAATTGACTTCAACTATAAGCTATTCAAAAATCAGAATGGTGAAGTATTTGCTAGATATGTTGGCACTAACTGCAGGAACGGCTCCCCTATGAAGAAAATTTGGGTTCCCAAAAGGTGCCTTGAAAATCTTCAGGTGAATGTCATCATGACGCCACCTGTGAAGAATAGGAACCCCAGATCAAATTCTTCATATGGACCAAATTCTTCATATGGATTCAAGTCCTCATATGGACCAAATTACTCATATGGATCAAAGTCCTCATATGAACATCATCGTGCTAACCCGTCTGTTTCGTAGGGAAGATCTAAGGATTATGGATATGTACATTATTCTTCAAATCATTATGTCCATAAGTCCTCGAAGAATTTCTCTGCATACTCTTATGCTTACTCTAACCCCTCTTATGTGAAACGAAATGGACTGGCTTCTATGCCATCCTTCTCGTATGAAGCTCGCAGAATGATGAACTCTTTGCCATCCCTTCAGATGTGGGTGGTGAAGAAAAAGAACTAATCTCTTCTGCAGGGTCAAGTCTCCAGACGCGCGTAATCGTCTGAAGAATTTGCTGGACACCTGAGCAATGCCTGATAGGACGCAGGCTAATCATGAAGAAATGAAGTTTCATTTCTCACGTCCTCATATTGCTTTATCAATCCTTTTACTTGATGAAATTGATCTGATGAATTGATGTCATATTCTTTACTGATGAAGCATATGAGTTTGTAAGCTGCACTAATTCGTCTGCAGGATGATCAACCTAAAGCCACTGAGTGGGTCCTCGATAGTGGATGTACAAACCACATGAGTGGTTACAAGAATCTATTGATGGATGCTCTGTTATCTCCGTCACATCTGAAGCATATCATCTTTGCTGAAAAAGGCAAAAGTCAGGTATTGGGTCTAGGTAAGGTTGCGATTACAAAGGATCGACACATGGGAAAAGTCATGCTTGTTGAGTCCTTAGGATACAACCTTATGTTTGTCTCAATGCTTTGTGATCTTGATATGGTTGTTGTCTTTGGCAAGTACCGTTGTGTTGTGGTTATGGAAGATGACAATTCCAAAGTCTTCGAAGGCTTTAGGAGAGGAGATCTGTATATTATTGATTTCTCTACAGGACCACAACCAGTCGTGTGCTTACTTGCAAAAGCTTCAGAAGGCTGGCTCTGGCATCGATGACTTGGTCATGCAGGCATGAGAATTTGCACACGCTTGCGAAGAAGAAGCATGTCATTGGCATCGAGAATGTCAAATTCCTCAAGGATCACCTATGCGGAGCCTGTGAAGCTGGGAAGATGACGAAGGCCAAGCATCCAGCGAAGACTATCATGACCACCACTCGCCCATTTGAATTGCTTCACATGGATCTCTTTGGTCCTAATCATTATTCTGCTATTTTAAATGAAGCATCTCAATATGGCTTTGTTATTGTTGATGATTATTCTCGCTATACATGGGTACACCTTGTTACTTACAAACATGAAGTGCAGGAAGTCTTCAAACGATTTTCCTCGAGGGCTTCAACCAACTTTGGTGTGAAGATCAAGCACATCAGAAGTGATAATGGCACTGAGTTCAAGAATTCTGGTCTCGATGACTATCTTGATGAACTTGGTATTACTCATGAGTTATCTGCTCCCTACACTCCTCAGCAGAATGGCGTCGTGGAGCGGAAGAACATGACTCTTGCTGAGATGGCTCGCACTATACTTGATGAATACAAAACGCCTCGTCGTTTCTGGACTGAGGCAATTGATACTGCGTGCCACATCATCAACAGAGTATATCTTCACAAATTCTTCAAAAAGACTGCCTATGAACTCCTCACTGATAAGAAACCCAATGTAAGTTATTTCAAAGTCTTCGGTTCTAAATGTTGGATTAGAGATCCTCATCACAACTCAAAATTTGCACCGAAAGCACATGAAGGTTTTATGCTTGGTTACGGAAAGGACTCGCACACCTACAGAGTCTTCAACAACGTTCTTCACAAAGTTGTTGAAACTGTAGATGTGCGGTTTGATGAAACTAATGGCTCGCAAAGAGAGCACCTACCTACTGTGATAGATGAACCAGCACCTGAGGAAACTATCAAGTTCAAGGCTACTGAGGATGTCATTCCTACTGAAGAATCTGCTGAAGAATCCATTCCAGAACATGAAGAACGTCGAGCTAATGCACCTGAAGAAAATGCTGAAGAAAATGGTGCTGAAGAAAACGCAGATCAAACTCTTCAACGACAACCAGTTCATCCTCGCATTGCAAAAGAAGTGCAAGTTGAAAAGATCATCAATGACATCAAAGCGCCAGGTCCTCTCACATGCTCAAAAGCTTCACATTTGTCTAACTTTTGTGGGCAGTATGCTTTTGTCTCTATAACAGAGCCCACTAAGGTAGATGAAGCGTTTCTGGAGCCTGAGTGGATTCAGGCCATGAAAGAAGAATTACATCAGTTCGAGCTCAACAATGTCTGGGAGCTGGTCAAACGTCTAGATCCTCGCAAGCACAATAGCATTGACACAAAGTGGATCTACCGCAACAAGCAAGATGAAAATGGCCTTGTGGTGAGGAATAAGGCACGGCTTGTAGCTCAAGGCTACACACAGGTTGAAGGAATTGATTTCGATGAAACTTTTGCACATGTTGTGTAACGCCCTCGATGCGGCTATGTCTCCCACGTGTCGAGGCACGACTTAGAGACATAGGCGCATTGAAAGCAATGTCGCAAGTCGGGAATCATTACACAACCCTTGTATATATATAATATAAAGGGGAAGAATATCATAGTTGGCTTACACTCGCCACGTCACATCAAAGTACATAAATAACATCCATCATACAATCACTCATGGCCCGACTACGGCGCCAAAATAGAAAAGACCCCCAACAAGCGACTAAAACCCTGAATCGAACCCCGAATAGGCTCCACTACTGATCATCAAGAAAAGACACATAGTAGCGCTGAGAGTCCTCGTCGTACTCCCACTTCAGCTCGAGCGCGCCATCCGGAGGAGTATCATCGGTCCCTGCATCTGGTGTAATAGTAATCTGTGAGCCACAAAGGACTCAGCAATCTCGCACCCTCGCGATCAAGACTATTTAAGCTTAATAGGTAGGAAAGGGGTGATGTAAGTGGAGCTGCAGCAAGCGACTAGCATATATGGTGGCTAACTTATTCGCAAAGGAGGGCGAGAAGAGAAGGCAATGCACGAGCGGAAACTAAATAGAGCAGACTACGCAAACATAACTCCAACGCCGTGTCCACTTCCCGGACTCCGCCGAGAAGAGGCCGTCACGGCAACACACTCAGTTGATTCATTTTAATTATTTAAGGTTCAAGTTATCTACAATCGGACATTAACAAATTCCCATCTGCCCATAACCGCGGGCACGGCTTTCGAAAGATCAATCCCTGCAGGGGGGTCCCAACTTAGCCCATAACAAGCTCTCATGGTCAACGAAGGAATAGACCTCCACCCAGGACCCACCGATCAGACTCGGTATCCCGGTACAACAAGATGATTCGACAGGTCAAAACTAGTCCAGCAATACCGCCCGAATGTGCCGACAAATCCCGATAGGAGCTGCACATATCTCTTTCTCAGGGCACACTCAGATTGTCTAAACTTCCGGTAGGCCAGCCCGGAGTTGCCCCTGGTGGCCACCGGCGGCTGACGTTCCGGACCAACACTCAGAGGAGCACTGGCCCGTGGGGGGCTAAAAAATAAAGATGACCCTCGGGCTCCGGAAACCCAAGGGAAAGAAAAGGGTAGGTGGCAAATGGTAAAACCAATGTTGGGCATTGCTGGAAAAGCTTTAATCAAGGCGAACTATCAAGGGGTTCCCATTATAGCCCAACCGCGTAAGGGACGCAACAATCCGGGAACATAACACTGATATGACGGAAACTAGGGCGGCAAGAGTGGAACAAAACACTAGGCGAGAGGCCGAGCCTTCCACCCTTTACCAAGTATATAGATGAGTAAAGATAACATAGAAATATAGTGATATCCCAACAAGTAAATAAGTGTTCCAACAAGGAACGGCTCCAATCCTCACCTGCAACTAACAACGCTATAAGAAGGGCTGAGCAAAGCGGTAACATAGCCAATCAATGGTTTGCTAGGACAAAGGTGGGTTAGAGGCTCAATCATGGCAATTGGGAGGCTGACAAGCAAGTGGTAGGCATCGTAGTATTGGCAAGGCAAAAGAGCGAGCAAACTAGCATAGCAAAGATAGTAGTGATTTCAAGGGTGTGATCATCTTGCCTGCACAGTTGTCAGAATTGACTGGATCCTCAAAAGCAAACTCAACGGGCTGCTCTTTAGCGAACTCGTCTCCCGGCTCTACCCAACAACACAAACGAGCAACAAGGATACAATCAACCACGTGCAAGGGCAACCAATAACATGCAAAGATGATATGCTATGCGGGATGCAAAATGCAAGATGTAACAGGAAAATGCATGAACCTGGCCACAACTTGAAAATCCAAGTGTGCCACTGGATAGAGGGGAAGAAATCCCCTGAAAACGATATAAAGATCATGGCAATCGGAGCTACGGTTTAGAAATGGCAAGCGATTTACTAAACGAACCGATCTGCGATTTACAGCAAGTAGGCTCCTAAATGCAACAAAATGAACATGCTACAGCCACCCAACATGAAAAAAAATTGCATGGCAGTGATGTACTCAAGAAGCTTAACAAATCACCAGGACTGAGGCATAGGCAAATTCATCCATTAAGGGCTTCAAACAAGCATGACAAAACTGAATAAGCAAAACAGATTTCAGACTTAGCGAAATTAACGCTAGTCTGGAATTTCAGACCACGATGCTCTCTTCGGAGCAGCAAAACAACATGATGCAAAACCTGAACATGGCAAGTAAGAGCATGGCATGGAGCTACTCAACAAGCTTAACAAAACACCCAAAATGACCTGGGGCCAAAAGGGTTCACAAAATACTCTACCGAGCACACGAACATCGATGAAACACAATCAGTTTTTAGACTTAGTGAAAACTGGGACATGCTGAAATATAACTCACGGAGGCATGTAAACGAGCTCGATGCTCTCACTACGGGGCAAGTCATGGCAAGGCAAGCTTATATCCATTAATAAGGCACAAAATTATAGCTAGACAAGGCAAGAACAATGGCATAGCATGCATGGATCACTAGCAATAACTCCGGCAAAATCGCAAAAGAGTTCACGATCTGCCCAAAACAGCAACTATGCAAAAGTTGAGCTCGATTGAGTCAACCTAGGGTGCTCCAATATAACAAGTAAAGACATGGATGGATTAAGCACAACAAACATAACAAATCACTCTTACTGATCATCCTCAAAAGAGGCATGGATCACTAGGAAACAAGCTGGACATATAGCATCGTGAACTAAAACATCCCAGACTTTGTGATTTTCACTAAGTCCCTGAAATCGGTAAACTCAGGTACCCTACTTCGCAAGCTTGCACAAGACAACACACACATCCTAAAAATGCATGGAAGGAACCTCTGGCTAGAAGACAACATGCTTAACAATTCATCCCAAAGGGGCACAGGCATATGATGCACGGATTAAACATGGCAAAAATGACAAAAGTGCATGTTGAACTAACGGATCTGCAATTTAACTCATGATGCCTCCTTCAAACAGCATTTTGGGCACCAATATGACCTCAAATGCAAATGGTGCAATGGAATGAAATGATGTACTCGTCGAGACGAAGATTTTGACGTATCATATGCCCAGATCGGAGCTACGGATGCAAAGTTATGGCAGGTCAAAGTAGCATAAAAAAATCACGGAATTAGGGTTAGAGGGGGGAGAGGTCAACCCAGATCTGCACTGTAGCTCGCGGTCACTGTAGCAGGGGGGCCGAACCGGCGATGGCGGCGGCTGGCCGGCTGGCTCCGGCGATGGCGAGCCCGGCTGGCGACGAGGGGGAGGCAGGGCCGGCGACGAGGAGCACGGCGGCCGGAGGACGGCGGGCGGCGCGGTGCCCGGCAAGGGGCGGCGCGGACGCCGAGGCAAGCTGCGGATCCGGCCGGCGACGAGGAGCACGACGCCGGCGAGGTCCGGCGAGGCACCCGCGGCGGCGCGGTGATCGGCGGCGGGCGACGCGGCCGGCCGCGGGGAAGGAGGCGGCGCGGGGCTCCCCTGGCGGCGGGGCAACAAGATGGGCTTCGGGGGCTCGCGGCGGGCCGCGCGGGCCGGCGTGGCTGCGGGTGGCGGCGCGCCACGTGGCGGCCCCCGGTTGGCTGCGGGCGGCGGCGAGATCGTGTCCGGCGCGGGCGGACAATGTCCGGCGCGCCGCGGAGGTGTTTTAGGGTTTCGGGGGGAGGGAGAGATCCGAAAAACGGGGGATCTATTTATAGACCTAGAGGGAGCTAGGAGAGTCCAAATGAGGTGCGGTTTTTGCCCACACGATCGTGATCCAACGACCGAGACGATGGAGCTGAGTTTGGTGGGTTTTGGGCCAAAATGGAGGGGTGTTGGGCTGCACACACACGAGGCCTTTACGGTCCCTCGGTTAACCGTTGGAGTATCAAACGAAGTCCAAACGACCCGAAACTTGACAGGCGGTCTACCGGTAGTAAACCAAGGCCGCATGGCAAGTCTCGGTCCAATCCGGAAATGTTTAATCCCCACACACGAAAGAAAGCTAGAAATGCCCACCGGAGGAGAACGAAGCGCCGGAATGCAAAACGGACAACGGGGAAAATGCTCGAATGCATGAGATGAACATGTATGCAAATGCAATGCACGTGATGAGATGATATGAGATGCACGAAAAACGAAAACAACACACAGAGGCAAAGACCCGAACCCGAGAATTAAATATAACTTAATGCCGGAAACGGCAAGAGTTGGAGTACAATTCGGGAAGGTTACATATGGGGCGTTACAACACTCCACCACTACGAAAAGATCTCGTCCCGAGATCTAGGACTGAAAGAACTCCGGGTACTCAGAACGGAGGTGATCCTCGCGTTCCCAGGTAGCTTCACGGTCGGAATGGTGTGACCACTTGACTTTGAGAAACTTGATTGACTTGTTGCGAGTTTTGCGTTCAGTCTCTTCAAGGATTGCAACTGGGTGCTCACGGTAGGAGAGATCTTCTTGGAGCTCAATGTCCTCAATGTTGACGGTGCGCTCAGGCGTCTTGAAGCACTTTCGGAGTTGCGAGACGTGGAACACATCATGAACATTGGCAAAGGTTGCAGGAAGCTCGAGTTGATAGGCGAGGTCGCCTCTCTTGCTGACGATCTTGAAAGGCCCGACGTATCTTGGGGCAAGCTTCCCTTTGATACCGAAGCGACGAGTCCCTTTCATAGGAGAGACGCGGAGGTAGACATGATCTCCGATCTCGAAAGCCAAATCACGGTGCTTGCTGTCGTAGTAGCTCTTCTGACGAGATTGGGCTGCTTTGAGGTTATCACGAATGACCTTGCACATTTCTTCTGCCTCTGTGATCAGGTCATTACCCAGCAGCTGACGTTCACCGGTTTCAGACCAGTTGAGAGGTGTACGGCACTTCCTACCATACAGAATTTCAAATGGGGCCTTGCCAGAACTTGCTTGGAAACTGTTGTTGTACGAGAATTCAGCATAAGGAAGACAAGCCTCCCACTTCATGCCGAAGGAGATCACACAAGCCCTGAGCATATCTTCAAGAATCTCGTTGACATGCTCGACTTGACCGCTTGTTTGAGGATGGAAAGCAGTGCTAAAGCGAATGTTGGTGCCCATGGCCTTCTGAAAAGAATCCCAGAACTTGGAGGTAAAGATGCTGCCGCGGTCTGAAGATATCACTTGAGGAATACCGTGCAGAGAGACAATTCGAGAGGTGTAGAGCTCCGCCAATTGAGCTGCAGTGATTGACTCTTTGATAGGCAGGAAATGAGCCACTTTGGTGAGCTTGTCGATGACAACGAATATAGCATCATTGCCACGCTTGGACTTAGGAAACCCAGTCACGAAGTCCATTTCAATGTGGTCAAACTTCCATTCTGTAATGGCGAGAGGTTGGAGGAGACCTGCTAGCCTTTGGTGTTCTGCTTTCACTCTTCTGCAGACATCACATTCATTCACGAATTGAGCGATCTCGCGCTTCATTCGAGTCCACCAATAAGTTTGCTTCAGATCTTGATACATCTTCGTGCTCCCAGGGTGGATGGAGAGGAGAGAGTTGTGAGCCTCATTCATGATCACTTTACGAAGTTCACCTTTGGGCACAACAATTCGATCCTCGAAGAAGAGAGTGTCCTTGTCATCAAGTCGGTAGCACTTGTACTTGGACTGACTCTTTGCAATACCAATCTTCACCTTTTTCACCATAGCATCAAGAAGCTGGGCTTGGCGAATCTGGTCTTCCAAGGTAGGAGAAACTTGAAGGTTGGCGAGGAAACCTTGAGGAACAACTTGCAGATTAAGTTTGCGGAAAGCTTCACAAAGCTCGGGTTGATAAGGCTTGAGAATCAGACTGTTGCAATATGCTTTTCTGCTCAAAGCGTCAGCAATCACATTAGCCTTGCCTGGAGTATACTCGATACTCGGATTGTACTCTTGAATCATTTCGACCCATCGAGTCTGCCCGAGGTTGAGATTAGGCTGAGTGAAGATGTACTTGAGACTCTTGTGATCAGTGAAAATGTCCACTTTCCTTCCCAAGAGAAGATGTCTCCAAGTCAACAATGCGTGCACAACTGCCGCCAACTCGAGATCATGAGTGGGGTAGTTCTTCTCATTTGGCTTCAACTGGCGAGAGGTATAAGCAACAACTTTCTTCTCTTGCATCAGTACTGTACCTAGACCTTGGAGAGAGGCATCACAAAAGACCTCGTACGGCTTGGTTTCATCAGGCGGAGTTAAAACTGGAGCAGTGATCAATTTCTCTTTCAATGCGTTGAAAGCAACATCACACTCCGGAGACCAAACGTACTTGACGTGCTTCTGAAGAAGATTTGAGAGAGGCTTCGCAATCTTGGAGAAGTTTTCAACGAATCTTCGGCAATAACTTGCAAGACCGAGGAAGCTACGGAGTTGCTTCACATTCTGAGGAGGTTCCCAATTAACGATTGCAGACACCTTCTCAGGATCCACGGAAATGCCCTTGGCAGAGATAATATGCCCAAGATAAAGAACCTCATCGAGCCAAAACTCACACTTGGAGAACTTGGCATAGAATTGATGTTCCCTGAGCTTGTCAATAACCAAACGCAAGTGTTTGGCATGATCTTCCTTGTTCTTCGAGAAAACCAGGATGTTGTCGAGATAGACCAAAACAAAGTCGTTGGTGTAGGGGTTGAAGATGAAGTTCATCATGCGAGAGAACGTCGGAGGAGCATTAGCGAGGCCAAAAGACATAACAGTGTATTCATATGACCCATAGCTTGTTCTGAATGTCGTCTTTGGAATATCTTGTTCACGAATGCGAATTTGATGATAACTCATACGGAGATCAAGCTTGGAGAATACTTGGGCACCCTTGAGTTGCTCGAACAACTCATTAATGTTGGGAAGTGGATATTTGTTCTTGATGGTCTTCTTGTTTAATGGACGGTAATCAACACAAAGTCGGTCCGTTCCATCCTTTTTCTTCACAAAAAGAACACCACAACCCCACGGAGAAGTACTAGGTCGAATGAGACCCATTCTTTCTTGCACATCGAGTTGTTTCTTCAACGCCTTCAACCATTCGGGGCCGAGCTTGTAGGGACGTTTGCACACGGGTTCTGTACCGGGCTCAAGTTCAATAACAAATTCAACCGGCCGGTTTGGAGGCATGCCTGGGAGTTCTTCAGGGAAGACATCTTGATACTCACAAACAACCGGAATCTGTGAAATAGCATCCAATTCACCCTTCTCATTGAGAGAGAACAACCGGATGGTATTATCCCGAGCAGCAAAGACAATCACTTCCTCCGACGAATGAGTCAGTTGAATCTGCCTGGCTGCACAATCCAGCTTAGCTTTATGTTTAGAGAGCCAGTCCATCCCAAGAATGAGGTCGATATCAGAATTACCAAGAATCATCGGGGAAGCCAGGAACTTAAAGTCACCCAGCGAGATAGAAATATCCGGAACTTCATAGTTAGCAAGCAAGCATCTGCTCGGAGAGACGACTGCTAATGGCTTATGCATAACTTGAGAAAACCACCCGTTCTTAGATGCAAAAGGCTTCGAGATGAAACAATGCGATGCACCTGTATCAAAAAGTACTTTTGTAGGAACATCGTTAACAGGAAGGTTACCCATGATCACATCTGACGAATCCTCTGCCTGAGCTGCATTCACCATATTGACCTTGGCGTGCTTGGGATTATGCTTGACCACAGCTGTACTTGCCGATCTGACAGGAGGAGGAGGAGGAAGACGCCTCTGGTTGAAACACTTGTTGGCATAGTGACCCTTCTGTTGGCACTTGTTGCACGTGACCTCTAAGAGTGGACGGTGGTACGGAGCACTCGATCTTGAAGCTTGAGACGAAGTCTTGTTCTGAAAGCCTGGGTTGGGTGGGTGGGATGAACCACTGCCACCTTTGCTCTTCTGCTGATACGGCTGACGGAACGGAGGAGGAGGAAGCCAATACTTCTGCTGCTTGGCCACTTGAGTAGAGGAAGAAGACATAGTGTCCCTGACTCGCTTCCTGGAAGCATCACACCTTAGCTGAGCAGCCTCTTGCTTCAGTGCCATGTTGTAGAACTCATCGTATCTCAGCGGCTCGAAGAGGACAAGAGCGAGCTGAATTTCTTCACGAAGACCACCCTTGAACTGATAGATCATGCTCTTCTCATCAGGAACATCCTGCTTGGCAAAACGGGCGAGCTTCTGGAACAACTTGTTGTAGTCATAGACAGACAAAGAGCCTTGCTTCAGATTGCGGAATTCTTCACGTTTGCTCTCAGTCACACTTTGAGGAATGTGATGAGCTCGAAAATCACGACGGAAATCATCCCAAGTGATCAAACGTCCACCTCTGGAATCCCGGTACTGCTGAAACCACTCTACGGCCTGATCCTTGAGCTGGAAAGACGCGAACTTGACGAAATCTTCAGGTCTGACGTTGCTACATTCAAAATGCTTGCCCAGATCGACTAACCAATCATCAGCATCGGTAGCCTCAACGCAGTTGCTGAACGTCTTTGGACCATTTGCGAGGAACTGATTCAGAGTTGCAAATTGGTTCTGGTTGTTGCCTTGATTCGCTTGACTGCTTTGATTCCGCTCTTGGATGATTTGCATGATCAGCTGAGTATTTGCATTAGTAGCAGCCATCACAGCCTGCCATGCTTCCGGAGGAGGCGGAGGTGGCGGAGGATCTTGATTCTGGTTCGGACTGGTGCTCTTAGCGGGAGCCATCCTGAAGAGGTTGACCACCGTTAGCACACAAATAGAGAACTATTGAAGGTGAAACCAACGGAATGAAAATTGCAACATAAAGTCTTCACATCCGAACAAAATGAACGAATGCACTTCTCTTGAAGTGGTCACATATTCCTAAATTGCGAAGCCACGAAGAATCAGGTAGAAGAGGTACATCAACGAGGGATGGAATCAACATATGACGTCGAAGAAGAACGAATACCACAACTCGAAATAAAACCAAGGGTTGGCTTGCGAAATAAGCCGGAACAAACACATGATAGAAATTTCGTCCGAAGTGTTCGTGGTAGGACCTACACGGGCTCGACCGTACAGCACCATCAGGTACAAGGCAGTGCACATGACATACGAAGCGTCCCCGAGTCAGCATAGCCAAGGACTCTTTAAGACACAACGAGGCCACTGTAAAATCGACCGTGAATAGGCGAACCACTAGACGTCGAACCCCAATTTCATATCACACATCTGTTGGAAAGATATCCTAAGGCTACTTGAATTCCCACCTATGAAATTCCCGAAACTTTCCGGTTATGCAATCAGGTGTTGGGGATACAGGGGAAGCATAATATCTCACCCAAGCTAGCAAATCCTACATCCAGCTGCATCCATCCTTCAATACATAACCAAGAAACCTTCGGAAACCATCTATCTCAACCTTCGAAAAACATCCGTTATACAAGTTATGGCGATACTCCCGAACTCCCGCCCCATTACTGGGTGGCGTCGAGGTTATCTCACCAACGAACTGCATAAAAGAGATTTTCGATGTCGCGCACATATCTCAAGTATGCCAAAATTGCAACGATAGAATTATGATGACAACACCTCAGAGCTGAACTCCCCGGGACACTTCCACTAAACCCCTGACAGGAGGCACCAAGACAGTATTCTCATCATAAGCCATTGGAACAAAACTAAGATACTCGCGTGATCCTAAATTTTTTTTTGTGAAATTTGAGAAGAGAAGAGTCAAAACTCTACGTCAGGATGCCTTACCAGAGCGATGAGGAGACTGGGAAGTAAAAAGAATTCCTAAGCTCTCCGATATATAATTCCTAAGGACTCAAAACATTTTTTCTAGACACAACCCGGCTGCTAAAAACGATCAAGCAATGGGGCTCCTAAGGTCGGGGAAGGCTCTGATTACCAACTTGTAACGCCCTCGATGCGGCTATGTCTCCCACATGTCGAGGCACGACTTAGAGACATAGGCGCATTGAAAGCAATGTCGCAAGTCGGGAATCATTACACAACCCTTGTATATATATAATATAAAGGGGAAGAATATCATAGTTGGCTTACACTCGCCACGTCACATCAAAGTACATAAATAACATCCATCATACAATCACTCATGGCCCGACTACGGCGCCAAAATAGAAAAGACCCCCAACAAGCGACTAAAACCCTGAATCGAACCCCGAATAGGCTCCACTACTGATCATCAGGAAAAGACACATAGTAGCGCTGAGAGTCCTCGTCGTACTCCCACTTCAGCTCGAGCGCACCATCCGGAGGAGTATCATCGGTCCCTGCATCTGGTGTAATAGTAATCTGTGAGCCACAAAGGACTCAGCAATCTCGCACCCTCGCGATCAAGACTATTTAAGCTTAATAGGTAGGAAAGGGGTGATGTAAGTGGAGCTGCAGCAAGCGACTAGCATATATGGTGGCTAACTTATTCGCAAAGGAGGGCGAGAAGAGAAGGCAATGCACGAGCGGAAACTAAATAGAGCAGACTACGCAAACAAAACTCCAACGCCGTGTCCACTTCCCGGACTCCGCCGAGAAGAGGCCGTCACGGCAACACACTCAGTTGATTCATTTTAATTATTTAAGGTTCAAGTTATCTACAACCGGACATTAACAAATTCCCATCTGCCCATAACCGCGGGCACGGCTTTCGAAAGATCAATCCCTGCAGGGGGGTCCCAACTTAGCCCATAACAAGCTCTCACGGTCAACGAAGGAATAGACCTCCACCCAGGACCCACCGATCAGACTCGGTATCCCGGTACAACAAGATGATTCGACAGGTCAAAACTAGTCCAGCAATACCGCCCGAATGTGCCAACAAATCCCGATAGGAGCTGCACATATCTCTTTCTCAGGGCACACTCAGATTGTCTAAACTTCCGGTAGGCCAGCCCAGAGTTGCCCCTGGTGGCCACCGGCGGCTGACGTTCCGGACCAACGCTCAGAGGAGCACTGGCCCGTGGGGGGCTAAAAAATAAAGATGACCCTCGGGCTCCGGAAACCCAAGGGAAAGAAAAGGGTAGGTGGCAAATGGTAAAACCAATGTTGGGCATTGCTGGAAAAGCTTTAATCAAGGCGAACTATCAAGGGGTTCCCATTATAGCCCAACCGCGTAAGGGACGCAACAATCCGGGAACATAACACCGATATGACGGAAACTAGGGCGGCAAGAGTGGAACAAAACACTAGGTGAGAGGCCGAGCCTTCCACCCTTTACCAAGTATATAGATGAGTAAAGATAACATAGCAATATAGTGATATCCCAACAAGTAAATAAGTGTTCCAACAAGGAACGGCTCCAATCCTCACCTGCAACTAACAACGCTATAAGAAGGGCTGAGCAAAGCGGTAACATAGCCAATCAATGGTTTGCTAGGACAAAGGTGGGTTAGAGGCTCAATCAAGGCAATTGGGAGGCTGACAAGCAAGTGGTAGGCATCGTAGCATTGGCAAGGCAAAAGAGCGAGCAAACTAGCATAGCAAAGATAGTAGTGATTTCAAGGGTGTGATCATCTTGCCTGCACAGTTGTCAGAATTGACTGGATCCTCAAAAGCAAACTCAACGGGCTCCTCGTTAGCAAACTCGTCTCCCGGCTCTACCCAACAACACAAACAAGCAACAAGGATACAATCAACCACGTGCAAGGGCAACCAATAACATGCAAAGATGATATGCTATGCGGGATGCGATGCGGGATGCAAAATGCAAGATGTAACAGGAAAATGCATGAACCTGGCCTCAACTTGGAAATCCAAGTGTGCCACTGGATAGAGGGGAAGAAATCCCCTGAAAACGATATAAAGATCATGGCAATCGGAGCTACGGTTTAGAAATGGCAAGCGATTTACTAAACGAACCGATCTGCGATTTACAGCAAGTAGGCTCCTAAATGCAACAAAATGAACATGCTACAGCCACCCAACATGAAAACAAATTGCATGGCAGTGATGTACTCAAGAGGCTTAACAAATAACCAGGACTGAGGCATAGGCAAATTCATCCATTAAGGGCTTCAAACAAGCATGACAAAACTGAATAAGCAAAACAGATTTCAGACTTAGCGAAATTAACGCTAGTCTGGAATTTCAGACCACGATGCTCTCTTCGGAGCAGCAAAACAACATAATGCAAAACATGAACATGGCAAGTAAGAGCATGGCATGGAGCTACTCAACAAGCTTAACAAAACACCCAAAATGACCTGGGGCCAAAAGGGTTCACAAAATACTCTACCGAGCACACGAACATCGATGAAACACAATCAGTTTTCAGACTTAGTGAAAACTGGGACATGCTGAAATATAACTCACGGAGGCATGTAAACGAGCTCGATGCTCTCACTACGGTGCAAGTCATGGCAAGGCAAGCATATATCCATGAAGAAGGCACAAAATGCTAGCTAGACATGGCAAGAACAATGGCATAGCATGCATGGATCACTAGCAATAACTCTGGCAAAATCGCAAAAGAGTTCACGATCTGCCCAAAACAGCAACTATGCAAAAGTTGAGCTCGATCGAGTCAACCTAGGGTGCTCAATATAACAAGTAAAGACATGGATGGATTAAGCACAACAAACATAACAAATCACTCTTACTGATCATCCTCAAAAGAGGCACGGATCACTAGGAAACAAGCTGGACATATAGCATCGTGACCTAAAACATCCCAGACTTTGTGATTTTCACTAAGTCCCTGAAATCGGTAAACTCAGGTACCCTACTTCGCAAGCTTGCACAAGACAACACACACATCCTAAAAATGCATGGAAGGCACCTCTGGCTAGAAGACAACATGCTTAACAATTCATCCCAAAGGGGCACAGGCATATCATGCACGGATTAAACATGGCAAAAATGACAAAAGTGCATGTTGAACTAATGGATCTGCAATTTAACTCATGATGCCTCCTTCCAATAGCATTTTGGGCACCAAGATGACCTCAAAAGCAAATGATGCAATGGAACGAAATGATGTACTCGTCGAGACGAAGATTTTGACATATCATATGCCCAAATCGGAGCTACGGATGCAAAGTTATGGCAGGTCAAAGTAGCATAAAAAAATCACGGAATTAGGGTTAGAGGGGGGAGAGGTCAACCCAGATCTGCACTGTAGCTCGCGGTCACTGTAGCAGGGGGGCCGAAACGGCGATGGCGGCGGCTGGCCGGCTGGCTGCGGCGACGGCGAGCCCAGCCGGCGACGAGGGGGAGGCGGGGCCGGCGACGAGGAGCACGGTGGCCGAAGGACGGCGGGCGGCGCGGTGCCCGGCGAGGGGCGGCGCGGACGCCGAGGCAAGCTGCGGATCCGGCCGGCGACGAGGAGCACGACACCGGCGAGGTCCGGCGAGGCGCCCGCGGCGGCGCGGTGATCGGCGGCGGGCGACGCGGCCGGCCGCGGGGAAGGAGGCGGCGCGGGGCTCCCCTGGTGGCGGGGCAACAAGATGGGCTTCGGGGGCTCGCGGCGGGCCGCGCGGGCCGGCGTGGCTGCGGGTGGCGGCGCGCCACGTGGCGGCCCCCGGTTGGCTGCGGGCGGCGGCGAGATCGTGTCCGGCGCGCCGCGGAGGTGTTTTAGGGTTTCGGGGGGAGGGAGAGATCCGAAAAACGGGGGATCTATTTATAGACCTAGAGGGAGCTAGGAGAGTGCAAATGAGGTGCGGGTTTTGCCCACACGATCGTGATCCAACGACCGAGACGATGGAGCTGAGTTTGGTGGGTTTTGGGCCAAAATGGAGGGGTGTTGGGCTGCACACACACGAGGCCTTTACGGTCCCTCGGTTAACCGTTGGAGTATCAAACGAAGTCCAAACGACCCGAAACTTGACAGGCGGTCTACCGGTAGTAAACCAAGGCCGCATGGCAAGTCTCGTTCCAATCCGGAAATGTTTAATCCCCACACACGAAAGAAAGCTAGAAATGGCCACCGGAGGAGAACGAAGCGCCGGAATGCAAAACGGACAACGGGGAAAATGCTCAAATGCATGAGATGAACATGTATGCAAATGCAATGCACGTGATGAGATGATATGAGATGCACGAAAAACGAAAACAACACACGGAGGCAAAGACCCGAACCCGAGAATTAAATATAACTTAATGCCGGAAACGGCAAGAGTTGGAGTACAATTCGGGAAGGTTACATATGGGGCGTTACTTGTTGCTAGACTTGAGGCTATTCGCATATTACTTGCTTATGCTAACCATCATGATATCACTTTATATCAAATGGATGTGAAAAGTGCATTCCTCAATGGTAAGCTTGAGGAAGAAGTATATGTTGCTCAACCCCCAGGTTTTGAAGATTCAAAGAATCCTGACAAAGTCTTCAGACTCAACAAGGCCCTCTATGGCCTCAAGCAGGCCCCACGGGCTTGGTATGATACCTTGAAGGAACTCCTCATGAAGAAAGGCTTCAAACCCGGTTCACTCGACCCTACTCTTTTCACTAAATCTTATGATGGTGAATTGTTTGTGTGCCAAATATATGTTGATGATATTATCTTTGGCTGTACTGACCAACGTTATAGTGATGAATTTGCCTATATGATGAGTGAAGAATATCAAATGTCTAGGATGGGAGAGTTGAAATTCTTCTTAGGTCTTCAAATTCGTCAAAAACACAATGGCATATTCATATCTCAGGAGAAATACCTCAAGGATGTACTGAGGAAATTCGGCATGCAATATTGCAAAGGCGTCAAAATTCCTATGCCCACAAATGGCCATCTGTGCACTGATGAAAATGGTATTGACTTCGATCATAAGGTATACCGCTCCATGATAGGTTCCTTATAGTACTTATGTGCATCTAGGCCAGATATAATGCTTAGTGTTTGCATGTGTGCCCGATTTCAAGCTACATCGAAGGAATCACACCATAAGGCTGTGAAGCATATTCTTCGATATCTAGCTCACACACCAACACTTGGATTATGGTACCCCAAGGGCTCGGCTTTTGATCTTGTTGGATATTCTGACTCTGACTATGCTAGTGATCGTGTGGATCGCAAGTCAACATCTGGTACATGTCATTTCCTCGGACGATCTTTGGTCTGTTGGTCCTCGAAGAAACAGAACTGTGTATCACTATCTACTGCTGAATCTGAGTACATTGCCGCTAGTTCTTGCTGTGCCCAATTGCTATGGATGAAGCAAACTCTCAAGGACTACGGCGTCAACATGAAGAATGTGCCTCTCTTCCGTGACAATGAGAGTGCCATCAAGATTGCTCACAACCCAGTTCAACACTCGAAGACAAAGCACATTCAGATTCGTCATCATTTTCTTCGTGATCATGTGTTGAAGGGCGACATTCTATTGAGCATGTGAAGACTGAAGAACAACTAGCCGATATCTTCACAAAGCCCATGGATGAGAAGAGATTTAGCAAGTTGCGATGTGAGCTAAATATCCTAGAATCTTCGAATGTTCTTTGAAAAGGACACTCATCCTAACACTTATGCAAAATTGATGACTTAGATGTGCAACACATGAAGAAACGTTTTTCTTCAATCAATGAAGAATAACACTCTTAGAGTGAAGAAATTAACGAAGAATTTGATTCTCAGAACCCTACGATAATTGTACGCGGTGTCTGAAATCATCATTCTTATACGGTGGGTCACGCCACCACCAAAAGTTGAAATTCCTCAATTATTCATATTCTTCAACTTTGCATAGTCTTCACTGGTTCCGTCGTTTTTCTTCATTGGCTATACATATATGAGTTTATGTCCTCTACAGCATTCACTTATTGCTATTTCTTCAAGTTGGATTTCTACTAAGTGAATGTGATCGGACCCTTCCCCTCTATGCTTTACTCAACCCAATCTGTTCACAAATTCTTCATGTGCGTTCTATTTGAAACTCGTTCAAAATCTTCACAGTGTCCTTGTCAGCTGAAGAAATTGCAAACAGAACTTTAAAACCTATCTTATCTAAGTTTTCGGCTTTGCCGCTCAAACCGTTCCGCATCCCACGATACACTTATCCACTCACCCACGATCTAACACGATCTCCACCTCTCACTACGTGGGTGACACATGTCATGCGAATGAGAAGGGTCAGGGGCACGTTCATCCAATTTCTTCGGGCGAGCAGTTTTTCACCGTGGCTATAAATACCCCTCCTTCCCTTCGTCACTTCTTTTACTCCGCTCAACCTCTCGCTCCAGCTCGAGCTTCTCAAACCCTAGCGCCGCCGCTACTTCATCGCCGCCGGTGAGGAAGAGCTTCACTGCCTCGACCTCGTCGCCGACGTACTCGTGCCGACCGCGGAAATCTTCACTCTGCCGCCGAGTAGCCGTCTTCCTCTGCCAAGTTAGGGCGTGGAAGATCTCCATAGACGAACTTCACATCTCCTCACTCCAGTTCGTCGTGTTCTTCGTCCAGGGTAATTAAAAGTTACGTTTAACTGCCCTCGTTGATTCGAATGATTATCTGCAAAATCTTCAAATATGTTTTTCTTCACATATGCACACACTGAACACCTCACAAGTCATCTGTTCTTGATTCGTTTCTCTAAGCATCATTTTTCTTCAAGATTCCTCAATTGTGTGGATCTTCGATCTATACAACTCTAGAACCTAAGACAAAGAACGCTTAGTGAAAATCTTCAAGACTCATCTGGTCAAATTCCTCAAACTTGTTCTTTTTGAAAAACCTTCTGAGAACGCATATGACCTCTCCAAATTCCTCGCAACTATACTCTGTTCACAGGTACACATGTCAGCTGCTGAATCACTAGGTTCTCATCAACTTAACTCATTTGCAGCGTTCTTCAAAGAAAAGTTGCATACTTCTTCAGAGAATTCGATTGTTCAAATTCCTCAACTGAAGAAAATGGCTGATGGTAAAAGGCCACAGAAGGGAGGAAAGAGGCCTGAGGTAAATACAGTGTTTGAGATCCCTGATGACATATATGATGGGTACTGCACACCTACTGAGGAAACCAAGAATGAGCGCAAAGTGCGCAAACAGAGGATAGAGAGGAGATGGGAAAGAGAATGGAGGGAGTACAGATATGTCACTCCTAAGTACATGAAGAAATTCGCACTCAATCCTCCATGCCCAAGAGCTCCATTGGCACCTGGCCAAATAGTAGATCCCACCAGCCTCAAGCGCGGTGAGGACTATCCTGATGAATGGGCCAAGCGCCAAACCAAGTTGGCTAAGCAAGCCAGAGAAGTAGTGAGGAAATTCAATGAAAAGTCTGCCGCTGCTGATGCCTCTGCTGTCAAGCCAAAGAAGGCTATGTCTAAGAAGCCTGCACACTGGCCAAGTTCCTCAGCAATGCCCTCACGGCCAGAATCATCAAAGCCCTCACGACCAATTCCTCATGCTGCTCCAGTTCCTCCAAAGTCCTCAGCTCCTCCGCCAAAGCCTTCAGCTGTTTCGACCAAATCCTCAGCACCTGTGCATCTCGCTTCGTGCCAAAGGACTGCCGGCATCTCCATTGCCTCAGGTGTCTCAGCTAGTTCCTCAGCTGCACCAAGTTCCTCAGCTGGCCCCTCACTGCTGAAGACAAAGGCCACTGCTGGATGAGGTCCTCGCCCAAGTCCTCAAAAGAAGTAAGTCGCTTTCCAAGTGTCGTCTGATGAAGACGAAGCTGATGATGATGAACTTACAGAAATCATCAGAGACAGGCAAGTCAGGGCCGCTAGAGTCAAAGGATCAGAAGTGCCACTACTTTTGGATCCCAAGCTAATCCTCGACTACATGGATGATTGGCACATTGACCCCAACACTCCCTTGCCTGACTTCAAGCTGACTCCTGGCCAGAGTCACATGCTGACCCACTTCATTCAAGAAGAAAAGTAAAAATTTCAGAAGGCCAGGCAGATCAAGAAAGTGCAGTACAAGAAAGAGCGCTATCTGAAGAAAAACGTTGTCTCTATGACAACTGAAGAACTTGTCGCAATTCAGACTGAGATTAAGAAACTCAGTGATAATTTTGACGCATATCGCTCTGATTGGCTTGGAGCCAAGGTTCGTTTTGTGAAACTTGCGAATAATTTCACTTCCAATGTTGCAGCCCCAACGCAACAGGAAAATCCTCAGGCTGAAGCATCTGCTCAACCTACTGAAGAAAATGCCAGCACCGCTGATGATAATCAGGCTGCTGAAGATAATGTGAGTTCTGATGACTGCATTCCAGCCGCTGAAGAAATTGCCAGGGCACCAACTAGTGGTGTTCCTGAAGAAACTGAAGAACTCAGGGAAACTGCATCAGTTGTGCCTGAAGAAAATCAACCAGATTCCTCAGCTGCTCCTGCACCAACTTTAACTCCAATCCTTCCATCTGCATCAGATGTGAAGAAGACCAAGGCTGCAGAGCATGCTGCAGTGAAGAAAAGGAAAGCATCAGCTGCTTCAGATTCTTCAGCTCCGAAGAAAATGAAGCCTATGACAACTTCGTTTGCAAATCCGATTGATGTTGTTCCCATCTCAACCAGGCCATCAAAGGACCTTGTTCCTTTTGATGAAGAATATGTGATCCCCAGCAGATCTGATGAAGAAACTCCTTCTGCTGCTTCGTCTGAACCATTGGATGAAGAAATTGAAGTGAATGTGATCCCTTCAGCACCTATCATCTCCTCACCTATGCCTCAGTTCACAGCTGAAGAGGCTGGCGTTGAAGAAATGGAAGATGAAGATGTGGACATTGGCTGCTCCACACCCGTAATCAGTGATGAATTCTGGGAAAGTCAGCATCAAAACTCACCAATGTTCACCCCTCTACAGCAAATTCCTCAGTCCCCCACACAAACTGTACACATGGGCTCTGAAGAAACTCATCCCAATGCATCTGTCCATGAGGAAATTCCAGCCACTAGCGCTGAAGAAACTGCTGCCGCTGAACAACCAACGACGCAGATTGCCACTGAGGAGGAACCAGAAATTCCTCGGCCTGAAGAACCTGCGATTGGGATTCCTGAGGTCGTGATGCAACTCACTGACACTCCTCTGCCGAAGCCAAAGGATCCTTTCTCACGCAAGAAAAAGTTCAAGGCTGATGATTTCTTCAGCGAGCACGTATTTTTCGAAGATTACAACCCATATGACTGCTTGCATTAGGAAGAGGCGTTTCTGGACTGCTAGTGAAGCCAATTTCTATTCCTCAGTGCTGTTCAACAAGGAGAAGATCTTCTACCATGAGCACATTCCTCACGTGGATATGGAATCTCTGCCGTGCTTCGCACCAGTCCTCAGTGTTCTTCACGACGCTGGACTGCTCAACTTTTGCTCTGACATCTGTGATTGGAATGAAGAACTGATTCTTCAATTCTATGCAATGCTGCACATCACCGGATATGCTGAAGATGTGAATTCATGGGTGCTCGACTGGATGTCTGAAAACACTCACTACACTGCACCAGCCTTTGAATTGCTTCGTGCTCTACCACTCAGTCATTCCCTTGAAGAAGCTCGCTGCATCTACAGTGAACCTGAGCTCACACATCATTACATGTAGGTGCTGATGAAGCCTTTGAAACTAGGTCAGGCACCTCGAACCAAATTCCTCATGAAGGAATTGCTGTACGTGCCCAGAACTGTCTATCGTATTCTTACGAGGACAATCAGTCCCATCAAAGGCCACGACTCATCTGATGAGAAAATTGTTGGCATCATGAAGAATCTGGTATTCAACATCGTTCATGGTATTCCTGTCAATTATCACGATTTCTTCATGAGGACTATGGCCAATGTTGCACTGACTCCGTTTGAGCTGAAGCCTTATGCACCTTGGATTATGAGATTCCTCAGGACAAGGTCTTCACTCAACTACAAAGCTGATTTCCAGAATCACCTCAGCTACTTTCCCCCAATTGAAGTCCTCAAGCAGACATATTCCTCTGTTGATGGAAAGGGCAAGGCACCAGCTGTAATAGATGAAGACATTCGTCCATTGGATGGTCAGTTTCGCAAAGCTGCATCTTATTCCACCAATGATGACTCTGCCACACATGACTCTGCCAATGCACCTAAGTCCACTCCTCAAGCCACTGCTCCGTGCGTGATGACTGACCGTGAACTTCTGCTTAGTCTTCACCAGAAGGTGGATCGAAATCACAAATGGGTTAAGCGTCAATTTGGTTCATTTCTTCACAACATGACTACCACACACAATGCAGTGAAGAAAAACCACTACTACCTCCATCAAGTCTTCGGTCGCACCTGGGCAATCCTGTCACATCTGTATGGTGAAGAAGATCTGAAGAACATGGGTCTCAAAGAAGATTTTGACTGGTCTGCACCTCCATCGAAGAAATTCAAGAAGGTCCAAGTTCCTTCTCTGTTGGCTAGCTCATTTTCTTCATCGCGCGACACTGATGAACATGAAGATTTGGACGACACTGCGGCAGGCCCTACATCAACAAACGACCCCAACAACGCTGACGCTCCTTCATCAACATGATTATCTTCAGGGGCGTTAGTCCTCATTTTCGATCCTTTTGGTCATTCGATGACAAAGGGGGAGAAATATGAGTTAGTCTTCAAGCGGGTCTACTATATAGGCGTTTTTTATTTGCTAAGTTACAACTCTCATTCTTCTGAAACTTTATTGGATCAAGTTGTAATCTTAAACCCGATGGTGCTCTGATACTTTTGATGCACTGTGCTCTGATACTTTTGATGCACCATTCTGCATGCTTATTCCTCGTTAATATTATTGCACGCATGCTGAATTTCATCAGGCACCATATTTCATCATGCATTTCAAAATTTTCATATTATATGTTAAATGCGTGTATGAATTACAAGATATAGGGGGAGATCCCCATGATTCAACTCTTCAAGTGTGCATTGCTTCAAAGGCAAATTCCTCACTGTGCACATCTTCAGGGGAGTTCTTCTATATCTTGGAATCAAATTCCTCAATATCAGTAGTTACACTTCATATGTTTATCCCCGTTGAAAACATAACCTGATAGTGCTTAGTGAATCTTATATGCTTTATTGTTATACTTAGTTGTAAGTGCATCTAGTGCCCCTTAATGATTTTGGTGTATTGAAGACTTATAGGTTAAGGGACTAATGCGTTTGTGAGTGTACACAGGTCTATAAGTCTATGAGGAGTTTGATATTTACAGGAAAAGTCGACCCCTAAAAATGAATATCTTCGACTGAAGATTTTGGTATTTCTGAAGACTTTCATGAAGACTTTCAAAGTGAAGAAATTGGTGTGTCCATGAAGACTTGATATTCATGCGAGGAATATGAAGCTTGAAGACTTTCGTTTTCATAGTTTTGTTTCTCTCTTTCTTGAGTCATAGGAAACACCGTACTGTTAAAAGGGGTCAAGGAAATACTAAGGAAAATTTCCATGTGATGCTCAACTCAAAATCCTACACCTACCAATCCCTTCGAGTGAAGCCATTGGAAATCTCATACAATTCAGTAAATTTCTTCAATGACAGAGACGAAGTTCTTCTGGTCTCTGAGGAATTTGTCCTGACTAAGGAGTTAGGAATTCGCCAGTGCGGATTGCCTACACAGTGAGGAACATGATAGCCCTGAGGATTTTGCTACTCAAAATTCCGACCGTTGTTGTGCTATGCGCTAGCTGTCCCAAAATATATATCCACCTAACGGTCATTATCATTGAAGCGCATTTATGTCTTATCATGTCGGGCTGCTCCCTAGGCTATAAATAGCCGCCCCCTACAACCACTAGCTAGTTGGCTGCTCCGAGAGAAACCGACACTTGTCATTTGAGAGCAACCCATCCTCTGAGGACTTTGAGCGAAAATCATCAAGTGAGGAAAAACCAAAAACCCAAAACCCAAACACCTACAACCCCCAAGTGATTGAGCATCACTGAAGAGATTGATCCTGAGTGGATCCGACACTTCTTACCTTTGAAGACTGTGCTTCTTCCAGACGGTTAGGCGTCATGGTCTAGAGCATCCAAGAGGAATTGTGGATCGTCGAGTGACCAAGTTTGTGAAGGTTTGGAAGTCGCCTGAAGACTTACCATGAGTGATTGGACGAGGTCTATGTGACCTTAGTTCAAGGAGAATACGGTGAGGACTGGGTGTCCTGAGCTGCGTGTTCAGGACTGGGTGTCCAGGACTGTGTGCGCTCGAGTTTAAATACTCAGCTACTCCAGCCAGACGTACAACTAAGACAGCAGTTGGAACTGGTCTACCAAATCATTGTCTTCACCAAGCTTACTGGTTCTATTTCCTCAACTCTTTCATTTCCTCATAACTGTGTTGTGTGTTTGTTCATATCTGTGTTTGAAGACTTTGACTAAAGACTTTCTCAATTTCCTCAGTTTAATGTATTCAGTCTGTTTGTCTTCATCCTATGGTATCCTGTGATTACGCTTCCTGTACTCTGTGCCTGTCTTCATTTCATCATGATGACTATGCTTGTATTCTGTTATGTTTACTTTTGAGTACTTATTCCGCTACTAGTAGTTCTTCGCTGAGGAATTTCCTCACCGGCAAATTCCCCAGTGAAGAATTTCATAAAAATCGCCTATTCACCCCCCCCTCTAGTCGATATAACACACTTTCATTAGTGTAGAGTCTGATGATATATATGCTTAGTCAATCTTATATGCTTACTGAATCTTATATGCTTTATTGTTATACTTAGTGTAGATTCCGATGATATATATGCTTAGTGAATCTTATATGCTTTATTGTTATACTTAGTGTAGAGTCCGATGATATATATGCTTAGTCAATCTTATATGCTTTATTGTTATACTTAGTGTAGAGTCCGATGATATATATGCTCAGTGAATCTTATATGTTTAGTGAATCTTATGTGCTTAGTGAATATTACATGCTTTATTGTTATACTTAGTGTAGAATGTGTGAGGCTACTTATTAATTGATATGTTTTTCTTATTCAGAAATTTCCAAAGAGCATATTTGAGAGTTGTGGTATCATGCCTGATAAAGAAGGCTCTGCTGGAATACGCCTTCCCGCAAGGTGCTCCGTCACCACTTGTGCATATGGCATGGATGTAACGCCCCATATGTAACCTTCCCAAATTGTACTCCAACTCTTGTCGTTTCCGGCATTAAGTTATATTTAATCCTCGGGTTCGGGTCTTTGTCTCCGTGTGTTGTTTTTGTTTTCGTGCATCTCATATCATGTCATCACGTGCATTGCATTTGCATACATGTTCATCTCATGCATTCGAGCATTTTCCCCGTTGTCCGTTTTGCATTCCGGCGCTTCGTTCTCCTCCAGTGGCCATTTCTAGCTTTCTTTTGTGTGTGGGGATTAAACATTTCCAGATTGGACCGAGACTTGCCATGCGGCCTTGGTTTACTACCGGTAGACCGCCTGTCAAGTTTCGGGTCATTTGGACTTCGTTTGATACTCCAACGGTTAACCGAGGGACCGAAAAGGCCTCGTGTGTGTGCAGCCCAACACCCCTCCATTTTGGCGCAAACCCACCAAACTCTGCTCCATCTTCTCGGTCGTTCGATCACGATCGTGTGGGCGAAAACGCACCTCATTTGGACTCTCCTAGCTCCATCTAGGTCTATAAATAGACCCCCTCCTCCAAATTCCGGATCTCCTCTCCAAACCCTAAAAAATATCTCAGATCCGGCCGCCGGACGTGTCCAACCCGGGCCGGACACGTCCGCCGCCGCCCCGCACCCAACCGGACGCTGCCACGTGTCCCCGCCGGATCCCGCGCCGCCAGAGCCCGCCTGGCCCATCTCGGGCCCTCCTCCTCGCCGCTCGGGCCCGAGGGAGCCGCGCCGCCCCGCGCCCTTCTTCTCCACGCCCGGCCGGACGCCAGCCGCGCCGCCGCACCGATCTCCCGTTCCGGCGAGCTTCGCCACCGGCCGCCTCATCGCCGGGCGCCGCGCCGCCCCGCACCGCCGACCACCGCCCGCGGCCGCCCTCGCCGTCCCCGGCCACCACCGCGCCTCGCCGGCCGCCCTCCCTCGTCGTCGGAGCAAGCCGCCACCTCGCCGGAGAGCTCCGGCCGCCACCACCATTGCCGGCGACGCGCGAGCTACAGTGCCGCGAACTGCTACAGTGATTCCAGATCGGATCTGGGTTGACTTCTCCCCCTCTAACCCTAACTCCGTAATTTTTTTATGCTACCTTTGACCTGCCATATCTTTGTACCCGTAGCTCCGATTTGGGCATACGATATGTCAAAATCTTCGTCTCGATGAGTACATCATTTCGTCCAATTGCATCATTTGCATTTGAGGTCATCTTGATGCCCAAAATGCTGTTGGAAGGAGGCATCATGAGTTAAATTGCAGATCCGTTAGTTCATCATGCACTTCTGTCATTTTTGCCATGTTTAATCCGTGCATGATATGCCTGTGCCCCTTTGGGATGAATTGTTAAGCATGTTGTCTTCTTTCCAGAGGTGCCTCCCTTGCATTTTTAGGATGTGTGTGTTGTCTTGTGCAAGCTTGCAAAGTGGGGTACCTGAGTTTACTGATTTCAGGGACTTTCTGAAAATAACTATCTGGGATGTTTTAGTTCACGATGCTATATGTCCAGCTTGTTTCCTAGTGATCCGTGCCACTTTTGAGGATGATCAGTAAGAGTGATTTGTTATGCTTGTTGTGCTTAATCCATCCATGTCTTTACTTGTTATGTTGGAGCACCCTAGGTTGACTCAATCGAGCTCAACTTTTGCATAGTTGTTGTTTTGGGCAGATCGTGAACTCTTTTGCGATTTTGCCGGAGTTATTGCTAGTGATCCATGCATGCTATGCCATTGTTCATGCCATGTCTAGCTAGCATTTTGTGCCTTCTTAATGGATATATGCTTGCCGTGCCATGACTTGCACCGTAGTGAGTGCATCGAGCTCGTTTACATGCCTCCGTGAGTTATATTTCAGCATGTCCCAGTTTTCACTAAGTCTGAAACCTGATTGTGTTTCATCGATGTTCATGTGCTCGGTAGAGTATTTTGTGGACCCTTTTGGCCCCAAGTCATATTGGGTGTTTTGTTAAGCTTGTTGAGTAGCTCCATGCCATGCTCTTACTTGCCATGTTCAGGTTTTGCATCATGTTGTTTTGCTGCTCCGAAGAGAGCATCGTGGTCTGAAATTTCAGACTAGCGTTAATTTCGCTAAGTCTGAAATCTGTTTTGCTTATTCAGTTTTGTCATGCTTGTTTGAAGTCCTTAATGGATGAATTTGCCTATGCCTCAGTCCTGGTGATTTGTTAAGCTTCTTGAGTACATCACTTCCATGAAATTTGTTTTTATGTTGGGTGGCTGTAGCATGTTCATTTTGTTGCATTTAGGAGCCTACTTGTTGTAAATCGCAGATCGGTTCGTTTAGTAAAACGCTTGCCATTTCTAAACCGTAGCTCCGATTGCCATGATCTTTATATCGTTTTCAGGGGATTTCTTCCCCTCTATCCATTGGCACACTTGGTTTTCCAAGTTGAGGCCAGGTTCATGCATTTCCTGTCACATCTTGCATTTTGCATCCCGCATCGCATCCCGCATAGCATATCATCTTCGCATCTTATTGGTTGCCCTTGCACGTGGTTGATTGTATCCTTGTTGCTTGTTTGTGTTGTTGGGTAGAGCCGGGAGACGAGTTCGCTAATGAGGAGCCCGTTGAGTTTGATTTTGAGGATCCAGTCAATTCTGACAACTGTGCAGGCACGATGATCACACCCTTGAAATCACTACTATCTTTGCTATGCTAGTTTGCTCGCTCTTTTGCTTTCCCAATGCTACGATGCCTACCACTTGCTTGTCAGCCTCCCAATTGCCATGATTGAGCCTCTAACCCACCTTTGTCCTAGCAAACCATTGATTGGTTATGTTACCGCTTTGCTCAAGCCCCTTCTTATAGCGTTGCTAGTTGCAGGTGAAGATTGGAGCCGTTTACTTGTTGGGATATCATTATATTGCTATGTTATTTTTATTCATCTATATACTTGGTAAAGGGTGGAAGGCTCGGCCTCTCGCCTAGTGTTTTGTTCCACTCTTGCCGCCCTAGTTTCCGTCACATCGGTGTTATGTTCCCGGATTGTTGCGTCCCTTACGCGGTTGGGCTATAATGGGAACCCCTTGATAGTTCGCCTTGATTAAAGCTTTTCCAGCAATGCCCAACATTGGTTTTACCATTTGCCACCTAGCCTCTTTTCCCTTGGGTTTCCGGAGCCCGAGGGTCATCTTTATTTTAGCCCCCCACGGGCCAGTGCTCCTCTGAGTGTTGGTCCGAACCAGGCAGCCTGCGGGGCCACCTCGGGGAAACTCGAGGGTTGGTTTTACTCGTAGCTTGACCTATCCGAGCGTGCCCTGAGAAAGAGATATGTGCAGCTCCTATCGGGATTTGTCGGCACATTCGGGCGGTATTGCTGGACTAGTTTTGACCTGTCGAATCATCTTGTTGTACCGGGATACCGAGTCTGATCGGTGGGTCCTGGGTGGAGGTCTATTCCTTCGTTGACCGTGAGAGCTTGTTATGGGCTAAGTTGGGACCCCCCTGCAGGGATTGATCTTTCGAAAGCCGTGCCCGCGGTTATGGGAAGATGGGAATTTGTTAATGTCCGGTTGTAGATAACTTGAACTTAAATAATTAAAATGAATCAACTGCGTGTGTTGCCGTGATGGCCTCTTCTCGGCGGAGTCCGGAAAGTGGACACGGCGTTGGAGTTATGTTTGCGTAGGCTGCTCTATATAGTTTTCCGCTCGTGCTTTGCCTCCTCTTCTCACTCTACTTTGCGAATAAGTTAGCCACCATATATGCTAGTCGCTTGCTGTAGCTCCACTTTACATTACCCCTTTCCTACCTATTAAGCTTAAATAGTCTTGATCGCGAGGGTGCGAGATTGCTGAGTCCTTTGTGGCTCACAGATTACTATTACACCAGATGCAGGGACCGATGATACTTCTCCGGATGGCGCGCTCGAGCTGAAGTGGGAGTACGACGAGGACTCTCAGCGTTACTATGTGTCGTTTCCTGATGATCAGTAGGGATGCCTATTTCAGGGTTAGATCCAGGACCTAGTCGCTTGTTGGGGGTCTTTTCCAGTTTGGCACCGTAGTCGGGCCATGAGTGATTGTATGATGGATGTTATTTATGTACTTTGATGTGACGTGGCGAGTGTAAGCCAACTATGCTATTATTCCCCTTTATATTATATATGTACATGGGTTGTGTAATGATTCCCGACTTGCGACATTGCTTTCAATGCGCCTATGTCTCTAAGTCGTGCCTCGACACGTGGGAGACATCGCCGCATCGAGGGCGTTACAGTGGACACGGACGGTCGCACACACTTCAACTCGGTTGGGTGGAAGAGCTTCCTCGTCGGCAAGAATCTTCATCTTGGACAGGCAATCCTAATTACTATCAGGAACACCCACCGCCCAGGCTTGAGGATGATGGTCGTCATCGACATCATCTAGAACTTCATATGCATGCGTGTGGCTGTTGAACCATATATATGCTAGTATGACTACCTAGTAGACTTATCAACTATGATCTATCCATGCATTGTTGACTACTATATGAGTTTGTCAGATTGTGTGGTTATATTAAATGTGGTACTGTCATTAATGTTTGTGAGATGGTTCTGCGAACTTAGTTTATTTGCACTGGACTTGTCTTGATTTCCATGAATATTGCACCTGACTGCTTTTTATTTTATTTTTTATTTCTATTTGCCTAGTTGTAGTGTGGGGAGAAAATAAGATGCTACTACTATGTGATGATAGTAGCAGCGTTGGTGGAGAAATCGGTCCTACTAATGAGTATTTTAGCTGCAGCGCTTGTTTAGAAACGCGCTACTGTTAAATAATAGTTGTAGCGCCCTAGCAGTAGCGCGGGTGCCCGCGCTACTGGTATGTAAAAAACCAGCGCCACTAGCAAGCTTTTCTCTAGTAGTGGGCGCCCATCCGCCTCTACAACGGCCACCCACCGCAGGGGAGCCGTTGTGCCTCCCGGAAGTGGCCGACGCCACGGATCTGGCACACCCTGATGCCAGCACCACCGCGCCGCCGCTCGACCTCGCCGGCCCGCGCCAGCCATCGTCGGAGCAGGGGAAGCCAGTCACCGCCGCCGACAACGCAGACAGGGCTTCGCCCTTCCGCGCGAGCCGGCGGCGACGATGGAAGAGGTGGGGGGAGTGAAGGAAATATGCCCTAGAGACAATAATAAAGTTATTATTTATTTCCTTATATCATGATAAATGTTTATTATTGATGCTAGAATTGTATTAACCAAAAACATAATATATGTGTGAATACATAAACAAACAGAGTGTCACTAGTATGCCTCTACTTGACTAGCTCGTTGATCAAAGATGGTTATGTTTCCTAACCATAGACATAAGTTGTCATTTGATTAACGGGATCACATCATTAGGAGAATGATGTGATTGACTTGACCCATTCCGTTAGCATAGCACTTGATCGTTTAGTTTGTTACTATTGCTTTCTTCATGACTTATACATGTTCCTATGACTATGAGATTATGCAACTCCCGTTTACCGGAGGAACACTTTGTGTGCTACCAAACGTCACAACGTAACTGGGTGATTATAAAGGTGCTCTACAGGTGTCTCCGAAGGTACCTGTTGGGTTGGCGTATTTCGAGATTAGGATTTGTCACTCCGATTGTCGGAGAGGTATCTCTGGGCCCTCTCGGTAATGCACATCACTTAAGCCTTGCAAGCATTGCAACTAATGAGTTAGTTGCAGGATGATGTATTACTGAACGAGTAAAGAGACTTCCAGGTAACGAGATTGAACTAGGTATTGAGATACCGACGATTGAATCTCGGGCAAGTAACATACCGATGACAAAGGGAACACCGTATGTTGTTATGCGGTCTGACCGATAAAGATCTTCGTAGAATATGTGGGAGCCAATATGAGTATCCAGGTTCCTCTATTGGTTATTGACCGGAGACGTGTGTCGGTCATGTCTACATTGTTCTCGAACCCGTAGAGTCCGCACGCTTAAGGTTTCAATGACAGTTATATTATGAGTTTATGAGTTTTGATGTACTGAAGGAGTTCGGAGTCCCGGATGAGATTGGGAACATGACGAGGAGTCGCTAAATGGTCGAGACATAAAGATCGATATATTGAACGACTATATTCGGACATCGGAAAGGTTCCAAGTGATTCGGCTATTTTTCGGAGTACGAGAGAGTTATGGGAATCCGTCGGGGAGTATATGGGCCTTATTGGGCCATACGGGAATAGAGGAGAGAGGCCAAAAGGAAGGAGGCGCCCCCCCCCCTCTAGTCCGAATTGGACAAGGGATGCGGCCCACTTTTCCTTGTTCCTCTCCCCCTCTTTCCTTCTCTCCTACTCCAACAAGGGAAGGAGGAGTCCTACTCACGATGGGAGTAGGACTCCCCCCTTGGCGCGCCCTCCTCCTAGGCCAGCCGCCTCCCTCCCTTGCTCATTTATATACGAGGGCAGGGGGGCACCCCATAGAGACAACAATTGATCATTGATCTCTTAGCCATGTGCGGTGCCCCCCCTCCAGCATAATCTCGATAAAATTGTAGCGGTGGTTAGGCGAAGCCCTGCGACGGTAGAACATCAAGATCGTCACCACGCCGTCGTGCTGACGGAACTCTTCCCCGACATTCTGCTGGATCGGAGTCTGGGGATCGTCATCGAGCTGAACGTGTGCTAGAACTCGGAGGTGCCGTAGTTTCGGTGCTTGATCGGTCGGGCCGTGAAGACGTACGACTATATCAACCGCGTTGTGCTAACGCTTCTGCTTTCAGTCTGCGAGGGTACGTAGACAACACTCTCCTCTCTCGTTGCTATGCATCACCATGATCTTGCGTGTGTGTAGGAACTTTTTGAAATTACTACGTTGCCCAACAGGGAGGGGGGCTCGGGAGCAGGCGGCTAGGGTTTTCCCTTCATGTCGCTCGCGGGAGCGGCCGGGAGGGGGAGGGGATTAGCAAATATCAGGTCTGCATTCATCTTAATTGCCCAGAAAGTTCCTTTGAATTAAGACAAGCATGATAATTGAGAGCTAAAAGTTAGGATCATACATGGTGTCAATGAATACTAACTTATAGGTTACGTATCTTTACAGTCTTGGGGTTCTCGATTGTCAGGCACAAAAGAATAAAACCATGCGCAATCCTGATATTTCACGCTGTTTAGTATTCCCTCCGTCCGAAAAAGCTTATCTCTTAAATGGATGTATCTGGCATCAAGTTAGTGCTGGATACATTCATTTGAGGAACAAGCTTGGTACAAGCTTTTTCGGACGGAGGGAGTATTATACTATTTAGCAGGCATCCATAATTCCATATACAGTCGATGAATTGTAGTGCTAAAAGTTTAACTGTGACCCTGAGTTTTGAAAATCAAATGTACAGGAAAGGACAGCATGGTAAGCACACCTTGCAGATTGCAAGCTTCCCATCTTCTTGCACAGTGCATTTGCAAGACATCTTGGAAACCATTCCCTGCCTGTCGACCACCTATCAGATATTTACAGGCCGCAAAGTCAATCACCCTCGTCTAAACACCAACCAGGGGATAATTCTCAAATTGTTAGACGCATAAGCCTTGACATGGTAGTGCTCTTTTGTTGAAACGAACTCTAGGCCCATCGTCTTCACAGCGAATCGCTCCATATCATCCAAGAAATCACTGGGCACATTCGTATAGAACGTTTTACGGACCTGGCTATTGGATCCTTCTGCCCCTGCCTCTGCGAGGTCGCGGACAGCGTCCAGGGAGACGAGCGATCCATCAACACAAAAACTGGGTGGTGGCGCGCGTTAATCACAATGCGATGTGAGTATGTGACACGAAGCAGAGATCCAAGAACTGGGATGGAATAGTGAGATGGATAAAAGAAGACTCACCGTTGGAACAGGACCTTGCCCACCCTTGCCACCAGACAGAGTTTTGCCTCCTCGTCATCCCTCGGCACATCGTGCGTCCTCGCCCTCGCCCTCTCCACCGCGTCTAGGAGGTCCGGCAAGAATCTCTCGGTGATGGCGGCGGCCGCGGCCCCGGCCTCCGTGGAGCTGGAGGATGGGGAGGAGAGGGCAAGGACGAGGGGCTTGGCGCCGGACATGCGCTCGACGGTGTAGCAGGGGAAGGTCTCGAGGCGGACAGATTCAGCGTCGTCGGAGAAGGGCGGGAGCGGGGACCAACGGGAGACGCAGTCTGCGGCGTGGATGATCTTGTTGGACGGGGGAACGTGGTGACGCCCGCGAGGGGAGGAGATGGAGAGGGAATGGAGGGAGGAAGTGGGCGGGGAAGGGATTGGGGCGGGCTCGGAGGTGCTCGAGTGGCGCTTGTGGGGAGGGACGTAAGCCATGGCGGATGCCCCGATTGGCCGGTGGCGAGGTCAGAAGGGGAGAAACCGAGAAAGGGAAGCTTAGCCGGCGGTTGTTCACTGAACTCTTGGAAAATGGAAAGTTTAAGGCATCTCCAGCCGTTGGCCTCCCAGGGGGCGTCTAAAAGTGCCTCCTGGGAGTGAGCCGGCGAAAAAAAGGCACTGAAGGTGAGTCGGTCTTCAGCCGTCGGCCCCAGGGCCGTCCCCAGGCGCGTATCTTAAAAAAAACAGAACCGTTCGGCGAAGTTATGATAAAAACTAGTTAAATTTCGGCCAAATATTACAAATTTCGGTGAAATTCGGCCAAACATTACATTAACCTAATCTAAAAAAAAAGAAATGGGCTGAAGTCGTCGCCGCCGTCGCCACCGTCGTCGTCGTCGGTCTTCTCCTCCTTGACGCGGGTGCCCCTGCTGGACCCCTCCCCGGCGTCGCCATGGTGAACAAACGGCGGCGCGTAGTCGTCGTCATCGCTGTCGCACAAGACGACGACCCCGCCTTCCTCGCGGCCGCGTCGGCGCTCCTCGAAGCGGCGTAGGGCGGCGCGCTGGCGCTCCTTCTCCTTCTCGCGGCGCGCCTTCTCCATCGCAATGGAGTCCTGGCGCGCCCATTTGAGGGCCGTGTTGTCATAGTCGTCGAACTCCGCCTTCACCGGCGCCACCTCGTCGGCCCGACGCGCATGTCCGGCGGCGCCGGGATGTTCGCCTGGAACAGGAGTCAGGACTCCTATTCGCGGAGCGAACGGCAGCCGAAGCCGTTGTCCGCCGCCGTATCTCCGAGGAAGCGTTCTGCCATGGCGAAGGCGGGGCTGGGCGGGCTCGGGAGAGGTAGAGGGAGGGGCTGGGCGGCGGCGCTCGGGAGAGGTAGGGAGAGGAAGGGCTGGACGGCGGCGAGGGGCGGGGCTGGTGTGGGCGCTGGTGAGTGGAGGCCGCCGGCTTTTATAGCGGGGATGCGCCCGTGTGTACGCGTGCGAGGGAGGGGAGGCGTCGGCGCGGCCGTCCCGTGACGCGCCGCCTGTGAGGAATCAATGGCAAAGCTGACCGGCAGCAGCCTTGCCATTGATTCCCGCGGGAACTGAGGCCGTTGGGGGAAGACGAGGCGCCGAGTCGCTGACGCGGCTGGCCTGCGTCTTTTTCGCGCCAAAACAGCTCGCCCCGGTGCCCCCAAGCGCCCCCCAGCGCGCCGGGTTCGGCTTGGGTCCGCCGGCGCTGTTTTCGGCCAAAGCCGGCAAAAATCGGGCTCCTAGGGACACGACTGGGCCGTTTTTTCGGTGCCGGCGCGAAAAAATCGCCTGGGGAGGCCTTCCTGGGGGCGCGGCTGGAGATGCCCTAAAGACCAACTTTAACATACGATCCCAAACCCCAAACAACGGAGGCGAGGTCAGAAGAGGAAAAGGTGGAAGTTTAGCGATTGATTAAACTCTTGCCTCAAGGAGAAAAGGAGAAAAGAGGGAAGTTTAAATGCCAACATCGACGCACCACCGCTAAATGGACGTTCGTTTTATTTGGATTTCGTCTGTTTAGGGTGAACAATCCAAATCGAGCACGTACGACGTGGCTGACACATTACACATCATGTTGGTCATTTACACTTAATTTAAACATAAAAAAGATAAAACAAATGAAACTTAGACCTATATAATATATTAAATCCAAATTTAGTTTAGAAGGAACTCCCCGCCGTCCATTAAATTTGAATTAAAACCACTGTTCAAGATATCTTCCGATATTTCGATAAATCAACCGATTTATCGCGTACTATTGTCTGACCGATAAGATAAATCGGTAATAAATTAGCCGATATTGCGATAATTGGCCGATATGCCGATAAACTCGACGATTTACCCCTTATCATGGTTTGACTAATAAGTTCCCGATAAACGATATCCTCAACATTAATTAAAACTAAAGAAAACAAAAAACAAACCTCAATGCAACCCCAGACCGGCTTCTCTCGTCGCCGCTGCCGTCGTCCTCGATGAGGTCGATGAATGGCGGGGCTGCCACAGGCCGGCCGGTGCCGCCTGGGGCGGGCCATGCACTGCCAGAGGTGCATGCGAAACCTGCAGATGCTCATGGAGTGGTGACCATGGTTCGGGGCCCATCCAGGAGGCCAGTGCGGACACTAGCTCCGACGTACAGGGCGGCGTCGACATCAAGCTCCAGGACTGCCCCACCAAAGTTGGATCCTAGGTCATGGCCGATGGCTCCAGAACGGCGCTGTTATCTGGCTCTAGGATGGCCACATCTCCCGTGCCCAAAAGGGCAATCTGCACATCCAGCCCATCCCATTGGCTGCACTCTCCGCTCCCCTCATCTTCTCTGCTTCCTTTCAAATCCATCATGCATGTCCCCTCCCGTCATGGCCAAGTCCCTGCCATGACTCTGGCAGCGAACCTGATACCCATTGACTGGGACGACCTTATTAAGGACGGGGACTCCAAAACTAGTAGCAACACGTGGGCGAGAGGAGCTCGCCATCTACCGCTCGCGTCGGGACACCGACGGGAGCTTGAACTCCATTGCATCTGTTGTGTTTGTGTCGAATATTTTGTATTAGTTGGGTTACGCTTAGACTTGGTGTTGTAGTGTGGGTAGGATACTTGTAGTGTCGGAGTCGGACACGTTGTACTCTTGGCCTCTTATATATGAGGAGGCAGCCCACGTTGTAACCCATGACGAGTAGATAGCGACAGGCTCGCAAGGGGGTGCTCGTGGCTTGTGCCGGCGCCCGGGTGGCCGGTGTTGCGGTATCTCGGGGAGGAGCACCCGTAGTCATTGCCCCGGGGAGTAGGCGAGTTCGCCGAACCTCGTTAACAAATCTCGGTGTCGTCATTGTGCTGTGATTGGTTGTTCCTTGTTGGATCGATCGCGTACCTCAGATTAATTCTAACAAGTGGTATCATGAACAAGGTTCGATGAGACTACGGATCAATATCTGGAAGATCGAAGCAATTGGTATCGGCGTAACATGTTCGCTGCGCAGCAGGAGGATCCGACTAAAGCGGCGCGCGGGGCAGGCACTACAGGAATCAGCTACTTTGCATCTGCCACGGCAGACGGCAAAGGCATGGATGGCTGACGGCAAAGGGCTTTGCCATCTGCCGCAGACGACAAAAGGGGACGGCAAAGTAAGGTTCGGCAAAAGAGCTACTTTGTCGTCTGCTTTGGGCGGCTGACGGCAAAGGGGCCTTTGCCATCAGCAGTGGACGGCAAAGAGTGCAGACGACAATAAATGCGCTATTACTCCGTTAGGTGGTTAACGGCAGGCCTTTGCCGTCCGCCGCTGACGGCAAACTTCGGAAGGCCTTTGCCGTCCGCCGAATGATGTCAGCCGACATCACTACACGGCAGGCCTTTGCCGTCCGCCACTGTAGGCAAAGTTTTTACTCTTTGCCGTCCGCCTCCGACGGCAAAGCCTTTGTCGTCAGCCACTGTAGGCAAACTGACCAAATTGGTCGGCCTCCCAGGAAGCACAGTTGCCTACCACGTGGCCTCTTTGCCGTCGGCTGCTGATGGCAAAGAGCCCTTTGCCGTCAGTGGCAGATAGCAAAGAGCCTGCATATTGTCTCTTTTTCTGTTTTTTTTAATCCAACAATTTTCACAGCAAATATATATGACATATATAGATATATTTAACATCAAACATATCACATATCCAGCACATAATTCCATATACATATTACATAGCAAAGTTTCATCAACATAGCAAGTTCCATCCATACACATTGTTCCATATACATATTACATAGCATAGTTTCATCAACATAGCAAGTTCTATCATAGCAAGCTAGATACAATGCAAAGTTTTAGCAAAGAAAAAGCAAGCACTCCATCATAGCAAGCTAGCTTCCATGAAGTGAGTGAAATCTGCAAAATGGTAAATAAGAAAGTTAGAAATAGGTGAATAGAAGAAGAAGAAGACTAGAACAAGAAGTATATGTCATTTATGAGCTAACTTAGGTGAAATGGATCGTATATGAGCTACTAAGTTGAAATGGGTTGTTTATGAGCTAACTTAGTTGAAATGGATCATTTATGAGCTAACTTAGTTGAAATGGGTCGTTTATGAGCTAACTAAGGTGAAGGGCATCGTTTTTGAGCTAACTAAGGTGAAATGGATCGTTTTTGAGCTAACTAAGGTGAAATGGATCGTTTTTGAGCTAACTAAGGTGAAATGGATCGTTTTGAGCTAACTAAGGTGAAATGGATCTTTTTTGAGCTAAGTTAGGTGAAATGGATCATTTATGAGCTAACTTAGGTGAAATGGATCATTTATGAGCTAACTTAGTTGAAATGGGTCGTTTATGAGCTAACTAAGGTGAAATGGATCGTTTTTGAGCTAACTAAGGTGAAATTGATCGTTTTTAGCTAACTTAGGTGAAATGGATCATTTATGAGCTAACTTAGTTGAAATGGGTCGTTTATGAGCTAACTAAGGTGAAATGCCACGTTTTTAGCTAACTAAGGTGAAATGGATCGTTTTTGAGCTAACTTAGGTGAAATGGATCATTTAAGAGCTAATTTAGGTGAAATAGATCGTTTTTAGCTAACTTAGGTGAAATGGATCGGTTAGGAGCTACTTTAGGTAAATTGGGTCATTTTAGAGCTAACTTGGATAAACTGGATCATTTATAAGCTAACCTAGGTAAGATGGGTCATTTTGGAGCTAACCTAGGTGAAATGTGTCATTTTGGAGCTAACCTAGATGAAATGGGTCATTTTAAAGCTAACATAGGCAAAATGGATCATTTAGGAGCTAATCTACATAAAATGGGTCATTTTAGAGCTAACTTGGATAAATTGGATCACTTATAAGCTAACTAAGGTAAAATGAGTCATTTTAGAGCAAACTTAGGTAAAATTGATCGTGTATGAGCTAACTAAGTTAATTATGCAATTTTTGACATAAGTAAGCTAAGTACATATCGCTTTAGAGCTAACTTAGGTAAAATGGATGGTTTATGAGGTCAGTAAGCTTATTAAGTCATGTTGGAGGAAAAGAAGCTAACTCTTGGTCATTATGGTAAGCATATTGGAGGAAATAAAGCTAAGTCTAGGTCTTTATGCATTTGTTAAGCAAAACACTAGAGAAATTTACCGTGATCACGGAGGTGTAGGAGAGGGCTGGCTCGCGCCGGTAGCTGGAGAAGGATCGTGCGATGCTTTTCTGGAGTTAAGCTGCACCAAAGATCATTTCCAATGTCTCGTTAGCATTATGACACTCAAATGTTAAGACTAGCAAGTAATGTCCATTCAAATTAAACTCACCGTGCTCCCAGGAGCAATCACTGGCATCGGCGGAGCGGTCTGACCGGACTTCTCGCACACAGAATGCACATTTGGTTTTCACAACAGAGTCATACTAGTTAGTAATGAGACTCAAATGTTAAGACTAGCAAGTAATCTGCAGAAGAAACTTACCACAAGGAGCTCGTACATGGCCCTTGCCTGCATGTCATTCCGTGCCCTCTCCTCCTCCAACATCTTTGTCGTCCTCTCCTCCAACTCCCGCTGCCTCTCCGCCGCCTCTGCCAGAAGTTTCTCCGTTCTATCTCTCTCACTCTGTATAGCAGCCTGCAACACCACTCACATGACCATTTGTAATCATTGATGGAAGCGCACACAATGTAATGGAGAAAGATAGCTGAGTACGTATAACTAACCTTGAAGGCGAGTTGTACTGGCCGTTCACGAGGCCTTATCTTAGGAGCGGAGCTCGACTGGCGCGCCTTGATCTCCGAGAGAGTGCTAGGACAACGGATAAGTCCATCTCCCATGGCTATGGAGCCATGGGACCTCCCGCCACCAGATATCATCAGCAGCTCTGTATCAATGGGACCCTGGCTCGGGTTAAAGTCCTCCCCTTTCCTCGCCTTCCCCTGATCTCTATATTGCACGAGCTTGTCGTGGGCGGAGATGGTGGTGAAGTTCTATGGATCATCGAGGTCAGACGCAGAGAATGCCTTGACTTTCTTGTAAGGGCCAGTGTGGGCCATGGCATACAGGTCGTACACCTCTGGCACCTTATCCGCCTTATTGTAGCGTGCCTGAAAGAGAGAAACAAAGTAAATTAGTAATTAAAGGGATAAAGCTAGCATGATGAATGAATTGCATGAATCATGAAGCAAACCACATACCCAGTTCCGCCCGTACTGAAATAAGTTGGAGCTGCCTTGGTGGTGTGGCACACCTTCCATTTGGGCACGTTTGTCCTTGGCCTCTTTGTGGGTGGCCAGCCATTCTTTTGAGCACCACGCATTGACCAACACCTCCCAACAATCCATCCCATCCGCACACATCTCGGAGGGGCCTAAGTTAGCAAATAGAAACTTGAGCGCTACGACAATGAATTACTAAATGAAGGAAGTAAGTACAACCCCTTAAGAATTACCTTCATGTACTTCTCCTTACTCAAGAACTTATCGTGGCACTCCTGCTTGGGCTTCTTGATACCACGCCCGGCGTAGTAGTCTCGAACAGCCTGCACCCGAACCTCATGCCGTAAGTTCTGAAGTAGGCGCTTGCACTCCTTGTGGATAACATCTGCCGCCTCCTCCTCGTATCCCTCCTCACAACTGTAGAATGTCTACAATCAAATGAGACAATATTGATTAGTATAATTAATAACTAGCTAGTTGAAGATTTTTAATTGTGTAAAGGAGCAATTACCCAGAACTTTCTGATCACCACGTCTGCCCTCGTCTTGCACAAGACACCGTCAATAATCTCACCTGGCGGGGCCGGGGCAGCCAAGTAGTGCTCCCAAGGCAATCCAACCTTTGGAAGCCGACCCTCACCAGGCAACATGACAAACCCCGGGAAGTTTTGCCGAATCAGAACTCTAAGGATGGAGTTGGGCCGGCGGACACTTTCATGGTGGTCCCAACCCCTGCAGCATGACAAGGCCAACAAATCAGTTATTTGAAGAAACGTGAATGCATAAGGTACAAAAAGATTAAATGCACTTACCTCTCCCCATCAGGGAAAATCAACCACCTCTGCTCGCGGGTCGCTGGCACGGACGGGAGCCGTGTAGCACCATGCTGGTAGACGTTGCCCCCTCCTCCCCGTCCTCATCAGTCGGCTCCCCGCCATCATCAGCATGGCCACTCGGCTCCTCAGGCTGACCCGACCAGTTACCCCATCCAGACGTGTGCTCCTCCGGGGTCTCGTGGGCCGAAGGCCCGTCGACCCGAGGCTCGTGGGCCGAAGACCCGTGGACCGGAGGCTCGTGGACCAGAGTCCGTGCATCCCCCTCCTTAGACGAGTCCACCCTAGCAGTCACGTGCTCGGGTGAAACAGCTGGGGGCGGCGGCGAGGAAGGCGCCGTAAGAATCACCCTACCTCCTCTCCCGCGACCACGTGCTCCACCTCCTCTCTTCTTCTTACCTCGTCCCCTGCTATGCACCGCGGTCGACGAAGAAGGGCCCGGCGGTGTCGCCATACTGTCCAGCAACACTCGGCGGAGAGGTGCGTGTGGAATGGAAGACCTCGCACCACGCGCCGACGAAGAAGGGGCCTCGGCGCACTCCCGACCAGCGCCCACCATCTTTCAACACCTGCCATGACAAAGAATAAACGAAATTAGTACAACATAAAAAAAAGTACCGACATGAATAATAATATGTATATCACTTAAGTGTATCATCATCAAGTACAACATAAAAAAATTGAATACCTGACACTACTAATAATCTCGATTAGTATCATCAATAAATGCATAATCATCATCATCACTATAATCAATGATGGGCTCATAGGGTTCATTGGCATCAACATGTGCAAGGCCACCTTGACGTAATCGGTCAAGCATTGATAGGTCATCCGCAGCAGTAACCTCTTCTTGTTCCGGCTCTTCTTGTTCCTCCTCTGGGGTGATGTCGGATTCATTGTCGCTGTCTACTTAAATGTTTTGGGGTGAAGTATAGCGGTTCTTGAAACACTTTTTGGAAAGACGTGTCTCTTGGAAGAATTCTCCTTCATATGTGTCTGGGTTAATGTGAGGTTCATAATCCTCTTCCTTTGGGGGAGAAAGTCTAGCACGTGGCGGCACTTCATAAACGACATCCCAACCTTTTAGATTTGGATTAGTTTGGCAGGCCCACGGTAGATAGAATACTTGGGTCGCCTGTTGAGCCGTAATATAGACATCAGGAACATCTAAATGGGTGCTTTGGTTGATTTCAACTAGCCCTATATGTTCATGAGTCCTTCTAGTCTCCTTTGGCTGAAACCAATAACATTTGAAGACTACGACATTCGGTGGGTTTTCACCATAGAACAGAAGTTCATAAATTGCTTCAACTCTCCCATAATACTCGGTACCTCCTTCGCCGATAGCAGATACACAACAATTTGTAGACTTTCGGTCGGCCATAGATAGCTCTTTGCCATAGGTACGAAAGCGATACCCGTTGATGTCGTACTTGTCAAATGAACGGACCTTATAGTCAAAACCATTAGCGACTTGTCTCAATTCGGCGTCCATAGACTCTGAATTAGCCTACAAGTTTAATATGAAAGGATTGTTGCATTACACACAAATTAGCGAATGAAATGAAATTGTCTAATAGAAATTACCGTTTGTTTGAACCAAGAGATGAAACCAGGATAGCCGCCTCCTTGCTTTGCGAGAAGCTCATACTCTTCGACGGAATCCTTTTGGATCTCCGCTCCATACGAGAATATGGCGACATATCGACTGTATGACATATCCAGGAATAAGAGCAGTTCAAAGGAAATAGAAGTTGAGAAACAATGTACTGAGAACTTACTCGATGTACGGCCACACTTCTATCAGGTTGTTGAAGATATACAACGAAATGGTCCGCGATTCTTCGTTATCCAAAGATACTGGATGTGAAACACTAGCTGGTGCGAGATTCCCTTTGAATAGGCTGAGGTTGGATCCACCCTTTTTAGGGTCGTCAGCATTGTACCGAGGCATCAGATTATGCAAATGACGATTTTTGGCTTCGTAGTGCGCTGTTACGAAGTTTGCCGCCTCCTCTGTGATGAATGCCTCAGCCATCGATGCTTCAATTCTACGTTTATTTTTACATTTTTATCGAAGCGTCTTCTGCATCCTCTCAGTTGGGTAGCACCAACGATTTTGCACGGGCCCCCCCAATCTTGCCTCGGTCGGGAGATGCAAAATCAAATGCTGCATTGGATTAAAGAAGCCCGGTGGAAAGATCTTCTCTAACTTGCAGATCAACTCCGGCGCCAACTCTTCCATTTCTTCTAGCACGCCAGGCGATAGTTCTTTCGCACAAAGAACACGGAAGAAATAGCTGAGTTCTGCCAGTACTAGCCATTCATCCTGAGGGATGAAGCCACGCAACATCACCGGCATTACCCGCTCAATCCATATGTGCCAATCATGACTCTTGAGACCAAATATCTCCAGTTTATCAAGATTCGCTGCATACCCATCGGGGAACATCAACTGCTGTTGCACCCACAAGATAATTTCCCTCATAGCCGCCTTCCAAGATTAAACCATGCCTTTGGCTTCGTCCAGTTCTGCTTTCCTTTTGGTTCTTTCATGTTTTGTAACGGCCTATCACATAGCGCCTCCAGATCGACTCTAGCCTTAGTATTATCCTTTGACCTCCCATCTATGCCGAACAATGTACCAAAAAGTGCCTTGGCGATAGTTTTCTCAGTGTGCATCACGTCGATTTTGTGTGGGCAAAGGAGGTCTTTGAGGTAAGGCAGATCCCATAAGCATGTTTTGTGAGTCCACGCGTGCTTAGTATTATACCCCTTGAAGTACCCTGGACATTGTGGATCTGGCTCGAGAGCGTTTAACTGATCCAGGGTCTGTTGACCTGTCAATGCAAGTGGTGCAGAGTTTTTGACAACTCTACCCCTTATGAAGTTCTTCTTGTCTTTCCTGAACTTATGGCGAGGATCCAGGAACTATCTATGCATGTCGAAGCAAGACAACTTGCGACCGGCCTGAAGCCAACGAAACTCAAGAGCTCCCTTGCATGTGGGCCACAGGAACCTTCCATGCACACACCAGCCAACGAATAGCGCATACGCCGGCAAGTCATGTGTAGAGTACATGTACCAAACACGCATTATGAAGTTCCATTTGCTAAAGGCGTCGTATGTCTTGAACCCATTATCCCAGGCTTCTTGCAATTCGTCCTTAAGCGGCTGCATGTACACATTCATATTTTTCCCCGGATAGTTGGGCCCTGGAATTATCAACGTCAGGAAAATGTTCTTTCTTTGCATAATCTGTACGGGAGGGAGATTGAGTGGAAAGACAAATACGGGCCAACAACTGTATTGGGCAGCTGTCATACCAAACACACTGAACCCATCCATGCTGATGCCAACTCGAGGATGCCTCGGATCTGCCGCTTTGTCAGCATGTAATTCATCAAACTTTTTCCACACAACACCATCCGATGTGTGTACCATCAGCAAATTCCCATCTGCATCTAGTTCGGTTCTTTTGCCTGTTTTGTGCCATGTCATCTGTCTAGCCGTCTCTTTGACCATGAAAAGACGTTGAAGTCTTGGTACGATTGGCATATACCGAAGAACACTAACGGGGATTTTGGTCTGTGTCTTCTCACCCATACCAGTGTCTACCACAATATACCTGGAAGACTTGCAAATGGGACAATAGTTCAAGTCCGCATAGTCAAGCCTAAATAAGGCACATCCTTTCTCACAGGCATGTATCTTCTCATAGGGCATCTTCAGTGCACGGAGGATTTTGTCCGACTGGTACAGGTTTGCAGGCATTGCATGGCCTTTGGGTAGAAAGCGTCCAAATACTGCCATAATTGCGTCATAGCATTCCCTGCCCAAGTTGAACTGAGCCTTCAGAGCCATTACTTGTGAGATGACATCCAACTGACAAAGCTCAGTGTGCTCGTGGAGCAGACGTTTTGAAGACTCCAACATTTCATTGAAGGCCTTTGCAGATTCCTCCATCTCCTCGTCCGGATCCCGAGCATCATCATAGTCTTGCACCTTGTTTTCCATCCCAGTACCATGCTCGTCGGTGCGACGATGATCCACCTCAGCTCGGTCACGTTGGGCAGACTCACCATGAAATGTCCACATCGTATAATCGGGCGTAAAACCACTCTTCTGCAGGTGTTTGCCCATTTCAGCCACTGTCTTCTTTTCCCAATTGCCGCACCGAAAACACGGGCACCAGGTTTTCTTCTGGCCATTTGCAAATGCGGCTTGCACAAACCCCTTGGTTTTTGTGAACCATTCAGCGCTCCATTTGTTCTGACCAGTGTGACCGGTATACATCCACGCACGGTCACTCATCTTGACTTTTAGAGCTACTGGACACACAACAATTATATATGCAATTCACCATGTATATATTCATCAGTTGATCTACTTTATCAATTTTATTACGTCCATGCAACCTACACTCTAATAGGTAATGATAGGTCCTAATCCCACCCGTGTATGTGTAGATTGGGTTCATTTTCCCATGCTATGCTCCGGATCCGACACAAAATTTTGGCAGCACCTCCCCGCTGTTCTCCTGATACATGTCTCTGCAATAAACAGAGAGGATGTGTACTCGGAGAACAACAGGGGAGGCACTGACGAAATTTATGCGTCGGATCCGGAGCAAAGCATATGGGAAAACGAACCCAATCCACACATACTCGGGCTGTCCATGGATAGCGTTGGACAATTCGAAAGAATTAAGGTTATAAATATGCAAATACATGCATATTTATAACTATGACGCTTTCGAACGGGAGACACATATTGGTTACGCATACTGATGATTCAAGACACATATATAGCTAGCTATCAAGTTTCATCGGAATAGATCAAATAATTAATGGGGGAGGAGGACATGTCATTGGTGCTCACCCATGAACGAAGGGGCAGAGCTCGTCAAACGCACGGCGAGGTCGTCGAACACCAAACCTCGCAGCGATGAAACAACTGCACATTTAAAACTACCCGATCAACACAATTAGATATGATGTTTTTCATAACAAAATCGAAAAATATATGACCTAACTAATAATTCACAAATATATGACCCCGTCGGCCTCTGCAAGGCCAAAGAACACCTTTTTGGGAGGTGTCGGGGGTCGGGGTGCTATTTCGGGGTCGGGGTGTGGTGTCGGGGTCGGGGTGTCGGGTCAGGCTCGGGGTCGGGGTGTCAGGTCAGGCTGAGGGTCGATCGGGGTGTCAGGGTCGGGGTTGGGGTCTCGGGGTCGGGGTGTCGGGTCGGGGTGCCGGGTCGGGGTCGGGGTGCCGTGTCGGTGTCGGTGTCGGGGTGTCGGGGTCGGGGTCGGGGTCGGGTTCTCGGGGTTGGGGTCTCGGGGTGCCGGGTCGGGGTCGGGGTGCCATGTCGGTGTCGGGGTCGGGGTGTCGGGTCAGGCTCGGCGTCGGGGTGTCGGGGTCGGGGTTTCGTGTCGGGGTGCCGGGTCGGGGTCGGGGTACCGTGTCGGGTCGGTTTTTTTTCCTCTTTTTTCCTTTTCTTCTTATTCCTCTTCTTCATTTTCTTCCTTTTTTCCTTCTTCTTCTTCTTCCTCCTTTCCTTTTTCCTCTTCTTCTTCTCCTCCTCTCCTCTTTCTTCTTCTTCTTCTTCTTCTTCTTCTTCTTCTTCTTCTTCTTCTTCTTCTTCTTCTTCTTCTTCTTCTTCTTCTTCTTCTTCTTCTTCTTCTTCCTCTTCTTCTTTTTTCTTCTCCTCCTCCTCTTCTTCTTCTTCCTTTCCTTTTTCCTCTTCTTCTTCTCCTCCTCTCCTCTTTTTCTCTTCTTCTTCTTTCCTAAAACTAAACTAAACCTAAACCTAAAAGAAAGAAAAAGAAAAAAAGGAAAAAACTAAATCTAAACCTAAAACTAAACTAAAAGTAAACTAAAACTAAACCTATAAACCTAAAACTAAAACTAAAACTAAAACTAAAACTAAAACTAAAACAAAATCTAAACTAAACATAAACCTAAAACTAAAAAAACAGAAAAAGGAAAAAAAAGGAGGCAGAGCTCACCTGGGGTCGAGGAGGGGGGCGGGGCGGCCTGGGGCGGCGGAGGAGGGGGCATCGCGGCCTGAGGCGGCGGCGCCGGGCGGCAGTGGCGACGGGGCCGGGCCCGGCCGGGGCGGTGGGACGCGGGGGGGGGGGGGGGGGGGGCGCCGGGGCGCGGCAGCAACCAGACGGCAGGGCGGCAGGGGCTGCTGGGGCGACAGGGCGGGGGGGCGGTGGGGCGCCGGGCGGTAGTGGCGATGTTGGGGAACGTAGCAGAAATTCAAAATTTTCCTACGTGTCACCAAGATCTATCTATGGAGAGACCAGCAACGAGGGGAAGGAGAGTGCATGTACATACCCTTGTAGATCGCTAAGCGGAAGCGTTCAAGAGAACGGGGTTGATGGAGTCGTACTCGTCGTGATCCAAATCACCGATGATCCTAGTGCCGAACGGACGGCACCTCCGCGTTCAACACACGTACAGCCCGGTGATGTCTCCCATGCCTTGATCCAGCAAGGAGAGAGGGAGAGGTTGAGGAAGACTCCATCCAGCAGCAGCACAACGGCGTGGTGGTGGTGGAGGAGCGTGGTACTCCAGCAGGGCTTCGACAAGCACCACAAGAGACGAGGAGGGAGATGTGTCACGGGAGGGAGAGGGAGTCGCCAGGGCTTTGGTGCGGCTGCCCTCCCTTCCCCCCACTATATATAGGGCCAAGGGAGAGGGGGGGGCGCAGCCTTGGCCCTTCCTCCAAGGAAGGGTGCGGCCAGGGAGGAGTCCATCCTCCCCAAGGCACCTAGGAGGTGCCTTCCCCTTTTAGGACTCTTCCTTTCCCTTATCTCTTGGCGCATGGGCCTCTTGGGCTGGTGCCCTTGGCCCATATAGGCCAAGGCGCACACCCCTACAGCCCATGTGGCCCCCGAGGCTGATGGCCCCACTTGGTGGACCCCCGGGACCCTCCCGGTGGTCCAGGTACATTACCGATAAACCCCGAAACTTTTCCGGTGACCAAAACAGGACTTCCCATATATAAATCTTTACCTCCGGACCATTCCGGAACTCCTCCTGACGTCTGGGATCTCATCCGGGACTCCGAACAACATTCGGTAACCACATACAAACTTCCTTTATAACCCTAGTGTCATCGAACCTTAAGTGTGTAGACCCTACGGGTTCGGGAACCATGCAGACATGACCGAGACGTTCTCCGGTCAATAACCAACAGCGGGATCTGGATACCCATGTTGGCTCCCACATGTTCCATGATGATCTCATCGGATGAACCACGATGTCGAGGATTCAATCAATCCCGTATGCAATTCCCTTTGTCCATCGGTACGATACTTGCCCGAGATTCGATCGTCGGTATCCCGATACCTTGTTCAATCTCGTTACCGGGAAGTATCTTTACTCGTTCCGTAACACATCATCCCGTGATCAACTCCTTGATCACATTGTGCAGATTATGATGATGTCCTACCGAGCGGGCCCAGAGATACCTCTCCGTCACACGGAGTGACAAATCCCAGTCTTGATTCGTGCCAACCCAACAGACACTTTCGGAGATACCTGTAGTGTACCTTTATAGCCACCCAGTTACGTTGTGACGTTTGGCACACCCAAAGTATTCCTACGGTATCCGGAAGTTGCACAATCTCATGGTCTAAGGAAATGATACTTGACATTAGAAAAGCTTTAGCGAACGAACTACACGATCTTTGTGCTAGGCTTAGGATTGGGTCTTGTCCATCACATCATTCTCCTAATGATGTGATCCCGTTATCAACGACATCCAATGTCCATGGTCAGGAAACCGTAACCATCTATTGATCAACGAGCTAGTCAACTAGAGGCTTACTAGGGACATGGTGTTGTCTATGTATCCACACATGTATCTGAGTTTCCTATCAATACAATTCTAGCATGGATAATAAACGATTATCATGAATAAGGAAATATAATAATAATCAATTTATTATTGCCTCTAGGGCATATTTCCAACAGTCTCCCACTTGCACTAGAGTCAATAATCTAGTTCACATCGATATGTGATTAACACTAAAGGTCACATCCCCATGTGACTAACACCCAAGAGTTCTGGGTTTGATCATGTTATGCTTGTGAGAGAGGTTTCAGTCAACGGGTCTGAACCTTTCAGATCCGTGTGTGCTTTACAAATCTCTATGTCATCTCCTAGATGCAACTACCACGTTCTATTTGGAGCTATTCCAAATAACTGTTCTACTATACGAATCCAGTTTACTACTCAGAATAATCTGGATGAGTGTCAAAGTTTGCATCGGCGTAACCCTTTACGACGAACTCTTTTACCACCTCCATAATCGAGAAAATTCCTTAGTCCACTAGTTACTAAGGATAACTTTGACCGCTGTCCTGTGATCCATTCTTGGATCACTCTTGTACCCCTTGACTGACTCATGGCAAGGCACACTTCAGGTGCGGTACACAGCATAGCATACTGTAGAGCCTGTGTCTTAAGCATAGGGGACGACCTTCGTCCCTTCTCTCTATTCTGCCGTGGTCAAGTTTCGAGTCTTACTCAATGTTCACACCTTATAACACAGCAAAGAACTCCTTCTTTGTCGATCCATTTTGAACTCCTTCAAAATCTTGTCACGGTATGTATTCATTTGAAAGTACCATTAAGCGTTTTGATCTATCCTTATAGATCTTGATGCTCAATGTTCAAGTAGCTTAATCCAGGCTTTCCATTGAAAAACACTTTCCAAATAACCCTATATGCTTTCCAGAAATTCTACGTCATTTCTGATCAACAATATGTCAACAACATATATTCATCAGAAATTCTATAGTGCTCCCACTCACTTCTTTGGAAATACAAGTTTCTCACAAACTTTGTATACACCCAAAATCTTTGATCATCTCATCAAAGCATACATTCCAACTCCGAGATGCTTGCTCCAGTCCTTAGAAGGATTGCTGGAGCTTTGCATACTTGTTAGCATCTTTCAGGATTGACAAAACCTTCCGGTTGTATCACATACAACCTTTCCTCAAGAAAATCTTCGAGGAAACAATGTTTTTTGACATCCTATCTGCAAGATTTCATAAATAATGCAGTAATCGCTAATATAAATCCAACAAACTCTTAGCATCGCTACGAGTGAGAAAGTCTCATCATAGTCAACTCCTTCAACTTGTCGGAAAACATCTTAACGACAAGTCGAGCTTTCTTAACGGTGATACTTACCATCATTGTCCGTCTTCCTTTTAAAATCCATCTGTACTCAACAGCCTTACGACCATCGAGCCATTCTGCCAAAGTCTACACTTTGTTTTCATACATGGATCCTCTCTCGGATTTTATGGCCTCAAGCCATTTATCGGAATCCGGGCCCGCCATCGCTTCTCCATGGCTCGTAGGTTCAATGTTGTCTAGCAACATGACTTCCAAGACAGGATTACGTACCACTCTGAAGTAGTACGCATCCTTGTCATCCCACGAGGTTTGGGAGTGACTTGATCCGAAGTCTCATGATCAACATCATAAGCTCCCACTTCAATTGGTGTAGGTGCCACAGGAACAACTCTTTGTGCCCTGCTATACACTAGTTGAAGTGACGGTTCAATAACCTCATCAAGTCTCCACCATCCTCCCACTCAATTCTTTCGAGAGAAACTTCTCCTCGAGAAAGGACCCGATTCTAGAAACAATCCCTTATTGCTTTCAGATCTGAGATAGGAGGTATACCCAACTGTTTTGGGTGTCCTATGAAGATGCATTTATCCGCTTTGGGTTCGAGCTTATCAGCCTAAAATTTTTTCACATAAGCGTCGCAGCCCCAAACTTTTAAGAAATGACAGCTTAGGTTTCTCTAAACCATAGTTCAAACGGTGTCATCTCATCAGAATTACGTGGTGCCCTATTTTAAAGTGAATGTGGGTGTCTATAATGCCTAACCCATAAACTATCGTGGTAATTTGATAAGAGACATCATGGTGTGCATCATATCCAATAGGGTGCAGTTATGATGTTCGGACACACCATCACACTATGGTGTTCCAGGCTGTATTAGTTGTGAAACAATTTCCACAATGTCTTAATTCTGTGCCAAACTCGTAATTCAGATATTCATCTCTATGATCATATCATAGATATTTTATCCTCTTGTCACGATGATCTTTCAACTTCACCCTGAAATTACTTGAACCTTTCAATAATTCAGACTCGTGATTCATCAAGTAAATATACTCAACATCTACTCAAATCATCTGTGAAGTACAACGATATCCACTACACGCCTCAGCACTCATTGGACTGCACACATCAAAATGTATTACTTCCAACAAGTTGCTTTCTAGTTCCATTTTACTGAAAACAAGGCTTTCATTCATCTTGCCCATGTGGTATGATTTGCATGTCTAAGGTGATTCAAAATCAAGTGAGTCCAAACGGTCCATTTGCATGGAGTTTCTTCATGCATATACACCAATAGACATGGTTCGCATGTCTCAAACTTTTCAAAAACGAGTGAGCCCAAAATCCATCAAGATGGAGCTTCTTCATGCGTTTTATACGGATATGACTTACGTGGCAGTGCCACAAGTAGGTGGTACTATCATTACTATCTTATATCTTTTGGCATGAACATGTGTATCACTACAATCGAGATTCAATAAACCATTCATTTTAGGTGCAAGACCATTGAAGGTATTATTCAAATAAACAGAGTAACCATTATTCTCCTTAAATGAATAACCGTATTGCGACAGACGTAATCCAATCATGTCTATGCTCAACGCAAACACCAATCACGATGGTAGAGGGAGCGTGCGATGCTTGATCATATCAACATTGGAAACACTTCCAACACATATTGTCAGCTCACCTTTAGCTAGTCTCCGTTTATTCCGTATCTTTTATTTCGAGTTACTAACACTTAGCAACCGAACCGGTATCTAATACCCTGGTGCTACTAGGAGTACTAGTAAAGTACACATCAACACAATGTATATCCAATATACTTCTATCGACCTTGCCAGCCTTCTAATCTACCAAGTATCTAGGGTAATTCTGCTCCAGTGGCTGTTCCCCTTATTACAGAAGCACTTAGTCTCGGGTTTGGGTTCAACCTTGGGTTTTTTCACTAGAGCAGCAGCTGAATTGCCATTTCATGAAGTATCCCTTCTTGCCCTTGCCCTTCTTGAAACTAGTGGTTTCACTAACCATCAACAATTGATGCTCCTTCTTGATTTCTACTTTTGTGGTGTCAAACATCGCGAATATCTCAAGGATCATCATATATGTCCCTGATATATTATAGTTCATCACGAAGCTTTAGCAGCTTGGTGGTAATGACTTTGGAGAAACATCACTATCTCATCTGGAAGATCAACTCCCACTTGATTCAAATGATTGTTGTACTCAGACAATCTGAGCACAAGCTCAACAATTGAGCTTTTCTCCCTTAGTTTGCAGGCTAAGAAAATCGCCGGAGGTCTTATACCTCTTGACGTGGGCATGAGCCTGAAATCCCAATTTCAGTCCTCGAAACATCTCATATGTTTCGCGACGTTTCAAAACGTCTTCGGTACCTCAACTCTAAACCGTTTAACTGAACTATCATGTAGTTATCAAAACGTGTATGTCAGATGTTCGCAACATCCACAGACAACGTTCGAGGTTCAGCACACTGAGCGGTGCATTAAGGACATAAGCCTTCTATTAAGCAATGAGGACAATCCTCAGTTTACGGATCTAGTCCGCATAATCGCTACTATCAACTTTCAACTAAATTTTCTCTAGGAACATATCTAAACAGTAGAACTGAAGCGCGAGCTACGACATAATTTGCGAAGACCTTTTGACTATGTTCAGGATAATTAAGTTCATCTTATGAACTCCCACTCAGATAGACATCCCTCTAGTCATCTAAGTGATTACATGATCCGAGTCAACTAGGCCGTGTCTGATCATCACGCGAGACGGACTAGTCAACATCGGTGAACATCTTCATGTTGATCGTATCTTCTATACGACTCATGCTCGACCTTTCGGTCTCTTGTGTTTCGAGGCCATGTCTGTACATGCTAGGCTCGTCAAGTCAACCTAAGTGTTTCGCGTGTGTAAATCTGTCTTACACCCGTTGTATGTGAACGTTAGAATCTATCACACCCGATCATCACGTGGTGCTTCAAAACAACGAACTGTCGCAACGGTTCACAATTAGGGGGAACACTTTCTTGAAATTTTAATGAGGGATCATCTTATTTACTACCGTCGTTCTAAGCAAATAAGATGTATAAACATGATAAACATCACATGCAATCAAATAGTGACATGATATGGCCATCATCACTTTGCTCCTTTTGATCTCCATCTTCGGGGCTCCATGATCATCATCGTCGCCGGCGTGACACCATGATCTCCATCATCGTGTCTTCACGAAGTTGTCTCGCCAACTATTACTTCTACTACTATAGCTAACGATTAGCAATAAAGTAAAGTAATTACATGACGTTTATGTTGAGACGCAGGTCATAAATAAATTAAGACAACTCCTATGGCTCCTGCCGGTTGTCATACTCATCGACATGCAAGTCGTGATTCCTATTACAAGAACATGATCAATCTCATACATCACATATCATTCATCACATTCTTCTTGGCCATATCACATCACATAGCATACCCTGCAAAAACAAGTTAGACGTCTTCTAATTGTTGTTTGCATGTTTTACGTGGCTGCTATGGGTTTCTAGCAAGAACGTTTCTTACCTACGCAAAACCACAGCGTGATATGCCAATTTATATTTACCCTTCATAAGGACCCTTTTCATCGAATCCGATCCGACCAAAGTGGGAGAGACAGACACCCGCCAGCCACCTTATGCAACTAGTGCATGTTTGTCGGTGGAACCGGTCTCACGTAAGCGTACGTGTAAGGTTGGTCCGGGCCGCTTCATCCCACGATGCCGCCGAATCAAGATAAGACTAGTAATGGCAAGCAAATTGACAATATCGACGCCCACAACTACTTTGTGTTCTACTCGTGCATAGAATCAACGCAATAAACCTGGCTCTGATACCACTATTGGGGAACGTAGCAGAAATTCAAAATTTTCCTACGTGTCACCAAGATCTATCTATGGAGAGCCCAGCAACGAGGGGAAGGAGAGTGCATCTGCATACCCTTGTAGATCGCTAAGCGGAAGCGTTCAAGAGACCGGGTTGATGGAGTCGTACTCGTCGTGATCCAAATCACCGATGATCCTAGTGCCGAACGGACGGCACCTCCACGTTCAACACACGTACAGCCCGATGACGTCTCCCATGCCTTGATCCAGCAAGGAGAGAGGGAGAGGTTGAGGAAGACTCCATCCAGCAGCAACACAACGGCGTGGTGCTGGTGGAGGAGCGTGGTACTCCAGTAGGGCTTCGCCAAGCACCGCAAGAGACGAGGAGGGAGATGTGTCACGGGAGGGAGAGGGAGGCGCCAGGGCTTTGGTGCGGCTGCCCTCCCTTCCCCCCACTATATATAGGGCCAAGGGAGAGGGGGGTGCAGCCTTGGCCCTTCCTCCAAGGAAGGGTGCGGCCAGGGAGGAGTCCATCCTCCCCAAGGCACCTAGGAGGTGCCTTCCCCTTTTAGGACTCTTCCTTTCCCTTATCTCTTGGCGCATGGGCCTCTTGGGGCTGGTGCCCTTGGCCCATATAGGCCAAGGCGCACACCCCTACAGCCCATGTGGCCCCCGGGGCTGATGGCCCCACTTGGTGGACCCTCGGGACCCTCCCGGTGGTCCCGGTACGTTACCGATAAACCCCGAAACTTTTCTGGTGACCAAAACAGGACTTCCCATATATAAATCTTTACCTCAAACCATTCCGGAACTCCTCGTGACGTCCGGGATCTCATCCGGGACTCCGAACAACATTCGGTAACCACATACAAACTTCCTTTATAACCCTAGCGTCATCAAACCTTAAGTGTGTAGACCAAACGGGTTCGGGAACCATGCAGACATGACCGAGACGTTCTCCGGTCAATAACCAACAGCGGGATCTGGATACCCATGTTGGCTCCCACATGTTCCACGATGATCTCATCGGATGAACCACGATGTCGAGGATTCAATCAATCCCGTATGCAATTCCCTTTGTCCATCGATATGATACTTGCCCGAGATTCGATCGTCGGTATCCCGATACCTTGTTCAATCTCGTTACCGGCAAGTCTCTTTACTCGTTCCATAACACATCATCCCGTGATCAACTCCTTGATCACATTGTGCACATTATGATGATGTCCTACCGAGTGGGCCCAGAGATACCTCTCCGTCACACGGAGTGACAAATCCCAGTCTCGATTCATGCCAACCCAACAGACACTTTCGGAGATACCTGTAGTGTACCTTTATAGCCACCCAGTTACGTTGTGACGTTTGGCACACCCAAAGTATTCCTACGGTGTCCGGGAGTTGCACAATCTCATGGTCTAAGGAAATGATACTTGACATTAGAAAAGCTTTAGCGAACGAACTACACGATCTTTGTGCTAGGCTTAGGATTGGGTCTTGTCCATCACATCATTCTCCTAATGATGTGATCCCGTTATCAACGACATCCAATGTCCATGGTCAGGAAACCGTAACTATCTATTGATCAACGAGCTAGTCAATTAGAGGCTTACTAGGGACATGGTGTTGTCTATGTATCCACACATGTATCTGAGTTTCCTATCAATACAATTCTAGCATGGATAATAAACGATTATCATGAACAAGGAAATATAATAATAATCAATTTATTATTGCCTCTAGGGCATATTTCCAACAGGCGACAGGGCGGGGGGCGGTGGGGCGGCGCGCGGGGTGGTGGGGCGACGGGGCGGCGGCGAGTGCTGGGGGGGGCGCGTGTGAAGAAGAGAAAGAGAGAGAGGGGGTGGGGTGGGGCGCGGCCGTTAACGTTAGTGGGGCCCCTCCCTCTTTGCCGTCCCCCCCTTTGCCGTCCGCTTATTTTCTCTTTGCCGTCTGCTAGCGGACGGCAAAGAGGGGGGGGCGTTAGGTTTTTTTAAGCAGCTCGTCAGTGGGGCCCCCTCCCTCTTTGACGTCTGTTAGCGGACGGCAAAGAACTGGATGATGGCAAATTTGGTCTTTGCCATCAGCCAGTTCTTTGTCGTCTGCTTTTTGGTAGCTGATGGCAAAGAGCTTCTTTGCCGTCCGCTAGCTGACGACAAAGAGCTGGCAGATGGCAAAATACCTGATTCTAGTAGTGAGGCATCCAGGGCGGTGGCGCAGGTATGGCGCTAGGCGACGCACGGAAGCAGCCAGGGGAACCACGCGGCTGGCCAAGGTGTGTTGGGCCCTATCGAGCGGCAGGCTGGCAGGAGGCACTTGGGTCCAAGCGTTGGAATCTGTTCGGTTGCTCGGGTATACGCGCACACGTGGTCACGTCGGACTCTGGTGGAAGGCAGGAACGGGACGTATACACGGAGCTTGAAGTCGATGAGGCGCAGGGGTGGGCTGATGATCTACCATGGAGTCATGTTTAAGTTGGAGTTGGAGTCTGACGGAAGACTTCATTCGGCGCTGATTGAGGGGCTACGACGTAAGACGTCAGAGAGTCGAAGCCTATTTCAGCGGAAAAAGTGAGTGACATGCAGTTCGGACTGGAGCCCAGTGGTTTGATGGAAGCGTGAAACTCATCATCGGTCGGTGATGATCGGTGGTACTCTGCAGTGGGCGTTGAGTGGTGTGAGCTCGCGACCCTTGAGACTCGACCAGGACAGCAGAGGCTCGACGCGGTAATAGCGGCGAGGCGTGCGGTACGCACGGGACATGGAGACGGGCCAGGGCTCTCGTGGTCATACATGTGGTGAGACAACTGCGAATTTGACTTGGGATGAGTAAAAGCAACGGTGAAATCTTTTCAAGTTTTAGATAGATGGTCAAGAAAGGAGCGGTGATGTTGAGTTCAGGTAACTCTTGTGTGACACCTAATATGTGAGTTGTTCACTTTCACGCAGGTCGGTGATCAGTGTGTGATGGCGTTGGACGGATACTCTGGAAGTTGGGAGCACAAATTAGAGTAACGAGAAACTTAATTTTGCTCGAGTGTTGACTGTGGTCAAGAAAAGAAAGGACTACAAGTTGCAGGTGGAGTCACATGGAGTCTTTGGAGTAGTAGCGGTTCTCATGGGATAAGCTCAAGTCCAATGTACATGGAAGTTTGACGCATTGACGAATTCAAGGTGGTGGAGAATATTCACCAAGGTGGAGTTTTTAGAGTTGTGTCGAATATTGTGTACAAGTTAGGTTACAGTTGGACTCTGAGTTGTATTGTGTTTACATAGGATGTGGAGTCGTGTCCTAATAGGACACTTGTATCCTACGCCTCTCATATATAGTGGGGATAGACATACGATGTAACCTATGCCAACATAATAGCACTGGAACGCAAGGGAAGCCAGCGGTTTGTACCGGTGTCCAGGGCGACCGGGTGCGGTATTATAGCGGTGTCATGGGGAGGAGCGCCCATAGTCAAGCCCCGGAGATGTAGCCATATCGGTGAACCTCGTTAACAAATCTCGGTGTTGTGCTCGTATGATTGCTTGGTCCTCGGATGATCGACTATGGCTCGGATTTATTCTATCAGCATCTACCGCTAGCTCCTGCGGGTCCCGCCAACGGAACGTAGGACACGATCGCCCGTCCGATGCCCCGCCCGTCCCGCCCCATGCAGCTCTAGATGAGGAGCATGGCATTCGTCTCACATTCCCCTCCGGAACCAGCACTGCCCAGGCAACGGTGTGTGCTCGTGCCCATGGCCCCTGTGCGCATGTGCATGCCGGAGTTAGAGGCAAAGGCGGCCCGACACGAGCGGCAATGGGGAGCGGGTGCGGCAGAGCCCGGCTCTTCCCGCTAGCGTGCACTCTCCATCCCCGTCAACCAGAGGAGGCGTTCCTCCTCGGGGTCATGTGGCGCTCGTTAGCCATGGCGCAAGAACCCGAAGGCGCTCCTCCTCGGGCTCAAGGCGTCCGACCACCTTGTGAGGGAGAAGGAGAGTGCGAAGTCGACACACCATGCGCGGGAACAGGCCCGCACCATCCGTCGCCTATCAGGCTACAACTCCTTGCTGTTTGAGAGCAACACCACCATGACGACGATGACGATGATCCTCCCGCCGCGTATGTGTATACGGAGAAGATGGACCGTCGCGCCACCGACCTCAAGGGCAAGGGCCCGAAAATGGTTATCTCCACCTCTCCTATATGAATATTTTGTATGAAGCAGAATCCGGTGAAACAGTCTATCTATATTTCTCGTTCAATCTTGGTGTTGATCTACGTATGTTTTACGTTGTTGCATGCATTGTACGAAATTGGGTATTCGGATATGGGGAATGTGGTTGTGGACAGGAGGAAATGGGGATCGTTGAGTTACTGCCAACGGGCGTGTGTGGACGCATCCACCGATGTATAGGGATCCTTCGTGATAGAAAAATGTGAGTGTGCGCGAGAGAGTTTGTGGAGTGAATAGATTTGCCAGACGGGGTCTGTCCGGAATAAAACCTCCTACGAATCAATAGGGCCCTTTAGGGGGAAGGGGGTATCCTTTTTGTTAAAAAGATGGATTTCTGTTAACTCAAAATGAAGCATCAAGGGAGAAGCACAATGAGCATACATCCACCTTAGTATAACTACGATGCACAAAGCTAACACCAACACTTTAAGGCAGGGGCTAGGTGCTTTGAATCCTTGTTTGTATAACTTTGTGTTGCCCCTTGTCTTCATCTTGTTTTGGTCGCTTTTCTGTATGTTGCTTAGGACTTGGTACCTGTTTCTTTTTCTTCTATAATGATCACATGCAGTTCTCTTGCATGGTCCGGAAAAAAAAAGCTAACACCAACACATACAGATGAATAATCACACTGGCAAATAGCAAAATCAAACAAGACGGAAGTTATGGCTAGGTGAAGTAAAATTTAAAAACTGAGACGTTCAAAACAATGGCTACAACCGCCCCATATCCGCACTAACCATATATTGACATCACAAAGTACAAGAGATGGGAGTTGACTTGCTCAACTCGATTGCCCTTTTCATCTAAGGGTCTCAATTCAAACGATTATCAGAGGAATATTGGAGGACTCTAACCTTTAGATCGGCGCAAAAGTCAGGAGAATAAGGTATGAAGACTCGAGCCGGGAACTGGTCTTCCAAGTCGTGCGCCCGGCCAGCAAGCACGTCGCCTTGCTGTAAAGCAAGCCAACTCTCGCCCAATGTGATACCCGCTTCTCACTGAATTCTTGGCACCACAACAAGATTTCAAGAGAAGGTTAGGGTAGGGTATACCCGTCAGTAACCCACCGTGCAAACTTCCTCGTGTGCCCCCTCGAGTCGGACGTACGTACGGCGCCGTGCAGGCTGTGTACTGGTAACAACGATGTGCAGCGGACGTTGTCAATCATGGTGGTGTTGATGTGATCATTACGCCGGGGTTTGTCAACCGAAAACCAGCAATGTATATTAGGCCCCATTAACTGCTCTTGCATATGCAATGGAGCAATCAACGGCGGCAAGTCCATGGCTGCTTCTTCTCTGCCTCGCCGTCGCTGCCACGGGCGGCGCACTCCAAGCTCGTGCCCAGCCGGACGTCAACGGTAAGCTCAAAATCCCTAGTAAGGCTATTCCACAATGCAATTAGCTCACTGGAGTTCGTCCACGCACTGTCAATGGCAGGTTTCATAAGCATTGACTGCGGGCTCGCCGGGAAGACGACGAGCTACGTGGACGACACCACCAAGCTGTTGTACACCAGCGACACCGATTTCATCGGCAACGTTGGCTCCACCCACAACATCTCTGCCCAGTACATGGTCAGGCCGACGCACCTCTCGAGACGCTACCACAGCGTGCGCAGCTTCCCCGACGGCGTGCGGAACTGCTACACGCTCCGGTCCCTCGTGCCCGGGGGCAAGTACCTCCTCCGTGCCTCGTTCATGTACGGCGACTACGACGGCCTCGGCAGTCTACCCATTTTTGATCTGCACGTCGGTGTCAACTATTGGCAAACCGTAAACATCTCAAAGCCAGATCTTGAGGTGACCGCCGAGGCCATCGTGTTTGTGCCGGACGAGTTTGTTCATGTGTGCTTGTTGAACACCGGCGCCGGGACGCCCTTCATCTCGGACCTGGAGTTGAGGCCGCTGAAGAAGAAGTTCTACCCGCAGGCAAATTTGACGAAGGGTCTCGTTCTGGAACACAGGCTGAACCTCGCGCCCCCGGACACCAACATCGTCAGGTGCGGAAAAGATTTTCAGTTGTTTTACTCTGTCCTTTTCCTGTTAGAGAACTATACTATTAACTGTGTACATACAATTCATGTTAATAATAAGTAAGATATTAACAGTATTGCACAGTAATTTAGTAGACAAGATATACTTGAAAAATATATTAGGCAAGATATAAATTTCATATTAACGTTAGGTACTAGGATATAATTACTTTGATCATCCTGACGTTGATACTAGGTATGATATTAATTAGTTTTTTTTTTTGAAAAGGAGGTTGACCTCCGGCCTATGATATTAATTAGTGGAGGACGTTAAACATTAGATAGACGTAGACCATAGGATATATGAGGTTGGATGGGGGAGATTTGTTGGATCTCTCTACAACTCACTCTTTTTATATTGGTATAGATATAGAAATAAAAGATCGCGCATCACTGCACTGTATTTTTACATCCCCTAAATTTTGTCTGAAGTCAGAAGTAAAACGAGAACATAAGAAAATAACATATTATGACTTATATTTTGGTTTTCTTATGCCAACTTTTAAGTATTCAATCAATATGAACATAACTATTTGTATATCAAACTTATTCTTTTATGAAACGGTCATAAGCTTACTGCAGGTGCAAAATAACGTATTATGCGTCCTAGGTGATGAATGACATTACTATAGATACAAATATAGAGGTATAGATATAGATAGATTAATTAATGAAAACATACTCGACTAATTATGAAAATCTCAATCCCTCATCATATGTTACAAAAATATCCTGCTAGGTTTTCTGACCTGATTTAGAATATGGCCCCAATATACATCTCATGTTGCATTAGAAAGCTAACTTGAGCGAATGATCGTTTCCCCGGGTAGGGAGGATCGAACGAACATTTCTGCTCACTAAACTAACACTCAGCAAACGCTCAAGAATTACCATATGAAAGCTTATAAAATTGTTTGTAAAAAAATTGCGTGTTCTATAGTATAATTTTGTCATGTTGTGTAAAGATTGACAGAAATCGCCATGCTGCAACAGAGTGATTTCCATGCATTTTTGGAGATTTGCCATAACTGTAGCATGAAGAAATTTGCCAGCCAAAAAAAGAAATGAATAAATTTGCAGCTCAGGGTTTAGCATGCGGCCCAAAGGAAATTACGACCCTACATGAACAAAAAAACGTGAGAATTGTCATGCTCTACAAACATAAATTGCCGCCCCAAATTTGTTTGCCCAAACTGCCATCCTAAGTGAACCAATTATTGTCGGCATCACGCAGTTAGCTCAGAGGGTGCATTTATAGTGATAAAAATAGGAATTTGTGCACGGGATCCGACGGCTCATAGGGTGTTCACATGGAAAACCAATAAATTTGACGTCAATTTTATATCATTCGAGTTTAGAATATGTGTACATCCGATTTGGGGCCCATCGACCCGATTCGTGGTAGTAAGAAAACGTGTTTCACGAGGTGTCCAACGCACACGCTTCGAAAGGCATGAACATGTGTGTTGGCGGGCTCATTACACAGACTTTATTTTAGTGAATTGTGTGCAGTGTAATTATACACAGTAGGATTTTTTTTACAGTAGCCCTGCAATAAGAAAAATTGCTAGAATATTTTACAGGCACACAATATACACATTCATTAGAAGAGTTGCCAACATTAAATGGCATGCAAAAATGTCATGTACCCTGCACACCACATATCATGTAGCCAACACATGAGCAACCAGTTCAACCCTTGTGCAGTTTTTCCAAGTATCCCATGTGCGATGCCTTAAAAGTATCCACAAATCTAGGGAGTAATATCACTCGCCCAGATTGCTATATCCGAACGGGCGACTTTCGGCGTGGCGGAAGTGGTGCCTAGGTTTCAGCAACTGTGAATTGGCTAAATCAAAAAATGTTTGTACCCTTTTCTTTATATAGACGTCTCTGTAATGGGTTTCAAAGTTAGAGGCTCATTGGGACTCTGCACCTACTCTCATTCAGATCCTACTCTGAATTAGGCTCCAACCCCTTAAGTGCGCAACCCTTTATGTTCATGCACGTTTGGACATGATCCAAGTACTCCAACTTGGTCACTAGTTGGTACATGACGTGCCAATTCCAAAAAATCACATAAATATCATATCAGTTGGACATTCACAATGTTACCTACATGCCACTCCATTTGCCTTATGATAATTGTCAAGCTCAATCTTGACCTCTCTTTTCTCGATCACATGACTTGGAATCCATTATTAGGTCAACTCTTTAATATTGAGTAACATGGTCATGCATTTCTGGGTCCGATCACTCGAAATGCACAATGATATCTCTGTCATTATAGAGGGGTAATTTTATCTTGATCCACCACGCCTCAATACATGCTTTATAACACCACAATTATAGAGTAGCGTTCGGTAACCCTAAGTAGGTCACTACACATCCAAAGGACATGCAGTAATCTCAGGTCTAAGGACATATCCTACACATTGTAAGGGGCAACTGCAAAACATTCCCACTATGCATGTCTCATGTTTTGTCTGTCCAATCCCATGTTCTCTAGCGTGTGTTCACATTATTGATTCGACATCTCCTTGTCCATGACCTGCGAAACATGGTAATGAACCAATACATGTGCTAGTCTAATATTCATATGTGTCCTCACATCAATTCCATACTAGAGAATACTTAATAATAATCATTCAAGCATAGAATTTCATAATAAATCACATTATTACCAATCAATACAAATGTTATTTTTCATGAAATATTTGGAAAAAAAATCATGGATTCACGATAATAGAATAATCTCTATGAGTACCTCTAGGGCATATTTCTAGTAAACGGTTGTGGCGAATACATAAAGAAAATGAACGAAAGAGTGCTATTTTCCTAATATATTATATATTGAAAATAAATGATGAGTTAACCAAAAGAAAAATAAAGAATTTAGTTTAGAAAATCCCACATTAATTAGAAACATCTACCCATTAATTTAGGAGAGCTTTAATAACAGCCCTTAGATTCTACTCCTATTTGTCTATTAAAAGTAAATAATGGGTTGGCCGGGAAAAATTAGCTAGAAAATCTCACATTTGTTAGAATCATGTGACCATTAATTTGGAAGAGCTTTAAACAACTACCATCAGAGCATCTACAGCCGGACCGGGCTAATCCAACCCTTCAAATGTCCACAGACGTGCCCGGGCGTGTCCGCAGACAGTGACCGCTCATGCCTCTAATATTTGTTTCGACAAACACACACATCAGATCTATATTATTAGATGGAACGTAAACTGATCTTTAAGCGGAGCTCATCCGGCTCCGCCATGCCCATGTCTGGCTGCTGACTGCGGTCCCCAGAATGTTCATCCGGTCGCTGGAAAGGTATAGTAGGGCATGGGACATGAGCCGGCTCATCGGACTTAACACGCCGCCGTCTCTCATGCCATGCTCTTCCTCGTCGGAGCCCAGAACCCGAACAGTGTCGGTGGGCATTAGATCGATGATGGATCCATCCTGGGATGAGCCGGCAACATCCACCACGACGCGGTTGTGGCGCCCGGATTGCTACACCATACGGGGTGCTAGAGAATGCGACTGCCTTGCCGACGTCCACCACCATCTTGTTGGGGAACGCAGTAATTTCGAAAATTTTCCTACGCACACGCAAGATCATGGTGATGCACAGCAACGAGAGGGGAGAGTGTTGTCTACGTACCAACGCAGACCGACTGCGGAAGCGATCACACAACATAGAGGAAGTAGTCGTACGTCTTCTTCCCGATCCGACCGATCCAAGCACCGTTACTCCGGCACCTCCGAGTTCTTAGCACACGTTCAGCTCGATGACGTTGCTCGGGCTCCGATCCAGCAAAGCGTCGAGGAAGAGTTCCGTCAGCACGACGGCGTGATGACGATCTTGATGTACTACCGACGCAGGGCTTCGCCTAAGCACTATAACGGTACGATCGAGGGGGAATTTGGTGGCAGGGGGCACCGCACACGGCTAAGGAACGATCTCAAGGATCAACTTGTGTGCCTTGGGGTGCCCCCTGCCCCCGTATATAAAGGTTGGAGGAGGGGGAGCCGGCCGGCCAGGGAGAGGAGGCGCAGGGGAGTCCTACTCCCACCGGGAGTAGGACTCCTCCCTCCAATCCTAATCCTATTAGGACTCCCGGGGGGGAAAGGAGAGAGAAGGGGGGCCGGCCCCCTATCCTAGTCCTACTAGGACTTGGGGAAAGGGGGGCGCCGGCCAGCTTGTGGGCTTCCCTTTTCTCTTTTCCACTAAGGCCCAATAGGCCCATTAGTCTCCCGGGGGGTTCCGGTAACCCTCCCGGTATTCCGGTAAAATCCCGATTTCACCCGGAACACTTCCTATGTCCAAACATAGGCTTCCAATATATCAATCTTTACGTCTCGACCATTTCGAGACTCCTCGTCATGTCCGTGATCTCATCCGGGACTCCGAACAACCTTCGATACATCAAAATGCATAAACTCATAATAACTGTCATCGTAACGTTAAGCGTGCGGACCCTACGGTTCGAGAACAATGTAGACATGACCGAGACACGCCTCCGGTCAATAACCAATAGCGGGACCTGGATGCCCATATTGGCTCCTACATATTCTACGAAGATCTTTATCGGTCAGACCGCATAACAACATACGTTGTTCCCTTTGTCATCGGTATGTTACTTGCCCGAGATTCGATCGTCGGTATCCAATACCTAGTTCAATCTCGTTACCGGCAAGTCTCTTTACTCGTTCCGTAATACATCATCTCACAACTAACATATTAGTTGCAGTGCTTGCAAGGCTTATGTGATGTGCATTACCGAGAGGGCCCAGAGATACCTCTCCGACAATCGGAGTGACAAACCCTAATCTCGAAATACGCCAACCCAACATCTACCATTGGAGACACCTGTAGTACTCCTTTATAATCACCCAGTTACGTTGTGACGTTTGGTAGTACCCAAAGTGTTCCTCCGGTAAACGGGAGTTGCATAATCTCATAGTTATAGGAACATGTATAAGTCATGAAGAAAGCAATAGCAACATACTAAACGATCGGGTGCTAAGCTAATGGAATGGGTCATGTCAATCAGATCATTCAACTAATGATGTGACCTCGTTAATCAAATAACAACTCTTTGTTCATGGTTAGGAAACATAACCATCTTTGATTAACGAGCTAGTCAAGTAGAGGCATACTAGTGACACTCTGTTGTTCTATGTATTCACACATGTATTATGTTTCCGGTTAATACAATTCTAGCATGAATAATAAACATTTATCATGATATAAGGAAATAAATAATAACTTTATTATTGCCTCTAGGGCATATTTCCTTCAGTCTCCCACTTGCACTAGAGTCAATAATCTAGATTACACAGTAATGATTCTAACACCCATGGAGCCTTGGTGCTGATCATGTTTTTCTCGTGGAAGAGGCTTAGTCAACGGGTCTGCAACATTCAGATCCGTATGTATCTTGCAAATCTCTATGTCTCCCACCTGGACTAAATCCCGGATGGAGTTGAAGCGTCTCTTGATGTGTTTGGTCCTTTTGTGAAATCTGGATTCCTTTGCCAAAGCAATTGCACCAGTATTGTCACAAAAGATTTTCATTGGACCCGATGCACTAGGTATGACACCTAGATCGAATATGAACTCCTTCATCCAGACTCCTTCGTTCGCTGCTTCCGAAGCAGCTATGTACTCCGCTTCACATGTAGATCCCGCTACAACGCTTTGTTTAGAACTGCACCAACTGACAGCTCCATCGTTTAAAGTAAACACGTATCCGGTTTGCGATTTAGAATCGTCCGGATCAGTGTCAAAGCTTGCATCAACGTAACCTCTTACGGTGAGCTCTTTGTCACCTCCATATACGAGAAACATATCCCTAGTCCTTTTCAGGTATTTCAGGATGTTCTTGACCGCTGTCCAGTGATCCACTCCTGGATTACTTTGGTACCTCCCTGCTAAACTTATAGCAAAGAACACATCAGGTCTGGTACACAGCATTGTATACATGATAGAGCCTATGGCTGAAGCATAGGGAACATCTTTCATTTTCTCTCTATCTTCTGCAGTGGTCGGGCATTGAGTCTGACTCAACTTCACACCTTGTAACACAGGCAAGAACCCTTTCTTTGCTTGATCCATTTTGAACTTCTTCAAAATCTTGTCAAGGTATGTGCTTTGTGAAAGTCCAATTAAGCGTCTTGATCTATCTCTATAGATCTTTATGCCTAATATGTAAGCAGCTTCCCCGAGGTCTTTTATCGAAAAACTTTTATTCAAGTATCCCTTTATGCTATCCAGAAATTCTATATCATTTCCAATCATCAATATGTCATCCACATATAATATCAAAAATGCTACAGAGCTCCCACTCACTTTCTTGTAAATACAGGCTTCTCCAAAAGTCTGTATAAAGCCAAATGCTTTGATCACACTATCAAAGCGTTTATTCCAACTCCGAGATGCTTGCACCAGTCCATAAATGGATCGCTGGAGTTTGCATACTTTGTTAGCTCCCTTTGGATCGACAAAACCTTCTGGTTGCATCATATACAACTCTTCTTCCAGAAATCCATTCAGGAATGCAGTTTTGACATCCATCTGCCATATTTCATAATCATAAAATGCGGCAATTGCTAACATTATTCTGACGGACTTAAGCATCGCTACGGGTGAGAAGGTCTCATCGTAGTCAACTCCTTGAACTTGCCGAAAACCTTTCGCGACAAGTCGAGCTTTATAGACAGTAATATTACCGTCAGCGTCAGTCTTTTTCTTGAAGATCCATTTATTCTCAATTGCTTGCCGATCATCGGGCAAGTCAACCAAAGTCCATACTTTGTTTTCATACATGGATCCCATCTCAGATTTCATGGCCTCAAGCCATTTTGCGGAATCTGGGCTCACCATCGCTTCTTCATAGTTCGTAGGTTCATCATGATCTAGCATCATGACTTCCAGAACTGGATTACCGTACCACTCTGGTGCGGATCTCACTCTGGTTGATCTACGTGGTTCAGTAGTATCTTGTTCTGAAGCTTCATGATCATCATCATTAGCTTCCTCACTGATTGGTATAGGTGTCGCAGAAACAGTTTTCTGTGTTGTACTATTTTCCAATAAGGGAGCAGGTACAGTTACCTCGTCAAGTTCTACTTTCCTCCCACTCACTTCTTTCGAGAGAAACTCCTTCTCTAGAAATTTCCGAACTTAGCAACAAAAGTCTTGCCTTCGGATCTGTGATAGAAGGTGTATCCAATAGTTTCCTTTGGATATCCTATGAAGACACACTTCTCCGATTTGGGTTCGAGCTTATCAGGTTGAAGCTTTTTCACATAAGCATCGCAGCCCCAAACTTTAAGAAACGACAACTTTGGTTTCTTGCCAAACCATAGTTCATAAGGTGTCGTCTCAACGGATTTTGATGGTGCCCTGTTTAACGTGAATGCGGCCGTCTCTAAAGCATAACCCCAAAACGATAGCGGTAAATCAGTAAGAGACATCATAGATCGCACCATATCTAGTAAAGTACGATTACGACGTTCGGACACACCATTACGTTGTGGTGTTCCGGGTGGCGTGAGTTGCGAAACTATTCCACAATTTTTCAAATGTACACCAAACTCGTAACTCAAATATTCTCCTCCACGATCAGATCGTAGAAACTTTATTTTCTTGTTACGATGATTTTCAACTTCACTCTGAAATTCTTTAAACTTTTCAAATGTTTCAGACTTATGTTTTATTAAGTAGATATACCCATATCTGCTTAAATCATCTGTGAAGGTGAGAAAATAACGATATCCGCCACGAGCCTCAATATTCATCGGACCACATACATCGGTATGTATGATTTCCAATAAATCTGTTGCTCTCTCCATAGTACCGGAGAATGGTGTTTTAGTCATCTTGCCTATGAGGCACGGTTCGCAAGTACCAAGTGATTCATAATCAAAGTGGTTCCAAAAGCCCATCAGTATGGAGTTTCTTCATGCGCTTTACCCCGATATGACCTAAACGGCAGTGCCACAAGTAAGTTGCACTATCATTATTAACTTTGCATCTTTTGGCTTCTACATTATGAATATGTGTATCACTATCTTCGAGATTCAACAAGAATAGACCACTCTTCAAGGGTGCATGACCATAAAAGATATTATTCATATAAATAGAACAACCATTATTCTCTGATTTAAATGAATAACCGTCTCGCATTAAACAAGATCCAGATATAATGTTCATGCTCAACGCTGGCACCAAATAACAATTATTTAGGTCTAATATTAATCCCGAAGGTAGATGTAAAGGTAGCGTGCCGACCGCGATCACATCGACTTTGGAACCGTTTCCCACGCGCATCGTCACCTCGTCCTTTGCTAGCGTCCGCTTATTCTGTAGTCCCTGTTTCGAGTTGCAAATATTAGCAACAGAACCAGTATCAAATACCCAGGTGCTACTACGAGCTCTAGTAAGGTACACATCAATAACATGTATATCACATATACCTTTGCTCACTTTGCCATCCTTCTTATCCGCCAAATACTTGGGGCAGTTCCGCTTCCAGTGACCAGTCTGCTTGCAGTAGAAGCACTCAGTTTCAGGCTTAGGTCCAGACTTGGGTTTCTTCTCCTGAGCAGCAACTTGCTTGCTGTTCTTCTTGAAGTTTCCCTTCTTCTTCCCTTTGCCCTTTTTCTTGAAACTAGTGGTTTTGCTAACCATCAACACTTGATGCTCCTTCTTGATTTCTACCTCCGCAGCTTTCAGCATTGCGAAGAGCTCGGGAATAGTCTTGTTCATCCCTTGCATATTATAGTTCATCACGAAGCTCTTGTAGCTTGGTGGCAGTGATTGGAGAATTCTGTCAATGATGCAGTCATCTGAAAGATTAACTCCCATCTGAATCAAGTGATTATTATACCCAGACATCTTGAGTATATGCTCACTGACAGAACTGTTCTCCTCCATCTTACAGCTATAGAACTTATTGGAGACTTCATATCTCTCAATTCGGGCATTTGCTTGAAATATTAACTTCAACTCCTGGAACATCTCATATGCTCCATGACGTTCAAAACGTCGTTGAAGTCCCGATTCTAAGCCGTAAAGCATGGCACACTGAACTATTGAGTACTCATCAGCTTTGCTCTGCTAGACGTTCATAACATCTTGCGTTGCTCCAGCAGCAGGCCTGTCACCCAGCGGTGCTTCCAGGACATAATTCTTCTGTGCAGCAATGAGGATAATCCTCAGGTTACGGACCCAGTCCGTGTAATTGCTACCATCATCTTTCAACTTTGCTTTCTCAAGGAACGCATTAAAATTCAACGGAACAATAGCACGAGCCATCTATCTACAATCAACATAAACAAGCAAGATACTATCAGGTACTAAGTTCATGATAAGTTTAAGTTCAGTTAATCAAATTACTTAGGAACTCCCACTTAGATAGACATCCCTCTAATCCTCTAAGTGATCACGTGATCCAAATCAACTAAACCATAACCGATCATCACGTGAGATGGAGTAGTTTTCAATGGTGAACATCGTTATGTTGATCATATCTACTATATGATTCACGCTCGACCTTTCGGTCTCCGTGTTCCGAGGCCATATCTGTATATGCTTGGCTCCTCAAGTATAACCCGAGTATTCTGTGTGTGCAACTGTTTTGCACCCGTTGTATTTGGACGTAGAGCTTATCACACCCGATCATCACGTGGTGTCTGGGCACGACGAACTTTGGCAACGGTGCATACTCGGGGAGAACACTTCTTGATAATTTAGTGAGAGATCATCTTATAATGCTACCGTCAATCAAAGCAAGATAAGATGCATAAAAGGATAAACATCACATGCAATCAATATAAGTGATATGATATGGCCATCATCATCTTGTGCTTGTGATCTCCATCTCCGAAGCACCGTCATGATCACCATCGTCACCGGCGCGACACCTTGATCTCCATCGTAGCATCGTTGTCGTCTCGCCAATCTTATGCTTCCACGACTATCACTACCGTTTAGTAATAAAGTAAAGCATTACATCGCGATTGCATTGCATACAATAAAGCGACAACCATATGGCTCCTGCCAGTTGCCGATAACTCGGTTACAAAACATGATCATCTCATACAATAAAATCAACATCATGCCTTGACCATATCACATCACAACATACCCTGCAAAAACAAGTTAGACGTCCTCTACTTGGTTGTTGCAAGTTTTACGTGGCTGCTACGGGCTTAAGTAAGAACTCATCTCACCTACGCATCAAAACCACAACGATAGTTCGTAAAATAGACTCCGTTTTAACCTTCTCAAGGACCGGGCGTAGTCACACTTGGTTCAACTAAAGTTGGAGAGGCAGTCTTCCGCAAGCCATCTGTGTGCAAAGCACGTCGAGGGAACCGGTCTCGCGTAAGAGTACACGTAAGGTTGGTCCGGATCGTCTCACCCAACAATACCGCCGAACCAAAGTATGACATGCTGGTAGGCAGTATGACTTGTATCGCCCACAACTCACTTGTGTTCTACTCGTGCATATAACATCAAACCATAAAACCTAGGCTCGGATGCCACTGTTGGGGAACGCAGTAATTTCGAAAATTTTCCTACGCACACGCAAGATCATGGTGATGCACAGCAACGAGAGGGGAGAGTGTTGTCTACGTACCAACGCAGACCGACTGCGGAAGCGATCACACAACATAGAGGAAGTAGTCGTACGTCTTCTTCCCGATCCGACCGATCCAAGCACCGTTACTCCGGCACCTCCGAGTTCTTAGCACACGTTCAGCTCGATGACGTTCCTCGGGCTCCGATCCAGCAAAGCGTCGAGGAAGAGTTCCGTCAGCACGACGGCGTGATGACGATCTTGATGTACTACCGACGCAGGGCTTCGCCTAAGCACTGTAACGGTACGATCGAGGTGGAATTTGGTGGCAGGGGGCACCGCACACGGCTAAGGAACGATCTCAAGGATCAACTTGTGTGCCTTGGGGTGCCCCCTGCCCCCGTATATAAAGGTTGGAGGAGGGGGAGCCGGCCGGCCTGGGAGAGGAGGCGCAGGGGAGTCCTACTCCCACCGGGAGTAGGACTCCTCCCTCCAATCCTAATCCTATTAGGACTCCCGGGGGGAAAAGGAGAGAGAAGGGGGGCCGGCCCCCTATCCTCGTCCTACTAGGACTTGGGGAAAGGGGGGGCACCGGCCAGCTTGTGGGCTTCCCTTTTCTCTTTTCCACTAAGGCCCAATAGGCCCATTAGTCTCCCGGGGGGTTCCGGTAACCCTCCCGGTATTCCGGTAAAATCCCGATTTCACCCGGAACACTTCCTATGTCCAAATATAGGCTTCCAATATATCAATCTTTACGTCTCGACCATTTCGAGACTCCTCGTCATGTCCGTGATCTCATCCGGGACTCCGAACAACCTTCGATACATCAAAATGCATAAACTCATAATAACTGTCATCGTAACGTTAAGCGTGCGGACCCTACGGTTCGAGAACAATGTAGACATGACCGAGACACGCCTCCGGTCAATAACCAATAGCGGGACCTGGATGCCCATATTGGCTCCTACATATTCTACGAAGATCTTTATCGGTCAGACCGCATAACAACATACGTTGTTCCCTTTGTCATCGGTATGTTACTTGCCCGAGATTCGATCGTCGGTATCCAATACCTAGTTCAATCTCGTTACCGGCAAGTCTCTTTACTCGTTCCGTAATACATCATCTCACAACTAACATATTAGTTGCAGTGCTTGCAAGGCTTATGTGATGTGCATTACCGAGAGGGCCCAGAGATACCTCTCCGACAATCGGAGTGACAAACCCTAATCTCGAAATACGCCAACCCAACATCTACCATTGGAGACACCTGTAGTACTCCTTTATAATCACCCAGTTACGTTGTGACGTTTGGTAGTACCCAAAGTGTTCCTCCGGTAAACGGGAGTTGCATAATCTCATAGTTATAGGAACATGTATAAGTCATGAAGAAAGCAATAGCAACATACTAAACGATCGGGTGCTAAGCTAATGGGATGGGTCATGTCAATCAGATCATTCAACTAATGATGTGACCTCGTTAATCAAATAACAACTCTTTGTTCATGGTTAGGAAACATAACCATCTTTGATTAACGAGCTAGTCTAGTAGAGGCATACTAGTGACACTCTGTTGGTCTATGTATTCACACATGTATTATGTTTCCGGTTAATACAATTCTAGCATGAATAATAAACATTTATCATGATGTAAGGAAATAAATAATAACTTTATTATTGCCTCTAGGGCATATTTCCTTCACATCTCCCGCGCCCGCTGCCTCGCACGGTGGGCATGCTGCAGCATGTTTTCGTTCGATGACGCCCATGGTGTGTCGATGGCCTCGGCGCGCCAACGGAAGGGTAGGGCGCCTGCCACCACGTCCGGCGAGCCAGCGACGCCACACCTAGCGCTGGATCCATGGGCTATTTGGGTGGACGCAATGGTTTCCCGACGGAAGGAGTCCGAGCGCCGCCTCGCACGGGCATCCTCTCGGGAGCGGTGGAGCGCAAACTGGACGGCCATCTCTTCCTCGGGGCTGTGTGGGATGAGCTCTGGGTCGACCAATCTGGAGGTGAAGGTCTCGGATTCGCTGCCCGCCGTGCTGGAGACGGCCGAAGATCATCGGACGGGAGCTTGGGTAACGGAGGGGAGTTGAGTGAAGTGGGTAGGGTTTGGTCCGGCGAGTGGATGAGGAATATATTTAGGGTAGGGTGGGCCAGCATGGGCCGGGTTCGACATGTCAGACGCCCCCGGGCGCCTCATATCTGCCCCATATTTGTGTTGGATATGAGGGGTGTCGATTAGTCCGGGCGTTTGAGGCGTCCTTATGAGTCAAATTTTCGCGAGAGGTAAATGACTGGACCGTCTGAACGAGCGTTTGAGACGGGTTTAAGACACCTGACTGGAGATGCTCTTAGAAGTTCATAACCATATGTGGACCCGCACATGAGCTGATACCTTCACAACATGTATATTATAAGCAAATATTTGCAATCTCATCGATCCAGTCGCACATACAGATCCATGCATGCAACAAAGAAAACTCGCACACGAATGTATGATGGTAACAAAAAAAAGTTGCACATGAACATAATCAATTTGCACACGTATGCAACATTGTCCAAGCCAAACACGTCCGTTGCACCTTCCATGCTTGCAAGTAATAGCACATATTTCGTGAGAGCGGCGTTTCGGTGCCCGGGTGCATCTGCACCTGGTCAAAAAATAATTCGTAAAACATTCAGAAAAATTCAAAAAATTCCAAAAAAAAATTAGGGTGGTAGACAATTTGATGCGTGAGGTACGCTCTAATTTTCAAAACATTTGGACTTCTGTGCAGCTCTCAGCAAAAAAGACAAATCAGACCAGAACAATATATGAACAGTACACATTTTTACAGACCTCTGATTTGTCTTTTTTACTGAGAGCTGCACAGAAGTCCAAATGTTTTGAAAATTGGAGCGTACCTCATGCATCAAATTGTCTACCACCCAATTTTGTTTTAGAATTTTTTGAATTCTTTTAGTATTTATTTTGATTTTTTTCGTGAGCGCAGGTGCAGATGAGCTCGGGCTCAGATTCAAATTTTCGATATTTCGTTGCGTAATTATCTAATCATGGATGCGCACTCGATCGCTCAAATGAGCGGCCGGCCTCACACGCTTCCATATGCAAAAACTTTGCACATCTCTCTAGTAAGGGTTGTTTCGCCGGGGTGCTAGCAAGGAAAAACTACACATTCACGGGGATACGGGAGAAATTTGCACATCACCGTTAGGCAGTTGGATAGAACAACATTTGAAGTTGCACATCCACCGTTAGACAGCTGGCCGAGTTAGCAAATAGTGAAATCCACACATCCATTAGCAAAGAGAAAGTTGCACATCAACTAATAGTGAAATCTGAACTATATTGTCCACTCGGGAGCCATACCTAGCAAGTGCCCACTAGAACCGTCTAGTTCCTTCTCCTCCCGTGCACATACCTTATACTAACCAATCTAATTTCCCCTAAAAAAATAACCAATCTAATTCATCTGTCCATCACGTCCGTCATATCCCTCTTCAATCAAACCTTATGCTTAATCAAATGACCTCCTAAATACAACTAGGGAGCTGATTGGTTATGCTCCGATAGTCTGAGTAAGAACAGCCTGCACCATAAAAGAAAAATGGATAGCCTACAAAGGCAGCTAGCGGCTGCCACAAAGTAATATCCATCAACAACACATTAACCAGTTCCAACTATGTCGCCTTGCATCCGATACAGAGTACTTATTTCTGTTGAGCATGAATAATTTTTAAGAATATGCCTCTAGAGTTTGATACTTATTGACTAATTGGCCTTTCACTTATACTACCTCCTTTTTTAGTCTTTCACTTATACTAGCTAGATATGCCCACCAGAGAGCGAAGTTTTGGTGGACAGGTGCATCAGAGGGCTTTATTTCAAACGATTAAATAATGATATTTCCAAGTTTAAATAAATCATTTTTTTGGTGAAAACATATATATATATATATATATATATATATATATATTCACTACGGATCTGTAAAATTTCGTTTCATAATATTATGATTTGCAAGCTGCACAAAAAAAGACCCGGCACAACAACAAAAGAGAATGGCCCATGTTTGTTTACATATTGTTTTTTGGTCACCGGCACGTATGAAAGTATATTGTTATGAAAACTTCCCTAAACGTGTTATATATCTATTTGTGTATGTACACAATTTATTGATTTTTTTTTGTGATGTAGAACTACATTATTTATGTTCTTCGATGGACATGTCCACAGTTTGCACTTTTCGAGCCCATGATCTCTTCTTGGTGCCTACTATTGCATTCTTCCAATATTAACATGAAAGAATTAGTACATCCCATGATATCTTCTTCGTGCCTACTAATACGCCCTTCTAATATATATTTTGTATTAACATGAATGAATTATATAGGATGACCAAGCCGCCTATTTTTTGTAAGTTATTGTGATAAACATGTTTGCTAAGTAATACATCAATTTATGACTATGTAAACAATATATGTTGCACCTGTAAATAAATGCATGCAACTATTTGTCTTTGTTAATACAATAAAGTATACGTGTCCAATACGAGTTAGTCTTCCCACACACAAAAAAACATGGATTTGTCTTGGAAGTTGAATGGGTGGGAAGCAACTGAATTTGAGATTAGGGGCACGGTTATCCATAACCTGTTGACATAGTTGGCGTCAAACACAAGATATTATCAAATTCTAGTGTGCAGAAGATCTTTTTATCTTGGTGGAATGTCATTCGAGAGAAATTGCAAGTTAATGTTCAATCCATTGAGTAGCAATACGAAAAATTTAGCACTTCTGCGATCTTTATTCTGGACTAATGAAGAATATTGTATTGTTGATCCAACATACTTAATTTTTGTTTTTTAAGTTTAAGTAAAGACTAAATAAATCGCCATATAGGCAGAAGCACATATATAGTTTTGTCACAAGCATTGAGGAAACACAATGCAGAATAACTTGAGGATAAATACTTCAGTATTTATCTACTAAAATCGAGGCAATATGTCCGAGACATTAAATATCCGTCAATAATGCAAGAGATGTTAAAGTGGTTATTTGGCACACATATTTTTTTCAAGGGAAATCCCAAGAGGAATTACTATTATTGTAAGCATTGAAGCTTAACTAAAATGTAGATCTGAAGCATTATTTATTAAAGGAATACAGTTCGGATTTTGTAATGTGCATGTTAAGACAATGTGTGGATTGTTGTGGCATGCGTGATAATTTGCAATCATATAGTAGCAATACCAAAAAAAATTAGCAATGCATTTGCAATGTTTATTATGGGGCGCAAACAAAGATATCGTGTCGTTCTTTTTTTTTTGCAAAAAACACCTAGATCTATTATAAAAGTTTACTAGAACTACAAAACACTTCAAACATAATAAAAATCATATCGAGATCGCTACCTCAACTAGAACGAGCCACCAACATGCTGCATTGCTGGTATTGTTTGACCTCCGTATTTGTAAATTGTGGAAGTAAGGACACAAAAATGGATACACATACTAATGTATTTATAGTTCTTTAACAAATAGTGGACGAATATAATGCAAAATCTTGATAGATAAATATTTAGTAGGTAGATGTTAATGTTGAAAATGATATATCCCATATTTTTAGGTATCACCTATATTAATAAAATGATATGTTTTTACGGAAAAATTTACTATCTACTCATCATTTGTCATGGCAGTATAATGAACACCAGAAATAATAAAAACCACAGCCAGATTCGTAGACAACCTAGCGACGACTACAACCACTTGAGCGAGCCAAAAGCGTGGCGCCACCATCGCCCTCCCTCATCGGAGCTGGACAAAACTTGTTGTAGTAGATAGTTGAGAAGTAATCGTGCTAACGCCCCATAGGATCAACGCACCAGAACAACAACCGTCAATGATGAAGAGAAGCGTAGATAGAAAAGATCAAACTTGTAGACATATGAATGAACACGAAAGAAAAATGGATCCTCGGAGATCCATCGAAGACCAATACTGACCGAATACCACATGATTCATCGGAGACACACCTCCACACACCCTCCAACGGTAGTAGACGCACCACAAGGACGAGGGCAATGCAGGGAGTAGCCTATGCCATCTTCAGGGAGCCACCGCTGCCACACCTTCTTGAACAGGACACAAACCCTTATCGGCCTTGAAAAAACATGTAAACATGAAGTAGGAACCCTCCCACCGGCAAGGGCCGAGGTCCTCCACGCCTCCATGGACCTAAGGCAACATGAGATGAGGCAGACTGGCGGCGGTGCTGATGAGAGGTCGAGAAACCCTAGCCATCTGTGAACTCATTTGTTAGTTAACTTATTATCAATATAGAAAGAAATAAATACCATAGTTTAACTGTTGATAGCTCCGAAGACAGGTACGAGGATAAACACTGAGGGCAAGACATCATATGCTAAAATAACAGTTTGACGCATAAATGTTTCTATAGGAAAATTAAAAACTATTACATTTAGTAGTGAAAGTTGTGAATCTTGCAGAAACATGTTAGATTTTGGTACCAAAATAATCTAATATGGATAATACAAATGAGCAATTTGGATTTTTTTTATTGCATACATTACGACATATCAGTTTGCAGGCCTACATTTGAGAGAAAGTACAAGTTACTCTATTTTGACAACTATTAGCAATATATTTTTCCATACTTACGTTAAGGGTGCACACACAAAATGATATGGATATGCATCATTTATCCAGTATATAAAGAAATTGTTCTTGAATAGGTAGCAAGCCATGAAAAATGCTAAAAATGGATAAAAATGATGATAGTATGAAACTATACAAAGAGAATAGCATATACGAATTTTAAGAAGAAATTATTTAGGTTACTCATGGAACTGATACATATAATTAGTACTACAACTTCAGATGAACTTTTGGATTTTTGTAACTAAAGAGTAATATTTTTTTTACAAAAATAAAATCTATAGAATACAACTAATCTGTACAACAAGACAATTTGCGTGCATAGTTTACGACGAGGTAGGTCACTGAACTATCCTAAAAGACAAATAGCAGGTTAGTATGCAATTCTAGTTGTTCCAACATTACAATTTTATTCACCCCACCATGCTAACAGTTCCAATGAATAGGTGGACCTGTATCGCCCATCCTACATATAAGCTATACATAATTTATATGTTGAAGTAAACAAAAAATTGGTCAGATGTGAATACATAGACAAATAGTTTGGTCACAAATACATAGTTGTTATAGTACGAATAATCTCATAAACACATTTTTAGTTGGTTATTCATGAAAATTGAAACCACATATATCTCACTTCGGCCACTCAAGCGTTCCACCACATATATCTCACCGAGCTTTGCCGCGTCTGGGGAGGAATTGGGGACACTAAAATAACATGGGTTGTGTTTCTAGAAAAATGGCATGGGTTCTGGTGGTTAAACCCGGGTGATGTGTCAGTTTGGTCAAAACCGTGTCCACCTCAGATGAAAACCCCCCGAAGTGGTATACGGGACTAAACTAATCTGGTTTGAGAAGTTGAGGGACTAAGTTTTGCTGATTTTGGAAGTCAGGGAGCATGTCTATATTTTTGTAATAGTTGAGGGACAAAAAAGTTATACTTTTCCCATATTTAATTCAAAGTAGTAGTTTAACTATATGCATTGCACTAGAGAAAATCATAGATTTTTCTACCACTATCTAAAGCTTTAGTTTACTTGTAACATTCCTAAATCAAAGGCCAACGATGTTAATTGTTTAATGCGAACTGCTTTGTGGGGGGTTTGTTAATACAAACCACAAACATGATTGATTGATCAGGTACCCTGTAGATCCACACGACCGTGTATGGCTCCCTAAGAGTGATGCAAAAATGTGGAGCAGCATATCAACTACGGAGACGGTGCAGAGTGATGGCGATGTCTTCGAGGTACCATCGATGGTGATGCAGACGGCAGTCACGCCGCTAAATGCCGCCATGAACCTCGAGATCATTTGGAGCCCCAACCCTCAGCCCCAGAACCAGTCCCTAGGATATCTCATCATCATGCATTTCTCCGAGCTGCAATTGCTTCCTAGCAACGCCGAGCGCCAGTTCTACATCAGCATTAACGACATGCAGTTACCCGAACCTGTTAGCCCACACTACCTTGGCACGGGCTTCGTGTCCAATGGAAATGCACGTTACCGAGACAACAAGTACAACATCTCCATGTACGCCACCGCCAACTCGACGCTACCACCTGTAATCAGTGCCGTCGAGTTTTTCTCCGTCATCTCCGCCACCAACATTGCCACTGACTCCCAGGATGGTACGTTCCTATGCAAATAACTGACATGTAGCTTATGATTAATTCTTTAGGCACACAGGTCGAGCACGCATGCTAATCAAAACATGTTGTGATTAACAATTAACTGCAGTATCTGCCATCATGGCGATCAAAGCGAATTATGAGATGCAGAAGAATTGGATGGGTGACCCATGTGTTCCAAAGACTATGGTCTGGGAAAGGCTGACATGCAGCTACACCAGTGACAACTCTCCAAGGATAATAAGCATGTAAGAATTGATTATTCATATATCTATATGGAACAATGGTCCGTTTTTGAAGAGAATGCGTTGTCTGGTCTGTTAATAAAGCAGGAAGTGCAAAATTATTGGAGATATATATAGCAGGTTACATAACTACCAAGTCTAGTGGATCTGATACACTCGATATTTGCACTTTGCAGAAATCTTTCCTCTAGTGGCCTCAATGGTGATATATCCTCTTCTTTCACGAATTTCAAGGCCGTCCAGTACTTGTACGTGAATGGTTTTGGACCTATTTTGGTGACATTTTAGTTGCTGCTTGTACCAAAAAAGATTAGTGAACAGATCTTGTTTTTTTATGTTTCAGGGATTTGTCAAACAATAACTTGACAGGCTCAATACCAGGCGCCCTTTCGCAATTGACATCATTGACAATTTTGTAAGTAGGCCGACTTATCTTTTAGTCTATTTTTTGCGACCTCATGTTAAATATTTGAGTCATGTATACAGTACTAGTAATTTGTATTTATAGAGATTTGTCAGGCAACCACCTCAATGGATCAATCTCACCTGAGCTCCTCAAAAGGACTCAAGATGGCAGCCTGAATCTAAGGTACCCCCTCCCACCCCACCAATTCCAATTCCAATTCTATGTAACTCGAGTAATTAATTACTATTTGTCATTAATAATCTCCAATTCCTTTTCTGGTAGACATGGCAACAACCCAGACATTTGCACTGACGGCAATTCATGCCAGCCTACTAAAACGAAGAACAAGTTGGCCATCTACGGTGTTATCCTTATAGCTGTCATTGTGGTGCTGGTATTAGTGGCAGTAGCGCTCTTTTTCTTTCTAAGACAAAGAAATCCAGGTGAGGATTTAGCATCAGCGCATCAACTATCTGATATGCTTCCCCATCCTTGAATAGTCCTAATGTTTGTCATTACATTTTGCCGCATGTGAAGAATCTATGAACAACTCCGTCAAGTCACATAAAGAAATGAAAAACGATGGGCATAGGACAGAAAAGGATGGCTATGGGAACAGTCCACTTGGATTGGAGACTCGTCAATTCACCTACATCGAACTTGAGAGAATAACCAACAACTTCCGACGAGTGCTTGGCAAGGGAGGGTTTGGTAATGTCTACGAAGGCTCACTAGAGGATGGTACACAAGTAGCGGTGAAGATTCGGTCAAAGTCCTCCAATCAAGGTGACAAGGAATTCCTCACGGAGGTAGAATTTACATAACTGCACTCCCGTTTCTCTGTGTTTCTTGCTTCGCTATATTTTACAAGTCTTGAAACTTCGCCATAATCATGCTGTCGGAACACGAACACTAGTAAAATTTCAAATTATAAAGAAAATATTTTACCATTGTTCCTCTAAAATTATTAATAAAGTAAGTTTCTAGGCATGCATTAGTATCAGGAAATTGTGAAAATAAATTTGTGAAGTATTTTTCGGGTCACTTGTGTAGGTTCAAATTTTAACCCTCATACATCACAAGAATCTTGTCTCCATGATTGGATACTGCAAGGATGGAGAGCACATGGCACTTGTGTACGAGTTCATGTCAGAGGGGACCCTAGAAGAGCACATTTCAGGTACACAAGTTGCTTGCTCGTATGTATGTATGTATGTATGTATGTATGTATGTATGTATGTATGCATGCATGCATGCATGCATGCATGTATGTATGTATGTATGTATGTATGTATGTATGTATGTATATTAGGTTGATGTAGAGACTTCAGGTAATAAAAAAATCAGTTTAAAAATGTATTCTACGATTGCAAGGTGATCGGTGCATTTTAACGTGCTCTTTTCAAACCAACAATATTTAACTATTACTAATCTATATGGTGAACTGAATAAGTAGTCTGAAATTCACAATGTCGGATCATTTGCAGGAAAAGGCAACAATGCGGTATGCTTAGCCTGGAGACAGAGACTCCGAATTGCAGTTGAATCCGCTCAAGGTATGTGCTTGAAAGCAGACTTTTCACCTCTACCTTTTGTTGATAAATGTTTATATTTTTCAATCTTGACTGCTGGTGTGCAGGGCTGGAGTACCTACACAAGGGGTGCAATCCACCTTTGGTTCACAGGGATGTTAAGGCCACAAACATCCTGCTGAATGCCAAATTAGAGGCTAAGATTGCTGATTTCGGCCTGTCCAAGGCTTTTCATCACAATGATGACACACATGTTTCCACAAACAGAATCGTTGGTACACCAGGATATGTGGATCCAGAGTATGTTCCCTCTCCCTCTGATTTGAAGTCTTTGTGTAGCATGCCATGATCTGCGTATGTATTAGGTAAACTTGAAATGTTTGTGCAGCTACCAGACAACATGGCGGGCCACGAGCAAGAGTGACGTGTACAGCTTTGGCATCGTGTTGCTTGTGCTTGTCACTGGGAAGCCACCCATCTTGCGCACCCCACATACCATCAGCATCATCGAGTGGGTGCAACAACGGCTAGCACAGGGAAACATCGAGGGTGTGGTGGATGTGCGGATCCATGGTGATCATGACATAAATAGTATGTGGAAAGCCGCTGTTATTGCGCTGAAGTGCACCACTGAGGCATTGGCAGAACGCCCCACCATGACCGATGTCGTTGCTCAACTTCAAGAGTGCCTCAATCTAGAGGAGGAATTGGCTGACGGTGGGTCTGACAGCGGCATCTACAACGGCATCAATAGCGATGACATAAACTGGACAGATGATGCTTACTCTACAAACAAGTCTACAAACTCAAGTCAGAGAGATGCACTTGAGACAGAGCATAATTTTGACAGGGTCCCAACAATGGACACCGGACCTGCCGTGCGATGAGAGGTGTCTACCATGAGCCATATAATTATATTTGACTTGTTATGAGGAATCTATATGAGCATGATAATGTTATTAGATTAAGTTTTTCTAGTTTAAATTTTGTCACCTCCACCCAACTACCATAATTTCTTATAAGTTGAAAGAATTGTGATATTTAGCTTCCCGCCTACCGTACCTCGACGGTTTATCTGCGGCAAGTTGCACATGCCTTTGGTTTTACTTCCCTACTTGTTGTTCTAACTTGTAACCTTGATTAACGTTTTCATTATAGAATAACCATTTTTTACATGGGGAGGGGGGTGCACCGGTAGGGGGGAATATATCCAGTGATCCTTGCTGCGGATAGACCAACTTTTAAAATTTAATCCAAGTGTTAGAAAAACAATATATTTTGCTCAGTAAAAACATTTACCATGGGAGGCTGGGAACCATCGTAACCGTGTGGCAACCGATATGTTTACCCGATAACTAAATCCTTGACCCTGGCTCATTGGCTTGTTATCATCTTTGCCTTCCTGTCTCGTCGTGCCGCCACAACTTCTTGTTTACCTAGTCATCTCCCTCGTTGTCTCAAGGCATTTGGTGAGCTCCCTCTAGCGTTATTTTCCGGGATGCTCCAAGCCGACCAATGGCCTAATATTCTACCTACTAATATATCCAGTAACATATCATCAGATGCCTTCATTCGGCGACTGTGTGTGATTGATTTTGACAGTTTGTTGCCCTTGTCAAAACCGTCTTGAGATCTTTGGTCCTTCGAACTCCATAAGGCAGCCATCCTTGTTGTGCGGTGGCACTTGGTCATGAGAAGGGGCATAGTAGAAAAGAAAATAGCTTTCATCCAGGAATAGATCAACCTCTAGCTTGAAGGTACATCATCACATTGGTACGGAACAATGGATCATGTATGACCCAAAACAATACCACTAGAATCCGCGGTGATTAGGGGGTTTCAATGCAAAATATAATGAAAAACTTATAGAGCATATCAGTCGGTGGCTCCTTCGCTCCTATCACGACGACACGGGGTCTCCATCTGTGACGACACTTAATCTAAGACTATACGCTGCACATGGATTGGGACGGGAGCTTATCCCTCGCCGACAAACGGCCTCATCCTCCCCCTCCCCCTATTGCCATTATAGCGCCCGAGATTCCCCTCCTCTCCTCATGTGTGTGTCGACGCCTAGTTGCCTGACATCCTCCCCCTCTCCTTATGCGCTGGCACCACACGGTACATTTTCTTCTTCTCTTCCATTGACAAGGCCTCGTGCAACCTCTACCTCCTCTCCTCCATGATGCTAACTAGCCCTCCTTCGTCCTCGCCCCTCCCACGAGCGATGAGCGATTACGTAACCTTTTCCTCGTCCTAAATACCAGATCTACTTGAGGAGGAGGTGTTGGTCCTCCCGTATTGCGCCATGCCATCTTGTTAGAAGTATGTGCGCGCGTGTGTGTGTGTGTGTGCGTGTGTGTGTGTGTGTGTGTGTGGAGAGAGAGCACGCCGCCAGTGTCTCAACTAGATAAGGTTAGGTCATAAGATGAGCCGGGCTTATATAATGCCTAGGCGCAGGTACATGAGCAAATTGAAACGTGCGCGATGTCTGACTCACATTGCACAGACAACAGAAAACGCACGGGGCAAACCGGAACAACGGTGTGCAATGTGCTAAACAGGCCATTTTGGCTTTGCACTTTGTGGATGGACTGGCTAGCGCAAATGTGAGTACTTAATGTATCACACATTTGAGCCCTAAGCGGACCCCTTAACCGTCTAAAGCTTCAATGGTGGCCTCCTTGCATGGCATGTTTGATGCACGATTGATGAAGCACTCACAAGACGTCGTTTGTGAGCTATGTGGCGTGTGTGTTTCCGTGGTGGTGATAGTGGTCTAGTGGATTTACTCTATGCTCTTATAGGTGTTAGACAATAACGAGACAAAGAGATACGGATTTTTACGTAAAAACCCTTGCGGGAGAAAACCACGGACGCACGAAGGCGCAATCACTATAAGGAGGAGTATTACAAGCACGAGACGACAGGCCGTCTGAGATGCGATTACATGGGGTATATATGAGGGGCAACACATAGGAGTCCTTGTAGGACAAGTAAACGAGTTGTACTCGTACGCGTCATTACCAACGCAAAAGGCCCACACCGTATGTACTACGTCTAGTCCAATACGGTACTAGAATTTGGATCACAATTTAACAATCTCCATCTTGAGCCAAATTCCCTTCAGTAGTCGAAAAAAGTGAATAACTCCATCAAAATCAGTTTAAACACCTTGTGCGTCAAAGTCCATAGGACTAGTGAGAAATACCAACTAAGCCTGAGCAAAGCTCAAACTTATTGGTCGGAACTGGCTTTGTCATCATATCAGCAGGATTATCATGAGTACTTATCTTGCATACCTTCAAATCACCTTCAGCAACAACATCTCGAATATAGTGATATCTGACATCAATGTGCTTTGTTCTCTCATGATACATTGGATTCTTTATAAGATATATAGCACTTTGACTGTCACTAAATACGGTAGGGCAAGATAAGTCTCCACAAAGCTCAGTGTACAAACCTCTCAACCAGATAGCTTTTTTCATGCCTCAGAAATAGCCATATACTCGGCATCAGTAGTGGAACAAGCCACAATAGACTGCAAAGTTGCTCTCCAACTCACAGCACAACCACCAATGCTAAAAACATAACCTGTGAGTGATCTTCTCTTATCCAAATCACCAGCAAAATCAGAATCAACAAAACCAACAAGTCCATCTCCAGTTTTCCCAAATTGTAAATAAGCATTAGAAGTACCTCGCAGGTATCTGAAAATCCACTGAACTGCTCTCCAATGCTCTTTTCCAGGATTAGCCATGTATCTACTGACAACACTCAATGCATATGATAAATCCGGACGAGAACAAACCATGGCATACATAAGTGAACCAACTGCACTCGAATAAGGAACTCTATACATGTACTCAATATCTGCATCTGACTTAGGACATAAAGCTGATGATAATTTGAAGTGTGCAGCTAACGGAGTGCTTACTGGCTTGGCATTATGCATATTAAAACAACGAAGAACTTTATCAATATATCCCTTCTGACTTAGATATACTTTTCCAGACGGTCTATCTCTGGATATTTCCATGCCAAGTATTTTCTTTGCTGCACCCAAATCCTTCATCTCAAATTCATTACTCAATTGCTTCTTTAGTTCATTAATATCTGACATACTCTTTGCAGCAATAAGCATATCATCAACATAAAGGAGTAAATAAATAGTTGAACCTTTGACAATTTTGAAATAAACACAACTATCATAATTAGACCTTTTGAAACCTTGAGAGAGCATAAAGGTGTCAAATCTCTTGTACCACTGTCTTGGAGATTGCCTCAATCTATAAAGAGATTTCTTTAACTTACAGACAAGCTTTTCTTTTCCAGGAATAACAAAACCTTCAGGTTGTTGCATATAAATATCCTCTTCTAATTCTCCATGTAAAAATGCAGTTTTAACATCCAATTGTTCAAGCTCAAGATCATACATGGCAACAATACTGAGTAAAGTGCGAATAGAGCTATGCTTCACAACAGGAGAAAAGACTTCATTATAGTCAATACCTGGAATCTGATTGTAACCTTTAGCAACTAACCTTGCTTTATATATTGTCTCATCATTAGAAGAAACACCTTCTTTCCTCTTGAAAACCCACTTGCAACGAATAGGTTTCTTCTCTCTAGGCAATTTTACTAAATCCCAAGTGCCATTCTTTTCAAGTGATTCCATCCAATCATGCATAGCGGTCATCCACTTATTACTATCACCAGAAATAATAGCCTCAGAATATGAAGAAGGCTCGGAATTACCTTCAATTTCTTCTGCAATAGATAAAGCAAAAGAAACAATATTGCCCTCTTCAATTAACATATATGGTTTATTAATACCCCGCCTGACTCTGTCACGTGCGAGATTCCAACTAGGTGGAACAATAAGCTGATTTGGAGTGGGAGTGACATTATCATCATTAACGACGGGTTCATCATGTGCATCAACAATTTCATTACTAGGTGTATCACCTTTATCAATAACATGCTCCACCTGAACAGTAGGCTCCTGAACAATAGGTTGTTGTTCATTCTCAACGGGAACGTTAGTAGATGAAACATCATGTAACATAGAAGATTCATTAAAGATAACATTTCTGCTAATAACAACCTTCTGGGGTTCAGAATTCCACAATTTAAAACCTTTAACACTAGACTTATAACCAAGAAAGATGCACTTAACAGCCCTAGGCTCCAATTTTCCATTATCAACATGAGCATAAGCAGTGCAACCAAAAACTCTCAACTGTGAATAATCAGCAGGTGAACCAGACCATACCTCAATTGGAGTTTTCTTATTAAGAGCAATAGATGGTGAACGGTTAATGAGATAACAAGCAGTGGAAGCGGCCTCAGCCCAAAAACGCCTATGCAAACCTGCATTGGACAACATGCAACGAGCTCTGGAAATAATGGTCCTGTTCATACGCTCAGCAACACCGTTTTGTTGAGGAGTATAAGGAACGGTGTAGTATCTGACAATGTCTTCAGACTTGCAATAATTCTTAAATTGCTTAGAACAGAGTTCCATACCATTATCAATGCGAAGTATTTTCACCTTCTTTTCAGTCTGCCTTTCAATCATAATCTTCCACTCCTTAAATGCTGAGAATGCTTCATATTTATGCTTCAAGAAATAAGGCCAAACTTTTCTCGAATAATCATCAATAATAGTCAGCATGTAACTAGCACCACCTAGTGACTTTCTACGAGATGGTCCCCATAAATCAGAATGCACATAATCAAGAATACCTTCGGTTGTATGATTCGAAGTGTTGAACTTCACCCTCTTGTGTTTGCCGAAGATACAATGCTCACAAAGTTTCAGTTTACCAAGTTCATATCCATCAAGAAGACCTCTCTTATTTAACTCTGCCAAACCAAGTCCACTCATATGTCTAAGACGCATATGCCAAAGATTAGTAGCATCACTATCAGAATTCTTTGAAATAACTGGAGTAGCGTTACCTGAAACGGTCGAACCTCGAAGGTAATAAAGACCATTGGTCGAACTTAAGTCACCTTTCATCACAACAAGGGAGCCTTCGGTGACCTTTAAAACACTATCGCCACCTGAATACTTGTATCCCTTTGCATCAAGGGCACTCATAGAAATAAGATTTCTCTTCATCTTCGGAATATACCGAACATCTGTCAAAGTTCTGATTATGCCATCAAACATCTTGATTCGAATAGAACCTATGCCTTCAATCTTGCATGGTGAATTATCAAAACCCAAAAACGGAACCAGCAGAAGTAGTGAAATCAAAAGTAATAAACCAATCTCTATGCGGGCACATATGAAAAGTGCATGCAGTGTCAAGTACCCACTCATCATTGGTCTCAGCACATACAGCAATAACGACAAGAGCATCATCGGAACTATCATCACGAGCAACGTTAGCAGAATTTTCACCTTGTTTGTTACCTTTCCTCTTTTCTTTATTCTGTAACTTGAAATACTCTGAGATGTCATGCCCGTCTCTCTTGCAATATTTCTTGTCTCTGGATTATGACCGGCCCCTGTAGCCGTTTTTACTTTTGCCTCTGTTTCCATTATTGGAGTTCTTCTCCTTTGTCCTGCCACGAACAGATAATCCCTCTGCTTGGGATGAACTTGAACCATCATGTGGCACCATTAATTTCATCTTCTCCTTAGAGTTCAAAGCTTCATAAACTTCATTAAGCGTGAGAGTATCATGACTGTATAATATGGTGTCTCTAAAATTGGTATAAGAACTTGGCAGTGAACAAAGTAACATTAAAGTAGTATCTTCCTCTTCATACTTAACCTCCATTACAGCTAGATCAGATATGATCTCTTTAAATCCTGAAATATGATTCAAAACATTACCTCCCTCGGGTAACCTGTGCAGGAATAATTTTTGCTTCAGATGCATCTTGCTGGTGAGATCTTTAGTCATGCAAATCCCTTCCAGCTTTAACCATAGAGCGGCGGCAGTTTTCTCGCTCAAAACTTCCTACAAAATATTATTATGCAAATGAAGTTGAATTTGTGACAAAGCCTTACAATCAATTCTTTTCTCCTCAGCAGTCCAGTCCTCAATTCGGTTCTTCCCAAAACTATCCAGTGCTACATCATAGTCGGCCTATGCCAACAACATCCGCATCTTGACTTGCCATAGGGTAAACCTTGTATCACGATCCAGCAGCGGAAGATCATACTTCATGAAAGCCATGGATAGATAAATCTGTGTACACAAAGTACTACAAGCCCGTAGAAAAATTCTTGATTGAATTAATATGCAGACAAAGAACTAAAACAAATAGCACCTGGTAGCTTTTGAAGTGGCCGTAGCAATTGGAGACCAAAACAATAGCTTCACGTAATGAATACTAGTAGGTGGCCGATCTACTACTCCCTCCGTTCCGAATTATTTGTCTTAGATTTGTCTAGATACGGAGATATCTAGTACTAAAATGAGTCTAGATATATCCGTATCTAAACAAATCCAAAGCAAGTAATTCGGAACGAAGGGAGTAGTAAAATATCCCTGGAACCTGAGCCTTCACGTGTAGATGCAGCAGCAGCGTCTCGTCGGAAGCCTGTACGCACAGCTGTTGCTTCCGCGTGGAGTAGTAGCAGATCAGGCACGCGTGTGACGCTGCGTATATTCGCGAGGATAAGCGGCGGCTCAGCAGCGGCAAGTCGGCGGAACTTGTGGTCGGACGGATCGCCAGCGAATCCTTTTAAGCTCCTGTCGGTCTCGGCTTTGTACAGCGCTGTAGCGGAAATCGATCCGAAGCCGGATCGCCTGGTCACGCGGCGGCTGCGGCGCGTGCAACCCTAACTCTTGATCTCAAATCTCGTATTTGTAAACTCAGCTTTGTATACCATTTGTTAGATAATAACGAGAAATAAACGAGACAAAGAGACACGGATTTTTACGTGGAAACCTTTGCGGAAGAAAATCACGGACGCACGAAGGTGCAATCACTATGAGAAGGAGTATTACAAGCACGAGACGACATGCCATCTGAGGTGCGATTACATGGGGTATATATGAGGGGCAACACATAGGAGTCCTTGTAGGACAAATAAACGAGTTATACTCGTACGCGTCGGTACCAACGCAAAAGGCCCACACCGTATGTACTACGTCTAATCCAATACGGTATTAAAATTTGGATCACAATTTAACAATAGGCCACTCCTCGTCGTCTCCACGATAGCAAAATATAGTTATTAACCAAAAACGACCGTCTAACCAAGCTGTCATGACAAACTTGAATGAAAACTAAAGTGAGGAGTTGTGGACGCACGACTAACGGACTACCGCCGTACTATTGGTACCGTGCGACCGTTGAGAAACTAACTCCTCACAAGGTCAACCGCAAGCCAGCTCTTTGCCCGTTGTGAAATGGGTATATATTGAGTGCTTAGTAGGACGTATATTTTGTCCTAGTTGCTAGTGGTTTGGTGCTTGCGGCCTGTACGCGTGAAGTGCAATGGGGCGATCAAGCCTGGAGGAACTCTCTGCCCGGCCATGGTTGACGCTCCTGCTCGGCCTTGCAGCCGCAGCCGGCATGCTTCAAGTTCGCGGCCAGCGCGCCCCTAGCGTCGAAGGTGAGTTTATGATTATTATGAACATCGTAGCTAGGATGTGTTGCACCATATATGTGTTATTATTTGCTTGGACAAATCCATAAATCCACATCCATCGGCATGGAGCAATGCAGGTTTCATAAGCATCGACTGTGGCCTGGACGAGAAGACCAGCTACGTGGACGTCATCCAGATACCGTACACTTCGGACGCCGGCTTCACAGACGCCGGCTCCAACCACAACACCTCCGCCAAGTACTGGACCACGCGCATGTCCCAAACCCACCGCAACGTCCGCAGCTTCCCCGACACAGTCCGCAGCTGCTACACCCTGCCGTCCCTCGTTCCGGGGTCCAAATACCTGGTCCGTGCCACGTTCAGGTACGGCGACTACGACGGACTCGACAGCCTCCCTGTCTTCGACGTCTACCTCGGCGTTAACTTCTGGCAGACCGTGAACGTCACTGAAGTCGACATGGCGGAGATCGCCGAGGTGATCGCCGTGATCCCGGACGACTCGGTGCAGGTTTGCCTGGTGAATGTCGGCTCCGGGACGCCGTTTATCTCGGCGCTGGTGCTGAGGCCTCTCGAGAACTCGCTGTATCCGCCAGCGAACGCGACCCAGGGCCTAGTCCTGATCGACAGATACAGCTTCGGCGACACGGGAAAAGTACCTATTAGGTGACTTTGCAGTGCTGCGTACATTGAATGCTTTTCTGTGAAATTCTGAAACATGCACAGTTTTTTAGTTGAAAAAACGTGTACATTTGTCTTAACATGTTGTGCCTGTGACCACCTGACCAGTTACCCGGACGATCCATACGACCGGAATTGGCTGCCGTTTAGCTATCCAGAGGAGTGGTCCGACATCTCAACAGCGGAGAAGGTAAAGGACAACATCGGCAATCTCAGCCTCCACGCGCCTTCAGTCGTGATGCAAACTGCCATCACATCGCGCAAAGACTCCGATTCAAAGACCATCGAGTTGGCATGGGACATCGAGCCGAACCACGTCTACCCAGTGCCCGGGTACCACTCTATACCCTGACCAGTAGAGATCCCAAATTTGATCAACCATCTAGAGTAGTAGTACATTCTTCAGTACGACCTAATCAATAAGCAACCAAATGTTTTTATGCTGTGATTCTCCTAAATCTATGTCGCCTTAGTTTTTCTTATACCTAAGTCGATTTATCAAACCGAACGTAAACTTGCCCGATGAGTATTATCCCGGCAACAAAAAAAGAAGTCGATGCGATGTGAGCCGTCCAATTGGATCCGCCTTGTCCTTGATATTCACATGATGCGAGGCTTTGCATCATACTTGGTCATAAGAAAACATCAGTCAACTGTTATTACAAGCATATTTGTCTTAGCAGTTTAATTAACATATGAGTACATGTTATAGGTGCATTGCTATCTTGTATGCCGCGGAGCTGGAGATCCTGACCAGTGATGATGTTCGCGAGTATGATCTCATTATCAACGGCAAGAGGACCAAGGTCCCGTACAGGCCCAAATACCTCATCGCTGCCGCCCTATACAACAACGAACCCCACCACGGTTTCAGCCAGTACAGCTTCACTGTCATCGCCACAGCGAACTCCACACTACCGCCGATGATCAATGCCTTCGAGTTTTTCTCTGTCATCTCGACTGCCAACGTTGGAACAGACAGTCAGGATGGTAAACATTCAGAAATTTACATTCAGACGTGGGATCATTGTCTATTGATTAGTAGCCTTTTCACGATAGAGATATACATGCTTACGTGATCTGATAATTGTGCTTCTTTGTCTTCGGTGTTACCGCGGGGAAAAAAGTTTCTGCCATCAACAAAATCAAGGTTAAATACCAGGTGAAGAAGAATTGGATGGGTGACCCATGTGCTCCGAAGAATTTTTCATGGAACGGGTTGACCTGCAGCTATCCTACCTCTGGGCGTCCAAGAATCACAAGCATGTAAGTTCAAATTTAATTTCCTATCACGCATGAGAGATTTATCCAAAAGAATGAGAAAAGAGAATCGTGTTGTTTCAACTGAAACATTTTGTTTTCTAACAGAAATATGTCAAATGGCGGTTTGAGTGGCGATATATCTTCTTTTTTTGCTGATATCAAAGACCTCCAGTGTTTGTGAGTAGACCTTTTAAATCCATTTTCCATGTGAATATTACAGTACAAGGGAAGCAGTTCAAATATTTTGTATGTTTTGTCACTTATTTCAGGGATTTATCATACAATAACTTAACAGGATCGATTCCTAACGCTCTTTCACAACTACCCTCTCTCGTCGTGCTGTAAGAGTTCTGAATTATAGTATCTCTTCGATGACTAATATTTATGCACATTATTGTTTGACGCAACGCTATTTGTCCCCTTAGAGATTTGACGGGCAACCAGCTTAATGGATCAATTCCAGCCGCGCTACTCAAGAGAACTCAAGATGGCTCCCTAGCTGTTAGGTCAGTCAATTGTATTTATAAATCGAATGATAACTGGTTTTCTCACCATTGCTTTGACATTTGCCATCTCTGTTATTTTGTCTTATTTATAGACATGGAAACAATCCAAACCTTTGTAGCGACAATGGTTCTTGCCAGACAAAGAAGAAGAACTATATGCTTGCCGTCTATATTGGTGTTCCCATATTTGTAGTTCTTGTGATAGGAGCCCTTGTAGTACTACTGATGTTCAGAGTGAGAAAGAAGAAAGGTGACACTCCGCATAAACCATGCCCATTGATAATTTCACATATCTGCACCTCCGCAAGGAGTAGTTTACTTTAAAGAATGCAAGGTAATACTAATTTCATTCTTGAATTTTCAAGGATTGGCAAGGGGAAGCCATGGACATGGACGCCAACAAATGGAGAACCGCCAGTTCACGTACAAACAGCTGAAGGTCATAACAGACAACTTCAAGGTAGTGCTTGGCCAAGGTGGGTTTGGAACTGTTTATGACGGCTTCTTGCATGATGGTACTCACGTGGCAGTCAAGTTGTTGTCTCAGTCCTCCAATCAGGGTATCGAAGAGTTCATGACAGAGGTAATGTCTGGTCCAGTATAATTAGAGAATGGTAAATATTTAGATAATATTTGGAACTATTTACATATCTTCTCCTCGGTCAGGCTCAAACACTAACAAAGATTCATCACAAGAATCTTGTTTCCTTGATTGGTTACTGTAAAGAGGAAAAGTATTTGGCACTTGTCTATGAGCATATGTCTGAAGGAAACCTCGAAGATAAACTTAGAGGTGTGTTTGTCCATCTTTAAGAAGAGCACTAGAAATATCTATGCCGAATTCCACAATACTGACGACAGACATACTTTTGTAGGGAAAAACTGCACGGATGTATCCTTAACATGGAGACAAAGGCTCCACATTGCACTGGAATCCGCACAAGGTATATAGTCATTCTAATTTGGAAGTTGGGTCTTCTTACTGCTACTAGTATCTATGTTTCGCAAGAACTTAAAAGAAATTGATGGGCGGTTGCTATTTGTTACTATGATGTGCATTCAGGACTCGAGTATCTACACAAGGCATGCAGCCCTCCCTTTGTGCATCGTGATGTGAAGACATCAAACATCCTACTAAATGCAAATCTTGAGGCCAAAGTTGCCGACTTTGGCTTGATGAAGGCTTTCAATCATGACAATGATACCCATATATCCACGGTCCGGGTGATTGGCACAAGAGGCTACCTAGCACCTGAGTAAAAACCCTAGCTTATTACCATATTTTTGTTGTCTGCATGACAGGTGTAATGAAAATGCATCTCATGGATATTGTACATATGTATTCAGGTATGCAACAGCTCTACAACTGAATGAAAAGAGCGACGTGTATAGCTTCGGCATTGTGCTACTGGAGGTGATCACAGGACACCCAGCCATCCAACAATCTGAAGAGGTCGTCCATATTGTTCAGTGGGCACGACTACGCCTTACGGGAGGCAACATCGAGGAAGTGGTGGACACACGCATGCAAGCTGATTACAACATCAACGGTGTGTGGAAGGCCATGGATCTCGCGCTGAAGTGCGCCGAGCATGCTCCGGGGCAGCGTCCCACGATGACTGATGTGGTGGCCCAGTTACAACATTGCCTTGAGCTAGAGCGTGAAGACCACACCAACGATAATGATGCTAATAGTGGCTTCTACATGAAGGACGACAACGGGGACCGTGGTTTGCTTATGTGAGTCACAGCACCACTTTATTTGAGATGATCACCGTTAACTTCCGAGGGTGCCAACCATGGTCATCGGTCCTGCACTCCTGGAGCATGATAAACCCTCCATGTACTATTCATTTGTAACAGAGATTTTTGGCATTGCAACAGACATCTTCTCCATTTGAACATAGAGTTCACCATTTTTTTAGACACTATTCCTTTAGACGTAGTATAGTTCTCGCCTCTGCCATTAATAAGAAAAACCTATTCAAAAATTCATCCGATTAATCAGTTAACTTGCCGATTAATCCCTACTCGTAGGGTCATCAAGTAGCCGATAAACCGTTAAATTGTCTGATTAATTGATTAAATGGCCAACTAGCCTATTAATCTCCTACTCGCCAGCCAACCGAACAGCTACCAGTTAACGATTTCCTCAAGAATGATAAAAACATTATTGAGAATGCTCAAACATGTCTAACTGGTCTAAGGCTAAATATCTTAGCATGTGTGGTGGTTAGTGATCTGAAATGACATTTTCACTGTTAAATTTTTAGAGTGCAAAAACCAAAAACAAGGTGTTCTTGCATAAAGGTTTGGTGTGGACCTTTCCAGAGACATCTTAACAAATAGATAGAAAAGTGGACTTTTTTGTTAGAAAATGCATAAACATGCTTTTTCATATATTTAATTTTAATGTCAACACGTCGGGTGTGGCTACAGATGCACGATACCGACTCTTGGGCTTTCTAAATAAACAAATAAAAGTGCATTTTAACCCCATTGGGCTATCCCCCTCCCTACAAAGTAACATCAAATGCTTTGATTCGCAATTTTTATCTGTACAATTGTGAATCATTGTACTCACCTTGATGAACCAAGTAACCAACTCCTATAAATGAAACTAGACGGGTGACCCTTTGTATCAATTTTGTCATGTAAGTGAAGACATAGATACCCTTTTCTTCAAATACTCTGTAGTCAAGTATGTTTGGAGCGTGGCTGCAAAAACCCTGGGTGCTGTTACTAGACCTTGCTTTTCTTATTATTTCTGGTGGATCCCTAATTTCATTCCTGACAGCAAAAATTTGCAAATTTTGGGGGTCACTGCCTTGTGCTGAGCTATCTGGATGCTCAGAAACAGACCTTGTTTTCATAAAAAGCTTGTTAGATCACCAGCTGAGTTTATTTGTTATGTATCTTCCTTCCTTCGCTACTGGGTAGGTTGGAGCATGGGGTGTATCTGATGCAACTAGTGGCTCTGAGACGCATAGTGGTCCAGAGGAAACACAGGAGAGGGATCTTCTCAGGCTGGAAGATGCGGAGGACAATAGGTTGGTACCACAAGCATGGAGGATGCAGCGATACATGAGACTGAGGAAGATAACACTGTTTGATGCCAAAACTGAAAAAAAGAGCTGTCGAGGGAGGTAGTAGCTTACGCCTACCCTCCCCTGGGGTAAACATCTAAATGTGCACCTGTGTGTGTGTGTGTGTGTGTGCATTCCTCGTGTTTTGTGTCAAAACTTGATCTCTTTTGTAATGATTGTTGTCCCTGTCCCTGTGGTGGAGTGGTAGTCCGTGTAGGACGAGACTTGCCTGCTCCCCGTGTGTGTGCCCATCCTTGCTCCCGCGTACATGGCTTAATTTGATTGGAAGAAAATAAGGCCCGGCCCCATCCTCTTAAAATCGGGGGGGATGATTAGATTAGAAAGAAAAAAAGGAAAAAAGACAACCGTAGGATGAAGTGGGAGCACGGATGGGAGCATGAAGACGGAGCAGGCAAGCCGGATCCGTCCGTGTATTGCCTCCTCCCGCTAGCGTTGCATGCGGCGGTTAGGTCCTGTTTTGTGGAACTATGATGGTGGCTTGGTGCTTGGTTGGTCTTAGCTTTTTCATTTTTGTTGCGTGCTATGGACACTCTTTTACTTTTTCTTGGTGTTCCGTTATCTCTATGATAGTGGAACCCGGTCCAAACTAGATCATATGGAAAAAAGTAACCAACTCATATTTAGTTTACACTGATCCATTTGGATGCATGCCTGAACATGAAAATAAATTAGTGGTTAAGTGATAGTCGAATATGTATATGACATTGACCTAGTTTAATAGGTAGTGGCCCTTTGAAATTGACATTAGTAAGGTATGACATGATGATGTGTTACAATGAAGATGATGAAGATATGTGACGATGGATTTAGGGACGGTATAACACCGAAAGGTATAGCAACGCACTTCTCATACGAATAATAATGATATTTCTTGTCATCTACTGGCGTTGAAATAGGACTTAAGGATCTACAATAACACAAGAATGGACACACACACACGCGCGCGCGCGCGCGCGTGCGCGCACGCACACACAACGTTTTTTGTTCGGGGCAAATAGTTGGGAGTGCCGATTGCGCAAACAATAAGCATCAACTCTGAGGTTTTCCCTAAAAAGTTTAATGATACGCTTCATATGTCTACACACTTTTACATCTGTACTTAGTTTTGTAAAAATCAACATGCATGTTTAGAAATCACATACTTACACTTCAAGAAGAAAAAAATACTACAACTGACTGACAATAAAACATAGAAGTCTTCAGCATGCAGAAGGACCTTTGGACATTGTTGGCACCCTCATAAAATTATGCTCCATCTCAAATGATCTGTTGTTCTGGTTCACACTAGTGGACTGATCAGTTGTGTAAGCATCATAACTCAAGTTGGGATCATTGCCCACTACTAGAAAAAACCCTAGCAGTAGCGTGGGTATCTTGCCTATCAGTAGCGCGGGACGATGCGCTACTGATAAGGCGCTACAGCTAACGTGTAGCAGTAGTGCCTGTCATCCCATGCTACTGCTATACATGGATAGCAGTAGCGCGCTTTGGTGAAGAGTGCTGCTGCTAATATCTGCAGCGCTTTTTAGAAGGAAGCGCTACTGGTAAGGCAGCACTACTGCTAACTTTGTTCCACTCGCTACTATTAGTTTTATTAGTTTTTTTCTGCATATTTGTTTTGTATTTGAATAGGCTTTATACAATAATCTTTAGCATATCATACACATACAAATGTAATCATAGCATATACATACAACTAGTCTCATCAAATCATGTCATCATCATAATCATCATCCAACACAAAGTGGTCTCTCGTCATCATTTCGAAAATAGCGATACAAGTCTCGATTACTTGCAACTACATCGTCATCCATATCTAAACAATGATATACGCGAGAAGAGCTATCATTTTGAGTGAGAGCGGAACTATACAATACATGAGTCCGTATCCCTCTCTCGCATTAGCGTGAACCTAAACTAACTACTGCATGTCGCTCGGAAACCGGTACACCTGGGCCTGACACTCCGGCCACTCGTCATATATATACTCCTAGCGTAGCACTACTTCCTCATCGATTATCTATGCACCTGCATCGTCACATGAGTCGACGATATGCAACATATATAGTTGAGCAATAGAAAGAGATAGACTTTGCAAAAATAGAAGCAACATATCATAAGCATAAATAACAAAGTTGATCGTACCCAAAATGACCTAACTAGAGTGATCGTCGCTAGTCGAGGAGGACGGTTTAATTACATCACAAATAAAGTTTCGTCGTGCATAACTCAAAGTTTCGTCATACAGAAAGTATGGACTAAACGGAGACATTGTCATATATCGACAATCACTCCAGCATGTCATGCCATCCATCCAAGTCAGGGAGATAGTCCCCGAGCCTAGTGAAAGGCTTCAGGTCGAGACGCTGAGAGGCTACCCGTGTTCGGATGTCTTCCCGCGACATTTGTCCTTCTTTGTAGAACATCCCTGTTGTTCCGACAACCTCCTTCATGATGATCTGGGCAAGTTCGCGCTGGACGTGATAGAACTCAGCTCGAAGTCGATGATCCTCGATATCTCCTACATTCTTTGCCCATTGCAGAATATGGGCATCGCCAGATTTCGGTGACATGCGAAGGTTCTGGTGATCCCGTCTATACTCCAACATGTGGTGTAGGACATAGAATCCATCATTAAGAGAATCACTCGGTTGCTGGATGCAGCAGAAGTCGGTCTTATGGCCGAAGGCGGGCCTGCCGCCCCTTCACTTCTGGTCCTTGACCTCTCCACCCCGTGCGTCGTAGTAAAACATAGCATGTTGAGAACATCCTTGATGTGGTTGTAATCCTTTTTGTTAATGTTCTTCGATGAGTCCAAGTAAAGAGCGTGGGAGTATCGGGGGTAGAGAATGATGAGGACGGCGCGCCCGCCGCTGCGCAAAATAAGTACACCTCAAATTAATTAGCCTCCACCGTGCAAATGAATGATTGAAATCGAAGGAAGGATATCCGCGCGGATGACTTACAGGGGATGATAAGGCAAGAGAATCGCCTCCTTGTCCTTATTGGCGAGCATGAAATTGACGATGTATTCCCTCGAGTATTCACGGCGCTTTGCACTGACCCCATGAAGCCCTCGTGCATGAAGTATGGGTCAGCGACATATATATGAGGTATCTGCTCAACCCCGATGATGTAGTTCATGTGCAAGGCATAAAGGCAGGCAAACATAAAATCCAGCTTCTTCACGTGAAACATGTTGAATATATAATCGAATCGAAGGAATAACTTATCCGTGGGAAAGAAGTCGACATACGACAATTGCTGCGGAACGTTAACCACGTAGAGTGGGTATCCTGGATCTTTCGAGGCGATGAGGCATTTCTCTATCCGCAGCACATCGTCATGAAGTCTCCTTAGATCGCCGAATCTGGCCCCCTAGCACTGTTGCAGGTAGGATTGCTTGACTGGGGATATGCCATTTATCCGCACCGGGGATATCTATACGGTCTTGAACCCGAGGCTGCCGAGGCGGCTGGATCATAGAATCAGCTTTCTTGCCTTTCCTCGATCTCTTCCTAGGATTCTTTCCCGGAAGGTCGTCTATAATATGTTGAGCCTCCGGAGGCTGCAATTCAGGCACCGACTCATGACGCTCAAACCCTGAGTAGGCGCCAGTATAGACATACTATTGAGTGCCATCGTCATCCTCATCCTCATCCATGGCGATGTCATCAGCGACTAATGGAGCCTCTTCCTTACCCCGTCCGCTATCACCCAACCCGACACCCGACGCTAATTGGATAGGTGGGGTGTTGATGTTCATACCTTGCTGAGGCTGCGTGCTCGTGGGTGTGCTCTGATGTCTACTACACAACCTTCTTCTTGTAGACGTTGTTGGGCCTCCAAGTAGAGAGGTTTGTAGGACAGTAGCAAATTTCCCTCAAGTGGATGACCTAAGGTTTATCAATCCGTAGGAGGCGTAGGATGAAGATGGTCTCTCTCAAGCAACCCTGTAACCAAATAACAAAGAGTCTCTCATGTCCCCAACACACCCAATACAATGGTAAATTGTATAGGTGCACTAGTTCGGCGAAGAGATGGTGATACAAGTGGCATATGGATGGTAGATAAAGGTTTTTGTAATCTTAAAATATAAAAACAGCAAGGTAACTAATGATAAAAGTGAGCACAAACGGTATTGCAATGCGTTGAAACAAGGCCTAGGGTTCATAATTTCACTAGCGCAAGTCCTCTCAACAATAATAACATAATTAGATCACATAACTATCCCTCATCATGCAACAAAGAGTTACTCCACAGACACTAATGGCGGAGAACAAACGAAGAGATTATAGTAGGGTATGAAACCACCTCAAAGTTATCCTTTCTGATCGATCTATTCAAGAGTCCGTAGTAAAATAACATGAAGCTATTCTTTCCGTTCAATCTATCATAGAGTTCGTACTAGAATAACACCTTAAGACACAAATCAACCAAAACCCTAATGTCACCTAGATACTCCAATGTCACCTCAAGTATCCGTGGGTATGATTATACGATATGCATCACACAATCTCAGATTCATCTATTCAAACCAACACAAAGTACTTCAAAGAGTGCCCCAAAGATTCTACCAGAGAGTCAAGACGAAAATGTGTGCCAACCCCTATGCATAGGTTCCTGGGCGGAACCCGCAAGTTGATCACCAAAATATACATCAAGTGGATCAATAGAATACCGCATTGTCACCACGGGTATCCCACACAAGACATACATCAAGTGTTCTCAAATCCTTAAAGACTCAATCCGATAAGATAACTTCAAAGGGAAAACTCAATCCACTACAAGAGAGTAGAGGGGGAGAAACATCATAAGGTCCAACTACAATAGCAAAGCTCGTGATACATCAAGATCGTACCACCTCAAGAACATGAGAGAGAGAGAGAGATCAAACACATAGCTACTGGTACATACCCTCAGCCCCGAGGGAGAACTACTCCCTCCTCGTCACGGAGAGCACCGGGATGATGAAGATGGCCACCGCCCACCGGAGAGGGATTCCCCCTCCGGCAGGGTGCCGGAACGGGTCTAGATTGGTTTTCGGTGGCTACAGAGGCTTCTGGTGGCGGAACTCCGATTTATTGTGCTCCCTGATGGTTTTAGGGTATATTGGTATATATAGGAGGAAGAAATACGTCAGGGGGCCACGAGGGGCCCACGAGGGTGGAGGGCGCGCCCCCATGCCTCGTGCCTTCCTCGTTGCTTCCCTTATGTACAACCCAAGTCTTCTGGATTGCTTCCGTTCCAAAAATAAGTTCCGTGAAGTTTCAGGTCAATTGGACTCCGTTTGATTTTCCTTTTCTGCGATACTCTAAAACAAGGAAAAAACCGAAGCTGGCACTAGGCTCTAGGTTAATAGGTTAGTCCCAAAAATCATATAAAATAGCATATTAATGCATATAAAACATCCAAGGTTGATAATATAATAGCATGGAACAATCAAAAATTATAGATACGTGGGAGACGTATCATGCTCCGGGCCGTCTCCAAACGAAGCAGACTCTTTGGCCACAACAAGACCCACCCATTGCAACAATCACCAAGCCGCCGCGGGGTCTCGTCGTCATCCCCCTAGTACCAGAGGAAGCAAATTCTCATGGCCCGGTTTGACACTGGCCACGGAAACCTTGAAGACATTCGGGGGGATCGGCCGACTGTGGAACAATGGTTCCTTCGGCTTCATTATTGTCGCCTTCCCCACGTCCACCTTCTGGTCGCCGATGGTGTATAATATGGTGCACGGGGTTTCGTCGGCCTGCAAAGAAAAGCCTGCGACGTGAGACATCCGAAAGGTAACGAAAATGGGAGATTATACATTTATTGAAGGGGGCTGGTGTGACAGATACCGTGAGGGCGTCGAGCTCAGCCAAAGATGAAGCACCGCCGAGCATGTGCGGAAGCTGGTGCGGGAGCAGGTGCAGCTGCAGGTGCTGGTGCAATGCTAGTCGAGCTGCTCCCTGATAACCCTCAAGTATAGGGGATCGCAACAATTTTCGAGGGTAGAGTATTCAACCCAAATTTATTGATTCGACACAAGGGGAGCCAAAGAATATTCTCAAGTATTAGCAACTGAGTTGTCAATTCAACCACACCTGGAAACTTAATATCTACAGCAAAGTATTTAGTAGCAAAGTAATATGATAGTAGTGGTAACGGTGGTAATAGGTAATGGTAGCAAAAGTAATATTTTTGGTGTTCTATAGTGATGATAGCAATAGCAATGGAAAAGTAAATAAGCGAAGAACAATATATGGAAAGCTCGTAGGCAATGGATCGGTGATTGATAACCCACAAGTATAGGGGATCGCAACAGTTTTCGATGGTAGAGTATTCAACCCAAATTTATTGATTCAACATAAGGGGAGCCAAAGAATATTCTCAAGTATTAGCAGCTGAGTTGTCAATTCAACTACACCTGGAAATGTAATATTTGCAGCAAAGTGTTTAGTAGCAAAGTAATATGATAGTGGTGATAACGGTAGCAAAACGGATCGGTGATAGAGAACGGAAAAGTAAATAAGCGAAGAACAATATATGGAAAGCTCATAGGCAATGGATCGGTGATAGAGAATTATGCCGGATGCGGTTCATCATGTAATAGTCATAACCTAGGGTGACACAGAACTAGCTCCAGTTCATTGATATAATGTAGGCATGTATTCCGAATATAGTCATACGTGCTTATGGAAAAGAACTTGCATGACATCTTTTGTCCTACCCTCCCATGGCACCGGGGTCCTTACGGAAACTAAGGGATATTAAGGCCTCCTTTTAATAGAGAACCGGAACAAAACATTAACACATAGTGAATACATGAACTCAAACTACGGTCATCACCGGTAAGTATCCCGATTATTGTCACTTCGGGATTAACGGATCATAACACATAATAGGTGACTATAGACATGCAAGATAGGATCAAGAACACTCATATATTGATGAAAACATAATAGGTTCAGATCTGAAATCATGGCACTCGGGCCCTAGTGACAAGCATTAAGCATAGCAAAGTCATAGCAACATCAATCTCAGAACATAGTGGATACTAGGGATCAAACCCTAACAAAACTAACTCGATTACATGATAGATCTCATCCAACCCATCATCGTCCAGCAAGCCTATGATGGAATTACTCATGCACGGTGGTGAGCATCATGAAATTGGTGATGGAGGATGGTTGATGATGACGATGGCGACGGATTCTCCTCTCTGGAGCCCCGAACGGACTCCAGATCAGCCCTCCCGAGAGGTTTTAGGGCTTGGCGGCGGCTCTGTATCGTAAAACGCGATGATTTCTTCTCTCTGGTTTTTTCTCCCCGAAACTCAATATATGGAGGTGGAGTTGGAGTCGGAGAGGCAACAGGGGGCCCACGAGGTAGGGGCGCACCCTAGGGGGGTAGGCGTGCCTCCGACCCTCGTGGCAAGGTGGTGGGCCCCTTGGCCTTCATCTTTTGTAGGTATTTTTCCTATTTTCTGAAGAGTGGCTCCGTGAAGTTTCAGGTCATTTCGAGAACGTTTGCTCCTGCACGTAAATAACACCATGGTAATTCTGCTGAAAACAGCATCAGTCCGGGTTAGTTCCATTCAAATCATGCAAGTTAGAGTCCAAGACAAGGGCAAAAGTGTTTGGAAAAGTAGATACGTTGGAGATGTATCAGTGAAGGAGAATTATGCCGGATGCGGTTCATCATGTAACAGTCATAACCTAGGGTGACACAGAACTAGCTCTAATTCATCAATGTAATGTAGGCATGCATTCCGAATATAGTCATACGTGCTTATGGAAAAGAACTTTGCATGACATCTTTTGTCCTACCCTCCCGTGGCAGCGGGGTCCTATTGAAAACCAAGGGATATTAAGGCCTCCTTTTAATAGAGTACCGGAACAAAGCATTAACACATAGTGAATACATGAACTCCTCAAACTACGGTCATCACCGGTAAGTATCCCAATTATTGTCGCTTCGCGGTTAACGGATCATAACACATAATAGGTGACTATAGACTTGCAAGATAGGATCAAGAACACTCATATATTGATGAAAACATAATAGGTTCAGATCTGAAATCATGGCACTCGGGCCCTAGTGACAAGCATTAAGCATAGCAAAGTAATAGCAACATCAATCTCAGAACATAGTGGATACTAGGGATCAAACCCTAACAAAACTAACTCGATTACATGATAGATCTCATCCAACCCATCACCGTCCAGCAAGCCTACAATGGAATTACTCATGCACGGCGGTGAGCATCATGAAATTGGTGATGGAGGATGGTTGATGATGACGATGGCGACGGATTCCCCTCTCTGGAGCCCCGAACGGACTCCAGATCAGCCCTCCCGAGAGGTTTTAGGGCTTGGCGGCTGCTCTGTATCGTAAAACGCGATGATTTCTTCTCCCCCTTTTTTTCTCCCCGAAAGTGAATATATGGAGTCTGGGTTGAGGTCGGGGAGCGTCAGGGGGCCCACAAGGCAGGGGGCGGGCGCGCCCCCACCCTCGTGGACAGGTGCGGCACCTCCTGACGTGGATCTTCCTTCCAATATTTATTATATATTCCAAAATAATTCTCTGTTGATTTTTAGGTCATTTGAGAACTTTTATTTCTGCACAAAAATAACACCATGGCTATTCTGCTGAAAACATCGTCAGTCCGGGTTAGTTCCATTCAAATCATGCAAGTTAGAGTCCAAAATAAGGGCAAAAGTGTTTGGAAAAGTAGATATGACGAAGACGATCAACTCCCCCAAGTTTAAACCTTTGCTTGTCCTCAAGCAATTCAGTTGATAAACTGAAAGTGATAAAGAAAAACTTTTACAAACTCGGTTTGCTCTTGTTGTTGTAAATATGTAAAGCCAGCATTCAAGTTTTCAGCAAACATTATGAACTAACCATGTTCACAATAACATTTAGGTCTCATGTTTACTCATATCAATGGCATAATCAACTAGCGAGCAATAATAATAAATCTCAGACGACAACACTTTCTCAAAACAATCATAATATGATATAACAAGATGGTATCTCGCTAGCCCTTTTTGAGATCGCAAAACATAAATGCAGAGAACTTTTAAAGATCAAAGACTGACTAGACATTGTAATTCATGATAAAAGAGATCTAGTCAAGTCATACTCAATGTAAACTAACAGTAATGAATGCAAATGACAGCGGTGCTCTGCAACTGGTGCTTTTTAATAAGAGGATGGTGACTCAACATAAAAGTAAATGGATAGGCCCTTCACAGAGGGAAGCAAAGATTTGTAGAGGTGCCAGAGCTCGGTTTTGAAATAGATATGAATAATATTCTGAGCGGTATACTTTCATTGTCAACATAACAACCAAGAAATGGCAATATCTTCCATGCTACACACATTATAGGCGTTTCCAAACAGAATGGTAAAGTTTATACACCCCTCCACCAACAAGCATCAATACATGGTGGGGGGCTTACAGAGAGGGGAGAGACGGTGGCGGGGAGGTGCTTGGCGGCGGAGGTAGGGCGGCGAGGGCGGGCTCGGGATCGGTAGGCGGCGGTCCTGGGCGGGCTCGAGATCGGTAGGCGGCGGTCCTGGGCGGGCTCGGGGGCGGTGAGGTTGAGGGCGGCGGCGGTGAGGTCGAGGGCGGCGACGGTGAGGTCAAGGGCGGCCCGAGAGGCGGCGGTGAGGCTTGGCGGCCTCGGGCGGCGGCGGTGAGGATGAGCGCGGCGTCGACGCCGGCAGGAGACGGCGGTGAAGTGGGGGAGACGGCGGCTAAGTGGCGGGGCGAGGGATTTGGGAGAGAAGTGATGGCCGGGGGAACCGTTTTTGCGTTAAGTCAAAAATAACGGTAGCGCGTTAGGGAAAACACGCTATAGCTAAGTTAGTTATAGCGCGTTTTAGCAAACGCGCTACTGCTATGCCTTCATCTTTTTTCCCTTTTTCATTTTTTTTATATTTTATATTTTTCCTTTCTCCTTTTTCTATTTCTTTTGTTTTCATTTACTTTTCTATTTGTTTTTCATTTTATTTTCTTTTCGTTAGCAGTAGCGCTTTACACATAAACGCGCTGCTATAAGGACATTAGCGGTAGTGCTGTTTTTTAAAGATCGCTACTACTATGTGTAGCCCATCAGCTTAGTGGTTGGAATTTTAATAGTAGCGAGTTTTCGCTCAGACGCGCTACTGATATATATGCATCTGCAGCGTGCTTATTTTGCACTCACTACTGCTGTCTTTAACAAGCGTTACTGTTAAAGTTCTATGTATAAGTTTTCTCTAGTAATGACCATCGGTACCAGTGTAGAAAATATTGTTTGCGTTGCATTTAGTGCTGCCATTATGTAGCTCGACACATTCCTGTAGTTGCGCCACTACATCGGTCATGGTGGGCCGCTGCATCGAGGCTTGTGTCGGTGCATTTGAGTACAATGTCCGCAACCTTCTAAACTGTGTTTACAGCATAACCACCCTGCATGCGTCCACCCACTACACCCTCTATGTTACCTTGTGCCAATCCCTATCGCGCCCATTGGATGATGCTGATAGGCACTAGCTCTCGCAGGATAGCAGGCTTTTCCATGACAAGCTCCATCATTACGAACCCGAAGCTATACACATCGCTCTTGGATGTTGGCTGCATGGTCGCATGGTACTCGGGATCAACATATCCGGGTGTGTCGACAAGCGTGTATGTGGACACATGTGTGTCATTGTTGCCACTGAAGTCCTTGGACAAGCCAAAGTCGACAATCCTAGCCTCCATCCTTGTGTTCAACAAGATATTGGTAACCTTCACGTCGTTGTGCATGAGAGGAGGATTGCATCCCTTGTGTAGGTATTCTAGACCTGCACATCATCAGGATAGTCTGTGCTTAACTTTTTGAGAACATTCAATAGCAAACTAGCAACAAAATGCCTTCACTGTTAGAAATTTAGGGTTTACGGTCTATCCCCTATTTCTCTGCGCTTATCCGTGGTGACGCTCACAATTCGCGTATCTGAGACTAGGGGGTAGGGACCTTTTTATACTGTGTTTTCAAAAAATCCACCTCTTATACAGATAAGATTCCTAGTCTTTTCAACTAGTTTTCTGAGATAGACTCCGGACCAAATTACCAACCACGATCAAATTTGTTTGTCAACGGATTCTACCCGTTGTGTCTCCGAAGCACACGCTTATGAGCAAGGTATCATAATAGAGTGTAAATTTCTCTAATTATGTAGATCAACATTAAGGTTGTAATCTAACTACACGATATAGCTCCTTCCGATTATCAGTATACCCAGGTAGTCTTTCCGATATAAATACTATATTGTATTCCACTGATAATCAACCAACTTCCTTAAGCATACATCTTAAGTACGTTCCAGCAAGTGATAATTCCTTGATAACCATGTAAAGTAATTCCATGCATAAATACATGCATAATTCCATAATGAGGTATTCCGAATATTAGTAATTCCTAGTAATTTGAATATAGTTACAGGACACATATTTCCAACATCTCCCACTTGTCCCAAATGATCATTCAAATATTCATAAACCCGTAGCTTTAACATGCTTGCCAAATACTTCATGACTAAGAGGCTTAGTCAAGGGATCAGAAATCATATTAACACTACGTTTAAAACCCACAAAAATATAATGGTGATACTTCCATTCGATATGTTTCCTTGTTGTGACACTTAAGATCACTGGGGACCTTTAGTTTCCGCCTAATTATTCCAGCATAGCTGTCCTCGGCGCCTCGAGTGTAATTCCACCTTTATAGGCACCTTGAGTATTTAGCTTCCTCAAGTGAAATTCCACATCAATTATTTTCCATCACAGATATCAATAATATGATTAATTCCACTTGAGTCCAATAGATGATAACCATGTTGAATAAATAAAGTTTTCAAAACCACATAAATATCAAATCCATTCAGTAAATTAAGTTCCATAAGTAATTATGTTTTGAAATAAATTCCTGACTTGTGTCAGTGAACCTGCACCTTATTAGTACTAAAAATTGAATATGCATACCTGGACTTGTTTCTCATCTCGTAGATACAGTAAATTTCAACACAATTATTATCCCTTTGTCTTTAGGAGTTCAAACATAATTCCTCACTGAGTTTGGTTCCGGGTACTTTAATAAGTTTGCAATTTTTTATATTAAACGTTTCAAAACGTACCATATGTAGTTTTCACTCCTAAAACATAGGAAGCTTCAAATGTTCCTTTTGTATGAAAGTTAAAACATGACCAAGCTTTCACTTCCATCAATGTGACTTTATCATTGCAAACAACAAAACAATGTTAACGTATACAGCAATAATGCAAAAATATTTTACACTTACATTTGCAGATGGCCGCCTTGCTTCATTTAGAAAACCATGTGACCTACTATACCATTGATGTGAAGCTTGTTATAAGACCATATATTAATGTATTCAATTAGCAAACAATGCCTTTTGTTCCTCTTTCCCTAAATTCCAGGAGAGAGAGAGAGAGTTTCCACAACGTACATTTTCCTTTGCGTGACATTATAATATTCCAGTGAGCCAAATTTCCTTACAAAAAAACTTCCAGACAATAGGCTTGCAGTTGTTTGGTATGATATTAATTTCCCAAACTATTGTCTTCCTCATTTGAGTTTATTGCTTCCCGCAATTTTTCTGCACATAATTGACATTGATGAAAAAACCTTCTTAAGAGAATTTAATTATTCCTCTAAAATTTAGAGTGACATCCCAGAACAACACATAACAATTTTCCAGACATGATATTCCAAGGTAATTTCTCCCACTTATCCTATGCTTGTTGTGTCAGGAGTTTCACTTGTAGTTTCCTTTGGGGTCATGATTATATTCCAGTATGATTGTTAATAAAAAAAATTTAATTTCCTAGTTTCCACCAGTTTCCTTTTCCAGATAAAGAAACACCCTTTGATCGACTAGAATAACCATTGCAAAGTTCCTGATGTGTGCTTTGTAGTAATTGAGAATTTCTTGCCAAATTAAAGAAAATAAAACTTACTACGAGTCTACAAACCATAATGAGTGACTGTGCTATGTGAATTATATACACAAATGACAGTATATATGCAACGCTTCTTCCAAAAATAATCGGCTAGTAAAAGTATCCAATTCCTCCATTTAATTTTGGAGTGTACGGTCTATTACAATGGTGAGTAGTTCCATGTTTTTTACATGTTCAGTTGATATATTCCTGAAGTGTACTTCCCCCACCAATTAGTTGTTGAAACTTTGAAATCTTTTAATCAACTGACTTTCCACTTCAGTACATAATATGCCAAGCACAATAAAACATTCCAACTTGTATTTTGAAATAGTATAAACATAACCATATCAAGTGCAACCATCAATGAATGAGACAAAAGAAATAACCAGACCTCTAGTGGGAGTGAAAAATAATACCACAAGTACATCCAAATAAATAACAATGTGACGCCTTTATTTTTTACCTTCCACCTTCACAAAAAGGTGTATGATAAACAAACATCATATATGCACGCTTCACATGTACCATAGTCCTGCCACTAAAGTTTAAAATTCCAGAATCAATAAGCCTCTTGATACCGTTCCAAGATATGTCACTAAGTCGTGGATGATATAACTAATATGATTCCAAGCATGTGTTTCCATTATTAATATCCCTCTCTATGGAGTTATCTTCACCAAATAAACAATTTGGGTTGCCAACTTCCAAATGAACCATCAAGAAAGATGAGACCATTGCGTGAAATTTCGTAATGCACTGATTTTATCATTGAGCAATATTTCCACTCTTCCTTTTTCAAATAGTATGACATAGTCAATAGATTCCAAGATAGAACAATAAATTAAATCCCTTCTCATTGAAGTCGAATATCATGTCCTATAACAATAATAGTTTTACTCCACAAAAAGAGTTTGAAGGCATAATGTCCAATCCAAGGTATATCAAATTTAGCATTAATTCCCAATATGAACTCACGTCTATTAGGATCCTATTCGTATTCAACATCAGCCTTAAATCAAGATCTTTCGACAGGCAGGATACGTCTTCCAATAAGGGTCGTTTCTGGTTCAATTCAATCTACACGAGAAGTAACAATGGAGACGAAAGAGAAAGAAAACTATTGTTAGCTAGTAGTGTTGACGTATAATGTGCTGCCTAGTCTCTTCTATCCAGTGGCGGAGCTTGAAAGAAAATGCTGGGCGGGCCAGACTAGACAAGAGCACAATTTTTTTTGAAATTCTGAATCATAAGCATCAGTATGATTACCGGATGGAGCAAGCACCAAGCAGTATGTATATATACAGCAAAATACATTTTAACCTTGAATCACTATTAAGTTAGCTAATACAAAAGCTTTGAGACATTAGACATGTGACTTACTCACATACTACAAATCAACTCTCCGGTCACCCTTGCTTCTAAAATCTGCAAGGACATCTTCGTGGCTGTAGTTCTCTAGAATTCCACCCCCTATGTGAACTAACAGATTATTGGCAAGATTCTCATCTTCCAGGGTCTCGCTGCAAGAACTCAATACCTTGGAATGTAACAGCTTCATTTGTTCGAACCTATTCGTACTGGTTTCGGTTATGTTGTTCCAATTCAATCAACGGCAATATCTAGTTTTCCTGAACTCGAGTTATGTCATCTCTTTTCCTTTTAAAAACCGAATCAATTCTTCTCTGAGATTGATTTTCCTTGCCCATGATTATCTGTGTTGCAATTTGTATAAGATCAGCCTATTCACTTTCTTATCAAATGGACACAACTATTTCTTATCAACAGTTCAACACTGGACACTCAAAACAGATGAATAGTTGGCGCTAATGGTTAGAAATTGAGGTCCACTCGACACTCAACAGTCAACAGGATTCTGTACAGGTGGAATTCCATATGGATAAAATCTTTTTCTTATAAACACTGGACACTGAAAATACTGTAGATGAGTTCATGACTCATGAGTAGATGTAAAGAACTGAACAAAAATGATAAAATGGGGAATAACCCCTTGCTTCTGACAGTTGCTCTACTCTTGGAGGACAGTAGTAGACTGGAGACTAGGAGAGCTCATCCAGTGATCTGCTCATGCGCCAGCCGCCAGGAGTGGTTCGGCCGGCCGCAGGCCAGTAGCACGCAGGGGCGGGCCCACCTCAATTCAAGGGTACTCAGTTGAATACCCATTATTTTTGCCAAAAAACTAGGTATATATATACTGTATATCATGTGTATGTACAAGAAAAAACGAAACTGATGCAATAAACGTGCTAGCTAACCAATTTAGCCCAAAAACCCAGCTTGTAATCCTCCCTCACCACCCACGCCATGGCCCATAGGCCCAAAATGCTTCAGGCTGCACCCTGGTTTAGTTACCTTCCCTGTTCCCTAAAAAAAAGTTACCTTCTCTGTTCCCAAATACTATCGATCTAGGTCACGAACCGGCGGCAGCCACGGGCGAGCGACGCATCATCCAGATTTCAGCTGTACGTGTACGTCATCCATCGCCCCCTCTCTCTGGTACTGATCTTTGCACACATTGGTCTTCATTTTTAAATCCCTAGGTTCACATAGTAGTACATATGATCTGTTCATCGAAATTAGATGTATTCACCTTGCTAATTAGATTTTGGTTATTGATTTCTCTCTGTATCTCATGCTTCTCAGCTTGTTTCTAAATAGTTTATTGAAGAGAATACCCTCTAACAGACTAGCAAACTAAAATTCCTCCAGTGTTGCCAAACATGCAGATTCTTAGTTAAATAAACTCATTTTCAAAGCATCAAGGATAGGACAGGCAACCTGTAATTTGTCAGCCTTTTATCATTATTTATTTTCCATCTCTATATATCTTAGATGTTGCCACTTCAATCTTTGAACAATTAGTATTTCTATAAGGTGGAAATTTGAAATTATGGTCAATTCTATGAATATATTATATTCTGTGATATCCATATGTATTACCCAATTTGTGTAAACTACTACTAAAATCCGTTATATACACTGAAAAAATAGCGCGCTATAGCGCCGCTAATAGCACGCTATAGCATGTAGAGAATTTTGCTCGCTAAATTGATCAGTGTACAATGTCTCGCTATAGCACGCTAATAGCATATTTTTAGGGGCGGCGCTATTTTCTGTAGCACGCTATTTTTTCATTGGTTATATATGCCAAAACAAGGCTTTAGACTTCCAAAAAACTGCCTTTGAAATTTTGAATACACACTCTTGAAATCCTGGGCCCGCCCCTGGTAGCACGACGGCGTGGCCGAGCCCGAGTAGATGTCATCCGTGAGCAGGTGCAGAGAGTCGGGGGAAGGGAGGAAAGCAAGGGGCTGAACCGTGGCTGTGAGATACAGGGATTCCGGCGAGAGAGGATAGATGTCGTCGGTTCGCCGGCGGCGGCGGCTTGCTCTTGTGCTCCCTGCTCGAATGTGGGACAGTTTGGGAATTGGGGATTAGGGATTCCTAGCGCTGCTGCTCTGTGCGTGAGTCTCTGAGAGAAAGCGAGAGGACGCACGTGTGCTGGGCTAGTGGGCTTGGGAGATGCCTATATAAATTTTTTTGGGTCAAAATCCTGGGCGGGCCATGGCCCGGTTTAGCCCCTACAGAGCTCCACCCCTGCTTCTATCAGATCGGTTTTTTGGTTGCATTGGCTAGAGCATGCACTTCTATAAACATCACAGCTTCTTCCAACCAGTCCCAAAATTTCAATATGTATGCGGCATATGCACCAGCGAGAAATTCAACGATAAAACAACCATCCCATTTCAATCAGGTCTTTGGTAATATCACCATCTTCAGCAAATTTTTATGTGCACTGATCACAAGATAACCCACTAACTTTGATTCTATACAATGCTCTGCAAATAGTAGTGCCATACGCTCACTCGGTCACTCCCTTGCAAACATTCACTACCATCTAATTTAGAGTGTCATATTGCAGGCTCTGTTAACGATGACATGAGATTGTATTGTTCCTTGAGTTCCATGCATGTAGGATTTTCAACGACGTAGAAGAGAGAAGGGAGGATGAGGTTCCCACTTAAATCACTGCTTATAGACACCCGTTGTGGATAATTTGATAGTTCATCGCTATTTCATCGGGTTCACCCACGTCATGGACCATGAAGCTCCTAGACTTACTCTAGAGTCTAGAGACAACCCATTACAGGAGGTTTGTACATGCTGTCTAGAGACAACCTATTGTACTTGCCCTTGGTTATATAGCATGCTAAGATTTATGATAACTCAAAGCATAGTCCCAGATCATCCGCACCGCAGACTCTAGCATCCCTTTTAGAGTGTCCACCTCTTGATTGCCACCGTCCTGGTAAATGATTAAGGAGACATAGTCATTGTGCTGTTCAATCCAGTCAATTAGAAAACATGACGGCAATAATTCTAATTCCGAGTAACCATATGTTGGTAGAAAAACAGAATATTAGGTCTGCACATGACATGATAATTCCAATTCAGAGTTTCCATATGTCAGTACTAAAACAGGCTATTACTTGTGCGCATCGCATGCAGAGAATTGTTGTTTGGACATTAGGTCAAGCAAACCAAGCATAAAATGCAGGTACATTACAAATGTAACAAAATAATTTGCTCAGGAACATCACAGATTATCGTGTACTAACCTGAAGTCTCTTGGATATGCCAGTTAATTTGAAGCTAACTTCATTGGAAACCTCTCTAGTGGAGCTCCCTTGGACAAACCGACCAGTATGCCTTAGATACATCTTTAAGGATTTATTCTCAAAAGCCTTGTAGTTTGTATGCCACACTCCAGCTATGCTGAACCTCTGATCAATCCACTTGTTCCCAAGTGGCCGTCTAAGCCCCCCTCTGGCATTAGGATCAACAATAGCTGAAGACACTAAGCTCTTGATGGCATTTTCCACTTCAGGCTGCAACTGCAAGTGTTATCAGATGAGTCTGCAGAAGATATGCTAGTAACAGAAAGGACAGAGGTAGTTCCAACTCACGTCTATTAGGATCCTATTCGTATTCAACATCAGCCTTAAATCAAGATCTTTCGACAGGCAGGATACATCTTCCAATAAGGGTCGTATCTGGTTCAATTCAATCTGCACGAGAAGTAACAATGGAGACAAAAGAGAAAGAAAACTATTGTTAGCAAGTAGTGGATTGTATAATGAATAGTACTATATCTGAACAATTTAGCACAAGCCACAGTACTTAAGTCGCATATTAGAATCTAACCAACTGACACTATACATGGTATAAACGAAAATTTACAAAGGAAAAAAGCTAAGCCCAGCAATATCTGCAGTAGAATGAAAAAACAAGGAAAAAATGAATACTAATCACATCGAGCTACAGAAAACATGAGCCGGTGAAACAATCTCGCTTTAAAACAATTTCAAGCAAACATAGCAGCTTTTCCATAAGAATGCTATGAGGCTGAGCTTTATTGCTGCAGTTTCTTTAGTTAGAGAACATAATGAGTTTAGAGCTAACTGCCCAAATGATAGACTACAAACAAGAGACACGGATGCTTTAGAGAAACAAGGAACCACCGGCCACTTGAGGAGCAATCAGAAGACTACATATAGTGGTACATATGTAGTGAACGAATTTGTGTGTAAAAACTGGATACATATTTACACATGCCTTCATCTTAATTGCCCAAAAATTCTTTTAAATTAAGACAAGCATGATAATTGATAGCTAAAAGTTAGCATCATACATCGTCTCAATGAATTCTAACTTATAGATTACTTATCTTTACTGTCTTGGGGTTCTGGATTGTCAGGTGTAAAAGAATAAAACCATGCACAATCTGATATTTCACACTGTTTAGTAGTACTATTTAGCATGGATACCCATATATAATCAATGCATGGTAGTGCTAAAAGTTAACTGTGACCCTGAGTTCTGAAAACGAAAATGTACAGGAAAGGACAGCATGGTAAGCACACCTTGTCGATTGCAAGCTTCCCATCTTCTTGCAAAGTGCATTTGCAAGACATCTTGGAAACCACTCCCTGCTTGTCGACCACCTATCAGATATTTACAGGCCGCAAAGTCAATTCACGCTCGTCTAAACAACAACCAGGGGATAATTCTCAAATTGTTAGACGCATAAACCTTGACATGGTAGTGCTCTTTTGTTGAAACGAACTCCAACCCCATCCTCTCCACAGCGAGTCGCTCCATGTCATCCAAGAAATCACTGGGCAGATTCGTATGGAACGTTTTACGGACCGGGCTCTTGGATCCTTCTGTCCCTGCCTCTGCGAGGTCGCGGACGGCGTCCAGGGAGACGGGCGATCCACCAACACAAAAGCTGGGTGGTGGCGCGCGTTAATCACAATGTGATGTGAGTTGTGACACGAAGCAGAGATCCAAGAACTGGAAATGGTGGGACGCATAGAAGAAGACTCACCGTTGGAACAGGACCTTGCCCACCCTTGCCATGAGACTCAGTTTTGCCTCCTCGTCTTCCCTGGGCACATCGTGCATCCTCGCTCTCGCCTTCTCCGCCGCGTATAAGAGGTCCGGCAAGAACCTCTCGGCGATGACTGCGGCCGCGTCCGCGGCCTCCGTGTAGCCGGAGGATGGGGAGGAGAGGGCAAGGACGAGGGGCTTGGCGCCGGTCATGCGCTCGACGGTGTAGCAGGGGAAGGGCTCGAGGCGGACAGATTCAGCGTCGTCGGAGAAGGGCGGGAGCGCACTACAAGGAAATCGGTCTATTGCAACGGAAATATTGCCACAAAATAATTTTCGTTGCAAAAATCTCATTCTATCACCACATTTTCATTTTTGTGGCGACTAGCACGTCATAATGCAACATTATTTTATTGTTGCAATAAGTGCCATGATCATTGCAAAAAGGCTAGCCTTCTTGTGATGAACAAAAAATCGTTGCAAAAATCTAGGCTTATGGCAACAAAAAAAATTACGTTGCATTAAGTATTTGCTATTACCACAATTTATATATCGTGGCAATATTTTTACTTCCCCCACTCCACACCGGTTGCCTTTGGACTTTGGCGGTAAAGAGACTTCTCGTTTCCCACCAAAATTTTTTAGCCGGTTGCTTTATTTCCCACGAAGAGACCTTCTCGTTCCCGGCAAAAATTACTTTTCCCGCACGGATACGGTGAGGTGCTCCACGAACTCCTTATAACTGCTTTCAATCTGGATTAAGCAGGACTATAATCTGATTTCACCCTATTAGGAAATCAGGTTTACTTCTTCCTCCGTCATGGCAGCTTCACGGCGTTTGTAGACGAGATCGGCGACTTCGCGGCGTTGGTCGACGAGAAGATTCTTGTGCGTACATCGGTAATTCCTTTCTCTACCTCTCTCTTGTTCCCGTGATGGGGTGCCCCACTTGACCTTCTCCCTGCTAGTCGCCGTTGTCGCCTAATCTCCATCCCATCTACCTGGGGCCACGACCCTCTCACCTGCACAAAGGGGAATTTTCACTGCTTCCAATTAAGATGGGGAGGGAGGGCCACGCGCCGCAGGGACTGTGAGTAGCGTCGCTGCCTCTTGCGCACGTCGGAGGGAATAGTTGGCCGCTGCACCACAGCTAGCTGTGCCGGCGGGAGCAGCTCAGGAAAAAAGGTTGCCTCGGCGCTGGGGCTTGCCGTGCGGCTCCAACAGGAGCAGCTTCAGCGCCGACGGTCGGCGGCACGCTGGAGGTCGCCTCCGGACCGGGGCTTGCCGCGCGGCACCGACCAGATCAACTTCAGGGCCGGCGGTCACCAACGCACTGGGGCTCGCCATGTCGCGTCGCCGGATGGCCGCGACCTGTCGGAAGGGTGGGATTGCCGCCGCTCCTGTGGACAGCCTGTGGCGTGCTTTCCAGATCTACAACTATTCCGGTCTCATCTGCTCTGTTTTCCTCTCTTCTACTGTATGCCTCTGTTCCGTCAGGTATTTTTTTCTTTTATTCGAAACTTGCAGCTACATCGTACAGCACAATCAGGCATCAACCTTTGAATGCACATATCAATTGTACGATGATAAGCCACATGGTTGGACGAACTACAATAATATATGCATGCCCATGGCATGTAGTTTTAAACATTCAGCCGTCAATCACGCTTTAGCCTGAATCAGCTCTGCCTTTCAACACTTTTTCCCAAGTACATCAAATGCAGGGACCACGTCATCATATAGTGCCTTGTGGCCTGCAGCAAGAATAGCCAGTTGGCCATCTTCATATGGCTTCTTGTTCCCTCAAACCGGAGCTTCAGCAAAAGCTCCACCCTTTTTTTAACTGCCTCTTCTCTCTCTCGTCCCCTCATCCCTGACAGAGGCAAACGCACTCACACCTGCCGCTAGCGATACACACTTTTGCTCCTCCGGTGGGCAGCCGCAGGCTTCAGGTAAAATTGTTGATAGCCTGCTAGAGTGAAAGGTAAACAGGAATATGGATTTAACCCCCAAAAATAGTCTTCAAAGCTTTGATCAGGAAGTGGCACTGGATATGATCTAATTCCGATTAAGACCTTCACCCTATGCTCCCCAGTTAAATTTTCTCTTTCAGTTATAGTAAATGTAATTATCAAACAATTGTTTGATGCCATGTACCTATGCATTTAGTATTTTTCTGTCTAGTTTTTAGTTATGAGGCTTCGTTCCATTGTGTTCTTTGCATATCCAGCCTTGCTTTGGATTTCATAACATGCTTCCCATACCAAAATTTATTGAGTTATCTCGTCAGATTTGGGCTCACATAAAAGCTGATACATAATTCTTGTGTGCAGCAAATGGTATTACATTGCTCATCCTTAGAAAAATTGTATGCAGGAAAGGTCGAAGTCAGGATAAGGAAGAAGCCAGTTCTTTGTTGCGTCAAGGACGACCTGTGAGAAGGTTTGTTTCTGTTATGTCAATATTCTCAAATTTTCATTTTTTTATTCAGTCTGAATGAAATAAGTTACTTTCAGTACACATATTTTCTCGTTTTGCTAATACCTATATGCATAGTGTTTAATGTTAAATTTGATAAGGTTTGTTTGGGTTATGTCAACATTCCCAAATTTTCATCTTTTTCTCAGTCTGAATGAAATAAGTTACATTCAGTACTGTGTTCTCTTGTTTTGCTAATACCTAATATGCATATGTTGTAATCCTATTCTATAAACAAATATAACTACTATGCCAAATTTCGTGTAGTACGAGTATCTATGAGGCTCAAAAGTTATCTGTATTATTTTGAGAAAAATAGCTCATGTCCTAAACGGACTACTATTCTATTCTATTATACTACATACTATTTCCATATTTTAGATTCACTTTCCTGACAAGTGTGTAAATCCTTTATCTAATTTTCTAGTTTAAAATCAGCTAGATGGCTCGAGATAGGAGTTGGATGGATATGAATAGGGATTCCGCGGAGTGGCAGAGTGGCATTAAGGAATTTTTAGATTTGGCTTTTGACGGTAGTCCTGGAAGATCAACCGCTTTATGCCCATGTAGAAGATGTCTCAATGCTATTTACAAGGAAAGGGACGAAGTACACCTTGACCTGCTCATGAATGGGATGGATCCCAGTTATACTTGCTGGAAATACCATGGAGAGGATTCAGATGACGAAAGTACAGCTGAAGGATCTGAAGGTGAAGGGGTGAGAGGTGATGACTTTGCAGTTCGTGATTTGCTCAACACTCTCATACGTAGCAGTGAGCCAGAAAGTAGCAAAACCACAGGTGAAGGTACTAGCGAAGAGATGTTGCATGATGATGGTAATATCCCAGAAGGGTCTGCAGAAGGTAGAAGTAACGAAGAGGCAGGTGGATGTGCCAAGGCTTTCTTTGCTTTGTTGAAGGATGCTGAAAAGGAGTTGTACCCTGGTTGCAAGGAGCTCACAAAGCTTTCTTTCATTGTGAGACTCTACCAGATAAAGTGCATGTTTGGGTTGAGCAACAGGGCATGTGAGGCAGTACTTCAATTGTTCACAGAAGCGCTTCCAAAAGGTCATTGTATTCCAAATTCTCTCGAGAAAGTTCAGAAGATAATCCGGGATCTTGGGCTTGACTACCAAAAGATACATGCTTGCATTAATGATTGTGTGCTATTCCGGAAAGAGTATGCTGACATGGATTACTGTCCGACCTGTAAGGAATGTAGATGGAAAGCTGCTGCCGCTGATGAATCAGATGTCGAGAGGACAAACCATAAAGGGAAGAAGCAAGTGGCCCGTAAAGTTCTAAGATATTTCCCACTCACTCCACGGCTACAACGTCTATTTATGACCGAGGCTACATCATCATATATGAGATGGCATAAGGACGACCGTGTGGATGATGGTATAATGCGGCACCCTGCAGATTCTTTGGCATGGAAGCATTTTGATAACATTTATTCTAAAGGATTCTCTTCGGATGCACGGAATGTAAGGCTTGGGCTTGCATCTGATGGGTTCAACCCATATGGGATAATGAATGTGTCATACTCTAGATGGCCAGTGATTCTAATTCCATATAACTTGCCTCCTTGGTTGTGTTTGAAACAACCATATTGGTTAATGTCGATGATAATTCCTGGAAAAAAGTCACCAGGAAATAACATCGATGTATATCTACAGCCTTTGATAGATGAACTCAAAGATCTATGGTATGTTGGTGCCGACACATATGATGCCACAACGAAGAAGAAATTTCAGATGCATGCAGCCCTCATGTGGACAATTAATGATTTCCCAGCTTATGCAATGCTATCTGGTTGGAGCACAAAAGGAAAACTAGCATGCCCATATTGCCACATGCACACAGACCATTTATGGTTGAAATATGGGCGCAAGTACTGTTACATGGGTCATCGCCGTTTTCTAAGTCGTGACCACAAGTGGCGTAGAAACAAGAGTTGCTTCAATAACGAGACAGAAAATAGAGATGCTCCGGTGCCACTCTCGGGCAATGACGTGGTACAACAACATGCAAGTTTCGAGCAGGAAACCTTTGGGAAAACTAGAAAGAGGAAGCGTGATGATGATAATAAGTGGCATAATTGGAGGAAGAAGAGTATATTTTTTGATCTCCCTTATTGGAAGAACTTTCTTATTAGGCATAATTTGGATGTAATGCACATTGAGAAGAACATCTGTGACAGCTTTTTAGGGACACTGCTTGATATGGATGGTAAATCAAAGGATACTCTGAAGGCCCGTCTTGATTTACAGCACTTAAAGATAAGGAAGGATCTGCATCCAAATGTCAGTAGAAAGTATACTTTAAATCTAGCTTGCTATAATTTGACCAAGGATGAGAAGAAAATGCTATGCAAGTTTTTGCATGGTGTAAGGATGCCCGATGGTTATGCATCAAACCTAAAAAGATGTGTGGACCTCGAAGGTTGTAAGGTGTCTGGGCTCAAAACTCATGACTGCCATGTCCTCTTTCAGAAACTTCTTCCCATTTGGGTACGCAATATACTGCCCAAGAAATTTGTTGTCCCATTCCTCGAGCTAAGCCTATTCTTTGCTGCGATTTATTCCAAGGAATTAAATCCTGAAGAGCTAGCAAAGTTGAGTCGTACAATTCCAGAAACTCTCTGTCGACTTGAGATGATCCTTCCACCCCAGTTTTTTGATATCATGATGCACCTTCCTATTCACCTTGCTGAAGAAGCTCGATTAGGTGGACCTGTTGCTTACCGATGCATGTATCCCGTGGAAAGATATTTGCGCACACTTAAAGGATATGTGCGGAACAAAGCTCACCCAGAAGGTTAAATTGCCGAGGGTTACATAGCTGAAGAGTGTCTAACATTTTGTAGCCGTTTTTTGGTAACATTGATACCAAGCTTAACCGGCCAGATCATCATGAAGCTGTAGCTAGAGATGAAGGACCAGCTGGACTTAGTGTATTGGGCACAATTGATCACTCAAAGAAAGGTTTCACATTTGAAACACTTTCTAAGGCAGAGATGAAGCAAATTAGGCACTACATAATAACAAACTGCGAGGAATCCAACTCATGGACAGAGTAAGGATGTTTTTATTTTTTATTTTTTTCTTCATGGTACATGTGCACTGTTCTGAACCTACTCAACACTTTTGTTATAGTGAGCATCTGGATGAGCTTACAAGGGCTGGTGCTCGCGGTGTCCAGAAACGGCACAGAGACGAGTTTGTAGATTGGTTCGAGAGGCGTGTAAGAACATAGTACATAGTAATTACTTATGCTCGTGTTAATAAAAATAGTTGTGGCTTTTTCTAATAATTTGCACATGTTAATACAGATCCAGGCACTTCACAAAGAAGGGAAAGTCAATGATCTTTTGTATGCCCTATCTAGAGGACCTGACCCTCGAGCTCGTGTTTATAATCGCACCTTCATCAATGGGTTTTTCTTTAGAAATGATAGTGTAGAAAGAGATTTGAATACCCAAAACAGTGGTGTTGTTGTTAGGGGTGATGCTCGATCTGGCAACCTTGATTGGTTTGGTGTGATCAAGAAAATTATTTGTGTAGATTTTCCCTCGGAAAAGGAGGTAGTGCTATTTCAATGTGACTGGTTTGATGTGCCCTCTGCCAATAAAAATCAAAGCACGGGCTACAAGAAGGATGATTATGGCTATATCAATGTAGATACTACCCGACTTCGATATAGGGATGATCCCTATATACTAGGCATTCAAGCAGAACAAGTGTTCTATGTGAGAGATGTCAAGAAGATAAATTGGGCTTCTATTGTTAGATTGAAGCCGCGAGACCTATATGCCATGCCATCCATAGGAAATGATGACGATGGAACCGGAGCTGATGCTGACTTATTTGATATTGTAGTTGGAGATACAAATGTGCCAGACATAGAAGGGGATGTCGAAAGTTGGTCTAGATCTGGCATGGAAGGTGCGAGTGGTGATGCTTCAGATATTCCGAAGATACCCGAAGTTGATCCCGGAAATGATGAGCTTGAATCTGATAGTGATAGCTATGATGATGATGAGACATATATAAATGATGGCCATGTTCCTCATTTAGTACTCGACGAATCTGATGATGATGAGTTTTTTGTGTAGAACATTAGGATTAAGTTTTCTATAATATAGAGAGAAACATATTTGTCCCTGTTGCTTGGTGTTATATTATGTTAATGTGATGAGAAATTTCAATATCATAACTCTGTTTTTACACATTGCATTGTTTAGACATGTTGCTATTTTTACTACCATTTTTTTCTTAATTGATTATCCCCTTCCTACCCTTGTCATGCATTTGTTTAGGATATGCAATGGCATCAAGAGAAGATACCATCTTGGCACACCAGAATCGACAAACTACTCAGCAAGAATCTGGTAATCTGAACTATGTACATTTACTTTAGCAATTGCAAACAACTAATATTGTAAGCCCCTGGCAATATGTACTTTTCCTTAAATGATGGCCTCTCAACCCTCAATTTCTTGATTATTGTCTCATGATCACAAATACTATGTCCATTCCCACTACATCTTGCATTTGGTTCCCAGGAGCAAACATAATAAATTTGTAAGAACTACAAAAGTAAGTACGAGTTAAGAACTACATAATAAATTTGCCATCACACTTTGTGAAAATGCATGCAGGAATTGATACATCAAATTATCTGAATGGGGCTCCAACTTTATCCTCAGGGCGAGACAACACTCAAACACGAAGGGGTATGTACTAGCTTGAAATATTCTCGTAATTCATAGTTCTACAATCATGTTTGACTATGGCATTATTGTAACTTTGAAATATATTTTCTAGCTCTTGTGACCAAAACCTTCTCATAGGAGCATACTAACAATAATACAAATACCCAGCCACTACATTTGTAGCTAGCATGGGTACAGTATTGTTGAGAAGTATATTTTTTTTGATACAGTGACAAGAGGCTCTGTATCATCGTCAAGGGACGATACCATCATTGCGTACAAGAATCAGCAGAGCAGACAACCAACATCAGGTACATGTTATACATAGTTCTTATCCACAACCTAACCTCAAATATATACTACTGGATCAATTAATTGTACAATGGCTTGAATCCAGCAAATGACATGACAAATACTGTACAACAAAGTAACGCTTCCGAAAGCCCCACAGACCAGTCCAATTGGCCGTCGCACGCACGCCGACGTCGTACAGAAGCGGATATAGGTACAATTTCCAGCATTACTGTTCACTTCGCTCCTTATGACTGCATGGCAATTTAAAAACAAAGTTGCTTTTCTGGGATTTTAATCGACAGAAAGTGGTGGTCAAAAGAAGAAGGGGCGAGGTGTCCTCAAAGGAATCAAGGTCGCCAAGAAGCGATTTGCCAATGGTTCCTCAAAGCTTCACATTGAATTTTCCAAAACATTGGGAGGTTCTATCGGAGAGAACTATCGTATGTTTGTGGATGACGTGGTGGTTTACATGAAAAGGAAGGCACCACTCATTGGTGTGAACAAGTGGTCTGCCATTGATTCTTCTGTGAAGGATTCAATCGTTGCTGATGTCATTGTAAGTATAAGTTTGTACTTCAGCATTTTTCATAGCCTCTCCAATATCTATTTATAAATAACAGACTCCTGTCATCATTCCTTTTTAGGCTAAGTGGGATTTGGAGGACACATATTCTACGAAGGGAAAAATACTAACAATTGCTAGAGAGCGCTATAGAGGATGGCGGTCAACTTTGCATTCAACATACAAAGCATACAGTACTGATGCTCAAAGAAGGGCCAATAAACCTGAGGATGTAACTCCAGAGGAGTGGGATTATATGATCAATTATTTTGGCACTGATTTAAAATTCCAGGTTACTTCTGTGTACATTACTAGGTGTAGTAAGTAAATTGTATTAGTTACAACATGCCTCTTAGGTGTAGTAAGTAAACTGTATTAGTTACAACATGCCTCTCATTATATTGTGTGTGGCAGGAGCTTAGCCGAAAAAATACGGAAAATCGCCAGAAGCAAAAGGCGAGGCATATAGCTGGTTCAAAATCGTACTCGCAGATTAGCTATGAGAAGGTACTCAAAAGAGTAGATGTAATGCACCTTTGTACGGTCAAATTTCAAGGTTCTCTATTTGACATATCTCTATACTTGTAGAGGGACGAGGAGACTGGGAAGGAACCAACTATTCTACAACTTTGGCAGATCACTCATACACGAAATGGATCATGGTCTAATGAAGAATCACAGACTGTTTATGTGAGAAACATTTTCAAACAAAGAAATCTAGCTTGTTACATTACTTATGCTGTGCAATATCATATTAACATTCTTAACAACTTAAGTATGCTATCTTTATGTGGTGTAGGACAATGCACGCAGCCAGATTAGGGAGAAAGAAGGAGAGATTGGTGGTCCAATTTCAAGTGAAGAGCAAAACAATATTTTCCAGAATAGCTACAGATCTACTATGGAAAGTACATCATTGAAGCCTCGTGGCCGAGGATACATGGCTAAGCCGCCTAGCGGTTGAAAGACTACATTCTGAAATCCAGAGGCAAAATGCTGAGCTAACCCTCGAGGTTCATGACTTAAGGAGGCAAATTGTTGAACAACAGGCAGAGAGGCAAAGAGAACGAGAAGAAGAGCGAGTTGCCAGGGAAAAACAGCTTGAGGAGGAACGCGTAGCAAGGCAGAGAGCACTTGAGGAGGCTAAGCAAGCAATGATGCATGATATTATGAATGAGGTTAGGCAATCAATGAGGTCGGATGTTGAGCAGATATTGGGAACTCGACAGGAAGACGCACATCAGCTAATACAAAAGCTTTCAATTTAGTACAGTTATGTTCTATGAAGAAAAGTAAATCTTGTGAGTTATCCATTCAATGCAGTTTTCCCAAGCAAGGGACGCTCCAAGAAACGGAACTGGAAATCGGTCAAATTCTCTGTTTAGAAATTCGAGCATGATTACTCAACACCAGCTTATGCAAGCAGCTAAACACCATCGTCGTCCTCCAAGTGATAAGGTATTTGACAAAATTATGAGATCTAGTTTCCATTGAAGCATGTACATGCCGAACTATACCATCTGAAACTGAACACAACACAAAAGACAAGGCAAAAAAGAATCTGTACCTCGAAGGCAACCATCACACTAGTGCAGCCCCATTAAACAACTTCTAAACTTATACTAGGCTGGAGAAAATAGATTTCAGCAACATGCTACATTTGTGGGTAAACTCATATCAAGTGATACATCACTGATAGGATAATTTTTAGACTTTTACTACATGATCAGCCATGAAGAGGAGAAGAAAATAGTTGATTCAGGAAAATGCAAGTAAAACAAAGAAAAACTTGTGCCTTGGTTTGCATGTGTTTCTACCACACATGCTAATAATTAAGTGAAATACTAAGTTGAGAAACATAATAAGCATGCCAACCTTTTCTTCTATACGTGCAATAGCCTATACGTGGAACAACCAGCAGATTACATGCCAAGTATAAACTGGTGGAACTCATGTTATCCATGCATTGGTGTACGGATTACCCTTTCTGCTTTTCATTAGTATGTTTACATAGAAAAAAGGCATGATTACTTTCTCAAGTAGCATGATCAACCCTTTAGTTCTCTGCCTACTTTGAGATATCAATGTTTATGTGCCACAAATAAAAAGAGGCAAATATCTTCTTTCGTGAATGCCCTCAACGAGGAAACCTGATGTATTTCATTGAAATTCGGTCATTCATGTTAGAATAGAAACTTTTGTATTCGCTGCTCGCTAATCATCTATTTATAGACCTTGTATCTGTGTAAACAACACCTATCTTTTCTTGCTAAATGGCTGTACAGAAGTAGCCATAGTAATATGTCAGAAGTTCTAATGAATAAATATTACAATACATTCTTGATATGGATTATAAATATGGAATCCATCCCATGTAGAATCATCAACCCTTATTTATAATCATTTTTATTGTGTATTGTCTTTACTGTCTTAACTAACTATAAGCTTCAAATTTTGTTTTTGCCTTATAGGATGGTTTTCTCTAAATGAAGAAGAAAGATCCCAACAAGATTTATTACCAGTTTAGGAGGCGCCTTGTAGGACGGTTTTTCTACGTGAAGTAAAGAAAAGTGATGTCTTGAAAAATGCTTGTTGACTAGATGAAGTCATATGTATCTTGTTTGTTTGAATATTTAGATTTCCTTTCAGACTTTGTAGAACATGTATCTGACTTGGATGTTTTATTCTTGAACTTGTTAATGAATGAATGAATGCTTTGGACATGTACTCATGATTTTCTTCTACCATTATCAACATGTGAGCATTGTTCTGTACTTGTAAATGGTGCTTGGACAATGCATTATTAGTGTAATATATAATACATGCAATAGGTTATCACCATGGAATTACACCTGTCGCAAAAATATATTGCCACGAAACCTGCCTGTTGCGATAATCTATCACCACAAAATTTGCATGTTGCAATAAGTTTTGGCTACAAATCCTTGGTCATTGCAACAAGTGTGTTGCCACAAAATTATGTTGTTGCGAGAGGGTCTTGCCACGAAATCTCATTCGTTGCGCTAGGTTATTGCCACAAAGAGTATTTTGTGGCCATATGTGTGTGCCGCAACGGCGGGGCTTGTGGCAATATAATTCAAATGCCACGAGAAAAATCGTTGCGATACCATTCCATGTTGCCACGATACCAAAAAATGTTGCATTATCCTATTGCCACGGAGTTTATTGCGACGCTTGGCAACAATTTCTACTTTGTTGCGATAGATACATATTGCAACAGTTTGTTACTTATTGCAACAAAAAAAATCATTGCAATAGACCGTTTTCCCGGTAGTGGCGGGAACCAGCGGGAGACACAGTCTACGGCGTGGATGATCTTGTTGGACGGGGGGACGTGGTGACGCCCGCGAGGGGAGGAGATGGAGAGGGAATGGAGGGAGGAGGAGAGCGGGAAAGGGGTTGGGGTCAGCTCGGAGGTGCTCGAGTGGCGCTTGTGGGGAGGGACGTAGGCCATGGCGGATGCCCCGACTGGTCGGCGGCCAGGTCGTCAGAAGGGGGGAAAGGGAAGTTTAGCCAGCGGTTGACTGAACTCTCGGGAAAGGGGAAGTTTAAAGACCAACTTCAACGCACGATCCCAAACCCCAAACGACGGCGGCGAGGTCATGAGGGGAAAAGGTGGAAGTTTAGCAGTTTGACTAAACACTTGTTGCCAAGGAGAATAAAAGAGGGAAGTTTAAAGGCCAACTCCAAACGCACGGACACAAATATCAAACAGACGTTCGTTTTGTCTGGACTTGTTTGTTTGGGGCGAACAATCCTAACCAATTTTGGAGAGGGGGGAGGGGGCGTACGTGTAACGCCCCGGACACATCCGCCGGTGGTCGTTACTCCTGGCAGGATCGAGACTGGCCCCATAGATCAGTATTAATCTTTTCTGCACACTTTGTCCTCACTCGTGCGCACTCGGGAGCAACTTCCCGTTCAGTCATCCATCCTGACACTATTCCAAGCTGAGCACGCTTAAATTTGGAGTTCTATCCGAATGGGCTCCCGGAAAAGAAGGAATTCCTTATTGATATGAGTAGTCTATCATCCCTAATAAGCCAGGCTATCACATACACCCCCACTCAGAGGAACCGACGTCCTTGTCGGGCCACAGGAACGTTCCCTCTTGGCACATACGTCTGTGCATCCAGTCCGGTACATGTGCCATGCCGGGTGCCACGGCGGGTCACAAACGTCATGAACAACATGACCGTGCACCTGTCCGCAACCATCCGTGTAACCGCAAGGGTCGGCTCTGATACCAACTTGTAATGCCTCGGACACACCCGCCGGTGGTCGTTACTCCTGGCAGGATCTAGACTGGCCCCACAGATCAGTACTAGTCTTTTCTGCGCACTTTGTCCTCACCCGTGCGCACCCGGGAGCAACTTCCCGGTCGGTCACCCATCCTGACACTACTCCAAGCTGAGCACACTTAACTTTGGAGTTCTATCCGAATGGGCTCCCGGAAAAGAAGGAATTCCTTATTGATATGAGTAGTCTATCATCCCTAATAAGCCAGGCCATCATAGTACACCCAACGCGGCCGACACATTTCACATCATGTTGGTGTGCATTAAACTTGAATTAAAACTGAAGAAAAAACTTTAATGCAACCCTAGGTCGGCTTCTCTCGTCGTCGTTGTCGTCCTAGTCTTCGTCGTCATCCTCGATGAGGTCGATGAATGGCTGGGGGCGGCCACAAGTGAGCCGGTGCCGCCTGGGGCGGGCCATGCACCACCGGAGGTGCGTGCGGCACCTGCGGATGCTCATAGGGTGGAGACCACGGTTCGGCGCCCACCCAGGAGGTCGGTGCAGACACCAGCTCCGGCATGCAGGGCAGCGTCGACATCGAGCTGCGGGACTGCCTGACCAATGCTGGATCCTAGGTCACGGCCGACAGCTCGAGAACGATGCTGTCGTCTGGCTCCAGGATGGCCACATCCCCCGTGGCCAAAAGGGCCATCTGCGCGTCCAGCCCATCCCACTTGCTGCACTCTCCGCTCCCCTCGTCTTCTCCCTTTCCTCCCAAATCTATCATGTTCCCTCCCGTCATGGCCAAGTCCCTGCCACAACTCTGGCAGCGAGCCCGGTCCTACGGACTGGGATGACCTTATTAAGGGTGAGAACTCCAAATCTAGCAGCAACACGCGTGTGAGAGGAGCTCGTGCTCCACATTGCCATCTAGCGCTCGCTGTTGAGTATCGTGATTATTAGGAAACATATGATAGACTAGGAATTATTCTAGCTTGTCTTGTACTCTAATAAGATCATGTACTACTATATATATGCCCACGAGGCTCAAGCAATACAATCATCGATTCCACCATTCCTTTCTATCTCTTCTAACATCCGTCAGCTTACCTTCAGATTCTTCTCTAGTCTCACCGCCTACATCGGTATCATTGTGACTAAGGGGGATGTTGAGTATCGTGATTATTAGGAAACATAGGATAGACTAGGAATTATTCTAGCTTGTCTTGTACTCCAAAAAGATCATGTACTCCTATATATATGCCCACGAGGCTCAAGCAATACAATTATCGATTCCACCAATCCTCTCTATCCCTTTTAACACTAGCACCTAGACACCGACGGGAGCTTGAACTCCATCGCATCCGCCGCTAGCTCCTTCGGGTCCTGCCAATAGAATGCGGGCCACAATCGTCCGTCCGACGCCCCGCCTGTCCCTCCACACGCCGCTCTAAATCAGGAGCAGGGAGGGCGTCTCCCATTCCCCTCCGGTGTCAACACTGCCGAGGCCGCAATGGGTGCTTGTGCCAGCGGCCCCCGTGCGCATGTGCATGCCGGAGTTAGAAGCAAATGCGGCTCGCGCACGAGCGGCAACATGCAGCCGGTGCGATAGAGCCCAGCTCTTCCCGCCAGCGTGCACACTCCATCCCGGTCGACGCAGAGGAGCCGCTCCACCACGAGGTCATGCGACGCTCGCTGACCACGACGGACTTCAACGCGAGGCGCCTCCGGCGCAAGAACCCGAATGCGCTCCTCCTCAGGCTCAAGGCGTCCAAGCACTTCACGAGGGAGAAGGAGAGTGGGAAGTTGACACACCACCCGTGGGAACAAGGCCGCACCATCCGCCGCCTATCGGGCTACATCTCGTCGATGTCTGAGAGCGGCGCCACGACGACGACGACGACGATCCTCCCCCACTGTGTATGCGTATACGGAAGAGATGGGCCACCGCGCCACCGACCGCAAGTGCAAGGGCCCGAAATGGTTATCTTCGCCTCTCGTATATGAATATTTTGTATGTCTTTTTGTGTTTGATGAACTATGTCATGTCCGATGAAACAATCTATCTATATTTCTCATTAGATCTTGGTGTTGATCTACGTATGTTTTAGTTATTGCATACATTGTATGAAATTGGGTATTCGGATACGGAGACTGTAGTTGTGGACAGGAGGAAATAGGGACCGTCTAGTTATTGCCCGTGGACGTGTCTGGACGCGTCTGCAAACATAGAGGGACCCTTCATGGCAGAAGAATGTGAGTGCGCACCTCCTACAAATTAATAGGGTCCTTCACGGGGAAAGAGATATCCTTTCTGATAAAAAGACTCGTTTCTATTAACTCAAAATGAAGCATTAAGGTAGAAGCACAATGAGCATACATCCACCTCAGTATAACTACGATCCACAAAGCTAACACCAACACATACAGACAAATAATCACACTGACAAGTAGCAAAGTCAAACAAGACGGAAATCATGCATTTGTGAAGTAAATTTAAAAAACTGAAACGTTCAAAACAATGGCTACAACCGCGCCATATCTGCCCTAACCATTTATTGACACCACAGTACCAAGAGATGGCAGTTGACTTGCTCAACTCCATTTCCCTTTTCATCTAAGGGTCTCAATTCAAAAGGAACATTGGAGGATTCTAGCCTTTAGATCGGCGCAAAAGTCAGGAGAATAAGGTATGGAGACCCGAGCCCGGAACTGTCTTCCGAGTCGTGCGCCCGGCCAGCAAGCACGTTGCCTTGATGTAGTATAGCAAAGCGCCGGGTTTCGTCAACTGGAAACCATTTACTGCTCTTGCATATGCAATGGAGCAATCAACGGTGGCAAGCCCATGGCTGCTGCTTCTCTGCTTCGCTGCTGCCGCCACGGCCGGCGCACACCAAGCTCGTGCCCAGCCGGACATCAACGGTAAGCTCAAAATCCCTAGGAAGGCTATTGCACAATGCAATTAGTTCACGGAGAGTGGATGTACAAACCAAGCACCCGAGCTCAAACCTTCACGGAGATGAATTTAGATTTCTATTTGTCCTTCAGGATCATTTATCTTTGAGGACTAGGCTTGGTGCGTAATCAAGATTAAAAATATGAGTACTCATGCTTAAAAAGATGTGTGCATCCTGATTGGTGCAAAGGCCGGGAAGTAAAATTCTATCCGCAATTTTAATGGGAGTGAGCCCAGCTCAACTGGTTGGGAGAGTGGATGTACAGACCTAATACCTAGGTTCAAATCCTCCCGAAGGCAAATTTAAATTCCTATTTATTCTTGAGGACCATACTTTCCTGGTACTCACGCATTTACTGAGGACTAGGCTTCATCCCTAGTTGGTGCACAGGCCGGGGAAGTGAAATTATCAACTAATTTTAAAGCCGGCCGCGTCCGCTTCTTTAGGCGACCGAGGGGCAAAACCCTAAACAACCCTGCCGTGGCCCGATCCACCTTGCTCCCGTCCCTCATCGCACCCCCCTCCCGAGGCTGCCGCTGGACAAAGCCGAGCGTCGCCGGTAAAAGGGGCATCAATGAAGCTCGCGTCAGTGGCATAGGCGAACTTGGTGGCATTTTCCACGTAGTGCTGTAATTTTGTCTATTTTGGGCCAGCCCAATAGCAGTTTTAGAAATTCTTAATAAATCATAGAGGCCCACGTAGCTCATTCGTGCAAGGCAAGAGGTGGAACTAAAGTTTAGTCCCATATTGCTAGTTTGGTGGGAGTTCGACCTCCTTATAAGGAAGGATGTTTTCCTACATGTATGAGCATGAGAACAAGAGGGACATTCACGCGTGCTCCTCCTCCGCCGGCCGCCTCACCACACCACGCCTCGTCACGATGCGCCGCGGGTTGCAGGAATGAGCCGAGTGGATGTCTAAATTTTGCCACGCATGACTGGTATACGAATGGTCACACAGAAGCTGAAAAGATTTTTCGATAGTGGAGGCTGAATGCGAACGGTGCAACTTCTCGGCTGCTAGCTTCGTCTCCGTCTTTTCGTTTCACCTTCTGACACCGCCCTCTCGCCTCTCTCTCCTGTGCCTATAAAAGGGAAGTCGCTCCTCTTCAGAGATGCACACCAGAAGACTCTCTTCCTCTCGCCACCGAGTTCCTGAGCACTAAGTTGCTGCTACGATCTTCCCCATTCCGGCTTGCGGCATGCACCGCAGGTCGGGACAGTAGGCCTCCGAAACTGCACCTTTTGAGTCCAGCACATGAGAAGGGTGATAAGATTTTTGGGGAGCGCTCTGCGCGACTACTGACTTCTTCATCATGGCCGCCCCGGACTTTGATGACTACTTCCCCGACGACGACTTCTTTCCCGACGTCGACAACCTCCTTGACGACATGGCTGACGAGAACACCGACCCCAAAACTAGTGCTTCTGCTCCCGTTCCGTATGTTCTCATGCTCTTTCTGTTAGAGGTTCCGTCACAACTTCTTGCTCTAGTGTCTGTTCTAGATGTGTTCGGCTCTGGTTCATATATGCAGATGCTATTTACCTTCTCTCTGTCAGATTGCATGACCAGCTTTATCTCTGCTATATTATTCATGCTTTATCTAGTATTTCCATCAATAAAATCATATGGTAAATTGCTCATATTTCCAACAATCCAAAAACCTTATCATAGGCAATTTACACCAAGTGGTTTTGCTGCTTCCATGAGACCTCCTATGTTTGAGGGTATCTACTATAAGAGGTGGCGCGTGAGAGCAGTCTTACGGTTTCAAACCATGAGTTGCTATGACGCTACTATTGGCAAACCTGAAGGGGAGTATGATGCCCAATAGGAACAAGCTTTTCAGAAAATGGATACTATGTTTAAGTCTGCTCTCTTGAGTGTTCTTGGTGAGAACATAGTTGATGCTTATGCGTCAATTGACAATGGAAAAGATATGTGGGACGCACTCGAGGCCAAGTTTGGGGTCTCGGATGCCGGCACTGAGCTGTACATCATGGAACAATTCTATGACTACAGGATGACTGAAGAGCGCTCCGTGGTTGAGCAAGCTCACGAGATACAGTGATTTGCTAGAGAACTTGATCACTTCAATTGTATGCTACCGGACAAGTTTGTTGCCGGAGGCATCATCACTAAGCTTCCTCCTTCGTAGAGGAACTTTGTTACCTTACTGAAGCATAAGAGGCAGGAGTTTTCCGTTCCGAGTCTCGTTGATACTCTTGATGTGGAAGAAAAGGCGAGAGCAAATGACACACGTGCTCGAGGTATTGAGGGAGGATCTAGTGCCAATCTGGTACAGAAGAAAAACTTCCAGCCCCACAAGTTCAAGAACAAGGGCAAGTTTGATGATAAAGCAAAGTTTGATGGGGAGAACAAGGCTGTACAGCACACGAACTTAAAGAAGAAGAATGACATGAAGAAAAGTGTTTGTCATGTGTGTGGAGATCCTGATCATTGGGCTCCTAGTTGCCCTAATCGCTATGACAAGCGTCACCTTGGAAAAGGCGGGAAGACCGATAATGTTGTCATTGGAGACACTGACATGAAGGATGTTGTGTATGGTATATTTTCCACTATTCTTTCAGTATGCCATTCTCCTGATTGGTTGATTGACACGGGTGGTAATGTGCATGCATGTGGTGATATTTCCATGTTTTCATCTTATCAGACCGCAGGGACTTCCACCGTGCTGATGGGCAACGGTTCAAGTGCTTCTGTTCGTGGTGTTAGCACGGTCGATCTGAAGTTTACTTTGGGGAAAATCGTGCGGCTGAAGAACGTGCATTATGTCCCCTCCATCAATAAAAATCATGTTAGCGGATCTCTTCTGTGTAGGGATGACTACAAGCTTTTCTTTGAGTCGAATAAATTTGTAATATCCAAGTATGGAACCTTTGTTGGTAAAGGCTATGAGTCAGGAGGCCTGTTTTGTTTATCCTTGTTAGACGTTTGCAATAAAGTTGTTAATCATGTTTGCAACAATAGTGAATCAAATGTGTGGCATTCACGTCGTTGTCATGTTAATTTTGGTTGCATGTCGCGACTAGCCAAGTTGAACTTAATCCCTAGTTTCACCACTGTCAAGGGGTCAAAGTCTCAAGTGTGTGTGCAAGCTAAGCAACCTCGTAAGTCTCATGCGACCGCGGAAACAAGAAATCTTGCACCACTAGAGCTCATACATTAAGATCTTTGTGAAATGAATGGTGTGTTGACAAAAGGTGGAAAGAAGTATTTTATGACGTTAATTGATGACCCCACTAGATACTGCCATGTGTATCTTATGAAATCTAAGGATGAGGCTTTGAACTATTTCAAGATCTATAAAGCTGAAACGGAAAACCAACTTGACCAAAAGATCAAGAAGCTTAGGTCCGATCGTGGTGGAGAGTATTTCTCAAATGAATTTGATTCCTTTTGTGCGGAACATGGTATAATCCATGAGAGTAAGCCTCCCTATTCACCTCAGTCGAATGGGGTGGCCGAAAGAAAGAATCGTACTCTAACTGATTTGGTTAACGCCATGTTAGACACATCTGGTCTCTCCAAGGCATGGTGGGGGGAGGCAATATTGACTGCATGTCATGTCCCAAAACCGAGTTCCCACAATGAACAAAGAGATAACTCCATTCGAGGAATGGGAGAAGAAAAGGTTAAAACTCTCTTACCTACGAACTTGGGGTTGTTTCGCGAAAGTCAATGTGCCAATTCCAAAGAAGCGTAAACTTGGACCAAAACTGTGGATTGTGTTTTCCTGGGATATGCCTTTCATAGCATTGGCCATAGATTCTTGGTTGTAAAATCTGAGGTACCTGACACGCATGTCGGTACAATTATGTAGTCGAATGATGCGACTTTCTTTGAAGATAGCTTTCCCATGAAGGATATGGCTACCTCATCTAATCAGGAGATGCCTAGTTCATCGAATCAGGAACTAGTTACAATTACTGAACCTGCCATTTCGATGGAACACTTTGAAAATCATGTGGAGGAGAACAATGAAGTTCCTACTAGGAGCAAGAGACAGAGGACTGCAAAGTCCTTTGGTGATGATTTTCTTGTCTATCTAATAGATGACACTCCCAGTTCTATTTCAGAGGCCTATGCATCTGAAGATGCTGACTACTGAAAGGAAGCGGTCCGTAGTGAGATGGATTCCATCTTGGCAAATTAAACTTGGGAGATAACTGATCATCCTTATGGGTGCAAACCTATAGGGTGCAAATGGGAATTCAAGAAGAAGCTTAGGCCTGATGGTACTATCGAGAAGTACAAGGCACGGCTCGTGGCCAAGGGTTATACCCAAAAGGAAGGTGAAGACTTCTTTGATACTTACTCACTTGTGGCTCGACTAACCACTATTCGCGTACTACTTCCATTAGCTGCCTCACATGGTCTTCTCGTTCAACAAATGTATATTAAGACTGCTTCCCTAAATGGAGAGTTGGAAGAGGAAATTTATATGGAACAACCAAATGAGTTTGTAGTAGATGGTCAGGAAGGAAAAGTGTGCAAGTTGCTGAAGTCTTTGTATGGACTCAAGCAAGCACCCAAATAGTGGCATGAGAAGTTTGAAAGAACTTTAACAGCTGTAGTCTTTGTTATAAACGAAGCTGATAAGTGTGTGTACTATCGCCATGGTGGGGGCGAGGGAGTTATCCTTTGCTTGTATGTTGATGACATATTGATTTTCAGAACAAATCCGAATGTTACTAAGGAGGTTAAGGATTTCCTATCTCGTTGTTTTGAGATGAAGGATTTAGGAGTGGCTGATGTCATTCTGAACATCAAGTTGTTGCGAGACGATGATGGTGGGATTACATTGCTTCAATCTCACTATGTGGAAAAGATCTTGAGTCTCTTTGGCTACAATGACTGCAAGCCCTCTCCAACACCATACGATGCTAGTGTGTGCTTCGAAAGAATCAAAGAATTGCTAGATATCAATTGAAGTATTCTCAGATTATTGGCTTGCTTATGTATTTAGCCAGTGGTACAAGACCTGACATCTCTTTTGTTGTTAGCAAACTGAGCCGGTTTGTCTCAAAACCTGGAGATGTGCATTGGAAAGCTCTAGAGAGAGTTATGCGTTACTTGAAAGGCACTGCGAGTTATGGAGTTCACTCCACTAGGTACCCAAAGGTACTGGATGTGTATAGTGACTCAAACTGGATCTCAGATGTTGATGAGATAAAGGTCACGAGCGGATATATATTCACTCATGGAGGTGGCGCTGTTTCTTGGAAGTCATGCAAGAAGACCATCTTAACGAGGTCAACAATGGAAGCATAACTCATAGCACTAGATACAGCTACGGTCGAAGAAGATTGGCTTCGTCGGCTCTTGAATGACTTGCCGGTAGTTGAGAAACCTACACCGGTATCCTTATGAACTGCGACAATCAAACTGTAATCACGAAAGTGAGCAGTTCAAAGGATAACATGAAGTCATCAAGACACATTCAGAGAAGGTTGAAGTTTGTTAGGAAAATGAAAAACTCCAGAGTTATTGTATTGGATTATATCTAAAAATCTGGCAGATCCTTTTACTAAGGGTCTATCACGTAATGTGATAGATAATGCATCAAAGGAGATGGGTATGAGACCCAAAATATGAGTTCTTCACAGTGGTAACTTAGTCTATGTGATCGGACATCCCGTGAATTAGATGTGGAGACAAGCTGTTGATCAACTGAGAGGAGAGTATCCTTGCTATTAACAATACCACTCCATTAAGATGCAATACTCTCCTAATCTGCATGGCAGGTTGATGTATATATTAATGTGTTCTAAGTGGCTCATTAAAGCAGAAATGTTGTCCTGCAGAACATCTTTTGAAGAACACACCTATATGAGTCTGATTGTTAAACGTCACAATCTATGAGAGTAGGGTGCGCTCTAGTAAACTCATGAAAGGTCTCGGAGTATGACACATAAGCTCCAACCGCGGGGAAGACCCACGGTAGCGTAGTATCAGTCAAGGCTTTATGTGAAGCTAGATTCGCAGAAATCTTGCAGTTCAAGGCCCAGTCCACTGTTTAAGTTTCTTACTAGTGTAGCATAGAGTTCTAGGTGAAAGTTCAACTTAACAGTCTCCACTGCAGTACCGGTATATAAAACAGTTTTTTGGAACCAAAGGCAAATTTTGTGTGCCTCTGGGATCTAGTGGGGGATTGCTGGAGTTTTGTTTATTTTGGGCCTGCCCAATAGCAGTTTTAGAAATTCCTAATAAATCCTAGTGGCCCACATAGCCCATTCGTGCAACGCAAGAGGTGGAACTAAAGTTTAGTCCCATATTGCTAGTTTGGTGGGAGTTGGACCTCCTTATAAGGGGGAATGTTTTCCCACATGTATGAGCATGAGAACAAGAGGGACATTCACACGCGCTCCTCCTCCGCCGCCCGCTTTGCCATGCCGCGCCGCGGGTCGCGGCAACGAGCCGATGTCGAAATTTTTGCCACGCACGACTGGTATACGAATGGTCACACGGAAGCTGAAAAGATTTTTCGATAGTGGAGACTGAATGTGAACGGTGCAACTTCTCGGCTGCTGGCTGTTCGCTTCGTCTCCGTCTTTTCGTTTCACCTTCTGATGCTGCCCTCTCGCCTCTCTCCTGTGCCTATAAAAGGTAGGTCTCTCCTCTCAAGAGATGCACACCAAAAGACTCTCTTCCACTCGCCACCGAGTTCCTGAGCACTGAGCTACTGCTACGGTCTTCCCCATCCCGGCTTGCGGCATGCACCCTAGGTCGGGACAGTAGGCTTCCGAAACTACACCTTTTGAGTCCTGTACGGGAGAAGGGTGATATGGTTTTTGGGGAGCGTTCTGCGCGACTACTGACTTCTTTGTCACGGCCGCCCCGGACTTCGACGACTACTTCCCCGACGACGACTTCTTCCCGACGTCGACAACCTCCTCGACGACATGGTTGGCGAGAACACCGACCCAAGACCAGTGCTTCTTCTTCCGTTCCGTACGTTCTCATACTCTTTCTATTAGAGGTTCTGCCACAACTTCTTGCTCTAGTGTATGTTCTAGATGTGTTCGATTCTAGTTCATATATGCAGATGCTATTTACCTTCTCTCTCTGTCAGATTGCATGACCTGCTTTATCTCTGCTATATTAGTCATGCTTTATCTAGTATTTTCGTCAATTAAATCATATGGTAAATTGCTCATATTTCCAACACGTAGCTCACCTCCCCCGGGAGACCACAATCTATGCTTATAAGAGAAAGATGTGATAGCTCCCGGGTGCCCCTACACCCTCTATCAACAGTAAAATAAAAAAATAGAAAACAATCAAAAAGATCGTAAACTTTGTGACATCAAATATGATCAAACAGTGTAGGTTCTTGCAAGTTTTCATAACAAAATATCATGTAGAGGAAGGTGTATGCACGAGTTTCAGATTTCAGTGTGCTAAATGTGCTCAAAACTTCAAGCACTGAAATCTTTTTCTATTGTAAAGCTCCTCGATGTTTTTTTTACATGAAACTTGCAAGAACCTATAAGGTTTGATTATATTTGATGTTGCAAAGTTTGGTAATTGTTTTTGGAATTATTTTTTATTTTTTGTGAATTTACTGTTCATAAAGGGTGTAGGGGCACCCGGGAGCTGAAAAACTACTCTCATGCTTATAAATCCGGCATCCATCCATCACGCCGGTGTAATCAGAGCCTCGATGAATCAATGTATGACTACATAGTCCAGTTCGTCGAGCATGATCCAATGCGTTGTGATTTGTGTATGCAATGCATACATTTGCTGTGAGGTTGGTCGCAAGCTTGGCGGGCATGCACATGCGACCACACAGCAAGTCAGGCAAAAATATATAGGGGGTGTTTGGTTTAGAAGTCCTAGGACTTTTTTTAGCCCCAGGGACTAATCAAAAAAGACTCTCCAGTAGAGTCTTTTTTTAGTCCCTGTAGAAAAAGTCCCCCATTTGGTTCCTAAGGACTTTTTAGAAATTTTTTATAGTCTCTGGGACTAAAAAGTCCTTGAACCAAACACCCCATAGATGCACCGAACTACTAAGCCGGAATGAGAACAATATCAAATTCTTCCTTAATTCTTTAACTCGGTAAACTACTCACCCCAATGGCAACAAATGATTAGCTCATCCAATGGGCCAGCCTCTACAGCTCCTTCTTATCCGAACCCAAAAAGATCGACAGCATGTCCGAAAACACTTTCCCAGTCAATAATGGATAGCGGACCCTGGCATTTCCTATTTATTCTCGTATATATAAAGATTATATCGGATGAATCTTATTATATGCAATAATTTTGCCACATGAAAATTTATAGTGGCAATGTAGTCATCCTTGTTTACTGGTTGATCGCCTTCTTGATACTTGCATGGAAATCTCCGAAATATGATTAACTCTTTAATCATAAGCATGTCCAAGCATTTCCGAAAATCGATCACTCAAGGGGCGCAGAGATACCTATCCGCCAGTGGAGGGGAAAAGCTCATCTTGCTCAATTTACATCTCATAGCATTGCTTTTCAGTAAGCCTGAAAAACACATTTATAATTACCTAGTTATGGAGTAAAGATTGACAAACTCTAAGTAGTTCCCATCATGAGTACATGCCACGATCTCGGGTGAAAGGATATAGACATAATGCCTATGATATGTACAAATGAGATGATAAGATGACACTCTCGCGGTATCTCATAAGTGGCTCTATCCAACCCCAGTTCAATTATTGGATTTCCAGAATATCACCTTGATATCTCCATATCAATGACCAGGAAACTCAATCATGAATCCGCATACATTTTCCCACCAAAGATACTTTTAGAATAATACTCATATACATTCAAGTTTTCTTTCCCAAGGTGAATCACAAAAATGTTAAACAATTCCCAGAATATTATTCAGGGTAGAAATCGTGAAGCTAATGGAAAAATAAAATATTTTGGTATTGCATCAAGGGCATAATTGCAACACAGGGCCGGCCCTGGGGGTATGGCGGCGGGGCGACGGCCCAGGGCCCAGGCGAGGAGGGGGGCCCATGACAGAGTATATATCTATATTATAGCCCAACAAAAATAGGTAAAAATAATACAAAAGAACTAGAGAAAAGAAATAAGATGGGCTAGGCCCATCAGATAGCTAGCAAGCCATCGCTGATCGATTAACGAACGCGAAGTCGCGAAGCGACACCGTGACTCACGCCAGTTGGCAGACAGACGATTGCTCGTTTTCCTTTTCCTTCGTAGGTTAGGTTCGTCAGGTGCCGTGACGCCCGTCGGCCTCCTCGCTCCGTTGCTCGGCGCCTTGTCGTGTCATCCCCGCCTCGCCTGCCGCTGGCCCGCTGCCCGCTGGAGCTGCACGCGCGGCGCGCCGCACGACAGTCCAGCAACCCAGCGGCCCGGCCATCCGGCATCCGGCAAGGCGGCACCGCGGCAATACGTATACAAGTATACATCCGACTGGCGACTACAAGTCTTGAAGTCTGCAACGCGGCCGTCCCCAATCCCTAAAATATGTTTGAATGTTTCCATCCATGTTCGTCAATTCCAGTCCATCCCCCAAACCCTAATTTGACAATTTCAGTACTTTATTTATTCTTTATTTAGTATTTAATTACGTATTCAACTATACATCCATGATCCATTCTCCAATTTCAGTATGCATGAAGTTTTAAATTTTCTAATTCAATCAATCATTTTTTTTGTCATTCTATGTACATGTCTAGGGTTCCAATCATCCGATGTATAAATTCCTAATTTTTTGTATCCTCTTTTGATCTTTTCTTCATGATTTTAGGACATTAGCCTGCCATGTTACCTAAGAAGAACCAATTGTGGGGTGCTGAAACAAGAAGGAAAAAGAAAGAAAGTGATCCGAAAATTCTACCATTGAAGGATTCTTTGAATAAGTTCTTTACATCTTCAAGCAATGTTGATGTCATTGAAGAACATGGGCAAGAAACTAGTCCCGAAGAAACCTTTTTTGAAGCACTGAAGTATTATTGTCGTCGATGGAGTCAGTCTAATTTGGTTCTTATTTGAGGTAATTAATCATGTCATGTTAGTTTCATTTTGCGATTTTTTAGTATTATTGTTGTTGATGGAATCAGTTCGAATTTGGTTATTATTGGTCTGGATGAAGTCATTTGAATTATTATAGTCAAATTTTAAACTAAAGATGTGTGACTAAAAGTTACTCTTAATAAGTCATATATATAACGCACATGCATACATATATATGATCTTAGGACTTAGGACATAGGGGCCCATGTTGTCGAGTTCGCCTAGGGCCTCCCAAAACATAGGGCCGGCCCTGTTGCAACACACTGATTCTCGAGTATTATTTAGAATTCTAAAAATGTACAAGCATGTTTACACTCCAACTCACTTAGGTGAAAGCAAGCAATTCAAAAATCTCAGAGATATAAAGAAACATAAACTACATAATTGACACTTGCCTTTAGACAAGCATGTCAATGATACATAGAAGTCTTCAACGTGCAGAAGGACCAGTAGCCATTGTCGGCACTCTCTTCAAATTATGCTCCATCTCAAATGTAGTGTTGTTTTGGATCGCATTAGTAGATTGATTAGTGGTGTAAGCATCATATCTCAAGTTCGGGTTCTCACTGCTGCTGCCAGAGTAAAACCTATGGCTTGCGATATCACCTCCACCATGAGCCTTCTCGAGCTCAATGCACTCTTGTAGTTGCATCACCACATCGGTCATGGTGGGTCGATGTGTCGACATCTGTGAGGTGCAGTTGAGTGCAATGTCTGCAACCTTCCACACACTGTTGACATCGTAATCTCCAAGCATTTCTGAATCCACCACATCCTCGATGTTGCCCTGTGCCAACCGCTCTCGTACCCACTGGATGATACTCATGGGTACCGGCTCTCGCAGGATGGCCGCCTTCCCTGTGACTAGCTCCAGTAGTACGACTCCGAAGCTGTACACATCACTCTTGGTTGTTGGCTGCATCATCGCCTGGTACTCTGGATCTACGTATCCCGGGGTACCGACGAGCGTGTCTGTGGACACGTGGGTGTCATTGCTGTCGTCAAAGGCCCTGGACAAGCCAAAGTCAGCGATCCTAGCCTCGAGTCTCGCGTTCAACAAAATATTGGTGGCCTTAACATCTCTATGGATGAGGGGTGGATTGCAACCCTTGTGTAGGTACTCCAGCCCTACAAATTAACACACCAGTTGCTGGTCAAGTTTGTTGAAAGTTGAAACACCAAACACTGACAACACAAAGAAGTGTGCTCTGCCTTCATGTACATACCTTGCGCAGATTCAAGTGCAATTCGTAGTCTTTCTGTCCATGATAGACGTGATGTGTTGCACTTGCTTCCCACTGGTAGATTGCCATTGTAAGACAAAAAAAGAATATCAATTTTGTCAGCTCTAAACGTACAAATAACACTAAATTGCCTCAGAGGTACTAAAGTCTAAAGCTAGTATGTTCTTTGAACTCCAAATTTTCAAGCTACTAGTAACATGCGCGTAGTACACTATGCTAGCACAAAATTAAGGTGAACCATTATTTAGCAAAGTTATATATTGAATTAATATACAATCTCGGACAAGGTTTATACACCGAATGAACCTCGATAGGCTAGGATATAAGTGTTTGCTCTCAAGATTCAATGAGCTTTGTCGAGAATGAAGGTCTACATAGTTGTCATTTAGGTTTTGAGCCAGGAAGATATATATTAGAAATTGAGGGTGGGGGTGGGGTAGCGGGTGCGTGATGCAGGGTGGTAGGAGGGGATTTGGGTAGGAGAGGCACAAGAAGTACAAGGATTTGGGAGAAAGGATCGTCATGCTGGTGGTCTTGCATGGGGCCACTTGTGAGGGACGAAATAATGGGGAGGTTGGAAAAGGAGTGAGACCACCAACTGAAATCTTCATAAGTCAAAAAAAAAACTGCTAGACAATGTGCATACCATCAATATGCTCTTGCAGTGTTCCTTCCGACATGTACTCATAGACAAGTGCCATGTACTCTCCATCCTTGCAATAACCAATCATGGAGACAAGATTCTTGTGGTGAATCCGTGTCAAAATTTGAGCCTAGAGAAATGTTCATATACAACTTATCAAATTTCACTCTGAAATCTCTCGAACTCTGGAACATCAAGCGTACTGACAGAAAGTATACCTCTGCGAGGAACTCCTTGACGCCTTGATGGGAAGAATGAGACCGCAGCTTCACTGCCACCTGGTTGCCATCCTCCAAGAAGCCATCGTAGACATACCCGAATCCTCCCCGTCCCAGCACTCGCTGAAAGTTGTTCGTTATCTTCTCTAACTCTTTGTACGTGAACCGACGGTTCTCAAGACGCTGCAGCGAACTGTCGGTGCAGACATTGTTTCCCGGTGCATTGGTTGTCATTGTCTCATTCCGGGGCGTAATGGAGTTGTTCATTGAACCTTCACAGATGGTGAATGGCACTAGCAACTATTAATTGGTGCTGACATATGGGGAAATTTATTAATGGATTGTTGTGGTGCTGCAGAAGCCTCACCTTGCTTCTTTCGTTTTAGCAAGCAAATCAGTAGCAATATCACTGATACTATCACCGCAAGAACTGTGGGCACAGCAATGTAGATGGCTAGCTTGTTGTTCCTTTTAGCAGGCAGCTGACATGAATTACCGTTGGTACAGAGGTTTGGATTGTTGCCATATCTAACAAGATATGCAACGGAAGATATTAATGCAATTCCAAGTATCATTGCCAAATAGAATGCGAAGAAATTGAAAAGGCTCGTACCTTAGATCCAGAGAGTCATCTCGAATTCTCTTGAGGAGTCCAGAGGGGATCGACCCATTTAGCTGGTTGCCTGAAACATCTCTATGGAAACAAAACACTCAACCTATTCAAATGGCAACTCGTGCGAATAGTTTAAAATTTCAAAGAAAGTTTCTGTGCTTACAGAAACGTCCGTGAAGGTAATTGCGAAAGAGCATCTGGAATGGAGCCTGTAAGGTTATTGTTTGACAGGTCCCTGCAAGAGACGAAACACAATCTTATTTCATATACTTTTTGTTGCAAACAAAAAACAAATACAAACTGGGTCAAAATAGATACTTGATCTATCCATCTGAAAATATAGTGTGTTTATATTAGTTTTTAAAGTCAAACTTCGTAACATTATTTGATCAAGTTTGTAGAAAAAATTATCATGAAATATATTTGATATTGTAGATATAGATAATTTTCTTTATAAATTTGACCAAAGTTTGTGATGTTTGACTTTAGCAAACTTGCACATTATATTATGGGATGGATGGAGTGGAAAACTCCAAACGTACAGGTATTGGACTGTCTTCAGATTCGCGAAAGATGGTGATATATCACCATTTAGACCACTGGAGGACAGGTTTCTGCAGGGAGCAAATGAAGTGGATCAGTTTCACTCCACGCTGCACGACAATTATATGCGACCTTTTTGATTTTCCGTTCATTATTTCATGAACACAAGTGAGCATAGGTACAGATGAGGAAGTACTTACACGCTTGTGATCCTTGGTGGGCTGCCAGGTGGGTAGCTGCAGGTCAACCTGTCCCATGCCATCGTCTTCGGAACACACGGATCACCCATCCAGTTCTTCTTCACTTGATACTTCGCCTTGATCGCCATGATTGCAGAAACTGCAGTTAATCGCATTGTAATTTCAGTACCACAAAAGATGTGCTTACCCATACTGCTAGCTCATTCACGCACACACATACGTACCATCCAGGGAGTCCGTGCCAAGGTTGGTGGTGGGGATGAGGGAGAAGATCTCGGCCGCGTTGATGATAGGCGGCAACGTCCAGTTAGCCGTGGCGTTGATGGAGATTGTGTAGTTGCTGTGACGGATGAAGGCGCCACTGTTGTAGAGGGCGATATCATAGATACGATCCGGCGCGATGTCGCTTGTATACAAATACAACGGCTTGCTGTTGACGGTGATGTTCAGCTGGCGCACAGTGTTGTTGGGTAGGACCTCTAGCTCGGCGAAGTGCAGGATGGCAATGTACCCGGGGGACGGGTCTTTGGGGGTGGGCACGGGGTACCAGGTGAATTCTAAGTTCCCAGAGGCGTTCCGAGGCTTGATCGCCGTCTTCAACACCGCCGTGGGCGCCTCGAATAAGTCTTCGTTGGCTATGTTCTGCACCCCGCTGGCCATTGATATCTCGGTCCACATTACCTTGTCGCCCCAAGGCCTCCATATCCGGTCGTGTGGATCATCGGGATACCTGACGTAGAAGGTCTCGTTGGTCGGGCCGAAGTTGAGCCTGGCAAATAGGACCAGACCCTGTGCCGGGGTCACCTGCGGGTAGAGCGTTCTTTTCAGCGGCCTCAGGTCCAAGCCAGAAATGAACGGCGTACCGCCACCGGTGTCCACCAGGCAGACCTGCATGAAGTCCTCCGGCACCACCACGATGGCCTCGACGAACACCGCATCCTTCGAGTCGGTGATGTTCACGGTGTGCCAGTAGTTGGTGCCGATATGGAGGTCAAACACTGGCAGACGGTCGAGGCCGTCGTAGTTGCCGTACTTGAACCTCCCTCGGATCATGTACTTGAGCCCGGGCATGAGGGAGCGAAGCGTGTAGCAGTTCCGCACGCCAGTTGGGAAGCTACGCAAACTGTACCAAACCTTGGCCAAAGCCGGGATGACGTACTCCGGCGAGATAATATGGTTCGTGCCGGTGTCGGCATCGATGAAGCCAGCGTCGGGGGCGTACGAGAGCTTGGTGGCGTTGTCCACGTAGCCCATCTCCTCCGAGAGACCACAATCTATGGTTATGAATCCTGCAGTGCAGGGCGCAGTCATCAGTCATCACGCGATCAGTGCATCCCGTTGTGATTTCTACCCCATATGCTATAATGATGTTGCACGAATCAGTGAGTGGCCAGGCGTACGTACCTTTGCTATCAGGCTGGGCGCGAGCTTGGAGCACGCAGGCGACGGCAACGATGCAGAGAAGAAGCTGCAACCACAGCGGCGCGGCCATTGTTCTTCGCTGGGTCAATTGCTCCATTGCACATGCAATCAACTAATGGACCGTAATATATGGTGGACATAGCTTGTCAGAAGATAATGTATTTTTTGTTGGCCGAAAAAACATATGCTTGATTCTGTAGGCGCTCCATGAATGTCTCCATGTGCATGCATGCACCTAGACCAGCGGAAAGGAGTGCTATCTTTCAGCTAGCTGACCGCCTGCGTCCCAGCGCATGCGCATCCGCTCAGAGGTCTCTCTTATGGACGAGGCCGGGCGCCGCATTGATGCGGACGGGTGGCAGCTGGTAGACGGCACCAAGAAGAGAAGTAACTCCGGGCCAAGGCATGGGCATGCTGTCGGTGATCTCTGCTGCTTCAGGCATCTTCTTCTTAAGCTGGCCCGTGGTAAATGCTTCCGCTGCCTCTCCCCCAACCACCACATTGCTAGCTGCCGCAATCCAGCCAAGTGCCTACTCTGCGGCGAGCTCGGTCACAAGGGCTAGGCAGTGTTCCCCGGCTCCATGTGCCCCTCTCCTGCGCCCCCCTCCGCCCCCGCCGTCGCTCCCTTCACCTCCTTTCCGCCCTGCGGCACCCTTCCCTGACCGCCGGGACATTGCTTTCTCGAAGCCCGCGTTCACCTGGCTGCCCCTGGCTATGAGCGTCGCGGCCCGGTCACGGCGTTCGCTCCGCGCACATCCGTGGTGATCGAAGAGGAGCAGGTGCCGCTCCAGCAGGCCGTCGTGGTGGTCGTCGTGGGCTCCTGCCCTTCGATGATGCTGGTGGACGTCAAGCGTGCCCTCGCGATCCGGTTCCAGGCCGCGGAAGATACCATCTCGGTGGCCTGGAAAGGGAAGGCGACGATACTCTTCCGGTTCGCTGACCCGGCCGTGCATGCTAGGGCTCTGGCGGTGCGTGGACCGCTGGTGCTAGGGCCGGTCTCCTTCAACCTGCCGCCCTGGACCAGGTTCCGTTCTGCCTCTGCTGCGGCGTTGCGCTACCGGGTTCGTGTGTGCCTGCAAGGTGTGCCGGGGAGTGACTGGCGTTGGGAGTCTGTCTCCTCCTTGTTCGTCGGCGAGGTTCTGTTTGATGAAGTCGACGACTCTTGTCAGTGCGAAGAGGCACTACTAGGGAAAACCCTACTAGTAGCGCATGTTTAATGTCCACTAGTAGCGTGGGACACCGCACTACTAGTAAGGCGCTACAGTTATTCCTTAGCAGTAGCGCATACTACACGCGCTACTGCTAAGATATATATAGCCGTAGCGTTTGTTCACTCCCGCGCTACTACTAATATAGTTAGTAGTTGCGTGTTTACTCTTCATCGCTACTAGTATTTTTTTTCATTTTTTATTTTTTAGTGTATTTATACGCCATTATACAAATTTTGGTACAATAGCAATTATGAGGTTGTTATATCAATATGTACATAACAGTGTGTCAAATGAAAGTGGATTAGGTTCAAATGGAGGCAACATGTGGTGCATGTCAAAAGTATACTACTAATTCAAACGTGATCTAGTTTGGACTAGTGGTACTATCGATGTGCATCACATGTTGCCTCCACTTGAATCTAATCCGCCAACACAAGCTATTTAATCATCATCATAGTCATTACCATCAACAGTGGCTATTTAATCATCATAGTCATAGTGTAGCACACACCATCATCTTCAAACTCATTCTAGCTAGTTAATCACCACCAACACTAGCTGCGGTAGCTATCTTAGCGCCACCAACACTAGCTAATAATAATCATCATAGTCATTACCACCAACACTAGCTATTTAATCATCATAACTCATTTCTAGCTAGCTAATCACTTCTGCTGCTCTCGCTCAGGTAAAATAACATAAAACATGTGTAGCACTCCTGCTTCATCAAGTTGGAGCATGCAGATGAACATGTCTCCTAATCGTGGGCTGCGCTTCTGATTGCTTCCCCCTAGTATTTCTCTGCAATTGTTCACAATTTTACTCCAATCTTTCACTATTAAGCATTCCTCGCTATTAGAAATACTGAATGCACTAAAGAGCATTGTAGGATATCTTGGCCGTAAGCTAACAATTCTCATGGGACCTTTAGTCTCGATCCAATGAGGCACAACATTCAACGGGAGTCCCTGTTGAAGAACATCGTATAGTAACATACTTAGCAATGAAGTTTAGCTTAAAAATAATGTATGCAAAAGATGCACTGAGGACAAATAGTAAAAATCTTATCATCTTTCCTAAATAGATGTCACCGTAGTGTTGGAAATATGCCCTAGAGGCAATAATAAAAGCGTTATTATTATATTTCCTTGTTCATGATAATTGTCTTTTATTCATGCTATAATTGTGTTATCCGGAAATCGTAATACATGTGTGAATAATAGACACCAACATGTCCCTAGTAAGCCTCTAGTTGACTAGCTCGTTGATCAACAGATAGTCATGGTTTCCTGACTATGGACATTGGATGTCGTTGATAACGAGATCACATCATTAGGAGAATGATGTGATGGACAAGACCCAATCCTAAACATAGCACAAGATCGTGTAGTTCGTTTGCTAGAGTTTTCCAATGTCAAGTATCCTTTCCTTAGACCATGAGATCGTGTAACTCCCGGATACCGTAGGAGTGCTTTGGGTGTACCAAACGTCACAACGTAACTGGGTGACCATAAAGGTATACTACGGGTATCTCCGAAAGTGTCTGTTGGGTTGACACGGATCAAGACTGGGATTTGTCACTCCATATGACGGAGAGGTATCACTGGGCCCACTCGGTAATGCATCATCATTATGAGCTCATAGTGACCAAATGTCTGGTCACGGGATCATGCATTACGGTACGAGTAAAGTGACTTGCCGGTAACGAGATTGAACGAGGTATTGGGATACCGACGATCGAATCTCGGGCAAGTAACATACCGATTGACAAAGGGAATTGTATACGGGGTTCATCAGATGAGATCATCGAGGAGCATGTGGGAGCCAACATGGGTATCCAGATCCCGCTGTTGGTTATTGACCGGAGAGCGATCTCGGTCATGTCTACATGTCTCCCGAACCCGTAGGGTCTACACACTTAAGGTTCGGTGACGCTAGGGTTGAAAAGATATGTATATGCAGTAACCCGAATGTTGTTCGGAGTCCCGGATGAGATCCCAGACGTCACGAGGAGTTCCGGAATAGTCCGGAGGTAAAGAATAATATATAGGAAGTGCTGTTTTGGCCAACTGGAAAGTTTTGGGGTCACCGGTATTGTACCGGGACCACCGGAAGGGTCCCGAGGGTCCACCGGGTGGGGCCACCCATCCGTGAGGGCCCCATGGGCCAAAGTGGGGAGGGGAACCAGCCCATAGTGGGCTGGTGCGCCCTCCTAGGCCCACCCCATGCGCCTAGGGTTGGAACCCTAGGGGTGGGGGGCGCCCCACCTTGCCTTGGGGGCTACTCCAGCCCTTGTCGCGGCCCCCCCTTGGGAGATCCAATCTCCAAGGGGCTGGCCCCCCCCTAGGGGCCTATATAAAGGAGGGGAGGGAGGGGCAGCCGCACCCTGCATCCTTGGCGCCTCCCTCTCCCCTGCTACACCTCTCTCTCTCTCTCGTAGTACACGGCGAAGCCCTGCTACTGTGATGCCCTGCATCCATCACCACGCCGTCGTGCTGCTGGATCTTCATCAACCTCACCTTCCCCCTTGCTGGATCAAGAAGGAGGAGACGTCATCCGCTCCGTACGTGTGTTGAACGCGGAGGTGTCGTCCGTTCGGCGCTTGGTCATTGGTGATTTGAATCACGGCGAGTACGACTTCGTCATCCACGTTCTAGTGAACGCTTCCGTTCGCGATCTACAAAGGTATGTAGATGCATCCGATCACTCGTTGCTAGATGAACTCATAGATGGATCTTGGTGAAACCGTAGGAAATTTTTTGTTTTCTACAACGTTCCCCAACAGTGGCATCATGAGCTAGGTCTATGCGTAGTTCTTTATGCACGAGTAGAACACAATTTGTTGTGGGCGTAGATGTTGTCAACTTTCTTGCCGCTACTAGTCTTTTCTTGCTTCAGCGGTATTGTGGGATGAAGCGGCCCGGACCAACCTTACACGTACGCTTACGTGAGACCGGTTCCACCGACTAACATGCACTAGTTGCATATGGTGGCTGGCGGGTGTCTGTCTCTCCCACTTTAGTTGGAGCGGATTCGATGAAAAGGGTCCTTATGAAGGGTAAATAGAAGTTGACAAATCACGTTGTGGCTTTCACGTAGGTAAGAAAACGTTCTTGCTAGAACCCTATTGCAGCCACGTAAAACTTGCAACAACAATTAGAGGATGTCTAACTTGTTTTTGCAGCAAGTGTTTTGTGATGTGATATGGCCAAAGTTGTGATGAATGATGAATGATCTATATGTGATGTATGAGATGTTCATGCTATTGTAATAGGAATCACGACTTGCATGTCGATGAGTATGACAATCGGCAGGAGCCATAGGAGTTGTCTTTATTTTTTGTATGACCTGCGTGTCATTGAGAAACGCCATGTAAATTACTTTACTTTATTGCTAAACGCGTTAGCCATAGTAGTAGAAGTAATAGTTGGTGAGCAACTTCATGGAGACACGATGATGGAGATCATGATGATGGAGATCATGGTGTCATGCCGGTGACAAGATGATCATGGAGCCCCAAGATGGAGATCAAAGGAGCTATGTGATATTGGCCATATCATGTCACTTTTATTATTTGATTGCATGTGATGTTTATCATGTTTTTGCATCTTGTTTACTTAGAACGACGGTAGTGAATAAGATGATCCCTCATAATAATTTCAAGCAAGTGTTCCCCCTAACTGTGCACCGTTGCGACAGTTCTTTGTTTCGAAGCACCACGTGATGATCGGGTGTGATAGATTCTAACGTTCACATACAACGGGTGTAAGACAGATTTACACATGCAAACACTTAGGTTGACTTGATGATCCTAGCATGTACATACATGGCCTCGGAACACAGAAGACCGAAAGGTCGAGCATGAGTCATATAGAAGATACGATCAACATGAAGATGTTCACCAATGTTGACTAGTCCCACTACAAGAAATATGTCAACTTATGACCTTCTGTCAGTGACCCTCGAAGAATTGGTCATAAATTTATGACCATTTTAGACGAATTGGTCAAAAGCTGTTCAGGGGGCTCCAAACCCTAAACCATTGCGACCATTTTGGTCAGAAAGGTTGTAATTTCCTTACACGAAATGGTCACAAAGCAAACAGTGCTAGTCCGCTGCCTTATTTCTAGTTGTTAATGACCAATATAGATGGTCATAGCCTTGTAGATTGTGGTGGGTTGTGATGACTAGGCGCCATCTCATCAGTTTTGCCTATGTGTCATGTCCATGTGGCAGTTTTTGCCCTAGGTTGTGAAGCAACCTATATTTCTATCATTCCCAAAATTCTCAAAAAAATCTCATAAATTCTTTGGGGCATATCTTCATAAAATATGTTAAAATCCTTCCTTGCCTAGTTCAAAACTAATTCAACAATATTCATTTTCCTATTCTGTTCACAACAACACTTTATGAAGGAAGTGCTATTTATATATTCTTGATTGCCCTCGGAATTTTTGAGCACTCTTTCCTATCCAAATCATTACCGCATGACAAAATTCAGCTCCATTTGCCTAGCAAATATTCCTCGCCAAATTTCCAAAGTTTTTGTCCACCTAGAAGCATTGTGAAGGAAGTACCTTTTTTATATCTCTAAATGAGATGAAATTTATACAGTTCCTTCATATGCCCGAATTATCACCCTCCTCCAAATTGCAGCTCAGTCAAATCATCTATGTGAGCCCAGGTTCAATTTATATTTTATGGCCAAATTGGCACGTTGCAAAGCAAGTGTTATATAGACCCCTCCTATTACCCTCAAACTTTTCGGGCACTCTTCCATACCCAAATCATTGCCACGTGATAATATTCAGCTCAATTTTCCTAGTAAATCTTTCTCGGCAAATTTCCAAAGTTTCTACCTCGAGAGAAGCTTTGTGAAGTAAGTACTAGCTAGGCTTACCCAAATGATCTGAACATTTACCAGCGCATGACCATACCAAAGTAACTTACCTACACCAATTTTGAGCTCATTTCATTCATACAATCTCTCTCACTAGTTTTCCCAAGTTTCTGTCCATAGAAGAGCATTGTGAAGGAACTACTTCTTTGGCATGTCCAAATGGTATCAATTTTCTACAATGCTTTCCTATGCCCAAATAACCATCCTCCACAAAATTTCAGCTCACTCCATTCATTATTTTGAGCCCAGCTTCAACATTCATATTTTTGTCTAGCGTGGTACTTTGCAAAGCAAGTACCACCTAGGATCCTCCTTTTGAGCTAAAATTTGTGAAGACATTGATCATCCTCAGCCAAAACTCATGCCCATTGGCCATGTGCATTTCCCGTACCGCTAATCAAACACTTGGCTGCTAATTCATGTTTGAGCATAGATCGGTCTCCTCGTGAGAATCTTATGTTGTAATTTTCCTCCTAGCACCAACCTGGGGAGTGCCTAACCCACTAGACATGCCTAGGCCGCCCAAAACACATGGCAACATTACGGTCACGCGGTGACCATGCGACGGGCATGCGAGTTTACGTGCTCTAGAGTTGGGGCCCTCGGCCACCGCCCAAACCTCGACGTATCGCCACCAAACCATGTATTTATGATTGAATAGGTCCTTATATAACTAGAAATGATTTTTGGAAAAAATAAATAGGAAACTATGAGGCAGTTGCAGTTCAAATTTGACCCGCTTCCAACTGAATCGGCGGAAATTTGTCTTTTTCACGAGAGGTGGATCAAATTTTTTTACACCCAACCATTTTGTCAATTGTGCATTAAATATGGCCTAGTATTTTATAAAAATGATTTGGTCCAATTTTGCAACAATTATTTGGTAGTTTCTTCACAAAAAAACCTCCTTTCGGGCACTCGAAAAATGGAAAATGGTTTTTTCGTCCAACAAAAATGAAAACTTTCTTAGGCAACATTGTTTGCCATTCCAATATGCACCCTTGTGCACAATATGAGATCATTTGAACAAACTATGCCATGGATGTGGCCATAAGATTGATCATTTGGCTTAAAAGCCATTGATCTCCACACGTGATAGCTCGTTTCTGAGAACACTTTTTTAAAATAATTGCCGTATTACAAGTTTATTATTTTTCCTTGGAACTTGGCCACATATAATGACACAATGCGAAGGTTTCCCAATTTTTTGATTTTTTTTGAATTTTGTATGCCCGTGTCAAAATGCGGTCAAAACAGCGGGAATGACCGTTCCTAGCTAGTAGTTGAATCTTGAATTTTTTTTGGTGTTTCTCTGATTAAATAGATACTTATGTACCTAGAAATGATTTTTGGAAAAAATAAAGAGCAAACTACGAGGTAGCTACAGTTCAAATTTGACCCGCTTCCAACTAAATCGGCGGGAATTTGTCTTTTTCACCAGAGGTGGATCAAAACTTTTGACACCCAAACATTTGGTCAATTGTGCATTAAATATGTCCTAATATTTTAGAAAAATTATTTGGTCCAATTTTTCAACAATTATTTGGGAGGTCCTTCACAAAAAAACCTCCTTTCGGGCACTCGAAAAATGGAAAATGGTTTTTTCGTCCAACGAAAATGAAAACTTCCTTAGGCAACATTGTTTGCCATTCCAATATGCACCCTTGTGCACAATATGATATCATTTGAACAAACTATGCCATGAATGTGGCCATAAGATTGATCATTTGGCTTGAAAGCCATGAATCTTCACGCATGATAGCTCATTTTTTAGAACACTTTTTTAAAATAATTGCCGTATTACAAGTTTGTTATTTTTCCTAGGAACTTGGTCACATATAATGACACAATGCGAAGGTTTCCCAATTTTTTGATTTTTTTTGAATTTTTTATGCCCGTTTCAAAATGCGGTCAAAACGGCTGGAATGACCGTTCCTAGCTAGTGGTTGAATCTTGGAATTTTGTTGGTGTTTCTCTGATTAAAAAGATACTTATGTACCTAGAAATCATTTTTGGAAAAAATAAAGAGCAAACTACGAGGCAGCTACAGTTCAAATTTGACCCGCTTCCAGCTGAATCGGCGGGAATTTGTCTTTTTCACCAGAGGTGGATCAAAACTTTTTACATCCAACCATTTGGTCAATTGTGCATTAAATATGGCCTAGTATTTTAGAAAAATGATTTGGTCCAATTTTCCAACAATTATTTGCTAGGTCCTTCACAAAAAAACCTCCTTTCGGGCACTCGAAAAATGGAAAATGGTTTTTTCGTCCAACAAAAATGAAAACTTCCTTAGGCAACATTGTTTGCCATTCCAATATGCACCCTTGTGCACAATATGAGATCATTTGAACAAACTATGCCATGAATGTGGCCATAAGATTGATCATTTGGCTTGAAAGCCATTGATCTCCACACGTGATAGCTCGTTTCTGATAACACATTTTTAAAATAATTGCTGTATTACAAGTTTATTATTTTTCCTGGGAACTTGGCCACATATAATGACACAATGCGAAAGTTTCCCAATTTTTTGATTTTTTTTTGAATTTTTTATGCCTGTTTCAAAATGCGGTCAAAACGGCAGGAATGACCGTTCCTAGCTAGTGGTTGAATCTTGGAATTTTGTTGGTGTTTCTCTGATTAAAAAGATACTTATGTACCTAGAAATGATTTTTGGAAAAAATAAAGACCAAACTACGAGGCAGCTACAGTTCAAATTTGACCCGCTTCCAACTAAATCGGCGGGAATTTGTCTTTTTCACCAGAGGTGGATCAAAACTTTTTACATCCAACCATTTGGTCAATTGTGCATTAAATATGGCCTAGTATTTTAGAAAAATGATTTGATCCAATTTTCCAACAATTATTTGGTAGGTCCTTCACAAAAAAACGTCCTTTCGGGCACTCGAAAAATGGAAAATGCTTTTTTCGTCCAACGAAAATGAAAACTTCCTTAGGCAACATTGTTTGCCATTCGAATATGCACTCTTGTGCACAATATGAGATCATTTGAACAAATATATTGTAGATCCTTAAAAAAACTCATTTTTGGCACTAGAGAAATTATTTTTAGTCAGCCATGACCAATTTAGATGGTCACAATGTCGTACTGCATTCTGATTGGTCCATGGACGTATCACGCGGATCATGCATCAAACACCGTCGGATGCTCAAGGATCCAACGGCAGTCCTCAACCCTTCCACACCAACCCTGAAACCCTAGATGGTCATTTTGCATCCACCCCCCCCCCCCCCCCGCCTCCTTTCTTTCCACATCTCTATCGATCCCCTTCCAGATCCCCCATCTCCTCGCCCGATGGCTTGCCTCCTCCCTTCCAGACCCATCACCGCCGCCACCTCCCTCCAGCAGAGCTCGCCGCCGTTCCCCACGCCTTCCTCCTCTCGCCCCTCCCCTTCCAAACTCCCCACAGCAATGGCCGACGGCCTCACCGCGGCGCAAAATCTCCCACCACCGCGAAGCCAGCGAGCACCCTCCCGCCGCCGCCAACCACCCCTCCCCCGCCGCCACCCACCTCCACCACCCACCCCTCTCCTCGCCGCCACCCACCTCCCCCACACCTCCCCTCCCCACCCAGATCCTCTCCCCACTCCCAGATCCAACTTGCCACCGTAGAACGAGGAGATCGCGGCCAAGATCTTCGGGACGCGGTGGTCGTCGTCGCGGATGGCTCCTCTGCCGACCCGCGGTACCTCGAGGAGTTTGCGCGGCGGTTCGACCCCTCGAGTTGGTCCGGTTCGGGACGGAGGTGGTGAGCGTCCGCCACAGCAGGGACGACGACGCGGGCTGGAGGGTGAGGCTCGCCTACGCTGGCAGCGAGCTGGAGGAGGAGGTTTGATGCCGTGGTCGTCTGCAGTGGGCACTTCGCTGAGCCGTGTGTGGCCTCCATCACAGGTAATTACCCAGTCCGATCTATCCCCACTGATGGCTAGCACTAGCAGTAGGCAGTTGGCCAGTAGCTATTTCCGATCGATCCGATTCTTTTTGGCATCTTGCAAGGGAGTCTGGATGGGTTGTTAGCAGCAAGGATCCATAGCAGGCAGGGGAAACATTATGATTAGTAGTTGGCCTCATCGATCGGATCTGAGTAGCTGGGCTAGCGACGATTATACTACTATTATGTTTGGGTGCCTAATTGACTGATTGCCCACCGTTGAAAATTTTGTTTATATATATAAAAATCCTGAAGGTGCCACAAACTGCCAATAATGATGTTCATTATTCTCAAGTGAATATGAATGAGAATGTATCATTTGTCTAGAGATGGAGTCTGTGGAGATAGAGTTCATTAGTTTTTGGTGTATTCGTCTAGAGTTCATTTAGCAAAGTTCAGAAATGCAAACAACATCAGTTCATTAGTTACACTAAGCATTTGCCTGCCTAAGTTGTATTTAGACCAAAATTTGCTAATAGACACCCCCCTTCACAGATCTGCTATTTTTTGGCGTGCACATAATATGTATGTCTTAACAGTTTCCAGCAGTTGTGTTCTATTGTTTGATTAAATGAATCAAAACCTGAAGGAGATCTAGATTAACAGTAGAATCACATAGTTGTAATTACCCGAGAAATTTTAACAGAAGCTCACTGTTATGTCCTCCATCGGGCGATCTTGTTTGTTATCGCAGTAGAATTTGGTGTGCTTGAATAAAATGGCGCTCATTTGCATCATTGTATTTCTGCAGAGTTTTAAGAAGAATTCTGGTACGAACGCACTGACCGTATACTTGTACATGTGCAGCTGAGGAACATCATATGGGCTACTTCCAAGCATGATGTGTACGTGATGTAGAACTATTCTGTGATGCATTGGTCGTCCTTACTCCGCAAAGGAAAAGAAGTGCTCAACGTGGCAAGCCCAAATCAGGTGATCTACCACAGAGCGATGTGATAGTCCTCTATCGTCGGAATTTCGGTCAATCTCTGATCCACTGTGCGACCACACTATGCAGGATATCCAGGGAGGTCGGCCCTTGTCCAGGGGAAGATCAGCACCATGACGGTGAAAGACAACCTCGGCAGTGCCTTCTAGCAAGATTTCAATCATAATCTATGCATACTTGTTTATGATATGTGTGTGCCTCCATCAATCCTCTTTGGCATCATAGGATACAAGATACCAAGACTAGCAGTTCTCGTCTTGCTTATGTTTTGTGATCTCAGCTTATCTAATAAAACTGGCAATTATAGGATACAAGATACCATAACTACATAACTGGGGTCATTTGCGTTACTGTAGTTGTGCCGTCTGGCTAGTGGGCTAATATGGGAGCCACAGCATGGCATCCTTCTCCATTGTAGATCCATTGTATTTGCATGCTGCTATATTATGTCAAGTTGAGTGAACCAAACATATCCTGGTGTGTGTGTGTGTGTGTGTGTGTGTGTGTTAACATCTCCTAATGCTCCTACCAGCTTTCTGACTTTGGAAAATGATTTGACTCCTCTCACCTGGCCTAGGAGCAACACCACTGCTGATGAGAGCAGATCCTTTCCCTCAATAGATTAGCATCATTCCATTCTTACTGTGTAGTAGAATTGGTAGTGATAGAGTGGGTGAATCTATGTGATGTAGAGAGACACTAAGATAATGCAAAAATATATATTAGTTCCGCTAATGCTTACCAGTGAATTCAAGTCTCCTTATTTGAAGGTCTAACACTTGTGCATACTGATTTGTGTGCTTTCTGGTTTAGGGAGGAGCTGCATGCTCTGTACCAGCTCATCCTTGTCCTGCTCGAGGAGCAGGAGGAGGAGGGGCGCATCTAGCCAGCCACAAAGGGCCTGCTCTGTACGACCATGTCATCGGCCTGCTGCAGCATCGAGTTCAATATGTCAGGTGACCCTTCCTATCCTGATGATGTCTAGTAGATAGTTTGATGTATACCTGCTACTGATTGATGCTCTTGTGGTTAGCATTATACTCCTGGAATCATATTCTACTATACCTAGTGTTCTTGTGGTTCTCGAAGATGCATCACAAACATCTAGTGTTCTGATATAAAATTGGTCTCTAAAATATGTTTCTAAAATTGGTCTCTAAAATATTATACTATACCTGTTGTTGATTGATGCTCTTGTGGTCTCTTGAAGTTGGCTGAATCTGTTGCTTTATCATATATTTGGTCCAACCAGAATCTGTTCTTGAAGTAATCAAATATTATACCCACTAGATAATTGGTCTCTAACCAGAATCTGTTGTTGTTATTGTGTCATCTGCTGATTACTTATTCTATTAATCGCCTAGTGCTCTTGTTAGTGAGATTCATCTAGTATTTTCTTTGCAAAGCATGGAATGGTTTTGAGTAGTTGATCATTGCTTGATGGAACCTTCATGTCGTTAGCTTTCACTACAGTAACCAGATGCAATCCATTTTTATTAAATGCATTCTAGTTAGGATTTTGTCGTGACTGTTCTGTTTCCTATAGATCTAGATCTGGTCACTACTGAAATTTCATTCTAGGACTTCATCATGTGATTATTAGTTATTTTTAACCAATGCTATTCCTAGCATGTGTACACTCTAATCTCTAATGATGTTTGTCTTCCTGTTCAGGAGCTCAAGGTCTACAAAATTTGAAGATCGAAACCATATAGCTCTACTCAGCAAAGAGCCGTCTCTTCTGTTTGATTGTAATAGAATGTAAATATTGCAATATTGTAATACTAGGCATATCTGGGTTGTAATAACTATGTATAGATTGTAGTAGACTTAGTGTTATTTGAGGTACTGCATCTGTACTGTTTCGTTTGAAATAATGATTATGTATGTGATTTGAAAACGTGTGGAATGGAAACCTGACTTGTGGGATCCACTTATGAAAATAATCTGAGCATTTTTGAATTTTCTGTCAAGTGGGCCCAATGTGTGAGAAGATGACAAGTGGGACCAGCTCCAAAATATAATGGCCCAAACAATGTTAAAAGACCCGACCCAGAAATAAATAAAAGGCTGAAATGGGCTTGGCCCGTGTAACTTACAGAAAAAATACATTAAAAGACCGAATTGTTGGGCTAGGCCCATGTAGAAAACCGAATTGGACCGGGCTGAATCTTGTGCCACATCAGCTTGCCACGCTGGATGCCTACGTGGCCTGGGGAGGTTGCTAGTGACCAAAACGCCACAGTAGGAATATTTTGGTCGTAAACGTCCATGACCTTCTCACAGAGAAGGTCGTTATAGTCAGTTTACGACCGCCAGCTTTTGACCTTCTGTTTTTGGTCACAAAAAGGTCATAAATGGAAATTTGTGACCTTTTAGTGACCAATAGTGGTGGTCACAAGTTGACATATTTCTTGTAGTGTCCGTCTCACGTGATGATCGGACACGGCCTAGTTAACTCGGATCATGTTATACTTAGATGACTGGAGGGATGTTTATCTAAGTGGGAGTTCATTGAGTAATTTGATTAGATGAACTTAATTATCATGAACTTAGTCTAAAATATTTACAATATGTCTTGTAGATCAAATGGCCAACATAGTCCTCAACTTCAACGCGTTCCTAGAGAAAACCAAGCTGAAAGACGATGGCATCAATTACACGGACAGGGTCCGGAACCTGAGGATCATCCTCATAGCTGCCAAGAAAGATTATGTCCTACAAGCACCGCTGGGTGACGCACCTGTTCTCCCTGCTGAACAAGACGTTATGAACGCTTGGCAGGCACGTACCGATGACTACTCCCTCGTTCAGTGCGGCATGCTTTACAGCTTAGAGCCGGGCTCCAAAAACGTTTTGAGAGACATGGAGCATATGAGATGTTCGAAGAGCTGAAAATGGTTTTCCAAGCTCATGCCCGGGTCGAGAGATATCAAGTCTCCGACAAATTCTCCAGCTGTAAGATGGAGGAAAACAGTTCTGTCAGTGAGCACATACTCACTATGTCTGGGTTGCATAACCGCTTGACTCAGCTGGGAGTTAATCTCCCGGATGACGCGGTCATTGACAGAATCCTTCAGTCGCTTCCACCGAGCTACAAAAGCTTTGTGATGAACTTCAATATGCAGGGGATGGAAAAGACCATTCCTGAAGTATTTGCTATGCTGAAATCAGCAGAGGTAGAAGTCAAAAAGGAACATCAAGTGTTGATGGTGAATAAAACCACTAAGTTCAAGAAAGGCAAGGGTAAGAAGAGCTTCAATAAGGACGGCAAGGGAGTTGCCGTGCCTGGCAAGCAAGCTGCCGGGAAGAAGCCAAAGAATGGACCCAAGCCCGAGACTGAGTATTTTTATTGCAAGGGAAGTGGTCATTGGAAGCGGAATTGCCCCAAATACTTAGCAGATAAGAAGGCCGACATCACAAAAGGTATATGTGATATACATGTAATTGATGTGTACCTTACCAGTACTCGTAGTAGCTCTTGGGTATTTGATATCGGTGCAGTTGCTCACATTTGTAACTCAAAACAGGAGCTACGGAATAAGCGACGACTGGCGAAGGATGAGGTGACGATGCGCGTCGGGAATGGTTCCAAGGTCGATGTGATAGCCGTCGGCACGCTGCCTCTTCATTTACCTACGGGATTAGTTTTGAACCTTAATAATTGTTATTTAGTGCCAAGTTTGAGCATGAACATTGTATCAGGATCTCGTTTGATACGAGATGGCTACTCATTTAAATCCGAGAATAATGGTTGTTCTATTTATATGAGAGATATGTTTTATGGTCATGCTCCGATGGTGAATGGTTTATTCTTAATGAATCTCGAGCGTAATGCTACACATATTCATACTGTGAGTACCAAAAGATGTAAGGTTGATAATGATAGTCCCACATACTTGTGGCACTGCCGCCTTGGTCACATAGGTGTCAAACGCATGAAGAAGCTCCATGCAGATGGACTTTTAGAGTCTCTTGATTACGAATCAATTGACACGTGCGAACCATGCCTCATGGGTAAAATGACCAAGACTCCGTTCTCAGGAACAATGGAGCGAGCAACCAACTTATTGGAAATCATACATACTGATGTGTGCGGTCCAATGAGTGTTGAGGCTCGCGGTGGCTATCGTTATGTTCTCACCCTCACTGATGACTTGAGTAGATATGGGTATATCTATTTAATGAAACACAAGTCTGAGACCTTTGAAAAGTTCAAGGAATTTCAGAGTGAGGTTGAAAATCAACGTGACAGGAAAATCAAGTTCCTACGATCAGATCGTGGAGGAGAATACTTGAGTCACGAATTTGGCACACACTTAAGAAAATGTGGAATAGTTTCACAACTCACGCCGCCTGGAACACCTCAGCGTAACGGTGTGTCCGAACATCGTAATCGCACTCTATTAGATAATGGTGCGATCTATGATGTCTCTTACTGATTTACCGCTATCTTTTGGGGCTATGCTTTAGAGACTGCCGCATTCACTTTAAATAGGGCTCCGTTGAAATCCGTTGAGACGACACCGTATGAATTATAGTTTGGGAAGAAACCTAAGCTGTCATTTCTAAAAGTTTGGGGATGCGATGCTTATGTCAAGAAACTTCAACCTGAAAAGCTCGAACCCAAGTCGGAAAAATGTGTCTTCATAGGATACCCTAAAGAAACTATCGGGTATACCTTCTACCTCAGATCCGAAGGCAAGATCTTTGTTGCCAAGAATGGATCCTTTCTAGAGAAGGACTTCCTCTCGAAAGAAGTAAGTGGGAGGAAAGTAGAGCTTGACGAAGTATTACCTCTTGAACCGGAAAAGGGCGCAACTCAAGAAAATGTTCCTGAGGTGCCTGCACCGACTAGAGAGGAAGTTAATGATGATGATCAAGATACTTCTGATCAAGCTCCTACTGAAATTTGTAGGTCCACAAGGACACGTTCCGCACCAGAGTGGTACGGCAACCCTGTCTTGGAAATCATGTTGTTAGACAACGGTGAACCTTTGAACTATGAAGAAGCGATGGCGGGCCCGGATTCCAACAAATGGCTAGAAGCCATGAAATTCGAGATAGGATCCATGTATGAAAACGAAGTATGGACTTTGACTGACTTGCCCTTGAACGGCGAGCCATAGAAAATAAATGGATTTTTAAGAAGAAGACAGACGCTGATGGTAATGTGACCATCTATAAAGCTCGACTGGTCGCTAAGGGTTATCGACAAGTTCAAGGGGTTGACTACAATGACACTTTCTCACCGGTAGCGAAGCTAAAGTCCGTCCAAATCATGTTAGCAATTTCCGCATTCTACAATTATGAGATATGGCAAATGGACGTCAAAACGGCATTCCTTAATGGTTTCCTTAAGGAAGAATTGTATATGATGCAGCCGGAAGGTTTTGTCGATCCTAAGAATGCTGACAAGGTGTGCAAGCTCCAACGCTCAATTTATGGGCTGGTGCAAGCATCTCGGAGTTGGAACATTCGCTTTGATGAGATGATCAAAGCGTTTGGGTTTACACAGACTTATGGAGAAGCCTGCATTTACAAGAAAGTGAGTGGGAGCTCTGTAGCATTTCTCATATTATATGTAGATGACATACTTTTGATGGGAAATGATATAGAACTCTTGGACAGCATTAAGGCCTACTTGAATAAGAGTTTTTCAATGAAGGACCTCGGAGAAGCTGCTTATATATTAGGCATCAAGATCTATAGAGATAGATCAAGACGCCTCATAGGTCTTTCACAAAGCACATACCTTGATAAGATATTGAAGAAGTTCAATATGGATCAGTCTAAGAAGGGGTTCTTGCCTGTGCTGCAAGGTGTGAAATTGAGCTCAGCTCAATGTCCGACCACGGCAGAAGATATAGAAGAGATGAGTGTCATCCCCTATGCCTCAGCCATAGGTTCTATTATGTATGCCATGCTGTGTACCAGACCTGATGTAAACCTTGCCGTAAGTTTGGTAGGGAGGTACCAAAGTAATCCTGGCAAGGAACACTGGACAGCGGTCAAGAATATCCTGAAGTACCTGAAAAGGACTAAGGAAATGTTTCTCGTTTATGGAGGTGACGAAGATCTCGTCGTAAAGGGTTACGTCGACGCTAGCTTCGACACAGATCTGGATGACTCTAAGTCACAAACCGGATACGTGTATATTTTGAATGGTGGGGCAGTAAGCTGGTGCAGTTGCAAGCAGAGCGTCGTGGCGGGATCTACATGTGAAGCGGAGTACATGGCAGCCTCGGAGGCGGCACATGAAGCAATTTGGGTGAAGGAGTTCATCACCGACCTAGGAGTCATACCCAATGCGTCGGGGCCGATCAAGCTCTTCTGTGACAACACTGGAGCTATTGCACTTACCAAGGAGCCAAGGTTTCACAAGAAGACAAGGCACATCAAGCGTCGCTTCAACTCCATTCGTGAAAATGTTCAAGATGGAGACATAGATATTTGTAAAGTGCATACGACCTGAATGTAGCAGATCCGTTGACTAAACCTCTCCCTAGAGCAAAACATGATCAACACCAGAATTCCATGGGTGTTCGATTCATCACAATGTAACTAGATTATTGACTCTAGTGCAAGTGGGAGACTGTTGGAAATATGCCCTAGAGGCAATAATAAAAGCGTTATTATTATATTTCCTTGTTCATGATAATTGTCTTTTATTCATGCTATAATTGTGTTATCCGGAAATCGTAATACATGTGTGAATAATAGACACCAACATGTCCCTAGTAAGCCTCTAGTTGACTAGCTCGTTGATTAACAGATAGTCATGGTTTCCTAACTATGGACATTGGATGTCGTTGATAACAAGATCACATCATTAGGAGAATGATGTGATGGACAAGACCCAATCCTAAACATAGCACAAGATCGTGTAGTTCGTTTGCTAGAGTTTTCCAACGTCAAGTATCCTTTCCTTAGACCATGAGATCGTGTAACTCCCGGATCCCGTAGGAGTGCTTTGGGTGTACCAAACGTCACAACGTAACTGGGTGACCATAAAGGCATACTACGGGTATCTCCGAAAGTGTCTGTTGGGTTGACAAGGATCAAGACTGGGATTTGTCACTCCATATGACGGAGAGGTATCACTGGGCCCACTCGGTAATGCATCATCATTATGAGCTCATAGTGACCAAATGTCTGGTCATGGGATCATGCATTACGGTACGAGTAAAGTGACTTGCCGGTAACGAGATTGAACGAGGTATTGGGTTACCGACTATCGAATCTCGGGCAAGTAACATATCGATTGACAAAGGGAATTGTATACGGGGTTGCTTGAATCCTCGACATCGTGGTTCATCCGATGAGATCATCGAGGAGCATGTGGGAGCCAACATGGGTATCCAGATCCCGCTGTTGGTTATTGACCGGAGAGCGATCTCGGTCATGTCTACATGTCTCCCGAACCCGTAGGGTCTACACACTTAAGGTTCGGTGACGCTAGGGTTGAAAAGATATGTATATGCAATAACCCGAATGTTGTTCGGAGTCCCAGATGAGATCGCGGACGTCACGAGGAGTTCCGGAATAGTCCGGAGGTAAAGAATAATATATAGGAAGTGCTGTTTTGGCCAACGGGAAAGTTTCAGGGTCACTGGTATTGTACCGGGACCACCGGAAGGGTCCCGAGGGTCCACCGGGTGGGGCCACCCATCCGGGAGGGCCCCATGGGCCAAAGTGGGGAGGGGAACCAGCCCGTAGTGGGCTGGTGCGCCCCCCTAGGCCCACCCCATGCGCCTAGGGTTGGAACCCTAGGGGGGCGCCCCACCTTGCCTTGGGGGCTACTCCAGCCCTGGCCGCCGCCCCCCCTTGGGAGATCCAATCTCCAAGGGGCCGGCGCCCCCCTAGGGGCCTATATAAAGGAGGGGAGGGAGGGGGCAGCCGCACCCTGCATCCTTGGCGCCTCCCTCTCCCCTGCTACACCTCTCTCTCTCTCTCGTAGTACACGGCGAAGCCCTGCTACTGTGACGCCCTCCATCCATCACCACGCCGTCGTGCTGCTGGATCTTCATCAACCTCTCCTTCCCCCTTGCTGGATCAAGAAGGAGGAGACGTCATCCGCTCCGTACGTGTGTTGAACACGGAGGTGCCGTCCGTTCGGCGCTTGGTCATCGGTGATTTGAATCACGGCGAGTACGACTTCGTCATCCACGTTCTAGTGAACGCTTCCGTTCGCGATCTACAAAGGTATGTAGATGCATCCGATCACTCGTTGCTAGATGAACTCATAGATGGATCTTGGTGAAACCATAGGAAATTTTTTGTTTTCTGCAACGTTCCCCAACACGTAGTTCAGTATGAACACTATTGGTCGCACATTTTGAGTACTAAGATTTTTATGTCCAGGAAAATAATTTTCTTGACAGTATGAAGATCCTCAAGCCATGCAACATAATGACCTATCTCCTCGCAGTTTAGTTCAGCCCCGGGACAGTGGACGGTCATATCTACCAAGCGCTGGACATGTTTGCTTGAATGGAAATAAGCTGTCAATAGAAATTAGTTGTCAACTATTTGTGAATAAACAATATTGAATACATAAATATGGTTGAGAAGCTCACATAATGGTATAACTGGAGGTGTCTGCACATCGACCCAGATGTCTATATTACCTTCAATATCATCTTCAGGATAAATATCAAAGGTGATAAACATATCAGGCTCAAATGCATAAGCCTTGCATAGTGCTTGCCACGTTTTGCATTCAAAATAGGTGTAGGTGTTTGCGTTGTATAATTTTGCGTGGAAAGTATAACCATGCTCGGTCTTCAAGTAAACTCTGTTTACCTCCATAATAGTTTTCATAGGACTGAAACCTATTTTATCCAAGACAAAAACTCTTGCATGACAGGGGATACGCTAGTAGAATAGTAATAGATTTAAATTATAAGTTGAAGCAAATGAAGCAGATGTCATGCTTAATTATGAAAAAAGACATGTCGTTGTGACTTACTGTATCCACTTCAAAGTTCTCGTCCAGCTTGATGCTGAAGCATCTATCATCATCTAGGAAGATTCTGTCACAAATACGAAAATCCTTTTCGTCGTCAGACATTTTCTATGTTCATAGTTGAAACATTAATTGAAAATCGATCGAAGGCAACTACCAGATACTCAACACACAAATCCGGGGCACTCGATATTTCCCACATATTCTAGCACAAGTCATGCCAAAATTCACGAAAAAATCCGGCAAGACCTTTGCTAAAATAGGACATATCGAGCGTCTGAAATTTGCTGGAACGGAAATGAATCAACACTCCGACAAAACATAGGCCACTCGAAGGTGTAACCTGCAAACATGACCGAACACTTGGGCAAGCACATATCCTATTTGAGCAACACAAGATATACATTTCAAAATATCTTATAGGACTCATATTGACATGAGCATTCAATAAGCAAAACCAAATCATAAAATAAATAAGTATTCAAATTAGCATGCATTCAATAAGCAAAAGTAAATCATCTGATGCATCCGTACATCGTCGAATATTATCACTAATACATTCCGAATTGTATCATACATATAACATCACTAATACAACTAAAACTCTAGCGCACGACGGTTATCGGCGCGGGCGGTGGACACCCAAAGAGAAAGAACCATCACAGGATCATAGCTCCAGTAAGATCCCTGGAGAACCTGCCAGGTATTGGAGAACATGTGCTCCAACGCAAACAAGTAGCAACGGGGACGTGCGCGTCCTCCTCACTGACACGGTGACGTACCACCTCAGCGGGGTCCTCGAGCCTCTGGACCGTCACTGGCCCACGTGACCGCCACCAAAGAAGGTTCGGGTCAACGACGGGCTGACTCCTCACCAAGCTGCCCCCCCGGTAGGTAACGCCTCCCAATACCAGCCTGGCGGAGCCCAGTCCCGGACATGGCCCATCTGGTCAAGCAGGTGTCCTCCACCGAGTCGACGACGACGAGGATGCGGGATAGGCATCGTCGACGTCGATGCGGGAATAATTGCTTTAATTGAAAAAATAACAACAAATGTGACATGTTCAACTAGTTCTTACTAAAAATAAAATTATTATAAATAAAAATAAACTAGTACCTAATTAGTACCTAGTTCTTACTAACTAATTAGTACCTAGGAACTATTGCCCTAATTACCATATAATTTGATGAACCTAGGGGTGGAAAGTGGTAGCGAATATTCCAATTATCCAAGTTAAAAGTGAAATAAGTGGTCAAATTTTACTTGTTTTATTATGCATTACAATAGTGTTTATTCATCATCTAAGAAAACATAATCTAAGAAAACATCCGAGCCGCATCTGTATCCAATAACATCCGCATCCGATTCGTTTCCACCCATAGATGAACCCTAAGTAACTTGATGCAACTAAAATTTGAAGAACCCTAGGCAGAGGTAGGGGAGGGGGAGGAGCAGGCGTGCTCACCTTGGGTGCCTACGGCGAGGGAGGGATAGGCGGCATCGAGGTCGGGGTCGGGGCTCGGGCGCGCGGCGTAGGGCGGCGTCGAGGTCGGGGTTGGGGGCTGAGGCGGCGTCGAACCCCGGGTCAGGGGCGGCGTCGAGGGTGTGCGGAGAGCGACGGAAGAGCGCGCGGCGGCCGACGAGCGACGGCAGCGGCAACAGCGAAGGAGTTTGGATTTGGGGGAAGTGGCCGGGGGAGGAACGAACCGCGCGGTTAAGTCAGAAGTAGCAGTAGCACGTTCCGGAAAGTGCGCTACTGCTAAGTTAGCTATAGCGCGTTTCCATATATGCGCTACTGCTATTCCTTTCTCTTTTTTCCCTTTTTTCATTTATTTTTATTTACATTTTATTCTTTTCCTTTCTGCTATTTCTATTTCTTTCATTTTCATTTACTTTTCTATTTGCTTTCTGTTTAATTTTATTTCCTTTAGCAGTAGCGCCTTTCTGGGTAAACGCGCTGCTACAAACCAACTAGCAGTAGCACCGTTCCCAGTAGATCGCTACTACTATGTCTAGCCTATCGGCTTAGCAGTGGGAATTTTAGTAGTAGCATTTTTATCTTCAGGCGCGCTACTGCTATAATTGTATCTGTAGCACGGTTTACGTCAACCCGCTACAGCTACTTAGCACTAGCGTGCTTTTTTAACACGCGCTACTGCTAAAGTTCTGTGTATAAGATTTTCCCTAGCGAGGAGACCGCCTGCTTCAAGGTCTGGGTGTGGATGAACGACGTCAACAAGCTCGCCACCACAGGCATGCTCTTCCTTGAGGAGCCTGCGGAGATGCCTTCTCCGGTGATGCACTTCCCAGAGCTTGGCATCTTCGCCGAGCCTCCTCACCACTCCGGCCTCGTGAAGATGCTTGCGCACCCGGTCCTAATCCACCTGGACTGGGTTCACGACTACTACCCGTCCCTGTCAAGCAGCCCTACTAGTTCCTCCAGCTCCCACAACGGGATAAGTGGCACTCCATCGGACACCTTCACCCCCGAGATCATCAAGTGGTGCTACAACTGGAGTCTCGACTTCGAAGACGGCACCTTCTCGCCGGTGAGGCCACGTGGATCTGCGAACTCCCGCCTGCACTTCCCTGGTGATGGCGGTGATGGAGGCGGTGACGGCAAGCGCGACCACCACGGTGTTAGCTCCCATGCTGGGCGATGCACTTTCTGGGATGCCCGACCGGCGGCCACTGGTAGGGACGGGCGCCCCTCACCGGCGGCGGGCTACCTCCTCGGTGGGCGTCGGCGAGCGGCGGAGCGGGCTGCGGTTTCGGACCGTTCCAGTCTCACGCTCACCATATGCACGCCTTGCCCGGCTAACGCAAGGCAGGCCTCCGCGTGCGCTGAAGAGATGCGTTCTGGCCAGGCAGCCGATCCTCCATGCCATACAAAATTCCTTTTACATGAAAGCCCTGCTGCTGTGGGCCTCGCTGCTATGCTGTCAGGTGCAGTACAGGGGCCAGCCGCGCCCTCGCAGTGCAGCCTGTCGGGCCTGGGCGCTTGTGATGCTGGGATGACCACGCTGTTGATCCCGGCATTTCCTAAACGGCGCTTAAGGCGCCCATTCCTTCGATACCCGCAAACGGGCGCACACCCATCCCTCCGTGCCGGGCCAGCCCATTTCCTTATTTTTAATTTCTAAAATCCTGCTAAAAAGAGGGGCGCGCGGTGAGTCGAACCTGCAACCTAAGCTTTCTGTTCATGCCACACTAGCCACTCGGGACAACGTACACGATGTGACTGCTTCCATCATTTCCCTCTTTTGTTTTGTCTTTCCTTTATTCTTTATTTCTTTTCTTTTCTTTTACCCTTTTTTCATATATTTTTATTTTATTCAAAATGCACAGACTTTTTCTAATTCGAAGATTGTTTTTCCAAATAAATGAAATTTTTTTTCTAATTTATGAACTTTTTTTCAAATCAAGCATCAAATTGATGAACTTTTTTAAAATCGATGAACTTTTAAAAACGTTCACAAAATGTTTATGAACGATTCTTCAAAATTGTTGAACTTTATAAAAAATCGATGAACTCTTTTTGAAAATCAATGAACTTTCCTTCAAAATCGATGAACTTTTTTTGAAAATTAATGAACTTATTTCAAATTTGTGAAATTTTCTTCAAAATCGATGAAATTTTATTCAAAATCAATGAACTTTTTTATGATTTGTGAACTTTTCTTCAAAATCGATGTACTTTTATTTTAAATCGATGAACTGTTTTTGAAAATTAATGAACTTTTTTTAGATTTGTGAACAATTATTCAAAATCTATGAACTTTTATTCGAAATCTATGAACCTGTATTCAAAATTAATGAACTTTTATTCAAATTCATGATATTTTTTTTAAAAAATGAACCTTTTTTAAAACCAATGATATTTTTTAATTCCCGAAACTTTTTTCCATGCTGTTGAACATTTTATTACAAATGTATGATTTCTTTTTCAATTGTTTTATATGGTTACAAAATATGTGTTAGCGTTGTCAATAAGGAAGTCTTAAATGCATTGTTTTCGCATAGTAAACATATAAGGCGTCGGGCTCTTGTGGTCATCGGGCTGAGTCCCTGAGACGGTGGCACGTGGTTTCGATTCCCACCTCTCCCGTACATCCTTCTAGAATCAAATTATTTTTTCGCTCTCTGTTGAGATTGCTGGGCCGGCCCGCCAGGTGGAGCATGCGAGCGCCAGGAGCGCCAAGCGGCGCTGAAAGCGCCGTATAGGAGCTCCCACCCTGAAGAGGAAACGCCTCCCCTGCCGATCGCCAAGAAACCGCTGACCGGGCATTGGGAGATTGCTCGGTAGGTTCCATCTTGGGCCTTGATTGGCTACTTGTGTCTCGGCCTCCTGCGGTGCCGGCGCAGGCCACCAGCCAGATGGAAACGAATGGGCCTCCGGCTGAGACACCGGTTGGGCCTCAGCCCGGTGTGGACGGAGCCAGCCCATTCGACGGCAGGCCAGGCCTGCTCGATATCATTGGTAGTGGATCGGTGGGATCGGAGAAGCTGGCCTCCTTCGCCTCCCCCCTCATCCCCCCCTCTGCCGCTCCTCTACTCCGTTCCCCTCCCCCGCCGCCAACCTCAACCACGACCAGCCGGCTGCCCCCGCAATCAGGCCCAGAAAACCCAACTCCCCCCATCCGCCATAGTGGGAGGTTGGCTGCAAAGCCATCTGCGGGAATGGCTACCATGGACAAGGTCAAGTTGGTGCTCCTGAAGAAGAAAGGCATCGCCATCGAAGATTCGATGTCCAAAGCAGAAGGGATGAAGAGGTACGCGGAGATGTACCAAAAGCCGCTCACCCCCATGTTCATGGGGGCTATTTCGGCTCTGCTGGACACCTCGGGCCCGACCCGCAGGGAGGGTGGGGAGAGCCTGGTGGTGGCCTGATGTTGTGCTCTGTTGTTCCCCCGAGTGCTCCAGTTTCCCAATGTTAGCTGATTTCCCCTTGTCTCATCGATGGGTTGGTCTGTATTGTGTCCTTGTGCTTCCCCGAGCTCTCTACTTCCTACTGCTAAAGTGTATCTGTTGTCAGTCAAATTGGGCTGTTGTGCGGTGCTTACATGGCTGCCTTCTCTGCTTGTCTTTGAGGTTTGCTACCTTGGATGTGAGTCTACTATTGCCACGATCGTGACTTATCCAGTCGCCTCTTTGGTTTGCTATGTGTGATTTGTTTGCTTATGGATCCAAAAATCCTAAACTGGAATGTTACAGGCCTCAACAGTCTGGCCCGGAGAAGGATAGTCCACAATCTCATCTGCAACTCTGCCTGTAATATTGTCTGTCTTCAGGAGACCAAATTGGCAGTGGTGGACAAATTCATCATGGCCGAGTGCCTGGGCAGTAACTTTTTCTGACAGTTTTATTGCAAAGGAGGATGTTGGTTCTCGTGGCATAATTATTGTTGCTGTCGCACATGGTTTCTCCATCACCATTGGCCATTCGGCCTCGGGCACTCATTTCATCTCGGGAACTGTCGTGGATTAAACCTCCAACTCCTCCTGGACCTTGACAGTCGTTTACGACCCCCAATTGGACGCAGATAAGATCTTGTTTATGGATGAACTGAGAAACTGCAAGCCTTTTGTTGCCTCTCACTGGTTGCTTGCTGGCGATTTCAACTTGATTTGCGAGACCTCAGAAAAGAGCAAGGACAATATTAACCTGCGGATGATGGGACATTTCAGAAAGATGATTGATGATCTTGAGCTCCGGGAGATTGCCCTCGGGCCGGATGTTCACTTGGTCCAATGAGCGGGCGAACACGGTCCACACAAAAATTGATCGGGTGCTTTGCACAAAAGAATGGGAGCTTCTCTATCCGCACTGCCACTTGAAACCGCTATCAACAAGCATCTCTGACCACTGCCCGATGATTCTTCAGAACCTCGAGATCAGGCATTTCTGGGGGTTCAGGTTCGAGGCCGCTTGGCTGAATATGCAAGATTTCCCTCTTGTGGTGGGACATGCCTGGGCAAAGCCGGTCAGAACCAATAATGCTGTCAAGCGTCTGCACATTAAGCTGTCTAGAGTGGCAAAGGCCCTCAAGTACTGGCTCAAGAGGAGAGAGAGCTTTCGGCCGAAGAGAGAACTTTCAGATCATTGCTCAAGAACAAGATTTTAGGCTTTGCTGCGCTGGATAGGATCAAACGAGGCAAAGATCAAGAGTCACCAAAATCAAATGTGGTGATGCAAATTCAAAAAAATTCCACCTGCAGGCCAACGGCAGAAGGAGGAAAAACTATATCCCCTCTCTGTTAAATCCTGTTGGTGAGGCAGTTACTGATCATGCATCCAAGGATAAGCTATTGTTTGACCACTTCAATGGTCTGCTGGGTGCGTCTGCCACTCATCATGTGTCCTTCAACTGGTACTCTCTGGGGCTGCCTTCCCGAGACCTTTCACACCTGGATGTGCCGGCTTCTATGGACGAGCTAAGAACGGCTGTCAATGATCTGCACAGTGAAAAGGCGCCAGGACCTGATGGCTTCATTGGTGGTTTCTACTTGTCTTGCTGGGACACAGTGAAGTTTGATCTTTTGGTTGCAATAAACCAATTTCTGCTGCTCAATGGTGATTGCTGGTCATTACTTAGCAGTGCACATATCGTTCTGATCCCCAAGGGTGTCGCTGCTTCCTCCCCCTCGGACTACAGGCTATAAGTCTTATGCACAGCATTGCTAAAATCCTTGGAAAACTGTTAGCTACTCGCTTAGCGCCAGAGCTCCACCACCTTGTGTCCTCCTCACAAAGCGCCTTCATTAAGAGAAGATCGATTCAAGACAATTTTTTATTTGTCAGAAACTCTTTCAAGGATGCGCACATGAAGAAGAAACATTTGTTATTCTTGAAGCTTGATTTTGCAAAGGCCTTCGACTCCGTCCTTTGGGACTATCTCCTAAAGGCCCTGGGAGCTTTTGGTTTCAGTCAACGATGGTGTGATCTCATCGACATCATCCTTGGCTCCTCTTATTCTAAGGTCTTGCTCAATGGACTCCCGGGAGAAAAGCTTCGTCATAGGAAAGGGCTTAGGCAGGGAGATCCCATCGCTCCTATGTTGTTCATCCTTGCCATGGAGCCATTATAGAGGCTGTTTTCGCTTGCCACTGATCACGGACTTCTCTCACAAATTTTTAACCATGCCGCCAGGTTGCGGACTAGTCTCTATGCTGACGACGCTGCACTCTTCCTTAACCCTGTGGCAAATGAACTTCAAACAGTTGTGGGCCTACTAAATGTATTCGGAATGGTTTCGGGACTGAATGTGAATCTGAACAAATGTGTTGTTTACCCGATCAGATGTGAAAACATTGTTGTTCATGACATCATGGCCCCTTTTGGTGGAAGACATGGCACCTTCCCCTGCATATATTTGGGCCTACCTCTTTGCTTGAAGGCTCCACGGAAGATTGAATGGCAACCTCTTCTGGACAAATTCGGTGTGTGGCTGAAACCGTGGAAAGGAAAACTTATGTCTAGAAAGGGGAGATTGGAGTTGGTCAATTCAGTCCTCACTGCTCTCACAACCTATCTATTTACCATCTTCCCTCCCCCTAAATGGCTGCTCAGGAAGATTGATCGCTTCAGAAGAAGCTTTCTTTGGAGTGGGGAGCAGGATGCCCCTGGGAGCAAGTGCCTCGTCAACTGGAACAAAGTCTGCTCTCCCAAGGTTTACGAAGGTTTAGGAATAAAGGACCTTGATCAATACAGTAGAGCCCTCAGATTGCGTTGGCTGTGGTTCGAATGGGACGAGGAACCTAGGCCATGGAAGGGACTGTCGGTGCCCTGCGACACAACAGATCGAAATCTTTTTGCCGCCTGCACCAAGTTGGAACTGGGCAGTGGAGAAAGCATCTCCTTCTAGAGTGACATCTGGCTGTTGGACTGCTCGCTCAAGCTCTTTGCACCTAATCTGTTCAAACTAGCCTATAGAAAGAAGATATGTGTGAAGGAGGGACTGGAAACCAACCGTTGGATGATAGGGCCACACCGAATCTCCACTGAGCTGCAAATTGATCAGCTAATCACCATCTGGACAAAAACTCAATCCATTTCCCTTGGTCAAAATGCGGACAAGATCTCCTGGACTCTCATGGCCAACTCTGTTTATTCGGCCAAATCAGCCTATGCCGCCCAATTTTACGGCCGGATCGAAAACCCCCAGTTGCAAAGAGTATGGGATGTCAAAGCGGAGGGCAAGCTCAAATTCTTCCTTTGGTTGGTTCTGCAAAACCGTGTCTGGACCGCTGATCGCCTAGCTGCGCGCGGTTGGCCTCATGATGACCACTGCTCGCTCTGTGATCAAGAGATCGAATCGATCAATCACCTACTGCTCCCGTGCCCTTTTGCCAAGGAAGTTTGGTTCTCCTTCCACGCATCGCATCCTTTGAGCTCGGACTTGGCCCTTCGCTGTACCACTATCTCTGATTGGTGGAAAAAGATTTCCAGAAATATCAAGAAGAAAGATGCTCGTGCGATGATCTCCATGGCAGTGTACACGGCTTGGCACTTATGGAAGGAGAGGAACAGGAGGATTTCCGAGGGGCAAAAGGCCAATGTTGAAACTGTCGTGTCTTTCATCCGAGACGATCTGCGTTTTGTAGGTCCAACCCTTGGCGAGTAGTCACTTGTCTTTCTCCTTGCTTCTCTTTTCTTTCCTCTCTGTAATTGGACTTCCAGAACCTGTACAGTTTTTTCCCCTTGCTTAAATGAAAAAGGCAGAGCTCCTGCCGTTGCCCGTAAAATAAAATTTTCGTTCGGCAACGATCATTCAAACTTTTATTCCTCACATCCATCTCGGTGACATTTGTGTCACTTACTCTTACTGGTCTCGTACAATACTGAAGATTGAAAATCCGTCTGATACCGACGGCAATGATTAGACACTTTTTTGTTAAAAAAAAGAACCTCAAGTCCAAGTCTCGACCGCTCTCGGTTTGGAACTTTGGATTCATATGATCAAAATGATCAATTCATGCTCTTGAGACCTAGAGAAAACGGAGAAGATAGGGATCAAAGACGTGCCAGGCCACCTTCTCGCCGCTCTTCCCCTCCGCCGGCTCCTTTCCACACTACTCCCTCGTCGCCGCTCTGCCTAGTGGCCCCCGCGCATGGCGGCACCGTTTGCATGCGCAAAGGGCCACGCCAAACCAACACGCTCCCGGATAACTCCAACCCACCCTACTAAAGTTTTGTTTTGAAAAGGGGGGTCTCCCCGGCCTCTGCATCAGCATGATGCATACGGCCATCTTATTAACCAAACAAATAAGTTCCAACAAGGTCTCAAAGTCTCCAAAAGTGAGAAATTAAAAAGGCTCACACAGAATCAAAAAGGCTAGAAACACCAACCAGCCAGAAGAAGGATGCCACAACCGGCTGGCTAAAAATAGATAGGAAAACTAATTGCCTATCCTATTACATGACCGCCATCCAAACCGGTTGAAGATATCCCGAGGTACCGTCTACCAGCGGATAGATCCAGTAACCAAACACTCCCTGGCCTTCGTCGGAGTGAGTAGGGACCAGGAACGGATCAGCCACTACCGGAAAACGGCCCTACCCCGACGGCCAAAACAATGCCGACGGCCGCCGTCGGCCTACTTTGAGCTATGCCGACAGCCACGTCCTGGCCATCGGCGTATCTTGGCCGTCGGGCTACCACGAGCTAAGCTGACGGCACCCGTCGGCATAAAACTGTCGTCGGCCCAGCTGCGAACACGCCGACAGCAACCGTCGGCACAAATAGGCCGTCGGCATACCCGTGGGCCCGGCGACCCCGCCCGTGATCAGCGGCTAACGTCGTCAAATCTATGCCGACGGCCGGGATGGGCGGCCGCTGTCAGGACCCCGATTCCAAGTCACATCGATCTAGCCGGTAACACCTCATATCACTTTGCGGCCTCACGCACGGTATCCCACAGGTGACGCCTTACCATGGCCCGGGACCGTTTGCGCCTTTTGGCTCACGTATATGATAGTGTCGCTAGCATCCATATGACAGAGAACCCGGGCCGACATGGCTAGTCGTGAACCCAAAGCGGCACAGACCTATGGAGACAGGCATACGCGAATCACATCGAACATGTCAGTCATCAACGAGTGATTCCGGGCTGTAGCACTGGGCTAACAGGACTCCGGGGATCCCGGGCTGTAGCAGGCTAGGCAGGACTCCGGAAGCCACCGTGTGACATTTCCCTGAAGGGACAGACATAGGGACGAAGTGAAACACATGCCGGCCAGTCACGTGACCTGAACAGTAGTGCTGGGCTAGCAGGACTCCGGTGAACCGGGCTGTAGCGGACTACTATGGCTCATGGAAGCACTAGACTACATTTCCCCATAAGAGAGACTGCCAAGGATAAACAACTAGATTGTCGGATCCCACACATACCAAGCATTTCAATCATACACACAATATGCTCGATATGTGTAAATACAACATGGCATCACAACATAACTCTACAACTCAAGTATTTATTCCTTAGGCTCCGAGGAGCGAGATATTACAAACATGGGTCTCATGACCCAACATACAGAGCATACAAGCAACAAGCACATGCGGAAGCTTAACTTGTTTGAGTACAGACAACTACAAATGAAAAAGGCTGAGAAGCCTGACTATCTACCAGATCCTGCCGAGGGCACAAGATCGTAGCTGAGGTATCAAGCTAAACGCCGAAGTCCACGCGAAACTACTAGCGAGACTGAAATCTCTCTGCAAAATATAAATTAAGCAAACGTGAGTACAAAGGTACTCAGCAAGACTTACATCAGAACTAGCTACATATGCATCGGTATCAACAAAAGGGGGGGTGGAGTTTAACTGCAGCAAGCCAGCTTTGACTTGGTGGCTATTCTGAACTACGACTGCAAGCAACTCTTTTGAGGTGGCGCACACGAGTCCACATATTCACCAATCAATACACCACTATGGATCCGCTCTCGTCTCCCTACGAGAAGGCCATCCATAGCACTCACACTTATCTTGCGAGTTTTAGAGTATCCACTTTCACTTGTCTATGAACTACGCAAGGGGTCCAAGTTTCCATATCCGAGGAATCCGGCTATTCGAATAGATAATGATAACCCTGCAGGGGTGTACTTCTTCACACACGCTCCCACCACTTACCACCATATACACGTCATGTATCTCGGCAACCTTCAAGCGGAAGCCTGGCGAGGGTGTCGGCCACGGCCTACCTAAACACTTAAGTCTCTAGTCCAGGTTTATCGCCTATTCGGGTTCCATCCGCGAGGAGATCCGGCCAGAGTTTCGCTCACAGCCCCAAACGATGTGTGCAGGGTTCCCAAGACACCAAACGGGCGCCCGGTACACCGTGCCACGGTGTATCTACCGCAACATAGCCCACCCCTAGGGTCAGCGCTACGCACGGCCGCCAACACATAACCTACAAACACCAGAAACTAGTTGCAACTCCTGGACAGAGTACTAGGGTGATTAAGAAGCCGAGAGGGTCAATTAAGGATCCCAATGAGTGGTAGTAGCTGTTCATGGATCACAGACACAGAACTCAATTCCTGAGGACGGCTGCAATGAGACAACCCACCATGTACTCCTACATGGCCTCTCACCGCTACCTTTACCAAATCGTGTTCACACACTTAGCTCACACACAGTAGGACATGTTCAACACCATTCCGATTCACTTCCGATGAATCAGACCCGACTCAACTCTAGGCAGTAGCAGGCATGACAACAAGCATGAATGAGTAGGCACATCAGGGCTCAAACAACTCCTACTCATGCTAGTGGGTTTCATCTATTTACTGTGGCAATGACAGGTCATGCAGAGGATAAGGGGTTCAACTACCGCAACAAGTAACAGATAAATCGTTGTTGTCCTAATGCAGTAAAGAGAGCAGGAGCGAGAGAGTGGGCTTGTATCGGAATGAACAAGGGGGTTGTGCTTGCCTGGCACTTCTGAAGATAACATTGAGTCTTCATCAGTGTCAACGATCACAGCGTCGGTACATCGTCTATCGAGAGGGGACATTTACCGGCAAACAAGGAAGAACACAATCAATGCGATGCAACAATATGATGCATGATCATGACATGGCAATATGCTGTTGATTGAGCTAATGCAACTAACAACAAGTTAAATGGAGTTGGTTTGAACACTAGGTCCAAATTCAAATTCAAACTATGAATTCAAATAGTGCATTATCATGTTTTGGACTAAACAGTGAGGTTAAGTTGTTCAAACATGCATGAAAATGCCATAAACAGATTACTTGAATTTTTCTGATAATTTTTCATATATAATTTATTTCATTTGGAGTTACGGTTTAATTTCTATGATTTTTAGAAGTTTTGGACATTTTCTGAAATAAATAAATCATTTAAGATTTATTTAAATTCCAGAAAAAAGGATTACTGCGTCAGCTTGACGTCATGATGATGTCAGCAGGTCAACTGGGCGCCTCCAGGTCAAACCTGACCAGTGGGGTCCACTGGTCAGTGACACAGAGTTGTCTGGGTCACAGACATGTGGGGTCAAGTCAACAGCCACGTCAGCAAGTCAGCACTGACGTGTGGGGTCGGTCAACGCGTGACATGGCAGGGTCAAACAGACCTGTGGGGCCGGTGTGGTTAGTTTAATCTAAACAAAAACAAAACCAGATTTAATTAGGCAGTGGGGCCCATGTGTCAGTGGCATAGGGGTTGGTTAGTGGGGTGATTAGTCGCTAACTAATCTCCTGAGCGGCGGGGGCCACCGATTAGCGGCTCAGGCGACGGCTCGTCGCCGGTGACCACTGGTCGCGGCGGAGTCCGCGTCACAGGCCATGGGGGCGGCGGATGAGGGCACCGGGATGTGGCCCGTGCACTCCCACATCTGGTGGGGCAGGTGGGAGGTTGCGGGAACGCCGGGGCCCGCCGGAACGGAGCTCGCGGCGGCGCTGGAGTTCGGGTGGTAATGGGCGCGAGGCCCTGGTGGGGTTTTGGACAAGCTGAGCTGCGCATGGGCTTCCTGTGAGCTCCACGAGCTCAAGGCCGTGCTCGGGCACCAGGACGGAGACCTACAGCACCGATGGCGACAGACGCGGCGGCGGCAAGCTTCGGGTGCTCGCGGGGCAGCAGCTACGGGGCGAAAACGACGGCGTGGTTAAGGGGGAAAGGACCGGGAGCTCACAGCGGGTCGACGGGTAGGCTCAGCGGCTCGGGGGAGGTCCTGACGACGGAGAATCGAGGACGGCGGCCGTCGGAGTCCGAGGAAGAAGACGGAGCTGATGGCGGCGTTGTAGGGGCTCCCGCGGGGCGTGGCTCGGTGAGGAGGAAGAGGGGGTCTAGGCGGAGCCTCTGAGCACATCGGCGAGGCGAGGCAGTGGCTGTGGCCACGGCGGTGCGCGTCGGCGGCGACGGCGTTCTCGGGCGGCTGCGAGAAGAGAACCAGAAAGGGAGAAGAGGCGCTGGGAGAGCCAGAGAGGGTCGAGGGGGCCGCGGGCGTCTCCGTGGCGCGGTTAGGAGGCCAGGGAGGCTGCCACCGCGAAGCAGGAGGTGGAGGCCTCCGGTGTGCGCTGCTGCTGGCACGCAGCTGCTTCGGGGCGAGGGGAGGAAGACGACGGGCGGGGTGCTGGTGGGCTGGGCCGCTGGTGGCCTGGCGCTGGGCCGCGTAGGTAAGTGGCCAGGTACTATCTCTCTCTCTCTTATGTTTTCTGTTTCAGTTTTTTTCTATTTTGTTCTGTTTTGTTTTGGTTTAGTAAAAATACTAAACCATTTAATAAAATCCTGAAAATATTCATGGACACATGCTGAATTATTTCAGTGGCCCAAAAAATAGTTCCAACATTATTTGAGCATTTAAATTATTAATAGTGTTTAAATGCCCAAAGTCAAAGACAATAATGATTTAAATTCAGTGCCAAAATAATTCCTTAAAAATGTTCAATATTTTTGGTTTGGACACAAACCCTTGCCAAAATTATCAAACATTAATGAAGGCCATTTTGGTTTCACTGAATGCCAGCTTAAGGGTTCTTGCCCCTTTTTTTATTTAAGTTTTTGAGGCTTCCACTTTCCTCAATTCAAGTTTCAGAAATTTAACATGATGCATGGATGCAAGCAAAGTCAAGCAAGGCCTGAACTGGGGCTGTGACAGCCGTCGGCATATATCCTCATGCCACGTCACCGATCCGCGGCATACCCGCCACGTCAGCGATCTGCGGCACGCCGCCCACCTAAACCCTGCCGTTTATATGCCAACGGCAATGCCGTCGGCATATTAACTGACATGTAGCATATGCTTTTTTATGCTTTTTTATGTATTATTATATTAACTGACATGTAGCATATGCTTTTTTATCTATTATTATATGAATATATATGTAGTCTGTAATTTTTTCCATAGATTATGAATATATATATATAGTGTGTAATTTTTTTCATAGATTATGAATATATATATATATATATAGTTTGTATTTTTCTTAGCACAGTAATAATGTGATGCCATGTTCTTTTGAATATAGGACATTATATTTTATTAAAATCAAAAACAGCTATGCCGACAGAAGTTTTGTGGCGGTTGCAAACTCCCGGCACCCGTCTCCAGAGTGTGACCCCCTCACGTCCGCGGTCTGCCCCCCTCACGGACAGCGCCGACGCCGGCATCTGGAGGGCGGAAACAGCCACATCGGGTCTATACGGAGGGGACATTGCTCCGAAGTGTTTCTATGGGATGACCTACCACAACCGGGTGGTGTTGTGGCATGTCCGAAGAGGCGGCACACATCTCCGGGGCGTGGTCCCCCTAACGGATGGCGCCGCCGCCGGCACCTGGAGGGGGAAACGGACGCATCGGGTCTACACGGAGGGGATGTAGCTGTCGGTTTGGCCCCGAATGTTGCTCCCAGGTGTCCCTCTGTGCTGACCTGACACAACCGGGTGGAGAGGCCTACTGGTCAAAGACCGTCCGTGGAAAGTCAAAGGGCTAGATCTCGTGGTCAACCGCTCCAGGATTAGGCGGGACGGGGCCCTGGGGGGGGGGGGTAGCAATGCCACTGGAGCATCGCACCGGCCCCTCATACATGCGGGGTGGTGTGGTGGCATGTCCGAAGAGGCGGCACACGTCCTTGGGGTGTGCCCCCCCCCTCACGGACGGCGCCGCCGCCGGCACCTAGAGGGGGGAAACGGACGCGTCGGGTCTACACGGAGGGGATCTTGTTGTGGGTCTGGCCCGGATGTTCCTCCAAAGTGTTCCTATGGGGTGACCTAACACAACCGGGTGGGGAGGTCCACTGGTCAAAGCCCATCCGTGCAAAGTCAAAGGACTAGATCCCGTGGTCAAACTCTATAGGGTTAGGCGGGACAGGGGCCCTGGGTGGTAGCAATGCCACCGGAGTGTCGCACCGGGCCCTCATACATGCGGGGTGGTGTGGTGGCATGTCCGAAGAGGTGGCACACATCTCCGGGGTCTGCCCCCCCCCCTCACGGACGGCGTCGCCGCCGGCACCTGCAGGGGGGAAACGGACGCGTCGGGTCTACACGGAGGGGATCTTGTTGTGGGTCTGGCCCGGATGTTGCTCCAAAGTGTACCTATGGGCAGACCTAACACGACCGGGTGGGGAGGTCCGCTGGTCAAAACCCGTCCGTGCAAAGTCAAAGGGCTAGATCTCGTGGTCAAACGCTACAGGGTTAGGCGGGACGGGGGCCCTGGGGTAGCAATGCCACCGGAGCGTCGCACCGGGCCCTCATACATGCGGGGTGGTGTGGTGGCATGTCCAAAGAGGCGGCACATGTGTCCGGGGTCTGCCCCCCTCACGGACGGCGCCGCCGCCGGCACCTGGAGGGCGGAAACGGACGCGTCGGGTCTACACGGAGGGGATCTTGCTGTGGGTCTGGCCCGGTTTTTCCTCCAAAGTGTTCCTATGGGCTCACCTAACACAACTGGGCGGGAAGGTCCGCTGGTCAAAACCCGTCCGTGCAAAGTCAAAGGGCTAGATCCCGTGGTCAAACGCTATAGGATTAGGCGGGACGGGGGCCTGGGGGTAGCAATGCCACCGGAGTGTCGCATCGGGCCGTCATACATGCGGGGTGGTGTGATGGCATGTCCGAAGAGGCGGCACGCGTCTCCGGGACATGGCCCCCCCTCACGGACGGCGATGACACGGCAGTACACGTTCTGCGGTAACGATTCGGCGTGAATATTATTAAATACTCAGAGCGTGATAAAATCATGAGTTTTTTTTGCATGACATGGCACATGTGGTATAGGAACGATGGTATTTTTTCATAATTTTTGGTGATGGATAAGTATCCGAAAAATTCCCTCTACGCGGATTGCCCTTCGCGCGTCTACGGCTGTGGCCGGTGGCCTCCGGGGGCTAGCATGCCGCCAAATCTTGCGTAGGCGGCCTCTCACAAGTCTAGAAGTGTTTTGGCGGTTGCAAACGCCCGGCATGCATGTCCGGGGTGTGCACCCCTCACGGACGGCGGCGCCGCCGGCGCCTGGAGGGGGGAAACGGACGCGTCGGGTCTACACGGAGGGGATCTTGCTGTGGGTTCTGCCCGGTTGTTGCTCCAAAGTGTTCCTATGGGCTGACCTAACACAACCGGGCGGGGAGGTCCGCTGCTCAAAGCCCATCCGTGCAAAGTCAAAGGGCTAGATCCCGTGGTCAAACGCTATAGGGTTAGGCAGGACGGGGGCCCTGGGGGTAGCAATGCCACCGGAGCGTCGCACCGGGCCCTCATACATGCGGGATGGTGTGATGGCATGTCCGAAGAGGCGGCACGCGTCTCCGGGGCGTGCCCCCCCCCTCACGGACGGCGGTGACACGGTAGTAGACGTTCTGCGGTAACGATGCGGCGTGAATATTATTAAATACTCATAGCACGATAAAATCATGAGTTTTTTTGCACGACGTGGGCTCATGTCCTATAGGAACGATGGTATTTTTTCATAATTTTTGGTGATGGATAAGTATCCGAAAAATTCCCTCTACGCGGATTGCCCTTCGCGCGTCTACGGCTGTGGCCGGCGGCCTCCGGGGGCTAGCATGCCGCCAAATCTTGCGTAGGCGGCCTCTCACAAGTCTAGAAGTGTTTTGGCGGTTGCAAACGCCCGGCACGCCTGTCCGGGGTGTGCCCCCCTCACGGACGGCGGTGCCGCCGGCACCTGGAGGGGGGAAACGGACGCGTCGGGTCTACACGGAGGGGATCTTGCTGTGGGTCTGGCCCGGTTGTTGCTCCAAAGTGTTCCTATGGGCTGACCTAACACAACCGGGCGGAGAGGTCCGCTGGTCAAAGCCCATCCGTGCAAAGTCAAAGGGCTAGATCCCGTGGTCAAACACTATAGGGTTAGGCAGGACGGGGCCCCTGGGGGATAGCAATGTCACCGGAGCGTCGCACCGGGCCCTCATACATGCGGGATGGTGTGATGGCATGTCCGAAGAGGCGGCACGCGTCTCCGGGGCGTGCCCCCCCCCTCACGGACGGCGATGACACGGTAGTAGACGTTCTGCGGTAACGATGTGGCGTGAATATTATTAAATACTCAGAGCGCGATAAAATCATGAGTTTTTTTGCACGACGTGGGCACATGTCCTATAGGAACGATGGTATTTTTTCATAATTTTTGGTGATGGATAAGTATCCGAAAAATTCCCTCTACGCGGATTTCCCTTCGCGCGTCTACGGCTGTGGCCGGCGGCCTCCGGGGGCTAGCATGGCGCCAAATCTTGCGTAGGCGGCCTCTCACAAGTCTAGAAGTGTTTTGGCGGTTGCAAACGCCCGGCACGCCTGTCCGGGGTGTGCCCCCCCTCACGGACGGCGGCGCCGCCGGCACCTGGAGGGGGGAAACGGACGCGTCGGGTCTACACGGAGGGGATCTTGCTGTGGGTCTGGCCCGGTTGTTGCTCCAGAGTGTTCCTATGGGCTAACCTAACACAACCGGGCGGGGAGGTCCGCTGGTCAAAGGCCATCCTTGCAAAGTCAAAGGGCTAGATCCCGTGGTCAAACGCTACAGGGTTAGGCAGGACGGGGGCCCTGGGGGGTAGCAATGCCACCGGAGCGTCGCACCGGGTCCTCATACATGCGGGGTGGTGTGATGGCATGTCCGAAGAGGCGGCACGTGTCTCCGGGGCGTGCCCCCCCCTCACGGATGGCGATGACACGGTAGTAGACGTTCTGCGGTAACGATGCGGCGTGAATATTATTAAATACTCGGAGCGCGATAAAATCATGAGTTTTTTTGCACGACGTGGGCACATGTGCTATAGGAACGATGGTATTTTTTTCATAATTTTTGGTGATGGAGAAGTATCCGAAAAATTCCCTCTATGCGGATAGCCCTTCGCGCGTCTACGGCTGTGGCCGGCGGCCTCCGGGGGCTAGCTTGCCGCCAAATCTTGCGTAGGCGGCCTCTCACAAGTCTAGAAGTGTTGTGGCGGTTGCAAACGCCCGCCACGCATGTCCGAGCTGTGCCCCCCCTGACGGACGGCGCCGCCGCCGTCACCTGGAGGGGGGAAACGGATGCGTCGGGTCTACACGGAGGGGATCTTGCAGTGGGTCTGGCCCGGTTCTTGCTCTAAAGTGTTCCTATGGGTAGACCTAACACAACGGAGCAGGGAGGTCCGCTGGTCAAAGCCCGTCCGTGCAAAGTCAAAGGGCTAGATCCCGTGGTCAAACGCCACAGGGTTAGGCGGGACGGGGGCCCTAGGGGGTTGCAATGCCACCGGAGCGTCGCACCGGGCCCTCATACATGCGGGGTTGTATGATGGCATGTCCGAAGAGGCGGCACGCGTCTCCGGGGCGTGCCCCCCCCCTCACGGTCGGCGATGACACGGTAGTAGACGTTCTGTGGTAATGATGCGGCGTGAATATTTTTAAATACTCGGAGCGCGATAAAATCATGAGTTTTTTTGCACGACATGGGCACATGTGCGATAGGAGCGATGGTATTTTCATAATTTTTGGTGATGGAGAAGTATCCGAAAAATTCCCTCTACGTGGATTGCCCTTCGCGCGTCTACGGCTGTGGCCGGCAGCCTCCGGGGGCTAGCATGCCGCCAAATCTTGCGTAGGCGGCCTCTCACAAGTCTAGAAGTGTTGTGGCGGTTGCAAACGCCCGGCACGGGTGTCCGGGGTGTGCCGCCCCTCACGGACGGCGCCGCCGCCGGCACCCGGAGGGGGGAAACGGACGCGTCGGGTCTACACGGAGGGGATCTTGCTGTGGGTCTGGCCCGGTTGTTGCTCCAAAGTGTTCCTATGGGCTGACCTAACACAACTGGGCGGGGAGGTCCGCTGGTCAAAGCCCGTCCGTGCAAAGTCAAAGGGCTAGATCCTGTGGTCAAACGCTACAGGGTTAGGCGGGACGGGGGCCCTGGGGGGGGGGGGGGGTAGCAATGCCATTGGAGCGTCGCACCGGGCCCTCATACATGCGGGGTGGTGTGATGGCATGTCCAAAGAGGCGGCACACGTCTCCGGGGCGTGGCCCCCCTCACGGACGGCGATGACACGGTAGTAGACGTTCTGCGGTAACGATGCAGCATGAATATTATTAAATACTCGGAGCACGACAAAATCATGAGTTTTTTTGCACGACGTGGGCACATGTGCTATAGGAACGATGGTATTTTTTCATAATTTTTGGTGATGGAGAAGTATCCTAAAAATTCCCTCTACATGGATTGCCCTTCGCGCATCTACGGTTGTGGCCGGCGGCCTCCGGGGGCTAGCATGCCGCCAAATCTTGCGTAGGCGGCCTCTCACAAGTCTAGAAGTGTTGTGGTGGTTGCAAACGCCCGGCACGCGTGTCCGGGGTGTGCCCCCCTCACGGACGGCGCCGCCGCCAGCACCTGGAGGGGGGAAACGGACGCATTGGGTTTACACGGAGGGGATCTTGCTGTGGGTCTGGCCTGGTTGTTGCTCCAAAGTGTTCCTATGGGCTGACCTAACACAACCGGGCGGGGAGGTCCGCTGGTCAAAGCCCGTCCGTGCAAAGTCAAAGGGCTAGATCCCGTGGTCAAACGCTACAGGGTTAGGCGGGACTGGGCCCTGGGGGGCACAATGCCACCGGAGCATCGCACCGGGCCCTCATACATGCGGGGTGGTGTGGTGGCATGTCCTAAGAGGCGGCACGCGTCTTCGGGGTGTGGCCCCCCTCACGGACGGCGCCAACCATCTCCCTCCGACGGATTTGGATGTTGCTCTACATGGAGGGCATCTGGAGGGGGGAAACGGACGCGTCGGGTCTACATGGAGGGTATGTAGCTGTGGGTTTGGCCCGGATGTTGCTCCCAGGTGTCTGGGAGTGCCAACCATCTCCCTCCGACGAACTTGGATCCGCCGCCGCCCCCACCCCCACCGTCGACGACCCCCTCCCCCTTCACCCACCCGACCAACTAAGCTCCAAATCGAGCACGCAAGGCGGTGGCCATGGCGCTCCCGGACCCACGACCAGGCCACGACCTCGGCGGACGAAGCTACTCGAGTTCGGCGCCTCCCCTTCCCTCCTCTCTGTGTGGTTCCAAGAGAGGAGAGGGCCGAGCGGTTAAAAGAATTAAAAAATCTATATGAAATAATAATACATAAAAACATAAAATGGAAAAATATTACTATAAAAAATCAAAAAAATATAACTATAAGAAAATATTAAAAAATCTAAAAAAATGGAAAAATATAACTATAAGAAAATATTAAAAAAATCTAAAATATATATATATGCCTACGGCTAAGCCGTCGGCATAGGTGCCACGTGGCATCGTCAGATATGCCGACGGCGTCGGCATACTTTGCCTTATCCACCCACGGGCTTGCCCCCTCCACCCATTCCCCATCGCGCCCCCGACTCCCCACCCGCCACGCTGCGCCGCCTCCTCCACACCGCGCCGCCTCGTCCTCCACACCCGTGCCGCCGCCGTCCAACCCGGTCGAGCCCCGCCCCGGCCTATCCAACTCCGCGCCGCCTCGCCTCCACCCCGGCCCAGCCCCGTCCCCGCCTCTCCAGCCCAGCGTCGCCGCGACCCCGCCCCTGCCCTCTTCACCCCATGCGCCCTGACCTCCCCGCCGGCCGCACCACCCTGGCCCTCCCATTGGTCGTGCTTCTCTGGCCGGCCCAGCCACGCCCCAGCCCTCCCGTCCCCTCCACCGCCGGCCCCAACTCCATAGCCGCGACACCCCTCTCCTCGGTGAGCTAGCACTCCTTTGTCTTTTTTTCTTCATTTTTTTGCATGATTTAGCTACTGTTGGATGTATGAATGGATGGATCTTGGATGTTGTTAGGTTGTTAGATGGATGAATGTTCTATGTGTCTTAGATGGATGGATGAATCTCGGCAAAATGAATGGATGCATGATTTAGTTTTTATTTTCAGTTTGTGATGTTGTTAAGTAGCTATGTGAGATGTGCTTCAAATTTGGGATATGATAAGTGGTTATTTCATCATGATGATCTTGCTAAAAAATGATATGTCAGTGCTTAATGTGAGGTGATTAGCTAAATTGGGATATGATAAGTGCTTCCAAAATTGACACTTGAGAAAATATGATTTTTTTTCATAGTTTAATGTGTCAATGCTTAATGTGAGGTGATGACCTAATTTTTTCACTCGTTGGAATTAACAGGATTTGTGGTGTTCCATCTTCGTGGAGTGATCGTCGATGTTGGAGGTGTTGGTCCACGATCGTCCGTCCTTTGATCGACTACATCCTCTACATCGGAGGGTGAGCAACAATTCCATGACCTCGTCCGATTTTTTTCCATGTCACTAGATTTCATTTTCATGTCAAGTCGCGTAAACCTAGGCGTCTCCTGTCCGAAAGGGTTGCATCGATAAATATGCATTCAATTGCATATTTATCACCGTAGCTCTTTCGGATTGTCCAGCGTTTTCCACGGACAGCCCGAGGATGTGTAGATTGGGTACGTTGTTCATGCTCTACCCCATTCCGAGACAGGCTTTCGGCGGCGCCTCCCTGTTGTTCTCCGGATGCACATTCTCTCGGCATTTTGCCGAGACGTGTATTTGGAGAACAACGGGGAGGTGATGCCGAAATTTTGTCTCGGAATGGGGTAGAGCATGGACAACGTACTCAATCTACACATTCTCGGGTGGGATTAGGACCCATCTTTACCTATTAGAGATGTAGGTGGATTAAATGTCGATTCTCGTCAACCTTGTAAAAAATAAAATATTGATGTGAGTAATTTAAATGAATCCTTAATTTTGTTGTGTGGCTTCCAATAAAGCAGAGATGGCAGATAATTAGTGGATGTATAGTGGGTTTTTCCGTCGGAATCAAGTAACAACAGAGTGGGTCGACAAAACTGATGTGTTTTTGAAAGAGATATTCCGTAGTCCAATGAGGATGGTGCCAGAATGCCCGTGTGCCAGATGTAAGAGACGTATCCGTAGAGATAAGAGTGAGATGACTAAGCACCTTCGCATGCATGGATTTATGCCCAACTTTAATATGCCGATAAACTTTGCCTAGCGGGACCGTGGTAGAGAGGATGTGATACGACAACGCGTCGCTGGTTATGAGGACGATGGGGTTATAGACATGCTAGATGATGTCTTTGCTGCATAGCCGACACCTCCGTCACATTCAGCGAATGAACCGGAGGAGCCGGAGGAAACCGCAAAGGCCTTCCTGGAAATCTTGGCCTCCTCAAAGAAACCTCTCTATGAGGGTGCCAAGCTGTCTGTGTTGGATGTCATCTCGCAACTGATGGCAGTCAAGGCTGAGTACGGCTGTAGCCGAGGTTGCTTCGAAGCATTTCTAGGAGTATGGGCTAACAGCCTGCCCGAGGGCCATGAACTGCCGAAAACCATGTACGCTACGAAGAAAATCATGTAGGCGCTCTCCATGGACTATGAGAAAATACATGTTTGTCCAAAGAATTGCCTTTTGTTTAGGCATGAGTATGCGGATGACAAGTACTGTAGGAAGTGCGGTTCCTCTCGGTATATTGAGGTGGTCGATAAGCATGGTCAGAAGCAGCAGCTAAAATCCCTGTGAAGGTTCTTCGGTATCTTGATTTTATAAAAAGACTGCAGCGCCTTTTCATCACCGAGGAGTCTGCCAAAATGATGAAGTGGCACAAGGAAGGGAAAAGGTATAATCCAAAAAAAATTGTACATCCATCAGGAGGTGAAGCATGGAAGTCATTCGATATAGAGTACCCGGAGGAAGCAGCCGAGGCTGGGAATGTCAGAATTGCTATAAAAGGTGATGGGTTCAATCCATATGGTATGTCGTCTAATCCATACAGCTGTTGGCCCGTATTTGTGAAGGAAATATGCCCTAGAGGCAATAATAAAGTTATTATTTATTTCCTTACATCATGATAAATGTTTATTATTCATGCTAGAATTGTATTAACCGGAAACATAATACATGTGTGAATACATAGACCAACAGAGTGTCACTAGTATGCCTCTACTTGACTAGCTCGTTAATCAAAGATGGTTATGTTTCCTAACCATGAACAAGGAGTTGTTATTTGATTAACGAGGTCACATCATTAGTAGAATGATCTGATTGACATGACCCATTCCATTAGCTTAGCACCCGATCGTTTAGTATGTTGCTATTGCTTTCTTCATGACTTATACATGTTCCTATAACTATGAGATTATGCAACTCCCGTTTACCGGAGGAACACTTTGGGTACTACCAAACGTCACAACGTAACTGGGTGATTATAAAGGAGTACTACAGGTGTCTCCAATGGTAGATGTTGGGTTGGCGTATTTCGAGATTAGGGTTTGTCACTCCGATTGTCGAAGAGGTATCTCTGGGCCCTCTCGGTAATGCACATCACATAAGCCTTGCAAGCACTGCAACTAATAAGTTAGTTGTGAGATGATGTATTACGGAACGAGTAAAGAGACTTGCCGGTAACGAGATTGAACTAGGTATTGGATACCGACGATCGAATCTCGGGCAAGTAACATACCGATGACAAAGGGAACAACGTATGTTGTTATGCGGTCTGACCGATAAAGATCTTCGTAGAATATGTAGGAGCCAATATGGGCATCCAGGTCCCGCTATTGGTTATTGACCGGAGACGTGTCTCGGTCATGTCTACATTGTTCTCGAACCGTAGGGTCCGCACGCTTAACGTTACGATGACAGTTATTATGAGTTTATGCATTTTGATGTACCGAAGGTTGTTCGGAGTCCCGGATGAGATCACGGACATGACGAGGAGTCTCGAAATGGTCGAGACGTAAAGATTGATATACTGGAAGCCTATGTTTGGGCACCGGAAGTGTTCCGGGTGAAATCGGGATTTTACCGGATTACCGGGAGGGTTACCGGAACCCCCCGGGAGGCAAATGGGCCTATTGGGCCTTAGTGGAAAAGAGAGAAGGGGCAGCCCACAGGCTAGCCGGCCGAACCCCCCTTCCCTAGTCCTATTAGGACTAGGAGAAGGGGCCGGCCCCCCTCTCTTCTCTTTCTCCCGAAGAGTCCTATTAGGAATAGGATTTGAGGGAAGGAGTCCTACTCCCGGTAGGAGTGGGACTCCTCCCTGCGCCTCCCTCCTAGCCGGCCGACCCCCTTGCCCCTGGCCTTTATATACGGGGGCAGGGGGCACCCCATAGACACACAACTTGATCCTTGAGATCGTTCCTTAGCCGTGTGCGGTGCCCCCTGCCACCAAATTCCACCTCGATCGTACCGTTGTAGTGCTTAGGCGAAGCCCTGCGTCGGTAGTACATCAAGATCGTCATCACGCCGTCGTGCTGACGGAACTCTTCCTCGACGCTTTGCTGGATCGGAGCCCGAGGAACGTCATCGAGCTGAACGTGTGCTAAGAACTCGGAGGTGCCGGAGTAACGGTGCTTGGATCGATCGGATCGGGAAGAAGACGTACGACTACTTCCTCTATGTTGTGTGATCGCTGCCGCAGTCGGTCTGCGTTGGTACGTAGACAACACTCTCCCCTCTCGTTGCTGTGCATCACCATGATCTTGCGTGTGCGTAGGAATTTTTTTGAAATTACTGCGTTCCCCAACAGTGGCATCAGAGCCTAGGTTTTATGGTTTGATGTTATATGCACGAGTAGAACACAAGTGAGTTGTGGGCGATACAAGTCATACTGCCTACCAGCATGTCATACTTTGGTTCGGCGGTATTGTTGGTTGAGACGATCCGGACCAACCTTACGCGTACTCTTACGCGAGACCGGTTCCCTCGACGTGCTTTGCACATAGATGGCTTGCGGAAGACTGTCTCTCCAACTTTAGTTGAACCAAGTGTGACTACGCCCGGTCCTTGAGAAGGTTAAAACGGAGTCTATTTGACGAACTATCGTTGTGGTTTTGATGCGTAGGTGAGATGAGTTCTTACTTAAGCCCGTAGCAGCCACGTAAAACTTGCAACAAACAAAGTAGAGGACGTCTAACTTGTTTTTGCAGGGTATGTTGTGATGTGATATGGTCAAGACATGATGCTGATTTTATTGTATGAGATGATCATGTTTTGTAACTAAGTTATCGGCAACTGGCAGGAGCCATATGGTTGTCGCTTTATTGTATGCAATGCAATCGCGATGTAATGCTTTACTAGATTACTAAACGGTAGTAATAGTCGTGGAAGCATAAGATTGGCGAGACGACAACGATGCTACGATGGAGATCAAGGTGTCGCGCCGGTGACGATGGTGATCATGACGGTGCTTCAGAGATGGAGATCACAAGCACAAGATGATGATGGCCATATCATATCACTTATATTGATTGCATGTGATGTTTATCCTTTTATGCATCTTATCTTGCTTTGATTGACGGTAGCATTATAAGATGATCTCTCACTAAATTATCAAGAAGTGTTCTCCCTGAGTATGCACCGTTGCCAAAGTTCGTCGTGCCCAGACACCACGTGATGATCGGGTGTGATAAGCTCTACGTCCATCTACAACGGGTGCAAGCCAGTTTTGCACACGCAGAATACTCAGGTTATACTTGACGAGCCTAGCATATGCAGATATGGCCTCGGAACACAGAGACCGAAAGGTCGAGCATGAATCATATAGTAGATATGATCAACATGACGATGTTCACCATTGAAAACTACTCCATCTCACGTGATGATCGGTTATGGTTTAGTTGATTTGGATCACGTGATCACTTAGAAGATTAGAGGGATGTCTATCTAAGTGGGAGTTCCTAAGTAATTTGATTAACTGAACTTAAACTTATCATGAACTTAGTACCTGATAGTATCTTGCTTGTTTATGTTGCTTGTAGATAGATGGCTCGTGCTATTGTTCCGTTGAATTTTAGTGCGTTCCTTGAGAAAGCAAAGTTGAAAGATGATGGTAGCAATTACACGGACTGGGTCCGTAACCTGAGGATTATCCTCATTGCTGCACAGAAGAATTACGTCCTGGAAGCACCGCTGGGTGACAGGCCTGCTGCTGGAGCAACGCCAGATGTTATGAATTTCTGGCAGAGCAAAGCTGATGACTACTCGATAGTTCAGTGTGCCATGCTTTACGGCTTAGAATCGGGACTTCAACGACGTTTTGAACGTCATGGAGCATATGAGATGTTCCAGGAGTTGAAGTTAATATTTCAAGCAAATGCCCGAATTGAGAGATATGAAGTCTCCAATAAGTTCTATAGCTGTAAGATGGAGGAGAACAGTTCTGTCAGTGAGCATATACTCAAGATGTCTGGGTATAATAATCACTTGATTCAGATGGGAGTTAATCTTCCAGATGACTGCGTCATTGACAGAATTCTCCAATCACTGCCACCAAGCTACAAGAGCTTCGTGATGAACTATAATATGCAAGGGATGAACAAGACTATTCCCGAGCTCTTCGCAATGCTAAAAGCTGCGGAGGTAGAAATCAAGAAGGAGCATCAAGTGTTGATGGTTAACAAAACCACTAGTTTCAAGAAAAAGGGCAAAGGGAAGAAGCAGGGAAACTTCAAGAAGAACAGTAAGCAAGTTGCTGCTCAAGAGAAGAAACCCAAGTCTGGACCTAAGCCTGAAACTGAGTGCTTCTACTGCAAGCAGACTGGTCACTGGAAGCGGAACTGCCCCAAGTATTTGGCGGATAAGAAGGATGGCAAAGTGAGCAAAGGTATATGTGATATACATGTTATTGATGTGTACCTTACTAGAGCTCGCAGTAGCACCTGGGTATTTGATACTGGTTCTGTTGCTAATATTTGCAACTCGAAACAGGGACTACGGAATAAGCGGACACTAGCAAAGGACGAGGTGACGATGCGCGTGGGAAACGGTTCCAAAGTCGATGTGATCGCGGTCGGCACGCTACCTCTACATCTACCTTCGGGATTAATATTAGACCTAAATAATTGTTATTTGGTGCCAGCGTTAAGCATGAACATTATATCTGGATCTTGTTTAATGCGAGACGGTTATTCATTTAAATCAGAGAATAATGGTTGTTCTATTTATATGAATAATATCTTTTATGGTCATGCACCTTTGAAGAGTGGTCTATTCTTGTTGAATATCGAAGATAGTGATACACATATTCATAATGTAGAAGCCAAAAGATGCAAAGTTAATAATGATAGTGCAACTTATTTGTGGCACTGCCGTTTAGGTCATATCGGTGTAAAGCGCATGAAGAAACTCCATACTGATGGGCTTTTAGAATCACTTGATTATGAATCACTTGGTACTTGCGAACCGTGCCTCATAGGCAAGATGACTAAAACACCGTTCTCCGGTACTATGGAGAGAGCAACAGATTTGTTGGAAATCATACATACCGATGTATGTGGTCCGATGAATATTGAGGCTCGCGGCGGATATCGTTATTTTCTCACCTTCACAGATGATTTAAGCAGATATGGGTATATCTACTTAATGAAACATAAGTCTGAAACATTTGAAAAGTTCAAGGAATTTCAGAGTGAAGTTGAAAATCATCGTAACAAGAAAATAAAATTTCTACGATCTGATCATGGAGGAGAATATTTGAGTTACGAGTTTGGTGTACATTTGAAAAATTGTGGAATAGTTTCGCAACTCACGCCACCCGGAACACCACAGCGTAATGGTGTGTCCGAACGTCGTAATCGTACTTTACTAGATATGGTGCGATCTATGATGTCTCTTACTGATTTACCGCTATCGTTTTGGGGTTATGCTTTAGAGACGGTCGCATTCACGTTAAATAGGGCACCATCAAAATCCGTTGAGACGACGCCTTATGAACTATGGTTTGGCAAGAAACCGAAGTTGTCGTTTCTTAAAGTTTGGGGCTGCGATGCTTATGTGAAAAAGCTTCAACCTGATAAGCTCGAACCCAAAGCGGAGAAATGTGTCTTCATAGGATACCCAAAGGAAACTGTTGGGTATACCTTCTATCACAGATCCGAAGGCAAGACATTCGTTACTAAGAATGGATCATTTCTAGAGAAGGAGTTTCTCTCGAAAGAAGTGAGTGGGAGGAAAGTAGAACTTGACGAGGTAACTGTACCTGCTCCCTTATTGGAAAGTAGTACATCACAGAAAACTGTTTCTGCGACACCTATACCAATCAGTGAGGAAGCTAATGATGATGATCATGAAGCTTCAGAACAAGATACTACTGAACCACGTAGATCAACCAGAGTGAGATCCGCACCAGAGTGGTACGGTAATCCAGTTCTGGAAGTCATGATGCTAGATCATGATGAACCTACGAACTATGAAGAAGCGATGGTGAGCCCAGATTCCGCAAAGTGGCTTGAGGCCATGAAATCTGAGATGGGATCCATGTATGAGAACAAAGTATGGACTTTGGTTGACTTGCCCGATGATCGGCAAGCAATTGAGAATAAATGGATCTTCAAGAAAAAGACTGACGCTGACGGTAATGTTACTGTCTATAAAGCTCGACTTGTCGCAAAAGGTTTTCGACAAGTTCAAGGGGTTGACTACGATGAGACCTTCTCACCCGTAGCGATGCTTAAGTCCGTCAGAATTATGTTAGCAATTGCCGCATTTTATGATTATGAAATATGGCAGATGGATGTCAAAACTGCATTCCTGAATGGATTTCTGGAAGAAGAGTTGTATATGGTACAACCAGAAGGTTTTGTCGATCCAAAAGGAGCTAACAAAGTATGCAAACTCCAGCGATCCATTTATGGACTGGTGCAAGCATCTCGGAGTTGGAATAAACGCTTTGATAGTGTGATCAAAGCATTTGGCTTTATACAGACTTTTGGAGAAGCCTGTATTTACAAGAAAGTGAGTGGGAGCTCTGTAGCATTTCTGATATTATATGTGGATGACATATTGCTAATTGGAAATGATATAGAATTTCTGGATAGCATAAAGGGATACTTGAATAAAAGTTTTTCGATGAAAGACCTCGGGGAAGCTGCATACATATTAGGCATAAAGATCTATAGAGATAGATCAAAACGCTTAATTGGACTTTCACAATGCACATACCTTGACAAAATTTTGAAGAAGTTCAAGATGGATCAAGCAAAGAAAGGGTTCTTGCCTGTGCTACAAGGTGTGAAGTTGAGTAAGACTCAATGCCCGACCACTGCAGAAGATAGAGAGAAAATGAAATATGTTCCCTATGCTTCAGCCATAGGCTCTATCATGTATGCAATGCTGTGTACCAGACCTGATGTGTGCCTTGCTATAAGTTTAGCAGGGAGGTACCAAAGTAATCCAGGAATGGATCACTGGACAGCGGTCAAGAACATCCTGAAATACCTGAAAAGGACTAAGGATATGTTTCTCGTATATGGAGGTGACAAAGAGCTCACCGTAAGAGGTTACGTTGATGCAAGCTTTGACACTGATCCGGACGATTCTAAATCGCAAACCGGATACGTGTTTACTTTAAACGGTGGAGCTGTCAGTTGGTGCAGTTCTAAACAAAGCGTCGTAGCGGGATCTACATGTGAAGCGGAGTACATAGCTGCTTCAGAAGCAGCAAACGAAGGAGTCTGGATGAAGGAGTTCATATCCGATCTAGGTGTCATACCTAGTGCATCGGGTCCAATGAAAATCTTCTGTGACAATACTGGTGCAATTGCCTTGGCAAAGGAATCCAGATTTCACAAAAGAACCAAACACATCAAGAGACGCTTCAACTCCATCCGGGATTTAGTCCAGGTGGGAGACATAGAGATTTGCAAGATACATACGGATCTGAATGTTGCAGACCCGTTGACTAAGCCTCTTCCACGAGCAAAACATGATCAGCACCAAGGCTCCATGGGTGTTAGAATCATTACAGTGTAATCTAGATTATTGACTCTAGTGCAAGTGGGAGACTGAAGGAAATATGCCCTAGAGGCAATAATAAAGTTATTATTTATTTCCTTACATCATGATAAATGTTTATTATTCATGCTAGAATTGTATTAACCGGAAACATAATACATGTGTGAATACATAGACCAACAGAGTGTCACTAGTATGCCTCTACTTGACTAGCTCGTTAATCAAAGATGGTTATGTTTCCTAACCATGAACAAGGAGTTGTTATTTGATTAACGAGGTCACATCATTAGTAGAATGATCTGATTGACATGACCCATTCCATTAGCTTAGCACCCGATCGTTTAGTATGTTGCTATTGCTTTCTTCATGACTTATACATGTTCCTATAACTATGAGATTATGCAACTCCCGTTTACCGGAGGAACACTTTGGGTACTACCAAACGTCACAACGTAACTGGGTGATTATAAAGGAGTACTACAGGTGTCTCCAATGGTAGATGTTGGGTTGGCGTATTTCGAGATTAGGGTTTGTCACTCCGATTGTCGGAGAGGTATCTCTGGGCCCTCTCGGTAATGCACATCACATAAGCCTTGCAAGCACTGCAACTAATAAGTTAGTTGTGAGATGATGTATTACGGAACGAGTAAAGAGACTTGCCGGTAACGAGATTGAACTAGGTATTGGATACCGACGATCGAATCTCGGGCAAGTAACATACCGATGACAAAGGGAACAACGTATGTTGTTATGCAGTCTGACCGATAAAGATCTTCGTAGAATATGTAGGAGCCAATATGGGCATCCAGGTCCCGCTATTGGTTATTGACCGGAGACGTGTCTCGGTCATGTCTACATTGTTCTCGAACCATAGGGTCCGCACGCTTAACGTTACGATGACAGTTATTATGAGTTTATGCATTTTGATGTACCGAAGGTTGTTCGGAGTCCCGGATGAGATCACGGACATGACGAGGAGTCTCGAAATGGTCGAGATGTAAAGATTGATATATTGGAAGCCTATGTTTGGGCACCGGAAGTGTTCCGGGTGAAATCGGGATTTTACCGGATTACCGGGAGGGTTACCGGAACCCCCCGGGAGGCAAATGGGCCTATTGGGCCTTAGTGGAAAAGAGAGAATGGGCAGCCCACAGGCTAGCCGGCCGAACCCCCCTTCCCTAGTCCTATTAGGACTAGGAGAAGGGGCCGGCCCCCCTCTCTTCTCTTTCTCCCGAAGAGTCCTATTAGGAATAGGATTTGAGGGAAGGAGTCCTACTCCCGGTAGGAGTGGGACTCCTCCCTGCGCCTCCCTCCTAGCCGTCCGACCCCCTTGCCCCTGGCCTTTATATACGGGGGCAGGGGGCACCCCATAGACACACAACTTGATCCTTGAGATCGTTCCTTAGCCGTGTGCGGTGCCCCCTGCCACCAAATTCCACCTCGATCGTACCATTGTAGTGCTTAGGCGAAGCCCTGCGTCGGTAGTACATCAAGATCGTCATCACGCCGTCGTGCTGACGGAACTCTTCCTCGACGCTTTGCTGGATCGGAGCCCGAGGAACGTCATCGAGCTGAACGTGTGCTAAGAACTCGGAGGTGCCGGAGTAACGGTGCTTGGATCGGTCGGATCAGGAAGAAGTCGTACGACTACTTCCTCTATGTTGTGTGATCGCTTCCGCAGTCGGTCTGCGTTGGTACATAGACAACACTCTCCCCTCTCGTTGCTGTGCATCACCATGATCTTGCGTGTGCGTAGGAAAATTTTTGAAATTACTGCGTTCCCCAACAATTTGTTATTCCGCTCAATCTCCCTCCCGGCGCCATAATGCAACGCAAGACCATGTTCCTGTCGCTTATAATTCCGGGGCCTGAATATCCGGGGAAGAATTTGAGTGTGTTTATGCAGCCGTTGGTGGATGATTTGCACCATTCTTGGTACTTCCCGAGGTTGACATACGACCGACATCTGCAGAAAAATTTCTTGATGAAAGTTTGGCTACAATATTGCATGCACGACTTTCCCGGTTATGCCCTGTTCTGCGGATGGTGTACAAGTGGAAAGATGCCTTGCCCAGTGTGCATGCAGGCCTTGATTTTCATTTGGCTGAAGAAGGGTGGCAAGTATGTTGCATTTGACCTACATCGACAGTTCCTCCCTCCAGACCATCCTGATAGGGAAGACAAGAAGAACATCACAAAAGGCAAAGTTGTCCATGAAGTAAACGAGATTCCAACATTTTTTGGTGCGGATGTGCTTGCTCAGCTGAAAGCTCTTAAGCCTGCCGGTGAAGGGAAAGGCAAAGGCAAAGGCAAAGCCACAGGCGAAGACGAGGGCGAGGGCAAAGGATAAGGTAAAGGGAATTTTTTTGAAGGATATGGTGAGACGCACAACTGGACTCACATTACCCCCTTCACGCAGCTTCCCTATTTTAAGGACCTCGAACTTCCATACAACATAGACGTGATGCACACCGAAAAGAATGTCGCAGAGTCCCTTTTTCACACGATCCTCAACATTCCTGATAAGACAAAGGATAATGTTAATGCTAGAGTTGATCAACAGAATATTTGTGATAGACCACGTCTACACATGCAGCCTCCCACAGGTAGTCAAAAATCTTGGTTCAAGCCAGATGCTGACTTCGTACTTAAAAAGGATCATAAGATGGAGGCATTCAACTGGCTGAAACACGTCGTGAAGTTCACTGATGGTTATGCGTCGAATATAAGTAAGGGGGTCAATCTTTCAACGGGCAGAGTGACAGGACTCAAGAGTCATGACTATCATGTATGGATTGAGCGGATTATGCCGGTGATGGTTCGGGGCTATGTTCCCGAGCATGTCTGGCATGTGCCTGCGGAGTTAAGCCATTTCTTCCGCACACTTTGTGCTAAAGAAGTATGTCCTAAGAAGATAAAAGAAATGCATAAGAAGGCGTCGGAGTTGATATGCAAGCTAGAGAAGATCTTCCCGCCAGGCTTCTTTACTCCGATGACACATCTCATTTTGCACCTCCCGAACGAGGTATTGTTGGGGGGCCTGTGCAGAATCGTTGGCAGTACGGCCCTGAGAGACAGAACAAGCATCTGAGACAGAAATGTGGAAACAAAGCTAAGATTGAAGCTTCCATAGCTGAGGCAGTTATCCTAGAGGAGGTGGCAGACCTCAGGACAGCCTACTATCCGGACCATGTTCCCACGTTGCACAATAAGGTGTCTTGATACAATATAGAAGAACCCAAGTTGCCTCTATTCATCGGGCAAGGTGGTAGGGCTGGATCCTCGAAACCTTATCTCATGCCACGAGATGAGTGGGAGGATGTCATGTTCTATATCTTGCACAACATCAAGGAAGTTGAGATGAGTGGATGAGGTAATACCTTTGCACCATTCTTTTAGTCAATTCATTATGTTCACTTTGCCTAGTTCTTATACCGCTTTTCTTATTGTAGTCGATTCGTTGAAGGAGAATGGACGGGAATGCTGCCTCCTACTGAAGTGGAGGCACTTGCTCTTCTCCGAAAGGGTGCTGATGGAAGGAAAAATTTCGTTGTGTGGTTCATGGAGAAAGTAATTTTTCACACTTTCAATTAAACTCATGCACCCTATAATTTCAATTAAACTCATGCACCCTATAATTTCAATTAAACTTGTAGGGAAATGATCCGACCGAATCAATGGATGAAGAATTGAGATGGGTTTCCATGGGTTTTGACCCTGCCGTCATGACATGCCAAAAGTATGATGTGAATGGGTATCGCTTCCATACAGAGGAGCACCAGAACAGTCGGCCTGATCCCAAAACCATAAATACCGGAGTCTTCACTGAAGGAGATAATAAAGTAGATTACTACGGAAGGGTAGGAAAAATATACGAGCTTACATTCAAACGTGGTCGCGAACACCTAAGTCTCACTGTGTTCAAATGCCGATGGTTCAACCCCAAAAAGGTTCTGAGACATATGCCTTCTGTTGGTTTAGTTGAAGTTAAACCATCAACCGTCTATGCCGGAGCTGATCTCTTTATCGCCACTACACAGGCCACACAAGTATATTATCTGCCTTACCCATGCCAGAAAGATTACCTAAAGGGTTGGGAAGTTGTGTTCAAGGTGTCGCCGCATGGTAAGCTACCGGACCCGAACGATGATGATTACTACAACATAAACCCCATGACATACGAGGGAGTGTTCTATCAAGAGGAACATGATGACGTGGTCCGAAACAACGAGGATGATGACTTGGGTTATGTTGACCTGGACCCAAACGACGACGACGCACGGATTGATGGTGAGGCAGTTGTGAATCAAAGAGACATAATTATGCTTGAAAAGTTAAATGAAGACGCTGATGATGAGGAAGAGCCTCCACCTCCGTCAGACAACGAAGAAGATATGCGTGATAGTGATGATGAGACCGGTCCACAAATAGATTATAATAGTGATGATTCATATGGGTTCTAGAAAATGTAAGTTCTTTTAATGATCATTACAATAGTATGCTTAATGTGCTCTTCTGGTATTAATGTTTTTCCTATATGCTTGTTTAATTGATATCCTTACTAATTGTTTATTCTTTTCTCAATGCAGGTTTGCTAATCATGGTCAAGTCCAGCGGCACCAGTTTCCTCAGTAAATTCAAAGGACTTACTCGGAGTGGACGAGCCCACAAGGTTCCCTCCCGACTACGCGAGGATGACACCTCACAGGGAGGTGGAGGGGTCGGGGGAGGAGACCCTAGAGGAGGAGGCGGTGGGGGGAGAGCCCCTAGAGGAGGAGGAGGTAGGGGGAGAGGCAGCCGGGGCAAAAAATTCTGGGCCGTGTTCGAAATAGGAGGGTCCTCTTCGATGCCCTCCTATACAGAGGCACCTTCTGAGTCTGAGGAGGAGGAGTATGTTCCTGATGGCGAGGAGGAGGAGGGGGAGGAGGAGGAGGCCGAGGAGGAGGAGGCTGAGGAGGAGGGTGAGGAGGAGGGCGAGGAGGGTGGAGGGGATGTTGATCCCGAGTTGTGGGGTGACTTGCCACCGGGTGCTCTGCAGGGGTGGCTGCGTGGTAATGCCGGACTACCTACACCACCTTCTATCGAGGAGCACAAGTGGCTCATTGAACCTGTGGGGACAGAGTAAGTGCCTCTCAATCATATTTTCAAAACATGACAACATTTTCTTATTGTACACATGGCAATCATTTGAATCTTTTGCAGAAACTGGATCCTTCACGGAAAGGGCCGTAAACCGAACAGCCTTATCATTGTCCTGTTGAAGGAGTTTTGGCCTGGCCTATTCTGCCCGCGGCCAGACAGGGACCCGCAGCTGCGGGTTTTGGCCACGAGCTAGGCCCACTACGAGGCTTGCAGCAACGCGAAGTACGGGACGGCCGCTAAGGCCGTGATCACCAAATTTTGGTTAAGTTCTCTTCTGAATCACTTGTCTTCAGTTTCGTTCATAGTTTATCATTGAATCACTCAACTCATGCCTTGTTTGCTTTTGGTTTATGCATGATTGCAGCAACTCTATAGAGTTCTTGACGAGCACAAGGCCAGAGCCGACGTGGTCTTCCTTGCGGCTGCGAAGAAGAAAGCTCGTCAGTTGCAGTACGAGGTGCGCTGGGTTGCCGTCTCGCAGTACTACCACATTTACTTGCAACAAAAGATGACCAAAACTCAAGCGCAGAGGCAACGACTTACCTAGAACAGGGAGCGGTTCATGATGCTAACTATTACTAACTTTTCATTGTTTCAAGCAGTCAACTATATGTTTCGTGCTCACATGTCATGCTTCCAAAATTAGCATAGGTTGTTCCTCGTTGGTGCTATGGAAGGCATGACGGATGGGCGAGTTCGGTGGATAGGTGGCTCGGCGCCGATGTTGAGTTTGCTACCAAGAGCATCAAGGCCCGGGCTAACCGTGGAGCCGACGGGACACACGACCAAGGAAACAGGAACCACTGGGGCTTCAAGGCCATGAAGGTATATCTATGTGCATGATGCATTTTTGTTCTTCTTTACCGTCATGTTCTTATGTATGGCTAACTTCTATTTGACGTTGTAGGAGGACAAGTTGAAGAGGCCACTCTGAGACATGGAGTCGTGGAAGCTGGCCCGCGAGCGGAGTCATCGCAAGGAGGGCGAGAGCCAGTACTACGGCAAGACCGAGGAGCACCTGGGGTCTTACATTCATCACTATCAGGAGTTGCATCTGGATGTTCCTGTTGCTGAGGTCGCCCAGTCTCAGATCGACGACACGGTGGTGGTGGCCATCCAGGGGAAGAAGAATGGCCGGTATCCGTGTTTCGACGGCTTGATCACTCCTTCGATCTCCTACACACGGCTTCGGGCTACCAACCCGAGCTAGTTAGAGAGTACGGGGCGTTCACAGACTCCCTTAGCCCGCCAGCATGCTGTAAGTACTTCCTCTTTATCTTTTTCTATCTAGCATTCTAAGTTTATTTTCAGCATTGCTCACTTAGAAACAACCTAAATTATGTAGGCATATAAGGAGTTTGTCGAGCATAGGAATCTCGAGGTGCGGAAGTACTTGAAACGAGTGAAGGCAAACGATGATTACAACCATCAGATGATGACGGTTAGTTTTGCCCTCTTAAAACCAAGATAAATGTTTGCACTTTCATTCCTTCTGATCTTCTAGTTTGCTTGTTTAACTAACATTCAGGCTATGTTGGCGTCTTGGAGTAACCGCACGGATCCACCACAAATGGGACCCCCACCACCACCTGCGGGAGAACCCCCACACGTGCCCACGTTCGATGAATGGGTGGCACTAGGCAGTGATGGTCCGGTTAGTACATTTGCCTAACTACTGGCAAACTAGTTCTCGTTCATTCAACACTATCACATCATATTTACCGTTAGAATCGTTTCTGAAACATGCAGGGGACCGGTGGCTCGACTACTGCTCCGTCGACCCCAGTCACTCCGATCTGGCAGAGTGGTGGTGGTCGCGATGGCGGTTTTGGCGGAGGTGGTGGTTTTGGCGGAGGTGGTCTTGCTTGATGATTCCGTGCATGTGGCCATCGTGCCATGCCTTTCATATTCCTACTTTTATGATGTTTCATGTCTTGCACTACTTTTATGTTCATGAACTTCCGTCGGTGATGATCTTTAGATGATGTGATGAATTTGAGTATGTTTAGATGATGATGGTGAACTTGAGTATGTTTAGATGAACTTGAGTATGTTTAGATGATGAATTGTCATATTTCTGCATAATTTCATATTGTTCTGTTTTGAAATGCTGTCAAATGAATTGGAAAAGAGAAAACAGGGGAAAAAACTATGCCTACGGCAAAGCTGTCGGCATATATACGCCCAGGAGTTACCAGGGCTCGCCACGTGGCATATCTATGCCGACGGCTTTGCCGTAGGCATAGCCCTGCTGCTAGGAGTAACCAGGAAATGACACGTGGCAGAGCTATGCCTACGGTAAAGCCGTCGGCATAGATTCATCTATGCCTACGGCTTTGCCGTAGGCATAGCCCTGCCACCGGAGTACCACGGGTTGCCACGTGGTAGAGATATGCCGACGGCAGCCGTTGGCATACCTCTGCCACGTGGCGTTGCACGATTCGTCAGTGCTTTTGACGGCGCCGTCCGTTGCCGTCAGACGCAAAACACTGCCGACGGCTGACACCAGGCCATCGGCATAGGCCCCTATGCCGACGATTATACTATGCCGACGGTCTGACAAGACTACGCTGACGACATCTACGCCGACGGGTCTATGCCGACGGCAACCGTAGGCATAGATCTATGCCGACGGCTTAGGGGCCTATGCCGACGGCGCGTGGCCGTAGGCATAGACCGCGAGTCCTGTAGTGAGCGCCGTAGCTCTGAAGATAACCTACAAAAAATGAAAGTGTGTTATCCTATTAAAAACCAAATCATTCCTGCAATTCCAGAGCGCCCACACCAAGGCGCAGACTCCTACATGAATATGTCGCACTCACCCGGGCTCTACCCCATTAAGCCATGTTTCAAATAACGTGTTGACTGAACTCGGTAGAGAAAACCCACCCCTCTAAAGTGCATAGACTGTTACTAGTTTCTGCCGTTAGTCAAAGCTAATGCAAGCTGCACAATGTCAAACTCGAAGGCATGAAGCATAGGATAGTCACGGACATCAGTGGCATGAACTGGCCATCATGACACAACCGCTTATGAAGAAGAAGTCAGGAAAGCCAAAAGTCTACCGTCAATCGATCACAGCATTTGTGCACGTCTTGCGGCGCACCAGCGAGAGGCGGTTGACCGACTAGCGCATGCAAGTCAACCATCGCCCATGTGATCTGCTCATCTCTGCATGCCCAAACTTAGTAAGCTTGGAGCACTGTTTTCAAAGGAACCGTGTAAGCTCATATATATGAACAGCTTGGCATGTGCACATGTGGTGTTACACTAATTAATCCTACATATGATCGAGTTGCACGTTCTGGTTGCATGCTACTGCGTGCCTACCCCAACCGGGTATGTTAGTTCTACAAGTACTGGCTAGCTGCTGGCCGGCTGTGTGCCTGTGGTGGATCAAGGACCGCCGACGAGAGCAACAGCAAATGGCGACCCGGTGGCTCTTGCTTCTTCTCAGTATCGCCGAGAGCAGCGTCGTTCTTCAGGTCCATGGCCAGATCGACAAGTTAGCCGGTGAGCTCATTCACTACAGCTCTAGGCTGAGGGCCATGCCTTTCAGTATCTTATTGTGCGCACCTGTATATATATGCAGGTTTCATAAGCATAGACTGCGGCCTGCCAGAGAACGCCGCCGGCTACGTGGACAACACGACGAAGCTGCGGCTCACCGGGGACGCTGGCTTCATCGATGCAGGCACTAACCATAACATCTCTGCCGAGTACATCACCCCGAGGCTGGCTCGGGGCTGGCACACCGTGCGCAGTTTCCCTGTCGGCGAGCGCAACTGCTACACGCTCCGGCCACTCGTGTTGGCAGGGCCCAAGTATCTCGTTCGCGCCATGTTCAAGTACGGCAACTACGATGGTCTTGACATGCTGCCCATCTTCGACCTCCACCTCGGGGTTAACTATTGGAAGACGGTGAACATCTCTGATGCAAGCTCACCGGTGATGGAGGAAGTCATCGCCGTTGTCCCAGGTGGCTCCGTGCAGGTGTGCCTGGTGAACACCGGCTCCGGGACGCCCTTCATTTCCAGCCTGAGCCTAAGGCCCCTCACCAAAGCGCTCTACCCGCAGGCTAACGCGACGCAGGGGTTGGTTGTTGTCAAGAGGTCCAGCTTTGGCAGCAAGGGTATCAGGTAAGCCCGTCAAGCATCAAGCGTTATAACTTAGATGACATAAAAAGTCTGATTTTTTTTTTTTTGCCATACGTCGTCCTCACACGGCTGGATTGCACTTATCATTATGTGGAAGAAAACACATGTTCAAAATTATCCTGATGCAAACATAAATGAAATTTACCTGCAGTAGAAGTAGAAATAATCTCAGTTGACTATTAAATTTTGTGATAAACTCAAGCATGCCATGAAACAAACTCTCGTCCCGCTTTATAGACAAGGGCGTAGCCAGGCCGGCCCCAGGCAACTAGGGCCATGGCCTGGGGCATGTCTGTGCACTTGTTTGTTGACTGTAGCCATTTTTAGCACTGTAGATACTGTATTTACTATAGCTTCAGCTGTTGGCCCGGGGCGTCGGCCTGCGCTGGCTATGCAACTGTTTATAGATAAAAGCACAAGGCATGTCATACCAAAGTAGTAAAATTCAAGCATGCATCTTCTTGCATTTGTTGACAGTAAAATTTTGATACGCAGATACCCAGACGATCCTTACGACCGTACATGGCTCCCGTGGTTCGATCCCACGCAGTGGTCGGAGATCTTGACGACCAAAAGTGTGATAAAGGTTGAGAGCTTCGAGGTGCCGTCTGCGGTGATGCAGTCCGCCATCAAGCCACTCAACTCCTCTACCTCCATCTAGTTCTCCTAGGACGCGAAGCCGAACGCCAACAACCCTATCCCAAGGTATATTTGCATGATGTACTTTGCAGAGCTCCAGAGCAACGTGGTGCGCGAGTTCTACATCAGCATGAACGGCAAGCTTTTTTACCCTCACGTCATGTCTCCGCGGTACCTCGTAAGCGATGCCATCCACAATGACAGACCCTTCCACGGCTTTGACCGGTATGACATCTCGCTGAATGCCACCGTGAACTCGACGCTTCCACCGATCATCAACGCCGTCGAGGTCGTGTCGGTCTTCCCTACCACTGGCGTACCCACGGCAACTCAGGATGGTAACCAGTTACTATTTTCAGAAAACAAAATCGGTCATGAAGCTAGATAGCAATTATATTTCAGCTGATTTTAGGTCGCTGATAAGAGCTTTGTGTGTTGCTGGTGAGAAATGCAACAGTTTCTGCAGTCACGGCGATCAGAGCCAAGTACCAGCTGGTGAAAAAGAACTGGATGGGGGATCCTTGTGTGCCGAGAAAATTTGCGTGGGATGGATTGGGTTGCAGCTATGTTGTCTCCAGCACACCAACTGTCACAGGCTTGTGCGTTAACTTTTTATGGAAAGATTGTTCATTGCATACTAGGAATTATTTGAACTGATGTATACATATATATACACTGCAGGAACCTATCTTCTATGGGTCTGAGTGGCAACATCTCGTCTTCTTTTGGGGATCTCAGAGGATTAGAGTACCTGTAAGCAAAAGACCATCAAACTATTACACATTGGATGTTCTTTTTTTTTGAGTAATTAAGTGGTTTATTTGGGACCTCACTGATTGTCAGGGATTTGTCACGCAATAATCTGACGGGCTCCATTCCTGACAGTCTTTCACAATCTACGTCGCTTGCACTTCTGTAAGTAACTAAATCTCTCGCAGTTTTACAGCTAGTTATTGCCTTATACGTATTGTAAACTGTTGGTGTCCTAAAATGTATATGCAGTCAAACTTATGTAACTTTGACTTTGAATACATGAAAAAGTATTCAAATTGATAGGGTGATTAACTGATCATACTTTATGTGGTTGAATTTGCGACAAAATGTACTCTCACAATTCATTCCTCATTTATTTTGATATCAAAATCCATTTTATTTCTTCTAGTGATTTGACAGGAAACCGGCTTACAGGAGAAATCCCTTCCAGGCTCCTGAAAAGAAGTCAAGATGGCTTCCTAACTCTCAGGTTAGTCCCCCACTAGTATCTGAATTTTCTGGAATTATTTTTGACTTGATTTTCACTGTCTTAGCTAAAGGCAGGCATTGGTTGTTAAGAATGTGGATCTATATATCAACTTTCTCATACTTTATTTTGCTAGATATGGTAACAATCCGGACCTCTGCAGCAATGGCAATCCCTGTGTGCCTCCGAAGAGGAAGAGCAATTCTATGGCTCCCGTATATGTTGCCATTCCAATAGTTGCAATACTGGTGATTTTGTTGTTTTCAGTGCTGCTCATTTGCATGCGAAGGAGAAGGCAAGGTGAGAGACTTGTCTGAAACATAAAAGTTTTTATGCCTGAATATAAGTATGTGTGATTAAGGGACATCGGTTAACGTGCTTGGTTTATAAAGGAAGAACAAGCAACAGTGTCAAGCCTCAGAACGAGATGCGCTTTATCCCATCGCACTCTCGGAACAGAAACAATGACAGCTCATTACGACTTGAAAATCGCCGGTTCACGTACAAGGAGCTGGAGGCCATAACAAACAACTTCCAGCGAGTGATCGGCCAAGGAGGGTTTGGAAAAGTCTATGATGGATTCTTGGAGGATGGCACCCAGGTGGCTGTCAAGCTTCGGTCTGAGTCATCTGCTCAAGGTGTACAAGAGTTCCTCGTCGAGGTAAGTTTTGCTAAAGTATATGCCATAGGAAACCATGCATGTTTTCTGCTCGAGTTGTTAATGCATTGATCCTTGCTGGTTCAGGCTCAGACCTTAGCTAAGATTCATCACAAACATCTTGTAACCATGGTTGGCTACTGCAACGACAAAGAACACATGGCCCTTGTGTACGAGTACATGTCTGAAGGAGCTCTACATGAACATCTTAGAGGTATGTAAATTTCTCAAGTGTGCACACTTGAAGAACATTAGTACTTTTTCAACTGAGAACTCTCTAAGATCCCAATGACTCAAAAGTTGAAGGAATATGTAACAAACATTTAATCCATCCGACAATGTTTCTACAGGGAGCGACAAAACTTTAACCTGGGGACAGAGACTTCGTATTGCCTTGGAATCTGCACAAGGTAAGCTTATAAATCCAGAATTTCTTCATGACTTTCCACCATAGCAAGCTCAAACTACATGGTTGGATAATGATGTGATGTGGATGCACGCAGGGCTTGAGTATCTACACAAGGGTTGCAATCCACCCCTCATTCATAGGGATGTGAAGACATCCAACATTTTGCTGAATGCCAACCTTGAGGCCAAGATTGCCGATTTTGGCCTACTCAAGGCTTTCAATCGCGATTGTGATACCCATGTGTCCACAGCCAGGTTGGTCGGCACGCGTGGTTACCTTGCCCCTGAGTAAGTGCACCGTTCTTAATCCTTGCTTATTATGCTATAACAATATCTTGCCACTTCCTAATAGCAGAACTAGTATAATTTCGGTCCTTGCTATGGGTGCTCTGGTAGTCTTTTCTTTTGGGTTGCTTTTGTTTTGGTTACTGTGGCCTGGTGCCTGATGATGGAGTTTGTAAGACTTGTGATACTTCCTGTAGGTGTTCGTAGTGCGGTTTTGGGTGACACCCAGGTTTTCGCCCCATGATCTGTTGTTCCTGATGACAGGCGCAGATAGTGGGTTTCCTGGTGTTGCTCCGAACTCGCTTTTCCTCTTTCTCTCTTGCCTTGCTGGTTTCAGTTCCTGAGATGATGTATTTCCGTTATGAAAGTAATGGAAAGGGGAAAAGCCCGGTTCAAAATAAAATAAAATTATATAGTTGTCCAAAAAGGTAGTACAATTCACTATGTTGTACCTTTTGTCCTAAGATCAATGATCATGACAAGTCATCCATTTATAGGAGATGTGCCAAACATTTCTTTTTTTGGAACTCAACTCACAATGCGTTTCACACTTTTGTAGGTATGTAGCAACATTGCAGCTGACTAATAAGAGCGACGTATATAGTTTCGGAGTAGTGCTGTTGGAAATAGTCACGGGCCGACCTCACATCTTGAATGATCCAGAACCTATAAGCATCACCGAGTGGGCGCAGAAATGTCTTTCACAGGGCAACATAGAGGGCGTGGTGGACGCACGCATGCGGGGAGAGCACGACATCAATGGTGTCTGGAAAGCAGCGGACATTGCTCTTAAGTGCACTGCACAAACACCAATGCAACGGCCCACAATGACCGAGGTAGTGGCGCAGCTGAAAGAGTGTCTTGAGCTTGAGACTATGCGCCGCAGGGGTGGCAGGTCAAACGCCATGTTTCACACAGTGGGGAGCAGCGACTCAGTTACAAGTTATGATGGTTACACCACTAATCAGTCTGCTGGTGTGAGTCATATCAATGTTGTAGACATGGATCATTTCGGCAGGGTCCCAACCATGACTACTGGTCCTGTTGCGAGGTGAGGAGATGACATGGATAATTTGTTCTCTCCACATATCCTCTACAAGTTTCCCTTTAAGAACAAGAATTTGATGATGTTGTATCATCAATGAAAGAGCAAATTTGTAATGCTACTTTATTCTTCTATGCATATCTTGCTTTAAAATACATATCATGCGCAAATGATATTACTAGATTTGTCATATAATATCAACTATCGTGAGACCATGCCAAGTAGGTGTGTCGAGGGCCGTCTCTAGAAATCGGAGGGACCCGTGCGAAATGCATAATGGGGACTAAAGGAAGAAAATCTGACCTTGAATCCTTGCTACAATGTGTAAATCTGATAGAAATTTTGGAGCTTGGAGTTGAATCCTTGCTGCAATGAATCAATCTGGAAGTATGGAAGTATCCAGAAGGTTCCTAGCCAGCTACCTTGACACTTTGATTGGTATAAAGGTAGATCTCTCACCTGATCCATAGAAAGGCAACTCTATTGTTGTATATGATATTGAAACAGTCAGGCCACGTGAGAGATTAGCTGCTGCTGTACCAGCCAAGTGGTGTTCCCGTACTGTTGGGTGGGTTAAGTTGAACGTGGATGGCTCTTATTCTGAGGATCACGAAGCATGTGCTGGTATGGTGCTTCGCAATGATAAAGGAAGTATTATCTCTCATCTTGCAAACAATTATTTTCGTGTGGGATGCGTTGGAAGCCGAATTGTGTGCGTGCATGAAAGGGCCAGTGGCGGAGCCAGAACTTTTGTGGAGCCTGGGCAAGCTTGAGCCTAAGGGGTCATTCGGCAATTCACTGCTCCCTGAAATTCGGCAATTCACTGCTCCCTGAAATTCTAGGATCTGCAGAGCACCTGTTCTCCCGCTCCCTACTTTTTATCTTCATCTCCACCAACTCCCGGAGCAAGAGTGTGGAGTTGGAGGGATGCCGAACAGGCCTTAAGTGTCTAATTCAGAAATCAAAATCAAATATTTTGATACACAATATATAAAATAGCCCAAAACTCCAGAACCACAAATGCACAATAATAATGAAGTAACAATATAAACATGGTAGTCGCGCAAATGTAATTTTAAAGTGAACTACTATATGATATATCAACATTCAATTTTATAACAGTTCGCCAAGTATGACACTCGGCATATACCCCATTTTGATAAAGAGAGCTTTGCCGAGTTCCTTTCCTCAGATACTCGGCAAAGTCTTTACCGAGTGCTAAAATGAGGTACTCAGCAAAGTAAACTAGGCTGATGACCGGCCGACGTAAACGACGCCTATCACATGGCATGTTGTGTTTGTCGAGTACCTTTCATTCCATGCTCGCTAAAGATGGGTACACCGAAGGGCGGCATGTCCTTGATTTTTGGTGAGTGATGTCTTCGGCTAAGCGTTTGTGGGTTTGCCGAGTTTATTCCAACGAAATAGAGTTTATTCCAATAAAAATTAAACATGAACAAAATACGATAGCAGATCAATTGGCTATGTATAGTCGTGTAGAGCATACCACTACACTATGGCTACACCAAAGTCAACCAAGTATTGAGAAACTTTTGCCTCACGATGGTAACCCTATATTGATGGAATAAAACTTTATTACCTCAGGAAAAAAGGCCATACTAAATTTTCCATGTTACCAGTAAAAGTATAGCTATATAAATTAGCATCCAAACACCCAAGAAGACACTACTCCCTCTAGTGATCTAAATGCGCTTATATTTTTTTACAATTGGAGTACAAGATAAAATAATAAAATTCTAATTCACATAAATTATGTGTTGTGATTTGTGAATATACTTAAAATAGAGAGCTCGTAAGAAAAGAGGAAGACATGTAAAATATACCTCACCACTTGACCTCATAAATTAATTTAAGACCTAAATATGTCAATGTTCAAATTAGTTAGCAAAATCTTACTACATAATCAGGAGAAGGGGACAAGACGACGGGTAGTTCAGGATGTAAGTCGTGCCGAACAGGGCTGTGAGTGGTTGTTTCCTCTCAAGTACTAATTGTTTTGGAAGAAGTGAATACCAGCCCTTCACTACTGAACATTATGCTTGGTCAGGGAGTGCGCTTTGTAGGCCTGGTTAATTAGTACATTACTCTTGGTTAATTAGCACATTACTCCTACTTAAATATTAGCTGAACACTTGGTAGGAGCTCACGTACACTCGTGCGGTCCTGCCCGGGTAAACCACGATGCATGGTGCGATTTGCCCTATTGTTTATCACCTGCGTACGCAGCCTGTGGCCAGGGAGCCCGGGCAAGTGCCCGCGGTGGCCGGGCGCTAGCTCCGCCACTGGAAAGGGCTATTATTTGCACTTAAGAGGAGTGACTTACCTATCATTGTTAAGATGGACTCTATTATTGCAGTCAAACTGATCCAATTCGAGGGATTTGGACAGATCGGTTTATACTTCAATAGTTAAGGAGGTCAAGTACCTTTTGGGAATTTGTGACTCTTGTACTACTCATGTAAATCGCTCTCAAAATAAAGTTAGTGCAAGCTTAGCTAGTTTTGCTAGATTAGAAGGATGAACCATAAGTTGGGTTGGTTCTGGTCCAGATAGTGTTATTGAGCTAGCTCTCGCTGATTGTATGGACACTATGATTTGATTAATACAATTTATCACCCGCAAAAAAAAACTTTTCGGTGGCAACAGGTGAACGCAGCTGAATTTCTGCATGGTGGCATTGCAATTCCTACAAGATCTCTTGCACATTAAGGACAATATAACCGCACCTAAAGCGAGCCCTCTCAGGACTTCGCGTCTCCGGCCGTCCGTTTACACGATCTGGAAGTTTTTTATCGTCGGATCTCCTGTTTAGAGCGTTCTATCCCGCATCTGGTAAAAATTGGGCCGGCTGTCCTATGGGCTGCTGCTCTGCAGGAAAAATCTGAGTTCTGTGGTTAATTGGGCCCAGGAGAAGAAGGGGAGCGAAGGAACCGGCCCATTAGGCAGCGACGCTCGCTTCTTGCTCCTCGACGACGCCCAAATCTCTCCTCGTCCGCAACTCAGAGGAACCCTTGCGGCTTGCGCCGCCACCGCCCCATTCCCTCCGGCACACAGCCCTCCACGGCAACGTCCTCGGCCTCCCCCATCATCCAAGGTGGAACGGCGCCTCCTTCATCGTCCAGCCACCATTGCCCTCCTTTTGCCTTTCCCCTGACGGTCCAACTGGGAGGGGCTCGGCCCCGTTGTGGTGCGGGCCAGGAAGGTACGCGTACGTCATGTCAGGTCTGGCCCCTGGGTGCGAACCTCGAGCAGGCAACATTGACCGGTTGCCAGTGGAGGTACAGGGGTCACCGTGGATACAATAGCAGCAGGTGGATGTGTACGTAAGTGTACTCATCCTATTCTTTCTTGCGATTGCAAACCTAATCACATTCTAGATCGGTTGATTCATATTGCCTTTCATAATTAGAATAACTTTTATGATGTTACACATTATCTTGCCTCCAGATTATTTCTAGCTGCCCAATTCGCATATTTTACAGAAGGCCCAAAGATACTATTTTATGGATATTTTCAGTAGCTTTCCATCCTTTAGTGTTGAAAATAGTTTCCCAAATTTCTTTTCCTTGGTCATTCTTATATTGATTTATTCCAATGATTTCCATGATAATCCATATGACCATGTCAGTTTTGGTTGCTTCTTACCATATACTATATGCAAATATGCAGATGCAATATTTATTGAGCTTGATATTTTTTTCTATTACAGTGAATCCATTACTAAAGCTTTATGCATCATCTGCCTATTTTGTTTTGTGGAAACAAACCGAGGTAAGAATCTAACAAGCCCACCCTTCAAGAAATCTGACATTATATGTTGTGTTCTCAGTGGAGGAAGTGATTTCCAACTCAGAAAAAAAGGAAGTGATGTGAAGTTTCTAGGTACATAGGCTTCATATTATTATTTGCACGACCATGCAATGGAATTCCAATATTAATCATGTCATTAATAAAGTTTAACATGTTATTTTTCTACTAGAGTACTTCGATCCAATCTTCCTGTAAAAAACACTCTCTCCTAATCATCCCCTTCTTGCAGTTTCTTCGGTATGGGATTTATGGGAGTTCTCATCTAAACTTCGAGACTTAGATGATCAATGTCGAGCATATGTATATTGTCTAAATCTGGTACTCTAATTCCTTGAACCTCCAATATTTCTTTTTACATTTCATCTGACTAATACCCATGAGATTTCCCTTCTTATTTCCGAAATTTTGTGGTATCCTTCCTGTTATGTATCCACTCTTTTGTCTTCGATTCAACATGATACATGCTGGGCCACCTTAAGTCCTCAACCGCCACGTCTTGCGGGAAATGGAGAGGGACACGAAGATTATATGCGTACTGATGGTAGATGGGTGAATGGCGAGGACGAGATACCCCAGGTCCTTAAGCATCAACAATCCGAGGTTGAACAATACCATATTAATAGGATCTGGTTCGATGGGGGCAGCAATATGCACCACCATGGTCTGGATCGATGCTTGGAACCAAAAGGACTCCACCGACCTTTATGTCGACGTTGAAGACCTCAAGGTACTCCATTTTTTATATATTATGATTAACTCTTCTGTTGCGCTGTCATTTTAATATTATTAAACAGAATCCATGCCTGCTCCGAATTAGAATTTTCTCTATTGCATCAAGGCTTGAATGTGATTTAGACCAAATTTCAGAAAATCAAATCATCTGATGTTCTGATCACATATCACGTGCATTTATCTTACCTGACAGATCCTGCATACATAAAAATGAGAGATTCTAACTGTAACATGCTTTTATGCTTGTTTGTTTTTGTTTATAGAGATGCTTTTTAGACTAGAGGTGGTGCTTTCAATGTATAGATATTTCTTCATTATTACTACAACACCTGACTAGAAAAAAATCTTAAACGTAACAAGGTCGTCGCGGCTCTCTCTGATCTTTGCGATGTTGCTCTATGCTTTTCGTTTTAAAGCATTATGTGTATGTTTGTGTGCCTCAAAGAATACCAATTTCTCATGATTCTTAATAATTTATTTATTTAGGTCGATTTCTGATTTATTTATCTGCTATTATCTGTGATCAGTTGTTTTCTTCTTGCATGTGGCTTTGTAACACCAACCAATGCATGTCTTTATCCTGTGATGACCCAAAAACAGTAAATGGAAATGCTGCACCATACTATTGTCATTGAAGTTTGAATGGACCTGAAAGAAAATGTACTACCACTGACATTCACTGTTATAAGTTTATAAATTTGTAACAAATAATGTGACTCTTATATATCACTAAAATTCTAGCTTTCTGTTTTCGTCATCTTTACCTTGTTGATTTACATGGGTTTCCAGCATATCTTTGATTCAAATTACGTAGACGGTGTACTTTGCTATAAGCAGTTAATCAATGCCTTGGTTTCTTTGTTCCTCTTACTCGACTAAGCTCATTAATTTAATATTTTTGTTAGACAGATCATACTTTCGCAATTGCCGGTTCCTGTACTCCTGGACTACTCCTTTACCTACGACCAACACTATGGTACATACACAAATAACGTTAAGTTGACAAGCTCCAACTTGATAATCCAGATTATTTAGTCACCATACTGAGAACTGTGTTGCTTTGAAATTAGAAAAAAATGTGGTCAATCTGCTATTTCCAGAACAATGAGTAGCTGACACTTGTATTGAAAACAAACAGTCAATTTGTAGTATGCACCCGTTCCACAAAAAGCTTTTTAAGCCTGCTGTAATTTTAAATTATTTCTATATGGGAGGAAGCTACAAATTTCTTCCTTTGGTTATTATCAGCTTGAGTTCGAGCAAATATATGAAGACCTCTAGATGATACAAGGTTTTTTTTACATGTAACATTCTGTTAACTATATCTGCTGTGGACTACATTATAGCTTTTTTTCTCATCCTCTACATACCCTACATTGACCAGTTTTTAGTGTGTGTTATTTTGCGCCGAAGAGTAAAAGAACTATTCAAATTTGACTCCACTGGTAGAAAAAGGGCCTATAGTCCCGGTTCGTAAGGGCCTTTAGTCCCGGTTCCTGAACCGGGACTAAAGTGTCGGTACTAATACCTCCCACCTTTAGTCCCGGTTCAATCCAGAACCGGGACTAAAGCCCCTCCATGTGGGCAGTGTGCACAGCCCAGTCAGGAGACCCTTTGGTCCCGGTTGGTGCCACCAACCGGGACCAATAGGCATCCACGCGTCAGCATTTCTGTGGTAGGGTTCTTGTTTTTTTTGAAAGGGGGGGGGGGGGGTTGGGGGTTTTGGGGGGTTAATTTAGGTGTTTCATATATTGTGTTAGCTAGCTATAATTAATATAGAGAAGTGTCCTCTCTTATGTCCGTGCTTGGTCGACGCTACGTACTATACATACGTATAGAGAGGACTAGACACGCTGGCTAGCTAGTAAAGCAAACGAAGGAAACAGAAGATCGTCATGAACATATATGCATACAGAGAGAAGTGATATCGACCACCTCTCCTTCTCCGAGAGATTGGTCGAACAAGAAGTTCTCGTATATCTATCTGACAGTACCGGCTACATATATACAATAATTATCTCTTACAAATATAATCATACGGACTCAGGGTTCACATAGAATTCTCCGTCTTCAGGGATCACGTGGTCAAGAAAGAATGCCGCCAATTCCTCTTGAATTGCTCGCATGCGAGCTGGTGCTAGGAGTTCATCCCGCTTCCGAAACATCTAATTTGAAGAAGGGGGTCAATACATATATATATATGAATGAATGAAACTCAACACAAATGATGGTAATAAAATAAAATTGTGAATATTGTTATTTACGTACTTCATATTGTTCGTTAGAGTACCCGCCCCGCTCACACGTCGTGTGGCGGATGGACTCGCAGATGTAGTATCCACAGAAATCATTCCCTTGTTCCTGCCACAACCACTTTACAAGAAATAGAGGTCAATCAAACTGATAAGCAAGAATGCTAAATGGTATTGATGAAACTAACGCTTGAATCACTAGGAGATGCGCGGAACATGCTACTATAGTACTTACTTTCGGGTGTCTAAATTCCAGCTCCTTCGGCAGTCCCGGAACTTTTTTGGTGAATTTTCTGCAAACCCTGCCGGACAAAGAAAACAATTACTTGATATCAGGAAATGAACAAAGTTGCTGATATGGTGGATAATGATCGATTTAACTTACTTCTTGAGGATTTCAGTCATGTCTGCATAGTCCTGGGGATCTTTTCGTTTTGAGTCTAAGACGGTTACTAGTCCCTGCTCAAGCTTAATCTCTAGGAGAATATAGTGGAAACTGCACACGCATGCATAACTCATGAATTACATTACTATAACCTTGAGTAATATATAAGGGAAACCGAATACGCACAAGACAGTAACACTCACTTGAAGTTGTAAGGAAAGAGTATTATATCTTTGTTTTGATTTATTACGAACGATTGTAGCAAGTTGGCCTCGGTAGCTGCGGCATGAAGTTTAACCTGAATTGCATCTATGAGATATGTGTTAATGAACCCAATATCACCGACTTGTCTTTTCTTCAATTCGACGATCTTCAATCTGCATAATATAGTGAGGATGATTATAAATACATGCAATGAAAGAGCTAAGCTATATAGAGAAACTTAATGACAGAAGTAGTACTACTTACAGACAGTAGCAGGCGACCGTTGTTTTATCGAGGGCCAATTGATTGAAAAACTGATAGAACTCCTCAAATGGAACAGGCAACAGATCAATTCCAACGAGGTCATGCTCCTTTTTAACTTTCACATACAAAGTACTACTCCCCCCAGAGTCTCTGCAGATTTTCAAGTACCAATCATGCAATCTTCGCATCATCGTTGATAGAGATCTTTCATCTTTGACGAGAGGCTTCCCGTACTCGTATCTTTGCATCTGCATCTCCATGGGTTCATAATGTACTTCGTCGGGCAGGTAATCTGCAAGATTGCTATAACCGGGCACCATCCTCGGATCATTAGCGACGTTGTGGCTAGGCACCTTGAGCGGGGGGCATGATTGCTTCGCTTGTTTGCCGAGCTGGGAAATTTGTTTCCCAGCTCGTCGTTTTTTCAGCCTTTCATCACTGACAGTAGTTCCCGACCGCTCCGCTTCGGCAAATTCCTTTCCAATAATGCGGTCATAGTTTCCTTTCGGCGGATCAGACTTTGGTGGTTTTGTCAGGGCAGCCAGAGTGCGCTTCACTTTCACCCCATCTACCTTCTCCTCCGGAGGTGGATGTTTCTTTGCTTTCACCCCTTCAAAGAATTTCCTCACTTCTTCTCGCGCGATCTCGGCGTTCTCCTCCTGGGTCCTCTCGTATGGTAACTTCTCTGGAGTCTTCAGAAAAGGACCGAATCTGTATGTCCTTCCGCCTCTGGTTGTACTGCTAGACGCCGACCGAGCAGATGAAGCGGTTGTCTTCTTTACTTGCTTAAGAGGTGGAGGAGAAGGACTACGACCCGCCGGAGCAGCTGGAGCGGCGGCAGGTCTCTTCTGCCTTGCTGACGAGGCGGAGAAGGAGGAGGTTGGCTGCTCGGGCGCGTCGACGCAGGCGGAGACGGAGGCGGAGTGCCGCCACGCGCCGGAGAAGGAGCCGGCCGAGGGCCCTGATCGTCACTCGCCGGAGGAGGAGGCGGTGGAGGAGGCGGAGTGCCCTGACTCGCCGGAGGAGGAGGAGGAGGCGGAGGCGTCCAGTTCGGAAGGTTGATGAGGTCCTTCCGCCACCCGTGACCAATGCCCCCTTTGGTCCCGGTTGGTGCCACGAACCGGGACCAAAGGCCAATTTTCAGCAGCCCAAAGGGCGGGAAGCGGCGGCCTTTGGTCCCGGTTGGTGGCACCAACCGGGACTAAAGGGGGGCAATGGTCACGGTTGGTGCCACGAACCGTGACCAATGCCACCTTTAGTCCCGATTGGTGCCACCAACCGGGACCAATGCCCTTGTGCGCCCCACGCCCAGAAGTTTAGTCCCACATCGCTAGCTGAAGGGCGCCGATACTGGTTTATAAGCGCTGCTCTGCCTCCCCTTTCGAGCTCCTCTCAAATGCAGGCTTTCGGGCCTAAACTGCTACTGCCTGTGGGCCTATTGGGCCTCTGCGGTCCTGAATCCTGGCCCATGTAGGGTTTCTAGTCGTATTCAGCCGTGGAGGCCCAGTAGGAGGCATTTTTTTTGGTTTTTTCTTTTTTCTTTCTATATTTTTTTGGTTTTTTATTTTTTTTATTTCTACTTACAACTAAATACTTACAGTTTTTTAGTGATTTCTTTTTTGCTTTTAGGTCACAAAAATTATAAACTTTCTATTAGTGCCATTAGTTTTAAATTTTAAATAGTTTAAATTTGAATTTTTAAAATTTTGTGTGAATCACTAGTTTTTGAATAACTTTACTATAAAATTAGAATATTTTTTCTATTTATTTTTTATTTCTACTTACAACTAAATACTTACAGTTTTTTAGTGATTTCTTTTTGCTTTTAGGTCACAAAAATTATAAACTTTCTGTTAGTGCCATTAGTTTTAAATTTTAAATAGTTTAAATTTGAATTTTTAAAAATTTGTGTGAATCACTAGTTTATGAATTTTTTTTCTTCTTTGCTATTTATTTTTTATTTATACTTACAATTAAATACTTATAGTTTGCTTTTAGGTCACACAAATTATATTCTTTTTGCTATTGAAGAATATTATAGTTTTATTTTAGTTGATCATAACATAATATTTTAATTGATTGTTTTTATTTTCATAAAAGTTTTGTAGTTCATTCTGTTTGCTATTAATTCATTCTTTGAGCTAAATGACTCTGAAATTGGAAAGCATTTCAAAATGAACTCCGAAAAGGTTGAAAGTTGGCATGGTATCATCATTTCACCCACATAGCATGTTCCAAAAAGTAGAGAGGGTTACGACAAAAACTTGATGCACTTCGTGTACAAAATGGACAATCACTTTCGAAGTATCAAAGTTTCAAACCATAAGACATGAAAGCATTTCAAATGAACTCTGAAAAAGTTGAAAGTTGGGATGCATGGTATCATAATTTCACCCACATAGCATTTTCTTATTGCGGGAGAAAGTCTTCACTTTTTCTTCGCTTGTGTCATTTGCTTATTGCGCCGTAACCATGGATAATCTTCATTGTTTATCAGGATGCTTGGGTCAGCCTTGACATTGAAGGGAGGAATTTCATGAAACTTTTCATAATCTTCAGACATGTCTGTCTTGCCGTCCACTCCCAGGATGTCCCTTTTTCCTGAAAGAACTATGTGGCGCTTTGGCTCATCGTATGATGTATTCGCTTCCTTATCTTTTCTTTTTCTCGGTTTAGTAGACATGTCCTTCACATAGATAACCTGTGCCACATCATTGGCTAGGACGAACGGTTCATCAGTGTACCCAAGATTTTTCAGATCCATTGTTGTCATTCCGTACTGTGGGTCTACTTGTACCCCGCCGCCAAACAGAATGACCCATTTGCACTTAAACAAAGGGACCTTAAAATCAGGTCCGTAGTCAAGTTCCCATATGTCCACTATGTAACCATAATATGTGTCCTTTCCGCTCTCGGTTGTTGCATCAAAGCAGACACCGCTGTTTTGGTTGGTGCTCTTTTTTTATCTTGGGCGATCGTGTAAAATGTATTCCCATTTATCTTCTATCCTTTGTAAGTCAATACAGTCAAAGATGGTCCCCTGGACAACAAGTACAACTCATCACAAACAGTGTTGTCACCTCTGAGACGTGTTTCCAACCAACTGCTGAAAGTCCTGATGTGTTCACATGTAATCCAGTCGTCGCATTGCTCCGGGTGTTTGGAGCGCAGACTGTTCCTGTGTTCATCGACATACGGGGTCACCAAGGTAGAGTTCTGTAGAACTGTGTAGTGTGCTTGAGACCAAGAATATCCGTCCCTGCATATTATTGAGTCTCTTCCAAGAGTGCCTTTTCCAGTCAGTCTCCCCTCATACCGCGATTTAGGGAGACCTATCTTGTTAAGGCCAGGAATGAAGTCAACACAAAACCCGATAACATCCTCTGTTTGATGGCCCATGGAGATGCTTCCTTTTGGCCTAGCGCGGGTAAGGACATATTTCTTTAGGACTCCCATGAACCTCTCAAAGGGGAACATATTGTGTAGAAATACGGGCCCCAGGATGACAATCTCGTCGACTAGATGAACTAGGACGTGCGTCATGATATTGAAGAAGGATGGTGGGAACACCAGCTCGAAACTGACAAGACATTGCGCCACATCACTCCTTAGCCTTGGTACCATTTCTGGATCGATCACCTTCTGAGAGATTGCATTGAGGAGTGCACATAGCTTCACAATGGCTAATCGGACGTTTTCCGGTAAAAGCCCCCTCAATGCAACCGAAAGCAGTTGCGTCATAATCACGTGGCAGTCATGAGACTTTAGGTTCTGAAAGTTTTTCTCTGGCATATTTATTATTCCCTTTATATTCGATGAGAAGCCAGTCGTGACCTTCATACTAAGCAGGCATTCAAAGAAGATTTCGTTCTCTTCTTTCGTAAGAGCGTAGCTGGCAGGACCTTTATACTGCTTCGGAGGCATGTCGTCTTTTTCGTGCAAACGTTGCAGGTCCTCCCGTGCCTCCGGCGTATCTTTTGTCTTCCCATACACGCCCAAGAAGCCTAGCAGGTTCACGCAAAGGTTCTTCGTCACGTGCATCACGTCGATTGAGGAGCGGACCTCTAGGTCTTTCCAGTAGGGTAGGTCCCAAAATATAGATTTCTTCTTCCACATGGGTGCGTGTCCCTCAGCGTCATTCGGAACAGCTAGTCCACCGGGACCCTTTCCAAAGATGACGTAGGGTAAATCATTGACCATAGCAAGCACGTGATCACCGGTGCGCATGGCGGGCTTCTTCCGGTGATCTGCCTCGCCTTTGAAATGCTTGCCTTTCTTTCGACATTGATGGTTGGTCGGAAGAAATCGACGATGGCCCAGGTACACATTCTTCCTGCATTTGTCCATGTATATACTTTTAGTGTCATCTAAACAGTGCGTGCATGCGTGGTATCCTTTGTTTGTCTGTCCTGAAAGGTTACTGAGAGCGGGCCAATCGTTGATGGTCACGAACAGCAACGCCTTAAGGTTAAATTCTTCCTGTCTGTGCTCATCCCATGTACGTACACCGTTTCCATTCCACAGCTGTAAAAGTTCTTCAACTAATGGCCTTAGGTACACATCAATTTCGTTGCCGGGTTGCTTAGGGCCTTGGATGAGAACTGGCATCATAATGAACTTCCGCTTCATGCACATCCAAGGAGGAAGGTTATACATATATAGAGTCACGGGCCAGGTGCTGTGATTACTGCTCTGCTCCCCGAAAGGATTAATGCCATCCGCGCCTAAAGCAAACCATACATTCCTTGGGTCCTTTGCAAACTCATCCCAGTACTTTCTCTCGATTTTTGTCCACTGCGACCCGTCAGCGGGTGCTCTCAACTTCCCATCTTTCTTTCGGTTCTCACTGTGCCATCGCATCAACTTGGCATGCTCTTCGTTTCTGAACAGACATTTCAACCGTGGTATTATAGGAGCATACCACATCACCTTTGCAGGGACCCTCTTCCTGAGGGGCTCGCCGTCAACATCACCGGGGTCATCTCGTCTGATCTTATACCGCAACGCACCGCATACCGGGCATGCGTTCAGATCCTTGTATGCACCGCGGTAGAGGATGCAGTCATTAGGGCATGCATTTATCTTCTCCACCTCCAATCCTAGAGGGCATACGACCTTCTTTGCTGCGTATGTACTGTCGGGCAATTCGTTATCCTTTGGAAGCTTCTTCTTCAATATTTTCAGTAGCTTCTCAAATCCTTTGTCAGCCACAGCATTCTCTGCCTTCCACTGCAGCAATTCCAGTACGGTACCGAGCTTTGTGTTGCCATCTTCGCAATTGGGGTATAACCCTTTTTTGTGATCCCCTAACATGCGATCGAACTTCAGCTTCTCCTTTTGACTAATGCATTGCGTCCTTGCATCGACAATGACCCGGCGGAGATCATCATCATCGGGCACATCGTCTGGTTCCTCTTGATCTTCAGCAGCTTCACCCGTGGCAGCATCATTGGGCACATCATCGTCTGGTTCCTCTTGATCTTCACCAGCTCCCCCCGTTGCAGCATCACCGTATTCAGGGGGCACATAGTTGTCATCGTACTCTTCTTCTTCGCCGTCTTCCATCATAACCCCTATTTCTCCGTGCCTCGTCCAAACATTATAGTGTGGCATGAAACCCTTGTAAAGCAGGTGGGAGTGAAGGATTTTCCGGTTAGAGTAAGACCTCGTATTCCCACATTCAGTGCATGGACAACACATAAAACCATTCTGCTTGTTTGCCTCAGCCGCATCGAGAAACTCATGCACGCCCTTAATGTACTCGCGGGTGTGTCTGTCACCGTACATCCATTGCCGGTTCATCTGCGTGCATTATATATAATTAAATGTCCAAATTAATAGAAGTTTATCATCACATTAAAACCAAAGTGCATACATAGTTCTCATCTAACAACATATAGCTCTCCAGAGCATCTAATTAATTAAACCATACATTGAAACTATGTAAAACATTTCAATGCGAAAACAAATGCGATCATAATCGCAACCAAGGTAACAATTGATCCAACGGCATAATGATACCAAGCCTCGGTATGAATGGCATATTTTCTAATCTTTCTAATCTTCAAGCGCATTGCATCCATCTTGATCTTGTGATCATCGACGACATCCGCAACATGCAACTCCAATATCATCTTCTCCTCCTCAATTTTTTTTTATTTTTTCCTTCAACAAATTGTTTTCTTCCTCAACTAAATTTAACCTCTCGACAAGGTCGGTTGGCATTTCCGATTCACATACATCCTAGATAAATAAAATCTATGTCATGTTGGTCGGCATAATTTTCATAAACAATAAATGAACCAATAGTTATAAAGATAATATACATACCAAATCCAAATCATAGACAGGATGAGGGCCGACGGGGGAGGATACCAAAACCATCGCACTATATAAGATGCAATAATAAATGTAAGAAAATGATACAAGTATCTATCTAAACATACAAGTAAGAATATTTTTCCTTTCAGAAAGAAGATAAGAATAAGAGGCTCACCACGGTGGTGTCGGTGATGAGATCGGCGCGGGTGATCGACGGCGGTGAAGACGGGGACGGGGCGTGACGGACTGCTAAATCTAGACAAATCTCGAGGAAAATGGAGCTTGGAGGTCGAGCTTCGAGAGGAGAAAGCTTAAGTAGTGTGGCTCGGGCATTCCATCGAACACCTCATGTGCATAGGAGGTGAGCTAGAGCACCACAAAGGCCTCTCCCCCTCGGCCAGAAAAAAACAGAGCACTGTGCTCTGCTCTTGCGCGAGGGGGTATATATAGGCAATTCATTTGTCCCGGTTCGTGGCATGAACCGGGACTAAAGGGGAGCCTTTGGTCCCGATTCAAGCCACCAACCGGGACCAATGGTGGTGGGCCAGGAGGGAGGCCGTTTGGTCCCGGTTCGTCCCACCAACCGGGACCAAAAGGTCCATATGAACCGGGACCAATGGCCCACGTGGCCCGGCCGGCCCCCTGGGCTCACGAACCGGGACCAATGCCCACATTGGTCCCGGTTCAAGACTGAACCGGGACTAATGGGCTGAGGCGGCTTGGACCATAGCCCCTTTTTCTACTAGTGCTCCAGTGCCCAGTTTTTGGTACTCCTCGTGTTGGTAGCTTTGTTACACTACAATAGCGTTAATTATATGGCAATCGTCTTACTGAGATCATCGCCCATTGATAGTGTGATGTCCTGAGGGGCTTTCAGCATCAGCTTGAGAGAAAACATGTTTGGCCTTGGGAAATGCTACATGGAGTTCCGTTTTTGCTCCTTGCGTCAGCCATCAGGTATTATTCTTCAACAGATAATAGTTTTAATTATTGCATTTTCTTGGAAGGAAGTTTTATCTCTTTTGTGTACTTTAGTGATCATTTGCTATCCAGTTATTGCAGATTTGATGCACGGTCAGTTAATACTCCATGATCATCTGCTTATACCGCATGCTAATGTTGTTGATTTTTTGGCAAGGTCAAAGTTGTTCTCGGAAGTTACAACAGAAGGGCTTGACTTTCGATCTAAAAAAATGGCAGATCTATTTTTCTTAGAATGTTATCTTTGTACTAGGCCTGGTTAGAAGCAAGCAAATGCTACTGATTTTGTGCAGTTGTTTGTAGTGATAACTACCAGTTATGATTTGAACATTGTTTGAAGTTTGTATGCATGAATTCAAAAAAATTATGGGTGTTATACTACTTGGGTAGTAATCATGCTTCCAGATATTTGCAGAAATCACTATCATGCCATTGAAAAAATAGAAGGGCGCGGCAACGCGCGCCATCCATGATCTAGTATATATTACAGGAGTAGGATTTGAGGCCAAACAATTTTGGGTACCGGTGCGGTCGTACACCTCGCACATGTTTGTTGATGGCCTTGGGTGTGTATGGTACAAGTTTTAAAGCATAAGGGTACCAACCTTACTGATACCTACTCCCTCCGTTCCATAATGTAGTGCAAATAGAATTTCTGAAAGGTCAAACTTAGTAAACTTTGACCAAATTTATGAAGAAAATTAGTAAACTTTGACCAAATTATGGAGAAAATTATCGATATCTGGAATACCAAACATATGCAATATGAATATTTATCTCATGACGTATCTGATGATATACATTTGCTATTCCAAATAATTCTCTCAAAACATGGTCAAAGTTTACAAAGTTTGACTTACAAAAAAAATCTATACGCACAACATCATGAAACGGAGGGAGTACTATATATCAAAAATGGGGATTCGGGACATGAAGCCAAGGGGGGAAGAGAAGACTAATTATACCTCCTGAGCTTGGTCCTCCTGTAAGTGACTATCATCTCTTGCATCGCAGCATTTTTCACTTGTTGACGAATCTCACAGCAAAGCGTATTAAGCTTCAAATTATTGAGAGATGGGGGGGGGGGGGGGGGGGGGGCGGACAGGAGGCCGCCTGAGGGGATCGGTCTCTCGCCGCCGGCGCCCCAATCCGCGCCGCATCTCAGTGCTGGGGGGTCACACCTGATTCCATCGAGATCTCCTATTGTTACAGTTGTGTCGAATATAGTGTACAAGGTAGGTTACAGTTGGACTTGTAGTTGTATTGTGTTTAGATAGGATATGGAGTCGTGTCCTAGTAGGACACTTGTATCCTAGGCCTATCATATATAGTGGGGCTAGACACACGATGTAACCTATGCCAATATAATAGCACAGGCGCGCAAGGGGGAGCCGGCGGCGTGTGCCGGCGCCCGGGTGGCCAGGGTGCGGTATTGTGACGGTGTCACGGGGAGGAGCGCCCGTAGTCAGGCGCCGGAGATGTTGCCATATCGGTGAACCTCGTTAACAAATCTCGGTGTCGTGCTCGTGTGATTGCTTGGTCCTTGAATGATCGACGGTATGCCTCGGATTTATTCTAACAAATGGTATCAGAACTAAGTTGTTCGGGCTGTGGATTGTTGATCCAGAGGAAAACACGTGGAAGTTGCCCATGGAATCTAGCGAGATGCAATGAGTATGATTGGAGACATGGCAGCGGATGTTGTTGCGTCGATGGATCAAGGTTGCTCTTGAAGATTTGGGAACGACGGCAGTCGTGTTTGGAAATCAAAGCAGATCAGCGGAAGGCGCGTACGCACACAAGGCTGGCGTGCGGCGATCGAACGATCGGTCGGGCGAGCGTAGAGGCGGAATCGTGCAGCGGCAGCGTATAGATGGATACGATCTATTGGAAGCGGCGACGGCGTTACGCTTGCGTGGTACAGGCGGCTCGGACTAGGAACCTGTGGACGTGGCCCACTAGCTGGCCCATGCATGTAGCCCAAGTGGGGCTGTTGTGCTCGTGCAACTAGCGGGCCTACAGCCGTACAGGTAGACGAACGAGTGTGAGCAGAGGGACCGAGGCTGAGGTGTGTGGTGCTTGGAGCAAGCCGGAGATTTGTTTGGAATAAAATAATTAGCACAAGGACCAAGAATCAGACCGTGATTGCTAGCTGAGAAAAGGAAAAAGAGATAAGTCCAGAAGCTACGTGTGAACACGTGATGGATTGGAGTTTGACTAGCGTCATTGATCTCCTTTTGGTACGTGCACACAGGAAGGTTTTATGGGATTTTAGTTTTTGTTCTCCTTTTGTTTGGTACATAGTTAGTGTATGGATGACAGTCGCACTTGAGGATTCGACGAGTCTGGAGTGTGCTGAGCAGGATTATGCATACACAGAGCGTCGGTTGATGCACATATGTGCGGGCTAGACACGACGCGTGGTGGAGCATGATTGCAGCCAGATAAGTTTGGCTGGGTTGGACTGGACAGTCTGACGGATCGACGCAAGTCGATTGGTACAGAAGACGATGGTGGAATCGGCAACGACGACATAGGAGCGTGGTGCTAATGGTGACCGACTTCTGGGCATGAAAACACGTGTCGCAGGCCCGAGGACTTGTGTGACTTCGACAAGACTATGGCGCGGGGTTGATTCAAGGTGATGTACAACACAGAGCTTGAAGTCGACAGGGCGCGATGGTGGACTGATCATCTACCATGGAGTCATGTTGAAGGTGGAGCTGGATTGGGGGGGGGGGGGGGCTATGGTGTAAGGATCCAGGGAATCGAAGCCTATTCAGCAAGCGAGAAAAAGCGAGGGTCACGTAGTTCGGACTGGAGCCCAGTGGTCTGATGGAAGCGTGGAACTCGTCATCGGTCGGTGATGATCGGTGGTACTCTGCAGTGGGGGTTGAGTGGTGTGGGTTCACAACCCTTGAGACTCGACCGGGACAGCGGAGGCTCAACGCGGTGATAGCGGCGAGGCGTGCGGTGCGCACGAGACATGGAGACGAGCCAGGGCTCTGGTGGTCATACATGTGGTGAGACAACTGCGAATTTGACTCGGGGTGACTACAAGCAATGGTGAAATTCCTTCAAGTTTCAGATAGACGGTCAAGGAAGAGCGGTGATGTTGAGTTCAGGTAACTTTTATGTGTGACAACCAATATGTGAGTTGTCCACTTTCACGCAGGTCAGTGATCAGTGTGTGATGACGTTGGACGGATACTCTGAACGTTGGGAGCATAAACTAGAGTGACAAGGAACTTAATTTTGCTCAAGTGTTGACCGTGGTCAAGAAAAGAAGGGACTACAAGTTGCAGGTGGAGTCACATGGAGTCTTTGGAGTAGCAGCGGTACTCATGGGATAAGCTCAAGTCCAATGTACATGGAAGTTTGACGCATGGACGAATCCAGGGTGGTGGAGAATATTCGCCAAGGTGGAGTTTGTTAGAGTTGTGTCGAATATAGTGTACTAGGTAGGTTACAGTTGGACTTGTAGTTGTACTGTGTTTAGATAGGATATGGAGTCATTTCCTAGTAGGACACTTGTATCCTAGGCCTCTCATATATAGTGGGGCTAGACACACGATGTAACCTATGCCAACATAATAGCACAGGCGCGCAAGGGGGAGCCGGCGGCGTGTGCCGGCGCCCGGGTGGCCAGGGTGCGGTATTGTGACGGTGTCACGGGGAGGAGCACCCGTAGTCAGGCCCCAGGGATGTAGCCGTATCGATGAACCTCGTTAACAAATCTCGGTGTCGTGCTCGTGTGATTGTTTGGTCCTCGGATGATCGACGGTATGCCTCGGATTTATTGTAACACCTACTTCACCTGCGGCGGCGCCGTTGGAGAGAAAGGAGGGGCCTACGGGATCGGGAGGGGGCCGTGGTGAGCCGAGGCGTGAGATCAGGTGGGAGGAGCGCCGGTGGTCGCAATGGCGAGTCTCGTTCTCTCTCGTGATGGATCTGGGTGTGTGGATCGAAGGGCGGCTTCAATTCACCCCTCATTCAAGATGGGTGGTTCTTCTCGATCTGGAGAATGATGTCCTCGCCGGCGATTATCTTCCAGTCGGAGACGTGATTGAGGTAGGTCTTCAATTCAAGCTTGATGATTGTAACATAGTTGTTGGCGAGTATGTGCAGATAGACCTACGTTCGAAGGCATCCGAGGTGATTGATCTGACGGAGCCGATTCAGGCAAGACCGGGAGGACATTTTTGGGCGCTTCTGGAGAGCGACGACGAAGATCAAGCAGAGTGTGTCCCCTCCAGGGTCATGGCTTTGACGGCTGTCGGGCCGTTGCCGGAGCCCATGATTAAGATCGTTCGACGTCGCTCAAATTCTGAAAACTCCAAGCCGGCTATGAAGCCCTGGATCGGACCGATCCCTAAGGTAAGTGGAGAACCTATGACCTTGTCTCAATTTTTGCCGGATGATTGGACTTTGGTGACGTGAAAGAAGAAGAAGGAAAAGATTGGCCGGCCGCCGCCGCCGCCAAGATCGCCGGTGGCGAGTTCGGGCACTGTTCGTGCGGCCAGAAGGGCTTCAGCGCCGATCAGAGGGATCAGCGAGATCCGTGCCGACAGGTCTCGCCGTTTGAATTCGATCTTGGGCCTCAGTGGCCCCGATCAGGCATCGGGAGACGTGGGCCGGCCTGCCGATGGGTATGAGGCCCATCGCGTGACAGATCCACCTGGGCCGTTAACTGGGTGTGTGGCCCAGCCTAACGAGGATTCTGTGGGGGCGACCGTATGCGTACAGAATCCCTGCATGCGTGCGTTTGATCTCCAGGTCACGCACGTTCGGTCGCCGTCGTTGTGCCCTAGTTTGCGCAGGGGAGGCATGCCGGGGTTTCGCCGCTGTGGCCCGGGGAGAGCGGCGCGCATTCCTCCTCTTGGGTCCATGGCAGGCTGCGGCGCCGCCCGCTAAGAAGCAGCCGGCCGCTCCTGCTGTTGGTCGGGTTGGGGCTGCTCCGCAGCCGGGCGGTGCGGCACTGCCGCCGGCGGTGAGCGCGGGGCCCTGGGGCAGCCTGGCCAGAGGCCGCCGGCGGGCGGTGGTGTGCCGCCGGGCACCCAGGTTCGCGGCGTTGGCCTTGTGGGCGCTCGGCCACCGGGGCAAGTACCCATCCATGCTACGGCCGGAAGAGGCGGGCTCAGGCCTCCGGCGCCGAGTGCGGCATCTGTGGCTCAGCCGGCGGCGGGTCGTGGTGGGCCCCGGCCTCAGCGCCTGGCGTTGCCGGTGTGGTTCCGGCTGGCCATGGTGGAGGGCCTCGGCCTTCTGGGGGCGTGCCGTTGCCGTCGAGCAATCAGCCTCAGGCCGCACCTCCGCCCCATCACGTTGCGAGGCTGGCGCAAAACCGGTCAGGTCCGACTCAGACAAGACAGTATTCTACCAATAGAGAGCCCACTGATCCGCCCCGAGGCCAGTGGGGGGATGACAGGTATGATGCGTATGGTGAGGGACGGCATTGTGGTTCCTCGTCCACGGGAGGAGGTCGTGGCCATGCCTGGCAGAGTGATGGGTCTGCCGACAGACCGTTTCTCGGCCCTCCAGGCGGATTTGTTGAAGGAGCCATAGGCCCAGACTACCGTCAGAGAGGAGGCTATCGGGGTCATCGTGGTGGTCGGGGAGGGGGCCGTGGGAGGTTTCGCCGCCCGCCTCAGCCTAAGGCAGTTTTTGAGCACGCGGCGTCTGCACTGGAGGCCGATCACGTGTCCACTGATCTTCCTTCCCAGGCGATGGAGGTGGTGACTGCCTTGGCCAGTGTTGAGGTTCCTGCGACTGAGACTGTGGCAAAGGCTACTGATAGGTCGGATGCTGAGAGGGCATCCAAGTATGCGCGCAAGAAGGAAAAGATACTTTGCTATCGTTGTGGGGAGAAGGGCCACTTTATTGCTGAGTGCGTGGCCGAGCTGTGTGAGTCGTGTGGCAAGCCAGCACATGCCTCGGGGGAGTGCCCGTTCTTGCATGACCAGGCTTCGTCGCTGACTTTGTATGGAGTCTACTATGCTGAGCTTATGTTCTTTGAGTCACCGGCTGCGCGAGAGATTCCGGAGGAGACCCAGAGTTTGACCACCGGGGTTGTGAAAGCTACCCAGGGCGAGGTGAATGAGGCTCAGATCGTGCGGAGGCTTCAGGAGCTGGCTCCGGGGGACTTTCGGTGGGAGCTGGTTGGTCTCGAGGAAAAGGTTTTTAAGGTTCATTTCCCCACGGTGGATGACTTGCAGCGGTTGTTGAGCTTTGGTTTGTGTAGAGTTCCTGGCACTTCGTGCATTCTGGAGTTTCACGAGTGAAAGAAGGTGGAGCCTAAGGGAAAGCAGCTTACGGAGGTCTGGTTGCGGTTTGTAGGGGACCCGTCTAAGCCTTTGCAGGATGTTCGAGTTGTGGCCAGTTTGGGTATGATGGTTGGGAAGACGGAGAGAGTTGATATGGCTTTTACCCGGGCTCATGAGGTGGCCCGGCTTTTAGTCAGTATTCTGGATATTGAGTTCGTGCCTGATGTGGTCAACTGGACTTATAGGGGAGAGGTGTTCCCGCTAGAGATTGAGTTTGAGGACACTGATCTGTTTGCTGATGCAGTTAATGGGAATGATGTTGATATGCACGAGGGAGACGGCGGTGCGGGAGCCAATGGGGCACAGACTGATGAGTCCACACGAGAGGGGTCTAAGGGCTCTCGCCCAGATGCTCAGTTGCCTGGGGATGGGACCGGGGTTGAGCCGGCAGCATCACCTTCGGGGCCTATGACTTCGTTGCGGTTTGGGTCCTTTGATCCAGCATCTGCGCCGCCCAGACTTTGGAGTGACCGGGTAGACTCTAATGATATGTTTGAGCGCACGCTTCCTCTGTTGGAGTTTGAGGGAGCTGGCGGTTCTGTGCTTGGACGCTTGGTGAGGGCCCCATCGGCGAGGACTCTGGATGGAGTTGGGGTGGGGGAGCCAGAGATTGCTTCTCTTTCCCTTGTTCCTCCTATGGTCGAGGCTCCAGTGCGGTTTGCTACGGCTGAGCTGGTGTTGGAGGGAGGGGGTTCGGGGCAGGAGGCCTTGACTTCCCCCTCCATTTCCCGACGCCGGTGAGGTCGGTCATGTTGGAGTCGGCCAGCGCCGGGGGAGGGAGCCTGAGGCAGGCGGCCTCGGCTCCCGCTACTCCGGTTGTAGCGGTGACGCCTGTGCCAACAGCGGCGTTGGGAGGGGGTAGGGCAGGTGGCCCTGGCCCCTCCTTCGTCCCAGGCGGTCAGGAGGACCGTCTGTCCTTCGCTGACGGCTCTTCCGTTTGCGCCGGCGGGTGGGGCGGGAGGAGGGCGCGGGCAGGCGGCCCACGTTATCCCCTCTCTGTTTTTACCCGTGGCCGCGGACCCCGGCGTGGGGCACCTGTCTGAGGGGCTTGGGAGACCGCAGCCGCCCTCTCCGGTAACCTCGGCTGACCCTTTGAGGGACTCGGCGCCAGGCTTTACTAGGGAGGAGGTTATCTCTTTTGGCGGGATCCCAGACCCCGTCTCGACGGGAAGACGGATGAGTGCTCGCATCCACGAGCTCCCGGAGATGGATGATATGCAGCAGCGGTGCGCTATGAGGGCGGCCAAGCTTCAGGATGCTGCATTATCTTCTGGTATGTCCGTCAACATCTCTAATTCTTTATTGCATTTTTCTAATGAGGAGATTATAAATAATGCAAACCAATTAGGATTTTCACTAGGTGCTACGGATAGTGAGATTACCAATTCGGTGAATGATCTGTTAGATTTGGAGGCGGAGCGCGCCTTAGAGACTATTCGTAATCTTGCAGCGGTTAAACCAATGAATGATGATGAGATTAGTGCGTTAGGGGTTAGAGTGCTTGATAATCTGTGTGCGGATCTAGTACCGCCCAATCATGAGTCTGAGGACGATGATGTGCCCCTAGAGAATGATACTGGTAGTTTAATTGAACCCGGTTATGAGGACCGAGCGTCAGAGCCTAGTAAACCAAAGCGCAAGTGGAAACGGAAGATCTATCCCGATTCCGCGGTTTGTAGGAGTGCTAGGATTCGGACCACTAAAAAATTCCATGATGAAATATGAAAGGAATCTTTTGGAATAGTAGAGGTCTGAAGGACTTGGCTAAAAGAAGGTTCCTTGCTGAGGCATCCTTAGAGCAGCGTTTAGATTTCATTGCTCTATCGGAGACTGGTAGAGATAACTTTGCGCCCTAGTTTTTTTCCTCTCTTGTGGGTGGTATTGATTTCGATTGGCACTGCCTCCCTCCGCGAGGAAGATCGGGTGGTATCTTACTCGGTGTGAGATGCGATTCGCTTGAATTCTGAAGTGTAGTGACGGGCGACTTCGCGGTGAAGTTTTGAGTCAGGTCTAAGATAGATGGTTTCAACTGGGCTTTGGTGGCGGTCTATGGTGCCGCACAGCCCGAGCTTAAACCGGAGTTTCTGCCGGACCTTGTTCGAATCTGTGGGTCAGAACAGCTTCCAATTTTAGTTGGAGGTGATTTCAATATCATTAGAAGGAGAGAGGAGAAGAACACTGATAACTTTGACGACAAATGGCCATTTATGTTCAATACCATTATTGAAATCCTAGATCTGAGGGAGATAGAGCTTTCTGGTAGAAAGTTTACCTGGGCTAATGCTCTGCCAAACCCGACTTATGAAAAACTTGCTCGAGTTCTCGCGAGCGTGGAGTGGGAACAAAAGTTCCCTCTGGTTACGGTGCAAGCTCTATCGACGGGAATATCCGATCACACACCCTTGTTCGTAGACTCAGGGGAGCCGAACCACGTGGGTAACAAGAACACCTTCTCTTTCGAGATGTCATGGTTCGAACGCGAGGGGTTCTTGGACTTGATTGCCAGGGAATGGGATAGAGGTGCAGGAGGTAGGACTGCGATCGAGCGTTGGCAGAATAAGATTCGGCATTTGAGAAGTTTCTTACGAGGTTGGGCTAAGCACCTCAGTGGTGTGTATAAGATTGAAAAGGATAGACTCCTTTCTCTTATACAGGCTTTGGACATAAAGGGAATCCAAGATTTTACTGCCAGCTGAGCTTCAGGTTAAAACTCAGGCGGAGAAGTGGTTGAAAGAACTGCTCCGCGAAGAAGAATTGAAGTGGGCTTTGCGTGCTAAAGTCCGCAAAGTGGTCCAAGGGGACGCGAATACTCAATTCTTTCATTTGATAGCTAATGGTAAGCACAGAAAGAAGCGTATCTTTCAGCTTGAACAAGATGAGGGCACTATTTTAGGACAAGATAACCTAAAAACATATATTACCGAGTATTATAAGCAGTTATTTGGACCCCCGGAGGATAATTGTGTGTCCCTCGACGAGTCCAAGACTGAGGATGTGCCTCAGTTATCGGCTGCCGAAAATGATATTCTGGTTGCCCCGTTCTCAGAGAAGGAGGTGTTTTATGCTATTGCACAGATGAAAAACAATAAGGCTCCCGGTCCGGATGGATTCCCGGCCGAGTTCTATAAAAAGTGCTGGCACATTATTAAGGGGGATTTGCTACCTATATTCCATGATCTGTTCTCTGGACAACTTCACTTATTTCACTTGAATTTTGGAACTATCACACTGCTTCCTAAGAAAACAGATGCTGTGAGGATTGAGCAATTCAGGCCGATCTGCCTCCTCAATGTTAGTCTCAAAATTTTCACCAAGGTCGGGACTAATAGGCTCACACAGATTGCGCATTCTGTGGTGCAACAGTCCCAAACTGCTATCATGCTGGACAGAAATATCCTTGAAGGGGTGGTCGTCCTACATGAAACGCTCCATGAAATCCATTCCAAAAAATTAGATGGAGTAATTTTTAAGGTGGATTTCGAGAAAGCGTACGATAAGGTCAAATGGCCATTCCTCCAACAGTCATTGCGTATGAAAGGTTTTGATGAAGCCTGGCGCCGACAGGTGGAATCATTTACGCAAAAAGGTAGTGTGGGAATTAAAGTTAATGATGACATAGGTCATTACTTCCAGACACATAAAGGCCTAAGACAAGGAGGTCCGATGTCTCCTATCCTATTTAACATTGTGGTGGATATGTTAGCAATTCTGATAGGAAGGGCTAAGGACAATGGTCAAGTAGGTGGATTGGTACCTCATCTTGTTGATGGAGGTGTATCCATCCTTCAGTACGCTGATGATACAATTATCTTTATGGAGCATGACTTGGCCAAGGCGGGAAATATGAAGCTTGTGTTATGCCTATTTGAACAATTGACCGGGTTAAAGATTAACTTTCATAAGAGCGAGTTGTTCTGTTTTGGTCGAGCCAAAGACGAACAGGAGGCTTATAGGCAATTGTTTGGGTGCGAGTTGGGAGAGTTACCCTTCTCTTACCTAGGTATTCCAATCCACCATCGTAGGCTGACAAACAGAGAGTGAAAGTGCATCGAGGACCGATTTGAGAAGAAACTGAGTTGCTGGAAGGGTAAGCTCATGTCATACGGAGGCCGATTAATCCTGATAAATTCGGTGCTCACCAGTATGCTTATGTTTCTCCTATCGTTCTTTGAGGCCCCAGTTGGTGTTAGGAAGAGACTGGACTTCTATCGATCGTGTTTCTTTTGGCAGGGTGATGAGCTTAAAAGAAAATATCGGCTTGCTAAATGGGATATCATCTGTAGACCGAAAGACCAAGGGAGTCTCGGTATTGAGAATCTAGAAGTTAAGAACAGATGCCTTCTTAGCAAGTGGTTGTGGAAGCTCTCAACGGAGAATGATGCCATGTGGGCTCAAATCCTTCGCAGCAAGTACCTCCAGACAAAAACTTTGTCCCAGGTTACAGTCAGGCCGACCGATTCACCTTTTTGGAAAGGACTGATGAAAGTTAGACAATCTTTGTTTAATAGGATAAAGTTTGTTATTGGAAACGGCACTAGTACACGTTTTTGGGAGGATACTTGGCTCGGTGACACACTCTTGGCCATCCAATATCCGTCTTTGTACCGTATTGTTCAACGACGTGAGGTGTTCGTCGCATCGGTATTTCAATCTACCCCCCTTAATATTCAGTTCCGACACACGCTAGCGGGCAATCGTTGGGAAGAATGGCTCCGTCTAGTTAGGAGACTGATGGAGGTCCAGCTTTCTCAACAACCCGATGAATTACGCGGGAAACTGACTAAGTCTGGAGTATTCACAGTTAAATCAATGTATATTGATGTTATAAATTCGAACTCCATTCCTACCTCCAAGCATGTTTGGGATGTTAAAGTTCCTTTGAAAATAAAAATGTTTATGTGGTTTGTCCATAAACAAGTTATTTTAACCAAGGACAACTTGATAAAGCGTAATTGGACAGGACCTACCAGGTGTAGTTTCTCTGATCGGGATAAGACAATCAAACACCTTTTTTTTGATTGCCCGTTGGCCAAAGTACTTTGGTAGATGGTCCACATTGCTTTTAATATCAATCCACCGAATTCTGTTAACGCATTATTTGGGACATGGCTTAATGGGATTGAGCCTGACTTAGCGAGACACATTCGGGTTGGTGTTTGCGCTTTGATGTGGACTATCTGGACTTGCAGAAATGATTTGGTTTTTAATAGAATATCATGTATCCACTTTTTGCAGGTTATATTCCCAACTACGGCACTGATCCGTTCGTGGTCGCTACTCACCCCGACGGAGGCCAGGGAGCATTTGGTTACTGGATCTTTCCGCTGGGAGATGGTAGCTCGGGATATCTTCAACCGGTTTGGATGGCGGTCATGTAATAGGATAGGCATTTAGTTTACCTACCTAGTTTTAGCCAGCCGGTTGTGGCATCTTTTCATGGCTAGTTGGTGTTTCTAGCCCGTTTTGGCTCTGTGCGAGCTTTCTTTACTTTTTCATTACTTTTGGAGACCTTGGAACCTTGTTTGCACTGCTTTATTTGGTTAATAAGATGGCCGTATGCATCACTCTGATGCAGAGGCCGGGGAGTCCCCCTTTTCAAAAAAAAAAACTAACAAACAATAGGGGTGGCCCAATTTTGAAGCATAATTTCGAGGTCTTACTTTCAAAATTTAAACTTCAGACTACATATCATTATTTTTTTGAGGAACACCACATATGAACTGGATATGTTTACATTTGTCCTCAAGCAACATGTGTAAAGATCTCGTCGGTAAAATCTGTACCAGATTGGCTACCAAACATGGGAATCATCAACGTGCAATTGGACCTGTTGACATTGCAAGCACCCTCTTAACATTATGTTCCGGCTGAAATGCAGTGTTGTTCTGGTCTATATCAATAGACTGATTATCAAAGTAACCATCATAAGTCAAGTTCAGGTTGTCACCACCACGGCTACTATACGCGTCATCATTAGCATCCTCAAGAGTGCGGCCCTCCTCAAGATCAATGCATTCTTGCAGCTGCACCACTACACCGGTCATGGTGGGTCGCTGTGTCGATGCATATTCAGTGCACTTTAGCGCAATTTCCACCACCTTCCACACGCTGTTGACATCATAAACGCTAGACATACGTGCATCAACCACACTTTCAATGTTGCCTTGCGACATCTGTTGCCGCGCCCATTGAATGATGCTGATAGGTGCAACTTCCCGTAGAATAGCCGTCTTGCCTGTAACTATCTCCAAAAGAACGACGCCAAAGCTATAGACATCACTCTTGGCCGTCGCCTGCATCATTGCCTGGTCCTCAGGATCGACATACCCGGGTGTGCCAACGAGTGTGGTAGTGGACACATGTTTATTGTCAAGGCCTTGGACAAGCCGAAGTCAGCAATCCTAGCCTCCACCTTCGCATTTAAGAGGATATTGGTGGCTTTCACATCCCTGTGAACCAGAGGCGGGTTACACCCCTTATGGAAATACTCTATCCCTACAGATTCCCATACCAGCCGGTGCTCATGTTTCTAGAAACATTAGACATTCAATAACAACAGACTACATCGAAGTGCGTACCTTGTGCAGATTCAAGTGCGATTCGGAGTCTCTGTCTCCAGGACAAACATCGTCCTTTGAGTTTGCTTCCTACAAATAGTTTGACATTTTTTTTCATTTAAAATGCTTAACAGACACTTGAAAATGAAGTTATACTCATACACTGATAGAAAAAGGGCCTGTTGTCCCGGTTCGTAAGGGCCTTTTGTCCCGGTTTTTGAACCGGGACTAAAGGGTCAGTACTAATGTCCTGTCCCTTTAGTCCCGGTTCAATCCAGAACCGGGACTGATGGGCCTCCACGTGGCCTCTGCGCGGAGCCCAGGCAGGAGACCCTTTGGTCCCGGTTGGTGGCACCAACCGGGACCAATATGCATCCACGCGTCAGCATTTCTGTGGCTGGTGTTTTTGTTTTTTTTTGAAAGGGGGAGGGGGGTTTGGGGGTTTTGGGGGGTTAATTTAGGTGTTTCATATATTGTGTTAGCTAGCTATAATTAATAGAGAGAAGTGTCCTCTCTTATGTCCGTGCTTGGTCGACGCTACGTACTATACATACGTATAGAGAGGACTAGACACGCTAGCTAGCTAGTAAGCAAACGAAGGAAACAGAAGATCGTCATGAACATATATGCATACAGAGAGAAGTGATATCGACCACCTCTCCTTCTCCGAGAGATTGGTGGAACAACAAGTTCTCGTATATCTATCCGACACTACCGGCTACATATATACAATAATTATCTCTTACAAATATAATCATACGGACTCATGGTCCACATAGTATTCTCCGTCTTCAGCGATCACATGGTCAATAAAGAATACCGCCAATTCCTCTTGAATTGCTCGCATGCGAGCTGGTGCTAGGAGTTCATCCTGTTTCCGAAACATCTAATTTGAAGAAGGGGGTCAATACATATATATATGAATGAATGGAACTCAACACAAATGATGGTAATAAAATAAAATTGTGAATGTTGTTATTTACGTACTTCATATTGTTCGTCAGTGTAGCCCCGCTCACAGGTCATGTGGCGGATGGACTCGCAAACGTAGTATCCACATAAATCATTCCCTTGTTCCTGCCACAACTGCTTTACAAAAAATAGAGGTCAATCAAACTAATAAGCAAGAATGCCAAATCAATAGGAGATGCACGGAACATGCTACTATAGTACTTACTTTCGGGTGTCTAAATTGCAGCTTCTTCGGGAGTCCTGGAGCTCTTTTGGAGAATTTTTTCCAAACCCTGCCAGACAAAGAAAAAAATTACTTGATATATCAGGAAGTGAACAAAGTTGCTGATATGGTGGATAATGATCGATTTAACTTACTTCTCGAGCATTTGAGTCATGTCCACATAGTCCTGGGGATCTTTTCGTCTTGAGTCTAAGACGGTTACTAGTCCCTGCTCAAGCTTAATCTCTAGGAGAATATAATGGTAACTGCACACGCATGCATAACTCATCAATTACATTACTATAACCTTGACTAATATATAAGGGAAACCGAATACGTACAAGACAGTAACACTCACTTGATCGTAGCAAGTTGGCCTCGGTAGCTGCGGCATGAAATTTAACTTGAGTTGCATCTATAAGATATGTGTTAATGAACCCAATATCACCGACTTGTCTTTTCTTCAATTCGTCGATCTTCAATCTGCATAATATAGTGAGGATGATTATAAATACATGCAATGAAAGAGCTGAGCTATATAGAGAGACTTAATGACAGAAGTAGTAGTACTTACAGACAGTAGCAGGTGACCGTTGTTTTAGTGAGGGCCAATTGATTGAAAAACTGAAAGAACTCCTCAAATGGAACAGGCAACAGTTCAATTCCAACGAGGTCATGCTCCTTTTTAACTTTCACATACAAAGTACTCCTCCCCCTAGAGTCTCTGCAGATTTTCAAGTACCAATCATGCAATCTTCGCATCATCGTTGATAGAGATCTTTCATCTTTGACAAGAGGCTTCCCGTTGTTGGTGTACTAAAGTAGGGGTACCTTAGTATCCCGAACTTGTGCACGGGCAGTCGCAGCGACCCGCGGCAAGCCTTGCCAGGGGGACCGCCAAGACCCTCCATGGTTCCTTTAGGAGCCATTCAAGAACAAAGGAGACAAGACCCCGGCAAGAGGAGCTTGCCGGGAAGGAGACAAGACCCCGGCAAGAGGAGCTTGCCGGGAAGACCAACCAAAGCATCTCAAGAAGCCCGCTGCGGCGCACTGCGTGCCCCAACAAGGCCCGGTGAGCGACAAGCTCCCGGACGCGACAAGACAACATCCGCGGCAAGGCACTTGCCGCGGCAAGCTACTACCCCGCAGCCCGCGCTCCAGCTCACCCACCAACGTGTAGCCCTGGGACCATTCCTGGCGTACGTGGCGGGAGGCTGGGCAGCCGGGGGCATGCGGTGGCAAGCAGGCGCTGACAAGTAGCCATCGTGGCAAACGGTGGCGTTCCTAGCGGTCCCTCTCTGGGCCGTCAAGGTGACACAGACGGGCATTTAATGCCCTTGTCCCCTGCCGTCAGAGTTAGGTAGGATACAACTGTAGCAGGCGGTGGCGCCAACTACCACCCCTTTTACATTTTTACCCTCACCTCTGTTGCCACGTGTCGGTGACCCCTTAGACATATAAAAGGAGGCCCATGCGCAACAGAGAGGGGAGGACAGCCATTCTCACGCTCGGTCTCACCAGCTGCTTGAGTGTACTGTAGCACTCGCCGCTCCCGAGAAAGAACTCAATACAACCACCAAAGCAGGAGTAGGGTTTTACGCATCCGTGCGGCCCGAACCTGGGTAAACCGATCGTCTCGCTCGTGTGTTTCGCCTCGGTCTGCTCTTTGTGCATCCACCGCCCCCTGCCGAACCAAAAGGGGCTCGGTCTGCCGATCCCCATAGGTGTGCGGGGGATCAGACACCCCCGACATCTTTGGCGCGCCTGCAGAGGGGCAATGCGGCGGCGAAGGAAGTCTGCGCCGACAGCGCCTACGGTGAGTCCGGCAAGCCTAAGGCGCCGGATCCTGGTGACGGCAATCGTCAGCTTGCTGTCCTCCGGGGCCAAGTCGCTCCAGTCATTGCAGCGCACTTCTGCTGCTTGGCGCCGGACGGTGAATGGCTGCGGGCTCTCCTCGATAATCCAGCACCAATCTGCTCTCCACTCCTCCCACTTGCCGCGAACTCCCCCTCTAGGTAAGATTCCTTCTTGCCGGCTCTTGAGACCCAGGCGATTCCGCCGGACAGAGTCTCTCCTCTCTCTACTCGAGGGATAAAGAAATGGCGGAAGAGAGCTACACTAGGGTGGACTCCGACAAAGTTTTCGCAAAGATGTGCGAAAACTGCCATGGTGAGGACGGCGTTGGGGGTGAAGTCAAGGAGGTAGAAGCCATATGTGTTCATAATATCACAGAAGAACTCGGAAAAGGGCGGGCAGAGCCCGCAGTAGAAGAACACAACAAAGAAAGGGTACCCGTCCGGAGCCTTCATGTGGGCTTCAGCCGGGAGCACCCTGGTCCGCGGGTGAGCTCGCGTCTCCGCCGACCAGAACAGGTAATACCGCTCCCGCAACGCCTTCGCGCCGAGCTTGGAGGGGAAGATGGCTCGCTCCCTCCGCATCTTCGCGAGCCGCTGCGCCTCGGTCGACTTCACCGCTTTTCCCTTGTCGCCCTTCAGAGCCATGGCGAAGGAGGTGGAGGAGGCTGACGGTGGTGGTGGTGCTGGTGGTAATGGGGGGAGCAGGGGGCTGCTCTCTTGTTGCTCTGAGAAGACGGGGAGCGGCGGAGGTTTTGAGATTGGAAGCAGCAACGGGCGAATGGCGCCGTTCCCCTGTTTCCTCTACTTATAAAGAGGGAGGGGAGGGGGGAGAACGTTTCGCCATCACGAGTAAACAACAACCCACGATTCCGCCCACCGCGCCTCCACGCCTCCCTCCGTTTACGGGGAGGGGCGCGCCAACCGTCCCCTTTTACCGCGACGTGACGCATGCGCGCGGGGCGCAGCCCCGCGCACGCCGCCTACGTCACACACGGCGCCGCGTTTGACGCGTGCTGTTTGGGGAGGGCGCGGTGGGTGCGGAGTCAGATGCGGCGTGCCCTAGGCCGCGCGTGCCCGTGCACTGTTTTGGGCCTGGCCCAACAGCGCTCGGCACCGTGTATGGCCCAGGCCCGGGGGCTCCTGTCGGTGTACTAAAGTAGGGGTACCTTAGTATCCCGAACTTGTGCACGGGCAGTCGCAGCGACCTGTGGCAAGGCTTGCCAGCGGGACCGCCAAGACCCTCCATGGTTCCTTTAGGAGCCATTCAAGAACAAAGGAGACAAGACCCCGGCAAGAGGAGCTTGCCGGGAAGGAGACAAGACCCCGGCAAGAGGAGCTTGCCGGGAAGGAGACAAGACCCCGGCAAGAGGAGCTTGCCGGGAAGGAGACGAGACCCCGACAAGAGGAGCTTGCCGGGAAGACCAACCAAAGCATCTCAAGAAGCCCGCTGCGGCGCACTGCGCGCCCCGACAAGGCCCGGTGAGCGACAAGCTCCCGGACGCGACAAGACAACATCCGCGGCAAGGCACTTGCCGCGTCAAGCTACTACCCCGCAGCCCGCGCTCCAGCTCACCCACCAACGTGTCGCCCTGGGACCATTCCTGGCGTACATGGCGGGAGGCTGTGCAGCCGGGGACATGCGGTGGCAAGCAGGCGCTGACAAGTAGCCATCGTGGCAAACGGTGGCGTTCCTAGCGGTCCCTCTTTGGGCCGTCAAGGTGACACAAACGGGCATTTAATGCCCTTGTCCCCTGCCGTCAGAGTTAGGTAGGATACAACTGTAGCAGGCGGTGGCGCCAACTACCACCCCTTTTACATTTTTACCCTCACCTCTGTTGCCATGTGTCGGTGACCCCTTAGACATATAAAAGGAGGCCCATGCGCAACAGAGAGGGGAGGACAGCCATTCTCACGCTCGGTCTCGCCAGCTGCTTGCTTGTACTGTAGTACTCGCCGCTCCCGAGCAAGAACTCAATACAACCACCAAAGCAGGAGTAGGGTTTTATGCATCCGTGCGGCCCGAACCTGGGTAAATCGATCGTCTCGCTCGTGTGTTTCGCCTCGATCTGCTCTTTGTGCATCCACCACCCCCTGCCGAACCAAAAGGGGCTCGGTCCGCCGATCCCCATAGGTGTGCGAGGGATCAGACACCCCCGACACCCGTACTCGTATCTTTTTATCTGCACCTCCTTGAAATCATAATGTACATCGTCAGGCAGGTAATCGCGAAGATTGCTATAACCGGGCACCATCCTCGGATCATTAGCGACGTTGTCGCTAGGCACCTTGAGCGGGGGGCACGATTGCTTCGCTTGTTCGCCGAGCTGGGCAATTTGTTTCCCAGCTCGTCGTTCTTTCAGCCTTTGATCACTGACAGTACTTCCCGACCGCTCTGCTTCGGCAAATTCCTTTCCAATAATGCGCTCATAGTTTCCTTTCGGCGGAGACTTGGGTGGTTTTGTCAGGGCAGCCAAAGTGCTCTTCGCTTTCACCGGATCTACCTTCTCCTCCGGAGGTGGATGTTTCTTTGCTTTCACCCCTTCAAAGTAGTTCCTCACTTCTTCTCGTGCGATCTCGGCGTTCTCCTCCGGGGTCCTCTCGTATGGTAACTTCTCTGGAGACTTTAGAGAAGGACCGAATCTGTATTTCCTCTCGCCTCTGGCTGTACTGCTAGACGCCGGCAGAGCAGACAGAGCGGTTGTCTTCTTTACTTGCTTATGAGGCGGAGGAGAAGGACTACGATGCGCCGGAGCAGCCGGAGCGGCGGCAGGTCTCTTCCGCCCTTGCTGACGAGGCAGAGAAGGAGGAGGCTAGCTGCTCGGGCGCGTCGGCGCAGGCGAAGAAGGAGGCGGAGTGCCGCCACGTGCCGGAGAAGGAGCCGGTCGAGTGCCCTGATCGTCACTCGCCGGAGGAGGAGGCGGTGGAGGAGGCGGGGTGCCCTGATCTACTCGCCGGAGGAGGAGGCGGTGGAGGAGGCGGTGCCCCCTGACTTGCCGGAGGAGGAGGAGGAGGCGGAGGCGTCCAGTTCGGAAGGTTGATGAGCTCCTTCCGCCATAGGCATGGAGTCTTCAGAGCAGACCCCAGCCTAGTCTCCCCTTCACCGGTAGGGTGGTCAAGCTGGAGGTCCTCAAATCCCTCCGTTATTTCATCCACCATCACCCTAGCATATCCTTCTGGAATCGGCTGGCAGTGAAAAGTTGCGCCGGGTTCAGTAGGATAAACAGAGCCAACAGCCGCCTTGACCTTCAAATTCATCCATTGCGTCATAAGGTGGCAATTTTGAGACTCCGTGATAGTATCCACGGGATAGCTGGCAGGAGCCGTCAAGGCATGCTCCGGCTGAAGCAGCTCGGTGGAAGCCATGCTGCTTCTCCGTTGAGATGGCGGGGTAGCTTCGGCAGTACATTTGCTGCGATTTGCTTCTCGTTCCTCTATCGCTTGTACCCTTGCTTGCAGTGCCTGCATTTGGGTCTGCTGCAATTTTTTCCTCCTCTCCTGGGATTTGTAACCGCCTGCGTCCGGAAACCCAACCTTCCACGGAATGGAGCCTGGCGTGCCTCGTGTCCGTCCAGGGTGCTCAGGATTCCCGAGGGCCATTGTGAGCTCGTCATTCACTCTATCTAGAAAGAACGTCCCTTGCTGTGCTGCTTCGATATACTGCTGAAGCTTCATGACTGGTATGTCCATTTGATCGTTCGTCCAAATGCACTTCCCTTTTACAGGGTCCAAGGTTCCGCCAGCCCCGAAGAACCAAGTCCGGCAACGGTCTGGCCAGTTAATTGTCTCTGGTTCGATCCCTTTATCAACCAGATCATTCTTAGTCTTGGCCCACTTAGGCCGGGCTACGAGGTAGCCACCTGACCCCGTGCGATGGTGATGCTTCTTCTTCGCAGCATTTTGTTTGTTTGTCGCCGACATCTTCTTACTCTTTTCCGATGTCTTGTGGGCCACAAATGCTGGCCATTGATCTCTGATCTTCTCATATCTGCCCTTGAATTCTGGTGTCTCTTTATTTTCGACAAACTTATTCAGCTCTTTCTTCCACCTCCTGAATAGTTCTGCCATCCTCTTCAGAGCAAAAGACTTGATTAATTGCTCTTTAACTGGCTTCTCTGGATCATCCTGTGGAGGTAGGGTGAAATTTGACTTCAGCTCAGTCCAAAGATCATTTTTCTGCATATCATTGACATAAGACACCTCAGGGTCTTCTGTAGCCGGCTTTAACCATTGCCGGATGCTGATAGGACAGATTGACCCATTTGCACTTAAACCAAGGGACCTTAAAATCAGGTCCGTAGTCAAGTTCCCATATGTCCACTATGTAACCATAATATGTGTCCTTTCCGCTCTCGGTTGCTGCATCAAAGCGGACACCGCTGTTTTGGTTGGTGCTCTTTTGATCTTGGGCGATCGTGTAAAATGTATTCCCATTTATCTCTTATCCTTTGTAAGTCAATACAGTCAAAGATGGTCCCCTGGACAACAAGTACAACTCATCACAAACAGTGTTGTCACCTCTGAGACGTCTTTCCAACCAACTGCTGAAAGTCCTGATGTGTTCACATGTAATCCAGTCGTCGCACTGCTCCGGGTGTTTGGAGCGCAGACTATGGTTGTGTTCATCGACATACGGGATCACCAAGGTAGAGTTCTGTAGAACTGTGTAGTGTGCTTGAGACCAAGAATATCCGTCCCTGCATATTATTGAGTCTCTTCCAAGAGTGCCTTTTCCAGTCAGTCTCCCCTCATACCGCGATTTAGGGAGACCTATCTTGTTAAGGCCAGGAATGAAGTCAACACAAAACCCGATAACATCCTCTGTTTGATGGCCCATGGAGATGCTTCCTTCTGGCCTAGCGCGGTTACGAACATATTTCTTTAGGACTCCCATGAACCTCTCAAAGGGGAACATATTGTGTAGAAATACGGGCCCCAGGATGACAATCTCGTCGACTAGATGAACTAGGACGTGCGTCATGATATTGAAGAAGGATGGTGGGAACACCAGCTCGAAACTGACAAGACATTGCGCCACATCACTCCTTAGCCTTGGTACGATTTCTGGATCGATCACCTTCTGAGAGATTGCGTTGAGGAATGCACATAGCTTCACAATGGCTAATCGGACGTTTTCCGGTAGAAGCCCCCTCAATGCAACCGGAAGCAGTTGCGCCATAATCACATGGCAGTCATGAGACTTTAGGTTCTAAAACTTTTTCTCTGGCATATTTATTATTCCCTTTATATTCGACAAGAGGCTAGTTGTGACCTTCATACTGAGTAGGCATTCAAAGAAGATTTCTTTTTCTTCTTTCGTAAGAGCGTAGCTGGCAGGACCTTTATACTGCTTCGGAGGCATGCCGTCTTTTTCGTGCAAACGTTGCAGGTCCTCCCGTGCCTCAGGTGTATCTTTTGTCTTCCCATACACGCCCAAGAAGCCTAGCAGGTTCACACAAAGGTTCTTCGTCACGTGCATCACGTCGATTGAAGAGCGGACCTCTAGGTCTTTCCAGTAGGGTAGGTCCCAAAATATAGATTTCTTCTTCCACATGGGTGCATGTCCCTCAGCGTCATTCAGAACAGCTAGTCCACCGGAACCCTTTCCAAATATTATGTAGTGTAAATCATTGACCATAGCAAGTACGTGATCACCGGTAGGCATGGCGGGCTTCTTCCGGTGATCTGCCTCGCCTTTGAAATGCTTGCCTTTCTTTCGACATTGATGGTTGGTCGGAAGAAATTGACGATGGCCCAGGTACACATTCTTCCTGCATTTGTCCAGGTATATACTTTCAGTGTCATCTAAACAGTGCGTGCATGCGTGGTATCCTTTGTTTGTCTGTCCTGAAAGGTTACTGAGAGCGGCCCAATCGTTGATGGTCACAAACAGCAACGCCTTAAGGTTAAATTCCTCCTGTCTGTGCTCATCCCACATACGTACACCGTTTCCATTCCACAGCTGTAAAAGTTTTTCAACTAATGGGCTTAGGTACACATCAATGTCGTTGCCGGGTTGCTTAGGGCCTTGGATGAGAACAGGCATCATAATGAACTTCCGCTTCATGCACATCCAACGAGGAAGGTTATACATACATAGAGTCACGGGCAAGGTGCTGTGATTGCTGCTCTCCTCTCCGAAAGGATTAATGCCATCCGCGCTTATGGCAAACCATACATTCCTTGTGTCCTTTGCAAACTCATCCCAGTACTTTCTCTCGATTTTTCTCCACTGCGACCCGTCAGCGGGTGCTCTCAACTTCCCATCTTTCTTTCGGTTCTCACTGTGCCATCGCATCAACTTGGCATGCTCTTCGTTTCTGAACAGACATTTCAACCGTGGTATTATAGGAGCATACCACATCACCTTTGCAGGGACCCTCTTCCTGAGGGGCTTGCCGTCAACATCACCGGGGTCATCTCGTCTGATCTTATACCGCAACGCACCGCATACCGGGCATGCGTTCATATCCTTGTATGCACCGCGGTAGAGGATGCAGTCATTAGGGCATGCATTTATCTTCTCCACCTCCAATCCTAGAGGGCATACGACCTTCTTTGCTGCGTATGTACTGTCGGGCAATTCGTTATCCTTTGGAAGCTTCTTCTTCAATATTTTCAGTAGCTTCTCAAATCCTTTGTCAGCCACAGCATTCTCTGCCTTCCACTGCAGCAATTCCAGTACGGTACCGAGCTTTGTGTTGCCATCTTCGCAATTGGGGTATAACCCTTTTTTGTGATCCTCTAACATGCGATCGAACTTCAGCTTCTCCTTTTGACTTTCGCATTGCGTCCTTGCATCGACAATGACCCGGCGGAGATCATCATCATCGGGCACATCGTCTGGTTCCTCTTGATCTTCAGCAGCTTCACCCGTTGCAGCATCATTGGGCACATCGTCTGGTTCCTCTTGATCTTCACCAGCTCCCCCCGTTGCAGCATCACCGTATTCAGGGGGCACATAGTTGTCATTGTACTCTTCTTCTTCGCCGTCTTCCATCATCACCCCTATTTCTCCATGCCTCGTCCAAACATTATAGTGTGGCATGAAACCCTTGTAAAGCAGGTGGGAGTGAAGGATTTTCCGGTTAGAGTAAGACCTTGTATTCCCACATTCAGTGCATGGACAACACATAAAACCATTCTGCTTATTTGCCTCAGCCGCATCGAGAAACTCATGCACGCCCTTAATGTACTCGCAGGTGTGTCTGTCACCGTACATCCATTGCCGGTTCATCTGCGTGCATTATATATAATTAAGTGTCCAAATTAATAGAAGTTTATCATCACATTAAAACCAAAGTGCATACATAGTTCTCATCTAACAACATATAGCTCTCCAGAGCATCTAATTAATTAAACCATACATTGAAACTATGTAAAACATTTCAATGCGAAAACAAATGCGATCATAATCGCAACCAAGGTAACAATTGCTCCAACGGCATAATGATACCAAGCCTCGGTATGAATGGCATATTTTCTAATCTTTCTAATCTTCAAGCGCATTGCATCCATCTTGATCTTGTGATCATCGACGACATCCGCAACATGCAACTCCAATATCATCTTCTCCTCCTCAATTTTTTTTTTATTTTTTCCTTCAACAAATTGTTTTCTTCTTCAACTAAATTTAACCTCTCGACAAGGTCGGTTGGCATTTCCGATTCACATACATCCTAGATAAATAAAATCTATGTCATGTTGGTCGGCATAATTTTCATAAACAATAAATGAACCAATAGTTATAAAGATAATATACATACCAAATCCAAATCATAGACAGGATGAGGGCCGACGGGGGAGGATACCAAAACCATCGCACTATATAAGATGCAATAATAAAAGTAAGAAAATAATACAAGTATCTATGTAAACATATAAGTAAGAATATTTCTCCTTTCAGAAAGAAGATAAGAACAAGAGGCTCACCACGGTGGTGTCGGCGATGAGCTCGGCGCGGGTGATCGACGGCGGTGAAGACGCGGACAGGGCATGACGGACCGCTAAACCTAGACAAATATTATGGAAAATGGAGCTTGGAGGTCGAGCTTGGAGAGGAGAAAGCTTAAGTAGTGTGGCTCGGGCATTCCATCGAACACCTTGTGTGCATACGAGGTGAGCTAGAGCACCACCAAGCCCTCTCCTCGTCGGCCAGAGAAAAACAGAGTACTGGGGTGCTCTGCTCGCGAGTGAGGGGTATATATAGGCACCTCATTGGTCCCGGTTGGTGACATGAACCGGGACTAAAGGGGAGCCTTTGGTCCCGGTTCAAGGCACCAACCGGGACCAATGGTGGTGGGCTAGGAGCGAGGCCCATTGGTCCCGGTTCATCCCACCAATCGGGACCAAAAGGTCCAGATGAACCGGGACCAATGGCCCACGTGGCCCGGCCGGCCCCCTGGGCTCATGAACCGGGACCAATGGCATTGGTCCCGGTTCTGGGCTGAACCGGGACTAATGGGCTGACCCGGCCTGGACCAAAGCCCTGTTTTCTACTAGTGATATACAAATTACATACCTTCAATATGGTAATGGAGGGTTTCTTCTGACATGTACTCATAAACAAGTGCCAAATACTCCCCATCCTTGCAGTAACCAATCATGGTGACAAGATTTTTGTGATGAATCCGTGTCAAAATCCGAGCCTGGAAAAATGTCATAACTTATCAAATTTCACTCCAAAAGTCCTTCACTCAATACTGACAATGAAGTCATGAACCATGAATTGTAGTCAAACATTTTTTTTACCTCTGCAAGGAACTCCTTGACAGCTTGACTAGAAGAATGAGATCGTAGCTTCACTGCCACCTGAGTGCCATCCTCTAGAAAACCGTCGTAGACGTACCCAAACCCTCCCCGTCCGAGTACTCGCTCGAAGTTGTTCGTTATCATCTTGAGCTCCTCGTAAGTGAACCGGCGGCTCTCAAGTTGCAGCGAACTGTCCCCATAAAGATCATCTCCCGACGCCCAGCTGGTCATCATCTCGTTCCGTGGCCTCACGGAGTTGTTCATTGATCCTTCACAGGTTACAAATAGCACAACCAGAATTAGTAGTGATCACTGATTGGTAAAATGGTCACACAGTTGTTGTGCTCTTGCCAATGCCTCACCTTGGCCTTTTCGTCTTATAAAGCAAAAGAGTACTACCACTACTATGACCACCATTAGAACTGTAGGGATGGCAATGTAGATTGCTAACTTGCTCTTCTCTTTAGCTTTTTTAGTTGGCGGCTGACATGAATTGCCATTAGTGCAAATGTCTCGATTGTTGCCATATCTAGCAGAAGATGAAACGAAAATGGTTAATTAAACTTATGAACTTTATATCAAAGTATAGAATGGGAACTAAAATGGAAAAAAAACCTTAGATCGAGTGAGCCATCTTGCGATTTTTTTTTCAAAACTATGATATAATTTATAGCATTTTCGGAAACTATACCATGATTTGCTTAAAAATCAAAAGTAGTAGCCCGTCGGCCATCTGTGGGCCGAAGTAGGACTTTTCGGCCACAGCTAGGCCGAAGTAGGATTTTCGGCCATCTCCTGGCCGAAGTATGACTTTTCGGCCACACATAGGCCGAGGTAGGACTTTTTGGTCAAGTCTTGGCCGAAATAGACTTTTTGGTTAAGTCTAGGCCGCAAAATACTTTTTTGTCTCATGTAGGCCGAAGTTGCATGGCTCATACAATCCACTAAAATGTATTTTCTCGCCACCCGTTTCCTGCCAACCCCTTCCCGCCATATGTTCCCGCCACCCGTTTCCTGCCAATCCCTTCCCGCCTTATTTTCCCGCCAATCCATTCCCGCCTTATTTTCCCGCCAACCCTTTCCCGCCATACCGCAGTTATTCTTTCCTGCCATTTTCTCCTCTGTATCTATAAAACCCCCTTCAGGCGGAGGTGGATAAGCATTCCAGTGTAGTGTAGTCGAGATGTCCCATTATCCATTCGATCGTAGTTTTCACCCTGAGATGAGCAGCACTCTGCTGAGTCTAGCTACCGATTTTAGGATGGACAATAGGATAGTTCCATGGGACGAACTCACCGGTAGTGACTGTTGGGGAACGTAGTAATTTCAAAAAATTTCCTATGCACACGCAAGATCATGGTGATGCATAGCAACGAGGGGGAGATTCTGATCTACGTACCCTTGTAGATCGCAACGGAAGCGTTGACACAACATAGAGGAAGTAGTCGTACGTCTTCTTCCCGATCCGACCTATCCAAGCACAGTTACTCCGGCACCTCCGAGTTCTTAGCACATGTACAGCTCGATGACGATCCCCGGGCTCTGATCCAGCAAAGCTTCGGGGAGGAGTTCCGTCAGCATGACGGCGTGGTGACGATCTTGATGTTCCACCGACGCAGGGCTTCGCCTAAGCACTACAACGATATGATCGAGGTGGAATATGGTGGCAGGGGGCACCGCACACGGCTAAGGAACGATCACAATGATCAACTTGTGTGTCTAGAGGTGCCCCTGCCTCCGTATATAAAGGAGCCAAGGGGGAGGGCGCCGGCCGGCCAAGGAGGGCGCGCCAAGGGAGTCCTACTCCCTCTGGGAGTAGGATTCCCCCCCCCCAATCCAAGTTGGAACAGGATTCCTTGAGGGGGGGGAAGAGAGAGAGGGGGCCAGCCCCCTCTCCTAGTCCTAATAGGACTAGGGGAAGGGGGAGGCACGCGGCCACCTTGGGCTTCCCCTTTCTCCTTTCCACTAAAGCCCATTAAGGCCCATCTGGTTCCCGGGGGGTTCCGGTAACCTCCCGGTACTCCGGTAAAATCCCGATTTCACCCGGAACACTTCCGATGTCCAAATATAGGCTTCCAATATATCAATCTTTATGTCTCGACCATTTCGAGACTCCTCGTCATGTCCGTGATCACATCCGGGACTCCGAACTAACTTCGGTACATCAAAATGCATAAACTCATAATAACTATCATCGTAACGTTAAGCGTGCGGACCCTACAGTTCGAGAACAATGTAGACATTACTGAGATACATCTTCGGTCAATAACCAATAGTAGGACCTGGATGCCCATACTGGCTCCTACATATTCTACGAAGATCTTTATCGGTCAGACCGCATAACAACATACATTGTTCCCTTTGTCATCGGTATGTTACTTGCCCGAGATTCGATCGTCGGTATCCAATACCTAGTTCAATCTCGTTACCGGCAAGTCTCTTTACTCGTTCCGTAATACATCATCTCGCAACTAACTCATTAGTTGTAATGCTTGCAAGGCTTATGTGATGTGCATCACCGAGAGGGCCCAGAGATACCTCTCCGATAATCGGAGTGACAAATCCTAATCTCGAAATACGCCAACCCAACATCTACCTTTGGAGACACCTGTAGAGCTCCTTTATAATCACCCAATTGCATAATCTCATAGTCATAGGAACATGTATAAGTCATGAAGAAAGCAATAGCAACATACTAAATGATCGGGTGCCAAGCTAATGGAATGGGTCATGTCAATCAGATCATTCAACCAATGATGTGACCTTGTTAATCAAATAACAACACCTTGTTCATGGTTAGGAAACATAACCATCTTTGATTAACGAGCTAGTCAATTAGAGGCATACTAGTGACACTAAGTTTGTCTATGTATTCACACATGTATTATGTTTCCGGTTAATACAATTCTAGCATGAATAATAAACATTTATCATGATATAAGGAAATAAATAATAACTTTATTATTGCCTCTAGGGCATATTTCCTTCAGTCTCCCACTTACACTAGAGTCAATAATCTAGATTACACAGTAATGATTCTAACACCCATGGAGCCTTGGTGCTGATCATGTTTTGCTCGTGGAAGAGGCTTAGTCAACGGGTCTGCAACATTTGGATCCGTATGTATCTTTCAAATCTCTATGTCTCCCACCTGGACTAGATCCCGGATGGAATTGAAGCGTCTCTTGATGTGCTTGGTCCTCTTGTGAAATCTGGATTCCTTTGCCAAGGCAATTGCACCAGTATTGTCACAAAAGATTTTCATTGGACCCGATGCACTAGGTATGACACCTAGATCGGATATGAACTCCTTCATCCAGACTCCTTCGTTCGCTGCTTCTGAAGCAGCTATGTACTCCGCTTCACATGTAGATCCCGCTACGACGCTTTGTTTAGAACTGCACCAACTGACAGCTCCACCATTTAATGTAAACACGTATCCGGTTTGCGATTTAGAATCGTCCGGATCAGTGTCAAAGTTTGCATCAACGTAACCTTTTACGGTGAGCTCTTTGTCACCTCCATATACGAGAAACATATCCGTAGTCCTTTTCAGGTATTTCAGGATGTTCTTGACCGCTGTCCAGTGATCTACTCCTGGATTACTTTGGTACCTCCCTGCTAAACTTATAGCGAGGCACGCATCAGGTCTGGTACACAGCATTGCATACATGATAGAGCCTATGGCTGAAGCATAGGGAACATCTTTCATTTTCTCTCTATCTTCTGCAGTGGTCGGGCATTGAGTCTGACTCAACTTCACACCTTGTAACACAGGCAAGAACCCTTTCTTTGCTTGATCCATTTTGAACTTCTTCAAAATCTTGTCAAGGTATGTGCTTTGTGAAAGTCCAATTAAGCGTCTTGATCTATCTCTATAGATCTTTATGCCTAATATGTAAGCAGCTTCACCGAGGTCTTTCATTGAAAAACTCTTATTCAAGTATCCCTTTATGCTATCCAGAAATTCTATATCATTTCCAATCAGCAATATGTCATCCACATATAATATCAGAAATGCTACAGAGCTCGCACTCACTTTCTTGTAAATACAGGCTTCTCCGAAAGTCTGTATAAAACCAAATGCTTTGATCACACTATCAAAGCGTTTATTCCAACTCCGAGAGGCTTGCACCAGTCCATAAATGGATCGCTGGAGCTTGCACACTTTGTTAGCTCCCTTTGGATCGACAAAACCTTCCGGTTGCATCATATACAACTCTTCTTCCAGAAATCCATTCAGGAATGCAGTTTTGACATCCATCTGCCAAATTTCGTAATTATGAAATGCGGCAATTGCTAACATGATTCGGACAGACTTAAGCATCGCTACGGGTGAGAAGGTCTCATCGTAGTCAACCCCTTGAACTTGTCGAAAACCTTTTGCGACAAGTCAAGCTTTATAGACAGTAACATTACCGTCAGCGTCAGTTTTTTTCTTGAAGATCCATTTATTCTCAATTGCTTGCCGATCATCTGGCAAGTCAACCAAAGTCCATACTTTGTTCTCATACATGGATCCCATCTCAGATTTCATGGCCTCAAGCCACTTTGCGGAATCTGGGCTCACCATCGCTTCTTCATAGTTCGTAGGTTCATCATGATCTAGTAGCATGACTTCCAGAACTGGATTACCGTACCACTCTGGTGTGGATCTCACTCTGGTTGATCTACGAGGTTCAGTAGTATCTTGTCCTGAAGTTTCATGATCATCATCATTAGCTTCCTCACTAATTGGTATAGGTGTCGCAGAAACAGTTTTCTGTGATGTACTACTTTCCAATAAGGGAGCAGGTACAGTTACCACGTCAAGTTCTACTTTCCTCCCACTCACTTCTTTCGAGAGAAACTCCTTCTCTAGAAATGATCCATTCTTAGCAATGAATGTCTTGCCTTCGGATCTGAGATAGAAGGTGTGCCCAACAGTTTCCTTTGGGTATCCTATGAAGACACATTTCTCCGATTTGGGTTCGAGCTTATCAGGTTGAAGCTTTTTCACATAAGCATCGCAGCCCCAAACTTTAAGAGACGACAACTTTGGTTTCTTGCCAAACCATAGTTCATAAGGCGTTGTCTCAACGGATTTTGATGGTGCCCTATTTAACGTGAATGCGGCCGTCTCTAAAGCATAACCCCAAAACGATAGCGGTAAATCAGTAAGAGACATCATAGATCGCACCATATCTAGTAAAGTACGATTACGACATTCGGACACACCATTACGCTGTGGTGTTCCGGGTGGCCTGAGTTGCGAAATTATTCCACAATTTTTCAAATGTACACCAAACTCGTAACTCAAATATTCTCCTCCACGATCAGATCGTAGAAACTTTATTTCTTGTTACGATGATTTTCAACTTCACTCTGAAATTCTTTGAACTTTTCAAATGTTTCAGACTTATGTTTCATTAAGTAGATATACCCATATCTGCTTAAATCATCTGTGAAAGTGAGAAAATAACGATATCCGCCACGAGCCTCAATATTCATCGGACCACATACATCGGTATGTATGATTTCCAACAAATCTGTTGCTCTCTCCATAGTACCGGAGAACGGTGTTTTAGTCATCTTGCCCATGAGGCACGGTTCACAAGTACCAAGAGATTCATAATCAAGTGGTTCCAAAAGCCCATCAGTATGGAGTTTCTTCATGCGCTTTACACCGATATGACCTAAACGGCAGTGCCACAAATAAGTTGCACTATCATTATCAACTCTGCATCTTTTGGCTTCAACATTATGAATATGTGTGTTACTACTATCGAGATTCATCAAAAATAGACCACTCTTCAAAGGTGCATGACCATAAAAGATATTACTCATATAAATAGAACAACCATTATTCTCTGATTTAAATGAATAACCGTCTCGCATTAAACAAGATCCAGATATAATGTTCATGCTTAACACTGGCACCAAATAACAATTATTTATGTCTAATATTAATCCCGAAGGTAGATGTAGAGGTAGCGTGCCAACCGCGATCACGTCGACTTTGGAACCGTTTCCCACGCGCATCGTCACCTCATCCTTCGCCAGTGTTCGCTTAATCCGTAGTCCCTGTTTCGAGTTGCAAATATTAGCAACAGAACCAGTATCAAATACCCAGGTGCTACTACGAGCTCTAGTAAGTTACACATCAATAACATGTATATCACATATTCCTTTGTTCACCTTGCCATCCTTCTTATCCGCCAAATACTTGGGGCAGTTCCGCTTCCAGTGACCAGTCTGCTTGCAGTAGAAGCACTCAGTTTCAGGCTTAGGTCCAGACTTGGGTTTCTTCTCCTAAGCAGCAACTTGCTTGCCGTTCTTCTTGAAGTTCCCCTTCTTCTTCCCTTTGCCTTTTTCTTGAAACTAGTGGTCTTGTTAACCATCAACACTTGATGCTCCTTCTTGATTTCTACCTCCGCAGCTTTCAGCATTGCGAAGAGCTCGGGAATAGTCTTGTTCATCCCTTGCATATTATAGTTCATCACGAAGCTCTTGTAGCTTGGTGGCAGTGATTGGAGAATTCTGTCAATGATGCAATCATCTAGAAGATTAACTCCCATCTGAATCAAGTGATTATTATACCCAGACATTTTGAGTATATGCTCACTGACAGAACTGTTCTCCTCCATCTTGCAGCTATAGAACTTATTGGAGACTTCATATCTCTCAATTTGGGCATTTGCTTGAAATATTAACTTCAACTCCTAGAACATCTCATATGCTCCATGACGTTCAAAACGTCGTTGAAGTCCCGATTCTAAGCCGTAAAGCATGGCACACTGAACTATCGAGTAGTCATCAGCTTTGCTTTGCCAGACGTTCATAACATCTGGCGTTGCTCCAGCAGCAGGCCTGGCACCCAGCGGTGCTTCCAGGACGTAATTCTTCTGAGCAGCAACGAGGATAATCCTCAAGTTACGGACCCAGTCCGTGTAATTGCTACCATCATCTTTCAACTTTGCTTTCTCAAGGAACGCATTAAAATTCAACGGAACAACAGCACGAGCCATCTATCTACAATCAACATAAACAAGCAAGATACTATCAGGTACTAAGTTCATGATAAGTTTAAGTTCAATTAATCAAATTACTTAAGAACTCCCACTTAGATAGACATCCCTCTAATCCTATAACTGATCACGTGATCCAAATCAACTAAACCATAACCGATCATCACGTGAGATGGAGTACTTTTCAATGGTGAACATCGTTATGTTGATCATATCTACTATATGATTCACGCTCGACCTTTCGGTCTCCGTGTTCCGAGGCCATATCTGCATATGCTAGGCTCGTCAAGTTTAACCTGAGTATTCTGCGTGTGCAAAAACTGGCTTGCACCCGTTGTATATGGACGTAGAGCTTATCACACCCGATCATCACGTGGTGTCTGGGCACGACGAACTTTGGCAACGGTGCATACTCAGGGAGAACACTTCTTGATAATTTAGTGAGAGATCATCTTATAATGCTACCGTCAATCAAAGCAAGATAAGATGCATAAAAAGATAAACATCACATGCAATCAATATAAGTGATATGATATGGCCATCATCATCTTGTGCTTGTGATCTCCATCTCCGAAGCACCGTCATGATCACCATCGTCACCGGCGCGACACCTTGATCTCCATCGTAGCATCGTTGTCGTCTCGCCAATCTTATGCTTCCACGACTATCGCTACCGCTTAGTGATAAAGTAAAGCATTACATCGCGATTGCATTGCATACAATAAAGCGACAACCATATGGCTCCTGCCAGTTGCCGATAACTCGGTTACAAAAGATGATCATCTCACACAATAAAATTTAGCATCATGTCTTGACCATATCACATCACAACATGCCCTGCAAAAACAAGTTAGACGTCCTCTACTTTGTTGTTGCAAGTTTTACGTGGCTGCTACAGGCTTAAGCAAGAACCAATCTCACCTGCGCATCAAAACAACAATGATAGTTTGTCAAATAGACTCCGTTTTAACCTTCGCAAGGACCGGGCGTAGCCACACTCAGTTCAACTAAAGTTGGAGAGACAGTCGCCCGCAAGCCACCTGTGTGCAAAGCACGTCGGGGGAACCGGTCTCGCGTAAGCGTACGCGTAAGGTTGGTCCGGGTCGTCTCGTCCAACAATACCGCCGAACCAAAGTATGACATGCTGGTAGGCAGTATGACTTGTATCGCCCACAACTCACTTGTGTTCTACTCGTGCATATAACATCAAACCATAACACCTAGGCTCGGATGCCACTGTTGGGGAACGTAGTAATTTCAAAAAAATTCCTACGCACAGCAAGATCATGGTGATGCATAGCAACGAGGGGGAGAGTCTGATCTACGTACCCTTGTAGATCGCAACGGAAGCGTTGACACAACATAGAGGAAGTAGTCGTACGTCTTCTTCCCGATCCGACCGATCCAAGCACCGTTACTCCGGCACGTCCGAGTTCTTAGCACACGTACAGCTCGATGACGATCCCCGGGCTCCGATCCAGCAAAGCTTCGGGGAGGAGTTCCTTCAGCACGACGGCGTGGTGACGATCTTGATGTTCCACCGACGCAGGGCTTCGCCTAAGCACTACAACGATATGATTGAGGTGGAATATGGTGGCAGGGGGCACCGCACACGGCTAAGGAACGATCACAATGATCAACTTGTGTGTCTAGAGGTGCCCCCTGCCTCCGTATATAAAGGAGCCAAGGGGGAGGGGGCCGGCCGGCCAAGGAGGGCATGCCCAGGGAGTCCTACTCCCTCTGCGAGTAGGATTCCCCCCCCCCCCCACAATCCTAGTTGGAATAGGATTCCTTGAGGGGGGAAAGAGAGAGAGGGGGCTGGCCACCTCTCCTAGTCCTAATAGGACTAGGGGAAGGGGGGAGGCGCGCGGCCACCTTGGGCTGCCCCTTTCTCCTTTCCACTAAAGCCCACTAAGGCCCATCTGGTTCCTGGGGGGTTCCGGTAACCTCCCGGTACTCCAGTAAAATCCCGATTTCACCCGGAACACTTCCGATGTCCAAATATAGGCTTCCAATATATCAATCTTTATGTCTCGACCATTTCGAGACTCCTCATCATGTCCGTGATCACATCCGGGACTCCGAACTAACTTTGGTACATCAAAATGCATAAACTCATAATAACTGTCATCGTAACGTTAAGCGTGCGGACCCTACGGTTCGAGAACAATGTAGACATGGCTGAGATACATCTCCGGTCAATAACCAATAGAGGGACCTGGATGCCCATATTGGCTCCTACATATTCTACGAAGATCTTTATCGGTCAGACCGCATAACAACATACGTTGTTCCCTTTGTCATCGGTATGTTACTTGCCCGAGATTCGATCATCGGTATCCAATACCTAGTTCAATCTCGTTACCGGCAAGTCTCTTTACTCGTTCCGTGATACATCATCTCGCAACTAACTCATTAGTTGTAATGCTTGCAAGGCTTATGTGATGTGCATTACCGAGAGGGCCCAGAGATACCTCTCCGACAATCGGAGTGACAAATCCTAATCTCGAAATACGCCAACCCAACATCTACCTTTGGAGACACCTGTAGAGCTCCTTTATAATCACCCAGTTACGTTGTGACGTTTGATAGCACACAAAGTGTTCCTTCGGGAAACGGGAGTTGCATAATCACATAGTCATAGGAACATGTATAAGTCATGAAGAAAGCAATAGCAACATACTAAATGATCGGGTGCTAAGCTAATGGAATGGGTCATGTCAATCAGATCATTCAACCAATGATGTGACCTCGTTAATCAAATAACAACACCTTATTCATGGTTAGGAAACATAACCATCTTTGATTAACGAGCTAGTCAAGTAGAGGCATACTAGTGACACTAAGTTTGTCTATGTATTCACACATGTATTATGTTTCCGGTTAATACAATTCTAGCATGAATAATAAACATTTATCATGATATAAGGAAATAAATAATAACTTTATTATTGCCTCTAGGGCATATTTCCTTCAGTGACACCATAATGAATGAGTTGGCTCATGAATTACATAGGTCTGGGTGGCCTGAAAGGACCTATGAGGAGGTACGTAAAGAACTTCTTAGGTTGCATGAAAGGTGGAAGAAGGTGGTGGAGCCGAAGAGTGAAACTTTCAGAAGGACTGCAGAAAAGCATCCATTTTTATGGACTGAGGAGAGCGAGGACGACGATGATATCTTCATGCTGCCGCTTCCGGGTTCTACATCGTCGAAGGGTAAGAGTTCTGCATCGTCCAAAGGCAAGAGTTCTGCATCCTCGAAGGGCAAGAGTTCTGTATCGACCAAGGGCAAGAGTTCTGCATCGACAAAGGGCAAGAGGAGCACATCGTCGAAGGGCAAGAGGCTGCATCAACGGAGGATGACGATGATGACTTCATGTAGTATGTAATGTATTCCAGTTGTACCGTTTCATTCAGATGTATTTGCATTATCAGTTTGTATTGTATTGTTGTAGGGCATTATGTTCTATCTGAATTTCATTTTGTAGTATGTAAGATGTATTGCACAAGTTCAGCCGCACCGTTTAATTCAGATGTACTTGTATCTTAATTATCGGTTGTAGTCTATTTGGAAATGTAACTGGAATAAGAATGCGAATTAATAGTAATATGTCTCTCGCATACATAAAACAATATATGTCTCCTGATCACATAGAAGCAAGTGCGATAGTAACATATACATGAAGCATGTCTCATACATAAATACTGACACACAGCTGCGAATAGTCTGAAACTAACATAGATAATGAGTCATACATAGATAGATAAGCATATCACTGCGGAGGACGACGACGAGTCTGGGTCTTCCTCGGGCGAGGACCGGAAGGCGATAAGCGATGAGGCGGTGGACGAGGCTCGCGATAACCACGACCATAGTTAACCTCGTCTGTCACGGTCTGTGTCTCCTGCGTCGATGGTGGTGGTGGAGTGTGAAACACTGTCTGCGAGAAGCCATAAATGTTTGTAGCTTGGTCATCATCCTCGCGGTCGCCCTCAAAGTACGAAGCACCACCACTAAGGATCGGTGACTGCTCTGAATGCATGAACGGTTGCGACTGGTTGCCGCCTGCGGTAAAGTAAAAATTGATACAAATGCATGAACGAAGCACCACCAGTAAGCATCAGTGACTGCTGAGAATGCAAGAACGATTACTATACTGTTCAAAAGAATGTATGTAGTAGTGTTACCTAGATTCATCTGCTGATGCCAGTAAACGCTCCCTAGCTGTGAAGGAGGTGGCTCATGCCAGGAAGAGCTCCCTGGCTATGAAGGAGGTGGCTCATGCCAGGAAGAGCTCCCTGCCTGTGAAGGAGGTGGCTCATGCCAGGAAGATCTCCCTGGCTGTGAAGGAGATGGCTCATGCCAGGAAGAGCTCCCTAGCTGTGAAGGAGGTGGCTCAAACCAGGAAGATCTCCCTGGCTGTGAAGGATGATGTTCTGCACGGTGCACAGAGGGTCGTGGTTTTGAACGGTGCACAGAGGGTCGTGGTTCTGAATGCTGTACAGAGGGACGTGGCGGACGATGTGCTGGAGGAGGAAGTGCAACATCCGAAGTCCGTCTACACATAACAGCTGCGTAAATCCCGTGTAGCTTGTCATCAAGACGCCTCAACCATGAGACGCCCTCTCGCGGTGGGATAGTTTCTCCCCTCTGAAAGCGCCGCATTAAAGCGGAAACCTCCTCTCGCGCCTGTAGTGTCAAGTCACCCTGTACAGAAAGAGTTAACCAATTATATCCTCGTTGTATGATAGACACCACGAATAGACAACCAAGTGAATATGTCTAGATTAACAAAAGACTTAACATATGAGAACCAAGGCATTTACCGCATGGTGTCTGGTTCCCACAACAGAGGCAGTTGGGTACACCTCTGCAAGATTGGTTGTCATGTGGCCATACCTAGCTCCATGTGTGTCATGCAGCAAAGACCAATTCATTGGAGGCTCTTTCTCTATCCACTCAGAAAAATTCTTTATTGCCCTTCCCTTCTTTCTCTTAGTATTAGGAGGGTCAATTGCTGGCAAGTCACAAAGACCTACTGGCTTATCTAGCTCCGCGATGAGTGCTGCTAATTTAACCTGATCTTCTTCCATTTTCTTCCTCGCACGGACCTGCTTCTTAGTAAACTCATCTAGTTTTGACCAAATAAATTCGTATTTCCGCTGCTGGCTCTGCTTGCATAGTTTTTTGAACAAGTTCATCAACCGCTTCTTCTTGAACTGTGAGAAAAAATTAGCCCCAAGATGGCGCATGCACCACCGGCTCTGCAAGTCCCTCCAAGGTGTTGGTTCGTCATTTGCTGGATTACGAAGTGTCTTCACGGCCTTCAATATACCAACATGTCTGTCATGAATGACACACACATTTGGTCTGTCCTTCACGATGGCAATTTTCACTTGGCGGAAGAACCATACCCAGCTGAGAAAGTTCTCACCCTCCACAAATGCCATGGCAAGTGGGATGATTTGATTGTTCCCGTCCACACCAATAGCACTCAGGATTTGCCCTCTATACTGACCGGTCAGGAATGTGCCATCCACAAAGATAACAGGAGGACAATGCCGAAAAGCTTCGATGCACATAGCAAAAGAGAAGAACACTCGTTTCAACACCTTGAAATCTGGTATACTTAGCAACCTCATGTGTTGTACGTTCACATAAGTGCCGGGATTCCTCTCCTTTAGTATGCCCAGGAGACAGACAACATTATCATATGAGTCGAAGAACGTCCCAAACCTTTCCTCCATAGCCTTCTGCTTAGCCCTCCAAGCCTTCCCATAAGGAATGACATAATTCCATCTGACCTTCACTGCTGTCTGGATGTGTTTTGCTTCCATATCTTTCTTCTCTACTATCTCAGTATACATGAGTTGCGCAATGAGACTTGAAGTCAGGTTCGGATGCTTGACCAGCAGGTTCGTCCTCACACAATTATGTGGGACGACAATGGTGACAACCCAGTGGATGTCATACTTCGGCACGTGCCCGTGCACCTTCCGCGGACAACCTGTTACAACACATTTCACGGTATAGCATCCACATCGTGTGGCTGTGACCCGGATAAAACAATCTCGTTAGCCACTTCACTGCCTTGGCCGGGTTCATACCCCCTGTGGAGTTGTACGGTATTCTCCTCCTTCGGCATAGGTTGCACAAGTGCATATGGGTGGATTCTTCGGTCTCGGCACCGTCTTAACAAGAACAACCAATGCTGGCTCCTATCTACCGGCATCAACTCCCACTTGACATTTTTACAAGATTTTGTCCACAATGCATGAATACTGACGGAACATACTTCAGGATCCAGCCCGAAACTAGTTGTCAACAAGTACTTCAATTGTCTAATGTCCAGTCTGTCCGGGTCTTCTAGTGTCATGACACCATTTTTAAACTCGCTAAGATCAACCCCCAACTCATTATATCGAACATTACCAGCGCCGTAGTAAACATTCAGATTTACTGATTCGGACATTTTCACCTGTCAGACATTGCCATCTTCTCATTAATCACAACAAACACTAATATTATCCGCTGCACTAACTAAAATCCGCTAAAATGCCACCACATACAAATTAACACTAACACAATTTTTATTATCCGCTAAACTAACACAATCATTATTATTCTGCTACACTAACACAATTATTACTCCGCCACCACATACAAATTAACACTACAATTCACAATATAATTTATCTATGCTAACTAAACTATGCAACTCAAAGAAAATTTGTCAAGATATGATTATACCTTAGTGGAGGTGCTTGCACCACCGAACAACGACGGCACCACTGCCGCCCCCTCGACGACCGGAGGTTCAACTCCAGTCACCCCCAAGCCGCACCTCCTCCTCCACAGCTGCTGCTCCCCCACAACTCCTGCTCCTCCTCATCAACACCTCCTGCCCAACCGCATCTCCTCCTCCCCACCATGGGTCCTCCTCCCCAAACGCACAAAAAACTATCCCATAGCAAAAAAAACACCGTAGGCCGTTTGAGATTGCTACGATCTACCGATTCAGTGGCTTAGCTGTGAAAATGGGTGGCAAACGGAGGAGATCAGCTAGGGGTGGTGAGGTACAGAGAAGAAACGAGAGAGAGAAAGAAAAAACAGAGGCGCACAGGCGAGAGAAAGGAGACGACGTGCGGTGCTTATCCGGCACTTTCCGGCCGATGCATGGCCGAAAAGTACTTCAGCCGTTGCCTGGCCGAAAAGGCCCACTTCGGTCGGCCCCTGGCCGAAGCTACTATTTTCGGCCGTACGCGGCCCAGCTAGCGTGTCTTCAATCAACCACGGGCCGAAAAGCCCATTTCGGCCCAGCTGCGACCGAAAGTGCTACTTCGGCCAACACCTGGCCGACGGGCTACTAGTTTTGGTTTTTTTTTCATTACATGCTATAGTTCTCGAAAATGCTATATTATATATCATAGTTTTGAAAAAAAATCCCATCTTGGACCCTTACGACTAGTCCAGAGGGGATTGATCCATTGAGCTGGTTGCCTGACAAATCTCTGTTAAAAAAAATACTAGAACTATTGCATGACTCGAAGTAATTCATGGGAATGTTTATACTTTGAAAAAAGTTGCCTGACTTAAAAACTTTCAATGAAGTTAATTGCGAAAGAACATCCGGAATTGAGCCTACCAAGTTCTTGTTTGATAGATTCCTGCAAGACATGAAACATTTCCTTATCATTGTTGTTGTATAAAACTTCAACGGATGTTAAAATATATTTATAACTCAAGACATACAAGTATTGGACGACTTTGAGGTTGGCAAAAGATGATGATATATCACCGTTCAGACCTCTGGAGGACAGGTCGCTGCATAGAGCAAACATACGGTGGATTGGTTTCACTCCGTAGTAGCAATTTCACATTTGAAATTTCCAATTATAATTTTCACTAACATAAGAGCCGTACAGATATGAACTACTCACACTTTTGTAATCCGTGGGGGTCTTGCTATGGCGTAGCTGCATGTCAAGCTGTCCCACACCATGACAGTCCCCGGAGGCCCGGACCGCATGGGTCGCCCATCCAGTTTTTACCCACCTGATACTTTGCCTTGATCGCCGTGATGGCAGACACTGCAGTCAGCAGCATTCAGTTTCTCAATGGAATTCTGCCAATTCCTAGTAATTGCCTCAGTTTTTTCAGAATTTGCATACTACTCTGTGTCTTAAGTTGCACTCAGGTTTAGTAGGATGTTTCTGCAGTTTTATACTGGTTAGAAGGTTATTGTTGGAGTGGAGTAACTTGAGACAGGCTGATTGAATGTTGATCTCAAGGTTTAGAAATGTGACTGTTGTTTATAAAACTCCACGCTCATAAAGTGTGTGCTTTTCGGGAAGAAATAAAAGAAAAGGTGTGTGCTTGTCCATCTACGCATTTTATGTGCCTACAACCTACAATTCCACATACCGTCCTGGGAATTTGTGGTAAGATTGGTGGTGGGTACAACTCGAGAGCGTTGATGATCGGTGGGAGCGTCGAGTTGGCCGTGGCGTTGATGGAGATGATGTAGTAGCTCTTCTAGATGGCGAAGGTATTGTAGCTAGCCTCCCCGTACAGGTATGGTGGCCTGACGGCATCTCGGTTCAACAAATTGCCATTGAGGTTGATTAGAACTCGTGCACAGCGTTGCTTGGGAGGAGCTGCAACTCGGAGAAGTGCATGATGATGATGTATCCTGTGGACGGGTCGTTGGGCTGGAGCTGGGGCTCCCAGTCGAATTCTATGTTGTGCGAGGCATTCCGCGGCCTGATCGCGGTCTGCATCACCGCCGTCGGCGCCTCGAAGGGGCTGTCAGCTTCATACTTCACCTTCCTCGTCGTAGATAACTCGGTCCACGATGAAGAGTTGACCCAAGGGATCCATATTCTATTGTGTGGATCATCAGGATATCTGGTCGATATTGTGTTTGTGGTTAGTATTTAACTAAGATTATTGGCGCGGCTAGGTCTCAGTCGAGACTGAGATTTAACCAAGTCTTAGTTAAATGACATTCCATGCAAAAGTGAGAAAGAAAAGACTGAAGAAAAAATTACACGGATCTCAATGTAAGATCTCATGGATATAGTATTATTGACTGAGACATAGCAAGACTGTAAGGTTACTGTCATGGAAACAAAAGCGGTAATTAAGCTTGTGATCTTGGTACTATCACACACACACACACACACAAAAAAATGATCTTTGGCATACCTGATGCCGGTGTTTTCGTCCCCGCCAAAGTTGAACCTGGCCAACAGGACGAGCCCCTGCGCCGCGGTCACCTGCGGTTTTGAGCGGCCTGAGGTCCAGCCCGGAGATGAAAGGCGTCCCGGCACCGGTGTTGATCAGGCAGACCTGCACGTAGTCATCCGGCACCACGACAATGACCTCCACGAACTTCGCCGCGAATGGGCTGGAGATGTTCACGGTGCGCCAAAAGTTGACGCCGATGTGAAGGTCAAACATGGGCAGCCGATGGAGGCCGTCGTAGTTGCCGTACATGAACCTGGCCCGGACGAGGTACTTGAGCCCGGGTACGATGGACCGGAGCGTGTGCCGGCTGCGAAGCTACGCAAGTTGAACCAGCTCTTGCCCATCAACGGGGTTACATACTCCGCTGAGATGTTGTGGCAGGTTCCAGCGTCGTCTGTGAGCCACCGTTGTCCGCGGAGATGGGGAGTTTGGTGGTGTTGTCCACATAGCCCGTGCCCTGCAGTCCGCAGTCTATATATGGTGATAAATCCTGCAGTGTGCACCATGAGATCGATGGATCACGGGGTGTGTAGAATCATCCATTGCGTTGTGATCATTTGAGACAGCATGACGATAAACTTTGAGCATGCATGCAGGTATACGCCGCTGTCGGGCTGGGCACGAGCTTGGAATACGCCGCCGGCGGTGAGGCAGAGAAAGAGCAGCCATGGCGTGGCCGCCATTGGTCGTGGCGTTAATTGCTCCGGAGCACACGCAAGAAGCAGCTAATGGAGCATCCAACATGACAAGTGTCTGTGATATGTGCAGCCTCAACTCAATCCCTTCGGATAAAAAAATTAGACAACTTGCGCGGCCTTAATCTAAATACTAAGCCAATTCTGTTCGATTGTCACATCAAGACCCAGTACTAAAACCTTAGCCAACGTCCGGGGGCACACCAAGGAAGCGGCGACTCGCTGTACCCACGAGGCCACTAATCGATCAGTTCAGAAGAAAAGAATGTGAGTTGACATGGGTTTGCAGAGATTCTTATTCTCTTTGAGGCAAGACATGGGCTAGAGAGTTGACACTGCCTTCCAACTGGTCGACGGCGAGTTCCTCTTGTGTGAGGGCGCACCAAGCCACGAACTGCTCGACCACGTCCAGCAGCCCCCTCTTCTTCTTGTCACTTTTTTCTTCTCCACAGCCGCTGTGGTGGATTGGAGAAGGAACAAGATTACACTACGTTACCGACAATAAAACACAGGTGAGGTCGTCGAGTCGTGTGAAGGTATCCGTAAGTTTTTCGGTAAACGAAATAGTATGTTAATATTCGCAACATACTAATTATTTTTTTTATATGTACACCAGCACGATATTAAAAAATAGTCAAGACTTGGAAAATGCACACAGTCAAAATGTTATATTAAAAAAGACAAAAGCAAGACCTCGAAAAGGAGGCATGTTAAAACGGACGACACGCATGTTTGTTCAGAGGCAAGCAAGCAAACGTGAAGCACATCATAGATGCATGTCGACGCGACATGGAACAATGGAGGATGGCAGGCGCAAAATGCATAGAGCACCCATCCAGGAATGTAACGTGAGAAGTTCCTTTATGAAACTGGTGTATGTAGCTGAACCCTTTCGGCTACATGTACTCTTAAGCCACTGGATCACTTGATCTACTTTGTAACCTCCCCTTCCGCTAAATCAATGGAAAACCAGCAAGTGCTGGGTATTTCAAAAAAAAAAACCGGACGACACCACATAGCAAGCGGCAACAACATCAAGCCCCACCCTTGGCAATCCAGGAACCGCGAGAGTGGTTTTTCGATAGCGGCGCATGGAGAAAGGGAATGACACACCGCGTCGCCAACCTTTGATGGTCAGATCATGGGTTTTCATCCCCAAAGACAACTCTGAGTGATGTCTTCAAGGAAACAGCTTATAAACACATTCATTGCAAGGTACAAGCAACTAAAGTCAGACCTATCGATTTTCGCCCTAGAGCTCAAGACTGGGTACTTGAGAAGCACTTTCAAACTGTCGTCACGCTTAGTTGTCACTTACACTACCCGACCTCAAGCCCATGGCATATGCATATGAAGACAAATACTTGCATGGATGGTCCGGACATGGCCATTCTCATGCAGTCGATGACCATGACAACAAAAGGTTGAAAACATGACATTGACCATCAATCCAGCCAAAGAGACACAATAGGCGTTGCCAAAATCCCATGGAGGGACTCTCGAGCAGCATCGCTCATCCTCCCAAGCGGCGTGTGGTTGTGGATCTAGACCGTTACCGCGATAGCCATTACCACCTTCGATTAAAAAATCGCCACACACACACACAGAGAGATGCAACGGTGCCCTTTATCACAATGTGGTGTGCGAACCAAGCTACCATGCGCCAACAAATAAGCCCATGCAAGGGTCATCACTCCAGCACTATGACGACACAATCACCGGTGTCCTCATGAGTGGTGGATCAGCGGTAACAACTACCAAAAAGGCGCTTACACGCTACATCCGGATGGATCACATCGTACCAGCATCGACATCATGTCAGTATTGGCCACGCCATGCGAACCAGATCAGCAGACTGTGCTTAAGACTGGAATTGGCTCCACTCATGTTTCCAGAGACGACCACAACACCGGCCACCTCCGTGTGGTACCAAACCGACATCCAATTGTGCAGGTACCACACACCACCACAACACCCCATGATGGATGCCCTATCGCCGCCATCAGCCAAGTGACTTTGCTTGACGTCTGCACCAATGGTGAGGGTGTGTGGCAAGTGGAAGAGTGGGCTGAGTGGGGGCACAATCTAGTTGCCGGTTGTGTCACGGGGAAACAACGATGGGTCCAACTAGGGGTTTTCTGGAGCATGGTGCATGCCTTTCTGGTAAATGGCAACCAGCTAGAGATGAGAAGGAAACATGGAGTGGTTGGTTGATCAGAGATTTACCATGCCTTCTAACTAGTTCTCATTCTTGCTACAACCTATGGATCCATGACTTCTTTTTCTTGGGTCATCATTCATGATTAACACAATGTTAAAATGAAGAGGCTCTGTAACTTCAATCCTAAGTTACTCACTACAACATGTGTGAGGTTAACGCTGATATCTTAATGACAACCCGTTATGGTGGCTTCCACGTGTTGTTTACCCTTGACGAAATGCTTCCTTGACGCGATACTTTCGGTCATGGAAGATCACCGTTCCATGATGAAATGGTGAATATTCTCATGGAACACATCTATGACAACACATGTACCATTATCTTGGTTCTGTCATAAAATCGTCATGAATGTACATGGATGACAAAAAACATGACTTACTATGGCAAACGTATCATCACGGATGTGTCTTTTTTTTGTAGCGTCAGGATACTTGATTATGAATCTCTTGCTCTTGTGTTTCAAAAGATAATCTCCCCTTGCACTCAGACTCTATCAAGATTTGTCTTGTGGATTTGAAAAGTATGAATGGAAAGATAAGGGGGGAATTATGTCTCGAAGGATTGACTTGGATGTTGAGGAAGAAAGCCCTTTGAAATAAGCACAAGAAGATGGAGCTCTCTCTCAGAATGTATGATAGGAGTGGAGTTTCCTTCGAGCGAATAGATGGGGTGGGTGAGGTTATTAATAGACTGGACCGGAAATTTGACCGTTGCAGCCATTTTAACATAGCTCGGAAGCTCCGAAGTGATCAGATCAATAGCTTCGATGTGTACGAAAGGTAGCAACTTTCATATTGCATGGTCAGTCTGAAAGGAAGTGATTCAGAGTCTCCAATGTCAGTGGCATACTCTCTGTAAACACTTCAGAAATTCTGACCGGATGGTTTTAGAAATTCTGAGAAGGCGACTGGATGTTTTCCAAGTGCTTCAGCAGTTCCAAAATGGAATAGTTGGCAGCTCCGAATGACTAGGCTTTTGCAATGGCTATATCTAGTGAACCACTTGCCAATTCCGACTGGAAGAGCTCAGCAACTCCGAAGTGTATGAAAGTTAGGTAGAAATAGTGGAGGAATTTTGAAGGCTTTTGAGGATTTTTGGAGTTTGATCATTAAACACTTGGAGAAAAAAAGACTCATCATGGCTTTCTCTCCCTTGTTGATAGTATCAGCATGCCTATGGACTAAATGTGATCTTCGATCACTCAAATGAAAATGAAAATAAAAAATCCTTGGGCTAGACCAACACTTGCCTTCATGTAAATTTGTGGGTGTCACCTTCCATTTCCTTTTTTGCACCCCAACGAACTTTCCTAAAATGAACCTGTAGTAGGCATTAGTTCCTTGAGATATGTCAACATTAATTACCAAACTTCACGTAGGCGAGATGCACTTTCACCTGGAGTATGGGTTCCTAATAGTAGTTATGTAGCAGCATATCTCTTTCTGCTTTGATATATAGATTACATAAGTTTTCCTGCATGATTGCGATTATCATGGTTGTATGGATTTTTTATGTGGCAGCATATCTCTTTCTGCTTCCATGTCTATTGATATTTGTTTTCTACTCTAATCATTCACCTATTTAGATATATTTGTCTCACTAATTAACACATTTAGAAGTGACTATCATACAATATTTTTTGTCAATTAGCAACAAACAACCAAGAATGGCATAGTTTACATGCAATAAACTTATAAACATTGATCTCAAGGTCCTATTTCAAATTAAACTAATAATTCACTCTTTATGTGTTCGGATATATCAGTACAGCATGTGCACTCACTTCACCAAAAGCAATATGTTTCAGTATCTCATCTAGATCCCTTCAAGAGAAAGAAAAAAAAACTATAGAATCTATTGTTACATTCATACAAAATTCTCAAACAAATATAGGAGTTGTCAACGTGTAGCAGGACCGGTAGGCATTGCATGCACCCTCTTGACATCGTGTTCAATTTGAAATGTAGTGCTATCACTGGACTGGTCAGCAATATACGCATTATAACTCAAGTCTGGGCTGTCACTGCCACCACTCATATAGAAGCCATTGTTCCTAGCTTTAATGGTGCAGCCTTCCTCAAGCTCAATGCATTCTTGCAGTTGAGCCACCACATCGCTCATGGTGGGTCGTTGCGGCGACACATATGCAGTGCACTTTAGTGCAATTTCCACCACTTTCCATACACTGTTGACATTGTAAATGCCACACATACGTGCATCAACCACACTTTCAATGTTGCCCTGCGCCATCCGTTGTCGTGACCAATGACTGATGCTGATGGGTGCTGCCTCCCGCACTACGGCGGGTTTCCCAGTGACCAGTTCCAGCAGCACGACGCCGAAACTGTACACGTCGCTCTTGGCTGTTAGCTGCATCGTCGCGTGGTACTCCGGGTCGACATATCCGGGTGTGCCAACGAGTGTCGTTGTGGACACGTAGTCATTGCCGCCAATGAAAGGCTTGGATAAGCCGAAGTCAGCAATCCTAGCCTCTAACCTCGCGTTCAAGAGGATGTTGGTGGCCTTTACATCCCTGTGAATTATAGGCGGATCGCACCCCTTGTGTAGATACTCCAACCCTGGAAATCACCGTACACGCTAATGCTCATGTGTTTGGAAACATAAAATATTAAACAACAACAAACTCGACACTAAAGTGCGTACCTTGTGCAGATTCAAGTGCAATTCAGAGTCTTTGTCTCCACGATAAACATCCTCCATTGTGTTTGCTTCCTATAAATAGTTTTACATTTGGTCAAATTGGAAATCTCAAGAAACATTTAAATCTGAAGTTAACAGGTGAACAACGTGTGTGCCTTCAAGATGCTCATGCAGGGTTCCCTCTGACATATACTCGTAGACGAGTGCCATGTACTCCCCATCCTTGCAGTAACCAGTCATGGTGACAAGATTTTTGTGATGAATCCGTGTTAAAATATGAGCCTAGGGAAACGTTCACAGCTTATAAATTTTACCCTGAAATTTCTTGGCACAATCCCTACCTTGAAACATCAAGTGCAATCAAAGAAGACATGTACCTCTGCAAGGAACTCCTTGAAACCTTGACTGGAAGAATGAGACCGTAACTTTACCGCCACCTGAGTGCCATCCTCCAGAAAACCATCATAGACGTACCCGAACCCTCCCTGGCCAAGTACTCGTTGGAAGTTGTTTGTTATCATCTTGAGCTCTTCGTATGTGAACCGGCGACTCTCAAGTTGATGCAGTGAAAAACTGTCCCTATGAGCATTGTTTCCCGACACATAGCTCGTCGTGGCTTCATTTTGTGGCTCCACGGAGTTATTCATTGATCCTTAATAGGTGACAAACAGTACAACTAGACTTAGTAGTGTGATTGGGAAAAAGATTAGGCGGTGATTGTGCTCATGTCGATGCCTTACCTTGTCTCTTCCATCTTAGCGAGCACAGGAGTACTACCACTACTATCACCACTATCATGGACACAACCACAGGGACGGCAATGTAGATGGCCAGATTGCTCTTTCGTTTAGTTGCCAACCGACATGAATTGTCATTGGCGCAAAGGTCTCGATTGTTGCCATATCTAACAAATATTAAATAAATATGTGGGCTATGATGTTAGATAGAATTGGAATTAAAATGTGTTTGTGGGTGTGGGGGGTAGGGGTACCTTAGATTCAGTGAGCCGTCTTCAACTCTTTTGAGAAGTCTAGATGGGATTGCTCCATTGAGCTGGTTGTGTGACAAATCTCTGCAGAAAAGAAATACTAAGACAATTTACATGACTCGGAAGTAATTCATGGGAATGCTAAATTTTGACAAAAGTTGCCCGGCTTACAGAACTGTCAATGAAGTTAACTGCGAAAGGGCATCTGGAATTGATCCTACCAAGTTATTGTTTGATAGATTCCTGCAAGATATGAAACACTTTCTTATCATTTTTGTTGCACAAAACTAAGTGGACATTAGGACAGATCCATAACATAAGACGTACAAGTACTGGATAGCTTTGAGATTGGTGAAAGAAGATGAGATATCACCGTTCAGACCTCTCAAGGACAAGTCTCTGCATATAGCAAATGATCAGTGGATCAGTTTCAGTTGATGATAGTAGAAACGTAACCCTCTTCTCCATTTAATATTACCAGTTATGGTTTTCACTAACATAAGATCCTAACAGATTGATATGAACTACTTCCTCCATAAAGAAATATAAGAGCGTTTGGATCACTACTTTAGTGATCTAGTACTTACAAGCGTATAATCCTTGGGGGCCTTGCAGTGGCGTAGCTACATGTCAACCTGTCCCACACCATAACAGTCTCCGGACCGCACGGGTCACCAAACCAGTTTTTATGCACCTGATACTTCACCTTGATTGCCATGATCGCAGACACTGCAGTTAGTAGTTCTCAATTTTTCAATGCGCTTTTGATTTTGCTATTTGCTAATTCACAGTTGCTTCAGATATTCAGAATTTGTGTACTGATATATAAATCTAAAATTGCACCTGTTGAGAACGTGTGCAATTTAGTGAAACATTTGTGCAATTTTAGTTAGCATGTTAGAAGAGATTTAAAAGAATCTCAAGCCACTTATGAATATGTAACTCTTTTCAGTGTGTGCTTGTCCATCTATATGTATCTTTTTGCATCTGAATAAAACGTACCATCCAGGGAGTCGGTGCCAAGCTTGGTGGTGGTTACAACAGTGTATGTTTCAATAGCGTTGATGATAGGCGGCTGCGTTGATCTGGCGGTGGGAATGATCGATATGTCGTAGCGGCTCTTTCTGGAGGGGACGCTATTGTAGATGGCGGCTCCGTAGAGGTATTTCGGCGTGACATTGTCTGGGTGCCATGGCTCGTTGTCGAGGTTGATTGAGAACTCACGTGTGACATTGAACAGGAGGAACTCTAGTTCAGAGAAGTGCATGATGATGATGTACCCTGGCGATGGATTGTTGGGTTGCGGCTCAGGGTCCCAAGACAATGATATGCCACTTGAGACATTTCGTGGCCTCATCGCCGTCTGCATCACGGTCGTCGGTACCTCAAAGAGGCTGTCCGGTATGACCTTGCTCGTCGTTGATACCTCGGTATATGTTCCAGAGCTGACCAGAGGCGTCCATATTCTGTCATGTGTATCGTCGGGATACCTGATCGATTGATCGAATGACTTCGCGGTTAAAAAATACACCCTCCCAAAATGTCTTATACTCCCTTCGGTTCAAAATAAGTGTCCCAAAATTAGTACAAAGTTGACACACTTATTTTGGAAGGGAGAGAGTATTTAGGAACAAAGGTAGTACTAATTAAAATTCATGGCATCCATAGAAACAACATAGGGAAGTTTGCGATCGTCTTTGGCTCACCTGATGACGTTGTTTCCATCAATCTGGCCGAAGTTGCTCCTCTCAGAGAGCAGGAGCCCCTGTGCCACAGTCACCTGCGGGTAGAGCGTCTTTTTGAGCGGCCTGAGCTCCAACGAAGAGATGAAGGGCGTCCCAGCGCCGGTGTTGATCAGGCAAACTTGCACGAAGTCGTCTGGCACCACAACGAGGGCCTCCACAGACTTTTCCACATGCGGCTTTGAGATGTTCACGGTGTGCCAGTGGTTGACGCCGATGTGGAGGTCAAAGACAGGCGGCCGACGGAGGGCGTCGTAGTTGCCGTACATGAACTTGGCCCGGATGAGGTACTTGAGCCCGGGCACGAGGGAGCGGAGCGTGTAGCAGTTCCGCGCGCCGGCTGGGAAGCTGCGGACGGTGTACAAGCACTTGCACAAGGACGGCGTTATGTAGTCGGCCGAAATGTTGCGGCAGGTGCCGGCGCCGTCGGTGAAGCCGGTGTCCGGGTAGTACGAGAGCTTGGTGGCCGTGTCCACGTAGCCCTCCTCCCCCTGCAGTCCGCAGTCTATGCTTATGAATCCTGCGGTGCAAACAGCACGCGATCGGTCGAACACGCGCAGATATATGAGATGAATTGATCATACAGTATATATGGACAAAGGACAAAGTGAAATTTTACATGATTTGTGTCAGCTTTGCAGTAATCCTCTTTAGTAAATTTTGAGAACGCATATAAGTACATACCGTTGCTGTCCGGCTGGGCACGAGCGTGCAGCACGCCTCCGGCGGCGAGGCTGAGGCAGAGAAGAAGCAGCCACGGCGTGGCCGCCATTGTTCGTGGCGTTAGTTTCTGTGGTCAGGCGGGCACACACACATGCCCAACATATCCAACAGGACCCAATACCAAAAAATTTCAGTGACGTGCGTATAACCTTTGTTAACGTCCACGAAGCGTGTACGGCCAGTCGCTCAGGAGTGGGCCCTGCTCTAGCCTGAATTCTCTCGCCACCACTTTGTACCAACGGGGAGGCCACGACTCGATCGGCTAACAAAAAACTAAACTTTAGTTGACATGGGGCTGGAGAGTTGACACCGCCTTCTCTTGAAACCAGCTTTATAAAGAAAGCAATCATCATGTTCATATACAACAAAATTTAATTAAGCGTCGTACCAAAAATAAAATAGTCTTTTGGGGCAACATCACAAACACACCAAAAAGAACATAAAAGAAACAGAAGAAAAGACAACAAGTGGTCGGAAGTTCAGGCGATCTGTGACGAAGCAAGACGGCATGAGGCAGTAGTCATTGCACCCATCATGTGGCCAAACCGTTGTGATCCCGCTATCTAGAAAGCGGGTGACAGTGCTGCAAAAATGCAAAGAATTTGAAGATACATGCAGATGCCTGCCTAAGAAAGATCCACTCAATCAACATCTTGTTGCATGTCGTTCACAGGGTCCAAGCTAGCGTCGTGAACACAAAATCAGAAGAGGCGTCTCCTCCTCCCGGCCTGGTTGGCACGGGTTTGTAGGTACCTAGACAGGTCTAGGGCCTCCCAGTCAGGGCCTAGTGCCTCACGGACAAAGCTCCAAAGAAACCACGCCGTCATGCATGAGAAAATATGTGTGTCCCTGTCTCCGAAACTTCGCAAATGGGACACAAGTCATTCCCAGGGTCACGCCGTTTGATCACCTCCGTCCTAGACGCGAGGCGATTCCATAGCAGTTGCCAAACAAAAGATTTTGATCTTCAGCTACAAGGGTGTTTCCATAACAAAAGAGATGACCGTCGGCATAAGGCATAATAAGCCGACCGAGTAGAGAAGATCCCTGAGGGGGTCAGTTGCTAAGAAACGGTGTCCAGATAATCTGCGAGCATCGGCGGGACGGTAGCCCACAAGTTGGCCCACTCCATGGTATCCATGGGCCAAATGTCCTTCAGAACAAGATGTTCCAGTATCCATTGTGGGTTGTTGTGGAAGTCAGCACCATCCGATCTTAGCAGATAGTAAACACGCTTGGGAACTCCGTACACAACGGGAACCCACCAGCCCACCCACAGGTGACAGGTACTAGCTCAGCCGGCCCACGGTCCTTGGATGGGCCGGTGGGCCCCCATTCTCTTCGAAGTGGACTCCCGTAGAGGCACGATGGATCAAGACTATGCCTTTCGAAGACTTGGCGTATACTCCAAGACATCTCCTGCCGCCTCCATGCGATCCCCTGGATACCGACCTTATAACCCTAGATGCCCTACCTAGCGTGTACATAAGCCAAGGATTCAACCCGTAGAGAGGACCGATCTGAGATCCATAGCTCGGGACCCCCTACTCCGAGGTATGTCGGATTTCACACCGACAACGGGTCAAGCCAAAAGAGGGTCCACTCTCCGTTGCCAATGGAGATAGAGACCTCATTGCGGATCTCATGCCTGATCCGATGTATGGACTTTCAGAATCGGGACCCCTCCCTACACACACAGGCAAGGAGGCGTCAGCCCTGCAGATACTTTGCTTGAGCAAGTTGTAACCATAATCCTCCATCCCCACGAAGTATCCGCCAGACCCATCTCAGCATAAAGGCCATGTTCATGCAATGAGACGCAAATAATGCCTATCCCTCCCAAGTCCTTTGGCATGCAGACATCAGCCCAGTGACCATATGGTACTTCTGCCGGCCATCCGTCGCTTGCTAGAAGTATCGGGAAAGGTCTATTTATGAACCCCTTCCGGCAGGATATACAACGCTATCATATAGACGGGGAGACTAGATAGGCAGGAGTCAATATGAACGTCTTTCTTCCTTTGGACGTAAAAATGTAAAATGACCGCACCATGGCTTCGACCTAGACGCGACTCGACGATAAGCGGGTCGAACTCACACAAGGGTACCCTCGAATCAGACAGCGGCATCCCTAAGTATATAATGGGGAAGGAGGACAACTTGCAGTTCAAGTTGTCCATAATCCGATGTTGATCGTCACCCGAGTATCCTAAAACCACCACTTCACTCTTGTCAAAGTTGATCTTAAGACCGGACATGGCCTCGAAGCACAGAAGGAGCAACTTGAGGTTGATGACGTCAAAATACGTGAGGGTCTAGTTATCTTTATGCGTCAAAATACGTGAGGATCGTCACTATTTCAGGTTATATTTTCACTTAGCAAATTATATTGTGCTTTCTCGACGGTCATTATTTTGCCATCACATTTTCATGTAACACTACATCTGAATCAAAAAAAAAGGTCACATTTATCGATGATGTTGTACGGTTCAGCCAACAGAGAATCTTTATCCTCCTTAAGTTATCTTCTAAAGTTGAAAAATCAAGATACATCAAGTATTATATACTACGTACTTCATATCAGTACATTCACACTTCCCCTAATAATAATGACAATTATCATGTAAAAACTTTTGAATTCCCTTGAGTGAAAACAAAGAATACTCGCAGAAGATAGGTGGAGGTAATCATTGTCTAGATCCTCACCTAACAGCTGGACCAGTAGACAGTATAGACACACTGCCCAAATGCCCTTGCTCATATGCAGTGCTCCTGTGGCTCAGATCAGTAGACATGCCACTGTTGTACTGACCATAGTCGTTCAGGCTGCCACCGCTGCCAGGCGTGTAAAACCCTGCATTCACATTGTCGTGTGCAGCCTCGAGCTCAAGGCACTCATGTAGCACCGCTACGACATCGGTCATCGTGGGCCGCTCTCCGGGCCTCTGGGCGGTGCACTTCAACGCGGTGTCTGCAATTTTCCACACGCTATTGACATCGTGATCTCCACGCATGCGCGCATCCACCACATCCTCGATGTTACCACGGGCAAGGCGTTGCCGCACCCACTGAACAATGCTCGTCGGCTCAGGGTCACTCAGGATGTGTCGTTGCCCTGTGACCAGCTCTAGTAGCACTACCCCAAAGCTAAAGACGTCACTCTTGTTGGTCAGCTGAAATGTACCATGGTACCTAGTAAAGTATGTATGAAATACGTCAATGGGTTTGGTTTCAAGAACAATCATGAAGGTCAAGTTCTTCAAGATATTTTTGGCTCAAACGAATTTCACAATAATTTGCAGATAATCCAGAAATCAATTTGATTCTTGCGTAAATCAGGTTTTTTGCTTAAATGGCTAAGTTGAATGTCAAAATTTCAAATTTAAGGGAATGTTTACTGAATTTTGTTCTCCCTAGGAGAAAAGGTAGATCATACATTATGAGCCTGCATGTATGTTGAATTGCACCAACTTTTAGACAATCGAAATATATTACTCCAGTTGTTCATCGTAGCTGAGAAGGTTTTTAGAGCATCATCTGAAACAATAGACAATTGTGCACTTACTCAGGGTCAAGGTAACCGAGTGTGCCAACCACCCTTGCCGTGGAAACATGTGTATCGCTCTTGCTTTTGAAAGCCTTCAGTAGGCCAAAATCAGCAATCTTAGCCTCCAGGTTTGCATTCAACAAGATGTTTGACGTCTTCACGTCCCTGTGAACGAGGGGCGGGTTACACCCCTTGTGCAGATACTCAAGCCCTGAATGCATCCACATGACACATCATCAACTACATCACAATGCAAATCTGCGTCTTCTATATGCAATGAGATGTGGTAAAACCTAATTGAAAGCATACCTTGTGCGGATTCCAAGGATATACGAAGTCTTTGTCTCCAGGTTAAAGTTCTCATGGTGTTATCTTTCCCTGCAATGCAAATATAATAAGCTGAATCACATGTACTGGTATTTTTCTCAGATGCTTCTCACTTTTACAACTATATATATTTATGTTACATAAAAATATTACTCCCTCCTACCAAAATATAGGACGTTTTTGTAGTTACAAAGGCGCCTTATATTTTGGTACAAAGGTAGTATTTATGTCGATACAGGCTTGAAGTTTGATGATTTGAGTAATTTTATTAATACCTCTAAGATGTTCGTCTAGGGCTCCTTCAGACATGTACTCGTAGACAAGAGCCATGTATTTCATGTCTTTGCAGTAGCCAATCAAGGAAACAAGATTCTTGTGGTGAATTTTTGCCAAGGTCTGAGCCTGAAACCGAAAAGATCCATGCACATTACCAAACTGAATCGCATTAGTATACTTAACCTTGAGCAGATCACATTAATTCTCACCTCTGCCAAGAATTCTTGTTCACCTTGATCTGAAGATTCAGACCGCAGTTTGACAGCCACTTGTGTGCCATCCTCCAACGAACCATGATAAACTTTCCCAAACCCCCCTTTACCAATTACTCGCTCGAAGCCATTTGTGATGGCCTCTAATTCACTATATGTGAACCGGCGGTTATCGAGTCGCAACGAGTTGTGCCCCATGATACTCACCTCATCTAGTTGCTTGATATTGCCGCTTGTCCTTCCTTCATACAGAAATCACACCAACAGATGTTACTTAATCACTTCACACTTGCATTCGTGATGAAGAGGCCAGGATAATGAAACTTTTTATTTTCTAAGAACACTTGCAGTCTTGAGTCTAGTGTTATGTATTTTTGCATGGTTTCTTACCTTGCCTTCTCCTTCTCATGCAAAAGAGAAGAACTGACAGTAGCAGAATCACTAGTACTGCAACTATGGGAACAACAACATAGACGGCAACCATAGAGCCTCTCTTCTTTTGTGGAGGCTGACAATAGTTGCCGCTGCTGCAGAGGTTTGGATTGTTACCATATCTAGCGAAAGAAAGAAAAAGATAAGTAAATCATGTTGATGAAGTAAGATATATAAAATGTATGTTGAACAGAAAGGTCAAATAAGATCATAGAACTATACCATTGAAAAAACTGTGATGCTAGATGGTACTAACCTAAGTGTTAGGGAACCATCTTGAGTTCTTTTCACAAGCCCAGGAGGTATTGATCCACTGAGTAGATTGTCTGTCAGATCTCTGAATGAAACACAACAGGTTTTTTATGCCAAGTTTACTACGAATGGATTTAAAAAGCACAGACCACAGATTACTTACAGAAGTGTGAGCGACGACAACTGCAAGAAGGTGTCAGGAATTGAGCCCGTAAGATTATTGCGTGACAAATCCCTATGAACTCGCAAAATTCCGGTTAAACAATTTGATTGCTTCTCGATAAAATTAGCATTGCAATGACTAGCTTAACAGTCTCTCTTACAAGTACTGTATTTACTGCCAAGAAAAAAACTTACAACTTACATAAAAAGAAAAAAACTTACAAGTACTGTAGACCTTTGAGGCCGGCAAACGAAGATGACAAGTTGCCGCTGAGGCCACTGGAAGATAGATTCCTGCAGCATATATACAACTGCAGCTCAGAAAACTCATTCCGGTTGCTACTACTAATACTACTTTTTAAGTTTTAACAGGAAACAGAACATTCAGAAACTTATAACTCGCAAGACTTTTAACAGGAAACAGAACATTCAGAAACATATAACTCACAAGCCTGTGACACTTGGTGGGCTGGAAACAGCATAGCTGCAACCCAATCCTTTCCACGCGAAATTCTTGGGCACGCAGGGATCGCCCATCCAGTTCTTCTTCACCTGGTACTTGCCTCTGATCGCCGCGATGGCAGACACTGTTACATTTCTCAGCAGCAGCAAGACAAGAATCTGTCAGCTGAGTATAATTAACTGCTTCATTGATCGTCCTGAGTGAGACACTACATCTGAAATCTGAAGAACATAACTGCTTGCTTACCATCCTGAGTGGCCGTGGTTATGCCGGTGGTGGGCAGGACGGAGAAGATCTCGAGCGCGTTGAGGATGGGCGGGAGCGTGGAATTGGCGGTGGCGTTGAGCGAGACGTTGTACTGGTGGTGCCCGTTGTTGGGGAAGCTGCTGAAGACGGCGTTGGTGTAGAGGTACTGCGGCGTGAAGCCCTTGCCGAGCCAGAGCTGGCCGTTGAGGGTGACGTAGAACTGCCGCACCGCGTTGACGGGGAGAGGCTGCAGCTCCGAGAAGTGCAGGATGCAGATGTAGCCGGGATCTGGGTTGTTGGCGCTGGGCTCGGCGTCCCAGCTGAACACGACGGGGCTGGAGGAGTTGACGGGCGTGATGGCCGTCTGCATCACGGCGGACGGCGCGTCGAAGCTGTCGTCGTCGATGTTCTGCACCTTCTTGGCCGTCGAGACCTCCGTCCACTCCGCCCGCTTGCTCATCGGGATCCAAAAGCGGTCGTGCGGGTCATTGGGGTACCTGAGGATCACGCCGTCGTCCCGGCCAAAGTTGGCTCTGGTGTGAAGAACCAGCCCCTGCGTCGCGTTGGCCATCGGGTAGAGCCCGTTCTTGAGGGGCCTCAGGTCGAGGGCCGAGATGAACGGCGTCCCGGAGCCGGTGTTCACGAGGCAAACCTGCACGGACTCACCAGGGACGACGGCGATGATCTCATAGATCACCGGCGTGTTGGCGTTCGAGATGTTCACGGTCGTCCAGTAGTTGACGCCAACGTGCAGGTCGAAGACAGGCGCCCTGTCGAGGCCGTCGTAGTTGCCGTACCAGAACTTGGCCCGGATGAGGTACTTGAGCCCGGCCACGAGGGACTGGAGCGTGTAGCAGCTGCGCGTGCCTGCGCCACCGCCGAAGCTGCGCACGTTGTGCCAGCTCCGGCCCATCGTCGGCGTGATGTACTCGGATGACATGTTGTAGTTGGTGCCGGCGTCGATGAAGCCTGCGTCCGAGGTGAAGCGCAGCTTGGTGACGCCGTCCACGTAGCCCGCGGCGCTCTCTGGCAGACCACAGTCTAAGTTTATGAAACCTGCACGGCGGACGCAAAAATAAGCTGTGGCAATGTTTGTGAAGGTAATGCCATGAAACGTCGCAAGCATGTACGATGGGCTCACCTAAGTTATCGACCTGCCCATGGACTTGAAGAACGCCGCCGAGGCCGGCGATGCCGAGAAGAAGCGGCCACAGCCACCGGGCCGCCATTGCTCTCCGCCGCTGTCCGTCCATGGTGCATGTGGCAGCAGCTATACACTAAGACATAGATTATATGAAGGTACAAACGTAAGTCTAACCATCTAGGACTAATAATTCAAACACCACATGTCAATCAGTTCATAGAAATGGGTGTTGTACAACTTAATTACCCAGTTGGGCCCGATCACATGGGCGATGGGTTGACTTGCATCCTGAGTCAGTCAACCGCCCTGCTGGGTCTGCTTGGATGTGCATGGATGCCCCAAGCTTGCTGACTAGACTTCTCACCTTTTCCTTGGGCATAGAAGGTTGACTTTTGATACGAGTCTGGAGCTCTTTTTTGTGTGATAAAGGACGCTTTTATTAACTTAAAAGGTAGCATAATCAGATATTACGAAACAATTGAGCAACACCCGTTCTCTACATAGTTAAGATGCACACATCGACACTCCAACAGTCTAACCAGAAAATAAAAACGACATAACAGCAACAGTAAAACCATATATAGCAGACCGGAAGACCGACACTATGCCTATGTCTAGGCTCTTCAACCCAGCGGCCGACTGCTCTCCAAATTAGGTACTTGAAGTCTTGGCTTGAGGCCTTGCAAGATGAGCCCATTGGACTGCGGATGAGCCACTGACGCAATGAGCCAGATTCCTTCCTCCTGGCAGTATTCAGCTAATTCTCCTTGCGAGAGGTTGGATCCAATGTCAGTGATAATACCATACATGATGCAAATCTTGTGATCATATCTCTGCCAAACTTGAGGGCCGTTGCTCTCCTGATGGGCTTGGCTTCAATGCACTTTGTAAACTTATCCGCCATAACTAGAAAATGCATGTATCTGCCAGTAGCCGGCCTGAACGGTCCAAGATATCAAGTCCCCACATGGCAAAGGGCGAGGTGATAGGGATGGTCCTCAAAGCTTGAGCCGGCATATGGGGCTACCTGGAGTAAAGCTGGCATCTGACACAAGTCTTAACCAAAAGCTCCACATCAGCAGTGATGTTAGCCAGAAGAAACCGTGCCGAGACCAAAAGCTCCACATCAGCAGTGATGTTAGCCAGAAGAAACCGTGCCGAGAGGCTTTGGAGCTATCTAGCAGAAGCATGATGTCCATACATGGTCAAAAAACATACACGGTCAAGTATTGCATACGGTCTCGAAAAAAAATATTGCATACAGGACACTCAAGCAGTAGATTTGATATCTCAAATCACTAGGGAGCAAATAGGGATTTTAAAAACAAACAACCCATCATTTTTTATAAACTATGTTAGCTTTTACTCCTTCACCCTGTTACTCAAAGCATAAGCTATGATTCTCACAAAAAAAGATTACGCAACAGAACAGTGCTTCATTAAGTTACTTGCTATTTTTTTCGAAGAACGAAATATTCTTTTCCCCCCAAACAAAGCAAGATTTCAAAGCCATACATTAATTCCTGAATCAAAATGAACAACTAGGTTGCGGTCATTCGCAATTTAGAATGCCAAAGACATGCCACATCTCAAAAGCATGACAAGTAAAATAGTTGCATGACAATCTCTAAAGCATTACACCCAAGTCACAAAGTGCCATGTTTCCAGCTTTGCACAGTGACAAGAAAGGCGCCACAAAAAATCTGAAGGGGCACGACAATCTAGTCAACCTTGTCCACAATGTCCACAAGGTCACTGGAGGGATCCGTCAAGAACAGAATATGGTCAAAAGGTTGTCACCATCAGCAGCTGTAAATTCAAGTTGAGCATTTGGAGAAGGCCTGCTATCAACATGTAGCTGACTGTGTTGATCAGCTACCCATGCCTCAGTATATTGGTCCTTGACACCAAATCTCATTAACTCGAGCACTTTACCATTCAGGAGAAAGAACTTGGCAAAATTGACATCTGATCTGCTGCCAACATAGAACTTCAACTCAACTTCTCTGAGATGATCGAGGCATTCAATAGGATCTTGTGGTTGAAGATGATGCACATTCTCCATATCATTTCCTGGACATGACTGAAACAAAATAAAAACAGTTACACGATAGAAAAACTGACCCCCACCTGACAACTAAAACCAGGATTTACTCATTGGAAAAATGTATGAAATGGCCGTGAAGCTAGTTTTAACACCAAAAACTATCGAAGAAAGAAGAGTCACCATGATGTAGAGCTTCTCCAAGCAAGGAAATATTTTGAGGAAGACTATAGCTGCATCAAGATTAGGGCCACTAGACGTAAGATGCAAAACCTTGACGCTGTGCATCAGTGCTTTCAAGTTGCCAGCAACCATTCCCTAATAACAAAGAAGGCATAAACATTCAACAGGATCAGAAAGAAGCCTAGTGATATGATGTGTAATACTGAATCTTAGATTAGATGGCCACAGCTACCTCAGAAATTTCAGACCCCAGCTTGAGTTTAGTGAAGTCGTCTGTCATGAAGCCAAAGATCTCAAGTTTCGGTGCCTTGATTAGCCGGATGGTTGACTCTGGATGAAGAACAGTTCTGATCAATTTTTCTAGTCTGGGGGCATTTTCTATGACTAATTGGCAGCCATGCCGACCGTCATTTGTGCCGATTCTCTTAAGAGTTGGTGAATTGATGACCAGATAGAAGAAGCCGTGGCACCTGTCCAGCAGCAAGCTCTCGAGGACAGGGCAGCCATCGAGCAGGCAGTGGAGGGTGTCTTCCCGTACGAAGATAAATCTCATGGTGAGCTTCTCCAGGCAAGGGAAGTTAAACGACGGTGGTGCGTCGTACTCAAAGAACCTGCAATTGCCGAACCTGGCCACGCGCAGTGTCGTCGCGAAGCGGAGAATGGACAGCGGCATCGGAGCTTCGTACAGAGGGAGCCAGACGTTGATCTCCTGCAGATCTCGGAGAGCGGCAGAGCTGAGCCAGCCGTCCGGGTCGGTGATCAGGAGGCAGGCGGTCAGGAAGCGGCGCGTGGGGCCCGGGTGGTCGGAGAGGATCTTGGACACGGTGGCGGCGCGGGCACGGCCGCCCCCGTCAATATGGGAAACGTCGAGGTTGAGAGGGGAGGAGCGCCATAGCGGACGCCAGCGGCGGGAGAGGGATGTGGTGCGCACCGCGTCGTCGATGGGGAGCAGGGATATGATTATGCTGAGGATCTCACCGGGGAGAGAGCTGATCAGGTCGATTTCCGGTAGATCCTGTGCCCTCTTGGCTACAGGAAGCGTTGCCGCCCCCGCGGCCGCCATGGTCTAGGGCACACGAGAGATGTCCCGGGGAGTGACACTGTTAACATCAGATTTTGGCACGGTCAAGAACTTATTTAACATGGTCTCAAATGGAGAAGTGATCTACATGAAAAAGTTCCGTATTATTGATATGAACATCTTTGAAGTTTGGGTCATCGTTGTCCGATTTATCTCGAAGGCCGAAACTATGCTTAAAGTACTAAGATCTTATATTCAGAGTACAGTTTGGACGATTAAGCCCATAAGACGACCTCAAATGAAAAAAATGACCTACACAAGTTGTCTTCGTCTCGTTGAAACGGTCGATTTTGATATAAAAATCGTCCAAATCCGAGTTCGTATGCAAAAGTTAGAGCAATCGGAGTGCAGCACTGTCACGAGGCGAGATGTGACGCGCCCCACCAGACACATGTGTGATGGGTAGCGCGAGAGAATAGCCTGTTTTGCAAGACCGATTTGACCCTCAAGATGACCTCTAATAAAAAACCTTTCAACATGAAAGTTGTTCGTCTCGTCGAAACGATTAAGATTGCTTTTGGGCTCGTTTTCATCCGAGATCGTTTACCATCACAAAAATGACCCGCAAGGTGCAGCCAGTTTAAACCGAACAATTTTGAAAAGTTCGGATAAAACCAATCCGAATTTGACTGGGTTCTGGACGTGAATCCAAGCCTTTTCCTTGCACGGGAATTCCAGCCGCCTCTTATATATCTAAGGGGTGATGGCCGATTGAATAACACACAATCGATCAATTCATCTACCAATTTTTATCTTTTATTTTTTTCTCCTTAACCTTAGTTCTTCTTCTTCCTCGTTCTTCGTCTGTTCTTCTTCTTTGCAGGGCGGCGAACCTCGAGGCCCTAGGGGCGATCAGGTCGACCTAGGGCAGTCCATAGCCGCCGCGCGTCCAGACGGGGTCCCTCCCGGGCGTGCGGGGTTTTGGGTCTTCAAAAGCGCCCGCCGGATTGCCTGCGTACCGTGCTTCCGACCGGGTCTCCTTCGACGTGAGCTGCGGTGCATCACCCTCGGCGTCGAGGGTACACGGTGACGTGTTGATGTGCGGACACACTTTTTGGCGACTCCACTGGGGACGAAGCTTTGAACGGTCTCCAGCCCGTTCTTGCTACGAAGAGATTATCATCAAGTTGCTGCAATCTACAAAGGTAATATGAATACCCAATTTTCCTTTGTAGAAGCAAATAATCTATATGTTGTTGCTGGATCACCTAATGAGCATAATGTATCGGCTAGCCCTAATTTTATTAATCATGCATCTAATTATGCGCAAGGGCCGATGCAAAGCAATCTTCATGCTTCAAATTCTTATGATTTTAGCAACGTACAACATATGTATCCATACTCTCATGCATCGGCAACCCCACAAATCCATATGCCGATGAACAACATGATGGATTTGGTTAATCAATTTGAAACACCTCATGTCAAAATTTCCAATAGCATACAAGAAAATGTTTCACATTTTTATTCATCGGCAACTAATTTTCAATATGTGAATCCAACCTTCCCGATGGATGGGAGAATTGGCCATGCTACTACTAGCTATTCGGCCAGCTACTCTTAACTATCATATGCTACACCTCATGTTAGTAAATTTTCAGCACCGTATGCAACTGTAGATGTTCATAATACGGCCTCGCATCTTCATGGTCATAGCCGAATAAGTGAAAATTTTACAGGAACACATGTGCCATCATCAAATACTGTAGCATATAATGCATACTCTACGCAATTCAAGAATTTCGGCAACACTCACGAATCATTGCCGAAAGAATCTGAAAGTATTGCGGAGCAATCTCTTCCAGAAGTGGTCGTGGCTGCGTTAAAAAAGAGCTTGACACAAAATAAGAGGATCAGTGCTCTTTGCCTTGAACAATATAAAAAGGGGTTGTATCCTGATTATGTTTCAATAAAGGCTAGAGTTTTGCAAGAAGATGAAACTTCATCAATTGATAGAATTGGTGAGAGAGCGTATGGTTATACAGCAGTGCATACACCTTCACCTAGTACCGCATCATATTATACACCCCCTACACAATTGCAAAATTCCGGCAACACTAACACTTCATTGCCGAAAGATTCTAAAAGCATTGGGAGGCAAACTAATCTAGAGCAGGCTGGAATTGAGAGGGGAGTTAAAGCTTTGCGCGATAGGGTGCAGGTACTTCGCCAAGAGAGAATTGATAGGGAATTGGCTCAAAGAAAAGAAGCCTTGCCAATTGATATAACAGGCAAAAAGAATGATGATTCAGAAACTAAAAGTGCTTCGGTTGAAAAAGCCGAATCAAGTAGTATATATTTCGAATCCATCAAATCCAAAGAGGCAAGCATTATTGAGAAAGGGCATGGCAAGCATAGCAAAACAACCATGTTTGATTTTTCTGAAATTAATGGAACCTACTTTCTGCCCTATGAGTTTCGTGCCATAGAAATTGACAAGCTTCAAGGACAAGAGCAAGTAGCCGAACAAAGTTCGGTTGACGAAGATCTTCAAATTTATGATGCATGAAATCAAGAAGAAAATTGTGACATGGTGTCGGGAAGTCATCCAGAAGCAAAGCACAATATTATTCATCATATGCAATCATCATGCTCTCCCAACATATTTGAAGAGGTATGTCTAGCAAGTAATTTACCTATTTTCAGATTTGGTCACAACTTTATTGTTGATGCATCTATTAGAAAAATTCTAATAAGTAATTTTCAAAGACCAATGAAGAAGGGCAATTTACTTGTTAGCAATAAAATTGTTACTAAGCATATCAGTCAATATATTGTACCATTCAAAGAGACCGATAGTGACTTATTACTGCAGCCAAAGCTTTTCCCATTGCTTTATTTAAAGTTCATATCTAATTGGGTAGCTTTGCTTATTTCTTACTTGGCTTACACTTGGTCTCAATTGAGACATGTATGTTCTAACTATTTTCGTTTCAGAAATTTAAAGCCAAGGTTAAATTCCTCTGAGCAAACCGATGCCAGTATAGTTTCTTATCCAAAGACATCGGAGATAGAGTGCAAAACACAATGCATAGCCGAATGGGGTGATGCAAAATCTGAACCATTCGTTTGCTTAACTCCAAAGCCGTTCTCACAACAAGATCGGATAGAGAATACAAAGTTTACCTTCAAATCAAGCATGTGTGATCAAATATTTAATTTGTTGTTGAGAAATAATTATATTAGAATTCTTGATCACCATGTTGAGCCATCTGTCCAGGGACGAATGTATTGTAAGTTGCCGAATGTATTGTAAGTTGCATGATTCGTCCAAGCATAATTTTGAGGATTGCAACATGTTTCGTCAAATAGTTAAATCGGCCATTGATAAATGACGATTGAAATTTGTTGAGACACCAAGAGACACCAGTCTATTCCGATTGGTCCCGATGGCAGAAAGTTTTTGCATCGGCTGCTTCAAGCCGATCCATTTAAAGAGAAGGTAAAAACTATAGGTGATGGGATTAAGTTTCAAGTAAAGAAGTTGTTGAAGAGCATAGTGAACATAATCTTGAGGGCGAAAATTCCATCGAAGCTACAATGGAGACGTCAAGGACTGGGGGGCAGCAAGCAAATTCGGAGATCGGTGCAAGCACAAGTGCAAGAAATTCAAGGTCACTTTTGCACAATTATTAGATAAATATCAAAATAAGAGTGAAGAGAAAAGTGCTTATCGGCCAACTAATGCAAAAGCATCAAGATCACCCCCAAGGCACAAATATGAGGATCGGTATTGGAAAAGTGAAAATTTTCATGCAACATATTCATATCCTTATTTTGGGCCGCCAATGCCAATGTCCTGGATTTCTCCCTATGCTCGCGTAGATTCATATCCATCATGGGACATGTATGATACAAGGGCACATTCTCCATGTTATTTTAGACCATCTCATCAATATTATGCAGCTCCAAGAAGATCAACATTTGAACAATCACATGTTAAAGACCATTTCAATCATAAAGAATCGGTCCAGAGCTCAAAGAAGAAGAAAGAGGTGGTCAAGCAAGTTTACCGTGTTAAAAGAGATGGTCGTAAGAGTGCAACTTCAGATTTGATCTCAAATGAAAAAGAGCCAATTAAAGTGTTGACATTGGCTACTAAAGGCAATGAGATGAAGCAACCAATTACTGAGAGTCAAAGTGCCAAATCTGAAGAAAAGAAGTTGAGAGTGCACAAGGTCAAAATAGAATCACAGCCAAGATGCCCACTCAGTTTATCGTATTGGCAAAAGAGAGAATTACAAAATCTTAGTGCACAAGAGCCGAGACAGAAAAACATGGCATGGGTTCCCAAGAGGATCAATCATAAAAAAAAGGATGTGCATGCTTCTATTGCAATAAGTACAATAAAAGTAAAGAAAGAGAAGAATGGAAGCAACAAACAATTAAGCCGAAGGTGTGCATCACAACATCAAAATCTTCGGTTAGCACATCATTCATTTTCTTCAACCATGCCATTGATGCCTTTGCCATGGAATTCATCCATAGGTATGATCAATTACCCTCCATGGATTTATTTTGTTCCATGGATGCAACATAATTTTCTATATCATAACAGGGTATTACCAAATCACCATACATTTGGTTAGTTACGTTTTTGTTGCTAATACAAAAGGGCTGAAATATTTTATTGCTATTTCATTTGTTTATTTCGGCTATACATACTTTGGTGGGTGAATTCTACATGGACCTCATGGGAATGGCCGATAATTATATATCGCCCTAAGAATATCTAAGAATGGCCGGTGTGGTATTCTAACATCGTCCTTAGTTTGAGTAGAGATTGAGATAAGTCCTTGCAAAGGAATTTGTCAAATTGATGCCATTGAAGATATTATGCATAAACCAATTCATCAAAATTGCAAAGTGAAATTATGTTTTGATTGGGTGTGCTTTGGCTTATTAGTTTTTAGAATTTACGTAAGGCCAAATCATGGTTGATTTTTTTATTGAGCGTCATATTGACATCATGCATAATATTGTTTTTAGCTTGATCTCTCTAGTACCCACTAGTATAAAAAGGGTCAAATGTGAAGCACATTAGTGCCGGTTTGAATTTGAGCCGGCACTAATGTGTGCATTAGTGCCGGTTCCAACGGCTAGCTGGCCACTCTCATTAGTACCGGCTCGTGGCGAACCTTTAGCACCGGTTCGTGCCACGAACCGGTACTAAAGTGAGTAGTGGCAGGATGTTTTCAGTCTGGGGCCCCTCCAGCACCTTTAGTACCGGGTCGTATCACGAACCGGTACTAAAGGTTGTCCTACATAGACCCTTCGTCCACCCGAGCTCGCTCTGTTCTTCCCCTTTCCCCTCTCCTCTCTGTTCTTTTCCCTCTTCCTCTCAAGATCATCACACATTTTGCCCAAAATTTGTCAAGATTTGAAGGCCCCCATCCATTCAAATGATCACAAAGGTTAGCAACTTTGTCCTTTCATCTCTCATTGCTAGATTAGCTCGTGTAATGCTTTATATAGTGATTGATTTTTGAGTTTAGTAATTTGGGAGGAATTATATATATGTGCTAGTATTTGATTTATATGCAATTTGAGGTCAAAAATAACACTTAGTTTGCATATATATGTAGGTGTGGTTTACTTAGTGCCTTCTAAATCTCCGTCGTAACCACCGTCGATCGCCCGCAACGTCCCGTCGCCGGCAAACCTTGTGGTGAGCCTCTTGTTCATGAAGTTTTATATAAAAAATTGATGTTTGTGTGATTTGGATATATAGTTACTCGTATAATTATCTTACCCATACGTTGTTTGTTATACATAGTGCCATGGTTTTGATATCCGTCCCCGTCGGCCCTCGTCCGGGTTATGATCCGGATGTGGTATATTTTCTTTTAAAACTATTCATTGCATTTCGTGTTTATGACAAATTATGCCCATCAAGTTGACATAGATATTTGTATGTAGGAGGTAGTTGAACCGGAAATTCCAACCGACCTATTGTCGAGAGGTTAAATTTAGTTAAAAGAGAAAACGAGGATTTGAAGGAAAAATTGAAAAGAATTGAGGGGGGAAGATGGAATTGGAGTTGCATGTTGTCGATGTCGTCGATGATCACAAGATTAAGATGGAGAAAATGCGCTTGAAGATTAGAAAGATTAGAAAATATGCCATTCATAGTGAGGCTTGGTATCATTATGATGTTGGATCAATTGTTACCTTAGTTGCGATCTTGATCGCATTTGTTGTTGCATTTAAATTCTTTAGCTAGAGAGTTATTTGTTTGTTGCATTTAAGTGTTGTATGATCTTTATGTATGAACTTTATGTATTGTATTAATTTGATGTTTTCGGTGTTGTGTATTAAAGATGAGCCGGCAATGGATGTACGATGACCGATGCTCTCCCGAGTTCATTAATGGCGTGCGTACTTTTCTACTTGCGGCTGAGGCAAACAAGCGGGTGGATGGTTTTATGCCTTGTCCATGTGCTGGCTGTAAGAATGGTCACAATTACTCTACGTCAAGAACCATTCACGTCCACCTGTTTGAGTCCGGTTTCATGCCCCACTATAATGTTTGGACCAAGCATGGAGAAAGAGGGGTTATGATGGAAGACAATGAAGAAGAAGAGGACGAGGACAGCTATCCTGGCCATGGGTTCCCTGAATACGATAATACAACAATGAGGGAAGAAGCTGAGCCGGTAATGCGGGAAGAAGCTGAGCCGGCAATGCGGGAAGAAGCTGAAAAAGAGGCATCGGATGAGCCCATTGATGATCTAGGTCAGGCCATTGCCGATGCAAAGAGAAAATGCGCAAGTGATTTGGAGAAGAAGAAGTTGCAGTGCATGTTAGAGGATCACAAAAAATTGTTGTACCCGAATTGCGTACGTGACAAGAAAAAGCTGGGCACCACACTGGAATTGCCACAATGGAAGGCAGAGAATGGTGTATCTGACAAGGGATTTGGAAAGTTGCTGGTAATGATAAAGAATATGCTTCCAAAGGACAACAAATTGCCCGAGAGTACGTACGAAGCAAAGAAGGCTGTCTGCCCTCTAGGGTTAGAGGTGCAGAAGATACATGCATGCCCTAATGATTGCATCCTCTACCGCGGTGAGTACAAGGATTTGAACGCTTGCCCGGTATGCGGTGTATTGCGCTATAAGATCAGCCGCGATGACCCTGGTGATGTCGAGGGCGAGCGCCCCAGGAAGAAGATTCCTGCCAAGAGATGTGATATGCTCCTATAATACCATGGTTGAAACGTTTGTTCCAAAACAAAGAGCATGCCAAGGCAATGCGATGGCACAGAGAAGACCGTAAGAAAGACGGAAAGTTGAGAGTACCCGCTGACGGGTCGCAGTGGAGAAAAATCGAAAGAAAGTACGAGAAGGAGTTGGAAGATGACGCAAGGAATGTATGGTTTGGTCTAAGCGCAGATGGCATTAATCCTTTTGGGGAGCAGAGCAGCAACCATAGCACCTGGCCTGTGACTATGTTTGCATAACCTTCCTCCTTGGTTGTGCATGAAGCGGAAGTTCATTATGATGCCAGTGCTCATCCAAGGCCCTAAGCAACCCGGCAATGACATTGATGTGTACCTAAGGCCATTAGTTGAAGAACTCTTACAACTGTGGAATGGAACAGGTGTACGTGCGTGGGATGAGCACATGGGGGAGAATTTAACCTAAAGGCGTTGCTGTTCGTGACCATCAATGATTGGCCAGCTCTCAGTAACCTTTCAGGACAGACAAACAAGGGATACCGTGCATGCACACACTGTTTGGACAATACCGACAGTATATATTTGGCTAATTGTAAGAAGAATGTGTACCTGGGACATCGCCGATTTCTTCCGAGCGGGCATCCCGTAAGAAAGAAAGGCAAGCATTTCAAAGATGAGGCAGATCACCGGACGAAGCCTCGCCACCGTAGTGGTGCTGATGTACATGATATGGTTAAGGATTTGAAGGTGGTCTTTGGAAAGGGTCCTGGTGGACAACCTGTTCCGAATGACACTGACGGACGCGTGCCCATGTGAAAGAAGAAATCTATATTTTGGGACCTGCCCTATTGGAAAGACCTAGAGGTCCGCTCCGCAATCAACGTGATGCACGTGACGAAGAATCTTTGTGTGACCCTGCTTGGCTTCTTAGGCGTGTATGGGAAGACAAAAGATACACCTGAGGCACGGGAGGACCAGCAACGTATGCACGAAAAAGACGGCATACATCAGGGTCATGCAAGCTACGCTCTTACCAAAGAAGAGAAGGAAATCTTCTTTGAATGCCTGCTCAGTTTTAAGGTACCGTCTGGCTTCTCGTCGAATATAAAGGGAATAATAAATATGGCAGAGAAAAAGTTCCAGAACCTAAAGTCTCATGACTGCCCCGTGATTATGACGCAACTGCTTCCGGTTGCATTGAGGGGATTCTACCGGAAAATGTTCGATTAGCCATTGTGAAGCTATGTGCATTCCTCAATGCAATCTCTCAAAAGGTAATCGATCCAGACATCATATCAAGGTTAGAGAATGATTCCTGTATTTCTACACAATATGTTCCCCTTTGAGAGGTTCATGGGATTCTTAAAGAAATATGTTCATAACCGTGCTAGGCCAGAAGGAAGCATCTCCAAGGGCCATGAAAATGAGGAGGTCATTGAGTTTTGTATTGACTTTATTCCTTACCTTAAGCCTATTGGTGTTCCTGAATCGCGGCATAAGGGCAGACTGGATGGAAAAGGCACACTAGGACGGGAACAAATAATATGTATGGACGGACATTCTCTCACTGAAGCACACTACACAGTTCTATAGAATTCCGCCTTGGTGGCTTTGTATATGGATGAACACAAGAATTTGCTACGGTCCAAACACCCGGAGAGGTCTGATAACTGGATTACACGTGAACAAACCAGGAGTTTCGCCAGCTGGTTGCAGACACGTACCATGCATGATGCCTCTATTGAAGATGACCTGTACTTGCTGTTCCAGTTACCATCTTCGAATATAATGACTTTCAAAGGGTACGAGATAAATGGTAATATATTTTACACGATCGCCCAAGATAAGAAGAGCACCAACCAAAACAGTGGTGTCCGCTTTGATGTAGAAACCAAGACGGGAAAAGAAACATATTATGGTTATATACAGGACATATGGGAACTTGACTATCGACGTGGTTTGAAGGTCCCTTTGTTTCGGTGCAAATGGGTCAATATGACACAAGACGGGGTAACGGAAGACCCACAGTAGGGAATGACAACAGTGGATCTCAACAATCTTGTGTATGCAGACGAACCATTCGTCCTAGCCAATGATGTGGCACAGGTTTTCTATGTGAAGGACATGTCTACCAAGCTAAGAAAAAGAAAAGATAAGGAAGCGAATGCATCGTACGATGAGTCAAAGTGGCACACAGTTCTTTCTGAGAAGAGAAACATCGTGGGAGTGGATGATAAGACAGACATGTCAGGAGATTATGAAAAATTTGATGAAATTGCTCCATTCACAGTGAATATTGACCCGAGCATCCAGTTAAATGATGAAGATTTTCCATGGCTACGGCGCAAAGGGACACACGCGAAGAAAAAGTTTCACATGCAAAGATCTGGGATGTGATCGGCTTCACTATCATCACTTTATTCTGTGTTTCACACCCAGGAGGGTATCTCTGTAATAGTTAGGGTAGCTAGTTATGTGTTTTGGCATTTGAAACGCGAAGAAATTTTATGTGCAAGCAAATTCTTTCATGCATTTACTGATTTTTTTTCAGCTAAATGACCCTGAAATTGAAAAGCATTTCAAATGAACTCAGAAAAGGTTGAAAGTTGGCATGGTATCATAATTTTACCCACATAGCATGTGCAAAAAACTAGAGAGGCTTACCGCAAAAACTGGATGCACTTCATGTACAAAATGGACAATCTCTTTCGAAGTATCAGGGTTTCGGACGAAAACTCATCCGTTACAAAGGCATTTCATTTTTTAAATAACCTAAGCATTACCAAATTGAATATAATGATAAAACACACTAATATTAAACATAAGAAAAAAGAATCACTGAAAAATCTATTTTCAAAGTTAAGTTATTCATAAACTAGTGATTCACACAAATTTCAAATAATTCAAAATTTAAACTATTCAAATTTGTAAACTACCGGTACTAACAGAAAGTTTGTAATTTTTTGTACCTAAAGCAAAAATATTCACAAAGAAACTCTAAATACAGAAAAAACAACTCAAAAATAAATAAAACAAAAATAAATAAAGCAAAAAAATAAGAAAAAAGCCCACCTACTGGGCCACAGCGGCCTGCATACGACTAGAAACCCAAATTCTAGTTGGGCCAGGATGCAGGCCTGCTAGCCCAGTAGGACTAACAAGGCATCGCAGCAGAGGTAGGCCCATAAGGCCTGCTTAAGAGAGGAGCTCAAGACAGCATTGACGGCGGGGCTTATAAGTAGGTGCGAGTGCCCCTCGGCTAGCGAGGTGGGACTAAACTTCTGCGCCCCTCGCCTGTCAGCGCACACCCTTTAGTACCGGGTCGTGGCTCCAACCGGTACTAAAGGGGGGGGGGGTCTTTAGTACCGGTTGGCGCCACGACCCGGTACTAAAGGGGGTGCGGTTCCCGCCGCTTCGCCTGGCCAAAACAGACCTTTAGTACCGGTTGGTGGCTCCAACCGGTACTAAAGGTGGGTTCTATATAAGAAAACACTTCAAAAAATTTGTCAGTTTCTCATCTCTCCCTCTGCTTCTTTCTCCTCTGCCCCGTCGCCGCGGCCCCTCGTCGCCTCCCCCGTCGCCGTCCGTCGCCGTCGTCGTCCGTCGCCGTCGTCGTCCCCGTCGCCGCGCCGCGCCCCGCCCCGTCGTCCCCGCCCGGCCCGTCCCTGTCCCCGTCCTCGCCGCCCAGTCCCGTCGTCGCCGCCCCGTCCCCGTCGCCGTCTCCGTGTCCGTCCCCGTCCCCGTCATCGCCCCCCGTCGTCGCGCCTCGCCGGTGAGCTCCTGCCCCGGCCGCCAACCACACACACACACTGTTATAGAATTGTTAGCAATCTTTCTGTTTTTTAGTTATAGAATTATTAGAAATGTTAGTTATATAGAAATGTTTTTTAGTTATATAAGTATTAGAAATGTTAGTTATATAGAAATATTAGAAATGTTACTTATATAAAAATGTTAGTTATATAGAAATATTATAAATGTTAGTTATATAGAAATGTTAGTTATATTAGAAACATTAGTTATATAGAAATGTTAGTTATATAGAAATGTTTTTTAGTTATAGAAATATTAGAAATGTTAGTTTTAGTTATAGAAATATTAGAAATGTTAGTTTTAGTTATAAAATTTGGAATTTCCATATATGAAATCACAATCCATCATTTAAAAAATGTTAATTTACTTTTGCGGCATATAGTATTTGTTGTCGACGATGCTCGGCCCACATCCTTGAAGGAAATATGCCCTAGAGGCAATAATAAAGTTATTATTTATTTCCTTATATCATGATAAATGTTTATTATTCATGCTAGAATTGTATTAACCGGAAACATAATACATGTGTGAATACATAGACCAACAGAGTGTCACTAGTATGCCTCTACTTGACTAGCTCGTTAATCAAAGATGGTTATGTTTCCTAACCATGAACAAAGAGTTGTTATTTGATTAACGAGGTCACATCATTAGTTGAATGATCTGATTGACATGACCCATTCCATTAGCTTAGCACCCGATCGTTTAGTATGTTGCTATTGCTTTCTTCATGACTTATACATGTTCCTATAACTATGAGATTATGCAACTCCCGTTTACCGGAGAATACTTTGGGTACTACCAAACGTCACAACGTAACTGGGTGATTATAAAGGAGTACTACAGGTGTCTCCAATGGTAGGTGTTGGGTTGGCGTATTTCGAGATTAGGGTTTGTCACTCCGAGTGTCGGAGAGGTATCTCTGGGCCCTCTCGGTAATGCACATCACATAAGCCTTGCAAGCACTGCAACTAATATGTTAGTTGTGAGATGATGTATTACGGAACGAGTAAAGAGACTTGCCAGTAACGAGATTGAACTAGGTATTGGATACCGACGATCGAATCTCGGGCAAGTAACATACCGATGACAAAGGGAACAACGTATGTTGTTATGCGGTCTGACCGATAAAGATCTTCGTAGAATATGTAGGAGCCAATATGGGCATCCAGGTCCCGCTATTGGTTATTGAACGGAGACGTGTCTCGGTCATGTCTACATTGTTCTCGAACCGTAGGGTCCGGACGCTTAACGTTACGATGACAGTTATTATGAGTTTATGCATTTTGATGTACCGAAGGTTGTTCGGAGTCCCGGATGTGATCACAGACAAGACGAGGAGTCTCGAAATGGTCGAGACATAAAGATTGATATATTGGAAGCCTATATTTGGACATCGGAATTGTTCCGGGTGAAATCGGCATTTTACCGGAGTACCGGGTGGGTTACCGGACCCCCCCGGGGGGTTATTGGGCCAAAATGGGCCTTAAGGGAGAAGAAGAGAGGAGGCAAGAGGTGGCCGCGCGCCTCTCCCCTTCCTAGTCCGAATAGGACAAGGGAAGGGGGGCCGGCGCCCCCCCCTTTCCTTCCTCTCTTCCACCTATTCTCCCCCTTCTCTCCTAGTCCAACTAGGAGTCCTACTCCCGATGGGAGTAGGACTCCCCTTGGCGCGCCACACCTTGGCCGGCCGCCTCCTCCCCTTGCTCCTTTATATACGGGGGCAGGGGGCACCCCATAGACACACAAGTTGATCCTTGAGATCGTTCCTTAGCCGTGTGCGGTGCCCCCTGCCACCAAATTCCACTTCGATCATACCGTTGTAGTGCTTAGGCGAAGCCATGCGTCGGTAGTACATCAAGATCGTCACCACACCGTCGTGCTGACGGAACTCTTCCTCGACGCTTTGCTGGATCGGAGCCCGAGGATCGTCATCGAGCAGAACGTGTGCTAAGAACTCGGAGGTGCCAGAGTAACGGTGCTTAGATCGGTCGGATCGGGAAGAAGACGTACGACTACTTCCTCTATGTTGTGTGATCGCTTCCGCAGTCAGTTTGCGTTGGTACGTAGACAACACTCTCCCCTCTCGTTGCTGTGCACCACCATGATCTTGCGTGTGCGTAGGAAAATTTTCGAAATTACTACGTTCCCCAACAGTGGTATCAGAGCCTAGGTTTTTATGGTTTGATGTTATTTGCACGAGTAGAACACAAGTGAGTTGTGGGCGATACAAGTCATACTGCCTACCAGCATGTCATACTTTGGTTCGGCGGTATTGTTGGACGAGACGATCCGGACCAACCTTACGCGTACTCTTACGCGAGACCGGTTCCCTCGAAGTGCTTCGCACATAGATGGCTTGCGGAAGACTGTCTCTCCAACTTTAGTTGAACCAAGTGTGGCTACGCCCAGTCCTTGAGAAGGTTAAAACGGAGTCTATTTGACGAACTATCGTTGTGGTTTTGATGCGTAGGTGAGATGAGTTCTTACTTAAGCCCGTAGCAGCCACGTAAAACTTGCAACAACAAAGTAGAGGACGTCTAACTTGTTTTTGCAGGGCATGTTGTGATGTGATATGGTCAAGGCATGATGCTAATTTTATTGTATGAGATGATCATGTTTTGTAACCGAGTTATCGGCAACTGGCAGGAGCCATATGGTTGTCGCTTTATTGTATGCAATGCAATCGCGATGTAATGCTTTACTTTATTACTAAGCGGTAGTGATAGTCGTGGAAGCATAAGATTGGCGAGACGAGAACGATGCTACGATGGAGATCAAGGTGTCGCGCCGGTGACGATGGTGATCATGACGGTGCTTCGGAGATGGAGATCACAAGCACAAGATGATGATGGCCATATCATATCACTTATATTGATTGCATGTGATGTTTATCCTTTTATGCATCTTATCTTGCTTTGATTGACGGTAGCATTATAAGATGATCTCTCACTAAATTATCAAGAAGTGTTCTCCCTGAGTATGCACCGTTGCCAAAGTTCGTCGTGCCCAGACTCCACGTGATGATCGGGTGTGATAAGCTCTACATCCATCTACAACGGGTGCAAGCCAGTTTTGCACACGCAGAATACTCAGGTTAAACTTGACGAGCCTAGCATATGCAGATATGGCCTCGGAACACAGAGACCGAAAGGTCGAGCGTGAATCATATAGTAGATATGATCAACATGACGATGTTCACCATTGAAAACTTCTCCATCTCACGTGATGATCGGTTATGGTTTAGTTGATTTGGATCACGTGATCACTTAGAGGATTAGAGGGATGTCTATCTAAGTGGGAGTTCCTGAGTAATTTGATTAACTGAACTTAAACTTATCATGAACTTAGTACCTGATAGTATCTTGCTTGTTTATGTTGATTGTAGATAGATGGCTCGTGCTGTTGTTTCGTTAAATTATAATGCGTTCCTTGAGAAAGCAAAGTTGAAAGATGATGGTAGCAATTACACGGACTGGGTCCGTAACCTGAGGATTATCCTCATTGCTGCACAGAAGAATTACGTCCTGGAAGCACCGCTAGGTGCCAGGCCTGCTGCTGGAGCAACACCAGATGTTATGAACATCTGGCAGAGCAAAGCTGATGACTACTCAATAGTTCAGTGTGCCATGCTTTACGGCTTAGAATCGGGACTTCAACGACGTTTTGAACGTCATGGAGCATATGAGATGTTCCAGGAGTTGAAGTTAATATTTCAAGCAAATGCCCGAATTGAGAGATATGAAGTCTCCAATAAGTTCTATAGCTGCAAGATGGAGGAGAACAGTTCTGTCAGTGAGCATATACTCAAAATGTCTGGGTATAATAATCACTTGATTCAGATGGGAGTTAATCTTCCAGATGATTGCGTGATTGACAGAATTCTCCAATCACTGCCACCAAGCTACAAGAGCTTCGTGATGAACTATAATATGCAAGGGATGAACAAGACTATTCCCGAGCTCTTCGCAATGCTGAAAGCTGCGGAGGTAGAAATCAAGAAGGAGCATCAAGTGTTGATGGTTAACAAAACCACTAGTTTCAAGAAAAAGGGCAAAGGGAAGAAGAAGGGGAACTTCAAGAAGAACAGCAAGCAAGTTGCTGCTCAGGAGAAGAAACCCAAGTCTGGACCTAAGCCTGAAACTGAGTGCTTCTACTGCAAGTAGACTGGTCACTGGAAGCGGAACTGCCCCAAGTATTTGGCGGATAAGAAGGATGGCAAGGTGAACAAAGGTATATGTGATATACATGTTATTGATGTGTACCTTACTAGAGCTCGCAGTAGCACCTGGGTATTTGATACTGGTTCTGTTGCTAATATTTGCAACTCGAAACAGGGACTACGGAATAAGCGAACGCTAGCAAAGGACGAGGTGACGATGCGCGTGGGAAACGGTTCCAAAGTCGATGTGATCGCGGTCGGCACGCTACCTCTACATCTACCTTCGGGATTAATATTAGACCTAAATAATTGTTATTTGGTGCCAGCGTTGAGCATGAACATTATATCTGGATCTTGTTTAATGCGAGACGGTTATTCATTTAAATCAGAGAATAATGGTTGTTCTATTTATATGAGTAATATCTTTTATGGTCATGCACCTTTGAAGATTGGTCTATTCTTGTTGAATCTCGATAGTAGTAATACACATATTCATAATGTGGAAGCCAAAAGATGCAGAGTTGATAATGATAGTGCAACTTATTTGTGGCACTGCCGTTTAGGTCATATCGGTGTAAAGCGCATGAAGAAACTCCATACTGATGGGCTTTTGGAACCACTTGATTATGAATCACTAGGTACTTGCGAACCGTGCCTCATAGGCAAGATGACTAAAACACCGTTCTCCGGTACTATGGAGAGAGCAACAGATTTATTGGAAACCATACATACCGATGTATGTGGTCCGATGAATATTGAGGCTCGTGGCGGATATCGTTATTTTCTCACCTTCACAGATGATTTAAGCAGATATGGGTATATCTACTTAATGAAACATAAGTCTGAAACATTTGAAAAGTTCAAGGAATTTCAGAGTGAAGTTGAAAATCATCGTAACAAGAAAATAAAGTTTCTACAATCTGATCGTGGAGGAGAATATTTGAGTTACGAGTTTGGTGTACATTTGAAAAATTATGGAATAGTTTCGCAACTCACGCCACCCGGAACACCACAGCGTAATGGTGTGTCCGAACGTCGTAATCGTACTTTACTAGATATGGTGCGATCTATGATGTCTCTTACTGATTTACCGCTATCATTTTGGGGTTATGCTTTAGAGACGGCCGCATTCACGTTAAATAGGGCACCATCAAAATCCGTTGAGACGACGCCTTATGAACTATGGTTTGGCAAGAAACCAAAGTTGTCGTTTCTTAAAGTTTGGGGCTGCGATGCTTATGTGAAAAAGCTTCAACCTGATAAGCTCGAACCCAAAGCGGAGAAATGTGTCTTCATAGGATACCCAAAGGAAACTGTTGGGTATACCTTCTATCACAGATCCGAAGGCAAGACATTCGTTGCTAAGAATGGATCATTTCTAGAGAAGGAGTTTCTCTCGAAAGAAGTGAGTGGGAGGAAAGTAGAACTTGACGAGGTAACTGTACCTGCTCCCTTATTGGAAAATAGTACATCACAGAAAACTGTTTCTGCGACACCTATACCAATTAGTGAGGAAGCTAATGATGATGATCATGAAACCTCAGGACAAGATACTACTGAACCACGTAGATCAACCAGAGTGAGATCCGCACCAGAGTGGTACGGTAATCCAGTTCTGGAAGTCATGCTACTAGATCATGATGAACCTACGAACTATGAAGAAGCGATGGTGAGCCCAGATTCCGCAAAGTGGCTTGAAGCCATGAAATCTGAGATGGGATCCATGTATGAGAACAAAGTATGGACTTTGGTTGACTTTCCAGATGATCGGCAAGCAATTGAGAATAAATGGATCTTCAAGAAAAAAACTGACGTTGACGGTAATGTTACTGTCTATAAAGCTTGACTTGTCGCAAAAGGTTTTCGACAAGTTCAAGGGGTTGACTACGATGAGACCTTCTCACCCGTAGCGATGCTTAAGTCTGTCCGAATCATGTTAGCAATTGCCGCATTTCATAATTATGAAATTTGGCAGATGGATGTCAAAACTGCATTCCTGAATGGATTTCTGGAAGAAGAGTTGTATATGATGCAACCGGAAGGTTTTGTCGATCCAAAGGGAGCTAACAAAGTGTGCAAGCTCCAGCGATCCATTTATGGACTGGTGCAAGCCTCTCGGAGTTGGAATAAACGCTTTGATAGTGTGATCAAAGCATTTGGTTTTATACAGACTTTCGGAGAAGCCTGTATTTACAAGAAAGTGAGTGCGAGCTCTGTAGCATTTCTGATATTATATGTGGATGACATATTGCTGATTAGAAATGATATAGAATTTCTGGATAGCATAAAGGGATACTTGAATAAGAGTTTTTCAATGAAAGACCTCGGTGAAGCTGCTTACATATTAGGCATAAAGATCTATAGAGATAGATCAAGACGCTTAATTGGACTTTCACAAAGCACATACCTTGACAAGATTTTGAAGAAGTTCAAAATGGATCAAGCAAAGAAAGGGTTCTTGCCTGTGTTACAAGGTGTGAAGTTGAGTCAGACTCAATGCCCGACCACTGCAGAAGATAGAGAGAAAATGAAAGATGTTCCCTATGCTTCAGCCATAGGCTCTATCATGTATGCAATGCTGTGTACCAGACCTGATGTGTGCCTTGCTATAAGTTTAGCAGGGAGGTACCAAATTAATCCAGGAGTGGATCACTGGATAGCGGTCAAGAACATCCTAAAATACCTGAAAAGAACTAGGGATATGTTTCTCGTATATGGAGGCGACAAAGAGCTCACCGTAAGAGGTTACGTTGATGCAAGCTTTGACACTGATCCGGACGATTCTAAATCACAAACCGGATACGTGTTTACTTTAAACGGTGGAGCTGTCAATTGGTGCAGTTCTAAACAAAGCGTCGTAGCGGGATGTACATGTGAAGCGGAATACATAGCTGCTTCGGAAGCAGCGAACGAAGGAGTCTGGATGAAGGAGTTCATATCCGATCTAGGTGTCATACCTAGTGCATCGGGTCCAATGAAAATCTTCTTTGACAATACTGGTGCAATTGCCTTGGCAAAGGAATCCAGATTTCACAAAAGGACCAAACACATCAAGAGACGCTTCAACTCCATCCGGGATTTAGTCCAGGTGGGAGACATAGAGATTTGCAAGATACATACGGATCTGAATGTTGCAGACCCGTTGACTAAGCCTCCTCCACGAGCAAAACATGATCAGCACCAAGGCTCCATGGGTGTTAGAATCATTACTGTGTAATCTAGATTATTGACTCTAGTGCAAGTGGGAGACTGAAGGAAATATGCCCTAGAGGCAATAATAAAGTTATTATTTATTTCCTTATATCATGATAAATGTTCATTATTCATGCTAGAATTGTATTAACCGGAAACATAATACATGTGTGAATACATAGACCAACAGAGTGTCACTAGTATGCCTCTACTTGACTAGCTCGTTAATCAAAGATGGTTATGTTTCCTAACCATGAACAAAGAGTTGTTATTTGATTAACGAGGTCACATCATTAGTTGAATGATCTGATTGACATGACCCATTCCATTAGATTAGCACCCGGTCGTTTAGTGTGTTGCTATTGCTTTCTTCATGACTTATACATGTTCCTATAACTATGAGATTATGCAACTCCCGTTTACCGGAGGAATACTTTTGGTACTACCAAACGTCACAACGTAACTGGGTGATTATAAAGGAGTACTACAGGTGTCTCCAATGGTAGGTGTTGGGTTGGCGTATTTCGAGATTAGGGTTTGTCACTCCGACTGTCGGAGAGGTATCTCTGGGCCCTCTCGGTAATGCACATCACATAAGCCTTGCAAGCACTGCAACTAATATGTTAGTTGTGAGATGATGTATTACGGAACGAGTAAAGAGACTTGTCGGTAACGAGATTGAACTAGGTATTGGATACCGACGATCGAATCTCGGGCAAGTAACATACCGATGACAAAGGGAACAACGTATGTTGTTATGCGGTCTGATCGATAAAGATCTTCGTAGAATATGTAGGAGCCAATATGGGCATCCAGGTCCCGCTATTGGTTATTGACCGGAGACGTGTCTTGGTCATGTCTACATTGTTCTCGAACCGTAGGGTCCGCACGCTTAACGTTACGATGACAGTTATTATGAGTTTATGCATTTTGATGTACCGAAGGTTGTTCGGAGTCCCGGATGTGATCACGGACATGACGAGGAGTCTCGAAATGGTCGAGACATAAAGATTTATATATTGGAAGCCTATATTTGGACATCGGAATTGTTCCGGGTGAAATCGGCATTTTACCGGAGTACCGGGGGGGTTACCGGAACCCCCCGGGGGGTTATTGGGCCAAAATGGGCCTTAAGGGAGAAGAAGAGAGGAGGCAAGAGGTGGCCGCGCGCCCCTCCCCTTCCTAGTCCGAATAGGACAAGGGAAGGGGGGCCGGCGCCCCCCCCCCCCCCTTTCCTTCCTCTCTTCCTGCTATTCTCCCCCTTCTCTCCTAGTCCAACTAGGAGTCCTACTCCCGATGGGAGTAGGACTCCCCTTGGCGCGCCACACCTTGGCCGGCCGCCTCCTACCCTTGCTCCTTTATATACGGGGGCAGGGGCACTCCATAGACACACAAGTTGATCCTTGAGATCGTTCCTTAGCCGTGTGCGGTGCCCCCTGCCACCAAATTCCACCTCGATCATACCGTTGTAGTGCTTAGGCGAAGCCCTGCGTCGGTAGTACATCAAGATCGTCACCACACCGTCGTGCTGACGGAACTCTTCCTCGACGCTTTGCTGGATCGGAGCCCGAGGATCGTCATCGAGCTGAACGTGTGCTAAGAACTCGGAGGTGCCGGAGTAACGGTGCTTGGATCGGTCGGATCGGGAAGAAGACGTACGACTACTTCCTCTACGTTGTGTGATCGCTTCCGCAGTCGGTCTGCGTTGGTACGTAGACAACACTCTCCCCTCTCGTTGCTGTGCACCACCATGATCTTGCGTGTGCGTAGGAAAATTTTCGAAATTACTACATTCCCCAACAATCCTCGCCGTCGACCCGTTCACGACGACGTCCTGCTTGAGAGGACCCATGTACGGGACTGGGCTCCGCCGGGCTGGCACTGGGAGGTGCTACCTTCAGGGGCGCGACGCTTGGTGAGGAACCCGGCCCTGGGTCCCGTCGTCGACCCTCATCTCCTTTGGTGGCGTTTGCGTGGGCCACTTTCAGTGCGGAGGGAGCCGGCCCCGCCGGAGGTGGTACGTCGCCGTGTCAGGGAGGAGGGCGAGCACGTCCATCGCTATATGGCTGCTATGGACGTCAGGTTCTCTAATACCTGGCAGGTTCTTTAGGGAGATCACCCGAGCTATGATCCAGTGATGGTTCCGTCACTTTGGTTGTCCACCGCCTAGATTACTCTCTAGTATTCGATCTTTATTAGCTAGCTAACTAGCTAGTGATGTATTTGATATATAATATTCGAGATGATTTACTCGAGATTATATATATTATTTGATACGATGTATTCGAGATTATATCTATTATTCGAGACGACGTATTCGAGATTATAGTCGATGATGCTTATTATGTACTACGATTGATTCAAGTTTTCCTTATTAATTGATTGCATCCATGCATTGTAATTTGAATATATTTCTTTTGGATTAGTTAAATAAAACGTATGGTGGACAATACCAACAGAGAGGGATATTATGACGGGCCAGATGATGATCAGAATGAAGAAGATTATGACGGCTCCGAATATCTAAACAACACCGGGAAGGGTGATATGATATTCGATCGTGATGACCGAATTGATGAAGTCATGAACTATGAACATGACGAAGAAAATGTTGATCTTGAAACAACAAAGACCGGTGAGGTATATATATTTATATAAGCAGGCATCTCGTGATCATCACATGTTTTAAATGACTTGAAGATATATTAACGAATCGATCTTTCTTCTTTCAGCCATCCGGATCGAGCAAATCTTCAGGCAACAGGAAACGAGGCCCGAACAAAAAGTTGAAGGAGGGCGTAAAGTACAATATCAAGGCCATCAAACCTAATGGCGAACCATTAGCGCCTAAGAAGATTACGGACAAGTTCATTCGTTAGTGTGGAGTTCTTGTGAAGGACCAATTCCCGATCTCCCTTCAAGAATGGAGAGAGCCAGCAAAGCCACGTCCAGGAGTTACTTTTGTCGACGACAGACAAAAACTTCTGCTTTGGGAGACGCTCATGGAACATTTCATCCTACCAGATCATTTCACAGATGCAGATGTGGAGAACGTCAAGGACGCTCTTAGGAAGATGGTGGTTGCATTCAACAACCACAAGAATCGTGAATGGGACAAGTACGTCAAGGAAGGAAGACTCCAGTATTCGAGGGAACACTAGAGAAGCAAAGTGCTCATTGGGACGATTTCGTGAAATTCAAGGATTCAGAATTATCTAAGGAACGGTCGAGAATAAACAAGGCCAATGCCGCAAAAAAGGATAAGTTCCATAAGCTGGGGCTAGGTGGCTATGCGGTGGTAATGCCTAAGTGGGATAAGTCTGAGAAAGAGATTGAGGATGCAGGTGTTACTGCAGAAACATTGAGCTGGGCCCCTAGGTGCAGGACTTGGCTCTATGCGCATGGGGGGGGGGGGGTTGGACCCGAAGACAGGCAAAGTTTCGAAGAAGGCATGTCTGGACGGAGCCGAAGATAAGCTACTTGTTGCAATAGAAGAGCTCGATCGGGGGTGTTCCAGCCCAACAGAGAGAACGACGAGCTTACGCGTGCCCTAGGAAATCCTGAACACCCGGGAAGAACACGAGGCAAGGGTGCTATTCTGTGGTATGAGGGGTTTTCAGACTGGAACGCCGACTACAGAACCCGTGCGAGAAAGAAGATTGCGGAGGAGAAGAAGAGGAAGATGGAGGAGGAGCAGAGGAAGCTGGACTATGAACGCCTTCAAGGCCTAAAATCAGCGCACGCGGACTTGGCAGTCAAATTCCAGCGGCAGCAGGAGCAGATCGACTCACTTAGCCAGGAAAGGGGGTCTCAGCAGCTGCAGCAGCTAGCGGATGATCCAACATTGGATAGCACCGTCCCATCCATGCTGAGAAGCAGCATGGGTTCCGCCTCGGGCGACGCATTGCTGGATAGCTACCCAGTGGATGACATCATGGAGAACACTAACTGCGAGCTACACTTCAAAATGAAGAACATATCCATGAAGGTGGCGGACGCCCTTGCTTTTACAAATCCCCCCGAGGCAACCTTCCATTGCAACCCGATTCCAGCGGGCTATGCTCGTGTCTTGGTTGATGAGGTGGTGGACCAATATTCGGGGTTAGAGCTTGACATTCCTGGAGGTGACGAGGAGCACACACTGTGAGAGGCCAACCATTGTATCATCCTGTGGAGAAAGTATTGCATCATCTTTCGAAGGCCACCGACACCGCGTCATCCGACTCCTCGTCGAAGTCCGCCACCGAGTCAGCAGACTCCCGCTCCTCAAAGTCCACCAACGCGTCATGCCACTCCTCCTCCAAGTCCGGCACAGCTTCAGGCTACTCCTCCTCCTCCATGTCCGGCAAAGCGTCAGGCCACTCCTCCTCCAAGTCCGGCACAGCTTTAGGCCACTCCTCCTCCTCCAACTCAGCCACGTCAGCCGTCTTTGCCGCCTTAGCAATCATGGAAGAGAGCCGCCTCAGCTATGGTGCGTAGCGGTACAAGTCGAGATAGTACTGGAGGTACAGGCGGAGGCAAGCGATTTCAATATGGTCCAAGCCTCGCGCCTCTTCCGCAGAGGCCTTATGACATGTCCGAGGAGGAAAACGCAGCCATATCGAAGGCCGAGGTGGAAGCCCATTTTGCACCGAAATCGCCACCGCCGCCAAGGGAGAAAGTGCCTGAGGAAAAGATTGACCACTTCATTCATACGGCTAGAGCACCAACTCCCAAGCCTGTTGACACAGACTATGAGCGCCACCTCAGGAAGTTAAATCGAGCACGTCTACAAAAAGAGGCGAGCTCGAGCTCGTGCAAATCAGCTGGCAAAACATGCAGTAAAACCGTTCCCCGGCTAGGAGAACAGGCGGCGCAATCAATGCCCCCGCTTATTGTGCCAACAACACATGAGAGTAGGCGCGCCCAATATTATTGTGGGCAAACTGTTAACGTTCCCGGGCTGGGCGATGTGATAATAACCGAGGAGCATATTGAGCAGGCTAAAAGCCTCATGATCACTGTATTGGACAACTCCTCGATATCGAGCCCATGTCTCCGACTTGAGAGGAGGAAATAAAATGGAAATATGTCTGGGGCCAACCTCTGGTCGAGCCAGACGAGGTCAAGAAGCTCCCAACGAGAATGTATAAATTGCATCAATGGTACATGGACATTACCAAGAATTCCAATTGAGAGTCTCTCATGGTGAATTTCAAGAAGGATCATTACTACCATGAGAAAGCTGTGTCCGTTGAGTATTCAGAACTATTTCAGTTATACAATCAAGACGCACTCGACAAATCTATCGTCAGTTCCTATTGTCTGTAAGTGATTTCTTTCTGTAATTTAAGTCTCAAACTAGCTGTAGTGATCATTTTGATCAATCATTACCTGTAACTATCCTCACTATATTCTTTTCTGTGGTATTATGTAGGATGAAGATTTATGAAATGAAAAAAGGTGGACGCTATGGCATTGGGTTCGTTGACCCAAATACCATTAATGAATACACATGGAAATTAGATCCATATTACGAAAAAAGTGTAGAGGAAAGCATGCTAGAGTTCTTCAAGCGCCTCAAATACAATGATGATATACTACTTCCTTACAACTTCGAGTGAGTCACACTGTCTTGTACTACAAATTCTGTTTTTGCCTACTAGCTAGCTACATGTTTTTGCTTACATATGACCGCTTAATTAAGACATGCAAACGTGTGTGCATGCAGATTTCACTGGATCTTGTTAATCATTAAAGTTGATGAAGGAACAGTTGAAGTACTAGACTCACTGCTTAAGAAACCAACTAACTACACCATTGTGAAGGGGATAGTCAACAGGTAATTTCAATCATTATTAACTATATCTCGGCCTATTTAATTAGTTCGTCATTTCCTGATAACAACTATTTAATAACCCTTTTATTCATTTTCTTTGTCGGCGGGCAGGGCTTGGGCAAAGTTCATCAACGTCACTCCAGGCCAATGGAAACAAAATCTGAAATGGTATCGACCCATGGTAAGTAATTAAGTAGTACTAGCTGGCTGCCATCTCTTTAATTATCATGTTTGATTAATTATTATCTGATCAAATTCCATTCTCGTAAAAGCCCTGAACAGGCGCCGGGGAATAATCTGTGTGCATACTATGTTTGCGAGAACATTCGCATGATGGCATCCGAAAAGAGCAGATCTAAAAAACAGGAGTGGGTACGTTTGTCAGAACACTATTTACAATTTTTACACCATTATCGATATCTAGTCACACAACTAATACACATGCATATTGATCTCCTTCTTTACAGTTCAAAGAGGTGCGGGAGAAGCTCGTACCAGAGGACCGCATAGAAGAAATTCAAGAGGAAATAGCGGGATTTTTGCTCGACCAGGTCATAGATCCCAAAGGAGAATACTTTTACCCGCTACCGCCCCCATGAACCACTTCCAATTGTTATCGTGCTCCGAAGGCACCAATTAGGCTAATGCCACTGGTTCCGAAGGCACCAATTAGGAGATATTGTATATATCTAGTAATGGTATATATATATATATATATATATATATATATATATATGATCGGTTCTACTAGAAATTCTATTTATATATATGCATAACGTGTACATATGCAGTATCATAAAATACCAGCAAACGAAAAAGAATTAACTGGAAAACACAAAATTAAATAAAAAAGAAAATCATAAACCCAAAACCCCCCAACCTTTTAATACCAGTTGGTGTCACCAACCGGTACTAAAGGGCTCCCTACCCCCGGAGCTGGCTCATGCCACGTGGTTGCCCTTTAGCACTGATTCATGCTGAACCGGTACTAAAGGGGGGGACCTTTAGTGCCCACACTTTAGTGCCGGTTACCGAACCGGCACTAAAGGGCCTTACGAACCGGTGCTATTGAAGACCCAAAAACCCGCAAGCCCGGGAGGGACCCCGTCTGGACGCGCGGCGGCTATGGGCTGCCCTAGGTCGACCTGATCGCCCCTAGGGCCTCGAGGTTCGCTGCCCTGCAAAGAAGAAGAACAGACGAAGAACGAGGAAGAAGAAGAACTAGGATTAAGGAGAAAAAATAAAAGATAAAAATTGGTAGATGGATTGATCGATTGTGTGTTGTTCAATCGGCCGTCACCCCTTAGATATATAAGAGGCGGCTGGACTTCCCGTGCAAGGAAAAGGCTTGGATTCACGTCCAGAACCCAGTCAAATTCGGATTGGTTTTATCCGAACTTTCCAAAACTGTTCGGTTTAAACTGGCTGCACCTTGCGGGTCATTTTTGTGACGGTAAACGATCTCGGATGAAAACGAGTCCAAAAGCAATCTTAACCGTTTCGATGAGACGAACAACTTTCATGTTTAAAGGTTTTTGATCAGAGGTCATCTTGAGGGTCAAATCGGTTTCGCAAAACAGGCTATTCTCTCGCGCTACCCATCAGACATGTGTCTAGTGGGGCGCGCCACATCTCGCCTTATGACAGTGCTACACTCCGATTGCTCTAACTTTTGCATACGAACTCGGATTTGGATAATTTTTATATCAAAATCGACCGTTTCGACGAGACGAAGACAACTTGTGTAGGTCATTTTTCTATTTGAGGTCGTATTATGGGCTTAATCGGCCAAACTGTACTCTGAATATAAGATCTTAGTACTTTGAGCATAGTTTCGGCCTTCGAGATGAAATTTGACGACGATGACCCAAACTTTAAAGATGTTCATATCAATAATACGGAACTCTTTCATGTAGACCACTTCTCCATTTGAGGCCATGTTAAATAAGTTCTTGACCGTGCCAAAATCTGGTGTCAACAGACACTTTGCAGACTTCACGCACATCTGCAAACCTGTTGGGCTCCTGGCTCTAACGAGGCCGAAACGATGCACACTAATGGGCTGGGCAGTAGGACGTGGTGTTAGTTTCGGTTCAAAGCATGCATAGTTTTTTTCTTTTTAGAGGATTTGTGGTTCCGGTGTCTCGGCGAAAAGTCCCCTAGGGCGGCAGCGGCGGCCTAGGGTTCTCTAGTCCTCCGGCAAACCTCGATGTTAGTTTTTGTTTCCTGGCTACTAGACTGCTGCTACTTCGCCTGTTCTTTTCGCTACCCCCTCGTTTTAGAGCATCTCCAGCCGTTGGCACCTTCAGGAGGCTTAAAAATCGCCGCCTGGGGGCGAGCCGATGCTAAAATCGGCTCTAGGGGCAATTGGGTTCCTAGCCGCCGCCCCCAAGCGCAGATATCAGCCAATTTTTGGCGTAAATTTGTCCGCTTTTCGGCCCACTTTCGGCGAAAAATCGGCCCGATATCGGCGCTAATCGGCCAATATTCCCTGTTGTTCGACGCAAATTCAACATAATTAATTTTTTTATCACATAGTTCATCATAAAAAATCAAATAGTTCAATACAAATTATATAGTTCAACAAATAAAAACTCATATTTCATCACACGTCGAGTTAGGCGTTGCCCTTGAGCCTCCATACGTGCTCCACCAAATCCTGCTGCAGTTGTTGATGCACCTGTGGGTTTCGGATCTCCTAACGCATATTAAGAAAGGCAGTCTAGGTTGCTGGTAGCTGGTGATCAACTTGCGCAAGAGGACCCTACCTGTAATATGATTCAGTGTCAAACACTGGCTCTTCCTGCTCGCTCTCAATGATCATGTTGTGCAAGATGACACAACAAGTCATGATTTCCAACATTTGATCTTTCGACCAGGTTTGAGCGGGGTACCGGACAACAACAAATCGAGATTGGAGCACATGAAATGCCCGCTCGACATCCTTCCTGCAAGCCTCCTGAACCATCGCAAAGTGAGAGTTCTTGCCTCCTGGCACAAGGTTTGAGATAGTCTTCACAAATGTAGACCATCTCGGATAAATGCCATCAGCTAGGTAGTTTCCCTTGTTGTAGTGTCGGCCATTGATCTCGAAGTTCACCGGAGGAGAATGACCTTCAACAAGCTTGGCAAAGACAAGGGAGCACTGCAGCACGTTGATGTCATTGTGAGTTCCTGGCATACCAAAGAGGGAGTGCCAAATCCAGAGGTCATGTGTGGCCACTGCCTCAAGTACCACACTGTAACCGCCTTTGGCACCTTTATACATCCCCTGCCAAGAAAATGGACAGTTCTTTCATTTCCAATGCATGCATTTGATGCTTCCAAGCATCCCAGGAAATCATCTTGCTGCATTCTATGCTAGAATCCGAGCAGTGTCTTCAGTATTGGGTGATCGCAAGTATTAATTGCGGTCAAACACTGCCACCACTGCCCTGCAGAACTTGTAGAAACACTCAATGGTCATGGACTCGGCCATGCGCCCATAGTCGTCGAGTGAATCATCGGGAGCTCCGTATGCAAGCATCCTCATAGCTGTCATGCACTTCTGGATTGAGGTGAATCCAAGTTTGCCGATGCAATCCTTCTTGCACTTGAAGTAGTTGTCGAACTCCTGGATGGAATTCACAATCCTGAGGAAAACTTTTGGCTCATCCGATAACTGTGCCGAAATACTTTGTCACCGTGCAGTGGAGCGTCGGCGAAGTAGTCGGAGTAGAGCATGCAATAGCCTTCCAGACGATACCGGTTCTTTGCTTTCAGCCGCCCTGGCGCCGAGCCACCTCGCTGCGTCTTTTCATTGCTCGCGACCAGGGCGGCGAGGACCATGAGATGCTCCTCGTCGTGGACGTCGGCATCGGCTTCTTCCTCTAGCAGCGCCGCGAGCGCCTCCTCGTCGTCCGGGTGTTGGGGAACGTAGTAATTTCAACAAAAAATACTACGCACACGCAAGATCATGGTGATGCATAGCAACGACAGGGGAGATTGTTGTCTACATACCCTCGTAGACCGTAGGCGGAAGCGTTATGACAACGCGGTTGATGTAGTCGTACGTCTTCATAATCGAGCGATCCTCAGTACCGAACGTACGGCACCTACGCGTTCAGCACATGTTCATCTTGGTGATGTCCCACGAACTCACGATCCAGTAGAGCTTCGGGGAAGAGCTTCGTCAGCACGACGGAGTGGTGACGGTGTTGATGAAGCTACCGATGCAGGGCTTCACCTAAGCACCGCTACGATATGACCGAGGTGGGTTATGGTGGAGGGGGGCACCGCACACAGCTAAGAAAGATCAATGATCAACTTGTGTGTTCTAGGGTGCCCCCTGCCCCGTATATAAAGGAGCAAGAGGGGAGGCCGGCTGGCCCTTGCAGGGCGCGCCAGGAGGAGGAGTCCTCCTCCTAGTAGGAGTAGGACTCCCCTTTCCTACTCCTACTAGGAGGGGGAAAGGAAGGAGGAGAGGGAGAAGGAAAGGGGGCGGCGCCGCCCCCCTTTCCTAGTCTAATTCGGACCAGAGGGGGAGGGGCACGCGGCCTGCCTTGGCCGGCCCTCTCTCTCTCCAGTAAGGCCCATGTGGCCCATTACTTCTCCGGGGGGGGGGGGGGGGGGGTCGTCCGGTAACCCTCAAGCAGTCCGGTTTTCTCCGAAATCACCCGGAACACTTCCGGTATCCGAATATAGTCGTCCAATATATCAATCTTTGTGTCTCGATCATTTCGAGACTCATCGTCATGTCCGTCATCACATCCAGGACTCTGAACTACCTTCGATACATCAAATCACATAAACTCATAATACCGATTGTCATAGAACTTTAAGCGTGCGGACCCTACGGGTTCGAGAACTATGTAGACATGACCGAGACATGTCTCCGGTCAATAACCAATAACAAAACCTGGATGCTCATATTGGTTCCTACATATTCTACAAAGATCTTTATCTGTCAAACCGCATAACAACTAGAGCCGACCCTGAGGAGGGGGGGCAGGGGGCGGCCGCCCCGGGCCCCCAAATTTTAAGGGGCCCGTCCAGGTATGTAGGTAGGCTAGGCCTATGGCCCATACTGCAGGCAGATGCGCGTAGGGAGTAGCACAGGCCGATCGCCTGATCCCAGCGAGCGATTCGTTTTCTCGGAAAAGCACCAGGCAGCGAGCTATTCCGATTTCCTTCGCATAAAAAAAGGAGAGCGATCACGTAAAAAGGAAAAGAAAAGGAGCGATCAGCGTTCAATCCGACTCTGACGGTTCACTTCCTATTCTGTTCCATCACGCAGACGCCGCCCTATGCCGCCGACGCCCTAGGCCGTACATGTATTCCAGTCTCGCCGTCGTCCCCTGGTAATTGCCTTACTAATTCGATTATGTCCGCCGCCAATCTCTACTTTTAATGTTTGAGTTAGTAGGATTGCGTCCACGATTTTTTTTTGTCTGGTTTATTTCCGTCTTACATTCCACCACCATATCTCCTCACATTGATTTTTTTATCCTCACAATAAAAACTTTTCTAATCTTTCCAAAATTCCCTAACTAGACACGTTATAAACGGATAGGAACCGATAGCACGTTATCAATTAATAAAATTTAGTTTCATAACAATCAATTTCAAATTCTACTTTTTCTAATGCATCGATCTTTGCATTTTCTACGTGGTTGTTTGGATAGGGGGCATATCTAACATATCTCAACCATCTGATGGCGCTCATCCAAGAGATCTTCGCAGGAAACTTTCGCACGAAAGGATCCGCCGCTTGCCGCATCGCATCGACCCGAACCTTCTTCGCCGCCCCACGCCGTGCCCGCATCGTGTCGCCTTCGCCGGCCCACGCTACGCAACCATCGCGTCGCCTTTGCCGCCCCACGACGCACCACCATTGCGTCACCACGTCCCGCCTTGCAGGATGTCGCCCCTCACATCTCCTTGCCGCCCCCAGCCATCGCGACCTCGCCTCCTAAACCGCCTGCTTCCCGGCTGTCGGAGACGCCGCCTTCCTGGGCATACAGGAGGGCCGCCGCCGTTGCAGCAAGGGCGTTGTAAGGTGCCCGATATGAATTACTCTCGATCGAGGTAGCTAAAGGGTGGATCGACAGAATTATCTCTGATACAAGATCTAGGTTTACAAGAATGAGGAATTGAGGGTAAGTAGCCGCCGTTGCCGTTTCAGCCTGATCCTCTGGATAGCTCACTCGCTGATGCCGTTGCCTTAAGTAGTCATGGTCGCGGGTTGGAGTCACTGCGTCTGTCGTGGTTTTGTCACGGCAGATGTCCTGGTTTCAATTCCGGGGCACCATCATCAACAACAATTTGACCTTTGCTCAATTGCTCTTCTCTCAATCCTCTGCAGACTCGCGCCGCGCTGCTGCCGCGCTGTATAGGCAGACAAGACGCACCGAAGTACGACCATCAGGATCAGGAATTGAGGTATATTCATAGAATATTGATACAATAATTTCCTTGGTTGCATAGCTGGCACCGTTTCAACGATTGATGCAACAAACTGTTTTTTTTTCAACATTGTGTTGTTATCATGTCGTCCAGCAAATAGGACATATCCATCGGGTAGCCACCAAAGGAAAAGGAAAAAAGGAAGTGGATAAATCGATGCATCAAAAAAATTCAAGAAATTATAGAAGTTGAGAAGGCTTTTTCTGAGTTAAATATTTTAATGTTTTGATTGATATGGCGAAGGATAGATTTAAAGAACTCATGATGTTTAAAGATATATTTGGATTTTTACTGAGCTCGGGCACCCTGAAGTCACTAAGTGATAATGAACTTGAAGAGTGTTGCACAAAACCTACAGAAACTTTCTCTCTTGATGGTTCATCTGATGTTGATGTATATGATCTTATTTACGAATTGAAGATTATGAGATTTACATCGAGAAGAAATTATTGGATGAGATTGACATCTCCCCGGCGTAAGTGACTTTGCATCAAGGAGTGTTATAAGAAATTTTTTAAGGTAATTTTGACGTATAAATTATTTGATACACGTACTGATTTTGGATGCATTTAAATATTATTCATAACACTATATATATACGTATATCATTTTCTATTACTATGATGTATATATTAAGGGCCCCAAGTTGTACGTTCGCCCCGGGCCCCCAAAACCTCAGGACCGGCCCTGATAACAACATACGTTGTTCCCTTTGTCATCGGTATGTTACTTGCCAGAGATTCGATCGTCGGTATCTCAATACCGAGTTCAATCTCGTTACCGGCAAGTCTATTTACTCGTTTCATAATGCATCATCCCGTAACTAACTCATTAGTCATATTGCTTGCAAGGCTTATAGTGATGTGCATTACCGAGAGGGCCCCAGAGATACCTCTCCGACAATCGGAGTGACAAATCCTAATCTCGATCTATGCCAACTCAACAAGTACCATTGGAGACACCTGTAGAGCACATTTATAATCACCCAGTTGCATTGTCACGTTTGGTAGTACACAAAGTGTTCCTCCGGTAATCGGGGGTTGCATAATCTCATAGTCATAGGAACATGTATAAGTCATGAAGAAAGCAATAGCAGTAAACTAAAACGATCAAGTGCTAAGCTAACGGAATGGTTCAAGTCAATCACATCATTCTCCTAATGATGTGATCCCGTTTATCAAATGACAACTCATGTCTATGGTTAGGAAACATAACCATCTTTGATCAACGAGCTAGTCAAGTAGAGGCATACTAGTGACACTCTGTTTGTCTATGTATTCACACATGTATTATGTTTTGGGTTAATACAATTCTAGCATGAATAATAAACATTTATCATGAAATAAGGAAATAAATAATAACTTTATTATTGCCTCTAGGGCATATTTCCTTCAGTCTCCCACTTGCACTAGAGTCAATAATCTAGATTACACAGTAACGATTCTAACACCTTGCAAATGGCAGACTGAAGGAAATATGCCCTAGAGGCAATAATAAAGTTATTATTTATTTCCTTATTTCATGATAAATGTTTATTATTCATGCTAGAATTGTATTAACCGGAAACATAATACATGTGTGAATACATAGACAAACAGAGTGTCACTAGTATGCCTCTACTTGACTAGCTCGTTAATCAAAGATGGTTATGTTTCCCAACCATGGACAAAGATTTGTTATTTGATTAACGGGATCACATCATTAGGTGAATGATCTGATTGACATGACCCATTCCATTAGCTTAAGGTTTTGATGACAGTTATATTATGAGTTTATGAGTTTTGATGTACCGAAGGACTTCGGAGTCCCGGATGAGATCGGGGACATGACGAGGTGTCTCGAAATGGTCGAGACGTAAAGATCGATATATTGGACGACTATATTCGGACATCGGAAAGGTTCCGAAGTGGTTCGGGTATTTTTCGGAGTACCGGGGAGTTACGAGAATACGGGGGAGAAGTATTGGGCCTTATTGGGCCATACGGGAAAGAGAGAGGGGCTGCCTAGGGCAGGCCGCGCCCCCCCAAGGCCTAGTCCGAATTGGACTAGGGGGAGGGGCTGCGCCCCCTCCTTCCTTCCCTTCTCCCTTCCCCTTCCTTGTCTCCTACTCCTACTACATGGAAGGACTCCTAGTTGGACTAGGAAAGGGGGAATCCTACTCCCGGTGGGAGTAGGACTCCCCTAGGGCACGCCGTAGAGAGGGCCGGCCCTCCCCTCCTCCACTCCTTTATATACGGGGGCAGGGGGCACCCCATAGACACACAAGTTGATCCACGTGATCATATTCTTAGCCGTGTGCGGTGCCCCCTTCCACCATAATTCTCGATAATATTGTAGCGGTGCTTAGGCGAAGCCCTGCGACGGTAGTACATCAAGATCGTCACCATGCCGTCGTGCTGACGGAACTCTTCCCCGACACTTTGCTGGATCAGAGTCCGGGGATCGTCATCGAGCTGAACGTGTGCTAGAACTCGGAGGTGCCGTAGTTTCGGTGCTTGATCGGTCGGGCCGTGAAGACGTACGACTACATCAACCGCGTTGTGCTAACGCTTCCGCTGTCGGTCTACAAGGGTACATAGATCACACTCCCCCCTCTCGTTGCTATGCATCACCATGATCTTGCGTGTGCGTAGGAAAATTTTGAAATTACAACATTCCCCAACAGTGGCATCCGAGCCTAGGTTTTATGTGTTGATGTTATATGCACGAGTAGAACACAAGTGAGTTGTGGGCGATATAAGTCATACTGCTTACCAGCATGTCATACTTTGGTTCGGCGGTATTGTTGGATGAAGCGGCCCGGACCGACATTACGCGTATGCTTACGCGAGACTGGTTCTACCGACGTGCTTTGCACACAGGTGGCTGGCGGGTGTCAGTTTCTCCAACTTTAGTTGAACCAAGTGTGGCTACGTCCGGTCCTTGCGAAGGTTAAAACATCACCAACTTAACAAACTATCGTTGTGGGTTTTGATGCGTAGGTAAGAACGGTTCTTGCTAAGCCCGTAGCAGCCACGTAAAACTTGCAACAACAAAGTAGAGGACGTCTAACTTGTTTTTGCAGGGCATGTTGTGATGTGATATGGTCAAGACGTGATGAGATATAAGTGGTTGTATGAGATGATCATGTTTTGTTGAAGTTATCGGCAACTGCCAAAAGCCTTATGGTTGTCTCTTTATTGCATAAGATGCAAGTGCCAAATAATTGCTTTACTTTATCACTATGCGATAGCAATAGTTGCAAGAGCAATAGTTGGCGAGACGACCGTGTGACGACACATTGATATAGATCAAGATGATGGAGATCATGGTGTCATACCGGTGACGATAGAGATCATGACAGTACTTTGGAGATGGAGATCAAAGGCGCAAGATGATGATGGCCATATCATGTCACATATTTTGATTGCATATGATGTTTATCTTTTATACATCTTATTTTTGCTTAGTTTGACGGTAGCATTTTAAGATGATCTCTCACTAATTATCAAAAAGTGTTCTCCCTGAGTATGCACCGTTGCGAAAGTTCTTCGTGCTGAGACACCACGTGATGATCAGGTGTGATAGGCTCTACGTTCAAATACAACGGGTGCAAAACAGTTGCACACGCGGAATACTCAGGTTATACTTGACGAGCCAAGCATATACAGATATGACCTCGGAACACGGAGACCGAAATGTCGAGCGTGAATCATATAGTAGATATGATCAACATAGCGATGTTCACCAATGAAACTGCTCCATGTCACGTGATGATCGGACATGGTTTAGTTGATTTGGATCACGTGATCACTTAGAGGATTAGAGGGATGTCTATCTAAGTGGGAGTTCTTAGGTAATATGATTAATTGAACTTAAATTTATCATGAACTTAGTCCTGGTAGTATTTTGCAAATTATGTTGTAGATCAATAGCTCGCGTTGTTGCTTCCTTGTGTTTATTTTGATATGTTCCTAGAGAAAATTGTGTTGAAAGATATTAGTAGCAATGATGCGGATTGGATCCGTGATATGAGGTTTATCCTCATTGTTGCACAGAAGAATTATGTCCTTGATGCAGCGCTAGGTGACAGACCTATTGCAGGAGCAGATGCAGACGTTATGAACATTTGGCTAGCTTAATATGATGACTACTTGATAGTTTAGTGCACCATGCAAAACGACTTAGAATCGGGACTTCAAAGACGTTTTGAACGTCATGGACCATATGAGATGTTCCAGGAGTTGAAGTTAATATTTCAAGCAAATACCCGAGTTGAGAGATATGAAGTCTCCAACAAGTTCTATAGCTAAAAGATGGAGGAGAATCGCTCAACTAGTGAGCATGTGCTCAGATTGTCTGGGTACTACAATCACTTGAATCAAGTGGGAGTTAATCTTCCAGATAAAATAGTGATTGACAGAATTCTCTAGTCACCATCACCAAGTTAGTAGAACTTCCTGATGAACTATAATATGCAAGGGATAGCGGAAACAATTCCCAAGCTCTTCGTGATGCTGAAATCGACGAAGGTCGAAATCAAGAAAAACATCAAGTGTTGATGGTTAACAAGACCACTAGTTTCAAGAAAAGGGCAAAGGGAAGAAGGGGAACTTCAAGAAGAACGACAAGCAAGTTGCAGCTCAAGTGAAGAAGCCCAAGTTTGGTCCTAAGCCTGAGACTAAGTGCTTCTACTACAAAGGGACTGGTCACTGGAAGCAGAACTACCCCAAGTGATTGGCGGATAAGAAGGATGGCAAAGTGAACAAAAGTATATTTGATATACATGTTATTGATGTGTACTTTACTAGTGTTTATAGCAACCCCTCAGTATTTGATACTGGATCAGTTGCTAAGAGTAGTAACTCGAAACAGGAGTTGCAGAATAAACAGAGACTAGTTAAGGGTGAAGTGACGATGTGTGTTGGAAGTAGTTCCAAGATTGATATGATCATCATCGCACACTCCCCTATACTTTCGAGATTAGTGTTGAACCTAAATAAGTGTTATTTGGTTTTTGCGTTGAGCATGAATATGATTTGATCATGTTTATTGCAATACGGTTATTCATTAAAGTCAGAGAATAATTGTTGTTCTGTTTACATGAATAAAACCTTCGATGGTCATACACCCAATGAAACAAGTTCATTGGATCTCGATCGTAGTGATACACATATTCATAATATTGAAACCAAAAGATGCGAAGTTAATAATGATAGTGCAACTTATTTGTGGCACTGCCGTTTAGGTCATATTGGTGTAAAGCGCATGAAGAAACTCCATGTTGATGGGATTTTGGAATCACTTGATTATGAATCACTTGGTGCTTGCAAACCATGCCTTATGGGCAAGATGACTAAAGACTCCATTCTCCGGAACAATGGAGCGAGCAACTGACTTATTGGAAATAATACATACTGATGTATGCGATCCGATGAGTGTTAAAGCTCGCGGCGGGTATCGTTATTTTCTGACCTTCACAGATGATTTGAGCAGATATGGGTATATCTACTTGATTAAACATAAGTCTAAAACATTTGAAAAGTTCAAAGAATTTCAGAGTGAAGTGGAAAATCATCGTGACAAGAAAATAAAAGTTTCTACGATATGATCGCAGAGGTAAAATATTTGAGTTACGAGTTTGGCCTTCAATTAAAACAATGTGAAATAGTTTCACTACTCACGCCACCTGGAACACCATAGTGTAATGGTGTGTCCGAACGTCATAACCATACTTTATTAGATATAGTGCGATCTATGATGTCTCTTACCGATCTACCACTATCGTTTTGGGGTTATGCATTAGAGACAGCTGTATTCACGTTAAAGAGGGCACCATCTAAATCCGTTGAGACAACACCGTGTGAACTATGGTTTGGCAAGAAACCTAAGCTGTCGTTTCTTAAAATTTGGAGTTGCAATGCTTATGTGAAAAAGTTTCATCTCGATAAGCTCAAACTCAAATCAGAGAAATATGTTTTCATAGGATACCCAAAGGAGACATTTGGGTACACCTTCTATCATAGATCCGAAGGCAAGACATTCGTTGCTAAGAATGGATCCTTTCTAAAGAAGGAGTTTCTCTCGAAAGAAGTGAGTGGGAGGAAAGTAGAACTTGATAAGGTAATTGTACCTTCTCCCTTATTGGAAAGTAGTTCATCGCAGAAATCTGTTCCTGTGACTACTACACCAATTAGTGAGGAAGCTAATGATGATGATCATGTAACTTCAGATCAAGTTAGTACCGAATCTCGTAGATAAACCAGAGTGAGATCCACACCAGAGTGGTACGGTAATCTTGTACTGCAAGTTATGTTACTAGACCATGACGAACCTACGAACTATGAGGAAGCGATGATGAGCCCAGATTCCGCAAAATGGCTTGATGCCATGAAATCTGAGATGGGATCCATGTATGAGAACAAAGTATGGACTTTGGTTGACTTGCCCGATGATCGGCATGCCATAGAAAATAAATGGATCTTCAAGAGGAAGACGGACGCTGATAGTAGTGTTACTATCTACAAAGCTAAAATTGTCGCAAAAAGGTTTTTGACAAATTCAAGGTGTTGACTACGATGAGAGTTTCTCACTCGTATCTATGCTTAAATCTGTCCGAATCATGTTAGCAATTGCCCCATTTTATGAAATCTGGCAAATGGATAACAAAACTGCAATCCTTAATGGATTTCTTAAAGAAGAGTTGTATATGATGCAACCAGAAGTTTTTGTCAATCCTAGAGGTGTTAACAAAATGTGCAAACTGCAGCGATCCATCTATGGACTGGTGTAAGCATCTCGGAGTTGGAATATACACTTTGATAAGATGATCTAAGCATATAGTTTTATATAGACTTACGGTGAAGCCTGTATTTACAAGAAAGTGAGTGGGAGCACTACAACATTTCTGATAAGTATATGTGAATGACATATTGTTGATCGGAAATAATGTAGAATTATTCTGCAAAGCACAAAGGGATGTTTGAAAGGAGTTTTTCAAAGAAAGACCTTGGTAAAGCTGCTTACATATTGAGCATCAAGATCTATAAGAGATAGATCAAGACGCTTGATAAGTTTTTTCAATAAGTACATACCTTGATAAGATTTTGAAGTAGTTCAAAATGGAACAGTCAAAGAAAGAGTTCTTGCCTGTGTTACAAGGTGTGAAGTTGAGTAAGACTCAAAGCCCGACCACTGCAGAAGATAGAGAGAGAATGAAAGTCATTCCCTATGCCTCGGCCATAGGTTCTATAAAGTATGCCATGCTGTGTACCAGATCTATCATATACCCTACACTGATTTTGGCAAGGGAATACAATAGTGATCTAGGAGTAGATCACTGGACATCGGTCAAAATTATCCTTAGTGGAATAAGGATATGTTTCTCGATTATGGAGGTGACAAAAAGGTTCGTCGTAAAGGGTTACGTCGATGCAAGTTTTGACACTAATCTAGATGACTCTAAGTCTCAATCTAGATACATATTGAAAGTGGGAGCAATTAGCTAGAGTAGCTCCGTGCAGAGCATTGTTGATATAGATATTTGCAAAATACTTACGGATCTGAGTATGGCAGACTCGTTGACTAAACTTCTCTCACAAGCAAAACATGATCACACATTAGTACTCTTTGGGTGTTAATCACATAAGCGATGTGAACTAGATTACTGAATCTAGTAAACCCTTTGGGTGTTCGTCACATGGCAATCTGAACTATGGGTGTTAATCACATGATGATGTGAACTATCGACGTTAATCACATGGTGATGTGATCTAGATTATTGACTCTAGTGCAAGTGGGAGACTGAAGGAAATATGCCCTAGAGGCAATAATAAAGTTATTATTTATTTCCTTATTTCATGATAAATGTTTATTATTCATGCTAGAATTGTATTAACCGGAAACATAATACATGTGTGAATACATAGACAAACAGAGTGTCACTAGTATGCCTCTACTTGACTAGCTCGTTAATCAAAGATGGTTATGTTTCCTAACCATGGACAAAGAGTTGTTATTTGATTAATGGGATCACATCATTGGGTGAATGATTTGATTGACATGACCCATTCCATTAGCTTAGCACCCGATCGTTTAGTATGTTGCTATTGCTTTCTTCATGACTTATACATGTTCCTATGACTATGAGATTATGCAACTCCCGTTTGCCGGAGGAACACTTTGTGTGCTACCAAACATCACAACGTAACTGGGTGATTATAAAGGTGCTCTACAGGTGTCTCCAAAGGTACATGTTGGGTTGGCGTATTTCGAGATTAGGATTTGTCACTCCGATTGTCGGAGAGGTATCTCTGGGCCCTCTCGGTAATGCACATCACATAAGCCTTGCAAGCATTCCAACTAATGAGTTAGTTGCGAGATGATGTATTACAGAACGAGTAAAGAGACTTGCCGGTAACGAGATTGAACTAGGTATTGGATACCGACGATAGAATCTCGGGCAAGTAACATACCGATGACAAAGGGAACAACGTATGTTGTTATGCGGTCTGGCTGATAAAGATCTTCGTAGAATATGTAGGAGCCAATATGGGCATCCAGGTCCCGCTATTGGTTATTGACCGGAGACGTGTCTCGGTCATGTCTACATTGTTCTCGAACCCGTAGGGTCCGCACGCTTAAGGTTTCGATGACAGTTATATTATGAGTTTATGAGTTTTGATGTACCGAAGGAGTTCGGAGTCCCGGATGAGATCGGGGACATGACGAGGAGTCTCGAAATGGTCGAGATGTAAAGATTGATATATTGGACGACTATATTCGGACATTGGAAAGGTTTCGAAGTGGTTCGGGTATTTATCGGAGTACCGGGGAGTTACGGGAATACGGGGGAGAAGTATTGGGCCTTATTGGGCCATACGGGAAAGAGAGAGGGGCTGCCTAGGGCAGGCCGCGCGCCCCCCAAGGCCTAGTCCGAATTGGACTAGGGGGAGGGGCTGCGCCCCCTCCTTCCTTCCCTTCTCCCTTCCCCTTCCTTGTCTCCTACTCCTACTACATGGAAGGACTCCTAGTTGGACTAGGAAAGGGGGAATCCTACTCCCGGTGGGAGTAGGACTCCCCTAGGGCATGCCATAGAGAGGGCCGGCCCTCCCCTCCTCCACTCCTTTATATACGGGGGCAGGGGGCACCCCATAGACACACTAGTTGATCCACATGATCATATTCTTAGCCGTGTGCGGTGCCCCCTTCCATCATAATCCTCGATAATATTGTAGCGGTGCTTAGGCGAAGCCCTGCGACGGTAGTACATCAAGATCGTCACCACGTCGTCGTGCTGCCGGAACTCTTCCCCGACACTTTGCTGGATCGGAGTCCGGGGATCGTCATCGAGCTGAACGTGTGCTAGAACTCGGAGGTGTCGTAGTTTCGGTGTTTGATCGGTCGGGCCGTGAAGACGTACGACTACATCAACCGCGTTGTGCTAACGCTTCCGCTGTCGGTCTACAAGGGTACGTAGATCACACTCTCCCCTCTCGTTGCTATGCATCACCATGATCTTGCATGTGCGTAGGAAAATTTTGAAATTACTACGTTCCCCAACAAACATGTATATCACATATACCTTTGTTCACCTTGCCATCCTTCTTATCCGCCAAATACTTGGGGGCGGTTCCGCTTCAAGTGACCAGTCCCTTTGCAGTAGAAGCACTGAGTCTCAGGCTTAGGTCCAGACTTGGGTTTCTTCTCTTGAGCAGCAACTTGTTTGTTGTTCTTCTTGAAGTTCCCTTTCTTCTTCCCTTTAGCCTTTTTCTTGAAACTGGTGGTCTTGTTGACCATCAACACTTGATGCTCCTTCTTGATTTCTACCTCCGCAGCTTTTAGCATTGCGAAGAGCTTGGTAATCGTCTTATCCACCCCTTGCATATTATAGTTCATCACGAAGCTCTTGTAGCTTGGTGGGAGTGATTGAAGAACTCTGTCAATGACACTATCAACTGGTAGATTAACTCCCAGTTGAGTCAGGTGGTTATGGTACCCCGACATTCTAAGTATATGTTCACTGACAGAAGTATTGTCCTCCATCTTGCAGCTGTAGAACTTATTGGAGACTTCATATCTCTCAATCCGGGCATTTGCCTGAAATATTAACTTTAACTCCTGGAACATCTCATATGCTCAATGATGTTCAAAACGTTGTTAAAGTCCCGGTTCTAAGCCGTAAATCATGGCACACTGAACTATCGAGTAGTCATCGGCTTTGCTCTGCCAGACGTTCATAACATCTGGTGTTGCTCCTACAGTGGGTTTGGCATCCAGCGGTGCTTCCAGGATGTAATTCTTCTGTGCAACAATGAGAATAATCCTCAAGTTACGGACCCAGTCCGTGTAATTGCTACCATCATCTTTCAACTTTGCTTTCTCAAGGAACGCATAAAAATTTAACGGAACAATAGCACGGGCCATCTATCTACAACAACATAGACAAGCAAAATACTATCAAGTACTAAGTTCATGATAAAGTAAAGTTCAATTAATCATATTTAAGAACTCCCACTTAGATAGACATCCCTCTAATCATCTAAGTGATCACGTGATCCATATCAACTAAACCATGTCCGATCATCACGTGAGATGGAGTAGTTTTCAATGGTGAACATCACTATGTTGATCATACCTACTATATGATTAACACTTGACCTTTCGGTCTCAGTGTTCCGAGGCCATATCTGCATATGCGAGGCTCGTCAAGTTTAACCCGAGTATTTCTGTGTGTGCAAAACTGGCTTGCACCCGTTGTATATGAATGTAGAGCTTATCACACCCGATCATCATGTGGTGTCTCGGCATGACGAACTTTGCCAATGGTGCATACTCAGGGAGAACACTTGTACCTTGAAATTTAGTGAGAGATCATCTCATAATGCTACCGTCAATCAAGCAGAATAAGATGCATAAAGGATAAACATCACATGCAATCAATATAAGTGATATGATATGGCCATCATCATCTGTTGCCTTTGATATCCATCTCCAAAGCACCGTCATGATCACCATCGTCACCGGCGCGACACCTTGATCTCCATCATAGCATCGTTGTCATCTCGCTAACTATTGCTTCTTTGACTATCGCTACCGCTTAGTGATAAAGTAAACCAATTATCGGGCAATTGCATTGCATACAATAAAGCGACAACCATATGTCTCCTGCTAGTTGCCGATAACTCCGTTACAAAACATGATCATCTCCTACAATATAGCTGAAGGAAATATGCCCTAGAGGCAATAATAAAGTTATTATTTATTTCCTTATGTCATGATAAATGTTTATTATTCATGCTAGAATTGTATTAACCGGAAACATAATACATGTGTGAATACATAGACCAACAGAGTGTCACTAGTATGCCTCTACTTGACTAGCTCGTTAATCAAGGATGGTTATGTTTCCTAACCATGAACAAAGAGTTGTTATTTGATTAACGAGGTCACATCATTAGTAGAATGATCTGATTGACATGACCCATTCCATTAGCTTAGCATCCGATCGTTTAGTATGTTGCTATTGCTTTCTTCATGACTTATACATGTTCCTATAACTATGAGATTATGCAACTCCCGTTTACCGGAGGAACACTTTGGGTACTACCAAACGTCACAACGTAACTGGGTGATTATAAAGGAGTACTACAGGTGTCTCCAATGTTAGATGTTGGGTTGGCGTATTTCGAGATTAGGGTTTGTCACTCCGATTGTCGGAGAGGTATCTCTGGGCCCTCTCGGTAATGCACGTCACATAAGCCTTGCAAGCACTGCAACTAATATGTTAGTTGTGAGATGATGTATTACGGAACGAGTAAAGAGACTTGCCGGTAACGAGATTGAACTAGGTATTGGATACCGACGATCGAATCTCGGGCAAGTAACATACCGATGACAAAGGGAACAACGTATGTTGTTATGCGGTCTGACCGATAAAGATCTTCGTAGAATATGTAGGAGCCAATATGGGCATCCAGGTCCCGCTATTGGTTATTGACCGGAGACGTGTCTCGGTCATGTCTACATTGTTCTCGAACCGTAGGGTCCGCACGCTTAACGTTACGATGACAGTTATTATGAGTTTATACATTTTGATGTACCGAAGGTTGTTCGGAGTCCCGGATGAGATCACGGACATGACGAGGAGTCTCGAAATGGTCGAGACGTAAAGATTGATATATTGGAAGCCTATGTTTGGACATAGGAAGTGTTCCGGGTGAAATCGGGATTTTACCGGAATACCGGGAGGGTTACCGGAACCCCCCGGGAGACTAATGGGCCTATTGGGCCTTAGTGGAAAAGAGAAAAGGGAAGCCCACAAGGTGGCCGGCGCCCCCCCCTTTCCCCAAGTCCTAGTAGGACTAGGATAGGGGACCGGCCCCCCCTTCTCTCTCTTTTCCCCCCGGGAGTCCTAATTGGATTAGGATTGGGGGGAGGAGTCCTACTCCCGGTGGGAGTAGGACTCCCCTGCGCCTCCTCTCCCTGGCCGGCCGGCTCCCCCTCCTCCAACCTTTATATACGGGGGCAGGGGTCACCCCAAGACACACAAGTTGATCCTTGGATCGTTCCTTAGCCGTGTGCGGTGCCCCCTGCCACCAAATTCCACCTCGATCGTACCGTTGTAGTGCTTAGGCGAAGCCCTGCGTCGGTAGTACATCAAGATCGTCATCACGCCGTCGTGCTGACGGAACTCTTCCTAGAAGCTTTGCTGGATCGGAGCCCGAGGAACGTCATCGAGCTGTACGTGTGCTAAGAACTCGGAGGTGCCGGAGTAACGGTGCTTGGATCGGTCGGATCGGGAAGAAGACGTATGACTACTTCCTCTACGTTGTGTGATCGCTTCCGCAGTCGGTCTGCGTTGGTACGTGGACAACACTCTCCCCCCTCGTTGCTGTGCATCACCATGATCTTGCGTGTGCGTAGGAAAATTTTGAAATTACTGCGTTCCCCAACAGTGGCATCCGAGCCTAGGTTTTATTGTTTGATGTTATATGCACGAGTAGAACACAAGTGAGTTGTGGGCGATACAAGTCATACTGCCTACCAGCATGTCATACTTTGGTTCGGCGGTATTGTTGGGTGAGACGATCCGGACCAACCTTACGCGTACTCTTACGCGAGACCGGTTCCCTCGACGTGCTTTGCACACAGATGGCTTGCGGAAGACTGCCTCTCCAACTTTAGTTGAACCAAGTGTGACTACGCCCGGTCCTTGAGAAGGTTAAAACGGAGTCTATTTGACGAACTATCGTTGTGGTTTTGATGCGTAGGTGAGATGAGTTCTTACTTAAGCCCGTAGCAGCCACGTAAAACTTGCAACAACAAAGTAGAGGACGTCTAACTTGTTTTTGCAGGGTATGTTGTGATGTGATATGGTCAAGGCATGATGCTGATTTTATTGTATGAGATGATCATGTTTTGTAACCGAGTTATCGGCAACTGGCAGGAGCCATATGGTTGTCGCTTTATTGTATGCAATGCAATCGCGATGTAATGCTTTACTTTATTACTAAACGGTAGTGATAATCGTGGAAGCATAAGATTGGCGAGACGACAACGATGCTACGATGGAGATCAAGGTGTCGCGCCGATGACGATGGTTATCATGACGGTGCTTCGGAGATGGAGATCACAAGCACAAGATGATGATGGCCATATCATATCACTTATATTGATTGCATGTGATGTTTATCCTTTTATGCATCTTATCTTGCTTTGATTGACGGTAGCATTATAAGATGATCTCTCACTAAATTATCAACAAGTGTTCTCCCCGAGTATGCACCGTTGCCAAAGTTCGTCGTGCCCAGACACCACGTGATGATCGGGTGTGATAAGCTCTACGTCCAAATACAACGGGTGCAAAACAGTTGCACACGCAGAATACTCGGTTTATACTTGACGAGCCAAGCATATACAGATATGGCCTCGGAACACGGAGAACGAAAGGTCGAGCGTGAATCATATAGTAGATATGATCAACATAACGATGTTCACCATTGAAAACTACTCCATCTCACGTGATGATCGGTTATGGTTTAGTTGATTTGGATCACGTGATCACTTAGAGGATTAGAGGGATGTCTATCTAAGTGGGAGTTCCTAAGTAATTTGATTAACTGAACTTAAACTTATCATGAACTTAGTACCTGATAGTATCTTGCTTGTTTATGTTGATTGTAGATAGATGGCTCGTGCTATTGTTCCGTTGAATTTTAATGCGTTCCTTGAGAAAGCAAAGTTGAAAGATGATGGTAGCAATTACACGGACTGGGTCCGTAACCTGAGGATTATCCTCATTGCTGCACAGAAGGATTACGTCCTAGAAGCACCGCTGGGTGACAGGCCTGCTGCTGGAGCAACGATAGTTCAATGTGCCATGCTGATGACTACTCAATAGTTCAGTGTGCCATGCTTTACGGCTTAGAATCGGGACTTCAACGACGTTTTGAACGTCATGGAGCATATGAGATGTTCCAGGAGTTGAAGTTAATATTTCAAGCAAATGCCCGAATTGAGAGATATGAAGTCTCCAATAAGTTCTATAGCTGTAAGATGGAGGAGAACAGTTCTGTCAGTGAGCATATACTCAAGACGTCTGGGTATAATAATCACTTGATTTAGATGGGAGTTAATCTTCCAGATGACTGCGTCATTGACAGAATTCTCCAATCACTGCCACCAAGCTACAAGAGCTTCGTGATGAACTATAATATGCAAGGGATGAACAAGACTATTCCCGAGCTCTTCGCAATGCTGAAAGCTGCGGAGGTAGAAATCAAGAAGGAGCATCAAGTGTTGATGGTTAGCAAAACCACTAGTTTCAAGAAAAAGGGCAAAGGGAAGAAGAAGGGAAACTTCAAGAAGAACAGCAAGCAAGTTGCTGCTCAGGAGAAGAAACCCAAGTCTGGACCTAAGCCCGAAACTGAGTGCTTCTACTGCAAGCAGACTGGTCACTGGAAGCGGAACTGCCCCAAGTATTTGGCGGATAAGAAGGATGGCAAAGTGAGCAAAGGTATATGTGATATACATGTTATTGATGTGTACCTTACTAGAGCTCGCAGTAGCACCTGGGTATTTGATACTGGTTCTGTTGCTAATATTTGCAACTCGAAACAGGGACTACAGAATAAGCGGACGCTAGCAAAGGACGAGGTGTCGATGCGCGTGGGAAACGGTTCCAAAGTCGATGTGATCGCGGTCGGCACGCTACCTCTACATCTACCTTCGGGATTAATATTAGACCTAAATAATTGTTATTTGGTGCCAGCGTTGAGCATGAACATTATATCTGGATCTTGTTTAATGCGAGACGGTTATTCATTTAAATCAGAGAATAATGGTTGTTCTATTTATATGAATAATATCTTTTATGGTCATGCACCTTTGAAGAGTGGTCTATTCTTGTTGAATCTCGAAGATAGTGATACACATATTCATAATGTAGAAGCCAAAAGATGCAAAGTTAATAATGATAGTGCAACTTACTTGTGGCACTGCCGTTTAGGTCATATCGTGTAAAGCGCATGAAGAAACTCCATACTGATGGGCTTTTGGAACCACTTGATTATGAATCACTTGGTACTTGCGAACCGTGCCTCATAGGCAAGATGACTAAAACACCGTTCTCCGGTACTATGGAGAGAGCAACAGATTTATTGGAAATCATACATACCGATGTATGTGGTCCGATGAATATTGAGGCTCGTGGCGGATATCGTTATTTTCTCACCTTCACAGATGATTTAAGCAGATATGGGTATATCTACTTAATGAAACATAAGTCTGAAACATTTGAAAAGTTCAAAGAATTTCAGAGTGAAGTTGAAAATCATCGTAACAAGAAAGTAAAGTTTCTACGATCTGATCGTGGAGGAGAATATTTGAGTTACGAGTTTGGTGTACATTTGAAAAATTGTGGAATAGTTTCGCAACTCACGCCACCCGGAACACCACAACGTAATGGTGTGTCCGAACGTCGTAATCGTACTTTACTAGATATGGTGCGATCTATGATGTCTCTTACTGATTTACCGCTATCGTTTTGGGGTTACGCTTTAGAGACAGCCGCATTCACGTTAAACAGGGCACCATCAAAATCCGTTGAGACGACACCTTATGAACTATGGTTTGGCAAGAAACCAAAGTTGTCGTTTCTTAAAGTTTGGGGCTGCGATGCTTATGTGAAAAAGCTTCAACCTGATAAGCTCGAACCCAAATCGGACAAGTGTGTCTTCATAGGATATCCAAAGGAAACTATTGGATACACCTTCTATCACAGATCCGAAGGCAAGACTTTTGTTGCTAAGTTCGGAAACTTTCTAGAGAAGGAGTTTCTCTCGAAAGAAGTGAGTGGGAGGAAAGTAGAACTTGACGAGGTAACTGTACCTGCTCCCTTATTGGAAAATAGTACATCACAGAAAACTGTTTCTGTGACACCTATACCAATCAGTGAGGAAGCTAATGATGATGATCATGAAGCTTCAGAACAAGATACTACTGAACCACGTAGATCAACCAGAGTGAGATCCGCACCAGAGTGGTACGGTAATCCAGTTCTGGAAGTCATGATGCTAGATCATGATGAACCTACGAACTATGAAGAAGCGATGGTGAGCCCAGATTCCGCAAAGTGGCTTGAGGCCATGAAATCTGAGATGGGATCCATGTATGAAAACAAAGTATGGACTTTGGTTGACTTGCCCGATGATCGGCAAGCAATTGAGAATAAATGGATCTTTAAGAAAAAGACTGACGCTGACAGTAATATTACTGTCTATAAAGCTCGACTTGTCGCGAAAGGTTTTCGGCAAGTTCAAGGAGTTGACTACGATGAGACCTTCTCACCCGTAGCGATGCTTAAGTCCGTCAGAATAATGTTAGCAATTGCCGCATTTTATGATTATGAAATATGGCAGATGGATGTCAAAACTGCATTCCTGAATGGATTTCTGGAAGAAGAGTTGTATATGATACAACCAGAAGGTTTTGTCGATCCAAAGGGAGCTAACAAAGTATGCAAACTCCAGCGATCCATTTATGGACTGGTGCAAGCATCTCGGAGTTGGAATAAACGCTTTGATAGTGTGATCAAAGCATTTGGCTTTATACAGACTTTTGGAGAAGCCTGTATTAACAAGAAAGTGAGTGGGAGCTCTGTAGCATTTCTAATATTATATGTGGATGACATATTGCTGATTGGAAATGATATAGAATTTCTGGATAGCATAAAGGGATACTTGAATAAAAGTTTTTCGATGAAAGACCTTGGGGAAGCTGCTTACATATTAGGCATAAAGATCTATAGAGATAGATCAAAACGCTTAATTGGACTTTCACAAAGCACATACCTTGACAAGATTTTGAAGAAGTTCAAAATGGATCAAGCAAAGAAAGGGTTCTTGCCTGTGTTACAAGGTATGAAGTTGAGTAAGACTCAATGCCCGACCAATGCAGAAGATAGAGAGAAAATGAAAGATGTTCCCTATGCTTCAGCCATAGGCTCTATCATGTATGCAATGCTGTGTACCAGACCTGATGTGTGCCTTGCTATAAGTTTAGCAGGGAGGTACCAAAGTAATCCAGGAATGGATCACTGGACAGCGGTCAAGAACATCCTAAAATACCTGAAAAGGACTAAGGATATGTTTCTCGTATATTTAGGTGACAAAGAGCTCACCGTAAGAGGTTACGTTGATGCAAGCTTTGACACTGATCCGGACGATTCTAAATCGCAAACCGGATATGTGTTTACTTTAAACGGTGGAGCTGTCAGTTGGTGCAGTTCTAAACAAAGCGTCGTAGCGGGATCTACATGTGAAGCGGAGTACATAGCTGCTTCGGAAGCAGCAAACGAAGGAGTCTGGATGAAGGAGTTCATATCCGATCTAGGTGTCATACCTAGTGCATCGGGTCCAATGAAAATTTTCTATGACAATACTGGTGCAATTGCCTTGGCAAAGGAATCCAGATTTCACAAGAGGACCAAACACATCAAGAGACGCTTCAGCTCCATCCGGGATTTAGTCCAGGTGGGAGACATAGAGATTTGCAAGATACATACGGATCTGAACGTTGCAGACCCGTTGACTAAGCCTCTTCCACGAGCAAAACATGATCAGCACCAAGGCTCCATGGGTGTTAGAATCATTACTGTGTAATCTAGATTATTGACTCTAGTGCAAGTGGGAGACTGAAGGAAATATGCCCTAGAGGCAATAATAAAGTTATTATTTATTTCCTTATGTCATGATAAATGTTTATTATTCATGCTAGAATTGTATTAACCGGAAACATAATACATGTGTGAATACATAGACCAACAGAGTGTCACTAGTATGCCTCTACTTGACTAGCTCGTTAATCAAAGATGGTTATGTTTCCTAACCATGAACAAAGAGTTGTTATTTGATTAACGAGGTCACATCATTAGTAGAATGATCTGATTGACATGACCCATTCCATTAGCTTAGCATCCGATTGTTTAGTATGTTGCTATTGCTTTCTTCATGACTTATACATGTTCCTATAACTATGAGATTATGCAACTCCCGTTTACCGGAGGAACACTTTGGGTACTACCAAACGTCACAACGTAACTGGGTGATTATAAAGGAGTACTACAGGTGTCTCCAATGGTAGATGTTGGGTTGGCATATTTCGAGATTAGGGTTTGTCACTCCGATTGTCGGAGAGGTATCTCTGGGCCCTCTCGGTAATGCACATCACATAAGCCTTGCAAGCACTGCAACTAATATGTTAGTTGTGAGATGATGTATTACGGAACGAGTAAAGAGACTTGCCGGTAACGAGATTGAACTAGGTATTGGATACCGACGATCGAATCTCGGGCAAGTAACATACCGATGACAAAGGGAACAACGTATGTTGTTATGCGGTCTGACCGATAAAGATCTTCGTAGAATATGTAGGAGCCAATATGGGCATCCAGGTCCCGCTATTGGTTATTGACCGGAGACGTGTCTCGGTCATGTCTACATTGTTCTTGAACCGTAGGGTCCGCACGCTTAACGTTACGATGACAGTTATTATGAGTTTATACATTTTGATGTACCGAAGGTTGTTCGGAGTCCCGGATGAGATCACGGACATGACGAGGAGTCTCGAAATGGTCGAGACGTAAAGATTGATATATTGGAAGCCTATGTTTGGACATAGGAAGTGTTCCGGGTGAAATCGGGATTTTACCGGAATACCGGGAGGGTTACCGGAACCCCCCGGGAGACTAATGGGCCTATTGGGCCTTAGTGGAAAAGAGAAAAGGGAAGCCCACAAGGTGGCCGGCGCCCCCCCTTTCCCCAAGTCCTAGTAGGACTAGGATAGGGGGCCGGCCCCCCCTTCTCTCTCTTTTCCCCCCGGGAGTCCTAATTGGATTAGGATTGGGGGGAGGAGTCCTACTCCCGGTGGGAGTAGGACTCCCCTGCGCCTCCTCTCCCTGGCCGGCCGGCTCCCCCTCCTCCAACCTTTATATACGGGGGTAGGGGGCACCCCAAGACACACAAGTTGATCCTTGAGATCGTTCCTTAGCCGTGTGCGGTGCCCCCTGCCACCAAATTCCACCTCGATCGTACCGTTGTAGTGCTTAGGCGAAGCCCTGCGTCGGTAGTACATCAAGATCGTCATCACGCCGTCGTGCTGACGGAACTCTTCCTCGATGCTTTGCTGGATCGGAGCCCGAGGAACGTCATCGAGATGTACGTGTGCTAAGAACTCGGAGGTGCCGGAGTAACGGTGCTTGGATCGGTCGGATCGGGAAGAAGACGTACGACTACTTCCTCTACGTTGTGTGATCGCTTCCGCAGTCGGTCTGCGTTGGTACGTGGACAACACTCTCCCCCCTCGTTGCTGTGCATCACCATGATCTTGCGTCTGCGTAGGAAAATTTTGAAATTACTGCGTTCCCCAACAATAGCATCATGCCTTAACCATATCACATCACAACATGCCCTGCAAAAACAAGTTAGACGTCCTCTACTTTGTTGTTGCAAGTTTTATGTGGCTTCTACGGGGTGAGTAAGAACCGTTCTTACCTACGCATCGAAACCACAACGATATTTCGTCAAGTTAGTGTTGTTTTAACCTTCAACAAGGACCGGGCATAGTCACACTCGGTTGAACTAAGTTGGAGAAACTGATACCCGCCAGCCACCTGTTTGCAAAGCACGTCGGTAGAACCAGTCTCGCGTAAGCGTACGCGTAATGTCGGTCCGGGCCGCTTCATCCAACAATACCGCCGAACCAATGTATGACATGCTGGTAAGCAGTATGACTTGTATCTCCCACAATTCACTTGTGTTCTACTCGTGCATATAACATCTACGCATAAACCTGGCTCGGATGCCACTGTTGAGGAACGTAGTAATTTCAAAAAAAAAATCCTACCCACACGCAAGATCATGGTGATGCATAGCAACGAGAGGGGAGAGTGTTGTCTACATACCCTCGTAGACCGTAGGCGGAAGCGTTATGACAATGCGGTTGATGTAGTCGTACGTCTTCACGATCGACCGATCCTTAGTCCCGAACATACGGCACCTACGCGTTCAGCACACGTTCAGCTCGGTGATGTCCCACGAACTCACGATCCAGTAGAGCTTCAGGGAAGAGCTTCGTCAGCACGACGGCGTGGTGATGATGTTAATGAAGCTACCGACGCAGGGCTTCGCCTAAGCACCGCTACGATATGACCGAGGTGGATTATGGTGGAGGGGGGCACCGCACACGGCTAAGAAAGATCAATGATCAACTTGTGCGTTCTAGGGTGCCCCCTGCCCCCGTATATAAAGGAGCAAGGGGGGGGGGGGCAGCCGGCCCTTGCAGGGCGCGCCAGGAGGAGGAGTCCTCATCCTAGTAGGAGTAGGACTCCCCTTTCCTACTCCTACTAGGAGGGAGAAAGGAAGGAGGAGAGGGAGAAGGAAAGGGGGCGCCGCCCCCCTTTCCTAGTCCAATTTGGACCAGAGGGGGAGGGGCGCGCGGCCTGCCATGTCCGGCCCTCTCTCTCTCTCTCCATTAAGGCCCATGTGGCCCATTACTTCTCCCAGGGGGGGTTCGGTAACCCTCCGGCACTCCGGTTTTCTCCGAAATCACCCGGAACACTTCCGATATCCGAATATAGTCGTCCAATATATCAATCTTTATGTCTCAACCATTTCGAGACTCCTCGTCATGTCCGTGATCACATTCGGGACTCCGAACTACCTTCGGTACATCAAATCACATAAACTCATAATACCAATCGTCACAGAACTTTAAGCGTGCGGACCCTACGGGTTCGAGAACTATGTAGACATGACCGAGACATGTCTCCAGTCAATAACCAATAGCGGAACCTGGATGCTCATATTGGTTCATACATATTCTATGAAGATCTTTATCGGTCAAACCGCATAACAACATACATTGTTCCCTTTGTCATCTATATATTACTTGCCCGAGATTCGATCGTCGGTATCTCAATATCTAGTTCAATCTCGTTACCAGCAAGTCTCTTTACTCATTCCGTAATGCATCATCCCGTAACTAACTCATTAGTCACATTGCTTGCAAGGTTTATAGTGATGTGCATTACCGAGAGAGCCCAGAGATACCTCTCCAACAATCGGTTTGACAAATCCTAATCTCGATCTATGCCAACTCAACAAGTACCGTTGGAGACACCTGTAGAGCACCTTTATAATCACCCAGTTACGTTGTGACGTTTGGTAGCACACAAAGTGTTCCTCCAGTAATCGGGAGTTGCATAATCTCATAGTCATAGGAACATATGAAGAAAGCAATAGCAGTAAACTAAAATGATCAAGTGCTAAGCTAACGGAATGGGTCAAGTCAATCACATCATTTTCCTAATGATGTGATCAAGTTTATCAAATGACAACTCATGTCTATTGGTAGGAAACGTAACCATCTTTGATCAACGAGCTAGTCAAGTAGAGCCACACTAGTGACACTCTGTTTGTCTATGTATTCACACATATATTATGTTTCGGTTACAATTCTATCATGAATAATAAACATTTATCATGAAATAAGGAAATAAATAATAAATTTATTATTGCCTCTAGGGCATATTTCCTTCACCGAGTCCATCGCCGAGCAGACAAATCGCGGAACACCAGGCGGGCGTGGTGGGCGCACAGCCGCCGGTATACCGTCCTGCGCGGTCGGAGCGCCGGAAAACTCGTCCGGAAGGTGGTGGAGCGGTGCTGGGCGGTGGGCGTCACCGGGATCGGCAGGGTGGTGGCCAAGCGTGTTGGGTGGGGCGAATCTGGATGATTGCCTTGACTTTTCGTCGGACAGTGTTGGCCAGGTGTGTTTTCCCCTTCTGCTGGAGCCCCCGAGTGCCCCCTAGTGCACTGGGTTCGTCCTGGGATCGCCGGGCCCAAAAACGGGCCGAGCCGGCGGATTTGGTATCTTGGGGGTGAGACGGGGTTTTTTTGGCGCCGGCGCGAAAAAAGTCGCCCAGGGGGGCCTGTTGGGGACATGGCTGGAGATGCTCTTATTCCCTGGCTATCCTAGTCTTGGTCGACACGGGATTTGCGCTAGAGTTTCAGGTTTTTCTTTGAACGATCGTTGGTCCTCATCATCATGGTGAATTGGAACGAGGACACATCAAAGGGGATTGGGATCGATGGGGCAAGTGATATGCTGGATCGGATCGGTTAACTACGATCTTGTGTGAGAGGATGAGATCGATGCTGGAGAGATTAGGCCTAAGTGGCTGACTTTGGGACGTCTCCTCACGACCAAATCCTTCAGTCAGAGCGCCTTGATCGGCGACATGCGGGCCGCTTGGAATCCAGCGCAAGCTGTGGTTTGGAGAAGGATAAACCCCAACATATTCTCTATACAGTTCAACTGTTTGGGTGATTGGAATAAGGCAATGCACAAGGGTCCATGGGACTTGAGGGGTTCTGCCCTGCTACTCGCTGAATATGACGGTCTTTCAAAACCAGAGAAAGTTGAGCTCGACAAACTTGAGACTAGGGCGCAAATACATAAGCTTCCAAACAGGGTTTTGAAGAACAAGACTTTTCTGGAGAATCTTGCGAGCCGTATTGGAGAGGTGCAAGAACTTCATATCGCACTCCCAAATGTCTTTGTGGGGGAGAGTACGGGTTATGCTTGATGTAGCGAAAAAGCTAACACGAGTTGTCAGATTCACCAAGGCTGGAGAAACTGAAAGTTACAATGTTAAGTTCGAGAAGTTGCCGACGTTTTGCTATGAATGCGGCATGTTGGGCCACTGGTATGAGGAATGCGGGACTGGTGAGCACGATATTACCAAGTTCGAATGGGGCCCGTTCATTATGCCGTTGAGAGGTATCTGTTGAAACTCACTAACAGGATCGATCGCATTAAATCATGATAAACACACGCACAAATTTTTTTCGTCAAAGGGCCCTTGTTATGCCCTCTATTTTCCTCTTTATTGCCTTTCTATTTCCTCACCATGATACAATATCTAGCCCTGCCTCTGTATATATACACACGGGACCAGGACCAGCCGACCCAAACCTCACGTGCCAGAACCTAACTCTAACACGGACTTGACGTCCTAATACTACTAGGACTAGGACTCAATACTATGACTCAAGCTAGTACGTACTGCCCAAGCTGGACACTACGAATCACAGGTTGACTCAAACCAGCACTCTTACTCTAATCACCGGCCACCTTGATTATCGTGTAGCCACAATGTAGTTTGAATCCTAACCATCAAGATTATGCTAACAATTTTCTCCTAATCTTGACTTGTCATCTCTTTGTACTCCTTCTCATCTTGACTCGTTGTAGATCCACAACTTGACGATCCATCTCAACGTATGATCAAGAGTGTGGCTTTGTGGGGGAAAATTGTTAGCATAATCTTGATGGTTAGGAGTCAAACTAAGTTGTGGCTAAACGATAGTCAAGGTGGCCGGTGATTAGAGTAAGAGTGCTGGTTCGAGTCAACCTGTGATTCGTAGTGTCCAGCTTGGGTAGTACGTACTAGCTTGAGTCATAGTATTGAGTCCTAGTCCTAGTAGTATTAGGACGTCAAGTCCGTGTTAGAGTTAGGTTCTGGCACGTGAGGTTTGGGTCGAGTAGTCCCGGTCCTGTGTATATATCCAGAGGCAGGGCTAGCTATTGTATCGGGGGGGGGGGGGGGGGGGGGGGGGGGGATAGAAAAGCAATAAAGAGGAAAATAGAGGGCACGCCAAGGGCCCTTTGACTAAAAGTTTTGGTGCATGTGTGTCCATCATGATGTGATATGATCGATCCTATAAGTGAGTTTCAACAGCATCAATGGAAGCAGTAGGAGTCGCACTTCTGGGTCTGGAAAAGGGGAGTCTGTATGGGATGATACCCATGGTGGAAGAGGGCGAGGCCACGGAAGGAGGGGTAGCCCCTTCGGTGCCAGAGGTCCATATCCAAGCAACACTGACTCAGGTGCCGAACCTGAATTTGACAAGGAGCCTGACCGTTTGCTTGTTCATTCAGGTGGAAGAAGTGCTACTGAATATGATCCCTAGTAGGAGCTGGAGGTTCAATGCTCAGAAGGTACTAAACATTTATGGTGCTACAGCTAGTGAGGATCAGAACTTACTGGACAAGTCTGTGCATAATGGTTCAGCGCATGTGAACCAAGAAACAGGGGGACCTGAACCCATCTACTTCATACAAGAGGCCATTAGCTGAATATGTGGCGCCCTCTAAAACATTAGAACCGGACATTTTTGGATACACAGGTTCCTTGGCGGTGGTAGTTGTGGAGAAGCAGGACATGGAGGTGCCTCCTTTGCCTCCGATCTATGTTTCCCCTAGAAAAAAAACATAAAGAGGCCCAAGAAGTTATCTGGGAAAGATAGTGTGCGCAGCAATGACCAATCTAATAGTATTGACAGTATGGCATTTGGAGAAAAGACAAACACTAATGTTGCAACATCGGTGGGCCCTTTCGAGGGGTACCGCCGGGCACAATGAGTGTTCTGTTGGGGAACGCACTATTTCAAAAAATTTACCTACGATCACGCAAGATCTATCTAGAAGATGCATAGCAACGAGAGGGGAGAGTGTGTCTACATACCCTCGTAGACCGAAAGCGGAAGCGTTTAGTAACGCGGTTAATGTAGTCGAACGTCTTCGCGATCCAACCGACCCAAGTACCGAACGCACGGCACCTCCGCGATCAGCACACGTTCAGCTCGATGACGTCCCTCGAACTCTTGATCCAGTTGAGTCCGAGGGAGAGTTCCGTCAGCACGACGGCGTGGTGACGGTGATGATGAAGTTACTGACGCAGGGCTTCGCCTAAGCACTACAATGATATTACCGATATGTGTAATTGTGGAGAGAGGCACCGCACACGGCTAAAAGATCAACTTGTGTATCTATGGGGTGCCCCCTCCCCCGTATATAAAGGAGTGGAGGAGGGGAGGGCCGGCCCTCTCATGGCATGCCCAAGGGGAGGATTCCTACTTCTAGTAGGAGTAGGTTTATGTTGGAAATATGCCCTAGAGGCAATAATAAATTGGTTATTATTATATTTCCTTGTTCATGATAATCGTTTATTATCCATGCTAGAATTGTATTGATAAGAAACTCAGATACATGTGTGCATACATAGACAACACCATGTCCCTAGTAAGCCTCTAGTTGACTAGCTCGTTGATCAATAGATGGTTACGGTTTCCTGACCATGGACATTGGATGTCGTTGATAACGGGATCACATCATTAGGAGAATGATGTGATGGACAAGACCCAATCCTAAGCCTAGCACAAGATCATGTAGTTTGTATGCTAAAGCTTTTCTAATGTCAAGTATCATTTCCTTAGACCATGAGATTGTGCAACTCCCGGATACTGTAGGAGTGCTTTGGGTGTGCCAAACATCACAACGTAACTGGGTGGCTATAAAGGTACACTACGGGTATCTCCGAAAGTGTCTGTTGGGTTGGCACGAATCGAGACTGGGATTTGTCACTCCGTGTAAACGGAGAGGTATCTCTAGGCCCACTCGGTAGGACATCATCATAATGTGCACAATGTGATCAAAGAGTTGATCACGGGATGATGTGCTACGGAACGAGTAAAGAGACTTGCCGGTAACGAGATTGAACAAGGTATCGGGATACCGACGATCGAATCTCGGGCAAGTATCGTACCGCTAGACAACGGGAATTGTATACGGGATTGGTTAAGTCCTTGACATCGTGGTTCATCCGATGAGATCATCGTGGAGCATGTGGGAGCCAACATGGGTATCCAGATCCCGCTGTTGGTTATTGACTGGAGAGGTGTCTCGGTCATGTTTGCATGTTTCCTGAACCCGTAGGGTCTACACACTTAAGGTTCGATGACGCTAGGGTTATAGGGAATACATATACGTGGTTACCAATGTTGTTCGGAGTCCGGATGAGATCCCGGACATCACGAGGAGTTCCGGACTGGTACGGAGGTAAAGATTTATATATGAGAAGTCCTGTTTTGGTCGCCGGAAAAGTTTCGGGTTTTATCGGTAATGTACCGGGACCACCGAGAGGGTCCCGGTGGTCCACCAAGTGGGGCCACCAGCCCCGGAGGGCTGCATGGGCCAAGTGTGAGAGGGGACCAGCCCCTGGTGGGGTGGTGCGCCCCCCACCAAGGCCCAAGGCGCAAGGGAGAGTGGAAGGGAGCAAACCCTAGGCTCAGGTGGGCCTAAGGCCCACCTAGTGGTGCGCCCCCCTCTCTCCCCCCTTGGCCGCCCCCCTAGATGGGATCTAGGGCAGGCCGCCACCCCTAGGGGTGGAAACCTAGGTGGGGGCGCAGCCCCTCCCCTCCCCCTATATATACTTGAGGTTTTGGGCTGCCATAGAGACGATTCAATCTCCTTCTTGGCGTAGCCCTACCCCTCTCCCTCCTTGTCTCTTGCGGTGCTTGGCGAAGCCCTGCTGGAGTACCACGCTCCTCCACCACCACCATGCCGTCGTGCCGCTGCTGGATGGAGTCTTCCCCAACCTCTTCTTCTTCCCTTGCTGGATCAAGGCGTAGGAGACGTCACCGGGCTATACGTGTGTTGAACGCGGAGGTGCCGTCCATTCGGCACTAGGATCTCCGGTGATTTGGATCACGACGAGTACGACTCCATCAACCCCGTTCACTTGAACGCTTCCGCTTAGCGATCTACAAGGGTATGTAGATGCACTCTCCTTCCCCTCGTTGCTAGATTACTCCATAGATTTATCTTGGTGATGCGTAGAAAATTTTGAATTTCTGCTACGTTCCCCAATAATGGCATCATGAGCTAGGTCTATGCGTAGTTACTTTGCACGAGTAGAACACAAAGTAGTTGTGGGCGTCGATATTGTCAATTATCTTGCCGTTACTAGTCTTATCTTGATTCGGCGACATTGTGGGATGAAGCAGCCCGGACCAACCTTACATGTACGCTTACGTGAGACCGGTTCCACCGACTGACATGCACTAGTTGCATAAGGTGGCTGGCGGGTGTCTATCTCTCCCAGTTTAGTCGGATCGGATTCGATAAACAGGGTCCTTATGAAGGGTAAATAGAAATTGGCAATTCACGTTGTGGTTTTGGCGTAGGTAAGAAACGTTCTTGCTAGAAACCTATAGCAGCCACGTAAAAACTTGCATCAACAATTAGAGGACGTCTAACTTGTTTTTGCAGCAAGTGTTTTGTGATGTGATATGACCAAAGGATGTGATGAATAATATATATGTGATGTATGAGATCATGTTGTTGTAATAGGAATCACGACTTGCATGTCGATGAGTATGACAACCGGCAGGAGCCATAAGAGTTGTCTTTATTTTTTGTATGACCTGCGTGTCATTGAGAAACGCCATGTAAATTACTTTACTTTATTGCTAAACGTGTTAGCCATAGTAGTAGAAGTAATAGTTGGCGAACAACTTCATGGAGACACGATGATGGAGATCATGGTGTCATGCCGGTGACAAGATGATCATGGAGCCCCAAGATGGAGATCAAAGGAGCTATATGATATTGGCCATATCATGTCACTATTATTTGATTGCATGTGTTGTTTATCATGTTTTTACATCTTATTTGCTTAGAACGACGGTAGCTTAAATAAGATGATCCCTCACTAAAATTTCAAGAAAGGTGTTCCCCCTAACTGTGCACCGTTGCGAAGGTTCGTTGTTTCGAAGTACCACGTGATGATCGGGTGTGATAGATTCTAACGTTCGAATACAACGGGTGTTGACGAGCCTAGCATGTACAGACATGGCCTCGGGACACATGAAAAACACTTAGGTTGACTTAACGAGCCTATCATGTACAGACATGGCCTCGGAACACGGAAGACCGAAAGGTCGAACATGAGTCGTATAGAAGATACGATCAACATGAAGATGTTCACCGATGATGACTAGTCCATCTCACATGATGATCGGACACGGCCTAGTTGACTCGGATTATGTAATCACTTAGATGACTAGAGGGATGTCTATCTGAGTGGGAGTTCATAAGATGAACTTAATTATCCTAAACATAGTCAAAAGGTCTTCGCAAATTATGTCGTGGCTCGCGCTTCAGTTCTACTGTTTAGATATGTTCCTAGAGAAAATTTAGTTGAAAGTTGATAGTACCAATTATGCGGACTAGGTCCGTAAACTGAGGATTATCCTCATTGCTTCATAGAAGGCTTATGTCCTTAATGCACCGCTTAGTGTGCTGAACCTCGAACGTCGTCTGTGGATGTTGCGAACATCTGACATACACATTTTGATAACTACGTGATAGTTCAGTTAAACGGTTTAGAGTTAAGGCACCAAAGATGTTTTGAAATGTCGCGAAACATACGAGATGTTTCGAGGGCTTAAATTGGGGTTTCAGGCTCGTGCCCACATCAAGAGGTATAAGACCTCCGACGATTTTCTTAGCCTGCAAACTAAGGGAGAAAAGCTCAATTGTTGAGCTTGTGCTCAGATTGTCTGAGTACAACAATCATTTGAATTGAGTGGGAGTTGATCTTCCAGATGAGATAGTGATGTTTCTCCGAAGTCATTACCACCAAGCTGCTAGAGCTTCGTGATGAACTATAATATATCAGGGACATATATGATGATCCTTGAGATATTCGCGATGTTTGACACCACAAAAGTAGAAATCAAGAAGGAGCATCAATTGTTGATGGTTGGTGAAATCACTAGTTTCAAGAAGGGCAAGGGCAAGGGCAAGAAGGGATACTTCATGAAACGGCAATTCAGCTGCTGCTCTAGTGAAGAAACCCAAGGTTGAACCCAAAACCGAGACTAAGTGCTTCTGTAATAAGAGGAACAACCACTGGAGCAGAATTACCCTAGATACTTGGTACATCAGAAGGCTGGCAAGGTCGATAGAAGTATATTGGATATACATTGTGTTAATGTGTACTTTACTAGTACTCCTAGTAGCACCATGGTATTAGATACCGGTTCGGTTGCTAAGTGTTAGTAAACTCGAAATAAAAGGCCGCGGAGTAAACGAGACTAGCTAAAAGTGAGCTGGCGATATGTGTTGGAAGTTTTTCCAAGCTTGATGTGATCAAGAATCGCACGGTCCCTCTACCATCAAGATTGGTGTTTGCGTAGAGCATAGACATGATTGGATTATGTCTATCGCAATACGGTTATTCATTTAAGGAGAATAATGGTTACTCTGAATAATACCTTCAATGGTCTTGCACCTAAAATGAATGGTTTATTGAATCTCGATCGTAGTGATACACATGTTCATGCCAAAAGATATAAGATAGTAATGATAGTACCACCTACTTGTGGCACTGCCACGTAAGTCATATCGGTATAAAACATATGAAGAAGCTCCATGTTGATGGATCTTTGGGCTCACTCGTTTTTGAAAAGTTTGAGACATGCGAACCATGACTATTGGTGTATATGCATGAAGAAACTCCATGCAAATGGACCGTTTGGACTCACTCGATTTTGAATCACTTGAGACATGCAAATCATACCACATGAGCAAGATGACTGAAAGCCTCGTTTTCAGTAAAATGGAACTAGAAAGCAACTTGTTGGAAGTAATACATTTTGATGTGTGTAGTCCAATGAGTGCTGAGGCGTGTAGTGGACATCGTTATGTTCTTACTTCACAGATGATTTGAGTAGATGTTGAGTATATTTACTTGATGAATCACGAGTCTGAATTATTGAAAGGTTCAAGTAATTTCAGGGTGAAGTTGAAAGATCGTCGTGACAAGAGGATAAAATATCTATGATATGATCATAGAGATGAATATCTGAATTACGAGTTTGGCACAGAATTAAGACATTGTGAAAATTGTTTCACAACTAATACAGCCTGGAACACCATAGTGTGATGGTGTGTCCGAACATCATAACTGCACCCTATTGGATATGATGCATACCATGATGTCTCTTATCGAATTACCACGATAGTTTATGGGTTAGGCATTAGAGACAACCACATTCACTTTAAATAGGGCACCACGTAATTCCGATGAGATGACACCGTATGAACTATGATTTAGAGAAACCTAAGCTGTCATTTCTTAAAAGTTTGGGGCTGCGACGCTTATGTGAAAAAGTTTCAGGCTGATAAGCTCGAACCCAAAGCGGATAAATGCATTTTCATAGGACACCCAAAACAGTTGGGTATACCTCCTGTCTCAGATCCGAAAGCAATAAGGGATTGTTTCTAGAATCGGGTCCTTTCTCGAGGAAAAGTTTATCTCGAAAGAATTGAGTGGGAGGATGGTGGAGACTTGATGAGGTTATTGAACCGTCTCTTCAACTAGTGTGTGGCGGGGCACAATGAGTTGTTCCTGTGGCACCTACACCAATTTAAGTGGAAGCTTATGATAGTGATCATGAAACTTCAGATCAAGTCACTACCAAACCTCGTGGGATGACAAGGATGCGTACTACTTCAGAGTGGTACGTAATCCTGTCTTGGAAGTCATGTTGCTAGAAAACAATGAACCTACGAGCTATGGAGAAGCGATGGTGGGCCTGGATTCCAAAATGGCTCGAGGCCATATAATCCGAGAGAGGATCCATATATGAAAACAAAGTGTAGACTTTGGAAGAACTACTTGATGGTCGTAAGGCTGTTAGGTACATATGGATTTTTTTTAAAGGAAGACGGACAATGATGGTAAGTATCACCAATAAGAAAGCTCGACTTGTCGTTAATATGTTTTCTGACAAGTTCAAGGAGTTGACTACAATGAGACTTTCTCACTCGTAGTGATGCTAAGAGTCTGTTGGAATTATGTTAGCAATTACTGCATTATTTATGAAATCTTGCAGATAGGATGTCAAAACATTGTTTCCTCGATGATTTTCTTGAGGAAAGGTTGTATGTGATACAACCGGAAGGTTTTGTCAATCCTGAAAGATGCTAACAAGTATGCAAAGCTCTAGCAATCCTTCTAAGGACTGGAGTAAGCATCTCCGAGTTGGAATGTATGCTTTGATGAGATGATCAAAGATTTTGGGTGTATACAAAGTTTATGAGAAACTTGTATTTCCAAAGAAGTGAGTGGGAGCACTATAGAATTTCTGATGAATATATGTTGTTGACATATTGTTGATCAGAAATGACGTAGAATTTCTGGAAAGCATATAGGGTTATTTGGAAAGTGTTTTTCAATGGAAAGCCTGGATTAAGCTACTTCAACATTAAGCATCAAGATCTATAAGGATAGATCAAAACTCTTAATGGTACTTTCAAATGAGCACATACCTTGACATGATCTTGAAGGTGTTCAAGATGGATCAGTCAAAGAAGGAGTTCTTGCCTGAGTTGTAAGGTATGAAGTTAAGACTTAAAGCTCGACCACGGCAGAAGAAAGAGGAAGGACGAAGGTCGTCCCCTGTGCTTTTGTCATAGGCTCTATATGGTATGCCATGATGAGTAGCGCACCTGATGTGTGCCTTGCCACATGTCTGGCAAGAGGGTACAAAGGTGATCTAGGAGTAGATCACCAGATAGCAGACAAAATTATCCTTAGAGGAATAAGGATATGTTTCTTGGTTATGGAGGTGATAAAGAGTTCGACGTAAAGAGTTACGTCGATGCAAGCTTAACACCTATCCGGATAGCTCTGAGTAGAGATACCGGATACGTATAATGGAGCAACAATTTAGAATAGCTCCAAGTAGAACAGTCATTTGAAATGGCTCCAAATGTAGCATAGTAGTTGCATCTACAAGATGACATAGAAATTTGCGAAGTACATACGGATCTGAATGTTGCAGACCCTTGACTGAAACCTCTCTCACAAGCATAACATGATCAAACCCAGAACTCTTTGGGTGTTAGTCACATGGGGATGTGACCTTGAGTGTTAATCACATATCGATGTGAACTGGATTATTGACTCTAGTGCAAGTGGGAGACTGTTGGAAATATGCCCTAGAGGCAATAATAAATTGGTTATTATTATATTTCCTTGTTCATGATAATCGTTTATTATCCATGCTAGAATTGTATTGATAGGAAACTCAGATACATGTGTGGATACATAGACAACACCATGTCCCTAGTAAGCCTCTAGTTGACTAGCTCGTTGATCAATAGATGGTTACGGTTTCCTAACCATGGACATTGGATGTCGTTGATAACGGGATCACATCATTAGGAGAATGATGTGATGGACAAGACCCAATCCTAAGCCTAGCACAAGATCATGTAGTTCGTATGCTAAAGCTTTTCTAATGTCAAGTATCATTTCCTTAGACCATGAGATTGTGCAACTCCCGGATACCGTAGGAGTGCTTTGGGTGTGCCAAACGTCACAACGTAACTGGGTGGCTATAAAGGTACACTACAGGTATCTCCGAAAGTGTCTGTTGGGTTGGCACGAATCGAGACTGGGATTTGTCACTCCGTGTAAACGGAGAGGTATCTCTAGGCCCACTCGGTAGGACATCATCATAATGTGCACAATGTGATCAAAGAGTTGATCACGGGATGATGTGTTACGGAACGAGTAAAGAGACTTGCCGGTAACGAGATTGAACAAGGTATCGGGATACCGACGATCGAATCTCGGGCAAGTATCGTACCGCTAGACAAAGGGAATTGTATACGGGATTGGTTAAGTCCTTGACATCGTGGTTCATCCAATGAGATCATCGTGGAGCATGTGGGAGCCAACATGGGTATCCAGATCCCGCTGTTGGTTATTGACCGGAGAGGTGTCTCGGTCATGTCTGCATGTTTCCTGAACCCGTAGGGTCTACACACTTAAGGTTCGATGACGCTAGGGTTATAGGGAATACATATACGTGGTTACCGAATGTTGTTCGGAGTCCCGGATGAGATCCCGGACATTACGGGGAGTTCCGGAATGGTCCGGAGGTAAAGATTTATATATGGGAAGTCCTGTTTTGGTCACCGGAAAAGTTTCGGGTTTCACTACACCACAGCACTACATTCTTGACAGCCAGGTTGGTCGGAAATACAGCTTCCACCAACAAACAGTCGGTTGGGAAAAACTATTGCTGACCGATCATACTTGTTGGGGAAAGTCCAGACGGGAAAGCCCATTCCCGACCGACATGTCTTTCCCGACCGATTGCTTGATGGCTAAGGGTTATTTTTCCCGACCAACAGTCTGTTGGGCCTACCATGGGCCTTTCCCGACCGACAGTCTATTGGGGCATTCATTGGCCTTTCCCGACCGACCATCTGATGGGTAATTCTTTCCCGACCGACATTTTGTTGGGCTTGGTGTTAGCCTTTCCTGACCGACTGTTAGACGGGATTTGTTTTGCCGACCAACAACCAGACCATGTTTACTTTTGCCAACCAATATTTGATCATCTCTCAAAAAAAGACCAATATTTGATCAACATTTTCATTGGGAAACTACAACCGTAGTTAACATATGGAACTAATTGTTGCGTACATATAGTTCATGTGTTCTAAAGCATAATCACCAAGACAACATACATCAGGTGCACCAAACATTTTTTATTCCATTAACTAATTGTCACATACATACACTTCAGCCTGTTCTAAGCACCAAGACACCATACACCAGATTTACAGAAGGACAGACAAAAAAATGGAAGTATGAGACATCCAGTTGAAGCGGATTGCTGGCTTCATGGTTCATTGTGAGTCCAATCCTTATGTTTGCGCCCTACAGAAGTTAAAGAAGTCTCAATTATTAGAATGCTCAATTAATTAATGAAATTGAATGCAGGAAGAATTCACATGTGCACTGTGCACACACAACAACACAAAATGAGGAATACATGTGCCTAATCTATAAAAATAGCATTTCAGGAAATGAAGACCAACAATCAACTTCCAGCAGTAGCCATGGATGTGCCATAGAAGCCCTCCGCCCACTTTTTGTCTATCCATTCGAAAGGAAATGCATCATTTACTTTGTACGATTGCCCATATTCCAACACTTGTTCCAAAAAAAGCATACAACTGAAAACTATATATATATATATATGTGTGTGTGTGTGTGTGTGTGTGTGTGACTCTTTCAGTAGATGTACAGATTTCTAGTAGTTCATAGTGGGTTTAGCTTTGACTTTAATACACCATGATAATTGAAATTGCTAGTACTGGATGATATACTCTGTTGAACTTGGCTTAGAAGGGTACAAACGCTAAATTGCATCATCAAATCCATGAACAAAATCCATCAAAATCAGGCATTTATAGCAAGTAGGCTGGGACCAATATACTATGTACCAAATAGTATTGAGATGCAGTCATACATACCATCGCTTCAGCCTGCACTACAGTAGTTGTAGAGATAGAGAACAATGCAGAAGAATAATTAGAGTGCTCCATGCTACATATAGTTCATGATAGTGGCAGCACTAAAAGTCAACTTACAAAAGTAGGTTCTTGAGTTTGGTATTCAAAGCTATTTTGTTTCCTTGCTGGACTTTAAGTACCCTCATGTATGATATATCCCTGCTGTTGCTTCCAGATAACAAAAAGCATGGAAATAGTTCCACGCCACTTGTGCAAAACAGAGAATAAAAACACAAACTACCTCATTTGCATTCAGTGTATGGAGAATAAAAGTAAGTTAATAATACGATGCCCCACTATAAATATAACAAAACGCAAAACTAAAATTCTACAAGGAGATCGAGTTCCATATCATTATAACTCGGATTTGATGGGTAGGATACGGAGACTAAAGCAATCAGAAAGAACTCAACTATGGGTGTGTGTGAGGGGGGAGGCGTCGATCGGTGCCACAATGTTGAGAACCGCCAATATAACTCAGATTTAAGTTTTATGCGGCGAAATTATGGTGTAAGATGTGAAAGTGCGTTATATCGACTAGAGGGGGGGGTGAATAGGTGATTTTTATGAAAGTCTTCAAAACGTGAAGGTTATGAAGACAAACAGTACAGATATGCCTATCACTTAAGCAGCGGAGGTTAGATTACACTAGGCAAGCAATGGTCAAGTATTCAATAGAGTGAAAGCACAAGACAAGTAGCTGCAGTGTAATAAGGATCAGGTAGGAAGAAGTTATGAAGCCAAACAAATCATACAGTTATGTTGTGAAGACAGAGGATAAAGCAAGCATGCAATGGCTTCACAATGTGTAACAGTAAGTAAAAGGAAGTGAAGACGAAACCAATGACATGCTAAAGACAATGATTTGTTGGACCAGTTCCAGTTGCTGTGACAACTGTACGTCTGGTTGGAGCGACTAGGTATTTAAACCAAAGGACACACAGTCCCGGACACCCAGTCCTGAACACGCAGCTCAGGACACCCAGTCCTCGCCATTTTCTCCTTGAGCTAAGGTCACACAGACCTCGCCCAATCACTCTAGTAAGTCTTCAAGGTAGACTCCCAAACCTTCACAGACTTCGCTCACCGGCAATCCACAATTTCTCTTGGATGCTCAGAACGCGCCGCCTAACCGGCTGGAGGATGCACAGCCCTCAAGTGTAACAAGTCTTCAGATCACTCAGACAAGAAGACTTAACTGATGCCCAATTTACTCTGGCTCTGGGTGGTTAGGGCTTTTCTCCTCGCTAGGAATTTTCTCTCAAAGGCTTAGAGGTGGGTTGCTCTCAAACGATAAAAGCCGTGCACTGAAATCTGAGCAGCCAACCGTTTATGGTTGTAGGGGGTGGACTATTTATAGCCACTGGGCAACCCGACCTGATTTGTCCGAAATGACCCAGGGTCACTAAGGAACTGACACGTGTACCAACAGTCAGATTTCAAACTCACACGGCAACTTTACTTGGGCTACAAGTAAAGCTGACTTGTCCGACTCTGGACAAGATTTGCTCTCATAGTCTTCACTCGAAGATATAGGTTTTGAATTAGGCATCACTTCAGTCATTCTGACTGGTTCTCTTGGACCCCACTTAACAGTACGGTGGTTCCTATGACTCAACACAAATGAAATAAAACTACGAAGGATCTAAGTCTTCGAGTTCCATAAGCTTCATGTGGTGTCTTCTCTTGTCATAGTCTTCAATGTGAATATCTTCATATACCACCATTGTCTTCAATGTCTTCGTACATTTTTAGGGGTCATCTCTGGTAGTAAAACCGAATCAATGAGGTACTTCTACCTGTGTTATCCTGCAATTCTCACAAACACATTAGTCCCTCAACTAGGTTTGTCGTCAATACTCCAAAACCAACTAGGGGTGGCACTAGATGCACTTACAATCTCCCCTTTTGTGGTGATTGATGACAAGCTAGTTGAAGTTTTCAACGGGGAATATAATTTGTGAAATTGTAAAGGAATTGTCTTCATAAGCTGCAAGAGCTCCCCCTGAAGATGTGCATATAAGTAATTTGCTTCTGGAACGCAAATGCACATGGCAGGTTGTACTTGTGGAGATCCACTTCAACATATGATGACAATCCACTATGCATGTAAAAGTATATGAAGAGAATGACATGCATAATGAAAAATGGACGTCTGCGGAATGATCTAAGTGCGAAATTTATCGTCGTACATGCGGAATTTATCTTCGCAAAACATAGTGGCAAACAAGTAGCAGACGACCATCGAGTTTAAGTGTTACAACTCAAAGAACCAAATGTAGCAAAACGAGAGTTGTAAGCACGAAGCAAAATGTATCCATAGTGACCCGCTTGAAGACTATAAACATCATATGCTTCTCCCCCTTTTGTCAGTGATGACCAAAAAGGTTTGAAGACATAGAGTTTTCTACGCATTCCCAGGCGCAGCAGGGTCGGTTGAGGTGTTTGGTGGTGCAGACGAGCTTGGTGCAGATTCGACGCGCGCTGAAGGAGGTGGAGGGGATGTAGCGTTGTCTTCTTCTTCGATAATCCGTGCAGTCACCGTGGCAGCAGAGGAAGAGAACTCCGAATCTTCAAGTGATGGAGTTCTGCGTAGCATAGCCCTTTGAGGAGGCGTGGAGTCAAATTTGAAGCGCTCTGTGAAGCCATCCTCTTGAAGTTCAGCTTCAGGACACATCATCGTGATTCCTTTCCAAGTGCGGCGACAGGTTTTCTATGCAACAAATGCATTCTTGGTTGCAAGATTTCTGATACGATTGACGTCCTCCATGATGCTTTTCATCTGCCTCTTGAGCCAGTCGTGATGCATGTCCTACTTTTGGTGAAGAGCCACAAGAAGCTCTCGGTCATTGAGGGCACGAGCGCGCTTCTTGGGTCGCTGAGCAGCTGTGCTGTCAGTGGCTTCAGTAGATGCAGGTGCACGTGTGGTGCCAGCCAATGGATACACTCTGGAGATGGCTTCAACACCTTCAACATTCTCAGTGAAGCTCTGGTGTTCTGCATTCTGAAGACTTAATGGTTGCTTGGCAGGCTCAGGATATATAGCTTCAGCAGAGGTGTCCACATCTGGCAAGAAGATCAGATGGTTGCGGGCTGAGGGCTGATATGAAATCGCAGAGTGAAGCTTGATCAGCCTCATAACCCAAGGAGCATAAAACTTCAAGCCAAATAGATCTGAGCCGGATGCCGCAAGCTGGCGTATGAAGAAGTCCTGCGCATTGAAGCATTTGCCATGAAGGATGTAGAATATGAGAGTCTTCATTGCACCCTCAACCTTGGCATGTGGAGAGTGTCCCTTAATGGGCCGGAGAGTCTGCCTGATGATGTGATATATGGTTCTGGGCAGGTACTCTAGGTCTTCAACGAAGAACTCAGTTGGATAGGGTGCATCATGGGGCAATGGCTTCATCATTGAGAGCATCTCACTCATATTTGGTTCAGGCCTCTGGAATATGCTCTCAATTGCTTCAGCATGTAGTTGACAGCCTTCCTCGAAGAATGCGCCAGGAGAGGGCAGGCTGGTAAGCTCAATGATAACAAATGCATTGGCTTCATGATGGACATTGCCGGTCATCCACTCCAGGACCCAAGTCTTCGGATCTCTGTTGTAGCCTTTGATATGAAGAGTGGCATAGAATTGAAGTAGAAGCTCTTCATTCCAGTGCTCTTCATCTGTGATAAATGGCAGCAAACCCACTTGCTTGAAGCAATCCAGTGCTTCTTCCAGGCCGGGCAGACCAGCAATAGCTTCAACCCCAAGGCGCTTGTGCGGGAAGATGCGACCTTGGTTGTATAGGATGCATGAATAATAGCTGCGTTGTGGATAGCTCCAGAACCTATCTGATACAATCCGTTCCCTTGAATAAGGGTTCTTGGAGCTGTTGAAGAACGTATTATCTGCCTTAAAGCTATTGACGTTAAAGGAGCCAGGAGCTGATGCAGGACCTGGGAACCTTGGCAGTCGTGGGATCGGCTTCTGGACCTGAGGCCTGTGCGCAACATGATAGTTGAATTGGGAACCGGCAGCAGACTCAGGCACAGAAGTGTCAGGAGCAGTAGCTTCAGTGTCTTCTGAAGCTGTTGTTGGGGAGGGCTCCACATTGGCTTCAATGTTGGCGGTGGCAGCCTCAATATTTTCCGCCTCCACTTGACTAGCTGGAGGGTCAGACTCAGGCACGTTCTCCTGGAGAACGGCTTCTTGTTGGAGCGGGGGAGTGGGAGCTTGTGGTATTTCTTCATGCTCTTCGGCGAATGCAGCCGGAATGTTTTCAGCCGAACCTTGAGGCCGTGGTCCTTTGCGAAGCCTGCGGAATGCAGACGACGCCTTTGGAGTTGGAGTGGGCTGGACCTCAGATTCTTCTTCTTGTGGGCGATCCGCCCATGACGCAGCTTGTGCGATTGGCGTCAAAGAACGACCAATGCTGATCAGTTCGCTTGTCTCAAGCTGAGGAAGGGCTGCATCATATTGTACATTGTCTTGGTGACCAATGTCTTCAGCAACGTTGGGGTTGGCTGCTAGAATGTCTTCAGCTTTAGGAGCCTCTGTGGAGCAGGCTCATGATTGATCAGCTGACGATCTGCGTCAGGATAGATGACAGAGAGAGGTTCAACTATCAAGGGCTCTGTGGGAGCAGCCCGAGTTTCTTGATCTTGCGCTTCTTCTTGGTGGGGTCAGAAGGAGAGGCTTCAGAGTGTTTCCTCTTCCTCGCTTCAGCCTCGGCTGTCCGTGTCTTCTTGAGCTCTGAAGCGGTTGACCGGCTCTTTGGCTTCGAGCCAGTCGTAGCAGTGGAGAAGACAATCGGAGCAGCTTCTTGTCTTGGTGCCTCTGGTTCAGCCACAGCAGGCTTCTTCTTCTTCTTCGCGGCCATCCTGGGGTCGATGCCGGGACGCCCAAGTGCCTTGCGCTTCTCGGCCTCATTAAAGGCCTGCACACAGCGATCAGCCAGAGTCTTCATTCGCTCCCGCGAACCTTGAGCTTCTGCACGCTTTTTCAGAAAGTTCTCCTTTAGCTCGTGCAACATGATCTTGAAGTTCTTCACTTCTTGCACGCTGAGATTGGCCATATGCTGCTTGAACTGAGCCTTTTCAAAATCAATTTTCTGCTTCAGTTCAACAATGCTCTGGGCAATTGCAAGTTCTGAAGCAATAGCGCCTTGGAAAGCAACGCTGAGGCCAATGGGCAGCTGCAGATCATCGAAGCTGATATTTGGGGTAGCAAACCACTCATCGATGAAGTTGTGGATGATGGCGACATCAAAGAGAGGCAGATTGTTGAAGATTTTAGCTTCTTCCTTGCTCTTGATGAGCTGCTTAAGAGCATCAGCTCCAAGATCTTCATCGCTTGACAGATCAATGGTTTCGCTGCGCAGAATGGTAGCAGCTGTGAGCTCTTTGCCTGTGTGTGGCTGAGGCTTCTTGGCTTCCTGGGGCTTGGAGACTCATGATAAGTCTTCAGACTGCACACTGGCTTCAGGAGGTGCAGTTGCCAATGGCTTCGCCCTTGAGATTTTGGGTGAAGGGGTCTGCTTTGAAGCTTTTGGCTTCTTTGCTTGCTTTGGCTTTGGTGCAGCAGGCGCTTCATCAGATTCAGAGTCAGCAGGAGGGTCATTGACTGTAGTCCCTTGGACTAAGATGCGGGTGATGAGGCCCTCAAGATTTGCATACGGACCGATGATATTGGGGTCTGCCTCGCGTGTGCCATCTGCCCTTGGTGCGGAGGGACCAGGGTTGAAGTCTAAGCCCAATTTCTTCTTGTTGTGCTTCGCTGACCTCTGGGCAAACTGGAAGTTGCGCTTGAACAGATTGTCGTCATGACACCAGAGTAGTGGCGACGGATGAGCATCAGCAGGCTGTGGTCCTCTGACCATGCATGGATAGAAGCCTTGAGCAATGGCTTCATCTCTGGACCTGGGCACGAGATTTTTGTATAGTACGTCTCCCCATGGTCTCTTGATGGCGCTTTTCTCAGCGTACTCCTTGGTGATGAAGCGGTATTGGAACCATTGCTCCGCCCAATAGCGTCGAATCCATTGGATTCGTGTCTTGCGCTGATTGTAATCCTCTTCAGGATCTGTCCTGTACAGCTCTGATATGTCATCGGGCAGATCTCTTGATGTTTCCCCTCGACGCTTTCTGCCACCCTTCCTTGCTGGTTTTTCTGCAGCCATAAACCTTAACATGGAAGGCTCCAAGACGTTCAAAGGCTTCAAAGGCTTTCTTTTGCTGGACCAACAGGAACTGGCTTCAGGAGAATTGATGTGATGCTGTAAGAACTCTGCAAATGAATGCAGACTATGAGAACCAAAAGATTCTCCCACGGACATGTACCTGTGACAGCATTAAGGTGCGAGGGAAGGGGAAGAGGTCATATGCATTCTTAGAAGATTTTGAAGATAAATCAGTTTAGAAGACATTGACCTCATTGTGCGAAGACATTCACTTATAGAAAAGAAGTTGGTTCTAGATTTGTACGAACCCATAGATCGGTACAAGTGAGGAATCTAACTACTTCATGAAGCACAAGTGAATATACTAGGCAAGTTATGAGATGCAGACTGAGAGAGATCTAACTTGTGTGAATAGAAACTTCTTATGGCAGAAAGTGACCGAACTATAGGATCAAAAGAGGCTGTAAAAAGAGGTTTTATTTACCACACTTGGAACTGCTATACGGAGTGGGAGATGAGGCCGAGCAGTTCGATCCTCCGTGCCCTAACTTGGCGACGGAAGACACCTATGGCGACGGCGGAGAGAGTGATGTCCGCGGTCGGCGTGAAAACGGCGTCGGAGAGGTTGTGGCAGTGAAGCGCTTCGTCGCTGGCGTCGTCGAGAGCTAGCGGTGGCGCTAGGGTTCGTGCGAGGGAGGAAGAAGGAGATAATGACCGTGGTGAGTGTGTATTTATAGTCACAGGGGCGGCATAGCGCTATTACACAGGTGCCCCTTGTGATTCGCATCTGAACAGCACGTGGCCATCATGCGGAGTCTCGGGGGCAGTTCCACATCCCACGCACACCTGGATTGTCGGGTGGTCGTTCCTACTTCTCCGGATTTCTTGTGGATGAATGAGCATTGAAAACGGTTTTAAAGTTTGTCTCTGTGTCTTCTGCTGACAAGGACGCAGAGAAGACATCCGACAATTTCAATAGGATGCATATGACTTGGAGAGATAGAATTTGAGATAGAAAGCATAGAGAGATTAGGGTCCGATCACATTCACTTAGTTCAAAAGATTCAAAACAAGAAAACATAGCTATAAGTGAATGCTGTAGAGGACAGAACACTAGTATATATATATATATATATATATATATATATACATAATCCATGTGGTGAAGATAATCATGAAGACATGTTGGGAATGAAACCAGACCAAAAGTGAAGACATTGCAAGGTAACGCCGTGAGTGAAACACTTCAAAATAGAACGTTTGGTGGTGGCGTTACCCACCGTATAGGAAGTATTAGACCCAGACACGGCGCACAATTATCGTGGCGCTCCGAAGTCAATTTCCACTTTAATGTATTCACACTTAGAATGTATGTCTTCATTGATTGAAGATATACGTTACTTCGTGTGTTGCACATCTAAGTCATCAATATGCATAAGTATTAGGATGTGTGCCTGATCATAGGACATTTGAGGATTCCAAGATATTTAGCTCACACCGTAACTTGCAAAATCTCTTCTCATCCAAGGGCTTGGTGAAGATATCTACCAATTGCTCTTCAGTGTTGACGTGTATGATATCAATATCTTCCTTTGCAACATGATCTCTGAGAAAGTGATGACGAATTTCAATGTGCTTTGTCTTCGAGTGCTGAACTAGGTTGTTGGCGATCTTGATGACGCTTTCATTGTCGCAGTAAAGAGGCACTTGCTTCAGATGAATGCCATAGTCCTTGAGAGTTTGCTTCATCCACAGAAGCTGAGCGCAGCAAGATCCAGCAGCAATGTATTCAGATTCAGCAGTGGAGAGGGATACATAGTTCTGCTTCTTTGAAGACCAACATACAACTGATCGTCCCAGAAAGTGACATGTGCCTGATGTAGACTTCCGATCAACCTTGTCACCAGCATAATCAGCATCCAAGAATCCAACCAGATCAAAATCTGAGCCCTTTGGATACCACAATCCTAGAGTTGGGGTGTGAGCCAAATATCGAAGAATTTGCTTCACTGCTAAGTGATGCGACTCCTTTGGTGCCATTTGAAATCGAGCACACATGCAAACACTAAGCATAATATCTAGCCTAGATGCACATAAATAAAGCAAAGAACCAATCATGGAGCGGTATACCTTTTGATCGAACTCTTTATCATTGTCGTCAGGACCTAGATGATGTTTGGCGGGCATTGGTGTTGTGAAGCCTTTGCAGTCTTGCATACCGAACTTCTTCAGGCAATCTTTGAGATACTTCTCTTGATATATGAAGATGCCATTGCGTTGTTGCCGTATCTGAAGACCGAGGAAGAACTTCAGCTCCCCCATCATAGACATCTGATATTGCTCTTACATCATATATCCAAACTCCTCACTGTACTTCTGATTGGTGCAGCCGAAGATAATGTCATCCACATATATTTGGCACACAAACAGTTCACCATCATATGTCTTCATGAAGAGAGTGGGATCTAGGGAGCCAGGTATGAAGCCTTTGCTCTTCAGGAAGTATTTGAGTGTGTCATACCAGGCCCGAGGGGCTTGCTTGAGGCCATACAGTGCTTTATTGAGCTTGTAAACCATGTCAGGATGTTTTGGATCTTCAAACCCAGGTGGTTGTGCAACATACACTTCTTCTTCAATCTTGCCATTGAGAAAGGCACTCTTCACATCCATTTGATATAAAAGTATGTTATGATGATTTGCATAGGCCAGCAGTATACGGATGGCTTCAAGTCTGGCCACAGGAGCAAATGTTTCATCGAAGTCAATGCCTTCCACTTGAGTATATCCTTGAGCAACGAGACGAGCTTTGTTTTTGACAACTTGACCATGCTCATCTTGCTTGTTGCGGTATATCCATTTGGTGCCTATTATGTTATGCTTCCGTGGATCAGGACGCTTAACCAATTCCCATACATTGTTCAGCTCAAACTGATGAAGCTCTTCTTGCATTGCTTGAATCCATTCAGGTTCCATAAAGGCTTCTTCAACTTTCTTGGGTTTTGAAATTGAGACGAATGCGAAGTGCCCACAGAAATTTGCCAGTTGAGTTGCCCTTGAATGAGTGAGTGGACCAGGTGCATTGATGCTGTCAATTATTCTGTCAATCTGCACTTCATTGGCAACACAAGGATGTACAGGGCGAAGACTTTGCTCTTGCTGATCTGTGTTGTCGTTGGAAGGAATGTCTTCAGGCTGAGCATTGTCTTCATGTGGATCAGGTGCTGAGATGATAAGTTCTTCTTAAGGATGAGCTTCAGAAGGTATAATCTCTCCAGCTCCCATAAGCTTGATTGATTCACTAGCTGGAACTTCATCTAGCACATTTGGCAGTTGCTCTCTTTGTGAACCATTGGTCTCATCGAACCACACATCCACTGTTTCAACCACTTTGTAGTGAAAGAGATTGAAGACTCTGTAGGAGTGTGAATCCTTTATCCAAGCATAAAACCCTCATGTGCTTTTGGTGCAAATTTTGAGGTGCGGTGTGGGTCCTTGATCCAGCATCTTGCGCCAAATACTCTGAAGTAACTGACATTTGGCTTCTTGCCAGTTAGAAGTTCATAAGATGTCTTGTTCAGAAGCTTGTGAAGATAAACACGGTTGATTGTATGGCATGCAGTGTCAATGGCTTCAGGCCAGAATTTTCTTGGAGTCTTGTATTCATCTAGCATTGTTCTGGCCATCTCAATAAGTGTTCTGTTCTTGCGTTCGACGACGCCATTCTGCTGTGGCGTGTACGGAGCTGAGAATTCATGTGTGATGCCCAAAGTGTCTAGATATGTATCAAGGCCAGTGTTCTTGAATTCAGTGCCATTGTCACTTCTGATGTGCTTTATCTTGGTGCCATAATTGTTCTTAGCTCGATTGGCGAAGCGTCTGAAGACATCCTGCACTTCAGTCTTGTAAAGGATTATGTGCACCCAAGTATATCTAGAGTAATCATCAACAATGACAAAGCCATAGAGGCAAGAAGTAGTGGAAAAAGTTGAGTAGTGAGTGGGACCAAAAAGATCCATGTGAAGCAGTTCGTAGGGTCGAGTAGTGGTCATTATTGTCTTCGAGGGATGTTTTGCCCTTGTCATCTTCCCTGCTTCACAGGCACCGTATAAGTGATATTTCTTGAACTTGACGCCTTCGATGCCTATGACATGCTTCGTCTTTGCAAGCGTGTGGAGGTTCCTCATGCCAGCATGCCCAAGCCTCCGATGCCAAAGCCAGCATTCTGAAGCTTTTGCCAGAAGACATACTGCAAGCTGTGGCCCTGCTGAGAAATCTACCATGTATAAATCATCTTTCCGATACCCTTCAAACACTAGAGACTTGTCAGATTCCATCAGTACTAGGCAACGATATTTCCCAAAAATTACAATCATGTTCAAATCGCAAAGCATTGAGATAGACATTAAGTTGAAGCCAAGGGATTCAAAGACCATGACTTTATCCATGTGTTGATCCTTTGAGATTGCAACTCTACCTAGACCCAATACCTTACTTTTACCAGTGTCAGCAAATGTGATGTGGCTCTTGTCGGATGGACGTAAGGTTGAGTCCATAAAAAGACTTCTTTTGCCAGTCATGTGATTTGTACACCCACTGTCAATAATCCAATCTGAAGACTCTGAAGATGCTAGTGTCGTACCCTACAGTGCAGTTAGGGGGATAGGCTTCACGAAGAGAATTGTGAAGCAAAAACATTTGATGAACCAGTGGGTTATGAAAACTTAGATCGAGGTTAGGACTAATAGCGAGAGTAGCATGCGATTCAGGTACGAAATACATAGTGATGCCATTCGGGCATTTGATCTTGCACCCCACAAGATTTTTAAGGTCCCCAGCAATAGCGTCAGAAGAATTTGGTTTTCTGCTAGAGACCTTTCCCTGCAAAAGAGAGTTAAGCTTTCTTAACCACCCACATCTTCAAGGGTGGCTTAGAGGCAATAAGTCTAAGTGCAGCATCTGAGAATTTTGGCTTTGGAGCCCTAGCAAACAGTCTAGCAGGCGGGCAATAGTACTCATAAGAATAGGCAGAATAGTTCTTGGTCATATGAACATGACGGTTTGAAGAACTGCTCTCATATGCCTGAGTATGGTTTCCCTGCAAAACATTTGCGTTAGTGCGACTCAGGTGAGTCCTCTGTCTGTATGAAGCCTTTGGACCATATGAAGCCTTTGGTCTGAGGTTTGTCTTCTTCATGTGAGGTGTCATGAGGACATTCACAGGAAGATTCTCCAGACACCTTTTTAGAACCCAGATCTTCTTCATAGGTGGTCCATTCTTGCAGTTAGTACCAATGTACCTGGCAAACACTTCACCATTCTGATTTCTAAACAACTTATAGTTTGCATCAAAGGATTCATCAATGATAATTGGGTTAGCACAGGTGAAGCCAGACAGATTGGATGGATCTGCTGAGGATTCCTTTGCAGCAACCCATGTGGTTTTGGGGTACTGCTCAGGTTTCCAGTAAGAGCCATCTGCATTTATTTTCCTCACGAACCCAACACCCTCTTTCCTAGGGTTTCGGTTCAGAATCTGCTTCTTGAGGACATCACATAGTGTCTGATGTCCTTTGAGACTTTTGTATATCCCTATTTCAAGCAATGTCTTCAACCTAGCATTCTCATCAGCAATAGCAGTGGTATCCTCAGCAGAGGGGTTAGTTACCACTTCAACAGTTGAAGATATTGCAACAGCAGTAGCAGTGGAACATTCAGCAACAGAAGTAGCATTATCACGCTCAATGCATTTAAGGCATGGTGGTTCAAATCCTTCCTGAGCGGAACTGATCTGTTCGGCGCGAAGTGACTCATTTTTCTTTTGAAGATCTTCATGAGCCGCTCTCAATTTCTCAAGATCTTGCTTCCTTTGAAGATAATCATAGGAGAGCTTTTCATGAGTTGTTGAGAGAGTATCATGACGATCTTCAAGTTCCTGATACCTAACGTGAAGATTTTTTATGTCTTCAATTAAGGATTCAGATCGAGTCATTTCAGCACCCAACAGATCATCGCTTCTGTCTAACAGTTTTTGAATATGTTCCATGGCTTTCTGTTGTTCATTTGCAATTTTAGCAAGTGTTTTGTAGCTGGGTTTTGAATCACAATCAGAATCATCGTCACTGGATGTTTGATAGTGAGTAGTGCGTGTGTTTACCTTGGCACCGCGTGCCATGAAGCAGTACGTAGGAGTGGAGTCGTCCTTGTCATTTGCATCGGTGTTGGTGATGAAGTCATTGTCTTCAGTGTTGACGATGGACTTGGCGACGTAAGCTGTAGCCAGACTCGCAATGCCAGAATCAGATTCCTCCTCAGACTCCACCTCTGCCTCCTCAGAAGCGGACTCCTCCTCTGAATCCATTTCCTTGCCAACAAATGCACGAGCCTTGCCAGTTGAGCTCTTCTTGTGTGATGAAGACTTTGAGGAAGACTTGGAAGAAGACTTTGAGTATTTCTTCTTCTTCTTGTCGTCAGAGTCATATTCCTTGCTCTTCTTCTTCTTTCTGCTCTCATTGTCCTACTGTGGACACTCAGAGATGAAGTGTCCAGTTTTCTTGCACTTGTGACATGTTTTCTTCTTGTAGTCATGAGCAGAAGCTTCATCATTCCTCGAGCTTGATCGTGAAGACTTTCTGAAGCCTTTCTTCTTGGTGAATTTCTGGAACTTCTTCACTAGCATTGCAAGTTCCCTTCCAATGTCTTTAGGATCATCAGAACTGCTGTCAGATTCTTCTTCAGATGAGGACACAGCTTTTGCCTTCAAGGCACGAGTTCGCACATAGTTTGGACCGTAGATATCTCTTTTCTCAGAAAGCTGAAACTCATATGTGTTGAGCCTCTCAAGTATGTCAGACGGATCGAGTGTCTTGATGTCTGGACGTTCTTGAATCATCAGGGCCAGGATGTCAAACGAACTGTCAAGTGATCTCAGCAACGTCTTGACGATTTCATGTTTGGTGATCTCAGTGGCGCCGAGGGCTTGAAGCTCATTTGTGATGTCAGTGAGCCGGTCAAATGTGTGTTGGACATTCTCATTGTCATTTCGCTTGAAGCAGTTGAAGAGGTTGCGAAGAACACTGATTCTCTGATCTCTCTGGGTTGAGATGCCTCCATTGACTTTGGAGAGCCAGTCCCAGACCAGCTTGGATGTCTTCAAGGCACTCACACGGCCGTATTGTCCCTTGGTCAGATGACCGCAGATGATATTCTTGGCAGTAGAGTCCAATTGAGTGAACTTCTTGACATCAGCAGCAGTCACACCTTCTCCAGCCTTGGGAACGCCATTTTTGACGACATACCATAGGTTGACGTCAATGGCCTCAAGATGCATGCGCATCTTATTCTTCCAGTAGGGATATTCGGTTCCATTGAAGACGGGGCACGCAACGGAGACTTTGATTATCCCTGCAGTCGACATAGCTAAAACTCCAGGTGGTTAAACCGAATCACACAGAACAAGGGAGCACCTTGCTCTGATACCAATTGAAAGTGCGTTATATCGACTAGAGGGGGGGTGAATAGGCGATTTTTATGAAAGTCTTCAAAACGTGAAGGTTATGAAGACAAACAGTACAGATATGCCTATCACTTAAGTAGCGGAGGTTAGATTACACTAGGCAAGTCATGGTCAAGTATTCAATAGAGTGAAAGCACAAGACAAATAGCTGCAGTGTAATAAGGATCAGGTAGGCAGAAGTTATGAAGCCAACCAAATCATACAGTTATGTTGTGAAGACAAAGGATAAAGCAAGCATGCAATGGCTTCACAATGTGTAACAGTAAGTAAAAGGAAGTGAAGATGAAACTAGTGACACGCTGAAGACAATAATTTGTTGGACCAGTTCCAGTTGCTGTGACAACTGTACGTCTGGTTGGAGCGGCTAGGTATTTAAACCAAAGGACACACAGTCCCGGACACCCAGTATTGAACACGCAGCTCTGGACACCCAGTCCTCGCCGTTTTCTCCTTGAGCTAAGGTCACACAGACCTCGCCCAATCACTCTGGTAAGTCTTCAAGGTAGACTCCCAAACCTTCACAGACTTCGTTCACCAGCAATCCACAATTTCTCTTGGATGCTCAGAACACGACGCCTAACCGGCTGGAGGATGCACAGTCCTCAAGTGTAATAAGTCTTCAGATCACTCAGACAAGAAGACTTAAGTGATGCCCAATTTACTCTGGCTCTGGGTGGTTAGGGCTTTTCTCCTCGCTAGGAATTTTCTCTTAAAGGCTTCGAGGTGGGTTGCTCTCAAACGACAAAAGCCGTGCACTGAAATCTGAGCAGCCAACCGTTTATGGTTGTAGGGGGTGGACTATTTATAGCCACTGGGCAACCCGACCTGATTTGTCCGAAATGACCCTGGGTCACTAAGGAACTGACACGTGTACCAACGGTCAGATTTCAAACTCACACGGCAACTTTACTTGGACTACAAGTAAAGCTGACTTGTCCGATTCTGGACAAGATTTGCTCTCATAGTCTTCACTCGAAGATATAGGTTTTGAATTAGCCATCACTTCAGTCATTCTGACTGGTTCTCTTGGACCCCACTTAATAGTACGGTGGTTCCTATGACTCAACACAAATGAAATAAAACTACGAAGGATCTAAGTCTTCGAGTTCCATAAGCTTCACGTGGTGTCTTCTCTTGTCATAGTCTTCAATGTGAATATCTTCATATACCACCATTGTCTTCAATGTCTTCGTACATTTTTAGGGGTCATCTCTGGTAGTAAAACCGAATCAATGAGGGACTTCTACCTGTGTTATCCTGCAATTCTCACAAACACATTAGTCCCTCAACTAGGTTTGCCATCAATACTCCAAAACCAACTAGGGGTGGCACTAGATGCACTTACAAGATGCTACTCTGTCGATCTAAAGGTGGAGAGAGAAAGAGAACCAAGTTCATTTGGCAAAAAAAAGAGCATAACAAAAGGTCACCTCCTTTTTCTCATGCTCTGGTGTTTCAGGATTAGTAATCATAGGAGGAGATAAAAAGTAGCTCAGGCATGACATCCAAAACTTAAACTGCACAACACATGCTGACTACACCACATCACTGCGACAGCAACGGTCACCACATGATATCTTGGTAATTAGTAATCGCAGGAAGACTTTGAAATTCCAAATTTCAAGGTAATCTCTAGAGGAACTAAACCATCACATAAAACACACATGTGGAGGTCTAGCCCAGATAACAGAACTAGAAGGTTTAGTAAATTAGGATGAATTTAAAAAGGAAAACCAGGGAGGAACTAAGACATCACATAAAGCACATGTGTTTTAGATGTTCTATTTTCAGAACAGAATATAACTTATATCACTGACTTCAGCTAGTTGTGTTTGTACTGATGAATGTTCTACCTATATTTACTTTCCACCAAAAATAAAAATGTGTGGATGAATATACTACAGTTTTAACCCGTCCTTTATTATTAGGGAGAGATTTAATGGAAATCTAGGACCCATATAAAATAAAGATCTGAAACTCAGTTGGTGTGCTTGAAACAAAATTGGATTACAATAACACATCAGAGGAACGTCGACAAAGATCCATATGAAACAATACATCTTCCACGCCGTAAATTGGATTACAGTGAACTCATTAACAAGACAGAAGTACAAACCTTGGTACTCAGAGCACCTAGAAACGCCTCCATGGCGTCCATTGCTAACGCTGCTTGGGCGATCATATGAGTAAGATTAACCACTTCCACCATGAGCTAATTCGACCTGAGAGATAACTTTTCAAACATGAGTCACGAGAAAGCAGTCTTTGCTTTCAATAAAAAAAGGCAACATAAATTTGAGGCATGAATAAATATGTTTTAATCCTTACAATGCCACGTAAATGAACTGCAACCTAGAGCGTAGTTTCCTTACTATGTACAAATTACACAAACATGGTCAAGAACTTCGTCAGTTTGTGCTATTGTCAAATATCTTTACATAATTGCCAGACCCACAAGAAAAGCTATTGCGAAAATCATTACAAAAAACTGAATATTTACATTATAAAAGAGATCCTTAACCTCCCTCTCACGAATGGTGCACTTTTAATAAAAATAAAAGTCATACAACCTATAGATGAATATTTGATGAAAAGGCGTGGTGCACTTTTAATTTTTTGATGCAAAACATACTAGCTCGAATGGTGCAGAAAAACGTTAGAAGCACAAAATGATATAGCAATATAAGAAAAATAAAATTGCCAGCAAAGTCATCATCAGAGAAGAGGAGCAAATTTCATACTCACAAATGTCTACTAGATTATATGTCAACCAGATTTTGTCGATTCAAGTACAGAATTGCTAGAAAACTATCTGTCGTGACCTTACATCTAATTTTTCACTATAAGAATTAGTAATACAATTTCACAATTGTTCAATACACTCTATACAATGCACAAAATACCCTATTACAGGAACCATATCTTACGTTCTGCTCGAGCTCGAGCTCCCAACCAAAGCGCTCCTTGCTGGATAGAAGTACTACCACAAGTTATGGGCCTTATGGCTGATCTGAATGGAAAAGGGAAAAGGAACAAATCAACAAACGATAGCACTGATGGGGGTAGTGGCGGATCTAGAACAGAACTAGAGGGGGTGCCAGGCTTATACTCTCGTATTTAAACACAGATAGTACACACAAATTAGCCTAACTACTATATAGTAAATATACTTTGCATTTTCAATGGGGGAGGGGGGCATGGCACCCATGAAACACCCATTGGATCCGCCCCTGGATGGGGGAGGGGTAGAGAGGGAGACGGAGAGGGAGACGGAGAGGGAAAAGAACACTCACCACCTAGGGAGGGGAAGCACTAGCAGTCAACGGCCAGATCCCCCTTGAACAGAACCGACGAGGGCAGATTGCAGGAGGCCCGTGGCGTGACGGTAGCGGTGGAAGCGCTTGGGTGATGAGAGAGTGCTAGTGTGCTCTCTCCCTAGTGACGCACCTCCCTCACTCACCCCTGGATCTGAGAAAGACGGCGGCGTCCACCATCGCGCTGGTGCAATCTATCTCTCCCTAGCAAACAAGGGAGAGAGCACACTAGCACTCGGGGGGGGGGGGGGGGGGCAGTGGGGGTGGAGGAGGATGAAGGGGACATGGCAGCAACCTTGCTGCCACAGTGACGGCGTGCTGGCGAGTGGCGACAGCGCGCGGGTTGCTAGATCTAGCGGTCGGCGACGGAGGGAGGGAGCGCCTGAGAGGATTTAGGTTTGGTGAGGTGGGGTGCGTGCGGTCGTGGAACAAGTAGGCCATATGGAAAAATACGAGGGAGACCTGGCGCAAAGATTTTGGCCCGCGCGCGCATAGATGGGCCGGCCCAATTTGCAACTAGCAGTTGGTCGGCATTGATCACTGACCAACGGTCAGATGGGAAAAGAAGCTTCCCCGACCAACAATCGGACATCAAATATCCAACTATTCCCGATCGACAGTTGGTCATGATACGCAAGTATTACCGACCGACAGTTCGATAGAACCTTTCCCGTCCAACAGTCCATTGGCGAAATTGACTTTTCCCAACACACAGCTGTAGGGAAATCTAGTGCGTGGTGTAGTGTTTTATCGGTAATGTACCGGGACCACCGGGAGGGTCCCGATGGTCCACCAAGTGGGGCCACCAGCCCCGGAGGGCTGCATGGGCCAAGTGTGAGAGGGGACCAGCCCCTGGTGGGCTGGTGCGCCCCCCACCAAGGCCCAAGGCGCAAGGGAGAGTGGAAGGGGGCAAACCCTAGGCTCAGATGGGCCTAAGGCCCACCTAGTGGTGCGCCCCCCTCTCTCCCCCCTTGGCCGCCCCCCTAGATGGGATCTAGGGCTGGCCGCCACCCCTAGGGGTGGAAACCTAGGTGGGGGCGCAGCCCCTCCCCTCCCCTTATATATACTTGAGGTTTTGGGCTGCCATAGAGACGATTCAATCTCCTTCTTGGCGCAGCCCTACCCCTCTCCCTCCTCGTCTCTTGCGGTGCTTGGCGAAGCCCTGCTGGAGTACCACGCTCCTCCACCACCACCACGCCGTCGTGCTGCTGCTGGATGGAGTCTTCCCCAACCTCTCCTTCTCCCCTTGCTGGATCAAGGCGTAGGAGACGTCACCGGGCTGTACGTGTGTTGAACGCGGAGGTGCCGTCCGTTCGGCACTTGGATCTCCGGTGATTAGGATCACGACGAGTACGACTCCATCAATCCCGTTCACTTGAACGCTTCTGCTTAGCGATCTACAAGGGTATGTAGATGCACTCTCCTTCCCCTCGTTGCTAGATTACTCCATAGATTGATCTTGGTGATGCGTAGAAAATTTTGAATTTCTGCTACGTTCCCCAACAGTTTCCCCCTTTCCTAGTGCAAGTAGGAGAAGAAGGAAGGAGAGGGAGAAGGAAAGAGGGGGGCGCCGCCCCCTCCTAGTCCAATTTGGACCAGCCCATGGGGGGGGGCACACGCGCCACCCCTTGAGGCCCTTCTCTCCTTTCTCGTATGGCCCATTAAGGCCGACTACTTTCCCCGGCGAATTCCCGTAACTCTCCGATACTTCGAAAAATATCCGAATCACTCGGAACCTTTCCGATGTTCGAATATAGCCTTCCAATATATCGATCTTTACATCTCGAGCATTTTGAGACTCCTCGTCATGTCCGTGATCTTATCCGGGACTCCAAACAACCTTCGGTACATCAAATCACATAACTCATAATACAAATCGTCATCGAATGTTAAGCGTGCGGACCCTACGGGTTCGAGAACTATGTAGACATGACCGAGACACATCTTTGGTCAATAACCAATAGCGGAACCTGGATGCTCATATTGGCACCTACATATTCTACGAAGATCTTTATCGGTCAAACCGCATAACAACATACGTTGTTCCCTTTGTCATCGGTATGTTACTTGTCCGAGATTCGATCGTTGATATCTCAATACCTAGTTCAATCTCCTTACCGTCAAGTCTCTTTACTCGTTCCGTAATGCAACATCCCGTAAATAACTCATTAGTCACATTGCTTGCAAGGCTTATAGTGATGTGCATTACCGAGAGGGCCCAGAGATACCTCTCCGATACACGAAGTGACAAATCCTAATCTCGATCTATGCCAACTCAACAAACACCATCGGAGACACCTGTAGAGCATCTTTATAGTCACCCAGTTACGTTGTGATGTTTGATAGCACAATAAGTGTTCCTCCGACATTCGGGAGTTGCATAATCTCATAGTCATAGGAACATATATAAGTTATGAAGAAAGCAATAACATAAACTAAACGATCATCGTGCTAAGCTAACGGATGGGTCAAGTCAATCACATCATTCTCTAATGATGTGATCCCGTTAATCAAATGAAAACGCATGTCTATGGTTAGGAAACTTAACCATCTTTGATTAACGAGCTAGTCAAGTAGAGGCATACTAGTGACACTCAGTTTTTCTATGTATTCATACATGTACTAAGTTTCCGGTTAATACAATTCTAGCATGAATAATAAAAAATTATCAATGATATAAGAAAATATAAATAAAAACTTTATTATTGTCTCTAGGGCATATTTCCTTCATGTTCTTTGTTGGAATTATCACGGGCTGGGCAACCCCGCGACAGTTCGAGAAGTTCGCGAACTCGCGACTAAGTTTGCCCCTGCCGTGCTATGCCTTGTGGAGACTCAAATAGATAGGGCGCGTGCAGAAATACTTTCTCTTTCTTTCGGCTATAATAAAGCTTTTGCTGTTAATAGCTCCGGTAGGAGCGGTGGAATTGTGATTTATTGGAATGAGGAAATAAAATTTGAAGTTAAAGGTTAGTCGAAGTAGCATGTAGATACAATCGTTTCTGATCTAGGATCGGAACCGTGGAGATTTTCTTGTATCTATGGAGAGGCCCAAGTTGTTGAACGTGCAAAGACATGGGATACTCTGAAATCTATATGTACGTCACCAGTACAACCATGGGTTATTATTGGTGCTTTTAATGAGGTTCTCTATCAATCTGAACATGATGGGAATGGCCAACGCAGTCAAACACAAATCGATGGGTTCAGAGACGCTCTCGACGTGTGTGGATTACTTGATTTGGGGTTCTCTGGTTTACCCTGGACCTTCAAGAAAAAGGTCTCTGGCGGGACGTATACAAGAGTCCAGCTCGATAGGGCGGCCGCGCACCCGTCTTGGTCAAATCTGTTCCCATTGGCGCAACTGACACATGCAACAGCTGCTTGCTCGGACCATGTTCCAATTGTTTTGACATTCTCTGATGATCTTATGCAGAAACACGGTGTGCGCCCGTTCAACTATGAGCTTATGTGGGATACACAACCGGAACTGAAGGCCTTTATTGACTCGGGGTGGCAGAAGAAACCAAGTAGCCTATCATTTTTGGTACTTCATGAAAAACTAAAGGGGCTCTCAGGTGATCTTTCTAGCTGGACCGGAAGACATTTGGTAATGTGAGGCATGAAATTAAGAAGCTGAAAAGGGATCTTGAGATCCTTAGACGAGTTCCGGGCAGGTTGGGCCCCTCCCATGACGAGTTAAAGATTTCAGAGAGACTAGTTGAGTTGTATTATAGAGAAGAGATCCTTTGGAAACAACGTTCCAGAATTGAATGGCTAATAATGGAGATAAAAATACTCACTACTTTCACATAAGAGCTTCAATGAGAAGGAGGAAAAATCTGATAAAATTTCTGAAGAAGGCTAATGGGGATATTATCAATGATTTGGTGGAACTTGAGGAGGAAACCACTCAATTTTATAAGGACTTGTACACATCAGAGGAGGTCTCTAATATGCAGAGGAAGTAAAGACTGCATTATTCCAAATGTTTCCTGCTACAGCTCCAGGACCGAATGGTTTCCCAGCCCACTTCTTCGAGAAGCATTGGGATATTTGTGGTGATGAGATGACACGAGTGGTGCTACACATTGTTGAAGGAGAAGAGAGTGCACGGGCAATTAATAATACTATCTTGGTTCTTATACCAAAGGTAAAAAACCCATCCTCTCTTACACAATTTCGTCCTATAAGTTTATGTAACGTCATGTACAAGATTGCCTCCAAGGTAGTAGCCAACCGCTTGAAGGAGATCCTTCCAGAGATTATTTCGACGAAGCAATCAACTTTTGTCCCAGGCCGTCTCATCACTGATAATGTTATTGTGGCATATGAATGCTTGCACTTCATGAAGAGAAACAAAGCAATAAAGCACCTCTATTATGCTCTGAAACTAGATATGATGAAAGTGTATGACAAAATTGAATGGGAATATCTGGAGGCAATAATGAGGAAACTTGGTTTTTCTAACAAGTGGGTGGCACTAGTTATGAGCTTTGTAAATTCAATATCTTACTTGGTTTCTTTTAATGGTAAGAAGCTTGACGAGTTTGTTCCAACAAGAGGCATACGGCAGGGAGATCCTATTTCACCCTATCTTTTCCTGCTAGCAGCAGAGGGCCTTTCAGGCCTCCTCAAATCCAGAGATCAATCGTCTCAACTAGGTGGATTACAAGAGGCCCCTTCAGCGCAGCTGGTTAACTACTTATTGTTTGCAGATGATAACCTGTTGTTTTTTAAGGCGAATGGTATGGGAGCAACGGAGGTGTCAAACCTGCTTTAGTCATATTGTCAAGCTTCAGGGCATAAAATAAAAAATATTAAGTCTTCTGTTTTCTTTAGCAAAGGGTGCTCGAGGAAGAGGTGAAAGGAGTTCTGAATGTGCAAAATGAAAATTTGAGTGAAAAGTATCTTGGTATGCTATCTGACATTGGGGCATCCAAAAGGGTGCGTTTAAGTATCCAAAGGATATTTTATGGGGCAAAGTTAAAGGATGGATTGAGAAACTAATCTCGGCAGCAGGCAAAGAAATTTTGATCAAGTCTATCGCTCATGCAGTACCTGTATATTCCATGTCATGCTTTAAATTGCCCAGGGGTTTATGCGAACACTTGAACAAGCTCATCCGACAGTTCTTTTGGGGGAGTAAAGAAGGAGAGCATAAGCCTAACTGGGTTGCATGGAAGGATATGATCCAGCCAAAGCACTGTGGTGGCCTTGGGTTCAGAGACTTGGAGCTCTTTAACGTAGCATTATTGGCCAGGCAGGCGTGGAGGATCCTTGTGTCACCGGAGGCACTAAGTTCCCAACTACTTAAGGCCATCTATTTTCCTAACATGACTATTTTTAAGCTGAGTTGGGTTCACACCCGTCACAAATATGGAGAGCGGTCTTGGAGGGAAGAGATGCTTTGACGCATGGTATTATTCGCAGAATTGGCAATGGGCATAGACCTAGGGTCTGGGATCACAATTGGATTCCAAGGGAATCATCCATGCGCCCCTTGGTGTGTCTCGTGCCAAACCCCTCAATCCATGTGAGTGAAATGATTGATAGTAACTCTGCTTCATGGGGCACAGATATCTTAGACAAATTTTTCCTACCAACGGATGTACAAGCAATCAAACAAATACCCTTGTGTACTAGTAATGTGGACGATTTTTCGGCATGCCAATTTGATAAAACAGGAATATCCTCAATGCGATCTACTTACAGGCTTTTAGCATTGATCAAACGGAACAGAGAAGCCGAACTAAAAGGAAGGGCCAGCTCCTCCAACTCTTCTTATGAAGAAAAGGGTTGGACCTCTCTCTGGAGTACTCAAGTCCCGGCAAAGATTAAAGTGTTCTTATGGCGCCTTGTGAGGCACTCACTTCCCAGGGAGGATGTCCGACACCACCGACACATGTCTAACACTGATAATTGTCAACTATGTGGTGCTCTGGATTCATGGAAGCACTCGCTTGTCGAGTGTACTTCAGCCAGATGAGTTTGGGCTCTCATGGACGAGGAATTATCTAAGAAGTTGATCGATATGAGTGACCCAAGTGTGAAGCGGTGGTTGTTTGACCTTCGTGATTCGTTATCCCATGTGCAATTTGTTAGGGTTGCTGTGACTTTATGGGCAATATGGACCGCTAGAAGAAAGGAAATACATGAAAAATATATTTCAAAGTCCAATGGCTACTCATTTGTTCATTGGACGCTTCATCAGTGAACTTGATTCTGTCAAGGTGATCAACCCCCCTTCACCTCCTCGAAGAACTGTTCGACCTAATGATCCACTGTGGAAGCAACCGGTTGAAGGTTTTTGCAAAATACATGTTGATGATGGGTTGTCAACTGATGGCAAAACTGGTGACTGCGCCGCGATCTGCAGAAATAGAGATGGAAGCTACATGGGTTCCTCATCACTTGTTCTTCCTGGAACTACAAACCCGACGACTTTGGAGATGCTTGCATGTCGTGAGGCATTAGCTTTAGCTGAAGATCTCTCGTTGTTGAAGACTGTTATTGCATGTGACTGCATGACAGTGGTGGAGGATATTACAAAGGGGCGAGGAGGCTCCCACGAGGCTATTGTAAAAGAGTTTATATTTAGGTCTAGTTCTTTTTCAGTTTCCTAGTTACTTTTGAAGGTAGAGCTTCGAATACTGAAGCACATAATCTTGCCAAACACGCTGCTATACTTGATCAGGGTCGCCATGGGTGGCTTATTTCTCCTCATGACCCAACTTGTATTCCCTTAAACATTATCGGTGATCAATAAAGTGTTGGCAAAATCTCAAAAAAAAATCACAGTTTTTTGTTTCACAGGAGCTATTGCTGCGATTTTTACTGTACAGTGAGCTTTTCTATGGGACATGGAGCACCAAATATGCAGCAATTTTTTTTGGAAAAGAGCAAAAACAAAACTCTCAGTTAACACGAGTTATAATATAGAAGAAAAACTAGTTTTGCCGCGTGTCATACAACAAAAGCTTCATTTGCATATAAGTTTGCAAATCAAAATGATCACACACCTAAAGACATGAACATGATTCCTTCACCAACTAAGGGCAATGGCGGTAGCTAGTTCATGCCCAAACAAATGCATGTTAGGGGCACTTTCCGCCGGTACTGAAGCATCTGACGCATTTGGGGGAATAATGTACTTCTTATATCTATCTGGAATAGTTGAAACATAATCTGAATCCCTCTCACACCGAAGAAAGTGGATATCCTCCTTGTCATCGAGGCGGACGTAGTTGTGTAGTGTCATATTAGCCGTAACAATCATCTTTTGTGTTTTAATCGAGTAGTTATATTGAGCAAGATTTGCCGCTTCATCTTCCAGACGCCAAAAGTTCTCTTTATGGTATTGCGCTTGGAGTGGGTCCGTTTGAACTTCTCTATAGGAGTAGTTGGGGACGCACCTGTTTAGAAGTCAAATTTTCCAGAGTGACAATTGTGATACACTGTCAAAAGCTAAGAATCACAAAAGTGAAATGAAAAAGTATTGCTTTTGCTAGGGAATGACATCTGTGATATATTATCGAAAGCTAAGTGAGGCAAAAGTGAGATGTCAAATTCTACAATGACATAAGTAAAGTGGGCAAAAACTAGAGTGCCAAGAACAAAGTTTCCCCGTATTGTTGTGAACGATGTCATACAGACTAGCGAGTAGAGAATCTTCACCTTCCTCTCGTAGAAAAAAAAATTGAGAAACACCATCATCGTTAAAAGTCATATTCTAAACAGCGCTTTTGAAAAAAGAAAAGGAAAAACGAGCTTCTTTCTCACATTCTTATCAAGCGTTATCTCGTTCTCATTCACATGTGTACAAAAGCCAACAAAAAACATTACATGTGAGAAAATTAATCAACAAAAAACTAATCATCGAAAAGACTTGAATTCCCTTGAGATAAAACGGAAAAGAACTTATGGATTGGAGGTGGAGGCCATTCAGTATCCCAATCCCCTTCTCACCTCACAGCTGGACCTGTAGACATTGTTGGTACTCTGCCCAAATGTTCCATCTCAAATGCAGAGCTACTTTGGCTCACATCAGTCAACATGCCAGTGGCATACGCACCGTAGCCATCCACGTTACCGACACTCCCAGCCGTGTAGAACCCTGCATTCATGTGGTTACGCGCGGCCTCAAGCTCAAGGCACTCATGCAACAATGCCACCACCTCGGTCATCGAGGGTCGCTGCTCCGCCGCCTGGGCAGTGCACTTGAGTGCGGTGTCGGCGACTTTCCATACGCCATTGACATCATGGTCGCCGTGCATGCGTGTATCCACTACACCCTCAATATTGCCACGGGCAAGGCGCTGACGCGTCCACTGAATGATGCTCATCGGCTCTGGATCGTTCAGGAGGGGTGGTTTCCCTGTGACTATCTCAAGTAGCACTACACCGAAGCTGAACACGTCACTCTTGTTGGTCAGCTGAAACGTAGCATTGTACCTGATAGGTATGAAACACATTAGTGGGTCTAATTTCAAGAACAATCATGCAACATGGGTTTGGTTGAGACATCTTAATTAGATTCAAGCGAATTCCAAGAAAACAATCTGATTCTTGCATAAATCAAATGTTTTTTCTTAGGCTTCAATCACTCGTTTGTAGGTCAATTGTCAAATTTAAGGGAGCATGTTATGAATTTGATCACCCTAGGTGAGTCATGCTTCTTTTGAGACAACCAAAGCATATTACTTCAGCTATTAATAACATGCAAGATGATTTTGAGAGCATAATCAACAAGAATTTAGAACGATGCACTTACTCAGGGTCAAGGTAACCGGGTGTCCCAATCACCCTGGCCGTGGACACGTGGGTATCACAGTCGTTATTGAAAGCCTTGAGCAGGCCAAAATCGGCGATTTTGGCCTCCAGCTTTGCATTCAGCAGAATGTTGGATGTCTTCACGTCCCTGTGAATGAGGGGCGGATTGCACCCCTTGTGCAAATACTCAAGCCCTGCACATCCACATCACGTGCTCTCAACCCCACCACATTTGTAGTGTGTGCTTCTATACATAATGATTCAATTACATGTATAAAAGCTTGATTTTAACCTTACCTTGTGCGGATTCCATGGTGATAAGGAGTCTTTGTTTCCAGGTTAAAGTTCTTGTGTTGTTGTCTCTCCCTGCGATGCAAAAACTAAGAGGTGAATCACATGTACTGGAATTTTTGCTACATGTTCTCATATTTATGTTGCCGAAGGATAAGTCTGAATTATTTGAGTGATCTGCATGCCTCTAAGATGTTTGTCTAGGGCTCCTTCAGACATGTACTCGTAGACAAGAGCCATGCACTCCCTCTCCTTGCAGTAGCCAAACAGGGACACAAGATTCTTGTGATGAATCTTCGCTAAGGTCTGAGCCTGAACACGAAACAATACATGCATTATGAAACTGAATCTAGCAGCATCGATTGCACTTACTTGACTAGATCTTTGTTAGTTCTCACCTCTGCCAAGAATTCTTGTACCCCTTGGTTGGAAGATTCAGACAGCAGTTTGACAGCCACCTGGGTGCCATCCTCCAAGAAACCATCATAGACTTTCCCAAACCCTCCTCGGCCGATCACTCGTTGGAAGCCATTCGTGATAGCCTCTAATTCACTGTACGTGAATCGGCGATTCTCGAGTCGTAGTGAGGTGTGTCCATTCCTGTTAATTTCCTCATTTTGCGGCCTTACACTGTTGGTTGTTATTCCTTTAGGGTTGAAAGACCGACCACACAAACAGTGTTAGTTAACCCTTGACCTTGAATTCGTGTATCCAAAGTCATGTGTTTAGTAGTGACCTCTCACCTTGCTTTCTCCTTCGCATGCAAATTAGTACAGACAAAAGCACAACCATCAGTACCAAAAATACAGGAACTGCAACATAGACAGCAACCATAGAGTTGCTCTTCTTTTTTGCAAGCTGACAGGAGTTGCCGTTACTGCAGAGATTTGTATTATTACCATATCTGGCAACAGAAGAGAAGACGAGTAAATGGTAATGTTGATCAAGTAAGATATATGGTGCTTTTTGAAGAAAAATATCACATGAGATCTGAGGAATCTCACTGGAAAATTCTTCTACTAGAATGTACCAGGTACCAACCTAAGTGTTAGGGACTCATCTTGGGTTCTTCTGAGAAGTCCGGAAGGAATTGACCCACTGAGCTGATTTCCTGTTAAATCTCTGGAAGGAAACAAAGTAGTTTCCGATGTCAAACTAAAGTATGTTGTGTGTTGAATGAGTTTTGAAAACTTTTGTAAACTATGTCACAAATTACATACAGAAGTGTGAGCAATGACAATTGTGAAAGGGCGTCGGGAATGGAGCCTGTCAGATTGTTGTGTGACAAATCCCTGCCAATTAGCGAGATCACGGATAAATAACTTATAGCTGTACTTCTCAAACAAATTAGCATACAATGTGTGAAATAGTTGGCTAACAACATCCTACTTACAAGTACTGTAAACCTTTGAGGCTTGCAAAAGAAGATGAAATGTTGCCACTCAGACCACTGGAAGATAAATTCCTGCATTGTGTGTATACAACAAAGGCTCAGATAATTCCGGTCACTGCTACTATTAATACAGTACCGGTTCCCGTAAAAAGTGTGGTACCGGTTTTAATTGAAAAATATATCAATCAAAATAACTCACAAGCCTTTGATAGTTGGCGGGGTAGAAACAGCATAGCTACAATGCAATCCCTTCCACGCGTAATTCGTGGGCGCGCAAGGATCGCCCATCCAGTTCTTTTTCACTTGGTACTTGTCCTTGATGGTCGTCATGGCAGAAACTGTAGCATTTCTCGGTAGCAACACATAAATAAACCATTTAGGCTCAGTGATCTATATCACTGGAAAACATAGCGCGCTATATAGCGTTGCTAATAGCACGATATAGCGTATTGAGAATTTTCTCGCTAAATAAATTAGTGTACAATGTCTCGCTAATAGCACGCTATAACGCGATATAGCACGCTAATAGCATATTCTGAGGCCGCCGCTATTTTGTTGTAGCGTGCTATTTCTTTTCCTTGATCTATATACATAAATATGTTGAAATACTAGTTTCATGAATCATCCACATGATTCTAACCATAACCGCGGACTCTGTCTTGATCAGAGTAGTGTGAGCGATGATGTCTGGTTATTCTAAATAAATGAAACCGGGGGAAAAGAAACCCATTTTCTTCTATAAAAAAGGCATAATTGCTTACCTTCCTGAGCTGCAGTGGATATACCAGTGGTCGGAACGGCGGAGAAGATCTCAAGGGCGTTAACGATGGGCGGGAGCGTGGAGTTGGTGGTGGCCTCCAATGAGAAGATGTATTGGTGGGAGGCGTAATCAGGTTTTTCATTGTACATGACAGTCGTCTCGAGGTACTTCAGGCCGAGAGTTTTGGTGTTCCAGAGCTTGCCGTTGAGCTTGACGTAGAACTGGCGGAGGGCGTTGCTCGGAAGAAGTTGCAGCTCTGCCATGTACATCATGAAAACGTACCTACATATAATTTTGTTTATGGATACTTCCATTTTGAATCTCTTTTGAAGTGTCTAATTATCAGGTTAGCTGCATAAACCCATTCATAATAATTACATCGAGAAGAAAATGGAGATGATGATCTGATACTGGTGAACTGCATATGCGCCACTCCGCATAATAAAATACAGAGAGTTGAAAACGTGGAAGGAGATGGATTTCAATCGCACCAATACGTATTTGTGAAATATCTAAGAACAGTCAGTAGAGTACTACGTACCCGGGCACTAGATCTTTGGCGTTGCCTTTGGGTTGTGCATCCTGGGTGAAAAAGATGGGTCTGGAGGAGTTGATGGACGTTACTCCGGTTTGTGTCACGGCGGATGGTGCCTCGAAAACGTCATTGACGTCGTTCTGCACCTCGTAGGTCGTTGAGATCGGCGACCATCCATACCCCGTGGGCAACTTGATCCATATACGGTCATGTGGATCGTCGGGGTACCTGATCCATGGGCAGATTAACCGTTCCACACCCACCAACACACTTATATGTTACATAGACATATATATGTATCCAATTCTAATTACCTGATGGATTTATCGGAGCCAATGTTGGCCCTCGCGACGAGAACCAGTGCTTGGGACGCGTCCGACTGCGGGTAGAGCTTGTTCTTCAGAGGCCTCACCTCGAGGCTGGAGATGAACGGCGTCCCGGAACCGGTGTTCACGAGGCACACCTGGACGGATTCGCCGGAGATGACAGTGATGATCTCGGCAATCACAGGCATGTCGCCGTCTGTTATGTTCACAGTCTGCCAGTAGTTCACGCCGATGTGAACGTCAAAAATGGGCCACCTCTTGAGGCCGTCGTAGTTGCCATGCATGAACATGGCCCGAATGAGATACTTAAGCCCGAACACGAGGGACCGAAGCGTGTAGCAGTTCCGCGCGCCATCAGGGAAGCTGCGGACATTACGCCAGCTCTTACCTGCCTGGTACTCAGGGGAGATGTTGCGGTTGGTGCCAGCATCGGTGTAGCCGGCGTCCGGGGTGTACCAGAGCTTGGTGGTGTTGTCCGCGTAGCCCGTCTCCCCCGGGAGACCGCAGTCTATGCTTATGAAACCTGCATGTGGGCACACGGTAGAGACTGGCTGATGAAGCAAACGGCAGAGAGTGATTGATGAAGCCATGCATGCAAGCATATACAAGATGTGCTCACCTAAGCTATCGACCTGGCCATGGACTTGAAGAACGCCGCCACCACCGCCGGCGAGTCCGAGAAGAAGCAACAACAGCCACTGGGCTGCCATTTCTCTTGTGCGAGCGACTACACACTAGAACACAATATAATGTATGTCCGTCTAACAGAAGTTTTCGCTTTATATAAGAAGTTAAGTATATGCAGCACACTTACCCAGTTGGGGAAGATCACATGGACATGACCTGGGCTCACAGGGTGGGTTGACTTGCATGCAGGCAAGTCAGTCAACCGCCTTAGCTGGGCTCACAGGGTGGGCTCATGGCCAGGGATGCCCCAGATCGAACTTGACTGAAATCGTGGATTTTTCGCCTAAAAAATTGACATCGTGGACTTTTGACTGTTTCCTGCGCGATTCTCGCGGCAGACAGCTCGTTTAACAACCTCTATGATTACTGATTCGATTGGCAAATTGCTGCAGCCAAGCACGTTAGTCTCGGTGTTCTAGAGCAAGTTGCACCAAGTATCTTGAACTTGGAGCATATCGTGCTTGAGCGAGGTAACAAGTGCTCTGGACTGGACATGCGGTGACTTTGCACCCGTTTCTGTTCCGTGGCTGGACAGAATCATCGAAGATCACACGAAGAGTCTACTACGTAGGAGCATCTTCACTCGTTCGGCCCCCAACGCATAGGCCGGCGCTATTTCGGGCGCCCGCCCGGCGCTTTCTAGGCCATGGGGGCGATCTAGCTCCCAGCCACGCCCCCAAGCGTTGCCCCTTAAGTCGCAGCAAATTCAAACTTAATCATTCCCGCTCACAAAAAAACGCCACAAGTCCGGCGATCAGCGGCCCAATTCGTCGATCACCTTGGCACAGTTCGGCGATCAGATGAAAAGTTTGGCGTATAAAAAAAAGAAAGGACGCGTGGGCAACGCACCAAACGGCGGGGGCGGCCTCCGGCGTCGGCAGAGTCGGCGTGCGTGGGCTTGGCGGTGTTGGAGCTGCTTCTATGCTGGGCGGCGTCGGCGCGGCTTCTGTGCTGCTGGGCGTCGTGGGGGCATCATCGCTCGGGCTTGGCGGCATCGTCGGCGTGGGCGTGGGAGTTGGCGGCGCCATCGACGGCAGCTGGTTCATCATGAGGCTGTGCTCCGCCAGGTACCACGCCTTGAACTGCTCGTCGTTGCTCTGGAGCATGTCCGCCCCGCCCATCAAGAAAGCCAGGTCGGTGTTCTTCTTCTTCGCGGCGACGTTGGTCCGGAGTAGTCGAGCTTGACGGCGATGTTCGTCATCAACGCCGACCACCGCGCCACGGTCTTCTCTTCACGCAGGGCGGCCCGGGCATGTGCATCGGCGAGGCAATGCTCAATGGACTCCTGCACGCGCGCGGTGGCCGAGTCGGCGTGCTTCCTCTTCTTGGCCCCTTTGTTGCCTTCGGGGCGCCAGTCGCCCACGCCCGACGTCGGCGCGTCCGACTTGTAGAGGTCTCCTTGGCCTTGGTGAGGGTGCGTCGGACATCCGCCCACTTCTCGCACTTCCCGGTCCGCTTGAAGACGTGGAGGTATTTGAAATCCTGGTCGCTGCTGTCCTGGTGATACATGGCAAACATCCGCAGCAGCTGCGCCGACGAACAGACAGTTGACGGGCGCGCACAGTGAAATGAAGTGGGAGACCGGCGTGCCATACCTGATCCTCAATGCTGGCGCCGCTCTCCGGACGAGCCGCGATCTCCTCGACGATCCCATGCCATTTGTTGCACGCCGTTTGGATGAGCCCTCAGTGGTTCGATATTGCCTTCAACCCGCGCTGTATGTAGACGCCTTTGAAGTAGGGGTCGACGAGCTTGCGCTCGTCGCACTCGGCCTTGATGCGCTCCCAATACGTCTCGATGCTCTGGTTCATGCCGGTGATCAGGTCGAGGCAGACGACTTTCCACGCTTCGGCGAGACACTCCTGCTCCTTGGATGCCCACTTGATGCGTGGCTCGCGGATCCTGGCCGCCCCCTTCTTCTTCTTCCGTTTCCTCGCCGAAGCAGGAGCCTCCTCCTCCTCCTTTGGCTCCTCCTCGCCGTAGTCGAGCTTGCCATCCATGTCGCCGTTGAGGTCCATTGTGTCGTCCTGGGCAGTGAACCCAGGGGACGCGGTGGCGGCGGCCGAGCCGGCCGTGATGATGTCGTGGATGTCGGCTTCGGTGGCGTCGGTGTCACCGAGATGTGACGTGGAGGCTTGTGAGAAGGGCAGCACGCCACGGCGGAGAGGGGGCATCGGGGAGGATGCGTAGGCCGGCGGTGAGTAGGTGTACGGAGGGTACTGCACGCCGGCGAAGGCGGGCAAGGGCGTGCGCTGGACCAGATGACCATGGGGGAAGGTGATGTTGGGGTTGAACCCGCCGTGTGCATCACCGCCGGCGTAGCCCGACGACGGCGTGCAGCCCCAGGGTTGCGGCGACGATGAGAAGCTGGCCGGAGTACCGACGCTTTGCTGGCTCCAGGGAGCGTATGGGGTGTGGCCGCCGGGCGGATTCATCATCCCCATGCGAGCCGCCTTGGCTTGTTCGGCCGAGCGCTTCGCCTACTCCGCCGCCGCCGCAGTCGCGAGCGCCGCACTGTCCCGGGCCTTATTGGCGTTGGCCCTGTTCCGCCAGTCGGTGGTGACAGCCTCCCGACGCTGAACTTCCGCCATCCAGTCGGCGTTGGACATGCCCGGGGGCTTGGACGGCGGTGCCCTCGGCTTCCTCTACTTCGGCAGGGCGACGGCGGCAGACGCATCCGTCACGGCGCGGGGGACCACGTACTTCTTCGGCGGCATGGCGACCAACTAGGAGGGCAGGAGGAGATTGGCGGGAGGAATGGAGAGAATGAGAGGGAAGCCGGGGGGAAAGTGGGAAGAAACGGGGGGAAAAGGCCCTCCTCTCGCCGACGGAGCAGCCCCACGCCCCTTTTCGCTTGTGCCGGCGCCCCCGGGTGCCCCGCAGCGCGCCGGGTTTGGCTCGGGTGCGCCGGCTGTTATTTCGGCCCAACCCGGCAAAAATGGACTCCTAAGGACTCGACTGGGCCGATTTTCGCCCGTCGGCACTAAAAAATCACCTAGGGGGTGTTGGGGGCGTAGCTGGAGATGCTCTAAGATGCGTGTGATCCTAGTAGCGGTGTACTCCGGGGAATCCGCGCGCCCGGGCATGCCTCCGTAAACACCGGCTCGTGGTGAGGAAATTCAAAAAGGATTTCCCAATATTTGATGCAATTTCCAGTAAACATTTCAGTCATTTAACCTAAATGCAAACTGAAATCACTGAATTTCAGTGATTTTCGGTAGTGGCTGAAATATTTATGCAAGCCCAAGCAAAACTGCATGGCCCGGTAGTGGCACGGGTTTTCAACGGGATAGTTATAGCTAACTAGACCATGATGGCGCGCATTGCCGCACTCCTCCATTTGTGCAATAGTATGGCAGTGAATTTAGAAATATACGGAGACAAATGTATGTTATTATGTGTTAATCAAAACTAACCACAAATCTAAAGTTGAAGGGTAACTTTTCTTTTAGCCAAGGGATGCTCGGCCCTTGTTTTTCTGCTCTGGGTACCATGCCCACGCAAGTTTGCGTTCGTGCCATATGTTATATCCTCTTTGTACTCATTTCTTTTCCTTTTATCAATAAAAAGATACACAAGCTTTGCATATTCGCGAAAAAAAACTTTTCTTTTAGCCAATCACCATGATGGGCATATACCCTCTTGATTTCAGAATGATAAAATGGCATGCCAGCTATACTAGTTGGTTAACTACAAAAAACTAATGCATCATTTTGTCGACAATCTTTTTCCGTAGATCTAGAACTTATGGTTACTTCACAATCTCGCTAAGTCGCATGGTCGAGAAAATTTCTGGAAACAAAATAGCTTAACAACATAGAAGAACATAGCGATGATGGTTAAAATAAACGGAGTTGACTTTGCCACTACATCAGCTCTGACGGATGGGCCCCGCATGTTATAAACGTGTTTAAATCGTCTAAACTGGCCATTTTTCAAAAGTGGTAGTTTTTAGTCACAAAATTAGAAATTTTTGGTAGTTATCAGTCATAGTATTTTTGAAAGTGGTAGTTCTGTGGGAATGTAACCCCTAATGTGGTAGTTTTTTGTCAAATACTCTGATATAAATAGCATGCTGTAATTTTTTCTATGCATTGTTGCACACATTTGTTGCAGGCGTGCATGGCATTTTGTTAAAATTAGATATTATACATAGATGAGCGCACAAAGGAAAACTAAATAACAGAAATGGAAGTACTAACATTACTGAATCGACAAATGTGAGGATTTATATATTACAAGTTTTAGAGTGGTTGGGCTTTTTTAGAACCGTTCGTTGATGTCGATCTAACGGCAGACAAATACAAAGTACTGGGTAGTACTCCGATAAAAATACGCGAAAGTACTAAAACGAGTGGGGCCGGTACTCGTGACAAGGTGGGGACGCGTTTTAATCTAGGGGCAGTTTAGTCCTAGGAAAATTTGCACGCGCCGCCCCTCTCGTCAAATGAATAACCGCCGCCATGGTGCTACACATTCCATAATTACTCATCGGCGGCCATCTCCCCCCTCTCCTTCGCTCCACTCAGGCAACCCCCCCCCCCCCACCCACCCCCACCCCTCTTCCACAGCAGATCGAGCTGATGGCCGGCGGCGAGAACACCGACTTCGTGCAGATCGCCGGCGGCGACCAGGTCAAGTTGGCCAGATTGAGGGAGATCCGTTCTTGGTTTGACAACACAAGGCAGATGAGCTGGACGGCAATGGCCACTCTCAAGAATTTGACGAAGAAGGAGAGGGCAAAGCTTTTCCCCCAGCCCGCGCAACCGATTCAGAAGATCGAGATCCTCCTCTGGGCGATGGAGCAGGCCAATTCGTCCAGCGAGTGGACCAGGCGGAGGTGGTGGGCGTTCAGATCCAGGGTAGAGCATCCACTTGATCAGGAACCCACCGTGCATGAGGTGCCGTTGCAGATTGTGCAGTCTCCAACCGAGTCACCGGAGACTTCGAAGCGCAAGATGAGGAGGACAATGGTCGCGACCTCGCTTCCCCGCCGTTCTCCATGCTTCCCTCGCCGCTCTCCTCGTCTGAACGGCGGCGGTAGCTATGTTTAGAGTAAGCTTCCCCACTCCTCATCTTTCTACTGCTCGTGCTTACATCGTGGTGATACTGATCATAATAGTTCAGAGAGGGAAGGCTAGATGGCATTTTAATCTCAATGAATTGCATGAACATTTGAGTACATGGATTTGGAGGATGGATTATGATGTATGTGAACCCTAGGCATCATATGAACCCTAGGAAAAATTAGTAATGTTGTAGTGGTAGACACTGAAATATTTCGGTACACACCGGTAGGCACTGAAATATTTCCTTACTGCCCTAGGCAAAATTTGTAATATTGTAGTGGTGGACACTGAAATATGTCGGTACACACCAGTAGGCATTGAAATATTTCGGTACTGCCCTAGGCAAAATCTGTAATGTTGTAGTGGTGGTAGACACTGAAATATTTCGGTACACACCGGTAGGCACTGAAATATTTCGTTACTACAATTTCAGTACACACCGATGCACACTGAATTATTTCACTACTGCAATTTCAGTACACACCGGTACACACTGAAATATTTCAGTACTGCAAATTCTATACAAAGTTGGCATTTTGTCATTTATGTGTGAATTAATCCATGCATCATATGACCTAACTTTGTACATGAGTTTGGGTCAATTTCATGTCTATTTATTGTTAAAATTATTGTCATGCCATGAAACACAAGACAAGTCACTGACCCAAGCTTGCAAAGATGCCATATCAATGTTGCTGATATGAAATGTGCATGTTTTCACCTAGTCTTGTGTCTAAATTAAACTGAGCATTTTTTCTTGATGGTATCCATGGATCTAGAACTCCTATGAATTTGCTCATGTTGGATGTTTTGTTCTCCATCATTTGTACTAGCATTCCGTGCGATTAGATGCCATGACAAGACCCCTGGCATATTTATTTTCTTGCCTCCAACATCACATGTGTGTTTTGTAGGAAAAAACCTGGAGTTCACCAGGCTGGCTGAAGTTGTGAGGCTAGGAGGCTGATGGTGCTGCTACTGGCTGATCCTTCTTCTTTCAGATTTTGTTCGTCATTTCTCAAGCCATTGGACCAGTGCTACTTCCCTATGTGCTGTTAATATATTATAAGTAGTTCCTTCGAATTTGTAGTATTAGTTAGTTTGAATGTGGAAGTACCTTAATTTGTAGGAACGAAATGTTGCTATGTATGACCAAGGGTTTCATACCTTAATCTTTGGATAATTAATTATGTGAACTGTTGGATGTGGCGCATAACGAAACGCCTCTACCATTGATACTAGTTCAACATGTCGGTCCAATTAGAGACCAGCCACTACCATATAGAACAGTTAGCATTTCATACTACAACCTGGCATGTACAAAACATCACACAGTGGAAGCACATCCCTAAGCACCTTGCATTGTACAAGGTCTTAGAGACAAGCCTCTACCATATATAACAGTTACCATGTCACACTACAGCCTATAAAACATCACACAGTGGAATAATCATAGCTAGTAGAGCATTAGGTACCAGTTAATAATAGTTGCAATCCATCACAAGCAATAGTACCTAGATATGAGTAGATATAGGTACGGTAATACACGACAAGTACTCGCAAACAAGAGCTAACATAACAAGTTCATTTCAGATTGATACATGGCCCACCGCAGTTCTAAATGAGGTGGATGGTGATCATCATCCTCAAGTCATGGCGACGGGTGTTCGCAACAGTGAGTAGGATGGCCTGTCCTACCCGAAGATTCTTGGCACGAAGGAACTTCTTCCACCCTGCCCTGCTTAAGACAGTGCGACCGTCCATGTCCACTGCATAGGCACAGCTGGTGATGGAGCCCGTCCTGGTAAGGCGTAGTCCAGCAGCCATGCCTTCTTCGTCCGGGTCGATGCCACAGCTATCAAGTAACCTCTTAGGTAATTTCTGAAAACAGTTGACATGATCATATACATTAGTGGAAATAGCAAAACAGTTGACATGATGTATGATCATGTCACGTGCAATTATCAACAAAGCATACACTTGAAGACACATATATCATTGCATTCAACACTGACCATATATATCATCACATCAGTACACTATACGCCAAGCATCAAATTACTACAGTAATTAGGCATATCATTAGATTACTGCGTACACTAAGCATATCATTGCATATTACTACACTACATGCATGTCATAAAATTCTTTACTAAATGAATTGTAAACTAGGCCTCTCATCACACTACTACAACATGCATATCATATGAACTACTACACTAACTAAGCATGTATATCATGTAATTGCCACACTAAGTAACATACCATGATATGCCGTTTAACATTAGTCCTTGTGAGGCGGGTCATGAATGGCTTTCCTAGGTAGTCTTCATGTAGCGGAAGCATGTCCCAGAGGTTGCCGATTTCCTCGTCGCCCAATCTCAGTCCTTGGGCATACAGGTATTCAACAAGTGGGTTCTCATCATCATCAGAATCGTCATCATCTGACTCAGCACCATCTTCCTCCTCATGAACTTCATCCTCACTATCCGGAATCAAATTTAGATAGATAACATAAATCCTAGGCTATCATTTCTGAAGGAGAAGCTGATCAATTCACCCCCACTAAGATGGTGTGGGCGATGAAACGATCCCAATCATCTCCTCCTATCTGGGTTATCTTTCGCCCCTTCTCGACCTGCATAGTGTATGGGCCCCCAAGAGCATCGAAGGTCACGGTGTCTGCGACGAGCTCATTGAATGCCAATCTCACATTGCATGGTACGATCTATGTAAGATAAAAACAAATAACAGACACAATACATTAGTGGAAATAGGAAAAAACAAAAAGAATGTACTGTCAGAAGGTTCATATAAATTGTTACCGTTGTAAAAACAAAAGAAGGCTGGAAGTAGATGCTGAACAGCGTGGCAGTAGAAAGGCTGGTCCAGCACCGTGAGTTGCAGCGTCCACATTGTGCTTCCTCCATTCTACACAGAACGTGTTGAACTCTAAGTTAAATTGTACATAGTACAATACAAAGATCATACATATAATAAATCATAGTGATAACCTATACTCGCAATGGCCAATCAATCTATTTTCTATCATCTACGTAATAAAGCAATGGCAATGACAATTCATCTAAACCTGGGAATAGTTCGGCATCCAAACTAAAACCAGTCCAATCCACGGCACACATCAAAACCAAACCAATCCAGATATTTTCATTTAGAATCTAGACCAAACCGAACTATACATGCTCGTCATCCAACCCAGTCCAAACCGTTTTCAACTTTTGGATTGAATCCAAAGGTTCAAACGGTGGACAAAGCCATACGCGAGGGCACGTCATGAATCTAGATCAGACATGGCGTCAAAGCTCGAGAGAGGTGACGAGCTTCGGCCAGCAACAGCGGCTCTTGGATTTGAAGCAGTAGTAGGTGGTAGTGGTGGCTCAAACTAATTGATTGATTTGATCTCAAACCATAGAAACCAAATCAAGATCCAATCCAAAAACTAAGTTTCAGTCCAAACCAATCGGCTCAAATCCGCCTCCGTAGGGAGACGCGGTTGGGGAAGGGAATAAGAGGGGAGATCTCACGTACTTGCCGGAGTTGGCGGCGGCCGCGCACCGGCAGCGGAGAGAGGGCTCGTCGAGAGATGGCGGCGACAGCGGCGGCGCTGGTCGAGAAGGGGAGAAAGAAAAATGTGGAGTGGTCGAGACGGGAAGGAGGAAAAATGTGGTACATGTGGTGGCTCGGTTGTGTCGATGACAAGGGGACCCACTTGTGAGACCGATAGCAATTGATGGCAAACCGCAGGAGGTGCAGGACCGCGTGCACGACCGCCACGTCCCCACGTGGAATGGGGACGGCCGGGTGGGTGTGTCAAGTCAAATCGGCACCCGTGGCTTCTCGGTAACTTCAAGAGGCAGGAGCAGTGCATTTCTTCCCCAAATCAGGTAGAAAACCCTCGTCCTCTCCCCACCCTCTCTTCCTTCGTCACCACCTCACCACCCTCTCCTCCTTCCTCACCACCCTCCTCCCTTCCTACGCCTCCCTCCTCCTGTCTTCGACCGACGATGAAGCGCGGGCGTGAAGATGCGGCGGACGAGCCGGAGGCAACCATCGGAGCAGAGCAGTCTGCCGCTGTGGATGCAGCCGTGGGTGGAGCGGCTGAGTCCGCCGTAGCGGCGGAAGCTGGCGGTGCAGCGACCGTTGTGCCTGCTCCCGCTGCCATCGCAGCTGTCGAGGCACCCGTCGGCGAGCACAAGGTCGGGGAAGGTCTGGAGGAGGAGGAGATGAGAAGGCATAAGCGGAAGGTGCATGACGAAATCGATGAGCTCTTCGAGGAGAACGCCATAAAGGAGTTCGACCTAGATAGCAGGAAGGGCAGCGACTTCGACGAGGATGCCATCGACGAGCTATCTGAGGTAGTACTCTGTTTTTTGCTCTGTTTTTTTATGACATTGGGGTTTTTCTTGTTAACTACATGAGCATCAATTTCACTTGGGCGTGCTAGTTGTACGTATGTAGGATTGTAGGGATCTAGCATAGATCTTCATGTTGGATGTGGTTTTTTAAATCTGATTCACATTCTGATTCCAGTAGACACTCTGGGTTTTTTCATGGCATTGGGGTTTGTCTTGTTAACTAGATGAGCATAAGTTCCACAAGGGATACATTAATGAAAGAAGTGGGGTAATGAACCCAACTACAAGAAAATGTTCATGGCAGGGATACATTAATGGAAAACGTGGGTTAAACAATGGATATATGGCAGGATTCTCCATTGGCTTCCCCAGGACAATGACAAAATGCTGCAGTTCCTGATTCATTTTAGTTTATGTAGATGAATTAATTTGCACACATGTTCATAGATGATTAGTTTGCACACATGTTCATAGATGATCCATTTGCAAATTCTATACAGCTTTCCATTTTGCAAAGGAAGTGATCGCTCCCTTAATAATTATGGGCTGACAGTACATAGCCACTGGATACCAAAAAAATCAAAACATTTCATCTAGCTAATTTTCCACAGTATGTTATCTAGATGATCACAACCACATCTCTCATCAATATGAGCAGTGAGACACCCCATAGCTCCTTTACCAATTTCCTTCTGAAACTTATCAGGGTCTAACAATGTTGGACAAGCAGTATTGCCGCTGTCAGAAAGAATAATGGTTTCTTCATTCCATTAGATAGAACAAACCCCCCTTGTGTGAAACATGGAGGAGTACAATGAAGCCATTTTTCTGATTCCAATAAGAATTACACCTGTAACAAGTATCAAATATCATTAAACCAAGCCACTTCATGAAGTCTTTCATGTGTTAATTATGTACTACTTGTGCACTAATCTATAAATGCAACTATTCCGCCGTCCATATTTATGCATGTCAATTTCTTTGGCTCAATTATGTATGTGCACATACGCCTTATTTCTAGCAAATAGGTAGTTGCCATGTTACACATGTGTACTTTCAAAACATTGTAATTAAAGTCAATGTAGCATAATAGATTAGCTGAGTTGTTATATGTGTAATAATTCACTAATTGACAGGAGGATGACGACGACGTGGACTACGGCATGGACAGCAGGCACAGCAAGAGCCGGTACACCCTGAGGCATCTGATTGCTGGGAAGATCAAGTACCGTTTCTTTGGCAAGATTGGGTGCCCTTTCTATTGCAAGGTGATCGGTGGCGGCATAGATGGCATGATCCAGCATGCCTTCAGCACTGGCAATGGACATGGCAAGAATCATAGTGCCGGTACTCTGGCTAAACATGCTGCCTACGCACGCTTCCTCCAGATTGTCAAGGTCAATGAGCCCTACAACATGCATTGAAGAAGGGAGAGAAGTGATGTGCTGCTAGAGTGCTGCTGCTGCCCCAGGACCCCCGTGTCCTGTTATGTTATGTATGTTTGTTTGTTGTTGGAGTCTAAAACTGATGTCCTATGGTGTGTCTGAACCTATGCTGAACGGTGGTTGATCTGCCGTTTATGTTAAGAGTTTGCTGCTGCTCTGGTTTAGTGTTCCAAGTTGTTAATACTATTTTGGTGATGCATGTTTAAGCCTTGTACAATGCTAGATGCTTAGGGTGGTGCTTAGAAAAATAAACAGGGTTTTTCTGAAGCACCGGTGCCTATTTCTACAGGAGAGACGCCTAGTTATGCGTCTACCCTGTACAAATAAGCACCTGTGCTTAAGAAAAGCCTGGTTTATTTCTATAAGCAACGCCCCTAAGCACCTTACATTGTACAAGGCCTTAGCAACTCAAGTATCGTACGGTGGTCTATGTTATGGTTGCTGTGTTATTCTGTCGTACGGTGATGCATGCTAGGAACTGTCATAATATGACTATGGTAGTTATAGCTTGGCATGACTATGTTTAGTGTATAACTCAGCATGTTCCTACCATATCTATGAGCAATTGCAACTGAACTATGCATTAATTTTTGACAAAATGAAAGCATGCAAATGATTGCCGATTCCACCTATTGGCAAATCAAGCTTTGGACTGATGATGCATTAGATATTGCAATAAGTAGAGGATGCTCATGATTGCCAAAAGTACCTATTTCCACTTTCTAATAAGAACTAAACGTGTATCAAATGATGCTAAAAGTAGAGCATGAGCATGTATCAATTGATGGTACCTATTTGTGTTTGAATGGGCTCAATAAAGCTGGGGCTGGTTTATGCTCTCTGCATGACCGTGATGGTAACGAAGACACTTGGTTGGCTATGGTCTTGCTGTCAAATTTAAGTTTCAGTTCTTTAAGACTCTTTGTTTTTGCTGCTTGCTCGGGATCGACTACCTTTCTCGGGCGTCCACGTGCTCTCTTCCTTTTGGGGGAGTTGGCTGCACCGGTATCCTTCTGGGAGTTGGATGTGTCAGGTTCGTTGGAACCATCGGGATTGTTGACTAATTGTACGTCCTCTTCTGAAGCATCAGCTACAACTGCTTGCTGGGCATCGTACACCTCCTTCTGTATAAGAGAGAGTGCTGCGTTAGTTCTAATCATGAGACTTATGAAATAAATGATATATTCTTCATGTAGCGCTAACCGTTATGGGGAACTTATATGATTCGAGACGAAGCGCATTGCAATTTGAATGCAGTAAGGCTGTACATATTTTCCACCTGAAAATATCTATCCTTGCCTATATTGGATAACCGACACTGACGTCAGCATAGCTTTCAAGCTAAACAAAGTACAAATTTAAATTAGTCATTCAAATACCTGGTTCAAAATATCGGTCATTTCATCCCCGTTCCATGACAACATGTACTGTAGTGTCCAAACCGCACAGGAAGTCCTGCGATGTTTAGTTAAAGATCAGTAATCTTATTCGTGTATGCAAATAATAATTTATGAGGCCATGCATACCCATCGGTCTGTTGTGGTATGTTCTCATAGTGTTTTTGGTCCATTTGGCAAAACTGATGTTATTAGCTGGTGATATCAACCCTTTCTTGACAGCTTCGTCAATGCAGAACTGAATCGAGTCCACCTAGGGTACGGCGAGTTATACATAGGGTTACGGTACTTTGGGAGCTCATGTTACATGCGGATCAAGAGAGGCAACAAGAGAACACTTACAAGAGAATCTTCCTTGGTCTTGTCGCAATGATAATTCATGGAGTTCAGAGTCTGAATTTCTTTTTTGTCAAAATTAAACATCATTAGCATCCAATGGTTTTGGTGTACATTGAGTGGGACATGCACCTGCAGTAAAATTTGGGTTGGGTTGAGAACCGAAATTTGTCGTGTACAGTGTGTATGTAAACTATGAAAGTGTGGATAACGTGTACCTTTCGGCGCCCTACGAATTTTCCTGCTACACGAGCTAACCATGAGGCTGCACGTCCAACAGGAACCACCCCCTTCATTTGTAACAGCTTTTCGGTTTCTTGAGGGGATATGATTGAGGTAGTATCATTCTCAATTTGGCTAATGAGAGCATATGCCATAATAACCTGCCAAATTTTCAATCATACAATAATAAGACAGTTGTTGCAGTAATGATGTACAATAGAGTATAATGGGCTTACATCACCATAAATGTATTTCTCATCCAAATTTTGCTTCAGATTTTCTGCTGTGAGGGAAATGTCTCCAATTCTAGCTATTTCAACAGGGTCATATGTTCCGCGGATGTAAACGGCTGTCTCTATGTCCTCATCCGTGAACTTGTAATCATTACCAAAGACAGGCTTCATCGGAGTTAATTGTGGTTCCTCATTGTTTTCCGTCACATGTCTTGCACTTGGTGTACTCGAAGTCCCTGTCGTGATTTGGCTAGCCCTAGGAGTTCCTGTCAGGGATGAATTGCACACATTGACTTGATCCTACAATGAACAAAGGTAGTTCATCATTAGTTTGTTACTTTTAGATATTAACGTGTTGGGCCAAATTTGATCACCTGCACGCCTCCTTTCTGTGACACTGATTGTCGGTTCCTTGTAAATTCGTATTTTAAGTCCTGTAACAATGCAAACAATAATGAACATGAAGGAACATATTCATAAAAAATACAAAATGCACAGTATGACATACATGGAGTTCCCTCCTTAAGTCTTTAATTTCGTCCTCGGCCTTCGACAACCTAGGATTAGTGCCAGTTTTAGTCTTCATGTCGATCAAGTCTTCACCTAGAGTCTCGTATTTGACATCAAATCTGTGCTCAATTTCCATTAACTTCCTGCATACCTTCTTTTCATGATCAGCAATGCGTGTATTCATGACTTCAACTACCATTTCAATCTGTGTAAACAAAATAAAACTCCATTGGTAACAATAGCTAAATGAATGAGGTTCCATGACACCTATTTGTGATATTGCAAAAACAAATAGTCTTTGGAGTACATACTTGCTGGCTACTAAATTGCCGTCCTTGTGATGGTGCTCGATACGAATCATGTTGATGCACATGTTCATCTTTTTTTCTTGGAAATTATTAGAATTCTCGGACGGTCGTTGAGGAGCACAAATTTCCATGACAACCTATTTTTTTAAAATATAATGAACCATTTGTACCAAATAAAAAATCGGATATAGAAAGTTCAATTGTAAATAGGTACCAGCCCGTTATGAAGACCTCCTTTCTCGTAAGCATCGCTTCTTAAAGTAGCCATCATTTCGTCTCATCGTGCGATCAATGGAGGGGGTCTAGAAGCATACATTAATTGGCCACTACGCACGTGCTGCCAGTACCAATACTACACAATAAATTAGTTCATCACCATACAGATATGCAACAGAACAATAATTAAAGGACATTAAGTAGTGATCTATCACTAACCTGGAGCAGAATTAGATTTCCTTGTAGATTTACGTGATCTCGATTTCTAAACTTGTGAACGGACTTGAAGAAGTGATTAAGTGTGAAACATCCCCAGTTAAATTTCCGAAGGTTTTCAAGATCTGTAACGAGGTTGAGAAATTTCGAGTCCACATAATGTTGTGCTATTGGTGCTAGAAGAGTACCAATTGCGTACAGAATGAACCGCCTCAGGAAATCGCCGTCTGGGGCTTTGGAAGCTCGAATCGCCGTTTCAAGGTCAGAAATCAAAATTTGCCCATTGTTTGCATAGGCGGTAAACAATTCTGTGTCGGTTTGCATTTCCAGATGTGGCTCTATATCCTCCCCTTCGGAATGCCAAATATACCTTGCACGTCCTCTTTTGTTATAGGAATTGGTGTTTTACCGAAGGTAATGGATTGCGTGTCCATATCTATGCTCTTGGCTAGTCTAACCAACATTATGCACCGTAGAGTCACTTCATGCATCTGGGTCAGACCGCCAAGACTGGTTTCTGATATGATGTACTTTCTCTGGTCTTGTGACAACAGTTTCATGGTTTTAACGAACCTTGTCTGTGAGCATACTAACTTCATATGACCATGCTTTTCGGCGAGTTCCTGTTACATGGCATTAAATATTACTGAGTACACAAGAATTATGTGTACAAAACGATTGTACACAAACAGTAAATTACTTACCGCATCGGTAATTTCGGAGATGGGCTTTTCTCCATTATTAAGGTTCGTATCTGAAACTGACATTGGTGCCTCGTATGCAATGATAAAATCAGGCTCAATTAATCTGCACAAAATTGGAAAATGTATAACAAAATTAGCAGAGAATTAATTTTAACAAAATTAACTGGGTTATTTAACATATGATCCACTTATGGGTTTAAGCACAGAACCTATTTGGGTGCAAAACCTATGAGGGTTCAACAACTAAAGCATCGGCGGACAACGATTATAAAGAGTTACGATCCGCTAAGACCTTACCTCGGAGATGGTGCCACCGAGTAGATGGCGGCGGTTAGTGCGTCGGAAAATATAAGTGGCGGTATAGCGCGGTCGACGGCGCAAAGGAAAAACGGCACGTTCACGCGAGGAGGAGGCGGCGAGAAGAACACTGACGTCCGAGCCCTCAGATCACGTTGGCGGTGGGCGGCGACTGGTGGCCGCCGACTCCTGTATTCCGTGGGCGACCAGCGTCTCCGGTCTGATCTTGCAACGGTCGTGGGAGGTGCGGACGGCCCGGGTGGTTAGAATGTGGAGCTGTAATCGCGGGATTTAGGGAGGGGTGGGCCGCGTGAGTTATGTGAGATTTGGATAAATGATATAAAGAAATAAGAAAATCTTGTGAACTCGGTGTAGGGTTTATGGGGTTTAGGGTTTAGGGGTTTAGGGTTATTAGGGGTTTAGGGGTTTAGGGTTATCAGGGGTTAGGGTTATCAGGGTTTAGGGTTGAGTGTTTACATGCAAGCCCGGAAATGCGCGTGTCAGAGAACGTACTTGCATGTATATGTACTAATGATCCCAAACTTTCTTAATGGCATCCCATGACCACATAGAGAATGAATGCATAATGGTTTCCATGTTGGGCAAAATTTTGAATGTTTTTACGGTTTAGTGGGGGGTGGTGTTAGGGTTATCAGGGTTTAGGGTTTAAGGGTTCTAGGGTTGACGGAACTATGTTTGTCTTGCGGTGGACGTAGCACACACACCGGACATTGATGGAGCGTTGGTCTACAATGGATTCCCTCTGGTAGCATCAATCTGATCCGTTGACTGGCTCGGCCGACAAACTTCGTGCCACATAGAGCATGCATCCATCCACTGGACCGGATCGATGTTTGGTTGTTTTCATACAGGTGAGGAACCCAGCTAGTGCTTTCGGGGTGTTGACATGCTAGTTCGGAAATGTGCGTGTCAGAGATCGTACTTGCGTGTATAATCCCAAAAATCTTTATTATATTTCCTAGGGTTTAGGGTTTTAGGGTTATCAGGGTTTAGGGTTTTAGGGTTGACGGAGTGTTGGAAATATGCCCTAGAGGCAATAATAAAAGCATTATTATTATATTTCCTTGTTCATGGTAGTTGTCTTTATTCATGCTATAATTGTGTTATCCGGAAATCGTAATACATGTGTGAATAACAGACACCAACATGTCCCTAGTAAGCCTCTAGTTGACTAGCTCGTTAATCAACAGATAGTCATGGTTTCCTGGCTATGGACATAAGATGTCATTGATAACGAGATCACATCATTAGGAGAATGATGTGATGGACAAGACCCAATCCTAAACATAGCATAAAGATCGTATAGTTCGTTTGCTAGAGTTTTGCTATGTCAAGTATCTTTTCCTTAGACCATGAGATCGTGTAACTCCCGGATACCGTAGGAGTGCTTTGGGTGTACCAAACGTCACAACGTAACTGGGTGACTATAAAGGTATACTACGGGTATCTCCGAAAGTGTCTGTTGGGTTGACACGGATCAAGACTGGGATTTGTCACTCCGTATGACGGAGAGGTATCACTGGGCCCACTCGGTAATGCATCATCATAATGAGCTCAAAGTGACCAAGTGTCTGGTCACGGGATCATGCATTACGGTACGAGTAAAGTGACTTGCCGGTGACGAGATTGAACGAGGTATTGGGATACCGACGATCGAATCTCGGGCAAGTAATATATCGATTGACAAAGGGAATTGCATACGGGGTTGATTGAATCCTCGACATCGTGGTTCATCCGATGAGATCATCGTGGAGCATGTGGGAGCCAACATGGGTATCCAGATCCCGCTGTTGGTTATTGACCGAAGAGTCGTCTCGGTCATGTCTGCTTGTCTCCCGAACCCGTAGGGTCTACACACTTAAGGTTCGGTGACGCTAGGGTTGTGAAGATAAGTATATGCAGTAACCCAAATGTTGTTCGGGGTCCCGGATGAGATCCAGGACGTCACGAGGAGTTCCGGAATGGTCCGGAGGTAAAGAATTATATACAGGATGTGCAGTTTCGGCCATCGGGACAAGTTTCGGTGTATACGGTATTGTACCGGGACCACCGGAAGGGTCCCGGGGGTCCACCGGGTGGGGCCACCTATCCCGGAGGGCCCCATGGGCTGAAATAGGAGGGAACCCAGCCCATAGTGGGCTGGGGCGCCAGCCCCTAGGGGGCCCATGCGGCTAGGGCTAAGGGGAAACCCTAGAGGGGGCGCCCCCCTTGCCTTGGGGAGCAAGCCCCACCCTAGGCCGCCCCCCCCCCTAGTAGATTCCATCTACTAGGGCCGCCGCCCCCCATGGCACCCCTATATATAGTGGGGGAGAGGAGGGACTTGACACACCAGCCCCTGGCGCCTCCCTCTCTCCCCGTTACGTCTCTCTTCCTCGTAGTATAGGCGAAGCCCTGCTACTGCGACGCCCTGCATCCACCACCACGCCGTCGTGCTGCTGGATCTTCGTCAACCTCTCCTTCCCCCTTGCTGGATCAAGAAGGAGGAGACGTCTCCCGTCCCGTACGTGTGTTGAACGCGGAGGTGCCGTCCGTTCGGCGCTAGTCATCGGTGATTTGGATCACGTTGTGTACGACTACATCATCCCCGTTCGTTGAACGCTTCCGCACGCGATCTACAAAGGTATGTAGATGCATCTCGTGACTCGTTGCTAGATGAACTCCTAGATGATCTTGGTGAAACGAGTAGGAAAATTTTTGTTTTCTGCAACGGTCTCCAACAGTGGCATCATGAGCTAGGTCTATGCGTAGTTCTTCTTGCGCGAGTAGAACACAATTAGTTGTGGGCGTGGATTTGTCAACTTTCTTGCCGCTACTAGTCTTTTCTTGCTTCAGCGGTATTGTGGGATGAAGCGGCCCGGACCAACCTTACACGTACGCTTACGTGAGACCGGTTCCACCGACTAACATGCACTAGTTGCATAAGGTGGCTGGCGGGTGTCTGTCTCTCCTACTTTAGTTGGAGCGGATTCGATGAACAGGGTCCTTATGAAGGGTAAATAGAAGTTGACAAATCACGTTGTGGCTTTCACGTAGGTAAGAAAACGTTCTTGCTAGAACCCTAATTCAGCCACGTAAAACTTGCAACAACAATTAGAGGACGTCTAACTTGTTTTTGCAGCAAGTGGTTTGTGATATGATATGGCCAAAGTTGTGATGAATGATGAATGATCTATATGTGATGTATGAGATGTTCATGCTATTGTAATAGGAATCACGACTTGCATGTCGATGAATATGACAACCGGCAGGAGCCATAGGAGTTGTCTTTATTCTTTTATATGACCTGCGTGTCATTGAGAAACGCCATGTAAATTACTTTGCTTCATTGCTAAACGCGTTAGCCATAATTGGCGAGCAACTTCATGGAGATCATGATGATGGAGATCATGGTGTCAAGCCGGTGACAAGACGATCATGGAGCCCCAAGATGGAGATCAAAGGAGCTATGTGATAATGGCCATATCATGTCACGTTTATTATTTGATTGCATGTGATGTTTATCATGTTTTGCATCTTGTTTACTTAGAACGGCGGTAGTAAATAAGATGATCCCTCATAACAATTTCAAGAAGTGTTCTCCCCTAACTGTGCACCGTTGCTAAAGTTCGTCGTTTTGAAGCACCACGTGATGATCGGGTGTGATAGATTCTTACGTTCACATACAACGGGTGTAAGACAGTTTTACACATGCAAAACACTTAGGGTTAACTTGACGAGCCTAGCATGTGCACAGACATGGCCTCGGAACACAGAAGACCGAAAGGTCGAGCATGAGTCGTATAGAAGATGCGATCAACATGAAGATGTTCACCGACGTTGACTAGTCCATCTCACGTGATGATCGGACACGGCCTAGTTAACTAGGATCATGTAATACCTAGATGACTAGAGGGATGTCTAATCTAAGTGGGAGTTCATTATAATTTGATTAGATGAACTTTATTATCATGAACATTAGTCTAAAATATTTTACAATATGTCTTGTAGATCAAATGGCCCACGTAGTCCTCAACTTCAACGCGTTCCTAGAGAAAACCAAGCTAAAAGACGATGGCAGCAACTATACGGACTGGGTCCGGAACCTGAGGATCATCCTCATAGCTGCCAAGAAAGATTATGTCCTACAAGCACCGCTGGGTGACGCACCTGTCCTCCCTGCTGAACAAGACGTTATGAACGCTTGGCAGGCACGTACCGATGACTACTCCCTCGTTCAGTGCGGCATGCTTTACAGTTTAGAACCGGGGCTCCAAAAGCGTTTTGAGAGACATGGAGCATATGAGATGTTCGAAGAGCTGAAAATGGTTTTCCAAGCTCATGCCCGGGTCGAGAGATATGAGGTCTCCGACAAGTTCTTCAGCTGTAAGATGGAGGAAAACAGTTCTGTCAGTGAGCACATACTCATGATGTCTAGATTACATAACCGCTTGACTCAGCTGGGAGTTAATCTCCCGGATGATGCGGTCATTGACAGAATCCTCCAGTCGCTTCCACCGAGCTACAAGAGCTTTGTGATGAACTTCAATATGCAGGGGATGGAAAAGACCATTCCTGAAGTATTTGCTATGCTGAAATCAGCAGAGGTAGAAGTCAAGAAGGAACATCAAGTGTTGATGGTCAATAAAACCACTAAGTTCAAGAAGGGCAAGGGTAAGAAAGCCTTCAAGAAGGAAGGCAAGGAGGTTGCCGCGCCCGGCAAGCAAGCTGCCGGGAAGAAGCCAAAGAATGGACCCAAGCCCGAGACTGAGTGTTTTTATTGCAAGGGAAGCGGTCACTGGAAGCGGAATTGCCCCAAGTACCTAGCAGACAAGAAGGCCGGCAAAACAAAAGCAGGAACTACGGAATAGGCGAAGACTGGCAAAGGACGAGGTGACGATGCGCGTCGGGAATGGTTCCAAAGTCGATGTGATCGCCGTCGGCACGCTGCCTCTTCATTTACCTACGGGATTAGTTTTAAACCTCAATAATTGTTATTTAGTACCAGCTTTGAGCATGAACATTGTATCGGGATCTCGTTTAATTCGAGATGGCTACTCATTTAAATCCGAGAATAATGGTTGTTCTATTTATATGAGAGATATGTTTTATGGTCATGCTCCTATGGTGAATGGTTTATTCTTTATGAATCTCGAACGTAATGCTACACATGTTCATAGTGTGAGTACCAAAAGATGTAAGGTTGATAATGATAGTCCCACATACTTGTGGCACTGCCGCCTTGGTCACATAGGTGTCAAACGCATGAAGAAGCTCCATGCAGATGGACTTTTAGAGTCTCTTGATTATGAATCATTTGACACGTGCGAACCATGCCTTATGGGTAAAATGACCAAGACTCCGTTCTCAGGAACAATGGAGCGAGCAACCAACTTATTGGAAATCATACATACTGATGTGTGCGGTCCAATGAGTGTTGAGGCTCGCGGCGGCTATCGTTATGTTCTCACTCTCACTGATGATTTGAGTAGATATGGATATATTTACTTAATGAAACACAAGTCTGAAACCTTTGAAAAGTTCAAGGAATTTCAGAGTGAGGTTGAGAATCAACGTGACAGGAAAATCAAGTTTCTACGATCAGATCGTGGAGGAGAATACTTGAGGCACGAATTTGGCACACACTTAAGAAAATGTGGAATAGTTTCATAGCTCACGCCGCCTGGAACACCTCAGCGTAACGGTGTGTCCGAATGTCGTAATCGCACTCTATTAGATATGGTGCGGTCTATGATGTCTCTTGCTGATTTACCACTATCTTTTTGGGGCTATGCTTTAGAGACTGCTGCATTCACTTTAAATAGGGCTCCGTCAAAATCCGTTGAGACGACACCGTTTGAATTATGGTTTGGAAGGAAACCTAAGTTGTCGTTTCTGAAAGTTTGGGGATGCGATGCTTATGTCAAGAAACTTCAACCTGAAAAGCTCGAACCCAAGTCAGAAAAATGCGTCTTCATAGGATACCCAAAAGAAACTATTGGGTATACCATCTACCTCAGATCCGAAGGCAAGATCTTTGTTGCCAAGAATGGATCCTTTCTAGAGAAAGAGTTTCTCTCGAAAGAAGTAAGTGGGAGGAAAATAGAACTTGATGAAGTATTACCTCTTGAACCGGAAAATGGCGCAACTCAAGAAAATGTTCCTGAGGTGCCTACACCGACTGGAGAGGAAGTTAATGATGATGATCATGAAACTTCTGATCAAGTTACTACTGAAATTCGAAGGTCCACAAGGACACGTTCCGCACCAGAGTGGTACGGCAACCCTGTCTTGGAAATCATGTTGTTAGACAACGGTGAACCTTCGAACTATGAAGAAGCGATGGCGGGCCCGGATTCCGACAAATGGCTAGAAGCCATGAAATCCGAGATAGGATCCATGTATGAAAACGAAGTATGGACTTTGACTGACTTGCCCATTGAACGGCGAGCCATAGAGAATAAATGGATCTTTAAGAAGAAGACAGACGCGGATGGTAATGTGACCATCTATAAAGTTCGGCTTGTCGCTAAAGGTTATCGACAAGTTCAAGGGGTTGACTACGATGAGACTTTCTCACCGGTAGCGAAGCTAAAGTCCGTCCGAATCATGTTAGCAATTGCCGCATTCTACGATTATGAGATATGGCAAATGGACGTCAAAACGGCATTCCTTAATGGTTTCCTTAAGGAAGAATTGTATATGATGCAGCCAGAAGGTTTTGTCGATCCTAAGAATGCTAACAAGGTGTGCAAGCTCCAACGCTCGATTTATGGGCTGGTGCAAGCATCTCGGAGTTGGAACATTTGCTTTGATGAGATGATCAAAGCGTTTGGGTTTACGCAGACTTATGGAGAAGCCTGCGTTTACAAGAAAGTGAGTGGAAGCTCTGTAGCATTTCTCATATTATATGTAGATGACATACTTTTGATGGGAAATGATATAGAACTCTTGGACAGCATCAAGGCCTACTTGAATAAGAGTTTTTCAATGAAGGACCTTGGAGAAGCTGCTTATATATTAGGCATCAAGATCTATAGAGATAGATCGAGACGCCTCATAGGTCTTTCACAAAGCACATACCTTGAGAAGATATTGAAGAAGTTTAATATGGATCAGTCTAAGAAGGGGTTCTTACCTGTGTTGCAGGGTATGAAATTGAGCTCAGCTCAAAGTCCGACCACGGCAGAAGATATAGAAGAGATGAGTGTCATCCCCTATGCCTCAGCCATAGGTTCTATTATGTATGCCATGCTGTGTACCAGACCTGATGTAAACCTTGCCGTAAGTTTGGTAGGAAGGTACCAAAGTAATCCCGGCAAGGAACACTGGACAGCGGTCAAGAATTACCTGAAGTACCTGAAAAGGACTAAGGAAATGTTTCTCGTTTATGGGGGTGACGAAGAGCTCGTCGTAAAGGGTTACGTCGACGCTAGCTTCGACACAGATCTGGATGACTCAAAGTCACAAACCGGATACGTGTATATTTTGAATGGTGGGGCAGTAAGCTTGTGCAGTTGCAAGCAGAGCGTCGTGGCGGGATCTACATGTGAAGCGGAGTACATGGCAGCCTCGGAGGCAGCACATGAAGCAATTTGGGTGAAGGAGTTCATCACCGACCACGGAGTCATACCCAATGCGTCAGGGCCGATCAAGCTCTTTTGTGACAACACTGGAGCTATTGCACTTGCCAAGGAGCCCAGGTTTCACAAGAAGACAAGGCATATCAAGTGTCGCTTCAACTCCATTCGTGAAAATGTTCAGGATGGAGACATAGATATTTGTAAAGTACATACGGACCTGAATGTAGCAGATCCGTTGACTAAACCTCTCCCTAGGGCAAAACATGATCAACACCAGAATTCCATGGGTGTTCGATTCATCACAATGTAACTAGATTATTGACTCTAGTGCAAGTGGGAGACTGTTGGAAATATGCCCTAGAGGCAATAATAAAAGCATTATTATTATATTTCCTTGTTCATGGTAATTGTCTTTATTCATGCTATAATTGTGTTATCCGGAAATCGTAATACATGTGTGAATAACAGACACCAACATGTCGCTAGTAAGCCTCTAGTTGACTAGCTCGTTAATCAACAGATAGTCATGGTTTCCTGGCTATGGACATAAGATGTCATTGATAACGAGATCACATCATTAGGAGAATGATGTGATGGACAAGACCCAATCCTAAACATAGCATAAAGATCGTATAGTTCGTTTGCTAGAGTTTTGCAATGTCAAGTATCTTTTCCTTAGACCATGAGATCGTGTAACTCCCGGATACCGTAGGAGTGCTTTGGGTGTACCAAACGTCACAACGTAACTGGGTGACTATAAAGGTATACTACGGGTATCTCCGAAAGTGTCTGTTGGGTTGACACGGATCAAGACTGGGATTTGTCACTCCGTATGACGGAGAGGTATCACTGGGCCCACTCGGTAATGCATCATCATAATGAGCTCAAAGTGACCAAGTGTCTGGTCACGGGATCATGCATTACAGTACGAGTAAAGTGACTTGCCGGTGACGAGATTGAACGAGGTATTGGGATACCGACGATCGAATCTCGGGCAAGTAATATATCGATTGACAATTGGAATTGCATACGGGGTTGATTGAATCCTCGACATCGTGGTTCATCCGATGAGATCATCGTGGAGCATGTGGGAGCCAACATGGGTATCCAGATCCCGCTGTTGGTTATTGACCGGAGAGTCATCTCGGTCATGTCTGCTTGTCTCCCGAACCCGTAGGGTGTACACACTTAAGGTTCGGTGACGCTAGGGTTGTGAAGATAAGTATATGCAGTAACCCAAATGTTGTTCGGGGTCCCGGATGAGATCCAGGACGTCACGAGGAGTTCCGGAATGGTCCGGAGGTAAAGAATTATATATAGGATGTGCAGTTTCGGCCATCGGGACAAGTTTCGGTGTATACGGTATTGTACCGGGACCACCGGAAGGGTCCCGGGGGTCCACCGGGTGGGGCCACCTATCCCGGAGGGCCCCATGGGCTGAAATAGGAGGGAACCCAGCCCATAGTGGGCTGGGGCGCCAGCCCCTAGGGGGCCCATGCGGCTAGGGCTAAGGGGAAACCCTAGAGGGGGCGCCCCCCTTGCCTTGGGGAGCAAGCGCCACCCTAGGCCGCCGCCCCCCCTAGTAGATTCCATCTACTAGGGCCGGCGCCCCCCCATGGCACCCCTATATATAGTGGGGGAGAGGAGGGACTTGACACACCAGCCCCTGGCGCCTCCCTCTCTCCCCGTTACGTCTCTCTTCCTCGTAGTATAGGCGAAGCCCTGCTACTGCGACGCCCTGCATCCACCACCACGCCGTCGTGCTGCTGGATCTTCGTCAACCTCTCCTTCCCCCTTGCTGGATCAAGAAGGAGGAGACGTCTCCCGTCCCGTACGTGTGTTGAACGCGGAGGTGCCGTCCGTTCGGCGCTGGTCATCGGTGATTTTGATCACGTTGTGTACGACTACATCATCCCCGTTCGTTGAACGCTTCCGCACCCGATCTACAAAGGTATGTAGATGCATCTCGTGACTCGTTGCTAGATGAACTCCTAGATAATCTTGGTGAAACGAGTAGGAAAATTTTTGTTTTCTGCAACGTTCTCCAACACGGAGCACACACACCGGACATTGATGGAGCGTTGGTCTACAATGGAGTCCCTCCTGTAGCATCGATCTGGTCCGTCGACTAGCTCGGCCGACATACTTCGTGCCACATAGAGCATGCATGCATCCACTGAACCGGATCAATGTTGGGTTGGTTTACATGTACATGTACAGGGACCCGAAATGCGCGTGTCAGAGATCGTACTTGCATGTATAATCCCAAACTTTTTTCATGGCATCCCATGACCCCATAGAGAATGCATGCATAATGGTTTCCATGTGGGGCAAACATTTGAATGTTTTTACGGTTTAGTGGCGGGGTGGTTAGGGTTATCAGGGTTTAGGGTTTTAAGGGTTTTAGGGTTAACGGAACTATGTTTGTCTTACGGGGGACATAGCACACACACCGGACATTGATGGAGCGTTGGTCTACAATGAATTCCCTCCGGTACCATCGTTCCGGTCCGTTGACTGGCTCGGCCGACAAACTTCGTGCCACATAGAGCATGCATCCATCCACTGGACCAGATCGATGTTTGGTTGGTTTCATACAGGTGAGGAACCCAGCTAGTGCTTTCGGGGTGTTGACATGCTAGGCCGGAAATGTGCGTGTCAGAGATCGTACTTGCGTGTATAATCCCAAAAATCTTTCATGGCATCCCATGACCACATAGAGAATGCATGCATAATGGTTTCCATGTGGGGCAAAAATTTGAATGTTTTTACGGTTTAGTGGGAGGGGGGGGTTAGGGTTATCAGGGTTTAGGGTTTGAGGGTTTTAGGGTTGACGGAGCACACACACCGGACATTGATGGAGCGTTGGTCTACAATGGAGTCCCTCCTGTAGCATCGATCTGGTCCATCGACTGGCTCGGCCGACATACTTCGTGCCACATAGAGCATGCATGCATCCACTGAACCGGATCAATGTTGGGTTGGTTTACATGTACCTGTACAGGGACCCGAAATGCGCGTGTCAGAGATCGTACTTGCGTGTACATGTACCATCCGTTCCATCCACTGGCTGGGCCGACAACCTTCGTGCCACATTGTTCACATTGTCCAATAAACACTTTGTATAGATTTTTTTCATAAAAAATGAACGAAATAATGCAACTAATCTGAACGTAACGTTTGGCATGTATCAAACCAAGTTGCCACTATTCCTCAAAAAAAAAAAGAACCCAGTTAGCCACTAATTGCGCCAAACATATCTCGTAATTACGAACGAAAATGGGTTGACAATTATATCTGGAAATTCTTGGACTGAATTTATTGCTCTTCCTTTTTTAGAGAACAATAAGTTACAATGGTGGGCGGCTGGTTGGCACGGGCACGGCCATGGCTCGGGCTTGTGTCATATGTGGTTCGACTCGTGGTCAGTGCACATGTTTTCGAAGCCCCGAAAAGATCGTGCTCGTTAAAAAAAACTTGCATCGACGCGCATTACTTCAAAATAACTAATTAACCCTACAATCACGGATATAGACCTTCCCATTCTACCGCATATCTACCCTATCCTAACCACCCCCATCTACCTTGTTTCTCCTCACATAGCAATCGCCGGGATCGCGCCATCGCTTCTCAAGCGACCACGCCGACGCCGGATTAAAAAGGTCTCTTCCCCGGCTTCTCTCATCTTCGATTGCAGTGCTGATTATTTTTTCCATTGATTCGACCAACAAGTAATTTCCGAAGAGATTAGAAAATCCAGCTTTTGCCATAGTTGACTAGTTCTGTTGTGATTCGAGTACAGGATGTCATGCAAGAGCTTTTTGATTGATAGTTTATACTAGTTGATCGTACGAACTTATTATGAATATTTTTTCACGGTCGTATTGTTTCGAATTAGTTGGATGAGGGTGTGGATACAGTTTTCATACTATGGGTATATGTGTTGCTGTAGGGACCATGGTCTCAGAGGCGCATAACAACCGTGCGGAGTACGACAAGTCCTTGCATGAAGCGCGTCGGGAGATCGACTTGAAGGTGCAAAAGGATCGCGCTGAGGTAGATAAGAAACTGAAAAAAGAACGTTCATACGTGGACAGGATGATAAAGGAGGAGCGTGAGGAGTTTTCCCTTAAGATGGCGAAGATGCGTCTTGAGATTGAAGAAAAGTATAAGAGGGACTGTGAGCACATGGAAAAAAGTTTGTCTTAGGCTACAAGGAAATGCATCAAACGTTGCAGAAGGACCGGAAGCTTGTGGACAGTATTATACAGACAGAGCGAGTCAGGATGGATGCCTATGTGTTACAGGCACATGTGGATATGGACAGTAAGCTGCTACAGGAGCGGTCGGACATGGATTATAAGGCCATGCTGGAGAAGGTCCGCTTGGAAGGACATATGTTAGAAGACCGTGCGATCTCACGGCCACCCCGACAACATGTCTTCAATTATTCCCCCCCTGTAAGTATCTCGCACCGATTCTATATATTAAGGACCTACGTATTCTATGATATAAATATCTTCAATTTGTGGCAACCTTATGTCGGCGATTGTATGTAGGCTAAGCATCATGACACGGCACAGTCGCCATTCACTCGACACATTGCGATAGAGTCACCCGTTCAATGCCACATCAGTCCACCCCAACAACATATCGTCAATTCTCCCCTTGTAAGTACCTCGCAATGATGCATACCCAAGATATGGTATGACCTTTCAAAACTTGTGTGTAAACCCACTATCGATGTTTCATACGCAGGATAAGAAACCTGTGATGGCAGAGTCCCCAGTCACACCACATGAAGGATACATTCCACATAATAAGGTGAGAAGGTTTGAGATGGCAGAATCCCCAGTCACTCCACATGAAGGATACATTCCACAAAAGCAGGTAACAACGCCGCAATGTTGCTATGCACATAAAAAATTATGTTTGCCCATTTACTCATTGAATGTATTAACTCTGATGTGAGATACTAGGTGCTGGTCATGGAATTTTTTGTCAGTAGGGATGATGAGATGTCACATGTCCCGAGAGCATACTTTGATGAACACCCGGCAGAAGTCAGAATTTTTGAACCCGCCAAAGTTACCTACGATATCATTATGAGTGAAATGAGACATACTTTTGGTTGCAAACTGGGAGCAGAACTGTACTACTTCTTACCCGGGTCTGCGTGGAAGCTGCCAGAAGGAATGTTCTTGATTGCAGGACTAGATGATGTACAAAAAATGCTTTTTGATCTGAATGGCAGCAAGACATGTCACCTGTACATTGTGTACAATAGAACTACGGGTTGTTTTCCCGAGGATGACATTGATTCCGAGGTCCAAATTTTACATGTTACATGCATCTAGTTTATGCCTACGTCTTTTTTTGAGTTCTTCCTAATACAATTCCTATGGTTTTCTACAGGAAGTGAGAATCCAAGAAATGGAGGGTCTTGCTAGAGAGTTGGCAGAGAAAGACCAAGAACAACTTAAGTTGTATGGTTACATTGATGTTAAAGAGAAAAATATTGAAGCACGTGGGTCGTCGCCAAGCCCGGCGCAATCTCCAATGACGCAACGCAAGAGGTCACTGGATTTTGGCAGTGCAGAAGACAATATGGAGTAGGCTCAATTGTTTTTCAACCAGTTAAAGCTTCAAACCAGGATTATTTAGTTGCAAACAAACATTTTGTTTTCTGTTTCACACTATGTTCGCAATTATGGTACAATTTATTCATGAGACATTTCTTTGAACAACAATGCATGTGTTTTATGATCACTCATATAGTTGTTTTTGAGATGGCATTGTGTCTAAAGAAATTTCCATCTATAAAACTTGGCACGCAGTCGCATCGGAATCGCGTATCACGCAAGAGGCGTGCGTCGCACGGGAGAGCGTCGCACGCGAGCTTGTTTTCGGGTATAAATCATAACATATTTCGGATAGATAAAGTTCACGTCCGCCACCCGCGCATGCAAACCCACGTCGCCGCCATTCCCATGCATGCATGCCTCAGGCGCAGACAACGAGACGGCCCATCCGAATTAGGCCCATCCGAAGTAGGCCATTAGAACCCTCCCCCCACTCCACGTATTCCCCTCGCACTATGGCCTCCCTCCCTCCATCGCCAGATCCCCCACTCGTCCCCCTCTGTCCGCCGCCCCTGCACGCCGCCGGTGACACCACCCCCGCCGCCCCCGCGCCCCCCGAACGGGATCGGCTGGATCCATCTCCTCAACCACTGCAGGACAACGCAGGTACCCTAGTTTCTGTTGACGTCTCAATGGTATCCATGCTGATAATGCTAGGTAGATCGACTAAGTGTAGCAATTTTGTGCCACCATCTGAAACTTGTGATGCTTGCTACTGTATAATATAGGACTTTTCAAAGTTCTGTTATGATGGCACTATTGGACACATACAGTAGAGCTGCGTTTTTAGTTGTTATACTTTCAGTTACCATCACTGCTTGGGAAAGGACGAATTGGATGCATTCAGGTCTGCAGTTGATAGTGTATCATCATAATGTAGGTGCTGTGTTGTGTGATTCTTCATGCTGATAACTTCAGCTTTTTCAGTTATACTGAAAGGCTTCTGTATAAAAAAACTACTAAATGATCACAAAAACTTCTAGACAACATTCTGTATGATCTGACCAAAACTTGAACTAAATGATCACCAAAAGTTGAAGGATTTTGCATCACATCACAACCATAAGTGTTCTGCACCAGCATCATAACAATCACATAACTACATAACAAAAGCAAACTTGTTCATCATTACAAAAGCAAACTTGTTCAACATAACAAAAGCTAACTTGTTCAGCATTACAAAAGCAAACTTGTTCAACATAACAAAAGCTAACTTGTTCAGCATTACAAAAGCAAACTTGTTCAACCACACAACTGCAAACTGAGACACATAATACCACAAACAACTCAATATCCCCAGTAGTAGGGGTCATCCCAATGATCCTCCGCCTCTTGCCAGTACTCCAAACCTTCTTTGACGATATCGATTTTCTTCCATGCCTCGTAGGTGACGTACGCATCTTTCGCTGCGTACTCGATGAGGTTGTTTGGCAGTGGGCTGTCCCCCCATAGTTTGTGGTCCAATTCGCTGTTGATCTTCTTCTTCATTTCCTTGTACGATGGGTGGATGAGGCTGGCTGCAAACTCAGCCAAACCCTGCCACTTCTTTCCAGTCCTTGGAACTCTCCATTTGCGCTGCATGTCGACGTACTTGTCGGGGTTGATCTCCAAACCAGACAATTTCAGCTTCTCCTTGTCACCTCCAATGGAGAAGCCAACAAAGGTGTAGAGCTTCTTCTCCTGCAGGAGCGGGCGGAGTTCCTTAGGCCTGCATCAAATTAATCTGGTGCATCAAATTCATCTACTTCAAAAACTTCAGAAACTACTAATTAGACATAAAATTCAGAACTAGTATTGCATCTACTCCAGAACTTCAGAACTAGTATTGCATCTACTTCAGAACTATTGCATCTACTTGAGAAACTTCAGAAACTTCAGAACTATTGCATCTACTTGAGAAACTTCAGAAACTACTAATTAGACAGAAACTTCAGAACTTCAGAACTAGTATTGCATCTACTTCAGAACTTCAGAACGGTTGCATCTACTTCAGAAACTTCAGAAACTACAGAAACTACTAATTAGACAGAAACTTCAGAACTTCAGAACTAGTATTGCATCTACTTCAGAATTACAGAACTATTGCGTCTACTTCAGAAACTTCAGAAATTACTAATTAGACAGAAACGTCAGAACTTCAGAAACTTCAGAACTGGATGTTTTTACCATTTGGTTGCCGCGGTGATGTGGTATACCAGGACGAGATCCTCCATGCATAACTGTAGAACTGCAGCCTTTTACGGAGGTTCATCTTCCCTCGTTTACTCGACATCAACGCCGATCAACCGAGGAAACATGCCACCGAGCCTCCTCCTAATCTCGCGGATCCTCTTGTCGGCTTCGTCTGGATTGCTGGTGCATACGACATCCAGCTTCTCCTTCAGGTGGATATCAACCATGAGCTTCACGGTGTAGTCCTGCTTCTGCCCGGGGACCGGAACGTCGTCGTCGACCACCAACGGCTCCTTGCCAGACGCCTCACCTTGGTGATGCTTGGCAGGCGGAGGGGAGTTGCTCCACGATGCCTCCGCCATTCTCTTGGCAGACGGAGGGGAGTTGCTCCATGATTCCTCCCCCATTGCCCTCCTGGCCAGCGATGGTGGAGGCAAAGGGGAGTTTCTTGATGGTGGAGGCAGAGGGAGGAAGATGGAGCGGCAATGGAATGAGGAGGGAGGCAGAGGGAGGCAGATTGAGCGGCAATGGAATAGGAGGGGAGTTCCCTGCGTCGTGGGGAGTTGCCAGTGGAGGGGAGTCGTGGGGAGTTGCCAGTGGAAGGGAGGCGTGGGGAGTTGCCTCGAAAACTCAAACGTCCTGCCCTTTGGCCCTCGAAAAATCTAGAGGGGAGACGTGGGCCATTTGGTTTGTCCTGTTTCTGAAACAAAAAAAATAACAGCCATATTTTGCTCTCACTACAACCATATTAAGAGATGAAAAATTGCACCAAAAAGTCACTGCAGCCATCCTAAATGGCACGAAAACAGCACCAAAACAACATCAGCCAAAACAGCAAAAAAATGCATCCATCGATCATTCTTTATTTCTTCTAACATTCCGTGTTCTGTGCAGTGAGATAGACACAACACTACAAATGCAGGCTGACAACGCCCGCGATTTCATGACCATCAGGACAGACGGCGGCTTCATCCACGCTCCGGTCCCATGAGTCGAGTCGAAAGTAGTGATGCTATGTGTAGTTCTGAAACAATGATTGGCTCATATTGTTATTAAACTTTAATGAATTGTATGTCTCTTTGGTTTGGACAGTCGTTAAACTTAGATGTAATCGATGCTATTTATTACTAGGACCATGAATTGTGCTATTAATGCCTTGCTTTTCTCTTCCGATCCTTTTGTTGCATACTTATTTATTGCTTATGTATTGTCTGTTGTTTGGCTTGTGCACAGAGATGCCGTCGTATGTCGTGTACAAGGGTAAGGTTCCCGGAGTCTACGACGACTAGGAGGAGTGTCGAAGACAGGTTCACCGTTTCAGCGGTAACAGTTACAACGGGTACACCACTAGGGCGGAGGCGGAATCTAGATACGCCCGCTATCTAGCGGGAGAGAGGAGGGAGCGTTGGAGGAACCGGATGAAGACCAGTTTCATCGCGATGATGCTCATCGTGATGACCGCAACTCTCTTCTATGTGATGGTAGTTTAGATGATCGATATCGACTTGTAATGTGAAGACAAACTCGCTACTCGCGGTCTCGAGACTTCTAATGTTCTATCTTTGTTCAGTCTTTTGAATTCGGAGAGTAATATGATGAATTGTATTCGGAGAGCTATCTTCTACTGTATTGGATGAATGTGCTGTTGTTGTGTGGTGCTGTCTATATACTCTCCAATAATATATTTTGTAACCTGTGAAAATATCAGAAATGTGCATTTTTTCAACCACCTCCAAATCACCTCAGTTTTGGCACACATGATCTCTTCCACAAACAAAACTAGGTTTCCAAGTTTTTGTATTTTTTTTAATTTTTTTTGAATTTATAATGCCCTCTAGACTGACTGCTGAAAACATCGGTCTATGCCTTAAGGGGGCATTGTAAAATAATTTTTTTCAAAATTTTCTTGCATACACATGTTTTGCACATGTGGGTCAGCATGTACAAGAAAATTTGGGTGATTTGGAGGTGGTGGAAAAATTCACGTTTTTTCAAAAACTGGCTTAAGTTATGGACCAAAGGGTTCCTCCGGGAATGCGGGCATTTTTTCGACCACCTCCAAATCACCTCAGTTTTGGCACACATGATCTCTTCCACAAACAAAACTAGGTTTCCAAGTTTCTGTATTTTTTTTAATTTTTTTTGAATTTATAATGCCCTCTAGACTGACTGCTGAAAACATCGGTCTATGCCTCAAGGGGGCATTGTAAAATATTTTTTTTCAAAATTTTCTTGCATACACATGTTTTGCACATGTGGGTCAGCATGTACAAGAAAATTTGGGTGATTTGGAGGTGGTGGAAAAATTCACGTTTTTTCAAAAACTGCCTTAAGTTATAGACCAAATGGTCCCTCCGGGAATGCGGGCATTTTTTCGACCACCTCCAAATCTCCTCAGTTTGGCACACATGATCTCTTCCACAAACAAAACTAGGTTTCCAAGTTTTTGTATTTTTTTTAATTTTTTTTGAATTTATAATGCCCTCTAGACTGACTGCTGAAAACATCGGTCTATGCATCAAGGGGGCATTGTAAAATAATTTTTTTCAAAATTTTCTTGCATACACATGTTTTGCACAAGTGGGTCACCATGTACAAGAAAATTTGGGTGATTTGGAGGTGGTGGAAAAATTCACGTTTTTTCAAAAACTAGCTTAAGTTAGACCAAATGGTCCCTCCGGGAATGCGGGCATTTTTTCGACCACCTCCAAATCACCTCAGTTTTGGCACACATGATCTCTTCCACAAACAAATCTAGGTTTCCAAGTTTTTGTATTTTTTTTAAAAAAAATTGAATTTATAATGCCCTCTAGACTGACTGCTGAAAACATCGGTCTATGCCTCAAGGGGACCTGCATGCAAGAGTCGGGGACCTGCATGCAAGACTTGGGGACCTGCATGCAAGACTCGAGGACCTGCATGCAAGAGTCGGGGACCTGCATGCAAGAGTCGGGGACCTACATGTGAATAGTGATTCATCAAGGCCTTGACAGCTACTGGCACAGCGGCTGCCGCCCGATTTGCATGCAGCGAAGATGAACGTGCATGGAGGTTTTTCAAAGATTTCCAAGCACACCCCAGTGGGCCCCGCTTATTTAAAAAATACGTCAGTCATTATTGCTCTGTAAATGAAGAATATGCATGATGATTATGAATATGCATGACAACCATAGTAAGGGTGAAGAATCATAGTGCCCAATTTGTCGAAATACATCATCATTCTTAAAGTTGGACATCAAATGATACACACAGAAAATGGAAACGAAAGATGTCGAACTAATACAGTAACATGCCAGTACAACCGCACTTCACTAAATTACTGTCACGATGAAATAGAATGTAAAGACCACGTCACACAAACATGAATGACACACGACTTTCTCTGGCTCATCGTCGGTTCATGCTGCATGTAGATATCACAGTTCAGCCTCGATATCCTACACAGAAGAATAGAATAAATCACATGGACATCAATTATGAGTAAAACACTCGCAAAAAATATATGAACATATTTCGTACCTCTAGCAATTTAGCGCATTTACGTCGATTGTGACCTGGTTTCTTGCAATAGCCACAGATATTCTGTGATCTTGACTTCTTTGTCTTTGCCTGCAGCCTTTTCTTCGGTGCACCTCGTCCTGGCACATGCACGGGATCCAGAACTTTATCAACTTTCTGCGAGTGCGGCACCAACGGGCCAAACCTAATGCTGTTATGCTGAGCATTAGTTGACTCCTTGCTGTCAGCTTGTTCAAAACTTGATTGCTTGCCATGATGTTGTGCTTGCAAAAGCATCTTTAGACGGTGATAGTCCTCATCAGAGTGGCATGCCTGGAAACTTGCGGCGTGACTACAATTCCGCAACTCGCGGTACCTCTGCAGGCTTAGCGAATAGTCATACGTCTGGTTTTTTCTGCTAGGTGCATATGCACATTTTGCATTCATAGTCCACCTAGTGGGAATGCAACAACTGGGCAGAATTGTTTGTTTTAAAATCCCCAATATGTAAAAAATGTGGTAACATGGTGTGCCTGCGCATTCCAGCTTACGGCAAGAACAACTCACCCTGTGCAAAAGACCTCCTTGTTCTTCAATGTGCACTCCAAACTTTTTATCCATTCTTTCCTGCTTGGACACAACATAAGTGGAATCTTCTGATCCATCTAGTATCTCTCTAATCTGACATTTGCTGACAGCATCTATGCTCCATAAGACCATCTTAAAGACACTAGGTGTGAAAACTGTTGCGGCATGTTTCTCAAGCGGCGAAGCATTTTCCTTTGTAAATGGAACGGACTGCAAGGCTTCGACGTCATGGAGAGCTTCGTTAATCCGTCGCGACGCAAGGCAACGCTCATAGTGCTCTAGCATTTCAAACAACGACATCTTACCCTCAAGATGCGTATGTAGCATAGAGTTCAAGCTCCCACTCCTCTGATTGCTGTTCAATCCTAGGAAATAACGCCCCTCAAGATATGGAGCACACCACAACTTTCTCATCTGATACATCTGATGCAGCCAAGACTCCTCACTGGTTACTTTATTCCGTTGTAAGAATTGTATCCATTTTATCTCATGCTCTTCAATGGAAGAAGTATCATAAATGAAAGATCCGAGTTCCTCCTTTACGTCGCCATCATGCAGATGGCGTACAATGTTCTGCTGAATGTGCCATATACATAGTCTATGGTTTGAGTCTGGCCAGACCACCCTTATTGCTCTCTCCATTGCAAGGTCCCCATCTGTGATCACAGATATCGGATGCTTCTGTGCCATGCAATCAGAAAAGGTCCACAACATCCACTCGTATGCCTGGCTTGTTTCATGAGAAATTATACCACAGCCAAATATAACAGTGCTGCGGTGGTGATTCAACCCGACAAAAGGCACGAATGGCAGATTGTATTTGTTGGTTCTATATGTGCTATCGAAAACAATGACGTCTCCGAAAGCCTTGTAGTCAAGTCGCGATTGACTATCAGCCCAGAACAGTCCCTTCAGATGGCCATGCTCGTCTACCAAGTACTTGAAGAAAAAATCCACATCTCGCTCTCGTGTCGCCATCATGTGCATGATCACCGTTTTAGCATCACCGGCACTGATTGTCTCCTACTTATTAGCATGGCAGAAATTATAAACGTCCCTCTTTATGCATCCAACCTTATCAAATCCACCGTATTGGAAGCACAAAATATCCATAATACGGTATTTGCGGATCCCATATTTTTCCATGTCCGCAATGTCCGCTTTCTGCTCATCGCTAATTCATCTGTGCGAACGCAACAGACAAGAAAGATCCCGTGGGGCTAGAGGATGGCTGTGCTCATCGATGAAATCCTTGACAAACCACCGACCGATTTCCTCCTGTCTCGTAATGACCAATTTAGCATTACACCCAACACGAGTTAAACTTCGTGGCCTCCTCTTTCTATCTTCCATCTTTCTTTTCATGTGCTTATCTTCGCGAAACCCTTGACGACTACACACAATTTTCCTTAAAATTATGTATTTCTTGGATCTATCCCACTCAATGTAGCTTTTCCTCACACTAAAACCTTTTTCAAGAGCATATTTGTTGTAGAGTTCATAGCCTTCAGCCTCACTATCAAACATCTTGCTGACAACATTTACATACTCGAACATACTCTCATCACTTGCATACGCCATGTCTTCCTGCATATGACATGTGAGGGAAACCAATCATCAACATCTTTCTGTTTATCAATGTTGCAGGTGTAAAATAGCTCATAGGCAAAGACAAGTGCATGGAAAAGACTTTGCTGGTTTGATATGTGAGGGAAACCAATCATCAACGTCCAACAAGTACTATCCTAGCATGGATGATGACTCTAATAAACTGGATTCATACCTGGTACGCGCGAAGAGATGGGATCGCCCGCCGCCGTGATGGGATCGCCCGCCGACGTCACCGCCTATTCAGCCGGCGTGACAGCGTGGGGGGCTGGGGTTGGTTGGGTGGAGGACGAGGACGATGAATTTATTCCTCTCACCAGGCAGGTCGAGGACGGAGAAGGTCAGGAGCGGCGACGAGAGGAGGTTTCTGATCTGGATCGAGTATACATGGATCTGGTCCTCGGGTGATCGGTTCAAGAAAAGATTTTTGCCCCTGGACCATTATGCCCTTATCGCTTAAATTTAATCAAGTTTAATTCCCCGCAAGATCGGACGGCTAATAATAATCAGACGTCATCAGACATGTAAGTACTGCTAAGTACTCCGAGTACTAACCCAATCACCGTAAAACTGCTCTATATATATACCTCCTGAGAGCATATATCATATATCAGGAGATGCTTTAATAGAGTAACAGTTATATGATCAGTTCACCTTTTAAGTTAGAAAACATTGCAATGTATCCCTGAATATTGACTCGAATTTGCGTAAATGTGAAAAATATGCGGATAATTACAATACATTACACTAACTATGAGCATATATACATATAGTCCATCTAAGAAGACAGGGGCTTCTATGCCTGTCTCAAATATGCGGATCATTGTGAAATCAACCTGCATGGGCGAGTTGGTTAGGGAATATAGCACAAGAGAATGTGAAAATGATTTTAATTTAATTTAATTTATCCCATCTTAGATGTTAATACACTACAAACACTATAAATTGATTATTCAGACATTCACAATGAAAAGAACAAATCAGGCAAGATAAGGTAACATTAGCATGTGAATATGCTTACGATATTTGTCCCAATAATGAATCATATAGGTCTAGATAGACATATTGATATCTTAATTCTTCAGTAATCAATGTTCGTACAGGAAGAGAGCTAAAGATCTCATAGAAAACTTCTGATAGAGGACATCAATGGTGGAATACTATGAAACAAAGATTTGCTATACTCCTAAAAAAGTATGTGGTAACCAAAGGGGCCGTAATGAGACTAATATTTCTTATATATAGCAAATATATTCAATGATTTTGCTTGATTCAACTATCTCATAAAATCTAGATGTTGTTTTTACTCTTCATAACTAATCAAAAACAAACACTATCTGTGACAAATTTAATCAAAATGGTAGAATCAGCGTGTCATGCCTAATTTGTGGTATCAATTTGTGAGGATAAAACAAGAGATTGCTGCCCCTAACTAATTCCATCTAGATCAAGAAATTTCTGCAGCATAAATCTAGTGTGGATCAATATTATCATATAGAATAAATCTATGAAGGGACGACTACACAAAAAATTTCTTGCCCATTGTCACTGTCGTCGGGCGTGATGGCCGGGCTCGGCCATCGGTGTGATATAGCAAACATATACACGGAATTGTATGTTGATACGTATCAAATTAGCAACCAATGCATCAAAACCAACATGTGCTGACTTGTTTGCTACTTCTCAGCTTCCTCTGAGCTCCAATCTTAAATTTACCAGGTACCTATATATGGATACATAATAAGAGAAAAAACTTTATAAGTTTAATAATCTGATAACTTACTGACAGAAGTAATCCTCTATATTTTGTGGTCTAACTTTTAGCAGGGCAAGCTTCAATAAATTGATTGACATCAAATTGCAGGAAAATAATATTGTAGGCTGAGATTTGGAACTCAGATTGTGCGCTGCGTAATTTGTTAAATGAATGCCAGGATAAAGAATATGCCAGACATGCTAAAACCAGTGGAAATACATATCCTGAAATCTTGAAAGTGCACGCGCACTTTTTCGTAGGAACGGGTGACTGGCTTGTTACTCACATATGTGTCTTTTTTTGTCAGCTAGTGGATCTTTTTTTGTTAGCATTAAATGTGTACAGACTAGTCTGGGAAACAGATTCACCCACATTTATTTTGGTCTCTTAAAAATTTTAAAAGGTCATATCTTTTAAACCACAAGTCGGAATTCAGATTCGTTTTCACTGTTGGATTCATCGCGACCAGATCTTCGAAACTAGATCTCTCATGGGTATGTTTCGACTAAATTTTTTTGATGTCAACTTTGGTGTTATATGGTGCAACTAAAGTACTGCATTGTGCAACTTTAGTACTACATGGTGCAACTTTTTTTAAAACCAACTTTGGAGCTACATGATCTAACTTCATATGAGGTTGCAACCTACCAACCATAACAACTTAATGTGCAACTAGTCTACTACCACGACCAACTATCTAGTAGTGGATTGCAAGCCTACTACCCCGACCAACTATCTAGTAGTTACACATATATGCTCAGTTGACGCAGCAATGCAGTCTAGTTGCACACACATTGATGTTTAGTTGGCAAGACTATTGGCACACACATATGCTCATTTGGCGCGGCAATATAGTCTAGTTGCACGCACATTGATGTTTAGTTGACAGAAGTACTATTGGCACACACATATGCTCAATTGGTGCGGCATGTAGTCTAGTTACACACATATTGATGTTTAGTTGGCAGAAAGACTAGTTCGTCGAAACATCTCCATGTGGGATCTACTTTTGAACAGCACGTCGCGAGAGTTTCAACGGTGAAAACGAATCTGAATTTTGACATGTGGATTGAAAGTTATGCCTTTTTAAAATTTTAAAATCACAAAATAAATGTGAACAAACACATGCATGCACAGTAGGAGATGCATATGCTCACATTTATTACATAGCAGGAAAATGGACTACTAGATGACTATTCTAATTAAAAGAGAAGACAAGAAATTACTTAAAATGGCGGGTCGCTCCCTAAGCATCCCAGACGGCCATGCGCTGGCTAGACGCGTCCACTACATATTCAGGCAGCATGGTTGACACTAAGTCAACAATTCATCTTTTGCTCAAAAAAAATGTCAACAATTCATCTTCCCCCTTCTCCAAGTGTTCCATCCTTCCTAGGTCCTACCTACACCCTTTCCCCAATTCTGCATCGAGTTATAGTTTTTTTATTGACGCTATTCTTTGTACCCTGAAAATTAAAGCAGGTTCTCTGGATCCCTACTACATAGGGCAAGAGCAACAGGCGGTACTGCAATCATTTCAATCAATCATAGAGAGTGGCATCATATTATATGAATAAAAAGGTAAATACACACAGACAGTAAGATGGGGCACAAGTTAAACGAGGTATAACAACATGAGAGCACACTGATACTAAACTGTCCATTGATCACTGGATATTGGCAGATTTAGCTCCAAGAAAGAACAAAATCCGTCCTTCTAGGGTGTGTTCAGTTGGGGGACCAACTGTCATGGAATGGAATGGTTCCATTCCAGAGGAACGGGTCCGTTCCATTCCTGTGTTTGGTAGGAGCAAAAGAGTAGAACGGGTCGGTTCCGTTCTGCTGTTTGGTTGGAAGCACGTAATGAAAAATGGAACAACCTAAAATTTAAAATTTCAGCAGCATTCCGTTTGTAATTTGATTAAAAACAACATAACAATAGATATTGACAAGTTTATAACACATGAATGACAGCACATAACATAATTTTCAACAAGTTGCACATACAAACATATAGTTCACATAAGAAATTTCCAAAAGCATAAAAACAGCAGCCATTGCAGCTAGTAACAAAAACAGCAGCTCTCGCCGTCGAGCACCCGCTGCTTGGAGTCCTTCCGTCGAGCTGCTGCAAAACGATAGAGAAAGAGAGATTAACAGGCATCCGGAAGGGAGGAAACGGCCGACATGGATGGGAGGAACCGGCCGCCATGGAGAGGAGGACCCGGCCGCGGCCGAGAAGAGGAGGAACGGGCGGCCAGGGATGGGACGAACTGGCGCCGGCCGACTGGGAAGGGAGGGCCGCTGCAGCTCAGATCCATGGAGTGGGGGAGGAGGGGAGAGGAGGGGGGCGGGGGAGGGGAGAGGAGGGGGAGGCAGCCGCCGGCCGACGGGGAGAGTGGACCGGCAGTGGCGCAGCGCTGCCCAGATCCATGGGGAAGGGAGGAGGGGAGGAAGGGGAGGGAGGCGGCGCACCTGTGGGGCTGAGGACGAGTGCGAGGGAGGCAGCCGTTCCGCATGGTCCGGCCGTTTTCGAGGTATGACTTTGTTTCGCATCTGGGCGGAATATTCGCTCGGGAGGAACCAATGCGTGCTAGTCCCGATTTCAACTGAGCGCGAGAACAGGGGCTAGGGGCGGGTCGGACCCGTGCCATTCCAGGCCATCCCTTCAACTGAGCACACCCTTAGAGAACCTGCAATCATTTTGAATTATTAGCAAAAGAATAGACATCCGTAAAAGGGGAAGCAGATTGCAAAAACTCAGATGATTACCCGCAGTGCACTGTGCACTTGGTCAAAGAATAATGCGAGCAACAAGGGATAATCAGTAGATGTCTCTAAACTGGTATAGTAACAATTCGAACAAAAACATTCACAATAAAATCAGTGCATCACATTACAAATGGGTAATGCCTAAACCGTTTAATCCAGTATAATGAGCGAACCTAACAAAACGAACGTGAATTGTTGTGAGGAGAAAGAACAACATCATGGGCCATCATAGCCTAAACATAATGCCTAAACTGTTCCTGAAAATAAATGAAGAATTGGGGGAGAGAGGGTGTAGGAAGGAGGGGGATAGGAATTATTTAGAAACCTTAAGCATCACCACTCCCGGCTGGAGAATCGTTTGTGGAAGGAGCAGCGGAAATGTTGGGATTATATGGGCGAGCGTGAATTGAAAAGATTATGAATGGACAAACGAAACTTAATTACCTGCTTTTAATGGCCATTAACCACTCGATCAATCGTTTGCAATAGAACTCCAATCAACACCCCGTTGCACCGTGCAAGTGCAACTGAGCCTAGACAACCGAGTGGACCCCGTGTCGTCACCCGACCAGGCCGACCATGCCACGCGACCTTGCGAACCAAAAGAGGGTTGCGATAGCCGCGTGATAGAAGCCCATTAAACCCGATTTAACGATAGAGGCCCAAAAAAGTCACCGGAGCAGCGGCCAGAACGGTTGGGGCTCAATTGCAGCGAAAGAAGCGAGCGTACGTAGAGCTGTACTCTCAGATGAATTATGATGTCACAGGCTGGTCTAATAATTAAGTTGAAACAAGCGTACATGACTGAAATTAAACTAAACCATCTCAGTTGAAGTTTCATTGAGTTAAATAGCAAATGGGTCTCATAAATGGAAAAGGACTAAATTCAGATTACGTTGAAACTATTTTCGCAAATAGACCAGATACACCTCCATTCCAATGTCGAAACTCGTACTGCCAAACTGAGAACATGTACCAATCAGCTGCTGCAATTCCATTTCAATGCTCCAAATTAAGTAACTTCTAATCAAAGTTACAGGTAGCAGCTTGATCTGAAATTCAAAGCACTATATTAGTTTCCTTGCAGGGCACACATGGTGATCCATTTATAGAGTGTGCATCAAAATGTAGAAACAACTATACATTGCTACATATATAAACTATAAAATCCATGCCACCACAAACCACAAACTATACCAGTCAACCTTGAAGTCACTGCAATTAGTACACTGAAATGGGCAAGCATGCTTGATAATTTGATCATGATTCATGCATTCCAAAGTATTGAATAGTCAGATAATTCTACAAAATAGTTTGGTTAAAGAACAATGATGGAAATTTAAGTTTGTCACTTCAATTGATTGAGATAACTGAAGAAACTATACTGAAGTTAAGCATATAAGTCATGGGTGCAAATTATGACCCAATTCTTGGTGCGTTGCTGAAAACCAACTGAACGTAAATACAGACAATTCAGCTGCTAACTACAGTCTACGGACCATAAAGTGAAGTCTCAAGTCACAAAAGAAAAATACCGCCTCTGTCAAAAAATATAAAAGCATTTAGATCACTAGGAGTAGTGATCTAAACGTTTTTATATTTCTTTACAGAGGGAGTAGTAAACAAGCAAGAAAAAACAGTTATCAGTAACGTGGAACCATTTCAAGAAGTAATTGATTTCCCTTAGCACACTTGTACTCGCAAGCGGTAAGTCTGGCTCTCATGATAGGTTTGCAATATTTTAGGAAACTTATTCATCACTAAATAAACAACTCTCGAAACAGGCTTTCGCCCCACTTTAAAAATAAAGCTGTTAGATAATAACGAGATAAAAGAGACACGAGAGCACACAGATTTTTACGTGGAAACCCTTGCGGGAGAAAACCACGAACGCACAAAGGCGCAATCACTATGAGGAGGAGTATTACAAGCACGAGACGACAGACCGTCTGAGGTGCGACTACATGGGATATATATGAGGGCAATACATGAGAGTCCTTGGAGGACAAGTAAACGAGTTGTACTCGTACGCGTCGACGTCAACGCAAAGGCCCACACCAGTTGTACTACGTCTAGTCCAACACAGTATAATTTGGATCACAATTTAACAATCTCCACCTTGATCCAAATTCCCTTCAGTAGTCGAAGAAAGTAAATAACTCCATCCAAATCAGTTTAAACACCTTGTGCGTCAAAGTACATAGGACTAGTGAGAAATACCAACTAAGCCTGAGCAAAGCTCAAACTTATTGGTCGGGACTGGCTTTGTCATCATATCAGCAGGATTATCATGAGTACTTATCTTGCATACCTTCAAATCGCCTTCAGCAACAACATCTCGAATATAATGAAATCTGACATCAATGTGCTTTGTCCTCTCATGATACATTGGATTCTTTGTAAGATATATGGCACTTTGACTGTCAGAAAATATGGTAGGGCAAGATGAATCTCCACAAAGCTCAGTGTACAAACCTCTCAACCAGATAGCTTCTTTGCATGACTCAGAAATAGCCATATACTCGGCATCAGTAGTGGAACAAGCCACAATAGACTGCAAAGTTGCTCTCCAACTCACAGCACAACCACCAATGGTGAAAACATAACCTGTGAGTGATCTTCTCTTATCCAAATCACCAGCAAAATCAGAATCAACAAAACCAACAAGTCCATCTCTAGTTTTCCCAAACTGTAAATAAGCATTAGAAGTACCACGCAGGTATCTGAAAATCCACTGAACTGCTCTCCAATGCTCTTTTCCAGGATTAGTCATGTATCTACTGACAACACTCAATGCATATGATAAATCCGGACGAGAACAAACCATGGCATACATAAGTGAACGAACTGCACTTGAATAGGGAACTCTAGACATGTACTCAATATCTGCATCTGACTTAGGACATAAAGCTGATGATAATTTGAAGTGTGCAGCTAACGGAGTACTTACTGGCTTGGCATTATGCATATTAAAACGACGAAGAACTTTATCAATATATCCCTTCTGACTGAGATACACTTTTCTAGATGGTCTATCTCTGGATATTTCCATGCCAAGTATTTTCTTTGCTGCACCCAAATCCTTCATCTCAAATTCATTACTCAATTGCTTCTTTAGTTCATTAATCTCTGACATACTCTTTGCAGCAATTAGCATATCATAAACATAAAGGAGCAAATAAATAGTTGAACCTTTGACAGTTTTCAAATAAACACAACTATCATAATTAGACCTTTTGAAACCTTGAGAGAGCATAAAGGTGTCAAATCTCTTGTACCACTGTCTAGGGGATTGCTTCAATCCATACAGAGATTTCTTTAACTTACAGACAAGCTTTTCTTTTCCAGGAATAACAAAACCTTCAGGTTGTTCCATATAAATATCCTCTTCTAATTCTCCATGTAAGAATGCAGTTTTAACATCCAATTGTTCAAGCTCAAGATCATGCATGGCAACAATACTGAGTAAAGTGCGAATAGAGCTATGCTTCACAACAGGAGAAAAGACTTTGTTATAGTCAATACCTGGAATCTGACTGTAACCTTTAGCAACTAACCTTGCTTTATATCTTGTCTCATCATTAGGAGAAACACCTTCTTTCCTCTTGAAAACCCACTTGCAACAAATAGGTTTCTTCTCTCTAGGTAATCTTACTAAATCCCAAGTGCCATTCTTTTCAAGTGATTCCATCTCATCATGCATAGCGGTCATCCACTTATTACTATCACCAGAAATAATAGCCTCGGAATATGAAGAAGGCTCGGCATTACCTTCAATTTCTTCTGCAACAGATAAAGCAAAAGAAACAATATTGCACTCTTCAATTAACCTGTCCGGTTTATTAATACCCCGTCTAACTCTGTCACGTGCAAGATTCCAACTGGGCGAAACAATAGGCTGATTTGGAGTGGGAGTGACATGATCATCATTAACGACGGGTTCATCATGTGCATCAACAATTTCATTACCTGATGTATCACCTGAATCAATAACATGCTCCACCTGAACAGTAGGCTCCTGAACAAGAGGTTGCTGTTCACTCTCAACGGGAACATTAGTAAATGAAACATCATGTAACATAGCAGATTCATTAAAGATAACATTTCTGCTAATAACAACCTTCTGGGTATCAGGATTCCATAATTTAAAACCTATAACACCTGACTTCTAACCAAGAAAGATGCACTTAACAGCCCTAGGCTCCAACTTTCCATTATCAACATGAGCATAAGCAGTGCAACCAAAAACTCTCAACTGTGAATAATCAGCAGGTGAACCAGACCATACCTCAATTGGAGTTTTCTTATTAAGAGCAATAGATGGTGAACGGTTAATGAGATAACAAGCAGTGGAAGCGGCCTCAGCCCAAAAACGCCTATGCAAACCTGCATTGGACAACATGCAACGGGCTCTGGAAATAATCGTCCTGTTCATACGCTCAGCAACACCGTTTTGTTGAGGAGTATAAGGAACGGTGTAATGTCTGACAATGCCTTCAAACTTGCAATAATTCTTAAATTGCTTAGAACAGAATTCCATACCATTATCAGTGCGAAGTATCTTTACCTTCTTTTCAGTTTGTCTTTCAATCATAATCTTCCACTCCTTAAATGCTGAGAATGCTTCATATTTATGCTTCAAGTAATAAGGCCAAACTTTTCTCGAATAATCATCAATAATAGTCAGCATATAACTAGCACCACCTAGTGACTTTCTGCGAGATGGTCCCCATAAATCAGAATGCACATAATCAAGAATACCTTCGGTTGTATGAGTTGAAGTGTTGAACTTCACTCTCTTGTGCTTGCCGAAGATACAATGCTCGCAAAATTTCAATTTACCAGGTTCATATCCATCAAGAAGACCTCTCTTATTTAACTCTGCTAAACCAAGTTCACTCATATGTCCAAGACGCATATGCCAAAGGTTAGTAGCATCACAATCAGAATTCTTTGAAACAACTGGAGTAGCGTTACCTGAAACTGTAGAACCTCGAAGGTAATAAAGACCATTGATCGAACTTAAATCACCTTTCATCACAATAAGGGAACCTTTGGTGACTTTCAAAACACTATCTCCACCTGAATACTTGTATCCCTTTGCATCAAGGGCACTCATAGAAATAAGATTTCTCTTCATCTTCGGAATATACCGAACATCTGTCAAAGTTCTGATTATGCCATCAAACATCTTGATTCGAATAGAACCTATGCCTTCAATCTTGCATGATGAATTATCAAAACCCAAAACGGAACCAGCAGAAGTAGTGGAATCAAAATTATTAAACCAATCTCTATGTGGACACATATGAAAAGTGCATGCGGTGTCAAGTACCCACTCATCATTGGTCTCAGCACATCCAGCAATAACGACAAGAGCATCATCGGAACTATCATCACGAGCAACGTTAGCAGAATTTTCACCTGGTTTGTTACCTTTCCTCTTTTCTTTATTCTGCAACTTGAAACACTCTGAGATGTCATGCCCGTCTCTCTTGCAATACCTGCAATACTTCTTGTCTCTGGATTGCGACCGGCCCCTGTAGCCGTTCTTACTTTTGCCTCTGTTTCCATTACTGGAGTTTTTCTCCTTTGTCCTGCCACGAACAGATAATCCCTCTGCTTGGGATGAACTTCAACCATCATGAGGCACCATTAATTTCATCTTCTCCTTAGAGTTCAAAGCTTCATAAACTTCATTAAGCGTGAGAGTATCACGACTGTATAATATGGTGTCTCTAAAATTGGTATAAGAACTTGGCAGTGAACAAAGTAACATTAAAGCAGTATCTTCCTCTTCATACTTAACCTCCGTTGCAGCTAGATCGGATATGATCTCTTTAAATTCAGAAATATGATTCAGAACATTACCTCCTTCGGGTAACCTGTGCAGGAATAATTTTTGCTTCAGATGCATCTTGCTGGTGAGATATTTAGTCATGCAAATCCCTTCCAGCTTTAACCATAGAGCGGCGGCAGTTTTCTCGCTCAGAACTTCCTGCAAAATATTATTATGCAAATGAAGTTGAATTTGTGACAAAGCCTTACAATCAATTCTTTTTTCCTCATCAGTCCAGTCCTGAATCCTTTGCTTCCCAAAACTATCCAGTGCTTCATCATAGTCGGACTGTGCCAACAACGCCCGCATCTTGACTTGCCATAGGGTAAACCTTGTGTCACGGTCCAGCAGCGGAAGATCGTACTTCATGGATGCCATGAGTCGATAAAACTGTGTACAAAGTAGTACAAGCCGATAGAAAATTCTTGACAGAATTAATTTACGGGGGAAACAAAGCAGAGTAAATAACACCTGATAGTAGTTCGGATCTGGACGTAGCAATTGATGGGAAAACCAATCTGATCTAGTACTCAACTAGTAGTACTAGCTTTGAGCACTCCACGTGACCAGTAGTAGTCAAGAAATCCAAGTACTTGTCTTCACGTGGAACGAGTACTAGTTGAAGTAGCACTTAGTAGCAGTAGCGATCAATCAGAATCTCCCGAGTAGTAGCAGCAGCAACGTGATCCACTTCACGCTAGCGGCTGCCTCGGGACTTGAGCAATACGTGGAGCATACAATGATCGCCCTTGGTCTTCGCGATTTTGAAGCTTGCACCTGTAGCAACATGCGGCTCGGCGGATTCTACAAGGACGGCTGCAACTTGTAGCGATTTGTACGCGTGCGTACGAACAGAGTTTCAGTCGGTCTCGGCTTCGAGGGCGAATCGATCCAGCTACGGATTCGACGGATCGTCAGAGACGCGTGCAGCGGTGCACATGTCGGAACCCTAATCTCTCGATCTCAAAATCTCGTATCTATAACTTGGCTCTGATACCACTTATTAGATAATAACGAGATAAAAGAGACACAAGAGCACACAGATTTTTACGTGGAAACCCTTGCGGGAGAAAACCACGGACGCACGAAAGCGCAATCACTATAAGGAGGAGTATTACAAGCACGAGACGACAGACCGTCTGAGGTGTGACTACATGGGGTATATATGAGGGCAATACATGAGAGTCCTTGAAGGACAAGTAAACGAGTTGTACTCGTACGCGTCGACGTCAACGCAAAGGCCCACACCAGTTGTACTATATCTAGTCTAACACAGTATAATTTGGATCACAATTTTACAAAAGCAACATCCGAACATAGTACACAGCCAAACGAAACAAAATGGTGAGGTAGCCCTCTTAGAAAGCCGATCGTGAGATATCCGGCACACGTAGGACGCACGCGACTAAATAAACAACTGAATAGTTCCTTCTTAAACTTTTGATCCATATATCAATAGCCCAATAAACAAAATGGATTAGCACTCAATCAAATCATCTGAGGCAAACCAGACACAATCAAATCAACAGCTTCTGGAAACAAGTCAGATACTTTTACACATGCTGCTGAGTTCTAGAAAATTAATTTGGAAAACAGGGGTACATTCATTTTAAGGAAGGAAGTCCCAATTGAATAATCTGGGAAACTGGTTGGTGCTAAGTAAACTGAACAAAAGGTGCAATGTACAACTATTTATAATACTAACAAGTTACAAAACCATGAAAGTTTTCAGAACAGGGACCTGATCTCCCCTAGGTCACTAGGTGTCATGATCCGGATGGCTTGATGAGCAATTTGCACAGATAATTAAATAGCTCGATCAATCGAAGTAGAAATAAGAGACATAAATCTAGCAAACGGATCAAATAGGAGATTACCTACTCCATGCTATCAAGCATCTTGAAGCTCCTTGTCATCATCTGCGGCAGGCAGTGGTGACAACCGCACAAAGAATGGAAAAGCAGCACCTCTGTAGCGCTCATCCGCATTGTTGCGAAAGATTTGTTGCAGCTTGACGGTGTTCAGATTGAGCACAAGAATATAGGATTCAGACTTCCTTACGGACCAGAACTCCATGTAGACATAGCCGGCCTTCATTGCCAGGATGCGCAGCCTCTTCATCCATTCGTCACGACGAATCCTCTTCAAGTACCCAAACTGATTCAGCAAGGAGACCTCCTTCTTGACCACCCATCCACCATTGATATTAAGTACCCAGAGCAGCACGCTTTGCTCCCTGCTGGACACGATGCACAGCCCGCCGTGCTCCGCCATGTCCGCCACGCAGTACGACTCGCCAGCCCGGAACGGCGCAGTTATAACCGACCACACCATGGTTTTCGTGTCAAGCTGCAACAAATCTTTCTAGTATTCAGTTTCCCTAATTTTCTTCTCTTTGTATTCAGTTTCGTGTTAATGTTTTTTTTAGTTTTCACTATTCATTTTCAATTCATGATGTTTTTTGAAATTCACAAACTTTTTCAAATTCCTGATATTATTTTCCAAATTCTAGATTTTTTAAACGTGAACATTATTTGAACTTGTGATGAAATTTTTGTAAATTCGTGAACATTTTCTAAATTCAAGAAATTTCTGAATATATATTTGACTTTGTGATTATTTTGAATTCATATATTTTTTAGAATGCGTGATTATTTTTTCAATTTTTAAAATTTTGAACATTTCTTGAAACCATAGACATTTTTTAACTATGATCTTTTTTTAACATTCGTGAACATTTTTAAAGTTGCAAATTTTTAATTCATGAACTTTTATTGAATTCGCAAACATTTATTTGAATTTTAGGACATTTATTTGGAATTATAAGAAAACCAACCTAGGAAAAATACGAGCTAGGTTTTTGCTAGGCATGTGCGAGCTAGGTAAAAGAAACCAGGTGTAAAATTAAGAAACAAAACACTCCTGGCGGGCTCATTTGCACGAGTTTGTGAGCGATCCCCCGATACATATCACAACCAATCTCACTAGGGTTTCCTGCTCGTCCCAGTGAGATGTGGCGATTTCGGCGATTTGCCAGATCTCTCTCCCCCCTCCCCCTCCTCCACCACTCACTCGATCCTTTGCTGCGGTGGCAGCCATGGGCGACCGGCGAACGGAGAAGAGGCCGATGGATCCTCCGATCCAACGAAGAGAGGCGGCGGGAGAAGGCGCTGAGGGAGTAGGCGAAGCGTGGCCAGTGGGCCAGGGCGGCGGGGCGTGAAGATGGAGGCGGTGGTTTCGATCAAGGTCAAGGTGGCGGATACGGCCAAGGCTATGGGGGTAGCTATGGCCAAGGCTATGGTTCTGGATCTCACAGACGCGAGGGGGATTGGGGTCCTCCCCCCCCCCCTTGGTGGGGCCAGCAGGAGCATAAGAAGAAGCGCAAGTCTGGGTTGAAGCGGCGTGAACTGGAGTGCAAGCCGCTGGAGCACCCTCTCTGTGGTGGTGGCCATGGGGACCCGCTGGCCAAGAAGCCGCGGGCGTCGGCTGCCCCGCTTGCAGTGGTGCTGCCGGATGCGCCGCGAGGGTCGGCGGCCGCGCCCATCCCCGTCGAAGAAGAGGGGGTGCGAATTGAAGGAAATATGCCCTAGAGGCAATAATAAAGTTATTATTTATTTCCTTATTTCATGATAAATGTTTATTATTCATGCTAGAATTGTATTAACCGGAAACATAATACATGTGTGAATACATAGACAAACAGAGTGTCACTAGTATGCCTCTACTTGACTAGCTCGTTAATCAAAGATGGTTATGTTTCCTAACCATAGACAAAGAGTTGGTATTGATTAACGGGATCACATCATTAGGAGAATGATGTGATTGACTTGACCCATTCCGTTAGCTTAGCACTCGATCGTTTAGTATGTTGCTATTGCTTTCTTCATGACTTGTACATGTTCCTATGACTATGAGATTATGCAACTCCCGTTTACCGGAGGAACACTTTGTGTGCTACCAAACGTCACAACATAACTGGGTGATTATAAAGGAGCTCTACAGGTGTCTCCAAAGGTACATGTTGGGTTGGCGTATTTCGAGATTAGGATTTGTCACTCCGATTGTTGGAGAGGTATCTCTGGGCCCTCTCGGTAATGCACATCACCTAAGCCTTGCAAGCAATGCAACTAAATGAGTTAGTTGTGAGATGATGTATTACGGAGCGAGTAAAGAGACTTGCCGGTAACGAGATTGAACTAGGTATTGATATACCGACGATCGAATCTTGGGCAAGTAACATACCGATGACAAAGGGAACAACTATGTTGTTATGCGGTCTGACCGATAAAGATCTTCGTAGAATATGTGTGAGCCAATATGAGCATCCAGGTTCCGCTATTGGTTATTGATCGGAAACATGTCTCGGTCATGTCTACATTGTTCTCGAACTCGTAGGGTCCGCACTCTTAAGGTTTCGATGACAGTTATATTATGAGTTTATGAGTTTTGATGTACCGAAGTTGGTTTGGGGTCCCGGATATGATCGCGGACATAACGATGAGTCTCGAAATGGTCGAGACATAAAGATTGATATATTGGACGGCTATATTCGGACACCGGAAGTGTTCCGGGGAAGTTTCGGATAAAACCGGAGTAACGGGGGGGGGGGTACCGGAACCCCCCGGGGGGTTAATGGGCCTCATGGGCCTAAAGTGGAGAAGAGGAGGGGCTGCCAGGGCAGGCCGCGCGCCCCCTCTCCCCCTAGTCCGAATTGGACAAGGAGGGAGGGGTGCCCCCCCTTTCCTTCCTCTCCTCTCTTCCTTCCTTCCCCCTCTCCTACTTGGACAAGGAAAGGGAGGGGAGTCCTACTCCCGGTAGGAGTAGGACTCCTCTTGCGCGCCTTCTACTAGGGCCGGCCGCACCCCCCTTGGCTCCTTTATATACGGAGGCAGGGGGCACCCGTAGACACACAAGTTGATCCACGTGATCGTTTTCTTAGCCATGTGCGGTGCCCCCTTCCACCATAATCCTCGATAATATTGTAGTGGTGCTTAGGCGAAGCCCTACAATAGTTGAACATCAAGATCGTCACCACGCCGTCGTGCTGACAGAACTCTTCCCCGACACTTTGCTGGATCGGAGTCTGGGGATCGTCATCGAGCTGAACGTGTGCTAAAACTCGGAGGTGCCGTAGTTTCGGTGCTTGGATCGGTCGGATTGTGAAGACGTACGACTACATCAACCGCGTTGATATAACGCTTCCGCTGTCGGTCTACAAGGGTACGTAGACAACACTCTCCCCTCTTGTTGCTATGCATCACCATGATCTTGCGTGTGCATAGGAAATTTTTTGAAATCACAACATTCCCCAACAGTGGCATCAGAGCCTAGGTTTTATGTGTTGATGTTATATGCACGAGTAGAACACAAGTGAGTTGTGGGCGATATAAGTCATACTGCTTACCAGCATGTCATACTTTGGTTCGGTGGTATTGTTGGACGAAGCGGCCCGGACCGACATTACGCGTACGCTTATGCGAGACCGGTTCTCCCGACGTGCCTTGCACAAAGGTGGCTAGCGGGTGTCAGTTTCTCCAACTTTAGTTGAACCGAGTGTGGCTACGCCCAGTCCTTGCAAAGGTTAAAACAGCACCAACTTGACAAACTATCGTTGTGGTTTTGATGCGTAGGTAAGATTGGTTCTTGCTTAAGCCCGTAGCAGCCACGTAAGACTTGCAACAACAAAGTAGAGGACGTCTAACTTGTTTTTGCAGGGCATGTTGTGATGTGATATGGTCAAGACATGATACTAAATTTTATTGTATGAGATGATCATGTTTTGTAACCAAGTTATCGGCAACTGGCAGGAGCCATATGGTTATCGCTTTATTGTATGCAATGCAACTATCCTGTAATGCTTTACTTTATCACTAAGCGGTAGCGATAGTCGTGGAAGCATAAGATTGGCGAGACGACAACGATGCTACGATGGTGATCAAGGTGTCGCGCCGGTGACGATGGTGATCATGACGGTACTTCGGAGATGGAGATCACAAGTACAAGAAGATGATGGCCATATCATATCACTTATATTGATTGCATGTGATGTTTATCTTTTATGCATCTTATCTTGCTTTGATTGACGATAGCATTATAAGATGATCTCTCACGAAATTTCAAGATAAAAGTGTTCTCCCTGAGTATGCACCGTTGTCAAAGTTCGTCGTGCCCAGACACCACGTGATGATCGGGTGTGATAAGCTCTATGTCCATCTACAACGGGTGCAAGCTAGTTTTGCACACGCAGAATACTCAGGTTAAACTTGACGAGCCTAGCATATGCAGATATGGCCTCGGAACACTGAGACCGAAAGGTCGAGCGTGAATCATATAGTAGATATGATCAACATAGCGATGTTCACCATTGAAAACTACTCCATTTCACGTGATGATCGGTAAAGGTTTAGTTGATTTGGATCACGTAATCACTTAGAAGATTAGAGGGATGTCTTTCTTAGTGGGAGTTCTTAAGTAATATGATTAATTGAACTTAAATTTATCATGAATTTAGTACCTGGTAGTATCTTGCTTGTTTATGTTTGATTGTAGATAGATGGCCCGTGCTGTTGTTTCATTAAATTTTAATGCGTTCCTTGAGAAATCAAAGTTGAAAGATGATGGTAGCAATTACACGGACTGGGTTCGTAACTTGAGGATTATCCTCACTGCTGCACAGAAGAATTACGTCATGGAAACACCGCTGGGTGCCAGCCCTGCTGCTGGAGCAACATCAGATGTTATGAACATCTGGCAGAGCAAAGCTGATGACTACTCAATAGTTTAGTGTGCCATGCTTTACGGTATAGAATCGGGACTTCAACAACGTTTTGAACGTCATCCAGCATATGAGATGTTCCAGGAGTTGAAGTTAATATTTCAAGCAAATGCCCGGATTGAGAGATATGAAGTCTCCAATAAGTTCTATAGCTGCAAGATGGAGGAGAACAGTTCTGTCAGTGAGCATATACTCAAAATGTCTGTGTATAATAATCACTTGATTCAATTGGGAGTTAATCTTCCAGATGATTGCGTCATTGACAGAATTCTCCAATCACTGCCACCTAGCTACAAGAGCTTCGTGATGAACTATAATATGCAAGGGATGAATAAGACTATTCCCGAGCTCTTCGCAATGCTAAAAGCTGCGGAGGTAGAAATCAAAAAGGAGCATCAAGTGTTGATGGTCAACAAGACCACTGGTTTCAAGAAAAAGGGTAAAGGGAAGAAGAAGGAGAACTTCAAAAAGAACAGCAAGCAAGTTGCTGCTCAAGAGAAGAAACCCAAATCTGGACCTAAGCCTGAAACTGAGTGCTTCTACTGCAAGCAGACTGGTCACTGGAAGCGGAACTACCTGAAGTATTTGGCGGATAAGAAGGATGGCAAGGTGAACAAAGGTATATGTGATATACATGTTATTGATGTGTACCTTACTAGAGCTCGCAGTAGCACCTGGGTATTTGATACTGGTTCTGTTGCTAATATTTGCAACTCGAAACAGGGACTACAGATTAAGCGAACACTGCCGAAGGACGAGGTGACGACGCGCGTGGGAAATGGTTCCAAAGTCGATGTGATCGCGGCCGGCACGGTACCTCTACATCTACCATCGGGATTAGTATTAGACCTAAATAATTGTTATTTGGTGCCAGCGTTGAGCATGAACATTATATCTGGATCTTGTTTAATGCGAGACAGTTATTCATTTAAATCAGAGAATAATGGTTGTTCTATTTATATGAGTAATATCTTTTATGGTCATGCACCCTTGAAGAGTGGTCTATTTTTGATGAATCTCGATAGTAGTGATACACATATTCATAATGTTGAAGCCAAAAGATACAGAGTTGATAATGATAGTGAAACTTATTTGTGGCACTGCCGTTTAGGTCATATCGGTGTAAAACGTATGAAGAAACTCCATACTGATGGACTTTTGGAACCACTTGATTATGAATCACTTGGTACTTGCGAACCGTGCCTCATGGGCAAGATGACTAAAACACCGTTCTCCGGTACTATGGAGAGAGCAAAAAATTTGTTGGAAATCATACATACAGATGTATGTGGTCCAATGAATGTCGAAGCTCGTGGCGGATATCATTATTTTCTCACCTTCACAGATGATTTAAGCAGATATGGGTATATCTACTTAATGAAACATAAGTCTGAAACATTTGAAAAGTTCAAATGTTTTCAGAGTGAAGTTGAAGATCATCGTAACAAGAAAATAAAGTATCTACGATCTGATCGTGGAGGAGAATATTTGAGTTACGAGTTTGGTCTACATTTGAAACAATGCGGAATAGTTTCGCAACTCACGCCACCTGGAACACCACAGCATAATGCTGTGTCCGAACATCGTAATCGTACTTTACTTGATATGGTGCGATCTATGATGTCTCTTACAGATTTACCGCTATCGTTTTGGGGTTATGCTCTAGAGGCAGCCGCATTCACGTTAAATAGGCACCATCAAAATCCATTGAGACGACGCCTTATGAACTGTGGTTTGGCAAGAAACCAAAGTTGTCGTTTCTAAAATTTTGGGGCTGCGATGCTTATGTGAAGAAACTTCAACCTGATAAGCTCGAACCCAAATCGGAGAAATGTGTCTTCATAGGATACCCAAAAGAGACTGTTGGGTACACCTTCTATCACAGATTCGAAGGCAAGACATTTGTCGCTAAGAATGGATCCTTTCTGGAGAAGGAGTTTCTCTCGAAAGAAGTGAGTGGGAGGAAAGTCGAACTTGATGAGGTAACTGTACCTGCTCCCTTATTGGAAAGTAGTACATCGCAGAAACAGGTTTCTGTGACACCTACACCAATTAGTGAGGAAGCTAATGATAATGATCATGAAACTTCAGAACAAGTTACTACTGAACCTCGTCGATCAACCAGAGTAAGATCCGCACCAGAGTGGTATGGTAATCCTGTTCTGGAAGTCTTGCTACTAGATCATGATGAACCTACGAACTATGAAGAAGCGATGGTGAGCCCAGATTCCGCAAAATGGCTCGAAGCCATGAAATCTGAGATGGGATCGATGTATGAAAACAAAGTGTGGACTTTGGTTGACTTGCCCAATGATCGGTAATCAATTGAGAATAAATGGATCTTCAACAAGAAGACTGATGTAGACGGTAATGTTAATGTCTACAAAGCTCGACTTGTCGCAAAAGGTTTTCGACAAGTTCAAGGGATTGACTACGATGAGACCTTCTCACCGGTAGCGATGCTTAAGTCTTTCTGAATCATGTTAGCAATTGCCGCATTTTATGATTATGAAATTTGGCAAATGGATGTCAAAACTGCATTCCTGAATGGATTTTTGGAAGAAGAGTTGTATATGATGCAGCCGGAAGGTTTTGTCGATCCAAAGGGAGCTAACAAAGTGTGCAAGCTCCAGCGATCCATTTATGGACTGGTGCAAGCCTCTCGGAGTTGGAATAAACGCTTTGATAGTGTGATCAAAGGATTTGGTTTTGTACAGACTTTTGGAGAAGTATGTATTTACAAGAAAGTGAGTGGGAGCTCTGTAGCAATTCTGATATTATATGTAGATGACACATTACTAATCAGAAATGATATAGAATTTCTGGATAGCATAAAGGGATACTTGAATAAGAGTTTTTCAATGAAAGACCTCGGTGAAGCTGCTTACATATTAGGCATTAAGGTCTATAGAGATAGATCAAGACGCTTAATTGGAATTTCACAAAGCACATACCTTGACAAAGTTTTGAAAAAGTTCAAAATGGATCAAGCAGAGAAAGGATTCTTGCCTGTGTTACAAGGTGTGTGATTGAGCCCGACCAATGCAGAAGATAGAGAGAAAATGAAAGATGTTCCCTATGCTTCCGCCATAGGCTCTATCATGTATGCAATGCTGTGTACCAGACCTGATGTGTGCCTTGCTATAAGTTTAGCAGGGAGGTACCAAAGTAATCCAGGAGTGGATCACTGGACAGCGGTCAAGAACATCCTGAAATACCTGAAAAGAACTCAGGATATGTTTCTCATATATGGAGGTGACAAAGAGCTCACTGTAAGAGGTTACGTTGATGCAAGCTTTGACACTGATCCGGACGATTCTAAATCGCAAACCGGATACGTGTTTACATTAAACGGTGGAGCTGTCAGTTGGTGCACTTCTAAACAAAGCGTCGTAGCGGGATCTACATGTGAAGCGGAATACATAGCTGCTTCGGAAGCAGCAAACGAAGGAGTCTGGATGAAGGATTTCATATCCGATCTAGGTGTCATACCTAGTGCATCGGGTCCAATGAAAATCTTTCGTGACAATACTGGTGCAATTGCCTTGGCAAAGGAATCCAGATTTCACAAAAGAACCAAACACATCAAGAGACGCTTCAACTCCATCTGAGATTTAGTCCAGGTGGGAGACATAGAGATTTGCAAGATACATATGGATCTGAATGTTGCTGACTCATTGACTAAGCCTCTTCCACGAGCAAAACATGATCAGCACCAAGGCTCCATGGGTGTTAGAATCATTACATTGTAATCTAGATTATTGACTCTAGTGCAAGTGGGAGACTGAAGGAAATATGCCCTAGAGGCAATAATAAAGTTATTATTTATTTCCTTATATCATGATAAATGTTTATTATTCATGCTAGAATTGTATTAACCGGAAACATAATACATGTGTGAATACATAGACCAACAGAGTGTCACTAGTATGCCTCTACTTGACTAGCTCGTTGATCAAAGATGGTTATGTTTCCTAACCATGAACAAAGAGTTGTTATTTGATTAACGAGGTCACATCATTAGTTGAATGATCTGATTGACATGACCCATTCCATTAGCTTAGTACCCGATCGTTTAGTATGTTGCTATTGCTTTCTTCATGACTTATACATGTTCCTATAACTATGAGATTATGCAACTCCCGTTTACCAGAGGAATACTTTGGGTACTGCCAAACGTCACAACGTAACTGGGTGATTATAAAGGAGTACTACAGGTGTCTCCAATGGTAGATGTTGGGTTGGCGTATTTCGGGATTAGGGTTTGTCACTCCGATTGTCGGAGAGGTATCTCTGGGCCCTCTCGGTAATACACATCACATAAGCCTTGCAAGCATAATAACTAAGATGTTAGTTATGAGATGATGTATTACGGAACGAGTAAAGAGACTTGCCAGTAACGAGATTGAACTAGGTATTGGATACCGACGATCGAATCTCGGGCAAGTAACATACCGTTGACAAAGGGAACAACGTATGTTGTTATGCGGTCTGACCGATAAAGATCTTCGTAGAATATGTGGGAGCCAATATGGACATCCAGGTCCCGCTATTGGTTATTGACCGGAGACGTGTATCGGTCATGTCTACATTGTTCTCGAACCGTAGGGTCCGCACGCTTAACGTTACGATGACAGTTATTATGAGTTTATGCATTTTGATGTAACGAAGGTTGTTCGGAGTCCCGGATGTGATCACGGACATGACGAGGAGTCTCGAAATGGTCGAGACGTAAAGATTGATATATTGGAAGCCTATGTTTGGACACCGGAAGTGTTCCGGGTGAAATCGGGATTTTACCGGAATACCGGGAGGGTTACCGGAACCCCCCGGGAGGCAAATGGGCCTATTGGGCCTTAGTGGAAAAGTGAAAAGGGGCTGCCCACAAGGGCTGCGCGCCTCCCCCCCTTCCCTAGTCCTCTTAGGACTAGGAGAAGGGGCCGGCCCCCCTCTCTTCTCTCTTCTCTTTGGAGAGTCCTATTAGGAATAGGATTGGGGGGGAGTCCTACTCCCGGTAGGAGTGGGACTCCCCCTGCGCCTCTCTCCTAGCCGGCCGAACCCCTCCCCCTGCTCCTTTATATACGGGGGCAGGGGGCACCCCATAGACACACAAGTTGATCATTGTTGATCGTTCCTTAGCCGTGTGCGGTGCCCCCTGCCACCAAATTCCACCTCGGTCATATCGTTGTAGAGCTTAGGCGAAGCCCTGCGTCGGTAGTACATCAAGATCGTCACCACGCCGTTGTGCTGACGAAACTCTTCCTCGACGCTTTGCTGGATCGGAGCCCGAGGATCATCATCGAGCTGAACGTGTGCTAAGAACTCGGAGGTGCCGGAGTAACGGTGCTTGGATCGGTCGGATCGGGAAGAAGACGTACGACTACTTCCTCTACGTTGTGAGATTGCTTCCGCAGTTGGTCTGCGTTGGTACGTAGACAATACTCTCCCCCTCGTTGCTATGCATCACCATGATCTTGCGTGTGCGTAGGAAAATTTTCGAAATTACTACGTTCCCCAACACCATCGTGCTGACGGAACTCTTCCCCGACACTTTGCTAGATCGGAGTCTGGGGATCGTCATCGAGCTGAACGTGTGCTGAAACTCGAAGGTGCCGTAATTTCGGTGCTTGGATCGGTCGGATCGTGAAGACGTACGACTACATCAACCGCGTTGATATAACGCTTCCGCTGTCGATCTACAAGGGTACGTAGACAACACTCTCCCCTCTCGTTGCTATGCATCACCATGATCTTGCATGTGCGTAGGAAATTTTTTGAAATTACTACGTTCCCCAACATGAATGTTTCAAGTGCGGTCGAACAGGGCATTTCCAGGCCAAGTGCACCTCCCCCCCTCTGCGTGATTTGTAAGCAGGAAGGGCATGCCTTGACCTTCTGCCCGACGCGAGGTAAGCATCTCCACCTTCAGATCATGGGTAGTGCGATTTCGGGGGAAGGTTTTGTCTGCTTGGACTTCGAAGAAGATGAGGAGACAGAGGGCAACGATATCCAGGGTGCCAATGGGGCTATTCTGTCGGTGGAGCCAGGGAGGCTGTCGCTGTGCGTCCTCAAGCAGGAGCTGAAGCACATGTTTGCGGGGGACTGGGATTGGCAGATATCTCAAGTGGGGGAGGACGATTTTGCGGTTATCTTTCCCTCTGCGGATCTGTTGCACATGGCTAAGACTAGTGGTAAACTGTTCCTCCCTATCAATGATATTACGGTGTGGGTTCGTGATTCTATCGAGGAGACTATTGTGCCCCTTTCCATGCCGGAGGTGTGGCTTTGCCTCCACGGTATCCCCAAGAAGCACCGACGTGTTGATCGCCTGATGGAAGGAATGAAGATGCTGGGCAGGCCCATTGTGGTGGACGAGCTCTCCCTCACCCGGATGGGACCGGTGAGGATGAAGTTTGGCTGAAAAGCTCCGGACAAGATGAATGGATACGTGCAAGTTTGGTTCAACCATGAGGGCTTTGACATCAAGGTGGAGGTGGAAAGACTCCCGAAGCGCTCGGGCGAGGGATCTGTGGCGTCTGGTTCTGATAAGGCCCCTCCTCGTCCTAGCGACAACCTGGGCCAGGCGGGTTCGGGGACCAGGGGTGCGCCTGGTCTGCTGCAGGGTTCAACCGTGGCTCAAGGAGGGCCGGGTACCGTAGTTGGCAGCCACCAGCAAGATGTGGAGATGGCCTGCCGTGATGAGGAGAATGAGGACAGCATGCCGGACACGTCGATTGATACTGAGACATGGGATAAGCTGGGCCTCACTTCTCTTGCGCTCGATGAGGACAAAGAAGTGGTGGCGCCGGGCGCTCTTGCGATTGTGGACATGGCTGGGAGCAGTCCGCCACCGGCACGCGCGTTGATGGGGGCTTTTGACCAGTCTGGTTCTAAGGAGCTGGATGGTGCTGGCTCCATGCTCGTGGGTGCTCCAGCCTGCCCCAGTTTCCTAGGCTCCGACACGGGTGTGGTGTTCAACGAACCATCCATGCAAACCCCGGTGTCAAGTCATCGCAGTGTGGGGGGCCCCGAGCGTGCTCCCAAGAAGACGGCTGGTCGCAAGCCCTCGGCCAACGCCGCCGTGCTCTCCCTTCCTTCGCCAATTGCGCCAGCATGCGTGGATCTGCAGGAAGCTCTAGGCTCCGCGGGCGTCTCGGCCAAGGCCCGGCGCTCTCGAGCTTCTCCAGTGTCCCAGCGCGCGCTAAGTGCTCGGGCCAAGGCTCAGTTGGGCGAGCTCTCTTCCATGGAGAGTGCGCAGTTGCGCCTTGCGGAGAAGAATCTTGAAACTTCAGGTAATCCCCCACCCTCCTTTAAGATTCTAAATGCCTTTACGGACCCGGAACTTGTCTCGATTCTAGACGACAACGGTTTTAAAGTAGGTGCGGAGAGCGGAGAGTTAGTGTCGATGATTCGTGCTCGCGAAGATGCCCAAGCGGCTTTGGCCGAAGTTGCCGTGTTGGCTAAGGCGAGGGAGGCCTCCGCCACGGCGCTGGTCGTTTCTGACCCTGTTGGGTCTGTTGTGGTGGCGAGTGGGAATGATGAAGCCAGGGAGGTGGAGGCTATCCCCTCGACAAGCCGTGCCCCGGCCAAAAAACGAGTGGCAAAATCGGTGACATCCAGAGGGGTGCGCCTTCGCAATCGAATTATTTAGATGCGCTACCTTTTTTGAAACATTCGGGGCTGCGACCACTCTGGTCGTCGGACCCAGCTCAAAGAATACATTGCTAGGGAGCGTATTGACGTGGTTGCGCTTCAGGAGACGATTAAAGCAGATTTTACGTATAGAGATTTGGCTGCCTATGACCATCTTCATCGTTTTGTTTGGGGTTGGGTGCCGTCTATGGGCCATTCTGGTGGTCTCCTTTTGGGTTGTAACAGTGATGTATGCGATGTTGTAAGCTGGGATGTGGGTTTGTTTTTCATATCAGTTATGCTTAAACACAGGATCTCGCTTGCTTCCTGGGCTATAGTGTGCGTTTATGGCCCGACCGACCATTCTAGGGCGGCTGATTTCTTGGGTGAAATTCAAAGCTTGGTTGGGGCTAAGCAAGGCGCCAATGTCCCCATTGTCCTTGGGAGCGATTTCAACCTTATTCATTCGGGAGCAGATAAGAACAATCCTAACATTGACTGGCCTAGAGTGAACTTGTTCAATAATACGATCGTGTCATGCGCCCTGCGGGAGATCGCTAGGACTGGCGCTAGATATACGTGGACCAACAAGCAACTTTCACCTGTGCGCAATGTCCTTGACCGTGTCTTTGTGACCTCCGATTGGGAAGTGCTATTTCCCATGTGTACGCTGGTTGCGGAAATGCGTATTGGGTCGGATCATGTGCCACTGATCCTAGCCTTGGGGGAGGACCGAATCAAGCGCAACCCTCGTTTTTTCTTTGAAACAGGGTGGTTTGAGATAGAGGGCTTCATGACCTTGCTCATGGCATGCTGGGAGCATGCAAGGGCTGCGGTCGGCTGCTCTAGGGGTCCCCTGGACACTTGGATCACGGCGGCTGGGACCCTTCAGGGTTTCCTCCGTGGGTGGGGTGCAAATCATGGGAGAGAAGCAAAGCGCGCTAGGGAAGCTATTATTGCTGAAATTAAAGCCCTAGACATGCAAGCTGATTCCAGACCCTTCCTGGAAGCTGAATGGGCCCATCGTTACACACTTGAGAACCAGGTGCTCGCCATTCTCAGGGAGGAGGAGGAATACTAGCGCCGCCGGGGCGGCGTCAAGTGGATCACCAAGGGCGAAGCGAATACGGGATATTTCCACGCCTTTGCCAACGGCCGTAAATGGAAGTGCTCGATTTTGAGACTTTAATCTGATCAAGGGTTGTTGGTTAGTCAGGCTGACATCGTGGCACACATCTATGACTTCTTTCTCAATCTGTTGGGAACAGCTGAGGAAAAGCACTTACAGCTTCGGGCGGACTTCTGGGGAAGAGGGTCGCGTGTCTCAAGTCGAAAATGACCTCTTGGCTTTGACTTTCTCCACGGAGGAGATCGACGAAGCTGTGGGAGCAATGAAGATTGACACTGCGCCTGGCCCGGACTTCTGGCCGGTTGCGTTTTTCCGTCGTTTCTGGCCTATGATTAAAGTCCTCTTATACGGGATTATTAATGGTTTTGCGTTAGGCACGGTAGATGTTTCGCGCCTAAACTATGGAGTTATTAGTCTTATTCCCAAAGTCAAAGGGGCCGACACTATCAAGCAGTACCGTCCTATCACTCTCATTAACGTACCTTTCAAGATATGCTCAAAGGCTTATGCGACCAGACTTGCACCGGTAGCGCAGAGCGTTATCAATCATAGTTAGTCTGGTTTTCTCAAAGGTCGCAACATTCTCGAAGGGCCGATAGTGTTGCAGGAGACTATCCACAAGCTTAAATGCACTGGGCAACAGGCCGTGCTCCTAAAGCTCGACTTTGAGAAAGCATATGATCGCGTGAACTGGGAGTTCATCCGCGAGGTGCTGACTCGGAAGGGATTCGAGTCAGGCTTTGTTCACTGCATCATGCACCTGGTCTCGGGAGGCCAGACTGCTGTGTCGATCAACAGAGAGGTTGGGAACTTCTTCCGCAACAAACGAGGCCTCAGGCAAGGGGATCCCTCCTCGCCTCTGATCTTTAATTTTGTTGCGGACGCCCTATCAGCCATGATTCATAAGGCTAAGGACGCCGGCCACATCCGCGGGGTGGTCTCTCACCTTATTCCGGGTGGACTCACACACCTTCAATATGCGGACGACACCTTGTTGCTCTTTGAGCCTGACGACCATGGCGTAGCCTCGGTCAAACTCATCCTCCTTGCTTTCGAAATCATTTCTGATCTTAAGATCAATTTCCTTAAGAGCGAGGTAATAGCCATTGGGATGGATCCCCTGCTCGCCTCTCGAGTCGCCAATCAACTTAATTGCAAGCTAGGGAGCTTTCCTATTAAGTATTTGGGCCTACCTATTTCGGATAAACACATCTCCACACTGGAATGTGTTGGGGAACGTAGTAATTTCAAAATTTTCCTACGCACATGCAAGATCATGGTGATGCATAGCAACGAGGGGGAGAGTCTGATCTACGTACCCTTGTAGATCACAACGGAAGCGTTGACACAACGTAGAGGAAGTAGTCGTGCGTCTTCTTCCCGATCCGACCGATCCAAGCACCGTTACTCCGGCACCTCCGAGTTCTTGGCACACGTTCAGCTCGATGACGATCCTCGGGCTCCGATCCAGCAAAGCGTCGAGGAAGAGTTCCGTCAGCACGACGGTGTGGTGACGATCTTGGTGTACTACCGACGCAGGGCTTCGCCTAAGCACTACAACGGTATGATCGAGGTGGAATTTGGTGGCAGGGGGCACCGCACACGGCTAAGGAACGATCTCAAGGATCAACTTGTGTGTCTAGAGGTGCCCCCTGCCCCCGTATATAAAGGTTGAGAGGGGGAGGGCTGGCCGGCCAAGCTAGGGAGGCGCAGGAGGAGTCCTACTCCTACCGGGAGTAGGACTCCCCCCCCCAATCCTATTCCTAATAGGACTCCCAAGTGGAAAGAGAGGGAGAGAGGTGGCCGGCCACCTCTCCTAGTCCTAAGAGGACTAGGGGAGGGGGGTGGCGCGCAGCCCACCTTGGGCTGCCCCTTTCACCTTTCCACTAAGGCCCAATAAGGCCCATTTGGTTCCCGGGGGGTTCCGGTAACCTCCCGGTACTCCGGTAAAATTCCCGATTTCACCCGGAACACTTCCGATGTCCAAACATAGGCTTCCAATATATCAATCTTTATGTCTCGACCATTTCGAGACTCCTCGTCATGTCCGTGATCACATCCGGGACTCCGAACAACCTTCGGTACATCAAAATGCATAAACTCATAACAACTATCATCGTAACGTTAAGCGTGCGGACCCTACGGTTCGAGAACAATGTAGACATGACCGAGACACGTCTCCGGTCAATAACCAATAGCGGGACCTGGATGCCCATATTGGCTCCTACATATTCTACGAAGATCTTTATCGGTCAGACCGCATAACAACATACGTTGTTCCCTTTGTCATCGGTATGTTACTTGCCCGAGATTCGATCGTCGGTATCCAATACCTAGTTCAATCTCGTTACCGGCAAGTCTCTTTACTCGTTCTGTAATACATCATCTGAGAACTAACATCTTAGTTATAATGCTTGCAAGGCTTATGTGATGTGTATTACCGAGAGGGCCCAGAGATACCTCTCCGACAATCGGAGTGACAAATCCTATTCTCGAAATACGCCAACCCAACATCTACCATTGGAAACACCTGTAGTACTCCTTTATAATCACCCTTTTATGTTGTGACGTTTGGTAGCACCCAAAGTGTTCCTCCGGCAAACGGGAGTTGCATAATCTCATAGTCATAGGAACATGTATAAGTCATGAAGAAAGCAATAGCAACATACTAAACGATCGGGTGCTAAGCTAATGGAACGGGTCATGTCAATCAGATCATTCAACTAATGATGTGACCTCGTTAATCAAATAACAACTCTTTTGTTCATGGTTAGGAAACATAACCATCTTTGATTAACGAGCTAGTCAAGTAGAGGCATACTAGTGACACTCTGTTTGTCTATGTATTCACACATGTATTATGTTTCCGGTTAATACAATTCTAGCATGAATAATAAACATTTATCATGATATAAGGAAATAAATAATAACTTTATTATTGCCTCTAGGGCATATTTCCTTCAGTCTCCCACTTGCACTAGAGTCAATAATCTAGATTACACAATAATGATTCTAACACCCATGGAGCCTTGGTGCTGATCATGTTTTGCTCGTGGAAGAGGCTTAGTCAACGGGTCTGCAACATTCAGATCCGTATGTATCTTGCAAATCTCTATGTCTCCCACCTGGACTAGATCCCGGATGGAGTTCAAGCGTCTCTTGATGTGTTTGGTCCTTTTGTGAAATCTGGATTCCTTTGCCAAGGCAATTGCACTAGTATTGTCACAAAAGATTTTCATTGGACCCGATGCACTAGGTATGACACCTAGATCGGATATGAACTCCTTCATCCAGACTCCTTCGTTCGCTGCTTCCGAAGCAGCTATGTACTCCGCTTCACATGTAGATCCCGCTACGACGCTTTGTTTAGAACTACACCAACTGACAGCTCCACCGTTTAAAGTAAACACGTATCCGGTTTGCGATTTAGAATCGTCCGGATCAGTGTCAAAGCTTGCATCAACGTAACCTCTTACGGTGAGCTCTTTGTCACCTCCATATACGAGAAACATATCTTTAGTCCTTTTCAGGTATTTCAGGATGTTCTTGACCGCTGTCCAGTGATCCACTCCTGGATTACTTTGGTACCTCCCTGCTAAACTTATAGCAAGGCACACATCAGGTCTGCTACACAGCATTGCATACATGATAGAGCCTATGGCCGAAGCATAGGGAACATCTTTCATTTTCTCTCTATCTTCTGCAGTGGTCGGGCATTGAGTCTGACTTAACTTCACACCTTGTAACACAGGCAAGAACCCTTTCTTTGCTTGATCCATCTTGAACTTCTTCAAAATCTTGTCAAGGTATGTGCTTTGTGAAAGTCCAATTAAGCGTCTTGATCTATCTCTATAGATCTTCATGCCTAATATGTAAGCAGCTTCCCCGAGGTCTTTCATCGAAAAACTTTTATTCAAGTATCCCTTTATGCTATCCAGAAATTCCATATCATTTCCAATCAGCAATATGTCATCCACATATAATATCAGAAATGCTACAGAGCTCCCACTCACTTTCTTGTAAATACAGGCTTCTCCAAAAGTCTGTATAAAGCCAAATGCTTTGATCACACTATCAAAGTGCTTATTCCAACTCAGAGAGGCTTGCACCAGTCCATAAATGGATCGCTGGAGCTTGCACACTTTGTTAGCTCCCTTTGGATTGACAAAACCTTCTGGTTGCATCATATACAACTCTTCTTCCAGAAATCCATTCAGGAATGCAGTTTTGACATCCATCTGCCAAATTTCATAATCATGAAATGCGGCAATTGCTAACATGATTCTGACAGACTTAAGCATCGCTACGGGTGAGAAGGTCTCATCGTAGTCAACCCCTTGAACTTGTCAAAAACCTTTTGCGACAAGTCGAGCTTTATAGACAGTAATATTACCATCAGCGTTAGTCTTTTTCTTGAAGATCCATTTATTCTCAATTGCTTGCCGATCATCGGGCAAGTCAACCAAAGTCCATACTTTGTTCTCATACATGGATCCCATCTCAGATTTCATGGCTTCAAGCCACTTTGCGGAATCTGGGCTCACCATCGCTTCTTCATAGTTCGTAGGTTCATCATGATCTAGTAGCATGACTTCCAGAATTGGATTACCGTGCCACTCTGGTGCGGATCTCACTCTGGTTGATCTATGTGGTTCAGTAGTATCTTGTCCTGAAGTTTCATGATCATCATCATTAGCTTCCTCACTAATTGGTATAGGTGTCGCAGAAACAGTTTTCTGTGATGTACAATTTTCCAATAAGGGAGCAGCTACAGTTACCTCGTCAAGTTCTACTTTCCTCCCACTCACTTCTTTCGAGAGAAACTCCTTCTCTAGAAATGATCCATTCTTAGCAACGAATGTCTTGCCTTCGGATCTGTGATAGAAGGTGTAGCCAACAGTCTCCTTTGGGTATCCTATGAAGACACATTTCTCCGCTTTGGGTTCGAGCTTATCAGGTTGAAGCTTTTTCACATAAGCCTCGCAGCCCCAAACTTTAAGAAACGGCAACTTTGGTTTCTTGCCAAACCATAGTTCATAAGGCGTCGTCTCAACGGATTTTGATGGTGCCCTATTTAACGTGAATGCGGCCGTCTCTAAAGCGTAACCCCAAAATGATAGCGGTAAATCAGTAAGAGACATCATAGATCGCACCATATCTAGTAAAGTACGATTACGACGTTCGGACACACCATTACGCTGTGGTGTTCCGGGTGGCATGAGTTGCGAAACTATTCCACAATTTTTCAAATGTACACCAAACTCGTAACTCAAATATTCTCCTCCACGATCAGATCGTAGAAACTTTATTTTCTTGTTACGATGATTTTCAACTTCACTCTGAAATTCTTTGAACTTTTCAAATGTTTCAGACTTGTGTTTCATTAAGTAGATATACCCATATCTGCTTAAATCATCTGTGAAGGTGAGAAAATAACGATATCCGCCACGAGCCTCAATATTCATCGGACCACATACATCGGTATGTATGATTTCCAACAGATCTGTTGCTCTCTCCATAGTACTGGAGAACGGTGTTTTAGTCATCTTGCCTATGAGGCACGGTTCGCAAGTATCAAGTGATTCATAATCAAGTGGTTCCAAAAGCCCATCAGTACGGAGTTTCTTCATGCGCTTTACACCGATATGACCTAAACGACAGTGCCACAAATAAGTTGCACTATCATTATCAACTCTGCATCTTTTGGTTTCAACATTATGAATATGTGTATCACTACTATCGAGATTCATCAAAAATAGACCACTCTTCAAAGGTGCATGACCATAAAAGATATTACTCATATAAATAGAACAACCATTATTCTCTGATTTAAATGAATAACCGTCTCGCATTAAACAAGATCCAGATATAATGTTCATGCTCAACGCTGGCACCAAATAACAATTATTTAGGTCTAATATTAATCCCGAAGGTAGATGTAGAGGTAGCGTGCCGACCGCGATCACATCGACTTTGGAACCGTTTCCCACGCGCATCGTCACCTCGTCCTTTGCTAGTGTCCGCTTATTCCGTAGTCCCTGTTTCGAGTTGCAAATATTAGCAACAAAACCAGTATCAAATACCCAGGTGCTACTGCGAGCTCTAGTAAGGTACACATCAATAACATGTATAACACATATACCTTTGTTCACCTTGCCATCCTTCTTATCCGCCAAATACTTGGGGCAGTTCCGCTTCCAGTGACCAGTCTGCTTGCAGTAGAAGCACTCAGTTTCAGGCTTAGGTCCAGACTTGGGTTTCTTCTCCTGAGCAGCAACTTGCTTGCTGTTCTTCTTGAAGTTCCCCTTCTTCTTCCCTTTTCCCTTTTTCTTGAAACTAGTGGTCTTGTTGACCATCAACACTTGATGCTCCTTGTTGATTTCTACCTCCGCAGCTTTCAGCATTGCGAAGAGCTTGGGAATAGTCTTGTTCATCCCTTGCATATTATAGTTCATCACGAAGCTCTTGTAGCTTGGTGGCAGTGATTGGAGAATTCTGTCAATGACGCAATCATCTAGAAGATTAACTCCCATCTGAATCAAGTGATTATTATACCCAGACATTTTGAGTATATTCTCACTGACAGAAGTGTTCTCCTCCATCTTGCAGCTATAGAACTTATTGGAGACTTCATATCTCTCAATTCGGGCATTTGCTTGAAATATTAACTTCAACTCCTGGAACATCTCATATGCTCCATGACGTTCAAAACGTCGTTGAAGTCCCGATTCTAAGCCGTAAAGCATGTTACACTGAACTATCGAGTAGTCATCAGCTTTGCTCTGCCAGACGTTCATAACATCTGGTGTTGCTCCAGCAGTAGGCCTGGCACCCAGCGGTGCTTCCAGGACGTAATTCTTCTGTGCAGCAATGAGGATAATCCTCAGGTTACGGACCCAGTCCGTGTAATTGCTACCATCATCTTTCAACTTTGCTTTCTTAAGGAACGCATTAAAATTCAACGAAACAACAGCACGAGCCATCTATCTACAATCAACATAAACAAGCAAGATACTATCAGGTACTAAGTTCATGATAAGTTTAAGTTCAGTTAATCAAATTACTTAAGAACTCCCACTTAGATAGACATCCCTCTAATCCTCTAAGTGATCACGTGATCCAAATCAACTAAACCATAACCGATCATCACGTGAGATGGAGTAGTTTTCAATGGTGAACATCGTTATGTTGATCATATCTACTATATGATTCACGCTCGACCTTTCGGTCTCTGTGTTCCGAGGCCATATCTGCATATGCTAGGCTTGTCAAGTTTAACCTGAGTATTCTGCGTGTGCAAAACTGGCTTGCACCCGTTGTAGATGGACGTAGAGCTTATCACACCCGATCATCACGTGGTGTCTGGGCACGACGAACTTTGGCAACGGTGCATACTCAGGGAGAACACTTCTTGATAATTTAGTGAGAGATCATCTTATAATGCTACCGTCAATCAAAGCAAGATAAGATGCATAAAAGGATAAACATCACATGAAATATATATAAGTGATATGATATGGCCATCATCATCTTGTGCTTGTGATCTCCATCTCCGAAGCACCGTCATGATCACCATCGTCACCGGCGCGACACCTTGATCTCCATCGTAGCATCGTTGTCGTCTCGCCAATCTTATGCTTCCACGACTATCACTACCGCTTAGCAATAAAGTAAAGCATTACATCGTGATTGCATTGCATACAATAAAGAGACAACCATATGGCTCCTGCCAGTTGCCGATAACTTGGTTACAAAACATGATCATCTCATACAATAAAATCAGCATCATGCCTTGACCATATCACATCACAACATGCCCTGCAAAAACAAGTTAGACGTCCTCTACTTTGTTGTTGCAAGTTTTACGTGGCTCCTACGGGCTTAAGAAAGAACTCATCTCACCTACGCATCAAAACCACAACGATAGTTTGTCAAATAGATTCCGTTTTAACCTTCTCAAGGACCGGGCGTAGCCACACTCGGTTCAACTAAAGTTGGAGAGACAGTCGCCCGCAAGCCATCTATGTGCAAAGCACGTCGAGGGAACCGGTCTCGCATAAGCGTACGCGTAAGGTTGGTCCGGGTCGTCTCGTCCAACAATACCGCTGAACCAATGTATGACATGCTGGTAGGCAGTATGACTTGTATGGCCCACAACTCACTTGTGTTCTACTCGTGCAAATAACATCAAACCATAAAACCTAGGCTCGGATGCCACTGTTGGGGAACGTAGTAATTTCGAAAAATTTCCTACGCACACGCAAGATCATGGTGATGCATAGCAACAAGGGGGAGAGTCTGCTCTACGTACCCTTGTAGATCACAACGGAAGCGTTGGCACAACATAGAGGAAGTAGTCGTACGTCTTCTTCCCGATCCGATCGATCCAAGTACCGTTACTCCGGCACCTCCGAGTTCTTGGCACACGTTCAGCTCGATGACGATCCTCGGGCTCCGATCCAGCAAAGTGTCGAGGAAGAGTTCCGTCAGCACGACGGTGTGGTGAAGATCTTGATGTACTACCGACGCAGGGCTTCGCCTAAGCACTACAACGGTATGATCGAGGTGGAATTTGGTGGCAGGGGGCACCGCACACGGCTAAGGAACGATCTCAAGGATCAACTTGTGTGTCTAGAGGTGCCCCCTGCCCCCGTATATAAAGGTTGAGAGGGGGAGGGCTGGCCGGCCAAGCTAGGGAGGCGCAGGAGGAGTCCTACTCCTACCGGGAGTAGGACTCCCCCCCCCCCCAATCCTATTCCTAATAGGACTCCCAAGTGGAAAGAGAGGGAGAGAGGTGGCCGGCCACCTCTCCTAGTCCTAAGAGGACTAGGGGAGGGGGGGTGGCGCGCAGCCCACCTTGGGCTGCCCCTTTCACCTTTCCACTAAGGCCCAATAAGGCCCATTTGGTTCGCGGGGGGTTCCGGTAACCTCCCGGTACTCCGGTAAAATTCCCGATTTCACCCGGAACACTTCCGATGTCCAAACATAGGCTTCCAATATATCAATCTTTATGTCTCGACCATTTCGAGACTCCTCGTCACGTCCGTGATCACATCCGGGACTCCGAACAACCTTCGGTACATCAAAATGCATAAACTCATAACAACTATCATCGTAACGTTAAGCGTGCGGACCCTACGGTTCGAGAACAATGTAGACATGACCGAGACACGTCTCCGGTCAATAACCAATAGCGGGACCTGGATGCCCATATTGGCTCCTACATATTCTACGAAGATCTTTATCGGTCAGACCGCATAACAACATACGTTGTTCCCTTTGTCATCGGTACGTTACTTGCCCGAGATTCGATCGTCGGTATCCAATACCTAGTTCAATCTCGTTACCGGCAAGTCTCTTTACTCGTTCTGTAATACATCATCTGAGAACTAACATCTTAGTTATAATGCTTGCAAGGCTTATGTGATGTGTATTACCGAGAGGGCCCAGAGATACCTCTCCGACAATCGGAGTGACAAATCCTATTCTCGAAATACGCCAACCCAACATCTACCATTGGAAACACCTGTAGTACTCCTTTATAATCACCCTTTTACGTTGTGACGTTTGGTAGCACCCAAAGTGTTCCTCCGGCAAACGGGAGTTGCATAATCTCATAGTCATAGGAACATGTATAAGTCATGAAGAAAGCAATAGCAACATACTAAACGATCGGGTGCTAAGCTAATGGAATGGGTCATGTCAATCAGATCATTCAACTAATGATGTGACCTCGTTAATCAAATAACAACTCTTTTGTTCATGGTTAGGAAACATAACCATCTTTGATCAACGAGCTAGTCAAGTAGAGGCATACTAGTGACACTCTGTTTGTCTATGTATTCACACATGTATTATGTTTCCGGTTAATACAATTCTAGCATGAATAATAAACATTTATCATGATATAAGGAAATAAATAATAACTTTATTATTGCCTCTAGGGCATATTTCCTTCAGAATGGGAGCCCTTGTATGGCAAGGTGGCAAATAGGGTTAGTCCCTGGCGTGGTCGTTTCCTTTCCTCTGCGGCCAGACTAATCCTGACTAACTCCAGCCTGTCTTCCCTTCCTCTGTTCATGATGGGCATGTTCTTGCTGGCTGATGGGGTTCATGCCAGGCTTGATACGCCCCGATCCAAGTTCTTTTGGGAAGGAACTGGGATAAAAAAGAAGTACCACCTGATCAAATGGGTAGTGCTCTGCCGCCCAAAGAAATTCGGAGGACTTGGGATTCTTAATTCGAAGCTCATGAATGTCGCCCTATTAACCAAGTGGATTTGGAAACTCTCCCAAAATGAGCAGGGGCTCTGGGTGGACATTCTTCGCGCCAAATACTTCCGAGATGGGAATTTTCTCACCTCCAAAGCTAAGGGATCAACTTTCTGGAATGGGATCCAGAAAGTTATGCTGGCATTCACTTTAGGAGCCAAGTTTTGCGTCAACAATGGTTCCTCAATGCGATGTTGGTTGGACCACTGGTTTGGCACGGAACCCTTGTGGAAAAGCCACTCCATTGCCTATCGGTTAGCCACCATCGTTGATATCCTAGTGGCAGACGCGCTGCGCACCAACCCGCCCGCGGTTTCCTTCAAAAGACCCATCCTCGATTACAAACGAGCCTGTTGGGATGGGCTCATAGTTGATCTTGCGGGAGTGATCCTTCGCCCTGAGGCCGACTCGGTTTCCTGTGCTCTCTCGTGCTCAGGGAAGTTTACTGTCCAATCGTGTACAACAAACTGACTGAGGGACCGACCCTGGACATAGCTAGGGGGCTATGGAAAGCATCCATTCGCTTGAAGATCAAAATTTTCTTGTGGCAGATGTTTCACGATCGCCTTCCCTCCTCCAATAATATCACTCGTAGGAATGGGCCCTCCGACGGCTCTTGCGCTCTATGTGGTCACCACGAAGATGCCAACCACATCTTTTTCAACTGTTACCTCGCTCGCTTTGCTTGGAGTGCGGTTAGGGAGGCGTTCGGTTAGAACTGGAATCCCCGCTCTGCTTTGGATCTGCACGCTATGCTAGTCGCTCATAGGGGCGGTTTCAGTCGTGTCTTATGGAGATGTGTGGGAGCTTTGCTTTGGTCCATTTGGACCACTCGCAATAAGATGACTATTGAGCACAAATTTGCATCACACCCGGCTGACATTATTTTCAAATGCCACTTATTTCTTCAGACATGGACACCGTTGGGGAAACGGCGTGATGCGGATCGGATGACGGAGGCTATGGAACGGATTCGGTTGATCCAGATTGGTGCCAACCACTAGCTTGCCGTTGGTTCTGACCTTTTGGACTGGCCTCTTGCACGCTGTTGCTTCGTTTCTCATTCCCTTGCAGGCTTCGGCCGGTAGCATGTATCGCACCTTGGCTGCGGCCGTTTTAGTTTAAGTTGTTCTATGTTGAATTTGTTGGATCCTGCCTTACGTGGGCTTTATTAATTTAAAGCTGGACACCCCCGGCGTCTTCATTCTAAAAAAAACATATCACAGCCAAAGATATATTTGAAAAAAAATGTTTCAACACCTGTCGTGGCAAAATCACTTCATTGCTTCGATAGTTACGAAACTACCACACAGTATGATTCACAGCCCGCCGTGCTCCGCCACAAAGTACGACTCGCCAGCTGGCAACTGTCTGGCTATAACCGACCACACCATGGTTTTCGTGTCAAGCACATATATTTTCTCTTCATTCTCGTTCCAGATCTTCGAATTCATGGTGTTTGACCGCCAGTACACGAGCTGTCCCACGGCCATACCGTCACTGTGAGGCCACGCAGTATGGGAACCAATGGCGTAGCCAAGGTCGGGCGAAGCCCCGGGCCAGTTCCGGAACACGTTCTACAGTGTTAAATATTGCCAAAAATGCTGCAGTTAACAAAGAAATCAAGCGTTATGACCTGGGCCATGGCCCTTGTAGCCTGGGTCCTATCTATGCCACTGATGGGAACAACGAGTCAAGCACGACCCATTTGCCAGTGCGGGAGGAGAAAACGACAAAGGTTTCTTCAACCCAGCGATCTATGCTGATGACCTAGAACGAGGCCTCGACCTCATCGGCAACAATGGCATGCTAGCCGGTGTGCCAGTGGTCAGGTAGCTGGAAGAAGATGGCAGTCCACTCGAGAGGGTTGTAGACGGCATGCAAGGCCGCAGGAGAGGAGGAGGAAGCCACCATCAGCAGTTTTAATCTCGGGGTGGCCTTGAAGTAGAAATCGCCATATGCAGCGGCGGCGGCGGCGGCGTGATGCAAGTTCGCCTTGATGAAGCGGAGAGTAGGGTCGTGGAGGGGACACGCTCGTGGCCAAGGTCGGTGAGGATGACGCTGACGAGTGGGGGCATATGGAGGGAGCAGAAGCGGCAGAAAACGACGGGTTCATAAGCGACGCGGCCCCATCGCTTGCAGACGCTGTCTGTAAGGGCATGTACAATGATTGATAAGACAATCTTATCTTAATCCAGCCATGTAATCTAAAGATGACAGAAAAATATGATATACAATGGATTGTCTCTTAATTTTATCTATAGTAACTAGTTATTCTTAAAAATATAGTGAAAGATTTGTTGCTAAGAGATCATCTTTTTTTTTTGAGATAGCTTACCGGGCTTGCTGCCTGGTATTAAGGAATCATCTTTTAAATAAGAGAAGGCAAAGCTTTTTCTCTAGTTTCTCTTTTCTCCATCTGAATATTTATCCTACATGGTACTGCAAAGATAAAACCATTTTACATGCCCTAAGTCCTCTTCGTTTGTATCGTTAGGAAATTGTAGTCTAGATGGGGTAGCGGTTTTGGGGTAGCGGTTGACCGCTTGCAGAAAATGCAAGTGCGGCTTGACGCCGACCGGAGGGCGGGGAATCACGCGTGAGACGACGGCGATGCCAAGCTTGCCGAAGCGTGGTCCTGCCAGGCCCTGCTGCAGGTCGTTGGCGATGTGCTGGACAGGAACCGGGCTATAATCCAGGGCCCACGTGCACAATTGCAACAAGGTCGAACCAAGGGGGGCGAACTCCAGCAGTGCTTGGAGAGTGCTCTCGGCCGTAGTTTGGATGTCGTGGTCCTGTTGGAGAAATGCCGCGTGCAAGAGGCCTCTCTTCAGGAGGCCGGTCGATGGACTGCTCGGGACATCAAAACTCAGCGCTCACGCCGCGAGAGGCTGAGGTCGCGGCCGATGGTGAGGATGACTGAGGCCTTCTCATATTGGATTGGAGGTTGTCAAAAATATGTCCTAGAGGCAATAATATTGTATTATTATATTTTTATATTCATAATTAAGAATTTATATTTCATGCTATAACTATTACGTATAATCCTGGAATATGCGATTTAGTGAAAACTCATATGCATGTGTGAATAATAAATAGATAAAATAAAGGTTTCTAGTCTCGCCTCTAAGACTAAGTCAAGTGTTGTTGGTGCTCATGTTTTTTGGATCTTAGGATATCGTCGAGTGTAACGGTAGCCCTAAAACAACATTGAGATTATGATGTTGGAAGAACGATATTATTGAATCGATCCAAACTTGTTTGCTATGAATTAAGATAATATTGTATGTAATCAATTATAATAACATGGAGTGTTACCATGTGATTTTGCTCCATACAAAAAAGGTGATGACTCCATTCGCTCTCCTTCATTGATTATAGCTCAATTTTCTTTGCGAACGCCGTTCCCCTCCACTGAAATTGTTGCTCTTTTGAGGAGTGAAAAAGAAGTGCCTGATCTATACTTCCACCAAAGAAAAAGTTGATTCTCCTTCTTTCCTTGGTGGATCTTGTTGCTCTTGGAGGTTGAGAAATATCATGTGTATAGTGCATGCATAGTCGGAAAGTAACACAATGATTCTTTGTCACCTTCTCTCTCTCTCTCTCTCTCTCCGTGCAATAAGTACCTAGGATTTTATCCGTGTGGCCTTTCATCTAGCCCACCCTAGCCATTGCCTCCCACATCCGTCTGACACTGCCTCTCCTCTCCTTCTCTCTTCCCACCATGGCCTTGCCCTCGACCATGGTGTCTGCCTCCTATAGTCCATAGAGCATTAACGCGAGCAGTTTGACTTTGTTGAACCCATCCACCCCACCTCACTACCACATTGCTCGACCTCGGGCCCCGTCTCCTATTGTCCAACATGACCACTAGCTCACTTCCTCCCATGTGGGCCTTGACCATTATAGTTCGCTTCCTCCCATGTGGACCTCGACCACCGTAGCTCGCCTCCTCCTACGTGGACATTGACCGCCACCTCGTTTTCCAATAAGGTTAATCTCAAAAGAAGCGGTCCATATATTGGACGGAAATTCGTAGTACATGAGCTCAAGCTAATATGTTCTCGCATGAATACTGGAATCTAAAATAATATTAAACAAAAATAAAAATCAATATTTTTATAGTGATAGGTTTGTGTGTTCTAGCCATTTGCAAATTTTGGTGAAGACAACTGCGGTTGTTTGGTGTAACAAAGAAAATCCAGTGCCCCAATAAAGGGGCTTTAGAAAATATATTTTTATTTTTGTTTTCCGTTTGCAAATTTTTGTGAAGACGACCATGTATTTCCTCAGTGAAAATGTACATACAGTTATAATGTTGGAAAAATGAATGGAAGCAAATGAAGCAGGTCTCAGGAGGCAAATTCCCAATTTCAAGTGAATACAAACATTAGCACACTGAAAATCAATTTTTGGATGAAGAGTACAGAGTTCCCAGTTCCATACCATGGAAACAGAAGTCAATAGAGAGACCTAGGGAAGAGTACGTAGTCATAGATACCCATGTATTTCAAAATAATTAAGAGATGGGCATACTTTTTCGCGAAAAGGCCAAAGGCCATATATTAAGTAGCACAAACCCTTGCAAAAACACATCATACTTGGTTCAAATATCTGAACGTTTTCCATTTGCGTGGTGGTAAATAAGGACATATTAAAGCACACAAAGTTCCCTTCAACGACACAAAAGGATAACTGTGACTTCTTTCAACCGGACAAACAAGTCTTCAACGTGCAACAGGATCGGTGGTCCTTGTTGCCATCCTTCTAGATACATGCTCCATCTCTGATGCAACACTGTCCTGAGACTCATAATTCAAGTTTGGGTCATGGCTGGCGCTGCCAGTGTTCAATGCGCCATTCATGTGACCAGTCGCGTAGCAATCCTCGAGATTGAGGCACTCTTGCAGCTGCACCACCACGTCGCTGATGGTGGGCTGCTCTATCGACACATGTGTGGTGCACTCTAGAGCGATGTTTGCCACCTTCCACACACTGTTCACATCATAACAACCATGCATGCACGCATCCACCACGCTCTCAATGTTGCCCTCTGCTAGTTGGGACCTCACCCAATGAATGATGCTGATGGGCGTCGGACACACTGGCAGTATAGCTGGTCTCCCGGTGACTAATTCCAGTAGCACGACACCGAAACTTTACATGTCACTCTTCGTTGTTGGCTGCATTGTTGCCAGGTACTTTGGATCAACGTATCCGTAGGTGCCAACAAGTGTGTTTGTGGATACATGGGTGTCCTTGTCGCGCTTAAAGGCCTTGGACATGCCGAAGTCGGCAATCTTGGCCTCGAGAACCGCATTTAGGAGGATGTTTGTGGGTTTCACATCCATGTGGATGAGGGACGGGCTGCAGCCGGTGTGTAATTACTCAAACCCTACACATCGCAACATCAACAGATTGTTAAACAACATGATGGTCAGGTCCAAGGGGCGCTCCACGCATCGGTTAGGTTGAGATAAGTCTCGGTCTAGGTTTGTTAGAGTATATGATTGTAATCTTTTTCATCTCTATCTTATCTCTACTTTCCTTGCACCTCAAGATGTAATCTCAACAAATCTGTATGCTTATATCGCTATGAAGCTAGGCCACACCGCACGCGATTGCTGGTATCGCTATGAAGACGACGGCGAGTCATCACAAGATGAGAAGGTTGCAGGCGCTGCTGACGTCTCCTACGGCATCGACATGAACTGGTATGTGGACAGTGGCGCAACTGACCACATCACCAGCGAGCTAGAAAAGGTGACAGATCGTGAGAAGTACCGCGGGCAAGACCAAGTTCACACTGCCAACGGAGAAGGTATGAGCATTAGCCACGTTGGTCATCCAGTGCTTAAAACTCCCCATAGAAATATCTGTCTAAGAATTTTTTTGCATGTTCCTAGTACTTCAAAAAATCTTCTTTCAGTTCATCGCATTGCCATTGACAACCATGTATTCCTTGAATTTCATCCGTTTTTCTTTTTGATCAAGGATCAGGACACGAAGATAATTCTGTATCGAGGTAGATGCGTTCGAGAGCTTTACCCGTTGATTCCGGAGCTTAGGAGATTGAATAAACAAGCCTATGGTGTCACCAAAGTCTCTTCAACACGGTGGCATGATAGATTAGGACATGCATCTTTTTCTTTAGTCGAACATTTGCTTGAAAAGAATAAGCTCCCGTTTGTTGGTGAGCGTGATCGTGAAACAGTTTGTGATTCACGACGTCAGTGTGCTAAGAGTCAGCAATTACCTTACCCTGTGTCTACAAACATTTCCACTAAACCTCTTGAGCTCATATTTTCCGATGTTTGGGGTCCTGCCCCTAATTCAGTTGGTAGACACACCTATTACGTAAGTTTTATCGATGACTATAGCAAGTACACCTAGATCTATCTCATCAAAAATAAATCTGATGTGTTTCAAGTTTTCCACAACTTTCAAGCACTAGTAGAAAGAAAGTTCGATTGCAAAATCTTAGCTCTCCAATCTGATTGGGGAGGGGAGTACCGAAATCTCAAATCCTTCTTTCAACAAATTGGCATATCACACCACGTGTCATGCCCTCATGCTCACCAGCAAAACGGATCAGCCGAGCGCAAACACAGGCATATAGTTGAAGTCGGCCTGGCCTTGCTCGCTGCAGCCTCCATGCCTTTGAAATTCTGGGATGAGGCCTTTCTCACCGCAGTCCACCTCATAAACATGTTGCCTAGTAGGGTCATCAACAATGAATCTCCAGTAGAACGTCTCCTTCACACAAAACCAGACTACACATCATTACGAGTGTTTGGGTGTGTGTTGGCCAAATCTTCGGCCATACAACAACCGCAAACTCATGTTCCGATCAAAACAATGTGTTTTCTTGGGTTACAGTCCACAACATAAGGGTGTGAAGTGTCTTGATGTATCCACTGGACGTGTCTATATCTCTCGTGACATTGTGTTCGATGAAACTATTTTTCCTTTTCCACAGCTTCACCCAAACGCCGGAGCCCTTCTTCAAAAGGAGATTCTTCTTCTACCTTCACACCTCACCGGTCGTGACAATGGGGATGCTTTACACACTGATGATCAATTTTTGACTAATCCTCTTACTAATGATGGCCTTGAGTCTTGTGATGCAACGGAAAAAAACTGTGCAGAAAATGGTGACGAAATCAGCCAAAATCGTCATTTTATGCTTCCCGGACAAAACAACAGCAGCATCGGGGCAGATACGCCTCGGGATCCAAGCGCATCCTCCTCGCGATCCAACCTGCGCCAGTCTGCCGTGCTGTCCCTCGCGGAATCAACATCAGCCGCGTCAGGCCGATCCGCCACGAGCCCCGTGCTGCCTCACGACATCTGCGGCTCGGTGGACCGCCTGGTGACCGCCCCGCGCCAACCCGCTAGCGCCACGCGACGCCATCTCCATCCGTCCGCGCCTGGTCGGTTCGGCGCCGACACACGCTGCTACGCGCGGCGCATGCCACGACGGGATGAGGGCGCATACTCTCATGCGGATCCCGCCGCAGATCCTGTCCCGCCGGCTCCATCATTGGCCAATCATGAGCCTGCCACCAATGTGGGCTCGGGATCTTCTGCGGCACTTTCCCCTTCTGCGTCACACGCGCCGGCCACAGGAGATCTGAACTGCGCGTCCTCACCCAGCAGGCTTGCGGCTGCTTCTGCCGCCGGATCTTCTGTGGATGCTTCTTCGCCACCTCGCACTAGGCTTCAGAGGGGAGTAACTCAACCCAAAAATTACAAATCTTTAGCAAAGTTTGGACTTGCTTGTGTCTCACATGAACCAGATATACCACACACTGTTGCAGAAGCCCTAGGCGATCCAAAGTGGCAGAAGGCTATGGAAGATGAGTACATGGCGCTTCACAAAAATAAAACCTGGCACTTAGTTCCAGCACGTCAAGGTAAAGGTAAAAGTGTCATAGATTGTAAATGGGTCTTCAAAATTAAAAGTAAATCTGATGGCACCATAGACCATTATAAGGCTAGACTAGTTGCAAAAGGTTTCCAGCAAATGTACGGTTTAGACTATGAGGATACCTTTAGTCCTCTCGTAAAGGCTGCTACTATTCGTCCTGTTTTGTCTATTGCCATATCCAGAGGATGGAGTCTACGCAAGCTAGATGTACAGAACGCGTTTCTTCATGGTGTTCTGGAAGAGGAAGTGTTCATGAAACAACCTCCTGGGTTTGAAAACAGACAAAACCCCCTCCACATATGCAAGCTTGACAAGGCTTTGTATGGACTAAAGCAAGCTCCTAGAGCATGGTATTCTCGGTTGAGTTCAAAGCTTCAAGAACTTGGGTTTGCTTCTTCTAAGCCTGACACCTCATTGTCTATTTTCAACAGGTCAAATATCTCTATATTTGTACTCATATGTGTTGATGATATTATTGTCACAAGCTCATCTGATGAAGCTATTTCAGCACTGCTCAAGGATTTGAACTCTGAGTTTGCTCTTAAGGATCTAGGAGACTTGCACTACTTTCTTGGCATTGAGGTAAAAAGGAATGGAGATGAGCTTAACCTATCCCAAGAGAGGTATGCAACTGATCTTGTAGCAAGAGCAGGGTTGCAAGGTTGCAAGCCAGCACCAACACCTCTATCCAGCTCTGGAAAATTATCCTTAACAGAAGGAAAACTCTTGGATCAAGAGGACAGCACCAGGTATAGAAGTATGGTTGGTGCACTGCAATATTTAACTCTGACTCGGCCTGATATTTCCTTTGCCGTGAACAAAGTACGCCAGATCCTTCATGCACCCACTATAGTACATCTGACAGCTGCAAAACGCATACTTAGATATGTCAAGAACACTTTCAGTGTTGGACTCACCTTCACTAAGTCACCATCAACACTTGTTAGTGCCTTTTCTGATTCTGATTGGGCATGTTGCCTTGATGACAGGCGCTCAACAGGTGATTTTGCAGTATTCTTTGGTCCAAATTTAATCTCATGGTGTGCTAAGAAACAAGCTACTGTGTCTAGATCCAACACAGAAGCAGAATACAAAGCATTAGCAAATGCTACTGCATAAATTATCTGGGTTCAGTCATTACTGAAAGAGCTTGGGATATACTGTAAAGAAGCTCCATGCTTATGGTGTGACAACCTGAGCGCCACTTATCTTTCTGCTAATCCAATATTTCAGGCAAGAACAAAACATATCGAAATAGATTTTCATTTTTTCAGAGAAAGAGTTGCAGAAAAGAAGCTGGACATTCAGTTCACTCGATCTCAAGATCAAGTTGCAGATGGCTTAATTAAAGCTTTGTCTACAGAAGTTTTGAAGAATTTAAGCGCAATCTCAACTTGTCCAAGTTGTGATTATGGGAGGGTGTTAAACAACATGATGGTCGGGTCCAAGGGGCGCTCCACGCACCGGTTAGGTTGGGATAAGTCTCGGTCTAGGTTTGTTAGAGTATATGATTGTAACCTTTTTCATCTTTATCTTATCTCTACTTTCCTTGCACCTCAAGATGTAATCTCAACAAACCTGTATGCTTATCAGGGATATGCCCCTACCTATATTAACACGAAACCGTCGCCTCGAGAGAGGTACGACGTTCTCCGCTTCTTCACACAGATCATCCTCTCTTAAATTTTTGGAAACACAAACATATAGAAACAAATGGGGTGTTGTATTCGAGGCTAGTATTACCTTTGGCGGATTCAAGTGCAATTTGAAGCCTCTTTCTCCAGTCCAGTAAACCTTCTCCATTGTCGTCTCTTCCTGCAGATAGATGGGCATTTCGAATTTTAGAATACCAGGCCGTAGCGATGATTCTATGGATTTTATTTTGCAGGTGATTCTATGGATTAATTCTGAACATTTCTTCAGTTTGCACTTTGAAATGCTAGGTCATACTGTAGCCATAAATCACTTTTTTGGTACCAGTTTGAAGCCACACAGCTAACGATTTGCGATATGTACATATACCTGTAATATGCTCTTGTAGTGTTCCTTCTGACATGTACTCGTATACAAGTGCCATGTCCTTTCCATCCTTACAATAACCAATCATAGAGACAAGATTCTTATGATGAGTCTGTGTCAAAATCTGAGCCTGCACAAAAGGTTCATGTCTCACAAGATCCACGTTGAAAAAAATGTTTTGTCCTTTTGTTGTAGGTGCGCTAGGGGGCGCTACTGGTTAGCTTTGTGCTTGACTTAAACTCTTGAATGTCTTAATACAATAACGTGTAAGATTCGTGCACATTAAAAAAAACGTCACCAATTGCGTGTAACATCATCCCGTTCCCCCCGCGCTGTCCGCTCTCGGGCGACTCGGGGGCGGAACCCTAGTCGCCCGCCGGTTCCCCGACGCCCCTCCTCCTCCTCCGCCGCCGGCAGCCGTCGTCGGGCTTGCCCGCAGGGCGGTAGGCGGTGGCGGGGCTTCCCCGCACGCCCGCCTCGGCCTCTGGAGACCCCCCTCCCCGCATCAGAAGACGCCGCCGCCCGCTTCCTACCGTCTCTCTGCGGCGTTTGCCCCCTCCCGATCCGGTGCGGGGGCTTCGGTGCCGCCCATCAGATCAGGCCGGCTCGGCCCTGGATCGGGGCGCTCCTCCGATCTGGCGGCTGGTGAGCCGGGGTTCGCCGGATCCGCCCGGATCTAGCCGGCGTGGCCCTGCCTCGTCCTGCCCGCCCGGATCTTTCTTCATGGTTCGGCGGGATGTGTCCGGTGGGTGGATGCCGGGGCAGCGGCCTTGGGTGGTGTGGATGGCGTTGCCTCTGCGGGCGACGGCCGTGGGTGCTGGTGGTCCGCGACTTCGGCCGTGCGGGCGGCGAGGTCTCGGTGGACGTCTACTACAGTGGGTCGGGGTGCCCCGTCACCCGGCGTGCCTGCTTCGATGAAGTCGAACGCCTTCTTCGGCTGTGTGTGCTCCTCTGGCCAGGTCTTTGGCCGATTGGATGGGATGGGGGCGGGACCGGGGGAAACCCTTGGCCGTCGACGGAGGCCACGACAATGGCGGCGCCTTTGCTGGGCGTCGGTTCCCTTCTTGGAGGCCTTGTCGAGGTCCTCTCCCTCTTTCACTGTGCTCTCCTTTTGGGCGAAAGCTCTAGTTCCCCTTGTGGGCGACGGCGTCGTACCCTCGTCGTGCTCCTTCTTGAAGGCGTCGCCTCGGGTTCCCGGAAGCACGGTGGGCGCTTTGCGGTGCGTGTGAGGTGTTTGGCGGCGGCAATGTGTGCAATGTTTCATCTATTCTACCGCCGGTCTTCATCTTGTGGTAGTGCTCCTTCGGCTTGGAGATGGACTGGCATAGGTGGTGGTCGTCATTTGGCGTCATGGTGGTGTCGATGGCGGAGGAACCTGCCAAGGTTGGTACCTCAATCTGCTCTGAAGATGGACAAGTGGAAGACGGTGACGACGACACATCTGAGTGCGTCGGACTGGATTGTGCCCCAGACCCGGTATGTGGCTCGGTCAGGGTTTCCAGCTTTAGATGTTAGGCTTAGGTGAGAGGACTGGGTATATGGCTCAGCTTGCACCCCTTCATCATATGGATAGGAGTAGCGGCATAGGTTGCCAAGATGGCGGATTCAGACATATTGTTGTACTACTTTATAAGGTCCTCGAGAATAATCAATAAAATGGCCGCATGCATCTCCCAGATGCAGAGGCCGGGGGTCATCTTCCTTTTCTAAAAGAAAAAACTGCAGTCAAAGAGATTTACCTCTGCGAGGAACACGCTGACATTTTGCTTAGAAGTACGAGACCGCAATTTCACTGCTACCTGAGTATCATCTTCCAGGAATCCATGATAGACAATCCCGAAACCTCCCCGACCAAGAATCCGCTTGAATCCCCTTGTTATCGTATCAAGTTGTTTGTAGGTGAACCGCCGGTTCTCAAGTTGCAATGAACTGTCCCCACGGCCACCATTTAGTGACATATAGTTGGCAAATGACATCATCATTAGGTTCATGGACTAAATAATTGTTATGCGCGCGTATGTTGATGGCTCACCTTGTTGACTTTGTCTTACCAAGAAAAACAGAAGTACAGCCAATGATACCATCACCACAACCACAACTAAAGGGACAGCAATATAGATAGCCAGCTTGTTGTTCCTTTTAGGTGCGGACTGGCATGAATTGTCAGTTGTGCAAATGTTTGGATTGTTGTCATATCTATCAAAAATATGAAATGAAAACGTTCCATCAAATTTATCTAGTACTATGTGTGATGGAACTAGAAGAACATGGAAGCTGACCTAAGATTGAGGGAGCCATCTTGAACTCTTTTGAGGAGTCCAAAGGGAATTGAACCACTGAGCTGATTTCCCGACAAATCTCTAAACAAAAAGGATATTTGCAGGAGTTCAATTAGTGTCTTGGGTGAAAATTTATTTGTCAGAAGTTGCAGGACTTACACAACCGTCAATGAAGGTAATTGTGAAAGGGCATCTGGAATTGATCCTGTCAATTTGTTGTTTGACAGATTCCTGAAAAATGTGGACCAAGATTAGCTTCCACCAATTTTTAATGCAAAAAAGGAACTATAATCAGTATTGAAAACAATGCGGAAAAACAAACTTACAAGTACTGGAGAGCCATGAGATTTATGAAAGAATATTATATATCGCCACTGAAACCGGCGAAGGACAAATCTCTACAGAAAACAAAACTCCGCCAGATAAGTATCATTATCGAGTTTTTACATGATCATCCATTCGACATTTTCATGTTGAAATGAATTGAAGTATCATGCTCAAATCTAAAATACTTACATGGCTTTGATCCTGTGAGGGGTTTTGATCTCATAATTGCACGTCAATCTTTCCCAAGCCATAGTCTTTGGAACACATGGGTCACCCATCCAGTTCTTCTGCACCTGATACTTCACCTTTATCGCCATGATAGCAGATACTGTTTTTATTCATGCAAGTTCTTAGTACCACACATGATTTGCCTAAGCATCAGCCACAACTCATGTATGTATGTCGCGTCTTTTTTTTTTGCATCAGCCACAACTCATGAGAGCGCATGTTCCCGTTATTGTAGACAGTTTAAAAAACATATGGTGTGTAGATTAGAGTGAGTATGTGCCAGTGAGTTTTATGGAAAATTACGTTCATTTGCGGTATGGGCGGAAAAACAAAAGTAGGGAACTAGAATAGCAAATAATCTTTTGAAAAAGTGTTTGAATTTTTTGTTTCCATTGCCTGCAAATAAGTTGTTGTTTTCACCAAACATGAAATTTGAAAATAAATTTGATTGTTAGTATATGAGTATTTTCTGGATGTTTTTGAAGGGTGCAAAATCATTTTTTGAAAAAGGGAGCATATTCTCCAGAGCACAATTGATGGTTTCAATATTATTTCAGTTTATATCCTGTAACAAAACTGGGTACATTAATTCGAGCCTTTTGTCCTCGGCAAGATTCATATTTCTAAGTTTTAAAAATGTTTAAACATCACACACACACACACACACACACACACACACACACACACACACACACACACACACACACACACACACACACACGTAGGTAGGTAGGTAGGTAGGTATTGGGTACAAGCATATCAATGTGAATTTTCAGATAAGTTGCAACTATTTGCAACGTGTGTGAAAATCAGAAAATGAGAAAGGTACAATACAATTGTGTAGTAGCTTTTCCATTTTCATATTTTTACACATGTTGGTTCGTGTACCCAATTCTTACTTGGGTGATTATTATTAATTTGTATATTTTCCAAAACTTAGTAGTATGATTTTTGCTAAGTCTTAGGAAGTAGGTTTATAAGTACTCATGTTCGTTGAACATTTTAACTAGGCACTAGTGCATTAAAGGCATGATTACATCTCTTATAGTCATAAAATTAATTTATATCGATCATCATCGTAATTAGGTATACCCATTCATCATCGTAAGCTAACAAATACCGAATGGAAGTGCATTGAGGATCGATTTAAGAAGAAATTGGGCTGCTGGAAGGGCAAACTGATGTCGTATGTAGGCCGTTTAATTCTTATTAATTCGGTGCTCACAAGTATGCCCATATTTCTTTTGTCTTTTTTCGAGGTACCAGTGGGAGTTCGGAAAAGACTCGATTTCTATCGATCCCGTTTTTTCTGGCAAAGTGATGGAATGAAGAGAAAGTACAGATTAGCTAAATGGGACATTATTTGTCGACCGAAGGACCAAGGGGGTCTAGGTATCAAAAATCTTGAGGTGAAAAACAAATGTCTTCTTAGCAAATGGTTGTATAAACTTTCTCGAGAGACCGAGGCCACATGGGCACAGATTCTGCGTAATAAGTACCTTCAATCCAAAACCTTATCCCAGGTGACAGTGAAGCCGATGGATTCGCCTTTCTAGAAAGGCCTGATGAGAGTTAAATCGCTCTTTTTTAATCGGACCAAGGTGGTTGTCGGTAACAGTACTTCTACGAGATTCTGGAAGGATACCTGGCTAGGGGTTACGCCCCTTGCGCTTCAGTATCCTTCTCTCTATAGTATTGTTCAACGGAGAGATACGACCGTTGAGTCAGTATGTCAGTCCACGCCTCTAAATATTAGCTTCAGGAGAGCATTAGCTGGCCATCGTTGGGAATCTTGGCTCCATCTTGTAAGAAGACTGATGGATGTTCAACTCTCTCAACGTCCGGATCAGTTGTGTTGGAAGCTTACTAGGAATGGATAATTTACGGTTAAATCCATGTACTTAGATGTCATTAATTCTAGTTCTATTCCTACGTCGAAACATGTTTGGCATGTCAAAGTTCCCTTGAGAGTTAAAGTGTTCATGTGGTTTGTACACAAACAAGTCATTTTAATTAGGATAACTTGATTAAATGCAACTGGACTGGATCCTCTCGTTGTAGCTTTTGTGACAGGGATGAAACAATCAAGCACCTCTTTCTCGATTGTCCTCTGGCAAAGATTCTATGGCAATCAGTGAACATAGCCTTTAATATTATTCCTCCACATAATATTAGCACGCTATTGGGGACGTGGTTGAATGGGATTGAGTCCCAAACAGCGAGACACATTCGTGTAGGAGTACGTGCTTTATTATGGGTTATCTGGAATTGCAGAAATGATTTGGTCTTTAACAGAACAACAACTACTCATTTTTTGCATGTTATATTTCGAGCCACTGCTTTGATCCGTATGTGGTCATTACTCACACCGACGGAGGCCAGGGAGCGTTTGATTACTGGATCTATACGATGGGAGATGATAGCGCGGGATATCTTCAGCCGGTTTGGATGGCGGTCATGTAATATGATAGGCAATTAGTTTTCCTATCTATCTTTTGACAGCTGGTTGTGGCTTTTATTTTTGTTTCTTAGCTCTTTCTTTGTGAGCAGCTTTTTTTGAGACTTTAAGACTTTTGTTGAACTGTTTGCTTGCTAATAAAGGTGACCGTATACATCTTTCCGATCCAGAGGCCGGGGATGCCTCCTTTTCTAAAAAAGTAAAAAAATAAATAAAAATTAATTTATAAGTCTGGGCAACAGTCACTAGTACTCTACAACTACTCAACCCAAACACCTCGAAAAGACTGTCACGGGTGAGACTCATTCTACACGGTTTTGAAACAAAATCCATATCAGAGATGGTATATTATCCAAACACTTTGGAATTCTTGAGTATCAGGTCCCAAATGGTTTTTTAGGCAAGGAGGTCCCAAATGGTTCAGGGCCCACAACCGTTTGGGATATATCCGGCAACGAGGGTCGATAGCTAGAATTGGTATACATAGCGGGCTTAACTCTAAAACCAAGTGCATGCTCTCTGTCTTTCTCTCCCCCATGCTCTGTGGAAACTAACCACGAGAAATTCTAGTGACATATGTAGCACTATTGAAAAGTCAGCAAAAAATTATGGCCTCTGTCCTCTTTGCAAAAGGAAACAAGAAACTGGTGCACATCTCTTTTTCAAGTGTCGCTACACGCTTAGGCTATAGAGGTCAATCATCGTCAAGCTCGGCCTTGCTCACATGGACACCTCTGTCTGGCACCTTGCTGACTCTGTCCACGAATGGTGGGACAAGCAAACTGACAACCGTATCCCCAGCCGAAGCGCCTCGGCCTCCCTCACCATGCTTGTCTCTTGGACCATTTGGAACGAGCGCAACGCCCGGGTGTTCCGGCACAAGTGCGCGCCGCCGCCTATCCTTCTTAACATCATCATGGACGAGGCAAAGCTTTGGGTTACTGCGGGTGCTAAACGACTAGGGTCTATCATCTTGCGTGAGTAATCGTCATGCCGTGTATGTGGGTGTTATTGTAAAACTCTAATCTCTATTCCTCTCTTATTTAATAGATGAGGCAAATCTTTTGCCCCCATTTCAAAAAAAAAGTCAGCAAAAAATCTAAAAAATTTAGTACCAGCATTGATCAAATATGTTTTTTTTTTGGGTTTCATGTTCATAAGAGAGGTCAAACTTGACATGGGAAGGGTCTGTAAAGAGAGACCAAAAGGAATGAAATATCACCAAAAAACTAGCCATGTATAATGGTTCTTGAAAGTTAGCTATCCACGTGCCAAAACCATCACTAAGTTTCAAGATGTTATGTGTTTCAACTCTAGCCTACCCCAACTTACTTGAGACTAAATGCTTTGATTGATCTAATATGTATTTACCATGGCATGTAATTGCATATTAAAGTTGTGCGAATAGTGTCATGGAGCAAAAAGGATGGAGGTACTGCTTACCCTATCATTTCTTGGTGTGCTACCGTGTGTGGTTGCACCAAAAGACTTGGTAGCACTAGAACTTTGCTGAGCCACACCCTTCTCCCCACCCCCAACCCTGGATCTAGATTTGAGAAATCACCCTTCCCCACACTCTTGATCCGTGGACACATGCAAACCCATCCAATCATGCCCTTACTAACCTGCCACGTGTTGACTCGCTCCTGCATCTCCCTAGTTGTACCACTTCTTTCATCATGCTCATGGGTCCCATAGTTTGCGTGCTTGCCGACACTAGTCAAGCGACACAGTAACGATCAACTTCACCCATAATGATATCTATACTACCCGGTGTAAAAACCTTGAAGGATCTGCTTTCTCGTGTTCTGTTGAAGAGGATAAGCGGCCTCCCCCCTCCTGCGCCCTAGCGCCGCTGGCCACTCCGGCCGCGGCGGCCACCCAACCCCCGCCGTCGGCCGAGGGGCGTTGACGCCACCCTTCGGTCACCATGTGCCCGACCTCCCCGCCAAGCTCCGCGCGCTCCTCGTGCTCCGCAGCCAGCGACAGATCAGGATGGGGAGTGCACGCCTCCATTACTACGGACCCCGGCCACGCGGTCCGTCGCAGGCCCCGACCGCGCCGTCGCCATTACTACGGGCCGCGGCCTCGCCGCAAATCCTGCAGAGGGGCGAGTGCTCCCACGCCGCCGCATCCCCGCCTTCGCCAGCGGTCCGTGTGTCGGACCCCCCCCCCCCCCCCCTTCGAGGCGCCCAGGCTTAAATCCATCATCGTTCGGCCTTCTCCCGAGTCAAAGCTTTCCCTTTCCGGCGCTGGCGATGGCTGGACCGTAGTAAAGTCGCGGAAAGAGCGTCGCGCGCCCAAAAATCCTTCGGGCCGCCCTGCGTCCTCCGCTCCCCGGCGCTCTGGTCGGCGCTCCTCCTTCAATGGCCAGAGCGGTCGCGACGCCTTTTTAAGGCGCTTCCGCGGCCTCTGTTTTCGCTGCCTTAGCTCGCGCCACCAGCGTATCGATTGCAGAGATCCTTTGCATTGCATCATCTGCAAGCTGCCCGACCACTTTGGTCGGGACTGCCCCAAGAATCCAAAGAACAAGAGAGGGAGAGGTGTAGTGCAGGATAGGCTAGGACCACTGCAGCATCGCGGGCCGGTGAAAGACAGGCCGCGCTTCCCCATGCCCGACCCTTCGCCGCCTCCGGCCGCCATGGATCGGCGGGCCTTCCACACCGACCCATCCCGTCGCCCTCGCGTCAGCCACAAGGTCATCATCACCACGCCGGCCATGGAGCACCAGGAGTTCCTTCTGTGCAAGCACGCCGTCCTGCTCTCCTCGACGGCGGAACACCATGCCGCCAACCCCATGGCCGTGGGCCGAGCCATCGAAGAGCAGCTGCGCACTCCTCCCCACCTGCTGCGCGTGACCAACCACGACCCTGAGGACTTCTTCGTCCACTTTGAGCTGCCGGGGCACAAGGAGAACGCCGTGCACCTCGGCTCCATCATGGTCGGCGACGTGGTGTTCTCCATCAAGGGCTGGTGCGAGGACGACCACGACGTGCCCGACGACCTCAAGCTCCACGTGCGCGTCGTCATCGAGCGGATGCCCATGCAGATGTGGTCCCTGGAAGGCGCGGCGGAGGTCCTCAGAGACAAATGCATCGTCGACCGCCTGGACAGCCGCACGCTTGAGCGCGGCCATACCAAGACGTTCGCGTGCTGGGTGTGGGTCCCGGACGTTGCCTTCATCCCCACGAAGCGCACCATCTGGCGTGCCGCGCGCGGCGCCGGTCGCGTCGAGGCCATGCTCGGCTTCTCTCCCCCGAACCGCCAAGTCGCTCCACCCCCGGCCGTCAGGAAGCGCGAGCTGCTGCTGCACGTCGACCGCGTCGGGGACTGGACCCCGCCGTCCCCCCGCTCCTCCCACTCGCGTCAGAGTGGCCTCCCTTCTTCCGGCTCCGACAACGACGCTCCCTTCCCCGCCATCTACCCGAGGACCTGGACCAGGCACGTTGAAGACGGGAAGGGGCGCCGCACTGCCCCGGTGGTGGCCTCCACCGGCTGCCAGGGCTTGCAGCTGGGTGGAGGGCGCCGCGACCACGACGACCGCGATGGTGACCGCGGCGGCCGACGCTCATGGAAGGACACTCTGTTGGGCCGAAGCCACGGCGACTCTGTGCGTCACAATAGCAACAACACCAAGGCCCCGCCTCCCACCGCCCGGCAGCGTAGCCGAACGCCAACCAGCCGCCGCCACGGCAAGCGCCACGCAACCAACGACATAGGCATCCACGCCACCCCGCCACTCCCTCTCTGCCGCCTGCCATCCCCACCGCCCCCACCACCGCCGCCGTCCCAGCTGCCTCCCGCCCCGTAGTCTCTGGCGCCTCTGGAGCAGGATCCGGTCACGGCGTTCTTCAACTCCACTGCAGACGTGATCGTGCCACCGCCCCGGCCTGACAGCATGTAGTTCCAGCTGGAAGCCTCCATCGCCGCCACGCTGCCTGCACCGCTGTCCTTTGACGCGGATGCGGTCAATGGTCAGCCAGCCCCGCCTCTGCCGTTGACCGATGGCCCCCCACCCCAGTGCATGCAACCCGACCTCGTCAACAAGGCATGCCGTGCACCCCGCCCGGAGGTGGCCACCACGATGCAGCTGGGCGCGGTGGTGCAGCAGGTCCAGGAGCTCCACCTGGGCGCCTCGCCGCTGCCCCGCGTCGCCTCTTCCTCGAGCATGCACCGCCCGTCATCGCCAACCCGCCCGCCTCGCCTCACCGCCCCACCGCGCCGCCAAAGTCCGGGTCCTCATCAGTCCCACCCTGCCAAAGCGCTCGTCAGGCGGCAAATCCCTCCCCCGTCCATGTGGCGCAGCGAGCCACCCTGCGGCTCGTCCAGGGCCTCGGGATGCTGGGGCCAAAGGAGAGGATGACAGCCCAGGCGGCCGAGGCACTGGTTCGGCGCTTCGACGAGCCCTTATCCGAGGAAGACATTGCCGGCATCGCCAAGATCACTCGCCTGAATGTGGATGCGCTGCGCACCATGGCAACCCTTGCTGGCCCGGACGGCGCGGGCGGCGCTGCTGCCTAGTCCCCCGCCCCGCATCGTCTCCCCGGCGGCGTCTGGCCATGCGTCAGATAGAGTTAGGGATAAATGTCTATGTTTAGTAGCAGGTTTAGAGGTTTAGATCGTCGCCAGCATCTCTTGAATGCTACTGGTGGTTGCTGGCGCGCCACGGCTTGTATGATGGTGTACCATCCTTCTGTCTTCTTTGTAGTAAAATTTAGCCTCCGGAGAAATCATGTGTTCAATCATGAGTAGTCCCCATTGCGCAATCTTGAGCGGGAACGTCCGCGGCCTAAACTCGCCGGCGAGGCGTTCGGCCATCCGCGAAGTAGTCGACGCGCATGAGCCCCTAGTGCTCTGCATCCAGGAAACAAAGCTTGACGCCTGGTCGCCAGACCTCGTTCGGCAAATTGGCAGTTGTAGGCTAGATGGCTGCATGGTACTGCCGGTGATCGGCACGAGAGGGGGAGCGGCCATCCTCTCGGACAGCGGCGCCATCCACATGTCCACGCACGCCGTTGGCCGTTTCGCCATCACCGCCAAAGCCTCCGTGCTGCATGACAACGCCTGCTTCTGGCTGACGCCCGTTTACAGCCCTGCCGACGACGCGCGCAAGGACGACTTCCTCCACGAGCTCGCCGCCACCGCACCGCCGCTGGGCCAGCCCTGGCTCATAAACGACGACTTCAACATGATCTACGAGGTGGGCGACAAAAACAACCTAAACCTAAATAGGCACATCATGGGTAGGTTTAGATCGGCGATCGACGCTGCGGGGCTGCGTGAGATCAAATGCAAAAATCGTAGATAAACTTGGAGCAACAAGCGGCGGAGCCCCACCCTGGTCGGCATCGAAAAATTCTTCTGCGACACCGACTGGGAGCTACTCTTCCCCTCACACACGCTAATGGCGGCTTCCACGGCCTGCTCGGACCACTGCCCGCTCCTCCTGACGAACACGCAGGCGCCGTGCAGGCAGGCAAGATTCAGGTTCGAGTCCTTCTGGCCCCGTTTTCCTAGATTCCAGGAAACGGTGGCGAGGGCATGGAACAGACTGGTGAACCACGATTGCCCGTTCACGCGAATCAAGATCAAGATGAAGCGAACGGCTGCCGACTTGAAGATCTGGGGAAAGAGCTTCTTTTGCGAAGCAAAGCTCCAGTTCCACATCGCAAGCGAGGTCATCCTGCGACTCGACGTTGCGCAAGAGAAGCGGCGACTGACTGACGCTGAGTCCAATCTTCGGAAGTCACTCAAGCTGAAGATCGTCGGGCTGGCCGCGCTAGAGAGGGCTCGCAAAAGGCAGGCGTCTCGGGTGACCTGGCTCCGAGCAGGCAACGCACGGACTACCTTTTTTCAGGCCAGGTTGTGCTCACGGCGACGAAAAAACTTCATCCAGAGCATTGAGCACAACGGAGTTCAGGCAACCACCCACGAGGACAAGGAACGGATTGTGGCAGAGCATTTTGAGGAGCTGCTGGGAAAAAAGGAAACCCACTGCCGATCAATCAACTGGGACACACTCGATCTGCCAAGGGTGCAAAATCAAGGCCTGGATAACCCATTCACAGAGCAGGAGGTCTGGGCAGCAGTATGCGCTTCGTCGGTAGAAAAGGCTCCGGGGCCAGACGGCTTCTCCGGCACCTTCTTCAGAGCTTGCTGGCAAACTATCAAGGGCGACGTCATGGCAGTCTTCCACAAATTCCACAACCTCACCGCTGGTGATTTTCAGGCCATCAACACGGCGATCATAGCCTTGCTGCCAAAGAAGAACAGTGCAACAAAAATGAGCGACTTCCGGCCTATCAGCTTGATCCACTCCATGGCCAAGCTGATCGCCAAAGTGCTCTCAATCTGGCTCGGAGGGGTTCTTGACAAGCTCATCTCACCAGCACAGATCGCTTTCCAGAAGAAGAAGGGGATCCACGACAGTTTCCTGTTCATGCAAAACACTGTCAAAAACCTGCACCGCAAGAACAGGCCGGCTCTGCTGCTGAAGCTGGACATCGCAAAAGCTTTTGACAGCGTTTCCTGGGAGTACATACTGGAGCTGCTGTAGCGCATGGGCTTCCCGACAAGATGGAGGGACTGGATCGCGATCCTTCTTGCCTCCTCGTCCTCTGCATGTCTGCTCAACGGCATTGCAGGGCCCAGGTTCTTGCATCAAAAAGGATTGCGGCAAGGCGATCCCCTATCGCCCATGCTGTTCATCCTGGCAATCGATCCGCTGCAAAGATTGCTCGCTGCGTGTGAGAGAACGGGCTTGCTCCGCCCAGTCCCGGGTTGTGGTGGCAGAGTGCGGATCAGCCTGTACGCCGACGACGCCATCGTCTTCACCAATCCAGTCCGCAAAGAAGTAGACACAATTATGCAAGTCCTCCACGGTTTTGGAGATGCCACCGGACTCCGCATCAACCCTGCAAAATCAACAGCGGCACCGATACGATGTTGCGCCATCGATATGGGCAACGTCCTGCAATCCTTCGGAGGTTCTATCTTCAGCTTCCCGACCAAATACCTCGGCATGCCGCTCACTCTCGGGCGAATCAGGCTGGTGCACCTGCAATACCTCCTCGATCGGATCAAGTCCAGACTTGCGGGATGGAAGGGGCGGCTCATGCCCATCTCCGGCAGGAGGGTGCTTGTCAGGAGCGTGCTCTCCGCGCTCCCGGCTTTTGCGATCGCCGTGCTGCGCGCCCCGAAAAAATTCCTCAAAGACATCGACAAGGTGCGTCGGCGCTTCCTCTGGGCCCAGGAGGAGGAGCTCATAGGAGGAAAAGCAAAGTCAGCTGGCAGGTGGTCACCTCCCCAGTCGATCGCAGCGGCCTGGGCATCCCGGACATGGCCATGTTCGCCACGGCCCTGCGGCTTCGATGGCTCTGGCTCGCCTGGAAGTGCCCTGATAGACCATGGGTGGGATCGGGCACACCGTGCAACGGCGCAGATCGCGACCTTTTCGCGGGGGCAACGACAGTGACCATCAGAAGCGGCGAGCAGGCGACCTTCTGGCACTGCAACTGGATCGGCGGCCGCCCCCTCAAGGAATCATTCCCTGACCTCTTCACCCACTCCATCCGCAAGCACCGGACGGTGGCAGCAGCGCTCCACGAGGACAAATGGATTCATGACCTCAGGCACGGCAGCGTCACCAACATCCTGCCGCAATTTGTCCAGCTGCTCAGGCTCATCAGAGCGGCACGCATCACGCTCGACGGGGCTAGGCGCGACGAAATATGCTGGACGGCGGGAGGCGCCGAGTACTCTGCGTGCGCGGCCTATGCCATGCAGTTTTCAAGTCAGCCGCGCTCTGAGCTCAAAAGTCTCGTCTGGAAGACCTGGGCAATGGGGCAAGTGAAGTTCTTCTGCTGGCTCCTGCATCACAACCGGCTAGGGTGCAATGACCGGTTGCAGCGACGGGGCTGGGAGAACGCCTACTTCTGCCAACTCTGCAATCGAAGCCTTGAATCATCGGTGCACCTCTTCTGGGAGTGCACGGTCGCCAGAAAGGTATGGCAACGAGCAGCGGCATGGAAGGGTTGTGCCGCCCTGTGCCCGGCAGGCTGGTCACCACGCAGCGCGACCACGGAGATGGTGGCCATGGTCGCGAGCAAGACGGAGCCGGGCCATCGACGGGGGATTCTGTCGCTCGCCGCCTTAATTTCTTGACGCATTTGGCTGGAGCGCAACTCCTGCACTTTCCGGAGAAAGCAGCCAAGCATCAGCGACATCATCGCCTCAATCAGATGCGACCTGGAGCAATGGCGCCTCACTGGCGCGACCTGTTTAGCAACCCCCTTGGGGGATCCAGCGTGAGACATAAGCCTTTTTGGTCGTTTTACGCTAGTTTTTCGACTGCTCTAGTCGCTAGCCTGATTTTTTGTTTATCTTCACTCTGCTACTGACCGTGCTCTCGATCAGATAGCCCCTTTTGTACTCTTCTCTCTGCTAAATCAATAAAAAGCCAGACAATCTGGATCTTTCAAAAAAAATATCTATACTACTACCTCTCTCTCAGTTTACAGGGCGTACGCATGGCCCTAGGTCGTCAATTTGACCAACCTAATACAAGTCATATATTACAAAAAATATATCAATATAAACTTCAGATCTACTATTTTCAAACCGTATAATTTTTATGTTATATAGTTTATATTAAGGTGATAAAATTGACAACCTAGATATACGCATAGGACTTGTAAACTGAAACGGAGGTAGTACCCCATTCCTAATCGTCATGCGAAAGAAATAAGAAAGAGATTATTCCCCTAGAGCTTGTCCAGCCATCAGTACTCAAAATGCATCTCCGCGCGTCTACCTGGCGCTTTTATTAGCCGCCTTGAATGCAAGCGAAGCGCTATTGGCGACAATTAATAGCTCACTGAACGATGATTGATGCAGTCAGTTAGTATGGTGGCAAGATCTCCAACCGGCGACAACTCAATTTATACGGTGTTGACTGCTTTTTTTTTTGCAAAAACTGCAATGTATTACTCAATCACAGGTTCAGTATAGTCTGTTGCTACTAACTCCAGCACCTCTGGAGGACCTGATCCAATCCAAGTCAAAGTCCTACCCTGAGCTCTACCAAAAGTAGCTAGACCGTCGCTGGCCTTATTTTGCGACCGCGAAACATAAGTAATACAAGATTGCTGAAGAGTAAGAAGGTATCTAATCTCATTAACTAAAGAAGCATACGCTGAACGGTTAATATCCCCACCAGTGATCATGGCCACCACCATAGCAGAATCCACCTCAATAGCAATAGGTAGATCGGAACGCTGAATAGACGATGATAGTCCCTCCATGCAGGCACAAAGTTCTGCTTCAAGAGCATCTCGACAAGAGAATAAGGCTCTACATGCAGAAAAAATAATCTCACCCGAAGAATTCCTCAATATCATTCCAGCTCCGGCAGCATAAGTCGACACAAAGGATCCATCCGTATTGAGTTTTACCCAGCCCTGCGCTGGTTTCTCCCACCTTTGACATAACGCGTCGGTCTTTGGAACTGGAGGCGCGCGATCCAAGGTAACAGAACTCTTTCCTTTCACCGGGTCCATGTGCGTGTTGGTACGGACAGCAAGCAGAGAACCCAGGTAGGACTGTAAGAAGCGAATAGGGACTTCCATCGGAGGGGCTGGTTTAGCGTGTGTGATCTCGTTCCTCAGGTACCAGCTTCTCCAAAAAATGAACAGCATCATGCACCGCTCCAACTCAGACAGGGGCGCCAAAGCATGTAATAACCATTCCTTTCCATTGTTAGCTAGTGAGTCAATCTCAGGGAGACTCCAGATTTTGGCCATGGCTCTGTATAGATCCCGCCCATACTGGCATCTAACAAACGGATGATAATTGTCCTCCGGCTCCAGCCCACAGACCGGACAGATACTTGTAGTTTTAAGGCCAATCTTGTTTTTGTTTTTCCACGTTGGTAATCCATCAGTAGCAATTCTTCACGCATGATTTGCCACTGTAGGCGTGGCGCCATAGTTCCAAATAAACTTCCAACAACTCCTGCCGCCATTTGCCGAAGTGCTCGACGAGGCCACATTCCCTCTGGTCAGCTCATCAAAGGCTAGATGATAAGCACTCTTAACTGTGAAATTCCCGGACTTTTCTGGCCCCCATGCAATAATGTCCTCTCCCAGCCTAGGGGATGCTCTAATTTTCATTATTTCCTCAACATCTGCCGCCATAAAATATTGTGACAGAAGATCACTCCTCCGTGAACCATTATCATTCAATAAGTCTGAAACAAAGCGAATCCGACAATGGAAGCTCCTCCACCCGAGCTTTCTTGAGGCCACCCCTCTTCTGTGGCAGCCAATGCCAAACGCGATGAAAACCCATTTGTTATGTGAATTTCAATCTGCTTGAGATGCCTCTTTTTTGTACTTCTGATTGAAACAACATGTATATACTCCCTCCGGTCCTTTTTACTCCGCATATAAGATTTTGTCTGAAATCAAACTCATGGAGTTTGACCATATTTATATTAAAAAATATCAGCATCTATAATACTAAATTTATACAATATGAAAATTAAATTCATGATGCATCTAATGATATTTTTCTATAAAGTTGATCAAACTTTACGAAGTTTGACTTCAAGCAAATCTTATATACGGGGTAAAAATGACCGGAGGGAGTACCATGATACAAACTTTAAAAGCCAAATCTGATCCACACATGGTGATCAAATTAATGAATAGACAAATCCTACTATAAATAGTAGCAGAATATATTTTTGCAAAAAAAATTAGACATTTTATTATTCACATCATGATTAGTTATGTTTTGTGTCACACAAAAATTCAAATTTTATATGCATTGTTTCTATCTTTTTAGCAATGTTCTAATTATTAAATTATTTTTCTCATAAACTTCATTGGTCACTATTTAAGTATTACACTGGAAAACGTTCAAAATTTTAGAGCACATGATATGACCCTCCTGTTAAATGTGCAAACAGACGTACCGTCCTGTGAGTACGTGCTAAGGTTGGTGGTGGAGATGATGGAGAAAAACTCGACGCCGTTGATGATCGGCGGCAGCGTCGAGTTACCGGTGGCGTTGATGGAGAAGTTATAGTGGCTGTGCCTCAAAGGGAGGATGCTGTAGGTGGTGCCGATGTAGAGGTAGGTCGGCGTGAGGCCGCTTGGGTACCACAGCTTGTCGTTGAGGTAGATGTAGAACTGCCGCACGGCGTTAATGGGGAGGATTTGCAGCTCAGAGAAGTGCATGATGGCGATGTACCCAGGCGACGCGTCGTTGGGCTGGGGCTCGGAGGCCCAAGAAAACTCTATGTTCTTGGTGGTGTCCCGCGGTATGATCGCCGTCTGCATGACCGCCGTTGGCGCCTCGAAGAGGTCGTCGTCTGTGCTTTGCACCCTCTCCGTTGATGATATCATGGTCCACTTCCTCGTGTTGACCCATGGGGTCCAGATTCAATCGTATGGATCGTCGGGGTACCTGATCAATTGCATCTGTGGTTTATCACTACTCTATTTAATCAGATTGAGTGAGGGTCTCCGCTCACCTAACAATGCTATAATCGTCAGTCGGGCCGAGGGTGAGCCTAGTCAGCAGCACCAGGCCCTCTGCCGCGGTCACCTGCGGGTACATCGTCTTCTTGAGCGGCCTCAGGCTCAGCCCAGAGATGAACGGTGTCCCGGCGCCGGTGTTGATCAGGCAAACATGTACATAGTCGTCCAGCACGACCGCTAGGGCCTCCACCTGCAGCGCGTACCCCCATATTTGTGATTTTCACCACCGTCCAGAAGTTGACCCCGATGTGGAGATCAAATTCGGGAATCGTTTCAAGCCCGTCGTAGTTGCCGTAGAAAAACGAGGCACGGATGAGGTACTTGTGCCCGGGCACTACGGACCGGAGCGTGTAGCAGTTGCGCGTGCCGTCGGGGAACCTGCGCAAGTTGTGGTAGGTCTTGGAGAGCAGCAACTTCGGCTTCATGTACTCCACCGAGATGTTGTGATTCAAGCCAGCGTCGGTGAAGGCGGTGTCCGGGGTGTAGTCGAGCTTGGTTTTGCTGTCGACGTAGCTCGTCGTCCCCGGAAATCCACAGTCTATGCTTATGAAACCTGCAGTGCAGGGTCAAACGCATGCATTTATAAGGATGAACCTTGCAATTATGCATGGTCGATCCGTTGCGTTATTGATTTTGTGAAGACATGCGTTTGAGGCCTTATTTGATTCATAGGGTAAAAAAGTCATAGGAGTAAAAAAGTCATAGAAATGAGATGACATGTATTTCAAATTATATGAATATATGAATAAAAAAGGAAATATCCTTTGCTTCACATCATCGGATTTTTCTCATCGAGTCTAGGTTAATGTTTATTGTTCTATGGAACGTTAAGGATAGAAATAATTCCTTCATAAGAATAGGATTAACGAAAAAGGCTTTCCCCCCGCTTTGTATTACAAAGCAACAATCCGATACAACCAACGATAGGTCCTGGGGCGGAAACAGCACAATCACACCCAAGAGGAAAGAAAGAGAAAAAAGAAAAGAAACAAATGCCGATAACGGCGGATCGACAAAAACGACGAAGCCTCGCGACCGCTGTGTCCACCGGAAATCGCCCCCAAGCTCCGAGACTCCGAAGCGCCGGTACCCATCAACACCTCCAAGAAGGGACGCAACGATGACGACGCTGCTGCCAAGGGTTTCCCCCGGTACGCGGTGAGGAGAGAGGAAGGGTAGCCCGACGCCCTCCAGGAAGGTCCGGTGGTACCCTCAGGCGCCACCGCGTCGGTGTCGGCCAAGCCAACAGGGATTTCTTCCGATCCCATCCTCCACCTCAGGAACTCCGGAGCTCGCCACCAAACCGACCACCACCCTACGCTAACACGGACACGAAGCTTCCCACGCTGTCTCACCATGGCACCACGAAGACGGCCTGCACAACGAAGAAGGGGAGCCGAGACTAGGGCAGCAGCACCGTCAGCATACTGGAGGGCCCCACCTCCACCGTCCACGACGGTAGCAGATCGGACGCCAAAGCAGGAGCCTACCGGGCCCGTGGCCCCACAGGCCCGGCCGGGCCCTCAGAGGCCCGGACAGCTCCCGCCTCTGTGCCGCAGCTGGCACGCCGTCGGCGTCGCTGCCCCCCGTCCGAGTTGCTCCACCTCCTCATCACACCAACGACGACGAAGCCACGCCGAGGTCCGGCCCGCAAGGACCCAGATGGGGCCCGCGGGCCCCGATCTGGGCTGGGGGCGCGCCAACGGCCAACCTGCGCCACCAAGTCGTCTCGCCGCCAAGGAGCCGCACCACCATCGCGCTTGCCGCCGGCCACCGCAGCCGGGACGCCGGGCCGTCATCAAGCCGAGGAGTACCACCGCCGCCCCCATGCCCCGGGCAGGGAGCCACGCGCGCGGGGACAGGCAGGCTCCGCCGCCGCCAACACTACCCGGCCAGTGCCGGGGGCGCCCGTCGACGGCGGCAGGGAAGGAAGGAGAAACGTCGGCGGCCAAAGGGGGCGGGGCTCGCGCCGCCCCGGCCACCTCCCGGGGAGGTGGCGCGGAGCGGATCCGGGGGAAGGGAGAGGGGGGAGGGGGTGAGGACGGCCGGCGGGGCGGCGGGGCCTAGGAAGGTCGGCGGTGGCAGTGAGAGGGAGGCAGGAATAGGATTACATTCCTACAAATCAAAGGGCTCTAAATTTTTTTTATAGAAACCATATCCTGTGAAATTCCTACAAAACAAATGAGCCCTCAGTTAATCTTTTCAGGGAGACAGTGAGCATACATACCTTTGTTGTCAGGCTGGGCACGAACTTGAAGCACCCCGCTCGAGGTGGAGGCATAGGTGAGGCAGAGAAGGAGGATTGGAGCAGCCACGGTGTTGTCGCCATTTCTGCGGCGTTGACGGCTCCAATATGCACTTGCAAGTAGCTAATGGAGCATCATGATATTTATATGTGCGAGCATACGGTCTAGCACCATCCATGCCTCCGTGTACATGCGCAGCCTCAACTCCCATTTCTTAAAAGAAGAAAAAACTCCCATAGTCCCATTAGTCAAAAGAAAAACAAAGACAACATGTCCAGGCTTACTCTTAACCCAGATAGAAAGAGAACCAACTGCCATAGTTTTGCGTTGGAAAAGCAACCCTGTTTGTACTCCTATAGCTTAGCCTAATGATCTCAGGAACACCATCATGCTTTAGCACGCGTTTATCTACTAAAAACTGTCAGGGGTGCACAGGGAAGCGTCTAGAGTGAGTCGCGCGCTCACCGCTGGGCACTAACCTTAATTCCCTCGCCATCTCTTTGTGCTACCCATGATCTGATTAGTGGTATGGCAAACCGTCCAAGGTTTGACTTTAGTTTCTTGGACCTGGTCAATGTCCTCTTGCTGGGAGTGCTGGGTGCATGACTTCTCATTTTGTGTTGAGAGAGTGCCAAGGAATGTAGAAATTATAGGATGGTTGAATATTGTTATTGTGTTGTATTGATCTGACTTTCATATAAGATACATATAGAATACATTGTGAGGGAGAAAGATTTGAAGTAAAGGGCAAGTCGTACATGTTTAAACATATTCTATCTTTAACTTTCATATCTATCTTAAATACAATTATAATTTAACAGGGAAGACCGGGAATATTGGCCGTACCCCACCGTTCTTGTGACTTTTTTTCAATGCAGCTGCCAGGGGCATCGTGGGTATCTCTATATATATAATTAAACCATAGACATACAACTTACAAAATACGTCACGCAGGACAGTACATCACCCGTGAAGCCCTCAATTTTGGAACTCGTACAAAATTTTGCAATCTCATGCTTCACAATGTTGACGTCCCTTTTAATCTTCACCAGAGAAAACTGCTGCAGAAGGTGACTGACCTCAAAGCCTATTTTCTCAAGTCCACAAGAGCTAATATATCCAGAATTCCATTGCTCTAAGAAGCATATCCAGGGTTTCGTCAGATGAGTAGTTCTTTACAAACTTCTTCTTCTTCTTTTCCTTCCCTAACCCTAGGCGGCTAGGGCAAACTCTTCTCTTCAAATTTTGTCGGCGAGTCTGTGGATTCGCCTCCCCTCTACCTGCCGCTCCGACGGCCGATGGCGGGGAGGGGAATTCTGGTGCCTCCGCTCCGATTAGTAGTTTGGGTTAGGGTTTATGGAGGGGGGCACCGCACACGGCTAAAGATCAACTTATGTGTCTATGGGGTGCCCCCTCCTCCATATATAAATGAGGGGAGGAGGAGGAGGGCCGGCCACAAGGGGCGCGCCCAGGGGGGGGGGGGTTCCTACTCCTAGTAGTAGGTTTCCCCCTTTCCTAGTAGGAGAAGAAGGAAGGAGAAGGAGAGCGGAGAGGGAAAGAGGGGGGCGCCACCTCCTCCCTAGTCCAATTCGGACAAGCCCATGGGGAGGGGGCGCGGCCTCCCCTTGTGGCCCTTCTCTCCTTTCCACTAAGGCCCACGAAGGCCCAATACTTCCTCCGGCGAATTCCCGTAACTCTCCGGTACTCCGAAAAATATCCGAACCACTCAAAACCTTTTCGATGTCCGAATATAGCCTTCCAATATATCGATCTTTACATCTCGGTCATTTCGAGACTCTTCGTCATGTCCGTGATCATCCGGGACTCCGAACAAACTTCGGTCATCAAATCACATAACTCATAATACAAATCGTCATCGAACGTTAACGTGCAGACCCTACGGGTTCGAGAACTATGTAGACATGACCGAGGCACATCTCCGGTCAATAACCAATAGCGGAACCTGGATGCTCATGTTGGCTCGTACATATTCTACGAAGATCTTTATCGGTCAAACCGCATAACAACATACGTTGTTCCCTTTGTCATCAGTATGTTACTTGCCGGAGATTTGATTGTCGGTATCATCATACCTAGTTCAATCTCGTTACTGGAAAGTCACTTTACTCATTCCATAATGCATCATCCCGTAACTAACTCATTAGTCACATTGCTTGCAAGGCTTATAGTGATGAGCATTACCGAGAGGGCCCTGAGATACCTCTCCCATACTCGGCGTGACCAATCCTAATCTCGATCTATGCCAACTCAACAAACACCATCGGAGACACCTGTAGAACATCTTTATAATCACCCAGTTACGTTGTGACGTTTGATAGCACACTAAGTGTTCCTCCGGTATTCGGGAGTTGCATAATCTCATAGTCATAGGAACATGTATAAGTCATGAAGAAAGTAATAGCAATAAACTAAACGATCATAGTGCTAAGCTAACGGATGGGTCTTGTCCATCACATCATTCTCTAATGATGTGATCCCATTCATCAAATGACAACAAATGTCTATGGCTAGGAAACTTAACCATCTTTAAGTAACGAGCTAGTCAAGTAGAGGCATACTAGGGACACTCTGTTTGTCTATGTATTCACACATGTACTAAGTTTACGGTTAATACAATTCTAGCATGAATAATAAACATTTATCATGATATAAGGAAATATAAATAACAATTTTATTATTGCCTCTAGGGCATATTTCCTTCAAACACTAAGGAATAAAGTCCCAAGAAGATAACATTACCTCTCCTTTGTGATATCTAGCCACAGTCCAGATACTTGTACAATGATCATTAGAGAAGAAGCTTGCGTCAATGTTAATTTTAATAGTTCCTACAAGAGGCGCCTCCGAGGCGCACTAAGGAATACTGATAGAAAACCAAGGCCTTATAACATGAGACTTACCCTTATCCATGCACGATAGGTTTGAATCTGTGGAGACCCCATAAAAGACGTCCAAAGATCATTGAAGAATGTGGCAGGCGATGTCTAATAGCCTGGCGGTACATGTTAATAGAGTTAAGCACCATGGGCTACTTCGTGATTGTGCTCTGTTTGTGGTATGGAGGGTGAAAGTATGTTTCATGCTTTGGTGAGATGTCCTAAGGTGAGAGCTCTGCGTATGGAGCTGAGGGGAGTGTAGAATAGTCCTAGGGAAGAAATGTTCAAGTGCTTAGGACCTGATTGGATGCTTATCTTATTGGATCGTTTAACCCCTACTGTTATGGGCAAATTTTATTCATGTTCTAGAGAGCTTGGCATTTACGCATTGATCTTATTTTTTTCCAAAGGGAAAGATTATATTTCAAACTCGGCTAATTTTGTGGATAACAATTGGACGACGTTCTCGTCTTGCCATCATCCAGAAATCATCACAAGAGTCGAAGGTAAGGGAGTTGAGGTGGGGTTGTAGTCTCGTACTAGTCCACCGAGTATATGTGAGGTATGGGCCCCTCTCCTTTTGACTAGTCCACCGAGAATCCATGAGGTATGGCGCCCCGCCTTTTGATTATATTAAGATCAACGTGGATGTCAGTTTTGTGGAGAGCATTTGTGCAGCGAGTGTGTCTATGTGGGAGGGGGTGCCAGGAATTTGGTCGGCGACGTTGTCATTTCCACCTGGGATTATATTGGCTCGTGTACCAGTGTTGATGAAGCGGAACTCCGGGCGTGTCTAGCAAGCCAATATATAGGTATTACGCTCCATAAGCGTGTTATTTTGAAAACAGACTGCTCTTTTGTGGTTTATCTTCTTGCCCATGATAACCTTGATAGGTCTTCTATTTTGGATCTCAAGAAGGAAGCCTTAGTCCTTAACAAGCTTCTTCCAAACTTTAAGCTCGCGAAGATCAGAAGATAGGCAAATGACATGGATCATCAGATAGCTAAGTTTAGTTTTGATCATTAGAGAAGAAGCTTGTGTCAACGTTAATTTAATAGTTCCTATGAGGCGCCTCCCAGGCGCACTGAGGAAATATTGATAGGAAACCGAGGTCTTATTAACATGAGACCTACCCTTATACATGCACGATAGGTTCAAATCTATGGAGACCCCATAAAAGTCGTCCAAAGATCATCGAAGAATGTGATGGATGCCGATATTGTAGCCATACCATACCCAAAAATAATTTCATTCCTAATGTGTCAGTGTCTCCATAGGAGAATTAACAATTTTGAACGAGAGATGTCATTGATCTTATATTTAATAAAAGAAGAAACAAGTATGGTCCATCCTTAGACTAATAATTCCTGCTCCGAAAGGTTCCAAATTCCCCTAACTACAGTGGGCAGCGCACGGATATTTGGGCCAACTAAGAGTGCATGAAAAACAACCTCCTCCATAGCTCCACAAATTGCACATATGCCGCAGTCGACTTGATGATGTTTGAGTCTTGAAGTATGGATGTCCAGACTATTTGTAGTTGCACGCCAGGCAAACTTTTAGACTTTAGGCAGAACCTTGGCCTTCCAAATAAGAGTAAAAGAAAACGGAATGCACACAAAATCACAACAGCGAATACTTCTTGTCACTAGAGAAGTACTTTGGTTGAGTACCTACTTGTAACAAAGTAGCAAAAGTTATTGCCGCATTAAAAAATGAGCATGCTGCACCATACTATCTCGCTAGAATAACTCCAATCCGCACTAGTCCATCAAGAAAATGTGCACTAATGAGAACAATGGAAATACAAGCACACCCCTGTCGAAAAAGTCCGACTAACACGAGAACAAGACGCAAGCATACCACTTAGTAGAACGCTGCTGCAGAATCTGCAGGAGATGCAAAGCATTTTGCCAGGGCAAAAGTAAACATCATGAATAGGGCATAGATATACCTAATGTTGACCTTTCATGGTTACATTTCAACTAAACCATGGATTGGCATAATCTATTGCCCACCAATAAAGTTTTTGGTCCATAAGTCATGCATATCTTACAAGATTGTTTCATTAAATGTCTTGAATTAAGAATGGTTTGTATTTGTTATTTTTGCCAAAGGTAATTGGTGAATACATAACCACATAATTCTATTGTACTTGTCAATTTCTAGCCAAAGTTGTTGTGGACGGTTTCAATAAAATAAGTATATAGAGACAAGATTTCAAATAAGTAACACTACCTTTTTCATCCTGGCTAAGGGAGTCCCGGATTAGGGGGTCTCCGGACAGCCGGACTGTTGGACTATGAAGATACGAGATTGAAGACTTCGTCCCGTGTCCGGATGGGACTCTACTTGGCGTGGAAGGCAAGCTAGGCAATAAGGATATGCATATCTCCTCCTTTGTAACCGACCTTGTGTAACCCTAGCCTCCTCCGGTGTCTATATAAACCGGAGGGTTTTAGTCCATAGGACAACATATAATCATACCATAGGCTAGCTTCTAGGGTTTAGCCTCTCCGATCTCGTGGTAGATCAACTCTTGTACTACTCATATTATCAAGAATAATCAAGCAGGACGTAGGGTTTTACCACCATCAAGAGGGCCCGAACCTGGGTAAAACATCATGTCCCCTGCCTCCTGTTACCATCCGCCTTAGACGCACAGTTCGGGACCACCTACCCGAGATCTGCCGGTTTTGACACCGACATTGGTGCTTTCATTGAGAGTTCCTCTGTGTCGTCATCATTAGGCTTGATGGCTCCTTCAATCATCGATAGCGATGCGGTCTAGGGTGAGACTTTTCTCCCCAGACAGATCTCTGTATTCGGCGGCTCCGCACTGCGGGCCAACTAGCTTGGCCATCTGGAGCAGATCGAGAGCTACGCCCCTGGCTATCAGGTCAGATTTGGAAACTTAAACTACACAACCGACATCCACAGAGACTTGATCTTCGACGGATTCGAGCCCTTGTCGAGTGCGCCGCACGGTCACGATGAGCATGATTTAGCTCTACCATCATACAGTGTTCGGGAGATCGCACCGGCGACCGCTCCGACCCTCAATTCGGAGCCAATTGCACCATCTAGGGACGGGTGGATAGACCCCTCCACGTAGGCCTCATTTTCATCAGCGATCGAGCCGAGTATCGACTTTACCCTTCACGAGAGCCATGGCGCCAAACTGCCGGATTCTTCCCCGACCACGGACTCCGAACCGCCTGCGCCCGTGCCTATCAGATCCGATTGGGCGCCGATCATGGAGTTCACCTCCACGGATATCTTTCAGCACTCGCCCTTCGGCGACATACTGGGCTCATTAAGGTCTCTCTCCCTGTCAGGAGAGTCCTGGCCGAACTATGTTCGGTAGGATTGGGATGCTGATGACGAAGAAATTCGCTGCCCACCCACCACCCACTTAGTAGCCACTGTCGACGATTTGACCGACATGCTCGACTTCGACTCCGAAGACATCGACGGTATGGACGACGATGCAGGAGACGAACAGTAACCACTGCCCATAGGGCAGTGGACGCCCACTTCATCATATGATGTATATATGGTGGACACACCCAAAGAAAACGACGACGAGGAACGGAAGTGTTGGAAATATTCCCTAGAGACAATAATAAAAGCATTATTATTATATTTCCTTGTTCATGATAATTGTCTTTATTCATGCTATAATTGTGTTATCCGGAAATTGTAATACAAGTGTGAATAACAGACACCAACATGTCCCTAGTAAGCCTCTAGTTGACTAGCTCGTTGATCAACAGATAGTCATGGTTTCCTGACTATAGACATTGGATGTCATTGATAACGGGATCACATCATTAGGAGAATGATGTGATGGACAAGACCCAATCCTAAACATAGCATAAAGATCGTGTAGTTCGTTTGCTAGAGTTTTGCAATGTCAAGTATCTTTTCCTTAGACCATGAGATCGTGTAACTCCCGGATACCGTAGGAGTGCTTTGGGTATACCAAACGTCACAACGTAACTGGGTGACTATAAAGGTATACTACGGGTATCTCCGAAAGTGTCTGTTGGGTTGACACGGATCAAGACTGGGATTTGTCACTCCGTATGACGGAGAGGTATCACTGGGCCCACTCGGTAATGCATCATCATATTGAGCTCAAAGTGACCAAGTGTCTGGTCACGGGATCATGCATTACGGTACGAGTAAAGTGACTTGCCGGTAACGAGATTGAACGAGGTATTGGGATACCGACGATCGAATCTCGGGCAAGTAACATACCGACAGACAAAGGGAATTGTATACGGGGTTGATTGAATCCTCGACATCGTGGTTCATCCGATGAGATCATCGTGGAACATGTGGGAGCCAACATGGGTATCCAGATCCCGCTGTTGGTTATTGACCGGAGAGTCGTCTCGGTCATGTCTGCTTGTCTCCCGAACCCGTAGGGTCTACACACTTAAGGTTCGGTGACGCTAGGGCTGTGAAGATATGTATATGCAGTAACCCGAATGTTGTTCGGAGTCCCGGATGAGATCCCGGACGTCACGAGGAGTTCCGGAATGGTCCGGAGGTAAAGAATTATATATAGGAAGTGCTGTTTCGGCCATCAGGACAAGTTTCGGGGTTATCGGTATTGTACCGGGACCACCAGAGGGGTCCCGGGGGCCCACCGGGTGGGGCCACCTGTCCCGGGGGGCCACATGGGCTGTAGGGGGTGCGCCTTGTCCTAGATGGGCCAAGGGCAGCAGCCCCAAAAGCCCATGTGCCTAGGGTTCCACATAAGGGAAGAGTCCCAATGGTGGAAGGCACCTCTAGGTGCCTTGGGGGGGAGGGAAACCTCCCCTTGGCCGCCGCACTTAGGAGATTGGATCTCCTAGGCTGGCGCACCACCCCCCTTTGGCCCTCCTATATATAGTGGGGGAGAGGAGGGACTTCATACACCAGCCCCTGGCGCCTCCCTCTCTCCCCGTTACGTCTCTCTCTCGTAGTACAGGCGAAGCCCTGCTACTGTGACGCCCTGCATCCACCACCACGCCGTCGTGCTGCTGGATCTTCACCAACCTCTCCTTCCCCCTTGCTGGATCAAGAAGGAGGAGACGTCTCCCGTCCCGTACGTGTGTTGAACGCGGAGGTGTCGTCCGTTCGGCGCTTGGTCATCGGTGATTTGGATCACGTCGTGTTCGACTACATCATCCCCGTTCTTTGAACGCTTCCGCTCGCGATCTACAAAGGTATGTAGATGCATCCAATGACTCGTTGCTAGATGAACTCATAGATGGATCTTGGTGTAACGAGTAGGAAATTTTTTGTTTTCTGCAACGTTCCCCAACAGTGGCATCATGAGCTAGGTCTATGCGTAGTTCTTCTTGCGCGAGTAGAACACAATTTGTTGTGGGCGTAGATTTGTCAACTTTCTTGCCGTTACTAGTCTTTTCTTGCTTCAGCGGTATTGTGGGATGAAGCAGCCTGGACCAACCTTACACGTACGCTTACGCGAGACCGGTTCCACCGACTAACATGCACTAGTTGCATAAGGTGGCTGGCGGGTGTCTGTCTCTCCCACTTTAGTTGGAGCGGATTCGATGAACAGGGTCCTTATGAAGGGTAAATAGAAGTTGACAAATCACGTTGTGGCTTTCACGTAAGTAAGAAAACGTTCTTGCTAGAACCCTAATTCAGCCACGTAAAACTTGCAACAACAATTAGAGGACGTCTAACTTGTTTTTGCAGCAAGTGGTTTGTGATATGATATGGCCAAAGTTGTGATGAATGATGAATGATCTATATGTGATGTATGAGATGTTCATGCTATTGTAATAGGAATCATGACTTGCATGTCAATGAGTATGACAACCAGCAGGAGCCATAGGAGTTGTCTTTATTTTTTGTATGACCTGCGTGTCATTGAGAAACGCCATGTAAATTACTTTACTTTATTGCTAAACGCGTTAGCCATAGTAGTAGAAGTAATAGTTGGCGAGCAACTTCATGGAGACACGATGATGGAGATCATGATGATGGAGATCATGGTGTCAGGCCGGTGACAAGATGATCATGGAGCCCCAAGATGGAGATCAAAGGAGCTATGTGATATTGGCCATATCATGTCACGTTTATTATTTGATTGCATGTGATGTTTATCATGTTTTGCATCTTGTTTACTTAGAACGACGGTAGTAAATAAGATGATCCCTCATATTAATTTCAAGAAGTGTTCCCCCTAACTGTGCACCGTTGCGACAGTTCGCTGTTTCAAAACACCACGTGATGATCGGGTGTTTTATTCAGACGTTCACATACAACGGGTGTAAGACAGATTTACACATGCAAACACTTAGGTTGACTTGACGAGCCTAGCATGTACAGACATGGCCTCGGAACACAGAAGACCGAAAGGTCGAGCATGAGTCGTATAGAAGATACGATCAACATAAAAATGTTCACCGACGTTAACTAGTCCGTCTCACGTGATGATCGGACACGGCCTAGTTGACTCGGATCATGTTATACTTAGATGACTGGAGGGATGTCTATCTAAGTGGAAGTTCATTATATAATTTGATTAGATGAACTTAATTATCATGAACTTAGTCTAAAATATTTTACAATATGTCTTGTAGATCAAATGGCCCACTTAGTCCTCAACTTCAACACATTCCTAGAGAAAACCAAGCTGAAAGACGATGGCAGCAACTATACGGACTGGGTCCGGAACCTGAGGATCATCCTCATAGCTGCCAAGAAAGATTATGTCCTACAAGCACCGCTAGGTGAAGCTCCCGTCCCACAGAACCAAGACGTTATGAACGCTTGGCAGACACGTGTTGACGACTACTCCCTCGTTCAGTGCGGCATGCTTTACAGTTTAGAGCCAGGGCTCCAAAAGCGTTTTGAGAGACATGGAGCATATGAGATGTTCGAAGAGCTGAAAATGGTTTTTCAAGCTCATGCCCGGATCGAGAGATATGAAGTCTCCGATAAATTCTTCAGCTGTAAGATGGAGGAAAATAGTTCTGTCAGTGAGCACATACTCACTATGTCTGGGTTACATAACCGCTTGTCTCAGCTGGGAGTTAATCTCCCGGATGATGCGGTCATTGACAGAATCCTCCAGTCGCTTCCACCAATCTACAAGAGCTTTGTGATGAACTTCAACATGCAGGGGATGCAAAAGACCATTCCTGAGTTGTTTGCAATGCTGAAATCAGCAGAGGTAGAAGTCAAGAAGGAACATCAAGTGTTGATGGTCAATAAAACCACTAAGTTCAAGAAAGGCAAGGGTAAAAAGAACTTCAAGAAGGACGGCAAGGAAGTTGCCGCGCCCAGCAAGCAAGCTGCCGGGAAGAAGCCAAAGAATGGACCCAAGCCCGAGACTGAGTGCTTTTATTGGAAGGGAAGCGGTCACTGGAAGCGGAACTGCCCCAAATACTTAGCAGACAAGAAGGCCGGCAAAACAAAAGGTATATGTGATATACATGTAATTGATGTGTACCTTACTAGTGTCCGTAGTAGCTCCTGGGTATTTGATACCGGTGCAGTTGCTCACATTTGTAACTCAAAGCAGGGGCTGCGGAATAAGCGGAAACTGGCAAAGGACGAGGTGACGATGCGCGTCAGGAATGGTTCCAAGGTCAATGTGATCGCCGTCGGCACGCTGCCTCTACATTTACCTTCGGGATTAGTTTTAAACCTTAATAATTGTTATTTAGTACCAGCTTTGAGCATGAACATTGTATCGGGATCTCGTTTAATTCGAGATGGCTACTCATTTAAATCCGAGAATAATGGTTGTTCTATTTATATGAGAGATATGTTTTATGGTCATGCTCCTATGGTGAAAGGTTTATTCTTTATGAATCTCGAACGTAATACTACACACGTTCATAATGTGAGTACCAAATGATGCAAGGTTGATAATGATAGTCCCACATACTTGTGGCACTGCCGCCTTGGTCACATAGGTGTCAAACGCATGAAGAAGCTCCATGCAGATGGACTTTTAGAGTCTCTTAATTATGAATCATTTGACACGTGCGAACCATGCCTTATGGGTAAAATGACCAAGACTCCGTTCTCAGGAACAATGGAGTGAGCAACCAACTTATTGGAAATCATACATACTGATGTGTGCGGTCCAATGAGTGTTGAGGCTCGCGGTGGCTATCGTTATGTTCTCACCCTCACTGATGATTTGAGTAGATATGGATATGTTTACTTAATGAAAACACAAGTCTGAAAACCTTTGAAAAGTTCAAGGAATTTCAGAGTGAGGTTGAGAATCAACGTGACAGGAAAATCAAGTTTCTACGATCAGATCATGGAGGAGAATACTTGAGTCACGAATTTGGCACACACTTAAGAAAATGTGGAATAGTTTCACAACTCACGCCGCCTGGAACACCTCAGCGTAACGGTGTGTCCGAACATCGTAATCGCACTCTATTAGATATGGTGCGATCTATGATGTCTCTTACCGAGTTACCGCTATCCTTTTGGGGCTATGCTTTAGAGACTGCCGCATTCACTTTAAATAGGGCTCCGTCGAAATCCGTTGAGACGACACCGTATGAATTATGGTTTGGAAAGAAACCTAAGCTGTCGTTTCTAAAAGTTTGGGGATGCGATGCTTATGTCAAGAAACTTCAACCTGAAAAGCTCGAACCCAAGTCAGAAAAATGCGTCTTCATAGGATACCCAAAAGAAACTATTGGGTATACCTTCTACCTCAGATCCGAAGGCAAGATCTTTGTTGCCAAGAATGGGTCCTTTCTAGAGAAGGAGTTTCTCTCAAAAGAAGTAAGTGGGAGGAAAGTAGAACTTGATGAAGTATTACCTCTTGAACCGGAAAATGGCGCAACTCAAGAAAATGTTCCTGAGGTGCCAGCACCGACTAGAGAGGAAGTTAATGATAATGATCAAGATACTTCTGATCAAGCTCCTACTGAAATTCGAAGGTCCACAAGGACACGTTCCGCACCAGAATGGTACGGCAACCTTGTCTTGGAAATCATGTTGTTAGACAACGGCGAGCCTTCGAACTATGAAGAAGCGATGGCGGGCCCGGATTCCGACAAATGGCTAGAAGCCATGAAATCCGAGATAGGATCCATGTATGAAAACGAAGTATGGACTTTGACTGACTTGCCCGTTGAACGGCGAGCCATAGAAAATAAATGGATCTTTAAGAAGAAGACAGACGCGGATGGTAATGTGACCATCTATAAAGCTCGGCTTGTCGCTAAGGGTTATCGACAAGTTCAAGGGGTTGACTATGATGAGACTTTCTCACCGGTAGCGAAGCTAAAGTCCGTCCGAATCATGTTAGCAATTGCCGCATTCTACGATTATGAGATATGGCAAATGGACGTCAAAACGGCATTCCTTAATGGTTTCCTTAAGGAAGAATTGTATATGATGCAGCCAGAAGGTTTTGTCGATCCTAAGAATGCTAACAAGGTGTGCAAGCTCCAACGCTCGATTTATGGGCTGGTGCAAGCATCTCGGAGTTGGAACATTCGCTTTTATGAGATGATCAAAGCGTTTGGGTTTACGCAGACTTATGGAGAAGCCTGCGTTTACAAGAAAGTGAGTGGAAGCTCTGTAGCATTTCTCATATTATATGTAGATGACATACTTTTGATGGGAAATGATATAGAACTCTTGGACAGCATCAAGGCCTACTTGAATAAGAGTTTTTCAATGAAGGACCTTGGAGAAGCTGCTTATATATTAGGCATCAAGATCTATAGAGATAGATCGAGACGCCTCATAGGTCTTTCACAAAGCACATACCTTGAGAAGATATTGAAGAAGTTTAATATGGATCAGTCTAAGAAGGGGTTCTTGCCTGTGTTGCAGGGTATGAAATTGAGCTCAGCTCAAAGTCCGACCACGGCAGAAGATATAGAAGAGATGAGTGTCATCCCCTATGCCTCAGCCATAGGTTCTATTATGTATGCCATGCTGTGTACCAGACCTGATGTAAACCTTGCCGTAAGTTTGGTAGGAAGGTACCAAAGTAATCCCGGCAAGGAACACTGGACAGCGGTCAAGAATTACCTGAAGTACCTGAAAAGGACTAAGGAAATGTTTCTCGTTTATGGGGGTGACGAAGAGCTCGTCGTAAAGGGTTACGTCGACGCTAGCTTCGACACAGATCTGGATGACTCAAAGTCACAAACCGGATACGTGTATATTTTGAATGGTGGGGCAGTAAGCTTGTGCAGTTGCAAGCAGAGCGTCGTGGCGGGATCTACATGTGAAGCGGAGTACATGGCAGCCTCGGAGGCAGCACATGAAGCAATTTGGGTGAAGGAGTTCATCACCGACCTCGGAGTCATACCCAATGCGTCGGGGCCGATCAAGCTCTTCTGTGACAACACTGGAGCTATTGCACTTGTCAAGGAGCCCAGGTTTCACAAGAAGACAAGGCACATCAAGCGTCGCTTCAACTCCATTCGTGAAAATGTTCAAGATGGAGACATAGAGATTTGTAAAGTACATACGGACCTGAATGTAGCAGATCCGTTGACTAAAGCTCTCCCTAGGGCAAAACATGATCAACACCAGAATTCCATGGGTGTTCGATTCATCACAATGTAACTAGATTATTGACTCTAGTGCAAGTGGGAGACTGTTGGAAATATGCCCTAGAGGCAATAATAAAAGCATTATTATTATATTTCCTTGTTCATGATAATTGTCTTTATTCATGCTATAATTGTGTTATCCGGAAATCGTAATACAAGTGTGAATAACAGACACCAACATGTCCCTAGTAAGCCTCTAGTTGACTAGCTCGTTGATCAACAGATAGTCATGGTTTCCTGACTATAGACATTGGATGTCATTGATAACGGGATCACATCATTAGGAGAATGATGTGATGGACAAGACCCAATCCTAAACATAGCATAAAGATCGTGTAGTTCGTTTGCTAGAGTTTTGCAATGTCAAGTATCTTTTCCTTAGACCATGAGATCGTGTAACTCCCGGATACCGTAGGAGTGCTTTGGGTATACCAAACGTCACAACGTAACTGGGTGACTATAAAGGTATACTATGGGTATCTCCGAAAGTGTCTGTTGGGTTGACACGGATCAAGACTGGGATTTGTCACTCCGTATGACGGAGAGGTATCACTGGGCCCACTCGGTAATGCATCATCATATTGAGCTCAAAGTGACCAAGTGTCTGGTCACGGGATCATGCATTACGGTACGAGTAAAGTGACTTGCCGGTAACGAGATTGAACGAGGTATTGGGATACCGACGATCGAATCTCGGGCAAGTAACATACCGACAGACAAAGGGAATTGTATACGGGGTTGATTGAATCCTCGACATCGTGGTTCATCCGATGAGATCATCGTGGAGCATGTGGGAGCCAACATGGGTATCCAGATCCTGCTGTTGGTTATTGACCGGAGAGTCGTCTCGGTCATGTCTGCTTGTCTCCCGAACCCGTAGGGTCTACACACTTATGGTTCGGTGACGCTAGGGTTGTGAAGATATGTATATGCAGTAACCCGAATGTTGTTCGGAATCCCGGATGAGATCCTGGACGTCACGAGGAGTTCCGGAATGGTCCGGAGGTAAAGAATTATATATAGGAAGTGCTGTTTCGGCCATCGGGACAAGTTTCGGGGTTATCGGTATTGTACCGGGACCACCGGAGGGGTCTCGGGGGCCCACCGGGTGGGGCCACCTGTCCCGGGGGGCCACATGGGCTGTAGGGGGTGCACCTTGGCCTAGATGGGCCAAGGGCAGCAGCCCCAAAAGCCCATGCGCCTAGGGTTCCACATAAGGGAAGAGTCCCAATGGTGGAAGGCACCTCTAGGTGCCTTGGGGGGGAGGGAAACCTCCCCTTGGCCGCCGCACCTAGGAGATTGGATCTCCTAGGCTGGCGCACTACCCCCCTTTGGCCCTCCTATATATAGTGGGGGAGAGGAGGGACTTCATACACCAGCCCCTGGCGCCTCCCTCTCTCCCCGTTACGTCTCTCTCTCGTAGTACAGGCGAAGCCCTGCTACTGTGATGCCCTGCATCCACCACCACGCCGTCGTGCTGCTGGATCTTCACCAACCTCTCCTTCCCGCTTGCTGGATCAAGAAGGAGGAGACGTCTCCCGTCCCGTACGTGTGTTGAACGCGGAGGTGCCATCCGTTCGGCGCTTGGTCATCGGTGATTTGGATCACGTCGTGTTCGACTACATCATCCCCGTTCTTTGAACGCTTCCGCTCACGATCTACAAAGGTATGTAGATGCATCCAATGACTGGTTGCTAGATGAACTCATAGATGGATCTTGGTGTAACGAGTAGGAATTTTTTTGTTTTCTGCAACGTTCCCCAATAGGAAGGACACAGCAAAGAGTTGCTCCCTCGAGAAACAGTCAAAGCGGCGGTGTAAGCGCCGCTCCTAATCCCGCCTTGGCAGAAACAACGATCATATAGACCCAGCGATAGAGCAGGGTGAACCATCGCCCGACCGCGGCAACACGGAGGATCAAACCGAACAACCCGACTTCGTCGAAGATAACAGTCCGGACGACATCACACCGGACAGGCACCCGGAGCAATAGAATGCCCGTCAAAGGCTTGTTGCCACTGCGAGGAGTCTGAAAAAGTAGAAGCAAAGGCTCAGGGCTGCACAAGACACACTCAGAATCAGATGGAGCGAAGTACTCAACATTGCAGCGAAGTATGGCGGTAATCGCCACACCAAGAGCTACCCGAAGCGAAAGTTGCTACCTGAATTCGATGAGGAGGCCTTAGATCCCCCGCAACCAAAAAACAAAACCTCCATCCGGTCGGATAGACGACCTCGTGGCCAACATAGAGCGGCAAACGACACCACACATAAGCCAGTACGCGATCCACGTGAGGGCTCGCATCAAAAGGACGACGCAACTAGATCCATCTACGGGCCATGCAAGCGTGCTCCAGCATGCAATGCAACACAACAAACATCCCAACACCACAGTATACCCAAATACAGGGGTGCCGCACACCCCCTATGTTTCACCGATGAGGTGCTGGACCATGAATTTCCAGAGGGATTCAAACCCATAAACATAGAGGCGTACGACGGAATGACAGACCCTGGGGTCTGGATTGAGGACTACATCCTCCATATCCATATGGCTCGAGGAGACGATCTCCACGTGAAAGTGCGTTATATCGACTAGAGGGGGGTGAATAGGCGATTTTTATGAAAGTCTTCAAAACGTGGGAGTTATGAAGACAAACAGAGTGAACAAGCCTATCACTATGCAGCGGAAGGTAGATTACACAACGCAAGCCATAGTCAAATATACAATACAGTGAAAGCACAGAGACAAATAGCTTCAGTGTAATGAGGATCAGGTTGGAAGAAGTTATGAAGCCAAACAGATCATACAGTCAGGTTGTGAAGACAGAAGATAAAGCAAGCATGCAATAGCTTCACAATGTGTACTGGTAAGTAAAGGGAGGTGAAGATGAAACCAGTGACACGTTGAAGACAATGATATGTTGGACCAGTTCCAGTTGCTGTGACAACTGTACGTCTGGTTGGAGCGGCTAGGTATTTAAACCAAAGGACACACAGTCCCGGACACCCAGTCCTGAACACGCAGCTCAGGACACCCAGTCCTCACCGTTTTCTCCTTGAGCTAAGGTCACACAGACCCCGCCCAATCACTCTGGTAAGTCTTCAAGGTAGACTCCCAAACCTTCACAGACTTCGTTCACCGGCAATCCACAATTCCTCTTGGATGCTCAGAACACGACGCCTAACCGTCTGGAGGATGCACAGTCCTCAAGTGTAATAAGTCTTCAGATCACTCAGACAAGAAGACTTAAGTGATGCCCAATTACTCTGGCTCTGGGTGGTTAGGGCGTTTCTCCTCACTAAGGATTTTCTCTCAAAGGCTTCGAGGTGGGTTGCTCTCAAACGACAAAAGCCGTGCACTGAAATCTGAGCAGCCAACCGTTTATGGTTGTAGGGGTGGACTATTTATAGCCGCTTGGCAACCCTGACCTGATTTGTCCGAAATGACCCTGGGTCACTAAGGAACTGACACGTGTACTAACGGTCGGATTTCGAACTCTCATGGCAACTTTACTTGGGCTACAAGTAAAGCTGACTTGTCTGACTCTGGACAAGATTTTCTCTCATTGTCTTCACTCGAAGACATAGGATTTGAATTAGGCATCACTTCAGTCATCCTGACTGGTTCTCTTGGACCCCACTTAACAGTACGGTGGTTCCTATGACACAACATGAATAAAGTAAAACTACGAAGGATCTAAGTCTTCGAGTTCCAAAGGCTTCATGGGGAGTCTTCACATGTCATTGTCTTCGACATGAATGTCTTCATGAACCACCATTGTCTTCAATGTCTTCGTACATTTTTGGGGGTCATCTCCGGTAGCTAAACCGAATCAATGAGGGACTTCTACCTGTGTTATCCTGCAATTCTCACAAACACATTAGTCCCTCAACTAGGTTTGTCATCAATACTCCAAAACCAACTAGGGGTGGCACTAGATGCACTTACAATCTCCCCCTTTTTGGTGATTGATGACAAACTAGTTGAAGTTTTCAACGGGGAATATAATTTGTGAAATTGTCAAGGAATTGTCTTCATAAGCTGCAAGGGCTCCCCCTGAAGATGTGCATATAAGTGATTTGCTTCTGGAACGCAAATGCACATAGCAGGTTGTATTTGTGGGAATCCACTTCAACTTATGATGACAATCCATCATGCACGTAAAGATATATGAAGATAATGATATGCATAATGAAAAATGGACGTCTGCGAAATGATAAGAGTGCGGAAATTATCGTCGTACATGCGGAATTTATCTTCGCAAAAACACAGTGGCAAACATAGTAGCAGACGACCATCAAGTTTAAGTGTTACAACTCAAAGAACCAAATGTAGCAAAACGAGAGTTGTAAGCACGAAGCAAAATATAATAAAGCACCCGCCCATATTATTGACCCGCTTGAAGACTATAAACATCATATGCTTCTCCCCCTTTTGTCAGTGATGACCAAAAAGGTTTGAAGACATAGAGTGTTCTACGCGTTCCCAGGCGCAGCAGGGTCGATGGAGGCGTTTGGTGGTGCTGGCGAGCTTGGTGCAGTGACAACGTGCGCTGAAGACATTGGTGGTGATGTAGCATCGTCTTCTTCCTCAATGATTTTTCCCGTCACTGTGGCAGCAGAGGAAGAGAACTCGGATTCTTCAAGAGACAGAGTCCCACGCAACACAGCTCGTCTGGGGGGTGTGGAGTCAAACTTGAATCTCTCTTTGAAGCCGTCCTCTTGCAGTTCGGCTTCAGTGCACATCATTGTGAGGCCTTTCCAAGTGCGGCGACAGGTTTCATGTGCGACGAAGGCGTTCTTGGTGGCCAGATTCCTGATGCGATTGACGTCTTGCATGATACTGCGCATCTGCCTCTTGAGCCAGTCATGATGCCTATCTTGCTTTTGGTGCAGAGCCACAAGAAGTTCACGATCAGTGAGTGTACGAGCGCGTTTCTTGGGTCTCTGGACAGCTGTGCTGTCAGTGGCTTCAGTGGATGCAGGGGCACGTGTGGTGCCAGCCATTGGATAGACTCTGGAAATTGCTTCAACACCTTCATCATGTTGAGTGAAGCTTTGGTGTTCTGCATTTTGAAGACTTAGTGGCTGTTTGGCAGGCTCAGGATAAATAGCTTCAGTAGAGGTGTCCACATCAGGTAAGAAGATTCTGTGGTTGCGGGCTGAGGGTTGATATGATATTGTAGAGTGGAGCTTGCTTAGCCTCATAACCCATGGAGCATAAATCTTCAGACCAAAGAGATCTGAGCCAGACGCAGCAAGTTGACGTATGAAGAGATCCTGGGCATTGAAGCATTTGCCGTGCAGGATGCAGAAGATGAGAGTCTTCATGGCACCTTCAACCTTGGCATATCGAGAGTGCCCCTTAATGGGCCATAGAGTCCGCCTGATGATGTGATAGATAGTTCTAGGCAGGTACTCTAAGTCTTCAACGAAGAACTCCGTTGGGTAAGGTGCGTCAGAAGGCAATGGCTTCATCATTGAGAGCATCTGACTCATATTTGGCTCAGGTCGCTGAAATATGCTCTCAACAGCTTCAACATGGAGTTGACAGCCTTCTTCGAAGAGTTCGCCTGGAGTGGGTAGGCCGGTGAGCTCAATGATATCAAATGCATTGGCTTCATGATGGACGTTGCCGGTCATCCACTCCAGGACCAAAGTCTTCGGATCTTTGTTGTAGCCCTTGATGTGCAATGTGGCATAGAACTGAAGCAGAAGCTCTTCGTTCCAGTGCTCTTCATCCGTGACAAACGGCAGCAGGCCAACTTGCTTGAAGCAGTCCAGGGCTTCTTCCAGACCAGGCAGACCAGCAAAAGCTTCAACTTCAAGGCGCTGACGTGGAAAGATACGGCTCTGGTTGTAGAGGACGCAGGAGTAGTAGCTGCGCTGTGGGTAGCTCCAGAACCTATCTGACACAATCTTTTCCCTTGAGTAAGGGTTCTTGGAGTGGTTGAAGAAGGTGTTATCTGCCCTGAAGCTATTGACATTGAAGGAGCCAGGAGCAGTGACTGGACCTAGGAACCTTGGCAGTCGTGGGATTGGCTTCTGGACCTAGGGCCTGTGCGCAACATGATAGTTGAACTGTGGACCGACAGCAGACTCAGGCACAGAAGGGTCAGAGGCAGTAGCTTCAGTATCTCTTGAAGCTGTTGGTTGGTCGGGCTCCACAAATGCTTCAGTATTATGTGTGGCAGCCGCAGTGGTGTTAGCCTCCTTGAGAACTTCTTCTTGCTGGTGTGGGGGAGATGGAGCTTGAGGTTCTTCATGCTCTTCTGCATGTTCTTCGACTGATGCAGCCGGAATGTCGTCAGCAGTCTGAGCCCTTGGTCCTTTGCGAAGCCTACGGAATGCAGGCGACGCCGGTGGAGTTGCAGTGGGCTGGGGCTCATCCTCTTCCTCCTGTGGGCGATCTGCCCACGATGCATCTTGTGTGATTGGCATCAGGGGACGACCAATGCTGAGCAGTTCACTCGTTTCGAGCTGAGGAAGGACTGCATCATCTTGTACATTGTCTTGGAGACCAATGTCTTCAGCAGCGGTGGGGTCGGCTGCTGGAATGTCTTCAGCATGCGGAGCCTCTGCAAGAGCAGGCTCATGCACGGTCATCTGACGATCTTCATGAGGAAAGCGAACGGAAAGGGGTTCGACTATCAAGGGCTCTGTGGGAGCAGCCCGAGACTTCTTGGTCTTGCGCTTCTTGATGGTGGGGTATGAAGGAGAGGCTTCAGGGTGTTTCCTCTTCCTTGCTTTAGCTTCGGCTATCCTTGTCTTCTTAAGCTCTGAAGCGGTTGAGCGCTTTGGCTTCGAGCTAGGCTTGGCGGTGGGGAAGACAATCGGAACAGCTTCTTGTTGTGGGGCCTCTTTTTCAGCCACAGTGGGCTTCTCCTTTTTCTTGGCGGCCATCCTGGGGTCGATGCCGGGACTCTCAAGTGCCTTTCGCTTCTCGGCCTCATTGTAGGCCTGCACACAGAGATCCACCAAATTCTTCATGCGCTCGCGTGAACCCTGAGCCTCTGCACGTTTCTGCATAAAATTTTCCTTCAACTCATGCAGCATGACTTTGAAGTCTTTGACTTCTTGGATGCTGAGCGTGGCCATGTTCTGCTTGAACTGAGCCTTTTCAAAATCTATTTTCTGCTTCAGTTCCACTATGCGCTGGGCAATTGCGAGTTCTGAAGCAATAGCTCCTTGAAAGGCTACGCTGAGGCCAATGGGCAGCTGCAGATCATCGAAGCTGATGTTGGGTGTATCAAACCACTCATCAATGAAGTTGTGGATGATTGCTGCATCGAACAGAGGCAGATTGTTGAAGATTTCAGCCTCCTCCTTGCTTTTGATCAGCTGCTCAAGAGCGTCATCGGCAAGATCGTTGTCACTAGACAGATCAATGGCCTCGCAGCGAAGAACGGCAGCGGCAGTGAGCTCTTTGCTGGTGTGTGGCTGTGGCTTCTTTGCTTCTTGAGGCTTGGAGACTCGTGATAAGTCTTCAGACTGCACACTGGCTTCAGGAGGTGCAGTGGCCAATGGCTTCGCTCTAGAGATCTTGGGAGAAGCGGCTGGCTTGGAAGCTTTTGGCTTCTTCTTCATCTGCTTCGGCTCCGGGGCAGCAGGAGCATCATCAGACTCAGTGTCTGCTGGAGGGTCGTTCACGGCAGTCCCTTGGACTATAATGTGAGTGATGAGGCCTTCGAGATTGGCAAATGGCCCGATGACATTGGGATTAGCGTCGCGTGTGCCATCTGCCCTTGGTTTGGAGGGACCAGGGTTGAAGTCCAACCCAAACTCCTTCTTGTTTTGCTTCGCAGAGTTCTGGGCAAATTGGAAGTTGCGCTTGAACAGAGTGTCATCGCGACACCAGAGAAGGGATGACGGATGTGTGTCAGCTGGCTGTTGTCCCCTGACCATGCATGGAAAGAAGCCTTGAGCAATGGCTTCGTCTCTGGTTCGGGGTACGAGATTCTTGTACAAGGCATCTCCCCATGGCCTCTTGAGGGCGTACTTCTCTGCATATTCCTTGGTGACGAAGCGGTAATGGAACCACTGCTCTGCCCAATATCTTCAAATCCATTGGATTTGTGTTTTTCGCTGACCATAGCTCTCTTCAGGATCAGTTTGGTACATTTCTGCCAAATCTTTAGGCAGATCTTTAGATGTGTCACCACGTCTCTGTCTGCCTCCCTTCCTTGATTGTTTCTCGGTTGCCATGAAGCTTAACTTGGAAGGCTTCAAGAGATTCAAAGTCTTCAAAGGATTCAAAGGCTTCAAAGGCTTCCTTTTGCTTGACCAACAGGAACTTGCTTCGGGTGAGTTGATGTGACGCTGTAGGAACCCTGCAAATGAATGCAGACTATGAGAACCAAAAGATTCTCCCACGGACATGTACCTGTGACAGTATTAAGATGCGAGGGAAGGGGAAGAGGTCATATGCATTCTCAGAAGATTTTGAAGATAAATCAGTTTAGAAGATATTGACCTCATCATGCGAAGACATTCACTTTATAGAAAAGAAGTTGGTTCCAGATTTGTACGAACCCATAGATCAGTACAAGTGAGGAATCTAACTAGTTCATGAAGAACAAGTGAATATACTAGGAAAGTTATGAGATACAGATGAGAGGAATGAAACTTGAGTGAATGGAAATCTCTTTTGGCAGAAAGTGATGGAGCAATAGGATCAAAAGAGGCTGTAAAAAGGCTTGTTATTTACCAGACTTGGAACTGCTAGACGAGATGAGAGTTGAGGCCGAGCAGTTCGATCCTCCGTGCCCTAACTTGGCGACGGAAGACACCTAGGGCGACGGCGGACAGACTGATGTCCGCTGTCGGCGTGAGAACGGCGTCGGAGAGGTCGCGGCAGTGAAGCACTTCGTCGCCGGCGTCGTTGAGAGTTAGCGGTGGCGCTAGGGTTCGTGCGAGGGAAGAAGAAGAGATAATGACCGCAGTGAAACGTGTATTTATAGGGATATGGGCGGCACTGCGCTATTACTTAGGTGCCCCTGGCGATTCGCATCTGATCAGTACGTGGCCAGCATGCGGAATTGTGGGGGCAGTTTCACCCCACGCACGCCTGGTTTGTCGGGAGTCATTCCTACTTCTCCGGAATTCTAGTTGATGGAAAAACATTGAAAGCTGTTTTAAAGTTTGTCTCTGTGTCTTCTTCTGACAAGGATGCAGTGAAGACATTCGACAGTTTCAATAGAGTGCATATGACTTGGAGAGATAGAGTTTGAGGTAGGAAGCATGGAGAGGTTACGGTCCGATCACATTCACTTAGTCCGAAAGATTCAAACAAGAAGACATAGCTATAAGTGAATGCTGTAGAGGACAGAACACCAGTACATATATATACTCAACATAGTGAAGACAATCATGAAGACATGTTGAGATTGAAGCCAAACCAAATGTGAAGACATAACAAATGTAATGCCATGAGTGAAACACTTCAAGCAGAAATTTTTTGGTGGTGGTGCTACCCACCGTATAGGAAGTATTGGACCCAGACACGGCGCACAATTATCGTGGCGCTCCGAGGTCAAATTCCACGTTAATGTATTCACACTTAGAATGTATGTCTTCATTGATTGAAGATATATGTTACTTTGTGTGTTGCACATCTAAGTCATCATCATGCATAAGTGTTAGGATGTGTGCCTGATCACAGGACATTTGAGGATTCCAAGATATTTAGCTCACACCGTAACTTGCAAAATCTCTTCTCATCCAAGGGCTTGGTGAAGATATCTGCCAATTGCTCTTCAGTGTTGACGTGTATGATATCAATGTCTTTCTTTGCAACATGATCTCTGAGAAAATGATGACGAATTTCACTGTGCTTTGTCTTCGAGTGCTGAACTGGGTTGTTGGCGATCTTGATGGCGCTTTCGTTGTCGCAGTAAAGTGGCACTTGCTTCAGATGAATGCCATAATCCTTGAGGGTTTGCTTCATCCATAGAAGCTGAGCATAGCAGGATCCAGCAGTAATGTATTCAGATTCAGCAGTGGAGAGAGATACACAGTTCTGCTTCTTTGAAGACCAACAGACAACTGATCGGCCCAGAAAGTGACATGTGCCTGATGTGGACTTCCGATCAACCTTGTCACCAGCGTAATTAGCGTCCGAAAATCCAACCAGATCAAACTCTGAGCCCTTTGGATACCATAACCCTAGAGTTGATGTGTGAGCCAAATATCGAAGAATTCGCTTCACTGCTAAGTGATGCGACTCCTTTGGTGCCGCTTGAAACCGAGCACACATGCAAACACTAAGCATAATATCTGGCCTAGATGCACATAAATAAAGCAAAGAACCAATCATGGAGCGGTATACCTTTTGATCGAACTCTTTACCATTGTCGTCAGGACCCAGATGATGTTTGGCAGGCATTGGTGTTGTGAAGCCTTTGCATTCTTGCATACCGAACTTCTTCAGGCAGTCTTTGAGATATTTCTCTTGAGATATAAAGATGCCATTGCGTTGTTGCCGTATCTGAAGACCGAGGAAGAATTTCAGCTCCCCCATCATAGACATCTGATATTGCTCTTGCATCATATATCCGAACTCCTCACTGTACTTCTGATTGGTGCAGCCGAAGATAATGTCATCCACGTATATTTGGCACACAAACAGTTCACCATCATATGTCTTCGTGAAGAGAGTGGGATCCAGGGAACTAGGTATGAAGCCTTTGCTCTTCAGGAAGTATTTGAGTGTATCATACCAGGCCCGAGGGGCTTGTTTGAGGCTATATAGTGCCTTTTTGAGCTTGTACACCATGTCAGGATGTTTTGGATCTTCAAACCCAGGTGGTTGTGCAACATACACTTCTTCTTCAATTTTGCCATTGAGGAAGGCACTTTTTACATCCATTTGATACAGGATTATGTTGTGATGATTTGCATAGGCCAGCAGTATACGGATGGCTTCAAGTCTGGCAACAGGAGCAAATGTTTCATCGAAGTCAATGCCTTCTACTTGAGTATATCCTTGAGCAACGAGACGAGCCTTGTTTCTGACGACTTGGCCATGCTCATCTTGCTTGTTGCGGTATATCCATTTGGTGCCTATTATGTTATGCTTCCGTGGATCAGGACGCTTAACCAACTCCCATACATTGTTCAGCTCAAATTGTTGAAGCTCTTCTTGCATAGCTTGAATCCATTCAGGTTCCATAAAGGCTTCATCAATTTTCTTGGGTTCAGTGATTGAAACGAATGCGAAGTGTCCGCAGAAGTTTGTCAGTTGAGTTGCCCTTGAACGAGTCAGTGGACCAGGTGCATTGATGCTATCAATTATTCTGTCAATCTGCACTTCATTGGCAACACGAGGATGTAGGGGTCGAAGACTTTGCTCTTGCTGATCTACGTTATCATGGGGAGGTATGTCTTCAGGCTGAGCATTGTCTTCATGTGGATCAGGTGCTGAGATAATAAGTTCTTCTTCAGGACAAGCTTCAGAAGGTATAATTTCTCCAGTTCCCATTAGCTTGATTGATTCACTAGCTGGAACTTCATCTAGCACATCTGGTAGTTGCTCTCTTTGTGACCCATTGGTCTCATCGAACCGCACATCCACTGTTTCAACCACTTTGTAGTGAAAGAGATTGAAGACTCTGTAGGAGTGCGAATCCTTTCCATATCCAAGCATGAAGCCCTCATGTGCTTTTGGAGCAAATTTTGAGGTGTGGTGAGGGTCCTTGATCCAGCATCTTGATCCAAATACTCTGAAGTAACTTACATTTGGCTTCTTGCCAGTCAGAAGTTCATAAGATGTCTTGTTCAGCAGCTTGCGAAGATATACACGGTTGATAGTATGGCATGCAGTGTCAATGGCTTCAGTCCAGAATTTTCTTGGTGTCTTGTACTCATCTAACATTGTTCTGGCCATCTCAATGAGTGTTCTGTTCTTGCATTCGACGATGCCATTCTGTTGTGGCGTGTATGGAGCTGAGAATTCATGAGTGATGCCCAATGTATCAAGATATGTGTCAAGGCCGGTGTTCTTGAATTCTGTGCCATTGTCACTTCTGATGTGCTTTATCTTGGCGCCATAATTGTTCATTGCCCGATTTGCGAAGCGTCTGAAGACATCCTGCACTTCAGTCTTGTAAAGGATTATGTGCACCCAAGTATATCTAGAGTAATCATCAACAATGACGAAGCCATAGAGGCAAGCAGTAGTGGAGAAAGTTGAGTAGTGAGTGGGACCGAAGAGATCCATGTGAAGCAGTTCGAAGGGTTGAGTAGTGGTCATGATTGTCTTCGAAGGATGTTTTGCCCTTGTCATCTTCCCAGCTTCACAGGCACCGCATAAGTGATCTTTCTTGAACTTGACGCCCTCGATGCCTATGACATGCTTCTTCTTCGCAAGGGTGTGGAGGTTCCTCATGCCAGCATGCCCAAGTCTTCGATGCCAAAGCCAGCATTCTGAAGCCTTTGCGAGAAGACAAACTGCAAGCTGTGGCCCTGCTGAGAAATCTACCACGTACAAATCATCTTTTTGATACCCTTCAAACACTAGAGACTTGTCAGATTCCATTAGTACCAGACAACGGTATTTTCCAAAGATTACAATCATGTTTAAATCGCAAAGCATTGAGACAGACATTAAGTTGAAGCCAAGGGATTCAACAAACATGACTTTATCCATGTGTTGATCCTTTGAGATTGCAACTCTACCTAGACCCAGTACCTTACTTTTACCAGTGTCAGCAAATGTGATGTGGCTCTTGTCAGATGGACGTAAGGTTGAGTCCATAAAGAGACTTCTTTTGCCAGTCATGTGATTTGTACACCCGCTGTCAATAATCCATTCTGAAGACTCTGAAGTCACTGGTGTCGTACCCTACAGTGCAGTTAGGGGGATAGGCTTCACGAAGAGTGTTGTGAAGCAAAAACATTTGACGAACCAGTGGATTATGAAAACTGAGATCCAGGTTAGGACAAGCAGGGAGAGTAGCATGCGATTCAGATATGAAATACATAGTGATGCCATTCAGGCATTTGATCTTGCGCCCCACAAGTTTTTTAAGGTCCCCAGTAATAGCATCAGAAGATTTTGGTTTTGTGCTGGAGACCTTTCCCTGCAAAAGAGAGTTAAGCTTTCTTAACCACCCACATCTTCAAGGGTGGCTTAGAAGCAATAAGTCTAAGTGCAGCATCTGAGAATTTTGGCTTTAGAGCCCTAGCAAACAGTCTAGCAGGTGGGCAATAGTACTCATAAGAATAGGCAGAATAATTTTTGGTCATATGAGAATGACGGTTTGAAGAATCGCTCTCATAAGCCTGAGCATGGTTTCCCTGCAAAGCATTTGTGTTAGTGCAACTCAGATGAGCCCTCTGCCTGTATGAAGCCTTTGGACCATATGAAGCCTTTGGTCTGAGGTTTGTCTTCTTCATGTGAGGTGTCATGAGGACATTCACAGGAAGATTCTCAAGACACGTTTTTGGAACCCAGATCTTCTTCATAGGCGGTCCATTCCTGCAGTTAGTACCAATGTACCTGGCAAATACTTCACCATTCTGATTCCTAAACGGTTTATAGTTTGCATCAAAGGATTCATCAATGATAATTGGATTAGCACAAGTGAAGCCAGATAGATTGGATGGATCTGATGAGGATTCCTTTGCAGCAACCCATGTGGTTTTGGGGTACTGCTCAGGTTTCCAGTAAGAGCCATCTGCATTAATTTTCCTCACGAACCCAACACCCTCTTTGCTAGGGTTTCGGTTAAGAATCTGCTTCTTGAGGACATCACACAGTGTCTGATGTCCTTTGAGACTTTTGTACATCCCTGTTTCAAGCAATGTCTTTAACCTAGCATTTTCATCAGCAATAGCAGTGGTATCCTCAGCAGAGGGGTTAGTTACCACTTCAACAGTTGAAGATATTGCAACAGCAGTGGCAGTGGAACATTCAGCAACAGAAATAGCATTATCACGCTCAATGCATTTAAGGCATGGTGGTTCAAATCCTTCCTGAGCAGAACTGATCTGTTCGGCTCGAAGTGACTCGGTTTCCTTTTGAAGATCTTCATGATCCGCTCTCAACTTCTCAAGATCTTGCTTCTTCTGAAGATAATCATAGGAAAGCTTTTCATGAGTAGTTGAGAGAGTCTCAAGACGATCTTCGAGTTCCTGATACTTAACATGAAGATTTTTTTATGTCTTCAATTAAGGATTCAGAACGAGTCATTTCAACACCCAACAGATCATCGCTTCTGTCTAGCAGTTTTTGAATATGTTCCATGGCCTTTTGTTGTTCAGTTGCAATTTTAGCAAGTGTTTTGTAACTGGGTTTTGAATCACAATCAGAGTCATCGTCACTAGATGTTCGATAGTGAGTAGTGCGTGTGTTTACCTTGGCACCACGTGCCATGAAGCAGTAGGTGGGAGTAGAGTCGTCCTTGTCATTTGCATCGGTGATGGTGATGGAGTCACTGTCTTCAGTGTTGAAGATGGACTTGGCGATATAGGCTGTAGCCAAACTTGCAATGCCTGAATCAGACTCCTCCTCAGACTCCACCTCTGCCTCCTCAGAAGCGGACTCCTCCTCTGAATCCATTTCCTTGCCAACAAACGCACGAGCCTTGCCAGATGAACTCTTCTTGTGTGATGAAGACTTTGAGGAAGACTTGGACGAAGACTTTGAGTATTTCTTCGTCTTCTTATCATCAGAGTCATATTCCTTGCTCTTCTTCTTCTTTCTGTTCTCATTGTCCCACTGTGGGCATTCAGAGATGAAGTGTCCAGTTTTTTTGCACTTGTGACAAGTTTTCCTCTTGTAGTCATGCGCAGAAGCTTCATCATTCCTTGAGCTTGATCATGAAGACTTTCTGAAGCCTTTCTTCTTGGTGAATTTCTGGAACTTCTTCACTAGCATTGCAAGTTCCCTTCCAATGTCTTCAGGATCATCAGAACTGCTGTCAGATTCCTCTTCAGATGATGACACAGCTTTTGCCTTCAAGGCACGAGTTCGCCCATAGTTTGGACCGTAGATATCTCTTTTCTCAGAAAGCTGAAACTCATGTGTGTTGAGCCTCTCAAGTATGTCAGGCGGATCGAGTGTCTTGAAGTCTGGACGTTCTTGAATCATTAGGGCTAGGATGTCAAATGAACTGTCAAGTGATCTTAGCAGCGTCTTGACGATTTCATGTTTGGTGATCTCAGTGGCGCCGAGGGCTTGAAGCTCATTTGTGATGTCAGTGAGCCGGTCAAATGTGTGCTGGACATTCTCATTGTCATTTCGCTTGAAGCGGTTGAAGAGATTGCGAAGAACACTGATTCTCTGATCTCTCTGGGTTGAGATGCCTTCATTGACCTTGGAAAGCCAGTCCCAGACCAGCTTGGATGTCTTCAAGGCACTCACACGGCTGTACTGTCCCTTGGTCAGATGACCACAGATAATATTCTTGGCAGTGGAGTCCAGTTGAGTGAACTTCTTGACATCAGCCGCAGTGACACCTTCTCCAGCCTTGGGAACGCCGTTTTCGACGACATACCATAGGTCGACGTCAATGGCTTCAAGATGCATGCGCATCTTATTCTTCCAGTAGGGATATTCAGTTCCATCGAAGACGGGGCACGCAGCGGAGACTTTAATTATCCCTGTAGTCGACATAGCTAAAACTCCAGGTGGTTAAACCGAATCACACAGAACAAGGGAGCACCTTGCTCTGATACCAATTGAAAGTGCGTTATATCGACTAGAGGGGGGGTGAATAGGCGATTTTTATGAAAGTCTTCAAAACGTGGAAGTTATGAAGACAAACAGAGTGAACAAGCCTATCACTATGCAGCGGAAGGTAGATTACACAACGCAAGCCATAGTCAAATATACAATACAGTGAAAGCACAGAGACAAATAGCTTCAGTGTAATGAGGATCAGGTTGGAAGAAGTTATGAAGCCAAATAGATCATACAGTCAGGTTGTGAAGATAGAAGATAAAGCAAGCATGCAATAGATTCACAATGTGTACTGGTAAGTAAAGGGAGGTGAAGATGAAACCAGTGACACGTTGAAGACAATGATATGTTGGACCAGTTCCAGTTGCTGTGACAACTGTACGTCTGGTTGGAGCGGCTAGGTATTTAAACCAAAGGACACACAGTCCCGGACACCCAGTCCTGAACACGCAGCTCAGGACACCCAGTCCTCACCGTTTTCTCCTTGAGCTAAGGTCACACAGACCCCGCCCAATCACTCTAGTAAGTCTTCAAGGTAGACTCCAAAACCTTCACAGACTTCGTTCACCGGCAATCCACAATTCCTCTTGGATGCTCAGAACGCGACGCCTAACCGTCTGGAGGATGCACAGTCCTCAAGTGTAATAAGTCTTCAGATCACTCAGACAAGAAGACTTAAGTGATGCCCAATTACTCTGGCTCTGGGTGGTTAGGGCATTTCTCCTCACTAAGGATTTTCTCTCAAAGGCTTCGAGGTGGGTTGCTCTCAAACGACAAAAGCCGTGCACTGAAATCTGAGCAGCCAATCGTTTATGGTTGTAGGGGTGGACTATTTATAGCCGCTTGGCAACCCTGACCTGATTTGTCCGAAATGACCCTGGGTCACTAAGGAACTGACACGTGTACTACCGGTCGGATTTCAAACTCTCACGGCAACTTTACTTGGGATACAAGTAAAGCTGACTTGTCTGACTCTGGACAAGATTTTCTCTCATTGTCTTCACTCGAAGACATAGGATTTGAATTAGACATCACTTCAGTCATCCTGACTGGTTCTCTTGGACCCCACTTAACAGTACGGTGGTTCCTATGACACAACATGAATAAAGTAAAACTACGAAGGATCTAAGTCTTCAAGTTCCAAAGGCTTCATGGGGAGTCTTCACATGTCATTGTCTTCGACATGAATGTCTTCATGAACCACCATTGTCTTCAATGTCTTCGTACATTTTTGGGGGTCATCTCCGGTAGCTAAACCGAATCAATGAGGGACTTCTACCTGTGTTATCCTGCAATTCTCACAAACACATTAGTCCCTCAACTAGGTTTGTCGTCAATACTCCAAAACCAACTAGGGGTGGCACTAGATGCACTTACACCACGCCATCAAGTACTTATCCCTCAAGCTCAAAGGGCCAGCTCGGCACTGCCTTAAAATCCTCCCCGAAAACTCCATTAGAAGCTGGGAAGAGCTCAAAAACGCCTTTCGGGAAAATTTTCAAGGGACCTATGTCCGACCACCGGATGCAGATGATTTAAGTCATATAACTCAACAGTCCGGAGAGTCAGCCCGAAAGCTTTGCAACAGAGATTCCTCACTAAAAAGAACCAAATAGTCGACTGTCCGGACGCCGAAGCCTTAGCAGCTTTCAAGCACAGGGTTCGAGACGAATGACTTGCCAAACACCTCGGCCAAGAAAAGCCGAGAACAATGGCAGCATTAACAAGCTTCATGACCCGCTTTTGCATGGGCGAGGAAGCTGGTTAGCCCGATGCAGCACCAGCGACCCAAGTACATTCGAAGTCAGGGACGGAAACGGGAAATCACGACGCAGTAAAAACAAGCGCCGGAATAAAGAAGACAGCCCGAAGAGCACGGCGGTAAACACCGGATTTAGAAGCTCTCGGCCAGGACAACAAAATCTGCCCTCCAGAGGCAACAAAGACGAACTATCCAGCCTAAACAAGATTCTGGATAAAATATGTCAGATCCACAGCACACCCGATAAGCCTGCAAATCATACCCATAGAGAATGTTGGGTTTTCAAGCAGTCCGGCAAGCTCAACGCCGAACATAAGGGGCAGGATACACCAAGCGAAGACGAGGACGAGCCTCGCAAGCAAAGCATTGGGGAACAGAGTAAATTCCCACCAGAAGTCAAGATAGTAAACGTGTTACACGTAACAAAGGGGAGAAACAAAGCGGCACTCCTAGTGACACATGCCCCAGGGCCTATCACCGTGGAGTTCTGCCACTGGTCATCCCAACCGATCACCTTTGACCATCGGGATTACTCGGCAAGTATCCGGCGTGTAGGATGGGCTGCCTTGGTATTAGACCCAATAATTGACGGATACCACTTCACACGAGTCCTGATGGACGGCGGCAACAGTTTAAACCTGATATATCAGGACACAGTCCGCAAAATGGGGATAAACCCAACAAAAATTAGCCGCAGCAATACTACCTTTAAAGGAGTAATGCCAGGCCCAGAGGCCCATTGCACGGGCTCCCTGCTACTAGAGGTTATATTCGGCTTTCCCGATAACTTCCACAGCGAAAATTTAATGTTCCACATCGCTTCGTTCCAAAGTGGTTATCAAGCACTACTCGGACGCGAAGCTTTCGCTCACTTTAACGCAATACCGCATTACGCTTCTCTCATGCTTAAGATGCCCGGTCCACGTGGCATCATTACAGTAAATGGAAGTATTGAGCACTCCTTGCGCGTGGAAGACCGCGCGGCTGCCTTGGCAGCCGCACACTAAACGGCCTCACCAACTAAAGCATCTGACAGGTCGTTAAGACCACGGACGCAGTTGGACGAGTCCGACGCAGCTATATGTAATTGATACAGGTTTGATGGCTATACCCCTATTACAATACAAGGGGCTCAACGCGCGCAAACAAGTGGCAATTAGGCTCAACTTTACTCATTTTGAACTGTACATGGTTTATTTAGTATAACCTACCTTTTTGCACGACAACTTTTCAACTAAGTTCTTCTATTTTACAGATGACCATCGTGCTACAGCCGTCCAGGATACGGCACAACGGAGACACGGGCGCAGACGTGCAGTAGGGACCCATTCCAAGGATTCTTTTTAGATTAAGACCCTGCCTAAACCTTTTTTACTGTCTCTTGTTGATACACATCCCCCGGATTCTCAGTACAATTGAGAAGGATGCTGACGTATTGGCATGTGGCCACGTTAGAATATTGCACGTACCTGGACACCAGGGGCTTATTACAGAGGGCACTGTTTAGGCCCGGTTTACATCATAAAGACCGAATACCTTAGGGAGTGTTCGGCGTCGCGAGTTTGGCCTTATATGCATCAGCTCCGAATCATGTCTTTGGTCAAATGTTGGGTTTGCCCGGCTCCTTTGTTTTGCTGCCTTACATTCCGCTCTATCGGCTAAGGCGGCACCAGGAGAACTACTATGATTGTTGTAACGCCCCAAGACCAGAGTTTCAGTTGCCTTCCAGGGTTTTCGGGTTTCTCCGTGTGTTTCTTTTTGCTTGCTCCTTTTATTTTTGCATTGCATCATGTCATCATTTCATTAATTTTTGCAACTCAAATAAATAAACCATATGGATCTTTGATCCATTTAAATCGAGGGATATTCACTATGGTGATTTTCTCTTTATAACATATATCCTCCCAATATTATTAGGGAGCTATAATTAATATTCTAACACACTTGCAAAATAATTCCATGTATTTTATACTTCAAGTTTGGTCCCCGAAACTTTGCCCATATTTTTCTTTCATCGCTTTCCCATTCTCCACAAAATTCCAAACATTTTTGGACTCTCCAAAAATGTTTTCCTAATTCAAACTTATTTGAATCACATTCAAATGTGTTCGTTTGCAATCCTTCCAAACGGTGCCAAATGTATTTTTCCTGGGTCAAGCTCCTTTTTATGAGTATAAGAAAATTGGCGCCCTGCTCAAATTCTTCTCCTATCTCTCTCTGCTTTTCTTGTTTCTCGGTTTATTTGTTTTTCAGGAAATAAAGGAGAAATAAGAGGGAGGGAGAGAGAGCTTGCACCGCCACCGGCCTTCTGGGCCTCCAAACCTCTCGCGCTGGCCCACCCGAGGCCATCCTTTTCCGCAGACCCAGCCGCCCCACTTAACCTAAACCTAGGCCCGATCCCCTCCTCCATCTCCTCTCCCCTCGCGCCGCCAGGGAGCCTGACTCCCGCATCTCGCTCGATCCCATCTCATCCCCCTCGTTCCCTTGCGCCATCTCTCCCTCCTCTCGATCCATCTCTCTCCCCAATTCCCTCGCGCCTCCTGACGCCATCCAGGCCAGGTTTCCCTCGCCACCAGAGCGGAGCTCCTCTACATGCCGCGAGACCCCCGCGCCCGACCTCCTCCTTGCTGCCCTTGGTGCCGCGCCACCAGACCTCCCCGTCGCCCTCGTCGTCGACCAGCGCGCCCCTGCCTTCCTCCCTCCTCCTTCGGTTCAGGGAGTCAGGCCGGAGCCCGTTGGCCTCCATGTCGCCGTTCACCTTCGCCTCGAGCTGTCGGAGAGCGCCGCCGCGCCTCCTGCCATGGCCTCCTTCTTATCTTCCTCGCGCGCCCGAGACCAGGGCCCTCGTCATCAAGTTCGCCTGCGTGCTATCTCCTGCTCCTTCGACCTTGCCTTGCTTTGCGACCAGCGCCATCGCCACTGCTTCCTGCGTTGAGGAGCCCCACAAGCCAAGTCCCTGTGCTCGCGCCTCCTACCCGAGCCGTCCTCTTCAGACAAGTCCACGGCCGCCACTTCACCAGGGACGCCGGGCGCCACCAGCAGGAGTTCTAGTCGGCCCCGCCGCCAAGTCCCGTCGTCGGAGCTCGCCTTCGTCCCGACTCCGGCGGGTTAAGGCCCTTTGTCGTGCCCTGCTTCCTGCAGCTGACCGTGACCAGCCGTAGGCCTCCGTGCTTTCATCCTGCCCCTGCCGGCCACTCTGGCCCTTGTACATCAGGTTTGACCCGACGAGACGGACACCGCCGGCAAGTCCGAAGACCCCAATGCACCCGTGGCCGTCAAGTACCTCTGCCGAAGACTCCCACCGAAAACACGTGAACGACTACTACATGAACGAGCACCACGACGACCCTCGAAGAGTTCGGATTCGTCAAGTTCATCTACGTGTGTGTACGACTACATACCCGGGATTCGTCTAGTACCTCTATGGGAGACCCGAACTTTTACGAATGGTGCACGATGCCCGGAGCCCTCGGATCCATCAAGTTTGACTACCTTCGTGTGAACCACTACCGTCGCCCCGAAGACGTTGGAGTCATCAAGTACCTCTCCGAATGAACATGTACCACTACCGTCGCCGAGATCGCGAGAACCTCTACCGTCGACCCTAGAGCGTGCGAGAACGACTACTTCCACTACCGTCGCGAGAACTCCTACTTCCGCTACGACTTGAACCGTCCCTTTTGCACGCTTCGAAGGTATAACCTCGAGACGACGTCTGTGAACGAATGCTTGTGATGTTTGAGATTCTAGTGTTTGCACCGTGTCCAAATTGTCACTCGTTTCCTTGTCGCCAACTCGTGGGACACCCGGTATCCGGGAGCGCCCCACCATCTTTTGCACGCATCCACACACTTCTCCTTTGCATCGGTATCTCAATCGAGTACCGGAACCGATATGTTGCCGTGGCATCATTTTTGGTATCGTTGTCGTGGCACCCCTTTTGTTTCCGCCACGGTGACAAATGCTTCTTATTGCTATTGTCAACATTTTCTTAAAAACTTGCATAAACTTGTTCATGTCATCCGCATCATGATAACAACAATTAAAATGTTTAAATTGTTGTTGCATTAAATTACTAATGCATATGGGGAGTTACCGGATTTGTTGTTTATTATATCCGGCCTTATTTAAATTGTTTAGATGGTATAGTTTCGTTATGTTTCACCTCTTGCCATGTTAACCAACATTTAACTTTATTGAGTACCTAACCGAGAGTGAACTAAATAATTGATGTGGTGTTCCGTCAATATGCAACTCGTTGCATATTGAGCTCCACTTAATTTGTAGTATTGTTTGTGCACTTTGCCATGCCATGCATAATTAAACCGGACATGCATCATACTCGATTGTGCATCATGCCATGATTATGTGGTGGTTGTTTACTATGTTGTTTGCTCTTTTCCGGTGTTGCTTCTTCGGGTTGGTTCCGGTAACGTCGTGTTGTGAGGACCCGATCGTCTACGTTCCATTTGTCTTCTTCATGGACCCGTTCTTCTTCCTTGTGGGATTTCAGGCAAGATGATCATATCCTCGAAATCACTACTATCTTTGCTATGCTAGTTCGCTCGCTCTTTTGCTATGCCATTGCTACGATGCCTACCACTTGCTTGTCAGCCTCCCAAATTGCAATGTTCAGCCTCTAACCCACCATGTCCTAGCAAACCATTGATTGGCTATGTTACCGCTTTGCTCAGCCCCTCTTATAGCGTTGTTAGTTGCAGGTGAAGTTTGAAGATTGTTCCTTGTGGGAACATTGGTTACTTGTTGGGATATCACAATATATCTTATTTAATTAATGCATCTATATAATTGGTAAAGGGTGGAAGGCTCGGCCTTATGCCTGGTGTTTTGTTCCACTCTTGCCGCCCTAGTTTCCGTCATATCGGTGTTATGTTCCCGGATTTTGCGTCCCTTATGCGGTTGGGCTATAATGGGAACCTCTTGATAGTTCGCCTTAAGTAAAGCTTTGCCAGCAATGCCCAACATTGGTTTTACCATTTGCCACCTAGCCTTTTTCCCTTGGGAGTCGCGCATCCCGAGGGTCATCTTTATTTTAACCCCCCGGGCCAGTGCTTGTCTAAGTGTTGGTCCAAACTGTCAGCCGCCGGTGGCTACCAGGGGAAACTATGGGCTGGCCTATCGGAAGTTTAGACAATCCGGTGTTGCCCTGAGAACGAGATATGTGCAGCTCCCATCAGGATGTCGGCGCATCGGGCGGTGTTGCTGGTTTAGTTTTACCCTGTCGAAATGTCTTGTTGTACCGGGATACCGAGTCTGATCGGAACGTCTCGGGTGGAGGTCTATTCCTTCGTTGACCGTGAGAGCTTGTCATGGGCTAAGTTGGGACACCCTGCAGGGATTTGAACTTTCGAAAGCCGTGCCCGCGGTTATGGGCAGATGGGAATTTGTTAATGTTTGGTTGTAGAGAACCTGAACTTGACCTTAATTAAAATGAATCAACAGCGTGTGTAACCGTGATGGTCTCTTTCCGGCGGAGTCCGGGAAGTGAACACGGTTGTTGGAGTTATGCTTGACGTAGGTAGTCCAGGATCACTTCGTGATCATACTTTTATCGACCGTGCTTTGCCTTCTCTTCTCGCTCTCATTTGCGTATGTTAGCCACCACATATGCTAGTCGCTTGCTGCAGCTCCACCTCATACCTTTACCTTACCCATAAGCTTAAATAGTCTTGATCACGAGGGTGCGAGATTGCTGAGTCCCCGTGGCTCACAGATACTTCCAAACCAGTTTGCAGGTGCCGATGAGTCCGTGCAGGTGACGCAACCAAGCTCAGGAGGAGCTCGATGAAGATCTTGTCCTTTGTGTTGTTTCGTGCTAGTTGATCAGTAGTGGAGCCCAGTTGGGGTCGATCGGGGCCTTTGTCGCATTTGGGGTTCTTCTTTTATTTTGGTTCCGTAGTCGGACCTTGAGTGTATTTGTATGATGTAATGCTTTATTCATGTATTTGTGTGAAGTGGCGATTGTAAGCCAACTATGTAACTCTTTCCTTATTATATTACATGGGTTGTGTGAAGATTACCTCACTTGCGACATATGCCATCAATGCGATTATGCCTCTAAGTCGTGCCTCGACACGTGGGAGATATGGTCGCATCGAGGGTGTAGCAAGTTGGTAATCAGAGCCATCCCCGACCTTGGGAGCCCCCATTGCTTGATCGTTTTTAGCAGCCGAGTTGTGTCTAGAAAAATGTTTTGAGGCATTTAGGAATTATATATCGGAGAGTTTAGGAATTCTTTTTACTCCCCAGTCCCTTCGTCGCTCTGGTAAGGCATCCTGACGTAGAGTTTTGACTCTTCTCTTCTCAAATTTCACAAAAAAAAAATTTAGGATCACGCGAGTATCTTGGATTTGTTCCGATGACTTATGATGAGAATACTGTCTTGGTGCCTCCTGTCAGGGGTTTAGTGGAAGTGTCCCGGGGAGTTGAGCTCTGAGGTGTTGTCATCATAATTTTATCGTTGCAATTCTGGAATACTTGAGATATGTTCGCCGACATCGAAAATCTCCTTTATGCAGTTCGTTGGTGAGATAACCTCGACGCCACCCAGTACTGGGCAGGAGTTCGGGAGTATCGCCATAACTTGTATAACGGATGCTTTTCGAAGGTTGAGGTAGATGGTTTCCGAAGGTTTCTTGGTTATGTGTTGAAGGATGGATACAGCTGGATGTAGGATTTGCTAGTTTGGGTGAGATATTATGCTTCCCCTGTATCCCCAACACCTGATTGCATAACCGGAAAATTTCGGGAGTTTCATAGGTGGGAATTCAAGTAGCTCTTAGGATATCTTTCTGACAGATGTATGATATGAAATTGGGGTTCGATGTCTAGTGGTTCGCCTATTCACGGTCGATTTTACAGTGGTCTCGTTGTGTCTTAAAGAGTCCTTGGCTATGCTGACTCGGGGACGCTTCGTATGTCATGTGCACTGCCTTGTACATGATGGTGCTGTACAATCGAGCCCGTCTAGGTCCCACCACGAAAACTTCGGACGAAATTTCTATCATATGTTTGTTCCGGCTTATTCTGCAAGCCAACCCTTTGTTTTTTTTTTTGAGTTGTGGTATTCGGGTTGCTTCTATGTCAAATGTTGATTCCATACCTTCCCCAAATGGTGTTCTCATATTCCTATGTGAATACTAATCCTTCTCGTTTATTGAGATTGTCATGTCAATTCTTCTCACCGGCGTGTTTCTCTTCAAGTGGATCCGATCATTTCAACTCCCGCAAGATCAATTATCACTTCTTCTCAACGGTGTTTGTTTCATTCGTCCCAAGCTGCCTTTGTTTTTCCCTCCCTCCCACCCTTGTTTCTTCGAGGAACCATATTTCTTATTCAAGTATCCTTTTATTCATGTGAAGTCTCTCCATTCTTTTCTATCAATATTCTTATCCGGTGATTCTCATAAGGATTCTAACGGAGCTTCAAGTTCGTCTCTCATCACTCGTTTTCTTCTCCGGTGTTGCCAATTCAAGCTTTCGGTGTTGATCATATCCTTTTCCTCGTTTCAAATACCTTCTCATGCCGGTGCACCTCATATTCATTCACTTCTCGCTATTTAATTGTTCCGGAGTGCTGAAGATATTTTGAAGATTTGTGTTTTCACTTTGCATCCATTCAAGCTATTTTGAGGTCCTATCTTATTCAAGTCATTTAATTCAACCGGTGAAATCTCTCTTTTAATCATTCTAACGGTGTTTCTTTGAGTGGGCCCTAACCCACAGGTCTATTCCCAGGATCTTACCTGACTCTTCTTATTTTCCGGAGCTAACATCAAATTCTTTTCGAAGTTTGACGTAAGTATGAGTTATCATCAGTCATATGTATTTTAACAAAGATCTGTCAAATTCTTTTCATCGTTGGCTCAACCTCTTCGTTTTGATTATTCCGGTGTGCCTCAATAATTCTTGGTGGTGTTTCTCGTTGGCTTTCTCATCATTTGAAGACCGAAGAAGAGTTTTACCTCCATATCTTATCTGTTCTCTCAGAGATTCGTGGTGCTAGCTTGTTGCCATCCTCTCATAATTATTTTTCGATTGTGAGAATTCCTTTCACCCATCCGGAGCAATTCAAGAGTCTTCTCAGTTGTTATCCGGAGTCCATCATCTAAGATTTATTCATTCTCAGCTTTCAGCTCTCGTTCTTCAATTTTACCGGTGCTTCGTTCAAGTGATCATTAATCGGCTCGTGATCTTTTCGTTCTCTTGTATCTAAATTCTCTCAAGCATCTTCATTCAAGTGCTAATTCTTCCCGGTGTTTATTTATCTTTTCTTCGTTCTTTTTCAATTCTACCGGTGGTTCCGTTGAAGACCTTCTCAAGTTGGCGCGATATCTATCTTAATCCTTTCTTCGAGAACAAGTAGTATGCCAAATCCGTTGTTTATCATCAATTTCAATTGGTGAAGGATATGCATAATGCAATTCTTATTCTTGTTTCATCCAAATGATTAATTCCCTATTCCGGAGGTTCATCAAAATTCTTGATCTCAATTGTTCATCTTATCTTTTTCCGGAGTTCCAAGTTTCCACTCTATCTCGTCGGAAAGCTTCATCTAATCATTGCAAGGATTCTCCTTGTGGTTTCAATTTCTCTGTCTTTTTATTCCTTTGTTACCGGAGTTCTTCATGAAGGCTCTACATGATGGTTCATCAAGGATTTAATTCATTCGCGAAGTGTTCATCGAGATTCTTTTCTAAGAGGCTCAAGCTTTCTTCATATTGTAATCCGGAGTGCAATTCTTTCTGCCGTATCATTGGAGGTGGTATTATGTCATTCTTGATATTTTGAATTCATGTTTCATGATTCACATGTTGTCATGAATGAGATATTTTAAATCCATCAATCTCGTCATTGGAATTGTCTTGGGTTATGTTTCACCTAAAGCCTTCCCTAAGGATTGTTGTTATATGGTGCTCATAAATGACCCAAGTTTCTTCTTCTATCCTCCCGGTGAAATAGCGTTCGCGTCTCTTTGTTCATTCCAATCCAATTCTTCTTCCCGTGAGTGGCAGGTTGTCACCTCATAATTTGAGTTGTATTCCATAAGACCATATCAAGCTTATTATTTTCGTTGTTGGTTTTCCAACAACTCCGTTCAACCCTTCTCCTAGAGATGCCTTTTCAAGCTCTTTTGTAGCAGAAGTTGGCATTGTCTTCTACATTCGTTTGTCTCAATTATCTTTACTCTACTCTTTCGTTCCGGAGGCATTGTGATGTTGCTCTCTGCAACCCATCATCTCATTTGTCTAAGATCATGTTCTTTTCATGATTGCCCATTTAACCGGAGTGTCGTGCCCTCTTTTCAAGTTATATTTCCTTATCAAGTTCTTATTTAATTCCTTTTCTTTTCAAAAGGAGTGCTTTCAACCTTGTTCTTCCTTGTTCCTTTTTTCTAACGGAGTGTTTTCAGCTTTGATCATCTCCGTTGTATTCTTTTCTCGATATGGCTTAACCTCTTCAAGGTTCTTTGGTTTCACTCATTGGTCAAAGAAGCAACTTCGTTTTATCTCTTCTCTTTCTCTTCCGTTGTCCCTCCGGTGCCATTCTAGATCTCGGGACGAGATCCTCTCGTAGTGGTGGACTGTTGTAACGCCCCAAGACCGGAGTTTCAGTTGCCTTCCAGGGTTTTCGGGTTTCTCCGTGTGTTTCTTTTTGCTTGCTCCTTTTATTTTTGCATTGTATCATGTCATCATATCATTAATTTTTGCAACTCAAATAAATAAACCGTATGGATCTTTGATCCATTTAAATCAAGGGATATTCACTATGGTGATTTTCTCTTTATAACATATATCCTCCCAATATTATTAGGGAGCTATAATTAATATCTGACACACTTGCAAAATAATTCCATGTATTTTATACTTCAAGTTTGGTCCCGAAACTTTGCCCATATTTTTCTTTCATCGCTTTCCCATTCTCCACAAAATTCCAAACATTTTTGGACTCTCCAAAAATGTTTTCCTAATTCAAACTTATTTGAATCACATTCAAATGTGTTCGTTTGCAATCCTTCCAAACGGTGCCAAATGTATTTTTCTTGGGTCAAGCTCCTTTTTATGAGTATAAGAAAATTGGCGCCCTGCTCAAATTCTTCTCCTATCTCTCTCTGCTTTTCTTGTTTCTCGGTTTATTTGTTTTTCAGGAAATAAAGGAGAAATAAGAGGGAGGGAGAGAGAGCTTGCACCGCCGCCGGCCTTCTGGGCCTCCAAACCTCTCGCGCTGGCCCACCCGAGGCCATCCTTTTCCGCAGACCCAGCCGCCCTACTTAACCTAAACCTAGGCCCGATCCCTCCGCCATCTCCTCTCCCCTCGCGCCGCCAGGGAGCCTGACTCCCGCATCTCGCTCGATCCCATCTCATCCCCCTCGTTCCCTTGCGCCATCTCTCCCTCCTCTCGATCCATCTCTCTCCCCAATTCCCTCGCGCCTCCTGACGCCATCCAGGCCAGGTTTCCCTCGCCACCAGAGTGGAGCTCCTCTACATGCCGCGAGACCCCCGCACCCGACCTCCTCCTTGCTGCCCTTGGTGCCGCGCCACCAGACCTCCCCGTCGCCCTCGTCGTCGACCAGCGCGCCCTTGCCTTCCTCCCTCCTCCTTCGGTTCAGGGAGTCAGGCCGGAGCCCGTCGGCCTCCACTTCGCCGTTCACCTTCGCCTCGAGCTGTCGGAGAGCGTCACCGCGCCTCCTACCATGGCCTCCTTATTATCTTCCTTGCGCGCCCGATACCAGGGCCCTCGTCATCAAGTTCGCCTGCGTGCTATCTCCTGCTCCTTCGACCTTGCCTTGCTTTGCGACCAGCGCCATCGCCACTGCTTCCTGTGTTGAGGAGCCCCACCAGCCAAGTCCCTGTGCTCGCGCCTCCTGCCCGAGCCGTCCTCTTCAGACAAGTCCACGGCCGCCGCTTCACCAGGGACGCCGGGCGACACCAGCAGCAGTTCTAGTCGGCCCCGCCGCCAAGTCCCGTCGTCGGAGCTCGCCTTCGTCCCGACTCCGGCGGGTTAAGGCCCTTTGTCGTGCCCTGCTTCCTGCAGCCGACCGTGACCAGCCGTAGGCCTCCGTGCTTTCATCCTGCCGCTGCCGGCCACTCTGGCCCTTGTACATCAGGTTTGACCCGAGGAGACGGACACCGCCGGCAAGTCCGAAGACCCCAATGCACCCGTGGCCGTCAAGTACCTCTGCCGAAGACTCCCACCGAAAACACGTGAACGACTACTACATGAACGAGCACCACGACGACCCTCGAAGAGTTTGGATTCGTCAAGTTCATCTACGTGTGTGTACGACTACATACCCGGGATTCGTCTAGTACCTCTATGGGAGAACCGAACGTTTACGAATGGTGCACGATGCCCGGAGCCCTCGGATCCATCAAGTTTGACTACCTTCGTGTGAACCACTACCGTCGCCCCGAAGACGTTGGAGTCATCAAGTACCTCTCCGAATGAACATGTACCACTACCGTCGCCGAGATCGCGAGAACCTCTACCGTCGACCCTAGAGCGTGCGAGAACGACTACTTCCACTACCGTCGCGAGAACTCCTACTTCCGCTACGACTTGAACCGTCCCTTTTGCACGCTTCGAAGGTATAACCTCGAGACGATGTCTGTGAATGAATGCTTGTGATGTTTGAGATGCTAGTGTTTGCACCGTGTCCAAATTGTCACTCGTTTCCTTGTCGCCAACTCGTGGGACACCCGGTATCCGGGAGCGCCCCACCATCTTTTGCACGCATCCACACACTTCTCCTTTGCATCGGTATCTCAATCGAGTGCCGGAACCGATATGTTGCCGTGGCATCATTTTCGGTATCGTTGTCGTGGCACCCCTTTTGTTTCCGCCACGGTGACAAATGCTTCTTATTGCTCTTGTCAACATTTTCTTAAAAACTTGCATAAACTTGTTCATGTCATCCGCATCATGATAACAACAATTAAAATGTTTAAATTGTTGTTGCATTAAATTACTAATGCATATGGGGAGTTACCGGATTTGTTGTTTATTATATCCGGCCTTATTTAAATTGTTTAGATGGTATAGTTTCGTTATGTTTCACCTCTTGCCATGTTAGCCAACATTGTTGAGTACCTAACCGAGAGTGAACTAAATAATTGATGTGGTGTTCCGTCTATATGCAACTCGTTGCATACTGAGCTCCACATAATTCGTAGTATTGTTTGTGCACTTTGCCATGCCATGCATAATTAAACCCAACATGCATCATACTCGATTGTGCATCATGCCATGATTACGTGGTGGTTGTTTACTATGTTGTTTGCTCTTTTCCGGTGTTGCTTCTTCGGGTTGGTTCCGGTAACGTCGTGTTGTGAGGACCCGATCGTCTACGTTCCATTTGTCTTCTTCATGGACCCGTTCTTCTTCCTTGCGGGATTTCAGGCAAGATGATCATACCCTCGAAATCACTACTATCTTTGCTATGCTAGTTTGCTCGCTCTTTTGCTATGCCATTGCTACGATGCCTACCACTTGCTTGTCAGCCTCCCAAATTGCCATGTTCAGCCTCTAACCCACCATGTCCTTGCAAACCGTTGATTGGCTATGTTACCGCTTTGCTCAGCCCCTCTTATAGCGTTGTTAGTTGCAGGTGAAGTTTGAAGATTGTTCCTTGTTGGAACATGGAGATGTTGTTCCTTGTTGGAACATTGGTTACTTGTTGGGATATCACAATATATCTTATTTAATTAATGCATCTATATACTTGGTAAAGGGTGGAAGGCTCGGCCTTATGCTTGGTGTTTTGTTCCACTCTTGCCGCCCTAGTTTCCGTCATATCGGTGTTATGTTCCCGGATTTTGCATCCCTTACGCGGTTGGGATATAATGGGAACCCCTTGACAGTTCGCCTTAAGTAAAGCTTTGCCAGCAATGCCCAACATTGGTTTTACCATTTGCCACCTAGCCTTTTCCCTTGGGAGTCGCGCATCCCGAGGGTCATCTTTATTTTAACCCCCCGGGCCAGTGCTTGTCTAAGTGTTGGTCCAAACTGTCAGCCGCCGGTGGCTACCAGGGGCAACTCTGGGCTGTCCTATCGGAAGTTTAGACAATCCGGTGTTGCCCTGAGAACGAGATATGTGCAGCTCCCATCAGGATGTCGGCGCATCGGGCGGTGTTGCTGGTTTAGTTTTACCCTGTCGAAATGTCTTGTTGTACCGGGATACCGAGTCTGATCGGAACGTCTCGGGTGGAGGTCTATTCCTTCGTTGACCGTGAGAGCTTGTCATGGGCTAAGTTGGGACACCCTGCAGGGATTTGAACTTTCGAAAGCCGTGCCCGCGGTTATGGGCAGATGGGAATTTGTTAATGTCCGGTTGTAGAAAACCTGAACTTGACCTTAATTAAAATGAATCAACAGCGTGTGTAACCGTGATGGTCTCTTTCCGGCGGAGTCCGGGAAGTGAATACGGTTGTTGGAGTTATGCTTGACGTAGGTAGTCCAGGATCACTTCGTGATCATACTTTTATCGACCGTGCTTTGCCTTCTCTTCTCGCTCTCATTTGCGTATGTTAGCCACCACATATGCTAGTCGCTTGCTGCAGCTCCACCTCATACCTTTACCTTACCCATAAGCTTAAATAGTCTTGATCGCGAGGGTGCGAGATTGCTGAGTCCCCGTGGCTCACAGATACTTCCAAACCAGTTTGCAGGTGCCGATGAGTCCGTGCAGGTGACGCAACCAAGCTCAGGAGGAGCTCGATGAAGATCTTGTCCTTTGTGTTGTTTCGTGCTAGTTGATCAGTAGTGGAGCCCAGTTGGGGTCGATCGGGGACCTTTGTCGCATTTGGGGTTCTTCTTTTATTTTGGTTCCGTAGTCGGAGCTTGAGTGTATTTGTATGATGTAATGCTTTATTCATGTATTTGTGTGAAGTGGCGATTGTAAGCCAACTATGTAACTCTTTCCTTATTATATTACATGGGTTGTGTGAAGATTACCTCACTTGCGACATATGCCTTCAATGCGATTATGCCTCTAAGTCGTGCCTCGACACGTGGGAGATATAGTCGCATCGAGGGTGTTACAATTGTGCCCTGGTTCATCCGGACGAGCACCTCAGTAGAGAAAGTCGAAAACTAACTGTCATGATATAGCGTGAGACTGGTCAACCACTCGATGACCTAGCAGAATCTTCGGGATTCCTCCGCCTTAACGAAGGGCCGTTTCCCGGCCAGGCATGTACGTGCCCCGAATCTGGATGAGCGCGGAGCCACCGGGGGCTATATAGTAGCCCCACTATCAAACTCCTCTGGCTAAGTGAAAGTGTTAAAGCATTATAGTCCGGTTGCCTAGTTCGCTGCACTATCACCTCCTTAATGAACCAAGACATTGGATCAAGTGTGAACATGCGTCTTCTACGAACACCCCCGCATTATATCCATGGGGGCTGAAGCCGACGACTGCCATCTTTCAGGTTATATACATATATACATAAACGGCCGCACATTAGGCATCATAGTACTTTCGGGCAAAAGTATAAATACAGCCTTGATAAACTCAATAAAACATTGTTTTTAAAATGGGAATACATGTTCACTCAAACATAATATTCTTCGAGCACTGAGCCTCTATCGAACGAGCGCCTTCGAGAACTTCTTCAAAGTAGTGCTCGGTAGCCACTCGGCCTATGGCCGAACCCTGTGCCGCAACAGTAGAGGCATCCATCTCCGCCCAGTATGTTTTGACATGGGCAAGGGCCATCCGCGAGCCTTCTATCCACGCCGACCTCTTTACAGCATCGATGTGTGGCACAGCACCAAGGAATTGTTGCACTAAGCTAAAGTAGCTATTCGGCCTTGGCCCTCTCGGCCACAGATGATCCACAAAGGACCTCATGGCAAGTCCGGATAATCTATGGAGCTCGGCCCACTCGGCCATTTTCTCATTCAACAGCAGCGGACGGGCTGGAGCATGAAACTGTGACCAAAACAGTTTTCCCACTTCGTGATCTTTCTGATCCTTGAAATACTCTGCCGCATCAGCAGCACTTGCAGCCAAATCCACGTAGGCGTCCGCAGAACTCCATAGCCGGTCCAGAGGTGCATACTTCGGATCCCCAAACTTCGTCCGCAACAAGAAGGGCTTCCCGGATACAATATCCGCAGCTTGATGCAGCTCCTCCTTCGTCCCTCTAATTTGGGAGCGGGCTTCCTTGGTAGCCACCCGGGACTTTTCCAGGTCCGTCGCCTTCGCCCAGTTTTCTTCTTCAAGAAGCTGGTAACGGTCAACAGCAGCTTTTAACTCTACAGCCATCTTGGATATTTTTTCCTTACTCTCGCAATGCGCAGCCTGTTCGGCCCTTAACTCTACGGCCGCCTTTAAAGTGGCCGCATTGCTATTCCTTGTTTGCTCCTTGGCTCGAGCAAGCTCCGCCCGAAGGGTCTCCACGGTGGCAGCTCCATCTGCAGTCACAACATATTAAAGATACTGGCATCATGCTGCTCTTATTACGTGACAATCATCAGAAAAATCACCTACCCTGTGCCTCGTCAAGCCGCTTGTTGACAAGCACGATGTCGGCATCTGCCGCATCTAGCTGCCGCTTTAGTTCGGCAAACCCATCAGTTCGGCTAGCCACCAGAGCTTCTACCACTTGCGCATACAGGCGGTCTGATTATTACCTGGCACTATGATCCTCTGTTTGCCGCCGTTTTCGACGACAACCAAAGTCTCAGGGGCTACTATCTACACAGGGCACATCTAAAAATGTGCGGTACTGTCAAAAATGTACATCATTTCACGTACCTCAAAACCCGTCAGTAGACTCATAAAGGCTTCATGCAACCCGCTTTCGGCGGACGAAATCATTTCAATCACCGTACCCATCAACGTACGGTGCTCTTCTGAGATAGTCGCTCGCTCTAGCAGATCCCTCAGTACATCTGACCGCATACCAGATGGTGTCGGACTCTTTTGATTGCTCTCTTCAAGAGCCGGATACTGAGGACTTCGGGTGGCCATAGGATTACCTTCTGGCTTTGCCGGATCAGGAGAAACCCTTCGAGACGACACCTCGGGGTCGCCCGCCTCGTGAGGCGGTGTGGAAGGGAGAGGCGTTTCGCTCTCCATCATCTCTGGAAGAAGATCCCCCGAAGACGAGCTCTGCTGAGAAGGGCTAAGATCCGAACTGCAAGATAAATGCTTCGGTTATTTTCCTCAGAAGTAAGGCGAGATATTTTCATTATTAAGTACCCTTTTACTTACAGCTCGGTGGAGGGCTGATCCCCTTGAGGGCATAGTGCGGCCAAAGTAGCCCCCGAGGCAGGACCCTCCGGCGAAGATTTCTTCCCCCGTTTGGAGACCATTGTCTCCGGGTCCTCGGAGGCGGTCCTCTTCCTTCCCTGGGGAGAGGAAGTTTCAATCCCTCCTCCCCGACTAACCTCCTTCGCGGAGGCACTAACCTCTTTATTCCCCCCTTCATCTTCCTTTGAGGGCACTAGACAAGGTGCCGGCTCGAGCATCTTTTCCAGCACCGGATTGTCCAAGCCTTCAGGAAGGGGGGCCGAACACCGGATCATCTTCGCCTTTGTTATCCAGTCCTGGTCAAGGGATTACTTACTTGGGCAGCAGGGCCGTTGCAGCTCAGGCCCACGTCCTCGGTAGTGTCCGGACACTCTATTTGGGGTCCGAAGAATGATTTGTACATCTCCTCATGCGTCATGCCGAGGAAATTCTGAATAGTGTGCGGTCCTTTCGGGTTGAATTCCCACATGCGGAGGGGCCGGCGTTTGCAAGGCTGGACTCGATGAACCAGCATAAGTTGCATTACCATAACCAGACTGAAATCTTCCTCGAAGAGATCTCGAATACGACTCTGCAGTATTGGCACGTCCTTGGCTGGACCCCATCTCAGCCCCCTGCTGATCCATGACATTAGTTGTGGTGGAGGGCCCGAGCGAAAGGTGGGGGTAGCTACCCACTTGGCACTTCAGGGAGCTGTGACGTAAAACCACTCCCGTTGCCACAATCCGGACACCTCTAGAAACGAACCCTTTGGCCATGGAGCGTCAGCAATTTTGCTTATTAGAGCACCTCCGCACGCTGCGTACTGCCCCTCGACCATCTTCGGCTTCACATCGAAGGTCTTGAGCCACAGGCCGAAGTGAGGGGTAATGCGGAGGAAGGCCTCACAAACGACAATAAATGACGAGATGTGAAGAAGGGAATCCGGGGCCAGATCGTGAAAATCCAGCCCGTAATAGAACATAAGACCCCTAACAAAGGGATCTAGAGCGAGGCCTAGTCCTCGGAGGAAGTGGGAGATGAACACAACGCTCTCGTTGGGTTTGGGAGTAGGGACGACCTGCCCTCGGGCGGGCAGCCTATGCGAAATTTCGGCAGTCAGATATCTGGCCTCCCTCAACTTCTTGATGTCCTCCTCCGTGACGGAGGAAGGCATCCACCGGCCTTGAATGCTGGATCCGGACATGATTGAAGGTCTGAAGCACCTGACCTGGGCTTCGGGTGTTAGAACTCGAGGCGGGGGAAGGATTCGATTGAGCACGGGAGGGAAAAAAAGAAAAAGCCTTGTCCCTTTATAAAGGGGATGAATATCAGGCATCCTCCTCGTGGCCGTTTGAGACTTACCTAAGACCTAGGAGTCATACCAACAGGCACGGTTGGGTTACCCACGTTTGTATTGATGAGAATCTCGTGATAAGGGAAACACGATCTCTGCTTTGACAAGACATGTCAAGAAACCGCCCAGCGTTATGTGCGGGGCTGGTTAAAGAAAAACGGTTCAAATAATTACCGGGCCGTGGCGTGATGTCATGCTGCCAAAACGTGTCAGCAGATTAGATTTGTGGAAATATTATTCTCTCTACGGTGGTATGTGGAACTTATTTTGCAGGGTCGGACACTGTCCTTGTATTCAAACTCTTCCGTGGTGTATTCAGGGGAGGAACCCGCCTTGCGATGCCAAAGACAACACTGCGTGCTGGACTCATCGTTATTGAAGCCTGATTCAGGGGCTACTGAGGGAGTCCCGGATTAGGGGGTCTCCGGACAGCCGGACTATATCCTTTGGCCGGACTGTTGGACTATGAAGGTACGAGATTGAAGACTTCGTCCCGTGTCCGGATAGGACTCTACTTGGCGTGGAAGGCAAGCTAGGCAATACGGATATGCATATCTCCTCCTTTGTAACTGACCTTGTGTAACCCTAGCCTCCTCCGGTGTCTATATAAACCGGAGGGTTTTAGTCCATAGGACAACATATAATCATACCATACGCTAGCTTCTAGGGTTTAGCCTCTCCGATCTCATGGTAGATCAACTCTTGTACTACTCATATTATCAAGAATAATCAAGCAGGACGTAGGGTTTTACCTCCATCAAGAGGGCCCGAACCTGAGTAAAACATCGTGTCCTCTGCCTCCTGTTACCATCCGCCTTAGACGCACAGTTCGGGACCCCCTACCCGAGATCCGCCAGTTTTGACACCGACACTGGCCAAAGGTGTGACGAATATCTAATCACAAAATTTTGTTGATCTTGCCAATTTATGGCCAAAGCTGATGTGAGCTATAGTGAAAGATTGTGCATTGACATTTATGAAGTGAGACTTGTATTCGTTATTCTGGCCAAAGCTAATTAATGAATACTTGTTCCGAATTTTTTTTCCAAATTTGGTGCAGATTAGACCAATGAAATAAGTTTATGATTTGGGAATAGGGGATTTTATGTGCAACGCTTATGAACACTATGAAGTAGTCCATGAGTATTGAAGCACCTTGGGGAACTAAGCTAAAGATAAAAATAACTGATTAAGTATAAATTGTTAATTGTGCACATACTTCCGTTGTTAAGTACCTATAATTATTGTTGTTGATCAAATTTTAGTTATAGCCATATGCCATTTATTTAATTCCTAGACCGACTAACTCATGAAGCTCTAAGTATTTATGATCATTATCATGATCCTTACCCTATCTTCACTAAGTCATCTTCAACTAAGATGGAACAAATGGAATTTTGGATTGGAGATCCAATGTTATGTTGGGATAAGATGTGTGGCACATGAATACATTCTAACCAAAGTTGATTGGATTCATGTGTCATTCCCTAAGAATTAACGGTTTCATGAGAAATCATGTTTTGCGTCATCACTACCAAATTTTATGATCATATACATTATCTCTATTGCCGATCCTATAAATTCAGCCATACATTAGTTGAATATTTTTAGTATCTTCATAAGAAATGAGCTAAGATCATAATCATATAATTGTTTCAAGAGCACAAAAGTAATAAACTCCCATTAAAGAGATTTTGATCAATAAGTCATTGACGAGAATCCAACTGATTCCTTGTATATTGATATATGTTGAAAAAAAATTAAAGTCTTATCATTGTGCCAGTAAGGATCCGGGGGAGCAATTCCCTAATTAAATTGCAATAAAAATTTTTGGCGTTAATGGTGAAGTAATTTGAAAAGCTTCTCCAAATCCTATGAGGTTAGGTTGATCATAGAAGTGCTCAAGATTTGAGACTTAAGACACAATGATTTATTTGAGCTTTTAAGCTCAAATGATTTTGCGTCCGTAAGGAAAATAAGTGAGTGCTTAGATATTGTTGAGTATCATGTGATTATGGCATCATCAATAAGAAAGTTAGAACTAAGTCTTAAATATGGACTGGATGCTAATATTAAAGCTACTTGAAGTTTTCCACTAGCACAAAATAAGTTGTTCATCCTCCATTTCAATAATAATATGCCATTAGCTTGAATTCTCCTGTCAAAGTGGAATATCTATCATGGAAATTTATCAAAATGTTGAGCCATTTCTTTCTCCACATTTCAAGTGTGGTCTTTGTGTGTGTGTGTGTGTGTGTGTGTGTGTGTGTGTGTGTGTGTGTGTGTGTGTGTGTGTGTGTGTGTGTGTGTGTGTGTGTGTGTGTGTGTGTGTGCGGAAGGGGGGGGGGGGGTAATTCCATTAAGAAATGAATACTCCATCAAGCATGTTTATATTCCACCCCTAAATATTCTTCTCACATATTATATTATGTCTCTCAAGTGAAATAACTAAGTAACACATGTAGTTAAATATTCTTAAGTTTCCATCTCCCTGTGGCATCAAACGCATAAGAGATTGAAGGCCATATCAATAATGCGATGAGCTGAAAAGATTTTGAGATGGAAATAAACCTGAATAGAAGATATGTGAGGCTGCTCCCAATGGACTGGTGCTTAGATGAGGTGCTAAGTATATTAAATAGCTTAGCAACCAAACTCCACAATGCATAGGTGCTTAGTTTCTTGTAGCTGAGCTCCCCTCATTTAATGATTTAGCTACTAAACTCTCTCATGCATTGGTGAGTTTGCTTCATTTAAATGTTTTGCTTAGGTTCGCGTGCTTGGCATTGGTTTTTTCTGGGGTCACCAAACCCATCTCTCTCCTCTTCATTGCCTTGCCACATTAGATTTTTCGTCTACATGGCATGCTTAGCACCCGTACAAGGTGGAGCATTGGGAGGGGCCTGAGTGACCAAGGTCCAAAATCCATTGCCGACATTCAGATTGAGCCCGTGGGCTGCCCGACGGTCAGTCGGGGTGGTTCACTGCGATGAGGAACTTCTCCATGAGGCGATTTCAAAATTTGAAATATGGGATGACTCGAGGTGGATGAGGTGGCTGGGTTATGTTTGTAGATCACTGGCTCACGTTGGCGGGTACGACAGGGAGCAGGCATCGTGTCGATACGATTTGACTGTATCCAAACCGTATACCACTGGAAAAACGGGAAGATGGCTAACTGGGTGGGTCCATTTGTGCCACGGTCGCTCGGATCCACATTAATTCAGCATCAACAGTAATTCATGTTGCGCGTGCAGTCAATTAGGATTCTTGTATTTGCTTATTATGTGACGGTGGTGGGTAAGTATCACGGAGCTCCTGCTTTCCCATTTTGGAGGAGCTCGGGTTTGCACGCTCCTCAACTCCTCAAATTTTACAGTACAAAACCACCAACTTCTCTCGACCAACTCCAGGAGTTAGACCGTTTAGCCTAGCTCCAAACCTGGAGTCGGAGGAGTCGGGTGCCGGAGCATTTCCGGACATGCCCTAATCCTATGTGGGGGCTGTCCTCTACTAGGCATATTCGGATACATCAAGTGTTACACACTTTATTTTAATCTCATTCTTATTGTCAAGAAAAACCAACACACGTTAAATGTCTGAGCATCTGTACATTCACACGTCCTCTAATGATAACTACAATCATTGTAAACACTTTTGAATTGCCTCAAGAGAAAACAAAGAGTGCTCGCAGACAAGAGTTGGAGGAAATTCACTGTCTAAATCCTCTCACCTAATAGCTGGACCAGTAGCCATTGTTGGTATGCTGCCGAAATGCTCTAGCTCTGATGTAGTGTTGCTTTGGCTCTCATCAGTAGATGTGTCAATGTCGTACCGACCACAACCATTGATGTTGCGACGGCTCCTGGTCGTGTAAAATACCGCATTAACGTTGTCGTGTGCAACCTCGAGCTCAAGGCACTCCTGTAGGACCACTACAATGTCATTCATCGTGGGCCGCTGCCCGGCCTTCTGGGCGGTGCACTTCAGTGCGGTGTCCGCAACTTTCCACACGCTATTGACATTGTGGTCGCCGCACATTCGTGCATCCACCACGTCCTCAATGTTGCCATGGGTGAGACGCTGCCGCACCCACTGAGCAATGCTCGTCGGCTCAGGGTCATTCAGGATGTGTCGTTGCCCTGTGACTATCTCCAGTAACACTATGCCAAAGCTAAAGATGTCACTCTTGTTGGTCAGATGAAACGTAGCATGGTACCTAGTAAAGTATGAAATATGTTAATGGGCCTAGTTTCAAGAATATCATTCAGGTCAAGTTCTTCAAGATAGTTTTGGCTCAAAGAGATTTCAAAAGAATATACAAATAATTAATAGAAATTAATTTGATTCTCACACAAATCAGGATATTGCTTAAATTACTAAGTTGAAAGGAAAAAAAATCAATTAAATGGATTGAGTTCTAAATTTGACCACCCTAGGAGAAAAGGTAGATCATACATTATAGCATGTGTGTATGTTGAACTATACAAACTTCTAGATTACTAGAGTATATTACACCAGTTGTTTATAACTGGTGACAGGTTTTTTACAGCATAATCTGAAATAATAGAGAGTTGTGCACTTACTCAGGGTCAAGGTAACCGAGTGTGCCAACCACCCTTGCCGTGGAAACATGTGTATCAGTGTTGCTATTGAAAGCCTTGAGTAGGCCAAAATCAGCAATCTTAGCCTCCAGGTTTTCATTCAGCAAGATGTTTGACGTCTTAATATCCCTGTGAACGAGGGGTGGGTTGCACCCCTTGTGCAGATACTCAAGTCCTGCATGCATCCACGTGACACATCATCAGTTATTGGAATTTGCGCTATGTGTAATGACATGTAGAAAAACTTGATTAAAAGCTTACCTTGCGCAGATTCTAAGGCAATACGAAGCCTTTGTCTCCAGGTTAAAGTTCTCATGGTGTTATCTTTGCCTACAATGCAAATATAACCAGATGAATCACATGTGTACAATGTGCTGATATTTTCTCGAATGCTTCTCACTTTTTCGACTATATATGTATGTTACTTAAAAATATTTTTTTATGTTGTTATGGGCTTGAAGCTTGAATGATTTGAGTAATTTTCTTACCACTAAGATGTTCGTCTAGGGATCCTTCAGACATGTATTCATAGACAAGAGCCATGCATTCCATGTCCTTGTAGTAGCCAATCAAGGACACAATATTCTTGTGGTGAATTTTTGCCAAGGTCTGAGCCTAAAACAGAAAAGATCCATGCATTACCAAACTAAACGCATGAGTACACTTACCAATGAGAAGATCACATTTACTCACCTCTGCCAAGAATTCTTTTTCGCTTTGATCTGAAGATTCAGACCGCAGTTTGATAGCCACTTGTGTGCCATCCTCCAAGGAACCATGATAAACTTTCCCAAACCCTCCTCGGCCAATTACTCGCTGGAAGCCATTTGTGATGGCCTCTAATTCACTATACGTGAACCTGCGGTTATCAAATTGCAGCGAGTTGTGCCCCTTGATATTCGCCTCATCCCGCTGATTGATATTGCCTCTTGTCCTTCCTTCATAAAGCAATCACACTAGCTAGTACTTAATCACTTCACACTTGCATTCGTGAGGTGCCATATGCATCTTTGATAGAAGTCGTGTGTATGTGCTTTTGCATGGTTTCTTACCTTGCCTTCTTCTCATGCAAATGAGAAGAACTGACAGTAGCAGAATCACTATTATTGTAACTATTGGAACAACAACATATACAACAACCATAGAGCTTGTCTTCTTTTTTGGCAGCTGGCAATAGTTGCCGTTGCTGCAGAGGTTTGGATTGTTACCATATCTATCAAAGAAAGAAAAACATGAGTAAATCATGTTGATTAATTAAGATATATAAAATGTAAATTGAATAAAAAGTTCAAATAAGATCTTAGAACTAGCATTGAAAAAATTCTGATGCTACCAACCTAAGTGTTAGGGAGCCATCTTGAGTTCTTTTCACAAGCCCAGGAGGAATTGATCCGCTGAGCTGGTTGTCTGTCAGATCTCTAAAAAACACAATAGTTTTATTATGGCGAGTGGATGGATTTGAAAAGCATGCAACGTATTACTTACAGAAGTGTGAGCGAGAACAACTGCGAAAGGGCGTCAGGAATGGAGTCTGTAATATTGTTGTGTGATAAATCCCTATGAACTCGCAAAATTCCAGTTAAATAATTTGACTGCTTCCCAATAAAAATTAGCATTGCAATGACTAGCTTAATAATCTCTTACTTACAAGTATTGTAGACCTTTAAGGCTAGCAAAAGAAGATGACAAGTTGCCACTAAGGCCGCTGGAAGATAGATTCCTGCAACATATGTAAAACAACAACTGAGATAACTCATTTCCAATTACTACTACTTGTAACAAAAACATAACATTCTGAAATGTATAACTCACAAGCCTATGACAGCTGGAGGGCTGGAAATGGCATAGCTGCAAGACAATCCTTTCCATGCGAAATTCTTGGGCACGCAGGGATCACCCATCCAGTTCTTCTTCACTTGATATTTGCCTCTGATTGCCTCGATGGTAGATACTGTTACATTTCTCAAAAGAAGCAACAAAAAACATGTCAATTGGGTATAATTAACTGCTTCCTGATCTTGACTGAGGCACTATCGTTCCGTCTAAAGAACGAACTAGTTGCTCACCAACCCAAATGGTTTACATCCAATGAAGGCTCAGTAACACTTGGTGTATATATAGCCGACCTTAACCCTAAAATTCACCCCACTTCAAGCTCTTCCTCCTATGCACGCTCCTCAGCGGCTCGCCACACTCAATAGAAGTTCTAGTACTACAAGTTTCTCCTTAATACCATGCTACCAACGTAGTAACAATACACAAATGTTGTCAAGACTTTTGCAGCTTTCTAGTACCATTGATCTAATATATGTATCGATCATGACAGGAAATTTCAAATTCTGAGTTGTTGTGAATAATGTCACTTAGAGACATGTAGGAGGAAGGTACTATTTGTTAAAAATAAGTTTTTATTGCTCTTTACATATGTTTGCATTTTGAGTTGATTTCATGTAGTATGTTATATTATGTCATGACATCTATTACCTTTCTTTCAGAACCTTTGATAACTTTATCGGTTGTGTTGTCGATGGTATCACGGTAGCACCAAAAGGCTTGATAGCACTAGGACCTCATTTGGTTTGGAGGATCTCCATAGGAAAAATACATAGGAATGAGGATTCTAGAGGAAAGTTTCGTGTAGATGCATTTGGTTTGAGGAATACTACCCGTTCGCTATGTTTTGAGAAAACTATACATTCACTCAAAGCTCATTTTTGAATAGGAACAAGGCAATACAATTCCTAAAGATGGCAAGTCCTAGCACTTCCCATGCATATTGAGAGAAATAAAAGTAGCACATGATTGATGAGGTGGCATGTGTGATGATGTGATATGTGTGCATGTCGAGATAAATAGAAGTAATAAGAATGAACAACTTAGTCCAAAATGTGCAAAAAGACGTACCATCCTGGGAGGCCGTGCTGAGGTTGGTAGTGGGAATGACAGAGAAGATCTCGACAGCGTTTAGGATGGGTGGCAGCGTCGAGTTGGTTGTGGAGACGATCGACAAGTTGTAGCGACTCTGTCGATACAGGTTATTGGTGTACGCGGCACCGCTCGAGAGGTAATCCGGCGCGAAGCCACTTGTATACCACGGCTTCCCGTTGAGGATGACGTTTATCTGGCGCACGGCGTTGCTAGGGATGACCTGCAGCTCAGCCAAGTGCATGATGGCGACATACGCAGGCGATGGGTCACTGGGTTGGGGCTCGGCGTCCCAGAACAATTCTATGTGCCTGGAGGCGCCTCGCGGCCTAATCGCTGTCTGCATCACCGCCGTCGGCGCCTCGAAAAGGTCGTCATTTATGTTCTGCACCCTATTCGTTGTTGATATCTCTGTCCAGGTTCTTGTGTCGACCCGTGGAGTCCATATTCGGTCATATGGATCATCAGGGTACCTGAACAGTTGCATTTGTCTTTAGTTAGTGTATATTGTAATCAGATTGATGATGGCTTATTTGGAAAGATCTATATTTGGATAAAGTTTTACCATTTTGCTCAATTTTAACTTAAACTAGCTGATACACAGTGCATTGCTGCAGGGATTTGTAGCAATAAATTTTTGAGAATAAAATTAGAATATATGAGAATAATGCCCATCCACTTTCTCGATATGTGAAGGGTAGAAATCCTAGCAGTAAATGGGGGTAGGCTTCACGTTATAGTGCATCATTACCTTCTGGCTTCGGGGCAATGATTTGTTGCAAGAAAAAAAAGTAACATGGACAGTCTGAATGTGCTATATGATGTTGAGGACATGCATGTTGCAAAAAATGGAATATGAAGAGAATGCGAGTACTTGATGATGTGATGGACAATGTGACATGTGTGGTGAGGTGGGATGTGTGCATGTTGAGGAAAGTAAAAATAGTGAGGATAAACTATTTAGTTATATAGGATATCAAAACTTTGTATCAGAAAAATATGTCACTCACTATCAGCACATCATTCTCCTATCAACCATAAAAAAAACAATCCCACCATTTCGAAACACATTGCATATCAGTTTTTTTCAAAGTCAAAATTCATAAAGTTTGACCAAGTTTATAAAGATCCATAATACCAAATTCATATAATCAGATCTATCAAAAAATATATTTTATATTGCATCTATTGATATTGTGGATGCTGTTTTTTTCTATAAACTCAGTCAAAATTTACAAAGTTGACTTAGACAAACTAATATGCGTTTTATTTTGAAATGGAGGGAGTATCTTAGCCTCTCCTAGGCAGGTAATAATTATATTTTTCTGAATTCATGGACCGGTTTTAATCTAAAAATAATTGTTCGGTTTCATGAATTTATTGATTTCAGGATGAAATGAGGCTAAACTCTTAAGACATCTGCTCACCTGACAAAGATGGACTCGTCAGTCGGGCCGAAGTTGAGCCTAGCCAACAACACCAGGCCCTGCGTGGGTGTCGCCTGCGGGTAGATCGTCTTCTTGAGCGGCCTCAGGTCCAGACCAGAGATGAACGGTGTCCCTGTGCCGGTGTTGATCAGGCAGATCTGCACGAAGTCGTTCGGCACAACCACGAAGGCCTCCACTTGCACCACGTACCCCGAGCCTGAGATGTTCACCGTCTTCCAGAAGTTGACGCCGATGTGGAGATCAAATGTGGGCATCCTATTAAGGCCGTCGTAGTTGCCGTAGAAAAACGTGGCGCGGACGAGGTGCTTGAGCCCGGGCACCAAGGACCGGAGCGTGTAGCAGTTGCGCGTGCTACCCGGCCACCAAGGACCGCCGGGGAAGCTGCGCAAGTCGTGGTAGCGCTTCGAGAGCAAAGACTGCGGCTTCATGTACTCCACAGAGATGTTGTGGTTCGAGCCGGCATCGATGAAGGCAGCGTCCGGGGCGTAGGAGAGCTCGGTTGTGCTGTCAATGTAGCTCGTTTCTCCCGGAAACCCGCAATCTATGCTTATGAAACCTGCAATGGAGAGCGTTGATAGAAGGGTGAAGTTTGCAATTGTACATGATCCATCCGTGCGTGCAGTTAATCTTTTCATTGACAGTGAGGATGCATACCTTTGTTGTCAGGCTGGGCACGAGCTTGAAGCATCGCGCTGGAGGCGGCGGCAGCGGCGAGGCAGAGAAGCAGCAGCCACGGCGTCGCCGCCATTGTCGATCTGCGGCGTTGACGGCTCCACTATGCACTTGCAATCAGCTAATGGAGCATCATGCTATTTATATGTGCCGCCGTGCATAGCACCATCCATGCCTCCGTGTACGACATGCGCAGCCTCAACTCCCATTTTGCAAGACGAAAACAAAGACCACATGTCCAGCTTTAATCCAGAATTCCAGATAGAAAGAGAACCAGCTGTCTTTTGTTTTTAGCATGGAAAACCAGCTCTCTCTGGATGTTATAGCTAGCATAGTGATTGCACGAACACCATCGTGCTTAGCCACGTCGCTACACCTATACTTGAGCAATGTCTACTACGGTGGGTCTTGCTCTCACCAGTGGGCATTATTAACCTTAATCCCCTCCTCACCTCTTTGTGGAACCCACGATCGACCTGATTAGTGCTATGGCAAACCGTCCGCCCAAGGGCTGACTTTAATTTCTTCGACATGGTCAATGTGTCCTCTTGCTGGGTGCTCTTACGACCTTTCATTTTGCGTTGAGGGAGGGCCAAGGAAGACTGGGACCGTTACCGTTCCCCACTGTTCTTCTGACCCTTTTTTTCCCAATGCAATCCTGCTGGTACTTTATTTTTTGAAATCATATAGGAGTATCTCCCAAATCACTAAGCTCCACCACTTGGCATGAGTGGTAAGCTATCTCAAAAACAAAAAAAAAATCACTAAGCTCCGAAGCCCTGGAGTTGATTGCCTCGATCGATTTCGTTGCTGCCACCGATTTTGACCAGGTCGCTCCCTGGGAGGGTTGGCCAACTAGTGGGTCCTGATAGTCAGCGGTTGGCGGGTGTGGGTCGGGTCTGGGAGCGTGGCGGCTGGGAATGCCTCACTGAATACGTGTTGAGTGGATGCGTTTGCCCGGCTGTGTACAGAGGAGAGAGGCGGTCTCGGAAGGGATTTGTGTTGCCGCCGATGGGCTAGGGTGTGATGCGTCGTGCATTGCCCTTGCCGGAGGAGGTCGCGTGGTGCGAGCGCTTCCGTGGACGGCATGGTTGGCCGAGCATGGTGCCACGGAGCATGTCGTCTGGGTGTCGTGGCTGCCGCTGCCACGCCGCTCTGCATCGCTGTTGCCTGTGGTGGTGGTGGTGGCGGTGGCGCACAAGATGGGGCGCGTGTCTGTGTGGAGGACACTGGCGGTTGGGCTCGCGGAGAAGAGAAGGGCAGCTCGATCAATCTTAAAATTGAGATTCCATTTATTTGGTGCTCATGAAGAAGGGGGGGCTCCTCCCACCTGAAGGCTCGCCTGGCGCCCAAGACCTGCAGCGCTACCGCAACCTCTACAAGCAGGCGCTGCCCGGCTTCTTCATCAAGGCGATCTCCTCCCTTGTAGACGCTGCCAGCCCGAAGAAGGGCTCTGCTGACTCCTTGCCGATGGTGGTTCAGGCTTGAGCTGGTTGATGTTGATGTGTGTTGAGTTTCCCCTTTGTTTCCCAATGTTTGAAAAATTTATTGTTCCTTTGTTCTGGGCGCTGGTGTGGCCGTTGGCTGTTACAACTTGTTGGATGGCAAAGAGTGGATGTTGCTGGTGTGATGCTGAGTTTGATTTGGTTTCCATATGGAGTTGTCTATTATGAGCTGGAACGTTAGGGGCCTCTGCAACCCGGCAAAGAGAGGGGCTGTTGCTAAATTGGTATCTGATTGTGGCTGTAATATCATTTGCCTTCAAGAGATAAAGCTGGCTGTTTTTGACAAAAAACTGGTGTCTGAAACTCTGGGTGCCCGCTTTCAAGACAACTTCATCTTCCACCCGGCAAATGGCACCAGGGGTGGGATGCTCATTGCCTGCTCTTCGGATTTCACGATTTCTGCTGATGGGTTGGCACCTGCTCAGTTCTCCCTGTCCGGCACCGTTACCTGCAGAGCTGACAACCGCTATTGGTACTTATCCAATGTCTATGGACCGCAGCTGGAGGTTGACAAAATTTTATTTCTGCAAGAGCTCAGGAGCTTGAAATTGGTTGCTAAGGAGGAGTGGCTCATTGTTGGTGATTTCAACATGATTTGTCGGGCGGAAGATAAGAGCAACAGTAATCTGAACTTAAGGATGATTGGTAGGTTTAAAGCTGTGATTGCTGATCTGGAGCTGCGAGAACTACCTTTGTTGGGGCGGCGTTTCACGTGGTGCAATGAAAAGGAAAAGGCAACCCACACCAGAATCGACAAGATGCTCATGTCCAAGGAGTGGGAGCTGGCTTTTCCCCAGTTACAATTGTCTCCTGCGTCCTCTTCTGTCTCTGACCATTGCCCCCTGGTCCTAAAGAAGATGGATTGTAAAAAGTACAAGGGGTTTCGATTTGAGTCCTTTTGGCTTAAATCGGAAGAGTTCCCTCAGATCGTCTCTCAGGCCTGGAACAAGCATGTTCATTCCCAAGACGCAATCAGGGTCCTTCACACAAAGCTCACCAGGACGGCCAATGCTCTTAAGAAATGGGACAAGGAGAAAAGAAAGGCTAGAAGACTGCAGGAAGACATTGCAAATGAAGTTATTTTTCAACTTGATGTGGCCCAAGAGGACAGAGATCTCTCCTCTGATGAGAGAAACCTGAGAGCTTCCTTAAAAACTAAGCTCCTAGGGTTCGCGGCTATTGAGAGAATCAGGTGGAGGCAGAAGTCCAGATTGCTTGGGATCAAAGTCAATGACGCCAATACAAAGTTATTCCACTTGAGGGTAAATGGGAGGAGGCGTAAAAACCATATTCCAACACTGGTGGGGCAGCAGGGGGCAAAATCTGAGCACAAGGGAAAAGAAAAGATCCTCTTCGATCATTTTCAGGGCCTTCTGGATAATATGCAGCCGCGTTGTTTCTGCTTGAATGAGAGCTTCCTCGAGCTCCCCACACCGCAGCTGCAGCACCTGGACTGCCAGGTTACCATGGAGGAGATCAAGGTGGCTATATGGTCTTTGCATGGCGAAAAGGCGCCTGGTCCAGATGGTTTCATTGGTAATTTCTTCAAAGCATGTTGGGATCTAGTGAAAATTGATTTGCTGATCTGAAAGGGGACACTTGGAATTTGCTGAACACTGCCCACCTTGTGCTCATCCCAAAGAAGGACGGGGCTGCTACTGCTGGGGATTTCAGACCCCTGAGTTTGATGCATAGCATTGCGAAGATTCTTTGCAAGATATTGGCCAACAGATTGGGTCCGGAATTGGATAGTATTGTCTCCCACAACCAGAGTGCTTTCATCAAAAAAAGATGCATCAATGACAATTTCCTCTTTGTTCGCAACGTGATTAAGGAGGCACATGTGAAGCGGACTCCCATGCTCTTCATGAAATTGGATATAGCAAAAGCTTTTGACTCTGTGCATTGGGACTACTTGCTTGAGGTGTTGCGGGCCTATGGCTTTGGGCAAAAATGAAGAGACCTTGTGTCCTTGATCTTGGCTATACCTCTTCCTCTAGGGTTCTGCTCAATGGAATTCCTGGGAAACCTTTCAGACACAGGCGTGGGCTGCGGCAGGGCGACCCGTTGTCGCCAATGTTGTTCATTCTGGCTCTTGACCCACTCCAAAAGCTCCTTTCCAAAGCCACTGATCTGGGCATCCTTTCCCCAATTCGCAACAGAGCTGCTCGTCTGCGTGTCAGCTTCTATGCTGATGATGCAGCTTTGTTCATTAATCCTAAGCAAGAGGACATTGTGGGGGTGCAGGCCATTCTTTCGAGGTTTGGTGACATCTCTGGTTTGCAAACGAACCTACTCAAGACTGTCGCTTACCCCATTAGATGCGAGCAAATTGATATGCCTAGCTTGGTGGCTGACTTTGGGCGTATCTCTGGAAACCTCCCTTGCACCTACCTAGGCTTGCCTCTGAGTATTAGGAAACCAACTCGGGCTGAATTGCAGCCTACCCTGGATAAACTTGCTGGGCGATTGCAGCCATGGAAAGGGAAGCTCATGACCAAGCTGGGACGGTGCTTGCTTGTAAATTCTGTCCTCACAGCAACTCTCACGTACATCCTTACCTCCTTTGATCTGAGTGCTTGGTTCATTAAGAGGATTGACAAGCTGAGGCGGGGCTTTTTGTGGGCTGGCGAAGAGGTTGCCCATGGAGGGAAATGCATGGTGTCCTGGAAAAAAGTGTGTGCTCCGAAGTTGACTGGGGCCCTCGGTATCAAGGACTTAAAATGTTTTGGTAGAGCTCTTCGCTTGCGCTGGCTGTGGATGGAGTGGGATATGTTCAGAGACCATGGAAGGGGACTCCGGTGCCTTGTGACGACTCTGATAGGGCACTTTTCCAGGCTTGCACTAAGATCACCATCGGGGATGGGTGCTCGGCCAAGTTTTGGAAGGATAGATGGCTGGACGGCGAGTCCCCGGCTATGGTAGCTCCTTTGATGTTCAGATTGGCCTTAAAGAAAAACAGCTTGGTTAAAGACGCCTTGCACAATGGTTGCTGGATGAGAGGATTAATGCGCATGAACTCTCACGACGAAATCCACCAATTCTTGGGACTTTGGGAGAAGGTCCAAAATGTGCAACTATCAACCTCCAGAGATAGCATTGCCTGGCATCTGTCGGCTGATGGTTCGTACTCGGCCAAATCTGCGTACCACGCACAGTTCCTTGGGCGCTTGCACCAACCACAGTTGGCCAGTGTTTGTAAGGTGAAACGGATAGCAAAATAAGGTTCTTCCTTTGGCTTCTGCTTCAGAACAGAAATTGGACTGCGGACAGATTGCTTTTGCGCGGATGGCCACATGATCCAAAGTGTAAACTATGCGACTTGGTGATTGAAACGGCGGCACATCTCTCTTTTCAGTGCCCTTATGTGAGGCAGGTGTGGCTTTCGCTGAGCGCTACTCATGCTGACCTCACAGCTACAGCGTTGGCTACCTCCTCGGTGAACTCCTGGTGGGGCGCTTTGCTCCAGCTCAAGCCCAACAAAACAAGGAACAACTCGCTCTCCATGGCATCTTTCGCTCTTTGGAACATCTGGCTGGAAAGGAACAGAAGAATCTTCGATGGAAAGTGCACTTCGGCAGCTGATGTTGCCAGGCTTGCTAGTGATGACTTTCGCCTCTTAGTTGAGGCATGTGGGGGTTAGGCTTAGGTGTAGGGCGACAGGGTTGTTCATGGCCCTCTTGCCTGTTTTGGTTACTCCTTCTCTGTAAGCTGATCTTCAGCTGATGTACAGTTGTTCCCTCCTCTTAATGCAATGGCAGAGCTCCTGCTGGTTTGGTTCAAAAAATCAAGTAATATAAGACGTTGTTTGACACGAGAAAAATATCTAACACTCCGGGAGAAGGGAAGGGGAGTGTATTTCTCTCTGGGGCCGGGAAAGGGAAAAGTAAAAATGCGGGCGTGCCAGTATACCGTTGTACACAAAGAAAATGTATGGGAAACGAGTATTTCATTAATCTCAATGGAGAAATAAAATTACAAGATCCCATAAGGAAAACAAATGCGCTACGTGGCCTACTAGCGCGGCCAGCCTGACTGTGGCGATTGCGGTCTCCTGGTTCCCGGGGCCTCGGAAGGCTCCCGGTTAATTACTCCCGCGGGTTACTCCATGGGATACCTCCGATTAAGCCGTGTGGTCGTCTTCGTCGCCTTCGCTTCACGTTCTCCATGCATGATGATGGTGGTGTGTGTGGGTGGCGGCAGAGCCTGTGTCCTCGTCGGTACACACGCGGCATGTAGCGTGGCCTTAGCGGTGGCCGCGCCCGCCCTTGCCGTCGTGCCTCGTCGGTCTTGGCGGCGTTGGAGTAGTTGGTGTTGGGGTAGCATGGGTCGCGCTTGGCTTAGACTTCTCGACGACCTATTACTTCATCGGGGTGTTCAAGGGGCTACGCCCTGCGGGAGTAATAGTTTGGAGAGACCGGCGTCAGCGTAAAAACTGACGCGCGCTCACATTGGCATGGCCGGGGTGGTTGGCACCTCGTCTCGGCTTGACGCCGAGTATTCGGCGGTACGCCAAGACAAAGGAGGCCGCCTCACGAGGCCATGGAAAGGTGGCGTTGTAGAGGCCGCGTCGCCTTGGGCTGGTGCTACGCCAAAGGGTGACATGTACGCAGGCGATGCCGTGAACCTGTTCGCCATGGTGGGTGCCACTCTCGAAGGAGGGACCAGTCTTGTACTGCGTTGCTGCAAACTCTGGCTCGGTGAAGGATCTGTACGCCATTGACCTGTTCGTCGGGGCCGCGTGCCTCGTGAAGGAGGAAATGGTCTTAGATACGTCGTTGCGGATATTGGTTCCACCAAGGACTTGTACGTCGTGATGGGAAAGGCGAGTCTCGGGCTGCGCCGTCAGCGAGCTCCGGCTCCGCCACACCGTCCCCTCCAAGAGTGTGACGCAAAACCTGTACACCAGTGTCTCCTTCGGCATAAACCTGTCCATCGTGGCCTTTTTCGTCGCAATCTGTGCGTCATGAAGGGAAAGGCGAGTCTTGGGTTGCGTCGTTAGCGAGCTCTAGTTCCGCCATGCCGTCTCCTCCAAGAGCGTGATGCAAAACCTGTACGCCTGTGTATCCTTAACCATGAACCTGTTCATGGTGGCCCTGTTCGTCGCAGTCTGTGCGTCGCGACCTGTACACCATGGGCTATTCGCCGAGCGCCATGAAGGCCGCGATGGTAGATTGCCGGGGGAAGCGGTTGGGCTGCGTCGTTGAAGAGCTCCGGCAGCTCCCGAGTAATTTCCAGCCAAGAACATGACACCTGAAAATGAAAGGTTTGGCGTAGACAAACTCCGGTGGTTTCTGTGCAGTTTTCTGATCCGGTGCGGTCGTCTTCGGCGGCGGGGATGCGATCACAAGAGCGTCGTCTTTGATGTCCGGCACGTACTCTCGGTGTAGTGCATGCATGTTGGATGGGAGAGAGAGAGGCAAGAGACAAATTAGATTGTCATCTCACCGTCCGGAAACGTGAGCCTGGTGTCAATGTCGTCGATCTCCCTTGCGGCCGAGTTCGTGCAAAATGCGTTTTAACTCCGGTGTTTCGTGAAGGGATTTACCGTGTGATGGATGGACGCGTGCTTGGTGGATGGTGAGTGCGTCGGTGACGGATGGATGTGATGCTGCGTGATGGCTGTGTTGGATTGATGGATCTCCTGATGGATGGATGTGTGCGTTGTGAAGGGCGACGGCCTTGTGGCGTCTAAGCGTGCGTGCGTGCGTCCCGCTCCTTGGCGCACGCGCTGCGGCCGGGAAGAGTCAGGATGCGTGGGTTTTCCCGACGAGCGTGCTGTCGCCGTGGTAACCCTTGGCCCTCCTCAAGGCTCATCTGCATATCGACGCTGCCGCCATCGGTCGTGTCTGTCTCTTCCTCCGTCCAGCGTCTCTAGACATCCTGCAAAATAGATAATAACATGAAGATCATTGCTTCACGGGCGCGTCTCGTCGTCGACGCCGCCGGCCCGGGGGCGTCTTCTTCCACGTGGTTTCGCCGGCTGCCTCTTAACTTGGTGCGTGAGATGTGTTCGTGGGCTGGTTCTCCCCCCTCTAGCCGTGCGTGGTTTCTCCCCTCCCGGGCCGTGCGTGAGCCCTGGGGTGCGCGGATTTGAAAGGCGGCGGCCTTGCGGCGTCTATGCGTGCATGCGTCTCCCCGATCTTGTCGATGCTGCCGCTAGGGCGCATCTCCTCTTGGTCTTCTGTCCCTCGGCTCCCTCCGTCCTCCTCCTTCCGGCTGTTCTTCTTGTGTAGCACCTGACAGATGAAAGACATAGACACATAGTAACATGTAGAAGTAGTCAGTGGGGCTTGGTCTGCTCCGGTTTCTTCATCTCCTCCTCCTGCGTCTGCATGCTCGCCATGGGCAGACCGCCGGCATGGACGACGTCTCTTCCTCCTCGGCTTGCCATCGTCGCCTCCTGGGCGTTCCTTCTGGATCCCTCCCGGTGCCTCCTGGTGCGAGGCCTCCGCTTCTGGGTGATGCCGCCTGCACCGTCGCCTCCTGGCTGGGTGTCTTCTCTTTGGCCGCCTGCTAGACGAAAGCATACATATAGATCAAAAGAAGTTAGTCAGCAGGGTATGCATTGCTGCCCGTTCTTCATCTTGTCGGGTGCTTGCTTGCTTTGAGCGTGTCCAACTTCAGATCGTTGGCAACGCACTCCCGCCGCCGTCGTCGCTGTGGCGCGTTCTTCTTCTCTGCCGCCATGACGCCTCCAACACGGCGCCGCTGCGAGCAGCTCACGGCAGCGCACACGCAGTACGTGCCTTGCGAGTCGACACCGTCGCAGTTGGCTCATCAGCGAACTCGGGACGAAGCCAGCGCCACCGCCGGCGCGGGGCGCGTCTCGTCTTGGCCGCGTCCGCTGCGTGCCATCTCGCGTCCCCCTGGTCATGCCTCTGGTTTCCTGGCGTCCCGGGCGCACGCGCCGTGCGCGCTGCCGCGGGAGCCTCCTCTCCTCTATTGTTTGTCCGTTTTTTCTCCCTCCTGCAAATGGCTTTGTGAGTCTATATATAGGCAGAGCAGGGTGCCGCGTCCCGTCGTCGCTGGTTGTTTTGCCATCCCGGATATCATGGGCCGTTTGAGCGGATAAACATTGAGCTTTGACCCTCGCTCAAGTTGATCCGATGCCACCGTAGCCCATGGGCAAAATACATGACCTGCACGTCAGGCCTGCAAAAATAAACATTTTTTTAGGGTGAAACCGGGGTTCTTTATTCAACATCAAAACCTCCAGCACAATCTGCTAAGAGGCTAGTTACAAGAAAACTTGGTGTGGTATCAAGCCAACACTATGTAACATCTAAAGTGCTCGTCTGTTTCGCACAGAGATGAGCAGGGACGTTGGCTGCCCGACCGACATGCTGAACTACAAAAGACTTAAACGAAGGAACATGCTCCCCGATTTCAGAAAAGATAGGCGCCATCACCGCACGAGAGGTATGACGCGAGTTCCAGAGATTCACAATCTCCAAATTATCAGACTCCAAAACCACTTCCTCATAGCCCCGAAGATGCGCAAAGATAACTCCATCGCGGATAGCAAAAGCTTCAGCTATGAGCGGGTCCGTGACCCCTGGGTATGGTTTACACCATGCTGCAAGAAGGGTTGATTTTGACTGGGCTACTCCCCCTGTCCCTCCCCTCCTTGCATCCATTGCAACACTTCCATCAGTGTTAATTTTGATCCAGCCCGACTCAGGCGGCCGCCAACCATGGCCGGGCAGGATTCTAGTGTGATCTCGAGGCAGCTCAAGAACTGCTAGTGACTCCCGGGCCCTCTTCAGAGACTGTATAGGATTATAAGCATTCTTGTCGTGGGTGATATTGTTCCGCGAAGTCCAAATCGTCCACATAACAGTCACCATTGTTGCTCTCTGTGAATCCGAGAACATCTGATCGCACAAGATATCTCTAGACCAGGTCAGAGGGTGCAGTACCGGCCTTCTGATGTTCAACCATTCGGGAGCTGCATCCCAAAACTGTCTGGCATGAGAACAGTCTAGCAAGGCATGCATCATATCTTCGTCCGCGTGAAGACAGATTTTGCATGTACTAACCGTAGCAATGTGGCGATGTTTAAGAGTAGCTTCTGCTGGTAGAATGCCATGTAGTACCCTCCACCAGAAGACTCTAACTCTTGGGATAACTTTGAGCTTCCACAATCGAGACCACAGCTGTTTGTCTGTCAATGAAGATTCGGTAATCGTCCCCTCCTCTAGAGCAGTCTGCTCGTTCCGAGTCATTAAGGCACGATACGATGATCTGACAGTGCAGCAACCCGATTTTTCAAAAGCCCAAGCCAACATATCATCACCCCCTCCTTGCCTCAGCGGAATGTTGAGGATAGCATCCGCATCTGGGGGTATGAAGTTCCTTCGAATCACATCAGCCTTCCAAGACCAGTTACTGTGGTCGATAAGATCCGCCACCACGTTCAGGTGATCATTGCCAATGCTGCAAACCGGCGTCATCGATAATGTACCAGGAATCCATTTGTCATGCCAAACGGAAACCGTTGAGCCGTCGCCTACCCGCTTTAGAAGACCGATCTGCAAGGCATTCCTTCCAGCAATTATAGCACGCCAGGTTGAAGAGGAGAAGCGAGGAGCTGTGGCTTGCATAAAATCACTAGTGGGATAATATCTTCCTTTAAGAACTCGCGCACAAAGAGATTCTGGATTTGTCATCAGACGCCATCCGTGTTTCCCAAGGAGAGCTGTATTGAACAGCTCGAGATCCCGGAATCCCATTCCACCCTGCGATTTAGGTTTAGATAGAGAGTCCCATGCCTTCCAATGCATAGAGCGACGGTCCAGGGAACTACTCCACCAATATTTTGCTAAACAAGAGGCCAGGCTTTTACACACCTTCTTTGTTAGCTTGAAACAGCTCATACTAAACATGGGAATGGCTTGGGCAATTGCCTTGATCCGCACTTCCCGTCCTGCACAAGAAATCATCCGTTCCGATCCTCCTTGGAGTTTGTCTCGAATCCTCTCCCCGATATGATCGAAAGTACCACTCGTGATCCTGCCAACTGCTGTGGGTAGACCAAGGTAGCACTCGCTGAAAGCTTCGACTGAAATATTCAGTGTTTGTTTCAGTAGCAGTTTTTTCGGAGCAGCAGTGTTCGGGCTGAAATATATCAAGCTCTTCTCCTTATTAACTGCCTGACCCGAGCCTTCTTCATATATTCTCAAAATCTCGTTTAATCTCTGGGCACTTTGCTCCTTAGCTTGCATGAAAATTAAACTATCATCCGCAAAGAGAAGATGATTGATCCAGGGTGAGCGATAGCTGACCCTTATGCCTTTATCTGCATCTTCTCCTTCGAAACGATTCAGCAATGATGTAAGTCCTTCCGCACACAGCAAGAAGAGGTACGGAGACATTGGGCATCCTTGCCGTAGGCCCCTTGACGGAGAAAAAAATGGAAGAAGCTCGCCATTGATACGAATTGCGAATCTGACCGTGGACACACATTTCATGACAAGGCGGACAAAATCCACACCAAATCCAAGTTTGAGCATGATAGCTTGCAAGTAACGCCATTCGACACGGTCATAGGCCTTCGTCATGTCTAACTTGATCGCGCACACTGAGTTGCCCCCTTTTTTCCTTCTCCTCATTGCATGCACGCTCTCATGTGCAATAAGAACGTTATCAGTTATCAGGCGGCCGGGGACAAAGGCACTTTGTTCGGCTCCAACAATATCATCTAGACACCCACGGACACGGTTAGCAATTGCCTTGGCGGCAATCTTGTACAAAACCGGGCAAAGCGATATAGGACGATATTGGGAGATTCTTTGAGGAAATTGTACCTTCGGAATGAGAGTAATGGACGTGTCATTCATTCCCGTTGGCAGACCCCCCCCCCCCCCCCATTCAAGAAATCAAGCACTGCTAGAACAATATCATCTTTTAGCAAATTCCAGTGGCGCTGATAAAACCCTGCTGTAAATCCATCCACCCCCGGGGCCTTCGACGGAGCCATTTGAAAAAGAGCTCTACGAACCTCCTCTTCCGTATATGGTTTCTCAAGTTCATCATTCATCAGAGGCGTAACCCGAGGGGATACAACATCCAGAAGTTCTTGCATCTGGTTGAAGCCTTGCGAGGTATATAATTGTTCATAAAAGGCCTGAACTTCCTCGCGATCTTCTTCCAGCGTATTGCACACTGAACCATCAACCCGAACTAGCTTCTCTATCTTGTTCATTCGTCTTCGCTGAGCTGCCTGAGCATGAAAGTAGCCCGTGTTTTGGTCACCTTCCCGTAACCACGAAACTCTCGATCTCTGTCGGAGCCATATTTCTTCTTGGCATAGAGCCAATTTTAGCTTCTTTGCAACTGCTTTCTCTTCTTCTGTTGGCCCCCTCCTTGAAGATTGACCACGCAGACAGGTCAGCTGCTCGCGCAGCTTTTTTATCTTGCGTGCCAAACATCCAAACTCTCTCGCCCCCCAGACAGCAAGTTTTCCTTGCAGCGAATGGAGAGCCTGAGCTATACCTTGTAACCCAGCTCGGCCTGAACCCTTTTGCCAAGAGTCAAGGATCAGTTTATCATAATCCACATGTGTTTCCCACATATCTTCATATCTGAAGGGTTTGGGGCCTCTGGGTGCAGCCGAAAAAAGGTTTTCTCGCAAATCCGCAAGAACGAAACAGTGATCAGATTCCGTTGTGACAATGTGTCTGATTCTTACATTCAAAAACATCTGCATAAACGCAGAGTTGCCGAAAGCTCTATCAAGCCGGGCTCGCACATTGGAGCGACCCGGCTGCATGTTATCCCAAGTGTACTCCGTCCCTGACCATCCTAAATCAGAGAGAGCACACTCGTCGGTAACCTCCCGGAACGCCCGCATCTGCCATTCTGGTCGGGGTGTTCTAGAAAAGTGCTCTGAGCCAACAAGGGTCTCATTAAAGTCTCCGATGCACATCAACGCTTCATGTTGGATGGCAAAAAGTGTTCTCATGAATCTCCAGTTGTGGCGACAATCTTCCACACGCGGAGCTCCATAGAATCCCGTCACTCTCCAGTACTTTGTGGCATCGGCCTTCTTCCGCACCATTATATCAATATGGGCGGTGCTGTAATTTTTCAGTTCCACTTCCACATTTGAGGTCCAAAACATGCCAACTCCTCCGCTCAGTCCTGTGCTGCTAACTGCAAAGCAGCCCGCGAATCCTAGCAGATTCTGTAACCTTTCCACTCGAGTTTCTGAAATTTTCATCTCCATAACAAACATGAGATCGGGCCCTTCTTGCTTCACAATGTTGCGAAGCTCGCGAACTGCCTCGGGGTTCCCAAGCCCCCGGCAGTTCCAGCTCAAGCAACTCATTGGTCCCGGCGGGGCTGATTCGCAGCCACCGCCGAACTGTCCGAGCTTTCTGAATTTGTGGGAGTGGGTTTCTTCTTCTTAGAGGAGGGTTCTGTCTCTGGGTCAGCTCCCTCTCCCACATTTTTATTGGCTCCTGCTGTGAACACCACCATTGCATTGGCATCCACCCGTCGATGCACCTGCCCTTCGGCCTCCGCCGGCGGCAGGGCAATCTGTCGGTAAACCTGTTTCTGCACCTGAGGTCCCCCCTTTCTTTTATTTGTATGATCACTTTTCTTAATCGGGGAGACAACCTCAGGGCAAGTTTCTGTCTTATCTTTCGCCTTACGAGCGTCTTTAGTACTGCTATGGCCCGATCTTTGCTCTTTTGACCAACTTTCATTAGACGATGCTTTCTTCTTCTCATCCGACGCCCTCAGGCTAGTCTTGAAGGGTAAATCGCCATTCGCATCACGCGAGCCTGGCGTCGGGCACTGAAGATCAGAGTGCCCCAAACGTCCACACGAGAAGCAAAAATTAGGGACATTCTCATACTGAATATCATACCAGTCCCTCTTCTTCCTCGCCGCAGAATCAATCAGGATCCATCTGCGCAAGGGCTTACTTACATCAATTGTAACCCTAGCCCGCAGAAAGCCACCCACGGGGTCAAACTGGACTAAAGATGCATTCCGATCAATCTGTTGTGCAACAGCTTTCCCCCTTGACTCGTTTCTCAGATTGAAGGGCAGGTTCAAAACCCTAGCCCACAACTGAAGCTTATCAAACTGTAACTCTGATAGCTGCATGCATTCGTTGAACTCTGTCAAGATCACAACATATTTACTCACATGCCAGGGAGATCCCTCCCAAACGTGATCGCGATCGCGTTGGGTCTCAAATTCTGCCACAAAGGTGTTCTCGCCCACCGGTCGAAACGCCAAGCCTCTAGGGTTTCCCAAGCCGGGCGCAAAGCATTGGAAATCGTCTGGATATGCAACAAATTTCGGTTCAAAACCTTCCCCACGATTGCCCAAGTCTTCCTCGCGCCCTCATAAATGTCATCCAAGACCAATGGTGTTGCCTCCTCCTCCGTGAGATCGAGCTTACCCATGGCTTCCTCCATGCGCGCCCTCGCCGCCCGGGGCGAGAGAGCTTCCTTTCTACTCGACGACTCCGGGATCTCAGTCATCCCGGGACCTCTGCTGCGTGCACCTCCGACGGGATCCGATCGGCGGCCACCGCTTTTCCACACGAAACCCTAATCGCCTCTCAAAGGGCTCCTAGTTTTTCGGGGAACTCATGCCTGGACCTGCTTTTACTTCGTTAACCTGCAAAAATAAACATGGCACACATAACATGCATAATAGACCTGTCTTCTACGTGATGGCTCGGTGTTTATCTCTTGGAGGTCGACTGACATGCGTACGCGTATTCGGATACATATGCATATTTGCCGGCCGTGCCGGTATTAGGAGAGGTACAAATACAGGCGTATGGGTACCTGGGTCTATGCACGACCTGGCCGCGGCGTCTACAGAGATGCGAACTGCACCGAGTCGTCTGCAGGGTTAGCTTAAATTCGTACATGATTAATACGTGTGGATGCATGCATCAGTACGTGAGACAGTCACTAGTCACCGTGTATAGTGTATATACACGTAGGTGCACATGCAATTATCAAAAGTAGACATGCATAACCTGTACTCGGGAAATTCCTTCAAAACTAATAAAAAACTCCCTGATTATATAATATTGCCAAAAACCCATCAAACAGACGTTTTAGATCGAGAACGGCGATATGGCGGACGAGCTCACGTGCTCCTGTTTTCATGGCCAATGAAACAGCACCGCGTTTCGTACCCATTTATGGAGGTTGAAAATACTGCCGCCTATACTTTAGATAACAGAGGACATACGAATATGGGGCCCGTATAGAAGGTGTGGACGGAGGATAGCACTCGCGTGAGAGCATCTACAGCCGAATTTGACAAATTCAGCCCCTAAAACACTCATGGACGTGTTCGGACGCGTTCACGGACACTGACCGGGTGATGAAGCTATGTACCTAGGGTAGGGGCATGGACCTGTCCTAAGTGCCCTACCCAAGGACATCCCTAGAAGAAGTCACCTTTCAATCGACTTGGAGGTATCCCACTCGACGGATTCAAGACACTCGGCCACTAAGCTATCACTCGACCACTAAGCTAACCACTCGACTGCTAGGAGATCTAAAGTCACTCCGCACGCAAACGGTCGGTCATTAAGTAGCTTTTATGGTCATCATAGCACTTTATTAGGGGCATTACCAGTAACGCCCAGCCTTAATGTACTTTAAACCCTGCATTACTGGGGGCTGGAGGGGCCTGGCGAACTCTATATAAGCCACCCCCTCCTCAGTGTCAAGGGTTCGCACCCCTGTTACTCATACGCATATAATCCAATCGACCGCCTCCGGGCACCGAGACGTAGGGTTGTTACTTCCTCCGAGAAGGGTCTGAACTCGTAAACCGTGTGTGCTTGCAACTCCTCCATAGCTAAGATCTAGCCTCTCCATTCATACCCCCCTACATTACTATCAGAGTTAGAACCACGACAGTTGGCGCCCACCGTGGGGCTGGAGTCTTAGCGCCTAGTTGGAGAATTTGCGATTTTTCCGATCTCTTTGATCATGGTTTCGGGCGGAGTTTTGGTCGAGGGCCGCGAGATCCGTCTCGGCGTGCTCACGTTCATCGCCGACGACTCCGCTTGGCTGCAGGAGGCTCCGCTCGACGTCGACGCGCTCCCCGTCCGCGGGGCGACGCACTTTCGCGCATGCGTCCGCGGCGTCCTCCTGCGGCAGCCGTCGACCCAGTATCGGTCGGCCCCTGTGGCGTCCTCCCGCTCTGTCCCTCGCCAGCGTAAGCGCTCTGGTCGGTCGAGGCTTCAGAGGTGGGTGAGGCATGCGGTGGCCCGCCAATAGGCCACACCACAAGTCGCGGCGATCGAGCCCGACGAATCGCTCTACGGCCTGTTTGACCTGTCGACTGGCTCCGCAGAGACTGCGTCCGAGTGCGACAGCAGTGACCCAGCGGCGGAGGTTTTGGCAATCAATGGACCACGCAGTCCTCCCGGTTTCCCCCGCACTGACAGAGGCGCAGATGGGGGCGACCCGTCGCATCCCCACGAGGAGTATCTCCCCGAGCCTCTCACGTCATTGCAGCGTGAGGAACTTCGCCGCCGGAACATGGATGCACTTCACACTCCTATTGTTGGAGAAACCCCCGAGGCCTGGGCCTTGGAGGACGCGCGCTTGGCTAACTTGGCCGAGCGCACTCGACTGGAGAATCTCCAGTGAGCACTCGACGAGCGAGCGCATCAACGGGTTCCAGAATCCAGTCGACGTCAGCTCTTTCCGCCCCCGCAGGTATATCGAACTCGGATTCAGAATTTGGCAGCTGCAGCCCGTATAGCAGAGTCGATTCAGCCCTCCCAGTCAGAGGCTGGCAGAGGCTTGTTGCAAATCAGAGCGTTGCTCCGAGCAGCGGGAGACCAGAATCCCGATGTTTCTCAGTCGCGGAACAGGATCCATAGCCGATCCGTTGCAGCGGATACAGTCTAGTCGGCTCACAGTCCAAGATCGCCCCGAGGCGTGAGGGACGTGGAGACCGGCGTGATCAGCACAGAAGGAATGAGCAGTATGATCACCGATTCGATCGCGATGATCGACGTCGAGTTCCAACCCCTCCCCCGAGGAGTGGACCATATGTGCCTCGACAGCAGGATGACAGACACCCTCATAGTGTTGGCCGGAGAATTCCACTCGACCCCAGAAAACCGGGCTTTGATGCAAGATCTATTCTCGTTCAAGGTTTGGTCGACAGGAACAGAGCTCACCGAGAAGGCCACGACAGAGATGCGCCTACCAGTAGCAGAGTACATGTTTCAGGGCCGGAGTGTTTCAGTCGAGCCATCAGAGCCGCTGTGATTCCTCCCAACTTCAGGTTGGCGACTGGAGTTAGTAAGTTCACCGGTGAGTCTAAGCCCGATACTTGGCTCGAAGACTACCGAGTGGCTGTCCATATTGGCGGTGGCAATGATGAGGTGGCCATGAAGCACCAGCCTCGCATGTTAGGGCATCTCCAGCCGTTGGCCCCCCCAGGACGCATAAAAATCGCCCCCTGGGGGCGAGCCGGCGATACACTCGGCGCTGGGGGCGGTTTTGCGCCCAGTCGTCGCCCCCAGCTCGCCCCCAGGCGCCGAAATTGGCCCAATTTCGGCGAATAAACGGCCCATGTGGGCGAGAATAGGCCCATATTCGGCATGGTTTCGCCGTGTCTCGGCGTTCAATTATCAACACAATTATTTCTTATCACATATTTCATCACAGAAAAATCAAATACTTCAACAAAATACTACAACAACAAATAGTTCAATACAAATTATATTGTTCAACAAATAAAAACTCGTATTTCATCACGAGGCGTCCCCCTTGAGCCTCCATAGGTGCTCAATCAGATCTTTCTGCAGTTGATGAGGCACCTATGGGTCTCGGATCTCCTGACGCATACTGAGATAGGCAGTCCAAGTTGCCGGTAGCTGGTGATCAACTTCGGCTAGAGGACCCTGCCTGTAGTATGGTTCAGTGTCAAACACTGGGTCTTCTTGCTCGCTCTCGATGATCATGTTGTGCAAGATGACACAGCAAGTCATGATCTCCCACATTTGATCTTTCGACCAGGTCTGAGCAGGGTACCGAACAACAGCGAATCGAGATTGGAGCACACCAAATGCCCACTCGACATCCTTCCTGCAAGCCTCCTGAAGCTTCGCAAACCAGGCGTTCTTGCCTCCTGCCACAGGGTTTGAGATCGTCTTCACAAATGTCGACCATCTCGGATAGATGCCGTCAGCTAGATAGTACCCCTTGTTGAATTGTTGCCCATTGATCTCGAAGTTCACCGGAGGAGAATGGCCCTCAACGAGCTTGGAAAAAACAGGAGAGCACTGCAGCACGTTGATGCCATTGTGAGTTCCTGGCATACCAAAGAAGGAGTGCCAAATCCAAAGGTCCTGTGTGGCTACCGCCTCAAGCACCACACTGCAACCGCCTTTGGCGCCTTTGTACATCCCCTGCCAACCAAATGGCCAGTTCTTCCATTTCCAAGTGGCTTCCGAGCAGTGTCTTCCGCATTGGGTGTTCTCAAGTATTGTGGCCCAAACACTGCCACCACTGCCCGACAGAACTTGTAGAAACACTCTATGCTGGTGGACTCGGCCATGCGCCCATAGTCGTCGAGTGAATCACTCGGAGCTCCATATGCAAGCATCCTCATCGCTGTCATGCACTTCTGGATGGAGGTGAATCCAAGAGCGCCAGTGCAATCCATCTTGCACTTGAAGTAGTTGTCGAACTCCCGGATGGAATTCACAATCCTGAGCAAGAGCTTTTGGCTCATCCGATAACGGCGCCGAAATGTTCTCTCGCCATGAAGTGGAGCATCGGCGAAGTAGTCGGAGTAGAGCATGCAGTAGCCTTGCAGACGATGCCGGTTCTTTGCTTTCACCCGCCCCGGCGCCGAGCAACCTCGCCGCGGCTTTTCACTGCTCACCAGCAGCTGGGCGAGGGCGGCGAGCACCATCAGATGCTCTTCTTCCTGGACGTCGGTCGCGGCTTCCTCCTCCAGCAGCGCGGCGAGCTCTTCCTCCTCATCCGAGTCCATCACCGAGACGGGCAAAACGCCGAACACCTTGCGCTCGGTGGCCATGAACCCGCCGTTAAACCGCGCCTCCGCGGCCGGAAACTGCGACCGGAAACGCCCAACTGTTGCGGGAGGGGCTGCCGCGGCGAAGCGCTACTATTTTCCGGCGGGGAATGGCTATCTAGCGGAGTCGGGCAGCGGCCGTCGCCGGGATACAGCTAGTGGTGGCCAAGGGCGCGGGGGGTGCGAGGCGAGTCGGGGAAGAAAACCTTGACTTTTCCCCTGTCGGTGTGGGCCAGGCGTGCTTTTCCCTAGCACCGAAGCCCCCAACGGCTCCCCAGCGCGCCGGGTTCGGCCTGTGACCGTCGGGCGGAAAAAGGTCCGAACCGGCGATTTTCGGCGTCCTGGGGGCGCGACTGGGTCGTTTTTTTGGCGCCGGCGCCGAAAAAGTGGCCTGGGGGGCCTGTTGGGGGCGCGGCTGGAGATGCCCTTAGAGGGCTCGGCCAGAGCGTGGTTGAATCAGTTAGCACCCAGCAGCATTCACACTTGGGAAGATCTCTCCCGAGTGTTTGTCACAACATTTGAGGGAACATGCAAGCGACCTGCAGGTCTCACGGAACTGCGGTCTTGCGTGCAGAAACCGAATGAAACTCTGAGGGATTACATCCAGAGGTGGATCACATTGCATCACACCGTTGAAAATGTGCCGGATCATCAAGCAGTCTGTGCCTTTAAAGAAGGCGTTAAGTACAGAGAATTGAATCTGAAATTCGGTCAAACCGGAGAAATGTCTCTGAATCGGATGTTGGAGATTGCCACCAAATACGCTAATGGTGAAGATGAGGATCGACTCCGGAGTGGCAAGCATAAGTCAGTCGCCCAGGAAACCGAAGGAAATTCCAGTCGGAAACAGAGGCGGAAAGCCGAGCCAGCCGCTCCTGGGGAGGCTCTGGCCATAACCCAAGGAAAGTTTAAGGGGAAACCCAAAGGACCTTGGAACCCTAAGAAAGTTAAAGACCAAGATGGAAACGATGTCTTGGATCTACCGTGTCACATCCACACCAAGAAAGATGAAGAGGGTAAACTTATTTACCCTAAACATACCACTCGACAGTGTCGGCTCTTGATCCCAGCAGTTCCAGGGTAAACAGTCCAAAGATAAAGAGAAAGAGTCAGATCAAGTGGAAGACAAGGAAGACAGTGATGGATACCCCCAGGTTAATTCCACCTTGATGATTTTTGCTGATGTCGAAAGCAAAAGTCGATTGAAAGTTATCAACCGGGAAGTAAATATGGTTGCTCCGGCAACACCCAGTTATCTGAAGTGGTCTCAGACTGCCATCACATTCGACCAGTCTGATCACCCCATGCACATTGCCACCCCTGGGAGGCAAGCTTTGGTGCTCGACCCGGTTGTCGAAGGCACTCGACCGACCAAAGTCCTGATGGATGGTGGCAGTGGTTTGAACATACTGTATGCAGAAACATTGAAAGGGATGGGCATTCTGATGTCCAGGCTCAGTGCCAGCAACATGAGTTTCCATGGAGTCATTCCTGGGAAGAAAGCCGAGTCACTCGGCCAAATTGCTCTTGATGTGGTTTTCGGTGATTTCAAGAATTACTGCAAGGAAAAGTTGACATTCGAAGTTGTGTATTTCCAAAGTGCTTATCACGCTATTTTGGGCAGGCCAGCTTATGCACGCTTCATGCCACAACCATGTTATGTGTATCTCAAATTGAAGATGCCTGGTCCCAAAGGTGTGATCACTAATACAGGCAATCGGAAGAAAGCAAAAGAGTGTTTTCAGAAAGGCTCAAAGATTGCTGATGCTCAGATGGCAGTGGTCGACCTGCAAGTATCAGAAGACTGCAGATCCGAGTGAGTTGTTGCGAGCCAAGAAGCCTGCTTTAGAATCAGCTTTTCAGTCGTCTGGTGAAACGAAGCCAGTTCACATTCACCCGACCGATCCAAATGCTGCTCCGACTCACATCTCAACGACGCTCGACTCCAAATAGGAAGAAGCGCTCATCCAGTTCCTCCGTGAGAACTGGGACATCTTCGCATGGAAGCCTTTTGACATGCCTGGAGTTCCTAGGGGACTGGCTGAGCACTGTCTACGAGTCAACCCAAAAGTTAAACCTGTTAAAGAACATCTTCGATGGTCCGCCGTCCATAAGAGGAAGGCTATTGGTGAGGAGGTGGCTCGGCTCTTAGCAGCGGAGTTCATCCGAGAGGTTTAGCACTCCGAGTGGCTCGCCAATGTTGTCATGGTCCCCAAGAAGGACAAGTCACTTCGCATGTGCATTGACTTTAAGCATATCAATCGGGCCTGCCCGAAAGATCATTTTCCTCTACCCCGCATCGACCAGATAGTCGAATCGACTGCGGGATGTGAGCGTTTGTCTTTTCTAGACGCCTATTCCGGGTACCATCAGATCCGTTTGTACGGGCGCGACGAGATCAAAACAGCAGTCATCACTCCATTCGGGTGCTTCTGTTATGTCACCATGCCATTCAGCCTCAAGAATGCCGGAGCCACGTTCATGATGATGATTCAAAAGTGTTTGCTCACTCAAATCAGTCGGAATGTGGAAGCATACATGGATGATATTGTGGTCAAGTCACGGAATGGTTCCGACCTGCTGACTGACCTTGCTGAAACCTTTGCCAATCTCAGGAGGTACGATATCAAGCTCAATCCATCAAAGTGCACATTCGGAGTTCTAGGTGGAAAATTACTCGGTTTTCTTGTTTCTGAACGAGGAATCGACGCCAATCCTGAAAAGGTTGGAACTATACTTTGGATGAAGCGTCCTGTGCGCGTGCACGATGTCCAGAAGCTTACGGGTTGCTTGGCCGCTTTAAGTCGATTCATCTCTCGACTCGGTGAAAAGGCATTGCCACTTTACCGACTGATGAAGAAGTCAGACAAGTTCGAGTGGACTCCAGAAGCTGAAGCAACATTTGCAGAGCTCAAAGCCCTGCTCTCCACCCACCCGGTGCTTGCTTCCCCAATCAGCAAAGAGCCTTTGCTGCTTTACATTGCAGCCACGGGACAAGTTGTGAGTACAGTATTTACGGTTGAGCGGGAAGAAGAAGGAAAGGCCTTCAAGGTTCAGCGCCCAGTATACTATGTTTCTGAAGTTTTGACTCCTTCAAAGCAAAGATATCCTCATTACCAGAAGCTCGTATATGGGATTTATATGACCACGAAGAAGGTTGCACATTACTTCTCTGACCACACCATTACAGTCGTCAGCGACGCCCGACTGTCAGAGATTCTGCACAACAGAGATGCAACTGGTCGAGTGGCAAAATGGGCGATTGAACTCCTTCCCCTAGATATCAAGTTTGAGGCAAAGAAGGCTATCAAGTCCCAAGCAATTACAGATTTCGTCGCCGAGTGGATTGAACAGCAACTTCCGACTCAAGTTCACTCGGAGCACTGGACCATATTCTTTGATGGATCTAAGATGCTGAATGGTTCCGGTGCTGGGGTAGTATTGGTTTCCCCCCGAGGAGATAAGCTCAGATATGTTCTCCAGATTCACTTCGATTCCTCCAATAACGAAGCAGAATATGAAGCACTTTTATATGGGTTACGCATGGCCTTTTCACTCGGCGTCCGTCACCTCATGGTCTATGGCGACTCAGATTTGGTGGTTAATCAGGTGATGAAGGAGTGGGACGTCAGGAGCCCAGCTATGACTGGTTATTGCAATGCAGTGAGAAAGTTAGAAAAGAAATTGGAGGGGTTAGAGCTTCATCACATACCCCGACTGAAAAATCAAACAGCTAATGATTTGGCAAAGATAGGTTCCAAGAGAGAAGCCATTCCTAGCAATGTGTTTCTGGAACACATCCACTCACCTTCAGTTCAGGAGGATCCTTTTACAGATGAAGCCCCACAGCCAAAGAGTGCCACGGATCCGACTGAAGTCAAAATTCCAGCAGTAGTCGACCTAATCATGGAAGTCTTGGAAATCACTCCTGAATGGACGATACCGTATATTGCGTATATCCTGAGGAAAGAACTCCCGGAAGACGAGGAAGAGGCTCGATAGATCGTCCGTCGATCCAAGGCCTTTACAGTCATAAAGGGACAGTTATATAGAGAAAGCGCTACTGGGGCCAGCCAGAAGTGTATAACACCAGAAGAGGGTCAGATAATACTTGATGATATCCACTCGGGGACCTGTGGTCACCATGCGTCCTCTCGGACCATTGTGGCTAAAGCATACCGAGTGGGATTTTACTGGCCAAGAGCAAATGAAATGGGAAAAGAGATAGTCGACAAGTGTGAAGGGTGCCAATTCTACTCCAATATGTCGCACAAACCCTCATCGGCCCTGAAGACCATTCCACTCGTCTGGCCCTTCGCTGTTTGGGGAATGGATATGGTTGGTCCATTGAGAACAGGCAGGAGCGGTTTCACACATGTGCTTGTGGCAGTCGACAAGTGTACCAAATGGATTGAAGCTAAGCCTATCAAGAATCTTGATGCTTGCAGTGCTATCAGTTTTATCAGGGAGTTAACATTCAGATATGGAGTCCCGCATAGCATCATCACTGATAATGGGTCAAACTTTGATTCAGACAAGTTCAGAGCTTTTTGCGCCTCGCAAGGCACACGAGTCGACTACGCATCGGTCGCTCACCCCCAGTTGAATGGACAAGCAGAAAGGGCAAATGGTCTGATTCTCAAAGGGCTGAAACCTCGGCTGATGCGCGATCTCAAGCATGCAGCGGGCGCATGGGTCGACAAGCTTCCATCAGTTATTTAGGGATTGAGGACCACCCCGAATCAGTCGACTAGAAGAACCCCGTTCTTTCTGGTCTACGGAGCGGAAGCAGTCTTGCCGAGTGATCTGCTTCACAATGCACCCCGAGTCGAGCTCTACTCCGAAGCTGAAGCAGAGCAAGCCCGGCAAGACGCAGTCGACCTCCTGGAGGAAGAAAGAGAAATGGCTATGATCCAATCGACCACTTACCAGCAAGACTTGCGTCGATTCCACGCCAGAAATGTGAAGAGTCAAGCCTTCCAAGAAGGAGATTTGGTCCTCCGAGTGGATCAACAGAAACCACACAAGCTCGCTCTACTTGGGAAGGCCCTTTCATCGTCACCAGAGTCCTCCACAATGGAGCGTATCACCTTTACAATGTCGATCGCCAGATTGATGAGCCACGAGCTTGGAATGCGGAGCTGCTCCGCCCCTTTTACACTTGAATTCTCACTCGGATGAGATGTAATAAGAGAAACTTTTGTAGTCTATTTATCAAAGAAAAGAGTGTTAAAATTTTTCTAGTAATTGTTGTTGCTTTTATTTGCATGTGAAATCCCCCCAGTGGGTGGCTCAGCTGCGAATCCGTTTCGCCTAAGTCTATATAAAAAAATCCTACCGAGTGGAGAGCCAGCCTCCCACTCGGGGGCTTAGCTGCGAACCCGTTTCGCCTAAGTGTTTAAAAATCCTACCGAGTGGAGAGCCAGTCTCCCACTCGGGGGCTTAGCTGCAGTCCAGTACTCGCCTATGTTTGAAAAATCCTACCGAGTGGAGAGCCATCCTCCCACTCGGGGGCTTAGCTGCAGTCCAGTACTCGCCTAAGTTTGAAAAAATCCTACCGAGTGGAGAGCCAGCCTCCCACTCGGGGGCTTAGCTGCAGTCCAGTACTGGCCTAAGTTTGAAAAATCCTACCGAGTGGAGAGCCAGCCTCCCACTCGGGGGCTTAGCTGCAGTCCAGTACTCGCCTAAGTTTGAAAAATCCTACCGAGTGGAGAGCCAGCCTCCCACTCGGGGGCTTAGCTGCAGTCCAGTACTCGCCTAAGTTTAAAAAATCCTACCGAGTGGAGAGCCAGCCTCCCACTCGGGGGCTTAGTTGCAGTCCAGTACTCGCCTAAGTTTAAAAAATCCTATCGAGTGGAGAGCCAGCCTCCCACTCGGGGGCTTAGCTGCAGTCCAGTACTCGCCTAAGTTTGAAAAAATCCTACCGAGTGGTGAGCAAACCTCCCACTCGGAGGCTTAGCTGCAGTCCAGTACTCGCCTAAGTGTGTGAAATCCTACCGAGTGGTGAGCAAACCTCCCACTCGGGGGCTTAGCTGCAGTCCAGTACTCGCCTAAGTGTTTGAAATCCTACCGAGTGGTGAGCAAACCTCCCACTCGGAGGCTTAGCTGCAGTCCAGTACTCGCCTAAGTGTGTGAAATCCCACCGAGTGGTGAGCAAACCTCCCACTCGGGGGCTTAGCTGCAGTCCAGTACTCGCCTAAGTGTTTGAAATCCTACCGAGTGGTGAGCAAACCTCCCACTCGGGGGCTTAGCTGCAGTCCAGTACTCGCCTAAGTGTTTGAAATCCTACCGAGTGGTGAGCAAACCTCCCACTCGGGGGCTTAGCTACAGTCCAGTACTCGCCTAAGTGTTTGAAATCCTATCGAGTGGTGAGCAAACCTCCCACTCGGGGGCTTAGCTGAAGTCCAGTACTCGCCTAAGTGTTTGAAATCCTACCGAGTGGTGAGCAAACCTCCCACTCGGGGGCTTAGCTGCAGTCTAGTACTCGCCTAAGTGTTTGAAAATCCTACCGAGTGGTGAGCAAACCTCCCACTCGGGGGCTTAGCTGCAGTCCAGTACTCGCCTAAGCATTTAAAATCCTACCGAGTGGAGAGCAAACCTCCCACTCGGAGGCTTAGACGCAGTCTAGTACTCGCCTAAGTATGGAACAAATCCTAATTCGCAAGGACGACGGGATGCAAGTCGACTGCTACCTTCTCCTTCGGAGCTGCACCACGGATACAAAATTATTTCGAGTGAGGAATAGTTTCCACTCGACAGATAATCCATGAAGATATTCAACGATAAATCAAGTTCGGATAAGACCCAATGGTCCCAGACCTCAAATCAAAGTACTTGAGCCTTCAGCTCGGCAGAGTTTAACGGTTACAAAATCCACTCGGCATTCCGAGGCAAATTTAAAGTGAAGCATAAAAGTCTTATTCCTCAGGCGGAGGACTGGAAGGGGCGACGAACTCGTGCAAGTCGATCCCGTCTGCAATGCGAGTGGCAGCAGAAATGAAAGTCTCCATGAAGTCTTGAAAGTTGTGCTTCCTGGTATTGGCAACTTGGATAGCAGCCAGCTTTTCCTCTCGCGCCTCCTTGCAGTGGACGCAGACCAGGGACAGAGCGACGTCAGCACCACACCTAGCAAAAGATTTCTTCCATTCCGTCACTCGACCAGGAACGTCATTCAGTCGAGTCATCAGAGACTCGAGGTCATTTGGAAGCGTCGTCCTGGGCCAGAGCGACGTGTTGATCCGCGACACCGCAACCTTCAGTCGGGCCAGATAATCAACCACGCCTGCAACACGAGACTCCAGTCGAAGCACGTTCATAGCAGCTTCGTCCTTCACCGAGGAGTTAATGGGGTCCAAGTTTCTCTCCACTCGACTGGTCTCCTCCTCGAAGTTCTAGCAGAATTCTGTAAACACAAGACAAAGATAAGACAACGACTCTGCACAAGCTTGGTGACGACAAGTCAATCGGGCAAAAGTGGTTACCCTCAAGCATGACGAACAGCTTCTTGGCGGGTCCACCGAGATAAGCCTCCAGATCGTTCCTCTTCCCTACCAATTCACTTGCCTTGTCACCCAGAGCTATCTTGTCATTCTTCAGACGGCTGACCTCTTGGTTAGCCGCGTCGAGAGCAGTTTTCAGTCTGGAATTTTCCTTTTCAAGGGTTCCGACTGAAGCCAGTTTTTCTTCAGCAAGCTTTGTTTTGTTCAAGGCTTCCTTCTGCGCTTCGGCAAGGTCATGGTCCTTCTTCTTCAGAGCCTCCTCCAGTTTATCTGTGGAACGACAAGTGAGATCAACATCGAGAATGGCCAGAAAGAAAGGACAGTTGTCAAAAGCTCACCAGCCATACCTTTCGCTTCATCTCTCGCCTTCTGCAAGTTCTCTTGAGCAAGCTTCAAGTCAAGGTTGAGCTGGATCTGTTTGTTTTCCAACTCAGTATAGCAAGCCACAAGCTCGCAGGATTTCTGCGAATAATCAGTCGACAGATATCAAGGATAGGTTACTTCCGAGTAACTAAGAGAAAATGATGGCGTTTCTAAGACTACAGCCGAATCAAAAACATTCGACAGTAGTCTCGGGGACTACACCCAGTAGGTGCACTCAGCGTGCCCCCACTGGTTCGACCGAAAAAAAATTGAATGCCCGCAGTCGACCATGTACAGTGGGTGCTCTCAGCGTACCCCCACTAGATACAAGATTCCATTCGACATGGCCTGACCAGACCGAGTGAAGAAGTTCGAATAAAACAACACAATGTAAAGACTACAGTCGACTACCAGCAGTCCATCGTAGTCTCGGGGACTACACCCAGTGGGTGCACTCAGCGTGCCCCCACTAGCCCAAATATTCAATCGACACACCCAGTGGGTGTACAGATACAAAGATTTTCGGAAAAGAGATTCTTCAGATAAGCATATCTTAACGGAACAAGCAGCGATCGACTGACCTGGACATTGCTCTGAAGAGCTGAACTTGCGTCATAAGCCGCTTGGCTAGCTTCCCGAACCACCTTCACTTGCTCCATCATGATTCCCGCCTGGCGTATGGCCTCTTTAGCGGCACCCACCTGATCCTCAGGGACGTGGTGTATGGCAAAAAGCGAAGGTTGTTCTGCAGTCGACGATGAAGGCCGAGCACTTGTCAGAGGCACAGCGAAGGTCACGGAAGTCCGAGTGGCATTACCACCCTTCCGAACGGCCTCAGGCGCCGAGGTAGTTTGTGGGGTCTTGCCAGCCAGTGTCTTCCTATTCCTTCTCGCCCTCAGAGGCACTTCGTCGTCATCATCAGGGAGGTCAATGACATGAGGAGGAGCTACAAGAAAAATCCAGAGTTAAAGACGAGAATTCCAATCGACCGGAGCAATAAGAAATCGTCAGTCGACTAAAAGCAGAGCATCAGAAATCATACTGGGGTTGGAGGTAACAGCATCTTCCATCTCTTGATCATCGTCCTTGGCCGAGATCTTAGAGGTAGCAACACTGCAAATTTCGAAAATCAGTCGGTTCATTCGATGAGTCGACCAAGAGTCTGTCACGTTCAACAAAGGAAAACAAGTTCTATTATTACCCGGAAATGGTGGGGACAGTCATCTTCATCTTAGGCAGAGCCTTGGACGGCTTGGACGGCGTCGCTCGTGGGTGCTTGGGAGCTTTTTCTGTCAGCACTGGAGAAGAGGTCCGAGGGCGCTTCGACGACTGCCCGACAGGGACGGTCGCCTTACCACGTTCCTGCACAGGGTCGTGGGTAAGCTTGGATCGCCTTTCCGAGCGGGGAGGTTCGACTTCTTCCTCCTCCTCTTCACTGGAGTCGTCGTTGTCATCCCCCTCTCCTTCGCCGTCAGATTCCCACTCCTCTCCACTTTTTGCTTCCACTCGCCTCCCCTTCCTCGGCCTGCTCCTGCGCTCCATTGGGCATTGAGTACATCTCAGTAATAGCCTGAAGGACAGCAAACGAGACAAAAGTCAATCGACTGATTCAATGAGAACAAATTAAAAAGCAAGATTACAGTCCGAAATGCAAGGTCAGACCTTGTCCACTTCGTATGTTTGGTCGAGTGGAGGAATCCTCCTGGCTCCTCGGGGGTTGTCCTTGTTCCCTGTGATACTCGACAGCCACCCTTCCAGCATCTCGTCAGTGGCCTCCTCCGGATAAATCCGAGTGGTGTCATCGAGACCCGAGTACATCCACATCGGGTGGTCACGAGCCTGAAGCGGTTGGATGCGCCTCCGAAGGAAGACTTCCAACAAGTCCATGCCAGTCACGCCCTCGCGAACAAGCCGAACCACTCGACCGACCAGCACCTTGACTTGCGCCCTTTCTACTGGCGTCACTTTCAGAGAGGCAGGTTTTTCTGCTCGGTTCAAGGAGAAAGGGGGAAGCCCAGTCGCCTGTCCTGGAGTCACCTGGTCTTTACAGTAAAACCAGGTCGACTACCACCCGCGGACCGACTCAGGGAAGGTAATGGACGGAAAAGAGCTTTTTCCCCTCATTTGGATCGCCAGGCCCCCGCACAACTGGATCACCTGCGTCCTCTCATCACTCGACTTGGCTTTCTTAACCGACTGAGAGTGACAAGTGAAGATGTGCTTGAAGAGCCCCCATTGGGGGCGGCAACACAAGAAGTTCTCACACAAGGAAACAAAAGCATCAAGGTGCACAATGGAATTGGGAGTAAAGTGATGGAGCTGCACTCCGAAGAAGGTCAAGAAGCTACGGAAAAAAGGATGACGAGGCAGAGAGAATCCACGATCAATATGGGTGGTGAGGACGACGCACTCACCATCGAGAGGCTGAGGTTCGACTTCTTTCCCCGGGAGACGCGCAGATTCGTGGGGAATGAATCCCCCCTCAACCAAATCATCAAGATCATCTTGCCGAATCACCGACGGCATCCAATCGCCCTGGATCCAATCCTTGGGCAGAGCGGTCCTCGAAGAAGATCCGCCCCGACCGGACTTCTTCGCCTTCCCCTGCACCGCCGCCTTCTTCACGCGCTCCAGAGCCGACGTCTTCTCCTTCACCATCGTCGCCGGCAAAGCTCAAAGAGACCTACGGCACCGAGGTGAGAGCGGAGGTGGCGGAGGATTTTGTGAAGGAAGGGGGAAAACTGAAGGCGCACTGTTCGGGGGTCCCGAGCAGGCAGCTTATAAGAGGTCGCTTCCGAGTGACTGACTGCTAGGCCCAGGCAATCCTGCCAGATCCCGCAACAGGCGCGCGCGCTGCACGTGGCGAAAAAGGTGGCGTGGAGATCGAGGAGGTTCCGTTCTATCCCATCCGATTACTGCGGCCGCCCCCGTCACGCGCGCTTCCCGAAATTCAAATCCCGCAAAATCCGTGGGCTGCAGAACAACTCGTCAGGCGAGAGATCTCCTTCACACCATCACTCGGAATTCTTCAAGTAAAGAAACTCACTCGACAAGAAACCAAGAATGGATCAAGGCGACTGAAAGAAGTTGATGACATCATCCATGACAATTGATCCAGAACAAGGCGTTCGTATAATACGAAGAACCGGTCGGAAGGATCCCCAACTCCTTCTCCACTCAAACCTCGATCCATTCGGGGGCTAATGATGAAGTTATGTACCTAGGGTAGGGGCATGGACCTGTCCTAAGTGCCCTACCCAAGGACATCCCTAGAAGAAGTCACCTTTCAATCGACTTGGAGGTATCCCACTCGACGGATTCAAGACACTCGACCACTAAGCTATCACTCGACCACTAAGCTAACCACTCGACTGCTAGGAGATCTAAAGTCACTCCGCACGCAAACGGTCGGTCACTAAGTAGCTTTTATGGTCATCATAGCACTTTATTAGGGGCATTACCAGTAATGCCCAGCCTTAATGTACTTTAAACCTTGCATTACTGAGGGCTGGAGGGGCCTGGCGAACTCTATATAAGCCACCCCCTCCTCAGTGTCAAGGGTTTGCACCCCTGTTACTCATACGCATCCAATCGACCGCCTCCGGGCACCGAGATGTAGGGCTGTTACTTCCTCCGAGAAGGGCCTGAACTCGTAAACCGCGTGTGCTGACAACTCCTCCATAGCTAAGATCTAGCCTCTCCATTGATACCCCCCTACATTACTGTCAGAGTTAGAACCACGACACCAGGCACCCTTGAATATTGCGCCGCACATCCGAATATCAAAGTTTGAAAATCATAGTTCAACAAACCGGACATAGCAAAATGAAATCAATGTCCGAGCGTGACGAATGGCCTCGGATCACTGTATGGGCGCCTGCTCCGAGCGGAATGCGACCTGCTCATCATGCTCTGCCTGCATCTGGGCAGCCTCCTTCGCCTGCATCCGGACTGCCTCCTCCGCCTGCATCTGGTCTGCCTCCTTCGCCTGCATCTGGGCCGCAGCTGCCCTCGCCGCCTCGTACTTCCTGCGGTCGTTGGTCTCCATCTTCTTGTCCACAAGCCACTTCTTCGCATGCTCATCCAAGAGGGTCTCATCCGTCAACACGATCCTCGCATCTTTCGCGTCCCGTGCGAGTTGCAACCTCTACTTCTCAAGCTCTATGTCGTCAAATGTCTTCTCGAGCTCCCATTTGATCGCCGCTTGTTGCTTCTTCAACTCGATCTTCTCCCTCTCAATTTCCAGCTTCTTCTCCGCCCTCTTTCAGTCCCACTCCATCCTTTCCTTTTGCGCATCCAACATGATCTTGTACCTCTCATCCTTCTTGTTCTCCCTCACTGGAAAAATGCTCGTCCATATGGACGACATGTTGGTAGCCGCAGCATCACGGGCGTCTTGGTCTTCTTCTTCTTGCTCGGATTGGGATCGGAGGTTGTCCCAACTTCAAATGCGGTGGTGGCCTCGAATTCATACTCCATTTCGGTCGGATCTTCATTGTCATTGATCATGTTCAACAAGAACACCTCCTACGTGATTATGATTTGCAAGCATTCATCATGAGCGAAATGAACTAGTGGTCTATGCTAAAATATGATCGGACAAGAGCAAAGAAAATGCATTGACTCTTATTCGGTCATTCCATCAAACATGTCGAGGGCAGCCTGGGCACTTCCGGGGCCTGTGCTCATCTGCGCGCCGAACAAGCTGCGGCGAGTCACACACGTCGACCGCCGGCATCTGCGTGCGTGGAAAGCTATATGGAATGGCCCAGCCGGCGGTGGGAGCATCTTGTGTCCCAAGGGGGTCAGATGGCGTAATCTGTGTAGGCGCTCGAAGGGAAGGGGTGCGGGGATCTGGGTGCGGCGAGGGGACCGCTGCTCCACCACATCTGAACCTTCCTGCGACGCCGTCGTCGCCTCTCTCTCTCTCTCTCTCTCTCTCTCTCTCTCTCTGCCGGCATCGCCGCAACCTGCGGGTGATGTTCTCTGCCTTGCAAGTCGCCGGCGACGAAATGACGTCGCCGACGGACGAGCCGGACTCCGTCTCCGTGGCGGTGGTGTGGGTCAGGCTGGACGACATCTCTGACGGTGGATCGGGACCGGGGGTGATGATTGGGAGCAAGGGTGGAGGACGGCGAGGGTATCAGTGCGGGAATGGTTAGAGGGTGGCGGGAGAAGGAGGAAGGGTTTGGTGGATTTGGTGTAATTTGGAATGGGGTCGGTTTGTCGGGTCCGATGTGACGGACGTGCACGTACACGCCCGGGCGCCCCATATCCGCTCCATATTTAGACTTGATATGAGGGGTGCGGTCAGCCCGGGCCGTTTGAGGGGTTCGTCTGAGTCAAAAAATCATAACAAAACAATGATCGGGCAGCTCATCCAAACGTATGAAGCGGGTTTGAGTAGATGATCTGACGGCCTTGAAAATGGTCCTTTGGTACAGGATCGCAAACGAGATATACCCCGGATCTCACCAACCCAGCCAAATTGCACGAGGCATACCTAGTCGTCACCAGCTCATCGCTATCGAGGACGTCTTGATGCGGTTGATGGGACTGAATAAACTTTCTTTCTCTGTTATAAGTACGGCTGTAGTGCACATAAGTACACGCTCTTTTTTCTTCCCTTCTTATCACCCAAACAAACCAGCATGCGTCACCGGCACATCTGATAGTGACAAGCCAACGTTGACAATTTTTCTATCGAACAGTACGACTCATCCTAGCTCTAGATATCTTCGGTAGAGAGGCCAAGCTTAGCGTACAAGCAATTCTTTCTTCTTTTCTCTTTTTCCGGTTCGATGACGTACAAGCAACTCTTTATTTTATTTTATTTTATTTTTTCGGTTCCACAATAGTACAAGCAATTCTTATCCTCATAGTTGATGTCTTAATACATACTACTCCCTCTATATAAGGCCTAATGTATTTTTCAATGCTAACTTTGACCACATGTTAGAATAATAATATATCACATGCAAGTTACACAAAGCACATTGTCAAATTCGTACGCGAAAGGAGCTTCCAATGATATGATTTTTTTTCACATTATACATCCCATATACTATTAATATTATCAATAGTCAAAGACAATCTCAAAAAACACATTAGGCCCTACATATATGGATGGAGAGAGTACCTCTATTTCTAAATATAAGATGTTTTGACAGTTTAAATTAAACTACCAATCAAGTGGTTAACTTGGGAAGCCACCAACAAAAATTGCAATAAATTGAACTGTCAAAATGTCTTATATTTGCAAACCAACCTGTGGTTGCATGGTTAGATGGACAGTGGTATATCCAGCCCAAGTCCTGATCGATGCTCGCATTTATTCTGGATTTATTTCAGGTTTTACGGCGATGCACATTCAATGGGAGGAGATGTTCCCGTCAACTGCAATGCGTCTACGGTGACTTTATAAAATCTCAAGATGATATGCCGGCTCGGTCTCTCGGAGGTGCTCATAAGGGTAGGATGTATGTGTGTGTGCGTTCATATGATGAGTGTATAAACGTATATATGAGCGCTTGTGTCTGTACTGTGTAAAAAACGTCTTATATTTAGAAACAGATGGCGTACTAAGGACGCGTTTGGTGCATCATTTTTTTGGTTTGCATATGTGACCTAGTTAGGTCTAACTGAGTAAATACATGCCACAAACCATGTTGTGGATGCAGATTAGCAGCCTGCATGTAGGTTGGCTACATCATGGAACTATTTTTCTCCTAGAGTTTGGTGACCTTCGTTGGGCTGGACCAATGCACTACGCGATGTTCAACTGTGCACGACCTATGTTGTGAGCACCCCTTCTCACTAGTGGTGACCTTGAGAATATATCCTGTGCACCGATCCAATTTGTGCACCCAATGCACTAGTAGATTCAGGACCCTTATATGAAAAAGTAATGGATCAGATTTTGGTCAAAAGTTGGACTATACCATTTTTGCAGAGACAACCTCGCAGTTTGTGCAAACTAATCTGCACTCGACAGCACACACTCCCATAAAAAAATTTGTACGTACATTTTTTTTGCCCAAACACAAAATGGTTCATATATTTTGAACCGTATGTTCAATTTAAGGTCCGTTTTGACTGTAATTTTTGTCTCCAAGAGATCTTTGAAATAAGATCAATGTTGAATAAGTTTCATTTTTCTTCTTCTTTTAAGTTTGACTCGGAATTTGATGTACTAGAAGAATGTGCACGTAGGACACATGTGTGAGAAAGATGCAGATATTCCTCACTGAAAAATTATAAATCGTGTAAATGTTCCAATCAAGTTTTGAGTTAAATTTGAAAGCAACAAAATATTGATGTTGAAAAATATACTCAATATTGATTTTGGTTCAAAGATCTCATCAAGTAAAGAAGGTAGTCAAAATGGTTCCAAAATCAGACTTTTAGTATAAAATATATGACCCCTTTTAGTTTGAAGCAAAAAAAGTAAACACACCGATTTATTTTTGATCGGAGTGTGTGTGATGTGGATTGCGGGTTAATTTGTACACATTACAAGGTTGTTTCTGCAAAAAAAAGGTATAGTACTACTTTTGACCAAAATCTGGTCCATTTTTTCATCTATTGGGTGCATAGATTGGATCGGTGCACAGGATACATTCTCTGGTGACCTTACCATATGCAGTTTGAAATAAACATTGTTTAAGTCCTAACTATCAAACAAATGGAAGTTCATCCTAGGTACTAACACATTGCAGTACAAATTAACAATCATATGGCTCAATAGGTGGAACTAGTTCAGATGGTACCTGGTTTTCTGAAGAGTGGAAGAACACCATGCCGACATGTATAGCCAGCATCTACTAGGTAGAACTTGCCATCAAGGATATTAATGTCATCCGGTCGAGTCATGTTGTCGGCAAGAATGTTAGCATATTGTGTTGATCCTTCACATCCAGCTAATATATATGTGAACTTTAGATCGAAGTCAACAGAAGCAAGCACATTCTGTTTGTGTAGTGCTTTCTAGCCATGTATATTGGAGCCAGTGACCTTGACACTAGCAGTCTAATGAGTATCATCTATTGTGCAATGCAATTCTATGATGGCATGAAAACATGACACTATGGATCTTCACAAGAATACAGGCATGTCAAGGCCTGAATTAGGATTAGTGCTCACCTTAAATACAAATACCATCTTGTGCTGTTGTGAATCTTGCTAGGAGTTTTCATAGTTGGTGCCTTGATCATCTCTTCTCTGAGCTCCCCAATAGTATAAAAGACTTTCTTGAAATACCTGGAAATGGTCTCCATTGATCTCTTGTGAATGTGTTGTGAATAACCCTAAACCTCTTATTATGACCTACAACATGAAGGAACATAGCAACTCGCTCTTCCACAAAGGCGTGGATGCAATCTTATAGCAACCCCCTGTTCCTAAACATCTCCATAAGCTTGGCAAAAGGTGTTGTTCGCATTCGAAGTGTCTACAGAGCCTACATTGCTGCAGTTGTAAATGTAGTTTAGATTTGCCATCCTCTCCCTATCTTGGATTATCATTGGACCATAATGGAGGACAGTCTTATCAGTTCGACGAACTATTGTGGATCAACATGACCGAGGTCTGAATCATAGCTATGATTTGCCTGAACAACTAGCTTCGCACGTTCGCCCAGAAACTAGGTGACATCAATGGTCGGTGAGCAATAGTGAAATCGATCCTACACTGTACCTAACGGCCTAACAGACGACCTAACAGAAGAGGGGGGTTGTATGTTGATTAACCCCTTTGGGCCGACGACTCGCTCATGGAGTAGACGAGGAGGACAAACGGAGTCGGAGACAAAGGGGAGAAGCAGGTCCTATTGCCGACCATTTGAAGTCGCTGCAGCCATTTCCGCATACCTGAGTAACCGCCGCCGACCAAGACAAGAACTGAGGTTGGGTTTGTCCTAGCGCTGGAGGTGAGCGAGTAATTAGGGGGTTTATGCTAGATTTCGCGTCATCCTATGCTGGCCGATTTCCTTCTCCCGCCATGTCTGCACAGATTTCCCCTGCACCGCCGCCTATGTCGTGCCACGCTTTTGCGTCCGACTCTGCCTGACTCACTAGAAACAGCGGATTTGAATGTTCTTAGCAAGTCACGCTCTGAGCTGCTTTATGGTTCGTGCACCTACGATTTAAACCTCCATGTACGCTATCAAACGTATATTTCTTTTGCACCCAGTGGGCCTGTTAGGGGGTGATGCACGCAGCCAAACGTGCCCTTAGTATATGTTCCTCTCTTGCATAGTGACAAGAGGGAATGCATAGATGTGGCGATCTTGTTTGCATGCAAGTGAAGTCAAGTTTTGCCTTCCCGTGTCTTGTTGTCCGTACTGCAATATTCTGTGCTACACTTGTGTCAGTATGACGTAGATCCCTGGACCCTTGCTCTGTGCACGCGCATAAAATATAAGGTTTCCTTCTTCTAGCTCCTTCCCCGTTGCATCAGCCATAAGCTTGAAGCTATTGTCCTGGAATATGCTACTGTACACACTATCCATCGTTCTCTTCAACCACCTGTAGATCTTTTAGCACCGCGGATCGAACAAAGCATCCTTTTGTTGTTTCCCGGGTGAGCTTGTGTCTTGGTGTTTCCCTGGTTGCTGACTGTGCTTCTTGGCTGTTCTGCTTTTGCTGGATTCCTTTTTTCCTGCCAAAAGTTTATACTAATTGGTTTTGTGCTGGTACCAATGTCTTTGCCCTTTTGTCTTAGGTGTTTTCTTCATCCCTTTCTACAAAAGACGGAGAAAAAGTTCTAGTTGGTTTGTTAGTCTTGTGAGTCGGCCTATATGGGCTGTGCATCGTCAAAGCAGTTCAAACGAGCTCCACGGCATGAGGATGCTGCTCTTCTGGCCAAAGAGACCACATGTAACAACTTCTAGCTTCTGCTTTTCTTTCTGGTGAAATTTTTCACTGCAAGAATGAGTCCATGCGTTTCCCCTGTCGTTTAATTTCTACTCCCTCCGTATGTAGTTATATTTTAGCTATTCTATATTCATATTTTAGAGTGTAGATTCACTCATTTTGCTCTGTATGTAGTTACTTGTTGAAATCTTTAAAAAGACAAATATTTAGGAACGAAGGGAGTGGTAAGTAGTAACTAATTTCTTCCCGCATGCATGCAGTTTCTTTGGATGAAGTGAAGGCCCTCTACGAGTTGTTTGAAAAGATTAGCTATTCTATATTCAAGGATGGGCTCATCCACAAGGTATACATCTGGCCTATTATATCTTCTTGTAGCTAGGCTAATCTTCTCACTGAGGCAGCAAATTCACCATGTGGTTCCTTCTGAAAATTCCGGTTGAACTACCTTTTTTTTAACAGGAGGAGTTCCAACTTGCTCTCTTCAGGAACAGCAATCGGAAAAACCTTTTCGCCGATCGGGTCAGCTCATAATTTTTACACTACTCCAGTGTTCTGAATAGCTATAATTTCTCGAACAATTTGGGTGTCCTTTAGTTTTGGCATGACGGCGTGACAGCAAGACGAGCCAGTAGATTGAGCCTGAATATTATTATCTGTGTGACTGTAAAATTGTTCCAAACTGATGCACAAATATCTCATATCAGATCAACTGTACAACCTGTTCATATGTGTATTCCACTACTGCAGATATTTGATCTGTTCGATCTGAAGCGAAATGGTGTGATTGAATTTGACGAGTTTGTTCGGTCCCTCCAAATTTTTCACCCGGATACTCCCATGGCAGACAAGATTGCATGTACGAAACCAGCTCCACTTTTCTCCCAATATTCTATTTTTAATGTGAATGTTGCAAGATATGACTAGCATTTCATAAATTCTGGGTGCAATTCAAGTAGCAGTAGCCTGTTATATACTCCCTCTGTAAAAAACGCTCCTATATTATGGGACTTAGGGAGTAGTATATTTGACATCTGGAGGGTTCCTTCTCGCAGTTGCATTCAGACTATATGACCTGCGAGGCACCGGCAGCATTGAACGTGAAGAGGTTTGTATTGTTTGTTACTGAAGACTATCATTCTGCACATAATCCTGTCAACTGAACATGCTACTTCGAGGCCATTTGAGCATACTACCACACACTGCGGTTTGCCGATTTAGATGGTTATTCCTTCAGCTCTGCCAGTACATCTTGCTTCATCTATCTATTATTGTATATAGTAAAAGCAAAATACGGAGAGAGAAAAAAGAGAGAAATCTGCTAGAGATTCTCACACAAACCAGAAACACCAGGCCATTGATCTGGTGGACCATCTTCAATTATTAAATCATAACCATTAGATGTTTGTAAATGTATCTAATTGCCTTGTTTGTCAGGCCCATATTTTTAATAGACATCATAGTTACAGCTTTAGAAATGACAAATGTTTAAAATGATATTTTTAATGATGACCTCGCATTTGCGAGGGCCACCTTGCTAGTTGGAAAAATAACACAAAGAACATTATATGCGCCAAGTATAAGCAGGACACACTACCTTTGCAATTTCACGGTTTGAGTACTTACTGAACCCGATCATTTCTGCAGTTGAAGGAGATGGTGCTTGCAATCCTGAGTGAATCAGACCTACTTCTTTCTGGCGATGCTGTCGAACAGATGGTTGATCAGGTATGCCACATCCAGATGAAATGCTGCCGCGCAACAAGCGTTAACACTATGCTAACTTATATCCGACAGACATTCAAAGAGGCAGACCTGAACGGCGACGGGAGGATAGATCCCGACGAATGGAAAGCATTCACAGTGCGAATCCAGCCTTGCTGAATTACATGACTCTCCCATACCTAAAGTAAGTAGTGCCCACTATATTTTCAGCCTTGGAAAACAATGCATGTTGAGAAGATGACTCTTGACTGACATCCGAGCATGCTGCGATGCAGGGACATGACCATGTCCTCATTCCCCAGCTTTGTTCTCTACTCTGGAACTGGCGATGAAGAGTTGTACTAGATGCCATCAGCACAACCTTCTGAGCTTCTCTCATGTCGCTTGTGTTTTTCTTTTCGTTCATTGTACAAATTTTTGGGTTATGAAACATGGCTCTGTAGCAGAAACTGTAATAACAGAATGTGCACTAGGGCGACTCAGGGGAGTCTAGGGTTTTCCCCCGCCACCACCCCCCACCCCCTCGCCGCCATCGGAGACGACCGCCGGAAAACCCGCGCGGGCGCCGGGGAAGGTGGCGGCAGGGTCTTCGGCGCTCCTTCTTCGCGGAGGCCCTCGGATCCAGGGGCGGCGGCCTCTGCTGGCGTGGCGTGCGGCGTGTCTGAGGGCTTGGCCGTGAGGACGGCGGGCCGCAGGTGGTGGTCGAGCGCGGAGCGGAGCTTCCCGTGCCAGATCTAGAGGTATTGCCCCCCTTCCTTCCATGCATCCCTTCTCAGTCCCCGGTTCGGCTTTGGATCTTGTCGGATCCACCTCCGGTGTGTTCTGGTGGAGCAGATCGGTGTCCGAGGGAAACCTTGGCCGCCTTGGCTGGCCGGCAGCGGCGACGCCGCCTTTTGGCGCCGCTTTCCTCCTTGGGGACGCTGCTGAGGACACCATCTCTTCACTCTGACCCATGTCTGGGTGAAAGCCCAAGATCCGATGCGGATCGGGCGTCGGCGGCGCCCCGTGCACCGTAACCTTCCTGGAGGCGGCGTCAAGGACATTGGGATCGGATGGGAGGGTCTGCAGGTGAGGGCTGGGGGTGTGCTGCCTCCATTTTCGGTGGAGCGGTGTTTCTTTCTACATATTCTTGGCGGCGGCTCTTGGCGGCATGGAGCAGCGGAGGCTTGGCGTCAGATGTGTGGTGACGGACACACGCAGGAGGTCAACGCTGTCTGGCGTCGTGGTGGCGTCGGCGGCAGCGAGACCGGGCAAGGCCGATGCAGCAGTACAGCTCTGAAGATGGATAGATGGCAGATGGCTGTGGCGGCCTCATACCCGGCAGGCGTCCTGATTGAGGAGCACGCTGGACTGGTGGGTGCCCATACCCGGCAGATGTCCTGGTTGGGACCTCAGGTCTTAGATGTTAGGTTTGGCTGCGAGATCTGTTTGGTATTAGGCACAGACCATCAGCGCCCCTTCATCATCTAGATATGAGTAGCGACAGAGGTTGCTGAGATGGTGGCTTTGATCTTACTGTTGTACAACTTTGTAAGGTCTTATGTTAATAATTAATAAATTGGCTGTATGCATCGTCCAGATGCAGAGGCCGGGGTATTCCTTCTTTTCTAAAAAAACAGAATGTGCACTGAGAAATGGTAGACGCCAGGTCAAAAGCTCGGCAATTCTTTTCTGTCGCCGAATGGGCTCATCACTATAATCGTTACATTTGCAACATCTAACAGTTTTCTTTTCCTTTTTTGCGAAACTGCAACATCTAACGGTTTGGCCATATGGATTCTTGTCGGTGCATTTACAGCCGAATATACTTGCATTTATCCGAACTATCAAAACCTGACTTTTGAACTCCATGACTGTCGAAGTATGCACGTGCAAGCAGCTAATGGAGCAGTATTCACCTTCTTCTGGATGGTCTTCTCAAGAGTGCAGCATCCGAGAGGATATTCTCGTTTTTTTTTGGCAAATTTTTCTTTCATCTCCTTTGATTATTTTAAATTCTGGAGTCATTCCTAATGTCCTAGACTTTTCTGTGTATTTTTTGAATCATTTGTGCTGTGTATTTGTCCTAGACCTTCAAAAAAATTGTGTGGAATTATTCGGTTTTCTATCTTTTATTTCAAATTACTGTCATGTGAATCAAGGGGCTGGAATTATTCAGTTTCCCCATCTACCTGACACCGAATGACAGCAGGGTTTAGGGAGATCTTCCCCGTGGTAGGAGGGTATCCCACCTGCCCCTCAAAGTCATCCGACTGGAGTTTGCCTCCGATGCAACCAAACTGAGGCCTTAAAGAGCGGCAGGCCCTCCCGCAGCACATCACACATGTTTATGGGGACACCCGTGTCTTGCAGAGGGTGGACTCATAATTTTGACTTGCCCCAGGCACAAAACAATGTTAATTTTGTGTTTGCGTGAATGAACGTGACTCTACTGCTAGGAAACTGGTAATAAACTTGTCAAACAACATATTGGTACATAAGTGACAAGGAGGCTGCCGCACCATATCTTAGGTAGTTGGTTCAGGTTGTTAGCTAGAGTTTATCTTCTCATTATAATCTTATCTCTATCTAGCTTCCTCTCCAAGATATAATCTCAATTATATGCATTATCAAAGAGGTGCGCCCCTGCCTATAAACACGTATGGCGTCCCCTCAAGTTGAGGTATGACGCTTTCATCGCACATGGTAATCAAAGCCCTTCTCTTCCACAACGTCTAAACCCTAAACTCCATCCAGTGCAAACCATGTCGTCCTCTTCCGGTGCCTCCCAGGCTGGTCCCAATGGCCAAGTCACGGAGAGGCTCTCCCGCACCAACTACGTCATCTGGCGCGCGCAGATCACGCCGCAGCTGAGGGGCGCGGGTGTCTTCTGTTAAGGAGTATTAGTATTGGTCTAGGAGTCCTTATTAGTCTATGTTTAGTTTCCTTACACCTCAAGTCATGTGTAATATATATATGCTTCTTGGGCCTTCAATAAAGATAAGTTGCTTTCCTAACATGGTATTAGAGCTTAGGTTATTTTTTTCTCGCACGCCGCAACTCGTGCTCGTACCGATCGGTTCTGTATCGATCTCATATTTTTCCTCGATCCTATCTCCTTGCCGACGTGATCTGCTCATGTCTGGCTGCTGCTAGCTTTTATGCTGCTCATCTCCTTCTGGTCGCACCGATCTGCTGTCCTTCAGCCGAATCCCGCCGCCGGCCGCCGTCTGTCGTGATCTCCCGTCGGATTCCGCCACCGGCTACCGTTGTTCCGCCGTTAGCAGATCGCGGTGCCTCGTCTTCTACAGGATTAGGTAGTGGACGAGGATCTCCCATTGGTTGACTGCCTCCATTGACTTTGTTGGCTGGCTAGTACGGGTGCTACGAGCCATGTTCACGTGAGGGCCCTGATCTCGTGTGCGTGTTCGTCTCTTGCGCCTGCAGCTAGCTTTCCTACTGCTGCTGTTAGGTTGCTCCTACAAACCAGGTGAGGGTCTGTTCTGCTTGTTCGTCTGCGTATTCCGCCGCCGGCCGCGGTGTTGCTTCCATCTAAGGCTGGTTTGCTTTGAGTAAAAAAAAGTACGATGTCATCAGGCTATGTCGTCGTTCCCCGTTGCCCGGTGGTTTTTGATGGTACAAACTACAGTGAGTTTGTTGGCTTCTTCCGCATTCATATGCATGGTATTCGTCTATGGGGTGTTCTATCTGGCGAGGAATCTTGTCCGCCGCGCCCGGTTCCTCCTGTGGCTCCTACTCCGCCGACGCCATCATCCCTTGCTGCGGATGCTCCTCAGGCTGCTAAGGATGCCGCTAAGCTTGCTCATGAGTCTGCAACTCGTGCCTATGAGCAACAGGTTTTGACCTATGAGGAGGCCCTTCACTTTTACCGTGATGCTCTAGCTGGTTACACTCAATGGTCTGATGATGATGCTCGTGCTGCAGCTGTTCTCACTTCCAGTGTTTTGCCTCAGTTTGCCTTTGACTTTATGGGCCTCGCTACCGCCTTTGCAATGTGGACATGTTTTTGTCAGCGCTATCAACCCTCTGGTGATGCCTTGTATCTATCTGTGGTTCGCCAGGAGCATGCTCTTCAGCAGGATGACTCCACTATTGATGATTTCTACGCACAGAGTTCTGCCATTTGGCGCCATCTTGACACCCTTCGCACTGCTGGTTGTCGTACTTGTCAGTGTTGCCAAGCTGTGCGGGCCGACTTGGAGTTTCATCGCGTCTATGAGTTCTTGTCTCGACTTCGTCCGGAATTTGAGCCACGGCGTGCTCAGCTGTTTGCCCGTGGTCGTATTACTCTTATGGAGGCGCTTTCTGAGATTCGGGCTGAAGAGACTCGCCTACGTGGTGCCGGTTTACTTGAGGTTCCCTCTGTGCTTGCTGCTCGAGCTTCTACTACACCGCCTCTTTCACGCTCCAGTGCTCTGCCACTCCTGCCCACTTCTCCTAGTGGTGAGGGCCGCTCTTGTTCTCATTGCGACTACTGCAACAAGGATGGTCATCCCGAGTCTGAGTGCTTTCTGAAGAAGCGGCACATGCGCCAGGGGCGCATATCTTCTTCAGGGACTTGTGCTTCTATTCCGACCCCTTCAGCAGTGTCCCTGACTGAGCAGGATATTGTGCGACTTAAGCGTCTACTTGCAGCTTCGGGTTCTTCTTCACCAGGTTCTGCTGGTCTTGTTGTTGACTCTTCTAGCTCAGAGAGACCACCCTCTTCACAGTCAGGAGCACAACAGGGGAGCTCTGCTTGGCCCTCTTCACGGTCAGGAACACAACACGGGAGCTCTGCTTGGCCCTCTTCACAGTTAGGAGCGCAACACGGGAGCTCTGCTTGGTCTTGGCTCTGCTACGTCGACGGCACTACACCGGAGCCGATCAGGATCCTCTCCACCAAGGATAAAGATGGGAAGGAATCGACTGAGCCGAACCCTCTTTACCCCATCTAGGTGCGAGAGGACCAGTAGGTGCTCGGGTACCTGCTAAACAACCTCACCAAGGAGGTGCTCGTGCAGGAGACCGCGATCACCACGGCGTGCGAGCTTTGGACGGCGCTGTCGGGGATGTTCTCCTCGCAGTCGCTTAGTCGCGTCAACAACATCAGAACCTCCCTGGTGAATGCCCAGAAGAGCAACAAGACCGTCGCCACCTACTTCGCTGAGATGCACGGCTTCGCCGATGAGCTGGCCGCCGCCGGGAAGCCTCTCCAGGATGATGAAATCATCTCCTACATCCTGCACGGCCTCGACATGAACTACCAGCCACTCGTCTCCGCCCTCGACGCCCGCATCACCCCGGTATCCCTTGATGAGCTTTTTGCAATGCTTAGTAACTTTGATCAGAGGGTGGCGCAATACCAGGGATCGGGCGGCTTCAAGTCGTCGGCTAACACCGTGATGCGTGGGTGCGGCGGCTACTTACGTCACCGTGTCCCTCCTCGCTCCAAGGGCAAGCAGGGGAGTGGCGGCAGCAATGGCGGGTCCAACTCCCGCAACGGACGGCCCAACTCCACCAACACCAGGGGCCGCCGTGGTGGGTCTTCCAGGTCGCGCCCGGACGCGGTGCATTGCCAGATCTGCGGCAAGCCCGGCCACACGGCGAGGGACTGCTGGTACCGGTTCGATGAGGATGAGGCCTCCTCTGAAGATGAAGAAAAGGTCGATGCTGCTGCTGACGGCTCATACGGCGTCGATACCAATTGGTATCTTGACAGCGGCGCGACGAACCATCTCACCGGCGAACTAGAGAAGGTGACACTCAAGGAGAAATATCATGGCAAGGACCAGATCCACACCACAAGTGGTGCAGATATGAGGATACGTCACATTGGTCATTCAGTTTTTCGTACCCCACGTCGACAATTTCATCTTAGGAAAATTTTGCATGTCCCTAGCACCGACAAAAATCTTCTTTTTGTCCATCGACTTGATAATCATGTTTATATTGAATTTCATCCCTTCTTCTTTTTGATCAAGGATCAGGTCACGAGGAAAACTCTCTATCAAGGTAGATGTGTTCGAGGCCTTTACCCGTTGATTCCGGAGCTTCGAAGATACAATAAACAAGCTTGTGGTGCTATCAAGCTTTCAGCCACAAGATGACACGACCGTTTAGGGCATGCTTCATTTTCCTTAGTTGATCGTTTACTTAAAAAGAATAAGCTTCTGTTTTTTGGTGAGCGCAATATTGAAACCATTTGTGATTCTTGTCAGAGAGCAAAAAGTCATCAACTCCCTTACCCTGTTTCTACTAGTGTTTCTACTCAACCATTGCAATTAATTTTTTCTGATGTGTAGGGTCCTGCTCCAAACTCCGTTGGTAGACACACATACTACGTAAGCTTCATTGATGACTATAGCAAGTTTTCTTGGCTCTACCTTCTTAAAAAAAGGTCAGAAGTATTCCAAGTCTTTAAAAACTTCCAAGCTCTTGTTGAACGCCAGTTTGACAGAAAAATTATTGTTGTCCAATCCGACTTGGGAGGGGAGTACGAAAAATTAAACTCCTTCTAAACGCTAGGAATTTCCCATCATGTGTCATGCCCTCATGCTCACCAACAAAATGGGTCTGCGGAACGTAAGCATAGGCACATCATTGAGGTTGGCCTTCCTCTCTTGGCCGGAGCTTCTATGCCCTTAAAATTTTGGGACGAAGCATTCCTCACTGCCGTACACATCATAAACATGCTTCCTAGTCGGGTCATCAACAATGAAACTCCCATGGAAAGGCTTCTCCACACAAAACCAGATTATAAATCTCTTCGTGTTTTTGGATGCGCTTGCTGGCCGAATCTCCGCCCCTACAACAACCGCAAGCTCATGTTCCGCTCCAAACAGTGTGCGTTTCTTGGGTATAGCGCTCAGCATAAAGGTGTAAAATGCCTTGACATCTCTACTGGTCGTGTCTACATCTCTAGATATGTTGTTTTTGATGAGACAAAATTCCCTTTCACTGATCTACACCCTAATGCCGGGGCCTTACTTCGCAAAGAGATCCTTCTTCTTCCACCTCACCTCTCCGGTCATGATCAAGGGGGACACGGTAACTGTGATGATCATTTGTTGACTAATCCTCCTAACCATATGCATGAGCCTTGTGATGACATAGGAGATCAAAACGGTGAAAACAGCGAAGAAAACGGTGCAACACTCTGCCCATATCATATGTGTCACGGTGGAGGGAGCAAATCTGCCTCGGGATCCGGCGTGTCAGCAGCGGCAGGAGGATCCGCATTGGGATCCGGTGCACCAGCAGTGGCAGGAGGATCCGCCTCGGGATCCGGCGCATAGCAACGACTGCGCCGGTTGCTGCGTCAGGCACGCCAGCGGCACCCATCTCCGCGTCGGCCATGGGGCCAGCTATGGTTGGCAGCGGCGGCTCCACCAGCCCGCGCAAACCAGCAGATACCACGCGCCAGGTTGCCGCTGGCCCGATCGGCTCGCGCTCCGGGAGCCAGCCGGCTGTCTACAAGCGGCGCGATCGGCTGGCGCGGGGCCAGATGCGGCAGGAGCGGGCTCAGGCGTAGATTCCTGCCGGCCCGTGTGTGCTGGTCGGGTGGGATCTTCTGTGCTGGTTTCCTCTCTCGCACAATAGCCGCATGCCACAGAAGATCAGCCAGCAGCGGTCCCCGCCAAAACTGCTGGTGCAGGCGGATCAGCCTCGGATCGGGTGCAGATTCCTTCTCCTGATTCACCCACGGGATCCTCTGTGGCGCAAAACAATACTGTTGCACAGTAGCGCCGTACACGACTACAATCAGGGGTAAATAAGCCAGTTAATTACAAGCATATAACCAAATATGGTATGATCTGTTCTACAGGTGAACTAGGTGAGCCCAACACACTTGAGGAGGCCCTTGGGGATGAGAAGTGGATAAAGGCAATACATGAGGAATACGTGGTACTTCAGAAAAATAAAACGTGGCATTTGGTTCCTCCAAGACAAGGTAAAAATCTTATTGACTACAAGTGGGTTTTTAGGATCAAAAGGAAGTCTGATGGAATAGTTGATCGTTACAAGGCAAGGCTACTTGCTAAAGGCTTTAGACAGCGGTATGGCATAGACTATGAGGACACTTTAGTCCAGTTGTAAAAGCTGTCACCATCCGTCCTGTTTTGTCTATTGCTATTTCCAAGGGATGGAGTCTTTGACAGTTAGACGTACAAAACGCGTTTCTTCATGGTGTTCCGAAAGAGGAGGTTTACATGAAACAACCTCCTGGGTTTGAAAACAAACATGCACCCTCTCATGTATGCAGGCTTGATAAAGCATTGTATGGATTGAAACAGGCTTCTAGGGCATGGTATTCTCGTCTCAGTAAAAAGATGCAGATGCTTGGCTTTGTTTCTTCAAAGTCTGACATGTCATTGTTTATTTACAGTAAGTCCAATACATCAATATTTGTTCTTATATATGTTGATGATATCATTGTCACAAGTTCATCTGATGAGGCAACAACAGGACTGTTGAAGGACTTAAGCACTAAGTTTTCCCTAAAGGACCTTGGAGATTTGCACTATTTCTTAAGGATTGAAGTGAAGCACAAGGATGGACTTCATCTCTCCCGGGATAAATATGCAAATGATTTGGTAAGAAAAGCTGGGTTGCAAGGTTGTAAACCTATCACTACTCCTTTGTATAGTACAGAAAAATTGTCTCTCATAGAAGGAACACTTTTGAGCTCAGAAGACGGCACAAGGTACATAAGTCTTGTGGGTGCACTTCAATATTTGACACTCACACGACCTGATATTTCTTTTGCTGTCAACAAAGTGTGTCAATTCCTTCATGCGCCAACCACAGTTCATTTGACTGCCGCAAAACGTATATTCAGATATGTGAAATATACTATGAGCATTGGTCTTAATTTTAGCAAGTCATCTTCCACTCTTGTTAGTGCCTTCTCTGACTCAGATTGGGCAGGATGTTTGGATGATAGACGCTCTACTGGTGGCTTTGTAGTATTTCATGGACCTAATCTGATCTCTTGGTGTGCCAGAAGCAAGCTATTGTTTCCAGGTCTAGCACAGAGGCAGAGTACAAGTCACTGGCTAATGCTACAGCAGAAATTATATGGGTACAATCCATTCTTAAGGAGCTTGGTGTGAAAACTACTCAAGCTCCATGTCTGTGGTGTGATAATTTGGGTGCAACTTGTCTCTCAGCAAATCCAGTCTTTCATGCAAGAACAAAACATATTGAGATAGACTTTCATTTTGTGAGAGAGAGAGAGAGAGAGAGTTGCTAATAAGCTCCTAGACATTCGGTTCATACACTCCAAGGACCAGATTGTAGATGGGTTTACAAAAGCCTTGCCCATACGAAGCTTTGAGAACTTCAAGTATAATCTCAACTTGATGAAGTTGTGATTAAGGAAGGGTGTCAAACAACATATCGGTACGTATGCGACAAGGAGGCTGTCGCACCATATCTTAGGTAGTTGGTTCAGGTTGTTAGCTAGAGTTTATCTTCTCATTGTAATCTTATTTCTATCTAGCTTCCTCTCCAAGATGTAATCTCAACTGTATGCGCTATCAAGAGGTGCACCCCTGCCTATAAACACGTACGGCGTCCCCTCAAGTTGAGGTACGACGCTTTCCGCCATCGCACAAAACTCAGATGTTGATCCAAAGGAGTGTTTCATTTGATTTGTAAAAACAATACAAATAGAGACCCATAGAAATATTCTCGCGACACTCACGAAGTTTCGAACATGGTATACAAATGAACTCATAATGCATAGACACTACCGACAACAGAGAAATAATAAGTTCTATCTTAAGCATGATTCCCCAATGATAAAGTTCCAACATCAAAGTTCATTGCTTTTGTCCACCAGTTCTTGTGCTTCTTCCACGAGGGAAGCGAGACTCCTGAAAGGCTCCGGTGTCCTTGCACCGCCACCACCTTCCTTAATGTCAAAAACCATGGAGCCATCAAGAAGAAACATGTCTTTCGAAGCGGTGGACAGTGTATCCATCAAGCTCTCCAGATCCTCTCTGGCATAGCTGCCCTTGTGTTTCATCATGGATATGACCATCTTACATGTAAGCTTTAGAATTGCCAGACAGTGAGGCTTACGATGCATATTTTTTCTTACAATCTTCTGGAGCTTCATTGGGAAGCTAGATCCACCATCATCCACAGGGATAGTTGATTCAAACTGAGTCAAGTCCTGATCTGCACCAATCAACGTGTCACATACTGTGACACAAAGAGATAAGAAGCAAGTCACCGCATACTCGTCCAGCTTGCGGTCTGGCTAATTAGAGGAAGACGTGTTGTTGCGCCGACCATTATCTTGTGAATCACCATATTGGCTTTCAAGGTCAGTTTCTGGTTTCGTGGACCTGGCTATTACTCTTTCCTCATGTGTTTCTTCTGATGCCCAACGAACTATCTTTCCAAGCACCTACAATGATAAGAATATATTCAGTGAACTGGATGGCTTAATAACCAAAAGCAGGATAGCGTCTATGTATCCGCAAATACAAAGACTTCGACGGAACATTATATTTTGCATCAACTGTTGAAGAGAATAAAACAAATGGTGCCACTGATTACCTTTGGAACTGCATCTGTCATGACTTTCTTTAGCCTTATGAGATTTTCATCATCATTGTTGTAATGAATACACAAATATTCCAGGATTTTTGCTGCACTTGTATGGCAACTATGATTTTCAACAATCATTCTAGTGAGATTCTTAACAACATTATCATTTGCCATAATGATACTCTTGGCACCCGTTTTAGTTTTGGAGCATAGAACCTTCAAGGCGTGTGCTGCTGCCCGTCGTTTGTTCTTCTTGTCCTTGTTATCATCAGTCATAGTGTCTATCAGCATCTCTATGAATTTTTTCCTCTTCGCATTGTCCAGAATCAAAGATGTATCCATGTATACGGACTTGAGGATCAGAATAGCATGTGTCTGCAGCTTTTCACCGCATTTATCACACTCAAGAATTCTCTCCATGGTTCTGAATGCTTCCTTACTGTTTGAGATTTTGCTACGCAGCTTTGTGCCAGTCTGCCCAGTAGCAAGCACGAGGTGGATAATAACTTTCAGTGAAGACTCTACTATGCTAAACCATGCATCATGATCTATGTAGTCGAGTAGGTCGGAGGTCACAGGCGCCATGATCTTTGGAGCAGACAAGGGGTGTCAAGCATGATTCTACAGTTGTCATTATTGGTTGCGAGCTTCCGAAGGATACGAAAGCCTTGCACCATTAGCATCTTGTAGGCATCGAGAGGGTCACCATCACCTTCCTCTCGCTGGTCCTCATAACTCACTTTATTATCAAGATCCGGTGACCGCAGATGGAGAGCCATATGGTACCAATTTTGGTCGAATACCTCAATTGCCCAGTCTAGCTGGTATGGTTGGAGTAAACTGTATTTTTTGAATGATTTGATGAGAGAAGATATGTAGAGAATCCCACTTGGAAACTGTGGGGACCCCGACTCATAAGTCGTGATCACCGAATGCACGTGTACAGTGATCCCAGAGATCAATGCTCACTGAACACACAGAAGCTGAATAACAAGAGTCTTACATCCATACATACCGTTTTACACAAATTACGACCATTGTGGTCAAGTCTTACATAGATAAAGCCCTAAGGGCTGAACATCAAATGAAACACAAGCAGCGGAAATCTTCGTTGATAAGTAAAACCCATGCCATCTGCCTTAACCCTACAGGAATTCTGACTGGGAGACGTCCTAATTCGCATGTTCGTCTTCAAAGAATTCTTCTTCAAACTCCTTCTCTTCCATGCCTGGCCAATTAAATAACCAGTGGCAAGCCAATGAGTACTTTGAATGTACTCGCAAGCAACCCATGTTTTGGTTCAAGGTACAACAATGCATGATATAGGTAGATTTTGCGGAAAGCTAGTTTTTGAGTGCAATGACATGTGCAATAGCTTGTAAGACATGCATCAGGAGAATTCAAGTAACCATAAGGACAGGTTACAGATATCAACATAGATAGAGTGGGCACCAACCCAACTCAACCATGTCAAGTCCTCTGACTTGACCCAAGTAGTGGTATCATCATAAAAGGAGTGGGCACCAACCCAACTCAATCATGTCAAGTCTTCTGACGTGACCCGAGTAGTTCTTCCCATTTATTCAAATACTCACACGGGTTCGAAAACATGTGGACGTAGTTTAAGCAGCACCGCCCAACTGTCCTTGACCGTGGACACGGCTATTCGAATAGTTTTACACTCTGCAGAGGTTGCACACTTTACCCACAAGATCCGGGGAACTTCCGTGTCATCCACGACCCGCGGTACCTCAAGTACCCGGGGTAAGCACCCGATCACTATCTTTCCCTAGACGACACTAACATGGAGTCCACTCGATTGGTAGTAACCCCCGTGCCCAACATTTCACAACTTGAAATTGTGGAGCCTCGCTCCTATATTCATCACGTACCACTGGCACGGGGTACCAACGGTGTATCCTGTGCCCTGTGAAAACAGTCATGGCCGCCCTACCTGGCACAACCCCGTCCCGAGAGAGTGCACCAAGAACTCTCCCGTCACTAGTAATGCGGGCTCCAAGCTAGTATCGGCCTAGGTAATCAATAATGCCCTTTCCCATATAAGGGTAGAGTGGTTGCGCATGTAAGGTTGGGACAGTCGACAAATCTTAAATCTAATCCATTTTCGAAAACAACACACACACTTGCCTCGGTACACCACTTCGTCATCAAGTGGTTACCCATTTCATCATCTCCCTCGGGCATAAGTGGCACCCGACGGGGTTTTTGAAAAGTCCTTTGAAAACACTTTGCCTCATCACCATGCATATTCCCGCCCATTTTGCGTAGCAACTACATAGCATCCTATCCATTCCCACCGGCATAACCCTCATAAGGCGGCAGGGTCATGCACAAATGCAAGTATCAATAAGGAGGAGACGAGGGCAACCCACCAAGGTGGCTCCCCTCTCACATGATTCCGATGCAACAATAGTAAAGTTCCACATGAAATGCATAAAAGGGGGTTTCTTAGTCATGGTCAAAGGGCTGCTTGCCTGGCTCAACGAGGTCTTCTGGGTCTTCAAAGTCTTCTGGTCCAACTCCTTCGTCAGCAATGCAATCTATCGTCGCAAAATAATATCGAGAAAATAAGGCAATAATTAAAACAGAAAAACCAAAGTGCTCAGAAAAATGTCAACTTATTTTTATAAAATACTAGGTGGAAATCTAAGAAGGGGAAAATTTCTAGTTTTGGATTTGGAGTTATACAAGAGGGGATATGGATTTTCAAACAAAGATTAAACTGCTCAAATTTGAATTTAAATTTGAATAGTACATAAAAGTTGGTTGGATTTGAATGAAAGTGGCACCATTAAATAGGTGGGATTTTTAGAAAAATAAGGGAGTTGGAATTATTCCATTTGGACAAATATTTTATCCTGTGGAATTTTTACAAGACAGAGAGAAAAGGAAAAAGAAAAGTGGCACTGTGCCACTGGGCCAGAAAGGCCACAGTGCAGCAGGCCCAGAGGGAAATCCAGCCCGCGCAGGCCGCCACCTCGAAGGCGTATTTGGGAAATACGCCTCCAGCCGACGCAGCGAACCGGTGCGCGCGCGTGTGTGTTTAAACCTGACGGGTGGGGCCCACCCGTCAGGGTGTGAGGCTGACTGACGGGCCCCACGGCCGTCGTCGTCAACCCTAGGCCAGAGGGGCGGCGAGCTCACCGGCGACGTTCCCGGGAACGGCAAGGTCAGGCGAGGGCATGGCTGGGCTCCTTGTCGTGTCGCCGTTCGGGTGGTGCCGGAGTTGGTCGCCGGGGTGCAAGGGTTCGCCGGCGACGAGGTCTCGCGGCGGAGCAGCTTCGGCCGTCGACGGGTCCGGCCATTTTAGGCTGCAAACGAGGCGGGGAGAGAGGGGAAACGGTCAGTGGGATGCAAGGGCTCCAGATCGAGGCATGGGAGGAGCGGGGGAGGCCTGTACCGTGGGATCGACGGCGACCCGAGGCGGCGGAGCTCGAGCTCGATCTCGAGCTCGGGTGCTCCTGGAGAGGGGTGAGTGGCGCAGGGGGGTGATTAGGGGAGTGAGAGAGCGAGTGGTGAGGAAAGAGGGGCTCGGGGAGGCCCTTAAGTAGGCGAGCCACGGCTCACCGTAGACCCGTGCGCCGGCGAGCTCGTGCTCGTCGCTGCAGAGCTCGGGGGAGACGGGCACGGTGTCTGGGGCGTTCGTGGGCTTGGTCCAGAGCGAGGGGAAGAAGAGAGGAAGGGAGCAGGGGGGCAGAGGCGCGCGCGTGTGAGCCGCGCCATTGGTGCGCTTGGGCGGCCTCTGTTCGCTAGCGCGGAGGCGCGGGGAGGAGGGGAGAGGATGGGGCGACAGCGTGGCGTGCTGCGGACGTCGAGGCAGCCTCGGGGGACACGAGGGGGAGAGCCGAGGTGGCCGGATGCGCCTGGCTGGGGGCGGCTACAGTGCGGGAGCGCACTGTAGCACGCTCCAGAGCGCCTAAATGGCCGGCATGCCATTCTTTTATGCAAGGAGAGCGTGTCCAATGGTGTCTAGCAGGTCTAGGGAGGAGTAAAGAAAGGGGAGGGGGCATTGGATGCCCTGGAGAGCCAGTAGGAGAGGAGAGAGGGTGAGGGAGAGAGAAAAAGTGGCTGTCCAGAGAAAGAAAAGGAGGTTTTCATCCCCCTTCTAATTGAGTTTGGGCTAGGAAAGCTTACTGGAGTTAGAACATGATCATAAGGGGCTGTGGTAAAAATTTGAGCTATCCAAGAATAGTGGAAGAGGTCAAAACCGTGGTTTTTGCAAAATGTCAGAAGGTGTTTGAGTAGGTTTTGGGCAAGCAAATGAACTCCAATTGCCATGAGAATTAACAGGATGGAATGACACATATAATTAGGGTGCTCCACCAAATTTGAGCTCATTTGGGCAAAGTGGCCAATGCAACTTTGGAAACCCTAGAAATCAACAGAAAGGAGTTTGGAAGATCTAGTAGAGCAAATCACTTCTCCATGATGCACCACTTGGTGTAGTGGCCTCATTTGAGGATTTGCACATGCTCACAAAAGATGGGGTCAAGGGGAGGAAGTTGGTAGTGTAGAGTTGTTCAAATTTGGTTCTGGCCAAAGAGGGTTTTGGGGCATTTTGGTGAACCAAAATGGCTTTAATTGACAGGAGGCTTTGCAAGGTCATCAAAATATGCATTTGTGACTTGCTGGATTTTTCTTGGATTTTTATGAAAATATTTCCTGTGGAAATATTTCAAATCCTTGAAATGGGCAGAAATGGTTTTGGGAGGTTTTGTCCAATATTTTGAACATGACCATGTGTTGAAACTCTTATATATGGAAAATATATGTCCACTGAGTTTCCCTAAATTTTCTCAAATATTTTTGAAACATTAAAATAATTTTAACCTATTAAAGACCATTTCTGGCCTTAAGAAAAAGCCTTTAAATAAAATAGGGAAAATAACTTTTAAAATCATATTTTTGTGGTTTATGGGAGTCCTATATCTAATAGGTTTCAAATAAATTTTTGGAAAGATTTTTCACACCTCAAATCAAGTACTTGCAGTGCAAATCTCAATTTAAGGGGTTTTGGAAAACTAATTTTAGAAAATACTTTTTGGCCAAATTATTTTTGTAAGAAAATACTATATTGCACTATACACATGGCATGATCATTGGGCAGAAGTTTGGGGCAAGGAGATGGGGTATAGAGGGTGGAGTTGTGTTGACTTAAAGAGCACTTAAAAAGCACAGAGAGAAAACCAACTCTAAATAAAAGCCAAATAATGCAAAAGTTTTTGTTGGTCCAAATTTTCATGCTTTATTGATGCAAATGAAATGTTACAAAATGCAGGGTGTGACAGACCTACCCCCCTTACAAGAATCTCGTCCCCGAGATTCCTAAACTAGGCTTTAAAGAGATATGGAAACTCGGATCTAAGGTAGTCTTCACGTTCCCAAGTTGCTTCTGCTTCAGTGTGGTTGCTCCTCTGGACCTTGAAGTACTTGATCGTGCGGCTTCGAGTGCGTCGCTCAGCCTCATCCAAAATGCAGATGGGCCTCTCGCGGTAAGTCAAATCAGGCTGAAGGTCAATGGCTTGGTGATTGACGTCCTTGTAGAGATCAGGCTTGCCTGGAACTTGGAGACACTTCCGAAGTTGGGACACGTGGAATACGTTGTGCACATCGGATAGTCCAGGTGGCAGTTCCAACTGGCAAGCCACTTCTCCACGTCGTGCGGTGATCTCGAAGGGGCCGATAAACCTTGGTGCGAGTTTTCCCTTAACGTGGAAACGCTTGGTTCCCTTAAGGGGAGTCACTCGTAGGTATACATGGTCTCCGACTTGAAAGTCTACTTGTCGGCGACGAGTGTCAGCATAGCTCTTCTGTCTGGACTTAGCGGTCTTCAAACGTTCTCTGACAAACTGGACTTGCTCTTCTGCTTCACGCAGGATATCGGGCCCAAAGACTAGTCCTACTCCTGTTTCCGACCAATTGAGGGGTGTGCGGCACTTGCGCCCATACAACACCTCAAATGGTGCCATCTGAAGGCTTGACTGATAACTGTTGTTGTAGGAGAACTCGGCGAAAGGGAGGCAATCTTCCCACCTAGCTCCATATGCTAAGACACAGGCTCGGAGCATGTCTTCGAGTGTCTGATTTACTCGTTCTGTCTGGCCTCCGGTCTGCGGGTGGAAAGCAGTGCTGAAAGATAACTTGGTCCCCATGGCCTCTTGGAACTTCTTCCAGAATCTAGAGGTAAACTGGGTTCCTCGGTCTGACACAATCTCCTTGGGAATGCCATGAAGGCTTACGATTCTGATGATGTATAGAGTTGCTAGCTGGTTGCCATCATAAGTGGTCTTCATAGGAATGGAATGGGCTACTTTGGTCAAGTGATCGACTATGACCCAGATGGAGTCATGTCCCTTGTTCGACCTAGGTAGTCCAGTGATGAAATCCATTCCGACCTTATCCCACTTCCACTCGGGAACCTTGAGTGGTTGGAGCAATCCAACAGGTCTCTGATATTCAGCTTTGACCCTTTGGCATACATCACATTTTGCAACATAGGTGGCAATCTCCCTCTTCATGCCATGCCACCAGAATCTTTCCTTCAGGTCTTGATACATCTTGGTTCCTCCGGGGTGAATGGAATACGGGGTGTCATGAGCTTCTTGCAAGATCAAATTCTTGAGCTCAATCTTGTTGGGTACGCAAATGCGATTCCCAAACCACACAATTCCTTGCTCATCCTCTGAGAATCCTGGGGCCTTGCCTGCCTTGATCTTCCTCTTGATGCCTTCAATACTCTCGTGTCCCTTCTGAGCTTCCTTGATATCATCCATCAGGGTAGGCTTGACTTCAAGGTTGGCTAAGAATCCTGGTGCAACCAGTTCCAACCCGAAGCTTTCAAGTTCTTCATACAAGGCAGGTAGCCTTTCCTTAAGCATGGCATTCAAGGAACAAGCCTTCCTACTTAATGCGTCTGCTACCACATTGGCCTTCCCGGGGTGGTATTGAACACTGAGGTCATAATCCTTGATCAACTCTAGCCATCTTCTTTGCCTCATGTTCAATTCCTTTTGAGTGAAAATATACTTCAGACTTTTGTGATCCGTGTATATCTCACACCGCTTCCCTAGGAGGTAATGTCGCCATGTTTTCAGGGCATGAACTACAGCTGCCAACTCAAGGTCATGAGTAGCATAGTTCTCTTCATGAGGCCGTAGCTGCCTTGAAAGGTAGGCTACGACTCTGCCTTCTTGCATCAGAACACCTCCCAGTCCGGTCCTTGACGCATCACAATATATCACAAACTCCTTGTGTATATCTGGTGTGACCAGAACTAGGGCGGTGGTCAATCTCTTCTTCAGCTCCTGGAAGCTCTCTTAACACTTCGGCGTCCATTCAAACTTCTTGTCCTTCTTCAAGAGCTGAGTCATAGGTCGTGCCATGCTTGAGAATCCTTCAACGAACTTGCGGTAATACCCCGCGAGTCCGAGGAAGCTTCTGACTTCCTTCACATTGCTTGGGGATTGCCATTCAGTCACGGCTTCAATCTTAGTGGGATCGACCGACAATCCTTCTTCAGTCAAAACATGACCCAAGAATCCAACTTCGCGCAGCCAAAATTCGCACTTGCTGAACTTGGCGTACAGTTGGTGCTCTCGAAGCTTGTCTAGGACCATCCTCAAGTGTTGCTCGTGCTCTTCTTCCATCTTCGAGAAGACAAGAATGTCATCAATGAAGACAACGACAAACTTGTCCAAATATTCCATGAAGACCTTATTCATGAGATACATGAAGTAAGGTGGGGCATTGGTTAATCCAAAGGACATGACCGTGCACTCATACAGGCCATATCTGGTTACAAATGCCGTCTTCGGAATATCCTGGGGTCTGGTCTTCAGCTGGTAATACCCAGATCTGAGATCAATCTTGGAGAACACCCTAGCTCCATTGAGTTGATCAAACAGATCTTCAATCTTGGGGAGTGGATACTTGTTTTTGATTGTAACTTCATTGAGGGAGCGGTAGTCAATGCATAAGCGGATGGTACCGTCCTTCTTCGTTACAAACAGAACAGGTGATCCCCAAGGAGAGGCACTAGGGCGGATAAATCCCTTCCTCAACTACTCTTCCAGCTGCTTCTTCAATTCTGCTAACTCTTCCGATCCCATTCTATAAGGCTTCTTATAGATGGGTCCTGCTCCGGGTATGAGCTCGATGATGAACTCAATGTCTCGGTCAGGAGGCATTCCCGGTAGCTCATCAGGAAAGACATCGGGGTACTCGCATACTACCGGCACTTGCTCCAATCCAGCTTCTGACAGAGAGTTGACTTGGGTGGCCTGAGCAGAGGAGGGGTTGGAGGCATATCTAACTTCGACTCCTTGGTCATTGGTCACAGTGACAGTCCGGTTGGCACAATCTAACCAGCCTTGGTGCTTGATGAGCCAATCCATTCCTAAGATTACATCCAAGCCTTGCGATCTTAAGATGATAAGGTCTGCTTGGAAGTCTACCCCATTAATGACAATCCCGACTCCTTTACATCCTATCTTGGCTCTCATCTCTGCTCCGGGGGTTTGTACCACCATGGGGTTATTCAGGGGTGTAGGGGTCATGCCACTTTTTAATGCAAACTTTTGGGTGACAAAAGAATGCGTGGCTCTAGAATCAAACAAGACAGTTGCAGGGGTTGAATTGACAAGGAACGTACCCAGCACGACGTCCGGGTCTTCCTGGGCTTCTTCTGCAGTGACATGATTCACACGACCCTTGTCGTTGTTGGGCAGGTTGCGGGGAGCTTGGTTCCTTGGTGGCATTCCACGGCCTTGTCCTGGGTTCTGCGTATTGGGGCGCGGTGCGTCGGGCTTCTTGTTGGGACAATTCTTGGAGTAGTGTCCTGCTTGACCACATCCGAAGCAAGTGACTTGATTGGGGTTGCTGCTCTTGCCGGCATTGTTATTGGGGTTGTTGTAAGCTGGCCTGGGGTTGGCATACTGCTGAGGTGGATAGTTGGTGCGGGGTGCAGGAGCTCTTGGCTGCTGATAGGTTGGCTTGACCGGGGCTGGCTGCCACGGGCGAGGCTTCTGGTTGCTGGAGCTACCCTTGCTGATCATCTTGCGCTTACGGGTGTCATCCAAAGCACGTCGCTTGTCCTCAAGCATGAGTTCCTTGTTCACCAAATCAGGAAAGGTCGGGCAGTCGCACACAACAAGCGAGTACTGCAGAGTCTGGTTAAGGCCTTCCATGAAGCGCTCCCTTTTGGCAGCATCAGTGCTGACATCTTCAGGGGCATACCTTGAGAGAACACTAAACTTTTGCATGTACTCCTTGACAGTGTTGCTACCTTGCTTCAGGGCTCGGAACTCACGCTTCTTGATGGCCATGATTCCGGAAGGAATGTGGGCCTTGCGGAATTCTGCCTTGAAGTTGCTCCAAGTGATGTTTTGCTCAACATGCATGGCCTTGAATCCATCCCACCAAGCTCTAGCAGTTCCCCCGAGACAGTGAGCAGCATATGCCACCTTCTCACGGTCTTCGGTGCATCCGACTAGTTCCAGCAGATCCTCAATGGTGCGGACCCAGTCGTCTGCATCCAGAGGTTCAGCAGTCTCGATGAAGGTGGGTGGTGCATGCTTCTTGAACTCCATCAATGTGGAACGTGCATTGCCGTTTCCCGCCGGCTGGCAGTTGACAGCTTGAGCGATCATGTGGAGGGCTGCAGTGTTGGCTTGGCATTCCTCTCGGAAAGCTTGGAGAAGCTGAGCCATGTCCATGCTTGGAGGTGGTGGCGGCGGAGTTTGTTCTTGGGTTTGGTCCTGACTGGCTCCTTCTCCGGCTTCTGGCTGCTGGGTAGAGGTACCAGTACGAGTTACAACAGGCATCCTGTCGGAGCGGTCAAGGTCTCATGATTGGGAAAGATGGGGAAGTAATATAGATGGGATGCCTGGTAAGGGGGTTGGTATGACACTAACTATTTTCATGCAAGGGCCAAAAGGGCCAAAACACATTCATTAAAATCCAAATGGGTGATGTAGTCGCTTACAAGTTCCCGAAGGAAAGTACGATGTCCATCAAACACATCAAAAGCAAACACAATGCTACATGGTTTCATATGAACCATTACAAGGACTCGACTTCGCATAGGGGTACACGACCTATCCTACCGTAGGGGTTACTAACGGGCATATCCGGGCTGCGAATGATGCCTAAGTGGTGGAATGCTCGGTCGCATAGTCTGGCTCTTCTGGGTCTTCCTCCTCGTCATCGGCGGCCTGACTTTCTTCTTCACTTGAAGTGGTGGGGGAGTGGGGGAGCTTAACACGGCGTTGCTTTGTCGGAGGTGCGAAGAGCTTGCGGTATTCCTTTGCGCTCATGCGGTGTTGTTGTGGTGGTTCTCCGTCCTTTGGGGGTCTTCCGCCTCTGTATGCGATTGCAGGTTGTCCAGGGGGAGCACCTTCCTTCTTGATCCTATCCTTCTTCCCTTGTGCTTGAAGAAGAAATGCCTTGGTCTCATGAAGTTCCTTTCGGAGTTCCGTCGATTCCGAGGCCAAGCGTTGTGCCAAACTATCGGCACAAAGGCTGAAGTAGGTCTGGAATCGAAGTGGAAGTCCTTCTTCTAATGGTGGAGCTGGGGCACTGCTCTCATCCTCACCTTCCTTCCGATAAGGCAAGAAACGGGTTGCCAACTCGTCTGCCATCTCTGGAAGAAGGTCTCGGAGGCGGGTGAGTGCCTTGAGGGTTGCCGTCTCGACGGCAAGGACTAGTGTTGCCATCTGGGGTCCCTCAAAGAACCAGCTTGTTGGGGAGTTATTGGCCTTCACGATCACTTCCACGTGATACTCCGTCTTGGTGTCATTGATCCAATGCTCATGGTAGGTGTAAATGGGGGCTCGGTGGTACTGGCACTTCTTGAGGCTATCCTCGAGAAGTACGGGGAATCCTGTGGTCAGGAAGTCCTCAGGTACGATAGCCATCTACAAAGGTTGAATGGGAGAGGTTAATAAGGGAATATATCTTGGGTTGGGTGAGCTTAGAAAAGAAGAGGAGTTTAGATGGTCTCAAGCTAACTAACGTCCATGCTAACTAAGGCTTCCTACAGTCAGGATGGCTCTGATACCAGCTCTGTGGGGACCCCGACTCATAAGTCGTGATCACCGAATGCACGTGTACAGTGATCCCAGAGATCAATGCTCACTGAACACACAGAAGCTGAATAACAAGAGTCTTAAATCCATACATACCGTTTTACACAAATTACGACCATTGTGATCAAGTCTTACATAGATAAAGCCCTAAGGGCTGAACATCAAATGAAACACAAGCAGCGGAAATCTTCGTTGATAAGTAGAACCCATGCCATCTGCCTTAACCCTACAGGCATTCTGACTGGGAGACGTCCTAGTTCGCATGTTCGTCTTCAAAGAATTCTTCTTCGAACTCCTGCTCTTCCATGCCTGGCCAATTAAATAACCAGTGGCAAGCCAATGAGTACTTTGAATGTACTCGCAAGCAACCCATGTTTTGATTCAAGGTACAACAATGCATGATATAGGTAAATTTTGCGGAAAGCTAGTTTTTGAGTGCAATGACATGTGCAACAGCTTGTAAGACATGCATCAGGAGAATTCAAGTAACCATAAGGACAGGTTACAGATATCAACATAGATAGAGTGGGCACCAACCCAACTCAACCATGTCAAGTCCTCTGACTTGACCCAAGTAGTGGTATCACCATAAAAGGAGTGGGCACCAACCCAACTCAATCATGTCAAGTCTTCTGACGTGACCCGAGTAGTTCTTCCCATTTATTCAAATACTCACACAGGTTCGAAAACATGTGGACGTAGTTTAAGCAGCACCGCCCAACTGTCCTTGACCGTGGACACGGCTATTCGAATAGTTTTACACTCTGCAGAGGTTACACACTTTACCCACAAGATCCGGGGAACTTCCGTGTCATCCACGACCCGCGGTACCTCAAGTACCCGGGGTAAGCACCCGATCACTATCTTTCCCTAGACGACACTAACATGGAGTCCACTCGATTGGTAGTAACCCCCGTGCCCAACATTTCACAACTTGAAATTGTGGAGCCTCGCTCCTATATTCATCACGTACCACTGGCACGGGGTACCAACGGTGTATCCGGTGCCCTGTGAAAACAGTCATGGCCGCCCTACCTGGCACGACCCCATCCGGACAGAGTGCACCAACAACTCTCCCGTCACTAGTAATGCGGGCTCCAAGCTAGTATCGGCCTAGGTAATCAATAATGCCCTTTCCCATATAAGGCTAGAGTGGTTGCGCATGTAAGGTTGGGACAGTCGACAAATCTTATATCTAATCCGTTTTCGAAAACAACACACACACTTGCCTCGGTACACCACTTCGTCATCAAGTGGTTACCCATTTCATCATCTCCCTCGGGCATAAGTGGCACCCGACGGGGTTTTCGAGAACTCCTTTGAAAACACTTTGCCTCATCACCATGCATATTCCCGCCCATTTTGCGTAGCAACTACATAGCATCCTATCCATTCCCACCGGCATAATCCTCATAAGGAGGTAGGGTCATGCACAAATGCAAGTATCAATAAGGAGGAGACGAGGGCAACCCACCAAGGTGGCTCCCTTCTCACATGATTCCGATGCAACAATAGTAAAGTGCCACATGAAATGCATAAAAAGGGGTTTCTTAGTCATGGTCAAACGGCTGCTTGCCTGGCTCAACGAGGTCTTCTGGGTCTTCAAAGTCTTCTGGTCCAACTCCTTCGTCAGCAATGCAATCTATCGTCGCAAAATAATATCGAGAAAATAAGGCAATAAGTAAAACAGAAAAACCGAAGTGCTCAGAAAAATGTCAACTTATTTTTATAAAATACTAGGTGGAAATCTAAGAAGGGGAAAATTTCTAGTTTTGGATTTGGAGTTATACAAGAGGGGATATGGATTTTCAAAGAGAGATTAAACTGCTCAAATTTGAATTTAAATTTGAACAGTACATAAAAGTTGGTTGGATTTGAATGAAAGTGGCACCATTAAATAGGTGGGATTTTTAGAAAAATAAGGGAGTTGGAATTATTCCATTTGGACAAATATTTTATCCTGTGGAATTTTTACAAGACAGAGAGAAAAGGAAAAAGAAAAGTGGCACTGTGCCACTGGGCCAGAAAGGCCACAGTGCAGCAGGCCCAGAGGGAAATCCAGCCCGCGCAGGCCGCCACGTCGAAGGCGTATTTGGGAAATACGCCTCCAGCCGACGCAGCGAACCGGTGCGCGCGCGCGTGTGTTTAAACCTGACGGGTGGGGCCCACCCGTCAGGGTGTGAGGCTGACTGACGGGCCCCACGGCCGTCGTCGTCAACCCTACGCCAGAGGGGCGGCGAGCTCACCGGCGACGTTCCCGGGCACGGCGAGGTCAGGCGAGGGCACGTCTGGGCTCCTTGTCGTGTCGCCATTCGGGTGGTGCCGGAGTTGGTCGCCGGGGTGCAAGGGTTCGCCGGCGACGAGGTCTCGCGGCGGAGCAGCTTCGGCCGTCGACGGGTCCGGCCGTTTCGGGCTGCAAACGAGGCGGGGGAGAGAGGGGAAACAGTCAGTGGGATGCAAGGGCTCCAGATCGAGGCAAGGAAGGAGCGGGGGAGGCCTGTACCGTGGGATCGACGGCGACCCGAGGCGGCGGAGCTCGAGCTCGATCTCGAGCTCGGGTGCTCCTGGAGAGGGGTGAGTGGCGCAGGGGGTCATTAGGGGAGTGAGAGAGCGAGTGGTGAGGAAAGAGGGGCTCGGGGAGGCCCTTAAGTAGGCGAGCCACGGCTCACTGTAGACCCGTGCGCCGGTGAGCTCGTGCTCGTCGCTGCAGAGCTCGGGGAGACGGGCACGGTGTCTGGGGCGTTCGTGGGCTTGGTCAAGAGCGAGGGGAAGAAGAGAGGGAGGGAGCAGGGGGGCAGAGGCGCGCGCGTGTGAGCCGCGCCATTGGTGCGCTCGGGCGGCCTCTGTTCGCTAGCGCGGAGGCGCAGGGAGGAGGAGAGAGGGGGGGGGCGACAGCGTGGCGTGCTGCGGACGTCGAGGCAGCCTCGGAGGACACGAAGGGGAGAGCCGAGGTGGCCAGATGCGCCTGGCTGGGGGCGGCTACAGTGCGGGAGCGCACTGTAGCGCGCTCCAGAGCGCCTAAATGGCCGGCATGCTATTCTTTTATGCAAGGAGAGCGTGTCCAATGGTGTCTAGCAGGTCTAGGGAGGAGTAAAGAAAGGGGAGGGGGCATTGGATGCCCTGGAGAGCCAGTAGGAGAGGAGAGAGGGTGAGGGAGAGAGAAAAAGTGGCTGTCCAGAGAAAGAAAAGGATGTTTTCATCCCCCTTCTAATTGAGTTTGGGCTAGGAAAACTTACTGGAGTTAGAACATGATCATAAGGGGTTGTGGTAAAAATTTAAGCTATCCAAGAATAGTGGAAGAGGTCAAAACAGTGGTTTTTGCAAAATGTCAGAAGGTGTTTGAGTATTAGGGTGCTCCACCAAATTTGAGCTCATTTGGGCAAAGTGGCCAATGCAACTTTGGAAACCCTAGAAATCAACAGAAAGGGGTTTGGAAGATCTAGTAGAGCAAATCACTTCTCCATGATGCACCACTTGGTGTAGTGGCCTCATTTGAGGATTTGCACATGCTCACAAAAGATGGGGTCAAGGGGAGGAAGCTGGTAGTGTAGAGTTGTTCAAATTTGGTTCTGGCCAGAGAGGGTTTTGGGGCATTTTGGTGAACCAAAATGGCTTTAATTGACAGGAGGCTTTGCAAGGTCATCAAAATATGCATTTGTGACTTGCTGGATTTTTCTTGGATTTTTATGAAAATATTTTCTGTAGAAATATTTCAAATTCTTGAAATGGGCAGAAATGGTTTTGGGAGGTTTTGTCCAATATTTTGAACATGACCATGTGTTGAAACTCTTATATATGGAAAATATATGTCCACTGAGTTTCCCTAAAGTTTCTCAAATACTTTTGAAACATTAAAATAATTTTAACCTATTAAAGACCATTTCTGGCCTTAAGAAAAAGCCTTTAAATAAAATAGGGAAAATAACTTTTAAAATCATATTTTTGTGGTTTATGGGAGTCCTATATCTAATAGGTTTCAAATAAATTTTTGGAAAGATTTTTCACACCTCAAATCAAGTACTTGCAGTGCAAATCTCAATTTAAGGGGTTTTGGAAAACTAATTTTAGAAAATACTTTTTGGCCAAATTATTTTTGTAAGAAAATACTATATTGCACTATACACATGGCATGGTCATTGGGCAGAAGTTTGGGGCAAGGAGATGGGGTACAGAGGGTGGAGTTGTGTTGACTTAAAGAGCACTTAAAAAGCACAGAGAGAAAACCAACTCCAAATAAAAGCCAAATAATACAAAAGTTTTTGTTGGTCCAAATTTTCATGCTTTATTGATGCAAATGAAATGTTACAAAATGCAGGGTGTGACAGAAACTCCTCCAGACAGATGCTTCCAGCAATGTGGGCCACAATCCTCGCGGCACACGCCCTCGTCTCTCTGTCATACAAATTTCTCGAGCCTAACGTCCGCAGCAGTTTCTTGACTAAATCGGTAGGGGATACAGACATGATCAGATGCTTGATGAGTATGTGCTCCTGCATGAACGTCTTCAATGTCTTCCGATCGTACATGAGATCTTCTTCCTGTTCCTTGGCGACTATCTCCATTCGTCTGGCGAATGCGTCCAGGATCCTTACCCCGGAAATATAGTCATCAGGTGACTTGGACCCCATCAGGTCCACAGCATATGTGATGACGTTCCTTCCTCTAGCGAAGGATGGGTCCTTTTCACATCCCATCGTCGTTTCGAGTAAGTAGTCCGAGATTCCAACAAGAGCCTGATCCCCAAACCCTCTTCTTTTGAGTACTGCATTTGCTACAGATCCCTTTGCAAAACCAAATACAGTTTTGTAGCAGAAAATCACACCTTGGAGTAGAGCAATGGAATACAAGATGTCCAGCGCCGGCTTCAGGTTTCCAAGTCCGTCGGCATTATTACTGCCGTAATCGTGTTGTCTCAGACGCCACACAGAAATCCCCGCGGAGATTAACAACCCAAACACGTAGACAGTCGCCAGAGGGCACAATAGAATGACAAATACTACCTGTTGAACAGTGGCTACAACAGTTGCTAGCACCTGGCGCTTACGCTGCAAAGGGTCGTACTCAAACACGGCATATCGAACAGATCTAACTGCCGAAATTGAATCACCAATATAGCTCAGCTTTTCAGTCAGAAGAACATCGAAAATCCTGTTGTTTGTACCTCATGTTAGAGACGGACGCAATAACATTGGACAAGAAAACAGTTCTCACAAAAAAAATGGAACCACATAAACAGTTTCCAAAGGGGAAAAAACAAGGTTGAGAGTAATTATGCACGAACTGAATGAATAGTAACATGACTAACCCAGCTGTCTGTGCTAGGGTAATGAATGTAAGACACCAAAAATCCTTCCTCTTCAATGTAGAGACGAAGCCACCGAGAAGAACTACGGTGCTCCAAGTAAGCACCAGAAAACCGAGCCCCTTGACGGCCATGGACAGGTACCCCATGAGCAGGGCATATTCGTTGACAAACAGTACTTCGTTCCAGTCGCTGTCATCAACAAGCTTCCCACGGCGTAGCATTCTCTTCTCCCGGCCCCTGAAGAGTTGAGGTCAGTCCAATAAGACTATCATGTGCATGCCTTTTTCTTTTCTGTAAATATCATCTGAGTGCTCGATCTGCTATCATGTTATGGAAGAAGATGACACTCTAGCTAGCTAGATGGTTCATGGTTGCACAAGAGAAAACTGACGAGAAAATCGCATGCTCATTTCTGCACTCGTACGAGGGATCCTATAGTAGAGGCCCTGCCTATGGTACTGCTAGAAGGAGGAGGAAAGGAATATTGGTCAACTTAGACACATCAGGAAGGAACTAAAAGCAGCGCAATCTAATGTATCACAACTCACAGCAAGCTGAATGGGTTGTTGGCTTCAGCTAGCAAGGCGTGGTGGCATTAGCCGTCTATTAAGCGTGCCACCTAATTAAGCCCAAAAAGCCAACGTGGCAGTTCAATTAAAGAGGGGAGAGAGCTTAGCCGTTACCCCCTGGATGAATGACTGGTGTTACCGAAGCCGATGCAGATTTACTGTCCCGTGCACACCGAACATCCACGTACCCTCACCTTGTTTTCTCACTTCCCGTGAGCAAAGCTCCACTGCCTGCCACCTCTCCTGTTTGGCTCCAACCCGCTCTCCACACCGCTGCAGTTTCTAGCCTTTGGACCCTTCACAGAGAAAACGAACAAGAGAGAGAGCACATGGCTGTTGGTGAGCAGGCAGTGAGAAGCTAGCTCTCTCTAGAACCACCAAAATGGAATCCCTTCGACGAGTAAAACAAGTTTGTGGCAACGGTTTGGCTGGAGAATGTTCAGAGGTCGGGCCGGATAAGTGCAACAGGATAAGGCACATGTGGCGGTGAAGTGGATACTTGCTGCTTGGCTGGCTACATACACGCCTAGATGTACAGTAGCAGAGAAAGAAAATCTGGGAAACAACCAAACAAATAAATGATGTATTTAGAGCTCGTTTCAGTCAGAAAGAACATCCAAGATCCTGTTGTTTGTACCTCAAGTCAGATACGGAAAAAGATTGGTTCTCGCAAAAAGATGGAGGAAAAGAACCAACTGCATAAATTGTTTCCAAAAGGGAAATAGCTAGTAACAAGACTAACCCAGCTGTCTGTACTCTGTACTAGGGTCATGAATGTAAGACACCAAAAATCCTTCTTCTGCAGTGAGACAAAGCCACCCAAAAGAACCACGGTGGTCCAAGTAAGCACCAGAAAACCGAGGCCCATGGACAGGTACCCGCCCGATGAGCAGGGCATATTCGTTCGCAAACAGTATTTCCTTCCTTCCCGCTGTCATCAACAAGCTTCCAACGGCATTGCATTGTCCCCCTGAAGAGTTGAGATCGGTCCAATAAGACTATCATGCGCATGCTTTTAATTTTTGTAATTGTTGCTGGATCTGCCCCATATTATGGGCACGAGTGTTTTGGATGCAAGTTGATACTCTAGCTAGCCAGACCAATCCGTGCGCTACCATGCACGAAAGAAAACTGAAGAGAAAATCATATGCTTTTATGCACTCGAGGGATCCATTAATTCATCTTACCTGCAGGTGGTAGAGGCCCTTGCTTAGGGTACTGCTGGAAGGAAAATGCAGAGCAAGGAGCCAAAGAGCAGCGTGATAGAGTTCAGCTAACAAGGCTTGGTGGCTGGGGCTATGGTTGGGGTCCTTAGGAGTATTTTTTTTGCTTATATGTGCAAAGACCAAGGTTAGATCTTGACCAGCAGTAAACAAGGCCGCCGTTAAAAATTCAACAGCCAGCCATGTTAAGCTGAATGGCAAGCAAAACTATTCACATATACAGTCCGTTCAGCTCCATGTTTACTGCATCATACCCTACATAACATCCTCTATTAAGAAAATAGTTACTTCCTCCACCATCCGAGTTTATTAGTCCCCTAGAATTTTAAGCCTAAATTTGACCACATCAATATACATTTTGGCATATAAATCATATTTTATTAGTCAAATTTTAAGGTATTAACGCATTCACTCAACTCCGCTCAGTAACATAAGACTAACGAGTTCAAACACCGGCATATAAATTTTAAGGTATTAACGCATTCACATAACTCCGTATAGTAACAAAAGACTAACGAGTATGGCTGCATGCATCATTGTGATGCAGAGGCCGGGGGCAATCCTCATTTTAAAAAAAAAAAAAGACTAACGAGTTCAAACACTAGCATATAAATTTTAAGGTATTAACGTGTTCACTCAACTCTGCTCAGTAACATTTTTGGCATATGAATTATCCTGACAGAGCAAATTTTGCTTACTTCAATTATCTGTTCATCAAAACTTCAACCTGAAACATCGAGTTGGAGCTACAAAACTTGAGAAAATGACAGCAAAAATATAAACCAACCTATCAAATCACTCCTGCACAAACCAATACGAAGAGAACCACCGGCAGTAGCAAGCCAAACAACCAATCGATGGTCATGGTGAGCAGAGTCGATGCACGCAATAAAATCATAGCAACCCAAACCGTTGTTCTGAACTTTTGCCTACTACTGTACCTGATTGCTCGCATGCCAGCCCGCAATGGAAGCTATGCAGGGCTGCAAAGAACGAGCCCATCTGCAGATACGCGAGCGCCCAAACGCCGCCGCTCCCCTCGAGCTTGCAAAGCACGAGCTCGGCAAGATTGTGTGGCGCAGTGGACTGGAGCATGCTGGAATTTAGTTTATTTTGAGCAGCCCAATAACTATTTTAGAAATTCCTAATAAATCTTAAAGGCCCATTTAGCCCATTTGTGCAAGGCAAAGGATACTACTAAAGTTTAGTCCAACATTGCTAGTTCAGTGGAAGTTGGACCTCTTTATAAGGAAGGTTCTTTCCCTACTTGTACGAGTATGAGAACAAGAGGGATATCCACGCGCGCTCCTCCTCCGCCGCCCGCCTCGCCTCGTCACGACGCACCGCGGGTTGCGGGAATGAGCCGAGCCGATATCTAAGCGCCTATAAAAGGGAGGTCGCTCCTCCTGCTATGATCTTCCCCATTCGAAACCGCACCTTTTGAGTCCTGTACGGGAGAAGGGTGATAAAGTTTTTGGGGAGCGATCCGGTCGCCAACGACTTCTTCCCCGACGTCCACGATCTCCTCGATGACATGGCAGGCGAGGAAACCGACCCCAAGTCCAACACTTCCACTGCTGTTGTCCCGTACATGTTCTTGCTCTTTCTGTTAGATGTCATGACAGAGTTCTTTGCTCTACTTTTCATCCTACATGTGTTAGATTCTACTTCATATATGAAACTTCCTCTAGTGTCTGTTCTAGATGTGTTTAGTTCAAGTTCATATATGCATATGCTCTTTACCTTCTCTCTGTCCGAACGCATGACTTGTTTTATCTCTACTATATTAGTCAAGCTTTATCTAGTATTTCTGTTAATAAAATCATTAGGTAAATTGCTCATATTTCCAACAATCCAAAAACCTTATTATAGGCAATTTACCCCGAGTGGTTTTGCTGCTTCCATGAGACCTCCAATGTTTGAGGGTATCCACTATAAGAGGTGGCGCGTGAGAGCAGTCTTATGGTTTCAAACCATGAGTTGCTATGACGCCACTCTCGGCAAACTTGAAGGAGAGCTTCATGCTCAACAGGCACAAGCTTTTCAGAAAATGGATACTGTCGTGGATTTGTCACGGCAGATGTCCTTGTGAAAGGACTTAGTCGTGGAGCCATCGCTACGGGATAGCTTTAAGGGGTTAAACCGGACAAGGGACACGGGGAGTTTTATACTAGTTCGGCCCCTTCGAGATCCAATTATTTTTGCTTTTCTGTTTTATCTTAGATCCGAAAGTTTTATATATCACTGTGAGATCTGTTTCTATGTTCCTGTGAGATCCGTTTCTCCTCGCACCAATATAGGCGGTTTGACCTTGTATAAGCAGTCTATGCCATTAGCCCTCTGATAAACCGGAGGGGCATTTTACCTTCATAATTATGCTCCGGTTTAACAATGTCTGAGTAATCCTGTGCTAGTATTATCTTTTTCTCTTATTGCATTGGTCTCCGGGTTGTACCATTTCACATATCAGTATGTTTCTTACTCCCTTGTCTCTTGTATATAATCATGCGTAATTTATAAACCGGCCTTTCATTTTCAGTTTGTTCGCTTTGCAATGGCCAAACAATTCACTGCCTGCAATTGGGCTCGTTCCCGGGTTACTGAGGCTCAGTTGAATGAGATGGTTAGCATCGGCTCTCTGCCTAAGAAAACTGAGATCAAATGGCGAGTTCCAGGAACAGAAAATCCTCCAACCCCGAGGCAGGGCGAGGTGGTGGTCTTTGTTGACCATATAGGCCGTGGTTTCGAACCGCCAGGGTCAAAGTTTTATCGAGATGTGCTTGCCAGCTTCCAACTGCATCCGCAAGATATTGGTCCCAACTCAATTTCCAACTTATGCAACTTCCAAGTCTTCTGTGAAGTATATTTACAAGAAGAACCAACTGCAGAATTATTCCAGGATTTCTTTCACCTAAACCGGCGCACAGAGTTTGTAAATGGCCCGAACACAGAGCTTGGTGGTGTCTCGATTCAAAAGCAAAAAAAGTGGAATTTCCTCATGCCAAACATCATAGCCACCCAAAGGAATGGAACCAAACATGGTTTTATTGCAGAGACACTTCGCCTGAGGATGAAAATCCCCTCCCCGGCTTTCGTGATCACAGACTATCCAATACTCACCCAATGCCACAACGCCTGAGCTCTTCAGAAAGGGCGAAATACGCTCCTCAACTCGCCAAGCTCCGGGCCTTTATGGCAAACGGTTTAACAGGCGTGGACTTTGTGCGCTGCTGGATATCCTGGAGTATCTTGCCGCTAAGCCGGCGTCCCGGTTTAATGTGCGAATATACCGGTGAGGTTGACGACCCTCAGCGCCATTGCAACATCCAATTATCTGAGGAAGAAGTTACTGAAGGTGTAAAGAAGATTCTGAATGAATCGAAAATGGTCTGTAGTCAAACCGGTCTGAGTCCCTTCTATGTCAAGAACAAACCACCTGCTGTAAGCATTATACTCCCTCTTTATCTCTAATATCTTGAACTTATGCAACCTGTAACCCTTCTTCTTTATATATATAGGGCGATGACCCCTTCTGGAAACGGAAATCCATAGAGAAAGCGGCAAAGCCGACTGGAGACAAAGCGGTCAAGCCATCCCGCCCGAAGACCAAAGTCGTAAAACGGACGTCAAAGCGGAAAATGGCTGACCGAATTAATATGGAGCTTGATGATGATACTATGATCCAGAAGTTGAGGTAGAACTTGACTCACTTGGCTCTCTTTTTATGCATCTTGTTAACAATGATCTTCCTCAGGAGGATGCAGAAGCTAGTCAAGCTGATGACGTAGAGGTAATTACCCTTTCCTCCGGTTCAGACTCTATGCCAACACAAAAAACTCGCCAAGCAATCCGGAAAGTAAGCTTTTCTCATCCTCTTGCTCACTTGGATCCAACATTTATTTTGAAGAATCGGCAGCATGAAGCTCGCCGGACAACCCGGCATAGTGGCCAACAGGTCACTTCAGCCGGTTTACCTGACACTCCGGTTCGGAAGCGCCGGTCTGAGGTCTCTCCTACTTCTGACCATTCTTACCCCAAGGCAGGTTATTTCAGACAGCCTCTTAATCCGTTCGATTCAAATTATCAGGTGACACCTCCTTCCTCTTCTAGTGAATCGACAGCAACTCAACTCCCCCCTTTGAAAACTGTGGCCGGGTGAGTTGTAAAAACCTTTCCTTTCAATGCGCCCTAAATCCTTTGAATAGGATGTTAATCCTTTTTTATTCTGTTTGCGGGGCCAAAGCCAGACCCAGCAAGAAAGCTCAGGTCACCAATCCGCCAGAAGACCCTGTCGCCGAAGAAGAAGAACCAAGAGGTGAACCGGAACAGACTGGTGAACCGGAAGGCCCCCATCCTGAAGCTACTTTTGATGATCCACCCCTTGAAGGCCAACATACCGACGAACCAACAGATGTTGAGCCTGCCGCACCCGATACTGAACTGGTAGAACCAAACCGGGCTAGTCCGGTGAAAGACACTGACATTCCAGCATCATCCACCAAAAATCCTGAAGGCCAAGGTGATGATGTTATTATTACTAGAATAGGCCACAGCTCTCCTGGCCATCCTGTCATTTTAGCTCAGCATAGTGCCAAAGAAGAGAAAATTGCCAGGGATAAAGGTAAATGGAGTAGCGACTTATCAAACTATGCTCATCTTAACGCTGATGAGCTTCATTCCGGCTTCTTGAACCGTCCGCACTCAAACCGGGATTATGAAGCCGGTTTGGTGAACTTGATGAAAGAGCGATATGAGGTAAATTCTTCTACCTTTGTATATTGATTTATAGCTGAAACACTATCCCAAGTAGCCCCCAAGGGCCGTTTTATGATTGTTAATCACAAACCGGGTCTTTATAACACTTCAAGCATCCCATCATTGATCCTTGCAATAGCATGTTGCCAATAATAGATAAGACTCATCTTGAAAAAATTAGATAACTTTCTGCAGCATAGCCCCCAAAGGCCGGTTTAACTTGGCAAGTTAATCCGGTTTTTAATTCACACAGCCGTTTTAGAAGAGACGCACATTAGCCCCCAAGTGTCAAGGATAATGCTTGCATTGTTCTAGAAACTTGTATAGAGTGTAGTATTTGAGAGCAAATAGGCATTAGCCCCCAAGTATGAAGTGTATAACTTGTTATATGCTTTATACTTAATGCATAAATATGTTGTTTGTTGAATATACCTTCAATGTTGCAGGCTGAACTGAGAAGCAAAGATGGCCAAAATTCTGACTTGCAAGAAAATGTGAAGTCTCAACAAGCCGAAGCTGCAAAAGCCAAAGAGGAGCTGACCCAGGCCCTGGCCGGAATGGAAAAGATGAAAGAATCCTTCAACCAAGAGCGTGCTGAATGGAAAACTGAAAAAGTAGGTTTAACCAAAAGAGCTGTAGACGCCGAGGCAGCCCTGAAACCAGTGGTTGAAGAACTAGCCAGTTTGAAACGCCAAATCAATGCTATGACCTCTGCTATCTTTGGTAAGAGTCTGCTTATGTATGTTGCGCCAGTCAATGAATCTTAAAACTGACCAAAATGTTGATAAAATCTTTGGCAGGCACTCGGATCGCTCATCTTGGTGCAGATATGTGGATGAAGCTCAAAGCGGCATATACATTGGTTGAGCAGCTATACTCTGGGTCTCAGCGGGCCATTAGTACGGCGGCTTATAACAAACCGGCTCCAACTTTGATTAAGGAGATCCTTGAGAAGCTGGGCATGTTACCAGCCCGTATTGCCGAGTTGAAGAGAGCCGCTGCTAGAGCAGGAGCTTTAACCGCCCTTATTCGAGCCAAGACCTGGATTCCAGACCTTGAAGCGGAGGATATCATTAAAGGATACCCAGGCATTAAAGAAGACGGTTCAAACTTCGACAATGATGATCTTCGGCGGCTGACCAAACAGATACGGCCAGCAAGTTGGCTGAGGATACCGATTTTTCCCATTTTCAACCGTTTTATGATGCAGAAGGGAAAAGACAGCCGGCCGACATCCATGAAGTCGAAGAACTTGTGCCTCCGATTCGTAAGCACACTTACGCCCCTGATATTAACCCTTCCAATCTTATCCATGAGGAAGCAGTGTTCCAAGCTTTAACCGGAATCGATTGGTCAACGGCTGATTTCTAGCGTCTGGGGAGGGATGAAGAAGTGCCTACATCAACTGATCCTCAACCGTCAAACCGTCGCGATGAAGAGTCCTGGTCCGGTCGCCGGTTTACATGGCTACTGTGAAAAACAATGGCACTGTTTGAGCCGCTTTGAAGCTTCATGTAATAGGATAGCTGAAACTCCGTTTATCTGCCATGCCATCGAGCATGTTTCGTAATACTTTGTGACAATCTGTGCCGCCCTTCGGGATATATTTATGCATAACCCATGATGAATTGCCTTCCTCATTGATTGACCAAACGTGTATACGGCAAAGGTGTTAATACCAATCCGGAACGTTTGATAATTTCATCTTCATAATGCTGGTCTATATATTAAACCGGGCCGGTATAACTACCGGATTTTCTTTATAACACTGGTGATTTAGTCAAACCAGACCGTGTCAATGAACACCGGTCTATAATTGATCATGTGCCAACAACTGGTAGTTGAAAAGCAAGCCGGGCCAAGGACGCCGGTTTATCAAAAAATACTTATGATTTTCAATAAACAAAATTCAAATAGGAAAATATGCAAGGCTTTTTACGAGCTGCCAGGCTCCAAATCGAGGCTTTTCATGGGCTGCCAGGCCTCTGAGTTAAACCATTTAACAAAGCCTTTTAAGATGGGCCTCCAATTAACCAACCATCGTTTTAACTATGACAAGTTCAGGGTCTGTAAAAGATTGACTTGTCAAACGTTCGATGGGTCATACCAGGATTACCTGGACAAGAGTAGCTTACTTGATGAAGGCAGGCTAACCCGGGTTTTAGGTGAATACACCAGGCTTCCAAGCCGTGGCTTGATAGCCAATTACGAGGGTCCTTTCAAACTCTTTGTTGTTTTGCAAAAAAGAGCCCCCAAGTAACTTTGTGAGCGATGCTCAGTGTGCGCCTATGTTTGAGTCTGTACTGTGTACAACACTCTCTTTGGCTCCACACATTTTTTCTTTTGTGGCTGAAATGCCTATCAAGAGGTGTAGCTATGGTGTGAGGACAACCAAGCCCCCTAGTGATATACCTTCGTGGTTTAAAAACCGATCAAGAGGTGTAGCTGTGGTTCAAACATGACCAAGCCCCCTAGTGATTTTCTTTATCTCTATGCAGCTGCTAAAGCCGGTTTAACAAAGACTCCGCTTTGTTAGTTAACTTGTAAAAGCACACACATGATATAAGAAAGAACAGATACCCCACTTATAACGGAGGCTCCGGTTTATTATATGATATATACACTGTCATAAATATGTACAGATGAAGAGCCTATGGCGTCAAGTATAGTAAGGCCGAAGGAGAGCTATGTTCCATGGCCGCTTTGTCTCCTCCTCCGATTGATGTGAGTCTTCATGCTCTCAAACATCAATGAGGTAGTAAGATCCGTTGTGCAGATTTTTGCTGACCACAAAGGGTCCTTCCCAAGGGGGGATAACTTGTGCATATCAGTCTGATCCTGGATGAGCCAGAGAACCAAATCACCTTCTTGAAAGGTTCTAGTTTTAACCCGGCGGCTGTGATAACGTCGAAGATCTTGTTGATAAATTGCTGAACGTGCTGCTGCAAGATCACGCTCTTCATCCAACAGGTCTAGAGAATCCTGATGTGCCTTCTCATTATCAGCTTCAACATAAGCTGCCACACGGGGCGAATCGTGACGGATGTCACTAGGAAGAACTGTCTCCGCTCCATAAACCATGAAGAAAGCTGTGTAACCCGTAGACCTATTGGGTGTGGTGTTGATGCTCCATAACACAGAAGGTAGCTCCTCAACCCAACAACTCGGCGTCCACTTTAAGGGAACCATAAGCCTTGGTTTGATTGTTGGGGAACGTAGTAATTTCAAAAAAAATCCTACGCACACGCAAGATCATGGTGATGCACAGCAACGAGAGGGGAGAGTATTGTCTACGTACCCATGCAGACCGACTGCGGAAGCGTTGACACAACGTAGAGGAAGTAGTCGTACGTCTTCCCGATCCGACCGATCCAAGCACCGTTACTCCGGCACCTCAGAGTTCTTAGCACACGTATAGCTCGATAACGATCCCCGGGCTCCGATCCAGCAAAGCTTCGGGGAGGAGTTCCGTCAGCACGACGGCGTGATGACGATCTTGATGTTCTACCGACGTAGGGCTTCGCCTAAGCACTACAACGATATGATCGAGGTGGAATATGGTGGCAGGGGGCACCGCACACGGCTAAGGAACGATCTCAATGATCAACTTGTGTGTCTAGAGGTGCCCCCTGCCTCCGTATATAAAGGAGCCAAGGGGGAGGGGGCCACCGGCCAGGAGGAGGGCGCACGAGGAGTCCTACTCCTACCGGGAGTAGGACTCCCCCCCCCCCCCCAATCCTAGTTGGACTAGGCTTCCCCGAGGGGGAAAGAGAGAGAGGGGGGCCGGCCACCTCTCCTAGTCCTAATAGGACTAGGGGAGGGGGAGGCGCGCGGCCACCTTGGGCTGCCCCTTTCTCCTTTCCACTAAAGCCCATTAAGGCCCATATGGCTCCCGGGGGGTTCCGGTAACCTCCCTGTACTCCGGTAAAATCCCGATTTCACCCGGAACACTTCCGATATCCAAATATAGGCTTCCAATATATCAATCTTTATGTCTCGGCCATTTCGAGACTCCTCGTCATGTCTGTCATCACATCCGGGACTCTGGACTAACTTCGGTACATCAAAATGCATAAACTCATAATAACTGTCATCGTAACGTTAAGCGTGCGGACCCTACGGTTCGTGAACAATGTAGACATGACTAAGACACATCTCTGGTCAATAACCAATAGCGGGACCTGGATGCCCATATTGCCTCCTACATATTCTACGAAGATCTTTATCGGTCAGACCGCATAACAACATACGTTGTTCCCTTTGTCATCGGTATGTTACTTGCCCGAGATTCGATCATCGGTATCCAATACCTAGTTCAATCTCGTTACTAGCAAGTCTCTTTACTCGTTCCGTAATACATCATCTCGCAACTAACTCATTAGTCGCAATGCTTTCAAGGCTTATGTGATGTGCATTACCGAGAGGGCCCAGAGATACCTCTCCGACAATCGGAATGACAAATCCTAATCTCGAAATACGCCAACCCAACATCTACCTTTGGAGACACCTCTAGAGCTCCTTTATAATCACCCAGTTACGTTGTGACATTTGGTAGCACACAAAGTGTTCCTCCGGTAAACGGGAGTTGCATAATCTCATAGTCATAGGAACATGTATAAGTCATGAAGAAAGCAATAGCAACATACTAAACGATCGGGTGCTAGGCTAATGAAATGGGTCATGTCAATCAGATCATTCAACTAATGATGTGACCTCGTTAATCAAATAACAACAACTTGTTCATGGTTAGGAAACATAACCATCTTTGATTAACGAGCTAGTCATGTAGAGGCATACTAGTGACACTCTTTTGTCTATGTATTCACACATGTATTATGTTTCCGGTTAATACAATTCTAGCATGAATAATAAACATTTATCATGAAATAAGGAAATAAATAATAACTTTATTATTGCCTCTAGGGCATATTTCCTTCAGTCTCCCACTTGCACTAGAGTCAATAATCTAGTTCACATCGTCATGTGATTTAACAGGAATAGTTCACATCACCATGTGATTAACACCCATAGTTCACATCGCCATGTGACCAACACCCAAAGGGTTTACTGGATTCAGTAATCTAGTTCACATCGCTATGTGATTAACACCTAAAGAGTACTAAGGTGTGATTATGTTTTGCTTGTGAGAGAATCTTAGTCAACGGGTCTGCCACATTCAGATCTGCATGTATTTTACAAATTTCTATGTCAACAATGCTCTGCATGGAGCTACTCTGGCTAATTGCTCCCACTTTCAATATGTATCTAGACCGAGACTTAGAGTCATCTAGATTAGTGTCAAAACTTGCATCGGCGTAACCCTTTACGACGAACCTTTTTTTTCACTTCCATAATCGAGAAACATATCCTTATTCCACTAAGGATAATTTTGACCGCTGTCCAGTGATCTACTCCTAGATCACTATTGTACTCCCTTACCAAACTCAGTGGTAGGGTATACAATAGATCTGGTACACAGCATGGCATACTTTATAGAACCTATGACCAAGGCATAGGGAATGACATTCATTCTCTTTCTATCTTCTGTCGTGGTCGGGCTTTGAGTCTTACTCAATTTCACACCTTCTAATATAGGCAAGAAACTCTTTCTTTGACTGTTCCATTTTGAACTACTTCAAAAGCTTGTCAAGGTATGTATTTATTGAAAAAACTTATCAAGCGTCTTGATCTATCTCTATAGATCTTGATGCTCAATATGTAAGCAGCTTCAACGAAGTCTTTCTTTGAAAAACTCCTTTCAAACACTCCTTTATGCTTTACAGAATAATTCTACATTATGTCCGATCAACAATATGTCATTCACATATACTTATCAGAAATGCTGTAGTGCTCCCACTCACTTTCTTCTAAATACAGGCTTCACCGCAAGTCTGTATAAAACTATATGCTTTGCTCAACTTATCAAAGTGTGTATTCCAACTCTGAGATGCTTGCACCAGTCCATAGATGAATCGCTGGAGCTTGCATATTTTGTTAGCACCTTTAGGATTGACAAAACCTACTGGTTGCATCATATACAACTCTTCTTTAAGAAATCCATTAAGGAATGCAGTTTTGTTTATCCATTTGCCAGATTTCATAAAATGCGGCAATTGCTAACATGATTCGGACAGACTTAAGCATAGATACGAGTGAGAAACTCTCATCGTAGTCAACACTTTTGAACTTGTCGAAAACCTTTTGCGAAAATTGTAGCTTTGTAGATAGTAACACTACTATCAACGTCCGTCTTCCTCTTGAAGATCCATTTATTTTCTATGGCTTGCCGATCATCGGGCAAGTCAACCAAAGTCCATACTTTGTTTTCATACATGAATCTCATCTCAGATTTCATGGCCTCAAGCCATTTTGCGGAATCTAGGCTCATCATCGCTTCCTCATAGTTCGCAAGTTCGTCATGGTCTAGTAACATGACTTCCAGAACAGGATTATTGTACCACTCTGGTGCGGATCTCACTCTGGTTTACCTACGAGATTCAGTAGTAACTTGATCTGAAGTTTTATGATCATCATCATTAGCTTCCTCACTAATTGGTGTAGTAGTCACAGGAACAGATTTCTGTGATGAACTACTTTCCAAAAAGGGAGAAGGTACAATTACCTTATCAAGTTCTACTTTCCTCCCACTCACTTCTTTCGAGAGAAACTCCTTCTCTAGAAAGGATCCATTATAAGCAACGAATGTCTTGCCTTAGGATCTGTGATAGAAGGTGTACCCAACACTCTCCTTTTGGGTATCCTATGAAGACATATTTCTCCGATTTGGTTTTGAGCTTATCAGGATGAAACTTTTTCACATAAGCATCACAACCCCAAACTTTAAGAAACGACAACTTTGGTTTCTTGCTAAACCACAGTTCAAATTGTGTCGTCTCAACGGACTTAGATGGTGCCCCTTTTTTTAAAGTGAATGCAGCTGTCTTTAATGCATAACCTAAAAACGATAGTGGTAAATCGGTAAGAAACATCATAGATTTGCACTATATCTAATAAAGTACGGCTATGACGTTCGGACACACCATTATGCTGTGGTGTTCCGGGTGGCACGAATTTGTGAAACTATTCCACATTGTTTTAATTGAAGACCAAACTCGTAACTCAAATATTTGTCTCCGCGATCAGATCGTAGAAGCCTTATTTTCTTGTTACGCTGATTCTCCACTTCACTCTGAAATTCTTTGAACTTTTCAAATGTTTCAGACTTATGTTTCATCAAGTAGATATACTCATACCTGCTCAAATCATCTGTGAAGATCAGAAAATAATGATACCTATCGCGAGCCTCAATATTCATCGGACCATGTACATCAGTATGTATGATTTCCAACAAATCTGTTGCTCGCTCCATTGTTCCAAAGAACAGAGTCTTAGTCATCTTGCCCATGAGGCATGGTTCGCAAGCATCAACTGATTCATAATCAAGTGATTCCGAAAGCCCATCAGCATGGAGTTTCTTCATGCGCTTTACACCAATATGACCTAAACGGCAGTGCTACAAATAAGTTGCACTATCATTATTAACTTTGCATCTTTTGGTTTCAAAGATTATGTGTATCACTATGATCGAGATCCAACAAACTATTTTCATTGGGTGTGTAACCATATAAGGTTTTATTCATGTAAACAGAACAACAATTTATTCTCTTACTTAAATGAATAACCGTACTACAATAAACATGATCAAATCATATTCATGCTCAACGTAAACACCAAATAACACTTATTTAGGTTCAACACTATCCCGAATTTATAGGGAGTGTGCGATGATGATCATATCAATCTTAGAACCACTTCCAACACACATCGTCACTTCACCCTTAACTAGTCTCTGTTTATTCTGCAACTCCCGTTTAGAGTTACTAATCTTAGCAACTGAACTAGTATCAAATACTGAGGGGTTGCTATAAACATTAGTAAAGTATACATCAATAACATGTATATCAAATATACTTATGTTCACCTTGCCATCCTTCTTATCTGCCAATCACTTGGGGTAGTTCCGCTTCCAGTGACCAGTCCCTTTGCATTAGAAGCACTCAGTCTCCGGCTTAGGTCCATACTTGGGCTTCTTCACTTGAGCAGCAACTTGCTTGCTGTTCTTTTTGAAGTTCCCCTTCTTCCCTCTGCCCTTTTCTTGAAACTAGTGGTCTTGTCTACCATCAACACTTGATATTTTTCTTGATTTCTACCTTCATCGATTTCATCATCATGAAAAGCTCGGGAGTCGTTTTCGTCATCCCTTGCATACTATAGTTCATCACGAAGTTCTAATAACTTGGTCATGGTGACTAGAGAATTATGTCAATCACTATCTTATCTGGAAGATTAACTCCCACTTGATTCAAGCGATTGTAGTACCTAGACAATCTGAGCACATGCTCACTAGTTGAGCGATTCTCCTCCATCTTTTAGCTATAGAACTTGTTGGAGACTTCATATCTCTCAACTTGGGTATTTGCTTGAAATATTATCTTTAACTCCTGGAACATCTCATATGGTCCATGATGTTCAAAACGTCTTTGAAGTCCCGATTCTAAGCCATTAAGCATGGTGCACTAAACTATCAAGTAGTCATCATATTGAGCTAGCCAAACGTTCATAACGTCTGCATCTGCTCCTGCAATAGGTCTGTCACCTAGCGGTGCATCAAGGACATAATTCCTCTGTGCAGCAATAAGGATAAACCTCAGATCACGGATCCAATCCGCATCATTGCAACTAACATCTTTCAACACAATTTTCTCTAGGAACATATCAAAATAAACATAGGGAAGCAACAACGCGAGCTATTGATCTACAACATAATTTGCAAAAGACTACCAGGACTAAGTTCATGATAAATTTAAGTTCAATTAATCATATTACTTAAGAACTCCCACTTAGATAGACATCCCTCTAATCCTCTAAGTGATCACGTGATCCAAATCAACTAAACCATGTCCGATCATCACGTGAGATGGAGTAGTTTCAATGGTGAACATCACTATGTTGATCATATCTACTATATGATTCACGCTCGACCTTTCGGTCTCCGTGTTCCGAGGCCATATCTGTATATGCTTGGCTCGTCAAGTATAACCTGAGTATTCCGCATGTGCAACTGTTTGGCACCCGTTGTATTTGAACGTAGAGCCTATCACACCCGATCATCACGTGGTGTCTCAGCACGAAGAACTTTCGCAACGGTGCATACTCAGGGAGAACACTTCTTGATAATTTAGTGAGAGATCATCTTATAATGCTACCGTCAATCAAAGCAAGATAAGATGCATAAAAGATAAACATCACATGCAATCAATATAAGTGATATGATATGGCCATCATCATCTTGTGCCTGTGATCTCCATCTCCGAAGCACCGTCATGATCACCATCGTCACCGGCGCGACACCTTGATCTCCATCGTAGCATCGTTGTTGTCTCGCCAATCTTATGCTTCCACGACTATCGCTACCACTTAGTGATAAAGTAAAGCATTACATTGCGATTGCATTGCATACAATAAAGCGACAACCATATGGCTCCTGCCAGTTGCCGATAACTCGGTTACAAAACATGATCATCTCATACAATAAAATTTAGCATCATGTCTTGACCATATCACATCACAACATGCCCTGCAAAAACAAGTTAGACGTCCTCTACTTTGTTGTTGCAAGTTTTACGTGGCTGCTACGGGCTTAAGCAAGAACCAATCTCACCTAGGCATCAAAACCACAACTATAGTTTGTCAAATAGACTCTGTTTTAACCTTCGCAAGGACCGGGCGTAGCCACACTCGGTTCAACTAAAGTTGGAGATAGTCGCCCGCAAGCCACCTGTGTGCAAAGCACGTCGGGGGAACCGGTCTCGCATAAGCGTACGCGTAATGTTGGTCCGGGTCGTCTCGTCCAACAATACCGCCGAACCAAAGTATGACATGCTGGTAGGCAGTATGACTTATATCGCCCACAACTCACTTGTGTTATACTTGTGCAAATAACATCAAACCATAAAACCTAGGCTCTGATACCACTGTTGGGGAACGTAGTAATTTCAAAAAAAAATTCTACGCACACGCAAGATCATGGTGATGCACAGCAACGAGAGGGGAGAGTATTGTCTACGTACCCACGCAGACCAACTGCGGAAGTGTTGACACAACGTAGAGGAAGTAGTCGTACGTCTTCCCGATCCGACCGATCCAAGCACCGTTACTCCGGCACCTCCGAGTACTTAGCACACGTACAGCTCGATGACGATCCCCGGGCTCCGATCCAGCAAAGCTTCGGGGAGGAGTTCCGTCAGCACGACGGCGTGATGACGATCTTGATGTTCTACCGATGCAGGGCTTCGCCTAAGCACTACAACGATATGATCGAGGTGGAATATGGTGGTAGGGGGCACCGCACACGGCTAAGGAACGATCTCAATGATCAACTTGTGTGTCTAGAGGTGCCCCTGCCTCCGTATATAAAGGAGCCAAGGGGGAGGGGGCCGCCGGCCAGGAGGAGGGCGCAGGAGGAGTCCTACTCCTACCAGGAGTAGGACTCCCCCCCCCCAATCCTAGTTGGACTAGGATTCCCCGAGGGGGAAAGAGAGAGAGGGGGGCCGGCCACCTCTCCTAGTCCTAATAGGACTAGGGGAGGGGGGAGGCGCGCGGCCACCTTGGGCTGCCCCTTTCTCCTTTCCACTAAAGCCCATTAAGGCCCATATGGCTCCCGGGGGGTTCCGGTAACCTCCCGGTACTCCGGTAAAATCCCGATTTCACCCAGAACACTTCCGATATCCAAATATAGGCTTCCAATATATCAATCTTTATGTCTCGACCATTTCGAGACTCCTCGTCATGTCCGTGATCACATCCGGGACTCCGAACTAACTTCGGTACATCAAAATGCATAAACTCATAATAACTGTCATCGTCGTTAAGCGTGCGGACCCTACGGTTCGAGAACAATGTAGACATGACTGAGACACATCTTTGGTCAATAACCAATAGCGGGACCTGGATGCCCATATTGCCTCCTACATATTCTACGAAGATCTTTATCGGTCAGACCGCATAACAACATACGTTGTTCCCTTTGTCATCGGTATGTTACTTGCCCGAGATTCGATCGTCGGTATCCAATACCTAGTTCAATCTCGTTACTGGCAAGTCTCTTTACTCGTTCCGTAATACATCATCTCGCAACTAACTCATTAGTCGCAATGCTTGCAAGGCTTATGTGATGTGCATTACCGAGAGGGCCCAGAGATACCTCTCCGACAATCGGAGTGACAAATCCTAATCTCGAAATACGCCAACCCAACATCTACCTTTGGAGACACCTGTAGAGCTCCTTTATAATCACCCAGTTACGTTGTGACGTTTGGTAGCACACAAAGTGTTCCTCCGGTAAACGGGAGTTGCATAATCTCATAGTCATAGGAACATGTATAAGTCATGAAGAAAGCAATAGCAACATACTAAACGATCGGGTGCTAGGCTAATGAAATGGGTCATGTCAATCAGATCATTCAACTAATGATGTGACCTCGTTAATCAAATAACAACACCTTGTTCATGGTTAGGAAACATAACCATCTTTGATTAACGAGCTAGTCAAGTAGAGGCATACTAGTGACACTCTGTTTGTCTATGTATTCACACATGTATTATGTTTCCGGTTAATACAATTCTAGCATGAATAATAAACATTTATCATGAAATAAGAAAATAAATAATAACTTTATTATTGCCTCTAGGGAATATTTCCTTCATTGATACCCCGTAGAATTTTTTGATTTGCCCTTTCCGCTTGACCATTAGATTGGGGGTGAGCCACTGATGCTAGATCAAGCTGGATGTGCTCACGTTGACAGAATTCTTCCATCTCCCCTTTTGATAGATTAGTACCATTATCTGTTATAATGTTGTGTGGAAAGCCAAACCGGAATATCACCTTTTTGATAAATTGAACCGCTGTGGTTGCATCACACTTGCTGACTGGCTCTGCCTCCACCCATTTAGTGAATTTATCAACTGCTACTAACAGGTGGGTCTTCTTGTCCTTAGAGTGCTTGAAGGGTCCAACCATATCAAGCCCCCAAGTTGCAAACGGCCACATAATTGGAATCATCCGCAACTCTTGAGCCGGAACGTGCGCATGGCGGGCAAATTTTTGACATCCATCACATCTCTTGACTAAATCTTCCGCATCAGCATGTGCTGTCAACCAGTAAAAACCGTGGCGAAAAGCTTTGGCAACCAACGACTTTGAACTGGCGTGGTGACCGCAATCCCCTTCATGGATTTCTCACAAAATCTCACAACCTTCTTGAGGAGAAACGCAGTGCTGAATTGCTCCTGAAACATTGTAACGATGTAACTCCCCGTTGAGTATGGTCATGGACTTGGAACGCCGGATTATCTGTCGAGCCAACGTTTCCTCATCTGGTAACTCGCCCTGATTCATGTAATCTAGATATGGGATCGTCCAATCTGGTATGGCATGCAGAGCTTCCACTAACTGAGCCTCCGGATCAGGAATAGCCAAATCTTCTTCGGTTGGTACTTTGACTGACGGATTGTGCAACACATCAAGAAAGACATTGGGCGGAACCGGTTTACGTTGGGAACCAAGACGACTTAAAGCGTCCGCCGCTTCATTCTTCCGCCCGTCTATATGGTCCACCTGATAACCTTTAAAGTGACCAGCCACTGCGTCCACCTCTCGCCGATATGCAGCCATGAGTGGGTCCTTAGAATCCCAAGTGCCAGACACCTGCTGAGCCACTAGAGCTGAATCGCCGAAGCACTTAACCCGGCTCAAATTCATCTCTTTAGCCATCCGAAGACCGTGGAGTAAAGCCTCATATTCAGCTGCATTGTTAGTACAAGGGAACATTAAACGGAGGACATAACAAAACTTGTCACCTCGTGGGGATGTTAATACGACTCCAGCCCCCGAGCCCTCCAACTGTCTGGACCCATCAAAATGAATAGTCCAATATGTATTATCTGGTTTCTCTTCAGGTGCCTGTAACTAAAGGAAATATGCCCTAGAGGCAATAATAAAGTTATTATTTATTTCCTTATATCATGATAAATGTTTATTATTCATGCTAGAATTGTATTAACCAGAAACATAATACATGTGTGAATACATAGACCAACAGAGTGTCACTAGTATGCCTCTACTTGACTAGCTCGTTAATCAAAGATGGTTATGTTTCCTAACCATGAACAAAGAGTTGTTATTTGATTAACGAGGTCACATCATTAGTAGAATGATCTGATTGACATGACCCATTCCATTAGCTTAGCACCCGATCGTTTAGTATGTTGCTATTGCTTTCTTCATGACTTATACATGTTCCTATAACTATGAGATTATGCAACTCCCGTTTACCGGAGGAACACTTTGGGTACTACCAAACGTCACAACGTAACTGGGTGATTATAAAGGAGTACTACAGGTGTCTCCAATGGTAGATGTTGGGTTGGCGTATTTCGAGATTAGGGTTTGTCACTCCGATTGTCGGAGAGGTATCTCTGGGCCCTCTCGGTAATGCACATCACATAAGCGTTGCAAGCACTGCAACTAATATGTTAGTTGTGAGATGATGTATTACGGAACGAGTAAAGAGACTTGCCGGTAACGAGATTGAACTAGGTATTGGATACCGACGATCGAATCTCGGGCAAGTAACATACCGATGACAAAGGGAACAACGTATGTTGTTATGCGGTCTGACCGATAAAGATCTTCGTAGAATATGTAGGAGCCAATATGGGCATCCAGGTCCCGCTATTGGTTATTGACCGGAGACGTGTCTCGGTCATGTCTACATTGTTCTCGAACCGTAGGGTCTGCACGCTTAACGTTACGATGACAGTTATTATGAGTTTATGCATTTTGATGTACCGAAGGTTGTTCGGAGTCCCGGATGAGATCACGGACATGATGAGGAGTCTCGAAATTGTCGAGACGTAAAGATTGATATATTGGAAGCCTATGTTTGGACATAGGAAGTGTTCCGGGTGAAATCGGGATTTTACCGGAATACCGGGAGGGTTACCGGAACCCCCCCGGGAGACTAATGGGCCTATTGGGCCTTAGTGGAAAAGAGAAAAGGGACAGCCCACAGCTGGCCGGCGCCCCCCCCCCCCCCCCCCTTCCCCAAGTCCTAGTAGGACTAGGAGAAGGGGCCGGCCCCCCTCTCTCTCCTTTCCCCCTTGAGAGTCCTAATTGGAATAGGATTGGAGGGGGGAGTCCTACTCCCGGTAGGAGTAGGACTCCCCCTGCGCCTCCCTCTCTCTGGCCGGCCGGCCCCCTCCCTCCAACCTTTATATACGGGGGCAGGGGACACCCCAAGACACACAAGTTGATCCTTGAGATCGTTCCTTAGCCGTGTGCGGTGCCCCCTGCCACCATATTCCACCTCGATCATACCGTTGTAGTGCTTAGGCGAAGCCCTGCGTTGGTAGTACATCAAGATCGTCACCACGCCGTCGTGCTGACGGAACTCTTCCTTGACGCTTTGCTGGATCGGAGCCCGAGGATCGTCATCGAGCTGAACGTGTGCTAAGAACTCGGAGGTGCCGGAGTAACGGTGCTTGGATCGGTCGGATCAGGAAGAAGACGTACGACTACTTCCTCTACGTTGTGTGATCGCTTCCGCAGTCGGTCTGCGTTGGTACGTAGACAACACTCTCCCCTCTCGTTGCTGTGCATCACCATGATCTTGCGTGTGCGTAGGAAAATTTTCGAAATTACTGCGTTCCCCAACAGTGGCATCCGAGCCTAGGTTTTATGGTTTGATGTTATTTGCACGAGTAGAACACAAGTGAGTTGTGGGTGATACAAGTCATACTGCCTACCAGCATGTCATACTTTGGTTCGGCGGTATTGTTGGGTGAGACGATCCGGACCAACCTTACGCGTACTCTTACGCGAGACCGGTTCCCTCGACGTGCTTTGCACATAGATGGCTTGCGGAAGACTGTCTCTCCAACTTTAGTTGAACCAAGTGTGACTACGCCCGGTCCTTGAGAAGGTTAAAACGGAGTCTATTTGACGAACTATCGTTGTGGTTTTGATGCGTAGGTGAGATGAGTTCTTACTTAAGCCCGTAGCAGCCACGTAAAACTTGCAACAACAAAGTAGAGGACGTCTAACTTGTTTTTGCCGGGCATGTTGTGATGTGATATGGTCAAGGCATGATGCTGATTTTATTGTATGAGATGATCATGTTTTGTAACCGAATTATCGGCAACTGGCAGGAGCCATATGGTTGTCGCTTTATTGTATGCAATGCAATCGCGATGTAATGCTTTACTTTATTACTAAGCGGTAGTGATAGTCATGGAAGCATAAGATTGGCGAGACGACAACGTTGCTACGATGGAGATCAAGGTGGCGCGCCGGTGACGATGGTGATCATGACGGTGCTTCGGAGATGGAGATCACAAGCACAAGATGATGATGGCCATATCATATCACTTATATTGATTGCATGTGATGTTTATCCTTTTATGCATCTTATCTTGCTTTGATTGACGGTAGCATTATAAGGTGATCTCTCACTAAATTATCAAGAAGTGTTCTCCCTGAGTATGCACCGTTGCCAAAGTTCGTCGTGCCCAGACACCACGTGATGATCGGGTGTGATAAGCTCTACGTCCAAATACAACGGGTGCAAAACAGTTGCACACGCAGAATACTCAGGTTATACTTGACGAGCCAAGCATATACAGATATGGCCTCGGAACACGGAGACCGAAAGGTCGAGCGTGAATCATATAGTAGATATGATCAACATAACGATGTTCACCATTGAAAACTACTCCATCTCACGTGATGATCGGTTATGGTTTAGTTGATTTGGATCACGTGATCACTTAGAAGATTAGAGGGATGTCTATATAAGTGGGAGTTCCTAAGTAATTTGATTAACTGAACTTAAACTTATCATGAACTTAGTACCTGATAGTATCTTGCTTGTTTATGTTGATTGTAGATAGATGGCTCGTGCTGTTGTTCCGTTAAATTTTAATGCGTTCCTTGAGAAAGCAAAGTTGAAAGATGATGGTAGCAATTACACGGACTGGGTCCGTAACCTGAGGATTATCCTCATTGCTGCACAGAAGAATTACGTCCTGGAAGCACCGCTAGGTGACAGGCCTGCTGCTGGAGCAACGCCGGATGTTATGAACGTCTGGCAGAGCAAAGCTGATGACTACTCAATAGTTCAGTGTGCCATGCTTTACGGCTTAGAATCGGGACTTCAATGATGTTTTGAACGTCATGGAGCATATGAGATGTTCCAAGAGTTGAAGTTAATATTTCAAGCAAATGCCCGAATTGAGAGATATGAAGTCTCCAATAAGTTCTATAGCTGCAAGATGGAGGAGAACAGTTCTGTCAGTGAGCATATACTCAAAATGTCTAGGTATAATAATCACTTGATTCAGATGGGAGTTAATCTTCCAGATGATTGCGTCATTGACAGAATTCTCCAATCACTGCCACCAAGCTACAAGAGCTTCGTGATGAACTATAATATGCAAGGGATGAACAAAACTATTCCCGAGCTCTTCGCAATGCTGAAAGCTGCGGAGGTAGAAATCAAGAAGGAGCATCAAGTGTTGATGGTTAGCAAAACCACTAGTTTCAAGAAAAAGGGCAAAGGGAAGAAGAAGGGAAACTTCAAGAAGAACAGCAAGCAAGTTGCTGCTCAGGAGAAGAAACCCAAGTCTGGACCTAAGCCTGAAACTGAGTGCTTCTACTGCAAGCAGACTGGTCACTGGAAGCGGAACTGCCCCAAGTATTTGGCGGATAAGAAGGATGGCAAAGTGAACAAAGGTATATGTGATATACATGTTATTGATGTGTACCTTACTAGAGCTCGCAGTGGCACCTGGGTATTTGATACTGGTTCTGTTGCTAATATTTGCAACTCGAAACAGGGACTACGAAATAAGCAGACGCTAGCAAAGGACGAGGTGACGATGCGCGTGGGAAACAGTTCCAAAGTCGATGTGATCGCAGTCGGCACGCTACCTCTACATCTACCTTCGGGATTAATATTAGACCTAAATAATTGTTATTTGGTGCCAGCGTTGAGCATGAACATTATATCTGGATCTTGTTTGATGCGAGACGGTTATTCATTTAAATCAGAGAATAATGGTTGTTCTATTTATATGAGTAATATCTTTTATGGTCATGCACCTTTGAAGAATGGTCTATTCTTGTTGAATCTCGATGATAGAGATACACATATTCATAATGTAGAAGCCAAAAGATGCAAAGTTAATAATGATAGTGCAAATTATTTGTGGCACTGCCGTTTAGGTCATATCGGTGTAAAGCGCATGAAGAAACTCCATACTGATGGGCTTTTGGAACCACTTGATTATGAATCACTTGGTACTTGCGAACCGTGCCTCATAGGCAAGATGACTAAAACACCGTTCTCCGGTACTATGGAGAGAGCAACAGATTTATTGGAAATCATACATACCGATGTATGCGGTCCGATGAATATTGAGGCTCGTGGCGGATATCGTTATTTTCTCACCTTCACAGATGATTTAAGCAGATATGGGTATATCTACTTAATGAAACATAAGTCTGAAACATTTGAAAAGTTCAAAGAATTTCAGAGTGAGGTTGAAAATCATCGTAACAAGAAAATAAAGTTTCTACGATCTGATCGTGGAGGAGAATATTTGAGTTACGAGTTTGGTGTACATTTGAAAAATTGTGGAAAAGTTTCGCAACTCACGCCACCCGGAACACCACAGCGTAATGGTGTGTCCGAACGTCGTAATCGTACTTTACTAGATATGGTGCGATCTATGATGTCTCTTACTGATTTACCGCTATCGTTTTGGGGTTATGCTTTAGAGACGGCCGCATTCACGTTAAATAGGGCACCATCAAAATCCGTTGAGACGACACCTTATGAACTGTGGTTTAGCAAGAAACCAAAGTTGTCGTTTCTTAAAGTTTGGGGCTGCGATGCTTATGTGAAAAAGCTTCAACCTGATAAGCTCGAACCCAAATCGGAGAAATGTGTCTTCATAGGATATCCAAAGGAAACTATTGGATACACCTTCTATCACAGATCCGAAGGCAAGACTTTTGTTGCTAAATTCGGAAACTTTCTAGAGAAGGAGTTTCTCTCGAAAGAAGTGAGTGGGAGGAAAGTAGAACTTGACGAGGTAACTGTACCTGCTCCCTTATTGGAAAATAGTACATCACAGAAAACTGTTTCTGCGACACCTATACCAATTAGTGAGGAAGCTAATGATGATGATCATGAAGCTTCAGGACAAGATACTACTGAACCACGTAGATCAACCAGAGTGAGATCCGCACCAGAGTGGTACGGTAATCTAGTTCTGGAAGTCATGCTACTAGATCATGATGAACCTACGAACTATGAAGAAGCGATGGTGAGCCCAGATTCCGCAAAGTGGCTTGAGGCCATGAAATCTGAGATGGCATCCATGTATGAAAACAAAGTATGTGTCAGGACCCCGATTCTAAGCCACATCGATCTAGCCGGTAACACCTCATATCACTTTGCGGCCTCACGCACGGTATCCGATGGGTGTCGCCTTACCATGGCCCGGGACCGTTTGCGCCTTTTGGCTCGCGTATATGACAATGTCGCTAGCATCCATATGACCGAGAACCCGGGCCGACATGGCTAGTCGTGGACCCAAAGCGGCACAGACCTATGGAGACAGGCATACATGATTCACAACGAACATGTCGGTCATCAACGAGTGATTCCGGGCTGTAGCACTGGGCTAACAGGACTCCGGGGATCCCGGGCTGTAGCAGGCTAGACAGGACTCCAGAGATCACCGCGTGACATTTCCCCGAAGGGACAGACATATGGACGAAGTGAAACACATGCCGGCCAGTCAAGTGTCCTGAACAGTAGTGCTGGGCTAGCAGGACTCCGGTGAACCGGGCTATAGCGGACTACTATGGCTCGAGGAGCACTAGACTACATTTCCCCATAAGAAAGGCTGCGAAGGACAAACAACTAGATTGTCGGATCCCACTCATACCAAGCATTTCAATCATACATACAATATGCTCGATATGAGTACATACAACATGGCATCACAAAAAAAACTCTACAACTCAAGTACTTATTTAAAGGCTCCAGGGAGCCATACATAACATATCCATATAGGTAGGGGTCACATGACCCGACACTCAAGTCATACAGTCATACAAGCACATGCGGAAGCAACTAGTCTGAGTACAGACTCTAGAAAGAAAGAAGGCTTCTCGAAGCCTGTCTATCTACATAGGGCCCTCCATGGCCTGGATCACCACCTGGGTGGCTAGTCACTCGTCGACGTCAAGATCTACGTAAAACCCATCGGAGGGGGCAGTGTTGTCGTCTGAAAACAATAAATAAGCAAACATGAGTACAAAGGTACTCAGCAAGTCTTACATCAGAACCTACTGTACATGCTCATTCTCAAGAAGGTGGTGGGGTTTATGCAGCAAGCCAGCTTTGACTCTTGGCTAAGCTATCCTACGGAATCTTTTAGCAAAATAGATTTCGCACACGAGTCCACTACTCACCATCACAATACTCCACCGTGGATCCTCCCTCGTATCCTGCGAGGGGGCCATCCTCGGTACTCACACTTATCTTGAGTCTTTTAGTAGTATCCATTAACTTGTCTATGAACTGTATAGGCAACCAAGTAGTCCTTTACCGCGGACGCGGCTATTCGAATAGTTTTATACCCTGCAGGGGTGTACTTCGTCATACACGCTTTCACCGCTTACCGCCGTCTACACGACATGTACTCGGCAACCTTCAAGCAGAAGCCCAGCGAGGGTGTCGGCCACGGCCTACCTAAACACCTAAGCCCCTAGTCCAGGTTATCGCCTATCCAGGTTCCATCCGCAGGGAGTCCGGCCGAGGTTTCCACCTACGGCCCCGAACGATGTGAACAGGGTTCCCGAGACACCAAACGGGTGACTCGGTACACCGTGCCATAGTGTATCTACCGCAACATAGCCCACCCCTAGGGTCAGCGCTACGCACGGCCGCCAACACATATCCTACAAACACCAGAAACTATTTGCAACTCCTGGACAGAGTACTAGGGTGGCTAAGAAGCCGAGAGGGTCCATTTGTTTCGGGCCCAATGTACGGTAGTAACTGCATCTTAATCACACATACAGATCTCAGTTCTTATGGACGGCCTCAATGAAACAACCCACCATGTACTCCTACATGGCCTCTCATCGATACCTTTACCAAAACATGTTCAACACATCCCTCATATTACTGGCACAAGCATTTCACTCTAGCCCATCTCCCAGATGAACCAGACCTGACACAACTCTAAGCATAGCAGGCATAGCAAGGTAGGAATCACAAAACATGGCTCAATCAACTCCTACACATGCTAGTGGGTTTCATCTAGTTACTGTGGCAATGACAGGTCATGCAGAGGATAAGGGTTCAGCTACCGTGGCACACAGCAGGTTGAATCGTGTTGTCTTAATGCAGTAAATAAGAGCAGGAGCGAGAACATGGGTTGTGTCGTAATGATCAATGGTTGCTTGCCTGATGGAGTGGTAACGGGATACTGCCCTTCAGTTGGATACTCGTGAATATCCTCGGAGGCAGAACCTACCACGAAGAACACAACCGAGCACAATCAACACATGACGATATGCAACAATATGATGCATGCTATGACATGGCAATATGGATGTGCCTTGAGCTAATGCAACTAGCTATGATTTAAATGAAGTTGGTTTGAGTACAAGATTCAAATTCCAACCCCATATATGATTATTTAAATGCCCTTTATTTGTTTTGTCCAAAACAGAGGACAAACATTGTTCAAACATGCATGAAAATGGTACAGATGGATTCCTTGAATTTTTCTGATAATTTTACATATATAATTTGTCTCATTTGGAGTTATGGTTGAATTTCTATGAATTTTTGAAGTTTTGGATATTTTCTAGAATTTCCTGAATTATTTTTAAACTAGAAAATGATTTACTGCGTCAGCCCTGCGTCAGCATGACATCAGCAAGTCAACTGAGCTGCCTCCAGGTCAAACCTGACCAGTGGGTCCCACTGGTCAGTGACTAATTAACTAATTAAAATTGATTAGAGCCTGGGCCCGCATGTCAGTGTCTATTTAACGTAATTAAGTTAATTAGGACTAACTAAAACTAACACTAATTAAAAAGGGGCCTGGCCCACACGTCAGTGACACAAGGGGGAGGGTCAACCCTGGTCAGCGGGGTCAAAGCCACCGGCGGCTGGTCGCCGGCGAGCCAGACGCGGCGGAGGGCGTCGGAAATGCGTCTCCGGTGACCAAATGGGCCGCGGAGACCATCTCCGAGGAGCTGGTGCTCGCGCGCATCCACTAGTGCCCTCCGTTTCACCAGGGACGGCCTAAGTCGACGGCGGCGACCACTTGGGCGGCGGCCGGAGTTCGGCGGGGAGGGGAGAAGGGGCTACGGGGCATGGCAGGGGCAGCAGGTGAGGGTTTTGGGATCCTGGCGTTGCACTGAGCACGATGGTGTGCTCGGTTGCGGCTGGCTCAGCCCCTGGCCACGGTGGCGCCATGGCCGGCGGCGAGGTGCTACGGCTTCGGTAGAAACGGCGGCTGCGGTGCTCGAGAAGCAAGGGGAAGAGGGGAAAACGATGATGGAGCTCACAGCAGTCGCAGAGGGCGTCGAAGCGGGCTCGGGGAAGCGTTGGTTGCCGCGAATTTGACGGCGGCGATCCACGGCGGCCGAGGCGAAGACGATGGCAATGACGGTGCTCCGGGGCTTCCCGCGTCACGTGGCTCGACAGAGAGGTGGACGGCGACGTGGCGGAGCTTCTGAGCTGGTCGGAGAAGCGAGGGGGAGGCGGTGGCTACGGAAATGGCGAACGGCGGCGACGGCAATGCTCGGGCGGTCGCGCGGGAGAGAACCAGGGGAGGAGGGAGAGCGAGGGAGAGGGATAAGAGGGGGCCAGGGGTGCGTGGCGTCCATAGCGACGTCCAGGCGTCGAGGGGGGCGGCCGAAGCAGGAGGTGGCCGTCGGTGGCCGCGCGCGTGCCGGCGCACCGCGGGCACACGCCCGGCGTCCTCCTGGCAGCAGCTAGGGGACGACTAGCACGGCCTGGTGGGCTGGGCCAACAGTGCTGGGCCACAGCTGGGCCGCCAGGTGAGTCCAGGTGAGCCTCTGTCTCTCTCCCTAATTCATTTTATTTTTCTATTTCTGTTATTCTGTTTTGATTTAGTTTAAATACTAAATCATTTTATAAAATCCTGAAAATATTTATGGACACTTTCTGAAATATTTCAGTGGCCCAAAAATAATTCCAACATTATTTGAGCATTTGAATTATTTAATAGTATTTAAATGCCCAAATTCAAATATTTATGAATTAAGTCAATGCCCCTTTTGTTGACCTAAAATTATATGCACCATTTTTTCCCAAGGGTTCTAACCCAAGGCAAAGAGGGTGAACATATTTGAAGGGCATTTCAGGTTCATTGAATTTATTTTTAGTAAACCCTAGTTGATTTCAGGGGGGGTGCTGGGGGTTCTGCTTTCCCCATTTCAATTTCTGATGAATGTAAACATGATGCACACTCTAATGCATAACCTAGCTAGGGTGTGACAACTCACCCCCACTCAATAGAATCTCGTCCCGAGATTTAGGATCATCTGGGAAGAAGGCGGGGTACTCGAGTCGAAGACGATCCTCCCTTTCCCAAGTGGCTTCTTCCTCGGAATGGTGTGACCATTGAACCTTGAGAAACTTGATATTATGACGTCGAGTGGTACGCTCGGCTTGATCAAGGATACGAACGGGGTATTCCCGATAAGAAAGGTTATCTTGTAAATCAAGCGTTTCGTGGTCCACTCCACGGATAGGATCCGCGAAGCAACGCCTGAGTTGCGAAACGTGGAAGACATCGTGAACTCTGGAAAGATGCGGAGGTAGTTCCAATTGGTAGGCAACTTCTCCTCGTTTGGCAAGAATGCGAAAGGGTCCAATGTAACGAGGAGCCAATTTGCCTTTGATACCGAAGCGATGGGTTCCCTTTAACGGGGTAACCCGAAGGTAAGCTTTCTCGTCAATTTCAAATGTCATAGGCTTATGCTTACGATCATATTGACTCTTTTGGCGAGATTGGGCTATTTTCAATTTCTCACGAATAACGCGAACCTGCTCTTCTGCTTCCTGAATCATATCCGGGCCAAAGAGTTGTCTTTCCCCGGTTTCTGACCAGTTAAGAGGCGTTCGACATTTTCGTCCATAGAGAACTTCAAAGGGAGCCTTGCCCAAACTAGCTTGATAGCTATTGTTATAGGCAAACTCCGCGAATGGAAGGCATTTCTCCCAACTCATTCCGAACGAGATAACAGAAGCTCGGAGCATATCTTCCAGAATTTGATTTACTCGCTCTACTTGACCACTTGATTGAGGATGGAAGGCGGTGCTAAAGGAGAGATGAGTTCCCATAGCATTTTGGAAACTTTCCCAAAATCGAGAGGTGAAGAGACTTCCACGGTCTGAGTTAATTTCCAATGGGACACCATGAAGAGACACTATTCGGGAGATGTATAGGTCAGCTAGCTGGCTAGCGGTGATACTCTCACGAACAGGTAGAAAATGGGCTACTTTGGAAAGACGGTCGATCACGACGAAGATGGCATTATTCCCTCTCTTGGTCCTGGGAAACCCAGTAATGAAATCCATACTGATTTTGTCCCATTTCCATTCAGGAATAGCCAAAGGTTGAAGGGTGCCAGCAGGCCGTTGATGCTCTGCTTTAACACGACGACAAATGTCGCAATTAGCAATGTATTGAGCAATTTCTCTCTTCATCCTAGTCCACCAAAACCTCTGGCGTAGGTCTTGATACATTTTGGTACTACCGGGATGAATGGTGAGAGGGGATTCATGAGCTTCCTTAAGGATCAGTCGCCTCAGGTTTCGCGCCTTCGGAACCACTAGGCGATTCCCAAAGTATACAACACCTTGATCATCAATGGAGAAACAATCCACGACTCCTTTCTTAACGTTTCTCTTGATACGGGAAATTCCCGGATCTATCTTCTGTGCCTTGATGACCTGATCCGTAAGGGTAGGTTCCGCTACCAGGGTGGATAGGAATCCTTGAGGAACAATGTGAAGATTAAGCTTGCGAAATTCCTCATGGAGAAGTGGTTGACTTTGTTGTAACATCAGGTTGTTACAGTAGGACTTACGACTTAATGCATCGGCCATGACATTGGCCTTGCCAGGGGTGTAAGTTATTCCTAAGTCGTAATCCGAGATCAACTCGACCCAACGTCTTTGCCTAAGATTCAAATCTGGTTGGGTGAAGATATATTTCAAGCTTTGGTGATCGGTGAATATCTCGCAACGATTACCGAGGAGGTAATGTCGCCAGGTTTTGAGTGCATGGACTACAGCTGCAAGCTCTAGATCATGTGTGGGATAGTTTTCCTCATGTGGGTGTAATTGCCGTGAAGCATAGGCAATTACCTGACGATCTTGCATGAGTATGCAACCTAGTCCTTGTCGCGAGGCGTCGCAATAGATAATAAAGTCCTTGGAGAAATCTGGTGGTACCAGTACGGGAGCAGATGTCAGGCGTCTTTTCAGTTCCTGAAAACTGAACTCGCACTGTGGAGTCCACTCGAACTTTTTATCTTTCTTGAGGAGTTCAGTTAGAGGTTTAGCAACCTTGGAGAAATTCTCGACGAAGCGGCGGCAATAGCTCGCTAGGCCAAGGAAACTCCGAACTTGCTTGACCGTATCAGGTGGAGTCCAATCAAGGACGGCTTGAACTCGCTCGGGATTGACAGCAATACCCTTACCAGAGATTACATGGCCTAGATAGGTCACTTCTGACAACCAAAATTCACACTTGGAGAATTTGGCATAAAGGCGATGCTCTCGAAGTTTCATCAATACCAGCCTTAGATGTTCGGCATGTTCCTCTTCATTCTTGGAGTAGATGAGTATGTCATCGAGGTATACTACGACGAATTTGTCCAAGTACTCCATGAAAACCGAGTTCATTAACCGGGAGAAAGTGGCCGGGGCATTGGTTAAACCGAAGGACATGACGGTGTACTCGTATTGGCCATAACGAGTAACAAAGGCCGTTTTGGGAATGTCCCCGTTTCTGATTTTGATTTGATGGTAGCCCAACCTCAAATCCATCTTGGAGAAGAGGATCCAGCGAGCTGATCATACAGGTCGTTGATCCTGGGAAGCGGGTATTTGTTCTTGATGGTGACCAGATTGACAGGTCGGTAATCCACAACCATTCGATCCGTTCCATCCTTCTTCTTGACGAAGAGGACGGGGCAAGCCCAAGGAGAGGATCTAGGACGGATGAACCCTTTGTTCAAGGACTCATCGAGTTGGTTCTTAAGCTCGGCTAGTTCTAAGGGTGCCATCTTGTAGGGTCTTCTAGCAATTGGAACGGTTCCTGGAACAAGGTCTATCACAAACTCGACATCCCGGTCAGGTGGAACACCTGGCAGTTCTTCCGGAAACACATCCGGGAAGTCTCGGACTACCGGAACGTCCTCAAGGTCTGGAAGAGGGTTGGCATTGAGAGAGTAAAGTTGGCGCTTGGCCACTCGAGTTAAGACATTAACTGTCTTGCCCGAGGGATGAGTAAGTTGAACAGTTCTAGTGGCACAATCGATCTTGGCATAATGAGCTGACATCCAGTCCATACCCAAGATGATGTTTATGTTGGAGGACTTGAGAGCTATTAAAGATGCAAGGAAAACAAGCCTATCGACAAGAATTTCGTTCCCATGGCTTACCCTAGAAGTTTGCCATTTGGAACCCGAAGTTTGAATTACCATGGAAGTGGGCATGTCACAGAATGTCGTGTTATGCAACCGAGCATAATTCTCGGATATGAATGAATGAGATGCTCCAGTATCGAAAAGAACAGTTGCCGGATGGCAGTTAACAAGGAGCGTACCAAGGACGACGTTGGGATCCTCATGAGCCTCTTCGGCTGAGACATAGTTGACATGGCCACGTGCAGTAGTGGCCGGCTTGGCGTAGAAAGTCTTTCCCGCGGGCTTACCATGGCCAACGGACTTTCCAGCTTGATTGGGGTTGTTCTGGGGACACTCTCGACTATAGTGACCCGGTTCTCCACACTTGAAGCATGTTACCACAGTGGGGCGTGGAGCAACATTAGCAGCGGGGCCACCATAGGGCTTGGGCGGTGCAAATTGCTGGTTGGGACGAGGCGCCTCAAAGGATGGCCTCGGGGTGAATCTGGGTGGCAGTGCGGTGCTTGGAATCCACACCCGGCGCTTCTGAGCTCCAGAGCCGGATGAAGACCCAAAATCACGGGAGTGCTTGCGCGAAGCGTCATAATCAGCCTGGCCTGTCTCAGCACTGATAGCTTTATTGACCAGCTTCTGGAAGGATGTGCATTCGTGCAGACAGAGATCGCGGCGAAGCTCAGGGCTAAGTCCCTTACGGAACCTTGCCTGCTTCTTGGCGTCAGTAGAAACCTCTTCAGGAGCATAGCATGCCAGGTTCCCAAATTCTCGGCTATATGCATCCACAGTCAGCCTTCCTTGGGTGAAGTTGCAGAACTCCTCCCTCTTGCGATCCATAAGACCTTCCGGAATGTGATACTCACGGAAAGCCTCGCTGAACTCAGCCCAGGTAGTGATTTGGCCGACCGGGCGCATAGATTCGTAGTTTTCCCACCAATGGCTAGCGGGGCCCTCAAGATGATAAGCGGCATAGGTAACCTTGTTGGCTTCAGCTACGTTGGCAGAACGTAGCTTGTGGGTGATGCTGCGAAGCCAATCATCCGCGTCGAGGGGCTCGACGGAATGGTTAAACTTTGGTGGGTACAGCTTGATAAAGTCGTTGATTGACACCAAGTCATTTCGTGGGTGGCGTGCAGTGTTCTGCTCAATCCGCTCCAGCAGGCGGTTGGTCTCACGCTTGTTCCTTTCCGCCTCCAGCATTACTTTAGCCAGGGAAGGTGGGTGAGGCAAATTTTCACCTCTAGCTGCATTGGCTTCCCCCTGCTCCGGGGCAGCAGGGTTTCCGCGGGTGTTGACCATCCTAGGAGGAAACAAGACAACGGTTTAGACAAGGATGGCTCAAACTTAACAGGGAAGTGCAGAATGTAAAGGATAACGTGGAATGCAGAGATGCTCATTCGTATGCCATGGTAATATAAAACTGCCATATATACACCAACGGTCATACACGTCATACATAGTTTAGTACAAGCCCATGTTACAGTACAACTATGAAGGTAGACGTTACATCTCATCAGAGGCATTCCGAGTCCCTATACATTATTTGTCTACACCTCCGGAATCGATTTCACACCAAGTCGTATTCCACAAGTCACACAGGACAGTGGAGATACAACTACTACAATACTAGTGGTACTACTACTAACTCAGATAGCTCCGTAGTAGTCCTCATAGAAGTCACCTCCATAGCCTGGAAGTTCAACGTGATCATCCGGAAACAGACGGTCCTGAGGAGCCTGTGGACCATAGGGGCTAGGATAAGGTCTTGGACCAACAAACGGTGGCCTGCGGGGACCAAGGGGTGGGGTGATGCCCCCCACATCACGCCAATCCACCATGTCTGGCAGAGCTGCTCTCACAGGATACAGATCCCTGGTATCCATACATCCAGCTTGCACCGCGGGTGCAAACCGAGTCAATGTGGCCCAATGATCAGCACGGGTATTAAAGAGCTCCAGCCTCAAGGCCCGATTTTCTCGGTCCTTATCTTCGAGCATCTCAGCGGTGGTACGAGTTAATGAGTCCTCCTGAGTGGAGTCAGCATAGATAGCCTGAAGATACCCCTGCGCTCCCGGAAGTGAAGCTGGCATGTAACGGAAGTCAGTGTTCCGAAGCAGGCCAGTCCGGACTCGCAAGATGGTCATCATGGAATAGGCAGCATCCTGCACAGCCATCTCAATGGTAACTCCGAGTCCATAGGAACAGTGAAGGGGCTCGGTAGATCCAGGATAGGAAGGAAATATCCTGACGGTGCATAAATACTGGCTTTGATTAAAGTCGCGGAACTGCTCTTCAACAGTGTATTCGGGATACCAACGGTATCCTGTCTCGATCATGACCCGGACCAACATAGCAGTATGACCGGGCACGTCGAGGCACCTGGTCAGGCGAACCACTTGATTTTGAGACTGATTGGCCATCTGAAAGCACAACCACAAGACAAAGACATCAGAATTCCTAGGGAAAATTGGGCAGCATAACGGCTGTAAATGCTCAGAAAAAGATTTGAGACATCCACAACAGTTCACAATACCGCTCAACAGCATCATATCAAGGTTCTGATTCAAATAGCAACGTACTAAAATAGTAGAAACTGGACTGGAACCCGTAACAATAATCCTATGAGCTACTACGGATTAGTAACACGTGAACCTGATAGAAGAAGAGAGCCTAGTCCTTAACCCACGTTGAATGAGAAGAGAATGACTCAGATCAGAAGCATAGGGTAAAGGAGTAAAAAGAACCTTACGTTCCCTCCCACAATCAATTCCCTTACATATAACTAAAGCATTTCTAGACTCGACATCGACCAGTTTGGCTGAACGAACCTACAGGCAGTCCGGCTCTGATGCCAACGCTGTCAGGACCCCGATTCTAAGCCACATCGATCTAGCCGGTAACACCTCATATCACTTTGCGGCCTCACGCACGGTATCCCACGGGTGTCGCCTTACCATGGCCCGGGACCGTTTGCGCCTTTTGGCTCGCGTATATGACAATGTCGCTAGCATCCATATGACCGAGAACCCGGGCCGACATGGAGACAGGCATACATGATTCACAACGAACATGTCGGTCATCAACGAGTGATTCCGGGCTGTAGCACTGGGCTAACAGGACTCCGGGGATCCCGGGCTGTAGCAGGCTAGACAGGACTCCGGAGATCACCGCGTGACATTTCCCCGAAGGGACAGACATAGGGACGAAGTGAAACACATGCCGGCCAGTCAAGTGTCCTGAACAGTAGTGCTGGGCTAGCAGGACTCCGGTGAACCGGGCTGTAGCGGACTACTATGGCTCGAGGAGCACTAGACTACATTTCCCCATAAGAAAGGCTGCGAAGGACAAACAACTAGATTGTCGGATCCCACTCATACCAAGCATTTCAATCATACATACAATATGCTCGATATGAGTACATACAACATGGCATCACAACAAAACTCTACAACTCAAGTACTTATTTAAAGGCTCCAGGGAGCCATACATAACATATCCATACAGGTAGGGGTCACATGACCCGACACTCAAGTCATACAGTCATACAAGCACATGCGGAAGCAACTAGTCTGAGTATAGACTCTAGAAAGAAAGAAGGCTTCTCGAAGCCTGTCTATCTACATAGGGCCCTCCATGGCCTGGATCACCACCTGGGTGGCTAGTCACTCGTCGACGTCAAGATCTACGTAAAACCCATCGGAGGGGGCAGTGTTGTCGTCTGAAAACAATAAATAAGCAAACATGAGTACAAAGGTACTCAGCAAGTCTTACATCAGAACCTACTGTACATGCTCATTCTCAAGAAGGTGGTGGGGTTTATGCAGCAAGCCAGCTTTGACTCTTGGCTAAGCTATCCTACGGAATCTTTTAGCAAAATAGATTTCGCACACGAGTCCACTACTCACCATCACAATACTCCACCGTGGATCCTCCCTCGTATCCTGCGAGGGGGCCATCCTCGGTACTCACACTTATCTTGAGTCTTTTAGTAGTATCCATTAACTTGTCTATGAACTGTATAGGCAACCAAGTAGTCCTTTACCGCGGACGCGGCTATTCGAATAGTTTTATACCCTGCAGGGGTGTACTTCGTCATACACGCTTTCACCGCTTACCGCCGTCTACACGACATGTACTCGGCAACCTTCAAGCGGAAGCCCAGCGAGGGTGTCGGCCATGGCCTACCTAAACACCTAAGCCCCTAGTCCAGGTTATCGCCTATCCAGGTTCCATCCGCAGGGAGTCCGGCCGAGGTTTCCACCTACGGCCCCGAACGATGTGAACAGGGTTCCCGAGACACCAAACGGGTGACTCGGTACACCATGCCACAGTGTATCTACCGCAACATAGCCCACCCCTAGGGTCAGCGCTACGCACGGCCGCCAACACATATCCTACAAACACCAGAAACTATTTGCAACTCCTGGACAGAGTACTAGGGTGGCTAAGAAGCCGAGAGGGTCCATTTGTTTCGGGCCCAATGTACGGTAGTAACTGCATCTTAATCACACATACAGATCTCAATTCTTATGGACGGCCTCAATGAAACAACCCACCATGTACTCCTACATGGCCTCTCATCGATACCTTTACCAAAACATGTTCAACACATCCCTCATATTACTGGCACAAGCATTTCACTCTAGCCCATCTCCCAGATGAACCAGACCTGACACAACTCTAAGCATAGCAGGCATAGCAAGGTAGGAATCACAAAACATGGCTCAATCAACTCCTACACATGCTAGTGGGTTTCATCTAGTTACTGTGGCAATGACAGGTCATGCAGAGGATAAGGGTTCAGCTACCGTGGCACACAGCAGGTTGAATCGTGTTGTCTTAATGCAGTAAATAAGAGCAGGAGCGAGAACATGGGTTGTATCGTAATGATCAATGGTTGCTTGCCTGATGGAGTGGTAACGGGATACTGCCCTTCAGTTGGATACTCGTGAATATCCTCGGAGGCAGAACCTACCACGAAGAACACAACCGAGCACAATCAACACATGACGATATGCAACAATATGATGCATGCTATGACATGGCAATATGGATGTGCCTTGAGCTAATGCAACTAGCTATGATTTAAATGAAGTTGGTTTGAGTACAAGATTCAAATTCCAACCCCATATATGATTATTTAAATGCCCTTTATTTGTTTTGTCCAAAACAGAGGACAAACATTGTTCAAACATGCATGAAAATGGTACAGATGGATTCCTTGAATTTTTCTGATAATTTTACATATATAATTTGTCTCATTTGGAGTTATGGTTGAATTTCTATGAATTTTTGAAGTTTTGGATATTTTCTAGAATTTCCTGAATTATTTTTAAACTAGAAAATGATTTACTGTGTCAGCCCTGCGTCAGCATGACATCAGCAAGTCAACTGAGCTGCCTCCAGGTCAAACCTGACCAGTGGGTCCCACTGGTCAGTGACTAATTAACTAATTAAAATTGATTAGAGCCTGGGCCCGCATGTCAGTGTCTATTTAACGTAATTAAGTTAATTAGGACTAACTAAAACTAACACTAATTAAAAAGGGGCCTGGCCCACACGTCAGTGACACAAGGGGGAGGGTCAACCCTGGTCAGCGGGGTCAAAGCCACCGGCGGCTGGTCGCCGGCGAGCCAGACGCGGCGGAGGGCGTCGGAAATGCGTCTCCGGTGACCAAATGGGCCGCGGAGACCATCTCCGAGGAGCTGGTGCTCGCGCGCATCCACTAGTGCCCTCCGTTTCACCGGGGACGGCCTAAGTCGACGGCGGCGACCACTTGGGCGGCGGCCGGAGTTCGGCGGGGAGGGGAGAAGGGGCTACGGGGCATGGCAGGGGCAGCAGGTGAGGGTTTTGGGATCCTGGCGTTGCACTGAGCACGATGGTGTGCTTGGTTGCGGCTGGCTCAGCCCCTGGCCACGGTGGCGCCATGGCCGGCGGCGAGGTGCTACGGCTTCGGTCGAAACGGCGGCTGCGGTGCTCGAGAAGCAAGGGGAAGAGGGGAAAACGATGATGGAGCTCACAGCAGTCGCAGAGGGCGTCGAAGCGGGCTCGGGGAAGCGTTGGTTGCCGCGAATTTGACGGCGGCGATCCACGGCGGCCGAGGCGAAGACGATGGCAATGACGGTGCTCCGGGGCTTCCCGCGTCACGTGGCTCGACAGAGAGGTGGACGGCGACGTGGCGGAGCTTCTGAGCTGGTCAGAGAAGCGAGGGGGAGGCGGTGGCTACGGAAATGGCGAACGGCGGCGACGGCAATGCTCGGGCGGTCGCGCGGGAGAGAACCAGGGGAGGAGGGAGAGCGAGGGAGAGGGATAAGAGGGGGCCAGGGGGTGCGTGGCGTCCATAGCGACGTCCAGGCGTCGAGGGGGGGCGGCCGAAGCAGGAGGTGGCCGTCGGTGGCCGCGCGCGTGCCGGCGCACCGCGGGCACACGCCCGGCGTCCTCCTGGCAGCAGCTAGGGGACGACTGGCACGGCCTGGTGGGCTGGGCCAACAGTGCTGGGCCACAGCTGGGCCGCCAGGTGAGTCCAGGTGAGCCTCTGTCTCTCTCCCTAATTCATTTTATTTTTCTATTTCTGTTATTCTGTTTTGATTTAGTTTAAATACTAAATCATTTTATAAAATCCTGAAAATATTTATGGACACTTTCTGAAATATTTCAGTGGCCCAAAAATAATTCCAACATTATTTGAGCATTTGAATTATTTAATAGTATTTAAATGCCCAAATTCAAATATTTATGAATTAAGTCAATGCCCCTTTTGTTGACCTAAAATTATATGCACCATTTTTCCCAAGGGTTCTAACCCAACGCAAAGAGGGTGAACATATTTGAAGGGCATTTCAGGTTCATTGAATTTATTTTTAGTAAACCCTAGTTGATTTCAGGGGGGGTGCTGGGGGTTCTGCTTTCCCCATTTCAATTTCTGATGAATGTAAACATGATGCACACTCTAATGCATAACCTAGCTAGGGTGTGACAGTATGGACTTTGGTTGACTTGCCCGATGATCGGCAAGCAATTGAGAATAAATGGATCTTCAAGAAAAAGACTGACGCTGACGGTAATATTACTGTCTATAAAGCTCGACTTGTCGTGAAAGGTTTTCGACAAGTTCAAGGGGTTGACTATGATGAGACCTTCTCACCCGTAGCGATGCTTAAGTCCGTCAGAATTATGTTAGCAATTGCCGCATTTTGTAATTATGAAATATGGCAGATGGATGTCAAAACTGCATTCCTGAATGGATTTCTGGAAGAAGAGTTGTATATGATACAACCAGAAGGTTTTGTCGATCCAAAGGGAGCTAACAAAGTATGCAAACTCCAGCGATCCATTTATGGACTGGTGCAAGCATCTCGGAGTTGGAATAAACGCTTTGATAGTGTGATCAAAGCATTTGGCTTTATACAGACTTTTGGAGAAGCCTGTATTTACAAGAAAGTGAGTGGGAGCTCTGTAGCATTTCTGATATTATATGTAGATGACATATTGCTGATTGGAAATGATATAGAATTTCTGGATAGCATAAAGGGATACTTGAATAAAAGTTTTTTGATGAAAGACCTCGGGGAAGCTGCTTACATATTAGGCATAAAGATCTATAGAGATAGATCAAAACGCTTAATTGGACTTTCACAGAGCACATACCTTGACAAGATTTTGAAGAAGTTCAAAATGGATCAAGCAAAGAAAGGGTTCTTGCCTGTGTTACAAGTTGTGAAGTTGAGTCAGACTCAATGCCCGACCACTGCAGAAGATAGAGAGAAAATGAAAGATGTTCCCTATGCTTCAGCCATAGGCTCTATCATGTATGCAATGCTGTGTACCAGACCTGATGTGTGCCTTGCTATAAGTTTAGCAGGGAGGTACCAAAGTAATCCAGGAATGGATCACTGGACAGCGGTCAAGAACATCCTGAAATACCTGAAAAGGACTAAGGATATGTTTCTCGTATATGGAGGTGACAAAGAGCTCACCGTAAGAGGTTACGTTGATGCAAGCTTTGACACTGATCCGGACGATTCTAAATCGCAGACCGGATACGTGTTTACTTTAAACGGTGGAGCTGTCAGTTGGTGCAGTTCTAAACAAAGCGTCGTAGCGGGATCTACATGTGAAGCGGAGTACATAGCTGCTTCGGAAGCAGCAAACGAAGGAGTCTGGATGAAGGAGTTCATATCCGATCTAGGTGTCATACCTAGTGCATCGGGTCCAATGAAAATCTTCTGTGACAATACTGGTGCAATTGCCTTCGCAAAGGAATCCAGATTTCACAAAAGGACCAAACACATCAAGAGACGCTTCAACTCCATCCGGGATTTAGTCCAGGTGGGAGACATAGAGATTTGCAAGATACATACGGATCTGAATGTAGCAGACCCGTTGACTAAGCCTCTTCCACGAGCAAAACATGATCAGCACCAAGGCTCCATGGGTGTTAGAATCATTACTGTGCAATCTAGATTATTGACTCTAGTGCAAGTGGGAGACTGAAGGAAATATGCCCTAGAGGCAATAATAAAGTTATTATTTATTTCCTTATATCATGATAAATGTTTATTATTCATGCTAGAATTGTATTAACCGGAAACATAATACATGTGTGAATACATAGACGAACAGAGTGTCACTAGTATGCCTCTACTTGACTAGCTCGTTAATCAAAGATGGTTATGTTTCCTAACCATGAACAAAGAGTTGTTATTTGATTAACAAGGTCACATCATTAGTAGAATGATCTGATTGACATGACCCATTCCATTAGCTTAGCACCCGATCGTTTAGTATGTTGCTATTGCTTTCTTCATGACTTATACATGTTCCTATAACTATGAGATTATGCAACTCCCGTTTACCGGAGGAACACTTTGGGTACTACCAAACGTCACAACGTAACTGGGTGATTATAAAGGAGTACTACAGGTGTCTCCAATGGTAGATGTTGGGTTGGCGTATTTCGAGATTAGGGTTTGTCACTCCGATTGTCGGAGAGGTATCTCTGGGCCCTCTCGGTAATGCACATCACATAAGCCTTGCAAGCACTCCAACTAATATGTTAGTTGTGAGATGATGTATTACGGAACGAGTAAAGAGACTTGCCGGTAACGAGATTGAACTAGGTATTGGATACCGACGATCGAATCTCGGGCAAGTAACATACCGATGACAAAGGGAACAACGTATGTTGTTATGCGGTCTGACCGATAAAGATCTTCGTAGAATATGTAGGAGCCAATATGGGCATCCAGGTCCCGCTATTGGTTATTGACCGGAGACGTGTCTCGGTCATGTCTACATTGTTCTCGAACCGTAGGGTCCGCACGCTTAACGTTACGATGACAGTTATTATGAGTTTATGCATTTTGATGTACCGAAGGTTGTTCGGAATCCCGGATGAGATCACGGACATGACGAGGAGTCTCGAAATGGTCGAGACGTAAAGATTGATATATTGGAAGCCTATGTTTGGACATAGGAAGTGTTCCGGGTGAAATCGGGATTTTACCGGAATACCGGGAGGGTTACCGGAACCCCCCGGGAGACTAATGGGCCTATTGGGCCTTAGTGGAAAAGAGAAAAGGGACAGCCCACAGCTGGCCGGCGCCCCCCCCCTTCCCCAAGTCCTAGTAGGACTAGGAGAAGGGGCCGGCCCCCCTCTCTCTCCTTTCCCCCTTGAGAGTCCTAATTGGAATAGGATTGGAGGGGGGAGTCCTACTCCCGGTAGGAGTAGGACTCCCCCTGCGCCTCCCTCTCTCTGGCCGGCCGGCCCCCTCCCTCCAACCTTTATATACGGGGGCAGGGGACACCCCAAGACACACAAGTTGATCCTTGAGATCGTTCCTTAGCCGTGTGCGGTGCCCCCTGCCACCATATTCCACCTCGATCATACCGTTGTAGTGCTTAGGCGAAGCCCTGCGTCGGTAGTACATCAAGATCGTCACCACGCCGTCGTGCTGACGAAACTCTTCCTCGACGCTTTGCTGGATCGGAGCCCGAGGATCGTCATCGAGCTGAACGTGTGCTAAGAACTCGGAGGTGCCGGAGTAACGGTGCTTGGATCGGTCGGATCGGGAAGAAGACGTACGACTACTTCCTCTACGTTGTGTGATCGCTTCCGCAGTCGGTCTGCGTTGGTACGTAGACAACACTCCCCCCTCTCGTTGCTGTGCATCACCATGATCTTGCGTGTGCGTAGGAAAATTTTCGAAATTACTGCGTTCCCCAACAGTAACTCCGTCCAATTATTGATGAAATCCACGAGTGCCTGGGACTTGATCGCCGTGCGGGGTATATATTTGAGCCCATAAGGTCCAAGCTCAATGGCCCACTTGGCAATCCGACCAGTTGCCTCTCTGTTTTGAATGATGTCGCCTAGAGGATCTGAACTGACCACTGTGATAGGATGGCCCTGAAAATAGTGTTTAAGCTTCCGGCTTGCCATAAACACCCCATACACCAGTTTCTGCCAATGTGGATACCTCTGCTTTGACTCAATGAGCACCTCACTAATATAATAAACCGGCCGTTGAATCGGATACTCCTTGCCAGGCTCCTTGTGCTCTACCACAATGGCTACGCTAACAGCCCAGGCATTAGCAGCCACATATAATAATAATGGCTCTTTATCGATCGGCGCTGCAAGCACGGGCGGTTCAGCTAGCTGCCTCTTCAGATCCTCGAACGCCTTATCAGCTGCCTCACTCCAGACAAAGTTATCTGTTTTCTTGAGCATCTGATATAAGGGGATGGCCTTCTCTCCAAGGCGGCTAATAAACCGGCTCAAGGCTGTAATCCGGCCAGCCAGACGTTGAACATCGTTAATACACGCCGGTTTAGCCAAGGATGTAATTGCTGCAATCTTTTTCGGATTAGCCTCAATGCCTCTGTTTGAAACCAGAAAGCCTAAGAGCTTGCCTGTCGGGACACCGAAGACACACTTCTCCGGATTGAGCATCATCTTGTAAACCCGAAGATTGTCACAGGTTTCTCGTAGATCATCTATCAATGTCCCCTCCTTGCTGGATTTGACCACAATATCATTCACATACGCATGAACATTGCGCCCAATTTTTTTATTAAGGCAATTCTGAACACATCCCTGGTAAGTCGCCTGGGCACTCTTGAGTCCAAAGGGCATGGAAACATAGCAGAAGGCTCCAAAGGGAGTTATGAAGGTTGTCTTCTCCGGGTCCTTAACCGCCATCTTGATCTGATGATAACCAGAGTAAGCATCTAGAAAACACAAACGGTCACAACCCGCCGTAGCATCAATTATCTGATCAATGCGAGGGAGAGCAAAGGGGTCTGCAGGGTAAGCCTTGTTTAAATCTGTGTAGTCCACACACATGCGCCAAGTGCCGTTTTTCTTAAGAACCAGCACCGGATTGGCTAACCACTCTGGATGAAAAACTTCGACAATAAACCCAGAAGCCAACAGATGGGCTACCTCTTCACCTATAGCCTTGCGTCTCTCCTCGTTGAAACGGCGGAGGAACTGTCGGACCGGTTTGAACTTAGGATCAATGTTGAGTGTGTGCTCAGCGAGTTCCCTCGGTACACCTGGCATGTCAGAAGGTTTCCATGCAAAGATGTCCCGATTCTCATGGATGAACTCGATGAGCGCGCTTTCCTATTTGGGATCCAGGTTAGCGCTGATGATGAACTGTTTGGATGAATCGCCAGGAACAAAGTCAACCATCTTAGTGGATGTAGCCGATTTGAACTTCAACGCTGGATCATGTTCCGTAGTTGGCTTTTTTAAAGAGGTCATGTCTGCCGGATCAACTTGCTCCTTATAGAATTTTAACTCCTCCGTGGCATAAACCGACTCAGCATAAGCTGCATCGCCTTCTTCACACTCCAAAGCAATCTTTCTACTTCCATGTACTGTGATAGTCCCTTTATGACCTGGCATTTTAAGCTGTAGATAAACATAACATGGCCTTGCCATAAACTTAGCATAAACCAGCCATCCAAACAAGGCGTGGTACGAACTTTTGATCTTTACCACCTCAAATGTCAATGTTTCTGACCTTGAATCGTAGTCATCTCCAAAAGCTACCTCCAAAGCTATCTTGCCAACAGGATATGCAGACTTACCAGGCACCACACCATGAAAGACCGTATTTGACGGTTTAAGATCCTTATCTATCAACCCCATACGGCGGAATGTATCATAATACAAAATATTGATACTACTTCCCCCATCCATGAGCACTTTAGTGAACTTGTATCCCCCAACTTGAGGGGCTACCACCAGAGCCAAATGACCTGGATTATCAACCCGGGGGGGTGATCATCTCTACTCCACAAGATAGATTGCTCAGACCAGCGTAAATACTGAGGTACTGCCGGCTCAACAGAATTTACTGCCCTTTTGTGAAGCTTCTGATCACGTTTGCACAAGCTAGTAGTGAAGACATGATATTGCCCGCTGTTCAGCTGCTTGGGATTGCTCTGATAACCCGACTGCTGCTGCTGCTGCTGACTCCCCTAATGGTTGTAACCTCCCTGGTTGCCTTGGTGCCCTTGATTGACGTGTCCGGTTTGGTGCCTGGGAACCCTGAACCGGAACCACCACCTCCGTAACCCGGCCCGTGGAAACCTCCTCCTGAACCGCCGGGCGGGCCGTTGTCATATTGGAACATATTGGAATTCTTGAAATCCCGCATGATATAACAGTCTTTCCAAAGATGTGATGCCGGCTTCTCCTTCGATCCATGCTTTGGACAGGGCTGATTTAACAAGCGCTCCAAATTGTTGATTGAACCTCCACCCCTCTGGGGCTGCTTGCCTTTACGGCGCTGGCCATTCTCCTGCGTGTTGGTATTTGCAACAAAGTCCAAGCTAATGTCGGCCTTGCGCTTACCACCGTTTCCATGGCCTGCCGGATTATGTTGTTAACCTTTGGCATTGCCGTTCTTCTTACCTTTCTCCGGTTTGTCCTCCTCTGAATCCGGATCCTTGGTATTATCTGAATCGGCGTATTTAACCAAAGTGGCCATGAGTGTTGACATGTCATTGCAGTGACGTTTGAGCCTTCCCAACTTCTGTTTTAACGGTTTGAAACGGCAATTGCCCTCTAATGTTAACACTGCAGTGTCTGCATTGATACGATCTGATGAATGCAAAATCGCTGAGACCCGTTTGACCCAATGGGTCGTGGACTCCCCTTCCTCTTGGACACAAGCGGCCAGATCTACGATTGACATTGGCTGTTTACACATATCCTTGAAGTTCTGGATAAACCGGTGCTTCAGTTCGGCCCATGATCCAACAGAGTTGGTCGGCAAGCTCTTCAACCAAGTGCGAGCTGTTCCTTCCAACATCATGGTGAAATATTTAGCACACACTGCCTCATCCACATCTAACATCTCCATTGCCATCTCATAGCTCTCCACCCACGCCTCTGGTTGCAAATCAGCGGTGTAATTTGGTACCTTACGAGGTCCCTTGAAATCCTTGGGCAATCTCACATTACGCAAAGCGGGAGTTAAACACGGCACCCCTAAGGAACTGAACATCACCCCTGGCTCCACGGAGGCCGTGGGGTGAACCGGAGTATGCTGTCGTGCTCCGTGTCGAACTGCCAACTCGGCCTCCCGACATGCGTGGCCATGATCCACAACATCTTGTGCATTAGCGCCTCCCCCGGCTGGGTTGTTCCCTCGTGGTGAATTTCGGCGACGTGCACTACTAGACACGGCCGGTTCGTCCTCCACGTGTCTGCTATAACTCCGGCTTGGACAGGGAGTGGAATGAATCCTCTCACGACTGTGTGAATATGCCTGCTATTGATTTAGTGCTGTTTGAAGGAGATCCCTGGCCCGACGTGCCTCCACTGCAACTGGTGACTCGTCGTCGGTTGGGAGGGCCGCTAGGCGTGAAGCGGCGGCCATAATGTTGTCCAACGGGTTGGAATAATGCTCGGGCGGCGTCGATGGCACAACGTTGTTCTGGCGAGGCGGGTCCGTCGTGCATGGCTGAACCGGCGCTCCTGTTCCCGACGCCCCCGCCCGGTTTAGCGTGGGTTGGTTACCAGCTCCTGCACCTGGTGTGTTGAAAAGATTCTGTGGCTCATAAACCGACGGGCAACGTGATCGATACCTTCTTCTCATGACTTCCTCTGAAGCATTCTGATCCAGTCTAATCCGGTAGGCATGTGCTTCTAATTCAGCCCGCTCTGTAGCCATCCTAGCATTCTCTGTTGCCAGGTCCGCTTTAGCCTGGGCTATCTGATCTTTCACCTTTGCAATCTCCGCATTGTGATGATCCCTGGCTGCTGCATCCACCTCCGCGGACATCAACGTTGCCAAAGCGTCGAACAAATCAGACAAGACTTGGGCCGGAGGCGGCACCGAGCTTCCTGCCCCTGCTGGTGTGGCCGTCGTTGAACCAGAGAGCATTGATGCGGCGGTAAATGAATGAGGAGCCGATTGTGTGCCGGCCATGAAGATGGCGGCCCGGTTTGGTAGACCGGGGGAATCCGGAATACTGTTGCCCTCGGATCCTCCCTCAATCCGGCCGTCCTGCAACTGGTAAAGTGATTCGGTCTCTCCAGAAGACTCGTCATCAGAACAGACCACGGTTTCTCCATCGGACACCGGTCCATCCTCGTACCCTGATCCATGGATGACACCTACGAAAACATGCCTTGCCTCGTGCTGAACCGGCGAAGAACTTGCACGCCGAGCCGTTTCGATGATGTCGGTGTAGATGTCCGTCTCGGGGGCCGGTTCGCCGATCTTGCCGATGAAGACGTGAATCCCACCAAAGGGGACCTGGTACCCGTATTCGATTGAATCGGCCTCGGGACCCCATCCTGCGTTGTCGATGTAGAGCTTGCCGCGACAACTCTTTGTCATCCGGCCCACAGCATATCCCTTAAGTCCATCGAAGCTGCCCTTCAAGAACTCAAAACCATCGTGTGATAGCCCCACTATGGGCGCCAACTGTTGTGGATTTGTCACGGCAGATGTCCTTGTGAAAGGACTTAGTCGTGGAGCCATCGCTATGGGTTAGCTTTAAGGGGTTAAACCGTACAAGGGACACGGGGAGTTTTATACTAGTTCGGCCCCTTCAAGGAAGGTAAAAGCCTACGTCTAGTTGTGATTGGTATTGCTAGGGTTTCGAAGGCCGGGGAGTGAATCCGCTTTGTTTGGCTCTCGAGTTGTTGTTGTCTGTTCCTAAACTGCGGTCGGGTCGTCCCTTTATATACATAGGTTGACGCCCGCCGGGCTACAGAGTCCCGAAGCCGGATCATAAACGTGTCCGGTTCGGTCTCTACTCTCCCTATCTTACTATACAAGTTATATGACTAGGTCGGTTTACATTTACAGGCTGTAACCCGCCTTTGGGCCTTCCTTAAAGTGCCATTATCCTTACATCTTCATGGGCTTCTAATCTTCAAAGAGTCAACCCGACTACATAAGGCCGGTTTACCTCCAGTAGTAATATCCCCAACAGATACTCTATTTAAGGCTATAGATTCTTGGTTGTAAAATCTGAGGTACCTGACATACATGTCGGTACGATCATGGAGTCGAATGATGCGACTTTCTTTGAAGATATCTTTACCATGAAGGATATGGCTACCTCATCTAATCAGGAGATTCCTAGTTCATCGAATCAGGAACCAGTTACAATTACCGAACCTGCCATTTTGATGGAACACTTTGAAAGTCCTATGGAGGAGAACAATGAAGTTCCTACTAGGAGCAAGAGACAGAGGACTGCAAAGTCTTTTGGTGATGATTTTCTTGTGTATCTCATAAATGACACTCCCAGTTATATTTCAGAGGCCTATGCATCTGAAGATGCTGAATACTAGAAGGAAGCGGTTCGTAGCGAGATGGATTCCATCTTGGCAAATGAAACCTGGGAGATAACTGATCGTCCTTATGGGTGTAAACCTATAGGATGCAAATGGGTATTCAAGAAGAAGCTTAGGCCTGATGGTACTATTGAAAAGTACAAGGCTCGGCTCGTGGCTAAGGGTTATACCCAAAAGGAAGGTGAAGACTTCTTTGATACTTACTCACCTGTGGCTCGACTGACCACTATTCGAGTTCTACTTTCACTAGCTGTCTCGCATGGTCTTCTCGTTCATCAAATGGATGTTAAGACTCCTTTCCTAAATGGAGAGTTGGACGAGGAAATTTATATGAAACAACCAGATGGGTTTGTACTAGATGGTCAGGAAGGGAAAGTGTGCAAGTTGCTGAAGTCTTTGTACAGACTTAAGCAAGCACCCAAACAGTGGCATGAGAAGTTCGAAAGAACTTTAACAGCTGCAGGCTTTGTTGTGAACGAAGCTGACAAATGTGTGTACTATCGCCATGGTTGGGGCGAGGGAGTTATCTTGTGCTTGTATGTTGATGACATACTGATTTTTGGAACAAATCTGAATGTTATTAAGGAGGTCAAGGATTTCTTATCTCATTGTTTTGAGATGAAGGATTTAGGAGTGGCTGATGTCATTCTGAACATCAAGTTGTTGAGAGACGATGATGGTGGGATTACATTACTTCAATCTCACTATGTGGAAAAGATCTTGAGTCGCTTTGGTTATAGTAACTGCAAGCCCTCTCCAACACCATATGATGCGAGTGTGTTACTTCGAAAGAATCGAAGAATTGCTAGAAATCAATTGAAATATTCTCAGATTATTGGCTCGCTTATGTACTTAGCCAGTGCTACAAGACCTGACATCTCTTTTGCTGTTAGCAAACTGAGTCGGTTTGTTTCAAAACCAGGAGATGTGCATTGGAAGCTCTAGAGAGAGTTTTGCGTTATTTGAAAGGCAATGCAAATTATGGAATTCATTATACCGGGCACCCAAAGGTGCTTGAAGGGTATAGTGACTCAAACTAGATCTCAGATGCTGATGAGATAAAGGCCACGAGCAAATATGTATTCACTCATGGAGGTGGCGCTATTTCTTGAAAGTCTTGCAAGCAGACCATCTTAACGAGGTCAACAATGGAAGCAGAACTCACAGCACTAGATACAGCTATGGTCGAAGTAGATTGGCTTCGTCGGCTCTTGAATGACTTGCCGGTTGTTGAGAAACCTGTACCGGGTGTCCTTATGAACTGCGACAATCAAACTGTGATCACGAAAGTGAGCAGCTCAAAGGACAACATGAAGTCATCAAGACACGTCCAGAGAAGGTTAAAGTCTGTCAGGAAAATGAGAAACTCAGGAGTTATTGCATTGGATTATATCCAAACGTCTAAGAATCTGGCAGATCCTTTTACTATGGGTCTATCATGTAATGTGATACATAATGCCTCGAGGGGGATGGGTATGAGACCCACAATATGAGTTGTTCACAGTGGTAACCTATTCTTTGTGATCGGAGATCCCGTGAATTAGATGTGGAAGACAAGTTGTTGGTCAACTGAGAGGAGAGTATCCTTACTATTCACAATACCACTCCATGAAGATGCAATACTCTCCTAATCTGCATGGCAGGTTGATGTATATCTTAATGTGTTCTAAGTGGCTTATTTAAGCAGAGATGTTACCTGCAGAGCATCTTTTGAAGAACACACCTATATGAGTCTGATTGTCAAACGTCGCAATATATGAGAGTAGGGTTCTCTCTAGTAAACTCATGAAAGGTCACGGAGTATGATGCATAAGCTCCACCCGCAGGGAAGACCCACGGTAGCCACGTATCGGTCAAGGCTTTATGTGAAGCTAGATTCGCAGAAAACTTGCAGTTCAAGGCCCAGTCCACTGTTCAAGTTGCTTACTAGTGTAGCATAGAGTTCTAGGTGGAAGTTCAACTTAACAGTCTCCACTGCAGTACCGGTATATAAAACAGTGTTTTGGAACCAAAGGCAAATTTCTGTGTGCCTCTGGGATCTGGTGGGGGATTGCTGGAATTTAGTCTATTTTGGGCAGCACAATAACTTTTTTAGAAATTCCTAATAAATCCTAGAGGCCCACTTAGCCCATTTGTGCAAGGCAAGGGATACTACTAAAGTTTAGTCCCACATTGCTAGTTTAGTGGGAGTTGGACCTCCTTATAAGGGAGGTTCTTTCCCCACTTGTACGAGCATGAAAACAAGAGGGATATACACGCGCGCTCCTCCTCCGCCGCCCGCCTCGCCACGCCACGCCTCGTCACAACGCGCCGCGGGTTGCGGGAATGAGCCGAGCCGATATCTAAATTTTTGCCACGAACTACGGGTATACGAAAGGTCACACGGAAGCTGAAAAGATTTTTTGCGAAAGTGGAGTTCGAATGCGAACGGTGCAGCCCTTCGGCTGCTGGCTGTTCGCTTCGTCCCTGTCTCTTTGTTTCGCCTCCCGTCGTTGCCCTCTCGCCTCCTTCTCTTGCGCCTATAAAAGGGAGGTCGCTCCTCCCAGAGAGACGCACCAGAACCTCTTCCTCCTCTCGCCACAAGTTTCTGAGCACTGCGCTACTGCTACGATCTTCCCCATCCTGGCTTGCGGCGTGCACCGCAGGTCGGGACAGTAGACCTCCAAAACCGCACCTTTTGAGTCCTGTATGAGAGAAGGGTGATAATGTTTTTGGGGAGCGCTCAGCGCGACTACTGGCTGCTTCATACGGACGATCCGGTCGCCGACGGCTACTTCCCCGACGACGACTTCTTCCCTGACGTCCACGATCTCCTCGACGACATGGCAGGCGAGGACACCGACCCCAAGTCCAGCACTTCCACTGCTGCTGTCCCGTACGTGTTCTTGCTCTTTCTGTTAGATGTCATGACATAGTTCTTTGCTCTACTTTCCGTCCTACATGTGTTAGATTCTACTTCATATATGCAACTTCCTCTAGTGTCTGTTCTAGATGTGTTTAGTTCAAGTTCATATATGCATATGCTCTTTACCTTCTCTCTGTCTGAACGCATGACTTGTTTTATCTCTACTATATTAGTCAAGCTTTATCTAGTATTTCTGTTAATAAAATCATTAGGTAAATTGCTCATATTTCCAACAATCCAAAAACCTTATTATAGGCAATTTACCCCAAGTGGTTTTGTTGCTTCCATGAGACCTCCTATGTTTGAGGGTATCCACTATAAGAGGTGGCGCGTGAGAGCAGTCTTATGGTTTCAAACCATGAGTTGCTATGACGCCACTCTCGGCAAACCTGAAGGAGAGCTTGATGCTCAACAGGCACAAGCTTTTCAGAAAATGGATACTCTGTTTAAGGCTGCTCTCTTGAGTGTTCTTGGTGAGAACATAGTTGATGCTTATGCGTCAATTGATAATGGAAAAGATATGTGGGATGCACTCGAGGCCAAGTTTGGGGTCTCGGATGCTGGCACTGAGCTATACATCATGGAGCAATTCTATGATTACAGGATGACTGAAGAATGCTCCGTGGTTGAGCAAGCTCATGAGATACAGTCATTTGCTAGAGAACTTGAGCACTTCAGTTGTATGCTACCGGACAAGTTTATTGTCGGAGGTATCATCACTAAGCTTCCTCCTTCATGGAGGAACTTTGCTACCTTGCTGAAGCATAAGAGGCAGGAGTTTTCCGTCCCGGATCTCATTGGCACTCTTGATGTGGAAGAAAAGGCGAGAGCAAAGGACACACGTGCTCGAGGTATTGGGGGAGGATCTAGTGCCAATGTGGTACAGAAGCAGAACTTCCAGCCCCACAAGTTCAAGAACAAGGGCAAGTTTGATGGAAAAGCAAAGTTTGATGGGAAGAATAAGGTTGTGCAACACACGAACTTCAAGAAGAAGAATGGCAAGAAGAAAGGTGATTGTCATGTGTGTGGGGATCCTGATCATTGGGCTCCTAGTTGCCCTAATCACTATGACAAGCGTCATCCTGGGAAAGGCGGCAAGACCGCTAATGTTGTCATTGGAGACACTGACATGAAGGATGTTGGGTATGGTATATTTCCCTCTATTCTTTCAGTATGTCATTCTCCTGACTGGTTGATTGACACGGGTGCTAATGTGCATGTATGCGGTGATATTTCCATGTTTTCGTCTTATCAGACCGCAGGGACTTCAACCGTGCTGATGCGCAACGGTTCAAGTGCTTCTGTTCATGGTGTTGGCATGGTCGATCTGAAGTTTACTTCGGGGAAGATCGTGCGGCTGAAGAACGTGCATTATGTCCCCTCCGTCAATAAAAAAACTTGTTAGCGGATCTCTTCTGTGTAGAGATGGCTACAAGCTTGTCTTTGAGTCGAATAAATTTGTAATATCAAAGTATGGAACCTTTGTTGGTAAAGGCTATGAGTCAGGAGGCTTGTTTCATTTATCCTTATCAGACGTTTGCAATAAATTTGTTAATCATATTTGAAACAATAGTGAATCAATGTGTGGCATTCGCGTCTTTGTCATGTTAACTTTGGTTGCATGTCACGACTAGCGAAGTTGAACTTAATCCCTAGTTTCACCACCGTCAAGGGATCTAAGTGTCAAGTGTGTGTGCAAGCTAAGCAACCTCGTAAGTCTCACACGACTGCGGAAATAAGAAATCTTGCACCACTAGAACTCATACATTCAGATCTATGTGAAATGAATGGTGTGTTGACAAAAGGTGGAAAGAAATATTTCATGACGTTAACTGATGACTCCACTATATACTGCCGTGTGTATCTTCTGAAATCTAAGGATGAGGCTTTGAACTTTTTCAAGATCTATAAAGATGAAGTGGAAAACCAACTTGATCAGAAAATCAAGAGGCTTAGGTCCGCCCGTGGTGGAGAGTATTTTTCCAATGAATTTGATGCTTTTTGTGCGGAACATGGTATAATCCATGAGAGGACGCTTCCCTATTCACCTCAGTCAAATGGGGTGGCTGAAAGAAAGAACCGTACTCTAACAGAGTTGGTTAACGCCATGTTAAACACTTCGGGTCTCTCCAAGGCATGGTGGGGGGCGATATTGACTGCATGTCATCTCCTAAACCGAGTTCCCACAAAGAACAAAGAGATAGCTCCATTCGAGGAATGGGAGAAGAAAAGGTTAAAACTCTCTTATCTACGAACATGGGGTTGTTTGGCGAAAGTCAATGTTCCAATTCCAAAGAAGCGGAAGCTTGGACCAAAGACTGTGGATTGTGTTTTCCTGGGATATGCTTTTCATAGCATTGGCTATAGATTCTTGGTTGTAAAATCTGAGGTACCTGACATACATGTCGGTACGATCATGGAGTCGAATGATGCGACTTTCTTTCAAGATATCTTTCCCATGAAGGATATGGCTACCTCATCTAATCAGGAGATGCCTAGTTCATCGAATCAGGAACCAGTTACAATTACCGAACCTGCCATTTCGATGGAACACTTTGAAAGTCCTGTGGAGGAGAACAATGAAGTTCCTACTAGGAGCAAGAGACAGAGGACTGCAAAGTCTTTTGGTGATGATTTTCTTGTGTATCTCATAAATGACACTCCCAGTTCTATTTCAGAGGCATATGCATCTGAAGATGCTGACTACTGGAAGGAAGCGGTTCATAGCGAGATGGATTCCATCTTGGCGAATGAAACCTGGGAGATAACTGATCGTCCTTATGGGTGTAAACCTATAGGATGCAAATGGGTATTCAAGAAGAAGCTTAGGCCTGATGGTACTATTGAAAAGTACAAGGCTCGGCTCGTGGCTAAGGGTTATACCCAAAAGGAAGGTGAAGACTTCTTTGATACTTACTCACCTGTGGCTCGACTGACCACTATTCGAGTTCTACTTTCACTAGCTGCCTCGCATGGTCTTCTCGTTCATCAAATGGATGTTAAGACTGCTTTCCTAAATGGAGAGTTGGACGAGGAAATTTATATGGAACAACCGGATGGGTTTGTACTAGATGGTCAGGAAGGGAAAGTGTGCAAGTTGATGAAGTCTTTGTACGGACTTAAGCAAGCACCCAAACAGTGGCATGAGAAGTTCGAAAGAACTTTAACAGCTGCAGGCTTTGTTGTGAACGAAGCTGACAAATGTGTGTACTATCGCCATGGTGGGGGCGAGGGAGTTATCATGTGCTTGTATGTTGATGACATACTGATTTCCGGAACAAATCTGAATGTTATTAAGGAGGTCAAGGATTTCCTATCTCGTTGTTTTGAGATGAAGGATTTAGGAGTGGCTGATGTCATTCTAAACATCAAGTTGTTGAGAGACGATGATGGTGGGATTACATTGCTTCAATCTCACTATGTGGAAAAGATCTTAAGTCATTTTGGTTATAGTGACTGCAAGCCCTCTCCAACACTATATGATGCGAGTGTGTTACTTCGAAAGAATCGAAGAATTGCTAGAGATCAATTGAAATATTCTCAGATTATTGGCTCGCTTATGTACTTAGCCAGTGCTACAAGACCTGACATCTCTTTTGCTGTTAGCAAACTGAGTCGGTTTGTTTCAAAACCAGGAGATGTGCATTGGAAAGCTCTAGAGAGAGTTTTGCGTTATTTGAAAGGCACTGCAAATTATGGAATTCATTATACCGGGCACCCAAAGGTGCTTGAAGGGTATAGTGACTCAAAGTGGATCTCAGATGCTGATGAGATAAAGGCCACGAGCGGATATGTATTCACTCATGGAGGTGGCGCTGTTTCTTGGAAGTCTTGCAAGCAGACCATCTTAACGAGGTCAACAATGGAAGCAAAACTCACAGCACTAGATACAGCTACGGTCGAAGCAGATTGGCTTCGTCGGCTTTTGAATGACTTGTCGATTGTTGAGAAACCTGTACCGGGTGTCCTTATGAACTGCGACAATTAAAATGTGATCACGAAAGTGAGCAGCTCAAAGGACAACATGAAGTCATCAAGACACGTTCAGAGAAGGTTAAAGTCTGTCAGGAAAATGAGAAATTCCGGAGTTATTGCATTGGATTATATCCAAACATCTAAGAATCTGGCAGATCCTTTTACTAATGGTCTATCACGTAATGTGATAGATAATGCATCGAGGGGGATGGGTATGAGACCCACAATATGAGTTGTTCACAGTGGTAACCTATTCTTTGTGATCGGAGGTCCCGTGAATTAGATGTGGAAGACAAGTTGTTGGTCAACTGAGAGGAGAGTATCCTTACTATTCACAATACCACTCCATGAAGATGCAATACTCTCCTAATCTGCATGGCAGGTTGATGTTTATCTTAATGTGTTCTAAGTGGCTTATTTAAGCAGAGATATTATCCTGCAGAACATCTTTTGAAGGACACCACCTATATGAATCTGATTGTTAAACGTCGCAATCTATGAGAGTAGGGTTCTCTCTAGTAAACTCATGAAAGGTCACGGAGTATAACGCATAAGCTCCACCCACGGGGAAGACCCACGGTAGCCACGTATCGGTCAAGACTTTATGTGAAGCTAGATTCGCAGAAAACTTGCAGTTCAAGGCCCAGTCCACTGTTCAAGTTGCTTACTGATGTAGCATAGAGTTCTAGGTGGAAGTTCAACTTAACAGTCTCCACTGCAGTACCGGTATATAAAACAGTGTTTTAGAACCAAAGGCAAATTTTTGTGTGCCTCTGGGATCTGGTGGAGGATTGCTGGAATTTAGTCTATTTTGGGCAGCCCAATAACTATTTCAGAAATTCCTAATAAATCCTAGAGGCCCACTTAGCCCATTTGTGCAAGGCAAGTGATACTACTAAAGTTTAGTCCCACATTGCTAGTTTAGTGGGAGTTGGACCTCCTTATAAGGGAGGTTCTTTCTCCACTTGTACGAGCATGAGAACAAGAGGGATATACACGCGTGCTCCTCCTCCGCCGCCCGCCTCGCCACGCCACGCCACGGGTTGCGGGAATGAGCCGAGCCGATATCTAAATTTTTGCCATGCACTACGGGTATACAAAAGGTCACACGGAACCTGAAAAGATTTTTTGTGAAAGTGGAGTTCGAATGCGAACGGTGGAGCCCTTCGGCTGGCCTCCTTCTCTTGCGCCTATAAAAGGGAGGTCGCTCCTCCCAGAGAGACGCACCAGAACCTCTTCCTCCTCTCGCCACAAGTTCCTGAGCACTGCGCTGCTGCTACGATCTTCCCCATCCCGGCTTGCGGCGTGCATCGCAGGTCGGGAGAGTAGGCCTCCGAAACCGCACCTTTTGAGTCTTGTACGGGAGAAGGGTGATAAGGTTTTTGGGGAGCGCTCAGCGCGAGTACTGGCTGCTTCATCACAGACGATCCGGTCGCCGACGACTTCTTCCCCGACGTCCACGATCTCCTCGACGACATGGCAGGCGAGGACACCGACCCCAAGTCCAGCACTTCCCCTACTGTTGTCCCGTACGTGTTCTTACTCTTTCTGTTAGATGTCATGACAGAGTTCTTTGCTCTACTTTCCGTCCTACATGTGTTAGATTCTACTTCATATATGCAACTTCCTCTAGTGTCTGTTCTAGATGTGTTTAGTTCAAGTTCATATATGCATATGTTCTTTACTTTCTCTCTGTCCGAACGCATGACTTGTTTTATCTTTACTATATTAGTCATGCTTTATCTACTATTTCTGTTAATAAAATCATTAGGTAAATTGCTCATATTTCCAACAGAGCATCGCCACATAGAAAAGAAATAGAGGTATATCACCCGATCAGCTCATGGGGAGTGTGGATCTGGCGACGGCGCAGCAGAGGGCCTTGGATTCGATGATGGGGGTCAGCTCTCGTGGAGGAGAAGCCGAGCGGCCTAGGATAGGGCGGCGACTGCGGCTGGAAGCGGAGGGCACTGGGGATCCCGTCACCTTCGGCCAATCGCGGCGGTCATCGCAGCGTCGAGCCATCCGCCGGCAATCGGCGTGAATCCTCGGAAAAGAAACGCAGGCGCACAGGTGCGCGCGAGCGACCAAACCTGGCAGCGCTAAATGGCCCGGCCCAGTAAAATAGTTTATGTAGAAATAAATTTCAGCCGGTTTTTTGTTAAAATATTTTCTGAATTTTAAAAAATATTCAAGAATTTTCTCTAAAATAGTTTATGTAGAAATAAATTAGCTAAAATAAAATTTTCACGAATTTTAAAAAAAATGTCAAGCTAAAAAATGTTTGCGCATTGTTAAAATTGTTCGCGAATTAAAAATATTCATGAATTATAAAACTATTCGTGAACTTCAAAAAATGATACAGGATCACAAATTTTAAAATGGAGAAAATAAAACAGAAAATCGAAATAAAATCGTTAGAAACATAGAGAAAAAAAACAGAAAAGGAAATAAAAACTGGTTGAAGAAGGTTCTAGAACCTTTCCAAAACAGGTGGAAAAAAAGGAAGGCTAGGCCGGCCCATATAACGTGGACTAGGATTTTCCCGCAAAAAAGGTGTTTACAAAAGATATCATTGTAATTCTTAATCATGGAAGTTACTTTGTATTTTTTTGAATATTATGTCCAAATCAGTGTACCTGTAATTGTTATGAGTATGAATAAAGTTACATGTGTTTTTAAAAAAAAAGAATGTTTCCTTGTTATCGATGCCTCTTCTTTTACCCAGCCTGAAATAACCATCCAAGCATCGATTTCTAAGACAACTGGAACTTTTTTGGGGCTTGTAATTTACATGTGAAAACGCCAATCAAGCGTGTAGGGACATCGACCATCTTCTTTCGAAGAAAAGTGAGCACATATTGTGGTACTTAGAGGAGCAGTGGCTTCATCCATGGACGCGACATAGTTTGTCTCGCTCGTGATTGTTTTAAGAAGATCCCCACATCCAGATACTTGATTACTCCAATAACCCGAGTTTTTGCTTATCTGTACTCACTAACGTTTGTTGTTTCTTTATTTATAAAGTTGTGTTATAATATTTTCCCCCCAAAAAGGAGGTAAAAACCCAACATGTGCATCAACGGGTAATGCAAAAGCTATCTATTTTGTAAAGTTATAAGGTTTTGTACCCGCACGGGAATTCAAAAGACCACTATAAAGCTAAAACAATGGTAAAAGAATCGAAAAGAAATAACATTACATAATGTGGGAATTGCCTTTGACTCCTAAGCGCCATGGAGCCCGGATTTTGGAAAAATACAAAACTTGACTTTTAATTTTTAAGAAATTATGAAACACACACACACACACAGAGATATATAATGTATGGACTGTGATATTTGGCACACGTGTGCCATATAAACAAAACTGCCACACCTCTATTAATTTCATTTTAAAGTACTATACGATCCCTCGTTCTTTGACCTTTCCTCTTCCCAAATGATCCTGCAGGCTCGCCTGAGAAACCTGCTTCTCCCGCACATCTCGGATGCTCACCCTCGAGAAAACTGCCACTTCTTCACGTCTACCACATGATTTCTCCTCAGGACAAAGTTACCATGATATTCGTATGCAAGTTATCAGGCCTGTGTTGCATAACTTACCGTGCTATTTACATAGAACGTATCAGGTACTATGCTTCAACAACTACACCCTTTCAAAGTTACCACTGTGTTTTGTACACAAGTTATAAGGTCTTCGATGTGTAAAATACAGTGGTACTTACACATAAGTTATCAGGGTATATGTACATCAACCTTCCCTCGTCAAAGTTATCATGGGGAATTGTACATGAATTACCGGGTCTACGGTTCGTATATTATCATGGTACTTGCACCTAAAAACCTGGGTGTGTTTCGGTAGCTTTTTTCATAGGTCAAAAATTACCATGATGATTTTGCGTAACTTATCACGCCTATAGCACGTGTGCCCCTCATGACACTAAACATTATGTGACTTTCCCGTGGCACGCCATGTGTTGTGTTCATCCAAGAGGCCCACGTGCGAGGCAAGTGTATGTTTTTAACAACTTATATATTTTCCTTTGGTAAAGAAGTTACCATCATGTTTATATTGCAAGTTATCGGTTATGAGGTGCTTATATTATCATGTTATTTACACAAAAATTATTGGGGATGTTTTGAACAACTTTTTCCCGGGGCAAAAAGTTATCATGGTGATTCTAGGTAACCTATCAAGCCCGCAGTGCTTAAAATATCATGCTATTTACACAAAATTTATCAAGGATATGTTTCAGCAACAACCCCCCCCCCCCCCCCCCGGCGGACAAAAAGTTATCATGGTGATTCTAGGTAACCTATCAAGTCCGCAGTGCTTAAAATATCATGCTATTTACACAAAATTTATCAGGGATATGTTTCAGCAACAACCCCCCCCCCCCCCCCCCCCCCCCCGCGGACAAAAAGTTATCATGGTGATTCTAGGTAACCTATCAAGTCCGCAGTGCTTAAAATATCATGCTATTTACACAAAATTTATCAGGGATATGTTTCAGCAACAACCCCCCCCCCCCCCCCCCCCTCCTCCACGGGTCAAAAACTTATCATGGTGTTTAGTTATCGCAGTGCATATGTTTTCATACTATTTACACATAAAAATGCCAGGGGATGGAGGTATACTACCGTGCTATTTACACAGAAGATACCGGATTATCTTTTCAAAAAAAAAATCCCTACGGTCAAAGTTACCAACTTACCATGGTGCTTCCATCTCAGTTATCAGATGTGCACTGCGTATATTACCATCTATTTACACATAAATTATCAGGTATCTTTTCACATTTGTTTTCCCTAATGGTTAAAGTTACTACGATGTTTGTATCTAAATTATCAGGTCTATGGCGTGAATGTTATCGTGCTATTTACGGAAATTACCGGGGGGGCGGGCTTAACAAATTTATTCCCAATGATCAAAGTTACCATGATGCTTGAAACAAAAAGTTTTTCAGTGCTAACATATTAAAGGCAAAAACATGTCAAAAACAGTATTTCCCTTAGAATGTTCAACAATGAGTGTCATAGGTGAGGTGGTTAGCTCCCTTTGTTAATTACTTGCAGACCAAAGATCAAATTCTAGTCTAAGCATTATTTTTGCTGAAAATCGAGAAGGCATGTGGGGCCATAAATGACGATTACGAAAATTAGGAAGGCACGAGCGGGTGTGCCCGATAAAATCGGAGAAGGACGTGCGGGAAAGGAAAGAAATCGAAGGAGGACGTGAGGGAAAGGAAAGAAATCGGGAGGTCGTGCGGAAAAGGAAGGAAATCGAGAGAGAATTGATGGCGTTGGATGCGTGTGGCAGTTTCGCAATTTGCCACACGGTTGCCATATACATATTTCGATAATGTATTTATCATGATGAAATATATTTTGATGTGAGCTACACAATAATATCATTTACGTATATCACATCAAAATGTATTTATCATGAAAGTTTACACACATGTAGTATGCACCTATATGGTCATGTGTATTTTCAAAACCTTTTTGAAACTTCAAAAGTTGGCTTTTGAAATTTTAGGGTTTCATGGAGCCCGCGAGCCAAAAAAAACCTCACTCTACATTATGTCTCATGCTTCACTAGATCTATTAATGGATCGTCATCTATATCACCGGAATATACCCTTAGCTACCGTCTCCTAGAGGTTACACACAATTTTAATCTGAAAAAAGTTTGAACACTAACTCTGTTCAACTTGTATAGTCTGCGAGTTGCTCATTTAACTCTCCTTTTTGAATTATCTATTCCCTTTATCCCGCACGGTAAACAACATAACAGGTCAAGCATTTTTTTTATCCTTGGTGAAGCAAATCTGTTAAAAAAAACTTCTCTTAGTGCCTCTAAGAGTACTTCACAAAGTGGGATTAACACGATCTAATGTACATGACTCTTATTAATGGTCCTTCATCTTAAATGGTTCATGATTAGACTAATAAAACAATGAAATAATTTTATAAATTAAATTAACAAACATGATAATCAACAACATAGAATAATTATTCATCCATGGTTTGGATGTACATGTGGGAGATCAAGAGGATGAACTCTCACAGGTTGGATGTACTAGCGAAGTATACACCAAATATCAATGCGAGAGCGGTAATAAATATGAAACAGAATATCAGAACTCAGGATTTGCTTTGATTATTTCAAACTCATTAAGAAAATATGATATCCATATAGGTATCAATTGCGTAAAACACCGAAACCAAACAACGTTGGTAGGAGTTAACTGTCATCGGTAGTTACCCAGAGAACATACTGATACCATTCAAGACACTTATAAAGTTCCAAATTATGGTTTAAGGTGAAAGGAAGGCAACTGAGTCAAGTGAAAAATGAACAAGAGGGTAAAAGATTTCTTATCATGTTGCAAATAAATAATGTGTAAACCCATCACAAAACAATTTCCAAGTATCAAATTCTAGTAGTTGCTCTAGTAAGTACTCCCTTCGTCCCATAATAAAAGAGCATTTTTACACCAATGCAGTGTAAAAAAAGGCTCTTATATTATATACCCCACCATAATACAAGAGCATTTTAGATTTCACCTCACCCATAATACAAGAGCATTTTTTACACTAGTGCAGTGTAAAGAAACACTTGTATTATAGGACGAAGAGAGTAGTTATTATCACATGAAAAGCAAGTGTAAACCTTTTAGATTCCACCTCAGTAGCGAGTCTACCGTGAAAATACACATCTCGTAGGGCCTAAAAGTGGACAAATGGTTCATTACAGGTTCTACAAACGAGAGAACAAAATGCAAACATATATACCCACTCCAGCAGAAGGCCGCTGCAGATTTCACAGGAAATGCGAAGCAAATTGCCAGGGCAAAAAAAACGAACATTATCAGCAGTAGCAACAAAATAATACTGCTTATTTCACAGAACACATGAACAGTATCCATACGTGCACTACTCATACAAGGGATATCACAAGGAAGCAAAACTTCGTGGCGTGGCGTGGCACATGTTCCTCAGCAGGATAGCAGTAGCTACTGTACACGGTTACAGACCAGTGCATCGCTATATCTCGCCGTTCGACGAAGTCGCTGCAGATTGGTCAAAGGCTTTTGCCACGTTGTGGTTGGCGATGGATGGCAGCGGCGGCTTGTTGGCCAGCCTATCAGCCTCCCTGGCCTCGTCGATGTCCTTCTGACTCAGGAAGCTTGGCTGGTTGGTCGACGACAGCAGCCTCGCCCACATCCTGTCAGTGATCTTCACCTTGTTCCGTGTGGACGTCACCCTCTGTGATCAAAAAGATATTTTGTTCATGTTATGTTAAAATCATGTTTAACATGAGAGCAGATGACATGGTAGAGCGCTTATAAATGGTTTAAATTATGTTTGCTAAAATGTCTTTGCCATGCCCTTCAGGTGGCAAATGTCAGCCCTTGCAGGAACCGAGAAAAATGGGAACATAGGGTGCAACTGAACTACCCATTAGAAGCTATATACTATGCATATTCAGTAAGCACGATTTTTCCTACTGTAATGCACAAGATCACTTCAAGGTACTCACGTAGAAAGGTATGTAGGCATGTCTGCCATTGACCATCCCAACAGTGAAGCTGTATCCCGCCATTGCGCCATGGATGGCACTGTGAGCCAGCAGTGTGCAGTAGACATTGTCTGCTGCATTACTCGGGATAGCTCGGATCATGTAGGTAGGATCTGCAGAATGTAGATAAGACTATTGTTAGCCTAGTGCTACACAGATCAACAAGTTGTTTTAGAACATTGTCCTCTATGAAGTAGACACAATTAGTCAATATGTTACCAATGTATTTAATCGTCATCTCCATCTTTTTGCTCTTGAAGTGGTCCTGCAGTGCATTAATGAAATGAGTAAGTAAACTGAGTACTCCCTAAAATATTCATGCAACAGATAAGGCAACACAATTTCTAGTAAATACCAATAATAATTATGTCATGGAGAATGGAATCAAGTCCAGTGGCAAGAAAATGTTGGTGTGTACCTTAATCTTGTGAGTCAGCCAGAGACCAATATCAAGAAGCAGCTTATTTCCAGATGCATCTAGCTGATCTGAAGCGGGTATGCTTTTGGCAATAATATCCTGGCCTGCTCCCTCAGCAACAACAATAACCATGTGCTTGTTTTCTTTCAGCCTCCTCTCTACATATTGAAGCAACCCCCCTTCCCCATCCATATAAAACGGAGACTCTGGAATCAAGCAGCAATCCTGCGGAAATCAGAGATCCAAAGAAAAAATAAGTAACTCTTACATTGAGGTTAAATAATGTAACATAAAGCAAGAATTCTAATACTAATGTTTGAGAAATGGGTAGGAATTAAATCAATCATGCATGAATAAGAAGGAATGAACTAAAACAGAATATAGAATGCAACATCCTGGACAGTTATAGAAGGCATCAACTTACCACATCCCGGCTTGCAAGAGTAGCATACATCGCAATGAACCCTGCATTAGAGGAAAAGGAATTTAATGATAAGAAAATGTAAAGAGTTAGCAAAGTTGTTGTGGCTGAAATAAAGAAAAATCTAGCACCTTTTTTTCTGTATGCAGACTGTAAATACAATTAATAAGATGTTGAATAGTTTAACTAACACTATATATGAACAAGCTTATCAAATAATTTTCCTTCTATTTGTATAAATCTGACATTTGCTTTCAGAAAATGTATAAGAAAATAGCACGCACAAGATGGCAAGTGACTATGAAGAATATGTCAGAAAACTAACCACTATAACGACCCATCAGTTTTACCAAGCCTATTCCATTCTCAGCACTGCAAGCTTCCACATGAGCTGAATTAATGGCACGTTGAGCCTCTTCGACGGCCGAATCAAAACCAAAGGACTTGTCGATAATCTAATAATCAAAAGACACAAGCAATCAGTAATGAGTCATCTTCCTATTTGTGGGCATATTAACTGATTTTAAGAAAACAGTTATGTACAAGAAAATAAAGTAATTTGTAAACAATAATTACCGCTATGTCATTGTCTATTGTCTTGGGAACCCCTGCCACGGCAACTTTTAGGCCACGCTTCCGGATTTCCTGATTGTATTAGTAAGGAATAAAGTATTACTATTATTTTCTTCAAATGCAGAAGGAATAAGCATTGCAGAGTATCTTAGAGAAATTAACTTTTTAGGTATTAATATCTCTGTCACTAATGCATTCATGTACACTTACAATGAAAAGGTGGCCTATATGACTCAACATTTGTAGCATTATAAATTAATTACCTTATAGATCTCATATGCTCCCTTCTGAGTTCCATCTCCTCCAATGATATACACCTAAACAACATATCCGAGAGTATGAGTTCATGTCCAGTCAAAATGGCTATGTCACAGTGGTGCAATTTGAACAGTAATATTTACCTGATTAATTCCCCGATCCTGAATGTTGTCAACAATCTTTTTTGTATCATGACCACCTCGTGATGTTCCAAGGACTGTACCACCCCGTTTGTGGATGTCATTGACTGTCTTTGGTGTAATAGCAACATAATTGCTAGAATAGAAGCCCTTGTATCCATTCTATAATTGGGTAATAAGATTTTAAGAGACCACAGGTACCGAGTCATAACCAAAACTAAACATATGCAATACACATAACATGCCAAACTGCTCTAACATGATTATATAATTTTCACACCTACATTACACTGAAAAAAAAATCTGAAGAGAACATTTCACAAAAATAAAATAAAAATCACAGCAGGTCATTCATCTTATAGTTATGTCGGTATTATATAACAGATTCCAGTCAAGAAGTAGATGCATTGCAATCTGAAATGTTTGATAAGGTGTGACCATGATATAGAGATCTTACAGTACCTGGTGAGTTCTTCTAACAAAAGACAAATTTAGATAGACATGTACAAAAATGCGAGAGTAACATTTACAAGCATCTGTGGGAGGGACAAGTCCTATGGTTTTGTTGACATTGTAAGTTTAGAACAGGGCAGAGACTTGTACTCCATAGATTGTTTGTATATTTTGGTCATTAGATTGTTTTGTCTCTTTTGACTGAAGGAACAGACAAAGATACAAGTATGTACATGGCCATTTAGAATAGGGCAGTATGGCACAAACCTGTATTCCAAAGATGTTGTTGACATTGTACATGTGCGCCAAGCCACACACCAGCTCCCTGATAACAGTGTTGAGCCCAGGGCAAAGGCCTCCACAGCTTACAATGCATGCTTTCACTTCGTCTGACTCAAAATTAACCTAACAAGATTGAAGTACAAATATTTCTGTCAGACAAGACGCAAGTGATGCAGTCAATAACCAAACGAGGTGCAAGTGATCGTACCCTCTGACGGGGTCCAGCACGACGGAAGTGGACCCCCCGGCGGCTATTCTTTTGAACAACAACCTGTAATAGCAAATACAGCTACTTGTAAATCCACAATCGACCGTGCAACATCAGATTGAAAACATTGAGCGACACTCTACATACCTTTTGTGGTACGGTGTCATCTTCATTGACGAAATACTGCCTGATACCGATAAGAAGAGAAGTTGCAGTGTCACATATACAGCATGCATACTCATATAGACTTACCAAAGAGCGGAAGATGAAAGAAAGGATATGTATGCAGGAGAAGCCTTACTTGACAGTTGAATATGCTGGGTGGTCTTGTAGTGGGTTTGGGTAAGTCTGCAAAAGGAATAAAACAGCAAACCATAAGCTCAATTGTCATGGATCATGGTTTCACCTTTCAAACAGATTAAATTCGCCGCGGTTGGGCACATATAAGAAAGACCAACTTCTACAAATTCTCATAAATTAGCTCACGAATTTAACTGAACATGGCAGGGACCAGACAATGCATACTAACAGATTGCTACTTCTCCGGTATCGATGCCGTCCATTCTACCCAATCAAATCCCCCGTTCCCAAAAGCAGAGCCAACGACAGTAACTTATGGAACTATGAAGCCACAGTTTCTGCCAGCTTTGCTAGTATTCATCAAAGCTGCCCTCTATCTGTGGATCGTGACTGACTAATCAATCAGCCACAGTGCACGCTCTCTAGTCGAGTTTAATTTCGACAGTACAGTGCCTAAAAACGGATCTGCATAGCAGAGATCCGAAATCGAGCAACCCACGCAAACATCGGGGCCAGGCTTGGCCCCAAAAAACGGGCAATTCCCGGCCCCGGACAATTTCGCTGCTCACGCACGCCCCACTGACAGTCAAGTAGCTAAAGCTGCACCGCACAAAACCCATCACGAACCGAAACGAGCGGCCGAGCAAGGAGGGGCAGGGGAGGGGAGGGGAGAGGGGTAAGGGGTGCTCACGGGGACGTCGGGGATGTAGTCGGCGAGGTGGGGCACGTCGTCGAGGACGTATCCGAAGTCGCCCTCGGAGATCTTGACGTATGCGGCGTCGGTGAGGCTGGCGTGGGAGGCGTTGCGGAGCGCGCGGAGGTTGGGGTAGGAGTCGCGGGAGATCCGCACGCACATGGCGGAGAAGGGCAGCGCCGCCTTGGCGTTGCCCCCGCCCTGCTGCCGCTGCTCCCCGCCGTCGCCCCCGCTCCCGCTCCCGCCGCCGTCGTTCTCCTCGTCCTCCCTCCGCTGCTGCTCGTCGTCGTCGCCGTCCGGCGGCAGGATGATGTGGGACGCCATGGGCGGCGGAAGAACCGGAATCGGAGCCGGGCGGTTTTGCTTCGCTGTCGCGAGCCGACGGGTTTTGATAATTGACTGACTGACTGGCCGGCCGGACGCTTCTCTCTTTCTTGCTCGGTGGTGCGGGTAGGCTATAGAGGTGGGGTGGGAGGCGTCGGTAGTCGGCAGTCGGCAGCGGGGAACAATCTCGGGGCGCGTGTGGAAAGCGGAGATGCGATGCGGCGAGCGGTTTGGCCCGGCGGTTTCGGCCTGCGGTGCTGCGGTATGGTGACCGGCCTCTGCGTACACGGTTTTATTTTACCGGGATCGGCAGCACTTGGAGACGGACTTGGCAATCGGGTGAAGCTAGATCTACTTTCCGAGTCTGCGTGCGGCACGACTGAAAATTTGTTACTCTGCCCTGTGCCGTTATTGGCCCGTTTGAGACCGAGGTCACTGGAACCAAAATCTTGGCCGGGTTGAGACCATTCCATCTCCATGGCCCCGGGGGCGTCGTCGCCGGTTTGAGACCCAGGCTCGCCTGAGTGACGGCGTCGCCCCCGGGCAAACACACACAAGCACATACGTACGCGTACAGAAAGCCAGTCCGCACGCAGAGTCACGCCGTCCAGAAGGCAGGCAGCGCGTCCATTCAATTCGGGGCGTCGCCGTCGCATACCTTGCCTTGCGCCGCAGGAAAGGAAAGGAACCCGACCGAGCGGATCGCAGCAAACGCGCGTGCCCCGGCCGCACACATTCCCCAGCTAGTGGATAACAAACTCTTCTTCAGAGCTCGTCACCACCTTGTCTTCTAAACGCCCAAAGCTGGATTCTCCAGCAAGAAATCTCAAGTGGACTTGAAAACGGTATTATGTTACTCCCTCTGTAAACAAATATAAGACGCTTTAGGTCACCTAAACACCAGAAGGATGACAGGAGGGCACCAAATCTGCTGTGGCATTCACATGTCATAAACCCAAAATGAACATATAGATGGATCATGCAAGCAGAGTGGTACAGGTCTCTCAACTAAAACACCACCCGACGTCGCCTGATTTAGGGACGACCCAAGTGCAGCTGCACGGTACAGCGCACGCCAGATGACAGCAACCTTATGCTTATTCCTCTCTGTAATAACTAGTCAACAAAAAATATAGCGTCACTGGTTTTATTCCAGCCGAGGGCCGGTGCAGGGCTAAGACTTGAAACTTCGGAATGAACTCCACAGGTCTGTCCAGGTGCCGACTGATGAACGATCACTTGGAGAGGAACTTCCGGCTGACGGACTCGTAGCTAGGGACATGGATAACTGCAACAAGAACATTCAAGTTAGTCAGTGCAGCTCCTTGAACACCACGCGAGCCGCTAACTTGTAAGTATTGAACATACCATCGCCCCATGATGCCAATGTAAGCGGTGAAGAGATTATCTTCTGTGCAACCGTAGAGATGTCGTTCAGGGTGGTCGCCTCAACAGCTCTCACGAAGTACTCAACGGGCTTCCTGTAATTTTGACGATGCACAATGAATGGTCAAAAGACGAACAATGGTTCTGCAAAAATGCTGTAACAAAACCGACCGGTTGCAGGCATCATCACGTCATAAGGCCGCTGGATTCTTTCTAATGTTGTGTGCTTTAACTGTTTTAGGCAGCACTGAATGGTCAATGGGACCCACAAGAAAACTATGGCTATACCGACTTGTTTGGCAAGCAAAAGTACTCCTACTTGACATAATAAGAAACTATCTACTAGAACCACGGTGATACAAAAAAAAGACAATATAATCTTTCATAGTTCATGACATTGTCATTGGAAACTACAGCAGGCAGGATATAGGAGGCACAGAGGTGACAAAGACATACAGCTTGGTTGAAAGCAAAGAAAAAGATAAGAGGAGAAAAACTCTTAAGGGGGTCTAGATGGACCATTTAAAGTGGCCGGTGACAACAATTTAGTTTTCGTTTACACTGTTCAACAAGACACACATTGCATCAATATGATATGGAAGATATGACATTTAATTTGTAATACAGGGATATGTGGAAAATGTACTACGATATTCTTATGCACGTACCTTTGCCCATAAGTCAGAACCTGTCTTCCAATATCTTCAGATGCCACAATCTGTATGAAAGGAAAAGTAGTGTGAAGAGCATTTTAGGGAAGCAAGTCATAAAATTGGGATTTGATCAGGAGAAACAACAGCGTACTCTTGATTCCAAATTCATCAGAACTGCAGCCTTGGTAGCCTCTTTAGCACGATCAAGCTGCTCTTGAGTAACTATATGAGGTAAAAGACCGGGGACAAAAAGAATGTAACTTATTATGGTCAATCTAATCTGGAAACAGATGGTCTTGAGATGAAAAACAATAAGGAACCTTTTCCAGGGGTTGCAACTTCAAGGAGTTCCCCTGCTGCCAAATCCACGGCCGTTGATGCAAAATCTGGGCTCTGTTAGAATGATAACATGAGATGTCAAAGCCAAGGGGGGCACATAACAAGAGTACAATAACTGTAGAAGCTTGAGTAGACTGTGTCAGTGACAAACCAAGCGACATCACAGGAAAAAATTAGCAAGCAAAACCCAGCTATAAGTTACTGTATATGTGTACACAAATACTGTATACATGCAACTATTTGAGCTTTTGACATCATTAGGTTCAACTGCTAGCACCGCCACTGGACTATGTTCAGCCTTTAACTCGTATTTCAAGTTCAGGACGGGGAGGATTTAAAATAAAGGACTGGGACCGGGTAACTGACTGAACTAGGCAGCATTAACCACCAGCTCACCTAGAAAATCTTAGACCACGAGGCATGGATATAGTTGGCTAGTAATTATAATCTAACAAAATACTACATCATTGTTTCCCATAGTGACTTGTTACACCATATAGGACATATTTTTGTTCTTAAACAGATAAATATATGCCCATCTTTCTAAATTTTCCGTACTCATGTTTAATAATACTTAGTTGTATGAAGCATAGTTCACCTAGCCTGCAAATAAAAATGTACTGATTGGATAAATTTCGTAATTATAGAACACTCAGCTTGTGCCATCAGGTAATACACATGCACAAATAAAACAACTCTTCAGAAAAGGGAAAGAGAGTATCTGAGTTGCATATGAAAATTATATTGAGATAACACAAAAATCTGAAAGTGGTACTATCCATTATCAACAAGAACTTCTTCATTGTGTTTATTGCATTAATTTAGAATGATAACCATATTAGAAGTCATGCTCTATGAGAGGCTTACAGTGGCTGCATGAATTCCGAAAAGACCTGAATCATTGTAGATACTGTTGAAAGCAGAGAATGACTCGATCTGGTCATACTGGTTCAAGACACGGAGATCTGTAGGTAGAGGAGTATAGCTCATGTTAGGTCACTTACAGAACTATGCATGTGTATGGGCATGAGACAAGTATGAAAACATTGATTTAAACAGCAGCATACACAATCGAGAATGCATTCCCTTCCCAGGGCCACCAACAGAGAAAGACCCCCCTCCTCCCATGAGCATCTACAAACAGGTTGATTTATCTTATCTTTCAGCAGCAATTATATGAAAAATAGGTTTGCACATTACATAATATATAAAGCAAACCCAACAAGCCAAAAAACATAAGTTAGTCCTAAATAATTACACCACTTTAAGATTAGTTACGCACCTGAAGCACAGTCACAATCATTGCAGTTTTCTCTTGGCGCCAGCCACCTGGCACCTCAAAAGCAAGTGCAATGTGCGTATTCTGATCACAGGAAATTCAACCTTAAGCATAAGAAAAGTAACAGTGCATATGCCTCAAGAATAATGCTGCAAATCAGCCAACAACTCACTGGAGAATCTGCTTGGCAACGATAGTCCCCTCCCACATACACCGATTTTGGCTCTTCATGACGTTTAACACCAGGAAGGTCTGAGAGCAGTGGTTCCGCAATCGAAACCAACTCATCATGTTCAAGTCCTGATGCTGCAAGAACCATCCTGGGAGCAGTGTAATTTTCCTACATTTATTTAACAAGTAAAATTGTCAAAGGGGGTAATTTCTCACTCAAGCATGGGAAATAAATCGCTGAATCTTACATGAATGAATTCCTCCAGGGTACTAATATCCAATCTCCTTATAGCAGATTCTGTAGCCATCAGAGGTTTCGCCAGTGCCCCAGAATACCCAGCCGAATGAAGTGCCTCCAAAAGCAGACCTTGTGGATTACTAGACACTTCAGATATTTCAGACTTTATCTTCTGGAGCTGTAGAAGAAGAAATACAGACCATGGTAAGTAAAAGGCAGGAAAAATATTTGTAAATTTTAATCAAAATGACCAAGTACCTGCTCTTTGACCTCCCACTCTAAGAATGCTGGATTCCTCACACTGTCAACGAGAACTTCAACCATCTCTGGTGCATAACTCTTCAGTGCGTCATAGGTATAGCTCATTTGTTCACGAGAAGCAGATGCAGAGACATTTCCTCCGATGGCTTCCACCTCACGAACTAGCCGCAAGTGACTCCGATTTGCTGTGCTCCTGAAGGCCATTCTCTCTAATAGATGCGATGCTCCAGATGAAGCAGGTGTTTCATAAATAGAACCACAGTCGATGTACAAACCCACTGATGCAGCCGCGCCCTGAAATAAGTCCTTAGGAAAAATACTGGCATGGACAGAACGAAAATACTGTGACATCAATGAGCATCAAGCAATACCGGTGATGTCTCTGATGCAATCTTGATGCCATTTGGAAGAGTAGTGATTTTTGTCTTGGATTGCTCAACAAAATCTGGTAGGGGTGGAGGGATTGTAATGCCTGGCAGCGGAACATCAAGAGGGGGTAGTTGGCTCGAGCCTCCGCCAAGAAGCCAGCTAAACAGACCACCTGAAGATTGCTTCACTACACTTGTGCTAGCAAACCTACTAGCACCATGATTCTGAAAGTCAGAAAAAAAAAGTGTCCTCAAGATGTAGAATATGTCAATAATAATTAATTTAGAGTAAAACAACTCAAATGATGGGCAAACTTAGATGACAAGTACTACAATGAATATGACAACGGCCAAGGCTGAATTTCATCCCGAGTACATTTATAATATTGGGAAGAAAATAACTATTAGTTAAGTAAGGTTCAGACAAAAGGACAATGTGATCACAGCTGTAGATCCAGATATTTTGATCCTCTACACTCAGAAACAAGAGGGGAGCACCGTTGCCAGTTCCTCTCCCTCTTCTCTGGTGCTCCTCCTATGTGTTGAGTGGGTAGAGTACCCACTGATTTCCCAAAGTGCTTTTAGATTTCTCAACGGTCGTCTGGTTTTCTTTCCTGCTCATATTTTCTACTCCCTCCATTCACTTTATAAGTCGTTTCAGACAACTGAAAATGGGCTGCTTTGCATGTTGTCTGAAATGTCTTCAACGCCTTATAAAAGTGAACAGAGGGAGTAGTTATTTGTAATCTCTGGTTAATTCTTCAGGAACTCTATCTTGCAAGAGTTCAAAAACATGACTATATGCTACGCTGGTAAGGGAAATACAGTCAAGCTATGGTCTGACAAATGGTGCACTCATGTATTGTCCTGCACAATGCCTCAACTATATTCTTTTGCAAAAAATGTAGACATCACTCTAGCATCTGCCAGTAACATGGATGACAATGATTTTTATGATATGTTTCACTTGCCTATGTCTTCCATTGCAGTCCAACAGAGTAACAACCTCAGAGAATTGATCAATAGCAGAGTCAGAGATAACCAGTTCTCACCAGACATATGGAAATTTTATTGGGGTGGAACTAAATACCCCAATAAAAGAATATATCTGGAATACATGGGAAATCCTACTGAAGCCCCTAAACCCTTTCAATGGATATGGAAGTCAAGTACCCTTCCTAAGCAGAAATTCTTCTTTTGGCTTTTGCTACAAGACAGATTGAATACTAGAGACCTACTTAACAGGAAGAATTTCTACATTGAGACACGCAAATGTGTGTTGTGTGATGATGAGCCTAATGAATATCTAATGCACCTCTTCTTTAGCTGTGATTTCAGTCAAAACTTCTGGATGAACATTGGTTATCAATGGGACACTGATTATAACCTCATAGAAATGCTCCTGGAGGGTAAGAAGCAGAATATCTCTGGTTCTTTCAAAGAATGTTTGATAGCTGGATGCTGGAGTTTATGGAAGCACAGGAATAGCATAATATTTGATCACAAGACCAACAATATGGCATACTGCCTAGCCACATTCAAGGAACATTTCAGCATGATCATAAAGAAAGCAAAACCTGGTTTGAAGGAAGGCATGCAAAGCTGGTTGGATTATTTGTAGATAATTTGCTTTCTTTCTTTACCTTCATCATGTACATCCATTTGTAACTATCCCATCTTATTAATGAAAATCAGAGTTACAGTGGGGGCCTTCCCCACTGTTTTTGCTCAAAAAAAAAATCTTCAGGAACTATTCTTTTACCACATTGAGTTTTGTTGGTCCGATTTACAGGAATACAGAACGACTGTTAAAACACCTAGACCTGAAACCGACACCGGACTGAGTGCTTACAGGATGCAAAGGGCATGTTTGGTTCAAGGCTAACTTAGACACACATAACCTTAGGCAATGTGTGGCTCCCTAATCTTAGGTGTGTGGCTTACGATGAAAGTATGGCTAACAAAATTGGAGCCACAAGTGTGGCAAAGACAAAAGATTGTGTTTATGAGAAATAAGCCATATATAGGTAGTAAAGTGTGGCAAGCCACCACTGTGGCAAAAACCGAACACACACCTAAAAAAATTGTAGCGTGCCTAAGGTTAGGAGTGCCAAGTTGTGGTTGGGAACCAAACAACCCTTAAATCACCAACAGTTTGCTTTTGACAAACAATACCACTAATGAGGCTAAGTCCTACACATCAATAGAGATCATCGACGATACACTTTCCATTGTCGTTGATCGCAGTGAAGCCACTGGTGCAAGGTATGTAATCAATGGTGAGGAAGAAAGAGAAATCCAGCACATTCATCGACTCATGTGACATTGACATCATGCCATTAGTTGACCACACAACTTACTCTTACATGTCACCAAGCAATCTATAGACCATGTCGAATCCTATACTTTGCACATTCAACAAACAACCGCTGCACCAATAATTGAGAGAACAAAATCTACAGCAAGCCTAACAAAATCATACAATGAATCAGCTCATCATTTCAGCATTTACAATCGTAGGAGGAGAGTCGACATTTCAGCTCCCAGCACCTGTGCCTACACTATTGTACTTCCAGCATAACAAAACCCGACCCATCTCCACATTTTGCTCACAACAACACACAGTACAAACTACACGGCATGGGGATCACCCTTCATATGCAAAATTACCGTGTCCATCTAGTATAAGAAATCTGCAACAACTGTACTGAATCGGCAAACCGACCTGCTTGAGCAGTTCCGATCTAACCTAAGTCCGCTCACATGGAGCGGATCGAGACACGCAACGGGGCCGCGGGAGGACGGCGGGGGAGGGGGGGGGGGGGGGGGTCGAACCTTGAGAGAGCGGAGATGGCTCCCAACGGCGCGATACATGGTGGCCTGCGAGACGAGATCCCGGGGGCGCGGAGGCGGCGAGACGGTGGAGGGGGGAGAGGAGCCGCCGCCGGTGAGGGGTGATGCGAGGGCAAAGCACTCCGCGGCGCGTGTAAAGGCTAGCGGGCGGCCTGGATCCGCTTCGGGCGCTGGTTTGTGGGCTGCTCCCGGGCCGCACACGGGCCTGGAGGGTTTTCATTCGGCCCACGGCTTGCGTCCCGCCGAGTGAAAAATCCGGCGCGAAATTCCGTTGGAGATTCCAACGGCTGCGGCTGGTCAGCGTCGTAGGGGCCGCCAAATGTGTGGCGGGTCTGGCGTCTTTGCGCGAGCTGTAGAAGGTAGTCGACCACACGAGAGCCACTCGCGTTTGGCGACCAAACGGAATCACCAAATCGCCTGTACTAAACGCCGTTTAGAGCAACTCCAACGCGCACTGCCGCAAATGCGTTTGGATCAAACGGACACAAATCACGGCCCAACGCGCCAACCAAATGGATGAGAGTTTGTTTTTTGTGCATGCGTGACCCATTTCAGACCCAAATCTGAGCCAGGTTTATGACGGCGCGAACGCGCGTGACGCCCGCCTATGTTCTTCCCCTGGCCCGCCAGTCAGTGACACATCCATCCTCATTTCCCTTTCCTTTCCAAAACCCTCCCGTCCGCTTGCCATGACCGACACGCCAAACCCCGCCGCCGCCGCTAGCCTCGCCCACACCGTCGACAAGACCCGCGCCGTTCGCAAATAGGCGTCGCATACCAAGAAGAAGATGATGAACACGCGTCGGGCCGTTCAGTCGGCCAAGAGGGCTGGCTAGAGGAAAGTGCATGCCGACAAGTTGGAAGCCGAAAACGCCACCGCCGCCCAACAGGAGGCCACCATCGCGGACAATAAGGACCTCATCGTTGCGGCCACACAGCAGGCCCTCCTCATACTAGGGTTCGCCAACGGTCTCGATTGGCATGGGCTCGTCGCTGCCGCCATGGAGAACATCATTTCCGAGGGTGGCGTGTCCCTACAAGACCCAAAGTCAAGATGCTGCAGCACCTTCACAGCAGGCCAGGATGGCACGACCGGCACCTTTTGCGCAAGGCCATGATGGCATGGACAACACCTTCACGCGAGGGGCAATATGGCATGGACGACACGTTCCCGCAAGGCCACGAATTCCCAGACGACCACGACCAAGAAGAAGAAGTGGAAGTGGAAATCAAGGGGGAGGCTTTGTTTCCTGACGAGCTCACAAACCAAGCCAATGCGCAAAGGAAGAAGCGCCAAAGCATTCGTATGAAGGCATGCACAAAGGATGAGGACAAACTCATTTTTGAATGTTGGAGAGATATTGGACAATATCCCAAGATCGGCGCCGAGCAAAAGGGACCAACCTTTTGGTTGAGAGTTCATGCCCAATTCGATGAACGTAAAAAGTTTCCGCCGTACAAGTTTGAGGGCAAGCATGGTTGGGTGTCCATCTCAAATAGGTGGGGGCTCATCCAACAAGAGTGCAATAATTTTTATACCACCCTTGAGAGCATCGATGGTCGTCCCGTGAGTGGCATCGACGTCAAAGACATGGTATACAATTCCTGCATCTTCATTTCTGTTTTCGTTGTTTGATGTTTGCATGTCCATTGCACATATGAATGTACATTCGTGTATTCATTTGTAGGCATTCCAAGCTTTGGAAGCTTTGAAGACCCAACATGAAAACAAATCGTTCAGCATCACCCATTGTTGGATGATCATAAAAAGATGACAAAGAAGTTCAAGGAGCAATATGCAACCCTCAAGAAGAATGGAGGGCCGTAGGCCATTGAGGACCATGGTGAGGGTGAGAAGAGTCTGCGGGGAAAGGCCAACTCCAAGGAGGAGAAGCATGATGCAGCGACATTTGCCTTGAAAGAAACTTTGCAAGGCATGATAACCCAAAAGGAAACAACAGAGAAGAAGTGTCGACAAGATAAAGAGAAGCAAATGAAGGCCTACATCGAGATACAAAATAAAAAGCTCGAGATGGATGTAAAAATATTTCATTGTAAGAGGTGATAGAGAGCAAAGTGAAATAAAGAGGTGCGCAATTTTGAGTGCCAACCAAAGCCAATGTTTGGTTGTAATAGATTTACCTTTTTAGGCAAAAACATATCATTTCACGTACGGCGGATCATCAAACATACCTCACCAAATGTCCAACGACACGTTCGGATGTGTCTTCAAACATTTGATTGGGCAAAAGCTATCCAACAATGTCCCTTAAATTTTTCCTATTTGTCCGACCTTTTCTTTATCAAATTATATAGATCAATAGCAATTTAATCATACATTTAAATAGTTTCAAGAAATGCAACTAGTGACAAAAAGCATCGAATGTCCAACAATTTTTTTACATCCGTCGAACCCAAAAACAAAAGAACTAGCTGTCCGAACCCAACGCCTTTTGTTTTTGGCCTCTTTCCCCACTCCTTTTGTGCAAAGCATGCATACATGATATTATGTAAGTCGTGAACAAACTCACATTGAGATCCAAGTCGTTCTTCTTCACATACGACATATTTTGCTCCTCACACGATCGCTCATCTAAAGCTTCCTCTTCTCGGCTCAATTTTCTTCTTTTAGGTTTTCATGAACAAGCTAAACATCTTCGTCATATTTTCCTCCTTGATCTCATTTATGCTTGGCACGTGCCTCATTTTTTGTCATGATGTGCTCAAATTTCTCCGCCATCTTGGTTGATTCCCCTTCTAACTTCTCCTTCTCCCATTGCCTTCCACTTGGCCTAGCCACACGTGTGGTCGGTGCAAGTTCCCCTTTTGCTCCATCTGTTGGATCACCACCTTCATCACTTGCTTTAGTGTTGGCAGTCTTGAAGAAATAGGGAAATATTGATTCACTTACTTTGCGCATTCAATTTGTACCAACAATCCATCATCTTGAATGAATTGCTCTCGGTGTTGTGATACAAGGCAGCCGCCCTAGAAAAGCAAGACAATGACAAGATCAAACAAGTTGCAATATAAGAGCAGCTCCAACATCTCCCATAAAAAATTCTTCATAAAATCGGAATTTTCTCATGAACTAGAGTTTTTTTTATGGATACAACAAATGTTGGAGATGCTCTAAAATGAGGGCGGTGGCGTTCATGACGGAGAATCTGAGGTTTGCCGCGGGAACAATGAGGGATTGTCAAGTGCACGGATTATATCTGGATTTTGGACCGATTTGTAAGATTTTGAATGTCAAAATGTTCCGGCCCGATTTGATGAACCTGGGAGGGGCTTAAATGGAATTTAATGGTTGTGCGAATGTAAGAGTACTCGATTACTTTTCTTTTAAAACAGAGGCACATGGCCGGCCTTAAAATGAAGGCCCTTACAAGCTCAAGATGAACACAAGTGGCAAGCAGAAAAGGAAAAACGGAGTTCGATACAAGGTGAAAGAAAGACCCACAATCACGACACAACACGCCAAACGCCCTCAATGCCCTACGATCCCGAAATGGCAGGTGATATCCTAGCCCTAGCCACGTTCCTGCCGACGTGGTGAAGTTCAGTGCACCTTGCACGCAGGCTGCTGGCAAGGAGCTCCACCCTTCCTCGCTCCCTTGTTCTTGCCAGAAACTTCCAGAGCTGCAGAAAAATCACCAGTTTATATATTAAGTCAGCCGGGTGACGAAAAAATTTCCCCTCCATAAGGGCTTTGTTACGGGTAGTCTGTAACGTCCAAGCTAATGCCGCAAAGCCAGCCCGTGCTAAGTTACGGTCCTGCCCATTCGTGCCCCTCACAGGGTGATAATCCGGAAAGTTGATCGGTTCCCAGCACATCCGATAGCCGTCCTTAACACACTCCACACAAACCCAGCAGCGATGCACTGGAAAATAATATAGTCACATGATTCGTCCTCGCCACATCACACGCACTTGCCGTCACCCGGGCCGTTACGGTTTTTAACTCGATCCCCACTTAAAATCCCATTTCTCGTCACTTGCCAAAGGAAGATTTTGATTTTGGAGGGGACTTTGGCCTTCCAAAATCCACTCAAGTCACATGGAGCACTAGACGACTGGTTGACCATAAATTGACCTGAGCGCTGAGCGAGACGGAGCTGTTCCCGTCGCCTCCCATCGTTCCCTGCTCACAACCGCCAACCGAAAAACTGCAGAGCGCGAGGCGCGTTGGTTTCTTGGCTTCTTTCTCCCGAGAGCCTGCCCCCCCTCAGAATCAACCAAAGCCAGATGAAGATTCGCGAGATCTTCTCCGAGGAGGAGGAGGAGGGGGAGGACCGCGGCGGCGAGGCGCTGCGGGGAGGGGCGTCGGGCCACGGCGGCCGCGGCGACGAGCGGGTGGCGGAGGAGGAGGAGTTGTGGGTGGCGTGGGAGAGGGAGGACCGCAGCGGCCAGGCGCGGTTGGACGAGGCGCCGCGTGGAGCGGCATTGGGCCACGGCGGCAGCCGCGAGGAGGGGATGGAGGAGTTCTGGATGGCGTGGGAAAGGGAGGACCGCGGTCGCGAGGCGCTGCGCGGAGCGGCGTTGGGCCACGGCGGGGAGGCGAGTGACCACGGCCGCAGCGGCGAGGCGGTGGTGGAGGATGAGCTGGAGGATGAGGTCTGGGAGGAGGCGCGGCGGGGCGAGCAGCCGCGGGGAGGGGCGAGTCGCCGCGGCGAGTCGTCGGGTTCGGGGCGCGGCGGCGGCGGGTGGCTCGGCTTCACGCAGCGGAAGCTCGTCGGCGTCGGCGCGAGGATTGCCCTGTACCCGACGCTGGCGTACAATGTGGCCAGGAACAAGGTCCAGCCATCGTTTCACTGGTGGGATCGCGTCGACGAGGTAACCGAGTTCTTCTTTCAATCATGTGTCGTTCGAGGGGAACCATGCGGCATTTGGTGGTACTCGTGTCGTTGGAGGAAAATCTCGCGAGGGGAAGGGATTTGGGTTTGTACAAGTTTAGTCATGAACCAATACGACACTAAAACTTTCTTGTAATTGCGTAAGATCATCACACAGACTAGCTAAAATTTTGGTATGGCCTAGTTACGACTTAATTAACAGCTCTTTCCCACCACTAGATAAGTATTTTCAGGCCAGATCTGAAAAACTTCTACAGATCCTCTTGTTTACCCCCTGCAGTCCAAATTACTTTTCTTCGAAGGCCACTGTTAACATGGACGCAACAACTGCTCCGTCAGTTTCTGAACATTTGTTTCCCAAAAGCATTGACCGTTTCGCTGGGTTTAGCAGTTGTCCAATACCAAACCTTGATGTTGTCTGCATACATGAATACAATCGCTCAACTTTAACTGTCATTCATGTGTTATCTCCAATTGAGAGTTTGGAGGTATACACACACATTGGAAGATGGATCACTAAATGCATTATGTGACATGCGTACTGGCGCGATGCATTTTGTGCCATGTTAAGTGCAAGAGAGACGTGACATGTTTTTGTAGAAAGGCATGGTGTGTTTGGGTTGAGGTTTTCACATATTTGAAATGTTATAATTTAACTGCTTACCAGAGGCAATTAGTATAGTCTAATTCATTTCTTCCGTGTATCCAGTATGTTTTGCTAGGTGCCCTTCCCTTCTGCAGGCATGTACCACAGTTGAAGGCGCTTGGGGTACGGGGAGTTGTCACTCTGAATGAGCGGTTTGAGATTTTTGTTAAATCAAAAGTATATCAGGTGACTATAAGTTCAATACTTAATTTCTGTTGGTGTAGATTTTTGAACAACTATACTTAATACTGCACTAGTTCTAAATAATGGTAGCCTTGCCTTTAAGCTTGCCAAATTGAATGAACCGTTTGGGATTTTTGTTACATCAAATGTATATCTGGTGACTATAAGTTCAACACTTAATTTCTGTTGGTGTAGATTTTTGAACAGCTATACTTTATATATTGCACTAGTTCTAATTAATGGTAGCCTTGCCTTTAAGCTTGCCAAATACTTCATGCAGATGCTGTCATTATTCATTTTCTTACCCATTTTGTTCTGAATAACATTTTCAGGCTAATGGCATTGAGCATCTTGAAATTCCAACAAGGGATTATGCTTATGCACCTTCCCAGAAGGATATCTGCAAGGCTGTAGAATTTATCAACAGTAAGTACCTTCCATTTTGAATCTCTAAGGATAATTAGAAGAACTGATTAGTACGCCACTGATGGATGGGGAAAGATAGCTTAGCGACCCGAGACTACATGCCCCAAATCCTTCTTATTTAAGTACTCCCTCCGTCCCATAATATAAGAACGTTTTGACACTAGTGTAGTGTAAAGAACACTTATATTATGGGACGGAGGGAGTATTTGGTTTAGGCCCCATTTGGTTTGCAGGTGCAGATAACATGGGACTAGAAAATGTATAGGGATGGGCTTAGTTACAGTATGAGGATACATGACTGGAAAACCAAGGAACAGAAAGAATAGGGGCTTTGGATGTACTCCTTTGTTAGTGGAGCATTGTGTATGTCACAGTAGATACTATGGTGTTTTTCGTTTGCATATACTTTGTCTGTTTGTCTCTTATCTTAAGCATGGAGCTGCACAGTTTAATGTTGCACAATGCTCAATGCTTATAATTCAAGCATGGAATAACACAGTTCCACGGCCAGTGATTGCAACTGTGGATCCATCTTTAAATTTCACTTTCTCTCTTACTGAATAATTACTTTGAGTAAACTTCTTCGCACAACCAGCCATATGGTTGCTGGGACCAGTATCCAAGTACCACACTTGATCATCAAATTTATCTATGTCACAAGGTCTTACTTTTCATTGAGACAAATTTCTGCTTGCACATCTTCTGCAACTTGTGTTAATTCACAGGTCTGCACCATCAACAAGGCACCTCATCTTCTTTTTCTGCAACATACGCCCTCTCTTTTTTGGATCTCTTTCAGTCTTTCTTGAAGTGTCCTTTCCTGCCACAGTTGTGACGCTTAGCCTTCATCTCTTGTCTATTCACCCTTCTGGCAACCACTGTCATGCTTTGGTTCAGACTTGTGCTGCTACCCCATCGCTTGATCCTCCCTTTGCCTTTCTTCTTGCCAGAAAAGCATTCCCGATCATGAACGGGACAGCATCAAGTGTTCCCCTTCCTTAGGATCACCAAACCTGGAACAAATTCGTTACTCATATGACTTGTATCTCAATACCAGGTCTTCAATAGGCATAGTGTTCAAAGGCTCAATTGAGGCAACAATTTGCGTAAATCTAACACATTTACATTTCACCATGTATTTCAGACATGACACAAAAACAAGAGTAAAGTCAACACTATTGAGTTATCATGTCCTTAACAATTTCTTCATTTTCTCAGGCCATGCGTTGCAAGGTAATACTACCTATGTCCACTGCAAGGCTGGACGGGGAAGAAGCACGACTGTGGTTTTGTGCTATTTGGTATGGCAAAAGTGCATCAGTAGTGTATTGCTTTTCATATTTTCCTTCTATGTATTGAAACTTACTACCTGAATGTATATAATATGCAGATCAAATACAAAAACATGACTCCTGAAGATGCTTGGGCTCATACCAAATCGATACGTCCTCGGGTTTGTTTGACAAGTACTCAAAAGGAGGTACATAATCTGACCTTGTCTACTTAGTACTGTATGTATTACCTGAATGATAGAGCCGTTCTCCTTATAATCGAAATCGCAGAGCTGTTTGAGTTCTTTCTAACTGCGTTCTTGCCACAGGCTGTTGCACTGTTTAGCAAGCTCAACCTTGATGGAGGCCTTCCATTCCAGAGTTCGGTGGGGGCAGCAGCCCGTCCCAGGCCCAACACTAGGAAGATTCAGCCCGATCCTTCGGATCATCCGGAACTGTAGCACTGTCACGTGCATTATTACTGAAGGAGATCAGTTTGTGTAATACCAATCACATACGGCACGCATCTAAAGGAAAAATAGCAAGAATCACATACCGACATACTGCACGTGAATAATGTTGAAGTTTGCCTTGTACGCAGACCAGTTTTTTGGGTGTAATGATCATTGTGCACTATGTCATCTATGTTTTTTTTGCGGGGACGTCATCTATGTTTTTTTTTGCGGGGACGTCATCTATATTTTTGATATATGTGGATATAAATGTGAATATGGCTTTTCTATTTTGCATGCGCCAATTTGCCCGTTCCTATCCTTGTCACTACCATCTGCCTTTTCTTTTCGACAAAAAAAGGGGTTGACCCCCCGGCCTATGTGTGCAATGATATTTTTTTTGACCGGTGCCTATGTGTGCAATGATTGCTACTCCCTCCGTCCTGTATTACACTGCTTCCTTGTTTTACGTGAAGAATTGTAATTTTTTCCTAAAAATAACACTGTTGGAAATTATGTTTTAATATAAATTAAATTACATTTTTTTGTGGCATATACCATATGTTTTGTTGGTCAAAGTAAAACCTCAAAATACGTGTGCACCACGTAAATAGGGACATAGGGAGTAGCAATCATCAAAACATAATACCCAAAACCACAATGAGCCGAACTAAATTGGTCAAATAAATTATGTGTTGTTGTCTCCAAATGACTGCATCCAAAGGTCATTTATTCTTTAGTACCAACATGTCCCTCAGAATGTTTTCTTTTTCAACATATCAAGGAAACAAGGGTTTATCTCAAAAAATTTACCAGTTAGGTCGGGGCCAATGGATATAAAGTTTTCTCCTTGAGCTGGTCCCGCAACCATTTCTACACCCCAGTGGCGGAGCTAGCATTTGATATCAGGGTGGTCCGCCTCCAATTTTTTTTTGACAACAACTATGACATGTGGACATTTTAACCAGTTGCAGATACCAAAAAAATAGATAAATACTGTCTTAAAAACATGCTAGAATTCTCATTCAAGTCTCAGTTTTGCATAAAAGATGCCTACATAGTACAGTACATACCTTGAGAAGTTAAATATGAAAGTATCAATTATATGATCTTCATTCACCACAGAAAAAACGTCCAGCTCAATATATGTGACTAGGCAATCATCCAAAAAACTATCACCCAAATTATTTCTCAACTTTCTCTTGACTAAAACATGATGATGAAAAAGTTTTGCAATATCTCCGGTTCTCTTCCTTCTTCAATAACTCTGCAATAAGAATTTACTTTCTATCAATCATAAATTCATAATGACACAATTGAACAGAAATAATATGCTTAATTATGTGTGTTGTTCATCGGTTCATGTTCATCAGTCCATGTGTTGTACTGTCCAGTGCACAATACAGCAAGCAAACCCTAAATCAAATGTTGGAGAATTGGGGAATGGATTAACAGTACCTCAAATCAGGCGGATCCGAGTGCCAGAATGCTAAATGGGCGGTTGCCGCCGGCTTGCAGGGGCGCCAGGCGGCCGGGACAAGGCAGGCTCGCGGCCTAGGATGGTTGTGCGGCTGGCGCCGAGCGTTGGCAGGCCGAGGGTGCAGCGAGGAGGTAGGAGCGGAGGAGCCTCGTGGGGGGTTGGTCGCCGGCGACCGGCGAGGCAGGTGGAGGCGGGGAGCCGGGGATGGGGACGGGGCGGCCGACGGCTGGGTGTCGGGAAGAGGGTCTCCCGCAGTCGTGCGTGCGTGGTGTTCGGCTGCGAGCCAGAGGCGCTGGTTGTTTTGTGGGCCGTTTTCCTTTCTCGAGCCCATCTCTACACGCATAGGTATATATAGGCCGGACCAAAATACCAGGGTGGGCCGCGGCCCACCCTGGCCACCTGATAAATTTGTTCTTATACGGCCATGGTTGTATGGGACGAGAATCCCCTGCTGTACGGCAGGGTGTCCTTCCATCACTGACATGTGCGCCCGGCTGGAACATGGCCCACTTGTCAGTAGCCCAACAACAGGTGCCGTACATTAGAGGAGCTCCCTCCGGTTGGATGCAACCTGCAAAGACTATTGGAACACAAGATAATTCAAAACTAAGCAAATCCCAAAAACGTTCAGCTCCCCGGCAATGGCGTCAGAGAAAAGCTTGATGGCCTGCAAATGCACTGGGTTTAGTTATAGCTTTTTCGAAGTAAAATTATCGATCACATAGGGAGCACAGGAATTAGGTGTTGCCTCTTGTGAATTAAGGAGTTGTGCGTGCAAGTAATTGTAGACTCTAGACAAAGTGAGGATGGAAATAATAGTTGTTTTGGTGAAGAGTGAACTAAAAATAAATAACATAGAAAGTAAATAAAACAATAGCACGAGTAATAAGTGAAACTGACAGAGGAGTAAGACGTTCTCAGAGAGTCTGAAATTTCCATTGGTATGTTTCTAACGCAACCTATGTGCCGGCAAAGTATTGTCTGGATACTTGAGCCTCTCCTGATGATTATACTGGGTGGAGCCGGTACAAAACACATTCTACTCTAGGTAGACTTTGTTCCACGCACGCCCCTACCGTAGTCTCCTTCAGTAGGTTACAACTACGGTAATTAAGGGTTGCCCCATGGACGCGGCCTCTGTAAGGGTTCTTCGTAATTCCCCTATCAATTGCAAAGGCAAGGGATGAAGGATTTTACTGTCACCTTGAATTACCTTCACATCCTAATCTTTACAATGATAGTGATACACTCCATGGCTTTTCAGAGATAATGCTGAGTGGGGACCCTTCATAACATTCATGAAGTTTATTAAACTAAGCATTCAACAGGGTATCTCATATCCTATAACGTTTCAGATCCTATACATACCAAGGTTCATCCATGTAACTAAGGGGTCTACTCACACATGGAGACAACAAGCATCATGAGGATGGTAATGGTGAACATGGATGAATCACACAAGTAACACACAAGACGATCCACTAGGGTTCCTGATGTTGCAATGAGACGGAGAAGGATGTGGATGATGATAATGACAGTGGTGATGATGTTGATGATAGTGGTGGTGATGTTGACGCCCCCTTGTGTTTGGTGGTGAAGATGACGATCTCCTCCTTGCGTTTGTTCTGCATTCTGGATGTGTTTCTGGTGCGTTTATTTGTCTGATCTCCTCCTTGCGTTTGTTCTGCATTCTGGATGTGTTTCTGGTGCATTTGTTCTGCATTCTGGATGAGGCGACGGCGTTGGCACCTCATACGGCCATGCATACGAGCGGATGCGCTCGTATGCTAGGTCGTCTTTTGCTCTGGAGCCGTCGTGTGAACTCCTCCTTCATCCCTTTGCTTCATTCTTCTTATGGTAGTTAATTATCACTTTGAATAACATGATTCCACCATAATTTCCTAGGAATCCTTTCATAGAACTTCATTTACTCCAAAAGACGTTACCTGGAAATACCGACAAAAAGTAGTGCGCGGATGCGGTAAAATCCCACAAAGCCTACCATGTAGGCACAAAATAACTATCAAAATCATCACATATTTTTGGACTTATCACTCGCTGCCTTTAGTCTCTTCGTGGCCAAGTCTCCATGATTGTGAGTACCTACAGGAACGAAGAACGCGAACGACACAAGAAACAACTATGAAGCAATTTTATGTTACACATACGCAACGTTAATTCAAAGTACTTCTGTCGATTCCTCCAATAAATACATAGGATTGTAGGCTATGCCTCAACCCATGACTTATCGAACTACTCACCCATGAAGATCAGGTCACAAGGAGAAATCATTGAAGACACATCATGAAGATTGATTGATTGATAATATGACTTACAATAGTTGCCGGATGCGACACACGATTAGAAAGTATGGCTAGTGGGCTGAGTGCTATAGTGGTGGAGATGGCGGCAACTACGAAGATGGAGATGGGAAATGGAGGCGGCTAGGGTTGCTGTTGATGACGAATATGCAGGTCTCGACGATTTCCTGTAGCTCTTCTTGCATGGCACCTTTTATAAAGTCTAATTTGGTGGATCAGGGACGTTGTTGGTAATCCATACGATCACGCATACGAGCGGGTGCGGTCGTATGGAACCCCGCCTTTTGCTCTATTTTCTCTGGTGCGCCTCCCACTTGATCTCCTCTATCTCCTGTTTGCTCCTTCCCATGTATTGATTTGATTTCGTCCGTAAATAGCCCATTTCCTGTGGAAATAAAATAAAGATCGAATATTTGGAATCCTTTGCATTCATTGGTCACTAGTAGCAATATCTGGGCGAATATTTTTTTTATGAAATATCTCGGTTTAAACTCATGTTTGATGAGCGTAAATATTAACACTCATCAACACACGCCATTCCCCTTTCCCTTTCCCCTTCCTTTGCCCTTGCCATGTTGAAGTACCGACCGAAAACACAATATGGGTCCAGCATGATCTGCTCACTGCCAGAGCTGTTGGATGCCTCAGAGCCATCCATCCTCTCCTCCTCTCTGAACAGCAGGCCGGTGAGCGATCGTAGTGCTCGCGTTTGCTCGTGTGCAAGCACACACGCCATCCTAGCTCCAGAATGTGCGCATGCAGGGCATCAACGGTATTGTCCTTCGTGTCCTTGTCAATAGCAGTGTGGTTAGTAGCGACGCCCTACTTCAACGTCGCACGGCGGGCATGCTGCTTGTGCAACCCAGAGTTCATTGAATGAGTAATCTAAGGATGAAAGAAGTCATGCAATTATCAATTCAAAACTGCATGTGCCACCTAATTGCTGAATGAAACATCTCTAAATAGGAAACCATATGTACAGCAACATGGTAAGCCGTCCAGTTGTTAAGTGAGCAATCTAAACATGAAATACAAAATGTCTGCCAGAATATGCAATCCAAGTAAACTGATGACAACCCAAATCAATGATATACCCTACATAAATTGGGAAAACATACCAATTCCAAGAAACTACAAGTGCAAATCTAACAAATCCAACCAAACTACTTGCGCACATGTATCAACCAACGAAACTGCATGTGTAAATCTATTAAATCCTACGAAACTGCATGGGCAAATCTATCAAATCGAAAACAAACTACGTGCGTGCATCTATCAAGCCACAGAACTGATTGTGCAAATCTATAAAACTATCCCAATTGCGAATCTATCAGATAGCACCAAACTGCACATGCAAATCCTCCAAACTCAACTATTGTAAGCCGTAAAAAAGCCAGATTTCATGTAAAAAATGCCAGATTTCATAAGTATTGGTTTCCGAGGCATTCTGCCAATTAGATAACCCCAATAATGATTTCAATACGGGTGGACCAAATATTTGAAATCCGGATGGGAGATCCGTACATATTCTGCAGGAATCTAGATTTTCCCTCGTACCTAGGATTTGATCGGTATTGCTACATGCTAACCAATACTAATTCTTAACCATCCAAAAAAGATAGATCCTCTTGATTTCAAGTCGCCAAACTAGACGGATGTTGCGTCAGAAGGAGTACTTACAATGCAAGAATTTCTGGATCCTTCCTCCATGGGGGTCCCACCACCAACCTGCTTCCCGACAATCTTCGCACGACATTGCCACTCCCCTTCATCCATGTATTGATTGATCAACACCTTCCTAGGCATCGGTATATCTGTCATCGAGATCCGGTCCTAGGGAGGTGCAGATACACGAGAGATGCACGGCGAAGGCGACAGAGAAGAGGAGGTAGAGGAGCGGCTATGAGTAATGGCAACTGCTTTCACCAAAAGGGGACGGTGGGGGGAGGGGTGTGTGTGTGTGTGTGGGGGGGGGGGGGGGGTCGGCGGCTAAATAGGACGCTTCCAATGCCCCATGACCAGTGGACCAGTGACATTGTGGTGGATGCCCAAACGAATCAACCAAAGCACCGAGAGCGTCCGATAAGTTAAACACCCAATAAGTTAAGCGCCTAATAAGTAGGCGTGACGACGGCAACTACAACCCACCCATGGTCACCTGTGCCAATTTTATGGCTTGGAAGATCTGACTACTGTTTTGCGCCTTATAGATACACGTTTCATGGGAGCAAATCAAACCATCCATGATGTTAGTCGGATGCAGCTAAAATATGCATCAATGCAGGCAAAAATTAGACGGGTCTGGCATAAAAACTCAGTCCATCCAGCTTTAACACGTCTTCTGGCTATGCGCCAGCAGTGCATGCCACACTGGCGGTCGGTCGGCGCAAATAAGGAGGTTAAATCAAGAAATATGTTTTTGAAGGGGACTAGTGTGCGAAATAAGATCCTTGAGAGATCATGTAGTAAAAATAACACGGGCGTGCCGGCGAATTATTAACTCATCTTTACCTAATAATAATAAAGCAAATTGGGTTTTTTTCGTCAGTCATGACATTTTTCAGAAAAGTTCTTCTATTTCAGAAAATTCAACCTGCAGTCCTGTTTTAAGTTAAAATGAATCGTTATTTTCGTGTTTTATACAAAAGTCCCTGACTTTTCCTGAAATCAACCTGCCGTCCGGATTTAAGTCACACCCGAACCGTTATTTGAACCCCCCTGATGTTTTAGATAATTCATCTGCGGATCATATTTAAGCCAAACAAATGCTTTTTAAAATCATTCATATCTTTTAAACCGTAACTCTGATTTAAACATGTTATATATGAAATTTGATTAGAAAAATATGTAGAATATGAATATGAGATTATTTTACCTGTTAAGTATTTTTAAATATTATTTTGGAATATATTTGAGTCAAACCAAATGATTTTCTAAATTATATGTATCTTTTAAATCGTAACTTCGATTTTAACATATTATATATGAATTTTTGTTAGAAAAATGTGTGAAATCTAAATATGATGTTAATTTTACTTGTTAAATATTTTTAAAATATTATTATGGAAGCAAACTTATAATTTATAGCGCAAAATTCTTTTTTTTTTCATACCGGCGGCGATCCGAATTGCAAATGAACACCCCACTATGACCATATACGGAAAAGAAAACATCGATAACTATACATGCATACCTCTGAAAAATGTCATAGGGGAAAACAACAGATTTCTCATCGCGAGAGTGAGAGAAAGCGAGAGAGAGAGAGAGAGAGAGAGAGGGAGGGAGAGAGAGACGCCTTAGGATTAACCATATTCAACACACGTTTTTTGTTGTTTTGTGTGAACACCGAGGCCATCGCCGGCGAGAGTGAGAAGGAGGATAAACGGCAACGCAAATGCCTCGTAAAAATAAAGGAGATGGACCTATTATAATCTTGAGTGATGATTGTTGAGTTAAGAGCGTGTGTTATGTTTTGTCTCTCATTGCAACGCACGGGCTCTTTTGCTAGTTGACTCTAAAACTATTAGCCTGGCAAAAGAAGAACTCTAAAATTATCAGTTAAGTAATTACTCGGTATTCTATTATACAGCGAAGAATATGTAAGTACGAATAAAATTAAAGAAAAGACTATTACTTCCCGCAAAAAATATCTATGCCAAAAGAAAAAAAATACATCCAACTGTGTGGGGAGTATATTTTCTGGGAGGGGACTCTGTCCGGAGCTCTGGCTAAGCTACCCGAGTGTTGGGGCCTTGACGACGCGGTTGCCGGAGTCGCAGAAGATGACGAGTGAGGATGGAAATAATAGTTGTTTTGGTGAAGAGTGAACTAAAAATAAATAACATAGAAAGTAAATAAAACAGTAGCACGAGTAACAAGTGGAACTGATAGAGGAGTAAGACGTTCTCAAGGAGTCTGGAATTTCCATTGGTATGTTTCTAACGCAACCTATGTGTCGGTAAAGTATTGTCTGGATACTTGAGCCTCTCCTGATGATTATACTGGGTGGAGCCGGTACAAAACACATTCTACTTTAGGTAGACTTCGTGCCATGCACGCCCCTACCGTAGTCTCCCTCAGTAGGTTACAACTACGGTAATTAAGGGTTGCCCCATGGACACGACCTCTGTAAGGGTTCTCCGTAATTCCCCTATCAATTGCAAAGGAAAGGGATGAAGGCTTTTACTGTCACCTTGAATTATCTTCACATCCTAACCTTTACAATGATAGTGATACACTCCATGGATTTTCGGAGATAATGCTGAGTGGGGGCCCTTCACAACATTCATGAAGTTTATTAAACTAAGCATTCAACAGGGTATCTCATATCCTATAACGTTTCAGATCCTATACATACCAAGGTTCATCCATAGAACTAAGGGGTCTACTCACACATGGAGACAACAAGCATCATGAGGATGGTAATGGTGAACATGGATGAATCACACAAGTAACACACAAGACGATCCACTAGGGTTCCTGATGTTGCAATGAGACGGAGAAAGATGTGGATGATGATGATGACAATGGTGATGATGTTGACGATAGTGGTGGTGATGTTGACGCCCCCTTGCGTTTGGTGGTGAAGATGACGATCTCCTCCTTGTGTTTGGTTCTGCATTCTGGATGTGTTTCTGGTGCGTTTGTTTGTCTGATCACCTATCCAACTTCATGAGGTGGAAAGAGTGGATGAGGTGGCGGCGTTGGCACCTCGTACGGCCATGCATACGAGCGGATGCGCTCGTATGCTAGGTCGTTTTTTGCTCTGGAGCCGTCGTGTGAACTCCTCCTTCATCCCTTTGCTTCATTCTTCTTATGGTAGTTAATTATCACATTGAATAACGTGATTCCACCATAATTTCCTAGAAATCCTTCCATAGAACTTCATTTACTCCAAAAGACGTTACCTAGGAAATACCGACAAAAAGTAGTGCGCGAACGCGGTAAAATTCCACAAAGCCTACCATGTAGGCACAAAATAATTATCAAAATCATCACATATTTTGGACTTATCACTCGCTGCCCTTAGTCTCTTCGTGGCTAAGTCTCCATGATCGTGGGTACCTACAGGAACGAAGAATACGGACGACACAAGAGACAACTATGAAGCAATTTTATGTTACACATACGCGACGTTAATTCAAAGTACTTCCGTTGATTCCTCCAGCAAATACATAGTATTGTAGGCTATGCCTCAACCCATAACTTATCGAACTACTCACCCATGAAGATCAGGTCATAAGGAGAAATCATTGAAGACACATCATGAAGATTGATTAATTGATAATATAACTTACAATAGTTGCCGGATGCGACACACGATTAGAAAGTATGGCTAGCTGGCTGAGTGCGATAGTGATGGAGATGGCGGCAACCACGAAGATGGAGATGGGAAATGGAAGCGGCTAGGGTTGCCGTTGAGGACGAATATGGAGGTCTCGACGATTGCCTGTAGCTCTTCTTGCATGGCACCTTTTATAAAGTCTAATTTGGTGGATCAGGGGACGCCGTTGGTAATCCATACGATCACGCATACGAGCGGGTGCGGTTGTATGGAACTCCGCCTTTTGCTCTGTTTCCTCTGGTGCGCCTCCCACTTGATCTCCTCTATCTCCTGTTTACTCCTTTCCATGTATTGATTTGATTTCGTCCGTAAATAGCCCATTTCCTGTGGAAATAAAATAAATATCGAATATTTGAAATCCTTTGCATTCATTAGTCACTAGTAGCAATACCTGAGCGAATATTTTGTTTTTTTATGAAATATCTCGGTTTAAACTCATGTTTGATGAGCGTAAATATTAACACTCATCAACACACACCATTCCCCTTTCCCTTTCACCTTCCTTTGCCCTTGCCATGTTGAAGTACCGACCGAAAACGCAATATGGGTCCAGCATGATCTGCTCACTGCCAGAGCTGTCGGATGCCTCAGAGCCATCCATCCTCTCCTCCTCTCTGAACGGCAGGCCGGTGAGCGATCGTAGTGCTCGCGTTTGCTCGTGTGCAAGCGTACACGCCATCCTAGCTCCAGAATGTGCGCATGCAGGACATCAACGGTATTGTCCTCTGTGTTCTTGTCAATAGCAGTGTGGTTAGTAGCGACGCCCTACTTCAACGTCGCACGGCGGGCATGCTGCTTGTGCAACTGAGAGTTCATTGAATGAGTAATCTAAGGATGAAAGAAGTCATGCAATTATCAACTCAAAACTGCATGTGCCACCTAATTGCTGAATGAAACATCTCTAAAGATGAAACCATATGTACAACAACATGGTGAGCCGTCCAGTTGTTAAGTGAGCAATCTAAACACGAAATACAAAATGTCTGCCAGAATATGTAATCCAAGTAAACTGATGGCAACCCCAATCAATGATATACCCTACGTAAATTAGGAAAATATATCAATTCCGAGAAACTACAAGTGCAAATCTAACAAATCCAACCAAACTACGTGCACACATGTATCAGCCAACGAAACTGCATGTGCAAATCTATTAAATCCTACGAAACTGCATGTGCAAATCTATCAAATTGAAACAAACTACGTGCGCACATCTATCAAGCCACGGAACTGCATGTGCAAATCTATAGAACTATCCCAATTGTGAATCTATTAGATAGCACCAAACTGGCAAACTGCACACACAAATCCTCCAAACTCAACTACTAAAAAAAGCTAGATTTCATGTAGAAATGCCACATTTCATAAGTATTGGTTTCCGAGGCATTCTGCCAATTAGAAAACCCCAATAATGATTTCAATACGGGTGGACCAAATATTTGAAACCCGGATGGGAGATCTGTACATATTTTGCATGAATCTAGATTTTCCATCCTACCTAGGATTTGATCGGTATTGCTACATGCTAACCAATACTAATTCTTAACCATCCAAAAAAGATAGATCCTCTTGATTTCAAATCGCCAAACTAGATGGATGTTGCATCAGAAGGAGTACTTACAAGGCAAGAATTGCTGGATCCTTCCTCCATGGGGTCCCAACAACAACCTGCTTCCCGGCAATCTTCGCACGACATTGCCGCTCCCATTCATCCATGTATTGATTGATCAACACCTTCCTGGGCATCAGTATATCTGCCATCGAGATCCAGTCCTAGGGAGGCGTGGATACACGAGAGATGCACAACGGAGATGACAAAGAAGAGGAGGTCGAGGAGCGGCTATGTGTAATGGCAACTGCTTTGATCAAAAAAGGGGGAGGGGACGCTTCCAATGCCTCACGACGCGCGGACCAGTGACAGTGGGGTGGATGCCCAGACGAATTAGCCCGAGAGCGTTCGATAAGTTAAGCACCCAATAAGTAGACGTGACAACGTGCAACTACGACCCATCCACGGCCACTCGTGCCAACTTTACGGCTTGGAAGATCTGACTACTGTTTTACGCCTAATAGATACACGTTGCATGGGAGCAAATCAAACCATCTATGATGTTAGTCGGACGCACCTAACACAGGCATCGACGCACACAAAAATCAGACGGTCTGATAACCGAGAAGAAGGGTTTGGCACAAAAACCTAGCTCATCCATCTTTAACATGTCTTCTGGCTAGGCGCGAGCGGCGCATGGCACGCTGGCGGCTAGTCGCCGGTGCCAATCAACAACATCTCCTCATATGGTGCCTTTCATGCGTAATTTACACGCCTGTCGCAAATAAGGAGGTCAAGCCACAAAATAATTTTTTTGGAGGGGTTTCAGTATGCGAAATAAGATCCTTCAGAGATCATGTAGTAGAAAAATAACACGGGCATGCCAGCGAATTATTAACTCATTGACTCTAAAATTATTAGCCCCGCCAAAAAAAGAACACCAAAATTATTAGTCAAGTAATTACTCCATATTATACAACAAAGAATATGTAAGTAGGAATAAAATCAAAGAAAAAACTACGACTCCCCGCAAAAAAAAAAACTATGACAAAAGAAAAAAAAACAGTATACATCCAACTGGGAGGGGACTCTGTCCGGAGCTCTGGCTAAGCTACCCGACTGTTGGGGCCGTGACGACGATGTTGCCGGAGTCGCAGAAGATGACGACGCGCTTGGGGTCGACCCCAGTCGGCGGCGCGTCCTCCCCGTAGTCGTAGAAGTAGACGCAGACCTCGGGCCTGTCTTTCAAGATCAGGGACGCCGCGTCGATGGCGCCGCACCCCACCAGCTCCGGCCACGACGTCCTCTGCTCGCGATCGGGTGCCGCCGAGGTGGCTTCATCATCTTCTGCTCCGGCCCTCCGAGCCCTGAGAACGGACGAGAAGGTCGCGCCCATCCTCCAAAGCCTCTGACGGCGGGCAACGAACTGCGCACGGGTTCAGACTTCAGACTTGTTTTTTCTTCCTTTTGTCTCTCTGTACGTACGCGCGTTTTGCGCTCCAGCAACAACTTACCCCTGTATTTGTACTGCTCGATCGACGGCGCAAGTTGACACGATTGGAGTCGTACTGCTGAACGGACGGGAGCAAATCCGCTACTTGGACACACGCCTTCACCGGTCGAACTGGAGTACAGCAAGTGCCCGGCCTGGACTCCTATAACGCAGCGTAAGTTGGCCTCTTTGTAAATATATACTCGCTTCGCCCCATAATATGTTGGCCTCTGTTGTAAATAGATACGTCCTCCGTCCCATAATATGTTTGCCTCTGTTGTAAATATATACTCCCTCCGCCCAATAATATAAGACGATTTTACAAGCTAACACTATACTACTTTTTTTCTCTGGGGAAAACAGAAGTTGTAAATATACTAGCAAAAGGGTCCGTGCGTTGCAACGGGAGAAAAAATAATCATAATCTTCAATGGTGATGACCACATTTCGTTCACATCTCATCGCATTTTGAAAAAAATATCACAAATGAAAGAAAATTTTCTTTTTACAATTTATTCAGAAATTGAAGCAATGTTCACATTTTTTGAAAAAAATATCATGGCTGTCAAAATACTTGGTAATTCAAAGAATTATTCTGAATTTCAAGAAACATTTTTTAAAAAGCATACTATAATATTCCGCTCCATCCCAGCAGTTAATTCTTCAAAATTCACGTGGGTATATAGTCACAAAGACTCAGAAGCATTACTATTTAACTACATACCTTCAATCATTCATGAACATTTTTACAAATTTAGGAATGTTATTAAAAATCTTCAACATTTTTTTACTACTTACAAACATTTTTTTAATTTTTTTGAATATTTTTATATTGCAAATGGTTTTTAAGCATTTCTTTTGAATCGACAAACAATTCTAGAATAGACGAACATTTTTTCGAAATTGGCGATTTTTTTGAAGTTCTCTAACATTTTTAGAAAAACATGAACATTTTCTGAATCAGAAAATATTTTATGAATCAATAAACTCTTTTGTAATTCAAGGACTGTTTATAAAATTTTAAGACATTTTTTAAAATGCATGAACACTTTTTGAATTAGCAAACAATTTATTCAGTTTCATTAATAATTTTTAATACATGAACTTTTTTGATTTTAAGAACATTCATTTGAATATGCAAACATTTTTAGAAAAATCTCAAGCATTTTTTGAATTCACAAACATTTTATGTTTTCTTGAACATTTTATTTCAAAATTCTAAGTTTTTTAAATGTCAAAAGTTTTTCAATTTCCTAATTATTAAAGTAGAAAAATACAAAAATGCAACAGAAAAATAAAAATAAAAAATAAAACTGAAAAACAGACGCCCGCACATGGGCCGGCCCAAACAAGTGAGGTAGAGACTAGTGTCCAATGAGGCATTTGCCTTATAGCATCTCCAGTTGATCCCCTTGTAATTTAGCCCCTCAAATGATATCTTATTCTTTAACTTCTTATATTTGCTCTATTAGAAAAAAGTAATTCCCAGTCGAATCCGTAAAACTTCGATCCCTAAAAAAAAAATTCTTCGCCAATTCTTCTAAGTTTTTATGTACATGCTACATTGCAACTACTCCCTCCGTCTCAAAATAAGTGTCTCAACTTTATACTAACTCTAGTACAAAGTTATACTAAGGTTGAGACACTTATCTTGGGACAGAGGAAGTACATATTTGCACACATATTAAATCCAAATTTAGTAATCAAAGTTCACACAATTCATTGAATATTACAAATTTAAAGTTTACAATTCAAATTATTCAAATTCAAACACAAAAGGGTCTAAATGAAGTAAAGAGCATGATAAAAGCATAACAATCGACTGGTGCTCATTAGCGATCACAACACTGGACATTTCAAAACCGGCATCATCTTCTTCCTCCTCGTCCAATGAAGAGTCGTCGAAGGCCATCTCCCCTCAACCTCTTCATCTACATTATGCAATATTCTAGGTTGAATTTGATTGCAAAAACTATTAAACAAAATGAAAATAGCTAAAAAAAATTGCACCTAGGCAATTCGCCGAATACTTTGCGGACAGAGAAGGTGACAACATCGAGTCGTGGCTCTATGTCATCTCCGTCGTCCGCCGGCTTCATTTTCGAACAAACGAAGCAGCTCTAGTAGTTTTTTCGGCCATAGGGCCATCGCAAGAGTGACAGAGATATGCGTCATTTCCAGCGACGGTGGCAACTGGCGAGCAGATCGGAGTGGGTCAGGAGGGGGAGGCTACGGGGTGTCGGCAGGCCGTCGGAGGGGGCTGCGGGTGGATGCCGAAGGCAACACTGGCGAAGGTTCAGTGCGAGCCGGGGTGTGGGGGAGGCTGAAATTTATCCTGAAAGTGATGCCCATTGAGTATATTTGAGGGTCGGAGAGCTGGCACTTAAAATTTCCACACCTCTGACTGGTTTTAAGGGATCGGATAGAGATGCTCTTAGTTTACATAGAGTAAACATAGCTCTTCTCTCTTCTATAGATTGGGGATTTCTGACGGAAGTGGAGAGCATTACAAGTAAAGTCCTCAAAGCAAGCTATCTACTTCATACATCATCTTGGAAGGCTTCCTCCAAGGTGCCAAAGCCAGCCTTTTGGACCTCTATTATTCCAGCGCGCGTCGACCGCCTTCTCGTCCGTTGGATTTTTTTTGATGAAACAACCCACAAAAATCCAATCTATAGGTTAGATTTTTTGCAGCTCAGCCCTTGTTGCAATCCTACCAAGCGTAAGGGGAGGTCTGTTGTGCGGCGACGACGATGAACATAGGGATCCCCGTTGGCATGCAGTGGCGCACCTCTAGCTTCCTCTCCAGATTAGGCACCCAGCGGTGCCGTTATGCGCACCTTCCTATCCACGGCCACCACAACTCAGGATCCCTCTTCTTCCTCTCCTTCAACCCATGGCACTGTCAATGACCCGTTGGGGAGCTCGTAGGTTCCAGCACTCCTTGTCGGCCTCCTCCATGCCGGAGCAAGCATCTGGTTGTGGATGACCATGCTCCACGCCCAGCAGTGTGCTCATTTACTCGTGTGCTCCCCATCTTGTCTCAGACAGGATCAAGCCATCGACGACAGGGGTTCTGATACGTTTCCAACGTATCTATAATTTTTTATTGTTCCATGCTATTATATTATCTATTTTGGATGTTAATGGGCTTATTTATACACTTTTATATTATTTTTGGGACTAACCTACTAACCCAAGGCCTAGCGCAAATTGATGTTTTTGCCTATTTCAGTGTTTCGCAGAAAAGGAATATCAAACGGAATCCAAATGGAATGAAACCTTCGGGAGAGTTATTTTTGGAACAAACGTGATCTAGGGGACTTGGAGTAGACGTCAAGAAATCAACAAGGAGGCCACGAGGCAGGGAGGCGCGCCCCCACCCTCGTGGGACCCTCGTAACTCCACCGACCTACTTCTTCCTCCTATATATGTCCATATACCCCGAAAACAACCAGGAGCACCACGAAACCCTATTTCCATCGCCGCAACCTTCTGTATCCAAGAGATCCCATCTTGGGGCCTTTTCCGGAGCTCCGCCGGAGGGGGAATCGATCACGGAGGGCTTCTACATCAACACCATAGCCTCTCCGATGATGTGTGACTAGTTTACCACAGACCTTCGGGTCCATAGTTATTAGCTAGATGACTTCTTCTCTCTCTTTGGCTCTCAATACAATGTTCTCCTCAATCTTCTTGAAGATCTATTTGATGTAACTCTTTTTGCGGTGTGTTTGTCGAGATCCGATGAATTGTGGGTTTATGATCAAGTTTATTTATGAACAATATTTGATTCTTCTCTGAAATCTTTTATGTATGATTGGTTATCTTTGCAAGTCTCTTTGAATTATTAGTTTGGTTTGGCCTACTAGATTGATCTTTATTGCAATGGGAGAAGTGCTTAGCTTTGGGTTCAATCTTGCGATGTCCTTTCCCAGTGACAGCAGGGGCAGCAAGGCACGTATTGTATTGTTGCCATCAAGGATAAAAAGACGGGGTTTATATCATATTGCTTGAGTTTATCCCTCTACATCATGTCATCTTGCCTAATGCATTACTCTGTTCTTATGAACTTAATACTCTAGATGCATGCTGGATAGCGGTCGATGTGTGGAGTAATAGTAGTAGATGTAGAATCGTTTCGGTCTACTTGTCGTGGACATGATGCCTATATACATGATCATGCCTAGATATTCTCATAATTATTCACTTTTCTATCAATTGCTCGACAGTAATTTGTTCACCCACCGTAATACTTATGCTATCTTGAGAGAAGCCACTAGTGAAACCTATGGCCCCCAGGTCTATCTTTTATCATATAAGTTTCCAATCTATTTTATTTTGCAATCTTTACTTTCAATCCATATCATAAAAATACCAAAAATATTTATCTTATCATTATATCTCTATCAGATCTCACTCTCGTAAGTGACCATGAAGGGATTGACAACCCCTTTATCGTGTTGGTTGCGAGGTTTTTATTTGTTTGTGTAGGTATGAGGGACTTGCGTGTAGTCTCCTGCTGGATTGATACCTTGGTTCTCAAAAACTGACGGAAATACTTACGCTACTTTGCTGTATCACCCTTTCCTCTTTAAGGGAAAACCAACTCTGTGCTCAAGAGGACGCAAGAAGGATTTCTGGTGCCGTTGCCAGGGAGATCTACCACAAGTCAAGACATACCAAGTACCCATCATAAACTCTTATCCCTTGCATTATACTATTTGCCATTTTCCTCTCGTTTTCCTCTCCCCCACTTCACCCTTGCCATTTTATTCGCCCTCTTTTCCGTTCGCCTCTTTTTCGCTTGCCTCTTGCTGCCATGATGTCTGAAACTGGGGAGGTTATTGTTGATAAGGATAGTGGTAATAACATGGAAAATTTTGATGCTTTTGTTGATCCTCATGAAGAACCTACTATTTTACACACTAAAAAGTTTCGGATTGGTAGTGGTAATATTATTGGAAAAGGAGTTATTCAATATTTCTTTACTTGTGCCGGTGCTTTGCCCACCATGAGCGGGTCTATTCTTCATAAACCTAGTAGTCTTGCGGATGCTATATCATTGCTTGTTGTTGAACTTGAAAGACAATTTATCCATATGCATCCTTGCATACAGATGATCTTTCTAGAATTTTCTAATATTGAGCATTCTTCTGTTAAGCGAGCAGCTACCATCTTTTTAGCTCATGAGTTCAGATTTATAATAAAAGAGGCCAATGAAATTTTTGCACATTATAGGGTGGACGCCGGTCGTCCTCCCATAGAAGCAATCTTTTTTTTATCAAGAAGACATAATGCGTTTACGATCTTTACATCATGTTGCTTTTAATGAAAACCTTAGGAAAAAGGTTCCTACCGACGTTCTGGTTGACAGGATTTCTGAACTTAATAATAATTTTGCGATCCAGAATAATGGGTTGGGTTTTTCCCTTGAACAAAGGCTCATGACTTTTTGCCAAAAGAATGCTTATAATGATGAATTGGTTGTGCAATATGAGGGGCCAAAGGAGGAACCAATACCTCCCGAGCTTGATCTTGGGGACTTTTGTCCCATTAAATTTAGCCATTTTGATTACTTTTGCTTGCCACAAAAAAATCTTGCTGCTGAACGTAGGGAGTATGAGATGATTTTTCGCGATTTACCTTATCACTATCATAGTAATACCTAGATCTATTCTTGCTTTTATGCCTAGCTAGGGGCGTTAAACGATAACGCTTGTTGGGAGGTAACCCAATTTTATTTTTGTTTATTTATTTTTGGTTATGTTTAGTAATAAATAATTCATCTAACCTCTGTTTATAGGTGGTTTTATGCTTTTAATTAGTATTTGTGCCAAGTAGAACCTTTGGGAAGACTTGGGGGAAGTTTTAGTGATCTTGCTGTAAAAAAACAGAAACTTTAGCGCTCACGAGATTTGCTGCCATTTTTTACTGGAGAGTGTGATTAGGTTGATTCTTATTGCAGATGATTAGTAGACAAATTCCTCACGTCCACCAATTTGTTTCAGAATTTTTGGGGTTAGAAGTATTTGAAACCTTCAGATTACTACAGACTGTTCTGTTTTTGACAGATTCTATTTTTCGTGTGTTGTTTGCTTATTTTGATGAATCTATGGCTAGTATCGGAGTGATGAACCATATAGAAGTTGGAATACAGTAGGTTTAACACCAATACAAATAAATAATGAGTTCATTACAGTATCTTAAGTGGTGGTTTGTTTTCTTATACTAACGGAGCTCATGAGATTTTCTGTTGAGTTTTGTGTTGTGAAGTTTTCAAGTTTTGGGTAAAGATTTTATGGATTATGGAATAAGGAGTGGCAAGAGCCTAAGATTGGGGATTCCCAAGGCACCCCAAGGTAAAATTCAAGGACAACCAAAAGCCTAAGCTTGGGGATGCCCCGGAAGGCATCCCCTCTTTTGTCTTCTTCCATCGGTAACTTTACTTGATGCTATATTTTTATTCACCACATGATATGTGTTTTGCTTGGAGCGTCTTGTATGATTTGAGTCTTTGCTTTTTAGTTTACCACAATCATCCTTGCTGTACACACCTTTTGGGAGAGACACACATGAATTGGAATTTATTAGAATACTCTATGTGCTTCACTTATATCTTTTGAGCTAGATAATTTTGCTCTAGTGCTTCACTTATATCTTTTAGAGCTCGGTGGTGGTTTTATTTTATAGAAATTATTGATCTATCGTGCTTCAATTATATTATTTTGAGATTCCTTTAGAACAACATGGTAATTTTCTTTGGTTATAAAATTGGTCCTAATATGATAGGCATCCAAGATGGGTATAATAAAAACTATCATAAAAAGTGCATTGAATACTATGAGAAGTTTGATACTTGATGATTGTTTTGAGATATAAAGATGGTGATATTAGAGTCATGCTAGTTAAGTAGTTGTGAATTTGAGAAATAATTGTGTTAAAGTTTTTGATTCCCGTAGCATGCACGTATGGTGAACCGTTATGTGATGAAGTCGGAGCATGATTTATTTATTGACTGTCTTCCTTATGAGTGGCGGTCGGGGACGAGCGATGGTCTTTTCCTACCAATCTATCCCCCTAGGAGAATGCACGTAACACTTTGTTTCGATAACTAATAGATTTTTGCAATAAGTATGTGAGTTCTTTATGACTAATGTTGAGTCAATGGATTATACGCACTCCCATCCTTCCACCATTGCTAGCCTCTCTAGTACCACGCAACTTTCGCCGGTACCTGATACGTCTCCAACGTATCTATAATTTTTGATTGCTCCATGCTATATTATCTACTGTTTTGGGCATTATTGGGCTTTATTATCCACTTTTATATTACTTTTGGGACTAACCTATTAACCGGAGGCCCAACCCAGATTTGCTGTTTTATGCCTATTTCAGTGTTTTGAAGAAAAGGAATATCAGACGGAGTCGAAATGGAACGAAATCAGCTAGAGAAGTTATTTTTTGGAATGAAAGCCACCCGATGGACTTGGACCCCACGTCAAGGAAGGAAAGAGGTGCTCACGAGGGTGGGGGCGCCCCCCCTAGGGCGCGCCCCCTGTCTCGTGGGGCCCCCGTGGCTCCCCTAACGTACCTCCTGCACCCATATATACCTACGTGACCTAAAACTTCCAGAACGAACAATAGATTGGGAGTTCCGCGGCCAGAAGCCTCCGTAGCCACCGAAAACCAATCTAGACCCGTTCCGGCACCCTGCCGGAGGGGGCAATCCTTCTCCGGTGGCCATCTTCATCATCCCGGTGCTCTCCATGACGAGGAGGGAGTAGTTCTCCCTCGGGGATGAGGGTATGTACCAGTAGCTATGTGTTTGATCTCCCTCCCTCCCTCCCTCTCTCTCTCGTGTTCTTGATTTGGCACGATCTTGATGTATCGCGAGCTTTGCTATTATAGTTGGATCCTATGTTTCTCCTCCCCCTCTTCTCTCTTGTAATGAATTGAGTTTCCCCTTTGAAGTAATCTTATTGGATTGAGTCTTTAAAGACTTGAGAACACTTGATGTATGTCTTGCCGTGGATATCTGTGGTGACAATGGGATACCACGTGCCACTTGATGTATGTTAAGGTGATCAACTTGTGGGTTTCGTGACATTGGGAACCTATGCATAGGGGTTGGCACACGTTTTCGTTGTGATTCTCCGGTAGAAACTTTGGGGCACTCCTTAAGGTCCTTTGTGTTGGTTGAATAGATGAATCTGAGATTGTGTGATGCATATCGTATAATAATACCCATCGATACTTGAGGTGGCATTGGAGTATCTAGGTGACATTAGGGTTTTGATTGATTTGTGTCTTAAGGTGTTATTCTAGTACGAACTCTAGGGCTGTTTGTGACACTTATAGGAATAGCCCAACAGATTGATTGGAAAAAATAACTTTGAGGTGGTTTCGTACCCTACCATAATCTCTTCGTTTGTTCTCCGCTATTAGTGACTTTGGAGTGACTCTTTGTTGCATGTTGAGGGATAGTTATGTGATCCAATTATGTTAGTATTGTTGAGGGAACTTACACTAGCGAAAGTATGAACCCTAGGCCTTGTTTCCACACATTGCAATACCATTTACGCTCACTTTTATCACTTGCTACCTTGCTGTTTTTATAATTTCATATTACAAATACCTTTATCTACTATCCATATACCACTTGTATCACCATCTCTTCGCCGAACTAGTGCACCTATACAATTTACCATTTGTATTGGGTGTGTTGGGGACACAAGAGACTCTTTGTTATTTGGTTGCAGGGTTGCTTGAGAGAGACCATCTTCATCCTACGCCTCCTACGGATTGATAAACCTTAGGTCATCCACTTGAGGGAAATTTGCTACTGTCCTACAAACCTCTGCACTTGGAGGCCCAACAACGTCTACAAGAAGAAGGGTGTGTAGTTGACATCAAGCTCTTTTCTGGCGCCATTGCCGGGGAGGCTAGCACTTGAAGGTATATCTTTAGATCTTGCAATCGAGTCTTTTAGTTTCTTATTTTATCACTAGTTTAGTTTATAAAAGAAAACTATAAAAAAATGGAATTGAGTTTGTCTCATACGCTTCACCTTTTTAATATCTTTCGTGAGTATGATGGAAAGGATAATTGTGCTCAAGTGCTAGAAGAAGAAATCTATAAAATGTTTGGCAATAAATATTTGAATGATGAGCATGATTACAACGTTGTTAGTATGAATTCCTTGAATATCCATGATGCTAATGATATGCAAAGCCACAAGCTTGGGGAAGCTATGTTTGATGAAGATGATATTTTTTGTCCCCCAAGTTTTGATGAGCAAATTTATTATGATGAAAGCATGCCTCCTATCTATGATGATTATTGTGATGACACATATGTTGGGGAACGTAGCAGAAATTCAAAATTTTCCTACGTATCACCAAGATCTATCTATGGAGAGACCAGCAACGAGTAGAAAGAGAGTTGCATCTACATACCCTTGTAGATCGCTAAGCGGAAGCGTTCAAGTGAACGGGGTTGATGGAGTCGTACTCGTCGTGATTCAAATCACCAATGACCAAGTGCCGAACGCACGGCACCTCCGCGTTCAACACACGTACAGCCCGGTGACGTCTCCCACGCCTTGATCCAGCAAGGAGAGAGGGAGAGGTTGAGGAAGACTTCATCCAACAGCAGCACAACGGCGTGGTGGTGGTGGAGGAGCGTGGCTATCCTGCAGGGCTTCGCCAAGCACTACAGAAGAGGAGGAAGAAGAGACGCAGGGCTGCACCAAGAGAGATTGAATCGCGTGTTGTGGGCATCCCTATGGCCTCATATATATAGGGGAAGGGGAGGGCTGCGCCCCCTCTAGGGTTCCCACCCCTAGGGGGGGCGGCAGCCCTAGATGGGGATCAAGGGGGCGGCCAAGAGGGGGGAGAGGGGAAGGAGCCCACTAGGTGGGCCTTAAGGCCCAACTGGACTAGGGTTTGCCCCCTCCCACTCTTTCTTGCGCCTTGGGCCCCTTGTGGGGGGCGCACCAGCCCTCCTAGGGGCTGGTCCCCTCCCACACTTGGCCCACGCAGCCTTCTGGGGTTGGTGGCCCCACTTGGTGGACCCCCGGGACCCTCCCGGTGGTCCCGGTACGTTACCGATAAACCCCGAAACTCTTCCGGTGTCCAAAACAGGACTTCCCATATATAAATCTTTACCTCTGGACCATTATGGAACTCCTCGTGACGTCCGGGATCTCATCCGGGACTCCGAACAACATTCGGTAACCACATACTAACTTCCTTTATAACCCTAGCGTCATCGAACCTTAAGTGTGTAGACCCTACGGGTTCGGGAGACATGCAGACATGACCGAGACGTTCTCCGGTCAATAACCAACAGCGGGATCTGGATACCCATGCTGGCTCCCACATGTTCCACGATGATCTCATCGGATGAACCACGATGTCAAGGACTTAATCAATCCCGTATACAATTCCCTTTGTCTACCGGTACGATACTTGTCCGAGATTCGATCGTCGGTATCCCGATACCTTGTTCAATCTCGTTACCGGCAAGTCTCTTTACTCGTTCCGTAACACATCATCCCGTGATCAACTCCTTGATCACATTGTGCACATTATGATGATGTCCTACCGAGTGGGCCTAGAGATACCTCTCCGTCACACGGAGTGACAAATCCCAGTCTCGATTCGTGCCAACCCAACAGACACTTTCAGAGATACCCGTAGTGTACCTTTATAGCCACCCAGTTACGTTGTGACGTTTGGTACACCCAAAGCATTCCTACGGTATCCGGGAGTTGCACAATCTCATGGTCTAAGGAAATGATACTTGACATTAGCAAAGCTTTAGCATACGAACTACACGATCTAGTGCTATGCTTAGGATTGGGTCTTGTCCATCACATCATTCTCCTAATGATGTGATCCCATTATCAACGACATCCAATGTCCATGGTCAGGAAACCGTAACCATCTATTGATCAACGAGCTAGTCAACTAGAGGCTTACTAGGGACATGGTGTTGTCTATGTATCCACACATGTATCTGAGTTTCCTATCAATACAATTCTAGCATGGATAATAAACGATTATCATGAACAAGGAAATATAATAATAATCAATTTATTATTGCCTCTAGGGCATATTTCCAACAGTCTCCCACTTGCACTAGAGTCAATAATCTAGTTCACATCGCCATGTGATTAATACTCACAGGTCACATCACCATGTGACTAACACCCAAGAGTTTACTAGAGTCTAGTTCACATCACTTATGTGATTAATACTCAATGAGTTCTAGGTTTGATCACGTTGCTTGTGAGAGAGGTTTTAGTCAACGGGTCTGAACCTTTCAGATCCGTGTGTGCTTTACAAATCTCTATGTCATCTCCTAGATGTAGCTACCACGTTCTATTTGGAGCTATTCCAAATAACTGTTCTACTTGGAGCTATTCTAAATTATTGCTCCATTATACGTATCCGGTATCTCTACTCATAGCTATCCGGATAGGTGTTAAGCTTGCATCGACGTAACCCTTTACGACGAACTCTTTTACCACCTCCATAATCGAGAAAAATTCCTTAGTCCTCTAGTTACTAAGGATAACTTTGACCGCTGTCCTGTGATCCATTCTTGGACCACTCTTGTACCCCTTGACTGACTCATGGCAAGGCACACTTCAGGTGCGGTACACAGCATAGCATACTGTAGAGCCTATGTCTTAAGCATAAGGGAGGACCTTCGTCCTTTCTCTCTATTCTGCCGTGGTCGAGCTTTAAGTCTTAACTTCATACCTTACAACTCAGGCAAGAACTCTTTCTTTGACTGATCCATCTTGAACACCTTCAAGATCATGTTAAGGTATGTGCTCATTTGAAAGTACCATTAAGCATTTTGATCTATCCTCATAGATCTTGATGTTCAATGTTCAAGTAGCTTAATCCAGGTTTTCCATTGAAAAACACTTTCCAAATAGCCCTATATGCTTTCCAGAAATTCTACGTCATTTCCGATCAACAATATGTCAAAAACATATATTCATCAAAAATTCTATAGTGCTCCCACTCACTTCTTTGGAAATACAAGTTTCTCATAAACTTTGTATACACCAAAATCTTTGATCATCTCATCAAAGCATACATTCCAACTCCGAGATGCTTACTCCAGTCCTTAGAAGGATTGCTGGAGCTTTGCATACTTATTAGCATCGTTTCAGGATTGACAAAACCTTTCGGTTGTATCACATACAACCTTTCCTCAAGAAAACCGTCGAGGAAACAATGTTTTGACATCCTATCTGCAAGATTTCATAAGTAATGCAGTGACTGCTAATATAATTCCAACAGACTCTCAGCATCGCTACGAGTGAGAAAATCTCACCATAGTCAACTCCTTGAACTTGTCAGAAAACATCTTAACGACAAGTCGAGCTTTCTTAATGGTGACATTTACCATCATTGTCCGTCTTCCTTTTAAAATCCATATGTACCTAACAGCCTTACGACCATCAAGTAGTTCTTCCAAAGTCTACACTTTGTTATCATACATGGATCCTCTCTCGGATTTTATGGCCTCGAGCCATTTATCGGAATCTGGGCCCACCATCGCTTCTCCATAGCTCGTAGGTTCATTGTTGTCTAGCAACATGACTTCTAAGACAGGATTACGTACCACTCTGAAGTAGTACGCATCCTTGTCATCCCACGAGGTTTGGTAGTGACTTGATCTGAAGTTTCATGATCACTATCATAAGCTTCCACTTCAGTTGGTGTAGGTGCCACAGGAACAACTTCCTGTGCCCTGCCACACACTAGTTGAAGAGACGGTTCAATAACCTCATCAAGTCTCCACCATCCTCCCACTCAATTCTTTCGAGAGAAACTTTTCCTCGAGAAAGGACCCGATTCTAGAAACAATCCCTTATTGCATTTGGATCTGAGACAGGAGGTATACCCAACTGTTTTGGGTGTCTTATGAAGATGCATTTATCCGCTTTGGGTTCGAGCTTATCAACTTTTCACATAAGCGTCACAGCCCCAAACTTTTAAGAAATGACAGCTTAGGTTTCTCTAAACCATAGTTCATACGGTGTCATCTCATCGGAATTACGTGGTGCCCTATTTAAAGTGAATGTGGTTGTCTCTAATGCCTAACCCATAAACTATCGTGGTAATTCGATAAGAGACATCATGGTATGCATCATATCCAATAGGGTGCAGTTATGATGTTCGGACACACCATCACACTATGGTGTTCCAGGCTGTATCAGTTGTGAAACAATTTCCACAATGTCTTAATTCTGTGCCAAACTCGTAATTCAGATATTCATCTCTATAATCATATCATAGATCTTTTATCCTCTTGTCACAACGATCTTTCAACTTCACACTGAAATTACTTGAACCTTTCAATAATTCAGACTCGTGATTCATCAAGTAAATATACTCAACATCTACTCAAATCATCTGTGAAGTAAGAACATAACGATATCCACTACATGCCTCAGCACCTATTGGACTGCACACATCAAAATGTATTGCTTCCAACAAGTTGCTCTCTAGTTCCATTTTACTGAAAACGAGGCTTTCAGTCATCTTGCCCATGTGGTATGATTTGCATGTCTCAAGTGAGTCCAAACGATCCATCTGCATGGAGTTTCTTCATGCATATACACCAATAGACACGGTTTGCATGTCTCAAACTTCTCAAAAATGAGTGAGTCCAAAGATCCATCAACATGGAGCTTCTTCATGCGTTTTATACCGATATGACTTACGTGGCAGTGCCACAAGTAGGTGGTACTATCATTACTATCTTTTGGCATGAACATGTGTATCACTACGATCGATATTCAATAAACCATTCATTTTAGGTGTAAGACCATTGAAGGTATTATTCAAATAAACAGAGTAACCATTATTCTCCTTAAATGAATAACCGTATTGTGATAGACATAATCCAATCATGTCTATGCTCAACGCAAACACCAATCTCGATGGTAGAGGGAGCGTGCGATACTTGATCACGTCAAGCTTGGAAACACTTCCAACACATATCGTCAGCTCACCTTTAGCTAGTCTCTATTTATTCCGTAGCTTTTATTTCGAGTTACTAACACTTAGCAACCGAACCGGTATCTAATACCCTGGTGCTACTAGGAGTACCAGTAAAGTACACATTAACATAATGTATATCCAATATACTTCTATTGACCTTGCCAGCCTTCTTATCTACCAAGTATCTAGGGTAATTCTGCTTCAGTGGTTGTTCCTCTTATTACAGAAGCACTTAGTCTCGGGTTTGGGTTCAACCTTGGGTCTCTTCACTAGAGCAGCAGCTGAATTGCCGTTTCATGAAGTATCCCTTCTTGCCCTTGCCCTTCTTGAAACTAGTGGTTTCACCAACCATCAACAATTGATGCTCCTTCTTGATTTCTACTTTTGTGGTGTCAAACATCGCGAATATCTCAAGGATCATCATATATGTCCCTGATATATTATAGTTCATCACGAAGCTCTAGCAGCTTGGTGGTAATGACTTCGGAGAAACATCATTATCATATCTGGAAGATCAATTCCCACTTGATTCAAATGATTGTTGTATTCAGACAATCTGAGCACAAGCTCAACAATTGAGCTTTTCTCCCTTAGTTTGTAGGCTAAGAAAATCGTCGGAGGTCTTATACCTCTTGACGTGGGCACGAGCCTGAAATCCCAATTTCAGCCCTCAAAACATCTCATATGTTTCGTGACGTTTCAAAACGTCTTTGGTGCCTCAATTCTAAACCGTTTAACCGAACTATCATGTAGTTATCAAAACGTGTATGTCAGATGTTCACAACATCCACAGACCACGTTCGAGGTTCAGCACACTGAGCGGTGCATTAAGGACATAAGCCTTCTAAGAAGCAATGAGGACAATCCTCAGTCTACGGACCTAGTCCGCATAATTGCTACTATCAACTTTCAACTAATTTTTCTCTAGGAACATATCTAAATAGTGGAACTATAGCGTGAGCTACGACATAATTTGCAAAATCCTTTTGACTATGTTCAGGATAATTAAGTTCATCTTATGAACTCCCACTCAGATAGACATCCCTCTAGTCATCTAAGCGATTACATGATCCGAGTCAACTAGCCCGTGTCCGATCATCACGTGAGACGGACTAGTCAACATCGGTGAACATCTTCATGTTGATCGTATCTTCTATATGACTCATGCTCGACCTTTCGGTCTTCTGTGTTCCGAGGCCATGTCTGTACATGCTAGGCTCGTCAAGTCAACCTAAGTGTTTGCATGTGTTCCGAGGCCATGTCTGTACATGCTAGGCTCGTCAACACCCGTTGTATGTGAACGTTAGAATCTATCACACCCGATCATCACGTGGTGCTTCGAAACGACGAACTTTAGCAACGGTGCACAGTTAGGGGAGAACACTTCTTGAAATTGTTGTGAGGGATCATCTTATTTACTACCGTCGTTCTAAGCAAATAAGATGTATAAACATGATAAACATCACATGCAATCAAATAGTGACATGATATGGCCAATATCACTTTGCTCCTTTTGATCTCCATCTTCGGGGCTCCATGATCATCATCGTCACCGGCATGACACCATGATCTCCATCATCATGATCTCCATCATCGTGTCTTCTTGAAGTTGTCATGTCATCTATTACTTCTACTACTACAGCTAACGGTTAGCAATAAAGTAAAGTAATTACATGACGTTTATGTTGACACGCAGGTCATAAATAAATAAAGACAACTCCTATGGCTCCTGCCGGTTGTCATATTCATCGACATGCAAGTCGCGATTCCTATTACAAGAACATGATCAATCTCATACATCACATATATCATTCATCACATCCTTAGGCCATATCACATCACATAGCATACCCTGCAAAAACAAGTTAGACGTCCTCTAATTGTTGTTTGCATGTTTTTACGTGGCTGCTATGGGTTTCTAGCAAGAACGTTTCTTACCTACGCAAAGACCACAACGTGATATGCCAATTGCTATTTACCCTTCATAAGGACCCTTTTCATCGAATCCGATCCGACTAAAGTGGGAGAGACAGACACCCGCTAGCCACCTTATGCAACTAGTGCATGTCAGTCGGTGGAACCAGTCTCACGTAAGAGTACGTGTAAGGTCGGTCCGGGCCGCTTCATCCCACGATGCCGCCGAATCAAGATAAGACTAGTAACGGCAAGCATATTGAAAAAAATCAACGCCCACAACTACTTTGTGTTCTACTCGTGCATAGAATCTACGCAATAAACCTGGCTCTGATACCACTGTTGGGGAACGTAGCAGAAATTCAAAATTTTCCTACGTATCACCAAGATCTATCTATGGAGAGACCAGCAACGAGTAGAAAGAGAGTTGCATCTACATACCCTTGTAGATCGCTAAGCGGAAGCGTTCAAGTGAACGGGGTTGATGGAGTCATACTCGTCGTGATTCAAATCACCAATGACCAAGTGCCGAACGCACGGCACCTCCGCGTTCAACACACGTACAGCCCGGTGACGTCTCCCACGCCTTGATCCAGCAAGGAGAGAGGGAGAGGTTGAGGAAGACTTCATCCAACAGCAGCACAACGGCGTGGTGGTGGTGGAGGAGCGTGGCTATCCTGCAGGGCTTCGCCAAGCACTACAGAAGAGGAGGAAGAAGAGACGCAGGGCTGCACCAAGAGAGATTGAATCGCGTGTTGTGGGCAGCCCTATGGCCTCATATATATAGGGGAAGGGGAGGGCTGCGCCCCCTCTAGGGTTCCCACCCCTAGGGGGGGCGGCAGCCCTAGATGGGGATCAAGGGGGCGGCCAAGAGGGGGGAGAGGGGAAGGAGCCCACTAGGTGGGCCTTAAGGCCCAACTGGACTAGGGTTTGCCCCCTCCCACTCTTTCTTGCGCCTTGGGCCCCTTGTGGGGGGCGCACCAGCCCTCCTAGGGGCTGGTCCCCTCCCACACTTGGCCCACGCAGCCTTCTGGGGGTGGTGGCCCCACTTGGTGGACCCCCGGGACCCTCCCGGTGGTCCCGGTACGTTACCGATAAACCCCGAAACTCTTCCGGTGTCCAAAACAGGACTTCCCATAAATAAATCTTTACCTCCGGACCATTCCGGAACTCCTCGTGACGTCCGGGATCTCATCCGGGACTCCGAACAACATTCGGTAACCACATACTAACTTCCTTTATAACCCTAGCGTCATCGAACCTTAAGTGTGTAGACCCTACGGGTTCGGGAGACATGCAGACATGACCGAGACGTTCTCCGGTCAATAACCAACAGCGGGATCTGGATACCCATGCTGGCTCCCACATGTTCCACGATGATCTCATCGGATGAACCACGATGTCAAGGACTTAATCAATCCCGTATACAATTCCCTTTGTCTATCGGTACGATACTTGTCCGAGATTCGATCGTCGGTATCCCGATACCTTGTTCAATCTCGTTACCGGCAAGTCTCTTTACTCGTTCCGTAACACATCATCCCGTGATCAACTCCTTGATCACATTGTGCACATTATGATGATGTCCTACCGAGTGGGCCTAGAGATACCTCTCCGTCACACGGAGTGACAAATCCCAGTCTCGATTCGTGCCAACCCAACAGACACTTTCAGAGATACCCGTAGTGTACCTTTATAGCCACCCAGTTACGTTGTGACGTTTGGTACACCCAAAGCATTCCTACGGTATCCGGGAGTTGCACAATCTCATGGTCTAAGGAAATGATACTTGACATTAGCAAAGCTTTAGCATACGAACTACACGATCTAGTGCTATGCTTAGGATTGGGTCTTGTCCATCACATCATTCTCCTAATGATGTGATCCCGTTATCAACGACATCCAATGTCCATGGTCAGGAAACCGTAACCATCTATTGATCAACGAGCTAGTCAACTAGAGGCTTACTAGGGACATGGTGTTGTCTATGTATCCACACATGTATCTGAGTTTCCTATCAATACAATTCTAGCATGGATAATAAACGATTATCATGAACAAGGAAATATAATAATAATCAATTTATTATTGCCTCTAGGGCATATTTCCAACAACGTATGCTTTAAAGAATAATGATAACAATGAAACTTGTCATCTTGATCTTAATTTTCAATCACATGATAGTTATTTCGTTGAGTTTGCTCCGACTATTATTCATGAGAAGAATTTTGCTTGTGTGGAGAGTAGTAAAATTTCTATGATTGTAGATCATGAAAAGAATGCTTTAGGTGCTGGTTATATTGTTGAATTCATTCATGACGCTACTGAAAATTATTATGAGGGAGGAACTTATGCTTGTAGGAATTGCAATAATACCAAGTTTCCTCTCTATGTGCTTAAAATTTTGAAGTTATGCTTGTTTTACCTTCCTATGCAAGTTGATTATTGCTCCCATAAGTTGTTTTCTCAAAAAATCCCTATGCATAGGAAGTATGTTAGACTTAAATATGCTAGTCATATTCTTCATGATTCTCTCTTTATATTTCAATTCTTATCTTTTATGTGAGCATCATTGAAATCATCATGCCTAGCTAGGGGAATTAAACGATAGCGCTTGTTGGGAGGCAACCCAATTTTATTTTAACTCCTTGCTTTTCTTCCTGTTTAGTAATAAATAATTCATCTAGCCTCTGTTTAGATGTGACTTTATGCTTTTAATTAGTGTTTGTGCCAAGTAGAACCATTGGGAAGACTTGGGGAAAGTCATTTTGATCTTGCTGTAAAAAACAGAAACTTTAGCGCTCACGAGAATTGCTTCCATTTTTTATTGGAGAGTGATATTTAGTTAATTATTTTTGCAGATGATTAATAGATAAATTCCTCAGGTTCATAAATTTATTTGAGAATTTTATGAGTTCCAGAAGTATATGTTTGATCCAGATTACTACAGACTGTTCTGTTTTTGACAGATTCTGCTTTTCATGTGTTGTTTACTTATTTTGATGAATCTATGGCTAGTAAAATAGTTTATAAACCACAGAGAAGTTGTAATACAGTAGTTTTAACACCAATATAAATAAAGAATGAGTTTATTACAGTACCTTGAAGTGGTGATTTATTTTCTTATACTAACGGAGCTTACGAGTTTTCTGTTAAGTTTTGTGTTGTGAAGTTTTCAAGTTTTGGGTAAAGATTCGATGGACTATGGAATAAGGAGTGGCAAGAGCCTAAGCTTGGGGATGCCCAAGGCACCCCAAGGTAATATTCATGGACAACCAAGAGCCTAAGCTTGGGGATGCCCCGGAAGGCATCCCCTCTTTCGTCTTCGTTCATCGGTAACTTTACTTGGAGCTATATTTTTATTCGCCACATTGTATGTGTTTTGCTTGGAGCATCAATTTATTTTGTTAGGATTTGCTTTCTGTTATTTAGAACAATGTTTTGCATCTTTTATTTCAATAAAAGTGGCATTGATAGCCTTTAGTATGCCTATTTTAGAAGTCCACATGTTGCTGTTTGAAAACAGAAAGTTTACCGCTGTTGCAATAATTCCCTAGAAAATTCAGAATGTGATAAAATGTTGAAACCTTTTGCATATTAAGCTCTGATAAATTTACTACAGTGGGAATTTTATTTCATAATTTTTGGAGCTAGGGAAGTATGGATGTTGCAGCATTCTTTACAGACTATCTTATTTAGGCAGATTGCTGTTATGTTTGCATTGTTTGCATATGTTTGCTTCTTTAATGATTCTATTTGAGGATAGGACTATTAAATATGCAGAGACATTTAGTATGCAATGTTGAATAATAATTTTAGTGATTTTCTACATTAAAGTATGATAAGGTTTTGGCAATGGTTTATACTAACTTATCTCACGAGTCCTTGTTGAGTTTTGTGTGGATGAAGCTTTTGAGATTTAGGGAGACCGTGATATGAGAGGAATTAAGGAGACACAAAAGCTCAAGCTTGGGGATGCCCAAGGCACCCCAAGATAATATTTCAAGAAGTCTCAAGCATCTAAGCCTGGGGATGCCCCGGTTGGCATCCCACCTTTCTTCTTCAACAATTATCGGTTAGTATCGGTTGATCCTAAGTTTTTGCTTCTTCACATGATGTTTGCTATTCTTAGATGTCATTTTATTTTGCTTTGCTTGCTGTTTGAATAAAATACCAAGATGTGAAATTATTAAATGTTAGAGAGTCTTCACATAGTTGCATAATTATTCAACCACTCATTGATCTTCACTTATATCTTTCGGAGTAGTTTGTCGTTTGCTCTAGTGTTTCACTTATATCTTTTAGAGCATGGTGGTAGTTTTATTTTGAAGAAATAGATGAACTCTCATGCTTCACTTAGATTATTTTGAGAGTCTTAAATAGCATGGTAATTTGCTTAAAATCCTAATATGCTAGGTATTCAAGAATAATAAAATTCTCTTATGAGTGTGTTGAATACTATGAGAAGTTTGATACTTGATAATTGTTTTGAGATATGGAGATGGTGATATTAGAGTCATGCTAGTTGAGTAGTTGTGAATTTGAGAGATACTTGTGTTGAAGTTTGTGATTCCCATAGCATGCACGTATGGTGAACCGTTATGTGACGAAGTTGGAGCATGATTTATTTATTGATTGTCTTCCTTATGAGTGGCGGTCGGGGACGAGCGATGGTCTTTTCCTACCAATCTATCCCCCTAGGAGCATGCACGTAATACTTTGCTTTGATAACTTCTAGATTTTTGCAATAAGTATATGAGTTCTTTATGACTAATGTTGAGTCCATGGATTATACGCACTCTCACCCTTCCACCCTTGCTAGCCTCTCTAATACCACGCACCTTTCGCCGGTATCATAAACCCACCATATACCTTCCTCAAAACAGCCACCATACCTACCTATTATGGCATTTCCATAGCCATTCCGAGATATATTGCCATGCAACTTTCCACCATTCCGTTCATCATGACACATTCATCATTGTCATATTGCTTAGCATGATCATGTAGTTGACATAGTATTTGTGGCAAAGCCACCGTTCATAATTCTTTCATACATGTCACTCTTGATTCATTGCATATCCCGGTACACCGCCGAAGGCATTCATATAGAGTCATCTTTGTTCTAGTATCGAGTTGTATCATCGAGTTGTAAATAAATAGAAGTGTGATGATCATCATTAATAGAGCATTGTCCCAAATAAAAAAAGAGAAAGGCCAAAAAAAGAAAGGCCCAAAAAAGAGAAAATAAATAAAAAAGGGGCAATGCTACTATCCTTTTTCCACACTTGTGCTTCAAAGTAGCACCATGATCTTCATGATAGAGAGTCTCCTATGTTGTCACTTTCATATACTAGTGGGAATTTTTCATTATAGAACTTGGCTTCTATATTCCAATGATGGGCTTTCTCAATATGCCCTAGGTCTTCATGAGCAAGCAAGTTGGATGCACACCCACTAGTTTATTTTGTTGAGCTTTCATACATTTATAACTCTAGTGCATCCATTGCATGGCAATCCCTACTCACTCACATCGATATCTATTGATGGGCATCTCCATAGCCCGTTGATACGCCTAGTTGATGTGAGACTATCTTCTCCTTTTTGTCCTCTCCACAACCACCATTCTATTCCACCTATAGTGCTATGTCCATGGCTCATGCTCATGTATTGCGTGAAGATTAAAAAAGTTTGAGAACATCAAAAGTATGAAACAATTGCTTGGCTTGTCATTGGGGTTGTGCATGATTTAAATACTTTGTGTGGTGAAGATGGAACATAGCCAGACTATATGATTTTGTAGGGATAGCTCTCTTTGGCCATGTTATTTTGAGAAGACATGAATGCTTTATTAGTATGCTTGAAGTATTATTATTTTTATGTCAATATGAACTTTTGTCTTGAATCTTATGGATCTGAATATTCATGCCAGAATTAAGAAGAATTACATTGAAATTATGCCAACTAGCATTCCACATCAAAAAATATCTTTTTTATCATTTACCTACTCGAGGACGAGCAAGAATTAAGCTTGGGGATGCTTGATACGTCTCCAACGTATCTATAATTTTTGATTGCTCCATGCTATATTATCTACTGTTTTGGGCATTATTGGGCTTTATTATCCACTTTTATATTACTTTTGGGACTAACCTGTTAACCGGAGGCCCAGCCCAGATTTGTTGTTTTATGCCTATTTCAGTGTTTTGAAGAAAAGGAATATCAGACGGAGTCGAAACGGAACGAAATCAACTAGAGAAGTTATTTTTGGAACGAAAGCCACCCAATGGACTTGGAACCCACGTCAAGGAAGGAACGAGGTGCTCACGAGGGTGGGGTGCGCCCCCCTAGGGCACGCCCCCTGTCTCGTGGGGCCCCCGTGGCTCCCCTGACGTACCTCATGCACCCATATATACCTACGTGACCTAAAACTTCCAGAACGAACAATAGATCGGGAGTTCCGCGGCCAGAAGCCTCCATAGCCACCGAAAACCAATCTAGACCCGTTCCGGCACCCTGCCGGAGGGGGCAATCCTTCTCCGGTGGCCATCTTCATCATCCCGGTGCTCTCCATGACGAGGAGGGAGTAGTTCTCCCTCGGGGCTGAGGGTATGTACCAGTAGCTATGTGTTTGATCTCTCTCTCTCTCTCTCATGTTCTTGATTTGGCACGATCTTGATGTATCGCGAGCTTTGCTATTATAGTTGGATCCTATGTTTCTCCTCCCCCTCTTCTCTCTTGTAATGAATTGAGTTTCCCCTTTGAAGTAATCTTATCGGATTGAGTCTTTAAAGACTTGAGAACACTTGATGTATGTCTTGCCGTGGATATCTGTGGTGATAATGGGATACCACGTGCCACTTGATGTATGTTAAGGTGATCAACTTGCGGGTTTCGTGACATTGGGAACCTATGCATAGGGGTTGGCACACGTTTTCGTCGTGATTCTCCGGTAGAAACTTTGGGGCACTCTTTGAGGTCCTTTGTGTTGGTTGAATAGATGAATCTAAGATTGTGTGATGCATATCGTATAATCATACCCACGGGTACTTGAGGTGACATTGGAGTTTCTAGGTGACATTAGGGTTTTGATTGATTTGTGTCTTAAGGTGTTATTCTAGTACGAACTCTAGGGCTATTTGTGACACTTATAGGAATAGCCCAACGGATTGATTGGAAATAATAACTTTGAGGTGGTTTCGTACCCTACCATAATCTCTTCGTTTGTTCTCCACTATTAGTGACTTTGGAGTGACTCTTTGTTGCATGTTGAGGGATAGTTATGTGATCCAATTATGTTAGTATTGTTGAGGGAACTTACACTAGCGAAAGTATGAACCCTAGGCCTTGTTTCCACACATTGCAATACCGTTTACGCTCACTTTTATCACTTGCTACCTTGCGGTTTTTTTAATTTCAGATTACAAATACCTTTATATACTATCCATATACCACTTGTATCACCATCTCTTCGTCGAACTAGTGCACCTATACAATTTACCATTGTATTGGGTGTGTTGGGGACACAAGAGACTCTTTGTTATTTGGTTACAGGGTTGCTTGAGAGAGACCATCTTCATCCTATGCCTCCTACGGATTGATAAACCTTAGGTCATCCACTTGAGGGAAATTTGCTACTGTCCTACAAACCTCTGCACTTGGAGGCCCAACAACGTCTACAAGAAGAAGGTTGTGTAGTAGACATCAGTACCATTTACCCACCATATACCTTCCTCAAAATAGCCACCATACCTACCTATTATGGCATTTTCATAGCCATTCCGAGATATATTGCCATGCAACCTACCACCGTTCCGTTCGTTATGACACGTTACATCATTGTCATATTTCTTTGCATGATCATGTAGTTGGCATCGTATTTGTGGAAAATCCACCGTTCATAATTCTTTCATACATGTCACTCTTGATTCATTGCACATCTCGGTACACTGCCGGAGGCATTCACATAGAGTCATATGTTGTTCTAGTACCGAGTTGTAATTTTTTGAGTTGTAAGTAAATAAAATGTGATGATCATCATTATTAGAGCATTGCCCCAAGTGAGGAAAGGATGATGGAGACTATGATTCCCCCACAAATCGGGATGAGACTCCGGACGAAAAATAAAAAAGAGAAAAAAGAGGCCAAAAACAGAGAGAAGGCCCAAATAAAAAATGAGACAAAAAGAGAGATGGGACAATGTTACTATCCTTTTCCACACTTGTGCTTAAAAGTAGCACCATGATCTTCATGATAGAGAGTCTCCTATGTTAGCACTTTTATATACTAGTGGGAATTTTACATTATAGAACTTGGCTTGTATATTCCAATGATGGGCTTCATCAAAATTGCCCTAGGTCTTCATGAGCAAGCAAGTTGGATGCACACCCACTTAGTTCTTTTGTTGAGCTTTCATACACTTATAGCTCTAGTGCATCCGTTGCATGGAAATCCCTACTCACTCACATTGATATCTATTGATGGGGATCTCCATAGCCGGTTGATACGCCTAGTTGATGTGAGACTATCTTCTCCTTTTTTGTCTTCTCCACAAACCACCATTCTATTCCACCATAGTGCCATATCCATGGCTCACGCTCATATATTGCGTGAAGATTGAAAAGGTTTGAGAACATCAAAAGTATGAAACAATTGCTTCACTTGTCATCGGGGTTGTGCTTGATTTAAATATTTTGTGTGGTGAAGATAGAGCATAGCCAGACTATATGATTTTGTAGGGATAACTTTCTTTTTACATGTTATTTTGAGAAGACATGATTGGTTTGTTAGTATGCTTGAAGTATTACTATTTTTATGTCAATATTAAACTTTTGTCTTGAATCTTTTGGATCTGAACATTCATGCCACAATAAAGAAAATTACATCGAGGATTATGCTAGGTAGCATTCCACATAAAAAAAAAATCTGTTTTTATCATTTACCTACTCAGGGACGAGCAGGAATTAAGCTTGGGGATGCTTCATACATCTCCAACGTATCTATAATTTTTTATTGTTCCATGCTATTATATTATCTATTTTGCATGTTAATGGGTTTATTTAAACACTTTTATATTATTTTTGGGACTAACCTACTAACCCAAGGCCCAGTGCAAATTGCTATTTTTTTTATTATTTCAGTGTTTCGCAGAAAAGAAATATCAAACAGAATCCAAGCGGAATGAAACCTTCGGGAGAGTTATTTTTGGAACAAACGTGATCCAGGGGACTTGGAGTAGACGTCAAGAAATCAACGAGGAGGCCACGAGGCAGGGAGGCTATTGTGGGCCCCTCGTGGGCCCCTCGTAGCTCCACCGACCTACTTCTTCCTCCTACATATGTCCATATACCCCGAAAACAACCAGGAGCACCACGAAACCCAATTTCCACCGCCGCAACCTTTTGTGCCCAAGAGATCCCATCTTGGGGCCTTTTCTGGAGCTCCGCCGGAGGGGGAATCGATCACAGAGGGCTTCTACATCAACACCATAGCCTCTCCGATGATGTGTGAGTAGTTTACCACAGACCTTCAGGTCCATAGTTATTAGCTACATGGCTTCTTCTCTCTCTCTTTGGATCTCAATACAATGTTCTCCTCGATCTTCTTGGAGATCTATTTGATGTAACTCTTTTTGCGATGTTTTTGTCGAGATACGATGAATTGTGGGCTTATGATCAAGTTTATCTATGAACAATATTTGATTTTTCTCTGAAATCTTTTATGTATGATTGGTTATCTTTGCAAGTCTCTTCGAATTATCATTTGGTTTGGCCTACTAGATTGATCTTTCTTGCAATGGGAGAAGTGCTTAGCTTTGGGTTCAATCTTGCAGGGGAACCAAGAACAAGAAAATCAACAGGATATTTAGTTTTCCCACACAAGACTTCAACATCTCTAACAATCCCCATTGGTGAAATAGTATCTCTATTGGCAAGTTTAATGGTGACATAAATTTCTTCTAACTCAATAGGTGCAATATCATGCATAATCTCGTTGTACAAGTCAATAGGTATTGCACTAGCACCAGCACCCATATCACACAAGCCATGATAACAATGATCTCCTATTTTAACAGAAATAACAGGCATGCATGCCACATGTCTATGTTTATCTTTAGCACAAGGTTTAGCAATTCTAGCAGTTTCATCACAGAAATAAATAACATGCCCATCAATATTATCAGCCAAGAGATCCTTAACAATAGCAATATTAGGTTCAATTTTAACTTGCTCAGGAGGTGTATAGGTTCTAGTATTGCTTTTACGAACCACAGTTGAAGCTTTAGCATGATCTTTTATCCTAACGGGAAAAAGGTGGTTTCTCAACATAAGCAGTAGGAACAATAGGATCATTATAAGTGATAGTATTTTCTTCAACTTTAATAGGTGCAGCTACTTTTACTTCTATGGGAGGATGATATTTAAACCACTTCTCTTTAGGGAGATCAATATGAGTAGCAAAAGATTCACAGAAAGAAGCTACTATTTCAGAGTCAAGTCCATATTTAGTCCTAAATTTATGGAAAACATCGGTATCCATAAAAGATTTAACACAATCAAACTTAGGTGTCATACCTGACTCCTTACCTTCGTCGAGATCCCAATCTTCAGAGTTGCGTTTAATTCTTTCCAATAAATCCCATTTGAATTCAATAGTCTTCATCAGAAAAGAGCCAACACAAGAAGTATCGAGCATGGTGCGGTTGTTATCAGAAAGCCGAGCACAAAATTTTTGAATAATCATTTCTCTTGAGAGCTCATGATTGGGGCACAAATATAACATTGATTTAAGCCTCCCCCAAGCTTGAGGTATGCTTTCTCCTCCGCGAGGCCAAAAATCTTTAATACATAAATAGTTGATCCCCATTAAGTCTAATTCTCTCAACATGCAGCCCTCCACATCACCAAATGTGCCACGTCATCATCCACTAAAACTATTTTGTAGCACATGCATACCCCAATTTAATTGTTACATCTCCAATAGTCCAACGTACATGCATACTCTTTGTTCACATGTAATTACTTTCGAAAATAATAGCTTTCGATTTAGATCATTTTATTCATACAGAACATATTCAAAATTAATCTTTAAAATCCCGCAGCAGCGCGCGGGGAAAATCATCTAGTTATATATATAATTGCGATCACGATGAACAAGATGTATAGGATAAAACTTCCGATGAAATTCCAATTTCAATCGTTTGTAGTTCCATGATCCCATGCAACCCATCATCTACTTATTACTTCCAAATGCCTTCCTCTAGGCCCAAATAATGGTGAAGTGTCATGTAGTCGACGTTCACATAACACCACTAGAGGAGAGACAACATACATCTCATCAAAATATCGAACGAGTACCAGATTCACATGACTACTAATAGCAAGACTTCTCCCATGTCCTCAGGAACAAACATAACTACTCACAAAGCATATTCATGTTCATAATCAGAGGGGTATTAATATGCATATAGGATCTGAACATATGATCTTCCACGAAATAAACCAACTAGCATCAACTACAAGGAGTAATCAACACTACTAGCAACCCACAGGTACCAATCCCAAACTTAGAGACGACAATTGGATACAAGAGATGAACTAGGGTTTGAGAGGAGATGGTGCTGGTGAAGATGTTGATGGAGATTGACCCCCTCCTGATGAGAGGATCGTTGGTGATGACGATGGCGATAATTTCCCCTCCCGGAGGGAAGTTTCCCCGGCAGAATAGCTCCGCCACAGCCCTAGATTGGTTCCGCCAAGGTTCCGCCTCGTGGCGGCGGAGTCTCATCCCGAAAGCTTGCTTATGATTTTTTCCTCAACGAAAGATTCCATATAGCAGAAGATGGGCATCAGAGGGCTACCAGGGGGGCTATGAGGCAGGGGGGCGCGCCTAGGGGGGTAGGGCACGCCCCCACCCTCGTGGGCAGGGTGTGGCCCCCCTTTGGAACTTCTTTCGCTCAATATTTTTTATATATTCTGAAAATCACTTCCGTGAAGTTTCGGGACTTTTGGAGCTGTGCAGAATAGGTCTCTAATATTTGCTCCTTTTCCAGCCCAGAATCCCAGCTGCCGGCATTCTCCCTCTTTATGTAAATCTTGTAAAATAAGAGAGAATAGGCATAAGTATTGTGACATAATGTGTAATAACAACCCATAATGCAATAAATATCGATATAAAAGCATGATGCAAAATGGACGTATCAACTCCCCCAAGCTTAGACCTCGCTTGTCCTCAAGCGAAAGCCGAAATCGAAAAATATGTCCACATGTTTAGAGATAGAGGTCTCGATAAAAATAAAATACGGACGTGAGGGCATCATGATCATTCTTAGAACATCAACTTATATAATTCTTGTCTTATGCTAGAGTAACAATTCAATCACAATTTCAAGTATGAATCATAAACTTCATTGAAAACTAACAAACTATAATCTCAATCATTGGAGCAATTGCAATTTATCATAACATAGGAAAGAGTCAATATAAGAGCTTTTCAGCAAGTCCACATACTCAACTATCATATAGTCTTCCACAATTGCTAACACTCACGCAATACTTATGGTTATGGAGTTTTAATCGGACACAGAGAAAGATAGGGACTTATAGTTTTGCCTCCCAACGTTTTACCTCAAGGGTAATGTCAACAATAATAGTTCATGAAAACTCACATCCAATTAGCCATATATACCAAGATCTTTCCAACATGTTGTGCTTGCCAAAAGATAAAATGTAAAAAGGAAGGGTGAAGATCACCATGACTCTTATGTAAGGTAGGAGATAAAAGTAAAAGATAGGCCCTTCGCAGAAAATCTTAATGCGAAAGAACGTCACTTTATATTGCCACTTGTGATATGGACCTTTATTATGCAGTCCATCGCTTTTATTTGTTCCGTATCACACGATCGTATAAAGCTTATTTTCTCACACACTAATAAGTCATACATATTTAGAGGGCAATTTTTATTGCTTGCACTGATGACAACTTACTTGAGGGATCTTACTCAATCCATAGGTAGGTATGGTGGACTCTCATGGCAAAACTGGTTTAAGGGTGTTTGGAAGCACAAGTAGTATCTCTACTTGGTGCAAAGAATTTAGCTAGCATGAGGGGGAAAGGCAAGCTCAATCATGTTGGATGATCCATGACAATATAATTTATCTTAGATGTAAGAAAACATAACCCATTATGTTGTCTTCCTTGTCCAATGTCAACTCTTTAGCATGTCATATTTTAGTGAGTGCTCACAATCATAAAAGATGTCCAAGATAGTATATTTATATGTGAAGACCTCTATTTCTTTATTACTTCCTATTAATTGCAACGATGACCAAAACTATGTTTGTCAACTCTCAACAACTTTTATTCATCATACTCTTTCTATGTGAGCTCATTACTCTCCACAAGATCCATATGATCTCTTTGTTTCTTTTTATTTCTTTCTCTTTTCTTTTATTCACTCAAGATTATGGCAAAGTAATCAAGCCCTTGACTCAACACTAATCTTTATTATATATATAGCTCACGGACTCGATTACATAGAAGGATCATAAAGCAAAACTCACAACTAGATCATACTAAGAACTTTTATTCTACTAGATCAAAATATTATCAAAAGGATCGAACTAAGAAAAACGGTAAAGATAGAAGTGATGGTGGTACGATACCGGGGCACTTGAAGACAACATGACGGCCTAGATCTGTCAGAAAAACAGCTCGAAACAAAGACGAGAGATACTTGAGTGATACAGGAGTCAAAACCTCCGGGAGATTATATAATGAATTTTTACCGACCAAAATACGTAACGTGCAAGAAAACAGAGTCCGGAGAGCACACGAGGTGCCCACGAGGCAGGGGGCGCGTCCTCCACCCTCGTGGAGCCCTCGTGTCCTTCCCGGACTGCTTCTTATTTTTCTATTTTTCTAAATATTCCAAAACAGAGAAAAATTGCCATTAGAACTGTTTTGGAGTCGGTTTACTTACCGTACCACATACCTATTCCTTTTCGGAGTCTGAAACGTTCCAGAAAGTGTCCCTTATGTATTCCTCCGGGGTTACGGTTTCAATAACATTGGTTTCAACATTTATAGGATTACCTGAGATATAATGTTTGATTCTTTGACCGTTCACCACCTTCAGATTTGTGCCTTCGAAGTTGTTGATTTTTATGGCACCGGAACGATAGACCTCCTCGATAACGTAAGGACCTTCCCATTTAGAGAGAAGCTTTCCTGCAAAAAATCTTAAACGAGAGTTGTATAGCAATACATAATCACCTACATTAAACTCACGCTTTTGTATTCTTTTGTCATACCATCTTTTAACTTTGTCTTTAAACAATTTGGCATTATCATAGGCTTGGGTTCTCCATTCATCAAGTGAGCTAATGTCAAATAACCTCTTCTCACCGGCAAGTTTGAAATCATAGTTGAGCTCTTTAATAGGCCAATAAGCCTTATTGTAGGATCGAAAGTATGTCTAGAGGGGGGGGGGGTGATTAGACTACATGGCCAAATAAAAACTTAGCCTTTTCCCAATTTTAGTTCTTGGCAGATTTTAGCTATCTTAGAGCAAGTCAAGCAATCATCACACAATTCAAGAAAGCATGCAAAGAGTTTATTGGCAGCGGAAAGTAAAGCATGCAACTTGCAAGAATGTAAAGGGAAAGGTTTGGAGGATTCAAACGCAATTGGAGACACGGATGTTTTCCCGTGGTTCAGATAGGTGGTGCTATCCTACATCCACGTTGATGGAGACTTCAACCCACAGAGGGTAACGGTTGCGCGAGTCCACGGAGGGCTCCACCCACGAAGGGTCCACGAAGAAGCAACCTTGTCTATTCCACCATGGCCATCGCCCACGAAGTACTTGCCTCACTAGCGGTAGATCTTCACGAAGTAGGCGATCTCCTTGCCCTTACAAACTCCTTGGTTCAACTCCACAATCTTGTCGGAGGCTCCCAAGTGACACCTAGCCAATCTAGGAGACACCACTCTCCAAGAAGTAACAAATGGTGTGTTGATGATGAACTCCTTGCTCTTGTGCTTCAAATGATAGTCTCCCCAACACTCAACTCTCTCTCATAGGATTTGGATCTGGTTGCAAGAAGATTTGAGTGGAAAGCAACTTGGGGAAGGCTAGAGATCAAGATTCATATGGTAGGAATGGAATATCTTGGTCTCAACACATGAGTAGGTGGTTCTTTCTCAGAACATATGAGTAGGAATGGTGTATGTGTTCTGATGGCTCTCTCTTCCAATGAAGAGGAGGTGGAGGGTATTTATAGCCTCCACACAAAATCCAACCGTTACACACAATCTACCAATCTCGATGGGGCCGAATCAGAAAACTCGGTCTGACCGAAATGGTAAACCTAGTGACTGTTAGGAATTTTGGTGGGACTGAGATGCAACTCGGTAGGACCGATTCGGTTAGGGTTTGGGCATAACATAATCTCGGTGAGACCGATCGCACAAACTCGGTGAGACCGAGTTCGGCAATTAGCTAACCAGAGAGTTGGTCAGGCAAACTCGGTGGGACCGACTTGCTCTTTCGGTGAGACTGAAAAGTTACAAGAAGGAAACATAGAGTTTACCTTGCATTCTCGGTGGGACCGATTCGCTCTTTCGGTGAGACCGAAAAGTTACGAAAGAGAAACAGAGAGTTTGCAAGCCCATCTCGGTGAGACCGAGATCCTTATCGGTAGGACCGAATTGATAGGGTTTGGCAGTGGCAAATGACAAGTGAAACTCGGTGGCGCCGGATTGAAAGAATCGGTATAATCGAGTTTGGCTTAGGGTTTAGGTCATTTGTGGATATGGAAAGGTGGTTGAGGATTTTGGAGCATATCACTAAGCACATAAAGCAAGAGGCTCATTAAGCAACACCTCATCCCTCCTTGATAGTATTGGCTTTTCCTAAAGACTCAATGTGATCTTGGATCACTAAAATATAAAATGAAGAGTCTTGAACTTTTGAGCTTGAGCCAATTCTTTGTCCTTAGCATTTTGAGGGTTCCACTTTCACATCCATGCCATGCCAATCATTGAGCTTTCCTGAAATAATCATCTTGGAATAGCATTAGCTCAATGAGCTATATGTTGTTATAAATTACCAAAACCACCTAGGGATAGTTGCACTTTCAATCTCCCCCTTTTTGGTAATTGATGACAACATATAGATCAAAGCTTCACAAATGATAATAAGCATGAAATATATCGTCGCTTTGAGAAGTATGTGATAAGTAAGAGCTCCCCCTAAATTTGTGCATATTTAAAATTTGCTTTGGACTGCAAATGCACAAGGAGTTAGAATCATGGGTTACTCTTCCATGTCACATACATCTTGGTGGAGAGCTCAAAAATGATAAGATTGAAATACATGCACTCATCACCAAGAATAGTGAATGATCACAGACAATAGATAGAATGATAATATTTAGCAAGCATTAAGCAACCATTAAGTGTAGCTTATGATCAAACACTTGATCATCGATGTCTCACGAATAATGACATAGTATCGCACACGCAAGCAAACAAAGTTCGAAAAACCACCAAATAAAACAAGAGAGAATAAAAGCAACACTCTCTCTCGAAGCCTATGATCTATACATTTTCTCCCCCTTTGGCAACAAGTTACCAAAAAGTACCTAGAAAATGCATAGTGCTAAGTCGACACTCAGGCTTGATCTTCAGGTGGTGGTGGAGTCCGGAGCACGCCAAGGACGAAGCCTTCGGTAGAAGTGGTCGGAGTCGAGGCTGAGGAGGATGCTGGAGCTGGTGGAACTGAGGCTGTGGCTGGCGCAGACGTTGTGGCTCTGGTGTCAGCAACTGGCAGTGCAGACGACCTCGGACCTCGTGGCACCCTTGCAAAAGCATCAGTCGTGGTCCTGCCTCTCCTCTCATTCATGTCCTCCTGAAGTTGCTCCACGGCGGTCTGTATCTCTGTCACCTTGATGTCCATGTCATAGAACCTCTGTTCCATGATCCTCTCTAGGCTCGCCTGGTTCTGAGTCAGGGTAGCTAAACTCTGCTCAATCCGCAGGGTGGACGCTATCAGGTAACCGAGCTGCTCTTGTTTGGTCTTCAAGAAGTAATCAGATGCCTCTGCTTGAGTAGGCATCCTGGCAGCTTTCTCCTTCTTCGCCTTCTCCTTCTGAGCTTGTGCATGGGCAGATGAGGGTTCATTCTTAGTCATAACCACTTGGTTATCCTCAAAATCTGGACGGATGGGCAGGTGTTCCTTATCCAATAAATACACGCCCGTGCCCATCTTGGAGTTGATGAGCTCCTAAATCTGTGGGGCATACCCACAACTCCTCTTCTGGTCTGTAGCTGTCCTCTTGATTGTTTCCACAATGAGACTCATGACCTTGAATTTCTGAGGCACATCAAAGACATGAAGCAAGTTGATCGCGTGACCTCTGATCATCTTGTGATCTCCAGATTTGGGCAGAAGGGTGTGCCTAAGGATCCAGTTGATCGTAGGCAATCCTGAGAGCAGATAGTGCACTAAGCCAAACTTGAACATGTCGAGTGCTTCATTCGGGATCTCCTTGTACATGTTGGACATGGAGTTGTGATCCATCTTTTTCTTGGCATAAATGTCCAAGTCATCAGCTTGCTCCTCTGGGGCATTGGTCAACTTCGCCCATTCTTCAACGGTGGATTGGTACCTTGTACCCTCTGACATCCATGTGATCCTGCCATCCGGATAAAAGTGTGTTGTGGAGTAGAATTGCATGATCAGCTCCTCGTTCCACTTTGTGAGCTTCTGCCCAACAAAGTCTGCAACTCCACACGCACCAAAGCTGTCAAATACACCGGGGTAGTACTCTTCATTGTCCTTGATGTAGGTCCAGTCGACCCATCTCATGTCACAAACGATTGGCTTCTTGTCAAGCAAAACAGTCTCATAGAAATCTTGTTGCTCCTTGGTATGAAATCTGTAATCCACGGCAGTCCTTCTCCTAGAAGCATACGGATCTGCTTCTCTCCATTTCCTCAGCCCTGAATCTCTCCTGAGCTTCATATCCTCAGCCACAGGATGAGCATCGTTGTGGTCTGGGATCTTGGGCTTGAGCTTCCTAAGGACACTCTCTTCCTCTTCTTCGATAGCTTCAGGCACTGGGCCTTGTTCTTTTCCGCAGCTGGGATGCTTCGTGTGTTTCTCTTTGGTGCACTCTTAGGCTTAGATGCAGCCTTAGGTGCTTCCTTGGGCTTGGATGCAGCTGTTCCTGACCTTATAGCATCTCCCATGAGTTTGGCTGCCTTGGGTGCTGGTGCAGCAACCTCTTCTTCTTCTTCCTCCTCATCTACCATGATGGAGGCCTTCCCAAGCACTCTGGCTACAGTCTTCTTGACCCTCTCTTTCCTTTTCTTGCCCTCAGCAGCAATGGGCTCAATGGGAGCAGGCTTCACAGTTGAAGCCCTAGCCTTTGACATGGGCTGCCTGCCTGCTGGCCTTTTGATTTTCAGGCCTGGCTTTGTGCCTGCTGCTGGCTCAGCTCTCTTTGATGTGGCCTCTTCCTTTGCCACATAGTCTTCATCCTCAGAATCATACATTCTCTTCTTCCTTTGACGTGTGGCAGCCTTAGGCAGATTGCTGGGGGTGCTCCTGCTGCCATCATCAGAAGAACTTGAGGGGCTAGTGCCCTCACTCATCACAACTTGCTGCTCAGACACATTCTGGCTGTCACTTTGATCAGACATGTTGCAAACTGACTGCTGACCCTGTGAATAGATTATGGATAAGATAGAGTGGATGAGCATCACAAAAAGCAGAGATTTTTGCAAAAGATTAATTCAAAAACTTAGTTTTAGTTTTCCACAGAAAGCATCTCGGATCTACCGATTTTCAAACTCGGTGACACCGAAGCAGTATTGGCACCAGAACTAGTGAACTCGGTCAGACCGAGTCACAGTTCGGTGGCACCGAGACTGCTAGGGTTTCACAGAATTCCAAAATCGGTCGCACCGATAAGTTATTCTCGATCAGACCGAGTTTCACTTGTGCAATGGCAAAAGCCAGATCGGTGGGACCGAGTTTTTCAACTCGGTGGGTCCGAGATGGTTTCGGCGGAAACCTAACCCTAAAATTTTCGAATTAAACCTAATCTACGAGATCATTGACTGGATAGGAGGGTTTCAATCATGGCAAGAATCATAATGATCACAATGTGCTAGGAATCGGAGTGGAGAATAGCACAAAGATCGAGTCCATACCCTAGTTCGGCGAAGACTCGCTACGGCGGCAACGGCGGGGCAGAATTCCGTTGACGGCGGCGGAGACCAGCGGCTGGAGGCGAGAAGATGATCCGGAGACCACGAAGGCAGAGCAGGCTATTGCGCGGGCGAAGAGGTTTTGGAGAAATTTCCAAAATTTTGCCCGTCACTATATATAGCCCGACCCTATCGATGTGACCGAGTGGAACAACTCGGTGGCACCGAGATGCAAAACTGTGTGCAGTTATTGCAACTCGGTGTGACCGAAAAGTTCAAATCGGTTGCACCGAGATCGAAAACCTAGATCAACTTGATGAACTCGGTAGGACCGAAAATGGAGTATCGGTCAGACCGAGATTCATAAAGAGGTTTTGGAAGTTTAAGTCTATGACGAATCGGGGACTCCGAGCGCTCCTCACACAGAGTGGTTCGAATCTGACTTGATCAAGTTTTGTGGTGCAGCATGAATAGAGTTTGAGACGAGAAAAGCATAGATAGCTAGAGGAGGTTCTTAGGCATTCTTGTCCATCCACTTGGCAAAAGAAGAAAGCCAAACAATCAAAACAACAAGTGGATGTCCTTGAATGAGTAAAATATGCAACCAACATGCTCACACAATAAGATGGCAAATGAAATATGTGGCACAACATGCACAACCAATTCTAGCATCTATCAAGCAATTTGCGATGACTAGGTCATCTATATATGAGTATATTGACTTAGGAGTCAAGTGAGAACACTTGATCATAGGTCATACTCATCGTTTAAGCTCAAGTGGGGTTACCACTTTTACATAAAGCATTGTTGTATTCACATCTTTAGAGTTGCTTTATCTCAAGTCTTAGAGTAAAGCTCCCCCTAGATGTGATATCCCCCCTAAGAGGGATGAACTAACCTTGGGTTTTGTCGATGATGACTTCATGTAGATGTTGAAGATGTGGATGCTCAATGTTGATGTAGATCACTTGGAGCTATCCATTTGAGTGAATTGCACTTTCAATACCTACATGGGTTAGTCCCACAAGGAACAAACAAGGATATCCATAGACATAGAGTGATGCACACACAAGATGATGTCCGTGAAAACTTTAGGTTACCTTGTCCCTTGTCTTACCAACAAGAGGGTTTGTGACTCCTTGAACTAGTGCAAGATGTGGAAGTTGATTGCACTTGTTCTTGCCAAAATGATAAGAGTGAAGTATGTTGGCGGAGTCACCCTCAAGAACTCTCTAGTTCTTCTTCTTTTGGATCCACACCATCTTGATGGGAATCCTTGGAGTTGTAGTCGTACTTGATGTAGTGGAACTTGAAGTAGTCTTGGGAATCCACTTGACTAAGGTCTTAGGAGCTTCTTCAAATGCATCAATCTCCTCTTGAAGCTTGTCCTTGCCTTTTTGCTTGTAGTCTTGTGGTGGAAGATCATCTTGAGCTTGTGTCCCCTTGAAAGAAGTGTCATACTTCTCTTGTTGAGGAACAAACTTTGTCTTGGGGTATTGATCTTCTTCCCATTCAACTCCATTGGCATTGAACTTTCGTTCAAAACCAACACCTTGATTCTTCCGGTGCATTCCTTACTTGTGCACAATTTCCTCGAATTGCTTACTTCCGGCAAGGCTCTTGTAAACACCTTTCTCTATAATTCCCTTCAATAAGCTATTTTATTGCTCAAGTGTAACTTGGCTAAGAGAATCATTAGTGGAATCAAGAGAACTACTAGAAGCAACAATATTGGATTTAGCATGATCATTGTTACTACTAGAGGAAGAATCTTTCTTGTTCTTGTTACTAGACTTGACTTGAGGTATGTAAGTGGATAATAGTAAATGCTTGGCAATGTAAGAAGAACTTTTCTTGCGGAGATCATCATTGATTGCCTTTAAGAACTCATGCTCTTGCTCAAGATTGAGCTTTTCAAAGCGTAATTTCTCATGAGCTCTTAAAAGTTCTCGATGATCTTCGAAGATAGTTTCATGAGCTAACTTAAGAGTGTTTAGTTCTTTAGTTAGAGCCTCAATCTTCTCCTTATCATTGTCATTAGTTTTAGCATGATTAATTGATGTTTCATCATAGTACTCATCACTAGAGTTGTCAACAAGCAAATCATCATCACCTAACAAGTCATCTTCATCACTATTAAAGTCAACGTACTCGGGGTGTGTTACCTTAGGACCTTTGGCCATGAAGCATCTTCCAATTCCTTCATTTGGTGAGTCAAATATGTCGTAGGAGTTGGTTGACACAAGTGCTAGACCGGCAACACCTTCATCTTGAGTATCTTCGGAGTCGGAGTGATAACTTCTCTCGGAGTGGCTGTCGGAGTCGGCGCCGGATACCCATTCACCAACATGAGCTTGATGTCTTCGTTTTGTATAGCTCCTTGATGATTTTTCCTTCCTTTCCGAATCCTTGCTTCTCCGTGAGTATCTTCGTTCATAACGATCATCTCTACTCCTTCTCTCTCTCTTGGTGGAGATTCTTTGCTTCTTCTTTTTGGAGAATCTTCTCTTCTCTTGTAGGGAGCCGTACACTCATTGGAATAGTGTCCGGGTCTTCCACAATTATAGCAGTTTCGCTCTCGACTAGAAGATCTTTTGTCATTGTAGGACCTTGACTTGAAGCTTCTATCTTTGTTTCTACTCTTGTAGAACTTGTTGAAGTTCTTCACCATTAAGCTCAATTCTTCATTGAAGTTTTGTTTCTCACTTGATGATGTGGGGACTTCACATGACGCTTTGTAGGCACCACTTGATTTATTGTGAAGTTCCTCTTTATCCTTGAGTGACATCTCATGAGCTACAATCCTTCCAATTACTTTCGTTGGCTTGAGATCTTTGTAGTTGGGCATCATTTGGATTAATGTGCACACGGTATCATATTTCCCATCCAAGGCTCTTAGGATCTTCTTGATGATGAATCTATCGGTCATCTCTTCACTTCCTAAGCCGGCAATCTCATTTGTGATGAGAGCAAGCCTAGAGTACATTTCAGCGACACCTTCACCATCCTTCATCTTGAACTTGTCAAGTTGACTTTGGAGCACATCCAACTTGGATTCCTTGACGGAGTCGGTACCTTCGTGCATATCAATCAAAGTATCCCAAATTTCCTTTGCATTCTCAAGGCGGCTGATTTTGTTGAATTCTTCGGGGCACAATCCGTTGAAGAGAATATAACAAGCTTGAGCATTGTATTGCAACATCTTCAACTCATCCGCGGTAGCTTCACGGTTTGGTTCTCTCCCATCAAAGAACTCACCTTGCAAACCAACACAAACAATAGCCCATACGGCGGGGTTATGTCCAAGAATATGCATTTTCATTTTATGCTTCCAACTAGCAAAATTAATGCCATCAAAGTAAGGACCTCTACGGTGATAGTTTCCCTCGCTAGACGCCATACTCTCCTAGGTTGTGAAACCAAGGCTATGACCACCAAAAGCTATGGGGATCAAGGCAAATGGAGACCAAAGCTCTGATACCACTTGTAGGATCGAAAGTATGTCTAGAGGGGGTGATTAGACTACTTGACCAAATAAAAACTTAGCCTTTTCCCAATTTTAGTTCTTGGCAGATTTTAGCTATCTTAGAGCAAGTCAAGCAATCATCACACAATTCAAGCAAGCATGCAAAGAGTTTATTGGCAGCGGAAAGTAAAGCATGCAACTTGCAAGAATGTAAAGGGAAAGGTTTGGAGGATTCAAATGCAATTGGAGACACGGATGTTTTCCCGTGGTTCGGATAGGTGGTGCTATCCTACATCCACGTTGATGGAGACTTCAACCCACGGAGGGTAACGGTTGCGTGAGTCCACGGAGGGCTCCACCCACGAAGGGTCCACGAAGAAGCAACCTTGTCTATTCCACCATGGCCATCGCCCACGAAGGACTTGCCTCACTAGCGGTAGATCTTCACGAAGTAGGCGATCTCCTTGCCCTTACAAACTCCTTGGTTTAACTCCACAATCTTGTCGGAGGCTCCCAAGTGACACCTAGCCAATCTAGGAGACACCACTCTCCAAGAAGTAACAAATGGTGTGTTGATGATGAACTCCTTGCTCTTGTGCTTCAAATGATAGTCTCCCCAACACTCAACTCTCTCTCATAGGATTTGGATCTGGTGGAAAGAAGATTTGAGTGGAAAGCAACTTGGGGAAGGCTAGAGATCAAGATTCATATGGTAGGAATGGAATATCTTGGTCTCAACACATGAGTAGGTGGTTCTTTCTCAGAACATATGAGTAGGAATGGTGTATGTGTTCTGATGGCTCTCTCTTCCAATGAAGAGGAGGTGGAGGGGTATTTATAGCCTCCACACAAAATCCAACCGTTACACACAATCTACCAATCTCGGTGGGACCGAATCAGAAAACTCAGTCTGACCGAAATGGTAAACCTAGTGACCGTTAGGAATTTCGGTGGGACTGAGATGCAACTCGGTAGGACCGATTCGGTTAGGGTTTGGGCATAACGTAATCTCGGTGAGACCGATCGCACAAACTCGGTGAGATCGAGTTCGGCAATTAGCTAACCAGAGAGTTGGTCAGGCAAACTCGGTGGGACCGACTTGCTCTTTCAGTGAGACCGAAAAGTTACAAGAAGGAAACATAGAGTTTACCTTGCATTCTCGGTGGGACCGATTCACTCTTTCGGTGAGACCGAAAAGTTACGAAAGGGAAACAGAGAGTTTGCAAGCCCATCTCGGTGAGACCGAGATCCTTATCGGTAGGACCGAATTGCTAGGGTTTAGCAGTGGCAAATGACAAGTGAAACTCGGTGGCACCGGATTGAAAGAATCGGTATGACCGAGTTTGGCTTAGGGTTTAGGTCATTTGTGGATATGGAAAGGTGGTTGAGGATTTTGGAGCATATCACTAAGCACATAAAGCAAGAGGCTCATTAAGCAACACCTCATCCCTCCTTGATAGTATTGGCTTTTCCTAAAGACTCAATGTGATCTTGGATCACTAAAATATAAAATGAAGAGTCTTGAACTTTTGAGCTTGAGCCAATTCTTTGTCCTTAGCATTTTGAGGGTTCCACTTTCACATCCATGCCATGCCAATCATTGAGCTTTCCTGAAATAATCATCTTGGAATAGCATTAGCTCAATGAGCTATATGTTGTTATAAATTACCAAAACCACCTAGGGATAGTTGCACTTTCACTTATGTTCTAGTTCGAGAGGTAAGTGACATGCTTTTCCATAAACCATTTTATACGGAGACATACCCATAGGATTTTTATATGCAGTTCTATTGGACCATAATGCATCATCAAGTTTCTTGGACCAATTCTTTCTAGATCTATTAACAGTCTTTTGCAAAATTAATTTGAGTTCTCTATTACTCAATTCTACTTGACCACTAGACCGTGGGTGATAAGGAGATGCAATTCTATGATTAACATCATACTTAGCAAGCATTTTACGGAAAGCACCATGAATAAAATGTGAACCACCATCAGTCATTAGATATCTAGGGACTCCAAACCTCGGAAAATAACTTCTTTAAGCATCTTAATAGAGGTGTTATTATCAGCACTACTAGTTGGAATAGCTTCTACCCACTTAGTAACGTAATCAACAGCAACTAAAATATGTGTATATCCATTAGAGGCAGGAAAAGGTCCCATATAATCAAAGCCCCAAACATCAAATGGTTCAATAACAAGTGAATAATTCATAGGCATTTCTTGACGTCTACTAATATTACCAATTCTTTGACATTCATCACAAGACAAGACAAACTTACGGGCATCCTTAAAGAGAGTAGGCCAATAAAAACCGAATTGCAATACCTTATGTGCAGTTCTATCTCCAGCGTGGTGTCCTCCATAAGCTTCGAGTGACACTTGCATAGGATATGTTCCTATTCATGCTCAGGTACACAATGTCTAATTACACCATCTACTCCTTCTTTATAAAGATGTGGTTCATCCCAGAAGTAATGTCTTAAATCATAGAAAAACTTTTTCTTTTGCTGGTATGTGAAACTAGGTGGTATAAATTTAGCAACAATGTAATTAGCATAATCAGCATACCATGGAGCAGTATGAGAAGCATTTATGACATTTAATTGTTCATCAGGAAAGCTATCATCAATAGGTAGTGGCTCATCAAGAACATTTTCTAACCTAGACAAGTTGTCTGCAACAGGGTTCTCAGCTCCCTTTCTATCAATAATATGCAGATCAAATTCTTGTAGGAGGAGAACCCATCTAATAAGTCTAGGTTTAGCATCATTCTTTTCCATAAGATATTTAATAGCAGCATGATCCATGTGAATAGTTACTTTAGAATCAACAATATAAGATCTGAACTTATCACAAGCAAATACAACTGCTAAGAATTCTTTTTCAGTTCTAGCATAATTTCTCTGTGCATTGTCTAGAGATTTACTAGCATATTGAATAACATTTAATTTCTTATCAACTCTTTGCCCTAGAACATCACCTACAACATAATCACTAGCATCACACATAATTTCAAAAGGTAAATTCCAATCAGGTGGCTGAACAATAGGTGTAGAGATTAATGCTTTCTTAAGTATTTCAAAGGCTTCTACACAATCATCATCAAAGACGAATGGTATATCTTTTTGTAATAAATTAGTCAGAGGCCGAGAAATTTTTGAGAAGTCCTTAATGAACCTCCTATAAAAACCGGCATGACCAAGGAAACTTCTTATACCTTTGATGTCCTTGGGACACGGCATCTTTTCAATAGCATCAACTTTAGCTTTATCCACTTCAATGCCTCTTTCAGAAATTTTGTGCCCCAAGACAATACCTTCATTGACCATAAAGTGGCATTTCTCCCAATTCAAGACAAGGTTAGTTTCTTCACATCTCTGCAAAACTCGATCAAGGTTGCTTAAGCAATCATCAAAAGAGGATCCATAAACGGAGAAATCATCCATGAATACCTCAAATATCTTTTCACAAAAATCAGAAAATATAGCCATCATGCATCTTTGAAAGGTAGTAGGTGCATTACATAAACCAAAAGGCATACGTCTATAAGAAAAAGTACCGAAAGGACAAGTAAAAGTGGTCTTAGATTGATCATCAGCTGACACGGGTATTTGAGAGAAACCAGAATAACCATCTAGAAAGCAAAAATGTGTATGTTTGGATAATATTTCTAGCATTTGATCAATAAAAGGTAAGGGGTAATGATCTTTTTTAGTAGCCTTATTTAATTTGCGGAAATCAATTACCATCCTATAACCTATAATAATTCTTTGCGGAATCAATTCATCTTTATCATTAGGAACGATAGTAATACCTCCCTTCTTAGGAACGCAATGGACATGACTTACCCACTGACTATCAGCAACGAGATAAATTATACCTACCTCAAGGAGCTTTAGTATTTCTTTTATTACCACTTCTTTCATCTTAGGATTCAGTCGTCATTGGTGATCAATAACTGGTTTGGCGTCTTTCTCCAAATTTATTTTGTGTTGACATAGAGTGGGACTAATGCCCTTAAGATCATCAAGAGTATATCCAATAGCAGCACGGTGCTTCTTCAGAGTTTTCAATAATCTTTCTTCCTCCTTCTCTGAAAGGTTAGCACTAAAAATAACAGTATATATCTTATTTTCATCAAGATAAGCATATTTAAGAGTATCAGGCAATGGTTTAAGCTCAAACACGAGATCACCCTTGGGTGGAGGAGGATCCCCTAAGATTTCAATAGGCAAGTTGTGTTTCAGAATAGGTCCCTGCTTAAGAACACTTCATCTATTTCCCTTCTTTCATTCATATACATATCATTTTCATAGTCTAGCAAATATTGTTCTAAAGGATCACTAGGAGGTACGTCAATAGAAGCAAGACCAATAATTTCATCTTTACTAGGCAATTCTTCTTCACGGTGTTGTCTACGAAATTTAGAAAAGTTGAACTCATGAGACATATCACCTAAACCAATAGTAATAACATCCTTTTTGCAGTCTATCCTAGTATTAACAGTGTTTAAGAAGGGTCTACCAAATATGATGGGACAAAAGATATCTTGTGGGGAACCAAGAACAAGAAAATCAGTAGGATATTTAGTTTTCCCACACAAGACTTCAACATCTCTAACAATCCCCATTGGTGAAATAGTATCTCTATTGGCAAGTTTAATGGTGACATCAATTTCTTGCAACTCAACAGGTGCAATATCATGCATAATCTCGTTGTACAAGTCAATAGGTATTGCACTAGCACTAGCAGCCATATCACACAAGCCATGATAACAATGATCTCCTATTTTAACAGAAATAACAGGCATGCCTGCCACATGTCTATGTTTATCTTTAGCACAAGGTTTAGCAATTCTAGTAGTTTCATCACAGAAATATATAACATGCCCATCAATATTATCAGCCAAGAGGTCCTTAACAATGGCAATATTAGGTTCAATTTTAACTTGCTCAGGAGGTGTATAGGTTCTAATATTGCTTTTACGAACCACAGTTGAAGCTTTAGCATGATCTTTTATCCTAACGGGAAAAAGGTGGTTTCTCAACATAAGCAGTAGGAACAATAGGATCATTATAAGTGATAGTATTTTCTTCAACTTTAATAGGTGCAGCTACTTTTACTTCTATGGGAGGATGATATTTAAACCACTTCTCTTTAGGGAGATCAATATGAGTAGCAAAAGATTCACAGAAAGAAGCTACTATTTCAGAGTCAAGTCCATATTTAGTGCTAAATTTACGGAAAACATCGGTATCCATAAAAGATTTAACACAATCAAACTTAGGTGTCATACCTGACTCCTTAGCTTCGTCGAGATCCCAATCTTCAGAGTTGTGTTTAATTTTTTCCAATAAATCCCATTTGAATTCAATGGTCTTCATCATAAAAGAGCCAACACAAGAAGTATCGAGCATGGTGCAGTTGTTATCAGAAATCCGAACACAAAATTTTTGAATAATCATTTCTCTTGAGAGCTAATGATTGGGGCATGATTGTAACATTGATTTAAGCCTCCCCCAAGCTTGAGCGATGCTTTCTCCTTCGCGAGGCCAAAAATTATATATATAATTGCGATCATGAAGAACAAGATGCATAGGATAAAACTTCTGATGAAATTCCAATTTCAATCGTTTGTAGTTCCATGATCCCATATCATCACATAGCCTATACCATGTCAATGCATCTCCCTCCAAAGATAAAGGGAAGACCTTCTTCTTGATAACATCATCGGGCATACCTGCAAGCTTAAATAATCCACAAACTTCATCCACATATATTAGGTGCTCATCATGATGTAATGTTCCATCTCCTGCAAAAGGATTAGCTAGTAGTTTTTCTATCATACCCAAAGGAATTTCAAAGTAGACATTTTCATTTTCAGTAGGTTCAGTAGGTTGAGGAGCAACTCTTTGCTCTACTGGTCGGGGTGAAGATACCCTGAACAAGCCCCTCAGAGGATTACTTTCCATAGTAACAAGTGACAGTAAATTCCAGCACACTATATAAATTTTTCCTTACCAAATTCCACCTACCAAAGGCACTTCACTCCCCGGAAACGGTGCCAGAAAAGAGTCTTGATGTCGGGGGTGCTGATCCCACGAACACCTATGGGACCACGGCGGACCGAGGCCCCTTTCGGTTCGGCAGGGGGGCGGAGAAGGCACGAAGAGCAGATCGAGGCGAACGCACGAGCGACGCGATCGGTTTACCCAGGTTCGGGCCGCACGGATGCGTAAAACCCTACTCCTGCTTTGATTTGTATTATGTTCTTGCTCGGGAGCGATGAATGCTACAGTACACTTGGATGGCTAGCAAGACCGAGCGTGAGAGTGATCGTCGCCCCCTGTTGCGCATGGGCCTCCTTTTATATGTCAAAGGGGTCACCGACAGGTGGCAACAGAGATGAGGGTAAAAAGGTAAAAGGAGTGGTGGTTGGCGCCACCGCTCACTACAGTTGTATCATACCTAACCCTGACGGCAGGGGACAAAGGCATTAAATGCTTGTCTGTGTCGCCTAGACGGTGCAGAAAGGGACCGCTAGGGACGCCATTGCTTGCCACGATGGCTATCTTGTCAGCGCCGCTTGCCACCGTGTACCTCTAGCTGCACAGCCTTCCACCACGTACGCCTAGAAGGGTCCCAGAGCGACACGTTGGTGGATGTGCTGGAGCGCAGGTATAGGATGGAAGCTTGCCGTCGTTATTATCTTGTCGCGTCCAGGAGTTTGTCGCGCACTGGGTCTTGCCGAGACACATGATGCGTTGCGGCAAGTTCCTTGAGATGCCTTGGTTGGCCTCCCCGGCAAGCTCCTCTTGCCGGGGTCTTGTCTCCTTCCTGGCAAGCTCCTCTTGCCGGGGTCTTGAATACTTTGTTCTTGAATGGCTCCAAAGGAACCACGGAGGATCTTGGCGGTCGCCCGGCAAGCCTTGCCGCGGGACGCTGCGACTGCCCGTGCACACGTTCGGGATACTAAGGTACCCCTACTTTAGTACACCGACAGGAGCCCCCGGGCCTGGGCCATACACGGTGTCGAGCGCTGTTGGGCCAGGCCCAAAACAGGGCACGGGCACGCGCGGCCTAGGTTACGCCGTAACTCACTCCGCATCCACCGCGCCCTCCCCGCACGGCACGCGTCAAACGCGGCATCGTGGGAGAGATCGTGGGCAGTTTCTTTATTAGGAAAGGCGGAACGTCCGCCATCTCCCCCTTTATAAGCAAAGGGAAGCAGGGGTAGCGCGCCCACTCGCCCCCATTCCGCTCCAATCTTGAAAAACTCCGCCCCGCCTCCGTCTTCCCAAAGCACACAGAGCGCAGCGCCCTGCCCCCCGCATTGCCACCAGCACCACTAACGCCGTCGACCTCCTCCACCACTTCCGCCATGGCTCCGAGAGGCGACAAGGGGAAGGCCGTGAAGTCGACCGAGGCGCAGCGGCTCGCGGCGCTGCGGAAGGAGCGAGCCATTTCCCCCCAAAGCTTGGCGCGAAGGAGCTGCGGGAGTACTATTATCTCTTTTGGGCGACGGAGACGCGAGCTCACCCACGGACCAAGGTGCTCCCGGCCGCTGCTCGCGCGACGGCTCCGGATGGGTACCCCTTCTTTGCCGTATTCTTCTACTGCGGGCTCTGCCCGCCTTTTTCCGAGTTCTTCTGTGATATCATGAACACATACAATCTCTGCCCCCTTGACTTTACTCCCAACGCCGTCCTCACCATGGCCGTTTTCGCACATCTCTGCGAAAACTTTGTCGGAGTCCACCCTAGCGTAGCCCTTTTTCGCCACTTTTTCATTCCCCGGGTAGAGAGAGGAGAGCCCCTGTCCGGCGGAATTGCCTGGGTCTCTAGGACCGGCAAGAAGGATTCCTATTTGGAGGGCGAATTTCGTGGCAAGTGGGAGGAGTGGAGGGCAGATTGGTGTTGGATTGTCGAGGAGAGCCCGCAGCCATTCACCGCCCGGCGCCAAGTAGCAGCAATACGCGGCAGTGATTGGAGCGGCGTGGCCCCGGAGGACAGCAGGTTGAAGATTGCCGTCACCAGGATCCAGCGCCTCAGGCTTGCCGGACTTACTGTAGGCGCCGTCGGCGCAGACTTTCTTCGCCGCCGCATCGCCCCCCTGCAGGAATGGAGGAGGCCTGCCTGGGAGTTCAAGAACGCGGCAGATATCATGAGGCTGCGCCCGGGCCTCAACTACAATTTCACTGTCCTTGAACTCAACGGAATACTGCAGGAGCTCTTCAAGTACGATTCAGATCACCCCGAAGTCTTCAGGTTGCCGCAGGGCGTCGTCCCTTTGTGCAACAATTCTGCGCTCGACCGCATCAGGGGAATGATGCCACTGTGCGACTCGCACGGACTTGTGCCCACACGGCAAGAGCCCGAAGACGAGGTCATGCAGCAGTTCTTCGACAATCTGGTAGAGGTGCCAATCCGCGCCGATGAGAAGGACGGCCTCATCCGCGACACCACCGAGGCGGAGTTGGCATACATCGCCACCAGGTTGGAAGAGGCGGCGGCAGCCGCAGCGGCAGGTGAATTCGGGTTTACTTTGGAGGAGGCAGCGGCAGCAAAGGCGGAGAACCGTGCTGAGCGAGAGGAAATCTCCGGCAAGAAGGAGCTTGCCCAGCAAGAAGAGCTTGCCGGCAAGGAAGATCTTGTCGGGCGTGGTGCCGAGCCGAGCGAGCCTGCCGAGGGTGCGAGCGGGTCGTTGGAGATTGGCTACTCTTCCACTTTGTCCTCAGACAGCACGCCGCCAGCAGCGGCTCCGTCTCCACCAAGAAGGCGTCTCCGCAAGGTCGGGGATGCAACGGGGCGGCAGGCGCGTCAACAGTCACCGCGCCGCGCGACACGCTCCACCGCGGCAAGCACTGTTGCCGCGGGAGCGCCCCACGTTGCCGCAACAACTGGAGCGGGGTCTTCTCGGACTGCTGCCTCTGCTCCCGCCAAGCGGCCAAGCGAGCCTACTCCTCCACCCTCCCGCGCCGGAGGCGGGCCGGATTTCGACTTCTCCGCGTTCAGCTCCGACGAGGAAGAAGAAGAAGAGTGAGTTCTTCTTATTGTACTTGCAGTTCTTTGATTTCTGCTGCTTTTGTCTTGTGTTGTTTCTCACTTTCCTTTCCCTGTATCTGTTCCTTTTTAGGACTCTGGCGCAGAGAGCAGCGAACAGAGCCAAGGCGCCGGTGATCGTCATCGAGGACGAACCCACTGCATCAACAGGGGACGTGCTTGAGACAAACTTGTCGGACCCGGCGGCTAATCTTCAGAGCAGCCCCCAGCGTAAGTGTCTTGTTCGTTTTCCGCTGTCGGGCACGCACGAAGATCCTTGCTTTGCTGATACTTGTTTGTTGACTTGTGCAGGAGCAGAGCAGCCTCACCAGGAGAGCCTGGAGGCCGTTCCCGAAGCGCCAAGGGAGAGTCCTCCGGCGAGGGAGAGGTCTTCGGCAAGGGAGGAGACTCCGACAAGGGAGGAGCCCCCGGCAAGGGAGGAGGCTCCGGCAAGGGAGGAGCCACCGGCAAGCGAGGGATCTCCGGCAAGGGACTGCGTCAGCGATCCCCCGACGACGGAGACCACAGCTGCAGACCCTGGCACAGGTAATTTATTTGCTTCCAAACTCCCCTTGGCTTCTTCGTCTTCTTGATCTTTCTCTTGGATTTTGCTTGAATTTTGCTTGAATCTTCTCCCCTCTTCCGGCCATTAGATCCATCTGCTGCAGAGCCGATGGAGACGGAGGTCACTGCTGCCGACGCTGTTGCCGCCAAGGAAGCAGCCGGCGCCGGCGAGGAAGCCGCCAGGGGTGCCGCCGCGGAAGCGGGCGGGGAGTCTGGTGGTCATACTGACGACCCGGAGACCGCAGGAGCGCCAGGCGCTGCTCCGACCACCGACTCCTCCGTCGCAGCCACCGTGCCAGGCTCCGATGAGCCCCAGCCTGGCGTCTACCTAAAGGCCGGCGAGGACATCTTCATTAACCTTCCCTGGGCGTCAAGCTCCAGGGCGCCGATCGAGGGGGAGATGTTGGACGGAGAGGTGCTTGCCTCCGCCGGGCTGAAGCTGGTCAACGCGCCAAGCAGCAGCGGCGGCGAACCTGAAGAGGAGCGCCTGCTGCGGAAGCTAGTGGCGCTCTACCACGCCCGGCAGGCCAAACTGGAGTCCCGCGAAGCACTCGTCGCGAAGGATGGCGCTGATATCGAGAAGCGCGTAGAAGAGCTCCGAGGCGCCAACCAGGAAGCTCTCCGCTCCCTAGCAAAGGAGCGGGAAGATCTTGCCGAAGCGCAGCAGGCCTTCCTCCTCGAGAAGGCCGACATCGAAGAGCGCCAACGTCTTGCCGCGGAGAAATTGTCTTCGCAAGAGGGTGACTTGGCGCAGCGGAAGGTCAACCTCGACGGCCACGAGGAGGAACTTGCCGCGCGCGAGCGGGCAGTCGGCGGAGCCCTTAAACAAGCTGAAGACGCCACCGCAGCTGCCGAGGCCGCCAAGGCTGAGCTGGAGCTGAAGGTGGTGCAGCTGGAGGCGGGCCTCAAGGCGAGCGGCGACGAGCTTGCCGCGCTCAAACTCGAGCGGGAGAAGGACGCCAATAGCTATTCGGAGCTGCAGGCCCTTTTCGCCGAGAAGGGCAAGGAACTGGACACCGCCAAGAACTCCAACGCTGATGTCGAAGTGAAGCTGGCGGCCCTGACCAAATCTCTGGATGGCGCCAAGGAGCAGGACGTGGCCTTGAAGGAAGAAGTCGAGGCCGGCAAGGTGCTGCTGGCGAACGCTGTTGCCGCCCAGAAGACCTTGTCGGAGAACGTGGAGCACTAGACGGAGGGTCTGGTGAATGTCGCCGCAGACGTCGACAAGGAGCTGGCGCAATTGGGGATGGTGGATCTTGGGTACTCCTCCGACGAGAATCTCCAACCCAGCGCCAAGCTGACTCTGTTCTTCAAAGGCGTGGCGACGGCGCTCCAGCGACTCCGGGAGCAGATCCCAAAGCAGCTTGCCGACGAGTCGCGTAAGATTTGCGCGGGAGCTCTCCAAAAGGTGTTGATGAAGGTGGCCTTCCACAACCCAGGTCTCCGCCTCACCAACGTCCTCCGAAGCTTGCCGCCAGATGCTGATGTAGAAGAGCTCAAGGCCCTTGTCGCACCTATCGTGGACAGGGTGAGCGGAATTGGGACGGTCGAAGGCGACCGCGTAGATTAGGCCGCCCATCTTCTTCTTTCCTTGTCGCTATCAATCATGTTATGAAAAACAGTTTGTTAGAGATGCGACAAGTTTGTAATATACTCTATCTTGGTTAGTAATGATCATGTTATTTCCTTTACTTGATTTCTCCTCTTGTATGTTTTTACCCTGCGCTTTTAGGGAACTTGCCGGCGCGGGCACCTTTGCCGCGAGTGCTGAGTGCGGAACATCAGCAGCCTGCAGGCGGTGCCGCGGCCGGCAAGAAACCTTGTCGCAGAGCTAGTCGCAGCTCACTTAAGTTGTTGAGCGGACTCGAAAGAACAGTAAGGGCGCAACTAGCTACGAGTTGGTTCCTCCGCGCACAGGTTTTCCGTACAAGGGACGGTCGTTCAAGGAAGATAACTCTATAAATTTAAGGATCTGATTGCTCAAACTTTGGCAAACTTATCTTTTTTGTTGTTTGCCTCCCGGCAAGGCGAAATCTTCTTGAACGACACCTGGTCCATACTATATCTCCTCCCCCCCGGCAAACTTGTGCGCGAGGGAATCTTCTTTTCCTTGAGAAAAAGAAAAAAGACGAATTAACAGTATGGAGCCTTATGGCTCGTTGTTGCTTACCGGAGGTAAGTGCTGCACAAAATGTCAGATCGCACATGCAAATAATAAAAGGCATGAAACTGACAAGGTGTGCTGAGCACATGATATTTATGCACGGGGTGTGCGCCCGGCTTTGTACAAAGGATTACATGCAACAGCGGCAAGACTTGCACAAAAGGTGGTTGCCAGAACGGATTCCGGCAACCGTGCCCTATGGGTAAAATTTGCGAAGATGCTCAATATTCCAGGAGTTGCTCACTGGGATGCCATCTTCGGTCTCCAGGCGGACAGCGCCAGGCCTGGTGACTCGTTTCACCCAGTAAGGGCCTTCCCACTTCGGCGTCAACTTGTTGGAATTCTTGGCAGACTGAACGTGCCGAAGAACAAGGTCGCCTTCCTCGAGACTTTTGGCGTTAACTTTGCGGCTATGGTAGCGGCGCAAAGCTTGCTGGTAGCGAGCGGCTCGCACAGCAGCCTGAAGACGGTCTTCCTCAAGGAGCAGCGGTCGTCTTGTCGTAGTTGCTCTTGCTCAAGCTCGTCGTAAGCGAGCACTCAAGGCGACCCGTATACGAGTTCCGTGGGGAGAACTGCCTCCGCTCCATAGACTAGAGCGAAGGGTGTCTGGCCAGTGGCTCGATTTGGCGTCGTCCTGATCGACCAAAGAACCACCGGCAGCTCCTCGATCCAATTTCTTCCGCACTTGCGCAGCCTGTCGAAAGTTCTGGTCTTGAGCCCGCGCAGCACTTCAGCATTTGCCCTCTCCGCTTGACCGTTGCTTCTCGGGTGAGCAACAGAAGTGAAGCAGACCTTGGCGCCAAGATCTTGGACGTACTGCATGAAGGTGCGGCTCATAGATTGTGTACCGTTTTCGGTGATTATCCTGTTAGGGATCCCGAAACGGCAAACAATCGACCTGAAGAACTTGACTGCTGACTGTGCTGTCACCTTCCTCACTGGTTCCACTTCCGGCCACTTTGTGAACTTGTCGATTGCAACATACAAGTACTCAAAGCCCCCGACAGCTCGGGGAAAAGGGCCGAGGATGTCGAGCCCCCAGACCGAAAATGGCCAGGATAAAGGGATCGTCTGGAGAGCTTGAGCTGGCTGGTGTATCTGCTTGGAATGGAACTGGCACGCTTCACACTTGGTTACTTGTGCAGTTGGATCCTGGAGGGCTGTCGACCAGAAGAAGCCTTGCCGGAATGCTTTTCCGACAAGGGCTCTTGCGCCTATGTGGTGACCACATATGCCTCCATGTATCTCTGCCAACAGCTTTTGTCCATCTTCCCGGGGAATACACTTCAATTTCACACCGTTGAGTCTTCTTCTGCATAGTGTGTTATCGACAAACTGATACATACTGGACTGCCGGGCTACTCTTTCTGCTTCTTCTTGCTCTTCGGGAAATTCTCCTGTCTGAAGGAAACGGACAATCTGCTGCGCCCATGTTGGAGCTTGTGGCTCGACAACAAGGACTAAAGGCAATTCTGCTACTGCGGGAACATCTGCTTCCACGGCAAGAGCCTGCGGCTCTGCCGGAGCTTGACGTTCCCCGGCAAGCTTGCCGGAGCAAAACTTGTCGGGAGTGTCTGCTTCAACGGAACAAACCCTGGGGCTTGCTGGAGCAGACTGCTCCTCAGCATTCTTGGTGTTGATCTTGGGGACCTTTTTCGCGGCGGCTTCGAGAAGCTCTGCCGGAAAATAGTCGCCAAAAATCAACTTCCTCTTCTTGCTCTGTCCAGTTGGTGGTGTTACGGACGACTGAGTCATCTTGAGCACAAAAATCCCTGGTTCCACAGGTAATTTAAGTGCAGCGCACTTTGACAAGCCATCGGCGATGTCATTCTGAGCTCTGGGGACATGCTCCATCTGCAGGCCGTCAAAGTGCTCTTCTAGCTTTCTCACTTCGTCAACGTAAGCTTCCATTAATGGGCTCTGATAATTCTTGTTCACTTAGCGGACAACAAGCTGCGAGTCACCCCTGACAATAAACTTCTTAATCCCAAGTTCTGCCGCGATCCTGAGACCGGCAAGCAAGCCTTCATACTCTGCAGTATTGTTTGTCACTTGCTCCTTGGGAAAGTGCATCTGGACTATGTACTTGAGGTGCTCTCCGGTGGGTGCGACAAGCAGCACGCCAGCACCGGCGCCTTGCAGCGAGAAGGCACCGTCAAAGTACATGAGCCATTCTTTGCTTGTTTCCTTGGCGGGGATGCTCGTCTCCGGAATTTCTTCATCTGGAGTTGGCGTCCATTCTGCTATGAACTCTGCCAATGCTCTGCTTTGGATTGTTGATGTACTCTCAAATTTGAGGCCAAAGCTTGATAGTTCCAGTGCCCACTCGACAATCCTGCTTGTTGCTTCTGGATTTTGTAATATCCTCTTCAGCGGAAAGCGAGTGACAACTATGATCTCATGTGCTTGGAAGTAATGGCGCAGCTTTCTCGAGGCCATGAGAAGGCCGAAAAGCAACTTCTGCACACCAGAGTACCTTGACCTAGCCCCCTGCAAAAGGGAACTGACAAAGTAAATTGGGCGCTGCACCATCTTCTTCTATATCTCCTCTTGCATCTGCGCAGATCCATGGTTGTCGGGACCAGAGCTTGTCGGGGAAGCCCCCTGCTTGTCGCTGGATGCGCTTGCCGCGGTTGCTGGCTCGTCATCTGCCTCCCTCTCCGCTACTAACGCAGCACTAACCACTTGATTGGTTGCCGCTATGTACAGCAGCAACTTCTCTTGTGGTTTAGGTGCGACAAGATTTGGAGTGGATGACAGGTATCTCTTCAAGTCCTGCAGCGCGGCCTCTGCTTCCAGAGTCCATTTCATTGGACCTGCCTTTTTCAAAATTTTGAAAAACGGCAGGGCGCGCTCAGCAGATCGAGAAATAAACCTGCTAAGAGCAGCCACGCAACCGGCAAGCTTTCCTACATCCTTGACGCGCTTTGGTGCTTCGATCTGCTCAATGGCCTTGATCTTGTCGGGATTGGCTTCGATTCCCCGCTGAGACACAAAGAACCCGAGAAGCTTGCCGGAAGGGACTCCAAACACACACTTCTCGGGGTTGAGCTTGAGGTTGATCTTGCGCAGATTTGCAAAAGTCTCTTCTAAATCTTGGATCAGAGTCGCCCTGTCCTTGCTCTTAACCACTATATCATCCATGTAAGCTTCTACATTTCTGTGTATCTGCTGTTTCAAAGCGACGTGGACTACTCTTGCAAACGATGAACCAGCATTCTTTAAACCAAAAGGCATCCGTACGAAACAGTACGTGCCACATGGAGTAATGAATGTGGTTTTCTCCTCATCCTCTTCTGCCATGAAGATCTGATGGTATCCTGAATATGCGTCAAGAAATGAAAGCAAATCACATCCGGCTGTGGAGTCAACAATCTGGTCAATGCGCGGCAAGGGAAATGGATCTTTGGGACAAGCTTTATTAACATCAGTAAAGTCAATACAAAGCCTCCATTTTCCATTTGCCTTGCGCACTACAACAGGATTGGCCAACCACGTGGGATGGAGCACTCCTCTGACAAGGCCTGCTGCTTCCAATTTCTTGATTTCTTCTGCTATGAATTCTTGGCGCTCCACTGCTTGTTTCCTGACCTTTGGCTTGACGGGCCGCGCATGAGGACAAACGGCAAGATGGTGCTCAATTACTTTCCTGGGAACACCGGGGATATCAGACGGTTGCCATGCAAACACGTCGACATTCGCCCGCAAGAAAGTAACGAGCGCGCTTTCCTATTTGGGGTCAAGCGTGGCACTGATGGTGAAGGTACCACCAGTGCCATCCTCCTTGGCGGACACCTTCTTGGTATGTGGTGGAGCTGCCATTGCCTTCTTATACTTGCCGGTGGAGCTCGATGGTGCGTCCTCGATGGCAGCGTAGCACTCCGAGGAGGTGCGCTTGCCGGAGTGGGCATCAGAGCTCTTGCCGGACCTGGTCTTCTTCTTCCCCCTGGTAGCTTTAGCGGCGAGTGTCTTGCGATCTGTTGCAGCTGCTGCTTACCGGTAGATCTTGTCGGCGCAGATAATGGCATCCTTCTTGTCGCCAGGGACAGAGATGACGCTTATCGGGCCTGGCATCTTGAGCATGTTGTATGCATAGTGAGAGGCTGCCATGAACTTGGCGAGTGCTGTACGGCCAAGTATCCCATTGTAAGGCAATGGGAAATCGGCAACGTCAAAAGTGACCCTCTCCATTCTGAAATTCAGCTCGCTGCCAAATGTCACCGGCAACGTGACCTTCCCTTTCGGCTTACTCCTTCCCGGGTTAATTCCTTGGAATGTACCGGTCTCTTCGAGCTCACTGTCCGAGATCTGGAGTTTCTGGAGCACAGCGGAGGAGATCAGATTTAAGCCGGCCCCGCCGTCAACTAGCATCTTAGTGACTTTGAGGTTGCGGATTGTTGGCGAAACAAACAACGGCAAGCACCCGACCGCAGTTGTGCGATCAGGGTGGTCCTCAATGTCAAAGATGATAGGCGTGCTGGACCATTTCAGAAGCTTGCGTGATTCGACAGGTGGCTCTGCCGCATTAACTTCCCGCAGCCACTGTTTGAGTTGGCGGTAGGAAGTATGCAGAGAAGCACCGCCGTCAACACACAAGACTTCTGTAGCCTTCTGAAACTCCTGCTCACTGTTCTCAACATCATCCATGTCTTCGTCTTCATCTTCGAATTCATCCTTGTCGCGGCCGCGGGGAGGTCTGTCTCCTTGCCGCTGCTTGGCCTTGCCGCGGCGTCCTCCCCGGCTGTCGTGGTATTTCTCACGGGGTGCTTGCGAGTCGACAGATGCCTCAAGGGCTTAGTGTGTGGGTAGGACTGCTGCTGATAGGACCGGGAGCGAGTATGCGAGTAGCACGTGGTGGTTTACCCAGGTTCGGGGCTCTCCGGAGAGATAATACCCCTACTCCTACATGTCTGAGTATATATATCTGAGGTGTACATCGGGCAGTACAAAGCGCTCCTGGAGCTGTATATGGGGTCGGTGCCGTAGGCATCCGGTCTGGTAAATGCGTATACCAGGCGTCTAGTGGCCGGCCATGCTAATGGCCGTATGTGTGGGCTTGTGTGATGGATGGATGGAAAGCTAGCTTGCTTGCTAGCTTGTGTGTGGGCGTGAGTGGCCATCCTCATGGATGGATGGATGTGTGGTGGTATATATAGTGTGGGCTAGCTTACTATGTAAGCTAAGTGGGTGGTGGCGTTGGATGTAAGCTACCTTGGGTAGCTTACATGCCATGCTTGTCCCCTGGGATACTTTATAAATCAGTACCCAGGGGACACGGTACACTGTAGATGATGGTGCCGTGGTACGGTTGTCTCGTCGATGTCGGGTCGGGCTGCAGTCGGCAGCCGACCGGTTGGCGTAATCGGCGGCCGGCAGTCGGCAGCCGGCCGGGTAGTGCAGTCGGTCGGGGAGCTGGCCGGAGCGGCCGGGCAGTCGGACTGAGGGGTTTTGCTAGCCCCGATGTCTTGAAATATCATCTCGCCGTCTTCGGGGTATCCGTGCCCCATTACACCGACAGTAGCCCCCGAGCCTCCGGGCAACTTGGCGAAGTTGGGCGGAGGTTTTTTGGCAAATGTTCATGAAAATAATCATAAAAAAGGACAGAGTTAGTCCACGCAGATATATCAAATGCTTGCTTTTATCATTGCAAGTTTTATGCGGAGGGTGCCGACTCGGTTTCGTCCGAGCCCCCTTAATCTTTTTCGTGTTCCCTCCGCTTTTTGGCTTGTGCTCTTGCTTGCCGGACAGCCGCTCTGCGGTCTGTGGCTGAGAGTGGGCCGCGAAGTGGAGTGTACAGTACTTAGAGTCTGGGAGCAGATTCAACCGAGTAGATACTTGTAAAGGAAAACGGTCGGGTCGCCCGAACGTTTTTCTTCCCGGACGTTTTTCGCGTAGGTGGCCTCCAGCGTTCACTCTTGCTAGTCGGCAGCCGCTCTGCGGTCTGTGACTAAGAGTGGGCCTTTGGTACCGTGCATGGTACTAAGCCGTCTGCGGGAACTAACGTCTCAGGCCAAGCGGCCAGCCCCCGGGCCAACTCTGGCTGGCGCCGGGGCAAACAGCGATGCTACTGTAATAAAATGCGGAGGCAGCCCCCGAGCAACGCTCGGGGTTATCCGTGCTTGCGTAGTGCAAAAATATGCGGGTGAGGAGCTCACATTGATTTTCGTGTAGTCGCGGTCGTCGAAGATAGCCGGCGCGACTCGGCGCTCGCCGAGTGCGCCGGCGCATCCGCTGGGTGTAGGGCCGACTGCTGAGCAGTCGGGCCGGATCTTCCGGCAGCTATTTTGTCTTCTTTCTCGCGGGGGCGCGTTAGCGCACCCGCTGGGTGTAGCCCCCGAGATTCGGGCCGACTGCTGAGCAGTCGGGCCGGATCTTCCGGCGACTACCTTGTCTTTATCTCTCGCGGGGGCGCGTCAGCGCACCCGCTGGGTGTAGCCCCCGAGATTCGGGCCGACTGCTGAGCAGTCGGGCCGGATCTTTCGGCAACTACTTGGTCTTCTTTTCTCTCGCGGGGGCGCGTCAGCGCACCCGCTGGGTGTAGCCCCCGAGATTCGGGCCGACTGCTGAGCAGTCGGGTCAGATCTTCCGGCAACTACTTTGTCTTCTTTTCTCTCACGGGGGCGCGTCAGCGCACCCGCTGGGTGTAGCCCCCGAGATTCGGGCCGACTGCTGAGCAGTCGGGCCGGATCTTCCGGCGACTACCTTGTCTTTATCTCTCGCGGGGGCGCGTCAGCGCACCCGCTGGGTGTAGCCCCCGAGATTCGGGCCGACTGCTGAGCAGTCGGGCCGGATCTTTCGGCAACTACTTGGTCTTCTTTTCTCTCGCGGGGCACGTCAGCGCACCCGCTGGGTGTAGCCCCCGAGATTCGGGCCGACTGCTAAGCAGTCGGGTTGGATCTTCCGGCAACTACTTTGTCTTCTTTTCTCTCGCGGGGGCGCGTTAGCGCACCCGCTGGGTGTAGCCCCCGAGATTCGGGCCAACTGCTGAGCAGTCGGGCCGGATCTTCCGGCAACTACTTGGTCTTCTTTTCTCTCGCGGGGGCGCGTCAGCGCACGCGCTGGGTGTAGCCCCCGAGATTCGGGCCGACTGCTGAGCAGTCGGGCCGGATCTTCCGGCAACTACTTGATCTTCTTTTCTCTCGCGGGGGCGCGTCAGCGCACCCGCTGGGTGTAGCCCCTGAGATTCGGGCCGACTGCTGAGCAGTCGGGCCGGATCTTCCGGCAACTACTTTGTCTTCTTTTCTCTCGCGGGGCCGCGTCAGCGCACCCGCTGGGTGTAGGCAAATGGGCAGCAGTGCCGGCGCTCTTGCCGGCCTGATGTTGAAGCAGGCAAGCAGGCCGGGTCGCGTCTAGGCGTCCGAGTGGCGAAGCAGGCGGACGGATAGACGGATGTTTTTTCATCTCTTCTGTTGTAGCGGGCAGACATATAGGCTGCTCTGTCTCTTTCCTTTCTTTCTTTCTTTTTGGTCAAGCCGGCCGTGGGCACCCTGCCTACTTCTTTCTCAGCCGGCTCCCTCTTTCTTTTTTTTTCAAACCGGCTGTGGCAATCGGCCTTTTGACTTTCTCCCCAGCCGGCCCCTAATCCCCTCCTCCCCCACCCGAGTCTCAGAGCGGCTGGGCAGCCGTCGAGCGGGGCACGAGCAGCGACCCGGGGCCGGCCAAGGGCGGGCGCAGCCAGACCCGGGCAGGCGCGGGGCGGCGCCGGAGATCCAGGCGAGCCCGGGCGCGGGAGCCGGCGACGGGGCGGACCGGAGTCGGCGCGTGCGGGCGCCGGGGCGCAGCCGGCGCAAGGAGGCCGACGCGCACGTAGGCGGCCATGGGACGAGGCAGGAGGCGGCCGGGGGCGGCAAGCCGGTGACGGGGCAGACCGGAGTCGGCGGTGACGGCCGCGCGAGGCGGAGCAGCGCGCGGGAGGTCGGACGCAGGCTGCGGCGACCCACACCCAGCGGGCGGCCGGGGGCGGCAAGCCGGCGACGGGGCAGACCGGAGTCGGCGGCCAGCCGGTAGCCGGCCAGGGGCGGTGCGGGCGCCAAGTCGGCCCGGAGTAGTTGCGGAGCAGGCGGCCGTGGCGGCAGCCGGCGCGGCGCGAGGCGGGCCGCCCAGCCACCGGGTGCAGGGACCGAGCGCGGGGCGAAGGCGACGTTGCAGGAAGCCGGCCGCGGGAAGCCGGCAGCCCGAGTCGCGGGGAGTCGGCGCCGGGGCGAAGCCGGAGACGGGCAGAGGAGCAGCCGGCGCGGAAGTCGGCAGCGGCCGGCGCCGGGAGCTGGTGGGCGATGCCAGCAGGCGTGGAGGAGGCCGAAGGCAGGGGCGAGGCGGCCGCAGGAGTCCGGCAGGCGTGGAGGCTGGACGCCCGCGGGAGTCCGGCAGGCGTGGAGGCTGGAGGCCCGCGGTGAGTCGGGGCGCAGCCAGCCAGCCGGCGCGGAGCAGGCGGCGCGCGCGGACGCGGCCGGGGGGAGCCGGTGCGGGAGCGAAGCCGGCAGGACGGCGCAGCCAGCTGGACGGAGGCGGCGCCGGCACCTACGGGACGCGGAGTCGGAGAGAGCCGGGCGGGGCGAGGTGGAGGCACGCGGCGACGGGGCGAACCGGAGTCGGCGCGTGCGGGCGTCGGGGCGCAGCCGGTGCAAGGAGGCCGACGCGCACGTAGGCGGCCATGGGACAAGGCAGGAGGCGGCCGGGGGCGGCAAGCCGGCGACAGGGCAGACCGGAGTCGGCGGTGACGGCCGCGCGAGGCGAAGCAGCGCGCGGGAGGTCGGACGCAGGCTGCGGCAACCCACACCCAGCGGGCGGCCGGGGGCGGCAAGCCGGCGACGGGGCAGACCGAAGTCGGCGGCCAGCCGGTAGCCGGCCAGGGGCGGTGCGGGCGCCAAGTCGGCCCGGAGTAGTGGCGGAGCAGGCGGCCGGGGCGGCAGCCGGCGCGGCGCGAGGCGGGCCGCCCAGCCATCGGGTGCAGGGACCGAGCACGGGGCGAAGGCGGCGTTGCAGGAAGCCGGCAGCCCGAGTCGCGGGGAGTCGGCGTCGGGGCGAAGCCGGAGACGGGTAGAGGAGCAGCCGGCGCGGAAGTCGGCAGCGGCCGGCGCCGGGAGCCGGCGGGCGATGCCAGCAGGCGTGGAGGAGGCCGAAGGCAGGGGCGAGGCGGCCGCGGGAGTCCGGCAGGCGTGGAGGCTGGAGGCCCGCGGGAGTCCGGCAGGCGTGGAGGCTGGAGGCCCGCGGTGAGTCGGGGCGCAGCCGGCCAGCCGACGCGGAGCATGCGGCGCGCGCGGACGCGGCCGGGGGGAGCCGGTGCGGGAGCGAAGCCGGCAAGCCGGCGCGGCCAGCTGGACGAAGGCGGCGCCGGCACCTACGGGACGCGGAGTCGGAGAGAGCCGGGCGGGGCGAGGTGGAGGCACGCGGCGGCGGGGCGAAGTCGGCCAGGCATGGGCGAGGCGGAGCGGTCGCAGCCGGCCAGCCGGCGCGGAGCAGGCGGCGCGCGCGGACGCGGCCGGGGGGAGCCGGCAGGGTAGCCTGGCAGCGGAGTGGTGGCCAGCGCCGAGCCGCGCTCGGGCGCAAGGAGACGGCAGCTTGGGGTGGAGCAGACGGCACGGGGCGGAGCGAAGCCGGCCCGGCCGCGAGTGCGTGGGGGCGGAGGCGCCGGCCGGCGGATGGGGCCGAAACCGGCCAGGCCCGGGGCGGCGTCGGGGAGCCGATGCGGGGTCGGACGCGGCCTAGCCTGGGGAGTTGACCCGGAGCCGGGGCGGAGACCAGGCCGAGCGCGGCAGTGGCTGGCGGGCTGGAGCGGGGTGTTGAAGATCGCATGGGAGGAGGCAGCGGCCACGGCGTGGTGGCGCGCTGAAGGACGAAACAGCAGCGGTGGCAGGGCGCGGCCCCAAGCGCGAGGGGCTCCTCCCCTGGCGGCGTTTGAGCGAGGATGCAGTGGGAGCAGTTACAACCGGACATCAACGCCGTGGATTTTGGAAACGCATGGGTGTTGTCTGATTATTGCAAGGCTAGTGTCTGACCATGATTTTGCTAGTATACAGGAAGTGTTTGACCATGGTTTGACCTTTGTTGACTAACAACTAGCTAGCCTGCAAAGATGGTGTGTGGAGGAGCAAACGCGCGTGGATGGCCACGGTCGACCGAAACGAGGCCCCGCGCGCGGCGCGCGCGCGGACGGACAGCCGGCGTCGCCACGGTGGTGGTGAAGAAGGCGGGGCCGATGGCGAGGTCACGCCGCCCCTCACGGCCATTCCGGGGGCATGTCGATGTCGAGCCCTCGACCGCTACCGGAGAGACGGCGCGACGCCGCGGCGGAGATGATGAAGAAAAAAGGGTCCCGCCCGGACAGCGAAACCAGCAGCAGCGCGGTAGCATAGTAGTAGTACCGCCCCATGGTGGGCGCCAACTGTCGTGGTATTTCTCACGGGGTGCTTGCGAGTCGACAGATGCCTCAAGGGCTTAGTGTGTGGGTAGGACTGCTGCTGATAGGACCGGGAGCGAGTATGCGAGTAGCACGCGGTGGTTTACCCAGGTTCGGGGCTCTCCGGAGAGATAATACCCCTACTCCTGCATGTCTGAGTATATATATCTAAGGTGTACATCGGGCAGTACAAAGCGCTCCTGGAGCTGTATATGGGGTCGGTGCCGTAGGCATCTGGTCTGGTAAATGCGTATACCAGGCGTCTAGTGGCCGGCCATGCTAATGGCCGTATGTGTGGGCTTGTGTGATGGATGGATGGAAAGCTAGCTTGCTTGCTAGCTTGTGTGTGGGCGTGAGTGGCCATCCTCCTGGATGGATGGATGTGTGGTGGTATATATAGTGTGGGCTAGCTTACTATGTAAGCTAAGTGCGTGGTGGCGTTGGATGTAAGCTACCTTAGGTAGCTTACATGCCAAGCCAAGTAGGCATGGCTATTGGCATGGCACATGCCATGCTTATCCCCTGGGATACTTTATAAATCGGTACCCAGGGAACACGGTACACTGTAGATGATGGCGCCGCGGTACGGTTGTCTCGTCGATGTCGGGTCGGGCTGCAGTCGGCAGCCGACCGGTTGGCGTAGTCGGCGGCCGGCAGTCGGCAGTCGGCAGCCGGCCGGGTAGTGCAGTCGGTCGGGGAGCTGGCCGGAGCGGCCGGGCAGTCGGACTGAGGGGTTTTGCTAGCCCCGATGTCTTGAAATATCATCTCGCCGTCTTCGGGGTATCCGTGCCCCATTACACCGATAGTAGCCCCCGAGCCTCCGGGCAACTTGGCGAAGTTGGGCGGAGGTTTTTTGGCAAATGTTCATGAAAATAATCATAAAAAAGGACATAGTTAGTCCACGCAGATATATCGAATGCTTGCTTTTATCATTGCAAGTTTTATGCGGAGGGTGCCGACTCGGTTTCGTCCGAGCCCCCTTAATCTTTTTCGTGTTCCCTCCGCTTTTTGGCTTGTGCTCTTGCTTGCCGGACAGCCGCTCTACGGTCTGTGGCTGAGAGTGGGCCGCGAAGTGGAGTGTACAGTACTCAGAGTCTGGGAGCAGATTCAACCGAGTAGATACTTGTAAAGGAAAACGGTCGGGTCGCCCGAACGTTTTTCTTCCCGGACGTTTTTCGCGTGGGTGGCCTCCAGCGTTCACTCTTGCTAGTCGGCAGCCGCTCTGCGGTCTGTGACTAAGAGTGGGCCTTTGGTACCGTGCACGGTACTAAGCCGTCTGCGGGAACTAACGTCTCAGGCCAAGCGGCCAGCCCCCGGGCCAACTCTGGCTGGCGCCGGGGCAAACAGTGATGCTACTGTAATAAAATGCGGAGGCAGCCCCCGAGCAACGCTCGGGGTTATCCGTGCTTGCGTAGTGCAAAAATATGCGGGTGAGGAGCTCACATTGATTTTTGTGTAGTCGCGGTCGTCGAAGATAGCCGACGCGACTCGGCGCTCGCGGAGTGCGCCGGCGCATCCGCTGGGTGTAGGGCCGACTGCTGAGCAGTCGGGCCGGATCTTCCGGCAGCTATTTTGTCTTCTTTCTCGCGGGGGCGCGTCAGCGCACCCGCTGGGTGTAGCCCCCGAGATTCGGGCCGACTGCTGAGCAGTCGGGCCGGATCTTCCGGCGACTACCTTGTCTTTATCTCTCGCGGGGGCGCGTCAGCGCACCCGCTGGGTGTAGCCCCCGAGATTCGGGCCGACTGCTGAGCAGTCGGGCCGGATCTTCCGGCAACTACTTGGTCTTCTTTTCTCTCGCGGGGGCGCGTCAGCGCACCCGCTGGGTGTAGCCCCCGAGATTCGGGCCGACTGCTGAGCAGTCGGGTCAGATCTTCCGGCAACTACTTTGTCTTCTTTTCTCTCACGGGGGCGCGTCAGCGCACCCGCTGGGTGTAGCCCCCGAGATTCGGGCCGACTGCTGAGCAGTCGGGCCGGATCTTCCGGCGACTACCTTGTCTTTATCTCTCGCGGGGGCGCGTTAGCGCACCCGCTGGGTGTAGCCCCCGAGATTCGGGCCGACTGCTGAGTAGTCGGGCCGGATCTTTCGGCAACTACTTGGTCTTCTTTTCTCTCGCGGGGGCGCGTCAGCGCACCCGCTGGGTGTAGCCCCCGAGATTCGGGCCGACTGCTAAGCAGTCGGGCCGGATCTTCCGGCAACCACTTGGTCTTCTTTTCTCTCGCGGGGGCGCGTCAGCGCACCCGCTGGGTGTAGCCCCCAAGATTCGGGCCGACTGCTGAGCAGTCGGGCCGGATCTTCCGGCAACTACTTGGTCTTCTTTTCTCTCGCGGGGGCGCGTCAGCGCACCCGCTGGGTGTAGCCCCCGAGATTTGCAAAAGTCTCTTCTAAATCTTGGATCAGAGTCGCCCTGTCCTTGCTCTTAACCACTATATCATCCATGTAAGCTTCTACATTTCTGTGTATCTGCTGTTTCAAAGCGACGTGGACTACTCTTGCAAACATTGAACCAGCATTCTTTAAACCAAAAGGCATCCGTACGAAACAGTACGTGCCACATGGAGTAATGAATGTGGTTTTCTCCTCATCCTCTTCTGCCATGAAGATCTGATGGTATCCTGAATATGCGTCAAGAAATGAAAGCAAATCACATCCGGCTATGGAGTCAACAATCTGGTCAATGCGCGGCAAGGGAAATGGATCTTTGGGACAAGCTTTATTAACATCAGTAAAGTCAATACAAAGCCTCCATTTTCCATTTGCCTTGCGCACTACAACAGGATTGGCCAACCACGTGGGATGGAGCACTCCTCTGACAAGGCCTGCTGCTTCCAATTTCTTGATTTCTTCTGCTATGAATTCTTGGCGCTCCACTGCTTGTTTCCTGACCTTTGGCTTGACGGGCCACGCATGAGGACAAACGGCAAGATGGTGCTCAATTACTTTCCTGGGAACACCGGGATATCAGATGGTTGCCATGCAAACACGTCGACATTCGCCCGCAAGAAAGTAACGAGCGCGCTTTCCTATTTAGGGTCAAGCGTGGCACTGATGGTGAAGGTACCACCAGTGCCATCCTCCTTGGCGGACACCTTCTTGGTATGTGGTGGAGCTGCCATTGCCTTCTTATACTTGCCGGTGGAGCTCGATGGTGCGTCCTTGACGGTAGCGTAGCACTCCGAGGAGATGCGCTTGCCGGAGTGGGCATCAGAGCTCTTGCCGGACCTGGTCTTCTTCTTCCCCCTGGTAGCTTTAGCGGCGAGTGTCTTGCGATCTGTTGCAGCTGCTGCTTCCGGGTAGATCTTGTCGGCGCAGATAATGGCATCCTTCTTGTCGCCAGGGACAGAGATGACGCTTATCGGGCCTGGCATCTTGAGCATGTTGTATGCATAGTGAGAGGCTGCCATGAACTTGGCGAGTGCTGTACGGCCAAGTATCCCATTGTAAGGCAATGGGAAATCGGCAACGTCAAAAGTGACCCTCTCCATTTTGAAATTCAGCTCGCTGCCAAATGTCACCGGCAACGTGACCTTCCCTTTCGGCTTACTCCTTCCCGGGTTAATTCCTTGGAATGTACCGGTCTCTTCGAGCTCACTGTCCGAGATCTGGAGTTTCTGGAGCACAGCGGAGGAGATCAGATTTAAGCCGGCCCCGCCGTCAACTAGCATCTTAGTGACTTTGAGGTTGCGGATTGTTGGCGAAACCAACAACGGCAAGCACCCGACCGCAGTTGTGCGATCAGGGTGGTCCTCAATGTCAAAGATGATAGGCGTGCTGGACCATTTCAGAAGCTTGCGTGATTCGATAGGTGGCTCTGCCGCATTAACTTCCCGCAGCCACTGTTTGAGTTGGCGGTGGGAAGTATGCAGAGAAGCACCACCGTCAACACACAAGACTTCTGTAGCCTTCTAAAACTCCTGCTCACTGTTCTCAACATCATCCATGTCTTCGTCATCGTCTTCGTCTTCATCCTTGTCGCGGCCGCGGGGAGGTCTGTCTCCTTGCCGCTGCTTGGCCTTGCCGCGGCGTCCTCCCCGGCTGTCGTGGTATTTCTCACGGGGTGCTTGCGAGTCGACAGATGCCTCAAGGGCTTAGTGTGTGGGTAGGACTGCTGCTGATAGGACCGGGAGCGAGTATGCGAGTAGCACGTGGTGGTTTACCCAGGTTCGGGGCTCTCCGGAGAGATAATACCCCTACTCCTGCATGTCTGAGTATATATATCTAAGGTGTACATCGGGCAGTACAAAGCGCTCCTGGAGCTGTATATGGGGTCGGTGCCGTAGGCATCCGGTCTAGTAAATGCGTATACCAGGCGTCTAGTGGCCGGCCATGCTAATGGCCGTATGTGTGGGCTTGTGTGATGGATGGATGGAAAGCTAGCTTGCTTGCTAGCTTGTGTGTGGGCGTGAGTGGCCATCCTCCTGGATGGATGGATGTGTGGTGGTATATATAGTGTGGGCTAGCTTACTATGTAAGCTAAGTGGGTGGTGGCGTTGGATGTAAGCTACCTTCGGTAGCTTACATGCCAAGCCAAGTAGGCATGGCTAGTGGCATGGCACATGCCATGCTTGTCCCCTGGGATACTTTATAAATCAGTACCTAGGGGACACGGTACACTGTAGATGATGGCGCCGCGGTACGGTTGTCTCGTCGATGTCGGGTCGGGCTGCAGTCGGCAGCCGACCGGTTGGCGTAGTCGGGGGCCGGAAGTCGGCAGCCGGCCGGGTAGTGCAGTCGGTCGGGGAGCTGGCCGGAGCGGCCGGGCAGTCGGACTGAGGGGTTTTGCTAGCCCCGATGTCTTGAAATATCATCTCGCCGTCTTCGGGGTATCCGTGCCCCATTACACCGACACCGGCCAGCGCGCTTCCTGCCGGCCTCTCCACCGCCTCCTTGGGCTCTCTCCTTGTCGCGCCGCTCGTACTCAGCTTTTTGTTGCTGGACAAGCTGCTCGACCTTCTTGCAGCTCTGGAGGTCATGGCCCTTGGTGCGGTGGATCTTGCAGTACTGCTTGTCGGAGCCGTCCTGCTTGTCGGTGGCCGCCACAGCTTGGCAGTTGGTGCATGCGGCAACCTCCTTGCCGGAGCTGCCAACTTTGGCTTGCTTGGCACCACCGTCATTGCCGGACTGCTCAACGACTAGTACCTCCTTGCCTTTCTTCTTCCTGTTGCGCCTCCGGTTTTTCTTTGCCGGGGCAGCATCCTCACTGTCAGATCCTCCTGCTCCTGCAGTCTCTTCGGGGAGTTTCCTTCCTTCCTCAGCGCGTGCGCACTTGTCGGCCAGGGCATATAGCTCGCTGACGTCTCTGATCCTGCTCATCGCCATCTCCTCCCGCATCCTGCGATTACGCACGTTCTGATGGAACGCGCTGATAACCGCGGCAGGATGGATGTCTGGGATGTTGCGCTGCACACGGCTGAACCTCTGAATATACTTGCGCAGGGGCTCTCCTTCCTTCTACGCAAGTAGTTGAAGATCACTTTCCTGGCCATGTGGCTTGTGGCCGCCTGTAAAGGCGCCGACAAACTCATGGCAAAGGTCTGCCCAAGAGGATATGGAGTTGTCCGGCAAGTGCATGAGCCAGGACCTGACTTCGGGCTTGAGCACCAGCGGGAAGTAGTTGGCAAGGACCTTGTCGTCTCGCCCCCCGGCAACTTGCACCGCAATGGTGTAGATGCTGAGGAACTCTGACGGGTGCGACTTGCCATCGTACTTCTCCGGTACGTCTGGCTTGAAATGCTTCTGGCTGGGCCACTGGACTTACCGCAGCTCACGGGTAAACGCAGGGCAACCTACCGCGTACGGCAAGTCGCCTGGTTGTCCGGGCGCATGCATGTCAACAGAAGACCCAGCGCGCAGGTCTGATTGACGCGGCGCTTCTCTTCGGCGCTCGATGCGTGTTCGAGCGTCTTCTTGCTGTCTCTCATGAAGAACTTGGCGTTGGTCGCGACGAGCTCGTGGATCTGATGACGCGGTGGAGTCGCTGTCGAGGTGGATCCGGCGAGTCGGCGATCTTGGCCTTCTAGGCGGAGAGTAGATAGTGGTTGCGCCCTCCCCGGTCTTGTCACCACCGGCTCGCGCCTGATTGACTTGCCACGGCTGCGATGCGCTCGGCTGCCGCGGGTCGTCGCCGTTGGCAAAGCCGATGAGGCTCTGGATAGTGGCCCTCCAGTCATCGATCTTCTCTGGCGCTGGAGGGTAATCTAGGAGCAGTTGAGCTCGTGCTAAAGTTTCTGCCGAAGTGGCGGGCGGCGGCGGCGAATGGTGCGAGGAACGGGATATGCTCGGACTTCTAACTACGTTAGAAGGAGCAATATCTCGTCCAAGCGATCGTGCCACGCTCGCGCCAGCATGTTGGCGCGCATGCTGGTCTTGAGCGCCCCGGGATCCGCCAGCTTGATCTTGGCCCAGCAAACGTATGGTACCGTGAGTACCATGACGCTGTTGGTCCCGCGCCTCCTGAGATGGGCGTGGTGCGTGTACGGACGTCGACGTCTTGGAGTGCGCCCGGTCGTTGTGGGAGCCGACCGCGCCACCGATGTGCAGCGCAGTCTTGTCCTTGGACCTGGCAGCACCATGAGCCCCCTCGTCGGCGCCCGTTCTTCCGCCGGCATCTACCCCACCAGCCATTCGCTCCAGCGATGGTGGGCTCGGTGCAGACGGAGCAGCTGCCTCCGAAATCTTCTTCTTCGGCGGCATGTTGATGAAGATGACGAAGATTCGGCTCGTGCGAACGCCGGATCAGGTTCACACAGCCTCGACGCACCCCCTACCTGGCGCGCCAAAGATGTCAGGGGTGCTGATCCCACGGACACCTATGGGACCACGGCGGACCGAGGCCCCTTTCGGTTCGGCAGGGGGGCGGAGAGTGCACGAAGAGCAGATCGAGGCGAACGCATGAGCGACGCGATCGGTTTACCCAGGTTCGGGCCGCACGGATGCGTAAAACCCTACTCCTGCTTTGATTTGTATTATGTTCTTGCTCGGGAGCGATGAATGCTACAGTACACTTGGATGGCTAGCAAGACCGAGCGTGAGAGTGATCGTCCCCCCCCCCTGTTGCGCATGGGCCTCCTTTTATATGTCAAAGGGGTCACCGACAGGTGGCAACGTAGATGAGGGTAAAAAGGTAAAAGGAGTGGTGGTTGGCGCCACCGCTCACTACAGTTGTATCATACCTAACCCTGACGGCAGGGGACAAAGGCATTAAATGCTTGTCTGTGTCGCCTAGACGGTGCAGAAAGGGACCGCTAGGGACGCCATTGCTTGCCACGATGGCTATCTTGTCAGCGTCGCTTGCCACCGTGTACCTCTAGCTGCACAGCCTTCCGCCACGTACGCCGGGAAGGGTCCCAGAGCAACACGTTAGCGGATGTGCTGGAGCGCAGGTATAGGATGGAAGCTTGCCGCGGCAAGTGCCTTGCCGTGGTTATTATCTTGTCGCGTCCAGGAGTTTGTCGCTCACTGGGTCTTGCCGGGACACATGATGCGTTGCGGCAAGTTCCTTGAGATGCCTTGGTTGGCCTCCCCGGCAAGCTCCTCTTGCCGGGGTCTTGTCTCCTTCCCGGCAAGCTCCTCTTGCCGGGGTCTTGAATACTTTGTTCTTGAATGGCTCCAAAGGAACCACGGAGGATCTTGGCGGTCGCCCAGCAAGCCATGCCGCGGGACGCTGCGACTGCCCGTGCACAAGTTCGGGATACTAAGGTACCCCTACTTTAGTACACCGACACTTGATGACCCACAAGTATAGGGGATCTATCGTAGTCCTTTCGATAAGTAAGAGTGTCAAACCCAACGAGGAGCAGAAGGAAATGATAAGCGGTTTTCAGCAAGGTATTCTCTACAAGCACTGAAATTATAGGTAACAGATAGTTTTGTGATAAGATAATTTGTAACGAGCAACAAGTAACAAAAGTAAATAAGGTGCAGCAAGGTGGCCCAATCCTTTTTGTAGCAAAGGACAAGACTGGACAAATTCTTATATAGAGAAAAGCGCTCCCGAGGACACATGGGAATTATCGTCAAGCTAGTTTTCATCATGTTCATATGATTCGCATTCGGTACTTTGATAATCTGATATGTGGGTGGACCGGTGCTTGGGTTCTGTCCTTACTTGGACAAGCATCCCACTTATGATTAACCTCTATTGCAAGCATCCGCAACTACAACAAAAGTATTAAGGTAAACCTAACCATAGCATGAAACATGTGGATCCAAATCAGCCCCTTATGAAGCAACGCATAAACTAGGGTTTAAGCTTCTGTCACTCTAGCAACCCATCATCTACTTATTACTTCCAAATGCCTTCCTCTAGGCCCAAATAATGGTGAAGTGTCATGTAGTCGACGTTCACATAACACCACTAGAGGAGAGACAACATACATCTCATCAAAATATTGAACGAATACCAAATTCACATGACTACTGATAGCAAGACTTTTCCCGTGTCCTCAGGAACAAACGTAACTACTCACAAAGCATATTCATGTTCATAATCAGAGGGGTATTAATATGCATATAGGATCTGAACATATGATCTTCCACCAAATAAACCAACTAGCATCAACTACAAGGAGTAATCAACACTACTAGCAACCCACAGGTACCAATCCCAGACTTGGAGATAAGAATTGGATACAAGAGATGAACTAGGGTTTGAGAGGAGATGGTGTTGGTGAAGATGTTGATGGAGATTGACCCCCTCCCGATGAGAGGATCGTTGGTGATGACGATAGCGATGATTTCCCCCTCCCGGAGGGAAGTTTCCCCGGCAGAACAGCTCCGCCAGAGCCCTAGATTGGTTCCGCCAAGGTTCCGCCTCGTGGCGGCAGAGTCTCATCCCGAAAGCTTGCTTATGATTTTTTCCTCAATGAAAGACTCCATATAGCAGAAGATGGGCATCGGAGGGCCACCAGGGGGGCCACGAGGCAGGGGGCGCGCCCAGGGGGGTAGGGCGCGCCCCCACCCTCGTGGGCAGGGTGTGGCCCCCCTCTGGAACTTCTTTTGCTCAATATTTTTTATATATTCTGAAAATGACTTCCATGAAGTTTCGGGACTTTTGGAGCTGTGCAGAATAGGTCTCTAATATTTTCTCCTTTTCCAGCCCAGAATCCCAGCTGCCGGCATTCTCCCTCTTTACGTAAACCTTGTAAAATAAGAGACAATAGGCATAAGTATTGTGACATAATGTGTAATAACAACCCATAATGCAATAAATATCGATATAAAAGCATGACCCAAAATGGACGTACCACTGCGCCTACATCTGATGGCCGAGGAGGCAATCAATGCTTTCAGGGCATCAACCGTCCAACGCGTAGCGTGGCCCCTATTCTTAAGGTAAGGCCATCCCTAAAATTCAATCCCGCAAATCACCTCAATTGGGAACACCCCTTGCATTCCTTTTTGGGAGAATATGTTGGGGAACGTAGTAATTTCGAAAAAATTCCTACGCACACGTAGGATCATGGTGATGCATAGCAACGAGAGGGGAGAGTGTTGTCTATGTACCCTCGTAGACCGGAAAGCCTTTATCAACGCGGTTGATGTAGTCGTACACCTTCATGATCCGTCCCGATCAAGTACCGAACGTACGACACCTCCACATTCAGCACACGTTCAGCTCGATGACGTCCTCGCCTTCTCGATCCAGCAAAATCTATTGCTCGCTCCATTGTTCCGAAGAACGGAGTCTTAGTCATCTTGCCCATGAGGCATGGTTTGCAAGCATCAACTGATTCATAATCAACTGATTCCAAAAGCCCATCAGCATGGATTTTCTTCATGCGCTTTACACCAATATGACCTAAATGGCAGTGCCACAAATAAGTTGCACTATCATTATTAACTTTGCATCTTTTGGCTTCAATATTATGAAAATGTGTATCACCACGATCGAGATCCAACAAACCATTTTCATTGGGTGTATGACCATAGAAGGTTTTATTCATGTAAACAGAACAACAATTATTCTCTAACTTACATGAATAACCGTATTGCAATAAACATGATCCAATCATATTCATGCTCAACGCAAACACTAAATAACATTTATTTTAGGTTTAACACTAATCTCGAAAGTATAGGGAGTGTGCGATGACGATTATATCAATCTTGGAACCATTTCCAATACACATCGTCACTTCACCATTAACTAGTCTCTGTTCATTCTGCAACTCCCGTTTCGAGTTACTATTCTTAGCAACTGAACTAGTATCAAATACTGAGGGGTTGCTATAAACACTAGTAAAGTACACATCAATAACATGTATATCAAATATACATATGTTCACTTTGCCATCCTTCTTATCCGCCAATTACTTGGGGTAGTTCCGCTTCCAGTGACCAGTCCCTTTGTAGTAGAAGCACTCAGTTTCAGGCTTAGGTCCAGACTTGGGTTTTTTCACTTGAGCAGCAACTTGCTTGCCGTTCTTCTTGAAGTTCCCCTTTCTTACCTTTGTCCCTTTACTTGAAACTAGTGGTTTTGTTTACCATCAATACTTGATGTTTTTCTTGATTTCTACCTTCGTCGATTTCAGCATCACGAAGAGCTTGGGAATCGTTTCCGTTATCCCTTGCATATTATAGTTCATCACGAAGTTCTACTAACTTGGTGATGGTGACTAGAGAATTCTGTCAATCACTATTTTATCTGGAAGATTAACTCCCACTTGATTCAAGCGATTGTAGTACCCAGACAATCCGAGCACATGCTCACTGCTTGAGTTATTCTCCTCCATCTTTTAGCTATAGAACTTGTTGGAGACTTCATATATCTCAACTCGGGTATTTGCTTGAAATATTAACTTCAACTCCTGGAACATCTCATATGGTCCATGACATTCAAAATGTCTTTGAAGTCCCGATTCTAAGCCGTTTAAGCATGGTGAACTAAACTATCAAGTAGTCATCATATTGAGCTAGCCAAACGTTCATAACATCTGCATCTGCTCCTGCAATAGGTTTGTCACCTAGCGGTGCATCAAGGACATAATTCTTCTGTGCAGCAATGAGGATAAACCTCAGATCACGGATCCAATCTGCATCATTGCTACTAACATCTTTCAACTTAGTTTTCTCTTGGAACATATCAAAAATAAAATAGGGGAGCTAAACGCGAGCTATTGATCTACAACATATATATGCTAATACTACCAGGACTAAGTTCATGATAAATTTAAGTTCAATTAATCATATTACTTAAGAAATCCCACTTAGATAAACATCCCTCTTAATCCTCTAAGTGATCACGCGATCCATATCAACTAAACCATGTCCGATCATCCCGTGAGATGGAGTAGTTTCAATGGTGAGATGGAGCATACAATAAAGCGACAACCATATGGCTCCTACCAATTGCCAATAACTCGGTTACAAAACATAATCATCTCATACAATAAAATATAGCATCATGCCTTGACCATATCACATCACACCATGCCCTGCAAAAACAAGTTAGACGTCCTCTACTTTGTTGTTGTAAGTTTTACGTGGCTGCTACGGGCTGAGCAAGAACTGTTCTTACCTACGCATCAAAACCACAACAATAGTTCGTCAAGTTAGTGTTGTTTTAACCTTCTCAAGGACCGGGCGTAGCCACACTCGATTCAACTAAAGTTGGAGAAACTGACACCTGCCAGCCACCTGTGTGCAAAGCACGTTGGTAGAACCAGTCTCGTGTAAGCGTACACGTAATGTCGGTCCGGGCCGCTTCATCCAACAATACCGCCGAACCAAAGTATGACATGCTGGTAAGCAGTATGACTTATATCGCCCACAACTCACTTGTGTTCTACTCGTGCATATGACATCTACGCATAAAACCTGGCTCGGATGCCACTGTTGGGGAACGTAGTAATTTCAAAAAAAATCCTACGCACACGCAGGATCATGGTGATGCATAGCAACGAGAGGGGAGAGTGTTGTCTACGTACCCTCATAGACCGTAAGCAGAAGCGTTTATCAACGCGGTTGATGTAGTCGTACAGCTTCACGATCCGTCCCGATCAAGTACTGAATGTACGACACCTCCACATTCAGCACACGTTTAGTACGATGACGTTCTCGCCTTCTCGATCCAGCAAGAGGGGCGAAGTACTAGATGAGTTCCGGCAGCACGACGACGTGGTGATGGTGTTGGTGAATAACAATCTCCGTAGGGCTTCGCCTAAGCACTATGAAAACTATGACAGAGGATAAACTAGAGGGGACGGGGTAGCCGACACACGGCTTGGTGTTTCTTGATGTGTCTTGGGTGCTAGCCCTACGCCTCTATTTATATGTTGAGCCTCGGGGTTGAAACTTGGAGTAAAAGCCTCCACAATGCTGGTTTCACCCGAAAGGCAGGACTCCTCGGACTCCAGGGCCAGACGCTAGGGTTCCCGGCATCTGGACCCAGACGCCGGGGACCCTGGCGTCTGATACGTCTCCAACGTATCTATAATTTTTGATTGCTCCATGCTATATTATCTACTGTTTTGGACTATATTGGGCTTTATTTTCCACTTTTATATTATTTTTGGGACTAACCTATTAACCGGAGGCCCATCCCATAATTGTTGTTTTTTGCCTATTTCAGTGTTTCGGAGAAACAGAATATCAAACGGAGTCCAAACGGAATGAAACCTTCGGAAACATGATTTTCTCATCCGATAAGACCCAGGAGACTTGGACCCTCCGTCTAGAAAGCCACGAGGCGGTCATGAGGGTGGAGGGCGTCCCCCCTAGGGCGCGCCCCCCGCCTCATGGGCCCCTCGAAGCTCCACCAACATACTTCTTCCTCCTATATATACCTATGTACCCCCAAAAGATCGGGGACGGAGCCAAAAACCTAATTCCACCGCCGCAACTTTCTGTATCCATGAGATCCCATCTTGGGGCATGTTCTGAAGCTCCGCCAGAGGGGGCATCGATCATAGAGGGCTTCTACATCATCATCCAAGCCCCTGCGTTGAAGTGTGAGTAGTTTACTTCAGACCTACGGGTCCATATGACTAGCTAGATGGCTTCTTCTCTATTTTTGGATCTCAATACAATGTTCTCCCCCTCTCTCATGGAGATCTGTTCAATGTAATCTTATTTTTGCGGTCTGTTTGTTGAGACCGATGAATTGTGGGTTTATGATCCAGTCTATCTATGAATAATATTTGAATCTTCTCTGAATTCTTTTATGTATGATTGGTTATCTTTGCAAGTCTCTTCGAATTATCAGTTTGGTTTGGCCTACTAGATTGGCTTTTCTTGCCATGGGAGAAGTGCTTAGCTTTGGGTTCGATCTTGCGGTGTCCTTTCCTAGTGACAGAAGGAGCAGCAAGGCACGTATTGTATTGTTGCCATCGAGGATAACAAGATGGGGTTTTTATCATATTGCATCAAACTATCCCTCTACATCATGTCATCTTGCTTAAGGCGTTACTCTGTTTTTAACTTAATACTCTAGATGCATGCTGGATAGCGGTCGATGAGTGGAGTAATAGTAGTAGATGCAGGCAGTAGTCGGTCTACTTGTCTCAAATGTGATGCCTATATACATGATCATACCTAGATATTCTCATAACTATGCTCGATTCTGTCAATTGCTCAACAGTAATTTGTTCACCCACCGTAGAATACTTATGCTCTTGAGAGAAGCCACTAGTGAAACCTATGGCCCCCGGGTCTCTTTCTCATCATATGAATCTCCATCACTTTATTATGGATTTTCTTTTACTTTGCTTTTACTTTTTACTTTGCATCTCTATACCAAAAATACCAAAAATATTATTTATCATCTCTATCAGATCTCACTTTCTTAAGTGATCGTGAAGGGATTGACAACACCTAAGCGCGTTGGTTGCGTTGAGCTATTGTTTTTGTGTAGGTATGAGGGACTCGCGCGTAGCCTCCTACTGGATTGATACCTTGGTTCTCAAAAACTGAGGGAAATACTTAAGCTACTTTGCTGCATCATCCTCTCCTCTTCGGGGAAATCCAACGCAGTGCTCAAGAGGTAGCAAGAAGAATTTCTGGCGCCGTTGCCGGGGAGGTTCGCGCAAGTCAAGATTTGACTCCTGACAACGAGCCATTTCTGGCGCCGTTGCTGGGGAATTTGCGCAAAAGTCAACATACCAAGTACCCATCACAATCCCTATCTCCCGCATTACATTATTTGCTATTTGCCTCTCATTTTCCTCTCCCCCACTTCACCCTTGCCGTTTTATTCGCCCTCTCTCTCTCTATCCTCCCTCTCTATTTTCCTCTTTTGCCCGTATGCCTTTTGTTTGCTTGTGTGTTAGTTTGCTTGTTTGTCGCGATGGCTCAAGATAATACTAAATTGTGTGACTTCACCAATACCAACAACAATGATTTCCTTAGCACTCTGATTGCTCCTCTTACCGATGTTGAATCTTGTGGAATTAATACTGCTTTGTTGAATCTTGTCATGAAAGATCCATTCTCCGGCCTTCCTAGTGAAGATGCCGCTACCCATCTTAATAGCTTCATTGATTTGTGTGACATGCAAAAGAAGAAAGATGTCGATAATGATATTGTTAAATTGAAGATATTTCCTTTTTCGCTTAGAGATCGTGCTAAAGCTTGGTTTTCGTCTTTGCCTAAAAATAGTATTGATTCATGGAACAAGTGCAAAGATGCTTTTATCTCTAAGTATTTTCCTCCCGCTAAGATCATCTCTCTTAGAAATGATATTATGAATTTTAAGCAACTTGATCATGAACATGTTGCACAAGCTTGGGAGAGAATGAAATTAATGATACATAATTGCCTTACTCATGGTTTAAATTTGTGGATGATTATACAAAAATTTTATGCCGGATTGAATTTTGCTTCTAGAAATCTTTTAGATCCGGCCGCGGGAGGCACTTTTATGGAAATCACTTTAGGAGAAGCTACTAAACTCCTAGATAATATTATGGTTAATTATTCTCAATGGCATACTGAAAGATCTACTAAAAAGGTGCATGCGATAGAAGAAATTAATGTTTTGAGTGGAAAGATGGATGAACTTATGAAATTATTTGCTAATAAGAGTGTTTCTTCTGATCCTAATGATGTGCCCTTGTCTACTTTCATTGAGAATAATAATGAATCTATGGATGTGAATTTTGTTGGTAGGAACAATTTTGGTAACAACGCGTATAGAGGAAATTTCAACCCTAGGCCTTATCCTAGTAGTCCCTCTAATAATTATGGTAATTCCTACAACAATTCTTATGGAAATTATAATAAGATACCCTCTGATTTTGAATCAAATATTCAAGAATTTATTTCTTCGCAAAAGAATTTTAATGCTATGATTGAAGAAAAATTGCTTAAGATTGATGATTTGGCTAGGAACGTTGATAGAATTGCTCTTGCTGTTGATTCTTTAAAGCTTAGATCTATTCCTCCTAATCATGATATCAATGAGTCTCTCAAAGCCATGAGAATTTCCATTGATGAGTGCAAGGAAAGAACCGCTAGGACACGTGCTATGAAAGATGCCTTTATTAAAGCGTGTTCTTCTAGTTCCTATGAAAATAATGATGAAGATCAAAAAGTTATTGATGTGTCCCCTATTAAATATTTGTTTTGCAATATGAATCTTGATAATGATGGTACTGAATATGATCCACCTTTACCTAGAAGGTGTTCCAATAATTCTGAATCTTTTGATCTTGGTGCTAAATTTGATAAAAGTGGGATTGAAGAAATTGAAACCCTAGATGTTGCTAAACCCACTATATTGGATTTCAAGGAATTTAATTATGAAAATTTCTCTTTGATTTATTGTATTTCCTTGTTGCAATCCGCGCTAAATTCTCCTCACGCTTATAGTCAAAATAAAGCATTTACTAAACATATCATTGATGCCTTGATGCAATCTTATGAAGAAAAACTTGAATTGGAAGTTTCTATCCCTAGAAAACTTTATGATGAGTGGGAACCAACTATTAAAATTAAAATTAAAGGTCATGAGTTTTATGCTTTGTGAGATTTGGGTGGTAGTGTCTCTACTATTCCCAAATATTTGTGTGATTTGCTAGATTTCCGTGATTTTGATGATTGCTCTCTAAACTTGCATCTTGCGGATTCCACTATTAAGAAACCTATGGGAATAATTAATGATGTTCTTATTGTTGCAAATAGGAATTATGTGCCCGTAGATTTTATCGTTCTTAATATAGATTGCAATCCTTCTTGCCCTATTATTCTCGGTAGACCTTTCCTTAGAACGGTTGCTGCAATTATTGATATGAAGGAAGGGAATATTAGATTTCAATTTCCATTAAAAAGGGCATGGAACACTTCCCTATAAATATAATAAAATTACCTTATGAATCTATCATGAGAGCCACTTATGGATTGCCTACCAAAGATGGCAATACCTAGATCTATTCTTGCTTGTTATGCCTAGCTAGGGGCATTAAACGATAGCGCTTGTTGGGAGGCAACCAAATTTTATTTTTATTCCTTGATTTTTGCTCCTGTTTAGTAATAAATAAATTATCTAGCCTCTGTTTTGGTTGTGTTTTTTGTGTTTAATTAGTGTTTTTGCCAAGTAGAACCGTTGGGAAGACTTGGGGAAAGTCTTGTTGAACTTGCTGTAAAAAACAGAAACTTTAGCGCTCACGAAATCTTCTGTAATTTTTATTTGGAAAGTGCTATTTAGTTAATTCTTTTTGAAAATGATTAATAGATAAATTAAAAACGTCCAGAAATTTATTTTAGAATTTTTGGGGTTCCAGAGCTTGCGCTAGCTACAGATTACTACAGACTGTTCTGTTTCTGACAGATTCTGTTTTTCGTGTGTTGTTTGCTTATTTTGATGAATCTATGGCTAGTAAAATAGTTTATAATCCATAGAGAAGTTGGAATATAGTAGGTTTAACACCAATATAAATAAAGAATGAGTTCATTACAGTACCTTGAAGTGGTCTTTTGTTTTCTTTCGCTATCGGAGCTCACGAGATTTTCTACTTTAAGTTTTGTGTTGTGAAGTTTTCAAGTTTTGGGTAAAGATTTGATGGATTATGGAACAAGGAGTGGCAGGAGCCTAAGATTGGGGATGCCCATGGCACCCCCAAGATAATCTAAGGACACATAAAAGCCAAAGCTTGGGGATGCCTCGGAAGGCATCCCCTCTTTCGTCTACTTCTATCGGCAACTTTACTTGGAGCTATATTTTTATTCACCACATGATATGTGTTTTGCTTGGAGCGTCTTTTATGATTTGAGTCTTTTCTTGTTAGTCTACCACAATCATCCTTGCTGTACACACCTTTTGAGAGAGCCATACATGATTTGGAATTTGATAGAATACTCTATGTGCTTCACTTTTATCTTTTGAGCTTTATAGTTTTGCTCTACTGCTTCACTTATATCTTTTAGAGCACGGTGGTGGATTTGTTTTATAAAAACTATTGATCTCTCATGCTTGACTTAGATTATTTTGAGAGTATTAATAGCATGGTAATTTGCTTAAAATCCTAATATGCTTGGTATGCAAGATTAATAATAAAACTTTCTTATGAGTGTGTTGAATACTAAGAAAAGTTTGATGCTTGATGATTGTTTTGAGATATGGAGGTAATAATATCAAAGTCATGCTAGTTGAGTAGTTGTGAAATTGAGAAATACTTGTGTTGAAGTTTGCAAGTCCTGTAGCATGCACGTATGGTAAACATTATGCAACAAATTTGAAACATGAGGTGTTATTTGATTGCCTTCCTTATGAGTGGCGGTCGGGGACGAGCGATGGTGTTTTCTGTGACACCCCAAAATTTTGACCTTGTTTTAATGAATTAAAATTTTGCCAGGATTTAAAACTTTGGATTTTGAGCTCCTTTTTGATTTTTAAATCTTTTTCTTCCTTGTTGTGATGAGTTTTTCCCATAGTGAAAATCTTTCAAATATGTTATTGGGCTTATTTAATCTCTCAAGAGAAAAAACTTTTCCTTATTTAATATAACTAATTAAATAATTAAGTTGCTTGATCTTTACTTTCTTGAAAATGGTTTTTCAAGGTTAAGTGGCCATATTTGAACTACAACCATTTGATAAATTCACTTAAAATTTCCACAAAAATTTGGAGATGTCATGTGATGTTTTTAAATCACCTTTGGATAAAAACATCTTTATTTTATGAAATATTTTGAGTTCTACAACAGATTTCTCTTCTCTGGTCCAGTGGGCATTTTGCACTACAACTCATTTAAATATTTTCTTCTAGCCTCCACCAAAATTTTTGGATGTTAGTAGTAACATATGATTCAGAATTTTGCAAAAACCTAGTGCTGTTCTTTGAAATATTTGAGTGAATCAACCTCATCTTTATTCTGGTCCAACTTGAGGATTTGTACAGCAACTACATCTTAAGTTGCTCCTTTACCCATGATTCCTTTTCCTGCTTGTAGACCATCCCACCAAACCCCTAAATCTAGGAGCATGCACCCATTGGTTCATTTTTGGTTCATGAAATAATGCCATTTATTTCATGTCCAGAATTGAAGTTTTGCAAAACTTGCACTAACTAGTTTCTGCTTTTGGCCAAATAACCTCACCACCCTCTCATTCATCTAAGGAGACCCTGATCTGGAGAGTTTGGCAACTCCAAGAAAAGCCTAGATGCATGTGGCATTTTATCAAACACCTTGTGTGCATGGCCAGATTTGGCATGGATTCAAGTTTGCATTGTAAACCTGGCCACCTGACCTAACCACCATGCCCATTTCCCCTCTATCTAACCCTAACCTAGCTCTGTTACTTCCCAGCCTCAACCGCGACCTCTAGCGTGCTCTGGCATTGTGTCGAGCACATCCCGTGCGTGCCCAGAGCGCGAGCAGAGCATGCGTTTGGCACGCGTTTTGCACCTGCCGCGCCCGAGCCGACACGCTGGCCCTCCTGGCTTTGGCCCACTCGGCAGCACCTCGCCACGCACGTCCCTCCTCACCACTATGCGCCAAGCCGCCCCTCGCCACGCCCGACAAGCCAGGAGCTAGCCGCCACGGCCGCCGACAGCCCCTGCCCCGTTCAGCGCCGCCAAGCCACCCCCGCTCGCCACCTGGCCCCTGGAGCAGCGCGAGCTTATCCGCAGCCATGTCCGCTAGCGCTCGTCGCCGCCACGATGCCCTGCAGCTACAGAAAGGCAGTCGCCGACAAGCTCATCCACGGCCACCGCTGAACTGCCTCGACTCGCCTATTTAAGGAGCCCCGAGCTCATCTCCGCACACAGGCAGTCCCAAGCCACCTCCCGAGGACCCCCATTGGCAGGCAATCGACCCAGGGAGGCCTCCTTCCTCATCTCCGGCAACTCCTGCCGCCGCCACCGCCCCAGCCAATCCGGCACCTCCAGTGCCTCCCCCTCTCCATTCTCTTCGCCAGAAACTTCCTCATCCTCCCGTGAACCCATTCCCCTACTCAATCTTGATCAGGAACCACCGTAGCCCCAAATCCACCTTGCTCCCGAAGCTTCCCTCCGCCGCGGAGCTCGCCGCCGGCGATTTCCTCCACTTCCGATGACCCTACGACTACCGGAGTGACCGTCTTGATCCCCTGAGCACGCCGATGGCCTCCGTTCCCCGAACGGTGCCGTCATTCGCCGGTGAGCCTCGCCGGAGCCCCGCCATGCTCGGGCAGAGGAGGGAGACGACGCGGGCGACTGGTCAAACCTGACCAGTGGGCCAGGCGGGCCCACCGTCAGAGACCCAACGCCAGTCCACGTGGTTAAGTGGAGGCATAAAGGGCGCAAGTGCGTTTTCTCTGCACCGAAAGCGTAATCTCGTTTGAACCGTTTTCTTTTCCTGATTTTATTCAAAACAGATTTTTACCAAATCTTTGACTGGCTATAACTTTTTAAATACAACTCCAAATGAATTGATTCTTTTTCCTACCTTCCTCAAATTGGGTCTAGTTTATTTTAAGATTTATTTCAAAATTTTCCAAACAACTTTTTTGTACTGTTTTTGAAATGTGTGTTAATTCAAATATATTTTAAAATAGGATTTTGGAGAGAGAGAAGAAACTTTCAAAAGTTTTGGAGAGCACCTCACCCCTCCACAACTTAAAGGCAAGCATTCTGAACCCTGGTATAATGTTTTTGGTGTGTTATTTGACACGTTTATAACACCGCCTTATTTCGGAGGACTTGTTATTTTATGTGATATGATCATATGCATGGAAGCACATCAGTGATTTCCTTGCTGTTGGGAATGAATATTTTTGTGATGGTAATCATCCTCATGTGCCTTGCATGCATGCCGGAAAGGAATCCGGGAAAGCCTCGGCCTTGGGTAGGCGTGAGCTTGTCACCGGTCCCCGTCGGGACGGTTATGTCCGGTATGTCATGGTAAGGTATATTGAGTGGTGATTTCGTCGGTTGTAATATATTTGGTATACAAGTCATGCAGGGAACTTATAAACCTCCTGAGTCGACCGCAGATCGAGTCTTGTTCCAGTAACCCCCATACTTGCCTCATACTACCACTCGTCCCTGCCGCAGGTAGGGTACGGTTCAGTAAGTCGTCAACCCCTTTCCAGCACACACCGTACAGAGAGGCCATGGTGGAAGATATCGGTTGTAGCACGTAGGCAGGCCACCTGGTCCGGGGGCATGGGTGTTTCCGGTTGGGACCGAGAGGGGAGGCCTCCCCTTAGAGCGTGCGATATAAATTTGATCCCATGCTACGCGAGGTTGTAGCCTCCCCACTTAGAGTTTTGCTTAACAAGTGTCGTGGGTGATTCCAGACACCGATGAGTTAAGCTGGTGTGTGCAAGTTAGGTGTGTTTTCAACTAAAAGGCCGTAGACGGAATTAGTCCCGATGGACTAAATGAATCCGTTACTCGTGGGTAAAGAGTACGCACTCTGCAGAGATTAAACCTATTCGAATAGCCGTGTCCATGGTTAAGGATTACAGTCTGGGATGGGTCAAGTGTTGGTCATAGTGTCGGTCTTCGGAGGTGAAATGGTTAAACTAAACATGGATACTGACCGGTGACTTGTGAGGACCATGATTATTATTTTTGTTATGGACTAACCTGTGGTAATATTTGTATTATCGAGTATCCCTGGGATGGTGCTATCCCCTGGATATTCATGGTGATTATTTATTTTCTAAGCCCGGTTAAATGGTTACTCCTGTGGATGGACTAACCCTTTTATTATCATGAACTGAGTATTTTATTACGAGAAATATTATTTTGTGATTTTAAAGCCCTTTTTGTGATGTCGCTCAGACGTCCGACTGTGGCATTTCTTTTAAAGCCCTTTCTGTGATGTCGCTCAGACGTTCGACTGTGGCATTTCTTTTAAAGCCCTTTCTGTGATGTCGCTCAGACGTCCGACTGTGGCATTTCTTTTAAAGCCCTTTCTGTGATGTCGCTCAGACGTCCGACTGTGGCATTTCTTTTAAAGCCCTTTCTGTGATGTCGCTTAGACGTCCGACTGTGGAATTTCTTTTAAAGCCCTTTCTGTGATGTCGCTGAGACGTCCGACTGTGGCATTTCTTTTAAAGCCCTTTCCGTGATGTCGCTCAGACGTCCGACTGTGGCATTTCTTTTAAAGCCCTTTCTGTGATGTCGCTCAGACGTCCGACTGTGGCATTTCTTTTAAAGCCCTTTCTGTGATGTCGCTCAGACGTCCGACTGTGGCATTTCTTTTAAAGCCCTCTCTGTGATGTCGCTCAGACGTCCGACTGTGGCATTTCTTTTAAAGCCCTTATTGCGTATTCATGTTGCATATAAATAACCGCTTGCATGCATAAAAGATATTTTTTTGTGACTGGCGATGTGTTCATAGAATATTTCAGTGCATAGATATCAATTATATTATTCCAGTGTTCTTAATGTTTGCGAGTACATTCAAAGTACTCACTGGCTTGTCCCTGGCTATTGTCTTGGCCAGATATTCGCATGGAAAGGAGCGCTGCGATGACAGCCATGGAAATTAAGCAACGGTGATAGCAGCCTCGCGAAGATAGGAGTTAACCTGGTCAGCTGTTCCCGTGGGAAATGGAGTCCCATAGACACTGTTGTATCACAAACCGCTTCCGCCATCGACAACTAGAAAACCATTTGATGTACTCACAGGCCACAATGGTCTTGTACTACACATTTTGTACTTTTGCTTGGAATTTCTGTAACAAGTTGGTGCCTCATCAGCTAACAGTAATCCTGGGGCTGGTGAGCACAACGGCCATTTTTTGGAAATTTTTGTCCGGAAAACCGGTCGTGACAGACTTGGTATCAGAGCCAGGCTGACCATTGCCTAATCCTATCTTAGCCAGGTCTATAAACCTAAGCAAACCAGCCCACCAGACTTTGACCAAACCCCAGTCAAGCTTCCCTAGCAAGATAGCCACACCGTAACCCGACACCCTTATCGGCAGTCGGTGCCCAACCTATCAACCCAATCGGTCACTCATGCACCAGTGACCGAGTCCTAAATAGTCCTTTTCACAGGCGTGCGAAGGAAGACTCCGTCCCCTTTTTCCTATAAAAAGGGCACGCTAGCCCCAACCCAGCACAGCAGCCTCTACCCCAAACCAAGCCCCAATGCCCGGCCCTGTCGTGCACAATGAGTCCACAACAACCAACCTTGGAGGCTTTGTGACCATACTCGCAAACCTCACCCGTCGTGCCTATGCGTTAGAAGAGCCCCCAGAATATGTTGTGTACCAAGGACCCATGAGCGGCGAGAGCCGTCAATTCTGGGCCACTGTGCACATTTATGGTAGGGGACTAGAGCACGAGCGCCCCTACAGGTTCACCGGAAGGACAACTTCCTTTGAGCCACAAGCCATCCAACTAGCTGCTCGAGAAGCTATAGTTCATCTCCGACACTTGTCGCCCAGAGTTAACTGTCGCTCGTTCCACTACTACCCCAGACGTGAAGGGTATGGTAGACCACCCCAAGTTGTTAACGGAGATCACGAGACAGATCCTGCATTGTTGCACCTAGTGCGCTATGTAAGTGCACTAGAGGAGCTATGCGATCAAATCACGATTGATCTAATCGCAGCTCGTGGAGAGCTGGTTCGTCGAACCCCGGCGAGAGGAGAGATCGAGCCCAACATCATCAACCCAGTCGTGCTGTTTGGACACCCGATCGAGCCCCGGAGATCTGCCCCAGCCATCGGCCAAGGTGCCGCGATAACCCCGGAAGTGCTTCGCCACATACTGGAAGCACACTCCAACGGGGTTGTGGCCAACAATCCTCGAGATGGTCATCATCGCTACCCCGAGCCTGCAGCCCCTCAGACCACTCCAGTTAATTCAGACGACGAGACCCGAAGAGAAGCCTCAACATCCGCAAGGCATGCCCGCTTAGATATACGAGGTAGACTAAGTCACCCGAATCGTATCGAGTCCCAGTGTACCCTTGCTTTGTAATCGTGTGGCCTTGTTTTTAGACGCCGTCTGTTGTCGTGCCTCTGTTTTAAATAGTATCTCTTGCATGGGTATGTCAGCCCCCAGTGGCATATTTTTCCGGACACAACTACCCAAAAACCTTCCCCGACAACCCCCACAGTAACACATCACTATAGTGAAATGTGTGAATCTGTGGCTTGACCTCGACCCTTGGAACAGAGCTGAAGATTTTCTTTACCAGTCACCATGGTAAAAATGACCCAGCTCCAGTGCTATAAAAGGGCACCGCAGCACCCCTCATCTTGTGCACCATCCTCACAATCAATTCTTGCCATGCCGAGCCCCAGCATTTACCTGAGAACCCCAGATGCAACCCAGGGTAGTTTTGTCAAGTTATTGTGGGATTTTACCTGCAGTACCATGGGCGCTACCCAGCCACCCCAGTACGAGCTGTTCAAATCGAGGATCACCTCTTCCACCTCAAGATATTGGGCAGCAGTGCACATCCCTCCCGTAAACTCAAACCAAGATCCAACAGAGGTCTCCTTCGTGGGGAAATCTATGCCAACCCCACAGATGGCCGTAGAAGCTGCTGCATACGAAGCGCTTGCTCGCCTTCGACTCGCAGTGCCTTATGCCAGCGAACGAGGATATTATTACTATCCGAGCCGTGCAGAACCCGGAGGAGTGACATCTTTTCCTGGTGGACGAATTGAAAGAGACCCAGTCCTGGCCAACCTTGTCCAGTACGTCATCGCTCAAGAGCGTTTAACCCAACGTGTGATGGGTTATCTCCAGAGCCTCGCAGATTTAAATCCTCAAATCGCCATAGGCAGAGCACTAAGGCCTGACCGAGAGAGACACGTGCATCGACTGGTCAGTCCACTTTCTCCGATAGAAGAAGAGTGCATCCCAGTACCAGAGACGTTTTCTAGGGACCCCGTCCAATTACCATTCCCATTTTAGGCGTTGCTGCGATGTTCATTATTGCAACATTTATTTATGTGCTTGACTTATGCGTAATGCCCTGAGTTTGTATGACAAGTTAATTAATTGGCTTCTGCTAATGGATGTAGTTTTTGTTGTGATTTATGCTCTTTTAAATTAACTGCTTTTCTCGCAAAACCCTGGAGTGAGATTTTTCCTTTCCTGAGTTGCCACATCTACACTTTCTCGCGGCGTGGATTTATTAATTTCACACAGCACCACGGCAGCAGACTCACAACCATAATCATTCGAGCACATACACTGTTTGCAAAACCTTGCAACGGTGTTGCCTCCAGCTAATCACCCCCTAACAACGGTTAGCACCTAGCACACCCCATCTACTCCTCGTGATCACCACCACCACGGAGAGCCAACACCCGAGCCGCAGCATCACGACGATCGTCGAGGATCATCGCACACAGGAGCACGGAGAGCCCCAGTAGTGTCGCCAGCCCTCCGAATATCAGGATCGCAAACCAGTCCGGCATCGCCTCCGCCATTAGAGCCTCACCCGAGCTTTTGTAAGCAGTAGTGGAGAAAGGAGGAGGAGAAGTGAGGCCAGGTGTGAGGAAGAAGAGAAGAGAACACCCCGGCCATTTTATAGCTCGAGCTCGGTGTACGGTGGGTGAAGTCCACCAACGCCGCTCATCGCCAACCGCCGGTGTTCGGAGTCGAATCCGCGAGCAGTGCCGACAGCATACTGGCCCGCGAGGTGAGTGCACACTGCACCGGCAGCTAGCACGCCGCGCACTACCACGGTACGGCCTAGATACCCTATGCGCTAAACATCGCCGGTGGAGAAAGCGTGGGGAAGCGCGCGAGAGAGGAAGAAGAGAGAGCCAGAGGGAGAAGAAGAGGCTAACAGTGGGCCTCGGGTCCACCTGTCGGCCAGGGAGAGCACTGTGCTCTCGGGTACGACCGGCGTATATTTAAATTTAGAAGTTATTCTAAATTTATATCCGGCTAGGGATCTCACGTTTTGTCCCGAACCATAGATTTTTCCACGCAGCACCAGTATTCATACTGTGGTTTTGCACCACTTATTGCCCTCTCTCTGTAGCCACATCTTTGTTGCATAAGATTTTCTTGAAACAGCCTTTGGCAAATCTCGGGGACGAGATTTTTTCTTAAGGGGGGTAGTGTTGTGACACCCCAAAATTTTGACCTTGTTTTAATGAATTAAAATTTTGCCAGGATTTAAAACTTTGGATTTTGAGCTCCTTTTTGATTTTTAAATCTTTTTCTTCCCTGTTGTGATGAGTTTTTCCCATAGTGAAAATCTTTCAAATATGTTATTGGGCTTATTTAATCTCTCAAGAGAAAAAAAACTTTTCCTTATTTAATATAACTAATTAAATAATTAAGTTGCTTGATCTTTACTTTCTTGAAAATGGTTTTTCAAGGTTAAGTGGCCATATTTGAACTACAACCATTTGATAAATTCACTTAAAATTTCCACAAAAATTTGGAGATGTCATGTGATGTTTTTAAATCACCTTTGGATAAAAACATCTTTATTTTATGAAATATTTTGAGTTCTACAACAGATTTCTCTTCTCTGGTCCAGTGGGCATTTTGCACTACAACTCATTTAAATATTTTCTTCTAGCCTCCACCAAATTTTTTGGATGTTAGTAGTAACATATGATTCAGTATTTTGCAAAAACCTAGTGCTGTTCTTTGAAATATTTGAGTGAATCAACCTCATCTTTATTCTGGTCCAACTTGAGGATTTGTACAGCAATTACATCTTAAGTTGCTCCTTTACCCATGATTCCTTTTCCTCCTTGTAGACCATCCCACCAAACCCCTAAATCTAGGAGCATGCACCCATTGGTTCATTTTTGGTTCATGAAATAATGCCATTTATTTCATGTCCAGAATTGAAGTTTTGCAAAACTTGCACTAACTAGTTTCTGCTTTTGGCCAAATAACCTCACCACCCTCTCATTCATCTAAGGAGACCCTGATCTGGAGAGTTTGGCAACTCCAAGAAAAGCCTAGATGCCTGTGGCATTTTATCAAACACCTTGTGTGCATGGCCAGATTTGGCATGGATTCAAGTTTGCATTGTAAACCTGGCCACCTGACCTAACCACCACGCCCATTTCCCCTCTATCTAACCCTAACCTAGCTCTGTTACTTCCCAGCCTCAACCGCGACCTCTAGCGTGCTCTGGCATTGTGTCGAGCACATCCCGTGCGTGCCCAGAGCGCGAGCAGAGCGTGCGTTTGGCACGCGTTTTGCACCTGCCGCGCCCGAGCCGACACGCTGGCCCCCTGGCTTTGGCCCACTCGGCAGCACCTCGCCACGCACGTCCCTCCTCACCACTACGCGCCAAGCCGCCCCTCGCCATGCCCGACAGGCCAGGAGCTAGCCGCCACGGCCGCCGACAGCCCCTGCCACGTCAGCGCCGCCAAGCCACCCCCGCTCGCCACCTGGCCCCTGGAGCAGCGCGAGCTTATCCGCAGCCATGTCCGCTAGCGCTCGTCGCCGCCATGATGCCCTGCAGCTACAGAAAGGCGGTCGCCGACGAGCTCATCCACGGCCGCCGCTGAACCGCCTCGACTCGCCTATTTAAGGAGCCCCGAGCTCATATCCGCACACAGGCAGTCCCAAGCCACCTCCCGAGGACCCCCATTGGCAGGCAATCGACCGAGGGAGGCCTCCTTCCTCATCTCCGGCAACTCCTGCCGCCGCCACCGCCCCGGCCAATCCGGCACCTCCAGTGCCTCCCCCCCTCCATTCTCTTCACCAGAAACTTCCTCATCCTCCCGTGAACCCATTCCCCTACTCAATCTTGATCAGGAACCACCGTAGCCCCAAATCCACCTTGCTCCCGAAGCTTCCCTCCGTCGCGGAGCTCGCCGCCGGCGATTTCCTCCACTTCCGATGACCCTACGACTACCGGAGTGACCGTCTTGATCCCCTGAGCACGCCGATGGCCTCCGTTCCCCGAACGGTGCCGTCATTCGCCGGTGAGCCTCGCCGGAGCCCCGCCACGCTCGGGCAGAGGAGGGAGACGACGCGGGCGACTGGTCAAACCTGACCAATGGGCCAGGCGGGCCCACCGTCAGAGTCCCAGCGCCAGTCCACGTGGTTAAGTGGAGGTGTAAAGGGCGCAAGTGCGTTTTCTCTGCACCGAAAGCGTAATCTCGTTTGAACCGTTTTCTTTTCCTGATTTTATTCAAAACAGATTTTTACCAAACCTTTGACTGGCTATAACTTTTTAAATACAACTCCAAATGAATTGATTCTTTTTCCTACCTTCCTCAAATTGGGTCTAGTTTATTTTAAGATTTATTTCAAAATTTTCCAAACAACTTTTTTGTACTGTTTTTGAAATGTGTGTTAATTCAAATATATTTTAAAATAGGATTTTGGAGAGAGAGAAGAAACTTTCAAAAGTTTTGGAGAGCACCTCACCCCTCCACAACTTAAAGGCAAGCATTCTGAACCCTGGTATAATGTTTTTGGTGTGTTATTTGACACGTTTATAACACCGCCTTATTTCGGAGGACTTGTTATTTTATGTGATATGATCATATGCATGGAAGCACATCAGTGATTTCCTTGCTGTTGGGAATGAATATTTTTGTGATGGTAATCATCCTCATGTGCCTTGCATGCATGCCAGAAAGGAATCCGGGAAAGCCTCGGCCTTGGGTAGGCGTGAGCTTGTCACCGGTCCCCGTCGGGACGGTTATGTCCGGTATGTCATGGTAAGGTATATTGAGTGGTGATTTCGTCGGTTGTAATATATTTGGTATACAAGTCATGCAGGGAACTTATAAACCTCCTGAGTCGACCGCAGATCGAGTCTTGTTCCAGTAACCCCCATACTTGCCTCGTACTACCACTCGTCCCTGCCGCAGGTAGGGTACGGTTCAGTAAGTCGTCAACCCCTTTCCAGCACACACCGTACAGAGAGGCCATGGTGGAAGATATCGGTTGTAGCCGGTAGGCAGGCCACCTGGTCCGGGGGCATGGGTGTTTCCGGTTGGGACCGAGAGGGGAGGCCTCCCCTTAGAGCGTGCGATATAAATTTGATCCCATGCTACGCGAGGTTGTAGCCTCCCCACTTAGAGTTTTGCTTAACAAGTGTCGTGGGTGATTCCAGACACCGATGAGTTAAGCTGGTGTGTGCAAGTTAGGTGTGTTTTCAACTAAAAGGCCGTAGACGGAATTAGTCCCGATGTACTAAATGAATCCGTTACTCGTGGGTAAAGAGTACGCACTCTGCAGAGATTAAACCTATTCGAATAGCCGTGTCCATGGTTAAGGATTACAGTCTGGGATGGGTCAAGTGTTGGTCATAGTGTTGGTCTTCGGAGGTGAAATGGTTAAACTAAACTTGGATACTGATCGGTGACTTGTGAGGACCATGATTATTATTTTTGTTATGGACTAACCTGTGGTAATATTTGTATTATCGAGTATCCCTGGGATGGTGCTATCCCCTGGATATTCATGGTGATTATTTATTTTCTAAGCCCGGTTAAATGGTTACTCCTGTGGATGGACTAACCCTTTTATTATCATGAACTGAGTATTTTATTATGAGAAATATTATTTTGTGATTTTAAAGCCCTTTCTGTCATGTCGCTCAGACGTCCGACTGTGGCATTTCTTTTAAAGCCCTTTCTGTGATGTCGCTCAGACGTCCGACTGTGGCATTTCTTTTAAAGCCCTTTCTGTGATGTCGCTCAGACGTCCGACTGTGGCATTTATTTTAAAGCCCTTTCTGTGATGTCGCTCAGACGTCCGACTGTGGCATTTCTTTTAAAGCCCTTTCTGTGATGTCGCTCAGACGTTCGACTGTGGCATTTCTTTTAAAGCCCTTTCTGTGATGTCGCTCAGACGTCCGACTGTGGCATTTCTTTTAAAGCCCTTTTTGTGATGTCGCTCAGACGTCCGACTGTGGCATTTCTTTTAAAGCCCTTTCTGTGATGTCGCTCAGACGTCCGACTGTGGCATTTCTTTTAAAGCCCTTTCTGTGATGTCGCTCAGACGTCCGACTGTGGCATTTCTTTTAAAGCCCTTATTGCTTATTCATGTTGCATATAAATAACCGCTTGCATGCATAAAAGATACTTTTTTGTGACTGACGATGTGTTCGTAGAATATTTCAGTGCATAGATATGAATTATATTATTCCATGGTTCTTAATGTTTGCGAGTACATTCAAAGTACTCACTGGCTTGTCCCTGGCTATTGTCTTGGCCAGATATTCGCATGGAAAGGAGCGCTGCGATGACAGCCGTGGAAATTAAGCAACGGTGATAGCAGCCTCGCGAAGATAGGAGTTAACCTGGTCAGCTGTTCCCGTGGGAAATGGAGTCCCATAGACACTGTTGTGTCACAAACCGCTTCCGCCATCGACCACTAGAAAACCATTTGATGTACTCACAGGCCACAATGGTCTTGTACTACACATTTTGTACTTTTGCTTGGAATTTCTGTAACAAGTTGGTGCCTCATCAGCTAACAGTAATCCTGGGGCTGGTGAGCACAACGGCCATTTTCTGGAAATTTTTGTCCGGAAAACCGGTCGTGACATTTTCCTACCAATCTATCCCCCTAGGAGCATGCGCGTGGTGCCGAGGTTTTTGATGACTTGTACATTTTTGCAATAAGTATGTGAGTTCTTTATGACTAATGTTGAGTCCATGGATTATACGCACTCTCACCCTTCCATCCTTGCTAGCCTCTTCGGTACCGTGCATTGCCCTTTCTCACATTGAGAGTTGGCGTAAACTTCGCCGGTGCATCAAAACCCCGTGATATGATACGCTCTTTCACACATAAACCTCCTTATATCTTCCTCAAAACAGCCACCATACCTACCTATTATGGCATTTCCATAGCCATTCCGAGATATATTGCCATGCAACTTTCCATCATTCGTTCATCATGACACATTCATCATTGTCATATTGCTTAGCATGATCATGTAGTTGACATAGTATTTGTGGCAAAGCCACCGTTCATAATTCTTTCATACATGTCACTCTTGGTTCATTGCATATCCCGGTACACCGCTGGAGGCATTCATATAGAGTCATCTTTGTTCTAGTATCGAGTTGTAATCATTGAGTTGTAAATAAATAGAAGTATGATGATCATCATTATTAGAGCATTGTCCCAAGTGAGGAATAAATAAATAAAAAAAGGGAGAAAGGCCATAAAAAAGAGAAGTCCCCAAAAAAGAGAAAGGCCATAAAAAGAAAGAGAAGGCCCAAAAAATGAGAGAAAAAGAGAGAAGGGACAATGTTACTATCCTTTTACAACACTTGTGCTTCAAAGTAGCACCATGATCTTCATAGTAGAGAGTCTCTCATGTTATCACTTTCATATACTAGTGGGAATTTTTCATTATAGAACTTGGCTTGTATACTCCAACAATGGGCCTCCTCAAGTGCCCTAGGTCTTCGTGAGCAAGCAAGTCGGATGCACACCCACTAGTTTCTTTTGTTGAGCTTTCATACATTTATAGCTCTAGTGTATCCGTTGCATGGCAATCCCTACTCCTTGCATTAACATCAATCGGTGGGAATCTCCATAGCCCATTGATTAGCCTCATTGATGTGAGACTTTCTCCTTTTTTGTCTTCTCCACATAACCCCCTCATTATATTCTATTCCACCTATAGTGCTATGTCCATGGCTCTCGCTCATATATTGCGTGAAAGTTTTTAGGTTTGAGATTACTAAAGTATGAAACAATTTCTTGGCTTGTCATCGGGGTTGTGCATGATGAGAGCATTCTTGTGTGACGAAAATGAAACATGACTAAACTATATGATTTTGTAGGTATGAACTTTCTTTGGCCATGTTATTTTGAGAAGACATAATTGCTTAGTTAGTATGCTTGAAGTATTATCATTTTGATGTCAATATGAACTTTTGTCTTGAATATTTCGGATTTGAATATTCATACCACAATTAAGAAGAATTACATTAAAATTATGCCAAGTAGCACTCCACATCAAAAATTCTCTTTTTATCATATACCTACTCGAGGACGAGCAGGAATTAAGCTTGGGGATTCTTGATACGTCTGCAACGTATCTATAATTTTTGATTGCTCCATGCTATATTATCTACTGTTTTGGACTATATTGGGCTTTTCCACTTTTATATTATTTTTGGGACTAACCTATTAACCGAAGGCCCAGCCCAGAATTGCTATTTTTTTGCCTATTTCAGTGTTTCGGAGAAACAAAATATCAAACGGAGTCCAAACGGAATGAAACCTTCGGGAACGTGATTTTCTCATCAGATAAGACCCAGGAGACTTGGACCCTCCGTCTAGAAAGCCACGAGGCGGTCACGAGGGTGGAGGGCGTCCCCCCCTAGGGCGCGCCCCCTGCCTCGTGGGCCCCTCAAAGTTCCACCGACGTACTTCTTCCTCCTATATATACCTACGTACCCCCAAATGATTGGGGACGGAGCTAAAAATCTAATTCCACCGCTGCAACTTTCTGTATCCACGAGATCCCATCTTGGGGCCTGTTCCGGAGCTCCGCCAGAGGGGGCATCGATCACAGAGGGCTTCTACATCATCATCCAAGCCCCTCCGATGAAGTGTGAGTAGTTTACTTCAGACCTACGGGTCCATAGTTAGTAGCTAGATGGCTTCTTCTCTCTTTTTGGATCTCAATACAATGTTCTCCCCCTCTCTCGTGGAGATCTATTCGATGTAGTCTTCTTTTTGCGGTGTGTTTGTTGAGATCGATGAATTGTGGGTTTATGATCCAGTCTATCTATGAATAATATTTGAATCTTCTCTAAATTCTTTTATGTATGATTGGTTATCTTTGCAAGTCTCTTCGAATTATCAGTTTGGTTTGGCCTACTAGATTGGTTTTTCTTGCCATGGGAGAAGTGCTTAGCTTTGGGTTTGATCTTGCGGTGTCCTTTCCCAGTGACAGAAGGGGCAGCAAGGCACGTATTGTATTTTTGCCATCGAGGATAACAAGATGGGGTTTTTATCATATTGCATGAAACTACCCCTCTACATCATGTCATCTTGCTTAAGGCGTTACTCTGTTTTTAACTTAATACTCTAGATGCATGCTGATAGCGGTCGATGAGTGGAGTAATAGTAGTAGATGCAGACAAGAGTCGGTCTACTTGTCTCGGACGTGATGCCTATATACATGATCATACCTAGATATTCTCATAACTATGCTCGATTTTGTCAATTGCTCAACAATAATTCGTTCACCCACCGTAGAATACTTATGCTCTTGAGAGAAGCCACTAGTGAAACCTATGGCCCCGGGATCTCTTTCTCATCATATCAATCTCCATCACTTTATTATTGCTTTGCTTTTACTTTGCTTTACTTTTTACTTTGCATCTCTATACCAAAAATACCAAAAATATTATTTATCATCTCTATCAGATCTCACTTTCGTAAGTGACCGTGAAGGGATTGACAACCCCTAAGCGCGTTAGTTGTGTTGAGATATTGTTTTTGTGTAGGTACGAGGGACTCGCGCGTAGCCTCCTATTGGATTGATACCTTGGTTCTCAAAAACTTGGGGAAATACTTACGCTACTTTGCTGCATCATCCTCTCCTCTTCGGGGAAATCCAATGCAGTGCTCAAGAGGTAGCAGCGTCTGGCCCCTGGACTCTGCAAAACTTCCTTTTACGCTTTCCAAAAACCGTGTGGGCTTTCCCCTTTGGCCCAAATAAAGTGTTCTCATAACCAAACATTTCTAGAAACATCCAGAACCCCTTCCGGTGAATTCCAGAACCCTTCCGGAGTCCAAACACGATTATCCCATATATCAATCTTTATCTCCGGACCATTTCGGAGTTCCTCATCATGTCCGTGATCTTATCAGGAACTCCAAACAACATTCGGTCACCAACATACATAACTATAGTACTATATCGTCAACGAATGTTAAGCGTGCGGACCCTACGGGTTCGAGAACTATGTAGACATGACCGAGACACCTCTCTGGTCAATAACCAATAGTGGGACTTGGATGCCCATATTGGCTCCTACATATTCTACGAAGATCTTTATTGGTCAGACCGCATAACAACATATGTTGTTCCCTTTGTCATCGGTACGTTACTTGCCCGAGGTTCGATCGTCGGTATCTCAATACCTAGTTCAATCTTGTTACCGGCAAGTCTCTTTACTCGTTCCGTAATACATCATCCTGCAACTAACTCATTAGTTGCAATGCTTGCAAGGCTTATAGTGATGTGCATTACCGAGTGGGCCCAGAGATACCTCTCCAACAATTGGAGTGACAAATCCTAATCTCGAAATACGCCAACCCAACAAGTACCTTCGGAGACACCTGTAGAACACCTTTATAATCACCCAGTTACGTTGTGATGTTTGGTGGCACACAAAGTGTTCCTCCGGTAAATGGGAGTTGCATAATCGCATAGTCATAGGAACATGTATAAGTCATGAAGAAAGCAATAGCAACAAACTAAACGATCAAGTGCTAAGCTAACGGAATGGGTCAAGTCAATCACATCATTCTCCTAATGATGTGATCTTGTTAATCAAATGATAACTCATGTCTATGGTTAGGAAACTTAACCATCTTTGATCAACGAGCTAGTCAAGTAGAGGCATACTAGTGACACTCTGTTTATCTATGTATTCACACATGTATTATGTTTCCGGTTAATACAATTCTACCATGAATAATAAAAATTTATCATGAAATAAGGAAATAATAACTTTATTATTGCCTCTAGGGCATATTTCCTTCAGTCTCCCACTTGCACTAGAGTCAATAATCTAGATCACATCGCCATGTGATTTAACATCGATAGTTCACATCACCATGTGATTAACACCCATAGTTCACATCGTCATGTGACCAACACCCAAAGGGTTTACTAGAGTCAATAATCTAGTTCACATTGCTATGTGATTAACACCCAAAGAGTACTAAGGTGTGATCATGTTTTTCTTGTGAGAGAAGTTTAGTCAACGGGTCTGCAACATTCAGATCCGTATGTATTTTGCAAATTTCTATGTCAACAATTCTCTGTACGGAGCTACTCTAGCTAATTGCTCCCACTTTCAATATGTATCCAGATTGAGACTTAGAGTCATCTGGATCAGTGTCAAAATTTGCATCGACGTAACCTTTTACGATGAACCTTTTTGTCACTTCCATAATCGAGAAACATATCCTTATTTCACTAAGGATAATTTTGACCCCTGTCCAGAGATCTACTCCTAGATCACTATTATACTCCCTTGCCAAAAACAGTGTAGGGTATACAATAGATCTGGTACATAGCATGCCATATTTTATAGAACCTATGGCCAAGGCATAGGGAATGACTTTCATTCTCTTTCTATCTTCTGCCGTGGTCAGGCTTTGAGTCTTACTCAGTTTCACACCTTGTAACACAGGCAAGAACTCTTTCTTTGACTGTTCCATTTTGAACTACTTCAAAATCTTGTCAAGGTATGTACTCATTGGAAAACTTATCAAGCATCTTGATCTATCTCTATAGATCTTGATGCTCAATATGTAAGCAGTACTACAAAAAAGGCACATCTGTGACATTTTGGGTCAGACGAATTTTTTTCTGTCATACATATGACACTTCTATGACGATAATTGTGACAAAACCCGGTATCATCATAGATGTGGTGGGCTCCTACTTCTATGACAAAAAATCATGACAGAAAATGGGCTTTTCGTCCTGGGCGGGTCGGAGACGCAGCTGCATGACATTCTTTGGGCCGTCCATGACGGAAAAAACCGTGGTAGAAGTGAGGGCAAGGAAAATTTCAGGGAGTTCCCGGTTACGGTGGGAGGTCGGGGGCCGAGCGATGCGCGTTTCTCTCGTACACGTACGCGTTGGCTCTAACTGAACCCGAGCGAGGCGTTGGGCTCTAACTGAACCCGAGCGAGTGCACTGCAGGCTACGCGTTACTGAACCCGAGCGATCGATCGATGGCTGTTAACTGAACCCGATCCAGCGTTCCTTCGCTAGTGCTGCTAACTGAAGCCGATCGATGCTGCCTCTGGATGAACAGTGAGCGTTGCGGGGGGTGGATGAACAGTTCCCGGTGGGGGTGGATGAACAGGACCCCGTGGTGTTGCCTCTGGATGAACAGGACCCCGATCGATCGACCCGGTTGGGGCTGGATGAACAGGACCCCGTGGAGGGCTGGATGAACAGGACCACCCCGTGGAGGGCTGGATGAACAGGACCACCCCGTGGAGGGCAGGATGAATAGTAGATGGTGGAGGGCAGGATGAACAGTAGCCCATGGAGGGGTGGTTGAACATGAGCCCGTGGAGAGGGCTGGTTGAACAGTAGCCGGTGGAGTAGTGCGCGGTGGATGCTGGATGAACAGGAGCCCGTGGATGAACAGTCGCAGGTGGAGGCTGGAGGAGGTCGACGGTGGATGAACAGTAGCTCATGGAGGCTAGAGGGGATCGACGGTGGAGATGAATAGTATCCCGTGGAGTCCCGTTTTGCGGTACGCCACACCCGTCCCGATGAACAGGACCCCCGTTTCGACCGTAGCGCTCCAACACAAGTCTATTTCGTCCGTTTTGCGGTACGCCACACCCTTCCCGATCAACAGGACCCCCGTTTCAACCGTAGGAGGTCCGTTTCCTCCGTTTTGCGGTATGCCAGACCCCTCCCGATGAACAGGATCCCGTTTCGAACGTGGCCGGTCGAACACAAGGCCGTTTCCTCCGTTTTGCGGTACGCCAGGCCTCGTTTCCATCGCCTGTTCTGTCCAAGCCCTCCCGATGAACATGACGCATTCCGTTGCCTCCCCATGAACACGACGCATTCCGTTGCCTCCCCATGAACATGACGTATTCCGTTGCCTCCCCATGAACATGATGCATTCCGTTGCCTCCCCGTGAACATGACAATGACACTGTTTCTCCGTTCCGACTCAGCCATGTACACGAGCCCTGGCCGTACGTATGCGCGAGTAGGCGTTCGAGACCCCACCCGTATGTACACATATGTGGCCGTATTTTCTTTCTTGCACCCTGGCCGCCTCTACTACGACACGTGTGCGCCTCTACATCCACCAGTATATACTAGTAAGCGGCACGTGCCATGCACGTATATGAGATAGTTATAAACACATATAGTAAGTGGTGTAATTTTAAGTATCATCATTTTAACTATCATGGGTAGTCACGCAACTCGTCAATTAGTTAAGGACTGGCTTAACCAGCAAAGTTCGTGACAATTGCGAACGATTTTCTTAGTAGTTATGTTGGCCGATGATTGCAAGTTTAGTAAGCAAATATGGCAAATCCGACTCAGTTTAGTTTTTTTACCAGGATTTGCTGTCCTCACAAAAAAATTTGCCATCCCCGAGACAATGCGAATTGCCATAAAGACGTTCGATTTAACATCCGCTTCCAACAAACTTCAATTGAATAGCATCATGGTTATTTAATCATTGATTATAAAGGTGGTAGAAGTCATGCAATCTTTTTCGGACTGGTGGTGGTCTTTCCATATGTTAGTACTTTGAACTACACAAATAACTTCTAATAAAAATGGTTGTGTGCATTATGATGATGCACAACATGTGTCTTTCCCTTTCAAAATAATAATAGTTATAAACGTATAATCAATTCGATAGTGTATGCGTGTAATATTGATTTTACACAATTTAGAATACCATGAAGAGAAACGCTTCATCCTCAATCATTTACCTTAATAAATTTTAATGCATTATGAATTGAGCAATTGAAAATGCATCATGTTGTAACTTATTCATCATTACAAATAAAATAATTATTAAAACACTAATTATATCTCTTTGGTTGATCAAAATTTCTAGACTTTATTGATAGAAACAAACAAACAAAAACAAGAGTGATAATATTTGTAAAACAAATGTATAAGAGAAAGTAAAAGATATTTAGCTGTAACACATATTGCAATTTTATTTTGTTTGCCATTCTTTAATTGGTTAAATTTCTTCCACAAGTAGAAAGTCATTTCCAGCATCTGTGCCTATGGCGTATGCCCAGGCTGCTCAACTGTATGCCTTTTCTCATGTTCATCATGATACCTACTTGGTAGCCTGCTAGTTGCTATAGTACTTTACGTAGTCTGCTAGAAATTTCTAGATAGTGATGGGAGCATCACGTGTGCATCCTGCAATTTTTATGTGAGTGTGGCGTGCTGACAACACAGGGAAGGAGCGCGTGCGAATCCCTTCAATGTGAACTGTCAGATTGACATATCTAATGGTTCATATGCAGCCACGTAGTCATGTAGAGCAAGCCATTAAATCTGAGCCGTCCGATTGTGAAGATCCAACGGTCCATATGACATGCTACTGGTACACTATATAGGTCCTCCAGTATATATGTACGTACACGTTTGCGACCAAAATGACAACGCTACATACGCTTCAACCAGGTGGGTCCCGACTGTCAGGCACTTCCTTGCGTGCGAAGATGTAGCTGGTGGGTCCCAGCAGTCAGGGGGGCAAAATACGGTGGCCCGTCCGGTGGGTCCCCGCTGTCAGGTGGAGGAATAATTATTTTGCATGTAATAAGGAGGCACTTCCTTGCTGCGGCCGTGGACCCAGTTGTCAGCCTCTCCATGTACAGTCCATGTCCGATGGAAGCCGTTCCTTGACCACGTTGACCACGCCGCGCCGAGAGCACCAGGGCAGTGGACGACGGCGACGCCTAGGAAGGGGACGACGCGGAGCCGGGGAAGACGCGGTAGTGGATGCCCACGCGTAGAGGAGTATGAGGGCACTGGTTCGCTGCGGTGTGAGGCTGCTGTCGCCGCAGAGTAACAGAGGGTGTGGGTGAGTAGAGGGATGGCCTGGCCAGCGGTGGGAGTAGTAGGGCGCGGTGAGGCCTCCACCGCATCGCAGCCAGCCACGGGAGGCAGGAGCACGAGGCACGACCGGCGCTGGTTTGAGCGGCTGGAGCAAGAAGACCAGAGGTTGAAGAAGCACTACGGCTGTTGGATGGACATCGTATGGTCACTGGAGCTAGAATCGTGCATATTGACTAAGTTAACAAAACCCTCTGTCCCCGTCAACTTAGTAGGCCCACAAGTCAACCTGCCACTATACTGGGTCCCAGCTAACAGGGGGAGTATTCATTTTTTTGTGCGTAATAAGGAGGCACTTCCTTACTTGCGAAGATATAGCAGATGGGTCCGAGCTGTCAGCGGCGGTAACGTTTTTTCGCGAAATATAGAGGCCCTTTCGATGGGTCCCTGATGTTAGGTGGAGGAATCATTATTTTGCGCGTAATAAGGAGGCATTTCCTTGCGTGCGGCCGTGGACCCAGTTGTCGGCCTCTCCACGTATAGTCCACTTCAGATGCATGTCGTTCGTTGACCACGTTGACCAGGCCGCGCCGAGAGCACCAGGGCGGTGGACGACGGCGAGGCCTAGGAAGGGAACGACACGGAGGCAGGGAAGACTCGGCAGTTGTTTCCCACGCGGAGGGGAGTACGACTGTATGAGGGTTTACTGGTTCGTCTGCCGTCGCTGGAGAATAACAACAGGTGTGGGTGAGTAGAGGGATGGCTAGGCCAGCGATGGGAGTACGGTGGGGCGGTGAGGCCTGCGCGGCAGCACAACCGGCCGCGGGGAGGAGGGAGCAGGCAGTCCCGCCGGCGCTTGTTTGAGCGGCTGGAGCAGGAAGAGCAGAGATTGAAGAAGCACGACAGCCATTGGATGGACATCTAACAGTCACTGCTTGTGCGTCAACCTTTTTTTTAGGAAAGCCTCAAATCTGTGGAAAACAGCATACAGCCCATTTGCCATTATTTTTAATAATTTTCAGCCCATTTGCTAATTCTTAAGGTTTTTCTGGAGCCCATATTCTTTTTGTTAGCATTACAGCCCAAATTGTGGCCACGGTTAAAAAATTATACGAAATTTTGCATATTTCGGTGCGGTCCGAACTGTTTTTAATCCCGAAATTTTGACTCACATTCAAACTGATTTTAAAAATAAATGTATATCAATATAAAATCCAACAAATTCTCCACGCATAAAAATTAATGTAATTTAAAATCTTGAAATAAAAAAATATTTGAAACTAATTGCCAGTTTGATGTGTTTTAAAAATGTACAGCCCATTTCTCATTACTGATGGGCCATTTTCTCGGCCAGCCGAATGAAAACTCTCCTCATCTTGAAAGATTTGCAGCCCAACAGGCCTGACAAAGCGACTTACTTGGCAAATCACAAAAAAAAACTAGGCTGTGACCATGGACCCAGCTGTCAGCCTCCACGTATAGTACTCTTCCGATGGAAGTCGTTCCTTGACCACGTTGACCACACCGCACGGAGAGCACCACGGCGGTGGATGTCGGCGAGGCCTAGGAAGGGGACGACACGGAGCCGGGGAAGACGCGGCAGTGGAAGCCCGCGCGGATAGGAGCACGAGGGTTCACTAGTTCGACTGCGGTGTGAGACTGTCATTGCCGCAGGGCCCGGCCAGTGGTGGGAATAGTAGAGGGCGATGAGGCCTCCGCGACATCACAGCCGGCCACGGGAGGCAGGAGCATGCGGCACGACCGGCGCTGCTTTGGGCGGCTGGAGCAAGAAGACCAGAGGTTGAAGAAGCACTACGGCCGTTGGATGGACATCATACGATCACTGGAGCTAGAATCGTTCATATTGACTAAGTTGACAAAGCCCTCCGTCCCCGTCAACTTTGTTGGCCCACAAGTCATCCTCCCACTATGGTGGGTCCCAGCTAGCAGGGGGTATTCATTTTTTTGTGCGTAACAAGGAGGCACTTCCTTGCGTGCGAAGATATAGCTGGTGGGTCCGACATGTCAGCAGGGGAACGTTTTTTCGCGAAATACAGAGGCCCTTCCAGTGGGTCCCAGCTGTCAGGAGGAGGAATCATTATTTTGCGCGTACAGTCCATGGCCGATGGATGTCGTTCGTTGACCAAGTTGACTAGACCGCGCCGAGAGCACCATGGCGGTGGACGACGGCGAGGGCTAGGAAGGGAACGACACGGAGCTGGGGAAGACTCGGCAATGGTTACCCACGCGGTGGGGAGTACGAGCGTTTACTGGTCCGGCTGCCGTCACCGGAAAATAACAGGAGGTGTGGGTGAGTAGAGGAATGGCCTAGCCAGCAATGAAGTAGGGTGGGGAGGTGCGGCCTGTGCAGCAGCACAGCCGGCCATGGGAGGCGGGGGCAGGCAGTCCCACCGGAGCTGGTTTGGGCGGCTGGAGCAAGAAGATCAGATATTGAAGAAGCAGCACGGCTGTTGGATTAACATCCAACGGTCACTGCTGCTAGAATCGTTTGTGGACTAAGTTGACAAAGCCAAAGTACACGTCAACCTAGTAGACCCACAAGTCAGCCTCCAAATCTGTCCCAAACAGCATACATCCCGAAATTTCTAGCCATATTCAAATTAATTTTAAATCTAAATATACCTTAATTTAAATTCAATAAAAATTTACCCGCACAAAAACAATGAAATTTAAAATATCAAAATCCAAAAGAAAACAGTATTTTGGAACAAATTGTCTGTTTGCTGTATTTTTTCATTTTACAGCCCATTTCTTATTATGCATAGCCCATTTTCTGGGCAAAATGCATCCCTCCTTGTCTTGAAATATTTCCGGCCCAGCAGGGCGTAGAAAAGCAAGTAGGCCTAAGTTGGTTATTCTGCAAAAAAAAAACAAAATAGTTGGCTAGCAATTTTCAGAAAGGAAAAAACAAACCGGGCTGGTCATGTGCTAAACATATGAATAAAAGCCTGGGCTAGACGGGCCACAGGTCCCGCACAACCCAGTTGATACCCTTCTCCGTCCCGAAAAAACAAAATTACTACGCGCGCTGCTGGGTCCCTACTGTCATCCTCACCATGTACAGTCATCTTATTCCTATCGGTTGTTGACCATGTTGATAACACCGGAGGGCGGCGCCGCGGCGAGCGAACCAAGGCGGAGGACGATGGTGTGGCCTCGGACGGGAACGAACAAGAGCCGGGGCAGATCACAGCCAACCGTGGAAGGCGGGAGCAGGCGGTCCCGCCGACGCTGGTTTGGCTTTGGCGGCTCGAGGGAGAAGAGACTGAAGAAACACGACAGACGTTGAATGTCAATCCAACGGTCAAGGTTGGCACAATCGTTTTGTTGACTAAGCGGACACCAAGTAGCATACTTTTTTATATAGGAAGAAAACTGCGAGGAAAATGTGTTCGTCTGCCGTCCTCCTCACGGGGAACGTTCGCCACATAAGTGACTAGCACCCTTGGTTTTCAACCGAGAGGTCTTGGGTTCGAGTCCCAGGAACTCTCAATTTTGTCCTCCTTCCTTGCTCGTAAAAAAGGGAAAGAAAATCAAAGACTTGGGAAGGCGTATAGAACAAGCTAGTGTACCAGTAATGAGACGTTGCCAAGTTTTAGAAAAAAGAAAGATGTGCTCCTGTAGCTGGTTTGAATCCAAACCTAGACTATGACTATATATGATGTTATGCTACTCTACAAGTAATGAAACTGACATATCCAATGTTCGCTTCTCCTCTTCTCTACTTACTCTGCCTAGCATCAGAAGCTCTGGCCGCAGCAACCATGTCCGCTGGCTGCTCGTCCACCTGCTCCTCAGCAGACAACAACCAGATATGCGCCAAGTCGCAACCCGTACCATCGCCTGTGGGTCTCACCACACCCTCGCCGGCACGCGCACCGCAGCCGATTTCTCATCGCAACCCGCTGCCGTTGGTGTGGTGCCACTGTTGCAAATCACGCAGAGTCATCCGTCGCGTCTCAACCACAATCCACAACCCTGGCCAAGTCTTCTACAAATGCCCGAATCATGGGGTAATAATATGTTTAAGTGTTGTTCTGCTGCTTTCAGTTGCTGATTTTTTTTAATAGTTTGGTTGATGATCTACCAATTTGATTCGTGTAGAAAAGGGAAGATTCGTGTGATTTGTATTTCTGGGAAGTTGCTGATGTGGGGGAATGAAACTACGATGATTATTTGGTTAGCCGGGGAATCCCAATACCAGCAGGTTGGGGTGTTGGACAAGTAACTGAAGGAACGACAGAAGAGGAAGATGCAGAGCAGAAGCTTAAAGATGCAATTCCTCTGATCATGGCCAAGCAACAGCTGCTGAACGGCCTTGACAACAATGAGGAGATGAAAGAGCTTGTGAATATAATGGGCAAAATCGATGTGCTCTATAGGATGATTGTCTCTTTATTTGCAGTGTATGTAGCACTCGTGATGTATTCAGTGGCTACGACATGAGCACTTTGCTGAAACTAGTAATGAATGAAACCTGTGTAGCAGGCTTGGCGTAGTGTTGTGAACATCTAATGATTTCTATTAACGGAAATCAGGGGTATCCCCTTTTTCTCATATAAATAAATAAATAGTAGAGACCCTGTCGGGTCAGCTTTGATCTCATTCGAAGACGTCGAGCAAATTGCAGTCCTACAGCAAACTATGTCATCAAATTCAAAGTTTCACAGCCAAATATGAGTACAACTAAACAACAGTGTCATCCTGTTTTAGTTGTTATACAATCACCAAACACGAATCAGCATACATAACAAGTGATGTTCACACAGCAAAATACTAAAGAACATTTCATCAGGTTTCAGTTGTCATAGCAAACACAATTTCACATAGTAGATAAAAAAAACGTCTTCTGACAGGCAAATATGACAAAAGCAATGTAATCATCATCTGCAGCAGCAGCGTCAACATCTTCGCCATGTGTATCAGTCTGAATCGTAATTCCCCATGGTGTCATCTTCTTCTTCGTCCTCAACGTCCTCGAACGTTAGCTTCTTCTTGATCAACTCTTGTATGTCCATAGCACGACATGCAATCTTTTCGCCGGCGTCATTGACGTGATGGTTCTCAAAGATATTAGGAACATTTGTGTTATCTTGTACATCAGGAGCAGTGTAAGCATCATCTTGTTGTGCAACTTCATTAAACGAATTCCTCTGCTCAAACCTTTGCAATACTCTCCAGTCATCGCTACGTGCAAATGTGTCTTCCAAGAAAAATATTTGTGTTGCTTGATTTTCCAAAATAAAAGGCTCATTGGTCTGGTACGCCGCCTTGACATTGATGGATATGAAATAATCATCAGCTCTGGGTTTGCGATCCTGGAAAACAGGTTATACCAACGATAGCACAACAGAACCACACACTGATGATCCTCGAAACTGGAGATATACTGCAATTGAATAATGTCTGTTATGTTAGCATACATTTCAGTTGTCTCTTTATCATACGTATCCGTGCTCATGATGGCACTGTTTTGTGTCTTCCTGCCTTCGTCTCATGCAAGGGTGTTGTAGCGCACATCTCCAACAACGCAAGATTCATAATGTCTTACCCGAGTATCAGGACCCATTGCTAGTGAGTAAAGGGCATCATCAACTGCCTGCCCATCCTCCCGCATCTTCTTAACCTATGGTTAGAAAATAGACAAGATGATCATCTTATGTACTCAATATATTAAAAAAACTGACAGTGCACTTCAAAAGCTTACATGGTTCTTGAACCATTTCGCAAATCCTGCCATAACCAGTTTGTCAATGTTTCTTAGATTTTGCGGCAGTAACTCCTCTTTGTAGACGTTGCACAACATAGTGATCGCGTCAAACATCTAAATATATAAGAATGTGCTGCAAGTTTAGTAGATTACGATGTATAAGCTGCAGTACTGCACTTAATTGATATAAGGTAGTATCTCAGGACAGTTATTCAACACATACCAAACCATTTTGTCCAAATATTTAGGTTTGTCCTCTTGTTGACTCTACCCTGTAACTTGAACAGAATAATCGAAAACATTGAGCCTGGGATTGTCTTCACCCACCTCTTTGCTAAGCTGATCAGCTGTTTCAATGTATTTTGAGCAGAATGTCAACGCTTCTGTAGCAATGTAGGCCTCTGCAATGGAACCCTCGGGTCTAGCTCTGTTCCTAACATAGCCCTTGAAAGTGCCTAGCCGCCTTTCAATAGGGCACATCCAGCCATACTGTACTGGACCTCTAAGTAGTGCCTCATCAGGTAGATGAACAGCCAAATGCACCATCACACCAAAGAAGGCTGGAGGATATATCTTCTCAAGGTCGCATAGGATAGTTGGTATCTTGTCTCTAAGACGCTCCAAAGCATCTATCCTGATATTCCTACTACAGAGTTCCCTGAAGAATTGTCCCAACTCTGCAACTGCTCTGTATAAGTCAGGGCGGCCCAATCCTCTAAGGATAACAGGTAAAACCCTTTGAAGTAGGACGTGGCAGTCATGAATTTTCAACCCTTGTACACTGTTTCCATCTGCACTGACTCTCCTTTCAGGGTTGGAAGCAAATCCATGTGGGAATCTCACATGTGACAGGACCTCGTAGAATACTTTTCTTTTTACCTTGTCCAAGACGTACACAGCTGGTGCCATATCCCGTGGTTTACCTTCATCTTGAACCTGCAAATCCTTTCTGATACCCAGGTGTGTCAAATCAATCCTAGATTTTAAGGTATCTTTCGTCTTGCCTTCAATATTAAGAAGTGTGCCGATAATGTTGTCACATATATTTTTCTCGATGTGCATCACATCAAGATTATGCCTCAGATCCAAATCTTTCCAATACTCCAAGTCCCACAAAGTGGACCTGCGGGTAAACAATAATCTCTCTTCTACCCTGCCACGCTTCCTTTTCCCGCTACCATTACCAGGATGGTTTCTTGGTGTAATATGCCTGACCTTCTCTAATTCCACTTGCAACTCATCGGCGGTGAGCCTCTTTGGCACATCACGGTTTTCATGCTTTGCATTGAACACATGTCTTCGGTATTTTCTAGGATGCGGCTTGTCCTTGGCAAGGAAACGGCGGTGTCCAATGTAACAGATCTTGCTAAGTATTGCGTATGACAGCGGATTCCTGTCACAGCGAACACATGCATTGTAACCATGTGTCATTCGCCCTGACATAGTGCCCAAAGTCGGATAATCATGGATGCACCAAATTATAACAGCACGCAGAAAGAAATCAGCTGGTGGGTTGCTATATAGGTCTCGAGTGAGAACACCCTTCCATAGCTGTTGAAGTTCCTCCACAAGAGGCTCCATGAACAAATCAAAATCCTTTCCAAGACTTTTTGGACCTGGGATGAGCAAGGCCATCATGTAGTTTGATTCTTTGGTCCAGACATTTGGAGGCATGTTGTAAGGGATAACAAGCACTGGCCGCATGCTATATGTGGCGCTCTGGTGGCCAAATGGGTTAAATCCATCTGAAGCTAAGCCAAGTCTAATGTTTCTCGGGTCAGCAGCAAACTCTTTGTGTTTATCATTGAAGCTTTTCCAATCACTACCATGAGATGGATGGCTCATTACATTCTGATCTTTGTACTCCTGGTTCCTAGAATGCCACAGTACATCCTCTCTTGTTTCAGCATCATGAAATAACCTCTGCAATCTTGGTGTAATTGGAAAATGTCTCAGAACATTTCCTCTTCACAGCATCGCCATCTTTCCATCTTGATGATTTGCATTTCGGGCATTCACTTAAGTTGCCATAATCCTTCCGGAACAGAACACAATTATTCTTACAAACATGGATCATATCATATCCAATTCCAACTGCATGAAGGAAATTCTTCATTTTATTGTAGGTGTGTGGCAGCTCAGACGCATCTGGGAAAGATTCGGGGAAAGCAGCCAACATCGCATCGAATGATTTGTTGGTCATCCGCTCAGATGTCATCACCTGAAGAAAGGTGACCATAGCTGAGAATACTGACAGCTTATTTCCTGGGGTGACAGCAACGTTGCATTGTTCCAACATGCGGGCCCACCATTTTTCTTCTGCAGGTGAAAGTTCACGGAATGCACGAGCATTTCGTAGCATTGTTTCAATGTTAGTTAAACTCATTGGCTCCGCCACCACCACCTCCTCCTCCTCTTCCACCTGAGCATCAGGCAGATCAAGATGGTGATCTGCTGCTTCCACGTAGTCAATAACATTGACGTTCACAGCTTCACCATGATGGACCGACCTAGTATATGTGACCGACATCCGATACAAGTGTAGATGATTTTGCACAGTTGACTGGGGTATTGTAACTGAATTCATACAACTGCTACATGGGCAGAGCACATCTGATTTCGGACCACCGTACTCAGCTCTGATAAAGTTCATGAAGTTTTCAACCCCCTCGACATATGCAGCGGAGAATCTTTGAGCAGAAGTTATCCAAGTCCTGTCCATCTGTTAGACATACAAATTAGTTCTTCTACTAGATATTACAAGAAAAACATATATGCTTTTTTATGAAGTCCAGAAAAAAATACCTAGGTCGATGTCTAAAGCTATGGCAAGATATTTGGACGAGCAGATCTAAGTAACGAAATATATGTAAAGCTAATTCAGCAAACAGATTTGAGTGCCAAATTATGGCAGGCTGTTTAAGCAGTCAATGAGGACGAGCACACAACCATCGAACTATCGAAGGCCATCGCAGCAACAAAGATCGAGTATAAAACGGTGTAGAGCTATTTCAGCTAACAGATTGGCTACTAGACCATGGCAATCTACGTCACAATAAATATATGGCAGGATATTTTAGCAACTAATCGGCCTTGGCATGCCATCTCAGCTAAGCAGATTGAGTGCAGAACAGGGCAAGGAAGCTTCTTAAGCAGAGCGTATTGACAGTAAACTACTTCGGCAAACAGTGAGATTAACAGCGTCTATCAGCTAACATTCAGCACTACACCGACATGAACGGGGCCTCAGTCTAGAATGCGCGTACCGTGGGAGATGCTGACCGCCGTGCGTCTCCACACGAACGTTGCCAGCGGTGGCAGCGCTGACCACCGTGCGCCTCCACAAGAACGCAGCCAGAGGTGGCGGCGCGGCTAGAGGACGGCAGTCTACGAGAGCGTACTATGGGAGCGAGAGGATCGCCGAACCGCGGCACTGACGTATCGGCGCGGCGGGGAGGGCGGCTTTGGCGGAACGAATGGAGTGGAGGGGGACATGGGGGAGGGGGGTTTGGGGAATATTATTGGCTAGTTGGCCGAAGGGCGGTTGAATCGGATTTGGGCAGAATTTTTGGGTGTGGGGGGAGGATTTTTGCGTGGTGGGCGGGGGCAGTTTGGCGCATGGTCGGTTTCTCCAAGTGCAGTCCCACGTGTCAGTGAAGAGGCAAGCCGAAGCGCGTTCCGTTTGCGTGAGCCGTGTGCAGGACCGAACGTGTGTGGGGTGCAATGCGACCGCGACAGGAGTGTTGTGAGTGTACCGCATTTTTTCCTTTTAAACTAGGTGCTTCACCCCCTCAAAAAAAATCTATTGCTTCGCGCGATCCATCGATACTACTACTAGTAATCCGGTAGTCCTGACTAAAACGGCGCGATCGGGTCTTTTCCCCCGCGATATGTTGGGAGGTTGGCTTAGTTGGGTTTTTTAGGACAAGTAATGCTACACCTATGTAATCCCAGTTACGTAATTAACGTAATGTGAAACGTGTGAGCTGTTGATTGTAAATTGGGGGGAGGGAGGGGTCCACCACCATGAAAATCAGGGGAGGAGAGAGAGAGGCAATTTACGTTAACCCTTTCGTAGGTTCCCGTAGATGTAGAAAGATGTGTCCGATCTTGCAATATAGGCCGTCCGATCTATATCTAACGGATAGGAAGGAAACTATGACAATTTACCCGCACTCCTCTCCACATTTGCAGATAAGGCTTACCCTCGTTCATCCTTTTCTCCCACAAGATCTTGATCTTCCGTGCAACGCACGAGCATCTTGCTAGTATTCCTACAATATGTATATTATTGTGAAAGTTCATATACACCGGCCGAGATTAATGCAAACACGGCAAATTTTCATTACATTTCGAACTTTTATAGGATAAAAAAAATAAAAGAAACCCAACCCTAAACCTATTCTACGGCGGCGACCGACGTCCTCCATCTGTGATCTCCATGTACGGGGGCGGGGTTCAAGACCCGTAAAGTGAAGGGGCGTTGCCGCTTTAAGTAGTGCATTCCGGTGAGGCCAAGCGTCTGGTGCGTCATTAAGTCGCCGGAGTTGGTTCCGCGGGCACCGAGCCTCTTAATGACGACATACGAATGGACGGTATGAATGCGGGCAGCTGGCGCGAGGGACGAGGGTTTTGGTGTGCTAGGGTAGTCAGCTGCGGTCGTGGCAACGTTGGAGATGCCCTTTGCTCACATGCGATCCCCGCATGTCATTGAAAAAGCAAGACGACCCGGCATGGTCTCAGGTCCAGAGGATGCAGTTGGCCGCGCTACACCACTTCGCGGACGCGTCGCAGCGCCCCATGCATCCTCGACGAGCCGGGTATTGGGGTGTGTTTGGATTGTGGCCAAAGTGCACCTTGCCAAAATTTTGGTCATGACCAAAAGATTGGTCTTTGTTTGGATGGTTGCCATTTTTTTGGCATGCCAATGAACTCTAGCCAACTCTTGTTCATTTGTCTTGCCAATGTCGGCCAAATCATGGGCAACCAATACCTCAACCAAAATTTTGGTCATGACCCAAAGATTGGTCTTTGTTTGGATGGTTGCCATTTCTTTGGCATGCCAATGAACTCTAGCCAACTCAAGTTCATTTTTCTTGCCAATGTCGGCCAAATCATGGGCAACCAATACCTCAACCAAAATTTTGGCTACCCAATGCTTTGATGGGGAAACCTTGGGCACAAACCAAACATACCGTTGGTCGTGCCACAGCACTAACGCCACCCTCGACAAACTGAAACCGACCGTGTCTAACGACGATATGAGCGTGTCGCTCACCGTGGTCGCCGTGTCCAGAGGCGGTGCTGGAGCTGCGCCCCGTTGTTGGCCCCAACGACCCACATGAACGGTTGTCGGTGGCGAGGAGGTCATGGGCCAGCTCCTCCATTGGACTAGTCTGCGCTACGTCGTCCCGACGGGTGTGCCCCACATGTCTGTTTCCCTGTTTTCCCGGCCTTATTCGAGCGTCAGTGCTCCGCGTTGCGCATTAGGCCTTTCACTATGTAGGCCAAGCGAGACAACTTATTGTTTATTTGAGACGTTCAAGTATAATCATGTGGCGTTTTCTTATTTCTCATTCCTCTCCAACCCTCTTCTCCATCGATCATGTCACTCTCCAGTCGAGTCCATCCTCCTGCATGCCTTATTTGAACATTCCACCGAGTATCATTCGCATGTACCCACCCTAGTCCTCTTTCAATAGATCTCCGGACCCCGAGATGAAATCGAGAGGGAACGAGTGGGGGCACGTGATACCTAAGGCGGATTCAAAATTTTGAACCGGTGATCATAGCATCCGCAAATCATATATAAAGGGTATTCAATGTTCATTTCGTTTTTGAACATACAATATACTCCCTCCTATCCTTTCTAGTTTACATATAAGTTTTATGTGTAGTCAAAGTATATCTACTTTGATCAAAAAGGTATCAACATTCAACAACGCCTAATCAATATTGTTAGATTCATACGTACTCCTAGATTTGTACTCGAGATGGTTTCCAATTTGACTATTGACAAGATTAATAGTACATGAGATGTATAATGTGAAAATTATATCATTGGAAACTCCTTTCACATACGAATTTGACCATATGCTTTGTGTAAGTTGCATGTCTTATATTATTACTCTAACATTTGGTCAAAGTTAGCCTCGAAAAAAGCATTAGACCCTGTATGCTTTGTCTAAGTTGCATGTCATATATTATTACTCTAATATTTGTGTAAGTTGCATGTCATATATTATTACTCTAACATTTGGTCAAAGTAGTATAGTGGAAGTGGATCCTCTGACGTAGGTATCCCTGCCTTACCCTCCCTTTCGGTCACTTACTGGCGGACCCCATGCTTGCTAGGCCCCGCATGTTAGTTACTCAATGGGTTCGGCCATGTCAGGGGATCCTCATCCGTAGTATACTCCCTCTGTTTTTATTTACTCCGCATAAAACGGAGGGAGTGGTGGTATAATAAATGACACGGGCGGGGGAGGGGGAGGGACGTTGGTTTGCTCTCAACTGCGGTTCCACAAGCGAGCGAAAACGCAAGACGAAGTACGTTCCATTTGGTGAGCGACGTGGAGGGTCCAGCGTGCCAGGCTGCAACGTGAACGCGACAAGAGAGATGTACAGTCAAAACCGATTGACCGGTCGTCACCGGAACCACTATTCACACCAGAACCTTCGTTGCTCGGCCTACGCCAGCCACTGCCCTAAAACCACACCAAATCTCTAGCCCATTCCCCCACCTTTCGATCCCCTAGCCCGCATCAAGCGTCCCCTAGTTCGCCGGAAAACCATGGTGCGCCGCAAGATCACTTACTACAAGATGCTGACACCGGAGCGCCGCGCAGAAATCGCGGCGGCGGTCGGCGCCACAAACCTCCGTTCCCAAGCTCGCTTTGCGGCGGGCCAATCCCCGAGTTCTCTGGAGCCAAGCTACGAGGAGGAGGAAGCCGATCCAATGTTCATGGCGGAGGTCGCGGCGCAGAAGGCCCCCGATGGGTATGAGACGATGGACGTCAACTTCGTGCCGGCGTCCGAGTCCCCCATGGTGCAGGCGGACCAGGGGTTCAACATGGCGATACTAAAGGAGGACCGGGAGGCAGAGGCTCAACTCGACGCGGAGCGCGTGCATGCCGCTGCCATCGAGGCTCTCCTGCAGGCAGAACCAGATGTCGTGGATGTGAACCGAGTGGCAGAGGCTCAACTTGAGGCAGAGCACGCGGATGCCGCTGCCATCAAGTCCCTCCTGCAGGCGGAACCGGACGTCCTGGACTTGAACCGGGCGGCAGAGGCTCGACTCGACGCAGAGTGCACGGATGCCTCTCTCATCGATGCCCTCCTGTAGGCGGAACCAGACATCCTGGACTTGAACCGGGCGGTGGAGGCTCGACTCGACGCGGAGCGCGCGGATGCCGCTGCCATCGAGGCCCTCCTGCAGGCGGAACCGGACGTCCTCGACTTGAACCGGGTTGTGCTCTCGTCCGTGCAGAGCCCCCGCACGCTCCGCTTGAACGAGTAGCTGGAGGCCGAGGACAACCACGGTGCGGAGACACACATCGGCAGCGACGACTGGTTCGCACCGGCAGCCAAAGACGACGAGGTCGTCTCTTTCCACGAGCAGTGATAGTTTTTCTTTATGTTGTTGTTTTTATGGATCTTTTGCTGTGTAAAAACATATATTTGTTATGCAAGTCACCTGACTTGGGTCAGTCTACCATTTCAGGCGGTTGGATAAATATCCTACGTCTCCTAACCCTTCTTTCCTTCTTCCTCACCTCTTCTTCTTCCCCAACAGACCACCGCACAGGCCGTACGGATACTCCCCAACATGCGGTTGGAAAAACATACTCTATGAACGAAAATTATGTGTCAGCGATAGGATGGCTGACTTTGGTGTGTTCATATGCGACAGCATGTGTCAGTGAGGGTGCGTTCCCTTGGTTGGGTTTGCAGCATGCAGGAGCGACTGTGTGAGGGTGCGGTGCGACCGCGGCGTGTAGGAGCGACCGTGTGAGGGTGCGGTGCGATTGTGATAGCCGTGCGCAAGTGTACCCCCTTCTCATTTTGAAAACTTTAGGCAAGCTTGGCAAAAATGTGTGGCGAAGTTTGGCAATGCAAGGCCTAGACCCAAACAGGATAAGTACGTATGTACTAGGAGTGCTAGTGTTAAAAAAGAAAGGCTGGGTTTTCCTTCACGAGATTTAATCGATACAAATCCTTGTTTCACATGTCAATTAATGCATATTTTTTTCTCCAAAGACCAAAGAGCTAACCATCTCACTCCTCATTGCTTGATTAATGCAGCGCCGTGCAAACCAACCTTCTCACTTCCGCATGCATGCAGGGGATATTAATGTCCTTAATTGCTAACCCCATCAATTTTGCCTCGATTAGTGTTAGTGGCCCTTTGCAAATTGTAATTTTGATAACTGGCCTTGTGTACAAGAAAATGGAGGTAGTAACTATATTTGACTTCCTTCCCCATTGCGGTGACGTCGACGATATTTTTTTGGTGGTTTGGCGAAGTGCATTCGACGGAGAACACCATTGCGGGAGACCATGGTAAGTCATTCACAAGTGCCGTCTGCAAGCCGAGACAACCGCCTTATTTGCATCCAAGAAGTCCTTTACTAGTACTACTATAACTAATGCGGTGAGATGGCTTCTCGAAGAAGACGATGGAGAAGCGGAGTCAGCGAAGAGTGAAATGATGGTTGCTTCGTCCGTGCTTTTGTGATTTGACGCCTCACTGCTTTGTGATTTATAATAGAAGGGACAGGGGAGTAGACTCTATGCTCTATACTGTATTACATGTGTCCAAGCATGGGAGAAAGAGGAGAGACGTTGCATTTTTCTATTCCTTCAATCAATCAATCAGGGAGCTTCGGTTCCATATTTTTGGCTTTGGCAACACTATCCACAATGGTTCCCACGATGCCAAAAGCTATTTTCACATTTGGCTACACATTGTGGATGCCCTTAACCGTACCATTTGGTTTTGCTCCTGTGTGCTATCTTTACAAATCTCAATTATATTGATCTAAAAAATTACAGAATTGAGATTAGTAAAAAGGAGGTGATTTTGCCGCGCGGATGGCGGGGGAGGTTTATTATTTGAGCAATGCTACATCCACGTAATGGTTTACATAAAGTTACAAACTGATGTGATGTGGGACTATTTGATTGGATTAAAGGAGAGGATTAGGCCCACCCCACCTGAAAATCAGGGGGGCATATATAGATTAGATGGAAAGTATATGTAGCAGCTATGTAGCCCTTTGTAAGTCTAGGATTAGGCTTCTTATTTTCGGATGACGTTGTCATGGTGGTTTGCTAACATGCGGTCCCACGTGTCAGTGCTTTACCAAGCCGATCCGCGTCCCACATGAGGAAGAACAATGGCAGAAGCAACACGTGGTTAAGTTGAAGAAGATGAGGGAGAAGCAGATTCAGCAACGAGTGAAATGATGGTTGCTTCGTCCCTCCAACTTAACTGCGGGAAAGGTGCAGCTTTGTGATTTGACGCCTCATTGCTCATTACTACGCCGGCGCCATGACTGGGGTGCTTCACCCCGGCTACTCTGCACTGTATTCCGGTATGGCACGTGGACCCGGTAGCTTGATGTCCCACATGTCGGCGAAAGGGACTAGAAGATTTATGAAAGCGAGCGCTCCACTCTTATGACGGAGGAGTAGACGACACGACGGCCCAATGAACTGTCACTTGTACTGTATAGTACTATAGTTTTGCTGTTTCACACGATCCATCGATACAAACCCGATTAAACGGGAAAGGGCGGGATTTTTCCCGCACGGTAGATGATACTGGCCATACATTTCAAAGGCAATTTTAATGTATGCAAACTGAATAATTATAAGTAACAATATGATATCCAGTAAAACTAAAAACACATATGATTTATTGTGTTAGAGTGTAGTAGTAGTGATGTATTGCATAGTTGTTAGATGTAACATGCGAGAACATGTAGAGATGTAGTTTTGGAGGGCCTACAGAGAGAAAAGCATAATACGGTCACCGAACTTCAGAATGAGCTGATTACGGTCACTATATACGTTTCGCGGTGATTATACGGTCACTTGCTCACAGCTCAGCATCGGATTGCACTCTGTTAACCGGCCAAATAGTCTGTGTGGCGCCATGTTGACTAGTTAAATTGACCATGTTCGTTGTGGGTCCCACCTGTCAGTTCGCATAGGCAAAAGGTCAGATAAACACAAATTTACGCAGGCACGACAAGGCTCCAACCCGTGCGCGGGAATCACCTGGTTGTGTATGTGTCTGTCAGGGTCTGATGTGTGTGCATGCACATGTAGGTTGAGCACTTGAGCGTGAGAGTGTGTGTTGGTCGTGTGGTGTACTGGTGTGTGCATGCATGCGTGCATGTGAGTGTTGCGTGCGTGCGTGGCTGCATGTGTACGTGTGAGTGTTGCGTGCGTGCGTGGGTGCATGTGTTTGTGTGAGTGTTGCGTGGATGCAGTTCATGTGCATGCGTGTGTGTGTGTATAATCACCACACCAGCTCCTGTGTGTTAAAACAGACGGCTCAGCATACCAATACAAGGCCACCTTGTCCGTTGTGCCTGCGGTCATGACTTCGAACCACCGTCCAAATATTTTTTTGTTGTTGTTTGTTTTCATTCTTACTAGCAAGATGCCCGTGCGTTGCATGTAACATCAAGATGCATTTGTATGACTTGTTTATCTTGTGAGAGAAAAGGATGAACGAGGGAAGGCCTTATTTGCAAATGTGGAGAGGTGTGTGGGTACCTTTTTGCAAAATTGCCATAGTTTCTTTCCTATCCGTCAGATATAAATCGGACGGCCTATATTGCAGGATGGCAGGCACACCATCATCACCAACTCTGTTTTTTATAAGACGGTGTTTTATGTATTTTATAAGAGTGTAGATGTAGAGTAGATACAAGTCGACAGGTGGGCACGATGGTAGTGAGATAATGTGCTACAACACTAGAGGTGCCATGTGGAGCGTTTAACTGGTCAACTAGTCATGTCATGAGCAAATACAGAGTTGTACGGTGAGCCCGTGACTGCATCATAACCACTAAATGTAAATGGTGACCGTAATGAGTGGATTCTGAAGTCCAATGTACGTATCGTGCTTTCGCTTCAAATACAATGATCGTCATTGCATATATCGCGAGAGAAAGATGAAACATGCGTGAATTTTCTGGGGGCTTACTTTTAGAGGACCTGGGGATAGTTTTGTGTGCATACGTGAAAGGGGCGTACAGGGGGGTATGCGATGGAGAGAGAGATGCTCTTCGTTTCTCTTTATTATGACTAACTTTTTATATAGTATAAAAATATACAAATTCACAATGCGGAATAAATATCATTGTCGGTGTCAAAACCGGTGGATCTTGGGTAGGGGGTCCCGAACTGTGTGTCTAGGTCAAATGGTAATAGGAGGCAGGGGACATGAAGTTTTACCTAGGTTCGGGCCCTCTCAATGGAGGTAAAACCCTACGTCCTGCTTGATTAATATTGATGGTATGGGTATTACAAGAGTTGATCTACCACGAGATCAGAGAGGCTAAACCCTAGAAGCTAGCCTATGGTATGATTGTTGATGTGTATGTTGTCCTACGGACTAAAACCCTCCGGTTTATATAGACACCGGATAGGGTTAGGGTTACATAGAGTCGGTTACAATGGTAGGAGATCTGAATATCCGTATCGCCAAGCTTGCCTTCCATGCCAAGGAAAGTCCCTTCCGAACACGGGACGAAGTCTTCAATCTTGTATCTTCATAGTCCTGGAGTCCGGCTGAAGGTATAGTCCGGCCATCCGAACACCCCCTAATCCAGGACTCCCTCGGTAGCCCCTGAACCAGGCTTCAATGACGACGAGTCTGGCGCGCAAATTGTCTTCGGCATTGCAAGGCGGGTTCCTCCTCCAAGTACTTCATAGAAGATTTTGAACACAAAAGTAGTGTCCGGCTCTGCAAAATAAATTTCCACATATTGCCATAGACAGAATAATATTTACACAAATCTAATCTGCTGACGCACTCCGTAGTGTGACATCACACCACGGCCAAGCTTTTATTCAAACCGTTTTACTGTCCCATCTCAGCGCGTTATGCGAGGCGGTTTCCTTGGCACGTCTTGTTAAAGCAGAGATCGTGTCCCCTTATTCCGGGATTCTCATCAATACGGGCGTGGGTAACCCAACCGCTTCTAGGACTCCTAGATTACAGGCAAGTCCAAACGGACACGGAGAGGACACTTGATATTCACCCTCTTTATAAAGGGGACAAGGCTTTTATTTTTCCCTCCCGTGCTCAATCAAATCCTTCCCCCACCTCGAGCTCAAATGCCCAAAGTTCAGGTCAGGTGCTCCGAACCTTCAGTCATGTCCGGATCTAGCTTTCAAGGCCAATGGGTGCCTTCCTCCGTCACGGAAGAGGACATCAAAAAGTTGAGGGAGGCCAGATATCTGACCGCCGAGATTTTGCATCGGCTGCCTCCTCGAGGCCAGGCCGTTCCCACCCCCGAATCCAACGAGAACGTCGTGTTCGTCTCCCACTTCCTCCGAGGTCTAGGCCTTGCTCTGGATCCTTTTGTCAGGGGTTTGATGTTTTATTACGGGCTAGACTTCCATGATCTAGCTCCAGACTCCTTTCTTCATATCACGACATTTATTGTCGTGTGCGAGGCCTTCCTCCGGGTTACCCCTCACTTTGGCCTCTGGCTCAAGACCTTTGAAGTGAAGCCGAAGATGATCGAAGGGCAACATGCAGCGTGTGGAGGTGCCTCAATACGCAGGATGACGGGAGCCCCGTGGCCCAAAGGTTCCAACCCAGAGGTGCCTGAATTGTGGCAATGGGAGTGGTTCTATATCACGGCTCCTAGAAGTGCCAAGTGGGCGGCCACCCCTGTTTTCTGCTCGGGCCCTCCAACACAACTGATGTCATGGATCAGTAAAGGTCTGAGCTGGGGGCCGTCCAAGGACGTGCCCATACTGCAAAGCCGCATTCGAGATCTCTTCAATAGAGATTTCAGTTTGGTTGCGGTAATACAAGTTATGCTGGTTCGTCAAGTCCAGCCTTGCAAACGCCGGCCTCTTCGCCTATGGGAGTTCAATCCCGAGGTACCGCATGTCATTCAAGATTTTCTCGGCCTGACGCACGAGGAGGTGTACAAGTCATTCTTCGGACCTCAGGTGGAGTGTCCGAAAATCACCGAGGATGTGGGCCTGAGTAGTAACCGCGCCGCCGAACAGGTAAGGTATCCTCTAGCCGAACATACTATCTCTCTTTTGTTACGAAGTTATTTTTTTTAGAGTTCGCTTTTTGACCAGGACTGGCTAACAAAGGCGAAGTTGATTCGGTGTTCCGCCCCCCTCCCTCAGGGTTTGGAAAACCCGGTATTGGAAAAGATGCTCCAGACCGCACCTTGCCCGGAGCCCTTGAAGGAAGATACTGTGGAGGATAATGCGGGCGGACGTGGGCCCCCAACGCTGCCCATTCTAACCGAGGGAGCGAGCGTCTCCATGAAGGAAGATGACCTGAAGAGGAGAAGGACTGCGCCCGGGGATTCGGAAGCCGAAGCTTCCAAACGGGAGAAAAAGTCTCCCACAGAGGGTCTTGCCTTGGGGGGCGTTGTTGCCGCACAAAGTCCGCGGGGGGATCAATTCTCCCGCGAGTCGTAAGTGACTCGAAATACTTTAATAGTACAGATATGCCATCTTTTTCTTCTGAGAAGATAACCACTGCATATATTTTTGCAGTTCGGGCCTTAGCCCCTCTCAAATGAGCTCGTCTTCGGGGGATCTTCTTCCAGAGATGATGGAGAGCGAAACGCCTCCTCCGGACTCCTCCGCTCCGGAAGCGGGCGACCCTGAAGTGTCGTCGCGGAGGGCCTCTTCGAGTCTGGTGAGGCCAGAAGATAATCCCATTGACCCCCGAAGCTCCCAGTGTCCGGCTCCCGAAGAGAGCATACAAAAGAGTCCGGCACCGTCTAGTGTGCGATCGGATGTTCTGAGGGAGTTGGTCGGGCGAGCGGCCATCTCAGATGAACACCGTGTGCTGATGAATACGGTGATGGAGAGAATATCGTCCGCCGAAAGCGGATTGCATGAAGCTTTTATGAGTCTACTGACAGGCTTTGAGGTACGTAAAAGAATGTATGATAGTCCTACACATACTAGGTGTGACCTGTGTAGATAGTAGCCCCTGAGACTCTGGTTGTCGTCGGAAACGACGACGAACAGAGGATCATATTCCCAGGTAATAACCATACTGCCTCTATGTGCAGGTGATGGAAGCTCTGGTGGCTAGCCGGACTAGCGAGTTTGCCCATTTAGAACGGCAGTTGGATGTGGCAGACGCCGACATCGAGCTTGTTAACAAAAGGCTTGACGAGGCACAGAGTAAGTGTCATTATCTGATAAACGCCACAATAGGAAGAGCAGTATGATGCCAGCATCTTTAATATGTTGTGACTGCAGATGGAGCTGCCACTGTTGAAGCCTTGCGGGCAGAACTTGCCCGAGCCAAGGAACACGCGAGGTTGGGTAATGCGGCTGCTTTGAAGGCGGCCGAAGAGTTGCAAGCCGAGAAGGCCGCACATGGCGAGAGCCGAGACAAGATGGCCAAAGAATTAAAAGCCGCCGCCGACCGTTGCCGGGTTCTTGAAAAGGAAAACCAGGCGAAGGCATTGGACCTTGAGAAGGCTGCTACGACGAGAAAAGACCACCGCTCTGCTATGAGGGCAAAGGAGAAGGAGCTACGGGAAGCCGGGGATATTGTAGCTGGGAAATCCTTTATGTTGCAGAGGAGGTTCGGAGATCCACGGTATGCCCCTCTGGATCGGCTGTGGAGTTCGGAGGATGTGTATATGGATTTGGCGGCGAGCGCTGCCGATGCGGCCAAGTACTTCCAGGGTCAGATGGACCGTGAAGTAGATCAGCTGTTTTGGAGACAATTCCATTCTCCCGAGCGTCCGCTGTCATTGACTGACCAATTAGCCGAATGGGCTGAACTAAATAGGTTGTCCGGACTCTCCATGAAGTCTGTTGTGGATCAGTTATGGCCGGAAGGGTCAAAAGCGAACAACTATTTCAGCTTGGTACAGGAGTTACTTGATGTGGTGCCGCGCATTGATGCGATGAAGAGGTCGACGTGCATAGAGGGCGCACGGATGGCCTTTGCCCGTGTCAAGGCATACTGGGCGGAGATGGATGCTACCAATGTTGCAGCGCGGGATTCGGCCATAGGCCGAAAGGCTGCTGAGCACTACTTTGAAGAAGTTCTTGAGGGTGCCCGTTTGGTAGAGGCCCAGTGCTCAAAAAATATTATGTTTGAGTGATATGTAATCTCATTGTAAGCAAAATGCTTTTATAGAGTTTGATAAGGCTATTTTTATACTTTTTCCTGAAAGTAATATGATGCCTCCTGGGCAGCCGTTTTTGTATACGTGTGTATAACCTGAAAGATTGCAGTCGTCGGCTTCAACCCCCACGCATATAATGCGGAGGTGCTAGCAAAAACACGCGTTCACACTTAACCCAACGTCTTGGTCCTATTAAGGAGGTGATAGCGGAGCGAGCGAGGCAACCGGACTATAATGCTTTAACACTTTCACTTAGCCATAGGAGTTTGACAGTGGGGCTACTAGATAGCCCCTGGTGGCTCCGCACTCTCCCGATCTCGGGGTGCGTACATGCCTGGCCAAAAAACGGCCCTTTGTTTAGGTGGAGGAATTCTAGCATTCCCATAGGTCATCGAGTGGTTGACCAGTCTCACGCTATATCATGACAGTCAGTTTTCGGCTTTCTCTACTGAGGTGCTCGTCCGGATGAACCAGGGCACAATCACAGTAGTTCTCCTGGTGCTACCTTAGCCGGTAAAGCGGAACGTAAGGCACCAAATAACAGGATCCGGGCAAACCCAACATTTGACCAAAGACAATGATTCGGAGCTGATGCATATAGGGCCAAACTCGCGACGCCGAACACTCCCTAGGGTATTCGGTCTTTGTGGTATAAACCGGGCCTAAATAATGGCCTTTGTAAGAAGCCCCTTGTGTCCAGGTACGTGCATTGTTCTGGCGTGGCCACATGCCAAGACGTCAGCATCCTTCACAACGGTGGATATGTATCAACAAGAGACAGTAAAAAAGGTTTACGCAGGGTCTTAATCTAAAAAGAATGCTTTAAGCGGGTCCCTGCTGCACGTCTGCGCCTGTGTCTCCATTGTGCCGTATCCTGGACGGGTGTAGCACGATGATCGTCTGTAAAAGAGAGGAAGTTAAGTGAGAAAGTTGTCGTGCAAAAAGGTGGTTTTTAAAGAAACCATGTATAATTGAAGATGATAAGAAATTGCCACTTGTCTGCGCGCGTTGAGCCCCTTGTATTGACAAATAGGGGTGTGGTCACTTATTCGGAGTAAATAGCGGCGCCGGACTCGATCGCTGGTCCGGACGCCTTTAATGTTCGGCTGCCAAGGTAGCCTCACTCTCTTCGGCGCGCAGAGAGCGCTTGATATCTCCGTGCACTGTAATGATGCCACGTGGACCGGGCATCTTGAGTGTGAGGGAGGCGTAGTGTGGTATTGCATTAAAGCGAGCAAAAGCTTCGCGTCCGAGCAGTGCTTGATAGCCACTTTGAAACGGAGCGATATGGAAAGTTAAATGCTCGCGACGGAAGTTATCGGGGGAGCCGAATGTAACTTGTAATGAGAGGGAGCCCGTACAACGGGCCCCTGGGCCTCGCGTTACTCCTTTAAAGGTAGTATTGCTATGGCAAATTTGTGTTGGGTCTAACCCCATCCCGCGGATTGTATCCTGATATATTAGGTTTAGGCTACTGCCGCCGTCCATCAAGACTCGTGTGAAGTGATATCCGGCAATTACTGGGTCTAATACCAGGGCAGCCCATCCTGCGTGTCGGATACTTGCTGAGTAGTCGCGATGGTCGAAAGTGATCGTTTGAGACGACCGGTGGCAGGACTTCGCGGTGACAGGCACTTGGGTATATGTTCCTGAGAGTGCCGTGTTGTTTTTTCCCTTGATCACGTGTAACACGTTTACTGTTTTGACTTCTGGTGGAAATTTCTTTTGCTCCGCCGCGTCTTGTTTGGGAGGCTCGTCCTCGTCTTCACTTGGTGTATCCTCCCCCTTGTGTATGGCGTTGAGCTTGCCGGACTGCTTGAAGACCCAACATTCTCTGTGGGTATGACTAGCGGGTTTACCAGGGGTACTATGGATCTGACATACTTGGTCCAGAATTTTGTTGAGGCTGGACAGTTCATCCCTGGTAACTTTAGGGGGCGGCTTTTGACCTGGCCGAGAGCCTTTGAATCCGGCATTTACTGTCGTGCCCTTCATGCTATCTTCTTTAATCCGGCGCTTGTTATTGCTGTTGCGCCGTGATTTCCCGTTTCCATCTCTAACTTCAGATGTACTGGGGTCGCTGGTGCTGCATCTGGCTAGCCAGCTGTCCTCACCCACGCAAAAGCGGGTCATGAGGTTTGTTAATGCCGCCATCGTTCTCGGCTTATTTTGGCCGAGGTGTCTGGCGAGCCATTCGTCACGGACGCTATGCTTGAAAGCTGCCAAGGCTTCGGCGTTCGGACAATCGACAATCTGGTTCTTTTTAGTAAGAAACATGTTCCAAAGCTTTCGGGCTGACTCTCCAGGCTGTTGAGTTATATGACTCAAATCGTCCGCAACCGGAGGTCGGACATAAGACCCTTGAAAATTTGCCCGAAAGGCGTCTTCGAGCTCTTCCCAACTTCCAATGGAGCTTTCGGGGAGGCCTTTGAGCCAGTGACGAGCTGGCCCTTTGAGCTTGAGGGGTAGGTACTTGATGGCGTGGAGATCATCTCCTCGGGCCATATGGATATGAAGGATGTAGTCCTCAATCCAGACCCCAGGGTCTGTTGTTCCGTCGTATGCCTCTATGTTTGCGGGCTTGAATCCCTCTAGAAATTCATGGTCCAGCACCTCATCGGTGAAACATAGGGGGTGTGCGGCACCCCTGTAGCTGGGTGTACCACATTGTTCGAGTGTTTGTTGTGTTGCATTGTATGCTGGGGCGCGCTTGCGTGGTCCATAGATGGATCTTGTTGCGCCGTCCTTTGGGTGCGAGCCCTCGCATGGGTCGCGTATTGTATTGTGAGCGGCGTTGTATGCCGCTCTGTGTTGGTAGAGGGGTTGTCTATCCGACCAGGTGACTACTTTGATATTTGGTTGTGGGGGGTCTGAGGCCTCCTCATCGAATTCGGGTAGCAGCTTCCGCTTTGGGTAGCTCTTGGAGGGGCGATTGTCGCCATACCTCGCTGCTGTGTTGAGTATTTTGCTCCATCTAATGTGGAGTGTGTCTTGTGCAGCCTTGAGCCTTTGCTTCTGCTTTTTCAGACTCCTCGCGGTGGCAACAAGCCTTTTATGGGCAGTCTGCTGCTCCGGGTGTCTGTCCGGCGTTATGTCGTCTGGACCATTATCCTTGATAGGATTTGTCTGTTCGGTTTGATTATCCAGATTACCGTTGTCTGGCAGCGGTTCGCCCTGCTCCAACGCTGGGTCTGTGTGATCGCTATTTCTGTCGAGGCGGGATTTGGGGCGGCGCTTGCGTCGCCACTTTGACTGCTTTTCGAGGGAACAAGCCTTCGGTGCGTCCTTCCGCTCCTCGTCGTCATCTTTTGGCGCGTCCACCATGTATACGTCATATGACGAGGTGGCATTCCGGGGCCCAATAGGTGCTGGTTCTTCCTCGTCTCCTTCATCGGCGTCCATACCGTCGATGTCTTCGGAGTCAAAGTCGAGCATGTCAGTTAAATCGTTGATAGTGGCAACAAAGTGGGTGGTGGGTGGGCTTTGAATTTCTTCATCGTCCGCATCCCAATCTTGCTGACCGTAGTCTGGCCAGGGCTCTCCTGATAAAGAGAGAGAGACTTCAGTGTCTTCAGAATATCGCCAAAAGGCGAGTGCTGAAAGATGTCCGCGGCAGCAAACTCCATGATCGGCGCCCAATCGGATTCGATTGGTAGGGGCGCGGAGGGTTCGGAGTCCGGAGAGGAGTCCGGCTCCTTGGAGTCACGAGTCTCGCGGAGTGCAGGGCTGGTGTTCAGCTCAATCACCATGGGGATCGCAGCCCCCGAGGCGGCGTCCAACCGCCCATCCTTGATCGGCGCAGTTGGCTCCAAATTAAGGATCGGAGCCGATGCGGGTGCGGCCTCCAGGGCACTGTTCGGCGGCAGAGCTAGATCATACTCGCCGGGACGGTGCGGCGCGCTCGGCAGTGGCTCGAATCCGTCGAGGATCAAGTCCCCGCGGATGTCAGCCGTGTAGTTTAAACTTCCAAATCTGACCTGACGGCCAGGGGCGTAGCTTTCAATCTGCTCTAGATGGCCAAGTGAATTGGCCCACAGTGCGAAGCCGCCGAAGACGAAGATTTGTCCGGGGAGGAAGGTCTCACCCTGGACTGCATCGCCATTGATGATCGTTGGAGCCATCGAGCCTGACGGCGACGACACAGAGGAACTCTCAATGAAATCACCAATGTCGGTGTCAAAACCGACGGATCTCGGGTAGGGGGTCCCGAACTGTGCGTCTAGGCCGAATGGTAACAGGAGGCAGGGGACACGAAGTTTTACCCAGGTTCAGGCCCTCTCGATGGAGGTAAAACCCTACGTCCTGCTTGATTAATATTGATGGTATGGGTATTACAAGAGTTGATCTACCACGAGATCAGAGAGGCTAAACCCTAGAAGCTAGCCTATGGTATGATTGTTGATGTGTATGTTGTCCTACGGACTAAAACCCTCCGGTTTATATAGACACCGGATAGGGTTAGGGTTACATAGAGTCGGTTACAATGGTAGGAGATCTGAATATCCGTATCGCCAAGCTTGCCTTCCATGCCAAGGAAAGTCCCTTCCGGACACGGGACGAAGTCTTCAATCTTGTATCTTCATAGTCCTGGAGTCCAGCTGAAGGTATAGTCCGGCCATCCGGACACCCCCTAATCCAGGACTCCCTCAATCATTGTGGGCACCATGCAATGCAAATTAGTGTTTGTACTCCTCCATATAACTTTGTAATGTTGTATATATGTAGAAACTCTAAAATAATTTTTTGTCCACACTTTATTCAAAAGGAATGTTGTATGCAAATAAGCGTGAAGAGAGGGCTTTTTAGATCAATGGGGTACGTGATGTAACATGTGTGAATGTGTAGTTGATGCATTTGGCGGGGCCTAGAGAGGTATGTGTGTGTATTACGTATTCGAGAGAGGCATGGATAGAGGGGCCGACGGGGGGGCGTGGGAGAGATAGCACGAGAAATGAGAGTGGTCTAGAGAGAGAGACGAATATGACGTCACGACAAGAGATTCCATTCCCTTGAGTGTGTATATGCAAGGGGGGAGGGAATAGAGGCACCAGGGGAAATTTTCTATGTGTGTGGTGTTTGTGTTGGTATGTGTGGGTGTGAGAAGATAATGGGACGTGGGGGAGAGGGTGTGTCACCGCGTGAGATCCGGTGGGTCGAGGTGAGGCCCTTCGTTCTGTTCTGTCCTGCGCCACATTGGTCGGCCCGTGATGCATTTAGGAAGACCCCTGGATGACTAGTCGTACAAGACAAACATAGCAGAATTGTGAAGGACTCTGTGTCCACTGACAAAGCCGGCTAGGATTTGTAACCCTAGGTTCTCGTACTAAGGTAACCCCTTTATCTCTGATATTACTATTCATCCAACCTAACTTTAAAGGGCATCCTACAGAATGCACTGCTAGAATCATACTCGTCGATTAGGAAGAGACGTGTGAGACAATGCGTCAGAGACAGGCGTAAAGATAATGTGCGTACATGAGACACGTAGGCAGGTCCATGTATATAGAAAGGGTCGATGAGGATTGTGCGTGTGTATGTTTGCGAGAGGAAGAGTGCTTGTGATAAAGGTTAGTGAAAACAGTTGTAAACGGTTACGAGAGGGAGGGAGGGTTATATCTAGAGCATGTGTGCGAGAAAGACACCTTGGGAGAGAGTGTGTGTGCATGTGTGAGAGACCACCGATGGAGAGTGAAACTACACGTAAAAGACTGCTCTACACATTGATTAAAGATATAAATTGTATCCAAATATTAGGGTGGGATCATGATATTTGCAATTCGCGTAAGGAGCGGTCATTGATCCATCAGACATCTAGATTCTATCGAATTTGAGCATGTCTATCTTATTATTCGACACAATTGATCCACATAGTTAGTATTTTGAACTCCATACAATGCATCGCTTTAGCAATCGAATATAAACGTGAGTATAGTTCATGTTGTGTGTGTAAAGCACATTATACATACGAAAGTTACACAATGGACATTATAAATAGCTACTAGCTATGAACTAGCATACATTTGAATTCAACTTAAGGTGGTTTAAAAAAATCGAATTCAACATGAAGTCCATTCAATTATTATAATTTGATAACATGGCATTTGTAAACCATACCTAAATTATGGGGCCACCAATCTTTGCTCTAATTTTATACATAATAGCATATGTAGTCGTGTACAAAATAGATTCAAATTTAGCTCCTCCATTCCAAAATAATCGTAGTTATAGGATTTTCAAGTGTCAAAATTTCAAAAAGAAGCGGATAATTTAATGAGGTTTTCAAACATACAAGGTCAAATATAACGTTGTATATTTAGGTCAATCCTCATAGTTCAAGAGTACTCTAAACGTGAATGCTTGTGTTTCAAAATTTCGAACGAAGCGCCAAAAGAGCCTCTACTCGCCCGAAACCGCGTGAGACCAATGTTTGGTAGTACAAGGAAATTACTTTTCTAATAACTCCGACCCGTGAAACCTACCGGCCCGACGTCCAAAGGTCTAAACCGGGGTAGGTTTGTAGCTTCATCTAGACGCCACGCAACCGCATCCGAAAAACATTCATACACAATGGCCGCCTAAGCACATATGCGCGCGGCCGAAATCACTCCCGCCCACTATTTGGGACACCTGGGATTACCATCCTACCCCCGACCCACAGTAGGTGCGAAATTTAAGAGGGGGGCAAAGTTTGTACTTTCCCCAAATTTCAAACAAGCGCGTCCCATTTATGTTCAAAAAAGTCAAAAACAAGCGCGTCCCAGACCGAAACATGGTTCCCCCCACCCGTCCGATTCCCCATCCGTACTCCGTGGGCACCAAAACTACCTCTCCACCAGCCGCGAAACCCCGACGTCCTCCGTCCGCCACCCCATCCACCCATCAACCGCCGCCTTCCTCCATCACGCCGGAGCCGATACCCCGACGTCGTCGTCCACCGCAACCTCAACCGCAACGCCCTCCACGGCTAGTAGTTGAAGCCGAGGCCGAGCCGTCCGTACCCGAGCCAGTTCAACCACGCCGTCCTGCGCCTCACCGCTGCCGCTCCAACTTTGCCACCCTCCACCGCACCGGAGCTGTTCCTGCTACGCCGTCCTTCGCCGCCTCGGATCTGCTTCCCCTCCGCTAACATACGGCCACGGCAACACAGTCAACAATTTGGCCATGAGTTTGTCCAAACCTGCACCCTCCAGAACATCGGTTTCCCCGGTAAAAAGAAGAAGGTCGGCGTGACTTGTGGAGGTGACCACACCGGCAACCGAAAAAGGAACTCCTCTTCCCTTATTCATGCAAATCTTACGTCTCTGCTTGCACAGTATTCATACCACATAAGACACTAGTTGACCGCTTCTTCTTGATACTAGATGTTCCTAGTAACTCGCGATGCACAAGGTTTCTCCTCATATACTATTTCACCTTAGCTAGAGGTCCGCCGCCCCCCTGAATTTCAATTTCTGGCCACTTGATTCCCAATTAACGAAAGCATTCCCCGGCGTAACAGGCACTAGTACGCCTATTACGCCGGGGAAGCAGCGCCTTGGTGTTTATCTTAGGGGCATGTGCGGCCTAGAGCTACTGGCGCCCGATCTGGAGGTCGGCCGGGATTAAAGGGATGGCCTGGGGCCGCTGCCAAGCACGGCGGTGGTGTGAGGTCAATGGGAGGGTGGGGCGGCGGAGGCAGGGGTCTGGGTCGGTGGTTGCTCGCGGTTCGAGAAAGATCGTCAACAGTGACTGGCGGGAGGTAGACGAAGGCCATCTGCCCGTTCCTTATAGATCAGATGGTTCATTAAAAAAATCGACTGACCTATTTATTTTCAGTCGACTGTTATCTTAGATATGACCACATGTGGTGGTGTGCTGGAGGAGTACCTGCATTTCCTGTGCTCATATATTACAAAATCATACAGAGTAGAATCTAATTTTGTTTGCCATGCAATGTTGTAGAGCTATCATATGTCTCCTGTCATTTATTTTTCAGCCACCTACTATCTGCTACTTTTAAAGTGCACTAGTTCTGCACACACTTCACCCTTACTCTCACTGTTGTGTTTTTATGCAAGGGTATTTCAGACTCTGCTGCCATGAGAGAAGCCAAAAAGAAAAGAGAAAAGTCGCTTCAGTTTGGTGTGCGGCTAGGCAAGACATGTTTCAACGCTTTAAAGGGTGTAGTGTCAGCAGATGGAGACGGGGAACATAGCTCTGGAGTTGATGACCTCGCTCGCAATGAACCACCATCCCATGTGCTTGCTTTAACTTCGCGGTGTCATATGTGGTTGCATGTTCCATATGATGTCTAGCTTGGATTCGAAAGGCCAAAGTCGGTAAGATAAGGAAAGATGTTTTTTTACATGAAGCACCATCCCGTGAGCACCAGAAGACAAATAGCTAGTCAGGGCACTGGCCGAGCCAGTGACAAGCCCAGCAAAGATAGGCATCACCTGGAAGCCAACTAAAAAGCTGCGATGGTGGCGAAGCAGCCCGCCTCCCACCAGGCTCTCAGGTCCTAGATGATCATGCTCACCACTCCAGCCGGATGTCTAGCTTGTATTGCTTCCAATTTGGTTAAATTGCATCTGCTTAGCTTACACATTATACCTTTGAATATGACATGCCTTTCTGTTTTTGGTACATACTAGTACATTTGTGTATTAACCATGTTCTTACATCAAACTAATGTTCTTGTGTATCCCTCATCAATCACTTATGACGAGACAGGCAGGCAAGGGGACTACTCATTTAAAGAATGCAACATCAGCCTCCCGACATGATTCTCAAGAAACAGAAATTCTAGATGAAGATAGTGAACATAGCTCTGTAGTTGATTACAGCATTTCCCCTACACTAGCATCGCAGGTGCTTGCTCTAACTTGGCAGCGTGATATGTGGTTGCATGTTGCATATGGTGTCTAGATTGTAATTCTTCCAATCTGGTTAAACTACATGTGCTAGTCTGCTTAGCTTATACATTATACTTGTTAATGTGACATGCCTTCTTGTATTTAGTACATAGTACATCTGTCTATTAAGCATGTCCTTACATAAAACTATTGTTTTTTTGTATCCCGCATCAATCAACATGACGAGACACCTTTAGTATATGCAGTGCGATATTAGTTGCATCTTTCATATGATTTATAGCATGCGCTGCTTCTAATTTGTTGAAATTCCATTTATGATGGGACGCTTTTAACTTGGCAGAGTCATATTGGTTGCATCTTTCATGTGGTGTCTAGCTTGCATTGCTTCTTATTTGATGGAATGGCTTCTGCTTAGTTTACACAAACAGTTGTGAACATGCCATGCCGTCCTGTTTTTCGTACATATTCCATCCTAGTATCATGTGTTTACCTTACATCAAAGTAGTGATTGTCAGTATCATGCATGAATGAGTTCTGAAGAGAGAATTCTATTGCTTTTTCTTGTCGGTTTTACTTGACAATTCAAAATCAATAAAGCGGAAGGAAGTTAGCAAGGTAGCGGATAAAGGTGCTCCTTCCGAACGGAGGGCCTCTACAGTTTCTACTCCTCCACACCCCCAAGATGATTTCCAAGACAACACATGCATAGACACTCAACAAAGCTGTGTTTATGATGAGCACGTCTCCCCTAGTGTAGCATCACCGGTGCTCCCTCTAACTTGGCACTGTTATATGTGGTTGCATGTTATGTGTGATGTCTAGTTTGTATTGCTTCTAATTTTGTTGAATTCCATCTGCTTACTTTACACATTATACTTGAATAAGACACGTGTTCCTGTTTCTAGAACATACAATATCTGCCTATCACACCATGTTCTTACATCAAATTACTACTGTTGTGTAACCTGCAACAATCACTTATCATAAGACACGTTTGACTTAGGAGTGTGATATAGGTTACATCTCACATTCTTTTCTAGCTTGTATTACTAATTTGTTGAAATGGCACTTATGACGAGACAGTTTTAACTTGGTAGAGTGATATTCGTTGCATCTTTCACATGGTGTCTAGCTTTCTTTGCTTCTAATTTGTTGAAATGTCTTCTCCTTAGTTTACACATCATAAGCTGTGAATATGCAATGCTGTGAATATGCAATGGCACTAATGACGAGAGACCTCTAACATGGTAGTGTGATGTTGTTTGCATCTTGCATATGATTTATTTCTTGTACTGCTTCACATTTGTTTAAACGCCAATTATGATGAGACGTTGTTAACTTGGCAGACTGATATTTATAGCAACTTTCATATGGTGTCTACCTTCCATTGCATTGCTTCTAATTTGGTGAAATGTCTTCTTCTTAGTTTACACATCATAGTTCTGGTTATCTCTTCCGTCCTGTTTTTCATACATATTGCATCCTCCTATCATGTGGTTGTCTAACATCAAAGTTCAGTTCATCTGCATCACGCATCAATTTGTTCTGAAGAACTAAATTGTTGTTCGTTTTTCTTGTCGGCTTGACTTAACATGGCACAGAGAAAGAGGAAGAAATACAGAATGGCAGGGAATGAGAAGCGGATGAATCCTGCAGATTCTGCTGGTACTGATGGTGCAATAGAAGGTCAAAGTCCAGCAGAAAATTCTACAAACACGGCATCCCATGCTACACGAGTTGCAAAAAAATACAAACAGAAACAAATAGCTGCCACCAAACAAGCAAAGACAGCCCTAGTTCTTGCAACACCTACCACAGTACTACCTGCTGCACAACGTACTCGTGCGTCAACTGAGCTAGCAGCACGTTCCCAAGCTCCCTTGCCACCTGACACTACTTCCCAAGCACTCTTGACACAAGACGAGTTGGCAATATCAAATGAACCTTGTGAGCTTCAACAGCAAGAAGGTAGTTGCTGGAGTCAAGTTACAGTTGCATGCTTCTTTATATGTAGTCTCACAGTTTGATGTACACTAACACTTCCTATGTTTGTTGTTGGACTAGCACCTAGGCGCAAGAGGAAACAAACATCAGGGATAATGCTCGATAGGTTAACTAAATCTAGAGGAGGAAGAATGGAGATCCGTTTTGAGGCAGGTTTAAAAAGGCCACGTGATGCTACAGAGTCAGCCAAGTTAGTATCAGAGGCAGCGGTTGTTGTTAGGTGTCATGTATGTATCCTCCCAACATGGATTCAGTACAGGAATGACAAAGACGAAACCCAGTTCAACGTCTTCCTCGACCATTTATTTGTAAGTATGGTTATGTACGGAAACTAGTAATATCGTCTTGCTCTGCCCAATACTTTCTAGGTTGCTGATAATGAGACTCTCATAATTTTCAAAAGATGAGGTTCAAGTTGGATAGCCAAGATGATGCAACCAGACAAGCTTGCACCCATGTTTTCAAGTCTGCTCTACAACAGTATCGGTATAACTTGAGGAAAACTCACTTTGAAGGAAAGGCTAACAGTGAACTTGCCGAAACATCTCCAGTGGAAAATATATCTGATGAAGACTGGAGAGGCCTCGTTAAACACTGGTCCGATCCGAAGTATTAGGTACATTATATATATGTCATCAGATCACATGTTGAAGTCCTATTTACGCATGTGCCACACAAATCTATCTTCTTGTAGGTGAACTGTTCAAAGAACAAGGCCAATCGTACGAAAGTGAAATTCCAACAGACGACAGGATCTCGTAGCTATATTGCACACTGCGAGGCTCTTGTAATTAGCTGCCGTTTCACTCTTTTCGCTATACCATATTATCAGATCTATATTGACTTGTTCCAAATGCAGAGGAAAGCCCGCAAGGACCAAAAAGTACCTAAACCAAATGATGTGGAAATCTTCAAGGACTGTCACACCAGCAAGAAGAAGGGCATGACTACACCAGTCAAAGCCGTTCTTGTAAGTCCTTAATCCTCATGCCTTTTAACTACTACTTACTCTGACTTGTGCCTTGAACTGCATGGTTTGCAGCCAATGTCTATTACTCTTTTCAATTTTATACACAATTGTCTTAGCGTATCATTGCACCTTACAAGGTTTAAAAGAGAGGAGTGATGTTCCTTTGATCTTGACCCGTAATCTAGTTCCGTGCTGGACTTGCCCACACAACGTTACAATTGCATGTTTGTCTGTTCTTAGTTGTTTTGTGATATGAATGACGTCATACTATGCTTACCGTATTATAAACTTCGTCTCTTTATCCTTAGCCCTCAATACAATGTCAAGAAATAGACAATACATTAGCGATGGTACATGGTCATATGTTTGGAACCTGGTTTTATTATGTACTTTTCAATAAAATACAACTAATATTTTACATGGATTCACCAGAATAAGTTCTGTATATAGACCAAAGCTATTTTGTTTGGTTTTGCTGCCTCCTTAATATCTTCTGTTCTGGTACTACTAATGTAAAACCGCAACTTTTCAGCGAGCTATGGAAAAAATGGTGGAACCGCCACCTTCTGAAGGTGGCGAGGCAACTATAACCGCTATGTCAGCTCTTGCTGAAGTGGGTCAGTACTTGTCCACTAACAGTGCCAAAAGCACGTTCCTGCGAAATACTGGGTTGGTTGTTAAGGCAATATCGTCCAAACTGCCTCATGATCAAGATATGCAAGCTCAGAGCAATGTTGTATCTACGCTCCAGACACAAGTCCATTCCCTAATAGAGACCCTTTGTGAAACAAGGAGAAACATTGCTCAATGTCGTCAAGATATGCATGGTTTTGAAACTAGACTATCAGACATTTGCTATGTTGTTCAGGAGCCTAGGGGAAATGAAGGCGAGGGTTATGGTGCTCCGTCAGACAATACAGCATGAAAACATAACAGTCAGGTCAAATAAACTGAGCTTCTGAACTTCTGGTGGTGCATTTATCTGCTAGACTGTTAAGTTTTATGCCAACCTTCCTTTTGCTATATAGTTGTAATTTGTTTTGGTGCGATACAAAATTTATTCTTAACGTGTAGCCACCGCCTGAAGAAAACAGCAAGCCATTTTTGTATAGTGTAGGGTGTTCCCTATATTTGCACTGGTGGAGATCTTTGATGCCGAGTGGATGTAATCTGTGCAATCGCCTTAATAGCCTAGCATTAGTTCGGCCGTATTTATTTCCTAGTCTTCTTTTTCCCTGGTTTGCTAGTGGCCACAACTACCATGGGCCATATACGGGCCGTAGGATCCATGGGTCTCCTACGGGCCGTCGATAAATGGGCCTGTAATCGGTGGGCCTCGGGCCGTCGGATAAATGGGTCTACATGGGCCATAATCGGGCGTAATTGGTATCGGCCCAGCACGGTAATAGGCTGTTAACAGGCCGTAGGACAGCAAAGGCTTAATTCTGTCACAGGCATAACGGGTCGTTAATGGGCCAGAATATAGGACGGGCTGGAAACGGCGCAACGGGTTAACAGACCAGAAACGGGCCGACCCTTGCCATGGGCCGAATTTGGCCCATTAGGGTAACAGGCCAGTAACGGGCCGACTCTTGCCATGGGCCGAATATGGCCCATTAGTGGAACAGGCTAGTAACGGGCCGACTCTTGCCATGGGCCGAATTTGTTGGGGAACGTAGTAATTTCGAAAATTTTCCTACGCACACGCAAGATCATGGTGATGCACAGCAACGAGAGGGGAGAGTGTTGTCTACGTACCAACGCAGAACGACTGCGGAAGCGATCACACAACGTAGAGGAAGTAGTCGTACGTCTTCTTCCCGATCCGACCGATCCAAGCACCGTTACTCCGGCACCTCCGAGTTCTTAGCACATGTTCAGCTCGATGACGATCCTCGGGCTCCGATCCAGCAAAGCGTCGAGGAAGAGTTCCGTCAGCACGATGGCGTGGTGACGATCTTGATGTACTACCGACGCAGGGCTTCGCCTAAGCACTACAACGGTATGATCGAGGTGGAATTTGGTGGCAGGGGGCACCGCACACGGCTAAGGAACGATCTCAAGGATCAACTTGTGTGTCTTGGGGTGTCCCCTGCCCCCGTATATAAAGGTTGGAGGGAGGGGGGCTGGCCGGCCAGAGAGAGGGAGGCGCAGGGGGAGTCCTACTCCTACCGGGAGTAGGACTCCCCCCTCCAATCCTATTCCAACTAGGACTCTCAAGGGGGAAAGGAGAGAGAGGGGGGCGGCCCCTTCTGCTAGTCCTACTAGGACTTGGGGAAGGGGGGGCGCGGCCAGCTGTGGGCTGCCCCTTTTCTCTTTTCCACTAAGGCCCAATAGGCCCATTAGTCTCCCGGGGGGTTCCGTTAACCCTCCCGGTATTCCGGTAAAATCCCGATTTCACCCGGAACACTTCCTATGTCCAAACATAGGCTTCCAATATATCAATCTTTACGTCTCGACCATTTCGAGACTCCTCATCATGTCCGTGATCTCATCCGGGACTCCGAACAACCTTCGGTACATCAAAATGCATAAACTCATAATAACTGTCATCGTAACGTTAAGCGTGCGGACCCTACGGTTCGAGAACAATGTAGACATGACCGAGACATGTCTCCGGTCAATAACCAATAGCGGGACCTGGATGCCCATATTGGCTCCTACATATTCTACGAAGATCTTTATCGGTCAGACCGCATAATAACATACGTTGTTCCCTTTGTCATCGGTATGTTACTGTTGGGGAACGTAGCAGAAATTCAAAATTTTCCTACGTGTCACCAAGATCTATCTATGGAGAAACTAGCAACGAGGGGAAAGGAGAGTGCATCTACATACCCTTGTAGATTGCTAAGCGGAAGCGTTCAAGTGAACGGGGTTGATGGAGTCGTACTCGTCGTGATTCAAATCACCGATGACCAAGTGCCGAACGCACGGCACCTCCGCGTTCAACACACGTACAGCCCGGTGACGTCTCCCACGCCTTGATCCAGCAAGGAGAGAGGGAGAGGTTGAGGAAGACTTCATCCAACAGCAGCACAACGGTGTGGTGGTGGTGGAGGAGCGTGGCTATCCTGCAGGGCTTCGCCAAGCACCACAGAAGAGGAGGGAGAGAGAGACGCAGGGCTGCACCAAGAGATTGAATCGCGTGTTGTGGGCAGCCCCTAGGCCTCATATATATAGGGGAAGGGGAGGGCTGCGCCCCCTCTAGGGTTTCCCACCCCCAAGGGGGGCGGCAGCCCTAGATGGGGCCAAGGGTGGCGGCCAAGAGGGGGGAGAGGGGAAGGAACCCACTAGGTGGGCCTTAAGGCCCAACTGGACTAGGGTTTGCCCCCTCCCACTCATCCTTGCGCCTTGGGCCCCTTGTGGGGGGCGCACCAGCCCTCCTAGGGGCTGGTCCCCTCCCACACTTGGCCCACGCAGCCTTCTGGGGCAGGTGGCCCCACTTGGTGGACCCCCGGGACCCTCCCGGTGGTCCCGGTACGTTACCGATAAACCCCGAAACTCTTCCGGTGTCGAAAACAGGACTTCCCATATATAAATCTTTACCTCCGGACCATTCCGGAACTCCTCGTGACGTCCGGGATCTCATCCGGGACTCCGAACAACATTCGGTAACCACATACTAACTTCCTTTATAACCCTAGCGTCATCGAACCTTAAGTGTGTAGACCCTACGGGTTCGGGAGACATGCAGACATGACCGAGACGTTCTCCGGTCAATAACCAACAGCGGGATCTGGATACCCATGTTGGCTCCCACATGTTCCACGATGATCTCATCGGATGAACCACGATGTCAAGGACTTAATCAATCCCGTATACAATTCCCTTTGTCTATCGGTACGATACTTGCCCGAGATTCGATCGTCGGTATCACGATACCTTGTTCAATCTCGTTACCGGCAAGTCTCTTTACTCGTTCCATAACACATCATCCCGTGATCAACTCCTTGATCACATTGTGCACATTATGATGATGTCCTATCGAGTGGGCCCAGAGATACCTCTCCATCACACGGAGTGACAAATCCCAGTCTCGATTCGTGCCAACCCAACAGACACTTTCAGAGATACCCGTAGTGTACCTTTATAGCCACCCAGTTACGTTGTGACGTTTGGTACACCCAAAGCATTCCTACGGTATCCGGGAGTTGCACAATCTCATGGTCTAAGGAAATGATACTTGACATTAGCAAAGCTTTAGCATACGAACTACACGATCTAGTGCTATGCTTAGGATTGGGTCTTGTCCATCACATCATTCTCCTAATGATGTGATCCCGCTATCAACGACATCTAATGTCCATGGTTAGGAAACCGTAACCATCTATTGATCAACGAGCTAGTCAACTAGAGGCTTACTAGGGACATGGTGTTGTCTATGTATCCACACATGTATCTGAGTTTCCTATCAATACAATTCTAGCATGGATAATAAACGATTATCATGAACAAGGAAATATAATAATAATCAATTTATTATTGCCTCTAGGGCATATTTCCAACAGTCTCCCACTTGCACTAGAGTCAATAATCTAGTTCACATCGCCATGTGATTACCACTCACAGGTCACATCGCCATGTGACTAACACCCAAGAGTTTACTAGAGTCAGTAGTCTAGCTCACATCACTATGTGATTAACACTCAATGAGTTCTAGGTTTGATCATGTTGCTTGTGAGAGAGGTTTTAGTCAACGGGTCTAAACTTTTCAGATCCGTGTGTGCATTACAAATCTCTATGTCATCTCCTAGATGCAGCTACCACGTTCTATTTGGAGCTATTCCAAATAACTGTTCTACTTGGAGCTATTCTAAATTGTTGCTCCATTATACGTATCCGGTATCTCTACTCAGAGCTATCCGGATAGGTGTTAAGCTTGCATCGACGTAACCCTTTACGACGAACTCTTTTACCACCTCCATAATCAAGAAAATTCCTTAGTCCACTAGTTACTAAGGATAACTTTGACCGCTGTCCTGTGATCCATTCTTGGATCACTCTTGTACCCCTTGACTGACTCATGGCAAGGCACACTACAGGTGCGGTACACAGCATAGCATACTGTAGAGCCTATGTCTTAAGCATAGGGGACGACCTTCATCCTTTCTCTCTGTTCTGCCGTGGTCGAGCTTTAGGTCTTAACTTCATACCTTATAACTCAGGCAAGAACTTCTTCTTTGACTGATCCATCTTGAACACCTTCAAGATCATGTCAAGGTATGTGCTCATTTGAAAGTACCATTAAGCGTTTTGATCTATCCTTATAGATCTTGATGCTCAATGCTCAAGTAGCTTAATCCAGGCTTTCAATTGAAAAACACTTTTCAAATAACCCTATATGCTTTCTTAAAATTCTACGTCATTTCTGATCAACAATATGTCAACAACATATATTCATCAGAAATTCTATAGTGCTCCCACTCACTTCTTTGGAAATACAAGTTTCTCATAAACTTTGTATACACCCAAATCTTTGATCATCTCATCAAAGCATACATTCCAACTCCGAGATGCTTACTCCAGTCCTTAGAAGGATTGCAGGAGCTTTGCATACTTATTAGCATCTTTCAGGATTGACAAAACCTTCCGGTTGTGTTACATACAACCTTTCCTCAAGAAAAATCGTCGAGGAAACAATGTTTTGACATCCTATCTGCAAGATTTCATAAATAGTGCAGTGATCGCTAATATAATTCCAACAGACTCTTAGCATCGCTACGAGTGAGAAAATCTCATCGTAGTCAACTCCTTGAACTTGTCGGAAAACATCTTAACGACAAGTCGAGCTTTCTTAATGGTGACATTTACCATCATTGTCCGTCTTCCCTTTTAAAATCCATATGTACCTAACAGCCTTACGACCATCAAGTAGTTCTTCCAAAGTCTACACTTTGTTTTCATATATGGATTCTCTCTCGGATTATATGGCCTCGAGCCATTTATCGGAATCCGGGCCCACCATCGCTTCTCCATAGCTCGTAGGTTCATTGTTGTGTCACAACATGACTTCCACGACAGGACTACGTACTACTCTGAAGTAGTACGCATCCTTGTCGTCCTACGAGGTTTGGTAGTGACTTGATCTGAAGTTTCATGATCACTATCATAAGCTTCCACTTCAATTGGTGTGGGTGCCACAGGAACAATTTTCGTGCCCTGCCACACACTAGTTGAAGAGACGGTTCAATAACCTCATCAAGTTTCCACCATCCTCCCACTCAATTCTTTCGAGAGAAACTTTTCTCGAGAAAGGACCCGATTCTAGAAACAATCTGAATCTGAGACAGGAGGTATACCCAACTATTTTGGGTGTCCTATGAAGATGCATTTATCCGCTTTGGGTTCGAGCTTATCAGCCTGAATCTTTTTCACATAAGCATCACAGCCCCAAACTTTTAAGAAATGACAGCTTAGGTTTCTCTAAACCATAGTTCATACGGTGTCATCTCATCGGAATTACGTGGTGCCCTATTTAAAGTGAATGTGGTTGTCTCTAATGCCTAACCCATAAACTATCGTGGTAATTCGATAAGAGACATCATGGTATGCATCATATCCAATAGGGTGCAGTTATGATGTTCGGACACACCGTCACATTATGGTGTTCCAGGCTGTATTAGTTGTGAAACAATTTCCACAATGTCTTAATTCTGTGCCAAACTCGTAATTCGGATATTCATCTCTATGATCATATCATAGATATTTTATCCACTTGTCATGACGATCTTTCAACTTCACACTGAAATTACTTGAACCTTTCAATAATTCAGACTCGTGATTCATCAAGCAAATATACTCAACATCTACTCAAATCATCTGTGAAGTAAGAACATAACGATATCCACTACGTGCCTCAGCACTTATTGGACTGCACACATCAAAATGTATTACTTCCAGCAAGTTGCTTTCTGGTTCCATTTTACTGAAACCGAGGCGTTCAGTCATCTTGCCCAAGTGGTATGATTTGCATGTCTCAAGTGATTCAAAATCAGGTGAGTCCAAACGGTCCATCTGTATAGAGTTTCTTCATGCATATCTACCAACAAACATGGTTCGCATGTCTCAATCCTTTCAAAAATGAGTGAGTCCAAAGATCCATCAACATGGAGCTTCTTCATGCGTTTTATACCGATATGACTTACGTGGCAGTGCCACAAGTAGGTGGTACTATCATTACTATCTTTTGGCATGAACATGTGTATCACTACGATCGAGATTCAATAAACCATTCATTTTAGGTGTAAGACCATTGAAGGTATTATTCAAATAAACAGAGTAACCATTATCCTCCTTAAATGAATAACCGTATTGCGATAGACATAATCCAATCATGTCTATGCTCAACGCAAACACCAAATAACAATTATTTAAGTTTAACACAAATCTCGATGGTAGAGGGAGCGTGCGATGCTTGATCATATCAACATTGGAAACACTTCCAACACATACCGTCAGCTCACCTTTAGCTAGTTTCCGCTTATTCCGTAGCTTTTATTTCAAGTTACTAACACTTAGCAACCGAACCGGTATCTAATACCCTGGTGCTACTAGGAGTACTAGTAAAGTACACATTAACATAATGTATATCCAATATACTTCTATCGACCTTGCCAGCCTTCTTATCTACCAAGTATCTAGGGTAATTCTGCTCCAGTGGCTGTTCCCCTTATTACAGAAGCACTTAGTCTCGGGTTTGGGTTCAACCTTGGGTTTCTTCATTAGAGCAGCAGCTGAATTGCTGTTTCATGAAGTATCCCTTTGTGCCCTTGCCCTTCTTGAAACTAGTGGTTTCACCAACCATCAACAATTGATGCTCCTTCTTGATTTCTACCTTCGCGGTGTCAAACATTGCGAATAACTCAAGGATCATCATATATGTCCCTAATATATTATAGTTCATCACAAAGCTCTAGCAGCTTGGTGGTAATGACTTCGGAGAAACATCACTATCTCATCTGGAAGATCAACTCCCACTTGATTAAAATGATTGTTGTACTCAGACAATCTGAGCACAAGCTCAACAATTGAGCTTTTCTCCCTTAGTATGTAGGCTAAGAAAATCGTCGGAGGTCTTATACCTCTTGACGTGGGCACGAGCCTGAAATCCCAATTTCAGCCCTCAAAACATCTCATATGTTTCGCGACGTTTCAAAAATGTCTTCGGTGCCTCAACTCTAAACCATTTAACTGAACTATCATGTAGTTATCAAAACGTGTATGTCAGATGTTCGCAACATCTACAGACGACATTCGAGGTTCAGCACACTGAGCGGTGCATTAAGGACATAAGCCTTCTAAGAAGCAATGAGGACAATCCTCAGTCTATGGACCTAGTCCGCATAATTGCTACTATCAACTTTCAACTAATTTTTCTCTAGGAACATATCTAAACAGTAGAACTAAAGCGTGAGATACGACATAATTTGCAAAATCCTTTTGACTATGTTCAGGATAATTAAGTTCATCTTATAAACTCCCACTCAGATAGACATCCCTCTAGTCATCTAAGTGATTACATGATCCGAGTCAACTAGGCCGTGTCCGATCATCACGTGAGACGGACTAGTCAACATCGGTGAACATCTTCATGTTGATCGTATCTTCTATACGACTCATGCTCGACCTTTCGGTCTTCTGTGTTCCGAGGCCATGTCTGTACATGCTAGGCTCGTCAAGTCAACCTAAGTGTTTGCATGTGTTCCGAGGCCATGTCTGTACATGCTAGGCTCGTCAACACCCGTTGTATGTGAACGTTAGAATCTATCACACCCGATCATCACGTGGTGCTTCGAAACAACGAACTGTAGCAACGGTGCACAGTTAGGGGAGAACACTTCTTGAAATTGTTGTGAGGGATCATCTTATTTACTACCGTCGTTCTAAGAAAATAAGATGTATAAACATGATAAACATCACATGCAATCAAATAGTGACATGATATGGCCAATATCACTTTGCTCCTTTTGATCTCCATCTTCGGGGCTCCATGATCATCATCGTCGCCGGCATGACACCATGATCTCCATCATCATGATCTCCATCATCGTGTCTTCTTGAAGTTGTCACGTCATCTATTACTTCTACTACTACAGCTAACGGTTAGCAATAAAGTAAAGTAATTACATGACGTTTATGTTGACACGCAGGTCATAAATAAATAAAGACAACTCCTATGGCTCCTGCCGGTTGTCATATTCATCGACATGCAAGTCGTGATTCCTATTACAAGAACATGATCAATCTCATACATCACATATATCATTCATCACATCCTTAGGCCATATCACATCACATGGCATACCCTGCAAAAACAAGTTAGACGTCCTCTAATTGTTGTTTGCATGTTTTACGTGGCCGCTATGGGTTTCTAGCAAGAACGGTTCTTACCTACGCAAAGACCACAACGTGATATGCCAATTGCTATTTACCCTTCATAAGGACCCTTTTCATCGAATCCGATCCGACTAAAGTGGGAGAGACAGACACCCGCTAGCCACCTTATGCAACTAGTGCATGTCAGTCGGTGGAACCAGTCTCACGTAAGAGTACGTGTAAGGTCGGTCCGGGCCGCTTCATCCCACGATGCCGCCGAATCAAGATAAGACTAGTAACGGCAAGCATATTGAACAAAATCAACGCCCACAACTACTTTGTGTTCTACTCGTGCATAGAATCTACGCAATAGACCTAGCTCATGATGCCACTGTTGGGGAACGTAGCAGAAATTCAAAATTTTCCTACGTGTCACCAAGATCTATCTATGGAGAAACTAGCAACAAGGGGAAAGGAGAGTGCATCTACATACCCTTGTAGATCGCTAAGCGGAAGCGTTCAAGTGAACGGGGTTGATGGAGTCGTACTCGTCGTGATTCAAATCACCGATGACCAAGTGCCGAACGCACGGCACCTCCGCGTTCAACACACGTACAGCCCGGTGACGTCTCCCACGCCTTGATCCAGCAAGGAGAGAGGGAGAGGTTGAGGAAGACTTCATCCAACAGCAGCACAACAGCGTGGTGGTGGTGGAGGAGCGTGGCTATCCTGCAGGGCTTCGCCAAGCACCACAGAAGAGGAGGGAGAGAGAGACGCAGGGCTGCACCAAGAGATTGAATCGCGTGTTGTGGGCAGCCCCTAGGCCTCATATATATAGGGGAAGGGGAGGGCTGCGCCCCCTCTAGGGTTTCCCACCCCCAAGGGGGGCGGCAGCCCTAGATGGGGCCAAGGGTGGCGGCCAAGAGGGGGGAGAGGGGAAGGAACCCACTAGGTGGGCCTTAAGGACCAACTGGACTAGGGTTTGCCCCCTCCCACTCATCCTTGCGCCTTGGGCCCCTTGTGGGGGGCGCACCAGCCCTCCTAGGGGCTGGTCCCCTCCCACACTTGGCCCACGCAGCCTTCTGGGGCAGGTGGCCCCACTTGGTGGACCCCCGGGACCCTCCCGGTGGTCCCGGTACGTTACCGATAAACCCCGAAACTCTTCCGGTGTCGAAAACAGGACTTCCCATATATAAATCTTTACCTCCGGACCATTCCGGAACTCCTCGTGACGTCCGGGATCTCATCCGGGACTCCGAACAACATTCGGTAACCACATACTAACTTCCTTTATAACCCTAGCGTCATCGAACCTTAAGTGTGTAGACCCTACGGGTTCGGGAGACATGCAGACATGACCGAAACGTTCTCCGGTCAATAACCAACAGCGGGATCTGGATACCCATGTTGGCTCCCACATGTTCCACGATGATCTCATCGGATGAACCACGATGTCAAGGACTTAATCAATCCCGTATACAATTCCCTTTGTCTATCGGTACGATACTTGCCCGAGATTCGATCGTCGGTATCACGATACCTTGTTCAATCTCGTTACCAGCAAGTCTCTTTACTCGTTCCGTAACACATCATCCCGTGATCAACTCCTTGATCACATTGTGCACATTATGATGATGTCCTACCGAGTGGGCCCAGAGATACCTCTCCGTCACACGGAGTGACAAATCCCAGTCTCGATTCGTGCCAACCCAACAGACACTTTCAGAGATACCCGTAGTGTACCTTTATAGCCACCCAGTTACGTTGTGACGTTTGGTACACCCAAAGCATTCCTACGGTATCCGGGAGTTGCACAATCTCATGGTCTAAGGAAATGATACTTGACATTAGCAAAGCTTTAGCATACGAACTACACGATCTAGTGCTATGCTTAGGATTGGGTCTTGTCCATCACATCATTCTCCTAATGATGTGATCCCGCTATCAACGACATCTAATGTCCATGGTTAGGAAACCGTAACCATCTATTGATCAACGAGCTAGTCAACTAGAGGCTTACTAGGGACATGGTGTTGTCTATGTATCCACACATGTATCTGAGTTTCCTATCAATACAATTCTAGCATGGATAATAAACGATTATCATGAACAAGGAAATATAATAATAATCAATTTATTATTGCCTCTAGGGCATATTTCCAACAGTTACTTGCCCGAGATTCGATCGTCGGTATCCAATACCTAGTTCAATCTCGTTACCGGCAAGTCTCTTTACTCGTTCCGTAATACATCATCTCACAACTAACATATTAGTTGCAGTGCTTGCAAGGCTTATGTGATGTGCATTACCGAGAGGGCCCAGAGATACCTCTCCGACAATCGGAGTGACAAACCCTAATCTCGAAATACGCCAACCCAACATCTACCATTGGAGACACCTGTAGTACTCCTTTATAATCACCCAGTTACGTTGTGACGTTTGGTAGTACCCAAAGTGTTCCTTCGGTAAACGGGAGTTGCATAATCTCATAGTTATAGGAACATGTATAAGTCATGAAGAAAGCAATAGCAACATACTAAACGATCGGGTGCTAAGCTAATGGAATGGGTCATGTCAATCAGATCATTCTACCAATGATGTGACCTCGTTAATCAAATAACAACTCTTTGTTCATGGTTAGGAAACATAACCATCTTTGATTAACGAGCTAGTCAAGTAGAGGCATACTAGTGACACTCTGTTGGTCTATGTATTCACACATGTATTATGTTTCCGGTTAATACAATTCTAGCATGAATAATAAACATTTATCATGATATAAGGAAATAAATAATAACTTTATTATTGCCTCTAGGGCATATTTCCTTCAGTCTCCCACTTGCACTAGAGTCAATAATCTAGATTACACAGTAATGATTCTAACACCCATGGAGCCTTGGTGCTGATCATGTTTTGCTCGTGGAAGAGGCTTAGTCAACGGGTCTGCAACATTCAGATCCGTATGTATCTTGCAAATCTCTATGTCTCCCACTTGGACTAAATCCCGGATGGAGTTGAAGCGTCTCTTGATGTGTTTGGTCCTTTTGTGAAATCTGGATTCCTTTGCCAAAGCAATTGCACCAGTATTGTCACAAAAGATTTTCATTGGACCCGATGCACTAGGTATGACACCTAGATCGGATATGAACTCCTTCATCCAGACTCCTTCGTTTGCTGCTTCCGAAGCAGCTATGTACTCCGCTTCACATGTAGATCCCGCTACGACGCTTTGTTTAGAACTGCACCAACGGACAGCTCCACCGTTTAAAGTAAATACGTATCCGGTTTGCGATTTAGAATCGTCCGGATCAGTGTCAAAGCTTGCATCAACGTAACCTCTTACGGTGAGTTCTTTGTCACCTCCATATACGAGAAACATATCCTTAGTCCTTTTCAGGTATTTCAGGATGTTCTTGACCGCTGTCCAGTGATCCATTCCTGGATTACTTTGGTACCTCCCTGCTAAACTTATAGCAAGGCACACATCAGGTCTGGTACACAGCATTGCATACATGATAGAGCCTATGGCTGAAGCATAGGGAACATCTTTCATTTTCTCTCTATCTTCTGCAGTGGTCGGGCATTGAGTCTGACTCAACTTCACACCTTGTAACATAGGCAAGAACCCTTTCTTTGCTTGATCCATTTTGAACTTCTTCAAAATCTTGTCAAGGTATGTGCTCTGTGAAAGTCCAATTAAGCGTTTTGATCTATCTCTATAGATCTTTATGCCTAATATGTAAGCAGCTTCCCCGAGGTCTTTCATCGAAAAACTTTTATTCAAGTATCCCTTTATGCTATCCAGAAATTCTATATCATTTCCAATCAGCAATATGTCATCCACATATAATATCAGAAATGCTACAGAGCTCCCACTCACTTTCTTGTAAATACAGGCTTCTCCAAAAGTCTGTATAAAGCCAAATGCTTTGATCACACTATCAAAGCGTTTATTCCAACTCCGAGATGCTTGCACCAGTCCATAAATGGATCGCTGGAGTTTGCATACTTTGTTAGCTCCCTTTGGATCGACAAAACCTTTTGGTTGTATCATATACAACTCTTCTTCCAGAAATCCATTCAGGAATGCAGTTTTGACATCCATCTGCCATATTTCATAATCATAAAATGCGGCAATTGCTAACATAATTCTGACGGACTTAAGCATCGCTACGGGTGAGAAGGTCTCATCGTAGTCAACCCCTTGAACTTGTCGAAAACCTTTCGCGACAAGTCGAGCTTTATAGACAGTAATATTACCGTCAGCGTCAGTCTTTTTCTTGAAGATCCATTTATTCTCAATTGCTTGCCGATCATCGGGCAAGTCAACCAAAGTCCATACTTTGTTTTCATACATGGATCCCATCTCAGATTTCATGGCCTCAAGCCACTTTGCGGAATCTGGGCTCACCATCGCTTCTTCATAGTTCGTAGGTTCATCATGATCTAGTAGCATGACTTCCAGAACTGGATTACCGTACCACTCTGGTGCGGATCTCACTCTGGTTGATCTACGTGGTTCAGTAGTATCTTGTCCTGAAGCTTCATGATCATCATCATTAGCTTCCTCACTAATTGGTATAGGTGTCGCAGAAACAGTTTTCTGTGATGTACTATTTTCCAATAAGGGAGCAGGTACAGTTACCTCGTCAAGTTCTACTTTCCTCCCACTCACTTCTTTCGAGAGAAACTCCTTCTCTAGAAAGGATCCATTCTTAGCAACAAATATCTTGCCTTCGGATCTGTGATAGAAGGTGTGCCCAACAGTCTCCTTTGGGTATCCTATGAAGACACATTTCTCCGATTTGGGTTCGAGCTTATCAGGTTGAAGCTTTTTCACATAAGCATCGCAGCCCCAAACTTTAAGAAACGACAACTTTGGTTTCTTGCCAAATCATAGTTCATAAGGCATCGTCTCAACGGATTTTGATGGTGCCCTATTTAACGTGAATGCGGCCGTCTCTAAAGCATAACCCCAAAACGATATCGGTAAATCAGTAAGAGACATCATAGATCGTACCATATCTAGTAAAGTACGATTACGACGTTCGGACACACCATTACGCTGTGGTGTTCCGGGTGGCGTGAGTTGCGAAACTATTCCACAATTTTTCAAATGTACACCAAACTCGTAACTCAAATATTCTCCTCCACGATCAGATTGTAGAAACTTTATTTTCTTGTTACGATGATTTTCAACTTCACTCTAAAATTCTTCGAACTTTTCAAATGTTTCAGACTTATGTTTCATTAAGTAGATATACCCATATCTGCTTAAATCATCTGTGAAGGTGAGAAAATAACGATATCCGCCACGAGCCTCAATATTCATCGGACCACATACATCGGTATGTATGATTTCCAATAAATCTGTTGCTCTCTCCATAGTACCGGAGAACGGTGTTTTAGTCATCTTGCCTATGAGGCACGGTTCGCAAGTACCAAGTGATTCATAATCAAGTGGTTCCAAAAGCCCATCAGTATGGAGTTTCTTCATGCGCTTTACACCGATATGACCTAAACGGCAGTGCCACAAATAAGTTGCACTATCATTATTAACTTTGCATCTTTTGGCTTCTACATTATGAATATGTGTATCACTATCATCGAGATTCAACAAGAATAGACCACTCTTCAAAGGTGCATGACCATAAAAGATATTACTCATATAAATAGAACAACCATTATTCTCTGATTTAAATGAATAACCGTCTCGCATCAAACAAGATCCAGATATAATGTTCATGCTCAACGCTGGCACCAAATAACAATTATTTAGGTCTAATATTAATCACGAAGGTAGATGTAAAGGTAGCGTGCCAACCGCGATCACATCGACTTTGGAACCGTTTCCCACGCGCATCGTCACCTCGTCCTTTGCTAGCGTCCGCTTATTCCGTAGTCCCTGTTTCGAGTTGCAAATATTAGCAACAGAACCAGTATCAAATACCCAGGTGCTACTGCGAGCTCTAGTAAGGTACACATCAATAACATGTATATCACATATACCTTTGTTCACTTTGCCATCCTTCTTATCCGCCAAATACTTGGGGCAGTTCCGCTTCCAGTGACCAGTCTGCTTGCAGTAGAAGCACTCAGTTTCAAGCTTAGGTCCAGACTTGGGTTTCTTCTCCTGAGCAGCAACTTGCTTGCTGTTCTTCTTGAAGTTTCCCTTCTTCTTCCCTTTGCCCTTTTTCTTGACACTAGTGGTTTTGCTAACCATCAACACTTGATGCTCCTTCTTGATTTCTACCTCCGCAGCTTTCAGCATTGCGAAGAGCTCGGGAATAGTCTTGTTCATCCCTTGCATATTATAGTTCATCACGAAGCTCTTGTAGCTTGGTGGCAGTGATTGGAGAATTCTGTCAATGACGCAGTCATCTGGAAGATTAACTCCCATCTGAATCAAGTGATTATTATACCCAGACATTTTGAGTATATGCTCACTGACAGAACTGTTCTCCTCCATCTTGCAGCTATAGAACTTATTGGAGACTTCATATCTCTCAATTCGGGTATTTGCTTGAAATATCGACTTCAACTCCTGGAACATCTCATATGCTCCATGACGTTCAAAACGTCGTTGAAGTCCCGATTCTAAGCCGTAAAGCATGGCACACTGAACTATCGAGTAGTCATCAGCTTTGCTCTGCCAGACGTTCATAACATCTGGCGTTGCTCCAGTAGCAGGCCTGTCACCCAGCGGTGCTTCCAGGACGTAATTCTTCTGTGCAGCAATGAGGATAATCCTCAGGTTACGGACCCAGTTCGTGTAATTGCTACCATCATCTTTCAACTTTGCTTTCTCAAGGAACGCATTAAAATTTAACGGAACAACAGCACGAGCCATCTATCTACAATCAACATAAACAAGCAAGATACTATCAGGTACTAAGTTCATGATAAGTTTAGGTTCAGTTAATCAAATTACTTAAGAACTCCCACTTAGATAGACATCCCTCTAATCCTCTAAGTGATCACGTGATCCAAATCAACTAAACCATAACCGATCATCACGTGAGATGGAGTAGTTTTCAATGGTGAACATCGTTATGTTGATCATGTCTACTATATGATTCACGCTCGACCTTTCGGTCTCCGTGTTCTGAGGCCATATCTGTATATGCTTGGCTCGTCAAGTATAACCTGAGTATTCTGCGTGTGCAACTGTTTTGCACCTGTTGTATTTGGACGTAGAGCTTATCACACCCGATCATCACGTGGTGTCTGGGCACGACGAACTTTGGCAACGGTGCATACTCAGGGAGAACACTTCTTGATAATTTAGTGAGAGATCATCTTATAATGCTACCGTCAATCAAAGCAAGATAAGATGCATAAAAGGATAAACATCACATGCAATCAATATAAGTGATATGATATGGCCATCATCATCTTGTGCTTGTGATCTCCATCTCTGAAGCACCGTCATGATCACCATCGTCACCGGCGCGACACCTTGATCTCCATCGTAGCATCGTTGTCGTCTCGCCAATCTTATGCTTCCACGACTATCACTACCGCTTAGTAATAAAGTAAAGCATTACATCGCGATTGCATTGCATACAATAAAGCGACAACCATATGGCTCCTGCCAGTTGCCGATAACTCGGTTACAAAACATGATCATCTCATACAATAAAATCAGCATCATGCCTTGACCATATCACATCACAACATGCCCTGCAAAAACAAGTTAGACGTCCTCTACTTTGTTGTTGCAAGTTTTACGTGGCTGCTACGGGCTTAAGTAAGAACTCATCTCACCTACGCATCAAAACCACAACGATAGTTCGTCAAATAGACTCCGTTTTAACCTTCTCAAGGACCAGGCGTAGTCACACTTGGTTCAACTAAAGTTGGAGAGACAGTCTTCCGCAAGCCATCTATGTGCAAAGCACGTCGAGGGAACCGGTCTCGCGTAAGAGTACGCATAAGGTTGGTCCGGATCGTCTCACCCAACAATACCGCCGAACCAAAGTATGACATGCTGGTAGGCAGTATGACTTGTATCGCCCACAACTCACTTGTGTTCTACTCGTGCAAATAACATCAAACCATAAAACCTAGGCTCGGATGCCACTGTTGTGGAACGTAGTAATTTCGAAAATTTTCCTACGCACACGCAAGATCATGGTGATGCACAGCAACGAGAGGGGAGAGTGTTGTCTACGTACCAACGCAGACCGACTGTGGAAGCGATCACACAACATAGAGGAAGTAGTCGTACGTCTTCTTCCCGATCCGACCGATCCAAGCACCGTTACTCTGGCACCTCCGAGTTCTTAGCACACGTTCAGCTCGATGACGATCCTCGGGCTCCGATCCAGCAAAGCATCGAGGAAGAGTTCCGTCAGCACGACGGCGTGGTGACGATCTTGATGTACTACCGACGCAGGGCTTCGCCTAAGCACTACAACGGTATGATCGAGGTGGAATTTGGTGGCAGGGGGCACCGCACACGGCTAAGGAACGATCTCAAGGATCAACTTGTGTGTCTTGGGGTGTCCCCTGCCCCCGTATATAAAGGTTGGAGGGAGGGGGGCTGGCCGGCCAGAGAGAGGGAGGCGCAGGGGGAGTCCTACTCCTACCGGGAGTAGGACTCCCCCCTCCAATCCTATTCCAACTAGGACTCTCAAGGGGGAAAGGAGAGAGAGGGGGGTTGGCCCCTTCTCCTAGTCCTACTAGGACTTGGGGAAGGGGGGGCGCGGCCAGCTGTGGGCTGCCCCTTTTCTCTTTTCCACTAAGGCCCAATAGGCCCATTAGTCTCCCGGGGGGTTCCGGTAACCCTCCCGGTATTCCGGTAAAATCCCGATTTCACCCGGAACACTTCCTATGTCCAAACATAGGCTTCCAATATATCAATCTTTACGTCTCGACCATTTCGAGACTCCTCGTCATGTCCGTGATCTCATCCGGGACTCCGAACAACCTTCGGTACATCAAAATGCATAAACTCATAATAACTGTCATCGTAACGTTAAGCGTGCGGACCCTACGGTTCGAGAACAATGTAGACATGACCGAGACACGTCTCCGGTCAATAACCAATAGCGGGACCTGGATGCCCATATTGGCTCCTACATATTCTACGAAGATCTTTATCGGTCAGACCGCATAACAACATACGTTGTTCCCTTTGTCATCGGTATGTTACTTGCCCGAGATTCGATCGTCGGTATCCAATACCTAGTTCAATCTCGTTACCGGCAAGTCTCTTTACTCGTTCCGTAATACATCATCTCACAACTAACATATTAGTTGCAGTGCTTGCAAGGCTTATGTGATGTGCATTACCGAGAGGGCCCAGAGATACCTCTCCGACAATCGGAGTGACAAACCCTAATCTCGAAATACGCCAACCCAACATCTACCATTGGAGACACCTGTAGTACTCCTTTATAATCACCCAGTTACGTTGTGACGTTTGGTAGTACCCAAAGTGTTCCTTCGGTAAACGGGAGTTGCATAATCTCATAGTTATAGGAACATGTATAAGTCATGAAGAAAGCAATAGCAACATACTAAACGATCGGGTGCTAAGCTAGTGGAATGGGTCATGTCAATCAGATCATTCTACTAATGATGTGACCTCGTTAATCAAATAACAACTCTTTGTTCATGGTTAGGAAACATAACCATCTTTGATTAACGAGCTAGTCAAGTAGAGGCATACTAGTGACACTCTGTTGGTCTATGTATTCACACATGTATTATGTTTCCGGTTAATACAATTCTAGCATGAATAATAAACATTTATCATGATATAAGGAAATAAATAATAACTTTATTATTGCCTCTAAGGCATATTTCCTTCAGAATTTGGCCCATTAGGGGAACAGGCCAGTAACGGGCTGGAAGTAATCGAGGGCCGAAAAGGAGCCCAAGAACATATGGGCCGTCAATAGGCCGAAAGCTAACACGAGCTGGAAACGGCCCATGTAAATCACGAGCCGTTAACGGGTATAAAGAAAATTACTGTTCATTATGGGCTAGAGTCACCGTGGGCCTTTACCTGCGCCGGCCTATTATGGCACACAAAAATCTTGTGGGCCTTTACCTGGGCTGGCCCATTATGGCCCGCGAAATCTTGTGGGCCTTTAGCTGGGCCAGCCCATTATGGTCCGCAAAATCTCGTGGGCCTTTAGCTGGGTCGGCCCATTATGGTCCGCAAAATCTTGTGGGCCTTTAGTTGGGTCGGCCCATTTAAACTTGTTGGGTCGTGCCACGTGTCGACGTATCATAGGCGCCTTCTGTCCAGTGAGTGGATGACATCCGTCCCGACGATGAGCTGACACGTGTTTCCTCTAGCCAATGATGATTTTACACGTGGAAAATCCCCATTGGTCGGGGCTGTTAACGGGTTATCGGATCCAAAACCCGACCCGATAGCTTAACGGTGTTCCGTTACGGTGGATGCCACGTGTCGGTCACCCTTGACGAAAGCACTTCTGTGACGCGTGATTTATCGTCATGGAAGTGGACACTTCCGTGATGATAATTTTGGTAATGTCATGGAACACTTCTACGACAGCACAGGTATGACTATCTTGATTCTATCATAAATTTGTCATGGATGTACATGCATGACAAAAAAAGCGACCTACTATGACAAACACGTATCATCATGGAAGTGTATTTTTTTGTAGTGCAGTTTCACCGAGGTCTTTCTTTGGAAAACTCCTTTCAAACATTCCTTTATGCTTTGCAGAATAATTCTACATTATCTCCGATCAATAATATGTCATTCACATATGCTTATCAGAAATGTTGTAGTGCTCCCACTCACTTTCTTGTAAATGCAGGCTTCACCGCAAGTCTGTATAAAACTATATCCTTTGATCAACTTATCAAAGCGTATATTCCAACTCCGAGAGGCTTGCACCAGTCCATAGATGGATCGCTGGAGCTTGCATATTTTGTTAGCACCTTTAGGATTGACAATACCTTCTGGTTGCATCATATACAACTCTTCTTAAATAAATCCATTAAGGAATGCAGTTTTGTTTATCCATTTGCCAGATTTCATAAAATGCGGCAATTGCTAACATGATTCGGACAGACTTAAGCATAGATACGAGTGAGAAACTCTCATCGTAGTCAACACCTTGAACTTGTCGAAAACCTTTTTGTGACAATTCTAGCTTTGTAGATAGTAACACCACTATCATCGTCCATCTTCCTCTTGAAGATCCATTTAATCTCAATGGCTCGCAGATCATTGGGCAAGTCAATCAAAGTCCATACTTTGTTCTCATACATGGATCTCATCTCAGATTTCATGGCCTCAAGCCATTTCGTGGAATCTAGGCTCATCATCGCTTCCTCATAGTTCGTAGGTTCATCATGGTCAAGTAACATGACCTCCAGAACAGGATTACCGTACCACTCTGGTGCGGATCTCACTCTAGTTTATCTACGAGGTTTGGTAGTAAATTGATCTGAAGTTACATGATCATCATCATTAGCTTCCTCACTAATTGCTGTAGTAGTCACAGGAACAAATTTCTGTGATGAACTACTTTCCAATAAGGGAGCAGGTACAGTTACCTCATCAAGTTCTACTTTCCTCCCACTCACTTCTTTCGAGAGAAACTCCTTCTCTAGAAAGGATCCATTCTCAGCAATGAATATCTTGCCTTCGGATCTGTGATAGAAGGTGTACCCAACATTTTCTTTTGGGTATCCTATGAAGACGCACTTCTCTGATTTGGGTTTGAGCTTATCAGGTTGAAACTTTTTCACATAGCATTGCAACCTCAAACTTTAAGAAACGACAGCTTAGGTTTCTTGCCAAACCATAGTTCATACGGTGTAATCTCAATGGATTTAGATGGTGCCCTATTTAACGTGAATGTAGTTATCTCTAATGCATAACCCCAAAACGACAGTGGTAAATCGGTAAGAGACATCATAAATCGCACCATATCTAATAAAGTACGGTTACGACATTCCGACACACCATTACACTGTGGTGTTCCAGGTGGCGTGAGTAGTGAAACTATTTCACATTGTTTTAACTGAAGGCCAAACTCGTAACTCAAATATTTTACTTCTACGATCATATTGTAGAAGCTTCTATTTTTGTTACGATGATTCTCCAGTTCACTCTGAAATTCTTTGAACTTTTCAAATGTTTCAGATTTGTGTTTCATCAAGTAGATATACTCATATCTGCTCAAATCATCTATGAAGATCAAAACATAATGATACCTGCCACGAGCCTCAATATTCATCGGACCACATACATCAGTATGTATGATTTCCAACAAATCTGTTGCTCGCTCCATTTTTCCGGAGAACGGAGTCTTAGTCATCTTGCCCATGAGGCATGGTTCGCAAGCATCAACTGATTCATAATCAACTGATTCCAAAATCCCATCAGCATGAATTTTCTTCATGCGCTTTACACCAATATGACCTAAACGGCAGTACCACAAATAAGTTGCACTATTATTATTAACTTTGCATCTTTTGGCTTCAATATTATGAAAATGTGTATCACCATGATCGAGATCCAACAAACCATTTTCATTGGGTGTATGACCATAGAAGGTTGTATTCATGTAAACAAAACAACAATTATTCTCTAATTTACATGAATAACCGTATTGCAATAAACATGATCCAATCATATTCATGCTCAACGCAAACACTAAATAACATTTATTTTAGGTTTAACACTAATCCCGAAAGTATAGGGAGTGTGCGATGATGATCATATCAATCTTGGAACCATTTCCAATACACATCGTCACTTCACCCTTAACTAGTCTCTGTTCATTCTACAACTCCCGTTTCGAGTTACTATTCTTAGCAACTGAACTAGTATTAAATACTGAGGGGTTGCTATAAACACTAGTAAAGTACACATCAATAACATGTATATCAAATATACCTATGTTCACTTTGCCATCCTTCTTATCCGCCAATTACTTGGGGTAGTTCCGCTTCCAGTGACCAGTCCCTTTGCAGTAGAAGCACTCGGGTTCAGGCTTAGGTCCAGACTTGGGTTTTTTCACTTGAGCAGCAACTTGCTTGCCATTCCTCTTGAAGTTCCCCTTTCTTCCCTTTGTCCCTTTACTTGAAACTAGTGGTTTTGTTTACCATCAACACTTGATGCTTTTCTTGATTTCTACCTTCGTCTATTTTAGCGTCACGAAGAGCTTGGGAATCGTTTCCGTTATCCCTTGCATATTATAGTTCATCATGAAGTTCTACTAACTTGGTGATGGTGACTAGAGAATTCTGTCAATCGCTATTTTATCTGGAAGATTAACTCCCACTTGATTCAAGCGATTGTAGTACCCAGACAATCTGAGCACATGCTCACTGCTTGAGTTATTCTCCTTCATCTTTTAGCTATAGAACTTGTTGGAGACTTCATATATCTCAACTCGGGTATTTGCTTGAAATATTAACTTCAACTCCTGGAACATCTCATATGGTCCATGACGTTCAAAACGTCTTTGAAGTCCCGATTCTAAGCTGTTTAAGCATGGTGCACTAAACTATCAAGTAGTCATCATATTGAGCTAGCCAAACGTTCATAACATCTGCATCTGCTCCTGCAATAGGTTTTTCACCTAGCGGTGCATCAAGGACATAATTCTTCTGTGCAGCAATGAGGATAAACCTCGGATCACGGATCCAATCTGCATCATTGCTACTAACATCTTTCAACTTAGTTTTCTCTAGGAACATATCAAAAATAAAATAGGGGAGCTAAACGCGAGCTATTGATCTACAACATAGGTATGCTAATACTACCAGGACTAAGTTCATGATAAATTTAAGTTCAATTAATCATATTACTTAAGAACTCCCACTTAGATAGACATCCCTCTTAATCCTCTAAGTGATCACGTGATCCATATCAACTAAACCATGTCCGATCGTCACGTGAGATGGAGTAGTTTCAATGGTGAACATCACTATGTTCATCATATCTACTATATGATTCACGCTCGACCTTTCGGTCTCAGTGTTCCGAGGCCATATTTGTTATATGCTAGGCTCGTCAAGTTTAACCTGAGTATTCCGCGTGTGCAACTGTTTTGCACCCATTGTATTTCAACATAGAGCGTATCACACCCGATCATCACGTGGTGTCTCAGCACGAAGAACTTTCGCAACGGTGCATACTCAGGGAGAACACTTATACCTTGATAATTTAGTGAGAGATCATCTTATAATGCTACCGTCAATCAAAGCAAGATAAGATGCAAAAAAGATAAACATCACATGCAATCAATATAAGTGATATGATATGGCCATCATCATCTTGTGCTTGTGATCTCCATCTCCGAAGCACCGTCATGATCACCATCGTCACCGGCGACACCTTGATCTCCATCGTAGCAACATTGTCGTCTCGCCAATTTATGCTTCTACGACTATCGCTACCGCTTAGTGATAAAGTAAAGCATTACAGGGCGATTGCATTGCATACAATAAAGCGACAACCGTATGGCTCGTGCCAGTTGTCGATAACTCGGTTACAAAACATGATCATCTCATACAATAAAATATAGCATCATGCCTTGACCATATCACATCACAACATGCCCTGCAAAAACAAGTTAGACGTCCTCTACTTTGTTGTTGTAAGTTTTACGTGGTTGCTACGGGCTAAGCAAAAACCGTTCTTACCTACGCATCAAAACCACAACGATAGTTCGTCAAGTTAGTGCTGTTTTAACCTTCTCAAGGACCGGGCGTAGCCACACTCGATTCAACTAAAGTTGGAGAAACTGACACCCACCAACCACCTGTGTGCAAAGCACGTCGGTAGAACCAGTCTTGCGTAAGCGTAAGCGTAATGTCGGTCTGGGCCGCTTCATCCAACAATACCGCCGAACCAAAGTATGACATGCTGGTAAGCAATATGACTTGTATCGCCCACAACTCACTTGTGTTCTACTCGTGCATATGACATCTACGCATAAAACCTGGCTCGGATGCCACTGTTGGGGAACATAGTAATTTCAAAAAAATTCCTACGCACACGCAGGATCATGGTGATGCATAGCAACGTGAGGGGAGAGTGTTGTCTATGTACCCTCGTAGACCGTAAGCGGAAGCATTTATCAACGCGGTTGATGTAGTCGTACACCTTCACAGTCTGTCCCGATCAAGTACCGAACGTACGGCACCTCCGCGTTCAGCACACGTTCAGCTCGATGACGTCCTCGCCTTCTCGATCCAGCAAGAGGGGCGAAGTAGTAGATGAGTTTCGGCAGCACGACGGCATGGTGACGGTGTTGGTGAATAACAATCTCCGCAGGGCTTCGCCTAAGCACTACGAAAACTATGACGGAGGATAAACTAGAGGGGATGGGGTAGCCGACACACAGCTTGGTGTTTCTTGATGTGTCTTGGGTGCTAGCCCTACTCCTCTATTTATATGTTGAGCCTTGGGGTCGAAACTTGGAGGAAAAGCCTCCACAAAGTCGGTTTCGCCCGAAAGGCAAGAGTGCTCGGACTCCAGGGCCAGACGCCAGGGTTCCTGGCGTCTGGACCCAGACGCCAGGGACCCTGGCATCTGGCCCCTGGACTCTGCAAAACTTCCTTTTGCGCTTTAAAACCTTGTGGGCTTTCTCCTTTGGCCCAAATAAAGTGTTCTCGTACCCAAACATTTCGAGAAACATCTGGAACCCCTTCCGGTGAATTCCGAAACCCTTTCAAAGTCCAAACACTATTATCCCATATATCAATCTTTATCTCCGGACCAATCCGAAGTTCCTCGTCATGTCCGTGATCTTATCCGGAACTCCGAACAACATTCGGTCACCAACATACATAACTCATAGTACTATATCGTCAACGAACGTTAAGCGTGCGGACCCTACGGGTTTGAGAACTATGTAGACATGACCGAGACACCTCTCTAGTTAATAACCAATAGCAGGACCTGGATGCCCATATTGGCTCCTACATATTCTACGAAGATCTTTATCGGTCAGACCGCATAACAACATACATTGTTCCCTTTGTCATCGGTATGTTACTTGCCCGAAATTCGATCATCGGTATCTCAATACCTAGTTCAATCTCATTACCGGCAAGTCTCTTTACTCGTTTCGTAATACATCATCCTGCAACTAACTCATTAGTTGCAATGCTTGCAAGGCTTATAGTGATGTGCATTACCGAGTGGGCCCAGAGATACCTCTCCGACAATCGGAGTGACAAATCCTAATCTCGAAATACGCCGACCCAACAAGTACCTTCGGAGACACCTGTAGAGCACCTTTATAATCACCCAGTTACGTTGTGACGTTTGGTGGCACACAAAGTGTTCCTCCGGTAAACGGGAGTTGCATAATCTCATAGTCATAGGAACATGTATAAGTCATGAAGAAAGCAATAGCAACAAACTAAACGATCAATTGCTAAGCTAACAGAATGGGTCAAGTCAATCACATCATTCTCCTAATGATGTGATCCCGTTAATCAAATGACAACTCATGTCTATGGTTAGGAAACTTAACCATCTTTGATCAACGAGCTAGTCAAGTAGAGGCATACTAGTGACACTCTGTTTGTCTATGTATTCACACATGTATTATGTTTCCGGTTAATGCAATTCTAGCATGAATAATAAACATTTATCATGAAATAAGGAAATAATAACTTTATTATTGCCTCTAGGGCATATTTCCTTCAGAATATTGATGCTGATCTAATGATTCAAAATCAGGACTTTGTTTACGTAAAGCTTACAGGACTGACTTTCCCCCATAAAGGAATGACGTGTGTCGTGTAGGATACTTCACACTAATCTCAACAACAACATGTGGCAATCACGGTGGTACACTTGTTCACTCCGATGCATCCCTCTGAGCTCTTGACTGAGCAAAAGACACAAAATGCTCGTCCACCATGCCAATCTAAGCGAATGACTCAATCCCCATGTTATCCCTTGACCTCCCCCCTGAAAATCACATATGGATTGCAAAGTATGTATCTAGAGCATACAACTTCTAACAGTTCCCTCTTATGTAGCATAACAACCCCCTTCTGGCAGCATTGCAAACAGGTAGGCAAATTTCTTTCCTATAGCATGAAATTCTTTGCCATAACATTGCAAGTCTAGTATGGCAATTCATGGACATGTGTGGCAAATTTCTCTAATGTAGCATGCCAATGATTCTATGCTACAACATTTGCCATGTTCTTACATCTGCAACATGGCAATCTCTGAAACACGTGGCAACTTTTTTCTATAGAATGACAAATTTTGCTGCCGATAACCATTGCCATACCATGGCAATTTCTCTCTGATAGCATGGCAAAAGAGGATGTTCAGAAGGGGGGTGGGGTGTTAGTGTTGTGCAAGGGAGGCCTTCAGGCGTTTGCTGGGAGCGTTTTTCCTGAGGGGACGATTCGTTCCCTCGCGAGAACCACCTAGAGCGCACACTCGTTCTCTCGGGTAACCTCGCTAAGGGAACGTCAACGCGTTATTGTCATCCTTTGTTTATCCTATTGCATTTCAGACTTATCCTGGAACTCCAAGATGGAACATGGAATTGATTATATATGCAAACGTCCAAAGGAATAATGAATCTTGATGGTCTTATTTGGTACCATACTCCGTCTTCGTTAGGCAAGTACAAGACCAAGATTGCTTATCAAAATTTCAAGCCCCATGGCGGCGGCGACAGCTCAAGAACTCACTCTTGTGTTATAGGGTGTTGAATTTAGTCACCAGGGTGCCAAACGTCGGCTCGGTTGTGTCACAACCTCGGGCAGGCTGATGTGTATGATGCATCTGAATCGGTTTTCGACGAGTTTTCCTTATTAACTGATCAATTCTCTTTCTTCTTAATGGAAAGGCAACTCCAGCTAGTTGCTCAAAACGGTTTACACTAATCAAACTATTACCCGATCTACTTTCTCTTCTACTATAAAAAGTGATCTTGCAGATACTTGGAAAGAAAAAGGGGCGCCTCCCAGAGTACAATTTTGGCATGGAGAATATTAAGGCAAGCTATTCCAACATCAACTAGAGTTGTGATGAGATCTTCTTTAGTTACAAGTTACAACTGCAAGAGATGTGGAGAACAAGAGGATAATATACACCTTTTTGTTGTCTATGGTTTTGCTAGAGTTATTTTGTTTATTTCCTTTCAGGGAGGGCTCTGGGTGGATCAAGTACATCAACAAGGATGCACCATTGTTTATGAACCGTCAAGTTCATTATGCAAAAGGCCAGCATGGAAAATGTCTTATCGATGACCTTGTTAATTCTTTCATCCATTTTAAAAGCAAGGAATGATTATCTTCTCGACGCAAAAATTGGAACCGAATGCAGTTCATCCATGCAGCAATGGCATTGCTAAATGAAGATTATAAGGACGTACATTATGCTCAAAGCTTGTCTACTCCAAAGACTCTCTAAAGTTTGATGGGTCTAGGATCGGGAAAGGGCCAAACATATATATGGATGCAGGTTGAAAGGAAATGTGCCTTGTGCATGAAGGGTGAATCATGCTGGCATAGGAGTGTTGATCCATGACAAAACTGGAGGTCAATATCATCTCGTGTACTCCAGATTTTTCTATTTGCATATATTTAATTGTAAAGTTCATTATCAAGATATATTCCTATACCCCACACTTATTAATATAGTTAGCGACACACATATACATATACACTACATTGATACAAAATTTTAAAAAAACCAATAAGACATGAAATTTTCTCATTTCTTATTTGATCACAATTAAGTTGAATTGATCGAAATATGTTTTATGGCGTATTTTATTGACCATTGAATTGTTATTATTTATAAAATTTACCATAATAATTAGATACCATTATGAGTTGAAAAAAATAACTTATAAACATGTATTAAAATTTTGTATAAATATTGATATTTATTTGACACGCACCGGGGCCCAATATTTGTTGGCCTGGCCTGGTAAAAGTCGCTGCCGTCGAGGAAGTGTCGGACATGTCGAAGCAGCGCGAGCACCCTCTGTCGACAAACATAAGACGGTGGCCAAGGTCTTGGGTGACCCATCGGTGAAGGATACCGTTAGAGGTGGGGCCTACGCACCGAAGATCAGCCCGTCATCACTCGGGGCTCTCTGGCACAACGGTGGACACGATATGAACGGCCATCAAAACTTCCCCACGACTCTCTACCAAGAACCAAGCCGCCACCGCCTTGGGGCGGCGCGAGTTCAGGCTTGGGTATCCGCGGGGCAGAAGATGTGCTCTTGCGCTGGCAGGAGGCGAAGGCCCTGCAGCTCCGGGTCTGGGATGAGGACGAACTCGAAGATGCCCTCCTGGTGCGTAAGGACGAAGAAGGAGCCATTGAAGAAGATCAGGTCTTCAAGTTGCTCCCCCTCGAGCCCAGGTGCCCAAAAGAAGCGGTCCTTGTAGGACCGCACGGGCCAGAAGCCTAGACAGGCGCCACTGATCGCCCACCATGACGCCGGGCGTCTCTGCGTCGAGAGCTGGAGGCTGAGGCGCGACCGAGGCAGAGGTTATCCGCATGAACCTCTTGTCGCCGAACATGTTGGGGATGTAGCAGGGAAGCCGTATGAGCGTGTCGGACCTAAAGTTGAAAAGCATGTAACTGCGGCCCTCTGTGGCGACGAGGAGCCATCCGCCCTGTCCCGCCGAGATGATGTATCGTGGCAGCTGCTCGTGCAAGAGGGAATGGGCCGGGGGGCGATGGGCACCGCCAAGAAAGCACAAGAAGCAAGGTGTGCTCTGATGAGAGGGGAGCAAAACGCATGGGAGCACGCGAGGGACGCAGGTCGGAGATGGATACCGAGCTGCACCACGGCAAACAGTGGCCATGCCCAGTCAATCCCTGATGTAAGAGATGTGGTTTGATGCGAGAAGAGAGAGTACGCCCGTAGGAAGGTCAGCCCAATCGGCCGGTCAGTCGCCGACAGGGGCGGGCCGAAGATCTGAAACGATGATCTCGTTGTTCTCTCGGTGGTGGTGGGCAATAGGGGACGGGAGAACTCTTGTTGGTCAGTGCTTAAGGGGGGGGGGGGGGCAGTACAACTCTTGTTGGTTTGACGCTTTTGATTAAGATTGAGGTGTATCTGTGTATATGCAGGACCTTGATCCAGGTCGGTTCGTGTGACTGGATCTCAAATATGGAAGGGGTTCCTCGATACGGAAGGTGCTGCCGATCTCAAATCCAAGGCTCCCCTCCCGCCTCTCCGTTGGGTTCCATTGGTGCGTGCCACTAAATGGGGTACCCCAATGAATGGGTTCGCCATATTCTGCAGGTTTCTGATTATTATTGGGTATCACTGAAGGGGTTTTGCATATTCCGCTACTCAGGCAACATCGATGCTACAAGCGGCGGCAAAGACTCTGGAGTTGGCAGCATGGCTTGCCCATCTTTTGCAGATAAAGAAGACAAACTTCATACTAGACAACCAAACTCTGAGATGAAGCGGATGCAAGAAGAGAGATCTTAAAAACTTCCGTACAGATGATCAAACCAAATTTCTCCAACTATCTCTAGTTAACTAATAAGAAGACGTAAGAGCCCTAACGATTGACCAAAAGAACAATACTCTTGTGCATACTCAAGCTCAAGGTATGTTTGACAATATTTGCTTGTTTAGGACAACAACATTGTGCTGACCAGTGTCCTACTAAGGTCATGTTAATCTCTCATCATTTGCAATGTTGCACAAGTAGATCACACATGAGTTAATTCGAAGGGCATCCGGCTAACGACGTCCCAGAAAAAATGGATCAACGCCCTCGCGTCGTCCCCTGAGGAGATTCGGGTGGCTCCGCTACCGCCACCGCTCCAGGCTCCCACCATGCCTTCCTCCCCTTGCCGCCACTGGTCGGTGCCGCCCGGGCAAAGCCCCGGTCGATGGTTGGCGGCGGCGGGTTCCTCTGCGCGCCCTCCGTGCTCCGGTCAGACCTGCCCCTACGTAGATCTCACCTCGCCATGTCGGGTATGCGCTGCCGCTTGACCTGTGCTACCGCCATCTCGGCGTGCCTCCCCAGCCATGAGCCGCTGGACGCCTTGGCTTTGGTCCTTTGTGTTGTTGCTGGCGGAGCTACGTGTCCCCGCTCTAGCCCTGGTCCTTCACCAGTGTGCACCTCCGTGCATGTTTTGCCCAGATCTGATACACCGGTGTGGAGCAGATGGTCCACTGCAATCCTGTGCACACGAACGCGAATCCGGCATCCAGCCAATTGGATTGGAGAGGGCTCTCGTAGGTGAGGTGATGATGGTGTGTTGCGTCATTGGTGTTGATTACACCGGTCTGCAGCGGCGGCTTCGCCACAGATTGCAATGACCACCGAAAGATCTTCAGGAGGATTTTTTTCTCCCTAGAACCGGTGGTTACATTCGGTAGTGAGGTGTATTATATGAACGACGACACACATCGCTGTTGTTGTTGAGATTGAGGAGAAGTGGTGTAGACAACACATGAGTGACTTTGATGATGGTGCTTCTTGAACACCCGGTCTCGAGTTCCAGGGTGAAAACCTATGTCTGGCTGAGATGGTTATACCTGACAATGGCGATGTTGCATCATTACCTTGTTGAAGCCACTGTTCGGATATATGCTCAGATTGGTTCTTGTAGGGTGAAAACCTAGAACCTAGCCTTTGATGGTTTGGTCCGATGACGACGACGCTTGTGCATCGCTTCCTTCCTAAAGGTGTTCCTTTGAAGAACATTGTCGTCTGTGTGGGGTCATAAGATAGTTGGTGCGGATAAGGTCGTCATTTGTTATAGTTTACCGATCCGAGATTTGATCGCCTTGGGTATTTCCTTTTTCCTCCCTTAGACATAGCTTTAGTCTTATATGACTTTGATACTCGCTGGCTATTTTTTTTTTGTACGCATTAGCGTTGTCTGTGTGCATCCTAATTATGCAGAGGCCGGGTGTATGCTCTTTCTGTTTGTATTCTATTCATACTTTATATTGAGTAAATAAAATCCATCCATTGTCGAAAAATGTGCAATGTTGCACATTACCTTGTGTATCTTGTTTTTGAACCCTAGGAGTATGGAATAAATCTTTTAAAAGTTCGGGGAATAAAAACGCCGCATCCTCCCTCTTGGTCTCATGCGGACATGTGCCCTTGCCGGTATTTGTCGGCACGACAACCTTTCACTACTTTTTTTTATCGATATAACCTTTCACTACTTAATTTCCTATAGATGCTGCCCTTCCCCTATTCTTATTTTCATGCCTAAGCAAGGGTTCAGGTTCTACCAGTTCCAGTTAATTCCTCAATTAAAAAAAAGGTTCCAGTTAGTTCCTTGATTCCCAAATGTACAAAAATTTGTCCCAAAAAGAAGAAATGTAGAGATTGCCGGCATAGTTTATACCAAGTGAGAACAAAAATCAAGGGACATGGTCCCAGCCAGTGTAACAAGGTGCGAATGGTTCAGAGAGAGAAAAACTGCCAAAATTAACCGTAGAAGTTTTGGGTGCCATTTAAAAGTAAAAGCAAATTTTGCATGAAACGGTCAACATATATGGGAATCACACCAAATAGGTCCTACTAGGAAGACCATTTGGGCCACAATAGATCGGCATCTAGGAGTACAAAAAAACGTGAGAACTCAAACAACACAGCATATGCTGAAGAGAGCAGAACGGCTCACAGATGTGGAGAAGATCAATCAATTATCATCTTGATATTTGTTCCGCAAATCCACAGGTCCTCAAAACATGCAAAAGGAACTACACAGCGACACTGAAGAACCGAAATCTGAAGTTCCATATTTCAGTCTGAGGATACCAATATGGTTGCAAGAATTTTGTCCAAAAAGTACCAACTATTTACCCAACATAACTTGTTGAAGCTAGGCTCCAGAAACAATCGACGTGGACTTCAGTGGCAAAAAGCATGATTGGTTTTGATGACCCGACAAATGGAACATCACACCTGTAATAGCCTTTCCTTTCAAGCTGTACAACTTCTCCTCGCTTGATGTTCCGCATGTTTGGGTCTCCAAGAGCTAAAGCTTCTCGTCGGGTGCATGGGTTAAGATTTTCAAGGAACTTCTCACCTCCGGGCTTATCATCTTCTCCCAGTTCCAGCTGCAAAAGTGCCACATATTAGGACTAAAAGAACATGTAGATGTACCACTTAGGAATTAGGATTGACTGAGACAATATGGACACATTGATGGAAGAGATAAGTTCGCCAAGCAACGCATAGTTGAACAGATTAATAAGTAAATAATGCAGCAAATAGGTAGTATAAGAAACGGTTCTGGTGCTCAAGTGACTGCAAGCCTACCGACTTGAACATAGAACATGATGCCTCACCTTTTTGTTGATGATTAGGTAGTCAAAATCCACCAAAGAGAGAGACACAAGGTCTTCAATATCTGATAGCCAGGTTAGCTTCAGCTTTGTCATCTTCACTGACCCGTCAGGATGGAGTTCACCAACTAGTTGAGTAATTGTTCCATCATCTATCTTGATTTCTTTAATGATAGCATTTCCCCAGTCCATCAAAGTGACCTCCTCACCGACGGTAATGGCTGATCAGCATACTCTAGCCAAATTCTGTTTGCGAACGTTATAGCCTTATTACCAGCACCCTCGCATTTCTTGTGCCTAGGTAAAATTCGAATGAATGGTACCGCTGGGCCGTTAGTAAGTGTCAAGGGCACACTTTTGTCCTTCAACACAGCAGTATGCCTTCCATAGGCTGGATCAATTATCTTCTTGTTGATTGTCCAGAGTTTATCCCATTCCATGAGATTCAGATTCTTTGAAGCACCCTTAAAAATAGGAGATGCAAAAAAAGAAAGGAGAGTCAATAACTCAAAACTTACACATAATAATATTAGATAAGAAGAGTAACTCATTAGAAGATTACCTGCTCGAGTATAAACTGGATCAAGGCTTCAACCTTCAAGCCACGACGTAATACGCCTTGTATGGTGGGAAAGCGTGCGTCAGTCCAGTCCTCCACCTTCTTGTTTTGTACAAACCAGCGAAGCGTGCGCTTGCTAAGAACGGTATAAACCATATTCAGTCTGCTGAACTCATAGAGTTCAACCCTCCGCAGCCCCATGTCCTGAAGGATACGGTAGTACTGTGCATTCCGATCATGATACTCACTTGAACGAAGAGCATGAGTCACCCCTTGCAATGCGTCAACAAATGGGCATGCAAAGTCATATGTTGGATAGACCTTGTATTTTGAGCCAACACGATGATGGGGATCAGGGTTGCAACGGTAGTAAACAGGATCTCGAAGTGATTTGTTGGGGTCCTGCATGTCAAGTTTACCACGCACACAGCACTGAGTACCCCTCTTGGTACCATTAACCATCTCACTCCACAACAACAAGTTCTCCTCAACAGTACTGTTTCTACATTTAGATTCCACACCGTCCCTCCTTTCAGTATTCATTTTATCCTTGGGTGTATCATCAACATATGCCTTTCCCTGCTTAATCAAACATTCGGCCATTTCCATTAGCTTTGGGAAATAATCCGATGTGTATGTAACTGCATCGTATTTAACTCCAAGGGTCTCAATATCCTTCAGGACGTTCTCAACAAATTCGCTGCTTTCTTTGGAAGGATTTGTGTCATCAAATCGAACTAAGAGGCGTCCTTTATATCTATCTGCAAAATACTGGTTCAACAGTGCAGCCTTAGCATGACCAATGTGGAGATATCCGCTAGGCTCTGGGGCAAAACGTACGCAAACCTCCCCAACTTTTGCACCTGGGAGATCTATCTCATGACCTGAGGTGTTCTTCAAGCCAGGCATCTTTTCTTTCAGGCATGGTGCGGGAGATTTGCCAATTGCTCGCTTTCCAACATAAACAGATGTAACTTCCTCTAGTGCATAGTCTACAGCTACGCTGTTGAACCAACGGACAAGGTTTTGGTACTTCCTTGACCTCCTTAAACTTTCCCATCGTTGACCAGCTCCTGAAGAAAACAGTTGTGACCTCCAGGGTAAGACAAAGGGAGAGAACATTAAACTACACATGAACGAAAGAAGCCAGAAATTACCTCTGAGGTTTGACAACACTACAATGTCAGCAACTGTCAGACCATGACCAACCAAAAAGGTTCGAGATGCCAAGTATCCATCAAGAAATGAGCAAGCGGCTTCAGATTCAGAGCCTGAAAGAATGAGTGGTGCGTACTCGAGCCATTCATCAACCTACATAGGCATAATAACAGTGGCAACTTAGAATATACTGAGACGATTCTTGAAAATCATTGACAAGCAGCATATGTGGAACAGAAACGTACACGTGCTGCCTGAATAGCGTTCTCGCCATAGAAGCTGGAGACAGATGTAGTACGGGCAATATAGCGAAGAACTGTGTTGACACCATGTATAAAGTCCCTGTACAGAATGATGATAGATTCATTGAGACACTACAAATTAACATACATAAATACTGCCAAGGGCAATGAGTAGTGGAAAAGCATGTTTCAGCAAAAAAAAATACTGTTTTTGTTAACCCATAATGTTCTAATGGTCGCCATTTTCGTCAACATAATTTCTTACAGTCACAGATATTATTACAAAAAAATCTTCAAATATGTTTAAAAACAGAGGGGGGAAATACCTTGGACAGAGACACGGAGGCTGGACTGCCGGAGGTGGAGACGTGCCGTGGAGGGCGAGCCGAGCAGGGGAGCCGGGGAGGCCGGAGGGCAGAGGCGGACTGGCCCCTGGCCTTGGCGGCAGGGGGGGGCCTGACCGGACACAGAGTTACAGACTCGCGGAGGAGAGGTCGGCGAGGGCCGGAGGCCGAGGGGAGGGAAGGGGAGGGAGTGAGGAGAGGGCCGGCCGGATGGGAGGGAGAGGGCCTGCCAGGGGTTGAGGCGGAGACTAGAGGACCTTCTCGCCGCCGGCGACCGAGGGGAGGTCCGCAGCGGCGTGGGGGTCTACGGGGCAGGGAGGAGGCGGCGTTGGGGCTCAACGGGGCGGCGCGGCGGCGGGAGAGAGGAGTAGAGGGGGCGGCGGTGCCTATCCGTGTGGCGACAGGGGTTTGCGAGGGAAGACGTGTGTATATTTCGCCCAAACCCAAACCGAGACGCTCTCGAATTCCCTGGTTTCCTTCTTTCGCTCGTTTTTTCCTTCAGTTTCGTTTCTTTTTTCTTCTTTTTTGCGAGGATTCCAGTTTCTTTTTTGTTTGTTTGCGCCTTATGAATTTTTTAACACATTTCAAAACAATGTAATAAGTTCAAAACTGTTCTCACATTTATAAAAAGGATGTTCATGTACTTTAGAACGTGTTCACACATTTTCTCGAAAGAATGTTCACGGAATTAAAAAGGTGTCCGTCCATTTAAAACTAGTCATGTAGTATGAAAAAGTACTCTAGAAAGAAAAAATCGGGGGTTTTAAAAGGGTGTTCATTTATTTAAAGTTAGTTCATGCATTGCAATTGTAGTGTTCATGTATACTAACATATGAAGCGTTGTTAATACCTTATACATTTGCAATACCTTGTATATACTCGGGCGTCTCAAATTTCTCTTAAACGTCCGAGCGGATGGCCCGATCATTGATCGATCAAACATACTTAATCCAGACGGAATCTTAAACCAGGCTAAAATGCTCAGGCTGACCGACACCTCTTATCTACATCTACTAATAAAATACGGATTGCACCTACCTGTTCACCGTCAGCATTTTTACACAAAACCACCTTACATTTTGAAGAATCAACTCGTAGTACATCTTTAAGTGGAAAAACGAATCACTTTTCTATTTTTACGAAAGAAAAACTACAGTTTGTGGTAATTAAGCCGCAATTTTACTTTTAATTGACAAAACTAATCTTTTTTGTGTTTACATAAACCCTCCTACATTTTTTGGTAATTAACCCATAGTTTACTTGTAAGTACAAAACATGCTTTTTGAAATATCCATATCTTCTACACCCTAACTCCTATTTTAACATGTTATATATGAAATTTGATTACAAAAATGTGTAGAATCCAAATATGATATTATTTTATCTATTAACTACTTTTCAAATGCTATTTAGAGTGAAACCTTAATCAATAGTGTGTGATCCGTCTTTCCTTCGTACGAGCGTCGATCTCAATTGCAAATGAACGGCTCGACAAACAATATAGGAGATGAAAGAAACCTTCGAAAACTACGCAGGCATGCCTTGGCAAACCTAGCAAGAGGAAAGTATTAGCATCTTGTGTCGAGAGAGAGATGATTTAGGATTGACAACATTCAAACACGTTGTGATTATATAGGCACTAAGATTATCGTAGGCGAAAATGGGACAGAAAACAAACTACAACATAGATGGGATGTGATGTTTAAATAAAGAACGCGAATCTATTGAGGTCTTGATTCATGATTGGGCATGAGCTATTTTTCTCTCCCATTACAAAGCAACCTTTTTTGCTAGTATCCTCAAACATACATAATCCAGACGAGCACCTCAAACCAGCCTCGGACGTTCGGATTGACCGACACCCCTTGTATCCAAACCAAATTTGATGCGGATATGAGGAGGCCCAGGTGCATCCGCCACGTCGGATCTGGTCTACGCTGGCCCACCTAACCCCGTATAAATTCGTCCTGATCCGCTGAACGGATCAAACCCTAGCCACTCCACTCCCTTCCTCTTCGCCCGCAAACTCACTTTCGGCGATGTCCAGCGGTCTCCGGCATGATGAAGAGCGGATTAGACTCCGACAACTTTGGACTGGGATGTCGTCCCATGCGGGATGGAGAAGGCTATGGCCGTCCGCATTACCCTTGGCCGCTCCTAGGAGGATTGTGCCCGACTGATGACCTCATGCTCAATTTCATATAACATTTCAATTTGTACAATGGAAACTATGAATGAAGTGTAATAATTCATTATGAATATACAAATTTTTGATAATAATTGTTTTGTAAACGGAATTTGATAACAATTGTGACCCAGCGTGGAGTTATCATGAGTGAGGAGCTACGAGTGAGACACTGAAACATTGCAGAATCTACCTGGAGTTCCAAACCCGAAGCAGCGCTACACTGTAAATTTGAATCATCCAACATAAAAGAAACCGGAGACGAAAGCCCTTTCTCCAGCCAAGTTCCTCCCGTATCCTTTGCGCTAGCCCAAGTGAAAGAGAGCTCCGTATTTACCAGGATAAAAATGGGGAGCAGATAAATACGGCGCACCTCCCGTATCTGCTACCCGTTTTCGCAGTACAGTTACAAACAAACTCCGTATTTACAACACAAGCATCTATCTCAACCGCCTTACACGAACACAGAAGTTGCTCTCATGAATCATTCGCAGACTAATGCGCCTGCAAACAAACAGCAGAGCTCGCGCGGAAGGACGAGGAGAAGAAGAGCATAAACGGAGAAGAAGACGATGAACATTTTAAGAGGCCTGATGACCCGAGAAATAGACCCTGAACCTACTGATGGTAGCAGTCGTCGTTGACGGGGATGTTCCGGGGCGCCATGAAGCCGTTGCCGGCGTCCATGAGGCCGAGGTTGGCGCAGGAGGAGCCCGGCGGCTTCCTGGCCATGGCCACGCCCCCCAGCGCGGCGTAGCTCTTGCAGGGCTTCATCTTGTGCCCGCGCGGCTTCTCCTTCTTCTGCAGGTCCTCCAGGCACCGCACCTCCGCCATGCACGCGAACGACTGCGACTTGCCCTGGTAGTACGCCGACAGCCCCTTCCTGCGCAGCCACATCGTTAGTCGCCGTTCGTCGTCGACGGATAAGTTGGTTGGTCGGGAGTACTGCTACTTACTTGGCCGGGAGGTGCGCCGTCATGCCGGACATGTCGTAGATGCTGTCCGAGTTCATCCGCCTCAGCGGCGCCTGCGGCGGCGCGGACTGGCGGCGGCCGCCCCCGCTGGCCGGGAACCGGTCCCCCTCGTCGCCCGACTCGCCGCCGGAGGACGCGCACGACGACGCCTCGAAGGCGTCCTCCTCCTCCTCGCCCATCATCCTGTAGCTCATCTCGGCAGACAACCAACGAGCTCAACCCCGTCCCTCTTCCGCCGCCCGATCACCCGACCTGCGCCGTAGCTCAAACGGCACGAAGACGCTCTGCTCTGGCAGTGGTTGGCCCCTGCGAGTGCGGCTGTGGTCGTTGGCCTTTGGAGACCCGGCGGGGTGGCGCGCGCATATATAGGGCAGGGAAGCACAGCACGCGCGGCCGGTTCGTGCCGGTCCGGTCGCGCCGAGAGCGGGGCTGGAGCGGATAGCGTGGCGCGCCGGTGCCCGGTGCGTGTCCGCCCGCTTTCGTCCGGACGCGCGTGGTATGGTTTGGTTCCGTTTGACCGACACCGCGCCGGCTTAGCGTGCGCGATTCGCTGCCGATGCGCGCGCCCGCGGTCACCACCGTGGCCGCGCCGGTGGCGGTGAGTCACCGCGGCACGGCCCGGGGTTTAATCAGGGTGACACGGAAAGCGGTGGGGCTGGCCACTCCCCGGCTCCCACATGGCTTTTCCCCGGATTCCGTTCCGGTCGGTCGGTCGGTCGGTCCTGTGGTCTTATCCTCTTTGGGTTCGCGTCGCGTGTATGGATCATGGGGATGGACGGGTGAGGGGCCCCTGTGGGGTGGGTGATGGGCTGTGAGGCTGGGGCGTGGGTCTCCCGTGCGGTGTGGTGCGCCCATCATGCCGTGCCCAATGACCAGACTCGCATGGACTGTGTCGCTTTTAAAACTTTTGCTGCGGACATGTGGCCATTTCCTGCAGGAGCAGCGTTGGTTTTAAAACTTTCAATATATATATTGGTGGGTCTTTGAAGGGATCGATCTCACATACGGCGGCGAGAACGACCACATGAAAGAAGATCATGCATTCTTTATATATATAAAACTGTCAATAACCGGCAGAGTGTGTTGAGGTGTGGCACGTAAAAAAACAAAACAATCAGAACTGGGGCACACGTCCCGGGCGGGCGCGCACGTGGGCAGTACGTGCGTTGTGCGGTGGCTATTGTACTAGGCTAGCTAGTACTAGGAGCCTGGGACCATATGCCTGCCATGCGTAGGCAGTCCTATTCATTTCGCACGGTGCGCGCTCTTCTCCCGTCCTCCGGAGAAAGAAACGAAGGGTGAAAGTGAAACGATCAACGCACCAACTCGCTCACTCACTAGCCAGTGGCAGTGGGTGAAAGTGAAACGTGTACGTTTTCGGACATCATATTCATTATTCCCGACAACGCTTCAGCACCACTCCGCCCTTGGTTCGTGGCACCGGAGCGAAGATTGTTCGAAAAATAAGGCGACATGAACACGCGTCCACACGTCGTTTTTTTTGAAAAAAATGAAACACGCACACATGAGAAGATCAGCCCTCGATTTTTCTTTTGGAACTAAACATGGGTTGCAGAAGGAAAACTCGCGCACGATAGCGTCGCGTATATGTTCACGTGGGTGGCTCGTGGCCGGAACAAGTTCTGACCTTCATCATCTATCTATCTATCTACAAGAATCTCTCCACCAACATTAACAGCATTTCCCTCCGCCTGTCTCGACCACATCGATTACTAGCATCGCCATCCACGAGAAAGCAAACCCATTCTCCCAATACAATATTCAAACCCACCCTGGGCCCAAGCGCGAGGACGTGGCGGGGATCGAAGTCACGGAGCAGCGGGGACACGCGGCGGGGAGGGATCCGCTACGCGCCGGCTGCGTGTCCCGTGGAGAACACGGCGAGCCTGCCACGTCCGGCACCACGTCGGCCCCGGAGCAAGGGGAAAACGGCTCCCGCGCTTAAACAAATCGCCGGCGCGCGCGTCGCGTCGCGTCACCGCCATTTCCGGCGGCGGGGCCACGGACGGACGGGCCTTTCTCCCGGCGACGGGGCCGCGGCGTCTGACCAGGGCGCGCGCGCGCGCCGACACTGGCTTTCTCGTGTCGTGCAGGTGCAGCGGGCTTTTTGTTTTTCCTTGCCTCTGCAGCTTGGCCAGATGTTGATCACTGTACCGGATCCAGTAATTAATCGTCCGCGATAATTGTCCTGTGCTTAGTGATGTGTCACTCAGGGTGCCTGTGTTCGAGGATGCTGTGTCAGTCTCAGGCGCTGCGACGCCTTAAACTAATCCACTATTGCCACGTCAGCGCATGCACGATTCGAGGCAGGGTTGTTTCTGGATCAGCACAAAGATGGCCTCGTTCATGTCCTGTTACTGTTAGCTGGTCCTTGCGGCCGGCGTGACCTGGTTTTAGACCAAACCCTGAGTGAGTGGTTAGTGGTCACTTACCATGATTCAAACGTGTGCGGAGAAAGTGTCAGGACCCTGTAGACTTGACGGCCTTTCCTTTTCGCCGGTTTGGTGCAGTCCCAGACGCGTTTCAGCTGGGAGAGAACGTCGGTAGGAATGCACCAACCGATTTGATGATTAGTACCACAAGCTCGTGGGAATGAATCCATGGATGGATCGGGACGCCAGTGACCGGCGAGTTAGCCGTCGCTGGCCGATAATAAAAGACCAAACAGCCGCCGGTGCCCACCAGTGCAGCCAGCCCACTGGGTGCACCATGGGTCCATGTCTCTAGCCAGCCCCACACGGGCACACGGCGACTAGCTGGAGGCTGCCGAGTTCGCGGCGCACGAGCCCTAGCTACCCTACTGGACACGGACACAGCGCCGGAAACCATGCAGGTTCGCGGAACTCGTCGCCGGAGGAGGACCAGCGCACAGCGCAGGTCGCAGCCCCGGCGCGCGAGGAGATGGCCTGAAACCATGCATGCATGCATGGGTCCGATATTTTTGGGCAAAAGGGTCCCCGGATCTGGACGGGTCACGGGCGACAGCAACGTGCATTACGACGATGTGGCATCTGCGTGGTTTCTTTTCTTAGCTCGGTGCGGATGCCCACCTTATCGTCCCGCTACGGAGATCACATCGCGCATTCGTGTTTGCTTATGCTTCTGCCTGCGTGAAACTGACATTGCGGTATGTTCTTGCAGGAGGAATGGTTGTTGTTGCTGGAAACGCTGTGATTTCATCGTGATAAACCGTCCAAAGCTCTATGATTAGGAGTTACGACCGCTTGCCGAATCAGATTGCTTCGAGTAGTGTCACTTTTGGCCAAGCATGGCCTTTTTTTTACACCAAGAAAGAGAAGGGTCCGGTTGGTCCGAACGCAACAGGTGTCAGTGCCCATCGAGCCGTAGTTCTCCAATGTTTACGTTTTCTTTTTCCCTAGAGGCTAGAGCCAGTGCAAATATCTTCCTCGCGAATGTGGAGTTTCTATGCCTGAGCTCAAATGCTCCTGATGTGAACAGTAAAATAAATAACATAGAAAAACATTTTAAAAAATTCTGAATTTTGTTTGTGACATATTTAAAAAAAATGTTTGTTGTGCATGCAAAATTTCATCAAGAATGACATTAGAGAAAGGCATGGTAAAAAAAATGATGCTATGAAGATGTTTCTTTTCTTGGGTGCGGATGCCCACCTTATTCTTCCCCTACGCAGATCACATCGTGCATCTGTGCTTGCTTATGCTTCTGCCTGAGTGAAGCTGACATTGCAGTGCAAGGAAAATGGTTGTTCTTGCAGGAAATGGCGTGATTCCATTGTGATAACCCATCCAAAGCTCTGTGATTACGAGTTACGACCGCTCGCCGAATCAGATTGCTCCGAGCAGTGCCACTTTTGGCCAAGCATGGCCTTTTTACACCAAAAGCAGGGGTCCACCTGGTCCTAACGCAACAGGTGTCAGTGTCTATCGAGCCGTAATTCTCGAGTGGTTCCGTTTTCCCCCCAGAGACCATGCAAATATCTTCCTAGCGAATGTGGAGTTTCTATGCCCGGGCTCAAATGCTGCTGATGTGAACAATAAGATAAATAACATAGAAAAACATTTTAAAAAATTCTGAATTTTGTTTGTGACATATTTAAAAAATATTTGTTATGCATGCAAAAATTCATCACGAAATGACATTGGAGCAAGACATATGGTAAACAAAAACAAAATCGATGTTATGAAGATGTTTCTTTTCTTGGGTGCGGATGCCCACCTTATCCTCCTGCTACGGAGATCACATCCAAAGCTCTATAATTACGAGTTATGACCATCCAAAGTGGAGGATATGTTCTTGCAGAAAAACGGTTGTTGCGGGGAACGGCGTAATTTCATTGTGATAAACCATCCAAAGCTCTATAATTACGAGTTATGACCGCTCGCCGAATGATATTGCTCCGGGTAGTGCCACTTTTGGCCAAGCATGGCCTTTTTACGCCAAAAGCAGGGTCCAGCTGGTCCTAACGCAACAGGTGTCGGTGTCCATCGAGCCGTAGTTCTCCAATGATTCCGTTTTCTTTTTCCCTAGAGCCCGCGCAAATATCTTCCTGGCGAATTTGGAGTTTTTATGCCTGGGCTCAAATGCTTCTGGTATGAACAGTAAAATAAATAACATAGAAAAATATTTTAGTAAAATCTGAATTTTGTTTGCGACATATTTAAAAATATATTTGTTGTGCATGCAAAATTTCATCATGAAATAACATTGGAGCAAGACATGGTAAAAAAAATCGATGCTATGAACATGTTTCTTTTCTTGGATGCGGATGCCCACCTGATCCTCCCGCTACGGATATCACATTGTGCATTTTGTGCTTGCTTATGCTTCTGCTTGCGTGAAACTGACATTGCAGTGCAAGATATGTTCTTGCGGGAAAAATGGTTTGTTGCAAGAAACGGCGTGATTCCATTGTGATAAACCATCCAAAGCTCTATAATTACGAGTTATGACCGCTCGCCGAATGATATTGCTCCGGGTAGTGCCACTTTTGGCCAAGCATGGCCTTTTTACGCCAAAAGCAGGGTCCAGCTGGTCCTAACGCAACAGGTGTCGGTGTCCATCGAGCCGTAGTTCTCCAATGATTCCGTTTTCTTTTTCCCTAGAGCCCGCGCAAATATCTTCCTGGCGAATTTGGAGTTTTTATGCCTGGGCTCAAATGCTTCTGGTATGAACAGTAAAATAAATAACATAGAAAAATATTTTAGAAAAATCTGAATTTTGTTTGCGACATATTTAAAAATATATTTGTTGTGCATGCAAAATTTCATCATGAAATAACATTGGAGCAAGACATGGTAAAAAAAATCGATGCTATGAACATGTTTCTTTTCTTGGATGCGGATGCCCACCTGATCCTCCCGCTACGGATATCACATTGTGCATTTTGTGCTTGCTTATGCTTCTGCTTGCGTGAAACTGACATTGCAGTGCAAGATATGTTCTTGCGGGAAAAATGGTTTGTTGCAAGAAACGGCGTGATTCCATTGTGATAAACCATCCAAAGCTCTATAATTACGAGTTATGACCGCTCGCCGAATGATATTGCTCCGGGTAGTGCCACTTTTGGCCAAGCATGGCCTTTTTACGCCAAAAGCAGGGTCCAGCTGGTCCTAACGCAACAGGTGTCGGTGTCCATCGAGCCGTAGTTCTCCAATGATTCCGTTTTCTTTTTCCCTAGAGCCCGCGCAAATATCTTCCTGGCGAATTTGGAGTTTTTATGCCTGGGCTCAAATGCTTCTGGTATGAACAGTAAAATAAATAACATAGAAAAATATTTTAGAAAAATCTGAATTTTGTTTGCGACATATTTAAAAATATATTTGTTGTGCATGCAAAATTTCATCATGAAATAACATTGGAGCAAGACATGGTAAAAAAAATCGATGCTATGAACATGTTTCTTTTCTTGGATGCGGATGCCCACCTGATCCTCCCGCTACGGATATCACATTGTGCATTTTGTGCTTGCTTATGCTTCTGCTTGCGTGAAACTGACATTGCAGTGCAAGATATGTTCTTGCGGGAAAAATGGTTTGTTGCAAGAAACGGCGTGATTCCATTGTGATAAACCATCCAAAGCTCTATAATTACGAGTTATGACCGCTCGCCGAATGATATTGCTCCGGGTAGTGCCACTTTTGGCCAAGCATGGCCTTTTTACGCCAAAAGCAGGGTCCAGCTGGTCCTAACGCAACAGGTGTCGGTGTCCATCGAGCCGTAGTTCTCCAATGATTCCGTTTTCTTTTTCCCTAGAGCCCGCGCAAATATCTTCCTGGCGAATTTGGAGTTTTTATGCCTGGGCTCAAATGCTTCTGGTATGAACAGTAAAATAAATAACATAGAAAAATATTTTAGAAAAATCTGAATTTTGTTTGCGACATATTTAAAAATATATTTGTTGTGCATGCAAAATTTCATCATGAAATAACATTGGAGCAAGACATGGTAAAAAAAATCGATGCTATGAACATGTTTCTTTTCTTGGATGCGGATGCCCACCTGATCCTCCCGCTACGGATATCACATTGTGCATTTTGTGCTTGCTTATGCTTCTGCTTGCGTGAAACTGACATTGCAGTGCAAGATATGTTCTTGCGGGAAAAATGGTTTGTTGCAAGAAACGGCGTGATTCCATTGTGATAAACCATCCAAAGCTCTATAATTACGAGTTATGACCGCTCGCCGAATGATATTGCTTCGGGTAGTGCCACTTTTGGCCAAGCATGGCCTTTTTACGCCAAAAGCAGGGTCCAGCTGGTCCTAACGCAACAGGTGTCGGTGTCCATCGAGCCGTAGTTCTCCAATGATTCCGTTTTCTTTTTCCCTAGAGCCCGCGCAAATATCTTCCTGGCGAATTTGGAGTTTTTATGCCTGGGCTCAAATGCTTCTGGTATGAACAGTAAAATAAATAACATAGAAAAATATTTTAGAAAAATCTGAATTTTGTTTGCGACATATTTAAAAATATATTTGTTGTGCATGCAAAATTTCATCATGAAATAACATTGGAGCAAGACATGGTAAAAAAAATCGATGCTATGAACATGTTTCTTTTCTTGGATGTGGATGCCCACCTGATCCTCCCGCTACGGATATCACATTGTGCATTTTGTGCTTGCTTATGCTTCTGCTTGCGTGAAACTGACATTGCAGTGCAAGATATGTTCTTGCGGGAAAAATGGTTTGTTGCAAGAAACGGCGTGATTCCATTGTGATAAACCATCCAAAGCTCTATAATTACGAGTTATGACCGCTCGCCGAATGATATTGCTCCGGGTAGTGCCACTTTTGGCCAAGCATGGCCTTTTTACGCCAAAAGCAGGGTCCAGCTGGTCCTAACGCAACAGGTGTCGGTGTCCATCGAGCCGTAGTTCTCCAATGATTCCGTTTTCTTTTTCCCTAGAGCCCGCGCAAATATCTTCCTGGCGAATTTGGAGTTTTTATGCCTGGGCTCAAATGCTTCTGGTATGAACAGTAAAATAAATAACATAGAAAAATATTTTAGAAAAATCTGAATTTTGTTTGCGACATATTTAAAAGTATATTTGTTGTGCATGCAAAATTTCATCATGAAATAACATTGGAGCAAGACATGGTAAAAAAAAATCGATGCTATGAACATGTTTCTTTTCTTGGATGCGGATGCCCACCTGATCCTCCCGCTACGGATATCACATTGTGCATTTTGTGCTTGCTTATGCTTCTGCTTGCGTGAAACTGACATTGCAGTGCAAGATATGTTCTTGCGGGAAAAATGGTTTGTTGCAAGAAACGGCGTGATTCCATTGTGATAAACCATCCAAAGCTCTATAATTACGAGTTATGACCGCTCGCCGAATGATATTGCTCCGGGTAGTGCCACTTTTGGCCAAGCATGGCCTTTTTACGCCAAAAGCAGGGTCCAGCTGGTCCTAACGCAACAGGTGTCGGTGTCCATCGAGCCGTAGTTCTCCAATGATTCCGTTTTCTTTTTCCCTAGAGCCCGCGCAAATATCTTCCTGGCGAATTTGGAGTTTTTATGCCTGGGCTCAAATGCTTCTGGTATGAACAGTAAAATAAATAACATAGAAAAATATTTTAGAAAAATCTGAATTTTGTTTGCGACATATTTAAAAATATATTTGTTGTGCATGCAAAATTTCATCATGAAATAACATTGGAGCAAGACATGGTAAAAAAAATCGATGCTATGAACATGTTTCTTTTCTTGGATGCGGATGCCCACCTGATCCTCCCGCTACGGATATCACATTGTGCATTTTGTGCTTGCTTATGCTTCTGCTTGCGTGAAACTGACATTGCAGTGCAAGATATGTTCTTGCGGGAAAAATGGTTTGTTGCAAGAAACGGCGTGATTCCATTGTGATAAACCATCCAAAACTCTGTGATTATGAGTTATGACCGCTCGCCGAATCAGATTGCTTCGAGTAATGCCACTTTTGATCAAGCATGCCTTTTTACACCAAAAAGCATGGGTCCAGCTGGTCCTAACGCAACAGGTGTCGATGTCCATCGAGCCGTAGTTCTCGAGTGGTTCCATTTCTCGAAGAGCCCATGCAAATATCTTCGTGGCGAATGCGAAGTTTCTACACCCGGGCTCAAATGCTTCTGGTGTGAACTGTAAAAAATAAAAAAATATTTTAAAATCTCTGAATTTTTTGAAGGCATACTTTCAAAAATGTTTGCTCTGCATGCAAAATTTAATCACGAAATGACATTGGATAAAGGCATGGTAACGAAACAAAATCAATGCTGTGAAGATGTTACTTTCAAACGCATTTGAGCTCGGGCCCTTTTTCTTGAAATATCTTCGTGGCGACGTAGCCATCGCGGGATACAACTCCACTCCGCGATAATTGTAGACGATAATTCCCTCGGGACGCTTTTGGCCTTTTGGAATAACAGCGACAGAGGCGAAAACGACGGCGAAATGGCATCTCATCCATTATCCATGGAGTATCCATATACTGTTGATGAAAGAGGCAGTCTCTCCGGCCGGATCAGATAGCAGCTCTCTGCTGCGCTCCGTGTTACGCCGTTCGTTGTCTTGTCTTGACTCTTGAGGCGAGCCAGATCGATCGATCGATGTGGCTAGCTAGATAGGCCTTCACGAGTAACACGACGCAGGGCCAATGAACGCTGGCAGTCTGCAGAGCTCAGCTCATCTGGAATGGTTGCACTACCTGCTGTTGGGTGATAGTAACAGCACTCGATACATGCTCTTTTGAATGAAGCCATGGAGTTTGCACTTGCACGAGTAACATGACACCACCGGACCCCTGTATGCAGTCCATTTCTGCCGACGATGCACAAGAGTCAGACGCAATTTGGTCTAGATTAGGTCGACCGTATGGGCTCAGGAGCAAGTTGGTTGGTCCATGGTGGTGCCGAATGAATGCGGCTAGCTCAGTGGCGGTGGGCTCTTTCGGTTGGTTTTTGTTTGCGTGCTCTGCGTGGCAGACTAGATTTTTTTTTCGAGGAACTGCATGGATTTTTCTTTTGGAGGCAAGGAACTGCATGGATGATTTCTATGATCCTTTGACATAGCTGGTCAGACCTTGTGCTGGGCTCAATCAGCGTTCTGAAGCAATATCGTTGTCGGATCACAAACTGTACCATAGGCCCAAACTCAGGAAGACGTAGAGTTTTTTTTTTTTTTTTGCGGGAAACGTAGAGTTTGGTTTTACAATACCACAGCACACGCTCTACTCTGGAAGAAGGGCTAATGGAGCAACTAATTGGGGATTACCCCTAGCTTGGACAACGGGTACTCTCAGCACGTTGGAGTGCGTCAGCGCTCCACATGTTTTTTTAATGCATTTTTTGTTTTTTCTTCTTGTTTTTATATATTTTTCCTATTTTTGGTTTTCTATTCTATTAGGTTTTTTTTTCAGTTTTTTCTGGGTTTCTCGGTTTTTCTGTGTGGAGCACATGTGTACTCTCTCATGGGGCATAGGCTATGCTTTCTCGGGGCCACATTTATGCTTCACTCCTGTGAGAGGCCGTGTTAGTTGACTTGCGAGCACAAATTAGTACATGTAGGGATCACATGTTAGTGTTGATTGGGAGTACACATTCAAAACACGCTTATTAGTGCTGCTTGGGAGCACACGTTGGGAAGCATAGATCGGTGCTAGTTGATGACACTGTTTAGTTCACATTGGGAGCACAATATATTACTGAATGGGATCTCAAATTTGGTTAAGAAAAGTTTGTCAAAAATCTATCAACACGTGATCTAGTTTTGAAGATCTCAGCCAAGGAATGCAAGAATGAAAGTGACTCTAAATTTGGGCTCACAATTCAAAAGATTTTATTAAAGAAAATATCAAAATAAAATCACAAACAAACCCACCGTACCCATCCTTTCTGTGGATAAAAAAAACTAAGTAGTTCATCCACACTAACATATATATCTCAACATGCAACTATGCCACCTCATCACACAATTATAAATGGACAAGGGTCCACCTCAAAATGCAACATGCATTCCACAAGGCTCAAACATTTTAATTGTATCATGCTACTTATGTTCAACAAATATTTTATAATTACATGTACTTTTAGTTTCAATTATTATATTATTAATCCAAACTAGTTGAGTGCCCGTGCGTTGCCACGGAACGATATGTACTTTTTCCTCTATGCAAGCACACCGAGCCGCTTCTCCCCGCGGATGTGATGAACCCGCCATCATATCTACAACCCCCAGTCGCACACCTGCAGCCCTTTCCCTGTTACGAACGCTCGCCGTATTCTCACTGATGCCATTTTCATCATGCAGACCTCTCACACCAGATGGCATGACACAACTACAAAATGCATGCCCCCCATCAGCTATGTCATAAAGAGTACAGGTAGAGCTAGCTATATACCCTTGTGTTTCTATGGATCGACAATTTGAATTTTCTTGACATGTGGAATAATTACCTTTGTACTCCCCAAGCCACACCTGTTGCTGCATCATGGCACTCAACTCAACTGATCTTCACGATGAAATAAAATTAAATCATAGTCCTCACACACCCCATATGCCCTTCTCAATTACTTTAGAATCATTCTCTTTTTGATATTGTTTATTAATATTTTATTTATTTCCTTTTCATAATAAACATGCACATTGTTAGATCTCCAAAAAATACGTTTGGAAATAGCAGCCAGTAGAGATGTTTGTCGATTCCTTCAGGAATTAAGAGGTCAATGAGATCAGGCGCCTCAAGGACAGAGTACCCATAGAGACGGCTGAGAGGATGTCTGCAGGTGGGGCACCCATCGGAAGCAGACATGGACGCAGTACAGGAAAACAAAAATCAAAATTCGAATATCACGTCTTTAAAGAGAAGGCGTGATTTCTGCAGAGCGGGAATAATTCGATACCCAAATAATAAAGATCTTTCAACTTTTTTCTAAAACAAAGATATCCCATTTTCTCAACTCTAACTGCATATACATTCTCGCAAAAAATAGCTGCATATACACAAGTAAAAGAAAAAAGAAGGGGCAATACAAAAGCTACCTCAGTACAAAGATCCACTTTTGTTGAAACAAGGCAAAAGATTTGCCATTTCATTGATTAAGAAGAAGAGTTTTTTGTCGTACCCAGCCTAGCAACCAACCGCTTTATAAGAAAGGTCGTCCATGCTTTTTCATTACCAGTTTCGCTAATGAAAACTGAACACCGACCTACTCTGAAGTATTTAACACAAAGAACACTGACAAAACTTATCTGATTTAAAACCTCATTTGGTTCCCACTACTGAAGACTGACATACGAAAATGAGTGAAGATATAGGGGTGTGTGTGTGTGGGGGGGGGGGGGGGGGGCTAGCAACAGATCAACTGGTTTGTAATGTGAAAAGATCAATGAAAAAACACAAGTAGCTTAAGAGTGTGTCCAGAAAAGACTGAATAATTCCTCATAACAAATGTATATTGAGATTCTGAATCCTAACGAATTAAGTATTGAACCCTTCGCTCTTGATGCTCGAATCCCGAAAAAAATCTACCTACAAATCCACTGCACCACTCCTAGGCTAGCAGACCAGAACATCCGACACAAATTAGGAGTTAATCCACACACACAAAAAAACCAGTCTCATGCCGCCGAGACACCCCCACTCCCACACAAAAAAAGAACACATAAAGCCACAAGTCTCGAACTGGAATCCTTTAAGTATAACTCATGTTCCATCGTTGATCGAAAGTTTAGTACTGTATAATCACCAAAACAAATCATATGTGGGGGCGCAAGAACTAAATTGAATAACACATAAAATAAATTCCTGCAGGGGGAAGCCAATGGGGAATCATATCGGGCGCATTGAAGTGGGAAGCTAACCAGGGATTCGACGGAACACCTGGATCGCCGGCGAGGCTGCGCGGACGAGAAAATGGAAACTGAAGAAAGGAAGAAGCGGGGAGTGGCTTACCTGTCTCGCCAATGGCACCCTCCCCTGCTGCTTCCGCTGGGGCGCGTGCAATGGGGTCTCTCCGCTGACCTTGCCGCCATGCCCACCCCCTCTATTGCTTCCTACCACCAGCTCGTCCACTCATGGTTGTGACTGATGGACACGAGATACGAGTCCGAGCCTCCGAGGAGGCCTACATTCGCGCCTTCCATCGGACATGGCCATAAAATTCGTCTTAGCACCAATCAAAATCAGTCGATTGAAATATAGGAGTAAAACTAAAGATTTGTACCAGGGTTGTGAGTAACAAATCAAGATAAAGGAAGAAGAAGCTCCTAGGCAGCTGCCATAAAAATTTGAGCGGGGAGGAGGAAGAGACAGGCCGTCCTTATGTGAGACAATGGTGCTGGACCAGTTCTCGGCGCCGTGGCGCACCCCCATGCCGCCTGATACACCCAGGCACTGGATGCACCCTTCATCGTAGAGCTCAGGCCTCACATGGAGGTTCCTACCTGGCCGAGGAAGGATACCGTCGGAGGTGCCAGCAGTTCCTCTTTTCGGCTTCCCTGGCCGGCGGCGCGTAGCCGGATGCGCAGAACAGATGCACGGCGGTTTCACGGATGGGGGTGGTGGTAGTGGAGGTAGTAGGGAGAAGAGGTGGAGAGGGAGTGTGCTCGGGTGGTCGCGGGAGCCGGGAGACAGGGGCCGCCGTGGTGGTTCTGGCTCGGTAGAGAGAGATCAGGAGATGAGAGATGAGACTGGCAGGTCGTGGGAGAAGTGGAGGTCGTGATAGTTTTTCCGTGTCGAGGGGTTTCTCCTCAATTTTTCTGTGCGTGGGATCGATCGAACAAGGGGAGAGGTCGAACCATCACGACGTTCGATCCTCCTTTAATAGTAGAGATAGTTGTGTTCATATAATCAAATCTTATCAAATATATAGCAAGTAATTCTCACACCAACGTGTGGGTTGTCATCTAGTTTCCATAAAAACTCTCGCAACAACTAAACCACATGTGATGCATCACTTTCTGCCATCAGAAAAGATGAGAGGAACCTTTGCAAACGCTAATCTTAACTAATGATTTCGCTGGAAGAATAGAGAAGCGCAACAACATGTTAGGTTAAGCCCATAAGACATAAACCATTTTTTTGGTGGAAACGAACCGGTCGCTCCGAGAAAACTGGATCAGGCCCCCACGTCGCTCACCTGAGCGGCACGGGTGGTGACTAGCTCCTTCGCCGCCAGCTCCGTCTACTCTTCCTCCCCTTGCCATCACCGTAGGAGGTCGCCGGCCAAAGGCCTTGCAATGGACGGTGGCGTCGGGGCTTCTCTCGGTGGTGGCGACTGGCGCAGTGCATCAGACAACGACTACAACGAGGGCACAACGGCAGGATCATTGAATTTGATGATGCTCGGAGGCCGACAAGCTTTCGGTGCTCTGTTGTTGTGCCACTTGACGCAGGGGCGGCGGAATCATGCAACAGAGGGGCACGGTGACGTGTCTCCCACTGGTGGCTGAGCTGCGTGTGTGGTTGGACATGGGCCAGGAGGTGCGGCGGGTACGCTATTAGGCGGTCCGGCTCGAGCAGCTGGATCTGGTAGGTTCTCTGCCCAAACCTTCCGCTCTTTGCTGGGTGGTGCACCATGGTAGTGTGGTGTTAGCCTTCCTCATAGATGGTGGCCAGCCAACGACATTACGCGCCATGGCTTGGTGGTGGTGGTCCAGATCCAGTCCGCCGGGTGGGGGTGTCTACAGACTATGCTGCAACGACCTCCTATAGCTCCACGATGGGGGTGGTCACCGGTAGATCTTTGGGAGTGTTCATCTCTCGGGATTCAGTGGTTGACTTCGACGGTGGGATGCAAATTATGGACGATGGCTTGACGCAGAGAGATGGTTATGAAACGGCATCGGTCACATTGCATGTAGCTGCCAGGATCGTAAAAAAGTGGGGGGGGGGGAGCTAGCAACAGATCAACTGGTTTGTAATGTGAAAAGATCAATGAAAAAACACAAGTAGCTTAAGAGTGTGTCCAGAAAAGACTGAATAATTCCTCATAACAAATGTATATTGAGATTCTGAATCCTAACGAATTAAGTATTGAACCCTTCGCTCTTGATGCTCGAATCCCGAAAAAAATCTACCTACAAATCCACTGCACCACTCCTAGGCAAGCAGACCAGAACATCCGACACAAATTAGGAGTTAATCCACACACACAAAAAAACCAGTCTCATGCCGCCGAGACACCCCCACTCCCACACAAAAAAAAGAACACATAAAGCCACAAGTCTCGAACTGGAATCCTTTAAGTATAACTCATGTTCCATCGTTGATCGAAAGTTTAGTACTGTATAATCACCAAAACAAATCATATGTGGGGGCGCAAGAACTAAATTGAATAACACATAAAATAAATTCCTGCAGGGGGAAGCCAATGGGGAATCATATAGGGCGCATTGAAGTGGGAAGCTAACCAGGGATTCGACGGAACACATGGATCGCCGGCGAGGCTGCGCGGACGAGAAAATGGAAACTGAAGAAAGGAAGAAGCGGGGAGTGGCTTACCTGTCTCGCCAATGGCACCCTCCCCTGCTGCTTCCGCTGGGGCGCGTGCAATGGGGTCTCTCCGCTGACCTTGCCGCCATGCCCACCCCCTCTATTGCTTCCTACCACCAGCTCGTCCACTCATGGTTGTGACTGATGGACACGAGATACGAGTCCGAGCCTCCGAGGAGGCCTACATTCGCGCCTTCCATCGGACATGGCCATAAAATTCGTCTTAGCACCAATCAAAATCAGTCGATTGAAATATAGGAGTAAAACTAAAGATTTGTACCAGGGTTGTGAGTAAGAAATCAAGATAAAGGAAGAAGAAGCTCCTAGGCAGCTGCCATAAAAATTTGAGCGGGGAGGAGGAAGAGACAGGCCGTCCTTATGTGAGACAATGGTGCTGGACCAGTTCTCGGCGCCGTGGCGCACCCCCCTGCCGCCTGATACACCCAGGCACTGGATGCACCCTTCATCGTAGAGCTCAGGCCTCACATGGAGGTTCCTACCTGGCCGAGGAAGGATACCGTCGGAGGTGCCAGCAGTTCCTCTTTTCGGCTTCCCTGGCCGGCGGCGCGTAGCCGGATGCGCAGAACAGATGCACGGCGGTTTCACGGATGGGGGTGGTGGTAGTGGAGGTAGTAGGGAGAAGAGGTGGAGAGGGAGTGTGCTCGGGTGGTCGCGGGAGCCGGGAGACAGGGGCCGCCGTGGTGGTTCTGGCTCGGTAGAGAGAGATCAGGAGATGAGAGATGAGACTGGCAGGTCGTGGGAGAAGTGGAGGTCGTGATAGTTTTTCCGTGTCGAGGGGTTTCTCCTCAATTTTTCTGTGCGTGGGATCGATCGAACGAGGGGAGAGGTCGAACCATCACGACGTTCGATCCTCCTTTAATAGTAGAGATAGTTGTGTTCATATAATCAAATCTTATCAAATATATAGCAAGTAATTCTCACACCAACGTGTGGGTTGTCATCTAGTTTCCATAAAAACTCTCCAACAACTAAACCACATGTGATGCATCACTTTCTGCCATCAGAAAAGATGAGAGGAACCTTTGCAAAAGCTAATCTTAACTAATGATTTCGCTGGAAGAATAGAGAAGCGCAACAACATGTTAGGTTAAGCCCATAAGACATAAACCATTTTTTTGGTGGAAACGAACCGGTCGCTCCGAGAAAACTGGATCAGGCCCCCACGTCGCTCACCTGAGCGGCACGGGTGGTGACTAGCTCCTTCGCCGCCAGCTCCGTCTACTCTTCCTCCCCTTGCCATCACCGTAGGAGGTCGCCGGCCAAAGGCCTTGCAATGGACGGTGGCGTCGGGGCTTCTCTCGGTGGTGGCGGCTGGCGCAGTGCATCAGACAACGACTACAACGAGGGCACAACGGCAGGATCATTGAATTTGATTATGCTCGGAGGCCGACAAGCTTTCGGTGCTCTGCTGTTGTGCCACTTGACGCAGGGGCGGCGGAATCATGCAACAGAGGGGCACGGTGACGTGTCTCCCACTGGTGGCTGAGCTGCGTGTGTGGTTGGACATGGGCCAGGAGGTGCGGCGGGTACGCTATTAGGCGGTCCGGCTCGAGCAGCTGGATCTGGTAGGTTCTCTGCCCAAACCTTCCGCTCTTTGCTGGGTGGTGCACCATGGTAGTGTGGTGTTAGCCTTCCTCATAGATGGTGGCCAGCCAACGACATTACGCGCCATGGCTTGGTGGTGGTGGTCCAGATCCAGTCCGCCGGGTGGGGGTGTCTACAGACTATGCTGCAACGACCTCCTATAGCTCCACGATGGGGGTGGTCACCGGTAGATCTTCGGGAGTGTTCATCTCTCGGGATTCAGTGGTTGACTTCGACGGTGGGATGCAAATTATGGACGATGGCTTGACGCAGAGAGATGGTTATGAAACGGCATCGGTCACATTGCATGTAGCTGCCAGGATCGTAAAAAAGTGGTGGCAACAACACATGAGTGACTTTGATGGTTGTGCTACTTGAGCATCCGGTCTCGAGCTCTGGGGCGTAAGTTTAGGTCAGATCCGAGTGGTTATACCTGGCAATGACGATGTTTCTTTATGTCGTTACTTGTTGAAGGCATTGCTACTGATTTTTCAGGGTGAAACACAAAGATTCTGGCTTTGTAGTTGGATCCGATGACAGCGACGCTTTAGTGTCACTACCTTGCTGAAGGCGTTATTGATGAAAAACCTCGTCATCCATGTGGAGTCATGAGATGGTTGATGTGATATGGTCATTATTGTAGTTTGTCGTTTGCATGTCTAATCACTTTGTTCTTTTTTCCTTTTTCCTTGCATACGCATAGATTTGGTCTTATATGACTTTGCTAGTTGTCAGCGTGTTTTCACCCGTTTGTGTAAATTGGTGTTAGATATATGCATTCTAGCTATGCAGAGGTCGAGTATGTGATCATTGTGTTATGTATCTTCTTGATGCACCATTTTAAGCCAATAAAATTCATCATTTGTCTTTTTTAGCTCAAATCCTCCTTTTATCAAAAAATCCCATAAGGCATGTCGCTATAAAGACACATTGGGCCTATCTACAGCACAACAAGAAGCATCTTGGAAGATTCAGAACGAGCTTCTATTCCTCGGCCCACACGATGGAATGCAAGGTAACATAGACCCTCACTCACCCAGGTGCGACTTTGGGCCTTTCCTTTTTTCTGTTTTTGTTTTTCCTCATTAAAAATGTTTCAGGATTTCTAATAAAATTGAATTCAAATTCTACATGATTTTTTAAAATTTACCAGAATTGAAAAAATGTGGGTTAAAAATGTTCCTGAATTTGAAAGTGTTTTTGATTTTGAAAAATATTTCTGAATTGAAAAAATGTTCCCGAATTTTAAAAATATTCATGAAATTCAAAAAATGTTCTTGGGTCTTTTAAGACATGTTTGAAAATTCAAAAAAATGTTTTTGAAATTCAAAAATTGTTTAGGATTTAGAATTTTGAATTGGATGATTATTTTAAACTCATGAACATTTTAAAAATATTATGAGTTTTTTTAATTTTATGGACAAATTTTGCATTCGGTTAACATTTATTGAATTCTATGAAAATAATGTTCTCGAAATAAAAAGGTAAAAGAAAATAAAAATGAAAATAAATAAAAAACCCGGTTTGAGGAGGTTTTCATTGAAATTTGGAGCCCGAAGCTATGGGTGGGTGGTGGCGGACGATCACGAGGCCCACGACTTGCTGCGGCCTCATCCCTAATGTTTTGACCCATTACGAGCAGTGGCCCGATCTTCTTTGCCATCTCCTATAGGCGTGTTTCACTTCTTTTTTTGTATTTTGTTGGACTTTTTGTCTCTCCTTTGTTTACAGTTCGAACTCTTAAAAAAATACTCCCTCTGTTCACTTTTATAAGGCTTTGAAGACATTTCAGACAGTATGCAAAGCAGTCCATTTCCAGATGTCTAAAATGACTTACAAAAGTGAACGGAGGGAGCACAATATTTTAGTTTGCTAAATTTACTAAATTTCCCTCATGTATTTTGAATAGTTCATTGTGTATAAAAACATTCATCATGTATTTACGACAAGTGCAATGTGTTTTAATAATGTTCATTGTGTTTCAAATTTTCTTTTTTTTTTCTACCCATCATGTATTTCAAAATATTTCATGTTGTATATAAAAAATATCCATCATGTATTTAAAAATAATCTATTGTGTATGTATTTTTTGTAAAATATCCATAGTGCATTTTGATTTTTTTTCATCATGTATGTGAAAGCAATCATCACAATTTTTCAAACGGTGATTGCGGATATTAAAATGTCCGTCTTTTATTTAGAAAATATTTACCATCTATTATTTAAAATTTTACATCATATTTACAAAAATGTTTTTTTAGAAAAGCAAGGAAAATATAAAGAAGATAATAGGGAAGAAAAAGTTCACCATGTATTCAATATAAAGTTCGTAATGTAAGTCTTGAAAAATCCATCAGGTTTTCTAAAAGTTTCATCATGTATATTAAAAATGTTCATTCTAATTTAAGAAAAGTTCATCATGTACTAAAAAAATCATCAAATACTTGATTTTTTTTCAAATACTTTAGTTAAAATTTATTTACAAAAATAGTCTCTCCATCTGGAAAAACTTGTCCCTCAAATGGATGTATTTAGCACCAAGTTAGTGCTAGATACATTCATTTAAGAAACAAGCTTGAGACAAGTATTTTTGAACGGAGAAAGTATATCTTTGTGGATAAAAAGAAAAAGGGAAGAGAAAATAAGAACCAAAAACAAAAGAAAGAAGTCCAGAAGAAATGAAAAAATGGTGAAAAGAAGAATAGAAGACGAGGAAAAAGAAAAATTAAAAGGGAGAAAGGAAATGATAAAGGCCTATAATGGAGAAACGGAGACGACAAAGGGTTAAAGAAAACCAGAGCAAACCGTATAGGAATTGAACAAGCCATTGAAATGTGAAAAGCTAAAAACAGAGTCGACACATCACGGAATCGCTAGCTAGCGACCGATAGCATTTCTGCCCAAGCTATATCACCCACTAGCTACTTGACGGTACCTCCTATTCCTCACGTTGTGAGCAGAAACATCCACACGGGCGCACTTGTGCCGGGCCCAAATGGCTCGTTTGTTAGTTTTCTTATATTTAATTATTTTTATGTTAGTTTGTTTTAAAACTGGGAAAGTGTTAAAAACGAAAACAAAATCCACCTCTTGTACTTATTTAATAAATATTCTGACATTTTATAAATGTTCATTTTTTTCAATGTTCATGGTAAAAAATGACTCGAGTCAATAGCCGTGCAAGCTACCACATAATTAATTACTCCACAAGTTTGCTTCCTTCACAATTTCGATCTTAGGAATTAACCCTTATTTTGAACTGTGTTCACTCCTAAATAGTAGGTGCCCTAGTGTAACGCTAGTTGTTTCTTGTTTAGATGGGATGAGATTTGTCAGTTTGAGAGTTTGTATATAGCAATTGTGTGTGTGCGCGCGTTCGTGAATTGAAGACATGTCTTAGATCCACATTGGATTCTTATGGTTTTGTCTTGTAATTCTTTCTAGTTATATGCCAAACTAGTTGTCTGTCTTTTTTTTTTTGTAAAGTTGTTATCTGTCATGATTTATCAAAGTGTTTTTCTACATAAGTTGTTTGGAACCATGAAAAATCACTGAAACAACGGCCGATCCTAGAATTGACATCTATGTTCGTATTTTGCTGAATTTATTCAGGCTTTCCCTAGATGCCCGTTCAGTGGGAGAGACGTTCCATTGATTACGAAGCGCCTGCCAATACTTCATCAATCTTAAGATGTTGTGCGGGTTCAAGATCTCACAGGTACTAATAGAGGTTGAGTGTGCGTAGGTGGATGCGTTCATGGAGGTGGGTGCATCCACGTTCGGAAAAACAAATAGTGGCCCGCGTCAAATTTGCAACTAGGCTCAACCCCGGTTTACATCGTCTCGAAATGGAGTGGCGAGGTCCGAATATTCGAGCAAAACCGATGCCCATGGATCGACGGGCCCTGACCGACGAGCCAAGCCAGGGCAGGTCCGCAAGCAAAGCATCCCCTGGAAAGACGGCGAGGGGCAAGGGCGCCGAGGGGCCAACGGGTGGCTGGGACGACGCGGGGATCCGCTCTTCCGCCCCCCGCCCTCCTCTATTTATGGCCTCCACCGCCCAATCCACGCACCAGACCAACGAACTCCGATCGCCACTCTCCTCCCAGAGAAATCCTCCCTCCTCACCTCGAACGCTCCGGGAAGCAGCAAACGCGAGGCCGGCCAAGATGTCGTGGCAGACGTACGTCGACGAGCACCTGATGTGCGACATCGAGGGCCACCACCTCGCCTCCGCCGCCATCCTCGGCCACGACGGCACCGTCTGGGCCCAGAGCGCCGACTTCCCCCAGGTCACCGCCGGCATGCCGGCCGCCGTCAGATTTCCTGTATGATATGATCTCTCGTAGATACGTTTCCCCATATCTCACGGTTGGTTTTTGGTTTTTGGTTTTTGTGTGGCGTCCAGTTCGCGCCCGCCGAGATCACTGCCATCATGAAGGACTTCGACGAGCCGGGGCACCTCGCCCCCACCGGCATGTTCGTTGCAGGTGCCAAGTACATGGTTATCCAGGGCGAACCTGGCGCTGTCATCCGTGGCAAGAAGGTATCCATGCATGCATGCATCTCTCGGCTTTCAAAATTATACGTACTTATTATGTGTTTTTTGAAAATTGACCGATCCTTGTGTTTCGTCACGTTATACTTTGCGGTTCATCCGGCCTGCAGGGAGCAGGAGGCATCACCATCAAGAAGACAGGGCAGGCGCTGGTGGTTGGCGCCTACGAGGAGCCCATGACCCCTGGGCAGTGCAACATGGTGGTGGAGAGGCTCGGCGACTACCTTGTTGAACAAGGCATGTAGGCCACCCCATCAATATAATGGCGTCCACGATGATCGATCACACGATTTTCAAGATTTTCTTTTAAATATCTACGGAAATATATGTGGGCCTTTTTTTCCCTCTTCAAGCGGCTCTGGCATCCATCACTCATGATGACCAGTTGCTCTGACAAGTTCCATTTGTAATGCCTTTTCGGCTTTCCTTCTTCTTCTTCAGTGGGTCCATTATTTTGGTTGTCGTATGAATTGTGTTGACAACAAATTTTGCGCTATGTTTCTTTCGATTGTGAACTTATAGTACCGTTTATTTTATTTTATTTTGAAAAGGCCTCTTTGATTGCAATGCAATCACATATATCAATCCTCTTCTGTTGTGGCTGCGTTTATAATCGTCAAGAAACGACATAGTTGCTTAGAAGAATTGGTTGTTTCGCAAAAATGAGATGGAACATTCCACTTTTGCCTTAAAAACAGCTTGCTAGCACTAAATTTTTCACGCACGCATTTTGTACCTGGTGTATTTATGTTGCTGCAATACTGCTGCATGTCCTGTCACACTAAAACAATACACATTACCAGCATGGAAATCGACGAGAATAGTTCAATTGTTCACCAAGTATTGAAGCATGGTGTGAAAATGAAAAAGAAACAAAAAGTGTCGTCGATGGAAAACTAGAGTTGTATCATGTATGCACTGAACAAAAATATCTTGGTTGTTATAGTTAAATTTTCTAAATTATGCCCTCATCTTTATGTGCATGGTTTTCTATCCTAGCATCGAAAGCTATTAAATATATAGTTTTCCATCTTTTATATCGCTAACAAGATATTTTAATGCTAGAATTGAGTAAACATGACTATAAATATAGGCGTCGTATCATAGTCATGATTAAGATATCGAACTATCTTACTCGATAGTCTACTTATGTAATCAGTTGTTAATACATATAAACTTCCAAATAGTTATTATATACAACATGAATCTCCAAAAAATGTCATTATTGTATTTTACTCCGCAAACAGTACATATATGGATACCGATAATATCTCGGCTCAGATTTTTTAACGTACTGCGAAGCAAAGGGAATGGTGGAACAAAAGGTTCGCTTGAGAACTTCATGAATATGTGGGGGTTAACAAGGGTTTCTAGATCCTGCTATTAACTACTGACCGAAAAGTGTTCCGCGTCATGTCCGTTTATTTCCGAACCTGTATGATCACACGCTTAACAACTACTCCCTCCGTTTTTAAATATAAGACCTTTTAAAGATTTCAATATGGACTACATACGGATGTATATAGATGCATTTTAGAGTCTAGATTCACTCATTTTGCTCAGTATGTACTTTGTATTGGAGTCTATAAAAAGTCTTATATTTAGAAACAAAGGGAGTAGTAATTATGATAAGTAGAGGAGTGAGAGAATGAGCACCAAAATGGTTTCGGATGGATCCAAAAATGTTTTGGATAGTCCCGGAAGGGTTTCCAGAATTTCTAAAAGGTATAGCATGTCCGGAAAAGTTTCAAATTTATAAATGATAAGAATGTTCTACAAACTTCCCAAAACTCCGGATTTTATGGGAGAATTCCCTCTTGGATTGACCCAAGTGGGCCAAGCGGTGCGCCCAAAGAGGGGGGGGGGGGGGGGGGGGGGGTGAATCCTACTTGGGGAAGAACCTTTCCCGCCCTTTAGATGGCTGAATTAGGTTGTGGGGGGGGGGGGGGGGGGGGGTTGTTCCACCCTAATTTGGTTTGCCCCTTGGCCCCCTCCCACCCCCACCCCCCCCCCCCCCCCCCCACACAAGATGACAGACCAACTACAGCCAGAAAGTTATGTGACGCTATGGGTAGCACGTCTAATAAATGTTCATTTTATAAATCATCCCCATAAGGCATTAGTATGAATAAGAATACATATGAGAATGAATCAATTGCATCCAGGAAGTTAAGCAAGTTATGGCCATCACATCTAGTAAACACCAATTTTATGAGTTATCCCCAAAGTGCGTTATCATGAACATGAACCCGTCAAGGCGCAAAGACCGTCTAGGCCTTCCCCTGTCTCACAATTGTGATGAAAAAACAACTCCGACACGATTTCGGGTGTGTTGTTTGGTGGTCGGCGAGGAGATCGTCCAACAGTGCATGAATGAACATACAAACAACCGCAAGAAAGCCCAAGCATACCCACATGGACACAAAGGCTAGTATCTATTTAACAAAACAACACACATACCAACTCAACCAGTCAGTCGGTCGGATATTGCTGTGGGGCCATCCATTTGAAAGCTTTGCACAGACGACACGACAAAAGGAACAAAATGATATGCAACCGAGAAGGTTAGTGAACTACTTGAACGATATTTTTTCTGAGTTACATGCGGATAATTATGTTCTTATCGCTTTTGTATTTGCCTTTTACTTAACTCCAAGGGCGTGTTTGGTTGCCTGCATATGGCCCAACCTGGCCCGTGCGGGAAAGATTGGGCCCGTTTGGTTGCCTGCATTCACTGTGCGGTCCGCATCGCACGGAACTTAAAGCACGTCGAGGCCAGGCCCAGGGGAAACGCCCGAATCTGTAGTAGCTCGCGAGCCTGGCTCGGGCGAGGCAAGGGAGGGCGACGCGCTTCTCCCCTCGTGCGAGCAGGGAGATGGCACGAGCTCACCCGCGTTGCCGAAAAATTGGCGGGAGGATTTCGGCTCACCTCCCACCGAGTCCACCCCTATTTAGCCCCTCCCTCACCGCCCCAACTCCCGCCACCATTCTCCCTGCGTTCGAGCTTTCCCGCCGATGCGCATCGGCATCGACGAGCAGGTAAGCGGCGCATCTTCATTGGCCGGCGGTCCACGGCGTCGATGCTCCTTCACCGGCCGGCATTTGATCTTCCACGACCCCTCCCCCCCCCCGTCCTCGAGATGCAGCCTTGGCCTTTGTGAGTTCAATCCCCCTTTCTCTCTGTTCCTTCTAGCTAGATCTGAGCTGCAGCTAGGGTTTGATCTAGATGCATGGTTGATTAGTGGTCTGATCTGTGAGTTGATATGGTTGATTGCTATGTTGCAGTTGCAATTTGTGGTAGGGCTAGATGTTCAAGCATGTTGTAGGCTAGATTAGTAATAGAGTTTGAAGTTGAACCTTGTGCTCGTGTTCATTCGTGCTTAGATATGTGATTTGTAGCTATTGGTGGTCCATTTGTAGCATGTTGTTTGTTGTAGATGTATGTTCTTGCTCATAGATTGTTCGGTATGCTTAGTATGATAGCGATGAAGCATGTGCTTGCTATGATAGTGATGAACCATATACATGTATGCTTCTGCTTTCATGGGTTGTCCGGTATGTTGTGTGCTATGCTTACTGTCAATGCGTGCTACGATTGTAGAACATGACCACGCAGACGCAAGATCTTAGTCAGGCCCTTGTCCTGTCTGACAGCTAGTTTGCTCCATCGTTTGTCGAGGACTAGCAGCCTATGTCCGAGATGGCACCTGATTCAGAGGTGTTCGTGTATGATTCCTGATACGTCCATTTTGCATCATGCTTTTATATCGATATTTATTGTATTATGGACTGCTATTACACATTTTGTCACAATACTTATGCCTATTCTCTCTTATTTTACAAGGTTTACATGAAGAGGGATAATGGCGGCAGCTGGGATTCTGGGCTGGAAAAGGAGCAAATATTAGAGACCTATTCTGCACAGCTCCAAAAGTCCTGAAACTTCACGGAATTTATTTTCAGAATATATAAAAAATACTGAGCAAAGAAAGCACCAGAGGGGGGCCACCCACCAGCCATGAGGGTGGGGGGCACGCCCTACCCCCCGGGCGCGCCCCCTGCCTCGTGGGCCCCCTGGTGGCCCTCCGATGCCCATCTTTGGCTATATGGAGTGTTTCATCCAAGAAAAAAATCATAAGCAAGCTTACGGGATGAAACTCCACCGCCACGAGGCGGAACCTTGGCGGAACCAATCTAGGGCTCCGACAGAGCTATTTTTCCGGGGAAACTTCCCTCTGGGAGGGGGAAATCATCACCATCGTCATCACCAATGATCCTCTCATCGGGAGGGGGTCAATCTCCATCAACATGTTCACCAGCACCATCTCATCTCAAACCCTAGTTCATCTCTTGTATCGAAACCTCAGATTAGTACCTGTGAGTTGTTAGTAGTGTTGATTACTCCTTGTAGTTGATGCTAGTTGATTTACTTGGTGGAAGATCATATGTTCAGATCCAATATGCATATTAATACCCCTCTGATTATGAACATGAATATGTTTTGTGAGTAGTTACGTTTGTTCCTGGGGACATGGGAGAAGTCTTGCTATTAGTAGTCATGTGAATTTGGTATTCGTTCGATATTTTGATGAGATGTATGTTGTCATCCCTCTAGTGGTGTCATGTGAACGTCGACTACATGACACTTCACCATTGTTTGGGCCTAGAGGGAGGCATTGGGAAGTAATAAGTAGATGATGGGTTGCTAGAGTGACAGAAGCTTAAACCCTACTTTATGTGTTGCTTCGTAAGGGGCTGATTTGGATCCATATGTCTCATGCTATGGTTAGGTTTACCTTAATACTTCTGTTGTAGTTGCGGATGCTTGCAATAGGGGTTAATCATAAGTGGGATGCTTGTCCAAGTGAGGACAGTACCCAAGCACCGGTCCACCCACATATCAAATTATCAAAGTACCGAACGCGAATCATATGATTGTGATGAAAACTAGCTTGACGATAATTCCCATGTGTCCTCGGGAGCGCTTTACTTCATATAAGAGTTTGTCCAGGCTTGTCCTTTGCTACAAAAAGGATTGGGCCATCTTGTTGCACTTTATTTACTTTTATTACTTTCTACTCGTTACAAATTACCTTATCAGAAAACTATCTGTTACCGATAATTTCAGTGCTTGCAGAGAATACCTTGCTGAAAACTGCTTATCATTTCCTTCTGCTCCTCGCTGGGTTCGACACTCTTACTTATCGAAAGGACTATGATAGATCCCCTATGTTGGGGAACATAGTAATTTCAAAAAATTTCCTACGCACACGCAAGATCATGGTGATGCATAGCAACAAGAGGGGAGAGTGTGATCTACGTACCCTTGTAGATCGACAACAGAAGCGTTTGGTTGATGTAGTCGTACGTCTCCACGGCCCGACCGATCAAGCACCGAAACTACTGCACCTCCGAGTTCTAGCACACGTTCAGCTCGATGACGATCCCCGGACTCCGATTCAGGAAAGTGTCGGGGAAGAGTTCCGTCAGCACGACGGCGTGGTGACGATCTTGATGTACTACTATCGCAGGGCTTCGCCTAAGCACCGCTATAATATTATCAAGGACTATAGTGGCAGGGGACGCCGCACACGGCTAAGAATATGATCACGTGGATCAACTTGTGTGTATATGGGGTGCCCCTGCCCCCGTATATAAAGGAGTGGAGGAGGGGAGGGCCGGCCCTCTCTATGGCGCGCCCTAGGGGAGTTCTACTCCCACCGGGAGTAGGATTCCCCCTTTCCTAGTCCAACTAGGAGTCCTTCCAAGTATTAGGAGTAGGAGACAAGGAAGGGGAAGAGGGAAGAGAAGGAAGGAGGGGGCGCAGCCCCTCCCCCTAGTCCAATTCGGACTAGGCCTTGGGGGGGGGGGCTGCCTCTCCCTCTCCCCTAAAGCCCAATAAGGCCCATATACTTCTTCTCCCGTATTCCCGCAACTCCCCGGTACTCCGAAAAATATCCGAACCACTCGGAACCTTTCCGATGTCCGAATATAGTCGTCCAATATATCGATCTTTACGTCTCGACCATTTTGAGACTCCTCGTCATGTCCCCGATCTCATCCGGGACTCCGAACTCCTTCAGTACATCAAAACTCATAAACTCATAATATAACTGTCATCGAAACCTTAAGCGTGCGGACCCTACGGGTTCGAGAACAATGTAGACATGACCGAGACACATCTCCGGTCAATAACTAATAGTGGAACCTGGATGCTCATATTGGCTCCCACATATTCTACGAAGATCTTTATCGATCAGACCGCATAACAACATACGTTGTTCCCTTTGTCATCGGTATGTTACTTGCCCGAGATTCGATCGTCGGTATCCAATACCTAGTTCAATCTCGTTACCGACAAGTCTCTTTACTCGTTCCGTAATACATCATCCCACAACTAACTCATTAGTTGCAATGCTTGCAAGGCTTAAGTGATGTGCATTACCGAGAGGGCCCAGAGATACCTCTCCGACGATCGGAGTGACAAATCCTAATCTCGAAATACGTCAACCCAACATGTACCTTTGGAGACACCTGTAGAGCACCTTTATAATCACCCAGTTACGTTGTGACGTTTGGTAGCACACAAAGTGTTCCTCCGGCACACGGAGTTACATAATCTCATAGTTATAGGAACATGTATAAGTCATGAAGAAAGCAATAACAACATACTAAACGATCGGGTGCTAAGCTAATGGAATGGGTCATGTCAATCAGATCATTCACCTAATGATGTGATCCCGTTAATCAAATAACAACTCTTTGTCCATGGTTAGGAAACATAACCATCTTTGATTAACGAGCTAGTCAAGTAGAGGCATACTAGTGACACTCTGTTTGTCTATGTATTCACACATGTATTATGTTTCCGGTTAATACAATTCTAGCATGAATAATAAACATTTATCATGAAATAAGGAAATAAATAATAACTTTATTATTTCCTCTAGGGCATATTTCCTTCAGTCTCCCACTTGCACTAGAGTCAATAATCTAGATCACATCACCATGTGATTAACATCGATAGTTCACATCATCATGTGATTAACACCCATAGTTCACATCGCCATGTGACCAACACCCAAAGGGTTTACTAGATTCAGTAATCTAGTTCACATTTCTTATGTGATTAACACCCAAAGAGTACTAAGGGGTGATCATGTTTTGCTTGTGAGAGAAGTTTACTCAACGGGTCTACCATATTCAGATCTGTATGTATTTTGCAAGTTTCTATGTCAACAATGCTCTGCACGGAGCTACTCTTAGCTAATTGCTCCCACTTTCAATATGTATCCAGATTGAGACTTAGAGTCATCTAGATCAGTGTCAAAATTTGCATCGACGTAACCCTTTACGACGAACCCTTTTTGTCACGTCCATAATTGAGAAACATATCCTTATTCCACTAAGGATAATTTTGACCGCTGTCCAGTGATCTGCTCCTAGATCACTATTGTACTCCCTTGCCAAAATCAGTGTAGGGTATACAATAGATCTGGTACACAGCATGGCATACTTTATAGAACCTATGGCCAAGGCATAGGGAATGACTTTCATTCTCTTTCTATCTTCTGTCGTGGTTGTGTTTTGAGTCTTACTCAATTTAACACCTTGTAACACAGGCAAGAACTCTTTCTTTGACTGTTCCATTTTGAACTACTTCAAAATCTTGTCAAGGTATGTACTCATTGAAAAAACTTATCAAGTGTTTTGATCTATCTCTATAGATCTTGATGCTCAATATGTAAGTAGCTTCACCGAGGTCTTTCTTTGAAAGACTCCTTTCAAATACTCCTTTATGATTTGCAGAATAATTCTACATTATTTCCGATCAACAATATGTCATTCACATATACTTATCAGAAATGCTGTAGTGCTCCCACTCACTTTCTTGTAAATACAGGCTTCACCGCAAGTCTGTATAAAACTATATGCTTTGATCAACTTTTCAAAGCGTGTATTCCAACTCCAAGATGCTTGCACCAGTCCATAGATGAATCGCTGGAGCTTGCATATTTTGTTAGCACCATTAGGATTGACAAAACCTTCTGGTTGCATCATATACAACTCTTCTTTAATAAATCCATTAAGGAATGCAGTTTTGTTTATCCATTTGCCAGATTTCATAAAATGCAGCAATTGCTAACATGATTCGGACAGACTTAAGCATAGATACGAGTGAGAAACTCTCATCGCAGTCAACACCTTTAAACTTGTTGAAATATTTTTGCGACAATTCTAGCTTTGTAGATAGTAACACTACTATCAGCGTCCGTCTTCCTCTTGAAGATCCATTTATTTTCTATGGCTTGCCGATCATCGGGCAAGTCAACCAAAGTCTACACTTTGTTCTCATACATGGATCCCATCTCAGATTTCATGGCCTCAAGCCATTTTGTGGAATCTAGGCTCATCATCGCTTCCTCATAGTTCGCAAGTTTGTCATGGTCTAGTAACATGACTTCCAGAACAGGATTACCGTACCACTCTGGTGCGGATCTCACTCTGGTTTACCTACGAGATTCGGTAGTAACTTGATCTGAAGTTACATGATCATCATCATTAGCTTGCTCACTAATTGGTGTAGTAGTCACAAGAACAGATTTCTGTGATGAACTATGTCGGTGTACTAAAGTAGGGGTACATTAGTATCCCGAACTTGTGCATGGGCAGTCGCAACGTCCCGCGGCAAGGCCTGCCGGGTGACCGCCAAGATCCTCCATGGTTCCTTTGGAGCCATTCAAGAACAAAGTATTCAAGGCCCCGGCAAGAAGAGCTTGCCGGGAAGGAGACAAGACCCCGACAAGAGGAGCTTGCCGGGAAGGCCAACCAAGGCTTGGTGAGCGACAAGCTCCCGGACGCGACAAGACAACAAACGCGGCAAGGCTCTTGCCGCGGCAAGCTTCCACTCTATGCCTGCGCTCCAGCGCATCCACCAACGTGTCGCTCTGGGACCCTTCCAGGCGTACGTGGCGGAAAGCTGTGCAGCCAGAGGTACACGGTGGCAAGCGGCGCTGACAAGGTTGCCGTCGTGGCAAGCAATGGCGTCCCTAGCGGTCCCTTTCTGCACCGTCTAGGCGACACAGACAGGCATTTAATGCCTTTGTCCCCTGCCGTCAGGGTTAGGTATGATAACACTGTTGTAGGCGGCGGTGCCAACCGCAGTGCCTTTTCCATTTTTGCCCTTCTCTACGTTGCCACCTGTCGGTGACCCCTTTAGCGTATAAAAGGAGGCCCATGCACAACGTAGAGGGGGTCGGCGAACAGAACACTCTCACGCTCGGTCTCGTTATCTACCGCTGTGTACTGTAGCACACCGCGCTCCCGAGCAAGAAATCAATACAAACACAAAGCAGGAGTAGGGTTTTACGCATCCGTGCGGCCCGAACCTGGGTAAACCGATCATGTCGCTCGTGCGCATCGCCTTGATCTGCTCTTCGTGCTCTCTCCGCCCCCCTGCCGAACCACAAGGGGCTCGGTCCGCTGTGGTCCCATAGGTGTCCGTGGGGATCAGCACCCCCGACATCTTTGGCGCGCCAGGTAGGGGTGCGTCGAGGTTGTGTGAACCTGATCCGGCGTTCGCACGAGCCAAATCTCCATCATCTTCATGGACATGCCGCCGAAGAAGAAGGCTTCGGAGGCAGCTGCTCCGTCCGTGCCAAGCCCACCATCGCCGGAGCGAACGGCTGGTGGAGTAGACGCCGGTGGAAGAACGGGCGCCGACGAAGGAGCTCATGGTGCTGCCAGGTCCAGGGACAAGACTGCGCTGCACATCGGCGGCGCGGTCGGCTCCCACAACGACCGGGCGCACTCCAAGACCTCGGCGTCCGTACACGCACCGCGCCCATCTCAGGAGGCGCGGGACCAGCAACGTCATGGTACTCACGGTACCATACGTTTGCTAGGCCAGGATCAAGCTCGTGGATCCCGGAGTGCTCAAGACCAGCATGCACGCCAACATGCTGGCGCGAGCGTGGCACGGTCGCTTGGACGAGATACTGCTCCTTCTAACGTAGTTAGAAGTCCGAGCATATCCCGTTCCTCGCATCGTTCGCCGCCGCCGCCCGCCACTCCGGTAGAAGCTTTGGCGCGAGCTCAACTGCTCTTAGACTACCCTCCAGCGGCGGACAAGATCGACGACTGGAGGGCCACCATCCAGAGTCTCATCGGCTTTGCCAACGGCGACAATCCACGGCAGCCAAGTACTTCGCTGCCGCGGCAAGTCAGCCAGGTACGAGCCGGTGGCGACAAGACCGGTGGGGGTGCAACCACTGTGCACTCTCCGCCCCGAAGGCCAAGATCGCCGACTCGCCGGATCCACCACGACAGCGACTCCACCGCATCATCAGATCCATGAGTTCGTCGCGACCAGCGCCAAGTTCTGCACCAACGATAACAAGAAGACGCTCGTACATGCATCGAGCGCCGAAGAGAAGCGCGGCGTCAATCAGACCTACGCGCTGGGCCCTTTGTCGATATGCATGCGCCAGGGGAACCAGGTGACTTGCCGTACGCGGTAGGTTGCCCTGCGTTTACCCGTGAGCTGCGGCAAGTCCAGTGGCCCAGCCAGAAGCATTTCAAGCCAGACGTACCGGAGAAGTACGATGGCAAGTTGCACCCGTCGGAGTTCCTCAGCATCTACACCATCGCGGTGCAGGCTGCCGGGGGGCGAGACGACAAGGTCCTTGCCAACTACGTCCCGCTGGTGCTCAAGCCCGAAGTCAGGTCCTGGCTCATGCACTTGCTGGATAACTCCATATCCTCTTGGGCAGACCTGTGCCATCAGTTTGTCGGCGCCTTCACAGGCGGCCACAAACCTCACGGCCAGGAGAGCGATCTTCATCTGCTCACCCAGAAGGAAGGAGAGCCCCTGCGCAAGTACATTCAGAGATTCAGCCGTGTGCAGCGCAATATCCCAGATATCCACCCTGCCGCAGTCATCAGCGCGTTCCATCAGAACGTGCATAACTGCAGGATGCGGGAGGAGATGGCGATGAGCAGGATCAGAGACGTCAGTGAGCTATATGCCCTGGCCGACAAGTGTGCACGCGCTGAAGAAGGGAGAAAACTCCTCGGAGAGAATGTTGGAGCAGGAGGGTCTGATAGCGAAGATGCTGCCCCGGCAAAGAAGAACCGGCGGCGCAATAACAGGAAGAAGAAAGGCAAAGAGGTGGTAGTTGTTGAGCAGTCCGGCAACGACGGTGGCGCCAACAAGGCCAAAGTTGGTAGCTTCGGCAAGGAGGTTGCCGCATGTACCAACTGCCAGGCTGTGGCGGCCGGCGACAAGCAGGACGGCTCCGACAAGCAGTATTGCAAAATCCATCGCACCAAGGGCCATGACCTCCAGAGCTGCAAGAAGGTCGAGCAGCTTGTCCAGCAGCAGGAAGCTGAGTACGAGCGGCGCGACAAGGAGAGGGCCCAAGGAAGCGGTGGAGAAGCCGGCAAGAAGCGCGCTGGCCGGGGAGGACGCCGCGGCAAGGCCAAGCAGCGGCAAGGAGACAGACCTCCCCGTGGCCGCGCCAAGGATGAAGACGAAGACGATGACGAAGACATGGATGATGTCGAGAACAGTGAGCAGGAGTTTCAGAAAGCTACAGAAGTCTTGTGCGTTGACGGCGGTGCTTCTCTGCATACCTCCCACCGCCAACTCAAACAGTGGCTGCGGGAAGTTAATGCGGCAGAGCCACCTGTCGAATCGCGCAAGCTTCTGAAATGGTCCAGCACGCCTATCATCTTTGACATTGAGGACCACCCTGGTCGCACAACTGCGGTCGGGTGCTTGCCGCTGTTGGTTTCGCCAACCATCCGCAACCTCAAAGTCATAAAGATGCTAGTTGACGGTGGGGCCGGCTTGAACCTGATCTCCTCCGCTGTACTCCAGAAACTCCAGATCCCTGACAGCGAGCTCGAAGAGACGGGCACGTTCCAAGGAATTAACCCGGGAAGGAGCAAGCCGAAAGGGAAGGTCACATTGCCGGTAACATTTGGCAGCGAGCTGAACTTCAGAACTGAGAGGGTCACTTTTGACGTCGCCGATTTCCCATTACCTTACAATGGGATACTTGGCCGTCCAGCGCTCGCCAAGTTCATGGCAGCCTCTCACTATGCATACAACATGCTCAAGATGCCAGGCCCGATAAGCGTCATCTCTGTCCCTGGCGACAAGAAGGATGCCCTTATCTGCGCCGACAAGATCTACCGGGAAGTAGCAGCCGCTACAGATCGCAAACCACTTGCCGCTGAAGCTCCCGGGGGAAAGAGGAAGACCAAGACCGGCAAGAGCTCTGATGCCCACTCCGGCAAGCGCACCTCTTCAGAGTGCTGCGCTACCGTCGAGGACGCACCATCGAGCTCCACCGGCAAGTGTAAGAAGGCAATGGCAGCTCCGCCAGCGACCAAGAAGATATCCGCCAAGGAGGACGGCACTGGTGGTACCTTTATCATCAGTGCCACTCTCGACCCTAAATAGGAAAGCGCGCTCATTGCTTTCCTGCGGGCGAATGTCGATGTGTTTGCGTGGCAACCGTCTGACATCCCCGGTGTTCCCAGGAAAGTAATTGAGCACCATCTTGCCGTTTGTCCTCATGCACGGCCCGTCAAGCAGAAGGTCAGGAAGCAAGCAGTGGAGCGCCAAGAATTCATAGCAGAAGAGATCAAGAAATTGGAAGCATCAGGCCTCGTCAGAGGAGTGCTCCATCCCATGTGGTTGGCCAATCCTGTTGTAGTGCGCAAGGCAAATGGAAAATGGAGGCTTTGTATTGACTTTACTGATGTTAATAAAGCTTGTACCAAAGACCCATTTCCCTTGCCGCGCATTGACCAGATTGTTGACTCCACAGCCGGATGTGATTTGCTTTCATTTCTTGACGCATACTCAGGATACCATCAGATCTTCATGGCAGAAGAGGATGAGGAGAAAACCGCATTCATTTCTCCATGTGGCACGTACTGTTTCATACGGATGCCTTTCGGATTAAAGAATGCTGGTTCAACGTTTGCAAGAGTAGTCCATGTCGCTCTTAAGCCGCAAATACACAGAAATGTGGAGGCCTACATGGATGATATAGTGGTCAAGAGCAAGGACAGGGCAACTCTGATTCAAGATTTAGAAGAAACCTTTGCAAATCTACGCAAGATCAACCTCAAGCTCAACCCCGAGAAGTGTGTGTTTGGAGTCCCTTCCGGCAAGCTTCTCGGGTTCTTTGTGTCTCAGCGAGGAATTGAAGCCAATCCCGACAAGATCAAGGCCATTGAGCAGATCAAAGCACCAAAGCGTGTCAAGGATGTCCGGAAGCTTGCCGGTTGCGTGGCTGCTCTCAGCAGGTTTATCTCTTGGTCTGCCGAGCGCGCCCTGCCGTTTTTCAAAATTTTGAAAAAGGCAGGTCCAATAAAATGGACTCCGGAAGCGGAGGCTGCGCTGCAGGACTTGAAGAGATACCTGTCCTCCACTCCAACACTTGTCGCACCTAGGCCGCAAGAGAAGTTGCTGCTGTACATAGCGGCAACCAATCAAGTGGTTAGTGCTGCGTTAGTGGCAGAGAGGGAGGCTGACGACGAGACAGCAACCGCGGCAAGCGCATCCAGCGACAAGCAGGGGGCTTCCCCGACAAGCTCTGGTCCTGACAAGGATGGAACTGCGCAGGTGCGCGAAGAGATACAAAAGAAAATGGTGCAGCGCCCAGTTTACTTTGTCAGCTCCCTTCTGCAGGGGGCTAGGTCAAGGTACTCTGGTGTGCAGAAGTTGCTTTTCGGCCTTCTCATGGCCTCGAGAAAGCTGCGCCATTACTTCCAAGCACACAAGATCACAGTTGTCACTCGCTTTCCGCTGAAGAGGATATTGCAGAATCCAGAAGCGACCGGCAGGATTGTCGAGTGGGCACTGGAACTGTCAAGCTTTGGCCTCAAGTTTGAGAGTACTTCAACTATCCAAAGCAGAGCATTGGCAGAATTCATAGCAGAGTGGACGCCAACACCAGACGAAGAAATTCCGGAGACGAGCATCCCCGTCAAGGAAGCAAGCAAAGAGTGGCTCATGTACTTTAACGGTGCCTTCTCGCTACAAGGCGCCGGTGCTGGCGTGCTGCTTGTCGCACCCACCGGAGAGCACCTCAAGTACATGGTACAGATGCACTTTCCCAAGGAGCAAGCGACAAACAATACTGCAGAGTATGAAGGCTTGCTTGCCGGTCTCAGGATGGCGGCAGACCTTGGGATCAAGAAGCTCATTGTCAGGGGTGACTCGCAGCTTGTCGTCCGCCAAGTGAACAAGAATTATCAGAGTCCTTTGATGGAAGCCTACGTTGACGAAGTGAGAAAGCTAGAAGAGCACTTTGACGGCCTGCAGATGGAGCATGTCCCAAGAGCTCAGAACGACATTGCTGATGGCCTGTCAAAGTGCGCCGCGCTTAAGTTACCTGTGGAACCAGGGATCTTTGTGCTCAAGCTAACTCAGCCGTCCGTAACACCGTCATCTGGACAGAGCAAGAAGAGGAAGTTGATTTCTGGCGACTATTTTCCGGCAGATCTTCCCGAAGCCGCCGCCAAAAAGGTCCCCAAGATCAACACCAACAGTGCTGAGGAGCAGTCTGCTCCGGCAAGCCCCAGGGTTTGTTCCGTTGAAGCAGACGCTCCCGACAAGTTTTGCTCCAGCAAGCTTGCCGGGGAATGTCAAGCTCCGGCAGAGCCGCAGGTTCTTGCCGTAGAAGCGGATGTTCCCGTAGCAGCAGACATGCCGTTAGTCCTTGTTGTCGAGCCACAAGCTCCAGCATGGGCGCAGCAGATTGTCCATTTCCTTCAGACAGGAGAACTTCCCGAAGAGCAAGAAGAAGCGGAAAGAGTAGCCCGGCAGTCTAGTATGTACCAGTTTGTCGATAACACACTGTGCAGAAGAAGACTCAACGGAGTGAAATTGAAGTGTATTCCCCGGGAAGATGGACAAAAGCTGTTAGCAGAGATACATGGAGGCATATGTGGTCACCACATTGGCGCAAGAGCACTTGTCGGCAAAGCATTCCGGCAAGGCTTCTTCTGGCCAACAGCCCTCCAGGATGCAACTGCACAAGTAACCAAGTGTGAAGCGTGCCAGTTTTATTCCAAGCAGATACACCAGCCAGCTCAAGCTCTCCAGACGATCCCTTTATCCTGGCCATTTTTGGTCTGGGGGCTCGACATCCTCGGCCCCTTTCCCCGAGCTGTCAGGGGCTTTGAGTACTTGTACGTTGCAATCGACAAGTTCACAAAGTGGCCGGAAGTGGAACCAATGAGGAAGGTGACAACACAGTCAGCGGTCAAGTTCTTCAGGTCAATTGTTTGCCGTTTCGGGATCCCTAACAGGATAATTACCGACAACGATACACAATTTACGAGCCGCACCTTCATGCAGTACGTCCAAGATCTTGGCGCCAAGGTCTGCTTCGCTTCTGTTGCTCACCCGAGAAGCAACGGTCAAGCGGAGAGGGCAAATGCTGAAGTGCTGCGCGGGCTCAAGACCAGAACTTTCGACAGGCTGCACAAGTGCGGAAGAAACTGGATCGAGGAGCTGCCGGTGGTTCTTTGGTCGATCAGGACGACGCCAAATCGAGCCACTGGCCAGACACCCTTCGCTCTAGTCTATGGAGCGGAGGCAGTTCTCCCCACGGAACTCGTATACGGGTCACCTCGAGTGCTCGCTTACGATGAGCTTGAGCAAGAGCAGCTGCGGCAAGATGACGCACTGCTCCTTGAGGAAGATCGTCTTTAGGCTGCTGTGCGAGCTGCTCACTACCAGCAAGCTTTGCGCCGCTACCATAGCCGCAAAGTTAATGCCAGAAGTCTCCAGGAAGGCGACCTTGTTCTTCGGCGCGTTCAGTCCGCCAAGAATTCCAACAGGTTGACGCCGAAGTGGGAAGGCCCTTACCGGGTGAAACGAGTCACTAGGCTTGGCGCTGTCCGCCTGGAGACCGAAGATGGCATCCCAGTAAGCAACTCCTGGAATATTGAGCATCTTCACAAGTTTTACCTGTAGGGCGCGGTTGCCGGAACCCGTTCCGGCAACCACCTTTTGTACAAGTCTTGCCGCTGTTGCATCTAATCCTTTGTACAAAGCCGGGCGCAGACCCCGTGCATAAATATCATGTGCTCAACACACCTTGTCGATTTCATGCTTTTTTATTATTTGTGTATGTTATCTGACATTTTGTGCAGCACTTACCCCCGGTAGGCAACAACGAGCCATAAGGCTCCATATTTTTATTTCATCCTCTTTCTTTTTCGCAAGGAAAAGAAGTTTCCCTCGCGCACAAGTTTGCCGGGGGGGGGGGGAGGGAGGGAGAAGATAATGATATGGACCAGGCGTCGTTCAAGAAGGTTTTGCCTTGCCGGGAAGCAAGTAACAGAAAAGATAAGTTGCCAAAGTTTGAGCAATCAAATTCCCTTTGAATTTTTAAGTAATTTTCCTTGAACGACCGTGCTTTGTATGGAAAACCTGTGCGCGGAGGAACCAACTCGTAGCTAGTCGCGCCCTTACTGTTGTTTCGAGTCTGCTCAACAACTTAAGTGAGCTGCGACTAGCGGCGACAAGGTTTCTTGTCGGCTGCGGCACCGCCAGCAGGCTGCTGACGTTCCGCACTCAGCGCTCGCGGCAAAGGTGCCTGCGCCGGCAAGTTCCCTAAAAGCGTAGGGTAAAAACATACAAAGGAAGGAATCAAGTAAAGGAAATAACATTGCAATCATTGCACAAAATAAAGTTATATTACAAGATAAGTTTGTCGCGGCTCTAACAAATTGTTTTCATGACATGATCAGAAGCGACAAGAAAAGAAGGAAATGGGTGAACTAATCTACACGGTTGCCCTCGACTCTCTTGATCCCGCACACCCTGTCCACAATGGGTGCGACAAGGGCCTTGAGCGCCTCCAGATCAGCATCCGGCGGCAAGGACCGGAGGACATTGGTGAGGTTGAGGCCCGGATTGCGGAACGCCACCTTCATCAGCACCTTCTGATGAGCTCCCGCGCAGATCTTGCGCGACTCGTCGGCAAGCTGCTTCGGGATCCCTTCCCGGAGTCGCCGGAGTGCCGTCGCCACGCCCTTGAAGAAAGAAGTGAGCTTGGCGCTGGGTTGGAGGTTCTTGTCGGAGGAGTACCCGAGATCCTCCATTCCTAGCTGCGCCAACTCCTTGTCGATGTCGGCGGCAACGTCCACGAGCCCTCCCGTCCAGTGCTCCACATTCTCCCGGAATGTGCTCTGGGCGGCGGCAACGCTCGCCAGCAGCGCCTTGCCGGCCTTGACTTCCTCCTTCAGAGCTGTCTCCTGCTCCTTGGCGCTGTCAAGTGTCTTGGTCAAGGTGATCAGCTTCGACTCAAGATCGGCAGCGGAGTCCTTGGCGGCGTCAAGCTCCTTGCCCTTCTCGGCGAGGCGGGTCTGCAGCTCCAAGTAGCTGACGGCGTCCTTCTCGCGCTCAAGCTTGAGCGCGGCAAGCTCGTCGCCGTTCGCCTTGAGGTCGGCCTCCAACTGCACCACCTTCGTTTGCAACTCATTCTTGGCGGCCTCAGCAGCTGCGGCAGCGTCTTCGGCTTGCTTGAGGGCTCCACCAACCGTTCGCTCGCGCGCGGCAAGCTCCTCCTCGTGGCTGTCAAGATCGACTTTCCACTGCACCAGCTCGCCCTCTTGCACGGACAGCTTCTCAGCGGCAAGTCTTTGTTGTTCTTCAACTTCGGCCTTCTCGAGGAGGAAAGCCCTCTGCTCCTCGGCAAGCTGCTCCCGCTCCACCGCCAAGGACCGGAGAGCTTCTTGATTTTGGCCCCGGAGCTCCTCCGCGCGCTTCTCAACATCGACTCCTGCCTTGGCAACAAGCGCTTCCCGGGAATCCAGCTTGGCCTGCCGGGCACGGTAGAGTGATATCAATTTCCGCAGCAGCCGCTCCTCCTCAGGCTCGCCGCTGCTGCTGCTGCTTGGCGCGTCGACCAGCGCCAGCCCGGCGGAGGCCAGCACTTCTCCGTCAAAGATTTCTCCCTCGACCGGCGCCCTGGAGCTTGACGCCCAGGGGAGGTTGATGAAGATGTCGTCGCCGGCCTTCAAGTACACGCCAGGCTGGGGCTCTTCGGAGCCTGGCGCGGTGGCAGCAGTGGAGGGGTCGGCGGTCGGTGCAGCGCCTGGCGCTCCTGCGGCCTCCGGGTCGTCAGTACGATCGCCGGACCCCCCGCCTGCTTCTGCTGCGGCAGCCCTGGCGGCCTCTTCGCTGGCGGGCTCGTCGGCGCCGGCTGCTTCCTCAGTGGGAACGGCGTCATCGGCGGCAACTTCAGTCTCCATCGGCTCAACAGCAAATGGATCTGACAGCCGAAAAAGAGAGAGAAGGATCAAACAAATATCCAAGAAAAGAAAGAAGAAGAAGATCAACAAAAAGAAGAAGCCAAGGGAAGTTTTCGAGCAAGGAGATTACCTGTGCCATGCTCTGCGGTCGTGGTCTCCGTCGCCGGGGGGCCGCTGGTGCTGTCCCTTGCCGGAGACCCCTCCCTTGCCGGGGGCTCCTCCCTTGCCGGAGCTTCCTCCCTTGCCGGAGAGCTCTCCCTTGTCGGGGACCTCTCCCTTGCCGGAGGACTCTCCCTTGGCGCTTCGGGGGCGGCCTCCGGGCTCTCCTGATGGGGCTGCTCTGCTCCTGCACAAGTCAACAAATAGATATCAATAAAGCAAGAATCTTCGTGAGCGCCCCGACAGCGGAAAGCAAACAAGATACTTACGCTGGGGGCTGCTCTGGAGATCAGCCGCCGGGTCCGGCAAGGTCGTCTCGGGCGCGTCCCCTGCTGACTCGGTGGGTTCGTCCTCGATGACAATCACCGGCGCCTTGGCCCTCTTTGCTGCTCTCTGAGCCAGAGTCCTGAAAAGGAACAGATTCAGAGAAAAGCAAGTAAGATGCAAGACAAAAACAGCAAGGATTGGTGGACTACAAGAACAACAAGGAAAACTTACTCTTCTTCTTCTTCCTCGCCGGAGCTGAACTCGGAGAAATCAAAGTCTGGCTCACGTCCGGCGCGCGAAGGTGGAGGAGTGGGTTCCCTTGGTCGCTTGGCAGGAGCAGAAGCAGTGGTCCGGGAAGACCCTGCTCCAGTTGTCGCGGCAGCGTGGGGGGCTCCCGCGGCAACGACGGTTGCCGCGGTGGAGCGTGTCGCGCGACGCGGTAACTGTCGACTCGCCTGCCGCCTCACCACGTCCCCGACTTTGTGGAGACGCCTTCTTGGTGGAGATGGAGGCTCTGCTTGCGGCATGTTGTCTGAAGACGAGGAGGAGGAGGAGTTGATATCCAACGAGCTGCTCGTCTCCTCGGCGGGCTCGCTCGGCTCGGCGTCACACCCGGCAAGCTCTTTCTTGCCGGCGGTCTCCCCTTGCCCGGCAAGATCTTTCTTGCCGGCAGGCTCCTCTTGCCGCCGAGCTCCTCTCGCTCGGTGCAGTTTGCCGCCTCTGCTGCCGCTGCCTCCTCCAAAGTGAATCCGAACTCGCCTGCCGCTGCAGCTGCCGCCGCCTCTTCTAGCCTGGTGGCGATGCGCTTCAACTCTGCCTCGGTGGTGTCGCGAGTGAGGCCATCCTTCTCGTCGGGGCGGATCGGCACCTCCACCAAGTTGTTGAAGAACTGCTGCACGACGTCGTCTTCAGGCTCCTGCCAAGTTGGCACGATTCCGTGCGAGTCGCACAGTGGCATCATTGCCCTGATGCGGTTGAGTGCAGAGTTGTTGCACAACGGGACGACGCCCTGCGGCAACCTAAAGACTTCTGGGTGGTCAGGATCATACTTGAAGAGCTCCTGCAGCATTGCGTTGAACTCCAAGACAGTGAAGTTGTAATTGAGGCCTGGCCGCAGCCTCATGATATCCGTCGCGTTCTTGAACTCCCAGACGGGCCTCCTCCGTTCCTGCAGGGGGGCGATGCGGCGGCGAAGGAAATCTGCACCAACAACACCCACAGTGAGTCCAGCAAGCCTGAGGCGCTGCATCCTGGTGACGGCAATCCTCAGCCTACTGTCTTCCGGGGCCACGTCGCTCCAATCGCTGCCGCGTGCTGTTGCTACTTGGCGCCGGGCGGTGAATGGCTGCGGGTTCTCCTCAACTATCCAACACCAATCTGCCCTCCACTCCTCCCACTTGCCGCGGAACTCTCCCTCCAAATACGAATCCTTCTTGCCGGACATTGAGATCCAAGCAATTCCGCCGGACAGAGGTTCTCCTCTCTCTACTCGAGGCATGAAGAAATGGCGGAAAAGAGCTACGTTTGGGTGGACTCCGACAAAGTTTTCGCAAAGGTGTGCGAAAACTGCCATGGTGAGGACGGCGTTGGGGGTGAAGTCAAGGAGGCAGAGACCATAGGTATTCATGATGTCGCAAAAGAACTCCGAGAAGAGCGGGCAGAGCCCACAGTAGAAGAACACGGCGAAAAAAGGGTAGCCGTGTGGAGCCATTTTGTGAGCGGAGGCCGGGAGTACCTTGGTGCTCGGATGTGCTCGCGTCTCCGTCGACCAGAAGAGGTAGTAGTACTCCCTCAACTCCTTCGCGTCAAGCTTGGGGGGGAAGATGGCTCGCTCCTTCCGCAGCGCTGCAAGCCGCTGCGCCTCGGTTGTCTTCACGGCCTTCCCCTTGTCGGCTTTCGGAGCCATGGCGGAGGTGGTGGAGGAGGTCGACGGCGTTGGTGGTGCTGGTGGCAATGGGGGGAGTAGGGCGCTGCTCTCTTGCTGCTTTGGGAAGACGGAGGCGGGACGGAGGCTTCTGAGATTGGAGAGGAAAAGGGGCGAGTGGGCGCACTACCCCTGCTTCCCCTTGCTTATAAAGGGGGAGGTGGCAGACGTTCCGCCTTTCCTAATAAAGAAACCGCCCACGATTTCTCCCACGACGCCGCGTTCGACGCATACCATGCGGGGAGGGCGCGGTGGATGCGGAGTGAGATACGGCGTAACCTAGGCCGCGCGTGCCCTGTTTTGGGCCTGGCCAACAGCGCTCGGCACCGTGTATGGCCCAGGCCCGGGGGCTCCTGTCGGTGTACTAAAGTAGGGGTACATTAGTATCCCGAACTTGTGCACGGGCAGTCGCAGCGTCCCGTGGCAAGGCCTGCCGGGTGACCACCAAGATCCTCCATGGTTCCTTTGGAGCCATTCAAGAACAAAGTATTCAAGGCCCCAGCAAGAAGAGCTTGCCGGGAAGGAGACAAGACCCCGGCAAGAGGAGCTTGCCGGGAAGGCCAACCAAGGCTCGGTGAGCGACAAGCTCCCGGACGCGACAAGACAACAAACGCGGCAAGGCTCTTGCCGCGGCAAGCTTCCACTTTGTGCCTGTGCTCCAGCGCATCCACCAACGTGTCGCTCTGGGACCCTTCCAGGCGTACATGGTGGAAAGCTGTGCAGCCAGAGGTACACGGTGGCAAGCGGCGCTGACAAGGTTGCCGTCGTGGCAAGCAATGGCGTCCCTAGCGGTCCCTTTTTGCACCGTCTAGGCGACACAGACAGGCATTTAATGCCTTTGTCCCCTGCCGTCAGGGTTAGGTATGATAACACTGTTGTAGGCGGCGGTGCCAACCGCAGTGCCTTTTCCATTTTTGCCCTTCTCTACGTTGCCACCTGTCGGTGACCCCTTTAGCGTATAAAAGGAGGCCCATGCGCAACGTAGAGGGGGTCGGCGAACAGAACACTCTCACGCTCGGTCTTGTTAGCTGCCGCTGTGTACTATAGCACACCGCGCTCCCGAGCAAGAAATCAATACAAACACAAAGCAGGAGTAGGGTTTTACGCATCCGTGCGGCCCGAACCTGGGTAAACCGATCGCGTCGCTCGTGCGCATCGCCTCGATCTGCTCTTCGTGCTCTCTCCGTCCCCCTGCCGAACCACAAGGGGCTCGGTCCGCCGTGGTCCCACAGGTGTCCGTGGGGATCAGCACCCCCGACAAACTACTTTCCAATAAGGGAGATGGTACAATTACCTTATCAAGTTTTCTACTTTCCTCCCACCCACTTCTTTCGAGAGAAATTCCTTCTCTAGAAAGTATCCATTCTCAGCAACGAATGTCTTGCCTTCGGATCTGTGATAGAAGGTGTACCCAACAGTCTCCTTTGGGTATCCTATGAAGACATATTTCTCCGATTTGGGTTTGTGCTTATCAGGATGAAACTTTTTCATATAAGCATCACAACCTCAAACTTTAAGAAACGACAACTTTGGTTTCTTGCCAAACCACAGTTCAGATTGTGTCATCTCAACGGACTTAGATGGTGCCCCTTTTTAACGTGAATGCAGTTGTCTTTAATGCATAACCTCAAAAACGATAGTGGTAAATCGGTAAGAAACATCATAGATTTGCACTATATCTAATAAAGTACGCCTATGACATTCGGACACACCATTATGCTATGGTGTTCCAGGTGGCACGAATTTGTGAAACTATTCCACATTGTTTTAATTGAAGACCAAACTCGTAAATCAAATATTTGTCTCCGCGATCAGATCATAGAAACCTTATTTTCTTGTCACGATGATTTTCCACTTCACTCTGAAATTCTTTGAACTTTTCAAATGTTTCAGACTTATGTTTCATCAAGTAGATATACCCATATCTGCTCAAATCATCTGTGAAGGTTAGAAAATAATGATACCCGCTGCAAGCCTTGATATTCATCGGACCACATACATCAGTATGTATGATTTCCAACAAATCTGTTGCTTGCTCCATTGTTCCGGAGAACGGCATTTTAGTCATCTTGCCCAAGAGACATGGTTCGCAAGCATCAAGTGATTCATAATCAAGTGATTCCAAAATCCCATCAGCATGGAGTTTCTTCATGCGCTTTACACCAATATGACCTAAACGGCAGTGCCACAAACAAGTTGCACTATCATTATTAACTTTGCATCTTTTGGCTTCAATATTATGAATATGTGTATCATTACAATAGAGATCCAACAAACCACTTTCGTTGGTGTGTACGACCATAGAAGGTTTTATTCATGTAAAAAGAACAACAATTGTTGTCTAACTTAAATGAATAACCGTATTGCAATAAACATGATCAAATCATATGCTCAACGCAAACACCAAATAACACTTATTTAGGTTCAACATTAATTCCGAAAGTATAGGGAGTGTGTGATGATGATCATATCAATCTTGGAACCACTTCCAATACACATCGTCACTTCACCCTAAACTAGTCTCTGTTTATTCTGCAACTCCCGTTTCGAGTTACTAATCTTAGCAACTGAACTAGTACCAAATACTGAGGGGTTGCTATGAACACTAGTAAAGTACACATCAATAACATGTATATCAAATATACCTTTGTTTACTTTGCCATCCTTTCTTATCCACCAAATACTTGGGGTAGTTCCGCTTCCAGTGACCAATCCCTTTGCAGTAGAAGCACCTTGTCTCAGGCTTAGGACCAGAGTTGGGTTTCTTCACTTGAGCAGCAACTTGCTTGCCGTTCTTCTTGAAGTTCCCCTTCTTCCTTTTGCCCTTTTCTTGAAACTAGTGGTCTTGTCTACCATCAACACTTGATGTTTTTCTTGGTTTCTACCTTCGTCGATTTTAGCATCACGAAGAGCTTGGGAATCGTTTCCGTTATCCCTTGCATACTATAGGTCATCACGAAGTTCTACTAACTTGGTGATGGTGACTAGAGAATTCTGTCAATCACTATCTTATCTGGAAGATTAACTCCCACTTGATTCAAGCGATTGTAGTACCCAGATAATCTGAGTACATGCTCACTGCTTGAGCGATTCTCCTCCATCTTGTAGCTATAGAACTTGTTGGAGACGTCATATCTCTCAACTTGGGTATTTGCTTGAAATATTGACTTCAACTCCTGGAACATCTCATATGGTCCATGACGTTCAAAACGTCTTTGAAGTCCCGATTCTAAGCCGTTAAGCATGGTGCACTAAACTATCAAGTAGTCATCATATTGAGCTAGCCAAACGTTCATAACGTCTGCATCTGCTCCTGCAATAGGTCTATCACCTAGCGGTGCATCAAGGACATAATTTTCCTGTGTAGCAATGAGGATAAACCTCATATCACGGATCCAATCCGCATCATTGCTACCAACATCTTTCAACATAGTTTTTCTCTAGGAACATATCAAAACAAACATAGGGAAGCAACAACGTGAGCTATTGATCTACAACATAGATATGCTAATACTACCAGGACTAAGTTCATGATAAATTTAAGTTCAATTAATCATATTACTTAAGAACTCCCACTTAGATAGACATCCCTCTAATCATCTAAGTGATCACGTGATCCAAATCAACTAAACCATGTCCGATCATCACGTGAGATGGAGTAGTTTTCAATGGCGAACATCACTATGTTGATCATATCTACTATATGATTCACGCTCGACCTTTCGGTCTCTAGTGTTCCGAGGCCATATCTGCATATGCTAGGCTCGTCAAGTTTAACCTGAGTATTCCGCGTGTGCAAAACTGTCTTGCACCCGTTGTAGATGGACATAGAGCTTATCACACCCGATCATCACGTGGTGTCTGGGCACGACGAACTTTGGCAACGGTGCATACTCAGGGAGAACACTTTTATCTTGAAATTTAGTGAGAGATCATCTTATAAAGCTACCGTCGAAATAAGCAAAATAAGATGTATACAAGATAAACATCACATGCAATCAAAATATGTGACATGATATGGCCATGATCATCTTGTGCCTTTGATCTCCATCTCCAAAGTACCGTCATGATCTCTATCGTCACCGGCATCACACCATGATCTCCATCATCTTGATCTATATCAATGTGTCATCACGTGGACGTCTTGCCAACTATTGCTCTTGCAACTATTGCTATCGCATAGCGATAAAGTAAAGCAATTGTTTGGCGCTTGCATCTTATGCAATAGAGAGACGACCATAAGGCGTTTGCCAGTTGCCGATAACTTCCACAAAACATGATCATCTCATACAACAACTTATATCTCATCACGTCTTGACCATATCACATCACAACATGCCCTGCAAAAACAAGTTAGACGTCCTCTACTTTGTTTGTTGCAAGTTTTACATGGCTGCTACGGGCTTAAGCAAGAACCAATCTTACCTACGCATCAAAACCACAACGATAGTTTGTCAAGTTGGTGTTGTTTTAACCTTCGCAAGGACCGGGCGTAGCCACACTCGGTTCAACTAAAGTTGGAGAAACTGACACCCGCTAGTCACCTGTGTGCATAGCACGGCGGTAAAACCAGTCTCGCGTAAGCGTGCGCGTAATGTCGGTCCGGGCCGCTTCATCCAACAATACCACCGAACCAAAGTATGACATGCTGGTAAGCAGTATGACTTATATCGTCCACAACTCACTTGTGTTCTACTCGCGCATAAAACATCAACACATAAAACCTAGGCTCGGATGCCACTGTTGGGGAACGTAGTAATTTTAAAAAAATTCCTACGCACACGCAAGATCATGGTGATGCATAGCAACGAGAGGGGAGAGTGTGATCTACGTACCCTTGTAGATCGACAACGGAAGCGTTTGGTTGATGTAGTCGTATGTCTCCACGGCCCGACCGATCAAGCACCGAAACTACGGCACCTCCGAGTTCTAGCACACGTTCAGCTCGATGACGATCCCCGGACTCCGATCCAGCAAAGTGTCGGGGAAGAGTTCCGTCAGCACGACGGCATGGTGACGATCTTGATGTACTACTGTCGCAGGGCTTCGCCTAAGCACCGCTACAATATTATCGAGGACTATGGTGGCAGGGGGCGCCGCACACGGCTAAGAATATGATCACGTGGATCAACTTGTGTGTATATGGGGTGCCCCCTGCCCCCGTATATAAAGGAGTGGAGGAGGGGAGGGCCGGCCCTCTCTATGGCGCGCCCTAGGGGAGTTCTACTCCCACCGGGAGTAGGATTCCCCCTTTCCTAGTCCAACTATGAGTCCTTCCAAGTATTAGGAGTAGGAGACAAGGAAGGGGAAGAGGGAAGAGAAGGAAGGAGGGGGCGCAGCCCCTCCCCCTAGTCCAATTCGGACTAGGCCTTGGGGGGGCGCGCGGCCTGCCTCTCCCTCTCCCCTAAAGCCCAATAAGGCCCATATACTTCTTCTCCCGTATTCCCGTAACTCCCCGGTACTCCGAAAAATATCTGAACCACTCGGAACCTTTCCGATGTCCGAATATAGTCGTCCAATATATCGATCTTTACGTCTCGACCATTTCGAGACTCCTCGTCATGTCCCCGATCTCATACGGGACTCCGAACTCCTTCGGTACATCAAAACTCATAAACTCATAATATAACTGTCATCGAAACCTTAAGCGTGCGGACCCTACGGGTTCTAGAACAATGTAGACATGACTGAGACACGTCTCCGGTCAATAACCAATAGCGAAACCTGGATGCTCATATTGGCTCCCACATATTCTACGAAGATCTTTATCGGTCAGACCGCATAACAACATACGTTGTTCCCTTTGTCATCGTTATGTTACTTGCCCGAGATTCAATCGTCGGTATCCAATACCTAGTTCAATCTCGTTACCGGCAAGTCTCTTTACTCGTTCCGTAATACATCATCCCGCAACTAACTCATTAGTTGCAATGCTTGCAAGGCTTAAGTGATGTGCATTACCGAGAGGGCCCAGAGATACCTCTCCGACGATCGGAGTGACAAATCCTAATCTCGAAATACGTCAACCCAACATGTACCTTTGGAGACACCTGTAGAGCACCTTTATAATCACCCAGTTACGTTGTGATGTTTGGTAGCACACAAAGTGTTCCTCCGGCACACGGGAGTTACATAATCTCAAGTTATAGGAACATGTATAAGTCATGAAGAAAGCAATAGCAACATACTAAACGATCGGGTGCTAAGCTAATGGAATGGGTCATGTCAATCAGATCATTCACCTAATGATGTGATCCCGTTAATCAAATAACAACTCTTTGTCCATGGTTAGGAAACATAACCATCTTTGATTAACGAGCTAGTCAAGTAGAGGCATACTAGTGACACTCTATTTGTCTATGTATTCACACATGTATTATGTTTCCGGTTAATACAATTCTAGCATGAATAATAAACATTTATCATGAAATAAGGAAATAAATAATAACTTTATTATTGCCTCTAGGGCATATTTCCTTCACCCTATACTTGTGGGTCATCAAGACTCTTTTCTGGCGCTGTTGCCGGGGAGTGAAGCGCCTTTGGTAGGTGGAATTTGGTAAGGAAAAATTTATATAGTGTGCTAAAATTTACTGGTACTTGTTACTATGGAACATAATCCTTTGAGGGGTTTGTTCGAGGTATCTTCACCTCGTTCGGAACCACAATTAGTTACCCCTCAACCTACTGAACCTACTAAAAATGTTTACTTTGAAATTCCTTCGGGTATGATAGAGAAACTGCTAGCTAATCCTTTTGCAGGAGATGGAACATTGCATCCCAATTTACACTTAATCTATGTGGATGAAGTTTATGGATTATTTAAACTTGCACGTATGCCCGATGATGTTATCAAGAATAAGGTCTTCCCTTTATCTTTTAAGGGAGATGCATTGACATGGTATAGGCTATGTGATGATATGGGATCATTGGACTATAAGCGATTGAAATTGGAATTTCACCAGAAGTTTTGTCCTATGCATCTTGTTCATCGTGATCGTAATTCTATATATAATTTTTGGCCTCGCGAAGGAGAAAGCATCGCTCAATCTTGGGAGAGGCTTAAGTCAATGTTATATTCATGCCCCAATCATGAGCTGTCAAAAGAGATGATTATTCAAAAAATTTATGATCGGCTTTCTGACAACAATCGCTCCATGCTCGATACTTCTTGTACTGGTTATTTTATGATGAAGACTATTGAATTCAGATGGTATTTATTGGAGATAATTAAACACAACTCTAAAGATTGGGACCTTGATGAAGGTAAGGAGTCAGGTATGACACCTAAGTTTGACTGTGTTAAATCTTTTATGGATACTGATGTTTTCCATAAGTTTAGCACTAAATATGGACTTGACTCCGAGATAGTAGCTTCTTTCTGTCAATCTTTTGCTACTCATGTTGATCTCCCTAAGAAGAAGTGGTTTAGATATAATCCTCCCATTGAAACAAAAGTAGTTGCTCCTATTAAAGTTGAAGAAAAAACTATCAATTATGATGATCCTGTTGTTCCCAATGCTTATGTTGAGAAATAGGCCTGGGCATTCGGTATAAACCGAATGTTCGGTTAGTATATTTCAGTATTTTTTAAATTTCGGTTAAACAAAATGCTAACCGAAAATGGCTCAAAAATTATTAAAACCGAAACTTCGGTTAACCGATTTTTCGGTTCGGTATTTGGTTTACACCGTATATACCGAAGACTGGTGCGTGGACGTGTGTGCCCCGGCCCTTTGGCAGCTTACCCTATTATATAGCTGAGTTATCTCTGCCCCATCACGTAGCTACTCGATGTGGGACTAATCCCACGACCTCATCACACCCAGCTGGTTTACTCACGTACAGACAAACTGTATGGGCCACACAGTACAATATGGAAGGCCCATAAAAGGTACGTGCCTTGCATGCACACGGGCTGGGCTCATGGGTACGCTCATCACCTCCGTCGCGCGCACGTCGCCGCCTGGCGCGTCTTTTTTGGCGACGTTCACACAGGAGAAGCTTCTCTTGACTCTGTAGTGCTTATAGGTTCGGTTTTTTTGTTCGGTTACCTATGGTAAACCGAATCGGTCAAAATCAGTTCGGTTAACAAAAGTAAAAACCGAATTTTCAGTTACATATAATAAAAACCGAAAATTCGGTTTTTTCGGTTTCGGCTTCGGTTCGGTGTTCGGTTTGTCGGTTTTTATGCCCACCCCTATTGAGAAACCACCTATCCCTGTTAGAATTAAGGATCATGCTAAAGCTTCAACTATAGTCAACAAGAGTAATATTAGGACTACAAACCCCCTGAGCAAATTAAAGTTGAACCTAATATTGCTATGGTTAAAGATCTCTTGGCCGATAATATTGATGGGCATGTTATTTATTTCTGTGAAGAAACTGCTAGAATTGCTAAGCCTGGTGCTAAGGATAAACATAGACCTGTTATAGGCATGGCTGTTATTTCTGTTAAAATAGGAGATCATTGTTATCATGGCTTATGTGATATGGGTGCTAGTGCTAGTGCAATACCTCATACCTTATACAAAGAAATTATGCATGATATTGCACCTGCTGAGATAGAAGATATCGATGTTACAATTAAGCTTGCCAATAGAGATACTATTTCACCGATTGGGATTGTTAGAGAAGTTGAAGTCTTGTGTGGGAAGGTTAAATATCCTGCTGATTTTCTTGTTCTTGGTTCCCCACAAGATAGCTTTTGTCACATTATATTTGGTAGACCCTTCTTAAATACTGTTAATGCTACGATAGACTGCGGAAAAGATGTTGTTACTATTGGTTTGGGTGATATGTCTCATGAGTTTAACTTCTCTAAATTTCGTAAACAACCCCGTGATGAGGAATTACCTAGTAAGGATGAAATTATTGGTCTTGCTTCTATTGTTGTGCCTCCTAATGATCCTTTAGAACAATATTTGCTCGACCAATCAAATGATACATTTATGAATGAAAGAAGGGAAATAGATGAAGTATTCTTTAAACAGGGACCTATTCTCAAACACAACTTGCCTGTTGAAATCCTAGGGGATCCTCCTCCACCCAAGGGTGATCCCGTGTTTGAGCTTAAACCGTTACTTGATACTCTGAAATATGCTTATCTTGATGAAAAGAAGATATATCCTGTTATTATTAGTGCTAACCTTTCAGAGCATGAAGAAAAGAAATTATTGAAAACTCTGAAAAAGCACCGTGCTGCTATTGGATATACTCTTGATGATCTTAAGGGCATTAGTCCCACTCTATGAGCTCCTAAGATGAAAGAAGTGGTAAGAAAGGAAATATTAAAGCTCCTTGAGGCGGGTATAATTTATCCCGTTGCTGATAGTCAGTGGGTAAGTCTTGTCCATTGTGTCCCTAAGAAGGGAGGTATTACCGTTGTTCCAAATGATAAAGATGAATTGATCCCACAAATAATTATTACAGGTTATAGGATGGTAATTGATTTCCGCAAATTAAATAAAGCTACTAAAAAGATCATTACCCTTTACCTTTTATTGATCAAATGCTAGAAAGAGTATCCAAACATACACACTTTTCCTTTCTAGATAGTTACTCTGGTTTCTCTCAAATACCTGTGTCAGTTGATGATCAAGCAAAGACCACTTTTACTAACCCTTTCGGTACCTTTGCTTATAGACGTATGCCTTTTGGTTTATGTAATGCACCTGCTACCTTTCAAAGATGCATGATGGCTATATTCTCTGACTTTTGTGAAAAGATTTGCAAGGTTTTCATGGATGATTTCTCAGTTTATGGATCCTCTTTTGAGGATTGTTTGAGCAACCTTGATCGAGTTTTGCAGAGATGTCAAGAAACTAATCTTGTCTTGAATTGGGAGAAGTGCCACTTTATGGTTAATGAAGGAATTGTCTTGGGGCATAAATTTTCCGAAAGAGGTACTGAAGTGGATAAAGCTAAAGTTGATGCTATTGAAAATATGCCATGTCCCAAGGACATCAAAGGTATAAGAAGTTTCCTTGGTCATGCCAGTTTTTATAGGAGGTTCATTAAGGACTTCTCAAAAAATTCTTGGCCTCTGACTAATCTATTACAAAAGGATATTCCTTTTGTCTTTGATGATGATTGTGTAGAAGCATTTGAAATACTTAAGAAAGCATTAATTTCTGCACCTATTGTTCAGCCACCTGATTGTAATTTACCCTTTGAAATTATGTGTGATGCTAGTGATTATGTTGTAGGTGCTGTTCTAGGACAAATAGTTGATAAGAAATTGAATGTTATACAATATGCTAGTAAAACTCTGGACAATGCCCAGAGAAATTATTCTACTACTGAAAAGGAATTCTTAGTAGTTGTATTTGCTTGTGATAAGTTCAGACCTTATATTTTTGATTCTAAAGTAACTATTCACACTGATCATGCTGCTATTAAATATCTTATGGAAAAGAAAGATGCTAAACCTAGACTTATTAGATGGGTTCTCTTGCTACAAGAATTTGATTTGCATATTATTCATAGGAAGGGAGCTGAGAACCCCGTTGCAGACAACTTGTCTAGGTTAGAGAATGTTCTTGATGACCCACTACCTATTGATGATAGATTTCCCGATGAACAATTAAATGTCATAAATGCTTCTCGTACCGCTCCGTGGTATGTTGATTATGCTAATTACATTGTTGCTAAGTTTATACCACCTAGTTTCACATACTAGCAAAAGAAAAAGTTCTTCTATGATTTAAGGCATTACTTCTGGGATGACCCACATCTTTATAAAGAAGGAGTAGATGGTGTTATTAGACGTTGTGTACCTAAGCATGAACAGGAAAAGATCCTACACAAGTGTCACTTCGAAGCCTATGGAGGACACCATGCTGGCGATAGAACTGCACATAAGGTATTGCAATCCAGTTTTTATTGGCCTACTCTCTTCAAGGATGCCCGTAAGTTTGTCTTGTCTTGTGATGAATGTCAAAGAATTGGTAATATTAGTAGACATCAAGAAATTCCTATGAATTTTTCACTTGTTATTGAACCATTTGATGTTTGGGGCTTCGATTATATGGGACCATTTCCTTCCTCTAATGGGTATACACATATTTTAGTTGCTATTGATTACATTACTAAGTGGGTAGAGGCTATCCAACTAGTAGTGCTGATCATAATACCTTTATTAAGATGCTTAAAGAAGTTATTTTCCCGAGGTTTGGAGTCCCTAGATATTTAATGACTGATGGTGGTTCACATTTTATTCATGGTGCCTTTCGTAAAATGCTTGCTAAGTATGATGTTAATCATAGAATTGCATCTCCATATCACCTGCAGTCTAGTGGTCAGGTAGAATTGAGTAATAGAGAACTCAAATTAATTTTGCAAAAACTGTTAATAGATCTAGAAAGAATTGGTCAAAGAAACTTGATGATGCATTATGGGCTTATAGAACTGCATACAAAAATCCTATGGGTATGTCTCCGTATAAAATGGTTTATGGCAAAGCATGTCACTTACCTCTTGAAGTAGAACATAAGGCATATTGGCCCATTGAAGAGCTCAATTATGATTTCAAACTTGCCGGTGAGAAGAGGTTATTTGACATTAGCTCGCTTGATGAATGGAGAACCCAAGCCTACGAGAATGCCAAACTGTTTAAAGAAAAAGTTAAAAGATGGCATGACAAAAGGATACAAAAGCATGAGTTTAATGTAGGTGATTATGTATTGTTATACAACTCTCGTCTAAATTTTTTTTCCAGGCAAAATTCTCTCTAAGTGGGAAGGTCCTTACATTATTGAGGAGTTCTATTGTTCCGGTGCCATAAAAATCAACAACTTCGAAGGCACAAATCCGTGGGTGGTGAACAGCCAAAGAATCAAACATTATATCTCAGGTAATCCTATAAATGTTGAAACTAATGTTATTGAAACCGTAACCCCGGAGGAATACATAAGGGACACTTTCCGGAACGTTTCAAACTCCGAAAAGGAATAGGTATGTGGTACGGTAAGTAAATCCACTCCAAAACAGTTCTAATGGCAATATTTCTCCAATTTGGAATATATAAGAAAATAGGAAAATAAGAATCAGTCCGGGCAGGACACGAGGCTTCCATGAGGGTGGAGGGCGCGCCCCCTGCTTCCTGGGCACCGCGTGCACTTTCCGGACTCCGTTTTCTTGCACGATACTTGGTCGGTAAAAATTCATTATATAATCTCCCGAAGGTTTTGACCATCGTATCACGCAAATATTTCTTGTCTTTGTTTCGAGCTGTTTCTGCCGCAGATTAGAGCAAGATGTCTTCTCAAGAGTCAGTCGGGGAGAGTCGGGTGTCTCATCCGACACCAGGTCCAGGGACAAACAGCGATGCCTATCACTTTGGGCACTCAACGGAGGAAGAGATGGAAGCTGACTTGAAAAGGATAGATGACATGGAGGAGGATCAAGAAGTTACTTCTCGTTTCTGGGCAGGATTCACGATGGGGGAACTACAGAGCTCAGCTATTCCAAACTCGGTCATCCCTTCCAATGTTAGATTTCTTTCTTATGAAAATATGAAAAAGACTGTTACTTGTTCTCTCGCAGCTATGCAACATCCTTGGGTGAAAGGAGCTTTAGCCATCACTGGCAAGCTCGTAAGGAAATAATGAACCTCAAGCAGCAAGTCAATAAGCTCGAGGAAGAGAATCGTATCCCGAGGGGCATCATCGCCAAGAATATCACATCACCACCCTTGAAGAAGGAGACATAATCACACGGGTATGGGCACTCCCCTTGGCAACTTCCAAGCTTGGGGAGTGCCCCGGTATCGTATCACCATCACTTTTACCTTTACCGTTTTCTTAGTTCGATCCTTTTGGTTATATCTTGATCTACTAGAATAAAGTTTTAGTATGATCTAGTTGTGAGTTTTGCTTTATGATCCTTCTATGTAATCGAGTCCGTGAGCTATATATAATAAAGATTAGTGTTGAGTCAAGGGCTTGATTATCTTGCCATGATCTTGAGGGAATAAAATAAAAAGAGAAAGAATAAAAAAGAAATAAAGAGATCATATGGATCTTATGGAGAGTAATGGCTTCACATATAAAGAGTATGATGAATAAATGTTGTTGAAAGTTGACAAACATAGTTTTGGTCATCGTTGCAATTAATAGGAAGTAATAAGGAAAGAGAGGTTTTCACATATAAATATACTATCTTGGACATCTTTTATGATTGTGAGCACTCACTAAAATATGAAATGCGAAAGAGTTGACGTTGGACAAGGAAGACAACGTAATGGGTTATGTTTTCTTACATCTAAGGCTGTGTTTGATAGCAAAGTATTATATAAACCAAAGTATCAAAAGCTACAGTAATTTTGCTTATAGGTGTGAGATATCATAGTTTTATCAAAACAGAGTATTTTGCAGTATTCACAATACATAGAACCTATTTGGTTGTTGCCGCATAACGCTATAAATTTTGCTGTTTAGCCGTTGTGTTTAAGCACTCAGCAGCTCTGTTTTTAAAAAAGAGGTTTGGGGTTCTTTTTTTATGCAGAGAAAAAACTGCAGTTTGCCCAATACTACAATATTAAAAGCACAATTATTAGGGGCAAGCAAACAGCTCATTGTAAATAAAACCATGGTAATCTCAAAAACTATAGTATTCTCAAAATACTTAGAAATACTTTGATATCAAACAGGGCCTAAGATAAATTATATTGTCTTGGATTATCCAACATGTTGAGCTTGCCTTTCCCTCTCATGCTAGCCAATTTCTTTGCACCAAGTAAAAATACTACTTGTGCTTCCAAATATCCCTAAACCCAGTTTTGCCATGAGAGTCCACCATATCTACCTATGGATTGAGTAAGATCCTTCAAGTAAGTTGTCATCGGTGCAAGCAATAAAAATTGCCTTCTAAATATGTATGATTTATTAATGTGGAGAAAATAAGCTTTATACGATCTTGTGATATGAAAGAAATAAAAGCGATGGACTGCATAATAAAGGTCCATATCACAAGTGGAAATATAAAGTGACGTTCTTTTGCATTAAGATTTTGTGCATCCAACCATAACAGTGCATGACAACCTCTGCTTCCCTCTGCAAAGGGCCTATCTTTTATTCTTGTCTTATACTTCATGCAAAGAGTCCTGGTGATCTTCACCTTTCCTTTTTTACATTTTATCGTTTGGCAAGCACAATGTGTTGGAAAGATCCAGATATATATAGCTAATTGGATGTGAGTTTTCATGAACTATTATTGTTGACATTACCCTTGAGGTAAAAAGTTGGGAGGCAAAACTATAAGCCCCTATCTTTCTCTGTGTCCGGCTAAAACTTCATAATCATAAATATCGCGTGAGTGTTAGCAATTGTGAAAGACTAAATGATAGTTGAGTATGTGGACTTGCTGAAAAGCTCTTATATTGACTCTTTCCTATGTTATGATAAATTGCAATTGCCTCAATGTCTGAGATTAAAGTTTGTTAGTTTTCAATGAATTTTATGATTCATACCTGAAATTGTGAATGAATTGTATATATATAGAATGATCATGATGCCCTCATGTCCGTATTTTATTTTTATCGACACCTCTATCTCTAAACATGTGGACATATTTTTCGATTTCGGCTTTCGCTTGAGGATAAGCAAGGTCTAAGCTTGGGGGAGTTGATACGTCCATTTTGCATCATGCTTTTATATCGATATTTATTTTATTATGGACTGTTATTACACATTTTGTCACAATACTTATGCCTATTCTCTCTTATTTTACAAGGTTTACATGAAGAAGGGGAATGCCGGTAGCTGGGATTCTGGGCTGGAAAAGGAGCAAATATTAGAGACCTATTCTGCATAGCTCCAAAAGTCCTGAAACTTCACAGAAGTTATTTTCAGAATATATAAAAAATACTGAGAAAAGAAAGCACCAGAGGGGGGCCACCCACCAGCCACGAGGGTGGGGGCGTGCCCCCCTACCTCGTGGGCCCCCTCGTGGCCCTTCGATGCCCATCGTTGGCTATATGGAGTCTTTCGTCCAAGAAAAAATCATAAGCAAGCTTATGGGACGAAACTCTGCTGCCACGAGGCGGAACCAATCTAGGGCTCCGTCAGAGCTGTTTTGTCAGGGAAACTTCCCTCCGGGAGGGGGAAATATATCACCATCGTCATCACCAACGATCCTCTCGTCGGGAGGGGGTAAATCTCCATCAACATCTTCACCAGCACCATCTCATCTTAAACCCTAGTTCATCTCTTGTATCCAAACCTCAGATTGGTACCTATGGGTTGCTAGTAGTGTTGATTACTCCTTGTAGTTGATGCTAGTTGGTTTACTTGGTGGAAGATCATATGTTCAGATCTAATATGCATATTAATACCCCTCTGATTATGAACATGAATATGTTTTGTGAGTAGTTACATTTGTTCCTGAGGACATGGGAGAACTCTTGCTATTAGTAGTCATGTGAATTTGGTATTCGTTAAATATTTTGATGAGATGTATGTTCTCATCCCTCTAGTGGTGTCATGCGAATGTCGACTACATGACACTTCACCATTGTTTGGGCCTAGAGGGAGGCATTGGGAAGTAATAAGTAGATGATGGGTTGCTAGAGTGATAGAAGCTTAAACCCTAGTTTATGCGTTGCTTCGTAAGGGGCTGATTTGGATCCATATGTTCCATGCTATGGTTACACTACTAGGGAAAAGGCTAGCAGCAGCGCGTGTTTTAGGTGTATCAGTAGCGCGCGGACCGACACTACTAATAAGGCGCCACAACTAACACATAGCAGTAGCGCGGGCTCACCAGCGCTACTGCTACACAAGTGTAGCAGCAGCGCGCTTAGTGGAAGCTCGCTACTGCTAATAGCTATAGCGCGCTTCTTCCGTGCGCGCTACTGCTACTACCGCGCTGCTGCTAACTCTTCTCCACTCGCTACTGCTAATTTTAGTAGTTTTTTGTTTTTTTCGGCATATTTGTTTTGTATTTGAACATGCTTTATAGAAGAATCTTTAGCACATACAAATGTCATCATGATACACATACAAATGCCTGCGAGACCATAGATTTAATCATAGCATATACATGCAAATAGTCTCATCATAATCATCATCCAACACAAAGTGGTCTCTCATCATCATCTCGAAATTAGTGATAGAAGTCTCGATTACTTGCAAATACATCGTCATCCATCTAAACAATGATATACGCGAGAAGAGCTAACACTTTGAGTACATGAGTTCATATCCCTCTCTCGTATTAGCGTGAACCTAAACTAACTACTGCCTGTCGCTCGAAAACCGGAAACCGGTACACCTGGGCCTGACACTTCGGCCACTTGTCGTATATATACTCCTGGCGTAGCACTTCTTTGCCATCTATGATCTATGCACCTGCATCGTCACATGAGTCGATGATATGCAACATATATAGTTGAGCAACAGAAAGAGACAGACTTGGCAAAAATAGAAACAACATATCATAAGCATAAATAACAAAGTTCATCGTACCCCAAAATGCCCTAACTAGAGTGATTTTTGCTAGTCGGGGAGGAGGACGGTTTAATTACATCACAAATAAAGTTTCACCGTGCATAACTTAAAGTTTTGTCATAAAGAAAGTATGGACTAAACGCACACATTGTCATATATCGACAATCACTCCAACATGTCGTTCCATGCATCCAAGTCAGGGAGATAGTCCTTGAGCTTAGTGAAAGGCTTCATGTCGAGACGCTGAGAGGCTATCCATGTTCGGACGTCTTCCCGCGACATTTGTCCTTCTCCGTAGAACATCCCTGTTTTTCCGACGACCTCCTTCATGATGATTTGGGCAAGTTCGCATTGGATGTTATAGAACTCAGCTCGAAGTCGATGATCCTTGATATCTCCTAGTAAATTAATTCTAGACCTAATAAAATGAATAATGACATACAAAAGGCCTATGTTTTGTAGGAACGTTGACTCCTTCCTGGTGCGGCAAATCCCGGGAACTCGATATGTCCTAGTTTGTAGCACAAGTCATGCCGAAATTCACGGAAAATTTCGGCATGACCTTTGCTAAAAAGTGGACAAATCAAGAACCTGAAATTTGGCAGAACGGAAATGAATCAACATTCCGACAAAACATATATAGGCCACTTAGCTTCATTCAAACAATAAAGCCACTTGGGCACAAACAACATGACCACTTCAATGAAAAGATATAATCAACAATAAAAGTCTAGGAAGGGATCATCTTTAAAATAAAACTAGCCTAAATAACCTAGATAATTAACCTAATTAAACTAGTTAACCTGACTAGTTCTCTGTCAAAGCCCTAACTAAATTTTTGCACCAACCTAGGTAATTAACCTAATTAAACTAGTTAACCTAACTACTTCTCTGTCAAAGCCCTAACTAAATTTTTGCCCTAACCTAGATAATTAACATAATTAAACTAGCTAACATATGCATGAGAGAGAGAGAGGAGGGGTGGGGGCTTACATAGGATGGCTCCGGTGGTGGCGAGGGAGGTAGTGGTGGCGAGGGAGGCAGGGGCCTCTTCGGTGACGGCGAGGGAGGCAGTTGTGGCGAGGGAGGATCCAGTGGCGTCGACGGCGGCTCCGGTGGTGTTGATGAGGCCGCGGGGCTCCGTGGCGTTGGGGGCGGCTCCGGTGGCGTCGACGGCGCACGACTCTGGTGGCTCTGGGGTGTCGACGTCGGCAGGAGACGGCGGCGAAGTGGGGCGACGACGAATCGGGGAGACGGCAGTGGGGTGGGTCAAGAGATTTGGGGGGCAAGTGGTGGCCGGGGGGGGGGGGGGGGACGGTTTTTTGGTTAAGTCAAAACTAGCGGTAGAGCGTTTTGCAGAACGCGCTATAGCTAAGGTAGCTATAGTGCTTTTTCTAAACGCGCTACTGCTATACATATGTAATTTTCTCTCTTTTTAATCTCCTTTTCTGTTTCTATAGCGGGGGTCCTGGAAACGCGCTGCAGCTGCGTTAGCTACAACGCCTCTTACTAACACACGCTACAGCTAAGCCTTTCTCTGTTTTTTCGCCTTTTTATTTATTTTGCTTTACATTTTATTTTTTTCTTTCTCCTTTTTCTGTTTCTTTCATTTTCATTTACTTTTCTATTTGTTTTTCATTTTATTTTATTTCCATTAGCAGTAGCGCTGTTACAGGGAAACGCGCTGCTACTCATGCCCTAGCGGTAGCGTGCTTCCTACAAGGCCGCTACTGCTATGCGTAGCCCATTGTTCCAGCAATGGGAATATTAGTAGTAGCGCTTTTACGGGCACACGCGCTACTACTAGGATCCTATCTGCAACGCGGTTTATTCTGAACCGCTACTGCTATCTAGCACTAGCGCCCTTTTTTAACCCGCGTTGTTGCTAAATTTCTGTGTATAAGGTTTTCCCTAGTAGTGTTAGGTTTACCTTAATACTTCTGTTGTAGTTGTGGATGCTTGCAATAGGGGTTAATCATAAGTGGGATGCTTGTCCAAGTAAGGACAGTACCCAAGCACCAGTCCACCCACATATCAAATTATCAAAGTACCGACCGTGAATCATATGATCGTGATGAAAACTAGCTTGACGATAATTCCCATGTGTCCTCGGGAGCGCTTTACTTCATATAAGAGTTTGTCCAGACTTGTCCTTTGCTACAAAAAGGATTGGTCCATCTTGCTGCACCTTATTTACTTTTATTACTTGCTACTCGTTACAAATTACCTCATCACAAAACTATTTGTTACCGACAATTTCACTGCTTGCAGAAAATACCTTGCTGAAAACCGCTTATCATTTCCTTCTGCTCCTCGTTGGGTTCGACACTCTTACTTATCAAAAGGACTACGATAGATCCCCTATACTTGTGGGTCATCAATTCCCTCTATGTGCCAGTAGTTCTCGTTGAGCCAACTCCTGCTGCTGCTGCTGCCCCTGCACTCAAGGTAGCAGCACCAAAGGCAAAGAAGGATGGTAGGTTGAACAACATGAAGTGGCAGCCGCTTATGTCCATGTTCGTGCTGAACAAGATGTGTGAGCTCATCTCTAGTGGAGTTAGGACCGACAAGGGCTTCAAGGAGGGGCACTTGAACACTGTTGCGAAGCAGGTGTTCGAGTTCTGTGGGCAGGAGGTGTCTGCCACCCAGGTGTACAACCACTTGAGGAAGTGGAGAGGTCGATGGATCCAAGTGTCCAAGCCGAGAGACCTTAGCGGCGCCTCATGGGATGAGAACACTTGCTCCACAGTTCTGGATGCAGAGCACTACGCAGCCATGTCGTGGTTAGCTCACAACCCTCTTCCTTTCCATACTGTCCACCATTGCCTACTCCTAATCGCAACTAACAACACTTGTGTTTCATTCTTAGGCCCACCCAAGGGACGCTGAGTTCGTCAACACACTCATACAGAACTACAGCCAGATGCAACACATCTTCTCCTTCGGGCTGGCAACTGGGAAGCATGCCATGGGCTCGGGGGAGCCTCTTGGTTCTCCCATGCCATACTTCCCTGGGACCCCGGACGTCGAGGTCCTTGATGGCCCTGACAAGCCCTTCATGAAGCCCTTCGACAAGCCATTTGTCCCCGTCCATGATAGGAAGAGGAAGATAGGAGGCCTGATGGAGGAGGAGATCAATGTCTTTTGCAGCATGACTGAGGCAGTGAAGAGGTGGCAACAACCATCAGGGAGTGCAAGCCCCTCGACGTCCACCCTGACCTGTATGGCGTTGTGCTACCTCTTGAGCACTGCGTTGGTTTTCCCTTGAAGAGGAAAGGGTGATGCAGCAAAGTAGAATAAGTATTTCCCTCAGTTTTTGAGAACCAAGGTATCAATCCAGTAGGAGGCTACGCGCGAGTCCCTCGCACCTACACAAACAAATAAATCCTTTCAACCAACACGATAAGGGGTTTTCAATCCCTACACGGTCACTTACGAGAGTGAGATCTGGTAGATATGATAAGATAATATTTTTGGTATTTTTATGATAAATATGCAAAGTAAAATAGAAAGCAATAAAAATAACTAAGTATTGGAAGATTGATATAATGGAGAATAGACCCGGGGGCCATAGGTTTCACTAGTGACTTCTCTCAAGAGCATAAGTAATTTACGGTGGGTGAACAAATTACTGGTGAGCAATTGATAGAAATGAGCATAGTTATGAGAATATCTAGGTATGATCATGTATATAGGCATCATGTCTGAGACAAGTAGACTGACTCCTGCCTGCATCTACTACTATTACTCCACACATCGACCGCTATCCAGCATGCATCTAGAGTATTAAGTTCATAAGAACAGAGTAACGCTTTAAGCAAGATGACATGATGTACAGGGATAAATTCATGCAATATGATAAAAAAACCATCTTGTTATCCTTGATGGCAACAATACAATACGTGCCTTGCTGCCCCTACTGTCACTGGGAAAGGACACCGCAAGATTGAACCCAAAGCTAAGCACTTCTCCCATTGCAAGAAAGATCAATCTAGTAGGCCAAACCAAACTGATAATTCGAAGAGACTTGCAAAGATAACCAATCATACATAAAAAAAATTCAGAAAAGATTCAAATATTGTTCATAGATAAACTTGATCATAAACCCACAATTCATGGTCTCAACAAACACACCGCAAAAAGGAGATTACATCGAATAGATCTCCACGAGAGAGGGGGAGAACATTGTATTGAGATCCAAAAAGAGAGAGAAAGCCATCTAGCTAATAACTATGGACCCGAAGGTCTGAGGTAAACTACTCACACTTCATCGGAGAGGCTATGGTGTTGATGTAGAAGCCCTCCGTGATCGATGCCCCCTCCGGCGGAGCTCCGGAACAGGCCCCAAGATGGGATCTCGTGGATACAGAAGGTTGCGGCGGTGACATTAGGTTTTTGGCTCCCTTCCTGGTAGTTTGGGGATACGTAGGTACATATAGGAGGAAGGAGTACGTTGGTGGAGCAACAGGGGGCCCACGAGGGTGGAGGGCCCACCTGGGGGGGGTAGGCGCCCCCTACCTCGTGGCTTCCCTGTTGGTTGCTTGACGTGGGGTCCAAGTCTCTTGGATCATGTTCGTTCCGAAAATCACGTTCCCGAAGGTTTCATTCCGTTTGGACTTCGTTTGATATTCTTTTCTTGCGAAACCCTAAAATAGGCAAAAAAAAACAACAATTCTAGGCTGGGTCTCCGGTTAATAGGTTAGTCCCAAAAATAATATAAAAGTGAATAATAAAGCCCAATAATGCTTAAACCAAGATATAATATAGCATGAAACAATCAAAAATTATAGATACGTTGGAGACGTATCAAGCATCCCCAAGCTTAATTCGTGCTCGTCCTCGAGTAGGTAAATGATAAAAACAGAATTTTTGATGTGGAATGCTACTTGGCATAATTTCAATGTAATTCTTCTTAATTGTGGTATGAATATTCAGATCCGAAAGATTCAAGATAAAAGTTCAATCTTGACATAAAAATAATAATACTTCAAGCATACTAACTAAGCAAATATGTCCTCTCAAAATAACATGGCCAAAGAAAGTTCATCCCTTCAAAATCATGTAGTTTAGTCATGCTCCATTTTTGTCACATAATAATGCTCCCATCATGCACAACCCCGATGAAAAGCCAAGCAATTGTTTCATACTTTTTCAACCTTCACGCAATACATGAGCGTGAGCCATGGATATAACACTATGGATGGAATAGAATATGATGATGGGGGTTATGTGGAGAAGACAAAAAAGGAGAAAGTCTCACATCAACGAGGCTAATAAATGAGCTATGGAGATGCCCATCGATTGATGTTAATGCAAGGAGTAGGGATTGCCATGCAACCTATGCACTGGATCTATAAATATATGAAATCTCAACAAAAGAAACTAAGTGGGTGTGCATCCAACATGCCCATTGTTGGAATATACAAGCCAAGTTCTATAATGAAAATTTCCCACTAGTATATGAAAGTGACAAAACAAGAGACTCTCTATCATGAAGATCATGGTGCTACTTTGAAGCACAAGTGTGGAAAAAAAGATAGTAGCATTGTCCCTTTTATATTATTTTTTATTTTTTATTTGGCCTTTCTTTTTTTCTTTTTTTGGCCTTTTTTTGGAACAATGCTCTATTAATGATGATAATCACACTTCTATTAATTTACAACTCAAAGATTACAAGTCGATACTAGAACAAAGTATGACTCTATATGAATGCCTCCGGCGGTGTACCGGGATGGGCAATGAATCAAGAGTGACATGTATGATAAATTATGCATGGTGGTTTTGCCACAAATACGATGTCAACTACATGATCATGCAAGGCAATATGACAATGATGATGCGTGTCATAATAAACGGAACGGTGGAAAGTTGCATGGCAATATATCTCAGAGTGACTATGGAAATGCCATAATAGGTAGGTATGGTGGATGTTTTGAGGAAGATATAAGGAGGTTTATGTGTGAAAGAGCGTATCATATCACGGGGTTTGGATGCACCGGCGAAGTTTGCACCAACTCTCAATGTGAGAAAGGGCAATGCACGGTACCAAAGAGGCTAGCAATGATGGAAAGGTGAGAGTGCGTATAATCCATGGACTCAACATTAGTCATAAAGAACTCACATACTTATTGCAAAAATCTACAAGTTATCAAAAACAAGGCACTACGCGCATGCTCCTAGGGGGATAGATTGGTAGGAAAATACCATCGCTCGTCCCCGACCGCCACTCATAAGGAGGACAATCAAAAGAAAACCTCATGTTTCAAATTTGTTACATAACGTTTACCATACGTGCATGCTACGGGACTTGCAAACTTCAACACAAGTATTTCTCAACTTCACAACTACTCAACTAGCACAACTTTAATATCACTATCTCCATGTCTCAAAACAATCATCAAACATCAAACTTCTCTTAGTATTCAACACACTCATAAGAAAGTTTTTACTAATCTTGAATACCTAGGATATTAGGATTATTTATGAAAATTACCATGCTATTTAAGACTCTCAAAATAATCTAAGTGAAGCATGAGAGATCAATAGTTTCTATAAAACAAATCCACCATCGTGCTCTAAAAGATATAAGTGAAGTACTAGATCAAAACTATATAACTCAAAAAATACAAGTGATGCACATAGAGTATTCTAATAATTTCCGAATCATGTCTCTCTCTCTCAAAATGTGTGTACAGAAAGGATGATTGTGGTAAACTAAAAAGCAAAGACTCAAATCATACAAGACGCTCCAAGCAAAACACATATCATGTGGTGAATAAAAATATAGCTCCAAGTAAAGTTACCAATGGAAGTAGACGAAAGAGGGGATGCCTTCCGGGGCATGCCCAAGCTTTGGCTTTTAGGTGTCCTTAGATTATCTTGGGGGTGCCATGGGCATCCCCAAGCTTAGGCTCTTGCCACTCCTTATTCCATAATCCATCAAATCTTTACCCAAAACTTGAAAACTTCACAACACAAAACTTAAAGTAGAAAATCTCGTGAGATCCGTTAGCGAAAGAAAACAAAACACCACTTCAAGGTACTGTAATGAACTCATTCTTTATTTATATTGGTGTTAAATCTACTGTATTAGAACTTCTCTATGGTTTATAAACTATTTTACTAGCCATAGATTCATCAAAATAAGCAAACAACACACGAAAAACAGAATCTGTCAAAAACAGAACAGTCTGTAGTAATCTGTAGCTAACGCAAGATCTGGAACCCCAAAAATTCTAAAATAAAATTTTGGACGTGAGGAATTTATCTATTAATCATCTGAAAAAATAATTAACTAAATATCACTTTCCAAATAAAAATGTCAGCAATTCTCGTGAGCGCTAAAGTTTCTTTTTTTTGCAGCAAGATTAACAAGACTTTCCCCAAGTCTGCCCAACGGTTCTACTTGGCACAAACACTAATTAAACACAAAAAAACACAACCAAAACAGAGTCTAGATAAATTATTTATTACTAAACAAGAGCAAAACGCAAGGAATAAAAATAAAATTGGGTTGCCTCCCAACAAGCGCTATCGTTTAACGCCCCTAGCTAGGCATAATAACAAGGATAGATTTAGGTATTGCCATCTTTGGTAGGCAATCCATAAGTGTCTCTCATAATATATTCATAAGGTAATTTTATTTTCTTTCTAGGGAAGTGTTCCATGCCTTTCCTTAACGGAAATTGGAACCTAATATTCCCTTCCTTCATATCAATAATTGTACCAATCATTCTAAGGAAAGGTCTACCAAGAATAATAGGACATGAAGGATTGCAATCTATATCAAGAACAATAAAATCTACGGGCACATAATTCCTATTTTCAACAATAAGAACATCATTAATTCTACCCATAGGTTTCTTGATAGTGGGATCCGCAAGATGCAAGTTTAAAGAGCAATCATCAAAATCACGGAAACCTAACAAATCGCACAAAGTTTTGGGAATCGTGGAAACACTAGCACCCAAATCACACAAAGCATAGCATTCATGATCTTTAATTTTAATTTTAATAGTAGGTTCCCACTCACCATAAAGTTTTCTAGGGATAGAAACCTCCAACTCAACCTTTTCTTCATAAGATTGCATCAAAGCGTCAACGATATGTTTAGTGAAGGCTTTATTTTGACTATAAGCATGAGGAGAATTTAGCACGTATTGCAACAAGGAAATACAATCTATCAAAGAGCAATTATCATAATTAAATTTCTTGAAATCCGAAATAGTGGGTTCATCAATATTTAAAGTTTTGACTTCTTTAATCCCACTTTTATCAATTTTAGCATCAAGATCTAAATACTCCGAATTCTTGGAACGCCTTCTAGGTAAAGGTGGATCATATTCAGTCACATCATTATCAAGATTCATATTGCAAAACAAAGATTTAATAGGGGACACATCAATAACTTTTAGATCTTCATCTTTATTATCATGGAAACTAGAAGAACACGCTTTAATAAAGCAATCTTTCTTAGCACACATCCTAGCAGTTCTTTCTTTTCACTCATGAATGGAAATTCTCTTGGCTTTGAGAGACTCATTGATATCATGCTTAGGAGGAATAGATCTAAGTTTCAAAGAATCAACATCAAGAGAAATTCTATCAAAGTTCCTAGCCAATTCGTCAATCTTAAGCAATTTTTCTTCAATCAAAGCATTGAAATTCTTTTGTGAAGTAATAAATTTTTTAATATTGGATTCAAAATAAGAGGGCATCTTATTAAAATTTCCATAAGAATTTTTGTAGAAATTACCATAATTATTAGAGGAATTACTAGGATACGGCCTAGGATTAAAGTTTCCTCTATACGCGTTGTTACCAAAATTATTCCTACCAACAAAATTCACATCCATAGATTCATTATTATTCTCAATCAAAGTAGACAAAGGCATATCATTAGGATCGGAAGAGACACTTTTATTAGCAAATAATTTCATAAGTTCATCCATCTTTCCACTCAAAACATTAATTTCTTCTATTGCATGCACTTTCTTATTAGTAGATCTTTCAGTTTGCCATTGAGAATAATTAACCATAATATTATCTAGGAGTTTAGTAGCTTCTCCATAAAAGTGCCTCCCGCAGCCGAATCTAAAAGATTCCTAGAAGCAAAATTCAATCGGGCATAAAAGTTTTGTATAATCATCCACAAATTCAAACCATGTGTGGGGCAATTACGTATCATTAACTTGATCCTCTCCCAAGCTTGTGCAACATGTTCATGATCAAGTTTCTTAAAATTCATAATATCGTTTCTAAGAGAGATAATCTTAGCGGGAGGAAATACTTATAGATAAAAGTATCTTTGCACTTATTCCAAGAATCAATACTATTTTTAGGCAAAGACGAAAACCAAGCTTTAGCATGATCTCTAAGCGAAAAAGGAAATAGCTTCAATTTAACAATATGATTGTCAACATCTTTCTTCTTTTGCATATCACATAAATCAACGAAGCTATTTAGATGAGTAGTGGCATCTTGACTAGGAAGGCCGGCGAATTGATCTTTCATGACAAGATTCAACAAAGCAACATTGATTTCACAAGATTCGGTATCGGTAAGAGAAGCAATCGGAGTGCTAAGGAAATCATTATTGTTGGTATTGGTAAAGTCACACAATTTAGTGTTATCTTGAGCCATCGTGACAAACAAGCAATCCAACACACAAGCAAACAAGAAACAGGCAAAAAGAGGCAAATAGAGAAAGAGAGGGAGGATAGAGAGAGAGAGAGGGCGAATAAAACGGCAAGGGTGAAGTGGGCGAGAGGAAAACGAGAGGCAAATGGCAAATAATGTAATGCGGGAGATAAGGGTTTGTGATGGGTACTTGGTATATTGACTTTTGCGTAGACCTCCCCGGCAACGGCACCAGAAATCCTTCTTGCTACCTCTTGAGCACTGCGTTGGTTCTCCCTTGAAGAGGAAAGGGTGATGCAACAAAGTAGCGTAAGTATTTCCCTTAGTTTTTGAGAACCAAGGTATCAATCCAGTAGGAGGCTACGCGCGAGTCCCTCGCACCTACACAAACAAATAAATCCTCGCAACCAACGCGATAAGGGGTTGTCAATTCCTACACGGTCACATACGAGAGTGAGATCTGGTAGATATGATAAGATAATATTTTTGGTATTTTTATGATAAAGATGCAAAGTAAAATAGAAAGCAATAAAAATAACTAAGTATTGGAAGATTGATATAATGGAGAATAGACCCGGGGGCCATAGGTTTCACTAGTGACTTCTCTCAAGAGCATAAGTATTTTACAGTGGGTGAACAAATTACTGTTGAGCAATTGACAGAATTGAGCATAGTTATGAGAATATCTAGGTATGATCATGTATATAGGCATCACGTCCGAGACTAGTAGACCGACTCCTGCCTGCATCTACTACTATTACTCCACACATCGACTGCTATCCAGCATGCATCTAGAGTATTAAGTTCATAAGAACAGAGTAAGGCTTTATGCAAGATGACATGACGTACAGGGGTAAATTCATGCAATATTATAAAAACCCCATCTTGTTATCCTCGATGGAAACAATACAATACGTGGCTTGCTGCCCCTACTATCACTGGGAAAGTGTTGGGGAACGTAGCAGAAATTCAAAATTTTCCTACGTGTCGCCAAGATCAATCTATGGAGAAACCAGCAACGAGGGGAAGGAGAGTGCATCTACATACCCTTGTAGATCGCTAAGCGGAAGCGTTCAAGAGAACGGGGTTGAAGGATTCGTACTCGTCGTGATCCAAATCACCGGAGATCCTAGTGCCGAACGGACGGCACCTCCGCGTTCAACACACGTACAGCCCGGTGACGTCTCCCATGCCTTGATCCAGCAAGGAGAGAGGGAGAGGCTGAGGAAGACTCCATCCAGCAGCAGCACAACGGCGTGGTGGTGGTGGAGGAGCGTGGTGATCCAGCAAGGCTTCGCCAAGCACTACGAGATATGAGGAGAAAGAGAGGTAGGGCTGCGCCAGGGAGAGGTCAAGAACTCGTGTGTATTGGGCAGCCCAAACCTCAACTATATATAGGGGGAGGGGAGGAGCTGCGCCCCCACCTAGGGTTCCCTCCCTAGGGGTGGCGGCAGCCCCCTAGATCCCATCTAGGGGCGGCCAAGGGGAGGGGAGAGGGGGAGGCGCACCAGGGTGGGCCTTAGGGCCCATCTGCCCTAGGGTTTGCCCCCTGCCCCTCTTCCTTGCGCCTTGGGCCTTGGTGGGGGGGGGGGGGGCGCACCAGCCCACCTGGGGCTGGTCCCCTCCCACACTTGGCCCATGCAGCCCTCTGGGGCTTGTGGCCCCACTTGGTGGACCCCCGGGACCCTCCCGGTGGTCTCGGTACGTTACCGATAAAACCTGAAACTTTTCCGGTGACCAAAACAGGACTTCCCATATATAAATCTTTACCTCCGGACCATTACGGAACTCCTCGTGACGTCCGGGATCTCATCCGGGACTCCGAACAACATTCGGTAACCACATACAAACTTCCTTTATAACCCTAGCGTCATCGAACCTTAAGTGTGTAGACCCTACAGGTTTGGGAGACATGCAGACATGACCGAGATGACTCTCCGGTCAATAACCAACAGCGGGATCTGGATACCCATGTTGGCTCCCACATGTTCCACAATGATCTCATCGGATGAACCACGATGTCAAGGACTTAATCAATCCCGTATGCAATTCCCTTTGTCCATCGGTACGATACTTGCCCGAGATTCGATCGTCGGTATCCCGATACCTTGTTCAATCTCGTTACCGGCAAGTCTCTTTACTTGTTCCGTAACACATCATCCCGTGATCAACTCCTTGGTCACATTGTGCACATTATAATGATGTCCTACCGAGTGGGCCCAGAGATACCTCTCCGTTTACACGGAGTGACAAATCCCAGTCTCGATTCGTGCCAACCCAACAGACACTTTCAGAGATACCTGTAGTGTACCTTTATAGCCACCCAGTTACATTGTGACGTTTGGCACACCCAAAGCACTCCTACGGTATCCGGGAGTTGCACAATCTCATGGTCTAAGGAAAAGATACTTGACATTAGAAAAGCTTTAGCATACAAACTACATGATCTTGTGCTAGGCTTAGGATAGGGTCTTGTCCATCACATCATTCTCCTAATGATGTGATCCCGTTATCAATGACATCCAATGTCCATGGTCAGGAAACTGTAACCATCTATTGATCAACGAGCTAGTCAACTAGAGGCTTACTAGGGACATGGTGTTGTCTATGTATCCACACATGTATCTGGGTTTCCTATCAATACAATTCTAGCATGGATAATAAATGATTATCATGAACAAGGAAATATAATAATAATCAATTTATTATTGCCTCTAGGGCATATTTCCAACAGTCTCCCACTTGCACTAGAGTCAATAATCCAGTTCACATCGATATGTGATAAACACTCAAGGTCACATCCCCATGTGACTAACACCCAAAGAGTTTACTAGAGTCAATAATCTGGTTCACATTACCATATGATTAACACTCGATGAGTTCTGGGTTTGATCATGTTATGCTTGTGAGAGATGTTATAGTCAACGGGTCTGAATCTTTCAGATCCGTGTGTGCTTTACAAATCTCTATGTCATCTCCTAGATGCAGCTACCACGTTCTATTTGGAGCTATTCCAAATAACTGTTCTACTATACGAATCCAGTCTACTACTCAGAATAATCTGGATTAGTATCAAAGTTTGCATCGGCGTAACCCTTTACGACGAACTCTTTTACCACCTCCATAATCGAGAAAATTCCTTAGTCCACTTGTTACTAAGGATAACTTTGACCGATGTCCTGTGATCCATTCTTGGATCACTCTTGTACCCCTTGACTGACTCATGGCAAGGCACACTTCAGGTGCGGCACACAGCATAGCATACTGTAGAGAGCCTATGACAAAAGCATAGGGGACGACCTTCGTCCTTCCTCTTTCTTCTGCCGTGGTCGAGCTTTAAGTCTTAACTTCATACCTTACAACTCAGGCAAGAACTCCTTCTTTGACTGATCCATCTTGAACACCTTCAAGATCATGTCAAGGTATGTGCTCATTTGAAAGTACCATTAAGCGTTTTGATCTATCCTTATAGATCTTGATGCTCAATGTTCAAGTAGCTTAATCCAGGCTTTCCATTGAAAAACACTTTTCAAATAACTCTGCATGCTTTCCAGAAATTCTACATCATTTCCGATCAACAATATGTTAACAACATATACTCATCAGAAATTCTATAGTGCTCCCACTCACTTCTTTGGAAATACAAGTTTCTCATAAACTTTGTATACACCCAAAACTTTGATCATCTCATCAAAGCATACATTCCAACTCCGAGATGCTTACTCCAGTCCTTAGAAGGATTGCTAGAGCTTTGCATACTTGTTAGCATCTTTCAGGATTGACAAAACCTTCTGGTTGTATCACATACAACCTTTCCTCAAAAAAAAACGTCGAGGAAACAATGTTTTGATATCCTATCTGCAAGATTTCATAAATAATGCAGTAATCGCTAATATAATTCCAACAGACTCTTAGCATCGCTACGAGTGAGAAAGTCTCATCGTAGTCAACTCCTTGAACTTGTCGGAAAACATCTTAACGACAAGTCGAGCTTTCTTAATGGTGATACTTACTATCATTGTCCGTCTTCCTTTTAAAATCCATATGTACCTAACAGCCTTACGAGCATCAAGTAGTTCTTCCAAAGTCTACACTTTGTTTTCATATATGGATCCTCTCTCGGATTATATGGCTTCGAGCCATTTTGGAATCCAGGCCCACCATCGCTTCTCCATAGCTCGTAGGTTCATTGTTGTCTAGCAACATGACTTCCAAGACAGGATTACATACCACTCTGAAGTAGTACGCATCCTTGTCATCCCACGAGTTTTGGTAGTGACTTGATCTGAAGTTTCATGATTACTATCATAAGCTTCCACTTCAATTGGTGTAGGTGCCACAGGAACAACTCCCTGTGCCCTGCCACACACTAGTTGAAGAGACGGTTCAATAACCTCATCAAGTCTCCACCATCCTCCCACTCAATTCTTTCGAGAGAAACTTTTCCTCGAGAAAGGACCCGATTCTAGAAACAATCCCTTATTGATTTTGGATCTGAGACAGGAGGTATACCCAAATGTTTTGGGTGTCCTATGAAGATGCATTTATCCGCTTTGGGTTCGAGCTTATCAGCCTGAAACTTTTTCACATAAGCATCACAGCCCCAAACTTTTAAGAAATGACAGCTTAGGTTTCTCTAAACCATAGTTCATACGGTGTCATCTCATCGGAATTACGTGGTGCCCTATTTAAAGTGAATGTGGTTGTCTCTAATGCCTAACCCATAAACTATCGTGGTAATTCGATAAGAGACATCATGGTATGCATCATATCCAATAGGGTGCAGTTATGATGTTCGGACACACCATCACACTATGGTGTTCCAGGCTGTATTAGTTGTGAAACAATTTCCACATGTCTTAATTCTGTGCCAAACTCGTAATTCAGATATTCATCTCTATGATCATATCATAGGTATTTTATCCTCTTGTCACGACGATCTTTCAACTTCACCCTGAAATTACTTGAACCTTTCAATAATTCAGACTTGTGATTCATCAAGTAAATATACTCAACATCTACTCAAATCATCTGTGAAGTAAGAACATAACGATATCCACTACACGCCTCAGCACTCATTGGACTGCACACATCAAAATGTATTACTTCCAACAAGTTGCTTTCTAGTTCCATTTTACTGAAAACGAGGCTTTCAGTCATCTTGCACATGTGGTATGATTTTCATGTCTCAAGTGATTCAAAATCAAGTGAGTCCAAACGGTCCATTTGCCTGGAGTTTCTTCATGCATATACACCAATAGACATGGTTCGCATGTCTCAAACTTTTCAAAAACGAGTGAGCCCAAAGATCCATCAACATGGAGCTTCTTCATGCGTTTTATACCGATATGACTTACGTGGCAGTGCCACAAGTAGGTGGTACTATCTTATATCTTTTGACATGAACATGTGTATCACTACGATCGAGATTCAATAAACCATTCATTTTAGGTGCAAGACCATTGAAGGTATTATTCAAATAAACAGAGTAACCATTATTCTCCTTAAATGAATAACCGTATTGTGATAGACATAATCCAATCATGTCTATGCTCAACGCAAACACCAATCTCAATGGTAGAGGGAGAGTGCGATGCTTGATCACATCAAGCTTGGGAAAAACATCCAACATATATCGCCAGCTCACCTTTAGCTAGTCTCCGTTTACTTCACAGTCTTTTATTTCGAGTTTACTAACACTTAGCAACCGAACCAGTATCTAATACCATGGTGCTACTAGGAGTACTAGTAAAGTACACATTAACACAATGTATATCCAATATACTTCTATCGACCTTGCCAGCTGTAAGTGCATCTAGTGCCACCCCTAGTTGGTTTTGGAGTATTGACGACAAACCTAGTTGAGGGACTAATGTGTTTGTGAGAATTGCAGGATAACACAGGTAGAAGTCCCTCATTGATTCGGTTTAGCTACCAGAGATGACCCCCAAAAATGTACGAAGACATTGAAGACAATGGTGGTTCGTGAAGACATTCATGTCGAAGTCAATGACATATGAAGACTCCCCATGACGCCTTTGGAACTCGAAGACTTAGATCCTTCGTAGTTTTACTTATTCATGTTGTGTCATAGGAACCACCGTACTGTTAAGTGGGGTCCAAGAGAACCAGTCAGGATGACTGAAGTGATGCCTAATTCGAATCCTATGTCTTCGAGTGAAGACAATGAGAGAAAATCTTGTCCAGAGTCAGACAAGTCAGCTTTACTTGCAGCCCAAGTAAGGTTGCCGTGAGAGTTCAAAATCCGACCGTTAGTACACGTGTCAGTTCCTTAGTGACCCAGGGTCATTTCGGAGAAATCAGGTCAGGGTTGCCAAGTGGCTATAAATAGTCCACCCCCACAACCATAAACGGCTGGCTGCTCAGATTTCAGTGCACGGCTTTTGTCGTTTGAGAGCAACCCACCTCGAAGCCTTTGAGAGAAAATCCTTTGTGAGGAGAAAAGCCCTAACCACCCAGAGCCAGAGTAATTGGGCGTCACTTAAGTCTTCTTGTCTGAGTGATCTGAAGACTTATTACACTTGAGGACTGTGTATCCTCCAGACGGTTAGGCGTTGCGTTCTGAGCATCCAAGAGTAATTGTGGATTGCCGGTGAACGAAGTCTGTGAAGGTTTGGGAGTCTACCTTGAAGACTTACCTGAGTGATTGGGCGAGGTCTGTGTGACCTTAGCTCAAGGAGAATACGGTGAGGACTGGGTGTCTTGGACTAAGTGTCCTTGACTGGGTGTCCGGGACTGTGTGTCCTTTGGTTTGAATACCTAGCCGCTCCAACCAGACGTACAGTTGTCACAGCAACTGGAACTGGTCCAACAAATCATTGTCTTCAACGTGTCACTGGTTTCATCTTCACTTCCCTTCAACTTACCGTTATTCATTGTGAAGCCATTACATGCTTGCTCTATCTTTTGTCTTCACAACATAACTGTATGATTTGATTGGCTTCATAACTTCTTCCTACCTGATCCTAATTACACTGAAGCTATTGTTACTGTGCTTTCACTCTATTGAATACTTGACCTTAGCTTGCTTGTGTAATCTAACTTCCGCTGCATAGTGATAGGCATATCTTCACTGTTTGTCTTCATAACTTCCACGTTTTGAAGACTTTCATAAAAATCGCCTATTCACCCCCCCTCTAGTCGATATAACGCACTTTCAATTGGTATCAGAGCAAGGTGCTCCCTTGTTCTGTGTGATTCGGTTTAACCACCTGGAGTTTTATTGAATACTTGACCTTAGCATGCATCTTGAAGCCATTGACGTCGACCTATGGTATGTCGTCGAGAACGGCGTTCCCAAGGTTGGAGAAGGTGTCACTGCTGCTGATGTCAAGAAGTTCACTCAACTGGACTCTACTGCCAAGAATATTATCTGTGGTCATCTGACCAAGGGACAGTACGGCCGTGTGAGTGCCTTGAAGACATCCAAGCTGGTCTGGGACTGGCTCTCAAAGGTCAATGAAGGCATCTCAACCCAGAGAGATCAGAGAATCAGTGTTCTTCGCAACCTCTTCAACCGCTTCAAGCGAAATGACAATGAGAATGTCCAGCACACATTTGACCGGCTCACTGACATCACAAATGAGCTTCAAGCCCTCGGCGCCACTGAGATCACCAAACATGAAATCGTCAAGACGCTGCTGAGATCACTTGACAGTTCATTTGACATCCTAGCCCTGATGATTCAAGAACGTCCTGATTTCAAGACACTCGATCCATCTGACATACTTGAGAGGCTCAACACACATGAGTTTCAGCTTTCTGAGAAAAGAGATATCTACGGTCCAAACTATGGGCGAACTCGTGCCCTGAAGGCAAAAGCTGTGTCATCATCTGAAGAAGAATCTGACAGCAGTTCTGATGATCCTGAAGACATTGGAAGAGAACTTGCGATGCTAGTAAAGAAGTTCCAGAAATTCACCAAGAAGAAAGGCTTCAAAAAGTCTTCACGATCAAGCTCAAGGAATGATGAAGCTTCTGCTCATGACTACAAGAAGAAAACATGCCACAAGTGCAAGAAAACTGGACACTTCATCTCTGAGTGTCCACAGTGGCAAAATGAGAACAGAAAGAAGAAGAAGAGCAAGGAATATGACTCTGACGATAAGAAGACGAAGAAATACTCAAAGTCTTCGTCCAAGTCTTCTTCAAAGCCTTCATCACACAAAAAGAGCTCATCTGGCAAGGCACGTGCGTTTGTTGGCAAGGAAATGGATTCTGAGGAGGAGTCTGCAACTGAGGAGGCAGAGGTGGAGTGTGAGGAGGAATCTGATTCTGGCATTGCGAGTCTGGCTACTGCCTATGTTGCCAAGTCCATCTTCAACACTGAAGACAATGACTTCATCACCAGCACTGACGCTAATGACGAGGATGACTCCACTCCTACCTACTGCTTCATGGCCCGTGGTGCCAAGGTAACCAAACGCACTACTCACTATCAAACATCCAGTGACGATGACTCTGATTGTGATTCGAAACCTAGCTACAAAACTCTTGCTAAAATTGCAACTGAACAACAAAAGGATATGGAACATATTCAAAAGCTGTTAGAAAGAAGCGATGATCTGTTGGGTGCTGAAATGACTCGTTCTGAATCCTTAATTGAAGACATAAAAAATCTTCACGTTAAGTATCAGGAACTTGAGGATCGCCTTGAGACTCTCTCAACTACTCATGAAAAGCTTTCCTATGATTATCTTCAAAGGAAGCAAGATCTAGAGAAGTTGAGAGCGGATCATGAAGATCTTCAAAAAGAAAACGAGTCACTTCGAGCCGAACAGATCAGTTCCGCTCCAGAAGGATTTGAACCACCATGCCTTAAATGCATTGAGCGTGATAATACTGCTTCTGTTGCTGAATGTTCCACTGCTACTGCTGTTGCAATATCTTCAACTGTTGAAGTGGTAACTAACCCCTCTACTGAGGATACCACTGCTATTGCTGATGAAAATGCTAGGTTGAAGACATTGCTTGAAACAGGGATGTACAAAAGTCTCAAAGGGCATCAGACATTATGTGATGTCCTCAAGAAGCAGATTCTGAACCAAAACCCTAGGAAGGAGGGTGTTGGGTTCACAAGGAAAATAAATGCAGATGGCTCTTACTGGAAACCTGAGCAGTACCCCAAAACCACATGGGTTGCTGCAAAGGAATCCTCAGCAGATCCATCCAATCTGTCTGGCTTCACTTGTGCCAACCCCATTATTATTGATGAATCCTTTGATGCAAACTATAAACTGTTTAAGAATCAGAATGGTGAAGTGTTTGCCAGATACATTGGTACTAACTGCAGGAATGGACCGCCTATGAAGAGGATCTGGGTTCCAAAAACGTGTCTGGAAAATCTTCCTGGGAATGTCTTCATGACACCTCACATGAAGAAGACAAACCCCAGACCAAAGGCTTCATACGGTCCAAAGGCTTCATGTAGACAGAGGACTCACCTGAGTCACACTAACGCAAATGTTCTGCAGGGAAACCATACTCAGGCATATGAATATGAGAGCGGTTCGTTAAACCGTCATGTTCATATGACCAAGAACTATTCTGCCTATTCTTATGAGTACTATTGTCCTCCTGCTAGACTATTTGCTAGGGCTCCAAAGCCAAAATTCTCAGATGCTGCACTTAGACTTATTGCTTCTAAACCACCGTTGAAGATGTGGGTGGTTAAGAAAGCTTAACTCTCTTTTGCAGGGAAAGGTCTCCAGCTCAAAACCAAAATCTTCTGATGCTATTGCTGGGGACCTTAAAAAAATTGTGGGGCGCAAGATCAAATGCCAGAATGGCATCACTATGTATTTCATATCTGAATCGCATGCTACTCTCCCTGCTTGTCCTAACCTGGATCTCAGTTTTCATAATCCACTGGTTCGTCAAATGTTCTTGCTTCACAACACTCTTGGTGAAGCCTATCCCCCTAACTGCACTGTAGGGTACGACACCAGTAAATTCGGAGTCTTCAGTATGGATTATTGACAGCGGGTGTACAAACCACATGACTGGCAAAAGAAGTCTCTTTATGGACTCAACCTTACGTCCATCTGACAAGAGCCACATCACATTCGCTGATACTGGTAAAAGTAAGGTACTGGGTCTAGGTAGAGTTGCAATCTCCAAAGATCAACACATGGATAAAGTCATGTTTGTTGAATCCCTTGGCTTCAACTTAATGTCTGTCTCAATGCTTTGCGATTTGAACATGATTGTGATCTTTGGAAAATATCGTTGTTTGGTACTAATGGAATCTGACAAGTCTCTAGTGTTTGAAGGGTATCGAAAAGATGATTTGTACGTGGTAGATTTCTCAGCAGGGCCATAGCTTGCAGTTTGTCTTCTCGCAAAGGCTTCAGAATGCTGGCTTTGGCATCGAAGACTTGGGCATGCTGGCATGAGGAACCTCCACACCCTTGCGAAGAAGAAGCATGTCATAGGCATCGAGGGCGTCAAGTTCAAGAAAGATCACTTATGCGGTGCCTGTGAAGCTGGGAAGATGACAAGGGCAAAACATCCTTCGAAGAAAATCATGACCACTACTCAACCCTTCGAACTGCTTCACATGGATCTCTTCGGTCCCACTCACTACTCAACTTTTAACACTACTGCTTGCCTCTACGGCTTCGTTATTGTTGATGATTATTCTAGATATACGTGGGTGCACATAATCCTTTACAAGACTGAAGTGCAGGATGTCTTCAGACGCTTCGCCAATCGAGCTATGAACAATTATGGGGCCAAGATAAAGCACATCAGAAGTGACAATGGCACAGAATTCAAGAACACTGGCCTTGACACATATCTTGATACATTGGGCATCACTCATGAATTCTCAGCTCCATACACGCCACAACAGAATGGCATCGTCGAACGCAAGAACAGAACACTCATTGAGATGGCCAGAACAATGTTAGATGAGTACAAGACACCAAGAAAGTTCTGGACTGAAGCCATTGACACTGCATGCCATACTATCAACCGTGTATATCTTCACAAGCTGCTGAACAAGACACCTTATGAACTCCTAACTGGCAAGAAGCCAAACGTCAGTTACTTCAGAGTATTTGGTGCAAGATGCTGGATCAAGGACCCACACCACACCTCTAAGTTTGCACCAAAAGCACATGAGGGCTTCATGCTTGGATATGGAAAGGATTCGCACTCCTACAGAGTCTTCAATCTTTTTCACTACAAAGTGGTTGAAACAGTGGATGTGCGGTTTGATGAAACCAATGGATCTCAAAGAGAACAACTGCCAAATGTGCTAGATGAAGTTCCAACTAGTGAAGCAATCAAGCTAATGGGAACTGGAGAAATTATACCTTCTGAAGCTCGTCCTGAAGAAGAACTTATCATCTCAGCACCTGATCCACTTGAAGATAATGCTCAGACTAAAGACATACCTCCCCATGATAATGTAGATCAGCAAGAGCAAAGTCTTCGACCCCTACATCCTCGTGTTGCCAATGAAGTGCAGATTGACAGAATAATTGATAGCATCAATGCACCTGGTCCACTGACTCGTTCAAGGGCAACTCAACTGGCAAATTTCTGTGGGCACTTCGCATTTGTCTCAATTTCAGAACCCAAGAAAGTTGAAGAAGCCTTTATGGAACCTGAATGGATTCAAGCTATGCAAGAAGAGCTTCAACAATTTGAGCTGAATAATGTATGGGAGTTGGTTAAGCGTCCTGATCCACGGAAGCATAACATAATAGGCACCAAATGGATATACCGCAACAAGCAAGATGAGCATGGCCAAGTCGTCAGAAACAAGGCTCGTCTCGTTGCTCAAGGATATACTCAAGTGGAAGGCATTGACTTCGATGAAACATTTGCTCCTATGGCCAGACTTGAAGCCATCCGTATACTGCTGGCCTATGCAAATCATCACAACATAATTCTGTATCAAATGGATGTGAAAAGTGCCTTTCTCAATGGCAAGATTGAAGAAGAAGTGTATGTTGCACAACCACCAGGGTTTGAAGATCCAAAACATCCTGACATGGTATACAAGCTCAAAAAGGCACTATATGGCCTCAAACAAGCCCCTCGGGCCTGGTATGACACACTCAAATACTTCCTGAAGAGCAAAGGCTTCATACCTGGTTCCCTGGATCCCACTCTCTTCACGAAGACATATGATGGTGAACTGTTTGTGTGCCAAATATACGTGGATGACATTATCTTCGGTTGCACCAATCAGAAGTACAGTGAGGAGTTCGGATATATGATGCAAGAGCAATATCAGATGTCTATGATGGGGGAGCTGAAATTCTTCCTCGGTCTTCAGATAAGGCAACAACGCAATGGCATCTTCATATCTCAAGAGAAATACCTCAAAGACTGCCTGAAGAAGTTCGGTATGCAAGATTGCAAAGGCTTCACAACACCAATGCCAGCCAAACATCATCTGGGTCCTGACGACAATGGTAAAGAGTTCGATCAAAAGGTATACCGCTCCATGATTGGTTCTTTGCTTTATTTATGTGCATCTAGGCCAGATATTATGCTTAGTGTTTGCATGTGTGCTCGGTTTCAAGCGGCACCAAAGGAGTCGCATCACTTAGCAGTGAAGCGAATTCTTCGATATTTGGCTCACACACCAACTCTAGGATTATGGTATCCAAAGGGCTCAGAGTTTGATCTGGTTGGATTTTCGGACGCTGATTACGCTGGTGACAAGGTTGATCGGAAGTTCACATCAGGCACATGTCACTTTCTGGGCCGATCTCTTGTCTGTTGGTCTTCAAAGAAGCAGAACTGTGTATCTCTCTCCACTGCTGAATCTGAATACATTGCTGCTGGATCCTGCTGCGCTCAGCTTCTATGGATGAAGCAAACCCTCAAGGATTATGGCATTCATCTGAAGCAAGTGCCACTTTACTGCGACAACGAAAGCACCATCAAGATCGCCAACAACCCAGTTCAGCACTCGAAGACAAAGCACATTGAAATTCGTCATCATTTTCTCAGAGATCATGTGGCAAAAGAAGATATTGATATCATACACGTCAACACTGAAGAGCAATTGGCAGATATCTTCACCAAGCCTTTGGATGAGAAGAGATTTTGCAAGTTACGGTGTGAGCTAAATATCTTGGAATCCTCAAATGTCCTGTGATCAGGCACACATCCTAACACTTATGCATGATGATGACTTAGATGTGCAACACACAAAGTAACGTATATCTTCAATCAATGAAGACATACATTCTAAGTGTGAATACATTAACATGGAATTTGACTTCGGAGCGCCACGATAATTGTGCGCCGTGTCTGGGTCTAATACTTCCGATACGGTGGGTAACGCCACCACCAAACGTTCTATTTGAAGTGTTTCACTCATGGCGTTACATTTGCTATGTCTTCACATTTGGTTTGGCTTCAATCCCAACATGTCTTCATGATTATCTTCACTATGTTGATTATATATGCACTGATGTTCTGTCCTCTACAACATTCACTTATAGCTATGTCTTCTTGTTTGAATCTTTTGAACTAAGTGAATGTGATCGGACCCTAACCTCTCCATGCTTCCTACCTCAAACTCTATCTCTCCAAGTCGTATGCATTCTATTGAAACTGTCGAATGTCTTCACTGCACCCTAGTCAGCTGAAGACAAAGAGACAAACTTTAAAACCGTTTTCAATGCTCCGGAGAAGTAGGAACGACCGCCCGACAGTCCAGGCGAGCGTGGGATGTGGAACTGCCCCCGAGATTCCGCATGATGGCCACGTGCTGTTCAGATGCGAACTGCCCGGGGCACCTAAGTAATAGCACAATGCCGCCTCTGTCCCTATAAGTACACGATTCACAGCGGTCACTATTTCTTCTTCCACCCTCGCTCGCACGAACCCTAGCACCACCGCTAGCCCTAGACGATGCCGGCGACGAAGCGCTTCACTGCCGCGACCTCTCCGACGCCGTTTTCACGCCGACCACGGACCTCAACCTCTCTGCCGTCGCCGTAGGTGTCTTCCGTCGCCAAGTTAGGGCACGGAGGATCGAACTGCTCGGCCTCAAATCCCACTTCGTCTAGCAGTTCCAAGTGTGGTAATTAAAACCCCTTTTTACAGCCTCTTTTGATCCTATAGTTCAGTCATTCTCCTCCATAAGAAGTTTACTGCTATCACAGGTTACATCTCTCTCAGTCTGCATCTCATAAACTGCCTAGAATCTTCAGTTGTGCATCCTGAAGTAGTTAGATTCCTCACTTGTACTTATCTGTGGGTTCGTACAAATCTGGAACCAACTTCTTTTCTCTAAGTGAATGTCTTCGCATAATGAGGTCAATGTCTTCTAAACGAATTTATCTTCAAAATCTTCTGAGAATGCATATGACCTCTTCCCCTTCCCTCGCACCTCAATGCTGTCACAGGTACATGTCCGTGGGAGAATCTTTTGGTTCTCATAGTCTGCATTCATTTGCAGAGTTCCTACAGCGTCACATCAATTCACCCGAAGCAAGTTCCTGTTGGTCAAGCAAAAGGAAGCCTTTGAAGCCTTTGAAACCTTTGAAGCCTTTGAATCTTTTGAAGCCTTCCAAGTTAAGCTTCATGGCATCCGAGAAACCATCAAGGAAGGGAGGCAGACAGAGACGGGGTGACACATCTAAGGATCTGCCTGAAGATTTGGCAGAAACGTACCAAACAGATCCTGAAGAAACCTATGCTCAGCGCAAGACACGAATCCAATGGATTCGCAGGTATTGGGCAGAGCAGTGGTTCCTATACCGTTTCGTCACCAAAGAATATGCAGAGAAGTGCGCCATCAAGCGGCCATGGGGTGATGCCTTGTACAAGAATCTCGTACCCCGAACCAAAGACGAAGCCATTGCTCAAGGTTTCTTTCCTTGCATGGTCAGGGGACAACAGCCAGCTGATGCACATCCATCGTCCCTTCTCTGGTGTCGCGATGACACTCTGTTCAAGCGCAACTTCCAATTTGCCCAAAACTCTGCGAAGAAAAACAAGAAGGAGTTTGGATTGGACTTCAACCCTGGTCCCTCCAAACCAAGGGCAGATGGCACACGCGACGCTAATCCCAATGTCATCGGGCCATTTGCCAACCTCGAAGGCCTCATCACTCGCATTATAGTCCAAGGGACTGCCGTGAACGACCCTCCAGCAGACACTGAGTCTGATGATGCTCCTGCTGCTCCGGAGCCGAAGCTGAAGAAGTCGAAGAAGCCAAAAGCTTCAAAGCCAGACGCTTCCCCAAAAATCTCCAGAGCGAAGCCATTGGCAACTGCACCTCCTGAAGCCAGTGTGCAGTCAGAAGGCTTATCTAGAGTCTCCAAGCCCCAAGAAGCCAAGAAGCCTCATCCAGACACAGGGAAAGAGCTCACCGCTGCTGCTATCTTGCGCTGCGAAGCCATTGATCTTTCAAGCGATGAAGATCTTGGAGATGATGCCCTTGAGCAGCTCATCAAGAGCAAGGAGGAGGCCGAAATCTTCAACAATCTGCCTCTTTTTGATGTCGCCATCATCCACAAGTTCATTGATGAATGGTTTGACTCCCCAGACATCAGCTTCGATGACCTGCAGCTGCCCATTGGCCTCAGCGTTGCCTTTCAAGGAGCAATTGCTTCAGAACTTGCAATTGCCCAGCGCATCGTGGAGCTGAAGCAGAAGATAGACTTTGAAAAGGCTCAGTTCAAGCAGAACATGGCCACGCTCAGCATCCAGGAAATCAAAGACTTCAAAGTCATGCTGCACGAGTTGAAGGAAAACTTTATGCAGAAACGTGCAGCGGCTCAGGGATCACGCGAGCGCATGAAGAAGTCGGCTGATCTCTGTGTGCAGGCCTACAATGAGGCCGAAAAGCGAAAGTCACTTGGGCGCCCCGGCATCGACCCCAAGATGGCCGCTAAGAAAAAGAAGACGCCCACCGTGGCTGAAGAAGAGGCCCCACGCCAAGAAGCTGTTCCAAATGTCTTCCCCACCGCCAAGCCTAGCTCGAAGCCAAAGCGCTCCACTGCTTCCGAGCTCAAGAAGACAAGGACAGCTGAAGCTGAAGCGAAAAAGATAAAACACTCTGAAGCCTCTCCTTCTGACCCCAGCACCAAGAAGCGCAAGACGAAGAAATCTCGGGCTGCTCCCATAGAGCCCTTGATAGTTGAACCCCTCTCCGTCCGCTATCCCAACGAAGATCGTCAGCTGACAGTGCATGAGCCTGCTCCCACAGAGGCTCCGCAAGTTGAAGACATTCCAGCAGCCGACCCCATCGCTGCTGAAGACATTGGTCACCAAGACAATGTGCAAGATGATGCAGCCCTTCCTCAGCTAGAGACAAGCGAATTGCTCAGCATTGGTCGTCCCTTGACGCCAATCACACAAGATGCATCGTGGGCAGATCGCCCACAGGAGGAAGAGGATGAGCCCTAGACCACTGCAACTCCACCAGCGTCGCCTACATTTCGTAGGCTTCGCAAAGGTCCAAGGGCTCAAGCTGCTGACGACATTCCGGCTGCATCAGCCGAAGACAATGAGAAAGCACCACAGGAACCCCAAGCTCCAACTCCACCACCCCAACAAGAGGCCGTTCTCCAGGAGAACGTGCCTGAGTCTGTTCCTCTCACTGCACGTATTGAGGATGAAAACATTGAGGCTGCCACACACAATGCTGAAGACAATGTGGAGCCCTCTCCAACAATAGCTTCAGAACATACTGAAGCTGCTGTCCCTGAACCTTCTGCACCAGAGTCTGCTGCCGGTCCGCAATTCAACTATCACATTGCGCACAGGCCTCAGGTTCAGAAGCCAATTCCACGACTGCCAAGGTTCCCAGGTCCTGCATCAGCTCCCGGTTCCTTCAATATCAACAGCTTCAGGGCAGATAACACGTTCTTCAACAGCTCCGCGAACCCTTATTCAAGGGAACAGATTGCATCAGATAGGTTCTGGAGCCATCAATAGCGCAGCTACTATTCATGCATTCTATACAACCAAGGCCGCATCTTTCCCCACCAGCGCCTTGAGGTTGAAGCTGTTGCTGGTCTGCCTGGTTTGGAAGAAGCCATTGATTGCTTCAAGCAAGTGGGTCTACTGCCTTTCATCACTGATGAAGAGCACTGGAACGAAGAGCTTATGCTTCAATTCTATGCCACTCTGCATATAAAAGGCTACAACCGAGATCCGAAGACATGGGTCCTGGAGTGGATGACAGGAAATGTCCATCATGAAGCCAAAGCTTTCGACATCATTGAGCTTACTGGCCTTCCCACTCCTGGCGAATTCTTTGAAGAAGGATGCCAACTCCATGCTGAAGCAATTGAGAGCATATTTCAGCGTCCAGAACCAAATATGAGTCAGATGCTCTCAATGATGAAGCCATTGGCACATAATGCACCTTATCCAACTGAGTTCTTCGTTGAAGACTTAGAGTACCTGCCCAGAACCATATATCATATCATAAGGCGGACTCTCTGGCCCATTAAGGGACACTCTCGGTATGCCAAGCTTGAAGGTGCCATGAAGACTCTCATCTTCTGTATTATGCATGGCAAATGCTTCAACGCACAGGATCTCTTCATCCGTCAACTTGCAGCGTCAGCCACAGAATTGTTTGGATTGAAGATCTATGCTCCATGGGTGATGAGGCTGATTAAGCTTCACTCTGCAATCTCCTATCAGCCCTCAGCCCGCAACCACAGGATCTTCTTACCAGATGTGGACACCTCAGCTGAAGCCATTTATCCTGAGCCTGCCAAACAGCCACTAAGTCTTCAGAATGCAGAACACCAGAGCTTCACTCAAAATGTTGAAGGTGTTGAAGCCATTTCCAGAGTCTATCCAATGGCTGGCACCACACGTGCCCCTGCATCCACTGAAGCCACTGACAGCGAAGCTGCACAGAGACCCAAGAAACGTGCCCGTACGCTCACTGATCGTGAACTTCTTGTGGCTCTCCACCAAAAACAAGATAGGCATCATGACTGGCTCAAGCGGCAGATGAAAAGCATCATGAAAGACGTCAATCGCATCCGAAATCTGGCTACCAAGAATGCATTCGTCGCACACGAAACCTGTCGCCGCACTTGGAAAGGCCTCACAATGATGTGCCCAGAAGCTGATCTTCACGAGGATGGCTTCAAAGAGCATTTCAAGTTTGATACCACACCTCCCAGAAGAGCTGTGATGCGAAGCACACCATCTCTTGAAGATTCGGATTTTTCTTCTTCTGCTGCCACAGTATCTGCCAAGATCATTGAAGAAGAAGACGACGCTACATCACCACCGATGTCTTCAGCACGCGTCGTCACTGCACCAAGCTCACCTGCACCACCAAACGCCTCCACCGACCCTGCTGCGCCTGGGAACACACAGAAAACTCTATGTCTTCAAACCTTTTTGGTCATCACTGACAAAAGGGGGAGAAGCATATGATGTTTATAGTCTTCAAGCGGGTCAATAATATGGGCGGGTGCTATATATTTTGCATTTTTGCTTCGTGCTTACAACTCTCGTTTTTGCTACATTTGGTTCTTTGAGTTGTAACACTTAAACTTGATGGTCGTCTGCCACTATGTTTGCCACTGTGTTCTTGCGAAGATAAATTCCGCATGTACGACGATAATTTCCGCACTCTTATCATTTCGCAGACGTCCATTTTTCATTATGCATATCATTATCTTCATATATCTTTACGTGCATGATGGATTGTCATCATAAGTTGAAGCGAATTCCCACAAATAAAACCTGCAGTGTGCATTTGCATTCCAGAAGCAAATCACTTAATATGCACATCTTCAGGGGGAGCCCTTGCAGCTTATGAAGACAACTCCTTTACAATTTCACAAATTATATTCCCCGTTGAAAACTTCAACTAGTTTGTCATCAATCACCAAAAAGGGGGAGATTGTAAGTGCATCTAGTGCCACCCCTAGTTGGTTTTGGAGTATTGACGACAAACCTAGTTGAGGGACTAATGTGTTTGCGAGAATTGCAGGATAACACAGGTAGAAGTCCCTCATTGATTCGGTTTAGCTACCAGAGATGACCCCCAAAAATGTACGAAGACATTGAAGACAATGGTGGTTCGTGAAGACATTCATGTCGAAGTCAATGACATATGAAGACTCCCCATGACGCCTTTGGAACTCGAAGGCTTAGATCCTTCGTAGTTTTACTTATTCATGTTGTGTCATAGGAACCACCGTACTGTTAAGTGGGGTCCAAGAGAACCAGTCAGGATGACTGAAGTGATGCCTAATTCGAATCCTATGTCTTCGAGTGAAGACAATGAGAGAAAATCTTGTCCAGAGTCAGACAAGTCAGCTTTACTTGCAGCCCAAGTAAGGTTGCCATGAGAGTTCAAAATCCGACCGTTAGTACACGTGTCAGTTCCTTAGTGACCCAGGGTCATTTCGGACAAATCAGGTCAGGGTTGCCAAGTGGCTATAAATAGTCCACCCCCACAACCATAAACGGCTGGCTGCTCAGATTTCAGTGCACGGCTTTTGTCGTTTGAGAGCAACCCACCTCGAAGCCTTTGAGAGAAAATCCTTTGTGAGGAGAAAAGCCCTAACCACCCAGAGCCAGAGTAAGTGGGCGTCACTTAAGTCTTCTTGTCTGAGTGATCTGAAGACTTATTACACTTGAGGACTGTGCATCCTCCAGACGGTTAGGCGTCGCGTTCTGAGCATCCAAGAGTAATTGTGGATTGCCGGTGAACGAAGTCTGTGAAGGTTTGGGAGTCTACCTTGAAGACTTACCTGAGTGATTGGGCGAGGTCTGTGTGACCTTAGCTCAAGGAGAATACGGTGAGGACTGGGTGTCTTGGACTAAGTGTCCTTGACTGGGTGTCCGGGACTGTGTGTCCTTTGGTTTGAATACCTAGCCGCTCCAACCAGACGTACAGTTGTCACAGCAACTGGAACTGGTCCAACAAATCATTGTCTTCAACGTGTCACTGGTTTCATCTTCACTTCCCTTCAACTTACCGTTATTCATTGTGAAGCCATTGCATGCTTGCTCTATCTTTTGTCTTCACAACATAACTGTATGATTTGATTGGCTTCATAACTTCTTCCTACCTGATCCTAATTACACTGAAGCTATTGTTACTGTGCTTTCACTCTATTGAATACTTGACCTTAGCTTGCTTGTGTAATCTAACTTCCGCTGCATAGTGATAGGCATATCTTCACTGTTTGTCTTCATAACTTCCACGTTTTGAAGACTTTCATAAAAATCGCCTATTCACCCCCCCCCCCTCTAGTCGATATAACGCACTTTCACCAGCCTTCTCATCTACCAAGTATTTAGGGTAATTCTGCTCCAGTGGTTGTTCCTCTTATTACAGAAGCACTTAGTCTCGGGTTTGGGTTCAACCTTGGGTTTCTTCACAAGAGCAGCAACTGGTTTGCCATTTCATGAAGTATCCCTTCTTTTCCTTGCCCTTCTTGAAACTAGTGGTTTCACCAACCATCAACAATTGATGCTCCTTCTTGATTTCTACTTTTGTGGTGTCAAACATCCCGAATATCTCAAGGATCATCATATATATCCCTGATATATTATAGTTCATCACGAAGCTCTAGCAGCTTGGTGGTAATGACTTCGGAGAAACATCACTTTCTCATCTGGAAGATCAACTCCCACTCGATTCAAATGATTGTTGTACTTAGACAATCTGAGCACAAGCTCAACAATTGAGCTTTTCTCCCTTAGTTTGCAGGCTAAGAAAATCGTCGGAGGTCTTATACCTCGTGATGTGGGCACGAGCCTGAAATCCCAATTTCAGCCCTCGAAACATGTCATATGTTTCGCGATGTTTCAAAACGTCTTCGGTGCCTCAACTCTAAACCATTTAACTAAACTATCACGTAGTTATCAAAATGTGTATGTCAGATGTTCGCAACATCCACACACAACGTTCGAGGTTCAGCACACTAAGCGGTGCATTAAGGACACAAGCCTTCTATGAAGCAATGAGAAAAATCCTCAGTTTACGGACCTAGTCCGCATAATTGCTACTATCAACTTTCAACTAATTTTTCTCTAGGAACATATCTAAACAGTAGAACTAAAGCGCGAGCTACGACATAATTTGCAAAATCCTTTTGACTATGTTCAGGATAAACAAGTTCATCTTATGAACTCCCACTCAGATAGACATCCCTCTAGTCATCTAAGTGATTACATGATCCGAGTCAACTAGGCCGTGTCCGATCATCACGTGAGACGGACTAGTCAACATTGGTGAACATCTTCATGTTGATCGTATCTTCTATACGACTCATGCTCGACCTTTCGGTCTCTTGTGTTCCGAGGCCATGTCTCTACATGCTAGGCTCGTCAAGTCAACCTAAGTGTTTTGCGTGTGTAAATCTGGCTTACACCTGTTGTATGTGAACGTAAGAATCTATCACACCCGATCATCACGTGGTGCTTTGAAACGACGAACTTTCGCAACGGTGCATAGTTAGGGGGAACACTTTCTTGAAATTTTAATGAGGGATCATCTTATTTACTACCGTTGTTCTAAGCAAATAAGATGTATAAACATGATAAACATCACATGCAATCAAATAATAGTGACATGATATGGCCAATATCATATAGCTCCTTTGATCTCCATCTTGGGGCTCCATGATCATCTTGTCACCGGCATGACACCATGATCTCCATCATCATGATCTCCATCATCGTGTCTTCATGAAGTTGTCTCGCCAACTATTACTTCTACTACTACAGATAACGGTTAGCAATAAAGTAAAGTAATTACATGACGTTTATGTTGACACGCAGGTCATAAATAAATTAAGACAACTCCTCTGGCTCCTGCCGGTTGTCATACTCATCGACATGCAAGTCGTGATTCCTATTACAAGAACATGATCAATCTCATACATCACATATGATTCATCACATTCTTCTTGGCCATATCACATCACATAGCATACCCTGCAAAAAACAAGTTAGACGTCCTCTAATTGTTGTTTGCATGTTTTACGTGGCTGCTATGGGTTTCTAGCAAGAACGTTTCTTACCTAAGCAAAAACCACAACGTGATATGCCAATTTCTATTGACCCTTCATAAGGACCCTTTTGATCGAATCCGATTCGGCAAAAGTGGGAGAGACAGACACCCGCTAGCCACCTTATGCAACTAGTGCATGTCAGTCGGTGGAACCAGTCTCACGTAAGAGTACGTGTAAGGTCGATCCGGGCTGCTTCATCCCACAATGCCGCCGAATCAAGATTGGACTAGTAACGGTAAGCATATTGAACAAAATCAACACCCACAACTACTTTGTGTTCTACTCGTGCATAGAAACTACGCATAGACCTGGCTCATGATGCCACTGTTGGGGAACGTAGCAGAAATTCAAAATTTTCCTACGTGTCACCAAGATCAATCTATCGAGAAACCAGCAACGAGGGGAAGGAGAGTGCATCTACATACCCTTGTAGATCACTAAGCAGAAGCGTTCAAGAGAACGGGGTTGAAGGAGTCGTACTCGTCGTGATCCAAATCACCGGAGATCCTAGTGCCGAACGGACGGCACCTCCGCGTTCAACACACATAGAGCCCGGTGACGTCTCCCATGCCTTGATCCAGCAAGGAGAGAGGGAGAGGCTGAGGAAGACTCCATCCAGCAGCAGCACAACAGCGTGGTGGTGGTGGAGGAGCGTGGTGATCCAGCAGGGCTTCGCCAAGCACTACGAGATATGAGGAGAAAGAGAGGTAGGGCTGCGCCAGGGAGAGGTCAAGAACTCGTGTGTATTGGGCAGCCCAAACCTCAACTATATATAGGGGGAGGGGAGGAGCTGCGCCCCCACCCTAGGGGTGGCGGCAACCCCCTAGATCCCATCTAGGGGCGGCCAAGGGGAGGGGAGAGGGGGAGGCGCACCAGGGTGGGCCTCAGGGCCCATCTGCCCTAGGGTTTGCCCCCTTCCCCTCTTCCTTGCGCCTTGGGCCTTGGTGGGGGGCGCACCAGCCCACCTGGGGCTGGTCCCCTCCCACACTTGGCCCATGCAGCCCTCCGGGGCTTGTGGCCCCACTTGGTGGACCCTCGGGACCCTCCCGGTGGTCCCGGTACGTTACCGATAAAACCCGAAACTTTTCTGGTGACCAAAACAGGACTTCCCATATATAAATCTTTACCTCCGGACCATTCCGGAACTCCTCGTGACGTCCGGGATCTCATCCGGGACTCCGAACAACATTCGGTAACCACATACAAACTTCCTTTATAACCCTAGCATCATCAAACCTTAAGTGTGTAGACCCTACGGGTTCGGGAGACATGCAGACATGACCGAGATGACTCTCCGGTCAATAACCAACAACGGGATCTGGATACCCATGTTGGCTCCCACATGTTCCACGATGATCTCATCAGATGAACCATGATGTCAAGGACTTAATCAATCCCGTATGCAATTCCCTTTGTCCATCGGTACGATACTTGCCCGAGATTCGATCGTCGGTATCCCGATACCTTGTTCAATCTCGTTACCGGCAAGTCTCTTTACTCGTTCCGTAACACATCATCCCGTGATCAACTCCTTGGTCACATTGTGCACATTATAATGATGTCCTACCGAGTGGGCCCAGAGATACCTCTTCGTTTACACGGAGTGACAAATCCCAGTCTCGATTTGTGCCAACCCAACAGACACTTTCGGAGATACATGTAGTGTACCTTTATAGCCACCCAGTTACGTTGTGACGTTTGGCACACCCAAAGCACTCCTACGGTATCCGGGAGTTGCACAATCTCATGGTCTAAGGAAATGATACTTGACAATAGAAAAGCTTTAGCATACGAACTACATGATCTTGTGCTAGGCTTAGGATTGGGTCTTGTCCATCACATCATTCTCCTAATGATGTGATCCCGTTATCAATGACATCCAATGTCCATGGTCAGGAAACTATAACCATCTATTGATCAACGAGCTAGTCAACTAGAGGCTTACTAGGGACATGGTGTTGTCTATGTATCCACACATGTATCTGAGTTTCCTATCAATACAATTCTAGCATGGATAATAAACGATTATCATGAACAAGGAAATATAATAATAATCAATTTATTATTGCCTCTAGGGGATATTTCCAACAGAAAGGACACCGCAAGATTGAACTCAAAGCTAAGCACTTCTCCCATTGCAAGAAAGATAAATCTAGTAGGCCAAACCAAACTGATAATTCGAAGAGACTTGCAAAGATAACCAATCATACATAAAAGAATTCAGGGAAGATTCAAATATTGTTCAGAGATAAACTTGATCATAAACCCACAATTCATCGGTCTCAACAAACACATCGCAAAAAAGAAGATTACATCGAATAAGTCTCCACGAGAGAGGGGAGAACATTGTATTGAGATCCAAAAAGAGAGAGAAAGCCATCTAGCTAATAACTATGGACCCGAAGGTCTGAGGTAAACTACTCACACTTCATCGAAGAGGCTATGGTGTTGATGTAGAAGCCCTTCGTGATCGATGCCCCCTCTGGCGGAGCTCCGGAACAGGCCCCAAGATGGGATCTCCTGGATACAGAAGGTTGCGGCGGTGGAATTAGGTTTTTGGCTCCCTCCCTGGTAGTTTGGGGATACGTAGATATAAATAGGAGGAAGGAGTACGTCGGTGGAGCAACAGGGGGCCCACAAGGGTGGAGGGCGCGCCTGGGGGGGGGGGTAGGTGATGACCCACAAGTATAGGGGATCTATCGTAGTCCTTTCGATAAATAAGAGTGTCGAACCCAACGAGGAGCAGACGGAAATGATAAGCGGTTTCCAGCAAGGTATTCTCTGCAAGTACTGAAATAAGTGGTAACAGATAGTTTTGTGATAGGATAATTTGTAACGAGCAACAAGTAACAAAAGTAAATAAAGTGCAGCAAGGTGGTCCAATCCTTTTTGTAGCAAAGGAAAAGCCTGGACAAACTCTTATATAGAGAAAAGCGCTCTAGAGGACACATGGGAATATCGTCAAGCTAGTTTTCATCACGTTCATATGATTCGCGTTCGGTACTTTGATAATTTGATATGTGGGTGGACCGGTGCTTGGGTACTGTCCTTACTTGGACAAGCATCCCACTTATAATTAATATTGCAAGCATCCGCAACTACAACAAAAGTATTAAGGTAAACCTAACCATAGCATGAAACATATGGATCCAAATCAGCCCCTTACGAAGCAACGCATAAACTAGGGTTTAAGCTTCTGTCACTCTAGCAACCCATCATCTACTTATTACTTCCCAATGCCTTCCTCTAGGCCCAAATAATGGTGAAGTGTTATGTAGTCGACGTGCACATAACACCACTAGAGGCTAGACAACATACATCTCATCAAAATATCGAACGAATACCAAATTCACATGACTACTAATAGCAAGACTTCTCCCATGTCCTCAGGAACAAACATAACTACTCACAAAGCATATTCTTATTCATAATCAGAGGGATATTAATATGCATATAGGATCTGAACATATGATCTTCCACCAAATAAACCAACTAGCATCAACTACAAGGAGTAATTAACACTACTAGCAACCTACTAGTACCAATCTCGGACTTGGAGACAAGAATCGGATAGAAGAGATGAACTAGGGTTTTGAGAGGAGATGGTGCTGATGAAGATGTTGATGGAGATTGCCATCTCCCGATGAGAGGAGCGTTGGTGATGACGATGGCGATGATTTCCCCCTCCCGGAGGGAAGTTTCCCCGGCAGAACAGCTCTACCGGAGCCCTAGATTGGATCCGCCAAGGTTCCACCTCGTGGCGGTGGAGTTTCGTCCGATAAGATGCCTTATGATTTTTTCCTCATCGAAAGACTCCATATAGCATAAGATGGCCATCGGAGGGCCACCAGGGGGCCCACGAGGTAGGGGGGGGGGGCGCCCCCACCCTCGTGGGCATGGTGTGGCCGCCCTGGTGAACTTCTTGCACTTGGTATTTTTTATATATTCTGAAAACGTCTGCCGTGAAGTTTCAAGACTTTTGGAGCTGTGCAGAATGTTGGGAAACGTAGTAATTTCAAAAAATTTCCTACACACACGCAAGATCATGGTGATGCATAGCAACGAGAGGGGAGAGTGTTGTCTACGTACCAACGCAGACCGACTGCGGAAGCGATCACACAACATAGAGGAAGTAGTCGTACGTCTTCCCGATCCGACCGATCCAAGTACCGTTACTCCGGCACCTCCGAGTTCTTAGCACACGTTCAGCTCAATGACGATCCTCGGGCTCCGATCCAGCAAAGCGTCGAGGAAGAGTTCAGTCAGCACGACGGCGTGGTGACGATCTTGATGTACTACCGACGCAGGGCTTCGCCTAAGCACTACAACGGTATGATCGAGGTGGAATTTGGTGGCAGGGGGCACCGCACACGGCTAAGGAACGATCTCAAGAATCAACTTGTGTGTCTATGGGGTGCCCCCTGCCCCTGTATATAAAGGATGAAGGAGGAGGAGGCTGGCCAAGGCATAAGGTGCGGCCAGGATGGGAGTCCTACTAGGACTCCAAGTCCTAGTAGGAGTCCATCAAGAGGGGAGGAAGGGAGAAGGAATAGGAGGAGAAGGAGAGGTGGCCGGCCCCCTTTTCCCTAGTCCAATTCGGACCAAAGGGGAGGGGGGGCGCAGCATCCTTTTCCTCTTCCCACTAAAGCCCATCAAGGCCCATTACTTCTCCCGTAACTACCCGGTACTCCGAAAAATATCCGAATCACTCGGAACCTTTCCGATGTCTGAATAAAGTCGTCCAATATATCGATCTTTACGTCTCGACCATTTCGAGACTCCTCGTCATGTCCCCGATCTCATCCGGGACTCCGAACTCCTTCGGTACATCAAAACTCATAATACAACTGTCATCGAAACCTTAAGCGTGCGGACCCTATGGTTCGAGAACAATGTAGACATGACCGAGACACGTCTCCGGTCAATAACCAATAGCGGGACCTGGATGCCCATATTGGCTCCTACATATTCTATGAAGATCTTTATCGGTCAGACCGCATAACAACATACGTTGTTCCCTTTGTCATCGGTATGTTACTTGCCCGAGATTCGATCGTCGGTATCCAATACCTAGTTCAATCTCGTTACTGGCAAGTCTCTTTACTCGTTCCGTAATACATCATCCCGCAACTAACTCATTAGTTGCAATGCTTGCAAGGCTTAAGTGATGTGCATTACCGAGAGGGCCCAGAGATACCTCTCCGACAATCGGAGTGACAAATCCTAATCTCGAAATACGCCAACCCAACATCTACCTTTGGAGACACCTGTAGTACTCCTTTATAATCACCCAGTTACGTTGTGACGTTTGGTAGCACCCAAAGTGTTCCTCCGGCAAACGGGAGTTGCATAATCTCATAGTCATAGGAACATGTATAAGTCATGAAGAAAGCAATAGCAACATACTAAACGATCGTGTGCTAAGCTAATGGAATGGGTCATGTCAATCAGATCATTCAACTAATGATGTGACCTCGTTAGTCAAATAACAACTCTTTTGTCCATGGTTAGGAAACATAACCATCTTTGATTAACGAGCTAGTCAAGTAGAGGCATACTAGTGACACTCTGTTTGTCTATGTATTCACACATGTATTATGTTTCCGGTTAATACAATTCTAGCATGAATGATAAACATTTATCATGATATAAGGAAATAAATAATAACTTTATTATTGCCTCTAGGGCATATTTCCTTCAGTCTCCCACTTGCACTAGAGTCAATAATCTAGTTCACATCACCATGTGATTAACACCCATAGTTCACATCGTCATGTGACCAACACTCAAAGGGTTTACTAGAGTCAGTAATCTAGTTCACATCTCTATGTGATTAACACCCAAAGAGTACTAAGGTGTGATCATGTTTTTGCTTGTGAGATAATTTTAGTCAACGGGTCTGTCACATTCAGATCCATAAGTATTTTGCAAAATTCTTTGTCTATAATGCTCTGCACGGAGCTACTCTAGCTAATTGCTCCCACTTTCAATATGTATCCAGATTGTGACTTTAGATTCATCTGGATCAGTGTCAAAAACTTGCATCGACGTAACCCTTTACGACGAACCTTTTTGCCACGTCCATAATCGAGAAACACATCCTTATTTCATTAAGGATAATTCTGACCGTTGTCCAGTGATCTACTCCTAGATCACTATTGTACTCCCTTGCCAAATCAGTGCAGGGTATACAATAGATCTGGTACACAGCATGGCATACTTTATAGAACCTATGAATGAGGCATAGGGAATGACTTTCATTCTCTTTCTATCTTCTGCCGTGGTCAGGCTTTGAGTCTTTACTCAACTTCACACCTTGTAACACATGCAAGAAACTTTTTCTTTGACTGTTCCGTTTTGAACTACTTCAAAATCTTGTCAAGGTATGTAATTATTGAAAAACTTATCAAGCGTCTTGATCTATCTCTATAGATCTTGAAGCTCAATATGTAAGCAGCTTTACCGATGTCTTTCTTTGAAAAACTCCTTTCAAACACTCCTTTTATGCTTTACAGAATAATTCTACATTATTTCCGATCAACAATATGTCATTCACATATACTTATCAGAAATGCTGTAGTGCTCCCACTCACTTTCTCGTAAATACAGGCTTCACCGCAAGTCTGTATAAAACTATATGCTTTGATCAACTTATCAAAGCGTATATTCCAACTCCGAGATGCTTGCACCAGTCCACAGATGGATCGCTGGAGCTTGCACATTTTGTTACCACCTTTCGGATTGACAAAACCTTCTAGTTGCATCACATACAACTCTTCTTTAATAAATCCATTAAGGAATGCAGTTTTGTTTATCCATTTGCCAGATTTCATAAAATGCGGCAATTGCTAACATGATTCGGACAGACTTAAGCATAGATACGAGTGAGAAAAACTCATTGTAGTCAACACCTTGAACTTGTCGAAAACCTTTTGCGACAATTCTAGCTTTGTAGATAGTAACACTACTATAAGCGTCCGTCTTCCTCTTGAAGATCCATTTATTTTCTATGGTTTGCCGATCATCGGGCAAATCCATCAAAGTCCATACTTTGTTCTCATACATGGATCATATCTCAGATTTCATGGCCTCAAACCATTTCGCGGAATCTGGGCTCATCATCGCTTCCTCATAGTTCGTAGGTTCATCATGATCTAGTAGCATGACTTCTAGAAAAGGATTACCGTACCACTCTGGCGCGGATCTTACTCTGGTTGATCTACGAGGTTCAGTAGTATCTTGTTCTGAAGTTTCATGATCATCATCATTAGCTTCCTCACTAACTGGTGTAGGTGTCACAGAAACAGTTTTCTGTGATGTACTACTTTCCAATAAGGGAGCAGGTATAGTTACCTCGTCAAGTTCTACTTTCCTCCCACTCACTTCTTTCGAGAGAAACTCCTTCTCCAGAAAGTTTCTGAATTTTAGCAACAAAAGTCTTGCCTTCGGATCTGTGATAGAAGGTGTATCCAATAGTTTCCTTTGGATATCCTATGAAGACGCACTTCTCCGATTTGAGTTTGAGCTTATCAGGATGAAACTTTTCATATAAGCATCGCAACCCCAAACTTTAAGAAACGACAGCTTAGGTTTCTTGCCAAACCATAGTTCACAAGGTGTCGTCTCAACGGATTTAGATGGTGCCCTATTTAACGTGAATGCAGTTGTCTCTAATGCATAACCCCAAAAACGATAGTGGTAAATCGGTAAGAAACATCATAGATTGCACTATATACAATAAAGTACGGTTATGACGTTCGGACACACCATTATGCTGTGGTGTTCCAGGTGGCGTGAGTAGTGAAACTATTTCACATTGTTTTAACTGAAGACCAAACTCGTAACTCAAACATTTTACCTCTGCGATCATATCGTAGAAACTTTTATTTTCTTGTCACGATGGTTTTTCCACTTCACTCTGAAATTCTTTGAACTGTTCAAATGTTTCAGACTTATGTTTCATCAAGTAGATATCCCCATATCTGCTCAAATCATCTGTGAAGGTCAGAAAATAATGATACCTGCTGCAAGCCTTAATATTCATCGGACCACATACATCAGTATGTATGATTTTCAACAAATCTGTTGCTTGCTTCATTGTTCCGGAGAACAGCGTTTAGTCATCTTGCCCATAAGGCATGGTTTGCAAGCATCAAGTGATTCATAATCAAGTGATTCCAAAATCCCATCAGCATGGAGTTTCTTCATGCGCTTTACACCAATATGACCTAAACGGCAGTGCCACAAATAAGTTGCACTATCATTATTAACTTCGCATCTTTTGGTTTCAATATTATGAATATGTGTATTATTAAGATCGAGATCCAATGAACTATTTTCATTGGGTGTGTAACCATATAAGGTTTTATTCATGTAAACAGAACAACAATTTATTCTTTTACTTAAATGAATAACCGTATTATAATAAACATGATCAAATCATATTTATGCTCAACGCAAACACCAAATAACACTTATTTAGGTTCAACACTAATCCCGAAAGTATAGGGAGTGTGCGATGATGATCATATCAATCTTGGAACCACTTCCAACACACATCGTCACTTCACCCTTAACTAGTCTCTGTTCATTCTGCAACTCCCGTTTCGAGTTACTACTCTTAGCAACTGAACTAGTGTCAAATACTAAGGGGTTGCTATAAACACTAGTAAAGTACACATCAATAACATGTATATCAAATATACTTATGTTCACTTTGCCATCCTTCTTATCCGCCAATCACTTGGGGTAGTTCCGCTTCCAGTGACCAGTCCCTTTGCAGTAGAAGCACTTATTCTCAGGCTTAGGATCAGACTTGGGCTTCTTCACTAGAGCAGCAACTTGCTTGCCGTTCTTCTTGAAGTTCCCCTTCTTCCCTCTGCCCTTTTCTTGAAACTAGTGGTCTTGTCAACCATCAACACTTGATGTTTTTCTTGATTTCTACCTTCGTTGATTTCAGCATCACGAAGAGCTTGGGAGTTGTTTCCGTTATCCCTTGCATATTATAGTTCATCACAAAGTTCTGCTAACTTGGTGATGGTGACTAGAGAATTCTGTCAATCACTATCTTCTCTGGAAGATCAACTCCCACTTGATTCAAGCGATTGTAGTACCTAGACAATCTGAGCACATGCTCACTAGTTGAGCGATTCTCCTCCATCTTTTAGCTATAGAACTTGTTGGAGACTTCATATCTCTCAACTCGGGTATTTGCTTGAAATATTAACTTCAACTCCTGGAACATCTCATATGGTCCATGACGTTCAAAACGTCTTTGAAGTCCCGATTCTAAGCCATTAAGCATGGTGCACTAAACTATCAAGTAGTCATCATATTGAGCCAGCCAAACGTTCATAACGTCTGCATCTGCTCCTGCAATAGGTCTGTCACCTAGCGGTGCATCAAGGACATAATTCTTCCGTGCAGCAATGAGGATAAATCTCAGATCACGGATCCAATCCGCATCATTGCTGCTAACATCTTTCAACATAATTTTCTCTAGGAACATATCAAAATAAACACAGGGAAGCAACAACGCGAGCTATTGATCTATAACATAATTTGCAAAATACTACCAGGACTAAGTTCATGATAAATTTAAGTTCAATTAATCATATTACTTAAGAACTCCCACTTAGATAGATATCCCTCTAATCGTCTAAGTGATCACGTGATCCAAATCAACTAAACCATAACCGATCATCACGTGAGATGGAGTAGTTTTCAATGGTGAACATCGTTATGTTGATCATATCTACTATATGATTCACGCTCGACCTTTCGGTCTCTGTGTTCCGAGGCCATATCTGCATATGCTAGGCTCGTCAAGTTTAACCTGAGTATTCTGCGTGTGCAAAACTGGCTTGCACCCGTTGTAGATGGACGTAGAGCTTATCACACCCGATCATCACGTGGTGTCTGGGCACGACGAACTTTGGCAACGGTGCATACTCAGGGAGAACACTTCTTGATAATTTAGTGAGAGATCATCTTATAATGCTACCATCAATCAAAGCAAGATAAGATGCATAAAAGATAAACATCACATGCAATCAATATAAGTGATATGATATGGCCATCATCATCTTGTGCTTGTGATCTCCATCTCCGAAGCACCGTCATGATCACCATCGTCACCGGCGCGACACCTTGATCTCCATCGTAGCATCGTTGTCGTCTCGCCAATCTTATGCTTCCATGACTATCACTACCGCTTAGTAATAAAGTAAAGCATTACATCGCGATTGCATTGCATACAATAAAGCGACAACCATATGGCTCCTGCCAGTTGCCGATAACTTGGTTACAAAACATGATCATCTCATACAATAAAATCAGCATCATGCCTTGACCATATCACATCACAACACGCCCTACAAAAACAAGTTAGACGTCCTCTACTTTGTTGTTGCAAGTTTTACGTGGCTGCTACGGGCTTAAGCAAGAACTCATCTCACCTACGCATCAAAACCACAACGATAGTTTGTCAAATAGACTCCGTTTTAACCTTCTCAAGGACCGGGCGTAGCCACACTCAGTTCAACTAAAGTTGGAGAGACAGTCGCCCGCAAGCCATCTATGTGCAAAGCACGTCGAGGGAACCGGTCTCGCGTAAGTGTACGCGTAAGGTTGGTCCGGGTCGTCTCGTCCAACAATACCGCCGAACCAAAGTATGACATGCTGGTAGGCAGTATGACTTGTATCGCCCACAACTCACTTGTGTTCTACTCGTGCAAATAACATCAAACCATAAAACCTAGGCTCGGATGCCACTGTTGGGAAACGTAGTAATTTCAAAAAATTTCCTACGCACACGCAAGATCATGGTGATGCATAGCAACGAGAGGGGAGAGTGTTGTCTACATACCAACGCAGACCGACTGCGGAAGCGATCACACAACATAGAGGAAGTAGTCGTACATCTTCCCGATCCGACCGATCCAAGTACCGTTACTCCGGCACCTCCGAGTTCTTAGCACACGTTCAGCTCGATGACGATCCTCGGGCTCCGATCCAGCAAACCGTCGAGGAAGAGTTCAGTCAGCACGACGGCGTGGTGACGATCTTGATGTACTACCGACGCAGGGCTTCGCCTAAGCACTACAACGGTATGATCGAGGTGGAATTTGGTGGCAGGGGGCACCGCACACGGCTAAGGAACGATCTCAAGGATCAACTTGTGTGTCTATGGGGTGCCCCCTGCCCCTGTATATAAAGGATGAAGGAGGAGGAGGCCGGCCAAGGCATAAGGTGCGGCCAGGATGGGAGTCCTACTAGGACTCCAAGTCCTAGTAGGAGTCCATCAAGAGGGGAGGAAGGGAGAAGGAATAGGAGGAGAAGGAGAGGTGGCCGGCCCCCTTTTCCCTAGTCCAATTCGGACCAAAGGGGAGGGGGGCGCAGCATCCTTTTCCTCTTCCCACTAAAGCCCATCAAGGCCCATTACTTCTCCCGTAATTACCCGGTACTCCGAAAAATATCCGAATCACTCGGAACCTTTCCGATGTCCGAATATAGTCGTCCAATATATCGATCTTTACGTCTCGACCATTTCGAGACTCCTCGTCATGTCCCCGATCTCATCCGGGACTCCGAACTCCTTCGGTACATCAAAACTCATAATACAACTGTCATTGAAACCTTAAGCGTGCGGACCCTACGGTTCGAGAACAATGTAGACATGACCGAGACACGTCTCCGGTCAATAACCAATAGCGGGACCTGGATGCCCATATTGGCTCCTACATATTCTACGAAGATCTTTATCGGTCAGACCGCATAACAACATACGTTGTTCCCTTTGTCATCGGTATGTTACTTGCCCGAGATTCGATCGTCGGTATCCAATAACTAGTTCAATCTCGTTACTGGCAAGTCTCTTTACTCGTTCCGTAATACATCATCCCGCAACTAACTCATTAGTTGCAATGCTTGCAAGGCTTAAGTGATGTGCATTACCGAGAGGGCCCAGAGATACCTCTCCGACAATCGGAGTGACAAATCCTAATCTCGAAATACGCCAACCCAACATCTACCTTTGGAGACACCTGTAGTACTCCTTTATAATCACCCAGTTACGTTGTGACGTTTGGTAGCACCCAAAGTGTTCCTCCGGCAAACGGGAGTTGCATAATCTCATAGTCATAGGAACATGTATAAGTCATGAAGAAAGCAATAGCAACATACTAAACGATCATGTGCTAAGCTAATGGAATGGGTCATGTCAATCAGATCATTCAACTAATGATGTGACCTCGTTAATCAAATAACAACTCTTTTGTCCATGGTTAGGAAACATAACCATCTTTGATTAACGAGCTAGTCAAGTAGAGGCATACTAGTGACACTCTGTTTGTCTATGTATTCACACATGTATTATGTTTCCGGTTAATACAATTCTAGCATGAATGATAAACATTTATCATGATATAAGGAAATAAATAATAACTTTATTAATGCCTCTAGGGCATATTTCCTTCACAGAATAGGTCTCTAATATTTGCTCCTTTTCCAGTCCAGAATCCCAGCTGCTGGCATTCTCCCTCTTTATGTAAACCTTGTAAAATAAGAGAGAATGGGCATAAGTATTGTGACATAATGTGTAATAACAACCCATAATGCAATAAAAATTGATATAAAAGCATGATGCAAAATGGACGTATCAACTCCCCCAAGCTTAGACCTTGCTTGTCCTCAAGCGAAAGCCGAAATCGAAAAATATGTCCACATGTTTAGAGATAGAGGTGTCGATAAAAATAAAATACGGACATGAGGGCATCATGATCATTCTTAGAGCAGCAACTTATATAATTCTTGTCATATGATTTCTTATGCTAGAGTAATAATTCTATCACAATTTCAAGTATGAATCATAAACTTCATTGAAAACTAACAAACTACAATCTCAGTCATTGGAGCAATTGCAATTTATCATAACATAGGAAAGAGTCAATATAAGATCTTTTCAGCAAGTCCACATACTCAACTATCATATACTCTTTCACAATTGCTGACACTCATGCAATACTTATGGGTATGGAGTTTTAATCGGACACAGAGAAAGATTGGGGCTTACAGTTTTGCCTCCCAACGTTTTACCTCAAGGGTAATGTCAACAATAATAGTTCATGAAAGCTCACATCGAATTAGCTATATATACCAGGATCTTTCCAACATATTGTGCTTGCCAAAGGATAAAATATAAAAGGAAGGGTGAAGATCACCATGAGTCTTATGCAAGGTAGGAGGTAAAAGTAAAAGACAGGCCCTTCGCAGAGGGAAGCAGAGGTTGTCATGCGCTTTTATGGTTGGATGCACAAAATCTTAATGCGAAAGAACGTCACTTTATATTGCCACTTGTGATATGGACCTTTATTATGCAGTCTGTCGCTTTTATTTCTTCCATTTCACACGATCGTATAAAGCTTATTTTCTCCCACACTAATAAGTCATGCATATTTAGATAGCAATTTTTATTACTTGCACCGATGACAACTTACTTGGAGGACCTTACTCAATCCATAGGTAGGTATGGTGGACTCTCATGGCAAAACTGGTTTAAGGGTATTTGGAAGCACAAGTAGTATCTCTACTTGGTGCGATGAATTTGGCTAGCATGAGGGGGAAAGGCAAGCTCAACATGTTGGAGGATCCATGACAATATAATTTATCTCAGATGTAAGAAAACATAACCCATTACGTTGTCTTCCTTGTCCGACGTCAACTCTTTAGCAAGTCATATTTCAATGAGTGCTCACAATCATGAAAGATGTCCAAGATAGTATATTTCTATGTGAAGACCTCTCTTTCTTTATTACTTCCTATTAATTGCAACGATGACCAAAACTATGTTTGTCAACTCTCAACAACTTTTAATCATCATACTCTTTCTATGTGAACTCATTACTCTCCACAAGATCCATATGATCTCTTTGTTTCCCTTTTATTCTTTTCTCTTTTCTTTTGTTCACTTAAGATCATGGCAGAATAATCAAGCCCTTTATTTAGCACTCTTCTTTATTATATATACCTCACGAACTCGATTACATAGAGGGATCATAAAGCAAAACTCAAAACTAGATCATGACATAAACTTTATTCTACTAGATCAAGATATTACCAAAAGGATCGAACTAAGAAAAACAGTAAAGATAAAAGTGATGGTGATACGATACCGGGGCACCTCCCCCAAGCTTTGCAGTTGCCAAGGGGAGTGCCAATACCCATGTGATTATGTCTCCTTTGCTGATGAAGAAGATGGAGGTGTTGTTGATGATGCGGGCTTATCGTCCATCTTCCAAGGCATAGGCGCACCATCATGGAAGGATTATCGAGTCTCCGGAATCCTCAAATCTGCAGCCAAACTCTTCCTTTTGAATCTATATTCATACTCAAAGTTTTGGTTTTGCAGGTCATAGATTTGGGCTTGAAGGTGCTCGATTTTCTTGTGAAGCTTGAAGATGGTCTCCCCGATGTTGTTGGCATCCAGCTTGTATTTGTTGGTGAACTCCGCGATCATTATGTGGTTGGAGTTGAGTCCACGTTCCACCATCCCCTGGCACTTGAAAAATTGTTGCTCCATTGCTTCGAGCCTCGTCTCCACGCTTCCGGTCCCCTTCGGTCCCTCAACATCGCGGATGTGCAGCAACCCATCACGCATCTCAATGGTTTGAGGGTGACGCTGCACCTCCGCGAGGTAAGGGTTGATGACCTTCTTGAAGAACTTGTCCTTGGGGGCACTTGGAGACGTCATGATAATCTAGATCTGTCAAAAAAACAACTCGAAACAAGAACAGAGGATATTTGCATGATACAAGAATCAAAACCTTCGGGAGATTATATAATGAATTTTTACCGACCAAAATACGTATTGTGCAAGAAAACGGAGTACGGAGAGCACACGAGGTGCCCACGAGGTAGGGGGCGCGCCCAGTAGGGTAGGGCCCGCCCTCCACCCTCGTGGAGGCCTTGTGTCCTTCCCGGACCGCTTCTTATTTTTCTATTTTTCTAAATATTCCAAAACGGAGAAATATTGCCTTAAAAACTATTTTGGAGTGGTGATTTCAAAATTTTCCTACGCACACGCAAGATCATGGTGATGCATAGCAACGAGAGGGGAGAGTGTGATCTACGTACCCTTGTAGATCGACATCGGAAGCGTTATGACAACGCGGTTGATGTAGTCGTATATCTTCACGGCCCGACCGATCAAGCACCGAAACTACGACACCTTCGAGTTTTAGCACACGTTCAGCTCGATGACGATCCCCGGACTCCGATCCAACAAAGTGTCGGGGAAGAGTTCCGTCAGCACGACGGCGTGGTGACGATCTTGATGTACTACTGTCGCAGGGCTTCGCCTAAGCACCGCTACAATATTATCGAGGACTATGGTGGCAGGGGGCGCCGCACACGGCTAAGAATAAGATCACGTGGATCAACTTGTGTGTCTATGGGGTGCCCCCTGCCCCTGTATATAAAGGATGGAGGAGGAGGAGGCCGGCCAAGGCTAGGTGCGGCCAGGATGTGGAGTCCTACTAGGACTCCAAGTCCTAGTAGGAGTCCACCAAGAGGGGAGGAAGGGAGAAGGAAGTGGAGGAGAAGGAAAGGTGGCCGGCCCCCTTTTCCCTAGTCCAATTCGGACTAGAGGGGAGGGGGCGCAGCAGGCCCTTTCTCCTCTTCTCACTAAAGCCCATCAAGGCCCAATACTTCTCCCGGCGAATTCCCGTAACTCTCTGGTACTCCGAAAAATACCCGAATCACTCGGAACCTTTCCGATGTCCGAATATAGTCGTCTAATATATCGATCTTTACGTCTCGACCATTTCGAGACTCCTCGTCATGTCCCCGATCTCATCCGGGACTCCGAACTCCTTCGGTACATCAAAACTCATAAACTCATAATATAACTGTCATCGAAACCTTAAGCATGCGGACCCTACGGGTTCGAGAACAATGTAGACATGACCGAGACACGTCTCCGGTCAATAACCAATAGCGGGACCTGCTGCCCATATTGGCTCCTACATATTCTACGAAGATCTTTATCGGTCAAACCGCATAACAACATATGTTGTTCCCTTTGTCATCGGTATGTTACTTGCCCGAGATTCGATCGTCGGTATCCAATGCCTAGTTCAATCTCGTCACCGGCAAGTCTCTTTACTCGTTCCATAATACATCATCCCGCAACTAACTCATTAGTTGCAATGCTTGCAAGGCTTAAGTGATGTGCATTACCGAGAGGGCCCAGAGACACCTCTCTGATGATCGGAGTGACAAATCCTAATCTCGAAATACGCCAACCCAACATGTACCTTTGGAGACACCTGTAGAGCTCCTTTATAATCACCCAGTTACGTTGTGACGTTTGGTAGCACACAAAGTGTTCCTCCGGCAAACGGGAGTTGCATAATCTCATAGTCATAGGAACATGTATAAGTCATGAAGAAAGCAATAGCAACATACTAAACGATCGGGTGCTAAGCTAATGGAATGGGTCATGTCAATCAGATCATTCAACTAATGATGTGATCCCGTTAATCAAATGACAACTCTTTGTCCATGGTTATGAAACATAACCATCTTTGATTAACGAGCTAGTCAAGTAGAGGCATACTAGTGACACTCTGTTTGTCTATGTATTCACACATGTATTATGTTTCCGGTTAATACAATTCTAGCATGAATAATAAACTTTTATCATGATATAAGGAAATAAATAATAACTTTATTATTGCCTCTAGGGCATATTTCCTTCAGTCTCCCACTTGCACTAGAGTCAATAATCTAGTTCACATCGCTATGTGATTAACACCAATAGTTCACATCTTTATGTGATTGGTTCACATCTCCATGTGACTAACACCCAAAGGGTTTACTAGATTCAATAATCTAGTTCACATCGCTATGTGATTAACACCCAAAGAGTGATCATGTTTTGCTTATGAGAGAAATTTAGTCAACGGGCCTGCCATATTCAGATCCGTATGTATGTTGCAAAATTCTATGTTTACAATGCTCTGCACGGAGCTACTCTAGCTAATTGCTCCCACTTTCAATATGTATCCAGATTGAGACTTAGAATCATCTGGATCAGTGTCAAAAACTTGCATCGACGTAACCCTTTACGACGAACCTTTTTGTCACGTCCATAATCGAGAAACATATCCTTATTTCACTAAGAATAATTCTGACCGCTGTCGAGTGATCTACTCCTAGATCACTATTGTACTCCCTTGCCAAATCAGTGCAGGGTATACAATAGATCTGGTACACAGCATGACATACTTTATAGAACCTATGGCCAAGGCATAGGGAAATGACTTTCATTCTCTTTCTATCTTCTGCCGTGGTCGGGCTTTGAGTCTTACTCAACTTCACGCCTTGTAATACAGGCAAGAACTCTTTCTTTGACTGCTCCATTTTAAACTACTTCAAAATCTTGTCAAGGTATGTACTCATTGAAAAAACTTATCAAGCGTCTTGATATATCTCTATAGATCTTGAAGCTCAATATGTAAGCAGCTTCACCGAAGTCTTTCTTTGAAAAACTCCTTTCAAACACTCCTTTATGCTTTACAGAATAATTCTTCATTATTTCCGATCAACAATATGTCATTCACATATACTTATCAGAAATGTTGTAGTGCTCCCACTCACTTTCTTGTAAATACAGGCTTCACCGCAAGTCTGTATAAAACTATATGCTTTGATCAACTCATCAAAGTGTATATTCCAACTCCGAGATGCTTGCACCAGTCCACAGATGGATCGCTGGAGCTTGCACATTTTGTTAGCACCTTTTGGATTGACAAAACCTTCTGGTTGCATCATATACAACTCTTCTTTAATAAATCCATTAAGGAATGCAGTTTTGTTTATCCATTTGCCAGATTTCATAAAATGCGGCAATTACTAACATGATTCGGACAGACTCTAGCATAGATACGAGTGAGAAACTCTCATCGTAGTGAACACCTTGAACTTGTCGAAAACCTTTTGCGACAATTCTAGCTTTGTAGATAGTAACACTACTATCAGCGTCCGTCTTCCTCTTGAAGATCCATTTATTCTCAATTGCTTGCTGATCATTGGGCAAGTCAACCAAAGTCCAAACTTTGTTCTCATACATGGATCATATCTGAGATTTCATGGCCTCAAACCATTTCGCGGAATCTGGGCTCATCATCGCTTCCTCATAGTTCGCAAGTTCGTCATGGTCTAGTAACATGACTTCCAGAACAGGATTACCGTACCACTCTGGTGTGGATCTCACTCTGGTTTACCTACGAGATTCGGTAGTAACTTGATCCGAAGTTACATGATCATCATCATTAGCTTCCTCACTAATTGGTGTAGTAGTCACAAGAACAGATTTTTGTGATGAACTACTTTCCAATAAGGGAGAAGGTACAATTACCTGATCAAGTTTTCTACTTTCCTTCCACTCACTTCTTTCGAGAGAAACTCCTTCTCTGGAAAGGATCCATTCTTAGCTACGAATGTCTTGCCTTCGGATCTGTGATAGAAGGTGTACCCAACAGTTTCCTTTGGGTATCCTATGAAGACGCACTTCTCCGATTTGTGTTTGAGCTTATCAGGTTGAAACTTTTTCACATAAGCATTGCAACCTCAAACTTTTTAAGAAACGACAGCTTAGGTTTCTTGCCAAACCATAGTTCACATGGTGTCGTCTCAACGGATTTAGATGGTGCCCTATTTAACGTCAATGCAGTTGTCTCTAATGCATAACCCCAAAACGATAGTGGTAGATCGGTAAGAGACATCATAGATCACACTATATCTAATAAAGTACGGTTATGACGTTCGGACACACCATTACACTATGGTGTTCCAGGTGGCGTGAGTAGTGAAACTATTTCACATTGTTTTAATTGAAGGCCAAACTCGTAACTCAAATATTTTACCTCTGCGATCATATCGTAGCAACTTTTATTTTCTTGTCACGATGATTTTCCACTTCACTCTGAAATTCTTTGAACTGTTCAAATGTTTCAGACTTATGTTTCATCAAGTAGATATCCCCATATCTGCTCAAATCATCTGTGAAGGTCAGAAAATAATGATACCTGCTGCAAGCCTTAATATTCATCGGACCACATACATCAGTATGTATGATTTCCAACAAATCTGTTGCTTGCTTCATTGTTCCGGAGAACGGCGTTTTAGTCATCTTGCCCATAAGGCATGGTTCGCAAGCATCAAGTGATTCCAAAAGCCCATCAGCATGGAGTTTCTTCATGCGCTTTACACCAATATGACTTAAACTGCAGTGCCACAAATAAGTTGCACTATCATTATTAACTTTGCATCTTTTGGTTTCAATATTATGAATATGTGTATTACTACGATCGAGATCCAACGAACTTGTTTCATTGAGTGTATGACCATCGAAGGTTTTATTCATGTAAACAGAACAACAATTATTCTCTGACTTTAATGAATAACCGTATTGCAATAAACATGATCAAATCATATTCATGCTCAATGCAAAAACCAAATAACACTTATTTAGGTTCAACACTAATCTCGAAAGTATAGGGGAGTGTGCGATGATGATCATATCAATCTTGGAACTACTTCCAACACACATCGTCACTTCACCCTTAACTAGTCTCTGTTTATTCTGCAACTCCTATTTCGAGTAACTACTCTTAGCAACTGATCCAGTATCAAATACTGAGGGGTTGCTATAAACACTAGTAAAGTACACATCAATAACATGTATATCAAATATACTTTTGTTCACTTTGCCATCCTTCTTATCCGCCAATCACTTGGGGTAGTTCTGGTTCCAGTGACCAGTCCCTTTGCAGTAGAAGCACTTTAGTCTCAGGCTTAGGACCAGACTTGGGCTTCTTCACATGAGCAGCAACTTTCTTGCTGTTTTTCTTGAAGTTCCCCTTTTTCCCTTTGTCCTTTTCTTGAAACTAGTGATCTTGTCAACCATCAACACTTGATACTCTTTCTTGATTTCTACCTTCATCGATTTCATCATCATGAAAAGCTCGGGGTTCGTTTTCGTCATCCCTTGCATACTATAGTTCATCACGAAGTTCTACTAACTTGGTGATGGTGACTAGAGAATTATGTCAATCACTATCTTATCTGGAAGATTAACTCCCACTTGATTCAAGCGATTGTAGTACCCAGACAATCTGAGCACATGCTCACTAGTTGAGCGATTCTCCTCCATCTTTTAGCTATAGAACTTGTTGGAGACTTCATATCTCTCAACTCGGGTATTTGCTTGAAATATTAACTTCAACTCCTGGAACATCTCATATGGTCCATGACGTTCAAAACGTCTTTGAAGTCCCGATTCTAAGCCGTTAAGCATGGTGCACTAAACTATCAAGTAGTCATCATATTTAGCTAGCCAAACGTTCATAACGTCAGCATCTGCTCCTGTAATAGGTCTGTCACCTAGCGGTGCATCAAGGACATAATTCCTCTGTGCAGCAATGAGGATAAACCTTAGATCACGGATCCAATCCGCATCATTGCTACTAACATCTTTCAACACAATTTTCTCTATGAACATATCAAAATAAACACAGGGAAGCAACAACGCGAGCTATTGATCTACAACATAATTTGCAAAATACTATCAGGACTAAGTTCATGATAAATTTAAGTTCAATTTAATCATATTACTTAAGAACTCCCACTTAGATAGACATCCCTCTAATCCTCTAAGTGATCACGTGATCCAAATCAACTAAACCATGTCCGATCATCACGTGAGATGGAGTAGTTTCAATGGTGAACATCACTATGTTGATCATATCTACTATATGATTCACGCTCGACCTTTCGGTCCCCGTGTTCCGAGGCCATATCTGTATATGCTTGGCTCGTCAAGTATAACCTGAGTATTCCGCGTGTGCAACTGTTTTGCACCCGTTGTATTTGAACGTAGAGCCTATCACACCCGATCATCACGTGGTGTCTCAGCACGAAGAACTTTCGCAATGGTGCATACTCAGGGAGAACACTTCTTGATAATTAGTGAGAGATCATCTTATAATGCTACCACCAATCAAAGCAAGATAAGATGCATAAAAGATAAACATCACATGCAATCAATATAAGTGATATGATATGGCCATCATCATCTTGTGCCTGTGATCTCCATCTCCGAAGCACCGTCATGATCACCATCGTCACCGGCGCGACACCTTGATCTCCATCATAGCATCGTTGTCGTCTCGCCAATCTTATGCTTCCACGACTATCGCTACCGCTTAGTGATAAAGTAAAGCATTACATCGCGATTGCATTGCATACAATAAAGCGACAACCATATGGCTCCTGCCAGTTGCCGATAACTCGGTTACAAAACATGATCATCTCATACAATAAAATTTAGCATCATGTCTTGGCCATATCACATCACAACATGCCCTGCAAAAACAAGTTAGACGTCCTCTACTTTGTTGTTGCAAGTTTTACGTGGCTGCTACGGGCTTAAGCAAGAACCAATCTCACCTACGCATCAAAACCACAACGATAGTTTGTTAATTTGACTCCGTTTTAACCTTCGCAAGGACCGGGCGTAGCCACACTCGGTTCAACTAAAGTTGGAGAAACAGTCACCCGCAAGCCACCTGTGTGCAAAGCACGTCGGGAGAACCGGTCTCACGTAAGCGTACGCGTAATGTCGGTCCGGGCCGCTTCATCCAACAATACCTCCGAACCAAAGTATGACATGCTGGTAGGCAGTATGACTTATATCGCCCACAACTCACTTGTGTTCTACTCGCATATAACATCAAACCATAAAACCTAGGCTTGGATGCCACTGTTGGGGAACGTAGTAATTTCAAAATTTTCCTACGCACACGCAAGATCATGGTGATGCATAGAAACGAGAGGGGAGAGTGTGATCTACGTACCCTTGTAGATCGACAGCGGAAGCATTATGACAACGCGGTTGATGTAGTCGTACGTCTTCATGACCCGACCGATCAAGCACCGAAACTACGGCACCTCCGAGTTTTAGCACACGTTCAGCTCGATGACGATCCCCGGACTCCGATCCAGCAAAGTGTCGGGGAAGAGTTCCGTCAGCACGACGGCGTGGTGACGATCTTGATGTACTACTGTCGTAGGGCTTCGCCTAAGCACCGCTACAATATTATCAAGGACTATGGTGGCAGGGGGCGCCGCACACGGCTAAGAATAAGATCACGTGGATCAACTTGTGTGTCTATGGGGTGCCCCCTGCCCCTGTATATAAAGGATAGAGGAGGAGGAGGCCGGCCAAGGCTAGGTGCGGCCAGGATGTGGAGTCCTACTAGGACTCCAAGTCCTAGTAGGAGTCCACCAAGAAGGGAGGAAGGGAGAAGGAAGTGGAGGAGATGGAAAGGTGGCCGGCCCCCTTTTCCCTAGTCCAATTCGGACTAGAGGGGAGGGGGCGCAGCAGGCCCTTTCTCCTCTTCTCACTAAAGCCCATCAAGGCCCAATACTTCTCCCGGCGAATTCTCGTAACTCTTCGGTACTCCGAAAAATACCCGAATCACTCGGAACCTTTCCGATGTCCGAATATAGTCGTCCAATATATCGATCTTTACGTCTCGACCATTTCGAGACTCCTCGTCATGTCCCCGATCTCATCCGGGACTCCGAACTCCTTCGGTACATCAAAACTCATAAACTCATAATATAACTGTCATCGAAACCTTAAGCGTGCGGACCCTACGGGTTCGAGAACAATGTAGACATGACCGAGACACGTCTCCGGTCAATAACCAATAGCGGGACCTGGATGCCCATATTGGCTCCTACATATTCTACGAAGATCTTTATCGGTCAGACCGCATAACAACATACGTTGTTCCCTTTGTCATTGGTATGTTACTTGCCCGAGATTCGATCGTCGGTATCCAATACCTAGTTCAATCTCGTCACCGGCAAGTCTCTTTACTCGTTCCGTAATACATCATTCCGCAACTAACTCATTAATTGCAATGCTTGGAAGGCTTAAGTGATGTGCATTACCGAGAGGGCCCAGAGATACCTCTCCAACGATCGGAGTGACAAATCCTAATCTCGAAATACGCCAACCCAACATGTACCTTTGGAGACACCTGTAGAGCTCCTTTATAATCACCCAGTTACGTTGTGACGTTTGGTAGCACACAAAGTGTTCCTCCGACAAACGGGAGTTGCATAATCTCATAGTCATAGGAACATGTATAAGTCATGAAGAAAGCAATAGCAACATACTAAACGATCGGGTGCTAAGCTAATGGAATGGGTCATGTCAATCAAATCATTCAACTAATGATGTGATCCCGTTATTCAAATGACAACTCTTTGTCCATGGTTTGGAAACATAACCATCTTTGATTAACGAGCTAGTCAAGTAGAGGCATACTAGTGACACTCTGTTTGTCTATGTATTCACACATGTATTATGTTTCCGGTTAATACAATTCTAGCATGAATAATAAACTTTTATCATGATATAAGGAAATAAATAATAACTTTATTATTGCCTCTAGGGCATATTTCCTTCACTAATATCAAATAACCTCTTCTCACCGGCAAGTTTAAGATCATAGTTGAGCTCTTTAATAGCCCAATATGCCCTGAGTTCTATTTAGAGAGGTAAGTGACATGCTTTTCCATAAACCATTTTGTACGGAGACATACCCATAGGATTTTTATATGCAGTTCTATAGGCCTATAATGCATCATCAAGTTTCTTGGACCAATTCTTTCTAGACCTATTGACAGTCTTTTGCAAAATTAATTTGAGCTCACTATTACTCAATTCTACTTGACCACTAGACTATGGGTGATAAGGAGAAGCAATTCTATGATTAACATCATACTTAGCAAGCATTTTACGGAAAGCACCATGAATAAAATGTGAACCACCATCAGTCATTAAATATCTAGGGACTCCAAATCTAGGAAAAATAGCTTTTTTAAGCATCTTAATAGAGGTGTTATGATCAGCACTACTAGTTGGAATAGCTTCTACCCACTTAGTAACGTAATCAACAACAACTAAAATATGTGTATAACCATTAGAGGCAGGAAAAGGTCCCATATAATCAAAGCCCCAAACATGAAATGGTTCAATAATGAGTGAATAGTTCATAGGCATTTCTTGATGTCTAATAATATTACCAATTCTTTGACATTCATCACAAGATAAGAAAAACTTACGGGCATCCTTGAAGAGAGTAGGCCAATAAAAATCAGATTGTAATACCTTATGTGCAGTTCTATCTCCAGCATATGGTGTCCTCCATAAGCTTCGGAGTGACACTTGCGTAGGATCTGTTCCTGTTGATGCTCAGGTACACAATGTCTAATAACATCATCGGAGATGAACTCCTTCTTTATAAAGATGTGGGTCATCCCAAAAATAATGCCTCAAATCATAGAAGAACTTTTTCTTTTGTTGGTATGTGAAACTAGGTGGTATGAATTTAGCAACAATGTAATTAGCATAATCAGCATACCACGGAGCGGTACGAGAAGCATTTATGACATTTAATTGCTCATCAGGAAAGCTATCATCAATAGGTAGTGGGTCATCAAGAACATTCTCTAACCTAGACAAGTTGTCTGCAGCTGGGTTCTCAGCTCCCTTCCTATGAATAATATGCAAATCAAATTCTTGTAGCAAGAGAACCCATCTAATAAGTCTAGGTTTAGCATCTTTCTTTTCCATAAGATATTTAATAGCAGCATGATCAGTGTGAATAGTTACTTTAGAATCAACAATATAAGGTCTGAACTTATCACAAGCAAATACAACTGCTAAGAATTCTTTTTCAGTAGTAGCATAATTCTTTGAGCATTATCTAGAGTTTTACTAGCATATTGAATAACGTTTAATTTCTTATCAACTCTTTGCCCTAGAACAGCACCTACAGCATAATCACTAGCATCACACATAATTTCAAAGGGTAAATTCCAATAAGGTGGCTGAACAATAGGTGCAGAGATCAATGCTTTCTTAAGTATTTCAAATGCTTCTACACAATCATCATCATCAAAGACAAATGGTATATCTTTTTGTAATAAATTAGTCAGAGGCCGAGAAATTTTTGAGAAGTCCTTAATGAACCTCCTATAAAATCCGGCGTGACCAAGGAAACTTCTTATACCTTTGATGTCCTTGGAACATGGCATCTTTTCAATAGCATCAGCCTTGGCTTTATCAACTTCAATACCTCTTTCAGAAACTTTATGCCCCAAGACAATACCTTCATTAACCATAAAGTGGCACTTTTCCCAATTCAAGACAAGATTAGTTTCTTCACATCTCTGCAAAACTCGATCAAGGTTGCTCAAGCAATCATCAAAAGAAGATCCATAGACGGAGAAATCGTCCATGAAAACCTCACAAATCTTTTCACAAAAGTCAGAGAATATAACCATCATGCATCTTTGAAAGGTAGCAGGTGCATTGCATAAACCAAAAGGCATACGTCTATAAGCAAAAGTACCAAAAGGGCAAGTAAAAGTAGTCTTTGATTGATCCTTAGGTGACACATGTATTTGAGAGAAATCAGAATAACCATCTAGAAAGCAAAAATGTGTATGTTTGGATAATCTTTCTAGCATTTGATCGATGAAAGGTAAGGGGTAATGATCTTTTTTAGTGGCCTTATTTAATTTGTGGAAATCAATTACCATCCTATAACCTGTAATAATTCTTTGAGGAATCAATTCATCTTTATCATTAGGAACGACAGTAATACCTCCCTTCTTAGGAACACAATGGACAAGACTTACCCACTGACTATCAGCAATGGGATATATTATACCTGCCTCAAGGAGCTTTAGTATTTCCTTTCTTACCACTTCTTTCATTTTAGAATTCAGCCGTCTTTGATGATCACGAACTGGTTTAGCATCTTCTTCCAAATTTATTTTATGTTGACATAGAGTGGGGCTAATGCCCTTAAGATCATCAAGAGTATACCCAATAGCAGCACGATGCTTCTTCAGAGTTTTCAATAATCTCTCTTCTTCATGCTCTGAAAGGTTAGCACTAATATTAACATGATATATCTTTTTCTCATCAAGATAAGCATATTTAAGAGTATCAGGCAACAGTTTCAGCTCAAACACGGGATCACCCTTGGGTGGAGGAGGATCCCCTAGGATTTCAACAGGCAAATTGTGTTTCAGAATAGGTTCCTGTTTAAAGAATACTTCATCTATTTCCCTTCTTTCCTTCATAAACATATCATTTTCATGGTCTAGCAAATATTGTTCTAAAGGATCACTAGGAGGTACGGCAACAGAAGCAAGACCAATAATTTCATCTTTACTAGACAATTCTTCTTCACGGTGTTGTCTACTAAATTTAGAGAAATTAAATTCATGCGACATATCATCTAAACCGATAGTAACAACATCCTTTTTGCAATCTATCTTAGCATTAATAGTGTTTAAGAAGGGTCTACCAAATATAATGAGACAAAAGCTATCTTGCAGCAGGATATTTAGTTTTCCCACACAAGACTTCAACATCTCTAACAATTCCCATTGGTGAAATAGTATTTCTATTGGCAAGTTTAATTGTGACATCAATATCTTCTAACTCAATAGGTGCAATATCATGCATAATTTCTCTATATAGGTCAATAGGTATTGCACTAGCACTGGCACCCATATCACATAAGCCATGATAACAATGATCTCCTATTTTAACAGAAATAACAGGCATGCCTACCACAGGTCTAGGTTTATCTTTAGCACAAGGTTTAGCAATTCTAACAGTTTCATCACAGAAATAAATAACATGCCCATCAATATTATCAGCCAAGAGATCTTTAACAATAGCAATATTAGGTTCAACTTTAGCTTGCTTAGGAGGTGAATAAGTTCTAATATTGCTTTTACGAACTACAGTTGAAGCTTTAGCATGATCCTTTATTCTAACAGGGAAAGGTGGTTTCTCAACATAAGAAGTAGGAATAATATGATCATTATAAGTGACAGTCTTTTCTTCAACTTTAATAGGTGCAGCTACTTTTACTTCTATGGGAGGATGATATTTAAACCACTTTTCCTTGGGGAGATCAATATAAGTAGCAAAAGATTCATAGAAAGAAGCTACTATCTCAGAGTCAAGTCCATATTTAGTGCTAAATTTATGGAAAACATCGGTATCCATAAAAGATTTAACACAATCAAAATTAGGTGTCATACCTGACTCCTTACGCTCGTCGATGTCCCAATATTCAGAGTTGCGTTTCCAATAAATCCCATTTGAATTCAATAGTCTTTGTCATAAAAGAGCCCGCACAATAAGTATCGAGCATGGTGCGATTGTTATCAGAAAGCCGAGCATATAAATTTTGAATAATCATTTCTCTTGAGAGCTCATGATTGGGGCATGAATATAACATTGATTTCAGCCTCACCCAAGCTTGAGCGATGCTTTCTCCCTCGCGAGGCCAACAATTATATATATAATTGCGATCACGATGAACAAGATGCACAGGATAAAACTTCTGATGAAATTCCAATTTCAATCGTTTGTAGTTCCATGACCCCGTATCATCACATAGCCTATACCATGTCAATGCATCTTCCTTCAAAGATAAAGGGAAGACCTTCTTATTAACAACATCTCCGGGTACACCTGCAAGCTTAAATAATCCACAAACTTCATCCACATATATTAGGTCCTCATCAAGATGCGTTGTTCCGTCTCCTGCAAAAGGATTAGCTAGAAGTTTTTCTATCATACCCGAAGGAATTTCAAAGGGAACATTTTCATTTTCAGTAGGTTGAGGAGCAACTCTTTGCTCTACTGGTCGGGGTGAAGATACCCCGAACAAGCCCCTCAGAGGATCACTTTCCATAGTAAAAAGTGACAGTAAATTTCAGCACACTATATAAATTTTTCCTTACCAAATTCCACCTACCAAAGGCGCTTCACTCCCCGGCAACGGCGCCAGAAAAGAGTCTTGATGACCCACAAGTATAAGGGATCTATCGTAGTCCTTTCGATAAGTAAGAGTGTCGAACCCAACGAGGAGCAGAAGGAAATGATAAGCGGTTTCCAGCAAGGTATTCTCTGCAAGTACTGAAATAAGTGGTAACAGATAGTTTTGTGATAGGATAATTTGTAACGAGCAACAAGTAACAAAAGTAAATAAAGTGCAGCAAGGTGGCCCAATCATTTTTGTAGCAAAGGACAAGCCTGGACAAACTCTTATATAGAGAAAAGCGCTCCCGAGGACACATGGGAATATCGTCAAGCTAGTTTTCATCACGTTCATATGATTCGTGTTCGGTACTTTGATAATTTGATATGTGGGTGGACCGGTGCTTGGGTACTATCCTTACTTGGACAAGCATCCCACTTATGATTAACCTCTATTGCAAGCATCCGCAACTACAACAAAAGTATTAAGGTAAACCTAACCATAGCATGAAACATATGGACCCAAATCAGCCCCTTACGAAGCAATGCATAAACTAGGGTTTAAGCTTCTGTCACTCTAGCAACCCATCATCTACTTATTACTTCCCAATGCCTTCCTCTAGGCCCAAATAATGGTGAAGTGTTATGTAGTCGACGTTCACATAACACCACTAGAGGCTAGACAACATACATCTCATCAAAATATCGAACGAACACCAAATTCACATGACTACTAATAGCAAGACTTCTCCCATGTCCCAGGAACAAACGTAACTACTCACAAAGCATATTCATGTTCATAATCAGAGGGATATTAATATGCATATAGGATCTGAACATATGATCTTCCACCAAATAAACCAACTAGCATCAACTACAAGGAGTAATTAACACTACTAGCAACCTACTAGTACCAATCCCGGACTTGGAGACAAGAGATGAACTAGGGTTTTGAGATGAGATGGTGCTGATGAAGATGTTGATGGAGATTATCCTCTCCCGATGAGAGGAGCGTTGGTGATGACGATGGCGATGATTTCCCCCTCCCGGAGGGAAGTTTCCCCGGCAAAACAGCTCTACCGGAGCCCTAGATTGGATCCGTCAAGGTTCTGTCTCGTGGCGGCGGAGTTTCGTCCGAGAAGATGGCTTATGATTTTTTTCCTCATCGAAAGACTCCATATAGCAGAAGATGGCCATCAGAGGGCCACCAGGGGGGCCACGAGGTAGGGGGCGCGCCCAGGAGGGTGGGGCGCGCCCCCACCCTCGTGGGAAGGGTGTGGCCCTCCTGGTGAACTTCTTGCACTCAGTATTTTTTATATATTCTGAAAATGTCTTCGGTGAAGTTTCAGGACTTTTGGAGCTGTGCAGAATAGGTCTATAATATTTGCTCCTTTTCTGCCGGCATTCTCCCTCTTTATGTAAAACCTTGTAAAATAAGAGAGACTAGGCATAAGTATTGTGACATAATGTGTAATAATAGCCCATAATGCAATAAATATCGATATAAAAGCATGATGCAAAATGGACGTATCAGTAGGCGCGCCCCCTACCTCGTGGCTTTCCTGTTGGTTGCTTGCGTAGGGTCCAAGTCTCCTCGATCATGTTCGTTCCGAAAATCACGTTCCCGAAGGTTTCATTCCGTTTGGACTCCGTTTGATATTCTTTTCTTGCGAAACCTTAAAATAGGCAAAAAAAACAGCAATTCTGGGCTGGGCCTCCGGTTAATAGGTTAGTCCCAAAAATAATATAAAAGTGCATAATAAAGCCCAATAATGTTTAAAACATGATATAATATAGCATGGAACAATAAAAAATTATAGATACGTTGGAGACGTATCACGCTGTCATGACCCAGGGTGGCTTCAGCGACGAGGCCCTCATGACAGTTCTCAGCCACCTACTTGACAACAAGGCCCTGGGTGTTGGGTTCGTTGCCATGGCCAACGCTCACAGGATGCTGTGGCTCAGGAGCTGGCTGGGCAAGCACTACTGCTAGAGTAGTGCTGCATGTGAGCGTGCATGATCCCCGACAGTGATGGCGGTGGCGACGACGACGACGATGACAATGAAGATGTACATTTTGTGTAGCTAGGACTCAAAAACTATTTGATGGTCAATATATTTTGGTGAGGTGGTATATACTAACCCCTCACGCTGATGGTGAACTTGCGGTGGTAGGACAACACCCTCTTTTGGATGTGGTGGTAGGTTAACACCAAGGTAGTGCTAGGTAGAACTTGCTATGCCGTATGATCATGCATGCTTTACTTGTGTGCTCCATTGATTTGCTGCTTCAACTTTTACTCTTGTGCATTGCTAGGGCAAGTGGTATGCCATTTTCTTCGGTAATCGTTCCAGGGGTTTATAGTTCATGGGAAGAAGCCAGTGCACAAGTGGCATCGTATAGCAACACCAGCCATAGAGGGTTCAAGACTAGGCAGGCAGCAAAACAAGCTTACTCTGACTGGCTGGGAAAGCACAGAGGCAACAATGTTGATAGTGGCAAGGTTGGAGGTGTCAAGGTGGATCGTTAGTTTGGGCTGAAGCTGAAGAACTTCATCATCTTCGCTCAGTTCATCGCCATTGTTGTGTTGTGACGTTGGTGTGCTAGATGTGAGTAAGCTTACCAACAAGGATACAAGGTAAGCACAACATATACGCCGTATGCAACCAAACGCCATATTCATGTGCCGCTTGGGCCAATGCAGGCAACCAAACAAAATGCACTTGCGTATTACCTAATGCAAGGACACTAGATGCAGGCAACCAAACAACTCGCAGATGACGTATTAAGGTCTGTTTTTGCTCAACCAGGTTGGGTTGAAAAGTGTATGCGATGCTGGAACTGTAGCAAACAGCAACCAAACACGCCGCAAGCGTTTCCCGGGCAACACTGCCCGGCGCACTTGCATAATAAACAAGTCAGCCAACCACTTGAAGATCCCCAACACGTGGGCCGAGGACGCTCCCAGGATAGCCCCACCCGCCGCCCGCCACCCTGGTCTCCCGTGTGCCACCCGGTGCGTGGGTGGTCAAACCCAAGGCATGGTCCACGAGATAAAGACGTCAGGGCTACATGCGAGAGGTGCACTCTGGTCGGCATGCGCGCTGCTTGCCACACATGCACCGGGTATATCCATGCGTCCGGGCACCCCATACGTGGGTTAGCCTGGCCTTTACAGTATGAGGCCAATCAACCTATGAACAACAAGTTTATGAATGATCCGCAAAGGGAAAAGCCAATGCAACCGAAAAGTTGGGTGAACCATTCAGAAGATGTTTTCCATTGTTTCTGTGTTTGTACTGTATTAGTAGCAACAGGCAAGGACAAGCGTATCTTCTCACATTCACTAGTGCATGGGCAAGAATAAATAACTTGGTCACCTCAGCCCTGTGTTAGATCCGGATGCACTAGGTACGTTTTTCTAGTAAAGTCCTCTACACCGGGGACTGAGGAACGGTGGAGCACTTATCCTATATATATAAGAAGTTGATCTCCACTATTCTATTTATCTCAACATGCACACATGCCACCTCATCAAAAGCCCGTCACTATATGCATAAGAAAAAGTTTTTTCTATTAGTTGATGTCATTCACACCTTTCATCTCACCACACATGCCACCTCATCAAAGGTCCACTCAATATGCATGATTTTTTTCCATTACGTTATGCCATTAAGATTCAAAATATTTTCTAACTACACAATAATCAAAGACAATATATAATATTTATTGTTAGCTTTGGTTCATATATTATTAATTCAACGATGAAAGACTCATAAATCAAATCACTCACATATATTGCTATCGATTCCCGCAGCAACGCGCGGGGTATTCTCTAGTTTTTTAAGTGCCCCTTCAGCCGAAGATGTTGGGATTCATTGGGCATCACATGGTCCAATGGTGGCAACCGACTGCATCACACAGACGTGTTGACAGTACGGCTGGTAAACGTCTATAAGTATTTTTATATCTGATAGAGTTGTTCTGGCCAATTTACTCAATTTAATTTGGGGAAAGCTCGTTTGAACAAGCTCATGCATACGGTATCGTGCTGCTGAACGCTGCTGTTGGCATTTCATAGAACCTGGCAGCAAAGAACAACAAAGAGTTCAGAACATAGAAAACTGGATCGAACTGAACCCATGCATAGGCCGGATTAGACAACACACTATGAGTGCCGACAGTCTCTTTGATCCGCCCACGTCGGCCATGTTTTGTCCAGAGCTCAACAGGCTGTAGAAATGATGGCGTTACTACCATTGATGATGGGAAAGTGATAGAATATATCGATAGACACCGAAATAATCGCCTTAAACCATCTGACGTCTTCAGGATGGTGGAACATGTAGCACGCCATTGCATTAAAATTTTTGATACTCTCCGTGGATACCTGCAGCAGCGTGTATCAAAACAAGAACCATTCAAGAGGTGAAATACTTGTATGTCAATGATAAATTACCTTCAGAAAAGACACTCCCGCGGGCGACCTAACCCTCCTCTGGCGCCCCCGCGGGCGACAGAGAAGGCTTCTCGTCGCCGCCGGCCCCCGCCCCCTCTCCTCTTCCCTCGCCGCCGCCCGGGAGCGCCGGCGGGCGAAGTCTGCCTGGCGTGGGCGGTGGCGGGGAGCCTTCTCCTCCTCGCCTGGTGAGATCGACGCGGGTCGATCTGGCTCGGCCAGGGCACGGCGCTGTGCGTGGCACGGCGGCGGCAGGCGGCGGCCCTCGAGGTCGCGGCGGTGGAGGAGGGCTGCGTGCTGCGGTGTTGGCGCCGGGTGAGTGCATGCTGGCCGGATCTGGCGCTGGGATCCTGGCTGGCGGCGCGGGACGGGGTCAGCGCGGTGGTGGTGGTGGTTCGTGCTGGTGGTGGCGTTGGCGGCGGTGTGGGCTTCGGCCGACCTTGCGTGCGGCGACCGTTGGTGGCGAGGGTGGTGGCGCTAGCTCGGGACGGCCCTCGGGGTCCCGACATCGATGTGCTGCCATGGCGTGGTGGTGGCCCATGGTGGTGGTCTGGGTCGTTTCACGGCGGCGGCTAGTCCTTTTTGGCGTCTGCCTGTCGGTGAGCGCCCTTGTTGACTTTTGATTCCTCTCGCCGTCGTTCGGGTGCTACCTTCATCGGAGGGTTGGCCCTCTCCCTGCGGCGCCCATCGCCCGTCTCGCGCCCGGTTGCGGGTCAGAGCTCGTCCCGCGCCAGGCAGCTGGACCGGTCTCGTCTCGCGCCCGGTAGTAGGACCAAGCTCGTCTCACGCCCGGCGGCAGGACCGAGCTCGTCTCGCGCCCGGTGGCAGGACGGGTCGATGGTGGCTGGTTTTGGCCGGCCTAATGGGTCTCGACGTTGGGGACAACTCAGGGGTGCAAAAGACGGTTTCTTTCCACTCATCTCTTTGGTTGAGGTAGCGGTGGATGGCGGGTGAAGTGGCGTCAAGGTCCTGGATGTTGGGGCGGCGGCCCTGGTGGAGGTGCCCTGGTGCTCCTGGGCAAAGCCCGTGGCTTGGTGCTGCCTGGTGGGCATGGTCGTGTGGGCGGAGTGGTAGTCAGGGTGTGGCGTTTGGTGGCGGTGAATATTTGTCGGCATGAAAACCTGCTCTATCCTTGGATGGACCGGCGCCGGTGAAGCTCGTTCCCTTCTTCAAGGCGTCGCCGCGGCTCTCACTGCCCGTCGTGTTGTTCCGGGGGAAACTCTGATCCTTGGGTCGCGCCGTGGCGGCGCTTCTGTGTCGTAACCTTCCTGTAGGCACCACCTTTGAGCCCACGGTGCGTCATATGTAGCTTCTTCTCTTCGTGGTGGCGTGTTCAAGGTTGAGAGCCCCGGTGACTCTTGTAGTGCTAGGGGTGGTGTTGCTGTGCTCAACACCTATGTATCCTGCCTTGAGTGTATGTGTGTGTTCTAGTGGCGTGCGTTGTAAGGTTGTTGATGATCTTTGCTTTATATATAAAACGGGGTGAAAGCCTTTTTCGGTAATACTTGCATGTATGGCATTTGACCAAGTGGAAGAAGTATAAACATGACCACAAAAGGCAACTTCCCAAGACTGCAATACTTTGTTTCTATTTCCCACATAATATAGTGAACTGCAATCATGTGTCGAGACAAGAAAACAATTTCAAAAAAATCCATTTGGAATTTGGGCTCTTCCATCTACAATTTTTTTCTTTCGACTTTACTGTTTACGTATTACATCTCAATTTCCCCCTCTTCCTATCCTCTGTTAAGTGTATGCATCAACTGCGATTTGTTTTTATCTGATGAATCTATGTCAATTTCTTCCTCAAACGTCCAAGAGAAAAATCCTAAGATGGGCACACTGAAATTGCTCAGTTCAGGTTGAAAAAAAAAACAAGACTGCAGCCCTAATAAACAGATTAAGCAACCGCCATGACATGATATATCTCCTTTTGAACATTCTAAAAAAACAAATTTGGAAGAATTATTGAGCTAGGCTAGGGCAGCGTCCAGCCAGTTTCTGGCCACCTCCAATAAAAAAGATCGCATCTATTCTATTTTTTCCCTCAAGAATGTGTTTGTTTATTCTTCTATAATGAATGATATGAATATCCTACTAAAATTAGAATACGGGCACCTCTTTCTAGTCGGTGTAGAGCCAACATTCCAACGGTGTTTTGGGTGTTTATTTTTCCTTTTTGGATGACAAATTTAGTTATAAAGAATGTTAGGGCCAGAGTAATTGTGTCACACGTGTGGCATTTATCATTTGGTTTGTTAAATTAGTATGAACTTCCTATACAAGTCCAGTTTAGTAGGCCGGTGAGTCTGCATTCAAGTTTATATTCCTTAAAATATTGAAAGGTACGAGGGTCTAATGACGAACAACGCATCAAATTTACTAAAAAAGGCTTTCGCTTCGCTTTATAAATAAAGCAACCACGAAGCATACAGAGTCAAAGCAGGGGCGAATTTACTAGGGAGGCTTTAACAGGCTCAAGCCCCCCGTGCTGTAAAATTTGTATTTACTACTAGTTTTAAGGCCCAACCCAGCTATTTGCAGGCCAAATCCAACACATATTTGCATGACCCAGGCAGCCCAGCCCCCCTCCATTATTTTCTAGATTCGCGCAGGCAAGGTCCTTTTTTTTTTTGGCGTTCCCTCCAAGCTCCTGCATGGGTACGACGTTGCCTGCGTCTAGATCCACTCTATGCACCAAGTAACCTCCCCGTGCAGGTTGGTCCAGACCCGGCCGCACCGCGTGGACCAAAAGCAGTTCCCCAGAGCTGTCCACCTATGAAGCACTGATACGGCGATACGAGTAGGGTAATACGGGATACGACAATTTCTAAAAACATCAATACGGCGATACGGCAAGTATATATAAATAATTAATAAAACTAGAGAATACCCCGCGCGTTGCTGCGGGAATCGATTGGAATATATTTCAATGATTTGATTGTATGAAGCTTGCATTGTTGAATTAATAATATATAAACTAAAGCTAAAAATAAATATTATAAATTGTATTTGATTATTATGTAGTTAGAACATATTTTGAATAAGTGGCATAACGTAATGGAAATTTTTTTCATGCATGTTGAGTGGACTTTTGATGAGGTGTCATATGTGGTGGGGTGAAAAGTGTGCATGAGATCAACTAATAATTAAAAAACTTTTTCTCATGCATATAGTGATGGGCCATTGATGAGGTGGCATGTGTGTATATTGAGATAAATAAGCGAGTGGGGATCAACTTCTTATGTATATAAGATGACATGTAATAAAGGCAAAACATAATACAATGTGTGAGATGAGATCAAAATACTAGCCCATTGGTTGCAGCCAAGCGCATAGGATACAGGACACGACAAGCAGCCAAGCACGGACGCGACGGAATCATACCTTGTTGTTGCTGGCGACGTGCGGCGGCGACAGGGAAGACTCAAGTCACTCCACGCGGCGGCAAGGCGAGCCGGCAGGGTGGAGAGGCGATTCAAGGCGGCGGCGGCAACGAGCTACTGCAGGCGGCGGCGGCGGCAGCGCACTGCCTGCTGTCGCCAGATCCAATCCTTCATGGTCGAACAGAAAGGAGAGAGCTGATGTTAGGTTAGGCTTGTGGGCTTCTATTGGGCTCAAGGCTGCCGGCGACGTGCTTGCCGTATCCCGGCCGTGTCCACAGCGTGTCGCCACCGTATCGTGTTTATTTTCTTTTTTTAAAATCAAAAATCGGGATACTTCAGCGATACCCGTATCGGAGCCGTATCAGGCGTATCGAAGTATCGGCCACGTACAGTACGCCGATACAGCTAATCTTGACGTATCGGTGCTTCGTAGCCGTCCACTAGATGCACGTTCTTGTCAAAGAACTTGAAATGCAGATCGCCAAGTTCGGCCGTCATTGTCAGCTGTGCCACCATCTGCTCTGTTGTGGCGTCCACTACCATGATGCACTTCTCGGTGACGCAGTAGAAGCGGCCGGCGAACGCCAATGCTGCGATGATGGCTTCGGGCGTCCATCTCTCGTCGCCGGGCTTGGCGGTGACTAGCGAAGACCAGCCGAGGTACAGCGCTAAGGTTGACTCGTCCACAAGACCGACGCCAGACATCGCCGAATTGTTCAGATCTGCTTGCATATCCTGCTCCCGCACCGTGGTCGCGTTCGGGAGGCCCGTAAGCTGCCAAGTGAGCGGGTTGAGGTAGCTGTGCGCACCGCTACGCCGTCAGCCTCCTCAACCCACTCGCCCGGCAGCTTATAAGCCTCCTGAACGCGACCACAGTGTGGGAACGGGATATGCCAAGCAGATCCGGACTGAATAATTTGGCGGTGTCTGGCGTCGGTTTTATGGACGACTCAACCGGTAACGTTGTACCTCGGCTAGTCACCGCCAAGCCCGGCAACGAGAGATAGACGCCGTGGCATCGCAAGGACGGCGAAGCTATCATCGCAGCATTAGCGTTCGCCGGCCGCTTTTAATGTGTCACCGAGAAGTGAATCATGGTAGTGGACGCCACGGCAGAGTAGATGCTGCCATAGCTGACAATGGCGGCCGAATTTGGCGATCTGCATTTCAAGTTCTTTGACAAGAACGTGAATCTGGTGGACAACGCCGGGGAACTGCTTCTGGTCCACGCGGTGCGGCCCGGCCTAGACCAACCTGCACGGGGAGGTTACTTGGTGCATAGAGTGGATCATCAGGAGCTTGGAACGAACACCTTGTTCGTCGGCAATGGCTACAGTGTGCAGGGCCCTGTGGTTTCGGTGCCTGCAAGGCTGTCCTCTCATGTCCCTGCTGACACCATCTACTCCTGCAGTGATGCCGACGGCAAACTAGACCGGCCGATAATCCACGCCTACCATGTCGAATCTGGAGACATGGGACGCATAACTGGTGAAGCCCGATCATGTAGTGTCGTTGACCATATACTCCTATATCGCTACATCTGTCGTTCGAGGCGGCCGCGAGTTCGCAGTCACCAGCAGGCGCAGCGCCAATCGAGTGTCGTGGCTGAAGCTATAGAGGGCAATCAGAGACCAAAACGAACACGGTCACAGAAGGTTTACCGCACCTGATCGAAAGAGCCACGAGGGACGTGCATGCATTGGTGTGCTTTGTGATCCCCATTCTATGTTCCCAGCCCATGGGATATATCTTATCTGCATTTAATCTTTCTTGTTTTTCATGAACACGTTATAATTCATGTGGGTGTTTTTCTATGAATTACCTGACTAAGAAGAAACATAAATATTTGATGAGGATTTGATAACATTTCTTATCAAAAGAGAGGCCTCTGCTGATTTCTATTAAAGAAACCATATGATTCAGCTAATACAAACTACTACCTCCTTCTGGGTTTATTGGTCCCTTTCATATTTCTTGCAAAATTTGACAGTAGATTTGACCAACAAAATATAAGTTGTATGCCATAAAACTTCTATTGTTGGATTCAAATATACTTCCTCCGTCATAATATAAGAACGTTTTTGAAAACTTCTTATATTATGGGACGAAGGAAGTACCTTACAAAGAAAAAAAATCAGCAACCATCTTACAAATCTACACTTCTACACTACTTATAATCTACATCTACATCTACATCTACACTTCTACACTTATTACTTATAAATGAGCAAACATGTTGGGATACATTTAATCTCATGCGTTGCATCCGTCATTGCAGACATGGCCATAGCGGAGGGCGTCGTCGTGCCGCTTGCGGACGGGCCAGAAGCAACCGGAGATGGGGAGCCACCGCCGGTGGCCGCGAGGATCCGTGCACCGCCTTCGTCGTTGGTAGGTATGTCGTAGGAGGTCCTCACTAGGGAAGGAGGAGGTTGTCATGACTCGCCTCGGTCAGAGAAGCCGAGTCATGTCATCCGTCGCCTCTGTCGTTGGCAGTCGATGCGCCGGATGGGGCTGCGTAGGAGATAGAGACCTCATGGGAGGCGCATGCCACACATAGTCACGCCGCTTTGTGCTTCCGCTCTGTAGCCGCACTGTGCACTGGTCATTCGGGAACCTAATGGTGGAAGGCATCCATGAGTCCAGGAGCGGCAGATTGTGAGCCACCGCCCACGTTGGTGGGGAAATTGTCATCGAGGCCGATGGTGCTCCATGGGCCTCTTGCCTTCGATCTGATGAAGTGATTCGTCCAAATACGTCAATTACAAGGTATTAGCTCGACTGAGGTGGCAAGTTTTGTTCATATTTTGAGGTACTCCTTCTGGTCCTTTTTACACCGCATATCATATTTGTATGAAGCCAAACTTTGTAAAGTTTCACCATGTTTATATGAAAAAAATATCAACATTTACAATACTAAAGTTATACAATATGAAAATTAAATTCATGACGCAACTAGTGATATTGATTTTGTATTGTGAATATTGATATTCTTTTATAAAGTTGATCAAACTTTATGAAGTTTGACTCTAGACAAATTTTATATGATGAGTAAAAAGGACCGAAGGAAGGGAGTGAACCTCTAAACAACATCCCATCTACGAAACAAAGCATCATATATCATATCAACAAATGGACCTTCAAGAGAGTATCACCATCAAAGAAAAAAATAGTAGATAATGCTGCTTACTTCTTATTTTTTTTAAAATATTTTTATAACAAATTATAATACGTTTATCAGATTGTTAATTTTATATGAAGATGTGTCTATGAATCGTGTGTTACACGCGTGCTAACATCGTTGGGCATGAGATACATTTAAATGGCTCGGCATAAAAACTCGATAAAATAGAAATAAGATTCCAAATGGATGTTTTTATTATAGATTATGATACGAGTGTTGCACGTGCACACTTATACTAGTTGTTCAACACATAGAAGTACTATTTTCTCTAACATATCAAAATGGCAGCATTTGAGTACTAATTTTTATAACTAATGCTAATTGTCACAAATTCACAATTCACAAATATTCACACATTGCAAATTCACATCGCAAATAGAAAACAGTATTAAAATATGGCAATACTAGCTCTAATGAATTCTTGTGTCTACAAAATTCATGAATTCGTCGTAAACAAGTTCAACCTTGGTTCAAAACTGCGAGGCTTATTATGAATCGAAGGGAGTAACAGTTTTCTACTACGATAGCTAGACGCATTTTAATTCTAGTCTTATGTATACATCTATTTTTATTTGTTTTTGCAACAAGTAAATCGGAGCGGATGGGGTATTTGTTTGTTTGATGGGGCTTGGCAACTGGAGAAGAAACGAAGAAAGTGACGCCGCCTAGCAAAGACGGCCTGCCTTGTGTTTGGACTGGACTGGAGTGAGATAAGGAGTTGTTGGGCTACGGGTCCATGTTGGGTGATGCCTTGTGTTTGGGCTAAATGCCTTCCCTAGAAAAAGAATCTATCCTTCTTCTCCGAAAAAAAAAATCTATCCGAGAAACAAAAAAATCGTTGAGATCCCGTAACCAGCAGCAGGACAAACACGAAGCCGGAGTCAGTTCACCGGCGGTTGCGGCTGGAGATGAATCAACAGACTCTAACGACCCGATCCGCCCCGCGCCGCGCTCCTTTTTGCCCGGCCAAAAGTCTAGTCTAGGCCCTGTTTGGATACTCTAACAGAGTTAAAGTTAGAGTTATTTTCTAACCCATTCTAACCCAAATAAGCACCTCTTCATTGGAATAGTTGGGTTAGATGAAACTAACCTACTCTAGCCCTTCCTGTTTGGATATTTTTGCATTATTTAAGCCTTCAACTAATTCAAACTAGCTCTAATCCCATGATCCAAATAGACCTAGGATGGAGACGGCGCGGCGCCGCGGCGAGTGCCATGCCGCATCGTATCAGCGCGCACCAACCAACCAACCCGGAAGAAACGCGGCCGATTCGCACCACCACACCCACCCAGTACTGCACCCACCGGATCCCCAGCTCACGTCTACACGCCGCTGCGCGCCCGAACCCGATCGACGGCGCGCGCATGCGGCCATCCACGACCACTGGGGCGACTGGCGGCCTCGAGCACGAGCACAGAGGTGGCGCTGGACCACGCGTTCACGCGGCACGGCAGGCGCACCGTGGCGTCGCCGTATGCGCTACCGGCACGCCGGCTGCCCGGTGGTGACCACGAGCCACTGACTGGACGAACGTATACGCGTGCCCCAAGTCCACTCTTGTGTACCACGCACGCACGCCACGCGACATCACGTCTCCGGCCGGCCACAAAGTCCACCCTCGTGGCCTGTCCTGTAGCACCAATTTGCGGCTGTGGCTGCGGGGGCGTGCCCAAGGCATCACGCATTTCTCGCGCCGATCACTGTTCCGTTCAGCACGCTGCGTGACCAAACCAAATCGGGACGAGAGGCAGTTGCCTCTTGGAGGCTCTCCGTGTGTGTGCGCTGTGTGTGTTCCGTCATGGCCGCTGCATGTAGGCCGGCAATACCTAGTTGCATTTTTTTTGCGAGAAAATTTTCCATCTATTCATCAACTCTCAAGGTAGTACAAAGAACACTAGAAGTAAAATTTACATTCAGGTATGTAGACCATCTAACAATGACTACAAGCACTCGAGCGAGCCTAGTTGCACTATATGCGACGGATCTGAGCCCATCATGATCAACACCAAAATTCGACAGTTTGTTAATTTGTTTTCAGGCACGGCGGCTGATTCTAATCCCGGCCTCTCTCCATCTTGCATCAACCACAGGTCCACTTGCAATCATCAGTGGCAGACTGAACCGGTTATTCATGAAGATAAACTAGGCATCTTCCAAAAGAAAAGAAGAGCAATAATCAAGAGGAAACGTGGTGGTGTTCCCGAAGAAAAGAAAAGAAAAGAAAAGAGGACGGAGCGGATTCTCCCAGCGCCGACGCCGACGCCGGCGTTGGTCAACCGGCCGGGGTTGGCCGCTTCTCACAAGAAAACACGGCTTATCCGAGGCAATCGCATCACCTGTCGACCAACACCACCACCATGAGTCCATCACTCGACAGCAACAACTAGTAGAACAGGCACGCGCGGATAATAGTATAGGCCAATAAACAAGCGCATCCATCCATCCATCACATCAAATCGCATGCCATACCCTACCCCACTGAATCGGCCGGATAACCGTCCATCCGGTTTCACACACAAGCACGCAGAGCAAGAGCACAGAGCAGAGGCACAGCAAACACACGCACGCAACGCAAGAGAAAGAAAAAAGATAAAGAAGGCGCCGTTGGTTTGCTCTGGGCAAAACGGAACAGCAAACAAATACAGTATATATGCACATATTAAGAATACTGTAGTGCCGGGGCAGGATAGGAAGGAGAGAGCTATATAGTACAGGGGCTGCCGCCCTGTAGAAGGGGCATCACCACCACTCACCAGCACAAGGCCACGGCCACGAGGTCCGAGCGAGGGCAGGTCACCGGCCAGCTCGAGAAACCACAACGCAGCGCCGGCACGTGGTCTCGCCATTCCTCGACCTCTCCAGCCCCGGCCAGGACTGCTCCGGTTGCAGCCTTGAAGCCCCCGTCTCCGGTACGGTGAGTTCTTCTCGCCCCGTGAAATCCTCCTCCTGCTACACACGAAAAGTTGCCAAGTTGAGCAGTTCATCAACTACTCTTCCTAGTACTTTCTTTGTTCCACACCAACTCACTTGGAAGAGGCTTTTGTCTTGTCGTTGCTCGATAGCAAGGGGCCATCTTCATCTTCATCTTCATCTTCCCACCCATGAAGAGGCTTTAATTTTCCACTCACATCTTCCCTCTCGCTTTCTCTTTTATCCCGGCTTTCACTTTGACACCACAACACGTTTGTTTCTTCGTCTGACGCTATCTCCAGCTTAAGTAGAGTGCAAAATAACTCAAACCTTTTCAAGCAGGCAGAGGCAGACGCTTGCGGACTCTTTACTTAATTATTTGTATCATATAGTAGAGTTAGAGTGTGGCAGCAGTGGTGCTGAGGATTTTAAATAAAACTGGCTCTCAAAGACCACCCAAGCATTCTTATATGCAAACCCTCTTTCCCTGTGCCTCTCACAGTCTAGATCGAGTCCAATGGAACAAGGCACCCCTCCCCGCCTGCTGAACCTCATCCCGGATGACAAGGGGTGGCAGGCGAGGGAAGCTCAAGCAGGCCACGGGGGAAGAAGATCAACATTCGACGCCGAGCACGAGGAGGGCAAGGAGCTGGAGCTCAAGCTCGGCCTCCCCGGCGTCCAGCAACACGAAGAAGAGACTGGCCCAGGCAGGAGCTGCTCGGCGGCCTCCCTGGCGCGCTTCGCCACGCATTCATGCCTCACCAGCACCACCACCGGCGCAAAGAGAGGCTTCTTCGACGCCGTTGGAGCCAAACCACAAGGTACTGCACATGTGGCTTTTCTTTTGTAATACACTTGAGTTGAGCTTCTGTGGCGTTGTTCTTTCGTTTTTACTATGTTTCTTCTCTTTTGCGTCTGAAGGTTATGATCGGAGGCAGCAAGAGGATGGGGAAGGGCGTGCACCTGTGCACAGCAGCAGAGACCCCCAGGGGAGGTACGCCGATCGATGGACTGAACCTATAATTGCTCATTCTTGTCATCATGTATGCATGGGTGGCTACATATTTTGATATATGTGATTGTGAAAATTTTACTTTGATGAGGTCTTCAATTTTTCGGTTCTGGGTTCCTGTTTACTGAACCAGAGGAAATACAATCAAAATTTGGGGCACGGAGTTTGGCTCGTCCCTTTGAGTTAGAATGAGAGCATAGTAGACAATGTCGCCACTTGAAGAAGTAACCTTTACTTTATCCATTTAAAACTAGTGTTACTTTGCTAAAAGTAGGTTGTCTTTTAATCAACTTTGCAGTTACTTTATGTCACTAGTTGTAATTTTACTATGGCTGAGGGGGGGGGGGGGGGGGGGGGGGGTGAAAGCAGGGCAACAGTGTACTACTGTTCGAAGGATGACCATTGTAAAAAAAAACATTTGCATATAAACTCACCTGGCCTGTAAAGAAAATAGAAACTAAACGCTGCTGTAATGTGATGCAGAGCTGCTGTTGTTCCGGTGGTCGGTTGGCCTCCAGTCCGATCCTTCAGGAGAAACCTCACAAATGGAACTTCATCTAAGCAACAATCCCCTGAGCGACAAAACGTCGAGGCCACCGACAGAGCGAAGCCGGTCTGCAAGAAGAAACCGCTCATCAAGATCAACATGGATGGGATACCTATTGGAAGAAAAGTAGACCTCGCATCATGTGACAACTACCATAAGCTGTCGAGTGCCGTCGAAGAGTTGTTCCGAGGCTTTCTTGAAGGTACAACAAATTTGAATTAATAACTAGCCCAGAATAAACAAAAACTGCAAATCATTTTGAGTAGTCAGATAATGGTATCTTACAAAAAAAGCATGAATTTTCCTCTGCACTTGGTTGTTTCTGCAGCCCAGAAGGATTTATCTTGTGATGAAAGCGGAGTGCGAGGAGCAGAAGAGAAATTATTTTCAGGGTTGCTGGATGGAACCGGTGAATACGCTCTAGTGTACGAAGATGACGAAGGGGACAGGATGCTGGTCGGGGACATACCATGGAGGTTTGTTCTTCTAACTGAGCTATTGTCAAAGTTATTTCACAAATTTATCGGAGAAGATCAACCCAAGAACATACGTTGCCTAACGAAATGCTCTTAACTCTCTGCAGTGTGTTTGTTTCGACTGCGAAGAGACTGAGGGTCATGAGGAGGTCAGAGCTTCCCCAACGCATGGTAAGTGTAGTGCCACCGGCTACTCTGCCTATTGTGTGGGCTTTATTAATTTAAAGCCGGACGCTTCAACGTCTTTGTTCTAAAAAAAATGTAGTGCCACCTCAACTTGTCTGGTTTTCATTTTGGGCATTTACAAGACTGCTAGTCACCGGTTATATATAGATCAAACCGATAAGTTTTATATCTTCTTTAAAACCATGCTACACTTCATTTCCTCAAACCCAGGTTTTCCTCATTTCCTTCAATTCTCTTTTCAGACTGGAGCTAACTCAACGAAAGTAGCAGATTGCTGAAAATGAGGGTGCATGCATTTCCATGGCACAGACCGCAGTTCATCACATTTTTGGAGATCGCCCGTCTTTAGCTCATAGTGATGAATCTAATAAGGAGGAAAAAAACATCTCGTAGTTGCAGCTACAGTGGGCACACTGCATATCTTGTAAATTACCCTACTCTTTGTTCGAATGTAGTGTTGGTCATTGCAATAGTACATGTTGTAGGTTTATTAAAAAGCGTCGCGCCGAAAGTGCCGTGTTCGACGTGTTGCGACAGTTCTCTACTTAACTGCACTCAGTGCATGATGCAAACCTAATGATTAAGATCGCAGTGATGCACGACTTGTCAGAGTTGTTAGCCGTTGTGAACGCAAAAGGGCAATGTTCTGCTGGTGGATCATCAATTATGGAGGCTCGAGCAGGAACATCCCGTGGAATTTCCTACTGTTAGTGTTAGGGTGTCAACTGTCAAGTTATCCACTTCCTGATCTATATTAACCTTACAACAAGAAATTACCCATGAATATGCCTACATACGGCTCACTTGCTCTCTGGGGTTGTTGGGTACCAGATCACCATCTTGTCATAGAAGCTGCCTCGCTGGGACAAAACTAACCACATGCTAGTAACTTTTCGTCGTAGTTAGCTTTACGGGTTATCGATAAAATCGATAATGCGTTTGTTATCCTTGGTTCCTTGCACACTGACCATGCCCCCATTGCTTTCTCCGACAGCAATAGTTGCCAAACATGGTGAGATAGATCCATTCCATGACTGAAACAATGCATGGGCTTCAACTTAACGCTCTAGTGCAACTTGTGACAGAATAAATTCATTTCAACGGTTTTTATATGGTTTATTTGCCGCATCATTTGCTCGCAACTTGGAAGTGAAACACGGGACTGTTTAACTATAGTCAGAATATAAATGAGCAAAATACTTGAGCAAGCATATGATGATTTATCTTCAGAGTAATGGGCAAGCACCAGAGTTACCTGAAATTCAGACTGACAAACCCCATGTATGCCTGTCATAAGATTTATCATCAGAGGCTCCATCTGCAGACAATCAAGACCCCTGACCATGACTCTGAGCAGCATACATACATAAGACAATAAACAGGAAAAGGAGAAAAAATAAATCCATCCATGGCTGCTGCAATGCTTCCAACCTTGGAATTGGGGACAGAGGAGAGGTCGTTGTCGTTGTCAATGGACCCCCTGAATGAACCCCGAACGGCGGGAAAAAAAGCAGAGGAGATGGGGGCGGATTACGAAAGAATCTCTACTCTCTAGTCTCAAACATCTGTGTGCCCCCATGTTGTGTCGTGTGCTCATTTGCTGCCGGTGCATATTTTAGTTGCTGGGCTAAAAGCGGCCGCATTTCTTATGCAGGAGCATGCACCGGAGAAGGTGAAAGCAACGGGAGTGCCCGAAAAAATCAAGCATGCCACCATCCCCTGCTTGTCCACAAATAACTGACTACAGTATGTGCAAAACTTTCTATCAGTTTATTGCCTTCCAGAAAGCAGCTTGCCAATCAAGAAAGATAATTTGTACTGTGACCTGTGAGTGGATTGGGATGATGCTATGTGTCCATCTCTGAGTGTACCAGTGGTGGAGACATATCATAAGCGGAAGGATGTGTGGTTCAGTGTGGAGATGCGCATATAATTGAGGCAAGAACCAAGATTCGTTGAACGTTGCGACAGGGTTATAGAGAGATGGCTCAGGCGTCAGGCCTCAAAGGACTGATGGGTTCAAGCTTTTCTGCAGCTGCTCTCTTATGATGCAGATCCTGCTTATGGCCAACTCTGACGCACGACCGTAAACGGACCTCCGAGGTGTCTGGATTCTGTCCGTTTGAGTCGGCAAAACAGACACGAGCGTCCGTTTGGGGTTGTCCGCCCGTCGGTGTGCCCAACCGGCCGCCGCATTTCAAATATTTGTCCACATTATGAACTTAAATATAAATAGAAAAGGACATTCAAAATAATATATTGCAGTAAGTTAAAAATTCCATAAAGTCACGTCCGAACATTGAAATTGAACTAAAAATAAAGCAAGCATCAAAACTAGAAACCCTAGATTGGGCCATCACCGTCGTGCTGGCCGTCTTGAGTCGCCACCGTTCTCGTCGTCTTCGTCCATGGTGAGGTCGACGTACGGTGGTGGCTATCAAAGGTGGTATGGCGGGCCCTGCGGCGACTATCAAAGACGAGCGGGTGACGCCTGCTATGGTTGTGTCGGGGCTGGTGACCACGGCTCTGCGCCCATCCACGAGGCCGGTGGTGAAGGTGGGCTCCATGGCACCATGGATGTACATGTCCACGTCCACGACTGCCCCACCAACGCCGGGTTCCAGGGCGTGGTGGGAGGCTCCTCAACCACCTCCTCGTTCACCTCCAGCTCGGGTATGACGACGTCGCCGGTGGCCGACAATGCCATCACGCCGAGGCCCTCCTACTGGGGTAGTCGTGCTCCCTCATGGAGTCCTCAAGCACCCTCCTAACCAGCTCCACCTCCTCTTCGGTGGTCATGGTGGGAGCTCGTGGTGGCATGGACGGCGAGTTGGAGGGCGTGGGAGAGCACGTACGCACCCGCGCACGACTTCGTGGCCGGGGTGGGCTAGGAGCACACGCACGACTAGCAAAGCGCGCCCGTGGCGATCTTGGAGCACGACCGGCAAAAAAACGTTTGCCGACGTAGGTCGTGCTCGTCCCGAAATCATGTGTCCCACATAGGGGAATCAACGGCATACCTTGAACTGTTCAGAAGGTCCAGATGAAGGCAGGCGCTCCGGCAGTTGATCTCCAGCAGACGGACGTGGCCGCTTGCCAGGACAGGCAGCACGGGCACCGAATCTGGGCTGAGATGCCAGCCATTCGGGAGATGAGCGTTGCTCCACGACAGCGGTGTCGCCGTGTCCCTGTAGCGCTTGCATATCTCGGTCTTGATGTACGGCCGCATGCATAGTGGGGCCATCGGCGGGGGAAGGGAGAAGACGGGCGGCAAGGTGGAGTGGGCGGCGGCGCTCTCGATGATGCGGAGGAGGACCCTGCTTCGTGCCGTGCTTTTCCTTCTTGCCGGGGATCCACTTCCACATTCCTATGGCGGCCGACAGGAGTGAGGGTGGCAGTCGGGAGCTAGGGTTTGGTCGTCGTGTCCGTGCGCGAGGAGGCAGTGGATGGATGGAAGTGAAGTGTGTGGAAGTGGACTGTCGGTCCACGGAGAAACGGTGGGGAGGGTTGGGCGGCTATCTTGTGGACCCCGCTAGGCGTGCAGATTAAATGTGGCCGGTGGGAAAGTGTTGCATGGCCGACAGGCGGGAGCGGACGACAAGACGACGCGCACGTGTCCGTCCAGTGTCTGTCCGGACACATAAGGGCATCTCCATTGCTGGGCGCTTAGGCCAGGCGCTAGGTTTGTAATCCTGGCAGATTAGCGGTTGCCGGGTGTAATCCTGGTGTCAACCCTGGCACCGACGCCAAACCACGCACCCGACGCTTGGTCATTTTCCTTCCAGCACTTAGCGTCTACGTTGTTTAGTTAATTAGCGTCTAGTGTTGAGGGATGAGGCGCTTAGGTGTGTTTCATATATTTATTTATTTATTATTTTTTCCATAAGCGTCTATGTAAATTCCTAGCATTGTAGATGCCCTAACCGGTCCAAATTTGCGTCGGATTTGGGTCGAGCCGAATATGAGTTGGGCAGAATTTGCGGTTGCTCTCGAGCGTTGGACCGTGAATTTTATTGGTTTCGATCTAAACAGACTGAGTCGGATAAAATGAGGTCATGCGTTGGAGTTGGCCTAACAGAATACAGCCAGAACACAAAGGTTGCACATGATCTTGCAGAAAAAGGCCGCCGCAGCTTCAGAAAATATATGTATGGTCCCAAGCAAGGTATGGAGCATGCATGTAGCTGTCTTGAAAGATTGTTCATCGAAACATATCAAGATATCTTATCAAACTATAAAAAGATGGAATGAAACCTACGTATCCTGAGATTAATACTCCCTCTGTAAACAAATATAAAAGCATTCAGATCGCTATTTTAGCGATCTGAATACTTTTATATTTGTTTACAGAGGAAGTACGAGATACAAATCGCTGCAATAGGCATGGCAAATGGATTAGCACATAACGGCAAGGAAACCAACTTCTATTCTTTTGCAGCATGGTAAGAAAATGATATGGCGCTAAGCACCCCTGCACTGGAAATACACAGCTTTGACAAATCTGATGTCATAAATTGCATCAATGAGCAGCAACCACGGCCCCTGGGTCATCACCCTCAGTCCTCACGCTACGCTGCCTGGTGGCGCGCCACGACTCAGCCGCCCGCTCCGACGGCGGGAGGTGACCACCCAGACCGGTCGCGATGGCGGAATTAGCCAAGTGTTGCACGACGTGACTTCGGCGGCTCGATCGCCGGCACGAGGTAACAGCCGTCGGAGCATTTAAAATGTTAATCTTTTATTTGACAACTACTAATCAGGCGTTTAAAAAAATGTTAAAATGTGCATAGTAAAAATGTTAAACATGCATATACAAATAAGTAGAATGAAATCGAAAAGAAACAAAGAAACCCAAAAAAATGAAAGCCGAAAAAAACAAAATAAACCAAAGAAAAAAAATGAAAATGAAAAATAAAACCGAGGAAATAAATGAAAAGGAAAAATGGAGAAGAAAGGAAACAAAAGAAAAAGGAAAAAAAGGGGAAAACCTGAATAAAAGCGAATAAAACAGAATAGAAACAAAAATACCTATGAAATGCTAGCGTGTTTCCTATCAAGTACATCGCGCCTTGGAATCCGTCACGAAACATATGCTACCCCAGTGGCTAGCAATGTAGACACTCAACCTGGGATCGACTCCCCTATCGCTACAGCGCTTCAGTGAGGAGATCCTTCCATCTCGCTGAATGCGAGATATAGCGCTCGCGCTTTGTGCGGGCATCCCGTCGAACGGCAGTGGTGGGCTATGTTCTGTGCATGGCCAGGGCCAGGGGCCTGAACTGGTCCGGCCCAGGAGCACCTTTCAGGGTACCAGCGTTTTTTCCTTTAATCCAGCGGGAGGCGTGCTTTTTCGATTTTTTCTCTTTTTACTTATATTCCAAAAATATTCTGTGTAGTATATATGGAAAAAAATGACGTTAATTTTTTTAAATGTTCATGGAATGTAAAAGTTTATTCCTGCGGCTTTTAAAAACTGTTCGTATAATTAAAAATAAATTCGTGGCATTTTAAAAATATTCACATGTTTAAAATGTGTTCACCTTTCTTTTGAAATATTCAGAAAAGAAAATTTAAAATGATCATATCATTCAGAAAATTATGACATTTAAAAATGGTTCTCTTGTTTAAACAAATATCCATGAAATGTAAAAATGTGTTCGTGCAATTTTTTAAAATGATAATAAGATGTAATAAATCTTTGTGCCATTTAGAAAATGTTCACACATTATAAATGTGCAGTCTCAACGATTTCTCAGTTTCTCATGCCAAAACTTTCCTACTTGTGCATGTGAGTCCCCTAGATTCAAACTGCTGGAAGGAGGCATCGCCAGTCATGGATTGTCGTCCTTCCCGCTGGGCGCTGGCAAGGACGGTAGTCGTGCTCGACGATCTGCCTCAGCGACTGCCAATGCCCTACTAGTCAAAGTGGAATGATCTGAACCGACACACCGTATCGGACGATGTACATTCAGGGTGATAGTAGGAGGCAAGAGGGGAAGCATTTCGCCACTGGTTAAGAGCTAGTTAAATTAAGTGTATAACTATTTGAACTAGGATAAAGAGCTAGTTCAACTCTAATGAAAGAAAATAAACTATGGCAAGAGCTAGTTACCACAAATGACGGCATGGAGGAAGGGCACGACACTGTCTAAATCCGAGTTTGGGACATTCTGGTGTCTTGCACCATCCTCACAAGTGACAACTGATGGTTAATTTGCATCAGGCAACACTACAACACGCTACCACTAGCTATGCAGTCCTCGCCTGTGAAGATGGATTATACCGAGGGGAAGGACATGATCAATGTCGTGCATCACCCTTCGTGATGCATACACTAGTAGTCCGATGCGAGAATGATCAAGGCGCCGCAAGAGCACAAAGGAGTCATCGGCTGCTCCAGACGACTGATTCATCATCGCCCATCACCGTTGCCGCTGGATCATAAGGTCAAAGCCCTTTCAGAGACCGTTGGCCCACCAATGCCGCAACCCAGAGGCAGTGCCGACATATTGACCAGATCCACGACACCACCCGGCAGTGCGCCCCGGGCCCGGGTACTTCAGTTTTATTGGATTTCAGACGGTTTTGAGGATCACCGAAAAATTTAGGTGTGTGATGTCAGATAGTTTCAAATCTTCCGTGACCGATCATTTCCCGCATTAGAACGTTGATGAAACTTTGACTGTGGCACCAGTTCAGTTGTGTGTAGTCAAGCAGTTCGGCAGTTCAGTTCATTTCTAACCTAACAATCAACAAATTGCCCTAAAATGGCAAATTTGTACACATTTCAGCTCTCCACCCTAAGCTAGCTAGTTAGCTGCCGCCGCTGCTAGGACTACGAGAGGACATCGAAGGCGCGGGCGTCCTTGGCGACCCGGATGAAGACGTCCTCCAGCGTGGTGTCCGCCACGCCCCACCCATGCACGGGGAACATGGCCCTCGCCGCCTCCACCGCGCCGAACACGCCGTCCAGCCGAACCTCCCGCTTCGGCAGCTCGAACTTCTGCGTCCCCGACATGCCGTAGACCTTCACCGCGCTCGGCGACAACTCGGTGATCAGGCCCGCCACAACCTCCTCGTGCTCCGCCGCCGTCGTTATCGTCAGGACGCGGGTGCCGCCGTACCTTGTCTTCAGCTGCAACATTTTTTGCATTGCCAAATTAATGTATCATCTTCTTAATTTGCAGCAGCCAAATGCTTACCAAGACCAAATGTTTTCCATTCAGGTAAACTTTATTGATCAGCTTATTAACATATTACATCTGATCGAAAACAAACACACACATCAAATATGTTAAATAATATCGTTGCGTAATTCTGGTGCACATACCTCCTTGGGTGTTCCAAGGCACTGAAAGTTTCCGTTCACAAAGATGCCGACGCGATCGCACAGCTCCTCGGCCTCTTCCATTGAATGCGCTGAAATGTCACGGTATAGCAAGTTAGTTTAAATGTAAATGCAGATTACTACCGCAGAAGTTCCTTCGTGAGGGAGGGAGGGGAGGATCTTTTTGATGATGGAATGATGGCGAATAACTGGGGGAAAGGCAGGGCTGAAAAATAGGAGAGGCACTCCTTACTTGTGAGTATGATGGTGCATTCCTTCTTTGCTCGCTTGATGACGTTCCACAGATCGTTCCTGGATATCGTGTCCAATCCGGTGCTCGGTTCGTCCATGTAAACCACCTGATTAATCACAACGAAAATGATGTCAGTTATTGCCGAATTGTTTCCAAGATTGCGAGGGAATGAAAACATGATTGCGGGAAGTACCTTAGGATTGCCGATGAGTGCGATAGCGACACTGAGCCTTCTTTTCATGCCACCACTGTACTTGCTTACAGATTTGTCGCCGAAACCGCAGTGGAAAAGATTTACGCTCTTCAAGGATTCGTCGACTGCCTGAATTAAGACACATCTGATGATCAAATAAAATGGATTTCTAGTCCTTCTCTATCAAATGGAGAAAAAGTTTCAATTGAACTGTAGTTTCAACTGTACATTAAGTGGTATCAGATACAGTAGCTTGCAACAAGGCTGATATGTTAATATTGTACAGTAGTAATCTACAGGTTATTTACAAGTTCATGGTATGAAACTACCTTCGTTAGAGCAGCACCCGAGAGATTCTTCATCCGACCATAGAACAGCAGATGCTCTCTTCCTGTCAGAGTCTCCCAAAGCAAACTGCATATATTAGTTGGAGAATTTTTTGTTGTCATCCCAACACTGACAAAACCATCTTCAGAAGGAAAATGCAAGACTTGTCACTTGTGATCTTACTCGTGCTGTGGACATACACCGATGTTTGCATATATCTCACTCATATCTTTTCTCAAATCCATTCCATGTATGTAAGCAGTTCCGCAAGTAGGTGCCACTAGTCCAATCATCTGCATATATTGTAGCCATGGCCAGTGTCAACTGTTTTTTATGTTGCACATTTTGCGGTGTCTTAACAGAAATTGAGGTCCTAATGATTCATGAGAAATTAGTGAGAAATTGGGGTTTTTGTTAATGGCCTCTAACACATGATCACTGTCTAAATTAAATTTAGTCCGACAACACACGCATACGGGGGCCCAAGCAGACTTTGGACTGTCACTCACCATGTTGATGAAGGATGATTTCCCTGCCCCATTGGGACCAAGCATTCCGAAACACTGCCCTTTGTGCAATGCGAGCGACAACCCTCTCACCGCGAGCTTGTCAGGGTTCCTGTTATTTCCACGGTACACTTTCTTTAGATTGTGGCAGATGATCATATTCCTAGTGTCCATTTCCTTCAGTAACCGTTTCACCACCTTTTGCTGAAAGTCAAAATTTGGACAACAATTCAGAACTGTCTGCCTGCTAAACAGTTCAGCTATAGCATATATGGATGCTTAACTAACCTCAAGGGAAACATCATCCTTTGCCATATCAGCAAAGACCCTCCTGGATCTCGGATTCGCTCTATATGACGGTGACGAGTGCTTGGTCGACAGAATTCCAAAGAGAAATATAGGATGCCATGCAGGTCTGTGATCCAACAAAAATGCTACAAGAAGCAGAAGTATCCATTCTATAGACGTCAGAATCAAAACATCTTTCATCCCGTTGATCGGGTCGTTCAAGTCCCCCCATTGCATTCCGGACTTCCCCATGTAGCTTCCTGCAGCTGCATACTCTGATAACTCATAAACTCCTCGGTAGAGGGAGAACCCGGGAACAAGCTCCATTATCACCAGCCAAGGCCCTAGTAGACATGTAAAACAATGCAGTTCACATTGAGAATGGAACGGAATCAGCGACATAATTGGAAAATTTAGGGTGAATTGTAGAGAAGTTACTTACTTGGGAAGGAAGTATCCTCAATGAACAATTTCAGTAGCGCTTCTCCGAGAAGGCCAGAACCAAAGACGTAAATGTAACTTATTACTGCAACACAGAAAAGACTGACCCAGATTAGGATATAAAAGAGGGAGGCCACATATTTGAGGAAATTCAACGGAAGGCTTGATTTTACTGACCACTAGCAGTCTTGACCGATGAGAAGAATGACGCGAGGAGAAAGGCTAAAACAATTTGCAGGTTGATGTAGATAAAAAAGAACAAAAACTGTATAACATAGCTGTTCAATCTGAATATGTCGAGACCTGCAAAAGAAATCAGAGTTCTCTGTATGATTTCTATATAAGCTTTTTCTAAATTTAGTTAAACTGGAGTCAATTTAGTACCTATAAGTGAGCCGAAAACCGCAAAGAAGGTCACATATGCTCCTGAAAGGGAAAGGAAGTAGGAATACGATATCAGCCAATACGGTCCATCCTTGAGTCCATGCATTTTCATCATTAGTCTTAGGTTCTGCTGCTTCTCATAAACAAGATATGTTAATATTACCTGAAAATAAAAACAACTGAAATGAGTGCGTCGTCGAACACCAACATATACTAGTATATTTCTCTTTTAGTACTCACTGGAAGGAGTAAATGATTGTCGAAGATGATATATATAATGAACTCACTGGAAGGAGGAGTTGAACCGTCCATGTGAAGAAGAGTGCGTCGAGGAGAGTTGTGAGGTCCAGTTTCATTTTGATTGCAGCTTTGGGCATCTCTTTCAGAAATTCTAGGCGCATTTCTGCATTCACTCCTGGGAGAACCTGCTTGAGATATGCAGTGGATGCCTACGGTACAAATGCATAATAATCAGCACTAAGTAGTAAAGAAACTATGCAGAGGCCGGGGGTAATCCTCCTTTTCTAAAAAGAACAATGTACTAGTAAAGAAACTAATTAAGGCGGCTTATTCTTGAGTATGAGCTTGAAAGTAAGCTGCAGGCAGGTTTGTAAGTATAGTACCATATTAACCAACCGTGCAACGCGCAAAACTGTCATGGAATGGTGTCCATTGTCCCTGCTGAAGCTGGAGTTGTACGAAACGTATACGTGGAACAGCCCCTTGCTTGTATCAAGAAAGTCATAACCTGCAAGATTGCACTCCAAAATGAGACATTTTTTACGCAACAAAGAACTACATCTGAAATTCTGAACTAAAAGAAAAGTAATATCGAAAGTCGGATCAGGCTACCGGCAAGGAATTCATTTGATCTTCTCCTCTTATTTGCACGTTTATAACCGTTGAACAAACGACGATCTATCACCGATGAACTCGCGCACCACATTGGCAAACCTTGAACACACTCCATGTCTGTTCCATTAATTTCACAAAGAAGAAGAAGGATTAAAAGCTGCTACGAACTGTGCAAAGAATATTCATAAAAGGGAAGGAACAACAACATGCATCATGTATGTAAAACACCTGCATGATATTGTATCAATTATACAGGGAAAAGAAATCTTTTACCGAGTTGGAGCGGCATTCCACCATCAGAGTTTCCTGAAACATTGCGCTTTTGCCACGAACACTTTGACTGGATCACGTATAAGGTCTCGTTGGGCACGAGGCCGGGCTCGACGAACAGCTCATGCGCGGGCAGTGTTCTGGAGCCCTGGATGTATGTATTGACACGGATTCAATGCACGTCATTCCCAAAGAAGAGTACCAAAAACAACTTTTGCTGATCAAACAACTCACAGGGACTACTTTGGAGAGGTGGTCAAGAGAGGATGCGGAATTCATAGTTCCAGTCGGCATGAGAAAATAGTCTGAAGGAGAGAGGTCTGGGAACAGCCCCCTTCCAAGGCCTGTCAGTCGAGAAAGTTCAGTCAAAACTCAAAACAAACCGCACGTGAGTATATGTAGAATATAGTACAGTATTAATTATTATTTTGCTTACTTTGGGAGAGGCCACGGTTGAGTCCGGTGAGGAGCACGGAGACCGGGGCGCAGGACGCGTTGGTGCAGCGCGCAGGGCGGCCGTGCACGAAGGCCGGGACGACGGGCACCTGCACGAGCGCCGGCCACCTGGGCGGCGCGGCCACCTCGCAGCTCATGGCCTGCGTGGGCGTGGAGTGCTGGACGCCGCAGTGGCCCCCCTCGCAGCCGCACCGGAACGGGGGCCTGTCCAGCTCGCGGTCGACCACGGCCTGGATGCCGACGAGGAGCGCGCAGAGCAGCACCGGGAACGCGGCGATGGCCGCGTTGGTCCTCCAGTTCCTCCTCTGCAAAAACCAAACGCGCGTCGGTCGTCATTCCGGCCGAAGCAAAGACTACAAGAGAGAATTAATTCAGAGGCAGAAGAAAATCAGCGAGTCACTCACCTGGAAGGCGAGGTTCTTGAGGAGGAGGGCGTGGAGCTGCCTGCAAAACCTCACGAGGGCACGGCCAAGCTTGCGACCGCCGCCGGGCGCAGACGCCATTGCCGGCGGATCAAGGTTGACTCGGCTCGCGGCGGTCGGAAGGAAGCGAGAAGGCAAGCTACTACTAGCTAGCAGCACACGGAGAGCGCGCGCGGGCATATACAATACATATATACTACGAAGCCGATCGACGGAGGAGGGAGGACCTAGGTCAGCGTGGCACCTCGTGGCGCGCGCGCGCGGCAGGGCGTGAGCATCACGCGTGCCGCCGCCGTCCGCGGCGGAGCGCCTCCATGGAACCTGGCACCGCACGCGCTTCCTTGCTCGCTCGCTCGATCTGCGCTGCGCTCGGTTCAACGCTGCACCGCCCACCTTAACTCCGGCCGGGTGTTACGCTCGACGCACACTACTACTACACCGGAGCAGTACGTAACCGGTCTGATCCCGCTCCCCGCCCCCGCGCGCGCGCGGCCGTTACGTAAGGAGGAGGTGACCGACGACCGACCGGGCTTGGCTTGCTGCATGCACACGTCGATCTCCTTCTCCCCAGGCCCAGGTTGGGACACTATCAGACTAGCTAGCTCACATATATATAGGGTATATATAGTGTACGTATAGTATACCGGCAGAGTTGGATTAGTTTGGGCGTTATCTCAACTTGGTCTGAGATACCAAGAAGACGGTCAATAACCCAGATCAACAAGGAAACATGCATCATCATCGCTTTCACCGTCGTGCTGTGCAAATATGGCAGTATCGATCGTTGTACGGAGGCGTAGGGACGTGGGAGTGACGTACGTTGCGAGAGAAAAGAGAACCAATATATCCATCATCCGGGGCTGCTGATTTTGTGCATGGCCGGCCGGCTAGCTTCCCATGGCGAACGTACGCGGTTCCCTTGGAGTTATCGATCCCGGCCCCTCATTTACGTTGCATTACGTACTCCGTATTAAGAGTACGTACGTAGTAGTATATACTGTTCCATCACCGGATTACGACATCGATCTCTTCTTCTTGTGAAGGAAAGGGGTACGAGTCAAGTGACCAGAGCGGTCCTCCGTGTTTCCGGCCGGCCGGTCCAAACAAAGGATCGATCAACATTTGATAAAATACTCACATTTCCGCCGCGATCTCTTACTTGGGCATGCATGGCGCCCGCAGCTTCGTCTATGCAATCACGGCTTCAGATCCGCAGCATCGTTGGAGGGAACAGATGTCGAGCAAGCAAGTGACATCCCGTTATGTGAATCCCCACAAAGAATTTCAGATCTCAACATTTGAGGCGCTTGTTTCTCAAGCAAAGGAAAATGGTTGTTTTCTGATCCCCATGAATCACTACCTGTACGTTGTACTAAAACTGCAACAAGTAATATGGATTGGAAGGGGTAACAATTTTAGATAAATATACTACCATATGATCTTTGGGAGCGATGAGTACATTCAACCGGCTTAGTTAGTGGACCACTGTAATAGATTATGTGTACCGATCATGTAATCTTGCGCGCTGATGTGGTGCGCTTATGCGAGCACTACAGCATGCGTCGCTCACACGTCCCCGTTACATGCGCTTTCCCAACGAGCGGAGTGCACGCTAGCTAGCAAGCGAGCGACCACCAGTATTTATTTTTTATTTAGTACACCTTGTATTTTTTAATGGCTTAATTTACAAAAAGTCAATCCATGAATATGAAAAATTGTCCACGAATTTAGAACTGTTCATCAATTTAAAAAACAATCAAGAATTTTAGTAATGTTGCAACGTAAAAAGTGTTCAAGAACTTCAACCAATGTTCACGACTTTTATAAAAAATATGAATTTGAAAAAAATATTGTGATTTCAAAAAAAATCTGCATTTGAAAAAGGTTACACGCTTCAAAAAATGACTATGAATTTGATTTTTGTCATGAACTGGAAGAATGCTCGAGAATTTGAGAAACAACTGTAAAATTTTAAAATGTTCTGAATTCAAGACAATTAAAAATATAAAAAATTTAAGCATAGAAAAATTATCATGAATTTAAAATCAGAAAAACCAAAACAAAACCAGCAAAATTTGTGAGAAAGCAAAGAAAGAAAACTAGAAAAACCAGTGGATAAAACCCCTAAATATAATGTTCCCAAATCTGCGTAGAACCTGTGCAAAACCGTTCCTCGGGGATTTCCTATTTGCCGCATGTTGAGTAAAACTGTCGCACAAACACACAGGTTTTTTTTAGGGATGCAGAAACACACAGGTTTTTGTTTCCGAGAATCACAGAAACACACAGGTGAGGTCGACATTGAGCGAATTGGGACGGCCCTTTTTGAGAACCTTCTCAAAGTTCCTGAACGATTTTTTAAATTTCTTTTGTCATTTTTCCTGTGATTTTTAGTTTTTGGTTTCCGGTTTCTGTTTCATTTTGTTTCCTTTTTTTGTTTTTTATTCTTCCTTTTTCACTTTTCATAAATTCACAATTCTTCAAAAAATATTTGGGAATTCAATTTTGTTTGGTTTTTAAAAACTATTCGGATTTTTTATATCACAATTTTCAAAAAAAAACGAATCTTAAAAAATTGAAAAAATATCAGAATTTTTTCACGGTTTTAAAAAAGTTTGGGGATTTCAAAATTTGTTCACTTTTATTAGAAACAGTTTGGATTTTCGAAATTTGTTTGACAATTTTCAAAAATGTTCAGAATTTCAATAAAAATTCATGTTTACAAAATTTGTTCATGTTTTCCAAAAATTGTTTTCGTTTAAAAAATGAATATTTTTCTAACTTATATGACAAACGAATATGAAACACTGGAATTGCCGAATTCACAAGTAAATTTGAGATACACAGCTTTACACAATACTAAATTTACACCCCTAGTGCCACACTAACCAAAACTTATATACAGTGAAGTTCAAACAAGTCTCATACACCATATATTTCTCAACAAAGAAAAAGAATAATGACCTATAAATCGAATATACTAATTACACGTTGAAAGCTTGTGCTCCCTTGGCAACCTTGATGAAGACATCCTCCAAGGTGGTGTCAGCGAGGCCCCAAGCGTGTATGCTAAAACGGCCCTTTGCACTCTCAACTTCATTGAAAACGTCTGCTATCTTCACCTCCTGCTTTGGCAGCTCAAATTTCTGTGTTCCAGATATGTGATATATCCTGTTTGCATTTGGCGACAAACGGCGAACCAGCTGTTCAACCTCCTGCTCATGTTCCGAAGATGTTGTCATTGTGAACACGTAGGTGCCCCCGTATCTTGCTTTCAGCTGCAAAACATTGCAGAGGAAAATATTGTAAGTGCTTAATAAAGTAGGATACAGTCACACAAAATGCAGTTATATGCTTCATACAAGGTGAATAGGCAACTTACCTCTTTTGGATTTCCAATGCACTGGAAACCACCATCAACAAAAATACCCAGTCTATCACATAGTACCTCTGCCTCTTCCATTGAATGCGCTGCCAAAAAAACATACTTGATGATTCACAGTATCCATCGAAGCAATGAGGAGATGGTCAGGAAAGTTGAATACTTGTAAGAATAATGGCACGGTTTTTCTTTGCTTCTTTCACAACACTCCACAGGTTATTTCTTGACGCTGGATCTAGTCCAGTGCTTGGCTCGTCCATGAAAACAACCTAAAATTATTTACGAAATTTTTAGTCGCAGATTCCATTATATTCTGTGCATGTGGAAAGAGAACAGGAATCAGGTAAGTACTTTGGGGTCTCCAATTAAGGAGATTGCGACACTAAGCCGCCGTTTCATGCCTCCACTGTACTTCCCCACTTGCTTATCCCCGACACCGCCACGGAATAGGTTAACACTCTTCAGAGAGTCATCAGTTGCCTGACAGCACAAAATATTTTGCATTTCATATGTTGATGCATTCATGCATATTATAGTCTGAACTATTGCTGCATGGCAGAACCACCAATGAACATATAGCACCGCATTTCACAATGAGGCAAACAACAATAGATACTGGTGGCAGACTAAGGCATAGCCTAGTGGTGGGAAGGGGCTTCCTTCCCACCCAGGTTCAAGACATGGTACTTACAATTTGGGGTTGTTGCACCAATTATACTGTAGGGGGTTCCCTTACAGTCTTTCTATCAAAAAAAAACAATAGATACTGGTGCAGACATAAAGAAATTGCAGAACTATACCTTCAGTAATTCAGCGCCTTTAAGATTTTTTAATCTTCCATAAAACAATAGATGCTCTCTTCCCGTCAATGTTTCCCAAAGCAAGCTATATTTCAAAAAGCAATAACATTTTTGGCATTATAGTGTGCACGGAGAGTTATACTGAAAATATCATTAGATCAAGGCCATACTCGTGTTGTGGGCAGACACCCATATTTGTGTATATTTCATTCATATCAGTCCGTATGTCCATTCCATGGACATAAGCAGTGCCAGATGTAGGTGGAATAAGCCCAATCATCTGTGGAAGAAAAATGGAAAATACATCCGCAAGGAGTGAATATGTTGGTTAGCTTTGTCAAAAAATGAACACACTATATGTCTTGTCACCATACCATACTGATGAAGGATGTTTTCCCTGCCCCATTCGGGCCAAGCATTCCAAAACATTGGCCTTTTGGGAGGGCAAGAGACAACCCACGAACTGCAAGCTTGTCAGGATTCCCATCCTTTCCATGGTAAACCTTCGTTAGGTTATCAGATATAATAGCATGGTTTGCACTGGGTTCCAGCAGAAGCTGCTCAACTACCTCTCTCTGAACATAAAAAGAAATCAATTATCAATGAACACATATATTGTCAGGGCCTTTTCAAATAAAAAATGAATAGGCATCTTTGAGAAATATGCAAGGGATTAACCTACTTCTTGAGTAGTGTCAGGGTTCTCCATTTCGACTACGACTTTAGATCCTTGCCGCCCGAAGCTATACCTCCGAAATGACGCAGCTCGCTTCTTAAAGCATTTCAAGGAGATCAACAACCTCTTTCGGAGTCCACCACCCAATGATGAGACTTGATCAAGATAAAATGCCAAGGGGAGAAGTATTGCCCATTCGATAACCATGATAATCAATACAGTACGCATTCCATTGACCGGGTCACTCAAATTAGTCCACTCCATACCACTGGTTCCCATTGCAGTTCCAGAGAATGCATATTGACCAAACTCATATAACCCTCGGTAAAGTGAAAATCCAGGGATGATCTCCATGACTACTATCCAACCCTCTTTGTATGGAAAAACATAACTTGTCATGCATATGATGTAAACAGAGTTGTCAAACATAAATAAGGAAGTAACTTACTTGGGAAACTATTATCCTCAACAAAAAAACGCAGAAGAAATGCGCCTAGTAAACCAGAACCAAATACATAAATGTAACCAACCACTGCAACACCGTAACTTCAGATTAGTTACTCACAAATATATTATAACCGCTCCTTTCTTACTTTAGACATAACAAATTATTTACAGACCTGTGGCGATTTTGACTGAAGAAAAGAATGACGCTGCGAAAAATGCGAGTGCAATCTGCAGATTTATGTAGATGAAGTAGAAAACAATCTGAATGCTGTAATTATTTGCTGTGAAGAAACGCAGACCTGTACGAAATCAAACCATTTTAAGGAGATTAAATTACGTAAATAAAAGATACTTCTTGATGATTTTCGAAATATGATTTACCTATCACGGAGCCAAAAATGATAAATAGTAGCATATAGACAGCTGATAGAGCAAAGAAGTAAGTGTAAGTTATCATCCAGTAAGGGCCGTCCTTCAAACCATGCATCTTCATCATAATTTTCAGCTTTTGTTGTTTCTCATACACGAGATATGTTAGTACAACCTGAAAAAAGTATTGTACCAACTCATCATTTTATCCATTTTTGTGAACTTAAACAAGGTTGTGTCTCATACTCACTGGAAAGAGTAGTTCAACGATCCAGGTGAAGAAGAGTGCGCCAAGAAGAGAAGACAGGTCAAATTTTAATTTCGTTCCTACTTTAGGCATATCTTTAACATATTCAAGCAGCATTTCTACTTCACTTCCTCTGAGAAATTTGATGTATGCGTTGGAAGCCTATAAGAAAGATAGAGCAGTTTGTAGTAATAGTTAAAATACAAATGAAATTCACTTAATATGAATTGTGCACCAGTTAAAAGCACATACCATGTTAACCAAGCGTGGCACTCGTAGTAGTGCAATTTCAGTAAACGCAGTATTGTTGCTATAGGTAGAGTTGAACCAAATACTAATGTCAAGGCTATCCTTATTTGTGCTCAAGAAGTTGTAACCTGTGAAGAGAAACATGTTATACACAAAACATGAAGAACCAATGGTAACACTTCACTGAACTAGATCAGTGGGTACCTGCAGCAAATTCATTCGCCTTCTCTCTTCCACTTTCCCTTTGTTGTCTATATCCCCTAAATAGTTCGTCATTGACAATTGATTCGCTTTCACGCCATAACATCAAACCTTGAATGCACTCTACATCTAGACATTCAAAAGAACATTGGGAATGGAGAAATTAGTAAGCACCCAAGGGATACAAAATGTATGAAAAAACTGTCACCAATGGCATATTCTCATAAAATAAAATAAACTATTTCAGTAAAAAAAAAGAGTAAATTTCATGCTAACTAACTTACATCCTGATGTTTTAACTCTTCAAAGGAATAGTTTAAATTCCAGTCCCATCTAATCATTTGATGAGACCTGGTCAGCTGATATGTTCCTCCTTTGGTAAATATTAACTAATACAATTAACATTCAAGCAACGAAGCTGATTATAAATTTTGATGAAGACGGAAAACACTCTAAAATCACCATTTTACAAGGTCCAATATTTTAAATGTGGTCGACTGCTACTCCCAAGAAACTACGTTACTGGCATTTTTTTAATAGAAATCAACAAAGCAGCTTGTTGTCTTTTAAAAAAAAGTGCCACTCTCAACGCAATTAAAGCTTAGAAACATGAGGTAGTAATCCTTTTCTTTGTTGAGATCACGAAGTGGTAATTCCAAATGTTCTTGCTTTTCTCCTCGCTTCATCTTAACTAACTCCTTGTTCAGAAAGCATGTATTTCTGCCTCTTCGATGAAACGAGGATTTCAGCAAAGGAAAAATGTCACTTACTGAGTTGAAGCGGTATTATCCCAGCATTGACTGAAACTGTTTGCGATAAATTGGAGCGACACTGAGGTTGGACAATATACAGAGTGTTCCCTGGGGTAAATGCTGGCTCTAAAAGCTGTCTAAACTCTGGCGTCGTGTCCGAGCCCTGAGACAGACAGATCCAACCAAAAGCTTCGTACATTAGAAAACAAAACATCATAGCACGACTGTATGTATAATCTATAGCCTGGAAGAAACTCACAGGAACAATCTTGGAGAGCGCACCCAGATAGTCGGTGAAATTCAGAGGCGAAGACAGAGCAGGGAACAGTTGACCCGAAAGACCTGCCGTTCAAAAGCACGCACGAAGATTGAGCCTGAATTATGAACGCAATAGGCGCATGTCATCATCTGCTTGTGTGGCATGACAGAGGGAGAACATACTTTCGGCGAGCGAGCGGTTGGCTCCGGTGACGAGGAAGGCGGCGGGGCAAGAGCCGGCGTCGCGGCATGTCTGGCCAGGCAAGCCGTCGAACGGCTGGGAGGCGGTGCTGATGGCTCTGGACTCGGGCGTGGGCAGCTGGACCAAGGCCGGCCAGCGCGGCGGGCTGGGGATCGGGCAGCTAGCGACCTGGTCCAGCGTGGAGTACTGGACGCCGCACTCGGTCCTCCGGCAGCTCCCGTCGGCGGCCGCGTCGACGCAGGCGCAGCCGCAGCGGTACTTGGGCTTGTCGATCTCGCGGTCGATGGCGCCCTGCAGCAGCACGAGCAGGACGCAGAGGAGGATCGGGAAGAGCGTGATGCACACGTTCGTCTTCAGGTTCCTCTTCTGCAGCAGCCATGGATCACAGCAAGAAAACGGGACAACAAGTCAGAAAAGGTCGGCAAGTTCAAATCAGTTCACGACCATATCGCCGTATTGCGCAGGTAATCAAACAATGGAAGTGAGAAACAGAGGAGCAAGAAGGTGGAGAGAAGGGAGACCTGGAAGCAGAGGTTCTTGCGGAGGAGGGCGTTGGCCTGCGTGGAGAAGCCGGCGGCGCCCCTCGGGCCGGTGGAGGAGTCCATTGCTGGCCGGATTCGGAGGAGAAAGATGGAGCTCCACTGGTCGTCGTCTCCAAATTTTATAGCCGCCTTCGGCCTCCTTGGTCAGCTCCCGCCATTTCTGCGTCACGCCGTCACGGTGGTGTGGTGCCTTCTCTCCCCAGGCGGTGGGGTGCAATTTAGAGACATTACCAAGGGGGTAAATGTGATTATTAGCAGCTAATAAAGTCGCCCACTTCTGATTGACTTTTGAAGTTTGTCGGAACCTTACGTGGGCCCCATTCATCGTGTAGTTCGACGTGTGGTACTTGTCTTTGGACGAATTGTGTCCAAGTAAATGTACTTATGATATTTTTACTACTAAAAAATAAGAGGCAAATAAGTTGTTCTTGACTTTGTACTAAAGCGGCGTCAATTAATATGGATCAGAGGAGTACCACATTTTTTATTTGATGCTATGTAAGATTGCTAACTGTCAGAGTGAATAGTATAAAACTACCACAATTCGTGTTAGGGTTCCAGAAAACTATATAAATATAGAGTTGCATCCTTTCCACTTCCGTGTTTTAATGGACTTTAGAGAAGATGAAGTGGGGGGGGGGGGGGGGGTGGATGTTTTGTGGAGAAGATAGGAGGTCGTGAAGGAGAGGCGGCGCTTCCTGAGGTCGCGGGCCTGGGGAAGAGGAAGCATGGGACGGGGAACCTCTCGGGAAAAAAACCTCCCCAACAAAATGGTGTGATGTGTAATCCTCTTCCTCTATAGAAAAAAAGTTGGGATGGCTTAGAGAATAGAAAAAAACTTGATGATGTGGCAGATTAGCTGATGTGGATGGCTGCATGTTGATCGCTGATGTGGACAGGCTGCATGTCGAGAGAAATAGGTTAGTGGGGATGAACTATTTAGGTATTATAGATTTGTTTGTGACTGATAACTATCAGAATCGGCGTCGGCTGTTTCAAAAACCCAAAACACCTGTGGCTAAGAAATTAAACTGGTTTATGACAGATCGGGCCCGCACCTAAACGAACCGTCTGTTTGACCGTTAACTGACATATGGGCCCCACATGTCAGTTATCTCTTCCTCCTCCTCCTCCTCCTTCTCTCTCTCTCTCTCTCTACCAGCCAGCAAGGAGCAACAACAACAGCGACCGACAAAGAATAGCATCATGGAGAAGTAGGCGCAGCTGGCAAGGAGCGGCACCGCAGCCGGCAAGGAGCAGCAGGCGCGACCGGCAAGGACTCCACCTGGACTAAGCCCATCGCCCACCTGGAGGAACCCCATCTCCGCGCCGAGGCCGACGCCGCCATGGACCACCACCTCGAGCCGGCGCCGAGGTCGGCCACACCGCCGCCATGAAGGAGGTGCACGGGCCCGACGAGCCCCGTCTTCCCGCCGAGGCCGGCCACACCGCCACCACCTCGAGCCGGCGCCGCCATCGATCGGCCCGTCAAGCTTCTCCACCCACGACCAGTGGCGGAGGCAGTACCCGGCGACCCGGGGCAGCTGCCCGGGCTCACCGGCAAGCTGACGTCTAATCAAAGCTATTAGTCAGGTACTAATTATCGTGATCTGCCCGGGCAAATAGTCCGTGGGCCTTGCTAGGTCTACTTCTAAGCCCATCTAGGAAGTAAACTTCCTAATCCTAGGCCCAAAGGTTGCACGTCGCAAGGCAAACCACGTCTCCTTGTTTCGTGCTCATCGTCTCCACCTCAATCTATTGCGACGGCTCGAGTCGCCCGGCAGTAGCAGTTTCGCAGGGGCAGTCGCCGGGAACTGGTGCAGCGCCTCCCAGGAAAGGCGGCAGGCCGGCAGTCAACGGTGCCTCCTCCCAACCATTCGTGCCCAAAGATTGATGCTTCGATTTTTCAGGTGACTGATCCTGCTTAGCCTGGATTGATGCATACAATTTGTGGCATCATATTTCACTCCTCGGATTTGGGGGATTTTTTTAATATTTGTAACTTGCAGTAATGTAGGCAATTGGGGATTCCATCATTGATCGTTCCAAGCACGCTCATTGAAGAAAAATCGATCTCCGCTTTGCTTAGGTATTTTTTTTCTCGATTCCTCTAACCTAATTAGTGTTAGTTAGTTCAATTATTCCAAATCATTGAATTTTAATCTTAATCCTCCTATCCATATTAATTTTGATTTCATATGAGAAAGTTTTTTATTCCTAAATCAAGTATTGAGAATTCAAATGTTGTATACCCGGAACCAACCTTAGTTTATGTTGCCAACAACATTGAGCTTATTCTGATTGAAATCTATGGTTCTCTAGTTTAATGCTTATAGTTACATAATATGCACCAAATATTCGAGGAAGATGATTTTTAGCACCGGGGTGTCCATCCCCCTATATGAACATTGAGCTTAAAAAAATACCGAGAAATTTGGAAAACAGTACTAGAATTTTGGGATATCAAACTTGAGTGTACAATCTACTTTCGGGTGAAATTCCATAAAAAATACCAGGAAATGTATCTGTGGCAAAAAAGACAAAAAATCCCTATGTATAGGGAAAAACTGTATGGTTAGCTTTTAGTTTAGACTATATTCCTTTGCCATGGATACGCTTCCTGATTTTTTTTCATGAAACTTCACACAGGAGGAGATCAGGCACCCAGACTTAATATTTTCAAATTCTAAAAAAAATGGTATTTCTAAAATTTAATATTTATATATGGGTGTGGAGCACCTAGGAGCTCCTTTGTAATTCCCATTATTCGATTGCAACTCTCTACCTTTTTAGTTAGCTTACAGTCCGCCCCGGCTCCTAATTTTTCCTTGCTCCGCCACTGCCCACGACCTGGCTGCCGACGCGTCGAGCTGCTCCACCACGGGCCACGCTGCTTCCCCGGACCTGCCACCGCCGAGCCGCCGGTGCCTCGAGCTGCTCCACCGCCAGCTACGCTGCTGCCCGCGACCTGGATGCCGCAGAGCCGCCGGCGCCATTCCTCATGGCGAATGCGGCTTCTCCTAGGGACCCGATTGCTTTTTTAAAAACTTATAGGGATCCGATTGCTTTTATAAAATACTTACAAAGACTATTCTGTAAAACAATTAGGCCATATATTTTGAGATATTTTTATTAGAGTGTAAGAGACACTGACATGTGGGTCCCACATGTCAGTTAACGGTCAAATTGACTTTAGGTGCGGGCCCGGCCTATCATAATCGCGATCAAGTGCAAAGCACTCGGCGATTTGGGTTTTTTGAAACAACCGACGCCGATTCTGGTAGTTATCATTCACAAACAAATTTGTGGTTGTTTTCTGAAACCCTAACGCGAATTGTGGTAGTTTTATGCTATTCACTCTTAACCGTTATGTCAACGATAATAAGTCACCACATTTGTTCCCATAGACTAAATCATTTTATCCGTTAATCACAAATGAAGGATTTTCTCAGAATATTAGTTCAAGTTGCCTATTAGTCACCGATAGTTGCAAATATTGTACGTAAAATCATATTTTTTTAATACCACGGAAAGATGGTAAAAAGGGAGGACATGACATGATGGAGATCTACATTAAACGAGTGTCATGTCCATAACCACTCCATCATAGATTGAACTTGTACTCCATTGTTTCCAATGCCATCAGCAAAGTTGTAAGACATTTTTTAGTCTTGCAGGAGAATCATCTGCAAATATCTTTTATGTGATTCGATCTTGATATGCGAGTAATCCCCTGGAGCTAAAGATTTTGGTAAGTTGATGTTGAACAAGGCCACAACAAAGTTGTCCCTTCTTTGTGCTTTCCAACCTCTTCTGGCTACATACTTTCTCTGTGTTTTCTATCCTTATCATAGTGAAATCAGCAGAACTCCCGCCTTTTACATAAAAACAAACAATGGTTGTTCCCTTGATACCCGCCCGTAGCTTCATCCCCAAGCATCCAGCTTTCAGATTCAACTACTAGTACAGTTTGACCATGAAGGATTATTCAGACTAATCAACTGAGTGAAGCTTAGCAGAAGGCTATCCACCCACGCCACCACCTGGATCCCAATTTGCAACCAAATTATTGATCACGACACATGCATCGAGTCAATGGTTATCGAGGCCCAAAGTAGTACAAGGACTAGTCATGCACGTGTGAAGGTCACCCGGTTATCTCCATGCCAGGTCCACATCATTGCTAGAGCCTTGAGGCCCAAATTCTCTGAAAGGATATGAAACATACATCCGAAAACATCGCTCTCCACCTGCATCCCTTCGTTGAGAACAACGTTTGCCGCAAAGGGATGGAATATGCCTCAACAACGAGAAGCCGGGGCCTTAAGCTCCTTTGGTTTTGTTGGCAATACGGTCAAGAAATATGCCCATAATGTTCTGCTTTGGCTTCGTTACACGCTTATGAAATGGATATACATATTCTATAAAACATGTCACCAAATTTATCTAGGGCTCCTCAAATGCCTCCTACGTCTAGGCGGACGGCCCGATGAGTGACCGGTTACAAAATCGTGATTCAGCTGCCCCCTCAAACCGGCTCTATTCGTCCAGGCTGACCGACAAACTCATATACAGCCCACATCCGTAGCAGATATGGGGAGGCCTGGACACGTTCAAGTCACGTCGTATCAGTTAGACCGGACCCATCTTAGATTCCACCAAATTCACCGCCCTCCTCCCCTATTCGTTCTCCATTTCCCGCATCGGGTCGCCGCTGTCCTCCACCCTTGCTCCCCAATCCGCGCTGCCGCCCCCATCCGCCCCCTAGATGTCGTTGTCGTCGGGTACCCCGTCCCCACCGCCGGCATAGATGATGCCTCTGCGTCGTCCATGGGGGTCTCATCCTTGGGAGTGAGCTATAAGGCGGAAAATATTGGGGGGAGCGGCGCGCCCGCCAGCGCAAGCGGGAACCGGCGACAAAGGAAGTTCCAGCCAAGGAGGTTGTGGACGTCGACGTGGATATGCCCCCTCTGCTGCGCCTGACTGCCCCGCGCATGCCCGCCCTACGGCCGATAAGGAAGCCGACATCCGCCCTACCCGCAACCGACAACGATCGATCCGATGTCTGAATGGACGATTACGGATGGCTGGAGGCAACCGAGGCAGCGGAGATGGTGTGTGACTCGCCGGAACTCCAGTGGCCATAGACATGCACAGGAAGCGCTGACGCTCGGTCTGCCCAGGTCCCGTTCAACGAAATGTTGCAGGAGGACACGATACATTTTTTTGCTTCATTTTGTATCGCTTTCGTTATTCACTATGTTATTGGATAAATTGTTGCACATATCGTTAGTTTATGTGAAATCATGATCATTTAGGACAATTTCATGTCGAACATCAATGAGGCTCAAGAGCCTATGGAATATGACATGGGGGATACCAATTTTCCTACGTATGATGTTGGGGAATATCATGCACAAACAAGAAAAAAAATTCAAAGGTACCCAAGGCAAGAGGTCAGGCATTCACAACCTTTGAGGATGTTTTGTTAGTTGAATCATGGTTGGCCACAGGCATGGACCCTATATGTTGCGTGGCGCAAAAGGTCAATAAGTATTGGGAAAAGATTCACAATCACTATCATGAACACAAGGAATATGTGAAGGCGAAGCCTATCCATATCACCTGCAATGTGGCCTCTCTCCAACATAAATGGTCCATCATCCAAGACAATGTGACAAGTTTGTTGGTCACTATGCTTCTATGCTTGGCCGGAATCAAAGTGGGATTGGAGTTGCCAGTCACGTAAATTGAAAATTGCTTCGTTTTGTCATCATTTGCATTGCTAGTTTTGTTTGTCGCATTCTCATGATTATTTATTGTTTGATAAATGGTCTTGGCGGCCACCTTGTACCAACAAACCGACAAGAAGCCATTTGATTCTAGTCATTGTTGGATGAAATTGAGTGACAAACCAATATGGCAACATCTTGTGGATGACCTCAAAAACGACAACAAGAGGTTGAAGAAAAATGATGGCTCGAGATCTCAACAATCCATTGGATTGAGGGGAGAGGATTCGGAGCACGCAGGTGCCGGGGCACCAAGTCCCTCACGCATGCTTTTTTCTTTCAATTTTCAAACTTTCATATCCTTTAAATAAAATTTCAAATTAAGTTATGTTTCCATTTTCGTGTTTTTCGTGACAAGGGCTTTCAAACAAGATCCATTTCGAATACATTTAAAAATATATATATTAAGTTTCAAGCCTTGAAACTTAGTATGACCGACCAATAAAATCATGACTTTAGTGTGCGCGACTGCAAAGAAAAACACTTATAGTTTCAACTATGAAACTTGATACTCATGACCGAGAAAAGCGGAACTCTTAGATGCAAAATTGTAAGTTCCAACAATTAAAACTTCAAAATTATTGTGCCCTCGTGTGGGATCCAACTACTTCGCAAATCGCAAGGCAATCGAGCGGGCAGGCTTGCCTGCAGAGGCAAGCGGGCGGGCGGAAGCGAAATGAAGGCGGTTGATCGGTTGGCGCGCGGCCGCCTGTTTTACATCTCCTGAAGAAGGAGATGCAAATTTGCATTTCCAGGTGTTATATTTTACAACTCCTGGAGATGGAGGTGTAATTTTTTTTGCATCTACATCATGGGTTGGAGATGGGTTTTTTTTTGGGCCCCGAAGATGTATAAGTTAGTTATTTTTGCATCTGCATCATATATTGGAGATGCTCTTATCTATATGAATGCACATACCTACGCCCTGCTTCTATGAGTATCTGGAACTGGGCCGATCAATCTTGACACTGATCAGGTTTTTCTTTTTTGAGGCGCGCGGCTGCTAGTTTACATCTCCTGGAGGTGGAGATGCAAATTTGCATTTCTAGGTTGTATTTTACATCTTCTGAAGGTGGAGATCGATGTAAATTTGTTTGCGTCTACATCATCGGTTGGAGGTGGGTTTTTGGGCCCGTGAGATGTATAAGTTAGTTATTTTTGCATCTACATCATATATTGGAGATGCTCTTATCTATATGAATGCGCACACCTACGCCCTACTTCTATGAGTATCTGGGACTGAGTCAACCAATCTTGAGATTAATTAGGTTTTTTTTTTTCGGACATGAGATTGCTCAGGTCATCACACGCGCCTCATAGCTGACGACAATGTCATCTTCTCTTAAATGAATATCGCCGAAAAGCCAGGAATACATCTAAAAAAATGCAAATACCTATGCTAAGTTTAAGGCTTGAATCTGGATGGTTGCATGAATTAATTACACCACAAAAACATAATCATTTGGGCTACGCTCACTTACAAGGTTTTGACTCTCATAAACTCATGCTATGAGCTAGAAATGCCAAAAGGATTTGGACATAGGTTATGAAACACAAATAGTGACCGAAAACAGACGGCAGCCTGCGGCGATCCCATGTTTGCCGCAGACATGAGAAGTGAGCATGTGAGCCGTGAGCGTGACCGACCTTATGGAGGTTGGAGAGGTCGGAGTTGGCTAACAAAAACTGCAGTAAAACCCTTGGTGCTGTAGCTATTTACAGAGACGTATAAAATGGATCAATTTAGTCAAGTCAACCCTAATCTTGTGGTCGTCACATGATTTTTCTCGTGACTGGTTAGAGAACCACACAAATGGTGTTCGCAAAAGAGAACCACACAACGTTTGTTGTTAGTGGTTATCTTCACACGGAAGTTTCTTCGCCAGTATAGAGTTGAACTAACACCTCTCTGACCGGTGACCATTGATAATTTTAATCCCTCATGCTCATGGTAATGAACTAATGATTGGTACACACATCACGTAAACACGGTTTATAGCTTTGAACAATCGGCTCAAGATTCTTTATTCGTTAGGGACTGTGGCTGGAGGACCATAGTTTAGATTTTGTGATGATGGAAGGAGACATGACTTGAACTGTCTCAAAGCATAACGCTGACAATTACTTGGTTGGATGAACATCCAGTATGTCAACTATGACAGGGAACAAAGAGTATGCACGGCTCGAGTCTGACTTTTTATTTTTGCATCGGGTCCGGAGGCATATGCGAACAACAGATTCCATTTGAATCAACAGTATTCTTGCCAAAGCAACTCTTTTCTTTTTTGCGAGTAAAACAAACACTCGTCGGAGCAACTCTAGCCGGTAATCGTATCCGCGGCCTCTGTAATGCATATGGAGCGTGCTTTATAGTATTGTTGAAGTTGTGGAGGCGACGTGCAAATATAGAATCACCATAACAGAGTCTTCAAAATGTCCTTCCGCGTGGGACCCGTTTGTCATTGGCTTAACAAGATCTATTTCTTCCCCGTCTCATCAAACAACAATTCAAACTTGAATCTTATCTTTCAAAATTGACTTATAGTGTGAATTCAATTACAGTATCTACTATGATTTAATAAATGACATAATAAATATTAATGTCTAGAATGATTTGAAGCTTCAAAAACATATATCTCTTCCCCATTTAGTTTGCTCAAAATCCGGATGAATCGGTTGGGTCAGAACCGAAATGGCAGAATCTCTTGTCCCCGCGAGATCACCGAATTGTTAGAGGGTCGCTGAAGCTGGGCGAGAAATCCGGGCCTCAATTTTAGAAAAATCTGTAGGAAGATTGATGCTCCAACTATCAAGAATAGCGTTCTTATTGTGAATTGTGAAAGATCGTATATCATTCCCATGTCCCCAATTTTATTTTGTGAGAAAATTTCTGATCTATTTATCTTCAATCATGCCAGTACAACGAATATCAGAAATAATAAAAAATACATCCAGATCCGTAGACCACCTAGCGACGACTACCGGCACTGAAGTGAGCCGAAGGCGCGCCGCCGTCATCGCCCCTCCATCACCGGAGTCGGACACAACTTGTTGTAGTAGACAGTCGGGAAGTCGTCGTACTAAAGTCCCGTAGGACCAGCGCACCAGAATAGCAACCGCCGCAGATGAAGAATAACGTAGATCAAAAAGATCTAATCCGAAGACAAACGAACGTAGACAAACAATGACGAGATCCGAGCAAATCCAGCAAAGATAGATCCGCCAGAGGCACACCTCCACATGCCCACCAACGGTGCTAGACGCACCACCGGAATGGGGGCTAGGCGGAGAGACCTTTATTCCATCTTCAGGGAGCCGCCGCCGTCTCGTCTTCCTGAGCAGGACACAAACCCTAGCAAAACTGAAAGAAGCGACTAAAAACAGAGCCCTCCTGCTGGCCCTTGCCGAGATCCACCTCGCCCCCATGGCCCTAGGGCCACCGGAGAGGAGGCGGACATGCGGCAACGGCGGCGGGAGGCAGAAACCCTAGTCTTTTTGTGGAGGAAGGAGGAGACGGCGTGGGATTGACTAATGGATCTGTGTAAATTCAAAATGTATTCAGGTGGAGTGTCTTCTCCCACGTTGGCAGTTAAAAAACATTTAATAGTATAAATTTATTTATTTGTTTTACAAAAATCTCAATTACCCATTCTGTTTGTCTAGTTAGTATAAATTTATTTATTTGTTTTACAAAAATCTCAATTACCCATTATGTTTGTCTAGTTATCATTTTGAATATCAAAAAGACGTTGAACAGTCGCCACTGACCTCGTGCGACGGTACAAATAACCCTCCCCATCTCTCCTCCCCTCCCGCGCGCGCCCGGGGGGGGGGGGGGGGGGGCTGTGGCCGCGGCTCTCGGCCCCGCCTCCCTCCCCTCCCCCCGCCGTCGCCGGCGAGCTCCGTCGGGCAAAGCCCGAGGGGCGCGGCGGCGGCGGGGCCCTCCTTCCCAGTATGCTTGTGGGCGCCGGCGTGGGGCGGCCCCTTCGAGCGACGGCGCTGGATGTCCGCGGGATCCAGCGGCGCGGCGGTGGTTTCGCGGGGCGGCGGGGTGGCCTCCTGGTGGCGGCGCTCCGGTGACCCTCGTTCTATGCACGGCGATGCGGCTGCGGTGCTCCCGTCTCGGGAGGTGGCCCGCGACCGGTCTTTTGCCGGATCTGGCTTCGGGGGCCGGCCGGTGGCGCCTGGCTCCGGTGGTGCGTGCCCGGCGCCTCCGACGTTTGGAGCTCGCCGGGCGACGCGGGTAGGGCAGCGGCCGGGCGTGGCTGCTGCTCCGGCCATGGGCGGCGGCATGGGTAGGTCTCGGTGGTGGCCTATCGGTGTCGTGGCGGCTTCACGGTGGCTCGATGGATCTGCCCGCGGCAACGGCCGGCTTCTCTAGTGTCGATTTGTCTGCGTTCGGGTCGTCTCAACCTTCACCCCATCTCCTCGTCGCCCGTGCGCTTCTCCCATCAAAGGGCTGGTCATCTCCCAGTTGCGGTCCACCGCTCGTCTCGCGCCCGATGCCGCAGGACAGAGCTCGTCTCGCGCATGATGCAGCAGGACCGAGCTCGTCTCGCGCACGGTGCAGCAGGACTGATCTCGCCCCCCTCTCGTTGATGCAGGACCGAGCTCGTCTCGCGCTTGGGGCAGCAGGATGGGTCAGTGGATGCCAGTTCTGGCCGACCTATTGGGTCTCGACGCTGGGGGTGGCCCAGGGGCGCGAAAGGTGGGACCTTTCCGCCCGTCTCTTTCGTTGGGGTGCGGCGGGTCTCGGGTGAGGTGGTGTCGAGGTCTTGAATGCTGGGGCGGCGGCCCTGGTGGTGGTTGCGCGGTGCTCTTGGGCAGAGCCCGTGCATTGGTGCTACCTGGGCACCATGGTCGTGTGCGCGGCGTGGTTGCCAGGGTGTAGCGTTCGGTGGCGGTGAATGTTGGCCGAGGTGAAAACCTGCTCTATCTTCGGACGGACCGGCGGCGTTCCCTTCTTGAAGGCGTCGTCGCGGCTCTCATTGCCCGTCATGCGGCTCCGGGGGAAACTCTGATCCTTGGATCGGGCGGTGGCGGCGCTCCGGCGTCGTATCCTTCCTGAAGGCGCCGCCTTGGAGCGCATGGTTCGTCATATGTAGCTTCATCTCTTCGAGGCGGTAGTGCTAGGAGTGGTGTTGCTGCGCTCAGCGCCTATGTATCCTGTCCTGGGTGTGTGTGTTACGGTGACGTGATGTGTGATTGTAGTGGATGCTTGTGGTTTAGTGTTTTATATATAAAACGGGGCGAAAGCGGTAATATCAAAAAACACAGTGCGATTGTTCTCACGAAGCACTTAGCTCAGGCAAGATTCGAGCTTAACTAATTACTACTACACTCGCGACCGTCTGAAGCAAATTTTGGCGCTTGTCTATGTGCAAAAAATTTCGGTCGCAAAGAACGAGATGGCGTTGCTTACTCCCAAAGAAATCCCAGCAGATGAACCGTGAAAACGTGCAGAGGCACCAAAAGACGCAGCAGGTTTCTGTGAAAAGAGTTTACTGTGTTCCACGATCTCATTCAGCCCACCGTGTAAGCAGCTATATGACAAAGGCACGCGTTGCCACACCGGAAAGCAAACAAATAACCAGGTGCGATCTGCTCACGTTTTGCTTTGTCAGCCGAATTTGCTCACGCTGATCGTCCATAATTTAAACATCGGAAACCGGGGTCAATTACTTGATGAGCAAGCACACCCCTCCTGGTAAGTTCTTGGCCACCGTGCCACATTATCCTCTGACGTGCAGTTTAAAAAACTTATCGTGTGACGTGTGATAAGAGGGTACACATAATTATTTTGAGTTCTCTTTTTTTTTTGAGCAATTATTTTGAGTTCTCTTATTATAAGTCAAACATACTAAATTATTTTGACATTGTCGCTGACATGTTGGCGATTCTGATTGAGCGCGCCAAGCAGGACGCCAGATTGCAGGAGTAGTGCCACACCTTGTGGATGGTGGCCTCTCTATTTTACAATACGCCGATGACACAATTCTTTTTATGGAACATGATCTGGACAAGGCTCGAAACCTAAAACTCTTGCTTTCGGCGTTTGAGCAAATGTCGGGTCTCAAAATAAACTTCCATAAAAGTGAATTGTTCTGCTTTGGAGAAGCCGTTGAGGCGGCGGCCGATTATGCTGACCTATTTGGTTGCGCACAGGGCCAATTCCCGATTAAATATCTGGGAATACCGATTCATTATCGACGCCTCACCATTGCGGAGTGGAAGCATGTAGAGGAGCGTCTAGAGAAACGGTTGAGTAGTTGGAAAGGCAAACTACTCTTAGTTGGAGGACGGTTGGTTTTGATTAACTCTGTCCTCACAAATATGATTCTCTATATGCTTTCTTTCTTTCAACTCCCAAAAGGGGTCCTAAAAAGACTGGATTATTTTAGATCTAGATTCTTTTGGCAAGGAGACGGTGAAAAGAAAAAATACAGGCTGGCCAAATGAAGCGTGGTTTGTAGGCTAAAAGACCAAGGAGGGCTCGGAATTCATGACTTGCAGGTGAAAAACGAGGCCCTACTCAGTAAATGGTTGTTCAAACTTCTTACTGAGGATGGTGTTTGGCAAACCATGCTGCGCAACAAGTATCTAGGTCAAAAGGCGGTGTCCCAGGCATTTTGGAAACCTGGCGATTCGCACTTTTGGGCTGGCCTAATGGCGGCAAAGAAACATCTCTTTCGCTTTGGGTCTTTCGCGATAAAGGATGGGTCGGAGATTCGTTTTTGGGAAGACATCTGGCTAGGCAATGCCAGTCTCCGAGAATAATATCCAGGCTTATACAACATTGTTCGCGATAAGAATAATACTATTGCGCAAGTGCTCAGTTCATTCCCGCCGAATATTTCGTTCAGGCGGGATTTGATTGGCCCCCGACTTGTGTCATGGCATAATCTTTTATCCCGACTGGATTCGATTAACCTGACACAAGGGCGGGATGTGTTTCGCTGGAACCTTACTACATCAGGGTCTTTCACTGTAGACTCTATGTATCGTGCGCTCACACATTCTGAGGTACCAATGAGTAATAACAAGAAAATTTGGAAGTCCAAGATTCCACTAAAAGTGAAAATTTTCATGTGGTATCTTCGTAGGGGGGTTGTGTTAACCAAAGACAATCTCGCACGACGCAATTGGCCAGGGAGTAAGAAGTGCTGTTTTTGTACTCATGACGAGACAATCAAACACCTCCTTTTCCAATGCAAGTTTGCACGTTCTACGTGGTCAGTCATCCAAATAGCGTCAAATTTGTATCCGCCCACAACTGTTGCCAATATTTTTGGTCATTGGTTGGACGGTATTTCAAATAGGTTCAAAACGCTAATAAGGGTGGGAGCGTATGCCTTAATTTGGTCGCTTTGGCTATGTAGAAATGATTTTGTTTTTAATGGAAGAAATGCTTCTCCTCTACAGGTTATTTTCCGGTGTACGCAATTGCTACGTATGTGGTCTATGTTACAACGACCGGAGGACCAACCGCTATTCAAGGCGGTGTGTATGTGATTGGAACAGGTGGCTATGGAGGTTTTTTCCCAACATGGGTGGCAACATAACCTTCGGATCGATCCACCACCTCCATCGACATAGGCATAGTGTCAGTCTATAGGGCTCTACTGTTGCCGATTTGTCGGTTTTTTTCATCAATTTTTGTCAGACCTTCATATTGGGCCGTGTGCATCCTAATTATGCAGAGGCCGGGTGTTTTTATAATGTTTGTATCCGCTTGATGCTACATTTGAGATAATAAAATCGCCCTTTATCGAAAAAACTAAATTATTTTGAATAGTAGTGTTTTCGTGGAGCTGGTAAAACGACTACCTGACTGGAAATTTCACTGGTGCCCCCACTTCATCTCTGTTTGACCATTGCAAATTGACTACGGAAACACAATTTCCAAATAAGTAAGCTATTTGCAAACTTGACCATGAAAAGCACTACTCTTCAAAATAATTAAGAACTTATTTGGAAATAGTAGTGACTGTTTGATCTAAGAGATCCGCTCATGGCCAGCAATGACTATATTTTTCTCCGGAATGCATTTGACTATTAATCGTTTGATCTTTCCCTCTGATCCTCAATCAGGTAGCAGGACATATTTATGTGGTAGCAAACCAATCCTGGCTCGATGCGTTGCTTGGAGGTGAAGAATTTCTGGTGTTGCTGCTCAATTTCCTGGGTGTTTCTTAGCCAATTAATTAAGAGTTGACTTGAGAATGCGTAACGTGTATGATGATTGGTCTTATGATGGATGCAAATGTAAGTGGCTTTAGAAAAGTCAGCTCCCGTCAAATAACATTTGCGGTGAATAGGCACATGTATACGTGCATGTGCAAACGCGCTATAGCTTTGAACGGAAATTAAGAATTGGGATATTTACATTTTGGCTCATAGCTCGTGTCAACTACTCGCTCTGCCCGTCGTTTATCAGCCTCCTGAAATTTCTAGTCAAAATTTGACTAGAAATATAACTAGTAAAATATTAGTGAAATATGAGTTAAATGCCACAAAAAGTTTATCATTGGATTCATATTTGAAAGAAGTTTCTAGTGATATATCTTTTGTGGCATATAACTCATAATTCATTAAGTCAAGTTTTTGTCAAAATTAGGCTCAAAATTGGAGGGAGGCTGGGTGTGTTGACTAACACATGATTGAAATTGGCTACATACTTTCCGGCATTGTCACTTACACCTTAACATCATTTTTGAAAAATAATAAGAAAAAGAACCTCACAACCTCTCCTCATCCCATTTGTCCTCCTATGGCAACTCACCCCTTGGGAAGCTCGAGCAACCTCAATCCATACAGATATATGAACAGCTTGAGACCATGAGGGTGGGCAGAAAAATCCTCACACGAAGGGACAAAGATGGTGAGAACCAAAACAACCCTTAGTGCCAGGTGGTATGTGTGATCTCATACACCGCGAAGGCTTCAGCGCAAACGGGGAAATGAGATATCTGAGGCCACATGAGAGATGGTCAACCAGAACCACCATACAATCTCCAGAACGAATAGCAATAATTTGCCCTTCCGCTAGAAAGAAAGTGTAATCATCGAAAATGAGCCTCGACCGAACCATCTTGTCCAAGTGCTTTTACAAAACAATGGATTATAGCCACAACGGAACCCGAAGTCTCTTAGAGTAATAATAGCATAGTCACAATATTTGCGGTCGCCAGTACACATATGGAGTGTGCTCCATATGGATAGGCAGTTACTTTCTCTAGAGATAGTTACATTAGCACCTTCTTCCTCGGGGCAACTGAGATACCCAGTGAGGGTGTCAAAATCAACGAGATAGCCGAGGTAGAAGCTCCGCCCCGGAGCGAGTGCCATCGACAAGGCAACGATTTTGATGGTGGGGTATCGATTCTGGCGATTGGGTGCCGATTCCGGTTTGCCGGCAGCGAGGTGCTAATTTTGGTGGGCATGAAGTAGAGGGAAGGGGAAGGAGAGGAGATGACCGGCGCGGGAGCCTAAGGAGGGACCTGAAACATTCCTTCCGGCGCAAGCGGTTAACGGATGGAGTGCCCTCCAAACCAGCGCCCTCAGTCTCCAAAATATGGAGGCTTGCAGGCTCGATATGGAGTGCCCTCCATAAATTATGGCGACTCGGTCCGGATGTCAACTCTGCTAAAGTGACCTTTTAGGTCAAAACACCATATTGGCGGTTATTACGCCGATCGAGCCGATATGGCGACTTTGGTAGAGTTGTTCTTTGTTCAACAACCAAGGGGTGCCCCATTGGAGTCTTCCCTTTCTCTTGGAGGATAGATTTTCCCCTCAAAACAATTTTCTTAGGACCCATGAGGGGGGGGGGGGGGGGGTTCTTGTCTATGGCATCTGAATAAGGTGGGGCAGGGTGATAATCTCCTGATGGATAAAAGAAGAAGAATATAAAGCCTCATCCCCACACATCCTCAAAAGCTAAAACGGTGAGTGATAAAAGCGCAGGGCAGATCGAGGCGACAAAAGGCGCACCACCCGTAATTCACGTCCCTTAGGGAAGAAGCCACGTGATGGTGGAATGCGAGGCAGACGAGCAGTCTAACAAAGACAATGTGTTAGACTAAGGCCGGGTAAACATGGAACAAGTCACCTGTCGATGACAAGACAACGCGAAGGACTTGGCAACTCACCCGTGGTCTCATTACACATACTGATTGGGTTGGGGGGGGGGGGGGCTTATCGAGGGGGAGTGGGTTCAACACTTCCCTATGCATCAGATGTTATATTGTGGGTCGTATGTTCCCGCTTGTGCACGGTATGGGAGGGTCGTGCCTGGATGACCAATTCCTCAAATGTGACACCCCTAGTTTCCTTTAAAGAACGCATGCAGTTACTACACACAAAGAAATCTAATGCTTGTATGCCAAGAAGATCGAGACAGAGGACGATGGCCCCAACCAAGAGCACTATATAAGGGTCTGGACCCGACCAAGAGCCATATATAAGGGTCCCAACCAAACAAGAGAAGGGAAGGGAAGAGCATAATTGGTTTGGTGCCAAAAGTTGGCATGCCAATATTTGGCAAATGCCAAATGCTGGCTAGTGATTGGTTGGCTACCAAATTTTCTTGTCAATCTCACAAAAAGTTGCCAACTTTTGGCAACTTATGATTTTGTCGAATGTTGGCATCAAACAATTATGCTCACTCCAAAATTGCTAGAAGCGTATAATAGCTCTTCAGTAGATCTAATCTAGACATCGCATCTAGATCATCCACCTCCAACACCGGCAACTCAACTCCCAACTCGTCGGATCAAATTTACAAAATTTATCTTAAAAACATATACACTACATTAAGGAATGCAAAGAGTAATACATAGAGTACTAATTTAATGATGCATGCCTTGGTATGATAGTATGTATTTATTGTGAGAGATATCTTCATGAATCCCCAGAATCCAATTTATACCCGCAACAATGGAGTATCCATAATAGTAAATAAATGAGATTATCTTAAATAACAACCAATAGTACTCCCTTCGTTCCAAAATATAAGGTGCGTCAGTTTTGACGCAAGTCAAACTTATGCATGTTTGACCAAGATTTTAGAATAAAATATAAGCATCTACAATACAAAATAAATAAATATGAAAATACTTTTCATGGTGGATCTAGTGATAAAAGTTTGGTATTGTACTCGAAACTTGGTCAAACATGCACATATTTGACTTAAAAAAAAGTAATACACCTTATATCTTGGGGTGGATTATTTACTTTGCATATTATCTTTGTCTCAAGTCAAACGTTGATGAAGTATATAAAATAAATGTTAACATCCACGATATCAAATCAATACTGTTATAATGATCATGGAATATATTTTCACATCATATATGTTTGACACTACGGTAGTGTCAAAAGAAGGTCTTATATTTTGATACAGATGGGGGCATTCGTTATTGTGGAAGGGTATAATATGTTCCGTAAACTTGATCAAACTCTATAAACTTTGAGTTATATCAGAACTAATCCAGAGTAAATAGAAACGAGAGGACTGTACAAATTGTACTCTCTCTGATCCAAAATAAACGTTGCAGTTTTGAACTATTGTTAGTTCAAGCTTAGTTTAGAACTACAACACTTACTATGGAACGAAGGAAGTATTTGACCAAACTTATAGATCAACGTAAAAACATTCACGGTACCAAATTACTATTGCTAGATTCAATATGGAATTTAGTGTCATATTGCATATATCTAGTATTGTAAATGTTGATATTTTAAATATAAATTTGCAAAGTTTGACTTAACACAAATCTTGTACACACGGAGTAAAAAAGAAACTGAGAGAGTACACCAACCCAAAGGCTAACCCTCGTTGGTTTTTTTATAAAAGAAACTCCATGAGCACCGTGTATCCGTGTCAAGACTCGAACTCGGATGAGTTAACAGCAACCTCAGCTGTCCAACCAAACCAATGGGTCGACGCCCCGTCCTCCACGGTGGCCGGTGTTAAAAACTGAGGAACACAGCTAGGACAGGAGGACAGTCCGGCGCGGCTGCCTCTCCTCCAGTTTTCCGGCCGTTTTCAGTCGCCCCCCTAATAAATACCCAAGCCATTCTCGGAGACCCAGGGAACTCCAACTCCTCCGCCCCCAGTCCACCCCCACCTCCACCCCCGATGGAGCTCCTGAGCGGGCCGGCGCTGGCGTGGCAGCAGTACCGCTCCCTGCTCCGCAAGAACGCGGCGCTCGCCTGGCGCCACTGGCGCTCGTCGGCGCTGCAGCTGCTCTCCTCCCTCCTCTTCATCTTCCTCATCTTCTGCATCGACCGCGCCGTCCGCTCCCGCTTCTCCTACACCACCGCCTACCAGAACGTGCGCGACCCCAAGGCGCTCGTCGCGCCGCCCATCCCGCCCTGCGAGGACAAGTTCTTCGTCAAGACCCCCTGCTACGACTTCCTCTGGAGCGGCGGCGGCAGCGCCCGCGTCTCGGCGCTCGTCGACGCCATCCGCAGGAACAACCCCGGCCGGACGATCCCCGCCGAGAAGGTCAGAGATTTGATTCCTCTGTTTTTTTGTTTTTCCAGTCATCGGTTTGACTCTGCGCGCAATTATTCGTGGTGGATTAATCTCGCGGCGTGCGTTCGGCCGGTCTTCGTGCCGCGGAGTTGCTTGCTCGCACGTTTAGCGTGACGATTTGGGGGTTTTTTCGGTGAGGGGGATCGAAATTCTCCGTGCGTTCTTGTCGAGAGAAAACTGCCTGAATTATTTTGAGGAACTGAGTTGATTTTAACCGCTCCATGAGGTCGTCAGACTGAACTGTTTGGACTCATGTAGTAGCATTGTGATTTGGTCCCAGGTCTGAAGGTTTTCAGTTTTTTACTGCTCGGTACAGATAGATTTTAACTTTCTTATTGGGTGAAAACTTGATTTTGGTGGAGGAATGGCTTATGTGCGACGTCAATTTTTTAATTTATATCCTTCTTGCCTGTTTGAGGAGATTTCTTGATTTGACGTTGAACTTAGATCATCATTTGGGTTTGATGTTGACAATGTCGCTATGTGGTTTGCTTCCATTTGGCTTACCACCGCACTCCAACCAAACGGTGGGCACCCACTTTGGATGCCGGAATTTTGCGATTTTTCCTAAGAAAATGTTGGGGGAGAAGAGCCTATTTTGTTTCTACTTGGATGCATGCAGGTCCTACCTGGAACAGCCAAATTCAGTTCTGGCTTGTCTTAGATGACTTTGATGTCATTTTCGTGCCACAGTTTAATTTATTTATCTGAGTACACAATGTCTTTCCTTGGAAACGAAGACGGTGTGAATGTAGATTTGAATCTAACTGAAAATATGCTTGCTTTAGCACAGAAGAGACGATGATATCAAAGAGTGGTGTTGGTTTATTTTTCAAAAATAATATGTTTTCTTTGCAAACATTTTTAAATGCAACCACAACCTCTTGTTAATTGAATGTAATGGTCAAATCAACTAATGTACAGGCCCTGTTTTCCTCTGTACTGTGGTCTGAAATACAGTAGTATACTTCAATTCAGCTGCTGAAGCTTTTCATTATTTTTCATACACAACTTGAATAAATTAAGGATGGCATTCAGGATAAAATAAATTTTAACTAATAGTTTACCGTCACTTGAATAAATTTGGATTTTGTGATAAACTGCAACGTATAGCATGTGGACTAGTTAAAGTTTCTTGAGTTTCTTCAGGGTTACTCAAAACAACTTTGCAGGTCACCCTTGAATTGATTATTACTCGATATGCGACAATACATGTTACCTAAATTGTCTTATGGTGACTTTTTCAGGTCTTAGGTTTTAGCACTCCGGATGAAGTTGATGCTTGGCTATTTGCAAACCCGATGCGCTGCCCTGGCGCTTTGCATTTTCAAGATATAAATGCCACCCAGATGTCGTATGGTATTCAGACAAACTCCACTCCAGTAGCTCGAAGAGGAACATATGAGGACCCCACCTTCAAGTTCCAGATACCGCTTCAAGTTGCAGCTGAGAGAGAAATGGCAAGGCTGATTCTTGGAGGTATTGCTGCTTCTGTGGTATTTTAGGGAATGTTTTTGTTTCACGCGTACTAATTTGTATGTAGTACCACACTTTTCATATCCTTTGGCAACAGTTTTCAGATTATATAATGTATGCAGCATAAATAAGTGTTGCTTGTACAGTATATGATTTGCATCCATTTTATAGTAGTACTTGGGAATAACAGTAAATTTCATGATTGACAGACCCAAATTTTAGCTGGACTGTGGGATTCAAGGAATTTGCTCACCCAGCAACTGAAACCTTCTCTACAATTGCCCAAGCAGGGCCAACTTTCTTCCTTGCCATTGCAATGTTTGGATTTGTTTTCCAAATCAGTGCCTTGGTTACAGAGAAAGAACTTAAGCTTCGTCAGGTCTGAGCTTTTTCCGTCTCTGCATCTGCGTTTTGTGATTTGTGTATCTTTTTTTTCGAGACTAGATATTTATGTGGCTTCATGTGTCTTCA